>OY997274.1:611084892-616342392 GCA_963921465.1 Triticum timopheevii
CGGTGTCTGCATTAAATTCAGTTCAATCATAGAAAAGAAAATGGAACAGACAATTTGACACAGACCATATATCGTACACAGAAAGTCAAATATACCTTATTCTGGAAGGCTCTAAAGACCAATACGGTTAGATCGCGTAGCCTGCAGAGGTGTGCACTTAATCAGATCTATGAATTTTCACTATTTGTCAACAAAAAAGCATCAAACAAAAAGTTAGTAAGGTACGGTAACAATTGGCAGTGGCACCTTATGTCATTATCCTTGGTACTGGCTCTGTTATGCCCTGTGTATTAAATGGTAGATTTACACCCCTAGAGCTTACTAAAAGAAACTGAGTAGTTCGTCCAATGGGAATTTTTATCTGTGGGAAAAATAAATATAGAAAATCAAATGATATCTGTCAGGCGCAACCATAAGTACTGAATGAATAAATGTGCCTGTCCGACAATGTACCTGTACATCTGGTGAATATTTCTCGTCAATTAAAATTTCATCCTTACGGCTTAAGTTAACTTGATATCCAGTTCGTCTAAGCACTAAAGTGGCATGTTCCCATTCCTCAGGAGAATACATCTGCTGTGCAAAGGCAGATGTCAGCCTTCAATTATAGTACACTGATGAGAGTCGATGTGGAGCATAATGCTGTCAGTTTTGATCAGACCTATTTGCCTCCCTACTTGTGACCCTTGTATTATACGGATTGCGGAATACCCTTAATCAAATTGTGCAATCTATATTTTCTCTAAAAATTGCGCAATTGTTTTAAGTGTAAGCTCCTAGTTCAAAATAAGCTAGAAAATGATGACAGTTTCTTCGATTGCTCCCTCTGTAGTTTATAAGACACAAAATGCAACAGTAGAATAATGTACGCATGCATCTGAAGGATCACAAGTTTATAGGACACAAAATGCAACAGTAGAAGGAACACTAACAAAAATGCCGAACTTCTAAAACATGACTGATGGCATTATCAGGATCGGAAGCCTTCCAAGTGCGCATTCTCTTCATAGAGCAGCAAATTGTACTTATAGTTCAGACAGTTGATGGATAACAAATACTTGAAGACCTACCAGGACAAAAACATCAAAGTCGGCTCTCCCCCTTGAAATACATATATTGACGTCATTCTGCAGTTCTGGGTCTGCGTAACATAGAATGGAACTTGGATAATTCTAAGAAAGTAAAGAAGTGTAAATGAAACGCAGAGCTATGCTAACAGTAGTGCACTAAATTAAGGATAACCTAGAAGAAGAGCGTTCACCATACCTCAACATTTCACAGGCACAAAAGATCAACCATGGTGAACAAATATCGCTAATTATAAGTCGATATTTTCTAGAGAAACCAAATAGTGAAACCTCATCATCATGGACGTAAGTTTATCACTAACTTTTTTAGTCATCAAGTTTGTGCCCTTTTTTAGACCTTTGTGTACTGTGTAAACAATCACAGGCATCCTCTTCATTTTCTTTCTGAGGTGCTCCTACAAGACTCCCACTTCGAAATAGTGTAACACGAACATAAATGTAATTATCCTATCTATCAGGTGACCATAAGTCTGTGACTCATCTTCAAATAAAATATGCTTTTACCACAAGCATGTAAAATTACAAGGACCTTTCGGTGTTCTCTTCAAAAAAAAATAACTATGCACACAAATTTGAATCTTTCAAAATTATAGTGGTTTTCAACAAATTAGTATCAGCGTATCCGAGCCCTCCCTTGGGAGGAGGTATGTACAGAGGTAAATATGCTATAGCAGGAAGGCTAAAACAATGTCTATGGCTACAATAACAAGAACAAAGCCTTTTGTCACAAACAAGTTGGGTTAGGCTAGAGGTTAAAAAACGATATTTATGGCTAATTTATAAAATTTCATATTATTGTGAAGTTAATTTGTCAAACATAAAAAAATGGCATTATTATGTGGATGAACCTTCGACTTTACCAACAAGATACAATGGGGTAGTAAATACTAGTGTCTAGAAATTTTGCAAATTTCAAAACTTTTTTTTTATTTTTTAGAAAAGGAGGATGTACCCCCGGCCTCTGCATCTAGACAATGCATGCAGCCATATTATTAATTATTCACAAAGACCGTATAAGGTGATACATCAATAAGTCCGAAGCCACCATCTTGGCAACACCGTTGCTATTCCTATCCCCTTGATGAAAGCGTGCCGAATGTCTGGGCCTAATACCAAACAGACATCGCACTAAAGCCTAACATCTAAAGCCGGGTGTCCCATCCAAGCCACTACCTAGATTGGGTCCCACACCGGTCAGACACACTCCCAGTGAGCACCGCACGTTGCAAGGGCCGTCACCTCCATCATCCCTCGGTCCATCCTCAGAGCAAAACTTTTGCACCGACCTTGCCAGGCCTCTCTGCCTTCAACGCCACCATGACGCCAGACAGCTTCCTCCTCCTGCGCGAGTCCATCTCCAAACGCCCCATCGCCGAACCTCCGCGATGCCATGCCGCCAAGATCCACAGTCAGCCTCGCGGTAGATGAAACTCCGCTCCTCCTCTTGTCCCCTCCAGCCAGCGTGTGCTCCAAAATGATGCCCCTAGGAGGGACAACGGCATCGAAGGTGCCATCATCGTCCGATCCGGTAGACCCTGATCTAGGGTTTCCCCCGGAGCTCACACCGTCGCTGCTGCTGGAGCTACGCGGCGCCCACCACCCATAGCATCTCTCGCCCAACCATCTGAGCCTCCCAAGATGGCGCCTCCATGGAGGTTACAACGCACAGGGCGCCGCCGCCGCCCAATCCAGACTGAATTTTGGACTTCCGTTCGGGAGGGGTTCAGATGTGGATAGGAGGGACCTTGGCTTCGCCTCTAGGGAGGGTAATAGCGTCGAGGGACGGCGCCGATGCCGGGCCGGACCAGGCGGCCAAAGTTTCCTCCGGTCCCCAACCTATACCACCAAACCTCTGCTGTTCCGGATCCGACAGCGAGACGAACCGAGACCAGCAGAGATCAAGAAGAACAGCCCCCGTAGATCTCCAGGCGCCGGATCCAATGATCCGAAGAGGCCAACGACGTAGACCACCACCCTGCGCCGGCCGACAACATCCGAGCGCCAGATCCAGATGGATCCGGCCTAAACATGGCGGCGCCCGCGACCACTCGATCTGAAGACCACGCAGCCACCACCTCGCTGTGGACTCACATCCAAGCCGTAGCTGCCGAGCCGCGTCGCGGGCGCCGCAGCCGCCGCCAAGATGCTCGCCCGCCGCGCCGCCAGACCCCGCGCTAACCCGACGCCTCTTCGCGATTTGGTCGTCCCGCGCCGCCCAATACGCCCCAAGGGGGAGAGATGCCCCGCAGCCGCCCAGCCGGCCAAGCTTTGCCCGGCGGTGCTGCGGATGGCGGCGAGGAGAGGTGGAGGCGGAGGAGGGGCCGAGAGGATGGTGGCTAGGGTTCCCCCTAGGTCGCCCGCGGGGGCGACACGAGGGGGAAAATTTCAAAATATGCTAGTCAGAATATGTCAATTACAAATGTTGATCCAATAATATTACAGCAGAGCATGACAAAATCGCAATTCATCCTACCAAGGGATCCAGGAAGCAACAATACAAACAGCATACACTTACCGCAGGTTATCTTGTTGGCATTGTTAGCAAATTCCATCACCAAATCACCCTACAATCAAGAGGAACAGCTCATCAAACTCAAAATCTTAAAGAAGAGCACTATGGGCAGAACTAATGCAAAAATTCAACATAACAAATTCAAAGAAGAACATTATGGCATACATAATTTCATTTTAGACCCATGCGTTTGGAATATTGCAAGTACATTTATCCCAGCTAGATAATAAAAAATTATTGCATCAACGAAAATTAGCATGTGGACCATCTCGGGTTGGAGTCTGCGCTTTGCTGTGGACCATCTGGCTTTGCAGAAATGATTTGGTTTTTAACAGAACATCACGGCTTCATTTTTTGCAAGTTATTTTCCGAGCTACGGCAGTGATCCCTTCGTGGTCGCTTCTCACTCCGATGGAGGCCAGGGAGCATTTGGTTACTGGGTCTATCCGTTGGGAGATGGTAGCTCGGGATATCTTCAACCGGTTTGGATGGCGGTCATGTAATAGGATAGGCAATTAGTTTACCTACCTTTTTTAGCTAGCCGGTTGTGGCATCTTTTCATGGCTAGTTTGTGTATCTAGCCTTTTGCGCTCTGTGTGAGCTGCTTTTTCTTTCTTTAAGTTTGAAACTTTGGAACTTTGTTGGCACATTTTGTTTATTGCTTAATAAGATGGCCGTATGCATCACTCTTGATGCAGAGGCCGGGGAGTTCCCCCTTTTCGAAAAAAAAACGAAAATTAGCATGTGAACTTCCCACAGAAAGTATCATTTAAAAAATAGAAAACCCAGGAAATACACAGCTAATCAAGCTTTTGTAAATGTCAGATGGTCCTGGGCCTATGCATATATAATAACATTTTAAAGGATATGATTGTGCTTTTACAAGCCGTTTAGCAGCCTATAAGGACCAAAACATGCAGCCTTTAATGACCAAGTTAAAAATACCCATAGTTTGTATAACAATGGAAATGAGAGAAAGCATGTACTATAACGAGAGAAGCCACAAAATGCTTCGAAACTTGACGGTGCCAAAACAGGTCTATGTCATGATAATGGTAAAAACAGGAATATTTTAAACCTCCATAGTCAGTTTGATCAAATTTTAGAGTAAATTTCACTTTACCTGAGTTTCTGAAAAAATAAGGTTAAAAAAATTGTTTTGCGCGTAGGTTTAGTTTTTTTAATGAGGTGCAGAAAATCCCATATCCATTAGTGTCTGTAGTATAGTTTAGGGTACTAATTTCGTATGGCAGACTCCAAGCTCATGTGGTTAATACTGCAAATGTATAACCCAAGTTTTGTCAAGTTCCCAAGCCTCGAACCGGACAAACACATTATAGAACAACATTTGTCTGCAACCTGGCGACCATTATCATCCATAGGAGTGCAGTCTACAGCAAGAAGAGTGTCAACATCATCTGCAGTAACCACATAGTCAGACATCGTAGCACCTGGAGTGCAGAACATATAGAATTAGTCAGTATAATTACTTATTCGCTGAACATTATGAAGTTGTAGGACAAAAGGTCCCTTCTTTACCTTCAATAGAATGCCTGGTCCCATCTTTAAGATAGTGAACCCACTGAAAACAACATTCCCATGTGAAAGGTTAATTGCAAGGTCTGGAAATTCACATCAAAGATGACAGAATAGCAATTCAGAGCCAGAAACAACATACCTGGATATGACAAACTGTAGTACCATTTATAGAAAAACCGCATGCTCTTAAAGTAGATCCTGGTTTTGGATCGCCGGAAATTTGAAATCCCTCAACACCAGGTAATGAATTACCTTCGTTAAACGTATTGCCCATGTCAATAGATGATCTGGAATCTTTTCTAGTTAAATAATATAATTAGCTACCGAGTATTTATTTACCATCAGCTGAGTACTCTTGATTGTCATTCGGCGAGTCACCATCTAATACTGCTTTTGTAGGACTAGCATTTTGTTCAAAACAAGTAGAGTGAATAATAGTTGTTGTATCCCTGAAAGGTAGTTCCAGGCAAGAAACCGAGGTCAACATCTTTCCGTTCCGTGACATACTTGACTGGATGGCCGATAACAAACAGAATTTCAAAATATAAACTGAGCATACTGATTAAAAGTGGATCCATGGTATATATGGTTGACATGTTTATCAATTGGATCTTGAGCATACCGAGGGAAAATGTTCTTATCAGCCTCCTGTGAAGAGGAAACAATCATACATAGAGCTACAACATTAAACAAGCTAATTACAGGATGATATCATACCATATCGTAAGATGAGGAAGGGTTGTTTTTCGACGGAGTTTCTTGTTCACAATGGAGATTAGATATGTTTCCAGGTTGAGTTAAATGACCTAAACTGTCCTGCATCAGTATAACCAATCAACTTAGCTTCTTAGAAGAATCAACTATACTAATATTACTAATAGCAGGTTTAATAATATAGAAGGTACAAAAGCTGTTCTAACCGACAACTAAGAACACAACTACATGCAGTCATGCAGAGTCATACACAAAGCTATTCAGCAGACCAACATACTTCAATAAGCATTTGTTCAAGTTTAAGATGTACTGAGTCAACTTCTGTAAAGGCATCATTCTGCTCTCAATAACATACTTCAATAAGCATGTTGGACATGCTGAGACTATATTCTGGGCACGGCTATTTTGTGCCAACTTGATTAAAGGCAACCTGTCAAGGAGCTGGAGTACCCACATACACATGCAAAATCCGGGCCACATAATTGTCAGAATAATTGCTGGTGAGATCAATTGGATTCACATCTGGACACATGTTCTGATCTCGAGTTACATCAACTCCTTTCCTGCACCTCACCACCTAGGTGCGTGCCCAATGCTTTTTCACAACTAATGCTATCTCTCCTCTGAAGCAGGCTCGGGCAATGCTAATATAATTTGGTAATTTGGGGAAACTAGAATCCTTTCGGTTCCTCTTCTTTCTTGGTTATTTTTAACCTTACTTCATTGCTATACTTACAACTCCATAAACATCAGCCTCATGCTTCTAACACATACACACACAGGCTCATATCTATAATAATTTTTTTTCGAAAATAGATCATGGCTGAATCAAACTATGACAATCCATGGCAATTAGCAATATTTACCATGGTGTACCCATGACATAATTCCAGATTCTAGTTTTTATTCCATAGGAAAAAGAAGACCTAGATTAAGAGGAAGATGGTATTTAAATAGCAACCAGTTCACACCTGGTAAATCAAGAACCAGTCCATTCTTGCCGCATCAGTACACTTAGCTACTGTATTATTCAGTCTATCAACAATATCCTGTATAGTTGGCCTTTTATGTCGATCTTCCTGCACACAACTTAAAGCTATTTTAATGCATATTCTTACTTGTGCAGAATATGCCTTCCTCAGATTAAATGTTTCAAGTAGCTTAGTTGTCCACTTTTCCTGCACCTACGCAGTTAGAGCGCAAAAATATTGGTCATATACAAGGATAAGCAAAGTATTACTTATGGAATGTACACACGATCTCAATAAAGACAACATATTATCTTACAAGATCAGTGAATTCCCGGGATGGCATTTCAGCGCTATTGAAGTAGCCCGCACGTCCTGCCATTATCTTTATAATTACAACACCCAAGCTGAATATGTAGAACTTATTTGAGATTAAATTATTGTGTATATATTCCGGTGGCAAGTACCCACTGCATCATAGATCATAGATAAATGTTGCTGAAACTATACATCTAATCCAAATATAAAGTTACATTTTTCAAATTTAAGTTCACATGAAGAATGCTTACAATGTTCCTAAAGAGCTTCTTGTAGCTCGTGTTTGTTCATCTGTGAAGAGCCTTGACATCCCAAAATCTGCAATCCTGGGAACCATGTTCTCATCCAGCAATACATTGGCTGGCTTTAAATCCAAATGATAAATAGGAGGTTCTAATTCATTGTGGAGGTACTTCAAACCCTGGCAAATCCCATTAATTATTCCATATCCTGTATGCCAATCATATCTATCACATTCATCTGCAGAACCAAATAAGGAGAATTCTTGAGATGTAAATTTTAACAATGATACCTTAACATGCTGGCTAAAACAAGGAGAACTTTATCATTACCAGAAAGATAATTTTCAAGGCTTCCTTTAGACATATACTCCAAGCAGAGCGCCCTATGTGTCCTTTCAGCAAGAACCAACCTTCCTTCGTGCATTACTTGTATTTCCTGAATATCGTAGCAATAGCCAACTAACCGCACAATATTTTGGTGTCGGAGCCATGTAAGATTCTTAAACTCGTTCTTAAATTGCTCATCGTCGAGTCCTGGCATATCATAGAGCATCTTCACAGCTATCTTTTTCCCGTCTTGAAGCACTCCCTACCAAACATTTCACATGGTTTAATTTTCTGTTCGTATAGTTAAGCAGATAATGCTCGACCCAAATCATTTACTGCTGCATGACAGTATGTGCGTTAATCATTAATAAGATCAGTAGAGAAAGAAATATAGGAGTAGCTTTCTTCTGCGTTGCAGGAGCTGCTCGAGTGCTCGCCTGGAGTACTCTGACATCATGCTGAGGGAGCTGGTCGTCGACAAGTTTACTCCCACGCGTAAAAGGAAAACAAGTTTACTCCCGGGGTAAAGTGTTGCTGTGGCTACTCGCCTTGAAGAGGAAGGAGATGACACACAACCGAGTGGAAATCCTTCTGAAGGAAACTAGGTTCGTAAGTGGTGATGGGAATATATCTTTTGCAGCTACTGAAGATATATTTGAGGTCACCCGTTGATCCGTTGAGGACAAGCAATCACACAAGCACGAGCACGAGACCAATATTTGTTACCAAGGTTTGTCAACATGGCTATATCTTCGGGGCATGATTACGGGTGCACGGCCATGTATTCAACGATAAGCCCTCCAAGAACACCAGACATCACTCCGACCGCCGCGCTATGGCCGGTCCGGCCACCCCTGCAACGGTGCCTGGACCGTATCTCTCATGATCTCTGTTTTAACGTACAACTTATGTCTAGTCTATTTGGCTATCGGCTACCCGTGGTGACTATATATAATAGTCCCAGGTACACGTGTCCGATCGACTCAAAGACCTAACCCACGGCTATAGTTACAAGTCCAATTGTAGAACAACTCATACACCTAATATTTGACACATATTAACACTCCACATAGGCGAATATGACCTTGCCATCTTGAAGTCACCATGCACGAATCTCCGTGTACTTGGACTTGAACCATTCATGAGCTTCACTACTGCTCCGTTGACATCACATGACTCCACCTGCAGGCTGCAGCAACTGTAGTTCCTTTTTTTCTTCATGATACTCAAATACCCAAAAAAATTAAGTTCTTCAACTCCTGTTTTACGTTCCCAATCTCCCGGAGTATCCGTCCAACGCATTACACGTCCGACCATAAAATCACCATATCCAACCACACCAATGCATCGTCACCCTGGTGGCTTCTTCCTTAATCTGTGGGAGAGTGAACAACTCACATATTGGATGTCATATATAAGAATTTATGAACTCACCATTCTCGCTATTGTTGACTGCATGTCTGAACTTGAAGACATTTTTTTTGTTGCCTTTAGTCATCTCGAGTCGCATTCGAAATTGTCTCATCCTTTTTTTGGACAGTATTTAGCACTCCGCCTCCTTCTGCGTATGACATTCACACTTTGCCATGTGCATCAAACACCTAGAATATACAGCCATATACTCTCCAAGATTTTTTCAGACTTTTCAACACTTTTTCAGTTTCTCCATTGTCAACTCTCTTGTCCATCTCCAGATGTGTCCACCTCGATAGGCACAATCACCAAGTTGAAGTTGGTACTCTCCAACACTGCTTCAGCACCATCTACACACTTAGTCATACCACGTGTTTGACCACCATTCTCGCTTGGAGACCGTCTCGCTCCTTAAAAAATGGTTCGGGAGGCGATGCGATTTGCTCCGGCCAGAAGGGACTCGCGATCACAATCTAGCACCGCCAACGGATCCCTCCTTCGCCGCCCCTCACCCCGACGCCTCATCATCCTCCGCTGCACCTTTCTCCCCTCACCGTCGCTTGAGGCGCCCTTTGGCAAAGTCTAGATGGCTCCGAGGAAGGCGGCGGCGGGGCCCTTCTTCGGCTGCTCGGCGCTAGTACGGCGGCTGCGATCCATGGATCAGGGACGGCGGTCCCTTTGTTGACTCTTCCCTATCTGGTAGCATGGCGGGGCGGGTTGTCAGCTGGGGATCGGATCGAATGGTCGGCGATTCACCGGTGGGTTGGTGCGGCCGATTGATGCCTTGGCGGCCAACGGCTCCGATCTACTCATTCCTCCAGCCCATGGTACGTGCATTTCGTCTTATCAGACATGGTCGTGCTGCTAGCCAGTTACCGGGTTGGGATGGAGCGGGAGGTGGGGGTCCGGATTGGGATAATTCCCAGGTCAGTTCCTGCCGTCTATGATGTCGTTCGGGTCCGCCCTACCTTTTCCCACCTCACGGACTCTGTGTGAAAACCTAGGGCAGCGACGTTGCTCTCGGCGGTGTGTCCTTGTTGAAGGCGTCGTCGTGAGAGCTATGTGGCGGCGGGCACCGCTTGGGTGCATCAGCAGTTGCAGATGGCGTGTCCCTCTTCCTCAAGGTGGCAGCTGTTCCGAGGGAAAACCTAGATCTCGGTCTTCTGGATCGGATGATGACAAAGACTTTGGTGCCTTTCTCCCTCCTAGGGGCATCATCTTGGAGCACTGGTTCACTGAAAAGGACAACAGGTGGAGCAGTGTTTCATCGACCGCGTTGATGATGGTGGGTCTCAGTGGCGTGGAGCAATGGAGTCTCAGAGTTGCACATGGTTTGATCAACGCGCGCAAGATGGTGGAGCTCTCTGGTGTTGTGGTTCCGTCGATGGTAGATGGGACTTGCAAGATCTATGCACTTATTCCTCCTGAAGACGGGATGGTGGAAGATGGCGTAAGATGGCGGCGGCGGATCCTAGTGCGTGTGCAAACGGTGCATGTTATGGGATACCTAGACTGGATGGTCTTCAGGCCACTGTATTAGATTGTGTCTGTTATGCGGACATGGAACATCTGTATGTTTGTAGGTGTAGCGACTTTGTTCGGCTAGAAGGGGGCTTCGTGTTGATCCTTGTATTCATTTTGTCAGACTTTGGTGAATAATTAATTAAGATGGTTGTGTGCATCATGCTGTATGCAGAAGCCGAGGGTAATCATCCTTTTCGAGAAAAAATATAGGCGGATATGACATTGCCATGTTGAAGCCACCATGTGCGAATTTCCATGTACCTGGACTTCAACCATTCATGAGCTTCACTACTACCCCCTTACATCACATGACTCCATCTGCAACGGTAGTTCCTTCTTTTTCTTCATGATACTCAAAGACCCATAAAAATTAAGTTCTTCCACTCCTGTTTTATGTTCCCAATCAACAGGAGTATCCATGTAACGCATCACACGTCCGGCCATGAAATCATCATATTTGATGAGTGATATTTTTACACGCATCTACCTTAGCTTAAACCCAGATATTTCATTTAAAAATAAATATTCGCTCCGATATTGCTTCTAATGAATAATGAATGCAAAGGATTCCACAAATACTCTATTGGATGTGTTTCCACGGGAAATGGGCTAAAAACGAAAGAAATCGCGTGTGGAAACGGGAAGGAAGGAAAATAGAGAAAGAATCAACCAATAGGAGGTGTTTCTGCAAAGACATCACAAAAAATGGTGTTCGCGCCCGTATGAGCGCTTGTATGGCATGCAAACCGAGGCAGATTGTCCACCTGAATAACTTTTATAAAATGGGACCACATCAAAATGTCAACAGGGGAGCGGTCGACAGAAGCTAGAACATCATCTTCATCGACAAACCCTAGCCGCCGCAATTGCCATCTCCATAACCACCATCACCACCATAGTGCTACCTCATCTAGTTCATACTTGTAATCGTCCATCACACAAGGCATCCATTGTAAGACATATTTGCAATCAATCAATCTTCAAGATGTGTTCTTAAATGTTTGAGTAGTTAGGTAAGGTATGGGTTGAGGCATAAGCCTTGGAACCCTCTGTATTTGTTGTGGGGATCAATGGAAGGGCTTTGAATTAATATCACGTATGTGTGAAATAAAATTGTTCCGTGAATGTCTCTTGTCATGTTCGTGATCTTGATCCCTGTAGGTACCCACGATCATGGAGATCGAGCCATGGTGAGGCTAGGAGCAAGGAGACCATGAAGTGTTATACAAAACATCGGTGGCTATAAGGTTTAGTAGGGTAACACAGATCCTATCCTTGGAGATACATGAGGTGTAATCATTAAAATCCCAAAGCTCTTGTCTGAGTTCATTATGATAATTAATAAGTCAACCTCGCGCGACAGATAGGGCCTGCGGTAGGACAACTGATTCTTGATGCAGAACTTATGCTGGTCAAGATGTTATTTAGACACATCCCCCACTTTGGTTTGTAACAAGCACATCTCGATGGGTAACTTTTAGCGCACAAAAGATCATATCTGGTCCCGACACAAATACATGGTTGTAAGCATTAAGACCTCATTCTCGTACCTCTTTTTATTATAAATGTTTGAATCACTATTTGCTTAATTGATCCGATCAAAAGCTGAAACTGATGCTTTAACATAAGCTTGCTAGAGACCATCGCTTTAAGGGAATCTTTCTCTCATAGGTTCGATAACCCAGGGTCACCTCTAGGGAAATAGGTGCGCGATACACTTTTCTGTTCCATTAACGGATCAGTAAAAGAAGGTATCAAGCTATTTTTCTGGCGCCATTGCCGGGGAGGAGTTTAGTATTCCTAGTCTTTGTGTTTAGAGTTTTTGCTAAAGTTAAGTTTCAATTTTTGTTTTTACTTTTCTGTTTTTAGTTTAAATTTTATTTCTTGTTGCAAGTCTTGCCTATTGAAAAACACAAAAAGATTACCATGGCTTGTAACCTTGGGAGTTTTGCTACTCGTAGCAATAACTTCATGTGTGAACCAATAGCACAACCTGAGGCTGCAGTCACTGAGTATGAGATCAAACCGAAGTTAGTTTTCATGGTTCAACATGACCAATTTGAAGGCTCTGCTTCTTAAGATGTCGGTATGCACTTGCATAGTTTTACTGAATTCTGCAACATGACACGCATTAGAGATTATGACCCTCACGCTTTAAAGTTGTGTCTATTTCCTTTCTCTTTGAGTGGAAAAGCAAAAGAACGGCTTCTAGCTCTACCTAGAGGCGGTATTACTTCTTGGGCTGATTATTGCAGCAATTTTCTTATCTAAGTTTTGTCCACCTATAAAAAAATATGCAATTATGTTCCCAGATTACAGGTTTCAAGAAGGAAGAACGTGAGCCACCTGCGCTTGCGTGGGATAGAATAAAAGAAGCTATGACGAATTGCCCTAACCATGGAACGAAGGAGTGGTTAATCCTTCATATCTTTTATAATGATTTAAATCACATTTCAAAAATTATGCTTGATACAGCTGTAGGAGGAACAATCATGGGAAAGCCCATAGATGATGTTAAGAAATTAATTGATGATATGCAAAAGAACCATGTCCAATGGCATGTTGAAAGAGCCACCACCAAGAGGGTGAACTCAGTTGAATTAAGTAGCACAGAGTTGACAGCCAAACTTGGTGAACTTATCTCCGTGGCGAAAGGTAAAGAATATGTAAACATGAATGTCATCACTAATGAAGAAACTAGTGATGTGAATTTTATTGCTTGTAATAGCTATAACCCAAATTGGAAAAATAATGGTTATGCTCCTAGACTCCCTTATCCTAGTAATGGAGGAGCATCAAATTCAGGCACTAGGTCCCGAATCCCTCATGTGTTGTCCCATGGTCAACCACGCTTGACATCCCATCACTATGAAGAGAAGGCCACCACCAGCTCTGCCGCCCGAGGCCACCGCCCCGGCATCCATCGTCGCGTCGTCAGAAGGCCACACCAGGGAGGGAGACATGCCGCCGCAGTCGCGAGGAGTAGCATCCACAACTACAAGGTAGTCGGCCGGCCACAGCTCGTGCCACCCACGGGTTGAATCTGGCCGTCGCGAAGCCGCCGCCGCCGATCCACGAGCACGCTTCACCCCACATTGCCTAACACGCACCCGCCATGCCGCCGCGAGGAGTAGTGTCCACAGCTACAAGGTAGTCGGCCGGCCGCACCCCGCGCCACCCTGCGGGACGGATCTGGCCACCGCGAAGCCGCCGCCGCTGATCCCCGAGCACGCTCCTCCCCACATTGCCCGACGCGCACCCGCCATGCCACCGTCGCTGCCTTGCTCCGGCGCGTGCCGCCAGCGCCGCACTCTAGCCTAGAAGCCCCGCCAAGCCGATCCACCACGTGAGAGGATGATGGATCCCCGCCGGCGCCGACGCTGACCGTGAGGGAGGTGGAGGGAGAAGGGGAGGCACGGCGGCGGCTAGGTTTTCCCTCTTGTCGCTCCCGCGGCCGACGATGGACATGATGGGCTGGAGGAGGGAGGCCTCATGCTTGTCTGGAAATAAAATATGCAACTTGCATACACATGCACGTACTCACTCATCGTCTCCTAATAGATCTCAGATTTTATATACAGTATTGTGAATATTACCATATACCCCTTCGTTAGGAAGATAATTAGTTGCATCATTGTATGATCTTGTCCATTTCAGGAAGCCATGGAGATCATAAATCTTACCTCATAAACCTTTCCTCGGAGAAACCATTAGTAATTTCTCGTAATAAATCGAGTGGCATAAGCGTTGGCCGTGAACATGCATCGTCCATTCCGTTGCCTTTCCTGACAGAAAGGGGAAAAAACTTATATCTACAGCCCAATAAGCAATTTAATTCCTTTGATCTTTTCCTTGCTGACCAGCAGATCAACATATCTGTCCCAAATAAGACCCAAGATACAACAAAGATCTATTCCCTATGTCCCAAAATAAGTGACTTAACATTATACAAACTTTGGACGGAGTGAGTACTAGATAATTTACACAAAGAACAAAAATTCAGTCAAGCGCAGACCCAACATTAACCCATAGCTATGAGCCTGTGATGATAGTAATGATACCAAGATGCATGGAGTTTCCACAAAACCATCCGATGAATTCAAAGGAGGAGAGCTATGGGGAAAGCACTAACCTGGAAACGGCCTGGCGACTTGTGGAACTCGGTGGAAGCCGCGGCGTCCCCTGCTTGCCAACCGAGGATTGGAGTTCGGGGGCTCGTCGGGGACAGACGGGCTGGGCTGCTGCTGACCGGCGGTGCTGCACAGACTGGCGACGGCGCGTCCTTGAAGCCGATGCCGAGTGTCGAGTGTCGACCAGGATTTCACTCGTGTGAACTCGGTAGAAATGTGGGGAATTGCTCAGACTACAGACGAGCCAGTGCACATCTGTATATTTGCTTAAGCCTGAGACGCTCCCTTTCGGCTGAGAACATATTCCTGCGCACCCAAAGGTCAAAAGCACGCGCTAACTTTTTCATAGAAAAAATCAAAAGGTATTTGAAGATGGACATACACAACTGTAATGGTACACGGTTTCGAATCTATAAATGGTGGGAACTCGGCTGGTGGACAGCAGGTATTACACTTATCAAAGGAGGGCGTGCGGCACTTTCGTGGTGATGTCGCGCCTAGGGTGCTTCTTTTGTAGACGCTTTTTTCAGCAAAAATAGTAGCGAAGACCTTTATTGTACTTTTTTTTTCTCGACACACTCCTAAGTGCGCATCTTTGTATATGCAGGCCAGACGCCTCACCAAACACACGAGGAAGTTTTCGGAAAATCTCTGCATCGTCAACATATAATGACATTTGGTAGGCACGCGGTACTAGGGAGCTATGCAAGTTGGCGAACACCATGGTGATGTTGGACTTCCCCTCCTAGAACTCCATTGACAAGAACCGGGAGCTCGAAGTGGACCAAAGAAGACAGAGCAGATAATGCGACCAACGATCGAAGCCAATATGCTCAAGAACCTCAATCAGAAAAAGAAAGCACGTTGAAGACTTGAAACTTGAAAGCACGCACACACTAGTAGAAAAAGGGCCTATTGTCCCGGTTCATAAGGCCCATTTTGTCCCGGATTTTAAACCGGGAATAAAGGGTAGTTACTAATGCCCTAAGCCTTTAGTCCCAGTTCTTACACAAACCGGGACAGATGGGCCTCCACGTGGCCGGTGCAGCGAGCCCAGGCAGGAGGGCCTTTAGTCCCGATTGGTGGCACCAACCGGGACAAATAGGCATCCACGCGTCAGCAGCTGGCAGGAGCTTAGGTTTTTGTTTTTTCTTCTGAAAGGGGGTGGTTTATGGGGTAATTTAGGGTGTGTAAGCTAGCTAACAGAGAGAAGTATCCTCTCTTATTTCCGTACTTGGTTTACCAACGCTACTGCTATGTCTAAACATGGCTTAGATTAAAGTGAAGGCAACATGTGGTGCATGTCGAAAGTAATATTAATCCTAACTTGATCAAGTTTGGGTTGGTACTACTTTCAACATGCAGCACATGCTTGTTGCCTTCACTTCAATCCAATCCATGTTCATTTCAACCACTGATATATAATAACTCTTCATGCCCACATCATGCATCATCGTAATAATAAGTCCTACTAATCATCATCATACAACTTCTACTCATTATTAATAACAAGTCATACGATCCTCATCCTCATAGTCATCGAACCAACCCTACTTAATTGTTCTAGGCACATGATCATCAATATTAGGTAGGACCTAAATACCCTCTTTAAGGTAAAATAGCATAAAACAATATAGACCCTGACTCTCCATTATGGAGAATGGAGATTATCATGTCTCCAATTCTTGCGCCTCGCTTCCTTTTGCTTCCAAGAACCTCCTTACGACTGTCCATACATTTTTTCCATTCTTTGATATTCATGTCTCCACTTCTTTCAGAAATCCGGTATGGACAGTTAAGATTCGTAGGATGACCTGTCCGTATGTCCAAAACATCAAGGCGACCATGCTCATACATCAGATGAGACACACAATCATTCGAGATTATCTGTTGAAAAACATATTAATAACTTCGTAGTTAGCAATGATGTACTAGTTTTAGAAGTATGCAAAAGATGCAAGGATGTTGTAATTGTAAAAAATCTTACCAGGGTATCTCCATGGAAGTTACTGTTGTTCAACACGTGCCCAAGTAGCACGTATTGACCATAATGTTGAGGAGTTTGATTGTAGATATTGTAATTCTCAAGATCAGTACAAAATGCGATCAGATGATTTGTTTTTCTCCTGATAAGTTAATTCGCAGTCATCGGTGTAGTGGGTTTTGTCTACCATCTTCCGCACATTTTTTTGAAGAATGAAAATAAGGTGTCAATGGAAATAAGCTGTCAACTATTTTGAAATAAACAATATAAATTAGTTAATAACTATGTTTGAGAAACTCACATAGCGGTAGAATTGGAGGCATATCAACAAGGACCGAAATGTCCAGATTGTTTTGCTCGATTTCAGGATCACCAAGATCCATGGTGACAAGCATATCCTCATGAAAACCATACATCTTGTAAAGTGCTTCCCATTTTTTGCAACCAAAATGGGTTACGCTCTCAAAGTTGTACAGTTTTACTTCGAAATCCATACCATGATGGGTCCTTAGGTGAATTTTCTTTGTTTCCATACTTTCATGGTCTTCAAAACCCATCCTTTTCAAGACATAGCGTCTTGCATAACATGGGATAAGCTAGTCAAATTGTAAAAGATGAAAAGTATACGTTGAAATATAGAGTTGAAGTCGTTCTTAATTACGAAAAAACACTACACCACGTCACTACATCCTCGACACACAAGTTGGTCGGAAAAACAACGTCCGCCGATAGACAGTCGGTTGGGAAAGACTATTACCGACCGATGTTGTCTGTTGGGGAAAGTCCAGACGGGAAAGCCTTTTCCCGACCGACTGCTTGATGGCCAAGTGGTATTTTTCCCAACCAACAGTTTGTTGGGCCTGCCATGGGCCTTTCCTGACCAACAGTCTGTTAGGGTAACCTTGGGCCTTTCCCGACCGACTATCAGATGGGTATTCTTTCCCGACCAACATTTTGTTGGGCTTTGTGTTAGCCTTTCCCGACCGACTGTTTGATGGGGTTTGTTTTGCCGACCAACAATCTGATGATGTTTTCTTTTCCCGACAATTTTTTTGTCAACATTTTGTTTAGCCAACCACAACTTTAATTAGCATTTGGTATTGATTGTCACACACATATAGTTCATGTGTTCTAAGCATAATCACAAGACATCATACATCAGGGTCACATCAGGTGCACCAAACCATTTTTATTCCATTAACTAATTATCACATACATACAGTTCAGTCTGTTCTAAGCACAAGACAAGACACCATACATCAGGTTTACAAAAGGAGACAGCAAAAATACACAAGTATGAGACATCAGTTGTACAAAATGAAAGCTAAAACATCCAATTGACGTGGATCGACGGCTTCATCATTCATTTCCTTATGTTTGCTTCCTACAGAAGTTAAAGAAGTCTCAATTAATTTATAAAACTGAATACAGGCAGAATTCATATCTGACACTGTGCACACACAAGAGCACAAAATGAGGAATACACTTATCTAATCTATAAAAGTAGCATTTCAGAACATGAAGACCACCAATCGACTTCCAGCAGTGGCCATGTATGTGGCATGGAAGCCCTCTGTACGATTGCTGAGCATTTAGTGTTCCTAGGGACATACTTAAGTTACTGTGCATATGTACCAGCAGCCAATATTCCAACACTTGTTTCCAAAAAAAATAAACGTCCGTAGGGAATACAGTGTCATAGGTATGAGAGAAATAAAAATGAGTTGTGTGAACGACCAATATTTGCATTACTATTCAGGCCATACAAGGAAAAATATATCGGAAATTTAGAATTAGTATCTCAAACGTAGAACCAGGTTACACATTTCTTTTGCAATTTACGAAGGCATAACCAGCATTTGTATGATAACTAAATATATGTACACTGCTAATTATTCTGTACGTACAGATTATAAATACTAGGTTATTCCTGATACTTACTGATTAATAGCTCATGGGTGGGCGCCTTCTTCATGGCTGGGTAGAATGGAAAAATTACGCGTGCTGCCATATTGAAATATAGTTAGTCAAGATCTTTTTTTAGGGATAGTTAGTCAAGATCTTGATAAATTTACAATTTACTATATTGGCCTAGAAACAGGATTCAGAAATAGCAACTTTAAAAGCAAATAGCGATGTATTATGCTCTGTTATGTACTATGGATGTGCTAATTGGAGTGTTCTGTAATTCCAAATTAAACTATTACTATTAAGCAATAAGCAGCTAGCAGTGTAAACAAGATACAATGTTCTGATAAATTTAACTATTATTAACAGCAACTAGCAGTGTTCTATACTAATGGCAGAAAGTAGGCTCTGTAGCCATATACCATAAACCATATTGTAGTCTTCAATAAAACACAGGGAAACCAATTAAATGAAAGTAGGCTCTGTTTCACTTCTCTTTTAATTGAGCAATTAGTTCTTTTGATGGAGAGAACAAATCAATGCTGACCAAGAACTTAATGTGTAAAACAATGATAAACTTATGTACCGACTGGATGGTCAAGCTATTGTGAATTCAAGTGTCGCAAATACTACATGGTAAGTCTACACACTTGCTGGTTCTTTACCATTTGACCAGAGCATATAGGCAAATGCTAACACATCATGTGTCTATTGAACCCTGCAAACTTCAGGGTGTCAATAGTTTGAAGTAAAAGTAACAAGTGTATCTATAATATTCAGTTGGTTTGGTACACACTTAAAACTTCAGAAAATCTCTAGAGATAGACTTGTTTTAACTTCTAAGTGGTATCAGGAATGACGCAAAATGTCCAGCCAACTGTTTGACATTCAATTTGTAACCTATCGTATTATCTGAAATGGACCGCAATATAGTAGTATGAATGTACGTCAGTCTGATGGTGTGGTTCTTCTATTCATTGGAAGAAAAGTACAATCGTGCTTGTGCTTTCATATGCTAATCACAAATGACTAAGAATGATCGATAGATGAGCAACCAGAAAAGGCCTATGTACATCTTACCTGGCTACGACGCCATTGTGCATAAATAGAAGCAACTTCTTGAAGAATCCTCAGTTCTTCCTCTTGTTCCAGATTCATGTACGTCAATTCAATTGCACCCTCACATGTTAACATGTTGGTAGGTTTGAATACTGAGTTCTCTATCGAATATTTCTGCAACGCCGTCGCACAAAAATGGATGTATTCATTACACTTATTATAAAGAAAAATATAGTATCTCTCGAAGAAAATAATAACGGATGCATGCACATCAATCATGTATTCATTACACTTACTATAACAACATTAATCATGTATACAGCTGAAATAATAAAATAGGTACTTACCTTGGAACCACCAAATTCATGTATCATGGTAAGTACCTATTTTATTACCAATCCTCAAACTTAACAAAGTATGCAGACTCACTTATAAATCAAGGAGTTGGTCATCTTTAGTGGCTAATGTCTATGATGCAAAATTTATTTCAGCTAGTTACTGACCACAAAGACAAAACAATAATCAAATCTAGGTTTCATCACTTGCATGCTCAAAAATTAAGATTTGCCATATCATTCATGACGATATGACCACATAAGGAAAAACAAGCAACCTGGCATAACCTCAATTACACAGCGGAAGTGAGAATAAGAAAAAAGAATGCAAAAAAACACAGTCAAATAGTATGACAAAACTCAAGATGTGTCAAAATACTCACCTATCCAAAACCAGTCAGACCTTACAGAATTTGGTTGATAAGTGTTGCTAGCAAATCTTGCAGCTCTGTAAAAAGTAAAGAGCCAAAGGTGAAATTGCAGTTATGTCAAGTCAAAGAATGTAGTACTGCTCTGAAAGAACATATATGGTACAAGTGGAATTTAATAGTTTGGTTTGCAACTACTTTTATTGCATATATAAATAAACTTAAAGAGGAACATGAATGAAAAATATACTACATAGTAACTAAGACTGGAATTTGAGGCAAGGTGTACATATTCAAGTCTGATATTAGCATAAGTACACTCCAAATTCACTTTGAAAACATAACAGGACTGATTTAGATGGACAAGCAGTTCAAGTTGATATCATATGCCATCTACATTAATAATATATACATACCGATCAAACTTAAAACCAGATGTACAAATAATGATCAGACCACTGCCAAAGTTGTTTGACAGATCTTAAAGATATTTATGTTGCTCCAGGGAAAGAAAGCTACTTGATGAAACAATTAAGCCATGAAATTCTAAAGAAAGACTTGCTTTCTATCCATGGTGCTCCACTAACAAGTGACAACCCATGTGTTTGAAGTGATGGATGCTTGCACTGGGGGAAATCAAGAATCACCCATGTTAGAAGAAATGTGTAAGGGGATCCTCGGTTCTAATAGCATTAATGGTTTAACATGTCAACATTTCACTCTAAAATTGGATAACTATGTCATCCTTGACAACGCTGACCTCTTCGATACAAAGAATGGTGTTTGCTCCTACCCTTTTCAAGGTCCTTTGAAGCCTCTTTTCATCAGTGGTCGTGGTCTTGTGAACGGCCTTCTTCTTCCTGTCATCGGTGGAAAGCTAAGTATAATAACAAGAGGATAAATGTTTCATGTATTTGTAATCTTATAAGCTGACACATGTCCACTAAATGGCATTGAATAACAGATCAATCTCGAATTATTTAGTGGATAGCAGTGATACATCTCCAACGTATCTATAATTTTTGATTGCTCCATGCTACTTTATCTACTGTTTTAGGCAATACTGGGCTTTATTATCCACTTTTATATTATTTTTGGGACTAACCTATTAACCGGAGGCCCAGCCCAGATTTGCTGTTTATGCCTATTTCAGTGTTTCGAGGAAAAGGAATATCAGACGGAGTCAAAACGGAATGAAATCAACTGGAGAAGCTATTTTTGGAAGAAAACCCACCTGATGGACTTGGACCCCACGTCAGAAGATACGAGAGGTGCTCACGAGGGTGGGGGCGCGCCCACCCCCCCCCCCCCCCCCCCCCACCCCCCGGGTGCGCCCCCCTGCCTCGTGGGGCCCCTGTAGCTCCATCGACGTACTCCTTTCACCCATATATACCTACGTACCCTAAAACTTTCAGGACAGAAGATAGATCGGGAGTTCCGCCGCCGCAAGCCTCTGTAGCCACCAAAAACCTCTCGAGAGCCTGTTCCGGCACCCTGCCAGAGGGGGACCCATCACCGGTGGCCATCTTCATCATCCCGGCGCTATCCACGACGAGGAGGGAGTAGTTCACCCTCGGGGCTGAGGGTATGTACCAGTAGCTATGTGTTTGATCTCTCTCTCTCTCTATCTCTCTCTCTCTATCTCTCTCTCTCTCTCTCTCTCTCTCTCGTGTTCTCTCTCGTGTTCCCTCTATGGCACGATCTTGATGTATCCCGAGCTTTGCTATTGTAGTTGGATCTTATGATGTTTCTCCCCCTCTACTCTCTTGTGATGAATTGAGTTTCTCCTTTTGAAGTTATCTTATCGGATTGAGTCTTTTATGAGAACACTTGATGTATGTCTTGCCGTGATTATCTGTGGTGACAATGGGATATCATGTGCCACTTGATGTATGTTTTGGTGATCAACTTGCGGGTTTCGTGACATTGGGAACCTATGCATAGGGGTTGGCACACGTTCTTGACTCTCTGGTAGAAACTTTGGGGCACTCTTTGAAGTACTTTGTGTTGGTTGGATGAATCTGAGATTGTGTGATGCATATCGTATAATCATGCCCACGAATACTTGAGGTGACAATGGAGTATCTAGGTGACATTAGGGTTTTGGTTGATTTGTATCTTAAGGTGTTATTCTAGTACGAACTCTTTTATAGATTGATCCTAAAGAATAACTTTGAGGTGGTTTCGTACCCTACCATAATCTCTACGTTTGTTCTCTGCTATTAGTGGCTTTGGAGTGACTCTTTGTTGCATGTTGAGGGCTTGTTATATTATCTATCTATGTTATTATTGTTGAGAGAACTTGCACTAGTGAAAGTATGAAACCTAGGCCTTGTTTCCTATCATTGCAATACCGTTTACGCTCGCTTTTATCATTGGTTACCTTGCTGTTTTTATATTTTCAGATTACAAAAACCTATATCTACTATCTATTTTGCACTTGTATCACCATCTCTTCGCCGAACTAGTGCACCTATACAATTTATCATTGTATTGGGTGTGTTGGGGACACAAGAGACTCTTTGTTATTTGGTTGCAGGGTTGTTTGAGAGAGACCATCTTCATCCCACGCCTCCTACGGATTGATAAACCTTAGGTCATCCACTTGAGGGAAATTTTCTACTGTCCTACAAACCTGTGCACTTCCAGGCCCAACAACGTCTACAAGAAGAAGGTTGTGTAGTAGACATCAAGCTCTTTTCTGGCGCCGTTGCAATCGAATCTTTTTGTTTCTTGTTTTAGCACTAGTCTAGTTTATAAAATAAAATTACAAAAAATGGAATTGAGTTTGTCTCATACGCTTCACCTTTTTAATATCTTTCGTGAGTATGATGGAAAGAAAAATTGTGCTCAAGTGCTAGAAGAGGAATTACATAGAATGCTTGGCATGAAATATGTGAATGATGAGCATGATTGCAACGTTGTTAGTATGAATTCTTTGAATATCCATGATGCTAATGATATGCAAAGCCACAAGCTTGGGGAAGCTATGTTTGATGAAGATGATATTTTTTGTCCCCCAAGCTTTGATGAGCAAATTTATTATGATAAAAGCATGCCTCCTATCTATGATGATTATTGTGATGACACGTATGCTTTAAGGAATAATGATAACCATGAAACTTGTCATCTTGATCTTAAATTTCAATCACATGATAGTTATTTTGTTGAGTTTGCTCCCACTATTATTCATGAGAAGGAATTTGCTTATGTGGAGAGTAGTAAATTTTCTATGCTAGTAGATCATGAAAAGAATGCTTTAGATGCTAGTTATATTGTTGAATTCATTCATGATGCTACTGAAAATTATTATGAGGGAGGAACATATGCTTGTAGGAATTGCAATAATATCAAGTTTCCTCTCTATGTGCTTAAATTCTTGAAGCTATGCTTGTGTTACCTTCCTATACTTGTTGATTATTGTTCCCATAAGTTGTTTGCTCACAAAATCCCTATGCATAGGAAGTGGGTTAGACTTAAATGTGCTAGTCATGTGCTTCATGATGCTCCCGTTGTGTTTCAATTCTTATCTTTTATGTGAGCATCATTGCCATCATCATGCCTAGCTAGAAAGGCATTAAAGAAAAGCGCTTGTTGGGAGACAACCCAATATTTATCCTTACTGTTTTTGTGTGTCCACGTGATTATGCTACTGTAGTAATCATGTTTTATAGGTTTTGTTTCAATAAAGTGCCAAGTAAGACCTTTAGGATAGCTTACGGTGATAGTTGTGTTGATCCTGCTGAAAATCAGAAACTTTTGCACCCAGTAAATTAGTTTTGTTAATGCACAGAAACGTTCTTCTGATCTGATTCTTTTTTTCTCTGGATTGGTACACAGATTGCTCAGGTCTTCCTAATTTGGTAGAATGTTTGGAGTTCCAAAAGTATACGTTTGATACAGATTACTACAGACTGTTCTGTTGTTGACAGATTCTGTTTTCTATGTGTTGTTTGCCTGTTTTGATGAATCTATGAGTAGTATCGGAGGGTATGAACCATAGATAAGTTGGAATACAGTAGATATTACACCAATATGAATTTAGAATGAGTTCATTACACTACCTTATGTGGTGGTTTTGCTTTCTTTCACTAACGGAGCTTACGAGTTTTCTGTTGAGTTTTGTGTTGTGGAGTTTTCAAGTTTTGGGTAAAGATTCGATGGACTATGGAATAAGGAGTGGAAAGAGCCTAAGCTTGGGGATGCCCATGGCACCCCCAAGATAATCCAAGGACAACAAAAAGTCAAAGCTTGGGGATGCCCCAGAAGGCATCCCCTCTTTCGTCCACTTCCATCGGTAATTTACTTGGAGCTATATTTTTATTCACCACATGATATGTGTTTTGCTTGGAGCGTCTTGTATTATTTGCGTCTTTGCTTGTTAGTTTACCACAATCATCCTTACTGTACACCCCTTTTGAGAGAGCCATACATGATTTGGAATTTCATAGAATACTCTATGTGCTTCACTTATATCTTTTGAGCTGGATAGTTTTGCTCATAGTGCTTCACTTATATCTTTTGAGTGTCATAATTTTTGCTTTAGTGCTTCACTTAGATCTTTTAGAGCACGGTGGTGGATTTGTTTTAAAGAAACTATTGATCTCTCATGCTTCACTTAGATTATTTTGAGAGTCGTTAATAGCATGGTAATTTTCTTAATGTTAATATACTTGGTATTCAAGATATGTGAAATTTTCTTTTGATTGAATTGAATACAAAGATAAGTTTGATGATTGATAATTGTTTTGAGATATGGAGGTGATAATATCAAAGTCGTGCTAGTTGAGTAATTGTGAATTTGAGAAATGCTTGTGTTGAAGTTTGCAAGTCCCGTAGCATGCACGTATGGTTAAAGTTGTGTGACAAATTTGAAACATGAAGTGTACCTCGCTTGTGCACCCTTATGAGTGGCGGTCGGGGACGAGAGATGGTCTTTTCCTACCAATCTATCCCCCTAGGAGCATGCGCGTAGTGCTTGATTTTTGATGACTTTTAAATTTTTGCAATAAGTATATGAGTTCTTTTGACTAATGTTGAGTCCATGGATTATACGCACTCTCACCTTTCCGCCTTTGCTAGCCTCTTCGGTACCGTGCATTGCCCTTTCTCACCTTGAGAGTTGGTGCAAACTTCGCCGGTGCATCCAAACCCCGTGATACGATACGCTCTATCACACATAAACCTCCTTATATCTTCCTTAAAACAGCCACCATACCTACCTATCATGGCATTTCCATAGTCATTCCGAGATATATTGCCATGCAACTTCCATCATCATATTCATGACATACACTACTTTTGTCATATTGCCATTGCATGATCATGTAGTTGACATCGTATTTGTGGCAAAGCCACCATGCATTATTTTTTATACATGTCACTCTTGATTCATTGCACCATAACCGCCGGAGGCATTCATATAGAGTCATATCTTGTTCTAAGTTTTGAGTTGTAATCCTCATATTGTAATCAATAGAAGTGTGATGATCATCATTATTAGAGCATTGCCCAAACAAAAAAAAGCGAAAGGCCAGAAAAAAGGCCCAAAAAAGAAAATAAAAGGGCAATGCTACTATCTCTTTTTCCACACTTGTGCTTCAAAGTAGCACCTTGTTCTTCATGTAGTGAGTCTCATATATTGTGCTTCAAGGTAGCACCCTGTTCTTCATGTAGTGAGTCTCATAAGTTGTCTTTTTATACTAGTGGGAACTTTTCATTATAGAACTTGGCTTGTATATTTCTACGATGGGCTTCCTCAAATTCCCTAGGTCTTCATGAGCAAGCGAGTTGGATGCACACCCACTAGTTTTCTTTTGTTGAGCATTCATAGCTCTAGTGCATCCGTTGCATGGCAATCCCTACTCCTCATGTTGACATCAATTGATGGGCATCTCCATAGCCCGTTGATTATCCTCGTCAAAGTGAGACTTTCTCCTTTTTTGTCTTCTCCACACAATCCCCATCATCATATTCTATTCCACCCATAGTACTATATCCATGGCTCACGCTCATGTATTGCGTGAAGGTTGAAAAAGTTTGAGATTATTTAAGTATGAAACAATTGCTTGGCTTGTCATCGGGGGTATAGAAGTTGGGAACATCTTTGTGTGACGAAAATGAAGCATAGCCTAACTATATGATTTTTTAGGGATGAACTTTCTTTTGCCATGCTATTTTGAGAAGACATGATTGCTTTGATTAGTATGCTTGAAATATATTATTATTTTTATGTCAATATGAACTTTTGTCTTGAATCTTTCGGATCTGAATATTCATACCACAATTAAGAAGATTTACATTGAAATTATGCCAAAGTATCACTCCGCATTAAAAAAACTTTTTTATCATTTACCTACTCGAGGACGAGCAGGAATTAAGCTTCGGGATGCTTGATACGTCTCCAACATATCTATAATTTTTGATTGCTCCATGCTACTTTATCTACTGTTTTAGGCAATATTGGGCTTTATTATCCACTTTTATATTATTTTTGGGACTAACCTATTAACCGGAGGCCCAGCCTAGATTTGCTATTTTATGCCTATTTCAGTGTTTCGAGGAAAAGGAATATCAGACGGAGTCAAAACAGAACGAAATCAACTGGAGAAGTTATTTTTGGAAGGAAACCCACCTGATGGACTTGGACCCCACGTCAGAAGATACGGGAGGTACTCAAGAGGGTGGGGGGCGCGCCCACCCCCCCCCCCCTCCCGGGCGCGCCCCCCTGCCTCGTGGGGCCCCCGTAGCTCCACCGACGTACTCCTTTCACCCATATATACCTACGTACCCTAAAACTTCCAAAACAGAAGATAGATCGGGAGTTCCGCCGCCGCAAGCCTCTGTAGCCACAAAAAACCTCTCGGGAGCCCGTTCCGGCACCCTTCCGGTGGGGGAACCCATCACCGGTGGCCATCTTCATCATCCCGGCGCTATCCATGACGAGGAGGGAGTAGTTCACCCTCGGGGCTGAGGGTATGTACCAGTAGCTATGTGTTTGATCTCTCTCTCTCGTGTTCTCTCCCGTGTTCCCTCTATGGCACGATCTTGATGTATCCCGAGCTTTGCTATTGTAGTTGGATCTTATGATGTTTCTCCCCCTCTACTCTCTTGTAATGAATTGACTTTCCCCTTTTGAAGTTATCTTATCGGATTGAGTCTTTTATGAGAACACTTGATGTATGTCTTGCCGTGATTATCTGTGGTGACAATGGGATATCATGTGCCACTTGATGTATGTTTTGGTGATCAACTTGTGGGTTTCGTGACATTGGGAACCTATGCATAGGGGTTGGCACACGTTCTTGACTCTCCGGTAGAAACTTTGGGGCACTCTTTGAAGTACTTTGTGTTGGTTGGATGAATCTGAGATTGTGTGATGCATATCGTATAATCATGCCCACGGATACTTGAGGTGACAATGGAGTATCTAGGTGACATTAGGGTTTTGGTTGATTTGTATCTTAAGGTGTTATTCTAGTACGAACTCTTTTATAGATCGATCCGAAAGAATAACTTTGAGGTGGTTTCGTACCCTACCATAATCTCTATGTTTGTTCTCCACTATTAGTGGCTTTGGAGTGACTCTTTGTTGCATGTTGAGGGCTTGTTATATTATCTATCTATGTTATTATTGTTGAGAGAACTTGCACTAGTGAAAGTATGAACCCTAGGCCTTGTTTCCTATCATTGCAATACCATTTACGCTCGCTTTTATCATTATTACCTTGCTGTTTTTATATTTTCAGATTACGAAAACCTATATCTACTATCTATTTTGTGCTTGTATCACCATCTCTTCGCCGAACTAGTGCACCTATACAATTTACCATTGTATTGGGTGTGTTGGGAACACAAGAGACTCTTTGTTATTTGGTTGCAGGGTTGTTTAAGAGAGACCATCTTCATCCTACGCCTCCTACGGATTGATAAACCTTAGGTCATCCACTCTAGGGAAATTTGCTACTGTCCTACAAACTGTGCACTTGCAGGCCCAACAACGTCTACAAGACGAAGGTTGTGTAGTAGACATCAAGCAGCAATGATTCACATGGCACAAATTATTCATTCTGGGGAAACATTTTAGGTCTAAAACAAAGGATTCACACAGGTAACATAGATATTGAATAGATAACATGCTGAAATAAGGAAACACTACTGCTCATAGCAAAACCAATCCATGAATCAAAGCAGAGTTAGTTTTCTTAAGATAAAATTGTTGGGCCAATGTGGTGCCTGGGTCCATCATTGGGGGGTGAAATCTATATACTACAGGCAGAGAGGAGAAGAGGGAGACCATATGAGGAAGGAAGATCTTACCCATGTCGTTGCCGCCATGGGTGGCGGCTACTCGTGGTCACCGAAAGTAGATGGGAGAGATGGGGCCACCTGCCGCCCTGTTCCTAGTTCGCTGGACGCGGAGGAAGCAGAGGCCACCTACCTCGCTTCAGACCACCGGGAGCGAAGGGCCTTTGCCCCCTCCCCCCGCCCCCTCAGATCTACTGCCATGGAAAGGTAGGAAGAGGGAGCTAGAAATGGGTTGGGGCAGTGGCTCCATGGGAGGGAGGGGGAGGTAGACGCTCGCGAATGGGATGGCTGGTGGTGGAAGGAGGGACGACCCCTGCAATGGCCATCGGCGGCGGCACCCTAGGCCCTAGGCGGCACCGTACAAGAGAGGGGTGGATTGAGACGAGGGAGAAAGGGGATAGAGTGAGGCGCCCTGGGCAATTCTAGGTTTTGAGAGAAAAAGGAAAAAATCGTGGGCTGGGCCCCGCTAAATGTTTTCGTTCGCGCGCAGGCCCATTTACCACCTGCTGTTGGTCGGCATTATTTGCCGACCGATCGATAGATGAGGATACGATCTTTCCCGGTCGACTGTTCGACAGCAGAAACTTTTCTATTCCCGACCGACCGTCTCTCGCTGTACAAATGTTTTCCCAACCAACTATCACTTACAAGTTTCTTCAACTAACTGTCGGTCGGCAAAAATGATTTTTGCCAACACACATCAGTAGGGAATAAAGTGTCGTGGTGTAGTGAAAACACTTGTTGTCGTTGTGTACCGTTTCAACATGGAAGGTCTCCTCGAGCTTAATGCTGAAGCATCGATCTTCGTCCAGCTCAATGAACCTGTCGCACAGACCTCGGTCGTCGTGGCACCAGTCGCACTCCCTTGGGAGACTTTCGTCGTCCGAGTACAACATTTCCTATGTTCATAATTCAAATATTAAACTTGTACAATTAAATATATGTACTAAAAAAACCTAAATTAGATCATTATTAATCATCACGAGTTGACTATCGATCTGTCGAGTCTTTTCTTGAAAACACTCAGCTCACGTGGTGTACATATTCGACCGTCGGTGATGGTAGCTCCTCCATTCATCCCCAAGTGCATTACACCAAGTTGTCTAGCACACGGGAATGAAGGAGAAGCTACCCCCACGACAATAGTCGGAATTCTTCGTCCTCTCATATATATATGGTGGAGACTCTCCCTCACTGATACCTCTCTGACATTGCGACCATCGGTGATGGTAGCTCCTCCTTTCGTTCCCGAGTGCATTACACCAAATTGTGTAGCACACGGGAATGAAGGAGAAGCTACCCCCACGACAACAATCGGGATTCTTCATCCTCTCATATATGGTGGAGACTCGACAGACTTAAAGTTAACCCAAAATATCGTTTAGTTATCTTTTTAAAAAAGGACATATCGTCCTCTCATATATAGGACTCATATTGACATGGAGATTTGGCTGGTCTCACCTCGAGGTCGGAGGGGGGTTGATGACGGGGACGACGGCAGGGATGATGGAAGGGCTCCTAGATTTCTGCAAAAACATAAACCCTATAAGCTATCAACTAATCAATTGCATACGCCTTGCATAGTGCCCTGCAATTTTAGCATTCAAAGTAGGAGTACTTTTCCAATTTGAACATTCAATAAGCAAAACCAAATCGTAAAATAAAGTAGTATTCAAATTAGCATGCATTCAATTATAAGCAAAACTACATCATCTCTTGCATCCGTACATCGTCAAATATTATCACTAATACACCTCGAATACTATCATACATATAGCATCGCTGATACAGCTAGAACCGTAGAGCCCGACGGGTATCGGCCCGGGCCGTGGACACCCAAAGAGAAGGAACCATCACAGGATCATAGCTCCAGTGAGATCCCTGAAGAACCTGCCAGGTATTGTCGGACCTGCCCTCCAATGCAACCATGTAGCGACGGACATGCTCGTCCTCCTCGCTGACACGGTGATGTACCACCTCCACGGTGTCCGGAAGCCTCGACACCATCACTGGCCCACGCGACCGCCACCAAACAAGGATCGGGTCAACGACGGGCTGGCTCCTCACCAACCTACGCCCCCCGAAAGGTAGCACCTCCCAATACCAGCCCGGCGGAGCCCAATCCCGGACATGGCCACTCTGATCAAACCGGCCTCCTCCGCCGAGTCGACAACGAGGATTCGGGATAGGCATCGTCGACGTCGATGCAGGAATAATTGCTTGAACTAAAAAACTAAACTAGTTCTATTAATTTTCTTGCTAAAAATAAACTACTTCTATATGTAGTAAAATAAAGTAGTTTTCTTAAATAAACTAGTTCAACTACTACTAAGCACTTAATTACTATAAATAAAATAAAGTAGTACTTACTAAAAATAAACTACTTCTATATATAGTAAAATAAAGTAGTTTTATTAAATCAACTAGTTCAACTACTAAGCACTTACTATAAATAAAATAAAATAATACTTACTAAAAATAAACTACTACTATATATACTAAAATAAAGTAGTTTTATAAAATCAACTAGTTCAACTACTAATTAAGCACTTACTATAAATAAACTAGTTTAACTAGTTCTATTATTTATCGACCCCCCCCCTCATGTCGAAGTTATCGGGGAGGGCGTATATCGAGAACGACATAGCCGGTAAAAAATAAGAAGAGGAAGAAGAAGAAAAAAGAGGAGAAGAAGAAAGGAATAGAAGAGAAGAAGAAAAAAAATAGAATATTTTCTATTTTTTTTCTTCTTCTCTTCTATTCCTTTCTTCTTCTCCTATTTTTTCTTCTTCTCTTTTCCTCTTTTTATTTATTTCTCCTCTTTTTTCCTCTTCTTCCTCTCCTCTTCTTCTCCTTCTTCTTCTCCCTCTTCCTCTCCTTCTTTTTCTTCTTCTTCTTCTTCCTTCTTTCCTTCTTCATCTTTTCTTCCTTTTCCTTATTTTACTTTTTCCTCTAGACTAACCTAAAATGCACTAACCTAAAATCGATATCTACTAACAACCTAAATAAAAAATTAATACATATATTAAAAAAACATATATAAACAAAAAAAATGCTATGAACATTATATTCATACATACATATAGCTACCACATACATGTACACATTATATATATGAAAAAATGCAATGAACAAAAAAATAATACAAATTATATAAAAAAAGTCGTGGCGGCGGCGGCTCACATCGTGGGCAGCCGGCGATGGCGACGACGACGGCGACGGGGGGCGGATGGCGACTGCTCGGGGGCGGCGGAGGGCGACGGCGACGGCGGCGGGGGGGGGGGGGGGAGGGCGACGGCGACGGCGTTGGGCGACGGCATGGGCGGCGGACGACGGCGGCGTGGGCTCAGGGGCACGGGCGACGGCAACGGCGGCGGGGCAGCCTGGCGGCGTCGTCGGGCGGGGGGCAACTGGCGAGAAAAACTGAAATTTTTCACAAGTGTTTCTTAAATAGTCGAAGCATTGGTACCGGTTGGTGGCACCAACCGGGACCAATGCCACCTTTAGTCCTGGTTGGTGGCACCAACCGGGACTATAGGTCTATTTTCGGCAGCCCAAAGGGCACCAACCGGTACCAATGCCCCCCTTTAGTCCCGGTTGGTGCCACCAACCGGGACAAAAGGCCTTGCACAACGACGTGGGGTGGTGGGAGTTTAGTCCCACCTCGCTAGTTGAGAGGGGCGCGCAGTGGTTTATAAGCCCCAGTGTCGCCCCCTCTCGAGTTCCTCTCCATTGCAGGCTTACGGGCCTAATTGTGACTGCTATGCCTGATGGGCCTACTGGGCCTTCTGCGGGCCTGAATCCTAGCCCATGGATGGGTTTCTAGTCGTATTCAGGCCGTGGTGGCCCAGTAGGTGGCAATTTTTTTATTTTTCCCAGTTTTTTGTTTTCTTGTTTGCTTTATTTATTTTGTTTTGTTTGTACTTACAACAAAATACTTATTTGTTTTATTTTATTTTGTTTCTAATTACTTATTTATTTTATTTTATGATTATTCTTTTTTCTTTATTTATTTTATTTTATTTCTAATTACTTTGATAATTTTAGTTTCATAAATTTTATTTATGTTATTAAAGTTTATTTTATTTTATTTTATTTTGTTTCTACTTATATATTTTATTAAAGTTTATATTATTTTGTTTCTAATTACTTATTTATTTTATTTTATGATAATTCTTTTTGCTATTAAAGTTTGTAACAAAAAAGTTGTTTATGAAAATTCTTTTTGCTTATATTATTTATTTTATTTTATGATGATTTTGAGCTATAAGACCCTGAAATTGAAAAGCATTTCAAATGAACTCTGAAAAGGTTGAAAGTTGGCATGGTATCATCATTTCATACATAGCATGTCCAAGAAAGTAGAGACGGTTACGGCAAAAACTGAATGCACTTCGTGTACAGAATGTACAATCTCTTTCAAAGTATCAGGGTTTCATACGGAAACTCGTCTTTTACAAAGGGATTTCATATTTTTAAAATTATTTGAACTTCATAGTTTTTATGTGTTCAAAATGCACCATTCAAAGCCACATCATCAATTTTCAACAATTTCTAACTTCGTGTACAATGGACAATCTGTTTCGAGATATCAGGGTTTCACACGAAAACTTGTATGTTACAACAGGCATTTCAAATGAACTACGAAAAGGTTGAAAGTTGGCATGGTATCATCATAATAGTTGTGGAGAGAAAGTCTTCACTTTTTCTTCGCTTGTGTCATTTTCTTATTGCGCCGTAACCATGGATAATCTTCATCGTTTATTAGGATGCTTGGGTCAGCCTTGACTTTGAAGGGAGGAATTTCATGAAACTTTTCATAATCTTCATACATGTGCACCACACCAACGGTGCGCCACTACTAACAAATTTGTTTTATTATTATTTTTTCAAAACTAGTAATAGCGCACCAGGGCACGGTGCGCCATTACTAGTTTTAACTAGTAATGGCGCACCACTCCGTCACTACTAACAATTTTTTTATTTTTTTTTTCAAAACTAGTAATGGCGCACCAGGGGATAGTGCGCCATCACTAGTTTTAACTAGTAATATCGCACCGTCCCCTGGTGTGCCACTACTAACATTTACACATCACATGTCTGAGTCTTACAAAAAATTCACCAAATGCACCCCCCGGTGGACCGCCTTTTCAGTTTCAAAAAAAAATAAAAGAAATGATAGAAATGTCAAAAAAATAAAAGAAAATAAGATTTCCAGGATTCAAGCACGGGATGTCGCTTTGCTCCAGAGCGATGCTTACCACTAGACTAAATGGACACGTGTGAACAAAAACGCATCGCAAACATATTTAGCAACTTATCTTCACGGGATATTCCTAGTTGGATGTTATTTTCTGTACATGTACAGTAGCATATATATATTTGAAAATTTGAACACATTTCGAAAACACACGAATGAATTTTTGAAGAAATGTAATTTTTTTGAAATTCCAAAATAGTCTTTGAAAAACGAGCACAAAATTTGGAATTTCAAACAGATTTTGACAAAAAAAGTAAAATAGGAACAAAATTTGTGAAGGAGTTATTTTTACTTTGGAACAATTTTTCAAAATATTAGAGCACATTTTTAAATTATTATTTTTCAACAAAAAGGAATTGATTTTGAAACCACAAACGTATTTCAAAGAATTAATAAAATTTGACGTTCCAAATATTTTAAAGCAAAAAAAGGAATGTTCTATGAAACACCAAGTATTTCCAAATTTATGAACAATTTTTTAAAACATTTTTTCAAAAAACAGGAACCTTTTTTCAAAATCATGAAGATTTCTTGGAACGGGAACATTTTTCCAAATTCCAAAAAAAAAAACTGGGGGCGCGAACATTGAAATTCCTAAGCAAAATTTGAAACCACAAACATTTTTTCAAACTTGAAAACAATTTATGAAAGTGGGACATTTTTTGAAACTCTAGAAAAACTGAAAACGTGAACATTTTTTTAAACACGATTATTTTTCTGAACTTGTGAGCAAATTCTGGAAACGAGAACATGTTTTGAAATTCATGTACATTTTCTGAAGCATAAATTTTGTATGAATGTCATTCTGAAGAGATTTTATAAAGAGAATATTTTTTCAAAACATGAACATACCTAATATTTGAAAACGGGAGCATTTTCTGGAATTAGTGAACATTTTTTTTAAAAAACACGAACATTTTTTTAAATAATGAACATTTTAAAACAAGAACATTTTTTGAAATTGTGAAGAAAATTTGAAAACGGGAACATTTTATAATATTCGTGCACATTTTTTGAAAACATGAACAAGAGTAAATATTTGAAAACGAGAGCAATTTTTTGAATTAACTGAACATTTTTTAAAATATGATTTTTATGAAATTGTGAACAAAATTTAATACAAGAACATTTTTTGTGATTCTTGAAAGACTTTTTGAAACACGGAAATTTTTTAAAATTGTGAGGAAAATTTGAAAACAGGAACATTTTTTGAAATTGAGTAAAAAAATTGAAAACAAGAACATGTTATAAATTTCCGAATAGATATTGGAAATTCTCAAACAAAAGAAAATGAAACGAACGAGCAAAAAAGGACAAGAAAACAGAAAAATAAAATAAAATTTTTAAACGAAAAAGAAAAAGAAATAGAAAAAAGAAAACAAAAAGGAAAAAAGGGAAATGGAAAAAACGGTTCAGGAGCCTCCTAGAAGGTTCCCAAAACCAGAAAAAACCGGCTGAGAACCACCTAGAAGATTCCCAAAACCGGACTCGCAGAAAGTTTGAACGGGCCGGCCCAATAAGAACGCTGGTCGATCTCCCCCTGTGCGTCCGGTCGAGTACTTGCCGAAACAAGGGGCAAATAGGAATTAAGGGGAGGAGGGGAGGTGATCGAGAACGTGGGCTTTTTTTTTTCTTTTGTGCGAGTAGGTCTTTTTTTTCACGTACGAGAGGGGGGATGGAAGGAGGTCGAACCATCACGGCGTTCGATCCCCCTTAATAGTAGAGATATGCTTATTCTTGCATATTATAAATAAGCGAAATTTCTGTGTAAACTATGTGCAATTTTTGTCTTTATTTTATTTGATTTTTTTCTTTCCTTTTTTTAAGGGTAATACCAATGCCACTAGCTCATTATTCTTGGAATTTTTTTTGGCTGGACTGTGGTTATTTTCATGCTCTATTGCATTCGATTGCAGGATGTGCCAAAAAGTTGAGTGATTATACAATTTATATATGATTTTTAGCACATGTGCGTATCTGTATAGTAGGTTCTGCTTTATTCATTTCTTTGACCGCTTGCTTACTCACGTACACTTTGAGTTGTTGTACGCATGCATTATCATTCATTTTTGTGTAGAGTAGTTAGCCGCAGTGGCGGACAATGGAAAATAAAAACTGGGCGGGCCAGCCCAGAGGAGAGAACACAGAAAAAATAGAGTCTTGCCTGTGCCTGTGGAGTGTTGCTTGCTAGTGTAGTTTAGATAATACGGTTTTGCTGTTGCATGTTGGACTGATCAGCTGGTTCGAACTAGCTAGCTAATACTCCCTCCGGCAAAAAATATAAGAGCATTTAGATCACTAACTAGTGATCTAAATGCTCTTATATTTCTTTACAGAGGGAGTACTAGCCGACCTGACAGATCATTGGTGTAAGCGAAGGATACTCAGTGTTGCATGCGAAGATATGAGGGACGAAGCAAGTCAATGTTGTACGTACTCATGCAGTGTCGGACTGCACATATTGACAGTATAATTTTTCCCACATGGGCTGGGCACCACGGCTGCTTTTTCCCTCGAGTAGTTCCCGTATGTGGTTAGCTACTCCCTCCGTCCGAAAATACTTGTCGTCAAAATGGACAAAAGGAGATGTATCTAGAACTAAAATACATCTAGGTACATCCCCTTTTATTCATTTTGATGACAAGTATTTTTGGACGGAGAGAGTAGTTGTTAAAGAAGAAGAAAAATGACTGACCCAAATTTTATATTCAGTCACCTGCCGCTCCCTTAAGAAATAGAGCTTTCAAAGAAGTTCATTTTGGCTTGAGCATTTCTCCTTTCTATAAGTGATGAAAAAGGAAATTACTAATGGGCAAACAAACTGCACCAAAACAAAGCTAGGCTTCGTGCTTCTCATCGGTGCCGCCGCAGGTCCGCCTCGTCTTCAGTGCCCTAGGGCCATGACGGCGCGGCGGAACCTGGCAAAGACCGACGGGAGGGCTTCATTGTTAGTTGTTCCTTTGAGTTTTGTTAAGGTTTATGTCCTGCTCAGGAAGACGAGACGGTAGCGGTTCCTTGAAGATGGAATAAAGGTCTCCCCGCCTAGCCCCCGTTCCGGTGGTGCGTATAACATCGTTGGTGGGCGTGTGGAGGTGTGTCTCCGGCGGTTATATCCTCGATGGATTTGCTCGGATCTGGTTGTTGTTCGTCTATGTTTGTGTGTCTTTGAATTGGATCATTTCGATCTACGTTATTCTTCATCGACCGTGGTCGCTATTCTGGTGCACTGGTTTTATAGGGTTTTAGCACGATTACTTCCTGACTGTCTACTACAACAAGTTATGTCCGGCTCCGGTGAGGGAGGGGCGATGGCGGTGGCGAGCCGCACGTCTTTGGCTCACTTGTGTGTTTGTAGTCATCGCTAGATGTTATACAGATTTGGATGTAACTTTTATTATTTTTATGTTTGTTATACTACCATAATTGAAAATCAATAGATCCGAAGTTATCTAAAAAAACCCGCACCAATGGGAAACAAATCCAAATCCAAAGAGACCAATGGGTCCCTAGAAAGAGCGGCCTCAAGGTTACTGAATTTAAGAGGAGGTCAAGATTGAGATGGGTGAATCAACTCATGAAACCTGATGCCAAAGAATGGGATGAGGCCCTGATACACCAACTTTTTCACAGTTTCGATGCAGAGGAAATATGTAAGATCAAAATTCCAAGGAGGGATGTGGACGACTGCACTAGTGCAGAACCGGGCTTTAGTGCCGGTTCGTAACGGCCTTTAGTGTCGGTTTGCCAACCGACACTAAAGAGTGGGGACTAAAGGCCCCCCCCCCCTTAGTACCGATTCGTCACGAACCGGCACTGAAGTGCCACCACGTGGCACGAGCCAGGCCCGGGGTGCGCTAGGGCATTAGTACCGGTTGGTAACACCAACCGGTACTAAATATTTGGGGGGGGGGGGGGTTGATTTATTTTCCATTCAATTTTTTTGTTTGCTGTTATTTCACGATACTACAAATTGTACACGTTATGCATATATATATATCATCGAATGTCTCACAAACCAACACCATTAATTATTCACACATACACATGTATATACATATACAATTTCTCCTACATATGTTGCCTTTGGTACCTCCGGAGCACGATGACAAGTGGTTCATGGGGGCGGTAGCGAGTAATAGTATTCTCCTTTGGGATCTATGACCTGGTCGAGCAAAAATCCGGCTATTTCCTCTTGAAGTGCTTGTATGCGGTCCGATGGTAGGAGCTTATCCCGCACCGATCTGAACTGTTAAGAAGGAGATCAATATGCATGTGTGTTAGTTGTGTGACTAGATATCGATAATGGTGTGAATAGTGTTCTGACAAACGTACCCAGTCCTGTCTATCAGATCTGCTCCTTTCGCACGTCATCATGCGAATGTTCTCGCAAACTTAGAATGCACACAGATTATTCCCCAGCGCCTGCCTCAGGGCCTTTACGAGAATGGAATTGAATCAGATAATGACTAATCAAGCATGATAATTAATTAATGATATTGAAACAAGAATTAAAGAGATGGTAGCTAGCTAGTACTACTTAATTACTTACCAAGGGTCGATGCCAAAACAACTTTTTTGGCCACGTGCCTGGAGTCACCTTGATGAACTTTGCCCATGCCCTGCCCGCCGGCAAAGAAAATTAATAAAGGGGTTATTAAATAGTTCATATCAGGAAATGACGAACTAATAATTAATAGGACGAGATATAGTTAATAATGATTGAAATTACATGTTGACTATCCCCTTCACGATGGTGTAGTCTTTATCTTCTTTAGTTAGTGAGTCCAGTAATTCAACTTTTTCTTCCTCAACTTTAATGTCTAACAAGACCCAGTGCCAACTGCATACGCACACGTTTGCATGTCTTAATTAAGCGGGCATGTGCATAAAATTAATCAACTACCGTAAACCGTATACACTTAATTATTAACATCTAGCTAGCTAGTAAGCAAAAACAGAATTTGTAGTACAAGACAGTGTGACTCATGGGAAGTTGTAAGGAAGTAGTATATCTTCATTTGTATTGAGGCGCTTCAAGAACTCTAGCATGCTTTCCTCTACAGCAGCTTGACAATGTTCAATCTCCCATATGTCCGGAGGAGTTAGCTCACGCGTTCGGGGACTTGGAGGAGGTGGCGGACTTCAGGAGGAGTCGTCTCATGCGTTCGTGGACTAGGAGGAGCGGGAGTCTGCTGACTCGGTGGCGAACTTCAAGGAGGAGTCGGCAGACGACGCGGTGTCGGTGGACTTCGAAAGATGATGCAATCCTTTCTCCATAGGATGATACGATGTATGGCCTCTCCCAGTGTGCGCTCGTCTTCACCTCCAGGAATGTCAAGCGTTAGCCCCGAATATGGGTCCACCACTTCATCAACCATGACACAAGCATAGCCCTATGGAATCGGGATGCAATGGTAGGTTGCTTCGGGGGTAACTGGAAAAGCAACGCCGTCCACCACCTTCATGGATATGTTCTTCATTTTGGAGTGTAGCTCACAGTTAGTGTTCTCTATGATGTCATCCACAGGGTATGTATCTAGTAGTGTGTCGCCCGGGGCAGAATCAACGCTACTTCTCGGCATGGATGGGACGGTGCTATCCAATGCTGGACGATCATCCGCTTGCTGCTGCCGCTGCTGAGACCCCCTTTCCTGGCTAAGTGAGTCGATCTGCTGTTGCTGCTGCTGGAATTTGAGTGCCAGGTCCGCGTGCCTTGCTTCTAGGCCTTGAAGGTGTTTTGTGTCCTGCTTCCTCTGCTCCTCCTCCAGCTTCCTTTTCTTCTCCTCCTCCATCTTCCTTCTTGCACGGCTCCTGTAGTCCTCGTTACATTCTGAAAAGCCCTCATACCAGGGAATAACGCCCTTGCCTCGTGTTCTTCCCGGGTGTTCAGGATTTCCCAGGGCGCGCGTAAGCTCGTCATTCTCTCTGTTGGGCGTGAACACTCCCCTTCGAGCTTCATCTATTGCATCAATTATCTTTTGTTCGGCTCCTTTTAGACTTGCCTTCCGCGAAACTTCGCCTGTCTTCGGGTCCAACGCTCCCCCATGCGCATAGAACCAAGTTCTGCACCTGGGGGGCCAGTGCCGGGTAACCGGAGTGACCCCTGCATCCTCCATCTCTTGCTCAGACTTATCCCACTTAGGCAATCCCACCGCGTAGCCACCTGGACCCAGCCTATGGAACTGCGTCTTTCTTGCGGCATTTGTCTTGTTTTTCATAGACCGTTTCTTAGATATTTCTGAATCCTTGAAGGTCACGAAATCGTCCCAGTGCACTCTTTGCTTCTCTAGTGTTCCCTTGAAATCTGGAGTCTTCCTTTCATTAGTGAGGTAGTTGGCCCATACAGTTTTCTTGTGGGTGTTGAATGCAATTGCCATCTTCTTAAGAGCAGCGGCCTTGACTTTCTCCACATCTGCTTCAGTGAAATGATCTGGTAGGGTGAAGTGTTCCATCAGAGATTTCACAAGGTCTTTTTTGGCTCTGTCGTCGACCCAAGTAACATTTGGACGTTTAGTCTTTGGCTCTTTCCATTCTTGAATGGAGATCGGGAGTTTGTCCTTCACAAGAACTCCGGACTGACGAGTTCACTTGTTCACAATGTTCTTAGGCGTGAGGGGTTCGCCACTAGGTTTGATGGATTCGATGTGGTACTTTACACCATCGTTCAACAATCTGCCCGGGCCTCGCTTTGTCTTGCTGTCTGTAGAAGCAGATTTGCTCGATCCAGAGGGCTGAAAGAAGAAAGATCGATTCGTTAATATATCTTCAATAAAAAAAACATGTGATGATCACCATGATGCATGCTTATATAAATATACCTTGCCGGTAGTCTTTGTTATTTGAAGATCAGCATTGTTTGTGTCATCACAAACATTGTCTGTGTCATAATCATAATCATAGTTCATGACTTCATCAGCCTGGTCGTCGAGATCGAATATCTTTTCATCACCCTCTCCGGTATTGTTCAGATATTGGGAGCCGTCATCTGCTTCATTCAGATCATCTAGCCTATGAGGGTTGCGTATTATGTCGAACAATTCCTCTTCTCTCTCTCTCTCTGCCGGTATTGTCCGCCATAGCTTTTACTTTACTAATACAGAAGAAATATAAAACAATTTAGTATTCAAATTACAATGCATGGATGCAATTAATCAATAAGGAAAAACTGAATCTCGAATACATCGTCTCGAATATATAATCTCGAATACATCATCGTCTTAATATATATAATCTCGAATACATCGTCTTGAATATTATATATCGAATACATCACTGGCTAGGTACCTAATAAAGATCGAGTACTACAGAAGAATCTAGGGCGCCACTCGCAGTTCCTGGGACGCGGGCGGTGCACACCCAAAGAGAAGGAACCATCACAGGATCATATCTTCGGTCATCTGCCCAAAGAACCCGCCAAGTAGTGGAGAACCCGACGTCGTCCATAGCAGCCATGTAGCGATGGACGTGCTCATCTTCCTCCCTGACACGGCGACGCACCACCTCCGGCGGGGCCGGCTGCCTCTGCACCGAATGTGACCCACGCGAACGCCACCAAAGAAGATCAGGGTCGACGATGGGACCCGAGGTCGGGTTCCTCACCAAGCGGCGCGCCCTCCAGGTAGCACCTCCCAGTGCCAGCCCGGCGGAGCCCAGTCCCGGACATGGGTCCCCTGAAGCAGGACGTCGTCACGAACGGGTCGACGGCGAGGATGCGGGCCGGGCATATCGTCGAGAACAAATACTATATGACCGCAAAAAATAACATTTTTTAAATGATTGGATTGTGATAACTAAAATTCTATATATATGCAAATTCTAACAATTTGACATTAATCTAATTCATCTAACTAAAACTAATTCTAAAATTTTCTGATTATATAACTAACATTTCCATAACAATTCTAATATTTATATAACTAAAAAACAGAAAAATTGCTAACATTTCTATAAATATTTCTATAACTAAAAAACAGAAAACATTTATAACATTTCTATATAACTAACATTTCTAATATTTATATAACTAAAAAACAGAATAATTTCTAACATTTCTATAACTAAAAAACAGAAAAATTTATAACAAAGAAACTAATGTGTGTGTGTGTGTGAGTGTGTGTGTGTGTGTGTAGTGTGTGTGTGTGTGTGTGTGGTGTGTGTTGTTGGGGAACGTAGTAATTTCAAAAAATTCCTACGCACACGCAAGATCATGGTAATGACATAGCAACGAGAGGGGAGAGTGTTGTTCACGTACCCTCGTAGACCGTAAGCGGAAGCGTTATGACAACGCGGTTGATGTAGTCGTACGTCTTCACAATCCGACCGACCCAAGTACCGAACGTACGGCACCTCCGAGTTCAGCACACGTTCAGCTCGATGACGATCCCCGGGCTCCGATCCAGCAAAGCTTCGGGGATGAGTTCCATCAGAACGACGGCGTGGTGACGATGATGATGCTCTACCGGCGCAGGGCTTCGCCTAAACTCCGCGACGATATGACCGAGGTGGAATATGGTGGAGTTGGGGGGGGGGGGGGCACCGCACACGGCTAAGGAACGATCCGTAGATCAACTTGTGTGTCCTAGGGTGCCCCCCCGCCCCCGTATATAAAGGAGCAAGGGGGGAGGCCGGCCGGCCCTAGAGGGCGCGCCAGGAGGAGGAGTCCTCCTCCTAGTAGGAGTAGGACTCCCCCTTTCCTACTCCTAACAGGAGGGGGAAAGGAAGGGGGAGAGGGCGAAGGAAAGGGGGGCGCCGCCCCCCCCCCCCCCTCCTAGTCCAATTCGGACCAGAGGGAGAGGGGGAGTGCGGCCCACCCTGGCCGCCCCTCTCTCTCTCCACTAAGGCCCATGAGGCCCATTACTTCTCCCGGGGGGGTTCCGGTAATCCTCCGGCACTCCGGTTTTCTCCGAAATCACCCGGAACACTTCCGATGTCCGAATATAGTCGTACAATATATAGATCTTTATGTCTCAACCATTTCGAGACTCCTCGTCATGTCCGTGATCACATCCGGGACTCCGAATAAACTTCGGTACATCAAAACTTATAAACTCATAATAAAACTGTCATCGTAACATTAAGCGTGCGGACCCTACGGGTTCGAGAACTATGTAGACATGATCTAGAACTATTCTCAGTCAATAACCAATACCGGAACCTGGATGCCCATATTGGTTCCTACATATTCTACGAAGATCTTTATCAGTCAAACCGCATAACAACATACGTTGTTCCCTTTGTCATCGGTATGTTACTTGCCCGAGATTCGATCGTTGGTATCCAATACCTAGTTCAATCTCGTTACCGGCAAGTCTCTTTACTCGTTATGTAATGCATTATTCCGTAACTAACTCATTAGCTACATTGCTTGCAAGGCTTATAGTGATGTGCATTACCGAGAGGGCCCAGAGATACCTCTCCGACAATCAGAGTGACAAAACCTAATCTCGAAATACGCCAACCCAACATGTACCTTCAGAGACACCTGTAGTACTCCTTTATAATCACCCAGTTACGTTGTGACGTTTGGTAGCACCCAAAGTGTTCCTCCGGTAAACGGGAGTTGCATAATCTGATAGTTACAGGAACATGTATAACTCATGAAGAAAGCAATAGCAACATACTAAACGATCAAGTGCTAAGCTAACGGAATGGGTCGAGTCAATCACATCATTCTCGTAATGATGTGATCCCGTTAATCAAATGACAACTCATGTCTATGGCTAGGAAACTTAACCATCTTTGATTCAACGAGCTAGTCAAGTAGAGGCATACTAGTGACACTATGTTTGTCTATGTATTCACACATGTATTATGTTTCCGGTTAATACAATTCTAGCATGAATAATAAACATTTATCATGAAATAAGGAAATAAATAATAACTTTATTATTGCCTCTAGGGCATATTTCCTTCAGTCTCCCACTTGCACTAGAGTCAATAATCTAGTTCACATCACCATGTGATTTAACACCAATATTCATATCTGTATATGATTAACACCCATAGATCACATCATCATGTGACCAACACCCAAAGGGTTTACTAGAGTCAATAATCTAGTTCACATCGCTTATGTGATTATCACCCAAAGAGTACTAAGGTGTGATCATGTTTTGCTCGTGAGAGAAGCTTAGTCAACGGGTCTGTCACATTCAGAGCCATATGTATTTTGCAAATATTCTATGTCTATAATGCTCTGCACGGAGCTACTCTAGCTAATTGCTCCCACTTTTAATATGTATCCAGATTGAGACTTAGAGTCATCTGGATCAGTGCCAAAACTTGTATCAATGTAACCCTTTACGATGAACCTTTTTGCCACCTCCATAATCGAGAAACATATCCTTATTCCACTAAGGATATTTTTGACCAATGTCCAGTGATCTACTCCTAGATCACTATTGTACTCCCTTGCCTATGACTGAAGCATGGCATACTTTTATAGAACCTATGACTGAAGCATAGGGAATGACTTTCATTCTCTTTCTATTTTCTGCTGTGGTCGGGATTTGAGTCTTACTCAATTTGATACCTTTGCAACACAGGCAAGAACTCTTTCTTTGACTGTTCCATTTTGAACTACTTCAAAATCTTGTCAAGGTATGTACTCATTGAAAATCTTTATCAAGCGTCTTGATCTATCTCAATAGATCTTGATGCTCAATATGTAACTAGCTTTGCCAAGGTCTTTCTTTTAAAGAACTCCTTTCAAATACTCCTTTATGCTTTCCAGAAAAATTCTATATCATTTCTGATCAACAATATGTTACTCACATATACTTATCAGAAATGTTGTAGTGCTCCCACTCACTTTCTTGTAAATACAGGCTTCACCACAAGTCTGTATAAAACTATATGCTTTGATCAACTTATCAAAGCGTATATTCCAACTCCGAGATGCTTGCACCAGTCCATAGATGGATAGCTGGAGCTTGCATATTTTGTTAGCACCTTTAGGATTGACAAAACCTTCTGGTTGTATCATATACAACTCTTCTTTAATAAATCCATTAAGGAATGTAGTCTTGACATCCATTTGCCAAATTTCATAAAATGTGGCAATTGCTAACATGATTCGGACAGACTTTTAAGCATCAATACGAGTGAGAAAATCTCATTGTATTCAACATCTTGAACTTTGTCAAAAACCTTTTTTTTCGACAAGTCTAGCTTTGTAGATAGTAACACTACTACCAGCATCTGTCTTCCTCTTGAAGATCCATTTATACAATATGGCTTGCCGATCATCGGACAACTCCACCAAAGTCCACACTTTGTTCTCATACATGGATCCCATCTCAGATTTCATGGCCTCAAACCATTTTGCGGAATCTGGGCTCATCATCGCTTCCTCATAGTTCGTAGGTTTATCATGGTCTAGTAACATGACTTTCAGAACATGATTATCGTACCACTCTGGTGCGGACCGTACTCTGGAGGACCTACGAGGTTCGGTAGTAACTTGATCTGAAGTTTCATGATCATTATCATTAGCTTCCTCGCTGATTGGTGTAGTTGTCACAGGAACCGGTTCTTGTGATGAACTACTTTCCAATAAGGGAGCAGGTACAATTACCTCATCAAGTTCTACTTTCCTCCCACTCACTTCTTTCGAGAGAAACTCCTTCTCTAGAAGGGATCCATTCTTAGCAACGAATGTTTTGCCTTCAGATCTGTGATAGAAGGTGTACCCAACAGTTTCCTTTAGGTATTCTATGAAGACGCACTTCTCCGATTTGGGTTCGAGCTTATCAAGTTGAAAACCTTTTTCATATAAGCATCGCAACTCCAAACTTTAAGAAACGACAGCTTAGGTTTACTGCTAAACCATAGTTCATACGGTATCGTCTCAACGGATTTAGATGGTGCCCTATTAAACGTGAATGCAGCTGTCTCTAATGCATAACCCCAAAACGATAGTGGTAAATTGATAAGAGATATCATAGATTGCGCCATATCTAGTAAAGTACGATTACGACGTTCGGACACACCATTACATTGTGGTGTTCCAGGTGGTGTGAGTTTGTGAAACTATTCCACATTGTTTTAATTGAAGACCAAACTCGTAACTCAAATATTCGTCTCCGCGATCAGATCGCAGAAACTTTATTTTCTTGTTACGATGATTTTTCCACTTCACTCTGAAATTCTTTGAACCTTTCAACTATTTCATACTTATGTTTCATCAAGTAGATATACCCATATCTGCTCAAATCATCGTGTGAAGGTCAGAAAATAACGATACTTGTCACGAGCATCAACACTCATTGGATCGCATACATCGGTATGTATTATTTCCAATAAGTCAGTAGCTCGTTCCATTGTTCCGAAGAACGGAGTTTTAGTCATCTTGCCCAAAAGGCACGGTTCGCAAGCATCAAATGATTCATAACCAAGTGATTCCGAAAATCTATCTTTATGGAGTTTCTTCATGCGCTTTACACCGATATGACCCAAACGGCAGTGCCACAAATAAGTTGCACTATCATTATTAACTTTGCATCTTTTGGCATCAATTTTATGAATATGTGTATCACTACGATCGAGATTCAACAAACTATTTTCATTGGGTGTATGACCATTGAAGGCTTTATTCATGTAAACAGAATAACAATTATTCTTTAACTTCAAATGAATAACCGTATTGCAATAAACATGATCAAATCATATTCATGCTCAACGCAAACGCCAAATAACATTTATTTAGGTTTAACACTAATCTCGAAAGTATAGGGAATGTGCGATGATGATCATATCGATCTTGGAACTACTTCCAACACTCATCGTCACTTCCCCTTCAACTAGTCTCTATTTATTCTATAACTCCTGTTTCGAGTTACTAATATTAGCAACTGAACAAGTATCAAATACTCAGGGGCTACTATAAACACTAGTAAGGCACACATCAATAACCTGTATATCAAATATACCCTTGTTCACTTTGCCATCCTTCTTATCCACCAAATATTTAGGGCATTTCCGCTTTCAGTGACCATTTCCTTTGCAGTGTAAGCACTCAGTTTCAGGCTTTGGTCCAGCTTTGGGCTTCTTTGTGGGAGTGACAACTTGTTTGCCATTCTACTTGAAGTTTCCCTTTCTTTCCCATTGCCCTTTTCTTGAAACTAGTGATCTTGTCAACCATCAACACTTGATGCTCTTTCTTGATTTCTACCTTCGTCGATTTCAACATCATGAAGAGCTCGGGAATCATTTTCGTCATCCCTTGCATACTATAGTTCGTCACAAAGTTCTACTAACTTGGTGATGGTGACTAGAGAACTCTGTCAATCACTATCTTATCTGGAAGATTAACTCCCACTTGATTCAAGCAATTGTAGTACCCAGACAATCTGAGCACATGCTCACTAGTTGAGTGATTCTCCTCCATCTTTTAGCTATAGAACTTGTTGGAGACTTCATATCTCTCAACTCGGGTATTTGCTTGAAATATTAACTTCAGTTCCTGGATCATCTCATATGGTCCATGATGTTCAAAACGTCTTTGAAGTCTCGATTCTAAGCCGTTAAGCATGGTGCACTAAACTATCAAGTAGTCATCATATTGAGCTAGCCAAACGTTCATAACGTCTGCATCTGCTCCTGCAATAGGTCTGTCACCTAGCGGTGCATTAAGGACATAATTCTTCTGTGCAGCAATGAGGATAAACCTCAGATCACGGATCCAATCCGCATCATTGCTACTAACATCTTTCAACACAATTTTCTCTAGGAACATATCAAAATAAACATATGAAAGCAACAACGCGAGCTATTGATCTATAACATAATTTGCAAAATACTACTAGGACTAAGTTCATGACAATCAATTAATCATATTACTTAAGAACTCCCACTTAGACAGACATCTCTCTAGTCATCTAAGTGATTACGTGATCCAAATCAACTAAACCATGTCCGATCATCACGTGAGATGGAGTAGTTTCAATGGTGAACATCACTATGTTGATCATATCTACTATATGATTCACGTTCGACCTTTCGGTCTCCGTGTTCCGAGGCCATATCTGTATATGCTAGGCTCGTCAAGTTTAACCTGAGTATTCCGCGTGTGCAACTGTTTTGCACCCGTTGTATTTGAACGTCGAGCCTATCACACCCGATCATCACGTGGTGTCTCCGCACGAAGAACTTTCGCAATGGTGCATACTCAGGGAGAACACTTCTTGATTATTAGTGAGAGATAATCTTAAAATGCTACCGTCAATCAAAACAAGATAAGATGCATAAAGGATAAACATCACATGCAATCAATATAAGTGATATGATATGGCCATCATCATCTTGTGCTTGTGATCTCCATCTTCGAAGCACCGTCGTGATCACCATCATCACCGGCGCGACACCTTGATCTCCATCGTAGCATCGTTGTCGTTACGCCATCTATTGCTTCTATGACTATCGCTACCGCTTAGTGATAAAGTAAAGCAATTACAGGGCATTTGCATTTCATACAATAAAGCGACAACCATATGGTTCCTGCCAGTTGCCGATAACTTCGGTTACAAAACATGATCATCTCATACAATAAAATATAGCATCACGTCTTAACCATATCACATCACAACATGCCCTGCAAAAACAAGTTAGACGTCCTCTACTTTGTTGTTGCAAATTTTACGTGGCTGCTACGGGCTTAGCAAGAACCGTTCTTACCTACGCATCAAAACCACAACGATAGTTTGTCAAGTTAGTGCTGTTTTAACCTTCGCAAGGACCGGGCGTAGCCACACTCGATTCAACTAAAGTTGGAGAAACTGACACCCGCTAGTCACCTGTGTGCAAAGCACGGCGGTAAAACCAGTCTCGCGTAAGCGTACGCGTAATGTCGGTCCGGGCCGCTTCATCCAACAATACCGCTGAACCAAAGTATGACATGCTGGTAAGCAGTATGACTTGTATCGCCCACAACTCACTTGTGTTCTACTCGTTCATATAACAATAATGCATAAAACCTAGGCTCGGATGCCACTGTTGGGGAACGTAGTAATTTCAAAAAAATTCCTACGCACACGCAAGATCATGGTGATGACATAGCAAAGAGAGGGGAGAGTGTTGTCCACGTACCCTCGTAGACCGTAAGCGGAAGCGTTATGACAACGCGGTTGATGTAGTCGTACGTCTTCATGATCCGACCGACCCAAGTACCGAACGTACGGCACCTCCGAGTTCAGCACACGTTTAGCTCGATGACGATCCCCGAGCTCCGATCCAGCAAAGCTTCGGGGATGAGTTCCGTCAGCACGACGGCGTGGTGACGATGATGATGCTCTACCGGCGCATTGCTTCGCCTAAACTCCGCGACGATATGACCGAGGTGGAATATGGTGGAGGGGGGCACCGCACACGGCTAAGGAATGATCCGTAGGTCAACTTCTGTGTCCTAGGGTGCCCCCCCGCCCTCGTATATAAAGGAGAAAGGGGGGAGGCCGGCCGGCCCTAGAGGGCGCGCCAGGAGGAGGAGTCCTCCTCCTAGTAGGAGTAGGACTCCCCCTTTCCTACTCCTACCAGGAGGGGGAAAGGAAGGGGGAGAGGGAGAAGGAAAGGGGGGCGCCGCCCCCCTCCTAGTTCAATTCGGACCAGAGGGGGAGGGGGCGCGCGGCCCACCCTGGCCGCCCCTCTCTCTCTCCACTAAGGCCCATGAGGCCCATTACTTCTCCCGGGGGGGTTCCGGTAACCCTCCGGCACTCCGGTTTTCTGCGAAATCACCCGGAACACTTCCGGTGTCCGAATATAGTCGTCCAATATATCGATCTTTATGTCTCGACCATTTTGAGACTCCTCGTCATGTCCGTGATCACATCCGGGACTCCGAATAAACTTCGGTACATCAAAACTTATAAACTCACAATAAAACTGTCATCGTAACGTTAAGCGTGCGGACCCTACGGGTTCGAGAACTATGTAGACCTGACCTAGAACTATTCTCGGTCAATAACCAATAGCGGAACCTGGATGCCCATATTGGTTCCTACATATTCTACGAAGATCTTTATCAGTCAAACTGCATAACAACATACGTTGTTCCCTTTGTCATCGGTATGTTACTTGCCCGAGATTCGATCGTTGGTATCCAATACCTAGTTCAATCTCGTTACCGGCAAGTCTCTTTACTCGTTATGTAATGCATCATTCCGTAACTAACTCATTAGCTACATTGCTTGCAAGGCTTATAGTGATGTGCATTACCGAGAGGGCCCAGAGATACCTCTCCGACAATCAGAGTGACAAAACCTAATCTCGAAATACGCCAACCCAACATGCACCTTCAGAGACACCTGTAGTACTCCTTTATAATCACCCAGTTACGTTGTGACGTTTGGTAGCACCCAAAGTGTTCCTCCGGTAAACGGGAGTTGCATAATCTGATAGTTACAGGAACATGTATAACTCATGAAGAAAGCAATAGCAACATACTAAACGATCAAGTGCTAAGCTAACGGAATGGGTCGAGTCAATCACATCATTCTCGTAATGATGTGATCCCGTTAATCAAATGACAACTCATGTCTATGGCTAGGAAACTTAACCATCTTTGATTCAACGAGCTAGTCAAGTAGAGGCATACTAGTGACACTATGTTTGTCTATGTATTCACACATGTATTATGTTTCCGGTTAATACAATTCTAGCATGAATAATAAACATTTATCATGAAATAAGGAAATAAATAATAACTTTATTATTGCCTCTAGGGCATATTTCCTTCATGTGTGTGTGTGGACATGGCGGCCGGGGCGAGCTCACCGGCGAGGCGACGACGGGGCGGCGACGACGGGGCGACGGGACGGGGCGGCGACGACGGGGCGGGGCGGCCGTGGCGACGGGACGGGCGGCAACGACGGGGCGGGTCACCGGCGGGGCGCGGCGACGGGGACGACGGGGACGACGGGGACGGGACGGCCGGGGCGGGGACGGGACGGCCGGGGCGGCGACGTCGATGGGGGCGGCGACGAGGGGCGGGGACGACCGGGATCGGCGACGAGGGGCGGGGACGGCCGGGGTCGGCGACGAGGGGCGGGGGCGGCGACGTCGACGGGGACGGCGTCGATCGGGGCAGGGCGGCGCGACGGAGGGAGGAAACAGAGGGAAACTGATTTTTTTTCAAGTGTTGTATATATAGGATGGACCTTTAGTACCGGTTGGAGCCACCACACAGTACTAAAGGTCTGTTTTGGCCAGGCCAAGCGGCGGGAAGCGCACCCCCTTTAGTATCGGGTCGTGGCACCAACCGGTACTAAAGGAGGGGTCTTTAGTACTGGTTGGAGCCACGACCCGGTACTAAAGGGGGTGCGCTAGCTCCAGGCGGTGCGCAAGTTTAGTCCCACCTCGTTAGCCGAGAGGCTACCACACTGGTTTATAAGCTCCAGTGTGGTAGCTCTCTCGAGCTCCTCTCCTAATCAGGCCTACTGGGCCTACCTGTCCTCTTCGCCCAGCGGGCCTACTGGGCCTTTACGGGCCTGCATCCTGGCCCAAAAAAAGGTTGTGTTCCTAGTCGTATGCAGGCCGCTTTGGCCCAGTAGGTGGGCTTTTTTATTTTCTTAATTTTTTTCGCTTTATTTATTTTTGAGTTGTTTTTTGCTGTATTTAGAGTTTCTTTGTGAATATTTTTGCTTTAGGTACAAAAAATTACAAACTTTCTGTTAGTGTCGGTAGTTTTCAAATTTGAATAGTTTAAATTTTGAATTATTTGAAATTTGTGTGAATCACTAGTTTGTGAATAACTTAACTTTGAAAAAAGTTTTTTTAGTGATTCTTTTTTCTTATGTTTAATATTAGTGTGTTTTATCTTTACATTAATTTGGTAATGCTTAGATTATTTTAAAAAATGAAATGCCTTTGTAACAGTTCAGTTTTCGTCGGAAACCCTGATACTTCGAAAGAGATTGTCCATTTTGTACACGAAGTGCATCCAGTTTTTGCCGTAACCCTCTCTACTTTCTTGCACATGCTATTTGTATGAAATTAAGATACCATGCCAACTTTCAACCTTTTCTGAGTTCATTTGAAATGCTTTTCAATTTCAGTGTCATTTAGCTGGAAAAAATCAGTAAATGCATGAAAAGAATTTGTTTGCACATAAAATTTCTTCGCGTTTCAAATGCCAAAACACATAACTACCCTAACTATTACAGACATTCCCTCCTGGGTGTGAAACACAGAAGAAAGTGATGATAGTGAAGCCGATCACATCCCAGATCTTTGGGTGTGAAATTTTTTCTTCGCGTGTGTCCCTTTGCGCCGTAGCCATGGAAAATCTTCATCATTTAACTGGATGCTCGGGTCAATATTCACTATGAATGGAGCAATTTCATCAAATTTTTCATAACCTTCTGACATGTCTGCCTTGTCATCCACTCCCACGATGTTTCTTTTTCCTGAAAGAACTATGTGGCGCTTTGGCTCGTCGTATGATCCATTCGCTTCATTATCTTTTCTTTTTCCCGGCCTGGTAGACATGTCTTTCACATAAAAAACCTGCGCCACATCATTGGCTAGGACGAATGGTTCGTCTGCATACGCAAGATTGTTGAGATCCACTGTTGTCATTCCGTACTGCGGGTCTTCCGTTACCCTGCCTCGTGTCATATTGACCCATTTGCACCGAAACAAAGGGACCTTCAAATAACCTGATCCATAGTTAAGTTCCCATATGTCCTCTATGTAACCATAATATGTTTCCTTTCCCGTGTTGGTTGTTGCATCAAAGCGGACACCACTGTTTTGGTTGGTGCTCTTCTTATCTTGGGCGATCGTGTAAAATGTATTCCCATTTATTTGGTATCCTTTGAAAGTCATTATATTCGAAAATGGTAACTGGGACAGTGAGTACAGGTCATTTTGAATATCGCCATCATTCAGGGCACGTTTCTGCAACCAACCGGCGAAAGTCCTCGTTTGTTCGCGTGTAATCCAGTCGTCAGACTTCTCCGGGTGTTTGGACTGTAGAAAATTCTTGTGTTCCTCCATATATGGAGCCACCAAGGCGGAATTCTGTAGAACTGTGTAGTGTGCTTCAGTGAGAGAATGCTCGTCCATACATATTGTTTGATGCCCTCCTAGCGTGCCTTTTCCTTCCAGTCTGCCCTTATGCCGCGATTCAGGAACACCAATCGGCTTAAGGTCAGGAATGAAGTCAATACAAAACTCAGTGACCTCCTCATTTTAATGGCCCTTCGAGATGCTTCCTTCTGGCCTAGCACGGTTATGAACATATTTCTTCAAGACTCCCATGAACCTTTCAAAGGGGAACATATTGTGTAGAAATACAGGACCCAAAACGTTAATCTCTTCGCAAAGGTGAACTAGAACGTGCGTCATGATGTTGAAGAAGGATGGTGGGAACACCAACTCGAAACTGACAAGACATTGCACCAAATCATTCTGTAACCTTGGTATGATTTCTGGATCGATTACCTTCTGAGAGATTGTATTGAGGAATGCACATAGCTTCACAATGGCTAATCGAATGTTTTCCGATAGAAGCCCCCTCAATGCAACCGGAAGGATTTGCGTCATAATCACGTGGCAGTCATGAGACTTTAGGTTCTGGAACTTTTTCTCTGCCATATTTATTATTCCCTTTATATTCGACGAGAAGCCAAATGGTACCTTCATGCTGAACAGGCATTCGAAGAAGATTTCCTTCTCTTCTTTGGTAAGAGCGTAGCTGGCCTGACCCTGATGTATGCCGTCTTTTCCGTGCATACGTTGCTGGTCCTCCCGTGCCTCTAGTGTATCTTTTGTCTTCCCATACACGCCCAAAAAGCCAAGCAGGGTCACGCAAAGATCCTTCGTCACGTGCATCACGTCGATTGCGGAGCGGACCTCTAGGTCTTTCCAATATGGCAGGTCCCAAAATATAGATTTCTTCTTCCACATGGGTGCGCGTCCGTCAGCGTCCTTCGGAACAGGTTTTCCGCCAGGACCCTTTCCAAGGATTACCTCCAAATCCTTGACCATATCATGTACATCAGCACCAGTACGGTGGCGAGGCTTCGTCCGGTGATCCGCCTCACCTTTGAAATGCTTGCCTTTTTTCTTACGGGATGCCTTGTCGGAAGAAATCGACGATATCCCAGGTACACATTCTTCCTACAACTATCCAAATATATACTGTCGGTATCATCCAAACAGTGCGTGCATCCGCGGTATCCCTTGTTTGTCTGTCCTGAAAGGTTACTGAGAGCAGGCCAATCATTGATGGTCACAGACAGCAACGCCTTTTGGTCAAATTCTTCCTGTCCGTGCTCATCCCACGCACGTACACCTGTTTCATTCCACAGCTGTAATAGTTCTTCAACTAATGGCCTTAGGTACACATCAATGTCGTTGCCGGGTTGCTTAGGGCCTTGGATGAGCACTGGCATCATAATGAACTTCCGCTTCATGCACAACCAAGGAGGAATGTTATACAAACATAGAGTCACAGGCCACGTGCTATGGTTGCTGCTCTGCTCCCCAAAAGGATTAATGTCATCTGCGCTTAGACCAAACCATACGTTCCTTGGGTCACCTGCAAACTCCTCCCAGTAATTTCTCTCGATTTTTCTCCACTGCGAACCGTCAGCGGGTACTCTCAACTTTCCGTCTTTCTTACGGTCTTCTGCGTGCCACCGCATCGCCTTCGCATGCTCTTTGTTTTGGAACAAATGTTTCAATCGTGGTATTATAGGAGCATACCACATCACCTTGGCAGGAATCTTCTTCCTGGGGCGCTCGCCCTCGACATCACGAGGGTCATCGCGACTGATCTTATAACACAATGCACCGCATACCGGGCAAGCGTTCAAATCCTCGTACTCACCGCGGTAGAGGATGCAGTCATTAGGGCATGCATGTATATTTTGCACCTCTAACCCTAGAGGGCAAACAGCCTTCTTTGCTTCATACGTACTCTCGGGCAATTCGTTGTCCTTAGGAAGCATATTCTTTATCATTACCAGCAACTTTCCAAATTCCTTGTCAGATACACCATTCTCTGCCTTCCATTGCAGCAATTCAAGTGTGGTGCCCAACATTTTTTTGTCAGCTTCGCAATTCGGGTACAACAATTTCTTGTGATCCTCTAACATGCGCTGCAACTTCATCCTCTCCAGATCACTTGCGCAGTTTCTCTTTGCATCGGCAATGGCCCGACCTAGATCATCAGCGGGCTCATCTGATGCCTCTTCTTCAGCTTCTTCCCGCATTGCCGGCTTAGCTTCTTCCCCCATTGTTGTATCATCGTATTCAGGGAACCCATGGCCAGGATAGCCGTCGTCGTCCTCTTCTTCTTCATTGTCTTCCATCATAACCCCTATTTCTCTGTGCTTGGTCCAAACATTATAGTGGGGCATGAAACCGGACTTAAATAGGTGGACGTGAATGGTTTTTTCTGTAGAGTAACTGTGACCATTCTTACAGCCAGCACATGGACAAGGCATAAAACCATCCGCCCGCTTGTTTGCCTAAGCGGCCCGCAGAAAAGTATGCACGCCATTAATGAACTCGGGAGAGCATCGGTCATCATACATCCATTGTCGGCTCATCTTCATTACACAACACCGAATAGACCAAATTAATACAAGTTCATACATAAAGTTCATACAGAAAGTTCATACATAAACTTCATATACAACACTTAATTAAATGCAACATACAAATAACTCTCTAGCTAAAGAATTTAAATGCAACAACAAATGCGATGAAGATCGCAACTAAGGTAACAATTGATCCAACAACATAATGATACCAAGCCACACTATCAATGGCATATTTTCTAATCTTTCTAATCTTCAACCTCATTTACTCCATCTTGATCTTGTGATCATCGACGACATCGGCAACATGCAACTCCAATTCCATCTTCTCCCCATCAATTCTTTTCAATTTTTCTTTCAAATACTCGTTTTCTCTTTCAACTAAATTTAACCTCTCGACAATAGGGTCGGTTGGAATTTCCGGTTCACATACCTCCTAGATAAAAATATCTATGTCAACTTGATGGGCATAATTTGTCATAAACACGAAATGCAACAACTAGTTTTAAAAGAGAATATACCACATCCGAATCATAACAAGGACGAGGGCCGACGGGGACGGATATCAAAACCATGGCACTATGTATAACAAACAACGTACGGGTAAGATAACTATACGAGTAACTATATATCCAAATCACACAAACATCAATTTGGTAATGTAAAACATTCATGAACAAGAGCCTCATCACAAGGTGGTGCCGGCGACGGGACGGTGCGGGCGATCGACGGTGGTTACGACGAAGATTTAGAAGGCACTAAGTAAATCACACCTACATATGCAAACTAAGTGTTATTTTTGACCTCAAATTGCATATAAATCAAATACTAGCAAATATAATTCCTCCCAAATTAATCACTATACAAAGTATTGCAAGAGCTAATCTAGCAATGAGAGTTGAAAGGACAAAGTTGTTAACCTTTGTGATCATTTGAATGGATGGGAGCCTTCAAATCTTGACAAATTTTGGGCAAAATTTGTGAGGAGCTCGAGCAAGAGAAGGAAAAAACAGAGGAGAAGTGAGGGGAAAGGGGAAGAACAGAGTGGTTCGGGTGGACGAAGGGTTTATGTACGTCGACCTTTAGTACCGGTTCGTGCCACGAACCGGTACTAAAGGTGTTGTACAGGCCCCAGACTGACAACACCCTGCCACCACCCTCTTTAGTACCGGTTCGTGGCACGAACCGGTACTAAAGGTTCGCCACGAACCGGTACTAATGAGAACGGCCGGCTAGTCGTTGGAACCGGCACTAATGGACACATTAGTGCCGGCTCAAAACCAAACCGGCACTAATGTGTCTCATATTAGGTCATTTTTCTACTAGTGCTGTGTCGCATGGCACGGCGAAAAATCTGGAATATTCTCCGTGCGGAGTGCATATAAGTTAGGAACTCAGCTCAAACAACAGGCCATACCACCAGCCTCTAGTTCTGGTGCTGAAGCTGATAACAGATGCATATGGGATTACATTTGGAAGGCAAAAGTCCCGGAGAAGGTTAGGATTTTTGCTTGGCGAGTAGCCACAGAAACTTTTCCCACAAAGGAAAACAAGTGGAAAAGAACCCAGGAAATTGATAACATATGCAACATATGTGGGAACAAGACTGAAAATGAATTCCATGCGGCGATTGAATGCACAAAAGCCAGAGCGCTTAGGAATGAAATGAGGTCAGTCTGGGAACTACCTTCAGAAGACAGTTTTCGTTTTACAGGAAATGATTGGCTACAAAACCTCCTGGGCTCATGTACCCCTGTAGTACGCAGAAATGTCCTCCTGCTGTTATGGCGAGCATGGTGGCTAAGTGATGACTGCATCCATGCAAAAGGCAGGGCAATGGGCAGTCAGTCAGTCCAATTCTTGGTTAAATATGCGGATGAAATCAGTCTTGGAGAAAGACGACACACGGATAATATGGCCAATGTTCAAGTGGTGGAACATCACGGAAGTAACAAAGAAGAGGGTATGCGTGAGGAAACTAAGAAAGGGAAGCAAGCCACGGGGCTGGGACAGATCAATGGCCTGCCCGTCAATGACAGAGACGAGTGCCATGCAGAGAAATCGGCTCCAGCTCAACTTTTGAGGCCGTGTTCATCTAGGGACCAATGGTCCCCTCCGACTGCAGGAACCTGGAAGCTGAATACTGATGCATCATTCATACCGAGCACGGGGAGTCCGCAGCTGGATTCATAGTTAGAGACTACAGGGGGTTTGTTGCGGTCTCAGGTGGAATTCGTCTGCAGTCGTGCAAAGACCCGGAAGAAGCCGAACTAGCCGCGATATTACACGGACTATCTGTCGTAAGTAAAATTTACCTCGGACCTCTATGTGTGGAAACGGACTGTGCATCCATTCCAGCACTACTGGACTTCAAATTACACAATCAGTCTGCCCTTTTCCCCCTTGTCACGGACAGTAGGGACCTCATGAAAATGTTCAGTCAAGTCACCATCAAAGCCGTGAGAAGATCCAGCAACAACCTAGCACATGAGCTTGCCGCTCTTGCTAGAATGCATGGAGATTATAAATGTATAGGAGATGTCCCCCTCACTCTTAAATCCCTCCTCATGGAGGATTGTATTATCTCCTCAGTGGTAATATAATTGCAGGCTGGGCCTTTTCTCAAAAAAAAAAACCGCACCAAGAAAAGGAGATGATGCCGTTTTATACACCAAGTCAAACTTGCTCAGTTTTGGTCAGCGCCTACGGCTGCAGTTCCTTCAGTCCCAGGTTTGACACCACCCCACGCGTCTCCTCTCAGCTAGGTCGCTCTTTTTTTTGGGCGCCGCTACGCGTCGGCCGGCAGATGTATTGGAAACATCCGCCACGTCGAGCTCCATTCGATTAGCGCCTTGACAGCCGTCGGATCTGACCATCACGCGGCGTGACCACCTTTTACTTCCTGCAACAACCCCTCTGTTTCGGAAACAGATTCCCCTGTCCGCCGTCCTGACAAAGCTTCACCCAGCGGCGCCAGCCCCCACCACCGAAAATTCGCTTCCGCCGATGCACGGGAGGAACTAGTCCTTGCCGTGCTCGCAGGAGTTGCTGCTCCTCCTCCATCTCAGCCCCGCGAGCAGCTGCTAGCTCCAATCCAACACGTCGACGACGAGCTCTCACGCCCGGCGCTTCTTCGGCATTTTCATGCATCCGGAGCTATATTTCTGAAACATGCGTCATGTTGTAATGTTTGAACACTCACTCTCTAACGTCGGGCGCTCCTCCGGCGCTGCAACTCGGGCCATGTTTCTGAAACAAGACCCTTGTTGCAGAAAAAAAACCTTCAGAACCGAAACTTTTCTTTTCTTTCTGAAACAAAAGACATGTTGCAGAAATCTTTTGAAACAAGACCCAAGTTGCAAAAAAGAACTTCAGTACTGAATCATTTTTTCTTTCTTTCTGAAACTAGTCCTGTGTTGTAGAAACAAGACCCTTATTGCAAGAAAAAGAAAAACACTGGCTGTATGGGATCCTACAACTTTAAGTTTATCATAAGCTATGAGCTTCAGAGAAAATCACAGGGAATTCTACGGGAACTATGAGCTCCAGAAATCCAGAAATAAAACAACGGATCCTGCAGCTTCCAGTCCCTTTGCATGACATTACCAGTCCAGAAATTATGTAAAAAAATCCTGCCGCAGATCCAAATCCTGCAACTTAACTACACCAGCGACCTGCAACGCCGCCGAACTACCTACACCGACGACCACTTTCCAACAAACCAGCCGTCTTCCTCCTAGTCGCACCGTCCTCGTCATCTCGGTGGTATGGATCAAGCCGCCCCAGGGAGAACCGCCATGAACACCTACAGAATCGCTAGAAAATGCGGGGACAGGGGAGGGGGATCTTAGATCCATACCTGCTGGAGTCGACGTCGGCCACCGACGAACCCCTCGCCATCGCCACGGCGCTGGATAGGCCTCGTCGCCCAATGGCCAACGCCCTGCGCCGCTAGCCCCGCTGCCCTCCCAAATCCAGAAGCGTCGCCCTCCCAGTCAACGGAGCTGCCAGTTGCAAGAATGTTGGTTCTGAAACAAGAGCTCCATTTCAGAAAATGGACGTGCGTGACGCAGAAGCAAGGACGTTCGTCCATCCGATCACAGATGATCCGATGGATGCGGAGCCGGCGGACGCGGCGCGCGTGGTCGGTCGGGTGAAAGTAAGCTTTTCCCCCAAAAAATAGATATAGAAAAAAAAAGGGGCGTGCTACGCGTCCGTAGCCGGGTCGTGAGCCGTCCGATTTGCCGCATCAAGCTGAGCCGACCGAGCTTTCACTACCGCAACACAGGCCTTGTTACAGAATTATTTCTAAAACATAGGTCTTGTTCCGGAAATTTTTCGCAGCAGATGTTTTGTTGCAAATTTTTTGGCAACTGAGATCTTGTTGCCATTTTTTTTTGCAACTGAGGTCTGGTTGCAGAAAATTTTCACAACCGAGGTTTTGTTGTAGGACATAGACCCGTCGTAAACTACTGCAACACCACATATGTTTCAGAAACATAGCCTCTGTCGCAAAAGCGCGTTCGATGAAGGACAGTATACGAGCCCTCACTGAACATGTGTCATGCATTGAAGGTGGCGGACGCTGCCGCTGTGATCCGCCGGGTGATGATAAGCTTTTCCCGTATCTATATCATTTCTTGCATGCATCAATGATTACGTCCGATTTTCTTCTTAATACGTGAGGCGCACTTGACTGGACCAAACAGTAAAAAGAAAACTGATCGTTTTTGGTGGCGGTGCTCGCGTCCCAGGCTGTGGCGTGGCGTCGTCGTCGTTGTTGAAATTAAACAGGGCAACTGTTCAACTCAATCTCGTGCAGTGTCATACCCAAGACACGGGGCCATGGCATGCGCGCGTGGCTCTGCCTCCTCCGGGCAGACCAGATCGAGGAGAGACAGTTTTTTTTGAGTGGTATCGAGGAGAGAAGGTGGAGAGCTCCTCCTCAGCGCTCGTTGCGCCGCCTAGCGAAAGCAGCGCTCACGCGCACGCTCGGGTGGGCTGGCCCAACAGCGTGAGGTCGCGCCCCGCTCGCTCGCCTGTTTGTTCCTTCGATCACAGTGGCGCTCGATCAAACACTTTGTTCCGTCGTTGATCAGCTTAGTTGACCACATTGACCATCTCTTTAAAAAAAGTTCATCTCTTTAACAAAACTTCATCAATTTTTGGAAAAATTTCATCGATTTCAGAAAAGTTGATCAATTTTTAAAAAAGTTCATCAAATCTGAAAAAAGTTCACCGAATTTGAAAAAAGTTCATCTAGGTTGAGAAAAAGTTCATTGAATTTGAAAAAAGTTCATCTAGTTTGAGAAAAAGTTCATTGAATCTGAAAAAAGTTCATCGAATCTGAAAAAAGTTCACTGAATTTGAGAAAAAGTTCATCGAATTTGAGAAAAAGTTCATCGATTAGAAAAAAGTTTATCGGATTTGAAAAAAGTTCATTCAATTTGAAAAAAGGTTCATTCGGTTTTGAAAATGTTCTTTCAATTTGGAAAAAGTTCAATGGTTTAAAAAAGTTCATTAAATTAGCATTAAGAAAGAAAGAATAAAAAAACGAATAAAAGCATTCCGAATAAAAAAAGAAAAATGATAAAAGGAAAAAGGCAAAAGGAAAAATACGTCAGATGAAAAGCGGGAAGAAGTTTTTATTGATCATATAATGTGGACGTAGCACGGTGGTTGACGTAGCGAGTATTGTCCCGGAGGTCCACAGTTCGAACCCTGACTCGCGCGCTATTTTTTGTTTTACAAGCAGAAAACAAGATAGAATGGGCCGGCCCAGCTACAAAAACAAGTGTACAGAGGGGTGTGCGCCCTGTACCAAATGCGCTGTATTCGGCGCTTAAGGCGCCGAATAGGATTTGGCGAGAAGGTGAGCGACGGTTTCGCGTCTTCTAATCCACCCGAGACGTCAGGTGGGCCGAAAACAATCCACCCGACAGGCCAGGTCGTGACTTCATCGTTTCTGTTCCGCTTCTATTAATAGTACCACATCGCCTGCTATGGAACTTATTTTGCAGCTTAAATAGTGTGTATCCGTCTATCTATTTGCCGAAGACGCAAAGCTGTTGTAAATATGTCTGCCAAGGCAAAAAGCAGTCACACCCCACTTCTAGCTGGGCCAAGCCACGTGTCTGTCACCATAAGGGGGGCTAGAAGTGCGGAATGACGTCAGTCTTTTTTCTAATATATAATTTGCCGTCGACGCTGTTTTTATTTTCTTTATTGTTAATAACTTATTTAATTTATTTTCTACTAGCAAAAGAGCCCGTGCGTTGCAACGGAAGAAAAATTTGCCGTCGACGTTGTTTTTATTTTCTTTATTGTTAATAACTTATTTAATTTATTTTCTACTAGCAAAAGAGCCCGTGCGTTGCAACGGAAGAAAAAACATAACACACACTCTTAACCCAACAACCATCACTCAATAGGTCCATCTCCTTTATATTTGCGAGGCATCATATTTGTGTTACCGCTTATCCTCCTTCTCACCCTCGCCGGCGATGGCCTCGGTGTTCACACAAAACAACAAAAAAACGTGTTTGAATATGGTTAATCCTAAGGCGTCTCTCTCTCTCCCTCTCTCCTCCCTCGCCCCTCTCTCTCTCTCTCATTCTTGTGATGAGAAATCTGTTGTTTTCCCCTGCGGCATTTTTCAGAGGTATGCATGTGTAGTTATTGATGTTTTCTTTTACCTATATGGTTATACTGGGGTGTTTATTTGCAATCCGGATCGCCATAAGGGGGGCTAGAAGTGTGGAATGACGTCAGTCTTTTTTCTAATATATAATTTGCCGTCGACGCTGTTTTTATTTTCTTTATTGTTAATAACTTATTTAATTTATTTTCTACTAGCAAAAGAGCCCGTGCGTTGCAACGGAAGAAAAATTTGCCGTCGACGCTGTTTTTATTTTCTTTATTGTTAATAACTTATTTAATTTATTTTCTACTAGCAAAAGAGCCCGTGCGTTGCAACGGAAGAAAAAACATAACACACACTCTTAACCCAACAACCATCACTCAATAGGTCCATCTCCTTTATATTTGCGAGGCATCATATTTGTGTTACCGCTTATCCTCCTTCTCACCCTCGCCGGCGATGGCCTCGGTGTTCACACAAAACAACAAAAAAACGTGTTTGAATATGGTTAATCCTAAGGCGTCTCTCTCTCTCCCTCTCTCCTCCCTCGCCCCTCTCTCTCTCTCTCATTCTTGTGATGAGAAATCTGTTGTTTTCCCCTGCGGCATTTTTCAGAGGTATGCATGTGTAGTTATTGATGTTTTCTTTTACCTATATGGTTATACTGGGGTGTTTATTTGCAATCCGGATCGCCGCCGATACGAAAGAAAAACGGATCCTGCGCTAGAAATTATAAGTTTGCTTTCAAAACAATATTTAAAAAATATTTAACAGGTAAAATTAACATCATATTTAGATTCCACACATTTTTCTAATAAAACTTCATATATAATATGTTAAAATTGAAGTTACGGTTTAAAAGATAAGGATAATTTAGAAAATCATTTGTTTGATTTAAATATATTCCAAAATAATATTAAAAATACTTAATAGGTAAAAATAATCTCATATTCATATTCTACATATTTTTCTAATCAAATTTCATATATAACATGTTCAAATCGGAGTTATGGTTTAAAAGATATGGATGATTTAAAAAAGTATTTGTTTGACTTACATATGATTCGCGGATGAATTACCTAAAACGTCAGTTTTTTTCGAAAAACGTAAAATAACGGTTCGGGTGTGACTTAAATCCGGATGGCGGGTTGATTTCAAGAAAATACAGGGACTTTTGTGTAAAATACGAAAAAAACAATTCGTTTTGACTTAAAACAGGACTGCGGGTTGACTTCTCTGAAATAAAAGGACTTTTCTAAAAAATGCCATGACAGACGAAAGAAACCCAATTTACTTTATTATTAGGTAAAGTTTTCCTAGCTCCAAAACATTCTCACAATAAAGTTACAAACAAGGACCCAAGCGGCTAATTAAATACAAGTTTAATATTTTATTGAATACAAGATCAGAATTTTTTTAATATATGGTCAACATTTTATCTTAAACATTTTGAAATGTTATATTAATTTTTTTAATATAATATTGATATATTTTCAACACATTGTTAACAATTTTTGTACGCACATTTAATATTATTTTTCAAAGGCTTCATAAATATTTTTTTCAAATGCAATATTATTATTTTTTCAATATATGTTTACTATTTTTTCTATATACATTTAACATTTTCAAATGCTTGATTAACATTTCTCAAGTAAATTTAATATTTTTTAATACAACACAAGGTTAAGTTTTTGGAATACATGGTAAACATTTTTTATATACACATTTAACATTTTTCCAAAGATTGATTAAACTTTTTAAAATAATTGTTTATTTTTTTGGAAAATGCTTGATTAAAATTTTGAAATACAGGATCATCTTTTTTCACCCACATTGTATATATTTTGTATACATTTTGCATACACGTGTGAAACATTTTCCCAATACAAAGCTAACATTTTTTCAATGCTTATTTAATATATGTTTTTTCAATTTTTTTATATAAATTGGTTTTTGAGATATAGTATTTATTTACAACATTTGGATTTTTACATGAAAGTAAAAATAGATAGAAAAAATGATGTAAAATAACATGAAAAAGAAAGAAGAAACGAGGCCGTGGCCTCCTGCGCGGCTGAGCCGGCCCCGAAGAGGGTGGGTGCCGTGGGTATGGCCTTTCCATGCCTGTTTAAATCAGGTTCATATGGCGTGGAGGTGGGTCGGCTTCCGTGTAAACTAGGCCGTGGCTTTCAGCAATTTTGTTTTAAAAAAATGATGAATTACAAAAATTCAGTAATTCAAAAAATCTTCACAAATTATGTTAAAGAATTTAAAAGTTGTTCATGTTTTCAAGAAATGTTCGCAATTTCAAAAAATGTTGATCATTTAAGAGAATGTTTCACAAATTTGTAAAACTGTTCACGAATATAAAAATATTCACAGTTTCAAAAAATTGTTCATGAATTTAACTATTTATGATTTCAAATTTCAAAAAACCCACTGTTTCAAAAAAATGTTCATGAATTAAAAACATCTTTGCAAATAGGAAAAACAGCAATAAAGGAAAATTAAAAACAGAAAATAAAACATAAATGAAAAAATTCACATTTCTTTTTTAAAAAAAATCACAGTTTCCTGAGTCGTGATTGTTTATTACTTGAGCCTCGTTGGCGTACACAATTATCTTGGAGTACATGATTATGCCGTGCTTGGCTGTGCAGACGTGCACTGGTGCACAATACCACTGTAGCGAGGTTGAATTTTGGCTTTCGCGGGCGAGCATGAGCACGAGGAAAAGGAAGAGCTGGAACTCACCAAGCTTTCGGATCACATTGGTCGCGTGGTCAGAGAGCAGGACGGAATCGAAGTTTTTGTCGGCGCAGTGTTGGACGTGGATGTGGAGATCGGCATGGCAGCCCCCGTATAGAGTAAGAAAGGTGGACACAACGAGATCAGGAAGAGCGTGAGCGGGAACCGTATAAAACACACAATGGATTTGCATGCGGCGGCAACACGTGCATGCAAAGAAGATGGGCTATCCGCGACATGATTTGCGTCCCCAATTTCTTGGTAGAAAGAGGAGGCTAGGTAGGATTAGAGGGCCGTGGATCGTAGGTTATTGGGAGGGATTTGGTAGGCTGGTGAATTCAAGAGAAACTTTTTCCCGATGATCGGTAGCTGATCAAGAACACACTAGCGCATGTCGTCTGAATCAACGGTGAAACAGAAGTTGAGGTTGTTAATTTTTGTGACCGCAGAGAGTGCGTCAGATCTGCCGAGGAGGGGTGCTTGGAGCAACGCGGCGACAAGGATCTTATGGAGCCAGATCGTGCTGAAGGAGAAGTAGATGCAGAGTCGGGAGCAGCAGAGGGTTGTTGGGGAACGTAGTATTCCAAAAAAATTTCAATGATCACGCAAGATCTATCCAGGAGAAGTATAGCAACGAACGGGGAGAGTGTGTTCACGTACCCTCATAGACCGAAAGCGGAAGCGTCAAGTAACGCGGTTGATGTAGTCGAACGTCTTCGCGATCCAACCAATCAAATACCGAACGCACGGCACCTCCGCGATCTGCACACGTTCAGCTCGGTGACGTCCCTCGGACTCTAGATCCAGCTGAGGCCGAGGGAGAGTTTCGTCAGCATGACAGCGTGTTGACGGTGATGATGAAGTTACCGACGCAGGGCTTCGCCTAAGCACTACGACAATATGACCGAGGTGGAAATCTGTGGAGGGGGGCACTGCACACGGCTAAGAAATCAACTTGTGTGTCTTTGGGGTGCCCCCTGCCCATGTATATAAAGGAGGGAGGAAGAGTAGGCCGGCCTAGGAGGGGTGTGCCTATAGGGGGAATCCAACTAGGATTCCCAATCCTAGTTGGAGTCCCCTTCCTTTTCCAAGAGGTGAGAGTGGGAAGGAGTAGGAGAGGGAGAAGGAAAGAGAGGGGGCGCCGGCCCCTCCCTAGTCCAATTCGGACTTGCCTTGGGGGGGGGGGGGGGGGGGGGGTGCACGGCCACCCCTTGAGGTTCCTTTCTCCTTTTCCATATGGCCAATTAAGGCCCACTACTTCCCCCGACGAATTTTTGTAACCCTCCCGTATTCCGAAAAATACCCGAACCACTCAGAACCTTTCCAATGTCGGAATATAGCCTTCAAATATATCGATCTTTACGTCTCGACCATTTTGATACTCCTCGTCATGTCCGTGATCTCATCCGGGACTTCAAACAAACTTCGGTCATCAAATCACATAACTCATAATACAAATCATTATCGAACATTAAGCGTGTGGACCCTATGGGTTCGAGAACTATGTAGACATGACGGAGACACATTTCCGGTCAATAACCAATAGCGGAACCTGGATGCTCATATTGGCTCCTACATATTCTACGAAGATCTTTATCGATCAAACCGCATAACAACATACGTTGTTCTCTTTGTCATCAGTATGTTACTTGCCCTAGTTCAACCTCGTTACCGGCAAGTCTCTTTACTCATTCCGTAATGTATCATCCTGCAACTAACTCATTAGTCACACTAGTCATCAACCTGTGCTCTTCAGATCTAGTTGAACACGCGGATGTATGTTAAATCTCTATGGACATCCACGAACAACTCGCGGCAGTGAGTGAGAGCATTGTTCAGTCATGATGCCAGCAGTTGATTTTTAGAAACTCAAATGCAACATTAAAGCAGAAAAATATTAGTCCGCATGTTGCTAAAATGATGGTTACCTTATCTCCAATTGGCTTATAAATTCTGAATGCTGAAAATGCATATGCGAGAGACACTTAGGAGTAACAACTTAGGTTTGGAGTGCCGAGAGAAAACATTTCTTACGGAGGGATGATTGATTTGTTATCTGCCATGGTATCATTCTACCAGTGCAATGGTCATCCTTCTATAGAATGTGGTGTAATAATTGATCCCCAGGAAGTCGCAACCCTTTCAGCAGACTGGCCTCTTTAGTTGTGAACCTCGGCAGCCTTCCTCCGACCCTCGATCTCATCAATGCCGGGTAATTGCTGAAGAAGGGATCGGTCATCCCAAAACTTGTTCATACCTATATATTCGTTTCAGGCAACATAATTTTTATTGTTCACGTAGAGCAAAACCTGAGCTGAATAAATGTATACATCCAAGATGACAGTTATTCTGACCAGTGGAAGGTCAAACTGGAGATTTGTTGGCATGCTTATGGGTGCTATATATTAATAGTGAAACAGAGGTATCATATTAACTTAAATGATATACCAAACTGGAGTCAAAACATAAAGTTGTTTTTACCTGAAGAAGTACCGGTTCCTCTATTGTCGGTTCTTGAGTATTCAGCTGCAGAAATACTAATTTAGCAGCAGAAATTATTGTCCTTGATTCCTCAAGGTCATTAGCAGTCTGAAATAACAGAAGTAGTTTTGTTGATAATTGTACATCAGTATCACAAACAAAGCTAAAGTGATATATTCAGTTCAAGGAATAAATAGTACACATTCCTTTCCATTTTCCTTCTAAAATCAAGAAATTTAGAAGAAGCAAGCTGTTTTTTAATCATGTCCTGACTACTAAGAGTATACTTGTAGGTTCAATTATTAGTGCTTGAACTTATGACTAACCTATTCCTATAAAGCTCTTCGGCTCGGATGGTTTCTTGTAGTACAATTCTATTACAAATACTAAGAATACTAGGCCCGTAAGGGATTCTTTTCTCTGGTTTTTTGAATTTTTTTACGGCTTCTGTAAAAATGACGCGTGTGCTTGGTTGTTCCTGGTATTGTTTACTGGTCAAACTTGTCTAGCCAGCTACTCACGAGGATTTAACGCATGAAAGACGCGTGGAGAGCTGGAAACATACGTGTGCGATTTCTATGGCATACAGTTTCTTCACTTTTCTTCTCCGCGTGTCCAGTTCTCTCTGGAACCCATCCAGCTGCCCAATGCTTCGCTGCCGTACTAGAGTATAAAAGGGTTCATTTCCTTCTCCGCTTTTTACACATGCATCTCCAGCTCCCAATCCCAGCGGCGCCGATGCCCATCTTCATCGTCGGCATGTGCTTGCCATAGGTCACTATCGGCCTCCCATCTTCGCTGGGGCCGCCTCCATTGGGAGCCACGCGTGGAGGCCATGAACGAGGCGCCGGCGACATAAATCAGGCCGCGGGGGCGTGGTGTTCGTGTTGTGACCTGAGCTTCTCCCAGTAGCAGAGCCACTCCTCGGCGTCAGGTCTCCCACCTTGGCCTCCTCCACCAGCATCACCACAGGCGGCAGCAACGTCGCTGAGACGATAAGTATTGGTGGTAATAGGCCTAGTTGGCGATGCGCATACCACGGCCAAGCCTAGCCGAGGCTTCCGAGTCGGCGACGAGGCATGCACGGCGCCAAATGCCGAGTTGTTCTTCTTGTCAGGAGACGTCGATGTGGTGGCCTTGCTAAACTGAGCCTGGACCGCGAGCAACCGTACGGTCGTGCTCGATGCGGCGCTGGACGTATCAAGGGACGACGATAGCACGTGCATTGCAGTGCGGCCGCTGACCGCCAAGGACCTCCGCGGGGTCGGTCGGCGATGTTGCCGCAGTTGACGTCGGACCCCATGGACATGAGCGGCCAAAATACTGCACGCACGGAGCTGAAGCAGTTGGCGTTGTGGCGGCACCGGCACCAGTTGTTCATCATCCTACCGAATGTGCGGCGGAGCAGCTTCGGCTTTGGCGGCCGCGGCAGCTGCTGCGCCCTCGGTCGCCCCTGCCGCCCCTTGAAGAGCGTAAGCCCGCCGCTGCACGGGTTGAACTCCCTCGGCATGGTCCACGCGCCGAGTTTTCGACCTCGACCTCGCCCAATCCGCCAGTGGCGGCCGCGGTCCGTGACCTCCCCGATTATGCCCCGCCATCTCATATTTCCCTCCTTGCCTCCGTCTCGGCCGCCAGCCGTCGGCGTAGTTTTGGTTGTCTTCACCTTGGTACAACCATCTCCTTCTTGGCTTGAACATACACTGGATATTTCAGGCTTGCATTCATTATTTCTTATGCTGATCACCTTGCTCCGCGTTTTCTTTGAGAAAGATCAATGCGGCTTATGTGCCTCAGCACACTGTATACCCAAGTTATGCCATTATCATTCAAAAAAGTTATGCCATTATCCACGCAACGCACTTTGAAGCAAGCCCGATCCTTTTCTGAATTCAGCAGTCCAGTGATGGACTCAAAATTCTGATATGTACAGTTGTACTAACAATTTTCTCTGTGTTGGTGGCAGCTTTTAAAGAGTGTCTTCACACATCAGCGATTTTTACTTGTAAGCACATGCCAATTCAGTTTGCAGAATGAAATCTTAAATGACATTGTGATTTGCTTACACTCAACACAACTATAGCAAATGACATACGGAGTGTAAGTGATTATTCAGAGTCAGTGACATCCGGTTAGTAACCTGATATAATGAACATATTTCTGTTTTTGGTTCCTGATCTTTAAGCCCACAGGTGAGAAACCGATGTTGTAAAGTCAGGACTGTCTTTTTTATCAGCAGGAAGTGCTTTTTTTTTTTTGCCCTTTCTGTATGCTATGCAGCAACTAGATGCACCGTTACAGTGGTTGTGAGGCTGTAAGGTTGAATCTGAATTTGGCGAATTTGTATTCTAGCGACACTGAATATCAAGTTGTTGGGCGTTCATTTAGGGTCAAAGATCGAACTTTACAATTCATGAACATCTCTCCGGCAAATACTAATCAAGTTGTGTATAGATGGGATACCGCTTTGCCCGGTCTGATGATTACTAAAGATTTGAGGAAGGATTATTGTAGTATGGGCATTTTCTTCTGTTATCTTTCTTGAGGTGTTATATATTACAACAATGTTTTCTGGTGAATTATTGTTCTGTGAACTAAACAAATATGTGTTGCTAGAGATGTGCATATTGCTGCAGAGATGCTGCATATGAGCATCATAATGCAATGAAGGCTAGCACTGCTACAATGAATGATATGTACGATTTCAGAAAAAGCAATATCTTAATTTTTATTGTCATTCATATTCTTAGTGATTTTAATGCTAATAACTCAGAATCAATCATAGGTTTAGACGGGGTTCGCTTAGAGCTTTCACTATTTTTTATGTTGATATTTGGCTCACATCGGAAAATAATTTGTGTTAGTACCTCATATGTGTTACAAGGACACACTATATTCAAAGGTATGCTGGGAGCTATAATATGATGTACATGTCAAACACCATTAACATTTAGGCTCAACAATTAATATAAACTATTCTATTTCTTAATTCTTTTCTTGATCCATATCTATGCACTTCTTTTATATTGCATACAAGATTACACACAGGTGATTTATACTTTTTATGACTGTTTAATTACTCAGTTTCTGTTCTGGAATAATTTTTAAAACATGGTACTAATATTTTTGTGAAGTGTGCAAGCTCTTCGACGATGATGATGTGATCAGGGATAGTTTAAATGTTTGGTTGTTTTTGTCTACTCTGAACATGGGAAATTTAGGTGTATGTCCGTGCTACTAACACCGAGCTTTTGGATTTTAATTCTCGGAAAAACACCCATTAACCCCATTCCCCCCCCCCCCCCCCTCCCCCCCTAAAGGAAGAAAAATAACAACACTATTATTGAATGGAGCAAGACTGAAGAAGAAGAATTAGAAATACACAAACAGTAAAAAAACAAGCCTCCAACGAGACAAGTCAAGGCGAACAAGGATTGTCAAAAAAGTTTGCCTCCAATTTTAAGTCATTTTGCTAATCCGTCGAGAACCAGGACTTGCATCCAACAACTTCAACATTGTTTACAAACCACCAAGAACAAAATTAGAGAAACTAGCTTCGTCTCTCTATCAATACATCACAGAGAGAAACCCAGTTCGAGAGTCAACATTTCAGGTCTAAGAAGAGAACTCGAGCTAGCTTCACAATTCTGCATCCATTGCCAACTACTCCCTCTGTTCCCAAAGATTTGTCTTTCTATACATTTCAAATGGACTACCATATACGAATGTATGTAGACATATTTTAAAGTGTAGATTCACTCATTTTGTCCGTATGTAGTCATTTGTTGTAATCTCTAAAAGACAAATATTTAGGAACGGAGGGAGTATACCGCGACGATCACCTATGCATGTATCAACTAGGTGTACATTTTTCTTGTATAAACTACTTTGCGACCGACCAAGTCTTAGGACGACTTACTAAATATTACAAAAATACTAAATAGCTAATTAATCCATGTGGCGCGGCGTGCCGCCACGCACTACCTGCTAGTACTAAGAAGACTAGGCCCGTAAGGGTTTTTTTTTCTGGTTTTTTTGGAAATTTTTTTACCATATTTCTTTGAACGACGCGTGTGCAGCCCTTGTTTACCTTGACGTGTGTACGGGAGTCCCTTTTGTTTTTTATTATTTGTTTGACTGGCCAGTTTGCATGTCAAATTGACGTGTCTGTTCTAGATTTCCTGGGTTTCCTTCGTTCGACCCGTCTCCCATGGGCATGCATGCATGTGCCATGCATCTCGCCACGTTTGCCTTCTGGGCTTTTCTCATGTGTTCTGTTTTTGTTTTTTCTCTTCTTTTGGTTGCCTATAAGTACCTGTTTTGCCTCCGTGGACGAACTCGGCGCCTTCATTGCCACAGCGGAGCGAGATCGCCAGGCTCGTGTTGCCCACCGGCGCGACGGCGAAGCGGTCCAAGGCGCGCGAGAGGAGTTTGATTGGCATGGACGAACTCGGCGCCTTCGTTGCCGCAGCGAAACGAGATCGTCAGGCCTGTGCTGCCCGCCGGCACGACGCCGAGGGGGCCGGAAAGGAGGTGGAAGCGGCCCAAGGCGCGTGCGAAGGACGACGCGCAGAGTTCGACCGGTCGGAGGCTTGGGCAGGAGGACGCCATTCTGGCTGTAGCCCATGGTAATCCGCGGCAGGTTCCATGGCGTCAGGTGGACGGTGTCCGGCTCCAGCGGCAGTGAGTTCTTTTGTTCCTCGTGAGTATTGCTCTCTCTTCGCCCCGCTCCAGCTCCGGCCCCTCGGCTGCGGCCTCCTGCAACTTACGAGGTGTTCCATCGATTGACCAAACCCAAACCGAGCCAGGTCTGAGCATGGACGATGGACATGTATGTACTTTCCTTCCTCAAGTAGTCCTCCTCCTCGGCGTCCTCCGCGGGCGTCCACGATGCCGGCCGCCACAGCCGGGACTACGTCGAGCGCGGCCCCCCAACGGGGACTTCTACAAGGGGCAGTGGTGCGGCGGCACGCCGCACGGCTCCGGGAAGTACCTGTAGACGGACTGGTGCATGTACGAGGGGGAGTGGCGGCACGGCAAGGCCACGGGCCGGGGCAAGTTCTCCTGGCCGTCGGGCGCCACCTACAGGGCGAGTTCAAGGATGTCCTCATGAACGGCGACGACACCTACACCGTTGCCGGCGGGGACCCGTACAATGCCTCCTGGTCCATGAACCTCAAGGACGGCGACGACAGGAAGAGCTACGCCAACGACGACTGGCGCTCCGGGCTGCAGGACGGCGCCGGCCGCTACATCTGGCGCAACGGGACCGAGTACAGGGGGCAGTGGCGGGCCGGCCTCATCGACGGCCGCGGCGTGCTCGCCTGGGCCGACGGCAACCGCTATGACGGCGGCGCGGCCAGGGCACCTTCCGATGGGCCAACGGCAGAGTCCACGTCGGCTTCGAGACGGCCTGAGCGGCATTGTCCATCAGAAGGGCATCTACAACCCGTCTCCGGCGGCGGCGTCCTTGACAGCGCGCAACCCCCGCGATGGGTTCGCGAGGGAACTGCCGGGGTTCGCGTCGGTGCCACCGAGTCCACGCCGCTGCAGAGGCCGCTCAACAGTTCAGGTAACCGGACGGCCAATGGGCGGGCGAGCTCTGTGTCCGGGATGAGCAATTGCTCCGGCGGCGACCAGAAGTACGACAAGATTTGCATCTGGGAGTCGGACGGCGACATCACCTGCGACATTGTCGACGGGGCCGCCCTGGTGGACGACGCGCGGAGGAGCGTGAGGACGGAGGATGGCGGGGAGAGCAGGGCGCTTCTGCCTCCGCCGTCCCAGGTGCCGCGCATTGCCAAGTGGGTGTCCCCGCCGCTGGCGAAGCAACAGGGGGAGACCATCGTCAAGGGACACAAGCACTACGAGCTCATGCTGAACTTGCAGCTCGGGATCAGGTGGGTTGCTTCTGTCATCTTCCTTCGTCAGCGAGTCTGAAACTCGGTATTACGAAGATTTTGGATCTTTTGGTTGTGGAATTCGATCAACCAGAGAAATTTGCATTTGCTTTCAGTAGCTTTGCTTCACGCAGACTTATAGGAATATAGGCAAGACTGAAATATGTGTGCATGAAGCCTATAGACGCTAACCAATATTCTTATGGCCCATGGTCCTACGTAAAGTATTCCAAATTTCCAATACATTTCCACAAATCAGTTTTATATTCTTCACGTAACACATGTTCATGTCCAATCATCGGGGATGGATTGAAGTGGTGCTGGGACATGTATAGAAAAGGAGCCCACCATATATATGGAGACAGGTTTTGAATTGGGGTGTGCTGTTTCCTACCTGGTGGTGTAGACGTTAGATGAGGGATCTCAATATAAGTAGAATGTCACACATATGAATGCTGTATCTGCGATGATTCATAGAAAACAAGCCAAGAGAACGATTCATCAGTTGCATATCCTTTTTTATGTTTTACTCCCTCCGTTTCAAAATATAAGTCTTTTTAGACATTTCAAATGGACTACAACATACGAATGTATGCAGTAGCGGACCTAGAAAGTATTTGGAGTGGGGGCATATTCTCTAGAAAGTCAAGGAAATTAAGCATATTTTTTGAGAAACAGAAGCAAATCTTACTGAAATTTCAAATTTTCAGTGGGGGCCCAGGCCCCCACTCACCTTAACGTGGGTTCGCCCCTAAATGTATGTAGATATATCTTAGAGTGTAGATTCAGTCATTTTGCTCCGTATGTAGTCACCCGTTGGAATCTCTAAAAGGACATATATTTGGGAACGGAGGGAGTACATGTTATTTCTTTCTCTTTAAGTTGGTCTGCTGTTAAAAAAAAAGCTGAGAATGTAACTATATGAGTAGTGTAGTTAAGTGTGTTCAAAGTATACGTAGGAAAAAAAAATAGACTGCTAGGCGTAAAAACTCGAGCTGGGTACAAAGGTACGCACATGCAGAACGTACAACGAATTTTAAGAAACTATATCAAAACAAACACATACTGAACCAATGGGTGCAGCGTGCCGCCGCACATGCTTCAGTGGATCGACTTGAATAGGTTGGCTGGTGATGATATGTCTCTTAGGACCAGCAGCAATGGTTTGATTCAGATCATCAGATGTAAATTTCACTACCACTACATCATGATCAATATCTTAGGTCTAAGGAGAGAACAGGAGCTTCATACTTCCAGTGCCTACTATCACTACATGTTGTAGATCACTTAAGTATGTATCAACTAGATGTACCTTTGTTTTCATGAACTGCTCTGCCACAAATCAAGTCTCGGGACAAGTTATCAAATATTAAAAAAAACTAAATATCTTATCAATCCATATGGCGCGGCGTGCCGCCGCGCACTACTCGCTAGTTTATAGTACATGTGGTAGAGAAATCGGGAAAGCAGATTTTTGTCAGTTATGTCCTGAGTACTCATAGTAAACTTGTGGATTCAATTATTAGTTCTTCAACCCTAGGATTAACCTATTGTTATGTAAAGTTCTTTAGCTCAGACGATTTCTTATAGTACAGTACATATTGTGATAGAAAAACGGGGAAAGCAGGGTTAATAGTTTGCTAGATCAACAATACATTGAACAGTTGGACATCGCAAGAAGAGCTACGAATTCTCTGCGAGATGAAATCATAAACATGAAAATATTTGTCATCACTAACAACCCTTATGAACACATGTTCCTTAGGTATGCCTGTGTGACCTGCACCAGCAGTTTACACCACTAAATGTCAGCTGCATCTGCACGTATTAGTTCTTGTTACAAAAAAGCAGTGTTGTCTTGCTTAGGAGTTAGCAAAAAATTTGATTCATATTTGAGGGGATGTCAGAAAATAAAAATGTCTGTACCTCAGACTAAGAATAGGGGAATTAAACTGTGTAGTAGTGGTAGAGTCGCTATAAAAAAACGCCTTAAGGCATCTGTATGAAATAGAATTGGGATCTATTGTTCAAAGGTACACTGATTGGTTGAGAGAGGCATAGTATTCTATTTTCATGCAATGTATACTTGAATCTTGAATATATTTCTATTACATTTCATCAGAGCAGTATCCTTGTTTTCCCGGAAAAAGATAAACATGAAACTTAGCTTATAATGATTTCCATAAATCCTTAAGCTGTGAGGACATCTAGCCAAAATCATTGACTAAAAAATTTAAGGCGCACCTCCAAGATACTGAGTTATGTATCATAGAACCACATCTAGAAAGGATTAAAAACAAACAATCGGGTGTTGTATCATTTTATTCTTGAGAATTTAAATAAGAACTTATGAAGAATATAACCGCCATCAGCAATAATGAAGGGTATTTAAGACGACTATATCTGATAACCTGAAAGTTGCTGATTCAGAAGGCTGTCTTTCATTTACCAAAGCTGAAAATCATTATCTTAAGAACACATGAGGTAGGATTAGTTCCGCATAGGAGAATGGACACAACTGCTGTATGGAGGTAGAAGTAGCTCACCTAAAATTCAGTTACCAAGAGTAACTTATAAGAGAATATGCATACCATGATTATCTTGCAAGTTGATTGATCAACCTCGTAATTATTCCAAGGATGACCCCTCCATTACAGCTTATGCTTCATAAAGTTAACAGTTTTTCAACTAAAGTGCATCGCCTAACAACAGGAGATAAAGAGGAGAATAGTAATTGCATAATGATTAAAACTGGGAATAGATAAGATGTGTACTCTGGAGTCTGAGGAATATACCACCTGCATGAGAGGATGGGTTACTCACTTAATCTCGTCCTGAAACTTGTTGGGCTGGCGTTCTTGGCACACTGATCAAGCGTTCATGGCCCAGATTTGACGCCTCCCTGTCATCCACTGTAGCGAGAGGATATCAGCTCCTTCATCTTCCTCCCAACCATCCTTACTCTCTGCTTTTATTGCGTCTTTAATTGTCAATGTTGAGTGATAGTTTTGTAGGAGCAGGAGAGAGCGGCAGGGGAATCAGCAGCCACCACATGATCTACTCAAAACTGTCGTTATCCATCAGTACACCTCTCTTCTGCTACACACGCATCATCACGGGATAGTTTCATCTCATCTACAGGGAAACAAAATAAGATGCTAGTAGTGTGGTTGGTCAGAACATGAAAGCCGAGGAGTCTCTAGGTTGGAGACGATGGAATTAGGGTGATCCAGAGCTAATGGATCAGATCGTACCTGGACTAAACATTGTACCTTAGGAAAACATGGAGAGGAGACGCAGCGCTACCAAGATGAAGAAGAGGATCGCTGGATCATGTACTTGTTGGGTGTTTGGAAGCCTACCGGGAGACAGTTTTTCAATTTTCCAAATTCGCAGCTTCTCAAACCGGAGGCTGGAGGTGACCCTCCCGGTGGAGCAGCACCATGGAAAGCATCTGGGGACAGGACCGGTGATGACAGCGGCGCTAGTGGCCTGACTGAAACTGCAACTTCTTGATTTTGAGGCTAGATGTGACGCTCCCGGCGGCGCAGTACCATGGAAGATCAGGAAACGGGAGGACTCAGGGAACCACTAGATCAAGACCTAACTAGAGGGAGACGAAGCAAAATAGGCAGATGCGTTGGCTAGGACTCTAGGAGTTAGGCTTTCACACGGAGATGGGTTGGGAACATGGGAGACATTGAGCCGGCTTGGTAAAGAAAACTAAATATATCTAGCGGCCAGTTTTCTCTCTACAAATATATCTAATGGCTCGGGGTTATTAACTCCAAGGATTAACATGGAAGCTCGGATGGTGCTTTCAATTAGTAAATATAAGATATAAGATATAAGATTACTTGCAAGGCTTATAGTGATGTGCATTACCGAGAGGGCCCAGAGACACCTCTCCGACAATCGGAGTGACAAATCCTAATCTCGATCTATGCCAACTCAACAAACACCATCGGAGACACATGTAGAGCATCTTTATAATCACCCAGTTACGTTTTGACGTTTGATAGCACACTAAGTGTTCCTCCGGTATTCGGGAGTTGCATAATCTCATAGTCATAGGAACATGTATAAGTCATGAAGAAAGCAATAGCGACATACTAAACGATCAAGTGCTAAGCTAATGGAATGGGTCAAGTCAATCACATCATTCTCTAATAATGTGATTCCGTTAATCAAATGACAACTCATGTCTATGGCTAGGAAACTTAACCATCTTTGATTCAACGAGCTAGTCAAGTAGAGGCATACTAGTGACACTCTGTTTGTCTATTTATTCACAGATGTACTAAGTTTCCGGTTAATACAATTCTAGCATGAATAATAAACACTTATCATGATATAAGGAAATATAAATAACAACTTTATTATTGCCTATAGGGCATATTTCCTTCAGTCTCCCACTTGCACTAGAGTCAATAATCTAGTTCACATCGCCATGTGATTTAACACCAATAGTTCACATCACATGTGATTGGTTCACATCGCCATGTGACTAATACCCAAAGGGTTTTACTAGAGTCATTAATCTAGTTCACACCGCTATGTGAATAACGCCCAAAGAGTATTAAGGTGTGGTCATGTTTTGCTTGTGAGAGAAGCTTAGTCAATGGGTCTGTCACATTCAGAGCTGTATGTATTTTGCAAATTTCTATGTCTACAATGCTCTGCATGGAGCTACTCTATCTAATTGCTTCCACTTTCAATATGTATCCAGATTGAGACTTAGAGTCATCCGGATCAGTGTCAAAGCTTGCATCGGCGTAACTCTTTACGACAAACTCTTTATCACCTCCATAACCGAGAAATATCTCCTTATTCCATTAAGAATAATTTTGACCGCTGTCCAGTGATCCACTCTTGGATCACTATTGTACCCTCTTGCCAAACTCATGGTGAGGTTCACAATAAGTCTGGTACACAGCATAGCATACTTCATAGAACCTATGACTGAGGCATAGGGAATGAATTTTCATTCTCTTTCTATTTTCTACAGTGGTCAGGCATTGAGTCTGACTCAACTTCACACCTTGCAACACAGTCAAGAACTCCTTCTTCGACTATTCCATTTTGAACTACTTCCAAATCTTGTCAAGGTATGTACTCATTGAAAAAAAACTTATCAAGCATCTTGTTCTATGTCTATAGATCTTGATGCTCAATATGTAAGCAGCTTCACCGAGGTCTTTCTTTGAAAAACTCCTTTCAAACACTCCTTTATGCTTTCCAGAAAAATTCTACATTATTCCGATCAACAATATGTCATTCACATATACTTATCAGAAATGCTATAGTGCTCCCACTCACTTTCTTGCAAATACAGGCTTCTCAAAAAGTCTATATAAAACCATATGTTTTGATCACACTATCGAAATGTATATTCCAATTGCAAGATGCTTGCACCAATCCATAGATGGATCGCTAGAGCTTGCACACTTTGTTAGCACCTTTAGTATTGACAAAACCTTCTTGTTGCATCATATACAACTCTTCTTTAAGAAATACATTAAGGAATGTATTTTTGACATCCATTTGCCAGATTTCATAAAATATGGTAATTGCTAACATGATTCAGACAGACTTAAGCATCGCTATGAGTGAGAAAATCTCATCGTAGTCAACACCTTGAACTTGTCGAAAACATTTTGAGACAATTCGAGCTTCGTAGATAGTAACACTACTATCAGCGTCCGTCTTCCTTTTGAAGATTCATTTATTCTCAATGGCTTGACGATCATCGGGCAAGTCCACCAAAGTCCACACTTTGTTCTCATACATGGATTCTATCTCAGATTGTAAGTGCATCTAGTGCCCCTTAGTGATTTTGGTGTATTGAAGACTTATAGGTTAAGGGACTGATGCGTTTGTGAGTGTACACATGTCTATAAGTCTATGAGGAGTTTGATATTTACAGGGAAAGTCGACCCCTAAAAATGAAGTTCTTCAACTGAAGACTTTAGATGTCTGAAGACTTTCTGAAGAGTTTGAAGGTGAAGAAATTGGTGTAACCTTGAAGACTTGGCAATCATTCAAGGAACATGAAGCGTGAAGACTTTTGTTTTTATAGTTTCATTTTCTCTTTCTTGATTCATAGGAAACACCGTACTGTTAAAGGGGGTCGAGGAAATATTAAGGAAAAATTTCCATGTGATGCTCAACTCAAAATCCTACACCTACCAATCCCTTCGAGTGAAGCCATTGGAAATCTCATATAGTTCAGTCATATTCTTTAGTGACAGAGACGAAGTTCTTATGGTCTCTGAGGAATTTGTTCTGACTGAGGAGTTAGGAATTCGCCAGTGCGAATTGCCTACACAGTGAGGAACATGATAGCCCTGAGGAATTTGAGAGTCAAAATTCCGACTGTTGCTGTGCTATGCGCCAGCTGTCCCAAAATATCTATCCACCTAACGGTCATATCAAACAAGGGCATTTATGTCTTATCATGTCGGGCTGCTCCCTAGGCTATAAATAGCCACCCCCTACAACCACTAGCTGATTGGCTGCTCCGAGAGAAACTGACACTTGTCAATTGAGAGCATCCCATCCTACAAGGACTTTGAGCGAAAATCATCAAGTGAGGAAAACCAAACCCAACACCTACAAACCCAAAGTGATTGAGCATCACTGAAGAGATTGATCCTACGTGGATCCGACTCTTGTTTCCTTTGAAGACTGTGCTTCTTCCAGACGGTTAGGCGTCAAGGTCTAGAGCATCCAAGAGGAATTGTGGATCGTCGAGTGACCAAGTTTGTGAAGGTTCGGAAGTCACCTGAAGACTTACCACAAGTGATTGGGCGAGGTCTGTGTGACCTTAGCTCAAGGAGAATACGGTGAGGACTATGTGTCCGGGACTGGGTGTCCTCGAGTTTAAATACTCAGCCGCTCCAACCAGATGTACAACTAAGACAGCAGTTGGAACTGGTCTACCAAATCATTGTCTTCACCAAGCTCACTGGTTCTCCTCAACTCTTTCATTTCCTCATATCTATTTGAAGTCTTTGACTGCAGACTTTCTCAATTTCCTCAGTTCAATTTCTTCAGTCTGTCCGTCTTCTTTCTGTGTTATCCTGTGCTTATGCTTTCTGTACTCTGTGCTTGTCTTCATTTCATCATGATGACTATGCGTGTGTTCTGTTATGTTTACTTCTGAATACTTATTCCACTGCAAGTAGTTCTTCGCTAAGGAATTTCCTCACCAGCAAATTCCTCATTGAGGAATTCATAAAAATCGCCTATTCACCCCCCTCTAGTCGATATAACGCACTTTCAATTGGTATCAGAGCAAGGTACTCCATTGTTCTGTGTGATTTTGGTTTAACCGCCTGGAGTTTTAGTTATGTCGACCGCAGGTATGATCAAGGTCTCTGCTAGGTGTCCTACCTTCGATGGAACGGACTACCCCTACTGGAAGAATAAGATGCGAATGCATCTTGAGGCAATTGATAACGATCTCTGGTATGTTGTGGAAAATGGTGTTCCCTCAGTCACACCTTCTCTGAACGCTACTGATGTGAAGAGATTCAAGCAACTCGATTCTCAAGCGAAGAATATCATATGTGGCCATCTGAGCAAAGAACAGTATGGAAGAGTGAGTGCTTTGGAGACTGCTAAGCTTATCTGGGATAGGCTGTCCAAAGTGAATGAAGGGGTCTCAACTCAATGTGACTCTCGTGTTGACATTCTTCGAAACCTCTTCAACCGCTTCAAAAGACTCGACAGTGAAAATGTTCAGCAAACCTTCGATCGCCTCACTAACATCTCAAATGAGCTTCAAGCGCTTGGCACCACTGACATCACCGACCATGAGGTGGTGAAGAAATTGCTGAGATCGCTCGATTCTTCATTTGATACTCTGGCACTGATGATTCAAGAGCGTGCTGACTAGAAGTCTCTTGATCCCGCTAATATCCTAGAGAGGCTAAATACTCATGAGTTCAGCTTGCTGAGAAGAGAGATCTCTATGGTTCGAGCTATGGCAGATCACGTGCTCTGAAGGCCAAGGCAGTCTCTGAGTCTGAAGATGAGGACTCTGCTAGCAGCCTTGGTGACCCTGAAGAACTGAGCCAGGAACTAGCACTGCTCCTGAATAAATTTCAGAAGTTCTCAAGACGTGGTCGCTTTGGAAAACCCTCAAGGAGCAATGATTCCTCATCCAGTGACTACAAGAAGAGGCTATGCCACAAATGCAAGAAACCTGGTCACTACATCCAAGATTGTCCTCAATGGGATAAGGAATCAAAGAAGAAGAAATACAAGGATTACAGTTCTGATGACGCAAAGAAGAAGAAGAAATCTTCAAAGTCTTCATCATCAAAATGCTCGAGGTCTTCATCTCACAAGAAGAGCAGCTCCAAGAAGGCTTGGCGTTCATTGGCAAGGAAATGGACTCTGAGGCTGAATCTGAGGAACATGAGGACGAGGAGGCATCCGAGGAGTCAGAGTCTGGTGTGGCGAGCCTAGATCTCGCTACTGCATTCATCTGCAAGTCTATCTTTAACTCTGAAGAAAGTGGCTTCACCAACAAGGCTGATGAAGGCAATGATGACTATGTTCCCACCTATTGCTTCATGGCAAAGGGTGCCAAGGTAACTAAATACGCCTCCTCTGAATCTAGTGAGGATGAATCTGATGAAAACCTCAAGCCCAACTACTCTAAACTTGCTAAGATTGCTGTGAAACAACAAAAGGCTTTTGAAAAAGTCCAAAACATGCTAGATAAAAGTGATGATATGTTGGGTGAAGAAATGGATCGCGCTAAAACCTTGACTGAAAATCTTCAGAGACTTTAGTCCAAGTTTGACAACCTTCAAGGTCATCATAACACTCTCTTATCTGATCACGAGAAGCTTTCTTATGAATTTCTTCAAAGAAAGCAAGATCTTGAAAAGCTAAGAGTGAATTATGAAGATCTTCAGAAGGAGCGTGATTCATTACTTGCTCAGCAAATCAGCGCTACTCAGGAAGAATTTGTTCCTCCCTGTCTGAAGTGCATTGAACGTGAAACTGCTAATTCTTCACCTTAATGTTCAAATACTTATAATGCTACAAAATTCTTCATCTGTCTCTGCTATCACTAATTCCTCATCTGAGGACAATGCAAGTATCACTGATGATGTAGGGCTGAAGGAATTGTACATGACAGGCATGTACAAAAGCCTCAAAGGGCGTCAGACTCTTTGTGATGTGCTCAAAGAGCAGATCCTCAACAGAAACCCTAGGAAAGAGGGTATTGCCTTTGAGAGGAAATACAATGTTGATGGAACATATTGGAAGCCTGAGTAGTACCCCAAAACCTCATGGGTTGCTGCAAAGGGACCTCTAGTTGATCCATCCAACTTATCTGGCTTTACATGTGAATCTCCTCATTCTTCTGATGAGTCACTTGACTCCAACTACAAACTGTTCAAAAATCAGAATGGTGAAGTATTTGCTAGATATGTTGGCACTAACTGCAGGAACGGTTCCCCTATGAAGAAAATCTGGGTTCCCAAAAGTTACCTTGAAAGTCTTCAGGTGAATGTCCTCACGACACCACCTGTGAAGAATAGGAACCCCAGATCAAATTCTTCATATGAACCAAATTCTTCATATGGATCCAAGTCCTCATACGGACCCAATTCCTCACGTGGATCAAATTCCTCAAAAGGATCAAAGTCCTCATATGATCATCATCGTGCTAACCCCTCTGTTTCGCAGGGTAGAGCTAAGGGCTATGAATATGGGCATTATTCTTCAAATCATTATGTTCATAAGTCCTCGAAGAATTTCTCTGCTTATTCATATGCTTACCCTAACCCCTCTTATGTGAAATGAAGCGGACTGTCTTCTATGCCACCTTCCTCATATGGTGCTTGCAGAGTGATGAATTCTTTGCCACCCCTTCAGATGTGGGTGGTGAAGAAAAAGAACTAATCTCTTATGCAGGGTCAGGTCTCCAGACGTGCTCAAAACGTCTAAAGAATTTCCTAGAGACCTGAACAGTGCCTGATAGGACGCAGGCTAATCATGATGAAATGAACTTTCATTTCACACGTCCTCAAACTGTTTATCTGTTCTATTGCTTGATGAAATTGATCTGATGATATTGATGTCATATACTTCACTAATGAAGTATATGAGTTCGTAAGTTGCACTAATTCATCTGTAGGATGAACAACCCAAAGCCAATGAGTGGGTCCTCGATAGTGGATGTACGAATCGCATGACTGGTGACAAGAATCTATTGATGGATACTCCTTTATCACCATCACATCTGAAGCATATCATCTTCGCTGACAAAGGCAAAAGTCAGGTATTGGGTCTAGGTAAGGTTGCGATCTCAAAGGATATACACATGGACAAAGTCATGCTTGTCGAATCCTTAGGATACAACCTCATGTCTGTCTCAATGCTTTGTGATCTTGATATGGTTGTTGCCTTTGGCAAATATCGTTGTGTTGTGATCATGGAAGCTGACAATTCCAAAGTCTTCGAAGGCTTTAGGAGAGGAGACTTGTACATTGTTGATTTCTCTACAAGACCACAACTGACCGTATGTCTACTTGCAAAAGCTTCAGAAGGCTGGCTATGGCATCGATGACTTGGTCATGCTGGCATGAGGAATTTGCACATGCTTGCGAAGAAGAAGCATGTCATTGGCATTGAGAATGTCAAATTCCTCAAGGATCACTTATGCGGAGCCTGTGAAGCTGGAAAGATGACCAAGGCCAAGCATCCAGCGAAGACCATCATGACTACCTCTCGACCATTTGAATTGCTTCACATGGCTCTCTTCGGTCCTAATCATTATTCTGCTGTTTCAAATGCTGCATCTCTATATGGCTTTGTTATTGTTGATGATTATTCTCGTTACACATGGGTACACATTGTCACTTACAAACATGAGGTGCAGGAAGTCTTCAAACGATTTTCCTCGAGGCCTTCAACCAACTTTGGTGTGAAGATCAAGCACATCAGAAGTGACAATGGGACTGAGTTTAAGAATTCTGGTCTTGATTACTATCTTGATGAACTTGGTATTACTCATGAGTCGTCTACTCCTTATACTCCTCAGCAGAATGGCGTTGTGGAGCGCAAGAACAGAACTCTTGCTGAGATGGCTCGCACTATGCTTGATGAATACAAGACGCCTCATCGCTTCTGGATTGAGGCAATTGATACTGTGTGCCACATCATCAACAGAGTATATCTTCACAAATTCTTCAAGAAAACTGCCTATGAACTCCTCACTGACAAGAAACCCAACGTGAGTTACTTCAAAGTCTTCGGTGCTAAATGTTGGATTAGAGATCCTCATCACACTTCGAAATTTGCACCGAAAGCACATGAGGGTTTTATGCTTGGTTACGGAAAGGACTCACACACCTACAAAGTCTTCAACAACGTTCTTCACGAGGTTGTTGAAACTGTAGATGTGCGGTTCGATGAAACTAATGGCTCGCAAAGAGAGCACCTACCTTCTGTGATAGATGAACCAACACCTGAGGAATCCATCAAGTTCAAAGCTACTGAGGATGTCATTCCCACTGAAGAATTCATTCCAGAACATGATGAACATTGAGCTGGCGCACCTGAAGAAAATGGTGCTGAGGAAAATGCTCCTGAAGAAAATGCGGATCAAATTCCTCGAAGATGACCCGATCATCCTCGTATTGCAAATGAAGTGCAAATCGAGAAGATCATCTATGACATCGAAGCACCAGGTCCTCTCACACGCTCAAAAGCTTCACATTTGTCTAACTTTTGTGGGCACTTTGCTTTTGTCTCTATCACAGAGCCCACTAAGGTAGATGAAGCATTTCTGGAGCCTGAGTGGATTCAAGCTATGCAAGAAGAATTACATCAGTTTGAGCTCAACAACGTTTGGGAACTGGTCAAACGTCCCGATCCCCGCAAGCACAACATTATTGGCACAAAGTGGATCTACCACAACAAGCAAGATGAAAATGGCCTTGTGGTGAGGAATAAGGCACGGCTTGTAGCTCAAGGCTACACACAGGTTGAAGGAATTGATTTCGATGAAATGTTTGCACCTGTTGCTAGACTTGAGGCTATTCACATATTACTTGCTTATGCTAACCATCCTGATATTATCTTACAACAAATGGATGTGAAAAGTGCATTCCTCAATGGTAAGCTTGAGGAAGAAGTATATGTTGCTCAACCCCCAGGTTTTGAAGATCCAAAGAATCCTGACAAAGTCTTCAAACTCAACAAGGCCCTGTATGGCCTTAAGCAAGCCCCTCGGGCGTGGTATGCTACTTTGAAGGAATTCCTCATGAAGAAAGGCTTCAAACCTGGTTCACTCGACCCAACTCTTTTCACTAAGTCTTACAATGATGAATTGTTTGTGAGCCAAATATATGTTGATGATATCATTTTTGGCTGTACTGACCAAAGATACAGTGATGAATTTGCCTATATGATGAGTGAAGAATATCAAATGTCTAGGATGGGAGAATTGAAATTCTTTTTAGATATTCAAATTCGTCAACAGCGCAATGGCATATTCATATCTCAGGAGAAATACCTCAAGGACGTATTGAGGAAATTCGGCATGCAAGATTGCAAAGGGGTCAAAATTCCAATGCCCACAAATGGCCATCTATGCACTGATGAAAATGGTCAAGACTTCGATCAAAAGGTATACCGCTCCATGATTGGCTCTTTATTGTACCTATGTGCATCTAGGCCGGATATTATGCTTAGTATTTGCATGTGTGCCTGATTTCAAGCTACACCGAAGGAATCACACCATAAGGCTGTGAAGCATATTCTTCGATACTTAGCTCACACACCAACACTTGGATTATGGTATCCCAAGGGCTCTTCGTTTGATCTCATTGGATATTCAGACTCTGACTATGCTGGCGATCACGTGGACCGCAAGTCAACATCAGGCACATGCCATTTCCTCGGACGATCCTTGGTCTATTGGTCCTCGAAGAAACAGAACTGCGTATCACTCTTCACTACAGAAGCTGAGTACATTGTTGTTGGATCGTGCTGTGCTCAACTACTATGGATGAAGCAAACTCTCAAGGAATACGGCGTCAACGTGAAGAATGTGCCTCTCTACTGTGACAATGAGAGTGCTATCAAGATTGCCCATAACTCAGTTCAGCACTCGAAGACCAAGCACATCCAGATTTGTCATCATTTTCTTCGTGATCATGTGTTGAAGGGCGACATCTCCATCGACCACATTAGCACTGAAGACCAACTGGCCAATATCTTCACTAAGCCCTTGGATGAGAAGAGATTTAGCAAGTTGCGGTGTGAGCTAAATATCCTAGAATCTTCAAATGTCCTCTGAAATGGACACACATCCTAACACTTATGCTGACTTGATGACTTAGATGCGCAACACAAGAAGTAACATTTTTCTTCAATCAATGAAGACTAACCCTCTAAGTGTGAAGAAATTAATGAAGAAATTGATTCTCAGATCCCTATGACAATTGTACGCGGTGTTCTTATACGGTGGGTTACACCACCACCCAAAGTTGAAAATCTTCAATTTGGGCTTTTCTTCGTTTTTGAAATTCCTCAGTTTTTCAAATTCTTCAACTTTGCTTTGTCTTCACTCTTTCCGGTGTTGTTCTTCATTTGGATATATATATATATATATATATATATATATATATATATATGAGTTTTATGTCCTCTACAACATTCACTTATTGCTATTTCTTAAAGTTGATTTCTTCTGCTAAGTGAATGTGATCGGACCCTTCCCCCTCTATGCTATACTCAACCCTGTCTATTCACAAATTCTTCATGTGCGTTCTATTTGAAACTTGTTCAAAATCTTCACTGTGTCCTTGACAGCTAAAGAAATTGCGAATAGAACTTTTAACTTATCTAATCTGAATTTTCGGCTTTGCCGCTCAAACCGTTCCGCTTCTCAAGACAATACTTATTTATTCACCCACGATCCTACACGATCGTCACCTCTCAGTATGTGGGTGACACATGTCAAGCGAATGAGAAGGGCCAGGGGCACGTTCGTCCGTTTTCCTCGGGCGTATTGTTTTTTCACTCCCTCTATAAATACCACTGCCTCTTCCTCACTTCACTTTTACCTCGCTCGCTCTCACTCCCGCTCGAGCTCCCCAAACCCTAGCGCCGCTGCTACTTCATCGTTGCCGGCGAGGAAGAGCTTCACTGCCTCGACCTCGTCGCCGTCATACTTGCACCGGTTGCGGATTTCTTCACTCCGCCGCCGCCGTAGCCGTCTTCCTCTGCCGAGTTAGGGTGTGGAAGATCTGAACTGATGAACTTCACGTCTACTCTTCCCAGTTCGTCATGTTCTTCACTTTGGGTAATTAAAAGTTACTTTTACTGCCCTATTTGATTCTTATGTTTTCGTGAAAATCTTCAAAGGTGTTTATTCTTCAAATCTTCACACACATGAACACCTGACATGTCATCTGCTCTTGATTCGTTTCTCTAAGCAATAATTTTCTTCAAGATTCCTCAATTGTGTGGATTTTCAATCTATACAACTCTGGAACCTAAGACAAAGAACGCTTAGTGAAATTCCTCAGGACTCATCTGGTCAAATTCCTCAAACCTATTCACTTTTGAAAAACCTTCTAAGAACGCATATGACCTCTCCAAATTCCTCGCAACTATATTATGTTCACAGGTACAAATGTCCGCTGCTGAATCACTAGGTTCTCATCAACTTAAGTCATTTGCAGCGTTCCTCGAAGAAAAGTTGCACACCTCTTCAGAAACTTCAGTTGTTCATATTCCTCAGCTGAAGAAAATGGCTGATAAGAAGCCACAGAAGGGAGGAAGTACTACATTTGAAATCCCTGAGGTCATTTATGCTGGATACTGCACTCCTGATGAGGCCAAGTTTGGCAAGGAGGACAAGAATTAGCGCAAGGTGCGCATACAACGGATAGAGAGGAGATGGGCAGGAGAATGGAGGGTGTACAGGTATGTTACTCCCAAGTATATGAAGAAATTCGCGCTCAACCCTCCATGCTCAAGACCTCCATTGGCATTAGGCCAAGTGGCAGATCCCACTAGCCTCAAGCGTGGTGAGGACTATGCTGATGAATGGGCAAAGCGCCAGGCCAAACTGGCCAAGCAAGCAAAGGAAGCAGTGAAGAAATTTAACGCAGACTCTGCTGCTGCTGCTGCCTCTGCTAGTCTGCCGAAGAAGGCAATGCCTAAGAAGCCTGCACATAAGTCAAGTGCTTCTCCCTCAATGCCCTCACGGCCAAGCTCCTCACTCAAGGCCAGATTCTTCAAAGTCCTCACGGCCAATTCCTCAGACTGCTCCTTCAAAGTCCTCATCTCCTCCGACAAAGTCTTTAGCTGCTCTGATCAAATCCTCGGCACCTGTGCATCTCACCATGTGCCAAAGGACCACAGGCTTCTCAATTGCCTCAGGAGCATCTGCAAGCTCCTCAGCCGCATGAAATTCCTCAGCTGGCCCCTCTCTACTGAAGAAAAAGGCCACTGTTGGACGAGGCCTTCGAACAAGTCCTCACAAGAAGCAGGTCGCCTTCCAAGTTCCCTCTGATGACGATGAGGCTGATGATGAAGAACTTGCCAAAATCATCAGAGACAGGCAAGCCAGGACAGCAAGAGCCAAAGGCAGCAATGTGCCACTGCTATTGGATCCAAAGTTGATCCTCGATTTCATTGACCTATGGCACAAGTACCCTAACACGCCTTTGCCAGAAATGAACCTCACTCCTGGTCAAAGTCGAGTTCTGACTGCCTTCATTGAGGAAGAAAAGTGGAAATTTGAACAAGGCAGAAGTCTGAAGAAAGCGCAGTACAAGAAACAGCGCTACCTCAAGGACCATGTCCTCACTCTTACCCCTGATCAACTCGTTGCCTTGCAAGCTAAAATCAAGCAACTGAGTGATGAATTCGGCCAGTACTATGCTGATTGGAAGGGCGCCAAGGTTCGGTTCGTCAATCTGACGAAGAAATTCACTTCAAGTATTTCTCCTCCTGTGCACATTGAAGTTACACAGGCTGAAGCATCTGCTCAGCCTACTAAAGAACATGCCAGCACCGCTGATGACAATCAGGTTGCTGAAGAAAATGAGAGTACCAGGGCTGATAACTCCATTCCAGCAGCTGAAGATATTGCCAGGGCATCCACTAGTGGTGCGCCTGAAGAAAGTGAAGAAGTCAGGGCAGCTGCATCAGTTGCACCTGAAGAAAATGATCCAAAGTTCTCTGCACCTCCTGCGCCTACACCAACTCCGATCCTTCCATCTGCATCAGATGCGAAGAAGACCAAGGCTGCAGAGCGTGCAGCTGTGAAGAAAAGGAAGGCATCAACTTCATCAAATTCTTCAGCTCCAAAGAAGATGAAGCGTTTGACTAGTTCAATTGACAACCCAATTGATGCCGTTCCAGTCTCTTTCATGCCATCAAAGGACCTTGTTCCTTTTGGTGAAGATTATGTGATTCCCAATGAATCTGATGAAGAAATTCCTTCTGCTGCTTCGACAGAGCAGTTGGACGAAGAAATTGAAGTGGATGCAATCCCTTCAACCCCAGTCATTTCCTCACCTATACCTCAGTTCACTGCTGAAGAGGAAGGTGTTGAAGAAATGGAAGATGAGGATGTGGACATTGGCTGTACCACTCCTGTGCTCAATGATGACTTTTGGGAAAGTCAGCACCCCAACTCTCCAATGTTCACTCCACTCCAAGCAATTCCTCAATCCCCAGCTGCCATTGAAGTGCTAATGGGATCTAAAGAACCTCATGCAACCCCAAGTGTTCATGAAGAAATTCCAGCCGCTAGTGCTGAAGAATTGACAATGATGAATTGAAGACCCAGGCTGAAGCTGCAAAAGAGCCTGAAATTCCTCAGCTTGAGGAACCTGAGATTGCGATTCCTAAGGTTGTGATGCAATTGACTGACACTCCTCAGCCCAAGCCAAAGGAACCCTTCTCAAAGAAGCAAAAATTCAAGGCTGATGATTTCTTCGGCGAGCATGTGTTCTTCACTGAATTCAACCCATATGACAATGCTCGTCTTAGAAGGAAGCATTTCTGGACTGCTAGCCAGGCCAACTTCTATTCCTCACTGCTTTTCAACAAGGACAAAGTCTTCGACCACGAGCACATTCCTCACGTGGACATGGAATCAATGCCTTGCTTCTCTCAAGTCCTCAGTATGCTTCATGATGCAGGCTTGCTCAACTTTTGTTCAGACATAGTTGATTGGAATGAAGAGCTTATTCTTTAGTTCTACGCAATGCTGCATATCATAGGTGATGCTGCTGACGTCAACTCTTGGGTGTTGGACTGGATGACTGAAAACACTCATTACAAGGCACCAGCCTCTGAATTGCTTCGTGCCCTGCCAATCAGTCCTCCACCTGACGGTGCTTGTTGTCTGTATGATGAGCCTGAACTCACTGCTCACTATATGCAAGTGCTCATGAAGCCTCTGAAGCCTGGTCAAGCCCCAAGGACCAAATTCCTCGTGAAGGAATTGCTCTATGTGCCAAGAACCATCTACCGCATTCTGACGAAGACCATGCGTCCTATCAAAGGCCATGACTCATCCGATGAAGAAATTATTGGGATGATGAAGAATATGCTATTCAACATAATGCATGGCATCCCCATAAGCTATCATGATTTCTTCATGAGGAATCTGGCAAATGTTGCACTTTCACCATTTGAGCTGAAGCCTTATGCACCATGGATCATGAGATTCCTTAGAACAAGGTCTTCACTCAACTACAAGGCTGATTTTCAGAATCATCTCACCTACTTGCCCCCGATTGAAGTCCTCAAGCGGACATTTTCCTCAGCTGATGAGAAGGGCAAGTCACCAGCCATTATCAATGAAGGCATTCGTCCATTGGATGGTCAGTTCCGCAAAGCTGCATCTTATTCCACCAATGATGACTCTGCCACTCAAGATTCTGCTGCCAATGCTCCCAAGTCAAGGTCTCAAGCTACTGCTCCTCATGTGATAACCGACCGTGAACTGCTGCTAAGTCTTCACCAGAAGGTGGATCGAAACCACAAATGGTTAAGCATCAGTTTGGCTCTATTCTTCACAACATGACTTCTACACATAATGCAGTGAAGAAAAACCATTACTACCTCCATGAAGTTTTTGATCGCACCTAGGCTATTTTGTCACATCTCTATGGTGAAGAAGATCTGAAGCAAATGGGCTTCAAGGAAGACTTTGATAGGTCTGCTCCTCCACCGAAGAAATACAAGAAGGTCAAGGTTCCTTCCTTGGTGGCCAGTTCATATTCTTCATTGCGCACCATGGACGAATATGAAGACTTGGACGACATTGCAGCAGGCCCTACAACGACTCAAGACCCTGAAAATGCTGTAGCTCCTCCATCTTCATGATATTCTTCAGGGGCGTTAGTCCTCATTTTCAACCATTTTGGTCATTCGATGACAAAGGGGGAGAAATTTGAGTTAGTCTTCAAGCGGGTCTATCCTATATGTGCGTTTTTTTGCTAAGTTACAACTCTCGTTCTTTTGATGACTTTGCTGGATCGAGTTGTAATCTTAAACGCTATGGTGGCCTGATACTTTTGCTATGTTCTTCTGCATGCTTATTCCTCATTAATGTCAATGCAGGCATGCTGAATTACATCTGTCACCATATTTCATCATGCATTTCAAATTCTTCATATTATATGTCAAATGTGTGTATGAATTACAAGATATAGGGGGAGATCTCCAATGATTATACTCTTCAAGTGTGCATTGCTTCAAAAGCAAATTCCTCACTATGCACATCTTCAGGGGGGGGGGGGTTCTTCTATATCTTGCAATCAAATTCCTCAATATCAGTATTTACACTTCATATGTTTATCCTAGTTGAAAACTTAACCTATATTGTCATCAATCACCAAAAAGGGGGAGATTGTAAGTGCATCTAGTGCCCCTTACTGATTTTGGTGTATTGAAGACTTATAGGTTAAGGGACTGATGCGTTTGTGAGTGTACACAGGTCTATAAGTCTATGAGGAGTTTGATATTTACAGAGAAAGTCGACCCCTGAAATGAAGTTCTTCAACTGAAGACTTTGGATGTCTGAAGACCTTCTTAAGACATTGAAGGTGAAGAAATCGGTGTAACCTTGAAGACGTGGCAATCATTCGAGGAACATGAAGCGTGAAGACTTTTGTTTTTATAGTTTCATTTTCTCTTTCTTGAGTCATAGGAAACACCGTACTGTTAAAGGGGGTGGAGGAAATACTAAGGAAAAATTTCCATGTGATGGTCAACTCAAAATCCTACACCTACCAATCCCTTCGAGTGAAGCCAATGGAAATCTCATACAATTCAGTCATATTCTTCAGTGACAGAGACGAAGTTCTTCTGGTCTCTGAGGAATTTGTTCTGACTGAGGAGTTAGGAATTCACCAGTGCGAATTGCCTACACAGTGAGGAACATTATAGCCCTGAGGAATTTGATAGTCAAAATTCCGACTGTTGTTGTGCTATGCGCCAGCTATCCCAAAATATCTACCCACCTAACGGTCATATCAGACAAGGGCATTTATGTCTTATCATGTCGGGCTGGTCCCTAGGCTATTAATAGCCGCCCCCTACAACCACTAGCCGGTTGGCTGCTCCGAGAGAAACTGACACTTGTCAATTGAGAGCATCCCATCCTCCGAGGACTTTGAGCGAAAATCATCAAGTGAGGAAAACCAAACCAACACCTACAAACCCAAAGTGATTGAGCATCACTGAAGAGATTGATCCTGCATGGATCCGACACTTGTTTCCTTTGAAGACTGTGCTTCTTCCAGACGGTTAGGCGTCAAGGTCTAGAGCATCCAAGAGGAATTGTGGATCGCCGTGTGACCAAGTTTGTGAAGGTTCGGAAGTCACCTGAAGACTTATCGCGAGTGATTGGGCGAGGTCTGTGTGACCTTAGCTCAAGGAGAATACGATGAGGACTCTGTGTCCGGGACTGGGTGTCCTCGAGTTTAAATACTCAGCCGCTCCAACCAGATGTACAACTGAGACAACAGTTGGAACTGGTCTACCAAATCATTGTCTTCACCAAGCTCACTGGTTCTCCTCAACTCTTTCATTTCGTCATATCTGTTTGAAGACTTTGACTGAAGACTTTCTCAATTTCCTCATTTCAATTTCTTCAGTCTGTCCGTCTTCTTTCTGTGTTATCCTGTGCTTACGCTTTCTGTACTCAGTGCTTGTCTTCATTTCATCATGATGACTATGCGTGTGTTCTGTTATCTTTACTTCTGAGTACTTATTCCGCTGCAAGTAGTTCTTCGCTAAGGAATTTCCTCACCAGCAAATTACTCAGTGAAGAATTCATAAAAGTCGCCTATTCACCCCCCCTCTAGTCGATATAACGCACTTTCACAGATTTCATGACCTCAAGCCATTTCGCGGAATATGGGCTTATCATCGCTTCCTCATAGTTCGTAGGTTCGTCATGGTCAAGTAACATGACCTCCAGAACAGGATTACCGTACCACTCTGGTGCGGATCATACTCTGGTTGACCGACGAGGTTCAGTAGTAACTTGATCCTAAGTTTCATGATCATCATCATTAGCTTCCTCACTGATTGGTGTAGGAATCAATGGAACCGATTTCTGTGATGAACTACTTTCCAATTCGGGAGAAGGTACAATTACCTCATCAAGTTCTATTTTCCTCCCACTCACTTTTTTTGAGAGAAACTCCTTCTCTAGAAAGGATCCATTCTTAGCAACGAATATCTTGCCTTCAGATCTGTGATAGAAGGTGTACCCAACAGTCTCCTTTGGGTATCCTATGAAGACACATTTCTACGACTTGGGTTCGAGCTTATCAGGTTGAAGCTTTTTCACATAAGCATCGCAACCCCAAACTTTAAGAAACGACAGCTTAGGTTTCTTGCTAAACCACAGTTCATACAGTGTCGTCTCAACGAATTTTTAGACGGTGCCCTATTTAATGTGAATGCAACTGTCTCTAATGCATAACCCCAAAATGATAGTGGTAATTCGGTAAGAGACATCATAGATTGCACCATATCTAATAAAGTAAGGTTATGACGTTCGGACACACCATTACGCTGTGGTGTTCTAGGTGGCGTGAGTTGCGAAACTATTCCACATTGTTTCAAATGAATACCAAACTCGTAACTCAAATATTTGTCTTCTGCGATCAGATCGTAGAAACTTTATTTTCTTGTTATGATGATTTTCCACTTCACTCTGAAATTCTTGAACTTTTCAAATGTTTCATACTTATGTTTCATCAATTAGATGTACCCATATCTGCTCAAATCATCTGTGAATGTCAGAAAATAATGATACCCGCCACGAGCCTCAACACTCATTGGACCGCACACATCAATATGTATTATTTCCAACAAGTCTGTTGCTCTTTTCATTGCTCCGGAGAATGGAGTCTTAGTCATCTAGCCCATGAGGCATGGTTCACAAGCATCAAGTGATTCATAATCAAGTGATTCCAAAAGTGTGGGGACCCCGACTCATAAGTCGTGATCACCGAATGCACGTGTACAGTGATCCCAGAGATCAATGCTCACTTAACACACAGAAGCTGAATAACAAGAGTCTTACATCCATACATACCGTATTACACAAGTAAGACCATTACGGTCGAGTCTTGAGTATAACATCGCAGCGGAAATCTTCGTCGATAACTTGGACCCATGTCATCTGCCTTAACCCTACAGGCATTCTGACTGGGAAACGTCCTAGCTCGCATGTTCGTCGCCGAAGTATTCATCATCATATCCTATTCTTTCATGCCTGGCCAATAAAATAACTAGTGGCAAGCCAATGAGTACTTTGAATGTACTCGCAAGCAACCCATGTTTTGGTCCAAGATGTAACAATACATGATATAGGTAAATTTTTGCAGAAAGCTAGTTTTGAGTGCAATGACATGTTCAACAAGTTGTAAGACATGCATCAAGAGAATTTAAGTAACCATGAGGACAGATTACAGGTATCAACATAAATAGAGTGGGCACCAACCCATCTCAATCACGTCAAGTCCTTTGACTTGACCCAAGTAGTTATCCAAACACACACACTGGTTTGTAAACTCTGGACATAGTTTAAGCAGCACCGCCCAACTGTCCTTGACCGTGGACACGGCTATTCGAATAGTTTTACACTCTGCAGAGGTTGTGCACTGTACCCACAAGATCCGGGGAACTTCCGTGTCATCCACGACCCGCAGTACCTCAAGTACCCGGGGTAAGCACCCGATCACTATCTTTCCCTAGACGACACTAACAAGGAGTCCACTCGTTGCTCCGTATCCTCACGATGTACATCATACAAGACTCACTCGAGATCGTAACATCCGAGAGGGGACACAACGGTGTATCCGGTGCCCTGTAAAAACAGTCATGGCCGCCCTACCTGGCACGACCCCATCCCGAGAGAGCGCACCAACAACTCTCCCGTTACTAGTAATGCGGGCTTCAAGCTAGTATCGGTCTAGGTAATCAACAATGCCCTTTCCCATATAAGGGTAGAGTGGTTGCGCATGTAAGGTTGGGACAGTCGACAAATCTTAAATCTAATCCATTTTCGAAAACAACACACACTTTCCTCGGTACACCACTTCGTCATCAAGTGGTTACCCATCTCATCATCTCCCTCGGGCATAAGTGGCACCCGACGGGGTTTTCGAAAAGTCCTTTGAAAATACTTTGCCTCCTTCATCATGCATATACCCGTCCCTTTTTGCGTAGCATCTACTTTAGCATCCTATCTACTCCCACCGGCATAACCCTCATAAGAAGGTAGGGTCATGCACAATGCAAGTATCAACGAGGAAGTACGGTGGCAAACCATCAAAGTGCTTACCACCCCATCATGATTCCATTGCAACAACAATATGGTGCTATATGACATGCATAAAAAGGGTTTCATAGACATGGTCAAAGGGCTGCTTGCCTGTTTTAACAAAGTCTTCGAGGTCTTCAAATATCTCTGGTCCAACTCCGAGCATTTCGTCTACTTCGTCAACTATCGTCGAAAGCAATCATAATAAGCAACCCAACAAGGCAGGAAATAAAAGTGCTCTAAAAATATGATTTGGACTTTTCTAGGATACCTCTGGTCATATGAGGAATGACCAAGGTGATTTCATTGGAAGTGGATCAACGGATATTTCTGAACATTACGATATGATGGAAACAAGGGATTTAATGGATCTGCAAGTTGTCTATAGAATGCCTTTTTATAAAAATGAGCAAAAGCACCCATTAAATCAGGCATGATTTTAGAAATATTTAGAAATTGGTTTAACTAGATTTGGAATTGAAATGAATATAATATGGATTTTTGAAGAGGACTTATGTGGATAAATGGCCTATTTAATTTATACAGTGAAAACCAAGCACAATAAAAATGTTCACTATGCCTCATTAAATAGATCTTTACTTATGGAGTCTCTAGAAATTTGAATCATCAAATTTGGAGGTAATATGAATATTTGAGAGATTTTACAAGTTTCTGGAAAAAGAAAAAGGGAAGAAACGGACAAGGGCTTTACCCTTAAGAGGCGCACAGGGCGAGGTTTAGCAGCAGGACACCACTGGGCCGACCCAGCGGCTCGGCTGCACGCGCGCAGGGGCCACGTCGGAGGCGGCTTCCCGGAAATACGCCTTCGCGCGGGGGGAGGCGGTAACGGCGGAAGCCGTCTCCACTTAAACGGGCGGGCGCGCCCATTGGGTCGCTGACGCGCGGGCCCCAGTGGCAGGTCGCCTTCAACCTCCCGCGCGGCGCGACGGGAAACAGAGGAGGCGAGGCCGAGCGGCGCCGGCGCTCTCCCCGGCGGCACCGGCCACCTCCGTCGACGCCCAGCACACCGGCGTGCTCAGGAGAGCGTGCCGCATCCGTCGAGGTGCGCCATGATCTCTGAGTTGGTCGTACGCGAGCAGCGCATCGCCCGCAGCGGACGGCGCAATGGTGAGGGTGGGACACGACGCTGCAGCCGCGGAGAGGAAGAAATGGAGCTCGGGAGATGTCCTTGGGGAGGTTTGTGATGCTCTGGTGGAATCTAAAGGGGAGGGGAGAGGCCACAGACCGCGAATTTAGGAGGAGACCGGCGACATGGCTCCGGCCATGGAGGTGGGCGGAGGGAACGAGAGGGAGAGGTAGGTTGGTCTAGGGGATGCACGGGAGGGAGAGAGAGCAAACGGAGAACAGAGAGGGCTCGGGGTGGCCTTATATGGCGAGGCCACGGAGCACCGTGAACGGCGACCACGGCCGCGGCCTAGGCAACGCCAGGTGACGAATTGGCACACTTGGCCATGTCCGGGGTGCTCGTGGACGTGTTTTGTGACCAGGGAGAGAATAGAGGGAGCGGGGAAGGTTCAAAGGCGTCGCGCGTGTCAGGTTGCCCATTGGAGCTCCCAGGCGGCCGGCGCGCGTGTGAGCAAAGGCAGCAGGAGGGAGAAGGAGGAGGGGGACCAGGCTGTGGCGTGTTGCGGACGTCGAGGAGCATCGAAGGGCGCGCTTGGGAGGCCCTAGATGGCCGGAGATGCTTGGCAAGGGGCGGCTCCAGTGCGGGAGCGCACTGTAGCGCGCTCCAGAGCGTGCCTTTGGCTGCCATGGCATTGTTTAAGGGGCAGGGGCATGCCCACTCATGTCTGGTAGCGCTAGGGAGAAGTAAACAAGTGGGGAGGGGCATTGGATGCCCTGGAGATCCACTGGAGTGAGGAGGGAGGTGAGAAAGGAGAAGAATGCTGCTGTCCAGGAAGGTAAATGGGGTGTTTCACCCCTCAATCATTGAGCAATGGCCAGGGGGAGGTTACTGGTGGGTAGAAGAGGGTCAGGAGCAGCTGTGGTACAAAGTTGAGCCCATGGAGATTAGTGGAAGAGGTCAAAAGTGGCATTTTGGTAAAGTGCCAGAAGGTGTTTGATAATGGTTTGGGCAAGTAGATGATTTCCATTTGTCATGAGACTCCACAGGGTTATACGGTATGATAAAATAATATGTTCCACCAATATTGAGTCCATTTGGGCAAAGTTAACAATGCAACTTTTGTAAACCCTAGAAATCAGCAGAAATGGACTTTCCAAGATTTAGTCATGCAAATCTGTTCTCCTTGATGCACCACTTGGTGTAGTGTCATCATTTGAGGTTATTAAAATGTCCACAAAAGTTGAGATCAAAAGGAGAAAGTTTCCAATGTAGAGTTGTTAAAATTTGGTTCTGGACAGGAAGGGTTTTGGGGCACTTTGATCAATATAAAATTTTCTCCAACTTGTGAAATTTGGTCTAGATTAATGATTAGACCATTTGAGCATGTTCACAAGGTTTGAGAACATTTGGACATGTTTGGCAATGTAAAGTTTCTCAAACTTCAAAATGGACAGAAATGGGTTTGAGGGGATTTCATGGAGTTTTACTATTCTCCATGACATGATACTTGTCAAGATCATCAAACATGTCATATGTGACATGCTATAATTTTCTTGGAATTTTTGGAGAATATTTCCTTTGTAAATATTTCAAAAGCTTGAAATATCCAGAAAGGGTTTTTGAGGGATTTGACCAATATTTTGAACATGACCATGTGTTGAAACTCTTATATATGGACAATATATGTCCATTGAGTTTCCCTGATTTTTGTCAAATATTTTTAAAACAATAAAATAATTTTTCCCTATTAAAGACCATTTCTGGCCTTAAGAAAAAGCTTTTAAATAAAATAGGAAAATAACCTTTAAAATTATATTTTTGTGGTGTCTGGGTATCCTATATCTAATAGGAGTCAAATATATTTCTGGAAAGATTTTTACTTCCCTTGATTAAGTACTTGCAGTGCAAACCTCAACTCAGGGGTTTTTGAAAAACTAATTTTTTGAAAATACTATTTGGCCAAATTATTTTTGTAAGAAAATACTATGTTTCTCTATACACATGGCATGATCATTGGGCAAAAGTTTGGGGCAAGGAGATGAAGTATAGAAGGTGGAGTTGTGTTGACTTTAAAGAGCACTTGAAAAACACAGAGAGAAAACCAACTCAAAATAAAAGGTCAAATAATGCAAAAGTTTTTGTCAAACCACATTTTATCATGATTTAAAATTTTAAGTGTTGTGCCATGAAAATCAGGGTGTGACAGAACTAACCCCCTTACAAGAATCTCGTCCCCGAGATTCCCAGACTAGGCGCGGAAAGGGATACGGAACTTAGATGCGGGGCAGTCTTCACGTCCTCATACAGCTCCTTCTTCCGTGTGGTGCTGCATTGAATCTTGAAGTACCTGGTGTTGTAGCTTCATGTATGATGCTCTCGGTTGATCCAGGTTGCTGAGGGGTCTCTCGCGTTAGGTCAGGTTGGACTAGGGGTCGATGGCTCGGTGGTCAATGCCCTCGTAGAGATCGGGCAAGTTAGGAAGTTGGAAATGTTTCCGGAGTGGTGTTGTGTGGAAAAAAACGTTACACAGTGGGTAAGTCAGGTGGTAACTCTAGCTGGTAGCCATCTGCTCTTCGCCTTGTAGTGATCTCAGAGAGGGTTGTTAAATCTTGGAGTGATCTCGAAGGGGGCCGATGAATCTTGGTGTGGGTCTCCTTGTCATGGAAATGCTTGGTTCCTTAGAGAGGAGTGGTTTTTAGATATGCACGGTCTTCAACGAGGAAGTTCACTTCTTGGCGATGGCGGTTGACATAGTTCTTCCTCCTAGACATGACGATCTTCAGATGTTCCTTGACCAGCTCAACGATTCTTCTTCCGTCTTCGGGTAGACAAGTATGTCATCAAGGAAAGATGACAACTAACTTGTCCAAGCACTCCATGAAGTCTATGGGGTACGTAAAGTGGGCTGAGTCATTGGTGGTGGTCATGGTTGAGTATCGGCCAAGATCTTATGATCTAGAACCAAAGCCCAAGGTCAGGATCCGACCATGTTGTGGCTTGGTAGGGCTTAAGGGTTTCAAGGATTCTAGTGTGCGAGTGAATGTTTATCATCCCATCCTTGAGCACAGTTTCTGAGATGCCAATACTTCTACCTAGTCTTCACCTCATATTACCAAAACAATCATCTCGTATAGGTCAACTCCAATCATCACTCATGTTATTCATATCCTCATGGCTCTCGAGAGGAGGTCTAACAAAATCATATATGTCTACAATCCCCAAACTCATATGTATGTCTACCCCTAAAAATCCATGGGTAGAACATATAAGCTGCTAAGCTTGAACGTGACAATCCAAGTGCTCAGCCTGTTCTTCCAAGGTCTAAGATAAAGCACCTCTATCCTAAGGAAACACGTCGTAAGCCACTCCAAGATCTTGTTTCCTTCCTATGAATCAACTCCAGCAGCCCATTAACTACCATTAATCACTACACAATCCATTAATTCGACAAATCCAATGTCTATGGTGTCCCACATGATCTCCTAATGTTCCTATAATCCCAAGATACTTGAAAGGGCTATTTTTGCTATAGTCAGTCCACCGATTCCCGTTATTATGATCTAGTAATACTCCAAGGTCAAGCTCATAAAGATGCCTAAATAAACTCCGACAATTAGTCCAATCTCCTAGCTTATCGTCCACCGAGAAACATGGTATCATGATCGAGATCATCAGTCTAAATCCAATTTACTCCGAACCATGTAGACATACTCAGCATCTATATTCAACTAGAATCAGCTACTTAAATCCAAATCTCTTGTCCAACGAGAATTCCTACATGTTCCCCAAGTCATTTATGTAATATCAACTGTCTCCTAACAATATCCCATGGGTAAGTTAAATCCAAATACTTCCAAGAATTCCAGCTTGCGAACACAATTATCCTACTAAATCCAATTTACTCAGGGGTAATGAAAGTTATGCTAATCTATACTCATGGTCCCACCAAGTTCACCTACCAACATCAAAGCCTCATAATCGACCAAATAGTCTAGGATGATTCCTCAAAGTCATTGATATAAACTCACCAAGTCATTTGTCCATTGTTCCTATATCCTTAAATTGGTCTCCCCTATGGCATCGTCAGTTTTGGTGCTATCTTAGGATGATAATGTGCTCGTTCACTATGTCCACTAGTTCCCTAATGAACCCAATGATAAGCAAGGTTACAGAGGCTTAATAGGTTCTATTGCAATTCTGTGGGTTAAGCACATGGTTAAGGATTCGAGCTGGGGTATCTTATGAAGTCTCGAAGGGTCTAGGAATGGGTTTCTAATCTTGAGGTGTAAACATACGGGGTTGTACTTGGTCGAGGAGGTTGTAGCAAAAGTCTTCAGTGCTTGTTGGTCGCCGAGGTGGAATCCTTGGTGCATATTGTCTTGCTTGTCTTTAGTTGAGGAGAGAGATGAGAGGGAAAAGTAGCATAGAGGAGGCGGGATGCCTAAAGGGGGTTCTATAGTGCAAGTGCAAACAATCAGGTGCAAAAGGGGCCAAATACAAGCATTAAGATAAGGAAGGTGATATAGACGCGTACTTGCCGCCTAGGGAAAAAGTGCGACCTATATCAAAACACAAACAAATAAAAACAAGCAACACACAATCATGGTTCTATTCGAACTATCATACGGACTCGACTATGCATAGGGGGTACACGACTCATCCTACCCTAGGGGTTCTCGAACTCAGTAGTCGTGCCTTGTGCCTCATGCAGTCTTCTAAGTTTTCCTCAGGTGTTGCTACGTCTCTTGTAGTTGTTCGATGAAACAATCTGGGTTGAGCCTGAAGAATCTTCAACAACTTCTCTCCTGATGAGGTGATGGGGTGAAGGTGGCTCCTCGTGGCTGGCATTGACTTGATCTTCTCTTGTCTTCTTAATCACGACGATCACTTTTGCCTTTTTAAGGTGTTGGCGGTTCCAGGTGGCACTCCTTTATGCAATGACATTAACAAGGCATAATAGAGGCCCAATCTGTCGGACACATTGTTGACAATATCGTCACCGAGAGCGGGGGATGAAGAGAACCGTTTTCCTGCTCACTATAGTGAGGCGGACCAAATGGCTAGGTTCTCATCCACCGGTGGTTGCCGATACAACAACGGTAGTGACAGGGTTACTCTATTAGCGATGTATATCATGATCTTGCATATCCTATGCCCTGATCATCGTAGGCTAAGGTTGCATCATCTTGGGGCAGTGTCAAGGGTGTCACCATCTCCTGGGTCTTCAGGTCCTCATTCCTTGAGGATGTATCTTCTGTTGGTATTGTCTTGTTGTGATGTCGCCAATCTTGTGTTCAGGAGATGTGGGTGAATGTCTGGCAAGGCATCTTCCTTCTAGATTATCCGCGAGGATTACAAGGAATCCAGTGGTCAGGGGCATAAGGGTTCTAGCGACCAAAGGTTTTGAAGGGGAAGAGATTAATAAGGAAAGTATACCTTAGTTTTCGAAAAACTGAGAAGGGAAGAGAAGTATAGATAGTTTTGAAAACTAGTAGTTGTTTTGGAAACAGTTTTACCCTAACTAACGACCATGCTAACTAAGGCTTCCTATAGTCAGGATGGCTCTGATACCAGCTCTGTGGGGACCCCGACTCATAAGTTGTGATCACGAATGCACTTGTACAGTGATCCCAGAGATCAATGCTCACTGAACACACAGAAGCTGAATAACAAGAGTCTTACATCCATACATACTGTATTACAGAAGTAAGACCATTATGGTCGAGTCTTGAGTATAACATCGCAGCGGAAATCTTCATCGATAACTTGGACCCATGTCATCTGCCTTAACCCTACATGCATTCTGACTGGGAAACGTCCTAGCTCGCATGTTCGTCGCTGAAGCATTCATCATCATATCCTGTTCTTTCATACCTGGCCAATAAAATAATCAGTGGCAAGTCAATGAGTACTTTGAATGTACTCGCAAGCAACCCATGTTTTGGTCCAAGATGTAACAATACATGACATAGGTAAATTTTTGCAGAAAGCTAGTTTTGAGTGCAATGACGTGTTCAACAAGTTGTAAGACATGCATCAAGAGAATTTAAGTAACCATGAGGACAGGTTACAGGTATCAACATAAATAGTGTGGGCACCAACCCATCTCAACCACGTCAAGTCCTTTGACTTGTCCCAAGTAGTTATCCAAACACACACACTGGTTTGTAAACTCTGGACATAGTTTAAGCAGCACCGCCCAACTGTCCTTGACCGTGGACACGGCTATTCGAATAGTTTTACACTCTGCAGAGGTTGCACACTGTACCCACAAGATCCGGGGAACTTCTGTGTCATCCACGACCCGCGGTACCTCAAGTACCCGGGGTAAGCACCCGATCACTATCTTTCCCTAGACGACACTAACAAGGAGTCCACTCGTTGCTCCGTATCCTCACGATGTACATCATACGAGACTCACTCGAGATCGTAACATCCGAGAGGGGACACAACGGTGTATCCGGTGCCCTGTAAAAACAGTCATTGCCGCCCTACCTAGCACGACCCCGTCCCGAGAGAGCGCACCAACAACTGTCCCGTTACTAGTAATGCAGGCTTCAAGCTAGTATCGGTCTAGGTAATCAATAATGCCCTTTCCCATATAAGGGTAGAGTGGTTGCGCATATAAGGTTGGGACAGTCGACAAATCTTAAATCTAATCCGTTTTCGAAAACAACACACACTTTCCTCGGTACACCACTTCATCATCAAGTGGTTACCCATCTCATCATCTCCCTCGGGCATAAGTGTCACCCGATGGGGTTTTCGGAAAGTCCTTTGAAAATACTTTGCCTCCTTCATCATGCATATACCCGTCCCTTTTTGCGTAGCATCTACTTTAGCATCCTATCTACTCCCACCGGCATAACCCTCATAAGAAGGTAGGGTCATGCACAATGCAAGTATCAATGAGGAAGTACGGTGGCAAACCATCAAAGTGGTTACCACCCCATCATGATTCCATCGCAACAACAATATGGTGCTATATGACATGCATAAAAAGGGTTTCATAGACATGGTCAAAGGGCTGCTTGCCTGTTTTCACAAAGTCTTCGAGGTCTTCAAATATCTCTGGTCCAACTCCGAGCATTTCGTCTACTTCGTCAACTATCGTCGAAAGCAACCATAATAAGCAACACAACAAGGCAGGAAATAAAAGTGCTCTAAAAATATGAGTTGGACTTTTCTAGAATACCTCTAGTCATATGAGGAATGACCAAGGTGATTTCATTGGAAGTGGATCAACGGATATTTCTGAACATTACGATATGATGGAAACAAGGGATTTAATGGATCTGCAAGTTGTCTACAGAATGCCTTTTTATAAAAATGAGAAAAAGCACCCATTAAATCAGGCATGATTTTAGAAACATTTAGAAATTGGTTTAACTGGATTTGGAATTGAAATGAATATAATATGGATTTAGGAGGAGACCGACGACATGGCTCCGGCCATGGAGGTGGGCCGAGAGCACGAGAGGGAGAGGTAGGTTGGTCTAGGGGATGCACGGGAGGGAGAGAGAGCAAACGGAGAACAGAGAGGGCTCGGGGTGGCCTTATATGGCGAGGCCACGGAGCACCGTGGACGGCGACCACGGCCGCAGCCTAGGCAATGCCAGGGGACGAATTGGCACACTTGACCATGTCCGGGGTGCTCGTGGACGTGTTCTATGACCAGGGAGAGAATAGAGGGAGCGGGGAAGGTTCAGAGGCGTCGCGCGTGTGAGGTTGCCCATTGGAGCTCCTGGGCGGCCGGCGCGTGTGTGAGCAGAGGCAGCAGGAGGGAGAAGGAGGAGGGGGACCAGGCTGTGGCGTGTTGCGGACGTCGAGGAGCATCGTCGAGCGCGCTTGGGAGGCCCTAGGTGGCCGGAGGTGCTTGGCAAGGGGCGGCTACAGTGCGGGTGCGCACTGTAGCGCGCTCCAGAGCGTGCCTATGGCAGCCATGGCATTGTTTAAGGGGCAGGGGCGTGCCCACTCATGTCTGGTAGTGCTAGGGGGAAGTAAACAAGTGGGAAGGGGCATTGGATGCCCTGGAGATCCACTGGAGTGAGGAGGGAGGTGAGAAAGGAGAAGAATGTTGCTGTCCAGGAAGGTAAATGAGGTGTTTCACCCCTCAATCATTGAGCAATGGCCAGGGGGAGGTTACTGGTGGGTAGAAGAGGGTCAGGAGCAGCTGTGGTACAAAGTTGAGCCCATGGAGATTAGTGGAAGAGGTCAAAAGTGGCATTTTGGTAAAGTGCCAGAAGGTGTTTGATAATGGTTTGGGCAAGTAGATGATTTCCATTTGTCATGAGACTCCACAGGGTTATACGGTATGATCAAATAATAGGTTCCAACAATACTGAGTCCATTTGGGCAAAGTTGACAATGCAACTTTTGTAAACCCTAGAAATCAGCAGAAATGGACTTTCCAAGATTTAGTCATGCAAATCTGTTCTCCTTGATGCACCACTTGGTGTAGTGTCATCATTGGAGGTTATGAACATGTCCACAAAAGTTGAGATCAAAAGGAGAAAGTTTCCAATGTAGAGTTGTTAAAATCTGGTTCTGGACAGGAAGGGTTTTGGGGCACTTTGATCAATATAAAATTTTCTCCAACTTGTGACATTTGGTCTAGATTAATGATTAGACCATCTGAGCATGTTGACAAGTTTGAGAACATATGGACATGTTTGGCAATGTAAAGTTGCTCAAACTTCAAAATGGACAGAAATGGTTTTGAGGGGATTTCATGGAGTTTTACTATTCTCCATGACATGATACTTGTCAAGATCATCAAACATGTCATATGTGACATTCGACAATGTTCTTGGAATTTTTGGAGAATATTTCCTTTGTAAATATTTCAAAAGCTTTAAATATCCAAAAAGGGTTTTTGAGGGATTTGACCAATATTTTGAACATGACCATGTGTTGAAATTCTTATATATGGACAATATATGTCCACTGAGTTTCCCTGATTTTTGTCAAATATTTTTAAAACAATAAAATAATTTTTCCCTATTAAAGACCATTTCTGGCCTTAAGAAAAAGCTTTTAAATAAAATAGGAAAATAACCTTTAAAATTTTATTTTTGTGGTGTCTGGGTATCCTATATCTAATAGGAGTCAAATATATTTTTGGAAAGATTTTTACTGCCCTTGATTAAGTACTTGCAGTGCAAACCTCAACTCAGGGGTTTTTGAAAAACTAATTTTTTGAAAATACTATTTGGCCAAATTATTTTTGTAAGAAAATACTATGTTTCTCTATACACATGGCATGATCATTGGGCAAAAGTTTGGGGCAAGGAGATGAAGTATAGAAGGTGGAGTTGTGTTGACTTTAAAGAGCACTTGAAAAACACAGAGAGAAAACCAACTCAAAATAAAAGGTCAAATAATGCAAAAGTTTTTGTCAAACCACATTTTATCATGATTTAACATCTTAAGTGTTGTGCCATGAAAATCAGGGTGTGACAAAAAGCCCATCAGCATGGAGTTTCTTCATGTGCTTTACACCAATATGACCTAAACGGCAGTGCCACAAATAAGTTGCACTATCATTATTAACCTTGCATCTTTTGGCATCAATATTATGAATATGTGTACCACTACAATCAAGATTCAATAAACCATTTACCCTGGATGTGTGACCACAGAAGGTTTTATTCATGTAAACAGAATAACAATTATTGTTTGACTTAAATGAATAGCCGTATTGCAATAAACATGATCCAATCATATTCATGCTCAACGCAAAACACCAAATAAAATTTATTTTAGGTTCAACACTAATCCCGAAGGTAAAGGGAGTGTCCGATGGTGATCTTATCAACCTTGGAATCACTTCCAACACACATCGTCACATCGCCCTCTACTAGTATCTGTTCATTTTGCAAATCCTCTTTCGAGTTACAAATCTTTGTAACTGAACTGGTATCAAATACCCAGGGGTTACTATGAACACTAGTAAAGTACACATCAATAACATGTATATCAAATATACCTTCTTTCACTTTGCCATCCTTCTATCCGCTAAGTATTTGGGGCAGTTCCGCTTCCAGTGATAATTTCCTTTGCAGTAGAAGCACTTAGTTTCAGGCTTAGGTCTAGCTTTGGGCTTCTTCATGGGAGTGACAACTTGCTTGTCATTCTTCAAGTTCCCGTTCTTTCCATTGCCTTTTTTAACTAGTGGTCTTGTTAACCATCAACACTTGATGCTCTTTCTTGATTTCTACCTTCGCAGATTTCAGCATCGCGAAGAGCTTGGGAATCGTTTACATCATCCCTTGCATATTATAGTACATCACGAAGTTCTAGTAACTTGGTGATAGTGACTAGACAATTCTGTCAATCACTATCTTATCTAGAAGATTAACTCCCACTTGATTCAAGCGATTGTAGTACCTAGACATTCTGAGCACATGCTCACTAGCTGAGCTATTCTCCTCCATCTTGTAGGCAAAGTACTTGTCAGAGGTCTCAACCTCTTAACATGGGCATGAGTCTGAAATATCATTTTCAGCTCTTGGAACATCTCATATGCTCCATGGCGTTCAAAAAAGTTTTTTGAAGTCTTGGTTCTAAGCGGTAAAGCATGGTGCACTAAACTATCAAGTACTCATCACACCGAGCTTGTCAAACGTTCATAACGTCTGCATCTGCTCCTGCAATAAGTCCGTCACCTAGTGGTGCATCAAGGACATAATTCTTCTGTGCAGCAATGAGGAAAATCCTTAGATCACGGACCCAGTCCGCATCATTGCTACTATAATCTTTCAGCTCATTTTTCTCTAGGAACATATCAAAAATAAAACAGGGGAGCTATACACGAGCTGTTGATCTACAATATAGATATGCAAAAACAACCAGGACTAAGTTCATGATAAATTAAAGTTCAATTAATCATATTACTTAAGAACTCCCACTTAGATAGATATCCCTCTAATCATCTAAGTGATCATGTGGTACATATCAACTAAACCAGGTCCGATCATCACGTGAGATGGAGTAGTTTTCAATGGTGAACATCACTATGTTGATCATATCTACTATATGATTCACGCTCGACCTTTCGGTCTCAGTGTTCCGAGGCCATATCTTCATATGCTAGGCTCGTCAAGTTTAACCCGAGTATTATGCGTGTGCAAAACTGGCTTGCACCCGTTGTATGTGAACGTAGAGCTTATCACACCCGATCATCATGTGGTGTCTCAGCACGACGAACTGTAGCAATGGTGCATACTCAGGGAGAGCACTTATACCTTGAAATTTAGTGAGAGATCATCTTATAATGCTACCGCCGTACTAAGCAAAATAAGATGCATAAAGGATAAATGTCACATGCAATCAAATAAGTGATATGATATGGACATCATCATCTTGTGCCTTTGATCTCCATCTTCAAATCACTGTCATGATCACCATCGTCACCGGCTTGACACCTTGATCTCCACCGAAGCATCGTTGTCGTCTCACCAACTATTGCTACTATGACTATCGCTACCGCTTAGTGATAAAGTAAAGCAATTACATGGCGATTGCATTTCATACAATAAAGCAACAACCATATGGCTCCTGCCAGTTGCCGATAACTATTACAAAACATGATCATCTCATACAACAATTTATATATCATCACTTCTTGACCATATCACATCACAGCAAGCCCTGCAAAAACAAGTTAGACACCCTCTACTTTGTTGTTCAAGTTTTACGTGGCTGCTACGTGCTTAGCAAGAACCATTCTTACCTATGCATCAAAACCACAACAATTTTTCGTCAAGTGTGCTGTTTTAACCTTCAACAAGGACCGGGCGTAGTCACGCTCGATTCAACTAAAGTTGGAGAAACAGACACCCACTAGCCACCTGTGTGCGAAGCACGGCGGTAGAACCACTCTCGTGAACGCGGTCATGTGATGTCGGTCTGGGCCGCTTCATCCAACAATACCACCGAATCAAAGTATGACATGCTGGTAAGCAGTATGACTATTATCGCCCACAACTCTTTGTGTTCTACTCGTGCATATAACATCTACGCAGAGACATGGCTCGGATGCCACTGTTGGCGAAGGTAGTATTTCAAAAAATTTCCTACGATCACGCAAGATCTATCTAGGAAATGCATAGCAACGAGCATGGAGAGTGTGTCCACGTACCCTCGTAGATCGAAAGCGGAAGCATTAAGTAACGCGGTTGATGTAGTCGAACATATTCGCGATCCAACCGATCAAGTAACAAACGCACGGCACCTCCGCGATCTGCACACGTTCAGCTCGGTGACGTCCCTTGAACTCTAGATCCAACTGAGGCCGAGGGAGAGTTTCGTCAGCACTACGGCGTGTTGACGGTGATGATGAAGTTACCGATGCAGGGTTTCGCCTAAGCACTACGACAATATGACCGAGGTGAAAATCTGTGAAGGGGGGCACCGCACACGGCTAAGAAATCAACTTGTGTGTCTTTGGGGTGCCCCCTGCCCACGTATATAAAGAAGGGAGGAAGAGGAGGCCGTCCTAGGAGGGGCGCGCCTATAGGGGGAGTCCAACTAGGATTCCCAATCCTAGTTGGAGTCCCCTTCCTTTTCCAAGAGGGGAGGGAGGGAAGGAGTAGGAGAGGGAGAAGGAAAGAGAGCGGGGTGCCGCCCCCTCCCTAGTCCAATTCGGACTTGCCATGGGAGGGCGCGCAACCACCCCTTGAGGCCCCTTTCTCCTTTCCCGTATGGCCCATTAAGGCCCACTACTTCCCCCGGCGAATTCTCGTAACTCTCCGGTACTCCAAAAAATACCCGAACCACTCAGAACCTTTCCGATGTCCGAGTATAGCCTTCCAATATATCGATCTTTACGTCTCGGCCATTTCAAGACTCCTCGTCATGTCTGTGATCTCACTCGGGACTCCGAACAAACTTCGGTCATCAAATCTAATAACTCATAATACAAATCATCATCGAACGTTAAGCGTGCAGACCCTACGGGTTCGAAAACTATGTAGACATGACCGAGACACATCTCCGGTCAATAACCAATAGCGGAACCTGGATGCTCATATTGGCTCCTATATATTCTACGAAGATCTTTATCGGTCAAAGCGCATAACAACATACGTTGTTCCCTTTGTCATCTGTATGTTACTTGCCCGAGATTCGATCGTCGGTATCATTATACCTAGTTCAATATCGTTACCGGCAAGTCTATTTACTCGTTCCGTAATGCATCATCCTGCAACTAACTCATTAGTCACATTACTTGCAAGGCTTATATTGATGTTCATTACCGAGAGGGCCCAAAGATACCTCTCCGACAATCGGAGTGACAAATCCTAATCTTGATCTATGCCAACTCAACAAACACCATCGGAGACACCTGTAGAGCATCTTTATAATCACCCAGTTACGTTGTGACATTTGATGGCACACTAAGTGTTCCTCCGGTATTCGGGAGTTGCATAATCTCATAGTCATAGGAACATGTATAAGTCATGAAGAAAGCAATAGCAATAAACTAAATGATCATTATGCTAAGATAACACATGGGTCTTGTCCATCACATCATTCTCTAATGATGTGATCCCGTTCATCAAATGACAACACATGTCTATGGCTAGGAAACTTAACCATCTTTGATTAACGAGCTAGTCTAGTAGAGGCATACTAGGGACACTCTGTTTGTCTATGTATTCACACAAGTACTAAGTTTACGGTTAATACAATTCTAGCATGAATAATAAACACTTATCATGATATAAGGAAATATAAGTAACAAATTTATTATTACCTCTAGGGCATATTTCCTTCAGGGGTTGTGCGGTGATTTCCAGGAAGCAGACCATGGTTGGGACGTATCACGCATGCATGAGATCCATGGCCCTACATCGCTAGAGTTCAATACACTCGAGGCCCTTAGCAGTCAACACAGTCTTTCTGTCGCCGACCCACGGGGTGTGATGGTCTACTTTCCCGCATCTGACCGCGCCATGCACACCGTCCTGCAGCATACTGAGCCCATGGTTGCGAGAGGACGCCATCCAACCATAGCTGCATACATTTTCACAACAACTCGAACCAACCAAATGAAATTCAATCAAACCGGACGAATTTTGATAAAAACACGGCGGATTTCTTTGAAAGGGGAACAGTGGCTTGCAACTGTGGAAAAGTATTTGTGTGGACGCTTCTGGTGGTTTGGGAATATTTGGGAATTTATAGGCCGAAGAATAGGGTTAGGAGAGCTCCAAGGGACCCACAAGGCAGGGGGCGCGCCCTGCACCCTTTCCGTCGCCTTGGGACTACTTTTCCTTGGTGTCCAAATCCTACGTGTGTCTTCTGGTCCAGGAAAAATCATCATAAAGTTTTATTCCGTTTGGATTCCGTTTGATATTCCTTTTCTGCGAAACTCAAAAGCAAGGAAAAAAATAGAAACTTGCACTGGGCTATGGGTTAATAGGTTAGTACCAAAAATAATATAAAATAATATATTAATGCATATGAACCATCCAAAATAGATAATATAATAGCATGGAACAATCAAAAATTGTAGATACGTTAGAGACGTATCAAGCATCCCCAAGCTTAATTCCTGCTTGTCCTCGAGTAGGTAAATGATAAAAACAGAATTTTTGATGTGGAATGCTACCTAACATATTTATCCATGTAATTTTATTTATTGTGGCATGAATATTCAGATCCATAAGATTCAAAACAAAAGTTTAATATTGACATAAAAACAATAATACTTCAAGCATACAAAGCAATCATGTCTTCTCAAAATATCATGGCCAAAGAAAGTTATCCCTACGAAATCATATAGTCCCCGATGACAAGCCAAGCAATTGTTTCATACTTTTGATGTTCTCAAACTTTTTCAACTTTCACGCAATACATGAGCATGAGCCATGGATATAGCACTATAGGTGGAATAGAATATGGTGGTTGTGGAGAAGACAAAAAGAAGAAGATAGTCTCATATCAACTAGGCGTATCAACGGGCTATGGAGATGCCCATCAATAGATATCAATGTGAGTGAGTAGGGATTGCCATGCAACGGATGCACTAGAGCTATAAGTGTATGACAGCTCAAAAGAAACTATGTGGGTGTACGTCCAACTCGCTTGCTCACGAAGACCTAGGGCAATTTGAGGAAGCCCATCATTAGAATATACAAGCCAAGTTCTATAATGAAAATTTCCCACTAGTATATGAAAGTGACAATATAGGAGACTCTCTATCATGAAGATCATGGTGCTACTTTGAAGCACAAGTGTGGAAAAACGATAGTAACATTCTCCCTTCTCTCTTTTCTCTCATTGTTTTCTTTCTTTTTGGTGGGCTTCTTTGGCCTCTTTTTTTATTTGGGCTTCTTTGGCCTCTTTTATTTTTCATAAAGTTTGGAGACACATCCCAACTTCTGAGGGAATCATAGCTTCCATCATCCTTCCCTCACATGGGACAATGCTCTAATAATGATGATCATCACACTTTTATTTACTTACAACTCAAGAATGACAAGTCGATACTTAGAACAAAATATGACTCTATATGAATGCCTCCAGCGTTTTACATGGATGTGCAATGATTTAGCGTAGCAAATGACATAAAAAACCGACAAGCCATAAAAACATCATGCTAGCTATCTTACGATCATGCAAAGCAATATGACAATGACGGTGTCTGTCATAATAAAACGGAATGTTGGAAGTTGCATGGCAATATATCTCGGAATGGCTATGGAAATGCCATAATAGGTAGGTATGGTGGCTGTTTTGAGGAAGTTATATGGTGGATTTAATGCACCGGCGAGAATTGCGCGGTACTAGAGAGGCCAGCAATGGTGGAAGGGTGAGAGTGTGTATAATCCATGGACTCAACATTAGTCATAAAGAACTCTCATACTTATTGAAAAAGTGTATTAGCTATCGAAACAAAGTACTACACGCATGATCCTAGGGTGATAGATTGGTAGGAAAAGACCATCGCTCGTCCCCGACCGCCACTCATAAGGAAGACAATCAAAAAATAATTCATGCTTCGACTTCATCACATAACGGTCACCATGCGTTCATGCTATGGGAATCACAAACTTCAGCACAAGTATTTCTATCAATCCATAATTACTTACTAGCATGTCTTTAATATCACCATTTTTATATCTCAAAACAATCATAAGTGATCAAACTTCTCATCGTATTCAATGCACTTTATATGAAAGTTTTGATTATATCCCTCTTGGATGCCCATCATATTAGGACTAAATTCGTAACCTAAGCAGATTACCATGCTGCTTAGAGACTCTCAAAATAATATAAGTTAAGCAAGAGAGTTCAACAATTTCTGTAAAATAAAAACACCACCGTGCTGTAAAAAGATATAAGTGAAGTACTAGAGCATATTGCCTAGCTCAAAAGATAAGTGAAGCACATAGAGTATTCTAAAAAGTTCACAATTTAAGCGTGTCCCTCTCAAATGGGGTGTATAGTAAGGATGGTTGTGGCAAAATAAAAAAGCAAAGACTCATATCATACAAGACGCTCCAAGCAAAACACATATCATGTGGTGAATAAAAATATAGCCTCAAGTAAATTTACCGATGGATTGAAGACGAAGGAGGGGATGCCATCCGGGGCATCCCCAAGCTTAGGTGCTTGGTTGTCCTTCAATATTACCTTGGGGTGCCTTGGGCATCCCCAAGCTTAGGCTCTTACCACTCCTTATTCCATAATCCATCAAATCTTTACCCAAAACTTGAAAACTTCACAACACAAAACTCAATAGAAAACTCATGAGATCCGTTAGTATAACAAAATAAATCACGACTTTTGGTACTGTTGTGAACTCATTCTGTATTTATATTGGTGTAATATTCCAACTTCTCCATGGCTCATACCCCCCCCCCCCCCCCCGATACTACCCATATATTCATCAAAATAAGTAAACATCACATAGAAAAAAGAATTTGTCAAAAACAGAATAGTCTATAGTAATATGTAAGCTTCGAATACTTCTGTAACTCCAAAATTTCTGAAAAATTAGGACAACATAGGAAATTTTTATATCAATCTCGTTTAGAAAAACTAGGATTTTATCACGCTTCTGTGGTTTTTAACAATTCTGGCAATGAGCGCAAAAGTTTCTATTTTTCAGCAAGATCAAATCAACGATATACCAAAGTAACCCAAAGGCTTTACTTGGCTCAAACACTAATTGAAGCACCAAAACACAATTACTACAGAGGTAATAATGTGTATTTTATTCAAGAACAGAAGCAAAAAATATATAAAAATAAAAATGGGTTGCCTCCCAACAAGCGCTATTGTTTAACGCCCCTAGCTATGCGTAATGCAATAGATCTAGGTATTGTCATCTTTGGTATGCAATCCATAAGTAGCTCTCATAATAGATTCACATGGTAACTTAATTTTCCTTCTTTTAAAATGTTGCATGCCCTTCCTTAACGGAAATTGAAATCTAATGTTTCATTCTTTCATATGGATAATTGTGTCAATCGCTCTAAGGAAAGGTTTACCAAGAATAATAGTATATGTAGGATTGCAATCTATATCAAGAACAATGAAACCTACGGGCACATATTCATATTTGCAACAATAAGAACATCATTAATCCTTCTCGTAGGTTTTTAATAGTGTAATCCGCTAGATGCAAATTTAAAGAGCAATCATCAAATTCACGGAAACCTAGCAAATCACATGATGTTTTCGGAATCGTGGAAAGGCTAGCACCCAAATCACACAAAGCAAGTCAGTCATAATATTTAATTTTAATCTTAATAGTAGGTTCCCAGTCATCATAAAGATTTCTAGGGATAGAAACTTTCAACTCAAGTTTTTCTTCAAAAGATTTCATCATAGCATCGACGATATGTTTAGTAAAAGCCTTGTTTTGATTATAAGCATGAGGAGAATTCAACATGGATTACAACAAGGAAATACAATCTATCAAAGAACAATTATCACAATTAAATTCCTTGAAATCAAAAGAGTGGGTTCATTGCTACTTAAAGTTTTGACCTCTCCAATCCCACTTTTATCAATTTTTGCATCAAGATCTATAAACTCTGAATCATTGGGACGCCTTCTAGCTAAAGTTGACTCATATACAGTCCCATATTTATCAATATTTATATTAGAAAACAAAGATTCAATAGAAGTCACATCAATCACTTTAAGATCTTCATCATTACTTTCACGAGAAATTGAAGAACACACTTTTACAAGCCAATCTCGCTTAGTACGCATCCTAGCTGCTTTTTGTTTACATTCATCAATAGAAATTCTCATAGCTTTTAGAGACTCATTAATATAATGCTTGGGTAGAATAGATCTAATTTTTCAAGGAATAAATCTCAAGCGAAATTATATCAACGTTCCTAGCCAAATCATCAATCTTGAGCATTTTTTCTTCAACCATAGCATTGAAAACTTTTTGGGAACAAATAAATTCTTAAATATTGTTCTCAAGATCAGATGTTATATTATTATAATTTCCATAAGAATTGTTGTAGTAATTACCATAATTATTAGAGGAATTACTAGGAAACGTCCTAGGGTTGAAAGTACGTACCTCTATATGCGTTATTACCAAAATTGTTCCTACCAACAAAATTCACATCCATGGATTCATTATCACTTACAATGAAACAAGACAAAGGCATATCATTGGGATCAATAGGAGCACTCTTACTAGCAAACAATTTCATCAATTCATTCATCTTTCCACTCGAAGTATTTATTTCTTTAATTGCATGCACTTTTTTACTAGTGGAAGATCTTTCGGTATGCCATTGAGAGTAATTTGCCATAATATTATCTAGGAGTTTAGTAGCATCTCCTAATGTGATTTCCATAAAAGTACCACCTGCGGCGGAATCTAAAAGATTTCTAGATGCAAAATTCAATCCCGCATAATTTTTTGTATAATCATCCATAAACTCAAACCATGTGTAGGACAATTTCTTATCATCAATTTCATCCTCTCCCAAGATTGTGCAACATGCTCATGAGCAAGGTGCTTAAAATTCATTATATTGTTCCTAAGGGAGATGATCTTAGCAGGTGGAAAATACTTGGAAATAAAAGCATCTTTACACTTATTCCATGAATCAATACTATTTTTAGGCGAAGATGAAAACCAAGTTTTAGCACGATCTCTTAGTGAGAAGGGACATAGCTTCAATTTAACAATATCATTATCCACATATTTCTTCTTTTGAATGTCACACAATTCAATGTAAGTATTTAGATGGGATGCGGCATCTTCACTAGGAAGGCCGGAAAATTGTTTTTCATAACAAGATTCAGCAAAGCGGCATTAATTTCATAAGATTCCCACTAGTGGCGGGAGCAATCGGAGTACTAATAAAATCATCATTATTATTGTTGAAAAAATCACACAACTTGGCATTCTATTGAGTCATCGTGACAAAGTAAGCAATCTAACACACAATCAAACAAAAAGCAAACGAAAGAAGGGCGAATGAAAAGGCAAATCTTTTTGTATTTTTCTGAAAATCGTTTTAGAAGTGGGGGAGAGGTAAACGAGAGGAAAATGGCAAGTAATGTAATGCAAGAGATGAGAGTTCATGATGGGTACTTGGTAGGCTTAATGTAGAACTTCCCCGGCAAAGACGCCAGAAATTCTTCCTGCTACTTCTTGAGCTTGCGTTGGTTTTTCCCTTGAAGAGGAAAGGGTGATGTAGCAAAGTAGATTTTGGTATTTCCCTCAGGTAGAGAAGCAAGGTATCAATCCAGTAGGATGCACAAGCAAGTCTCCAATCTATGCACCTACACAAACAATCAAACACTTGCACCCAACGTGATAAAGGGGTTGTCAATCCCTTCAAGGTCAATTGCAATGATGAGATCTGATGGAGATAGATATAAAAGATTACTAAAACAAAAAATAGAATAAAAGTAAATAAATTGCAGCAAGATATTTTTGGGTTTTTTGGTTTATCGATATGAAAATATATAAGGAAAACTAGACCCGGGGGCCATAGGTTTCACTAGAGGCTTCTCGCTTGAAGGAAAATAATACGATGGGTGAAGAAATTACTGTCGAGCAATTTATAGAAAAGCGCAAAGTTATGACGATATCCAAGGCAATGATCATGCATATAGGCATCATGTCCGTGTCAATTAGACCGAAACGATTCTGCATCTATGATAACCCGCAAGTGTAGGGGATAATTGTATTCTTTTTCGATAAGTAAGAGTGTCGAACCCAACGAGGAGCTAAAGGTAGAACAAATACTCTCTCAAGTCCTATCTGCCACTGATACGACTCTACGCATGCTTAGTGTTCGCTTTACCTAGAACAAGTATGAAACTAGAAGTACTTTGTAGGTGTTGTTGGCTAGGTTTGCAAGATAATAAAGAGCACGTAAATAAAAGCTAGTGGCTGTTTAGATGAAGATACAATAAAGTAAATATAGCGAGTGTGGAAAAGTGGTCGTAGGAGTTGTGAAATGGTCCCTAAACAATTGACTACTTTACTAGATCGATAATCACTATTGCAATTCTATTTGAGGGACAGGCATAAGCTAACTTACTTTCTCTTCTTGGATCCTATGCACTTATGATTGGAACTCTAGCAAGCATCCGCAACTACTAAAGATCATTAAGGTAAAACCCAACCATAGCATTAAAGTATCAAGTCCCCTTTATCCCATACGCAAACAACCTACTTACTCGGGTCTATGCTTTTGTCACTCACGCCACCCACCATAAGCAAATCATAAACATATTGCAAACCATACAGCGGGAATCCCTCACGCTTGCGCGACACGGAGGGCACAATAGGACAGCACCAATAATAAAACATGCAACTCAAACCAATCATAGCAATTCATCAATCACCGGTAGGACAACAAAAGTCTACTCAGACATCATAGTATGGCAACACATCATTGGATAATAATATGAAGCATAAAGCACCATGTTCTAGTAGGGGGTACAGCGAGTTGCAGGAGAGTGGACCGCTGAATATAGATGGGGGAAGGTGATGGAGATGTTGGTTAAGATGATGGAGGTGTTGGTGTAGATCGCGGTGATGATGATGGCCCCCGGCGGCGTTCCGGCGCCACCGGAAGCAAGGGGGAGAGATCCCCCCTTCTTCTTCTTCCTTGACCTTCTCCCTAGATGGGAGAAGGGTTTCCCCTCTGGTCCTTGGCTCCCATGGAGTGGGAGGGGCGAGAGCCCCTCCGAGATTGGATCTATCTCTCTGTCTCTCTCTGTTTCTGCGCTCTTAGATTCTGCCCCTTCACTATTTCTTTTATATCCAGAGATCCGTAATTCCGATTGGGGTGAATCTTTCGCCCAGATCTTTCTCATAAAATTAGCTTTCTTGCGGCAAAAGAAGAGCGTTAACTGCCTTACAGGGGGCCCATGAGTGTCCAGGGCGCGCCTGCCTCCCTGGGGCGCGCCCCCTATCTCCTGGCCCCCTCGGGCACTGTCTCGCGTTGATTCTTCCTCCCAAAAATAACAATTCCAAAATAATTCTCCATCCGTTTTTATCCCGTTTAGACTCCGTTTGATATGGGGTTTCTGCGAAACATAAAACATGCAATAGACAGGAACTGGCACTGGGCACTGGATCAATATGTTAGTCCCAGAAAATAGTATAAAAAGTTGCCAAAAGTATATGAAAGTTGGATAATATTGGCATGGAATAATCAAAAATTATAGATACAACGGAGACGTATCAATCTACTACTATTACTCCACACATCGACCGCTATCTAGCATGCATCTAGAGAATTAAGTTCATAAGAACGGAGTAATGCCTTAAGTAAGATGACATGATGTAGAGGGATAAACTCAAGCAATATGATGAAAAACACCATCTTTTTATCCTTGATGGCAACAGTACAAATACATGCCTCGCTACCCCTACTTTGTCACTGGGTGAGGACACCACAAGATTGAACCCAAAACTAAGCACCTCACCCATTGTAAGAAATACCAATCTAGTTGGCCAAACCAAACCGATAATTTGAACAGAAATACAAAGATATCAAATCATGCATATAAGAATTAAGATAAGATTCAAATAATATTCATAGATCATCTAATCATAAATCCACAATTCATTGGATATCGACAAACACACCGCAGAAGAATATTACATCAGATAGAACTCGAAGAATATCGAGGAGAACATGGTATTGAAGATCATAGAGAGAGAGAAGAAGCCATCTAGCTACTTGCTATGGACCCGTAGGTCTGAGGTAAACTACTCACGCTTCATTAGAAGGGCAATAGGGTTGATGTAGATGCCCTCCGTGATTGAATCCCCCTCCGACAGATTGCCGGAAATGGCCCCAAGATGGGATCTCACGGGAACAGAGGCTTGCGGCGGTGGAAAATTATTTTTGTGGACGCTTCTGGTGGTTCGAGAATATTTGGGAATTTATAGGCCGAAGAATAGGGTTAGAAGAGCTCCGAGGGACCAACAAGGCAGGCTCCCCGGGGCGCGCCCTGCACCCTTGCCGTCACTTCGGGACTCCTTTTCCTTGGTCTCCAGGTCCTACGTGTGCCTTCTGGTCCAAGAAAAATCATCGTAAAGTTTTATTCCGTTTGTACTCCGTTTGATATTCCTTATCTGCGAAACTCATAAACAAGGAAAAAATAGAAATTGGCACTGGCTCTGGGTTAATAGGTTAGTACCAAAAATAATATAAAATAGCATATTAATACATATGAAACATCCAAAATAGATAATATAATAGCATAGAACAATAAAGAATTATAGATACGTTGGAGACATATCACTTCTATGTCCGCATTTTGTTTTATCGACACCTCTCTCTCTAAGCATGTGGACATGTTTTTCAATTTTGATTTTCGCTTGAGGGCAAGAGAGGTCTAAGCTTGGGGGAGTTGATACGTCCACTTTGCATCATGTTTTGCAACTGTTATTTATAATATTTTTTATGCATAATAATGCTTTTGGGCGTAATTGTAATTCCTTTTCTCTCATAATATGCAAGGTTTACAACAAGAGGGAGAATACCGGTAGCTGGAATTCTGGACCTGAAAAAGCACGTAAGAGCTACCTATTCTGCAGAACTCCAAATAAGATGAAACTTCACGGAGATTCTTTATGGATTATTTAAGAATTATTGGAGCAAATAACTACAAGAGGGGCCCACCAGGTGGGCACAACCCACCTGGGCGCGCCAGGGAGCCCAGGCACACCCTTGTGGGTTGTGCCCTCCTCGGTCCACCTCCAGTGCCCCTCTTCTGGTATATAAGTCATTTTGACCTAGAAAAAATAAGGACATGACTTTCGGGATGAAGCGTCGCCGTCTCGAGGCGGAACTTGGGGAGGAGCACTTTTGCCCTCCATTATGCTATTTAATACCCCTTTGATCTTGAGCATGATTATCATTTGTGAGTAGTTACTTTTGTTCTTCAGGTCACGGGAGAAGTCATGTTGCACTACCATAGTTTTTCCCTATTGGGGTTAATTAAACTTTGACGAATTTACTCTGTTTGATATTGATTACCTGCGATGTAAAAAACATGCAAAAAAACAACAATTGGCACTTGGCACTATGTCAATAGGTTAGCACCAAAAAATGATATAAAATGATTATAAAACATCCAAGAATGATAATATAACAGCATGGAACAATCAAAAATTATAGATACGGCGGAGACGTATCACTATCCAACATGCATCTAGAGTATTAAGTTCATAAGAACAGAGTAACGCTTCTGTCACTGGGATGTAGAGGAATTAACTCAAGCAATATGATGAAAACCCCATCGTCCTCGATGGCAATAATACAATATGTGTCGGTTCCTCTTCTGTCTCTGGGATCGACCACAGCAAGATTGAACCCAAAGCTAAGCACTTCTCCCATTGCAACAAAAAACAATCTAGTTGGCCAAACCAAATTGATAGTTCGAAGAGACTTGCAAAGATATCAAATCATGCATATAAGAATTCAGAGAAGACTCAAATAATATTCATAATTCATCGGATCTCGGCAAACACACAGGCAAAGAGTATTACATCAGATAAATCTCCAAGAACATCAAGGAGAACATGGTATTGAGAATCAAGGAGAGAGAAGAAGCCATTTAGCTACTAGCTATGGACCCGTAGGTCTGAGGTAAACTACTCACGCTGCATCAGAGAGGCAATGGTGTTGATGTAGAAGCCCTCCGTGATCAAATCCCCCTCCGGCAGGAGGCCGGAAAAGGCCCCTAGATGGGATCTCACGGGTACAGAAGGTTGCGGCGGTGGAAAAGTGTTTTCGTGGCTCTCCTGGTAGGTTTTGGACTATTTGAGAATATATAGGCGGAAGAAATAGGTCGCTGGAGTCACGATGGGCCCACAAGGGTGGAGGATGCGCCCTACCCCCCTGGGCGTGTCCTCCGTCCTTGTGGACGCCTCGTGGATTCCCTGACGTGCACACCAAGCGCTCTATATGTCTTCTGGTCCAAGAAAAATCATCGCGAAAGTTTCATTCTGTTTGGACTCCGTTTGGTATTTCTTTTCTGCGAAACTCTAAAACAAGGAAAAACATAAACGGGCACTAGGCTGTAGGTTAATAGGTTAGTCCCGAAAATAATATAAAATAGCATAATAATGCATATAAAACATCCAAAACAGATGATATAATAGCATGGAACAATAAAAAATTATAGATACGTTGGAGACGTATCATTAGGTTAGCAATAGCGTAGCTTTATTAAAAGCGCTGTAACTATTAGCAGTAGCGCGTTGCTTCAATGCTTGCTACTGCTACCCATGTATAGTAGTAGCATGGGCCAACCAACGCTACTGCTAACCTTTAGCTGTAGCGCCGTAGCAGTAGCGCGGTTACAAAACCAGCGCTACTGCTAGACTTTTCCCTAGTAGTGAGCCATTCTGCACCGAAGGCTAGCTAGGATTAGGGCTGGAAAAAAAGCTCGAAGCTCGTGAGCAAAATGAGTAGCTCGTGACTCGGCTCGAATCGACTCGAACTCGAAGAATAACGAGTCGAGCCAAGCTTTAGTTTAAGATCATTTATAGGCCAAGTTAAACCAGCCAATCTCACAAGTACTCGTGTAACTCGTTAGGCTCGGTACAAAAGATCAGCCACTCCCAATACAAAAAAGGTCAGCCACTCAGCACCCTATATCCTAGGCGCACAACACAAGGCCTAGCCGTTGAAGGCCCAACCGCCTAGGAAACTCATGCGTTACAAGGAAATTACTATTGTTAATGATATATATGTTTAATATATACATAATCATTTTTATAATATTTGAGGGTTTTATATTCATATCTTTAATGAGCTTACCAAGCTAAACGAGCCAGCTCGCGAGTTATACAAGTCAAGCCAATCTTGGATTTGAGCTTGTTATAATAATGAGTCGAGTCGAGCTAGCTCGTTAACGAAACGAGCTCTAGCGAGTCGAGCCGAGCCGGCTCGACTCGGCTCGAATTCCAGCCCTAGCTAGGATGGATCCAGGCTCCCACCCTAACCCAATCCCTTTAGGCCTCCTCTAGGCATGGTACTGGCCTATTCACTCTCTTTTTGTGCAAAAACAATCCTCATATCTTTTTGTTTTTTCCGTAAGTCCAAAACACTGAAAAGCAAGAATCAGCTTTAAGCACTTTGCTAATATATTAGTTCAAATACATTCTAAAATTTGCATAATTATAGTATATGGTATGAACAGAACAAATATGTAGATACGTTTAGGGCGTATCATTAAGCTCCCGCTAAATCTGTGGATGTTTGGATGGTGAATAGCTCGCTCGTCCCTACCTACGAGCAAAGTTAGAGTTCACCGAAACATGGTGAAGACGACATCATGCTCCTTCTACGGGTTTGGGGTGGATATGTGGAGGCACTATTTGCTAGAGTGTAATATGGCCATAGCTGCTCCTTCTACGGGGTTGAGGTCGATATGTGGAGGCCTTTTTTGTTGCAGTGTAACATGGCTTGTAGCATTTATGCCATATCTGATGAGGAGCTCTATGGATCTTCTATGTTGGGTGGTACTCCGGTAGCTAGACTGTGGTTATTCGAGCTGAGTAAGAAGCAACCCTTATAACCATCCAATAATGGAGTAGCGTTTGGCAACCCTAAGTAAGTCACTATGCATCTCAAGTATATACGACAGTGTTGGCTCCAACGATATATCATATACATTGTAAAAGACAACTAAAAGCATTCATGATATGTGTCAAGTTGGGTCTGTCCAACCAACCGTTCCTAACACATTCACATTATTAGTTCGACATTTCCATCACCATGACCTGTGAAACATGGTCATCAACCAGTTCATGTGATAGTCTTATATTCATATGTGTCCTCACATGAACTCCGACTCGGGACTAGTTTATAATCATTCAAGCATAGAGTTTCACAAACAAGTCACATAGGAGTATTTGTCAATCAATACAAACGATGTTATTCAATGAACATTCAATAGCTAATGGATAAGAATATGGGAATAATGAAGTCACACATAATACCTTGGGAAACACTTCCTATCTATAGTCTGGAAAGACACCAGCGTCGGACCACTCAAATGTTGTTGATTCAGTTGAGATTGGACGCTTAAGATTCTGCATCTTATGTAAATAAAAAAAAATATGCAGGCAACTAACCACCCGCAATCCCAGCCCCTTAACCTCCCCTCCTTAGGGCATGTACAATGGTTGATAAGATAGTCTTATCTTAAGTCTTGCATGTGATTTAGAGATGACAAAAAAACATGTCTACAATGGGTCATCTCTTAGCCTTATCTTCAATAAATAGCTATTCCTAAAAACGTGGTGAGACATATTGTGCTAATAGATCATCTCTTGTCTTCTCTTAAATAAGAGAAGAGAAGCCTTTTCTTATGATTTCTCTCTCCTCCACCTCATTATTTATCCTACGTGGCATGTCTAAGATAGAACCATTGTACATGCCCTTAATCCCCCCTGGTTGCAATCGTCCCTGATTGCACGCAGCTTGCCGGGCTCTCCCTCCGCCTCGCACGCATCTCCCCAACTTGCCTCGCCCAGATCCCTTTCTCCCTTGCCGCGCACGCAGGAGTCTCCTTCTCTCCTCTTCGTCCAGCCGCTCGGTGACCCGCCCGGCCGGCCAGCTCCGCCCACGTGCTCACCGACGAGCTCAGAACGTAACTCACTGTCGCGCTTATCTCCACCGGGATCAGGCCCTCCTCCACCATTATGGACTCCGGTCCACCTGGTCCGAGTAGCTCTCACTTCAGGAACGAAGCAAGCACGAATGGAGTATCGCCCACATCCTCAGGACCGGCTTTGAGTCCTCTCCTCTTGGCAATTTTTTATCATGCAGAGCTAGTTGATTCCTAAAATAATTGTTTTCTGATTTTTGTTTGATATCTAGAGTGGATGCCAGTACCTTGGTTATGCCATGTTTGTGGGTGTGAATTTGATCAACCAGTATGTATTTGATCACTAAATGATTCACAAGTTTTTTATGAACTGGGAAGGTGAAGCGCATAAATACGTCTCCTTGGTTGGGAGCAATATTAGTATTTGGGTCTTCTTCTTTTTTCAATTTTCAAAGCTTCCAAGTAACAATACATATGTTCCGAGCGTACGTTTTCATGCTTCTTTGGGTAAGAAAGTTACACTTCCATTGGTCAACATGTTTTATTAAATCTGTATGTAGGGGACGCAAAGCATGTATCCTCATATTGGCAGCAACCTTATTTGTTTTATTATCAATTTCTCTGCTTCCGACCAAGACGAATATTGTTGAGCTGTCATATTTTCATGCTTCCTACGAATTGTGATACTGTGTTTAATAAACTATTCATGGGTACATAGGATAAGCTTGTTAATTCTGATGCCTTGCTTCCATACCCCTATTGGCGCCAATAGTAGTTTTTGTTCCATTTTCCAATTCCCATACTTCCAAGTAACACTACTTATGTATCCAGTACCATTTTTGGTGCTTCTACACTGCAATACTATTGCTTTCTTCGGTACATAATCATTCTAATGGGTCAACAAAAAATCCGTTAAATTCATATGATGATGACACAAGAGAGGCTTCCTGATGGTAGCCACATGTTTTGCTTATTTCATTATTGGACTTCTATTGTATGCTTCCAACCTAGACGGGTAATGTTGAGTTGCCATGTTTCCTTGCTTCCTACAATTTGCCATGTTGTGTTTAACAAATTAGCTTCTTACTTCTAATGCCTTGCTTCCATAAAATTTGCCATGCTCTGTTTAATCTTCATATCTTTATGTTTTTGTTTAATCTTCATGGATGCTATAACTGAATGAGCTGAATTTTGGATACTCTGGTCATGAAATTGAACATCACTGTAAGATGAAAGTGGCAAAATGGAACTGAATTAAACTGCAGCATAAATGAACAATACAGAATGGCCAAATCAACATTACAGAATTGGACATCTTGCACAAGAGCAGTGCATCCCACGGACACCCGGCGATCGTACTTCAATCATAGTTGCCACCCTCGGAGCCACCGCTTGAAGCATTGGTGGCTGCTCTCACAGCAGCACAAGTGTTGCCACCCTTGTAGACCCCCGCCGGTCGGAGCACCACGTCGTCGGTGTCGCCACCCTCACAACGCCGCCACTTGCGGCACACCGAACAGATGCTCGCAGCATCGAAGGAATGGTGGCCAGATGGCGCTGCAGCACCGCTTGCAGCACATAAATTCTGCTTCGACCAATACTTGTTCATGCCGCCGTCAATATTAGTGTGCTTCAACCATGAATGGTGCTGCTTCTTTGACTAAAGTTATTGTGCATACATTTTTGTTCTTCCACTGCACCTTTTTTGTTTGAACCACTATTGATGTGTGCTTCATTGTTTTTCACTGGTTTAGGGTTTTTTATATGCTTCCATGGTAGTAAACTTTTGCTTCAACCATTGCTTGTGTGTGCTTCTTTTATTGTAAAGACATTTTGATTCAACCAATTGTATTATCTCCTTGAACCATGGTTAGTGTTTGCTTCTTTTACTGATAAGCATTTTGTTTCTTGTAATAATTTTTTGTTTCAATAACTACTAATGTGAGCTTCATTATTTTTCACTGATTTTTCTGTTGTACAGACACTTTGTTGTGCTCGGTTCAGCCGTGCTTCTCCATTTCAAGCACATTGGCCACAATGTTGAGTGAGATGCAGACACTAGGCACCGTTGTATGTGTTGGTTACCATGTTGACAATGAAGAACTCGCATCACGCATGGAGCTCACCCATGATTGACTAGTTCAACGCGAATTGATACTGGCTATGTAAAAGTGAATTATTGTAGTTTTGTAAAAAATAAAGTCGTATACTGTTCTTATCAAATAAATCGGTGTCCGTGTATGTTTTCGTTTGCCTCTGCACAATTTATTCTATGAAATGTAAATGCATACATAAAACGTGAATATTGTTTTTGCTACACCAAAATAAATTTTCAAAGCGAGAAACAATGCTTCAGTCAATATAGAAAAAAAATTCTATCCATACGACGATCGAAAAATATGTTCCAACTACAACATAAAAGGATGCTTCTATTAAAAAAGAATAATGCTTCCATGCCACCTTAGCACAAAAATGCTTCTTCAATAATAATTATTTTCTTATATTTGTTTGTTAGAAGAAAATCATAACTTACCAGAAAAATTGGATAACGAAAGATATTTGGCATGATTTCTGGGAAGCAATTTTTAGCTAATGGCAAAGTACTAGTATCAGTCTACCATGCTGATCCTCACGTTCAAGCTAGGAAGCAATCAATTTGGAAGCAAAGGGATTGTTTCCTAATTAACAGGTGCGGGAATTAGGATGCAAAGGGATTGTTTCCTAATTAACAGGTGCGGGACGATGGTAGGGGACATGTTCAGCGGAAGCAATTATAGGAGGAATCAATTAACGTTCCAAACCAACAGTCCATGTGTGGGCCATACTAGTAGATTGGACGGCTATGATGCTTCTAATCCTACGATGTTCCACTAGTCTGATGGGAGGCAGGGATCAGTAGTCTAATCCCTACCGCTGCCGCTGACCATATCTAAAACAAGACTAGCCAATAATGCATGTCTTAATTTATTTTTATTTTTCCCGCTGTTGCACTTTTCGATACGCATATGATACAAAGTAACAACCTCTACTAAAACATAAGAAGTCACCAAAAAAAGTCTTATATTTTTGTTACGAAGGAACTGGATTCTCCTAGCAAGTGTGGAGCAACGGGGTGTCGGCGTACCGGCCGTTGAGCACGCCATTAGCGATGACATTGTATGCCTTCTCTATCATGTGGATTTGGTCCCAGTTGGCGAACCTAGATGGGTTGGGGCAAACCTTCGCCTTCTGGTTGCACTCATGGCCTGTGCCATAGGGGCCATTGCCACCACAACATGCCACCAGAGGCTTGTCAATGCCATTCCTGAGAGGATTGTTGACAAACTCCATGAAGGCACCATAGTAGTCGCCGTAGATGATCTTCACGCCGGGGTTCTGCGACTTGAGCATGCTGATCTCTTGTTTCAGTAGCCGGTTGTGCATCTGGGAGAATGTGTTGAACCACTTGAGGCAGCCGAACTGGTCATAGTCCGTGGACGTGTTGCTCTTGTAATCTCTGAGGTAAACCGGCACGCACCCAATGGGGAAGTTCCCTGGGACAAGGACAGTCTTGGCACCGAGCTTGATCACCTCTTGGACGCCGGCGCCTATGCAGGCAACCACGTCCGGTATGTACTCCTGGGCGGTGTCCCGGCTGCGCCTACGATCAAAGAACCAGAAGTTGTAGTCATTGCCGCCGATCTCGCCAAAGACAACCAGGGATTGGCTCAGAAGACTCTTGGTGGCAGCTGATCACAGACAAAAAAATAGAATAAGTTGACCAAGAACGCAATGTGCATGCAGACAGGTGGCCTAATTAGAATATGATAAGCTGACTGTAACGTACTCCCTCCGTTTCAAAATAGATGACCCAACTTTGTACTAAGTATGTTTTTGCATGCGTTACGTACCATCTCCCGTAGCAATCCGCACGAGCACTCTCTTGAAAGAAGCGAGTTGATCGTCGAGGCACCCGCGCGACAGATTGAAGTTATACCTTGACTTGAAGAACTTGGGGTTGAGCGCAATAGAGCCAAACACGGCAAAGTTGGCACCGGTCGGGAACTTCCCCGTCTTCTCCTTGGGAATGCTCGGCGGCAGCAACGGCAGGCCCAACGCTTGTGCTGACACAACATCAGGCACCAAATTGAGCATGCACACGAAATTCGAACTGTTGGAACACACATGCATGCATGTGCGTACTCACCGTAGAAGTCGATGATGAGACGCCCATCGGAGGCACGACCCGTGGGGCGGTGGAAGTAGGTCTCTCCATAAGGGGGCACCGAGGGCGGACCTGGTGGACTGTTGCGGCTGATATATGCGAAGTTGCCGGTGTCGGTGATGGAGTCGCCGAAGGAGAAGATGCGCTTGAAGCAGCCGCACGACCCTATATCGGCATTGAGCAGCAGGACGGCAAAGACGAAGATGACTGCAAGGGAAATGGAGCAGTGGCGATTGGAACTCCCCATCTTAGCTATCTAGCGAAACAGAAGAAGAGACACACGCTAGCTCTCTGGTTACAAATACAAGTCTTCCAGATCTACGTTTCGTTTATCGTTTAGTATTCAAGACGGGTTCCCTTCATCCCCATTTATAATAGAAGTGTGTATAGCCGCTAGATGAGCTGGCCCCTGCGCACGCGCAGTTTCTAAAATTAAAACCTGCTGGAGCTGATTACGTGGGATTAGCTAATAATTTCTTCCGTTATTTAGGAAACTAATTTAATGTTCTCCATATATTTAGGCAACAAATTTCGGACGGTAAGGAGAGTAATAATTGTAGAAAATAGGCATTGTATGCCATATAATTTGCGGCCTTACAAAAAAATTTGTTTCCAATTTTATTCAGTTTTGTTTCCGAAGGAACTGCTTCGATGTGGATTTTTTTTCCATCTTACATGCAGTAATTTATGTTTCCATCAATTGGTGAACACAACAAGATTGTGTCTAATTATATATTGTTTCAAAACCATCACAATACTGCTTCCACGAAAAACAAAAAATATTCTTGCTTCAATGGTTGGAACCATTTTTTTTAGCAATGGAAGCACCGTTTTTAGGAAACAATCCCTGATAATTGCTTCCAATAATCTCCTCTATTCTTACTGCTAGCGCTGCGTGTAATTAGGGGCCATGCAGTTTGCTTCCATACGAGAAAAAATGTTTCCAACTGTGGTGAATCCAATCCAATTTGAATTTGCTTCCTACAATATTTTGCTTCCCTTATCCAACGAGATTGCTTCCAAGATATGAATAAAAATTGTTTACAACGTAGAAAAGAAATATATTTGCTTCCATCAATGGTGCTTCCAAAGAAAATAGTGTTTGCTTCCCAAGTTACAAATATTTCCTCGGATCTACAATATTTTTTTTCGAATTGAGGGGCGCACCCCCAATTTCATTTCATTAGATGAAAAGACCGATAAACAGGTTAAATACAAGTCTTCAGGCCCAGGCACCCTACCATGGCACCCAGGAGAATGAAAGTATACTCAGCTAAGCAACAGGTAAAGAAAAGCAACAGTGTGACCGCGCAGGGTTCTTTCCTGTGCACAAAAAACATTCTTCAGAACTCGCAGAGCAGAGACCATCACTTCATTTCATTACTAAAAGGAAAAAACATGCCTGCAAGCAAGATTATCCTACTCCAATTCTTCTTGTCATTGGTGCCCACCCGCTTCTTTTGTCGAAGAAACCATTCGCCACATCAACTAGCAATGATGCCACAGCACGAAGCATATGTTGTTTTCCGTTTCTTTGTAGACCAGCCCAATACGATATCTAGTAAGATATTTGGAAGAACAAAACACTAGGATCATGTGGGTAGACATGATGGAAAGTGGCCGAGTTTCTGGCTTTCCACAAAGACCAAAACAACGCCGCAACGCCCACTGCTAACACCTGTCTCTGATTTTTATTAGGAAAACTCTCTATTCATCCACTAAACTCTTCGATCTTGCAAGGAATATTAGCCAACCCAGTTACACTTCCTACCACTCCCCAAACGAACTTGGCAACCACACAGGTACAAAAAAGGTGGTCTATAATTTCATTATAATCACAAAAACTGCAGCTAACATCTTTACCTTTCCAATTCCTCTTTGCTAAATTATCTTTGGTTAATACACTATTCTTGAAGACAAGCCAAAGCAAAACTTTAATTTTTTGAGAGATTTTTGCATACCATAGCTTTCTGTGAGGCCAAGGTCCCTGACTCAATTTCAAACTTAGAGATAAAGATCTGATAGTGACTCTACCAATTTTATCCAGGAGCCAGCTACACCTATCCTCTTGGTCTGTCAAGACCACATCCTTACACAAGTCTTTTAATTCATGCCACATGTCAGCAGTGTCCCCCCACAGTACTCTTCTAAATCTAATCTTACTCATCCCATCAGAGTGGTTGGTTAGTGTTCTATCCAGTTTTATTAATCTTGATTTCTCCAAACTACCAGTCGAGAATAGATCATTATTTTGGTTCCTTATGTGAAGAATAAGTTAAGAGACAAAATGGGGAATGATATTTAAATGATTGCTTGGTTAATTGTGAGCACACTTTTTTCATGAAAGAAAAGGAAGACACAATCATTTCTCGCTTTTGGTATGTTATTATGATTCTTCTTGTTCTGCAATGTAACCAAATCATTGAAGACACATTTGCTACAAAAAAATTATAGTTTAATTGGTATTATTGTGTACCCCTTTCGCCTCAAAATTTATACTAAAGTTGTACTAAATAAAAAGGCAGTAATTTTGGGACGGGGGTGTACTTTTTATGTCTTGCATTGTTGTGCACCAAATTTTTTTTTGACTCCGCACACCCATTTCAAAAATCCTGGCTCCGCCATTGCATCAGACAAAGCACTTGCCACGGTAAAACCAGCACTGAAAGTAAGCAAGAAAAGTCTAGGAAATTGCACACTTAAAGGCCTATCTCCGAGCCATATATCAGTCTAGAACATAATTCTCTCTCCATTTTCCTATTGTATTGCATGAAAATTGGTTTAACTTTGATAAGCCCCTGCCAAAAGTGGGATTGGCCAGGTTTCCTATCAATATCCCCTTCTACCCACGCCTCACATGCACTGACCTCCATCTCCCTTTGTCATGGAGTAGCACGGCGACCTCACTTGCCAATCCTCTTTCCCTGCTCCTCCCCACCACATCCTCTCCGATGGCACACTCGGTGCGACATCACAGGTGAGGTACCCCGACATTCGGGGGTAGAGCCCCCATCCTCAACAGTTGTTCGTGCTTCGCCACGTTACCCGTCGACTGAATTACCAGCGAAGTACCATCGGCTGGCCGGAAAACCTGCCAGTATTTTTTTCCCTATTCGAAGAGCCCCATCACTAAATCATAGTTATTGGACTGCACCATTTTCCCTTGATTTTAGGATTTATAATTGGGAACAACTAGGCATCTATAGTTGCTTCTTCGTAATTTTGCTTGCATTTTCATTGTCTGCTGAGTACCCATTACTATTTATGTGACCCATGGCTATCTATTTTTCAGTGCTTCCAATGCAGGTCACTACTGAAGGAAATATGCCCTAGAGGCAATAATAAAGTTTTTATTTATATTTCCTTATATCATGATAAATGTTTATTATTCATGCTAGAATTGTATTAACCGGGAACTTAGTACATGTGTGAATACATACACAAAACAGAGTGTCTCTATTATGCCTCTACTTGACTAGCTCGTTAATCAAAGATGGTTAAGTTTCCTGACCATAGACATGTGTTGTCATTTGATGAACGGGATCACATTATTAGAGAATGATGTGATGGACAAGACCCATCCATTAGCTTAGCATAATGATCGTTAAGTTTTATTGTTGTTGCTTTCTTCATGACTTATACATATTACTCTGACTATGAGATTATGCAACTCCCGAATACCAGAGCAACACCTCGTGTGCTATCAAACATCACAACGTAACTGGGTGATTATAAAGATGCTCTACAGGTGTCTCCGAAAGTGTTTGTTGGGTTGGCATAGATCGAGATTAGGATTTGTCACTCCGAGTATCGGAGAGGTATCTCTGGGCCCTCTCGGTAATGCACATCACTATAAGCCTTGCAAGCAATGTGACTAACGAGTTAGTTACGGGATGATGCATTACTGAACGAGTAAAGAGACTTGCCGGTAACGAGATTGAACTAGGTATGATGATACCGACGATTGAATCTCGGGCAAGTAGCATACCGATGACAGAGGGAATAACATATGTTGTTATTATGGTTTGACCGATAAATATATTCATAGAATATGTAGGAACCAATATGAGCATCCAGGTTCCGCTATTGGTTATTGACCGGAGATGTGTCTCGGTCATGTCTACATAGTTCTCGAACTTGTAGGGTCCGCACGCTTAACGTTCGATGACGATTTGTATTATGAGTTATGTGTTTTGGTGACCGAAGTTTGTTCAGAGTCCCGGATGAGATCAAGGACATGACGAGGAGTCTGGAAATGGTCGAGAGGTATATATTCATATATTGGAAGGTAGTATTCGGACATCGGAATGGTTTCAAGTGGTTCGGGTATTTTACCGGAGTACAGAGGGGTTACCGGAACGCCCACGGGGGAAATATTGGGCCTACATGGGCCTTAGTGGAGAGATAGGGGAGCCCGCAAGGGGTGGCAGCGCCCCCACCCCCCATGGAGTCCGAATTGGACAAGGGGAGGGGTGGCGCCCCTCTTTCCTTCTCCCTCTCCCTCTCCTTCCTTTTCCCCTCCGGTAAGAAAGGAAAAGAGGGGGGGGGGGGCGAATCCTACTAGGAGTAGAGTCCTAGTAGGACTCCCCCCATGACGCGCCCCTCCTGGTCGGCCACCGCCTCCTCCGCTCCTTTATATACTGGGGCAGGGGCACCCCCTAGCACATCAATTGTTCTCTTAGCCGTGTGCGGTGCCCCCCTCAGCAGTTTACTCCTCCGGTCATATCGTCATAGTGCTTAGGCAAAATCTGAAGTAAATATGCTCTAGAGGCAATAATAAAGTTGTTATTTATATTTCCTTATATCATGATAAATGTTTATTATTCATGCTAGAATTGTATTAACCGGAAACTTAGTACATGTGTGAATACATAGACAAACAGAGTGTCACTAGTGTGCCTCTACTTGACTAGCTCGTTAATTAAAGATGGTTATGTTTCCTAGCCATAGACATGAGTTGTCATTTGAAGAACGGGATCACATCATTAGAGAATGATGTGATTGACTTGACCCATCCGCTAGCTTAACACTATGATCGTTTAGTTTATTGATATTGCTTTCTTCATAACTTATACATGTTCCTATGACTATGAGATTATGCAACTCCCGAATACCGGAGGAACACTTAGTGTGCTATCAAACGTCACAACGTAACTGGGTGACTATAAATATGCTCTACAGGTGTCTTCGATGGTGTTTGCTGAGTTGGCATAGATCAAGATTAGGATTTGTCACTCTGATTGTCGGAGAGGTATCTCTGGCCCCTCTCGGTAATGCACATCACTATAAGCCTTGCAAGCAGTGTGACTAATGAGTTAGTTATGGGATGTCGCATTACGGAACGAGTAAAGAGACTTGCCGGTAATGAGATTGAACTAGGTTTGATAATACCGACGATCGAATCTCGGGCAAGTAACATACCGATGACAAAGGGAACAACGTATGTTGTTATGCGGTTTGACCGTTAAGGATATTCGTAGAATATGTTGGAACCAATAGGAGCATCCAGGTTCCACTATTGGTTATTGACCGGAAGTGAGTCTCGGTCATGTCTACATAGTTCTCGAACCCGTAGGGTCCGCACGCTTAACGTTCGATGACGATAGGTATTATGAGTTTATGTGTTTTGATGTACCGAAGGTAGTTCAGAGTCCCAGATGTGATCACGGACATGACGAGGAGTCTTGAAATGGTTGAGACATAAAGATTGATATATTGGAAGGCTACGTTTGGACACCGGAATGGTTCCGGGTGAGTTCGGGCATTTTTCGGAGTACCGGGAGATTACCGGAACCCCCCGGGGAGTCAATGGGCCTTATTGGGCCTTAGTGGCAGAGAGGAGGAGGCGACCAGGTGGAGGGCGCGCCCCCCCAAGCCCAATCCGATTTGGGTGGGGGGTTAGCCCCCCCTTTCCTTTCTCCTTCTCCCTCTTCCTTCTTCTCCTACTCCAACTAGGGAAGGGGGTGTCGGTGTCAAAGCCGTCGGATCTCGGGTAGGGGATCCCGAACTGTGCGTCGGGTCGATACTTACAGGAGACGGGGGACACCATGTTCACCCAGGTTCGGGCCGTCTTGATGGAGGTAATACCCTACTTTCTGCTTGATTGATCTTGATGAATATGAGGATTACAAGAGTCGATCTACCACGAGATCGTAACGGCTAAACCCTAGATGTCTAGCCTGTATGATTATGATTGCCTCTACGGACTAAACCCTTCGGTTTATATAGACACCAGAGGGGCCTAGGGTTGTACAGAGTCTGTTACAAAGGAAGGAATCTACATATCCGAAAGCCAAACTTGCCATCCACACAAAGGAGAGTCCCATCCGGACACGGGAAGAAATCTTCTGTCTTGTATCTTCATAGCCCATTAGTCTGGCCCATGTTACATAGTCCGGACGCCCGAGGACCTCTTAATCCAGGACTCCCTCGGTAGCCCCCGAACCAGGCTTCAATGACGATATATCTGGCGCGCTGATTGTGTTCGGCATTGCAAGGCGGGTTCCTTCTCCGATTACTTCAAAGTACTTGACCTGAGAAGTTGTACTTGGTTTTTTTTGTTTTAATGTCACACCCTTTGGCTTCTGCGCTCCATTGCTTCTGCTTCCACGTGTTCAGCGAATACGAGAGGTCAGGGTATTTTTTGCACATAACCCCCCAACCATGTAAGAAAGGCATCTATTTAAAGAGATTAGATCTCAGATCCCATTCCACACTAAGCGGAAAATCCTTAGAGCTCGCTAGGAGAAACCATTCCAACATGTCTAGCGTTCCTAGTTCTTCCTCCCGCCCCCACGGCTCTGAAAAAGGTGATTGGGAGATATGTTCCGTACCCCACGATCAGCTAATTGAGCTTCAAACGCAGGGATTTCTTCCCCCCGTGGATCTAGTCCCTGTCGGGCAGGATTAACCTCCTTTGATGGCGAAGCCTAGGTGGAAAATTTCCCCAATCCAACCAGGGGGAACGAGTGTGCTTTGTTTCCTACTTGTTAAGAGGCGTTGGGTTTCCAATCCACCCTTTCCTCCGAGGACTCCTGGAGTATTACGCCCTCCAGCTGCACAATTTCACCCCGGCCTCCATTCTACATATCGCGGGTTTTGTTGCTCTTTGTGAGCAATTGAGGTCCATTTTGAGTTATGGAGGAAGCTATTCTGCCTCGTCCCTCGTACCCAAAAGGGATCAGTATTCGAGGTGGGCGGTGCCGAGGTATGGCACATAGCCGGGACCGGATACCTATGCGGCACGCCGAAGAAGGCGTCTGAAGAGTGGCCCTCATAATGGTTCTATATCGAGGATGTCGCTCTCCCTGACCCAGTTCGAATGGGTCTTCCCGGATTTTCAAGTGCTCCGTTTAAGAAAAGCCACAACTGATAGTCCTCGGAGCCTTGAGGAGGATAGCGCAGAAGTCCATCAGTTAATGGGCAAGATAAGGACACTAGCTCAGTCCAGATTATCAATAATCGAGGTAATGGCAACTTCCATAGTGCGGGGTGTTCAACCACTCCAATTCAGAGGACCCCTATGTGGCACTACAATGGGGAAGACGACGCCTCACGCTGTTGACAGAAAGGTCCGGACACCCCTGCCGCCCTGACCACAATATAGGCCAATCTGTATAAAGGGGAGAAAGAGGAGTTCACTCGCCTTAAGCGCCAAGAGGGATTCTCCATGTAGAATCCCCCTAGCTGTGTGAGCCTTAATCCCACATCATCACTCAATCCCTTCCCCGGGTCATGTTTAATTAACATTTACTCATTCTTTTTTAACAGGAGTGGCGGAAGGCTATCACGAGGATTTATAGCCCCGCACCGCAGCCAGAGGACCACAATCGCGACCTCGATCCCGGATTTGAAGAGGAACCGGACATATTTGTAGAACTCCAAGAGGGAGTCTTCTACCAGGCGAGCTATGATGGCATAGAAATGGCCATCGTGGCCGATTACCCCGGCCTCCTTCCTGCCTCACATGTAAGTAGCCAGGAGACATTTCCTCGGAAAGAGCTTCCTCGTTCTGCCTCACACACCGCACTGTCTCGTGCTCCAAAGGGGAGGCGCTCGGCGTGCCATGCTGCACCAGAGGCGACTCACAAGAGAGCGGCGCCCGTGCCGGGCAAGCCTTCGAAGAGGAAGGCAAATGAAAACACGGTCGAGCCTTCATCAAAGAGGTATGTTTTTTTTAAATATGCCCATTGGCAGTCACATCGAACTGTGACATTGTCCGGTGTGTCTTATCAGGAAGAGCGTGCGCCGGACTATGTCCGGGGATCCTGCCGGTCATGCCTCCACCAGTTAGGTTCCAGACCCTGCCTTAAGGACACAGGCTGACACGGGAGTGACACCAAATTGTCCTTCTGCAGAGGATCCGGAAGATGTATCCGTCACGAACTCGGAAGTGGAGAGCGCCATGAATCACCGGCGCCGGAGGGCCGCTCTCTACGACCCTGGTTTCACGAAAGAGGCATTCAATGCCTTCAGCTCGGCTGATGCACACATACGAGCTGCTCGGGATTGGCTTACTAGAGCCACAGACTAGCATTTGAAAGATATGCAGGTAAGTGCGAATTGTACAGATCTGGTGATCATATTCCAGTAGCCCCCGAGACTTGAAGCAGTTGATACAACTAATTTAAGGATCGCTGGAAAAGTGTCGGGCCCAGCAAGCTGTGGTAACTGTCGAACTGGAGAAATCCAAGTAGGCACTACCTGGTAATGTTCCCCTCCATCGAGATAAGTATGATCATATACCAGTAATATTAATACTGTTGTATTTCCCATGGCAGGATCATGAGATCCACTGAAAGAGGAACTGAAAGTCGCGTAGGCGGGTTAACAAGAGGCCAAAAGGCAACTGGCTGCGGGAGAACGTGTGCTAACACGGGTCAGGGATGATAAAAACAAGCTGCAGGATTCCAACACCCTGTTGGGCGAAGATCTAAAAGATGTGTGAGCCCAGCTAGCTGACGCCGTAAAGGAAAATAAGAGGCTACAAGGCGGTATATTCAGTATGCTTTTGAACTTTGCCTTCATGTAATTCAGCAAAGAAACGATCTAACAGATTTATGTCTGCAGGTATGCTAACTGGCCATCCCGAAGAGGAAATGTTCGGCTCTCAAGGAGACCTGCTGCAAGAGCTGTCCCAACTTCACGAGCAGGCCCGGCAAGCAATGCGGAGCGTTGCCAAGGCCTTGTGGCCATACGCCTCTCCTCCAGGAAGTATGGAGGAGCTTGTGAAGCTATTCCAAAGAGCTCGGTGGCGCTTCTGATTATGGAAGATATCGGCCTACCGAGAAGGTGCGTGAGAGGCCTGGGCCAGGTAATAACACGGTACACCAAGCTTGATCTGAATCATATGGCCCGGGTCGGACCTTAGGGTCAGATGGAAAAGAAATTCTAGTTAGTCTAGTATATGACCAAGTAAAGATAGCCGCCAAATTTTCCCAACAGGATTGTAAACTAGACAGCCTGTTAGATGGCATAGAGGAAGAAGTTTTTTAGTCCAATTGACTATGTACTTAAATTGACAAATTTGTCCATAGCCGGATTGTAAAACAATTGTCATGGCAGACCTTTTCGCTTCGACCTCTGGACCCGAAGGTGCGGAGTGTTTCTGAATACAAGAGCGGCAATACAGACCGGGGTATGTGTGGAAACCAGGCGTAGGGGTCATAGTTTCTTAAACAGACAAGTTGTATCCAACTAGCTATGTTATATTACATGTTTGATTGTAAGAAACATCTTCCAGGGAGAATAGTTCCATTAAGGGTTCCTTTCCCTGGGTGAACATGCGTTAGTATGCATGTCCGAACTGTGATCGAAAAATCGCAGTATACATAACATCTGGGGGTTCATAGTGTAATGAGTGTAAAACATCTTTAGTCCGCCGATCGAATATTCCCTTAAGAACGCTAGCTTTCAACTTCACCCAGTCTGAGGTACACGTCCGGATGACCCCGCTGTAACAATCGCAGAGGTGCTCCCTTTATGCCCTAGCCGAACAAACGGGAACGTATGGCATAAGCACAGGAGCTAGGCAACCCAGCTTGGCAAAAACTTAAGTCATAACGATGCATATAATGGCGAAGAAAATGTACATATGAGGAAAGGACACATATGTGTGGAGCTTGATGCTCGGAAAATTGTAATAATAATAATAAGCTTCTGTAAAAGAAGCCCCCAGGTATTATGTGCGTATACATTTAAGGATCTATACATCATTGTTGCGCAGTTTAGCCGCTCAAGAGCTTAAAGCTAGAAAAAGGTTAAAGAGAGGGAAGAATGGAGGCAAAGGAAGAAGAAAACGAACAAAGAGTCCGGCTCTAGGCGTAGAATCTTCGGAGTCTGGCGGTGTTCCATGGGTTTGGCTCTAATCGATTGTTCGACGCATCACGCAGGCGGTACGCTCCTCCAGTGAGAACTTCATCTATGATGAAGGGACCTGAGTTTGTCCTTTTTCTTTTCTGGCAAGCGTAGAACGAGTTCACCAACATTATAAGTCTTGGCCCGCACCTCTCAGCTTTGATATCTATGAGCCTATTGTTGATAGAATGCGGAACGGGCTTTTGCAACATCGCGCTCCTCCTCCAAGGCATCTAGACTGTCCTGCCGATCGAACTCGGCTTCTCTCTCTTCATACATGCACACTCGAGGTGAGTCATTAATGATGTCACAGGGCAAAATGGCCTCTGCGACGTACACCATGAAGAATGGTGTGTATCCGGTAGTGCGATTGGGCGTGGTCCGCAGCCCCAAGAGTACGGAGTCGAGCTCCTCAACCCAGTGCTTGTCTAATTCCTTCAACGAACGCACTAGTCTAGGCTTAATGCCGCTCATAATAAGACCATTAGCTCGCACTACTAGGGAAAAGCCTATACACAGAATCTTAGCAGCAGCGAGGGTTAAAAACCCTCGCTACTGCTACTTACTAGCAGCGCAGGTTTTTAAACCTCGGTACTACTAAGTTGATAGCAGCAGCGCGGGTTTATAACCCTCTCTACTACTAAGCGGTCTCTATCGTGCCCCCCCGAGACATGCCATAGTAGTAGCGCGGGTTTTTAACCCTCGCTACTACTAAGTTGATAGCAGTAGCGCGGGTTTTTAACCCTCGCTACTACTAAGTGGCCCCTGGACCATGCCATAATAGTAGCGATGGTTATAAACCCGCGCTACTACTATCAACTTAGTAGTAGCGCGGGTTTTTACCCCTCGCTACTACTAATCGTCTGCCATAGTAGTAGCGCGGGGTATGGCCTATTTGCAAATTTTTCAAAGTCTACCCCCCCCCCCCCCGTGGACCGCCTTTTCAGTTTAAAATAAATAAAAGAAAATGATAAATATGTCAAAAAAAAAGAAAATAAGTTTCCCATGTGATATGTGGTCTAGTTGTTGGGAAAATTTACAAATATTGATTTCGACTTTATTTGCAAAATCTCTCTGGAAATTTGTAAAATGGCCATAACTTTTGCATACGAACTCGGATGAAAAAGTTTTTTATATGAAAAATCATCTACTCGAAAAGTTACGGGGCTTTTAAGATCCTCAAAAACCTAACAGAAAAAAAGTTACGGGGCTTTTAAGATCTGGAGGCAAAAAAATTCAAAAAAAATAAGTTTTTTTTTAATTTTTGTTAAATCTGGCCAAACTATGGTCAAACTAATTATTCAAGAATATTAGTGTTACTAAATAATTATTTTAGTTTTTCTGAATTTTGGTCAAATCTGGTCAAACTATGGTCAAACTATGGTCAAACTATGGTCAAATCTGGTCAAACTGTGGTCAAACTATGGTCAAACTAATTATTCAAGAAATATTAGTGTTACTAATTTTTTAGAACAATAGTTTCAAACTCAAACAGTGAAATGTGTGACTTCATGCTCAAGCTAAATTCCTGAGGTTAATAGGATTGACATCTTACTATTGTGAGGAAAACAACAAGTGCAGACTTGGTAACGAGGGAGAATAGAACCCAGAAGTTAAGCGTGCTCAGGCTGGAGTACTGAGAGGATGGGTGACTGTCCGGGAAGTTAGATGATTTGGAATGATGAGGGGTGATTAGAGATTAAATTGAGCAGCGATGAGGGGTGATTAGAGATTTGAGGTTAAAATAATTCAGAAATTTGAAAATTAGGGAAAAAAATAAAAAAAATCGAAAAAATTCAAAAGAAAATTCAGGGCGTGAAAGCGTCTGAACGCATCTCGCCCCAATAGGGCGTGATATCCACTGTTGAAAGGGGCCACTTGTAAGGTTATTTCTTCGGACCAGTAGTTTTCCGGCGTGCCGAATACTACGTCAATTGTGATTTTCCCCGTGCACCGCGCCTCGCGACTGGGAATGATTCCTCGGAAGGTCGTATTACTTTGCTCGATGCGGCTCCTGTCTATTTCTATTTATTGAGTGTGTCCTCGTAGATGAGGTTTAGCCCACTTCCGCCGTCCATGAGCACTTTAGTGAGCCGAAAGCCATCCACAATTGGATTGAGGACAACGGCGCCTGGTGCCCAGACAGACCAGAATCTTGGTTCGTCCCTGGCATTGAAAGTTATGGTTGTGTCGTTCGAGGGATTTATGGCTGCAACTTGGCAAACTTCGGCGAGGTCACGGAGTACCCTCTTGCCCCGATTGTTTGAAGTGGAAGTCTTGAAGACCGTCAATACTCTGAGGTCGTCGTTGAGGGAGTCCTGGACTAGGGGGTGTTCGGACAGCCGGACTATCATCGTCAGCCGGACTCCAAGACTATGAAGATACAAGATTGAAGACTTCGTCCCGTGTCTGAATGGGACTTTCCTTGGCGTGGAAGGCAAGCTTGGCGATACGGATATGTAGATCTCCTACCATTGTAACCGACTCTGTGTAACCCTAGCCCTCTCCGATGTCTATATAAACCGGAGGGTTTTAGTCCGTAGAACAACATAACCATTACAACAATCATACCATAGGCTAGCTTCTAGGGTTTAGCCTCCTTGATCTCGTGGTAGATCCACTCTTGTACTACCCATATCATCAATATCAATCAATTAGGAGTAGGGTTTTACCTCCATCGAGAGGGCCCGAACCTGGGTAAAAACATCGTGTCCCTTGTCTCCTGTTACCATCCGCCTAGACGCACAGTTCGGGACCCCCTACCCGAGATCCGCCGGTTTTGACACTGACATTGGTGCTTTCATTGAGAGTTCCTCTGTGTCGTCGCCGATAGGCTTGATGGCTTCTTCAATCGATAACAACTCAGTCCAGGGTGAGACTTTTCTCCCCGGGCAGATCTTCGTATTCGGCGGCTTCGCACTACGGGCCAATTCACTTGGCCGTCTGGAGCAGATCGAAAGCTACGCCCCTGGCCATCAGGTCAGGTTTGGAAGCCTAAACTTCACGGCAGACGTCTGCGGAGACTTGATCTTTGATGGATCCGAGCCACAGCCAAGCGCGCCGCACTGTCACGATGGGCATTATCTAACTCTACCGCCGGACAGTGCTTTGGAGGCCGCACACAGATCCGCTCCGACCTATAGTCCGGAGCTGATCGCGCAGATCGAGGACGGGTGGCTGGACACCGCCTCAGGAGCTGCAACCGCTACGGCGATGGAGCCGAATACTGACCTTGTCCCTTATAAAGCTCATGACTCTGAGGCGCTGGACTCCTTGCCGGACTCCGAACGTCCTGCGCCCCGGCCAATCGAATTCGATTGGGCGCCGATCATGGAGTTCATTGCCGCGGACATCTTTCAGCACTCACCCTTTGGCGACATCCTAAAATTCGCTAAAGCATCTCTCGCTATTCGGAGAGCCCTGGCCGGACTACGGCCCGGATGGTTGGGATACGGACGACGAAGAAATTCAAAGCCCACCCACCACCCACTTTGTAGCCACTGTCGACGACCTAACCGACATGCTAGACTACGACTCCGAAGACATCGACGGTATGGACGACGATGCCGGAGACGATCAAGAACCAGCGCCTACAGGCCACTGGAAGACCACCTCGTCATACGACATATACATGGTGGACCGATAAACATTTTTAAAATCCTCAAAAACCTAACAGAAAAAAGTTACGGGGCTTTTAAGATCTGGAGGCAAAAAAATTCAAAAAAAAATCAGTTTTCTTTTTAAATCTGGTCAAACTATGGTCAAACTAATTATTCAAGAGTATTAGTATTACTAAATAATTATTTTAGTTTTTTTGAATTTTGGTCAAATCTGGTCAACCTATGGTCAAACTGTGGTCAAATCTGGTCAAACTGTGGTCAAACTATGGTCAAACTAATTATTCAAGAAAAATATTGGTGTTACTAATTTTTTGGAACAATAGTTTCAAACTCAAATAGTGAAATGTGTGACTTCATGCTCAAGCTAAATTCCTGAGGTTAATAGGATTGACATCTTACTATTGTCAGGAAAACAACAAGTGCAGACTTGGAAACGAGGGAGAATAGAACCCGGAAGTTAAGCGTGCTCAGGCTGGAGTAGTGAGAGGATGGGTGACCGTCTGGGAAGTTAGATGATTTGGAATGATGAGGGGTGATTAGAGATTTGAGGTTAAAATAATTCAGAAATTTGAAAATTAGGGAAAAAATTCAAAAAAAATTCAGAGATTACAGATTAGTAGTAGCGCGGGTTTTTACCCATGCTACTGCTATACGTTATTTTGGCTTGGTTTGCCTCAATTCCTCTATTGGAAACGACGAAACCCAGCAGTTTTCCAGCAGGAACGCCAAAAACACATTTTCCGGATTGAGCTTGATGTCATATGTACGGAGGCTGTCAAATGTGAGACGTGGGTCGTCTATTAGTGACTCGACGTGCCTAGTCTTGATGACTACGTCATCCACATATGCTTCAACAATCTTGTCGATTTGTTTCTACAGGCATGTTTGAATCATGCGTTGGTAGGTGGCGCCGGCGTTTTTGAGCCCGAAGGGCATAGTGTTGAAGAAGAAAGGCCCGTATGGGTAATGAATGTCATTGCGGCTTTATCGGATTCCTTCATTTTGATCTGATGGTATCCGGATTATGCGTCGAGGAAACACAGTGAGTCATGTCCTGCGGTAGCATCCATAATCTGATCGATGCGGGGCAGTGGGAAGGGATCTTTAGGGCAGGCCTTGTTGAGGTCTTTGAAATCGACGTATAGGCGCCAGGATTTATCCTTCTTTGGCACCATCACCAGGTCTGCTAGCCAGTCTGGGTGGTTTATTTCTCTAATGAATCCTGCCTCGATTAACTTGGCTAGTTCCTCCCCCATAGCTTGTCGTTTGGGTTCGAAAAAGCGCCGCAGTGTTTTCTTGACCGGCTTATATCCCTTGAATATATTGAGGCTGTGTTCGGCCAACCTGCATGGGATCCCTGGCATATTAGAAGGGTGCCAGGCGAATATAACCCAGTTTTCACGTAGGAACGCTCGTAGTGCGGCGTCAACCGTTGGGTCCAGCTGTGCCCCGATGGAAGCTGTCTTCTTGGGGTCCATTGGGTGGTCCTGAAATTTGACTATTTCGTCTCCTGGTTTGAAAGAGGTGGACTTGGGCCGCTTATCAAGGATTACGTCATCCCTGTCCACCGTGGAGCATAGTGCGGTTAACTCTTCAGCCAGAAGGGCCTCAGACAGTGCCTCGAGGGCCAGGGAGGCGGTTTTGTTTTCTGCGCGGAGGGCTAAGTACGGGTCACCGGTGAGAGTGATGATACCAGTGGGCCCGGGCATCTTGAGCTTCATATACCCGTAGTGAGGTATGGCTTGAAAGCGTCTGAACGCATCTCGCCCCAACAGGGCGTGATATCCACTGTTGAAAGGGGCCACTTGTAAGGTTATTTCTTCGGACCAGTAGTTTTCCGGCGTGCCGAATACTACGTCAATTGTGATTTTCCCTGTGCACCGCGCCTCGCGGCTGGGAATGATTCCTCGGAAGGTCGTATTACTTTGCTCGATGCGGCTCCTGTCTATTTCTATTTATTGAGTGTGTCCTCGTAGATGAGGTTTAGCCCACTGCCGCCGTCCATGAGCACTTTAGTGAGCCGAAAGCCATCCACAATTGGATTGAGGACAACGGCGGCTGGTGCCCGGACATACCAGAATCTTGGTTCATCACTGGCATTGAAAGTTATGGCTGTGTCGTTCCAGGGGTTTATGGCTGCGACTTGGCAAACTTCGGCGAGGTCACGGAGTACCCTCTTGCCCCGATTGTTTGAAGTGGAAGTCTTGAAGACCGTCAATACTCTAAGGTCGTCGTTGAGAGAGTCCTGGACTAGGGGGTGTCCGGACAGCCGGACTATCATCGTCAACCGGATTCCAAGACTATGAAGATACAAGATTGAAGACTTCGTCCCGTGTCCGGATGGGACATTCCTTGGCGTGGAAGGCAAGCTTGTCGATACGGATATGTAGATCTCCTACCATTGTAACCGACTCTGTGTAACTCTAGCCCTCTCTGGTGTCTATATAAACCGGAAGGTTTTAGTCCGTAGGACAACATAACCATTACAACAATCATACCATAGGATAGCTTCTAGGGTTTAGCCTCCTTGATCACGTGGTAGATCCACTCTTGTACTACCCATATCATCAATATCAATCAAGCAGGAGTAGGGTTTTACCTCCATCGAGAGGGCCCGAACCTGGGTAAAAACATCGTGTCCCTTGTCTCCTGTTACCATCCGCCTAGACGCACAGTTTGGGACCCCCTACCCGAGATCCGCCGGTTTTGACAACGACATTGGTGCCTTCATTGAGAGTTCCTCTGTGTCGTCGCCGATAGGCTTGATGGCTTCTTCAATCGACAACAACTCAGTCTAGGGTGAGACTTTTCTCCCCGGTCAGATCTTCGTATTCGGCGGCTTCGCACTGCGGGCCAATTCACTTGGCCGTCTGGAGCAGATCGAAAGCTACGCCCCTGGCCATCAGGTTAGGTTTGGAAGCCTAAACTTCACGGCAGACGTCCACGGAGACTTGATCTTCGATGGATCCGAGCCACAGCCAAGCGCGCCGCACTGTCACGATGGGCATGATCTAACTCTACCGCCGGACAGTGCTTTGGAGGCTGCACACGGATCTGCTCCGACCTATAGTCCGGAGCCGATCGCGCAGATCGAGGACGGGTGGCTGGACACCGCCTCGGGAGCTGCAAGCGCTACGACGATGGAGCCGAATACTGACCTTGTCCCTTATAAACTCATGACTCCGAGGCGCCGGACTCCTTGCCGGACTCCGAACGTCCTGCGCCCCGGCCAATCGAATCCGATTGGGCGCCGATCATGGAGTTCATTGCCGCGGACATCTTTTAGCACTCACCCTTTGGCGACATCCTAAAATTCGCTAAAGCATCTCTCGCTATCCGGAGAGCCCTGGCCGGACTACGGCCAGGATGGTTGGGATACGGACGACGAAGAAATTCAAATCCCACCCACCACCCACTTTGTAGCCACTGTCGACGACCTAACCGACATGCTAGAGTACGACTCCGAAGACATCGACAGTATGGACGATGATGCCGGAGACGATCAAGAACCAGCGCCTACAGGGCACTGGAAGACCACCTCGTCATACGACATTAACATGGTGGATCGTTAAACATTTTTAAAATTTTCAAAAACCTAACAGAAAAAAAGTTACGGGGCTTTTAAGATCTGGAGGCAAAAAAATTAAAAAAAAATTCAGTTTTTCTTATTTTGTTAAATCTGGTCAAACTATGGTCAAACTAATTATTCAAGAGTATTAGTATTACTAAATAATTATTTTAGTTTTTTTGAATTTTGGTCAAATCTGGTCAACCTATGGTCAAACTGTGGTCAAATCTGGTCAAACTGTGGTCAAACTATGGTCAAACTAATTATTCAAGAAAAATATTGGTGTTACTAATTTTTTAGAACAATAGTTTCAAACTCAAATAGTGAAATGTGTGACTTCATGCTCAAGCTAAATTCCTGAGGTTAATAGGATTGACATCTTACTATTGTCAGGAAAACAACAAGTGCAGACTTGGAAACGAGGGAGAATAGAACCCGGAAGTTAAGCGTGCTCAGGCTGGAGTAGTGAGAGGATGGGTGACCGTCCGGGAAGTTAGATGATTTGGAATGATGAGGGGTGATTAGAGATTAAATTGAGCAGCGATGAGGGGTGATTAGAGATTTGAGGTTAAAATAATTCAGAAATTTGAAAATTAGGGGAAAAATTCAAAAAAATTCAATTTTTTTTTCAGAGATTACAGATTAGTAGTAGCGCGGGTTTTACCCACGCTACTACTATACGTTATTTTGGCTGGGTTTGCCTCAATTCCTCTATTGGAAACGATGAAACCCAGCAGTTTTCCTGCAGGAACGCCGAAAACACATTTTCCGGATTGAGCTTGATGTCATATGTACGGAGGCTGTCAAATGTGAGACACGGGTCGTCTATTAGTGACTCGACGTGCCTAGTCTTGATGACTACGTCATCCACATATGCTTCAACAATCTTGTCGATTTGTTTCTACAGGCATGTTTGAATCATGCGTTGGTAGGTGGCGCCGGCGTTTTTGAGCCCGAAGGGCATAGTGTTGAAGAAGAAAGGCCCGTATGGGTAATGAATGTCGTTGCGGCTTTATCGGATTCCTTCATTTTGATCTGATGGTATCCGGAGTATGCGTCGAGGAAACACAGTGAGTCATGTCCTGCGGTAGCATCGATAATCTGATCGATGCAGGGCAGTGGGAAGGGATCTTTAGGGCAGGCCTTGTTGAGGTCTTTGAAATCGACGTATAGGCGCTAGGATTTATCCTTCTTTGGCACCATCACCAGGTCTGCTAGCCAGTCCGGGTGGTTTATTTCTCTGATGAATCCTGCCTCGATTAACTTGGCTAGTTCCTCCCCCATAGCTTGTTGTTTGGGTTTGAAAAAGCGCCGCAATGTTTTCTTGACCGGCTTATATCCCTTCAATATATTGAAGCTCTGTTCGGCCAACCTGCGTGGGATCCCTGGCATATCAGAAGGGTGCCAGGCGAATATATCCCAGTTTTCGTGTAGGAACGCTCGTAGTGCAGCGTCAACCGTTGGGTCCAGCTGTGCCCCGATGGAAGCTGTCTTCTTGGGGTCCATTGGGTGGTCCTGAAATTTGACTATTTCGTCTCCAGGTTTGAAAGAGGTGGACTTGGGCCGCTTATCAAGGATTACGTCATCCCTGTCCACCGTGGAGCATAGTGCGGTTAACTCTTCAGCCAGAAGGGCCTTAGACAGTGCCTCGAGGGCCAGGGAGGCGGTTTTGTTTTCTGCGAGGAGGGCTATGTACGGGTCACCGGTGAGAGTGATGATACCGGTGGGCCCGGGCAACTTGAGCTTCATATACCCGTAGTGAGGTATGGCTTGAAAGCGTCTGAATGCATCTCGCCCCAACAGGGCGTGATATCCACTGTTGAAAGGGGCCACTTGTAAGGTTATTTCTTCGGACCAGTAGTTTTCCGGCGTGCCGAATACTACGTCAATGGTGATTTTCCCTGTGCACCGCGCCTCGCGGCTGGGAATGATTCCACGGAAGGTCGTATTACTTTGCTCGATGCGGCTCCTGTCTATTTCTATTTATTGAGTGTGTCCTCATAGATGAGGTTTAGCCCACTGCCGCCGTCCATGAGCACTTTAGTTAGCTGAAAGCCATCCACAATTGGATTGAGGACAACGGTGGTTGGTGCCCGGACAGACCAGAATCTTGGTTCGGCACTGGCATTGAAAGTTATGGCTGTGTCGTTCTAGGGGTTTATGGCTGCGACTTGGCAAACTTCGGCGAGGTCACGGAGTACCCTCTTGCCCCGATTGTTTGAAGTGGAAGTCTTGAAGACCGTCAATACTCTGAGGTCGTCGTTGAGAGAGTCCTGGACTAGGGGGTGTCCGGACAACCGGACTCCAAGACTATGAAGATACAAGATTGAAGACTTCGTCCCGTGTCCGGATGGGACTATCCTTGGCGTGGAAGGCAAGCTTGGCGATACGGATATGTAGATCTCCTACCATTGTAACCGACTCTATGTAACCCTAGCCCTCTCCGGTGTCTATATAAACTGGAGGGTTTTAGTCCGTAGGACAACATAACCATTACAACAATCATACCATAGGCTAGCTTCTAGGGTTTAGCCTCCTTGATCTCGTGGTAGATCCACTCTTGTACTACCCATATCATCAATATCAATCAAGCAGGAGTAGGGTTTTACCTCCATCGAGAGGGCCCGAACCTGGGTAAAAACATTGTGTCCCTTGTCTCCTGTTACCATCCGCCTAGACGCACAGTTCGGGACCCCCTACCCGAGATCCACCGGTTTTTACACCGACATTGGTGCTTTCAGTGAGAGTTCCTCTGTGTCGTCGCCGATAGGCTTGATGGCTTCTTCAATCGACAACAACTCAGTCCAGGGTCAGACTTTTCTCCCCGAGCAGATCTTTGTATTCGGCGGCTTCGCACTGCGGGCCAATTCACTTGGCCGTCTGGAGCAGATCGAAAGCTATGCCCCTGGCCATCAGGTCAGGTTTGGAAGCCTAAACTTCATGGCAGATGTCCGCGGAGACTTGATCTTCGATGCATCCGAGCCACAGCCAAGCGCGCCGCACTGTCACGATAGGCATGATCTAACTCTACCACCGGATAGTGCTTTGGAGGCCACACATGGATCCGCTCCGACCTATAGTCCGGAGCCGATCGCGCAGATCGAGGACGGGTGGCTGGACACCGCCTCGGGAGCTGCAACCGCTATGGCGATGGAGCCGAATACTGACCTTGTCCCTTATAAAGCTCATGACTCCGAGGCGCCGGACTCCTTGCCGGACTCCGAACGTCCTGCGCCCCGGCCAATCGAATCCGATTGGGCGCTGATCATCGAGTTCATTGCCGCGGACATCTTTCAGCACTCACCCTTTGGCGACATCCTAAAATTCGCTAAAGCATCTCTCGCTATCCGGAGAGCCCTGGCCGGACTATGGCCAGGATGGTTGGGATACGGACGATGAAGAAATTCAAAGCCCACCCACCACCCAGTTTGTAGCCACTGTCGACGACCTAACCGACATGCTAGACTACGACTCCGAAGACATCGACGGTATGGACGACGATGCCGGAGACGATCAAGAACCAGCGCCTACAGGGCACTGGAAGACCACCTCGTCATACGACATATACAAGGTGGACCGTTAAACATTTTTAAAATCCTCAAAAACCTAACAGAAAAAAGTTACGGGGCTTTTAAGATCTGGAGGCAAAAAAATTCAAAAAAAATCAGTTTTTTTAATTTTTGTTAAATCTGGTCAAACTATGGTCAAACTAATTATTCAAGAATATTAGTGTTACTAAATAATTATTTTAGTTTTTTTGAATTTTGGTCAAATCTGGTCAAACTATGGTCAAATCTGGTCAAACTGTGGTCAAACTATGGTCAAACTAATTATTCAATAAATATTAGTGTTACTAATTTTTTAGAACAATTGTTTCAAACTCAAACAGTGAAATGTGTGACTTCATGCTCAAGCTAAATTCCCGAGGTTAATAGGATTGACATCTTACTATTGTCAGGAAAACAACAAGTGCAGACTTGGAAACGAGGGAGAATAGAACTCGAAAGTTAAGCGTGCTCAGGCTGGAGTAGTGAGAGGATGGGTGACCGTCCTTGAAGTTAGATGATTTGGAATGATGAGGGGTGATTAGAGATTAAATTGAGCAGCGATGAGGGGTGATTAGAGATTTGAGGTTAAAATAATTCAGAAATTTGAAAATTAGGGAAAAAAATTCAAAAAGAAATTCGAAAAAATTCAAAAAAATTCAGAGATTACAGATTAGTAGTAGCGCGGGTTTTTACCCACGCTACTGCTATACGTTAGCTGTAGCACGGGTTGCACCCGCGCTACTGCTATAAGTTAGCTGTAGCGCCTTATTAGTAGCGTCGGCCCCCGCGCTACTAATAGGCCCAGAACCCGCGCTGCTGCTAGGCTTTTCCCTAGTAGTGTCGTTCGACTTGACCGTTTGTTTGTGTGTGATAGACCGAGGTGTAATCAAGCTTAATGCCCAATTTAGCACACCAGGATTTCACTTCATCGGCTGTGAAATTGGAGACGTTATCAGTGATGATGCTGTGTGGGACACCATAACAGTGCACAACACAGGATATAAAGTCTATCACCGGTCCGGCTTCGGCCGTTTTCACTGGTTTGGCCTCTAGCAATTTGGTGAATTTATCTACCATGACTAGCAGATATTTTTTCTTATGGCTTCCTCCTTTAAGGGGTCTGACCATATCAAGCCCCCAGATCGCAAAAGGCCAAGTAATGGAGATTGTTTGTAGAGGAGTAGGCGGCATATGGCTTTGATTGGCGAAGAGCTGGCATCCGACACAACGTCGACCAGGTCCTGTGCATCTGCTCGGGCCGTCGGCCAAAAGAAGCCTGTACGGAAGGCCTTACTTACAAGGGCCCGAGCTGCGGCATGGTGACCACCGAGACCAGCATGGATTTTGGCTAGGAGCTGTCGTCCCTCTTCTTTGGAGATACACCTTTGAAGTACTCTGGTAGCACTTTTCTTGTAGAGCTCTCCGTCATGGACCTTGTAGACTTTCGAGCGCCGAAATATGCAGCGAGCCTCATTCTGGTCCTCAAGGAGCTCTCGCCTATTAAGGTAGGCCAAAAAGGGCTCGGTCCATGGGGCAATTACTGCAATTATTAGATGGGACGATGATGTTATCTCGGTGGCTCAGCCCCTGTTGATATCGGTATTGTGTTTGGAATCTGGGTGTGTAATCAGGTCCGGACTAGTGTTGTTGCTCTCACCCTGCCACACCATGGATGGCTTGAAGAGCCTTTCGAAAAAGATGTTAGGCGGGACGGGGTCACGCTTGGCGCCCATGCAAGCAAGGACATCCGCCGCTTGATTACTTTCCTGAGCCACATGATGAAACTCGAGTCCCTCGAACCTAGCTGATATTTTGAGTACAGCGTTGCTATAGGCCGCCATCTTCAGTTCTTTGGCATCGAAGTCGCCATTTATTTGGGATATTGCGAGATTTGAGTCCCCGCGCACCTCCAGGCATTGTATGCTCATGGAGGTAGCCATCCGAAGACCGTGCAATAAAGCCTCGTATTCGGCTGCATTGTTGGAGTCTTTGCATAATATTTGGAGTAGGTACTGGACTGTGTCTCTAGTGGGGGACGTTAAAACGACACTTGCTCCTAAACCGGCTAGCATTTTAGAGCCATCGAAGTATATGACCCAGTTGGAATATGTGTTGTAATCTTTAGGGAGTTCGGCCTTTGTCAATTCGGCGACGAAGTCGGCCAATACTTGGGATTTAATGGCCCGGCGTGGTTTGTATGTTATGTCGAATGGCAGGAGCTCAATGGCCCACTTAGCAATCCGGCCCGTAGCGTCGCGGTTGTTTACTATGTCATTGAGTGGTACTTCGGAAGCCACCGTGATAGAGCACTCTTGGAAGTAGTGTCATAGCTTCCGGGATGCCATAAAGACCGCATATGCTATCTTTTAGTAATGAGGGTACCGGGATTTGCATGGTGTGAGCACAGTGGATACGTAGTATACCAGTTTCTGGAGTGGGAATTTGTGTCCGTCCTCCTCTCGCTCAATGACGACCACCGCGCTCACCACCTCGTGTGTTACAGAGATGTATAATAATATTGGTTCGTCGATGCTTGGCGCGGCCAGGATTGGGTTGCTTGCTAAAAGAGCCTTTATTTCTTCAAGTCCAGCCGTTGCCGCATCCATCCACTCAAAGTGGTCGGTGCGTCCGGAGAAGGCGATAAAGTGGCAATGCCTTTTGTCCTAATCTGGAGATAAAGCGGCTTAAAGCTGCCACGCATCCGGCTAGCTTTTGGACCTGCTTTAGGTCAGTTGGTGTAGACAATTGTGACAAAGCTCGAATTTTGGCTGGGTTTGCCTCAATTCCTCTATTGGAAACGATGAAACCCAGCAGTTTTCCAGCAGGAACGCCGAAAACACATTTTCCGGATTGAGCTTGATGTCATATGTACGGAGGCTGTCAAATGTGAGACGCGGGTCGTCTATTAGTGACTCGACGTGCCTAGTCTTGATGACTACGTCATCCACATATGCTTCAACAATCTTGTCGATTTGTTTCTACAGGCATGTTTGAATCATGCGTTGGTAGGAGGCGCCGGCGTTTTTGAGCCTGAAGGGCATAGTGTTGAAGAAGAAAGGCCCGTATGGGTAATGAATGTCGTTGCGGCTTTATCAGATTCCTTCATTTTGATCTGATGGTATCCGGAGTATGCGTCGAGGAAACACAGTGAGTCATGTCCTACGGTAGCATCGATAATCTGATCGATGCGGGGAAGTGGGAAGGGATCTTTAGGGCAGGCCTTGTTGAGGTCTTTGAAATCGACGTATAGGCGCCAGGATTTATCCTTCTTTGGCACCATCAGCAGGTCTGCTAGCCAGTCTGGTGGTTTATTTCTCTGATGAATCCTGCCTCGATTAACTTGGCTAGTTCCTCCCCCATAGCTTGTCGTTTGGGTTCGAAAAAGCGCCGCAATGTTTTCTTGACCGGCTTATATCCCTTCAATATATTCAGGCTGTGTTCAGCCAACCTGCGTGGGATCCCTGGCATATCAGAAAGGTGCCAGGCAAATATATCCCAGTTTTCGCGTAGGAACGCTCGTAGTGCGGCGTCAACCGTTGGGTCCAGCTGTGCCCCGATGGAAGCTGTCTTCTTGGGGTCCATTGGGTGGTCCTGAAATTTGACTATTTCGTCTCCTGGTTTGAAAGAGGTGGACTTGGGCCGCTTATCAAGGATTACGTCGTCCCTGTCCACCGTGGAGCATAGTGCGGTTAACTCTTCAGCCAGAAGGGCCTCAGACAGTGCCTCGAGGGCCAGGGAGGCGGTTTTGTTTTCTGCGCGGAGGGCTATGTACGGGTCACCGGTGAGAGTGATGATACCGGTGGGCCCGGGCATCTTGAGCTTCATATACCCGTAGTGAGGTATGGCTTGAAAGCGTCTGAACGCATCTCGCCCCAACAGGGCGTGATATCCACTGTTGAAAGGGGCCACTTGTAAGGTTATTTCTTTGGACCAGTAGTTTTCCGGCGTGCCGAATACTACGTCAATTGTGATTTTCCCTGTGCACCGCGCCTCGCGGCTGGGAATGATTCCTCGGAAGGTCGTATTACTTTGCTCGATGCGGCTCCTGTCTATTTCTATTTATTGAGTGTGTCGTCGTAGATGAGGTTTAGCCCACTTCCGCCGTCCATGAGCACTTTAGTGAGCCGAAAGCCATCCACAATTGGATTGAGGACAACGGCGGCTGGTGCCCGGACAGACCAGAATCTTGGTTCGTCACTGGCATTGAAAGTTATGGCTGAGTCGTACCAGGGGTTTATGGCTGCGACTTGGCAAACTTCGGCGAGGTCACGGAGTACCCTCTTGCCCCGATTGTTTTAAGTGGATGTCTTGAAGACCGTCAATACTCTGAGGTCGTCGTTGAGGGAGTCCTGGACTAGGAGGTGTCCGGACAGCCAGACTATCATCGTCAGCCGGACTCCAAGACTATGAAGATACAAGATTGAAGACTTCGTCCCGTGTCCGGATGGGACTTTCCTTGGCGTGGAAGGAAAGCTTGGCGATACGGATATGTAGATCTCCTACCATTGTAACCGACTCTGTGTAACCCTAACCCTCTCCGGTGTCTATATAAACCGGAGGGTTTTAGTCCGTAGGACAACATAACCATTACAACAATCATACCATAGGCTAGCTTCTAGGGTTTAGCCTCCTTGATCTCGTGGTAGATCCACTCTTGTACTACCCATATCATCAATATCAATCAAGCAGGAGTAGGGTTTTACCTCCATCGAGAGGGCCCGAAATTAGGTAAAAACATCGTGTCCCTTGTCTCCTGTTACCATCCGCCTAGACGCACAGTTCGGGACCCCCTACCCGAGATCCGCCGGTTTTGACACCGACATTGGTGCTTTCATTGAGAGTTCCTCTATGTCGTCGCCGATAGGCTTGATGGCTTCTTCAATCGACAACAACTCAGTCCAGGGTGAGACTTTTCTCCCCGGGCAGATCTTCGTATTCGGCGGCTTCGCACTGCGGGCCAATTCACTTGGCCGTGCGGAGCAGATCGAAAGCTACGCCCCTGGCCATCAGGTCAGGTTTGGAAGCCTAAACTTCACGGCAGACGTCCGCGGAGACTTGATCTTCGATGGATCCGAGCCACAGCCAATCGCGCCGCACTATCACGATGGGCATGATCTAACTCTACCGCCGGACAGTGCTTTGGAGGCCGCACACGGATCCGCTCCGACCTATAGTCCGGAGCCGATCGCACAGATCGAGGACGGGTGGCTAGACACCGCCTCGGGAGCTGCAACCGCTACGGCAATGGAGCCGAATACTGACCTTGTCCCTTATAAAGCTCATGACTCCGAGGCGCCGGACTCCTTGCCGGACTCTGAACGTCCTGCGCCCCGCCCAATCGAATCCGATTGGGCGCCGATCATGGAGTTCATTGCCGCGGACATCTTTCAGCACTCACCCTTTGGCGACATCCTAAAATTCGCTAAAGCATCTCTCGCTATCCGGAGAGCCCTGGCCGGACTACGGCCAGGATGGTTGGGATACGGACGACGAAGAAATTCAAAGCCCACCCACCACCCACTTTGTAGCCACTGTCGACGACCTAACCGACATGCTAGACTACGACTCCGAAGACATCGACGGTATGGACGATGATGCCGGAGACGATCAAGAACCAACGCCTACAGGGCACTGGAAGACCACCTCATCATACGACATATACATGGTGGACACCCCAAAAGATGGGGACGGCGAAGAAACAGCGGAGGCAGATTCCTTAAAGAAACAGCCCAGGCGCCGACGTCAGCGACGCCGCTCTAAATCCCGCCACAGCAAGAATGGAGATTCCGGCACAGGAAATAATAATACCCCGGAAAGTGCCAAAGACAATCCCCTCCAGCAAGATTCAGCGTAGGAGGATGCAGACGCAAGCCCTCAAAAGAAAGCGGTAGACGAAAGGTCGAGGATGATAATTACATACCTCCCTCCGGAGACGAGGCAAGCCTCGACGACGACGAATTCGTCGTGCCTGAGGATCCCGTCGAACAAGAGCGTTTCAAACGCAGCCTAATGGCCACAGCAAATAGCCTAAAGAAAAAGCAGCAGCAGCTTCAAGTTGATCAAGACCTGCTGGCCGACAGATGGACCGAGGTCCTCGCGGCCGAAGAGTATGAACTCGAACGCCCCTCCAAGAGCTACCCAAAACGCAAGTTGCTCCCCCGACTAGAGGAGGAAGCATACATACCTTCATCACCAGCGCACAATACGGCCGACCGACCACCCCGTGGTCGCGACAGAGAGGCATCCAGGCCCTCCATCAAGACCGTACCCCGGCACCGCTCGAAAAGTACGAAGCCACGAGGGAATGCGCCGGACTTGCGGGATATATAAGAGGAGAAGGCAAGACAATCCAGATCTATCTATGGATCGCGTGGGCGCCCCATGACCCATGAGGAATACCGTCGCGCCGGATACAACAACTCCGGCCGGGCCGAACACAGGAGACAACGCTCTCTTCAGCTACGTCGTGATATTGCTCAATATAGAGGCGCCGCACACCCACTATGCTTCACAGACGAAGTGATGGATCATCAAATCCCCGAAGGGTTCAAACCCGTCAACATTGAATCCTATGATGGCACAACAGACCCCGCGGTTTGGATCGAGGATTATCTCCTTCATATCCATATGGCCCGCGGCGACGATCTCCACGCCATCAAATATCTCCCACTCAAGCTTAAAGGACCAGCTCGGCATTGGCTTAACAGCCTGCCCGCAGAGTCAATTGGGTGTTGGGAGGACCTGGAAGCAGCATTCCTTGACAATTTCTAGGGCACATATGTGCGACCACCAGACACCGATGACCTAAGCCACATAATTCAGCAGCCAAACGAATCGGCCAGACAATTCTGGACACGGTTCTTAACAACAAAAAATCAAATCGTCGACTGTCCGGATGCAGAGGCCCTCGAAGCCTTCAAACATAACATCCGCGACGAGTGGTTGGCCCAGCACCTCGGACAGGAAAAGCCAAAATCCATGGCAGCCCTCACATCACTCATGACCCGCTTCTGCGCGGGAGAGGACAGCTGGCTAGCTCGCAGCAACAACCTTAGCAAAAATGCTGGCAGTCCGGATACTAAGGACCACAATGGCGGGTCGCGTCGAAACAAAAACAAACGCCGCGTTAACGGCGACAACAACGAGGATACAACAGTCAACGCCGGATTCCGAGGCTCTAAACACGGTCAGCGGAAGAAGCCATTCAAAAGAACCACTCCAGGTCCGTCCAATTTGGACCGAATACTCGACCGCTCTTGCCAGATACATGGCACCCCCGAAAAGCCAGCTAACCACACCAACACAGATTGTTGGGTATTCAAGCAGGCAGGCAAGTTAATTGCCGAAAACAATGACAAGGGGCTGCACAGTGATGACGAGGAAGAGACCCGGCCGCCGAACAGTAGACGACAGAAGGGCTTCCCCCACAAGTGCGGACGGTAATCATGATATACGCAACCCATATACCCAAGAGGGAGAGGAAGCGTGCACTGAGGGACGTATATGCGATGGAGCCAGTCGCCCCGAAGTTCAATCCATGGTCCTCTTGCCCGATCACTTTCGATCGAAGAGACCATCCGACCAGTATCTGCATGGCGGATTCGCCGCATTGGTTTTAGACCCAATCGTCGATGGATTTCACCTCACGAGAGTCCTGATGGACGGCGGCAGCAGCCTGAACCTGCTTTATCAGGATACAGTGAGCAAGATGGGCATAGACCCCTCAAGGATTAAACCTACAAAGACGACCTTCAAAGGCATCATACCAGGTGTCGAGGCCAATTGTACAGGCTCAGTCACACTGGAAGTGGTCTTCGGATCCCCGGATAATTTCCGAAGCGAGGAGTTAATCTTCGACATAGTCCTGTTCCGCAACGGCTATCACGCTCTGCTCGGACGAACCGCGTTCGCAAAGTTCAACGCGGTGCCGCATTATGCATACCTCAAGCTCAAGATGCCAGGCCCTCGTGGAGTCATCACGGTCAACGGAAATACGGAACGCTCCCTCCGAACGGAGGAACATACAGCGGCTCTCGCGGCAGAAGTACAGAGCATCCTTCTAAGGCAATTTTCGAGTCCGGCCGTTAAACGACCGGACACGGCCAAACGCGCCCGGAGCAACATCAACAAAGACCACCCGGCACGTTCCGAGCACGCGTAGCAATTCGGCCCCAACCCCAGCCCTCACATGATTGCAAGACCAGCTCTCCGCGTGCATCGTTACGCTCTGGAGATACCATGGGCATAGGGGGAGGGGCACGACCACAACAGACCGAGAGTGCGGCTTGACCACACCAGGGGCTCCCAAGTGCGTCGCTCCTTTTATTTTTTTATTTTCCTTCTTTTTATACACAGGACTCCGTTCACCAGAGGCCCTGTCCGGCGGCGAACCTGCCGAACTCACGATGCAACAGCCAGGGAGAGACAAAGGCTGCGACGAACACTCAGGTGGTCTCCATTACGAGCATTAAATTTGTTAAATCCACCATTCCACAGCCTACCCCTGGAGGGAGACACGTCTAGTTAGTCCAATCCTTTGCTTACCGCACTATTTGTATCATTCCGCACTCATAGCAGAATTCCTTGAATAAATAATGCATCACTTTTTGCCTATAATTGCATTACTTTACATATATGTTCATTAATAACATCTTGCACCCGTATATTTTGGTACGGCCGAATACACCAGGGGCTTATGTTCCCCGCATTATGGTGTGATAAGTCCGAACACTTTCACAAGTGCGGCACCCCGAACTTATAGCATTATATGAATCGGCTCCGAATCATGTCTTGGGTCAATTGTTGGGTTTGCCCGGCTCCCATGTTTTGGTACCTTACGTTCCGTTCTGTCGGCTAAGGTAGCACTGGGAGAACCACTGCGATTGCGCCCCGGTTGAGCTGGGCGAGCACCTCAGTGGAGAAAGCTAAAACTGACTGTCATGATAAGGCGAGAGACTGGTCGCTGTTCAAGAGGTCTTTTCGAGTCCCTAAAGACTTATGCCGCTTCGAGCGAAGAACCGGATAATGTCCGGCCAAGGCGTGGATAGCGCCCCGAACTCGGTCTTCCGAATACTAGGGGCTTCGCCGAAATTTAAAATTATAGAATTCTATGGCTAAGTGAGAGTGTTCAAGCATTATAAGTCCGGTTGCCTTGTTCGTCGTGTTGAGCGCCTCCCTAGATGGACCCAAAAATGGGAACAAGAGCACTCAAGATTATCCTGAACACCCCAGCACTCGTGGCATGGGGGCTGAAGCCGATGACTTGCCATCTCTCAGATTTAATAAACGGCCGCACAGAAGGTAATATTTTAAATCAATAAGTGTTGCTTAGCGCATATGAACAAAGTTTTCAGCGCACAGGATAACACATAGCGAGTTTACTCAAAAATTACATCTCTGGGGCACTCATCCGCAATCTTGCGGGCACCCTTTAGGACAGTCTTATAGTACATCTCGGGCGTGCAATACTCCTTGCCCGCTGGCGGCGCGTCAGTGATAAGCCTTTCCGCATCCAGCCTGCCCCAATGCACCTTTGCGCGGGCAAGGGCCCGACGAGCACCTTCAATACAGGCGGAGCGCTTGATGACCTCCACCCAGGGGCACGCATCCACCAGCCGCCGCATGAGGCCGAAGTAGCTCCCAGGCATGGCCTCTCCAGGCCACAGCCGGACTATGAGGCCCTTCATGGCCTGCTCGGCTACCTTATGGAGCTCGACCAGCTGCTTCAGCTGGTCGCTAGGGGGCACCGGATGGCCGGCCTCAGCGTACTGATACCAGAAGACCTTCTCCATTGAGCTCCCCTCCTCAGCTCGGTAAAACGCGGTAGCATCAGATACACTACGGGGCAGATCTACAATCGCCCCTGGAGAGCTCCGAATTCAGGTAAGTAATAGGTAATTTACATTAACATGCTTGCTTTGCATGAAAAATGCCTTACCCGCCGCTATCTTCTTCACCGCCTCAATCTCCTGGAGGGCCTTATGGGCCTCGGCCTTAGCGGCTTTGGCACTTTCAAGAGCCGAGGCAAGCTCGGCTCTCGAGTCTTCGAGTCACGCTCCAAACTCTCATGTTTTTCCATGAGAGCCTGGAGCTCTTGCCGCACCTCCACCACCCGCGCCTCCTGTTTCTCTCGCTTCATCCGTTCCGTGGCCGCATTGCGTTCGGCCGCGGATACGGCCTCCTTCAGGGCTGCCACCTCGTTCGTGGCCCCTGCAGTACCCACGTTATCCTTGTTATTTTCAGTGCAACCAAAATTCTTTTCTGTAAGGTACAAATTTAAAGATGGTATTACTCACCTTCTTTGTCGTCGAGCTGCTTCTTGGCAAGGCCGAGCTCTTGCTCGGACCACTCGAGGTCCTGCTTCAACGCACCGACCTCCGCAGTCAGTGCGGCAGAGGTCAGCAGCGCAGCCTGCAAACCCATATTGACACAATTTTTAGCACTCCTGCGTATATCTTTTTTAGATCCTCAATCCGGTTTTTCTTTCCGAACACCGAACCGAGCATCAGGGGCTACTGTCTATGCGGTATTACATTACATATTTTTAACTTCTTACCTCAAAGCCTGTTAGAAGGCTACTGCAGGCTTCGGTCAGCCTGCTCTTGGCAAGCTGAACCTTCTGAATCACCGCACTCATGATAGTGCGGTGTTCTTCCTCGATGGAAGCACCTTTGAGCGCCTCCAACAAGTTGCGCCTCTGGTTGAACGGAGGCCGCCGGTGTCACGGTCTTGCCCTTCTTGCGAAGGGGCTGCCTGCCGGACTCCGGAACCACTGCGGGTTCCGGCGTGGAGTCCGGCGCAAAGTCCGGGAGGCTGCCTTGTGGCGCCTCCGGAGCCTCCTCCTGATGGGTCGCTTCTCGGGATCCCACCTCGGCGTCCTCAGCGTCGCGAGGGGTGGAGACAGTCGGTATGGAATCTACATCCGACGGAGCCAACGACCCGCTCGGTGAAGCAGGGAGATCATCATCGGCCGGACTACAGGCAGTGTGCGGCATTAGAAGGACACCATGTGACACAAAAGAGAAATTATAAATCATTCAGGAATCCGGATGCTTACGATCTCGCCGGAGGCCTGTCCCTGGAGGGCCACTCTTCGTCGCCAACGTTAGCGTTGGCGGAGCTGTCAGGAGGAATAGTCCTTCCCCTCTTGGACCCTTCGGCCTCCCCAGTTGGGGAAGCCTTCCTCTTCCTCTCTCCTTCCTCTGGGAGAGAGTCCTCTTTCTCCTCCTCGTCTTCGGGGGAGGAGTCCGCCTCGGAGCCATCGGACGATGAGTCCGATATCACCTGGCGCCGGGAACTTTTTCGAGTTCCCGTGGCCTTCTTCTTGGCCTTCTTCTCCGGCACCACATAGAGTGCCGGGACCATCAGCCCCGTTAAGCGGGCGTCCGCTGGGTCTTCGGGAAGGGAGCCGGACAGTCTACCTGTCCGGACGTCCTCTGCCAGTCCTGTCAAAGGCATTGGGAGTTTTTAGATCCCACATAGAGTCAAACTATGAAAGAAAACAATTGTCCCATAGAGGATAACAAAACTTGCCTCACCGGCCGGACGCTTGGTGGTGAATCAGCGATCTTCAGTCGCGGACGCGGGGGCTTCTCCGCCCTTGAACAACACCCTCCAGATGGCTTCATACGTCGTGTCAAAGAGCCCGCTCAGAGTCCGTGCTGTGCCGGATCGAACTCCCATAGGTTGAAGGCCCTTTGTTGGCAGGGGAGAATCTGGTGGATGAGCATGACCTGGATCACATTGACAAGCCTTAGCTTCTTGTTCACCAGGGTCTGGAGATAGGACTGGAGTCCTGTCAGCTCCTCCGAACTGCCCCATAGCAAGCCCTTCTCTTTCCAGGAGGTGAGATGCATCGGGATACCAGATCTAAACTCGGGGGCCGCCGCCCATTTTGGGTCACGCGGCTCGGTGATGTAGAACCACCCCGATTGCCATCCCTTGATGGACTCCACGAAGGCCCCTTCGAGCCAGATGATGTTGGGCATCTTGCCCAACATGGCACCTCCACACTCCGCTTGGATGCCCTTCACTACCTTCGGCTTGACGTTGAAGGTCTTGAGCCACAAGCCGAAGTGGGGCTGGATGCAGAGGAAGGCCTCGCACATGACGATAAACGCCGAGATGTTGAGGATAAAGTTTGGCGCCAGATTGTGGAAATCCAGGCCGTAATAGTACATGAGCCCCCGGACAAAGGGATGCAACGGGAAGCCCAGTCCGCGGAGGAAGTGGGGAAGGAATACGACCCTCTCATGGGGCCTGGGGGTGGGGATGAGCTGCCCCTTGTCGGGCAACCGGTGCACGATGTCACCGGAAAGGTATCCGGCACTGCGCAGCTTTGCGATGTGCTCCTCCGTAACGGAGGAGGCCAACCATTTGCCTCCCGCTTCGGACATGGTCGGAGAAGGTTGAGACGAGACGTGCGCTGGAGCTCGAGTGCGCGGAGATGGATAAGCAAAGGAGGAAGAGGGCATAGGTAGAAAAGGGTGGATCCTTATCCCCTTATATATGGGTGGACGAAAACTGTGCGTCCCCACCGGCCTGGTAAAACTCGCTTATTTCCCAAGCGCCACCATCAATGGCGCGGTTGGGTTACCCACGTCCGTATTGATGAGAATCCCGGAATAAGGGGAACACGATCTCTGCTTCGACAAGACGTGCCATGGAAATCGGTTTGCTAAACGCGCTGAGGTGGTATAATAAAAAACTATTCAGGTAAAGGCTTGGTAGTGGCGTGACGTCATGCCACAAAATATGTCAGCAGATTGAGCTTGTGTACATAATATTCTCTCTCTACGGTGGTATGTGGAATTTATTTTGCAGAGCCGGACACTATCCTGGTGTTCACAATCTTCTATGAATTATTCGGAGGAGGACCCGCCTTGCAATGCCGAACAATATGCGCGCTGGACTCATCGTCATTGAAGCCTGGTTCAGGGGCTACTGAGGGAGTCCTGGACTAGGGGGTGTCCGGACAGCCGGACTATCATCGTCAGCCGGACTCCAAGACTATGAAGATACAAGATTGAAGACTTCGTCCCGTGTCCGGATGGGACTTTCCTTGGCGTGGAAGGCAAGCTTGGCGATACGAATATGTAGATCTCCTACCATTGTAACCGACTCTGTGTAACCCTAGCCCTCTCCGGTGTCTATATAAACCGGAGGGTTTTAGTCCGTAGGACAACATAACCATTACAACAATCATACCATAGGCTAGCTTCTAGGGTTTAGCCTCCTTGATCTCGTGGTAGATCCACTCTTGTACTACCCATATCATCAATATCAATCAAGCAGGAGTAGGGTTTTACCTCCATCGAGAGGGCCCGAACCTGGGTAAAAACATCGTGTTCCTTGTCTCCTGTTACCATCCGCCTAGACGCACAGTTCGGGGCCCCCTACCCGAGATCCGCCAGTTTTGACACCGACCGTCGTCGTTCGGGAAACATTGCTTTGAGGTGTTTTGGGGAGGATATCCTCGCCGCTTTTGGCCACTTGCCGGAGTATCCAACATGCTCTAAGGCTGTGGGTTGGTTCGGTGTCCGGTGTCGTGTGTATTTTGCATGGCTTATCGAGCCATCCCTCCAGGACGGTTCCGCGTCCTGTAATGGGCTTAGTTTTCTTCAATATGGGGCCAAGTGCCGCATGAAGGTGCACACTTTTCGCCTGCCTGAGGGGTTGAGTGGAAACCGGGGGTTCGAAGCGAACTGTCTGAGTTTTGCATGCGCTTTCCATTGCGCAGTACTTCTGTACTATGGTCGCCAAGTCAGCGAAGCATACTACACAACAGCGGTTGATGGCGTTGAGGATTCCTTGGTCCGTGCAATTATTGCACTAAAATTGCGTCCTCGTCGCGGCAATCTTTAATCTTGTTTTTGACAAGGAGGAACCTGGCCCAAAAGTGATGGACTTGTTCCTGAGACTGCTGTCGTATGCACATGAGGTCGCATATATCCGGAGAGTCAGAATTGCTTGGCGAGTATTGCTTGTGCTGGTTGGGTGGCTTTAAATCCGAACCCTGGCCCAATTTGGGGTCCGGATTTTGAAAAACTTCCGAGCTTAATAGTTCGGGCTCTGGGATGCAAACTGATTTTTCAGGCCCATCGTACGTCTCTAGGTTCAGAGGACTGGGAGTGTCGTTCCGCAGACAGGTATCCGGATCTTCGAGCTCTGAAATCCGAACATAGTTTGTCTTCAACATAGAGGAAGATTTGTTGTTTTGCTCCTCTAAGACCGCTATCTGATGGGTGATCGGCGGAGATTTGATTTCTCTCTGATCGGGTTTAAGCCCAATCCGATCGTAGTCTGTAGCGACCCCCATGGCGGGAATGCGATCCAGGAGTTCGCTTAAAGACGACAGCTCCGCCGGATCCATCCGTTTGGAGTATTTGGAGTCGATGCGGAGACGATTTTTGATGATCTGATTAGTCATCATCGGCTTGATGGCCGCACGGGTGGTCATGGTAAAGCCGCCCAGCCGGAGGGTTTGGCCTGGGGCTAGGGCTCATCTGGAGGTGATACCTTCCTTGATAACGAGGCGAGGCTTCAATCTTGTCTTTGACGTCATAGCGAAACTCTCAATGAAAGCACCAATGTTGGTGTCAAAACCGGCGGATCTTGGGTAGGGGGTCCCGAACTGTGCGTCTAGGGTCGATGGTAACAGGAGACGGGGGACACGATGTTTACCTAGGTTCGGGCCTTCTTGATGGAGGTAATACCCTACTTCCTGCTTGATTGATTTTGATGAATATGAGAATTATAAGAGTCGATCTAGCACGAGATTGTAACAGCTAAACCCTAGAAGTCTAGCCTGTATGATTGTGATTGCCTCTATGGACTAAACCCTCTAGTTTATATAGACACCGGAGGGGCCTAGGGTTGTATAGAGTCGGTTTACAAAGGAAGGAATCTACATATCCGAACACCAAGCTTGCCATCCACGCAAAGGAGAGTCCCATCCGGACACAGGAAGAAGTCTTCTGTCTTGTATCTTCATAGCCCTTTAGTCCGGCCCATGTTACATAGTCTGGATGCCCGAGGACCCCGTAATCTAGGACTCCCTCAGGGGGGAAACCTACTCCTACTGGGAGTAGGACTCCCCCCCTTGGGCGCGCCCTATGAGGGTCGGCCCTCCCCTCCTCCACTCCTTTATATACGGGGGAGGGGGGCACCCCATAGACACACAAGTTGACAGTTGTCTTAGCCGTGTGCGGTGCCCCCTACCACAGATTTCCACCTCGGTCATATCGTTGTAGTACTTAGGCGAAGCCCTGTGTCGGCAACTACATCATCACCGTCATCACGCCGTCGTGCTGACGAAACTCTCCCTCGGCCTCAGTTGGATCAAGAGTACAAAGGACGTCACCGAGCTGAACGTGTGCAAATCGCGGAGGTGCCGTGCGTTCGGTACTTGGATCGGTTAGATCGCGAAGACGTTCGACTACATCAACTGCGTTACTAAATGCTTCCGCTTTTGATCTATGAGGGTATGTAGACACACTCTCCCCTCTCGTTGCTATGCATCTCCTAGATATATGTTGCATGATCATAAGAAATTCTTTGAAATATTGTGTTCCCCAACAGTGGCATCCGAACCAGGTCTATGTGTATATGTATATGCACGAGTAGAACACAAAGAGTTGTGGGCGATAATAGTCATACTGCTTACCAGCATGTCATACTTTGATTCGGCGGTATTGTTGGATCAAGCGTTCAGACCGACATTACGAGTACACTTACGCGAGACTGGTTCTACCGACGTGCTTCGCACATAGGTGGCTAGTGGGTGTCTATTTCTCCACTTTAGTTGAATCAAGTGTGACTACGCCAGGTCCTTGTTGAAGGTTAAAATAGCAAACTTGATGAAAAATCGTTGTGGTTTTGATGCGTAGGTAAGAACAGTTCTTGCAAAGCCCATAGTAGCCACGTAAAACTTGCAACAACAAAGTAGAGGACGTCTAACTTGTTTTTGCAGGGCATGTTGTGATGTGATATGGTCAAGACGTGATTATATAAATTGTTGTATGAGATGATCATTGATACGTCTCCAACGTATCTATAATTTTTGATTGTTCCATGCTATTATATTATCTGTTTTGGATGTTCAATGGGCTTTATTATAGACTATTATATTATTTTTGGGACTAACCTATTAACCGGAGGCCCAGCCCAAATTGTTGTTTTTTGCCTATTTCAGTGTTTCGCAAAAAAAGAATATCAAACAGAGTCCAAACGTAATGAAACCTTCGGGAGTGTGATTTTTGGAACAAACATGATGCAGAGGACTCGGAGTGGACGTCAAGCAATCAACGAGGAGGCCACGAGGCTGGGAGGCGCACCTGCCCCCCTGGGCGTGCCCTCCACCCTCGTGGGCCCCTCGTGGCTCCACCGACCTACTTCTTCCTCCTATATATACCTACGTACCTCGAAACCATCGAGGAGCACCACGAAAACCTAATTCCACCGCCGCAACCTTCTGTACCCATGAGATCCCATCTTGGGGCCTTTTTCTGCGCTCTACCGGAGGGGGCACTGATCAGGGAGGGCTTCTACATCAACACCATAGCCTGTCCGATGATGTGTGAGTAGTTCACCTCAGACCATCGGGTCCATAGTTATTAGCTAGATGGCTTCTTCTCTCTCTTTGGATCTCAATACAAAGTTCTCCTTGATTCTCTTGGAGATCTATTCGATGTAATCTTCTTTTGCGGTATGTTTGTCGAGAGACGATGAATTGTGGGTTTATGATCGAGATTATCTATGAGCAATATTTGAATCTTCTCTGGATTCTTTTATGTATGATTGGTTGTCTTTGCAAGTCTCTTCAAATTATCAGTCTGGTTTGGCCTACTAGATTGATCTTTCTTGCAATGGGAGAAGTGCTTGGCTTTGGGTTCAATCTTGCGGTGCTCGATCCCAGTGACAATAGGGGAAACAACACATATTGTATTGTTGCCATCGAGGATAAAAAGATGGGGTTTATATCATATTGCATGAGTTTATCCCTCTACATCATGTCATCTTGCTTAAAGCGTTACTCCATTCTTATGAACTTAATACTCTAGATGCATGCTGGATAGCGGTCGATGTGTGGAGTAATAGTGGTAGATGCAGGCAAGAGTCGGTCTATGTCACAGACATGATGCCTATATACATGATCATACCTAGATATTCTCATAACTATGCTCAATTCTATTAATTGCTCGACAGTAATTTGTTCACCCACTGCTACGTCTCGAGCTTGCATTGGTTTTCCCCGAAGAGGAGAGGATGATGCAGCACAGTAGCGTAAGTATTTCCCTTAGTTTTTGAGAACCAAAGTATCAATCCAGTAGGAGGTCACGCGCAAGTCCCTCGTACCTGCACAACATGATAGGAACTCGCAACCAACACTTAGGGGTTGTCAATCCCTTCACGGTCACTTACGAGAGTGAGATCTGATAGAGGTAATATTTTTGGTATTTTTGATAGATAGATGCAAAGTAAAAAGTAAAGGCAAAGTAAAAACAAAGCAAGTAAATAAAGTGATATAGATTGATATGATGAGAATAGACCCGGGGGCCATAGGTTTCACTAGTGGCTTCTCTCAAGAGCATAAGTATTCTACGGTGGGTGAACAAATTACTGTTGAGCAATTGACATAATTGAGCATAGTTATGAGTATATCTAAGTAATGATCATGTATATAGGCATCATGTCCGTGACAAGTAGATCGAAACGATTCTGCATCTACTACTATTACTCCACTCATCGACCGCTATATATCCAGCATGCATCTAGAGTACTAAGTTAAAAATAGAGTAACGCCTTAAGCAAGATGACATGATGTAGAGGGATAAATTCATGCAATATGATAAAAACCCCATCTTGTTATCCTTGATGGCAACAATACAATACGTGCCTTGCAACTCTTTCTGTCACTGAGTAAGGACACCGCAAGATTGAACCCAAAGCCATGCACTTCTCCCATTGCAAGAACTACCAATCTAGTTGGCCAAACCAAACGGATAATTCAAAGAGACTTGTAAAGATAACTCAATCATACATAAAAGAATTCAGAGAAGAATCAAATATTTTCCATAGATAATACTGGATCATAAACCCACAATTCATCGGTCTCAACAAACACACCGCAAAAAGAAGATTGCATCAAATAGATCTCCACAAAAGAGGGGGAGAACATTGTATTGAGATCCAAAAGGAGAGAAGAAGCCATCTAGCTACTAGCTATGGACCCGAAGGTCTGAAGTAAACTACTCACACTTCATCGGAGGGGCTATACTGATGATGTAGAAGCCCTCCGTGGTGGATGCCCCCTCCGGCGGAGCTCCGGAACAGGCCCCAAGATGGGATCTCGTTGATACAGAAGGTTGCGGTGGTGGAATTAGGTTTTTGGCTCCTGTTCTGATCATACGGGGGTACGTAGGTATATATAGGAGGAAGGAGTACGTCGGTGGAGCTTCGAGGGGCCCATGAGGTAGGGGGGCACGCCCAGGGGGGAGGGCGCGCCCTCCGCCCTCGTGACCGCCTCGTAGCTTTCTTGACGCAGGGTCCAAGTCTCCTGGGTCTTATCTGATGAGTAAATCATGTTCCTGAAGGTTTCATTCCGTTTGGACTCCATTTGATATTCTGTTTCTTCGAAATACTGAAAAAGGCAAAAAACAGCAATTCTGGGCTGGGCCTCCGGTTAATAGGTTAGTCCCAAAAATAATATAAAAGTGGAAAATAAAGCCCATTATAGTCCAAAACAGTAGATAAAGTAGCATGGAGCAATCAAAAATTATAGATACATTGGAGACGTATCAAGCATCCCCAAGCTTAATTCCTGCTCGTCCTCGAGTAGGTAAATGATAAAAAAAGAATTTTTGATGCGGAGTGATACTTTGGCATAATTTCAATGTAAATCTTCTTAATTGTGATATGAATATTCAGATCCGAAAGATTCAAGACAAAAGTTCATATTGACACAAAAATAATAATACTTCAAACATACTAATCAAAGTAATCATGTCTTCTCAAAATAACATGGCAAAAGAAAGTTCATCCCTACAAAATCATATAGTTAGGCTATGCTTCATTTTCGTCACACAAAGATGTTCCCAACTTCTATACCCCCGATGACAAGCCAAGCAATTGTTTCATACTTAAATAATCTCAAACTTTTTCAACCTTCACGCAATACATGAGCGTGAGCCATGGATATAGCACTATGTGTGGAATAGAATATGATGATGGGGATTGTGTGGAGAAGACAAAAAAGGAGAAAGTCTCACGTTGACGAGGCTAATCAACGGGCTATGGAGATGCCCATCAATTGATGTCAACATGAGGAGTAGGGATTGCCATGCAACGGATGCACTAGAGCTATGAATGCTCAACAAAAGAAAACTAGTGGGTGTGCATCCAACTTGCTTGCTCATGAAGACCTAGGGCATTTTGAGGAAGCCCATCGTAGGAATATACAAGCCAAGTTCTATAATGAAAAATTCCCACTAGTATAAACAAGACAACTTATGAGACTCACTATATGAAAAACATGGTGCTACTTTGAAGCACAATATATGAGACTCACTACATGAAGAACAAGGTGCTACGAAGCACAAGTGTGGAAAAAGAGATAGTAGCATTGCCCTTTTCTTTTCTTTTCTTTTCTTTTTTGGGCCTTTCTTTTTTTTGGCCTTTTTTTGGGCCTTTTTTTTGGGCAATGCTCTAATAATGATGATCATCACACTTTCATTACAACATATGAATTACAACTCGATACAACTTTAACCATACGTGCATGCTACGGGATTTGCTAACTTCAACACAAGCATTTCTCAAATTCATAATCACCCAACTAGCACGACTTTGATATTATCATCTCCATATCTCAAAATAATTATCAAGCATCAAACTTATCTTAGTATTCAACGCACTCAAAAGAAAGTTTCACATATCTTGAATACCAAGTATATTAACATTAAGCAAATTACCATGCTATTAAATACTCTCAAAATAATCTAAGTGAAGCATGAGAGATCAAGTTTCTTTAAAACAAATCCACCACCGTGCTCTAAAAGATCTAAGTGAAGCACTAGAGCAAAAATTATCAAGCTCAAAAAGGTATAAGTGAAGCACTATGAGCAAACTATCAAGCTCAAAAGATATAAGTGAAGAACATAGAGTATTCTAACAAATTTCAATTCATGTATGGCTCTCTCAAAAGGTGTGTACAGAAAGGATGATTGTGGTAAACTAACAAGCAAAGACACAAATAATACAAGACGCTCCAAGCAAAACACATATCATGTTGGTGAATAAAAATATAGCTCCAAGTAAATTACCGATGGAAGTGGACGAAAGAGGGGATGCCTTCCGGGGCATCCCCAAGCTTTGACTTTTTGATGTCCTTGGATTATCTTGGGGGTTCCATGGTAATTCCCAAGCTTAGGCTCTTGCCACTCCTTGTTCCATAATCCATCAAAATAATTCACCCAAAACATGAAAACTTCACAACACAAAACTCAACAGAAATCTCGTGAGCTCCGTTAGAGAAAGAAAACAAAAGACTACTTCAAGGTACTGTAATGAACTCATTATTTATTTATATTGGTGTTAAACCTACTGTATTCCAACTTCTCTATGGTTTATAAACTAATTTACTAGCCATAGATTCATCAAAATAAGCAAACAACACACGAAAAACAGAATCTGTCAAAAACAGAACAGTCTGTAGTAATATGTAACTAACGCAAACTTCTTGAACTCTAAAAGTTCAACCAAAATAGGAAGTCCTGGAAAATTTGTTTATTGATCATCAGCAAAAAGAATCAACGCAAAAGCACTCTCCAGTAAAAAATGGCAGCTAATCTCGTGAGCGCTAAAGTTTCTGATTTTCAGCAGAATCAAATCAACTATATCATCGTAGGTTATCCTATAGGTCCTACTTGGCACAAACACTAATTAAAACATAAAACCACATTCAAACATAAGGTAGATGTATTATTTATTCCTAAACAGAAGCAAAAACAAGAAACACAAAATAAAATTGGGTTGCCTCCCAAAAAGCACTGTCGTTTAACGCCCTTAGCTAGGCATTGATAATTTTAACGATGCTCACATCAAAGACAAGAATTAAAGCACAAAGAGAGCATCATGAAACACGTGACAAACACATCTAAGTCTAACATACTTCCTATTCATAGGCATATTATAGGCAAACAAATTATCATAGTGAGCAAAAACTAGCATATGCAAGGAAGCGGAAAGAAACAATAGCAATCTCAACATAACGAGAGGTAATTTATTATCATGAAAACTTTTACAACCATATTTTCCTCTCTCATAATAATTACATGTAGGATCATAAGCAAATTGAACAAAATAGCTATCACATAACATATTCTTAACATGATCCACATGTATGCAAAGTTGACACTCTTCCAAAATAGTGGGATTAACATTAACTAAAGTCATGAACTCTCCAAACCCACTTTAAATATTATTGCAAACAATATTATCAATCTCATATTCATCATGGGATTAAATAAATTTTCAAGATCATAAGAAGAATCACCCCAATCATGATCATTGCAACAAGTAGAGGACATAGCAAAACTAGCACCCCAAGCTTAGGGTTTTGCATATTATTAGCACAATTGACATCAAAAGAATTTATAATAAAATCATTGAAATCATGCTTTTTATTAAAAGATCTATCGTGAGTCACTTCACGGATTTTAAGCAAAACCTTATAAAGATAATCTAGTGCATCCAAATCACTAGGAATTGGTTCATAATTGGATCTCTTAAAAAGATTGGCAAGCGGATCAGGATCCATAGATATTGGCTTCTTTGTTTAGGAATAAATAAGCATCTAATCCAATCAAACAAGAAACGAAAGGGCAAGCAAAAGAGAGAAGGAGATTGGGAAAGAGAGGGCGAATAAAACGGCAAGGGTGAAGTGGGGGAGAGGAAAATGAGAGGCAAATGGCAAATAATGTAATGCGAGAGATAGGAATTGTGATGGGTACTTGGTATGTTGACTTTTGCGTAAGCCTCCCCGGCAACGGCGCCAGAAATTCTTCTTGCTACGTCTCGAGCTTGCGTTGGTTTTCCCCGAAGAGGAGAGGATGATGTAGCACAGTAGCATAAGTATTTCCCTCAGTTTTTGAGGACCAAGGTATCAATCCAGTAGGAGGTCACGCGCAAGTCCCTCATACCTGCACAAAACGATAGCAACTCGCAACCAACGCTTAGGGGTTGTCAATCCCTTCACGGTCGCTTACAAGAGTGAGATCTGATAGAGATAATATTTTTGGTATTTTTGATAGATAGATGCAAAGTAAAAAGTAAAGGCAAAGTAAAAACAAAGCAAATAAATAAAGTGATATAGATTGATATGATGAGAATAGACCCGGGGGCCATAGGTTTCACTAGTGGCTTCTCTCAAGAGCATAAGTATTCTACGGTGGGTGAACAAATTACTGTTGAGCAATTGACAGAATTGAGCATAGTTATGAGTATATCTAGGCAATGATCATGTATATAGGCATCACGTCCGTGACAAGTAGATCGAAACGATTCTGCATCTACTACTATACTCCACTCATCGACCGCTATCCAGCATGCATCTAGAGTATTAAGTTAAAAACAGAGTAACGCCTTAAGCAAGATGACATGATGTAGAGGGATAAATTCATGCAATATGATAAAAACCCCATCTTGTTATCCTCGATGGCAACAATACAATACGTGCCTTGCAGCTCTTTCTGTCACTGAGTAAGGACACCGCAAGATTGAACCCAAAGCCATGCACTTCTCCCATTGCAAGAACTACCAATCTAGTTGGCCAAACCAAACAGATAATTCGAAGAGACTTGCAAAGATAACTCAATCATACATAAAAGAATTCAGAGAAGAATCAAATATTTTCCATAGATAATACTGGATCATAAACCCACAATTCATCGGTCTCAACAAACACACCGCAAAAAGAAGATTACATCGAATAGATCTCCACAAGAGAGGGGGAGAACATTGTATTGAGATCCAAAAAGAGAGAAGAAGCCATCTAGCTACTAGCTATGGACCCGAAGGTCTAAAGTAAACTACTCACACTTCATCGGAGGGGCTATGGTGATGATGTAGAAGCCCTCCGTGGTGGATGCCCCCTCCGGCGGAGCTCCGGAATAGGCCCCAAGATGGGATCTCGTGGATATAGAAGGTTGCGGCGGTGGAATTAGGTTTTTGGCTCCTGTTCTGATCGTACGGGGGTACGTAGGTATATATAGGAGGAAGGAGTACGTCGGTGGAGCTTCGAGGGGACCACGAGGTAGGGGGCGAGCCCTCCACCCTCGTGACCGCCTCGTAGCTTTCTTGATGGAGGGTCCATGTCTCCTGGGTCTTATCTGATGAGTAAATCACGTTCCCGAAGGTTTCATTCCGTTTTGACTCCGTTTGATATTCTGTTTCTTTGAAATACTGAAAAAGGCAAAAAAACAACAATTCTGGGATGGGCCTCCGGTTAATAGGTTAGTCCCAAAAATAATATAAAAGTGGAAAATAAAGCCCATTATAGTCCAAAACAGTAGATAAAGTAGCATGGAGCAATTAAAAATTACAGATACGTTGGAAACGTATCACCCACCGTAATACTTATGCTATCTTGAGAGAAGCCACTAGTGAAACCTATGGCCCCCGGGTCTATTCTCCATCATATTAATCTCCCGTCAACAAGCTATTTCTGGCGCCGTTTATTTTGCAATCTTTACTTTTAATCTTTATCATAAAAATACCAAAAATATTCTTATCATCTCTATTAGATCTCACTTTTGTAAGTGGCCGTGAAGGGATTGACAACCCCTTTATCGTGTTGGTTGCAAGGTTCTTATTTGTCTGTGTAGGTGCAATGGACTTGAGCGTGGCCTCCTACTGGATTGATACCTTGGTTCTCAAAAACTAAGGGAAATACTTACGCTACTTTGCTGCATCACCCTTTCCTCTTCAAGGGAAAACCAATGCAGTGCTGAAGAGGTAGCAATCATGTTTTGTAACACAGTTATCGGCAACTGGCAGGAGCCATATGGTTGTCGCTTTACTGTATGAAATGCAATTGCCATGTAATTGCTTCACTTTATCATTCAGTGGTAGCGATAGTCGTAGAACCAATAGTTGGCAAGACGACAACGATGCTTCGATGGAGATCAAGGTGTCAAGCCAGTGACGATGGTGATCATGACGGTGCTTTGGAGACGGAGATCAAAGGCACAAGATGATGATGGCCATATCATATCACTTATATTGATTGCATGTGATGTTTATCCTTTATGCATCTTATTTTGCTTAGTACGATGGTAGCATTATAAGATGATCTCTCACTAAATTTGAAGGTATAAGTGTTCTCCCTGAGTATGCACCATTGCTACAGTTCGTCGTGCCGAGACACCACGTGATGATCAGGTGTGATAAGCTCTACGTTCACATACAACAGGTGCAAGCCAATTTTGCACACGCAGAATACTCGGGCTAAACTTGATGAGCCTAGCATATGCAGATATGGCCTCGGAACACTGAGACCGAAAGGTCGAGTGTGAATCGTATAGTAGATATGATCAACATACTGATGTTTACCATTGAAAACTACTCCATCTCACGTGATGATCAGACATGGTTTAGTTGATATGGATCACGTGATCACTTAGATGATTAGAGGGATGTCTATCTAAGTGGGAGTACTTAAGTAATATGATTAATTGAACATTAATATATCATGAACTTAGTACCTGATAGTATTTTGCATGTCTATGTTGTTGTAGATGAATGGCCCGTGTTGTCGTTCCGTTGAATTTTAATGCGTTCCTAGAGAAAGCTAAGTTGAAAGATGACGGTAGCAATTACACGAACTAGGTCCGTAACTTGAGGATTATCCTCATTGCTACAAAGAAGAATTACGTCCTGGAAGCACCGCTAGGTGACAAACCCACTGCAGGAGCAACGCTAGATGTTATGAACGTCTGGAAGAGCAAAGCTGTTGACTCTCGATAGTTCAGTGTGCCTTGCTTTACGTCTTAGAATCGGGACTTCAACGACGTTTTGAATGTCATGGAGCATATAAGATGTTATAGGAGTTGAAGTTAGAATTTCAAGGAAATGCCCGGATTGAGCGATATGAGGTCTCCAATAAGTTCTATAGCTGCAAAATGGAGGAGAATAGTTCTGTCTGTGAGCATATACTCCGAATGTCTTTGTACCACAATCACTTGACTCAGCTGGGAGTTAATCTTCCAGTTGATAGTGTCATTGATAGAATTCTTCAATCACTGCCACCTAGCTACAAGAGCTTCGTGATGAACTATAATATGCAAGGGATGGATAAGACGATTCCCGAGCTCTTTGTAATGCTAAATGCTGCGGAGGTAGAATTCAAGAAGGAGCATCAATTGTTGGTGGTCAATAAGACCACCAGTTTCAAGAAAAAGGGCAAAGGGAAGAAGGGGAACTTCAAGAAAAACGGCAAACAAGTTGTTGCTCAAGTGAAGAAGCCCAAGTCTGGACCTAAGCCTGAGACTGAGTGCATCTACTTCAAAGGAACTGGTCACTGGAAGCGGAAATGCCCCAAGTATTTGGCGGAGAAGAAGGATGGCAAAGTGAAAGGTATATTTGATATACATGTTATTGATGTGTACCTTACTAATGCTCGCAGTTGATACTGGTACTGTTGCTAATATTTGCAATTCGAAACAGCGGCTACGGATTAAGCGAAGATTGGCTAAGGACGAGGTGATGATGCACGTGGGAAATGGTTCCAAATTCGATGTGATCGCCGTCGGTGCGCTACCTCTACATCTACCTTCGGGATTAGTTTTAGAGCTGAATAACTGTTATTTGGTGCCAGCGTTAAGCATGCACATTATATCTGGATCTTGTTTGATGCGAGACGGTTATTCATTTAAATCAGAGAATAATGGTTGTTCTATTTATATGAATAATATATTTTATGGTCATGCACCCTTGATGAGTGGTCTATTTTTACTAAATCTTGATAGTAGTAATACACATGTTCATAGTATTGAATCCAAAAGATATAAGTTTAATAATGATAGTGCAACTTATTTGTGGCACTGCTGTTTGGGTCATATTGGTGTAAAGCGCATGCAGAAACTCCATGCTGATGGGCTTTCGGAATCACTTGATTATGAATCACTTGATGCTTGCGAACCATGCCTCATGGGCAAGATGAATAAGACTCTGTTGTCCGGAACAATGGAGCGAGCAACAGACTTGTTGGAAATAATATATACTGATGTATGCGGTCCGATGAGTGTTGATGCTCGCGGCGGGTATCATTATGTTCTGACCTTCACAGATGATTTGAGCTGATATGGGTATATCTACTTGATGAAACATAAGTCTGAAACATTTGAAAAGTTCAAAGAATTTCAGAGCGAAGTGGAAAATCATCGTAACAAGAAAATAAAGTTTCTACGATCTGATCGTGGAGGAGATTATTTGAGTTATGAGTTTGGTCTTCATTTGAAACAATGCGGAATAGTTTCGTAACTCACGCCATCCGGAACACCACAGCGTAATGGTGTATCCGATTGTCGTAATCGTACTTCATTAGATATGGTGCGATCTATGATGTCTCTTACTGATTTACCGCTATCATTTTGGGGTTATGCTTTAGAGGCGGCTGCATTCACGTTAAATAGGGCACCATCTAAATCTGTTGAGACGACACCGTATGAACTGTGATTTGGCAAGAAACCCAAGTTGTCGTTTCTTAAAGTTTGGGGCTGCGATGCTTATGTGAAAAAGCTTCAACCTAATAAGCTCGAACAAAAATCGAAGAAATGTGTCTTCATAGGATACCCAAACAAGACTATTGGGTACACCTTCTATCACACATCCGAAGGCAAGATATTCGTTACTAAGAAAGGATCCTTTGTAGAGAATTAGTTTCTCTTAAAAGAAGTGAGTGGGAGGAAAGTATAACTTGATGAGGTAATTGTACCTGCTCCCTTATTGGAAAGTAGTTCATCATAGAAATCAGTTCTAGTGATTCCTACACCAGTAAGTGAGGAAGATAATGATGATGATCATGAAACTTCTGATCAAGTTACTACCGAACCTCATAGGTCAACCAGAGTAAGATCCGCACCAGAGTGGTACGGTAATCCTGTTCTGGAGGTCATGTTACTTGACCATGACGAACCTACGAACTATGAGGAAGCAATAATGAGCCCAGATTCTGCGAAATGGCTTGAGGCCATGAAATCTGAGATAGGATCCATGTATGAGAACAAAGTATGGACTTTGGTTGACTTGCCCTATGATCGGCAAGCCATAGAAAATAAATGGATCTTCAAGAAGAAGACTGACGTTGACGGTAATGCTACTGTCCCCAAAGCTCGACTTGTTAAGAAAGGTTTTCGACAAGTTCAAGGAGTTGACTACGATGTGACCTTCTCACCCGTAGCGATGCTTAAGTCCGTCAGAGTCATGTTAGCAATTGCCGCATTTTATGATTATGAAATTTGGCAAATGGATGTCAAAACTGCATTCCTTAATTGAAATCTTAAATAAGAGTTGTATATGATGCAACCAGAAGATTTTGTCGATCCGAAAGGTGCTAACAAAGTGTACAAGCTCCAGCGATCCATTTATGGACTGGTGCAAGACTCTCCGAGTTGGAATATACGCTTTGATAGTGTGATCAAAGCATATGGTTTTATACGGACTTTTGGAGAAGTCTGTATTTACAAGAAAGTGAATGGGAGCTCTGTGGCATTTTTGATATTATATGTAGATGACATATTGTTGATCGGAAATGATACTAAATTTCTGAATAGCATAAAAGGATACTTGAATAAGAATTTTTCAACGAAACACCTCGGTGAAGCTGCTTATATATTAGGCATCAAGATCTATAGAGATAGATCAAGATGCTTAATTGGACTTTCACAAACACTACAGGAATCAGCTACTTTGCCATCTGCCACGGCGGATGGCAAAGGCATGGATGGCGGACGACAAAGACCTTTGCCGTCAGCCGCATACGGCAAAGGGACGGCAAAGTAGGGGACGGCTAAGAGCTACGTTGCCGTCTGCTTCGGGCAGCTGACGGCAAAGGGGCCTTTGCCATCAGCAGCGGACGGCAAAGAAGGCGGACGGCAATAAATGCGTTGTTACTCCATTAGGTGGTTAATGGCAGGCCTTTGCCGTCCGCTGCGGACGGCAAAACCTTTGCTGTCAGGCACTATAGGCAAACTGACAAAATTGGTCAGCCTCCCAGGAAGCACAGTTGCCTGCCACGTGGCCTCTTTGTCGTCCGTTGCTGATGGCAAAGATCCCTTTGCCGTCGGTGGCAGACGGCAAAGAGCCTGCATATTGTCTCTTTTTTTTTCTGTTTCTTTAATCCAACAATTTTCACAGCAAATATATATGACAGCAAATATATATCACATATCCAGCACATAAGTTTCATATCACATATCCAGCACATCAGTTTCATCCATAAACATTGTTCATACATAAGCAAGTTCCATCCATACACATTGTTCATACATAAGCAAGTTCCATCATAGCAAGCTAGATACAATGCAAAGTTTTCATCAAAGGAAAAGCAAGCACTCCATCATAGCAAGCTAGCATCCATGAAGTGAATGAAATCTGCAAAATGGTAAATAAGAAAGTTAGAAATAGGTGACTAGAACAAGAAGAAGACTAGAACAAGAAGTATATGTGATTATGAGCTAACTTAGGTGAAATGGATCATATATGAGCTAACAAAGTTGAAATGGGTTGTTTATGAGCTAACTTAGTTGAAATGGATCATTTATGAGCTAACTTAGTTGAAATGGATTGTTTATGAGCTAACTAAGGTGAAGGGCATCGTTTTTAGCTAAGTAAGGTGAAATGGGTCGTTTTTGAGCTAACTTAGGTGAAATGGATCATTTATGAGCTAACTTAGTTGAAATGGGTCGTTTATGACCTAACTAAGGTGAAATGCCACGTTTTTGAGCTAACTAAGGTGAAATGGATCGTTTTTTAGCTAACTTAGGTGAAATGGATCATTTATGAGCTTTTATGAGCTAACTTAGTTGAAATGGGTCGTTTATGACCTAACTAAGGTGAAATGCCACGTTTTTGAGCTAACTAAGGTGAAATGGATCGTTTTTGAGCTAACTTAGGTGAAATGGATCATTTAAGAGCTAATTTAGGTGAAATGGATCGTTTTTGGCTAACTTAGGTGAAATTGATCGTTTAGGAGCAAATCTAGGTGAAATGGGTCATTTGGAGCTAACCTAGGTGAAATGGGTCATTTGGGAGCTAACCTAGGTGAAATGGGTCATTTTGGAGCTAACCTAGGTGAAATGGGTCATTTTGGAGCTAACCTAGGTGAAATGGGTCATTTTAAAGCTAACGTAGGTAAAACGGATCATTTAGGAGCTAATCTACGTAAAATGGGTCATTTTAGAGCTAACTTGGATAAATTGGATCACTTGTAAGCTAACTAAGGTAAAATGAGTCATTTTAGAGCTAACTTAGGTAAAATGGATCGTTTATGAGCTAACTAAGCTAATTATGCAATTTTTGACATAAGTAACCTAAGTACATATCCTTTTAGACCTAACTTAGGTAGAATTGATGGTTTATAAGTAACCTAAGTACATAAATAAAGCTAAGTCTAGGTCTTTATGCATTTGTTAAGAAAAACACTAGAGAAACTTACCGTGATCAGGGAGGTGTACGAGCGGGCTGGCTCGCGCCGGTAGCTGGAGAAGGATCGTGCGATGCGTTTCTGGAGTTAAGCTGCACCAAAGAACATTTCCAATGTCTCGTTAGCATTATGACACTCAAATGTTAAGACTAGCAAGTAATGTCCATTCTAATTAAACTCACCGTGCTCCCAGGAGCAATCACTGGCATCGGCGGAGCGGTCTGACCGAACTTCTCGCACACAGACTGCACATTTGGTTTTCACAACAGAGTCATACTAGTTAGTAATGAAACTCAAATGTTAAGACTAGCAAGTAATCTGCAGAAGAAACTTACCACAAGGAGCTCGTACATGGCCTTTGCATGCATGTCATTCTGTGCCCTCTCCTCCTCCAACATCTTTGTCGTCCTCTCCTCCAACTCCCACTGCCTCTCCGCCGCCTCCGCCAGAAGTTTCTCCGTTCTATCTCTCTCACTCTGTATAGCAGCCTGCAACACCACTCACATGACCATTTGTAATCATTGATGGAAGCGCACACAATGTAGTGGAGAAAGATAGTGAGTACTTATAAGTAACCTTGAATGCGAGTTGGACTAGCCGTTCACGAGGCCTTATCTCAGGAGCGGAGCTCGACTGGCGCACCTTGATCTCCGGGAGAGTGCTAGGACAACGGATAAGTCCATCTCCCATGGCTATGGAGCCATGGGACCTCCCGCCACTAGATATCATCAGCAGCTCTGTATCAATGGGACCCTGGCTTGGGTTAAAGTCCTCCCCTTTCCTCGCCTTCCCCTGATCTCTATATTGCATGAGCTTGTCGTGGGCGGAGATGTTGGTGAAGTTCTTTGGATCATCGAGGTCAGATGAAGAGAATGCCTTGACTTTCTCGTAAGAGCCAGTGTGGGCCATGGCATACAGGTCGTACACCTCTGGCACCTTATCCGCCTTATTGTAGCGTCCCTGAAAGAGAGAAACAAAGTAAATTTGTAATTAAAGGGCTAAAACTAGCATGATGAATGAATTGCATGAATCATGAAGCAAACCACATACCCAGTTCCGCCCGTAGTGAAATAAGTTGGAGCTTCCTTGGTGGTGTGGCACACCTTCCATTTGGGCACGTTTGTCCTTGGCCTCGTTGTGGGTGGCCCGCCATTGTTTTGAGCACCACGCATTGACCAACACCTCCCAACAATCCATCCGATCCGCACACCATCTCGGAGGGGCCTAAGTTAGCAAATAGAAACTTGAGCGCTACGGCTATGAATTACAAAATGAAGTAAGTAAGTACAAGGCCTTAAGAATTACCTTCATGTACTGCTCCTTACTCAAGAACTTATCGCGGCACTCCTGCTTGGGCTTCTTGATACCACGACCGGCGTAATAGTCTCGAACAGCCTGCACCCGAACCTCATGCCGTAAGTTCTGAAGTAGGCACTTGCACTCCTTGTCGATAACATCTGCCGCCTCCTCCTCGTATCCCTCCTCACACCTGTAGAATGTCTGCAATCAAATGTGACAATATTGATTAGTACAATTAATAACTAGCTAGTTCAAGATTTTTAATTGTGTAAAGGAGAAATTACCCAGAACTTTCTGATCACCACGTCTGCCCTCGTCTTGCACAAGACACCGTCGATAATCTCACCCAACGGGGCCGGGGCAGCCAAGTAGTGCTCCCAACTCAATCCAACCTCTAAAAGCCGACCCTCACCAGGCAACATGACAAACCTCGGGAAGTTTTGCCGAATCAGAACTCCAAGGACGGAGTTGGGCCGGCGGACACTTTCATGGTGGTCCCAACCCCTGCAGCATGACAAAGCCAACACATTAGTTATTTGAAGAAACGTGAATGCAGAAGGTACAAAAATATTAAATGCACTTACCTCTCCCCATCAGGGAAAATCAACCACCTCTGCTCGCGGGTCGCCGGCACGGACGGGAGCCGTGTAGCACCACGCTGGTAGACGTTGCCCCCCTCCTCCTCAATATCAGTCGGCTCCCCGTCATCATCAGCATGGCCACTCGGCTCCCCGCCATCATCAGCATGGCCACTCGGCTCCTCAGGCTGACCCGACCAGGTACCCCATCTAGACGTGTGCTCCTCCGGGGTCTCGTGGGCCCAACTCTCGTGGGTCGAAGGCCCGTCGACCGGAGGCTCGTGGGCTGAAGGCCCGTTGACCCAAGGCTCGTGGGCCGAAGACCCGTGGACCGGAGTCCGTGTAGCCTCCTCCTCGGACGAGTCCACCCTAGCAGTCACGTGCTCGGGTGAAACAGCTGGGGGTGGCGGCAAGGAAGGCGCCGTAAGAGTCACCCTACCTCCTCTCCCGCGACCACGTGCTCCCCTCCTCTCTTCTTCTTACCTCGTCCCCTTCTGGGCACCGCGGTCGACGAAGAAGGGCCCGGTGGTGTCGACATACTGTCCGGCAACGCTCGGCGGAGAGGTGCGTGTGCAATGGAAGACCTCGCAACACGCGCCGACGAATAAGGGGCCTCGGCGCGCTCCCGACCAGCGCCCACCATCTTTCAACACATTCCATGACAAAGAATAAAAGAAATTAGTACAACATAAAAAAAGTACCGACATGAATAATAATATGTATATCACTTAAGTGTATCATCATCAAGTGGAGCAAAGCATATGCGTCGGATCGGGTGCTGTTTCGGGGTCGGGGGTTCGGGGTGTCGTGTCGGTGTCGGGGTGCCGTGTCGGGGTCGGGGTGCTGTTTCGGGGTTGGGGGTTGGGGTGTCATGTCGGGGACGGGGTGTCGGGGTCAGGGGGTCGGTTGTCGGGGTCGGGGTGTCGGGTCAGGTCAGGCTCGGGGTCGGGGTGTCGGGTCAGGCTCGGGGTCGGGGTGTCGGGGTCGGGGTCGGGGTGTCGGGGTCGGGGTCGGGGTCGGGGTCTCGGGGTCGGGGTGTCGTGTCGGGGTGTCGGGGTCGGGGTTGGGGTCTCGGGGTCGGGGTGTCGTGTCGGGGTGCCGGGTCGGGGTCGGGGTGCCGTGTCGGATCGGGTTTTTTTCCTCTTTTTTCCTTCTTCTTCTTCTTCTTCCTTTTATTCCTTTTTTTCCTTCTTCTTCTTCTTCTTCCTCCTTTCCTTTTTCCTCTTCTTCTTCTCCTCCTCTCCTCTTTTTTCTTCTTCTTCTTCCTCTTCTTCTTTTTTCTTCTCGTCCTCCTCTTCTTCTTCTCCTCCTCTCCTCTTTTTTTCTTCTTCTTCTTTCCTAAACCTAAACCTAAACCTGAAACTAAACCTAAATCTAAAACTAAAACTAAAACTAAAACTAAATCTAAACTAAACATAAACCTAAAACAAAAAAACAGAAAAAAAGGAAAAAAACTAAATCTAAACCTAAAACTAAACTAAAACTAAACCTAAAACTAAACCTAAAACTAAAACTAAATCTAAATCTAAACTAAACATAAACCTGAAACTAAAAAAATAGAAAAAAAACAGAAAAGAAGAGGAGGTAGAGCTCACCTGGGGCAGGGCCGGTGGAGGAGGTGGCCGGTGGAGGAGGGGGCGGGGCGGCCTGGGGCGGCGGCGCTGGGCGGCAGTGGCGACGGGGCCGGGGCCGGGGCGGTGGGGCGCGCGGGGGCCGGGGCACCGTGGGGCCGGGGCGCGGCTGCGTCGAGACGGCAGTGCGGCGGGGGCGACGAGGCGGGGGGCCGGTGGGGCGCCGGGTGGTTGGGTGCGGGGGGGCGGAGCCGGGGCGGTGGGGCACCGGGGGCCGGGGCGCGGTGGCGCCAAGACGGCACGGCGGCGGGGGCGACGGGGCCACGGTGGCACCGGGGCGGGGGGCCGGTGGGGCAGCGGGGTGGTGGGGCGACGGGACGGCGGAGAGTGGCGGTGGAGAGTGGTGGGGCGACGGGACGGCGGAGAGTGGTGGGGGCGGCGGCGCGCGTGGGAGAGAAACAGAGAGAGAGAGAGGGGCGGGGTGGGGCGCGGCCGCTGTTAGGTAAGTTAAATCTTTGTCGTCCATCCCCCTTTGCCGTCCGCTTTTTTGCCCTTTGGCGTCCGCTAGCGGACGGCAAAGAGGGGGGCCGTTAAGTTTTTTTTAAGTAGCTCGTCAGTGGGGCCCCCCTCCCTCTTTGCCGTCCGCTAGCAGACGGCAAAGAACAGGCTGATGGCAAATATGAACTTTGCCATCAGCCAGTTCTTTGCCGTCTGTTTTTTGGAAATGGACAACAAAGACCTCCTTTGCCGTCCGCTAGCAGACGGCAAAGAGAGAGCTGATGGCAAATTCTCTGATTCCAGTAGTGAAAGCACATATACCTTGATAAAGTTTTGAAGAAGTTCAAAATGGATCTAGCAAAGAAAGGGTTCTAGCATGTGTTACAAGGTGTGAAGTTGAGTCAGACTCAATGCCCGACCACTTCAGAAGATAGAGAGAAAATGAAAGTCATTCCCTACGCTTCAGCCATAGGTTCTATCATGTATTCAATGCAGTGTACCAGACCTGACGTGTGCTTTGCTATCAGTTTAGCAGGGAGGTACCAAAGTAATCCAGGAATGGATCACTGGACAGCGATAAAGAACATCCTGAAATACCTGAAAAGGAATAAGAATATGTTCCTCGTTTATGGAGGTGACAAAGAGCTCATCGTAAACAGTTACGTCGATGCAAGCTTTGACACTGATCAAGATGAATTAAAGTCACAAACCGGATACATATCTCTACTCCTATAAAAAGAGAGTTGGGGGTGATGGTGTGTCTGCCTCTAACCATCTCGGCCGTCCGATATGGAATAAAAGGCTGAGATAGAGATATCACGCCGCACCGAGTCTCCTTCTATCGCAAAAGAAACAGAGTCTTCGAGAAACCATCACGAATTCCTCGCCGCCAGAATCTCGCGCCGGTCAAACTCTATCGCACGAGCTCGCTCCAGCGACCCCGGCCACTCTCGGATCCGGAGGATTGGGGTTCGGCGCTAGCTGCTGCTGCCTACCGCCGCGCACATGGGCGCGCCCCAGCCACCCCGCCAGCTCTCAGATTGGTGGGATTTGGGTTTGGCGCCAGCTACTGCTGCCTACGGGCGATCTCCGCGGCGGCGGAGGAGAAGAAAAAGAGAGATGGAGTGGCTCCTGTAGAAGCTCAAGGGGCCCGAGGCCTACCCCAAGGTCAACGAGGACTTCTACAAGCTCACACTCTGGCGTTGTTGTCATGCTCATCTCCGCCCTCGTCATGTTACTCCTCTTCGTCTCCGAGACCAGTAACTAAGTGACGCTTCTCCTCTTCTTCAGCCTGCAATGGCATCAACGCGATGCGGAATTTGAGGTCCACGGTCCTGAAAACATGTCCAATTATACTACTACTTGCTAGGTGACTTTGGGAATTAATGGTTTGTGTCAGCTCGGATTGCGTCAACTCTCGATTCCAGTGATGCGTATTTGGTACCTTGCTGTGCTTGGCATTGCCACTGATTGCAATGGTTGAGCTGTTGGAAGATTCTTGAAAAGTTGTACATGTTTCTGTTGCCGGATCCAAGAAATTGGTCATTTTTTCAGAGCAGAGATGACGTGCATGAGATTCGTACAGTTGTGTGATTGAAACCATAATTGCTCCTTGACATGTGAATTTGTGAAATGTTTGGAAACAAGTTGGCTGTGGATCTACAAATTACCGAACTATGGATTTAGCCTTTATATTTGACTCTTTGCAGAATTTTGTACTTCATCCTTGGTTAAATTCCTTCAACTCCATCCCTTCGTGTTGTTACCAGATTTGCTATGCAAATATCCAGACTGTTTTTTCTTTTTGATCTGTGCTAGATTTTTCTACATGACATCAAGATAAGTAGAGCAGCTTGATCAAGAATGGATAAGTGTCTTCTTAAGTAGTGAAGTTCTCGGATCCCACACACAATGAATAAAGGTACGCTTTTCTTCCATGTTGTATCAAGATCAGAGGCATCCAGTATGCTCTACTTTATTAGTTTGTTAGCTCGGTAATTCAGCTCGGGTCATTCCTTGGTATTCAGTGTGCCAACATTGTGCATTACTTGAATAAATCACCATTTCAAATCCATTCAGTTAATTGGATTAGGCATAGCCCTCGAAAACATTTCAAGTAAAGTTTACATGGAGTTATTTGTTCCACATAAACAGTAGGACTCAATTTTGCTTCAGATGTATGCTTTTGGGTGGATGAACACTTGGTTAACGAATCTTATGAGGTACTCCCTTTGTCCGACAATATAAGACGTCTTATATTGTGGCACGGGAGAAGTACTTTTTTAGTTCTTTCTTTTAAAAAATTTGGAGAGGTGAGAGCAGAGGAAAAGGCAAAGCTGGTCCATGAAGTTGAATTTCAGTTCAAAGCCTACTACACGTTCGGTTGTTGCTCATTGAAGGCAGAAGAGGGATTCGATTAATCTTCCTTCTCATGATCGAAAGATACGAAATCCTTGTGGTGTTGATAGAAGGGGTTCACCTTAATAAAAAGGCTGCTGGACATGGTTAAGCAACTACCCTTTCTTGATTCATCCAAAGACAGGGGAGGGCATTAAAATAAACAATTGGTGTGAAAAAGTTGTACATGATTGATTACAATATGGTCAAGTTTTGTAAGTGTATGGCTGTGAGAAATCCATGTATGGTTTAATTCTCTAATTAATGTAGGTATTGTCAGAACTTCCGGTTCACTAATGTTGATCTATTCATTTTCCTTTTGTCCATGTTGCTCAATGAGCTGAATTGTTTAATTGACCGTTGGCTTTATCATATTAGTGGAACAATTTGTAAGTTGTGTTATACATTGTGAAAGAAGACGTTAACAGATTTGCAGAAGTGAGCCATGTTTTCGTTTTAATTTATGTCAACATCTTATATATGAAGTTTAAATGTCCACTCTTTCATGTATTTTTATCATTTTTAAATATTCTGTTATGCTTGATCTCTACCATCTTCATCATCGAAGGTCGCAACATTTGTTCCGTTGCAACGCACGGACAACTTGCTAGTTTTTATTAAATGGTGGAGCTGTCAGTTGGTGCAGTTCCAAGCAGAGCGTCGTGGCGGGATCTACATGTGAAGCAGGGTACATAGCTGCTTCAGAAGTAGCAAATGAAGGAGTCTGGATGAAGGAGTTCAAATCCTATCTAGGTGTCATACCTAGTGCATCGGGTCCAATGAAAATCTTTTGTGACAATACTGATGCAATTGCCTTGGCAAAGGAATCCAGATTTCACAAGAGAACCAAGCACATCAGGAGACGCTTCAATTCCATCCGCGATCAAGTCAAGGAGGGAGACATACAGATTTGCAAGATACATACGGATTTGAATGTTGCACACCCGTTGACTAAGCCTCTCTCACGAGCAAAACATGATCAGCACCAATACTCCATGGGTATTAGAATCATTACAATGTAATCTAGATTATTGACTCTAGTGCAAGTGGGAGACTGAAGGAAATATGCCCTAGAGGCAATAATAAAGTTGTTATTTATATTTCCTTATATCATGATAAATGTTTATTATTCATGCTAGAAGTGTATTAACCGGAAACTTAGTACATGTGTGAATACATAGACATACAGAGTGTCACTGGTATGCCTCTACTTGACTAGCTTGTTAATCAAAGATGGTTATGTTTCCTAGCCATGGACAAGAGTTCTCATTTGATAAACGGGATCACATCATTATAGAATGATGTGATTGACTTGGCCCATCCGTTAGCTTAGCACTATGATCGTTTAGTTTATTGCTATTGCTTTCTTCATAACTTATACATGTTCCTATGACTATGAGATTATGCAACTCCCGAATACCGGAGGAACACTTAGTGTGCTATCAAACGTCACAACGTAACTTGGTGATTATAAAGATGCTCTACAGGTGTCTCCAATGGTGTTTGTTGAGTTGGCATACATCGAGATTAGGATTTGTCACTCCGATTGTCGAAGAGGTATCTCTGGGCCCTCTCGGTAATGTAAATCACGATAATCCTTGCAAGCAATGTGACTAATAAGTTAGTTACATGATGTCGCATTACGGAATGAGTAATGAGACTTGCCGGTAACGAGATTGAACTAGGTATGATGATACCGACAATCGAATCTCGGGCAAGTAACATACCGATGACAAAGGGAACAACGTATGTTGTTATGTGGTTTGACCGATAAATATCTTCATATAATATGTAGGAACCAATATGAGCATCCAGGTTCCGCTACTGTTTATTGACTAGAAGTGAGTCTCGGTCATGTCTACATAGTTCATGAACCCGTAGGGTTGGCACGCTTAACGTTCGATGATGATCAGTATTATGAGTTTATGTGTTTTGATGTACCGAAGGTAGTTCGGAGTCCCGGATGTGATCACGGACATGACGATGAGTCTCGAAATGGTCAAGACATAAAGATCGATATATTGGAAGGCTATGTTTGGACAACAGAATGGTTCCGTATGAGTTCGGGCATTTTCCTGAGTACCGGGAGGTTACCGGAATCCCCCGGGGAGTCAATGGGCCATACTGGGCCTTAGTGGGAGAGAGGAGGAAGCGCCAGGTGGAGGGAGCCCCCCCCCCCCCAACACCAATCCGAATTGGGTGGGGCCCCCTTTCCTTTCTCCTTCTCCCTCTTCCTTCTTCTCCTACTCCAACTAGGGAAGGGGGGAAACCTACTCCTACTAGGAGTAGGACTCCCCCCCTTGGGCGCGCCCTATGAGGGCTGGCCCTCCCCTACTCCACTCCTTTATATATGTGGGAATGGGGCACCCCATAGTCACACAAGTTGACAGTTGTCTTAGCCGTGTGCGGTGCCCCCTCCACAGATTTCCACCTCGGTCATATCGTTGTAGTGCTTAGGCGAAGCCCTGCGTCGGTAACTTCATCATCACCGTCATCACGCCGTCGTGCTGACGAAACTCTCCTTCGGCCTCAGCTGGATCAAGAGTACGAGGGATGTCACCGAGCTGAACGTGTGTAGATTGGGGAGGTGTCGAACGTTCGGTAGTTGGATCGGTTGGATCGCGAAGACGTTCGACTACATCAACCGCATTACTAAACGCTTTCGATTTTGGTCTACGAGGGTACGTGGACACACTCTCCCCACTCGTTGTTATGCATCACCTAGATGAATCTTGCGTGTGCGTAGGAATTTTTTGAAATTACTGCGTTCCTCAGTTGTTTGTTGGGTTGGCATAGATCGAGATTAGGATTTGTCACTTCGAGTATCGGAGAGGTATATCTGGGCCCTCTCGGTAATGCACATCACTATAAGCCTTGCAAGCAATTTGACTAATGAGTTAGTTATGGGATGATGCATTACGGAACGAGTAAAGAGACTTGCCGGTAACGAGATTGAACTAGGTATGATGATACCGACAATCGAATCTCGGGCAAGTAACATACCGATGACAAAGGGAATAATGTATGTTGTTATTGCGGTTTGACCGATAAAGATCTTTGTAGAATATGTAGGAACCAATATGAGCATCCAGGTTCCGCTATTGGTTGTTGATTGGAGATGTGTCTCGGTCATGTCTACATAGTTCTCGAACCCATAGGGTGTGCACGCTTAATGTACGATGACGATTTGTATTGTGAGTTATGTGTTTTGGTGACCGAAGTTTGTTCGAAGTCCCGGATGAGATCATGGACATGACGAGGAGTCTTGAAATGGTCGAGAGGTAAAGATTCATATATTAGAAGGTAGTATTCGGACATCAGAATGGTTTCGAGTGGTTCGGGTATTTTACCGAAGTATCGAGGGGTTACCGGAACCCCCCGTGGGAAATATTGGGCCTACATGGGCTTTAGTGGAGAGAGAGGGGAGCCCGCAAGGGGTCCCCCCCCATGGAGTCCGAATTGGACAGGGGGAGGGGGCGGTGTCGGTGTCAAAACCGGCAGATCTCGGGTAGGGGGTCCCGAACTGTGCGTCTTAGGATCAATGGTAACAGGAGACAAGGGACACGATGTTTTACCCAGGTTCGGGCCCTCTTGATGGAGGTAAAACCCTACGTCCTGCTTGATTGATATTGATGATATGGGTAGTACAAGAGTTGACCTACCACGAGATCAGAGAGGCTAAACCCTAGAAGCTAGCCCATGGTATGATTGTTGTATATCTTTATCGACTAGCCTGGCCTCGGTTTATATAATGCACCGGAGGCCTAGGATAACAAGAGTCCTAGCCGAATACGCCGGTGGGGGAGGAGTCCTTGTCTTGATCGCCAAGTCTTGTAGAATCTTCATTGTATGCGGCACCTGTCCGGACTGGCCCATGAGTATACGGCCGTGGGGGTCCTCGGCCCAATCTAATAGATCGGGAGATGACGTGGTGAGTACCCCCTAGTCCAGGACACCGTCAGTAGCCCCCTGAACCGGTCTTCAAGTTAGGGACGCTCCTCGATTCTTCCGAACTGTTCTTCATCTTCGGTCGTCGATCTTGAAAACTGGTTCAACGAATCTTCTTTATCTTCGATCTTGAGGATCGCCGAAATGCATTCGACGGGTTTACACGTCGGGTATCCAAGGAGCCCCTTTAAATTTCTGGCCTTTATCAATGCCTCGTTATTTTTATGCCACACCTCGGGTTTGAAGTTGTTCCCGGGCGGCAGCGTCCTCTTGCGTCCGAGCTCCAACGCCGGACTGCATTCGAGGTATCTTTTACAGCCGAGCGCCAATGCCGGACTGCTTCCCAGCTCTAACGCCGGACTATGTATCCGAGCTCCAACGCCGGACTATGTATCCGAGCTCCAACGCCAGACTGTATCCGAGGTGTCGTAAATCACCTTGGTTCAAAGAAGTTTGAAGGAGTTTAGCCGAGCTTAATGCCGGAAATGCCCTCTATGGAGCCAGCCACTAGCGCCCGAGCTTTATGCCGGACTGCTTCTGAGGTGGTGCACCACCCCGAATATTGGCCGATTTTTGTCAATATTTTTTGTTGGTGCAATTTATTCTCTGCCGAGATACATAGCCAGTAGCCCTCAAGGTGAGTATCGGCCTAAAACCCGAGAAGCCCATGAAGGATGACATAAGACCGCTGATCCCCATAGCTGCTGAGACTCAGGTTGATTTGCAAAATCGGTCTGAGGATCAAGTCCTAGCTCGGCAGAATACTTCGGGACACAAAAAGCGGCGTGCTCAGTCCTCGAGACTCAGGTTGGGTGCGGCCGACCAACCTGAGGATCAAAATCTCCTCGGAAACTATATTGCACATAAAATTTTCTGCATTGGGCAAGCAATGCAGTAGCCCCCGAGACACTGGTCGGGTGGCAACACCAGATCAGGGGATCAATATGCCCCTTTGATATGTTTTAAATAATAAGCCCGAAGCCCAGTAGCCCCCGAGCCTTAATGCGGGCACGGGTGGCCGAATTAAGGATCAATATCCATAGTAAAATCACAAATTATGTGTAATGACTCTATGTATCCAAGTACTTTACGTCATTGATGCTCGGATCCGCGTTGTACAAAACTTTGTTGACCGACCATCGGCTTCCACCTCCTCGACCAATAGCTGAGGAGTGTTTGTCTTACTTTATAAAGTCTTTATGAGGACGACAAACAAGGCAATCTGGCCATACGGTTTTATAAACAAAGGTACGCGGAGAGATATATTATATTACTGCTTAACAGAAAAAATGTCTTCCAAAGAAAATAGTCCCGCTGTCGGTTCCTTTCTTTGGGTTGTCATGCTAAGCATGATCATAAAACCTCAGCTCCAATGTAAGAGCAAAATATCGAGGATTTAGTTGGGGAGGCTAGTTTATAGCCCCCGGTAGTGTTCGGCGACAGTCGAGGTCAAGCCATAAACACTTCGGCCAATGTTATGAACGGCCTGTTATTTAACATAGTTATCAGATCGCTGACCGGTTTACGCTTATTGTGACAGTCAGTTTTCGGCTTTCTCCACGGAGGTGCTTAACCATGTGAGCTGGAAGCACAATCGCAGTGGTTCTCCCTTTGCACGCCTAGCCGAACAAAACGGAACATAGGAAGCAAGTGCGGGAGCCGGGCAACCCAACTATTGACCGAAGACACAATTCGAAACTGATTCATATATAGCAATATCCGAGAATATTTTTGCCGAAATCCCTAAAAGGTGTTTGGCGTTGTACTGCGAGACTAATGCTGGAAAAGCACAAATAGTTTAAAAGTGCCAAAAAGCTTGGAAAACCAAGAAACGTCAGTGAAAACATGACGTCCGAACAATATCAAGTGTTCGGTGCCAATCCGAAAATTGGTCTTAGAAAAAAGAAGTGCTTCTGTCGTGCTTTAACATGATACATCCTATCTCAGGACTTCGAGCGGGTCAGCCTACGGCTTCAACCTCCTATCTCGAGGGCGGAGTACTTCTCATCAGGCCAGTTTAGCAAACTAAACTCTAGCGGCTTTGAGAGAGAAATTAGGCTCCCCGGCTAGTGACCGCACACTCGTGTCGAAAAAAGGAGTGATAAATAATAAAAACTTTGCAACGACTAAGGAGAAAAACACTTAGTATAAGACGGCTCAAATAAACATAAGAGCCCCCAAGTGACTTGGGTAAAAGTTGACTATAATGTAAGGTGACATGTAAAATGCCTTCTAGCCGGATTGTAGATCGTTTGTCGTAGCGGACCTTTTCGCTTCAACCTCTGGACCCAATAGTCCGGAGTGTGTCCGAATACCCTTGCGGTCATAAAAACCGGGGCATGCGGGGAGACTAGGCGTAGGGGTCATTAGTGATGTATCAGACAAGTGCCCAACTAGTTATGTTATATTACATGGTTAGTAAGAAACATCTTCCAGGGAGAATAGTTCCGTTAGGGGTTCCTTTCCCTGGGAGGCATGCCCTAAAGTGCATGTCCGGACTGCGAAAAGAGCAGAAAAACATCTGGGGGCAGGTAAATAAATAGGTAAGAAATCATCTTTTAGTTCACCGACCGAATATTCCCTTAAGAACGCTAGCTTTCGGCTTCACCCAGTCTGAGGTACACATCCGGCTGACCCGGCAGTAACAATCGCAGAGGTGCTCCCTTTACCTCCTAGCCGAACAATCGGGAACGTAGGGGTAAGCACAGGACCCAGGGAACCCAGCTTGGCCAAAACTTAAGTCATATCGATGCATATAATGGTGAATAAAAGGTACATGCGGAAGTGTGACACATGTGTTGGGCATAAAGCCCGTATTAATAAGCTTCTGTTAAAGAAGCCCCCAGGTATAATGAGCGCGGATAGCGCGTCAAGTGTGTGCAAACAAAGTTTGGACAAGAAAAATTTTTACAAGCCACTTTTTTCCAAAAAAGTATAATGCTTGGTCGAACCGAACACAAGTTAAAAATTTAAAACTTTGAGCATGAAGACAACTTAGCTGGTTAATGTGTTCGGTATTGACGACGTGGTCCGAGCTTGATGCGGGACAAGGTTCCATCCCCCAAGCCGGTCCCGAGGTGGCGGAGCAAAGAGCTCGGCATTCCGAAGTGGTGACATAGCTCGGTAAATGCAGAACGGCAGAGTGATGCCGAAGTCCCCGACATGGGGAAATGAAGTGTTGATGAAGCCCCCCGTCTAGCCGAGGTGACGCCAAAGGATATAGTCCGGCTGGATCATTTTCCTGTGCACAAAAAATAGTGCAAACCGGAGATAATAGTGATAATAATAATTAAAAAAATTCGTTGCATAATGAATAATTTATGCAAAGTGAGTAATAAAGGAAATATGGCCTGGCGCCGAGGTCGATGTCGATGCAGGGCGTCGGCGTGATGCGGTAAAGGCGTGGCCAAGCCTGAATTCACAGGTCGGTCCGTCCTCCGGATGCGGCGTTTGCCGGACTATGTACGGAGACTGACCGAACCATGATGCGACCGTCGTTAATGCGGCCACCATTTGATAGACCTGTGAACATATGATGGACAAACCAGAGTAATAATTCCTTGGGAAAAATGAACCCAAACAAACAAAAAATATTAGGATTAATAGCACCTGGTTTATTTGTTGTAGCAATCCGAAGGAGGATGATGCTGGCAAAGGTTGTCTTGCCGAGGCAAAGCCCTCGGTCCAGCTAATCGTGACGAAGCTGGTTGGCTGGTGATGCCGAAGTGTCCGGAGTAGGTTGATGAAGAGATGATGAATCCTCCGGTCCAGCCGAGATGTCGAAGTAGTTCGGCGTGATGGACACCGGCTTGAAGGAGCAACAGTGCGGCCCTGCCGATGCAGGTCGTGACGTGGTCGATGCCGGCTTGATGAAGCGACCGTGCGGCGATGCCGATATTCCCGCTCCGTGTAATCCGTGGGGCGGCAATGTTGATGATGATTTGTTCTTCGCGATGCCGGACTCTTGTTCGGCTTGCCGAGATGATGATCCGAAGAAGCTGAGCTCGGCTCAACAAAGTGACGACCTGTCTAGCGCAGGTCGACAGCCGTGGAACAATATTGCCGGACTGGTTTGACACCAGCAATGATGTTGAAGATCATGTTGAAAAGATTTTAAGGTTAGTGGGATGTGTTTGGGAACAATACACAATATCCCATACAAAACTTCCTTCAAAAAGGATGTCCGAAATCCCGTTCATAAAAAAGATGAATTCGGGTCGGATTCGTTTTCGCGCAGAAAACAGATCCGAAAAGTGATGCACTAATCGGAAGGTTCCCGGAGTTCTGACGGTCGGGTCGAGCTGAAATTTGGAGGGGTGGTAGATATAGGAATTCCGCAGCCGATCAATGGTTGGATCTTCCAAAGGACGTCCGAGCTAGAAGCTGGACACCACGCCCTAAACTCGTCCAGATTCCCGTCGAGATTTGATAGGGCTCCGGTATATCGTGGATTGCGAGAGATTCCTCCATCGGAACTCGACGAAATTTTCCAGGGTTGTTGTAGACTCAATTCCGCACAATTCCACCAAGGTGATCGCCAAAGCGATACTCGAGGAGGTGGTGGCAGCAGACACGAGTTCGCTGTCCAGAAAAACAGCACGGTCGCTTGAGGGCAATGTTGACGTTGAGCCCCCGAGCTCCATGGATGAATCCTCCATGATCTTGATAGAGATCGGAGTTGGTGTTGATGAAGGCCCTCATCCGAATATGACGATCGGAGGTAGGGCGCAGTCCTCGGTTAAGCCAAGGTGACCAGTCGAGCTGGTGACAAAGATGCCGACGTCGCAGTTGACCTGCAGTCGAGCCATTGATCCTTTCGCCGATCACACAGCGGAACTCTCAATGAAAGCACCAATGTCGGTGTCAAAACCGGCAGATCTCGGGTAGGGGGTCCCGAACTGTGCATCTTAGGATCAATGGTAATAGGAGACAAGGGACACGATGTTTTACCCAGGTTCGGGCCCTCTTGATGGAGGTAAAACCCTACGTCCTGCTTGATTGATATTGATGATATGGGTAGTACAAGAGTTGATCTACCACGAGATCAGAGAGGATAAACCCTAGAAGCTAGCCTATGGTATGATTGTTGTATATCTTTATCGACTAGCCTGGCCTCAGTTTATATAATGCACCGGAGGCCTGGGATAACAAGAGTCCTAGCCGAATACGCCGGTGGGGGAGGAGTCCTTGTCTTGATCGCCAAGTCTTGTAGAATCTTCATTGTATGCGGCACCTGTCCGGACTGGCCCATGAGTATACGGCCGTGGGGGTCCTCAGCCCAATCTAATAGATCGGGAGATGACATGGTGAGTACCCCCTAGTCCAGGACACCGTTAGGCGGCGCCCCTCTTTCCTTCTCCCTCTACCTCTCCTTCCTTTTCCCCTCCAGTAAGAAAGAAAAAGAGGGGGGGCACATCCTACTAAGAGTGGAGTCCTAGTAGGACTCCCCCATGGCACACCCCTCCTGGCCGGCCACCTCCTCCTCCCCTCCTTTATATACGGGGGAAGGGGGCACCCCATAGCACATCATTTGTTCTCTTAGCCGTGTGCGGTGCCCCCCTCCAGAGTTTACTCCTCCGGGCATATCGTCGTAGTGCTTAGGCGAAGCGCTGCGCGGATCACATCACCGTCACCACAACGTCGTGCTAACGAAACTCTCCCTCGACCCTCTGCTGGATCAAGAGTTCGAGGGACATCATCGATCTGAACGTGTGCTGAACTCGGAGGTGTCGTGCGTCCGGTACTAGATCGGTTGGATTGTGAAGACGTTCGACTACATCAACAACGTTAACCTAACGCTTCCGCTTTAGGTCTACGAGGGTACGTGGACACACTCTCCCCTTCTCATTGCTATGCATATCCTAGATAGATCTTGCGCGATCGTAGGAATTTTTTTAAAATTGCATGCTACGTTCCCCAACAACTACTGCAAATAGAGAATTTGCCATCAGTCAGATCTTTGCCGTCTTCTAGCAAGCGGCAAAGATGGCCTTTGCCGTCTACTTCTAAAAAACGAACGACAAAGAATTGGTTGACGGCAAAGATCCTATTTACCATCAGCCAGTTCTTTGTCGTCGGTTGGCTGACGGCAAAGAACGTACCCACTAACGACCTCTAACGGCGCGCTCCCAGCCCGCACCACCGCGCCCAGCACCGCCGCATCCCCACCACCCTCCTTGCCCCCGGAGCCGCCAGCCACCCAGCACCGCCGCCCCACCACCTTCCTTGCCCCGGATCCCGCCTCCCCCGCCGCCCGGCGCCCCCGCCCCAGCCGGCCCGGCGCCCACACCGCCCCGCCGCCCCGTCACCCCCGATCCCCGTCGCCCCGCCCCCACCACCCGGGTGCCGCCGCCGCACGGCGCCACCCGCCCCCACCCTCCCTGCCCTGAAGCCCCCGCCTCCATCGCCCCAGGCCGCCCCGCCCCGCCCTCCTCCTCCATCGCCGCTCGATCGCCACCGCCGCCCCGCCCCCTCCTCCACTACCGCTCGTCGCCACCGCTGCCCTCTCTCTGGCGAGCTCCATCGCTGCCCTCTCTCCTTTTTATCTTCTTTTTCTGTTTTTTAGATTTACTTTAGTTTAGGCTTAGTTTAGTTTAATTTTAGTTAGGTTGATGGCAAAAACAATAATGCTATGTTACTCATCTTTCGATTTCAATGTGCAGTTGTTTCGTTGCTGCGAGGGTCTGGTGTTCGACGAGCTCCGCCCCTACGTTTGTGGGTGAGCACAAATGACACCTCCTCCTCCCCCCTTAATTATCTGCTCTGTTCCGGCCTTCGTGCCGATTACACTAACTAGGTAACTACAGTCGCGTTACCAGTATGCGTCTCACGTCCGAAAGGGTTGCATCGATAAATATGCATTTAGTTGCATATTTATCATCGTAACTCATTCAGATTGTCTAGCGATTTCCCCGGACAGCCCGAGTATGTGTAGATTGAGTACGTTCTCCATGCTCTACCCCATTCCGAGACAAAATTTCATCAGCGCCCCCTGTTGTTCTCCGGATGCACATTCTCTTGGCCTTTTGCCGAGACGTGTATCAGGAGAACAGCGGGGAGGTCCTGTCGATATTTTGTGCTAGGCCGTTACAAAACATGCAAGGACCAAAAGGAAAGCAGAACTGGACGAAGCCAAAGGCATGGTTCAATCTTGGAAGGCCATCTATGAGGGAAATTATCTTGTGGGTGAAAATGAAGTTGATGTTCCCCGATGGTTATGCAGCGAATCTAAAGAGGGGAGCGAGTCTTGACAAATTGAAAATATTTGGTCTCAAGAGTCATGATTGGCACATATAGATTTAGCGCGTAATGTCGGTGATGTTGAGTGGATTCATCCCCGAGGATGAATGGCTAGTACTGGCAGAGCAGAGCTATTTCTTTCGTGTTCTTTGTGCGAAGGAACTATCGCCTGCCGTGCTAAAAGAAATGGAAGGGTTGGCGCCGGAGTTGATCTGCAAGTTAGAGAAGATTTTTCCGCCAGGCTTCTTTAATCCAATACAACACTTGATTTTGCATCTCCCGACCGAGGCAAGATTGGGCGGGCATGCAAAATCGTTGGTGCTACGGAACTGAGAGGTTGCAGAAGACGCTCCGAGAAAAATGTAAAAATAAACGTCGAATTGAAGCATCGATGGCCGAGGCATTTATTACTGAGGAGGCGGCAAACTTTGTGACAGCACACTATGAAGCCAAAAATTGTCATTTGCATAATCTGAAGCCTCGATACAATGCTGGCGACCATAAATCCAACCTCACCCTGTTCAAAGGGAATCTCGCACCAGCCAGTGCTTCGAAACCAATATCATTGGATGTCCAAGAATGGCGGACCATTTCGTTGTATATCTTCACCAACCTAACAGAAGTGCGGCCGTACATCGAGTAAGTTCTCGCGTAAATTGTTTCGCAACTTCTAATTCCTTTGAACTGCTCTTATTCCCAGATATTTTTTGATACAACCGATACGATCGCCTAATTCTCGGATGGACCAGTGATCCGAAAGGAATCCATCGAAGAGTATGAGCTTCTGGCAAAGCAAGGAGGCGGCTTTCCCGGTTTCATCTCTTGGTTCAAACAAACGGTAATTTCCATTAGACCATTCCCATTTCTTCATCAAATTTGCGGCTAATGCAACAATCCTTTCGTATTAAACTTGTAGGCTAATCCAGAGTCTATGGACACCAAACTGAGACAAATCGCTAATGGTTTTGACTTTAAGGTCCGTTCATTTGAAAAATACGACATCAACGGGTATCGCTTTCGTACCTACGGCAAAGAGCTATCTATGGTCGACCAAAAGTCTACAAATTGTTGTGTCTCTGCTATCGGTGATGGAGGTATCGAGTATGATGGGAGAGTTGAAGCAATTTATGAACTTCTATTCTATGGTCAAAACGCACCGAACATCGTGGTCTTCAAATGTTACTGTTACCAGCCGAAGGAGACTAGAAGGACTCATGAACATATAGGGCTAGTCGAAATCAAACAAAGCACCCATTTAGATGTTCCCGATGTCTATATTACAGCTCAACAAGTGACCCAAATTTTCTAAATACCGTGGGCCTGCCAAACTGATCCAAATCTGAATGGTTGGGATGTCGTTTATGAAGTGCCGCCACGTGTTAAACCACCTCCCCTCAATGAAGAGGATTATGAACCTCACATTACCCAGACACATATGAAGGTGAATTCTTCCAAGAAATATGTATTTCCAAAAAAACACTTCAAGAAACGCTCTACCTCACACCCGAATATCGAAGTAGACAGCAACACTGAACCCGACTTCACCCCTGAGCCGGAAGAAGAAGAGTCTGAACAAGAAGAGGTTACTGCTATGGATGACTTGTCAATGCTTGACCGATTACGTAAAGGTGGCCTTCCACATGTTGATGCCGCTGAACCCGATGAGCACTTCATTCATGATAGTGATGATGATGATGATGCATTTATAGATCCCGGAGCATTTATTGAACCTGACGATCCAGACTATTATCAGGTATTCAATTTTTTATGTTGTACTTGATTTATATAGTTACTTGTATGATGGTATGATTTATGTAGTTATTTGTATAATTTTCTTACTTTGTTTGATTGTTTGTTATACATAGTGCCATGGTCTTGATACCCATCCCCGTCGGCCCTCGCCCTCTTTATGATTCGGATGTGGTATATTCTCTTTTATAACTATTTGTTGCATTTCGCATTTTAACAATTATGGCCATCAAGTTGACATAGAGATGTTTTTATCTAGGAGGTATGTGAACCGGAAATTGCAACCAACCCTCTTGTCGAGAAGTTAAATTTAGTTGAAAAGGAAAATGAGTATTTGAAAGAAAAAATAAAAATTTGAAGAAGAGAAGATGAAACTGGGGTTGTATGTTGCCGATGCCATTGATGGTCACAAGATGAAGATGAATGCAATGCGCTTGAAGATGGATGCAATGCGCTTGGAGTTTAAGATTAGAGAATATGCCATTGATAATGAGGCTTGGTATCATTATGCCATTGGATCAATTGTTACCTTAGTTGTGATCTTCATTGCATTTGTTCTGATGAGGGTAAGTTTTCTCTAGTGTTTTGCTTAACAAATGGATACTTAGCTTTGTACAGGCTTGTTAGCCCTATTATGCCACATACTTTCCTTATTTTTCCCAAAAAAGACGTACTTACATAATTATCCTCCTAAATGACATAATTAGCTTACTTAGTTCATTTATGACATAAGTAGCTTATTCATTTCAAAAATGACATAATAACGTTAGTTCTCTCGTAGATGTCATATACTTAGCTTATTTTCTTCCTAAATGGCTTAATTACCTAAGTTAGATAAAAATGAGCTATACTTACGTAATTTGGCTCAAAATGGCATCATCACCTAGATTAGCACAAAAATGACCTATACTTACCTTATTTTCCTCCAAATTGACATAATAAGCTTAGTTGGCTAAAAATGGCATAATTACCTATGTTAGCTCTAAAATGACACAAATAAGGAATAAGAAGAATAAAAACAAGAAAGAGGAGAAAAGGAAAGAATTGAAGAAGAAAGAGAAGAAAAACAAAGAATAAAATAAGAAGAATGAGAATAAGGAGGAAAGGGATAAAAAGATAGAAGAGAAGAAGAAAGATGGGAAAAGAAGAAGAAGAAGAAGAATAGAAGACTCTTCTTCTTCTTCTTCTTCTTCTAACTTTCTTACTCCATTTTTACAGGTTTGATTCACTTCATGGAAGTAGCATTGATGGACTGCTAGTGTCTACTTCTTGTTTTCACTTGTATTGATGAACAATGTGAAACTATGTATGTATATATGGATGAACTCCGTGAAACTATGTATGTATTGGATCTTTTAATACCCTATGTGTTCTGTTGCATTGATGGACTGCTAGATGTTTGATACATGGGCTATGTTTGATGTTGAAACTACATATATCGTATATATATTTTGAAAATGCAGGGACATAATAGAAAAAAGAAAAACAGTAACAATACAGGCACTTTGCCGTCTGCCGCTGCGGACGGCAAAGAAGCCACGTGGCGGCAACCTATGCAACCTGGGAGCTGACACATTTGGTCACTTTGCCGTCCGTGGCAGATGGCAAAGAGTTGGGTCTGCTGACGCATCTGCTGAATTCACAAGGCAGACGGTAAAGGGCTGGGCAGCTTAGTCCTCCGCTGGCGGACGACAAAGGCTGCCGTTAGCCAACTAACGTGGCTAACGCGTGGTTTTTGCCGTCCATGTTCTTTGCCGTCCACCGCCGACGGCAAAGGGCATTTGCCGTCCGCTTTGAGGAAGCAGACGGCAAATAACATGTTTACCGTCACTCTCTTTGCCGGGCAGGTTTTCCGTCGGTGGCAGACGGCAAAGAGCTTAGCCGTCTGCTTTTGGTGCCTTTGCCGTCCTCCATCTAATAATTGGTTCAGTTTGTATCTTGGCGACACAATAGATGCATCCTCATAATAGTGTCATGCTTACTTTCTTATCTAATATGAGTGATATGTGCTCATATAAATATTTGTAATATTGAGTTGGCATGTTTTCATACTTCCTACATCTTTGCTAACCCGAGTCAACAACTGAGCTTTCTCGATTCTAACGAATGGATAATGAATCTGAACATCCATGCCAATGTATTTGTTTATTCCACCAAATCCTTTTTTTCAGAATTGCTAACATATTACATTTCGTATGCCCTTAGTCGACACTCGACAAGTAAGCAGCGCGAAAAAGATTATATGTTGAAGACTCGATATGCGGCTGGTCGTTTAAAGGATGTTGCTAGATATTGTGGTTGTATGCTTCCATCCACTTTATTATTGCTTCAAAATGCCAAACTATATGCTTCGGCCAGACAGTTGTTCGTCCAAACTAGTTCACCAAACATACCTTGCTTATATGCTTCCAATTAAACCTTTAATTGGTCCCGTTGAAAACAGATGTTTTGCTTGAAGCAATTCACATGTGATTTTGAGAAACATTAACTGCAGTTCGAAGCACCACATAGATGAATGATGCATGCTCCTACACCAAGATAATGTGCACCTTGAGGAGCCACACCGAAGGCAATGACTTGATGGTGGTTTGTCACTTCCCGTACAACAGCAAGTAGGAAACTACTACGAGCAAGTATCAGTTTGTTTGAGCATGTATTAATTCAAATTGTTTGTCTGTTGGGACTATGGAACATAATTTTTTTGTCCATGGAAGCAAATGGCTAGTTCTTTTGAAGCATGTGTTCTTGTGATAGTGCAATGTTTTTTTTTCTTTTGATGGAAACAAACTATTTGGTTGAAAACAACTCTAGTCGATGAAAACAAAAGAGTGATAAAGAAGACAATTTTTCTTCTTAGACGGAAGCAAATTACTATTTCACTGGAAGCAGTTTTATAGTCGATGGAAGCAAAAAATTGATGCCTTCAAAGAGGTGCAATTCTAATCAGTTTTGTGAAAAAAATATCTCGTTAAGAGAAATATAAAAGTTAGCTTCCAAGAAAAAATATCACATTATGTGCACACAAATCTATTTCAAACCAAAGCAAAATCTTCCACTACTGAATCAAAATCTCCACTTTACTGTACGCAACATCATGCATCAATTTCTTGGTTCGGAGATGTGCTAACAACATATGGAGCAATTAACGGGAGCACTTACTAGAAGCATGCAGAGCAGTTATTGAAGCACGCCAGCAGAGAAATTAGTGGGGCCGTGCTATTCAGAGGAGCGGGCCTTTCTATTCGAAGATCAGATGGTAATCCCAACTTTAGTTATACGGTCATTAACTGGTCTGATGGAATGCTAGAGGTCACTAGTCTGATCCCTAGTACATAAAGGGAAGGGTATGTACACTTACGGTCAGGCGTCTGATTTTCTTCCAAACGTCAGACCAAACTTCTCCCGTTGATTTCCTTCGCATCCCACGGTCGAGAGGCTCCCCATTTTCCCCGTTCCAACGCCACGTTTTAGCCCCACCTAGAAAAATACCAGCCCCCATGATCCCCGTAATCTCGCACCTCCCTCCCGCAATCCCCTCCTGTTTCCTTGCCCATCAGTAGAGCATGGCGTTCTCCACCCCTTTGCCCACCAAGCCCGTCTCCCCGTCGATCCCTGCCGCCGGTTAACCTTTCTCTCCCTGAAGCTACGCTCATGTGTTGCCACAGCATCGGAGCATCGTGGCCGATGCAGGCGACCACGGTGCCCTTCACCAACGGTCGTTGTTGTCCAGCATTCTCTTGATTTGTTATTAGGTCGTACAAGGTTTGTGGGTTGCCAATTTGATTTTTGATTCATTCCTGCGATTCGTTATGTCCTTCTTTTTAATTTTATTTTGATGGTAGTGCTTGGAGATTGTGGAGATGAAGCTAAAGCAGTGTGCCACCGACTTGCCGTTGCTACCAACCTGAATCCAGCGTAACAACAGATCTCATCTCCCTAACCTGAATATTACAGAAGATGGACAAGGAACATGACAGGGAGGCTGTCACTCATCCAATATCGCCGGCGTGTTAGCCCTTACTCTAGCATTGTTGAGTAATCCACATGCCTGCATGCTTCTCCTAGTGGACTCAACGACACCGACGCACCATTGCCTCGCTATGCGCTCCTCCTTGGAAACATCCCTCTTCACAATGCCCTTGTTCAGGTTGGTATCGTCTCTAATGCTTCCTATCAGTGATGCACCAAGTTCCTTGACTGATTGACTACGCATGCGAGAGTGGTGATATCATGCTTCGTGCTCTCCGCAGGGACCTCCTCCACTGCACGGCCGTCTGCGCCGACAAGGTCAGCCTCGCCGGGGAACGCCTCCTCCTCTCCTCTCTCTGGCAGTTGTGCAAAAGAGGGTTGATTGCTTAAACTAGTCTATTTTTTTTTTTTTTGCGAAAGCAATTGGAAGCAATCTACGTTCCTGCTTCCGTAATTATGCCCGTTGGTCTTGGAAGCAATCTCATTGGCCATGGAAGCAAAATATATTTCTTTGGAAGCAAATTATATTCTATGTTGACACTTTGGATGCAACGTGTTTTTCTTTTGGCGCCAAGGTGGGAATTTGTGGTAGGGGGCACCGCACACGGCTAAGACAACTGTGAACGTGTGTGTCTATGGGGTGCCCCCCTCCCCCGTATATAAAGGAGTGGAGGAGGGGAGGGCCGACCCTCATAGGGCGCGCCCAAGGGGGGGAGTCTTACTCCTTGTAGGAGTAGGTTTCCCCCCTGAGGGAGTCCTGGATTAAGGGGTCCTCGGGCATCCAGACTATGTAACATGGGCCGGACTAAAGGGCTATGAAGATACAAGACAGAAGACTTCTTCCCGTGTCCGGATGAGACTCTCCTTTGCGTGGATGGCAAGCTTGGTGTTCGGATATGTAGATTCCTTCCTTTGTAAACTGAACCTATACAACCCTAGGCCCCTCCGGTGTTTATATAAACTGGAGGGTTTAGTCCATAGAGGCAATCACAATCATACAGGCTAGATTTCTAGGGTTTAGCCATTACGATCTCGTGCTAGATCGACTATTGTAATCCTCATATTCATCAAGATCAATCAAGCAGGAAGTAGGGTACTACCTCCATCAAGAGGGCCCAAACCTGGGTAAACATCATGTCCCCCGTCTCCTGTTACCATCGATCTTAGACGCACAGTTCGGGACCCCCTACCCAAAATCCGCCGATTTTGACACCGACATTGGTGCTTTCATTGAGAGTTCCGCTGTGACGTCAAAGACAGGATTGAAGCCTCGCCTCGTTATCAAGGAAGGTATCACCTCCGGATGAGCTGGTGGTTTTCCGCAGATGAAGCCCTAAATGTGGTGGTTTTTTGCAATTCACTCGTACTATTTTGTTCCTGCTTCAACATATCAAACAGGACAAAAAATGCATCAGTTGGAACTAGTCTATTTTTTTGCGAAAGCAATTGGAAGCAATCTATGTTCCTGCGAAAGCAATTGGAATCGATCTCAAGAGGATTGGCTGAGTGTGGTTCCGCTCCCGACGTCTCTCCCACTCCCGCGGCGCGCTCCGCGCGTGCGCCTCGGGAGATCGATCGGCCGCCGCCGCCGTCGCTTCCCCAGCGTCGCCTCCCCCTTGCCGCCGCCGGAGTGCGCCCGCCGGGCGAAGCCCGCGCGGCGCGGGTGGCGGCGGGGCATTCCCTCCTCCCTCTGGCCCTCGTGGCGGCGGCGCGGGCCGTCAGATCGGGGACAAGGGGCGCCTCATCCGGCTGGTCTCCCGGAGGCGGGGACGGCTGGATCCGGCAGCGACTGGGCTAGGAGGAGGTGGCGCGGTGTGGCGGTGCTGGTGGCAGGGTTTCGGTCGAGGTCGTCTTCGATCTAGATCGGGTTCTCCATCGGGGCGTCGCACGGCGGTGGGATCGGATCGGCGGCAACGTCACCGGTTCAGCGGAGGGCTCCGTTCCAGCCAACCGCGAGATCGGGACGCCGTGGCCTCCGGTGAAAATCGCGTCTGACTGCGGTCATGGCAGACGATGGCGGCGTCTCGGATGTCGTTCCCTTCTCGAGGCATCATCGTTGCAGGTCACGTCAACCTGATCGAAAGGCTCCGGGGGAAACCCTTGATTTGGATCTAGCGGATCGGACGATTGCGACGTTTCGATGTCGTTCTCCCTCCTGGGGGCATCGTTTTGGAGGAAGTGTTGGCTGGAGGGGACAAGAGGAGGAGCGGCGTGGCATCTGGCACTTTGACAACGGCGGGTCTCAGCGGCATGGAGCAGCGGGGGTCTCGCCGGTGGGCGTGTGATGATGGACGAGTGCAGGATGGTGGCGCTGTCTGGCGTCGTGGTGGCGTCGATGGTAGTGAGGCCTGGCACGGTTCATGCAACAGTTCAGCTCTGAAGATGGATTGATGGTACGTGGCTGCGGCGGCCTCATACCCGGCAGGGGGCCTGGTTGACGAGCACGCCGGACTGGTGGGTGCCCATACCCGGAAGGAGTCCTGGTTGGGACCTCAGGTCTAAGATGTTAGGTTTGGCTGCGAGGTCTGTTTGGTATTAGGCCCAGACCATCAGCGCCCCTTCATCAGTTAGATAGGAGTAGCGACAGAGGTTGCGAAGATGGTGGCTTTGGTCTTACTGTTGTACGACTTTGTAAGGTCTTGTGTTAATAATTAATAAAGTGGCCGTATGCATCGTCCAGATGCAGAGGCCGGGGTATTCCCCCTTTTCGAAAAAAAAATGTTCCTGCTTCCGTAATTATGCCCGTTGGTCTTGGAAGCAATCTCATTGGCCATGGAAGCAAAATATATTTCTTTGGAAGCAAATTATATTCAATGTTGACAGTCTGGAAGCAATGTGTTTTTCTTTTGGCGCCAAGGGTAGACGTGGTAGCCAGAGTGGACGTGGTAGCCAGAGTGGCTAGCTACGGTGGGGGCTCCGGGGCTGTCGAGCCTAGTACAATTTTTTTTCTCTCTTTGCAAACAATTTCACAATTTGTATGAACCATGTGTAGTTATGAGTGGAAATATTTTTCTTTTCGATGGAAGCAAAATAGTATTTCCTTGGAAGCAAGTGTCTAGTCAATGAAAACAAGATCATAAAGATTCTGAAACATATGGAATATTTTCTGTTTTGATGGAAGCATGTGTGAAACAGTTCTCTATTTGCCTAGTTGATGGAAGCAAGACCTTCTTGAGATGATTTTATTTCTTGATGAAGCCGGTTTCGAAGCGATTCTCTAGTCAGCTGATCCAATATCGCAATGCTTACGAAACAAAATATCACGTTGGTTACACAGGGCATAAATTTCAAATAAATCGAAGCAGATTTCACCCATCAGAGAAGCAATTTCTTCAATGAATGGAAACATATTTTTTAATTTTTTTGTAGCATGCACGGGAACATAAATTATAATTACAAAAAAAGATGGAAGCATGTACTTGTTGCATCTGATGTAAATTTATATAACGTTGGTTACAAGTTTCGCTTCCTTGGGAAGCATGCAGCTCCAACTCATCAAAAAAGGAAAGAAAGCATGCCGTAGATTGCTTCCTAAATCCAAGGAACAAGAATGCATCTCACCAAATTATCTCACGTAATTAGTGGCCCACATAAGCACGTGATTTGCAGAAGCTGTTTAAGGGCATGTACAATGGTGCTATCTTAGGAGTGCCACGTAGGACAAATGATGAGGTGGAGGAGAGAGAACTCATAAGAAACGGCTTGTCTTCTCTTGTTTAAGAGAAGACAAGAGATGATCTCTTAGCACAATATGTCTCACCGCATTTTTAGGATTGGCTATTTATTGAAGATAAGACTAAGAGAAGACCCATTGTAGACTCTCTTTTTTGTCATATCTAAATTACATGCAAGACTTAAGATAAGACTACCTTATCAACCATTGTACATGCCCTAAGGTAGTTTTGTACATGGAAAATTAACTGCCCAGGCTAGTTTTAAGGGGCAGCAGCCACATCAGATCAATCAGATCAGATCTTATCGTACGGCTCATGACTAGTCTGATGGAAGCAATGCATCAGTAGTCTGATGCCTAGTGCTGCCCTTATTTGTATGCCATATCATGTTCTCACTACTAGAAATTATCATACCTCTGACGGTGAAAATGTAATAGCCGACGAGCAGTCGTTTATGATAGTAATAGCCGACTGTCATCCTAATGGCGACGGTTATTATCAACTCACATGGTATACTAGTAATACACGATGGTATACTATATTGCCCGACGGTGAAAATTCAACTCTTGAGTATCCAGTTTAATATTTGCGTGTTCATTATAATGTCCAATGGTTTTCGCTACATCCATAGGGATTCCGTGTAATGCCCACGGTTATTTCTAATGTCCGACCACTTTTGTTACCCCCAGGAGGATTACATGTAATGCCTGACGGTACATTGTAATATCCGACGTAGTTTGCTACACCCATGGGGATTACAAGTAATGCCCGACGGTCCATTGTAGTGTATGACCGTTTTTGCGACGCCCACGGGGATTATATGTAATGCCCGACGGTGAAATTTATTATTAGAAGGTGAAAACAAAACACTCACCTATAAGTGAAAATGACCGACGGTACATTTGTGACACAATTATTTTAGAAAAAAAAACACCTGACAGGGGATAGCAATAACCGCCAGTTAACTTCGACTCTCGGTGATATGTTTCAATGTCCACGTTAATAAACATGTGGAATGACCTATGTTTTATTCTAGATAATTCCCGTATAACAAAGTTTTCATAAATTAATATCTAAAATTACTATTGTAAGTGCATTATGTTGTTTTCACAATTAATGCTTACAAAAATTGGCACTAAACAACAAAAATAGGATGGTTAAAAAATGTGCACTTACAAAAGTACCATAAGGAGATAGCCCTTGAGAGTCGAAAAGAAGTAGTTGTTGTCCCAGCCATGATTTATCTTCTTCGGTGGCGTCACCACCCAGAATAGTGCTCGACTTAGTCTTTTATATACAATGTCTAGTTCTAGGTTGGGTTGTCACCGTGTGGCATAGGGCATCTTGCCGTGGAGTATATTGCGTGCCCACATTGGAACAGTCACTGGAGGCCCATGACGCTTGCGGGACCGGTGGTACTGGTTGCTGGCATGCAACACCGGTATTTTCTTAGAGATTCGATATCTTTATGTAGAGGTACATATACTCGCAGTTTTAGAACTTGAACGCGACGGCCAGTTTGATGCATAAATTTGTAAAATGCGTGATTCTAGTCATCAAACTTGCACGGGCATGCAAATACGGTCACATTTCGTCTACGCGGACGTATCTATTGTCTCCGTGGCACGCCAACGTAGCCAGGCCCACTATCAGCCACTGCAACCCTGCATGCTTGAAAAAATTGCAGAAAAGCAATCAATTTTCTTTCTATTTACATGAGAGCCCCTCAAATAGAATGGAAGGTTTCAAACCCACGACCCGTGGATAGTAACCTCGCGCGAGTTGCCAACAGACTAATGATGAATCATGTTCAGTTCACACGACTAAATTTTATATCCTAGCAACCAATAGGGGCCGAATAATTATAGACAAAATATAACCCAAAAGAGGTAGCTCCGCGGTGTGACCTCGTGGTCACTCGTGCCTGAGCAAACTAACTATCTGCGGCGACCCAATATCATATACGGGAAATATTTTTTATGTTGCCATCTCTTTTTTCTGTGTAAGAGAAGAACTTGTATTCAGATTTTTGTGGCATTTAAAAAAATTATGCATTAAAAAATGTACGTGAAATTATAAAAAAATTATAAAAAATATAAGAAATATGTTGAGTAATTAGAAACATGTATGTTGCATTTTAAAAATGTTCACACATTTCAGAAAAATGTTTGTCGCATTTTAAGATTATTATACAACCTAAGAAATGTTCGTGTAGTTTTACAAAATGTTTTGCACCATTCAAAAAATATCACTCACCCTTGAAATGATCATAGTTTCACAAATTCTTTAGAAAAATCAGCAACCTTTTTGTTTGAATTTGAATAAGTTTGAATTAAAAAAATCTAGATCATAGGAAATATAGTGCAGATAAATGAATGTATATTCTTTTGTAAAAAGCAATGAATTTGTTGTTTGAATTCGAATAATTTTAAATTTGGGAATCTAATAAAAGGACATATAGCGCAAAATGAATGTAGTGTAGAAGAATTAACTATGATTTCGGACAAATTACCTAAGTTTTCTTTTTAGTTTTCGAAATTTTAAATTTAACAAACTAGATAAAAGAAAATAAAGTATAGAAGGAATAGAGAGGGATTGACATAATGGGGTACATGATTTGGAGGGCGAGAAGCCTCTCCTAGAGACAAGGTAGGAATCGCATAAGAAAAAATACAATCAATCTTAATGAATCCTAGCCTACCATAATCTATACTCCAACATGCGTAACCCACGTGTGCATGTCGTGTATATGTGTCCGCGCACGGCTGCATGTGTACATGTGTGTTGTGTGGGTGACCGTGCTTGTGCACGCATGAGTGTCGCGGGTGTGCATGTGTATAGTTTGCACGCACGTGCCGTATCAGTATGAAACAAAAATCATCTTCAACGTGCTCTTGTGTACATGCACACGAGTCGGTTCCACCAATATAACATGAGGCGATTAATCTCCAAGGATAAACGCAAGTATTACGTAATATGTGTGTGAACTATACTATATTTTTTTTACCAAATGTGTGTGAACTATACTATTGTCTGAAAGTTGCATTATTATGTATATTGTTTCTGTGTAACTTGTGTTCAAGTTTTTGTTGTCATTTCCTTAAAGTTTATTTATTTCCTTTCTTTTTTAGGGTAATACCAATGTCTTCAATTCATTCTTTCCAAAAAAGAAACTTCAGCTTCTTTTCGGTTTTAATATATAGTCTTGTCGGAAAAGAAGTCATTGTCAGTGACCTGTTAAGCAGAGGAAGAAGATGGCAGATGGGCCTTTGGATCCTAATCAGATAGTGGAGAGCAATTTGAGTGAAATCACAAAACAAATTTCAGGCGCCTATTCAATAGTCGGCCCATATATAGTGCATGAATTAATGGCATGGAACCCCAAATATTATCTTTAAAGACTGCATTTGTATAGAATTCCGTATTTGGCGATATCTTCACAATGCACCAGCCATATAATATAATTGCAGGGTAAGAATAGTGGGGTAGTAAAATACACACTGCTAAAAATATACCATTAATTAAAATTATACAAGACATCTTGATATACACACTTTGACCGCATAACGCCCTAATATAAAATGTGGATCAAGGGAACTCATCTGGAATGCAAAACGAAACGTACATCTGCAACACTTTTGCTCATAACCAGATAGGTAGCTAGCTAGCGCCCCTGTTTTCTAATGCTTAGCCAGATAGCTAAGATGGGAAGCTCCAATCGCCTCTGTTCCATTTCCCTGGCCGCCCCCTTAATCTTTGATGTCCTGCTGCTCAACGCCGATCTAGGGTCGTGTGGCTGCTTCAAACGCATCTTCACCTTCGGCGACTCCATCACCGATGCCGGCAACTTTGCATACACCGGCCGTAACAATAAGAATCCGGGTCCACCATCGGTGCCCCCTTATGGAGAGACCTACTTCCACCATCCCACGGGACGTGCCTCCGACGGGCGTCTCATCGTCGACTTCTATGGTGAGTACAGATGCATGCATGTATGCCTATGTGTGTTCCAATCCAAAACTAGTTAAATTTCATACGAAATGCTAAATTTGGTGCGTCATCGATGTTCTGTGAGCGCAATCGTTGGGCCTGCCGCTGCTGCCGCCGAGCCTGCCCAAGGAGAACACGTGCCAGTTCCCGGCCGGCGCCAACTTCGCCTTGTACGGTGCCACGGTGCTAAACCCGAACTTCTTCAAGAGGTATAAGTTCGGGGTGCCGTTTACTTGGAGCCTCGACGATCAGCTGGCTACATTCAAGAAAGTGCTCGCACGGATTGCTCCGGGAGATGGTACGTAACGCATGCAAAAGCATATGTTATGGTCAGCTTATCATATTTTAATTTGGCAACATGTCTTCTTGGTCAACTTATTCCTTTTTTTTTTCGTGATGATCAGCTGCTACCAAGAGTCTCCTGAGCGAGTCGCTGATTGTGTTCGGCGAGATTGGCGGCAACGACTACAACTTCTGGTTCTTTGCAGGACACGGCGGTGACACACACACGCCCGAGCAGTACATGCCCGACGTGATTGCACGCATAGGCGACGGCGTCCAAGAGGTGATCAACCTCGGTGCCAAGACGGTCCTTGTCCCGGGGAACTTCCCCATCGGATGTGTGCCGGCGTACCTGAGTGGTAACAAGAGCAATAAGTCGGCAGACTACGATCAGTACCACTGCCTCAAGCGGTTCAACAACTTCTCCCAAATGCATAATCAGTTGCTGAAGCAGGAGGTCGGCAAGCTCAAGTCGCTCAACGCCGACGTGAAGATCATCTACGCCGACTACTATGGTGCTTTCATGGAGTTCGTCAAGAATCCCAGTAGGTATGGCATTGACGACCCTCCGGTGGCGTGCTGTGGTGGAAATGGCCCCTACGGCACCGGCCATACGTGCAACCAGACGGCGAGGATTTGCCCCGACCCGTCCAGGTTCGCCAGCTGGGACCAGGTCCACATGACAGAGAAGGCGTACAGCGTCATCGCCAATGGGGTGCTCAACGGCCCGTACGCCGACACACCGTTGCTCCACGTTTGCTAGGAAAATTCAGTTCCTTCATTTCGAGACTTGAATAATTACTGCGGCTGCTGATACTTTGTAACATATGTGTATCAAACCGTGGGAAAAACAAAAATAAATAAAGACACATACTATTGGTCAATCTTGTTTTAGATGTGGTCAGTCCGTCAGTGCCACAAAAGTACTGTGTGTGACTTTGATTATCTAGAAAAGTTCAAGCGTGAAAGGAATAGAGAAGATCAAATTAAACACGCATGATACATAGAAATATATACCCTACGGGCTACATAGTGATGATTATATTTTGTTGTATTCGTAAATTATTGAATGCTCACTAAATAATATTATTTGTATTGATTGGCAAGTATAGTATGTGACTTGGTTGTCAAACTCTATGCTCGAATTTAGAGATTATTATAAACTACACCCTAGTCGGAGTTCATATGTGGACACATCGTAGAGCATTAGCTTTTGCGGCTATCGAATAATCAGTTTGGTGTGTTTTTGGCCGTCCGATTTACTTCTAAAGCCGCTTTGAACCTTTGTGCTGAGGCTAGAATAAGGGACTCCGCGACGCAGCTCTCGCGACCGCGTCGCCCCCGCGGGCGACCGGCCGTGCATCGCCGCCTCCCTCCTTCAGTCCCCACATCTCCCCTTCCTCCTGCCACCGTCGCTGGCGCCCGCGGCCGTCCTGGCCCCGGGGTCGCTGGTGGCGGTGGCCCCCTGACCTTCCCCTCTCGGTGGCTCTCTGGCGCGGGGCGGAGCTGCACCGGGGAGTACTCCTAGGTGGCGACGGACCGGGTGGCGGCGGGGTTCCCTGGCGTGGTGCGGGCGGGCGGCTGGACGATGGCGGCGTCGTTGGCGGCGGGGTGGCGCAACGGTGGGTCCTGGCGGCGGCGCTCGGCCCAGATCTGGGCCCTACGGGCCGGCGGCGGGGCTGATCTGTGGCGAGACTTACGGGAGGCGGGGGAACAGCGCTGAGCGGCGAGGTGCTGGCGGCGCCGGTGCCAGCCTGCTGCAGCATGGCCGGCGGGGCTTAGCGGGCCCGTTGCGGGCCTGAACGGGCCAGGGGTGGCCTGGTTTGCCCCGCTGCCGTGTCCGGACGGCAACCGCGACTGTGCCGGAGGTGAGGGCCTCTCGCACGACGGCGGAGGAGGTGGTTCCCTCCCGCTCGGCCCTGGTGTTGCTGCTCCTGTCGCTTGGCCCTTCTCTCCGGTCTTCTTGGCCTCGTGTTGGTGCTCGTAGTGAGACAGCTTGGGTGGCGGCGCATCCGCGATGGCGCATGGTGTTGGGCGGTGGTTTGGCTGGTCGGCTCCGGTTGGGCGGTGGGGTTGGTGTGCGGGAGAAATCCTTGCCGGTTCGGCCGGCTCCGATGCGGTGACACCGACGGGTGCCACCATTCCTTCTTGGAGGGTGTCGGTGGTAGCCATCCTCCACTTCCCTCTGCGTACCAGGGGAAACCCTAGGACTCGTCCGGGCGGCAGCGTCGCATTCCTTCTTGAAGGTGCCGCTTGGTACGCGGCAGATCGGAGCCTCGGGCGGTGGTGGTTTGTCTCCGGAGGGCGCAGCGGTGGCGGTTCATCCATGTTTTGTCGAGCTGCCGTTGTTGGTATTTCTTTCTTCTTTTCTTTTGGGCTTGATGTGCTGCTCGCCCCAGCAACACTATGTGTATGGTGTTCGTTGCTTTGGAATACAAAGTGAGGGAAACCCTTTTTCGGTAACCTTTGTGCTCGCTAAAGCTGGGCGTCTTCAACGATTTTTTTTAGGGTAACTAGGGACTTTATTCAAAAGTTCAAAGCCGGAGCAATACAAGCAATGTCTGGCAAGGTCCCTAGCCACAGACGGCGACCAGAGGGAAACGCTGAAGCCACCGTAGCAATGGCGTGAGCTTCCAAATTTGCTTCCCTACACTCATAACAAAAACTAATTTTTACAAAGTCATTCATCGACTCCTTTATTTCATCTAGAACTAGCGAGTAAGAAGAAAAAGTTCTTCCATTTAAATCCTTCACCACCTGCAGGCAGTCCGAAGCTATCATCGCATGTCTGACGTTCAGGTCTCTCGCCAGAGCAAGCGCCTCGCTGCAAGCACGAGCTTCGAGGCACGCTGCATCCACCAGGCCATCAATACTGACCGCTGACGCGCCAAGATAGTGACCGTCTTTGTCCCTGCAGATCGCCGCGGCCGCTCCCATCCTACCATTGCGAGATATAGCCCCATCAACATTAATCTTTATCTCATCATTTCCTGGTGCAATCCATCTATGAACCCGATTCTCTGTACTTGTAGTGTTATCCATTGGCTTCATAGATGCAGCTATGTTCAGATCCTCCAAATATCGATTTATGAAGCTGAAAGTAGACAACGGGCTTTGAAATTCATCATCATGTATGGCTCTTCTCCTCGCCCACCAAATAGCCCACATTGATATGAGTACTTTTGCTAGGTCTTGCTGGTTCAAAGTTTCAAACAACCAGAATAACCACAACCTTTCATCGTCCGATCTATTGGATAGCATAACCTCGACAATCTCCTCGTCTCCCAAAGCCCAAACGCAGCGTGCCATCCGACAATCAAAAAGGGAATGCCTCCAGGAGTCATTTTCTGCACCACATACGGAGCATGCCGGGGTGGTAGACATCTTGCGTTGGTGTCTCGTTGAACCTGTGGGCAGCGACATATGCGAAAGTCTGCAAACGAAAACCCTCACCTTGGAAGGTATTTTAGTTTTCCATAAGCGCGACCAGGACTTCTTTTCCTGTGCCAAGTTTGAGTGTCCCGCCCTGTGCTCCAACCAATCTTCTCTTTGGTGTTTAATGCCACTTATCATCCTGTATGCCGATCGAACGGAGAAAGAGCCCCTCTGCTCGTAGTGCCATGCCCAAAAGTCTGGCTGCACCCTCGTGCTCAAGGGGATGTTCAAGATTACGTCCACATCCGGCGCAATAAAATGCTCATTTAACAGATGTCTGTTCCATGAACGAGTAACCGGATCAATCAACTCTGAGACCCATTGCGGCGGATTAGGTGTGACCTGGCAAATCGGTCTCAGCTTAAAATCGCGTGGTAACCAGTTGTCGTTCCAGATATGTGTTTCTGCACCTGAACCGATTCTTCTTATTATTCCCAGCTCCAAAATGTCTCTCCCTTCCAAAAGAGATCGCCAAACCTGGGACGGATGAGCCCACAGAGTTGCATGAAGGACACTCGTATCAGGGTAATATCTAGCCTTTAAAGCCCTAGCGCATAGGGTATCCGGCTCTTGGAGCAATCTCCATACTTGCCTTGCCAGTAAAGCAAGGTTAAAAAGTTCAATATCTCGGAACCCCATGCCTCCCATATGTTTAGGTTTGCACATAGTTCTCCATGATACCCACGCCGACTTCCTCTGACCTCCCTTGCTATCCCACCAAAATTTCCGTAGTAGCCAACTGATGTGCTCACATAGTCCACGGGGCAACTTGAAACAGGCCATGGAATAAGTTGGAATAGACTGTGCGACTGATTTAATCAAAACTTCCTTCCCACCAGCCGATAGACACTTTTCCATCCAGCCCTGTATATGTTTCCAGATTCTATCCTTCAAATATCTAAAACATCCCTCTTTTGCTTTTCCAACATCAGTTGGTAGACCCAAATATTTCTCAGACAGAGCCTCGTTGTGAACATCGAGTATATTTTTTAGATCACCCCTAACTTGCTCCGGAACCCCCTTACCGAAATAGATAGACGACTTTTCGGTATTTATCCGTTGTCCTGAGGCATTACAATAAATTTTCAAGATGTCCCTCACCCTCCCTGCCATGACACTAGTAGCATCAAAAAACAAGAGACTATCATCAGCAAACAGAAGGTGATTTACTGAGGGTGCCGTAGGAGCAACTGAAATGCCTTCCACCCCACTGTCATGTGCTTTGAGCAAACAAGATAAGCCTTCTGCGGCAAGCAAAAATAAATAGGGGGAAATCGGATCTCCCTGTCGAAGCCCTCTAGATGGTCTGAGCTCATCCATACTGCCACTGAGGGAGTCCTGGACTAGGGGGTGTCCGGACAGCCGGACTATCAATATCCGCCGGACTCCAAGACTACGAAGATACAAGATTGAAGACTCCGTCCCGTGTCCGGATGGGACTTTCCTTGGCGTGGAAGGCAAGCTTGGCAATACGGATATGTAGATCTCCTACCATTGTAACCGACTCTGTGTAACCCTAGCCCTCTCCGGTGTTTATATAAACTGGAGGGCTTTAGTCCGTAGGACAATATACATTACAACAATCATACCATAGGCTAGCTTCTAGGGTTTAGCCTCCTTGATCTCGTGGTAGATCTACTCTTGTACTACCCATATCATCAATATTAATCAAGCAGGACGTAGGGTTTTACCTCCATCGAGAGGGCCCGAACCTGGGTAAAACATTGTTTCCCTTGTCTCCTGTTACCATCCGCCTAGACGCACAGTTCGGGACCCCCTACCCGAGATTCGCCAGTTTTGACACCGACAGCCACCATTAAAAAGGACTGAAAAAGAAACTGACGAGACGCACCTCATGACAGTGTCAGTGAACCGGGGACTGATTCCCAGTTTGAGCATCACTGCCTTCAGATAAGACCACTCCAGTCTATCATATGCCTTCATCATATCTAGCTTAAGTGCACAGTATCTGTTGCCTTTAATTCTCCTTGTTTTCATATAGTGCAAACATTCATACGCCGATATGAAGTTATCCGTGATTAGACGTCCAGGAACAAACGCCGATTGCTCTTCACAAATTACCTCTGGGAGAATATTTTTCAGCCTGTTCGCTAACACCTTTGATGCAATCTTGTAGACCACATTACACAGGCTTATAGGCCGAAACTGTCCTAATGTTTTTGGACTTGCTATCTTGGGAATAAGTATGATGAACGTGTGATTTATCTCCTCCGGCGAGTCATCTCCATTGAGCACTCGAATGATCATACCTGTAACCTCCTCTCCACAAAGCTCCCAGTGCCTCTGAAAAAAGTGCGCGGGAAAGCCATCCGGCCCCGGTGCTTTGGTTGGAAACATTTGAAACAGGGCAACTTTTACCTCTTCATTAGTATGAGGGGCATTAAGGCGTGCATTTATACCCGCATGAACTCGAGCCGGTATGTGTGATAGGACCTCTTCCATCCCAATAGTCCCCTGTGATGTGTACAGATTTTCATAGAAATCGCTGGCCATACTAGCCATCTCTGTGGGTTCATTGCATACCGTACCATCTTGCTGTTGCAATTCGGTAATTGTATTTTTTGCTCTCCTAGTACTGGCTTTTTTTTGAAAGTATTGGGTGTTATTATCCCCCTCAACAAGCCACTTGACTCGAGATCGTTGCCTCATCATAATCTCTTCTCTGTAGGATAGTTCAACAATCCTGTCCTGAACCCTCTTTTCTTCTGCTCCCGGTGCAACTCTTAAAGGGTGCGCTCTAAGTTCAGTAAGCTGCTGGCGCAGCTCCCGAAGCTCCTTTCGTACCGAGCCGAAAGTTGTGCGACCCCAGCGTTTCAGCATTGCGGCCCCCATTGTTAGTTTTGCCGCAAGTTCGGCTGCAGTAGTTGTTGGCTGGTCCTTCTGCCACGCCTCCTCAACCGTGCCTCTGAAAGAAACTTCCTGCTCCCACATGCATTCATAGCGAAAAGGCTTGTTCAAAGCTAATATCAGGTTTCCCGCTTCCAACTCATTAAGGAGAAGGATGGGACTATGATCAGACTTTGCTGCAATGAGGTGTTCCAAAGACGCAAAAGGAAACATCGCTGACCAACTTGGGGAAGCTAGGGCCCGGTCCAACCGAACCATACAATAGTCCCCCCCCCCCCAACTATCCTCTTCTCGAACGTCCAGTCCAAGCCCTTGTATCCAATATCCGCCAATTCACACACATCATCTGCTTCCCAAAAACCAGCTATTTGAGCACTATCACGCTCGTTCGGACCCATTTGCTCCTCGGGCCGCAGAATCTCGTTAAAGTCACCGATGCACACCCAGGGCAAACTGTTTTCTCCCTTCAAAATCTTCATTGGGTCCCAAGTTTTGTATCGCATACTCCTACTGGCTGCCCCATAGAAACAAGACATCCTCCAAGGATCCTTGCCTGGTTCGGTAACCACTGAGTCTATATGATACCGAGAAAAGGTCTTTATTTCAAGATTTATAGAATTCTTCCAGTACAAGCATAGACCTCCACTACGCCCACTACTGCCTACTCCAAAACTACTATCAAAACCTAGACTACCAACCAAACCTTCCACCTGGTACTTCGCAATTTGGGTCTCCACAATACAAAGCACCATCGGCGCACAAGCCTCCATGAGATCGCGGAGCTCACGGACTATCGCGGGGTCGCCAATCCCACGACAGTTCCAACATAGAGTCCTCATTGGACTCGGCGGTCCTCCTCGAGGGAGGCCGCCTGACTCGTGGTATCCATCTCTTCCACCATCTCTCCATCCTGCTTCCTTCTTTTCACCGTAGGAACTTTTTCCGGGGTAGAGATCACCCCTCCACTTGTGCTTCCCGCGGTGTTCTCCAGCAGCAGTACTGTATCAGCCACTTTACCAGCCAGGTTCGGTAGCTCCTGTCCTCGTACGCTGACTGTGCCGTCAGCTGCGACCAGCCTCTTACGGGCAGTCTTTTGACTCTCAGGCGGGATTTGATCATGATGCTCTTCTCCTTCTGCATAAAAAAATCCTCCCTAGCCCCCCTTCCAGCAGCCCCACCTCCTCCTCTTCCTTGACGACCCCCCCCCCCCCCCCCCTAGCTCCTCTACCACCCATTCTGCCTCCTAAACCTCCTCCTTCTCTATCTCCCCTCCCCTCCATGCCATGCCCAAAGCCTTCATTGCTCCACAGAAGCCATTCCCCCCATTCACATGAGTTCGGTTCGTGGATGCCATCACCGCATTCTTCCACAGTATGCCCGATCAGACAACAAAAATAACAGAACACTGGCAGTTTGTCATAAAACACAGGATACTTTTTGCTCTTCTTGATTGTAATAGGCACAAACCGCACTAGTGGCTTGTTAACATCCACAAAAACTCTGGCCCTTAAAGTGCTAGCCGGGTTAATTTTTCCCTCATTCACGACGACAGTGAACGGTGGTTCTCCCATCTTTGATGCCACCTTCTCTGCAAGTTCCTTCTTCGCTGTTAATCCATCCGGCAGGCCCTTGACTCTTGCCCATAGCGGGATCTTATTCAACTTGTACTCATTCACATCAGTAAAGCCATCATACTCCTGTATGATAATTGGCGCCGAATTGCGGAAAAGCCACGGGCCTCCCTCCATGATTCTCTTCCAATCTCCGAGGCAGTGGCACTGCACCAAGAAAAGATTTGGGCCTTTTATGTTGAAAGTTACACCTTGTGCTGATGATCACGCGTTCCTCATCTGTCTCAGGAGCGCAGCGTGGCTAAATGGCTTCGTTGTGTAAACCCTAAAGAGCCCCAGCCAGCGGACTCCTGGTGGGCCTAATGGGCTTCTACAAATCTCTGCAACCCTCGACTTGACTCATACGCCTTCCTCTCAAGCAGGTTCTAGCAACCTCGCTCGCGTAGTGGCAATGGCGGCGATAAACTGGCAACTGCTCTGCGCCGCTCCATAACCTTGCCCGCCTCCACTTTCCCGCCGATAGAAATCCTTCACCAACCTCTCCTCTCTCGCGCGACTTGGGAGAGCCGTACATTCACCGCCGCCTCCGCAGCCCCTGCCACCCCAAGCCCCACTATATGGCGATGGATCATGCATCCCACCTCGTCCGGCTCGTGCGAGGGCGCCGGTGCCGTCCCCCTCACTCATGCTACAAAGCTCGCCTCCTGCCACTGCTCTTAGGAGACTCCAGAGACATGACACTCAGAGCCAGGGAGCACGTCCTTTATCCCCGACTCACGAGATCCACGAGGTGCGTGGCCGCAAGGGCATCGACACACAGATGACACATGGACCTCGAGCGACAAAATGCTTCACCATCCAATCGGCCGCTACCTGCTGTACCTAGAATGGGAACGAGGTTCATTTCTCTCCCCTTTTCACTAACAAAGTTTATTTTCTCCTCGATATATTAGCTTCAACTATATACAGTGCGTAAATATACACTATATTTACCAGTTGCCAGGATTTAAATATTCAAACTAAATTGATTGATAAATGTTTATTAGAAAAGGACAATAGTTAGTTTTTTTACTTATTACTCCTCCGTTCCATAATGTAGTGCGTATAGATTTTTTGCAAAGTCAAACTTTGCAAATTTTGTTCGAGTTTATACAGAAAACTATATATATCTACAATACCAAATATATATAAATATAACTACAACTTTTGACGTATCTAGAAATATATGTTTGATATCTTAGATGTAAATATTTTTCTTCATGAACTTGGTCAAAGCTAGCGAGGTTGGACTATTCAAAAAATCTGTATGCACTATATTATGGAACTGATGGAGTATTTATTATTCAAAGATTCCTTACTGAACCTATGCAATTCTGTGTTCCACTTAGTGCTGAAAGTTTGTTCAATGTTTCATGGAGATATTAAATCAGATCCGTTGGTTAGAGTTTTAGAATAGTATATTGCTCGATGTAGCTTTTGGTGCCAAGACGTCACCAAGATGCTTTGTGGATTTTCTGCTCGAAGAATGTAGCAAAGCTTTTTATAAGGAAGAGGTAATCTTCTCAACCATGATCCAGACCTACATACTTCGATGTAATGAGTTACAGACAGAATGACATATCCGCTTGGTGAGGAGTTGTACCAACATGACTGTGGTGTGTTGCCTGGTGACCATGGAGAGTTAGGGACTGCAAAAAATGGTAGCATGTAAGCTATTTCTGCGTATTCGTTTAATGAACACATAGTTACTTCAAGATTCCTTGATTTTTAGTGACAATCCAAAAATCTGGGTGCTTTCTTGCATAATTTGCCAGCACCTTAATGACAGTGGAGTGGTTCAATTCTGTCTGATCTTGTTAAATTTGCTACTACAGGCCAGCAGATAGAGAGAAAGAATTAGCCTTGGCTGAATTCGGATCCGGTTGTTTTTATTTGTCCAAAATATGGTTGATTTTGGTACTGCACATGCTGTGAATTGGGACAAAAGTACCCCTGATGATTATTGTTTTCATGAATCTTGTCTATATTTCCAAACTGATGTATTTCACTACGCATGGATAGGCTGCCAAATAAAGCAAAAATAATAATATTTATAACGCCAAACATGTGAATGTTAAAAACGACTCGTCAATCCTCTTACACATCGTCGAAAAACTTATAACGCCAACCATGTTTTACATGACGGCTTCATCTATTTATCACACACACGCACGCACGCGTGCAGTCGCTTTTGCTATAATATAGGCGCCTGGATTTTTTTCTAGTACAATCAATTTCTTTTTTTTTCTTTTTCATGCGCGTTTACTTTTGTTATTTCTTCTTCTTTCTTCTAAGTCGGCTTTTCCTTCCTTTGTGTGTATATGTGGGCGTGTGGGTTTATGCGTGTGTGTGCGCGCACACATGTGTCTGCCGTGCGTGCGCATGCATGTGTGTGTAGTGTGTGTGTGCAGTGTGCACGTGCGATATCAATGTGAAACATAAAATCTTCTTCGATGTGTTCGTGTGTGCGTATGTGCGCGCGAGAAGATACTGTCAATATGAGATGAGGCGATCAATCTCCAAAGGTAAACACAATTATTATGTAATATGTGTGCGACTTATACTATTATAAAAAAATTACGCTATTATATGATCATTGTTACATGTTGTCAAAATGTGCAATTTTTGCTCAAGTTTTTGTCGTCATGTCTATATATATTTTTTATTTAATTTTTTAGGGTAATGCAAATGTCTTTAGTTCACTCAAGTTTGTAATATTATTTTAGTTTTAATTCTAATTTTTGTATACAGTCTTGTCGGAAAATAGGTGCCTGTCATGTAAAACAAATCAGTCACCTGTTAAGCAGAGAAAGAAGAAGGCAGATGGGCCTTTGGGTCCCAATCAGACAGTGGAATGCGAATTTACTGAAAATCAAGATAAATTTTTTTGCAAGGAAAAATCAAGATAATTTAAGTCAATAGTCAGCCCAAAAAAAGTGCATAAATTAATTAATGCCATAGAAACCCAATCTTATCTTTCAGAACTCGATATATTTAGCAATTTCCGTAAGAGAACAGATATACTCCAAAGATACACCAAAGATATAACTGTAGGGAAAGAATTGTGGGGTAGTAAGATACACACTGCTAAAAAATAGCATTAATGAAATTGACAGTCATCTTGATATACACACTTCGACGGAAAAAAATTCTATGAGACCAGGTCTCACGGATTAGCAGGTGAGACCCATCCTGATGGATGACACGTGGCATTCACAAATCACAAAGCATCCGCCCCACCCCCCACCTGAAATCAGGGGGGAGAGATTAGATGCTTTGTGATTTGTGAATGCCACATGTCATTCATCAGGGCGGGTCTCACCTGATTTATATGAGACCTGGTCTCATATAATTTTTTTCCCACTTCGACCGCATAACACTCTAATATAAATGGGGATGAAGGGAACCGATCTTGTAACCAGAGAGCTAGCGTCTGTCTCTTCTCCTGTTTAGCTAGATAGCTAAGATGGGGAGTTCCAGTCGCCACAGCTCCATTTCCCTTGCAGTCATCTTCTTCTTTGCCGTCCTTCTGCTCAACGCTGATCTAGGGTCTTGCGGCTGCTTCAAGCGCATCTTCTCCTTCGGCGACTCCATCACCGACACCGGCAACTTCGCGTACATCAGCCGCAACAGTCCGCCGGGTCCGCCCTCAGTGCCCCCTTACGGAGAGACCTACTTCCACCGCCCCACGGGCCGTGCCTCCGATGGGCGTCTCATCATCGACTTCTACGGTGAGTACGTACATGCATGCGCGCATGTGTGTTCCAACAGTTCGAAATTAATCCGTGTGCATGCTGAGTTTGGTGCCTGATGTTGTGTCAGCTCAAGCGTTGGGCCTGCCGTTGCTGCCGCCGAGCATTCCCGAGGAGAAAACGGGGAAGTTCCCGACCGGTGCCAACTTCGCCGTTTTTGGCGCTATTGCGCTCAACCCCAAGTACTTCATGTCAAGGTACAACTTCAGTCTGCAGCGCGGGTGCCTCGACGAGCAGCTGGCTTCTTTCAAGAAAGTGCTCGCACGGATTGCTCCGGGAGATGGTACGTAACGCATGCAAAAACATAGGTTACGGTCAGCTTATCATATTCTAATTACGCCACTTGTCTGCATGCACATGTACTCCATATGTGTTCTTGGTCAACTTATTCTTTCTTTTTGGCTGTGATCAGCCGCCACCAAGAGTCTCCTGAGCGAATCCCTGATCGTCTTTGGCGAGATCGGCGGCAACGACTACAACTTCTGGTTCTTCGATCATACGCACAGCCGGGACACGGCCAAGGAGTACATACCGGACGTGATTGCTCGCATAGGCGCTGGTGTCCAAGAGGTGATCAACCTCGGTGCCAAGACGGTCCTTGTCCCAGGGAATTTCCCCATCGGGTGCGTGCCGGTTTACCTGAGTGGTAACAAGAGCTACACGTCCACGGACTACGACCAGTACGGTTGCCTCAAGTGGTTCAACGCGTTCTCCCAGATGCACAACCAGTTACTGAAACAAGAGATCACCAAGCTCAAGTCACAGAACCCCGGCGTGAAGATCATCTACGGCGACTACTACGGTGCCTTCATGGAGTTCGTCAAGAATCCTAGCAGGAATGGCATTGACAAGCCTCTGGTGGCGTGTTGTGGTGGCGATGGCCCCTACGGCACGGGCCATCTGTGCAACCAGAACGCGAAGGTTTGCCCCGACCCGTCGAGGTTCGCCAACTGGGACCAAATCCACATGACAGAGAAGGCATACAATGTCATCGCCCATGGGGTGGTCAATGGCCCGTATGCCGACATCCCGTTGCTCCACGCTTGCTAGGAGAATCCAGTTCCTTCATTTTCAGATTTGAATAATTATTGCCGCTAATGAATACTCCCTTTGTAAAAAAATATAAGACTTTTTTTGGTGACGTCTTATATTTTATTACAGAGGTTGTTAGTTTGTACCATATGCATATCGAAAAGTGTAACAGTGGGAAAAATAAAAATAAATTAAGACATGCATTATTGGCTAGTCTTGTTTTACATATGGTCAGCGGCCAAAAGGTATTATGTGTGACTCCATTATTAGTATATAAAAAGTTTCAACCGTCAAAGGAGTAAAGAATATAAAATTAAATACGCATGAACATTAATGTGTTAGAAATATACCCTACATGCAACATAGTGATGATTATATTCTTATCCATGAGCTATTGAAAGTTCATTCAATAACATCATTTATATTGATTGACAAATACTCCTATGTGACTTGTTTGTGAAACTCTATGCTTGAATGATTATAAACTAGTCCCGAGTCGGAGTTTATGTGAGGACACATATGAGTATAAGACTATCACATGTATTGGTTGATGACCATGTTTCACAGGTCATGGTGGTGGAGATGTCGAACTAATAATGTGGCATGTGTTAGGAATGGGTGGTTGGACAGGCCCAACTTGACACATGGCATGAATGCTTTTAGTTGTCTTTTACAATGTATATGATATGTCCTTGGAGCCAAGACTGTCGTATGTGTACTTGAGATGCATAGTGACTTACTTAGGGTTGCCAAACGCTACTCCATTACCGGATGGTTATAAAGGTTGCTTCTTACTCAGCTCGAACAACCACAGTGTAGCTACGGGAGTACCATCCAACATAGAAGATCCATAAAGCTCCTCATCGAATATGGCACAGATGCTACAAGCCATGTTACACTCCAACAAAAACTGCATCCCCGTATCCACCTCAACCCCGTAGAAGGAGCAACTACGGCCATGTTACACTCTAGCAAATAGTGCCTCCACGTGTCCACCTCAAACCCGTAGGAGGAGCATGATGTCTTCTTCACCATGTTTCGGTGAACTCAAACTTTGCTTGTAGGTAGGGACGAGCAATCTATTCACCATCCAAACATCCTTAGATTTAATGGGAGCTTAATAATACGCCATAAATGTATCTACCAATTTTTACTTTTCATACCATATACTATATATAATTATGCAAATTTTAGAATTTATTTGAACTAACATATCAACAAAGTGCTCAAAGCTGATTCTTGATTTTCTGTGATAATGTTTTCAGGGAAAATAGGTATTTTGGACTTATGGGAAAAAACAAAAAGATATGAGGATTGTTTTGCACAAAAAGAGAGTGAATAGGGCAGGACCCATGCTTACAGGAGGCCTAAAGGGATTGGGTTAGGGTGGGAGCCTGGATACATCCTAGCTAGCCTTCGGTGTCAAATGGCTCATATATAGCGGCTCCTAGATATTTACCATCTATTTTTTCGCATCCGACACTTCAAGAACCGAAGCGATCTCATCTACAACCCTATTTCAGTATATTACCATCGGGGGGAGTCGTCACTTTCTTTGTCAACATCGAGTTGATGCTCCCATGACAATTTGTGAGTAGTCCACTCCCTGTACTATGGGTTCATAACAATATCGATGATGCAATGTCTCCTTTATTTCTCAATATAAAGATCACATGAGGTGCCCTACATGATTTTGATCCATCTGATTTACTTTTAGCGGCGATGTTATCTATGTGATGAATTTTCCTTTTGTTTAGATTATGTGTGATGCCTTTGCATGAGTTATAGTTGTGTATTTTTCTCTAATTATTTGATTTCACCTAGACAACTTAGCTGAATAATCAATAGAGAGGGTTTTGTGCATTATTTTGGTTTGAACTTTGCAAGCATTAGTTCGGTTTAATCTTGCAAGTAGCCTACTGCGGTTAGAATAAGTTGAAAAGTCTTATGGAGAGTGACAACTGGTGTACTTTTATGTACACTTACGGTCAAGCGTCTGATTTTCTTCCAAACGTCAGACCAAACTTCTCCCGTTGATTTCCTTCGCATCCAACGGTCGAGAGGCTCCCCATTTTCCCCATTCCAACGCCACGTTTTAGCCCCACCTAGAAAAATACCAGCCCCCATGATCCCCGTAATCTCACACCTCCCTCCCCCAATCCCCTCCTGTTTCCTTGCCCATCGGTAGAGCTTGGCGTTATCCACCCCTTTGCCCACCAAGCCCGTCTCCCCGTCGATCCCTGCCGCCGGTTAACCTTTCTCTCCCTGAAGCTACGCTCGTGTGTTGCCACAGCATCGGAGCATCGTGGCCGATGCAGGTGACCACGGTGCCCTTCACCAACGGTCGTTGTTGTCCAGCATTCTCTTGATTTGTTATTAGGTCGTGGATGGCAAGCTTGGTGTTCGGATATGTAGATTCCTTCCTTTGTAAACCGAATCTGTACAACCCTAGGCCCCTCTGGTGTCTATATAAACTGGAGGGTTTAGTCCATAGAGGCAATCACAATCATACAGGCTAGACTTCTAGGGTTTAGCCGTTACGATCTCGTGCTAGATCGACTCTTGTAATCCTCATATTCATCAAGATCAATCAAGCAGGAAGTAGGGTATTACCTCCATCAAGAGGGCTCAAACCTAGGTAAACATCATGTCCCCCGTCTCCTGTTACCATCGACCCTAGACGCACAGTTCGGGACCCCCTACCCAAGATCCGCCGGTTTGGACACCGACATTGGTGCTTTCATTGAGAGTTCCGATGTGACGTCAAAGACAGGATTGAAGCCTCGCCTCGTTATCAAGGAAGGTATCACCTCCGGATGAGCTGGTGGTTTTCCGCAGATGAAGCCCTAAATGTGGTGGTTTTTTGCAATTCACTCGTACTATTTTGTTCCTGCTTCAACATATCAAACAGGAGAAAAAATGCATCAGTTGGAACTAGTCTATTTTTTTGCGAAAGCAATTGGAAGCAATCTACGTTCCTGCTTCCGTAATTATGCCCGTTGGTCTTGGAAGCAATCTCAATGGCCATGGAAGCTAAATATATTTCTTTGGAAGCAAATTATATTCTATGTTGACACTTTGGAAACAATGTGTTTTTCTTTTGGCGCCAAGGGTGGACGTGGTAGCCAGAGTGGACGTGGTAGCCGGAGTGGCTAGCTATGGTGGGGGCTCTGGGGCTGTCGAGCCTAGTACAATTTTTTTGTCTCTTTGCAAACAATTTCACAATTTGTATGAACCATGTGTAGTTATGAGTGGAAATATTTTTCTTTTCGATGGAAGCAAAATAGTATTTCCTTGGAAGCAAGTGTCTAGTCAATGAAAACAAGATCATAAAGATTCTGAAACATATGGAATATTTTCTGTTTTGATGGAAGCTTGTGTGAAACAGTTCTCTATTTGCCTAGTTGATGGAAGCAAGACCTTCTTGAGATGATTTTATTTCTTGATGAAGCCGGTTTCGAAGCGATTCTCTAGTCAGCTGATCCAATATCGCAATGCTTACGAAACAAAATATCACGTTGGTTACACAGGGCATAAATTTCAAATAAATCGAAGCAGATTTCACCCATCAGAGAAGCAATTTCTTCAATGAATGGAAACATAATTTTTTTTTTGTAGCATGTACGGGAACATAAATTATAATTACAAAAAAAGATGGAAGCATGTACTTGTTGCATCTGATGTAAATTTATATAACGTTGGTTACAAGTTTCGCTTCCTTGGGAAGCATGCAGCTCCAACTCATCAAAAAAGGAAAGAAAGCATGCCGTAGATTGCTTCCTAAATCCAAGGAGCAAGAATGCATCTCACCAAATTATCTCACGTAATTAGTGGCCCACATAAGCACGTGATTTGCGGAAGCTGTTTAAGGTAGTTTTGTACATGGAAAATTAACTGCCCAGGCTAGTTTTAAGGGGCAGCAGCCACATCAGATCAATCAGATCAGATCTTATCGTACGGCTCATGACTAGTCTGATGGAAGCAATGCATCAGTAGTCTGATGCCTAGTGCTGCCCGTCAAATAATTGCCAGCTTTAATTCTTTAGTCAAATATTTTGGTAATGGACGAGGCTTGATAAAGCATGAAATAGAACGTTGGAATTGAATGTTGGCTATATAATACATGACACCACATCGTTATGAAAATTAATACATGGAAGCCGGAAGGTGCACTAGTAAGTTTTTTGTATATAGAAGATATCAACATATAAGATTGTTCTATGAAGGATTACACTAAAATTGGATAATTATTTCGTCATATAAGTGTTGAATTGTGAGCTATGAGTATGAAGCTCCATGGAAAGAAAGACATGAGTATGCTAATATCAAAAGGAATCAACAATGGTCTAGCCATTCCACACTCTGTTATCTTTCAATTGTGAAAACAAAAGTCTTCTAATTATATGGACCATGATTCAATCTAATAAATAGTCAGGTCTTACTTAATCGGGATGGAAGTAATTGGAAGAAGTTAATTATGCTTCATCTAGTAACCGGTGAGTTCATTTGCTTGATTCTATGCATATAATTCCTAGTCCTTCCTGAACAAATAAAAATAAATTTTTATATGAATTTTATAATCACTTACCCTTGTTTGTTATACACGAAAAATTCCAGATCGGTAAACTTCATCTATTCATTCAAGTCCAACGGTTGATGGTGACATCAAACCCTAGTGCGGTTCATTTGTACAATTAGCCAGACTGGATTGGAAAATACTGTCAAACATGCATACTTATGTGCATCCAATGCTTCCGCTCTAGCTATTTGGATTGGAAAGCCAATAGATGATCGTGCTGCTGTACCTTGCTGCATGTCTCTTGCGGACGCGTTTGCAAACTCTCCTGGCGACTCTCCATCGTTTGGTGCTCTCCTTGGACTCCGATATGGCCGTACCAGCCCCGCCCTGAGTAGCAACATGCCAACATGCCACCGGAAGTATGCGAGAGATGGATGCGGCAGACCCGTCATGCGTCCTGTGTAGCGACGTGCTGCCGGAAACATGGTCATGCCGCATGCGGCGAAGAGAGGCTTCACCTGCATAGAGGGAGCCATGCCGAAGGATGGTCGCCTGATGGACGCTAATGATGGGAGCCATGATAGGCTAAGGCCGCCCTGGTGCACGCCAATGTGAGCCATTGGCTGCCATTGGTTTTTCTTCGCTGGAGGCTCAATTGGTTTGATTGGGTATGTCGTATAGGACATGAACACAACTTCTGTTTGCTTTGTCTTTCATGGATTTCGATTTATATTCATACGCAAATTATTTGTACCTAACGTGTGGTATTTAGGATTTCATCTCGAACGCGTTCATAGCCATCTGATCAGCAGCACGAATCGTGGCTCACGTCATATTACCACGTGGTCACTAGAAGCGTTCGGTACATGGCGTGACAGCCCGAACAATCCACTCGCATGACACACCAATCTCTCCCCAATCCTCACCCATCCCCCCATCCCCACTTCTCTTCCTCCCATCCACTAGGGCAAGGTCACTATGGCGCACCTTGCAGATTGAAGTTGGACTCGTGTCAGGGGCCAATTTCCACTATCTCACCCGGGTGAGCTTCTTCTATAAAAAGTGCTAGTGCCCATGGATCTCATTTTTTCCCTCCTATCCACCACCGCTGACCCCACACAGAAACAACTTCTGCACCTGCTCTCGAGTCTCGACGGCGTCGACGGTGAAGAGGAAGCCATGACAGAGGATGCACGTGCTCCCTGCGTGACGGGGTGAAGCGGTGGGGGTGAGGACCCGTTGCAGCGAGAAGAATGGCGGTGGCGGAGGCGGTGAAGAGGAGCTGCAGAGAGGAGTGCGCGAGCATGGGGGGCGGTACTACGCGCGTTGGCTTTAGGGGCATCGGGGAGGCGCCCCCAACGTTGTGCTTCGGCGGGAGCCTGCGGCCTATGGATCGTAGCGGCCTAGCAGGAACTAGCGGGGGAGGTGATGGCATGGGGAGCCAGCGGTGGCGCGGCAGAGGACCATCCGCCTAGGCTCTCACCAACTTGAGCCGGTGATCCATGTGTGGTGTGCGACGGGGAGGTGTAAGAGCTACTCGCTAGCGACTAGCTCGATGAGCAGCAGTAGCACTGGTGGCTATGCAACATGTACGTGGTTGATGCGACGAAGATCTACACACCATTGATAACCCACAAGTATAGGGGATCGCAACAATTTCCGAGGGTAGAGTATTCAACCAAAATTTATTGATTCGACACATGGGGAGCCAAAGAATATTCTCAAGTATTAGCAGTTGAGTTGTCAATTCAATCACACCTAGAAAACTTAATATCTGCAGCAAAGTATTTAGTAGCAAAGTAGTATGGAAATAACGGTAATGGTGGCAAAAGTAACAGTAGCAGTTTTGTAGCAACCGTAACAATGGCAACAAAAAAGTAACTAAGCAAAGATCAATATGTGAAAAGCTCGTAGGCAATGGATCGATGATGGATAATTATGTCGGATGCAATTCTTCATGCAACGGTTATAAAATAGGGTGACACGGAACTAGCTCCAGTTCATCAATGTAATGTAGGCATGTATTCCGAATATAGTCATACGTGCTTATGGAAAAGAACTTGCATGATATCTTTTGTCCTACCCTCCTGTGGCAGCGGGTTCCTATTGGAAGCTTCTCGAGACCGGTTTTCTAGGATATATTTCCCAGAAAATGGTCCTTGTGCTCACCAGACCCAGGATTACTGTTAGCTGATGAGGCACCAACTTGATACAGAATTTCCAAGTAAAATTACAAAATATGTAGCACAAGACTATTCTGGCCTATGAGTACAACGCAAGGTTTCTGGTGGCTGATGGTGGAAGAGGTTTGTGGTTCATCAGTGCCTATGGGACTCCATTTCCCACAGGAACAGCTGACCTGGAAAACTCCTATCTTCTCGAGACAGTTATCACCAGTGCTTAGGTTCCGGGGCTATCATCGCAACGCTCCTCTCCATGCAAGAGATGTGGCCAAGACAATAGCCAGGGACAAGCGAGTGAGTACTTTGAATGTACTCGCAAACATTATGAACACATGTATAATATAACAGATGATAATCATGCTCTGAAATATGCCATGATCACTTCGTTAGATACGAAATAAGATTCATGATGCACGCAAGCAGGTTATTCATATCGATCATGAATATAAAATCAGACAGTAAAAATAGAATGCACCGATTCGTGTGTCTGAAGCGACGCCTTGAAAGGATAATAATATAAAGCATGCCTCAGTCGGGCGTCTGAGCGACACCACATAAAGGGCTTATAAGTAAAAGAAATAACAAGCATGTCACAGTCGGGCGTCTGTGCGACACCACATAAAGGGCTTATAAGAAAAAGTAATAACAAGCATGCCACAGTCGGGCGTCTGTGCGACACCACATAAAGGGCTTATAAAGTAAATGAATAACAAACATGCCATAGTCGGGCGTCTGTGTGACACCACATAAAGGGCTTATAAAGTAAATGAATAACAAGCATGCCATAGTCGGGCGTCTGTGCGACACCACATAAAGGGCTTATATGAGAATAATCACAGTGAATATCCAGGAGGTAGAACCGTCCCAGGGATTATTAATAATTCAAATAATGTAAATGGTTAGTCCATAATAATAGTAATCATAATCATCATGAGTCACAAGTCATGATCCATGTTCTGGTTCAGCAGTTTTTCCTCCGAAGGCCGACACTAAGACCGACACTTGACCCATCCCAGACTGTAGTCCTTAACCATGGACATGGCTATTCGAATAGATATAACCTGTGTAGAGGGTGTACTCTTTACCCACGTGTAAAGGATTCCTTTAGTCCATCGGGACTAATTCCGTCTATGGTCTTTTAATTGAAAACACACCTGACTGCACACACCAGCCTCACTTACCGGTGTTTGAAATCACCCACGACACCCGTTAAGCGAAACTCTAAGTGGGGAGGCTACAACCTCGACTAGCCTAGGATCACAAAATTTATAATGCGCGCAAACTAGGGGAGCTACCCCCTCGTCTCCAACCGGAAACACCCATGCCCCCGGACCAGGTGGCATGCCTACCGGATGCAGCCGGTATCTTCCACCATGGCCTCTCTGTACGGTGTGCACTAAGGGAAGGGTTGACAACTTACTGAATCGTACCCTCCCTGTGGCAGGGACAAGTGGTAGTACGAAACAGGTATGGGGGTTACTGGGACAAGACTCGATCTATGGTCGACTCAGGAGGTTAAAGCATTCCTGCATGATTAGCATAAGAAATATGTTTCACACCAATCAGACAGAATCACCACTCACCATACCTCACCATGCCTTACCGGACACAACCGTCCCGACGAAGAACTAGAGACAAGCTCGTGTCCACCCCAGACAGAGACTTTCCCGGCTTCCTTCCGGTAGGCATGAAAGGCCTACGAGGGTGATTACTATCACAAGCATATCAATTTCCAACAGCAAAGAATCTTCATTATGCACTCATGAGTATGATCATATCATCACATAAAATAACTAATACTCCATGTTAAGGTGGTGTTGTAACCGTATCAAATCACACAACAATACTATGCCAGGGTTCAAAATGCTTGCGTTCAAGAGTATGCAAGGGTGTGCACTTTTTGAAAGTTGCCTTCTTCTTCACAATACTATTTTACGAAAATTTGAATTAACACATAGTTTCAAAACAGTACAAAAAATTTGTTTGGAAAATTTTCAAATAAATATGAAAATAAACTAGACAAAATTTGAGAAATAACAGAAAAAGAATCAAATCAATTGGACTTGTATTTTAAAAGTTATAGGCAGTCAAAGTTTAGTCAAAATCTGTTTTTAAATAAAACAGAAAAAGAAAAACGGTTCGGCAGCACTTACGTTTTCCTCTAGAGAAGGCGTATTTGGTGGAATACGCTTCCACTTAAACCAGCGTGGGCCGGCTCGGGGTCACTGACAGTGGGTCCCTTGGGCCCACTGGTCAGGTTTGACCAGTCGCCCGCGCCTCCTTCTCCTCTGGCCGAGCGGTGGCGGGGCTCCGGCAATCGTCGTCGATGAACAGGGCTCCCCACGGGGTTGTAAGGGCGGGGATGGATCCGCTGGTCTAGGGCGGTCCTCCTAGTGGTCGATAGGCTTGCGGGGGTGAAGGGGGTCACCGGCGGCGAGCTCCGCGGCGGGTGGTGGTTTCGGGAGGATTGGGGTCTCGAGCTACAGTGGCTCCCGATCGGGTTTGAGAGGTGGGGGGGGCTTCGCAAGGTCAAGGAGACGAGGATGGTGGCACTGGATGGACTGGGGAGGTCTTGCTCGTGACGAACGAGATCGGAGTGTGGCAGCGGCCGAACTGACCGGAGATGAGGAAGAAGGCCTCCGTCCGTTGATTGCTGGCTGCGGGAGCACTAGGGGGATGGCCTAAAGTCGCCTGGGGGTCTGGTCGAGCTCGGGGTCTCCTTTTATAGGCGGTCGAGGTCGGTTCGACGGTGGCAATGGATAGGGACGACGAACCGCCGTTCTGTAGCCAGGGGGCGTGTGGCGATGGCTGGCGGGGTCTGGCCGGGCGAGAGGATGAGCTCGGGCTGTTCAGGGGCGAGCTGGCGCGCGGCTGTGGCTCGGGCGGCGCCGTCCATGGCAGGAGCCTGCGGCGGCCGTGGCGGCTTGCGGTGGTGGCGCTGTGGGGTGCCGGGAGGTGGCCAGGGCGGCTCAGCGATGAGGGAGGAGTCGGGGCGCGATGGCTATGAGTGGGAGGGGACCAGAACGGGCGCAGGGAGGCGGCAGCGGGACGCGGCGACTCGGGCGCACACACGTGCAAAATGCGCGCCTTGGCCGCGCCCAGTGCACACACGCCATGTTTTCGGAAAAATGCCAAGGCATGCCAGGAGGTTTGGGTGAGGCTGGGGTTTAACAGGTCTAGGCTAGAGGTGACGAGGAGATTAGTGGACATGGTGGTTGGGTCAGGGGATCAAGTTCATAACACAGACTAAAAACTAAGCCAAAACTGGCCATGCAAACAAGGTGCTTGACAGAATGCCATGGGCTTCTAGGCATCACTTGGGGTGGCCAAAAACTCCAGATCAAAGTCTCTTTAGAAGATAAATAGGGTGGCAAGGTTAGTTTGACAAAAATAAAAACTCCCTAGTGCAAGTTTTTGAGAAAACCAAATTTGGACAGAAAATAAAGGGTATTATTGCATGGACCAAAAATATTCCAATGGGTCCAATCTCCTGGACTTAAGGGTTTGGTAGGGTGGACTATAAGCAGGAAAGATCTCATGGGCACTAGAGCAAAACAAAATAGGGTTGCAGTAGAAAATACCAAATTGGGCCAGAGAGCAAAAGAGGATGTTTTGCTCAAATTTTTTAAAGAACACCAGTGGGTCTTTGCATATAAATGAATTATATACTCCTACTAACATCTCCCAACTTTGGTGAAATTTTTAAAGAAATATTTAAATAGGTTGCAATGCAAACCACAAACTGATCCAGATTTGAAAACTTGAGGTAGGGCTCAAAATCCCCAAATTTTGGTGGAATTTTTAAATAAATTTATCAAAGGGTTGTAGTGTAAAAGAGGCTCTAAGGCTTATGAGAAACCATTTTAAAAGAATTAAAGTTCAGGAAAAATAATTATAGAAATAAATCCACTGATAAAAGAAATGTTTCTTGAGAGGGTATACAAGTCCAACAACATTTTTGAAAAGTTTTCTATTTGGAGGGAAACTCCACAACTCAGAAGAAAAGGGTGGTTCTGAATCAAAAGAAAATCCAAAAAATAAAATTTAATTTACCAATGCAAAATTTTAATTAATAAATCATGGTTAAATTTTTGGGGTGTTACAACACTACCCCCCTTAAGAAAAATCTCGTCCTCGAGATTTGCTAAGGGCTGTTTTGAAAATATTACTCCTACCATCACAAAGTAATATCACAAAAATAACCATCCTATTCATGCAATAAAATGTGGCTACAGTGAGTGGGCAATTAAGTGGTGTAAAACTACAGTGTGATATACAGGCGTTGCGTGGAAAAATCTATGGTTGGGGAAAACGAGATACTTCCACTTTTGGTTACAGTGAATTTAGAATACAATTCTAAATTACTAAAATACACTAGTCGCACCCGAGAGCATAGTGCTCTCTCTGGCTGACAGGTGGACCCGGGGCCCACTGTCAGTCTCTTCTTCTACCTCTGGCTCTCTCTCTTCTTCTTCTCTCTCGCGCGCTTTCCCGCGCTTTCTCCATTGGCGACGTCTAGCGCGTAGGGCATCTAGGCCGTACTGCGGTAGTGCGCGGCATGCTAGCTGTCGGTGCAGCATGAATAAAAATCTATGTCGTGAAGAGATATATGCTGCAACAACTCAGGGAAAAAAATCTCACTTCAAAATTTACGGAGAGCGAATTTAGTTAATCAAAATTAATAGCAGTACAAACTACTCACATTAATTGAAACCAAATATTTAATTAATTGCACATATTTAGGACACAACGCTTAAGTTGCAACACATAAATAAATGCTGGGACAATGAACATAGCAGTGACGTCTACAATGAAAACAGTAAATGGACAGGGTCCTGAGAAATAGTCTCTGGTACTGGGGCACACTCCTCTTCTATCGGGGGAAGCGGATTGACTAGCCGATGAATGTGTCCCTCCTGGTCGGGCCTCAGTGGTCTGGCGATGGCGATCCGAGGATTTAAATCAGCGAGGCTCTGGAGATAACCCATTACCCGCTTGGTCAAACACTCTTGAGCGATAACATACTGGGCAAGGTTGGCCAGTACTGGGTCTCTCTCAATTCGTCCACCGGGAAAAGATGCTACTTATCCGGGTGCTGCACGACTCGGGAAGTAATAATACCCTCGTTCGCTGGCAGAGGGTACCGGGAATCGAAGGCGAGCAAGCGCTTCGTACGCAGCGGCTTCTATGGCCATTTGCGGAGTCGGCATAGATTTCCCCACGAAGGAAACTTCCGTTGGGTCTTGGTTTGAGTTTGCGGGAGGGATGTGCACCACTGCCCAATATTTCAAGGTGGATGGGGTGATCCTCGATTTGAGAAACTCGTACTGGGGTGGATGGATACAACTCATGGTACTGCAGGTAAAGTCCCACAATATTTTAACAAAACTACCTGGGGTTGCATCTGGAGTTCTCAGATAAATACTAGAGCTCGGCATGGCAAGGAATGGCTGTGAGGGTTGTGCACAAGGTGAGGGGTACTTGGCAAGGTCACGAGGCAGCCTTTTATATAGTCTCTTTCATCGCGGTGAGGGGCAACTAGTTTGTCGATTTTGCTCTATGGGGTCAAGGTCAATGCCACAGATACACATATCTCGCAAAAGTGACGTATTACTGTGGGTGTCGTCGGGGGTGGTCTTTGGTAGCTACGCCCGAAATAAAATTGCAACCGTACGCCAACATATTTAAAATAGGGGCGCATAAGCAGACAATATTTAATTATGACGATAAAAGATCACACAATTACAGTGCATGGACATACCGCGACTCAGTACTACTTGAGTGACTTAGTCTACCTCGTTAATATCTAAGCGGGCGTGCCTTGTGGACGTCGAGGCTTCTCCAAGGGCTTCACCGTCGGGGTTAGTTGGAGGGGGTTGAGGAACTGCAGGGTCGGGGTAGCGATGATGACCCTCGCGGGGGTTGTTGGCTACAATCTCGCTGGAGCGTGTTCCCAAAAGGCGACAAAGCACTTCTGGGGACACCAAAGCATTTTGGTCGATGGCTAGGGCAGACCTCAAGGACTCGATCGGTTGTCCGAACAGCATGACTGGGTTGTCGGCATCGGGCTCATCTTCTCCTCTTACCGGGGCTCGGCGAACCAGTTCTCCATGAGCTGTGATCAGATCCAGGGTGATTTGATCGAATAGTTCCTCTAGTGCAGTTACATAGTGCACCAGATGCAACAATGCAGGATCCATCTCGTGATCTCCGTTGGCAACCTGGGGTGGCCTACCATACCCGTCACGGCTAGGGTAGTAGTAGAACGAGCGCAGTTAACTCTGGGCGACAAGTACCGGAGTTGAACTATAGCCTCTTGAGCAGCTAGTTGGCCCAAAGGAAGTTGTCCTTCTGGTGAACCTGTAGGGGCGTTCTGGCGACAGACCCCTACCATAGACGTGCATTGTGGCCTAGAATTGACGGCTCTCACCGCTCATGGGTCCTTGGTACACAACATACTCTCGGGGCTCTTCTAATGCAAAGGCACGGCGGGTGAGGTTTGTTAGCACGGTCACAAAACTTCCAAGGTTGGTTGCTGTGGTCTCATTGTGAACAATAGTGCAGGCATTTTAGCTCGGTTTGGGTAAGAGGTTGTGCTGTGCTGGGTTGAGGCTAGCGTGCCCTTTTTATAGAAAAAGGGGATGGAGTCTTCCTCCGCACACTTGCGAAAGAGACTATTTAGGTGTCGGTCACTGGTGCATGATTGACAGGCTAGGCTGATAGGTTAGGCACCGACTGCCAAAAGGTGTCGGGTCACTGTGTGGCTATCTTACACGAGAAGCTTGGCTAGGGGTTAGGTTAAGGTCTGGTGGGTTTGTTAACCTAGGTTTATCGACCTGGCTAAGATAGGATTAGCCAATGGTCAGCCTGGCTCTGATACCAAGGTTGTCGCGACCGGTTTTCCAGGATATATTTCCCAGAAAATGGTCCTTGTGCTCACCAGCCCCAGGATTACTGTTAGCTAATGAGGCACCAACTTGATACAAATTTTCCAAGCAAAATTACAAAATATGTAGCACAAGACCATTCTGGCCTATGAGTACAACACAAGGTCTCTGGTGGCTGATGGCGGAAGCGGTTTGTGGTTCATCAGTGCCTATGGGACTCCATTTCCCACAGGAACAACTGACCTGGAAAACTCCTATCCTCGCGAGACTGTTATCAGCAATGCGTAGGTTCCGGGGCTGTCATTGCAACGCTCCTCTCCATGCAAGAGATCTGGCCAAGACAATAGCCAGGGTGAAGCCAGTGAGTACTTTGAATGTACTCGCAAACATTATGAACACAGGTATAATATAACAGATGATACTCATGGTCTGAAATATGTCATGATCACTTCGTTAGATACGAAATAAGATTCATGATGCACGCAAGCAGGTTATTCATATCGAACATGAATATGAAATCAGAGAGTAAAAATAGAATGCACCGATTCGTGTGTCTGAAGCGACGCCTTGAAGAGACAATAATATAAAGCATGCCTCAGTCGGGCGTCTAAGCGACACCATATAAAGGGCTTATAAGTAAAAGAAATAACAAGCATGTCACAGTCGGGCGTCTGTGCGACACCACATAAAGGGCTTATAAGTAAAAGTAATAACAAGAATGCCACAGTCGGGCGTCTGTGCGACACCACATAAAGGGCTTATAAAGTAAATCAATAACAAGCATGCCACAGTCGGGCGTCTGTGCGACACCACATAAAGGGCTTATAAAGTAAATGAATAACAAGCATGCCACAGTTGGGCGTGTGTGCGGCACCACATAAAGGGATTATATGAGAATAATCACAGTGAATATCCAGGAGGTAGAACCGTCCCAGGGATACTCAATAATTCAAATAATGTAAATGTATAGTCCATAATAATAGTAATCATAATCATCATGAGTCACAAGTCATGATCCATGTTCTGGTTCAGCGGTTTTTCCTCTGAAGGCCGACACTAATACCAACACTTGACCCATCCCACACTGTAGTCCTTAACCATGGACACGACTACTCGACTAGATATAACCTCTGCAGAGGGTGTACTCTTTACCCACGAGTAACGGATTCCTTTAGTCCATCGGGACTAATTCTCTATGGTGTATTAATTGGAAACACACCTGACTGCACACACCAGCCTAACTTACCGGTGTCTGGAATCACCCACGACACCCGTTAAGTGAAACTCTAAGTGGGGAGGCTACAACCTCGACTAGCATGGGATCACAAAATTTATAACGCGCGCAAACTAGGGGAGCTACCCCCTCGGCTCCAACCGGAAACACCCATGCCCCCGGACCAGGTGGCATGCCTACCGGATGCAGCCCGTATCTTCCACCATGGCCTCTCTGTAAGGTGTGCGCTAAGGGAGGGGTTGACAACTTACTGAACCATACCCTACCTGTGGCAGGGACAAGTGGTAGTACGAAACAAGTATGGGGGTTACTGGGACAAGACTCGATCTATGGTCGACTCAGGAAGTTAAAGCATTCCTGCATGATTAGCATAAGAAATATGTTTCACACCAATCAGACAGAATCACCACTCACCATACCTCACCATGACTTACCGGACACAACCGTCCCGACGAAGAACTAGAGACAAGCTCGTGTCCACCCCAGACAGAGACTTTCCCAGCTTCCTTCCGATAGGCATGAAAGGCATATGAGGGTGATTACTATCACAAGCATATCAATTTCAAACAGCAAAGAATCTTCATTATGCACTCATGAGTATGATCATATCATCACATAAAATAACGAATACTCCATGTCAAGGTGGTGTTGTAACCGTATCAAATCTCACAACAATACTATGCCAAGGTTCAGAATGCTTGCCTTCAAGAGTATGCAAGGGTGTGCACTTTTTGAAAGTTGTCTTCTTCTTCACAATCCTATTTTAGGAAAATTTGAATTAACACATAGTTTCAAAACAGTACAAAAAAGTTTTTTGGAAAATTTTCAAATAAATATAAAAATAAACTAGACAAAATTTGATAAACAACAGAAAAAGAATCAAATCGATTGGACTTGTATTTTAAAAGTTATAGCCAGTCAAAGTTTAGTCAAAATCTGTTTTTAAATAAAACAGAAAAATAAAAACGGTTGGGCAGCACTTACGTTTTCCTCTAGCGAAGGCGTATTTGGTGGAATACGCTTCCACGTAAACCAGCGCGGGCCAGCTCGGGGTCACTGACAGTGGGTCCCTTGGGCCCATTGGTCAGGTTTGACCAGTCGCCCGCGCCTCCTTCTCCTCTGGCCGAGCGGTGGCGGGGCTCCGGCGATCGCCGTCGACGAACGACGGCTCCCCGCGGGGTTCTGAGGGCGGGGATGGATTCGCTGGTCTAGGGCGGTCCTCCCAGTGGTAGATAGGCTGGCGGGGATGGAGGGGGTCGCCGGCGGCGAGTTCCGCAGCGGACGGTGGTTTCGGGAGGATTGGGGTCTCGAGCTACGGTGGCTCCCGATCGGGTTTGAGGAGTGGGGGGGCTTCGCAAGGTCAAGGAGACAAGGACGGTGGCATTGGATGTACTAGGGAGGTCTTGCTCGTGACAAACGGGATCGGTGTGTGGCGGCGGCCGAACTGACCGGAGATGAGGAAGATGGCCTCCCTCCATTGATTGCTGGCTGCGGGAGCACTAGGGGGATGGCCTGAGGTCGCCTGGGGGTCTGGTCGAATTCGGGGTCTCCTTATATAAGCGGTCGAGGTCGATTCGACAGCGGCAGTGGATAGGAACGGCGAACCGCCGTTCTGTAGCAAGGGGGGCGCGTGGCGATGGCTGGCCGGGTCTGGCCGGGAGAGAGGATGAGCTCGGGCTGTTCAGGGGCGAGCTGGCGCACGGCTGTGGCTCGGGCGGCGCCGTCCGTGGTAGGAGCCTGCGGCGGCCGTGGCGGCTTGCGGTGGTGGCGCTGTGGGGTGCTAGGAGGTGGCCAGGGCGGCTCTGCGATGAGGGAGCAGTCGGGGCGCGATGGCTGTGAGTGGGAGGGGACAAGAACGGGCGCAGGGAGGCGGCAGCGGGGACGCGGCGACTCGGGCGCACACACGTGCAAAACGCGCGCTCTGGCCGCGCCAAGTGCACGCACGCCATGTGTTCAGCAAAATGCCAAGGCATGCCAGGAGGTTTGGGTGAGGCTGGGGTTTAACAGGTCTAAGCTAGAGGTGGCGAGGAGATTAGTGGACATGGTGGTTGGGTCAGGGGATCAAGTTCATAACACAGACTAAAAACTAAGCCAAAACTGGCCATGCACACAAGGTGCTTGACAGAATGCCATGGGCTTCTAGGCATCACTTAGGGTGGCCAGAAACTCCAGATCAAAGTCTCTTTAGATGATAAAGAGGGTGGCAAGGTTAGTTTGACAAAAAAAACTCGCTAGTGCAAGTTTTTTGAGAAAACCAAATCTGGACAGAAAATAAAGGCTATTATTGCATGGACCAAAAATATTCCAATGGGTCCAATCTCCTGGACTTAAAGGTTTGGTAGGGTGGACTATAAGCAGGAAAGATCTCATGGGCACTAGAGCAAAACAAAATAGGGTTGCAGTAGAAAATTCCAAATTGGGCCAGAGAGCAAAAGAGGATGTTTTGCTCAAATTTTTCAAAGAACACCAGTGGGACTTTGCATATAAATGAATTATATACTCCTACTAACATCTCCCAACTTTGGTGAAATTTTTAAATAAATATTTAAATAGATTGCAGTGCAAACCACAAACTGATCCAGATTTGAAAACTTGAGGTAGGGCTCAAAATCCCCAAAATTTGGTGGAATTTTTAAATAAATTTATCGAAGAGTTGTAGTGCAAAAGAGGCTCTAAGGCTTATGAGAAACCATTTTAAAAGAATTAAAGTTCAGGAAAAATAATTATAGAAATAAATCCACTGATAAAAGAAATGTTTCTTGAGAGGGTATACAAGTCCAACAACATTTTTGAAAAGTTTTCCTGGAGGGAAACTCCACAACTCAGAATAAAAGTGTGGTTCTGAATCAAAAGAAAATCCAGAAAATAAAATTTAATTTACTAAGGCAAAAATTTAATTAATAAATCATGGTTAATTTTTTGGGGTGTTACAAAACTAAGGGATATTAAGGCCTCCTTTTAATAGAGTACCAGACCAAAGCATTAACACATAGTGAATACATTAACTCAAACTATGGTCATCACCGGGAGTGGTCCTGATTATTTTCACTTCGGGGTTGCCAGATCATAACACATAGTAGGTGACTATAGGCTTGCAAGATAGGATCAAGAACTCACATATATTCATGAAAACATAATAGGTTCAGATCTGAAATAATGGCACTCGGGCCCTAGTGACAAGCATTAAGCATAGCAAAGTCATAGCAACATCAATCTCTGAACATAGAGGATACTAGGGATCAAACCCTAACAAAACTAACTCGATTACATGGTAAATCTCATCCAACCCATCACCGTCCAGCAAGCCTACAATGGAATTACTCACGCAAGGCGGTGAGCATCATGAAATTGGTGATGGAGGATGGTTGATGATGACGACGGCGACGGATTCCCCTCCCCGGAGCCCCGAACGGACTCCATATCAGCCCTCCTGAGTAAGTTCAGGGCTTGGCGGTGGCTCTGTATCGTAAAACATGATGAATCCTTCTCCCTGATTTTTTTCTCCCCGAACGTGAATATATGGAGTTGGAGTTAAGGTCGGTGGAGCTCTAGGGGGCCCACGAGGTAGGGGGCGCGCCACAGGGGGTGGGCGCGCCCCCCACCCTCGTGGACAGGGTGTGGGCCCCCTGGTCTTGATTCTTTTGCTAGTATTATTTATATATTCCAAAAATATTCTCTGTGGATTTTCAGGTCATTCCGAGAACTTTTATTTCTGCACAAAAATAACACCATGGCAATTCTGCTGAAAACAACATCAGTCCAGGTTAGTTCCATTCAAATCATGCAAGTTAGAGTCCAAAACAAGGGCAAAAGTGTTTGGAAAAGTAGATACGATGGAGACGTATCAACTCCCCCAAGTTTAAACCTTTGCTTGTCCTCAAGCAATTCAGTTGACAAACTGAAAGTGATAAAGAAAAACTTTTACAAACTCTGTTTGCTCTTGTTGTTGTAAATACGTAAAGCCAGCATTCAAGTTTTCAGCAAAGATTATGAACTAACCATATTCACAATAACACTTAGGTCTCATGTTTACTCATATCAATGGCATAATCAACTACCGAGCAATAATAATAAATGTCGGATGACAACACTTTCTCAAAACAATGATAATATGATATAACAAGATGGTATCTCGCTAGCCCTTTCTGAGACCGCAAAACATAAATGCAAAGCACCTCTGAAGATTAAGGACTGACTAGACATTGTAATTCATGGTAAATGAGATCCAGTCATAGTTATACTCAATTAAGAATCATTATAACTGTGCAGCTTTCGAGCCCTCTCAGGCCATCAACGTTCAAATCCGTCCGATCGTCACTTTTTGCCATTTTTGGCCATGGATTGGCCCTGGATCGCATGTACGCTCGCTCCGTTCGCTACAATGGAGCGCTAACCGTCCCGGGCCGCTGCTCCAGTGACTTTTTTGGGCCTCTGTCGTTAAATTCGGCTTAATGGGCTTTTACCAGCCTCCCATCCGTGCAGTCGAAGGGGAAAAAACACGACTCTCGCAACTCTCGTTTGGCTCACAAGGTCGCAACCTTCCTCGTCCGCGTGGCGGCTCCTCGCGACCATGACAGCTTCGATCGATGCGTGAGCGACAATTCACATGGCCAATACGCTATGTTCTGACCGATGCGACAAACGGCCTTGCCGGGCGACGGCACCGGATCCGCTGGGTTGTCTAGGCTCGGTTGTACTTGCACAGCACGACAGGAGATGCAGTGGCGGCGAACAGCAGTATGTCGATTGGAGTTCTACCGCGAGCGATTGATTGAGTGGTTAATGGCCGTTCAAAGCAGGTTAGTTTCGTTTGTCTATTCATTTTTTCCTTTAAGTCACGGGCGCTCATATAATCCCAACCTGGCCGCTGCTCCTTCCACACTTTCGTGACTTCCACAAACCATTCTCCCACAGCCATTGGTGATGCTTAGGTCTCTAATTTATCCCAATCCCCACTCCTTCTTACCCCCACCCCCCGTCTCTCTTCCCCCAATTCTTCATCCCTTCTCAGAAAATTTGTTTCATTGATGTTGTTCTTTCTGTTCACAAACAATGCAGGTTCGTTCTGCTAGGTTAGCTAATTATGCTGGATTAAATGGTTTAGGCATTACCCATTTGGAATGTGATGCGCTTATTTCAATTTCACTGTTTTTGTTCGAGTTGTTGCTATAATAGTTTAGAGAGATCTATAGATTACCCCCTGCTGCTCGCATTATTCTTTCACCAAGTGCACTTAGGGTAATCATCTGAGTTTTTGCAATCTGCTGCAATATTATCCCTTTTACGGATGTGTTCTTTGGCTAATAATTCAAAATGACTGCAGGTTCTTTAGACGGGTGGATTTCTTTATTTCCTGCAGCCCGATCTGCCAATATAGTGGCCAACGGACAGGTTACTATGAGTATGCTCCTATGTTGTTATGCCTCATTTAACTTGTGCCCCATCTCACTATCTATGCGTACTATATGATGCCACTCTGCCATTCTCTATTCTTACAATATGGTAACACTCTCTATGATTGATTGAAATACTTGCAATACCGCCTGTTGTTCTTGCCCTATGTAGAAGGTTAGTTAGCAAGTAAAAAAATGCACAAACGAAATAGGTAAATTTTTCAAGGCGCTGATGCCTCCGCATCACATTCTGGATATAAACATATTGTGCTTATCAGATCACTTTAACAGAACTTCCGATGCAGAAGAATAAGCAAACCAAGTGAAACCGAAGTCCAGTCGATTGATCCAGAGAACCTGCTTTAATTTTGGGGTTGCAAAGAATAGCATCAATAAGAAATCAATAACGTGAGCAGAAATGGGAAAAGAGTGTAGATAGGAAGGAGGGAACACCTGCAGAAGGGGGAAGATTAATTATTGACTTAGTGTGAACCATGCCTGCTGGTGAAGGATTTGCCAAAGTAAGGAGGGGAATGAGGAAGCAGAACTGGATGATGGAGCCCGCGCTGCCTGTATGTGTAATTCTACTGGTTTTAGTGTGTCTGACATATTCTTTATCCTGCCATTCACTTAACAAATTGAGCAGTGCACAAAACTGAGGTCCTGATCTCAGCCTACAATGTTATTTTTCCTGCAATTTGATGTCAATAGATCAATTTTTATGCTTGCCCTGCTGAAAGTTACACCACGAAATATAGAGGATTAGTTCTGTCAGCAAGGTATCAGATTATTAAACTTATCAAGTTTTTCTGTTATAATGTATATATAAATAAGTACCTTGTGAATTTATGGTCGGAGCTCAGAGGAAGCTGAAAAGTAGCAAACAAGTCAGCTCAGGTTGGTTTTGATGCACTGCTTGCTAATTTGATATATATCGACATACAGTTCCATGTATATGTTTGCTATATCACACCGACGGCTGAGGCCGGCCATCGACGCCCGACGACGGTGACAATGGGCAAGATTTTTTTTTGGTTAGTCGGCCCTTCTTTGATTTATTCTATGTGATAATATTAGTCCGCACTAGGATTTAGGCTGTACCAATTTCTTGATATAGACGGAATTAATTAGGGGCAGCAATCTTGTGTTTTATCCTCACAAATTAGACATGACATGTTGATTCTATCATTTGATTAAATTTGTCACCGGTTATGTTTGTGTTTGTGTAGTTATGAAGAGTAAAAACAACATATAGATTTTATGAGATAGTTGGATCAAGCAAACAATGAAGGACCACAACAAACAATCAAAATCTTGCAACATATTTGCTATGTATAAGAAATCTTTTCCTCATAACAGTACCTTTGGCTACTATACGCTTGTCCACAGGACTAGCAAGCCTGTGTTTCATAGTATTCCACCACTGTTGTCCTCTATAACAAGGAAAGAATGTGTTGCACGCCTGCAACAATTCATAGCAAGAATTGCAACATGCTATTTATATCACCATCATCACTTCGTTCTTCTGTGTTGTCAAGCTATTTTGTTTCCAGAAATCTTCATGGTAATGCGAATTAGTGAGATCGTGAAGTAACCATAAGTTCCAGATCTTCGGATAAAGATTGTCTACAAGATGATGCATTAGATTTTTATAGTTAACTCACCATTATAGCGGGTATGCCATTTTACCGTTCTAACATCAGGGGAGTATATACTTATCATGGTGATTGTAAAAACGAGTGACCCTTCTACTTTAGATTTGTGGTTACTTGTGGTTAACACATAATAACTTACATTTGAATGTCTCCATATATTTTTGAATTCACTATCATTCTATTGGAAAAATGGACGGGCGCGGCAACGCGCGCCATCGTGGTCTAGTGTAAATTAATTGTCATGCATGCAAATGACAGCGGTGCTCTCTAACTAATGCGTTTTAATAAGAGGATGATGAATCGACATAAAAGTAAATAGATAGGCCCTTCGCAGAGGGAAGCAAGGATTTGTAGAGGTGCCAGAGATCAGTTTTTGAAATAGAGATAAATAATATTTTGAGCGGCATACTTTCATTGTCAACATAACAACCAAGAGATCTCGATATCTTCCACGCTACACACATTATAGACGGTTCCCAAATAGAATGGTAAAGTTTATACTCCCCCACCACCAACAAGCATCAATCCATGGCTTGCCCAAAACAACGGGTGTCTCCAACTAACAACAATCCTGGGGGAGTTTTGTTTGCAATTATTTCGATTTGAGCATGGGACTAGGCATCCCGATTACCAGCCAGTTTCTCGTGAGTGAGGAGCGGAGTCCACTCGTCGTGAGAATAGCCCACCTAGCATGGAAGATACAGACAGCCCTAGTTGATACATGAGCTATTCGAGCATACAAAACAAAATTTCATTTGAAGGTTTAGAGTTTGGCACATACAAATTTATTTGGAACGGTAGGTAGATACCGCATGTAGGAAGATATGGTGGACTCTTATGGAATAACTTTGGATTTTATGGAAGTGGATGCACAAGTAGTATTCCCGCTTAGTACAAGTGAAGGCTAGAAAGAGACTACGAAGCGACCAGCTAGAGAGCGACAACAATCATGAACATGCATTAAAATTAATCAATACTGAGTGCAAGCATGAGTCGGATATAATTCACCATGAACATAAATATCGTGGAAGCTATGTTGATTTTGTTTGAACTATGTGTGAACATGTGACAAGTCAAGCCACTCGAATCGTTCAAAGGAGGATACCACCCTATCAAACCGCAGCACAACCATTTTAATAGCATGTTGGCACGCGAGGTAAACCATTATAAACTCCTAGCAAATTAAGTATGGCATGAGCAACTATAATCTCTAATTGTCATTGCAAACATGTTTGATTCATAATAGGCTGAATCAGGAACGGTGAACTAATCATATTTACAAAAACAAGATAGGTCAAGTTCATACTAGCTTCTCTCATCTCAATCAGTCCATCATGTATCGTCATTATTGCCTTTCACTCGCACAACTAAACGGTGTGGATAATAATAATAGTGCGCGTGCATTGGACTAAGCTGGAATCTGCAAGCATTTAATACATAGGAGAATACAAGGTAATATGGGCTCTTGGTTGAATCAACAATAATGCATACAAGAGCCACTCAACATTTTCATCACGGTCTTCTCCTCTCGACCCCCAAAGAAAAGAAAAGAAATAAAACTATTTACACGGGAAAGCTCCCAACAAGCAGAAGAAGAACGAGAAATCTTTTTGGATTTTCTTTTAATTACTACTACTACAGGCATGAAAAGTAAACTAGCTAAAAGCTACAACTAATTTTTTTGGTTTTTCTTAAGGTTTTTCAAACACACAAGATGAATGTTGGAAAAGAAAATAAACTAGAATGGATAGTACAATGAAAAAGTATGAGCACCGACAACTAGCATGAGTGTGTGAACATGAATGTAATATCGGTGAGAAATACGTACTCCCCCAAGCTTAGGCCTTTGGCCTAAGTTGGTCTGTGCCCACAGATGGCCTCGCGGATATCCAAAATTGTAACTGGGGTTGTACTGAGATGCAGCCGCTACTGCCTCAAGAGCTGTAGCTTGGAGGCGAGCTGCCTCCGTCCTCCTCTAGTACTCGTTCGCCTCCTCCCTGGTTATAACATATCTCCTTTTTGCCTGAAAGTGAAAGAAAGTAGGAGTAGGGAGAGCAATATGGACAGTGCGAAGTCTGCCGAAGATTAGTCGGTACTGGAGGGGTTGTCCATTGATACGTCTCCGTGGTTTCTACTTTTCCAAACACTTTTGCCCTTGTTTTGGACTCTAACTTGCATGATTTGAATGGAACTAACCCGGACTGACGCTGTTTTCATCAGAATTGCCATGGTGTTATTTATGTGCAGAAACAAAAGTTCTCGGAATGACATGAAACTCCATGGAGATTATTTTTGGAAATAATAAAAAATACTGGCGAAAGAATCAAGGCCAGGGGGCCCACACCCTTTCCACGAGAGTGGGGGGTGCGCGCCCTGCCTCGTGGGCCCCCTGGAGCTCCACCGACCTCAACTGCAACTCCATATATTCGTGTTCGGGGAGAAAAAATCAGAGAGAAAGATACATCATGTTTTACGATACGGAGCCGCCACCAAGCCCTAAACTCTCTCGGGAGGGCCGATCTGGAGTCTGTTTGGGGCTCCAGAGAGGGGAATCTGTCGCCATCATCCTCATCAACGATCCTCCATCACCAATTTCATGATGCTCACCGCCTTGCGGGAGTAATTCCATCGTAGGCTTGCTGGACGGTGATGGGTTGGATGAGATTTATCATGTAATCGAGTTAGTTTTGGTAGGGTTTGATCCCTAGTATCCACTATGTTCTGAGATTGATGTTGCTATGACTTTGCTATGTTTAATGCTTGTCACTAGGGCCCGAGTGCCATGATTTCAGATCTGAACCTATTATGTTTTCATGAATATATGCGAGTTCTTGATCCTATCTTGCAAGTCTATAGTCACCTACTATGTGTTATGATCCGGCAACCCCGAAGTGACAATAATCGGGACCACTCCCTGTGATGACCATAGTTTGAGGAGTTCATGTATTCACTACGTGTTAATGCTTTGGTCTGGTACTCTATTAAAAGGAGGCCTTAATATCCCTTAGTTTCCATTAGGACCCCGCTGCCACGGGAGGGTAGGACAAAAGATGTCATGCAAGTTCTTTTTGTTGGGGAACGTAGTAATTTCAAAAAAATTCCTACGCACACGCAAGATCATGGTGATGGCATAGCAACGAGAGTTGAGAGTGTTGTCCACGTACCCTCGTAGACCGTAAGCGGAAGCATTATGACAACGCAGTTGATGTAGTCGTACGTCTTCACGAATCGACCGATCCAAGCACCGAACGTACGGTACCTCCGTGTTAAGCACACGTCCAGCTCGATGACGTCCCCCGGACTCCAATCCAGCGAAGCGACGGGGATGAGTTCCGTCAGCACGATGGCGTGGTGACGATGATGATGTTCTACCGGCGCAGGGCTTCGCCTAAACTCCGCGACAATATGACCGAGGTGGAATATGGTGGAGGGGGGCACCACACACAGCTAAGGAACGATCCGTAGATCAACTTGTGTCTCTATGGGGTGCCCCCTGCCCCCGTATATAAAGGGGGAGAGGAGGAGGGGGCCGGCCTAAGGGGAGGCGCGCCCTAGGAGGGGGAAACCTACTCCAAGTAGGTTCTCCTCCCTCCCTTTCCTATTCCAAGAAGGAGGGGGAAGGAAGGAGTGGGAGAGGGGGAAGGCAAGGGGGGCGCCGCCGCCCCCCCCCCCCTTCCTTGTCCTATTCATACACAAGGGGAGGGGGCGCACCACTTGCCCTGGCCGGCCCCTCTCTCTCTCCAATAGGGCCCATCAAAGCCCATTACTTCCCGGGGGGGGGGGGGTTCCGGTAACCCTCCGGTACTCCGATTTTTCTCCGAAAACACCTGGAACACTTCTGGTGTCCGAATATAGTCATCCAATATATCAATCTTTATGTCTCGACAATTTCGAGACTCCTCGTCATGTCCGTGATCACATCCGGGACTCCGAACAACCTTCGGTACATCAAAACTTATAAACTCATAATAAAACTGTCATCGTAACATTAAGCGTGCAGACCCTACGGGTTCGAGAACTATGTAGACATGACCTAGAACTATTCTTGGTCAATAACCAATAGCGGAACCTGGATGTTCATATTGGTTCCCACATATTCTACGAAGATCTTTATCGGTCAAACCGCATAACAACATACGTTGTTCCCTTTGTCATCGGTATGTTACTTGCCCGAGATTCGATCGTCGGTATCCAATACCTAGTTCAATCTCGTTACTGGCAAGTCTCTTTACTCGTTCCGTAATACTTCATCCCGTAACTAACCATTAGTTACAATGCTTGCAAGGCTTAAGTGGTGTGTATTACCGAGAGGGCCCAGAGATACCTCTCCGACAATCGGAGTGACAAAACCTAATCTCGAAATACGCCAACCCAACATGTACCTTCGGAGACACCTGTAGAGCACCTTTATAATCACCCAGTTACGTTGTGACGTTTGGTAGCACACAAAGTGTTCCTCTGGTAAACGGGAGTTGCATAATCTCATAGTTGTAGGAACATTGTATAAGTCATGAAGAAAGCAATAACAACATACTAAACGATCAAGTGCTAGGCTAACGGAATGGGTCAAGTCAATCACATCGATCTTCTAATGATGTGATCTCGTTAATCAAATGACAACTCATGTCTATGGTTAGGAAACTTAACCATCTTTGATTAACGAGCTAGTCAAGTAGAGGCATACTAGTGACACTATGTTTGTCTATGTATTCACACATGTATTATGTTTCCGGTTAATACAATTCTAGCATGAATAATAAACATTTATCATGATATAAGGAAATAAATAATAACTTTATTATTGCCTCTAGGGCATATTTCCTTCAGTCTCCCACTTGCACTAGAGTCAATAATCTAGTTCACATCGCCATGTGATTTAACACCAATATTCACATCTGTATGTGATTAATACCCATAGTTCACATCTTCATGTGATCAACACTCGAAGGGTTTACTAGAGTCAATAATCTAGCTCACATCGCTATGTGATTAACACCCAAAGAGTACAAAGGTATGATCATGTTTTGTTCGTGAGAGAAATTTAGTCAACGTGTCTGTCACATTCAGAGCCGTATGTATTTTGCAAATATTCTATGTCTACAATGCTCTGCTCGGGGCTACTCTAGCTAATTGCTCCCACTTTCAATATGTATCCAGCTTGAGACTTAGAGTCATCTGGATCAGTGCCAAAACTTGTATCGACGTAACCCTTTACGATGAACCTTTTTGTCATCTCCATAATCGAGAAACATATCCTTATTCCACTAAGTATAATTTTGACCAATGGCCAGTGATCTACTCCTATATCACTATTGTACTCCCTTGCCTAACCAGGGCAGAGTATACAATAGGTCTGGTCCATAGCATGGCATACTTTTATAGAACCTATGACTGATGCATAGGGAATGACTTTCATTCTCTTTCTATTTTCTGTCGTGGTCGGGATGCGAGTCTTACTCAATTTCATACCTTTGCAACACAGGCAAGACCTCTTTCTTTGACTGTTCCATTTTGAACTAGTTCAAAATCATGTCAAGGTATGTACTCATTGAAAATCTTATCAAGCGTCTTGATCTATCTCAATAGATCTTGATGCTCAATATGTGAGTAGCTTTACTGAGGTCTTTCTTTTAAAGAACTCCTTTCAAACACTCCTTTATGCTTTGCAAAATAATTCTATATTATTTCCGATCAATAATATGTCATTCACATATACTTATCAGAAATGCTGTAGTGCTCCCACTCACTTTCTTGTAAATACAGGCTTTACCGTAAGTCTGTACAAAACTATATGCTTTGATCAACTTATCAAAGCGTATATTCCAACTCTGAGATGCTTACACCAGTACATAGATGGATCGCTGGAGCATGCATATTTTGTTAGCACCTTTAGGATTGACAAAACCTTCTGGTTGCATCATATACAACTCTTCTTTAAGAAAACCATTAAGGAATGCAGGTTTTACATCCATTTGCCAGATTTCATAAAATGTGGCAATTGCTAACATGATTCGGATAGACTTTTAAGCATCGATACGAGTGAGAAAACCTCATTGTATTCAACACCTTGAACTTGTCGAAAACCTTTTGCAACAATTCGAGGTTTGTAGATAGTAACACTACTATCAACGTCCGTCTTCCTCTTGAAGATCCATTTATTTTCTATGGCTTGCCGATCATCGGGCAAGTCCACCAAAGTCCACACTTTGTTCTCATACATGGATCCCATCTCAGATTTCATGGTCTCAAGCCATTTTGTGGAATCTGGGCTCACCATTGCTTCTCCATAGTTCGTAGGTTCATCATGGTCAAGTAACATGACTTCCAGAACAGGATTACCGTACCACTCTGGTGCATTTCTTACTCTGGTAGACCTACGAGGTTCAGTAGACACTTGATCTGAAGTTTCATGATCAATATCATTAGCTTCCTCACTAATTGGTGTATTTGTCACAAGAACTGATTTTTGTGATGAACTACTTTCCAATAAGGGAGCAGGTATAGTTACCTCATCAAGTTCTACTTTCCTCCCACTCACTTCTTTTGAGAGAAACTCCTTCTCTAGAAAGGATCCATTCTTAGCAACGAATGTCTTGCCTTCGGATCTGCGATAGAAGGTGTACCCAACAGTCTCTTTTGGGTATCCTATGAAGACACATTTCTCCGATTTGGGTTCGAGCTTATCTGGTTGAAGTTTCTTCACATAAGCATCACAGCCCCAAACTTTAAGAAACGACAACTTGGGTTTCTTGCCAAACCACAGTTCATATGTTGTCGTCTCAACGGATTCAGATGGTGCCCTTTTAATGTGAATGCAACTGTCTCTAATGCATAACCCCAAAACAATATTGGTAAATCAGTAAGAGACATCATAGATCGCACCATATCCAATAAAGTGCGGTTACGACGTTCGGACACACCATAACGTTGTGGTGTTCCAGGTGGCGTGAGCTGTGAAACTATTCCACATTGTTTTAATTGAAGACCAAACTCGTAACTCAAATATTCGTCTCTGCGATCAGATCGCAGAAACTTTATTTTCTTGTTACGATGATTTTTCCACTTCACTCTAAAATTCTTTGAACCTTTCAACTATTTCAGACTTATGTTTCATCAAGTAGATATACCCATATCTGCTCAAATCATCTTGTGAAGGTTAGAAAATAACGATACTTGCCACGAGCTTTCATACTCATTGGTCTGCATACATCAGTATGTATTATTTCCAATAAGTAAGTAGCTCGTTCCATTGTTCCGAAGAACGGAGTTTTAGTCATCTTGCCCAAAAGGCACGGTTCGCAAGCATCAAATGATTCATAACCAAGTGATTCAAAAAATCCATCTTTATGGAGTTTCTTCATGCGCTTTACACCGATATGACCCAAACGGCAGTGCCACAAATAAGTTGCACTATCATTATTAACTTTGCATCTTTTGGCCTCAATATTATGAATATGTGTATCACTACGATCGAGATCCAACAAACTATTTTCATTGGGTGTATGACCATTGAAGGTTTTATTCATGTAAACAAAACAACAATTATTCTCTGATTTTAAATGAATAATCGTATTGCAATAAACACGATCAAATCATATTCATGCTCAACGCAAATGCCAAATAACATTTATTTAGGTTTAACACTAATCCCGAAAGTATAGGGAGTGTGCGATGATGATCATATCAATCTTGGAACTACTTCCAACACTCATCGTCACTTTCCCTTCAACTAGTCTCTGTTTATTCTGTAACTCCTGTTTCGAGTTACTAATCTTAGCAACCGAACAAGTATCAAATACTCAGGGGCTACTATAAACACTAGTAATGCAAAAATTAATAATCTGTATATCAAATATACCCTTGTTCACTTTGCCATCCTTCTTATCCACCAAATATTCAGGGCATTTCCGCTTCCAGTGACCATTTTCTTTGCAGTGTAAGCACTCAGTTTCAGGCTTTGGTCCAGCTTTGGTCTTCTTCACGGGAGTGACAACTTGCTTGTCATTCTACTTGAAGTTCCCTTTATTTCCCTTTGCCCTTCTCTTGAAACTAGTGGTCTTGTCAATCATCAACACTTGATGTTCTTTCTTGATTTTTACCTTCGTCGATTTCAGCATCACGAAGAGCTCGGGAATCGTTTTCGTCATCCCTTGCATACTATAGTTCATCACGAAGTTCTAGTAACTTAGTGATGGTGACTAGAGAATTCTATCAATCACTATCTTATCTGGAAGATTAACTCCCACTTGATTCAAGCGATTGAAGTACCCAGACAATCTGAGCACATGCTCACTAGTTGAGCGATTCTCCTCCATCTTTTAGCTATATAACTAGTTGGAGACATTATATCTCTCAACTCGGGTATTTGATTGAAATATTAACTTCAACTCCTGGAACATCTCATATGGTCGATGACGTTCAAAACGTCTTTGAAGTCCCGATTCTAAGCCGTTAAGCATGGTGCACTAAACTATCAAGTAGTCATCATAATGAGCTTAGCCAAACGTTCATAACGTCTGCATCTGCTCCTATAATAGGTCTGTCACCTAGCGGTGCATTAAGAACATAATTCTTCTGTGCAGCAATGAGGATAAACCTCAGATCACGGATCCAATCCGCATCATTGCTACTAACATCTTTTCAACACAGTTTCTCTAGGAACATATCAAAATAAACATATGAAAGCAACAACGCAAGCTATTGATCTTAAAACATAATTTGCAAAATACTACCAGGACTAAGTTCATGATAAATTTAAGTTCAATTAATCATATTACTTAAGAACTCCCACTTAGACAGACATCTCTCTAGTCATCTAAGTGATCATGTGATCCAAATCAACTAAACCATAACCGATCATCACGTGAGATGGAGTAGTTTTCAATGGTGAACATCTTATGTTAATCATATCTACTATATGATTCACGCTCGACCTTTCGCTCTCCGTGTTCCGAGGCCATATCTGCATATGCTAGGCTCGTCAAGTTTAACCTGCGTATTCTGCGTGTGCAAAACTGGCTTGCACCCGTTGTAGATGGACGTAGAGCTTATCACACCCGATCATCACGTGGTGTCTGGGCACGACGAACTTTGGCAACGGTGCATACTCAGGGAGAACACTTCTTGATAATTTTAGTGAGAGATCATCTTAAAATGCTACCGTCAATCAAAGCAAGATAAGATGCATAAAGTATAAACATCACATGCAATCAATATAAGTGATATGATATGGCCATCATCATCTTGTGCTTGTGATCTCCATCTCCGAAGCACCGTCGTGATCACCATCGTCACCGGCGCGACACCTTGATCTCCATCGTAGCATCGTTGTCGTTTACGCCATCTATTGCTTCTACGACTATTGCTACCGCTTAGTGATAAAGTAAAGCAATTACAGGGCATTTGCATTTCATACAATAAAGCGACAACCATATGGCTCCTTCAAGTTGCCGATAACTTCGGTTACAAAACATGATCATCTCATACAATAAAATATAGCATCACGTCTTGACCATATCACATCACAACATGCCCTGCAAAAACAAGTTAGACGTCCTCTACTTTGTTGTTGCAAGTTTTACGTGGCTGCTACGGGCTTAGCAAGAACCGTTCTTACCTACGCATCAAAACCACAACGATAGTTCGTCAAGTTAGTGTTGTTTTAACCTTCGCAAGGACCGGGCGTAGCCACACTCGGTTCAACTAAAGTTGGAGAAACTGACACCCGCCAGCCACCTGTGTGCAACGCACGTCGGTAGAACCAGTCTCGCGTAAGCGTACGCATAATGTCGGTCCGGGCCGCTTCATCCAACAATACCGCCGAACCAAAGTATGACATGCTGGTAAGCAGTATGACTTGTATCGCCCACAACTCACTTGTGTTCTACTCGTGCATATAACATCAACGCATAAAACCTAGGCTCGGATGCCACTGTTGGGGAACGTAGTAATTTCAAAAAAATTCCTACGCACACGCAAGATCATGGTGATGGCATAGCAACGAGAGGGGAGAGTGTTGTCCATGTACCCTCGTAGACCGTAAGAGGAAGCATTATGACAACGCGGTTGATGTAGTCGTACGTCTTCACGAATCGACCGATCCCAGCACCAAACGTACGGTACCTCCGTGTTAAGCACATGTCTAGCTCGATGACGTCCCCCGGACTCCAATCCAGCGAAGCGACGGGGATGAGTTCCGTCAGCACGACGGCGTGGTGACGATGTTGATGTTCTACCGGCGCAGGGCTTCGCCTAAACTCCGCGACAATATGACCGAGGTGGAATATGGTGGTGGGGGGCACCGCACATGGCTAAGGAACGATCCGTAGATCAACTTGTGTCTCTATGGGGTGCCCCCTACCCCCGTATATAAAGGGGGAGAGGAGGAGGGGACGGCCTAAGGGGAGGCGCGCCCTAGGAGGGGGAAACCTACTCCAAGTAGGTTCTCCTCCCTCCCTTTCCTATTCCAAGAAGGAGGGGGAAGGAAGGAGTGGGAGAGGGGAAAGGCAAGGGGGGCGCCCCCCCCCTTCCTTGTCCTATTCGGACTCAAGGGGAGGGGGCGCGCCACTTTCCCTGGCCGGCCCCTCTCTCTCTCCAATAGGGCCCATCAAGGCGCATTACTTCCCGGGGGGGTTCCGGTAACCCTCCGGTACTCCGGTTTTTCTCCGAAAACACCTGAAACACTTCTGGTGTTCGAATATAGTCATCCAATATATCAATCTTTATGTCTCAACCATTTCGAGACTCCTCGTCATGTCCGTGATCACATCCGGGACTCCGAACAACCTTCGGTACATCAAAACTTATAAACTCATAATAAAACTGTCATCATAACGTTAAGCGTGCAGACCCTACGGGTTCGAGAACTATGTAGACATGACCTAGAACTATTCTTGGTCAATAACCAATAGCGGAACCTAGATGTTCATATTGGTTCCCACATATTCTACGAAGATCTTTATCGGTCAAACCGCATAACAACATACGTTGTTCCCTTTGTCATCGGTATGTTACTTGCCCGAGATTCGATCGTCGGTATCCAATACCTAGTTCAATCTCGTTACTGGCAAGTCTCTTTACTCGTTCCATAATACTTCATCCCGTAACTAACCATTAGTTACAATGCTTGCAAGGCTTAGGTGATGTGTATTACCGAGAGGGCCCAGAGATACCTCTCCGACAATCGGAGTGACAAAACCTAATCTCGAAATACGCCAACCCAACATGTACCTTCGGAGACACCTATAGAGCACCTTTGTAATCACCCAGTTACGTTGTGACGTTTGGTAGCACACAAAGTGTTCCTCTGGTAAACGGGAGTTGCATAATCTCATAGTTGTAGGAACATTGTATAAGTCATGAAGAAAGCAATAACAACATACTAAACGATCAAGTGCTAGGCTAACGGAATGGGTCAAGTCAATCACATTGATCTTCTAATGATGTGATCCCGTTAATCAAATGACAACTCATGTCTATGGTTAGGAAACTTAACCATCTTTGATTAACGAGCTAGTCAAGTAGAGGCATACTAGTGACACTATGTTTGTCTATGTATTCACACATGTATTATGTTTCCGGCTAATACAATTCTAGCATGAATAATAAACATTTATCATGATATAAGGAAATAAATAATAACTTTATTATTGCCTCTAGGGCATATTTCCTTCACTTTTCCATAAGCACGTATGACTATATTCGGAATGCATGCCTACATTACATTGATGAATTGGAGCTAGTTCTGTGTCACCCTATGTTATGATTGTTACATGATGAACCGCATCCGGCATAATTCTCCATCACCGATCCAATGCCTACGAGCTTTCACATACTTTTCTTCGCTTATTTACTTTTCCGTTGCTACTGTTACAATCACTACAAAACCCAAAAATATTACTTTTGCTACCATTACCATTACTTCCATATTACTTTTCTACTAAATACTTTGCTATAGATACTAAGTTATCCAGGTGTGGTTGAATTGACAACTCAGCTGCTAATACTTGAGAATATTCTTTGGCTCCCCTTGTGTCGAATCAATAAATTTTGGTTGAATACTCTACCCTCGAAAACTGTTGCAATCCCCTATACTTGTGGGTTATCAATACTATTTTTTGGCGCCACTGCCGGGGAGCATAGCTCTATTCTTTGAGTCACTTGGGATTTATATCTGCTGGTCACTATGAAGAACTTGAAAGACGAGAAAAAAAATTATCCCTCAACTACGAGGGAGGTAAGGAACTGCCATCTAGCTCTGCACTTGATTCACCTTCTGTTTTGAGTAAGCTTGCGACACCTAAACCTGATTCTGCTATTAATTCTGATATGTCACATGTTATTGATGATGCTGAAGGAAATATGCCCTAGAGGCAATAATAAAGTTATTATTTATTTCCTTATTTCATGATAAATGTTTATTATTCATGTTAGAATTGTATTAACCGGAAACATGATACATGTGTGAATACATAGACAAACATAACGCCACTAGTATGCCTCTAATTGACTAGCTCATTAATCAAAGATGGTTATGTTTCCTAACCATAGACATGTGTTGTCATTTGATTAACGAGATCACATCATTAGGAGAATGATGTGATTGACATGACCCATTCTGTTAGCCTAGCACTTGATCGTTTAGTATATTGCTATTGCTTTCTTCATGACTTATACATGTTCCTGTAACTATGAGATTATGCAACTCCCGTTTACCGGAGGAACTCTTTGGGTGCTACCAAACGTCACAACGTAACTGGGTGATTATAAAGGAGTACTACAGGTGTCTCCGAAAGTACATGTTGGGTTGGCGTATTTCGAGATTACGTTTTGTCACTCCGATTGTCGGAGAGGTATCTCTGTGCCCTCTCAGTAATGCACATCACTTAAGCCTTGCAAGCATTGCAACTAATCAGTTAGTTGCGGGATGATGTATTACGGAACGAGTAAAGAGACTTGCCGGTAACGAGATTGAACTAGGTATTGAGATACCAACGAACATACCGATGACAAAGGGAACAGCGTATGTTGTTATGCGGTTTGACCGATAAAGATCTTCGTAGAATATGTAGGAGCCAATATGAGCATCCAGGTTCCGCTATTGGTTATTGACCGAGAATAGTTCTAGGTCATGTCTACATAGTTCTCGAACCCGTAGGGTCCGCACGCTTAATGTTATGATGGCAGTAATATTATGAGTTTATGAGTTTTGATGTACCAAATGAGTTCGGAGTCCCGGATGAGATCGGGGACATGACGAGGAGTCTTGAAATGGTCGAGACGTAAAGATCGATATATTGGACGACTATATTCGGAGTTCGGAAAGGTTCCGAGTGATTCGGGTATTTTTCGGAGTACCGGAGAGTTACGGGAATTCGCCGGGGAGTATATGGGCCTTATTGGGCCATACAGGAATAGAGGAGAGAGGACAAAAGGGAGGAGGCCTGCGCCCCCCCCTCTGGTCCGAATTGGACAAGGGGCGCAGCCCCCCTTTCCTTCTCCCTCCCCCCTCCCTCTTTCCCCTTCTCCTACTCCAACAAGGGAGGTGGAATCCTACTAGGACTAGGGAGTCCTAGTAGGACTCCACACTTGGCGCGCCCCCTCCTAGGGCCGGCCTCCTCCCCACTTGCTCCTTTATAGACGGGGGCAGGGGGCACCCCATAGACACACAAGTTGATCTACGGATCATTCCTTAGCCGTGTGCGGTGCCCCCCTCCACCATATTCCACCTCGGTCATATCGTCGCGGAGTTTAGGCGAAGCCCTACGCCGGTAGAACATCATCATCGTCACGACGCCGTCGTGCTGACGGAACTCATCCCCGACGCTTTGCTGGATCGGAGCCCAGTGATCGTCATCGAGCTGAACGTGTGCTGAACTCGGAGGTGTCGTACGTTCGGTACTTGGATCGGTCGAATTGTGAAGACGTACGACTACATCAACCGCGTTGTCATAACGCTTCCGCTTACAGTCTACGAGGGTACATGGACAATACTCTCCCCTCTCGTTGCTATGCCATCACCATGATCTTGCGTGTGCGTAGGAAATTTTTTGAAATTACTACGTTCCCCAACAGATGCCATTTCTGCTATGCATGATACTAACTACTTCTATGCTTAATACTACTGTGCCACTTGGTGAATTTCTTGATGAACAACTTGCTAGGGCTAGAGAGAATGAAATTATTGAAACTGATAATATTGATGAAAGTGATGATAAAGACTCTCCCAATAAATATGAATTGCCTGTTGTGACTGAGGGCTATGTTATGGATGAAGAAACTGCTAGAGACTTTCTTGCTTGCAATGATAGAAGTGATCTTAAGAAATTAATAGCTAAGCTTAAACAAAAAACTCTGAATGCTAGAATGAAATATGATCCTGCTTATGCTACTTCACCTATCTTTGTTACTGATAAGGATTATGAATTCTCTATTGATCCTGATATAATTACTTTGGTTGAATTTGATCCTTTTTATGGTTATGAATCTGAAACTGTTGTGGCACATCTTACTAAATTAAATGATATAGCCACCCTGTTCACTAATGATGAGAGAACTCGCTACTTTTATATCCTTAAAATATTTCCATTCTCATTAAAGGGTGATGCAAAGATATGGTTTAATTCTCTTGATACTGGTTGTGTGCGTAGTCCCCAGGATATGATTTACTATTTCTCTGCTAAATATTTCCCTGCTCATAAGAAACAAGCTGCTTTAAGGGATATATATAATATTCTGCAAATTGAAGAAGAGAGTCTCCCACAAGCTTGGGGAGGCTTCTCCAATTACTTAATGCTTTGCCTGATCATCCTCTTAAGAAAAAAGAAATACTTGATATCTTTTATAATGGACTAACCGATGCTTCTAGAGACCACCTGCATGGTTGTGCTGGTTCGGTTTTCAGGGAAAGAACACCAGATCAAGCAGAAATTCTATTGAATAATATGTTAAAAATGAAAACAATTGGACACTTCCTGAACCAACTCCTAAGTCAACTCCGAAGAAAAGGGGTGTTCTATTTCTCAGTCCCGAAGATATGCAAGAGGCAAAGAAATCTATGAAAGAAAAGGGTATTAAAGCTGAAGATGTTAAGAATTTACCTCCTATTGAAGAAATACATGGTCTTAATTTACCACCTGTTGAAAAAATATATGATCTTAATACATTACCTATTGAAGAAACTCATGGTCTTGATAACCCGACACAGGTAGTAAAGTTAAATTCTCTCTACCAATTTGATGAAGGTGATGTCCCTCGTTATAAGTCTGCTAGCCAATGCTTAGATGAGTTTGATAATTTTATTGTCAAACAAGAAAACTTCAATGCCTATGTTCGTAGACCATTGAAACACAATTTCGATATGCTTGAACACTTGAGTGATTATATGTCTAGAGTTAAAGGTGAACTTAAACTCATTAGTAAACATGCTTCTATGGTTACCACTCAAGTAGAATAAGTACTTAAAGCTCAGAATGATTTGCTCGGTGAATTGAATAGTAAGAATAATGACTATGTTATTGGAGTGGCTACTAGAACTGGTAAAATGACTCAGGAACCTTTGTATCCTAAAGGCCATCCTAAGAGAATTGGCTATTAGTAAACATGCTTCTATGGTTACCACTCAAGTAATAATATAGATGCACCTAGTCCTTCTAAAAAGAAGAAAAAGAAAAATGATAGGACTTGGCATGCTTCTGGTGAACCTGTTGTAGACACACCTGAGAATCCAAATGATATTTCTATTTCTGATGCAGAAGCACAATCTGGTGATGAACATGAACCTAGTAATAATGTTAATGATGATGTTCATGTTGATGCTCAACCTAGCAATGATAATGATGTAGAAATTGAACCTGTTGTTGCTCTTGATAACCCACAATCAATGAATCAACGTTATGATAAGAGAGATTTTGTTGCTAGGAAGCACGGTAAAGAAAGGGAGCCATGGGTTCAGAAACCCATGTCTTTTCCTCCCAAACCATCCAACAAAAAGGATGATGAGGATTTTGAGCGCTTTGCTTAAATGATTAGACCTATCTTTTTGCGTATGCGATTAACTGATATGCTGAAAATGAATCCTTATGCTAAGTATATGAAAGAAATTGTTACTAATAAAAGAAAGATACTGGAAGCTGAAATTTCCACCATGCTTGCTAATTATACTTTCAAGGGTGGAATACCTAAGAAACTAGGAGATCTAGGAGTACCAACTATACCATGCTCCATTAAAAGAAATTATGCTAGAACTGCTTTATGTGATCTTGGAGCCGGTGTTAGTCTTATGCCTCTCTCTTTATATCGTAGACTTGATTTGAATAAGTTGACACCTACTGAAATATCTTTGCAAATGGATGATAAATCAACCGCTATACCTGTCGGCATTTGTGAGGATGTTCCTGTTGTGGTTGCAAATGTTACTATTTTAACAGACTTTGTTATTCTTCATATTCCCGAGGATGATAGTATGTCTATTATTCTTGGAAGACCCTTTTTGAATACTGCAGGGGCTGTTATTGATTGCAACAAAGGCAATGTCACTTTTCATGTTAATGGTAATGAGCATACGACACACTTTCCGAGGAAACAACCTCAAGTTCATAGTATAAACTCTATTGGAAAAATTCCATCGATTATTTTTGGAGGTTTTGAATTTCATCTTCCTACTGTCAAAAAGAGATATGATATTCTTATTATTGGGGATGTGCATATCCCCATTGAGGTAACATAGTGTTATTCGAAATTTCTCCGGTTTCATGCGATTCGGAATGAGTTTGTTAACAAGACCTGATCAACCTTGTTAGTGTATTCCTTTTGATGAGCATGAGATGGATGAAGTTAGAAGGCACAACCTTCTGTACCTCTTTTTTACTTTTTGTTATTTAGATTAAATAAAGTAAAAATAGTAGTTTTCTGTCAGTTTTCTGAATCATCCGTGCAATAAAAAATACCCCGAAAATAAAAGTTCTGTAAATGCCCTGAAATTGAAATATGATTTTTTTCTGGAATATTTGAGAATATCTGGCACTGAGAACACAACAGGGGGAGCAAGCACCTGGGCACGAGGGTCTAGGGCACGCCTACCCCCCATAGGCATGCCCCCCTGCCTCATGGGCTCACGGTGGCTCCCCTCCACTTATTCCTGCATCCACACACTTCTTCTTCCTCCCAAAAAAATCACTGATATGTCTCCGTCATATCAACTTTTCCAAACACTTTTGCCCTTGTTTTGGACTCTAATTTGTAAGATTTGGATGGAACTAACCCGGACTGACGTTGTTTTCAGCAGAATTGCCATGATGTTGTTTTATGTGCAGAAAACAAAAGTTCTCAGAATGACCTGAAACTCCACAGAACATCTTATAAAAAATAATAAAAAATCCTCGCCAAAGATGAAGACCAGGGGGCCCACACCCTGTCCGCGAGGGTGGGGGCGCCCCCCTAGGGTGCGCCCCCCTACCTTGTGGCCCCCCTGGAGCTCCTCCGACGCCAACTCCAACTCTATATATTTGCTTTCGAGGAGAAAAAAATTAGAGAGAAGAAATCATCGCGCTTTACGATATGGAGCCGCCGCCAAGCAGTAGAACCTCTCGGGAGGGCTGATCTGGAGTCCGTTCGGGGCTCCGGAGAGGGGGATACGTCGCCATCGTCATCATCAACCATCCTCCATCACCAATTTCATGATGCTCACCCCGTGCGTGAGTAATTCCATTGTAGGCTTGCTGGACGGTGATGGGTTGGATGAGATCTATCATGTAATCAAATTAGTTTTGTTAGGGTTTGATCCCTAGTATCCACTATGTTCTGAGATTGATGTTGCTATGACTTTGCTATGCTTAATGCTTGTCACTAGGGCCCGAGTGCCATGATTTCAGATATGAACCTAATATGTTTTCATGAATATATGTGTGTTCTTGATCCTATCTTGCAAGTCTATAGTCACCTATTATGTGTTATGATCCGACAACCCCGAAGTGACAATAATCGGGATACTTCTCGGTGATGACCATAGTTTGAGGAGTTCATGTATTCACTATGTGCTAATGCTTTGTTCCGGTTCTCTATGAAAAGGAGGCCTTAATATCCCTTAGTTTTCATTAGGACCCCGCTGCTACGGGAGGGTAGGACAAAATATGCCATGCAAGTTCTTTTCCATAAGCACAGATGACTATATTCGGAATACATGCCTATATTACATTGATGAATTGGAGCTAGTTCTGAGTCACCCTATGTTATGATTGTTACATGATGAACCGCATCCGACATAATTATCCATCACCGGTCCAATGCCTACGAGCTTTCCATATACTGGTTCTCACTTATTTACTTTCCCGTTGTTACTATTACAATCATTACAAAACACCAAAAATATTACTTTTGCTTTCATTACTCTTTTGTTACCATTACCACTACTATCATACTACTTTGCTACTAAATACCTTGCTGCAGATATTAAGTTATCCAGGTGTGGCTGAACTGACAATATTCTTTGGCTCCCCTTGTGTCGAATCAATAAATTTGGGTTGAATACTCTACCCTCGAAAGCTGTTGCGATCCCCTACACTTGTGGGTTATCAAGTCTAATTTCTGGCGCCGTTGCCGGGGAGCATAGCTCTATTCTTTGAGTTACTTGGGATTTATATCTGCTGGACACTATGAAGAATTTGAAAGACGCTAAGACAACAATTTATCCCTCAACTACGAGGGGAGGTAAGGAACTGCCATCTAGCTCTGCACTTGATTCACCTTCTGTTTTGAGTAAGCTTGCGACACCTAAAGCAACTTCTGCTATTCGTTCTGATATGTCGCATGTTATTGATGATGCCACTTGTGCTATGCATGATACTTATGATGAAACTACTTCTATGCTTGATACTACTGTGCCCCTTTGTGAATTTCTTGATGAACAAATTACTAGGGCTAGAGAGAAAGAAATTATTGAAACTGATAATGTTGATGAAATTGATGATGAAGATATGCCTGTTATTCCTGAGGGTTATGTTTTTGATATCGAATCTTCTGCAGCTATTTTTGCCTGCAAAGATAGAAACGAACTTAAGAGGCTATTAGTTAAATGGAGTAAAGAATCTCTTAGAGATAGAATGAAACCCGACCCTGCTTTTGCTACTTCACCTATTTGTGTTCCCGATAAGGATTATGAATTCTCTGTTGATCCTGATATAGTTACTTTGGTTGAATCTGATCCTTTTCATGGTTATGAATCTGAAACTATTGTGGCACATCTTACTAAATTAAATGATATAGCCACCCTGTTCACTAATGATGAGAGATCTCGCTACTTTTATATCCTTAAAATATTACCGTTCTCATTAAAGGGTGATGCTAAGATATGGTTTAATTCTCTAGATCTTGGTTGTGTGTGTAGTCCCCAGGATATGATTTATTACTTCTCTGCTAAATATTTCCCTGCTCATAAGAAACAAGCTGCTTTAAAGGAAATATACAACTTTGTGCAAATTGAAGAAGAGAGTCTCCCACAAGCTTGGGGGAGGCTTCTCAAGTTACTTAATGCTTTGCCAGATCATCCTCTTAAGAAAAATGAAATACTTGATATCTTTTATAATGGACTAACCGATGCTTCCAGAGATTACCGGGATAGTTTTGCTGGCTCTCTTTTCAGGGAAAGAACACCGGATGAAGCTGAAATTCTATTGAATAATATATTGACAAATGAAAATAATTGGGCACCTCCTGAGCCAGCTCCTGAGCCAATTACTGAGCCTATTCCTAAATCAACTCCGAAGAATAGAGGTGTTCTATTTCTTAGTCCTGAAGATATGCAAGAGGCAAAGAAATCTATGAAGGAAAAAGGTATTAAAGCTGAAGATGTTAAGAATTTACCTCCTATTGAAGAAATAAATGGTCTTAATTTACTGCCTGTTGAAGAAACATATGATCTTGATCCATTACCTATTGAAGAACCTCCTGATCCCGATAACCCGACACAGGTAGTAAAGGTAAATTCTCTCTATAGATTTGATGAAGGTGATACTCCTCACTATACGTTTGCTAGTCAGTGCTTGGATGAGTTTGATAACTTCATGTTTAAGCAAGAAGACTTCAATGCTTATTTTGGTAGACAATTGAAACAAAATACCTATATGATTAAACACTTGGGTGATTATATGGCTGATGTTAGATGTGAACTTAAACTTGTTAGGAAACATGCTTCTATGGTTACCACTCAAGTAGAACAAGTACTTAAGGCTCAAAATGATTTGCTCAATGAAATGAATAGTAAGAAAAATGATTATGCTGTTAGAGTGGCTACTAGAACTGGTAGAATGACTCAGGAACCTTTGTATCCTAAAGGCCACCCTAAGAGAATTGAGCAAGATTCTCAGAGAAGTAATATTGATGTACCTAGTTCTTCTAAAAGGAAGAAAAAGAAAAATGATAGGACTTTGCAAACTTCTAGTGAACCTATTGCTAAACCATCTGAGAATCCAAATGATATATCTATGTCTGATGCTGAAACACAATCTGGTAATGAACATGAACCTAGTAAAAATATTAATGATGATGTTCATGATGATGCTCAACCTAGTAATGATAATGATGTAGAAGTTGAACCTGCTGTTGATCTTGATAACCCACAATCAAAGAATCAATGTTATGATAAGAGAGACTTTGTAGCTAGGAAACATGGTAAATAAATAGAACCATGGGTTCAGAAACCCATGCCTTTTCCTCCCAAACCATCCAAGAAAAAGGATGATGAGGATTTTGAGCGCTTGCTGAAATGATTAGACCTATCTTTTTGCGTATGCGATTAACTGATGTGCTCAAAACAAATCCTTATGCTAAGTATATGAAGGATATCATTACCAATAAAAGAAAGACATCGGAAGCTGAAATTCCCACCATGCTTGCTAATTATACTTTTAAGGGTGGAATACCAAAGAAACTTGGAGATCCAGGAGTACCCACTATACCATGCTCCATTAAAAGAAATTATGTTAAAACCGCTTTATGTGATCTTGGAGCCGGTGTTAGTGTTATGCCACTCTCTTTATATCGTAGACTTGATTTGAATAAGTTGACACCTACTGAAATATCTTTGCAAATGGCTGATAAATCAACTGCTATACCTGTCGGTATTTGTGAGGATGTGCCTGTTGTGGTTGCAAACGTTACTATTTTAACGGACTTTGTTATTCTTGATATTCCCGAGGACAATAGTATGTCTAATATTCTTGGAAGACCTTTTCTGAATACTATAGTGGCTGTTATTTATTGCAACAAGGGCAATGTCACCTTTCATGTTAATGGTAATGAGCATACGGTACACTTTCCTAGGAAACAACCCCAAGTTTATAGCATCAACTCTATTGGAAAAATTCCATCGATTATTTTGGAGGTTTTGAATTTCCTCTTCCTACTGTCAAGAGGAAATATGATATTCTTATTACAGGGGATGTGCATATCCCCGTTGAGGTAACATAGTGTTATTCAAAATTTCTCCGGTTCCATGTTATTCAGAATGAGTTTGTTAACAAGACTTGATCAACCTTGTTAGTGGACTCCTTTTGATGATCATGAGACGGATGAAACTAGAAGGCACAACCTTCTGTACCCTCTTTATACTTTCTGTTATTTAGTTGAAATAAAGTAAAAATGGTACTGTCTGTTTCCTGATTTATCTGTGCAATATAAAAATACCCCGAAAATAAAAGTTCTCCAAATGCCATGCCAATTTAATATGATTTTTTCGGGAATATTTGAGGATTTATGACTGAAAACACTGCGGGGGGAGCTGCCACCTGGCCACGAGGGTGGAGGGTGCGCCCTACCCCCAGGGCGCGCCCCCTGCCTCGTGGGCCCACGGTGGCCCTCCTCCACTTATTCCTGCACCCATCCTCTTCTTCTTCCTCCCACAAACACGAATATCCAACTCAAGCACAAGTTCTAGCTCACTTTGCTGTGATTTTCGATCTCCTTGCTCAAAGCACCTCTCACCAAGCTGCTTGGGGAGATTGTTCCTTGGTATGTGACTCCTCCATTGGTCCAATTACTTTTTGCTCTAGTGCTTTATTCATTGCAAATTTGTGCTGCATAGGTGACCATGTTCTTGAGCTTGAATGTCAAATTTATATGGTTCCAAGTAGTTCTAATGCATGATGTAGACTCTAGGCACTTGTAGGAGTAGTTGCTATCAATTTTGTTGAAGTTGGTTCATTTTTGTTTGAAGTTACTAAAAATTTCAGAATATTTAAGAAAATGATGAAGAGAATTTTGAGGGGCTCGTCGAGCCGAAGCTCGAAGGAAAAAAAAAATTAAGAAGCACAGAGGCCCAAATATAATTTGCCTCGTACCACCGAGGTCCGGCCGTGTGAATGGCCTTCCGATGATTTCTTGAGGGCAGCCGGGATTTATGATGATTTCTATTCATTGGCTGAGAATGCTGGCCTCATCGACTTCCTCTGCGACAAACATCATCAGTATCTCTTACTCACTAACACTTCCGTGCAAAACTTCTACTATTTTCCCAAGAAAACACCTCCTACAGTAGAGTTTCATTTATATGATGTCGTTAAGGAGGTGACATTAGCTGAATTTTGCGAGGTTTGCAAAATACCCTTTGAGGGTACCTTAGATGAACCACACCGTAAGGATGTGGAAGGATTTATTAACACCATCTATGTGGGAGAAACCAGGAAGGTTTCTGATGCAAGAATCACTAGCATACATTTTCCTGTTTTACGCTACTTTGCCATATTTGCTAGTCGTTGCTTGATTGGTTGTGGAAACTGTGGAAACCTTAGTGTTCCTGATGTTATTATTTTGTTCCATGGTTTATACCGCGAAAACACTGTTAGTATGGGCGGAATTATTGCTAAACGGTTAAGTCTGAACCGTACTAAAGGCCCCATCTTTGGAGGTATTTATGCTTCACGCCTAGCTGCACATTTTAACATACCTATTAGGCTTTATGAGAAAGAAGAAAAAATGCTGCCTAATGCTTATTTAGATTATAAGAGTATGCTAGCGCGTGATTTTATTGTTAAAGGCAGGGAAGGAGAGCTTAAATATAAACTGTATTTTAATAAACATCACCCTGAGACTATTACCTTGCCTGCTCCTTCTTTGTTTAATTTTGAAGGACCGTATCTCGTTACGTGAGCTGCCGTTCAAGCCTACCGGAATCTTGCACCAGCCCCGAAACTGGAACAACAATATGAGCCTCCAAGACAGTCTGTTTACTCTTGGGATCCGGAGGTGGCTGCTAGCCAATGGCAGTCAGAATCTTCTTCATCTCAGTACAACCCCAGCTACACACACGGATATCCGCCAGGCCATCCCTGGCAATGAACCAACTTAGGCCAAAAGCCTAAGCTTGGGGGAGTACGTATTCCCCACCGACATTACATTTATGTTCACACACACTCATTGCTAGATGCCGGTGCTCATACTCTTTCACTGTAATATCCATGCTAGTTTATTTTCTTTTTCCTGTTTTCTTCTTGTGTGTTTGTTAAACTTTAAGGAAACAATAAAAAAATTAGTGTAGCTTCTACCTAGTTTACTTTTCCTGCTGTAGTAGTAATAATTAAAAAGAAAACCCAGAAATATTTCCCGTTCTTCTTTTGCTTGTTGGGAGCTTTCCCGTGTAAATAGTTTTATTTCTTTTCTTTTCTTTGGGGGTCGATAGGAGAAGACCATGATTAAATTGTTGAAGTGGCTCTTATATGCATTATCGTTGATTTAATCGAGAGCCCATATTGCCTTGTATTCTCCTGTTTATTGAATGATCACAGATTCCAACTTAGTCCAATGCACGTGCACTCATATTATTATTCACACCGTTCGGTCATGCAAGTGAAAGGCAATTATGATGATATATGATGGACTGACTGAGATGAGAAAAGCTGGTATGAACTCGACCTCTCTTGTTTTCGTAAATATGATGAGTTCATTGTTCTTGATTCAGCTTATTATGAATAAACATGTTTGCAATGACAATTAGAGATCATAGTTGTTTATGCCATGCTTGATTAGCTATGAGTTATAATGGTTTACCTTGTGTGCCAACATGCTATTAAAATTGTTGTGATGTGGTATGATGGGGTGGTATCCTCCTTTGAATGATTTAAGTGACTTGACTTGGCACATGTTCACACATGTAGTTGAAACAAATCAACATAGCCTTGACGATATTTATGTTCATGGTGGATTATATCCTACTCATGCTTGCATCCAATGTTTATTAATTTTAGTGCATGCTCATGGCTGTTGTCGCTCTCTAGTTGGTCGCCTCCCAGTCTTTTGCTACCCTTCACTTGTACTAAGCGGGAATACTGCTTGTGCATCCAATCCCTTAAACCCCAAAGTTATTCCATATGAGTCCACCATACCTTCCTATATACGGTATTTACCTGCTATTCCAAGTAAATTTGTATGTGCCAAACTCTAAACCTTCAAATAAACATTTTGTTTTGTATGCTCGAATAGCTCATGTATCAACTAAGGTTGCCCTTATCTTCCGGGTTAGGCGGGTTATTCTCAAGAGGAGTGGACTCCGCTCCTCACTCACGAGAAAATGGCTGGTCACCGGGATGCCTAGTCCCATGCTTTATGTAAACTAAATCAAAAAAATTGCAAACAAAACTCCCCCAGGGACCTGATGTTAGTTGGAGGCACTCGTTGTTTCGAGCAAGCCATGGATTGATGCTTGTTGGTGGAGGGGGAGTATAAACTTTACCATTCTGTTTGGGAACCGCCTATAATGTGTGTAGCATGAAAGATATCGCCATCTCTTGGTTGTATGTTGACAATGAAAGTATGCCGCTCAAAATATTATTTATCTCTATTTCAAAACCGAGCTCTGGCACCTCTATAAATCCCTGCTTCCCTCTGCGAAGGGCCTATCTATTTACTTTTATGTTGAGTCATCACCCTCTTATTAAAAGCACTAGCTAGAGAGCACAGCTGTTATTTGCATCCATTACTATTAATTTATATTGGGTATGACTATGATTGGATCTCTTTTACCATTAATTACAATGTCTAGTCAGTCCTTGATCTTTAAAGGTGCTCTGCATTTATGTTTTGCGGTCTCAGAAAGGGCTAGCGAGATACCATCTTGTTATATCATATTATGATTGTTTTGAGAAAGTGTTGTCATCCGAGTTTATTATTATGACTCGCTAGTTGATTATGCCATTGATATGAGTAAACATGAGACCTGAGAATTATTGCAAGTGTGGTTAGTTATAATCTTTGCTGAAAACCTGAATGCTGGCTTATATATTAACAACAACAAGAGCAAACAGTGTTTGTAAAAGTTTTTCTTTTTCTCTTTCTGTTTATCAACTGAATTGCTTGAGGACAAGCAAAGGTTTAAGCTTGGGGGAGTTGATACGCCTCCGTCGTATCTACTTTACCAAACACTTTTTCCCTTGTTTTGGACTCTAACTTGTATGATTTGGATGGAACTAACCCGGACTAACGATGTTTTCAGCAGAATTGCCATGATGTTGCTTTGTGTGCAGAAAACAAAAGTTCTCGGAATGACCTAAAACTCCACGGAACATATTATAAAAAATAATAAAAAATCCTCGCCAAAGATGAAGACCAGGGGGCCCACACCCTGTCCACGAGGGTGCCCCCCCCTAGGGCGCGCCCCCCTACCTCGTGGGCCCCTTGGAGCTCTTCCAACGCCAACTCCAACTCTATATATTTGCTTTCGGGGAGAAAAAAATCAGAAAGAAGAAATCATCGCATTTTACGATACGGAGCCGCCGCCAAGCCCTAAAACCTCTCGGGAGGGCTGATCTGGAGTCCGTTCGGGGCTCCGGAGAGCGGGATTCGTCGCCGTCGTCATCATCAACCATCCTCCATCACCAATTTCATGATGCTCACCGCCGTGCGTGAGTAATTCCATCGTAGGCTTGCTGGACGGTGATGGGTTGGATGAGATCTATCATGTAACCGAGTTAGTTTTGTTAGGGTTTGATCCCTAGTATCCACTATGTTCTGAGATTGATGTTGCTATGACTTTGCTATGCTTAATGCTTGTCACTAGGGCCCGAGTGCCATGATTTCAAATCTGAACCTATTATGTTTTCATGAATATATGTGTGTTCTTGATCCTATCTTGCAAGTCTATAGTCACCTATTATGTGTTATGATCCGACAACCCCGAGGTGACAATAATCGAGATACTTCTCGGTGATGACCATAGTTTGAGGAGTTCATGTATTCACTATGTGCTAATGCTTTGTTCCGTTCTCTATTAAAAGGAGGACTTAATATCCCTTAGTTTCCATTAGGACCCCGCTGCCACGGGAGGGTAGGACAAAAGATGTCATGCAAGTTCTATTCCATAAGCATGTATGACTATATTCGGAATACATGCCTACATTACATTGATGAATTGGAGCTAGTTCTGTGTCACCTTATGTTATGATTGTTACATGATGAACCGCATCCGGCATAATTATCCATCACCGATCCTATGCCTACGAGCTTTCCATATACTGGTTCTCACTTATTTACTTTCCCGTTGTTACTGTTACAATCATTACAAAACAGATATTACTTTTTTCTTTCATTACTCTTTTGTTACCGTTACCACTACTATCATACTACTTTGCTACGAAATACCTTGCTGCAGATATTAAGTTATCCAGGTGTGGCTGAACTGACAACTCAGTTGCTAATACTTGAGAATATTCTTTGGCTCCCCTTGTGTCGAATCAATAAATTTGGGTTGAATACTCTACCCTCGAAAGCTGTTGCGATCCCCTACACTTGTGGGTTATCAATCACCAACCAGCTCAAGCACGAGTTCTAGCTCACACTACTAGGGAAAATGCTATACATAGAGGTATAGCAGTAGCGCTGGTCAAAACTCGGCGCTAGCGCTACTTAGTAGTAGCGCTTGTTGCAAAACCACGCTACAACCATTGTTTTAGCAGTAGCGCGTCTTCACAGAAAAGCGCTACTACTAAAATTCCCTCACTAGTGCCGGTAGGCTAGGAATAGTAGTAGCGGTTCTACCAGAAGCACGCTACTGCTAAAAACATTGTAGCAGCGCGTTTTTGCTGTAGAGCGCTACTGCTATGTAAAAGAAAATAAATAGAAAAATAAGTAGAAAAGTAAATGAAAATGAAAGAAATAGAAAAAGGAGAAATGAAAAAAAGAATATGTAAAGAAAACAAAAGAAAAAGAAAAAGAAAACAGAAAGGGATAGCTGTAGCGCGTTTCTCTAGAACACGCTATAGCTATCTTAGCTATAGCGCGTTTCGGCAAAATGCGCTACTGCTAGTTTGACTCAAATCCCGGCAGCCCGGGCTCAAATTTTTGCTAAGTCCTTCCCCCCCCCCCCCCTGCCGCCTTCGACCACACTGCCACCGCCCGAGGCCGCCTTCGACCACACCGCTGCCACCCGCCGCCTTCGACCACACAGCCGCCGCCCGAGGCCGCCCCCTCGACCTCACAGCCGCCGCCCGAGGCCGTCGTCGACCTCACTGTCGCCTCCCTCGAGCTCACCGCCGCCGCCCTCGACCTCACCGCCGCTGCCCAAGCTAGAGCCTGCCCTCGCCGCCGACCATAAGGCTCTGCCTCTCCTGTCCCCTACCCTCCTCTCTCTCTCTGCTAGGGCAATTATATATATGTTGATACTGTGTTGATGTTCATATGAACCCTAGGTGTTCATATGAACCCTAGATTTTTTAGGGCAGTAGGCATTTTATAGCATTTAGGAAAAATGATTAGCAATTTTTTTAGGAAATTAGCTAGGGCAATTTTTATGAAAATTCCTAAACAGTAATTCCATTTAGCTTTAAACTAATAGAGGGTATATAAATAATAGTAGCATTTAGATTTAAATTAACAGAGGGTATAAACAAAAAACACTTCGCTATGAAAAAATATTTTGACTACGGACCTGAATTTGTTCCAAATTTCATTCAAATGAAATTTGAATTTTTGGACTATGGACCTGAATATTTTTGAAGAAATTGGGTGTAGGTACTAAGGTCTTGCTGTGGAAATTTTGGTGAGGTCAAAAGGGTTAGAGAAAATGTAGTTCCTAGACTTTTAGCTTTAGACAAAAAACAAAAGTATTTAGCTATAAATAAAAAACAGTAGCTATGGCATTTAGCTATAAACAAAAAACAGAATTGTTTTTCTTTTCAAAAACATGGTCAAACTAATTGTTGCTATGTAAACAAAAAACAAGATTGTTTTTATATGATATATGTCATTGATGTTCATTTGCATATTCCATTATTGTTGATTATATCTTTTCATTGAAGTGGCCATCTTATATGCAAATTCCTCAATAGTGTTTGCTCATGTTATATCTTTTCATTGAAGTTGTTCGATTGTGCCCAAGTGGCTTTGTTGTTTCCAGGGAATGATGCTGAGTGGCCTATGTTTTGCCAGAATGTTGATTCATTTCTGTTCCGGCAAGTTTCAGGTTCTCGATTTGTCCACTTTTTAGCAAAGGTCATGCCTAAATTTTCCGTGAATTTCGGCATGACTTGTGCTACAAACTAGGACATATCGAGTGCCCGGGATTTGCCGCACCAGGAAGGAGTCAACATTCCTGCAAAACTATAGGCCTTTTTTATGTCATTATTCATTTTATTAGGTCTAGAATTAATTGACTAGATTTAATCATAGGAAACATGGCTAGCAACGATGAAGGACAGGGTTATGGTGATTGCGACGACGTCTATCGGGCGGGTGATGAATTTTTTAGCCTTACCGACGATCAACCGATGTTGTTGCTGGGCCCACCGGTGGCATCGGGGACTGAGACCGACATGCAGACCGGTGTTGAGGCTGAGACCGGTGCTGCCTCGGGGAGCGGAGCCGGTGTAGAACCGAAAGCAAAGAGGCAACAGGTTCCTAACAAACTCAGGACTACTAGACTGGTGGTCACGGAGGTAGACGACGGCAATTTTGAGCCAAAGGCGCCCGAGGAAGCGCGCGCGTGCTACGGAAATCAAATAGGCTGCATCGTATGGACAACCGCCACCATCAACGATGAGAAACTACAGAAGATAGAAAATATGAGGAGCTCCCTCCTAAAGAAATTTCACCAGATATTCTTGTTCCTGGGCCGAAATGAGAAGGATTATGAAGATCCAGACGAGGACCGGACAATGAAGAAGATAAACAAACACGCCATGACCAAGTTTAGCGACGCGTTGGCCGCCTGGAAAAATCGAGTGAAAGCAAAGATCAACGACATGGAACCCTACTCCGAGATTGTAAAGGATAATCCGACAATCACAGAAGAGGCTTGCGAGGCCGAAGCTGCCCAAAAAAAGTCTAAGTACATGAAGGGGCTTCAAAAAAGGAACATTGGGAGCCACCACCTCGGAAGCCATGGTTACAGCGGAAAGAGGTCCAAATGGGCCAAAGAGGACGCGGAAGCCGCGAGTCTGGGCATCCCAGACCCATTGGCGGGTTTCACCGTCCCGCGGGAGCGTGCCGTCCTGAGGGCCCAGCACCATTGGGACCCAGTGAAGAAGGTTTACGAGACAACACCAGTCATTACAGAGTTCATGAGACTGCTGGTAATTTTAGTTTCTGATCAATTCGACTGCACACGTTAGTCATATTTGTAAACGATGCTTGTGCCTTTTGCAGAGAGAGCAGCAACGGATTGCGGTCAAAAGCGACTCGCCGTCTGAGGCATTGGCGAGGCCCAAGTGGGACACTCCATTCAACCGGGCGTTGAACATATTGAAACGACAACCGGTGGATACTCAACCGTCGTATGGACGCGTGCACGGTGTCGGAGATGGCGCCACGTGGAAGAAGTACTACGTGAGACCATGGAGGAGAGAAAGGAAAGACGGAGGTTAACTGAAGAAAACATCGACAAGAAGGTTGATATTGCGGTTGAGAAGAAATCATCTCAGACAGTCGCAACAGCGGTAGCAGCCGCAAAACAGGTGGTTGCAGATTTGTCTACTTCCTTGGTGACGGGCGTTTTCACTTGGACAAGGCAAAATCAAGAAAAAAAGGAAGAGGACTTTCCCCTTGCTGACTTCTTGGGAGCACCTGCTCTCGTACCTGCTCCCGCACCGGCTCCCGCACCTGCTCCCGCACCAGACGTGCTCGGTGGTGCCTCGTCTTTGGCTGAGCTCGACGCCCTGACGGTATCTGTCACACTGGCCCCCTTCAACATAAATGTATAATCTCCCGTTTTCGTTGCCTTTCGGATGTCTCACGTCGCAGACTTTTCTTTGCAGGCCGACGAAACCCCGTGCACCATATTGTACACCATCGGCGAACAGAAGGTGGACGTGGGGAAGGCGACGATAATGGAGCCGAAGGAACCATTGTTCCACAGCCGGCCGATCCCCCCGAACGTCTTCAAGGTTTCCGTCGCCAGTGTCAAACTGGGCCACGAGAATTTGCCTCCTCTAATACTAGTGGGGGATGACGACGAGGCCCCGCGGCGGCTTGGTGATTGTTGCAATGGGTGGGTCCTGTTGTGGCCAAAGAGTCTGCTTCGTCTGGAGGCGGCCGGGAGCACACCCACGAGCACGCAGCCTCAGCAAGGTATGAACATCAACACCCCACCTACCCAATTAGCGTCGGGTGTCGGGCTGGGTGATAGCGGACGGGGTAAGGTGGAGGCTCCATTAGTCGCTAATGACCTCACCATGGATGAGGATGAGGATGACGATGGCGCTGAACAGTATGTCTATACTGGAGCCTCCTCGGGGTTTGAGCGTCATGAGTCAGTGCCTGAATTACCGTCTCAATGTATTATGGACGACCTTCCAGTAGTAAAGAAGTCCAGGAAGAGAGCGAGGAAAGGCAAAAAAGCTGATTCTATGATCCAGCCGGCTCAGCAGCCTCGGCTTCAGGACCGTATAGATATCCCCAATGCGGATAAATGGCATATCCCCGGTCAACCAATCCTACCTGCAACAGCGCTACAGGCCAGATTCGGCGATCTAAGGAGACTTCATGACGATGTGCTGCGGGTAGAGAAAGGCCTCATCGCCTCAAAAGATCCAGGATACCCACTCTACGTGGTTAACGTTCCCCGGCAAATGCCGTATGTCGACAGCTTCCCCGCGGATAAGTTCTTCCTCCGATTCGATTACATATTCGACATGTTTCACGTGAAGAAGCTGGATTTTACGTTTGTCCGCCTTTATGCCTTGCACATGAACTACATCATTGGGGTTGAGCAGATACGTCATATCTGTGTCGCTGACCCTTACTACATGCACGAGGGCTTCTTGTGAGTCTGCGCAGAGCAGCGTGAATACGCGAGGGATTACATCGTCAGTTTCATGCTCGCCAATAAGGACAAGGAGGCGATTCTCGTGCCTTATCATCCTGTGTAAGTCATCCGCGCTGCTATCCTTCCTTCGATTTCAATAATTCATTTGCACGGTGGAGGCTAATTAATTTGAGGTGTACTTATTTTGCGAAGCGGCGGGCGCGTCGTCCTCATCATCCTCTACCCCCGATTCTCCCATGCTCTTTACTTGGACTTGTCGAAGAACATTCACAAAAAGGATTACACCCACATCAAAGATGTTCTCGACAGTGCTATGTTTTACTACCAAGCAAGGGGTGGAGAGGTTAGGGACAAGAAGAGAAGGGGCGGCAGGGTCGCCTTCAGCCATAAGACCGGCTTCTGCTGCATCCAGCAACCGAATGATTCTCTTAATGATGGATTCTATGTCCTACACCACATGCTGGAGTACAGACAGGATCACCAGAACCTTGACATGTCACCTAGATCTAGCGATGCCCATATTCTGCAATGGGCAAAGGACATAGGAGATATCAAGGATCATCGACTTCGAGCTGAGTTCTATAACATCCAGCGCGAACTTGCCCAAATCATCATGAAGGAGGTCGTCAGAAAAACAGGGATGTTCTACGGAGAAGGACAAATGTTGCGGGAAGACGTCCGAACATGGATAGCCTCTCAGCGTCTCGACATGAAGCCTTTCACTAAGCTCGAGGACTATCTCCCTGACATGGATGGATGGCACGACATGGTGGAGTGATTGTTGATATATGACAATGTATCCATTTAGTCCATACTTTTTGTATGACAAAACTTTGAGTTATGCACGGTGAAACTTTATTTGTGATGTAATTAAACCGTCCTCCTCCTTGACTAGCGAAAATCACTCTAGTTAGGGCATTTTGGGTACGATGAACTTTGTTATTTATGCTTATGATATGTTGTTTCTATTTTTTCCATGTCTGTCTCTTTCTGTTGATCAATTATATATGTTGCATATCATCAACTCATGTGACGATGCAAGTGCATAGATCATAGATGGCGAAGAAGTGCTACGCCAGGAGTATATATACGACAAGTGGCCGGATTGTCAGGCCCAGGTGTACCGGTTTCCGGTTTCCGAGCGACAGGCAGTAGTTAGTTTAGGTTCACGCTAATGCGAGAGAGAGAGAGATACGGACTCATGTACTCAAAGTGATAGCTCTTCTCGCGTATATCATTGTTTAGATGGATGACGATGTATTTGCAAGTAATCGAGACTTGTATCGCTATTTTCGAGATTGATGACGAGAGACCACTTTGTGTTGGATGATGATTATGATGATGACATGATTTGATGAGACTAATTGTATGTATATGCTATGATTACATTTGTATGTGTATGATATGCTAAAGATTATTGTATAAAGCTTACAAAACAAATAAAAACCAAATATGCAGGAAAAAACTAATAAAACTTGTAGTAGCAAGGGGGGGGGGGAATTTAGCAGTAGCGCCGCCTTACCAGTAGCGCTTCCCTATAAACAGCGCTGCAGATAATATTAGTAGCGCCCTTTTCTAAAGAGCGCTACAGCTATTTATGTATAGCAGTAGTGTGGGACAACGGGCGCTACTGCTATACATTAGCTGTAGCGCCTTATTAGTAGCGCCGGTCCCCGCGCTACTGAGAGGCCCAAAACCCGCGCTGCTGCTAGGCTTTTCCCTAGTAGTGTCATTTTGCTGCAATTTTCGATCTCCTAGCTCAAAGGACCTCTCGCAAAACTTCTTTGGGGGATTGTTCCTTGGTATGTGACTCCTCCAATGGTCCAATTAGTTTTTGTTCTAGTACTTTATTCATTGCAAATTTTTGCTGCCTAGGTGACCATGTTCTTGAGCTTGCATGTCAAATTTATATGGTTCCAAGTAGTTCTAATGCATGATATAGGCTCTAGTCACTTGTATGAGTAGTTGCTATCAATTTTGTTGAGCTTGGTTCACTTTTATTTGAAGTTACTAAAAATTTCAGAAATTTTTCAGAGGAAGAAATATGCTTAGGAAAATGTATCAAGCTGGTCCTTCAAGGAAGCAAGGACCCAGGCTTGCAATGTGTGGTGCTGATGATGAACCACCAAGGGGCGCTCAAGTGCGGCCTTGTGAATGGCCTTCAGAGGACTTCATGGATCAAGCAGGAATTGAGGAAGAATTTAACGCATATTTGCGTAATGCTGATCTTGTGAGCTTCGAGGCAGAAAAGTGACGTCAGTACCACTATCTCACTAGTTCCTTTGTGAGGAGGTTTGAATTTTCGTCTTCATGCAATTCTCAAACTGTCATGTTTGATCTTTATGAAAATTCTTATACTATGGACTTAGAGGATTTTACCACTGCTTGCAAACTTCCACAACGGGGTAGTACTAGTGAACCTCGCAAATCTGAATTTAGAGATTTTCTTGCTAGTATAACTATGGGGGAATCTAGAGATATAGCACAAGCTACCATAGGGAGTATTCATTTTCCTGCTATACATTATTTTGCTCTCTTCATAGGTAGGTGCATAAATGGTAAGGATGAAGCATGTCACATGTGTGTCCCTGACCTCAGTGTTCTCAGGAGTGCTGTGTTAGGAGATAAACATTATAATTTGGGAGCCATTGTTGCTTGTAGGTTGCATAATAATAGATTTAATGGAGATTCCTTTGGTGGAATTTATGCAACCCATTTAGTTAATTTTCTTGGTGTAACCATACATGAGGATGATGTTGAGTTGCCTCCTGCTTATTTAGATTACGAGGCTATGGTTCGTCATCAGTTTGTTGAGAGGAATGATCAGTTCCTCTAATATCAATTAATCTTTGACAAACGACGCACCTATCACGTCGCTCTACCTGCTCGTACTTTCTTTGACTTTCAGGCAAAGGGGAGATATTTTATAACCAGAGAGGAGGCGGACGAGTATAAGAGGAGGGCTGAGATAGCTCGCCTCCAAGCTGCAGCCCATGATGCAATAACTGCTGCATCTCAGTACGACCCCAACTATAACTTTGGATATCCGCCAGGCCAGCCGTGGGAATAGACCAACTTAGGCCAAAAGCCTAAGCTTGGGGGAGTACGTATCTCTCACCCACATTACATTTATGTTTACACACTCATTTCTAGTTGTCGGTGCTCATAGTCTTTCACGGTACTATCCATGCTAGTTTATTTTCTTTTTCTTGCTTTCTTCTTGTGTGTTTGATAAGCCTGAAGAAAACCAAAAAAAATTAGTATTAGCTTTTAGCTAGTTTACTTTCTTGTTGTAGTAGTAATAATTAAAAGAAAACCCAAAAAGATTTCATGTTCTTCTTTTGCTTGTTGGGAGCTTTCCCATATAAATAGTTTTATTTCTTTTCTTTTCTTTGGGGTCGATAGGAGAAGACCATAATTAAATTGTTGAAGTGGCTCTTATATGCATTATGGTTGATTTAACCAAGAGCCCATATAGCCTTGTCTTCTCCTGTTTATTGAATGCTTGCAGATTCCAGCTTAGTCCAATGCACGTGCACTATTATTATTATTCACATCGTTCGGTCGTGCAAGTGAAAGGCAATTATGACAATATATGATGGACTAATTGAGATGAGAGAAGCTGGTATGAACTCGACCTCTCTTGTTTCTGTAAATATGATTAGTTCATCATTCCTAATTCAGCCTATTATGAATAAACTTGTTTGTAATGACAATTAGAGATTATAGTTACTTATGCCATGCTTAATTAGCTAGGACCTTATAATGGTTTACCTTGCGTGCCAACATGCTATTAAAATGGTTGTGATGTGGTATGATGGGGTGGTATCCTCCTTTGAATGATTCGAGTGACTCGGCTTGGCACATGTTCACATATGTAGTTGAAACAAATCAACATAGCCTTCACGATATTTATGCTCATGGTGGATTATATCCTACTCATGCTTGCACTCCATGTTTATTAATTTTAATGCATGTTCATGACTATTGTTGCTCTCTAGTTAGTCGCTTCCCAGTCTTTTGCTAGCCTTCACTTGCACTAAGCGGGAATACTCTTGTGCATCCAATTCCTTAAACCCCAAATTTATGCCATATGAGTCCTCTATACCTTCCTATATGCGGTATCTACCTGCCGTTCCAAGTAAATCTGTATGTGCCAAACAATAAACCTTCAAATGAAATTCTGTTTCGTGAATAGCTCATGTATCAACTAGGGTTGTCCATATCTTCCATGTTAGGCGGGTTATTCTTAAGAGGAGTGGACTCCGCTCCTCACACGAGAAAATGGCTGGTCACCCGGATGCCCAGTCCCATGCTTTATGCAAATTAAATCAAAATAATTGCAAACAAAACTTCCCCCGGGACTGTTGTTAGTTGGAGGCACTCATTGTTTCGAGAAAGCCATGGATTGATGCTTGTTGGTGGAGGGGGAATATAAACTTTACCATTCTGTTTGGGAACCGCCTATAATGTGTGTAGCATGGAAGATATCGCCATCTCTCGGTTGTTATGTTGACAATGAAAGTATACCGCTCAAAATATTATTTATCTCTATTTCAAAAATTGAGCTCTGGCACCTCTACAAATCGCTGCTTCCCTCTGCGAAGGGCTCATCTATTTACTTTTACATTGAGTCATCACCCTCTTATTAAAAAGCACCAGCTGGAGAGCACTGATGTCATTTGCATCCATTACTATTAATTTATATTGAGTATGACTATGACCGGATCTCTTTTACCATGGATTACAATGTTTAGTCAGTCCTTCATCTTTAAAGGTGCTCTGCATTTATGTTTTGCGGTCTCAGAAAGGGCTAGCGAGATACCATCTGGTTATAGCATATCACGATTGTTTTGAGAAAGTGTTGTCATCCGAGATTTATTATTATTGCTCGCTAGTTGGTTATGCCATTGATATGAGTAAACATCAGACCTAAGTGTTATTGTGAATATGGTTAGTTATAATCTTTGCTGAAAACTTGAATGCTGGCTTTACATATTTACAACAACAAGAGCAAACAGAGTTTGTAAAAGTTTTTCTTTATCACTTTCAGTTTATCAACTGAATTGCTTGAGGACAAGCAAAGGTTTAAGCTTGGGGGAGTTGATACGTCTCCGTCGTATCTACTTTCCAAACACTTTTGCCCTTGTTTTGGATTGTAACTTGCATGATTTGAATGGAACTAACCCGGACTGACGTTGTTTTCAGTAGAATTGCCATGGTGTTATTTATGTGCAGAAACAAAAGTTCTCAGAATGACCTGAAACTCCACAAAGATTATTTTTGGAAATAATAAAAAATACTGGCGAAAGAATCAAGGCCAGGGGGCCCACACCCTTTCCACGAGGGTGGGGGGCGTGCCACCTGCCTCGTGGGCCCCCTGGAGCTCCACCGACCTCAACTCCAGCTCCATATATTCGTGTTCAGGGGGAAAAATATCAAAGAGAAAGATTCATCGCATTTTACGATACAGAGCCGCCGCCAAGCCCTAAACTCTTTCGGGAGGGCTGATCTGGAGTCCGTTTGTTGCTCCGGAGAGGGGAATCCGTCGCCATTGTCATCATCAACCATCCTCCATCATCAATTTCATGATGCTCACTGCCATGCGTGAGTAATTCCATCGTAGGCTTGCTGGACGGTGATGGGTTGGATGAGATTTATCATCTAATCGTGTTAGTTTTGTTAGGGTTTGATCCCTAGTATCCACTATGTTCTAAGATTGATATTGCTATCAATTTGCTATGCTTAATGCTTGTCACTAGGGCCCGAGTGCCATGATTTCAGATCTGAACCTATTATGTTTTCATGAATATATGTGAGTTCTTGATCCTATCTTGCAAGTCTATAGTCACCTACTATGTGTTATGATCCGGCAACCCCGAAGTGACAATAATGGGGACTACTCCCGATGATGACCATAGTTTGAGGAGTTCATGTATCCACTCTGTGTTAATGCTTTGGTCCTGTACTCTATTAAAATGAGGCCTTAATATCCCTTAGTTTCCATTAGGACCCCGCTGCCACAGGAGGGTAGGACAAAAGATGTCATGCAAGTTCTTTTCCATAAGCACGTATGACTATATTCGGAATGCATGCCTACATTACATTGATGAATGGGAGCTAGTTCTGTGTCACCCTATGTTATGATTGTTACATGATGAACCGCATCCGGCATAATTCTCCATCACCGATCCAATGCCTACCAGCTTTTCACATACTGTTCTTCGCTTCTTTACTTTTCCGTTGCTACTGTTACAATCCCTACAAAACCCAAAAATATTACTTTTGCTACCGTTACCGTTACTTCCATATTACTTTGCTACTAAATACTTTGTTGCAGATACAATGTTATCTAGGTGTGGTTGAATTGACAACTCAGCTGCTAATACTTGATAATATTCTTTGGCTCCCCTTGTGTCGAATCAGTAAATTTGGGTTGAATACTCTACCCTCGAAAATTCTTGCGGTCCCCTATACTTGTGGGTTATCATTCATTCCTCTCAATAAACTGATGGCAAACCATAGCATTAAAATCTAAATAAGTAGGAGGCAACTCCATATCATTTTCATGTATGGGTACATCAAGATTATTATCTAAACGAGTTGCATAAATCCCACCAAAAAAATCTCCACTTATACTGTTATGATTCAACCTTCGTGCAACAATAGCCCCCAAGTTATATTGTTTATCTCCTAATACTGCACTCTTGAGGACACAAAGATCTGGAACGCACATATGACAAGCTTCATCTTTACCGTTGATAAATCTACCTATAAAGAGAGCAAAATAATGTATGGCAAGAAAATGAATGCTCCCCATGGTAGCTTGTGTGATTTCTCTAGATTCCCCCACAGTTATACTTGCAAGAAAGTCTTTATATTCAGATTTGCGAGGTTCACTAGCATTATCCCACTGCGGGAGTTTACAAGCAGTATTAAAATCCTCTAAATCCATGGTATGAGATTTATCATGAAGATCAAAAAACCATGTGAGAATTGCGTGAGGATGTGAATTTAAACCTTCTCACAAAGGAATCAGTTGGGTAGTAGTATTGGGGGCACTTATCTGACACGAAGCCCTCAAGTTCAGCATTACGCACATACGCGTCAAATTCTTCCTTAATGCCTGCTTGGACCATAAAATTTTCTGACGGCCATAAACAAGGCCGCACTTGAGCTTATCTTGGTAGTTCATAGTCCGGCTCACGTATCGCGAGCCTTGGTTCTTTCTTCTTAGAGGAACCACCTTGGTACATTTTCCTAAACATATTTCTTCCTCTGAAAAAATTCTGAAATTTTTAGTGACTCAAAATAAAAGTGAACCAAACTCAACAAGATTGATAGCAACTACTCCCACAAGTGCCTAGAGACTATATCATGCATTAGAACTACTTGGGACCATATAATTTTGACATGCAAGCTCAAGAACGGAGTCACCTAAGTAGCAAAAATTTGCAATAAATAAGGCACTAGAACAACAACTAATTGGACCATTGGAGGAGTCACATACCGAAGAACAATCCCCCAAAGCAGTTTTGTGAGTGGAGCTTTGAGCAAGGAGATCGAAAATCGTAGCAAAACGAGCTAGAACCCGGGTTTGAGCTATGCATGGATTTTTTCTGGAGGAAGAAGAAGCGTGTGCGTGCAGGAATAAGTGGAGGGGGGCCATGTGGGGCCCACGAGGCATGGGGCGCGCCCCGGGGGGGTGGGCACGCCTTAGACCCTCGTGGCCAGGTGGTGGATCCCTTTGGTGTGTTCTCAGTGCCAGGTATTCTTAAATGTTCTAAAAAATCATATATAAATTTCAGGACATTTGGAGAACTTTTATTTTTGGGGTATTTTTATTGCACGGATAATTCAGAAAACAGACAGAAAATACTATTTTTCCTTTATTTAATCTAAATAACAGAAAGAAAAAGGATGGTACAGAGAGTTGTGCTTTCTAACTTCATCCATCTAAGGCTCATCAAAAGAATCCACTAACAAGGTTGATCAACTCTTGTTAACAAACTCTTTCCGAATAACATGAAACCAAAGAATTTTCGAATAACACTAGGTTACCTCAACGGGGATATGCACGTCCCCAATAATAAGAATATCATATTTCTTTTTCACAGTAGAAAGAAGAAATTCAAAACCTCCAATACTAATCGTTGGATTTTTCCAATAGAATTGATACTGTAGACTTGAGGTTGTTTCCTCGGAAAGTGTACCGTATGCTCATTACCATTAACATGAAAAGTGGCATTGCCTTTGTTGCAATCAATAACAGCCCCTGTAGTATTCAAAAAGGGTCTACCAAGGATAATCGACATACTATCGTCCTCGGGAATATCAAAAATAACAAAGTCCGTTAAAATAGTAACGCTTGCAACCACAACAGGCACATCCTCACAAATGCCGACAGGTATAGCAGTTGATTTATCGGCCATTTGCAAAGATATTTCAGTAGGTGTCAACTTATTCAAATCAAGTCTACAATATAAAGAGAGAGGCATAACACTAACACCGGCTCCAAGATCACATAAAGCAGTTTTAACATAGTTTCTTTTAATGGAGCATGGTATAGTTGGTACTCCTAGATCTCCAAGTTTCTTTGGTATTCCACCCTTAAAAGTATAATTGGCAAGCATGGTGGAAATTTCAGCTTTCGGTATCTTTATTTTATTTGTAACAATATCTTTCATATACTTAGCATAAGGATTCATTTTAAGCATATCAGTGAAACGCATACGCAAAAAGATAGGTCTAATCATTTCAGCAAATCGCTCAAAATCCTCATCATCCTTTTTCTTTTATGGCTTAGGAGGAAAAGGCATGGGTTTCTGAACCCATGGTTCTCTTTATTTACCGTGCTTCTTAGCAACAAGTCTCTCTTATCATAACGTTGATTCTTTTATTGTGGATTATCAAGATCAACAGCAGGTTCAATCTCTACATCATTGTCATTGCTAGGTTGAGCATCAATATGAACATTATCACTAGGTTCATGTTCATCACCATATTGTGTTTCAGCATCATAAATAGAAATATCATTGGGATTCTCATGTGTGTCAATAACTGGTTCACTAGAAGCATGCAAAGTCCTATCATTTTTCTTTTTCATCTTCTTAGCAGGACTAGGTGCATCAACATTAGTTCTCTGAGAATCTTGCTCGACTCTCTTAGGGTGGCCCTCGGGATACAAAGGTTCCTGAGTCATTTTACTCCCTCTAGTCATAACTCTAACAGCATTATCATTTTTCTTATTATTTAATTCATTGAGCAAATCATTTTGAGCTTTAATCACTTGTTCTACTTGAGTGGTAACCATAGAAGCATGTTTACTAATAAGTTTTAAGTTCACCTTTAGCTCTAGACATATAATCACTAAAGTGTTCAATCATATAAGCATTATGTTTCAATTGTCTACCAACATAAGCATTGAAGTTTTCTTGTTTAACCATAAAATTATCAAACTCATCCAAGCATTGGCTAGCAAACTTAGTAGATGGGATTTCACCCTTATCAAATCTATAGAGAGAATTTACCTCTACTACCTGTGTCGGGTTATCAAGACCATGTATTTCTTCAATAGGTGGTAAATTATTAACATCTTCAGCTTTAATACCTTTTCATTTCATAGATTTCTTTGCCTCCTGTATATCTTCAGGAATGAGAAATAGAATACCCCTTTTCTTCGGAGTTGGCTTAGGAGTTGGTTCAAGAAGTGTCCAATTATTATCATTACTCAACATATTATTCAATAGCAATTCAACTTGATCAATAGTTCTTTCCCTGAAAACACAACCAGCACAACTATCCATGTGGTCTCTGGAAGCATCAGTTAGTCCATTATAAAAGGTATCAAGTATTTCATTTTTCTTGAGAGGATGATCAGGCAAAGCATTAAGTAATTGGAGAAGCCTCCCCCAAGCTTGTGGGAGACTCTCTTCTTCAATTTGCACAAAATTATATATTTCCTTAAAGCAGCTTGTTTCTTATGAGCGGGGAAATATTTAGTAGAGAAGTAATAAATCATATCCTGGGGACTACGCACACAACCAGGAGTAAGAGAATTAAACCATATTTTACCATCACCCTTTAATGAGAATGGAAATAACTTAAGGATATAGTAGTAACGAATTTTTTCCTCATGAGTGAATAGGGTGGCTATATGATTTAATTTAGTAAGATGTGCCACAACAGTTTCAGATTCGTAGCCATAGAAAGGATCAGATTTAACCAAAGTAATTAACTCAGGATCGACAGAGAAATCATAATCCTTATCAGTAATACAAATAGGTGAAATAGCAAACGCAGGATCATATTTCATTCTAGCATTCAAAGATTTTTCTTTCAGCTTAGCTAATAATTTCTTAAGATCATATCTATCATTGCAAGCAAGAAAATCTCTAGTAGTTTCTTCATCCATAACATAACCCTCAAGAACAACAGGCAATTCATATCTAGGGGGAGAATCTTCATCATCACTTTCATCCACATTATCAGTTTCAATAATTTCATTCTCTCTAACCCTAGCAAGTTGTTCATCCAGAAATTCACCTAATGGCACAGTATTATCAAGCATAGAAGTAGTTTTATCATAAGTATCATGCAAAGCAGAAGTGGCATCGTCAATAACATGCGACGTATCAGAATCAATAGCAGGAGTAGGTGTCGCAAGTTTACTCATAACAGAAGGTGAATCAAATGCAGAGCTAGATGGCAGATTCTTACCTCCCCTCGTAGTTGAGGGATAAATCTTGGTTTTTTCGTCTTTCAAGTTCCTCATAGTGATCAGCACATATAAATCCCAAGTGACTCAAAGAATAGAGCTATGCTCCCCTACAACGGAGCCAGAAAATAGTCTTGATAACCCACAAGTATAGGGGATCACAACAATTTTCGAGGGTAGAGTATTCAACCCAAATTTACTGATTCGACACAAGGGGAGCCAAAGAATATTCTCAAGTATTAGCAGTTGAGTTGTCAATTCAACCACACCTGGAAAACTTAATATCTGCAGCAAAGTATTTAGTATCAAAGTAGTATGGAAATAACGGTAACGGTGGCAAAAGTAACAGTAGCAGTTTTGTAGCAATCGTAACTGTGGCAACGGAAAAGTAACTAAGCAAAGATCAATATGTGAAAAGCTCGTAGGCAATGGATCAATGATGGATAATTATGTCGGATGCGATTCTTCATGCAACAGTTATAACATAGGGTGACACAGAACTAGCTCCAGTTCATCAATGTAATGTAGGCATGTATTCTGAATATACTCATACGTGCTTATGGACAAGAACTTGCATGACACCTTTTGTCCTACCCTCCCGTGGCAGCGGGGTCCTATTGGAAACTAAGGGATATTAAGGCCTCCTTTTAATAGAGTACTGGACCAAAGCATTAACACTTAGTGAATACATGAACTCCTCAAACTACGGTCATCACCGGGAGTGGTCCCGATTATTTTCACTTCTGGGTTGCTGGATCATAAAAAATAGTAGGTGACTATTGACTTGCAAGATAGGATCAAGAACTCACATATATTCATGAAAACATAATAGGTTCAGATCTGAATTCATGGCACTCGGGCCCTAGTGACAAGCATTAAGCATCGCGAAGTCATAGCAACATCAATCGCAAAACATAGTGGATACTAGGGATCAAACCCTAACAAAACTAACTCGATTACATGATAAATCTCATCCAACCCATCACCCTCTAGCAAGCCTACGATGAAATTACTCACGCATGGCGGTGAGCATCATGAAATTGGTGATGGAGGATGGTTGATGATGACGACGGCGACGGATTCCCCTCTTCGGAGCCCCGAATGGATTCCAGATCAACCCTCCCGAGAGAGTTTAGGGCTTGGTGGTGGCTCTGTATCGTAAAACACGATGAATCATTCTCCCTGATTTTTTTCTCCCCGAACGTGAATATATGGAGTTGGAGTTGAGGTTGGTGGAGCTCTAGGGGGCCCACGAGGCAGGGTGCGCGCCCCAGGGGGGTGGGCACGCCCCCACCCTCATGGACAGGGTGTGGGACCCCTGGTCTTGATTCTTTCGCCGGTATTTTTATATATTCCAAAAATATTGTTCGTGGATTTTCAGGTCATTCCAAGAACTTTTATTTCTGCACAAAAATAACACCATGGCAATTCTACTGAAAACGGCGTCAGTCCGGGTTAGTTCCATTCAAATTATGGAAGTTAGAGTCCAAAACAAGGGCAAAAGTGTTTGGAAAAGTGGATACGATGGAGACGTATCAACCGTCGTCAGGCTCGACGGGATCACGGGAAGCACTGGCACCTATGCGCACTGGGATCTGCGTAACCTGGGATGAGGATATACAAGATGGCGCCCGGCTTGATGGGAATCACCAGCGTGTATTGTTCCTCTCTCGGCCAAAGGTAATTACCGATGCCCCATCCACCCACCCATTTTCTCTGTCGCCACTGTAGCTAGCAATTTCCCTTGCTGTCTTTCATTGGGAATCATATATGGTTGCAGGAATCCACGATGCATGTTCTTACAACCACCACCACATCATATGAGCACCCCATCCATGAATGGAAATTTCAGGATTTTGATGCATTTTTTCCTGAATGTGTGAATCTTCTACAGATACATGCACGGCAATTTTGTAGCCATTACCCGATATTTCTTGCATGCTCTTTCAATGCAGTACATGGCAATTTAGGAATTTCTTTTTATGTTTTGGTTCTGAATTTGTGCCATGTTCTATTCATAACGCGTGGAAAATTTTGAAGTCACTACCTGACACTTTTGTATTCTCTTCCAGTGCACTACATGCAACTCAGGGTTTTTTGTCGCATCGTTTCAGAATGTGTGGCTTCTTGCCATGGCAATTTCTTGAGGCGTATTTGATTGTATAACGAAAGATGGTTGATGCCAGAAATCTGGCTTCCATGGCAAGAAATGTTTTTACATGGCAACTTAAACCTTATCGTGTTGACATGAACATGACTAATTTTCCCACTTACATTGCAAAATTATTATACAGTCCATGTAAGAAAAATTAAATAACATGGCAAATTTAATATGCTTTTTTGCCATGGAAATTTGTTCTTCTTAAAAATTATCTTTTAATAACATGGAATTTTTTTACTTTGTAGCATGGCAAATTTTATTTCATTGCCATGCAAAATTTACCTACATTTCCATTCATATTTTTTTTGCTATCTACTTTGCCATGTCAAATTTTACTTTATTTTGACATGGGAAATTTAATTTAAATACATGGCAAATTTACTTTCACATACCTAGTAAATTTTACACTAACTGCTCATGTCAATTATAGCTTCTTTGGCCATGGCAAAATTACTTTACGGAACATGGCAAATCTCCTTTCTTATTACCATGGCAAAAATAACAAAGTGCACAATCATTGAGTATACTATGCATAGCATGAGGCAAAGAAAAGTTAGGCATGGCAATACAATTTTATTTTGACATGTCAATTTAATATGCCATTGCATTTTTTTCCTTTTCATGGGACCACAGTAAATTTGACATGGAAATTTTTACTTTCAAGTACATTGAGCATGGCAAATGAACAAGAAAAAAGTCTACAATCACTGATTACATTGAGTATATCATGAGGGGGGAAAGTTAGGCATGGTAAATTCTTCATTTTTATTGCCATGGCAAATTCTTCATATGGCAAGTTTTCAAAAAAAATGTGTCCTAAAAACCATGGAAAATTTAAGATAATTGTTTTTATAATTGTCATATGCATAATGTAGGCAAATTTACTTCAAGCACCATCGCAATTTCATTTTTTTAATATCACGGCAAATAAGTTAAACTAGCCATCTGACCTTTTCAGACATAACTAGCTAAACTGCGATGAAAGCAAACTTAATGGTGTTTTTCTCTCTTTTTCCTTGAACAATGTTAGTGCCTTTGTCATTTTTAGACGCTGAAACAAGGCATGATGTCTTAGTGTTTTTTGTTGTCCTCTAGATAGCATTTTTAACTCGTTTTTGTACCTATGAATAAAGGATGAGATGATTTTTCAAAACAAATCTTGTTTTTGTAGCTACATTTTTCTGACATGGCAAATCTTTCTGATTCTTTTGCCATGTTGCGTTTTAAGATGTTTTGCCATGTCAAGTTTGGAGTTTCAGTCACACGCCAATTAGCACTTGTCACGGCAAATTAACATGTGTTTCCATGGCAAGTGTAGAAGGTTTTCTGACCATGGAAAATTATCACTGTTAGCGATAGTACATCTGAAGTTGTCCTACCATGGCAAGTTTTTTAGATTTCTTTTTCCAACCTGAATTTTTCTTAAAGATGAATTATTATTTTTGGGCATGGCAAATTTACTCTTTTAACCATGGCAAAAAAAAATCTGACCATGGCATTTTTTTCGTTTGAGGATGGCAAATTCGTACTCCTTCGCAAAAGTTGCCATGTCAAATTTACTAATTTTTTTAAACATGGCAAAGTTTAAACATGAGTACAGCTCAGGGAGGCCGTCCTTTTGTTTTGCACATAAATAGCTTTTCTTAAAATTTTGTTTTTTTCCATGGCCAAATTTAATACCATGTAAAATTTGTTAGTTATAGACACAAACAACAAGGTCAAAACTAGGGGAAACTCTTCGCTTCATGTGTCCATGGCAAATCTATTTACAAAGATCATGGCAAAGTTTGGTAGTGTTTGACGTGCGATATAAAGTGTGTTTCTTATTGTGTGTTGCTAGCACTACCAATGTAATTATGCTTCACTTTTATTTACATGTGCACCAATGGTGCTGAATTTTTGCATCACCATTGTTATTGTGTGTTTCTTATTGTGCATACATTTTCCATGAACCATGTGCGTTTCAACCACTGCGAGCATACCATCCTCTGGTAAACTTTCAATGTACTATTATTCTGCTTATCATGATAAATTTTCCATTGCAAGTGTGTGTCTCCTTGTTTCTTAATATTTTTCAACATGCAGACATTGTGCTACAGGTGACTGCAACCATGCTTCTTGTTTCTACAATATGCCAACAAGGCTACATTGATGTACAGTGTGATGTGAATAGAAGGAAATCGCCATTCACCGACGTCTGCAATGTTGGCCACAGGGATCTTGCGTTGTGTGGAATGCTTACCATTCAACAGCCATTGTAATGTCGGCTGGGTGAAAGTGAAAATAATGTCTCTGTAGTAATGTTTATTTTTTATTAAACAAGAGATTTGTAGATTTTTATTCATACTGAGTGGATTTGTTCCAATTCTTCTTGTTTCTTGTTTGGTTCCCACACCTGCTTTTTTGCTATTAAGATGTTCCATCTCACTAGAAAGTGATGCTTCTAAAACACAAATGAATGTATTCATCGAACAGAAAGTGTTCTGGCATGCAAACAGTTTGTTCCCCTCACACTAGAAAATGATGCTTCTGTGTATCAAGAAGAATGCTTCCGTGGTACAAAATCATGTTGCCATAAGTGAAAAAAAATTGAACAGAAAGTTTTCGGCCATGTAAACAGTTTTGTTCCCATCACACTAGAAAATGATGCTTCCTTGCACCAAGAAGAGTGCTTCCGTGGTACGAAAATCATGTTGATACTAGTAGAGTGCCCGTGCGTTGCCACGGGCTTTTGAAATAGTTGCAAGAGTTACATGTTAAATTTCACATGTACAAACAATATTGTGGCACTTGTGGAATCCACGCAGTAAACATGTTAAATAATATTATCCATTTGGCCATCTCGTAGATTATAGATGACTCACACATGTCGATTATGCCAATATTGTGACAAATATGGAATCCACGCAGCAAACATGTGACGGTGACTGGACTTGTTAGTGGTTGCAACATGCCTACGATAAAGAAATATTTACTCAAAATAAATATTTCCAGGGATAATTTATTTGAATGAAAACAAGATATTTGGGTTCATATCAAATTACCACATATATCTTAGGTAACAAATTTCATCAACTCGGCATCTAAAACAGGACTTCTTATTAGAGTTATTCCTTTTAAAGGTAAGTCACATAACACCTAGAAATATATATATATATTCCTTCCTCTTGGACACACAATAAGACGTGTCATTGTATATAGAGGAAATAAACTAATATAACTACAAACAATAGCGTTCTATTTTGCACAACAATCAGTATAAATATATTGTTATGAAATTGTGCTAACAGGGTCTTGGGGGTGGCTGCCGCCCATGCGTCGCCCCAATGGAATCTTGCGGGAGGCACCGCTCGCGCCTCCCTAGTGCAGCCTTGGACATGCAGCACAACCGCCCCATTGCCGCCACCACCTCGCGCCACAGCATATCTTATTAGTTAGCAACGATCGCGTCAAACATGTACCATTAGGATCCTCACGCACACCAGACGATATTGTTGATTTTATACCTTCTTCCTCCCCAACTATCTTCTCTTCGTCGTCCCAATCCAAACTCACCTCCTCGTCGATGACGCATTCGGCTCGCAACCTTCCACAAAGTTAAATTAAGAACAACACAAATAAACAAGCATCTAGTCGATCGATCTCATCTCACTATCCTAGTGGCTAAGCCCATGTACAATGCACATCAACAGCAATTCAAACGCTCGCTTGCCGACGGATAGTATAGAACAATATAGAGATATTTATATACGAATAATCTCGAGTGGACATGCGGCTACGCTGCCGTTATCCAGTCCACACACTATCTCGTGATTCGTGCACTTTTAATACGAGCTCGTTGTATAATGAATGAGAACTCTAGTATAACAATCTGTATCCTGCGTATTCTCACGAAGCTGGCATGCTCAGACGATGGGGCCGCAGCGCAGCAACGCGGTGTCCAATGGCTACTTGCAGCTGGCGCAACGGCTAGTTGCATTCATCTCCGTTTCCCAGTCTACATAAACACCTCGCGCAAATCATATTCGCACTCGTCCTCACTCAAATCCTCGGCCGCTGCAGGTTTTGGAAGTGGGAGAACAAGTACATTCAGTACTTCAGCGCCCGTTGGGGACACCTCATTTCACATGCATCAGTCCATCGCCATGTATCTCTGCTTGAAGAAAACCAAGCATGGCTGAAGAACATCTTTGCGCTTGGCGTCGTCAACCTGGTGGTCATGGCAATGATTTGCACGCTGAAGTTCTGAGAGCGCCTGAGTCGATGTAGGTCACCATATGGTTGTAGCTAGCTGTTTTTTCAGAGTGCTACATGGTTTTAGCTGCCTAGTCGATGTGTTTCGTGTCGTTGCATCTTGATGTAAGCACAGGGCCAATCAATAATACACGCGAGCGTTTTCTTTTCATGTAGTTGAGCACTGAGTTTCTTTTTCTAGGCATGCTTGACATTGCTTGCATGCCGCCCACGACGCGCGCCCAGATGCAATTATCAAACGAGTCATGGCGAAGTTAACTCACTGCCAACAAAATCAATTCCTCCACCTGCCCTGCAAATCATAAAGCCACCCATCTATCATTTAATGCTCCATTAAGGCAACGGCTCTTCTAGAGGCCGGCTACGCAGTAGACGACTGCTTATAAATTGACCGGCCACACCACCTGTGGAAGCAACACCACAGTCAATCTCAAATCGCCAGCACCAAGTTGGAGAAATCTCTTCCGTCGACTCCTTTGCTGTCCGTCGCCGGTGAGCATCAGCCCGCGTTCTCTATGATTTGCATGCATGGGAACGAGGCAAAATGCAGACAAATGCACGCATGGTCACTCTTCCGGCGCTTGTTGTCCGCTCATCAGGCATGCCATCTCTTCTGTTCCTGATAGACAAATGCACACATGGTTTTTTTAGGACCCAGCTTCGGTGTTCAGAGAACGAGGCAAAATTCCTATAACACGAAAACTTAACTTACCTCCTAACCCATCCCACCTTGTCATCAAGGGCAACATACTTGTTTTCATCCCTCTGAATCTGCTCCTCCGGTGGACGAACATCAACTAAATCTAACAAATCTGCAAACGCCCCGACTGGGTGGTCCTCTGTCACCTCCCGTAGAGAATCAAGCATCCCCGTGTGTCTTCTAAGAAAATCTGGATCTGGCTGGAAATCCAAGCGCAGGGTATCGCTCGACGGCTCAGATCCACAACCAGCCCCCACGAGCATCGTCGAGACCAAAGACATGCGTGCGCGCTAGTTTAACAGAGAACCAAGAACATGGATGAGGGGGAGGGCGCGGGGGGTCCGGCATGCTAACCTTATCTCCGTCTGCGAGGAACCCATCGCCGCTCCTTCCTCTGTTCGTCGCGGGGAGCAAATTCAGGCACGCGCTGGGGGCAGCTGTTGCGGGGGCGATGATGATTCAACTATGCGCATCTACCGAAGGACGAGGGAGTTAATCCATCCCCCCGTGCGGAACCGGGCGTTTTTGTTTTTTCTCGTCAGATTCATTTAATGTGACTGTGCGGCCGGGGCGTATAACGCGCGTATTCGTGCCATGCGCGACTCCAGGCGCGCGGGTATTGCGAAAGTGCTATTAAGAGTAGTAATCACAACGCGTCGCCGGACGACCGTGATAACGGCAGCGCGTAGCCGCATGTCCCAAAAATTCACGTCCTATTTATATATAGTTAAAAGCAGGTGTGTTGCTATTACTCTTAAATCAATGTAAAGTTACTATGTATTTACTATCTTTTTCTCTCAAGCTTCTACAACAAAATTAATCAAGCAGTGAATTTTGGAAAAAAAAAGAGCACAAATTACAATCTTAATCCTGTCATACGTTTTCTGTTCTTTGAAGATGATCAACACTAATAGTGAATTTGGAACATAAGAAAAGTTGAGGAACATTAGGCACTCTCCAGATTCTTTGCTCATGGCCTACAGACAAAATAATAACAACGATTCAAATAGAGAGATCAAAGTTCAGAACTTCAGAACCCCAATGGATGGCATTTCCTCCAATTCTGATTGAATGTTTCTTAAAGGATGGTATAGTTTGGAACTATGGCCTCGATGAGAAAGCTTTCAAGGTAATCATTCATGGTCTATAGTACATGGCTTTTGTGAGTGCACTCTTTGCGGACCTTTCTTTCTGTTTGTCCGTCACACCAAGAATGATACTCCCTCCATTCCAGAAAATAAGGTGTATTGATATCCTCCAAGTCAACCATTCGAATGTTTGACCAAGATTATAGAATAAAATATCAACATCTGAAAAACCTAGTAGATAAAATATAAAACTACTTTTCATGACGGATCGAATGATATAAATTTGGTATAGTGGATATCGATATATTTTCTAAAAACTTGGTCAAACATGCACTCGTTTGACTTTTGAAAAAACAATTAGACTTATATTTAGGAAGGGGAGTATGATTTTTTCAGTTGTTCCAACTAACAAAAATGAGCTTCTTGAATAGATGAAGAATTTATGACAGAAAAGGAGATAAGGACAAGACAAACTGGACTAAGCCTTGATTAGGTAGAAGGAAACCCCAAACAGAGTTGGCACGATCTGAAAAGACTCTAGGTTGGCACAATCCTATTAACATACCGGGACCAACTTGTGATAATTCACCTATCTGAATATATACGGCATAAAACAATAACTACATGGTTATCTTTCCAGGAAGTTATGTACACAGCTTATAATAAAATAGCTCGGTTCATCTACACTGATTTTTGCTCAGATCGATGGTGGCACATGACAGAAGGGTACACATAGCCTAAGCAAGAAGATTTAGAATAATCCAAAGTGGAAGGCAATACACCAACCATTAATCAACCAAGAATAGTCAAAAATTCAGAGCGTGTGTCATACTCATACCAAATGGAGAAAGATTGAAATGAGAAAATGTTTTTCTGTGAAGGAACAAAATTAAGAAATGGATAAAATAAGAGGCTTGGTCCTTTGTGTAAAAGAACTGGGCAGGAAGTACAAATCTAACCTTGAAATCAGGATTGATTATTCATGTCTATCATCCCAACAAAGCATTCTCTCAACGCTTTCTCTCCAATGTAGCGTGTTAGCACTCTATAATGCAAAAAAAAACATGAATATATTAGTATGTGAAAACACTAAATAATATAACTCATGTATATGCATTAGATACTTGCCACATGAAGATACTGTTTTCTATGAGTATAATGACATGCATGGAAACATGAAACTGGTACCGATACAATCATTTAGACCCCTCTCCCTCTCCATCGCTCCCTCCCTCCCTCTCTCTCGCGCGCTTACCATTGGTGATACAGCATAAAGAGAAAAGAGAGACTAAAACGCATGAGAGCTAGAGGATGTACATTTTATCTACATTTTTCATATATAAAGAAAAGTAACCATGGATGCCAATGTTAATGCAGTAAGGAATTTCTTAGTATCTTAGTATGATCTACGATATATGAAAACAAAAAACAATATTCAAATGGAAATTACCAAAATCTGGTACATGTTGCTAACAACAAATTGCATGATTGATAAACTACATCAATTATGTCACAAGCTATCAGGCACTTCCAAATCATAATGAGTTTCACATTTAGTGTACATGAAGAGTCCAAGCAGTTAAGATACGATATAGAAAAATAAACATGTGCATTAACTTAAGTACTCTCAATCAAATTAAGCAATTGACTTCACAATTATGGGATTATAGAGAACCCTCCAATGATAAAGAACGTTTCGGGTTTAAAAATAAGCACGATTAGGACTAACCTGCCAAAACACATTTTAGAACCTTTCTTAGTATCTGAATGTATTCATCATTCGACATATCCTTGACACTCATCTCTGAATCTGCATGTAAGGGTGCAAAGAATCGAGAATTACCACCGAAAGAAGCGATGACCAGTTGGCATTTCACAAGGCTGGCGACGTCGACAGAGCTCGGAACTCTGAACGCTCTATAAATGATGATGAAAGGGAACTTCTGGGTCACCTAAATCATGTTGCGAATGGCACTCTAGGTTCAAAAAACTGAACTTCAACAAACTGAAAAAATACATCACTAAAGTGGGGAGCCAGCCACGGCCAACAAGAACTCAAACTCCTATCTGATTTCGACTTCGTGCTCTTGACTTTCCACATCGCCACCTCGAGAAACCATCAACATACATCCCCACATCCACCCCTACCTCCTGCTGCCTCCTTCATTGTTCTTGCTCATCGGGGAAGGGCCACAATCTCCTCTACGATGGCCACAAACAGGTCCACGGGGAGGACACAATCTTCGAGGGGCACTCAACCAAGCACGTCACCCTCCACATTCATCCTATCCCAACCCTAACAGCGTCAAGAACCTCCATTGGTCCATGAATCAGGACCGTAGCGTCCAGGTTCGTTGCGACGAGTTCGTAGTCGAAGTCTTGACTTTGGCTATCCCCACGGCAGCACCATCGGATCTTGCTTGCTTTTACCTTCACTTTGTCTCTCCCCAAGGCAACACCACCACCCAGCCAATCACCACCACCGCTTGTCCAGATAGAATCATGAACAATCCCCATGGTAGTGCTGTAGGATCACCTTGGCGACCTCGACAGCAACCGCCTAGTCTAAAATCTAAGCGAGCCAATCTCTATAGAAATCAGTAGAAGCTAGGCGCATGGCTCAGATATGTTCATTTTTCGATGCACGCGCCTCTCTGGAGACAGAGAGGAGAAGCGGCGTGCTTGCCCTGCCACCCACCAGCTCCTGGTCTATAGCTCACCTAGCTAAATACTCTGCTTTGCCACCGGGCCAGATTTTTTTTTCACATTTATAATACAGTTGAGTGGGTTAAAACTATTGCAAAACAACACACACTTTTATAATCTCTAAATACATATTTAGTTCGGTCTATATGTATATCCGAAGTAACTTATCAACGTCTCCTCGTGCATGGGACCCAAATACTGTACGTCCGAAATCACGAACAAATTGACATGTTCGCTAGAATTCCACGACGGCATGCAAAATCACAAATAAGTATTGTCTTGTTGTATAAAGAGAAATTTCTTTGCGAAAAAACTAATATAGCTTGACATGTGGAACCTGGACTTACCCTTGTTGACACCACTAATATGTTAAATAGCTTCAAAATAATCAAACACATACTTGTCTTCGTATTTCCAGCCTCTCCACACAAGCGACATTTCCCAACAAGTTCCTAAAGGAGCTCATGGTCTGTCCATTTTAGTCAAACTGAACCTCAACAAATGGGGCAAATATAAGAACACCAAGTTTCAAGTAATTCATTGCAGTTTCAGTTCTCAGTTTAGGTGCAACTCACACAACAACCTGTAATTATATACCTATTACAGAATTATTTTGAAGGCATGTTAATACTTAGAATAAAAAATAACCCCACAGGAGGGTAACTAATTTATACCAAAGAGCATGCTAGCTCTCTCATGACCATAATGCTGCCATAACCCCACTGCAGCACGCCTTGCCCACCATGGGCTGCCGCACACCCCTCAGCGCGTCCTATACTTCAGTCTTCTTATTCATAGTGTAGATTTCATTACATGTTTGTAAACAAAATAAAGATTATTTGTATCAGCAATGTACATTTTCTTTAGGGCGATAGATATAAATTGATGTATTATCTAATACCTCCAACTATGAAACTGGAATGAGTAGAGTTGACATAAAATTGGAGATGGTTAACAATTAAGGAAAAAAAACTAAAGAGGACCCCATGTGCACCTCTGATATCTATACTGACTCCACTCTGGTACATCATGAGTCGAAGCACATCGAACGAAGGGGTGTGGAGAAGAGGCGTCGAACGGGAGGCGAGAAGGGTGGTGGACCACCGAGCAAGGGTGCTCAACGGCTCTGTCCCTGCCCAATGGTGGCCACTGCTCGCAAGGGCATAAGGGAGTCATGAAACAACAGATGGTACAGCTCCTTTGTAGTTCGATTCTTACTATACAGGTACTGTAGCTGTTCAAAAAATTGAGACATGGTTATCTCAAGAAACTGGAAGGACTAAGTGTAACAAGAATGTTCATATATTGAACTTGTATGAGCAATGAGAAAGGAATGCTGAATATAGAGCTTGGAAGGTTGGTAATCTGCTTCCTACATAATAACAGGAAGGATAATCAGAAGAGGCTAAGGCAAGAGAGATGTACCTGGTTCTTGGAGACTCGGAACAGTAATGTGCCATTCAAATAGACCAGATGTTTTTGAAAGAGCAACACTCCACTATATATGGAGATGGACAACCCGCCGTGGAGGAGAAATACTCAAGATGCACCTGGTTTTGAGACTTGGACTCATTTGCTAGATCTCTTAATCTTAGCCAAATTTAAAAGTATTTCAGAATGCAGTTAATTGTTTAAAGCAAAAGGCAACCTCATTCAAAGCAAATAGAGTATTTTAAAAAATATGCTATGTTTCAGAGAGCATTCAGCAGCTACGTCATGTTTTCTTTCAGAATATACGTACTGCGAACAGCTTGCATCTGAGTCAAGTACGCACATAAAAATATGCACAATACATGGAATTTTCAAACCCATAAACTACTTCATTTTAGTAGTTGTCTCACAAAGAATTAAATATTAAATTCATTTGTGGGGAAAAAATAACATCATATCATGAAGAACAGTACTGTATGCGTCTTCATTGGTCCTGTTTGGCCCTGCTTCTTGAATCATTGTGTGGGTTACAAAAAATTGTAGTATACTTTGTACTCTCTTCATTGCATGAAATAAAAGAAAAGACTAATCTCTCACATATTTTTTACAAATTAAAATTGCTATGACAATATCATCAATTGCTAGTGTATCCATGCCACTGTTATTGCCTGGATGCTGCAAATAATTCATCTCCAGCTATATTCAGAACCATTACATTTTTCACTTAGGAAACATGCATGCAACAATGTATTTCACGCACAAATCCAAAGCCCATTAACAGTAGGACTACATTTTGCTCATTACCAACAAACTGAAGAGAATATATTTTGGCCACAATACCACGATTCCGTTAATCATCCTTTGATAAGAAAATTAACACATCAATCTTGATCCTAAAAAAAGCTAGTGAACATTACCCTACCAACTTATCTATCTCTAGATGTCAATTTGGATATTCCATGCTCACCAAAGAAGGAAAAAATGGAGATGTTTTATACTGCATATCACTATGCTCATGTAGAGTTGAAGATACAGCTTCAACAAGTACAGAGATGTTAAACTAAGAATTCGAAAACAGAAGGCTAAAACTACTTGTTCCTCCGATCCTGGAAGTATATATATATCTGATGAATTTGACTACAGTTTGTTACAATAAAAAATAAAATATTCCACCATGTTACCACGATATTATCGAGTCAAGCCAGAATGACATTTAGCACAGCAAGCTGAATCTTCTCAGCATTCTTCTCATGAACCGGTGTACTATAAAGCAAAATATACAATCATCTTATTTTACGATTTAGTACATATACACTGAAGAAGCACCAAAGTGGGTAAAAGCAACAAAGTTTAATCACAATCCATTAGGAAAATATACTGTTTATAAATAGGATTTCATGGCAACAAAGTGTACATTTAGCAAGTATTGTAATTTGGGGAGCCATTATCATAGCTCATCAACACAAAGAATGATTATTTGCACAACAGAACTAACAAAGCATCCCATATGTATACATACATAAGTAGAAAGACGAACAAGATAGCCCCATTGGTTTATTTTCTGAAGGTATGTGCACTGATAAAAATAATCAAACCCTGATCATGCTACAAATGTTTACCATTCCACGTAGAGTGATCAAATAGATAATTTATGAAAACATGACAAGATTTGTTAAATTTAGCATGAACAGATCCTTCAACACAGAGTAGCATATAATCCAATCACCAAAGAGAGAGAAAAAGACAGAGCTGAGTAGCCCTTAATGAATGAGCTATACCTGCATCACCAGAAAAGGGGAAACCGTTAAATGAGTTCACTTGTTTACCTAGGTTGGAATTCCAAGACCTCGGCTAGCTTGTTCATGAAGGTGTACTTCCATTATCATTGGCCTTAAATATAGGGAGGCATGCTGCAGGCCATCATAATTTAAATCACAATAATTGCAATAGATCCAGCCAACAGCTTGAGGATGCCAAAGAATATGAATGTACTAACTACCAGAATCATTATCCGAATCCCTCTAAAACAATGGTCAAAATCCATGAGAAGAGGAAAACGTAACCCTTCGACAAGATCAGCCACTCCAGCACCGAACATGTGGAAGATGTGATCATGCAGAAGGCCAGCATAGACGACCATGGCACCCACCCTCATCTAATCACAGAACCAAAAACCAAACCAAACAAGATACAGTGACTAATCCAGAAATTATTGAATGAGGGAAAGTGATAATCTTGCATGGGGTTTCACCCGGCCAAGTGAATTGATAACAAGTAGTAAGAGTATAAACCACGGCATGGTATATCTCACCAATTATCAAACCTGAATTGCGTTGGTGTAGGAGGGCCACATGAAGCCGATGATTGTGATGTACTTGATCGTTCCCATCATCCTCTCCCGTTTTCACTTCCACTATTTCCAACGTGCTCTCCTTGTCATCAATTCATCCCAAAAACTGAACCAAGTATCCATGAGTTAGGTTCTCCACAATGTTCTCTCGAGAAATTGCAGAGCAGAGCCAGATGGCTTAATGCAAGAGACTACCCTGACTTGGATTAAATTAGGGTGATCAAGGACATGGCAAACAACCAGCAGTCCGCCGCAAGAGGAGCCATGTGGAGGCCTTGACGACATAGTCAGCAGGGCGTCTACCTCGTAGGCTCCTAGCTCGCTGTCGTCAATGCCACAGTAGTTGACGGAGACGCACGGCAGGGAATGAGGTGGTCGTGGCCGCCGATGGTGAGTTGCTTGACGATCTCCGGCACCCACCGTCGCAAGGACTGATGCTGCTGCGCCGACGTTGAGGCTCTACGGTGGCTCCTCCAACCGGATTTGGCTAAAGTGACCACCGGAGTGGCAAGGCTTGGCCCTCTCTCCATCAGATCGGGTCAGGGAGGGGAAGTCCTAGGCTTGGACGAAGGAAGGAGGGAGAGGAGGGCGGCGTGAGGCCACGAAGGAGTGGTCGGCGTCACAAGGCCGCGGAGGAAGGGTCGGGTGTTCCTTGCGAAGGAGAGGACGACAGCGTGAGGCCGCGGAGGAGTGGCCGGCGTCTGATGTGACGGCGACTGCGAGAGCCGACGAGTCGCCGGCGACGGCGGGGCGCCAAGGAGATCAGATCGAAGGAGAGGGGCGGCGGGGGGACGATGAGGAGGGGCAGTCGTCGGCGGGATCTGATCTAGGGCGTGCGTCAATAGGCGCTCGAGGGCAGGAGGCATCGCTCGTAGGGCACGCACGATCTTGTCATGGTTTTTTTTCGCTGGTTAATTTTTGTAGGTTTTTTTTCGCTGGTTAATATTTGTAGATTTTTTTTTCTTCGCTTGTCTTGGGTGCGATTGGAGGTTAGGCCGCGGGGACGGGTGGGGACTCGGTATGAGTTTTTTTTTGGTTCATGGCGGCTTAGCGTGAGGTGGGAGGGGGTACCAAAATAGGTACCAAAAAAACCGGATGAGGTGGGACGAAAATAAAACCCGGAACGCGACCTACCAATTGAGACATTAGGAGTAGAGATTATCGAGTCAAGCCAGAATGACATTTAGCAGAGCAAGCTGAATCATCTCAGCATTCTTCTCATGAACCGGTGTACTATAAAGCAAAATATACAATCATCTTATTTTACAATTTAGTACATATACACTGAAGAAGCACCAAAGTGGGTAAAAGCAACAAAGTTTAATCACAATCCATTAGGAAAATATACTGTTTATAAATAGGATTTCATGGAAACAAAGTGTACATTTAGCAAGTATTGTAATTTGGGGAGCCATTATCATAGCTCATCAACACAAAGAATGATTATTTGCACAACAGAACTAACAAAGCATCCCATATGTATACATACATAAGTAGAAAGACGAACAAGATAGCCCCATTGGTTTATTTTCTGAAGGTATGTGCACTGATAAAAATAATCAAACCCTGATCATGCTACAAATGTTTACCATTCCACGTAGAGTGATCAAATAGATAATTTATGAAAACATGACAAGATTTGTTAAATTTAGCATGAACAGATCCTTCAACACAGAGTAGCATATAATCCAATCACCAAAGAGAGAGAAAAAGACAAAGCTGAGTAGCCCTTAATGAATGAGCTATACCTGCATCACCAGAAAAGGGGAAACCGTTAAATGAGTTCACTTGTTTACCTAGGTTGGAATTCCAAGACCTCGGCTAGCTTGTTCATGAAGGTGTACTTCCATTATCATTTGCCATAAATATAGGGAGGCATGCTGCAGGCCATCATAATTTAAATCACAATAATTGCAACAGATCCAGCCAACAGCTTGAGGATGCCAAAGAATATGAATGTACTAACTACCAGAACCATTATCCGAATCCCTCTAAAACAATGGTCAAAATCCATGAGAAGAGGAAAACGTAACCCTTCGACAAGATCAGCCACTCCAGCACCGAACATGTGGAAGATGTGATCATGCAGAAGGCCAGCATAGACGACCATGGCACCCACCCTCATCTAATCACAGAACCAAAGACCAAACCAAACAAGATTCAGTGTCTAATCCAGAAATTATTGAACGAGGGAAAGTGATAATCTTGCATGGGGTTTCACCCGGCCAAGTGAATTGATAACAAGTAGTAAGAGTATAAACCACGGCATGGTATATCTCACCAATTATCAAACCTGAATTGCGTTGGTGTAGGAGTGCCACATGAAGCCGATGATTGTGATGTACTTGATCGTTCCCATCATCCTCTCCCATTTTCACTTCCACTATTTCCAACGTGCTCTCCTTGTCATCAATTCATCCCAAAAACTGAACCAAGTATCCATGAGTTAGGTTCTCCACAATGTTCTCTCAAGAAATTGCAGAGCAGAGCCAGATGGCTTAATGCAAGAGACTACCCTGACTTGGATTAAATTAGGGTGATCAAGGACATGGCAAACAACCAGCAGTCCGCCGCAAGAGGAGCCATCTGGAGGCCTTGACGACATAGTCAGCAGGGCGTCTACCTCGTAGGCTCCTAGCTCGCTGTCGTCAATGCCACAGTAGTTGACGGAGACGCACGGTAGGGAATGAGGTGGTCGTGGCTGCCGACGGCGAGTTGCTTGACGATCTCCTGCACCCACCGTCGCAAGGACTGCTGCTGCTGCGCCGACGTTGAGGCTCTACGGTGGCTCCCCCAACCGGATTTGGCCAAAGTGACCACCGGAGTGGTAAGGCTTGGCCCTCTCTCCGTCAGATCGGGTCAGGGAGGGGAAGTCCTAGGCTTGGACGAAGGAAGGAGGGAGAGGAGGGCGGCGTGAGGCCACGAAGGAGTGGTCGGCGTCACAAGGCCGCGGAGGAAGGGTCGGGTGTTCCTTGCGAAGGAGAGGACGACAGCGTGAGGCCGCGGAGGAGTGGCCGGCGTCTGATGTGACGGCGACTGCAAGGAGCCGAGGAGTCGCCGGCGACGGCGGGGCGCCAAGGAGATCAGATCGAAGGAGAGGGGCGGCGGGGGGACGATGAGGAGGGGCAGTCGTCGGCGGGATCTGATCTAGGGCGTGCGTCAATAGGCGCTCGAGGGCAGGAGGCCTCGATCGTAGGGCACGCACGATCTTGTCATGGTTTTTTTTTCGCTGGTTAATTTTTGTAGGTTTTTTTTCGCTAGTTAATATTTGTAGATTTTTTTTTCTTCGCTTGTCTTGGGTGCGATTGGAGGTTAGGCCGCGGGGGCGGGTGGGGACTCGGTATGAGTTTTTTTTGGTTCATGGCGGCTCAGCGTGAGGTGGGAGGAGGTACCAAAATAGGTACCAAAAAAAACCGGATGAGGTGGGACGAAAATAAAACCCGGAACGCGACCTACCAACTGAGACATTAGGAGTAGAGATTATCAAGTCAAGCCAGAATGACATTTAGCACAGCAAGCTGAATCTTCTCAGCATTCTTCTCATGAACCGGTGTACTATAGAGCAAAATATACAATCATCTTATTTTACGATTTAGTACATATACACTGAAGAAGCACCAAAGTGGGTAAAAGCAACAAAGTTTAATCACAATCCATTAGGAAAATATACTGTTTATAAATAGGATTTCATGGCAACAAAGTGTACATTTAGCCAGTATTGTAATTTGGGGAGCCATTATCATAGCTCATCGACACAAAGAATGATTATTTGCACAACAGAACTAACAAAGCATCCCATATGTATACATACATAAGTAGAAAGACGAACAAGATAGCCCCATTGGTTTATTTTCTGAAGGTATGTGCACTGATAAAAATAATCAAACCCTGATCATGCTACAAATGTTTACCATTCCACGTAGAGTGATCAAATAGATAATTTATGAAAACATGACAAGATTTGTTAAATTTAGCATGAACAGATCCTTCAACACAGAGTAGCATATAATCCAATCACCAAAGAGAGAGAAAAAGACAGAGCTGAGTAGCCCTTAATGAATGAGCTATACCTGCATCACCAGAAAAGGGGAAACCGTTAAATGAGTTCACTTGTTTACCTAGGTTGGAATTCCAAGACCTCGGCTAGCTTGTTCATGAAGGTGTACTTCCATTATCATTTGCCTTAAATATAGGGAGGCATGCTGCAGGCCATCATAATTTAAATCACAATAATTGCAATAGATCCTGCCAACAGCTTGAGGATGCCAAAGAATATGAATGTACTAACTACCAGAACCATTATCCGAATCCCTCTAAAACAATGGTCAAAATCCATGAGAAGAGGAAAACGTAACCCTTCGACAAGATCAGCCACTCCAGCACCGAACATGTGGAAGATGTGATCATGCAGAAGGCCAGCATAGACGACCATGGCACCCACCCTCATCTAATCACAGAACCAAAGACCAAACCAAACAAGATTCAGTGACTAATCCAGAAATTATTGAACGAGGGAAAGTGATAATCTTGCATGGGGTTTCACCCGGCCAAGTGAATTGATAACAAGTAGTAAGAGTATAAACCACGGCATGGTATATCTCACCAATTATCAAACCTGAATTGCGTTGGTGTAGGAGTGCCACTTGAAGCCGATGATTGTGATGTACTTGATCGTTCCCATCATCCTCTCCCGTTTTCACTTCCACTATTTCCAACGTGCTCTCCTTGTCATCAATTCATCCCAAAAACTGAACCAAGTATCCATGAGTTAGGTTCTCCACAATGTTCTCTCGAGAAATTGCAGAGCAGAGCCAGATGGCTTAATGCAAGAGACTACCCTGACTTGGATTAAATTAGGGTGATCAAGGACATGGCAAACAACCAGCAGTCCGCCGCAAGAGGAGCCATGTGGAGGCCTTGACGACATAGTCAGCAGGGCGTCTACCTCGTAGGCTCCTAGCTCGCTGTCGTCAATGCCACAGTAGTTGACAGAGACGCACGGCAGGGAATGAGGTGGTCGTGGCCGCCGATGGTGAGTTGCTTGACGATCTCCGGCACCCACCGTCGCAAGGACTGATGCTGCTGCGCCGACGTTGAGGCTCTACGGTGGCTCCTCCAACCGGATTTGGCTAAAGTGACCACCGGAGTGGCAAGGCTTGGCCCTCTCTCCATCAGATCGGGTCAGGGAGGGGAAGTCCTAGGCTTGGACGAAGGAAGGAGGGAGAGGAGGGTGGCGTGAGGCCACGAAGGAGTGGTCGGCGTCACAAGGCCGCGGAGGAAGGGTCGGGTGTTCCTTGCGAAGGAGAGGACGACAGCGTGAGGCCGCGGAGGAGTGGCCGGCGTCTGATGTGACGGCGACTGCGAGGAGCCGACGAGTCGCCGGCGACGGCGGGGCGCCAAGGAGATCAGATCAAAGGAGAGGGGCGGCGGGGGGACGATGAGGAGGGGCAGTCGTCGGCGGGATCTGATCTAGGGCGTGCGTCAATAGGCGCTCGAGGGCAGGAGGCATCGCTCGTAGGGCACGCACGATCTTGTCATGGTTTTTTTTCGCTGGTTAATTTTTGTAGGTTTTTTTTCGCTGGTTAATATTTGTAGATTTTTTTTTCTTCGCTTGTCTTGGGTGCGATTGGAGGTTAGGCCGCGGGGACGGGTGGGGACTCGGTATGAGTTTTTTTTTGGTTCATGGCGGCTCAGCGTGAGGTGAGAGGGGGTACCAAAATAGGTACCAAAAAAACCGGATGAGGTGGGACGAAAATAAAACCCGGAACGCGACCTACCAATTGAGACATTAGGAGTAGAGATTATCGAGTCAAGCCAGAATGACATTTAGCAGAGCAAGCTGAATCTTCTCAGCATTCTTCTCATGAACCGGTGTACTATAAAGCAAAATATACAATCATCTTATTTTACAATTTAGTACATATACACTGAAGAAGCACCAAAGTGGGTAAAAGCAACAAAGTTTAATCACAATCCATTAGGAAAATATACTGTTTATAAATAGGATTTCATGGAAACAAAGTGTACATTTAGCAAGTATTGTAATTTGGGGAGCCATTATCATAGCTCATCAACACAAAGAATGATTATTTGCACAACAGAACTAACAAAGCATCCCATATGTATACATACATAAGTAGAAAGACGAACAAGATAGCCCCATTGGTTTATTTTCTGAAGGTATGTGCACTGATAAAAATAATCAAACCCTGATCATGCTACAAATGTTTACCATTCCACGTAGAGTGATCAAATAGATAATTTATGAAAACATGACAAGATTTGTTAAATTTAGCATGAACAGATCCTTCAACACAGAGTAGCATATAATCCAATCACCAAAGAGAGAGAAAAAGACAGAGCTGAGTAGCCCTTAATGAATGAGCTATACCTGCATCACCAGAAAAGGGGAAACCGTTAAATGAGTTCACTTGTTTACCTAGGTTGGAATTCCAAGACCTCGGCTAGCTTGTTCATGAAGGTGTACTTCCATTATCATTTGCCTTAAATATAGGGAGGCATGCTGCAGGCCATCATAATTTAAATCACAATAATTGCAACAGATCCAGCCAACAGCTTGAGGATGCCAAAGAATATGAATGTACTAACTACCAGAACCATTATCCGAATCCCTCTAAAACAATGGTCAAAATCCATGAGAAGAGGAAAACGTAACCCTTCGACAAGATCAGCCACTCCAGCACCGAACATGTGGAAGATGTGATCATGCAGAAGGCCAGCATAGATGACCGTGGCACCCACCCTCATCTAATCACAGAACTAAAGACCAAACCAAACAAGATTCAGTGTCTAATCCAGAAATTATTGAACGAGGGAAAGTGATAATCTTGCATGGGGTTTCACCCGGCCAAGTGAATTGATAACAAGTAGTAAGAGTATAAACCACGGCATGGTATATCTCACCAATTATCAAACCTGAATTGCGTTGGTGTAGGAGTGCCACATGAAGCCGATGATTGTGATGTACTTGATCGTTCCCATCATCCTCTCCCATTTTCACTTCCACTATTTCCAACGTGCTCTCCTTGTCATCAATTCATCCCAAAAACTGAACCAAGTATCCATGAGTTAGGTTCTCCACAATGTTCTCTCAAGAAATTGCAGAGCAGAGCCAGATGGCTTAATGCAAGAGACTACCCTGACTTGGATTAAATTAGGGTGATCAAGGACATGGCAAACAACCAGCAGTCCGCCGCAAGAGGAGCCATCTGGAGGCCTTGACGACATAGTCAGCAGGGCGTCTACCTCGTAGGCTCCTAGCTCGCTGTCGTCAATGCCACAGTAGTTGACGGAGACGCACGGTAGGGAATGAGGTGGTCGTGGCTGCCGACGCGAGTTGCTTGACGATCTCCTGCACCCACCGTCGCAAGGACTGCTGCTGCTGCGCCGACGTTGAGGCTCTACGGTGGCTCCCCCAACCGGATTTGGCCAAAGTGACCACCGGAGTGGTAAGGCTTGGCCCTCTCTCCGTCAGATCGGGTCAGGGAGGGGAAGTCCTAGGCTTGGACGAAGGAAGGAGGGAGAGGAGGGCGGCGTGAGGCCACGAAGGAGTGGTCGGCGTCACAAGGCCGCGGAGGAAGGGTCGGGTGTTCCTTGCGAAGGAGAGGACGACAGCGTGAGGCCGCGGAGGAGTGGCCGGCGTCTGATGTGACGGCGACTGCAAGGAGCCGAGGAGTCGCCGGCGACGGCGGGGCGCCAAGGAGATCAGATCGAAGGAGAGGGGCGGCGGGGGGACGATGAGGAGGGGCAGTCGTCGGCGGGATCTGATCTAGGGCGTGCGTCAATAGGCGCTCGAGGGCAGGAGGCCTCGCTCGTAGGGCACGCACGATCTTGTCATGGTTTTTTTTTCGCTGGTTAATTTTTGTAGGTTTTTTTTCGCTAGTTAATATTTGTAGATTTTTTTTTCTTCGCTTGTCTTGGGTGCGATTGGAGGTTAGGCCGCGGGGGCGGGTGGGGACTCGGTATGAGTTTTTTTTTGGTTCATGGCGGCTCAGCGTGAGGTGGGAGGAGGTACCAAAATAGGTACCAAAAAAAACCGGATGAGGTGGGACGAAAATAAAACCCGGAACGCGACCTACCAACTGAGACATTAGGAGTAGAGATTATCAAGTCAAGCCAGAATGACATTTAGCACAGCAAGCTGAATCTTCTCAGCATTCTTCTCATGAACCGGTGTACTATAGAGCAAAATATACAATCATCTTATTTTACGATTTAGTACATATACACTGAAGAAGCACCAAAGTGGGTAAAAGCAACAAAGTTTAATCACAATCCATTAGGAAAATATACTGTTTATAAATAGGATTTCATGGCAACAAAGTGTACATTTAGCCAGTATTGTAATTTGGGGAGCCATTATCATAGCTCATCAACACAAAGAATGATTATTTGCACAACAGAACTAACAAAGCATCCCATATGTATACATACATAAGTAGAAAGACGAACAAGATAGCCCCATTGGTTTATTTTCTGAAGGTATGTGCACTGATAAAAATAATCAAACCCTGATCATGCTACAAATGTTTACCATTCCACGTAGAGTGATCAAATAGATAATTTATGAAAACATGACAAGATTTGTTAAATTTAGCATGAACAGATCCTTCAACACAGAGTAGCATATAATCCAATCACCAAAGAGAGAGAAAAAGACAGAGCTGAGTAGCCCTTAATGAATGAGCTATACCTGCATCACCAGAAAAGGGGAAACCGTTAAATGAGTTCACTTGTTTACCTAGGTTGGAATTCCAAGACCTCGGCTAGCTTGTTCATGAAGGTGTACTTCCATTATCATTTGCCTTAAATATAGGGAGGCATGCTGCAGGCCATCATAATTTAAATCACAATAATTGCAATAGATCCTGCCAACAGCTTGAGGATGCCAAAGAATATGAATGTACTAACTACCAGAACCATTATCCGAATCCCTCTAAAACAATGGTCAAAATCCATGAGAAGAGGAAAACGTAACCCTTCGACAAGATCAGCCACTCCAGCACCGAACATGTGGAAGATGTGATCATGCAGAAGGCCAGCATAGACGACCATGGCACCCACCCTCATCTAATCACAGAACCAAAGACCAAACCAAACAAGATTCAGTGACTAATCCAGAAATTATTGAACGAGGGAAAGTGATAATCTTGCATGGGGTTTCACCCGGCCAAGTGAATTGATAACAAGTAGTAAGAGTATAAACCACGGCATGGTATATCTCACCAATTATCAAACCTGAATTGCGTTGGTGTAGGAGTGCCACATGAAGCCGATGATTGTGATGTACTTGATCGTTCCCATCATCCTCTCCCGTTTTCACTTCCACTATTTCCAACGTGCTCTCCTTGTCATCAATTCATCCCAAAAACTGAACCAAGTATCCATGAGTTAGGTTCTCCACAATGTTCTCTCGAGAAATTGCAGAGCAGAGCCAGATGGCTTAATGCAAGAGACTACCCTGACTTGGATTAAATTAGGGTGATCAAGGACATGGCAAACAACCAGCAGTCCGCCGCAAGAGGAGCCATGTGGAGGCCTTGACGACATAGTCAGTAGGGCGTCTACCTCGTAGGCTCCTAGATCGCTGTCGTCAATGCCACAGTAGTTGACGGAGACGCACGACAGGGAATGAGGTGGTCGTGGCCGCCGACGGCGAGTTGCTTGACGATCTCCGGCACCCACCATCGCAAGGACTGCTGCTGCTGCGCCGACGTTGAGGCTCTACGGTGGCTCCCCCAACCGGATTTGGCCAAAGTGACCACCGGAGTGGCAAGGCTTGGCCCTCTCTCCATTAGATCGGGTTAGGGAGGGGAAGTCCTGGGCTTGGACGAAGGAAGGAGGGAGAGGAGGGCGGCGTGAGGCCACGAAGGAGTGGTCGGCGTCACAAGGCCGCGGTGGAAGGGTCGGGTGTTCCTTGCGAAGGAGAGGACGACAGCGTGAGGCCGCGGAGGAGCGGCCGGCGTCTGATGTGACGGCGACTGCGAGGAGCCGAGGAGTCGCCGGCGACGGCGGGGTGCCAAGGAGATCAGATTGAAGGAGAGGGGCGGCGGGGGGACGATGAGGAGGGGCAGTCGTCGGCGGGATCTGATCTAGGGCGTGCGTCAATAGGCGCTCGAGGGCAGGAGGCCTCGCTCGTAGGGCACGCACGATCTTGTCATGGTTTTTTTTCGCTGGTTAATTTTTGTAGGGTTTTTTTTTTGCTGGTTAATATTTGTAGATTTTTTTTCTTCGCTTGTCTTGGGTGCGATTGGAGGTTAGGCCGCGGGGGCGGGTGGGGACTCGGTATGAGTTTTTGTTTGGTTCATGGCGGCTCAGCGTGAGGTGGGAGGAGGTACCAAAATAGGTACCAAAAAAAACCGGATGAGGTGGGACGAAAATAAAACCCGGAACGCGACCTACCAACTGAGACATTAGGAGTAGAGATTATCAAGTCATGCCAGAATGACATTTAGCACAGCAAGCTGAATCTTCTCAGCATTCTTCTCATGAACCGGTGTACTATAGAGCAAAATATACAATCATCTTATTTTACGATTTAGTACATATACACTGAAGAAGCACCAAAGTGGGTAAAAGCAACAAAGTTTAATCACAATCCATTAGGAAAATATACTGTTTATAAATAGGATTTCATGGCAACAAAGTGTACATTTAGCCAGTATTGTAATTTGGGGAGCCATTATCATAGCTCATCAACACAAAGAATGATTATTTGCACAACAGAACTAACAAAGCATCCCATATGTATACATACATAAGTAGAAAGACGAACAAGATAGCCCCATTGGTTTATTTTCTGAAGGTATGTGCACTGATAAAAATAATCAAACCCTGATCATGCTACAAATGTTTACCATTCCACGTAGAGTGATCAAATAGATAATTTATGAAAACATGACAAGATTTGTTAAATTTAGCATGAACAGATCCTTCAACACAGAGTAGCATATAATCCAATCACCAAAGAGAGAGAAAAAGACAGAGCTGAGTAGCCCTTAATGAATGAGCTATACCTGCATCACCAGAAAAGGGGAAACCGTTAAATGAGTTCACTTGTTTACCTAGGTTGGAATTCCAAGACCTCGGCTAGCTTGTTCATGAAGGTGTACTTCCATTATCATTTGCCTTAAATATAGGGAGGCATGCTGCAGGCCATCATAATTTAAATCACAATAATTGCAATAGATCCTGCCAACAGCTTGAGGATGCCAAAGAATATGAATGTACTAACTACCAGAACCATTATCCGAATCCCTCTAAAACAATGGTCAAAATCCATGAGAAGAGGAAAACGTAACCCTTCGACAAGATCAGCCACTCCAGCACCGAACATGTGGAAGATGTGATCATGCAGAAGGCCAGCATAGACGACCATGGCACCCACCCTCATCTAATCACAGAACCAAAGACCAAACCAAACAAGATTCAGTGACTAATCCAGAAATTATTGAACGAGGGAAAGTGATAATCTTGCATGGGGTTTCACCCGGCCAAGTGAATTGATAACAAGTAGTAAGAGTATAAACCACGGCATGGTATATCTCACCAATTATCAAACCTGAATTGCGTTGGTGTAGGAGTGCCACTTGAAGCCGATGATTGTGATGTACTTGATCGTTCCCATCATCCTCTCCCGTTTTCACTTCCACTATTTCCAACGTGCTCTCCTTGTCATCAATTCATCCCAAAAACTGAACCAAGTATCCATGAGTTAGGTTCTCCACAATGTTCTCTCGAGAAATTGCAGAGCAGAGCCAGATGGCTTAATGCAAGAGACTACCCTGACTTGGATTAAATTAGGGTGATCAAGGACATGGCAAACAACCAGCAGTCCGCCGCAAGAGGAGCCATGTGGAGGCCTTGACGACATAGTCAGCAGGGCGTCTACCTCGTAGGCTCCTAGCTCGCTGTCGTCAATGCCACAGTAGTTGACAGAGACGCACGGCAGGGAATGAGGTGGTCATGGCCGCCGATGGTGAGTTGCTTGACGATCTCCGGCACCCACCGTCGCAAGGACTGATGCTGCTGCGCCGACGTTGAGGCTCTACGGTGGCTCCTCCAACCGGATTTGGCTAAAGTGACCACCGGAGTGGCAAGGCTTGGCCCTCTCTCCATCAGATCGGGTCAGGGAGGGGAAGTCCTAGGCTTGGACGAAGGAAGGAGGGAGAGGAGGGTGGCGTGAGGCCACGAAGGAGTGGTCGGCGTCACAAGGCCGCGGAGGAAGGGTCGGGTGTTCCTTGCGAAGGAGAGGACGACAGCGTGAGGCCGCGGAGGAGTGGCCGGCGTCTGATGTGACGGCGACTGCGAGGAGCCGACGAGTCGCCGGCGACGGCGGGGCGCCAAGGAGATCAGATCAAAGGAGAGGGGCGGCGGGGGGACGATGAGGAGGGGCAGTCGTCGGCGGGATCTGATCTAGGGCGTGCGTCAATAGGCGCTCGAGGGCAGGAGGCATCGCTCGTAGGGCACGCACGATCTTGTCATGGTTTTTTTTCGCTGGTTAATTTTTGTAGGTTTTTTTTCGCTGGTTAATATTTGTAGATTTTTTTTTCTTCGCTTGTCTTGGGTGCGATTGGAGGTTAGGCCGCGGGGACGGGTGGGGACTCGGTATGAGTTTTTTTTTGGTTCATGGCGGCTCAGCGTGAGGTGGGAGGGGGTACCAAAATAGGTACCAAAAAAACCGGATGAGGTGGGACGAAAATAAAACCCGGAACGCGACCTACCAATTGAGACATTAGGAGTAGAGATTATCGAGTCAAGCCAGAATGACATTTAGCAGAGCAAGCTGAATCTTCTCAGCATTCTTCTCATGAACCGGTGTACTATAAAGCAAAATATACAATCATCTTATTTTACAATTTAGTACATATACACTGAAGAAGCACCAAAGTGGGTAAAAGCAACAAAGTTTAATCACAATCCATTAGGAAAATATACTGTTTATAAATAGGATTTCATGGAAACAAAGTGTACATTTAGCAAGTATTGTAATTTGGGGAGCCATTATCATAGCTCATCAACACAAAGAATGATTATTTGCACAACAGAACTAACAAAGCATCCCATATGTATACATACATAAGTAGAAAGACGAACAAGATAGCCCCATTGGTTTATTTTCTGAAGGTATGTGCACTGATAAAAATAATCAAACCCTGATCATACTACAAATGTTTACCATTCCACGTAGAGTGATCAAATAGATAATTTATGAAAACATGACAAGATTTGTTAAATTTAGCATGAACAGATCCTTCAACACAGAGTAGCATATAATCCAATCACCAAAGAGAGAGAAAAAGACAGAGCTGAGTAGCCCTTAATGAATGAGCTATACCTGCATCACCAGAAAAGGGGAAACCGTTAAATGAGTTCACTTGTTTACCTAGGTTGGAATTCCAAGACCTCGGCTAGCTTGTTCATGAAGGTGTACTTCCATTATCATTTGCCTTAAATATAGGGAGGCATGCTGCAGGCCATCATAATTTAAATCACAATAATTGCAACAGATCCAGCCAACAGCTTGAGGATGCCAAAGAATATGAATGTACTAACTACCAGAACCATTATCCGAATCCCTCTAAAACAATGGTCAAAATCCATGAGAAGAGGAAAACGTAACCCTTCGACAAGATCAGCCACTCCAGCACCGAACATGTGGAAGATGTGATCATGCAGAAGGCCAGCATAGATGACCGTGGCACCCACCCTCATCTAATCACAGAACGAAAGACCAAACCAAACAAGATTCAGTGTCTAATCCAGAAATTATTGAACGAGGGAAAGTGATAATCTTGCATGGGGTTTCACCCGGCCAAGTGAATTGATAACAAGTAGTAAGAGTATAAACCACGGCATGGTATATCTCACCAATTATCAAACCTGAATTGCGTTGGTGTAGGAGTGCCACATGAAGCCGATGATTGTGATGTACTTGATCGTTCCCATCATCCTCTCCCATTTTCACTTCCACTATTTCCAACGTGCTCTCCTTGTCATCAATTCATCCCAAAAACTGAACCAAGTATCCATGAGTTAGGTTCTCCACAATGTTCTCTCAAGAAATTGCAGAGCAGAGCCAGATGGCTTAATGCAAGAGACTACCCTGACTTGGATTAAATTAGGGTGATCAAGGACATGGCAAACAACCAGCAGTCCGCCGCAAGAGGAGCCATCTGGAGGCCTTGACGACATAGTCAGCAGGGCGTCTACCTCGTAGGCTCCTAGCTCGCTGTCGTCAATGCCACAGTAGTTGACGGAGACGCACGGTAGGGAATGAGGTGGTCGTGGCTGCCGACGGCGAGTTGCTTGACGATCTCCTGCACCCACCGTCGCAAGGACTGCTGCTGCTGCGCCGACGTTGAGGCTCTACGGTGGCTCCCCCAACCGGATTTGGCCAAAGTGACCACCGGAGTGGTAAGGCTTGGCCCTCTCTCCGTCAGATCGGGTCAGGGAGGGGAAGTCCTAGGCTTGGACGAAGGAAGGAGGGAGAGGAGGGCGGCGTGAGGCCACGAAGGAGTGGTCGGCGTCACAAGGCCGCGGAGGAAGGGTCGGGTGTTCCTTGCGAAGGAGAGGACGACAGCGTGAGGCCGCGGAGGAGTGGCCGGCGTCTGATGTGACGGCGACTGCAAGGAGCCGAGGAGTCGCCGGCGACGGCGGGGCGCCAAGGAGATCAGATCGAAGGAGAGGGGCGGCGGGGGGACGATGAGGAGGGGCAGTCGTCGGCGGGATCTGATCTAGGGCGTGCGTCAATAGGCGCTCGAGGGCAGGAGGCCTCGCTCGTAGGGCACGCACGATCTTGTCATGGTTTTTTTTTCGCTGGTTAATTTTTGTAGGTTTTTTTTCGCTAGTTAATATTTGTAGATTTTTTTTTCTTCGCTTGTCTTGGGTGCGATTGGAGGTTAGGCCGCGGGGGCGGGTGGGGACTCGGTATGAGTTTTTTTTTGGTTCATGGCGGCTCAGCGTGAGGTGGGAGGAGGTACCAAAATAGGTACCAAAAAAAACCGGATGAGGTGGGACGAAAATAAAACCCGGAACGCGACCTACCAACTGAGACATTAGGTGTAGAGATTATCAAGTCAAGCCAGAATGACATTTAGCACAGCAAGCTGAATCTTCTCAGCATTCTTCTCATGAACCGGTGTACTATAGAGCAAAATATACAATCATCTTATTTTACGATTTAGTACATATACACTGAAGAAGCACCAAAGTGGGTAAAAGCAACAAAGTTTAATCACAATCCATTAGGAAAATATACTGTTTATAAATAGGATTTCATGGCAACAAAGTGTACATTTAGCCAGTATTGTAATTTGGGGAGCCATTATCATAGCTCATCAACACAAAGAATGATTATTTGCACAACAGAACTAACAAAGCATCCCATATGTATACATACATAAGTAGAAAGACGAACAAGATAGCCCCATTGGTTTATTTTCTGAAGGTATGTGCACTGATAAAAATAATCAAACCCTGATCATGCTACAAATGTTTACCATTCCACGTAGAGTGATCAAATAGATAATTTATGAAAACATGACAAGATTTGTTAAATTTAGCATGAACAGATCCTTCAACACAGAGTAGCATATAATCCAATCACCAAAGAGAGAGAAAAAGACAGAGCTGAGTAGCCCTTAATGAATGAGCTATACCTGCATCACCAGAAAAGGGGAAACCGTTAAATGAGTTCACTTGTTTACCTAGGTTGGAATTCCAAGACCTCGGCTAGCTTGTTCATGAAGGTGTACTTCCATTATCATTTGCCTTAAATATAGGGAGGCATGCTGCAGGCCATCATAATTTAAATCACAATAATTGCAATAGATCCTGCCAACAGCTTGAGGATGCCAAAGAATATGAATGTACTAACTACCAGAACCATTATCCGAATCCCTCTAAAACAATGGTCAAAATCCATGAGAAGAGGAAAACGTAACCCTTCGACAAGATCAGCCACTCCAGCACCGAACATGTGGAAGATGTGATCATGCAGAAGGCCAGCATAGACGACCATGGCACCCACCCTCATCTAATCACAGAACCAAAGACCAAACCAAACAAGATTCAGTGACTAATCCAGAAATTATTGAACGAGGGAAAGTGATAATCTTGCATGGGGTTTCACCCGGCCAAGTGAATTGATAACAAGTAGTAAGAGTATAAACCACGGCATGGTATATCTCACCAATTATCAAACCTGAATTGCGTTGGTGTAGGAGTGCCACATGAAGCCGATGATTGTGATGTACTTGATCGTTCCCATCATCCTCTCCCGTTTTCACTTCCACTATTTCCAACGTGCTCTCCTTGTCATCAATTCATCCCAAAAACTGAACCAAGTATCCATGAGTTAGGTTCTCCACAATGTTCTCTCGAGAAATTGCAGAGCAGAGCCAGATGGCTTAATGCAAGAGACTACCCTGACTTGGATTAAATTAGGGTGATCAAGGACATGGCAAACAACCAGCAGTCCGCCGCAAGAGGAGCCATGTGGAGGCCTTGACGACATAGTCAGTAGGGCGTCTACCTCGTAGGCTCCTAGATCGCTGTCGTCAATGCCACAGTAGTTGACGGAGACGCACGACAGGGAATGAGGTGGTCGTGGCCGCCGACGGCGAGTTGCTTGACGATCTCCGGCACCCACCATCGCAAGGACTGCTGCTGCTGCGCCGACGTTGAGGCTCTACGGTGGCTCCCCCAACCGGATTTGGCCAAAGTGACCACCGGAGTGGCAAGGCTTGGCCCTCTCTCCATTAGATCGGGTTAGGGAGGGGAAGTCCTGGGCTTGGACGAAGGAAGGAGGGAGAGGAGGGCGGCGTGAGGCCACGAAGGAGTGGTCGGCGTCACAAGGCCGCGGTGGAAGGGTCGGGTGTTCCTTGCGAAGGAGAGGACGACAGCGTGAGGCCGCGGAGGAGCGGCCGGCGTCTGATGTGACGGCGACTGCGAGGAGCCGAGGAGTCGCCGGCGACGGCGGGGTGCCAAGGAGATCAGATTGAAGGAGAGGGGCGGCGGGGGGACGATGAGGAGGGGCAGTCGTCGGCGGGATCTGATCTAGGGCGTGCGTCAATAGGCGCTCGAGGGCAGGAGGCCTCGCTCGTAGGGCACGCACGATCTTGTCATGGTTTTTTTTCGCTGGTTAATTTTTGTAGGGTTTTTTTTTTGCTGGTTAATATTTGTAGATTTTTTTTCTTCGCTTGTCTTGGGTGCGATTGGAGGTTAGGCCGCGGGGGCGGGTGGGGACTCGGTATGAGTTTTTGTTTGGTTCATGGCGGCTCAGCGTGAGGTGGGAGGAGGTACCAAAATAGGTACCAAAAAAAACCGGATGAGGTGGGACGAAAATAAAACCCGGAACGCGACCTACCAACTGAGACATTAGGAGTAGAGATTATCAAGTCATGCCAGAATGACATTTAGCACAGCAAGCTGAATCTTCTCAGCATTCTTCTCATGAACCGGTGTACTATAGAGCAAAATATACAATCATCTTATTTTACGATTTAGTACATATACACTGAAGAAGCACCAAAGTGGGTAAAAGCAACAAAGTTTAATCACAATCCATTAGGAAAATATACTGTTTATAAATAGGATTTCATGGCAACAAAGTGTACATTTAGCCAGTATTGTAATTTGGGGAGCCATTATCATAGCTCATCAACACAAAGAATGATTATTTGCACAACAGAACTAACAAAGCATCCCATATGTATACATACATAAGTAGAAAGACGAACAAGATAGCCCCATTGGTTTATTTTCTGAAGGTATGTGCACTGATAAAAATAATCAAACCCTGATCATGCTACAAATGTTTACCATTCCACGTAGAGTGATCAAATAGATAATTTATGAAAACATGACAAGATTTGTTAAATTTAGCATGAACAGATCCTTCAACACAGAGTAGCATATAATCCAATCACCAAAGAGAGAGAAAAAGACAGAGCTGAGTAGCCCTTAATGAATGAGCTATACCTGCATCACCAGAAAAGGGGAAACCGTTAAATGAGTTCACTTGTTTACCTAGGTTGGAATTCCAAGACCTCGGCTAGCTTGTTCATGAAGGTGTACTTCCATTATCATTTGCCTTAAATATAGGGAGGCATGCTGCAGGCCATCATAATTTAAATCACAATAATTGCAATAGATCCTGCCAACTGCTTGAGGATGCCAAAGAATATGAATGTACTAACTACCAGAACCATTATCCGAATCCCTCTAAAACAATGGTCAAAATCCATGAGAAGAGGAAAACGTAACCCTTCGACAAGATCAGCCACTCCAGCACCGAACATGTGGAAGATGTGATCATGCAGAAGGCCAGCATAGACGACCATGGCACCCACCCTCATCTAATCACAGAACCAAAGACCAAACCAAACAAGATTCAGTGACTAATCCAGAAATTATTGAACGAGGGAAAGTGATAATCTTGCATGGGGTTTCACCCGGCCAAGTGAATTGATAACAAGTAGTAAGAGTATAAACCACGGCATGGTATATCTCACCAATTATCAAACCTGAATTGCGTTGGTGTAGGAGTGCCACTTGAAGCCGATGATTGTGATGTACTTGATCGTTCCCATCATCCTCTCCCGTTTTCACTTCCACTATTTCCAACGTGCTCTCCTTGTCATCAATTCATCCCAAAAACTGAACCAAGTATCCATGAGTTAGGTTCTCCACAATGTTCTCTCGAGAAATTGCAGAGCAGAGCCAGATGGCTTAATGCAAGAGACTACCCTGACTTGGATTAAATTAGGGTGATCAAGGACATGGCAAACAACCAGCAGTCCGCCGCAAGAGGAGCCATGTGGAGGCCTTGACGACATAGTCAGCAGGGCGTCTACCTCGTAGGCTCCTAGCTCGCTGTCGTCAATGCCACAGTAGTTGACGGAGACGCACGGCAGGGAATGAGGTGGTCGTGGCCGCCGACGGCGAGTTGCTTGACGATCTCCGGCACCCACCGTCGCAAGGACTGCTGCTGCTGCGCCGACGTTGAGGCTCTACGGTGGCTCCCCCAACCGGATTTGGCCAAAGTGACCACCGGAGTGGCAAGGCTTGGCCCTCTCTCCATCAGATCGGGTCAGGGAGGGGAAGTCCTGGGCTTGGACGAAGGAAGGAGGGAGAGGAGGGCGGCGTGAGGCCACGAAGGAGTGGTCGGCGTCACAAGGCCGCGGTGGAAGGGTCGGGTGTTCCTTGCGAAGGAGAGGACGACAGCGTGAGGCCGCGGAGGAGCGGCCGGCGTCTGATGTGACGGCGACTGCGAGGAGCCGAGGAGTCGCCGGCGACGGCGGGGTGCCAAGGAGATCAGATCGAAGGAGAGGGGCGGCGGGGGGACGATGAGGAGGGGCAGTCGTCGGCGGGATCTGATCTAGGGCGTGCGTCAATAGGCGCTCGAGGGCAGGAGGCCTCGCTCGTAGGGCACGCACGATCTTGTCATGGTTTTTTTTCGCTGGTTAATTTTTGTAGGGTTTTTTTTTGCTGGTTAATATTTGTAGATTTTTTTTCTTCGCTTGTCTTGGGTGCGATTGGAGGTTAGGCCGCGGGGGCGGGTGGGGACTCGGTATGAGTTTTTTTTTTGGTTCATGGCGGCTCAGCGTGAGGTCGGAGGAGGTACCAAAATTGGTACCAAAAAAACTGGATGAGGTGGGACGAAAATAAAACCCGGAACGCGACCTACCAACTGAGACATTAGGAGTAGAGACTAGCAGGACGCCCGTGCGTTGCTACGGGCTATCCGCAATATCTGTAACATCCGGATTCAACACAAAAACCCTATCCAATGACGCACCTTTCCCTTTTCTGTCGGAACCTCTCATTCTTGACCGATTTTCCGCCGTAGCGAGACATTTCTCGTTTTTTCTCTCACTGGCGCCACCTCCATTAAAAGCATATGACAGCCAACTCATCTTCGCCATGCATTGCAGTAAGGATGAAATTTTCTTGTTTACGATATAATAGAGTGGGTTAAACTAACATATACTATTAACACAAAACAACAAATAACTACAGAGATCTTTCCTAGTCACCAATAATCTCCACCTCCATCCATATGCTAGAAGGGATAATTGTCGTTCCTCTCTTCTTCATATTTCCCTATGTCTTCTACTCCATGCCTCTTCGCCAATCCGTTTAATTGGCACCAACCAGCACCACGTCAACATTAATGTGTTCATCATCGATGCCTCATCTTCTTCTTTCTCATTCCTCGGCAACTTTAGTTCTCGTTCCTACTTATTTCCTAGAATACTCTTTCTTTATTTTTGTTTCTCTTATTATTTGGAACACTCTTACTTTCTCCAACACCATGCACCACTTTGGCTTCAGTTCTTTTTCCTTCTTGTTTTTGGAACACTCTTCCTTTTTACTATAGCATGAACCACCTAGCTAGTGTTGTGTCATGTTGTCCTCACCAGCGAATATTTTGGCCACCGTCATCGAGTGGACATCCCGCGGAGCATAGACTTCATCCATCTTGGTGAATGCTAGGTCGCCCATGTCGCGAGCGCATGGTGGCCGGTGTCCATGTTGGCAAGCGGTGCTCGGTGGTTTGCAATGTAACTGAGAGCCCGTTGATTGTTTCATCTCTATGTTCGATCAGACATTGGATTACAAAGATCCATCGTGAGTTGTAAGAAGCCAATTAGCAAGTTTAAAATGGACCAAAAGTGAATTTATTCACGTAGTGCTGGATGTCCATGTGATGCCACATGCTAAAAAAACTATATGTACAACAAGAAATGTGCTAACAAAATGTTTTTACAAAAAGAAAGGCCGTGTGATATGAGTCATATACTATTTACATGTGATGATATCTCATGCTCATGATGTGGTAGATAAATGCATCTCCTCGTCATCTTCATGCCCCTCCCTCTTCTCAGCCGCCACATGACACGCCACTTCCTCCCACAATCCTTCTTCTTGTTGTTTTCTTCCCCCACCTCCACCTTGCATCAAAATATTAAATGCCTAAGCTGTGGAACAGTACAACCAGAGAAAATAGTAGTCAAAGGGAGGAATTAGCTAGTTAGATTGTAGATGCATGCATGAGTCAGCCGGCGCAAGGGAAGTTGCGCGGAGCGCCATGATGAACTCGGAGTCTAGGCCCAAGCCGTTACGCCTCGGCGGCAGACAGCGGCCAGCACAGCCGCTGCCCGCTGGGTCGCTACTCGCTAGTGCCCACCGCGCTGTTGAATCCGCCGCTGATTGTAGCCACTGCATACAGTGTTCGCGCCGCCATGATGGTGCCCGACGAGGACGGGACAGGGCGGTGGAGTCGTGCATATCCAGCGGTGAGATCGAACAGCGAGGCGAGGTGACCGGTAGCGAACGGGCAGGGCCTGCGGCGTTGGCTGCAGATCTCCCGGAACAGAGAAAAAGAGAGAGAGGTAGAGACTGAGGAAGGAGAGGTAGGGCGCAGGAAGAGTAGAGGGATACTGGTGTCCATGGCGAGGCCTCCGTTGTCCACCGGCAAACCTCCATGGTTAAGGTAAGGTGCACCTACACCCGTGACACACCAGCATGACCTGACGGTGAACGGGTTCACGTGACGAGCGCGGGGCTGGCAATCACCATTTCCTGGTCCTCCTCGCTGATGCATAACGGGCACACATCGCTGCCTGGGTCGCTCACCATGAAGAAGAAGATAGGGTGGAGGAATTGAGCGAGGGATGAGGAATCAAGCGGCTTGTACGGCAGGGGGGCAAACCATGATAAAAATCAGTACAACCCATGCGAGGTGGAGAACGAAATGACTTACCTATAGCTCATGATTCGATTGAGATGATAGGGAAGGAAGGAAAATTGTGATTTAGTCAGACAAAGTTTTGGAAAGTTCTGATTCAGCTAAGAAATAGATGGAAATAATGCCTCAGGATGAGAAGGTCACGATTAGGGTATGGCAAGAAGAACTTTTTTTGAAAAGCTTTGATTCTGGTGATAATTACCATATTCAAAATTTCCTTAGTTATAGCCTTATCCTAATCGTGGATTAATTGTGATTGATTAATTGTGATTTCTGAGTTTATAGCCTTACCATACGTGGATTAATTGTGATTGATTACCATAAATACGTTGGGTATTGTCGGCCAAATTATAGCCTTACTATACATGGATTGATTTATTACTATAATTATCATATTTGAGATTTCTGAGTTTATAGCCTTACCATACGTGGATTAATTGTGATTGATTACCATAAATACGTTAGGTATTGTCGGCCAGATTATAGCCTTACCATACATGGATTGATTTATTACTATAATTATCATATTTGAGATTTCTAAGTTTATAACCTTACCATACGTGGATTAATTGTGATTGATTACCATAAATACGTTGGGTATTGTCGGCTAGACGAGAAAGAGAAAAACCGGTGGGAGGGGGGTGGTGGGAGGTGGGACGAAGAAAAACCGGTTGAAAATAAACCGGTTGAAAGTCGGGGGGACTATTCAACCAATTGGTCCATTAGGAGTAGAGAAAAAAAACCGGTTGAAAATAAACCGGTTGAAAGTGGGGGGGACTATTCAACCAATTGGTCCATTAGGAGTAGAGATAAGTGAAGAAACACACATTTAAAAAGAACTTAATTAATTTCTAAATTTAATCATAGGAAAAAAAAGGGAATTGACGACATTCCGGGAAGCAATTTTAGGATTTGAAGCAGTTTTAGGAAGCAAATTATTTGAAGCAGTTTTAGGAGGCAAATCAATGATAAGATGACATTCTAGAAAGCAGTTTTAGGAAGCAAATTGTGGCTGTGAGGTTACGATTGGGAAGCAGCTAGATTTACGGGATCAATTAACAGGAAACAATCAATTAAGAAGGAAACTAATCAGACGGTCACGATGATTCTAATCCTACGACTTCGACGAGGCACCAAAGATATAACTGTAGGGAAAGAATTGTGGGGTAGTAAGATACACTGCTAAAAAATAGCATTAATTAAATTGATAGTCATCTTAGTATGCGCACTTGGACCGCATAACGCTCTAATATAAATGGGGATGAAGGGAACCCATTTTAAATACTAAACGAAACGTAGATCTGGAAGACTTGTATTTGTAACCAGAGAGCTAGCGTCTGTCTCTTCTCCTGTTTAGATAGATAGCTAAGATGGGGAGTTCCAATCGCCACTGCTCCATTTCCCCTGCAGTCATCTTCGTGTTTGCCGTCCTGCTCCCGAACGCTGATCTAGGGTCGTGCGGTTGCTTCAAGCGCATCTTCTCCTTGGGCGACTCCATCACCGACACCGGCAACTTCGCGTACATCACCCGCAATGGTCCGCCGGGTCCGCCCTCTGTGCCCCCTTATGGAGAGACCTACTTCCACCGCCCCACGGGACGTGCCTCCGATGGGCGTCTCATCATCGACTTCTACGGTGAGTACGTACATGCATGCATGTGTGTCGAACAGTTTGAATTTTGTGTGCATGCTAAATTTGGTGCCTGATGTTGTGTCAGCGCAAGCGTTGGGCCTGCCGTTGCTGCCGCCGAGCGCTCCCGAGGAGAAGACGGGGAATTTCCCGACCGGTGCCAACTTTGCCGTGTTTGGCTCTATTGCGCTCAACCCCAAGTACTTCATGTCAAGGTATAACTTCAATCTGTCGCGCGGGTGCCTCGACGATCAGCTCGCTTCTTTCAAGAGAGTGCTCGCACGGATTGCTCCGGGAGATGGTACGTAACGCATGCAAAAACATACGTTACAGTCAGGTTATCATATTCTAATTAGGCAACATGTCTGCATGCACATTGTGTTCTTGGTCAACTTATTTTTTTTTGTCTGTGATCAGCTGCCACCAAGAGTCTCCTGAGCGAATCCCTGGTTGTCTTTGGCGAGATTGGCGGCAACGACTACAACTTCTGGTTCTTCGATCGTACGCGCAGCCGGGACACGGCCCAGGAGTACATACCGGACGTGGTTGCCCGCATAGGCGCCGGCGTCCAAGAGGTAATCGAGCTCGGTGCCAAGACTATCCTTGTCCCTGGGAACTTCCCCATCGGGTGCGTGCCGGTTTACCTCAGAGATTACAAGAGCAACACGTCCACGGACTATGACCAGTTCGGCTGCCTCAAGTGGTTCAACACATTCTCCCAGATGCACAACCAGCTACTGAAACAAAAGATCAGCATGCTCAAGTCGCAGAACCCCGGCGTGAAGATCATCTACGGCGACTACTATGGCGCCTTCATGGAGTTTGTCAAGAATCCTCTCAGGAATGGCATTGACAATCCTCTGGTGGCATGTTGTGGTGGCGATGGCCCCTATGGCACAGGCCATGAGTGCAACCAGAAGGCGAAGGTTTGCCCCGACCCATCTAGATTTGCCAACTGGGACCAAATCCACATAACCGAGAAGGCATACAATGTCATCGCTAATGGGGTGCTCAACGGCCCGTACGCGGAGACCCCGTTGCTCCACACTTGCTAGGAGAATACAGTTCCTTCATTTTCAGATTTGAATAATTATTGCGTGGCTAATGAATACTCCTAACAAAAATATAAGACGTTTTTTGGTGACTTCTTATATTTTATTAGAGGTTGTTACTTTGTACCGCATACGTATTGAAAAGTGCAATAGTGAGATAAATACAAATAAATTAAGACTTGCATTATTGGCTAGTCTTTATTTTTTGACCAGCATTATTGGCTAGTCTTGCTTTAGATATTGTCAGCGGCCAAAGCATATAGTGGGAACCGCTAGGGATCAGACTACTGATCATAGCTTCCTATCAGACCAGTAGCAAGCCGTTGGATGGAAGTGTGTATAGCCGCTAGATGAGCAGGCCCCTGCGCACGCGCAGTTTCTAAAATTAAAACCTGCCAGAGCTGATTACGTGGTATTTGCTAATAATTACTTATGTTATTTAGGAAACTAAATCAATGTTCTCCATATATTTAGGCAACAAATTTCCGACGGTAAGGAGAGTAGTAACTGTAGAAAATAGCCATTGTACGCGATATAATTTGCCGACTTGCAGAAAATGTTGTTTCCAATTTTATTCAGTTTTGCTTCCGAAGGAACTGCTTCGATGTGGATTTTTTCCATCTTACACGTAGTAATTTAGCTTTCCATCAATTGGTGAGCACAACAAGATTGTGTCGAATTATATATTGTTTGAAAAGCATCACGATACTGCTTCCACGAAAAACAACAAATATTCTTGCTTCCATGGTTGGAAGCATTTTTTTTAGCAATGGAAGTACCGTTTTTAGGAAACAATCCCTGATAATTGCTTCCAATAATCTCGTCTATTCTTACTGTTAGAGCTGCGTGTAATTAGGGGCCATGCCGTTTGCTTCCATACGAGAAAAAATGTTTCCAGCTGTGATGAATCCAATCCAATTTGAATTTGCTTCCTACCTAGAATATTTTTTTCCCTTGTTCAACGAGATTGCTTCCAAGATATGAATAAAAATTGTTTACAACGTAGAAAAGAAATACATTTGCTTCCATCAATATGCTTCCAAAGAAAATAGTGTTTGCTTCCCAAGTTACAAATATTACCTCAGATCTACAATATTGCATACCAAAAGATAAAAAAAATATGACATTGTCGAATTTTTTTTCTTTGAATGAAACAATGCTTCCAACAAAAAGAGTGTTTGCTTCTTGTGATATCCTAATTTGCTTCAGTATACAAGAATGGTCACGGGGCAAGCTTTGTCTTGGCGCAGTGTCACCATGGTCCACCTTGATGGAGATAGTACATGCGCGAGGGACCTACCAGCCGGACCATGGAAGCACTCACCGGGACGACCCATGATTTAACGTAGGGGTCGTCATCGGCATGGGAACAACGACGACCACAAGAAGTTTAGACGACGTGAAGGAGGAGCATGCATTAGGGGCTCCATGTGGAGTGCTCTGCACCGTTGGTAAAGAAACCGTGGAAGATCGTCATCGGCGGGACAACATGCCAAGGAAGATGGAGCGTGGTGTTGCGGGCCGTGGAGACCTTGCCCGCTTGATGTCCTCGGCGTTGGATTCGTTGCTCCGGCAGCTACCTCCCGCAGAATGCCCCTCCTTGCCGCCATTGGATGAGGGGATAGACGATCTCGTCATCACGGAGGCGTTCGGCTGCACGATATCGGATCTGCTTGCCTCCTCGTCACCACGGGATGACGGGAGAGGACGACTCGTCGTCATCGAGGCATCCAGCGGCATGAGATCAGATCGGCTTGTGGGGAATTGCCGGCACTCTGCATTTGGCGAGACCAACGCCGTCGAGGAGATCAGAAGCAGCAGCGTCAACATGTGCTTAGGGTTTAATGATCGTGGATTGGGGACATGTGGTAAGGAGATAGTAATACTCCCTCTGTTCACTTATATAAGACGTTTAAGCCTGTTCAGACAGTGCTCTAAACAGTTCAAAACCAGTTGTCTTAAACGTCATATAAAAACGAACGGAGGGAGTAGTATATATATAGGGCAAGCAGGTGACGTTGGATGAGAGTGCTAGCATCAACGGCCCAGCAAGCGCATGATGGTTTCCTCCTATCTGTCTACTGATGGAAAGTGTTTCCCACATATATTTTCTTTTGCAGAAATTGCTAAATATATCGAGTTCTGAAAGATATTTTTTTGCGGGGGAGTTGTGAAAGATAAGATTGGGTTTATATGGCATTAATTAATTTATGCACTTTTCGCAAAAAAATTAATTTTTCACTGTGTATGGGCCGACTATTGACTTAAATTATCTTGATTTCTCCTCGTGCACACAGATTACATGATACTTGCATTTATCTTTGGAGATTAATCGCCTCATCTGATATTGACAGTTCGACTCACGCGCATGTACACACACGAACACATCGAAGATGGTTTTACGTTTTGCATTAATATCGCACGTGCACACACACATGGATTCACACACGCGACACTCACATGCACAAACAAGCACGAGCACACACATATATACACCCACATATACACACAAAGAAGGGAAAAACCGACTCAGAAGAAAGAACAAAAGCAAACGCGCATGAAAAGGAAAAAAAGTAAATTGATTGTACAAAGAAAAATCAGGCGTCTATGTTATAGCAAAAGCGCCTATATATATGGGAAATCCCTTGATGCACTCGGGTGCTGCTGCCCCTGATAAATAGAAAACAATATAGTAATTACAGAAAAAGTCACAAAAATCTTGATTTTGTTTTTGATACAAAGTTGTCCTACCCTTGAACCGTATAAAAAATTTAGGGCAGGAATAAACTTCCGTGACCCGAGAAAAAATGAAATTTCCTAGTGTACTGTTCATGTACAGTGACTTGTATATAGTATTCATTTTCTTTCGCGAAACTTTTTATATGGGTACTAATGTTGGACATGTAAGATTTTCCGAACCTTTTTTGAATTATTAACTTTTTTCCATATCGGGTGCACCAGCACCCGAGAGCCACCAGTTCCCTCCCCTATATCGGGTGCATGCATGATAAATAGCCGAAGCCGTCATGTAAAACGTGTTTTTGGACGTTGCATCAGAGGATTGACGAATCATCTTAACGCTCACCATATTAGATGAGCATATTATGTGAGAACTATGGAAATAATGAGGAAGTATATTATGAGTGATCCAGTTGATTTTAGAGATGAGAACCAACCAGTCAATGGATGGTTAGGAGGACAGTTGTAGCCTAGCTCATCATGGATCAAACCCTAGGTTTATTTGAAGAAGAGGACTCTCCATGATTCTATTGATCAGCCCACGAAGGGGATTTATACCAAGCACAACAACATACTTAGCTACACCCCTCAAAAAAACATACTTAGCTATGTATAGGCATGCACAACGGGCGAGACCAAGTGGAGCACATCGTGGGGCTACCCCCCCCCCCCCCCCCCCCCGCCCCCCCCCGGCGCAATCACAAACGTTCAGGCTGGACCAGAAGTCAAGGAAGGTGGTCGACGGGAGCCCCTTCATGAAGATATCGATGACCTAGTATGTAGATGGTACCTGTAGAATACAAACATTACCAAAGAAACCTGCTCACAGACAAAGTGAAGATCGATATTGATATGCTTTGTCCGTTGATGTTGTACAGGGTTGATGGAGAGGTACATCAAGCTCACGTTGTCATGGTAGACGATCTCCGCCTTGTCTGGTGGCCCGTCGGAGCTCGTGGAGTAGTTGTCGCAGCCAACATGCCTCTACCATGATGTTTGCCACGACCCTGTACTCTGTCCCTGCGCTAGAGCATGAGACTGTCTGTTGACACTTCACGGTCCCAGACACGAGGTTGTCCACTACAAGAAATATGTCAACTTGCGACCATCACTATTGGTCACTGAAAGGTCATTATTTTTCATTTGCGATCTTTTTGTGACAAAAAACAAATGGTCAAAAGCTGGCCATCGTAAACTGAAATTAACGACCTTCTCTGTGAGAAGGTCATAGAAGGCAATGACCAAAACAAAAGGTTATTGGTTCAACGACCTTCTGTTTTGGTCGCTAGCTGTCTGCCCAGGCCACGTCGGATCTGACGTGGCAAGCTGACGTGGCAAAATTGCGATCAAATGAAAAGGTCGTTGATTAGAATCAGCCTGATCCGATTCGGTGTTCTACATGGGCCTAGCCCAGTAATTCAGCCCATTTATTTTTTTATTTCATGTTTGGTCAGCTACATGGGCCAAGCCCAATAGACTTTTATGTTTTGGGCCACAGCCTTTTATAGTCCACATTTTTTGGGCCTCAACCTTTTTCCAGCCCACTTTCAGTTTTCTTTTGTTTCTTTTCCATATTAAAGTAGGTCTCACTAGTCAAATGGGAACCAATTACCAGGATTTCTGTTTGGGTACCACACGTCAATTATATATTTGTGCAATTAGATAATTTGGTTCAAAAAGAGCTAATAAGTATAATATTTCATACAACAGCCAAGCATAGTACAATTCTGGTATTCAGCTATAAAATACAACTAAATATACACGTAACTAGATTCGCACATAACTATCTCCAATGAGCTAAAACGCATTGCTGGGTGTGGTTTTTCTTCAGGATTCTTCTTCCTAGAGCTCCTGTACACCCAACTTTTGAAGAATGAAGGCCAGCATGTGCAAATAATAAATTATGAAAAGTTAGAAACATAATCAAGTGAATTCGTGAATATAACATTCTCACGACGATGAAAATTTGCTGCAGAACTTCAGATTTAACAGGAAACCATGTATATAACATTCTCATAACAACGAAAACTGAGATATATTTTGCAAATGATCAAGTACCAGCACAGTGCAAGTTTTCACTCAAAGTACAATAGTACATCACATTTTTGGATGATCACCAAAGGCAAAACTACTCCTGACTATGATCATCAACATCTACCACTCCTAACAACTCCCTGTGCAATCCTACTTTGCAGTAAAAATTCCTCGCCCTGCATTTACTCCCTTTACAGTACTCCTAATGCTTGGAGTAGTTCAAGCATTACTGCAGTAAAACTACTCCTAATGCTACAGCAGTTAACAGCAAGTGAAAACACTGTGATGTTCAAATTTTACAGTAAACACTCCACTAAATATTACTGAAACTTAACACAAGTTAACTAAGCTTTTTCAATTTCAGAATATGGAAGTCGGAAAATAAGCTTGCAAGCAAGTTTATGTAAGTAATGCACACTGGAGTACAATACTTCTATGGATTTCTGCAAATAATTCATGATTTTCTAACTACTCCAAGATGTCTAGTTAATTAAGTAAACTTGCAAATTGAGAAAATCTTGTCAGACCACTTGCAATATCTTCGGTGAGAGTACATGTTCAGAACAAACACTTGCAATATCTACTGCAAGAACTTGTTTACTCCTGCAAATCTGCTTGCATGTTCAGAATCTGCAAATATTCAGAAGCATGTTCAGAATACCTACTGAAAAGTAATGTTAAATGTTGAAAAGTTAAATCTTGTTCAATCTTGTTAAATACTCCAAGAAAAATTACTCCACACAAATATAGTTCAATCTTGTTAAATACTCTAAGCAAATTACTGGAGTACTACAATTTAAATGTAATCCAAGCAAATTGAAAAGTTAACAGTACTGCTGCTAACTTGGAGTAGCTTTGACTATGTACAGAGCAAGATGGTGGGTCTAGCTTACTACTGTTACTCCACATATCTACTTAACAGAGCAAGATGGAGTAACCCAAAAAAATTAACAGAGCAAGCAAATGTACTCTAAATGGCAGTTCACCAGAGATTTTCAAGTTAAAAATACTCCCAAGGGTAAACAACAATGACATGGACGAAGTAAAGGATGGATGTTGTAAATTAATCCAGTAATTCTTTTTTGTTCTATATTTTTCGCCCTCTAGACAATGCCTAGAGCGCTTACAAGATGAGAAAGTTAATTTTGCATAACACATATGGATTCTTATCTTCTTCAGTAAGGGGGGCACATTTACAGCTAATCTATTATATTATTAAAAAGTACATATGTGTAGATGTCTCCATAGCCCATACAATTTCCTGACTGCCATGCAAAGCAATGAGTTGGGTCCAATTCCTACACGGCCATGTACCTGTTCAAAAAAGAAAACTACGCCTATCTATGACATACGTTCCCAAACAGCCTAGCAAAGCGATGCAAACAAGCTGTGGATCCTAATTATAATGGCCGAGAACTAACAAAATCTGCTCACGTAATATGTGAAACATGCACATATTCGTTTGCACATCCAAACTGTGTCACGTACTGGAGATGCCTCTGACCGAGAAGTGCAAATCAGAATCACGTATGGAAGGACACTTCCATTAGCACGTTTGCTATTCCAAAAAAAAAAAACATCACGTTTGTTGTACTGACACACAATCAGTTTCCAATTATAGTTAGTTTGCTCAGGCACGAGCGACCACGAGGTCCCGCCACGGAGCTACCTCTTTTGGGTTATATTTTGTCTATAATTATTCGGTCCCTATTGGTTGCTAGGATATAAAATTTAGTCGTGTGAACTGAACATGAATCATCATTGGTCTGTTGGCAATTCGCGTGAGGTTACTATCCACGGGTCATGGGTTTGAAACCTTCCATTTTATTTGAGGGGCTCTCATGTAAATAGAAAGAAAACTGATTGCTTTTCTGCAATTTTCAAGCATGCAGGGTTGCAATGGCTGACAGCGGGCCTGGCTATGTTGGCGTGCCACGGAGACAACAGATATGCCCGCTTAGGCGAACTGTGACCGTATTTCATGCCCGTGCAAGTTTGATGACTAGAATCACGTATTTTACAAATTTATGCAACAAACTGGCCGTCGCATTCAAGTTCTAAGACTTTGAGTGTATTTACCTCTACATAAAGATATCGAATCTCTAAGAAAATACTGGTGTTGCATGCCAGCAACCAGTACCACCGGTCCCGCAAGCGTCATGACCCTCCAGTCACTGTTCCAATGTGGGCATGCAATATACTCCATGGCAAGATGCCCTATGCCACACGGTGACAACCCAACCTAGAACTAGACATTGTATATAAAAGACTAAGTCGAGCAATACTCTGGGCGGTGACGCCGCCGAAGAAGATAAATCGTGGCTGGGACAACAACTACTTCTTTTCGACTCTCGAGGGCTATCTCCTTATGGTACTTTTGTAAGTGCACATTTTTTAACCATCCTATTTTTGTTGTTTACTGCCAATTTTTGTAAGCATTAATTGTGAAAACAACATAATGCATTTACAATAGTAATTTTATATATTAATTTATGGAAACTTTGTTATACGGGAATTATCTAGAATAAAACATCGGTCATTCCACATGTTTATTAATGTGGACATTGAAACATATCGCCGAGAATCAAAGTTAACTGGTGAAGGAAATATGCCCTAGAGGCAATAATAAAGTTGTTATTTATATTTTCTTATATCACGATAACTGTTTATTATTCATGCTAGAATTGTATTAATTGGAAACTTAGTACATGTGTGAATACATAGACAAACAGAGTGTCACTAGTATGCCTCTACTTGACTAGCTCGTTAATATAAGATGCTTAAGTTTCCTAGCCATAGACATGAGTTGTCATTTGATCAACATGATGACATCATTAGAGAATGATGTGATTGACTTGACCCATCCCGTTAGCTTAGCACTTGATCGTTTAGTTTGTTGCTATTGCTTTCATCATGACTTATACATGTTCCTATGACTACGAGATTATGCAACACCCGAATACCGGAGGAACACTTTGTGTGCTATCAAACATCACAACGTAACTGGGTGATTATAAAGATGCCCTACAGGTGTCTCCGATGGTGTTTGTTGAGTTGGCATAGATCGAGATTAGGATTTGTCACTCTGATTGTCGAAGAGGTATCTCTAGACCCTCTCGGTAATGCATATCACTATAAGCCTTGGAAACAATGTGACTAATGAGTTAGTCACGGGATGATGCATTACGCAACGAGTAAAGAGACTTGCCGATAACAAGATTGAACTAGGTATTGAGATACCGACGATCGAATCTCGGGAAAGTAACATACTAATGACAAAGGGAACAAAGTATGTTGTTATGCGGTTTGACCGATAAAGATCTTCGTAGAATATGTAGGAACCAATATGAGCATCCAGGTTCCGCTATTGGTTATTGACAGGAGATGAGTCTCGGTCATGTCTACATAGTTCTCAAATCCGTAGGGTCCACACGCTTAACGTTCGATGACGATCGATCGGTATTACGAGTTTATATGTTTTGATGTATCGAAGGTTGTTCGGAGTTCCGGATGTGATCACGGACATGACGAGGAGTCTCGAAATGGTCGAGACATAAAGATTGATATATTGGACGGCTATGTTCAGACACAGGAAGTGTTCCGGGTGGTTTCGGATAAAACCGGAGTGCCGAATGATTACCGGACCTCCCCCCCCCCCCCCCCCCCCCCGGGGGGAAGTTATTGGGCCCTTAGTGGGCTTTATGGGAGAGAGAGGGCAGCAGCCAGGAGGTGGCGCCCCCCCCCCCAAGGGAGTCCGAATTGGACTAGGGGAGGGGGGCGCGGCCCCTCTTTCCCTCTCCCTCCCCCTCTCCTTCCTTCCCCCTCCTAGTAGGACTAGGAAAGGAGGAATCCTACTCCTACTAGGAGGAGGATTCCTCCCCCCTTGGTGCGCTCATGATGGCCGGCCGGCCTCCCCCTCCCTCCTTTATATACGTGGGGAGGGGCGCACCCTAGAACAGACAAGTTGATTGTTTAGCCGTGTGTGGTGCCCCCCTCCACAGATTTCCACCTTGGTCATATCGTTGTAGTGCTTAGGCGAAGCCCTGCGTCGGTAACTTCATCATCACCGTCATCACGCCGTCGTGCTGACGAAAATCTCCCTCAACCTCAACTGGATCTAGAGTTCGTGGGACGTCACCGAGCTGAATGTGTGCATATCGCGGGGGTGCCGTACTTTTGGTACTAGGATCGTTCGGGTCATGAAGACGTACGACTACATCAACCGCATTGTCATAACGCTTCCGCTTTCGGTCTATGAGGGTAGGTGGACAACACTCTCCCCTCTCATTGCTATGCATCACCTAGATCCATCTTGCGTGTGCGTAGGATTTTTTTTTAAAATTACCGCATTCCCCAGCAGTGGCATCCGAGCCAGGTCTATGCGTAGATGTTATATGCACGAGTAGAACACAATGAGTTGTGGGCGATAATAGTCATACTGCTTACCAGCTATCATACTTTGATTCGGCGGTATTGTTGGATGAAGCTGTCACACCCTAGCTAGTTATGCATTAGAGTGTTGCATCATGTCTATTTTTTTCATCAGAAACTTGAAATGGGGATGACAGAACCCCCAGCCCCCCCCCCCCCCCCCCCTGAAACCAACTAGGGTTTACTAAAAACTTTTTCAATGAACCTGAAATGCCCTTCTAAAATGTCCATCATTTTTGTCTTGGTTCCGGACCTCTGCCAAAAGTGATGCACAATTTCCTAGGTCATCTTAGGGTCTTTGAATTAAATCATAAATATTTGAATTTGGGCATTTAAAATTATATAAAATATTTCAAATGCTCAAATATCTCCAAACTAAAATGTTTCATGTTGGAAATAATCCAACTATGGACCAGGAGCAGTTTGGTGATTTTAGGAGTTACCTAAGTATTTTTAATAATACAACAAAGTTGCAGAAAAATAGAAAAGGAAAATAACAGGAGAAGAAACATTACCTGGCGCCCAGCAGCCGGCCCACCTGCCGGCCCAGCCCAGCGCCGCGCCAGCGAGCTGCTTGCCGGCCAGGCAGGCAGGCAGGTGCTCGACGGCAGCACCGCAGCACGCCACGCAGCTGCACGTCGCCCTGCTTCCTCCTCTCGCCGCCTAGCTGGCCTGGATGAACTCCACGTCGAGCCGTGAACCCCCAGGACACCTCCATTCTTCCCCAACTCCTCTCCCTCGCGCTCCCACGCCATGACCGACGCCACCGTCGCCGCTCTGCCGCCGTAGGCGTGCTCTCCGTCATCTCCACGCCGCGCCACCGTGTCCAGAAGCTCCGCCGTCCTCTACTCCTTCGAGCAAGCCGAGCCCCGAGCCCTCGCAAGGCCCGAGTCCACCGCATCGACCTCGACCGAACCGCCGTCGCCGGAGATCCCCTTCAACGCCGTTGTCGCTCCGGCCCGTCCCCAGCTGCACCAAGTGCTTCGTCGAACTCCCTGTGAGCTTAGCCATCTTCCCCTCCTTCTCTTTCTCGCTCTCGTGCACCACAGCGAGCACACGTAGCTCACCCGCACTCGCCGCCGCAGACCACGTCGCCGACGTGCCTCCGGCTAACCACCGGCCACCTCACCTTGTCCATCGCACTAACCACGCTGCGCTGAGGCTAACCATGCACTCCCCGCACCTCACCGCACACCCTAGCCTCGAGTTCGTCTCCAACCGAACTCCGGTGGCCACCAAAGTCGCCGCAGACGCCAACTCCGGCCACCCCGACCCCAACGGACTCCGCCAAGAGCCGCGGCTCGTCCTCAGCTCCACTCTAATGGCCTCCGCGACCCATTTGGTGGCCGGAATGGCCAAAACCACTTCCGCCGCCGCGTCGGGCTCGCCGGCGGCTAAACGCCGGTGCAGCCGACCTGCTTTTGACCACGGGTGGGCCCTGGTTGACTCCGATGAGTCAATGACAGGTGGGGCCCCCTTCTGCTAATTACCCAGATCAGTTTAAACTAATTAAGCTAGTTAATTATCCACTGACACCCTGGACCCACAGTCAGGTTTGACCTGGACGTCTCCGTTGACCCTGACGTCATTCTGACGCATGGCTGACGCAATAAATTAATTTCTGGATTTATTCTAATATAGGAAATTCCAGAATATAGTTTAAACTTCAAAAATTCATAACTTTTAATCGGTAACTCCAAATCAAACAAGTTATATATGAAAAATGATCAGAAAAATCCAATCTATCCACCTGTACTGTTTCCATGCATGATTAAACAAGTTAACTTGATGTTTAATGCAGAACAATATAAAACACTTTAAAGGGCCATGTATGAGTTTGAAATTTGAATCTTTGGTTCAAATTGGTTCAAACCCCTCTGGTCTTAGTTGCATTAGCCCAACACACTCATATTGCCATGTTTCATGCATGCATCATATTGTCGCACATTGTTTGGTGATGGCTGTGTATCGGTGTTCTTTGTGGCAGGTTCTGCCTCCGAGGAGTACCGTGATCACCCTAGCGAAGAACCGTATCAGTGCATCGACCCATCAGGCAAGCAACCAACCGTTTGATCATATCGATACAATCCCATGTTCTCGCTCTTGCTCTCTTTTACTGCATTAAGACAACGCGATTCAAACTGCTGTGTGCTTCGGTAGTTGAACCCATTTCCTCTGCATGACCTGTCATTGCCACAGTAACTAGATGAAACCCACTAGCATGTGTAGGAATTGTTTGAGCCATATGTATGTGTTGTTCCTACCTTGCTATGCCTGCTATGCTTAGAGTCGTGTCAGGTCTGGTTCATCTGGGTGATGGGCTAGAGTGAAATGTTCATGTCAGTATGGGAGTGGTGTGTTGAACACGATTTGGTAAAGGTATCGATGAGAGGCCATGTAGGAGTACATGGTGGGTTGTTTCATTGAGGCCGTCCTTAAGCACTGAGATCTGTATGTGTGATTTAAGATTCAGCTACTACCATGCATTGGGCCCGAAACCAATGGACCCTCTCGGCTTCTTATTCACCCTAGTCTTCTGTCCAGGAGTTGCAAGTAGTTTCTGGTGTTTGTAGCCTACTGGAGGCCGTGGACAGCGCTGACCGTAGGGGTGGGCTGTGATGCGGTAGGTACGTGGCCGGGTGTACCGGATGCCCGTTTGGTATCTCGGGAACCCTGTTCACATCATTTGGGGCCGTGAGCGAAACTTCGGCCGGATCTCCTCATGGATGGAACCCAAATAGGCGATAAACCTGGACTAGAGACTTAGGTGTTTAGGTAGGTCGTGGCCGACACCCACGTTGGGCTTCCGCTTGAAGGTTGCCGAGTACATGTCGTGTAAACGGCGGTAAGTGGTGAGAGCGTGTATGAAGAAGTACACCCCTGCAGGGTTAACCTAATCTATTCGAATAGCCGCGTCCGCGGTAAAGGACTACTTGGTTGCCTATACAGTTCATAGACAAGTAAATGGAAACTACTAAAAGCCTCAAGATAAGCGTGAGTGCCGAGGATGGCTCCTCCGTAGGAAGACGAAGGTGGATCCTCGGTAGTGTATTGAAGTGGTGAGTAGTGGACTCGTGTGCGCAAAACCATTTCAAGTTGGAGTCTCGTAGGATAGCTTAGCCAAGAGTCAAAGCTGGCTTGCTGCAATAACTCCACCAACCCTTCTTGATAATGTGCATGTATGTAGGATCTGATGTAAGTCTTGCTGAGTACCTTTGTACTCATGTTGCTATAATTTACATTTTTACAGAAGACGTTGCAACCCCTTCTGATGGGTTCTTCGTAGACGTTGACATCAATGAGTAGGCTAAGGCCCAGGTGGTGATCCTGAGCTTGTGAAGGACCACCTAGTATAGCGAGGCTTTCCAAGCCTCTTTTATTCTACTAGTTGTCTGTACTCAGACATGTTACTTCCGCTGCTGGTTTGTATGACTGTATGACTTGAATGCTGGGTCGTGTGACCCGTACTTGTGTGTATGCTATGTATGGCTCTCTGAGCCTTTAAATAAAGTACTTGTGTCATAGAGTCATGTTGTGATGCCTTGTTGTATTTGCACATATCGAGCATATTGTGTGTATGATTGAAATGCTTGGTATGTGTGGGATCTGACTATCTAGTTGTTTATCTTTAGTAGCCTCTCTTACCGGGAAATGTCTCCTAGTGATTCCACTGAGCCATGGTAGCTTGCTACTGCTCCGGAACACTTGGCTGGCCGGCATGTGTCCTTCTTCGTTCCTGTGTCTGTCCCTTCGGGGAAATGTCACGCATTGAGTACCGGAGTCCTGTTAGCCCACTACAGCCCGGTTTACCAGAGTCCTGCTAGCCCAGTGCTACAGCCCGGAACTTACTTGCTGATGACCGACACGTTCGATGCTGGGTCATGGATGCCTGTCCCTGTAAGTCTGTGCCACTTTGGGTTTACAACTGGCCATGTCAGCCCGGGCTCCTTTTCATATGGATGCTAGCGACACTATCATATACGTGTGCCAAAAGGCGCAAATGGTCCCGGGCAAAGGTAAGGCGACTCCCGTGGGGATACCGTGCGTGAGGCCGCAAAGTGATATGAGGTGTTACAGGCTAGATCGATGTGACATTGAGTCGGGGTCCTGACAGCGTTGGTATCAGAGCCGGACTGCCTGTAGGTTCTCCAAGCCAAAATGGTCGATGTTGAGTCTAGAAATGCTTTAGTTATATATAAGGGAATTGATTGTGGGATGGTACGTAAGGCTCTTTTTACTTCTTTACCTCATGGCATTCTGATCTGAGTCAGTCCATTCTTCCACCGGGGGTTAAGGAATTAGGATCTCTTCTCTCTATCAGGTTCACGTGTTACTAATCAGTAGTACCTTATAGGTTTGATGGATACAAGCCTAGTTCAGTTCTACTACCACATTATGTTGCTAAGTTGGACCTGGAACTTTGATATGATGTTGTTGAGTGTGTATGAAATCCTTGTCAAATGTCTCAAAATCCTTTCTGAGCATTTACAGCTGTTATGCTGTCGAAATTTTGCTAGAAATTCTAATGCCTTTGCATTATGGTTGTGCTTTCAGATGGCCACTCGCGACCAAAATCAAGTGGTTCGCCTGACTCGATGCCTAGATGTACCCGGCCATACTGCTATGTTGGTCAGGGTAATGACTGAGGCTGGATACCGTTGGTATCCTGAGTACACGGTTGAAGAGCAGTTTCGAGATTTTAATCAAAGCCAGTATCTTTGCACCGTCCGGATATTTCCCTCTTATCCTGGTTCTACCGAGGCTCTTCACTGCTCTTATGGACTCGGGGTTACTGTTGAGATGGCTGTGTAGGATGCCGCCTACTTTATCGCTATGCGATAGCAATAGTTGCAAGATCAATAGTTGGTGAGACGATCATGTGACGACACATTGATATAGATCAAGATGATGGAGATCATGGTGTCATGCCAATGACGATGGAAATCATGACAATGCTTTGGAGATGGAGATCAAAGGCACAAGATGATGATGGCCATATCATATCACTTATATTGATTGCATGTGATGTTTATCCTTTATGCATCTTATTTTGCTTAGTTCGGCGGTAGCATTATAAGATGATCTCTCACTAAATTTCAAGGTACAAGTGTTTTCCCTGAGTATGCACTGTTGCGAAACTTTGTCGTGCCGAGACACCACGTGATGATCGGGTGTGATAAACTCTACGTTCACATACAACGGGTGCAAGCTAGTTTTGCACACGCAGAATACTCGGGTTAAACTTGACGAGCCTAGCATATGCAGATATGGCCTCGGAACACTGAGACCGAAAGGTCGAGCGTGAATCATATAGTAGATATGATCAACATAGTGATGTTCAGCATTGAAAACTACTCCATCTCACGTGATGATCGGACATGGTTTAGTTGAATTGGTTCACATGATCACTTAGATGATTATAGGGATGTCTATCTAAGTGGGAGTTCTTAAGTAATATGATTAATTGAACTTTAATTTATCATGAACTTAGTACCTGATAGTATTTTGCATGTCTATGTTGTTGTAGATCAATGGCCCGTGCTACTGTTCCTTTGAATTTTAATGCGTTCCTAGAGAAAGCTAAGTTGAAAGATGATGGTAGCAACTACACGGACTGGGTCCGTAACTTGAAGATTATCCTCATTGATGCACAAAAGAATTACGTCCTGGAAGCACCACTAGGTGCAAGACCCGCTGCAGGAGCAACGCCGGACGTTGTGAACGTCTGGCAGAGCAAAGCTGATGACTACTCAATAGTTTAGTGTGCCATGCTTTACGGCTTAGAACTGGGACTTCAACGACGAAACGTCATGGAGCATATGATATGTTCCAGGAGTTAAAGTTAATATTTCAAGCAAATGCCCAGATTGAGAGATATGAAGTCTCCAATAAGTTCTACAGCTGCAAAATGGAGGAGAATAGTTCTGTCAGTGAGCATATACTCAAAATGTCTGGGTATCATAATCACTTGACTCAGCTGGGAGTTAATCTTCCAGTTAATAGTGTCATTGACAGATTTCTTCAATCACTGCCACCAAGCTACAAGAGCTTCGTGATGAACTATAATATGCAAGGGATGGATAAGACAATTTCCGAGCTCTTCGCGATGCTAAAGGCCGCGGAGGTAGAAATCAAGAAGGAGCATCAAGTGTTGATGGTCAACAAGACCACCAATTTCAAGAAAAAGGGTAAAGGGAAGAAGGGGAACTTCAAGAAGAACGGCAAGCAAGTTGCTGCTCAAGTGAAGAAGCCCAAGTCTGGACCTAAGCCTGAGACTGAGTGCTTCTACTGCAAAGGGACTAGTCATTGGAAGCAGAACTGCCCCAAGTATTTGGCGGATAAGAAGGATGGCAAGGTGAACAAAGGTATATGTGATATACATGTTACTAATGTGTACCTTACTAATGCTCGCAGTAGTGCCTGGGTATTTGATACTGGTTCTGTTGCTAATATTTGCAACTCGAAACAGGGACTATGGATTAAGCGAAGATTGGCTAAGGACGAGGTGACGATGCGCGTGGGAAATGGTTCCAAAGTCGATGTGATCATCCTTGGCAAGCTACCTCTACATCTACCTTCGAGATTAGTTTTAGACCTGAATAATTGTTATTTGGTGCCAGCATTAAGCATGAACATTATATCTGGATCTTGTTTGATGCGAGACAGTTATTCATTCAATTCTAAGAATAATGGTTGTTCTATTTATATGAGTAATATCTTTTATGGTCATGCACCCTTGAAGAGTGGTCTATTTTTGAATCTCGATAGTAGTGACACACATATTCATAATATTGAAACCAAAAGTTGCAGAGTTGATAATGATAGTACAACCTATTTGTGGCACTGCGTTTGGGTCATATTGGTGTAAAGCGCATGAAGAAACTCCATTCTGATGGACTTTTGGAAACACTTGATTATGAATCACTTGGTACTTGCGAACCATGCCTCAAGGGAAAGATGACTAAAACTCCTTTCTCCGGAACAATGGAGCGAGCAACAGATTTGTTGGAAATTATACATACTGATGTATGTGGTCCGATGAATATTGAAGCTCGCGGCGGGTATCGTTATTTTCTGACCTTCACGGATGATTTGAGCAGATATGGGTATATCTCTACTTAATGAAGCATAAGTCTGAAACATTTGAAAAGTTCAAAGAATTTCACACTGAAGTGGAAAATCATCGTAACAAGAAAATAAAGTTTCTACGCCCTGATCGTGGAGGAGAATATTTGAGTTACGAGTTTGGTCTTCATTTGAAACAATGCGGAGTAGTTTCGCAACTCACGCCACCCGGAACACCACAGCATAATGGTGTGTCCGAACATCGTAACCGCACTTTATTAGATATGGTGCGATCTATGATGTCTCTTACTGATTTACCGCTATCGTTTTGGGGTTATGCTTTAGAGACGGCTGCATTCACATTAAATAGGGCACCATCTAAATCCATTGAGACGACACCTTATGAACTGTGGTTTGGCAAGAAACCCAAGCTGTCATTTCTTAAAGTTTGGGGCTGTGATGCTTATGTGAAAAAGCTTCAACCCGATAAGCTCAAATCCAAATCAGAGAAATGTGTCTTCATAGGATACCCAAAGGAAACTGTTGGGTATACCTTCTATCACAGATCTAAAGGCAAGACATTTGTTGCTAAGAATGGATCCTTTCTAGAGAAGGTGTTTCCCTCGAAATAAGTCAATGGGAGGAAAGTAGAACTTGATGAGGTAACTGTAACTGCTCCCTTATTGGAAAGTAGTTCATCACAGAAATCAATTCATGTGATTCCTACACCAATTAGTGAGGAAGCTAATGATGATGATCATGTAACTTCAGATCAAGTTACTACTGAACCTCGTAGGTCAACCAGAGTAAGATCCGCACCAGAGTGGTACGGTAATCCTGTTCTGGAGGTCATGTTACTTGACCATGACGAACCTACGAACTATGAGGAAGCGATGATGAGCCCAGATTCCGTGAAATGGCTTGAGGCCATGAAATCTGAGATGGGATCCATGTATGAGAACAAAGTGTGGACTTTGGTTGACTTGCTCGATGACCGGCAAGCCATAGAGAATAAATGGATCTTCAAGAAGAAGACTGACGCTGACGGTAATATCTCTGTCTACAAAGCTCGACTTATTGCGAAAGGTTTTTGACAAGTTCAAGGAGTTGACTACGATGAGACCTTCTCCCCCTTAGTGATGCTTTAGTCCGTCCGAATCATATTAGCAATTGCCGCATTTTATGATTATGGAATTTGGCAGATGGATGTATGTAATGACTGCATTCTTGAATAGATTTTTTGAAGAAGAGTTGTATATGATGCAACCCGAAGGTTTTATCAATCCAAAGGATGCTAACAAAGTGTGCAAGCTCCAGCAATCCATTTATGGACTGGTGCAAGCATCTCGGAGTTCGAATAAACGTTTTGATAGTGTGATCAAAGCATATGGTTTTATACAGACTTTTGGATAAGCCTGTATTTACAAGAAAGTGAGTGGGAGCTCTGTAGCATTTCTAATATTATATGTGGATGACATATTATTGGAAATGATATAGAATTTCTGGATAGCATAAAAGGATACTTGAATAAGAGTTTTTTAATGAAAGACCTCAGTTAAGCTGCTTATATATTAGGCACCAAGATCTATAGAGATAGATCAAGACGCTTAATTGGACTTTCACAAAGCACATACCTTGATAAAGTTTTGAAGAAGTTCAAAATGGATCAAGCAAATAAAGGGTTCTTGTCTATGTTACAAGGTGTGAAGTTGAGTCAGACTCAATGCCCGACCACTGCAGAAGATAGAGAGAAAATGAAGGTCATTCCTATGCTTCAGCCATAGGTTCTATCATGTATGCAATGATGTGTACCGGAACAGATGTGTGCCCTGCTATTAGTTTAGCAGGGAGGTACCAAAGTAATCCAGGAGTGGATCACTAGACAGCGGTCAAGAACATCCTGAAATACCTGAAAACGACTAAGGATATGTTTCTCGTTTATGGAGTTGACAAAGAGCTCATCGTAAATGGTTACGTCGATGCAAGCTTTGACACTGATCCGGATGACTCTAAGTCACAAACTGGATACGTACTTATATTGAATGGTGGAGCTGTAAGTTGGTGCAGTTCTAAGCAAAGCATCGCGGTGGCATCTACATGTGAAGCAGAGTACATAGCTGCTTCGGAAGCAGCAAATGAAGGAGTCTGGATGAAGGAGTTCATATCCGATCTGGGTGTCATACCTAGTGCATCGGGTCCAATGAAAAACTTTTGTGACAATACTAGTGCAATTGCCTTGGCAAAGGAATCCAGATTTCACAAGAGAACCAAGCACATCAAGAGATGCTTCAATTCCATCCGCGATCAAGTCAAGGAGGGAGACATAGAGATTTCCAATATACATACGAATCTGAATGTTGCAGACCCGTTGACTAAGCCTCTCTCACGAGAAAAACATTATCAGCACCAAGACTCCATGGGTGTGATACGTCCATTTTGCATCATGCTTTTATATCGATATTTATTTCATTATGGGCTGTTATTACACATTATGTCACAATACTTATGCCTATTCTCTCTTATTTTACAAGGTTTACATAAGGAGGGAGAATGACGGCAACTGGAATTCTGGGCTTGAAAAGGAGCAAATATTAGAGACCTATTCTGCACAACTCCAAAAGTCCTGAAACTCCACGAAAGTTACTTTTGGAAATAATAAAAAATATTGAGCGGAAGAAGTACGTCAGAGGGGGCCCCACCTGGCCATGAGGGTGGGGGCACGCCCTACCCCCCTGGGCGCGCCCCCCTTCCTCGTGGGCCCCCTGTTGGCCCTCTGGTGCCCATCTTCTGGTATATGAAGCCTTTCGTCTGAAGAAAAATCATAAGAAAGCTTTCGGGACGAGACTCCGCCGCCACGAGGCAGAACCTTGGCGGAACCAATCTAGGGCTCCGGCAGAGCTGTTCTGCCGGGGACACTTCCCTCCGGGAGGGGGAAATCATCGCCATCGTCATCACAAACGCTCCTCTCATCAGGAGAGGGCAATCTCCATCAATGTCTTCACTGGCACCATCTCATCTCAAACCCTAGTTCATCTCTTGTATCCAATTCTTGTCTCTAAGTCCGGGATTGGTACCTGTACGTTGCTAGTAGTGTTGATTACTCCTTGTAGTTGATGCTAGTTGGTTTATTTGGCGGAAGATCATATGTTCAGATCCTATATGCATATTAATACTCCTCTAATTATGAACATGAATATGCTTTGTGAGTAGTTACGCTTGTTCCTGAGGACATGGGAGAAATCTTGCTATTAGTAGCCATGTGAATTTGGTATTCGTTCGATACTTTGATGAGATGTATGTTGTCTATCCTCTAGTGGTGTTATGTGAACGTCGACTACATAACACTTCACCATTATTTGGGCCTAGAGGAAGGCATTGGGAAGTAATAAGTAGATGATGGGTTGCTAGAGTGACAGAAGCTTAAACCCTAGTTTATGTGTTGCTTCGTAAGGGGCTGATTTGGATCCATATGTTTCATGCTATGGTTAGGTTTACCCTAATACTTTTGTTGTAGTTGCAGATGCTTGCAATAGAGGTTAATCATAAGTGGGATGCTTGTTCAAGTAAGAACAGCACCCAAGCACCGGTCCACCCACATATCAAATTATCAAAGTACCGAATGCGAATCATATGAACCTGATGAAAACTAGCTTGACGATAATTCCCATGTGTCCTCGGGAGCGCTTTTCTCTATATAAGAGTTTGTCCAGTCTTGTCCTTTGCTACAAAAAGGATTGGGCCACCTTGCTGCACTTTATTTACTTTTGTTACTTGTTGCTCGTTACAAATTAGCCTGTCACAAAACTATATGTTACCTATTATTTGAGTGCTTGCAGAGAATACCTTGCTGAAAACCGCTTATCATTTCCTTCTGCTCCTCGTTGGGTTCGACACTCTTACTTATCAAAAGGACTATGATAGATCCCCTATACTTGTGGGTCATCAGGGTGTTAGAATCATTACTGTGTAATCTAGATTATTGACTCTAGTGCAAGTGGGAGACTAAAGGAAATATGCCCTAGAGGAAATAATAGAGTTGTTATTTATATATTTCCTTACATCATGATAAATGTTTATTATTCATGCTAGAATTGTATTAACGAGAAACTTAGTACATGTGTGAATACATAGACAAACAGAGTGTCACTAGTATGCCTCTACTTGACTAGCTCGTTAACCAAAGATGGTTAAGTTTCCTAGCCATAGACATGAGTTGTCATTTGATCAACGGGATCACATCATTAGAGAATGATGTGATTGACTTGACCCATTCCGTTAGCTTAGCACTTGATCATTTAGTTTGTTGCTATTGCTTTCTTCATGACTTATACATGTTCCTATGACTACGAGATTATGCAACTCCCGAATATCGGAGGAACACTTTGTGTGCTATCAAACGTCACAACATAACTGGGTGATTATAAAGATGCTCGACAAGTGTCTCCGATGGTGTTCGTTGAGTTGGCATAGATCGAGATTAGGATTTGTCACTCCGATTGTCGGAGAGGTATCTCTGGGCCCTCTCGGTAATGCACATCACTATAAGCCTTGCAAGCAATATTACTAATGAGTTAGTCACGGGATGATGCATTACGGAAAGAGTAAAGAGACTTGCCGGTAACGAGATTAAACTAGGTATTGAGATACCGACGATCGAATCTCGGGCAAGTAACATACGGATGACAAAGGGAACAAAGTATGTTGTTATGCGGTTTGATCTATAAAGATCTTCGTAGAATATGTAGGAACCAATATGAGCATCCAGGTTCCGCTATTGGTTATTGACTGGAGATGAGTCTCGGTCATGTCTACATAGTTCCCGAACCTGTAGGGTCCGCACGCTTAACGTTCAATGACGATCGGTATTATGATTTTATGTGTTTTGATGTACTGAAGGTTGTTTGGAGTCCCGGATGTGATCACGGACATGACGAGGAGTCTTCAAATGGTCGAGACATAAAGATTGATATATTGGACGGCTATGTTCGGACACCGGAAGTGTTCCGGGTGGTTTCGGATAAAATTGGAGTGCCGGAGGGTTACTGGAACCCCCCCCCCCCCCCCCGGGAAGTTATTGAGCCCTTAGTGGGCTTTAGGGGAGAGAGAGAGCAGCAGCCAGGAAGTGCCCCCCCCCAAAGGGAGTCTGAATTGGACTAGGGGAGGGGGGGCGCGGCCCCTCTTTCCCTCTTCCTCCCCCTATCCTTCCTTCCCTCTCCTAGTAGGACTAGAAAGGAGGAATCCTACTCCTACTAGGAGGAGGATTCCTCCCCCCTTAGCACGCCCAAGATGGTCGGCCGGCCTCCCCTCCCTCCTTTATATACGTGGGGAGGGGGGCACCCTAGAACAGACAAGTTGATTCTTTAGCCGTGTGCGGTGCCCCCCTCCACAGATTTCCACCTTGGTCATATCGTTGTAGTGCTTAGGCGAAGCCCTGCGTCGGTAACTTCATCATCACCGTCATCACGTTGTCGTGCTGACGAAACTCTCCCTCAACCTCAGCTAGATCTAGAGTTCGTGGGACGTCACCGAGCTGAACGTGTGCAGATCACGGAGGTGTCGTACTTTCGGTACTAGGATCGGTCAGATCGTGAAGACGTACGACTACATCAACCGCGTTGTCATAACGCTTCCGCTTTCAGTCTTCGAGGGTACGTGGACAACACTCTCCCCTCTCGTTGCTATGCATCACCTAGATGGATCTTGCGTGTGCGTAGGAAATTTTTTGAAATTACTGTGTTCCCAGACAACTGGCGGTTATTGCTATCCCCTGTCGGGTGTTTTTTTTCTCAAATAACTGTGTCACACATGTACTGTCGGTCATTTTCACTTATAGGTGAGTGTTTTGTTTTCTCCTTCGAATGATAAATTTCACCGTCGGGCATAACCTATAAAACCCGTGGGCGTCGCAAAAACCGCCAGACACTAGAATGGACCGTCGGCATTACTTGTAATCCCCATGGGTGTAGCAAACTACGTCGGGTATTACAATGTACTGTCAAGCATTACATGTAATCCTCATGGGGGTAACAAAAGCCGTCGGATATTATAATGTACTGTCAAGCATTACATGTAATCCTCGTGGGGGTAACAAAAGCCGTCGGACATTAGAATGAACCGTGGGCATTACATGGAATCCCTATGGATGTAGCGAAAACCGTTGGACATTATAATGAACACGCAAATATTAAACTGGACACTCAAGAGCTGAATTTTCACCGTCGGGCAATATAGTATACCATCGGATATTAGTACTATAACATGTGAGTTGATAATAACCGTCGCCATTGGGATGACAGTCAGCTATTACTATCATAAACGACTGCTCATCGGCTATTACATTTTCACCGTCAGAGGTATGATGATTTCTAGTAGTGAGAAGATGATATGGCATACAAATAATTGCCAGCTTTAATTCTTTTAGTCAAACATTTTGGTAATGGGCGAGGCTTGATAAAACATGAAATAGAACATTGGAAATCGAATGTTGGCTATATAATACATGACACCACATCGTCTATGAAAATTAATACATGGAAGCCGGAAGGTGCGCTAGTAAGTTTCCTGTATATAGAAGATATCAACATATAAGATTGTTCTATGAAGGATTACACTAAAATTGGATAATTATTTCATCAAATAAGTGTTGAATTGTGAGCTATGAGTATGAAGCTCCATGGAAAGAAAGACATGAGCATGCTAATATCAAAAGGAATCAACAATATAGTCTAGTCATTCCACACTCTCTTATCTTCCAATTGTGAAAACAAAATTCTTCTAATTATATGGACCATGATTCAATCTAATAAACCTTACTTAATCAGGATAGAAGTAATTGGAAGAAGTTAATTATGCTTCATCTAGTAACCGGTGAGTCCATTTGCTTGATTCTATGCATATAATTCCTAGTCCTTCCTGAAGAAATAAAAAAAAATATGAAATTTATAACCACTTACCCTTGTTACACGAAAATTTCCAGATCGGTAAACTTCGTCTATTCATTCAAGTCCAACGGTTGATGGTGACATCAAACCCTAGTGCAGTTCATTTGTAAAATTAGCCAGACTGGATTGAAAAATACTGTCAAACATTATCTGCATCCAATGCTTCCGCTCTAGCTATTTGGATTGGAAAGCCAATAGATGATCATGCTGCTGCACCTTGCTGCACGTCTCTTGCGGACGCGTTTGCAAACTATCCTAGCGACTCTCCATCGTTCGACGCTCTCCTCTGACTCTGATATGGCCGTAGCAGCCCCGCCCTGAGTAGCAACATGCCAACATGCCGCCGGAAGTATGCGAGAGATGGTTGTGGCAGACCCGTCATGCGTCATGTGTAGCAACGTGCCGCCAGAAGCATGGCCATGCGGCGAAGAGGGACACCACATGCATTGAGGGAGCCATGCCGAAGGATGGTCGCCTGATGGATGCCAATGACGGGAGCCATGGTAAGTCTGAGGCCGCCCTGGTGCACACCAGTGCGAGCCATTGGCTGCCATTAGTTTTCTTCGCTGGAGGCTCAATTGGTTTGATTGGGTCTGTCATATAGGACACGAGCGCAACTTCTGTTTGCTTTGTCTTTCATGGATTTTCATTTATATTCATACCCAAATGAGTTGTACCTAACGTGTGGTATTTAGGATTTCAGCTCGAACGCGTTCATAGCCATTTGATCAGTGGCACAAATTGTGGCTCGCGTCATCTTGCCATGTCGTCAGTAGAAGCGTTCGTTACATGGCGTGACGGCCCGAACGATCCACTCGCACGACACACCTGTCTCTCCCCAATCCCACCCAGCCCCCCAGCCCCACTTCTCTTCCTCCCATCCACTAGGACCTGGTTGTAGCCCAGTGGCAAGGTCACTATGGCGCACCTTGCAGACTGAAGTTGTACTCATGTTAGGGGCCAATTTCCATGATCTCACCAGGGTGGGCTTCTTCTATAAACAGTGCTAGTGCCCATGGATCTTATTTTTCCCCTCCCATCCACCACGCCTGACCTCACACAGACACATCTTCTGCAACTGCTCTCGATGGCAGCGACGGTGAAGAGGAAGCCGTGACAGAGGATGCGCGTGCTCCTACGCGACGGGGTGAAGCCGTGAGTTTCAGGACCCATTGCAGAGAGAAGAATGGTGGCGGCGGTGAAGTGGAGTTGCAGAGGAGGAGTGTGCGAGCATGCCTGGGGGGGTGCTACGCGCGTTGGCTTTGGGGGCAACGGGGAGGGGGCCCCAGCATTGTGCTTTGGTGGGAGCCCGCGGCCTACGGATTCCAGCGGGCACTAGAGGGGGGAGGTGATGGCATGGCGAGCCGGCGGTGGCGTGGCGGAGGAGCATCCACCTAGGCTCTCACCAGCTTGAGTCGGTGACCCATGGGTGGTGTGCGACGTGGAGGCGCTGGCGCGGTTTGGATGCAGTTGCACGCCTCGCGCACGATGGTGCGTCTTGTGCTCACGCAGGTGGAGGCACGGGTGGATGGTGGTGCGCTCCTCTTGCACAGGTGGTGTGTGGCGACGGAGGTGGCGACTTGTTCGTGTACCTCTTGGAGGATCGGCGGCCGGACAACCACGGAGCTCATCCTCCGCGACCCCATTCCTGTACAGGTCGGCAGCCGTCAGTGAGACGCACCAGCGGTTGGGGTGCGTGCGCCAGCGTGACAACTGAGGGAAATATGCCCTAGAGGCAATAATAAAGTTATTATTTATTTCCTTATTTCATGATAAATGTTTATTATTCATGCTAGAATTGTATTAACCGGAAACATAATACATGTGTGAATACATAGACAAACAGAGTGTCACTAGTATGCCTCTACTTGACTAGCTCGTTAATCAAAGATGGTTATGTTTCCTAACCATAGACATGAGTTGTCATTTGATTAACAGGATCACATCATTAGGAGAATGATGTGATTGACATGACCCATTCCGTTAGCTTAGCACACTATCATTTAGTATGTTGCTATTGCTTTCTTCATGACTTATACATGTTCCTATGACTATGAAATTATGCAACTCCCGTTTACCGGAGGAACACTTTGTGTGCTACCAAATGTCACAACGTAACTGGGTGATTATAAAGGAGCTCTACAGGTGTCTCCGAAGGTAATTGTTGGGTTGGCGTATTTCGAGATTAGGATTTGTCACTCCGATTGTCGGAGAGGTATCTCTGGGCCCTCTCGGTAATGCACATCACTTAAGCCTTGCAAGCATTGCAACTAATGAGTTGGTTGTGGGATGATGTATTACAGTACGAGTAAAGAGACTTGCCGGTAACGAGATTGAACTAGGTATTGAGATACCGACGATCGAATCTCGGGCAAGTAACATACCGATGACAAAGGGAACAACGTATGTTGTTATGCGGTCTGACCGATAAAGATCTTCGTAGAATATGTGGGAGCCAATATGAGCATCCAGGTTCCGCTATTTGTTATTGACCGGAGACGTGTCTCGATCATGTCTACATAGTTCTCGAACCCGTAGGGTCCGCACGCTTAAAGTTTCGATGACGGTTATATTATGAGTTTATGTGTTTTGATGCACCGAAGGAGTTTGGAGTCCCGGATGAGATCGGGGACCTGACGAGGAGTCTCGAAATGGTCGAGACGTAAAGATCGATAAATTGGACGACTATATTCGGACATCGGAAAGGTTCCGAGTGATTCGGGTATTTTCGGGAGTACCGGGGAGTTACGGGAATTCGTATTGGGCCTTAATGGGACATACGGGAAAGGAGAGAAAGGCCTCAAAGGGTGGCCGCACCCCTCCCCATGGGCTGGTCCGAATTGGACTAGCGAGGGGGGGCACCCCCTTCCTTCCTTCTCCTTCTCCCTTCCCTTTCCTTCCCTCCTACTCCTACTACTTGGAAGGGCTCCTAGTTCTACTAGGAAAGGGGGAATCCTACTCCCTGTGGGAGTAGGACTCCCCTAGGGCGCTCCATAGAGAGGGCCGGCCCTCCCCCTCCTCCACTCCTTTATATACGGGGGCAGGGGGCACCCCATAGAGACAACAATTGATCTGTTTGATCTTTTAGCCGTGTGCGGTGCCCCCCTCCACCATAGTCCACCTCGATAATACTATAACGGTGCTTAGGCGAAGCCCTGCGTCGGTAGAACATCAACATTGTCACCATGCCGTTGTGCTGATGAAACTCTCCCTCAACACTCCGCTGGATCGGAGTTCGAGGGACATCATCGGGCTGAACGTGTGCTGAACTCGGAGGTGCCGTGTGTTCGGTACTTGATCGGTTGGATCGTGAAGACATACGACTACATCAACCGCGTTGTGCTAACGCTTCCGCTTTCGGTCTACGAGGGTACGTGGACAACACTCTCCCCTCTTGTTGCTATGCATCACCATGATCTTGCGTGTGCATAGGAAATTTTTAAAATTACTACGTTCCCTAACAGTGGTATCAGAGCCAGGTTTTATGCGTTGATGGTATATGCACGAGTAGAACACAAGTGAGTTGTGGGCGATATAAGTCATACTACTTACCAGCATGTCATACTTTGGTTCGGCGGTATTGTTGGATGAAGCGGCTCGGACCGACATTACGCGTACGCTTACGCGAGACTGGTTTTACTGCCGTGCTGTGCACACAGGTGACTAGTGGGTGTCAGTTTCTCCAACTTTAGTTGAACCGAGTGTGGCTACGCCCGGTCCTTGCGAAGGTTAAAACAGCACCAACTTGACATACTATCGTTGTGGTTTTGATGCATAGGTAAGAATGGTTCTTGCAAAGCCCAGTAGCAGCCACGTAAAATTTGCAACAAAAAAGTAGATGACGTCTAACTTCTTTTTGCAGGGCATGTTGTGATGTGATATGGTCAAAATGTGATGACATATAAGTTGTTGTATAAGATGATCATGTTTTGTTGAAATTGTCGGCAACTGGCAGAAGCCTTGTGGTTGTCTCTTTATTGCATAAGATGCAAGCGCCAAATAATTGCTTTACTTTATCGCTATGCGATAGCAATAGTTGCAAGATCAATAGTTGGCGAGACGATCATGTGACGACACATTGATATAGATCAAGACGATGGAGATCATGGTGTCATGCCAATGACGATGGAAATCATGAAAATGCTTTGGAGATGGAGATCAAAGGCACAAGATGATGATGGCCATATCATGTCACATATTTTGATTGCATGTGATGTTTATCTTTTATGCATCTTATTTTGCTTTGATTGACGATGGCATTATAAGATGATCTCTCACTAAATTTCAAGATAAAAGTGTTCTCCCTGAGTATGCACCATTGCCAAAGTTCGTCGTGCCCAGACACCAGGTGATGATCGGGTGTGATAAGCTCTACGTCCATCTACAACGGGCGCAAGCCAGTTTTGCACACGCAGAATACTCAGGTTAAACTTGACGAGCCTAGCATATGCAGATATGGCCTCGGAACACTGAGACCGAAAGGTCGAGCATGAATCATATAGTATATATGATCAACATAGTGATGTTCACCATTGAAAACTACTCCATTTCACATGATGATCGGTTATGGTTTAGTTGATTTGGATCACGTGATCACTTAGATGATTAGAGGGATGTCTATCTAAGTGGGAATTCTTAAGTAATATGATTAATTGAACTTTAATTTATCATGAACTTAGTCCTGGTAGTATTAGCATATCTATGTTGTAGATCAATAGCTCGCATTGTTGCTTCCCTATGTTTTATATATGTTCCTACAGAAAACTAAGTTGAAAGATGATAGTAGCAATGATGCGGACTGGGTCCGTGATCTGAGGTTTATCCTCATTGCTGCACAGAAGAATTATGTCCTTGATGCACCGCTAGGTGACAGACCTATTGCAGGAACAGATGCAGACGTTATTAATGTTTGGCTAGCTCAATATGATGACTACTTGATAGTTTAGTGCACCATGCTTAACGGCTTAGAATCGGGACTTCAAAGACGTTTTGAACGTCATGGACCATATGAGATGTTCCAGGAGTTGAAGTTAATATTTCAAGAAGATACCCGAGTTGAGAGATATGAAGTCTCCAACAAGTTCTATAGCTAAAAGATGGAGGAGAATAGCTCAAGCAGTGAGCATGTGCTCAGATTGTCTGGGTACTACAATCGCTTGAATCAAGTGGGAGTTAATCTTCCAGATAAAATAGTGATTTACAGAATTCTCTAGTCACCATCACAAAGTTAGTAGAACTTCATGATGAACTATAATATGCAAGGGATAACGGAAACGATTCCCAAGCTCTTCATGATGCTGAAATTGACGGAGGTAAAAATCAAGAGAGAGCATCAAGTGTTGATGGTTAACAAGATCACTAGTTTCAAGAAAAGGGCAAAGGGATAGAAGGGGAACTTCAAGAAGAATGGCAAGCAAGTTGCTGCTCAAGAGAAGAAGCCCAAGTCTGTACCTAAGCCTGAGACTAAGTGCTTCTACTGCAAAGGGACTAGTCACTAGAAGCGGGACTGCCCCAAGTATTTGGCAGATAAGAAGGATGGCAAAGTGAACAAAGGTATATTTGATATACAGATTATTGATGTTTATGTTACTAGTGTTCGTAGCAACCCCTCGGTATTTGATACTGGTTCAGTTGCTAAGAGTAGTAACTTGAAACGGGAGTTGCAAAATGAACAGAGACTAGTTAAGGGTGAAGTGATGATCTGTATTGGAAATGGTTCCAAGATTGATATGATCATCATCGCACACTCCCTATACATTCGGGATTAGTGTTGAACCTAAAATAAATGTTATTTAGTGTTTGCATTGAGCATGAATATGATTGGATCATGTTTATTGCAATACGGTTATTCATGTAAGTTAGAGAATAATTGTTGTTTTTTTACATGAATAAAACCATCTATGGTCATACACCCAATGAAAATGGTTTGTTGGATCTCGATCATGGTGATACACATTTTCATAATATTGAAGCCAAAAGATGCAAAGTTAATAATGATAGTGCAACTTATTTGTGGCACTGCCGTTTAGGTCATATTGGTGTAAAGCGCATGAAGAAAACTCCATGCTGATGGGATTTTGGAATCACTTGATGCTTGTGAACCATGCCTCATGGGCAAGATGACTAAGACTCCGTTCTCCGGAACAATGGAGCGAGCAACTGACTTATTGGAAATAATACATACTGATGTATGGGATCCGATGAGTGTTAAGGCTCACGGCAAGTATCGTTATTTTCTGACCTTGACAGATGATTTGAGCAGATATGGGTATATCTACTTGATGAAACATAAGTCTGAAATATTTGAAAAGTTCATATAATTTCAGAGTGAAGTGGAAAATCATCGTAACAAGAAAATAAAGTTTCTACGATCTGATCGTGGAGGAGAATATTTGAATTACGAGTTTGGTCTTCATTTGAAACAATATGGAATAGTTTCGCAAGTCACGCCATCTGGAACACCACAGCATAATGGTGTGTCCGAACATCATAACCGTACTCTATTGGATATAGTGCAATCTATGATGTTTCTTACCGATTTACCACTATAGTTTTGGGGTTATGCATTAGAGACAGCTGCATTCACGTTAAAAAGGGCACCATCTAAATCCGTTGAGATGACACCTTATGAACTGTGGTTTGGCAAGAAATCAAAGTTGTCGTTTCTTAAAATTTGGAGTTGCGATGCTTATGTGAAAAAGTTTTAACATGATAAACTTGAACCCAAATCGGAGAAATGCGTCTTCATAGGATACCCAAAAGTTACTATTGGATACACCTTCTATCACAGATCTGAAGGCAAGATATTTGTTGCTAAGAATGGATCCTTTCTAGAGAAGGAGTTTCTCTCGAAAGAAGTGAGTGGGAGGAAAGTAGAACTTGATAAGGCAAGTGTACCTTCTCCCGAATTGGAAAGTAGTTCATCACAGAAATCAGTTCCGGTGATGCCTACACCGATTAGTGAGGAAGTTAATGATGATGATCATGAAACTTCGGATCAAGTTACTACTGAACCTCGTAGGTCAACTAGAATAAGATCCGCACTAGAGTGGTACGGTAATCCTGTTCTGGAGGTCATGTTACTTGACCATGAAAAACCTACGAACTATGAGGAAGCGATGATGAGCCCAGATTCCGCAAAATGGTTTGGGGCCATGAAATCTGAGATGGGATCCATGTATGAGAACAAAGTATGGACTTTGATTGACTTGCCCTATGATCGGCAAGCCATTGAGATTAAATGGATCTTCAAGAGGAAGACGGACGCTGATAGTAGTGTTACTATCTACAAAGCTAGAATTGTCGCAAAAGGTTTTCGACAAGTTCAAGCTGTTGACTATGGTGAGAGTTTCTCACTCGTATTTATGCTTAAGTCTGTCTGAATCATGTTAGCCATTGCCGCATTTTATGAAATTTGGCAAATGGATAAACAAAACTGCATTCCTTAATGGATTTATTAAAGAAGAGTTGTATATGATGCAGCCAGAAGGTTTTGTCAATCCTAAAGGTGCTAACAAAATATACAAGCTCCAGCGATCCATCTATGAACTGGTGCAAGCATCTCGGAGTTGGAATATACGCTTTGATAAGTTGGTCAAAGATATAGTTTCATACAGACTTGCGGTGAAGCCTGTATTTACAAGAAAGTGATTGGGAGCACTACAGCATTTCTGATAAGTATATGTGAATGACATATTGTTGATCGGAAATAATGTAGAATTATTCTGCAAAGCATAAAGGAGTGTTTGAAAGGAGTTTTTCAAAGAAAGACCTCGGAGAAGCTGCTTACATATTGAGCATCAAGATCTATAGAGATAGATCAAGACGCTTGATAATTTTTTCCAATGAGTACATACCTTGACAAGATTTTGAAGTAGTTCAAAATGGAATAGTCAAAGAAAGTGTTCTTTCCCTGTGTTACAAGGTGTGAAGTTGAGTAAGACTCAAAGCCCGACCACGGCAGAAGATAGAAAGAGAATGAAAGTCATTCCCTATGCCTCAACCATAGGTTCTATAAAGTATGCCATGTTGTGTACCAGATCTATTATATACCCTACACTGAGTTAAGCAAGGGAGTACAATAGTGATCTAGGAGTAGATCAATGGACAGCGGTCAAAATTATCCTTACTGTAATAAGGATATGTTTCTCGATTATGGAGGTGACAAAAAGGTTCGTCGTAAAGGGTTACATCGATGCAAGTTTTGACACTGATCCAGATGACTATAAGTCTCAATCTGGATACATATTGAAAGTGGGAGCAATTAGCTAGAGTAGCTCCATATAGAGCATTGTTGACATAGAAATTTGCAAAATACATACGGATCTGAATGTGACAGGCCCGTTGACTAAACTTCTGTCACAAGCAAAACATGATCACACCTTAGTACTCTTTGGGTGTTAATCACATATCGATGTGAACTAGATTATTGACTCTAGTAAACCCTTTGGGTGTTGGTCGCATGACGATGTGAACTATGGGTGTTAATCACATGGTGATGTGAACTATTGGTGTTAAATCACATGGTGATGTGAACTAGATTATTCTCTCTAGTGCAAGTGGGAGACTGAAGGAAATATGCCCTAGAGGCAATAATAAAGTTATTATTTATTTCCTTATTTCATGATAAATGTTTATTCTTCATGCTAGAATTGTATTAACCGAAAACATAATACATGTGTGAATACATAGACAAACAGAGTGTCACTAGTATGCCTCTACTTGACTAGCTCGTTAATCGAAGATGGTTATGTTGCCTAACCATAGACAAACAGAGTGTCACTAGTATGCCTCTACTTGACTAGCTCGTTAATCGAAGATGGTTATGTTGCCTAACCATAGACATGAGTTGTCATTTGATTAATGGGATCACATCATTAGGAGAATGATGTGATTGACATGACCCATTCCGTTAGCTTAGCACACGATCGTTTAGTATGTTGATATTGCTTTCTTCATGACTTATACATGTTCCTATGACTATGAGATTATGCAACTCCCGTTTACTGGAGGAACACTTTGTGTGCTACCAAACGTCACAACGTAACTGGGTGATTATAAAGGAGCTCTACAGGTGTCTCCGAAGGTACTTGTTGGGTCTGCGTATTTCGAGATTAGGATTTGTCACTCTGATTGTCGGAGAGGTATCTCTGGGCCCTCTCGGTAATGCACATCACTTAAGCCTTGCAAGCATTGCAACTAATGAGTTGGTTGCGGGATGATGAATTATAGAACGAGTAAAGAGACTTGTTGGTAAGGAGATTGAACTAGGTATTGAGATACCGACGATCGAATCTCGGGCAAGTAACATACCGATGACAAAGGGAATAACATATGTCGTTGTGCGGTCTGACCGATAAAGATCTTCATAGAATATGTGGGAGCCAATATGAGCATCCAGGTTCCGCTATTGGTTATTCACCGGAGACGTGTCTCGGTCATGTCTACATCGTTCTCGAACCCGTAGGGTCCGCACGCTTAAAGTTTCGATGACGGTTATATTATGAGTTTATGTGTTTTGATGTACCGAAGGCGTTCGGAGTCCCGGATGAGATTGGGGGACATGACGAGGAGTCTCGAAATGGTCGAGACGTAAAGATCGATATATTGGACGACTATATTCGGACATCGGAAAGGTTCCGACTGATTCGGGTATTTTTGGGAGTACCGGGGAGTTACGGGAATTTGTATTGGGCCTTAATGGGCCGTACGGGAAAGGAGAGAAAGGCCTCAAAGGGTGGCCGCACCCCTTCCCATGGGCTGGTACGAATTGGACTAGGAAGGGGGGCGCCCCCTTCCTTCTCCTTCTCCCTTCCCTTTCATTCCCTCTTACTCCTACTACTTGGAAGGGCTCCTAGTTCTACTAGGAAAGGGGGAATCCTACTCCCGGTGGGAGTAGGACTCCCCTAGGGCGCGCCATAGAGAGGGCCGGCCCTCCCCCTCCTCCACTCCTTTATATACGGGGGCAGGGGGCACCCCATAGAGACAACAATTGATCTGTTTGATCTTTTAGCCGTGTGCGGTGCCCCCCTCCACCATAGTCCACCTCGATAATACTGTAGCGGTGCTTAGGCAAAGCCCTACGTCGGTAGAACATCAACATCGTCACCACACCGTCGTGCTGACGAAACTCTCCCTCAACACTCGGCTGGATCGAAGTTCGAGGGATGTCATCGGACTGAATGTGTGCTGAACTCGGAGGTGCCGTGCGTTCGGTACTTGATCGGTCAGATCGTGAAGACGTACGACTACATCAACCGCGTTGTGCTAACGCTTCCGCTTTCGGTCTACGAGGGTACGTGTACAACACTCTCCCCTCTCGTTGCTATGCATCACCATGATCTTGCGTGTGCGTAGGAAATTTTGGAAATTACTACGTTCCCTAACAACAATGCCATGAGCAGCCTAGTCTAGGTGTAAGAGCTGCTCACTAGGGACTAGCTCGATGTGCAGTGCTACCTCTTGAGCACTGCGTTGGATATCCCCGAAGAGGAGAGGATGATGCAGTAAAGTAGTGTAAGTATTTCCCTCAGTTTTTGAGAACCAAGGTATCAATCCAGTAAGAGACCACGCACAAGTCCCTCGTACCTACACAAAACGATAGCAACTCGCAACCAACGCTTAGGGGTTGTCAATCCCTTCACGGTCACTTACGAGAGTGAGATCTGATAGAGATAATATTTTTTGTATTTTTGATAGATAGATGCAAAGTAAAAAAGTAAAGGAAAAGTAAAGCCAAAGCAAGTAAATAAAGTGATATAGATTGATATATGAGAATAGACCCGGGGGCCATAGGTTTCACTAGTGGCTTCTCTCAAGAGCATAAGTATTCTACGGTGGGTGAACAAATTACTGTTGAGCAATTGACAGAATTGAGCATAGTTATGAGTATATCTAGGCAATGATCATGTATATAGGCATCACGTCCAAAACAAGTATATCGAAACGATTCTGCATCTACTACTATTACTCCACTCATCGACCGCTATCCAGCATGCATCTAGAGTATTAATTAAAAACAGAGTAATGCCGTAAGCAAGATGACATGATGTAGAGGGATAAATTCATGCAATATGATAAAAACCCCATCTTGTTATCCTCGATGGCAACAATACAATACGTGCCTTGCAACTCTTTCTGTCACTGAGTATGGACACCGCAAGATTGAACCCAAAGCTAAGCACTTCTCCCATTGCAAGAACTACCAATCTAGTTGGCCAAACCAAAAAGATAATTCGAAGAGACTTTCAAAGATAACTCAATCATACATAAAGGAATTCAGAGAAGAATCAAATATTTTCCATAGATAATACTGGATCATAAACCCACAATTCATCGGTCTCAACAAACACACCGCAAAAAGAAGATTACATCGAATAGATCTCCACGAGAGAGGGGGAGAACATTGTATTGAGATCCAAAAAGAGAGAAGAAGCCATCTAGCTACTAGCTATGGACCCGAAGGTCTGAAGTAAACTACTCACACTTCATCGGAGGGGCTATGGTGATGATGTAGAAGCCCTCCGTGGTGGATGCCCCCTCCGACGGAGCTCCGGAACAGGCCCCAAGATGGGATCTCGTGGATACAGAAGGTTGTGGTAGTGGAATTAGGTTTTTGGCTCCTGTTCTGATCGTTCGGGGATACGTAGGTATATATAGGAGGAAGGAGTACGTCGGTGGAGCTCCGAGGGGCCCACGAGGTAGGGGGCGCGCCCAGGGGGCGCGCCTCGCACCCTCGTGACCTCCTCGGGCACTGCTTGGAGTAGGGTCCAAGTCTCCTGGGTCACGTTCGGTTGGAAACTCACGATCCCGAAGGTTTCATTCCGTTTGGACTCCGTTTGATATTCTATTTCTTCGAAATACTGAAAAAGGCAAAAAAACAGCAATTCTGGGCTGGGCCTCCGGTTAATAGGTTAGTCCTAAAAGTAATATAAAAGTGGAAAATAAAGCCCAATATAGTCCAAAACAGTAGATAAAGTAGCATGGAGCAATCAAAAATTATAGATACGTTGGAGACATATCAGGCATCACCAAGCTTAATTCCTGCTCGTCCTCGAGTAGGTAAATGATAAAAAAGAATTTTTGATGCAGAGTGATACTTTGGCATAATTTCAATGTAAATCTTCTTAATTGTGATATGAATATTCAGATCCGAAAGATTCAAGACAAAAGTTCATATTGACACAAAAATAATAATACTTCAAGCATACTAATCAAAGCAATCATGTCTTCTCAAAATAACATGGCAAAAGAAAGTTCATCCCTGCAAAATCATATAGTTAGGCTATGCTTCATTTTCGTCACACAAAGATGTTCCCAACTTCTATACCCCCGATGACAAGCCAAGCAATTGTTTCATACTTAAATAATCTCAAACTTTTTCAACCTTCACGCAATACATGAGCGTGAGCCATGGATATAGCACTATGGGTGGAATAGAATATGATGATGGGGATTGTGTGGAGAAGACAAAAAGGAGAAAGGCTCACATTGACGAGGCTAATCAATGGACTATGGAGATGCCCATCAATTGATGTCAACATTAGGAGTAGGGATTGCCATGCAACGGATGCACTAGAGCTTTGAATGCTCAACAAAAGAAAACTAGTGGGTGTGCATCCAACTTGCTTGCTCATGAAGACCTAGGGCATTTGAGGAAGCCCATCGTAGGAATATACAAGCCAAGTTCTATAATGAAAAATTCCCACTAGTATAAAAAGACAACTTATGAGACTCACTACATGAGGAACAAGGTGATACTTTGAAGCACAATATATGAGACTCACTACATGAAGAACAAGGTTCTACTTTGAAGCACAAGTGTGGAAAAAGAGATAGTAGCATTGCCCTTTATTTTCTTTTTTTTATTTGGGCAATGCTCTAATAATGATGATCATCACACTTCTATTGATTACAACACAAGGATTACAACTCAAAACTTAGAACAAGATATGACTCTATATGAATGCCTCCGGCGGTGTACCGAGATGGTGCAATGAATCAAGAGTGACATGTATGGAAAATAATGCATGGTGTCTTTGCCACAAATACGATGTCAACTACTAGCAACATGACAAAAGTAATGTATGTCATGATGATGATGGTGGAAGTTGCATGGCAATATATCTCGGAATGGCTATGGAAATGCCATGATAGGTAGGTATGGTGGCTGTTTTGAGGAAGATATAAGGAGGTTTATGTGTGATAGAGCGTATCGTATCACGGGGTTTGGATGCACCGGCGAAGTTTGCGCCAACTCTCAAGGTGAGAAAGGGCAATGCACGGTACCGAAGAGGCTAGCAAAGGTGGAAAGGTGAGAGTGCGTATAATCCATGGACTCAACATTAGTCAAAAGAACTCATATACTTATTGCAAAAATTTAGAAGTCATCAAAAATTCAAGTACTACGCGCATGCTCCTAGGGGGATAGATTGGTAGGAAAAGACCATCGCTCGTCCCCGACCGCCACTCATAAGGATGCACAAGCCAGGTACACTTCATGTTTCAAATTTGTTGCACAACTTTAACCATACGTGCATGCTACGGGACTTGCAAACTTCAACACAAGTATTTCTTAAATTCATAATCACCCAACTAGCATGACTTTGATATTATCACCTCCATATCTCAAAACAATTATCAAGCATCAAGCTTATCTTAGTATTCAATGCACTCAAAAGAAAGTTTCACATATCTTGAACACCAAGTATATTAACATTAAGCAAATTACCATGCTATTAAAGACTCTCAAAATAATCTAAGTGAAGCATGAGAGATCAAATAGTTTCTTTAAAACAAATCCACCACCGTGCTCTAAAAGATCTAAGTGAAGTACTAGAGCAAAAACTATCACGCTCAAAAGATATAAGTGAAGCACTATGAGCAAAACTATCAAGCTCAAAAGATATAAATGAAGCACATAGATTATTCTAACAAATTCCAATTCATGTATGGCTCTCTCAAAAGGTGTGTACAGCAAGGATGATTGTGGTAGACTAACAAGCAAATACACAAATAATACAAGACGCTCCAAGCAAAACACATATCATGTTGGTGAATAAAAACATAGCTCCAAGTAAATTACCGATGGAAGTGGACGAAAGAGGGGATGCCTTCCGGGGCATCCCCAAGCTTTGACTTTTTGGTGTCCTTGGATTATCTTGGGGGTGCCATGGGCATTCCCAAGCTTAGGCTCTTGCCACTCCTTGTTCCATAATCCATCAAAAGAATTCACCCAAAACTTGAAAATTTCACAACACAAAACTCAATAGAAATCTCGTGAGCTCCGTTAGAGAAAGAAAACAAAAGACTACTTCAAGATACTGTAATGAACTCATTCTTTATTTATATTGGTGTTAAATGTACTGTATTCCAACTTCTCTATGGTTTATAAACTAATTTACTAGCCATAGATTCATCAAAATAAGCAAACAACACACGAAAAATAGAATCTGTCAAAAACAGAACAGTCTGTAGAAATCTGTAACTAAAGCAAACTTCTGGAACTCTAAAACTTCTACCAAAATAGGAAGTCCTGGACAATTTGTTTATTGATCAGCAGCAAAAAGAATCAACGCAAAATCACGTTCCTGTGATTTATCATAACTAAATTCGTGCGTGCAGAGTTTCTGTTTTTCAGCAGAATCAAATCAACTATCATCGTAGGTTATCCTATAGGTCCTACTTGGCACAAACACTAATTAAAACATAAAACCACATACAAACAGAAGGTAGATGGATTATTTATTCCTAAACAGAAGCAAAAACAGAAAACACAAAATAAAATTTGGTTGCCTCCCAACAAGCGCTATCGTTTAATGCCCCTAGCTAGGCATAAAAGGAAGGATAGATCTAGGTATTGCCATCTTTGGTAGGCAATCCATAAGTGGCTCTCATAATAGATTCATATGGTAATTTTATTTTCTTTCTAGGTAAGTGTTCCATACCCTTCTTTAAGGGAAATTGGAATCTAATATTCCCTTCCTTCATATCAATAATTGCACCAATTGTTCTAAGGAAGGGTCTACCAAGAATAATAGGACATGAAGGATTGCAATTTATATCAAGAACGATAAAATCTACGGGAACATAATTCCTATTTGCAACAATAAGAACATCATTAATTCTTCTCATAGGTTTTCTAATAGTGGAATCCGCAAGATGCAAGTTTAGAGAGCAATCATCAAAATCATGGAAATCTAGCAAATCACATAAAGTTTTGGGGATAGTAGAGACACTAGCACCCAAATCACACAAAGCATGAAACTCAAAATCTTTAATTTTAATTTTAATAGTAGGTTCCCATTCATCATAGAGTTTTCTAGGGATAGAAACTTCCAACTCAAGTTTTTCTTCATAAGATTGCGTCAAGGCATCAACAATGTGTTCGGTAAAGGCCTTATTTTGACTATAAGCATGAGGAGAATCTAGCACGGATTGCAACAAGGAAATACAACCAATCAAAGAGCAATTTTCATAATTAAATTCCTTGAGATCCAAAATAGTGGGTTTAGCAACATCACGGTTTTTATTTATTTCAATCCCACTTTCATCAATTTCATCATCAAGATCTAGAAACTCCGAATTCTTAGAACGCCTTCTAGGTAAAGGAAGATAATCTTCAGATTCATCAAGATTCATATTTCAAAACAAATATTTAATGGGGGACACATCAATAACTTTTAGATCTTCATCTTGATTTTCATAGGGATTGGAAGAACACGCTTTAATAAAGGCATCTTTGGAGGCAGGCATCCTAGCAGTTCTTTCCTTGCACTCATCAATGGAAATTCTCATGGCTTTGAGAGACTCATTGATATCATGATTTGGAGGAATAGATCTAAGCTTTAAAGAATCAATTTCAAGAGAAATTCTATCAACGTTCCTAGCCAAATCATCAACTTTAAGCAATTTCTCTTCAAGCAAAGCGTTAAAATTCTTTTGTGAATTCATAAACTCTTTAACACTACTCTAAAATTCAGAGGGCATCTTATTAAAATTTACATAAGAGTTATTGTAGTAATTTCCATAATTATTAGAAGGATTACTAGGATAAGGCCTAGGATTAAAATTCCCTCTATAAGCGTTGTTTCCAAAACTATTCCTACGAACAAAATTCACATCCATAGATTCATTATTATTCTCAAGCAAAGTAGATAAAGGCATATCATTGGGATCATAAGTTCATCTATCTTTTCACTCAAAACATTGATTTCTTCTATAGCATGCACTTTTTTACTAGAAGATCTTTCGGTGTGCCATTGAGAATAATTAGCCATAATATTATCAAGCAATTTGGTAGCATCCCCTAACGTAATTTCCATAAAAGTGCCTCCCGCGGCCGAATCTAAAATATTTCTAGAAGCAAAATTCAATCCGGCATAAAAATTTTGTATGATCATCCATAAATTCAAACCATGAGTAGGGCAATTGCGAAGCATTTATTTCATTTTTTCCCAAGATTGGGCAACATGCTCATGATCAAGTTGTTTAAAATTCATGATGTCGTTCCTAAGAGTGATAATCATAGCGGGAGGAAAATACTTAGAGATAAAAACATCTTTGCACTTGTTCCAAGAATCAATACTATTTTTAGGCAAAGATGAAAACCAAACTTTAGCACGATCTCTAAGTGAAAACGGAAATAACTTCAGTTTGACAATATTGTTATCCGTATCTTTCTTCTTTTGCATATCACACAAATCAACAAAATTGTTTAGATGAGTAGCGGCATCTTCACTAGGAAGGCCGGCGAATTGATCTTTCATAACAAGATTCAACAAAGCGGTATTGATTTCACAAGACTCATCATTATTAAGAGGAGCAATTGGAGTACTAAGGAAATCATTATTACTGGTATTCGAGAAATCACACAATTTGGTATTATCTTGTGCCATGGCAACAAGTAATCCAACACACAAGCAAACAGAAAGGCGACGGGAAAAAGGCAAACGGGAAAGAGAGGTGGAGATTGGGAAAGAGAGGGCAAATAAAACAGCAAGGGTGAAGTGGGGGAGAGGAAAACGAGAGGAAAATGGCAAATAATGTAATGCGAGAGATAGGGATTGCGATGGGTACTTGGTATGGTTGACTTGCTTGCGTTAGCCTCCCCGGCAATGGCGCCAGAAATTCTTCTTGCTACCTCTTTAGCACTGCGTTGGATTTCCCCGAAGAGGAGAGGATGATGCAGTAAAGTAGCGTAAGTATTTCCCTCAGTTTTTGAGAACCAAGGTATCAATCCAGTAGGAGACCACGCACAAGTCCCTCTTACCTACACAAAATGATAGCAACTCGCAACCAACGCTTAGGGGTTGTCAATCCCTTCACGGTCACTTACGAGAGTGAGATCTGATAGAGATAATATTTTTAGTATTTTTGATAGATAGATGCAAAGTAAAAAAGTAAAGGCAAAGTAAAAACAAAGCAAGTAAATAAAGTGATATAGATCGATATGATGAGAATAGACCCGGGGGCCATAGGTTTCACTAGTGGCTTCTCTCAAGAGCATAAGTATTCTACGGTGGGTGAACAAATTACTGTTGAGCAATTGACAAATTGAGCATAGTTATGAGTATATCTAGGCAATGATCATGTATATAGGCATCACATCCAAAACAAGTAGATCGAAACGATTCTGCATCTACTAATATTACTCCACTCAACGACCGCTATCCAGCATGCATCTAGAGTATTAAGTAAAAACAGAGTAACGCCGTAAGCAAGATGACATGATGTAGAGGGATAAATTCATGCAATATGATAAAAAAAACAATCTTGTTATCCTCGATGGCAACAATACAATACGTGCCTTGCAACTCTTTCTGTCACTGAGTAAGGACACCGCAAGATTGAACCCAAAGCTAAGCACTTCTCCCATTGCAAGAACTACCAATCTAGTTGGCCAAACCAAAAAGATAATTTGAAGAGACTTGCAAAGATAACTCAATCATACATAAAAGAATTCAGAGAAGAATCAAATATTTTCCATAGATAATACTGGATCATAAACCCACAATTCATCGGTCTCAACAAACACACCGCAAAAATAAGATTACATCGAATAGATCTCCATGAGAGAGGGGGAGAACATTGAATTGAGATCCAAAAAGAGAGAAGAAGCCATCTAGCTACTAGCTATGGACCTGAAGGTCTGAAGTAAACTACTCACACTTCATCGGAGGGGATATGGTGATGATGTAGAAGCCCTCCATGGTGGATGCCCCCTTCCGGCGGAGCTCCGGAACAAGCCCCAAGATGGGATCTCATGGATACAAAAGGTTGCAGTGGTGGAATTAGGTTTTTGGCTCCTGTTTTGATTGTTCGGGGATACGTAGGTATATATAGGAGGAAGGAGTACGTCGGTGGAGCTCCGAGGGGCCCAAGAGGTAGGGGGCGTGCCAAGGGGGCGTGCCTCCCACCCTCGTGACCTCCTCAGGCACTGCTTGGAGTAGGGTCCAAGTCTCCTGGGTCACGTTCGGTTGGAAAATCACGATCCCGAAGGTTTCATTCCATTTGGACTCCGTTTGATATTCTGTTTCTTCGAAATACTGAAAAAGGAAAAAAAACAGCAATTCTGGGCTGGGCCTCCGGTTAATAGGTTAGTCCCAAAAGTAATATAAAAGTGGAAAATAAAGCCCAATATAGTCCAAAACAGTAGATAAAGTAGCATGGAGCAATCAAAAATTATAGATACGTTGGAGACGTATCAGGCAGCAGTAGCACTAGTGGCTATGCATCATGTACGGGGTTGATGCGACAAAGAACTACACGCTATCGTGAGGCTCGACGGGATCACGGGAAGCACCAGCACCGACGGCTATGTGATGCGGCTTGAAACTACGTCGGTATTTCCCCAAAGCGGAAGGGATGATGCAGTACAACTACGGTAAGCATTTCCTTCAGTTATGAAACCAAGATTATCAATCCAGTAGGAAATCCAAGCAACACTATGTAAATGTTACCTGCACACAAAGAACAAATATTTGCTACCCGATGCGTAAGAGCGGCTGTCAATCCCTCCATGGTAAAAAGATAGATTGATTTGTGTAAGATTGGATGATTGGATTTAGCAAAAACACAAAATAAGTAAAGAAAAAAGTGCAGCAAGATATTTTTGGGTTTTTTGGGCAATTGATAGAAGAGCAAATAACTATGACGATATCCAAGGTAATGATCATGTCCAAGATTAGTAGACCGACTCCTGCCTGCATCTACTACTATTACTCCATACATCGACCACTATCCAGCATGCATCTAGTGTATTAAGTTTGTGGAGAAACAGAGTAATGCAATAAGAACGATGACGTGATGTAGACAAGATCTATTCATATAGGAATAGACCCCATCTTTTTATCCTTAATAGTAACGATACATGCATGCCTCGCTACCCCTTCTATCACTGGGTGAGGACACCGCAAGATCGAACCCATCACAAAGCACCTCTTCCCATTGGAAGAAAAATCAATCTAGTTGGTCAAAGCAAACCAAAGTTTTGGAGAAGTAATACAAGGCTATAATAATCACGCATATAAGATATCAAAGAAGAGTCAAATAATATTCATAGATAGATCTGATCATAAACTCGCAATTCATCGGATCCCAACAAACACACCACAAAAAGTCATTACATCATATAGATCTCCAAGAACAATGAGGAGAACATTGTATTGATAATCAAAAAGAGAGAAGAATCCATCTAGCTACTGCCTACGTACCCGTAGGTCTATGGTGAACTACTCACGCATCATTGGAGGAGCACCAATGAGGATCATGAGCCCCTCCGTGATCATGTTCCCCTCCAGCAGAGTGCCGAAATAAGGATCTAGATTGGATCGCGTGGTTCTGGAACTTGCGGCGGCTGGAATTATGTTTTGATCACTCCTCTAGGGCTTTGGGAATATCTGAGTATTTATAGAGCTGAGAAGCGGTGGAGGAGACCTCCATGGGCCCCACCACCCATCAAGGCGTGCATGGGGCCTCTGGCACGCCCAAGTGGGTGGTGGGCCCCATGGGCCTCCCCCTGGTGCTTCCTTGGCGCGTCCAAAAAATCTCCCAAAAGTCTCGTGGCATTTGGATTTCGTTTGGTACTGATATTCTACAAAGTAAAAAAACAAGCAAAAAACATCAACTGGCACTTGGCACTATGTCAATAGGTTAGTTCCAAAAAATGATATAAATTTGCTATAGAATGAAGGTAAAACATCCAAAAATGATAATATAACAGCATGGAATAATCAAAAATTATAGATACGTCGGAGACGTATCACTGTGCGTGCTAGGATCTGCATCACCTGGGATGAGGAGATGCAGGACGGTGTCGGGCTTGATGGGAATCACTAGCGTTAATTGTTCCTCTCTCGGCCATAGGTACGCCGATGCCCCATCTACCCACCCATTTTCTCTGTTGCCACTCTAGCTAGCAATTTCCCTTGTTGTCTTTCATTGGGAATCATAGATGGTTACAAGAATCCACGATGCATGTTCTTAGAACCACCACCACATCATATGAACACCCCATACATGAATGAAATTTCAAGATTTTGATGTATTTTTTCGTGCATGTGTGAATCTTCTACAGATAGATGCACGGCAATTTTGTAGGCATTACCCATCATTTCTTGCATGCACTTTCAATGTAGCACGTAAATAGTATGTCGACTGCGCGGTTACATTGTTTCCTGTTCTAGATCATAGAAAAAATATTTATTTGTAAAATTCTTCATGTACAAACAACTATATGGGCACACAAAATAATTGTTCAGATTTTTTAACAACAAATAAGTTTTTCTTAAGTGGGATCCTTAAAGCCGGCTAGATCCATTTGTCAATTTTAACTGTACATCAGTCGTCAATTATTTTTGCCGGTAATATACGTTAGACAATTAACATAGATGCACTATTTTTTTTAACCTGCAGGTACATACTCTTATGTTTCCTTATTTAGGACATTTGGAGTGATTCAGTAGGTAAAGAAATAATGCAGCATGCGTGACCAAGACTGCAGCCTGTCGCTAGCACCTATATACTTTTTTTAAACCTGCAGGCACATACTGATTTGTTTTATTATTTGGACATTTGGGTTCTCTTTGAGTGATTGAGTAGGTAAAGAAATAATGCAGCATGCGCGAGCAAGACTACAACGTGGGTGACCAAGACTCTGAGGCGTGCGTGCCTTTATTTCTCCTAATTCAAATCCGGCGCGGGAGGTTTAAGCATGTCTTGTATTTTTTTGATGGAAGCGTAGATGTTAAGTCTCCTATTGAATCTAAGCCATTGAAATCCCATAATTTAACATTGATGCATCTTAATCGTTAATTTTTTTGTTTTAATAATATACTAGCAAAATGGTCGTGCGTTGCAACGGGAGAATAAAATAATACTCCCTCCGTTTCTAAATATAAGACCTTTTGAGATTTCAATACGGACCACACACAGATGTATATAGACATATTTTAGAGTGTAGATTCACTCATTTTGCTCCATATGCAGTCTATATTGGAATCTCTAAAACGTCTTATATTTAGGAACTAAGGGAAATCTCCAATGGCCATGATCACCTTTTGCTGCATCACTGAGATATAATATCACTCTCAATTTGGTGAACTGATGAACATTTTTCTAAACTCATGAATATATTTGAAATCAAAAACATTTATTTACTTCATGAACACATTTACAAATTTTCGAACATTTTAAAATTTTAGAACATTTTTTGAATTTATGAACATTTTATACTATTTGCAAACATTTTTTTAAAGTTGTGGACATTTTTTTAAAAAATTCTCTTAAATCGGCAAATATTTCTAGAATTGAGAAACATTGTTTTGCAAATTCGTGGAACAATTTTCAAATTCAAGGATATTTTGTATATTTAACGAACATTTTTTTAAATGCATGATCGTTTATTGACCTAGAGAATTTTTTTGAATGAATAAACTATTTTGTAAGTCACGAACAGTTTTTAAATTTTTAGGATATTTTTCATTCATGAACATTTTTGAATTGTCAACATTTAATTCAATTTCGTTAATATTTTTAATACACAAACTTAAAAAAATCGTGAACATTTTTTGATTTCCCGAAGATTTGGTTTCAAAATTTTGAACATTTTCTGAATATGCAAACATTTTTTTATGAAATCGAAAACATTTTAGTCCCAAACATTGTATGAAGCAAAAGGGTCCTGTGTGGCCTGGCTCAAGGGGGGGGGGGGGGGGGTTTGAAATGTAGAAGAAAAAGAAAAAAACAAAAAAAAAACAAAATTGAAAAACAGGCCGCTCGGACATGGTCGCTGCTCGGTCGCTCACCTGTGCGAAGCGCCGGCAGCTTAACGCAGCGGGCGGCATATAGGATTTTCCGAGCGCAGTATAGTTAGTCCCTGCTGCATGGGCCGGCTCAGGTGGGGATCCCCTGTGTGAAATATTTTTAGCACTTATAGGTGGCATTGGTACGTCTCAAAAAACAAGGTGCCATTTGTGGGTGATATTTTGCAATTTTGAGGGCAATTCCCGTTACGTACCCCAAGAACCAATAACCCTTTATTATTACTAGCAAAAGGGTCCGTGCGCTACAACAGGAAGAAAATCTCCAATGCTCATGACCACATTTTGTTGCATCACATAGATACAACATCACTCTCAATTTCATGAAATTATGAATATTTTTCAAACTTGTGAACATATTTGAAAACATGACCATCTTTCAAATTCGTGATCTTTTTTTCAAATTTTTGAACATTTTCTAAAATCAAGGGCATTTTTTTAGTTCATGACCATTTTATTCAATTTGTAAAGGTTTTTTAAAATTGTGAAAATTTATAAGACAGTTTTCATGAATTGGGAAATATTCCTAGAATCAAGGATTTTGTTTTGATGTAGCGAACATTTTTTGAAATGCATGATAGTTTTTGAATGAGTGAACATTTTATGAACGAATAAACTATTTTGTAAGTCACGAACAGTTTTGAATTTTGAAGATATTTTTCCATTGTTGAAAACTTTGTGAATTGGCGAAATTTTGTTCAATTTCATAAAAAAAAATGAGTACACAGATTTTTTAAAAGAATCAAGAACATTTTTTCTTCAAAATTTCGTACATTTTTGAATAAGCAAAGTTTTTGGTTACAAAGTTGCAAACTTTTTTGTATACACAAACATTTTATGATTTATTAAACATGTTATTTCAGAATTATCATTTTCTTAATTTTTTGAAACTTTTTTGAAGTTTCAACTTATCTAAATTTGATAAAATAAAAAGTAAGTCCCTACTGCATGGGCCGGCCTAGGCAGGGGATTCCCCTGTGTAAAACATTTTTTTATCATTTATAGGTGGTATTGGTTGGGAATAGTTTAGTATTTTAGAGGCAATTCCCGTGACGTACTGCTAGAAGCAATAGCCCATTTACTATTAGTTATAGACTAGTAGAACGGCCCCTGCACTGCAATGTGAGAAAAAAAATCCATAATCTCTAATGGTCATGACCATATTTTGCTGCATTACCGACAATCACTATAACACTCAATTTCGTGAAAGCGTGAGCATTTTTTAACTCTTGCACATATTTGAAATCTTGATAATTTTCCAATTTGTGAACACTTCTGCAAATTTTTGAAGATTTTCTAAAATCAACAACACTTTTTGTATTCATGAACATTTTATACTATTACCAAATAGATTTTCGAAGTTACGAATATTTTTTTAACAGTTCTCTTGAATCGGGAAACATTTCTGGAATGGAGGAACAATTTTTTGGAAATTGGTGCAACCATATTTGAAATTCACGAACATTTTTAAGATTCAAGGAACTTTTTTGATTTAAAATCATTTTCTTAAAAGCTTAATGATTTTCTGAATCAGCGAACATTTAACGAATGAATAAACTATTTTGTTAGTCAAGACAGTTTTTGAATTTTCAGAATATTTTTCCATTCATGAACATTTTTCGAATTTATGATTTTTGAAATTTCATTACCTTTCTTTAGTACATTAACTTTATACACACCAATAGCGTTTTTCGAATTCCCAAACAGTTTTTAGAAAAGATCATACATTTTTTATTAAGCAAACATTTATAAGAAAATCATGAATTTTTTTAATCTACAAACTTTTTATGATTTATTGAACGTTTTAGTTCAAAATTCTGGTTTCTGTAATATTCGGAATTTTTTGAAGTCCTAAATTATTTAATGTAGAGAAAAGTAAAATGAAAATGAAATAGAAAAATTAAGAAACAGGCCACCAGGACATGGGCTGGCCCAAACAGGCACACTGTGCCTTCCAGCCCGAAGAGCACACTTCCCTAATGCATGGGCCGGCCCAGCCGGAGTGTTTACCTGTGTGAAACGTTTTTTTTATCACTTATAGATTGCATTGGTGGATAATATTTCGCAACTAAATAACCTCTTTATTATTAGGTATTGACTAAAGGGCCCGTCCCTTACAATGGGAGAAAAATAATCATAATTCTCAATATCCATGATAACATTTTGAACTCGTGAACATTTTGAAAATTCATCAAGACTTGTACAAATTTCCGATCATTTTCTAAAATCAAGAATCTTTTTTCAATCATGAACATTCATACTATTTGTAAACATTTTTAAAAAATGTGAACTTTTTTCTTCAACAGGCGAACATTTCTAGAAGGGATGATCATTATTTTGGAAATTGGTGGAAGAATATTTGAAATTCAGGAATATTTTTTTGATTTAGTGAACTTTTTTGAAATTCATGATCATTTTTCGAACCAGCGAATATTTTACGAAGGAATAAACAATTTTGTAAGTCACAAACAGTTATTTTTCGCTTATTTTTTACATTCATGGACTTTCCTAAATTGGAGAATTTTGTTGAATTTCATTAACTTTTTTAATACACGAACTTTTAAAAAAAACCATGAATCTTTTTTTGATTTCCTAAAAGTTTATTTCCAAAATTTTGAACATTTTTTGATAAGCAAACATTTTTTGGGTTACATATTAGGCAACCAAGGAGGGTGTTGAAACAAACATGTAAAAGAGAGCCACGATGTCTTTTTTTGGGTTTGTTTTAGGCGGAATATAGACTTGGTAAAATATACGGATTAGAGCATCTACAGCCGGACGCCTCAAACCCGCCTCAACCGCCCAGGCGAACGACCTGGTTACTGGCCGCTCACAAAATTGCGACCCAGACGAGCGACTCAAACGGTCCTCAAACGCTTGGGCTGACTGACACCCCTCATATCAAGCCCAAATCTAGGGATGTAGTTTGCTAGCTAGTACTACTGGAGATTTTGTTTCTTATTTGCGTGATATGCTCTGCTAGTTTGATAGGGTTGATTGCAACTTAGCATTTTGTTGTACCCATGGCTATTTTTTGCCATGTTTTTTTTGGGGAAGAACAATTTTGTTTAAATCCAAAACTTGATGCCATGAAAAACCAAGTTCCTACTTATGCTAAATTTGCCATGTCTCAACATTTTTTGCCATGTCCCAAATTTCGTCCATGTTGCGGCGGGGATGGCGAGATCCCATCCAGCACTATCTAGGGTCGAGCCTTGTCCACCCTTGAACTCAGGGACTCCACGGATGCCAAGTCGATGCGCGACGGGACGGCGAGAATGGCCATTGCCTATAAATATCAAAAGTTTGTTAAACTTGCCATCTCACCTTTTTACACATAAAAAATTAGGTAAATTGCCATGAATCTAGACAGTTTTCTATTAACAATTTTTTTTGCAGTGTTCGACATGCTGTTTTCAATAGCCACGACAATTTTTACTTATTTTCCATACATTTCTGCCATGCTTATTCATTCAATTGCCATGACTGTTCATGTAAACAAAGTTCAGTACACTTGCGATGTTGTTTAAAAAAATGCCATTAACTATACATATCAACCATTTTTGCTAAACTTGCCATCTGACCTTTTACTCATAATTTGATAAATTGCCACGAATTTTAGATGGTTTTTCTCTAAAAAGAATACTGCCATGATCGACATGCTGTTTTTTTTGTGTGGATACTGTGTTGTTTTGCGCAGTCTCACCGAACACATGGCAAAATATTGACTACATTTAACTTATAGACCATGGCATATTTTTTTACTTATTTGCCATGGCAAATCTACTTTTCAATAGAGACTGCATTTTTCACTTATTCTGCACCATGGCAAATCTACTTTCAATAGCCATCACAAATTTTACTTTCTTTGCCATGGCAATTTTGCTTCATTTTACCGTGGCAAACCTTCTTTCAATAGCCATGGGAAATTTACTTTCTTTGCCACGACAATTTTTGCTTCATTTTGCCATGGCAAATTTAAATTTTATCACTCCGTTGTCAACTTTTCCTTCATGGACCATGAAAATTATTTTTACTAATACTACCATGGCAAATTTTGCTTCATATTTTCCATGAAAAATCTACTTTCAACAGGCATGGGAAATTTAATTTACTCGTCTTGGCAAATTCACTTTATTTTTCCATGTCCAAATAACTTTAAATTTGCCATGGCAAATTAAATTTATTCACATGGAAAATTTACCTACATTGCCATGTCAAAATTTTAGCTTTTATTGCCATTTTTTCACTTTTTTATTTGCCATGGAAAATTTTACTTTCATTTCCATGGCAAATATTACTTTACATACATGGAATTATTTACTTTTCATATGTTTCCTTGGGATGCTTTTTATTTCATGGTACCATGTTAAATTTACTTTTAGCATGGCATTTTTTACTTTTGTACCATGGCATTCTGGTTCAATTTTTCATGACATTTTTGCCATGTTCAAAAACATGGCAAACTTGCCATGGCAATTTGAGATGTTCAATTTTTTTGGCAACCTAGGATGTTAAGAACATGGCAACTAAAATTGGTAAGTTTGGCAAACAAAAAGCATGTGTTGTCATGAATCGTTGTTTCTTTTGCCAGCTCCATCCAAATAATGTTTTCCATGCAATTACACATTAGTTTTGAGAACATGACAAGTTTGATCTTCCAAATTTGTTTTACCATGGAAAAAGTTATGATCCTTTCGATTTGTTTTGTGAGGTATGGCAAAATCTTTGTTTCACGGAAAAATTTGCCATGGCATTTTTTTTAATTTTTTTCCATGGTTTTGTTTTGCATTTATTGACATGGATCAAATGTATATTATTTCTTTTTTCTCCAACACAGGCAATTTCACATATTTCACCATGGCACATTTAGTTTTTGGGCCACGACAATTTCTTTAATTTCACTTAAAAAATACATGCTATCTCCTTTCTCTAGCAAGGCTTTTTTATTTTTAACGCTGGTAAAAAATGTCATAACATGACAAATTTTATGCTTTCAATTTTTGCCATGGCAATTTTTTCTTTTTGTTTTGCCCTGATATTTTTTTTGCATTCATTAACATGGGTCAAATGTATGTTATTTCCTTTATTGCTCTAACATGGGCAATTTCAGTTATTTGACCATGGCAAATTTGTTTTGGACCACAAAAAATTCTTTAAATTTTGACCATCGCGAATCTAGATTGTGGATCATGGCAATTTCAGTTATTTGACCATGGCAAATTTACTTTTGGAACATGCAAATTATCTTCATTTTTTGAACATGGAAAATCTAGATTGTAGATTATGACAATAGAAATTATTTCATTGTGGCAGTTTTTCGACCACGACAAATTCTTTAATTTTTGACCATGGATCACGGCAATTTCAATTTTTCGACCATGCCTAATTTAGCTTTTAGACCACGAAAAATTCTTTAATTTTGACCATGGCAAATCTAGATTGTGGATCACGATGATTTCAGTTATTTGACCACGGAAAATTTAGTTTTTGGACCATGGCTTATTCATTTTAGTTGATCGTAATATTTTTTGTGCCATGTCAATTATAACTACTTGCATTATATCAAATCTTAGTTGTTTCATACACAAAAACCAATGAATGTTTTCTGCTTATATTTTTTAACCATGGCAAACTAATTGCTTTTTGGTCATAAAACATAGGCATCTTTTATTTTGGAACATTTTTAGTTGCCAAAGTTTCTTCTATGTGTTCTTAAATCCTGGCAATTTTTAATTTTCACAACTAGTATGGACCCTTTTTTTAACTTGATGAAAGTTTTAATATACATGTTGTGGCAACAAAATATTTTCCTATTCATAATCAGGTTCATATCCCAGCTTGAAGACTTGATAGTAGTCTTCTCGAAATTGGGCTTTTTTGATGAACTTTTTCTATTTTTGTTTTCATTTGAACTGACGTGTGGTGACGGGGAGGCCAATTACTAGGCCTGGTCGTGGGGCGACGTGGTTTGCTGCGTTCATGCATGGGGGGGGGGGGGGGGGGTGCATCCTGCCGAACGAAATCGTTTGATGGATACCCCCTTCCCCCGGTACCGAACGATTCGTTTGGCCCAGGGGTTGCTAGACCTCACTTGTGGGCGTTATCAACGTCCAAAAGGTATGCAACATTTTAGTTTGCCATGGCAAAACAATTTCGAAAAATATCCATGGCAAGAACTTTTGCCACGCCATTTTGTCGTGTCTTTTTTGTAATATGTTTTTCCTCTATTTTTTAGTAGGAATGTATGTTTTCTATAGTATGCCTTTTTCTTTACTACGACCCTTTTTTTGGGCCGACTGGATTGTGCCTATTGGGCCAGTAAAATTAGTTCGCATGAAGAGACGTTCGTTCTGGGGTCGCTCCCACACAAGACTAAAATGTTTGGTTCAATCGAGCGTCACACCGGATGATTCGTTCGAATTCGGTCCAGGACCTCCCAGACCGGACGTCAGGTATATATCAGCGTCCTAATAATATGATTAGCCTAACCTGGATATGATAAGACTATGCATGATACATATTCTCTTGTGTCCCAAAAAATTAATATTCCTCTTGTGGTTGGATTTTCATTAATATTAGCATGTTGAGTTTACACCGCGTCAGACATGTTGATGCCTGTCTGGCCAATTCATAGTGGCAGCGAGTTAATGTCACTTTACGTAAACAAGGAATTGATCGACACTCCCTCCGTTTCATATTACTTGTCGTTGTTTTAGTTCAAATTTGATAAGTACATCAAAATTGATAAATACAAACAAACTAATTTGTATATTGCGCTCGAACATGAGAATCAAAATGGTCATGCACTTCATAAAACTTGTTAACCGACGTGCAAAGACAGTAAAGGATTGATGATTTTAGCTTTACAATGAAGGGGTATATTTTAGGGCCTTTTTGGATCATTTACGTGAGACACCCTGCCAAAAAATTGGAAATGGACCAAGCCTTGCATGCTCATTTGGATGAAGACCAAATAATTTGTGCGCCCACACGCCTACGGCAGCCCCAGTACAATTTTGAGCCAACTTTTTCGTAAGTCGTGGGAGGTGAAATCCCGCGCCAAATATTTGGTGAGCCCAAGATTGGCAGGCCAGAGCTGTCACAAACCAAACAACCTCTTAATATCAACCATTGATTGCTCATGCAGCGGTTCCACGGAGGGCCATCTCTAGTGGGTTTTTGTTGACCCATTTGAAATTTCTAATGGGGTGTATCCTAAAATCCTTCCTCGCCATTACTCGACCCTCTCGTGCATCATGTATAAACCACAACGCAAAACATTTTTCCGCAATATGTTTTCAAATATTCAATATAGCAAATGTAAATTAGAGAATTATTTTAGTAACAGTTTATAGTTATAGTACAGATTAAAATCTGGTTTCAGTTTCCCTCTTTTGTTTGGCTATTAATATTCAAATTGAGTATCGTGTCTGTGTGAAAGAAAATATATACGGTGGTAATTTTGTGCCATTGATTCACGAGACAATGTGGTTGTCGAAGCAATGCATCCATTTTGGGGCAACATATGTATTGTCCTAGAGACACGTATACTCAAAGCGACACCCTGAGGCCTATAAAGGTTCGACCATTCGGTCATTTGGTAGTACTCATTCCCAGATAGGTGGTTCCATTCACGGCACGGAGACACTCACATAATTGTTTGGAGCATAGGAGACTGTTCATATACTGAGATGGGAGGACTCAGGTCTACACACACACACCATATATACCAACGGTGGGTTGTTTATCCATTGGATCAAGGAACATGTGAAGTGAAGAGGTATAGATGCGAGAAGACACTACTAAGGATACTCTACATTGTCGATCTTGAAGATTCCGCATGAAATATGGACATGGCAAGGTATGTAATTCAGGTAGAGTTAAACAGTTGGATCAAATCTGTGAAAGTTTCTGCACTATTGTTTTTTTGTACATTTACATGTTAAAAATCATGATACTAATTAGAAGGAGACAAGTTCCTACAACTATATCCATATGTTCTATCTTCATATTCGCCAGTAATTTTAATTTGGGTCCGAATTTGCAAGTAGTTTTACTCTGGGCCAACATGTTAGCCTAACATGAACTGACGATTTCACTGGCAAGTATGTGAACGAAGAGTCTTACCCATATTTCTGGAAAATAATGAAAAGTATGTAAATTTTACTTCAGTGCAATTTTCCATGTTCGCCACATTGTTGGCCTTCTAAAACGATGTCCTATCACATACCTCTAGAAATCCATTGGATCTAATCAGAGGGGGGCAATAATTTCTCGATCATCAAGTGTGGCGTATCTTTCTATTCTATACAAATGCAGTATTTCTAGAAGATTTGATCTTCTATGTCATCAATTCATCCACTCTATATATGCACATGCATGAGATATGGTCATCTTGTAAAATGTATTTGTCGTTGTAAGTTTTTAATCGATGTATGACATCAGCATTAACTAATGAAATATTGAGGATATATTTTAATATACACCACATTTAAGAGTAAATATTTCCTAAATATACTCATTAAATGTTGCAAATATTAATATTTTTTTCTCAATACTCATTAAATGTTGCAAATATTAAATTAATTATTTCCTTAGTTAATCCTAAAGTCAGCGTCATCGAAAAACTTATAAGGTCAAAACCTTTTGAATGCCGACTATATATCATGCTTGGACAACTGCAGTTATATATTGCATGAATTAATGCCTTAAAGGACAAATCTTATCTTTGACAAATATTGTATTTGTATACAAGTGATAGATATTTTGTCACAATGCCCACAAATTTAATTCCAGGGAAATGTTGTGGTGTAGTAAGATCACACACCAATTTAATTGCAGAAACACCGCACTAGTAAGTGATTCATATTTTAATTATGATATCTTCACCATGCACAAACCATTGTGATATCTTCACACACCCTGCTAAAAATATATTAATAATATCGATACATCTTGGTACACGCTCAACCCTATATGTGCTATAAAAGGGAAGCAAATGACTCATCTGGAATACAAAACCAAAAGTAGATCTGCAACACTTCTAGTGTTAAGACGTTACCGGGGTGTAGCCTTTTTTTTCTTTCTAAAATGGGGAGTACCATTTCCATGGCCCTCCTCTTCGTCTTTGCAGTCCTGTTGCTCAACGCCCATCTCGGGTCGTGCGGCTGCTTCAAGCGCATCTTTGCATTCGGCGATTCCATCATCGACACTGGCAACTTCCGTTCAGATTCGATGTGGGGGGCCCCCTTATGGAGGAACCTACTTCCACCATCCCACGGGCCGATGCTCCGACGGGCGTCTCATTGTGGACTTCTACGGTAAGTGCACGTACGCATGTCAGGTATACTTCACCCGTGCTCGATTTCTGAATTTGGTGTGTGTGTGTGTGTGTCAGCGCAAGCGTTGGGCCTGCCGCTGCTGCCGCCGAGCGGGCCCGAGGAGAAGACAGGGCACTTCCCTGCCGGTGCCAACTTTGCCGTGTGGGGCTCGTTTGCGCTGAGCCCGGACTACTACCGGAAAAGGTATAACTTAAGTATGGACCACGGTTGCCTCGACTCACAGCTCGGTTCCTTCAAGACAGTGCTCGCACGGATAGCTCCTGGAAAAGGTAAGTACTCATGTCTCATGCAATGAAATATATGTGCATACATGCATGGATGGTATTTACCATATTATTACATATTTTTTCTTGCATTAGTCAGCTAATTCCTTTTTGTTTGTGTGATCAGCTGCCACCAAGAATCTCCTCCGCCAGTCCCTTGTCGTCTTTGGCGAGATCGGCGGCAAAACTTCTGGTTCTTTGATCCTCGGCGCAGCAGGGACAGGCCACATGAGTACATGCCTGACGTGATAGCCCGCATAGGTGCCGGCGTCCAGGAGGTGATTAACCTCGGCGCAAAGACGATCCTTGTTCCGGGGAACTTCCCCATCGGGTGCATCCCGGTTTACTTGAATGATCACAAGAGCAACAAGTCTGCGGATTACGACCAGTTCGGCTGCCTCAAGTGGTACAACGCGTTCTCCCGGAAGCACAACCAGCTATTGAGGCAGGAGGTCAGCCGGCTCAAGTCTCGCAACCCCAGCGTGAAAATCATCTACGCAGACTACTATGGCGCCGCCATGGAGTTTGTCAGGAACCCCAAGAGGAATGGTGTCGACGACCCTCTGGTGGCGTGTTGTGGTGGCAACGGCCCATACGGCACCGGTCGTGGGTGCGACCAGAACGCCAAGGTTTGACGTGACCCGTCCAGGTTTGCCAACTGGGACCAGGTTCACATGACGGAGAAGGCGTATAGTGTCATCTCCAATGGGGTGCTCAACGGCCCGTATGCGGACATCCCATTGCTCCATGCTTGCTAGGAGAATTTCCTTTCGATAGTTGAAGAAATGTTTGTGGCAACAAAGATCTGTTACGCGCTAGCTTCTTGGAATTTTTAATCTTGTATCACCATCTCAATTAGTCATGAGCTAGTCTTCATGCACGGGTTAGCTGTATCTCTATTTTGTTACATCCATTGGGTGAAATAAATATATTATGAAGAACACCAATGAAACTTGCTTATTACTTTAACTGCAACACAAAGGGAGGGAGATGCACCCGATATCATGTTTGCTGATTGATGTTTTGGGATCCGGGAAATGGGACATAAGGTGTCAGGTCTGGTGCTTGGAAAAGTCATGTACGGGGGAATACCAAAGTTTTAAATAGCGCACTAAGACTCTTAGCGGCGAACCTCTCCTAAACGCTATAGCACGCTATAGCAGAGCTATAGCGCGCTATTTAAAATGTTTATTTGTTTGTTTGGACCAATGTCTCTTAGCGCAAAACCTTTTGTAAATGCTATAGCGTGCTATAGCGGAGCAATAGCGGGCTATTTAAAACAGTGGGGAATACATGCACGAACAGTTGGATACGGCAGGGCCAGTTCGTAGCGCAGAGGTAGGCATGAGTCAAAGGTTAGACGGCGCCGTCCCGTGTTGGATTCTGGTCCATGGCTCGGGATCATCGTGTCTCATCGGGACCGTGGCCCAGTCTGTCAGCCAATGGACGGCAGCGGCCAGACGGGAGTTCTGTCAGGGAAATCTTTGCTGGTTCGCGATGTCTTCTGGAGTTTGAGTGACTTGGCAAGCGCTTGGATGCCGTGGATTCTCCATCTGGTGCGGATTGATTCTTTGGGCGTAAACATCCTGGAGGTTGAAGAAGGCTCTGGACTAGAATCACAACAATTGGAGAGTTTCCTCTATTTCCTACCTTGTTCGCCCTCCTCCTTCCTCTGTTTCTTCACCCCTCATCCCCTGATGCACGCCGCACCACCACCACCACCATGATACACCATGCCTATTCTTTACGTATGTTTGCACCGGGTTCCACGGCTGGACGAGCATGTCGTGCAGTGTACAAGTTCGTAATTGGAGATGTATTTTGTTTGCACCAAGCACCATCTTATCTCTACTACAGATGTGCTATAATTTAAGAAAAAAGATCTTGGTGAGAAACTCGAATTGCAACTTCCTCGGATATATTACTAGTGGGTTAGGATCCTCTGCAGTACTGTACGGTGTTGTACAGTCACTGTCATGTGGGACCTGGCCCCACATGTCATTGACACTACAGCACCATACGGTACTGCAGAGGATCTCAACCCATTACTAGTAGTGTAATAATAAGGTTAGCCTAACCTGGATATGATAAGACTATGCATGATACATACTCTTGTGTCCCAAAAAATTAATATTCCTCTTGTGGTTGCATTTCCATTAATATTCTATTGGCATGATTAATTTACATTGCGTCAGGTCATTATCTCACATGTCGATGCATGTGTGGCCAATTCATAGTGGCAGTGAGTTAAGGTCACATTACGTGAACAACAAATTGATCGATACTCCCTCTGCTTCATATTACTTGTCGTGGTTTTACTTCAAATTTGATAAGTACATCCCAATTGCTAAATACAAACAAACTAATTTGTATATTGAACTCGAACATGAGAATTGAAATGGTCCTGCATTTCGTGAAACTTGTTAACCGACGTGCAAAGTCAGCAAATGATAGATGATTTTAGCTTTACAATGAAGGGGTATATTTTAGGGCCTTTTTGGATCATTTCTGTGAGACACCCTGCCAAAAAATTGGTCATGGACCCAGCCTTGCATGCTCATTTGGATGAAGACCAAATAATTTGTGCGCCCACACCTCAACGGCAGCCCCAGTACAATTCTGACCAACTTTTTCCTACGTCATGGGAGGCGAAATCCTGCTTCAAATATTTGGTGAGCCCAAGATTGGCAGGCAAGAGCTGTCACAAACCAAACAACCTCTTACTCTCAACCGTTGATCGCTCATGCAGCGGTTCCACGGAGGCCCATCTCCAGCCAGGTTTTTTGTTGACCCACCTGAGATTTTCGAGTAGTGATGGGCCTTTTCGTACTAGTAGATTGGATCAAAGAAAATACGGTGTATCCTAAAATCCTTCCTCACCATTACTCAACCATCTCGTGCATCACATATAAACCACAACGCAAAACATTTTTCTGCAATATGTTTTCACATATTCAATATGGCTAATATAAATTACAGAATTATTTTACTAACAGTTTATGGCTTCTAGTACTAGATTAAAATGTGGTTTCATTTCTCCTCTTTTGTCTTGTTATTAATATTCAAATTGAGTATGGTGCCTGTGTGAACAAACTATATATGGTGGTAATTTCGTTCCCATTGATTCACGAAAAAATGTGGCTGTTGAAGCAATGCATCCGTTTGTGGCAACATGTGTATTCTCCTAGAGACATGTATGCCGAGGGCCGAGGCCTATAAAGGTTCGACCATTCGGCCATTTGGTACACATTCCCGGATACGCGGTTCCACTCACGGCACATACACTCACATAATTGTTTGGAGCGTAGGAGAGCGTTCACATACTGAGATGGGAGAACTCAGGTCTACACACACAACATATATACCGACGGTGGATTCTTTATCCATTGGATCAAGGAACACGTGAAGTGAAGAGGTATAGATGCGAGAAGACACTACTAAGGATACTCTATGCTACGTCTTGAGCTTGCGTTGGTTTTCCTTGAAGAGGAAAGGATGATGCAGCAATAGTAGCGTAAGTATTTCCCTCAGTTTTGAGAACCAAGGTATCAATCCAGTAGGAGGCTCCTCAAAAGTCTCACGCACCTACACAAACAAACAAAGAACTCGCCAACGCAATAAAGGGGTTGTCAATCCCTTCACGACCACTAGCGATAGTATGATAAGATAAATATATTTTTGATATTTTATAATATAGATGCAAAAAGTAAAGATGCAAATAAAAGTAGATTGGAAGCAAATATAATAAGAGATAGACCCGGGGGCCATAGGTTTCACTAGAGGCTTCTCTCAAGATAGCATAAGTATTACGGTGGGTGAACAAATTACTGTCGAGCAATTGATAGAAAAGCGAATAATTATGAGATTATCTAGGCATGATCATGTATATAGGCATCACGTCCGCGACAAGTAGACCGACTCCTGCCTGCATCTACTACTATTACTCCACACATAGACCGACTCCTGTCTGCATCTAGAGTATTAAGTTCATAAGAACAGAGTAACGCATTAAGCAAGATGATATGATGTAGAGGGATAAACTCAAGCAATATGATATAAACCCCATCTTGTTATCCTCGATGGTAACAATACAATACGTGCCTTGCAACCCTTTCTGTCACTGGGTAAGGACACCGCAAGATTGAACCCAAAGCTAAGCACTTCTCCCATGGCAAGAAAGATCAATCTAGTAGGCCAAACCAAACTGATAATTCGAAGAGACTTGCAAAGATAACTCAATCATACATAAAAGAATTCAGAGAAGATTCAAATATTATTCATAGATAAACTTGATCATAAACCCACAATTCATCGGATCTCGACAAACACACCGCAAAAAGAGTTTACATCGAATAGATCTCCACAAGAGAGGGGGAGAACATTGTGTTGAGATCCAAAAAGAGAGAAGAAGCCATCTAGCTAATAACTATGGACCCGTAGGTCTGTGGTAAATTACTCACAACTCATCAGAGGGGCAAGGATGTTGATGTAGAAGCCCTCCGTGGTCGATTCCCCCTCCGGCAAAGCGCCGGCGAAGGCTCCAAGATGAGATCTCGCGGATACAGAAGGTTACGGCAGTGGAAATTGTGTTTCGTTGGCTCCCTGGATGTTTTCGGGGTACGTAGGCTTATATAGGAGGAAGAAGTACGTCGGTGGATGCCCGAGGGGCCCACGAGACAGGGGGCGCTCCCTTAGGGGGGGGGGGCGCCCTCCTATCTCGTGGAGGCCTCGGCTGCTTCTTGACTTGCACTCCAAGTCCTCTGGGTCACGTTCGTTCCAAAAATCACGCTCCCGAAGGTTTCAAACCGTTTGGACCCCGTTTGATATTCCTTTTCTTCGAAATACTGAAATAGGCAAAAAAAAACAGCAATACGGGCTGGGCCTCCGGTTAGTAGGTTAGTCCCAAAAATGATATAAATGTGTAAAATAAAGCCCATAAACATCCAAAAGGGGCAATATAATAGCATGGAACAATAAAAAATTATAGATACGTTGGAGACGTATCAAGCATCCCCAAGCTTAATTCCTGCTCGTCCTCGAGTAGGTAAATGATAAAAAGAGAATTTTTGATGTGGAATGCTACCTATCATAATTCTTAATGTAATTTTCTTTATTGTGGCATGAATGTTCAGATCCAAATGATTCAAAATAAAAGTTCATATTGATAAAAGAAATAGTAACACTTCAAGCATACTAATCAAAGTAATCATGTCTTCTCAAAATAACATGGCAAAAGAAAGTTCATCCCTACAAAATCATATAGTTAGGCTATGCTTCATTTTCGTCACACAAAGATGTTCCCTACTTCTATACCCCCGATGACAAGCCAAGCAATTGTTTCATACTTAAATAATCTCAAACTTTTTCAACCTTCACGCAGTACATGAGCATGAGCCATGGATATAGCACTATGGGTGGAATAGAATATGATGATGGGGATTGTGTGGAGAAGACAAAAAGGAGAGAGTCTCACATTGACGAGGATAATCAACGGGCTATGGAGATGCTTATCAATTAATGTCAACATGAGGAGTAGGGATTGCCATGCAACGGATGCACTAGAGCTATAAATGAATGCTCAACAAAAGAAAACTAGTGGGTGTGCATCCAACTTGCTTGCTCAAGAAGACCTAGGGCATTTGAGGAAGCCCATCGTAGGAATATAGAAGCCAAGTTCTATAATGAAAAATTCCCACTAGTATGAAAAAAGACAACTTATGAGACTCACTATATGAAAAACATGGTGCTACCTATAAGCACAATATATGAGACTCACTACATGAAGACCAAGGTGCTACTTTGAAGCACAAGTGTGGAAAAAGAGATAGTAACATTGCCCTTTTTAATTTTTTTTATTTTTTATTTTGTTTCCTTTTTTGGGCCTTTCTTTTTTTTCTTTTTTGGCCTTTCTTATTTCTTTTTTCTTTTTTTTCTTTGGACAATGCTCTAATAATGATGATCATCACACTTCTATTGATTACATCATATAAACTACAACTCGAAACTAGAACAAGATATGCCTCTATATGAATGCCTCCGGCGGTGTACCGGGATGGTGCAATGAATCAAGAGTGACATGTATGAAAAATAATGCATGGTGGCTTTGCCACAAATACGATGTCAACTACATGATCATGCGATGGCAATATGACAAAAGTAAAGTATGTCATGATGATGATGAACGGAACGGTGGAAAGTTGCATGGCAATATATCTCGGAATGGCTATGGAAATGCCATAATAGGTAGGTATGGTGGCTGTTTTGAGGAAGATATAAGGAGGTTTATGTGTGATAGAGCGTATCATATCACGGGGTTTGGATGCACCGGCGAAGTTTGCACCAACTCTCAAGGTGAGAAAGGGCAATGCACGGTACCGAAGAGGCTAGCAATGGCGGAAAGGTAAAAGTGCGTATAATCCATGGACTCAACATTAGTCAAAAGAACTCATATACTTATTGCAAAATTTAGAAGTCATCAAAAATCAAGTACTACGTGCATGCTCCTAGGGGGATAGATTGGTAGGAAAAGACCATCGCTCGTCCCCGACCGCCACTCATAAGGATGCACAAGCCAGGTACACTTCATGTTTCGAATTTGTTACACAACTTTAACCATACGTGCATGCTACGGGACTTTCTAACTTCAATACAAGCATCCTTTAAATTCATAATCACCCAACTAGCATGACTTTAATATCACTACCTCCATATCTCAAAACAATTATCAAGTATCCAATTGATCATAGCATCCAATTCACTTCCTATGATAGTTTTTATTATACCCAACTTGGATGCCTACCATTCTAGGACCAATTTTATAACAATAGCAAATGCCATGCTGTTCTAAAAGACTCTCAAAATAATATAAGTGAAGCAAGAGAGACTAGCAATTTCTATAAAAATAAGTCACCATCGTGCTCTAAAAGATATAAGTGAAGCACTAGAGCAAAAACTATCAAGCTCAAAAGATATAAGTGAAGCACATAGAGTATTCTAGCAATTTCTAATCAAATAGGCTTCTCCCAAAAGATGTGTACAGCAAGTATGATTGTGGTAAACTAAAAAGCAAAGAGTAATATAATACACGACGCTCCAAGCAAAACACATATCATGTGGTGAATAAAAATATAGCTCCAAGTAAAGTTACCAATGAACGAAGACGAAAGAGGGGATGCTTTCCCGGGGCATCCCCAAGCTTAGGCTTTTGGCTATCCTTGAATATCTTGGGATGTCATGGGCATCCCCAAGCTTAGGCTCTTGCCACTCCTTATTCCATAATGCATAAAAGCTTTACCCAAAACTTGAAAACTTCACAACACAAAACTCAACAGGAAATCTTATAAGCTCCGTTAGTGAAAAAAAACAAAACCACCACATAAAGTACTGTAATGAAATCATTCTTTATTTATTTTGGTGTTAAACTTACTGTAATCCAACTTCTCTATGGTTTATAAACTAATTTACTAGCCATAGATGCATCGAAATAAGCAAACAACACACGAAAAACAGAATCTGTCAAAAACAGAACAGTCTGTAGCAATCTGTAACTAACGCAAACTTCTTGAACTCTAAAAATCCTACCAAAATAGGAAGTCCTTGAAAATTTGTTTATTGATCAGCAGAAAAAAGAATCAACGCAAAAGCACGTTTCTGTGATTGAAAAAAACTAAATTCGTGCGCACAAATTCTGTTTTTCAGCAGAATCAAATCAACTATCATCATAGTTTATCCTATAGGTTCTATTTGGCACAAACACTAATTAAAAGATAAAAACACATCTAAACAGAAGGTAGATGCAAGATTTATTACTAAACAGGAGCAAAAACAAAAAACATAAAGAAAATTGGGTTGCCTCCCAACTAGCGCTATCGTTTAACGCCCCTAGCTAGGCATAAAAGCGGAGATAGATCTAAGTAGTGCCATCTTTGGCACAAAATTCATAAGTAGCCCGCATGATAGATTCGCAAGGTAATTTGACTTTCTTTCTTGGAAAGTGCTCCATGCCTTTCTTTAATGGAAATTGGAATCTAATGTTCCCTTCCTTCATATCAATAATCGCGCCAATCGTTCTAAGGAAAGGTCTACCAAGAATAATAGGGCAAGAAAGATTGCAATCTATATCAAGAACGATAAAATCCACGGGCACCAAATTTCTATTTGCAACAATGAGAACATCATTGATCCTTCCCATTGGCTTTTTAATGGTGGAACCTGCAAGGTGCAAATTTAAAGAGCAATCATCAAGATCATGGAAACCTAGAATATCACATAAAGTTTTCGGAATCGTGGAAACACTAGCACCCAAATCACACAAAGCAAAACACTCATGATCTTTAATTCTAATCTTTATAGTAGGTTCCCACTCATCATTAAGTTTTCTAGGTATAGAAACTTCCAAATTAAGTTTTTCATCATAAGGTTGCATCAAGGCATCAACAATATGTTTGGTAAAAGCTTTATTTTGACTATAAGCATGAGGAGAATTAACAACGGATTGCAGCAAGGAAATACAACCTTCTAAAGAACAATTATCATAATCAAATTCCTTGAAATCCGAGATAGTGGGTTCAATACTATTTAAAGTTGTGACCTCTCCAATCCCACTTTTACCAAATTTAGCATCAAGATCTAAAAACTCTGAATTCTTGGGACGCCTTCTAGGTAAAGTTGACTCATCACCAGTCCAATAATTATCAAGATTCATATTGCAAAACATAGATCTAATAGGAGACACATCAATAACTTTAAGATTCTCATCATTATTTTCATCTAACTTTTCTGGTTTGGCGGCCATCTTATTGACTAAGGTGGCTTGCTTATCAGAAATTTTGGCTATAGCATTTTCAATCCGGGTAATTTGAATTCTTTATTCATATCATCAAGCTCTTTGTTCATAAACCCCAAAAAACCTTTTTGTTCCTTAAACTCTTTTCTGAAGAAATTATTATGCTCAAATTGCAAATTCATAAAGCTTCTAATATTTGATTCAATCTCTTCCAACCTTCTAAGAAGGTGGTCAGAACCCTTAGGCAAAGCCATAAGGACAAACAGGCACACGAGCAAGCAGAGAAAGGCAAGCGAAAAGAGAGAGAGAGAGATTGGAAAAGGGAGGGCAAATAAAACGACAAGGGTGAAGTGGGGGAGAGGAAAACGAGAGGCAAATGACAAATAATGTAAATGCGAGGGAGATGAGTTTGCGATGGGTACTTGGTATGTCTTGACTTGAGCGAAGACCTCCCCGGCAACGGCGCCAGAAATCCTTCTTGCTACGTCTTGAGCTTGCGTTGGTTTTCCTTGAAGAGGAAAGGGTGATGCAGCAATAGTAGCGTAAGTATTTCCCTCAGTTTTTGAGAACCAAGGTATCAATCCAGTAGGAGGCTCCTCAAAAGTCCCACGCACCTACACAAACAAACAAAGAACTCATAACCAACGCAATAAAGGGGTTGTCAATCCCTTCACGGCCACTTACGAAAGTGAGATCTAATAGAGATAGTATGATAAGATAAATATATTTTTGGTATTTTATAATATAGATGCAAAAAGTAAAGATGCAAATAAAAGTAGAATGGAAGCAAATATAATAAGAGATAGACCCGGGGGCCATAGGTTTCACTAGAGGCTTCTCTCAAGATAGTATAAGTATTACGGTGGGTGAACAAATTACTGTCGAGCAATTGATAGAAAAGCGAATAATTATGAGATTATCTAGGCATGATCATGTATATAGGCATCACGTCCGCGACAAGTAGACCGACTCCTGCCTGCATCTACTACTATTACTCCACACATTGACCGACTCCTGCCTGCATCTAGAGTATTAAGTTCATAAGAACAGAGTAACGCATTAAGCAAGATGACATGATGTAGAGGGATAAACTCAAGCAATATGATATAAACCCCATCTTGTTATCCTCGATGGCAACAATACAATACGTGCCTTGCAACCCTTTCTATCACTGGGTAAGGACACCGCAAGATTGAACCCAGAGCTAAGCACTTCTCCCATGGAAAGAAAGATCAATCTAGTAGGCCAAACCAAACTGATAATTCGAAGAGACTTGCAAAGATAACTCAATCATACATAAAAGAATTCAGAGAAGATTCAAATATTATTCATAGATAAACTTGATCATAAACCCACAATTCATCGGATCTCGACAAACACACCGCAAAAAGAGTTTACATCGAATAGATCTTCACAAGAGAGTGGGAGAACATTGTATTGAGATCCAAAAAGAGAGAAGAAGCCATCTAGCTAATAACTATGGACCCGTAGGTCTATGGTAAACTACTCACAACTCATCGGAGGGGCAAGGATGTTGATGTAGAAGCCCTCCGTGGTCGATTCCCCCTCCGGCAAAGCGCCGGCGAAGGCTCCAAGATGAGATCTCGCGGATACAGAAGGTTACGGCAGTGGAAATTGTGTTTCGTTGGCTCCCTGGATGTTTTCGGGGTACGTAGGCTTATATAGGAGGAGGAAGTACGTCGGTGGACGCCCGAGGGGCCCACGAGACAGGGGGCGCGCCCTTAGGGGGGGGGCGCCCTCCTATCTCGTGGAGGCCTCGGCTGCTTCTTGACTTGCACTCCAAGTCCTCTGGATCACGTTTGTTCCAAAAATCACGCTCCCGAATGTTTCATTCCGTTTGGACTCCGTTTGATATTCCTTTTCTTCGAAATACTGAAATAGGCAAAAAAACAGCAATACGGGCTGGGCCTCCGGTTAGTAGGTTAGTCCCAAAAATGATATAAATGTGTAAAATAAAGCCCATAAACATCCAAAAGGGGTAATATAATAGCATGGAACAATCAAAAATTATAGATACGTTGGAGATGTATCACTCTACATTGTTGATCTTGAAGATTCCGCATGAAATATGGACATGCCAAGGTATGTAATTCAGATTTAGTTAAAGGGTCGAATAATCCGTGGAAGTTTCTGCACTATCTTTTTTTTCTTACATTTACATGTTAAAAATGTTGATACTAATTAGAAGACATAAGTACAACTATATCAATATGTTCTATCTACACATTCGGGAGTAATTTTAATTTGGATCCAAATTTGCAAGTATTTGTACTATGGGCCAACATGTTAGTCTAACACGATGTGATGATTTCACTGGCAATTATGTGAATGAAGGGTCTTACCATATTTCTGAAAAATAATGAGAAGTATGTAAATTTCACTTCAGTGCAATTTTACATGTTCGCCACATTGTTGGCCTTCTCAAACGACGTCCTATCACATACCTCTAGAAATCCATTGGATCTAATCAAAGGGAGAAATAATTTCTTGATCATTAAGTGTGGCATTCTTTCTGTTTTATATAAATCAGTGAAAAAATAGCGCACTATAGCGTCACTAATAGCACGCTATAGCGTTCTCAGAAGTGTCTCGCTAAATAAACCAGTGTACAATTCCTCGCTAATAGCACGCTATAGCGGGATATAGCAATGCTAATAGCATATTTTAAGGGCCACACAATTTTGTCACAGCACGTTGTTTTTTCCATTGATACATATGTAGTATTTCTAGAAGATTTGATCTTGTATGCCATCAATTCGTCCACTCCATATATGCCCATGCATGATATATGGTCATCTTGTAAAATGTATTTGTCATTGTAAGTTTTTAATCGATGTATGGCATCAGCATTAACTAATGAAATATTGAGGTTATATTTTAATGTACACCACATTTAAGAGTAAATATTTCGTAAATATAATCATTAAATGTGGCAGATATTAAAGTTTTTCTCAATACACTCACTAAATGTTGCAAATATTAAAATGTTTCCTCAGTTAATCCTGATGTTAGCGTCATCGAAAAACTTACAAGGACAACACGTTTTGAAAGCTGACTATAAATCATGCATCGTCACTTGCACATATATATTGCATGAATTAATGCCTTAAAAGCCAAATCTTATCTTTCACAAATAGTGCATTTGTATATAAGAGATAGATATTTTGTCATAATGCCCACAAATTTAATTGCAGCGAAATGTTGTGGTGTAGTAAGATAATACACCAATTTAATTGCAGAAAGACAGCACTTGTAAGCGATTCATATTTTAATTACGATATCTTCACCATGCACAAACCATTGTGATATCTTCACACACCCTGCTAAAAATATATTAATAATATCTGATACATCTTGATACACGCTCAATCCTATAAAATGTGCTATAAAAGGGAAGCAAAGGACTCATCTGGAATACAAAACCAAAAGTAGATCTGCAACACTTTTCTAGTCTGAAGACGCTAGCGTCTAGCCTTTTTTCTCTAAAATGGGGAGTACCATTTCATTGGCCCTCCTCTTGGTCTTTGCCGTCCTGCTGCTCAACGCTGATCTAGGGTCGTGCGGCTGCTTCAAGCGCATCTTCGCATTCGGCGACTCCATCATCGACAGAGGCAACTTCCACCCAGGTTCGATGTGGAACCCCCCTTATGGAGGGACCTACTTCCACCATCCCACGGGCCGCTGCTCAGACGGGCGTCTCATTGTGGACTTCTACGGTAAGTGCACGTACGCACGCAGGTGTACTTCACTCATGCTCGATTTCTGAATTTGGTGCGTGTGTCAGCGCAAGCGTTGGGGCTGCCACTGCTACCACCGAGCGGGCCTGAGGAGAAGACGGGGCAGTTCCCGACCGGTGCCAACTTCGCCGTGTTAGGCTCTATTGCCCTGAGCCCGGACTACTACAGTAAAAGGTATAACTTCAGTATGCCGCACTGGTGCCTCGACTGGGAGCTCGGTTCCTTCAAGACAGTGCTTGCACGGATAGCTCCTGGAAAAGGTACGTACTAATGCAACAAAATATAGGGGCATGCATTCATGCATCGTCCTTACCATATATCACACGTTTCTTCCTGCATTAGTCAGCTAATTCCTTTTTTTGTGTGTGATTAATCAGCTGCCACCAAACGTCTCCTCAGCGAGTCCCTCATCATCTTTGGCGAGATCGGTGGCAACGACTATAACTTCTGGTTCTACGATCGCCAGCGTAGCCGTGACACGCCCTATAAGTACATGCCCGACATCATCGCCCGCATAGGCTCCGGCGTCCAGGAGGTGATCAACCTCGGTGCCAAGACGATCCTTGTTCCTGGAAACTTCCCCATCGGGTGTGTCCCGATTTACCTGAGTGGGCACAAGACTAACAAGTCTGCCGACTATGACCAATTCGGCTGCCTCAAGTGGTACAACACGTTCTCCCAGAAGCACAACCAACTGTTGAGGCAGGAGGTCGGCCGGCTCAGGTCTCGCAACCCTGGCGTGAAGGTCATCTACGCCGACTACTATGGCGCCGCCATGGAGTTTTTCAGGAACCCCAAGAGGCATGGCATCGACGACCCCCTGGTGGCGTGTTGTGGTGGCAACGGCCCCTACGGCACCGGCCGTGGGTGCGACCAGAACGCGAAGGTTTGCCGTGACCCGTCAAGGTTCGCCAACTGGGATCAGGTCCACATGACGGAGAAGGCGTACAGTGTCATCGCCAATGGGGTGCTTAACGGCCCGTATGCGGACATTCCGTTGCTCCATGCTTGCTAGAAGAATTTCCTTTCCAGACTTGAAGAAATGTTGTTGCAACCAAGATCTGTTATGCGCTAGCTTCTTGGAATTTTTGATCTTATATCACCATCTCAATTGGTCATGAATGAAATGGTTGGATCTGTTGCTGGAATTTGGTCTGTTTTGGGCCAGCCCAATAGCCATTCTCATAATCCCTAATAAATCGTACCTCAGTTCCATACTGCTAGCTTAGTAGGAGTTGGGCCTCCTTGCAAGGGAGATTGTTTCCCCACACATGTATGAGCATGAGAAGAGGAGAGACATATGCGCGCGCTCCTCCTCCGCCATCCGCCTCGCCTCGGCATGATGCCCGCGCGCCGCGAGAATGAGTCGTTGTCTAAATTTTTTTAGCGATGCATGACTGGTATACTAAAGGTCACACGGGAGCTAAAAAGTTTTTGCTATAGTGAAGATTGAATACGGACACTGCACCTTCGGATGCTGCATGTTTGGTTTGCCTCCTGTCTCTTCGTTTCATCTCCCGTCGCTGCCAGTTCGCCTCCTCCTGTGTCTATAAAAAAGAGGTCGCTCCTCTTCAGAGAAACACATCAGACAACACTTGCATCACACCATCGAGGTCCTGAGCATTGAGCTACTGCTACAATCTTCCCCATCCCAGCTTGCGGCGTGCACCACAAGTCGGGACAGTAGGCATCCGAAGCCCTACCTCTTTGACTCCTGTACGGGAGAATGGTGATGAGCGTTTGTGGGGTGCGCTCTGTGCGCCTACTGAACTCTTTATAATGTAAGTTTTGTGTGTTATATATGGTATCTGTGAAAACTGAGAGTATGTACGTGTAGTATGTTGTATATAAGAATATTTGGATGGTATATATCTTACTTTTTAGGTAGCATGTGATATTTTTTAGTATATTGTTTTGTACATACCGATATGAAGGTATTTTTGAAGTATACAAAAAAAAAACTATGGACTCACATACATTTTTTCATATAATTTGGATTGAAATATCTTAGATGAAGTATATGAACATACTCAGAATGATAAACTAAGTAGTATGTATATACTACCACGTGATAGTATATGGGACGTGAGGGTAAGTACCCTGGTTGGTAGGATATATTTTTGCTATATATGCATATAAAATATTTTTGCTATATATACTCCCTGCTTGAGGGCTGCCGCGAACATCCAGATCTCGTAACTCCTCCCGACCTCTCTCCCCCGAGGCGGCGGCACCGCGCCGCCACCGGGGAGTCTCCGTCCACACCGCCCTCAGCCTTCCCCCTCCATCTCCTCCCACTACCGCTGTCGTCGCTGAGGACGCCGCGGGGTGAAGCCCCTGTGGTGAGGCGGCGGCGGCGGCGGCGCAGTCCTCAGCCGGTGGTAACGCGTGGGGGCTGCGGCGTCCATCTCCCTCCTCCTCCAACGGCATTGCGCAGCGGGTTGGCGGTGGCCAGGAGATCTCCGGCGGCCGTTTGGCGGATGAGATTTTGGCTGCGATGAGATCTGATCTGGGCCCGAGGGGTTTAGATCGAGATCCATTGCGGCTGCGCCTCATCTCGACAACGACAAGAGGAGATCCCCTTGGGTAATCTTCGCGGCACGAGGATGTCCGGATCTCTTGGCAATTTTTCCATCCGAGTATCTGTTGTGTGCAGGCACAAGAAGCATGTGTCATGAATAGTACGCTGATATCTGCCTGACGTTCAGTCTTGAACCTCCCAAACCGAACGAAAGGCTAAGTACAAAGCTCCTGCAGGAACAAACGATTTTTCGTCCGATAGAAAATGTAACCCTCTACATCGGCCCTAGAAGCCGTTTGTCCGAGAAACGAATAGGGATAAAAAGCCCAGTAACGAAGCCCAGGTTTTTTTCTTTTTGCTTTGACAAAAAAACCCAGCTTTTTACTGTGCTGCGTAAAAAATTGCCAACAACTTTAAAAGCAGAAAAAATGCCTTGGCTAAGAAAAAGATATTAATTTTTGCAACAACCCAAAATTGTCATGGTAATTTCCATCTGTACATGCATAGTGTCGAAAAAATGTTGATTAAAATAACCATTAATTTAAGTGCATCTAGTGCCCCTTAGTGATTTTGGTGTATTGAAGACCTATAAGTTAAGAGACTAATGTGTTTGTGAGTGTACACAGGTTCTATAAGTCTGTGAGGAGTTTGATATTTACGATGAAAGTCGACCCCTAAAAATGAATGTCTTCATTTGAAGACTTTGAAAGCGAGGAAATTGGTGTGACCTTGAAGATTTTGATATTGATGCAAGGATTATGAAGCGTGAAGACTTTTGTTTTTGTAGTTTCATTTTCTCTTTTTTGAGTCGAGGTAAAACTAAGGAAACACTTTCCAAGTGATGCTTATCTCAAATCCTACACCTACCCAATCCTTTTAAGTGAAGCCATTGTAAATCTCATATAGTTCAGTCAATTTCTTTAGTGACAGAGACGAAGGTCTTCTGTTCTCCGAGGAATTTTTTTTGACTAAGGAGTTAAGAATTCGTCAGTGTGGATTGCCTACAAGTGAGGAACATGATAGCCCTGAGGAATTTGAGAGCTTAAATTTCCGATCATTGCTGTGCTACGCGCCAGCTATCCTAAAATACCCTACCCACCTAACAGTCATATCATTGAAGAGCATTTATGTCTTATCATGTTGGGCTGCTCCCGGCTATAAATAGCCGCCCCCTACAACCATTAGCTGGTTGGCTGCTCCAAGAGAAACTGACGCTTGTCATTGAGAGCATCCCATCCTCCGAGGACTTTGAGCAAAAATCGTCAGTGAGAAAAAACCCAAACCCGAACACCTACAATCCAAGTGATTGAGCATCACTGAAGAGATTGTTCATGTGTGGAACCGATGCTTGTTACCTTCGAGGACTGTGCATCCTCCAAACGGTTAGGCGTCATGGTTTAGAGCATCCAAGAGGAATTGTGTATCGCCGAGTGACCGAGTCTGTGAAGGTTTGGAAGTCACCTGAAGACTTACCATGAGTGATTGTGCGAGGTCTGTGTGAGCTTAGCTCAAGGAGAATACAGTGAGGACTGTGTGTCCTTAGGTTTAAATACCTAGCGGCTCCAACCAGACGTACAACTGTCACAGCAGTTGGAAGTGGTCTACCAAATCATCGTCTTCATCAAGCTACTGATTCTGTTTCCTCAACCCTTTCATTTCCTCATTCATGTGTTGATGAACTTGACTGTTACTGTTTGAAGACTTTGACTGAAGACTTTCTCAATTTACTCAATCCTAATTCTTCAGTCATCTTGTCTTCTGCTTGCTCATCCTGTTTACACGCTACCTGTGCTCTGTGCTTGTATCATATCATCATGATGACTGTGTTACTGCCATGTTATGCTTACACCTCAGTACTTATTCCGCTGCATGTATTTCGTTGCTTAGGAAATTCCTCAAGTAGTATTTCCTCAGTGACGAATTTGTAAAAATCGCCTATTCATCCTCCTCTAGTCGATATAATGCACTTTCAATTAATGATTATTTTTGACGTGTATTTAAGAGAAAAACTTTCATAGGAAAAATAGAGGTACATAAATAATTTGCCAAGCTGCGATAGGTTAAATTGCCATGATGAATAAAAAGTAAAATTTTCCATATTTTTCCCTTTCCTTTTTAATAATTCGCCATGGCAAAGAATATATTTCCATGGCAAATTATTCTTGCCATGGCAACTTATTCTTAAGAGAAAAATTTGTCATGGAAAATCTTGTAGCGTTTTGCGTTATAATTTGGCATTTGGTCTTCATAATTTTCCATGTCAAAAACATGGCTAAAAATAAATTGCCAATAGTCATCTAATGTGAACATTATGAAGGAAATATGCCCTAGAGGCAATAATAAAGTTATTGTTTATTTCCTTATTTCATGATAAATGTTTATTATTCATGCTAGAATTGTATTAACCGGAAACATAATACATGTGTGAATACATAGACAAACAGAGTGTCACTAGTATGCCTCTACTTGACTAGCTCGTTAATTAAAGATGGTTATGTTTCCTAACCATAGACATGAGTTGTCATTTGATTAACGGGATCACATCATTAGGAGAATGATGTGATTGACTTGACCCATTCCGTTAGCTTAGCACTTGATCGTTTAGTATGTTGCTATTGCTTTCTTCATGACTTATACAAAGTTCCTGCAACTATGAGATTGTGCAACTCCCGTTTACCGGAGGAACACTTTGTGTGCTACCAAACGTCACAACGTAACTGGGTGATTATAAAGGTGCTCTACAGGTGTTTCCAAAGGTACATGTTGAGTTGGCATAATTCGAGATTAGGTTTTGTCACTCCGATTGTCGGAGAGGTATCTCTGGGCCCTCTCGGTAATACTCATCACTTAAGCCTTGCAAGCATTGTAACTAATGAGTTAGTTACGAGATGATGTATTACGGAACGAGTAAAGAGACTTGCTGGTAACGAGATTGAACTAGGTATTGGATACCGACGATCGAATCTCGGGCAAGTAACATACCGATGACAAAAGGAACAACGTATGTTGTTATGCGGTTTGACCGATAAAGATCTTTGTAGAATATGTAGGAACCAATATGAACATCCAGGTTCCACTATTGGTTATTGACCGAGAATAGTTCTAGGTCATGTCTACATAGTTCTCGAACCCGTAGGGTCCGCACGCTTAACGTTACGATGACAGTTTTATTATGAGTTTATAAGTTTTGATGTACCGAAGTTTGTTCGGAGTCCCGGATATGATCACGGACATGACAAAGAGTCTCGAAATGGTCGAGACATAAAGATTGATATATTGGACGACTATATTCGGACACCGGAAGTGTTCCGGGTGATTTCGGAGAAAACCGGAGTGCCGGAGGGTTACCGGAACCCCCCAGAAGAGTAATGGGCCTTATGGGCCTTAGGGGAAAGGAGAGAGGGGCGGCCAGCATGGGCCGCGCGCCCCCTCCCCCCTCTGGTCCGAATTGGAAGAGGGGGGGGGGGCGGCGCCCCCCCCCCCCCCTTTCCTTCCCCCTCTCCCCCTTCCTTCCTCCAGTCCTACTCCTACTAGGAGGAAGATTCCTCCTCCCTGGCGCGCCCCCCTTGGGCCGGCCGGCCTCCCCCCTTGCTCCTTTATATACGGGGGCAGGGGGCACCCCATAGACACACAAGTTGACCTACGGATCGTTCCTTAGCCGTGTGCGGTGCCCCCCTCCACCATATTCCACCTCGTTAATATCGTCGCGGAGTTTAGGCGAAGCCCTGCCCCGGTAGAACATCATCATCGTCACCACGCCGTCGTGCTGACGGAACTCATCCCCGACGCTTTGCTAGACTGGAGCCCGGGGGACGTCATCGAGCTGGACGTGTGCTGAACACGGAGGTGCCGTACGTTTGGTACTTGGATCGGTCGGATCGTGAAGACGTACGACTACATCAACCGCGTTGTCATAACGCTTCCGCTTAACGGTCTATGAGGGTACGTAGACAACACTCTCCCATCTCGTTGCTATGCCATCACCATGATCTTGCGTGTGCGTAGGAAATTTTTTGAAATTACTACGTTCCCCAACAGTGGCATCCGAGCCTAGGTTTTATGCGTCGATGTTATATGCACGAGTAGAACACAAGTGAGTTATGGGCGATATAAGTCATACTGCTTACCAGCATGTCATACTTTGGTTCGGCGGTATTGTTGGATGAAGCGGCCCGGACCGACATTACGCGTACGCTTACGCGAGACTGGTTCTACCGACGTGCTTTGCACACAGGTGGCTGGCGGGTGTCAGTTTCTCCAACTTTAGTTGAACCGAGTGTGGCTACGCCTGGTCCTTGCGAAGGTTAAAACAGCACCAACTTGACAAACTATCGTTGTGGTTTTGATGCGTAGGTAAGAACGGTTCTTGCTCAGCCCATAGCAGTCACGTAAAACTTGCAACAACAAAGTAGAGGACGTCTAACTTGTTTTTGCAGGGCATTTTGTGATGTGATATGGTCAAGACGTGATGCTATATTTTATTGTATGAGATGATCATGTTTTGTAACCGAGTTATCGGCAACTGGCAGGAGCCATATGGTTGTCGCTTTATTGTATGAAATGCAAACGCCCTGTAATTGCTTTACTTTATCACTAAGCGGTAGCGATAGTCGTAGAAGCAATAGTTGGCGAGACGACAACGATGCTACGATGGAGATCAAGGTGTCGCGCCGGTGACGATGGTGATCATGACGATGCTTCGGAGATGGAGATCACAAGCACAAGAGGATGATGGCCATATCATATCACTTATATTGATTGCATGTGATGTTTATCCTTTATGCATCTTATCTTGCTTTGATTGACGGTAGCATTTTAAGATGATCTCTCACTAAAATTATCAAGAAGTGTTCTCCCTGAGTATGCACCGTTGCCAAAGTTCGTCGTACCCAGACACCACGTGATGATCGGGTGTGATAAGCTCTACATCCATCTACAACGGGTGCAAGCCAGTTTTGCACACGCGGAATACTCAGGTTAAACTTGACGAGCCTAGCATATGCAGATATGGCCTCGGAACACGGAGACCGAAAGGTCGAGCGTGAACCATATAGTAGATATGATCAACATAATGATGTTCACCATTGAAAACTACTCCATCTCACGTGATGATCGGTTATGGTTTAGTTGATTTGGATCACGTGATCACTTAGATGACTAGAGAGATGTCTGTCTAAGTGGGAGTTCTTAAGTAATATGATTAATTGAACTTAAATTTATCATGAACTTAGTCCTAGTAGTATTTTGCAAATTATGTTGTAGATCAATAGCTCGCGTTATTGCTTTCATATGTTTATTTTGATATGTTCCTAGAGAAAATTGTGTTGAAAGATGTTAGTAGCAATGATGCGGATTGGATCCGTGATCTGAGGTTTGTCCTCTTTGCTGCACAGAAGAATTATGTCCTTAATGCACCGCTAGGTGACAGACCTATTGCAGGAGCAGATGCAGACGTTATGAACATTTGGCTAGCTCAATATGATGACTACTTGATAGTTTAGTGCACCATGCTTAACGTCTTAGAATCGGGACTTCAAAGACGTTTTGAACGTCATGGACCATATGAGATGTTCCAGGAATTGAAGTTAATATTTCAAGAAAATACCCGAGTTGAGAGATATGAAGTCTCCAACAAGTTCTATAGCTAAAAGATGGAGGAGAATCGCTCAACTAGTGAGCATGTGCTCAGATTGTCTGGGTACTACAATCGTTTGAATCAAGTGGGAGTTAATCTTCCAGATAAGATAGTGATTGACAGAGTTCTCTAGTCACCATCACCAAGTTACTAGAACTTCGTGATGAACTATAGTATGCAAGGGATGACGAAAATGATTCCCGAGCTGTTCGTGATGTTGAAATCGACGAAGGTAGAAATCAAGAAAGAGCATCAAGTGTTGATGATTGACAAGACCACTAGTTTCAAGAAAAGGGCAAAGGGAAAGAAAAGAAAACTTCAAGTAGAATGACAAGCAAGTTGTCACTCCCGCGAAGAAGCTCCAAGCTGGACCAAAGCCTGAAACTGAGTGCTTACACTGCAAAGAAAATGGTCACTGGAAGCAGAAATGCCCTGAATATTTGGTGGATAAGAAGGATGGCAAAGTGAACAAGGGTATATTTGATATACAGGTTATTGATGTGTACCTTACTAGTGTTTATAGTAGCCCCTGAGTATTTGATACTTGTTCGGTTGCTAAGATTAGTAACTAGAAACGGGAGTTGCAGAATAAACAGAGACTAGTTAAGGGTGAAGTGACGATGTGTGTTGGAAGTGGTTCCAAGATTGATATGATCATCATCGCACACTCCCTATACTTTCGGGATTTGTGTAGAACCTAAATAAGTGTTATTTGGTGTTTGCGTTGAGCATGAATATGATTTGATCATGTTTATTGCAATATGGTTATTCATTTAAGTTAGAGAACAATTGTTGTTCTGTTTACATGAATAAAACCTTCAATGGTCATACACCTAATGAAAATAGTTTGTTGTATCTCGATCGTAGTGATACACATATTCATAATAATTGATGCCAAAAGATATAAAGATAATAATGATAGTGCAACTTATTTGTGGCACTGCCATTTGGGTCATATTGGTGTAAAGCGCGTGAAGAAACTCCATGAAAGATGGATTTTCGGAATCACTTGGTTATGAATCATTTGATGCTTGCGAACCGTGCCTTTTGGGCAAGATGACTAAAACTCCGTTCTCCGGAACAATGGAATGAGCTACTGACTTATTGGAAATAATACATACCGATGTATGTGATCCAATGAGTGTTGATGCTCGTGGCAAGTATCATTATTTTCTGACCTTCACAAGATGATTTGAGCAGATATGGGTATATCTACTTGATGAAACATAAGTCTGAAATAGTTGAAAGGTTCAAAGAATTTCAGAGTGAAGTGGAAAATCATCGTAACAAGAAAATAAAGTTTTTGCGATCTGATCGTGGAGATGAATATTTGAGTTACAAGTTTGGTCTTCAATTAAAACAATGTGGAATAGTTTCACAGCTCACGCCACCTGGAACACAACAACGTTATGGTGTGTCCGAACGTCGTAACCGCACTTTGTTTGATATGGTGCGATCTATGATGTATCTTACCGATTTACCACTATCGTTTTGGGGTTATGCATTAGAGATAGTTGCATTCACTTTAATAGGGCACCATCTACATCCGTTGAGATGACACTGTATGAACTATGGTTTAGCAGTAAACCTAATCTGTCGTTTCTTAAAAGTTTGGAGTTGCGATGCTTATGTGAAAAAGGTTTTCAACCTGATAAGCTCAAACCCAAATCGAAGAAGTGCATCTTCATAGAATACCCAAAGGAAACTGTTGGGTACACCTTCTATCACAGATCCGAAGGCAAAACATTCGTTGCTAATAATGGATCCTTTCTAGAGAAGGAGTTTCTCTCGAAAGAAGTGAGTGGGAGGAAAGTAGAACTTGATGAGGTAACTGTACCTGCTCCCTTATTGGAAAGTAGTTCATCACAGAAATCTGTTCCTGTGACTACTACACCAATTAGTGAGGAAGCTAGTGATGATGATCATGTAACTTCAAATCAAGTTACTACCGAACCTCGTAGGTAAAACAGAGTGAGATCCGAACCAGAGTGGTACGGTAATCCTGTTCTGGAGATCATGTTACTTGACCATGACAAACCTACAAACTATGAGGAAGCGATGATAGCCCAGATTCCGCGAAATGGCTTGAGGCCATGAAATCTGAGATAGGATCCATGTATGAGAACAAAGTGTGGACTTTGATTGACTTGCCCGATGATCGGTGAGTCATTAAGAATAAATGGATCTTCAAGAGGAAGACAGATGCTGATAGTAGTGTTACTATCTACAAAGCTAGACCTGTCGAAAAAGGTTTTTTGACAAAGTTCAAGATGTTGAATACAATGAGATTTTCTCACTCGTATCGATGCTTAAAAGTCTGTCAGAATCATGTTAGCAATTGCCACATTTTATGAAATCTGGCAAATGGATGTCAAAACTGCATTCCTTAATGGTTTTCTTAAAGAAGAGTTGTATATGATGCAACCAGAAGGTTTTGTCAATCCTAAAGGTGCTAACAAAATATGCAAGCTCCAGCAATCCATCTGTGGACTGGTGCAAGCATCTCGGAGTTGGAATATACGCTTTGATAAGTTGATCAAAGCATATAGTCTTATACGGACTTGCAGTGAAGCCTCTAATTACAATAAAGTGAGTGGGAGCACTACAACCTTTTTGATAAGTATATGTGAGTGACATATTGTTGATCAGAAAGGATGTAGAATTTTTCTGGAAAGCATAAAGGAGTATTTGAAAGGAGTTCTTTAAAAGAAAGGCCTCAATAAAGCTACTTACATATTGAGCATCAAGATCTATAGAGATAGATCAAGAGGCTTGATAAGTTTTTTCAATGAGTACATACCTTGACATGATTTTGAAGTAGTTCAAAATGGAACAGTCAAAGAAAGAGTTTCTTGCTTGTGTTACAAGGTGTGAAATTGAGTAAGACTCAAATCCCGACCACGGCAGAAAATAGAAAGAGAATGAAAGTCATTCCCTATGCTTCAATCATAGGTTCTATAAAAGTATGCATGCTATAGACCAGACCTATTGTATACTCTGCCATGGTTTGGCAAGAGAGTACAATAGTGATCTAGGAGTAGATCACTGGACATTGGTCAAAATTATCCTTAATGGAATAAGGATATGTTTCTCGATATGGAGGTGGCAAAAAGGTTCGTCGTAAAGGGTTACATCGATACAAGTTTTGGCACTGATCCAGATGACTCTAAGTCTTAATCTGGATACATATTGAAAGTGGGAGCAATTAGCTAGAGTAGCTCCATGCAGAGCATTGTAGACATAGAATATTTGCAAAATACATACGGCTCTGAATGTGACAGACCCGTTGACTAAACTTCTCTCACAAGCAAAACATGATCATACCTTAGTACTCTTTGGGTGTTAATCACATAGCGATGTGAACTAGATTATTGACTCTAGTAAACCCTTTGGGTGTTGATCACATGACGATGTGAACTATGGGTGTTAATCATATGGTGATGTGAACTATTGGTGTTAAATCACATGGTGATGTGAACTAGATTATTGACTCTAGTGCAAGTGGGAGACTGAAGGAAATATGCCCTAGAGGCAATAATAAAGTTATTATTTATTTCCTTATTTCATGATAAATGTTTATTATTCATGCTAGAATTGTATTAACCGGAAACATAATACATGTGTGAATACATAGACAAACAGAGTGTCACTAGTATGCCTCTACTTGACTAGCTCGTTAATTAAAGATGGTTATGTTTCCTAACCATAGACATGAGTTGTCATTTGATTAACGGGATCACATCATTAGGAGAATGATGTGATTGACTTGACCCATTCCGTTAGCTTAGCACTTGATCGTTTAGTATGTTGCTACTGCTTTCTTCATGACTTATACAAAGTTCCTGCAACTATGAGATTGTGCAACTCCCGTTTACCGGAAGAACACTTTGTGTGCTACCAAACATCACAACGTAACTGGGTGATTACAAAGGTGCTCTACAGGTGTTTCCAAAGGTACATGTTGAGTTGGCATAATTCGAGATTAGGTTTTGTCACTCCGATTGTCGGAGAGGTATCTCTGGGCCCTCTCGGTAATACTCATCACTTAAGCCTTGCAAGCATTGTAACTAATGAGTTAGTTACGAGATGATGTATTACGGAACGAGTAAAGAGACTTGCTGGTAACGAGATTGAACTAGGTATTGGATACCGACGATCGAATCTCGGGCAAGTAACATACCGATGACAAAAGGAACAACGTATGTTGTTATGCGGTTTGACCGATAAAGATCTTCGTAGAGTATGTAGGAACCAATATGAACATCCAGGTTCCACTATTGGTTATTGACCGAGAATAGTTCTAGGTCATGTCTACATAGTTCTCGAACCCGTAGGGTCCGCACGCTTAACGTTACAATGACAGTTTTATTATGAGTTTATAAGTTTTGATGTACCGAAGTTTGTTCAGAGTCCTGGATGTGATCACGGATATGACGAGGAGTCTCGAAATGGTCGAGACATAAAGATTGATATATTGGATGACTATATTCGGACACCGGAAGTGTTCCGAGTGATTTCGGAGAAAACCGGAGTGCCGGAGGGTTACCGGAACCCCCCCCCCCCCCAGGAGAGTAATGGGCCTTATGGGCCTTAGGGGAAAGGAGAGAGGGGCGGCCAGTATGGGCCGCGCGCCCCCTCCCCCCTCTGGTCTGAATTGGACTAGGAGGGGGGGCGGCGCCCCCCCCCCCCCTTTCCTTCCCCCTCTCCCCCTTCGTTCCTCCTCCTAGTAGGAGTAGGAAAGGAGGAGTCCTACTCCTACTAGGAGGAGGATTCCTCCTCCCTGGCGCGCCCCCCTTGGGCCGGCCGGCCTCCCCCCTTGCTCCTTTATATACGGGGGCAGGGGGACACCCCATAGACACACAAGTTGACCTACGGATCATTCCTTAGCCGTGTGCGGTGCCCCCCTCCACCATATTCCACCTCGATCATATCGTCGCGGAGTTTAGGCGAAGCCCTGCGCCGGTAGAACATCATCATCGTCACCACACCGTCGTGCTGACGGAACTCATCCCCGACGCTTTGCTGGATTGGAGCCCGGGGGACGTCAATGAGCTGGACATGTGCTGAACACGGAGGTGCCGTACGTTCGGTACTTGGATCGGTAGGATCGTGAAGACGTACGACTACATCAACCGCGTTGTCATAACGCTTCCGCTTAACGGTCTACGATGGTACGTAGACAACACTCCCCCCTCTCGTTGCTATGCCATCACCATGATCTTGCGTGTGCGTAGGAAAATTTTTGAAATTACTACGTTCCCCAACATATTAAATAATAGAAAGGAACAAAATTGACATGCTATGTGAATTATGATTTTCTTGTCGGTTTGTTAAAAAAATGCCATGATCCATGTGATATATTTGCCATGGTCCATGTGGTACATTTGCCATTTTCCATGGCAAACAAGATGAATTGAAAACAAAAGGCGGAAAAAAGCTCTACGGATTAAGGCTCCTAAGCAGAAAAATGACATGGTACTAGAATAAAGACCTAATTAGACATGTCAAATTAAGAAAAATGTATTTTGCAAACAATAAATATCATGGAAAAAATAGCTATGTAGACGATGTCAAGTGTCGCGTATATGAAGTTACCAAGCTACATGAAAAAAAAATTGCATGGGATGTTAAACAAAAGTTGCCATGATCTTTGTTAATAGATTAGCCATGGACACATGAAGCAAAGAGTTGCCACTATATTTGACCTTGTCGTTTGTGTCTATAACTAACAAACTTTACATGCTATTGTATTTGGCCATGGAAAAAACAAAACTTTAAGAAAGGCTACTTATGTGCAAAACAAATAGATGGCCTCCTTGAGCTATACTCATGTTTAAACTTTGCCATGGTTAAGAAGGTAGTAAATTTAACATGGCAACTTTTGCCACGGAGTACGAATTTGCCATTGCTCCAGCGATAAAATTGCCATGGTCAGAAAATAAACTTTGCCATGGTTAAAAGAGTAAATTTTCCATGCCCCAAAATAATAATTCATCTTTAAGAAAACATGTAGGAAAAAGAAATCTAAAAAACTTGCCATGAGAGGACAACTTCAGATGTACTATCGCTAACAGTGATAATTTGCCATGGTCAGAAAAACATCGACACTTGCCATGGAAACACATGTTAATTTTCCGTTACAAGTGCTAATAGGCGTATGATTGAAACTCCAAACTTGACATGGCAAAACATCTTAATTAGCCATGAAAAACAACACAACTTAAGTTGTCGATAGCATCATGGAGATTATATAATTGTAGAGCAGAAAACTTAGAAACTTACCATGGCAAAAGAATTAGAAAGATTTGCCATGTTAGAAGAATGTAGGTACAAAAAAAAAGAATTTGTTTTGAAAATCATCACCTCGTTTATTCATAGGTATAGAAACAAGTTAAAATGATATCTAAAGGACAACAAAAACAACACTAAGACATCATGCCTTGTTTCAGCGCCTAAAAATGACAAAGGCACTAACATTGTTCAAGGCAAAATAGAGAAAAACACCATTAAGTTTGCTTTTACCGCAATTTAGCTAGTTATGTCAGAAAAGGTCAGATGGCTAGTTTAAATTATTTGTCATGATATTAAAAAATGAAATTGCGATGATGCTTGAAGTAAATTTGTCTACATTACGCGTATGAACATTACAAAAACAATTATCTTAAACTTGCCATGGTTTTTAAGACACATTTTTTTTAAACTTGCCATATGAAGAATTTGCCATGGCAATAAAAATTAAGAATTTGCCATGCCTAACTTTTTTGCCCTCATGGTATGCTCAATGTAATCAATGATTGTAGAATTTTTTTCTTGTTCATTTGCCAAGCTCAATGTACTTGAAAGTAAAAAAATGATATGTCAAATTTACTATGGTCCCATGAAAAGGAAAAAAATTGCCATGATGTATTAAATTGACATGACAAAAGAAAGCTGTATTTGCCATGGAAATAACATTGAAAAACTTGCCTTGCCTAACTTTTATTTTTGCCTCATGCTATGCACAGTACACTCAATGATTGTACACCTTGTCAAATTTGCCATGGCAATAAGAAAGGAAATTTGCCATGTTCCATAAAGTAAATTTTCCATGGCCAAAGAAGTTATAATTGACATGAGCGATTAGAGTATTTGCCAGGTATGTGAAAGTAAATTTGCCATGCCAAAATAAAGTAAAATTTGACATGGCAAAGTAGATAGCAAAAGAAAATTGAATGGCAATGTAGGTAAATTTTCCATGACAATAAGATAAAATTTGCCATGCTACAAAGTAAAAATTTCCTTGTAATTAAAAGGTAATTTTTTAAGACGACAAAATTTCCATGGTAAAAAAGCATGTTAAATTTGCCACATTATTTAATCTTTCTGCCATGGATTGTATAATAATTTTGCAATGTAAGTGAGAAAATTAGCCATGTTCATGTCAAGACGATAAGGTTTAAGTTGCGATGTAAAAACATTTCTTGCCATGGAAGCAAGATTTCTGACCTCAACCATTGTTTTTTGTTGTACAATCAAATATGGCTCAAAAAATTTGCATGGCAAGATGCCACACATTCAGAAACAATGCCACAAAAACCCTGAGTTGCCATGTAGTGCATTGGAAGAGAATACGAAAGTGTCAGGTAGTGACTTCAAAAATTCCCATGCGTTATGTGTAGAAAATGCCACAAATTCAGAACCAAAACATAAAAAAAAATCCTATGTTGCCATGTAGTATTACGGATCGACATATTCATTTCTTTTGGAATTCCTTATTAAACATATTAATGATTAAATTACAAAACTCATTTTTTATGAATTTTCTGAAATCTACAAAGTTAAATGTTTTTATATTTGAAAATTCTAGACCCACTATATGTGTATATAGATGTTCTCGAACTTTACATATGTTTTTCTCTTCCCGTTCTTTCAAAAATTTCTGGAACTCTAAATATGTTTCTTTTTAATTGAAAAATTATGGGCCTGCATGATTTTAGCGGCGGGGAAAGGCAAAATATGTAATCTAGATTCACAAATGAATTTAATTAGCAGATTGTTTTTTTCCAAAAGTTGCAAAGCGTGCATTAACATATCAAGTGAGACTATCCGATGGTCATGTCTAAAATTGTATACACCAACCAACTGAAAGAAACCAAATGCTTAACCGATGCTAGTCTGTTACGTTTTTTTTCTAATCATGGAAAAACTTTTAGTTGTGTACTATGAGCTGCATGGATCACGGTGGATTCTCATTTCAATATAATCTAATTTGAAAAACAAAACAAAACATGGTAAGCTGTTAGGTAAAAACAACAAAAGTTACACAATATTTAGTGTGCTAGAGTGTGCTACTATTCAAAGATTTCATGGATATACACGTCGACTGCTTCTAGCCATAACCACATGTGCATAAATTACCTTAAGTTAAACATGACATAGTTCCAAATTTGACAAAACAATGGATAGCCAGAAGGAGCTCACAAAGGTGAATGACTCGATTGACCCTGCTTCGGGTACTTGGGAGGAGCAGCTAATCACATCAATTTTCAATCCAATTGATGCAAGAAGGATCCTGTTAATACCCAATGAACTATGATACCTTATGAACAGTATGATACCTTTGAGCACCATTAGAAATCTGCATGCCCGAATACCAAATCCAATTCGACAGTCCAATAGACATCCAAATGCAGTAATGATTTAGCACAAAGTCTAGCCCAGATTGTATAAAAACTACTCGCACAGGCTATCTGCAGATCCCCTCAAGATCATACCCATTACCGCAAGAAAATACTTGCGACCAGGAACAACCGTAGAGCGTGGACAGCAACAAAAAAGAAGACCCAGCAGGGCAATATATAAGGTAGATTTCATTGCACTGACAAAACGATCTTAAAGTGTACCAAAACTCAAAAGCAATTCAACATTACTGGTGGCACAGTGTGCCCCCCTGGACATAGTGAACTTGAATATAACAGCAACACCTCAGTCTACTGGACTAAAAACAGACTTAGAACACATGATGATGATAAATCAGGTGTTTGTCGCCCTGGTGAAGATCTGCTGGCTGGAGTGGATTGACACCATCCTGATTAGCCCCCTCTCCATCAGGTCCTTGATAGCCCTGCGAGCCAGAGACCCGTTGATCTGCAGGTAGATAGACACAGGCTGAGTGAGATCATCGGGTTTGTAGTGTGCACAAATGTACATGCCTGAAGAGCTCGGTTTATTAAATTGAGTGAGATAACAAATAGGAAGCGCAGACATAAATGCAAGGGGGAATTGCTAAACCCTTGCCGTGCACACATCAATAGTTGTAATCCATGTTAACAATTCATAGACCGACAACATATGTTTAGTCGCAGATACTACAGTTGCAATCTAATAATAAGGCATGTAGGCACAGCCATGGACAGCAAAATGTGGCGACAAGTTACTGAAGCATTCAACAGCATCGACCAACACATTACCTCCATGAATCAACTGTTAACTCTACGAATCAACAGTGATGTCAAATTATACTAAACATGGGTATACTGCGCATGTCAAAATCAGATTGTGCAATTTCTATGACACTATGCAATTGGCACACCGACCAAAATCTGAGGATGGACTGAACTGAGCATCACACTGCACAAAAACTATCAGCACAGATGGAGCAGCCAAGACCGGCATCCAATAGGACATGCAATCAATTCATAACACAATCATATACTAGTATGTTCATGCTCTTGTTCAGAGTACTACTGACTGACAGACCCCAAATCATAGCATCACATCAAAGAACTTCACCAGGAGCCATGGTGCATCACACACATATCCTACCATCCCGGGATCTCAATTCTCACGGGAAGAAAAGCAAGCAGAAAGAAGAGATAGATCCGGAGGAGGGAGGATGGCGAGCGGGCGTTAGTTACCCTGAGGCGCTCGGAGAGGACGGAGGGCGTGATCTGCTTGTACTTGGGCACCTCGGTGAGCAGCTTGTCGTAGGTGGCCTGGTCGAAGAGCACCGCGTTGTTCACCTTCTCCTTTTGCTTGCCCTTGCTCCACTTCTTCTTCTTCTGCTTGCCGCCGCCGGACTTGGCCGGCTTGGACGACGCCGCCGGGGCCTTCTCCTTCTTCGGTGCCTGCGAGGAGACACGAGCGGGTGTCAGCGCGCATCCGGTGTGGCGACGCGGGGAGACGCGCGCGGCGGCCGGGATGGCGCACGTACCATGGCTGACGGCGGTGGCGCGGCGGCGGGAGCGGGAGCGGCGAAGAGAAGGAGGAGACGGCGGCGGCGGGGAGGAGGAGAGGAGATGGATTGCGGGGAGGGGGAGGGGGTATATAAGTCGGATGGGGGCTAGGGTTCCTCTGTGGGCCTGAGTGGGCTGTTGGGCCGCATGCGCTGGGCTCGTTCTGGGAGTTTATACATCCGAGTCCATTAACACTCAAAAAAAATATGAGTCCATTTGAAGTTTCTTATTTTGCTCGATTTTTTTTTGAAGTTTCTTATACATTCAAAAACCATCCCCGTGTACGTGCACGTGCAGTGGAAGTATCTCAAAAATGTGTGTTTGCAAGGGTGTATAGGGAAAAGAGGCTCCATCGTACGAAACCTCCTCTCAGAATTTGTGACAAGCTTTGACCACGACTTTTTTAGAAGAAAAAAGATACCGTCCCACATTAAATTAGTGAAGCCCTTACATATAACCATACAAGACCACAGCAAACACACACACACACACACACACACACACACACACACACACACACACACAGAGAGAGAGAGAGAGAGAAAATAAAAATGACCTGATACAATGGTGTCTGAGAACAACCACAACCCCAGACAAACAACAAGGCAGACTGATGCGGCATCGCTTGGAGTCATCTGGGTTCTCATCCACACTCAGGCAACCAGACGTAGATCCCAACTCGTCGCACCCTCGTCGGGGCTACGGAACCCTCAATGCGAAGCCTCATGTACAGTAAGGGACTTGGATATGCCAGACTCCGATAAAAGGATGCTTGGATCTCCGATTGAAATATAAGCAAGGGTGCAATGTAGGGGGGCTATAACCCCCCCCCCCCCAGCAAACTGTATTTTTAATAATTGTTTATGTTGGGGTACATGTATCCTATAATCATTGTTTTTATTTATAATGATCACATGTATGGTGTACTAAGACCTTATTTGTTGATGAAAATGATCTTTTTGATGTTTCTCTATATTTTACCAGTAAATGTGCAGGTCACAAACATCTTTGAATGGCCTTAAGCAGGCACCACGAGTGTGGTACCAAACCGAGTAGAAGCTACATAAAATGCAGTTAATTATGTCAGTTGCAGATACATCGATGTCGATGCTCAATAAGTCGGGTATGGTATGGTACAACTCATTTACACGGACGATATCATTAAGGGATGTATTCGACTCTGACTCCTTCACTCCAATCGTTGTTTTTCTTCTATTATTTCAAAAGTAGAAAGTAGCTCCTTCAACTTCAGGCAAAAACTGCGTAAGTGAACATATAACTTAGAGAAAAATGAGCTAATCTAGACAATCTTGTTTGCATAATAAAAACTCCTACATGCCGGTCTCTTCACAAATTGAGCTACCTAGAGGTGTCTGTTCATGTGTCCATGCTAAAGTCTCAACTAATTCCTGTCAATATCCATGCTAGGACCAGACGTTGTCCCTCCAATGGATCCCTAACACAAACGCATCATCTTAGCAGCATGGGCTCTAGGAATCCCAACAATTCTCTTTAGATCATCTAACTGCCGCGACTTTCAAAGTCCTGCACAATAAAGAAGACGAGAGCGTGCGACAAAAGAAAATGTCCAAAGGAGACTTAATCAACTTCCTATGCTCAAATCCATGTAACAGGACCTCATCAATGATGGGCGGCCTTTCCATCGCAAATACATGTGGAAAATGAAAGTCTTGTTGAAAATAAAATCTTCATTTGGTATTTAGATCAAACAACATCCTAATAAAATGATAATCTAAAAAGGGGACTGGCAATGATGCACTAAGTGTTAATTTTGTGACAATGAGGAGCCAATTCAACATTTATTCCTTCACTGCCCATTATCCAAATTATAAATAATGTTCACTAATTAAAAAAATTCTTCACAATTTTTTAAAATATTCTTGAATTAGAAAAACACAAATTCGAAAAGGTGTGTTCATTCATTTTAAAGTCGTTCATGAATTAAAAAATCTTTCTAAATTTTGAAAATCTTCACAAATTACAAAAAAAATCATGAATTTAATTTTTGCTAATTTTAAAAATGTTTCTGAAATTAAAAAATATTCATGAATTTTAAAAGCATTCCTGGAAACAATGTTTGGGAATTTCCTTTAGGCTTATGGTTTGAAAACGTAATAATGTTCCAAAACCTTCCAAAAAACCAATGAAAAAAGACAGAAACATGCGAGCATGGCCCTCAATCGATGCACATATATTGTCTGTATGGTGGGTCAAAACTGGCCCATAAGGCCATTCGGTTGTGCATTTCTTTTATGGGCCAGCTACGGGGTGCATATATTACCATGTACTCCCTCCGTTTATTTTTACCTACATATAAGATTTGGTCAAAGTCAAACTTTGTTAACTTTGACTAAGTTTATAGAAAAAAGTATCAAGATTCACAATATGAAATCAATATAGTTAGATGCATCATGAAATTAATTTTTATACCATATAGCTTTAGTATTGTAGATGTTAATATTTTTTTCTATAAAGTTGGTCAAACTTTTCAAAGTTTGACTTTGAACAAATCTTATATGCAGGCTAAAAAGAAACGGGGGGAGTATTTATACAGAAATTGTTGTCAGTATGTTTTCAATAATTTTTTGCCGATCAAAATTACCATGGTGTTTGTGCGTAAGGTATCAGGTCTACGTTGCTTTATATTTCCATGCTATTTACACAAAAGTTACAGGGGTATGTTTTTGACAACACTTTTCATGGGTCAAAAGATAACATGGTGTTTGTAGCTGACTTATAAGCTCTATGGTGTGTAAATTATAATGTTATTTACACAAAAGTTAACGGGAGTGTGTTTTTCAATAACTGTTTTTTCGGGTCAAAATTGCTGTTGTATTTGTGAGTAAGTTATCAGGTCTGTAGCGCGTATATTACCATGCTATTTAGACAGAAGCTATCAAGGGGTAAGTTTTCAACAACTTGTTTTCTCGGGTCAAAAGTTACCACGGTGTTTTTATGTGAGTTATCAACTCTGCGGTGTGTAACTTACCTGCTATTTACATAGAAGTTGCCAGAGGTATGTATTTATCATCTTTTTTCCCTGGCTCGGAATTACCATGGTGTTTGTGCGTAAGTTTCAAGTTTGCTTTCTACACCAAAGTTGCGGGGTATGTTTCAACAAATATTTTTCTTCCAAAACAAAGTTACCATACACAACCGTTCTTGGAAATGTTTCAATCCATTATGAGCTAGATAGAAGGATAGCTCATCAAACAGAGATTACATAACACATGTATGCATTGCTAATTCTATTATTAGACCGTCACGCAACCGTAAAACATATGCGGCATCTGAGATTAAACAACTCCAAATAGTTGCACATATGTTAAGAGTTCGAGTAGGTTATCTTATCTTATTAATGATTGTAACTTGTTAATTTTGTTTGTAGATATGTTGACTGCATGCATTCAGGGATGATAGTGGTGATTTCAAAGTTGCCAACCCCGAAGACATTGATGCTTTTGTTGCACTCCACGAAGGTTCCTACCTGGCCTTCCCAGGAGAGCCATGCTTGACGATGCAAGTGCATTCGCCATCAAGAAACTTGAAGAACCGATTCGTCCATGTTCATCTCCATGTGGCCTGCTAGCCAAACGAAAGACAAGGAGACCTCCCGCAGCACTGGGGAGTTCCCAGGATGCAGGCGTCATGGTCGCTAAAACAACAAGCTGAAACAACACGGCCACAACGACAAAAGATTGTGCTACCGGTACATCGATCCTTCCATCCTATAGCTGGCAGTGGTCGACTTAACCTCGTGCAGGCCGTCCATGGGCCAGAGCTCGTGGAGGTGGAACGAGACATGGTTGGGCGAGAAACTATCATTCGCGAGGGGCCGTCTGGTGGAGTGCTTCTTCAATAACTTTTTTTGGGGTCAAAATTATCGTGGTATTTGTTAGTAAGTTATCAGGTCTGTAGTGCTTATATTAGAGCATCTCCAGCCGCGCCCCCAACAAGGCCCCCAGGCGACTTTTCGGCCGCCGGCGCCAAAAAATCAGCCCAGTCGTGCCCCTAGGGGCCCATTTTTCGCCGGCTCGGGCCAAAATTGGCGCCGGAGGACCCAACCAGAACCCGGCGCGCTGGGGGGCGCTCGGGGGCGCCGGGCGAATCGTTTTTGGCGCGAAAGCGCCGTGGGGCAGCTGCGTCAGTGACACCGCCCGCCTCGTCTTCCCAACGCCTCGGTTTCCCGTAGGGAATCAATGGCAAGGCTGCCGCCAGTCAGCTTTGCCATTGATTCCTCACGGGCGACGCGTCACGGGGCGGCGCGCTGACGCGCGCCGACACCTTCCCTCCCTCGGGCGCGTACACACGGACCCAGCACGGCTATATATGGTCTCGCTCGCCGCATTGGAGTGCCACCTCTCCACACCTCTCCTGAACGCCGCCGCCGAGCTCTTCTCCCCACCCCAACCCTCCTCCCGCTCCCGCCAATATCTTCTTCCTAGCCACTCCCTCCCAGATGGCCGAGCGTTTCCCCGGAGACGAGGCGGCGGCCAACTGCTTCGGCCGCCGTTCACTCCGCGAACAGGAGTCCTGGCTCCTGTTCCAGGCGAACATCCCGGCGCCGCCGGACATGCGCGCCGGGCCGACGGGTTGGAAGCTCAGCAATGAGGGAGTACCCATTCCCCCGTTGCCCGACGCCGTCAACAAGCCATCGTACTTCGCCGACGAGGTCGAGATCGCGCGCGCCTCCCTCACCGACGCCGAGCGCTTCCTTCCCCAGTACGCCGCTGACAACAACATGGCTTGGGCGGCGTTCTTTGAACGCCGCCAGCAGCGGCGGCTGGCGTCCACCAACGGGGCGCCGGTGGTCGGCGGCATCAAGAACAGCGAGGGGCGCCACCTCTGGTGGGGCGTCCCCGGCCGCACCCTCGACGGCATGCTGACGCACCTCGAGGGCGGCAACAGCCCACCTTTGGCGTACCCCCCGGCGAGGATGGCCACCCCGGCGCACCACCGGCGCGACGGGCAATGGGCGCCAAGGAGGTTCGGCTCCTCCTCCTCTTCTTCCTCGTCGCGTTCTTCCTCCCAATCCTCCGGCACTCCATCGCTGCTCGGCGTCAAGGCCGAGCCCGCGGCGGAGACGCCGCTCGGTCGGCGTACACGCATCGCCGGCATCGTCATCAGCGAGGGCGCCCGGCGTGCCTCCTCGTCGGCTCCTCCCCCGCGCTTCGTCAAGCCGAAGACGGAGCCGGGCCTCGCGCCGGTGAAGACGGAGCCGGGGCTGGCTCCGGTGAAGACGGAGCCGGGGCTGCTGACGCCGGTGAAGGCGGAGCACGGCGAGGTCGAGCTGGACGACGACGCGGCCCTTGAATGGGCGCTCCAAGACTCACTGAAGATGGCGAGGGAGCGCCAGTGCGCCGTCCTACAGCGCTTCGCGCAGCGCCGCCGAGGACGCGACGGAGGCGGCGTCATCATCATCGACGACAGCGACGACGACGACGACGTGCCGCCGCTACCAACCGGGGAGGGGGCCAGCAGGGGCGCCCGAGTCAAGGAGGAGAAGGCCGACGATGGCGGCGACAACGTCGACTTCTCGGTCTTCAGCAAGTTTTTTTGACTAGTTTTTGTTTGTAATGGCATGTTAGCCCAAGTTTGCGAATGTTAAGCCCAAGTTTGCTGAAAATTGGCGTGTTTTCAGCCCAAGTTTGTCTATTTTTTCACCACGCCTGGGGCCGGCCCTGGGGGCGGCGGCTGGGGGCAACTCGCCCCTAGTCCCACTTTTTTCGCCGGGTCACCCCCAGGCGGCGATTTAGGCACCCCCTGGGGGGCCAACGGCTGGAGTTGCTCTTACCATGCTATTTAGACAGAAGTTACCGACGTAAGTTTTCAAGAACTTGTTTTCTCGGGTCAAAAGTTACTATGTTGTTTTTACATGAGTTATCAACTCCGCAATGCGTAGTTTGTCATGCTACTTACACAGAAGTTACCGAAGGTATGTATTTATCATCTTTTTCCCTGGCTCGGAATTACCATGGCCTTTGTGCGTAAGTTTTCAGGTTTACTTTAGATACAGAAGTTACCGGGGTATGTTCCAACAAATATTTTTCTTCCGAGACAAAGTTACCATACATATTATGTGTAAGTTATCAGGTTTGCCGTGCCTAAATTACAATGTTATTTACACATAAGTTACCTGCATATTTACACTAAATAGTTGAAATTATTCTGACTTGCATGATCAGGTGGTTTACAACAAAAAATACCACATCGACTAGATAATCTCGGGCATAGGATGCGTATCTATTGGTGTGTGAGTCATTCGGTAGTTTGGCAAAAAAAATGGTTTGGCAGATACATTTTTTGATTAATTAATATACTGGACGAAGCAAGCATTATTTTTATAAAAGTTCAAAATATAAAGAAAGTGTGTTCACAAAGGAGCTTCCGCAAAGAAAAGATCATGGACGAGCTAGTCCTCGGGAAGGTTCTAATGTCAACCCCATTCACACCATAATTGTATACCCTTTTTATGTGAAGAAAATGATTGACCACCGAAGATCTTTTTTATGAAAAAGGCACAGGGTCCACAGATTCACTAAGAAATAAATTGCTAGGATATCATGTACACTGCCGAGGACCAAGATGAACAGAGAACGGAGACCACACACGCCTGCCGTCACTCGCTATCGTTGTTCGCCGTCCATATGCGGATACCACATGTCCATAGATATTTTGATTGAGTACATTTAGCTGCACACTTTTCATGCATAGTTCGCGAAAAAAGGACTGGACTTTGTAACTATACCTGGACGTACCTGCCCAAGGTGCAACATTAGTATATGTATCTATAAATAGCTTCCCATTTCATGACATCGTGCGGCAAACATATCAAATTAGAGTTATCGAAGAGCCGAACTAGCTATCACTTATTCGCTTCAGACTGGAGAAAGGTGAAGAACACATCTCCTTGTCTAGCCTTACGTACATCGGGGTAGGTAGAACTAATGCCGTCAACTACTGATGCAACCATCTACGGCGACCGGTTCCCGCCGGCTGATTTGCACCGGCGGCCGGTGGACTACCAGCCCAAAACCTGGGACTACGACTCCATTTGCTCCTTGCATCAGCAGGCGCACCAAGACGACAAGATGCATGCATGATCAGCCAAAATTTTCTTTCATTTTTTCCTTTCTTAATTTTTTTTCCGTGTCTGGCCATGGCGAGCCACAGGGTTGGGTGTGTCAACATTAGGGGAGGGACATTATTTCGGTGATGAGAGAGAAGGCCATGGGGTCAAGCTCATCAGTGCCATGTTAATGCTAGTGAGGCTAGGGCGGCATCACGCCAAGGTCGAGGAGATGGTGCAGTACTAGGAAAAATCCTAGTAGTAGCCCTTGTTTTATAGCTAGCAGTAGCGCTTGTACAAGCGCTACCACTAAGGCGCTACAGCTAACCGGTAGTAGTAGCGCTGGAAAGCGAGCGCTACTGCTGTACCTAGTTAGCAGTAGCGCTCTGTTCGGGAAAGCGCTACTGATAATAATAAGTAGCAGTAGCGTTTCTTCTGAAAAGCGCTGCTGCTAACTTTTCCTGTATTTTTGAAAATACAACTTATTTTCTCTGTAGGTTTTATATACAATACATTCATTGTATGATTTTATGATCATGATTAGTTATTACTAGTCGTGAACCCATGCCACTGCACGGGCTAGTAACAAAAAACATAGATTACCTCAGGTTCTGTAATGCTTTTTTAATGTATTATTTAGCTATTAGATTATATGGAGAATAGAGAACTATCTTTTGAATCGATGTAGAGTACGTGTGTGTGAAGTCCTACTTATAGATGTCAGTCAGACATATGTAACCCAGATATGAGAATGCACTTATTAATCACCCATTGAATTTTTTGATTAAATAAATAAATTATTTCTTAGATTAACGGGGTTGCTTACTCACACATACATCTTCGGACTATGCCACTGCAACATCCACATTAACCTTGCATAAACCAAACATTGGAGTATTCCGACCCCTTTGTGTTTCTGTGTATGACGGATAATCCTTGTAGAATTATGGATCTTTGTCGTGAACACCTGAAGATCTTCAAGACAATCTAAAAGTTTAGAATGGAAGTTATAGTTAATAACATTAAATCAGTGAATTATTTCCTTGTGGAAGATGCACTGTTATTATATGCGTAAACCACAATCAAATAATTCAATTGGCTATGTATGGAAATCCACATTGCGACAATTTGAGAACAATCAATGCAGAGGCCGTTTTTTGAAAAAAAATCATTGACATATCCACGTATACCTTCATTTGACGACACAAATCATAATCTTATTTTCGGTCCAATAGTGTAATTAATTATCTTTTGATTATTTGTCATATTGTTGTGGTGAGAGCGAACTGAGAAGCGAAATAAAAAAAATCTTAAAGCCTGCACACATTTAAGAACTAAATTAATATTGAGATGGTCCTCTCGTATAGTCCTACTATGAGTCTATGATAATTTGGGGAAAACTGAAGATAATGCTCTCGGAGGAATTCATTTTATTCCTGTGATAACTCCTTTTGTCAAAATACATAGAGTAAGCAATTAAATAGATTATTCCACCCCCCCCCCCCCCCCCCCCCCAATCCTTTCAGTTTTGTTATATAAATATAAATGAGCAGGATTATATAGTAGTGGATGTTAAAAATACATAAAGTAGTATGTTCACATGATAGAGTAAATTCAGGTATATAACATAGGTTGCAATTGAAGTTGAGAATGCTTGACTTAACACACGTATTATTCAGCACACTACATATATGTATAAGAGTCAACTGGGAGATAAAAATATATAAAAGTATTCTTAAAGCGAACTGAAAAACCTGATCCATACTGTATCTCCTTTATCACCCCTGAGAATACAAATCTGAGTTAGAGGCATCATGTCGAGTACAAATTTTTTTATCACATGTGCTGAGAACTAAAAACATCAGATATCAAACACATTTGTACTAACTAAATTGTAGCTGCAACTAAAAATGTCCAAAGCAACATGACTGGATTATTTAGACAGCTTGAGAAGTGAGGGTTCTAAAACTCCAAAAAGAAACTAAATCTATTAGTAATATTTTTTTCTGAAATCAAAACTTTAGGGATCATGCAAACACCACAATGGACTGACCGATGAGTAAAAGCAGGATTGGGATACTGTTTCTGGAATGCGCCAGTAATCTGGCGCTAGCTTCTGCGTCAGGTTGCTTGAATCCATATGGAAACAGAGAAAAACTGAAGATACTCAAGATGAAACATCACCCATAGTGGAGAAACCTTCATAGATTATGCAAGATGGGTCGGCTGAGGACCAGAGCAAGATCGATTTGCAGTAGTCATCAATTAAAGCTGTGAGGGGTGTTGGTGATTGGGATGGCGGGTGGGGTGGTCTAACGATTGCAAAAGGCCACCTAAACCCGTTTTCTCCTGCCATATGCTTGCAGTGTAGAGATCACCTGGGAAGCCTGGACACGTGTGCATGCCATTGTCAAACCACAGGCCACCACATGTACTCGTCCATAAATTGCTCCTGACTGGCGACCGACGGCGACGTGGACTGATTTCTCAAATTCCTATTCCAATCACTATTGCTGCAGCCCGCATGTGGATCGCAGATACTTATTGCTAGCGGCATGGAGGAGCATGAGTACTTGGAGATTGCGTCGGAGGAGACTTCTCCGCACCTGCACCGGCCAATTAATATTGTAGACCACTCGTGCCGGATTGCTTGCCACGTCGCCTGCCAGATTGTACTCTATTACGAAAAAGACATGGGAAGACAAAATCTGCTTCTCTAGTAGGGGTCCTCTTCTTTTCTTTTCGAGGGAGATGACGGTCATAGTTCCTATTTTCTTTTTCTTCTCGACGGAAAGAGTGGAGAGTCCAAGGGGAGCACGGCTGGGTGGAGAGGGCAAGTAGAGCAGTGCATCCAAACTCATGACATTAGAATTACACTGAAGTGCGAGTATATGTGAGCCAGAATTTCTATATTAGTTAACTTCTTTTCAATTACATTCGCAAAAAAACTTCTTTTCAATTTAAAATCTCCACAATCCAATCAGAAGAAATGACCAAAATATTGGTGCATTGGAGTTCTATTACACGTTACCTCAAATACATGGTGAGCAGGATCAATTGCTGCACGGAGGAGATGTGATTGGAACAGGTTAGAGGAAAGAGGCTAGAAGGCATAGCTCTGCTGGGTCCTGGGGATTGATTTCGTCCTCACTGACGGTGAAGTTGGGCTTCTGGTGCTGGGCGTCCTTTGTGGTTACAGGCAACCTTGATGTTTGGCTCACAACTCAGTCCGGCACCATGTCCTGTATGACATGTCTCCAACACAATGCTTTCATCTTTCTCCCCATCCTTGTATCGTATTTGATTCATGCTAGGTTTTGCCTTTAGAAAAGAACTTGATGTTGAAGGGGCGACCGTGTCCATGAAAGTGCATGGGAGGAGCGACAGGAGGCAGTGTATATGCGAATATTGTTTGATGCAGCCTCACCAACAATGGATGCCTCCTGGCCTGATTCAAACTAACGCCTACAAATCTCCTACCCCATATCGTGGATTGCAATGTGGTAAGACTTGGAAGCTTAAGAAATTTGAAGGATCTCCTGCTCTGTATGGTGGATTGCAGCATGGTTGGGCAGAAGAGAGGAAGGGGATCGGAGAGAGGCTGGTCTGGATAATTCTTTATGGATTGAAACGTAGATGGAACTTCAATGTTTAATACATCATGGTGATTGGAGAGGGGACATGCAAGGAGGATGATTATGTGGAGTGGCGTTGGGAATTTGGGATCTGTCCATGACGTATCTGAGCCTTGGTGGAGGAGGAACGGCTGATTACGTGATGGAGATGTTTATTTATGGGACGTGATGGAGATTTTTTTTATTTGGTAAGATTACGTGATGGAGATGTTTTTATTTGGTAAGTAACTCATGATGATAGAGTTCCTTAAGAACCTTGAGGTAGTTTAAAAAAAAGAACCTTGAGGTGGGACAACACGTGAGGACTCCAATATTTCATCCGATGGCTGTGAATAATTAATGCCGAGATCCTACGAACAATTAGTATCCTACGGACAATTAGATTAGTTCTTGAGGATTAACATGGAGGCTCGTATGGTGCTTCCGATTAGTAAATATAAGATATATAACAGTGGGTGAAATGGACGTGAATTAGATTCAAGTAAAGGCAACATATGGTGCATGTCGAAAGTACTACTAATCCAAACTTGATCTAATTTGGATTAGTAGTACTTTCGATGTGCACCACATGTTGCCTCCACTTGAATCTAATCCATGTTCATTTCATCTACTGATATATATAATAACTCATCATGCTCATATAACAACTTAGCATCATACACCATCGATCATAATAATAAATAACTCATCATTGCTATCACAATAACAAGTCATACTCATCATCATCATATAACTTCTACTCGTTATCATAGTAACAAGTCATACTCATCATCATCATAGTCATCTAACCAACCCTACTTAATTATTCTTAGAACATGATCATGAGTATTAGCTAGGACCTAAATACCATCTCTAAGGTAAAATAGCATAAAACAAGATAGATCCTGACTCTCCATTATGGAGAATGGAGATTACACTGTCTCCAATTCTTGCCCTTCGCACAATGTTGCTTTCAAGTAGCTCCCTACGATTGACCATACACTTTTTCCAATCTTGATTGTCATGTCTTCATCGGTTTTAGAAATCCGGTATGAACAGCAGTGATGCGTAGGATGACCTGGTCGTAAGTTCATAACATCAAGGCGACCATTCGGAAACATCAGATGAGGCACACAATCCTTTGGGATTTTCTGTTGAAAAACATAGTAATAACTTCGTAGTTAGCAATGTAGTTGTGTTTTAGAAGAATTTATGCAAAAGATGGACGGATGTCGTAATAGTAAAAAATCTTACCATGACTATCTCCATGGATGTTACGGTAGTTCAACACGTGCACTAGTGACACGTATTGACCATAATGCGGAGGAGTTTGATAATAGATATTGTAATTCTCAAGATCAGTAATAAATGGGATCAGATGATTTTTCTCCTGATAAGTTAATTCTGAGTCATCGGTGTTGTAGGTTCCGTCTACCATCTTCCGCACATTCTTTGAAGAATGAAAATAAGTTATCAATGGAAATAAGTTGTCAACTATTATGAAATAAACAATATAAATTACTTAATAACTATGTTTGAGAAACTCACATAGTGGTAGAATTGGAAGCGTATCAACAAGGACGCAAATGCCCATATTGTCTTAGGCGATGTCAGGATCACCAAGATCCATGGTGACAAGCATACCCTCATGAAAATCATACATCTTCCAAAGTGCTTCCCAATTCGGGCAACAAAAATGGGATACGCTCTCAGAATTGTGTAGATTTACATCAAAATCCATACCATGATGGGTCCTTAGGTGAATTATCTTTGTTTCCATACTTTCATGATCTTCAAAATCCATCCTCTCCAAGACATAGCGTCTTGCATGGCATGGGATAAACTAGTCAAATTGTAAAAGACAAAAATTACACGTTGAAGTAGCAGAAGTCATGGTTAATTATGAAAAACACACTTGTCATTGCGTACTGTTTCAACATCGAAGGTCTCCTGGAACTTAATGCTAAAGCACCGACCTTCGTCCAGGTGAGGCCTGTCACACAGACCCCGGTCATTGCCGCACCAGTTGCACTCCCCTGGGAGACTTTCATCGTCGACCACGACATTTCCTATGTTCATAATTCAAAGAATAAACTTGTACAACTAAATATATGTACTACAAAAACTAAGTTAGATCATTATTATTCATCACGGGTTGACTATCGGTCTGCCGAGTCTTTTCTTGAAAACTCTTAGCTCACGTGGTGTATACATTCGACTGTTGGTGATGATTGCTCCCCCTTTCACCCGAGGGCATTACACCAAAATGTCTAGCACACGCGAACGAAGGAGAAGCGACCCCCACGACAACAGTCGGGATTTTTCATCCTCTCATATATGGTGGAGACTCTCCCTCATGGATTCCTCTCCGACATTTGCGACCGTTGGTGATGGTCGTTACTCCTCCTTCCCCTAGTGCATAACAAAGGTCTAGCACAAGGAGAATAAGGAGAAACGACCCCCACGACAGCAGTCGGGATTCTTTGTACTCTCTCATATATGGTGGACACACTCCCTCACTGATTTTTCGACCGTCGGTGATGGTAATTATTCCTCCTTCCCCTAGTGCATAACAAAGCTCTAGCACAAGGAGACGAAGGAAAAAGACCCCCACGACAACAGCCAGGATTCTTCTCCCTCACTCATTTGTTGACTGTCATGTATGGAGCCTCGACAGACTTAAAGTCAACCCGAAATGTCATTTAATTATCTTTCTAGAAAATCCAGGCCACTCGATATTTCCTACATATTCTAGCACAAGTCATGCCAAAATTCACGGAAAAATCCGGCATGACCTTTGCTAAAAAAAGGACATATCGAGCGCCTGAAATTTTGCTGGAACATAAATTAATCAACACTCCAGCAAAACATAGGCCACTCAGAGGTGTTACCTGCAAACATGGCCGGCCACTTGGGCAAGCACATATCCTATTTGAGCAACACAAGATATACATGGCCGACTGGTCTCACCTTGAGGTCGGAGGGGGTCGGTGACGGGGACGACGGCGGGGACGATGGAGGGGCTCCTTGATTTCTGCAAAAACAAAATATAAACAAAAACATTATTATCCTCATCTTACACTACTAGGAAAATGCCTATAGATAGAAGTTTACCAGTAGCGTTTGTTTGCAACCCAACGCTACTAGTAGTTAGTAGTAGCGCTGGCTACAAACAGGCTATTGGTATCAGTTACCAGCAGCGCTTGTTACCTAGGCCCACGCTACTACTAAGTGTAACACACCACACCCCCTGGTCAAAACATAGCAACATCGCCTGTCCTCCAACCTGCGCTACTGCTAGTTTAGGATCTATAGCGCCTGTTTGTCCAAGCGCGCTACTGCTAATTTTTCTATGTATAACATTTTACCAGTAGCGTGTGTTTCTGACCCGCGCTATAAGTAGTGCAACCCTAGCCGTAGATATTTTGCAAGCTGCCATAGCAGTAGCGCGCATAGGAGACCCGCGCTACTGCTATGCCCGCCAGCCACCTGTTGGGGAACGTAGTAATTTCAAAAAATTTCCTACGCACACGCAAGATCATGGTGATGACATAGCAACGAGAGGGGAGAGTGTTGTCCACGTACCCTCGTAGACCGAAAGCAGAAGCGTTATGACAACACGGTTGATGTAGTCGTACGTCTTCACGATCCGACCGATCCAAGCACCGAACGTACGGCACCCCCGAGTTCAGCACACGTTCAGCTCGATGACGATCCCCAGGCTCCGATCCAGCAAAGCTTCGGGGATGAGTTCCGTCAGCACGACGGCGTGGTGACGATGATGATGTTCTACCGGCGCAGGGCTTCGCCTAAACTCCGCGACGATATGACCGAGGTGGAATATGGTGGAGGGGGCACTGCACATGGCTAAGGAACGATCCGTAGATCAACTTGTGTGTCCTAGGGTGCCCCCTGCCCCCGTATATAAAGGAGCAAGGGGGGGAGGCCGACTGGCCCTAGAGGGCGCGCTAGGAGGAGGAGTCCTCCTCCTAGTAGGAGTAGGACTCCCCCTTTCCTACTCCTACTAGGAGGGGGAAAGGAAGGGGGAGAGGGAGAGGGAAAGAGGGGGGCGCCGCCCCCCTTCCTAGTCCAATTCAGACCAGAGGGGAGGGGGCGCGCGGCCCACCCTAGCCGCCCCACTCTCTCTCCACTAAGGCCCATAAGGCCCATTACTTCTCCCCGGGGGGGGGGGTTCCGGTAACCCTCCGGCACTCCGGTTTTCTCCGAAAACGTCCGGAACACTTCCGGTGTCCGAATATAGTCGTCCAATATACTCCCTCCATTCCAAAATATAGTGCGCCCGCGCTTTTCGAGGTCCAACTTTGACCATAAATTTAACCAACGAGACCAACTGCGGCGGGAGAAAAAATTATATAATTGAAAACTTCTTTCGAATACGAATTCACTGATATAATTTTTGCTCCCGCCACAATTGGTCTTGGTAGTTAAATTTACGGTCAAAGTTGAATCACGTGGATAGAGGAAGCACTATATTGTGGAATGGAGGGAGTATCAATCTTTATGTCTCGACCATTTCGAGACTCCTTGTCATGTCCGTGATCACATCCAGGACTCCGAACAAACTTCGGTACATCAAAACTTATAAACTCATAATAAAACTGTCATCGTAACGTTAAGCGTGCGGACCCTGCGGGTTCGAGAACTATGTGGACATGACCTAGAACTATTCTCGGTCAATAACCAATAGCGGAACCTGGATGCCCATATTGGTTCCTACATATTCTACGAAGATCTTTATCGGTCAAACCGCATAACAACATACGTTGTTCCCTTTGTCATCGGTATGTTACTTGCCCGAGATTCGATCATCGGTATCCAATACCTAGTTCAATCTCGTTACCGGCAAGTCTCTTTACTCGTTACGTAATGCATCATCCCGTAACTAACTCATTAGTTACATCGCTTGCAAGGCTTATAGTGATGTGCATTACCGAGAGGGCCCAGAGATACCTCTCCGACAATCGGAGTGACAAAACCTAATCTCGAAATACGCCAACCCAACATCTACCTTTGGAGACACTTGTAGTACTCCTTTATAATCACCCAGTTACGTTGTGACGTTTGGTAGTACCCAAAGTGTTCCTCCGGTAAACGGGAGTTGCATAATCTCATAGTTTCAGGAACATGTATAAGTCATGAAGAAAGCAATAGCAATATACTAAACGATCAAGTGCTAGGCTAACGGAATGGGTCATGTCAATCACATCATTCTCCTAATGATGTGATCCCATTAATCAAATGACAACACATGTCTATGGTTAGGAAACATAACCATCTTTGATTAATGAGCTAGTCAAGTAGAGGCATACTAGTGACTATATGTTTGTCTATGTATTCACACATGTATCATGTTTCCGGTTAATACAATTCTAGCATGAATAATAAACATTTATAATGATATGAGGAAATAAATAATAACTTTATTATTGCCTCTAGGGCATATTTCCTTCACCACCTACCACCTTTCCCCTTCTTCCTCCCCTCTCTTCTTCCCCCTTCCTTTCTCCCCCTTTCCTTGCACCTTGCTTGTTCCTTTCAATCCTCCCCCACCACCACCCCTCCATTAGAGCCCTCCCTCCCCCTCTTCTTTGCCCCTCCACCACCCCTCCATTAGAGCCCTCCTCCCTCCCCCTGTTCTTTGCCCCTCCACCACCCCTCCATAATTAGAGCCCCCTCCCTCCCCCTCTTCTTTACCCTCCACCATCCCCCTTTTCTTTGTGCCCTCCACCACCACCCCCTCCATTAATGCCCTCCCTCCCCCTCTTCTTTTCCCTCCTCCCACTTCCATTAATGCCTTCCCTATTCTCTCCCTCTCCTCTCCCACTATCTCCCTAGCTATCTAGCTCTCTCTCTCTCTCTCTCACTAGCTAGCTAGCTAGCTAGTTAGAGCTATATATCTATATCTACTAGGTAATTAAGAAGAAAGGTGCTCGATATCCCTCTCGACACATAGGTGAGCAAAAAAAGGTGTTTGTGTGGATAGGACCGAAACTATATATATATGGCCGATATGAGAATATATATACCGAATTGTGTGTGGCATAATTTGAGTTGCCTACATTGTGTATTTGATGAAATAATGTGGGTGACATGAGTTGCCTATGTTTTGCCGAATTGTCGATTCAATTCCGTTTCGGCGAATTTCGGGCATGCAAACTCAATATGTCCTATGTTTAGGGAAGGTCATGCCGAATTTTTGTATGAATTTGATCCATGCATGCATATATACGTGGTTATAATATTTGCTCCGCCCGCAGGTGATCATGAAGGTCAATGGAAGGATGCTGGAAAGATACTGGCAATCCGCTGTGGATGACATGTATGAAAAAAGACTGAGGGATGTTTTATGTCCGTGTCGAAAATGCAAAGGAAGAGTCAGGCTTGACCCCTTTAAGGGTGGTAAATTCAAGGCGCACCTGCTCATGCATGGTTTATGCATGGCCATACTCGGTGGATAAGTGAAGATGATGATGATGATGGTGGTGATGATGATGATGATGATGATGAGGACGTCGATGGGGCAGGAAATAACGACATGGGGCCACCAGACGAAGAGATGACCGATTATGTGCCCGAAGAGGAAGACGGCCTCGGAAATGTCGATGGCGAAGAGGCAGTTCAAGGCGGAGAAGACGCGGACACGCCACCATCTTCGTCGCTACTAAGTTCAGCCATGCGGGACCCGCATGTTCGAGACCTGCTTCGCAAGAAGACGACTAGCGACAGAGCTGCTTCTAGAGAGGAGGCCAAACTGGCGCAACTGGAGGTAGACTCGATGACTCCTTTGTATGATTGTTGCAATAATCCCGAGGTGACCCGCTTGAGTTTCACACTAGAACTTCTAAAGATGAAGGCAAAAAACAAATGGACAGATACAAGCCTAGATGAGCTTCTGAAGTACCTAAAGAAGGTTCTTCCTGCAGGAAGCCTGTGTCCTACTAGTGTCACTAGTAGAAAAAGGGGTATTTGTCCCGGTTCATAAGGGCCTTTAGTCCCGGTTCTGGAACCGGGACTAAAGGGTCGTTACTAAAGCCTCCCCCTTTAGTCACGGTTCTTACACGAACCGGGACTAATGGCCGTCCATGTGGCCGCTGCCTGGAGGTCCACCTTTAGTCCCGGTTGGTAACACCAACCGGTACTAAAGGAAATTTTATGTTTTTTTTTTTGAAAATTTTCTTTTTAATGTTTTTTTTGAAATTTATTTTTGATTTTTTTAACCTCTAATCTCTAATCACCCTCATCACTACTCAATTTAACCTCTAATCTCTAATCACCCCTCATCATTCCGAATCATCTAACTTCCCGGACGGTCACCCATCTCACTACTCTAGCCTGAGCACGCTTAACTTCCGGGTTCTATTCTCCCTCGTTTCCAAGTCTGCACTTGTTGTTTTCCTGACAATAGTAAGATGTCAATCCTATTAACCCTCAGGAATTTAGCTTGAGCATGAAGTCACACATTTCACTGTTTGAGTTTGAAATTATCGTTCTAAAAAACAATAATTATTTAGTAACACTAATATTTCTTGAATAAGTAGTTTGACCACAGTTTGACCATAGTTTGACCACAGTTTGACCATAGTTTGACCACAGTTTGACCACAGTTTGACCAGATTTGACCAAAATTCAAAAACACTGAAAGAATTATTTAGTAACACTGATATTTCTTGAATAAGTAGTTTGACCATTGTTTGACCACAGTTTACCAGATTTGACCAAAATTCAAAAAAATTGAAATAATTATTTAGTAACACTAATATTCTTGAATAATTATTTAGTAACACTAATACTTCTTGAATAAGTAGTTTGACCATAGTTTGACCAGATTTAACAAATTTTTTTTTAAAAAACTGAAATTTGAGCATAACTTTTTTCCCTTTTAGAATCCGAGGATTCTAAAAATTTGCAAACAGGCCGTAGGCGGTCAAAATTGGATGCGGATTTTCGTGCTGAACATTTTGATATATTATACGTTTTTTTCTGACATAGTATGCAAAAGTTATAGTCGTTTTACATTTTCCCTACACTTTTTGCAAAACATGTCCAAATTTAAGTTTTTAAATTTTCCTAACTAGTAGATGTAGTAACATAACTACATCTCGAAGGATTTTAATTTTTGAAGTTTTTATCATTTTCTTTTGCTTTTTGCAAAACTGAAAAGGCGATCCACAGGGGGAGGGGGGTATAGTTTGAAAATGGGACCTTTAGTACCGGTTCGTGCCACGAACCGGTACTAATGCCTCAAACCCCATTAGTACCGGTTCGTGGCACGAACCGGTACTAAAGGTCTAACCTTTAGTACCTGTTCGTGCCACGAACCGGTACTAATGGGCATCGCACCCATTAGTACCGGTTCGTGGCACCAACCGAGACTAAAGGTCCCATTTGAACCGGGACTAATGCCTTTCCCGCATGAACCGGGACCAATTCTCACATTAGTCCCGGTTCATGACTGAACCGGGACTAATGGGCTAACCCGGCCTGGACCAAAAAGCCCTGTTTTCTACTAGTGTGTCGAGGAGGCAAAGAAAATCGTGTGCCCTCTTGATCTGCCACATATTAGATATCACACATGCATCAATGATTGCATCATATATCAGAATGAGCACGCGGAAAAAACCATCTGTCCAAAGTGCAATGCTTCATGATATAAAAAGGCCGGAAAGAAAGCTCCACAGAAAGCTGTATGGTACTTTCCGATCACTCCGCGTCTACAGCGGTATTTCGTAGATTCTAAGGAAGCAAAGGTTATGCGCTGGCACGCGGAGAGGGATAAGCCAGATGACGAAGATGAACTGAAGCTGAGACACCTCGCAGATGCTAGCCAGTGGAGAGCATTAAATGCTGAATTTGAATTTTTCGCAAATGATCCAAGGAACATCGTGCTTGGCGCTAGTAGTGATGGCATGAATCCATTTGGCAACCAGAACACCAACCGTAGCACATGGCCCGTGTTTGTATGGATGTACAACCTCCCCCCTGGTTGTGCATGAAGGAAAAATACATACACATGGCTATGCTTATTCAAGGGCCGAGACAACCGGGAAATGATATAAATCTGTATCTCGGGTTACTGAAAGAGGAGTTACAGACCTTATGGACAACGCCGGCCAAGACATGGGATGCAAGCAAAGGAGAGTATTTCTACATGAGAGCCGCGCTGATCACGACGGTGCAGGACTATCTCGGTTACGGCTATCTCTCCGGCCAGGTGTGCCACGGCTATTGCGGATGCATGAGGTGCATGGATGATACAACTTCTCTGCAGCTATCGAAAGATGGCGGGTCTTCGAAAATCGTGTACATGGGGCATCGAAGATGGATCGAGAAGGATGACCCATGGAGAAAGCATGGAGATCTATTCAATGGTAAGGCTAAGCATCGAGGTCCTCCACGTAAGCATAGCGTTGCAGAAATATATGAGTTATTGAAGAACTGGGAAGAGTGCCCCTCGCTGGGAAAGACGAAGAAAAAGGCGTCGGAGCCCCTACTGAAGATATGGAAGACGAGATCTGTTTTCTGGGACTTGGAATACTGGCCCATACTCGAAACGCCTCATAGCCTTGATCAAATGCATATCACAAAAAATATCCTTGAGAGTTTGCTTGGAACATTGATGAACATGTCGGAGAGGACCAAGGATGGGCCGAAGGCAAGAAAAGACTTGGAATTTTTGAAAATCAGGAAAGATCTCCAAATGCCCGGTAAAAGGTCGTCAGAGGAGACCGAGACGGAGACGGAGACGGAAGATAGGGGCAAAAAAGTAAACAAGAAGGAAGAACAATATTGCCCCCCCCCCCCTCTTGCTTCACCTTAGATCCGAAGGAGGTCGATCAATTGTTCAAGTGCCTTGCCGGAATCAAAGTTAGTTCCGGATACTGTGGGAAGATAAGTAGATATCTGGACACTAAGAAAAAAAGGTTCAGTGGGATGAAGTCTCACGGCTGTCATGTGATGATGACGCAGTTACTCCCGGTTGCACTTAGAGGGATTATGGACACACATGTGCGTGAGACGCTTACTGACCTATGCCACTTTTTTGATGCTATCTCTTGAAAGTTGATCAGTGTGAAGCAACTCCATAGGCTATAGGAAGAGATCATTGTCATACTGAATGAGCTAGAGATGTACTTCCCGCCCGCATTCTTTGATGTCATGGTGCATCTATGTGTCCACATTGTGGACGACATCATCGACCTAGGGCCGACATTCCTGCATAGCATGATGCCATTCGAGAGGATGAATGGGGTCATCAAAGTATTCATTCGTAACATGTCCCGTCCAGATGGAAGCATAGCCCAGGGATATCTGACCAAAGAGTGCATCTCTTTCTGTGAGAGTTATCTGACCAAAGACTCTGTTGTTGGTTTGCCCGTCAACAAGCACTGTGGAAGGCTCGAAGGCGAAGGTCACACCAACGGTCATAGGGATGTGAATGTGTTACGCTCGGGCCGACAAAACGACCTTGACAGGGCAAACTTAGTAGTGCTACAACACCTAGATGTGTTAGAAGATTTCGTGACACTGCACAAAGAGACCATTGCAAAGAAGTACCGTGACCGTGGGGTGCACAGGACGGACGCTGAAGTTATTAGAGAGCACAAGTCCACTTTCTTGCGTTGGTTCAAAGAGCGAGTTCTGGATAATCCCCCGGAAGAGGGTTGTCCGGACGAAACATTCATATACGCCTTAGCACATGGCCCCTCGACCAACCTCGCAACTTATCAAGCATACGATATCAACGGATACACGTTCTACACGGAGGAGAAAGATATAAACAGTGATGACCAAAACTCAGGGGTGACGATGGAAGCCATGACCGGGAATGTAACTGAAAGATATTACGGAAGGGTCGAAGAGATATGGGAGCTTAACTACTCTGGATTGTATAGCGCAATGATGTTCCGTGTCAGATGGGCTAAAAATGTACACAGAGAAACCGACATTTCACTACCATGTGTATACCCGACTCCAATGATAGCGGTACCGTGAAGGCCATCGCCAAAAATGAGCCATGGGTACACGCTAAACACGTGACACAATGTTTCTTCATAACTAATCCGATCAATCCCAGCCGTGTTATCGTGAGGAGAAGCAAAAGGAGCATCGCCGGAATGGATGGAGTCGCCAATGAGGAAGACTATGACCAGTATGGTGATCCGATGAGGGAAGATGATGCTGATGACGACGAAACATATGTCAAAAGAAGAATGAAGACTACATTACCTACGAAAGTTTGTAATCCTTGGAGAAGGAAAAGTCACGACCATGAGCTCAATTATTCGACAACGAACAAAAGAGGGAAGAAGATCAGTCTAAAGCGTCGTCGTCGCCCAAGCTGACAAACTAATCCCAAAGTTTGTGTGTGTCTAGCTATTTTGTATACCGCGCGCCGATAACGGTCAAATGATGTAACATATATATTATACTAATTATTATCCAGAGGGTAACAATGTGTCGGTGTAATAAAGTAGGGGTACCTTAGTACCCCGAACTTGTGCACGGGCAGTCGCAGCGTCCCGCGGCAAGGCTTGCCGGGTGTTCGCCAAGATCCTCCACTATTCCTATTTACTGCCATTCAAGAACAAAGTGTTAGTTGAGAAGACAGAACCCCGGCAAGAGGAGCTTGCCGGGAAGGACAAGACCCCGGCAAGAGGAGCTTGCCGGGAAGGCCAACCAAGGCACTTCAAGAGACTTGCCGCGACGCTCCGCGCGTCCCGGCAAGACCCGACGAGCGGCAAGCTTGCGGGTGCGACAAGACAGCGACCGCGGCGAGGCGTTTGCGGCGGCAAAGCCACCACTCTGCGCCCACGCTCCAGCGCATCCGACGACGTGTCACCGCAGGATCGCTCCTGGTGCACGTGGCGGGTAGCTGTGCAGCCGAGAGGTGCGAGGTGGCAAACGAAGATGACAAGGAGGCCATCGTGGCGATCGGTGGCGCTCCTAACGGTCGCTTCCTTGCACTGTTTGGGCGACCGGACGGGCATTAAATTCCCTTGTCCCCTGCCGTCAGAGTTAGGTAGGGGGCACTGTTGGTAGCGGTTGTACCAACCCCCGTTTTTACTTTTTTACCCCTCTTTCTACGCTGCCACCTGTCGGTGACCCCTTTAACCTATAAAAAGGAGGCCCATGCGCACGTAGAAGGGGTTCGGTTGGGTTCAGTTCGGCTCGACTCATTCGAAACTACAACCCACATACGTTCTTGAGCAAGAACAGAATAGAAACACAAAGCAGCAGTAGGAGTTTTATCTCTCCGGAGAGCTCCGAAGCTGGGTAAAATCCCCCGCGTGCTTTCGCCTCGATCTGCTCTGCGTGCGCCCTCCGCTCCCTTGCCGGACCGAAAAGGGGCCCTGCCCCATAGGTGCTCGTTCCCCACGACATCTTTGGCGCGCCAGGTAGGGGGGCGTCGAGGTCGTGCGTATCTGATCCGGCGTCCGCGCGCGCTACATCAACATCTTCATCGACATGCCACCGAAGAAGAAGGCTTCGGAGGTGGCCACTCCATCTGCGACTATCCTACCGCCACCGGAGCAAACGGGCGGTGGGGTGGACGCTGGCGGAGGAGCGGGCGCCGACGGTGGGACTCACATCGTCACCAGGTCCAAGGACAAGGCCCTGCAACCTTCAACATCTGTACATCCACCGCAACCCTCCCAGGGGGTGCAGGATCGACAACGCCACGGTGCTCCTAGCACCGTACTCGCGTTGGAACAAGGCCAAGCTGGTGGGTCGCGGGACGCTCAAGGCCAACGTGCGCGTCAACACGCATGCACGAGCGCAGTGCGGTCGCCTGGACGAGATGTTGCTCCTTCTAACACTGTTAGGAGTTTGAGCATATCCCGCACCTCGCGTCGCTCACCGCCGCCACCCAAGACTCCAGAGGAAGCGCTGGCTCGAGCCCTGCTGCTTCTAGATTACCCTCCAGCGCCAGACAAGATCGACGACTAGAGGGCCGCCATTCAGAGCCTCATCGGCTTCGCCAACGGCGACAAGCCCCGGCAACCGAGCACCTCGAAGCCCCGGCAAGACGCCCAGGCGCAAGCCGACGCCGACAAGACCGCTGGGGGTGCCACCACTGTGCACTCCCCGCCCCGAAGGCCAAGATCGCCGACTCGCCGGGCCAACCTCGACACCGACTCCACCGCGTCGTCGGACCCGCGAGCTCGCCGCGATCAACGCCAAGTTCTCCAAGAACGACGACACGAAGACGCTCGCACTCGCATCGAGCGCCGAAGAGAAGCGCGGCGTCAATCTGACTAGCGCGCTGGGCCCACTATCGATATGCATGCGCCAGGGGAACCTGGCGACTTGCCGTACGCGGTAGGTTGCCCTGCGTTCACCCGTGAGCTGCGGCAGGTCCAGTGGCCCAGTACCAAGAACTTCAAGCCAGACGTGCCCGAGAAGTATGATGGCAGGATACATCCGTCAGAGTTCCTCAGCGTCTACACCATCGCGGTGCAGGCTGCCGGAGGGCACGACGAGAAGATCCTCGCCAACTACTTCCCGCTGGTGCTCAAGCCCAATGTCAGATCTTGGCTCATGCACTTGCCGGACAACTCCATCTCTTCGTGGGCGGACCTGTGCCATCAGTTTGTCGGTGCCTTCACAGGCGGCCACAAACCCCATGGCCAGGAGAGCGATCTTCATCTGCTCGCCCAGAAGGAAGGAGAACCCCTGCGCAAGTATATATAGAGATTCAGTCAGGTGCAGCGCAACATCCCAGACGTCCACCCTGCCGCGGTTATCAGCGTGTTCCATCAGAACGTGCGTAACCGCAGGATGAGGGAGGAAATGGCGATGTGCAAAATCAGAGATGTCAGCGAGCTATATGCTCTGGCCGATAAGTGTGCACGGGCTGAAGAAGGGAGGAGACTCCCCGGAGAGAACGCAGGAGCAGAAGGATCTGACAGTGAAGACGCCCCTCCGGCAAAGAAGAACCGGAGGCGGAATAACAGAAAGAGGAAGGCTAAGGATGTGCTAGTTGTTGAGCAGTCCGGCAATGGAGGCGGTTCCGAGAAGGCCAAAGCTGGCGACTCCGGCGAGGCTGTGGTTGCCGCCGACAAGCAGGACGGCTCCGGCAAGCAGTACTGCAAGATCCACCGCACCAAGGGTCACGACCTCCAAGCTTGCAAGAAGGTTGAGCAGATGGCAGAGCTACAGAAAGCTGAATACGAGCGCCGCGACAAGGAGAAGGCCCAGGAGGGTGGCGGAGGATCCGGCAAGAAGCGTCCCGCCCGGGGAGGGCACCGCGGCAAGGCCAAGCAGCGGCAAGGAGATAGGCCTCCCTGTGGCTGCGACAAAGACGAAGACGAAGATGAAGATGATGAGATGGAGGAGGATGAGACTGACGAGCAGGAGTTCCAGAAGGCAACAGAGGTGTTGTGCGTCGATGGCGGTGCTTCTCTGCACACCTCGCACCACCAACTCAAACAGTGGGTGCGGGAAGTGAACGCAGCAGAACCGTCCGTTGAGTCGCGCAAGCCCCTGAAGTGGTCCAGCACGCCCATCATCTTCGACGTTGAGGATCACCCTGATCGCATCACTGCGGTCGGGTGCTTGCCGATGTTGGTTTCGCCAACAATCCGCAACCTCAAGGTCACGAAGATGCTGGTTGATGGCGGGGCCGGCCTAAATCTGATCTCCTCCGCAGTGCTCAAGAAGCTCCAGATCCCCGACAGCGAGCTCGAAGAGACTGGTACCTTTCAAGGAATAAACCCGGGAAGCAGCAGCCGCAGCAGAACGCAAACCACTTGCCGCTGAAGCTCCCGGGGGGAAGAAGAAGACGAAGTCCGGCAAGAGTAGCTCTGATGCTCACTCCGGTAAGCGCACCTCTTCGGAGTGCTGCGCTACCGTCGAGGACACACCATCGAGCTCCACCGGCAAGTGCAAGAAGGCAAAGACAGCTTCACCAGAGACCAAGAAAGTGGCCGCCAAGGAGGATGGCACTGGTGGTACCTTCACCATCAGTGCCACGCTTGACCCTAAATAGGAAAGCGCACTCGTTGCTTTCCTGCGGGCGAATGTCGATGTGTTTGCATGGCAACCATCTGACATCCCCGGTGTTCCCAAGAAAGTAATTGAGCACCACCTTGCCGTCTGCCCTCACGCGCGGCCCGTCAAGCAGAGAGTCAGAAAACAAGCAGTAGAGCGGCAAGAGTTCATTGCTGAAGAGATTAAGAAATTGGAAGCAGCAGGCCTGGTCTGAGGAGTACTCCATCCAACGTGGTTAGCCAATCCAGTAGTTGTGCGCAAGGCGAACGGGAAGTGGAGGCTTTGTATTGACTTCACTGATGTTAATAAAGCTTGTCCCAAGGATCCATTTCCCTTGCCGCGCATTGACCAGATTGTCGACTCCACGGCAGGATGTGATCTGCTTTCATTCCTTGATGCATACTCAGGATATCATCAGATCTTCATGGCAGAAGAGGATGAGGAGAAAACCGCATTCATTACTCCATGTGGCACGTACTCCTTTGTACGGATGCCTTTCGGACTAAAGAATGCTGGTTCAACATTTGCAAGAGTAGTCAGTCATGATTTTGAGCCACAGCTGCACAGAAATGTAGAAGCTTACATGGATGACATAGTAGTCAAGAGCAAGGACAAAGAAACTCTGATCCAAGATTTGGACGAGACTTTTGCAAATCTGCGCAAGATCAATCTCAAGTTGAACCCCGAGAAGTGCGTGTTTGGAGTTCCTTCCGGCAAGCTTCTCGGGTTCTTTGTGTCCCAGAGGGGGATTGAAGCCAATCCCGACAAGATCAAGGCCATTGAGCAAATCGAAGCACCAAAGCGCGTCAAGGATGTGCGAAGGCTTGCCGGCTGTGTTGCTGCTCTCAGCAGGTTCATTTCCAAGTCTGCTGAACGCGCCCTGCCGTTTTTCAAAATTTTGAAAAAGGCGGGTCCAATGAAATGGACTCCGGAAGCGGAGGCTGCGCTGCAAGACTTGAAGAAATATTTGTCCTCCACTCCAACACTTGTCGCACCTAAGCCACAAGAGAAGTTGCTGCTATATCTGGCGGCAACCAATCAAGTGGTTAGTGCTGCGTTAGTAGCGGAGAGGGAGGCGGATGATGAGCCAGCAACCGCGGCAAGGGAGTCCGGTGACAAGTAGGGGGCTTCCCCGACAAGCTTTGGTCCCGACAAGGATGGATCTGCGCAGCCACAAGAAGAGAAACAGAAGAAGATGGTGCAGCGCCCAGTTTACTTTGTCAGTTCCCTTCTGCAGGGGGCTAGATCAAGGTACTCTGGAGTGCAGAAGTTGCTTTTCGGCCTTCTCATGGCCTCGAGGAAGCTGTGCCATTACTTTCAAGCACATGAGATCACAGTGGTCACTCGCTTTCCGTTGAAGAGGATATTGCAGAATCCAGAGGCAACAGGCAGGATTGTCGAGTGGGCACTGGAATTGTCAAGCTTTGGCCTCAAGTTTGAGAGTACCTCAACTATCCAGAGCCGAGCATTGGCAGAATTCATAGCAGAATGGACGCCAACGCCTGATGAAGAAACTCCGGAGAGGAGCATCCCCGTCAAGGAAGCGAGCAAAGAATGGGTCATGTACTTTGACGGTGCCTTCTCGCTGCAAGGCGCCGGTGCGGGCGTACTACTTGTCGCACCCACCGGAGAGCACCTCAAGTACGTGGTCCAGATGCACTTTCCCAAGGAGCAAGCAACAAACAATACTGCAGAGTATGAAGGCTTGCTTGCCGGACTCAGGATCGCGGCAGACCTTGGGATCAGGAAGCTTATTGTCAGGGGTGACTCGCAGCTTTTCGTCCGTCAAGTTAACAAAGATTATCAGAGTCCGCTGATGGAAGCATACATTGATGAAGTGAGGAAGCTGGAAGAACATTTTGACGGCCTGCAAATGGAACATGTTCCAAGAGCTCAGAACGACATTGCAGACGGCCTGTCAAAGTGCGCTGCACTCAAGTTACCTGTGGAACCAGGAATTTTTGTGCTCAAGCTGACTCAACCATCTGTAACACCGTCAACTAGACAGAGCAAGAGGAGGAAGTTGGTTACTGGCGACTACTTTCCGGCAGAGCTCCCCGAAGCCGCCGTCAAGAAGGTCCCCAAGATCAACACAAAGAGTGCTGAGGGGCAGTCTGCTCCGACAAGCCCCAGGGTTTGTTTCGTTGAAGCAGACGCTCCCGACAAGCTGTGTCCTGACACGCTTGCCGGGGAGCATCGTGCTCCGGCTGAATCGCAGATTCTTGCCGTGGAAGCAGATGTTCCCGCAGCGGCATTTGCGCCTTTAGTCCTTGTCGTTGAGCCACAAGCTCCGGCATGGGCACAGCAGATCGTCCATTTCCTTCAGACAGGAGAACTTCCCGAAGAGCAAGAAGAAGCGGAGAGAGTAGCCCGGCAATCAAGTATGTACTAGTTTGTCAGTGACATACTGTACAGAAGAAGATTCAACAGAGTGAAATTGAAGTGCATTTCCCGGGAAGATGGCAGGAGCTGTTGGCGGAGATACATGGAGGCATATGTGGTCACCACATTGGCGCAAGAGCACTTGCCGGCAAAGCTTTCCGGCAAGGTTTCTTCTGGCCGACAGCCCTCCAGGATGCAACTGCACAAGTAACCAAGTGTGAAGCGTGCCAGTTCCACTCCAAACAGATACATCGGCCAGCTCAAGCTCTCCAAACAATCCCTTTATCCTGGCCATTTTCGGTCTGGGGGCTCGACATCCTCGGCCCCTTTCCCCGAGCTGTCGGGGGCTTCGAGTACTTGTACGTAGCGATCGACTAGTTCACGAAGTGGCCGGAGGTGGAAGCAGTGAGGAAGGTGACAGCACAGTCAGCAGTCAAGTTCTTCAGGTCAATTGTTTGCCATTTCGGAGTCCCTAACAGGATCATCACCGATAATGGCACACAATTCATGAGCCGCACCTTCATGCAGTACGTCCAAGATCTTGGCACCAAGGTTTGCTTCGCTTCTGTTGCTCACCCGAGAAGCAACGGTCAAGCAGAGAGGGCAAACGCTGAAGTGCTGCGTGGGCTCAAGACCAGAACTTTCGACAGGCTGCACAAGTGCGGAAGAAATTGGATCGAGGAGCTGCCGGTGGTTCTTTGGTCGATCAGGACAACGCCAAATCGAGCCACTGGCCAGACACCTTTTGCTCTTGTCTATGGAGCAGAAGCAGTTCTCCCCATGGAACTCGTATACGGATTGCCTCGAGTGCTCGCTTATGATGAGCTTGAGCAAGAGCAGCTGCGGCAAGATGACGCGCTGCTCCTCGAGGAAGATCGTCTTCAGGCTGCTGTGCGAGCTGCTCGTTACCAGCAAGCTTTGCGTCGCTACCATAGCCGCAAAGTCAATGCCCGAAGCTTCGAGGAAGGCGACCTTGTTCTTCGGCGCGTTCAATCCGCCAAGAATTCCAACAAGTTGACGCTGAAGTGGGAAGGCCCTTATCGGGTGAAACGAGTCACTAGGCCCGGCGCTGTCCGCCTTGAGACTGAAGATGGCTTTCCGGTGAGCAATTCCTGGAACATAGAGCATCTTCGCAAGTTTTACCCATAAGGCGCGGTTGCCGGAATCTGTTCCGGCAACCACCTTTTGTACAAGCTTTGCCGCTGTTGCATATAACCCTTTGTACAAAGCCGGGCGCAGATCCCGTGCATAAATAAAGTTCACGTGTGCTTCGCACATCTTGTCAAATTTCATGCATTCTTTCTTTTTTGCATGTTTTATCTGACACTTTGTGCAGCACTTACCCCCGGTAAGCAATAACGAGCCTTAAGGACCCATACCATTATTTTCTCTTCTTTCTTTTCCTCAAAAAGAAGGTTCCTTCGCCCACAAGTTCACGGGGGGGGGGGGGGGGGAGGAGAGGATAAAGGTGTGGACCGGGCGTTGTTCAAAGAAGCATGGCCTTGCCGGGACACGGACGACAGAAAAGCTAAGTTGCCAAAGTTTGAGCACAGTCGGTTTTAAATTTTTAAGTTATATTCCTTGAACGACCGTGCCTTGTATGGAAAACCTGTGCGCGGAGGAACCGGCTCGTGGCTAAGTTGCGCCCTTACTTTGTTTCGAGTCCGCTCAACAATGAAAGTGTGCCGCGACTAGTCCCGACAAGGTTTCTTGCCGAAGGCAACACCGCCAGCAGGCTGCCGATGTTCCGCACTCAGCGCTCGCGGCAAGTGTGCTTGCGCCGGCAAGTTCCCTAAAAGCGTAGGGTAAAAACATACAAGGAATGGAATCAAGCAAAGGAAGTAACATAGCAGATAGTGCCCAGAATAGAGTTATATTACAAAAATAGCTTGTTGCGGCACTGACTAGATTGTTCTCATGACTTAAATAAACAGCGACAAGGAAAGGAGAAGAAGGATGGCCTAATCCGCGCGCTCGCCATCGATCCTCCTGACTTCGTTCACCTTATCCACGATGGGTGCAACGATGGCTTTGAGCTCCTCAAGATCGGCACCCGCTGGTAGCTTCTTGAGGACGCGGGAGAGGTCGTGGCCTGGATTGCGGAAGAGGATCTTCACCAGCACCTTCTCCAAGACCTTGGCGCAGATTGCGCGCGACTCGTCCGCCAGCTTCTTTGGGATCCTTTCCCAGAGTTGCTGGAGGGCTTTCACCACGCCCTTGAAGAAGAGAGTAAGCTTGGCGCTGGGCTGGAGGTTTTCGTCGGTGGAGTACCCGAAGCCCGCCAAGTCCAGCTCCGCCAGCTCCTCGTCGATGGCCGCAGCGATGTTGACGAGGCCCTCCATCCAGAGCTCCGCCGTGGCCTTGAAGGTGTTCTGGGTCTCGGCGGCCCTCGTCAGCAGCTCCTCGTTGCCCTTGACCTCTTTCTTCAAGTCATCTTCTCGCTTCTTGGCGGCGTCCAGCGTCTCCGTCAAGGTGGCCAGCTTCATCTCCAGATCAGCGCTCGAGTCCTTGGCGGCGTTCAGTTCCTTGATCTTGTCGGCGAGCTGAACTTGCAAATCGCCATGGGCGCGGGCATCCTTCTCGCGTTCGCGTTGGAGTGCGGCAAGCTCTTCATTCTTCCCTTTCATGTCCGCCTCCAGCTGCGTCACCTTCACCTCTAACTCCTTCTTGGCGGCCTCAGCAGCCGCGGCGGCATCCTTCGCCTCCTTGAGTGCCCCGTCAAGTGATTGCTCCCGGACGGCGAGCTCCTCCTCGTGGCTGTCCAAGACCACCTTCTTCCGTATCAGCTCACCTTCCCGCTTGGACTGCTCCTCGGCGGCGAGTCTCTGCTGCTCCTCGGCTTCAGCCTTCTCCAGGATGAACGCCTTCTTCACCTCGTCGAGCTGTGCCCTCTCCTCGGCAATGGACCGGAGGGCCTCCTGGTTGCGGTTCCGGAGCTCCTGCGCGTGTTTCTCTATGTCAACTCCCACCTGCGCGACAAGCGCTTCCCGGGACTCAAGCTTCGCTTGCCGGGCGCGGTAGAGTGACACCAACTTCCGAAGCAGCTGCTCCTCCTCGGACTCGCCACTGCTGCTGCTGGGCGCGTCAACCACTGCCAGCCCAGCAGAGGCGAGTACTTCTCCGTCAAACTCCTCTCCTTCAACCGGCGCCCTGGAGCTCGACGCCCAGGGAAGCTTGATGTATACGCCCTCGCCGGCCTTCAAGTATGCGCCTGGCTGGGGCTCTTCGGAGCCCGACGCTGCATCAGCAGCGGAGGGGTCGGCGGACGGTGCAGCGCCTTGCGCTCCTGCGCCCTCCGGGTACGATCGCCGGACCCCTCGCCGGCTGCTGCGCTAGCAGCCTTGGCGGCTTCCTCGTCGGCGGGTTCATCAGCGCCGGCCTCTTCCTCGCCAGCGGCAGCATCTTCAGTGTTGCCGCGTGCGCCTTCCTCGCCGGTGTCCTCGGTCTCCATCGGGTCTGCGAGAGGGGGATCTGAGGATAGGAAGAGGAAGGAAAAATCAAGCAAATATCCAAAAAAAAGAAGATCAGAAGAAGAACCCAAGGGAAGATTTCCGACAAGAAAGGTTACCTGTGCTGGGCTCTGTGACCATGGGCTCCTCCACCAAGGGCTCACTGGTTCCGTCCCTTGCCGGGGACCTCTCCCTTGCCGGGGAGCGCTCCCTTGTCGGGGAATCGCCCCTTGGCGGCGTAGTCGAAGCAGACAACACCTCCGGGGCGGTTTCTGATTGCCCCTGATGGGCCTGCTCTGCTCCTACACGAATGAATCAGCAATCAAGATGTCAGCAAACGAAGAAGCACCCATGCACGCCCCACAACAGGAAGTGAACCAAACACTTACGCTGGGGGCTGTGCTGGGGGCTGCTGCGAGGAGAAGGAACCGGGTCCGTCAAGGTGGTCTCGGACGTGTCTTCTACCGTCACAACAGGATCGTCCTCGATGACAACCACGGGGACCTTGGCCCTCTTTGCCGCTCTCTCGGCCAGAGTCCTGAAATAGAACAGGGATTCAGAGAAAAGCAAATCAGATGCAAAACAAACAACAACAAAGATTGAAGAAAAACAAGTACAGTGAGAAGAAAGCCTTACTCCTCCTCCTCTTCTTCCTCCTCGTCGGAACTCAGCGCAGAGAGGTCGAAGTCTGGTACCCTTTCTGCGTGGCGAGGCGGAGGAGTGGGCTCCCTTGGACGTTTGCCGGGAGTTGCAGCAGGATCGGGTGTGGCAGCCCGGGAAGACCCCGCCTCAGTTGCCGGCACGGCCTGGGATGCTCCCGCGGCAACCGTACTTGCCGCGGTGGAGCGCGTCCCACGATGCTGCGGCTGCTGGCCTGCTTGCCGCCCTGCTGGATCTCCAACTCGACGGAGGCGCCTTCTCGGTTGGAATTGGGGTTGCGCTGGGGGCTCCGCCTGTGGCAAGCTGCTCGAGGACGGTTGGCCGCTCGCGCCCCCGGCGAGCTCGCTCGCTTCGGCCTCGGGCTCCCCCTCACCAACGACCTCTCCGGCAAGGTCTTCCCAGTCGGCAAGGCTTGCCGCCTCGGCCGCCTCTGCCTCCTCCAACATGAAGCCGAACTCGCCCGCGGCGGCGGCTGCCGCCGCCTCTTCGGCCCTGGTGGTGATGTACCGCATCTCGTCGTCGGTGGTATCGCGGGTGAGGAGCCTCTGCTCGTCGGAATTGACTGCTACCTCCGTCAAGCTATCGAAGAATTGCCGCACGACGTCGTCGGCGGGCTCTATCCAAGTTGCACTTATCCCGTGTGATTCGCATTCTGGCATCATTGCGCAGATGCGATCGCGCTGGGAATTGTTGCACAACGGGATGACACCCTGCGGCAACCTGAACCACTCTGGATGGTTGGCGTCATGCTTGAACAGCTCCCTCAGCATCCCGTCAAGCTCCAGAACCGTGAAGTTGAAGTTGAGGCCTGGACGCAGCCTCATGATATCCGCCGGGCCGCCAAACATCCAGGCGGGCCTCCCCCTCTTCTGCAGAGGGGCGATGCGACGGCGAAGGAAATCCGCGCCAACTGCCCCTGATGTGAGCCCGGCAAGCCTGAGCCGGAGGATTCGGGTGGTGGCGATCTTCAGCTTGGCGTCGTCCGGCGACAGAGCGCTCCAGTCGCCGCCGTGCACTACCCGGGTCTGGCGCAGGTTGGTGAATGGCTGCGGGTTGGCGTCAACGATCCAGCACCACTCTGCCCTCCACTCATCCCACTTGTTGCGGAGCTCGCCCGTCAGGTACACCTCCTTCATGCCGATCCGTGAGGTCCAGGCGATTCCGCCAGCCAGTGGCTCCCCTTTCTCGGCCCGGGGGGGGGGGGTGAAATAATGACGAAAAAGAGCGACATTCGGGAGGATGCCAACGAAGTTCTCGCAGAGGTGTGCGAAAACCGCCATTGTCAGAACGGCGTTGGGGGTGAAATCAAGAAGATGAAACCCGTAGGTATTCATGATGTCGCAGAGGAAATCGGAGAAAGGTGGGCAGAGCCCGCAATAGAAGAACACAGGAAAGAAATGGTACCCTTTTGGGCACCGCTTCGATTTGGAAGCCTCAGCGGAAAGCACGGGCGTGCGCGGATGCGCCCGTGTCTGCATCGACCAGAAGAGGTAAAATTCCTCCCGCAGCGCCTTCGGGGTGAGCTCGGGGGTGAAAAGCACTCGCTCCTTGCGCAGCGCCTCAAGCCGCAACGCCTCGGCCGACTTGGTGCTCGACTTTGAGCCCTTGCCGGTCTTCGGAGCCATGGCGGAGGCGGCGGGGGAGCGCGGAGGTGTTGAGGGCGACGGGCGGCGGAGCGCTGCTCTCTTTCGGCTTGTAAAGCGGAGGGGAGCGGCGGAGCTTTCGGAGGAAGGAACTGCAAGTGGCGAAGGTGGGGAACGGCCATGTTTCCTCTGCTTATAAACAGGGGAGGCGAACGTTACGCATTTCCTGAATAAAGTATTGCCCACGATCTCTCCCACGACGCCGCGATTGACGCGTGCCGTTATGGGAGGACGCGGTGGATACGGAGTGGGTTTGGTTTGGACCCGGGCCGCGTGTGCCCGTGCCCTGTTTTGGGCCTGGCCCAACAGCGCTCGTCACCGTGTATGGCCCAGGCCCGGGGGCTCCTGTCGGTGTACTAAAGTAGGGGTACCTTAGTACCCCGAACTTGTGCATGGGCAGTCGCAGCGTCCCGCAGCAAGGCTTGCTGAGCGTCCGCCAAGATCCTCCACTATTTTTATTTACTGCCATTCAAGAACAAAGTGTTAGCTGAGAAGACAGAACCCCGGCAAGAGGAGCTTGCCAGGAAGGACAAGGCCCGGCAAGAGGAGCTTGCCGGGAAGGCCAACCAAGGCACTTCAAGAGACTTGCCGCGACGCTCCGCGCGTCCCGGCAAGACCCGACGAGCGGCAAGTTTGCGGGTGCGACAAGACAGCGACCGCGGCGAGGCGTTTGCGGTGGCAAAGCCACCACTCTGCGCCCACGCTCCAGCGCATCCGACGACGTGTCGCCACAGGATCGCTCCTGGTGCACGTGGCGGGTAGCTGTGCAGCCGAGCGGTGCGAGGTGGCAAACGAAGATGACAAGGAGGCCATCGTGGCGATCGGTGGCGCTCCTAACGGTCGCTTCCTTGCACTGTTTGGGCGACCAGACGGGCATTAAATGCCCTTGTCCCCTGCCGTCAGGTAGGGGGCACTGTTGGTAGCGGTTGTACCAACCCCCGTTTTTACTTTTTTACCCCTCTTTCTACGCTGCCACCTGTCGGTGACCCCTTTAACCTATAAAAAGGAGGCCCATGCGCATGTAGAAGGGGTTCGGTTGGGTTCGGTTCGGCTCGACTCATTCGAAACTACAACCCACATACGTTCTTAAGCAAGAACAGAATAGAAACACAAAGCAGCAGTAGGAGTTTTATCTCTCCGGAGAGCTCCGAAGCTGGGTAAAATCCCCCGCGTGCTTTCGCCTCGATCTGCTCTGCGTGCGCCCTCCGCTCCCTTGCCGGACCGAAAAGGGGCCCTGCCCCATAGGTGCTCGTTCCCCACGACACAATGGTATATTGCAAAATGAAAGAAAAATAAAAAGAAAATTAAGTGCAAATGAAAGAAAAAGAAAAAGTAAAAGAAAGGAAGTTTTGCAAAATGAAATGAAAAGAAAAATAAAAAGGAACTAATAAGTTGTGGAAAATGAAATGCAAGAAAAAAAATAATAAAAATAAAAAAATAGAAAGAAAAAAAAGAAAAAAATGATAGCAATAGCGCATTTTATCCAGGGAAGTGCTATAGCTAAGAAAAAGGAAATAAAAAAAGAAAAATAAATAAAGAAAAAAACACTAGCAGTAGCGCGTTTTTGCTGGACCAGCGCTATAGCTAACTTAGCTATAGCGCATTTTGCCAACACGCGCTATAGCTAAGTTAGCTATATCACCGGTCCGCTAGCCCCCTCTTTCCTGTCTCTCTCACTCGCTCCACTCGTCGATCCCCTATGACGCCACCGCCGACGCTGCCCCGCCCACGCTGCCACCGATGCCAGCCCCGCCCGCCCCGTCGCCGACGCCAGCCTCGCCCGGCCCCGCCCACGCCTGCCCCGCCCCGCCCCGACCCCCACCCGCTCCGGTATGCCCCCCCGTCCCCTCTTCCTTCCTCTCCGACCCCTCAGCCCGGGCTCTCTCTCTCTGACCCCCTCCCGATCTCTGCAGATCGGCGACCCTGGCGGCCCCGACGCCGGCCACCGACCCCGACCCCTTCAGCGCCTCCCTCCGTGAAGCAGCCGGCGACGCCCAGCAACGCCAGCGAGCACTAGACAGGTGCCTTTCCCTCCCCTCCCAAGTGTTAGTTAGCTTAATTTAATTGCTGTTAGCGTTAGTTAGTGTTAGTTAGCTTAATTTGCTGTTAGTGCTAGTTAGTTAATTGCTGTTAGTGTTAGTGTTAGCCCAGTGATAGTTAGTGTTAATGTTGATGCATGTGTGCTGCTGCTGTTTTTGAAATTCAGTTAGAGCACACTGAATCATGCAATTGACAGTAAATTCAGTTAATTGAATCATGCATGATTCAGTAAATTTAGTGTGTGTGTGATGATTTGGCTGCTAAGTTGTTGTACTGTTGCCTCTAAGTTGTTGTACTGATGCTGGAGTGGCCTCTAAGTTTCAGAGTTGCCAATCTATGTTGTTGTACTGTTGATTATCAGAGCCGTTGATTATCACTTTTGCAGCACTGTAGAATGCTAGTTATCAGTTTTGTAGCTTATGTTGCTGCTACTATATATGTATGTGCTTGTTTTGCCAGAAACCAATTGCTAAGTGACCTATGTTTTGCCGGAAATGTTGATTCATTTCCATTCCGGCAAATTTCAGGTGCTCTATATGTGCACTTTCTAGCAAAGGTCATGCTGAAATTTTCCGTGAATTTCGGCATGACTTGTGCTAGAAAGTTGGACATATCGAGTGCTTGAGATTTGTTGCGACGGGAATGAAACGACATTTCTGGCAAAACAAAGGTCACTTTTTTTGTCATTATTCACTTTATTATATAAAGCTCGATAATTAAACGACTACGGCATTGTACCCTAGGAAACATGACCGACACCGATGAGGCCGGAGGTTCTCACTCCCAATTAGGTCGAGCACACGCCTACCTCGACTTTCTGGCGGATCAGGAGAGACAGAAAGCTGGGTGTCCGGACCGCCTTGTCATGACGGATGACAACGGTGGTGGCGCTGGCGCCGGCACTGATGCCACCAATGACACTGGCACTGAGACTGGCGGCGCTGATGATGTTCCTAACTATAGCATGGAAGGTGGGACCTCCCAAGCTAGTGAGGGAAAGAAGAAAAAGAGGACACGACGCCGAAGTGAGCTCGGCACCGGAAGACCGGTGGTCACGGCGGTGCACCCTTGCGAGTTCGAGCCAATAGAGCCGCGAGAAGTGGCAGCGTGTTACGGCAACCAACTAGCATGCATCCTACGGGATACCGCTAACATCAACACCACAAAAATACGGAAGAATGATCAGTTGAAGAAGCTGCTTCTAACTAGGTTGCACGCAAGATTCCTGTTCCCCGGTCGTAATGACGAAGTCGACCCATGGGATGATGACGCCATGAAAAAATCAACAACAAAGCCCTACGGAAGTTCAGCAACGCATTGAGAGCTTGGAAAACTAGGGTGAAAAAGGCGATTCAAGTAACCATGAAACCTATGCTGAGATTGTTGCAGACAATCCGAAAATTACGATAGAGGACTTTGAAAAGTTCAAGGAGACTTGCAATGAAGAAGATGCCAAGGCCAGGTCGGAGAGAGGCAAGAAGCTGCAGGCAAAGAACATGGGGAACCACCACCTTGGAAGTCGTGGTTACACGGGAAAGAGGCCCATGTGGGCTAAGGAGGACACATAACATGAACGTCAGGGGATCCCAGACCCATCGGCTGAGTTCACCGACCAGCAGGAGCACGACTTCATCAGGGCCCGATTCTCGTGGGACACCAAGAAAAAGATTTTTTTCACCGACGGGCCGACTAGGAAATTCATGAGATTGCTGGTAATTATCCTTTTACCACTTTACATATTATGTTCTGATCAATGAAGTCTACTACATTCTAGTCGCATTCGTAAATGATTCATGGTCCATTTTGCAGAGAGAGCAACACAAGCTTGCGGCCGAGAGCGAGTCGTCTACTCAGTCGACTCAGTCGTCGGCAAAGTACAAGTGGGACACTCCTTTCAACCGGGCCATGAACATAATGATGGGACATCCGCCCGGCCAGCGGCTGCAATATGGACGTGTGCATGGCACCAGGGATGGGGCCACTTGGAAGTACTATTATAGCAAGGACCCCGAGGCCAAAAAATAGAGAAAGAAGTTCAGTCAAGTGACTATTGACGAGAAGGTGGCGCGGGCGATGGAGAAAGCAAAAGCTGAGACCAAAGCTGAGATAATCGCTGCTTGTAGATCTGATTTCATGGATGCCTTTACAAGCTTGATTCCAACAGTGGTCACATGGGTGCAACAAAATCCAAATGCGCCACCAAGTGATTTTCCCATGCCCAGCTTCACCGGGAGCAACTCAATGAACATCACACCCATACCCGTACCTAGTATGGCAACCGCACCCGCACCTCCTCCAGCACCTGCTCCTCCGCCCAGCTCTCACAGCAGCCCTAGCTCCGTCTCTGGCTTGAATGTCGGGCCGTCGACATTGGCTGAGCTCGACGCCCTCACGGTAAATACGCGTCGTCGCACCTTCATCAACTCAACTAATTAATTAATCTTCAGTTGTTGTTCTTTTTGGATCTCTGACGCCACACGTATATGTCTTTGTAGGACGACTCCACGCCGTGCACCCTCCTTTACAACATGAAGGGCGGGTTGGTGGATGTGGGGAAGGGTACTATAGTGAAGCCTAAAGATCGATTGTTTCACCGCCGACAGATGCCTGATAATGCCTTAAGGGTCTTCGTGGTGAGTGTGAAAGCGGGCTATGAGGGTCTCCCTCGTCCGATACAAACCGATGGAGAGGATGACGAGACCCCCATGCAGCTTGGCCAATGCAAAAATTGGCCGATCCTGTGGCCGAAAAATCTTCTTCGTGTCGAGGTGGCCGAGAGCACACCAACGGGACCTCAGGAAGGTATGACCACAACACCACCTACACAAGCACTACTAGGGAAAAGCCTAGCAGCAGCGTGGGTTTTGGGCCTATCAGTAGCGCGGGCAGGAGCGCTACTAATAAGGCGCTACAGCTAATACTTAGCAATAGCGCGTCTTGACACGCGCTACTGCTAAATTGACTTAGTAGCAGCGGTTCTTTAGAACATCGCTACTGGTAATTAGTAGTAGCGCTTCTCCTTACCCGCGCTACTACTATTATTTAGTATTTTATTTCTTTTCTTTTTCATGTTGTATTCATACACCTTTACACAAGTTTTCATACAACAGGAATTTAGAGATTGTTTTTACATCATAATGAGTTATTACATCATGGGGTGAAAGAACCGTGGACTAGTTTCAAGTGGATGTCCATCCACTTGAAACTAATCCGCGGTTCTTTCACCCAATGATATAATAATATCATCATCATCATCATATCATTAACAACTTAGCATCATAATACATCATTGTCATATAACACCTCCTCAATATCATCGTTTTCATCATTGACATCACATAACACCTCCTCAAGATCATCATTATCAACTCTAACACATTACCACATAATAAACATATTGTACCTCATAGGACCTATTACATTCGATTAAGACCTACTACATTTTCTAAGGTAAAATAACAAAAAACAAGATAGCCCCTGACTCTCCATTATGGAGAATGGAGATTAGCCTGTCTCCCATTCTTGCCTTTCGCTGAATGTTACTTCCAAGAACCTCCTTGTGAATGTCCATACATTTCTTCCATTCTCTGATGATCATGTGTTCACGGGTTTTAGAAATCCGATATGCACAGGTGAGCTCCGTAGATTTACCTGGCAGTATGTTCAGAACTGAGAGGCGACCATGCAGAGACATCAGATGAGGCACACAATCCATCGGGAGTTTCTGTTGAAAAACATAATAATAACTTCGTAGTTAGCAATGATGTACTAGTTTTAGAAGTATGCAAAAAATGCACGGATGTCGTAATATTAAAAAATCTTACCAGGGTATCTCCAGAGAAGTTATCGTTGTTCAACACATGCACTAGTGGCACGTATTCACCATAATTTGGAGGAGTTCGATAATAGTCATTGTAATTCTCAAGAAGAGTACAAAATGCGATCAGATGATTTTTCTCCTTATACGTTAATTGGGTGCCTTCGGTGTAGTGGGTTTTATCTACCATCTTCCGCACAGTCTTTGAAGAATCAAAATAAGCTGTCAATGGAAATAAGCTATCAACTATTTTGAAATAAACAATATAAATTAGTTAATAACTATGTTTGAGAAACTCACATAGCGGTACAATCGGAAGCGTATCAACAAGGACCCAAATGTCCATATTGTCTTCCTTGCTGTCAGGACCACCAAGATCCATGGTGACAATCATACCCTCATAAAAACCATACATTTTGCAAAGTGCTTCCCAATTTTGGCAACCAAAATGGGTTACGCTCTGAGCATTGTACAGATTTACTTCAAAATCCATATCATGATGGGTCCTTAGGTGTATTTTCTTTGTTTCGAAATTTTCATGGTCTTCAAAACCCATCCTCTCCAAGACATAGCGTCTTGCATGGCATGGGATAAGCTAGTCGAATTGTAAAATATGAAAATTAGACGTTGAAATAGTTGAAGTAATGCTTAATGGAGAAAAAAAACACTTGTCGTTGTTGCGTACCGTTTCACAATCGAAGGTCTCCTCGAGCTTAATGCTGAAGCGCCGATCTTCGTCCAGCCAAACGAACCTGTCACACATACCTCGATCATCGTGGCACCAGCTACACTTCCCCGGGAGACCGTCGTCGTCCGAGTACGACATTTCCTACAATCATAATTCACAGATTAAACTTGTACATATTCTAGCACAAGTCATGCCAGAATTCACGATAAAATCCGGCATGACCTTTGCTAAAAAAGGACATATCGAGCGCCTGAAATTTGCCGGAACGGAAATTAATCAACACTCCGGCAAAACATAGGCCGCTCGGAGATGTAAACTGAACATGAACGGCCACTTGGGCAATCACATATCCAATTTGAGCAACAACACAAGATATACAAGGATATTTGGCTGGTCTCACCTCGATGTCGGAGGGGGTCGGTGACTGGGACGACGGCGGGGATGTCGGAGGGGGTCGGTGACGGGGACGACGGAGGTCACCTGAAACCATATAAGTTATCACTAACAACAAACATGACATGTTCAACTAGTTCTTACTAAATATAAACTTACTATAAATAGAAAAAAACTAGTTCTTTCTAAAAATAAAGTAGTTCAACTAGTTATATTAATTATCTTACTAAAAATAGATTAGTTCTGTTAATTCAACTAGTTCAACTAGTTTATTAATTTACTTCCTAAACTAGTTCAACTACAACTAAAGTAGTTCAACTACCACTACTACTACTAAAAATCTAGTACTAACTAAGCAACATCTAGTACTAGCTAACCCTAAATTAACATCTACTACTACTAAATCTAGTACTAACTAGTGGCAGGGGGTGGGGGGCGACGGAGAGGTAGCTAGGGGCGGCGAGGTCGAGGGCGTGGGAGGAGGGCTGCCGGCGGAGGAGGGAGGAGGGGCGGCCGCAGGCGGAGGGAGGAGGGCGGCGGCGGAGGAGGGAGGGGCGGCCGCAGGCGGAGGGAGGATGTGCGAGGAGGATGGATGAGGGACGGAAGGAGGGGAGTACCTCGGTGGCGGACGGACGAAGGCGGCGGCGGCGGCGACGGACGACGATGGTTGACGCGGGCGAGAGTGAGAGTGTGAGTGAGAGGGCCGGTCGTGCGTGGGGATAAGGTAGGGATAGTTGTAGCGCGTTTGCCAAAACACGCTACAGCTAACCTGAGTAGCAGTAGCGCTCTACAGTAAAGTGCACTACTGCTATAGCTAGCGGGGGGGCCAAGGTCATGGCAACTATAGCAGTAGCGCTGTATGCGATACATGCGCTACTGCTACTTCCAAGTCAGCAGCGCGTTTGGTAGACACGCGCTGCTGCTAAGTAGCAGTAGCGTGGTATTTTGAAGAGCGCTGCTGGTAAGATTCTGTGTATAGGCTTTTCCCTAGTAGTGAAGTACAACCATCGTCTGTGCTGCTTGCTGAGATCAAGAGACATGAGGAAGGAGGGCCAACCGTTCCACCGGCAGATGATGCCATCTGCCCCATGGAAGAGGATAGGGATCATGACATGGAGGAGGCCGACGATGACCCTAAACAGTATTTCAATACTGCCTTTGACAACGAAGTAACAATGAGTCAACCATATGAATATGAGATGCATGTACCAGAGCCGGAACATCCTCGGGAGTGCAAGAAGTCTTTGTTCATGCAATCCTCGCAAGACACGCCTCCAGATGCCGGCTCCACCCAAGCTCAACTACTTAGCCAGAGTCGTCCAATGCTGAGTCCGGAAACACTAGGGGTGGTGCTCAGGGAGGGTTTGACAGACCCACCAGCACCTCAGCCCACCAAGAAGAAGCAGAGGAAGAGACCGGCGGCGAGAAAATCCAATAAAGCTGGCAATGTTGGTTCTAGCAGCCAGTCGCCTTCGACCAAGGTTGACCATGTACCGATGAAACATACGCCATTAATCCATGCCGCGGGACAGCCAATGGTACCGGCGAATGCACTAGCTGCCATAGAAGGGGATCTCATGAGACTCCATGACCATGTGCTTTCGACAGAGAGAAGCCTCCTCGCCTCGGATGATCTAGGATACCCACTTTATACGGTTCATGTGCCGAGCAGTTGCAAGATGTATGGCCACACATGCCCCGCGGACCTCTTCTTCCTGAGGTTTGGTTACATCTTCTAGATGTTTCAAATGAGGACACTCGATTTTACGTTCGTCCGCCTGTATGCGCTGCACATGAACTACATCGTCAGGAGAGAGCAAGTCACCGGTCTTGCGGTCGCGGACCCATACTACATGCATGAGGGCTTCTTGTTAATCAACAACGCCAACCGTCAATATGCGAGTCAGTACACCGAAGAATTCTTGGTCAGCAATAAGGACAAAGAAACGATTCTCCTACCTTATCATCCCAGGTAAGTCATCCGCGGATAGGACTATAACACATACATCCTTTCGTGCATTTCAATAGTTACTTTGCACGCATGGAGGCTAAACTTAGTCGTGTATTTTGCACAGTGGGGGGTGTCATGCCGTTCTCATTGTTCTTTACCCGCGTTACTCCCGCGCTCTATATCTAGACCCGTCGAAGAACATACAGAAGAAAGATTACACACACATAAAGTATGTTCTGGACAGAGCTATGCTGGACTTCAGCATGCGAGGTGGCTACATCCAACACAAAAAAACAAATAAGGCCGGGCTTTGTTTCAGCCACAAGACTGACATCTGTTGCATCCAGCAACCGACAAGAAGTGAGAATGATGGATTCTACGTCATCCATCTAATGATGGAGTAAAGAAGGGATGTGCAATCACTTTGCATGAAATCTTCATCCGATACCCATATCAAGAGATGAGCCGAAGCCTTTGGAGCCGTGCCGGATAATCGACTTCGAAATGATTTCTACCGGATCCAACAGGAAATTGCATCCATCATCATCAAAGATGTCCTCGAAGAGAATGGGATGTTCTACGTCGGCCCAATATCGCGAGCTGACGTCCGAACCCGCATTGCCCTACAGCGTCAGGACATGACACCTTTCACTAAGCTTGGGTGCACCCTTCCGAATATGGACAGATGGGAAGAGTGCACTACTTAAAAACAATGTGTCGGTTTAGTTACTTGTTACTTTCTGTACGACTAAACTTCGAATCTCTCAGTACGACGAAACTATTAGATGTATGGTGCCGCACTCTAGTTAATTACTTTCAGTACGATAAAATTTGTTAATTATGTTTACTATATATGTTGCTTCTATTTCATAACTATTTTGTTGAATTCGCTTCATGGTATATATATGTGCATCTCTGACAGGTATATAGATCAACGATGGCGAGGAAGTGGTATGCCGTGTATGTAGGGCATGTTCCGGGTGTGTATGATGAGTGGCCAGAGTGTCAGGCCCAAGTCTCTGGCTTCTCCGGCGGTAGCCAGAAAGGGTTTGATAGCAGAGCGGAAACCGAAGCTAGTTACTCGAGATTCATAGCACAACAGGGGATTCAGAACCAGCGCCGCGGCAAAAATTACTACATAATACCGCTTTTGATCATCGTGATCGCTCTTATCGTGTATGTCTTAGTTTAGGTAGATGATGAAACATGTGTCTACGGTGACAATGTAAGAGACATGTCATCATTAACTTGTATCGCTATTTCGAGATGATGATGAGATCGACATCATTTGTGTTGAGACTATGTTGATATGATGAGACTATGTTGTACCACTTCGATGATGATGATGAGACATTCCTTTTTCATATAGTTCCAGTGTATGTGTATGTTGTGACTCTATAAAACCTATAAAAATACGAATACAACAACATAAAAAAAAGAAAATACTAGCAGTAGCGTGGGGTATTGGAGTAGTAGCAGCTGCTTACCAGTAGCGTTTGTTTGAAGGGCCACACTACTAGTATTAGCAGTAGCGATGGACAGAGGCGTGCTACTGCTAGATATAGATAGCAGTGGCGCTGGTTCAAACAAGCGCTACTGCTAAAAAATAGCTGTAGCGCCGTAGCAGTAGCGTGCCTGCCCCCGCTACTAATAGCCAAAAAACCAGCGCTACTGGTAAAGGTTTTCCTAGTAGTGTTAGAATTTAGGGAAACCCGATAAGTTATCAATTAATCAAATGCATACGCCTTGCATAGTGCGCTCCAATTTGAGCATTCAAAATAGGAGTAGTTCTCCAATTTGAGCATTCATAAGCAAAACAAAATCATAAAATAAATTAGTATTCAAATTAGCATGCATTCAATAAGCAAAACTAAATCATCTCTTGCGTCTGTACATCGTCGAATATTATCACTAATACATCTCGAATAGTATCATACATATAACATCACTAATACAGCTAAAACCCTAGCGAACGACGGGTATCGGTGCGAGCGATGGACACCCAAAGAGAAGGAACCATCACGGGATCATAGCTCCAGTGAGATCCCTGAAGAACCTTCAAGGTATTGTCGAACCTACCCTCCGACGCAACCATGTAGCGACAGGCGTGCTCGTCCTCCTCGCTGACACGGTGATGTACCACCTCCGCGGGGTCCTCAAGCCTCTGCACCTTCACTGGCCCACGCGACCGCCACCAAAGAAGGTTCGGGTCAACGACGGACTGGCACCTTACCAAGCTGCGGCCCCGGAAGGTAGCACCTCCCAGTACCAGCCCGGCGGAGCCCAGTCCCGGACATGGCCCCTCTGATCAAGCAGGCCTCCTCCGCCGAGTCGATGACGAGGATGCGGGTTAGGCATCGTCGACGTCGATGCGGGAATAATGCAATTAACTAAACAAAGAACAACAAATTTGACATGTTCAAAATATGGCATGTCCACTTCAAAACGAATCAACCTAGAATTCTGTTAAATACACCTAAAACACCTAAATTCTATTAACTACACCTAATTAGAAACCTACATTTTAAACATGCTCGATCATATCTAGGGTTCATACTACATTATTCTAAGATTAAACACCTAAAATACCTAAATTATGTTAATTACACCTAATTAAAAACCTACATTTTGAACATGGTTCGACCATAACTAGCTAGGGTTCATACTACATTATTCTAAATTAAACCCCTCAAATTAAACACCTAAGATCATGACCTACTACATTATTCTAAGATTTAACTACATTTTTCAACTAGTTAGGGTTCAAAATTAACTAGGGAGGAGGAGGAAGGAGGGAGGAGGAGTACCTCTCGGTGGAGGACGGCCGGATCGGGGTGCGCGGACGGCGGGGGAGGAGTGCCGGCGTGGGAGGGCGGCCGGCGGGGCGCGGGGATGTGGCTGGCGGTGGAGGAGAGCCGGCGCAGGCGAGGGCGGCCGGCGGGAGAAGACCGGCGCGGGGGACGCCGGTAGCGACGGCGCGCGGCGGAGGCGTGTGAGTTAGAGTGTGTGAGGGGGAGAGTGAGGTCGAGCGCGGGCTGGAGGGTGGATAAGGTGCCTGTAGTAGTAGCGCTTGTATGTTGAAAGCGCTACTGCTACGTACAATAGCAGTAGCGCTTTCTACATACGAGCGCTACTAGTATGCCTGCCTGCCGGCAACGTGGCAATTGTAGTAGTAGCGTGTTTTACGAACACAACGCTACTGGTAAATGCGTAGTAGCAGCGCTTTTCGAGTCCAAGCGTTACTGATAAATAGTAGCAGCGGTGCCTTCTAAAAAGCGCTACTACTAAGCTCCTGTGTATAGGCATTTCCGTAGAACTGATGGCCCAAGGTGATTTGCCAAACGTGCCGGTTGAAGAAAGAGATGGGGTGTGGGATGTTTTATTAACATCAGAATTGACTATTCCTCGGGAGACTTAGAATAACTATTTATAAGTTGATATTTCTCTATCAATTTTTTCTAAATACTCTTCATTATTAGATCCAACAGTGGACCAATCAATAGATATTTCCTAGTCGCTTGGAAAATAGAAAACAGTTGTTTTCACTATTCCAGAGAATAACAGAACAGTTCAAGTGTCCACAACGGCCATAGAAATAAGAAGGATTTTTTTGTCCTTTTGCTGGCCAGCTAATACTAACAATCACCGGAGTCACTTACCTCCAAAACGTGTAGAATAGTCAAACATACAATCTACATGACATAGCTCCAAAGCTCAACTCAAACTAAGCATAACATAAATGCTAAGGTTCGTTGTGGTGAAACTAGGCCACTTGAATTTAGATCATAGATTTGGCACGGGCGCTCGCATATTTTTAGATTTATTACAATCTTCCCAAAGCAATTCATTCGGCGGTATGATATGACTGTCGGTTACGAGGTGCATATGATGACTTCATCAATTCCAAAATCTGTCAGCTTCATCTGTCATGACGCCGACTGGCATCACCTCGCCCAAGGATCTTCACGCCTATTGATCTAGACATTTGTGGTGCATAGTAGAGCCTAACTTTTAATGGTGATGTGACGTCAGGTACAACGTACGGGCATGTGTCATGCAGGCCACACGAATCATAATAATCTCGATAAGCTGATTAAGATGTACTCTATCTGCATTTGGCATACACAAGTACAGTTTGGTGTACAAATTTATTAAGCTCGCAAATCCGTGAAACATGTCGTCGATCTGTGCACGTAGGTTCAGTTTTGGTCCAAATCATGCATCCACACATAACTCTGAGATGTGATTTTGTCATTTCTGCATCGTTTCCTTTTAAGACATGCTCTGTCGACCCTGTATCTCCGAGAGTAGTTTTCTAAGATACGTCCGAGCATATTATTTTCCTGCGAAAACAAAGCACCTTTTTTTTTGGAACCGCAAACCGTAGAACTAGAAAATAGAAAAAAGTGAAAGATATAGAAAATAAATTATAAGATGTTTAGTGGACATTCTGGTACCCTTCAAGCATCACGCTCTTCTGGGAATTGCGGTTCCCTTTCAACCGTTTAATTTTTTAACATGTGCGGCACTACCAATGATTTTCCACAACTCCCGATTAGTTAATTTACTGGGGTAACGGTTAATGTCTGCTTTCTATGTAAATAGTCTCTCACGCTCCTTGAGTAGATGAGATTAACCATATCCCTTCATAGTGAATGACAAGGATGGTCTTTTTTGATAGTACATTGCATGCGCCGAGCGCGCCAATGCGCGACATTTCCACCTCCTCCATGGGCCGGCCCATTTACGTCATTTCTATTCTTCTGTTTAAATTCAAAATATACACGCCCTACGTGATTCGAACTAAATACCATCAGATAGCATTCAAAAAATAGTAACCAATGTGACACCTTAGTTGTTGTGACTTTTATACTTCTTTTCTCTTCTGCAATCTCTCCTTATCTAAAAAAACTGACATGGTCCGCTCTTCCGTCGCCGTCCCTCGTGCCTGGTTTTCTGGTTTTTCCAACAAAAAAAGACCACTAGTTGTCCGGTTTTTCCAAAAAAAAAGACCACCAGTTGTCTGTTTTTTCCAAAAAAAGACAGCTCACCAGTCAAGTCGTGTTGTGTTTGTAATGGGCCACTTTGGGCTTTGACCTCGGCTTTGCGAAAAGTGCATGAACAATCACGGTTCAGAAAAACAAAAGTGCATGAGCTGGGAACCAATGACGTATATTGCAAATAAAAAAAGAATCTATAATTTTTTTTTGAGACAAATCTATAGTGTGTCTGAGTAGGATTCAACTACAAACCGAGTAGGCCTGCATACGATCTTGGAGTCGGGCATTTTGATGACCGGGCTCAATGGAGCCATTAATTCTTTTAAATTCAAAATTCAAAATTTTCTTAAATTCGCGAACCTTTTTCAAACCATGAACTTTTCTTCAAATTCATAGACTTTTCTAAAAACCATGAACTTTTTTCAAATTCATACACGTTTTTTTTAAACACGTGAATTTTTTCAAATTCATGAAATGTTCGTAAAAATCATGAACTTTTCTTAAATTCACAAAAAAATTCAAACCACCAACATTTCTTTAAATTCATGAACTTTTCTTAAAACTGTGAAATTTTTTATAATTCACACACGTTGTTTTAAAAACGCATGAACTTTTTCTTAAATCGATGAATTTGTTTCTTCAAAATCGATGAACATGTTTTCAAAATTGATGATTTTTTTTCAAAATAGATGATTTTTTAAACTCGATGAAACTTTTTCTAGTTTTGCCATTTAAGGGATGTCGAGAAACGAGGTGCTCCCAAATGAACACTTCTTGGCTAACCGAACACTCTCCATTGAACATCGTATTTTTTGGAAATCTCAGGACTGCTCCCAACTTTTGCAAGCAGGTGGGCATGCCCATGTTTGGCATCCATGACAGGTTTGAACAATTTCCGACACCGGATGCAAGTTGCGACATGTCCAACTATTTATTGGGCTTTTTCACCAGGAAAACTCCAGAAAATGCAAAACTTTTCAAAAACCCAAATAACTTGGCATGGTGCCTTGAATTGGTCATACAAGGCAATGAAAAAAAAATTTGGGGCCATTTCAAGGATGTCGAGAAACAATGTGCTCTCAGAAGGAGCCTTCTACCCTACCCGAAGACCCTCCATTGACACATGGTCTATGTTTTTACAACCTTCAAATGACACTAACTTGTGAAAGCAGGTGGCATGCCTATGGTAGGCATGCATGTCAATTTTAAATGATTTCCGACATCGGATGCAACTTGAGACATCTCGTCTATTTATTGGCCTTTTTTGACACACAAAACTCCAGAAAATGTGAAATTTGTCGAAAACCAAGACAACTTGGTATGGTGCCTTCAATTGGTCATATAAACTCGTGGAAATTTTTTGCCGTCATTTGACGGATGCTAAAAACCATGGTCTCAAACGGAGCCTTCTCGCCTCTTCCCGAACACACTTCGTGGAAGATGGTGTTTTTTTGGACATTCATGAAATGACCTCAACTTTTGCCAGCTGGGCATGGTCATGTTTAAAATCATAATTTAAATAGGTACTTAAAACTGTTATTTTATTTTTTCCCATGATTCCGCGCACGACAATGGACCGGCTTAGTCGGGGGGGGGGGGGGGTGTCTCCTATGGGAAAAAATATTTAATTCATGAACTTTCTTTCAAATATATGAACTTTTTTCAATTTCCCGAATTGTTTGTCAAATTCATGAACATTTTTTCAAATCGATTAACTTTTTTTCAGTTTCGCAAACTTTTTCATACTTGGAGCTAGGGGTGGGCATCAAAACCGACAGTCCAAATTGAAAAAAAACCAATTTGTTGGTTTTTTGTGTTGTTGTTGGAAAGTTTCTGCCACATGTAGTGACCAACACGTGCGTGCCGCAGGGACGTCAAATACATGGGCCAAGCTTAGCACTTGCACAAAAAAATTCACGGATTTGAAAAAAAAGTTCATGAATTCGAAAAAAAGTTCATGAAATTATAAAAATTCATGAATTTGACAAAAAGTTCTCGTATTTGAGAAAAGTAAGGAAAATTGAACGACATTCATTCATTCGAAAAAAGGTCACATATTCAAAATATAAGTTCATGGATTTGAAAAAGTTCACAAAATTTTGGAAATCTTTATGAATTTAAGAAAATCAAAATGAAAGAAAGATATAAATAAAAAATAAAAAATAAAGAAAACTGGCAGAAACGGCCAAACAAAACCAAAAAAGAAGAAAAACTAGACTGAGGAGACAACAAGAAGAACAAACAAGTAACCAGGCACAACAAGTGAGTTGTCTCAGTTAGTTACAGTTGGTGGAAGTAAGCTAAGAGGTTGGGAGTTCAAGGCTAAAAATGAAAAAAATGAGCCAGGCACATGATGGAGTGTTTTGTGTGGTGGGTGGGTTTGTCTATGTATATGTACAAGTCGTACGTGCCACATATGGAGATGGGTATACCTTATCGTCAAATTACCATACTTCCCTTATAAGCACTGAAGCAAGGCCCTGTAGGGTGGGTCCTGCTGCCCGCGGTTTTCCGTTTTAACATTGCCAACTCAGTTTGAGAAAAGAGAGGAATATAAACTTTTATATTGGTGCGATGAGCTCCGTGTTCCGTCTGACTCAATATCCCAAAGAGAAATAGTTCCACCCCGACCCGAACTCTAAACCGTGTCCGCATGGGCAATGACACCATGGACTAACATATAAAAATCAAAAAGAAGGGATGTGGCTTGTCATTCGAATGTGGGCAGCTTGTCAAGCGTACACCCATAGAAGGGTTGAAAGCTACCTAACTACAAAGCAATTAACATGCTTTAGTTCAGTGGCAGGAATCAAGGTGAGAATATGAAATAACACAGAAGAAAGAAAGGTAAGCATATGCTCCGGCGAGCCAAAACGCCCCTCCCGAGCTAGCTATAGTATATTGAAATAGTGGTAGCTCATACTAGATCAATCAGCTGTGGGAGCCAAATCAATCAGCCAGCCTCAGTTATCATGTGTACTTTGATGTCGATTCTCCGGATTCTTGAACGATCAAGCAACCAACAAGTTTCTGAACCTTCATCAATACATGCATGACCAATGATGGATTGGTGATGTTGTTGTCAAGCATTGCACCCAGCAGCCCAGGTCCGGATTGGGTTACTGAATAACAACAGACAGTTCAATAGATGGCATTGAGTTAAACCATCGTGTATCTTCATCATGGTGTCTTGTTGTCTTGACGAGTGTGTTTCTTGGTCACCATGCATGGTTGAAATCACCCACTACAACTTGACTATGTGAGGTGATGGCGAGTCTGCCCTGCAGTATTACCTCGAGCATCAATGATTTCAAAAAGCATTGCCTCTTTCGCTTGCAATGATGATTAGGAGTGTTGCGTTGAGTTGATAGAGAAAATATTGAAGTCATCGAGGCTACATAGGCGCTCTTCCCCGGGTAGAATATTTTTTTTGAGGGAAACGCTGCTAATTTATTCATTGTTCATAGCCCCCTCCGCGGAGATCTCCGAGCTAACACACTCCGGAGCCGCATGGAACCAAGTTTTACATAGGATTTACAGCAACCTTCCCTAGCTAGGATATGCGCTACCTTGCTTGTGGAATGACGCGCCCATACCACCCTAGAATCTTGAAACTGGGCTAGTAGTTCCTTTAACTCTTGGACAGTTTGTCCGTTCATTGATAAGTCCCTCTGTTGGCTGATGATCTTCCCCACAGCAGTCTGCGAGTCCATTTCCACCAATACCTTCTGGCCGTTAACTTTCTTGGCTAGAAAAATACCTCGACGACAAGCAAATAGCTCCACAGTTTCCGGGTCCACAACAGCTGGGAAAAAATGGGACGCTCCTGCCACGAACGTGCCATGGTAGTCCCGAAGAATAGCTCCACCTCCTGCTGATCCGCCCTGCTTAGCTACTACACTGTCCGTGTTGACCTTCGTCCAGCCCTCCACCTATTTCCTCCAGGATTCCAAGGTCCGGTGCACTGGTGGGTTTGTTGGAGATTCTCTGATCGCTCTCCATTCATCACGAAGGCGTACGACTCTCTCGGAGATCAAACCTGGATCCTCTATCCGACTGCTCTCCCACGCACTGTTGCGTGCAAGCCACATCTCATACCAGGCCCTCATGACAATCTGTTTCTCCTCATCTGTTGCACACACCAACCAGTCTAACACCCATGATCGCATGTTGTGCACCGAGTCGATGTGTTTAGGTAGCTATGGCAATGGGGCCCCGACTTCTTAACTAAGCAGCCTCCAGAACTGAACCGAATGGGGACATCGCCACACTCTGTGGACAATGGTCTCCTCCCTCCCACATGCAATACAAACAACTCCAGGTTTCACATGACGCCGCAGCAGTTCGGCGCCCACCGCCAGCCCATTGTTTAGCATTCGCCAGCCATGAATCTTCACCTTATTTGGGACGTCAGTGGACCATAACTCCGAGAAACTTTTGTGAGCGGCAACTCCTTAATACTCATGCCCAGGTGGTACGCTGACCTAAAAGTGAAAATACCACTCTTAGTAAAATTCCAAGCGCTATAATCCTCCGTACCAGGGCCTCCCACCAAAATCTGCTTAATCTCTTAAGCATAGATAGGGGAAAATATCTCCTGTAGCTTAAATTCATCCCAAGTCATCCCTTGTTGCACTAGTAAATCTGCTACTTTCACCGTGTTTGGTACGTAGTTGGCACCCAGTGGTACCATACTACCTGTCCTCGGAATCCAGTGATCATGCAACACATTAACTTTTGACCCATCACCAATGCGCCAAATTAGTCCATGAGGTAGAAGATCCCTTCCATGCATCAGACTGCTCCACATATATGAGCATCTCGGTGGGCATGGTGCAGCCATGAGGTCCATGTCTTGGAAATACCGCGCCTTCAGGACTCTCGCACATAAAGACGTAGGGGCCATCAAAATCCTCCACACTTGCTTTGCAAGGAGAGCTTGGTTAAAAACCTCAAAATCCTGGAATCCCATCCCGCCCGCACGTTTTGTAGTGCACATCTTGTCCCATGCCACCCAATGCACTTTACGCTCGCCGTCGGCTGCCCCCCACCAGAATTTCGAAGAGATAGGTTTTAGGTTCCCGCACATTTTCTTGGAGAGCTGGAAGCAACTCATCGAGTTGGTCGGTGTTGCCTGCAACGCAGACTTCACGAGCACTTCCCTTGCCACCTTCGACAAACCTTGTCCTATCCAACCAGAGACTTTTCCCCTAGATGCTTCCCTGACATGCTTGAAGCTCCCATCCTTTGACATGCCTACCATAGTGGGCAGCCCTAGGTATTTCTCATTCAGCGCCTCAGACTGTGTCCCCACCTCGTTCTTTACCGAGGCCTTCTCCTCATCACTAAATCCCTTTCCGAAGAAGATGGACAACTTCTAGAAGTTAACTCGCTGACCTGACGCCTCCTCATAGGCTTGCAATATTTGCCGAAGTCGCACCATATTGTTGCTGGACGCCTCTAGGAACACAATGTTGTCATCGGCAAATAATAAGTGTGTGATAGTGGGGCTAGTGCGCCCAAAGGACACACCCTGGAGCTCCTTCTTCCGCTGGGCCTGTTTCAGTAGGGCTGAGAAACCCTCAACACAGAATAAGAAAAGGTAAGGGGAGATGGGGTCTCCTTGCCGTAAACCTCGGGTAGGAAGAAAACCCTCTGACAATTCACCGTTTAGTTTCACCGAGAATCTAGCTGAGGAGACACACCTCATGACCATGGTTGTTCATGTATGAGAGAAACCCAACTTGGCCATCATATGCTCCAGAAAGGACCACTCTACCCTATCTATGCCTTCATCATGTCATAATGGTTTCTTCCGCTTTCTTTTCCGAATGGCATGAACGCACTCGTAAGCAACTAGGACATTGTCGGTGATAAGCCTACCCGGCACGAAAGCACTCTGTTCCTCTGAAATAAGAATAGGCAATTCTACCTTGAGGCGGTTTGCAATGTCCTTTGCCGCAATCTTGTACAACACGTTACAGAGACTAATTGGCCTGAACTGTGAGAGCGACTCCGGAGACTTCGTCTAAGGTATCAAGACAATAATAGTGTCACTAAAGCCCTCCGGAATATCACCACCATTTAAGAATTCTCGAACCGCTTTGCAAACCTCATCTTTTACCAAAGACCATTGCCTTTGGTAGAAAAAGCGCAGGCAGCCCATCCGGCCCAGGCGCCTTTGTGGGACCCATCTGAAAGAATGCTTTCTCAATCTCTTCGTAGGTGAAGGCCGCTGTTAGTTTGTTGTTCAACGAGTCCGCGACTGAAACAGGAATGTTGTCAAGGATCTTCTCCATATTGGCTATTCCCTGGGAGGTATATAACAGGGAGTAAAAGTCCCTGGCCAGCACTCACATCCTTGCATCATCAGAACATTTAGTCCCTTCGCGCCGCAGCAGCGATTTCACCGTATTTTTCCGTCTCCGCTGAGACGCACGGTTCTGAAAATATTGAGTATTTTGATCGCCCGCTTTAAGCCAATCCACTCTTGACCTTTGCCTTTGCATAATCTGCTCACGCAAATAAACTTCCCGAAGCTTTTCCTCAAACTTCCTTCTCTTCTGCATGCGTTCCGGGGTAACGCTTCCGTCCTTCAGCCGTTGCAGCTCACCTTTCAATTCTTTAATCTGTTTTCTAACCGAGCCAAACACAGTTCGGCCCCACTCACGCATGTGTCCAATTACATAACGAAGCTTGCCGTGTAGATCATGCAGCCCAGTATTCCCATGGCTCTCCAACTCCCATGCATGGCACACCATTTCATCATAGCCTTCACGTCGAGTCCACATCTCCTCGAATTTAAAACTTCGTGCCACGACAGGCCTCTCCGTATGTTCCTCTCTGATCCGAATGGCCAGTGCCATGTGGTCAGACTCCTCCGTTAGGACGTGTTCCACACTAGACCCCGAAAATAAGTGTATAAAATCATTATTACACGTTGCTCGGTCTAGCCTCACTTGTATGTTCTCCAGCGGGCCGCGCTTGTTCTCCCACGTATAAGGGTAGCCCGAGAAACCCATGTCCGCCAGTATGCACATGTCAAGGCACTTCTTAAACATCTCGATCTGATTTAAACTCCGTTCATTCCCTCCAAGTTGTTCTGACTGCACAAGGACTTCGTTGAAGTCACCAACACAGATCCATGGCAAATTATCTTGGGTTTTAAGGAACCTCAAAGCGTCCCAAGTTTTCTGTCTCAGTTCCATTTTGGGCTCCCTATAGATCCCAGTGAATCTAAAGGTCCTACCCTTGAAAGTAATCGCCGCATCGATAAAGTACCGGCACCAAGGTCTAACAGAAACCTCTACATCATCCCTCCACCAGAGCGCTAGACCTCCACTCCTCCCAACACAATTTACCGCCACACCATGTTGAAAGCCTATGCTCCACATTAATTTATTCATCAGAACAACCTTCTTCTTTGTTTCAGACAAGAAAACCACCGCTGGGTTGTAGGACCATACCAGGTCTCTCAGTTCGCCCACTGTCGAGTCCAACCCCAGTCCTCGACAGTTCCAGGCTAGGATATTCATTGCTCTCGGCGGCCCTGTGCCTTAGCAAGGTCCGCCGCATCCTATTTTTCCTCAATACGATCAAACACTGTGGTTGTCCTCTGCCTCTTCTCACGATAGAATGACTCCCTGGTACCATACCTGTCAGATTCTCCCTTTGCCACCCACATTTGTTTAGGGCGCCTCTTCTTCGACATTTGACTCTCATAACCCCAGCTCCCCGAAGCTCGATAGAGGTTCTCCTTCTTCCTTGGTTTGCGTGTATAATATCCCCTTCTCCTACTCCCACCATCATGCACTGGATATTGTTGGTGAGCCTACTCCTTTCCTCTATGTTCAACATGTCTATCCTCTAGGCCGCGCCCACCCTTCTACCTATCAATCAAATTCTTCCTTAGGTCCCCTTCCCTCTTCGTCTCTATATCATCCCTCAAATCCTTCGCTTATGAGCTTGCACTTCCGTTCCTCTCCTTGATCGGACTGTTCACCTCAGCCCTTCACTTGCCAATTCCCCCGCCAGTGCGGGAGGCCTGAGAAGAAGAGAAAGAACAGTACAGGTTGCGCTTTGTAGGGATATCACGCACACTCACGTGTACTCGATCTTGCTCGCCCCCACCAGTGTGGGAGGAGCTACCACTATTTAAGCTGCTAGCCGCACCAGCCTGTCCTCCTCCATTGTATGAACTGTTACGCCCTGGGGAAGCCCTAAGCCACTCCCCCCACTGAGAAGATTTGTCAACAGGCGGGTTGCAGATCTCATCCACGTGAACCAGTCTACCACACTCGAAACAGAAGTGGGGTATTTTTTCTAGTGAAAGTCAAACCACTTGCCCTTCTTATCCTCTGTAGACTCTTTTATGTAGAAACATCGGACTAATGGTTCATAAACAAAGATTTTTGCTCTCACTCATAAGAACTGGCCATTAGCGTAGCAATCACTATCCACGTCAACCGTCACTACCTCACCAAGCCAGTTACCCAACGCTTTTCCAAAAGCCTCACATCTCCTGTCCAGCGGCAGATCTTTAACTCTAACCCAGGTTTCCACCATATCAAAAATCATCTCAGACGGTCTAGTCTTCCCATCATAGTCCTTGAGATAAGAACATTGAAGTCAAACTACCACAGCCCATTGTTCCTCGCATGCTTCTAGTCGCCCTCCCCGCCGAAGTGAACCAGGAACAGGGTTCCACCCAGATCACAAAATTGAGCTTCATGGTGTAAACCCCAGGCCCGATACATAGATCTCTCTAGAGCTTTGCGGTTTAGCGGTCTTGGCGAACAAACCTTACCGACTAGAGTCCATCTCCTCGCAACCGGGATTCCAACCCCCGGATCATCAAAACAAAACCTTGCGCTTCCTTCTCTGTCAGGACCATCCCTCCCAGCCTAGCTGAGAGCGAAGCAGATGCATCCGTGGTCCTGCTCGTCACTGGGGACACCTCCTGACCGCTCGACTTCGTCGGCGTATGTGACGATGAAGATCCGCCCCTCGCAGGCGTAGCCCCAGATGCCATCTTCCGAGATGCCTCTTTGCCCCCGCGCACATTCGTCTCAGCCATGACTCCCAGGGGAGACGCACGGCCCGCACACGATCCGTGCAACGAGGGACGCGGTCGCCTCCCACCGCACCACCGTATCCCGAAGCACCACCGAGCAGCAAACCCTAACCCTAGCAGCAGCCCGTGATCGCCTATCGATTGCCCTCCTGGCGCCGAGAGTCAGCTGTTGCGGTGGACCCACCCGGGTAGAATATTTATGGGTATACCATTTATGATCATTATAGGTATTATAATCTCAGTGACTTGATTTTGAGGCCGCAATTATGGTACCCGTTGCAAGGCTCTTTTGTTAGTGTAATAAATAAATATATTGGGCAAAGTGTGCGCTTACGCAAATTCTGATACAAGAATAGTTGGTCGGGAACGGGCTTCCGCTAAAGAATGATCATGAACGAGCTAGATATTTAAAATTCTAATGCCAACCACATCACCATCAGCTGGATATATCTCACCGACTTAATTTTGTATGAGCTAGGCAGCCCGGCCGTACGAGAAGAAAGCGATTGATCAGCTGAGAATTTTTTCCCCGGAAAAGACAAAACTCTACATATTCGTTAGTACTCCCTCCGTCACAAAATAAGTGTCTTGAGCTTAGTACAAATTTGAACTAGAACTAGTACAAATTTGAGACACTTATTTTGAGACGGAGGGAATATGAACAAAAGAATGGTAACCACAGGGTGGTCACTTCGCCATCGTTGCTAGCAGTACATAAGCCCACACCACACCTCTGGAGATATTTTTTCTCTGAGCAAAAGAAGATTGGATTTCGTAGTTTAGACGTGCGTTATAAAAAAGTTTGGCGTGGTCGTATTTGTCTTGTCACTAGTTAGTTTTCTCCATCTCTACTGGAAATAAATCTAAGGTTCCATCTTTCAGTCAGTTTTCTTTCCACCACCCCTACGTCCAAACTCCCACTCTCCATCGATTTTTGGTGGTTTTCCATCTCCTCCTAGCTTTCAGCAAACAAATTTTTGGTTACCCAAAAAACCAGATCAAATTATAGGAGTATAAAGAAATAAATTTACAATACGTAAACAAATTATTTCTTATGGTAAAATCTGATATCGGTCAGACATCTTTGATAGCTCAATAAAATAAATAAGAATAAGATCTTGGTCCGTAGACAAATAAATATCAAGCAAACTTTTTATGATAAAAAAATCAAGCAAACTTTTATTTTCATTAAGCTAATAAAGCAGGTCAATCACGGGCACATACCTATATTTTCTAGTTTAAGAAATGACAGAAAATTTATGCTTTATATAACCAAAACATGATTTATTTTCTATTTTTTGTGTAAATGTTTGCCCCCTATGTTTTTATTGTTGTGTTAATACGTATTTCGCTACCGTGGTAACGCACACACACATACCTGGTTTTGCAAGAATCATTCAAGTCTATTACCCGAATCCACAGTACTAATAACCATGATACAGAAATTACATCGAAGTCATTGGGCCCGGTCGACTTCTTCCACCCAACCAGGCAAAACGCGTCGTCGCAAGCCTTGGCGGAACCATTTTGATCTTGAACAGGAAGTCATCAAGGGCACAGCCCTGTTGGACCAACACTCTGGTGCTAAAGCTGCCTTTACTGAAAGAGTTGTAGAACCAAATCAAAGCACAGCCCTGTTGGACCAACACTCTGGAGCTAAAGCTGCGTTTGCTGAAATAGTTGTAGAACCAAATAAAAAAAAATCAAGCCTCCATAATTTCTCACATGCCCCACACCATCACTGGTGGTCACACGGACGTGATGGAGATGAGGATGAAGGAGTCAACTAAAAAAGAAAGATGACACCGAACTGGCAAAACATTACAAACTTAACCTCTTGTTGGCTGGAACTGCCGGCATAAAATTACGCCATCGAGCACTTGTTGCTGCCATAGATGACTGCGTCAAGATGGGGAGGCTCGAGCTGACTTTAATCGCCAGACTGAGACCACCACGGTACCGCAATGATGCATTGCCACAAAACCATAACACTAACCTATCTAAGGGCCGAGATCGAGGGCACTGGGTTTCCCAACCTCCGACACCCCTCGAGAGACGACCTATCAACTTTTGAACTAAAATTACTTTGTAATTTACATCAGAGATACCGGATATTTGAAAACATATTACGGTAAACTGTACTGCGTTGTGGTTTATATATGATGCACGAGAGGGTCGAGTAATGGCGAGGGAGGATTTTAGGATACACCGCATTTTCTTTGATCCAATACACAAGTACAAAAAGACCCATCACTGTCAGAAATCTCAAGTGGGCCAACAAGAAACACCACTAGAGATGGCCCTCCGTCGAACCGCTGCATCAGCGATGAACGGTTGAGATTATGAGGTTGTTTGGTTTGTGATAGACCTGCCAAGCAAACCCTAAGTAGAATGTCCCGTGTTGCTCGTTCCTTAACAAAAAAATAGAATGGGTGAATTCAACAAAAACATCGTTTGCCATAAGTCTAGGAATAGACAAGAGGTTGCGAGTAACAGAAGGAACATGAAGAACATTGGATAGTTGAAGTTAACGACATGTAGATTTTGGAAGAGATGTTTGACCAATATGAGAGATATGCATACCCACTTAATGTATGAACCTTGTCATGGCCCTAGTCGGGCTCGAACGACCCAAGCTTTGAGAGCTCGCTTGTTAGATGATCTGTAGCACCATTATCCATGTACCAGCTGGCGTCAACATGATAAGAAGGGGAATGCCCTTGTGTTACCATTGCCTCTCCTTGTTGCGTCTGTCATTGCCGATACCTAAGAAATCACACTTGAAGCATTACTGGCATTGGGAGGGAAGATGGCCAGGAATACCACATAAGAGACAAGCGGGACGATTGCTCTTGTTACCGCACAGACGGTACTGCAAGCGTGAGCCTTCCCAGTGGCTACCATTGGTAACCAATGGCTTCTACCGTGGCAGGTCGGAGAGAAGTGGTGGCTCGGGGGGCGCCACTGTTGGAGCAAGGATTGCAGGAAGGGGGCGCCATTTGCTCCATGCAGCAGCAGGCGCAACAAGATGACAAGGTGCATGCACGATCAGCCGAGCTATTCTTCCAATTTCCCCCATTCTTCTCCTCTGTTTTTATTATCAAGCAATGATGACCCCGAGGGTGGGTGCAAGGTTGGCGCGAGGGGCTTTGATTCGGTGATAGGTAAGAGGAGGGAGTTTGGAAGAAGGTTAGGCTTATCGGTGCCGTGCCATTGGTTGTGAGGCTATCGTGACATTGTGCAAGGGCTAGGGAGATGGTAGCGCAAGGACCGAGGAGAAAGGGAGGGGGTGCGGAGGTCGACTTAGAAGTTGGAATTACTTTATTAGTAGATATTTTTACTTTTTTTTTCTTTCTACACATTATTCATGATTAGATCCAATGGAAATAGCACAACAAAATTCATTATTCCCGAGAATAGCAAAACATTTCAGGTGTCCATGATGACAATGAAAGAACAAGGGAGTATCAAAATAAAAATACTTCCTTCCAATCTACAACCCCTAAGGAGTGATTGTACTAGATGGAAAAATGATATAAACAATATATGTAATGCTTATTCCAAAGAAAGAACAAGGGACTATCAAAGATATTAAATTCCTGCATTCATTTGTGAAGTATACGGGAGTATTAAAGATATTCAATTCCTCCATTCAATTGTGAAGTATATGGTATATTACAATGGTGAATGAAGTTCCATGATTTTTCACATATTCAATTCATATATTCCTACACTGTACTTCCCCTACCATTAGTTGTTAAAACAGTGAAATTCATTATTCCCGAGAATAGCAAAACAATGCAGGTGTCCATGATGACAATGAAAGAATAAGGTGTTGGGGAACGTTGCAGAAAATTAAAATTTTTCCTACGGTTTCACCAAGATCCATCTATGAGTTCATCTAAGCAACGAGTCATGGGAGAGAGATTGCATCTACATACCACTTGTAGATCGAGTGCGGAAGCGTTCAAGGGGATGGTGATGATGGAGTCGTACTCGCCGTGATTCAGATCACCGATGACCAAGTGCTGAACGGAAAGCACCTCCGCGTTCAACACACGCACGAGACGGGAGACGTCTCCTCCTTCTTGATCCAGCAAGGGGGAAGGAGAGGTTGATGATGATCCAGCTAAAGGAAATATGCCCTAGAGGCAATAATAAAGTTATTATTTATTTCCTCATATCATGATAAATGTTTATTATTCATGCTAGAATTGTATTAACCAGAAACATGATACATGTGTGAATACATAGACAAACATATAGTCACTAGTATGCCTCTACTTGACTAGCTCATTAATAAAAGATGGTTATGTTTCCTAACCATAGACATGTGTTGTCATTTGATTAATGGGATCACATCATTAGGAGAATGATGTGATTGACATGACCCATCCCGTTAGCTTAGCACTTGATCGTTTAGTATTCTGCTATTGCTTTCTTCATGACTTATACATGTTCCTGTAACTATGAGAATTATGCAACTCCCGTTTACCGGAGGAACACTTTGGGTACTACCAAACGTCACAACGTAACTGAGTGATTATAAAGGAGTACTACAGGTGTCTCCGAAGGTACATGTTGAGTTGGCGTATTTCGAGATTAGGTTTTGTCACTCCGATTGTCGGAGAGGTATCTCCGGGCCCTCTCGGTAATACTCATCACTTAAGCCTTGCAAGCATTGTAACTAATGAGTTAGTTATGAGATGACGTATTACAGAACGAGTAAAGAGACTTGCCGGTAACGAGATTGAACTAGGTATTGGATACCGACGATCAAATCTCGGGCAAGTAACATACCGATGACAAAGGGAACAACGTATGTTGTTATGCGGTTTGACCGATAAAGATCTTCGTAGAATATTTAGGAACCAATATGGGAATCCAGGTCCCGCTATTGGTTATTGACCAAGAATGGTTTTAGGTCATGTCTACATAGTTCTCGAACCCGTAGGGTCCGCACGCTTAACGTTTCGATGACAGTTTTATTATGAGTTTATAAGTTTTGATGTACCGAAGTTTGTTCAGAGTCCCGAATGTGATTACGGACATGACAAGGAGTCTCGGAATGGTCGAGACATAAAGATTAATATATTGGAAGCCTGTGTTTGGACATCAGAATGGTTCCGGGTGAAATCGGCATTTTACCGGAGTACCGGGAGGTTACCGGAACCCCCCGGGGGGTTAATGGGCCTACACGGGCCAAGAGGGAGAAGAGGAAGGAGCCAGGAGGGGACCGCGCGCCCCTCCCCCTCCTAGTCCGAATAGGACAAGGGAAAGGGGGCGGCGCCCCCCCTTTCCTTCCCATCTTCCTCCTCTTTCCCCCTTCTCTCCTACTCCAACTTGGAAAAGGGGAGTCCTACTCCCGGTGGGAGTAGGACTCCCCCCTTGGCGCGCCCCCTAGGCCGGCGGCCTCCTCCCCCCTGGCTCCTTTATATACGGGGGCGGGGGGCACCCCATAGACATAGAAGTTGATCTACGGATCGTTCCTTAGCCGTGTGCGGTGCCCCCTTCCACCATATTCCACCTCGGTCATATCGTCGCGGAGTTTAGGCGAAGCCCTGCGCCGGTAGAACATCATCATCGTCACCACGCTGTCGTGCTGACGGAACTCATCTCCGGAGCCTTTGCTGGATCGGAGGGCCGGAGATCGTCATCGAGCTGAACGTGTGCTGAACTCGGAGGCCCCGTACGTTCGGTGCTTGGATCGGTCGAATCGTGAAGATGTACGACTACATCAACCGCGTTGTGCTAACGCTTCCGCTTACGGTCTACGAGGGTACGTGGACGAACACTCTCCCCTCTCGTTGCTATATCATCACCATGATCTTGCGTGTGTGTAAGAAATTTTTTGAAATTACTACATTCCCCATCAGTGGTATCAAAGCCAGGTTTTATGCGTTGATGTTATATGCACGAGTAGAACACAAGTGAGTTGTGGACGATATAAGTCATACTGCCTACCAACATGTCATACTTTGGTTCAGCGGTATTGTGAGATGAAGCGGCCCGGACCGACATTACGTGTACGCTTACGCGAGACTGGTTTCACTGTCACGAGCACTCGTGCTTAAAGGTGACTGGCGGGTGTGTGTCTCTCTCACTTTAGTTGAACCGAGTGTGGCTATGCCCGGTCCTTGTGAAGGTTAAAACGGCGTCTATTTGACAAACTATCGTTGTGGTTTTGATGCGTAGGTAAGAACGGTTCTTGCTAAGCCCGTAGCAGCCACGTAAAATTTTGCAACAACAAAGTAGAGGACGTCTAACTTGTTTTTGCAGGGCATGTTATGATGTGATATGGTCAAGACGTGATGCTATATTTTATTGTATGAGATGATCATGTTTTGTAACCGAAGTTATCGGCAACTGGCAGGAGCCATATGGTTGTCGCCTTATTGTATGAAATGCAAACGCCCTGTAATTGCTTTACTTTATCACTAAGCGGTAGCGATAGTCGTAGAAGCAATAGATGGCGTAAACGACAACGATGCTACGATGGAGATCAAGGTGTCGCGCCGGTGACGATGGTGATCATGACGGTGCTTCGAAGATGGAGATCACAAGCACAAGATGATGATGGCCATATCATATCACTTATATTGATTGCATGTGATGTTTATCCTTTATGCATCTTATCTTGCTTTGATTGACGGTAGCTTTTTAAGATGATCTCTCACTAATTATCAAGAAGTGTTCTCCCTGAGTATGCACCGTTGTGAAAGTTCTTCGTGCTGAGACACCACGTGATGATCGGGTGTGAAAGGCTCTACGTTCAAATACAACGGGTGCAAAACAGTTGCACACGCGGAATACTCAGGTTATACTTGACGAGCCTAGCATTTACAGATATGGCCTCGGAACACGGAGACTGAAAGGTCGAGCGTGAATCATATAGTAGATATGATCAACATAGAGATGTTCACCATTGAAACTACTCCATCTCACGTGATGATCGGACATGGTTTAGTAGATTTGGATCACGTGATCACTTAGATGACTAGAGAGATGTCTATCTAAGTGGGAGTTCTTAAGTAATATGATTAATTGAACTTAAATTTATCATGAACTTAGTACCTGATAGTATTTTGCTTGTCTATGTTTGTTTGTAGATAGATGGCTCGTGCTGTTGTTCCGTTGAATTTTAATGCGTTCCTTGAGAAAGCAAAGTTGAAAGATGATGGTAGCAATTACACGGACTGGGTCCGTAACCTGAGGATTATCCTCCTTGCTGCACAGAAAAGTTACGTCCTGGAAGCACCGCTGGGTGCCAGGCCTGCTGCCGATGCAACTGACGACGTTAAGAACGTCTGGCAGAGCAAAGCTGATGACTACTCGATAGTTCAATGTGCCATGCTTTACGGCTTAGAACCGGGTCTTCAACGACGTTTTGAACGTCATGGAGCATATGAGATGTTCCAGGAGTTGAAGTTAATATTTCAAGCAAATGCCCGGGTTGAGAGATATGAAGTCTCCAATAAGTTCTAGAGCTGCAAGATGGAGGAGAACAGTTCTGTCAGTGAGCATATACTCAAAATGTCTGGGTATAATAATCACTTGATTCAACTGGGAGTTAATCTTCCGGATGATAGCGTCATTGACATAATTCTCCAATCACTGCCACCAAGCTACAAGAGCTTCATGATGAACTATAATATGCAAGGGATGAACAAAACTATTCCCGAGCTCATCGCGATGCTGAAAGCCGCGGAGGTCGAAATCAAGAAGGAGCATCAAGTGTTGATGGTCAACAAGACCACTAGTTTCAAGAAGAAGGGCAAAGGGAAGAAGAAGGGGAACTTCAAAATGAACAGCAAGCAAGTTGCTGCTCAAGATAAGAAACCCAAGTCTGGACCTAAGCCTGAAACTGAGTGCTTCTACTGCAAGCAGACTGGACACTGGAAGCGGAACTGCCCCAAGTATTTGGCGGGTAAGAAGGATGGCAAAGTGAACAAAGGTATATGTGATATACATGTTATTGATGTGTACCTTACTAATGCTCACAGTAGCACCTGGGTATTTGATACTGGTTCTGTTGCTAATATTTGCAACTCGAAACAGGGACTACGGATTAAGCGAAGATTAGCTAAGGACGAGGTGACGATGCGCGTGGGAAATGGTTCCAAAGTCGATGTGATCGCGGTCGGCACGCTACCTCTACATCTACCATCGGGATTAGTTTTAGACCTAAATAATTGTTATTTTGTGCCTGCATTGAGCATGAACATTATATCTGGATCTTGTTTGATGCGAGACGGTTATTCATTTAAATCAGAGAATAATGGTTGTTCTATTTATATGAGTAATATCTTTTATGGTCATGCACCCTTGAAGAGTGGTCTATTTTTATTGAATCTCGATAGTAGTGATACACATATTCATAGTGTTGAAACCAAAAGATGCAGAGTTGATAATGATAATGCAACTTATTTGTGGCACTGTCGTTTAGGTCATATCGGTGTAAAGCGCATGAAGAAGCTCCATACTGATGGGCTTTTGGAATGACTTGATTATGAATCACTTGGTACTTGCGAACCGTGCCTTATGGGCAAGATGACTAAAACACCGTTCTCCGGTACTATGGAGAGAGCAACAGATTTGTTGGAAATCATACATACAGATGTATGTGGTCCAATGAATGTTGAGGCTCGTGGCGGATATCATTATTTTCTCACCTTCACAGATGATTTGAGCAGATATGGGTATATCTACTTAATGAAACACAAGTCTGAAACATTTGAAAAGTTCAAAGAATTTCAGAGTGAAGTAGAAAATCATCGTAACAAGAAAATAAAATTTCTACGATCTGATCGTGGAGGAGAATATTTGAGTTACGAGTTTGGTCTACACTTGAAACAATGCGGGATAGTCTCGCAACTCACGCCACCTGGAACACCACAACGCAATGGTGTGTCCGAACGTCGTAATCGTACTTTACTTGATATGGTGCGATCTATGATGTCTCTTACCGATCTACCGCTATCGTTTTGGGGTTATGCTTTAGAGACGGCCGCATTCATGTTAAATAGGGCACCATCAAAATCCGTTGAGACGACGCCTTATGAACTATGGTTTGGCAAGAAACCAAAGTTGTCGTTTCTTAAAGTTTGGGGCTACGATGCTTATGTGAAGAAACTTCAACTAGATAAAGCTCGAACCCAAATCAGAGAAATGTGTCTTCATAGGATACCCAAAGGAGACTATTGGGTACACCTTCTATCACAGATCTGAGGGCAAGATTTTCGTTGCTAAATTCGGATCCTTTCTAGAGAAGGAGTTTCTCTCGAAAGAAGTGAGTGGGAGGAAAGTAGAACTTGATGAGATAACTGTATCTACTCCCTTATTGGAAGGTAGTTCATCACAAGAACCGGTTCCTGTGACAACTACACCAATTAGTGAGGAAGCTAATGATACTGATCATGAAACTTCAGATCAAGTTTCTGCTGAACCTCGTAGGTCTACCAGAGTAAGATCCGCACCAGAGTGGTACGGCAATCCTATTCTGGAAGTCATGTTACTTGACCATGATGAACCTACAAACTATGAGGAAGCGATGATGAGCCCAGATTCCGCAAAATGGCTAGAGGCCATGAAATCTGAGATGGGATCCATGTATGAAAACAAAGTATGGACTTTGGTTGACTTGCCCGATGATCGGCAAGCAATTGAGAATAAATGGATCTTTAAGAAGAAGACTGACGCTGATGGTAATGTAACTGTCTATAAAGCTCGACTTGTTGCGAAAGGTTTTCGACAAGTTCAAGGGGTTGACTACGATGAGACTTTCTCACCCGTAGCGATGCTTAAGTCTGTCCGAATCATGTTAGCTATTGCTGCATTTCATGATTATGAAATTTGGCAAATGGATGTCAAGACTGCATTCTTGAATGGATTTCTAGAAGAAGAGTTGTATATGATGCAGCCAGAAGGTTTTGTTGATCCAAAAGGTGCTAACAAAGTGTGCAAGCTCCAGCGTTCCATTTATGGACTGGTGCAAGCATCTCGGAGTTGGAATAAACGCTTTGATAGTGTGATCCAAGCATATGGTTTTATACAGACTTTTGGAGAAGCCTGTATTTACAAGAAAGTGAGTGGGAGCTCTGTAGCATTTCTAGTTTTATATGTAGATGACATATTATTAATTGGAAATGATATAGAATTTCTGGATAGCATAAAGGGATACTTGAATAAAAGTTTTTCAATGAAAGACCTTGGTGAAGCTGCTTATATATTGGGCATCAAGATCTATAGAGATAGATCAAGACGCTTAATAGGACTTTCACAAAGCACATACCTTGACAAGATTTTGAAGAAGTTCAAAATGGATCAGGCAAAGAAAGGATTCTTGCCTGTGCTAAAAGGTGTGAAGTTGAGTCAAACTCAATGCCCGACCACAGCAGAAGATAGAGAGAAAATGAAAGATGTTCCCTATGCTTCAACCATAGGCTCTATCATGTATGCAATGCTGTGTACCAGGCCTGACGTATGCTTAGCAATAAGCTTAGCAGGAAGGTACCAAAGTAATCCAGGAGTGGATCACTGTACAGCGGTCAAGAACATCCTGAAATACCTGAAAAGGACTAAGGATATGTTTCTCGTATATGGAGGTGACAAAGAGCTAGTCGTAAGAGGTTACGTTGATGCAAGCTTTGACACTGATCCGGACGATTCTAAATCGCAAACCGGATACGTGTTTATATTAATCGGTGGAGCTGTAAGTTGGTGCAGTTCTAAACAAAGCGTCGTGGAGGGATCTACATGTGAAGCGGAGTACATAGCTGCTTCTGAAGCAGCTAATGAAGGAGTCTGGATGAAGGAGTTCATTTCCGATCTAGGTGTCATACCTAGTGCATCGGGACCAATGAAGATCTTCTGTGACAATACTGGTGCAATTGCCTTGGCAAAGGAATCCGGATTTCACAAGAGGACCAAGCACATCAAGAGACGCTTCAATTCCATTCGGGACCAAGTCCAAGTGGGAGACATAGAAATTTGCAAGATACATACGGATCTGAATGTTGCAGACCCGTTGACTAAGCCTCTCTCACGAGCAAAACATGATCAACACCAAGACTCCATGGGTGTTAGAATCATTACTATGTAATCTAGATTATTGACTCTAGTGCAAGTGGGAGACTGAAGGAAATATGCCCTAGAGGCAATAATAAAGTTATTATTTATTTCCTCATATCAAGATAAATGTTTATTATTCATGCTAGAATTGTATTAACCGGAAACATGATATATGTGTGAATACATAGACAAACATATAGTCACTAGTATGCCTCTACTTGACTAGCTCATTAATCAAAGATGGTTATGTTTCCTAACCATAGACATGTGTTGTCATTTGATTAATGGGATCACATCATTAGGAGAATGATGTGATTGACATGACCCATCCCGTTAGCTTAGCACTTGATCGTTTAGTATTCTGCTATTGCTTTCTTCATGACTTATACATGTTCCTGTAACTATGAGAATTATGCAACTCCCGTTTACCGGAGGAACACTTTGGGTACTACCAAACGTCACAACGTAACTGGGTGATTATGAAGGAGTACTACAGGTGTCTCCGAAGGTACATGTTGAGTTGGCGTATTTCGAGATTAGGTTTTGACACTCCGATTGTCGGAGAGGTATCTCTGGGCCCTCTCGGTAATACTCATCACTTAAGCCTTGCAAGCATTGTAACTAATGAGTTAGTTATGAGATGACGTATTACAGAACGAGTAAATAGACTTGCCGGTAACGAGATTGAACTAGGTATTGGATACCGACGATCAAATCTCGGGCAAGTAACATACCGATGACAAAGGGAACAACGTATGTTGTTATGCGGTTTGAGCGATAAAGATCTTCATAGAATATGTAGGAACCAATATGGGCATCTAGGTCCCGCTATTGGTCATTGACCAAGAATGGTTTTAGGTCATGTCTACATAGTTCTCGAACCCGTAGAGTCCGCACGCTTAACGTTTCGATGACAGTTTTATTATGAGTTTATAAGTTTTGATGTACCGAAGTTTGTTCGGAGTCCCGGATGTGATTACGGACATGACGAGGAGTCTCGGAATGGTCGAGACATAAAGATTGATATATTGGAAGCCTGTGTTTGGACATCGGAATGGTTCCGGGTGAAATCGGCATTTTACCGGAGTACCGGGAGGTTACCGGAACCCCCCGGGGGGTTAATGGGCCTACACGGGCCAAGAGGGAGAAGAGGAAGGAGCCAGGAGGGGGCCGCGCGCCCCTCCCCCTCCTAGTCCGAATAGGACAAGGGAAAGGGGGCGGCCCCCCCCCCCCTTTCCTTCCCCTCTTCCTCCTCTTTCCCCCTTCTCTCCTACTCCAACTTGGAAAAGGGGAGTCCTACTCCCGGAGTAGGACTCCCCCCTTGGCGCGCTCCCTAGGCCGGCGGCCTCCTCCCCCTGGCTCCTTTATATACGGGGGCGGGGGGCACCCCATAGACACACAAGTTGATTTACGGATCGTTCCTTAGCCATGTGCGGTGCCCCCTTCCACCATATTCCACCTCGGTCATATCGTCGCGGAGTTTAGGTGAAGCCCTGCGCCGGTGAACATCATCATCGTCACCACGCCGTCATGCTGACGGAACTCATCTCCGGAGCCTTTGCTGGATCGGAGGGCCGGAGATCGTCATCGAGCTGAACGTGTGCTGAACTCGGAGGCCCCGTACGTTCGGTGCTTGGATCGGTCGGATCGTGAAGACGTACGACTACATCAACCGCGTTGTGCTAACGCTTCCGCTTACGGTCTACGAGGGTACGTGGACGAACACTCTCCCCTCTCGTTGCTATATCATCACCATGATCTTGCGTGTGCGTAGGAAATTTTTTGAAATTACTACGTTCCCCATCAGTGGTATCAAAGCCAGGTTTTATGCGTTGATGTTATATGCACGAGTAGAACACAAGTGAGTTGTGGACGATATAAGTCATCCTTCCTACCAGCATGTCATACTTTGGTTCAGCGGTATTGTGAGATGAAGCGGCCCGGACCGACATTACGCGTACGCTTACGCGAGACTGATTTCACCGTTACGAGCACTCGTGCTTAAAGGTGACTGGCGGGTGTCTGTCTCTCTCACTTTAGTTGAACCGAGTGTGGCTACGCCCGGTCCTTGTGAAGGTTAAAACGGAGTCTATTTGAAAAACTATCGTTGTGGTTTTGATGCGTAGGTAAGAACGGTTCTTGCTAAGCCCGTAGCAGCCACGTAAAATTTTGCAACAACAAAGTAGAGGACGTCTATCTTGTTTTTGCAGGGCATGTTGTGATGTGATATGGTCAAGACGTGATGCTATATTTTATTGTATGAGATGATCATGTTTTGTAACCGAAGTTATCGGCAACTGGCAGGAGCCATATGGTTGTCGCCTTATTGTATGAAATGCAAACGCCCTGTAATTGCTTTACTTTATCACTAAGTGGTAGCGATAGTTGTAGAAGCAATAGATGGCGTAAACGACAACGATGCTATGATGGAGATCAAGGTGTCGCGCCGGTGATGATGGTGATCATGACGGTGCTTCGAAGATGGAGATCACAAGCACAAGATGATGATGGCCATATCATATCACTTATATTGATTGCATGTGATGTTTATCCTTTATGTATCTTATCTTGCTTTGATTGACGGTAGCATTTTATGATGATCTCTCACTAATTATCAAGAAGTGTTCTCCCTGAGTATGCACCGTTGCGAAAGTTCTTCGTGCTGAGACACCACGTGATGATCGGGTGTGATAGGCTCTACGTTCAAATAAAACGGGTGCAAAATAGTTGCACACGCGGAATACTCAGGTTATACTTGACGAGCCTAGCATATATAGATATGGCCTCGGAACACGGAGATCGAAAGGTCGAGCGTGAATCATATAGTAGATATGATCAACATAGAGATGTTCACCATTGAAACTACTCCATCTCACGTGATGATCGGACATGGTTTAGTAGATTTGGATTACAAGATCACTTAGATGACTAGAGAGATGTCTGTCTAAGTGGGAGTTCTTAAGTAATATGATTAATTGAACTTAAATTTATCATGAACTTAGTACCTGATAGTATTTTGCTTGTCTATGTTTGTTTGTAGATAGATGGCTCGTGCTGTTGTTCCGTTGAATTTTAATGCGTTCCTTGAGAAAGCAAAGTTGAAAGATGATGGTAGCAATTACACGGACTAGGTCCGTAACCTGAGGATTATCCTCATTGCTGCACAGAAAAGTTATGTCCTGGAAGCACCGCTGGGTGCCAGGCCTGCTGCTGATGCAACTGACGACGTTAAGAACGTCTGGCAGAGCAAAGCTGATGACTACTCGATAGTTCAATGTGCCATGCTTTACGGCTTAGAACCGAGTCTTCAACGACGTTTTGAACGTCATGGAGCATATGAGATGTTCCAGGAGTCACTGCTGCTGCTGGGCGCGTCAACCACTGCCAGCCCAGCAGAGGCGAGTACTTCTCCGTCAAACTCCTCTCCTTCAACCGGCGCCCTGGAGCTCGACGCCCAGGGAAGCTTGATGTATACGCCCTCGCCGGCCTTCAAGTATGCGCCTGGCTGGGGCTCTTCGGAGCCCGACGCTGCATCAGCAGCGGAGGGGTCGGCGGACGGTGCAGCGCCTTGCGCTCCTGCGCCCTCCGGGTCGTCAGTACGATCGCCGGACCCCTCGCCGGCTGCTGCGCTAGCAGCCTTGGCGGCTTCCTCGTCGGCGGGTTCATCAGCGCCGGCCTCTTCCTCGCCAGCGGCAGCATCTTCAGTGTTGCCGCGTGCGCCTTCCTCGCCGGTGTCCTCGGTCTCCATCGGGTCTGCGAGAGGGGGATCTGAGGATAGGAAGAGGAAGGAAAAATCAAGCAAATATCCAAAAAAAAGAAGATCAGAAGAAGAACCCAAGGGAAGATTTCCGACAAGAAAGGTTACCTGTGCTGGGCTCTGTGACCATGGGCTCCTCCACCAAGGGCTCACTGGTTCCGTCCCTTGCCGGGGACCTCTCCCTTGCCGGGGAGCGCTCCCTTGTCGGGGAATCGCCCCTTGGCGGCGTAGTCGAAGCAGACAACACCTCCGGGGCGGTTTCTGATTGCCCCTGATGGGCCTGCTCTGCTCCTACACGAATGAATCAGCAATCAAGATGTCAGCAAACGAAGAAGCACCCATGCACGCCCCACAACAGGAAGTGAACCAAACACTTACGCTGGGGGCTGTGCTGGGGGCTGCTGCGAGGAGAAGGAACCGGGTCCGTCAAGGTGGTCTCGGACGTGTCTTCTACCGTCACAACATGATCGTCCTCGATGACAACCACGGGGACCTTGGCCCTCTTTGCCGCTCTCTCGGCCAGAGTCCTGAAATAGAACAGGGATTCAGAGAAAAGCAAATCAGATGCAAAACAAACAACAACAAAGATTGAAGAAAAACAAGTACAGTGAGAAGAAAGCCTTACTCCTCCTCCTCTTCTTCCTCCTCGTCGGAACTCAGCGCAGAGAGGTCGAAGTCTGGTACCCTTTCTGCGTGGCGAGGCGGAGGAGTGGGCTCCCTTGGACGTTTGCCGGGAGTTGCAGCAGGATCGGGTGTGGCAGCCCGGGAAGACCCCGCCTCAGTTGCCGGCACGGCCTGGGATGCTCCCGCGGCAACCGTACTTGCCGCGGTGGAGCGCGTCCCACGATGCTGCGGCTGCTGGCCTGCTTGCCGCCCTGCTGGATCTCCAACTCGACGGAGGCGCCTTCTCGGTTGGAATTGGGGTTGCGCTGGGGGCTCCGCCTGTGGCAAGCTGCTCGAGGACGGTTGGCCGCTCGCGCCCCCGGCGAGCTCGCTCGCTTCGGCCTCGGGCTCCCCCTCACCAACGACCTCTCCGGCAAGGTCTTCCCAGTCGGCAAGGCTTGCCGCCTCGGCCGCCTCTGCCTCCTCCAACATGAAGCCGAACTCGCCCGCGGCGGCGGCTGCCGCCGCCTCTTCGGCCCTGGTGGTGATGTACCGCATCTCGTCGTCGGTGGTATCGCGGGTGAGGAGCCTCTGCTCGTCGGAATTGACTGCTACCTCCGTCAAGCTATCGAAGAATTGCCGCACGACGTCGTCGGCGGGCTCTATCCAAGTTGCACTTATCCCGTGTGATTCGCATTCTGGCATCATTGCGCAGATGCGATCGCGCTGGGAATTGTTGCACAACGGGATGACACCCTGCGGCAACCTGAACCACTCTGGATGGTTGGCGTCATGCTTGAACAGCTCCCTCAGCATCCCGTCAAGCTCCAGAACCGTGAAGTTGAAGTTGAGGCCTGGACGCAGCCTCATGATATCCGCCGGGCCGCCAAACATCCAGGCGGGCCTCCCCCTCTTCTGCAGAGGGGCGATGCGACGGCGAAGGAAATCCGCGCCAACTGCCCCTGATGTGAGCCCGGCAAGCCTGAGCCGGAGGATTCGGGTTGTGGCGATCTTCAGCTTGGCGTCGTCCGGCGACAGAGCGCTCCAGTCGCCGCCGTGCACTACCCGGGTCTGGCGCAGGTTGGTGAATGGCTGCGGGTTGGCGTCAACGATCCAGCACCACTCTGCCCTCCACTCATCCCACTTGTTGCGGAGCTCGCCCGTCAGGTACACCTCCTTCATGCCGATCCGTGAGGTCCAGGCGATTCCGCCAGCCAGTGGCTCCCCTTTCTCGGCCCGGGGGGGGGGGGGGTGAAATAATGACGAAAAAGAGCGACATTCGGGAGGATGCCAACGAAGTTCTCGCAGAGGTGTGCGAAAACCGCCATTGTCAGAACGGCGTTGGGGGTGAAATCAAGAAGATGAAACCCGTAGGTATTCATGATGTCGCAGAGGAAATCGGAGAAAGGTGGGCAGAGCCCGCAATAGAAGAACACAGGAAAGAAATGGTACCCTTTTGGGCACCGCTTCGATTTGGAAGCCTCAGCGGAAAGCACGGGCGTGCGCGGATGCGCCCGTGTCTGCATCGACCAGAAGAGGTAAAATTCCTCCCGCAGCGCCTTCGGGGTGAGCTCGGGGGTGAAAAGCACTCGCTCCTTGCGCAGCGCCTCAAGCCGCAACGCCTCGGCCGACTTGGTGCTCGACTTTGAGCCCTTGCCGGTCTTCGGAGCCATGGCGGAGGCGGCGGGGGAGCGCGGAGGTGTTGAGGGCGACGGCGGCGACGGGCGGCGGAGCGCTGCTCTCTTTCGGCATGTAAAGCGGAGGGGAGCGGCGGAGCTTTCGGAGGAAGGAACTGCAAGTGGCGAAGGTGGGGAACGGCCATGTTTCCTCTGCTTATAAACAGGGGAGGCGAACGTTACGCATTTCCTGAATAAAGTATTGCCCACGATCTCTCCCACGACGCCGCGATTGACGCGTGCCGTTATGGGAGGACGCGGTGGATACGGAGTGGGTTTGGTTTGGACCCGGGCCGCGTGTGCCCGTGCCCTGTTTTGGGCCTGGCCCAACAGCGCTCGTCACCGTGTATGGCCCAGGCCCGGGGGCTCCTGTCGGTGTACTAAAGTAGGGGTACCTTAGTACCCCGAACTTGTGCATGGGCAGTCGCAGCGTCCCGCAGCAAGGCTTGCCGAGCGTCCGCCAAGATCCTCCACTATTTTTATTTACTGCCATTCAAGAACAAAGTGTTAGCTGAGAAGACAGAACCCCGGCAAGAGGAGCTTGCCGGGAAGGACAAGGCCCGGCAAGAGGAGCTTGCCGGGAAGGCCAACCAAGGCACTTCAAGAGACTTGCCGCGACGCTCCGCGCGTCCCGGCAAGACCCGACGAGCGGCAAGTTTGCGGGTGCGACAAGACAGCGACCGCGGCGAGGCGTTTGCGGTGGCAAAGCCACCACTCTGCGCCCACGCTCCAGCGCATCCGACGACGTGTCGCCACAGGATCGCTCCTGGTGCACGTGGCGGGTAGCTGTGCAGCCGAGCGGTGCGAGGTGGCAAACGAAGATGACAAGGAGGCCATCGTGGCGATCGGTGGCGCTCCTAACGGTCGCTTCCTTGCACTGTTTGGGCGACCAGACGGGCATTAAATGCCCTTGTCCCCTGCCGTCAGGTAGGGGGCACTGTTGGTAGCGGTTGTACCAACCCCCGTTTTTACTTTTTTACCCCTCTTTCTACGCTGCCACCTGTCGGTGACCCCTTTAACCTATAAAAAGGAGGCCCATGCGCATGTAGAAGGGGTTCGGTTGGGTTCGGTTCGGCTCGACTCATTCGAAACTACAACCCACATACGTTCTTAAGCAAGAACAGAATAGAAACACAAAGCAGCAGTAGGAGTTTTATCTCTCCGGAGAGCTCCGAAGCTGGGTAAAATCCCCCGCGTGCTTTCGCCTCGATCTGCTCTGCGTGCGCCCTCCGCTCCCTTGCCGGACCGAAAAGGGGCCCTGCCCCATAGGTGCTCGTTCCCCACGACACAATGGTATATTGCAAAATGAAAGAAAAATAAAAAGAAAATTAAGTGCAAATGAAAGAAAAAGAAAAAGTAAAAGAAAGGAAGTTTTGCAAAATGAAATGAAAAGAAAAATAAAAAGGAACTAATAAGTTGTGGAAAATGAAATGCAAGAAAAAAAATAATAAAAATAAAAAAATAGAAAGAAAAAAAAGAAAAAAATGATAGCAATAGCGCATTTTATCCAGGGAAGTGCTATAGCTAAGAAAAAGGAAATAAAAAAAGAAAAATAAATAAAGAAAAAAACACTAGCAGTAGCGCGTTTTTGCTGGACCAGCGCTATAGCTAACTTAGCTATAGCGCATTTTGCCAACACGCGCTATAGCTAAGTTAGCTATATCACCGGTCCGCTAGCCCCCTCTTTCCTGTCTCTCTCACTCGCTCCACTCGTCGATCCCCTATGACGCCACCGCCGACGCTGCCCCGCCCACGCTGCCACCGATGCCAGCCCCGCCCGCCCCGTCGCCGACGCCAGCCTCGCCCGGCCCCGCCCACGCCTGCCCCGCCCCGCCCCGACCCCCACCCGCTCCGGTATGCCCCCCCGTCCCCTCTTCCTTCCTCTCCGACCCCTCAGCCCGGGCTCTCTCTCTCTGACCCCCTCCCGATCTCTGCAGATCGGCGACCCTGGCGGCCCCGACGCCGGCCACCGACCCCGACCCCTTCAGCGCCTCCCTCCGTGAAGCAGCCGGCGACGCCCAGCAACGCCAGCGAGCACTAGACAGGTGCCTTTCCCTCCCCTCCCAAGTGTTAGTTAGCTTAATTTAATTGCTGTTAGCGTTAGTTAGTGTTAGTTAGCTTAATTTGCTGTTAGTGCTAGTTAGTTAATTGCTGTTAGTGTTAGTGTTAGCCCAGTGATAGTTAGTGTTAATGTTGATGCATGTGTGCTGCTGCTGTTTTTGAAATTCAGTTAGAGCACACTGAATCATGCAATTGACAGTAAATTCAGTTAATTGAATCATGCATGATTCAGTAAATTTAGTGTGTGTGTGATGATTTGGCTGCTAAGTTGTTGTACTGTTGCCTCTAAGTTGTTGTACTGATGCTGGAGTGGCCTCTAAGTTTCAGAGTTGCCAATCTATGTTGTTGTACTGTTGATTATCAGAGCCGTTGATTATCACTTTTGCAGCACTGTAGAATGCTAGTTATCAGTTTTGTAGCTTATGTTGCTGCTACTATATATGTATGTGCTTGTTTTGCCAGAAACCAATTGCTAAGTGACCTATGTTTTGCCGGAAATGTTGATTCATTTCCATTCCGGCAAATTTCAGGTGCTCTATATGTGCACTTTCTAGCAAAGGTCATGCTGAAATTTTCCGTGAATTTCGGCATGACTTGTGCTAGAAAGTTGGACATATCGAGTGCTTGAGATTTGTTGCGACGGGAATGAAACGACATTTCTGGCAAAACAAAGGTCACTTTTTTTGTCATTATTCACTTTATTATATAAAGCTCGATAATTAAACGACTACGGCATTGTACCCTAGGAAACATGACCGACACCGATGAGGCCGGAGGTTCTCACTCCCAATTAGGTCGAGCACACGCCTACCTCGACTTTCTGGCGGATCAGGAGAGACAGAAAGCTGGGTGTCCGGACCGCCTTGTCATGACGGATGACAACGGTGGTGGCGCTGGCGCCGGCACTGATGCCACCAATGACACTGGCACTGAGACTGGCGGCGCTGATGATGTTCCTAACTATAGCATGGAAGGTGGGACCTCCCAAGCTAGTGAGGGAAAGAAGAAAAAGAGGACACGACGCCGAAGTGAGCTCGGCACCGGAAGACCGGTGGTCACGGCGGTGCACCCTTGCGAGTTCGAGCCAATAGAGCCGCGAGAAGTGGCAGCGTGTTACGGCAACCAACTAGCATGCATCCTACGGGATACCGCTAACATCAACACCACAAAAATACGGAAGAATGATCAGTTGAAGAAGCTGCTTCTAACTAGGTTGCACGCAAGATTCCTGTTCCCCGGTCGTAATGACGAAGTCGACCCATGGGATGATGACGCCATGAAAAAATCAACAACAAAGCCCTACGGAAGTTCAGCAACGCATTGAGAGCTTGGAAAACTAGGGTGAAAAAGGCGATTCAAGTAACCATGAAACCTATGCTGAGATTGTTGCAGACAATCCGAAAATTACGATAGAGGACTTTGAAAAGTTCAAGGAGACTTGCAATGAAGAAGATGCCAAGGCCAGGTCGGAGAGAGGCAAGAAGCTGCAGGCAAAGAACATGGGGAACCACCACCTTGGAAGTCGTGGTTACACGGGAAAGAGGCCCATGTGGGCTAAGGAGGACACATAACATGAACGTCAGGGGATCCCAGACCCATCGGCTGAGTTCACCGACCAGCAGGAGCACGACTTCATCAGGGCCCGATTCTCGTGGGACACCAAGAAAAAGATTTTTTTCACCGACGGGCCGACTAGGAAATTCATGAGATTGCTGGTAATTATCCTTTTACCACTTTACATATTATGTTCTGATCAATGAAGTCTACTACATTCTAGTCGCATTCGTAAATGATTCATGGTCCATTTTGCAGAGAGAGCAACACAAGCTTGCGGCCGAGAGCGAGTCGTCTACTCAGTCGACTCAGTCGTCGGCAAAGTACAAGTGGGACACTCCTTTCAACCGGGCCATGAACATAATGATGGGACATCCGCCCGGCCAGCGGCTGCAATATGGACGTGTGCATGGCACCAGGGATGGGGCCACTTGGAAGTACTATTATAGCAAGGACCCCGAGGCCAAAAAATAGAGAAAGAAGTTCAGTCAAGTGACTATTGACGAGAAGGTGGCGCGGGCGATGGAGAAAGCAAAAGCTGAGACCAAAGCTGAGATAATCGCTGCTTGTAGATCTGATTTCATGGATGCCTTTACAAGCTTGATTCCAACAGTGGTCACATGGGTGCAACAAAATCCAAATGCGCCACCAAGTGATTTTCCCATGCCCAGCTTCACCGGGAGCAACTCAATGAACATCGCACCCATACCCGTACCTAGTATGGCAACCGCACCCGCACCTCCTCCAGCACCTGCTCCTCCGCCCAGCTCTCACAGCAGCCCTAGCTCCGTCTCTGGCTTGAATGTCGGGCCGTCGACATTGGCTGAGCTCGACGCCCTCACGGTAAATACGCGTCGTCGCACCTTCATCAACTCAACTAATTAATTAATCTTCAGTTGTTGTTCTTTTTGGATCTCTGACGCCACACGTATATGTCTTTGTAGGCCGACTCCACGCCGTGCACCCTCCTTTACAACATGAAGGGCGGGTTGGTGGATGTGGGGAAGGGTACTATAGTGAAGCCTAAAGATCGATTGTTTCACCGCCGACAGATGCCTGATAATGCCTTAAGGGTCTTCGTGGTGAGTGTGAAAGCGGGCTATGAGGGTCTCCCTCGTCCGATACAAACCGATGGAGAGGATGACGAGACCCCCACGCAGCTTGGCCAATGCAAAAATTGGCCGATCCTGTGGCCGAAAAATCTTCTTCGTGTCGAGGTGGCCGAGAGCACACCAACGGGACCTCAGGAAGGTATGACCACAACACCACCTACACAAGCACTACTAGGGAAAAGCCTAGCAGCAGCGTGGGTTTTGGGCCTATCAGTAGCGCGGGCAGAAGCGCTACTAATAAGGCGCTACAGCTAATACTTAGCAATAGCGCGTCTTGACACGCGCTACTGCTAAATTGACTTAGTAGCAGCGGTTCTTTAGAACATCGCTACTGGTAATTAGTAGTAGCGCTTCTCCTTACCCGCGCTACTACTATTATTTAGTATTTTATTTCTTTTCTTTTTCATGTTGTATTCATACACCTTTACACAAGTTTTCATACAACAGGAATTTAGAGATTGTTTTTACATCATAATGAGTTATTACATCATGGGGTGAAAGAACCGTGGACTAGTTTCAAGTGGATGTCCATCCACTTGAAACTAATCCGCGGTTCTTTCACCCAATGATATAATAATATCATCATCATCATCATATCATTAACAACTTAGCATCATAATACATCATTGTCATATAACACCTCCTCAATATCATCGTTTTCATCATTGACATCACATAACACCTCCTCAAGATCATCATTATCAACTCTAACACATTACCACATAATAAACATATTGTACCTCATAGGACCTATTACATTCGATTAAGACCTACTACATTTTCTAAGGTAAAATAACAAAAAACAAGATAGCCCCTGACTCTCCATTATGGAGAATGGAGATTAGCCTGTCTCCCATTCTTGCCTTTCGCTGAATGTTACTTCCAAGAACCTCCTTGTGAATGTCCATACATTTCTTCCATTCTCTGATGATCATGTGTTCACGGGTTTTAGAAATCCGATATGCACAGGTGAGCTCCGTAGATTTACCTGGCAGTATGTTCAGAACTGAGGGGCGACCATGCAGAGACATCAGATGAGGCACACAATCCATCGGGAGTTTCTGTTGAAAAACATAATAATAACTTCGTAGTTAGCAATGATGTACTAGTTTTAGAAGTATGCAAAAAATGCACGGATGTCGTAATATTAAAAAATCTTACCAGGGTATCTCCAGAGAAGTTATCGTTGTTCAACACATGCACTAGTGGCACGTATTCACCATAATTTGGAGGAGTTCGATAATAGTCATTGTAATTCTCAAGAAGAGTACAAAATGCGATCAGATGATTTTTCTCCTTATACGTTAATTGGGTGCCTTCGGTGTAGTGGGTTTTATCTACCATCTTCCGCACAGTCTTTGAAGAATCAAAATAAGCTGTCAATGGAAATAAGCTATCAACTATTTTGAAATAAACAATATAAATTAGTTAATAACTATGTTTGAGAAACTCACATAGCGGTACAATCGGAAGCGTATCAACAAGGACCCAAATGTCCATATTGTCTTCCTTGCTGTCAGGACCACCAAGATCCATGGTGACAATCATACCCTCATAAAAACCATACATTTTGCAAAGTGCTTCCCAATTTTGGCAACCAAAATGGGTTACGCTCTGAGCATTGTACAGATTTACTTCAAAATCCATATCATGATGGGTCCTTAGGTGTATTTTCTTTGTTTCGAAATTTTCATGGTCTTCAAAACCCATCCTCTCCAAGACATAGCGTCTTGCATGGCATGGGATAAGCTAGTCGAATTGTAAAATATGAAAATTAGACGTTGAAATAGTTGAAGTAATGCTTAATGGAGAAAAAAAACACTTGTCGTTGTTGCGTACCGTTTCACAATCGAAGGTCTCCTCGAGCTTAATGCTGAAGCGCCGATCTTCGTCCAGCCAAACGAACCTGTCACACATACCTCGATCATCGTGGCACCAGCTACACTTCCCCGGGAGACCGTCGTTGTCCGAGTACGACATTTCCTACAATCATAATTCAAAGATTAAACTTGTACATATTCTAGCACAAGTCATGCCAGAATTCACGATAAAATCCGGCATGACCTTTGCTAAAAAAGGACATATCGAGCGCCTGAAATTTGCCGGAACGGAAATTAATCAACACTCCGGCAAAACATAGGCCGCTCGGAGATGTAAACTGAACATGAACGGCCACTTGGGCAATCACATATCCAATTTGAGCAACAACACAAGATATACAAGGATATTTGGCTGGTCTCACCTCGATGTCGGAGGGGGTCGGTGACTGGGACGACGGCGGGGATGTCGGAGGGGGTCGGTGACGGGGACGACGGAGGTCACCTGAAACCATATAAGTTATCACTAACAACAAACATGACATGTTCAACTAGTTCTTACTAAATATAAACTTACTATAAATAGAAAAAAACTAGTTCTTTCTAAAAATAAAGTAGTTCAACTAGTTATATTAATTATCTTACTAAAAATAGATTAGTTCTGTTAATTCAACTAGTTCAACTAGTTTATTAATTTACTTCCTAAACTAGTTCAACTACAACTAAAGTAGTTCAACTACCACTACTACTACTAAAAATCTAGTACTAACTAAGCAACATCTAGTACTAGCTAACCCTAAATTAACATCTACTACTACTAAATCTAGTACTAACTAGTGGCAGGGGGTGGGGGGCGACGGAGAGGTAGCTAGGGGCGGCGAGGTCGAGGGCGGTGGGAGGAGGGCTGCCGGCGGAGGAGGGAGGAGGGGCGGCCGCAGGCGGAGGGAGGAGGGCGGCGGCGGAGGAGGGAGGGGCGGCCGCAGGCGGAGGGAGGATGTGCGAGGAGGATGGATGAGGGACGGAAGGAGGGGAGTACCTCGGTGGCGGACGGACGAAGGCGGCGGCGGCGGCGACGGACGACGATGGTTGACGCGGGCGAGAGTGAGAGTGTGAGTGAGAGGGCCGGTCGTGCGTGGGGATAAGGTAGGGATAGTTGTAGCGCGTTTGCCAAAACACGCTACAGCTAACCTGAGTAGCAGTAGCGCTCTACAGTAAAGTGCACTACTGCTATAGCTAGCGGGGGGGCCAAGGTCATGGCAACTATAGCAGTAGCGCTGTATGCGATACATGCGCTACTGCTACTTCCAAGTCAGCAGCGCGTTTGGTAGACACGCGCTGCTGCTAAGTAGCAGTAGCGTGGTATTTTGAAGAGCGCTGCTGGTAAGATTCTGTGTATAGGCTTTTCCCTAGTAGTGAAGTACAACCATCGTCTGTGCTGCTTGCTGAGATCAAGAGACATGAGGAAGGAGGGCCAACCGTTCCACCGGCAGATGATGCCATCTGCCCCATGGAAGAGGATAGGGATCATGACATGGAGGAGGCCGACGATGACCCTAAACAGTATTTCAATACTGCCTTTGACAACGAAGTAACAATGAGTCAACCATATGAATATGAGATGCATGTACCAGAGCCGGAACATCCTCGGGAGTGCAAGAAGTCTTTGTTCATGCAATCCTCGCAAGACACGCCTCCAGATGCCGGCTCCACCCAAGCTCAACTACTTAGCCAGAGTCGTCCAATGCTGAGTCCGGAAACACTAGGGGTGGTGCTCAGGGAGGGTTTGACAGACCCACCAGCACCTCAGCCCACCAAGAAGAAGCAGAGGAAGAGACCGGCGGCGAGAAAATCCAATAAAGCTGGCAATGTTGGTTCTAGCAGCCAGTCGCCTTCGACCAAGGTTGACCATGTACCGATGAAACATACGCCATTAATCCATGCCGCGGGACAGCCAATGGTACCGGCGAATGCACTAGCTGCCATAGAAGGGGATCTCATGAGACTCCATGACCATGTGCTTTCGACAGAGAGAAGCCTCCTCGCCTCGGATGATCTAGGATACCCACTTTATACGGTTCATGTGCCGAGCAGTTGCAAGATGTATGGCCACACATGCCCCGCGGACCTCTTCTTCCTGAGGTTTGGTTACATCTTCTAGATGTTTCAAATGAGGACACTCGATTTTACGTTCGTCCGCCTGTATGCGCTGCACATGAACTACATCGTCAGGAGAGAGCAAGTCACCGGTCTTGCGGTCGCGGACCCATACTACATGCATGAGGGCTTCTTGTTAATCAACAACGCCAACCGTCAATATGCGAGTCAGTACACCGAAGAATTCTTGGTCAGCAATAAGGACAAAGAAACGATTCTCCTACCTTATCATCCCAGGTAAGTCATCCGCGGATAGGACTATAACACATACATCCTTTCGTGCATTTCAATAGTTACTTTGCACGCATGGAGGCTAAACTTAGTCGTGTATTTTGCACAGTGGGGGGTGTCATGCCGTTCTCATTGTTCTTTACCCGCGTTACTCCCGCGCTCTATATCTAGACCCGTCGAAGAACATACAGAAGAAAGATTACACACACATAAAGTATGTTCTGGACAGAGCTATGCTGGACTTCAGCATGCGAGGTGGCTACATCCAACACAAAAAAACAAATAAGGCCGGGCTTTGTTTCAGCCACAAGACTGACATCTGTTGCATCCAGCAACCGACAAGAAGTGAGAATGATGGATTCTACGTCATCCATCTAATGATGGAGTAAAGAAGGGATGTGCAATCACTTTGCATGAAATCTTCATCCGATACCCATATCAAGAGATGAGCCGAAGCCTTTGGAGCCGTGCCGGATAATCGACTTCGAAATGATTTCTACCGGATCCAACAGGAAATTGCATCCATCATCATCAAAGATGTCCTCGAAGAGAATGGGATGTTCTACGTCGGCCCAATATCGCGAGCTGACGTCCGAACCCGCATTGCCCTACAGCGTCAGGACATGACACCTTTCACTAAGCTTGGGTGCACCCTTCCGAATATGGACAGATGGGAAGAGTGCACTACTTAAAAACAATGTGTCGGTTTAGTTACTTGTTACTTTCTGTACGACTAAACTTCGAATCTCTCAGTACGACGAAACTATTAGATGTATGGTGCCGCACTCTAGTTAATTACTTTCAGTACGATAAAATTTGTTAATTATGTTTACTATATATGTTGCTTCTATTTCATAACTATTTTGTTGAATTCGCTTCATGGTATATATATGTGCATCTCTGACAGGTATATAGATCAACGATGGCGAGGAAGTGGTATGCCGTGTATGTAGGGCATGTTCCGGGTGTGTATGATGAGTGGCCAGAGTGTCAGGCCCAAGTCTCTGGCTTCTCCGGCGGTAGCCAGAAAGGGTTTGATAGCAGAGCGGAAACCGAAGCTAGTTACTCGAGATTCATAGCACAACAGGGGATTCAGAACCAGCGCCGCGGCAAAAATTACTACATAATACCGCTTTTGATCATCGTGATCGCTCTTATCGTGTATGTCTTAGTTTAGGTAGATGATGAAACATGTGTCTACGGTGACAATGTAAGAGACATGTCATCATTAACTTGTATCGCTATTTCGAGATGATGATGAGATCGACATCATTTGTGTTGAGACTATGTTGATATGATGAGACTATGTTGTACCACTTCGATGATGATGATGAGACATTCCTTTTTCATATAGTTCCAGTGTATGTGTATGTTGTGACTCTATAAAACCTATAAAAATACGAATACAACAACATAAAAAAAAGAAAATACTAGCAGTAGCGTGGGGTATTGGAGTAGTAGTAGCTGCTTACCAGTAGCGTTTGTTTGAAGGGCCACACTACTAGTATTAGCAGTAGCGATGGACAGAGGCGTGCTACTGCTAGATATAGATAGCAGTGGCGCTGGTTCAAACAAGCGCTACTGCTAAAAAATAGCTGTAGCGCCGTAGCAGTAGCGTGCCTGCCCCCGCTACTAATAGCCAAAAAACCAGCGCTACTGGTAAAAGTTTTCCTAGTAGTGTTAGAATTTAGGGAAACCCGATAAGTTATCAATTAATCAAATGCATACTCCTTGCATAGTGCGCTCCAATTTGAGCATTCAAAATAGGAGTAGTTCTCCAATTTGAGCATTCATAAGCAAAACAAAATCATAAAATAAATTAGTATTCAAATTAGCATGCATTCAATAAGCAAAACTAAATCATCTCTTGCGTCTGTACATCGTCGAATATTATCACTAATACATCTCGAATAGTATCATACATATAACATCACTAATACAGCTAAAACCCTAGCGAACGACGGGTATCGGTGCGAGCGATGGACACCCAAAGAGAAGGAACCATCACGGGATCATAGCTCCAGTGAGATCCCTGAAGAACCTTCAAGGTATTGTCGAACCTACCCTCCGACGCAACCATGTAGCGACAGGCGTGCTCGTCCTCCTCGCTGACACGGTGATGTACCACCTCCGCGGGGTCCTCAAGCCTCTGCACCTTCACTGGCCCACGCGACCGCCACCAAAGAAGGTTCGGGTCAACGACGGACTGGCACCTTACCAAGCTGCGGCCCCGGAAGGTAGCACCTCCCAGTACCAGCCCGGCGGAGCCCAGTCCCGGACATGGCCCCTCTGATCAAGCAGGCCTCCTCCGCCGAGTCGATGACGAGGATGCGGGTTAGGCATCATCGACGTCGATGCGGGAATAATGCAATTAACTAAACAAAGAACAACAAATTTGACATGTTCAAAATATGGCATGTCCACTTCAAAACGAATCAACCTAGAATTCTGTTAAATACACCTAAAACACCTAAATTCTATTAACTACACCTAATTAGAAACCTACATTTTAAACATGCTCGATCATATCTAGGGTTCATACTACATTATTCTAAGATTAAACACCTAAAATACCTAAATTATGTTAATTACACCTAATTAAAAACCTACATTTTGAACATGGTTCGACCATAACTAGCTAGGGTTCATACTACATTATTCTAAATTAAACCCCTCAAATTAAACACCTAAGATCATGACCTACTACATTATTCTAAGATTTAACTACATTTTTCAACTAGTTAGGGTTCAAAATTAACTAGGGAGGAGGAGGAAGGAGGGAGGAGGAGTACCTCTCGGTGGAGGACGGCCGGATCGGGGTGCGCGGACGGCGGGGGAGGAGTGCCGGCGTGGGAGGGCGGCCGGCGGGGCGCGGGGATGTGGCTGGCGGTGGAGGAGAGCCGGCGCAGGCGAGGGCGGCCGGCGGGAGAAGACCGGCGCGGGGGACGCCGGTAGCGACGGCGCGCGGCGGAGGCGTGTGAGTTAGAGTGTGTGAGGGGGAGAGTGAGGTCGAGCGCGGGCTGGAGGGTGGATAAGGTGCCTGTAGTAGTAGCGCTTGTATGTTGAAAGCGCTACTGCTACGTACAATAGCAGTAGCGCTTTCTACATACGAGCGCTACTAGTATGCCTGCCTGCCGGCAACGTGGCAATTGTAGTAGTAGCGTGTTTTACGAACACAACGCTACTGGTAAATGCGTAGTAGCAGCGCTTTTCGAGTCCAAGCGTTACTGATAAATAGTAGCAGCGGTGCCTTCTAAAAAGCGCTACTACTAAGCTCCTGTGTATAGGCATTTCCGTAGAACTGATGGCCCAAGGTGATTTGCCAAACGTGCCGGTTGAAGAAAGAGATGGGGTGTGGGATGTTTTATTAACATCAGAATTGACTATTCCTCGGGAGACTTAGAATAACTATTTATAAGTTGATATTTCTCTATCAATTTTTTCTAAATACTCTTCATTATTAGATCCAACAGTGGACCAATCAATAGATATTTCCTAGTCGCTTGGAAAATAGAAAACAGTTGTTTTCACTATTCCAGAGAATAACAGAACAGTTCAAGTGTCCACAACGGCCATAGAAATAAGAAGGATTTTTTTGTCCTTTTGCTGGCCAGCTAATACTAACAATCACCGGAGTCACTTACCTCCAAAACGTGTAGAATAGTCAAACATACAATCTACATGACATAGCTCCAAAGCTCAACTCAAACTAAGCATAACATAAATGCTAAGGTTCGTTGTGGTGAAACTAGGCCACTTGAATTTAGATCATAGATTTGGCACGGGCGCTCGCATATTTTTAGATTTATTACAATCTTCCCAAAGCAATTCATTCGGCGGTATGATATGACTGTCGGTTACGAGGTGCATATGATGACTTCATCAATTCCAAAATCTGTCAGCTTCATCTGTCATGACGCCGACTGGCATCACCTCGCCCAAGGATCTTCACGCCTATTGATCTAGACATTTGTGGTGCATAGTAGAGCCTAACTTTTAATGGTGATGTGACGTCAGGTACAACGTACGGGCATGTGTCATGCAGGCCACACGAATCATAATAATCTCGATAAGCTGATTAAGATGTACTCTATCTGCATTTGGCATACACAAGTACAGTTTGGTGTACAAATTTATTAAGCTCGCAAATCCGTGAAACATGTCGTCGATCTGTGCACGTAGGTTCAGTTTTGGTCCAAATCATGCATCCACACATAACTCTGAGATGTGATTTTGTCATTTCTGCATCGTTTCCTTTTAAGACATGCTCTGTCGACCCTGTATCTCCGAGAGTAGTTTTCTAAGATACGTCCGAGCATATTATTTTCCTGCGAAAACAAAGCACCTTTTTTTTTGGAACCGCAAACCGTAGAACTAGAAAATAGAAAAAAGTGAAAGATATAGAAAATAAATTATAAGATGTTTAGTGGACATTCTGGTACCCTTCAAGCATCACGCTCTTCTGGGAATTGCGGTTCCCTTTCAACCGTTTAATTTTTTAACATGTGCGGCACTACCAATGATTTTCCACAACTCCCGATTAGTTAATTTACTGGGGTAACGGTTAATGTCTGCTTTCTATGTAAATAGTCTCTCACGCTCCTTGAGTAGATGAGATTAACCATATCCCTTCATAGTGAATGACAAGGATGGTCTTTTTTGATAGTACATTGCATGCGCCGAGCGCGCCAATGCGCGACATTTCCACCTCCTCCATGGGCCGGCCCATTTACGTCATTTCTATTCTTCTGTTTAAATTCAAAATATACACGCCCTACGTGATTCGAACTAAATACCATCAGATAGCATTCAAAAAATAGTAACCAATGTGACACCTTAGTTGTTGTGACTTTTATACTTCTTTTCTCTTCTGCAATCTCTCCTTATCTAAAAAAACTGACATGGTCCGCTCTTCCGTCGCCGTCCCTCGTGCCTGGTTTTCTGGTTTTTCCAACAAAAAAAGACCACTAGTTGTCCGGTTTTTCCAAAAAAAAAGACCACCAGTTGTCTGTTTTTTCCAAAAAAAGACAGCTCACCAGTCAAGTCGTGTTGTGTTTGTAATGGGCCACTTTGGGCTTTGACCTCGGCTTTGCGAAAAGTGCATGAACAATCACGGTTCAGAAAAACAAAAGTGCATGAGCTGGGAACCAATGACGTATATTGCAAATAAAAAAAGAATCTATAATTTTTTTTTGAGACAAATCTATAGTGTGTCTGAGTAGGATTCAACTACAAACCGAGTAGGCCTGCATACGATCTTGGAGTCGGGCATTTTGATGACCGGGCTCAATGGAGCCATTAATTCTTTTAAATTCAAAATTCAAATTTTTCTTAAATTCGCGAACCTTTTTCAAACCATGAACTTTTCTTCAAATTCATAGACTTTTCTAAAAACCATGAACTTTTTTCAAATTCATACACGTTTTTTTTAAACACGTGAATTTTTTCAAATTCATGAAATGTTCGTAAAAATCATGAACTTTTCTTAAATTCACAAAAAAATTCAAACCACCAACATTTCTTTAAATTCATGAACTTTTCTTAAAACTGTGAAATTTTTTATAATTCACACACGTTTTTTTAAAAACGCATGAACTTTTTCTTAAATCGATGAATTTGTTTCTTCAAAATCGATGAACATGTTTTCAAAATTGATGATTTTTTTTCAAAATAGATGATTTTTTAAACTCGATGAAACTTTTTCTAGTTTTGCCATTTAAGGGATGTCGAGAAACGAGGTGCTCCCAAATGAACACTTCTTGGCTAACCGAACACTCTCCATTGAACATCGTATTTTTTGGAAATCTCAGGACTGCTCCCAACTTTTGCAAGCAGGTGGGCATGCCCATGTTTGGCATCCATGACAGGTTTGAACGATTTCCGACACCGGATGCAAGTTGCGACATGTCCAACTATTTATTGGGCTTTTTCACCAGGAAAACTCCAGAAAATGCAAAACTTTTCAAAAACCCAAATAACTTGGCATGGTGCCTTGAATTGGTCATACAAGGCAATGAAAAAAAAATTTGGGGCCATTTCAAGGATGTCGAGAAACAATGTGCTCTCAGAAGGAGCCTTCTACCCTACCCGAAGACCCTCCATTGACACATGGTCTATGTTTTTACAACCTTCAAATGACACTAACTTGTGAAAGCAGGTGGCATGCCTATGGTAGGCATGCATGTCAATTTTAAATGATTTCCGACATCGGATGCAACTTGAGACATCTCGTCTATTTATTGGCCTTTTTTGACACACAAAACTCCAGAAAATGTGAAATTTGTCGAAAACCAAGACAACTTGGTATGGTGCCTTCAATTGGTCATATAACTCGTGGAAATTTTTTGCCGTCATTTGACGGATGCTAAAAACCATGGTCTCAAACGGAGCCTTCTCGCCTCTTCCCGAACACACTTCGTGGAAGATGGTGTTTTTTTGGACATTCATGAAATGACCTCAACTTTTGCCAGCTGGGCATGGTCATGTTTAAAATCATAATTTAAATAGGTACTTAAAACTGTTATTTTATTTTTTCCCATGATTCCGCGCACGACAATGGACCGGCTTAGTCGGGGGGGGGGGGGGGGGTGTCTCCTATGGGAAAAAATATTTAATTCATGAACTTTCTTTCAAATATATGAACTTTTTTCAATTTCCCGAATTGTTTGTCAAATTCATGAACATTTTTTCAAATCGATTAACTTTTTTTCAGTTTCGCAAACTTTTTCATACTTGGAGCTAGGGGTGGGCATCAAAACCGACAGTCCAAATTGAAAAAAAACCAATTTGTTGGTTTTTTGTGTTGTTGTTGGAAAGTTTCTGCCACATGTAGTGACCAACACGTGCGTGCCGCAGGGACGTCAAATACATGGGCCAAGCTTAGCACTTGCACAAAAAAATTCACGGATTTGAAAAAAAAGTTCATGAATTCGAAAAAAAGTTCATGAAATTATAAAAATTCATGAATTTGACAAAAAGTTCTCGTATTTGAGAAAAGTAAGGAAAATTGAACGACATTCATTCATTCGAAAAAAGGTCACATATTCAAAATATAAGTTCATGGATTTGAAAAAGTTCACAAAATTTTGGAAATCTTTATGAATTTAAGAAAATCAAAATGAAAGAAAGATATAAATAAAAAATAAAAAATAAAGAAAACTGGCAGAAACGGCCAAACAAAACCAAAAAAGAAGAAAAACTAGACTGAGGAGACAACAAGAAGAACAAACAAGTAACCAGGCACAACAAGTGAGTTGTCTCAGTTAGTTACAGTTGGTGGAAGTAAGCTAAGAGGTTGGGAGTTCAAGGCTAAAAATGAAAAAAATGAGCCAGGCACATGATGGAGTGTTTTGTGTGGTGGGTGGGTTTGTCTATGTATATGTACAAGTCGTACGTGCCACATATGGAGATGGGTATACCTTATCGTCAAATTACCATACTTCCCTTATAAGCACTGAAGCAAGGCCCTGTAGGGTGGGTCCTGCTGCCCGCGGTTTTCCGTTTTAACATTGCCAACTCAGTTTGAGAAAAGAGAGGAATATAAACTTTTATATTGGTGCGATGAGCTCCGTGTTCCGTCTGACTCAATATCCCAAAGAGAAATAGTTCCACCCCGACCCGAACTCTAAACCGTGTCCGCATGGGCAATGACACCATGGACTAACATATAAAAATCAAAAAGAAGGGATGTGGCTTGTCATTCGAATGTGGGCAGCTTGTCAAGCGTACACCCATAGAAGGGTTGAAAGCTACCTAACTACAAAGCAATTAACATGCTTTAGTTCAGTGGCAGGAATCAAGGTGAGAATATGAAATAACACAGAAGAAAGAAAGGTAAGCATATGCTCCGGCGAGCCAAAACGCCCCTCCCGAGCTAGCTATAGTATATTGAAATAGTGGTAGCTCATACTAGATCAATCAGCTGTGGGAGCCAAATCAATCAGCCAGCCTCAGTTATCATGTGTACTTTGATGTCGATTCTCCGGATTCTTGAACGATCAAGCAACCAACAAGTTTCTGAACCTTCATCAATACATGCATGACCAATGATGGATTGGTGATGTTGTTGTCAAGCATTGCACCCAGCAGCCCAGGTCCGGATTGGGTTACTGAATAACAACAGACAGTTCAATAGATGGCATTGAGTTAAACCATCGTGTATCTTCATCATGGTGTCTTGTTGTCTTGACGAGTGTGTTTCTTGGTCACCATGCATGGTTGAAATCACCCACTACAACTTGACTATGTGAGGTGATGGCGAGTCTGCCCTGCAGTATTACCTCGAGCATCAATGATTTCAAAAAGCATTGCCTCTTTCGCTTGCAATGATGATTAGGAGTGTTGCGTTGAGTTGATAGAGAAAATATTGAAGTCATCGAGGCTACATAGGCGCTCTTCCCCGGGTAGAATATTTTTTTTGAGGGAAACGCTGCTAATTTATTCATTGTTCATAGCCCCCTCCGCGGAGATCTCCGAGCTAACACACTCCGGAGCCGCATGGAACCAAGTTTTACATAGGATTTACAGCAACCTTCCCTAGCTAGGATATGCGCTACCTTGCTTGTGGAATGACGCGCCCATACCACCCTAGAATCTTGAAACTGGGCTAGTAGTTCCTTTAACTCTTGGACAGTTTGTCCGTTCATTGATAAGTCCCTCTGTTGGCTGATGATCTTCCCCACAGCAGTCTGCGAGTCCATTTCCACCAATACCTTCTGGCCGTTAACTTTCTTGGCTAGAAAAATACCTCGACGACAAGCAAATAGCTCCGCAGTTTCCGGGTCCACAACAGCTGGGAAAAAATGGGACGCTCCTGCCACGAACGTGCCATGGTAGTCCCGAAGAATAGCTCCACCTCCTGCTGATCCGCCCTGCTTAGCTACTACACTGTCCGTGTTGACCTTCGTCCAGCCCTCCACCTATTTCCTCCAGGATTCCAAGGTCCGGTGCACTGGTGGGTTTGTTGGAGATTCTCTGATCGCTCTCCATTCATCACGAAGGCGTACGACTCTCTCGGAGATCAAACCTGGATCCTCTATCCGACTGCTCTCCCACGCACTGTTGCGTGCAAGCCACATCTCATACCAGGCCCTCATGACAATCTGTTTCTCCTCATCTGTTGCACACACCAACCAGTCTAACACCCATGATCGCATGTTGTGCACCGAGTCGATGTGTTTAGGTAGCTATGGCAATGGGGCCCCGACTTCTTAACTAAGCAGCCTCCAGAACTGAACCGAATGGGGACATCGCCACACTCTGTGGACAATGGTCTCCTCCCTCCCACATGCAATACAAACAACTCCAGGTTTCACATGACGCCGCAGCAGTTCGGCGCCCACCGCCAGCCCATTGTTTAGCATTCGCCAGCCATGAATCTTCACCTTATTTGGGACGTCAGTGGACCATAACTCCGAGAAACTTTTGTGAGCGGCAACTCCTTAATACTCATGCCCAGGTGGTACGCTGACCTAAAAGTGAAAATACCACTCTTAGTAAAATTCCAAGCGCTATAATCCTCCGTACCAGGGCCTCCCACCAAAATCTGCTTAATCTCTTAAGCATCGCTAGGGGAAAATATCTCCTGTAGCTTAAATTCATCCCAAGTCATCCCTTGTTGCACTAGTAAATCTGCTACTTTCACCGTGTTTGGTACGTAGTTGGCACCCAGTGGTACCATACTACCTGTCCTCGGAATCCAGTGATCATGCAACACATTAACTTTTGACCCATCACCAATGCGCCAAATTAGTCCATGAGGTAGAAGATCCCTTCCATGCATCAGACTGCTCCACATATATGAGCATCTCGGTGGGCATGGTGCAGCCATGAGGTCCATGTCCTGGAAATACCGCGCCTTCAGGACTCTCGCACATAAAGACGTAGGGGCCATCAAAATCCTCCACACTTGCTTTGCAAGGAGAGCTTGGTTAAAAACCTCAAAATCCTGGAATCCCATCCCGCCCGCACGTTTTGTAGTGCACATCTTGTCCCATGCCACCCAATGCACTTTACGCTCGCCGTCGGCTGCCCCCCACCAGAATTTCGAAGAGATAGGTTTTAGGTTCCCGCACATTTTCTTGGAGAGCTGGAAGCAACTCATCGAGTTGGTCGGTGTTGCCTGCAACGCAGACTTCACGAGCACTTCCCTTGCCACCTTCGACAAACCTTGTCCTATCCAACCAGAGACTTTTCCCCTAGATGCTTCCCTGACATGCTTGAAGCTCCCATCCTTTGACATGCCTACCATAGTGGGCAGCCCTAGGTATTTCTCATTCAGCGCCTCAGACTGTGTCCCCACCTCGTTCTTTACCGAGGCCTTCTCCTCATCACTAAATCCCTTTCCGAAGAAGATGGACAACTTCTAGAAGTTAACTCGCTGACCTGACGCCTCCTCATAGGCTTGCAATATTTGCCGAAGTCGCACCATATTGTTGCTGGACGCCTCTAGGAACACAATGTTGTCATCGGCAAATAATAAGTGTGTGATAGTGGGGCTAGTGCGCCCAAAGGACACACCCTGGAGCTCCTTCTTCCGCTGGGCCTGTTTCAGTAGGGCTGAGAAACCCTCAACACAGAATAAGAAAAGGTAAGGGGAGATGGGGTCTCCTTGCCGTAAACCTCGGGTAGGAAGAAAACCCTCTGACAATTCACCGTTTAGTTTCACCGAGAATCTAGCTGAGGAGACACACCTCATGACCATGGTTGTTCATGTATGAGAGAAACCCAACTTGGCCATCATATGCTCCAGAAAGGACCACTCTACCCTATCTATGCCTTCATCATGTCATAATGGTTTCTTCCGCTTTCTTTTCCGAATGGCATGAACGCACTCGTAAGCAACTAGGACATTGTCGGTGATAAGCCTACCCGGCACGAAAGCACTCTGTTCCTCTGAAATAAGAATAGGCAATTCTACCTTGAGGCGGTTTGCAATGTCCTTTGCCGCAATCTTGTACAACACGTTACAGAGACTAATTGGCCTGAACTGTGAGAGCGACTCCGGAGACTTCGTCTAAGGTATCAAGACAATAATAGTGTCACTAAAGCCCTCCGGAATATCACCACCATTTAAGAATTCTCGAACCGCTTTGCAAACCTCATCTTTTACCAAAGACCATTGCCTTTGGTAGAAAAAGCGCAGGCAGCCCATCCGGCCCAGGCGCCTTTGTGGGACCCATCTGAAAGAATGCTTTCTCAATCTCTTCGTAGGTGAAGGCCGCTGTTAGTTTGTTGTTCAACGAGTCCGCGACTGAAACAGGAATGTTGTCAAGGATCTTCTCCATATTGGCTATTCCCTGGGAGGTATATAACAGGGAGTAAAAGTCCCTGGCCAGCACTCACATCCTTGCATCATCAGAACATTTAGTCCCTTCGCGCCGCAGCAGCGATTTCACCGTATTTTTCCGTCTCCGCTGAGACGCACGGTTCTGAAAATATTGAGTATTTTGATCGCCCGCTTTAAGCCAATCCACTCTTGACCTTTGCCTTTGCATAATCTGCTCACGCAAATAAACTTCCCGAAGCTTTTCCTCAAACTTCCTTCTCTTCTGCATGCGTTCCGGGGTAACGCTTCCGTCCTTCAGCCGTTGCAGCTCACCTTTCAATTCTTTAATCTGTTTTCTAACCGAGCCAAACACAGTTCGGCCCCACTCACGCATGTGTCCAATTACATAACGAAGTTTGCCGTGTAGATCATGCAGCCCAGTATTCCCATGGCTCTCCAACTCCCATGCATGGCACACCATTTCATCATAGCCTTCACGTCGAGTCCACATCTCCTCGAATTTAAAACTTCGTGCCACGACAGGCCTCTCCGTATGTTCCTCTCTGATCCGAATGGCCAGTGCCATGTGGTCAGACTCCTCCGTTAGGACGTGTTCCACACTAGACCCCGAAAATAAGTGTATAAAATCATTATTACACGTTGCTCGGTCTAGCCTCACTTGTATGTTCTCCAGCGGGCCGCGCTTGTTCTCCCACGTATAAGGGTAGCCCGAGAAACCCATGTCCGCCAGTATGCACATGTCAAGGCACTTCTTAAACATCTCGATCTGATTTAAACTCCGTTCATTCCCTCCAAGTTGTTCTGACTGCACAAGGACTTCGTTGAAGTCACCAACACAGATCCATGGCAAATTATCTTGGGTTTTAAGGAACCTCAAAGCGTCCCAAGTTTTCTGTCTCAGTTCCATTTTGGGCTCCCTATAGATCCCAGTGAATCTAAAGGTCCTACCCTTGAAAGTAATCGCCGCATCGATAAAGTACCGGCACCAAGGTCTAACAGAAACCTCTACATCATCCCTCCACCAGAGCGCTAGACCTCCACTCCTCCCAACACAATTTACCGCCACACCATGTTGAAAGCCTATGCTCCACATTAATTTATTCATCAGAACAACCTTCTTCTTTGTTTCAGACAAGAAAACCACCGCTGGGTTGTAGGACCATACCAGGTCTCTCAGTTCGCCCACTGTCGAGTCCAACCCCAGTCCTCGACAGTTCCAGGCTAGGATATTCATTGCTCTCGGCGGCCCTGTGCCTTAGCAAGGTCCGCCGCATCCTATTTTTCCTCAATACGATCAAACACTGTGGTTGTCCTCTGCCTCTTCTCACGATAGAATGACTCCCTGGTACCATACCTGTCAGATTCTCCCTTTGCCACCCACATTTGTTTAGGGCGCCTCTTCTTCGACATTTGACTCTCATAACCCCAGCTCCCCGAAGCTCGATAGAGGTTCTCCTTCTTCCTTGGTTTGCGTGTATAATATCCCCTTCTCCTACTCCCACCATCATGCACTGGATATTGTTGGTGAGCCTACTCCTTTCCTCTATGTTCAACATGTCTATCCTCTAGGCCGCGCCCACCCTTCTACCTATCAATCAAATTCTTCCTTAGGTCCCCTTCCCTCTTCGTCTCTATATCATCCCTCAAATCCTTCGCTTATGAGCTTGCACTTCCGTTCCTCTCCTTGATCGGACTGTTCACCTCAGCCCTTCACTTGCCAATTCCCCCGCCAGTGCGGGAGGCCTGAGAAGAAGAGAAAGAACAGTACAGGTTGCGCTTTGTAGGGATATCACGCACACTCACGTGTACTCGATCTTGCTCGCCCCCACCAGTGTGGGAGGAGCTACCACTATTTAAGCTGCTAGCCGCACCAGCCTGTCCTCCTCCATTGTATGAACTGTTACGCCCTGGGGAAGCCCTAAGCCACTCCCCCCACTGAGAAGATTTGTCAACAGGCGGGTTGCAGATCTCATCCACGTGAACCAGTCTACCACACTCGAAACAGAAGTGGGGTATTTTTCTAGTGAAAGTCAAACCACTTGCCCTTCTTATCCTCTGTAGACTCTTTTATGTAGAAACATCGGACTAATGGTTCATAAACAAAGATTTTTGCTCTCACTCATAAGAACTGGCCATTAGCGTAGCAATCACTATCCACGTCAACCGTCACTACCTCACCAAGCCAGTTACCCAACGCTTTTCCAAAAGCCTCACATCTCCTGTCCAGCGGCAGATCTTTAACTCTAACCCAGGTTTCCACCATATCAAAAATCATCTCAGACGGTCTAGTCTTCCCATCATAGTCCTTGAGATAAGAACATTGAAGTCAAACTACCACAGCCCATTGTTCCTCGCATGCTTCTAGTCGCCCTCCCCGCCGAAGTGAACCAGGAACAGGGTTCCACCCAGATCACAAAATTGAGCTTCATGGTGTAAACCCCAGGCCCGATACATAGATCTCTCTAGAGCTTTGCGGTTTAGCGGTCTTGGCGAACAAACCTTACCGACTAGAGTCCATCTCCTCGCAACCGGGATTCCAACCCCCGGATCATCAAAACAAAACCTTGCGCTTCCTTCTCTGTCAGGACCATCCCTCCCAGCCTAGCTGAGAGCGAAGCAGATGCATCCGTGGTCCTGCTCGTCACTGGGGACACCTCCTGACCGCTCGACTTCGTCGGCGTATGTGACGATGAAGATCCGCCCCTCGCAGGCGTAGCCCCAGATGCCATCTTCCGAGATGCCTCTTTGCCCCCGCGCACATTCGTCTCAGCCATGACTCCCAGGGGAGACGCACGGCCCGCACACGATCCGTGCAACGAGGGACGCGGTCGCCTCCCACCGCACCACCGTATCCCGAAGCACCACCGAGCAGCAAACCCTAACCCTAGCAGCAGCCCGTGATCGCCTATCGATTGCCCTCCTGGCGCCGAGAGTCAGCTGTTGCGGTGGACCCACCCGGGTAGAATATTTATGGGTATACCATTTATGATCATTATAGGTATTATAATCTCAGTGACTTGATTTTGAGGCCGCAATTATGGTACCCGTTGCAAGGCTCTTTTGTTAGTGTAATAAATAAATATATTGGGCAAAGTGTGCGCTTACGCAAATTCTGATACAAGAATAGTTGGTCGGGAACGGGCTTCCGCTAAAGAATGATCATGAACGAGCTAGATATTTAAAATTCTAATGCCAACCACATCACCATCAGCTGGATATATCTCACCGACTTAATTTTGTATGAGCTAGGCAGCCCGGCCGTACGAGAAGAAAGCGATTGATCAGCTGAGAATTTTTTCCCCGGAAAAGACAAAACTCCACATATTCGTTAGTACTCCCTCCGTCACAAAATAAGTGTCTTGAGCTTAGTACAAATTTGAACTAGAACTAGTACAAATTTGAGACACTTATTTTGAGACGGAGGGAATATGAACAAAAGAATGGTAACCACAGGGTGGTCACTTCGCCATCGTTGCTAGCAGTACATAAGCCCACACCACACCTCTGGAGATATTTTTTCTCTGAGCAAAAGAAGATTGGATTTCGTAGTTTAGACGTGCGTTATAAAAAAGTTTGGCGTGGTCGTATTTGTCTTGTCACTAGTTAGTTTTCTCCATCTCTACTGGAAATAAATCTAAGGTTCCATCTTTCAGTCAGTTTTCTTTCCACCACCCCTACGTCCAAACTCCCACTCTCCATCGATTTTTGGTGGTTTTCCATCTCCTCCTAGCTTTCAGCAAACAAATTTTTGGTTACCCAAAAAACCAGATCAAATTATAGGAGTATAAAGAAATAAATTTACAATACGTAAACAAATTATTTCTTATGGTAAAATCTGATATCGGTCAGACATCTTTGATAGCTCAATAAAATAAATAAGAATAAGATCTTGGTCCGTAGACAAATAAATATCAAGCAAACTTTTTATGATAAAAAAATCAAGCAAACTTTTATTTTCATTAAGCTAATAAAGCAGGTCAATCACGGGCACATACCTATATTTTCTAGTTTAAGAAATGACAGAAAATTTATGCTTTATATAACCAAAACATGATTTATTTTCTATTTTTTGTGTAAATGTTTGCCCCCTATGTTTTTATTGTTGTGTTAATACGTATTTCGCTACCGTGGTAACGCACACACACATACCTGGTTTTGCAAGAATCATTCAAGTCTATTACCCGAATCCACAGTACTAATAACCATGATACAGAAATTACATCGAAGTCATTGGGCCCGGTCGACTTCTTCCACCCAACCAGGCAAAACGCGTCGTCGCAAGCCTTGGCGGAACCATTTTGATCTTGAACAGGAAGTCATCAAGGGCACAGCCCTGTTGGACCAACACTCTGGTGCTAAAGCTGCCTTTACTGAAAGAGTTGTAGAACCAAATCAAAGCACAGCCCTGTTGGACCAACACTCTGGAGCTAAAGCTGCGTTTGCTGAAATAGTTGTAGAACCAAATAAAAAAAAATCAAGCCTCCATAATTTCTCACATGCCCCACACCATCACTGGTGGTCACACGGACGTGATGGAGATGAGGATGAAGGAGTCAACTAAAAAAGAAAGATGACACCGAACTGGCAAAACATTACAAACTTAACCTCTTGTTGGCTGGAACTGCCGGCATAAAATTACGCCATCGAGCACTTGTTGCTGCCATAGATGACTGCGTCAAGATGGGGAGGCTCGAGCTGACTTTAATCGCCAGACTGAGACCACCACGGTACCGCAATGATGCATTGCCACAAAACCATAACACTAACCTATCTAAGGGCCGAGATCGAGGGCACTGGGTTTCCCAACCTCCGACACCCCTCGAGAGACGACCTATCAACTTTTGAACTAAAATTACTTTGTAATTTACATCAGAGATACCGGATATTTGAAAACATATTACGGTAAACTATACTGCGTTGTGGTTTATATATGATGCACGAGAGGGTCGAGTAATGGCGAGGGAGGATTTTAGGATACACCGCATTTTCTTTGATCCAATACACAAGTACAAAAAGGCCCATCACTGTCAGAAATCTCAAGTGGGCCAACAAGAAACACCACTAGAGATGGCCCTCCGTCGAACCGCTGCATCAGCGATGAACGGTTGAGATTATGAGGTTGTTTGGTTTGTGATAGACCTGCCAAGCAAACCCTAAGTAGAATGTCCCGTGTTGCTCGTTCCTTAACAAAAAAATAGAATGGGTGAATTCAACAAAAACATCGTTTGCCATAAGTCTAGGAATAGACAAGAGGTTGCGAGTAACAGAAGGAACATGAAGAACATTGGATAGTTGAAGTTAACGACATGTAGATTTTGGAAGAGATGTTTGACCAATATGAGAGATATGCATACCCACTTAATGTATGAACCTTGTCATGGCCCTAGTCGGGCTCGAACGACCCAAGCTTTGAGAGCTCGCTTGTTAGATGATCTGTAGCACCATTATCCATGTACCAGCTGGCGTCAACATGATAAGAAGGGGAATGCCCTTGTGTTACCATTGCCTCTCCTTGTTGCGTCTGTCATTGCCGATACCTAAGAAATCACACTTGAAGCATTACTGGCATTGGGAGGGAAGATGGCCAGGAATACCACATAAGAGACAAGCGGGACGATTGCTCTTGTTACCGCACAGACGGTACTGCAAGCGTGAGCCTTCCCAGTGGCTACCATTGGTAACCAATGGCTTCTACCGTGGCAGGTCGGAGAGAAGTGGTGGCTCGGGGGGCGCCACTGTTGGAGCAAGGATTGCAGGAAGGGGGCGCCATTTGCTCCATGCAGCAGCAGGCGCAACAAGATGACAAGGTGCATGCACGATCAGCCGAGCTATTCTTCCAATTTCCCCCATTCTTCTCCTCTGTTTTTATTATCAAGCAATGATGACCCCGAGGGTGGGTGCAAGGTTGGCGCGAGGGGCTTTGATTCGGTGATAGGTAAGAGGAGGGAGTTTGGAAGAAGGTTAGGCTTATCGGTGCCGTGCCATTGGTTGTGAGGCTATCGTGACATCGTGCAAGGGCTAGGGAGATGGTAGCGCAAGGGCCGAGGAGAAAGGGAGGGGGTGCGGAGGTCGACTTAGAAGTTGGAATTACTTTATTAGTAGATATTTTTACTTTTTTTTTCTTTCTACACATTATTCATGATTAGATCCAATGGAAATAGCACAACAAAATTCATTATTCCCGAGAATAGCAAAACATTTCAGGTGTCCATGATGACAATGAAAGAACAAGGGAGTATCAAAATAAAAATACTTCCTTCCAATCTACAACCCCTAAGGAGTGATTGTACTAGATGGAAAAATGATATAAACAATATATGTAATGCTTATTCCAAAGAAAGAACAAGGGACTATCAAAGATATTAAATTCCTGCATTCATTTGTGAAGTATACGGGAGTATTAAAGATATTCAATTCCTCCATTCAATTGTGAAGTATATGGTATATTACAATGGTGAATGAAGTTCCATGATTTTTCACATATTCAATTCATATATTCCTACACTGTACTTCCCCTACCATTAGTTGTTAAAACAGTGAAATTCATTATTCCCGAGAATAGCAAAACAATGCAGGTGTCCATGATGACAATGAAAGAATAAGGTGTTGGGGAACGTTGCAGAAAATTAAAATTTTTCCTACGGTTTCACCAAGATCCATCTATGAGTTCATCTAAGCAACGAGTCATGGGAGAGAGATTGCATCTACATACCACTTGTAGATCGAGTGCGGAAGCGTTCAAGGGGATGGTGATGATGGAGTCGTACTCGCCGTGATTCAGATCACCGATGACCAAGTGCTGAACGGAAAGCACCTCCGCGTTCAACACACGCACGAGACGGGAGACGTCTCCTCCTTCTTGATCCAGCAAGGGGGAAGGAGAGGTTGATGATGATCCAGCTAAAGGAAATATGCCCTAGAGGCAATAATAAAGTTATTATTTATTTCCTCATATCATGATAAATGTTTATTATTCATGCTAGAATTGTATTAACCAGAAACATGATACATGTGTGAATACATAGACAAACATATAGTCACTAGTATGCCTCTACTTGACTAGCTCATTAATAAAAGATGGTTATGTTTCCTAACCATAGACATGTGTTGTCATTTGATTAATGGGATCACATCATTAGGAGAATGATGTGATTGACATGACCCATCCCGTTAGCTTAGCACTTGATCGTTTAGTATTCTGCTATTGCTTTCTTCATGACTTATACATGTTCCTGTAACTATGAGAATTATGCAACTCCCGTTTACCGGAGGAACACTTTGGGTACTACCAAACGTCACAACGTAACTGAGTGATTATAAAGGAGTACTACAGGTGTCTCCGAAGGTACATGTTGAGTTGGCGTATTTCGAGATTAGGTTTTGTCACTCCGATTGTCGGAGAGGTATCTCCGGGCCCTCTCGGTAATACTCATCACTTAAGCCTTGCAAGCATTGTAACTAATGAGTTAGTTATGAGATGACGTATTACAGAACGAGTAAAGAGACTTGCCGGTAACGAGATTGAACTAGGTATTGGATACCGACGATCAAATCTCGGGCAAGTAACATACCGATGACAAAGGGAACAACGTATGTTGTTATGCGGTTTGACCGATAAAGATCTTCGTAGAATATTTAGGAACCAATATGGGAATCCAGGTCCCGCTATTGGTTATTGACCAAGAATGGTTTTAGGTCATGTCTACATAGTTCTCGAACCCGTAGGGTCCGCACGCTTAACGTTTCGATGACAGTTTTATTATGAGTTTATAAGTTTTGATGTACCGAAGTTTGTTCAGAGTCCCGAATGTGATTACGGACATGACAAGGAGTCTCGGAATGGTCGAGACATAAAGATTAATATATTGGAAGCCTGTGTTTGGACATCAGAATGGTTCCGGGTGAAATCGGCATTTTACCGGAGTACCGGGAGGTTACCGGAACCCCCCGGGGGGTTAATGGGCCTACACGGGCCAAGAGGGAGAAGAGGAAGGAGCCAGGAGGGGACCGCGCGCCCCTCCCCCTCCAAGTCCGAATAGGACAAGGGAAAGGGGGCGGCGCCCCCCCTTTCCTTCCCATCTTCCTCCTCTTTCCCCCTTCTCTCCTACTCCAACTTGGAAAAGGGGAGTCCTACTCCCGGTGGGAGTAGGACTCCCCCCTTGGCGCGCCCCCTAGGCCGGCGGCCTCCTCCCCCCTGGCTCCTTTATATACGGGGGCGGGGGGCACCCCATAGACATAGAAGTTGATCTACGGATCGTTCCTTAGCCGTGTGCGGTGCCCCCTTCCACCATATTCCACCTCGGTCATATCGTCGCGGAGTTTAGGCGAAGCCCTGCGCCGGTAGAACATCATCATCGTCACCACGCTGTCGTGCTGACGGAACTCATCTCCGGAGCCTTTGCTGGATCGGAGGGCCGGAGATCGTCATCGAGCTGAACGTGTGCTGAACTCGGAGGCCCCGTACGTTCGGTGCTTGGATCGGTCGAATCGTGAAGATGTACGACTACATCAACCGCGTTGTGCTAACGCTTCCGCTTACGGTCTACGAGGGTACGTGGACGAACACTCTCCCCTCTCGTTGCTATATCATCACCATGATCTTGCGTGTGTGTAAGAAATTTTTTGAAATTACTACATTCCCCATCAGTGGTATCAAAGCCAGGTTTTATGCGTTGATGTTATATGCACGAGTAGAACACAAGTGAGTTGTGGACGATATAAGTCATACTGCCTACCAACATGTCATACTTTGGTTCAGCGGTATTGTGAGATGAAGCGGCCCGGACCGACATTACGTGTACGCTTACGCGAGACTGGTTTCACTGTCACGAGCACTCGTGCTTAAAGGTGACTGGCGGGTGTGTGTCTCTCTCACTTTAGTTGAACCGAGTGTGGCTATGCCCGGTCCTTGTGAAGGTTAAAACGGCGTCTATTTGACAAACTATCGTTGTGGTTTTGATGCGTAGGTAAGAACGGTTCTTGCTAAGCCCGTAGCAGCCACGTAAAATTTTGCAACAACAAAGTAGAGGACGTCTAACTTGTTTTTGCAGGGCATGTTATGATGTGATATGGTCAAGACGTGATGCTATATTTTATTGTATGAGATGATCATGTTTTGTAACCGAAGTTATCGGCAACTGGCAGGAGCCATATGGTTGTCGCCTTATTGTATGAAATGCAAACGCCCTGTAATTGCTTTACTTTATCACTAAGCGGTAGCGATAGTCGTAGAAGCAATAGATGGCGTAAACGACAACGATGCTACGATGGAGATCAAGGTGTCGCGCCGGTGACGATGGTGATCATGACGGTGCTTCGAAGATGGAGATCACAAGCACAAGATGATGATGGCCATATCATATCACTTATATTGATTGCATGTGATGTTTATCCTTTATGCATCTTATCTTGCTTTGATTGACGGTAGCTTTTTAAGATGATCTCTCACTAATTATCAAGAAGTGTTCTCCCTGAGTATGCACCGTTGTGAAAGTTCTTCGTGCTGAGACACCACGTGATGATCGGGTGTGAAAGGCTCTACGTTCAAATACAACGGGTGCAAAACAGTTGCACACGCGGAATACTCAGGTTATACTTGACGAGCCTAGCATTTACAGATATGGCCTCGGAACACGGAGACTGAAAGGTCGAGCGTGAATCATATAGTAGATATGATCAACATAGAGATGTTCACCATTGAAACTACTCCATCTCACGTGATGATCGGACATGGTTTAGTAGATTTGGATCACGTGATCACTTAGATGACTAGAGAGATGTCTATCTAAGTGGGAGTTCTTAAGTAATATGATTAATTGAACTTAAATTTATCATGAACTTAGTACCTGATAGTATTTTGCTTGTCTATGTTTGTTTGTAGATAGATGGCTCGTGCTGTTGTTCCGTTGAATTTTAATGCGTTCCTTGAGAAAGCAAAGTTGAAAGATGATGGTAGCAATTACACGGACTGGGTCCGTAACCTGAGGATTATCCTCCTTGCTGCACAGAAAAGTTACGTCCTGGAAGCACCGCTGGGTGCCAGGCCTGCTGCCGATGCAACTGACGACGTTAAGAACGTCTGGCAGAGCAAAGCTGATGACTACTCGATAGTTCAATGTGCCATGCTTTACGGCTTAGAACCGGGTCTTCAACGACGTTTTGAACGTCATGGAGCATATGAGATGTTCCAGGAGTTGAAGTTAATATTTCAAGCAAATGCCCGGGTTGAGAGATATGAAGTCTCCAATAAGTTCTAGAGCTGCAAGATGGAGGAGAACAGTTCTGTCAGTGAGCATATACTCAAAATGTCTGGGTATAATAATCACTTGATTCAACTGGGAGTTAATCTTCCGGATGATAGCGTCATTGACATAATTCTCCAATCACTGCCACCAAGCTACAAGAGCTTCATGATGAACTATAATATGCAAGGGATGAACAAAACTATTCCCGAGCTCATCGCGATGCTGAAAGCCGCGGAGGTAGAAATCAAGAAGGAGCATCAAGTGTTGATGGTCAACAAGACCACTAGTTTCAAGAAGAAGGGCAAAGGGAAGAAGAAGGGGAACTTCAAAATGAACAGCAAGCAAGTTGCTGCTCAAGATAAGAAACCCAAGTCTGGACCTAAGCCTGAAACTGAGTGCTTCTACTGCAAGCAGACTGGACACTGGAAGCGGAACTGCCCCAAGTATTTGGCGGGTAAGAAGGATGGCAAAGTGAACAAAGGTATATGTGATATACATGTTATTGATGTGTACCTTACTAATGCTCACAGTAGCACCTGGGTATTTGATACTGGTTCTGTTGCTAATATTTGCAACTCGAAACAGGGACTACGGATTAAGCGAAGATTAGCTAAGGACGAGGTGACGATGCGCGTGGGAAATGGTTCCAAAGTCGATGTGATCGCGGTCGGCACGCTACCTCTACATCTACCATCGGGATTAGTTTTAGACCTAAATAATTGTTATTTTGTGCCTGCATTGAGCATGAACATTATATCTGGATCTTGTTTGATGCGAGACGGTTATTCATTTAAATCAGAGAATAATGGTTGTTCTATTTATATGAGTAATATCTTTTATGGTCATGCACCCTTGAAGAGTGGTCTATTTTTATTGAATCTCGATAGTAGTGATACACATATTCATAGTGTTGAAACCAAAAGATGCAGAGTTGATAATGATAATGCAACTTATTTGTGGCACTGTCGTTTAGGTCATATCGGTGTAAAGCGCATGAAGAAGCTCCATACTGATGGGCTTTTGGAATGACTTGATTATGAATCACTTGGTACTTGCGAACCGTGCCTTATGGGCAAGATGACTAAAACACCGTTCTCCGGTACTATGGAGAGAGCAACAGATTTGTTGGAAATCATACATACAGATGTATGTGGTCCAATGAATGTTGAGGCTCGTGGCGGATATCATTATTTTCTCACCTTCACAGATGATTTGAGCAGATATGGGTATATCTACTTAATGAAACACAAGTCTGAAACATTTGAAAAGTTCAAAGAATTTCAGAGTGAAGTAGAAAATCATCGTAACAAGAAAATAAAATTTCTACGATCTGATCGTGGAGGAGAATATTTGAGTTACGAGTTTGGTCTACACTTGAAACAATGCGGGATAGTCTCGCAACTCACGCCACCTGGAACACCACAACGCAATGGTGTGTCCGAACGTCGTAATCGTACTTTACTTGATATGGTGCGATCTATGATGTCTCTTACCGATCTACCGCTATCGTTTTGGGGTTATGCTTTAGAGACGGCCGCATTCATGTTAAATAGGGCACCATCAAAATCCGTTGAGACGACGCCTTATGAACTATGGTTTGGCAAGAAACCAAAGTTGTCGTTTCTTAAAGTTTGGGGCTACGATGCTTATGTGAAGAAACTTCAACTAGATAAAGCTCGAACCCAAATCAGAGAAATGTGTCTTCATAGGATACCCAAAGGAGACTATTGGGTACACCTTCTATCACAGATCTGAGGGCAAGATTTTCGTTGCTAAATTCGGATCCTTTCTAGAGAAGGAGTTTCTCTCGAAAGAAGTGAGTGGGAGGAAAGTAGAACTTGATGAGATAACTGTATCTACTCCCTTATTGGAAGGTAGTTCATCACAAGAACCGGTTCCTGTGACAACTACACCAATTAGTGAGGAAGCTAATGATACTGATCATGAAACTTCAGATCAAGTTTCTGCTGAACCTCGTAGGTCTACCAGAGTAAGATCCGCACCAGAGTGGTACGGCAATCCTATTCTGGAAGTCATGTTACTTGACCATGATGAACCTACAAACTATGAGGAAGCGATGATGAGCCCAGATTCCGCTAAATGGCTAGAGGCCATGAAATCTGAGATGGGATCCATGTATGAAAACAAAGTATGGACTTTGGTTGACTTGCCCGATGATCGGCAAGCAATTGAGAATAAATGGATCTTTAAGAAGAAGACTGACGCTGATGGTAATGTAACTGTCTATAAAGCTCGACTTGTTGCGAAAGGTTTTCGACAAGTTCAAGGGGTTGACTACGATGAGACTTTCTCACCCGTAGCGATGCTTAAGTCTGTCCGAATCATGTTAGCTATTGCTGCATTTCATGATTATGAAATTTGGCAAATGGATGTCAAGACTGCATTCTTGAATGGATTTCTAGAAGAAGAGTTGTATATGATGCAGCCAGAAGGTTTTGTTGATCCAAAAGGTGCTAACAAAGTGTGCAAGCTCCAGCGTTCCATTTATGGACTGGTGCAAGCATCTCGGAGTTGGAATAAACGCTTTGATAGTGTGATCCAAGCATATGGTTTTATACAGACTTTTGGAGAAGCCTGTATTTACAAGAAAGTGAGTGGGAGCTCTGTAGCATTTCTAGTTTTATATGTAGATGACATATTATTAATTGGAAATGATATAGAATTTCTGGATAGCATAAAGGGATACTTGAATAAAAGTTTTTCAATGAAAGACCTTGGTGAAGCTGCTTATATATTGGGCATCAAGATCTATAGAGATAGATTAAGACGCTTAATAGGACTTTCACAAAGCACATACCTTGACAAGATTTTGAAGAAGTTCAAAATGGATCAGGCAAAGAAAGGATTCTTGCCTGTGCTAAAAGGTGTGAAGTTGAGTCAAACTCAATGCCCGACCACAGCAGAAGATAGAGAGAAAATGAAAGATGTTCCCTATGCTTCAACCATAGGCTCTATCATGTATGCAATGCTGTGTACCAGGCCTGACGTATGCTTAGCAATAAGCTTAGCAGGAAGGTACCAAAGTAATCCAGGAGTGGATCACTGTACAGCGCTCAAGAACATCCTGAAATACCTGAAAAGGACTAAGGATATGTTTCTCGTATATGGAGGTGACAAAGAGCTAGTCGTAAGAGGTTACGTTGATGCAAGCTTTGACACTGATCCGGACGATTCTAAATCGCAAACCGGATACGTGTTTATATTAATCGGTGGAGCTGTAAGTTGGTGCAGTTCTAAACAAAGCGTCGTGGCGGGATCTACATGTGAAGCGGAGTACATAGCTGCTTCTGAAGCAGCTAATGAAGGAGTCTGGATGAAGGAGTTCATTTCCGATCTAGGTGTCATACCTAGTGCATCGGGACCAATGAAGATCTTCTGTGACAATACTGGTGCAATTGCCTTGGCAAAGGAATCCGGATTTCACAAGAGGACCAAGCACATCAAGAGACGCTTCAATTCCATTCGGGACCAAGTCCAAGTGGGAGACATAGAAATTTGCAAGATACATACGGATCTGAATGTTGCAGACCCGTTGACTAAGCCTCTCTCACGAGCAAAACATGATCAACACCAAGACTCCATGGGTGTTAGAATCATTACTATGTAATCTAGATTATTGACTCTAGTGCAAGTGGGAGACTGAAGGAAATATGCCCTAGAGGCAATAATAAAGTTATTATTTATTTCCTCATATCAAGATAAATGTTTATTATTCATGCTAGAATTGTATTAACCGGAAACATGATATATGTGTGAATACATAGACAAACATATAGTCACTAGTATGCCTCTACTTGACTAGCTCATTAATCAAAGATGGTTATGTTTCCTAACCATAGACATGTGTTGTCATTTGATTAATGGGATCACATCATTAGGAGAATGATGTGATTGACATGACCCATCCCGTTAGCTTAGCACTTGATCGTTTAGTATTCTGCTATTGCTTTCTTCATGACTTATACATGTTCCTGTAACTATGAGAATTATGCAACTCCCGTTTACCGGAGGAACACTTTGGGTACTACCAAACGTCACAACGTAACTGGGTGATTATGAAGGAGTACTACAGGTGTCTCCGAAGGTACATGTTGAGTTGGCGTATTTCGAGATTAGGTTTTGACACTCCGATTGTCGGAGAGGTATCTCTGGGCCCTCTCGGTAATACTCATCACTTAAGCCTTGCAAGCATTGTAACTAATGAGTTAGTTATGAGATGACGTATTACAGAACGAGTAAAGAGACTTGCCGGTAACGAGATTGAACTAGGTATTGGATACCGACGATCAAATCTCGGGCAAGTAACATACCGATGACAAAGGGAACAACGTATGTTGTTATGCGGTTTGAGCGATAAAGATCTTCATAGAATATGTAGGAACCAATATGGGCATCTAGGTCCCGCTATTGGTCATTGACCAAGAATGGTTTTAGGTCATGTCTACATAGTTCTCGAACCCGTAGAGTCCGCACCCTTAACGTTTCGATGACAGTTTTATTATGAGTTTATAAGTTTTGATGTACCGAAGTTTGTTCGGAGTCCCGGATGTGATTACGGACATGACGAGGAGTCTCGGAATGGTCGAGACATAAAGATTGATATATTGGAAGCCTGTGTTTGGACATCGGAATGGTTCCGGGTGAAATCGGCATTTTACCGGAGTACCGGGAGGTTACCGGAACCCCCCGGGGGGTTAATGGGCCTACACGGGCCAAGAGGGAGAAGAGGAAGGAGCCAGGAGGGGGCCGCGCGCCCCTCCCCCTCCTAGTCCGAATAGGACAAGGGAAAGGGGGCGGCCCCCCCCCCTTTCCTTCCCCTCTTCCTCCTCTTTCCCCCTTCTCTCCTACTCCAACTTGGAAAAGGGGAGTCCTACTCCCGGAGTAGGACTCCCCCCTTGGCGCGCTCCCTAGGCCGGCGGCCTCCTCCCCCTGGCTCCTTTATATACGGGGGCGGGGGGCACCCCATAGACACACAAGTTGATTTACGGATCGTTCCTTAGCCATGTGCGGTGCCCCCTTCCACCATATTCCACCTCGGTCATATCGTCGCGGAGTTTAGGTGAAGCCCTGCGCCGGTGAACATCATCATCGTCACCACGCCGTCATGCTGACGGAACTCATCTCCGGAGCCTTTGCTGGATCGGAGGGCCGGAGATCGTCATCGAGCTGAACGTGTGCTGAACTCGGAGGCCCCGTACGTTCGGTGCTTGGATCGGTCGGATCGTGAAGACGTACGACTACATCAACCGCGTTGTGCTAACGCTTCCGCTTACGGTCTACGAGGGTACGTGGACGAACACTCTCCCCTCTCGTTGCTATATCATCACCATGATCTTGCGTGTGCGTAGGAAATTTTTTGAAATTACTACGTTCCCCATCAGTGGTATCAAAGCCAGGTTTTATGCGTTGATGTTATATGCACGAGTAGAACACAAGTGAGTTGTGGACGATATAAGTCATCCTTCCTACCAGCATGTCATACTTTGGTTCAGCGGTATTGTGAGATGAAGCGGCCCGGACCGACATTACGCGTACGCTTACGCGAGACTGATTTCACCGTTACGAGCACTCGTGCTTAAAGGTGACTGGCGGGTGTCTGTCTCTCTCACTTTAGTTGAACCGAGTGTGGCTACGCCCGGTCCTTGTGAAGGTTAAAACGGAGTCTATTTGAAAAACTATCGTTGTGGTTTTGATGCGTAGGTAAGAACGGTTCTTGCTAAGCCCGTAGCAGCCACGTAAAATTTTGCAACAACAAAGTAGAGGACGTCTATCTTGTTTTTGCAGGGCATGTTGTGATGTGATATGGTCAAGACGTGATGCTATATTTTATTGTATGAGATGATCATGTTTTGTAACCGAAGTTATCGGCAACTGGCAGGAGCCATATGGTTGTCGCCTTATTGTATGAAATGCAAACGCCCTGTAATTGCTTTACTTTATCACTAAGTGGTAGCGATAGTTGTAGAAGCAATAGATGGCGTAAACGACAACGATGCTATGATGGAGATCAAGGTGTCGCGCCGGTGATGATGGTGATCATGACGGTGCTTCGAAGATGGAGATCACAAGCACAAGATGATGATGGCCATATCATATCACTTATATTGATTGCATGTGATGTTTATCCTTTATGTATCTTATCTTGCTTTGATTGACGGTAGCATTTTATGATGATCTCTCACTAATTATCAAGAAGTGTTCTCCCTGAGTATGCACCGTTGCGAAAGTTCTTCGTGCTGAGACACCACGTGATGATCGGGTGTGATAGGCTCTACGTTCAAATAAAACGGGTGCAAAATAGTTGCACACGCGGAATACTCAGGTTATACTTGACGAGCCTAGCATATATAGATATGGCCTCGGAACACGGAGACCGAAAGGTCGAGCGTGAATCATATAGTAGATATGATCAACATAGAGATGTTCACCATTGAAACTACTCCATCTCACGTGATGATCGGACATGGTTTAGTAGATTTGGATCACAAGATCACTTAGATGACTAGAGAGATGTCTGTCTAAGTGGGAGTTCTTAAGTAATATGATTAATTGAACTTAAATTTATCATGAACTTAGTACCTGATAGTATTTTGCTTGTCTATGTTTGTTTGTAGATAGATGGCTCGTGCTGTTGTTCCGTTGAATTTTAATGCGTTCCTTGAGAAAGCAAAGTTGAAAGATGATGGTAGCAATTACACGGACTAGGTCCGTAACCTGAGGATTATCCTCATTGCTGCACAGAAAAGTTATATCCTGGAAGCACCGCTGGGTGCCAGGCCTGCTGCTGATGCAACTGACGACGTTAAGAACGTCTGGCAGAGCAAAGCTGATGACTACTCGATAGTTCAATGTGCCATGCTTTACGGCTTAGAACCGAGTCTTCAACGACGTTTTGAACGTCATGGAGCATATGAGATGTTCCAGGAGTTGAAGTTAATATTTCAAGCAAATGCCCGGGTTGAGAGATATGAAGTCTCCAATAAGTTCTAGAGCTGCAAGATGGAGGAGAACAGTTCTGTCAGTGAGCATATACTCAAAATGTCTGGGTATAATAATCACTTGATTCAACTGGGAGTTAATCTTCCGGATGATAGCATCATTGACATAATTCTCCAATCACTGCCACCAAGCTACAAGAGCTTCGTGATGAACTATAATATGCAAGGGATGAACAAAACTATTCCCGAGCTCATCGCGATGCTGAAAGCCGCGGAGGTAGAAATCAAGAAGGAGCATCAAGTGTTGATGGTCAACAAGACCACTAGTTTCAAGAAGAAGGGCAAAGGGAAGAAGAAGGGGAACTTCAAAATGAACAGCAAGCAAGTTGGTGCTGAAGATAAGAAACCCAAGTCTGGACCTAAGCCTGAAACTGAGTGCTTCTACTGCAAGCAGACTGGACACTGGAAGCGGAACTGCCCCAAGTATTTGGCGGATAAGAAGGATGGCAAAGTGAACAATGGTATATGTGATATACAGGTTATTGATGTGTACCTTACTAATGCTCGCAGTAGCACCTGGGTATTTGATACTGGTTCTGTTGCTAATATTGGAACTCGAAACAGGGACTACGGATTAAGCGAAGATTAGCTAAGGACGAGGTGACGATGCGCGTGGGAAATGGTTCCAAAGTCGATGTGATCGCGGTCGGCACGCTACCTCTAAATCTACCATCGGGATTAGTTTTAGACCTAAATAATTCTTATTTGGTGCCTGCGTTGAGCATGAACATTATATCTGGATCTTGTTTGATGCGAGACGGTTATTCATTTAAATCAGAGAATAATGGTTGTTCTATTTATATGAGTAATATCTTTTATGGTCATGCACCCTTGAAGAGTGGTCTATTTTTATTGAATCTCGATAGTAGTGATACACATATTCATAGTGTTGAAACCAAAAGATGCAGAGTTGATAATGATAATGCAACTTATTTGTGGCACTGTCGTTTAGGTCATATCGGTGTAAAGCGCATGAAGAAGCTCCATACTGATGGGCTTTTGGAATGACTTGATTATGAATCACTTGGTACTTGCGAACCGTGCCTTATGGGTAAGATGACTAAAACACCGTTCTCCGGTACTATGGAGAGAGCAACAGATTTGTTGGAAATCATACATACAGATGTATGTGATCCAATGAATGTTGAGGCTCGTGGCGGATATCATTATTTTCTCACCTTCACAGATGATTTGAGCAGATATGGGTATATCTACTTAATGAAACACAAGTCTGAAACATTTGAAAAGTTCAAAGAATTTCAGAGTGAAGTAGAAAATCATCGTAACAAGAAAATAAAATTTCTACGATCTGATCGTGGAGGAGAATATTTGAGTTACGAGTTTGGTCTACACTTGAAACAATGCGGGATAGTCTCGCAACTCACGCCACCTGGAACACCACAACGCAATGGTGTGTCCGAACGTCGTAATCGTACTTTACTTGATATGGTGCGATCTATGATGTCTCTTACCGATCTACCGCTATCGTTTTGGGGTTATGCTTTAGAGACGGCCGCATTCACGTTAAATAGGGCACCATCAAAATCCGTTGAGACGACGCCTTATGAACTATGGTTTGGCAAGAAACCAAAGTTGTCGTTTCTTAAAGTTTGGGGCTGCGATGCTTATGTGAAGAAACTTCAACCAGATAAAGCTCGAACCCAAATCGGAGAAATGTGTCTTCATAGGATACCCAAAGGAGACTATTGGGTACACCTTCTATCACAGATCTGAGGGCAAGATTTTCGTTGCTAAATTCGGATCCTTTCTAGAGAAGGAGTTTCTCTCGAAAGAAGTGAGTGGGAGGAAAGTAGAACTTGATGAGATAACTGTATCTACTCCTTTATTGGAAGGTAGTTCATCACAAGAACCGGTTCCTGTGACAACTACACCAATTAGTGAGGAAGCTAATGATATTGATCATGAAACTTCAGATCAAGTTTTTGCTGAACCTCGTAGGTCTACCAGAGTAAGATCGGCACCAGAGTGGTACGACAATCCTATTTTGGAAGTCATGTTACTTGACCATGATGAACCTATGAACTAGGAGAAAGCGATGATGAGCCCAGATTCCGCAAAATGGCTAGAGGCCATGAAATCTGAGATGGGATCCATGTATGAAAACAAAGTATGGACTTTGGTTGACTTGCCCGATGATCGGCAAGCAATTGAGAATAAATGGATCTTTAAGAAGAAGACTGACGCTGATGGTAATGTAACTGTCTATAAAGCTCGACTTGTTGCGAAAGGTTTTCGACAAGTTCAAGGGGTTGACTACGATGAGACTTTCTCACCCGTAGCGATGCTTAAGTCTGTCCGAATCATGTTAGCTATTGCTGCATTTCATGATTATGAAATTTGGCAAATGGATGTCAAGACTGCATTCTTGAATGGATTTCTAGAAGAAGAGTTGTATATGATGCAACCAGAAGGTTTTGTTGATCAAAAGGTGCTAACAAAGTGTGCAAGCTCCAGCGTTCCATTTATGGACTGGTGCAAGCATCTCGGAGTAGGAATAAACGCTTTGATAGTGTGATCAAAGCATATGGTTTTATACAGACTTTTGGAGAAGCCTGTATTTACAAGAAAGTGAGTGGGAGCTCTGTAGCATTTCTAGTTTTATATGTAGATGACATATTATTAATTGGAAATGATGTAGAATTTCTCGATAGCATAAAGGGATACTTGAATAGAAGTTTTTCAATGAAAGACCTTGGTAAAGCTGCTTATATATTGGGCATCAAGATCTATAGAGATAGATCAAGACGCTTAATAGGACTTTCACAAAGCACGTACCTGGATAAAGTATTGAAAAGGTTCAATATGGATCAGGCGAAGAAAGGGTTCTTGCCTGTATTACAAGGTATAAAGTTGAGTCAGACTCAATGCCCGACCACTGCAGAGGATAGAGAGAAAATGAAAGGAGTTCCCTATGCTTCAGCCATAGGCTCTATCATGTATGCAATGCTGTGTACCAGACCTGATGTGTGCCTTGCTATTAGTTTGGCAGGGAGGTACCAAAGTAATCCAGGAGTGGGTCACTGGACAGCGGTCAAGAACATCCTGAAATACCTGAAAAGGACTAAGGATATGTTTCTCGTATATGGAGGTGACAAAGAGCTAGTCATAAATGGTTACGTCGATGCAAGCTTTGACACTGATCCGGACGATTCTAAATCGCAAACCGGATACGTATTTTTATTAAATGGTGGAGTTGTAAGTTGGTGCAGTTCTAAACAAAGCGTCGTGGCGGGATCTACATGTGAAGCGGAGTACATAGCTGCTTCGGAAGCAGCAAATGAAGGAGTCTGGATGAAGGAGTTCATTTCTGATCTAGGTGTTATACCTAGTGCATCGGGACCAATGAAGATCTTCTGTGACAATACTGGTGCAATTGCCTTGGCAAAGGAATCCAGATTTCGCAAGAGGACCAAGCATATCAAGACACGCTTCAGTTCCATTCGGGATCAAGTCCAAGTGGGAGACATAGAGATTTGCAAGATACATACGGATCTGAATGTTGCAGACCCGTTGACTAAGCCTCTCTCACGAGCAAAACATGATCAGCACCAAGACTCCATGGGTGTTAGAATCATTACTATGTAATCTAGATTATTGACTCTAGTGCAAGTGGGAGACTGAAGGAAATATGCCCTAGAGGCAATAATAAAGTTATTATTTATTTCCTCATATCACGATAAATGTTTATTATTCATGCTAGAATTGTATTAACCGGAAACATGATACATGTGTGAATACATAGACAAACATAGTGTCACTAGTATGCCTCTACTTGAACTAGCTCATTGATCAAAGATGGTTATGTTTCCTAACCATAGGCATGTGTTGTCATTTGATTAATGGGATCACATCATTAGGAGAATGATGTGATTGACTTGACCCATTCCGTTAGCTTAGCACTTGATCGTTTAGTATGTTGCTATTCCTTTCTTCATGACTTATACAAAGTTCCTACAACTATGAGATTATGCAACTCCCGTTTACCGAAGGAACACTTTGTGTGCTACCAAACGTCACAACATAACTGAGTGATTATAAAGGTGCTCTACAGGTGTCTCCAAAGGTACATGTTGAGTTGGCATAATTCGAGATTAGGTTTTGTCACTCCGATTGTCGGAGAGGTATCTCTAGGCCCTCTCGGTAATAATCATCACCTAAGCCTTGCAAGGATTGTAACTAATGAGTTAGTTATGAGATGATGTATTACGGAACGAGTAAAGAGACTTGCCGGTAACGAGATTGAACTAGGTATTGGATACCGACGATCGAATCTCGGGCAAGTAACATACCGATGACAAAGGGAACAACGTATGTTGTTATGCGGTTTGACCGATAAAGATCTTCGTAGAATATATGGGAACCAATATGAACATCCAGGTTCCGCTATTGTTTATTGACCGAGAATAGTTCTAGGTCATGTCTACATAGTTCTCGAACCCGTAGGGTCCGCACGCTTAACGTTACGATGACAGTTTTATTATGAGTTTATAAGTTTTGATGTACCGAAGGTTGTTCGGAGTCCCGGATGTGATCACAGACATGACGAGGAGTCTCGAAATGGTCGAGACATAAAGATTGATATATTGGATGACTATATTCGGACACCGGAAGTGTTTCGGGTGTTTTCAGAGAAAAACCGGAGTACCGGAGGGTTACCGGAACCCCCCGGGAAGTAATGGGCCTTGATGGGCCCTAGTGGAGAGAGAGAGGGGCCGGCCAGGGCAAGAGGCGCGCCCCCTCCCCTTGAGTCCGAATAGGACAAGGAAGGGGGTGGGGCGCCCCCTTGCCTTCCCCCTCTCCCACTCCTTCCTTCCCCCTCCTTCTTGGAATAGGAAAGGGAGGGGGCAAAGCTACTTGGAGTAGGTTTCCCCCTCCTAGGGTGCGCCTCCCCTTAGGCCGGCCCCCTCCTCCTCTCCCCCTTTATATACGGGGGAGGGGGGCACCCCATAGACACAAGTTGATCTATGGATCGTTCCTTAGCCGTGTGCGGTGCCCCCCTCCACCATATTCCACCTCGGTCATATCATCGCGGAGTTTAGGTGAAGCCCTGCGCCGGTAGAACATCATCATCATCATCACGCCGTCGTGCTGACGGAACTCATCCCCGATGCTTCGCTGGATTGGAGCCCGGGGGACGTCATCGAGCTGGACGTGTGCTGAACACGGAGGTGCCGTATGTTCGGTGCTTGGATCGGTCGATTCGTGAAGACGTACGACTACATCAACCGCGTTGTCATAACGCTTCCGCTTAACGGTCTACGAGGGAACGTAGACAACACTCTCCCCTCTCGTTGCTATGCCATCACCATGATCTTGCGTGTGCGTAGGAATTTTTTTAAAATTACTACGTTCCCCAACAGAAAGCTGTAACCTCACTTTTTCAACCCGCATGCAAAGTATCAATGCTAAGAGAGAGATGTCCTGCTCCTCCGTGAAGAACTATGGCAGCGAGCGGGATGGTGTTCCTGCCTTGCTTCCACCTCTCGCATCCGTGCGAGAAGTAGAAGTATTAACTGAGCCGTCAGAGAGAATAACTTGGCTCCTATTTATAGACTCCACTGTTAGGTGTTTTATTGTTCCATCTTTTTCCGAAAAGATCCGTATGACCCATAATTTCCAATAATGCTAAGGACTGATTGTCTAGCAGAGATTCACAATTGTGGCAAATTAAATCACTGAGCTATTCTACAACCGTATTGGTTTCTGGCTGTTGAATGAAACTATTTGACTCAAGAGTATAGATGAACATTCAAGAGGACGTGTGCCTGCACTACCAGAGAAAGACCTTGATGAAGCTACCTGACCATTGGAAAAAATATATCTTAATAAAATCTGCGTAATAAATAATCATATTGAGGAAAGTGCGGCTTACGAAACTTCTATGATTTGATACTAGAAGAATAGTTGGTCAGGATGGGGCTTCCGCTAAAGAAAAATCATGGACGAGCTAGATAATTTTTCAGGGGTGTATGGACGAACTAGATCTTTAAAATTACTAGCAGAACGCCCGTGCGTTGCTACGGGCTATCCGCAATATCTGTAACATCCGGGTTCAACACAAAAACCCTATCCAATGACACACCTTTCTCTTTTCTATCGGAACCTCTCATTCTTGACCGATTTTCCGCCATAGCGAGATATTTCTCGTTTTTTCTCTCACTGGCGCCACCTCCATTAAAAGCATATGACAGCCAACTCATCTTCGCCATGCATTGCAGTAAGGATGAAATTTTCTTGTTTACGATATAATAGAGTGGGTTAAACTAACACATACTATTAACACAAAACAACAAATAACTACAGAGATCTTTCCTAGTCACCAATAATCTCCACCTCCATCCATATGCTAGAAGGGATAATTGTCGTTCTTCTCTTCTTCATATTTCCTTACGTCTTCTACTCCATGCCTCTTCGCCAATCCGTTTAATTGGCACCAACCAGCACCACGTCAACATTAATGTGTTCATCATCGATGCCTCATCTTCTTCTTTCTCATTCCTCGGCAACTTTAGTTCTCGTTCCTACTTATTTCCTAGAATACTCTTTCTTTCTTTTTGTTTCTCTTATTATTTGGAACACTCTTACTTTCTCCAACACCATGCACAACTTTGGCTTCAGTTCTTTTTCCTTCTTGTTTTTGGAACACTCTTCCTTTTTACTATAGCATGAACCACCTAGCTAGTGTTGTGTCATGTTGTCCTCACCCGCGAATATTTTGGCCACCGTCATCGAGTGGACATCCCGCGGAGCATAGACTTCATCCATCTTGGTGAATGCTAGGTCGCCCATGTCGCGAGCGCATGGTGGCCGGTGTCCATGTTGGCAAGCGGTGCTCGGTGGTTTGCAATGTAACTGAGAGCCCGTTGATTGTTTCATCTCTATGTTCGATCAGACATTGGATTACAAAGATCCATCGTGAGTTGTAAGAAGCCAATTAGCAAGTTTAAAATGGACCAAAAGTGAATTTATTCACATAGTGCTGGATGTCCATGTGTTGCCACATGCTAAAAAAACTATATGTACAACAAGAAATGTGCTAACAAAATGTTTTTACAAAAAGAAAGGCTGTGTGATATGAGTCATATAATATTTACATGTGATGATATCTCATGCTCATGATGTGGTAGATAAATGCATCTCCCCGTCATCTTCATGCCCCTCCCTCTTCTCAGCCGCCACATGACACGCCACTTCCTCCCACAATCCTTCTTCTTGTTGTTTTCTTCCCCCACCTCCACCTTGCATCAAAATATTAAATGCCTAAGCTGTGGAACAGTACAACCAGAGAAAATAGCAGTCAAAGGGAGGAATTAGCTAGTTAGATTGTAGATGCATGCATGAGTCAGCCGGTGCAAGGGAAGTTGCGCGGAGCGCCATGACGAACTCGGAGTCTAGGCCCAAGCCGTTACGCCTCGGCGGCAGACAGCGGCCAGCACAGCCGCTGCCCGCTGGGTCGCTACTCGCTAGTGCCCACCGCGCTGTTGAATCCGCCGCTGATTGTAGCCACTGCATACAGTGTTCGCGCCGCCATGATGGTGCCCGACGAGGACGGCACAGGGCGGCGAAGTTGTGCATATCCAGCGGTGAGATCGAACAGCGAGGCGAGGTGACCGGTAGCGAACGGGCAGGGCCTGCGGCGTCGGCTGCAGATCTCCCGGAACAGAGAAAAAGAGAGAGAGGTAGAGACTGAGGAAGGAGAGGTAGGGCGCAGGAAGAGGAGAGGGATACTGGTGTCCATGGCGAGGCCTCCGTTGTCCACCGGCAAACCTCCATGGCTAAGGTAAGGTGCACCTACAACCGTGACACACCAGCATGACCTGACGGTGAACGGGTTCACGTGACGAGCGCGGGGCTGGCAATCACCATTTCCTGGTCCTCCTCGCTGATGCATAACGGGCACACATCGCTGCCTGGGTCGCTCACCATGAAGAAGAAGATAGGGTGGAGGAATTGAGCGAGGGATGAGGAATCAAGCGGCTTGTACGGCAGGGGGACAAACCATGATAAAAATCAGTACAACCCATGCGAGGTGGAGAACGAAATGACTTACCTATAGCTCATGATTCGATTGAGATGATAGGGAAGGAAGGAAAATTGTGATTTAGTCAGACAAAGTTTTGGAAAGTTCTGATTCAGCTGAGAAATAGATGGAAATAATGCCTCAGGATGAGAAGGTCACGATTAGGGTATGGCAAGAAGAACCTTTTTTTGGAAAGCTTTGATTCTGGTGATAATTACCATATTCGAAATTTCTTTAGTTATAGCCTTATCCTAATCGTGGATTAATTGTGATTTCTGAGTTTATAGCCTTACCATACGTGGATTAATTGTGATTGATTACCATAAATACGTTGGGTATTGTCGGCCAAATTATAGCCTTACTATACATGGATTGATTTATTACTATAATTATCATATTTGAGATTTCTGAGTTTATAGCCTTACCATAGGTGGATTAATTGTGATTGATTACCATAAATACGTTAGGTATTGTCGGCCAGATTATAGCCTTACCATACATGGATTGATTTATTACTACAATTATCATATTTGAGATTTCTAAGTTTATAGCCTTACCATACGTGGATTAATTGTGATTGATTACCATAAATACGTTGGGTATTGTCGGCTAGACGAGAAAGAGAAAAACCGGTGGGAGGGGGGTGGTGGGAGGTGGGACGAAGAAAAACCGGTTGAAAAAAACCGGTTGAAAGTGGGGGAGACTATTCAACCAATTGGTCCATTAGGAGTAGAGATATTTCACCAAAAAAAGGATCCTTATAAGATTCTAAAATGCGAACCACATCCGGATCAGTTGGATATCTCACAGACATAATTTTGTATGAGCTAGGCAGCCCGGCCATACGAGAAGAAAGCGATTGACCAGCCAGGAGTTTTTCTCCTTGGAAGACAAAGCTTCATAGATTCGTTAGTATAAACAAAAGACCACAGGTTGGTCATTTCGCCATCGTTGCTAGCCGTACATAGGCCGATACCACACGTCTGGAGATATTTTGATCGAGCAAATTAGCTACACCTTTCATGCACTGTTCATGAAAAGAGGACTGGACATCGTACTTTGGACGTACGCTAGTGTGTTATGAAGAATCTTGGCATGGACGTTCTTATCTTGTCACTACTAAGTGTTTTTCGTTAAAAGATGTTTCAAATATATTAACCGAATCCACAATACAAATACCCGGCAGACGTCCTGGATGGGACCTCAGGTCTTAGATGTTAGGTTTGACTGTAAGCTCTGTTTGTTATTAGGCTCAGACTATCAGCATCCCTTCATCAATTGGATAGGAGTAGCGACAGATGTTGCCTAGACGGTGGCTTTAGTCTTACTGTTGTATCACTTTGTAACGTCTTGTGTGAATAATTAATGAAGTGGCTGCATGCATCGTCCAGATGCAGAGGCCGGGTGTCCTCGTCCATTTTAATTTTTTTAACCGAATCCACAATACAAATACCCATGATAATTTTTTTTACATCAAAGTCATTGGGCCGGCTGCCTTCTTCCCTCCCAACTGGGCAAAACGCGTCATCGCAAGCATTGACGGAGCCATATTAATCTCACTAGAACATGAATGCGCGCGTTGCCACGCCCGTCCATCCTGAAAATAAATAAATTATTAAGAAAGAATTAGAGTTGTAGAAACATTTTGTAATTTCAAGGAAGAAATACAATGTCTTGATTTAGGTGGTGGGTTCTAATTTGAATTGTTTGATGGTTCTAATTCATTATTCTTAACTATGTCTCCTCTCTAACGGTACGTTTGTTGGATTTGTTACACTGTAGTTGTTCTTTGATGATGTCCTTGATTGGTCTTCTCTTGTGATATCTTTGATTCTGATGTTTTTGGAACATGGCCGTTGATGTCCGAAGTAGGGTACTCAACTGCTATGCCGTCGAGGTGTTTGTCCGAGATCTCTTATCAAGAACGTGAAGTTGCATGTTGCCTGGGCAACTCGTGCGAATAACGCAGCAAGAGAGGCCCAAGTGGGCCTGGGCGTTCTGTTATGGTTCATCTAGAAAGACAGAGAAGAATTGGGTCGAACTGCACATCCATTCATCCCGGTAACACATGACGAGCTTGGTTGTTCCTTTGGGGCACCATAAAATGATTGTGTGGCTAACTGAGATTAGTGGAGGGCTGGTGGAGGTAGCCGCGCGCGTGGATGGCGATGAAGAGATCCAAGCGGATAGTGGGGCTGTGAGCCTGCGTGAAGCGCGAGAAAGCCGCTGCCGTCCTCAACCATGCGCCATCGTGTGCCCACCATCGTCTTTGATGCGCCACCAGCCCACCACAGCCTGCATTTCCAGCTCCACAAAGAACGAGATGACGACGTACGTATGCAAGCAACAGAAGTGGGGAAGCGAAAGAATCATGGAAGAAGCCCAGACGAACGCCGCCACCGCCGCCACTGCGGGGAGATGAAGGGAAGACGATCCTCTTGCCATGTTTTTTTTATATCGGTTCGTTTTTTTTGAGGCAATCCCACGAAGCTTTATTACGACGTCACAACGTTTACAGGGATGAAAGAAAGGTTTCCGGGGTGTCCTAACCAAACATGGCGGCCACCCCTAATGTAAGAGCATGCTTCGCTAGATTGTGAGACTCGAAATTCGAGCTCCTAAACTCGTGGACAAAATTGCAAATAGTAAAGGATCTACTTGCCTCTACTATCTCATGTATAATCGCACCGTAACTTGCCAGGCACTGTTGCTTGATGTCGTCCACCACCACCTTGCAATCGGAAGCTACATGTATCTTCAGTTCATTGAGATCTTGAGCTAGGGCAAAAGCCTCCCGGACTGCCATTGCCTCCAGGGTTGTAGGGTCATCAACTCCCCTAAAACTGATCGCTGAGGCACCCAAGAACACTCCATTGTGATCCCTGCATACTGCGGCTACCACTCCCCTCTTCTGATTTCTTCTTGTCGCTGCATCCACGTTTACTTTTGCCAAAGTCGCCGGTGGACGTAGCCACTGTGTAGGCTTGGGGTGAGGCTGGGCACTCACCCCCGATCTAGGTGTTTCTATTTCCTTGAGATCATTCAGATAAGATTCAATGAACTGATGTGTTGACATTGGGCTGGTAAATATATCCTCATAGATCGCCTTTCTCCTCGCTCTCCACACCGCCCAGAGAGATATGATTAGTCTCACAAATTCTGTTGTAGTTAGAGCCTCATGCAGAGCGAACAGCCAGTTCTTCGCGTTTGCATCGTTGTTTAGACCAATCTGTTCCACCAAGTGCTCATCTGACAAAGCCCAAATACATCTCGACACAGTGCAATCCAACAAAGCATGTCTCCACGAGTCTTGAGCTCCACAGAGAGCGCAGTGGGGAGTATGTGACATGTTGCGGTGATATAAAACATCAGCGGAAGGCATTGAGTGCTGGGCTAGCCGCCATGCAAAAAATTTCTGCTTCGAAGGTACCTTAGTATGCCATAACGAATTCCATGCATGTCCTTCTGAAGACAAATCTGAGCTCCCCGCATTCTCATCTATCCAATCCTCCCTCTGAAATTTGGTGTTTAACACCATCTGATAAGCCGATCGAACTGAGAAAATTTCTCGGTGTTCCGCACTCCAAGCCCAAAAATCATCAATATTGCGTGTGCATAATGGGATAGCCAAGATAGCATCTGCGTCAAACGGTATGAATACTGATCGGACAAGGTCCTCTCTCCAAGTAGCCGTGGTGGCGTCAATCAGTTCCGAGACGAGCCTGGGAGGATTGGCTACTAGCGACGTAATGGGTCTCATCGGACCCGATCTGGGGAGCCAGTTACTTTCCCATATGTCCGTGGTCGCAGCATTGCCTATTCTTCGAATAAGACCTTGCTTCAGAACATCCCTCCCATCGATGATAGACTGCCATATTTGTGATGGGTGGCTGCCCAACTCAGCTTCAAGAATAGAGCCTTGCGGGTAGTAAACAGCTTTTAGGATGCGTGCGCTTAGGGCCGATGGATCATGCAAAAGCCTCCAGGATTGTCTGGCCAACAAAGCTAGATTAAAGATCTCCATGTCTCGAAATCCCAAGCCTCCCAAGTATTTGGGGTGAACCATCACATCCCAAGACACCCAAGCTGGTTTCCGTTTGCCCTGCTTGCTCCCCCACCAGAATTGTCGAATTATCGACGTTATATTATCACAAAGAACTCTTGGCAACCGGAAGCATGCCATGGAATATACTGGTATAGCTTGGGCCACGGATTTTATTAGAACTTCCTTTCCTGCAGCTGATAAAAGCTTCTCCATCCATCCTCTTACCTTCTCCCATATCCTGTCTCGGAGATACTTAAATTTCCCCATCTTGGCTTGGCCAACATCTGTGGGCATCCCCAAATATCTGTCACTTAATGACTCATTGTGGACATGCAGAATGTTCTTGACACTATCTCGTCTCTGTTGTGGGCGTCTCTTGCTGAAAAAGATAGATGATTTGTCATGATTAATCCTTTGGCCAGATGCACTACAATATGTGTCCAACAGGTTTGATACCGCATTCGCACCCTCAGACCTTGACTTAAATAGCAACAGGCTGTCATCAGCAAAAAGGAGGTGGTTCACAACCGGAGCTGTAGGAGCCACCTTGATTCCCTCAAGACCCGACGACTCAGAACTGGATTTTAAAAGGCATGAAAGGCGCTCTGCTGCAATTAAGAAAAGATAGGGAGAGATAGGATCTCCCTGCCGAATTCCTCGTGATGGTACAAATTTCTCTAGCTCCTCACCATTAAACATAACTGAAAAAGAGACGGACCTGACCATGCTCATAACTGTGTCAACCCAAGGTTGTGCAAATCCCAACTTCTCCATCATGGCCTGCAGGTAGTCCCACTCAAGCCTATCATAGGCTTTCATCATATCCAGTTTCAAAGCACAAAAGTTGTTGGATTTGGATTTGTTCCGTTTCATAAAGTGAAGACACTCGTAGGCACATATTATGTTGTCAGTTATTAGCCTGCCTGGAACAAAAGCTGACTGCTCATGAGATATTATATCTGGTAGTATCTGTTTGAGTCTATTAGCAACTACCTTTGAAGCAATTTTGTATATGACATTGCATAAGCTTATTGGACGAAACTGTGCCAGCTGAGTTGGGTTCAAAACCTTCGAGATGAGCACCAAAACAGTATCATTCACACACTCAGCACTTTCCTCACCTCTGACTATCCTGAGCACAGCACGGGTGACCTCCTCACCACAGATATCCCAGTGTAGTTGATAGAAATGAGCCGGGAAACCATCGGGACCCGGTGCCTTCGTCGGGAACATCTGGAAGAGGGCAGTCTTCACTTCCTCATTACTGTATGGGGCCAACAAAATATCATTCATATGCTGCGTTACCTTCGCGGGCAACTTCGAGATGACTTGATCCAATCCATTTATACCTTCGGAGGTATATAGACTCTTATAGAAATCTGACACCATCATTCTCAATGCTCCTGGATCATCAATGATTACACCCAAAGAATTCGCAAGCGCTTTAATCATATTCCATTTACGTCTCTGGCTTGCTCGAAGATGAAAAAAGCGTGTGTTTCTATCCCCCGCCGATTACCATTCCAGTCTGGACCGCTGCCTCCACATGAGTTCCTCCCTATGATAAAGTTCGATCAATCTCTCATTGATCTTTAACTCGACGTGAGATGGCCCCGTCCTCGTTGGGTTAGCCCTCAACCGTTCAAGCTCGGTTTTAAGGCCTTTGATTTCCTTGCGCACAGAGCCAAAGGTATTCTTGTTCCACCGCCCAAGATCAGCCGCAACCACTCCCAGCTTATCACGAAGTTCTTGCATTCTTGCTGACGCCCCGCCTGCTGCCCAACTTTGCAGCAAGGTGTCGCCTAGGTCTTCATGCGCCTCCCACATGACTTCATACCTAAAGGTCGGTATGTTCCGGACTGGCGCATCAAGCATGTTAAGCAATATAGGGCAGTGGTCAGAGGAGGCGGCCGTCAGATGTTTTAAGAAGGCCGTCGGAAACCTCTCATTCCATTCAGCTGTTGCCATAGCTCGATCAAGCCTTACCCTAGTATAGCTTCCTCCGGCCTCTTTTTTCTCATATGTCCAAAAGTGTCCCTGGTATCCCATATCCATGAGCATGAAAACATCCACAGCATCCCGGAATCCCTGGATTTGAGCATTACTTCTTTCTCCTATTCCTTCTTGTTCATCCGGACGTAGAACTTCATTAAAATCTCCTATGCACAGCCATGGATCGTTGCTCAAACTGCTGATCCCTTTCATGATGTCCCATGTTTGATGTCGTAAGTGGGTCTGTGCCTCCCCATATACCAAAGTCATCCTCCACGGATCCCTGTTCTCCTCAATAATAGAGCAGTCAATATGATACAAAGAGTAGCCCAAAATCTCAACATTTATTGTATTATTCCAGAAAATCCCTAATCCTCCACTTCTACCTTGACTACTTACAGCGTAGCCATTGTCATAACCAAGAGTAGCAGCTAGATTCTCTACCCTTACTCTGTCAATCTGTGTTTCTACAATACATAGAAGGGTAGGGGCAAAAGTCTCCGCGAAAGTGCGGAGTTCGCGAACTGTCGCAGCGTTCCCCATGCCACGACAGTTCCAGCTTAACACACTCATTGGGCCCGGCGGCGCTCCTCCAGGGAGCCCGCCAAGTTCTTCTTTACCAATGGATTGTCAGTCTTGCCATCTTCTTCGGTCTTGTTTCTCTTTGCCGCCCTCTTCGGTGGAGGGATCATCGGAGTAGAACTCTGGTGCACAACAGCGAGCTCCAGCCCGGTGACCGTCATGCTGTTATTAGGCAGAGCCCCCACCCCTTGCCCAACCGATTTATCGGTTTCATTAACGACAGCAGTGTTCATCCTTTTCCTACTAGGATCATACATGTCCACATCCGTCTTCTCTACCTGTTCTGCTATTTCTTCATAGCTGCTATCCCGCTCTCTCTCTTGAACACTTCTTGATCTGCCACCAGAGCGTCCTCCCCGGCGACCACCACGACGGCCTCCTCCCTCACCAGGCCCCCTTTGGTTGTTCATGAACCACTTGGCCCGAAGGTTTTTCAAGACTAGCGCTGAGGGAGGGTGAACTCCATTACCATGCTCTTTATAGAGGTGTCCCAGCATCCCACACACCGCACACCAGTCCGGTAACCTCTCATATTTCACTTTGTAGATCTGTCTCTGCCCGTCTCTAATCATTGATACCGCATTTCTGAGGGGTTTGTGGACATTAATACGCACCCACACACGGTAGAAATTCCCTTTGAAATCATGGGACGGCGCTTCCGCAAACAGGACTTCACCCACCTTGGCTGCTAGAGGACCGACTAGATGAGCATATAAGTGTGGCACATCATGAATTTGGATCCATATGTCAATAGTCTCCAGTTTAATCGTAGATGGCTTTGAGATTCCATCATACGGTGCCATGAGCACTGCATCCCCCCTGAAATTCCATGGCCCATCATGCATGACTCGTTCCCAATCTCCCAAGCAAGTAAACTGAACAGAGTACAGATTTTCCTCTAGAGGCTTGAACTTCGCTTGCTGCGCTACGTCCCAAGCTGAGTGCATGTTCCTGAAGAACCATGTCTGGCTATAGCTCTTGTTGGTGTTGACCTTGATCAGCGCTACCCACCGCGGTGTTTCTGGCGGCGCATCCTTCTCATCAAAGACGACGTCATCCAGGTCCTCTTCCCGGAGGCCTAGTTCCATCATCATCTTCTCCATGTCGCTGAGTCTAGAGGATCTCGGACCCCCATCAGCAGCCATGTCGATTCACTAACCCGATGGAAAGCAGATCGGGTTGTTGGGAAACCCTAAACTCCACCGAGTCCCAGTCCTGGCCAATAGCGGGCGGCGAAACCAAGTTCGCCCCTTGATCGCTTTCAGCAAGGCAACAGAGACGTAGATCAGCGGCAGGGAAGGCAAAACCTCGACGGCGGCGACAAGTCGCCCCGGGAGAAGCAGGGAAACCCTAACTAGAGGGAAAAAAGGTCTTTTCCGAGTGGGGAAATGTGGGAGTGTTATATCGGTTCGTGCAATGGATAAAGATAGAAGAGAAATAAACTGCACGAATCGGGCTTCCAATACACCGGCCCTATTCAGCCTGACTGATAACAGAGCGCCCAGGTCAGTCTGTGGAGTAGCAGCCCAGAGACGTTGGGCCAGCCGTGACAGGCGTGGTGGTGGTGAAAAATGCGTCTTAACGCTTGCGAGACGACCAAGCAATCTGATACGTTCTTATATGGGATCCGACGGCTGACATGTTGAAAGCGCTGTGGATGGGCATAGCTCACCCCGTTTTACTGTTTCTTAATTTGTTGATCACAAACGATAAGTTACCAAGGTCACAACCCTGCCAGACTAACACTCTGGAGATGAAACTGCCGCCGTTGAAAGAGTTGTAGACCCAAATACAAGATTCAAGCGTCCATAATTTATCACATGTCCCACTCCATCACCTGGGGTCGCACCAACGTCACGGAGACAATGATGAAGGACCCAACTACAACGGGAAGTTGTCATCGCACTAGTAAAACCCTACAAACTTTAACCTCTTGTTGACTTGCACGGTCAACATAAATTTACGCCACCAAGTCATGGTCGCTGCCATAGATGACTGTGTTGAGATGGGGAGGCTTGAGGTGACCTTAATCGCCAGACCGAAACTGCCGCCAATACCAACGACGCGCCGACGTGAAACCCTAACACTAACCTATCTAAAAGCCGAGATCGAGGGCAGTGGGTTTCCCAGCCTCTCACACCACTGGAGAGGTGGGATTAGGAGGGGACAACTCAAGGGCTTGATGCCGACATCGGACAACGGGGAACGAAGTCTCTCCCTTATTGCCTTGAGGAAGACGCGACTGAGGAGAGATAATCACTGCTGTGGGGAATGTTAGGAGAGTGCGCATCCAACATACGCACCACTTGGATGCACACGGTCAACAAGGAAACAATAATAAGAAGAAAAAACATAAAGGTCAAGGTGAGGCGAACGACACACTGCAACAAAACTTGGACAACTACCACCACTTTTTACACCACCATTGCTATGACATGGTTCCCCAACAATGTATTAACGTTGTTGTCTCCGGATCCAACCATTAATGTCGGATCATGGGTTTTCACCAAGGAGAGAAAGTTCGAGCAAAATCCAGATAGTGACTTCAGCAAGGAAGCTTAAACTACCACTTCTGGGTATAAATAGTGAATGTTCAACCTAGGAGTTTTTGCCCTGAATTGAGACTTGATACTCGACGAGCACCATGAAAGGCGAAGTCCCAAGTGTTGCCACCACCAACTTGCCAGAGAAGAAGTTTTTCTAAAATGTACTGATCAACACATAAAAATCATATATTAGGATGAACTTCGCACATTTGGCTTTTGCTCGGACACCAGTTCTTCCATCTCAGACAACAATGAGCAAGCTAACACCAATGCCGATATGGTGCACATCACGATCGTCAGCGACGACTTATACCCATTGGAGAAGATCCATCACAAGGTCAAGAGGCGGCGGAGGTGTGTGTGTGTGTGTGTGTGTGTGGGGGGGGGGGGGGGGGGGGGATAGCCTATCAGAGGAAGCTCGGCGGCCAAGTCACTTGAACCGCCACCGATCAGCCAGTACCACTGGCTCCATCGGTCTCCCAACCACCTATACCCATGTTCACAGATCTGCATAAAAAGGAAGCAGACACAAGGAACCCAAGTGGCCATATCACGCACCCGTCCTCCAGGTCATAATATCGATGGGGAACCAAGATTGGGAGGCTGCAGGGGAGGCCAACCATCGGATTAGGTCGGTCCAAATCCTATTACCCAGCCATGAATGGGACACAATCCTAGTCGTCTCCCAACAACCCCTAGACGTACGGCGTGCGGTCGCGAAGGCCAGCGAGCGAATAAGAGCTTTAAATCAGCCAAGCACCACCACCTTTAGCGCCACCAGGAGCAACCTCCACATCGACTCACGCCACTGTTGCCTCTGTGCGCGGAAACCATGTGTCGCCCCCAGCAAGCCATTTTGTGCCACGATTTAATTGGCCCGTGCACAACTGGTATGAGCTATATGTGCGAGACGCCTGGGGGAGAGGCAACAACATCCACTTGTCACTAGGATGGGCCAGTAACCACCCCACTGCTGCTAAAGGATCAGCGCTCCCATGACAGATTGGACATAGTGTGCGCATATGAAATCTTTATGATTATGATTAGATAAAAACAAGTTGTTCCCGATCGAAGGAGCTTATGCTAAAAAAGAGACAATGGACGAGCTAGATCTTTGGGAAGATTCTAATGTCAATCCCATACACACTACATGTGATATCGCTCACGGTTTTAATTGTTTGAGCATACCTCGTTCATTTTTGTGGTAATTGGTTGTAATATATTACTAATGATTGTAATTTGTTTATTTTTTTGTAGATATGCTGAGTGCATTCAGGGATGAGAATGGTGATTTCAAAGCAGCCAACCCCAAGGATATTGATGGATTCGTTGCACTCCATGAGGCTTCCTACCTGGCTTTCCCAGGAGAGGCCATGCTCAACGAAGCAAGAGCATTCGCCGTCAAGAAACTCGAACAACTGACGCCGTCCATGTTCATCTCCATGGAAAGACAAAGAGACCTCCCACTGCAATGGAGAGTTCCTAGGCTGCAGGCGATATGGTCGCTGAAACAACACGGCTACGACGACGAGAGGCACCTGAGTATGAATCCTTCCATTCTTCAGCTGGCTGCGGTCGACTTCAACCTCGTGCAGGTCGTCTATGGAGCAGAGCTCGTGGAGGTGACATAATGGTGGAAGGAGACCGGGTTGGGCGAGAAGCTACCGTTCGCCAGGGACCGTCTCGTGGAGTGCTTCTTCTGCGCGGCGTGCATCGCGCCGGAACCCCCCCTCGCCAGCTGCCGCGAGGTGCTGGCCAAGGTGGGCTCCCTAATCGTCCACCTCGACGACGTCTACGACCTCTATGGCACGTTCGACGAGCTGGCTGCCTTCACCGATGCTGTCGGCAGTTGGGATGACGATGCTTTGTCGACGGCGCTGCCGGAGTACATGAAGGCGATGTACTCGGCCATCAGGTCGACATCGACGGAGGCAGCAGATCGTGTGACCAAGGACAAAGGATCACGATGTGCTCCCGCTCTACAAGAAAGCAGTAAGACAAGAGGAGATAGATCCATTGATTTTCTTCTTCTTTCGTTTGGGATTCCTTTGATGATCGATGCCTTAACATGCATGTGGATTGTGGATGCATGAATGCAGTGGCATGAGCTGTGTAAGGCGTTCCTAATAGAAGCCAAGTGGCAGCACGTTGGGCAGATGCCATGCTTGGAGGAGTACCTTGAGAACGGGTGGGTGACGTCCACGGGGCCTCTCCTGCTGCTCCACGCTTTCACCATGCTCCAGCCGCAACAGCAGATGGATTCATGGCTGCAGGAAAACGAAGACGGCGATGACATGGTCATGGCATACCCGAAGCTGGTTGAGCTATGTTCCATGATCTTCCGGCTCTGCAACGACTGTGCGGCCCACGAGGCCGAGTTGGAGCGGGGTGAGGCGGCGTCGGCCATCACCTGCCGCATGGGCGGTGGCGCGAGTAAGGAAGAGGCCCGGGCTGCGGTGGCGGATGCCATTGCCGAGACCTGGAAGAAGGTGAACAGGGAGGTCGCCTTGAGCAGCAGCACCGGGACCTGGAGCGCGGCCAACCGCGTCTGTGTCAACCTGGTGAGGACCATCCAATGCATCTATCAAGACGGCGACGGCATCACCTTGCCCAAGGACAGCCGGAAACTACTAGTCATGGACATGCTCTTCACGCCTCTTGATCTAGACATTGTGGCGCACTGTAGAGCCTAGCTTTGTTATGTGGTTGTACCGATGTAGGCTTGACTCAACATTGTTATCTTTCCGTTTAGCAATTAATGGAAAGGGGATGCCCGGTTGGAAAAAAAGAGTAGAACCTAATTTTTGTGACGTCAAGTACAATGTACGCGCATGTGTAACGCAACCCACCACACACGAATCACATGGCCTGTTGGAAAAAAAAAGATGCTTCCACAATTGGCATACGCACGTACAGTTAGAAATTTTAAGATGGTCCCAAATGATTCCATTCCGTTCATTTACTTTGGGCTAATGGTTAGGATATTCTTTTTTTTGTGTGGAAATAATGGTTAGGATATTCTATTGCCTCATGAAGTGTAACATGTCACTTCTTCGGTCTTTCTATCGGTTAGTTTTCTTGGGGTAGAACCAGCCAGCAAGGGTTCAAGTTCTAGACTTGACGCTGATGCATGTATTATTCTCAATTTATTTTATGCTCCCCGTCGATGTTCGTTCAATGAGAGGCGACGTTCCCGTCGACTTTGAGGCTCTTGTGGTCATTTCGTCAATCTAAAGATATCGTGGCACCTCAGGATCTCAAAGAAGCTCATCGGGTGCGTGTGCGCATTCATAGAGGTGAATGTATGTGTGGCCTTGTGATTGTACCGTGTTAAAAAAAGATAGACAGTAATAACACAAAAAAAAAGACCTATGCTCCCTCATGAACTGTAAAGTCAAAAGAAATAGTAAAAAAATCAGGATTTTTTGGGAACACATATTGGCAAATTCCCAACATGCATGCAATTTTTCACGAAACAACATTGCAAAATGCTTCCATAAAATTTAAAATTGATACTAAATACTTTTTGTTTTTAAAAGTATTTTGGAGCAATTATTTTGTTCTTTCGGAAGCATTCGGGAATGTTTTTTAATGAAAATTTGCAGGCATGTTGAGAATTCGTTGCTGTTTGTTCCCAAAATAATTCAATTTTTTTTACTGCATTTTGATTTTACAGTTCACGTGGGCACATATGAGGTCTCAAGCAAAAGGGCACTTTCACTTCTAAGGGCTAATTATGTAATACTCCGTCCGTCCGAAAATACTGTTGAAAAATTGAATAAAAATGGATGTATCAAAACTAAAATTCATCTAGATGCATTTATTTCTTTAACAGTATTTTAGGACGGGGAGTACATTGTACATATCATTACCTTTCGATTGATGAACAAGGGTCGAACGAGAGGAATTAGGAGTTAATGGCCTGGACCAACATATCATTTGCTGACGAGATGAAATAGCGTCACAAAATAGCGTTGCCTCTTAAATTGCGTTATTAGCATGCTATAGCGTGTTATAGCTTGCTATTAGCGAGACATTGTACACTGATTTATTTAGCGAGACAATTCTTTATATGCTATAGCGGGCTATTAGCGCGAAAATGCATAGGAGCTCTCGGGGGCTACGCCCCCATATATTCAAAAATAATTTAGTAATTCAAAAAATTTCAAAAAATCCTGAAACTTTTTATGGAATCAAACATGACCAAGTATTGCACTCATATAAAAAGATTAAACAGGAAATGACTTTTACTGTATCAGGGGTCAAAGATTTTCAAAAAAATGCTAGATACAAGTACAATTCATGCTATATTGTGGTCATAAATTTGTTTTTTTGCCCTGAAGTCAAAGAGAATCATTCCTTGGCCAAACTTTTTTATATGAGTACAATACCTAGTCATATTTGTTTGAAAAACTAGCACATATGCCCGTGCGTTGCAATGGGAGAGATAATCGACGTGTCCACACTTGTAGAAAAGGGGTCATTTGTCCCGGTTCGTAAGGGCCTTTAGTCCCGGTTCATGAACCGGGACTAATGGGTCGTTACTAATACCTCCCCCCTTTAGTCCCGGTTCAAACACGAACCGGGACAGATGGTCCTCCACGTGGCCGGTGCGCCGAGCCCAGGCAAGGGGGCCTTTGGTCCCGGTTGGTGGCACCAACCGGGACCAAAAGGCATCCACGCGTCAGCATTCCAGTGGCTGGGGTTTTTGTTTTTTTTTGAAAGGGGGGGGGGGGGTTGGGGGTTTTGGGGGGTTAATTTAGGTGTTTCATATATTGTGTTAGCTAGCTAATTAATAGAGAGAAGTGTCCTCTCTTATGTCCGTGCTTGGTCGACGCTACGTACTATATACATATAGCCCTCGACACGCTAGCTAGTAAGAAAATGAAGGGAACCATTGAGTACAGAAGTTCGTCATGCATACCGAGAGAAATGATCAATCGATCGACCTCTCCTTCTCCGAGAGATTGGTCGAACAACAAGTTTTCGTATCATGTATCCGACGCTACTGGCTACATACATGTACAATATGTAAGATCTCTCAATTACAGTCTCCTAGCAATTGAAATCAACTTCCACATGGTATTCTCCGGCTTTATTGATGACGTGGTCAAGAAAGAATCCCGCCAATTCCTCTTGAATTGCTTTCATGCGATCTGGTTCTAGGAGTTCAGTCCGCATCTGCCACGTCTAATTTGAAGAAGGGGGTTAATTAATACATATATATGAATGAAACTCAACAGAAATGATGGTGTAATAAAATGAAATTGTGAATATTATTGCTTACGGACTTCATATTGTCTTTGAGAGTAGCCCCGCTTGTTTTCCAAAGTCGCGGTGTGGATGAACTCGCACACGTAGTATCCACAGAAATCATTCCCTTGTTCCTGCCACAAGCACTTTACGAGAAATAGAGGTCAATCAAACTGATAATGAAGCATTATAAATGGCATTGATGAAAGTATAGCTATAGAATCAACGGGAGATGCGCGCAACTAGCTAGCCAGTAGTACTTACTTTCGGGTATGTATATCGCAGCTCCTTCGGTAGTCAGAGATGATCTAAACCAGGTGCCAGAGATGAGAATGGTGATCTACCATATGCTGCAAAAAAGTTGTGTGTCAGTGATGATCACTTGAAGAAATCAGCGGGTTCGAGATCTAGCTCGGCCTCCTCGTTGGCGGCTGGTTCTGTCGAGGAGACTAGGGCTGCTGCTCCGGCTAGGAACAAGCCTGGCGATCAGCCACACAAGGAGGTTATTGACGGTGAGGTTTCTTCTCCCATCAAACATGGGGACGCCCCCTTCCGGGGTCGTGGGAGGGCTTCCCGTGGACGTGGTCATGGTCGTTTGGGCGATCCGGGGCGTGAACTGTTTCCTGTGTCACAAAAGAAGAAGTCCGGAACTGCTGGCCATAAAAGGAAATCTGTAAAGGCTCCGGGACCGTCTTCCAGTCATGGGCACTCTGATGACAATACCTTGGCTCTAGTTCTTGTTTCTGGAGGTTCTGGGGCTGCTGTGGAGGAGATTCAGAACATTGACGATGAGTCCAACAAGAAGCTTCGTCTCTCAACTTCTCGATCGGCGAATCAGGCGGAGGCTGCAGGGCAGCCCCGCCAGACGCAATGAGTCTCATATGCTGGAACTGTCAGGGCCTGGGGTCGGACTCGACAGATGGCGAGCTTCGCTGGTTGGTGAAGCTTTACTGACCCTCCCTCCTCTTTCTGTCCGAAACGAAGATGAGGGATAACCGTGTCAGGAACTTTATGCGGTCTCTGGGTTTCTCCGGTTGCTTTGCTGTGAGTAGTGAGGGCCTTAGTGGAGGCTTTGCTTTATTCTGGAATGATTCGGTGGATGTTTCTGTGAAGGCTGCGAATAAGCGATGCATTGATACCCATGTCAAGATCAGTGGTGGAGTGGTATGGCGTGCATCCTTTGTGTACAGAGAGCCTCGGAGAGAGGACAGACCACAGTTTTGGGAGCTGCTCCGGCGTCTTCAACCGATGTGGGACAGGCCGTGGTTATGCTGCGGGGATTTTAATGAGGTCTTATCCCAAGATGAACACTGCGGCCCTAGAGACCGATCGGACTCTCAGATCTTTGCCTTTAGGGACTGCTTAATAGATTGTGGCCTCTCAGACTTGGGTTGCTCGGGGCTAAGGTTTACATGGAGCAATAAACAGGATCAGAATACTCATGTCAAGTGCCGCCTTGAGAGAGCTGTGGCCAATGGTGCCTTCTCTAGCTTATTCCAGGAGTGCGGGGTTGAGAATCTCATCGCTACATCATCAGATCATTATCCGGTCCTTGTTTTGCTGGACTATAGAGCTACTCATGATCAACGCCCTCCGGTACAACAGGGATTTCGGTTTGAGGCAATGTGGCTCCGTGCAGAGGACTACAAGGAGACCCTTGAACATGCGTGGTCGGAGGGGCGTGATGACAGCCCCTCCCTACAATCTACTTCGTCTAACCTGCAACACGTTGCGGGTTCTCTGCGGGCTTGGAGCAAAGAGGCGTTTGGCAATGTTCGGAAGAGAATTGGGAAGCTGGAACGCCGCCTGGCCACAATCAGGTCACTACCTCCATCAGTTGCATCTCTGGATGAGGAGCGGTCTATCGAGGGACGGCTATGTGAGCTCTTTGAGCGGGAGGAGGTCATGGAGCACCAACGGTCCCGTGTTGATTGGCTGAAGGCTGGAGATCGCAATACAGAGTTTTTCCATGCCAGGGCGTCGGCCCGCCGACGCATGAACAGGATTCACTCTTTGGCCCGAGAGGACGGCTCTTTATGTTCTGCCCAGGGTGAAATCAATTGGATGGTGCATCGCTTCTATGAATAGGTATTCACTGCTGAACCATGCCAGGGCGGGGATGGGGTTGTGGACGCTATCCCTCATAAAATCACGGCCGCGATGAATGATGATCTCTGCAAGCCGTACTGCAACGAGGAAATCAAGTCTGCACTTTTCCAAATGGGCCCGACGAAAGCTCCAGGTCCGGACGGGTTTCCGGCTCTATTCTATCAGACCCACTGGAGTTTTCTTGAGGAGGATATCTGTCAGGCTGTTCGTGGTTTCCTTGAGGGCAGGCCGATCCCGGAGGGTTTTTGTGATTCAGTTATTGTTCTTATTCCCAAGACTACGAGACCGAAGCACCTTAAGAATTTCAGACCGATCAGCCTCTGTAACGTGCTTTACAAAATTGCTTCGAAGGTGCTTGCCAACCGTCTGAAGGTGTTGCTACCTGTCGTGGTCTCTGAATGTCAAAGTGCTTTTGTTCTGGGCAGATTAATCACGGACAACACACTCATTGCCTATGAATGTATGCATACCATTCGAAAGCAGCGGGTGAAAGAACCCTTCTTTGCCCTCAAGATTGACATGATGAAGGCCTACGATCGTGTTGAATGGAGCTACCTTCATGCCTGCCTGACTAAGCTGGGTTTCGCACCGGCTTGGATTGATTCTGTGATGAGGTGTGTTACTACGGTTCGTTATGCCGTCAGAGTCAATGGTGAGCTTACTGAGCCTGTGGTTCCTTCCCGGGGCATCCGGCAAGGGGACCCAATTAGTCCCTACCTGTTTTTTCTGTGCACCGAAGGTTTGTCTAATCTGCTCTTCCAGAAGGAGTGTTGTGGCGAGCTACATGGGATCAAAAACGGCCGTCAAGGCCCTCCTATTTCACACCTCCTATTCGCGGACGATAGCATCTTCTTTGCTAAGAGTGACCAGCGTAGTGTGGACTCCTTGGACTCAGCTTTACAGATGTATTGTGGTGGATCTGGCCAGGCTATAAATAAGGAGAAATCATCTATCTATTTTGGTCGGAACTGCCCGGACAGCATCAAGAACAGGGTGAAGTCCAGAATCGGTGTTTATAATGAAACCTTTCATGACTTCTATCTTGGCATGCCTACCGAGGTTGGTAATTCTCCCACTAGTATGTTCAAATTCTTGACTGACAGAGCTTGGCAGAACATCTTCTGGTGGAGTGACCGGCCATTGTCTAGGGCGGGGAATGAAGCTCTGCTTAAGTCTATCACTCAGGCCATTCCTACCTTCGTCTCCAGCTGTTTTCGCCTTCCGGTTGCCACTTGTGGAAAGTTCAGACAAATTGTGGCCGATCAGTGGTGGGGAAGGGAGGACGGTAGGAAGAAGCTTCATTGGAGATCTTGGGCCTGGCTTTCGACACCCAAGTCTCTCGGTGGCATGGGTTTTAGGGATATGACCCTCTTCAACCAAGCTATGCTGGGTAAGCAAGGGTAGAGGCTTCTAACTGTACCTGATTCATTGTGTGCTAGAGTTTTGAAGGGTAGATACTACCCCAATTGCAGCTTCTGGAATGCCTAAGTGCCACGGATGGCGTCGGCCACGTGGCGTGGTATTATGCATGGACGTGATCTACTCAAGCGGGGTGTGCAGTGGGGGATCGGAGACGGGCGGCAGATTAATATCCTTGCTGATCATTGGATCCCGTCTACTCCACCAAGTTTGCTGCAACCCACCTCGCCTATTCCTGCTACCACCACAGTTCACTGTCTTATTGATGCTGACATGAAGGCTTGGGACAAGCAGACCGTCCGGGCTTTCTTTTCTCCTGGAGTGGCCGAGGAAATTCTTCAAGTCCCGGTTGATAGGAATGGTGGAACAGATTTTGTGCGATGGCCTTTCACAAGGTTTGGCGAGTATTCAGTCAAATCTGCGTACAATTTTGCAAGAACAAGTCGGTTTCTCCAAGACCGAAGCAACAATGGTTTGGGCCAAAGTTCAGGCTGGCCAGCAGAGGAGAAGCTTTGGAAGGCCCTGTGGCGGGTCAAGGTTCCCAATAAAATGAAGATTGTGCTCTGGCGCCTTGCTCATGATTGCTTACCTTCAGGTGATCAGCCCAGTCTTCGCCAAGTCCCTACCAGGACGGACTGCCCTTTTTGTGGTAGAACGGAGCGAGTGGAGCATGCACTGCTCTTCTGCCCTCATGCCCGTGCTGTGTGGGACGACATCAAAAGCTTCTTCCACATCCAACTCCGGCGCGGATCTTTTTCCTCCCCCAAACAATGGCTTTTCGACTTCTTGTCAGGGTGCTCGGACCGAGAGGCAACTGTTCTTACGGTTGCCATTTGGCATATCTGGGAAGCACGGAATGTGGCGAGGAATGAATCTGTGGCGCCCCGGCCAAAACATACTGCTGCAAGAGCAAAGGCCTACATCGACCTGATCTTTCGACATTTATATGACCACGCTCCTGCTCCTAGGCGTGAGATCTCCCTTTCGGGTTGCCCTTGGTCTCCCCCGCCACAGGGTTCGATGGTGGCTTTCTCTGATGCTGCGGTATCGAAGGAATTGGGCAAGTCTGCTTTGTGTGTGGTGGTGCTCGATCATGTGGGGCGTTGTGTAGCAGCCTGTTCTGAACCTCTTCTAGGCGCTCGGCCTCCCGAGCTGGTTGAGGCCATGGCGCTCCGGCGTGCTGTCGCCTTGGCTCGAGAGGAGGGTTTCTCCGACGTCATCTTCAACACTGATTGCCTCTCGGTGGTGCAGCGCCTCTCTTCTCCCACGAGGGATCGCTCGGAGGTGGGTTCTGTTCTTTCAGAGATCAAGCTCTTGGCTGGCGGCCTCTCTTCAACTAGTTTCCAGCATGTTCGTCGGCATTGTAATGGTCTAGCTCATTTGCTTGCTAGATCTAGTTTGAACTCTTCTAGTCTTCGTATTTTTCATTCTGCTCCGGATTGCATCCGGGAGACTCTGTGTAAGTTTGTTGCTTAATCAATAAAGGCCGACGTTCTCTCAAAAAAAAATCCTGAAATTTTATACGAAGTGCTATATTTAGATAGATTAGTACCACCTTGAATTTTGAAAAAAATATGGACGTATTGAAAAAAAAACTGAAAGCGTAAATTTACGGGAAGAAACGTATTGTGACGGTGAACCCACGGAGTCAATTCGTGCTTTATTATTAGGGAGAGATAAATAAATATATTGGGCAAAGTGTGCGCTTACGCAAATTCTGATACAAGAATAGTTGGTCGGGAACGAGCTTCCGCTAAAGAAAGATCATGAACGAGCTAGATATTTAAAATTCTAATGCCGACCACATCACCATCAGCTGGATATATCTCACCGACTTAATTTTGTATGAGCTAGGTAGCCCGGCCGTACGAGAAGAAAAGCGATTGATCAGCTGAGAATTTTTTCCCCGGAAAAGACAAAACTCCACATATTCGTTAGTATGAACAAAAGAATGGTAACCACAGGGTGGTCACTTCGCCATCGTTGCTAGCAGTACATAAGCCGACACCACACCTCTGGAGATATTTTTTCTCTGAGCAAAAGAAGACTGGATTTCGTGGTTTAGACGTGCGTTATAAAAAAGTTTGGCATGGTCATATTTGTCTTGTCACTAGTTAGTTTTCTCCATCTCAACAACTGGAAATAAATCTAAGGTTCCATCTTTCAGTCAGTTTTCTTCCCACCACCCCTACGTCCAAACTCCCACTCTCCATCGATTTTTGGTGGTTTTCCATCTCCACCTAGCTTTCAGCAAACCAATTTTTGGTTACCCAAAAAACCAGATCAAATTATAGAAGAAATAAATTTACAATACATAAACAAATTATTTCTTATGGTAAAATCTGATATCGGTCAGACATCTTTGATAGCTCAATAAAAATAAATATGAATAAGATCTTGGTCCTTAGACATATAAATATCAAGCAAACTTTTATTTTCATTAAGCTAATAAAGCAGGTCAATCACGGGCACATACCTATATTTTCTAGTTTAAGAAATGACAGAAAATTTATGCTTTATATAACCAAAACATAATTTATTTTCTATTTTTTGTATAAAGATTTGCCCCGTATGATTGTATTGTTGTGATCGTATTGTTGTGTTAACACGTATTTCGCTACCATGGTAACGCACACGCACATTCCTAGTTTTGCTAAAAAGAATCAGTCTATTACCCGAATCCACAGTACTAATAACCATGATAAAAAAAATTACATCAAAGTCATTGGGCCCGGTCGACTTCGTCCACCCAACCAGGCAAAACGTGTCGTCACAAGCCTTGGCCGAGCCGTTTTGATCTCATTGTTGATCTTGAACAGGAAGTCATCAAGGGCACAATCCTGTCCGACCAACACTCTGGAGCTGAAGCTGCCTTTGCTGAAAGAGTTGTAGAACCAAATCAAAAGTTTGAGCCTCTATAATTTCTCACATGCCCCACACCATCACTGGTGGTCACACGGACGTGATGGAGATGAGGATGAAGGAGTCAACTAAAAAAGAAAGATGAGACCGCACTGGCAAAACATTACAAACTTAACATCCTGTTGGCTGGAATTGCTGGCACAAAATTACGCCATCAAGCCCTTGTTGCTGCCATAGATGACTGCGTCAAGATGGGGAGGCTCGAGCTCACCCTAATCGCCAGACCGAGACCACCGCGGTACCACAATGATGCATTGCCACAAAACCATAACACTAACCTATCTAAGGGCCGAGATCGAGGGCACTGGGGTTCCCAGCTTCTCACACACATGGAGAGACTACCTATCAGCTTTTTTACTAAAATCACTTTGTAATTTACATCAGAGATATCGGATACTTGAAAACATATTACGCTAAAATGTACTGCATTGTGGTTTATATATGATGCACGAGAGGGTCGACTAATGGCGAGGGAGGATTTTAGAATACATCGCATTTTCTTTGATCCAATCCACAAGTACAAAAAGGCCCATCACTGTCAGAAATCTCACGTGGGCCAACAAGAAACACCGCTAGAGATGGCCCTCCGTGGAACCGCAGCATGAGCGATGAACGGTTGAGATTAGGAAGTTTTTTTGGTTTGTGATAGACCTGCCAAGCAAATCCTAAGTAGAATTTCCCGTGTTGCTCGGTCCTTAACAAAAAAAATAGAATGGAGGAATTCAACAAAAACGTCGTTTGTCATAAGTAAGTCTAGGAATAGACAAGAGGTTGCGAGTAACAGAAGGAACATGAAGAACATTGGATAGTTGAAGTTAACGAGATGTAGATTTTGGAAGAGATGTTTGAACAATATGAGAGATATGCATACCCACTTGGTGCATGAACCTTGTCATGGCCCTGGTCGGGCTCGAATGACCCAAGCTTTGAGAGCTCGCCCGTCAGATGATCCGTAGCACTAGTATCAATGTACCAGCTGGCGTCAACATGATAAGAAGGGGTATGCCCTTGTGTTACCATTGCCGCTCATTGTTGCGTCTGTCATTGCTGATACTTAGGAAATCACGCTTGAAGCTTTTATGGAAACGGGAGGGAAGATGGGCAGGAATACCACATAAGAGACAAGCGCGACGATTGCTCTGGTGACTACACAGCCGACACCCCAAGCGTGAGCCCTCGCGGTGGCTACCATTGGTAACCAATGGCTTCTGTCGTGGCACGACGGAAAGAAGTGGTGGCTTGGGGGCACCACTGTTGGAGCGAGGATTGCAGGAAGGGCGCAAACTGCCCCGGTACACCGTGTTGGTAGAGGGGTTGTTGGTGCAAACCTCTGTGGTGCGACGAGTTTCAAGCCGATGTTCTATCCCGAGAAGGTGTGCATACAGATCACGAGGTGCGATAGGCGTGTCACACCCATGGATAACTTCAACAAGGGAGTCGCACACACTTTCAATACCATTGAGAACGAATGAATTAAATTCTTTGTTATCAGGAGGTTGACTGATAGAAGTGAGCGTGTCGGCGAGATCTTTGATTTTGTTGAAGTAAACGAATGCAGAGAGATCACATTTTTTTTCATATCTTGCTGTTGTTGTCAGATCGCCATAGAGGGAGCGGTGGATTGAGAAGCTAAACTCCCTTTGAAGACCATCCAAGCATCTTGAGTGGCTGCGAAGAGAACCATGCTAGTAATGCCTTCGGTGAGAGATGAACATATTACTGAGAGGATTCTTGGGCAGTCCAAGCGTGACAGCCCGAGTTGAGGACGGCGACCCGAGTGCCATCGGGCGTGGTGGATGGGACAAACTGTATGACACACGATAAAGTAACATCGACGAAGCCTTCGAGGTAGTGGCTGCGAAAAAGGGGCAGGAACTGCGCAGGCGAGCAAGTAGTTGTCAGCGGAGAGCTTGACCGTGAACAAGTGGGCGAAGATGAACGGCACCGGCGGGGGCTCTTCAGCCATGATCTGGGCGATGGGAGAAGCTAGGGCAGGTGCCGGTAGGGAGACCTGCCCGATCGGAGAGGTGGCAAGAATTCCTCTATGGGTGAATAAGGCTGAAGCCGGCCAGGTTGAGAGAACGTGGGGCCGGCTGCGACTATCCTGATGGTGAACGACAGTAGGCCGACATCAATAGAGGAGGAGGTATGCCCTCTAGCCAGAAGTGAGGTAAGCATTGGCGGGATGCCAAATGCCATGGAGGATGAGGATGGAGCCGTGGAGGAAGAGGTGGTAGCGGCGGCAGCGAAAGACATCACAGATGCAATCAGGCGGTGGTGACGACGAGGGCGGAAGCGTGTTTGAAGACCGACCTAATCTGATACCATGCTAAAGAGGGGTTTGCAATTATTTTTGGGTGGGAAGCTCGTCCTCTAGGGGCGGCTTGTCAAATATATTTATAAGAGAGTTTATAAAGAAATACAAGGTATACATCGTATACTATAAAAGTCTAACAGTGGAGACCTGGCAATCGTGGGCTCACCCAATAATTGGGTAGGATTTCGCACCCCATGACATGGCAAAAACTTGGCTGATAATTGTACTTGGGATGCCGTAGAGGTGTGGGCGCACCAATTATTTGGTCTTCATCCAAATAAGCACCCAAGGCTGGGTCAACTTTCAATTTTTTGGCAGGATGTCTCAAGGGAAATGATCCAAATCGCCCCTAAAACATACCCTATCATTATAAAGGTAAAGTCGACTATTTTATGCTTACTGTGCAAATCAGTTAACAAATTTCCTAAAATGCAGGACCATTTCGATTCTCATGTGAGAGCAGAACATAGACATTAGTCCGTTTGAGTTGTTCACGAAAAAGTGACCTAAACTCACTGCCACTATGAATTGACGACACATGCACCAACATGCTCCTCCAGCCGTGGAGCCCGAAGCAAACCTCCCTAAAGAATAGGGATTTCTTTGTATAACCTAACAAACCGGCCATCAAATACACATTAAACGAAATTACCATTTTCTCAAAAAAGAAAGAAAGAGGAAGTGTACTGAAGCATGCCCCCATAACAAATTTATAGGTGCACAGCAGAGTTGAATAAACCCACATCATCTGGTTGTAAATAAGCAGTTGAACTGAATGTTCTTCAATGAGTGGCTAGCATGCATGTCTTGATACAGAACCTACCTTAAACTCAAAGCCCTAGGTGTAGATGTCAATGACTAGTATGTAATTGGAGTATGCAGAAATGACAACCAATTGACCAGCATGTGTTGACCTGTAGGACGAGGCAGGGACATGCTAAGGACTTATTGTCTAGCAGAGATTCACAATTGTTGCAAATTAAATCACCGAGCTATTTTACAACCGTATTGGTTTCTGGCTGTTGAATGAAACTATTTGACTCAAGAGTATAGATGAACATTCAAGAGGACGTGTGCCTGCACTGCCAGAGAAAGACCTTGAGGAAGCTACCTGACCATTGGAAAAAATATATCTTAATAAAATCTGCGTAATAAATAATCATATTGAGGAAAGTGCGGCTTACGAAACTTCTATGATTTGATACTAGAAGAATAGTTGGTCAGGATGGGGCTTCCGCTAAAGAAAAATCATGGACGAGCTAGATAATTTTTCAGGGGTGTATGGACGAATTAGATCTTTAAAATTATATTTCACCAAGAAAAGGATCCTTATAAGATTCTAAAATGCGAACCACATCCGGATCAGTTGGATATCTCACAGACATAATTTTGTATGAGCTAGGCAGCCCGGCCATACGAGAAGAAAGCGATTGACCAGCTAGGAGTTTTTCTCCTTGGAAGACAAAGCTTCATAGATTCGTTAGTATAAACAAAAGACCACAGGTTGGTCATTTCGCCATCGTTGCTAGGCGTACATAGGCCGATACCACACGTCTGGAGATATTTTGATCGAGCAAATTAGCTACACCTTTCATGCACTGTTCATGAAAAGAGGACTGGACATCATAATTTGGACGTACGCTAGTGTGTGTTATGAAGAATCTTGGCATGGACATTCTTATCTTGTCACTACTAAGTGTTTTTCGTTAAAAGATGTTTCAAATATATTAACCGAATCCACAATACAAATACCCGGCAACGTCCTGGATGGACCTCAGGTCTTAGATGTTAGGTTTGACTGCAAGGTCTGTTTGTTATTAGGCCCAGACTATCAGCATCCCTTCATCAATTGGATAGGAGTAGCGACGGATGTTGCCTAGACGGTGGCTTTAGTCTTACTGTTGTATCACTTTGTAAGGTCTTGTGTGAATAATTAATAAAGTGGCTGCATGCATCGTCCAGGTGCAGAGGCCGGGTGTCCTCGTCCATTTTAATTTTTTTTACCGAATCCACAATACAAATACCCATGATATTTTTTTTACATCAAAGTCATTGGGCCGGCTGCCTTCTTCCCTCCCAACTGGGCAAAACGCGTCATCGCAAGCGTTGACGGAGCCATATTAATCTTACTAGAACATGAATAAATTATTAAGAAAGAATTAGAGTTGTAGAAACATTTTGTAATTTCAAGGAAGAAATACAATGTCTTGATTTAGGTGGTGGGTTCTAATTTGAATTGTTTGATGGTTCTAATTCATTATTCTTAACTATGTCTCCTCTCTAACCGTACGTTTGTTGGATTTGTTACACTGTAGTTGTTCTTTGATGATGTCCTTGATTGGTCTTCTCTTGTGATATCTTTGATTCTGATGTTTTTGGAACATGGCCGTTGATGTCCGAAGTAGGGTACTCAACTGCTATGCCGTCCAGGTGTTTGTCCGAGATCTCTTATCAAGAACGTGAAGTTGCATGTTGCCTGGGCAACTCGTGCGAATAACGCAGCAAGAGAGGCCCAAGTGGGCCTGGGCGTTCTGTTATGGTTCATCTAGAAAGACAGAGAAGAATTGGGTCGAACTGCACATCCATTCATCCCGGTAACACATGACGAGCTTGGTTGTTCCTTTGGGGCACCATAAAATGATTGTGTGGCTAACTGAGATTAGTGGAGGGCTGGTGGAGGTAGCCGCGCGCGTGGATGGCGATGAAGAGATCCAAGCGGATAGAGGGGCTGTGAGCCTGCGTGAAGCGCGAGAAAGCCGCTGCTGTCCTCAACCATGCGCCATCGTGTGCCCACCATCGTCATTGATGCGCCACCAGCCCACCACAGCCTGCATTTCCAGCTCCACAAAGAACGAGATGACGACGTACGTATGCAAGCAACAGAAGTGGGGAAGCGAAAGAATCATGGAAGAAGCCCAGACGAACGCCGCCGCCGCCGCCACTGCGGGGAGATGAAGGGAAGACGATCCTCTTGCCATGTTTTTTTTTATATCGGTTCGTTTTTTTTTTTGAGGCAATCCCACGAAGCTTTATTACGACGTCACAACGTTTACAGGGACGAAAGAAAGGTTTCCGGAGTGTCCTAACCAAACATGGCGGCCCACCCCTAATGTAAGAGCATGCTTCGCTAGATTGTGAGACTCGAAATTCGAGCTCCTAAACTCGTGGACAAAATTACAAATAGTAAAGGATCTACTTGCCTCTACTATCTCATGTATAATCGCACCGTAACTTGCCAGGCACTGTTGCTTGATGTCCTCCACCACCACCTTGCAATTGGAAGCTACATGTATCTTCAGTTCATTGAGATCTTGAGCTAGGGCAAGAGCCTCCCGGACTGCCATTGCCTCCAGGGTTGTAGGGTCATCAACTCCCCTAAAACTGATCGCTGAGGCACCCAAGAACACTCCATTGTGATCCCTGCATACTGCGGCTACCACTCCCCTCTTCTGATTCTTCTTGTCGCTGCATCCACGTTTACTTTTGCCAAAGTCGCCGGTGGACGTAGCCACTGTGTAGGCTTGGGGTGAGGCTGGGCACTCACCCCCGATCTAGGTGTTTCTATTTCCTTGAGATCATTTAGATAAGATTCAATGAACTGATGTGTTGACATTGGGATGGTAAATATATCCTCATAGATCGCCTTTCTCCTCGCTCTCCACACCGCCCAGAGAGATATGATTAGTCTCACAAATTCTGTTGTAGTTAGAGCCTCATGCAGAGCGAACAGCCAGTTCTTCGCGTTTGCATCGTTGTTTAGACTAATCTGTTCCACCAAGCGCTCATCTGACAAAGCCCAAATACATCTCGACACAGTGCAATCCAACAAAGCATGTCTCCACGAGTCTTGAGCTCCACAGAGAGCGCAGTGGGGAGTATGTGACATGTTGCGGTGATATAAAACATCAGCGGAAGGCATTGAGTGCTGGGCTAGCCGCCATGCAAAAATTTTCTGCTTCGAAGGTACCTTAGTATGCCATAACGAATTCCATGCATGTCCTTCTGAAGACAAATCTGAGCTCCCCGCATTCTCATCTATCCAATCCTCCCTCTGAAATTTGGTGTTTAACACCATCTGATAAGCCGATCGAACTGAGAAAATTCCTCGGCGTTCCGCACTCCAAGCCCAAAAATCATCAATATTGCGTGTGCATAATGGGATAGCCAAGATAGCATCTGCGTCAAACGGTATGAATACTGACCGGACAAGGTCCTCTCTCCAAGTAGCCGTGGTGGCGTCAATCAGTTCCGAGACGAGCCTGGGAGGATTGGCTACTAGCGACGTAATGGGTCTCATCGGATCCGATCTGGGGAGCCAGTTACTTTCCCATATGTCCGTGGTCATTGCCTATTCTTCGAATAAGACCTTGCTTCAGAACATCCCTCCCATCGATGATAGCCCGCCATATTTGTGATGGGTGGCTGCCCAACTCAGCTTCAAGAATAGAGCCTTGCGGGTAGTAAACAGCTTTTAGGATGCGTGCGCTTAGGGCCGATGGATCATGCAAAAGCCTCCAGGATTGTCTGGCCAACAAAGCCAGATTAAAGATCTCCATGTCTCAAAATCCCAAGCCTCCCAAGTATTTGGGGTGAACCATCACATCCCAAGACACCCAAGCTGGTTTCCGTTTGCCCTGCTTGCTCCCCCACCAGAATTGTCGAATTATCGACGTTATATTATCACAAAGACCTCTTGGCAACCGGAAGCATGCCATGGAATATACCGGTATAGCTTGGGCCACGGATTTTATTAGAACTTCCTTTCCTGCAGCTGATAAAAGCTTCTCCATCCATCCTCTTACCTTCTCCCATATCCTGTCTCGGAGATACTTAAATTTCCCCATCTTGGCTTGGCCAACATCTGTGGGCATCCCCAAATATCTGTCACTTAATGACTCATTGTGGACATGCAGAATGTTCTTGACACTATCTCGTCTCTGTTGTGGGCATCCCTTGCTGAAAAAGATAGATGATTTGTCATGATTAATCCTTTGGCCAGATGCACTACAATATGTGTCCAACAGGTTTGATACCGCATTCGCACCCTCAGAGCTTGACTTAAATAGCAACAGGCTGTCATCAGCAAAAAGCAGGTGGTTCACAACCGGAGCTGTAGGAGCCACCTTGATTCCCTCAAGACCCGACGACTCAGAACTGGATTTTAAAAGGCATGAAAGGCGCTCTGCTGCAATTAAGAAAAGATAGGGAGAGATAGGATCTCCCTGCCGAATTCCTCGTGATGGTACAAATTTCTCTAGCTCCTCACCATTAAACATAACTGAAAAAGAGACGGACCTGACCATGCTCATAACTGTGTCAACCCAAGGTTGTGCAAATCCCAACTTCTCCATCATGGCCTGCAGGTAGTCCCACTCAAGCCTATCATAGGCTTTCATCATATCCAGTTTCAAAGCACAAAAGTTGTTGGATTTGGATTTGTTCCGTTTCATAAAGTGAAGACACTCGTAGGCACATATTATGTTGTCAGTTATTAGCCTGCCTGGAACAAAAGCTGACTGCTCATGAGATATTATATCTGGTAGTATCTGTTTGAGTCTATTAGCAACTACCTTTGAAGCAATTTTGTATATGACATTGCATAAGCTTATTCGACGAAACTGTGCCAGCTGAGTTGGGTTCAAAACCTTCGGGATGAGCACCAAAACAGTATCATTCACACACTCAGCACTTTCCTCACCTCTGACTATCCTGAGCACAGCATGGGTGACCTCCTCACCACAGATATCCCAGTGTAGTTGATAGAAATGAGCCGGGAAACCATCGGGACCCGGTGCCTTCGTCGGGAACATCTGGAAGAGGGCAGTCTTCACTTCCTCATTACTGTATGGGGCCAACAAAATATCATTCATATGCTGCGTTACCTTCACGGGCACCTTCGAGATGACTTGATCCAATCCATTTATACCTTCGGAGGTATATAGACTCTTATATAAATCTGACACCATCGTTCTCAATGCTCCCGGATCATCAATGATTACACCCAAAGAATTCGCAAGCGCTTTAATCAAAAAAAGCGTGTGTTTCTATCCCCCGCCGATAACCATTCCAGTCTGGACCGCTGCCTCCACATGAGTTCCTCCCTATGATAAAGTTCGATCAATCTCTCATTGATCTTTAACTCGACGTGAGACGGCCCCGTCCTCGCTGGGTTAGCCCTCAACCGTTCAAGCTCGGTTTTAAGGCCTTTGATTTCCTTGCGCACGGAGCCAAAGGTATTCTTGTTCCACCGCCCAAGATCAGCCGCAACCACTCCCAGCTTATCACGAAGTTCTTGCATTCTTGATGACGCCCCGCCTGCTACCCAGCTTTGCAGCAAGGTGTCGCCTAGGTCTTCATGTGCCTCCCACATGACTTCATACCTAAAGGTCGGTATGTTCCGGACTGGCGCATCAAGCATGTTAAGCAATATAGGGCAGTGGTCAGAGGAGGCGGCCGTCAGATGTTTTAAGAAGGCCGTCGGAAACCTCTCATTCCATTCAGCTGTTGCCATAGCTCGATCAAGCCTTACCCTAGTATAGCTTCCTCCGGCCACTTTTTTCTCATATGTCCAAAAGTGTCCCTGGTATCCCATATCCATGAGCATGCAAACATCCACAGCATCCCGGAATCCCTGGATTTGAGCATTACTTATTTCTCCTATTCCTTCTTGTTCATCCGTACGTAGAACTTCATTAAAATCTCCTATGCACAGCCATGGATCGTTGCTCAAACTGCTGATCCCTTTCATGATGTCCCATGTTTGATGTCGTAAGTGGGTCTGTGCCTCCCCATATACCAAAGTCATCCTCCACGGATCCCTATTCTCCTCAATAATAGAGCAGTCAATATGATACAAAGAGTAGCCCAAAATCTCAACATTTATTGTATTATTCCAGAAAATCCCTAATCCTCCACTTCTACCTTGACTACTTACAGCGTAGCCATTGTCATAACCAAGAGTAGCAGCTAGATTCTCTACCCTTACTCTGTCAATCTGTGTTTCTACAATACATAGAAGGGTAGGGGCAAAAGTCTTCGCGAAAGTGCGGAGTTCGCAAACTGTCGCAGCGTTGCCCACGCCACGACAGTTCCAGCTTAACACACTCATTGGGCCCGGCGGCGCTCCTCCAGGGAGCCCGCCAAGTTCTTCTTTAGCAATGGATTGTCAGTCTTGCCATCTTCTTCGGTCTTGTTTCTCTTTGCCGCCCTCTTCGGTGGAGGGCTCATCGGAGTAGAACTCTGGTGCACAACAGCGAGCTCCAGCCCGGTGACCGTCATGCTGTTATTAGGCAGAGCCCCCACCGCTTGCCCAACCGATTTATCGGTTTCATTAACGACAACAGTGTTCGTCCTTTTCCTACTAGGATCATACATGTCCACATCCGTCTTCTCTACCTATTCTGCTGTTTCTTCATAGCTGCTATCCGGCTCTCTCTCCGGAACACTTCTTGATCTGCCACCAGAGCGTCCTCCCCGACGACCACCACGACGGCCTCCTCCCTCACCAGGGCCCCTTCGGTTGTTCATGAACCACTCGGCCCGGAGGGTTTTGAAGACTAGCGCTGAGGGAGGGTGAACTCCATTACCATGCTCTTTATAGAGGTGTCCCAGCATCCCACACACCGCACACCAGTCCGGTAACCTCTCATATTTCACTTTGTAGATCTGTCTCTGCCCGTCGCTGATCATTGATACCGCATTTCTGAGGGGTTTGTGGACATTAATACGCACCCACACATGGTAGAAATTCCCTTTGAAATCATGGGACGGCGCTTCCGCAAACAGGACTTCACCCACCTTGGCTGCTAGAGGACCGACTAGATGAGCATATAAGTCTGGCACATCATGAATTTGGATCCATATGTCAATAGTCTCCAGTTTAATCGTAGATGGCTTTGAGATTCCATCATACGGTGCCATGAGCACTGCATCCCCCCTGAAATTCCATGGCCCATCATGCATGACTCGTTCCCAATCTCCCAAGCAAGTAAACTGAACAGAGTACAGATTTTCCTCTAGAGGCTTGAACTTCACTTGCTGCGCTACGTCCCAAGCTGAGCGCATGTTCCTGAAGAACCATGTCTGGCTATAGCTCTTGTTGGTGTTGACCTTGATCAGCGCTACCCACCGCGGTGTTTCTGGCGGCGCATCCTTCTCATCAAAGACGACGTCATCCAGGTCCTCTTCCCGGAGGCCTAGTTCCATCATCATCTTCTCCACGTCGCTGAGTCCAGAGGAGCCCGGACCCCCATCAGCAGCCATGTCGATTCACTAACCCGATGGAAAGCAGATCGGGTTGTTGGGAAACCCTAAACTCCGCCGAGTCCCAGTCCTGGCCAATAGCGGGCGGCGAAACCAAGTTCTCCCCTTGATCGCTTTCAGCAAGGCAACAGAGATGTAGATCAGCGGCAGGGAAGGCAAAACCTCGACGGCGGCGACAAGTCGCCCCGGGAGAAGCAGGGAAACCCTAACTAGAGGGAAAAAAGGTCTTTTCCGAGTGGGGAAACGTGGGAGTGTTATGTCGGTTCGTGCAATGGATAAAGATAGAAGAGAAATAAACTGCATGAATCGGGCTTCCAATACACCGGCCCTATTCAGCCCGACTGATAACAGAGCGCCCAGGTCAGTCTGTGGGGTAGCAGCCCAGAGACGTTGGGCCAGCCGTGACAGGCGTGGTGGTGGTGAAAAATGCCTCTTAACGCTTGCGAGATGACCAAGCAATCTGATACGTTCTTATATGGGATCCGACGGCTGACATGTTGAAAGCGCTGTGGATGGGCATAGCTCACCCCGTTTTACTGTTTCTTAATTTGTTGATCACAAACGAGAAGTTACCAAGGTCACAACCCTGCCAGACTAACACTCTGGAGATGAAACTGCCGCCGTTGAAAGAGTTGTAGACCCAAATACAAGATTCAAGCGTCCATAATTTATCACATGTCCCACTCCATCACTTGGGGTCGCACCAACGTCAGGGAGACAATGATGAAGGACCCAACTACAACGGGAAGTTGTCATCGCACTAGTAAAACCCTACAAACTTTAACCTCTTGTTGACTTGCACGGTCAACATAAATTTACGCCACCAAGTCATGGTCGCTGCCATAGATGGCTGTGTTGAGATGGGGAGGCTTGAGGTGACCTTAATCGCCAGACCGAAACTGCCGCCAATACCAACGACGCGCCGACGTGAAACCCTAACACTAACCTATCTAAAAGCCGAGATCGAGGGCAGTGGGTTTCCCAGCCTCTCACACCACTGAAGAGGTGGGATTAGGAGGGGACAACTCAAGGGCTTGATGCCGACATCGGACAACGGGGAATGAAGTCTCTCCCTTATTGCCTTGAGGAAGACGCGACTAAGGAGAGATAATCACTGGTGTGGGGAATGTTAGGAGAGTGCGCATCCAACATACGCACCACTTGGACGCACACGGTCAACCAGGAAACAATAATAAGAAGAAAAAACATAAAGGTCAAGGTGAGGCGAACGACACACTGCAACAAAACTTGGACAACTACCACCACTTTTTACACCACCATTGCTATGACATGGTTCCCCAACAATGTATTAACGTTGTTGTCTCCGGATCCAACCATTAATGTCGGATCATGGGTTTTCACCAAGGAGAGAAAGTTCGAGCAAAATCCAGATAGTGACTTCAGCAAGGAAGCTTAAACTACCACTTCTGGGTATAAATAGTGAATGTTCGACCTAGGATTTTTTGCCCTAAATTGAGACTTGATACTCGACGAGCACCATGAAAGGCGAAGTCCCAAGTGTTGCCACCACCAACTTGCCAGAGAAGAAGTTTTTCTAAAATGTACTGATCAACACATAAAAATCATACATTAGGATGAACTTCGCACATTTGGCTTTTGCTCGGACACCAGTTCTTCCATCTGAGACAACAATGAGCATGCTAACACCAATGCCGATTTGGTGCACATCACGATCGTCAGCGACGACTTATACCCATTGGAGAAGATCCATCACAAGGTCAAGAGGCGGCGGAGGTGTGTGTGTGTGTGTGTGGGGGGGGGGGGGGGGGGGGATAGCCTATCACAGGAAGCTCGGCGGCCAAGTCACTTGAACCGCCACCGATCAGCCAGTACCACTGGCTCCATCGGTATCCCAACCACCTATACCCATGCTCACAGATCTGCATAAAAAGGAAGCAGACACAAGGAACCCAAGTGGCCATATCACGCACCCATCCGCCAGGTCATAATATCGATGGGGAACCAAGATTGGGAGGCTGCAGGGGAGGCCAACCATCGGATTAGGTCGGTCCAAATCCTATTACCCAGCCATGAATGGGACACAATCCTAGTAGTTTCCCAACAACCCCTAGACGTGCGCGTGCGGTCGCGAAGGCCAGCGAGCGAATAAGAGCTTTAAATCAGCCAAGCACCACCACCTTTAGCGCCACCAGGAGCAACCTCCACATCGACTCACGCCACTGTTGCCTCTATGCGCGGAAACCATGTGTCGCCCCCAGCAAGCCATTTTGTGCCACAATTTAATTGGCCCGTGCACAACTGGTATGAGCTATATGTGCGAGACGCCTGGGGGAGAGGCAACAACGTCCACTTGTCACTAGGATGGGCCAGTAACCACCCCACTGCTGCTAAAGGATCGGCACTCCCATGACAGATTGGACATAGTGTGCGCATATGAAATCTTTATGATTATGATTAGATAAAAACAAGTTGTTCCCGATCGAAGGAGCTTATGCTAAAAAAGAGACAATGGACGAGCTAGATCTTTGGGAAGATTCTAATGTCAATCCCATTCACACTACATGTGATATCGCTCACGGTTTTAATTGTTTGAGCATACCTCGTTCATTTTTGTGGTAATTGGTTGTAATATATTACTAATGATTGTAATTTGTTTATTTTTTTGTAGATATGCTGAGTGCATTCAGGGATGAGAATGGTGATTTCAAAGCAGCCAACCCCAAGGATATTGATGGATTCGTTGCACTCCATGAGGCTTCCTACCTGGCTTTCCCAGGAGAGGCCATGCTCAACGAAGCAAGAGCATTCGCCGTCAAGAAACTCGAACAACTGACGCCGTCCATGTTCATCTCCATGGAAAGACAAAGAGACCTCCCACTGCAATGGAGAGTTCCTAGGCTGCAGGCGATATGGTCGCTGAAACAACACGGCTACGACGACGAGAGGCACCTGAGTATGGATCCTTCCATTCTTCAGCTGGCTGCGGTCGACTTCAACCTCGTGCAGGTCGTCTATGGAGCAGAGCTCGTGGAGGTGACAAAATGGTGGAAGGAGACCGGGTTGGGCGAGAAGCTACCGTTCGCCAGGGACCGCCTCGTGGAGTGCTTCTTCTGCGCGGCGTGCATCGCGCCGGAACCCCACCTCGCCAGCTGCCGCGAGGTGCTGGCCAAGGTGGGCTCCCTAATCGTCCACCTCGACGACGTCTACGACCTCTATGGCACGCTCGACGAGCTGGCTGCCTTCACCGATGCTGTCGGCAGTTGGGATGACGATGCTTTGTCGACGGCGCTGCCGGAGTACATGAAGGCGATGTACTCGGCCATCAGGTCGACATCGACGGAGGCAGCAGATCGTGTGACCAAGGACAAAGGATACGATGTGCTCCCGCTCTACAAGAAAGCAGTAAGACAAGAGGAGATAGATCCATTGATTTTCTTCTTCTTTCGTTTGGGATTCCTTTGATGATCGATGCCTTAACATGCATGTGGATTGTGGATGCATGAATGCAGTGGCATGAGCTGTGTAAGGCGTTCCTAATAGAAGCCAAGTGGCAGCACGTTGGGCAGATGCCATGCTTGGAGGAGTACCTTGAGAACGGGTGGGTGACGTCCACGGGGCCTCTCCTGCTGCTCCACGCTTTCACCATGCTCCAGCCGCAACAGCAGATGGATTCATGGCTGCAGGAAAACGAAGACGGCGATGACATGGTCATGGCATACCCGAAGCTGGTTGAGCTATGTTCCATGATCTTCCGGCTCTGCAACGACTGTGCGGCCCACGAGGCCGAGTTGGAGCGGGGTGAGGCGGCGTCGGCCATCACCTGCCGCATGGGCGGTGGCGCGAGTAAGGAAGAGGCCCGGGCTGCGGTGGCGGATGCCATTGCCGAGACCTGGAAGAAGGTGAACAGGGAGGTCGCCTTGAGCAGCAGCACCGGGACCTGGAGCGCGGCCAACCGCGTCTGTGTCAACCTGGTGAGGACCATCCAATGCATCTATCAAGACGGCGACGGCATCACCTTGCCCAAGGACAGCCGGAAACTACTAGTCATGGACATGCTCTTCACGCCTCTTGATCTAGACATTGTGGCGCACTGTAGAGCCTAGCTTTGTTATGTGGTTGTACCGATGTAGGCTTGACTCAACATTGTTATCTTTCCGTTTAGCAATTAATGGAAAGGGGATGCCCGGTTGGAAAAAAAGAGTAGAACCTAATTTTTGTGACGTCAAGTACAATGTACGCGCATGTGTAACGCAACCCACCACACACGAATCACATGGCCTGTTGGAAAAAAAAAGATGCTTCCACAATTGGCATACGCACGTACAGTTAGAAATTTTAAGATGGTCCCAAATGATTCCATTCCGTTCATTTACTTTGGGCTAATGGTTAGGATATTCTTTTTTTTGTGTGGAAATAATGGTTAGGATATTCTATTGCCTCATGAAGTGTAACATGTCACTTCTTCGGTCTTTCTTTCGGTTAGTTTTCTTGGGGTAGAACCAGCCAGCAAGGGTTCAAGTTCTAGACTTGACGCTGATGCATGTATTATTCTCAATTTATTTTATGCTCCCCGTCGATGTTCGTTCAATGAGAGGCGACGTTCCCGTCGACTTTGAGGCTCTTGTGGTCATTTCGTCAATCTAAAGATATCGTGGCACCTCAGGATCTCAAAGAAGCTCATCGGGTGCGTGTGCGCATTCATAGAGGTGAATGTATGTGTGGCCTTGTGATTGTACCGTGTTAAAAAAAGATAGACAGTAATAACACAAAAAAAAGACCTATGCTCCCTCATGAACTGTAAAGTCAAAAGAAATAGTAAAAAATCAGGATTTTTTGGGAACACATATTGGCAAATTCCCAACATGCATGCAATTTTTCACGAAACAACATTGCAAAATGCTTCCATAAAATTTAAAATTGATACTAAATACTTTTTGTTTTTAAAAGTATTTTGGAGCAATTATTTTGTTCTTTCGGAAGCATTCGGGAATGTTTTTTTAATGAAAATTTGCAGGCATGTTGAGAATTCGTTGCTGTTTGTTCCCAAAATAATTCAATTTTTTTTACTGCATTTTGATTTTACAGTTCACGTGGGCACATATGAGGTCTCAAGCAAACGGGCACTTTCACTTCTAAGGGCTAATTATGTAATACTCCGTCCGTCCGAAAATACTGTTGAAAAATTGAATAAAAATGGATGTATCAAAACTAAAATTCATCTAGATGCATTTATTTCTTTAACAGTATTTTCGGACGGGGGAGTACATTGTACATATCATTACCTTTCGATTGATGAACAAGGGTCGAACGAGAGGAATTAGGAGTTAATGGCCTGGACCAACATATCATTTGCTGACGAGATGAAATAGCGTCACAAAATAGCGTTGCCTCTTAAATTGCGTTATTAGCATGCTATAGCGTGTTATAGCTTGCTATTAGCGAGACATTGTACACTGATTTATTTAGCGAGACAATTATTTATATGCTATAGCGGGCTATTAGCGCGAAAATGCATAGGAGCTCTCGGGGGCTACGCCCCCATATATTCAAAAATAATTTAGTAATTCAAAAAATTTCAAAAAATCCTGAAACTTTTTATGGAATCAAACATGACCAAGTATTGCACTCATATAAAAAGATTAAACAGGAAATGACTTTTACTGTATCAGGGGTCAAAGATTTTCAAAAAAATGCTAGATACAAGTACAATTCATGCTATATTGTCGTCATAAATTTGTTTTTTTGCCCTGAAGTCAAAGAGAATCATTCCTTGGCCAAACTTTTTTATATGAGTACAATACCTAGTCATATTTGTTTGAAAAACTAGCACATATGCCCGTGCGTTGCAATGGGAGAGATAATCGACATGTCCACACTTGTAGAAAAGGGGTCATTTGTCCCGGTTCGTAAGGGCCTTTAGTCCCGGTTCATGAACCGGGACTAATGGGTCGTTACTAATACCTCCCCCCTTTAGTCCTGGTTCAAACACGAACCGGGACAGATGGTCCTCCACGTGGCCGGTGCGCCGAGCCCAGGCAAGGGGGGCTTTGGTCCCGGTTGGTGGCACCAACCGGGACCAAAAGGCATCCACGCGTCAGCATTCCAGTGGCTGGGGTTTTTGTTTTTTTTGAAAGGGGGGGGGGGTTGGGGGTTTTGGGGGGTTAATTTAGGTGTTTCATATATTGTGTTAGCTAGCTAATTAATAGAGAGAAATGTCCTCTCTTATGTCCGTGCTTGGTCGACGCTACGTAATATATACATATAGCCCTCGACACGCTATCTAGTAAGAAAATGAAGGGAACCATTGAGTACAGAAGTTCGTCATGCATACCGAGAGAAATGATCAATCGATCGACCTCTCCTTCTCCGAGAGATTGGTCGAACAACAAGTTTCCGTATCATGTATCCGACGCTACTGGCTACATACATGTACAATATGTAAGATCTCTCAATTACAGTCTCCTAGCAATTGAAATCAACTTCCACATGGTATTCTCCGGCTTTATTGATGACGTGGTCAAGAAAGAATCCCGCCAATTCCTCTTGAATTGCTTTCATGCGATCTGGTTCTAGGAGTTCATTCCGCATCTGCCACGTCTAATTTGAAGAAGGGGGTTAATTAATACATATATATGAATGGAACTCAACAGAAATGATGGTGTAATAAAATGAAATTGTGAATATTATTGCTTACGGACTTCATATTGTCTTTGAGAGTAGCCCCGCTTGTTTTCCAAAGTCGCGGTGTGGATGAACTCGCACACGTAGTATCCACAGAAATCATTCCCTTGTTCCTGCCACAAGCACTTTACGAGAAATAGAGGTCAATCAAACTGATAATGAAGCATTATAAATGGCATTGATGAAAGTATAGCTATAGAATCAACGGGAGATGCGTGCAACTAGCTAGCCAGTAGTACTTACTTTCGGGTATGTATATCGCAACTCCTTCGGCAGTCCCGGAGCTTCTGCGGTGAACTGTTTCCAAACCCTGCAAGACAAAGAAAATAATTATTATTACTTGAGATATTAGGAAATGAACAAAAAGTTGCCGATATGGTGCGATAATGATCGATTGAACTTACTTGCTGAGCATTTCAGTCATGTCCGCATAGGTTTTGGGATCTTTCCGTCTCGAGTCTAAGACGGTTACTAGTCCACGCTCAAGCTTAATCTCCAGAAGAATATAGTGGTACCTGCGCACGCATGCATAAATCATCAATTACATTACTATAACCTTGTTCGAGTAATAAGGGAAACCGAATATGCACACGACAGTAACACTCACTTGCCGTTGTAAGGAAAGAGTATGGTATCTTTGTTTTGATTTTTGATCAACGATCGTAGCAAGTTGTCCTCGGCCTCTTTGACGTCCTTTTCAACCAAAAATTCATCTATGATATTTGTGTTAATGAACCCAATATCATAGATTTCTTGTTTTTTGCACTCGACGATCTTCAATCAGCATAATATATTGAGGATAATTAATTATAAATACATGCAATGAAAGAGCCGAGCTATATAGAGAGACTTAATGACAGAAATAGTACTTTCAGGCAGTAGCAAAAGACCGTTAATTTATCGAGGGCCTTTTGATTGAAGAACGCGAAGAACTCCTCAAATGGAACAGGCAACAGATCATTTCCAACGAGGTCGTGCTCCTCTTTAATGTTCAGATACAAACTATTCGTCTCCCCAGACTCTCTGCAGGTTTTCATGTACCAAGTATGGAATCTTCGCATCATCATTGTTAGAGATTTTTCATCTTTGACGAGAGGCTTCCCGTACTCATATCTGTGTTCGTCCACCTCCACGAAATCAGGAAGTGCATCGTCAGGTAGGTAATCTTGTAGATTGCCATAACCGACCACCATCCCCGGAGCATTAGCGACAATGTCGCCGCTAGACACATTGAGCGGGGGGGGGGGGGGGGCACGATTGGTTCGCTTGTTCGCCGAGCTGGTCAATTTTTTCGCAGCTGCTCGTTCTCTTGACCTTTGATGTCTGACAGTATTTCCCGACCGCTCCGCTTGGCGATATGTCTGTTCAGTAATGCGCTCATAGTTGGTTCTCGGCGGAGACTTTGCCGGTTTCCTCAGGGCATCGAGAGTGCGCTTTGCTTTCACCGGATCTACCTTCTCCTCCGGAGGTGGATGTCTCTTTGCTTTCACCCCTTCAAAGAACTCCTTCACGCGGGTCCGCACGATCGTATCGTTTTCCTCCTCGGTCCTCTCGTACGATAATATCTCTAGAGGCTTGAGAGGTGGACCGTATCTGTATTGCCTCCCGCCTCTGGTTGTGCTGCTAGACGCCGGAGCAGACGGAGCGGCTGCGGCGTCTGTCTTCTTTCGTGCTTGCTTACGAGGCGGAGGAGAAGGACTACGACGCGCCGGAGCAGCCGGGGCAGCGGCGGGTCTCTTCCGCCCTTGCTGGCGAGGCGGAGAAGTAGGAGGCTGCTGGCTGCTCGGGAGCGCTGGCGCAGGCGGAGAAGGAGGCGGAGTGCCGCCACGCGCCAGAGAAGGAGGCGGAGTGCCGCCACGCGTGCCCTGATCGTCACTCGCCGGAGGAGGAGGCGGTGGAGGAGGCGGAGGCGTCCAGTTCGGAAGGTTGATGAGCTCCTTCCACCATAGGCATGGAATCTTCAGAGCAGAACCCAGCCTAGTCTCCCCTTCACCAGTAGGGTGGTCAAGCAGGAGGTCCTCAAATCCCTCCGTTATTTCATCCACCATCACCTTAGCATATCCTTCTAGAATTGGCTGGCAGTGATAAGTTGCGCCGGGTCCACTAGGATAAACAGAGCCAACAACCGCCTTGACCTTCAAATTCATCCATCGCGCCATAATGTGGAAATTTTGAGACTCCGTGATATCATCCACGGGATAGCTGGCAGGAGCCGTCAAGACATGCTTTGGCTGAAGCAGCTCGGTGGAAGCCACACTGCTTCTCCGCTGAGATGGCGGGGTAGCTTCGGGGGAAGCTTCGGCAAGTCATTTGCTGCGATCTGCTGCTTCTCGTTCCCCTTCTCGTTCCTCTAGCCCCATTACCATTTCGTGCAGAGCCTGCAGTTTGCCCTGCTCTAGTTTCTTCCTCCTCTCGTGGGTTTTGTAACCCCCTGCGTCCGGAAAACCAACCTTCCCCGGAATGGAGCCTGGCGTGCCTCGTGTCCGTCCAGGGTGCTCAGGAATCTCGTGGGCCATTGTGAGCTCGTCCTTCTCCCTGTCTGGAACGAACGTCCCTCGCTGTGCTGCATCGATATAGTGCCGAAGGTTCTTGACTGGTATTTGCAGTTGCTCGTCCGTCCAATGGCACTTCCCTAATACAGGGTCCAAGGTTCCGCCAGCCCCGAAGAACCAAGTCCAGCAACGGTCTGGCCAGTACACTGTCTCTGGTTCGATCCCTTTTTCAAGCATATCATGCTCAGCCTTGGACCACTTAGGCCAGGCTTTGAGGTAGCCACCTGACCCCGTGCGATGGTGAAGCATCTTCTTCGCAGCATTTTGCTTGTTTGTCACCGACATCTTCTTACTCTTTTCCGATGTCTTGTGGGCCACAAATGCGGGCCAGTGATCTTTGATCTTCTCATATTTGCCAATGAATTCTGGTGTCTTTTTTTGTCGACAAACTTGTTCAGCTCTTTCCTCCACCTCCTGAATAGGGTTGCCATCTTTTTAAGAGCACAAGACTTGATTAATTGCTCTTTAACTGGCTTCTCCAGATCCTCCTCTGGCGGTAGGGTGAAATTTGCCTTCAGCTGAGTCCAAAGATCTTTTTTCTGCATATCATTGACATAAGACACCTCAGGGTCTTCCTCCTTAGGCTTATGCCATTGTTGGATGCTGATCGAGATCTTGTCCCTAACAAGAACCCCGCACTGAGCAGAAAATGCGCGCTTTGTCCGGATGGGTTCAATCGGTTCGCCGTCGGGCGCGATTTCTATGATCTCAAACTTTTCATCCGAGCTCAACTTTTTCTTCGGGCCTCGTCTCCTTACCGAAGTTGTGCTCGATCCGGAGGGCTAGAAATTATAAGGAAGAAAGACGAGAGTAATTAATATGTGTACATATACCAAAACAATGGATGCATCAATTAACTAGTCAGCACGGGCTTAACTAATATATATATACCTGGCCGGACTCGGTCCGGTCACCAGAGCAGTCAGCACGGTCTCCTTCTTGTACCTCCATTGTGTCATCGGAGCCATCATGAACATAGTCCTCTTCTTGTACCGGCATTAATGGGCCGAAGCCATCATGAACATAGCCCTCTTCTTCACCCAGTCCTTCCTGACCATCGGTGTCGTTGAGAAATGATGCAACTTCATCACTTCCTTATGCGATTATGTCCCCCAACATCGCTTCTGTTTCTTCGTCTCGGGAGTGCTCCATAGTTTCTGTAAATATTTACAACATGTCAATTATTATTCAAACATGGTACAGATGGATATATATATATATATATATATATATATATATATATATATATATATATATATATATATATATATTAGTGGCAAACGTAGAACTAGCTAGCTAATCACAATAAGGAATCATGTTAGTGGCCTCGACGCTGCTTCTCTAGGGTTTGGGGTCGCCTCGACACAACACTTCAAGGGTTTGGGGTGGCCTCGACGACAACGGTCTTTTAACTTGGTAAATTTGGGTGGCCTCGAGAGAGTTCATTTGTCGGGTAGGGGCGTGGCGGGAGGGGGTAGGAGACCAACATCGTTTTCTCTCTAGGGTTTGGGTGTCCTCGAGAGTTTTGGTTGAGCGAGAGGGCCGAGGGGGGTGCTGCCGTGGTATAAGTTATCACGGTCGAGAGGGGGTATATATATCGACCGCCCCTCATGTCGAAGTTATCTCGAGGGGGTTATATCGACAACGACACGACATACATATACATGGGAAAATAATGTTATCGGGGAGGAGGTATCAGTACCCCCCCTCGTGTTGAAGTTTCTTCTTTCTCCTCTATTTCTTTCTTCTTCTTCTTCTCCTCTTCTTTTTCTTCTTCTCCCTCGAGAAAGGAAAATAAGGAAAAGGAAGAAAAGGGGAAGAAGGAAGAAGGAAGAAGAAGAAGAAAAAAAGAAGAAAAAAAGAGGAGAAGAAGAAAGGAATAGAGGAGAAGAAGAAAAAATAGAAAAGGAATAGAGGAGAAGAAGAAAAATAGAAAATTTCTATTTTTTCTTCTTCTCCTCTATTCCTTTCTTCTTCTCCTCTTCTTTTTCTTCTTTTTTCCTCTTCTTATTTATTTCTCCTCTTCTTCCTCTCCTCTTCTTCTCCTTTCTTACTCTTCTTATTTTCCTTTTTCCTCTCATTCTTTTAGTATTGCTTATTTAAAAAAAATGTTCAAATAGAAAATTTTGAAAAAAACAAAGGTTTTGCCTAATGCATTGTTCATATGAATATACAAACATTTGCATATTCTACAATAATTAATATCACAAAAAAAATCTACGAATAGAAAAAAATCCTAACTTTTCTAAAAATCTATCTTTTGCATATATGAAAACATTAATACACATATGAACAAAAAATACATATATGAACAAAAACATGCTCTGAACAATTTTTTTATACATTTTGAACATCTACAGACACATAGCCACATACATACACATATACATTATATATACATACACATATACATTATATATATATATGTATATGTATATGTATATATATATATATATATATATATAGAGAGAGAGAGAGTAGCACTATTCTAATCACAGGATTAGAATAGTTATTTGGATCAGAACAACCTCTATAAGGGCCCGACAGGGCCCTCCCGAACTTCCCGAACTGCCGTTCCGGCCAGACAGCATCCCAGCCGATCCCGAGGCCTCCCCCGACAGGATCCACCTGATCCCGATCCCGAGCCGCCCCAGCCCACCTCCTTCCCTCGATCCCCCGACCTCCCCCCGTGGTCGCCGGCGATCTTCGCCGGATCCGCCCCCTCCCCCCGTCTACAGCTCCTGGCCTGCCGGATCCGCCGCCTCCCCTTCTTCACCAGCTCCTGGCCGGCCGGGTCTGCCGCCTCCCCTCTGTCTCCAGCTCCTGGCCGGCCACCGGCGGGGGCGAGCGAGCTACGGCGGACATTGGCGCGAGGGAGCCCGCGTCGCCTGGACGCGGCGAAGCCGCCATGGACTTCAGGAAGCCGCATCCTCGTCCCATCACCACCGCCCGAAGACTTGGTAGACCAGATGACGGGACCGGCGGCGAGTGGCGCGACCAACGGAGCAACTCCTCCGCAGAGGCGGCATCTGCTGCGCCCTCAAATTCAGCCGCAATAGTACATGAACTTCCTCCCCAATTTTGCCTTCTTCTTCAATCTTGCATTCTCTGACCTTCTGGCTTCATAGAGATGAACTTCGCGCCCTCTGCAAGACAAGGATTGCCATGGGATTCCTCTCATACCTCGACGGCGAATTGTTCCCAGGGTGGCCTATCAGCTGCTGGAAAAAGGTTGGCCGAACTTATAGCCAGGGTATGGTTGAACGTCTTCCTTCCTTCGGTTTGTTATTTGCTTACAACCATGAGAAGTTCTGGTAGTGCATGAGCCTCAGTCCAGGCTACAAAAGCTTTTTTGAAATCTCCTGCTTACAACCATGAGAAGTTCTGGTAGTGCATGAGCCTCAGTCCAGGCTACAAAAGCTTTTTTGAAATCTCCTGCTTACAACCATGAGAAGTTCTGGTAGTGCATGAGCCTCAGTCCAGGCAACAAACACTATAAAATCTGCCTGCGTTCGCATTAGCATTTTGCATTAAAAAATAAAAATGAAAATAGAACATGCATGTGATGTGACTTGAAGGTCATGTTGGTATGCACTAGCAGTCCAACCATTCAAAAAGAACTCATGAAGGTTCAGGTTTCCTAACTGTAGACAATATTTCCCCTTTGCAAGACAAGAAGTGCAGGTTGTGGAGAGTGCTCAGTTCAGGTAGAAAGGCATTGGCAGATGCTCACTTCAGTGCATAGTGTGATGTCTCTCACCACTTTTATATGAGAAGTTCAGTCTTGGATAATGCTAAGTTCAGTTATGAAGGTATATGCAGATATAACTTGTGTGCTAACAGACATTTTTTCCTTTTATGTCAGCAAGACGAGAGACGCATGAAGAAGCTTAGAAGTTCCCAGCAGCAAGTACACAATCCAAAGCCTGTACGCGTTGCACCACCCTCTCAATGGGTCGCACCTCAAACGCACCAACAGCATTACCAACCTGCTCCAGACAAAAAATGGACGACACCCGAAACATACGGATACTCCCGAGAAGCTGGGTCTCAGCCCTATCCGCACAAGTTTGCGCCTCCACCTAATTGGGTGATGCCAGAAATCCCCCGCGGATTCTTTGTATCCACCAGCAGACTCCCAAGCACGCCGATGGAGGAGGGGGTTAGCTCAAGTCCTGCGTGTAACTCTGGAGGTTATCCTGGTGTGCCTCATCAATGCCAAAGCGAAGCAACTAAACCGGATCCCAGGACAAATCCAACAGCAACACACACACGGAGGAGAGTGATCTGCACACTACCACCATTTGATCCTGCTGCTGCTGCTGCTGCATGTCAGGATTGTACGGGGCAAAAGGTAGATGGTTTGCTTCACAGAACAAAAGAGCAAACCAAGACCAGGATCGCAATACCTCCACAACCACCTCAAGAAAAAAGGACGCAAACAAGAGAGAGGCCATCTTCAGCCCTACTTCCTCCTCGTGATCCACTGCTGCATCCTGCTATGATTACTCCTCCATGCCCCATCCCAGAGGGACAGCAGCCGACACCGGCGGAGTTGCGATCATACACGCTCGTAAGTGAAACAGAAAATATTTATATACGCATCTTGTATTATCTGCAAAATTTATGCTCCCTCCAGAATAACAAGTTCATAAACTGCATTTTAAGGTGCTGTTTGGATTTATTTTTCTTTTTCTGCAGACGCCAGATCTACCGGATTATCTAATACCAAGACGAAAGATGCGATTCAAAGATGTAGAGAAAGCAAGGGAATTTTATAACAGATACGCCAGACACGCTGGTTTTGGAATCAGGAAGACGGGTGGAAATGACATCCACAAGTATTTTGTTTGCGCCTTCCAAGGGATACACACATCTTCAGTTTCAGAGACCAGCAGGAAGCGAAACAAAACATCGCAGAGGACGGGCTGCAATGCAAGAATTAGGGTGAAGGTGCAGGAGGATGGCACATGCGTGGCAGTGGACATTGAGTACAATCATAATCACCAGCTCATGCAAACTGATGACATGCTGGTGTTTTTGCACTCACACAAGAATTATGACCCCACTATTTTGGAGTACGTAAAGCTCTTGCAGTACCATGATGTCAAGCACACGACAATCATGTCCATGCTATCTAAAAATGAAGATGGAAGCTACTTCCTAAGCATGACCGGACGAGACCTGCTAAACCAGTAAGTACTCAAAAACCAACATACTGCAATGTAAAAATAGCATCCTAGCTCACAATCCTTTGCTAGCAAAAAATAAACAAATGCATCTTTGCATGTGATTTGCAGGAAAGCCATGAATGCAAGGAAAGATGATTTGGATGATGTATTGAAACTTGTTTCATTCTTCAAAGACATGAAGGCGATAAATGATGAGTTTTTCTATGACATCCAAGTGGACAAGGACAAGTCAATTAAAAACATTTTCTGGTCCAATGCAAGCTGCCGAGGAGCCTATCAAGACTTCGGCGATTGCGCAACATTCAACACGACTTACAAGACCAACAGATTTCATATGCCCCTGGGAGTGTTTGTTGGAACAAACCATCACTTGCAGTCGATAATATTTGCTGTTGCCCTGATAAGAGACGAAGATGCAAAGTCATTCAAGTGGCTGTTCGATACATTTCTACGGTGCATGAACAACAAGCACCCAACTTGCATTCTAACAGGTGAGTTCAAATAAAAAACTCATCAAGTTTCATCATCTTTTCAGTCTGTAGGTCTGTATTGGGTATATTTGGTTTTATCTGAAAATAATATACAACAAGCAGTTCAACCACTGTTAGCACAGAAGTCCAACCAAAACAGTAGAAGAAAGCAATTTTATCTGTCACATGTTTAGAAAATAATATACAGCAAGCAGTTCAACCACTCTTAGGACAGAAGTCCAACCAAAACAGTAGAAGAAAGCAATTTTATCTGTTACATGTTTAGAAAATAATATACACCAAGCAGTTCAACCACTGTTAGCACAGAAGTCCAACCAAAACAGTAGAAGAAAGCAATTTTATCTGTCACATGTTTAGAAAAAAACTAGTCATGAATGTGAAGTTCAAGTAATGGAATCATAGAAGTTCAAGGACAAAAAGATGTTCAGAAAAAAACATGTGACATGTTCAGAAAAATATAGTTATTTATGTGAAGTTCAAGCACTGGTACCACAGAAGTTCAAGAACCCTGTTGTAAGGAAAAATACATGTGCCATTTTTAGATAGTCATATTGCTTCATCTGAAGTTCAAGTACTTGTACAACATAAGTTCACCATCAGTACAAAAAAAGAATCAAGTTTCATTTTTTTTAATTCATGCAGACCAATGCCCATCGATGGCGAAAGCTATACCACAATCATTTCCAAACACCGTCCACAAGCTATGCCGTTGGCACATCTTGAAGAAGTACAGGGAATACCTCGCGTTGCTGTACAACAAGTACAAAACATTCAAAGAGGAGTTCACAGCTATATTAAACTGGCCACTGATGCCAACGGAGTTTGAAGATGCATGGGCTAAACTCATGCACAATTACAAACTGGAGAACGACCAGATGATGATGCAAATCTGGAGTGATAGGAAGATGTGGATTTCAACATATTACAAGAACATTTTCTGTGCTAGAATGACTTCCACACAACGAAGCGAGAGCATGAACCACGTGCTAAAGAAAGGGTTTGTCAAGGGCACCCAGAACCTACACAAGTTTGCTAGGCGGGTCAATGCTTGCATACAAACTCGGATGCAAAAGGAGAACGAGCAAACAATGACCAACATGGTAAGATGACAAGTACAAAACACCACCATCATGTGTTCTGATTTGCCTTCAACATGTGCACTTTGAAACCCATCACTCTGCCTCGACTAATACCTCACTTTTTTACATGTGCAGACCAATCCTGTGACAAAAACAACCTACGGCTACGAGGAAGACATGTCCATCAAGTACACGAGAGCCATGTACACTGAGATGAGGAATAGGATGAGAAAGGCAACACTATTCCGCGCAAAGTGTACAGCAGAGCCAACTAAGTACCTTGTGTACTACCACAACAAGCCTGGCCATGATGATGAAGAAAGATTTTCCTGGTCAAAGCATGAATTCCAGGTTGTAGCTGACCCAGAGAATGAAATATACGAGTGTGAATGCAAGCTTTGGACACACACAGGTGAGCGAAAAAACAACCTCACTAAATAGCTAGACCGGTAGTATCATATCAAAATTTATGAAACTCATTGCTGGCTCTCAAACTATGCATTCTGCATTCATCGCAAAAATGCAGGCCTGTTCTGCCTTCACATCATGAACATACTTGACTACCTCAAGCCTGACAATTTTCCAAACAAGTATATCCTCAAACGGTACACAAAGACTGCAAGATCACAACCAACTTTTGATACAAGGGACTACAACACAACGGCATCGGATGGCAGCTCAAGGCTATCGAAGCAAGACATATTGCTGCAGCTGAATTTGATGGTTAACAAGAAAGCGATGAGATGTGACCAGCAATATGACAGAGCATACTATGTTCTCAAGAGGCTTGTGGAAGATCTTGATGCAATAATTCAGCAAATCAAGCGGATGCTGACGAAAGGATGGCTGAAGAGGATGCTGCAATTGAAGATGACCTTCATTATTATGCAGCTGAAATGCTCAACGTCGCCGCTGAAGCCAGCCAATACAAGCAGGGTGATGGCCAGTCAATGGAGCCGCGACAGCAAGGGACGATGAAATTGCCGTTCTATTCTGAAACAAAGGGTAGGAAGGAAATTACTACAGCAAAGAAGAGTGACAAGAGAGCTCAAATAAAGGCACCACCTGCAGGAAGAGTCATCGTGCGCGACGAGAACGGAGTGCCACTTGTACACAGGAAATGCAGTGTGTGCAACCAGGTTGTGATACACAACAAGCTGACCTGTCCAACACTCTTGGAAAGAAACAATGCCGAGGAGGTCCAGCAACCCAAAGTTCAGAAACAACAGACCAAGGCTATGGAACAAAAGAAGGGACCACACCCACAAAAAGCAAGCAGCAGGCTTTGTAGCATATGTAAGCAGTATGAACCACATAATGCAAGAACATGCCCGCAGCATGCAGATGCTGAAAAGACAAGCAAAATACCAGAGAAGAAAAGAAAACAAGACCTATAGCCAACAACAAGAAGGTGGTGGAAGATGAAGAGGAAGACGAAGACGAAGACAACGACGAAGAAGAGGAAGACGAAGATGAAGAGGAAGTGGAATGCGACGACGAAGAGGAAGAGGAAGACGACGATGAAGAGGAAGAGGTACATGTCAAGAAAAAACCTCTACCACCAAAGCCTAGGAGGAGCGCAAGGCTGATGAACAATTAGAATAGGTCAATTAACAGAATTAGAACATTATGTCATCATCCCCTGGTAATATACACTGTGAAGTTCAAGTAATATTACTGCAGAAGTCCTAGTATGTTATGGCAGGAAGTGATGTGCTGGTGATGTACTGCATGAAAGTGCAAGCAGTGTTAAATTGAAAAACATACACTCTGAAGTTCAAGTAATATTACTGCAGAAGTCCTGCTATGTTATGAGAGGAAGTGATGTGCTGGTCATGTATTCCATGAAAGAGAAAGCAGTGTTAAATTGACAAACATACACTCTGAAGTTCAAGTAATATTACTGCAGAAGTCCTGGTATGTTATGAGAGGAAGTGATGTGCTGGTCATGTATTCCATGAAAGCTGTTAAATTGAAAAACATACACTCTGAAGTTCAAGTAATATTACTGCAGAAGTCCTGATATGCCATGGCAGGAAGTGATGTGCTGGTCATGTATTCCATGCAGAGTGCAAGCAAGAACAAAAAAATGAAAAACATACACTTTGAAGTTCAAGTAAGATTACAGTGGAAGTTCTGGTATATTATGGCAGGAGGTGCTCGTGTTGTATTCCATAAAAGAGCAACCAGCAAATAATCATACAGTTTTGGAGTTTAACTCGGCTTACAGAAGAAGTTCTGGTATATAAAATCGATGTAGGGAAAAAATATGCTTAAAAAGAAAGTTTCACCGCATAAATTAAGGTTAGCAAGCCTAAGACAACGCGTTCAACTGTGAAGTTCTGTTTGGATACGTGCAGAAGTTCAAAAGATAAAGAAACATCAACAATATTTCTGCACAAAGTTACAGCTGAAATACATTCGCACTTGAAAAAACACAAAAAAACAAATATAGATTTTATGCAAAAGCATACATATTGATTGGGTTGAAAATTACCAATAAATTACACAACACAGAAATATCCTCTCCATCTGAAACCAGCAGCCTAGCTCCATATGTTGGGGCCCAAAAATAAACAACATAAAAAATCAAGCAGTTCAACCATAACCAAGGGAGAAGTTCAGATACATCTGTTGTGGCAAAAACATTAACACACATGGATACTGAAAACAATGCAGTACATTGAAAGTCACAAAGCCAAATGATTCTTCACACCAAATACATTTGTCCACAATATCATAAGTAATAGTGCTGCACCTATAGATACACAAATCACTAAAAACATTCTTACACCCAAATCTTTACGGAATTGTTCCAATCATTATCAAACCTAAAAATCTATACTAAAGCAAATCTACAATGGAACTAATGCTTCGAATTCATGGGCCAAAGGACTGGATCTCTTTAGGGAGCTCTGAACGCATGACTTCATTCTTCTCGCTAAAAATCAGAGTGTGCGTGAACTCGGCCTTCCAGTCATCTGCAGCAGCCTGCAAACAAAAGACAGGTGAAAACGATGGTTTAGTAACGCATATCTAAAACCACAGCAGGAGCGTCACAGCAAAAACACACAAGAAAAATCAAAGGATGATGAGACAAGAACAAAGACATAACATACTTCAACATCACCAAAATCGTCAACAATCTCATCGCCGTCATACGAAGAGCTGAACTTCACGGCAAAAAACCACAATCATTACTCTTCTGCTTTGGAACATCGATAAAAGTCGGCCTCTTTGGAATAGTCACCCAGTTAGGCTGCTTGCTCCCCTTGTATGCAGCCTTGCCGTACACCTCCTTGAGTAATCCAACAAATCTCTTCATCTGCCAGAAATATCAAAATTAGATGAAGTCAAAAATAGTTAAGTTCAGGTACATAAAAAAGCGACACATGCGTAAGATCCACTAAAACAAAAATAGCAGAAGTTCAACTTCTAAATGACAGTCAGTTCAAGCAGTATTACCAAAACAGAGACAGCAACATATTTTGTAAACACAAGGCATAATAAACTTCGTGTCAAACAAGAGAATGTGAAAGGATGTCCAGGCTAAGAAACACGCACGATATTCTGGCAGTCCCCGTGGAAACTCGATCGCGACGTTTCCATATTTTCGTAAGAAAGTGAATACAAAAGGAGGGTAAAAAAATATATTAGAAGTTCAGATACAACAACAAAACAGAAGTCCATTCACTATAACTCAAAAAAGGCAAGAGGAGACATAAAACAGAAGTTCATATACTAAAACAATGGCAGTTCAGACAATACAAAATAACTTCTGCTTCGGCTGCTTCGACTGCATCAGCCTTCCTGTAGCATGGGTTTTTTGGAGTACCACGAATACCGCCAGCCTGCTCCCCCAACTTGGAAGATATGAGGGTCCGAGGTCTATCATCTTCTATCGGAGCTGTACTCATCGGTTCCTCCCTAGGCTGGTATTCCTGTGACCCGAGGAATGAGTAGTGGTAATCGGTCAACTCCAACGGATCCACTGTCAAAGAAAAAAAAGAAGAGAAAACATCACCATTAAAATACAAATTGAAGGTCAGGAACATCACAATGTGCAGTCCAACTAATGAAGATGACATGGTTACTACTCAAGCTGACCTAAAAAAATTAGTTGCAGTAAAAAACTAAATTACGTCCAGGCACAACCAGAGGCATAGTTCAAGATAAACCGATGAACTCGAAATCATTCAACTACAGCTAACAAAAACCATAGAAAGCCATCATCTCTCAAGTTCAATTAGAAAAATAAAAGATATGAAGTTCAGGTAGAATAAAAGATGAAGTGCAGGTAAACAGTCCAACTTCCAAAATACTTACATGTGTAGTAGCCAAACAGAGATAGGAAGTCTGTCTCAAACAGGTTAGAAGAAGCCATTGAGTACAGCCATGTCTTCCTGATATCCCCGATATTCTCATGGGAATAATTTGCAAGAACGCCGTCATGATACGAATTAACATTCGTAAGCATGAAGAAACCGCAGTCGATACTGCCATCAAACAAAGTAAAAAGAATAGTGTTAGAACAGAAAAAAGAAAGCCAACGAATTAAACACGTCGCAGCTTAAGTACAACTACAGTTAAACACATGAGATGAAAGAGAAAAAGTGGAACTCATACTTGTTTTGCTACTTGGGGACATCAATCCAATCCAGAGGGAAATCATCGATGCTAACTGGACTGAAGGGTGTCTCCCTGTGGTTGCTGGCATCCTTCCAAAGCCTCTTGATGTTGTCGGTCATCTGCCGAAACAGGCGTACCGCACATTCGTCTTTTGGTCCATAGTAGGAATCGAGAAGCTGGAACCTTGAATTCTTCAGGTCAAGGAATACAGACACCCAATGACCGACACCACCCATGGAAGCAGAAACCTCAGGCGGGTCAAAAGTAGGGAAAACAACTTGAAGCATCATAAACACACGAATCATTAAAAAACGAGAATTAATATCAGAACGGAACAAAAGAAAAATAAAACAAATATTAACACGCACTGCAAAACTAATACAGAGGCAAAGAACAAGATATTGCATACCGAATCATGTGCATCCATGCTATCTGGACCACTCACCATGAAGTACTTCCTCACACGCGAATCAAATTGACCTCTGAAAATCTTGTCCTAAAATAATGCAGGCAACACCAACATATGAAAAAAATACAAAAACGAGACATACAAGTTTAAACTAAAAAATGGTAGGGAAAAACGGAAAAGAAATCACTATATGGTTGACTTACACAAACCCAATACGGCAGGATGAGTTTGTCTGATCGCTGGTACTTCGCACGTAGACAGTAGAGTGCACACTCAGCCACATTAGACCGAAGCATTAAGCGAGGACCAAAAGATACTGCAACATCTTCAACAGTGGTTTCACACTCCTTGTTTTGGAACATAATCATTGATCTAGAACAAGCGAACAGAAAGTAAAAGAAGGTCAGTATCAGGAAACTCGGGAAGTTCATAACACATGTTAGCACAGAAGTTCAGCTATATCACAACAGGCAGTACAGTACAAAAGAGGCCAGAAGTTCAGCACCAGAGAAATAAAAAAAAAAGAAGTTCAGGTACATAGAGTTGGGAAGTTCAGGTAAGAAACCACAGGCAATTCACAGGGGGTACATGGATGATATAAATATTGAGCAGCTGCACTCACCTCTTGGAACGATCATTCCTAAGCCTAGTTACACTGTAATAAAAGTCATCAACCTTCTTTCGGACGACGGCAAGGTCGTTATCTGCTCACCAAAAAGAAAAATAACAATTAACAGAAACACTCAAAAGCACATAAGCACATCTCAGCTGCTACATCAGAAAAAGGATAAAACCACAGCATCATACACATCACAGCACATGCATTACAAACCTCCACCCACATAGAAAAACAGGTTCACTTAACATTCTTTACAACCCACACGGCAAACACCAAAACCAGAAGTTCAACCTAGACCACACAGGCAGTTCAAAGGGGATATCATGAACTAAAAACCAAACAACAAAGAGGGGAGGGGATGGGGAAGAGAGAAGCATGCTCCTCTCTCCATGGATCCTTGCCTAGACCAGCGGCAGCACTGGAATGATCAACCTCCTCTCCATAGCTATCGCTTTCGGTATCTTCATCGTCGTCTTCAGTAGACTTTGCAGCGTCATCGGGAAGGACACCAGCAGCCGTTGTAGCAACCGGAGAATCTAAAAAAAGAAAAACATTTGATTGTGCCTGTGCAGCATCAACATCAATTGATGGCTCTGCTGCAGCAGACTTTTCCGGGCTTGTAGCAGTACTACCAGCAGTTTGTACAGCATCAACATCAACTGATGGCTCTGCTGCAGCAGACTTCTCCGGGCTTGCAGCAGTACTACCACCAGTTTGTACAGCAGACTCAACATGATCTTTCTCCAAAATAATGTCTCCAGTTGTCTTGCCCTGCTCAGCACCAGAAACCTCAGCGCCAATGGACGACTGAGGTTCAGTCAGGACCACCCCGTCAGAGCAGCCGGTGCCTGAGACGGACATGTCTGCAGCCTTCTCTGGAGCAACACTAACATCATCATTCTGCTGCTCCAAAAAGAAACAAAAAGTCATTAAAAATGGTCTGACTGAACCTCATGCACAGGGGCAGCAAGTGCGTCTCAGGGGCAACAAGATAATGGACAAGAAAAAATGGTACCTTATTTTCACTGCCATGAACCACATCAACTAATACATCACTAGAGGGGCAAGGATCATGCACAGGATCATCTTCATGCACAGGTAAAACATCCTCCCTAACCCCAGCACCATCATCAACAGCCTAGAAAAACAATCATGTACAAAACAGATACCTAATCAGCAAAAAGTTGATGTTGCATAATCAGAGAAGGTCAGGTATCACAACTGGCACATAACGGAAGTCCAAATACAGTAAACATAGTAGACCAGATATCAAACTACCATTAAGATGCAAAAGAAGGCAAAAAGGGAAAGTCATCAAAAGTCATAGAAGTTCAAGTGCAGAAGCACTTGAAGTTCATGTCATATAAACAGAGAAGGTCACCCAGGAAAAAATACTAGTACCAAAAAAGAAAAAAGACTAGAAAATAATCATGTGGAAAACAAATACCTAATCATTAGAAGTTCACGTTACATAATCAGAGAAGGTCAGCTATCACAACTGACACATCATGGAAGTACAAATACAGTAAACATAGCAGATAACATACTTAACTACCATAAGATACAAAAAGGAACAAAAAGGGCCAATCATCGAAGTCATAGAAGTTCAGGTGCATAAGCACTTGAAGTTCAGGTCCTATAAACAGAGAAGGTCACCCTATAACTGCATAAGAGTAGTAACTCAAAGCTAACAATGAACACTAGTGCAAAAAGAAATATCAAAAGCCAACATAAAACAAACCTCTTCGGTACGCTCCACATGGCCTCCTTCACGACCCAAATGAGCGGGATCCTACCTCTGAATCTCTCTCACAACAACACTCGCCTCATCTTCAAAAGGCTTGCATCGGGCGTCCTGCATTTCCTTGAACAGCGCAAAACTAGCCCGGAGGTGGGAAGTGCTCTGACGAAGCTCGGCAAGATATTTAGCTTCAATCAACAAAAGCTCCTTCGAAGACTCAGCATCAAAACCGTGGCCAGGTGGAAGAATACCATCCACACGACTAAGGCGCTCAACCGTTGTCGGAACACGAGCCATCTCTCCACAAACAGTTTCCAGAAGTCCATCAATCCTAGAAAGGGAAATATTCACAGCATCGAACAAACTATCGGAAGAAACGCCACCTGCAGCACTCACACGGGCAGAAGAACCTCCTGGATCTACAGGGGGGGCACCAGTGTTAACATCCCGCGAGAATTCAAATCTCGGAGGACTTCCACTACATAGGCCGGCGGCACGAGGCATAGTAAGAACAGGGCGTTCGATGACCCTAAAGAACACAACCTCAGCCTGTGTCTTCCACTGCATATACGAAAACAAAAATCAACATGTAGCACAACAAATGAAAAAACATGGTAGCAGAAATACAGAAGACAGTAGCAGAAGTTCAAATTAGTACCACAAAAGCTGATACTGAAAAAAAATGACAAGGAAAAAAAAGGAAGAACAATCAGATACACAAACTACACCAAAAATTCCAATAATGCCTACACACGCAGTAAATTTCAGAAGTCCAACTATGTCTACATGGGCAGTACAACAACGTATGACCAGAAGTTAACATGCTTTCAAAAATGTTAGAAAATTTACATAGCAGAAGTTCAAAAATGCATGTGCAACAACAAACTTTAGCTTATTTCATATGAATATATCGAGAATTTCACATATGTACACAAAGGTAGTAATACCATATAAGCCAAGCAGTTCAGCAAATTTACCCCCGTCTATATGAAACAGAAGGTCATCTATGTACATAGCAGAAGTTCAACCATGCACACAAAAGGCAGTACTAACTACACAGAAAAGAAGAAACACTCACAGGTAGTCTCCCAAACACCCAGTTGGCTGGGTCGTCATCACCTTTCCTGACCAAGTCAGCCGCAGCGAGCTCAAGAAGCTTGGCCTGATCCATGTAATTGATGCGAGGCGTCCTCAAGTCAACATTAGGCGTCTTGAAAATGATAAGGCAGTCCAGGTACATAAGAAGCGGCGCAATGGCACAGCCTGTGAAAGCTTTTCCTCTGCTAGTACCTTGCTGATACCTAATAACAACACTTCGAAGGTCATCAACAACCAACTGGCAGTAGTCCATATCTGCCATATCCTCAAACACAAGATTCTTAGCCATTGCTGCCTCCCTGGACACTCGTGTAGACGTTCCAGGGATAACCACCTTCATGAAAACAATCAGGTAAAACACCTGCAGAGCAAGATCATCCTTCGTCTCATCCTTCACAAGATCCGCGAGGATATTCCACAGATCCTTTGTCTTGATGTCGTCACTCCTAGCGTACCCAAGCTTGCCCTTCAACCTCATAATAGCATCATCAAACCCATCACTCGAAGGCCTAGGAGGGGTACGATTACCTTGAGGGAATCCAAACAGATGGTGAATAGCATCACTTGTAATACGCAGAACCTTGTTCGCCTCACCCATGTCAAGAACCATGGTTGCAGGGTCAATCCTCATGTAGATGTTGCCCATCAAAGGACGAGAAATGTTGGAATCAACCTTCAGGTCAAACACACAACCAAAACCAGCCTTGCTAACCCTCGTCTTGTGCCTAGGCTGTAGCATTTCGCACACGTCTTCACCTCTCCCAGTGAGCAGCGAACCGTCTTGTTAAAACGTTTCTCCTCACCTCCTCCTTGGCCACCTTCTTCGGGCGCTTTGCATCCTCTCTTCCTCCTCTCAGGCCGCTCCACAAGCTGATACTGGAAAAAATGAGATACACAATGTGACACACAAGCTACACCATAATTCCACTAGTGCCTTACACGATCAGTACATTTCAGAAGTCCACCTATGTCTAAATAGGCAGTACAGCCATGTATGACCAGAAGTTAACATGCTAACAAAATGTTGGAAATTTACATAGCAGAAGTTCAACCATGTACAACAAGGCAGTAATAAAAAATGAATACCAGAAGTCCAACTATGTCTACATAGGCAGTAAAACCATGTATGACCAGAAGTTAACATGCTTTCAAATTGTTTGCAAATTTACATAGCAGAAGTTCAACCATGTACAACAAGGCAGTAATGAAACATGTATCTCAGAAGTCCAACTATGTCTACATAGGCAGTACAACCATGTACGAACACTAGTTAACATTCTTTCAAGAATGTTGGAAATTTAAAAAGCAGAAGTTCAACCATATACACTAAGGCAGTAATCAAACATCTATACCAACAAGTTAAGCTAATTTATTCATGTATATACCTAGAAGTTCGACTATGTACACAAAGGCAGTAATACCGTAAAAGCAAAAGCACGTCGGCTAATTTATTCATCTATACAGAGATGGAGCAGAAGGTCAGCTATGTACGCCAAGGCAGTGCTAAAAACAATAAAACTACATCAATAGCGACAAATGCTCTAAAAAACAGTAAACATGAGACATTCATACCTGATTAGCGGCAGCGTCATCATCGACGTCGTCCTCATCATCAGCATTGAAGTCAGCATCATCCTTGTCTTCTGGATTAACACGAGAACGCTTCTTCGCACCCTTGTTGACCTTTGCAGGTGGAACCTTGCGCTTCACGCCACATTTCTCCCCCTTAACAGATGCACCAGCACCAAGTGGAGAAGGTGTAGGCGCGGCAGTGGCAAGCACGCGAGGACTACGGCGTGGCGTACCACCAAGGCCTAACCCTTCATCTTCAACAACTTCTGCAAGCCTTGAAACACATGGGCTCTTCCGAGGAGTAACTCCACCAACTACTAGCTTCCTCGCAGCAGTCAAGGCGGGCCGCCCTCTTCTTGTCAAAATCTTCTTGCTTCCTCCTCTTACGTTGGTCCTCCAGGAGAAGCTGAAGAGACACATCCTCGGGTTGCGTGACAGGTTCAGTGCCATCAACAGACTGCGACTGCGTCTCTGACATCTGGAGAGAGCACAAAGGATCCTGAACGGGATCACAACCTTTGACTGACGGAGCCTCCTCCTCAGCAGCAGCAGGGGTTTCTGATAAACCCAAATCAGATAAAACATCGTTGATGGTGTTCAAAGCTTCCTCCTCTGTCGACACATCTGCAAAAGAACACAAAAAATCGAAGCAATAAATAAAAAAAAAGTCAGGAACAAAAACAAGAAACCCCTGCTAACACACTGAAAAGAAAAGGCGTTTCACATACTAGGTGAAGCAAGAGCCACAGAAGCAAGATCCTCAAGGCTTGAAATATTCTCAAGGCTCGAAGCAACCTCGGCAATCACAGTCAAAGGGATAATGTGTGATTTAGCCGCATCAGATATTGGAGCATCAGTATTAACCTCTAAAGCTCCATCTTGATCGCAGGCATTTTTTTCAGAACTATTCAACTCATCACCAACTACAAAAAATGCAAGTAAAAAGGCAGCTGAGTTCTAATCCGCAATCCTACACCAAAAGGACTTCTACTTTTACAAGAATGTCCAATACCCAGAAGTTCAACAATACCTAACAAAGTAGTAACACAAAAAAAACTAACAAAAAAATCTACAAACTAAACATAAAAACAATGTACAACAGAGGTGCTACTACATACATCATGAATGTCCAGAAGTTCAACGATACATAACAAAGCAGTAAAACAAAATGTTCATAACAGAAGATCAACCAAAATTAAACTACGTGACCCAAGCAAATAGCACATAAAAAAGACGTAGCATGACCACGAATAGTATTTCACAGGCAAAGTAAATATCAATGCCATGAAGATGATAATAGCAAAACAAAAAACAAAGATATACCTTTTAAACATGAAATGGCACACACATAAACTATGTCTAACAATACATACACACAAAACTTGTTAGAAGTTCGCACTACTAAGACTGGCAGTCCAACATAAATACCAAATGAAGATATGGGCAGACACATATAACAAAACTACTATTTAAAAAAAATACAACTACATTAAGATACCCGGAGATGATTTTGAAGCCATGGCAACACAAACCGCCTCGATGAATGCCCAAACACTAGAACAACCTGTAAAACACAGAAGATGAATTCCATATAGTTAGCAATTACAAAAACATACAACAAAATGCAAAAAAGGAAACTGAATCAAACACTAGAACAAACTACAAACAACTAGAACCAACTACAAACAACTAGAACCAACAAGTATGAAATAGATGACAGTAGCACATATAGGCAAGCACAACAAAAAACTTATCTAGAAACTAACTACAATGTCCCAAACATAATCTAGACCTACAAATCCACAGCACTAATGCCATTAGATACAACAGATCTAGCATTAACAATGACACCACAACCTCTCTGACATGCACCTGACTGCTAAAATCAACAAAGGGGAAATGAAAATCCACACACAAGCATGTCACAAACAAATCTGGCCGCGGGGGAATGCATTCCAACCAACACACGCCCAAGAACCCTACCTAATGCCCCACCAAACCATCAGAAAAAAGGGGGTAGGAGGCGGACGCGAGAGCAAACAGAGCAAACAGGGCAGGCCTCCACAGATCTGGCGAAAGAGAATACAAGCATTTGGGGGAAGGGGGCGGGGCGCAATGTTTGTACCTCTCCAAGAACGAATCCGCGGGCGGTTCTTCACTCCCCAAAATGCCACGCGCAAGCAGTTGCCGTCCTCGCTTCAGAGCAGAGGAGAGCGGGCTGGGCGAGGGAGAGCGCGGGGCGGGGGAGTAATAGGAGCGGTGGAGTGCGCCGGTTACTCCACTCGCGAGCGCACGGGACAGGGGCGGACGGATCGTGGGGAGTAGCAGTTGAAGGAGGCAGCGGAGCGTCGGAGAGGGAAGAGAGAGCGAGCGACAGAGGGAGGGGAAAATTTCTGACAGGTGGTGGCGAGGGAGATGGCCAGTTAATGCCTATCTGTCGTGGGACTTGCAGCCACACCAAATTGACAGTTTTACCCCCCAACAGCTAAAATAGTAAATACATGTGTAGATAAAATAAATGCACCATTTGAATGCATCTATTATGATGAGATAAGATCACAAAAACAGCAAAGCTGATATCCTCAGAACCAAAAAATAGATGGCAAAATACACTAGTAAAGGAAGAAACATACATACATAAATATGCCCATAAAAACAAGAAGGTGGTGGAAGATGAAGAGGAAGACGAAGACGAAGACAACGACGAAGAAGAGGAAGACGAAGATGAAGAGGAAGTGGAATGCGACGAAGAAGAGGAAGAGGAAGACGACGATGAAGAGGAAGAGGACGAAGAAGAGGAAGAGGTACATGTCAAGAAAAAACCTCTACCACCAAAGCCTAGGACGAGCGCAAGGCTGATGAACAATTAGAATAGGTCAATTAACAGAATTAGAACATTATGTCATCATCCCCTGGTAATATACACTGTGAAGTTCAAGTAATATTACTGCAGAAGTCCTAGTATGTTATGGCAGGAAGTGATGTGCTGGTGATGTACTGCATGAAAGTGCAAGCAGTGTTAAATTGAAAAACATACACTCTGAAGTTCAAGTGATATTACTGCAGAAGTCCTGGTATGTTATGAGAGGAAGTGATGTGTTGGTCATGTATTCCATGAAAGAGAAAGCAGTGTTAAATTGAAAAACATACACTCTGAAGTTCAAGTAATATTACTGCAGAAGTCCTGGTATGTTATGAGAGGAAGTGATGTGCTGGTCATGTATTCCATGAAAGAGAAAGCAGTGTTAAATTAAAAAACATACACTCTGAAGTTCAAGTAATATTACTGCAGAAGTCCTAGTATGCCATGGCAGGAAGTGATGTGCTGGTCATGTATTCCATGCAGAGTGCAAGCAAGAACAAAAAAATGAAAAACATACACTTTGAAGTTCAAGTAAGATTACAGTGGAAGTTCTGGTATATTATGGCAGGAGGTGCTCGTGTTGTATTCCATAAAAGAGCAACCAGCAAATAATCATACAGTTTTGGAGTTTAACTCGGCTTACAGAAGAAGTTCTGGTATATAAAATCGATGTAGGGAAAAAATATGCTTAAAAAAGAAAGTTTCACCGCATAAACTAAGGGTAGCAAGCCTAAGACTACGCGTTTAACTGTGAAGTTCTGTTTGGATACGTGCAGAAGTTCAAAAGATAAAGAAACATCAACAATATTTCTGCACAAAGTTACAGCTGAAATACATTCGCACTTGAAAAAACACAAAAAAACAAATATAGATTTTATGCAAAAGCATACATATTGATTGGGTTGAAAATTATCAATACATTACACAACACAGAAATATCCTCTCCATCTGAAACCAGCAGCCTAGCTCCATATGTTGGGGCCCAAAAATAAACAACATAAAAAATCAAGCAGTTCAACCATAACCATGGGAGAAGTTCAGGTACATCTGTTGTGGCAAAAACATTCAACACATGGATACTGAAAACAATGCAGTACATTGAAAGTCACAAAGCCAAATCATTCTTCACACCAAATACATTTGTCCACAATATCATAAGTAATAGTGTTACACCTATAGATACACAAATCACTAAAAACATTCTTACACCCAAATCTTTACGGAATTGTTTCAATCATTATCAAACCTAAAAATCTATCCTAAATCAAATCTACAATGGAACTAATGCTTCGAATTCACGGGCCAAAGGACTGGATCTCTTTAGGGAGCTCTGAACGCATGACTTCATTCTTCTTGCTGAAAATCAGAGTGTGCGTGAACTCGGCCTTCCAGTCATCTGCAGCAGCCTCCGAACAAAAGAAAGGTGAAAACGATGGTTTAGTAACGCATATCTAAAACCACAGCAGGAGCGTCACAGCAAAAACACACAAGAAAAATCAAAGGATGATGAGACAAGAACAAAGACATAACATACTTCAACATCACCAAAATCGTCAACAATCTCATCGCCGTCATACGAAGAGCTGAACTTCACGGCAAAGAAACCACAATCATTACTCTTCTGCTTCGGAACATTGATAAAAGTCAGCCTCTTTGCAATAGTCACCCAGTTAGGCTGCTTGCTCGCCTTGTATGCAGCCTTGCCGTACACCTCCTCGAGCAATCCAACAAATCTCTTCATCTGCCAGAAATATCAAAATTAGATGAAGTCAAAAATAGTTAAGTTCACGTACATAAAAAAGCGACACCTGCGTAAGATCCACTAAAACAAAAATAGCAGGAGTTCAACTTCTAAATGACAGTCAGTTCAAGCAGTATTACCAAAACAGAGACAGCAATATATTTTGTAAACACAAGGCATAATAAACTTCGTGTCAAACAAGAGAATGTGAAAGGATGTCCAGGCTAAGAAACACACATGATATTCTGGCAGTCCCCGTGGAAACTTGATCGCGACGTTTCCATATTTTCATAAGAAAGTGAATCGAGGATGTCAATCCTCCCATGATATCGATTCACCACGTACACACTATAGTGCGCCATTGTGCCAATTGGCTTGAATAGAATCATTAAAACCTGCAAGAATGAAAGGACCGGTGAACACAAACTATAAAGCATATGTACTAAAGAAACGGCATGAACAAAAACTAATTGACAAACTAAGCAGAAGGATGCACATCAAATTAAGAAAAAAGAAAGATTTATGAAAAACTAACCAGCTTTGCGTTAAGAAGGTTTTCTTCCTTGCGAACAAACATTGGGAGGAGACCAGCAGATTTTTTTGCATCAAACTTTGGAACTGTTGCGGAGAAGAAATCATACTCCAGGCAGTACTATGCATTCACCAAAACACGATTAAAACACCTCACAGATGCCACTACAACAAAACTAAGGCAAAAAAAGGAGATAGAGGTGCAAAGAACTAAAACCTGTATGAAGTAGGGACTAAGTACAACCCTGTCAGGATTAGAGAATATCTCAGAGGTCTCCGGGTTTTCCTTCCACAAGTTTATGAGATAATCCATTATGTCTCCTTCCATCTGCTGCCCATCACCGAAAAGCCTATAAAGGAAATCTCCTGTGAGGTCCATCACATTCCCAGGGATGGTAAACATGCAGTAGCTTGTCCTGCAGAATACAAAAGGAGGGTAAAAAAATATATTAGAAGTTCAGATACAACAACAAAACAGAAGTCCATTCACTATAACTCAAAAAAGGCAAGAGGAGACATAAAACAGAAGTTCATATACTAAAACAATGGCAGTTCAGACAATACAAAATAACTTCTGCTTCGGCTGCTTCGACTGCATCAGCCTTCCTGTAGCATGGGTTTTTTGGAGTACCACGAATACCGCCAGCCTGCTCCCCCAACTTGGAAGATATGAGGGTCCGAGGTCTATCATCTTCTATCGGAGCTGTACTCATCGGTTCCTCCCTAGGCTGGTATTCCTGTGACCCGAGGAATGAGTAGTGGTAATCGGTCAACTCCAACGGATCCACTGTCAAAGAAAAAAAAGAAGAGAAAACATCACCATTAAAATACAAATTGAAGGTCAGGAACATCACAATGTGCAGTCCAACTAATGAAGATGACATGGTTACTACTCAAGCTGACCTAAAAAAATTAGTTGCAGTAAAAAACTAAATTATGTCCAGGCACAACCAGAGGCACAGTTCAAGATAAACTGATGAACTCGAAATCATTCAACTACAGCTAACAAAAACCATAGAAAGCCATCATCTCTCAAGTTCAATTAGAAAAATAAAAGATATGAAGTTCAGGTAGAATAAAAGATGAAGTGCAGGTAAACATTCCAACTTCCAAAATACTTACATGTGTAGTAGCCAAACAGAGATAGGAAGTCTGTCTCAAACAGGTAAGAAGAAGCCATTGAGTACAACCATGTCTTCCTAATATCCCCGATATTCTCGTGGGAATAATTTGCAAGAACCCCGTCATGATACGAATTAACATTCATAAGCATGAAGAAACCGCAGTCGATACTGCCATCAAACAAAGTAAAAAGAATAGTGTTAGAACAGAAAAAAGAAAGCCAACGAATTAAACACGTCGCAGCTTAAGTACAACTACAGTTAAACACATCAGATAAAAGATAAAAAGTGGAACTCATACTTGTTTTGCTACTGGGGGACATCAATCCAATCCAGAGGGAAATCGTCGATGCTAACTGGACTGAAGGGTGTCTCCCTGTTGTTGCTGGCATCCTTCCAAAGCCTCTTGATGTTGTCGGTCATCTGCCAAAACAAGCGTACCGCACATTCGTCTTTTGGTCCATAGTAGGAATCGAGAAGCTGGAACCTTGAATTCTTCAGGTCAAGAAATACAGACACCCAATGACCGACACCATGGAAGCAGGAACCTCAGGCGGGTCAAAAGTAGGGAAAACAACCTGAAGCATCATAAACACACGAATCATTAAAAAACGAGAATTAATATCAGAACGGAACAAAAGAAAAATAAAACAAATATTAACACGCACTGCAAAACTAATACAGAGGCAAAGAACAAGATATTGCATACCGAATCATGTGCATCCATGCTATCTGGACCACTCGCCATGAAGTACTTCCTCACACGCGAATCAAATTGACCTCTGAAAATCTTGTCCTAAAATAATGCAGGCAACACCAACATATGAAAAAAAATACAAAAACGAGACAAACAAGTTTAAACTAAAAAAATGGTAGGGAAAAAACGGAAAAGAAATCACTGTATGGTTGACTTACACAAACCCAATACGGCAGGATGAGTTTGTCTGATCCCTGGTACTTCGCACGTAGACAGTAGAGCGCACACTCAGCCACATTAGACCGAAGCATTCCACGAGGACCAAAAGATACTGCAGCATCTTCAACAGTGGCTTCACACTCCTTGTTTTGGAACATAATCATTGATCTAGAACAAGCGAACAGAAAGTAAAAGAAGGTCAGCATCAGGAAACTCAGGAAGTTCATAACACATGTTAGCACAGAAGTTCAGCTATATCACAACAGGCAGTACAGTACAAAAGAGGCCAGAAGTTCAGCACCAGATAAATAAAAAACAAGAAGTTCAGGTAAGAAACCACAGGCAATTCACAGGGGGTACATGGATGATATAAATATTGAGCAGCTGCACTCACCTCTTGGAACGATCATTCCTAAGCCTAGTTACACTATAATAAAAGTCATCAACCTTCTTTCGGACGACGGCAAGGTCGCTATCTGCTCACCAAAAAGAAAAATAGCAATTAACAGAAACACTCAAAAGCACATAAGCACATCTCAGCTGTTACATCAGAAAAAGGATAAAACCACAACATCATACACATCACAGCACATGCATTACAAACCTCCACCCACATAGAAAAACAGGTTCACTTAACATTCTTTACAACCCACACGGCAAACACCAAAACCAGAAGTTCAACCTAGACCACACAGGTAGTTCACAGGGGATATCATGGACTAAAAACCAAACAACAAAGAGGGGAGGGGATGGGGAAGAGAGAAGCATGCTCCTCTCTTCATGGATCCTTGCCTAGACCAGCGGCAGCACTGGAATGATCAACCTCCTCTCCATAGCTATCGCTTTCGGTATCTTCATCGTCGTCTTCAGTAGACTTTGCAGCGTCGTCGGGAAGGACACCAGCAGCCGCTGTAGCAACCGGAGAATCTGAAAAAAGAAAAACATTTGATTGTTCCTGTACAGCATCAACATCAACTGATGGCTCTGCTGCAGCAGACTTCTCCGGGCTTGCAGCAGTACTACCACCAGTTTGTACAGCATCAACATCAACTGATGGCTCTGCTGCAGCAGACTTCTCCGGGCTTGCAGCAGTATTACCACCAGTTTGTACAGCAAACTCAACATGATCTTTCTCCAAAATAATGTCTCCAGTTGTCTTGCCCTGCTCAGCACCAGAAACCTCAGCGCCAACGGACGACTGAGGTTCAGTTAGGACCACCCCGTCGGAGTAGCCGGTGCCTGAGACGGACATGTCTGCAGCCTTCTCTGGAGCAACACTAACATCATCATTCTGCTGCTCCAAAAAGAAACAAAAAGTCATTAAAAATGGGCTGACTGAACCTCATGCACAGGGGCAGCAAGTGCGTCTCAGGGGCAACAAGACAAATGGACAAGAAAAAATGGTACCTTATTTTCACTGCCATGAACCACATCAACTAATACATCACTAGAGGGGCAAGGATCATGCACAGGATCATCTTCATGCACAGGTAAAACATCCTCCCTAACCCCAGCACCATCATCAACAGCCTAGAAAAACAATCATGTACAAAACAGATACCTAATCAGCAAAAAGTTCATGTTGCATAATCAGAGAAGGTCAGGTATCACAACTGGCACATAACAGAAGTCCAAATACAGTAAACATAGTAGACCAGATATCAAACTACCATTAAGATGCAAAAGAAGGCAAAAAGGGAAAGTCATCAAAAGTCATAGAAGTTCAAGTGCAGAAGCACTTGAAGTTCATGTCATATAAACAGAGAAGGTCACTCAGGAATAAATACTAGTACCAAAAAAGAAAAAAGACTAGAAAATAATCATGTGGAAAATAAATACCTAATCATCAGAAGTTCACGTTACATAATCAGAGAAGGTCAGCTATCACGACTGACACATCATGGAAGTACAAATACAGTAAACATAGCAGATAACATACTAAACTACCATAAGATACAAAAAGGAACAAAAAGTGCCAGTCATCAAAGTCATAGAAGTTCAGGTGCATAAGCACTTGAAGTTCAGGTCCTATAAACAGAGAAGGTCACCCTATAACTGCATAAGAGTAGTAACTCAAAGCTAACAATGAACACTAGTGCAGAAAGAAATACGAAAAGCCAACATAAAACAAACCTCTTCGGTACGCTCCATATGGCCTCCTTCACGACCCAAATGAGCGGGATCCTAATAAAAATGAAAAAAAAAACAGAGCCGGGGCGGCGCGGCGGCTCACAGCGGGGGCGGCTAGCGATGACGATGGCGACGGTGGGGGCGGCGAGGGCGCCAGCGCGCGGGGGCGGGACGGGACAGGGGCTCGGGGCGGCACGCGGTGACAGGGACGGCGGTCTCAGGCGGCACACAGTGACAGGGACGAGGAGGGTGGGCTCGGGGAGGCACGCGACGACGGGGACAAGAACGGCGCAGGCTCGGGGAGGCCGGCGACGAGGACGGCGCGGGCTCGGGGAGGCCGTCGAAGAGGACGACGCGGGCTCGGGGAGGCCAGCGACGAGGACGGCGCGGGCTCGGGGAGGCCGACGACGAGGACGGCGCGGGCTCGGGGAGGCGACGGCCTTGGCGGCGGCAGCTGCGACGGCGAGGTGGAGCAGCCTGGCGGCGTCGAGGAGGTCGGCGTCGTCGGGGGCAACTGGCGATGAAATTCTGAATTTTTGCAAAGTGTTTGCTTATATAGCAAAGCCATTGGTCCCGGTTTGTGAAACCAACCGGTACTAATGCACCCTTTAGTCCCGGTTGGTGCCACCAACCGGGACCAAAGGCCTCTGTTTCGGCAGCCCAAAGGGCGGGAAGCGGCGGCCTTTGGTACCGGTTGGTGCCACCAACCGGGACCAATGCCCCTCCTTTAGTCCCGGTTGGTGCTACCAACCGGGACCAAAGGCCCCTGTGCTCGCGCGTCGGGGCCAAAGTTTAGTCCCACCTCGCTAGTTGAGAGGGGCGTGCAGTGGTTTATAAGCGCCACTGCCGCACCCCTCTCGAGCTCCTCTCCACCGCATGCTTTCGGGCCTACTTGCTATTGCTTTGCCTGATGGGCCTTCTGGGCCTACTGCGGGCCTGAATCCTGGCCCATAGCAGGGTTTCTAGTCGTATTCAGGCCGTGGGGGCCTAGTAGGAGGCATTTTTTGTTTTTTTTGTTTTCTTTACTTATTGTTGCTATTTTTATTTTTTTCCAGTTTTTTTGTTTTGTTTTCTGCATTATTTATTTTCCTTTGTTTTTTGCTTTATTTTTTAATTCTTTTTTGCTTTTAGTTTTAGGAAAATTATAAACTTTCTGTTAGTGCCATTAGTTTTCAAATTTGAAAATACTTTTTTTTGTTTTTTTGTTTTCTTTCTTGCTTTATTTATTTTATATTGTTTCTACTTACAACAAAATACTTATTGTTGCTATTTTTAATTATTACGAGGGCCGAACCATAAGACATCGAAGCATTTTAAATGAACTCTGAAAAAGTTGAAAGTTGGCATGGTATTATATATTGACCCACATAGCATGTGCATGTACAAAACGGACAATGGTATCATACTCGTCAGTTACAAAGTTGGCATGGTATCATCATAATAGTTGCAGGAGAAAGTGTTCACTTTTTCTTCGCTTGTGTCATTTGCTTATTGCGCCGTAACCATGGATAATCTTCATCGTTTATCAGGATGCTGGGGTCAGCCTTGACTTTGAAGGGAGGAATTTCATAAAACTTTTCATAATCTTCAGACATGTCTGTCTTGCCCTCCACTCCCACGATGTCCCTTTTCCTGAAAGAACTATGTGGCGCTTTGGCTCATCGTATGATGTATTCGCTTCCTTATCTTTTCTATTTGTCGGTCTGGTAGACATGTCCTTCACATAGATAACCTGTGCCAGATCATTGGCTAGGACGAACGGTTCGTCAGTGTACCCAAGATTTTTCAGATCCACTGTTGTCATTCCGTACTTTGGGTCTACCTATACCCCGCCTCCTGACAGATTGACCCATTTGCACTTAAACAAAGGGACCTTAAAATCATGTCCGTAGTCAAGTTCCCATATGTCCACTATGTAACCATAATATGTGTCCTTTCCCCTCTCGGTTGTTGCATCAAAGCGGACACCGCTGTTTTGGTTGGTGCTCTTTTGATCTTGGTCAATCGTGTAAAATGTATTCCCATTTATCTCGTATCCTTTCCAAATCAATACAGTCAAAGATGGTCCCCTGGACAACAAGTACAACTCATCAAAACAGTGTTGTCACCTCTGAGACGTGCTTCCAACCAACTGCTGAAAGTCCTAATGTGTTCACATGTAATCCAGTCATCGCACTGCTCCGGGTGTTTGGAGCGCAGACTGTTCTTGTGTTCATCGACATACGGGGTCACCAAGGTAGAGTTCTGTAGAACTGTGTAGTGTGCTTGAGACCAAGAATATCCGTCCCTGCACATTATTGAGCCCCTTCCAAGCGTGCCTTTTCCAGTCAGTCTCCCCTCATACCGCGATTTAGGGAGACCTATCTTCTTAAGGCCAGGAATGAAGTCAACACAAAACCCGACGACATCCTCTGTTTGATGGCCCATGGAGATGCTTCCTTCTGGCCTAGCGTGGTTACGGACATATTTCTTTAGGACTCCCATGAACCTCTCAAAGGGGTACATATTGTGTAGAAATACGGGGCCCAAACTGACAATCTCGTCAACTAGATGAACTAGGACGTGCGTCATGATATTGAAGAAGGATGGTGGGAACACCAGCTCGAAACTGACAAGACATTGCACCACATAACTCCTTAGCCTTGATATGATTTCTGGATCGATCACCTTCTGAGAGATTGCATTGAGGAATGCACATAGCTTCACAATGGCTAATCGGACGTTTTTCGGTAGAAGCCCCCTCAATGCAACCGAAAGCAGTTGCATCATAATCACGTGGCAGTCATGAGACTTTAGGTTCTAAAACTTTTTCTCTGCCATATTTATTATTCCTTTTATATTCGATGAGAAGCCAGTCGGGACCTTCATACTAAGCAGGCATTCAAAGAAGATTTCCTTCTCTTCTTTGGTAAGAGCATAGCTGGCAGGACCTTCATACTGCTTTGGAGGCATGCCGTCTTTTTCGTGCAAACGTTGCAGGTCCTCCCGTGCCTCCGCTGTATCTTTTGTCTTCCCATACACGCCCAAGAAGCCTAGCAGGTTCACGCAAAGGTTCTTCGTCACGTGCATCACGTCGATCGAAGAGCGGACCTCTAGGTCTTTCCAGTAGGGTAGGTCCCAAAATATAGACTTCTTCCACATGGGTGCGTGTCCCCCAGCGTCACTCGGAACAACTAGTCCACCGGAACCCTTTCCAAAGATTACGTGTAAATCATTGACCATAGCAAGTACGTGATCACTGGTACGCATTGCGGGCTTCTTCCAGTGATCTGCCTCGCCTTTGTAATGCTTGCCTTTCTTTCGACATTGATGGTTGGTCGGAAGAAATCGACGATGGCCCAGGTACACATTCTTCCTGCAGCTTGCCAGGTATATACTATCGGTGTCAAGTAAACAGTGCGTGCATGCGTGGTATCCCTTGTTTGTCTGTCCTGAAAGGTTACTGAGAGCGGGCCAATCGTTGATGGTCACGAACAACAACGCCTTTAGGTTAAATTCCTCCTGTTTGTGCTCATCCCATGTACGTACACCGTTTCCATTCCACAGCTGTAAAAGTTCTTCAACTAATGGCCTTAGGTACACATCAATGTCGTTGCCGGGTTGCTTAGGGCCTTGGATGAGAACTGGCATCATAATGAACTTCCGCTTCATGCACATCCAAGGAGGAAGGTTATACATACATAGAGTCACGGGCCAGGTGCTGTGATTGCTGCTCTGCTCCCCGAAAGGATTAATGCCATCCGCTCTTAAAGCAAACCATACCTTCCTTGGCTCACTTTCAAACTCATCCCAGCACTTTCTCTCGATTTTTCTCCACTGCGACCCGTCAGCGGATGCTCTCAACTTCCCGTCTTTCTTACGGTCCTCACTGTGCCATCGCATCAACTTGGCATGCTCTCCGTTTCTGAACAGACGTTTCAACCGTGGTATTATAGGAGCATACCACATCACCTTCGCAGGAACCCTCTTCCTGGGGGGCTCGCCGTCAACATCACCAGGGTCATCTCGTCTGATCTTATACTGTAATGCACCGCATACCGGGCATGCGTTCAGATCCTTGTACGCACCACGGTAGAGGATGCAGTCATTAGGGCATGCATGTATCTTCTGCACCTCCAATCCTAGAGGGCATACGACCTTCTTTGTTGCGTATGTACTGTCGGACAATTCGTTATCCTTTGGAAGCTTCTTCTTCAATATTTTCAGTAGCTTCTCAAATCCTTTGTCAGACACAGCATTCTCTGCCTTCCACTGCAGCAATTCCAGTACGGTACCGAGCTTTGTGTTGCCATCTTCGCAATTGGGGTACAACCCTTTTTTGTGGTCCTCTAACATGCGATCGAACTTCAGCTTCTCCTTTTGACTTTCGCATTGCGTCCTTGCATCGACAATGACCCAGCGGAGATCATCATCATCGGGCACATCGTCTGGTTCCTCTTGATCTTCAGCAGCTTTGCCCGTTGCAGCATCATCGTGCATAGTGTCTGGTTCCTCTTGATGTTCAGTAGCATCACCGTATTCAGGGGGCACATAGTTGTCATCTTACTCTTCTTCTTCGCCGTCTTCCATCATAACCCATATTTCTCCGTGCCTCATCCAAACATTATAGTGTGGCATGAAACCCTTGTAAAGCAGGTGGGTGTGAAGGATTTTCCGGTCAGAGTAAGACTTCGTATTCCCACATATAGGGCATGGACAACACATAAAACCATTCTGCTTGTTTTCCTCAGCCACTTCGAGAAAATCATGCACGCCCTTAATGTACTCGGAGGTGTGTCTTGAACCGTACGTCCATTGCCGGTTCATCTGCGTGTATTATATATAATTAAGTGTGTCAAACATCATTACAGAACATCATGAATAGATAATTAAGTGACCAAATTAATAGAAGTTCATCATCACATTAAAACCAAAGTACATACATAGTTCTCATCTAACAACATAAAGCTTTGCAGAGCATCTAAGTTAATTAACCCATACACTGAAACTATGTAAAACATTTCAATGCGAAAACAAATGCGATCATAATCGCAACCAATGTAACAACTGATCCAACGGCATAATGATACCAAGCCTCGGTATGAATGGCATATTTTCTAGTCTTTCTAATCTTCAAGCGCATTGCATCCATCTTGATCTTGTGATCATCGACGACATCCGCAACATGCAACTCCAATATCATCTTCTCCTCCTCAATTTTTCTAATTTTTTCCTTCAACAAATTGTTTTCTTCTTCAACTAAATTTAACCTCTCGACAATAGGGTCAGTTGGAATTTCCGGTTCAACAACCTCCCAGATAAATAAAATCTATGTCACGTTGGTCGGCATAATTGTCATAAACAATAAATAAACCAATAGTTATGAAAAGATAATATATACCACATCCGAATCATAGACAGGATGAGGGCCGATGGGAGCGGATACCAAAACCATTGCACTATATAAGATGCAATAATAAAAGTAAGAAAATTATACAAGTATCTATATAAACATACAAGTAAGAATTTTTTTTCCTTTCAGAAAGAAGATAAGAACAAGAGGCTCACCACGGTGGTGCCGGCGACGAGATCGGCGCGGGCGATCGACGGCGGTGAAGACGGGGACGGGACGTGATGGACCGCTAAACCTAGACAAATATTGAGAAAAATGGAGCTTGGAGGTTGAGATTGGAGAGGAGAAAGCTTAAGTAGTGTGGCTCGGGCATTCTATCGAACACCTCATGTGCATAGGAGGTGAGCTAGAGCACCACAAAGCTCTCCCCTCGCCGGCCACGAAAAAGAGAGCAGTGGGAGTGCTCTGCTCGCAGGCGAGGGGGATATATAGGCAACTAATTGGTCCCGGTTCGTGGCCAGAACCGGGACTAAAGGGCAGCCTTTGGTCCCGGTTCAAGCCACCAACCGGGACCAATGGTGGTGGGCCAGGAGCGAGGCTCATTGGTCCCGGTTCGTCCCACCAACCGGGACCAATAGGTCCAGTCAAACCGGGACCAATGGCCCACGTGGCCCGGCCGGCCCCCGTGGCTCACGAACCGGGTCCAATGCCCCCATTGGTCCCGGTTCTGGATTGAACCGGGACTAATGGGCTGGCCCAGCCTAGACCATTGCCCCCTTTTCTACTAGTGCCACAGAAAAAGGTCTCCACAACGGTAGGCGACAGAGCAACGAATTGCAGTCTTCTCATTGGACATGTTTGGCCCGTGAAATCTTGATAGTGGTGAGGTTGGTAGGCGTGGTGGCGAGCACCCAACACATGCCCTTTTCTTTCGCGCCCGCCCCCATCTCGGGGTTGTGCATGCCTCCTCATTTGGTGGATGTGTGAAAACCTTCGGGACACGGTTGTTTGGACCACTCTCCTACGACAGCGTAACCTGATGGATTACTAATTGCAGCGCATAAATCATGTTTCATAAGCATAATCAGGCATGAATATCCCTTCATTATGACGGCTTAGTCTCTTTGATTATTTTAGCGCTCACGTATCCACATTTTTTTTAATTAGAGCCAAACAATATATTCTCTTTTATTGGCACATGCCCACAAATATTTTAATTTATATCCAACCAGGATTAACAAACACGCGCTGCTAACTACTGTCCAACGCGAATATTTATGAAAATACAATAGCTTTAGATTGAGTTTTTTTTATTTTTTTGAACATTCAAAGAAATATGAACTGCCAAATGTGCGCTGCTAACTACTGTCGAGCGCGAATAATAACTTTTTTTTGACAGCCCGGACAGTTTTAAAAAATGTGATGTTTTTTTTTTGAAAAATCCATATATTTTTTGAAAAAAACAAACAATATTAGAAACGAGAATAGTAATTGAGATCTTATATTTTCTTTTGAAATAATGAACCTTTTATAAAACACAACAATATTGATTTTTTTTTAAAACAGGGAACATTCAAAACAATTTTAAAAAATGTATTCTTGGAAGGAAACGATATTTTGTTTTTTATAATTTTCACTAAAATAGGAATATTTTTTAAAACAGAACATTTTTAAAAATATTAATTTTATAAAAAAGTCGCCAACAATGCTGATTTTTTTAAATGGCAACATTTTTTAAATGTTGACGAAATTCCGAAACTAGGTATTTGTAAATTTCTAATATTTTTCAAAACAGGAATAAAAATTTTTAATGCTAATTTTTTTCAATATTTGAACAAAAAATGAAATTCCGAATATATTTGGTATATTTTTAGTTCACGGAAAAATAAAAAGAAAGAAGGGGAAAATGAAAACGAAACAGAAACAGAACATTGAACAAATAAAAATGGGCCGGCCCGTCTTGGGCGACCTGTCAGTACCTTCAACGATTTGTCGCCACGTGCGACAAATAAAGTCCTCCCAACACATGGGCAGGAAAATTACTTGGTTGGCTTTGTTGGGCTGGAGTGCGCCTGGCCCAATAGCGGAATTCCGGACAAATTTTTTGTCTTTTCTAGTGGAGAGACACAAAAATTTAGTACCACCTCGGATAGGGAAAAAAATATTTTCGGCAGTGAACGGATGAAAATATTGAAGAAACGCACCGTGCTTTATATATATATATATATATATATATATATATATATATATATATTAGTATAGTATTAGTATTAGTATTAGTATTAGTATTATTAGTATAATAATAATAATATAATATAGGTATAGGTATAGGTATAGACGGAAAAATAAAAAGAAAGAAGGGGAAAATGAAAACGAAACAGAAACAAAACACTGAACAAATAAAAATGAGCCGGCCCAATCTTGGGCGACCTGTCAGTACCTTCAACTATTTGTCGCCACGTGCGACAAATAAGGTCCTCCCAATGCATGGGCAGGATAATTACTGAGTTGGCTTTGTTGGGCTGGAGTGCGCCTGGCCCAATTGCGGAATTCTGGACAAATTTTTTGTCTTTTCTAGTGGAGAGGCACACAAAAATTTAGTACCACCTCGGATAGGAAAAAAATATTTTCGGCGGTGAACGGATGAAAATATTGGAGAAACGCACCTTGCTTTATTAGTATAGATAGATAGATAGAAGATAGATAGATATAGATATAGATAGATAGATAGATATAGATATAGATATAGAGGTATAGATATATTCAGAATTTTATTGACTTTTTTTGAATTATTAAATTATTTTTGAATATCGGGGGGTGGAGCACCCGAATGCTCCTAATCAGCTTCCGCTATTAGCGGCACTATAATGCGCTATTTTTTCAGTGCGTGAGAGTGATATGGTCTTGGCGTATCCAAAGCTCATCAAGCTATGTTCCATGATCTTTCAGAACGACTGTGCGACCGACGATGCCGAGTCAGAACGGGGCGGTGGCGGCAGCTAGGAAGAGGCCGGTACCGTGGCGGCGGATCCCACCGCCGAGAACTGCAAGGAGGTGAACAGGGAGGCCGCCTTGAGCAGCACTACCGGAACCGGGACCCCGGCCAACGTCGTCTGCGTCAACCTGGCGAGGACCAACCTATGCATCTATCAACACGGGGCCGGCATCACCTCGCTCAAGGACAGCCGGAAACAACTGGTCAAGGACATGCTCTTCAGGACGCGGTTGTTCTGGTCACGAGCACAGGTGCTCGCTTTATCAGGACGGCTCGATGGGGCCTCGAGATTTTTCTCTCGCCAGCTGTTCCTTCCTTTTTAATTCACGGGGGGAAAGAATACCGTATGGGTCTGTGGCGTACGAACCGCCGGTGACGGGAGGCCGCGGTTGGGCCCGTGACGGGAGATTCCCTGAGCCGTGGCTCAGGTCTGCATTCTACTCCCGATCCGTGGCTCAGGTAATGGATCTCCGGTAGGGGGCGGTGGGCAGCGTAGTAAATGACGAGTCAGATGGAAGAAGGAGCTCTCTCCCACCCGTGGCCACGTTATCCTACAGCGCCATTGACGCCCGCCGAGGTCTGCGGCGGAAGGAAAACGCGGCGACGATTCCCAGATGGAGTTCCTCATGCAACCGATTAGGAGGTAAACCAAATCCCTCAGCCTCGTTCCACCCCACCACCACCCCGCCCCTCCCCATCTCAAGAGAGTTCCTGTTGGTGGATATATGCCTCTCATCCATGGATTTGGTGAACTGTAGGACCGCGGTGATGGAAGAGGTGAACGACAATGAGCTACCAATGGAGCCTCTGCTCTACCCAGCTGTGGCGACAGGAGCCGAAGAGCTGCCCTCAATGGCCACAGGTAGCATTGACGGGCAGATTTGTGCGGCGGATGTGATAGTCGCGGCCGAGGGGGGTGATGTACCGCAAGCATCTGAGCAATCCATAGGTCAAATTGATCCAAAAACTCCTGGCTGGACTCGCAGGTAATCTATTGGCTAATGGTGTTTGTCCACTTTGAAGTATACTATGCAAATGCCACATTCTGACTTGTCTGTATTCAGGCCAGTTGAGCAGTAGGCTGTATATGATTTTTTTTGGATAAAGAAGATGCTCTGAAAATTGGAATAGTTGTATACAGCATTTTGGAAAATGCTTCTGTGCTTCCCTCATAGGCAGTACTTTGCAAACTAGCAGGGACGGATAGTTAATATAAAGCATAGTAGTGTTGGTATTTGTTTATGGATACTGGATTCTAATAGTAGGGGATAGATAGCGGAATTGAGCTGGGAACTAGTAGTTTGAAAATTAGATCATGGAATACAGGGAAAGTAAGAATATAAGTTAGAGCATGGACTAAAAGGCGGGCTTGTTTGACATGATAAATTAAAATTGGTCATTCATGAAACACAAATATAATTTGAATTTGGTAAACATGTCATGTTGGCAGCCATAGCCTGGGTGCCTACCAGTAGGTGTACTAGGATAACAAAAAGGCAAAGCAGTCCTGGATCAGGATACCACAATTTCGTTGGGAAGGTTTCTGATATGCAGCTTGAGGGTGACAAAAAACTACTAGGGGTCGTGGATTGTGGATAAAGCGAATGAGTATGAGATTAAAATGTTGAAAACTCTGGATGTAGGCATAAGCAGGATATCGTCGACTTCATTCCAGTACACATACAAGTTGTGACATACTGATCTCTCAAAAATGCAGGGTTAGAATTGGAGCTGCTGATCCTGGGAGGGCACCTTGCCCTGGGCGACCCAGCGCCCTTGAGAAGGCAATAAGGGGGTTTGCTGACAAGCCAGGCAGCATTGTAATTGTGCCAGCACTGGGGACAAGCTTCGATACACTTGGGGAGGCCTATGATTTTTACAATCTCTACTCATGGGAGAAGGGATTTGGAATAAGGTACGGGAAGAGTAGGCTGAATGTGGAGAGAACAAAATGCATGCAGGAAATCGTTTGTGGATGTGCGGTATGTATTTGTACCCTCCTGGATTATTTCATAAATTTGGTCCGCTTCTTGAGTCTGTGAAACCTAATTTTTGCATGTGCTTGTATGATTGGTGTTTTGCAGGGCAAAGCAAGGGTGGAGAACACTAGATCATGCCGATGCGAATGCCCAGCATTAATAAGGTTGCTCCGTTCGAAGGACAATGGTTGGTACATATCTGAACACCGTGAACAGCACAATCATTCGCTATCTCCAACATATGGACAGACGATTCACTGGCCGTCCCACAAGCACATTGATGCCTATAGCAGAGACTTGGTGGAGCAGTTACGCCAAAACAACGTGAATTTAGCCAAAGTACACAGTATAATTGGGAGCTTTTTTGGTTCAATGGAAAAGGTGCCTTTCACAAAAAGGGCTCTGAAAATTTTGTGTGGTAAAATCAGCAGAGAGCAGGCAGAGGATGATGTGAGGAAAACGATGGAGGTTTTTGCAGATCTGGGTTCAAGAGATCCACACTTCACGTATCGTGTCCAGGCGGACCAGGATGGGCGGATAACGACTCTTATGTGGGCAAATGGGAGTAGCAGGCTGCAGTACACATTCTTCGGAGATGTTGTTACCTTCGATACGACATATAGAACAAACCTGTACAACATGCCATTTGGTTTGTTTGTAGGTGTGAATAATCATTTCCAGAGCATCATCCTAGCTGGGGTTTTGGTCCGTGATGAGAAGGTCGAGACATTTGAGTGGGTTTTCACAGAATTTGTTAGGATGATGGGCGGAAGTGCACCAAAAACCATTCTGACAGGTGTGAATCCATACTGTACATACTCTGTGTGTGACAAATGTTTGTATTGATGTTACGAAAGCGTGGTTGTCTAATATAGTTTGGTGCTGCTGTGCAGATCAAAACCGAGCGATGGAGGTCGCCATTAAAAATGTGATGCCTCAAACGGCACACCGATGGTGCAAGTGGCATGTGCTGAAGAAGGCAAAGGAATCACTCGGCTCGTTGTACACCAAGAAGAGCGAGTTCAGGGCAGAGTTCCACAAGGTAGTAAATCACATGCTTACAATCGATGAATTCGAGGAAGGTTGGAAGATATTGGTTGAGAAATACAATCTGAAGACACACGACTACATGACACAACTGTATGACATAAGACACAAGTGGGCGAAGCCATATTTTAAAGGTGTTTTCTGTGCTAAGATGACCAGCACCCAGCGCAGCGAAAGTGCGAATCACATGCTGAAGAACTATGTCCCGCCTGGTTGTCCAATGCATTTGTTTGTGAAGAAATACATGAGACTTCAGTTTGACAGGGAAGCTGACGAGAACTACGAGGAGAAGCGGACACGAATAGTAAGATCTTTTTCATAATTTGGCACCAGATGTGCGGTAGTAATTTTTGGTCACTAATTTGGTGCATCTAATATTTCAGGGAAGACCACTGTACAAAGCAAACTTAGCTATTGAGAGACATGCCGGCAAGATATACACACGAGCTATGTTTGAGCAGTTTGGGCATATTCTCTATGAGTGCGGCGCATACCAAGTGGAGGAGCTCGAGAAAGGGAAACTGTATCTTGCAATTCATACTGAAGCCGCACGGAGAGAAAAATGGTGTAGGGTATCATATAAGGTGAATGTTCTTGAAGGAGGTGAGGAATTTGACTGCGAGTGCGGGCAATTTGCACACATGGGGCTCCTTTGCAGCCATGTTCTGAAGGTATGGTTTGTGAAAAATGAAGAATATGCTTTTTAGATGTGTATACACTATGTGCAGTCTGTGATGCACTAAATGAGCAATTTGAAAATGCAGGTGCTGGATTTCATCCGTATTACGGAAATACCACAGAAGCACATTGTCAAGCGATGGACCAGGGACGCGTGTGACGTATTACCAGCTCACCTTACTCAATATCAGAGAGATAATGCACATAAAAATCCATTCAGCTTCAGGCATTTTAATATGTATATGCATGCCATGGAGTTGGTGCGGATGGGTGATGCAAGTGTCGAAGCATATGAGAAATTCATGGTTCTCATTAAAAACTGCATGGTGGAAATGCAACCATTTGCAGAAATTAGGGATGGGATGGGTTTGGAGGACAGGGTAGCTGAACATGGAGATGTTGTTAATCAACTACCAGTACAAACACCTTTTGCTGTAGCAAGTGGCAGTGCAGTTATGGCTACGATGAATCATGATGCTACTTCTGCAAATGAGAGTGGCAACAGACTCGCTGGGTTGTTGGCGCCAAAGAAGAGGAAAGAAATGGGGCGCCCAACCACCAGCCGTGAGAAGGCACCTTATGAGGGGCTCAGCAAACGGACAAGGTTCTGTAGCATATGTCGGCAGCAGGGGCACAAGAGGACTACGTGCCCGGACAGGGGTGATGCCCCGAAGCCTGTTCGCAAGCCAGCGAGGTGCAAAAATTGTGGAATCGAAGGGCACAGGCGAGACAACTGCCACAAAGTGGGTGATCTGCGGATGATTGGGCCGTGAGCAATTGCAAGAATCTGTTTGTTTAGACTATGAACCTGTAGAACTTCATGTGTGCGTTGGTAGTTCCATCACTAGAACTTCTTTATTTCCATGCTTGTTGGGTGTATTCAGCTGCTGTTGTGCCAACTATGTATAATCTGAAGCTACTTTATGCTACAAATGGTTTGGAACTGTGCGTATGAGGGTTCGTCGGTAGTTCCGTTAGAAGAACTTATCTACTGTCATGTTTTCTGAATTTTGTGCCACAATGGAGCTTCTGGACTGTCATGATTTTCTGAATTTTGTTCCAATGTGATGATGCATTATGGAATTTTGATTACTGTGAAACATGTCTTGGTTTCTGAATTATGTTCCACAGTAGAACTCATGTACTGTAACGATTTCTGGGTTAAGTTGCAATGTGATGATGCATTATGGAAATTGGATGACTGTGAATACGAGTCTTGCTTTCTGAAAGTTTGGTGTCTGTATTTCTGAATTTTGTTCCAATGTGATGATGCATTATTGCAATTTGATGACTGTCAAACGTGTCTTGCTTTCTGAATTTTTGTAGATCATTGCTTGCATTATGGTTTCTTGAAGAGCACAGGCATAAATTCATGACTGTCAAACGTGTCTTGCTTTCTGAATTTTTGTAGATCATTGCTTGAATTATGGTTTCTTCAAGAGCACAGCCATGAAAGTCTGAAATTTTGCAGAGATCGGGGAGTGCATTCAGAATTGCTGAGTATAATCACAATGCGGTGCATGAATTTAATAACTGAACTGGATTATATATTGTGAGAACTAAGTCTGAAATTTCGCAGAGATCAGGGAGTGCATTCAGAATTGCTGAGTATAATCACAATGCGGTGCATGAATTTAATAACTGGTCTGGATTATATATTGTGAGAACTACATTACCCATCCGGAGCATGGTGTGTGTTGATAAGAAAATCAAATCTGAGATAAATTTTGGCATGCTTGCCCGTTGAGATATTCCACGCAGGTGAGTGATTGACACGTAGTACCACTGTGCAAAGTAGACAGGTGTGTGCTCTCTGGGATGCCACGCGCCCATTGCTGTGGTAATCCCTTTCAAATTTCAAAGTCTGTGAGCGGGAAGACGAGCAGCAGCAAGTAGATAAGGAGCGGAGCAGACTGCCTGGGTTGAGCCACTCCTTGGTAAAACAGAGACTGACCTATCTCTCTCGTTGTCTGGGCTTACAAAATCAGATCCAAGTGACGAGGTGGATGGAGTATCCGCAGAGTTTAGTTTCTCCTTGATCTAATCTAAGTTTAGCAAGCATTGGAAGCAAGCTATTTCTAACACTGCGCTAGATTAAGTGCAGAGTAGAATGAGCAACAGTGAAGGGGATGAATGAATCGTGATGGGTAAGGTAGTGAAGCGGCGCAGCAGTAAAAGAGCAGTAGCCAGCGTTGGCTCAGAATCGGCGCGAAAACGGCCCACCCTGTTTGCGTACCGTCTGAGCCAGAGCCCAGGTGACTCACGGCGTTGGAAGGCCATGCGGGCAGACGTGGGCCATGTGAACTGTTCAAAAAACACTATACGTGAATAATACCTGGGCCTGTACGCTTGTGTTTCTGGATCACGAGGCGCGCGAGCGGGGGGGATACCGCGACCACCTGTGCTCGCGCTCAGAAGATCACTTTCGATGCTCTTCACGCCTATTGATCTGGACATTTGTGGCGCATGGTAGAGCATAACTTTTCATCCTGATGTGACGTCAGGTACGACGTATGAGCATGTGTCACGCGAGCCACATGAATCACAATAATCTTGATAAGCTGACTATGATGTTTCTGCAGTTGGCATACACCAGTACAGTTTGGTCCACACATTTATTTAACTCGCAAATCTGTGCAATACGGCCTCGAACTGGTCCAAATCATCCACATAACTCTGAGTTGTGATTTCGTCATTTCTGCATCGTTTCCTTCTAAGACATGCTCTGTCGACCCTGTATCTCCGAGAGTAGTTTTCTAACGTACTTCCGAGCATATTGCTTTCCTGGGAGAATGGATTACCTTTGTTTATTTTTTAACCGTGAACGGTAGCACAATAATTCTACGGATAATTTTTATTCTTCGTTTGTCTCAATCTAACGGCACACACATACACTATTAGGGAAAAGCCTAGCAGCAGCGCGGGTTTTAGGTATATCAGTAGCGCGGGATCCGACGCTACTGATAAGACGCTACAGCTAACCCGTAGCAGCAGCTGGTGCACGCCCGCGTTACTGCTACACAAGTGTAGCAGCAGCATGCTGCATGGAAGCTCGCTACTGCTAATAGCTCTAGCGCGTTTTGCCTGGACGCGCTACTGTTACTGTCACGCTGCTGCTAACTTTTCTTCACTCGCTACTGCTAATTTTAGTAGTTTTTGATTTTTTTCTGCATATTTGTTTTGTATTTGAACAGGTTTTATACAAGAATCTTTAGCTCATACAAATGTCATCATGATACACATACAAATGGCTACGAGACCACAAATGTAATCATAGCATATACATACAAATAGTCTCATCATAATCATCATCCAACACAAAGTGGTATCTCGTCATCATCTCGAAAATAACGATACATGCAAGTCTCGAATACTTGCAACTACAACGTCATCCATCTAAACGATGATATACGCGAGAAGAGCTATCACTATGAGTGAGAGCGGAACTATGTAGTACATGAGGCGGCGGTTACGAGTCCTCTCTCGCGCTAGCGTGAACCTCAAGTAACTAGCTTCTCCTTCTTGTCTGCTTTTGAAGCCTTTATGGCTGGCGCCCGAGACCCCATTCACTTACGCCTGACACTTAGGCCACTCGTTATACACCCCCGGAACCTTCCCTTTGTACACGACATAGCACTGCCATCTCGCCATCAAGAAGCTAGGTACCTGTTAGAGATACATCTTCATCAAGAGGATGTACAATCATATGCAACAAAATATACTAGAGCAACACGAAAAAGAAAGGGTTAGCAACTGGATGCAACATACAGTACGCAAACTAATTAACTAGAGGTACGCAGGCCATCGTACCCAAACTAACAAAGTAGCATTACGCAAGTTCGGCAGGGACCGTGGACATCACAAAGTTTCATCGCTACAGAAAGTATACAAGTTCAACCGACACATATCATCATCATCGGCATCGTAAATCACTAGAAGTTCCATCCTTCCATATCATCGAGGATGGACCCTAGTTTCTTGAACGGTGTGAGGTCATGACGTTGCATGCCTATGCGAGTTCGGACGTCAGCTCGCGATATAGGGCCTTGGTGAAACATCCCCTTCTCATCGACGACTTCTTTCATGATGATCGTCGCAATGTCCTTTTGGATGCGAAAGAAGTCATCTCTAAGTTTATAATCTACTTCTCCATGAGATTATACCCACTTGTGGATATGATCATCATTTCTTCTTGTCATGCGAAGCTTTTGGTGATCCGTGCTGAACTCAATCATGAGATGGAGGATGTAGAATCCATCTTTCTTGCTTGGTTTTGGGACATGGATGCCGCAGCAGTTAGTTTTATGCGCGAAACCCATCTTCTTGTTCCTTTGTTTCCTGATCTGCACGTGGCCACCTCTAATGCTGAAGTCTTGGAGAGCATCATCTAGAATATTCAATATGTGGGTGTAGTCCTTCTTCTCGTAGTCTCTGGAAGGGTCGAAATACACGGTGTGGGAGACTCGCGGGTAAAGAACGATAAGGACGACGAGCCCGTTGCTGCGGGGAAAAGACACCTTAAATTATTCTCCATATGAGAGAGAAGGAATGATTGAAATGTACGAAAGGGTTGTCCCGAACTGACTTACTTTGGATAATAAGGCAGGAGGACAATTTCCTGGTCCTTATTCTGTACCATGAAGTTTTGGAGGTAGTCCCTAGCAGCTTCACTCTCAAAGTTGCCGAGACTCAAGAAAGACTCGTGCATGTAGTACGGATCCGCCACACAGATTTGCGAGACTTCTTCTCTCTTCATGACGAAGCTCATATGTAGCGCAAAAAGGCGGACGATTGTAAAATCGAGCCACCTTGTCAGAAACATCTCAAAGATATGGTCAAACCGTAGGAAGAACACCTCCGCGGGCCGTGTGTCGATGTAGCACTTCCCCTCAAGCACACGAGCCGCGTATATCGGATATTCTGGATCCTTCGAGGCTAGTAGGCTTTTCTCAGTCGACAACACATGGTCGTGCAGTCTCTTGAGAACCCCTGATAGTGCCTCCAGCGGTTTCAGCGGTAGCATCGGCTCGCCTGTGAGATGGAACATGGCCGCACCTTTCACGGGTACACGCTCTTCATAATCCATCATCTGGCTGCTATGTGCTCTGGCTTGTTTGGAGGCAGCTATCTTCCCCGATCTCTTCCTCTACTTTTTCTTGGGCACACCTTCCAGACCTTTCCTTAACCCCTGCCCCAGTGTTGCCGGGCTAAGCACTGTATGACCCCCGGCTAGTTGAGCATGTGTTGAGGCGGCATCTTCAGGCGTGTCCTGTGAGGATTTCATGAAGAGAGATTTCTTGCAATCCCTGCTACAACCTTCCTGCCCGGGCAGATCATCCATATCCTCATTAGCATGCTGATAGCCCGATTCGTCATATGGTTGACTCATCATATATAAGTCACACTCATACGCGTTTGTATTGAGGAAAGCCATTGGGTCGACCTCCGTCTCATCATTCATTCTCTGTTCTACAGGACCGAGTACATCAGCCAGTACTATTGCACCCCCTTCATCATGTCATCCGCCGCTCTCACCCGTCACTACAGGAGCTGGTAATTGCGTAGGCGGGGTGGTCATCTCCACACATGCTTGTTGATGTGTGGTTATTGGTGTGCTCTCGGCTGGCTCCAAACGAATAAGATTCTTCGGCCATAGAAGCACCCAACCCTTGCAGCTTGCAATCCGCGGCGGGGTCTCATCATCCTCTCCCACATGCTGTACTGAAGGAGGCAAATCCTCGTGCCCCGATTTCACACTAGACAAGTTAACCCTGAAGTGCCCAGCGGGGATCGGCTGGTTGTGGAACGTGGGTTGCAAGGGGTTCATTATCACCCCCTTTCCCACATCCACCTTCTGGCCTTTGATTAAGTAGAGTATGGTGCACGGGGTTTCATCAGCCTGCAAACACATGTCTGTGGCTTAAAGCATCCGAAAGGCAACGAAAATGGAATATTATATATATATATATATATATATATATATATATATATATATATATATATATATGTTGGCGCGACATGTAATTACCGTCAGGGCGTCGAGCTCAGCCAAAGACAAAGGCCCACCTAGCGCACTAGAGACTATGGGCGGGCTTCTATGAGCGGGAGCGAGTGCGAGAGGACGTTCGGTTGCGTGAGCAAGTGATGGTGCAGTGTTGTTGTTCACCGAGTTGCTCCCGACGAAACTGGGCAACGGGAAATCATGTACCGTCTTGTCTGGATTTTCCTTCGTCCAGTTGATGATAGCTGGAACCAAGTTAGTAGCGAAATTATTTCTGCAGGTAGTTACAGTTGCATTGACTGCCTGGTGTAGCAACTCATTTTTCTTCTCGGCTGTTTTTTCGCGTCCTCAGCTGCATTTTTCTCGACCGCAAGCTTCACCTTCTCGTCGATGTCTGCCTCAATAAACTTCTTTTTTTGCTTCTTGGCCTCCGAGCCCTCGTTGTAAAACACCTTCCACGTGGCGCCGTCTCCAGCGCTGTGCACACGACCATATTGTGGCCGCTGGCCCAAAGGGAATCCCTTAAATTTGTTCACGGCCCGGTTGAGAGCGGTGTCCCACTTGGGCCTCATCAGAGAAGTAGGGCTTTCGGCTGCAAGCTGGTGTTTCTTCTCCTGCAGAAGGAACGTGAACCGTTTAGGAATGTGTAGTCGACTAGATCTGGAGCTAAATGTAAGGTGGTAAAAGAATAATTACCAGTAGTCTAATCAATCTCCTCGTGATTTGGTCCGTGTAAAAATCTTTCTTTTCCTTGTCCCACTTGTAGCGGGCCCTGATGAAGTCAAGCTCCAAGGGGTTGGTGAACTTCGCGAAGGGGTCTGGGATACCCGCGGCTTCACGTTTCGCGTCCTCCTTATCCCATGTGGGCCTTTTACCGATGTAGCCACGGCTTCCGAGGTGATGCTTCCCCGTGTTCCTTTGCGGAAGGCTCTTGAATTTTGCAGCCTTAGCCTTGGCTGCCTCGGTAGCGCAAGTGTCCTTGAACTTTTCGAACTCCTCTTTCGTAAGTGTTGGATTTTCCTCCAGAATCTTGGACAGGGGTTCCTCAGCCTCAATAGCTTGTTTCACCCTCCCTTTCCACGAGGCCAGATCATTGTTGAATATGCCCATGGCATGATTGTTAATCTTTTTCATCTTCGGATCATCCCATGGTTGTTCTATGTTATCGTCCCGGTCGGGGAACTTGAATCTCTTGTGCAATTTCGTGAGGAGCAACTACGCCAAATGTTCTTTACTCCTTAAGTCATCATCGTTGATGCTCGCGCATTCCCGTAGGATGCATCCTACTTGGTTCCCATAGCACTTGCAAGGTTCTTCCGGCTCTAATGCCTCAAACTTGCCAGGTACCATCTTTGTGATCACCAGTCATCCAATCCCTAGTTTGTTAGGTTTTTGTATCATCTGCTTCTTCTGCTTCTTCTTTTCGGTAGCGGAATCAGTGCCAGTACCTTCCCCGCCGGTATCTTCCCCGCCGGTACCTTCCCCACCGGTCTCGGCGCCGCCATCGGTGCCGGCGCCGTCGACGTCGATGTTGGCGTCAGTACCATCATCGAGGCCGACCTGCAAACCTTGACTTTGCGCTTAGCAGTCAAATTGTCGAGGTACTCTTGTTCACCCTCATAATCCATCTCGTCTACATCTTGGTCAGAAGGCACAGTTTCTTTGTTGTTCGACATGTTTCCTACGATAAAGTCTCCTCGTTTAATTCTAAAACAATGAAAAAAAGAGAAATGACATAAAAAAAGAAATCTACGTTTGCCGGAATGTCATTTCCCAGCAACTCCCAGCACTCGATATGCCTACTATCTAGCACAAATCATGCCAAAATTCATGGAAAATTTTGGCATGACCTTTGCTAAAAAAATGGACATATCGAGCGCCTGAAATTCACCGGAACAGAAAAGAATCAACATTCCGGCGTAACATAGGCCACTCGGATCATTTACCCTGCACATAATCATCATGTCCAAATGACATGTCCAAATTCCAAATATGACATGTCCAAAACATCACATGTCCACATATCACATGTCCACTTCAAATGTGCATATAAAAGGAAGAAAATATAGAACTTGAAGAAAAAACCTAGCTAAATTCGTAACTAAATATATAACCTAATTAACCATCTTCCCTAACTAAAACCTAAGTAAATTAACCAAAGAACCTAGCTACCAGAGAGAGGAGCAGCGTTCAGGGGCTTACAGAGGGTGCAGGCCCGACGACGACCGAGGTTGGGAGGGGTCGAGGTCGGGGTCGAGCGTCGGGGCCGAAGCCGGGGTCGGGGTCAGGGACGGGACCGTGTGCGAGCGTCGGGGCCGGAGCCGGGGTCGGGGCCGGGGCCGGAGCCGGCGCCGGGGTCGGGGTCGGGGTTGGGGGCGAGCGTAGGGGCGCGGCGAGGGCAGAGCTCCGGCGGCGGGACGGGGGAAGAGAGAATGTGGGGATTTGGGGGAAAAGAGGCGGGATGAAGAGAGGAGTGGGGATTTTGGGGGTTAAGTGGGCCTAGCAGTAGCGCGTTTAGACAAAACGCGCTATAGCTACTCTAGGTAGCTCTAGCGGTTTTGTGTAGAAACCGCTACTGCTATCTTGACTAGTTATAGCTCTTTTCTCACAAAAGCGCTGCTGCTATAACCAGTACCTATATAGCAGTTTTCCTGTTTGTTTCCTTCTATTTTCTTTTCCTTTGTTTTCTCACTTTTATTTTCTTTTTTTCCCAGAGCAGCGAACGAAGGGAAGGCGATATATATTGCATCATTTGACGGTTAAATATCTATACAAAATAGGAACATATATATTACATCATTGGAACCATGCATAATAATGGCTAAGTGTGTATACAAAATAGAAATATATATATATTACATCATTTGACCGATAACATACAGTTCCTTAGTGTTGATATTTTCGTTTTTGAGTCAGCTTTTTTCCTTTCTTGTTCGTTGAAGAATAATTGAGCCCCTCATTGTGACTTTGCCTTTTCCATGGAGTACAATTTTTCTTAGGTAATGTAGTATTGATTCTTCTTTTGATGTATACTTCATCATCATCGTCATCTTTCCTCATTGGGTTGTCGTACTGATGGTTGTCTTCCTCGTTGGCGACTCCATCCATTCCAATGATGTTCCTTTTGCCTCTACTCACGACAACACGGCTGGGATTGCGCGGGTCGGTTATGAAGAAGCATTGTGTCACGTGCTTAGCGTGTACCCATGGCTCAATTTTTGCGATAGCGTTCACGGTAGCGCTCTTGGAGTCGGGTATAGTCATGGTAGTGAAATTCCGGGTTTCTCTTTCGACATTCTTAGCCCATCTGACACGGAACATTGTCGTGTTGTGCAGTCTAGAGTAGTCAAGCTCCAAGATCTCCTCGACCCTTTCGTAAAGTCTTTCAGTTGCGTCGTTGTTGCTGCCGGTCATGCATTCCATCGTCACCCCTGAGTTCTAATCATCACTGTCCATATCTTTGGCCTCCATTTAGAACGTGTATCCGTTGATATCGTATGCCTGATAGGTTACGAGGTTGGGAGAGGGGCCATGTGCTAAGGCGTATATGAGCAATTCGTCCTTAGAGCCCTCCTCCAAGGGATTAGCAATAATATGCTCTTTGAACCAATGCAGGAAAGTGGACTTGTGCTCTCTAGTAACTTCGGTGTCTGTCCTACATACCCCCCGGTCACGATACTTCTTTGTGATAATTTCTTTGTGCAGTGCCACGAAAGGATCTACCTCGTCTAGGTGTTGTAGCACTACCAAGTTTGCTATGTCAAAGTCGCAGCGTCGGTCTGAGTATGCCATGTGCAGCTCCCTGCGACCGTTGGAGTGACCTTCTCCTTCGAGCCTCCCATCATGCTTGTTACCGGGCAAACCAACACTAACACCAGGCGGCTAGTTTGGGCCATATAGAAATTTCTCGCGGAAAGAGATGCACTCTTGTGTCAGATAGCCCTGGACGATGCTTCAATCCGGACGGGACATGTTACGAACGAATCCTTTGATGATCCCATTCATCCTCTCAAACGGCATCATGTTGTGCAGGAATGACGGCCCCAGGTCTATTATGTCGTCCACAATATGGACACACAGATGCACCATCACGTCAAAGAACGCGGGCGGTAAGTACATTTCAAGCTCATTCAGTATCACAACAATCTCTTCTTGTAGCCTTCGGAGCTGCTTCACACTGATCGACTTTCGAGAGATGACGTCAAAAAAGTTGCAGAGACCAATAAGCGTGTCACGGACGTGCTTGTCCATTATCCCTCTAAGGGCAACAGGTAGTATATGCGTCATCATCACATGACAGTCATGGGACTTCATCCCGCTGAACCTTTTCTTGTTCGTGTCTAGATATCTGCTTATCTTGCCACAGTAACCGGAACTAACTTTGACTCCGGTAAGGCACTTAAAGAATTGATCGATCTCAGCCTGACTTAAGGTGAAGCAAGAAGGGGGGGGGGGCAATAATCCTCTTTCTTTATTTTCTTTCCCTTCTTCTTCCACGCCTCTGTCTCCGTCTCTGTCTCGTCTAACTATTTACGGGGCGACATGTGCAGGTCTTTCCTGATATTCAAATCTTGCAAGTCTTTTCTTGCCTTCGGCCCATCCTTGGTCTTATCCGGCATGTTCATCAGCGTCGCGAGCAAGCTCTCAAGGACATTTTTACAGATATGCATTTGATCAAGGCAATGGGGTGTATCGAGTTTGTGCCAGTACTCCAAGTCCCAGAACACAGACCTCGTCTTCCATACCTTCAGCAGTGGCTCCGACGCCTTTTTCATCGTCTTTCCCGGCGCGGGGCACTCCTTCCAGTTTTTCAACAACTCATCAATTTCGGTGCCGCTCCGCTTATGTGGATGTCCTCGATGCTCAGCGTGACCATTGAATAGATCTCCACGGTTTCTCCACGAGTCGTCCCGTTCGAGCCATCTTCGATGCCCCTTGTACATGATTTTCCCAGACCCACCATCTTTCTGACGTTAGCTGCTGAGACGTCATATCATCCATGCACCGCGTGCATCCGCAATATCCATGGCACACCTGGCCTGCAACATATCCGTAAGCGAGATAGTAGTGCACCGTCGTGATCAACGCGACTCTCATGTAGAAATACTCGCCTTTTCTGGCGTCCCATGTCTTGGCCGGTGTTTTCCATAACGTGTCTAACTCCTCTTGAAGTAGCCCCAGATACAAATTAATATTATTTCCTGGCTGTTTCAGCCCTTGAATCAGCATGCTCATGTGAATGTACTTTGACTTCATGCACAACCAGGGGGAGGTTGTACATTCATACAAACACGGGCCATGTGTTACGGTTGGTGTTCTGGTTGCCAAACGGATTCATGCCATCGGTACACGCGCCGAGCACGATGTTCCTTGCATCACATTCGAAATACCGATAGAAGCTGTTCAACGCTCTCCACTGGCTTCCATCCTTGACGTGTCTTAGCTTCGGATCATCTCCATCGTCGGGCTTCTTCCTCTCCGTGTGCCAGCGCATTAGCTTTGCTTCCTTGGGATCTACGAAATACCGCTGAAGACAGGGAGTGATCGGTAAGTACCATACAACTTTCTAGGGACATTTCTTTCCGACCTTCTTGTATCAAGAAGCATTGCACACCGGACAGCTTGTTTTTTCCGCATCCTCCTTCCGATAAACTATGCAATCGTTGATGCATGCATGGTATCTAACGTGCGGTAGATCAAGAGGGCACACGATCTTCTTGGCCTCATCAACACTAGTAGGACATAGATTCCCCGTGGGAAGAACATCCTTTAGGTACTTGAGATGCTCATCAAGGCTAGTGTTGGTCTATTTATTTTTAGCCTTCGTCTTCAGGAGTTGGAGCGTGAAACTCAAGTGGGACACCTCAGATTGCAACCACCATACAATGGAGTGTTCGAGTCTACCACCAGTTGCTCCAGCTTAGCCTCCCCTCTCACTAGTAGAAAACAGGGCTATCGTCCGGGCCTGGCCAGCCCATTAGTCCCGATTCTTCAAGAAACGGGACCCATGGGGGGTATTAGACCCGGTTCGTGAGCCCAGGGGGCCGGCCAGGGCCTCGTGGGCATTGTTCCAGGTTCGTATGGAACCATTTGTCCCGGTTCAAGCCACGAACCGGGACCAATGGTCCTCGCTCCTGGCCCACAACCATTGGTCCCGGTTCGTGGCTTGAACCGGGACAGAAGGGGGGGCTTTAGTCCCGGTTCATGCCACGAACCAGGACAAATAACTTGCCTATATATACCCACCGCCGCAGCAGAGCACTCCACAGTGCTCTCTTTTTTCAATCCGGCGAGGAGAGGGCATTTGGGTACTCTGGTTCACCTCCTATGCACATGAGGTGTTTGATGAAATGCCCGAGCCACACTAGTTAAGCTTTGTCCTCTCGAAGGTCGACCTCGAAGCTCCATTTTTTCTGAGATTTTTCTAGATTTAGCGGTCCGTCACGCCCCGTCCCCGTTTTCACCGCCGTTGATCGCCCGCGCCGATCTCGTCGCCGGCACCACCGTGGTGAGCCTCTTGTTCTTATCTTCTTTCTAATACTTGTCTGATTTTCTTACTTTTGACACACATAATTATATATAATGCACGCAGATGAACCGGCAATGGATGTATGGTGAAAAACACACCTCCGAGTACATTAAGGGCGTGCATAATTTTCTCGAAGTGGCTGAGGCAAACAAGCAGAATGGTTTTATGTGTTGTCCATGCACTAAATGTGGGAATACGAAGTCTTACTCTGACCGGAAAATCCTTCACACCCACCTGCTTTACAAGGGTTTCATGCCACACTATAATGTTTGGACGAGGCACGTAGAAATAGGGGTTATGATGGAAGACGGCGAAGAAGAAGAAGACAATGAAAACTATGTGCCCCTTGAATACGGTGATGCTGCAACTGGGGGAGCTGCTGAAGATCAAGAGGAACCAGACGATGTGCCCGATGATGCTGCAACGGGGGAAGCTGCTGAAGATCAAGAGAAACCAGATGATGTGCCAAATGATGATCTCCGCCGGGTCATTGTCGATGCAAGGACGCAATGCGAAAGTCAAAAGGAGAAGCTGAAGTTCGATCGCATGTTAGGGGATCACAAAAAAGGGTTGTACCCCAATTGCGAAGATGGCAACACAAAGCTGGGGACCGTACTGGAATTGCTACAGTGGAAGGCAGAGAATGTTGTGCCTGACAAACAATTTGAGAAGCTACTGAAAATATTAAAGAAGAAGCTTCCAAAGGATAATGAATTGCCCGACAGTACGTACGCAACAAAGAAGGTCGCATGCTCTCTAGGATTGGAGGTGCAGAAGATACATGCATTGTCCCGCTCTCAGTAACCTTTCAGGACAGACAAACAAAGGATACCACGCATGCACGCACTGTTTAGCTGACACCGAAAGTATATACCTGGGAAGCTGCAGGAAGAATGTGTACCTGGGCCATCGTCGATTTCTTCCGACCAACCATCAATGTCGAAAGAAAGGCAAGCATTTCAAAGGCGAGGCAGATCACCGGTAGAAGCCCGCCATGCGTATCGGTGATCACGTAGTTGCTATGGTCAATGATTACACGTAATCTTTGAAAAGGGTCCTGGCGGACTAGCTGTTCCGAGTGACGCTGAGGGACACACACCCATGTGGAAGAAGAAATCTATATTTTGGGACCTACCCTACTGGAAAGACCTAGAGGTCCGCTCTTTGATCGACGTGATGCACGTGACGAAGAACCTTTGCATGAACCTGCTAGGCTTCTTGGGGCGTGTATGGGAAGACAAAAGATACAGCTGAGGCACGGGAGGACCTGCAACGTTTGCACGAAAAAGACGGCATGCCTCCAAAGCAGTATGAAGGTCCTGCCAGCTACGCTCTTACCAAAGAAGAGAAGGAAATCTTCGTTGAGTGCCTGCTTAGTATGAAGGTCCCGACTGGCTTCTCGTCGAATATAAAGGGAATAATAAATATGGCAGAGAAAAAGTTTCAGAACCTAAAGTCTCATGACTGCCACGTGATTATGATGCAATTGCTTCCGGTTGCATTGAGGGGGCTTCTACCGAAAAACGTCCGATTAGCCATTGTGAAGCTATGTGCATTCCTCAACGCAATCTCTCAGAAGGTGATCGATCCAAAAATCATACCAAGGCTAAAGAGTGATGTGGTGCAATGTCTTGTCAGTTTCGAGCTGGTGTTCCCTGATGGGGAACGTAGTAATTTCAAAATTTTCCTACGCACACGCAAGATCATGGTGATGATATAGCAACGAGAGGGGAGAGTATTCATCCGCGTACCCTCGTAGACCGTAAGCGGAAGCGTTAGCACAACGCGGTTGATGTAGTCGTATGTCTTCACGATCCGACCGATCCAAGCACCGAACGTACGGGGCCTCCGAGTTCAGCACACGTTCAGCTCGATGACGATCTCCGGCCCTCCGATCCAGCAAAGGCTACGGAGATGAGTTCCGTCAGCACGACGGCGTGGTGACGATGATGATGTTCTACCGGCGCAGGGCTTCGCCTAAACTCCGCGACGATATGACCGAGGTGGAATATGGTGGAAGGGGGCACCGCACACGGCTAAGGAACGATCCGTAGATCAACTTGTGTGTCTATGGGGTGCCCCCCGCCCCCGTATATAAAGGAGCCAGGGGGAGGAGGCCGCCGGCCTAGTAGGACTCCCCTTTTCCAAGTTGGAGTAGGAGAGAAGGGGGAAAGAGGAGGAAGAGGGGAAGGAAAGGGGGGGCGCCGCCCCCCTTCCCTTGTCCTATTCGGACTAGGAGGGGGAGGGGCGCACGGCCCCCTCCTGGCTCCTTCCTCTTCTCCCTCTTGGCCCATGTAGGCCCATTAACCCCCCGGGGGGTTCCGGTAACCTCCCGGTACTCCGGTAAAATGCCGATTTCACCCGGAACCATTCCGATGTCCAAACACAGGCTTCCAATATATCAATCTTTATGTCTCGACCATTTCGAGACTCCTCGTCATGTCCGTAATCACATCCGGGACTCCAAACAAACTTCGGTACATCAAAACTTATCAACTCATAATAAAACTGTCATCGAAACGTTAAGCGTGCGGACCCTACGGGTTCGAGAACTATGTAGACATGACCTAAAACCATTCTTGGTCAATAACCAATAGCGGGACCTGGATGCCCATATTGGTTCCTACATATTCTACGAAGATCTTTATCGGTCAAACCGCATAACAACATACGTTGTTCCCTTTGTCATCGGTATGTTACTTGCCCGAGATTTGATCGTCGGTATCCAATACCTAGTTCAATCTCGTTACCGGCAAGTCTCTTTACTCGTTCTGTAATACGTCATCTCATAACTAACTCATTAGTTACAATGCTTGCAAGGCTTAAGTGATGAGTATTACCGAGAGGGCCCGGAGATACCTCTCCGACAATCGGAGTGACAAAACCTAATCTCGAAATACGCCAACTCAACATGTACCTTCGGAGACACCTGTAGTACTCCTTTATAATCACCCAGTTACGTTGTGACGTTTGGTAGTACCCAAAGTGTTCCTCCGGTAAACGGGAGTTGCATAATTCTCATAGTTACAGGAACATGTATAAGTCATGAAGAAAGCAATAGCAGAATACTAAACGATCAAGTGCTAAGCTAACGGGATGGGTCATGTCAATCACATCATTCTCCTAATGATGTGATCCCATTAATCAAATGACAACACATGTCTATGGTTAGGAAACATAACCATCTTTGATTAATGAGCTAGTCAAGTAGACGCATACTAGTGACTATATGTTTGTCTATGTATTCACACATGTATCATGTTTCCGGTTAATACAATTCTAGCATGAATAATAAACATTTATCATGATATGAGGAAATAAATAATAACTTTATTATTGCCTCTAGGGCATATTTCCTTCAGTCTCCCACTTGCACTAGAGTCAATAATCTAGATTACATAGTAATGATTCTAACACCCATGGAGTCTTGGTGTTGATCATGTTTTGCTCGTGAGAGAGGCTTAGTCAACGGGTCTGCAACATTCAGATCCGTATGTATCTTGCAAATTTCTATGTCTCCCACTTGGACTTGGTCCCGAATGGAATTGAAGCGTCTCTTGATGTGCTTGGTCTTCTTGTGAAATCTGGATTCCTTTGCCAAGGCAATTGCACCAGTATTGTCACAGAAGATCTTCATTGGTCCCGATGCACTAGGTATGACACCTAGATCGGAAATGAACTCCTTCATCCAGACTCCTTCATTAGCTGCTTCAGAAGCAACTATGTACTCCGCTTCACATGTAGATCCCGCCATGACGCTTTGTTTAGAACTGCACCAACTTACAGCTCCACCGTTTAATATAAACACGTATCCGGTTTGCGATTTAGAATCGTCCGGATCAGTGTCAAAGCTTGCATCGACGTAACCTCTTACGAATAGCTCTTTGTCACCTCCATATACGAGAAACATATCCTTAGTCCTTTTCAGGTATTTCAGGATGTTCTTGACCGCTGTCCAGTGATCCACTCCTGGATTACTTTGGTACCTTCCTGCTAAGCTTATGGCTAAGCATACGTCAGGCCTGGTACACAGCATTGCATACATGATAGAGCCTATGGCTGAAGCATAGGGAACATCTTTCATTTTCTGTCTATCTTCTGCTGTGGTCGGGCATTGAGTTTGACTCAACTTCACACCTTGTAGCACAGGCAAGAATCCTTTCTTTGCCTGATCCATTTTGAACTTCTTCAAAATCTTGTCAAGGTATGTGCTTTGTGAAAGTCCTATTAAGCGTCTTGATCTATCTCTATAGATCTTGATGCCCAATATATAAGCAGCTTCACCAAGGTCTTTCATTGAAAAACTTTTATTCAAGTATCCCTTTATGCTATCCAGAAATTCTATATCATTTCCAATTAATAATATGTCATCTACATATAAAACTAGAAATGTTACAGATCTCCCACTCACTTTCTTGTAAATACAGGCTTCTCCAAAAGTCTGTATAAAACCATATGCTTTGATCACACTATCAAAGCGTTTATTCCAACTCCGAGATGCTTGCACCAGTCCATAAATGGAACGCTGGAGCTTGCACACTTTGTTAGCACCTTTTGGATCAACAAAACCTTCTGGCTGCATCATATACAACTCTTCTTCTAGAAATCCATTCAAGAATGCAGTCTTGACATCCAATTGCCAAATTTCATAATCATGAAATGCAGCAATAGCTAACATGATTCGGACAGACTTAAGCATCGCTACGGGTGAGAAAGTCTCATCATAGTCAACCCCTTGAAGTTGTCGAAAACCTTTCGCAACAAGTCGAGCTTTATAGACAGTTACATTACCATCAGCGTCAGTCTTCTTCTTAAAGATCCATTTATTCTCAATTGCTTTCCGATCATCGGGAAAGTCAACCAAAGTCCATACTTTGTTTTCATACATGGATCCCATCTCAGATTTCATGGCCTCTAGCCATTTTGCGGAATCTGGGCTCATCATCGCTTCCTCATAGTTCGTAGGTTCATCATGGTCAAGTAACATGACTTCCAGAATAGGATTGCTGTACCACTCTGGTGCGGATCTTACTCTGGTAGACCTACGTGGTTCAGCAGAAACTTGAACTGAAGTTTCATGATCAATATCATTAGCTTCCTCACTAATTGGTGTAGTTGTCACAGGAACCGGTTCTTGTGATGAACTACCTTCCAATAAGGGAGTAGATACAGTTATCTCATCAAGTTCTACTTTCCTCCCACTCACTTCTTTCGATAGAAACTCCTTCTCTAGAAAGGATCCGAATTTAGCAACGAAAATCTTGCCCTCAGATCTGTGATAGAAGGTGTACCCGATAGTCTCCTTTGGGTATCCTATGAAGACACATTTCTCCGATTTGGGTTCGAGCTTATCTGGTTAAAGTTCCTTCACATAAGCATCGCAGCCCCAAACTTTAAGAAACGACAACTTTGGTTTCTTGCCAAACCATAGTTCATAAGGCGTCGTCTCAACGGATTTTGATGGTGCCCTATTTAACGTGAATGCGGCCGTCTCTAAAGCATAACCCCAAAACGATAGCGGTAGATCGGTAAGAGACATCATAGATCGCACCATATCAAGTAAAGTACGATTACGACGTTCGGACACACCATTGCGTTGTGGTGTTCCAGGTGGCGTGAGTTGCGAGACTATCCCGCATTGTTTCAAGTGTAGACCAAACTCTTAACTCAAATATTCTCCTCCACGATCAGATCGTAGAAATTTTATTTTCTTGTTACGATGATTTTCTACTTCACTCTGAAATTCTTTGAACTTTTCAAATGTTTCCGACTTGTGTTTCATTAAGTAGATATACCCATATCTGCTCAAATCATCTGTGAAGGTGAGAAAATAACGATATCCGCCATGAGCCTCAACATTCATTGGACCACATACATCTGTATGTATGATTTCCAACAAATCTGTTGCTCTCTCCATAGTACCGGAGAACGGTGTTTTAGTCATCTTGCCCATAAGGCACGGTTCGCAAGTACCAAGTGATTCATAATCAAGTGATTCCAAAAGCCCATCAGTATGGATCTTCTTCATGCGCTTTACACTGATATGACCTAAACGACAGTGCCACAAATAAGTTGCATTATCATTATCAACTCTGCATCTTTTGGTTTCAACACTATGAATATGTGTATCACTACTATCGAGATTCAATAAAAATAGACCACTCTTCAAGGGTGCATGACCATAAAAGATATTACTCATATAAATAGAACAACCATTATTCTCTGATTTAAATGAATAACCGTCTCGCATCAAACAAGATCCAGATATAATGTTCATGCTCAACGCAGGCACCAAATAACAATTATTTAGGTCTAAAACTAATCCCGATGGTAGATGTAGAGGTAGCGTGCCGACCGCGATCACATCAACTTTGGAACCATTTCCCACACGCATCGTCACCTCGTCCTTAGCTAATCTTCGCTTAATCCGTAGTCCCTGTTTCGAGTTGCAAATATTAGCAACAGAACCAGTATCAAATACCCAGGTGCTACTGCGAGCATTAGTAAGGTACACATCAATAACATGTATATCACATATACCTTTGTTCACTTTGCCATCCTTCTTATCCGCCAAATACTTGGGGCAGTTCCGCTTCCAGTGTCCAGTCTGCTTGCAGTAGAAGCACTCAGTTTCAGGCTTAGGTCCAGACTTGGGTTTCTTCTCTTGAGCAGCAACTTGCTTGCTGTTCTTTTTGAAGTTCCCCTTCTTCTTCCCTTTGCCCTTCTTCTTGAAACTAGTGGTCTTGTTGACCATCAACACTTGATGCTCCTTCTTGATTTCTACCTCCGCGGCTTTCAGCATCGCGAAGAGCTCGGGAGTAGTTTTGTTCATCCCTTGCATATTATAGTTCATCACGAAGCTCTTGTAGCTTGGTGGCAGTGATTGGAGAATTCTGTCAATGACGCTATCATCCGGAAGATTAACTCCCAGTTGAATCAAGTGATTATTATACCCAGACATTTTGATTATATGCTCACTGACAGAACTATTCTCCTCCATCTTGCAGCTGTAGAACTTATTGGAGACTTCATATCTCTCAATCCGGGCATTTTCTTGAAATATTAACTTCAACTCCTGGAACATCTCATATGCTCCATGACGTTCAAAACGTCGTTGAAGACCTGGTTCTAAGCCGTAAAGCATGGCACATTGAACTATCGAGTAGTCATCAGCTTTGCTCTGCCAGACGTTCTTAACGTCGTCAGTTGCATCAGCAGCAGGCCTGGCACCCAGCGGTGCTTCCAGGACGTAACTTTTCTGTGCAGCAATGACGATAATCCTCAGGTGACGGACCCAGTCCGTGTAATTGCTACCATCATCTTTCAACTTTGCTTTCTCAAGGAACGCATTAAAATTCAACGGAACAACAGCACGAGCCATCTATCTACAAACAAACATAGACAAGCAAAATACTATCAGGTACTAAGTTCATGATAAATTTAAGTTTAATTAATCATATTACTTAAGAACTCCCACTTAGACAGACATCTCTCTAGTCATCTAAGTGATCACGTGATCCAAATGTACTAAACCATGTCCGATCATCACGTGAGATGGAGTAGTTTCAACGGTGAACATCTCTATGTTGATCATATCTACTATATGATTCACGCTTGACCTTTCGGTCTCCGTGTTCCGAGGCCATATCTGTATATGCTAGGCTCGTCAAGTATAACCTGAGTATTCCGCGTGTGCAACTGTTTTGCACCCGTTGTATTTGAACGTAGAGCCTATCACACCCAATCATCACGTGGTGTCTCAGCACGAAGAACTTTCGCAATGGTGCATACTCAGGGAGAACACTTCTTGATAATTAGTGAGAGATCATCTTAAAATGCTACCGTCAATCAAAGCAAGATAAGATGCATAAAGGATAAAGATCACATGCAATCAATATAAGTGATATGATATGGCCATCATCATCTTGTGCTTGTGATCTCCATCTTCGAAGCACCGTCATGATCACCATCGTCACCGGCGCGACACCTTGATCTCCATCGTAGCATCGTTGTCGTTTACGCCATCTATTGCTTCTACGACTATCGCTACCGCTTAGTGATAAAGTAAAGCAATTACAGGGCGTTTGCATTTCAAACAATAAAGCAACAACCATATGGCTCCTGCCAGTTGCCGATAACTTCGGTTACAAAACATGATCATCTCATACAATAAAATATAGCATCACGTCTTGACCATATCACATCACAACATGCCCTGCAAAAACAAGTTAGGCGTCCTCTACTTTGTTGTTGCAAAATTTTACGTGGCTGCTACGGGCGTAGCAAGAACCGTTCTTACCTACGCATCAAAACCACAACGATAGTTTTTCAAATAGACTCCGTTTTAACCTTCACAAGGACCGGGCATAGCCACACTCGGTTCAACTAAAGTGAGAGAGACAGACACCCGCCAGTCACCTTTAAGCACGAGTGCTCGTAACGGTGAAACCAGTCTTGCGTAAGCGTACGCGTAATGTCGGTCCGTGCCGCTTCATCTCACAATACCGCTGAACCAAAGTATGACATGCTGGTAGGCAGTATGACTTATATCGTCCACAAATCACTTGTGTTCTACTCGTGCATATAACATCAACGCATAAAACCTAGGCTCGGATGCCACTGATGGGGAACGTAGTAATTTCAAAATTTTCCTACGCACACGCAAGATTATGGTGGTGATATAGCAACGAGAGGGGAGAGTGTTCGTCCACGTATCCTCGTAGACCGTAAGCGGAAGCGTTAGCACAACGCGTTGATGTAGTCGTACGTCTTCACGATCCGACCGATCCAAACACCGAACGTACGGGGCCTCCGAGTTCAGCACACGTTCAGCTCGATGACGATCTCCGGCCCTCCGATCAAGCAAAGGCTCCGGAGATGAGTTCCGTCAGCACGACGGCATGGTGACGATGATGATGTTCTACCGGCACAGGGCTTCGCCTAAACTCCGCGACGATATGACCGAGGTGGAATATGGTGGAAGGGGGCACCGCACACGGCTAAGGAACGATCCGTAGATCAACTTGTGTGTCTATGGGGTGCCCCCCGCCCCCGTATATAAAGGAGCCAGGGGGGAGGAGGCCGCCGGCCTAGGGGGCCGCGCCAAGGGGGGAGTCCTACTCCCACCGGGAGTAGGACTCCCCTCTTCCAAGTTGGAGTAGGAGAGAAGGGGGAAAGAGGAGGAAGAGGGGAAGGAAAGGGGGGGCGCCGCCCCCCTTCCCTTGTCCTATTCGGACTAGGAGGGGGAGGGGCGCGCGGCCCCCTCCTGGCTCCTTCCTCTTCTCCCTCTTGGCCCATGTAGGCCCATTAACCCCCCGGGGGGTTCCGGTAACCTCCCAGTACTCCGGTAAAATGCCGATTTCACCCCGAACCATTCCGATGTCCAAACACAGCCTTCCAATATATCAATCTTTATGTCTCAACCATTCTGAGACTCCTCGTCATGTCCGTAATCACATCCGGGACTCCGAACAAACTTCGGTACGTCAAAACTTATAAACTCATAATAAAACTGTTATCGAAACGTTAAGCGTGCGGACCCTACGGGTTCGAGAACTATGTAGACATGACCTAAAACCATTCTTGGTCAATAAACAATAGCGGGACCTGGATGCCCATATTGGTTCCTACATATTCTACGAAGATCTTTATCGGTCAAACTGCATAACAACATACGTTGTTCCCTTTGTCATCGGTATGTTACTTGCCCGAGATTTGATCGTCGGTATCCAATACCTAGTTCAATCTCGTTACCGGCAAGTCTCTTTACTCGTTCTGTAATACGTCATCTCATAACTAACTCATTAGTTACAATGCTTGCAAGGCTTAAGTGATGAGTATTACCGAGAGGGCCCAGAGATACCTCTCCGACAATCGGAGTGACAAAACCTAATCTCGAAATACGCCAACTCAACATGTACCTTCGGAGACACCTGTAGTACTCCTTTATAATCACCCAGTTACGTTGTGACGTTTGGTAGTACCCAAAGTGTTCCTCCGGTAAACGGGAGTTGCATAATTCTCATAGTTACAGGAACATGTATAAGTCATGAAGAAAGCAATAGCAGAATACTAAACGATCAAGTGCTAAGCTAACGGGATGGGTCATGTCAATCACATCATTCTCCTAATGATGTGATCCCATTAATCAAATGACAACACATGTCTATGGTTAGGAAACATAACCATCTTTGATTAATGAGCTAGTCAAGTAGAGGCATACTAGTGACTATATGTTTGTCTATGTATTCACACATGTATCATGTTTCCGGTTAATACAATTCTAGCATGAATAATAAACATTTATCATGATATGAGGAAATAAATAATAACTTTATTATTGCCTCTAGGGCATATTTCCTTCATTCCCACCATCCTTCTTCAATATCGTGACGCACGTCCTAGTTCATCTAGTTGATGAGATTGTCATTCTGGGCCCCGTATTTCTACACAATATGTACCCCTTTTAGAGGTTCATGGGAGTCCTAAAGAAATATGTCCATAACCGCGCTAGGCCAGAAGGAAGCATCTCCATGGGCCATCAAACAGAGGATGTCATTGGGTTTTGTGTTGACTTCATTCCTGGCCTTAAGAAGATAGGTCTCCCTAAATTGCGGTATGACGGGAGACTGACTGGAAAAGGCACGCTTGGAGGGGAGACAATAATATGCAGGGATGGAGATTCTTGGTCTCAAGCACACTACCCAGTTCTACAAAACTCTACGTTGGTGACCCCTTATGTCGATGAACACAAGAACAGTCTGTGCTCCAAACACCCGGAGCAGTGCGGCGACTGGATTACATGTGAACACATCAGGACTTTTAGCAGTTGGTTGGAAACACGTCTCAGAGGTGAAAGCACTGTTTGTGAGGAGTTGTACTCGTTGTCCAGGGGACCATCTTCGATTGTAATGATTTGGAAATGATACGAGATAAATGGGAAAACATTTTACACGATCACCCAAGATCAAAAGAGCACCAACCAAAACAGTGGTGTCCGCTTTGATGCAGCCACCGAGAGGGGAAAGGACACATATTATGGTTACATAGTGGACATATGGGAACTTGACTACGGAGTAGATTTTAAGGTCCCTTTGTTTAATTGCAACTGGGTCAATCTGTCAGGAGGCAGGTACAGGTAGACCCACAGTATGGAATGACAACAGTGGATCTGAACAATCTTGGGTACACTGACGAACCGTTTGTCCTACCCAATGATGTGGCACAGGTTATCAATGTGAAGGACATGTCTACCAAACCGAGAAAAAGAAAAAAAAAGGAAGCGAATACATCATACGATGAGCCAAAGTGCCACATAGTTCTTTTAGGAAAAAGGGACATCGTGGGAGTGGAGGGCAAGACAGACATGTCCGAAGATTATGAAAAGTTTCATGAAATTCCTCTCTTCAAAGTCAAGGCTGACCCAAGCATCCTGATAAATGATGAAGATTATCCATGGTTACGGCGCAATAAGGAAAGGACACAAGCGAAGAAAAAGTGAAGACTTTGTCCATAACTATTATGATGATACCATGCCAACTTTCAACCTTTTCATAGTTCATTTGAAATGCCTATTGTAACAGACAAGTTTCCGTATGAAATCCTGATACTTCGAAATGATGATACCATGCCAACTTCCAACCTTCTCAACTTTCTTGCACATGCTATGTGGATGAAATGATGATACCATGCCAACTTCCAACCTTTTGAGAGTTCATTTGAAATGCTTTTCAATTTCAGGGTCTTATAGCTCAAAATAATCAGTAAATGCATGAAAAATAAGAAATGAAGTCAGAAAGGGTTGAAAATTGATGATGTGGCTTTGAATGGTGCATTCTGAACACACAAAAAGTTAGGAGTTCAAATAAGTTAAAAAAATGAAATCCCTGTGTACCAGATGAGTTTCCGTATGAAACCCTGATACTTCGAAAGAGATTGTCCATTTTGTACACGAAGTGTATCCAGTTTTTCCCATAACCCCCTCAACTTTTTAGCACATGCTATGTGGGTGAAATGATGATACCATGCCAACTTTCAACCTTTTTAGAGTTCATTTGAAATGCTTTTCAATTTCAAGGTCTTATAGCTCCAAAAAAAACCCAGTAAATGCTTTTATAAAACTCTAATAGCAAAAGGAATCAACTTAAAAGCTTTTATAAACCTCTAGTATTTTTTAAACTAAAACTATATAAAATTTATGCAACTAAAATTATCAAAGTATTTTCTATTCAAAACATGAAAAGCAGAAATAATTATCATAAAGAATTTTTTGTTAGAAACTTTAGTAGCAAAAAGAATTGTCATAAAGATTATTTTGACAGAAACTAAAATAAAAAAAATCTGTTTTTCAATATAATAATAAAATACAGTAATATTAAATAGCAGAAAAAAGAATCACTCCAAATATATTTTTATAGTGAAGTTATTCACAAACTAGTGATTCACACAAATTTCAAAGAACTAAAATTTAAACTATTCAAATTTGGAAACTAATGGAGTAACAGAAAGAGTATAATTATTATGAGCTAAAAGAAAAAGAGAATAAAAAAAGCAAAAATCAAAAGAAAACAAATAATTCCCACCGCACCGCGCTGTGCGAGGCCTTTAGTCCCGGTTGGTGCCACCAACCGGGACTAATGGGGTGCATTGGTCCCGGTTGGTGGCACAAACCGGTACCAATGCCCCCCCTTTAGTCCCGGTTGGTGCCACCAACCGGGACCAAAGGCCTCTGCTTCCCGCCCTTTGGGCTGCTGAAAAGAGGCCTTTTGTCCCGGTTGGTGGCACCAACCGGGACTAAAGGTCGCATTAGTCCCACCTTGTCTCACGAACCGGGACCAATGCGTCGTCTATATAACTGGCACTCGTCAAAATTTCGTTCAGTTCGTTCTTCCCCGCCTCGACGCCGCCACGCTGCCCGTCTCCGCCTCGCCGTCGTCATCGTTGCCCCGACGCCGTCCCGCGCTGTCCCGCACTGCCCCGACGCCGTCGCCACCCTCCCGCTCCGCGCCCCGTGCCCCGTGACGCTGCCTGCCCCTGCCCGTCGCCGTCCCGCCCCGCGCCGCCCCTCACCGTCGACCGTCGCCGCGCCGCCCCTCACGCACCATCGCCGTCCCCTACCCGTCGCCCTCGCCGCGCCCCTCACGCCGTCGCCATCCCGTGAGGTTGAATTTTGCTAATTTAATTTGATGTGTAGTTAATTGAGTTAGATTTTTTTGTAAGATTTTTTTGTAGTTCATAGATTTTTTGGTTAGATGTGTAGTTCGTAGATTTTTTGATAGATTTTTGTTCATATTGTGTTAGATTTTTTTCTGTTAATCGATTTATTTGGTGATATTATTGTTGAATATGCATCTTTGTATGTTCATATATATGCAAAGATCGAATATGCCAATTTTTTATGATTTTTTCTGTTCATAGAATTTTTATGATTTTTTTGTTGTAATTTTGTTCATAGAATTTTAATGATTTTTTTGATCATAGAATTTTCTTTGTCAATTTATGTATATGTTCATATTGTGTATGTATAGGAAAATTGTGTATGATCAAAGTCATTTATGAATATGTTCTAATTTAGAAGAGAGGAAAAAAGAAAATAAGAAGAGAAAGTGTTTAATATAATTAGTTAGAAAAATAATAGAACTATGTTTAAACTAGTTTATTTTTAGTAAGTGCTTAATATATATATATATATAGTTGAACTAGCTAGTTGAGTTAATAAACTACTTTTTTTTACTATAGAAGTAGTTTATTTTTAGTAAGTACTACTTTATTTATTTATAGTAAGTGCTTAGTAGTTGAACTAGTTGATTTAATTAATAAAACTACTTTATTTTACTATATATAGAAGTAGTTCCCGCATCGACGTCGACGATGCCTATCCCGCATCCTCGTCGTCGACTTGGTGGTGGAGGCCTTCTTTATCAGGGCCATGTCCGGGACTGGGCTCCGCCGGGCTGGTATTGGGAGGTGCTACCTTCCGGGGGGCGTAGGTTGGTGAGGAGCCAGCCCGTTGTTGACCCGATCATTGTTTGGTGGCGGTCGTGTGGGCCAGTGACTGTGCCAAGACTTCCGGACACCGCGGAGGTGGTACGTCACCGTGTCAGCGAGGAGGACGAGCACATCCGTCGCTACATGGTTGCGTTGGAGGGCAGGTTCGACAATACCTGGTAGGTTGTTCAGGGATGTCACTAGAGCTACGATCCTGTGATGGTTGCTTATCTTTGGGTGTCCACCGCCCGCTACGATACCCGTCGGGCGCTACAGTTCTAGCTGTATTAGCGATGCTATATGTATGATAGTATTCGATGAGTATTAGTGATAATTGTTGGAAATATGCCCTAGAGGCAATAATAAATTGGTTATTATTATATTTCCTTGTTCATGATAATCGTTTATTAAACATGCTATAATTGTATTGATAGGAAACTCATATACATGTGTGGATACATAGACAACACCATGTCCCTAGTAAGCCTCTAGTTGACTAGCTCGTTGATCAATAGATGGTTACGGTTTCCTGACCATGGACATTGGATGTCGTTGATAACAGGATCACATCATTAGGAGAATGATGTGATGGACAAGACCCAATCCTAAGCCTAGAACAGAGATCGTGTAGTTCGTATGCTAAAGCTTTTCTAATGTCAAGTATCTTTTCCTTAGACCATGAGATTGTGCAACTCCCGGATACCGTAGGAATGCTTTGGGTGTACCAAACGTCACAACGTAACTGGGTGACTATAAAGGTGCACTACAGGTATCTCCGAAAGTGTCTGTTGGGTTGGCACGAATCGAGACTGGGATTTGTCACTCCGTGTAAACGGAGAGGTATCTCTGGGCCCACTCGGTAGGACATCATCATAATGTGCACAATGTGACCAAGGGGTTGATCACGGGATGATGTGTTACGGAACGAGTAAAGAGACTTGCCGGTAACGAGATTGAACAAGGTATTGGTATACCGACAATCGAATCTCGGGAAACTACAATACCGTTAGACAAAGGGAATTGTATACGAGATCGATTGAGTCCCTGAGATCGTGGTTCATCCAATGAGATCATCATGGAACATGTGGGAGCCAACATGGGTATCTAGATTCCGCTGCTGGTTATTAACCTGAGAACGTCTCGGTGATGTCTACATGTCTCCCGAACCCGTAGGGTCTACACACTTAAGGTTCGATGACGCTAGGGTTATAAAGGAAGTTTGTATGTGGTTACCGAATGTTGTTCGGAGTCCCGGATGAGATCCCGGACGTCACGAGGAGTTCCGGAATGGTCCGGAGGTAAAGATTTATATATGGGAAGTCCTGTTTTGGTCACCGGAAAAGTTTCGGGTTTTATCGGTAACGTACCGGGAGGGTCCCGGGGGTCCACCAAGTGGGGCCACCGGCCCCGGAGGGCTGCATGGGCCAAGTGTGGGAGGGGACCAGCCCCAAGTGGGCTGGTGCGCCCCCCCCTCCCACAAGGGCCCAAGGCGCCTAGGGTTTGGGGAGGGGGTGCTTCCACCTAAACTTGGGGGGCAAGTTTCCCCTCTCCCCTCCCTTGGCCGCCACCCTAGATGGGTTTGGGCTGGCCGCCGCCCCTAGGGGTGGAACCCTAGGTGGGGCGCAACCCCCCCCCCCTCTCCCCCTATATATACTTGAGGGTCTAGGGGCTGCCAACACATGAGTTTTGACCTCTCCCTGGCGCAGCCCTACCTCTCTCCCTTCTCCTCTCTTGCGGTGCTTGGCGAAGCCCTGCAGGATTGCCACGCTCCTCCACCACCACCACGCCGTTGTGCTGCTGCTGGACGGAGTCTTCCTCAACCTCTCCCTCTCTCCTTGCTGGATCAAGGCATGGGAGACGTCACCGGGCTGTACGTGTGTTGAACGCGGAGGTGCCGTCCGTTCGGCACTAGGATCTCCGGTGATTTGGATCACGACGAGTACGACTCCTTCAACCCCATTCTCTTGAACGTTTCCGCTTAGCGATCTACAAGGGTATCTAGATGCACTCTCCTTCCCCTCGTTGCTGGTTTCTCCATAGATAGATCTTGGTGACACGTAGGAAAATTTTGAATTTCTGCTACGTTCCCCAACAGTGGTATCAGAGCTAGGTCTATTGCGTAGATTCTTTGCACGAGTAGAACACAAAGTAGTTGTGGGCGTTGATTTTGTTCAATATGCTTACCGTTACTTGTCCAGTCTTGTTTCGACGGTATTGTGGGATGAAGCAGCCCGGACCGACCTTACACGTACACTTACGTGAGACAGGTTCCACCGATTGACATGCACTTGGTGCATAAAGTGGCTAGCGGGTGCCAGTCTCTCCCACTTTAGTGGGAATGGATTCGATGAAAAGGGTCCTTATGAAGGGTAAATAGCAATTGACATATCACATTGTGGTTTTTGCGTAGGTAAGAAACGTTCTTGCTAGAAACCCATAGCAGCCACGTAAAACATGCAAACAACAATTAGAGGACGTCTAACTTGTTTTTGCAGGGTATGCTATGTGATGTGATATGGCCAAGAAGAATGTGATGAATGATATGTGATGTATGAGATTGATCATGTTCTTGTAATAGGAATCACGACTTGCATGTCGATGAGTATGACAACTGGCAGGAGCCATAGGAGTTGTATTTATTTATTGTATGACCTGCGTGTCATTAAACAACGCCATGTAATTACTTTACTTTATTGCTAACCGGTAGCCATAGTAGTAGAAGTAATAGTTGGCGAGACAACTTCGTGAAGACACGATGATGGAGATCATGATGATGGAGATCATGGTGTCATGCCGGTGACGATGATGATCATGGAGCCCCGAAGATGGAGATCAATGGAGCTATATGATATTGGCCATATCATGTCACTACTATATAATTGCATGTGATGTTTATTATGTTTATGCATCTTGTTTACTTAGAACGACGGTAGTAATTAAGATGATCCCTTACAACAATTTCAAGAAGTGTTCTCCCCTAACTGTGCACCGTTGCTAAAGTTCGTCGTTTCAAAGCACCACGTGATGATTGGGTGTGATAGATCCTTACGTTCACATACAACGGGTGTAAGACAGTTTTACACATGCAAAACACTTAGGGTTAACTTGACGAGCCTAGCATGTACAGACATGGCCTCGGAACACAGAGACCGAAAGGTCGAACATGAGTCGTATGGAAGATACGATCAACATGAAGATGTTCACCGATGATGACTAGTCCGTCTCACGTGATGATCGGACACGGCCTAGTTGACTCGGATCATGTAATCACTTAGATGACTAGAGGGATGTCTATCTGAGTGGGAGTTCATAAGATGAACTTAATTATCCTGAACATAGTCAAAAGATCTTTGCAAATTATGTCGTAAGCTCGCGCTTTAGTTCCACTGTTTAGATATGTTCCTAGAGAAAATATAGTTGAAAGTTGACAGTAGCAATTATGCGGAAAGTAGAAAGCTTATGTCCTTAATGCACCGCTCAGTGTGATGAACCCCAAAACGTCGTTTGTGGATGTTGCGAACATCAGACATACACGTTTTGATAACTACGTGATAGTTCAGTTAAACGGTTTAGAGTTGAGGCACCAAAGACGTTTTTGAAACGTCGCGGAACATATGAGATGTTTCAAGGGCTGAAATTGGGATTTCATGCTCGTGCCCACGTCAAGAGGTATGAGACCTCCGACGATTTTCTTAGCCTGCAAACTAAGGGAGAAAAGCTCAATCGTTGAGCTTGTGCTCAGATTGTCTGAGTGCGACAATCACTTGAATCGAGTGGGAGTTGATCTTCCAGAGATAGTGATGTTTCTCCAAAGTCATTGCCACCAAGCTGCTAGAGCTTCGTGATGAACTATAACATATCAGGGATAGATATGATGATCCTTGAGGTATTCGCGATGTTTGACACCGCGAAAGTAGAAATCAAGAAGGAGCATCAATTGTTGATGGTTGGTGAAACCACTAGTTTCAAGAAGGGCAAGGGCAAGAAGGGATACTTCATGAAACAGCAAATCAGCTGCTGCTCTAGTGAAGAAACCCAAGGTTGAACCCAAACCCGAGACTAAGTGCTTCTGTGATAAAGGGAACAGTCACTAGAGCGGAATTACCCCAGATACTTGGTAGATGAGAAGGCTGGCAAGGTCGATAGAAGTATATTGGATATACATTATGTTAATGTGTACCTTACTAGTACTCCTAGTAGCACCAGGGTATTAGATACTGGTTCGGTTGCTAAGTGTTAGTAACTCGAAATATAAGCTACGGAATAAACGGAGACTAGCTAAAGGTGAGCTGACGATATGTGTTGGAAGTGTTTCCATGTTTGATGTGATCAAACATCACACGCTCCCTCTACCATCAAGATTAGTATTAAACCTAAATAATTGTCATTTGGTGTTTGCGTTGAGCATAGACATGATTAGATTATGTCTATCGCAATACGGTTATTCATTTAAAGAGAATAATGGTTACTCTATTTATTTGAATAATACCTTCAATGGTCTTGCACCTAAAGGGATGGTTTATTGAATCTCGATCGTAGTGATACACATTTTCATGCCAAAAGGTATAAGATAGTAATGATAGTACCACTTACTTGTGGCACTGCCATGTAGGTCATATTGGTATAAAACGCATGAAGAAGCTCCATGTTGATGGATCTTTGGACTCACTCGTTTCTGAAAAGTTTGAGACATGCGAACCATGTCTATTGGTGTATATGCATGAAGAAACTCCATGCAAATGGACCGTTCGGACTCACTTGATTTATGAATCACTTGAGACATGCAAATCTTACCACATGGGCAAGATGACTGAAAAGCCTCGGTTTCAGTCAGATGGAACAAGATAGCAACTTGTTGGAAGTAACAAATTTTGATGTGTGCAGTCCAATGAGTGCTGAGGCATGCAGTGAATATCGTTATGTTCTTACTTCACAGATGATTCGAGTAGATGTTGAGTATATTTACTTGATGAAACAAAAGTCTGAATTATTGAATGGTTCAAGTAATTTCAGAGTGAAGTTGAAGATCATCGTGACAAGAGGATAAAATGTCTTTGATATGATCATAAAGATGAGTATCTGAGTTACAAGCTTTGGCACGCAATTAAGACATTGTGGAAATTGTTTCACAATTAATACTGCCTGGAACACCATAGTGTGATGGTGTGTCCGAACATCATAGTTGCACCCTATTGGATATGGTGCGTACCATGATGTCTCTTATCGAATTACCACTATCGTTCATGGGTTAGGCATTAGAGACAACCGGACTCACTTTAATGGGGCACCAAGTAATTCCGTTGAGACGACACCGTTTGAACTGTGGTTTGGAGAAACCTAAGTTGTCGTTTCTTAAAAGTTTGGGGCTGCGACGCTTATGTGAAAAAGTTTCAGGTTGATAAGCTCGAACCCAAAGCGGATAAAATGCATCTTCATAGGACACCCAAAACAGTTGGGTATACCTCCTAATTCAGATCCGAAAGCAATAGGGATTGTTTCTTGAACCGGGTCCTTTCTCGAGGAAAAGTTTGTCTCGAAAAGTTGAGTGGGAGGATGGTGGAGACTTGATATGGTTATTGAACCATCACTACAACTAGTGTGTAGCAGGGCACAGGAAGTTGTTCCTGTGGCACCTACACCAATTGAAATAGAAGCTTATGATAGTGATCATGAAACTTCGGATCAAGTCACTACCATACCTCGTAGGGTGACAAGGATGCGTACTGCTTCAGAGTGGTGCAGTAATCCTGTCGTGAAGGTCATGTTGCTAGACAACAATGAACCTACGAGCTATGGAGAAGCGATGGTGGGCCCAAATTCCGACAAATGGTCAGAAGCCATGAAATCCGAGATAGGATCCATGTATCAGAACAAAGCATGGACTTTGGTGGACTTGCCCAATGATCAGCAAGCCATTGAGATAAATGGATCTTCAAGAAGAAGACGGACGTGGATGGTAATCTCACCATCTATGAAGCTCGACTTGTGGCAAAGAGTTTTTCACAAGTTCAAAGAGTTGACTACGATGAGATTTTCTCATCCGTAGCGATGCTTTAGTCCGTCGGAATCATGTTAGCATTAGCTGCATTTATGAAATCTGGCAGATGGATGTCAAAATGAGTTTCCTTACCAGTCTTCGTAAGGAAAGGTTGTATGTGATACAATCAGGAATTTTTTGTCGATCCTAAGGATGCTAAAAGGTATGCTGGCTCCAGCGATCCTTCTAAGGACTGGAGTAAGCATCTCGGAGTTGGAATGTGCGTTTTGATGATCAAAGTTTTTGGGTTTATACAAAGTTTATGATAAACTTGTATTTCCAAAGAAGTGAGTGGGAGCACTATAGAATTTCTGATGAGTATATGTTGTTGACATATTGTTGATCAGAAATGATGTAGAATTTCTAGAAAGCATAAAGGGTTGATTGAAAGGAGTTTTCAAGGGAAAACTTGGATTAAGTTACTTGAACATTGAGCATGAAGATCTATGAGGATAGATCAAAAACGCTTAATGGTATTTTCAAATGAGCACATACCTTGACATGATCTTGAAGGTGTTCAAGATGGATCAGTCAAAGAAGGAGTTCTTGCCTGAGTTGTAAAGTACGAAGTTAAGACTTAAAGCTCGACCACAACAGAAAAGAGAGAAAGGACGAAGGTCGTCCCCTATGTTTCAGACGTAGGCTCTATAGTATGCTATGCTGTGTACCACACCGGAAGTGTGCCTTGCCATGAGTCAGTCAAGGGGTACAACAATGATCCAGGAATGGATCATTGGACAGTGGTCAAAATTGTCCTTGGAGTAAATAAGGACATGTTTCTCGATTATGGAGGTGATAAAGAGTTAGGCGTAAAGGGTTACGTCGATGCAAAGTACATACGGAATATCTCCAAGTGGAGCGTGGAAGCAGCATTTACAGAATGACCTAGAGATTTGCAAAGTACATACGGATCTGAATGTTGCAGACCCGTTGACTAAAACCTCTCTCACAAGCAAAACATGATCAAACCCCAGAACTCATTGAGTCTTAATCACATGATGATGTGAACTAGTTTAATGACACTAGTAAACTCTTTGGATGTTGGTCACATGGCGATGTGACCTGTGAGTGTTAATCACATGGCGATGTGAACTAGATTATTGACTCTAGTGCAAGTGGGAGACTGTTGGAAATATGCCCTAGAGGCAATAATAAATTGGTTATTATTATATTTCCTTGTTCATGATAATCGTTTATTATCCATGCTATAATTGTATTGATAGGAAACTCAGATACATGTGTGGATACATAGACAACACCATGTCCCTAGTAAGCCTCTAGTTGACTAGCTCGTTGATCAATAGATGGTTACGGTTTCCTGACCATGGACATTGGATGTCGTTGATAACGGGATCACATCATTAGGAGAATAATGTGATGGACAAGACCCAATCCTAAGCCTATCACAGAGATCATGTAGTTCGTATGCTAAAGCTTTTCTAATGTCAAGTATCTTTTCCTTAGACCATGAGATTGTGCAATTCCCGGATACCGTAGGAATGCTTTGGGTGTACCAAACGTCACAACGTAACTGGGTGACTATAAAGGTGCACTACAGGTATCTCCGAAACTGTCTGTTGGGTTGGCACGAATCGAGACTGGGATTTGTCACTCCGTGTAAACGGAGAGGTATCTCTGGGCCCACTCGGTAGGACATCATCATAATGTGCACAATGTGGCCAAGGGGTTGATCACGGGATGATGTGTTACGGAACGAGTAAAGAGACTTGCCGGTAACGAGATTGAACAAGGTATCGGTATACCGACGATCGAATCTCGGGCAAGTACAATACCGTTAGACAAAGGGAATTGTATACGGGATCGATTGAGTCCCTGACATCGTGGTTCATCCGATGAGATCATCGTGGAACATGTGGGAGCCAACATGGGTATCCAGATCCCGCTGCTGGTTATTGACCGGAGAACATCTCGGTGATGTCTACATGTCTCCCGAACCCGTAGGGTCTACACACTTAAGGTTTGATGACGCTAGGGTTATAAAGGAAGTTTGTATGTGGTTACCGAATGTTGTTCGGAGTCCCGGATGAGATCCCGGACGTCACGAGGAGTTCCGGAATGGTCCGGAGGTAAAGATTTATATATGGGAAGTCCTGTTTTGGTCACCGGGAAAGTTTTGGGTTTTATCGGTAACGTACCGGGACCACTGAGAGGGTCCCGGGGGTCCACCAAGTGGGGCCACCGGCCCTGGAGGGCTGCATGGGCCAAGTGTGGGAGGGGACCAGCCCCAGGTGGGCTGGGGCGCCCCCCCCCCTACAAGGGCCCAAGGCGCCTAGGGTTTGGGGAGGGGGTGCTTCCACCTAAACTTGGGGGGCAAGTTTCCCCTCTCCCCTCCCTTGGCCGCCACCCTAGATGGGTTTGGGCTGGCCGCCGCCCCTAGGGGTGGAACCCTAGGTGGGGGCGCAACCACCCCCTCTCCCCCTATATATACTTGAGGGTCTAGGGGCTGCCAACACATGAGTTTTGACCTCTCCCTGGCGCAGCCCTACCTCTCTCCCTTCTCCTCTCTTGCGGTGCTTGGCGAAGACCTGCAGGATTGCCACGCTCCTCCACCACCACCACGCCGTTGTGCTGCTGCTGGACGGAGTCTTCTTCAACCTCTCCCTCTCTCCTTGCTGGATCAAGGCATGGGAGACGTCACCGGGCTGTACGTGTGTTGAACGCGAAGGTGCCGTCCGTTCGACACTAGGATCTCCGGTGATTTGGATCACGACGAGTACGACTCCTTCAACCTCGTTCTCTTGAACGCTTCCGCTTAGCGATCTACAAGGATATGTAGATGCACTCTCCTTCCCCTCGTTGCTGGTTTCTCCATAGATAGATCATGGTGACACGTAGGAAAATTTTGAATTTCTGCTACGTTCCCCAACAATAATATTCGACGATGTACGGACACAAGAGATGGTGTACTTTTGCTTATAATTGAATGCATGCTAATTTGAATACTACTTTATTTTACGATTTGGTTTTGCTTATTGAATGCTCATATTGGAAAAGTACTCCTACTTTGAATGCTAAAATTGGAGAGCACTCTATGCAGAAATCTAGGAACCCCCTCCATCATCCACGCCGTCGTGGGGGTAGCTTCTCCTTCATTCCCGTGTGCTAGACAATTTGGTGTAATAATGCACTCGGGAATGGAAGGATGAGCTACCATCACCGATAGTCAACCCGTGATTAATAATAATGATCTAATTTCGGTTTTTTAGTACATATATTTAATTGTACAAGTTTAATATTTGAATTATGAACATAGGCCGGAAATGTCGTACTCGGACGACGAAAACCGCCCGGGGGAGTGCGACTGGTGCCACGACAACCGAGGCATGTGCAACAGGTTCCTTGAGCTGCACGAAGATCGGCGCTTCAACATTAAGCTCGAGGAGACCTTCGTTGTTCATACGGTACGCAACGACGACAATAGTTTTTTTCGTAATTAAGCACGACTTCAACTATTTTAACGTGTATTTTTCATCTTTTCCAATTCGACTAGCTTATCCCATGCTATGCAAGACGCTATGTCTTGGAGAGGATGGGTTTTGAAGACCATGAAAGTATGGAAACCAAAAAAAATTCACCTAAGGACCCATCGTGGTGTGGATTTTGAAGTAAAGTTGTACAATGCTGAGAGTGTAACCCATTTTGGTTGCAAAAATTGGGAAGCACTTTGCAAGATGTATGGTTTTGATGAGGGTATGCTTGTCACCAAGGATCTTGGTGATCCTACAATCGAGCAAGACAATATGGACATTTGGGTCCTTTTGGATACACTTCCAATTCTTCCCCCATGTGAGCTTCTCAAACATAGTAATTAAGTAATTTATATTGTTTATTTCAAAATAGTTGACAACTTATTTCCATTGACAGCTTATTTTCATTCTTCAAAGAATGTGCGGAAGATGATAGACAAAACCCACTACACCGATGGCTCCGAATTAACTTATAAGGAGAAAAATCATCTGATCGCATTTTGTACTAATCTTGAGAATTACAATATCTACAATCGAACTCCTCAACATTATGGTCAATACGTGCCACTAGTGCACGTGTTGAACTACGGTAAGTACCATGGAAATACCCTGGTAAGATTTTTTACTATTACGACATCCGTGCATCTTTTTGCATACTTCTAAAACTAGTACATCATTGCTAACTACGAAGTTATTACTATGTTTTTCAACAGATAATCCCGAATGAATGTGTGCCTCATTTGATGTATACGCACGGTCACCTTGATGTTTTAAACAGACAACCAGGTCGTCCTACGAATCTCAACTGTCCATACCCGATTTCTAAAAGAAGTGGAGACATAACCATCAAAGAATGGAAAAATGTATGGACAATCGTAAGGAGATTCTTGGAAGCAAAAGGAAGCGAAGCGCAAGAATTGGAGACAGGATGTTCTCCATTCTTCATAATGGAGAGTCAGGGTCTATATTGTTTTATGCTATTTTACCTTAAGGGTGTTTAGGTCCTACCTGATACTGATGATCATGTGCTAAGAACAATTACTAGGGTTGGGCTCGATGACTATGAGGATGATGATCGTATGACTTGTTATTAATAACGAGTAGAAGTTGTATGATGATGCATGATTAGTAGGACTTGTTATTATACATGATGATGTATGATGCGAGCATGAGTTATTATATATCAGCGGGTGAAATGAACATAGCAGTAGCGTTGGTAAACCAAGGACGAATATATAAGAGAGGACACTTCTCTCTATTAGCTAGCTAATAACAACCTAAATTAACCCCCAAAACCCCTAAACCAACCACTTTTTTTACAAAAGAAAAAGCTCAGCTCCAGCCAGCTGCTGACGCGTGGAAGCCTTTTGGTCCCGGTTTATGTCACCAACCGGGACCAAAGGCCCCCTTGCCTGGGCTGCCCGCAGTGGCCACGTGGAGGCCCATCTGTCCCAGTTCGTGTAAGAACCGGGACTAAAGGGGGAGGGCATTAGTACGGACCTTTTAGTCCCGGTTCTTAAACCGGGACAAAAGGCCCTTACGAACCGGGACAAATGCCCTGTTTTCTACTAGTGTCTAGAAGCAGCACTCTCAGTACTCATCTCCTTGCGAAGCAGTGCTTGAACATGAGGGTCCCGCACGATTGAACTTGGTACCGGCGAACTCTGCTGTGTGGAGTCCATGTTCTCTCCGCCGCCATGTCCGGCCTCTTCCCCGCCGCCATTATCGATCATCTCTTCGTCTTGCCCCGTGTCGTCATTGCCTGCCCAGTCGGCGTACACAACATCATCATCCTCATCTTTAATTATCCACCGAGTATAGCCATCCATGAAACTAGTCATGAGCAGGTGCGCTTCAACACGGCCATCGTCAAAGGGGTCGAGCCAAACTATTCCTTTGCATTTTCAACATGGACATAAAACCTCTGTCCGGTTATTTTCTTTCATGTCCTGCACCGCCGACCGCAACCACCTGTCCACCATCGTTCCACTGACCATCATGAACGTCTGCACGGTAATAATAAACAAATTGATTATAAAAATGTGTGCATGCATCAAAGTCATACAAAAATTCGGCATGACCTTCCCTAAAAATAGGACATATAGATCTAGAGTTTGCCCGGAATTCGGCGAAACGGAAATAAATCGACATTTCGGCAAAACATAGGCAACTCAAAAGCACAATTTGGCGTCAACTCATGCCACACACACAATTTCCATCATATCGCCGAATTATCATATCACACACACATACACATATTTCCATTTTGCAAAAGCATGAAATTTTAATCACCTCTATCTCGAGATCGAGCACACGGTGGAGATGATGATGTAGGGAGATCAAAAGTGCACAAAGCTCTTCTTGACAAAGATAGATCTAGTTAGGGGGAAAATAGGTCACTTAACTAAATGCTACATCTACCTAGCTAGCTAATTTGGGAGGAGACAACTTCAACTAGTGGAGGGGGAAGGAAAAAGAGAAAGGAGATGCATGAATGGAGGTGGTGTAGTTAGCTAGGAGTAATGAAGAGAGAGAAAGGTAGGTAGAAGAGGGAGAGTAATGGGGGGGGGGAGAAATATTCAGGAAGAAGAAGAGTGCGAGAGGGAGGAGGTGGGAGGTAGGGGAAATGGAAGAGAGAAGATGGGGGAGGGGAGGACGGGTGGAAAAACGTGGTGGTGTGCGACGTCTTAGCAGTAGCGCGGGAGGAAAAACGCGCTACTGATAAGAGCATAGCAGCAGCCCGCTTTTCTCACACGCGCTACTGCTAATGGGGGCCAACCGTGTGGCCAATTTCATAATTAGCAGCAGCGATCGGACTAAAAAGCGTGCTATTACTATTGCATTAGCAGGAGCGCGCATCATGACACAGCGCTGCTGCTAAACTTAGGTTGTTGGGTACTGTCGGTTGATTTTTGTAGCAGCGCGGTTTAGCCCGCACAAGCTACTGCTAAATTTGTATCAGTAGCTAGTTTTTGTTACCCGCGCTAGTGTTAATTAGCAGTAGCGCTTCTTTTTATGCCGCACTGCTGCTAAAATTCTGTGTATAAGGTTTTTCCTAGTAGTGATACGTAGTACTGGCTAGTACTCGGATGAAAGTATTCGAAAGTACTAAAACTTGTGGGGCCGCTACTAATGACAATGTGGGGGCACCTTTTAATCTAGGGGCATTTTAGTCACAGGAAAAATTTGCACGCGCGGCCTCTCTCGTCCAATGCAAAACCGCCGCCATGGTCCTCTTTTCTTCCATCACCATTACATAACCGCAGCCATCTCCTCCCTCTCCTGCATTCCAAATCCACCACAGAACAGGCTTCCGCTAAAGAAAGATCATGGACGAGCTAGATATTTAAAATTCTAATGCCAACCACATCCACGTCAGCTGGATATATCTCACCGACTTAATTTTGTATGAGCTAGGCAGCCCGGCCGTACGAGAAGAAAACGATTGATCAGCTGAGAATTTATTCCCTGGAAAAGACAAAACTCCACATATTCGTTAGTGTGAACAAAAGAATTGTAACCACACCTCTGGAGATATTTTTTCTCTGAGCAAAAGAAGACTGGATTTCGTAGTTTGGACGTGTGTTATAAAAAAGTTTGGCGTCGTCGTATTTGTCTTGTCACTAGTTAGTTTTCTCCATCTCTACAACTGGAAATAAATCTAAGGTTCCATCTTTCACTCAGTTTTCTTTCCACCACCCCTACGTCCAAACTCCCACTCTCCATCGATTTTTGGTGGTTTTCCATCTCCTTCTAGCTTTCAGCAAACCAATTTTTGTTACCCGAAAAACCAGATCAAATTACAGGATAAATTTACAGTACCTAAATAAATTATTTCTTCTGGTAAAATCTGATATCGGTCAGACATCTTTGATAACTCAATAAAAATAATAGAATAAGATCTTGGTCCGTAGACAAATAAATATGAAGCAAACTTTTATTTTCGTTAAGCTAATAAAGCAGGTCAATCAGGGGCTCATACCTATATTTTCCAGTTTAAGAAATGATAGAAAATTTATGCTTTTTATAACCAAAACATAATTTATTTTCTATTTTTTGTATAAAGATTTGCCCCGTATGATCGTATTGTTGTGTTAACACGTATTTCGCTACCATGGTAACGCACACACACATTCCTAGTTTTGCTAAAAAGAATCAGTCTATTACCCGAATCCACAGTACTAATAACCATGATAAAAAGATTACATCAAAGTCATTGGGCCTGGTCGACTTCGTCCACCCAACCAGGCAAAATGTGTCGTCGCAAGCCTTGGCGGAGCCATTTTGATCTCATTGTTGATCTTGAACAGGAAGTCATCAAGGGCACAACCCTGTCCGACCAACACTCTAGCTGAAGCTGCCTTTGCCGAAAGAGTTGTAGAACCAAATCAAAAGTTTGAGCCTCTATAATTTCTCACATGCCCCACACCATCACTGGTGGTCACACGGACGTGATGGAGATGAGGATGAAGGAGTCAACTAAAAAAGAAAGATGAGACCGCAGTGGCAAAACATTACAAACTTAACATCTTGTTGGCTGGAATTGCCGGCATAAAATTACGCCATCGAGCCCTTGTTGCTGCCATAGATGACTGCGTCAAGATGGGGAGGCTCGAGCTCACCTTAATCGCCAGACCGAGACCACCACGGTACCACAATGATGCATTGCCACAAAACCATAGCACTAACCTATCTAAGGGCCGAGATCGAGGGCACTGGGTTTCCCAACCTCTCACACCCATGGAGAGACTACCTATCAGCTTTTTAACTAAAATCACTTTGTAATTTACATCAGAGATATCGGATATTTGAAAAATATTACGGTAAAATGTACTGCATTGTGGTTTATATATGATGCACCAGAGGGGCGAGTAATGGCGAGGGAGGATTTTAGAATACACCGCATTTTCTTTGATCCAATCCACACGTACAAAAAGGCCCATCACTGTCAGAAATCTCACGTGGGCCAACAAGAAACACCGCTAGAGATGGCCCTCCGTGGAACCGCAGCATTAGCGATGAACGGTTGAGATTAGGAGGTTTTTTTGGTTTGTGATAGACCTGCCAAGCAAACCCTAAGTAGAATTTCCCGTGTTGCTCGGTCCTTAACAAAAAAAAAATAGAATGGAGGAATTCAACAAAAACATCGTTTGTCATAAGTAAGTCTAGGAATAGACAAGAGGTTGCGAGTAACAAAAGGAACATGAAGAACATTGGATAGTTGAAGTTAACGTAGATTTTGGCAGAGATGTTTGACCAATATGAGAGATATGCATACCCACTTGCTGCATGAACCTTGTCATGGCCCTGGTCGGGCTCAAATGACCCAAGCTTTGAGAGATCGCTCGTCAGATGATCTATAGCACTAGTATCCATGTACCAGCTGGCATCAACATGATAAGAAGGGGTATGCCCTTGTGTTACCATTGGCGCTCGTTGTTGCATCTGTCATTGCTGATACCTAGGAAATCGCGCTTGAAGCTTTTATGGCAACATGAGGGAAGATGGGCAGGAATACCAGATAAGAGACAAGCGCGACGATTGCTCTGGTGACTGCACAACTGACACCCCAAGCGTGAGTCCTCCCGGTGGCTACCATTGGTAACCAATGGCTTCTGCCATGGCACGACGGAAAGAAGAGGTGGCTTGCGGGCACCACTTTTGGAGCGAGGATTGCAGGAAGGGCGCAAACTGCCCCGGTATGCCGTGTTGGTGGAGGGGTTGTTGGTGCAAACCTCTGTGGTGCGACGAGTTTCAAGCCGATGTTCTGTCCCGAGAAGGTGTGCATAGAGATCACGAGGTGCGATAGGCGTGTCACGCCCATGGATAACCTCAACAAGGGAGTCGCACACACTTTCAATACCATTGAGAACGAATGAATTAAATTCTTCGTTATCGGGAGGTTGAACGGTAGAAGTGAGCATGTCGGCGAGATCTTTGATTTTGTTGAAGTAAACGAATGCAGAGAGATCACATTTTTTTTCATATCTTGCTGTTGTTCTCAGATCGCCATAGAGGGAGCGGTGGATTGAGAAGCTAAACTCCCTTCGAGGACCATCCAAGCATCTTGAGTGGCTGCGAAGAGAACCATGCTAGTAATGCCTTCGGTGAGATACGAACAGATTACTGAGAGGATTGCCTAGTCTTGGGTAGTCCAAGCGTGATAGCCCGAGTTGAGGATGGCGACCCGAGCGCCATCAGGCGTGGTGGATGGGACAAACTGTATGACGCATGATAAAGTACCATCAACGAAGCCTTCGAGGTAGTGGCTGCGAAAAAGGGCAGGAACTGCGCACGCGAGCAAGTAGGTGTCGGCGGAGAGCTTGACAATGAACAAGTGGGCGAAGATGAATGGCACCGACGGGGGCTCTTCAGCCATGATCAGGGCGACGGGAGCAGCTAGGGCAGGTGCCGGCAGGGAGACCTGCCTGATAGGAGAGGTGGCAAGAATTCCTCCATGGGTGAAGAAGGCTGAAGCAAGCCATGTTGAGAGAACATGGGGCCGGCTGTGACTATCCTGATGGTCAGCGACGGTAGGCCGACATCAGTAGAGGAGGAGGTATGCCCTCTAGCCAGAAGTGAGGTAAGCATTGGCGCGACGCCAAATGCCATGGAGGATGAGGATGGAGCCGTGGAGGAAGAGGTGGTAGCGGCGGTAGCGAAAGACATCATGGATGCAATCAGGTGGCGGTGACGACGAGGGCGGAAGCGCGCTTGAAGACCGACCTAATCTGATACCATGCTAAAGAGGGGTTTACGACTTCGTTTGGGTGGGCAGCTTGTCCTCTAGGGGCGGCTTGTCAAATATATTTATAAGACAGTTTATAAAGAAATACAAGGTATACATTGTATACTATGAAAGTCTAACAATGGAGACCTGGCAATCGTGGGCTCTCCCAATAATTGGGTAGGATTTCGCACCCCACGACATGGCAAAAACTTGGCTGATAATTGTACTTGGGATGCCGTAGAGGTGTGGGCGCACCAATTATTTGGTCTTCATCCAAATGAGCACCCAAGGCTGGGTCAACTTCCAATTTTTTGGCAGGATGTCTCAAGGGAAATGATCCAAATCACCCCTAAAACATACCCTATCATTATAAAGGTAAAGTCGACTATTTTATGCTTACTGTGCACATCAGTTAACAAATTTCCTAAAATGCAGGACCATTTCGATTCTCATGTGAGAGCAGAACATAGACATTAGTCCGTTTGAATTGTTCATGAAAAAGTGACCTAAACTCACTGCCACTATGAATTGACGACACATGCACCAACATGCTCCTCCAGCCGTGGAGCCCGAAGCAAACCTCCCTAAAGAATAGGGATTTCTTTTTGTAACCTAACAAACCGGCCATCATATACACATTAAATGAAATTACCATTTTCTCAAAAAAAAAGAGGAAGTGTACTGAAGCATGCCCCCATAACAAATTTATAGGTGCGCAGCAGAGTTGAATAAACCCACATCATCTGGTTGTAAATAAGCAGTTGAACTGAATGTTCTTCAATGAGTGGCTAGCATGCATGTCTTGATAATGAACCTACCTTAAACTCAAAGCCTTAGGTGTAGATGTCAATGACTAGTATGTAATTGGAGTATGCAGAAATGACAACCAATTGACCAGCATGTGTTGACCTGTAGGAAGAGGGAGGGACATGCTAAGGACTGATTGTCTAGCGGAGATTCACAATTGTTGCAAATTAAATCACTGATCTATTCTACAACCGTATTGGGTTCTGGCTGTTGAATGAAACTATTTGACTCAAGAGTATAGACGAACATTCAAGAGGACGTGTGTCTGCACTGCCTGAGAAAGACCTTGATGAAGCTACCTGACCATTGGAAAAAATATATCTTAATAACACCTGCGTAATAAATAATCATATTGAGGAAAGTGCGGCTTATGAAACTTCTATGATTTGATACTAGAAGAATAGTTGGTCAGGATGGGGCTTCCGCTAAAGAAAAATCATGGACGAGCTAGATAATTTTTTCAGGGGTATATGGACGAACTATATCTTTAAAATTATATTTCGCCAAAAAAAAGGATCCTTATAAGATTCTAAAATGCGAACCACATCCGCATCAGTTGGATATCTCACAGACATAATTTTGTATCAGCTAGGCAGCCCGGCCATAGGAGAAGAAAGCGATTGACCAGCTGATAGTTTTTCTCCCTGGAAGACAAAGCTTCATAGATTCGTTAGTATAAACAGAAGACCACAGGTTGGTCATTTCGCCGTCGTTGCTAGCCGTACATAGGCCGATACCACACGTCTGGAGATATTTTGATCGAGCAAATTAGCTACACCTTTCATGCACTGTTCATGAAAAGAGGACTGGACACCGTACTTTGGACGTACGCTAGTGTGCGTTATAAAGAATCTTGGCATGGACATTCTTATCTTGTCACTAGTAAGTGTTTTTTGTTAAAAGATGTTTGAAATTTATTAACCGAATCCACGATACAAATACCCGGCAGGCGTCCTGGATGGAACCTCAGGTCTTAGATGTTAGGTTTGGCTGCAAGGTATGTTTGTTATTAGGCCCAGACTATCAGCATCCCTTCATCAATTGGATAGGAGTAGCGACAGATGTTGCCTAGGCGGTGGCTTTAGTCTTACTATTGTATCACTTTGTAAGGTCTTGTGTGAATAATTAATAAAGTGGCTGCATGCATCGTCCAGATGCATAGGCTGGGGGTCCTCCTTCATATTTTTTTAAATTTTTTTAACCGAATCCACAATACAAATACGCATGATAATTTTTTTTACATCAAAGTCCTTGGGCCGGCTGCCTTCTTCCCTCCCAACTGGGCAAAATGCGTCATCGCAAGCATTGACGGAGCCATATTAATCTCATTTGTTGATCACAAACGAGAAGTTACCAAGGTCACAATCCTGCCAGGCTAGCACTCTGGAGATGAAACTGCCGCCGTTGAAAGAGTTGTAGACCCAAATACAAGATTCAAGCGTCCATAATTTATCACCTGTCCCACTCCATCACTTGGGGTCGCACCAACATCACGGAGACAATGATGAAGGACCCAACTACAACGGGAAGTTGTCATCGCACTAGCAAAACCCTACAAACTTTAACCTCTTGTTGACTTGCATGGTCAACATAAATTTACGCCACCAAGTCATGGTCGCTGCCATAGATGACTGTGTTGAGACGGGGAGGCTTGAGGTGACCTTAATCGCCAATCCAAAACCGCCGCCAATACCAACGACGCGCCGACGTGAAACCCTAACACTAACCTATCTAAAAGCCGAGATCGAGGGCAGTGGGTTTCCCAGCCTCTCACACCACTGGAGAGGTGTGATTAGGAGGGGAGAACTCAAGGGCTTGATGCCGACATCGGACAATGGGGAGCGAAGTCTCTCCCTTATTGACTTGAGGAAGATGCGGCTGAGGAGAGATAATCACTGGTGTGGGGAATGTTAGGAAAGTGCGCACCCAACATACACACCACTTGGATGCACACAGTCAACAAGGAAACAATAATAAGAAGAAAAAACATAAAGGTCAAGGTGAGGCAAACGACACACTGCAACAAAACTTGGACAACTACCACCACTTTTTACAACACCACTGCTATGACATGATTCCCCAACAATGTATTAACGCTGTCGTCTCCGAATCCAACCATTAATGTCGGATCATGGATTTTCACCGAGGAGAGAAAGTTCGAGCAAAATCCAGACAGTGACTTCAGCAAGGAAGCTTAAACTACCACTTCTGGGCATAAATAGTGAATGTTCCACCTAGGGTTTCTTGCCCTGAATTGAGACCTGATACTCGACGAGCACCATGAAGGGCGGAGTCCCAAGTGTTGCCACCACCAACTTGCCAGAGAAGAAGTTTTTCTGAAATGTACTGATCAACACATAAAAATCATATATTAGGATGAACTTCACACATTTGGCTTTTGCTTGGACATCAGTTCTTCCATCTTAGACAACAACGAGCATGTTAACACCAATGCCGATATGGTGCACATCACGATCGTCAGGGACGACTTATACCTGTTGGAGAAGATCCATCACAAGGTCAAGAGGTGGCGGAGGTGGGGGGGGGATAGCCTATCACAGGAAGCTCGGCGGACAAGTCACTTGAACCGCCACCGATCAGCCAGTACCACTGGCTCCATCGGTCGCCCAACCACCTATACCCATGCTCACAGATCTGCATAAAATGGAAGCAGGCACACGGAACCCAAGTGGCCATATCACGCACCCCTCCTCCATGTCATAATGTCGACGGGGAATCAAAGATTGGGAGGCTACAGGGGGGGGGGGGGCAACCATCGGATTAGGTCGGTCCAAATCCGATTACCCAGCCATGAATGGGACACAATCCTAGTCGTCTCCCAACAACCCCTAGACGTGCGGCGTCCGGTCGCGAAGGCCAGCGACCGAATAAGAGCTTTAAATCAGCCAAACACCACCATCTTTAGCGCCACCAGGAGCAACCTCCACATCGACTGACGCCATTGTTGCCTCTGTGCCGCGGAAACCATGTGTTGCCCCCAGCAAGCCATTTTGTGTCATGATTTAATTGGCCCATGCACAACTGCTATGAGCTATATGTGCGAGTCGCCTGGGGGAGAGGCAACAACATCCACTTGTCACTAGGATGGGCCAGCAACCACCCCACTGCTGCCAAAGGATCGGTGTTCCCATGACAGATTGGACATAGTGTGCGCATATGAAATCTTTATGATTATGATTAGATAAAAACAAGTTGTTCCCGATCGAAGGAGCTTATGCTAAAAAAGAGACAATGGACGAGCTAGATCTTTGGGAAGATTCTAATGTCAATCCCATTCACACTACATGTGATATCGCTCACGGTTTTAATTGTTTGAGCATACCTCGTTTATTTTTGTGGTAATTGGTTGTAATATATTTCAATGCAATTTTGTTGTATGGACAAGAATATCTATATATAGATTAAAAATACATGAACTGAAACTGAAAATACATATGATTTATTGTATTTACTTATTGTGTATTTAAAAATATTTATTGAATATAAGTAGCATTAAAGAACAGAAACAATTGTGCATTTTCCCAGCATAGTTGCAAATTGAGATGTCACGTTTAAATATTAGGCATAATTTAGTGGGATCTCCTTTTTTTTTTGCGAGATGTGGGATCTCCTATTTAGTTATATAGGATACCAGGTAAGCAAACGTAAGATACATTTATTTTTGACTTTTTAAGTTTCTTATTTATTGGAAAAAACAGATGCTCGTTCATTTAGAAATAAATTATGTATATCACCGAGAACCAAGATGAAAAGAAAATAGAGACCACACACACGGCAGTCGATCACTGTCCATGTTAGCCATCCTATGCGGAGATATTTTAATTGGGTGGTTTAGCTGCACATGTTTCATGGAGTTTGTACACACGATATCTTGAGCTGGACGTACACTAGCCGGTACCTGTGATCCTCCACACAACCCCCAGGTGTAACAGTAGTAGTGTGCATCTATAAATAGCCTACGTTTCATATGCGCCGTTGTGTGGCAAACACATATCCAATTAGACCGGAGAAGATCACGAAAACCACATCTCATTGTCTAGCCTGAGGTACACTGAGCTAGGTAGAACTAATGGCGTCGTCTGCTCACGCAACCATGTACGTGGATCGGTTCCCGTCGGCTGAGTTGCAGCGGCGGCCGGCCGACTACCAGCTCAAAACCTGGGACTATGACTCCATTTGCTCCATGCAGCAGCAGGCGCAACAAGACCACGAGGTGCATGCACGATCAGCCCAGCTATTCTTCCAATTTCCCCCATTCTTCTCCATTCTTTTTATTGTCAAGCAATGGTGAGCCCGAGGGTGGGTGCAGGGTTAGGATTAGGGGCGAGGGGCTTTGATTCGGTGACAGGGAAGACGGGAGGAGGGAGGGGTTTGGTAGAAGGCTAGGCTTATCGGTGCCGCATCATTGCTTGTGAGGCTACGGCGCCATCGTGCGAGGGCCAGGGAGATGGTGGCGCAAGGACCGAGGAGAAAGGGAGGGGGTGTGGAAACTCTTTTTCCCAGTTTAGAATTGGCTATTTTCGGTCGACTTAGAAGTTAGAATTACTTTATAAGTAGATATTTTTACTTTTTTTCTATCTACACATTATTCATGATTAGACCCAATGGAAATAGCAAAACGAAAACATTATTCCCGAGAAATAACAAAACAATTCGGAACATATATATGTATTCGGAACATATTTGAAGAATGAAGGAACTAGTTGTTAATGGCAAGGAGCTAGTTAGATACTGACCTACCTACTGGTGGTGCAGCATAGCAAGCAAAGCTCACTCCAATCGAGCTTGAAGCCGAAAGTGAGGCGGCTTCTGCTCGAGGAGGAAGAAGAGCTGGCTACTAGGCTCATAATCATGGATGAACTGCAAAGTCTCGGTGTAGCGTACCACTTTGAGGAGGAGATCAGAAATATCCTCATGTCCATGCATGTGCATGATGCACACCTTCAACTCAAGCATGACCTCTCATCAACAGCACTGCTATTTAGAATGCTCAGAGGACATGGAATCTCCGCGTCCACAGGTAAAGATAAGAAACACCAATAATTATCCTATATCCTTTTCATGCCCATACATAGTAAATATTTTCAATTCAATACAAGGTTGATAGAAGGATATAAAGGAGAGTAACCTCGTCAAACAAAGATTATATAAAACACTATGCATTACTAATTTTTCTACTTATTAGACAGTCATGCAAAACGTTGTAGATATGTAAAGTGTTTGAGTAGATTATATCTTACTAATGATTGTAATTTGTTTATTTTTTGTAGATATGTTGAGTGCATTCAGGGATGAGAATGGTGATTTCAAAGCAGCCAACCCCAAGGATATTGATGGATTCGTTGCACTCCATGAGGCTTCCTACCTGGCCTTCCCAGGAGAGGCCATGCTCGACGAAACAAGAGCATTCGCCGTCAAGAAACTCGAACAACTGATGCCGTCCATGTTCATCTCCATGGAAAGACAAAGAGACCTCCCACTGCAATGGAGAGTTCCCAGGCTGCAGGCGATATGGTCGCTGAAACAACACGACTACAACGATGAGAGGCGCCTGAGTATGGATCCTTCCATTCATCAGCTGGCTGCGGTGGACTTCAACCTCGTGCAGGCCGTTCATGGAGCAGAGCTCGTGGAGGTGACAAAATGGTGGAAGGAGACCGGGCTGGGAGAGAAGCTACCGTTCGCCAGGGACCGTCTCGTGGAGTGCTTCTTCTGCGCGGCGTGCTTCTTCTGAAGCTGCCGCGAGGTGCTGGCCAAGGTGGGCTCCCTAATCGTCCACCTCGATGACGTCTACGACCTCTATGGCACGTTCGACGAGCTGGCTACCTTCACCGATGCTGTCGGCAGTTGGGATGACGATGCTTTGTCGACGGCGCTGCCGGAGTACATGAAGGCGATGTACTCGGCCATCAGGTCGACATCGACGGAGGCAGCAGATCGTGTGACCAAGGACAAAGGATACGATGTGCTCCCGCTCTACAAGAAAGCAGTAAGACAAGAGGAGATAGATCCATTGATTTTCTTCTTCTTTCGTTTGGGATTCCTTTGATGATCGATGCCTTAACATGCATGTGGATTGTGGATGCATGCATGCAGTGGCATGAGCTGTGTAAGGCGTTCCTAATAGAAGCCAAGTGGCAGCACGTTGGGCAGATGCCATGCTTAGAGGAGTACCTTGAGAACGGGTGGGTCACGTCCACGGGGCCTCTCCTGCTGCTCCACGCTTTCACCATGCTCCAGCAGCAAGAGCAGATTGATTCATGGCTGCGCAATCATGACGACGGCGACGACATGGTGTACCCCAAGCTGGTCGAGCTATGTTCCATGATCTTCCGGCTCTGCAACGACTGCGCGACCCACGAGGCCGAGTCGGAGTGGGGTGAGGCGGCGTCGGCCATCACCTGCCGCATGGGCGGTGGCGCGAGTAAGGAAGAGGCCCGGGCTGCGGTGGCGGACGCCATTGCCGAGACCTGGAAGAAGGTGAACAGGGAGGTCGCCTTGAGCAGCAGCACCGGGACCTGGAGCGCGGCCAACCGCGTCTGTGTCAACCTGGTGAGGACCATCCAATGCATCTATCACGACGGCGACGGCATCACCTCGCCCAAGGACAGCCGGAAACAACTCGTCAAGGACATGCTCTTCACGCCTGTTCATCTAGATATTTGTGGCGCATGGTAGAGCCTAGATTTTCGTTGTGATGTGACGTCAGGTACAACGTACGGGTATGTGTAACGCAAGCCACACGCGAGTCACATGGATGGCTTGTTGGAAAGAATCTTTATAAGCTGATTATAAGATGCCTCCACACTTGGCATACACATGTATAGTTTCGTCCACAAATTGATTAAACTTCCAAATGTATGAATGACGCCCACAACTGGCATACACACGTACAGTCTCGCATAAACATCCTTGGATTCCTCAAAAATATATTTCCCCAATCAACATGCTCCAGGTTCTATCGATCACCGAGATAAAAACGAGAGGCAAATTGCAAATAAAGTAATTGCAAGGAGATGAGAGATTATGCGTAGGTCCTTGATAGATGTTGATGATGTCTCCCCGGCAACGGCGCCAGATTCTTCCTGCTGCTTGTAATCTGCATTGGTAATTCCCCGAAGAGGAGAGGATGATACAAGACAGTGATAACCCACAAGTATAGGGGATCAATTGTAGCTTTTTTGGATAAGTAAGAGTGTCGAATCCAACGAGGAGCTGAAGGTAGAACAAATGTTCCCTCAATTTCTATCGACCACCGATACAACTCTACGCACGCTTACATTCGTTTTACCTTGAACAAGTATGAAACTAGAAGTACTTTGTAGGTGTGATAGGATAGGTTTGCAAGATAATAAAGAACACGTAAATAAAAGGTAGGGGCTGTTTAGATAAACAAACAAGTTAGTTTTAGTAGAGAGCTTTTTGTCACATGATAGTTATTTGTCCATAGGCAATCGATAACTAGACCGGTAATCATTATTGCAATTTTATATGAGGGAGAGGCATAAGCTAACATACTTTCTCTATTTGGATCATATGCACTTATGATTGGAACTCTAGCAAGCATCTGCAACTATTAAACATCATTAAAGTAAAACCCAACCATAGCATCAAAGTATCAAGTCCTCTTTACTCTCATACGCAAACAACTTACTTACTCGGGTCTGTGCTTCTATCACTCATGCCGCCTACCATAAGCGAATCATTAACATATTGCAAACCCCACAGCATGGATCCCTCACGCTTGCGCGGCACGGAGAACACCATAAGACAACACCAATAATAAAACATACAACTCAAAACCAATCATGATCATCAATCAACCCATAGGACAAAACGGATCTACTCAAACATCATAGGATAGCCATATATCATTGAGAAATAATATTTAGTGTTGAGAACCATGTTTAAGTAGAGATTACAGCGGGTAAAAGAAAGGTTACACTGCTGCATAGAGGGGGAGAGAGTTGGTGATGACGGCGGCGAAGTTGTTGGTGTAAATCGCCATCACGATGATGGCCCCGATGGCGTTCCGGTGCCACTGGGAGAGAGGGGGAGAGAGGCCCCTCCTTCTTCTTCTTGCTTGACCTCCTCCCTAGATGGAAGGAGGGTTTCCCCACTGGTCTAAGGCCTCCATGGCGGCGGAGGGGCAGAAGCCCCACCGAGATTGGATCTATCTTTCTGTTTCTCTTCTGTTTTCGCGTTCCTGATTTCTAGCCTTTCACTGTTTTTTAAATTCCCGGAGATCCGTAACTTCGATTGCACTAAAATTTTAACACGATTTTTATTCAGATATTATCTTTCTTGCGGTGAAAGAAGGGCACCAACCGCATTATGGGGTGACCACAAGCCTTCCAGCCGTGCCCTCGGTTGGGGGGGGGGGGGGCGCCCTAGGACTTGTGGGCCCCTCAGGCATCGTCTCCGTTGATTCTTTTCCCCAAAAATCACATATATTTTGAAAGAAATCTACGTAAATTTTATTGCGTTTGGACTTCGTTGGTTATGGATATTCTGCGAAACAAAAAACATGCAACAAACAGGAACTGTCACTGGGAATTGGATCAATATGTTAGTCCCAAAAATAATATTAAACATTGCCAAAAGTATATGAAAGTTGTAGAATATTGGCACGAAACAATCAAAAATTATAGATATGATGGAGATGTATCACACATCAAAGGTGAGTATTTCCCTCAGTTATGAAACCAAGGTTATTAATCCAGTAGGAATACCAAGCAACACTATGTAAACAACACCTGCACACAAACAACAAATATTTGCAACTCAACGCGCAAGAGGGGTTGTCAATCCCTCGACGTTATTGAGATATATTAAATTGTAGGTTTTAATAAATAGATCTAACAAAAATACAAAATAAAATAAATAAAGAACAATTGCAGTAAGGTATCTTTGGATTTAGTATATGATAGGAAATAGACCCGGGGGCCATATACTTAAATTCATAATTTAAACAAATACTTAAAACTGTTTATATGAACTTTTTTCAATTTCCTGAATTGATTTGTCAAATTCATGAACTTTTTTTCAAGTCGAACTTTTTTCAGTTTCGCGAACTTTTTCGTCCTTGGATCTAGGGGTGGGCATCAAAAATGACAGAACGAAGACCGAATTGAAAAAACAAATTTGTTGGTTTTTTTTGTGTTGTTTTAGGAAAGTTTCTGCCACATGTAGCGACCAATACGCGTGTGCTGCAGGGACGTCAAATACATGGGCCAAGCTTATCACTTGCACAAAAAAGTTCACGGGTTTGAAAATAAAATCATGAATTCGAAAAAAAATCATGAATTTGACAAAAAAAGTTCGCGAAATTGTTCATTCATTCGACAGTTGGTGTCGGGGGCTCCGGACGACATCGCTCCGCCCGAGACAGCGGCGCCGCCGGCCCATGGCGATCCTCCTCCGCCGATGTCGCACCCGTGGTACGGCGCTCCCGCGCCATCCTATGGGGCGCCCCCGCCGCCGACGTCCCTATGGCCGGGGTCGGCCTATGCTGCGCCGCCGCCGCAACCCTACGCGGCGGTGCCGCACCCGCCGCCGTCGCACCACTACTACCCGGCGCCGCCGCAGCCGTCCTATGGGGGCGCGGCCACCTCGTCGTATGGCGCCCCTGCAGCGCCTGACCACTGCCAAGGGGCTTCGGCTGCTGCGGGTGCTGGCCCCTACGCCGCGCCTGGCCCCTACGCTCCCCCTGTAGCGCCCGGCCACGGCTCTTTGGCTGCCGCCTCCGCCGGATCCTACTCCTCGCCTGGCGCCTACGCGATGGTCCCTCGTCCAGAGATGGCCCTGTCCATGGATCCCTATGCACCATTGGCGCAGGCGTACACTGCTCAAACCGCGGTGCCGCCGCCGTTTTATTTCTCGCACCTGCTGCCGGCGAAGCTCGCGCCGGTTAATTACCTGTCATGGCGTGCTCAGGTCTTGCCTCTACTCCGCAACCGCTACTTGGAGGGCTATGTCGACGGGTCCATCCCGTGCCCACCCCCTCACCATCCGGCATATCAAACGTGGGTGGCACAGGATCAGGCCATTCTCTCTACCATCCAGTCTTCGCTCACGCCGAGTGTTTCGTCGATGGTCATCTTCGCCGCTACGTCCAGGGAGGCGTGGGCGGCCCTCCACACTAGTTTCGCCTCTCAGTCTTAGGCGCGTGCGCACTCTATACGCACCGAGCTGGGTGAGACCAAGCTTGGCGATCTCAGCATCACGGAGTACTTCAACAAGATGACGAGCCTCGCCGACACCTTGGCCTTTGTTGGTTAGCCGCTTCGGGACGAGGACTTCACCACCTTTGTGCTTAACGGGCTCGATGATGATTGTGACAATCTCATTGAGAACGTCCACGGTCGAGAGGATACGCTCCCGCGTCGTGAGCTCTATGCGCGCCTCCTTGGGCGTGAGCAACGCATCAAGGCGCGCCATGTTTCCCCCAGCTTCGTCTCCGCCAACGCCGCCACGTGCGGCAAACCTCAGAAGCCGGCCCCATCAGGTGGCAAACCACCGGCTTCCTCGTCGCAGGCCTCGCGGGGCAACTCGCCGACCATCATTGGCGGGAGTCGCCCAGTTGCTTGCTATTCTAGTTGCGGTGCTCCTCAGGCTTGTCGGCTTTGTGGCATAGATCGTCACCTCGCCTCTCCCTGCCACAGACGCTACAAGCAAGACTTCCTTGGCCTTGGTAACAATGGAAAAGGGAATGATAAGCAGGCTGCAGCTGCTATGACGGGGCACGAGCACGGGCGCACCCAGTCCTACTCTCTTGATCCGGCATGGTATATGGATACAGGAGCGATGAATCATCTCACCAGCGAGCTGGGCAAGCTATCCACTCAGGAACCATATCGTGGACATGATCAGGTGCACACCGCCAATGGAGCAGGTATGCGCATCTCCCATGTTGGTCAGACATCACTTCTTGCACACAATTTTCGCAAACTGCATCTTTCTAGTGTCCTTCGAGTTCCCTCTGCTACGCGTAGTTTGTTGTCTATTCCTCAACTTACTCGTGATAATAATGTCCTTGCTGAGTTTCACCCTTTTCATTTCTTTATCAAGGATCGGGACACGAGGGTCGTTCTGCTTAGTGGTCGTCTTCGCCATGGCTTGTATGCACTTGACGCACCGCCTGCATCTCCTACGCCGTCTTCTCCTCAGGTGTTCAGTAGTGTTCGTGTGTCGCCTACGCACTGGCATGCGCGCCTTGGTCACGCCCTGCTGCCCCTATAGTTAGTCATGTGCTGCATCGCCATGTACTATCAGTTGTGTCCAATAAAAGTGCTGAAACTATCTGTGATGCCTGTCAGCAGGGCAAGAGTCACCAACTACCTTTTTCAGAGTCTAGTCGTGTTGTGAAGCATCCTCTTGAGCCTGTGTTTTCTGATGTATGGGGTCATGCCCAAACGTATGTTAGTGGTCAAAACTATTATGTCAGTTTCATTGATGCTTACAGTCGGTTTACTTGGCTATATCTTATCAAGCGTAAATATGAAGTGTTTGATGTTTTTATTCAGTTCCAAGCACACGTTGAGCGTCTCCTTAAGCACAACATTATTCATATTCAATCCGACCAGGGGGGGGGGGTGAATATCACAACCTCAACTCGTTTTTTAACAAGCTTGGGATCTCACATCGCGTATCTTGTCCTCATACACATCAGCAAAACGGCACCGCTGAATGTAAGCATCGTCACCTTGTAGAGACTGGACTTACTTTACTAGCTCATGCCTCCGTCCCGTTTCGGTTCTGGAGTGATGCTTTCTCCACTGCCTGTTTCTTGATAAATAGGCTTCCCTCACGACTGCTGAAAATGAAAACCCCTCTTGAACTCTTGCTCAATGATATCCCAGACTACACATTTCTCAAAGTGTTTGGGTCCGCGTGTTGGCCGCACTTGCGGCCGTACAACAAGCGTAAGTCAGAGTTTCGGTCTAAGAAGTGTGTCTTTCTTGGGTACACTTCTCTCCATAAAGGGTACAAGTGTCTTCATGTTCACACAAATCGTGTCTAAATTTCTAGTGACGTTGTGTTTGATGAGAATGTGTTCCCATTTCGTGCTCTTCCGAACCACTCTACCATTAGTTTACCACCTGTGCACTCAGCTACACCTTCGCCTGATCAATTTGTGGATGTTGCAAATGCTCCTGTATTGCTTCCTAACCATGCTCCAGGTATTGGACGAGGTGCCCATCTTGAACTCCTGGATGATGAGCCTATGGACAACACCCACGATGGTCACGTTGATCCGGTGCATGGCCCATGCATGGCGGGTCGTGCCCGCTAGCCCGATGCATCCACAGTCGGCCCGCGGGCGTTGGCAGCACCCGCAGCTGCACCCGCCATGCCCGCCCCGTCGCCCGGCTCACCCGCCCCGTCGCCCGGCTCGCCTGGCTCTCCCGCCACGCCGTAGGCGTCGCCCTTGCCTCGCCCAGCGGCAGGCGGCCCGACAGCCACTGGCCCAGCGGCAGGTGGCCCAGCGGCCACGGCAGCCGAGCCGGCCAGCCCCGCCTCGGTCCCCTCGGCTCCTCGCGAGCCGGGCTTGTCGTCGGCTGGGCTCGGCAGCCCTGTCTCGGCTGCGTCGTCTGGCGCTGAGTCTGATGACTCTGGCTCCTCCAGCTCAGGATCGGCCTCGCCTTCATCTCCTGTGGCAAGCCCCGTGTTGCCGGCGCCGCCTGCTGTGGTCCCTCATCGACCACACACACGCAGCCAGTCTGGGGTTTTTCGCCCCAAGGAACGCAAAGACGGGACTGTGGTGTGGCTTGCCGCATGTGTAGCTCATGCTGCTGCGGATCCGATGGCTGAGCCGCGTCATTTTCAGGCTGCATTGGGTATTCCTCACTGGCGTGCTGCGATGGAGCAGGAATTTTAGGCTTTGCTGAAAAATGGCACTTGGCAACTTGTTCCTCCGGTCACTGGCATCAACATTATTGACTCCAAGTGGGTGTTTAAGGTAAAACGACATGCAGATGGTTCTATTGAGCGGTATAAGGCACGGCTGGTTGCCAAGGGTTTCAGGCAGAGGTATGGTCTTGATTATGAAGACACATGCAGTCCAGTTATCAAGCCTACTACTATTCGTATATTGCTGTCTCTTGCTGTTACTCGTGGTTGGTCTCTTCGTCAGCTTGACGTGCAGAATGCCTTCCTCCATGGAGTTCTTGAGGGAGAGGTTTATATGCGTCAGCCACCGGGCTTTGTTGATCCTACACGTCCGCATCATCTCTGTCGTCTGGTCAAGGCGTTGTATGGACTTAAACAGGCGCCTCGTGCATGGCATGCACGCCTTGGTTCTGTTCTCCGGGCTCTTGGGTTTATTCCCTCCACTGCTGACACATCACTGTTCCTCCTTCAGCGTCCTGAGGTGATGATGTACCTATTGGTTTATGTTGATGATATCATCCTTGTTAGTTCCTCTGATGCTGCTGCTGATCGCCTTGTGTCTGCATTGAGTGAGGAGTTTGCTGTCAAGGATTTGGGTGCCCTGCATTACTTCCTTGGTCTGGAGGTGTCACGGTCTTCTACTGGATTGACTCTGACTCAGAAAAAGTATTCTTTGGATTTGTTGCATCGTGCTGAGTTGCTCAAATGCAAACATGCTATCACTCCGATGTCTGTGATTGATCGGTTGTCTGCCCTTGATGGAGATCTTCTTTCCAGTGATGACGCCACTGAGTATCGCAGTCTTGTTGGTGGTCTACAATATCTCGCTATCACCAGGCCTGATGTCTCTTATGCAGTCAACCGTGTGTGCCAGTACCTTCATGCACCTCGTACCACTCATCTCTCGGCAGTTAAGTGCATTCTGTGGTATGTCTCCTCCACTGCTTCGTATGGTCTGCTCCTTCAGTCTGCACCGTCTTGTGAACTTTCGGCTTTCTCTGATGCGGATTGGGCTGGAAGTCCTGATGATCGGTGATCCACAGGGGGGATATTCAGTGTTCTTTGGTCCTAACTTGATCGCCTGGAATGCTCGCAAGCAAGCCACCGTGTCTTGTAGCAATACTGAAGCTGAGTATAAAGCAGTTGCTGATGCTACCGCTGAGATCATATGGGTATAGTTCTTATTGCGGGAGTTGAGAATCTTTCCATGACATCCTCCAGTTCTGTGGTGTGATAACATCGGTGCTACATACCTTTCATCTAATCCGGTGTTTCATGCCAGGACGAAACACATTGAGGTTGACTATCACTTTGTTCGGGAACATGTTGCACAGAGACTACTTTGTATCAAGTTCATCTCCTCAAAAGATCAACTTGCTGACATCTTCACGAAGCCTCTTCCACAATCACAGTTTGTAGGCTGTAGGTGCAATCTTAACTTACTTTGTACTTCAGGCTATAGTTAAGATTCAGGGAGGGTGTTAGACTGTATATACGTAGTCTTGTATAGGCCTTGTATTGTACCTCTTGGTACGTCTATATAATGAGATAGCCACACCCCGTATTGGGTGTCGAGCCAGTTTCCCAAACCCTATGTTTTACAAGCATATGCTTCCGGGAACCAAAACGCCCCTCCCAAGCTAGCTATAGTATACTAGTCATCAACCCGTGCACCTACACGGGCTAGATACTTCACTACTTTTTGACCATTATTGTATAAGTAAATATGCCATCATACATTCTTGTAGATACACTTTGTAGGCCCAAAACATGGTCCATGTTTTTCAATTATATTTTGATATTTTTTGTCTATGAATTTCCATGGATGTTTCCACGTGAAAGTTAAACTTCAAGTATCACAAAATAATTAACCATGAAATTATAGTAAAGGCATATACGATCTAACTTTGATTGATAGAATTTGTGTTGATGTTGATTCCAGATGTTTCTTTCTACGGCTATAGGCATATCATGTTCCCCAATAGAAGGTAAACGGAGCTATATTTACGAAGAGTGTCAGGCTAAACCTATAAATATCAAAGCAAAACCCCTTAGAATTAAAACAGGGAGAAGTGAAAAGTGAACCTGTATAAATTCTCAAGTTCATTGATCAAGTGCATGGAGTTGTTACCTTCATTTTTTTTTTTTGCGGGGAGTTGTTACCTTCATTAACTGATAAGTATAAATATTCCAACACCTTGAGGACCCACATGGCCACATGCATGTTTGTAGGCAAAAATGAAACGTCCAGGTTTAGGTAAGCCACTCTCTTGTAGTAATAGTTCACTTTCTCATATTGTCTTACATCGTCATACGTACATAAAGAAAATATCTCAAACAAACATCCATTTTCATTGAAATAGAAGGGTCCAGCTGACGCCATAAAATATAGCTTTTCCTTATACTGGCCTATTATTCTTAGAATAGTTGTGCAAATAAGGACTTATTCTTACATGGTGTGTAAATAGGATTAACTTATACGGGGTAGATAGAACTTATGTCGGATGAACAGGACCTCAGCATGATCATTCGCATGATGGCATGGAAGTGTCACCCGTACTACATCTTCCGTGCCACACTGCTTCAACCCCGCTTGCAGGCTCTATGAACGATCGCCCGATCGATCAGACGGCAGTAGTACGCTGTGACAGAAGCTTCTTGACACATGTTCGTGCTCAAACATTTGCGTAGACTTAAAGAGATCAATTTTTATATTGCTAGGATAATCTAATCAGTATTAATTATGTACCCCACATCGTAGAGGCAGCCATCTAACATGTTAGAATAAATTCGAGGTCACCGTCAATCTATCGAGGACCAAGCAATCACACAAGCACGACACCGAAATTTTGTAACGAGGTTCACCGATATGGCTACATCCTCGGGGCTTGACTACGGGCGCTCCTCCCCATGACACCGTCACAATACCGCACCCCGGCCGCCCGGGCGCCGGCACACGCCGCCGGCTCCCCCGCGTGCCCGTGCTATTATGTTGGCATAGGTTACATCGTGTGTCTACCCTCGCTATATATGAGAGGCCTAGGATACAAGTGTCCTACTTGGACACGACTCCATATCCTATCTACACACCGTACGACTCGAAGTCCAACTGTAACCTAACTTGTACAATAATATTTGACACAACTCTAACAAACTCCACCTTGGCGAATATTCTTCACCACCTTGAATTCATCCATGCGTCGAATCTCCATGTACATTGAACTTGAGATACGCCATGAGCACCGCTGCTACTCCCAGACTCCATGTGACTCCACCTGCAACTGCAGTCCCTTCTCGTCTTCTTCACAGTCAACCCTCGAGCAAAATTAAGTTCTCATTACTCTATTTTGTGCTCCCAACTTTCGGAGAATCCGTTCAACACCATCACACACTGATAGCTTATCTGCGTGAAAATGAACAACTCACATATTGGATGTCACATACAAGAGTTACCTGAACTCAACATCACCGCCCTTTCTTGACCGTCTGTCTGAAACTTGAAGGAATTTCACCATCGCCCTGTGTCACATGAGTCAAATTCACAGTTGTCTCATCCTTTTTCCCGGATAGTCTCTGACATGTCCCACAGCTATAGCACTCCGCCTCTTTCTGTACTTGTCATCTGCACTTTGCCATGTGCACTGAACACCACAGAATATACGACCATGTACTCTCTCGGCTTTTGACAATTTCGGACTTTCCGCCACTTCCTCAGATTCTCCACGGTTAACTCCTATCCATCAACCAGCACCGATAGACCCAGTCACCAAGTTGAATCCGGTACTCGTCAACACTGCTTCAGCACCCCCTACACAGTTTGTCTGGCCACATGTCTGACCATCAGTGCCTTGGCCTGTCGCTGTGTCCCGTGCTTACCGCACGCCTCGCCGCTATCACCGCGTAGAGCCTATGCTGTCCTGGTCGAGTCTCCCGGGTAGCTAGCCCACACTGCCTCAACCCCCACTGCAGAGAACCACAGATCTTCACCGACCGATGCCGAGTATCACATCTCCATCAGACCACTGGTACCCAGTCTGATCCACGTGTCTCTCGCTATCCTGCTGAAATAGGCATCGACTCTCCGAATTCTTACGCCGTAGCCCCTCCATCAGCACAGCTTGAAGTCTTCCGCCGGACTCCAGCTCCATGTTCAACATGACTCCATGGTGGTTGTACGTGCCACCTCCACGCCCTGTTGACCTCAAGCTCTCATGTGTACACAATCTTGAATCAACCCTGCGTCATAGTCTTGTCGAAGCCACACAAGCCCTCAGGCCTGCACCACGTGTTTCCATGCCCCAAAAGTCGGTCACCATCAGCATCACGCTCCTGTGTCTTCGTCGCTGAAATCACCGCCGTCTTCTGCTTTGACCGACATCCCCGTCTATCCGTCAGACAGTCCAGTCCGACCCAGCCGAAATTTTCTGACTGCAACCATACTCCACCCTGCGTCGTGTCCGCCTTCATACATCGTGCATTGCTTGACGCCCTGTGTATGCATGATCCTTATCACGACACGCTCCAGACTCCTCCAAGTCTTATACGCATGCCGCCATTCTTGCCACGCGCACCACAGACTCACGCCACCATCCCCGTACACAGACTCCGTACAAAGAAATTAAGCTAAAACTCCACCATAGAGGCCCTTCCCGCGTGCACTTAACCGTGGAGAAAAGAAATCTCCAAACTCCACCATATGCTCCTGTAGGCTTTTTGGTCAATTAGCTGTTTTCAACCGGTAGCACCTAGTCTGTTATGCGTAGCCTTTTGTTCTTAACAAATCTCACGTCTCAGCAGCATATCTGTACGCTCTGTAGCTCCTGTGTACACGCGCGCCGCCTGTAGCAGGCACATAATCAACACGCCTTGACTAGCAGCTGTCACGTGCTCCCTCCCGGCCCAATCTGCCCACTAAGCCATGACCCAGCACGGCCTGCTTGCTCCTCTGGCGCCACGTTGGCTCCGCTCTGCCCCTGCGTTGTATGGCTCCAATCAACCGTGTCGCACTTGGACCGAACCTCCTGCACGCCGAGCATCCGAGCCTCCGACCGCGTTCTATACGCACCGTGCCTGACGCAGCTTCCTGGCGGCCACGCAAGCCTCGCTGCTGCGCTTCTGCACGGAACCGAAAGACTCCCGCTGCCTGCCCGTGCGCCGTGGAGAACTACTGCGAGTCGACCTACCTCCCGCTGCCGATTGCTTTATACGCGACGTTCTCCGATCGCCGCCAACATCCCACACGAACATCGTGTCAATCTGCAGCCGATCCCCGTCGCTCTCCTCTGATCAACAAACCTGCGACCTCAAATCGAACCTTGCTCATGATACCACTTGTTAGAATAAATTCGATGTCACCGTCAATCTATCGAGGACCAAGCAATCACACAAGCACGACACCGAGATTTGTTAACGAGGTTCACCGATATGGCTACATCCCCGGGGCTTGACTACGGGCGCTCCTCCCCGTGACACCGTCACAATACCGCACCCCGGCCGCCCAGGCGCCGGCACACGCCGCCGGCTCCCCCGCGTGCCCGTGCTATTATGTTGGCATAGGTTACATCGTGTGTCTACCCTCGCTATATATGAGAGGCCTAGGATACAAGTGTCCTACTTGGACACGACTCCATATCCTATCTACACACCGTACGACTCGGAGTCCAACTGTAACCTAACTTGTACAATAATATTCGACACAACTCTAACATAACATGACTGCACAGGGTTGCTGCGAAGTAATATTGTTTACAATCTGATGAGATCAAACTAACTTGTGAAGTTCAGAAGTGGTAAACCAACAATATAGAAAAATACATAATATATCATACACGCCTAGGGTGTAGTCAGGAGACTCAGGACACATTTAGATGTACTTTACATATGCACGCCTATAATAGATTAAACAGTGGAAGCGGACATATAGTAAGGCGAAGTAATGGGACGTTTTACCTCAAATCAAAAGCCTGGAAAGGGTGGTCCAGTAAAAAATCATTAATGTTTTTTGGGGGGTAAAAATCACTAATGTTGCATGGTAGAGTGTAACACATTGTAATTTTGCCATCAAATCTCATAGAACAGACGTGGGCAGCCGATGAGGCATCGATCAGCAGGTGGCCACCATCTACTTGTCAATCAAGTATTTCCCTAATCAAATAACACACAGTAGAGCGCAACAACAGCAAGATGCAGAGGAGGCTTCTCCTGTTTGCACCAGTGTAACACGAAACAATCATGAGCAGCTGTTAAACTTGATCGCTGCATAATTGGACACACCGCAACCTGATCGATGATTTCAAATGCAGCGCCTGGAGATGTTTTCTTGATCTCTTCGTCCACCGTAACTTCCTCCCTGTGGTACAAAATTCACCACAATGAGATCAATCTTTATTATGCTATAAAACTTAAGACACAATACTTATCATCATACCGATCAAACCTTGCCACGTCAAGTGATTTGTTCCGCGGTGGCGAGAACTCAACAGATTGGTTTCGTTTTTTTGAATTTTACTTTCTTCTCACTGTTGAAATCTCTGTAGTTCCCATATGATGTGGCAGCCGGAGGTTTGATTATGAATTCAAAATGAGAAGAACAGGCCAGGGAAGATGGGAATTAGGGTTACTGCTGCCTTGCTGAGTTGGGACAGGAGATGTGGATGACGACCTTGAATGGTGTGGGGGATGACAAAATGCTGTGCCACTGGAGCCTTGATGGCCGCCACTGAATTTACTTCAAAAAACGATATCTCCATCAAACCTCCAGCGGGCGACACAATAAGAAGTACAGAAGGACCGGTGAATTTCCCATGGAAAGCCTCTCTTCTGCTGAATATGCTAGTACGTCAACTAAAATAAATGATCGAGCTGAAACAGATGCATTACCAACTGTAATTGATGTTGAATTGCTCCTCTTGCTTGCCAAAATGCCAGATATAAAGATATAGCTCAACTTACTCGTCAGTTTGGATTCAACAACAGCAAGGAACCATAGTATTACGACCCCGAGGAGATAAGTTACGCATGATCACTTGTGTGCTGAAAATCTAACTCTGAAGACTGAATTAGTTGCAAAATAAAACAGTAACTTAACAACAATAATCACATCTATCAATCAATGTCTCAGGCTATGGTATGTGTATACATCCAGCAGGCAAGTAGAGAAGACTTTTGCCTGCGCCTTGGTCGGATAGATTAAACAACGCGAGAATCAGAGGCAACACATAGAGAGAACATGCGTTGCTTTTACCTGCAATCTCATCAAAAGCTGGACAGAGGGGTGCACAATATATCAACCACTTGGACTTCATGGTCTCTCGCACTCCAGTTGTCGTCCAGCTTCAGTTACTGGAGGCATCAAGGTATTGCAGAACGGGTGGAGGAAGCTGATGAAATCGTCAAATTGATTGCCTTCGTAACCCATGGGACAGGCCAACGATGACGGGACGTAGAGCTGCCGAGTTGGATTCTGCACCTTGGCACCTTGCATATGTGCACCATGAATCAATCCAAGGAGGATCCAGGCAAAGGTGCCACCAGATCGAACTCGCCGCCGCGTGATCGTTAAAAAGCTCAAGATTGGAGAAGCTCTTTTTTCAACGTGGGGATGCTTTTTTGGTGGGTATCCAAGAGAGGACTATTGCTGCGGCTTCCTAATTGTTACACCTACAATTTCCTGACGTTGAAGACTCGTATAATTATAGGACTCTGAACATCACTTATTCTGCCAAAAGTTACACGTCCACAATTTCCTCACGTTGGAGACTTATAACTCTAGGACTCTTTTTTTTGCGGGGGTATATAGCTCTAGGACTCTAAACATCACTTATTTCATCAAGACCATAGATTTAAGATCTGAAGGTTAATTTTATGTGTTTCTAGAATTAACGTGGAGGCTTCATTGGTGCCTCCAATTAGTAAATATATATAAGATATAAGAAGATTGAAATAGTGGTAGCTCATACTAGATCAATCAGCTGCGGGAGCCAAATCAATCAGCCAGCCTCAGTTATCATGTGTACTTTGACGTCGATTCTCCGGATTCTTGAACGATCAAGCAACCAGCAAGTTTCCGAACCTTCATCAATACATGCATGACCAAAGATGGATCGGTGATGTTGGTGTCAAGCATTGCACCCAGCAGCCCAGGTCCGGATGGGGTTACTGATAACAGACAGTTCACATAGATGGCATTGAGTTAAACCATCGTGTATCTTCATCACAGTGTCTTGCCGTCTTGACGAGTGTGTTTCTTGGTCACCATGCATGGTTGAAATCACCGACTACAGCTTTGACTATGTGAGGTGATGGCGAGTCTGACCTGCAGTATTGCCTCGAGCATCAATGATTTCGAAAAGCATTGCCTCTTTCGCTTGCAGTGATGATTAGGAGTGTTGCATTGAATGGGTTAGAGAAAATATTGAAGTCATCGAGGCTACATAGGCGCTCTTCCCCGGGTAGAATATTTATGGGTATAACATTCATGATCAATATAGGTATTATATTCTCAGTGACTTGATTTTAAGGCCGCAATTATGGTACCCGTTGCAAGGCTCTTTTCTTAGTGCCCTCCGGTCCTTTTTAGTTTTCATATAAAATTTATCTGAAATCAGGCCTCGTAAAGTTTGACTAACTTTATAGAAAAAATACTAACATTCACAATGTGAAATCAATAACATTAGAAGCGTCATGACTCAAAAAAAAAAGATGCGTCATGACTTAAATTTTCATATTGTATAATTTTAGCATGGTAGATGTTTATATTTTTTCATATAAATATGGTCAAATTTTATAAAGTTTGACTTCAAACAACTCTTATGTGCATAGTAAAAAGGACCGGAGGGAGTAATAAATATATTTGGCAAAGTGTGCGCTTACGCAACATCTATGATTCTGATACATCGGGAACGGGCTTCCGCTAAAGAAAGATCATGAACGAGCTAGATATTTAAAATTCTAATGCCAACCACATCACCATCAGCTCGATATATCTCACCGACTTAATTTTGTATGAGCTAGGCAGCCCGGCCGTACGAGAAGAAAGCGATTGATCAGCTGAGAATTTTTTCCCCGGAAAAGACAAAACTCCACATATTCTTTAGTATGAACAAAAGAATGGTAACCACAGGGTGGTCACTTCGCCATCGTTGCTAGCAGTACATAAGCCGACACCACACCTCTGGAGATATTTTTTCTCTGAGCAAAAGAAGACTGGATTTCGTGGTTTAGACGTGCGTTATAAAAAAGTTTGGCATGGTCATATTTGTCTTGTCACTAGTTAGTTTTTTCCATCTCAACAACTGGAAATAAATCTAAGGTTCCATCTTTCAGTGATTTGTCTTGTCACTAGTTAGTTTTCTCCATCTCAACAACTTATAAAAAAGTTAGTTTTCTTCCCACCACCCCTACGTCCAAACTCCCACTCTCCATCGATTTTTGGTGGTTTTCCATCTCCACCTAGCTTTCAGCAAACCAATTTTTGGTTACCCAAAAAACCAGATCAAATTATAGAAGAAATAAATTTACAATACATAAATAAATTATTTCTTCTGGTAAAATCTGATATCGGTCAGACATCTTTGATAGCTCAATAAAAATAATAAGAATAAGCTCTTGCTCCATAGAAAAATAAATATGAAGCAAACTTTTATTTTCGTTAGGCTAATAAAGCAGGTCAATCACGGGCACATACCTATATTTTCCATTTTAAGAAATGATAGAATTTTTTTGCTTTATATAACCAAAACATAATTTATTTCCTATTTTTTGTATAAAGATTTGCCCCGTATGATCGTATTGTTGTGTTAACACGTATTTCGCTACCATGGTAACGCACAGGCACATTCCTAGTTTTGCTAAAAAAGAATCATTCAAGTCTATTACCTGAATCCACAGTACTAATAATCATGATAAAAAAATTACATCAAAGTCATTGGGCCCGGTCGACTTCGTCCACCCAACCAGGCAAAACGCGTCGTCGCAAGCCTTGGCGGAGCCATTTTGATCTCATTGTTGATCTTGAACTGGAAGTCATCAAGGGCACAGCCTTGTCGTACCAACACTGTGGAGCTGAAGCTGCTTTTGTTGAAAGAGTTGTTGAACCAAATCAAAAGTTTGAGCCTCTATAATTTCTCACATGCCCCACACCGTCACTTGTAGTCACACGAACGTGATGGATATGAGGATGAAGGAGTCAACTAAAAAAGAAAGATGACACCGCACTGGCAAAACATTACAAACTTAACATCTTGTTGGCTGGAATTGCCGGCATAAAATTATGCTATCGTGCCCTTGTTGCTGCCATAGATGACTGCGTCAAGATGGGGAAGCTCGAGCTGACCTTAATCGCCATACCGAGACTACCGCGGTACCACAATGATGCATTGCCACAAAACCATAACACTAACCTATCTAAGGGCCGAGATCGAGGGAACTGGGTTTCCCAACCTCTCACCCTTGGAGAGACTACCTATCCGCTTTTTAACTAAAATCACTTTGTAATTTACATCAGAGATATCGGATATTCGAAAACATATTACAGAAGAATGTACTACATTGCATTGTGGTTTATATATGATGCACGAGAGGGTTGAGTAATTAATGGTGAAGGAGGATTTTAGGATACACCGCATTTTCTTTGATCCAATCCACAAGTACAAGAAAGGCCCATCACTGTCAGAAATCTCAAGTGGGCCAACAAGAAACACTGCTAGAGATGGCCCTCTGTGGAACTGCAGCATGAGCGATGAACGGTTGAGATTAGGAGGGTTTTTGGTTTGTGATAGACCTGCCAAGCAAACCCTAAGTAGAATGTCCCATGTTGCTCGATCCTTAACAAAAAAATAGAATGGGGAATTCAACAAAAACATCGTTTGCCATAAGTAAGTCCAGGAATAGACAAGAGGTTGCGAGTAACAGAAGGAACATGAAGAACATTGGATAGTTGAAGTTAACGAGATTTAGATTTTGGAAGAGATGATTGACCAATATGAGAGATATGCATACCCACTTGTTGTATGAACCTTGTCATGGCCCTGGTCGGGCTGGAACGACCCAAACTTTGAGAGCTCTCTTGTCAGATGATCTGTAGCACTAGTATCCATGTACCAACTGGCGTCAACAGGATAAGAAGGGGTATGCCCTTATGTTACCATTGCCGCTCATTGTGGCGTCTGTCATTGCCGATAACTAGGAAATCGCGCTTGAAGCTTTTATGGCAACGGGAGGGAAGATGGGCAGGAATACTACATAAGAGACAAGCGAGACGACTGCTCTGGTGACTGCATAGCCGGCATCCCAAGCGTGAGCCCTCCCGGTGGCTACCATTGGCAATCAATGGCTTCTACCGTGGCACAGCGGAAAGAAGTGGTGGCTTGGGGGCACCACTGTTGGAGCAAGGATTGCAGGAAGGGCGCGAACTGCCCCGGTACGCCGTGTTGGTAGAGGGGTTGTTGGTGCAAACCTCTGCGGTGCGACGAGTTTCAAGCCGATGTTCTGTCCCGAGAAGGTGTGCATAGAGATCACGAGGTGTGATAGGCGTGTCACGCCCATGGATAACCTCGACAAAGGAGTCGCACACACTTTCAATAATATTGAGAACGAATGAATTAAATTCTTCGTTATCGGGAGGTTGACCGATAGAAGTGAGCGTGCCAGCGAGATCTTTGATTTTGTTGAAGTAGACGAATGCAGAGAGATCACATTTTTTTACATATCTTGCTGTTGTTGTCAGATCGCCATAGAGGGAGCGGTGGATTGAGAAGCAAAACTCCCTTTGAGGACCATCCAAGCATCTTGAGTGGCTGCAAAGAGAACCATGCTAGTAATGTCTTCGGTGAGAGACGACCAGATTACTAAGTGGATTGCCTAGTCTTGAGCAGTCCAAGCATGACAACACGATTTGAGGACGGCGACCCGAGCACCATTGGGCGTGCTGGATGGGACAAACTGCATGACGCACGGTAAAGTGCCATCAATGAAGCCTTCGAGGTAGTGGCTGTGAAAAAGGGGCAGGAACTGCGCACGCGAGCAAGTAGTTGTCGGCGGAGAGCTTGACCGTGAAAAAGTGGGTCAAGATGAACGACACCGGAAGAGGCTCTTTAGCCATGATCTGGGCAATGGGAGCAGCTAGGGCAGGTGCCGGTAGGGAGACCTGCTCGATCGGAGAGGTGGCAAGAATTCCTCCGTGGGTGAAGAACGCTGAAGCAGGCCAATTTGAGAGAACGTGGGGCCGGCTGCGACTATCCTGATGGTGAACAACGGTAGGCCGACAAAAGTAGAGGAGGAGGTATGTCCTCTAGCCAGAAGTGAGGCAAGCATTGGCAGGGTGCCAAATGCCATGGAGGATGAGGATGGAGCCATGGAGGAAGAGGTGGTAGCAGCGGCAATGAAAGACATCATGGATGGAATCAGGCTGCGGTGACGACGAGGGCGGAAGCGCGTTTGAAGACCGACCTAATCTGATACCATGCTAAAGAGGGGTTTGTGATTTCGTTTGGGTGGGCAGCTCGACCTCTAGGGGCGGCTTGTCAAATATATTTATAAGAGAGTTTCTAAAGAAATACAAGGTATACATGGTATACTATACAAAGTCTAATAGTGGAGACCTGGCAATCTTGGGCTCTCCAAAAAATTGGGTAGGATTTCGCACCCCACGACATGCCAAAAACTTGCCTGATAATTGTACTTGCGATGCCGTAGAGGTGTGGGAACACCAATTATTTGGTCTTCATCCAAATGAGCACCCAAGGCTGGGTCAACGTCCAATTTTTTGGCAGGATGTCTTAATGGAAATGATCCAAATCGCCCCTAAAACATACCCTATCATTATAAAGGTAAAGTCGACTATTTTATGCTTACTGTGCACATCGGTTAAAAATTTCCTAAAATGCAGGACCATTTCGATTCTCATGTGAGAGCAGAATATAGACATTAGTCCGTTTGAATTGTTCACGAAAAAGTGACCTAAACTCACTGCCACTATGAATTGACGACACATGCACCAACATGCTCCTCCAGCCGTGGAGCCCGAAGCAAACCTCCCTAAAAATAGGGATTTCTTTGTGTAACCTAACAAACCGGCCATCAAATACACATTAAACGAAATTACCCTTTTCTGAAAAAAAGAGAGGAAGTGTACTGAAGCATGCCCCCATAACAAATTTATAGGTGCACATGAGAGTTGAATAAACCCACATCATCTGGTTGTAAATAAGCAGTTGAACTGAATGTTCTGCAATGAGTGGCTAGCATGCATGTCTTGATAATGAACCTACCTTAAACTCAAAGCCCTAGGTGTAGATGTCAATGACTAGTATGTAATTGGAGTATGCAGAATTGACAACCAATTGACCATCATGGGTTGACCTGTAGGACGAGGCAGGGACATGCTAAGGACTGATTATCTAGCAGAGATTCACAATTGTTGCAAATTAAATCACTGAGCTATTCTACAACCGTATTGGATTCTGGCTGTTGAATGAAACTATTTGACTCAAGAGTATAGATGAACTTTCAAGAGGACGTGTGTCTGCACTGCCTGAGAAATACCTTGATGAAGCTACCTGACCATTGGAAAAAATATATCTTAATAACACATGCGTAATAAATACTCATATTGAGGAAAGTGCGGCTTACAAAACTTCTATGATTTGATAATTGAAGAATAGTTGGTCAGGATGGGGCTTCCGCTAACGAAAAATCATGGACGAGCTAGATAATTTTTTAGGGGTGTATGGACGAACTAGATCTTTAAAATTATAATTCGCCAAAAAAAGGATCCTTATAAGATTCTAAAACGCGAATCACATCCGCATCAGTTGGATATCTCACAGACATAATTTTCTATGAGCTAGGCAGTCCGGCCGTACGAGAAGAAAGCGATTGACCAGCTGGGAGATTTTTTTCCCTGGAAGACAAAGCTTTACAGATTTGTTAGTATAAACAAAAGACCACAGGTTGGTCATTTCGCCATCGTTGCTAGCCGTACATAGGCCGATACCACACGTCTGGAGATATTTTGATCGAGCAAATTAGCTACACACATGCACTGTTCATGAAAAGAAGACTGGACATCGTAGTTTGGTCGTACGCTTGTGCGTTATAAAGAATCTTGGCATTGACATACTTATCTTGTCACTAGTAAGTGTTTTTCATTAAAAGATCTTTCAAATCTATTAACCGAATCCACAATACAAATACCCATGATATTTTCTTTTACATCAAAGTCCTTGGGCCGGCCGTCTTCTTCCCTCCCAACTGGGTAAAACGCATCGTCGCAAGCACTGACGGGGCCATATTAATCTCATTGTTGATCACAAACGAGAAGTTCCCAAGGTCACAACCCTGCCTGACCAACACTCTGGAGATGAAGCTGCCGTCGTTGAAAGAGTTGTAGACCCAAATACAAGATTCAAGCGTCCATAATTTCTAACATGTCCCACACCATCACTTGGGGTCGCACCAACGTCACGGAGACAATGATGAAGGACCCAACTACAAAGCGAAGCTGTCATCGCACTAGCAAAACCCTACAAACTTTAACCTCTTGTTGACTTGCACGGTCAACATAAATTTACGCCACCAAGTCATGGTCGCTGCCATAGATGACTATGTTGAGATGGGGAGGCTCGAGGTGACTGTAATTACCAGACCAAAACCACCGCCAATACCAACGACGCGCCGACGTGAAACCCTAACACTGACCTATCTAAAAGCCGAGATTGAGGGCAGTGGGTTTCCCAGCCTCTCACACCACTGGAGAGGTGGGATTAGGAGGGGAGAACTCAAGGGCTTGATGCCGACATCGGACAACGAGGAACAAAGTCTCTCCCTTATTGCCTTGAGGAAGACGCGACTGAGGAGAGATAATCACTGGTGTGGGGAATGTTAGGAGAATGCGCACCCAACATACGCACCACTTGGATGCACACAATCAACAAGGAAACAATAATAAGAAGAAAAAACATAAAGGTCAAGGTGAGGCGAACGACACACTGCAACAAAACTTGGACAACTACCACCACTTTTTACAACACCATTGCTATGACATGATTCCCCAACAATGTATTAACGCCGTCGTCTCCGGATCCAACCATAAATGTCGGATCATGGGTTTTCACCGAGGAGAGAAAGTTCGAGCAAAATCCAGACAGTGACTTCAGCAAGGAAGCGTAAACTACCACTTCTGGGTATAAATAGTGAATGTTCCACCTAGGGTTTTTTGCCCTGAATTGAGACCCGATACTCGACGAGCACCATGAAAGGCGAAGTCACAAGTGTTGCCACCACCAACTTGCCTGAGAAGAAGTTTTTCTGAAATGTACTGATCAACACATAAATCATATATTAGGATGAACTTCACCTATACCCATGCTCATAGATCTGCATAAAAAGGAAGCAGACACACAAACCCAAGTGGCCATATCACGCACCCCTCCTCCAGGTCATAATATCAACGGGGAATCAAGATTGAGAGCTGCAGGGGAGGCCAACCATCAGATTAGGTCGGTCCAAATCCGATTACCAAGGCATGAATGGGACACAATCCTAGTCATCTCCCAACAACCCTTAGACGTGCGGCGTGCGGTCGCGAAGGCCAGCGAGGGAATAAGAGCTTTAAATCAGCCAAGCACCTCCACCTTTAGTGCCACCAGGAGCAACCTCCACATCGACTCACGCCACTGTTGCCTCTGCGTCGCGGAAACCATGTGTCGCCCCCAGCAAGCCATTTTGTGCCACGATTTAATTGGCCCGTGCACAACTGCTATGAGCTATATGTGTGAGACGCCTGGGGGAGAGGCAACAACATCCACTTGTCACTAGGATGGGCAGCAACCACCCCACTGCTGCCAAAGGATCGGTGCTCCCACGGCAGATTGGACATAGTGTGCGCATATGAAATCTTTATGATTATGATTAGATAAAAAAAGTTGTTCCCGATTGAAGGAGCTTTTGCTAAAAAAGAGACAATGGACGAGCTAGATCTTTGGGAAGATTCTAATGTCAATCCCATTCACACTACATGTGATATCGCTCACGGTTTTAATTGTTTGAACATACCTCGTTCATTTTTGTGGTAGTTGGTTGTAATATATTTCAATGTGATTTCGTTGTATGGACAAGAATATCTATATATAGATTAATAATACATGAACTGAAACTGAAAATACATATGATTTATTGTATTTAGTTATTGTGTATTTGAAAATATTTATTGAATATAAGTAGCATAAAAGAATAGAAACAATTGTGCATTTTCCCAGCATAGTTGCAAATTGAGGATGTCACGTTTACATATTAGGCATAATTTAGTGGGATCTCCTTTTTTTTGCGAGATGTGGGATCACCTATTTAGTTATATAGGATACCAGGTAGGCAGATGTAAGATAAATTTATTTTTTACTTTCTAAGTTTCTTGTTTATGACGAAAAACAGATGCTTGTTCATTGAGAAATAAATTATGTACATCACTGAGAACCTAGATGAAAAGAAAATAGAGACCACACACACGGCGGTCGATCACTATCGATGTTAGCCATCCTATGCGGATACCTCACGTCCGGAGATATTTTAATTGGGTGGTTTAGCTGCACATGTTTCATGGAGTTTGTAGTTTGTACACACCATATCTAGGCGGTATATGTGCCCCTCCACACAACTCCCAGGTGTAACAGTAGTGGTGTGCATCTATAAATAGCCTACGTTTCATATGTGCCGTTGGCAAACACATATCCAAGTAGACAGGAGAAGATCACGAAGAACACATCTCATTGTCTAGCCTGAGGTACATTGAGCTAGGTGGAACTAATGGCGTCGTCAGCTCACGCAACCATGTGCGCGGACCGGTTCCCGTCGGCTGAGTTGCAGCGGCGGCCGGCTGACTACCAGCTCAAAACCTGGGACTATGACTCCATTTGCTCCATGCAGCAGCAGGCGCAACAAGACCACGAGGTGCATGCACGATCAGCCCAGCTATTCTTCCAATTTCCCCCATTCTTCTCCATTCTTTTTTTTGTCAAGCAATGGTGAGCCCGAGGGTGGGTGCAGGGTTAGGATTAGGGGCGAGGGGCTTTGATTCGGTGACAGGGAAGACGGGAGGAGGGAGGGGTTTGGTAGAAGGCTAGGCTTATCGGTGCCGCATCATTGCTTGTGAGGCTACGGCGCCATCGTGCGAGGGCCAGGGAGATGGTGGCGCAAGGACCGAGGAGAAAGGGAGGGGGTGTGGAAACTCTTTTTCCTAGTTTAGAATTGGCTATTTTCGGTCGACTTAGAAGTTAGAATTACTTTATAAGTAGATATTTTTACTTTTTTTCTATCTACACATTATTCATGATTAGACCCAATGGAAATAGCAAAACGAAAACATTATTCCCGGGAAATAACAAAACAATTCAGGTGTCCACGACGTCCATGACAATGAAGGAGTTTTTGTCTTTTTTGATTGCCACCTAACACTAACAATCACCCGAGGCAGTTCCCCTAGGAAAGTGTAGAACACTAGAAACATGAAATCTACAGGGCATCCAGAGCCCGACACGAACTAGCAATAGATTAAATAGTTAGATTCGTTGTAGTGAAACAAGCCTATGATATGTCTGTCGGTTATGAGGTGTAGGTGACGACTTGGTCAACCTTAAGACCTGCTGGCTCAGTCTCTAAAAATGTGATTATAGGGATAGGCTGTGTTTGTTTGTGCAGTTACATTCATATGGGTGAGTATTTGTGCGTGTTGTGAGTGTCCGCATATGTAGTGTGTTTCTTAATAGGGATAAGCTGGATCATATGTACTGTGCTTATAATGATAGGGTACCTGATGGAGGAGTACCATATATATGTATTCGGAACATATTTGAAAAATGAAGAAGCTACTCCCTCCGTTTCTTTTTAGTCTGCATATAAGGTTTGGTCAAAGTCAAGTTTTGCATAGTTTGACTAACTTTATATTAAAAAATATCAACATTCACAATACAAAATCAACATTTTCAGATGCTCCATGAAATGTATTTTCATATTATATAGTTTAAGTATTGTAGATGTTCATATTTTTTAATATAAATTTGATCAAACTTTATGTAGTTTGACTTTGACTAAAACTTATATGCGGAGTAAAAAGAAACGGAGGGAGTAGTTTTTAAAGGCAAGGAGCTAGTTAGATGCTGACGTACCTACTGGCGGTGCAGCATAGCAAGCAAAGCTCACTCCAATCGAGCTTGAAGCAGAAAGTGAGGCGACTTCTGCTCGAGGAGGAAGAAGAGCTGGCTACTAGACTCATAATCATGGATCAACTGCAAAGTCTCGGTGTAGCGTACCATTTCGAGGAGGAGATCAGAAACATCCTCATGTCCATGCATGTGCATGATGCACACCTTCGACTCAAGCATGACCTCTCATCAACAGCACTGCTATTTAGAATGCTCAGAGGACATGGAATCTCTGCGTCCACAGGTAAAGATAAGAAACACCAATAATTATCCTATTTCCTTTTCATGCCCATATATAATACTTCCTCTGTCCCATAATATAAGATTGTTTTTCAATCTACATGGGACGGCGGGAGTAGATAATATAATATAGTTTTTTTTATTCAAACCCAAGGCTCCGCTGCATACGTTCAATACCCAATTCCCAAACCACTCTATTGGAAATGAAATGTTTGAATCCATTACAAGGTTGATAGAAGGATATATAGGAGAGTAACCTCATCAAAGAGAGATTATATAAAACACTTATGCATTACTAATTATTCTACTTATTGGACCGTCATCCAAATCTTTGTAGATATGTTGAGTGCATTCAGGGATGAGAATGGTGATTTCAAAGCAGCCAACCCCAAGGATATTGATGGATTCGTTGCACTCCATGAGGCTTCCTACCTGGCCTTCCCAGGAGAGGCCATGCTCGACGAAGCAAGAGCATTCGCCGTCAAGAAACTCGAACAACTGATGCCGTCCATGTTCATCTCCATGGAAAGACAAAGAGACCTCCCACTGCAATGGAGAGTTCCCAGGCTGCAGGCGATATGGTCGCTGAAACAACACGACTACAACGATGAGAGGCGCCTGAGTATGGATCCTTCCATTCATCAGCTGGCTGCGGTGGACTTCAACCTCGTGCAGGCCGTCCATGGAGCAGAGCTCGTGGAGGTGACCAAATGGTGGAAGGAAACCGGGCTGGGAGAGAAGCTACCGTTCGCGAGGGACCGTCTGGTGGAGTGCTTCTTCTGTGCGGCATGCATCGCGCCCGAGCCCCGCCTCGCCGGCTGCCGGGTGGTGCTGGCCAAGGTGGGCTCCCTCATCGTCCACCTGGACGACATCTACGACCTGTACGGCACGTTCGACGAGCTGGCTGCCTTTACCGACGTCGTCGGCAGCTGGCGGGAGTGGGACGACGATGCGGCGCTGCCGGGGTATATGAAGGCGATGTACTCGTCCATCCGGTCGACGTCGACGGGGGCAGCAGATCTGGTGATGAAAGAGCAAGGGTACGACGTGCTCCCGCTCTACAAGAAAGCAGTAAGAAGATTGTTCCGTTGATTTCCTCTTTCCTGTTGTTCGGGACACGTTTGACGATTGATGGATGCATGCAGTGGCACGAGCTGTGTAAGGCGTTCCTGAGAGAAGCCAAGTGGCAGCACGAGGGGCAGATGCCATGCTTGGAGGAGTACCTCGAGAACGGATGGGTCACGTCCACGGGGCCTCTCCTTCTGCTCCACGCTTCCACCATGCTTCAGCAGCAACAGCAGATGGATTCATGGCGGCGCAACGCTGACGACGACGACCACGACGGCAACAGCATGGTGTACCCGAAGCTGGTTGAGCTATGTTCCATGATCTTCCGGCTCAGCAACGACTGCGCGACCCACGAGGCCGAGTCGGAGCGGGGCGAGGCGGCGTCCGCCATCACCTGCCGCATGGCAGATAGCGGCAGCGACGTGAGCAAGGAAGAGGCCCGCGCCGCGGTGGTGGACGCCATTGCCGAGACTTGGAAGAAGGTGAACAGGGAGGTCGCCTTGAGCAGCATCCCCGGGACCGGGAGCGCGGCCAACCGCGTCTGCGTCAACCTGGCGAGGACCATCCAATGCATCTATCAGGACGGCGACGGCATCACCTCGCCCAAGGACAGCCGGAAACGACTTGTCAAGCACATGCTCTTCACGCCCGTTGATCTGGACATTTGTGGCGCATGGTAGAGCCTAACTTTTCATGGTGATGTGACATCAGGTACAACGTACGGGCATGTGTCACGCAAGCCACATGAATCACAATAATCTTGATAACCTGACTCGGGCGCGAGATGTTTCTGCACCACCCGGCCCATCTTGGCCGTCACCTACTCCCGGGTCAACATCTCGGGCTGCCGGGTGGTCCCTTTTGGTTTGAATACTTTTACCGTCACCTACTCTCCAGATGATGCCTTTTTTGAGCAGTTCAAGGCCGGCCTCAATGCCCCTCCAAAGGGGTGACGCATCATAAGCAAAAACTGTATCAAGCAGACTTCCGTGCGGGTAGTATTTGGACTTGACCACTCTCGCGCAAAGGCTATCTGGCTTCTGTAGCAGTCTCCAACATTGTTTCGCAAGGAGAGCAATATTGAAGATATGCATATCTCTGAACCCAATACCACCAGCCCGTTTTGGTCGAGTCATGTGCGGCTCTACTCATGGATTTTCCATAACTTCCGATTATTAGTTACTTCACCAGATTAACGGACAATTTCTGTTTTCTATATAAATAGCATAGTTTTAAATAGCGCGTAAGCATCTTAGCGGCAGGCCTCTTCCAAATGCTATAGCGTGTTATAGCGGAGCTATAGCGCGCTATTTAAAATGTTTGTTCATTTGTTTGGACCAAAGTCTCTTAGCGCAAGACCTTTCATAAACGCTATAGCGTGCTATAGCGGAGCTATAGCGAGCTATTTAAAACAGTGATAAATAGTACCCATACCCCTTGAGTAGATAAGCGAGTTGCCATCCATTTTGTGACACTTTGGGAAAGCCTAGAGGGCAGGACCTTCAGGGTTTGAAGGACAAACTCCTCCCTTTATGCGAAACTTACGGGCTACTTACCAAAGAAACTTATGGACTATTCCCTCTAACTAATCCCTATCCCCCGTGATTTCTAGGGTGGGCCCCGCTGCCCTGGTTTTCCAATTAAGCATTCAAACTCAGTTTGTAGATTAATTCCCGTAGCATTTCCCCGTAGGTCTAGCCAAGTTCTTATTGAACAAACCTCCTGTGCTTCATATCTATTTGCTTCAAGTCTATCTTTGTGAGAGAGATCCTATGGGTTTTTCAAGATGTTTGGTCGGAGGTATTTTGATGAGTTCATCCATGTGACTTTGATTTGCTTGTGAATTTGGTATGATGTGCGCTTCCTAGATAGTTAGGAGGCACTTCAGAGCCTTCAAGTGTTATGAAGGAATAAAGAGATTCTACAAGGCCCAGTGATCATCCTCTTCGTGCGAGATCAACCACGGGTGAGACTTTGACCTTAGTAGTATCATGGCGGGTGGGTATGCGCTTTGCGGGGTATTTGTGGGCAATGTTGCTGAGACCTGTGGGGCCTTAGTACTTTGTGTATTAACAATAAAATACCAAATTTTTAATAGACAACTAAAGCTGAAACTATTATATAAAATGCAAGCAATGATGGTTTGCTGGCAAGTACGGCCGTTCAAAGTATGCTACTCTTTACGTCTCTCGTTTTAATCCAAGGGGTCGTAATTTCTTTTCACAGACTTTGAGCATAAAACTATATATTGTGTTGTAAATAATAATCAGCCCAACCAGGGATCGAAGTTGCCACCTCAGCATTCAATGACAGGCAAGACAACCACTGCCACACTAGGGGACTAATATGAGTATAACATGTATGTATACCAAGCTCAAATAAATTTGAATTTGAAGGTCATTTTAAAAATTTGAACGGTATCTGCACGAAATGTTTCGGTAACCGTGGTAACCACGTTTCCCGCTCCCCCTTGTTTTTTTTCTTAGATTCGGTAGCCAAAACCCTGGTAGTACTACACTATTACGAACTGCATGTTTGCATTTTATTTGACATAAACTACCAGGAATCCAAATGAATAGAGACCATATCATAAATGGATCAACCAATGTCAAACAAACCTAGCTCTGGAGTTAGCCTGTTGGGGATGAGACTGATGCAGACCTGCAGACCCTACTGCCGACCACTGATGTGCGTAGCCAGTCCGGTCAGCTGCGGGCGGCGCACTGGGCACCAGGCGCACGACATACTCGGGACTGGGTGACTGGCGTGTGGCCGAGCTATCGAGGGCGAGTAACCCAATCATCATAGCAAGTTGTGGCAGAACTCATGATACATTTCCTTGGGTAATTAAAGTCCAATTCCCCAAAGCTTGAACCGACATCCAATAGTCTAAACCGGTGTCATTTCGGCTCGCGCTCAATCGATGTTTTTAGTTTTATTTGGTGGAAATCGCTCAAGTTACTTTTTGAATCGAGTAGATTCAGGGACACATAACCAGCGGCTCAAAAATGGCCTTTGGTATTTTTTTTCTGGCCTTCTTTTCAAGCTTACTCATGTAAAACGTAATGGTTTTAGGTTTTGGCACACATCAATTGATGCGGCCCTGGTCATCTATTTATATCCAGAATACAAGGCAGGTACAGAGATCGATCTGAGCAGATCGTAACAGATACAGGATTGCGCTACAAGATAGATTAGATTCTAAACTACCTAACTTGATGTACACGACAATATACGTTCGGTTGTTTAACACTCCCCCTCAATCACAACCGGAGAGGTTGAGATTGTGTCTAAAGAACCGAAGTTGTTGTACACCAACTGGTTTAGTTAGGCCATCTGCTAGCTGGTCTTGCGTAGGAATGAAACGTATCTCCAGAGCCTTGTTTGCAACACGTACTTTGACAAAATGAAAGTCAACCTCAATGTGCTTTGTCCGTGCATGAAACACTGGATTAGCACAGAGATACGTGGCTCCAAGATTGTCACACCAAAGAACCGGTATGCGTGCCTGGTAGATCCCTAATTCACCGAGCAAGGACTATAGCCAGATAATTTCTGCTGTAGCGTTTGCCAATGCCTTGTATTCTGCTTCTGTACTCGAATCTTTCCACAGTGGCTTGTTTGCGTGAACTCCGTGATATAAGGTTACTCCCATAGAACAATGCAAAGCCACTAGTGGACCTTCTGTCATCAGAGGAGCCAGCCCAGTCAGCATATGAGAATGCACTGACTAAGGAAGAGGTGGACTTGCGTATACGAAGACCTGTGTATACAGAATGTCGTACATATCGAAGAATCCTCTTAACTGCTGTCCAATGCTCATCTGTGGGCTCATGTAAAAACTGGCATACCTTGTTGACCGCAAACGATATGTCAGGGCGTGTCAAGGTGAGGTACTGCAAAGCTCCAACCATGCTGCGATACTTAGTGATGTCATCGGCAGAAAGAGGAGACCCATCCTCATGAGATAGTTTATCTGTGACTGCCATAGGAGATGTAACTGGTTTACACTGACTCATTCCTGCTTTAGCAAGCAAATCGGTTGCATACTTGCCTTGAGATAGAACAAGATCCTCTCCAGATCGCCGCACTTCAATGCCAAGAAGAAGTTGAAGATCACCAAGATCCTTGAGAGGGAACTCACTGTGTAGGTCCGCGATCAAACAATTGACAGCCGATGGAGATGAACTAGTGACAATGATGTCGTCCACATAAACCAGCATAAAGGTGATCACACCACCAGAATTATACACAAAAAGTGATGTATCAGCACGTGAAGGAACAAACCCTAATTCCTGAAGCCTGGAGCTGAGACGGGAGTACCATGCGCGAGGAGACTATTTCAATCCATATAGTGCCTTGTCCAACTTGCAAACATGATGCAGAAAGCATGAATCAACATAACCAGGAGGTTGTCGCATGAACACGTCCTCTTCAGAATGCCATGCGAACATCGAGTTGTCGAAGAACCAAGCCACGAGAAACTGCAAGTGACAAGACCAAACGAATGGTGGCAGATTTAACCACAGGACTGAATGTATCCTCATAATCAACACCATACCGTTGCTTGAATCCCTTGGCAACGAGATGAGCCTTGTGACGCTCAACGGTGCCATCCACACGACGTTTAAGCCGAAACACCCACTTGCAATCAATTAAGTTGCGTCCGGGAGCGGGAGGTACAAGATGCCATGTACGGTTCCGTAGCAACGCCTGATATTCCTCCTCCATTGCAGCTGCCCACGATGGATCAACAAGGGCAGCCGTGACATTCTTTGGCTCGTGGAGAGACGAAGTAGCAGCCAAAGAAGTGTGTTTGCGCAGATCGTAGGCGACCGTACCGTCCGTACGCACGACCGGCTTGTGCAGACCGTGCTGGGCACGCGTGCGAGCTTCTGGAGCGCGCGTCGGTGGCGGAGGAGCGCCAGCCTGTACGGGCGGGACGCGAGGCCCATGATGGTTGGGCGTAGAGGAGGCCGCGGGCTGCGGCGTTGTAGAGCCCACCACCAACTCGGGCGTGGCCGGTGAAGACTCGCCAGATGGCGCGCGGGCTGGCGACTGCGGGCCGCGCTGGGCATGCACTTCGATGGAGGAGACTTGATCGGTATTGGGATCCACGCGCATCGGGGAGGCAGGCGCATCAGGAGCGGGAGCAGGCGAATCCGCCCCAGGATCGGTGCGAGACAAATCAGCACCGTGATCCAAGGCACCAAAGAATCCTGGATTTCCTGCGGCGGGCTGTACCTGCACATGCGATAACGGCAAAAACGGCTGTGAAGCCGGATTAGTCCAACCGGGGTTAGGTAATTCATGACCAGGTTCATCATGTGGTGCAGCCTTTTCCGTACGTCCCATTGTGACCGGAGAAAACACAAGGATTTTGTCAAGGAGTTCATCAGGAGTTTGCTTTGGTGTGTCGGCTGAGAAAGGGTAAAACTCTTCATCAAAGATAACATCACGCGATATATAGACACGGCTGGTGGAGATATGGAGGCACCGATACCCTTTGTGCATCATGCTGTATCCAAGAAAAACACAGCGTTTGGAGCGAAATTGGAGTTTGCGCTCATTGTAGGGACGTAGACAGGGCCAACACGCACAACCGAAAGTGCGCAAAAAATATAATCAGGTGCTGTACCAAGCAATCGCTCAAGGGGTGTGGTGTTGTTTATTGTACTCGAGGGGAGTCGATTGATTAGAAAACACGCAGTGAGAAAGGCCTCGTCCCAAAACCGAAAAGGCATAGATGCATGAGCAAGAAGAGTAAGGCCGACATCTACAACATGGCAATGTTTACGTTCGGCGGAGCCATTTTGTTGATGAGTGTGAGGGCACGAAACATGATGTTCAATACAAAGTTGCTGAAAAAAGGAGTTGAGTTTCTCGTATTCACCCCCCAATCTGTTTGCATGCAAATAACTTTTTTGATTAAGCAAACGTTCAACATGGGCTTGGAACTGAAGAAAAACTTGATATACATCAGCTCGAGACTTAAGGCAGTAGATCCATGAAAATTTACTAAAATCATCGATGAAATTGACATAGTATTTAAAACCACCAAAAGAGGTGCACGCAGGCCCCCATACATCTGAAAACACAAGTTCAAGAGGTTTGGAGGATGACCTATTTGACCTAGGAAACGGAAGCTGATGACTCTTTCCCTGTTGGCAAGCATCACAAACATGGTTTTATTTTTATTGGACTCACGAAGAAACTCTAATTGTTGACGATGAAGGGCTTGTGTCACCACCGGTGAAGCTGGGTGGCCTAGACGGTGATGCCACCGAGTGTGGGTGTGCTTGATGGCGGAGAAGGCCTGCCTTGTCCTGCCAGAACTACCGGTGACGGGGTAAAGGCCTCCATCAGTGCCCCCTCGAAGAAGAACCTTCCTCGAAGCCCGATCCTTGACAAGAAAATAGGTGGGGTGAATTTCAACACAAACGTTGTTATCATTGGAGAGTTTATCAGTGGAAAGCAAGCTGCGTGTGGCTTGAGGTACATGAAGAATATTCCGAAGAATCAATGGTCTATGAGACGTAGGAAGTAGGGATGAACCAACATGAGATATGGGCATACCTATACCATTAGCCGCAATGCCGCATGGACTTGATCTTTCCCAGTGTATCGCTTATGCATGGTGAGCTTGTCCAAGTGTCCTGTAATGTGATCCGTGGCCCCTGAATCGAGGTACCAAACGGGATCAAACCCCTGACTAGTGGAGGCAGTGTTGGCGGAGCGGTCTTTGCGGACGAAGGAGTGGTCGAAGCGCCTGTAGCAGTCGAACACATCGTGGCCATGGCGCTTGCAAAGCTGACAAAAAACATCAGTCTTACCATTGGTGCGGCCGCCTCCACCTGAGCCGCCTGAGTTGCAGGAGTTGCCATGGTTGTGGTTCGGGTCACCACAGTTGTGGTTGTGTCCAGCCGATCCACACATGCGGCCATTGCCGCCGGAGCCACCAGACCCGTCACCGCCGCCGCCGCGGTTGCGGTTGCCACCTGAGACGCTATTGCAGTTGCGGTTTCCGCCGCTGCCACCTCCAGAATTGCGGCTGATGTTGTTCACGGAGGGGCCGCTGGAGCCATGAAGCTGAGGAACATGATCATGGTGCTGATGACGGATCTCAAAATCGAGCATGTGGGAGTAGAGGTTGTTGAGGGAGATCGCATCAACCCGAGTGGTGACCGAGGTGACCAGGGGTCATAGCTGGAGTCGAGCCCGCTGAGGAGGTAGATGACGATGTCGTCCTCATCGAGCTGCTTGCCAGCAGCAGCAAGGGCGTCGGTGATGCCCTTGACCTTGGTGAAGTAGTCCACCATGGACATCTCGCGCTTCTGGATCGTGGCGAGCTGTCGACAAAGCTGCATGATGTGCGCCCTGGAACGGGTCGCATACGTCCGCTCCAAGGCACTCCAGACCGCGGCAGAGGACGGCAGAAACAGAACCTGCAGCAGGGTCTGGTTGGAGAGCGTGGAGAGGAGGAAGCTGAGCCAGTGCTGATCCCGTGTCACCCACGAGATGTACGCCGGATTGGGTTCCGGCGGAGCTCCATCAGCGACGGCAATGACCTTGTCAGGGGCCGGCTCTGATCCATCAGTGAGACCCATCCAGTGGGCACCGCGCAGCGCCGGAAGGATTTGTGCCTTCCAGAGGAGATGTGTGTCGTGGGAGAGTTTGACAGTGACTAGGCCGGTGAGGGATGGCGGGGCATGGGAGCCGGAAGCCATGAGGCCGGCGGACTGGGTGGTGAGCACGCCGGAAGTTTGCGACATGAGGGCGGGCTGGTGGCGGCTGCAGCGGTGGACGAGGTTTGGCTGGGGATTGTCGACATCTAGATGGGAAGGGGATGGTCTGCTACCATGTAAAACGTAATGGTTTTAGGTTTTGTCACACATCAATTGATGCGGCCCTGGTCATCTATTTATATCCAGAATACAAGGCAGGTACAGAGATCGATCTGAGCAGATCGTAACAGATACAGGATTGCGCTACAAGATAGATTAGATTCTAAACTACCTAACTTTATGTACACGACAATATATGTTCGGTTGTTTAACAACTCAAAGGGAGTGGGAGCAGCAGTCTACACCGACTGACTGGGGGCCTTGGTGTGCTGGTATCGGAGATGTATAGGTAGGACAAAAACTTGAATGTCGTCCTGGGATCCCAGTTGCCATAGTGTGCGTCCGCCCCTACTATCAGTGTTACGGTACAACGGATCATATATTATGCTAAACATCGTTCTTGCCAAGGTTGTATACCTTTTTTCAACCTACTCAAGTCCAAACCTAGAATTCTAATACCGGCAAGGGGGCGACAACAGGCCGAAACGCTATAGTTGGGTGGCGGCACCAAGTGCAAGAGGACACTCAAAAGTGTGAGTGGCGGCCCAGTTTAAGTGGTGAGACGTCCTTGGAGTCCAAAACTAAGATCTCTACTCCTAATGAAGCAGTTGGTAGTCTCGCTTCCAGGTTTTTTTCCGTCCCACCTCTCATGGTTTTTTTTGGTACCTCGTCCCACCTCACACTGAGCCGCCACGAACCGCAAAAACCGCGTACCGAAACCCCCACCCGCCCTCACGCATTCCAGGGCCTAACCTCCGATCGCACCCAAGACAATTTAGCGAAAAAAACCTACGAAAATTAACCAGCGAAAAAAAACCTAATGGAGGAGTTCGTAGTCCGGTACGGTTTATTTTCAACACTTTCCTAATGACAAAAGATCACGGATCTAACTTTCCTACCTTAGCCAAATCAACGAATCTCTCTCATTAATGCAATTTGCTTTAGGAAACAAATAATAGATTCTTTTCTACCTTAGCGAAATCAATGGATCTCTCCCATTAATGCAATTTGCTTTAGCAAACAAATAATAGATTATTTCCTACCTTAGCCAAATCAACAAATCTCTGTCATTAATGCAATTTTCTTTAGGAAACAAATAATAGATTCTTTCCTACCTTCGCCAAATCAACGGATCTCTCCCATTAATGCAATTTGCTTTAGCAAACAAATAATAGATTCTTTCCTACCTTAGCCAAATCAACGGATCTCTCTCATTAATGCAATTTGCTTTAGGAAACAAATAATAGATTTTCAGGAAACAAATAATCTCTAATCTCATCTCTAATTCTATAATAATAATAATTAATATAATATAATAATAATAATACCTAAAAGAAACGCAACGTTCCGTTTCCCGTCTTACGTCGTCGAACCCTTCGTCGAGCCTCCCTCCCGTGCGCTGTTGGTTTTCCCTGCGTACGTTCCACCCCAAACGTGATTCGTTCTTCTTAATTATGTGGTCCCAACCCCATGCGATCCGGCGAAAGAACCAGCAAAACCGTCATACCCATGCACGCAAGCAACAAAAAATCCACGCAAGCCGTGTCTCCTCCTCCCTGTTCAAACCCTATCCGCCCCTTCCCAGTTGACGCCGCTAGCGAGTAGCGCATAGCACAGGCACCAGTGCGGCCCTTCCGTGGTCCCCCTTGACCTCGCAATGAAACAGCTCGTCGCTATCGACGACGAGCCGGTGCGTCTGGTGTTGATTCCTGTGGATGGGTCAAGCAGGACAGAGGGCGGTGGATCCGGGACATAGCCATGAAGTCTGCTTCGATGCGCGCCCAGTATTGTCTCAAGTGCATGGGTCGATTCTGGACGGCGGGTGATGGATCAAGGACGTACATAGGAGCTTTCACCTATGCAAACAGCTGACTACTCAACCTCCTCTCGGCGGTGGCAGCGGCCAGGTCTGGTTAGCTACCATTTATCTTTAATACATGCCATGAAAGGCGATCAAGAGGAGCAATCATAAGTAGCGAGGTGTTCCAGGGCTACGAGCGCCAGTACTGCGACTCTGCGTCTGCGAGGTCTTCGCCAAGATCGCCATCCTCTCTTCCCGTGCCTATTTCTATTCGATGTTGTTGGTTTCGTCTTACATGGTGAATTGCTGGTAAATACTAGATTGTGTTTTACGATTTGGTCATCCATTCCGCTGCCTTACATACTGCCTTTGGGACATTTGGCAGGTGGAGGCTTCATTTTGGATGTAGGTGAATGTGTGATTTCTGGAGGCTCTGTATATTAACTTCATGATCTGCTCTTGATTTTCTTCTTGGGGACTAGATTTGAAGATTTTCCAGCTACACCATCTAAAAATCAGGCAGCTGATCCGGGTACATTGCTACTCGGAGACGTTGGTGCATTCACACTTCTCATGGATCTTTGTATTAGCCTGGTAGTGTTGGGATCTCGAAATTTTGCTGTAGGTGAAGAAGGGATTCCTATCTCAAAATTCTGTTGTAGGTGAAGCGCCTCCTGTAGGCCATAGAGATGACCAGGGATGCATTGGGAGGCGGGGCGACGTAAAGTGCTGGAAAGGAGTATTGTATTATGTATGGTCCTCCTTCGCTTTTTGGAAGGTTGTATAGTCGTTTTGATACACAAGATATAATTTCAGGTTCTACATACATATTGGTTTGAGATATTTTCATTTTTTATCATGTCAATGAATAATGCAATCTGGATTTGTTTTATCATGCCAATTTGAGGCATTCTGTATGGGCTGGTTGGAGGAATATTATTTTTTTACGCACTATGTGTGAACATGTTGAAGGGGCATGACCATCAACGAGCTTGTGGCAGAAGTTTGAATGTGAGTAGCTCCTATCTTTTGTGTACTTATTTTCAGTCTATCAATCAAAGGGTAGAATGATTACACGTGCAGTTATTTTGGTGTGAGCTTTGACAAGGGATGCCGATTGTTATGTTGAAGAGGCTAAAATCTTCCTCAGTAAGTGATGTGCATTATGCATCTGATAAAAAAAAAGGCTTTAGGGAGTTGATTGTGCCCATGAGAGGTGGTCCTGATATTAGGCTTGCTATAACATGTCATATTTAACACGTAATGTTCTTTACCAACCAAATTTTCACGTTTTAGATTATAAAGAATGATGACCTCAAAGACAAAGAGCTCCAAGAACTCGGTTCTGAAACTTTTGGTTAGTCTGAGTAATGAAATGTGACCCTACTGGAAGTTCTACCTCATTTCAGTTCTTCTCTTTTCCATTTAATTATCTATTTCATTCCAAGCTAACTGTCTTACATACCTATATCTTTCAATGCAAGACTACACGAGGACTATGGTCTATGGGATATCAAGCTCCTTCAAATAATCTGCACCAGTTCTTCTGGAGAATAATGTGTATGCATGGTCTACAATGAAGTTTACAAGTTCACTTACTCAAAGATTCAGCCTAACATTTTCCATAAGGATTAGGATTATGTATGTTATACAAACTCTCAGTAATCTCTACTACTAATGTCTTAGTTGGTAGTCTCGCCTCACTCCACCTCATCCCACCACTCCTATCTTTCGCCCACCTTTGACATCATCACATCACAGGATTGGGCTGGCCCATTAACGTGTATGTGAACGCAATCCTCCCATCGCCTGCCCTCCTCGCGATAATCCCGATGTCCTCGCGCTGCCGTCCTCTTCTCCCTGATCTCCTCTACCAGCGTGCCTTCCTTGCAATCCTCCCGACGTGTCCTCACGTTGCCGTCCTCTTCTCCCCAAACTCCTCTACCAGGGGGACTCCTCTATGACCCAGGCGGAGCGAACATTGTACGCAGGTTTTTTTGGCTTTCTCCGGTTCGTTCTCTACCCCTCCTCCATGACTCCCTCACCATCGTTTTTTTCGACGTCTAAATGCAATCCCTCCGTGGGGAAGTATGATGTGAAGGAGAGAGGCCGCGATGGCGAAAGTGAGGTGGGCGTCATCCCGTTTTAAAGGAGAGGGCTCTAGCAAGAAATGTCTCACTATGGCGAAAACCGAGCGGAAGGGGAGGGTCCGACAGGAAAACATAAGAGTGTGTCATGGGGTGGAGTTTTTATGTTGCTACACTAGATCGCGGGAACCTGCCGTCGACCTTGAGGTTGGTGTATGAGAGAGAAATAAGCTTCAATATCAATAATTTGTCTGATTCATTTATATACAGTATAGCCCGTAGCAACGCACGGGCGTTTTACTAGTAGCGATATACTACAGCTCGTGTAACACTCATACCGAAAAAGGCTTTTGCCCCGCTTTATATATAAAGCATAGATCACCAACAACCCAGAACAACACACGCCACCAACACACGCACACACCCAAGGCAGGATACATAGGCGCTGAGCGCAGCAACACCACCCCTAGCACTACAAGAGCCACCGGGGGCCTCAACCGTGAACACGCCACCGCGAGGAGAGGAAGCTACATACGACGCTCCATGGGCTCCAAGGCGGTGCGAACAGGAAGGTTACGACACCGAAGCGCCGCCACCCGCCCGACCCAAGGATCAGAGTTTCCTCCGGAGCAACACGACGGGCAGCGAGAGTCACGGCGACGCCTTCAAGAAGGGAATGAGCTTCGCCGTCGTCAGTCAGTCCGAAGATAAATCAGGTTTTCACCCCGACCAATATTCACCGCCACCGAACGCCGCACCCTGGCTACCACGCCGCCCACACGGTCATGGCCACCAGGCAGCACCAAGTCACGGGCTTTGCCCAGGAGCACCGCGACACCGCGACCAGGGCCGCCGCCCCAGCATCCATGACCTTGACGCCACCACACCCGCCATCCACCACTACCCCAACCGAAGAGACGAATGGAAAGGAACCGCCTTTCGCACTCCTGAGCCGTCCCCACCGTCGAGACCCGAAGTCCGGCCATACCTGGCCACCATCGACCCGTCCTGCTGCCGGGCACGAGACGAGCTCGGTACTGCAGCCGGGCGCGAGACGAGCTCGGTCCAGTCGCCGGGCGCGAGACGGGTGATGGGCGCAGCTGGGAGAGGGCCAACCCTCTGATGAAGGTAGCGCCTGAACGACGGGGAGAGGAATCGAAGGTCGAAAAGGGCGTTCACCGACAGGCAGACACCAAAGAAGTCCGACCGCTGCCGTGAAACGACCCAGACCACCGCCATGGGCCACCACCACGCCGTGGCAGCCCACATCCACGCCGGGACCCCGAGGGACTGCTTAGAGCCACCCACCGACGGCCCTGAGCCAGATCCAAGGAGCAAGCCGGCAACCGCAGCCGTCTCCTCCTGAATTCGCGGCCAGGACGAGCCCCGGCCTCCGCCGTGCGCCACCAGCCGGGTCCCAGGCCACAAATCCAGCCGGATCTGGCCGGGGACCAGCCCGCCCGCAACCACCAGCACCGCCGCCGCCGCGCCAGATCCGTCGCCGCCACGGGAGCGCCCACCACCACGGGGCCCTCCACGCCGCCACCCCCGGACCAGCATCCTCGCCGCCGGACCAAGCAGCCACGCCGCCGCGCCCCCTGAGAGAGCAGCGCCACTGACCGAGCAGGGAGCCCCGCGCCGCCGCCACCCGAGCCGGGAGAGACGAGGCCCCGCCGCCGCCAGCACCAAACGGGCTTCGCCCGCCGGTGGGAAAGGGCGGCGGCGAGGGAGGAAGACGAGGGGAGGGGGACCGGCCGGCGACGCTCTGGGGTTTCCCCCCGGTCGCCCGCGGGGACGACGCGGGAGGAGGAGAGTTAGGAGCCTGTGAGGCTAATTGACTTATTTCGTGTAACACTCATAACGGATATCAAATTAGAAATGAAACAAGTATATTCCTCCATTTCACTTCTTCTTCTTCTTTCTTTTGCGAAAAAAATTCTGATGTATTCATCAACAATCATGGGAGTACAAAGAACACCAGAATCAACAAAAAAATACATACAACTCTATAGACTACCAGTGACAACCACAAGCACAAGAGCAAGCGGAAGGTGTGCCAATGTCATCGCCCCTTCCTCATTGAAGCTGGCCAAAACTTGTTGTAGTAGACAGTCGTGTAGTCGTCGTGCTAAGTACCCACAGAACTAGTGCACTAGAACAGCAAATGTCGCCGATGAAGAGATGCGTAGATCGGAAAGATCCAACCTATATACACATAAACATAGAGAAACAAAGACCGGATTCAAGCAGATTCACCGAAGACAAATACTCACCAAACCCCGTGAGATCCACCGGAGACACACCTTCACATGCCCTCCACCTGGATGGAAGCTAGGCGGGGAGAATATAATTCCATCATCAGGGAGCTATCGCCACCTCGCCTTCCTGAACAGGACACAAACCCTAACTAAACTAAAAAAGACATTTAAATATGGAGGAGCCCTCCCGCCGGCAAGTTCGGGGTCCACCATGCCTCCATAGCCCGAAAGCCATGAGAGATGAGCTAGACCGCCATCGGCATCGGCGGGAGGCAGGTAACCCTAGAAAACCTTGGCACTCGTGAGAGATGAAGGGGTAAGGGCATATAAGGAGATGACAAGCTTTTTTTAGTCGGTCTATTGTCGAACCTCCAGAGAAAAGCACAATCTACTAGCAGTTTGAAGAAATGGTCATCCAAGATAGAGAATTTTTTCTAATGAGCTGGTATCGATGAGTTAAAATGTTCTTCCTCAACAATACTAGTTCCTCATTCGTTGTACAAAAACTGTAATGCCAAGTGTTTTAAATATTCAAAATCATGATACGAGTTACAACATATACGTACTTGCAATTGTATTCATAAGTCTTTCTACACATTTGGCGGTAAGTTTCCTTTGGGTCATATAGTGGCAAGTAGATTTAGTTTGGGCCCTCATACTAGTGGTACAAAGGGACCCTACATCAGGAAAGATTTGAAAAGATGTAGATTTACTTTAGAGCAGTTTTCCATGTTCGCCACAAAGGTCACCTCTAAAAAACATTTTGTTCAACACCTATTACAACATAAGCGTGCGTACCTCCGCCCCCCCCCCCCCCCCCCCCCCCCCACACACACACACACACACACACACATATCACTAATTGAAGTGCAGGTTGGAATTGTGGAGCTTGGAGATTGACAAAATCACCACGGATGCCTCACAATCAATGAAAACGTCGGCTCCAACTGAAAGAATAATATGCAATAATGAAATATCAAAGCTCAAACCTGGGGTTTGATCCTTGATGGGCGGAGCTACACTGCCCTGCTAATCATCCATCCATTGGTTGGTTCTCACCTCTAAAAATCAACCAAATTATCCGCAAAAAGAACAAATCTGTCATAATATACTTCCTTGTTATTTTCCTGGTTCTCTCATAATATGCTCATCTAATAAGGTGAATGTTAAAACAATTCCTCAATCCTCTCATGCATCGTCCAAAAAACATACAACACCAAACTCGTTTTACATGATGACTATAATCATGCATGCACATATAAATAGTCCCTTTTGCTATATTAGAGGAGCATGATATTTTTCTAGTTCACTGAATTTCCTTCTTTTACCCTTTTCATGTGTGTTTGCTTTTAGTCTTTTTCTTCTTTCTTCTTAGACGTTTTTCTTTTTCTTTTTTCTTTCGTTTTCTGTATATGTGAGTGTGTGGGTTTATGTGTGTGCGACGCACGCGTGTATTTCGTATTTATGTGTGTGCGCATGTTTGCTTTTGTACACAGGTGTCGTGTGTGTGCTTGTGTGGGTGAGGGTGACTGCATGTGTGTCGTGTGTGACCATGCATGTCTGTGTTGTATGTGCACAAATGCGATATCAATATGTAACATAATTCATCTTCGACGTGTTCACGCAAGATGGTACCATCATTATGAGATGAGGCGATTAATCTCCAAAGATAAATGCAAGTATTATCTAATATGTCTGCAAATTATAATATTTTCTTAAAAATACACTATTATAGACTTATTCTTATATATTGTGAAAATGTGCAATTTCTGTTCAAGTTTTTGCCATCATTTCTTTAAAGTTTTTTCATTTTCTTTCTTTTTTATTTTAATACAAAAGTTATTCTATGATTTTTTTTTAGTTTCAGTATATAGTCTTGTCGGAAAAGAAGTGTCTGTCATATCAAAGAATTCCATCACCTGTTAAGCAGAGGAAGAAGAAGGCAGATGGGCCTTCCGGCAGGTGGGCCTTTGGATCCCAATCAGACGGTAGATAGTTAACTGACTGAAAATCTAAATAATTTAAGTCAATAGGGAACTGACTGAAAATCAGATGGGCCCATATATAGTGCATGAATTAATTCCATAGAAATCCAATTTTATCTTTCAGAAAGACAGCATTTGGATAGAAGTTAATTTTAGCAATACCTTAACAATTCACCAAACATATAATTGTAGGGAAAGAATTGTGGGGTAGTAAGTTAAACACTGCTAAAAAATATCATTAATTAAATTGATAGGCATCTTGATATACACAATTCGACGGCATAACGTTCTACTATAAATGGGGATGAAGGGAACACTTCTATTTGCAACCAGATAAGTTACGTCTCTCTTTTCTCCTGCATAGCTAGATAGCTAAGATGGGGAGTTCCAATGGCCACTGCTCCATTTCCTTGGCCGTCCTCTTTGTCTTTGTTGTCCTGCTGCTCAACGCTAATCTAGGGTCGTGCGGCTGCTTCAAGCGTATCTTCTCCTTTGGCGACTCCATCATTGACACCGGCAATTTCGCATACACCATCCGCAACAGACCACCGAGTCCACCCTCAGCGCTTCCTTATGGAGAGACCTACTTCCACCACCCCACGGGCCGCGCCTCTGACGGGCGTCTCATCATCGACTTCTTTGGTATGTACATGTGCAAGCATGTGTGTTCTAACAGTTCAATTTCGTACGCGTGCTAAATTTGGTGCCTGATGTTTTGTCAGCGCAAGCGTTGGGCCTGCCGCTGCTGCCGCCGAGCTTGCCCGAGGAGAAGACGGGGAAGTTCCCCGCTGGTGCCAACTTTGCCGTGTTCGGTGCTATGGTGCTGAACCCGAACTACTTCAAGTCCAAGTATAACTTGAGTGTACCGTTTCCATGGAGCCTCCACGATCAGCTCGCTGCTTTCAACAAAGTGCTCACACGGATTGCTCCAGGAGATGGTAAGTAATGCATGCAAAAACATACCTTGGGGTCAGCTTATGATATTTTAGTTACGCCACATTTCTGCATGCACCATGCACCTGCATGTGTTCTTGGTCAACTAATTCCTTTCTTTTTGCTGTGATCAGCTGCTACAAAGAGGCTCCTGAGCGAGTCCCTGGTCGTCTTTGGTGAGATTGGGGGCAATGACTACAACTTCTGGTTCTTTGATGATGAGCTCAGCAAGGACAGAAACACGCCCCTACAGTACATGCCCGATATTATCGAGCGCATCGGAGCCGGCGTGCAGAAGGTGATCAACCTCGGCGCCAAGACGATCCTTGTCCCAGGGAACTTCCCCATGGGGTGCGTGCCGGCCTACCTTAGTACTCACAAAAGCAATACATCTGCGGACTATGACCAGTTCGGCAGCCTCGCATGGTTCAACGCGTTCTCTTGGAGGCACAACCGGCTGTTGAAGCAGGAGGTCCACCGGCTCAAGTCCCGGAACCCCAGCGTGAAGATCATCTACGCAGACTACTACGGCGCCTTCATGGAGTTCATCAGGAATCCGAACAGGAATGGCATCGACAGCCCTCTCGTGGCATGCTGTGGTGGCAACGGGCCCTATGGCACCGGCCATCCGTGCAACCGGTACGCGAAGGTTTGTCGCGACCCGTCTAGGTTCGCCAACTGGGACCAGGTTCACATGACAGAGAAGGCATACAGTGTCATCGCCAACGGGGTGCTTAACGGCCCGTATGCGGACATCCCGTTGCTCCACGCTTGCTAGGAGAATTCCTTCTGAGACATGAAGAATTGCTGCTGCCACCAAGATCTGATACGCTTCCTGGGATTTTTATTCCTGTATCTCTAATTCTCCATATCAATTATTCATGAATGATATGGTTGGTTCTGTCACATGCATGAATATGTAATGTACTCTCTCCGTTCCTTAATATTTGTCTTTTTAGAGATTTCAAATGGACTACCACATACGGATGTATATAGACATGTTTTAGAGTGTAGATTCGCTCATTTTGCTTCGTATGTAGTTACTTGTTGAAATCTCTAGAAAAACAAATATTTAGGAACGGAGGGAGCATTTATCACAAAAACCATGCAAACGCGCATGCACTAATATATCCCCACCTAACCGTAGTATAGTTGCGGCAAAACCGACGATTAATTTTCTTCATAATTAAAGTCTAATGCTCCAAAGCTTGAATCGTCATCGAAGAGTCTGAGCCGGTGTCATTTCGTCTTGCGTTTAATCGTTGCTTTTGTTTTTATTTGGAGGAAATTGCTCAAGTTACTTTTGAGTCAAGTAGTAGATTCAGGGACACGTAAGCTGCTGAAAAATTGCCTACGGCAATTTTTCTGGCCTTTTGTTTTCAACCTGGCTCAAAGGGAGTGGGAGCAGAAGTCAATGCCGACTGACTTGGGGCCTTGGTGAGCGTGTATCGGAGATGTACAGGTAGGGCAAAAACTTGAGTGGGGTCCTAGCCCCCCACTAGCTAGTGTTCGTCCGCCCTGCTGTCAGCGCTACGGTTCAACGGGTCATATATTCTGTTGAACATCGTTCTTGCCAAGGTTATATGTCTTTTATTAACCTACTCAAGTTCAAACCCAGGAGTGTGAGTGGCGACCCAGTTTATGTGGCAAGACGAGCTTGGAGTCCCACGCCCAAGATAGCAATATACTCCAGCTCGTGTGACACTCATAAAGGATAACGAATATGAAATGAAACAATTATATTCCTCCAATTCTTTTTTCTTCTTTCTTTTGCGGGAAAGTTTCTGATCTATTCATCAACAATCATGGGAGTAAAAAGAACACCTCAAGCATCAAAAATTATACACATTTCTATAGACCTCCCAGAGACGAATACAAGCACTAGAGCAAGTCGAAGGCACACCGTTGTCATTGCCCCTTCCTCACTGAAGCCAGGCCAAACTTATTTTAGTATACAGTCGAAAAGTCGTTGTGCTAAGCCCCTGCAGAACGAGCGCACTAGAATAGCAAATGTCGCTGATGAATAGATGCATAGATCGGAAAGATCCAACCTGTATATACATGAACGTAGAGAAACAAAGATTGGATCCAAGCAGATAGATCAAGGACAAATACTAACCAAACCCCGCGATATCAATCGGAGACACACCTCCGCACACCCTCCGGTGATGCTAGATGCACAGTCGGTACAGGAGCTAGGCAGGAAGAATATTATTCCATCTTTATGGACACTAACCCTAACTGAAGTAAAACAGACATCTAAAAATGGAGCAGGAGTCCTCCGGTCGACAAGGCTGGGCGGGCCATGTCTCCATGGACCCAAAGCCATGATAGATGAGCTAGACCACTGTCGGCGTCCAAGTCATGGTCGCTGCCATAGATGACTGTGTTGAGACGGGGAGGCTTGAGGTGACCTTAATCGCCAATCCAAAACCGCCGCCAATACCAACGACGCGCCGACGTGAAACCCTAACACTAACCTATCTAAAAGCCGAGATCGAGGGCAGTGGGTTTCCCAGCCTCTCACACCACTGGAGAGGTGTGATTAGGAGGGGAGAACTCAAGGGCTTGATGCCGACATCGGACAATGGGGAGCGAAGTCTCTCCCTTATTGACTTGAGGAAGATGCGGCTGAGGAGAGATAATCACTGGTGTGGGGAATGTTAGGAAAGTGCGCACCCAACATACACACCACTTGGATGCACACAGTCAACAAGGAAACAATAATAAGAAGAAAAAACATAAAGGTCAAGGTGAGGCAAACGACACACTGCAACAAAACTTGGACAACTACCACCACTTTTTACAACACCACTGCTATGACATGATTCCCCAACAATGTATTAACGCTGTCGTCTCCGAATCCAACCATTAATGTCGGATCATGGATTTTCACCGAGGAGAGAAAGTTCGAGCAAAATCCAGACAGTGACTTCAGCAAGGAAGCTTAAACTACCACTTCTGGGCATAAATAGTGAATGTTCCACCTAGGGTTTCTTGCCCTGAATTGAGACCTGATACTCGACGAGCACCATGAAGGGCGGAGTCCCAAGTGTTGCCACCACCAACTTGCCAGAGAAGAAGTTTTTCTGAAATGTACTGATCAACACATAAAAATCATATATTAGGATGAACTTCACACATTTGGCTTTTGCTTGGACATCAGTTCTTCCATCTTAGACAACAACGAGCATGTTAACACCAATGCCGATATGGTGCACATCACGATCGTCAGGGACGACTTATACCTGTTGGAGAAGATCCATCACAAGGTCAAGAGGTGGCGGAGGTGGGGGGGGATAGCCTATCACAGGAAGCTCGGCGGACAAGTCACTTGAACCGCCACCGATCAGCCAGTACCACTGGCTCCATCGGTCGCCCAACCACCTATACCCATGCTCACAGATCTGCATAAAATGGAAGCAGGCACACGGAACCCAAGTGGCCATATCACGCACCCCTCCTCCATGTCATAATGTCGACGGGGAATCAAAGATTGGGAGGCTACAGGGGGGGGGGGGGGCAACCATCGGATTAGGTCGGTCCAAATCCGATTACCCAGCCATGAATGGGACACAATCCTAGTCGTCTCCCAACAACCCCTAGACGTGCGGCGTCCGGTCGCGAAGGCCAGCGACCGAATAAGAGCTTTAAATCAGCCAAACACCACCATCTTTAGCGCCACCAGGAGCAACCTCCACATCGACTGACGCCATTGTTGCCTCTGTGCCGCGGAAACCATGTGTTGCCCCCAGCAAGCCATTTTGTGTCATGATTTAATTGGCCCATGCACAACTGCTATGAGCTATATGTGCGAGTCGCCTGGGGGAGAGGCAACAACATCCACTTGTCACTAGGATGGGCCAGCAACCACCCCACTGCTGCCAAAGGATCGGTGTTCCCATGACAGATTGGACATAGTGTGCGCATATGAAATCTTTATGATTATGATTAGATAAAAACAAGTTGTTCCCGATCGAAGGAGCTTATGCTAAAAAAGAGACAATGGACGAGCTAGATCTTTGGGAAGATTCTAATGTCAATCCCATTCACACTACATGTGATATCGCTCACGGTTTTAATTGTTTGAGCATACCTCGTTTATTTTTGTGGTAATTGGTTGTAATATATTTCAATGCAATTTTGTTGTATGGACAAGAATATCTATATATAGATTAAAAATACATGAACTGAAACTGAAAATACATATGATTTATTGTATTTACTTATTGTGTATTTAAAAATATTTATTGAATATAAGTAGCATTAAAGAACAGAAACAATTGTGCATTTTCCCAGCATAGTTGCAAATTGAGATGTCACGTTTAAATATTAGGCATAATTTAGTGGGATCTCCTTTTTTTTTTGCGAGATGTGGGATCTCCTATTTAGTTATATAGGATACCAGGTAAGCAAACGTAAGATACATTTATTTTTGACTTTTTAAGTTTCTTATTTATTGGAAAAAACAGATGCTCGTTCATTTAGAAATAAATTATGTATATCACCGAGAACCAAGATGAAAAGAAAATAGAGACCACACACACGGCAGTCGATCACTGTCCATGTTAGCCATCCTATGCGGAGATATTTTAATTGGGTGGTTTAGCTGCACATGTTTCATGGAGTTTGTACACACGATATCTTGAGCTGGACGTACACTAGCCGGTACCTGTGATCCTCCACACAACCCCCAGGTGTAACAGTAGTAGTGTGCATCTATAAATAGCCTACGTTTCATATGCGCCGTTGTGTGGCAAACACATATCCAATTAGACCGGAGAAGATCACGAAAACCACATCTCATTGTCTAGCCTGAGGTACACTGAGCTAGGTAGAACTAATGGCGTCGTCTGCTCACGCAACCATGTACGTGGATCGGTTCCCGTCGGCTGAGTTGCAGCGGCGGCCGGCCGACTACCAGCTCAAAACCTGGGACTATGACTCCATTTGCTCCATGCAGCAGCAGGCGCAACAAGACCACGAGGTGCATGCACGATCAGCCCAGCTATTCTTCCAATTTCCCCCATTCTTCTCCATTCTTTTTATTGTCAAGCAATGGTGAGCCCGAGGGTGGGTGCAGGGTTAGGATTAGGGGCGAGGGGCTTTGATTCGGTGACAGGGAAGACGGGAGGAGGGAGGGGTTTGGTAGAAGGCTAGGCTTATCGGTGCCGCATCATTGCTTGTGAGGCTACGGCGCCATCGTGCGAGGGCCAGGGAGATGGTGGCGCAAGGACCGAGGAGAAAGGGAGGGGGTGTGGAAACTCTTTTTCCCAGTTTAGAATTGGCTATTTTCGGTCGACTTAGAAGTTAGAATTACTTTATAAGTAGCTATTTTTACTTTTTTTCTATCTACACATTATTCATGATTAGACCCAATGGAAATAGCAAAACGAAAACATTATTCCCGAGAAATAACAAAACAATTCGGAACATATATATGTATTCGGAACATATTTGAAGAATGAAGGAACTAGTTGTTAATGGCAAGGAGCTAGTTAGATACTGACCTACCTACTGGTGGTGCAGCATAGCAAGCAAAGCTCACTCCAATCGAGCTTGAAGCCGAAAGTGAGGCGGCTTCTGCTCGAGGAGGAAGAAGAGCTGGCTACTAGGCTCATAATCATGGATGAACTGCAAAGTCTCGGTGTAGCGTACCACTTTGAGGAGGAGATCAGAAATATCCTCATGTCCATGCATGTGCATGATGCACACCTTCAACTCAAGCATGACCTCTCATCAACAGCACTGCTATTTAGAATGCTCAGAGGACATGGAATCTCCGCGTCCACAGGTAAAGATAAGAAACACCAATAATTATCCTATATCCTTTTCATGCCCATACATAGTAAATATTTTCAATTCAATACAAGGTTGATAGAAGGATATAAAGGAGAGTAACCTCGTCAAACAAAGATTATATAAAACACTATGCATTACTAATTTTTCTACTTATTAGACAGTCATGCAAAACGTTGTAGATATGTAAAGTGTTTGAGTAGATTATATCTTACTAATGATTGTAATTTGTTTATTTTTTGTAGATATGTTGAGTGCATTCAGGGATGAGAATGGTGATTTCAAAGCAGCCAACCCCAAGGATATTGATGGATTCGTTGCACTCCATGAGGCTTCCTACCTGGCCTTCCCAGGAGAGGCCATGCTCGACGAAGCAAGAGCATTCGCCGTCAAGAAACTCGAACAACTGATGCCGTCCATGTTCATCTCCATGGAAAGACAAAGAGACCTCCCACTGCAATGGAGAGTTCCCAGGCTGCAGGCGATATGGTCGCTGAAACAACACGACTACAACGATGAGAGGCGCCTGAGTATGGATCCTTCCATTCATCAGCTGGCTGCGGTGGACTTCAACCTCGTGCAGGCCGTTCATGGAGCAGAGCTCGTGGAGGTGACAAAATGGTGAAAGGAGACCGGGCTGGGAGAGAAGCTACCGTTCGCCAGGGACCGTCTCGTGGAGTGCTTCTTCTGCGCGGCGTGCTTCTTCTGAAGCTGCCGCGAGGTGCTGGCCAAGGTGGGCTCCCTAATCGTCCACCTCGATGACGTCTACGACCTCTATGGCACGTTCGACGAGCTGGCTACCTTCACCGATGCTGTCGGCAGTTGGGATGACGATGCTTTGTCGACGGCGCTGCCGGAGTACATGAAGGCGATGTACTCGGCCATCAGGTCGACATCGACGGAGGCAGCAGATCGTGTGACCAAGGACAAAGGATACGATGTGCTCCCGCTCTACAAGAAAGCAGTAAGACAAGAGGAGATAGATCCATTGATTTTCTTCTTCTTTCGTTTGGGATTCCTTTGATGATCGATGCCTTAACATGCATGTGGATTGTGGATGCATGCATGCAGTGGCATGAGCTGTGTAAGGCGTTCCTAATAGAAGCCAAGTGGCAGCACGTTGGGCAGATGCCATGCTTAGAGGAGTACCTTGAGAACGGGTGGGTCACGTCCACGGGGCCTCTCCTGCTGCTCCACGCTTTCACCATGCTCCAGCAGCAAGAGCAGATTGATTCATGGCTGCGCAATCATGACGACGGCGACGACATGGTGTACCCCAAGCTGGTCGAGCTATGTTCCATGATCTTCCGGCTCTGCAACGACTGCGCGACCCACGAGGCCGAGTCGGAGTGGGGTGAGGCGGCGTCGGCCATCACCTGCCGCATGGGCGGTGGCGCGAGTAAGGAAGAGGCCCGGGCTGCGGTGGCGGACGCCATTGCCGAGACCTGGAAGAAGGTGAACAGGGAGGTCGCCTTGAGCAGCAGCACCGGGACCTGGAGCGCGGCCAACCGCGTCTGTGTCAACCTGGTGAGGACCATCCAATGCATCTATCACGACGGCGACGGCATCACCTCGCCCAAGGACAGCCGGAAACAACTCGTCAAGGACATGCTCTTCACGCCTGTTCATCTAGATATTTGTGGCGCATGGTAGAGCCTAGATTTTCGTTGTGATGTGACGTCAGGTACAACGTACGGGTATGTGTAACGCAAGCCACACGCGAGTCACATGGATGGCTTGTTGGAAAGAATCTTTATAAGCTGATTATAAGATGCCTCCACACTTGGCATACACATGTATAGTTTCGTCCACAAATTGATTAAACTTCCAAATGTATGAATGACGCCCACAACTGGCATACACACGTACAGTCTCGCATAAACATCCTTGGATTCCTCAAAAATATATTTCCCCAATCAACATGCTCCAGGTTCTATCGATCACCGAGATAAAAACGAGAGGCAAATTGCAAATAAAGTAATTGCAAGGAGATGAGAGATTATGCGTAGGTCCTTGATAGATGTTGATGATGTCTCCCCGGCAACGGCGCCAGATTCTTCCTGCTGCTTGTAATCTGCATTGGTAATTCCCCGAAGAGGAGAGGATGATACAAGACAGTGATAACCCACAAGTATAGGGGATCAATTGTAGCTTTTTTGGATAAGTAAGAGTGTCGAATCCAACGAGGAGCTGAAGGTAGAACAAATGTTCCCTCAATTTCTATCGACCACCGATACAACTCTACGCACGCTTACATTCGTTTTACCTTGAACAAGTATGAAACTAGAAGTACTTTGTAGGTGTGATAGGATAGGTTTGCAAGATAATAAAGAACACGTAAATAAAAGGTAGGGGCTGTTTAGATAAACAAACAAGTTAGTTTTAGTAGAGAGCTTTTTGTCACATGATAGTTATTTGTCCATAGGCAATCGATAACTAGACCGGTAATCATTATTGCAATTTTATATGAGGGAGAGGCATAAGCTAACATACTTTCTCTATTTGGATCATATGCACTTATGATTGGAACTCTAGCAAGCATCTGCAACTATTAAACATCATTAAAGTAAAACCCAACCATAGCATCAAAGTATCAAGTCCTCTTTACTCTCATACGCAAACAACTTACTTACTCGGGTCTGTGCTTCTATCACTCATGCCGCCTACCATAAGCGAATCATTAACATATTGCAAACCCCACAGCATGGATCCCTCACGCTTGCGCGGCACGGAGAACACCATAAGACAACACCAATAATAAAACATACAACTCAAAACCAATCATGATCATCAATCAACCCATAGGACAAAACGGATCTACTCAAACATCATAGGATAGCCATATATCATTGAGAAATAATATTTAGTGTTGAGAACCATGTTTAAGTAGAGATTACAGCGGGTAAAAGAAAGGTTACACTGCTGCATAGAGGGGGAGAGAGTTGGTGATGACGGCGGCGAAGTTGTTGGTGTAAATCGCCATCACGATGATGGCCCCGATGGCGTTCCGGTGCCACTGGGAGAGAGGGGGAGAGAGGCCCCTCCTTCTTCTTCTTGCTTGACCTCCTCCCTAGATGGAAGGAGGGTTTCCCCACTGGTCTAAGGCCTCCATGGCGGCGGAGGGGCAGAAGCCCCACCGAGATTGGATCTATCTTTCTGTTTCTCTTCTGTTTTCGCGTTCCTGATTTCTAGCCTTTCACTGTTTTTTAAATTCCCGGAGATCCGTAACTTCGATTGCACTAAAATTTTAACACGATTTTTATTCAGATATTATCTTTCTTGCGGTGAAAGAAGGGCACCAACCGCATTATGGGGTGACCACAAGCCTTCCAGCCGTGCCCTCGGTTGGGGGGGGGGGGGGGGGGCGCCCTAGGACTTGTGGGCCCCTCAGGCATCGTCTCCGTTGATTCTTTTCCCCAAAAATCACATATATTTTGAAAGAAATCTACGTAAATTTTATTGCGTTTGGACTTCGTTGGTTATGGATATTCTGCGAAACAAAAAACATGCAACAAACAGGAACTGTCACTGGGAATTGGATCAATATGTTAGTCCCAAAAATAATATTAAACATTGCCAAAAGTATATGAAAGTTGTAGAATATTGGCACGAAACAATCAAAAATTATAGATATGATGGAGATGTATCACACATCAAAGGTGAGTATTTCCCTCAGTTATGAAACCAAGGTTATTAATCCAGTAGGAATACCAAGCAACACTATGTAAACAACACCTGCACACAAACAACAAATATTTGCAACTCAACGCGCAAGAGGGGTTGTCAATCCCTCGACGTTATTGAGATATATTAAATTGTAGGTTTTAATAAATAGATCTAACAAAAATACAAAATAAAATAAATAAAGAACAATTGCAGTAAGGTATCTTTGGATTTAGTATATGATAGGAAATAGACCCGGGGGCCATATACTTAAATTCATAATTTAAACAAATACTTAAAACTGTTTATATGAACTTTTTTCAATTTCCTGAATTGATTTGTCAAATTCATGAACTTTTTTTCAAGTCGAACTTTTTTCAGTTTCGCGAACTTTTTCGTCCTTGGATCTAGGGGTGGGCATCAAAAATGACAGAACGAAGACCGAATTGAAAAAACAAATTTGTTGGTTTTTTTTTTGTGTTGTTTTAGGAAAGTTTCTGCCACATGTAGCGACCAATACGCGTGTGCTGCAGGGACGTCAAATACATGGGCCAAGCTTATCACTTGCACAAAAAAGTTCACGGGTTTGAAAATAAAATCATGAATTCGAAAAAAAATCATGAATTTGACAAAAAAAGTTCGCGAAATTGTTCATTCATTCGACAGTTGGTGTCGGGGGCTCCGGACGACATCGCTCCGCCCGAGACAGCGGCGCCGCCGGCCCATGGCGATCCTCCTCCGCCGATGTCGCACCCGTGGTACGGCGCTCCCGCGCCATCCTATGGGGCGCCCCCGCCGCCGACGTCCCTATGGCCGGGGTCGGCCTATGCTGCGCCGCCGCCGCAACCCTACGCGGCGGTGCCGCACCCGCCGCCGTCGCACCACTACTACCCGGCGCCGCCGCAGCCGTCCTATGGGGGCGCGGCCACCTCGTCGTATGGCGCCCCTGCAGCGCCTGACCACTGCCAAGGGGCTTCGGCTGCTGCGGGTGCTGGCCCCTACGCCGCGCCTGGCCCCTACGCTCCCCCTGTAGCGCCCGGCCACGGCTCTTTGGCTGCCGCCTCCGCCGGATCCTACTCCTCGCCTGGCGCCTACGCGATGGTCCCTCGTCCAGAGATGGCCCTGTCCATGGATCCCTATGCACCATTGGCGCAGGCGTACACTGCTCAAACCGCGGTGCCGCCGCAGTTTTATTTCTCGCACCTGCTGCCGGTGAAGCTCGCGCCGGTTAATTACCTGTCATGGCGTGCTCAGGTCTTGCCTCTACTCCGCAACCGCTACTTGGAGGGCTATGTCGACGGGTCCATCCCGTGCCCACCCCCTCACCATCCGGCATATCAAACGTGGGTGGCACAGGATCAGGCCATTCTCTCTACCATCCAGTCTTCGCTCACGCCGAGTGTTTCGTCGATGGTCATCTTCGCCGCTACGTCCAGGGAGGCGTGGGCGGCCCTCCACACTAGTTTCGCCTCTCAGTCTTAGGCGCGTGCGCACTCTATACGCACCGAGCTGGGTGAGACCAAGCTTGGCGATCTCAGCATCACGGAGTACTTCAACAAGATGACGAGCCTCGCCGACACCTTGGCCTTTGTTGGTTAGCCGCTTCGGGACGAGGACTTCACCACCTTTGTGCTTAACGGGCTCGATGATGATTGTGACAATCTCATTGAGAACGTCCACGGTCGAGAGGATACGCTCCCGCGTCGTGAGCTCTATGCGCGCCTCCTTGGGCGTGAGCAACGCATCAAGGCGCGCCATGTTTCCCCCAGCTTCGTCTCCGCCAACGCCGCCACGTGCGGCAAACCTCAGAAGCCGGCCCCATCAGGTGGCAAACCACCGGCTTCCTCGTCGCAGGCCTCGCGGGGCAACTCGCCGACCATCATTGGCGGGAGTCGCCCAGTTGCTTGCTATTCTAGTTGCGGTGCTCCTCAGGCTTGTCGGCTTTGTGGCATAGATCGTCACCTCGCCTCTCCCTGCCACAGACGCTACAAGCAAGACTTCCTTGGCCTTGGTAACAATGGAAAAGGGAATGATAAGCAGGCTGCAGCTGCTATGACGGGGCACGAGCACGGGCGCACCCAGTCCTACTCTCTTGATCCGGCATGGTATATGGATACAGGAGCGATGAATCATCTCACCAGCGAGCTGGGCAAGCTATCCACTCAGGAACCATATCGTGGACATGATCAGGTGCACACCGCCAATGGAGCAGGTATGCGCATCTCCCATGTTGGTCAGACATCACTTCTTGCACACAATTTTCGCAAACTGCATCTTTCTAGTGTCCTTCGAGTTCCCTCTGCTACGCGTAGTTTGTTGTCTATTCCTCAACTTACTCGTGATAATAATGTCCTTGCTGAGTTTCACCCTTTTCATTTCTTTATCAAGGATCGGGACACGAGGGTCGTTCTGCTTAGTGGTCGTCTTCGCCATGGCTTGTATGCACTTGACGCACCGCCTGCATCTCCTACGCCGTCTTCTCCTCAGGTGTTCAGTAGTGTTCGTGTGTCGCCTACGCACTGGCATGCGCGCCTTGGTCACGCCCTGCTGCCCCTATAGTTAGTCATGTGCTGCATCGCCATGTACTATCAGTTGTGTCCAATAAAAGTGCTGAAACTATCTGTGATGCCTGTCAGCAGGGCAAGAGTCACCAACTACCTTTTTCAGAGTCTAGTCGTGTTGTGAAGCATCCTCTTGAGCCTGTGTTTTCTGATGTATGGGGTCATGCCCAAACGTATGTTAGTGGTCAAAACTATTATGTCAGTTTCATTGATGCTTACAGTCGGTTTACTTGGCTATATCTTATCAAGCGTAAATATGAAGTGTTTGATGTTTTTATTCAGTTCCAAGCACACGTTGAGCGTCTCCTTAAGCACAACATTATTCATATTCAATCCGACCAGGGGGGGGGGGTGAATATCACAACCTCAACTCGTTTTTTAACAAGCTTGGGATCTCACATCGCGTATCTTGTCCTCATACACATCAGCAAAACGGCACCGCTGAATGTAAGCATCGTCACCTTGTAGAGACTGGACTTACTTTACTAGCTCATGCCTCCGTCCCGTTTCGGTTCTGGAGTGATGCTTTCTCCACTGCCTGTTTCTTGATAAATAGGCTTCCCTCACGACTGCTGAAAATGAAAACCCCTCTTGAACTCTTGCTCAATGATATCCCAGACTACACATTTCTCAAAGTGTTTGGGTCCGCGTGTTGGCCGCACTTGCGGCCGTACAACAAGCGTAAGTCAGAGTTTCGGTCTAAGAAGTGTGTCTTTCTTGGGTACACTTCTCTCCATAAAGGGTAAAAGTGTCTTCATGTTCACACAAATCGTGTCTAAATTTCTAGTGACGTTGTGTTTGATGAGAATGTGTTCCCATTTCGTGCTCTTCCGAACCACTCTACCATTAGTTTACCACCTGTGCACTCAGCTACACCTTCGCCTGATCAATTTGTGGATGTTGCAAATGCTCCTGTATTGCTTCCTAACCATGCTCCAGGTATTGGACGAGGTGCCCATCTTGAACTCCTGGATGATGAGCCTATGGACAACACCCACGATGGTCACGTTGATCCGGTGCATGGCCCATGCATGGCGGGTCGTGCCCGCTAGCCCGATGCATCCACAGTCGGCCCGCGGGCGTTGGCAGCACCCGCAGCTGCACCCGCCATGCCCGCCCCGTCGCCCGGCTCACCCGCCCCGTCGCCCGGCTCGCCTGGCTCTCCCGCCACGCCGTAGGCGTCGCCCTTGCCTCGCCCAGCGGCAGGCGGCCCGACAGCCACTGGCCCAGCGGCAGGTGGCCCAGCGGCCACGGCAGCCGAGCCGGCCAGCCCCGCCTCGGTCCCCTCGGCTCCTCGCGAGCCGGGCTTGTCGTCGGCTGGGCTCGGCAGCCCTGTCTCGGCTGCGTCGTCTGGCGCTGAGTCTGATGACTCTGGCTCCTCCAGCTCAGGATCGGCCTCGCCTTCATCTCCTGTGGCAAGCCCCGTGTTGCCGGCGCCGCCTGCTGTGGTCCCTCATCGACCACACACACGCAGCCAGTCTGGGGTTTTTCGCCCCAAGGAACGCAAAGACGGGACTGTGGTGTGGCTTGCTGCATGTGTAGCTCATGCTGCTGCGGATCCGATGGCTGAGCCGCGTCATTTTCAGGCTGCATTGGGTATTCCTCACTGGCGTGCTGCGATGGAGCAGGAATTTTAGGCTTTGCTGAAAAATGGCACTTGGCAACTTGTTCCTCCGGTCACTGGCATCAACATTATTGACTCCAAGTGGGTGTTTAAGGTAAAACGACATGCAGATGGTTCTATTGAGCGGTATAAGGCACGGCTGGTTGCCAAGGGTTTCAGGCAGAGGTATGGTCTTGATTATGAAGACACATGCAGTCCAGTTATCAAGCCTACTACTATTCGTATATTGCTGTCTCTTGCTGTTACTCGTGGTTGGTCTCTTCGTCAGCTTGACGTGCAGAATGCCTTCCTCCATGGAGTTCTTGAGGGAGAGGTTTATATGCGTCAGCCACCGGGCTTTGTTGATCCTACACGTCCGCATCATCTCTGTCGTCTGGTCAAGGCGTTGTATGGACTTAAACAGGCGCCTCGTGCATGGCATGCACGCCTTGGTTCTGTTCTCCGGGCTCTTGGGTTTATTCCCTCCACTGCTGACACATCACTGTTCCTCCTTCAGCGTCCTGAGGTGATGATGTACCTATTGGTTTATGTTGATGATATCATCCTTGTTAGTTCCTCTGATGCTGCTGCTGATCGCCTTGTGTCTGCATTGAGTGAGGAGTTTGCTGTCAAGGATTTGGGTGCCCTGCATTACTTCCTTGGTCTGGAGGTGTCACGGTCTTCTACTGGATTGACTCTGACTCAGAAAAAGTATTCTTTGGATTTGTTGCATCGTGCTGAGTTGCTCAAATGCAAACATGCTATCACTCCGATGTCTGTGATTGATCGGTTGTCTGCCCTTGATGGAGATCTTCTTTCCAGTGATGACGCCACTGAGTATCGCAGTCTTGTTGGTGGTCTACAATATCTCGCTATCACCAGGCCTGATGTCTCTTATGCAGTCAACCGTGTGTGCCAGTACCTTCATGCACCTCGTACCACTCATCTCTCGGCAGTTAAGTGCATTCTGTGGTATGTCTCCTCCACTGCTTCGTATGGTCTGCTCCTTCAGTCTGCACCGTCTTGTGAACTTTCGGCTTTCTCTGATGCGGATTGGGCTGGAAGTCCTGATGATCGGTGATCCACAGGGGGGATATTCAGTGTTCTTTGGTCCTAACTTGATCGCCTGGAATGCTCGCAAGCAAGCCACCGTGTCTTGTAGCAATACTGAAGCTGAGTATAAAGCAGTTGCTGATGCTACCGCTGAGATCATATGGGTATAGTTCTTATTGCGGGAGTTGAGAATCTTTCCATGACATCCTCCAGTTCTGTGGTGTGATAACATCGGTGCTACATACCTTTCATCTAATCCGGTGTTTCATGCCAGGACGAAACACATTGAGGTTGACTATCACTTTGTTCGGGAACATGTTGCACAGAGACTACTTTGTATCAAGTTCATCTCCTCAAAAGATCAACTTGCTGACATCTTCACGAAGCCTCTTCCACAACCACAGTTTGTAGGCTGTAGGTGCAATCTTAACTTACTTTGTACTTCAGGCTATAGTTAAGATTCAGGGAGGGTGTTAGACTGTATATACGTAGTCTTGTATAGGCCTTGTATTGTACCTCTTGGTACGTCTATATAATGAGATAGCCACACCCCGTATTGGGTGTCGAGCCAGTTTCCCAAACCCTATGTTTTACAAGCATATGCTTCCGGGAACCAAAACGCCCCTCCCAAGCTAGCTATAGTATACTAGTCATCAACCCGTGCACCTACACGGGCTAGATACTTCACTACTTTTTGACCATTATTGTATAAGTAAATATGCCATCATACATTCTTGTAGATACACTTTGTAGGCCCAAAACATGGTCCATGTTTTTCAATTATATTTTGATATTTTTTGTCTATGAATTTCCATGGATGTTTCCACGTGAAAGTTAAACTTCAAGTATCACAAAATAATTAACCATGAAATTATAGTAAAGGCATATACGATCTAACTTTGATTGATAGAATTTGTGTTGATGTTGATTCCAGATGTTTCTTTCTACGGCTATAGGCATATCATGTTCCCCAATAGAAGGTAAACGGAGCTATATTTACGAAGAGTGTCAGGCTAAACCTATAAATATCAAAGCAAAACCCCTTAGAATTAAAACAGGGAGAAGTGAAAAGTGAACCTGTATAAATTCTCAAGTTCATTGATCAAGTGCATGGAGTTGTTACCTTCATTTTTTTTTTTTGCGGGGAGTTGTTACCTTCATTAACTGATAAGTATAAATATTCCAACACCTTGAGGACCCACATGGCCACATGCATGTTTGTAGGCAAAAATGAAACGTCCAGGTTTAGGTAAGCCACTCTCTTGTAGTAATAGTTCACTTTCTCATATTGTCTTACATCGTCATACGTACATAAAGAAAATATCTCAAACAAACATCCATTTTCATTGAAATAGAAGGGTCCAGCTGACGCCATAAAATATAGCTTTTCCTTATACTGGCCTATTATTCTTAGAATAGTTGTGCAAATAAGGACTTATTCTTACATGGTGTGTAAATAGGATTAACTTATACGGGGTAGATAGAACTTATGTCGGATGAACAGGACCTCAGCATGATCATTCGCATGATGGCATGGAAGTGTCACCCGTACTACATCTTCCGTGCCACACTGCTTCAACCCCGCTTGCAGGCTCTATGAACGATCGCCCGATCGATCAGACGGCAGTAGTACGCTGTGACAGAAGCTTCTTGACACATGTTCGTGCTCAAACATTTGCGTAGACTTAAAGAGATCAATTTTTATATTGCTAGGATAATCTAATCAGTATTAATTATGTACCCCACATCGTAGAGGCAGCCATCTAACATGTTAGAATAAATTCGAGGTCACCGTCAATCTATCGAGGACCAAGCAATCACACAAGCACGACACCGAAATTTTGTAACGAGGTTCACCGATATGGCTACATCCTCGGGGCTTGACTACGGGCGCTCCTCCCCATGACACCGTCACAATACCGCACCCCGGCCGCCCGGGCGCCGGCACACGCCGCCGGCTCCCCCGCGTGCCCGTGCTATTATGTTGGCATAGGTTACATCGTGTGTCTACCCTCGCTATATATGAGAGGCCTAGGATACAAGTGTCCTACTTGGACACGACTCCATATCCTATCTACACACCGTACGACTCGAAGTCCAACTGTAACCTAACTTGTACAATAATATTTGACACAACTCTAACAAACTCCACCTTGGCGAATATTCTTCACCACCTTGAATTCATCCATGCGTCGAATCTCCATGTACATTGAACTTGAGATACGCCATGAGCACCGCTGCTACTCCCAGACTCCATGTGACTCCACCTGCAACTGCAGTCCCTTCTCGTCTTCTTCACAGTCAACCCTCGAGCAAAATTAAGTTCTCATTACTCTATTTTGTGCTCCCAACTTTCGGAGAATCCGTTCAACACCATCACACACTGATAGCTTATCTGCGTGAAAATGAACAACTCACATATTGGATGTCACATACAAGAGTTACCTGAACTCAACATCACCGCCCTTTCTTGACCGTCTGTCTGAAACTTGAAGGAATTTCACCGTCGCCCTGTGTCACATGAGTCAAATTCACAGTTGTCTCATCCTTTTTCCCGGATAGTCTCTGACATGTCCCACAGCTATAGCACTCCGCCTCTTTCTGTACTTGTCATCTGCACTTTGCCATGTGCACTGAACACCACAGAATATACGACCATGTACTCTCTCGGCTTTTGACAATTTCGGACTTTCCGCCACTTCCTCAGATTCTCCACGGTTAACTCCTATCCATCAACCAGCACCGATAGACCCAGTCACCAAGTTGAATCCGGTACTCGTCAACACTGCTTCAGCACCCCCTACACAGTTTGTCTGGCCACATGTCTGACCATCAGTGCCTTGGCCTGTCGCTGTGTCCCGTGCTTACCGCACGCCTCGCCGCTATCACCGCGTAGAGCCTATGCTGTCCTGGTCGAGTCTCCCGGGTAGCTAGCCCACACTGCCTCAACCCCCACTGCAGAGAACCACAGATCTTCACCGACCGATGCCGAGTATCACATCTCCATCAGACCACTGGTACCCAGTCTGATCCACGTGTCTCTCGCTATCCTGCTGAAATAGGCATCGACTCTCCGAATTCTTACGCCGTAGCCCCTCCATCAGCACAGCTTGAAGTCTTCCGCCGGACTCCAGCTCCATGTTCAACATGACTCCATGGTGGTTGTACGTGCCACCTCCACGCCCTGTTGACCTCAAGCTCTCATGTGTACACAATCTTGAATCAACCCTGCGTCATAGTCTTGTCGAAGCCACACAAGCCCTCAGGCCTGCACCACGTGTTTCCATGCCCCAAAAGTCGGTCACCATCAGCATCACGCTCCTGTGTCTTCGTCGCTGAAATCACCGCCGTCTTCTGCTTTGACCGACATCCCCGTCTATCCGTCAGACAGTCCAGTCCGACCCAGCCGAAATTTTCTGACTGCAACCATACTCCACCCTGCGTCGTGTCCGCCTTCATACATCGTGCATTGCTTGACGCCCTGTGTATGCATGATCCTTATCACGACACGCTCCAGACTCCTCCAAGTCTTATACGCATGCCGCCATTCTTGCCACGCGCACCACAGACTCACGCCACCATCCCCGTACACAGACTCCGTACAAAGAAATTAAGCTAAAACTCCACCATAGAGGCCCTTCCCGCGTGCACTTAACCGTGGAGAAAAGAAATCTCCAAACTCCACCATATGCTCCTGTAGGCTTTTTGGTCAATTAGCTGTTTTCAACCGGTAGCACCTAGTCTGTTATGCGTAGCCTTTTGTTCTTAACAAATCTCACGTCTCAGCAGCATATCTGTACGCTCTGTAGCTCCTGTGTACACGCGCGCCGCCTGTAGCAGGCACATAATCAACACGCCTTGACTAGCAGCTGTCACGTGCTCCCTCCCGGCCCAATCTGCCCACTAAGCCATGACCCAGCACGGCCTGCTTGCTCCTCTGGCGCCACGTTGGCTCCGCTCTGCCCCTGCGTTGTATGGCTCCAATCAACCGTGTCGCACTTGGACCGAACCTCCTGCACGCCGAGCATCCGAGCCTCCGACCGCGTTCTATACGCACCGTGCCTGACGCAGCTTCCTGGCGGCCACGCAAGCCTCGCTGCTGCGCTTCTGCACGGAACCGAAAGACTCCCGCTGCCTGCCCGTGCGCCGTGGAGAACTACTGCGAGTCGACCTACCTCCCGCTGCCGATTGCTTTATACGCGACGTTCTCCGATCGCCGCCAACATCCCACACGAACATCGTGTCAATCTGCAGCCGATCCCCGTCGCTCTCCTCTGATCAACAAACCTGCGACCTCAAATCGAACCTTGCTCATGATACCACTTGTTAGAATAAATTCGATGTCACCGTCAATCTATCGAGGACCAAGCAATCACACAAGCACGACACCGAGATTTGTTAACGAGGTTCACCGATATGGCTACATCCCCGGGGCTTGACTACGGGCGCTCCTCCCCGTGACACCGTCACAATACCGCACCCCGGCCGCCCAGGCGCCGGCACACGCCGCCGGCTCCCCCGCGTGCCCGTGCTATTATGTTGGCATAGGTTACATCGTGTGTCTACCCTCGCTATATATGAGAGGCCTAGGATACAAGTGTCCTACTTGGACACGACTCCATATCCTATCTACACACCGTACGACTCGGAGTCCAACTGTAACCTAACTTGTACAATAATATTCGACACAACTCTAACATAACATGACTGCACAGGGTTGCTGCGAAGTAATATTGTTTACAATCTGATGAGATCAAACTAACTTGTGAAGTTCAGAAGTGGTAAACCAACAATATAGAAAAATACATAATATATCATACACGCCTAGGGTGTAGTCAGGAGACTCAGGACACATTTAGATGTACTTTACATATGCACGCCTATAATAGATTAAACAGTGGAAGCGGACATATAGTAAGGCGAAGTAATGGGACGTTTTACCTCAAATCAAAAGCCTGGAAAGGGTGGTCCAGTAAAAAATCATTAATGTTTTTTGGGGGGTAAAAATCACTAATGTTGCATGGTAGAGTGTAACACATTGTAATTTTGCCATCAAATCTCATAGAACAGACGTGGGCAGCCGATGAGGCATCGATCAGCAGGTGGCCACCATCTACTTGTCAATCAAGTATTTCCCTAATCAAATAACACACAGTAGAGCGCAACAACAGCAAGATGCAGAGGAGGCTTCTCCTGTTTGCACCAGTGTAACACGAAACAATCATGAGCAGCTGTTAAACTTGATCGCTGCATAATTGGACACACCGCAACCTGATCGATGATTTCAAATGCAGCGCCTGGAGATGTTTTCTTGATCTCTTCGTCCACCGTAACTTCCTCCCTGTGGTACAAAATTCACCACAATGAGATCAATCTTTATTATGCTATAAAACTTAAGACACAATACTTATCATCATACCGATCAAACCTTGCCACGTCAAGTGATTTGTTCCGCGGTGGCGAGAACTCAACAGATTGGTTTCGTTTTTTTGAATTTTACTTTCTTCTCACTGTTGAAATCTCTGTAGTTCCCATATGATGTGGCAGCCGGAGGTTTGATTATGAATTCAAAATGAGAAGAACAGGCCAGGGAAGATGGGAATTAGGGTTACTGCTGCCTTGCTGAGTTGGGACAGGAGATGTGGATGACGACCTTGAATGGTGTGGGGGATGACAAAATGCTGTGCCACTGGAGCCTTGATGGCCGCCACTGAATTTACTTCAAAAAACGATATCTCCATCAAACCTCCAGCGGGCGACACAATAAGAAGTACAGAAGGACCGGTGAATTTCCCATGGAAAGCCTCTCTTCTGCTGAATATGCTAGTACGTCAACTAAAATAAATGATCGAGCTGAAACAGATGCATTACCAACTGTAATTGATGTTGAATTGCTCCTCTTGCTTGCCAAAATGCCAGATATAAAGATATAGCTCAACTTACTCGTCAGTTTGGATTCAACAACAGCAAGGAACCATAGTATTACGACCCCGAGGAGATAAGCTACGCATGATCACTTGTGTGCTGAAAATCTAACTCTGAAGACTGAATTAGTTGCAAAATAAAACAGTAACTTAACAACAATAATCACATCTATCAATCAATGTCTCAGGCTATGGTATGTGTATACATCCAGCAGGCAAGTAGAGAAGACTTTTGCCTGCGCCTTGGTCGGATAGATTAAACAACGCGAGAATCAGAGGCAACACATAGAGAGAACATGCGTTGCTTTTACCTGCAATCTCATCAAAAGCTGGACAGAGGGGTGCACAATATATCAACCACTTGGACTTCATGGTCTCTCGCACTCCAGTTGTCGTCCAGCTTCAGTTACTGGAGGCATCAAGGTATTGCAGAACGGGTGGAGGAAGCTGATGAAATCGTCAAATTGATTGCCTTCGTAACCCATGGGACAGGCCAACGATGACGGGACGTAGAGCTGCCGAGTTGGATTCTGCACCTTGGCACCTTGCATATGTGCACCATGAATCAATCCAAGGAGGATCCAGGCAAAGGTGCCACCAGATCGAACTCGCCGCCGCGTGATCGTTAAAAAGCTCAAGATTGGAGAAGCTCTTTTTTCAACGTGGGGATGCTTTTTTGGTGGGTATCCAAGAGAGGACTATTGCTGCGGCTTCCTAATTGTTACACCTACAATTTCCTGACGTTGAAGACTCGTATAATTATAGGACTCTGAACATCACTTATTCTGCCAAAAGTTACACGTCCACAATTTCCTCACGTTGGAGACTTATAACTCTAGGACTCTTTTTTTTGCGGGGGTATATAGCTCTAGGACTCTAAACATCACTTATTTCATCAAGACCATAGATTTAAGATCTGAAGGTTAATTTTATGTGTTTCTAGAATTAACGTGGAGGCTTCATTGGTGCCTCCAATTAGTAAATATATATAAGATATAAGAAGATTGAAATAGTGGTAGCTCATACTAGATCAATCAGCTGCGGGAGCCAAATCAATCAGCCAGCCTCAGTTATCATGTGTACTTTGACGTCGATTCTCCGGATTCTTGAACGATCAAGCAACCAGCAAGTTTCCGAACCTTCATCAATACATGCATGACCAAAGATGGATCGGTGATGTTGGTGTCAAGCATTGCACCCAGCAGCCCAGGTCCGGATGGGGTTACTGATAACAGACAGTTCACATAGATGGCATTGAGTTAAACCATCGTGTATCTTCATCACAGTGTCTTGCCGTCTTGACGAGTGTGTTTCTTGGTCACCATGCATGGTTGAAATCACCGACTACAGCTTTGACTATGTGAGGTGATGGCGAGTCTGACCTGCAGTATTGCCTCGAGCATCAATGATTTCGAAAAGCATTGCCTCTTTCGCTTGCAGTGATGATTAGGAGTGTTGCATTGAATGGGTTAGAGAAAATATTGAAGTCATCGAGGCTACATAGGCGCTCTTCCCCGGGTAGAATATTTATGGGTATAACATTCATGATCAATATAGGTATTATATTCTCAGTGACTTGATTTTAAGGCCGCAATTATGGTACCCGTTGCAAGGCTCTTTTCTTAGTGCCCTCCGGTCCTTTTTAGTTTTCATATAAAATTTATCTGAAATCAGGCCTCGTAAAGTTTGACTAACTTTATAGAAAAAATACTAACATTCACAATGTGAAATCAATAACATTAGAAGCGTCATGACTCAAAAAAAAAAGATGCGTCATGACTTAAATTTTCATATTGTATAATTTTAGCATGGTAGATGTTTATATTTTTTCATATAAATATGGTCAAATTTTATAAAGTTTGACTTCAAACAACTCTTATGTGCATAGTAAAAAGGACCGGAGGGAGTAATAAATATATTTGGCAAAGTGTGCGCTTACGCAACATCTATGATTCTGATACATCGGGAACGGGCTTCCGCTAAAGAAAGATCATGAACGAGCTAGATATTTAAAATTCTAATGCCAACCACATCACCATCAGCTCGATATATCTCACCGACTTAATTTTGTATGAGCTAGGCAGCCCGGCCGTACGAGAAGAAAGCGATTGATCAGCTGAGAATTTTTTCCCCGGAAAAGACAAAACTCCACATATTCTTTAGTATGAACAAAAGAATGGTAACCACAGGGTGGTCACTTCGCCATCGTTGCTAGCAGTACATAAGCCGACACCACACCTCTGGAGATATTTTTTCTCTGAGCAAAAGAAGACTGGATTTCGTGGTTTAGACGTGCGTTATAAAAAAGTTTGGCATGGTCATATTTGTCTTGTCACTAGTTAGTTTTTTCCATCTCAACAACTGGAAATAAATCTAAGGTTCCATCTTTCAGTGATTTGTCTTGTCACTAGTTAGTTTTCTCCATCTCAACAACTTATAAAAAAGTTAGTTTTCTTCCCACCACCCCTACGTCCAAACTCCCACTCTCCATCGATTTTTGGTGGTTTTCCATCTCCACCTAGCTTTCAGCAAACCAATTTTTGGTTACCCAAAAAACCAGATCAAATTATAGAAGAAATAAATTTACAATACATAAATAAATTATTTCTTCTGGTAAAATCTGATATCGGTCAGACATCTTTGATAGCTCAATAAAAATAATAAGAATAAGCTCTTGCTCCATAGAAAAATAAATATGAAGCAAACTTTTATTTTCGTTAGGCTAATAAAGCAGGTCAATCACGGGCACATACCTATATTTTCCATTTTAAGAAATGATAGAATTTTTTTGCTTTATATAACCAAAACATAATTTATTTCCTATTTTTTGTATAAAGATTTGCCCCGTATGATCGTATTGTTGTGTTAACACGTATTTCGCTACCATGGTAACGCACAGGCACATTCCTAGTTTTGCTAAAAAAGAATCATTCAAGTCTATTACCTGAATCCACAGTACTAATAATCATGATAAAAAAATTACATCAAAGTCATTGGGCCCGGTCGACTTCGTCCACCCAACCAGGCAAAACGCGTCGTCGCAAGCCTTGGCGGAGCCATTTTGATCTCATTGTTGATCTTGAACTGGAAGTCATCAAGGGCACAGCCTTGTCGTACCAACACTGTGGAGCTGAAGCTGCTTTTGTTGAAAGAGTTGTTGAACCAAATCAAAAGTTTGAGCCTCTATAATTTCTCACATGCCCCACACCGTCACTTGTAGTCACACGAACGTGATGGATATGAGGATGAAGGAGTCAACTAAAAAAGAAAGATGACACCGCACTGGCAAAACATTACAAACTTAACATCTTGTTGGCTGGAATTGCCGGCATAAAATTATGCTATCGTGCCCTTGTTGCTGCCATAGATGACTGCGTCAAGATGGGGAAGCTCGAGCTGACCTTAATCGCCATACCGAGACTACCGCGGTACCACAATGATGCATTGCCACAAAACCATAACACTAACCTATCTAAGGGCCGAGATCGAGGGAACTGGGTTTCCCAACCTCTCACCCTTGGAGAGACTACCTATCCGCTTTTTAACTAAAATCACTTTGTAATTTACATCAGAGATATCGGATATTCGAAAACATATTACAGAAGAATGTACTACATTGCATTGTGGTTTATATATGATGCACGAGAGGGTTGAGTAATTAATGGTGAAGGAGGATTTTAGGATACACCGCATTTTCTTTGATCCAATCCACAAGTACAAGAAAGGCCCATCACTGTCAGAAATCTCAAGTGGGCCAACAAGAAACACTGCTAGAGATGGCCCTCTGTGGAACTGCAGCATGAGCGATGAACGGTTGAGATTAGGAGGGTTTTTGGTTTGTGATAGACCTGCCAAGCAAACCCTAAGTAGAATGTCCCATGTTGCTCGATCCTTAACAAAAAAATAGAATGGGGAATTCAACAAAAACATCGTTTGCCATAAGTAAGTCCAGGAATAGACAAGAGGTTGCGAGTAACAGAAGGAACATGAAGAACATTGGATAGTTGAAGTTAACGAGATTTAGATTTTGGAAGAGATGATTGACCAATATGAGAGATATGCATACCCACTTGTTGTATGAACCTTGTCATGGCCCTGGTCGGGCTGGAACGACCCAAACTTTGAGAGCTCTCTTGTCAGATGATCTGTAGCACTAGTATCCATGTACCAACTGGCGTCAACAGGATAAGAAGGGGTATGCCCTTATGTTACCATTGCCGCTCATTGTGGCGTCTGTCATTGCCGATAACTAGGAAATCGCGCTTGAAGCTTTTATGGCAACGGGAGGGAAGATGGGCAGGAATACTACATAAGAGACAAGCGAGACGACTGCTCTGGTGACTGCATAGCCGGCATCCCAAGCGTGAGCCCTCCCGGTGGCTACCATTGGCAATCAATGGCTTCTACCGTGGCACAGCGGAAAGAAGTGGTGGCTTGGGGGCACCACTGTTGGAGCAAGGATTGCAGGAAGGGCGCGAACTGCCCCGGTACGCCGTGTTGGTAGAGGGGTTGTTGGTGCAAACCTCTGCGGTGCGACGAGTTTCAAGCCGATGTTCTGTCCCGAGAAGGTGTGCATAGAGATCACGAGGTGTGATAGGCGTGTCACGCCCATGGATAACCTCGACAAAGGAGTCGCACACACTTTCAATAACATTGAGAACGAATGAATTAAATTCTTCGTTATCGGGAGGTTGACCGATAGAAGTGAGCGTGCCAGCGAGATCTTTGATTTTGTTGAAGTAGACGAATGCAGAGAGATCACATTTTTTTACATATCTTGCTGTTGTTGTCAGATCGCCATAGAGGGAGCGGTGGATTGAGAAGCAAAACTCCCTTTGAGGACCATCCAAGCATCTTGAGTGGCTGCAAAGAGAACCATGCTAGTAATGTCTTCGGTGAGAGACGACCAGATTACTAAGTGGATTGCCTAGTCTTGAGCAGTCCAAGCATGACAACACGATTTGAGGACGGCGACCCGAGCACCATTGGGCGTGCTGGATGGGACAAACTGCATGACGCACGGTAAAGTGCCATCAATGAAGCCTTCGAGGTAGTGGCTGTGAAAAAGGGGCAGGAACTGCGCACGCGAGCAAGTAGTTGTCGGCGGAGAGCTTGACCGTGAAAAAGTGGGTCAAGATGAACGACACCGGAAGAGGCTCTTTAGCCATGATCTGGGCAATGGGAGCAGCTAGGGCAGGTGCCGGTAGGGAGACCTGCTCGATCGGAGAGGTGGCAAGAATTCCTCCGTGGGTGAAGAACGCTGAAGCAGGCCAATTTGAGAGAACGTGGGGCCGGCTGCGACTATCCTGATGGTGAACAACGGTAGGCCGACAAAAGTAGAGGAGGAGGTATGTCCTCTAGCCAGAAGTGAGGCAAGCATTGGCAGGGTGCCAAATGCCATGGAGGATGAGGATGGAGCCATGGAGGAAGAGGTGGTAGCAGCGGCAATGAAAGACATCATGGATGGAATCAGGCTGCGGTGACGACGAGGGCGGAAGCGCGTTTGAAGACCGACCTAATCTGATACCATGCTAAAGAGGGGTTTGTGATTTCGTTTGGGTGGGCAGCTCGACCTCTAGGGGCGGCTTGTCAAATATATTTATAAGAGAGTTTCTAAAGAAATACAAGGTATACATGGTATACTATACAAAGTCTAATAGTGGAGACCTGGCAATCTTGGGCTCTCCAAAAAATTGGGTAGGATTTCGCACCCCACGACATGCCAAAAACTTGCCTGATAATTGTACTTGCGATGCCGTAGAGGTGTGGGAACACCAATTATTTGGTCTTCATCCAAATGAGCACCCAAGGCTGGGTCAACGTCCAATTTTTTGGCAGGATGTCTTAATGGAAATGATCCAAATCGCCCCTAAAACATACCCTATCATTATAAAGGTAAAGTCGACTATTTTATGCTTACTGTGCACATCGGTTAAAAATTTCCTAAAATGCAGGACCATTTCGATTCTCATGTGAGAGCAGAATATAGACATTAGTCCGTTTGAATTGTTCACGAAAAAGTGACCTAAACTCACTGCCACTATGAATTGACGACACATGCACCAACATGCTCCTCCAGCCGTGGAGCCCGAAGCAAACCTCCCTAAAAATAGGGATTTCTTTGTGTAACCTAACAAACCGGCCATCAAATACACATTAAACGAAATTACCCTTTTCTGAAAAAAAGAGAGGAAGTGTACTGAAGCATGCCCCCATAACAAATTTATAGGTGCACATGAGAGTTGAATAAACCCACATCATCTGGTTGTAAATAAGCAGTTGAACTGAATGTTCTGCAATGAGTGGCTAGCATGCATGTCTTGATAATGAACCTACCTTAAACTCAAAGCCCTAGGTGTAGATGTCAATGACTAGTATGTAATTGGAGTATGCAGAATTGACAACCAATTGACCATCATGGGTTGACCTGTAGGACGAGGCAGGGACATGCTAAGGACTGATTATCTAGCAGAGATTCACAATTGTTGCAAATTAAATCACTGAGCTATTCTACAACCGTATTGGATTCTGGCTGTTGAATGAAACTATTTGACTCAAGAGTATAGATGAACATTCAAGAGGACGTGTGTCTGCACTGCCTGAGAAATACCTTGATGAAGCTACCTGACCATTGGAAAAAATATATCTTAATAACACATGCGTAATAAATACTCATATTGAGGAAAGTGCGGCTTACAAAACTTCTATGATTTGATAATTGAAGAATAGTTGGTCAGGATGGGGCTTCCGCTAACGAAAAATCATGGACGAGCTAGATAATTTTTTAGGGGTGTATGGACGAACTAGATCTTTAAAATTATAATTCGCCAAAAAAAGGATCCTTATAAGATTCTAAAACGCGAATCACATCCGCATCAGTTGGATATCTCACAGACATAATTTTCTATGAGCTAGGCAGTCCGGCCGTACGAGAAGAAAGCGATTGACCAGCTGGGAGATTTTTTTCCCTGGAAGACAAAGCTTTACAGATTTGTTAGTATAAACAAAAGACCACAGGTTGGTCATTTCGCCATCGTTGCTAGCCGTACATAGGCCGATACCACACGTCTGGAGATATTTTGATCGAGCAAATTAGCTACACACATGCACTGTTCATGAAAAGAAGACTGGACATCGTAGTTTGGTCGTACGCTTGTGCGTTATAAAGAATCTTGGCATTGACATACTTATCTTGTCACTAGTAAGTGTTTTTCATTAAAAGATCTTTCAAATCTATTAACCGAATCCACAATACAAATACCCATGATATTTTCTTTTACATCAAAGTCCTTGGGCCGGCCGTCTTCTTCCCTCCCAACTGGGTAAAACGCATCGTCGCAAGCACTGACGGGGCCATATTAATCTCATTGTTGATCACAAACGAGAAGTTCCCAAGGTCACAACCCTGCCTAACCAACACTCTGGAGATGAAGCTGCCGTCGTTGAAAGAGTTGTAGACCCAAATACAAGATTCAAGCGTCCATAATTTCTAACATGTCCCACACCATCACTTGGGGTCGCACCAACGTCACGGAGACAATGATGAAGGACCCAACTACAAAGCGAAGCTGTCATCGCACTAGCAAAACCCTACAAACTTTAACCTCTTGTTGACTTGCACGGTCAACATAAATTTACGCCACCAAGTCATGGTCGCTGCCATAGATGACTATGTTGAGATGGGGAGGCTCGAGGTGACTGTAATTACCAGACCAAAACCACCGCCAATACCAACGACGCGCCGACGTGAAACCCTAACACTGACCTATCTAAAAGCCGAGATTGAGGGCAGTGGGTTTCCCAGCCTCTCACACCACTGGAGAGGTGGGATTAGGAGGGGAGAACTCAAGGGCTTGATGCCGACATCGGACAACGAGGAACAAAGTCTCTCCCTTATTGCCTTGAGGAAGACGCGACTGAGGAGAGATAATCACTGGTGTGGGGAATGTTAGGAGAATGCGCACCCAACATACGCACCACTTGGATGCACACAATCAACAAGGAAACAATAATAAGAAGAAAAAACATAAAGGTCAAGGTGAGGTGAACGACACACTGCAACAAAACTTGGACAACTACCACCACTTTTTACAACACCATTGCTATGACATGATTCCCCAACAATGTATTAACGCCGTCGTCTCCGGATCCAACCATAAATGTCGGATCATGGGTTTTCACCGAGGAGAGAAAGTTCGAGCAAAATCCAGACAGTGACTTCAGCAAGGAAGCGTAAACTACCACTTCTGGGTATAAATAGTGAATGTTCCACCTAGGGTTTTTTGCCCTGAATTGAGACCCGATACTCGACGAGCACCATGAAAGGCGAAGTCACAAGTGTTGCCACCACCAACTTGCCTGAGAAGAAGTTTTTCTGAAATGTACTGATCAACACATAAATCATATATTAGGATGAACTTCACCTATACCCATGCTCATAGATCTGCATAAAAAGGAAGCAGACACACAAACCCAAGTGGCCATATCACGCACCCCTCCTCCAGGTCATAATATCAACGGGGAATCAAGATTGAGAGCTGCAGGGGAGGCCAACCATCAGATTAGGTCGGTCCAAATCCGATTACCAAGGCATGAATGGGACACAATCCTAGTCATCTCCCAACAACCCTTAGACGTGCGGCGTGCGGTCGCGAAGGCCAGCGAGGGAATAAGAGCTTTAAATCAGCCAAGCACCTCCACCTTTAGTGCCACCAGGAGCAACCTCCACATCGACTCACGCCACTGTTGCCTCTGCGTCGCGGAAACCATGTGTCGCCCCCAGCAAGCCATTTTGTGCCACGATTTAATTGGCCCGTGCACAACTGCTATGAGCTATATGTGTGAGACGCCTGGGGGAGAGGCAACAACATCCACTTGTCACTAGGATGGGCAGCAACCACCCCACTGCTGCCAAAGGATCGGTGCTCCCACGGCAGATTGGACATAGTGTGCGCATATGAAATCTTTATGATTATGATTAGATAAAAAAAGTTGTTCCCGATTGAAGGAGCTTTTGCTAAAAAAGAGACAATGGACGAGCTAGATCTTTGGGAAGATTCTAATGTCAATCCCATTCACACTACATGTGATATCGCTCACGGTTTTAATTGTTTGAACATACCTCGTTCATTTTTGTGGTAGTTGGTTGTAATATATTTCAATGTGATTTCGTTGTATGGACAAGAATATCTATATATAGATTAATAATACATGAACTGAAACTGAAAATACATATGATTTATTGTATTTAGTTATTGTGTATTTGAAAATATTTATTGAATATAAGTAGCATAAAAGAATAGAAACAATTGTGCATTTTCCCAGCATAGTTGCAAATTGAGGATGTCACGTTTACATATTAGGCATAATTTAGTGGGATCTCCTTTTTTTTGCGAGATGTGGGATCACCTATTTAGTTATATAGGATACCAGGTAGGCAGATGTAAGATAAATTTATTTTTTACTTTCTAAGTTTCTTGTTTATGACGAAAAACAGATGCTTGTTCATTGAGAAATAAATTATGTACATCACTGAGAACCTAGATGAAAAGAAAATAGAGACCACACACACGGCGGTCGATCACTATCGATGTTAGCCATCCTATGCGGATACCTCACGTCCGGAGATATTTTAATTGGGTGGTTTAGCTGCACATGTTTCATGGAGTTTGTAGTTTGTACACACCATATCTAGGCGGTATATGTGCCCCTCCACACAACTCCCAGGTGTAACAGTAGTGGTGTGCATCTATAAATAGCCTACGTTTCATATGTGCCGTTGGCAAACACATATCCAAGTAGACAGGAGAAGATCACGAAGAACACATCTCATTGTCTAGCCTGAGGTACATTGAGCTAGGTGGAACTAATGGCGTCGTCAGCTCACGCAACCATGTACGCGGACCGGTTCCCGTCGGCTGAGTTGCAGCGGCGGCCGGCTGACTACCAGCTCAAAACCTGGGACTATGACTCCATTTGCTCCATGCAGCAGCAGGCGCAACAAGACCACGAGGTGCATGCACGATCAGCCCAGCTATTCTTCCAATTTCCCCCATTCTTCTCCATTCTTTTTTTTGTCAAGCAATGGTGAGCCCGAGGGTGGGTGCAGGGTTAGGATTAGGGGCGAGGGGCTTTGATTCGGTGACAGGGAAGACGGGAGGAGGGAGGGGTTTGGTAGAAGGCTAGGCTTATCGGTGCCGCATCATTGCTTGTGAGGCTACGGCGCCATCGTGCGAGGGCCAGGGAGATGGTGGCGCAAGGACCGAGGAGAAAGGGAGGGGGTGTGGAAACTCTTTTTCCTAGTTTAGAATTGGCTATTTTCGGTCGACTTAGAAGTTAGAATTACTTTATAAGTAGATATTTTTACTTTTTTTCTATCTACACATTATTCATGATTAGACCCAATGGAAATAGCAAAACGAAAACATTATTCCCGGGAAATAACAAAACAATTCAGGTGTCCACGACGTCCATGACAATGAAGGAGTTTTTGTCTTTTTTGATTGCCACCTAACACTAACAATCACCCGAGGCAGTTCCCCTAGGAAAGTGTAGAACACTAGAAACATGAAATCTACAGGGCATCCAGAGCCCGACACGAACTAGCAATAGATTAAATAGTTAGATTCGTTGTAGTGAAACAAGCCTATGATATGTCTGTCGGTTATGAGGTGTAGGTGACGACTTGGTCAACCTTAAGACCTGCTGGCTCAGTCTCTAAAAATGTGATTATAGGGATAGGCTGTGTTTGTTTGTGCAGTTACATTCATATGGGTGAGTATTTGTGCGTGTTGTGAGTGTCCGCATATGTAGTGTGTTTCTTAATAGGGATAGGCTGGATCATATGTACTGTGCTTATAATGATAGGGTACCTGATGGAGGAGTACCATATATATGTATTCGGAACATATTTGAAAAATGAAGAAGCTACTCCCTCCGTTTCTTTTTAGTCTGCATATAAGGTTTGGTCAAAGTCAAGTTTTGCATAGTTTGACTAACTTTATATTAAAAAATATCAACATTCACAATACAAAATCAACATTTTCAGATGCTCCATGAAATGTATTTTCATATTATATAGTTTAAGTATTGTAGATGTTCATATTTTTTAATATAAATTTGATCAAACTTTATGTAGTTTGACTTTGACTAAAACTTATATGCGGAGTAAAAAGAAACGGAGGGAGTAGTTTTTAAAGGCAAGGAGCTAGTTAGATGCTGACGTACCTACTGGCGGTGCAGCATAGCAAGCAAAGCTCACTCCAATCGAGCTTGAAGCAGAAAGTGAGGCGACTTCTGCTCGAGGAGGAAGAAGAGCTGGCTACTAGACTCATAATCATGGATCAACTGCAAAGTCTCGGTGTAGCGTACCATTTCGAGGAGGAGATCAGAAACATCCTCATGTCCATGCATGTGCATGATGCACACCTTCGACTCAAGCATGACCTCTCATCAACAGCACTGCTATTTAGAATGCTCAGAGGACATGGAATCTCTGCGTCCACAGGTAAAGATAAGAAACACCAATAATTATCCTATTTCCTTTTCATGCCCATATATAATACTTCCTCTGTCCCATAATATAAGATTGTTTTTCAATCTACATGGGACGGCGGGAGTAGATAATATAATATAGTTTTTTTTATTCAAACCCAAGGCTCCGCTGCATACGTTCAATACCCAATTCCCAAACCACTCTATTGGAAATGAAATGTTTGAATCCATTACAAGGTTGATAGAAGGATATATAGGAGAGTAACCTCATCAAAGAGAGATTATATAAAACACTTATGCATTACTAATTATTCTACTTATTGGACCGTCATCCAAATCTTTGTAGATATGTTGAGTGCATTCAGGGATGAGAATGGTGATTTCAAAGCAGCCAACCCCAAGGATATTGATGGATTCGTTGCACTCCATGAGGCTTCCTACCTGGCCTTCCCAGGAGAGGCCATGCTCGACGAAGCAAGAGCATTCGCCGTCAAGAAACTCGAACAACTGATGCCGTCCATGTTCATCTCCATGGAAAGACAAAGAGACCTCCCACTGCAATGGAGAGTTCCCAGGCTGCAGGCGATATGGTCGCTGAAACAACACGACTACAACGATGAGAGGCGCCTGAGTATGGATCCTTCCATTCATCAGCTGGCTGCGGTGGACTTCAACCTCGTGCAGGCCGTCCATGGAGCAGAGCTCGTGGAGGTGACCAAATGGTGGAAGGAAACCGGGCTGGGAGAGAAGCTACCGTTCGCGAGGGACCGTCTGGTGGAGTGCTTCTTCTGTGCGGCATGCATCGCGCCCGAGCCCCGCCTCGCCGGCTGCCGGGTGGTGCTGGCCAAGGTGGGCTCCCTCATCGTCCACCTGGACGACATCTACGACCTGTACGGCACGTTCGACGAGCTGGCTGCCTTTACCGACGTCGTCGGCAGCTGGCGGGAGTGGGACGACGATGCGGCGCTGCCGGGGTATATGAAGGCGATGTACTCGTCCATCCGGTCGACGTCGACGGGGGCAGCAGATCTGGTGATGAAAGAGCAAGGGTACGACGTGCTCCCGCTCTACAAGAAAGCAGTAAGAAGATTGTTCCGTTGATTTCCTCTTTCCTGTTGTTCGGGACACGTTTGACGATTGATGGATGCATGCAGTGGCACGAGCTGTGTAAGGCGTTCCTGAGAGAAGCCAAGTGGCAGCACGAGGGGCAGATGCCATGCTTGGAGGAGTACCTCGAGAACGGATGGGTCACGTCCACGGGGCCTCTCCTTCTGCTCCACGCTTCCACCATGCTTCAGCAGCAACAGCAGATGGATTCATGGCGGCGCAACGCTGACGACGACGACCACGACGGCAACAGCATGGTGTACCCGAAGCTGGTTGAGCTATGTTCCATGATCTTCCGGCTCAGCAACGACTGCGCGACCCACGAGGCCGAGTCGGAGCGGGGCGAGGCGGCGTCCGCCATCACCTGCCGCATGGCAGATAGCGGCAGCGACGTGAGCAAGGAAGAGGCCCGCGCCGCGGTGGTGGACGCCATTGCCGAGACTTGGAAGAAGGTGAACAGGGAGGTCGCCTTGAGCAGCATCCCCGGGACCGGGAGCGCGGCCAACCGCGTCTGCGTCAACCTGGCGAGGACCATCCAATGCATCTATCAGGACGGCGACGGCATCACCTCGCCCAAGGACAGCCGGAAACGACTTGTCAAGCACATGCTCTTCACGCCCGTTGATCTGGACATTTGTGGCGCATGGTAGAGCCTAACTTTTCATGGTGATGTGACATCAGGTACAACGTACGGGCATGTGTCACGCAAGCCACATGAATCACAATAATCTTGATAACCTGACTCGGGCGCGAGATGTTTCTGCACCACCCGGCCCATCTTGGCCGTCACCTACTCCCGGGTCAACATCTCGGGCTGCCGGGTGGTCCCTTTTGGTTTGAATACTTTTACCGTCACCTACTCTCCAGATGATGCCTTTTTTGAGCAGTTCAAGGCCGGCCTCAATGCCCCTCCAAAGGGGTGACGCATCATAAGCAAAAACTGTATCAAGCAGACTTCCGTGCGGGTAGTATTTGGACTTGACCACTCTCGCGCAAAGGCTATCTGGCTTCTGTAGCAGTCTCCAACATTGTTTCGCAAGGAGAGCAATATTGAAGATATGCATATCTCTGAACCCAATACCACCAGCCCGTTTTGGTCGAGTCATGTGCGGCTCTACTCATGGATTTTCCATAACTTCCGATTATTAGTTACTTCACCAGATTAACGGACAATTTCTGTTTTCTATATAAATAGCATAGTTTTAAATAGCGCGTAAGCATCTTAGCGGCAGGCCTCTTCCAAATGCTATAGCGTGTTATAGCGGAGCTATAGCGCGCTATTTAAAATGTTTGTTCATTTGTTTGGACCAAAGTCTCTTAGCGCAAGACCTTTCATAAACGCTATAGCGTGCTATAGCGGAGCTATAGCGAGCTATTTAAAACAGTGATAAATAGTACCCATACCCCTTGAGTAGATAAGCGAGTTGCCATCCATTTTGTGACACTTTGGGAAAGCCTAGAGGGCAGGACCTTCAGGGTTTGAAGGACAAACTCCTCCCTTTATGCGAAACTTACGGGCTACTTACCAAAGAAACTTATGGACTATTCCCTCTAACTAATCCCTATCCCCCGTGATTTCTAGGGTGGGCCCCGCTGCCCTGGTTTTCCAATTAAGCATTCAAACTCAGTTTGTAGATTAATTCCCGTAGCATTTCCCCGTAGGTCTAGCCAAGTTCTTATTGAACAAACCTCCTGTGCTTCATATCTATTTGCTTCAAGTCTATCTTTGTGAGAGAGATCCTATGGGTTTTTCAAGATGTTTGGTCGGAGGTATTTTGATGAGTTCATCCATGTGACTTTGATTTGCTTGTGAATTTGGTATGATGTGCGCTTCCTAGATAGTTAGGAGGCACTTCAGAGCCTTCAAGTGTTATGAAGGAATAAAGAGATTCTACAAGGCCCAGTGATCATCCTCTTCGTGCGAGATCAACCACGGGTGAGACTTTGACCTTAGTAGTATCATGGCGGGTGGGTATGCGCTTTGCGGGGTATTTGTGGGCAATGTTGCTGAGACCTGTGGGGCCTTAGTACTTTGTGTATTAACAATAAAATACCAAATTTTTAATAGACAACTAAAGCTGAAACTATTATATAAAATGCAAGCAATGATGGTTTGCTGGCAAGTACGGCCGTTCAAAGTATGCTACTCTTTACGTCTCTCGTTTTAATCCAAGGGGTCGTAATTTCTTTTCACAGACTTTGAGCATAAAACTATATATTGTGTTGTAAATAATAATCAGCCCAACCAGGGATCGAAGTTGCCACCTCAGCATTCAATGACAGGCAAGACAACCACTGCCACACTAGGGGACTAATATGAGTATAACATGTATGTATACCAAGCTCAAATAAATTTGAATTTGAAGGTCATTTTAAAAATTTGAACGGTATCTGCACGAAATGTTTCGGTAACCGTGGTAACCACGTTTCCCGCTCCCCCTTGTTTTTTTTCTTAGATTCGGTAGCCAAAACCCTGGTAGTACTACACTATTACGAACTGCATGTTTGCATTTTATTTGACATAAACTACCAGGAATCCAAATGAATAGAGATCATATCATAAATGGATCAACCAATGTCAAACAAACCTAGCTCTGGAGTTAGCCTGTTGGGGATGAGACTGATGCAGACCTGCAGACCCTACTGCCGACCACTGATGTGCGTAGCCAGTCCGGTCAGCTGCGGGCGGCGCACTGGGCACCAGGCGCACGACATACTCGGGACTGGGTGACTGGCGTGTGGCCGAGCTATCGAGGGCGAGTAACCCAATCATCATAGCAAGTTGTGGCAGAACTCATGATACATTTCCTTGGGTAATTAAAGTCCAATTCCCCAAAGCTTGAACCGACATCCAATAGTCTAAACCGGTGTCATTTCGGCTCGCGCTCAATCGATGTTTTTAGTTTTATTTGGTGGAAATCGCTCAAGTTACTTTTTGAATCGAGTAGATTCAGGGACACATAACCAGCGGCTCAAAAATGGCCTTTGGTATTTTTTTTCTGGCCTTCTTTTCAAGCTTACTCATGTAAAACGTAATGGTTTTAGGTTTTGGCACACATCAATTGATGCGGCCCTGGTCATCTATTTATATCCAGAATACAAGGCAGGTACAGAGATCGATCTGAGCAGATCGTAACAGATACAGGATTGCGCTACAAGATAGATTAGATTCTAAACTACCTAACTTGATGTACACGACAATATACGTTCGGTTGTTTAACACTCCCCCTCAATCACAACCGGAGAGGTTGAGATTGTGTCTAAAGAACCGAAGTTGTTGTACACCAACTGGTTTAGTTAGGCCATCTGCTAGCTGGTCTTGCGTAGGAATGAAACGTATCTCCAGAGCCTTGTTTGCAACACGTACTTTGACAAAATGAAAGTCAACCTCAATGTGCTTTGTCCGTGCATGAAACACTGGATTAGCATAGAGATACGTGGCTCCAAGATTGTCACACCAAAGAACCGGTATGCGTGCCTAGTAGATCCCTAATTCACCGAGCAAGGACTGTAGCCAGATAATTTCTGCTGTAGCGTTTGCCAATGCCTTGTATTCTGCTTCTGTACTCGAATCTTTCCACAGTGGCTTGTTTGCGTGAACTCCGTGATATAAGGTTACTCCCATAGAACAATGCAAAGCCACTAGTGGACCTTCTGTCATCAGAGGAGCCAGCCCAGTCAGCATATGAGAATGCACTGACTAAGGAAGAGGTGGACTTGCGTATACGAAGACCTGTGTATACAGAATGTCGTACATATCGAAGAATCCTCTTAACTGCTGTCCAATGCTCATCTGTGGGCTCATGTAAAAACTGGCATACCTTGTTGACCGCAAACGATATGTCAGGGCGTGTCAAGGTGAGGTACTGCAAAGCTCCAACCATGCTGCGATACTTAGTGATGTCATCGGCAGAAAGAGGAGACCCACCCTCATGAGATAGTTTATCTGTGACTGCCATAGGAGATGTAACTGGTTTACACTGACTCATTCCTGCTTTAGCAAGCAAATCGGTTGCATACTTGCCTTGAGATAGAACAAGATCCTCTCCAGATCGCCGCACTTCAATGCCAAGAAGAAGTTGAAGATCACCAAGATCCTTGAGAGGGAACTCACTGTGTAGGTCCGCGATCAAACAATTGACAGCCGATGGAGATGAACTAGTGACAATGATGTCGTCCACATAAACCAGCATAAAGGTGATCACACCACCAGAATTATACACAAAAAGTGATGTATCAGCACGTGAAGGAACAAACCCTAATTCCTGAAGCCTGGAGCTGAGACGGGAGTACCATGCGCGAGGAGACTATTTCAATCCATATAGTGCCTTGTCCAACTTGCAAACATGATGCAGAAAGCATGAATCAACATAACCAGGAGGTTGTCGCATGAACACGTCCTCTTCAGAATGCCATGCGAACATCGAGTTGTCGAAGAACCAAGCCACGAGAAACTGCAAGTGACAAGACCAAACGAATGGTGGCAGATTTAACCACAGGACTGAATGTATCCTCATAATCAACACCATACCGTTGCTTGAATCCCTTGGCAACGAGATGAGCCTTGTGACGCTCAACGGTGCCATCCACACGACGTTTAAGCCGAAACACCCACTTGCAATCAATTAAGTTGCGTCCGGGAGCGGGAGGTACAAGATGCCATGTACGGTTCCGTAGCAACGCCTGATATTCCTCCTCCATTGCAGCTGCCCACGATGGATCAACAAGGGCAGCCGTGACATTCTTTGGCTCGTGGAGAGACGAAGTAGCAGCCAAAGAAGTGTGTTTGCGCAGATCGTAGGCGACCGTACCGTCCGTACGCACGACCGGCTTGTGCAGACCGTGCTGGGCACGCGTGCGAGCTTCTGGAGCGCGCGTCGGTGGCGGAGGAGCGCCAGCCTGTACGGGCGGGACGCGAGGCCCATGATGGTTGGGCGTAGAGGAGGCCGCGGGCTGCGGCGTTGTAGAGCCCACCACCAACTCGGGCGTGGCCGGTGAAGACTCGCCAGATGGCGCGCGGGCTGGCGACTGCGGGCCGCGCTGGGCATGCACTTCGATGGAGGAGACTTGATCGGTATTGGGATCCACGCGCATCGGGGAGGCAGGCGCATCAGGAGCGGGAGCAGGCGAATCCGCCCCAGGATCGGTGCGAGACAAATCAGCACCGTGATCCAAGGCACCAAAGAATCCTGGATTTCCTGCGGCGGGCTGTACCTGCACATGCGATAACGGCAAAAACGGCTGTGAAGCCGGATTAGTCCAACCGGGGTTAGGTAATTCATGACCAGGTTCATCATGTGGTGCAGCCTTTTCCGTACGTCCCATTGTGACCGGAGAAAACACAAGGATTTTGTCAAGGAGTTCATCAGGAGTTTGCTTTGGTGTGTCGGCTGAGAAAGGGTAAAACTCTTCATCAAAGATAACATCACGCGATATATAGACACGGCTGGTGGAGATATGGAGGCACCGATACCCTTTGTGCATCATGCTGTATCCAAGAAAAACACAGCGTTTGGAGCGAAATTGGAGTTTGCGCTCATTGTAGGGACGTAGACAGGGCCAACACGCACAACCGAAAGTGCGCAAAAAATATAATCAGGTGCTGTACCAAGCAATCGCTCAAGGGGTGTGGTGTTGTTTATTGTACTCGAGGGGAGTCGATTGATTAGAAAACACGCAGTGAGAAAGGCCTCGTCCCAAAACCGAAAAGGCATAGATGCATGAGCAAGAAGAGTAAGGCCGACATCTACAACATGGCAATGTTTACGTTCGGCGGAGCCATTTTGTTGATGAGTGTGAGGGCACGAAACATGATGTTCAATACAAAGTTGCTGAAAAAAGGAGTTGAGTTTCTCGTATTCACCCCCCAATCTGTTTGCATGCAAATAACTTTTTTGATTAAGCAAACGTTCAACATGGGCTTGGAACTGAAGAAAAACTTGATATACATCAGCTCGAGACTTAAGGCAGTAGATCCATGAAAATTTACTAAAATCATCGATGAAATTGACATAGTATTTAAAACCACCAAAAGAGGTGCACGCAGGCCCCCATACATCTGAAAACACAAGTTCAAGAGGTTTGGAGGATGACCTATTTGACCTAGGAAACGGAAGCTGATGACTCTTTCCCTGTTGGCAAGCATCACAAACATGGTTTTATTTTTATTGGACTCACGAAGAAACTCTAATTGTTGACGATGAAGGGCTTGTGTCACCACCGGTGAAGCTGGGTGGCCTAGACGGTGATGCCACCGAGTGTGGGTGTGCTTGATGGCGGAGAAGGCCTGCCTTGTCCTGCCAGAACTACCGGTGACGGGGTAAAGGCCTCCATCAGTGCCCCCTCGAAGAAGAACCTTCCTCGAAGCCCGATCCTTGACAAGAAAATAGGTGGGGTGAATTTCAACACAAACGTTGTTATCATTGGAGAGTTTATCAGTGGAAAGCAAGCTGCGTGTGGCTTGAGGTACATGAAGAATATTCCGAAGAATCAATGGTCTATGAGACGTAGGAAGTAGGGATGAACCAACATGAGATATGGGCATACCTATACCATTAGCCGCAATGCCGCATGGACTTGATCTTTCCCAGTGTATCGCTTATGCATGGTGAGCTTGTCCAAGTGTCCTGTAATGTGATCCGTGGCCCCTGAATCGAGGTACCAAACGGGATCAAACCCCTGACTAGTGGAGGCAGTGTTGGCGGAGCGGTCTTTGCGGACGAAGGAGTGGTCGAAGCGCCTGTAGCAGTCGAACACATCGTGGCCATGGCGCTTGCAAAGCTGACAAAAAACATCAGTCTTACCATTGGTGCGGCCGCCTCCACCTGAGCCGCCTGAGTTGCAGGAGTTGCCATGGTTGTGGTTCGGGTCACCACAGTTGTGGTTGTGTCCAGCCGATCCACACATGCGGCCATTGCCGCCGGAGCCACCAGACCCGTCACCGCCGCCGCCGCGGTTGCGGTTGCCACCTGAGACGCTATTGCAGTTGCGGTTTCCGCCGCTGCCACCTCCAGAATTGCGGCTGATGTTGTTCACGGAGGGGCCGCTGGAGCCATGAAGCTGAGGAACATGATCATGGTGCTGATGACGGATCTCAAAATCGAGCATGTGGGAGTAGAGGTTGTTGAGGGAGATCGCATCAACCCGAGTGGTGACCGAGGTGACCAGGGGTCATAGCTGGAGTCGAGCCCGCTGAGGAGGTAGATGACGATGTCGTCCTCATCGAGCTGCTTGCCAGCAGCAGCAAGGGCGTCGGTGATGCCCTTGACCTTGGTGAAGTAGTCCACCATGGACATCTCGCGCTTCTGGATCGTGGCGAGCTGTCGACAAAGCTGCATGATGTGCGCCCTGGAACGGGTCGCATACGTCCGCTCCAAGGCACTCCAGACCGCGGCAGAGGACGGCAGAAACAGAACCTGCAGCAGGGTCTGGTTGGAGAGCGTGGAGAGGAGGAAGCTGAGCCAGTGCTGATCCCGTGTCACCCACGAGATGTACGCCGGATTGGGTTCCGGCGGAGCTCCATCAGCGACGGCAATGACCTTGTCAGGGGCCGGCTCTGATCCATCAGCGAGACCCATCCAGTGGGCACCGCGCAGCGCCGGAAGGATTTGTGCCTTCCAGAGGAGATGTGTGTCGTGGGAGAGTTTGACAGTGACTAGGCCGGTGAGGGATGGCGGGGCATGGGAGCCGGAAGCCATGAGGCCGGCGGACTGGGTGGTGAGCACGCCGGAAGTTTGCGACATGAGGGCGGGCTGGTGGCGGCTGCAGCGGTGGACGAGGTTTGGCTGGGGATTGTCGACATCTAGATGGGAAGGGGATGGTCTGCTACCATGTAAAACGTAATGGTTTTAGGTTTTGTCACACATCAATTGATGCGGCCCTGGTCATCTATTTATATCCAGAATACAAGGCAGGTACAGAGATCGATCTGAGCAGATCGTAACAGATACAGGATTGCGCTACAAGATAGATTAGATTCTAAACTACCTAACTTTATGTACACGACAATATATGTTCGGTTGTTTAACAACTCAAAGGGAGTGGGAGCAGCAGTCTACACCGACTGACTGGGGGCCTTGGTGTGCTGGTATCGGAGATGTATAGGTAGGACAAAAACTTGAATGTCGTCCTGGGATCCCAGTTGCCATAGTGTGCGTCCGCCCCTACTATCAGTGTTACGGTACAACGGATCATATATTATGCTAAACATCGTTCTTGCCAAGGTTGTATACCTTTTTTCAACCTACTCAAGTCCAAACCTAGAATTCTAATACCGGCAAGGGGGCGACAACAGGCCGAAACGCTATAGTTGGGTGGCGGCACCAAGTGCAAGAGGACACTCAAAAGTGTGAGTGGCGGCCCAGTTTAAGTGGTGAGACGTCCTTGGAGTCCAAAACTAAGATCTCTACTCCTAATGAAGCAGTTGGTAGTCTCGCTTCCAGGTTTTTTTCCGTCCCACCTCTCATGGTTTTTTTTGGTACCTCGTCCCACCTCACACTGAGCCGCCACGAACCGCAAAAACCGCGTACCGAAACCCCCACCCGCCCTCACGCATTCCAGGGCCTAACCTCCGATCGCACCCAAGACAATTTAGCGAAAAAAACCTACGAAAATTAACCAGCGAAAAAAAACCTAATGGAGGAGTTCGTAGTCCGGTACGGTTTATTTTCAACACTTTCCTAATGACAAAAGATCACGGATCTAACTTTCCTACCTTAGCCAAATCAACGAATCTCTCTCATTAATGCAATTTGCTTTAGGAAACAAATAATAGATTCTTTTCTACCTTAGCGAAATCAATGGATCTCTCCCATTAATGCAATTTGCTTTAGCAAACAAATAATAGATTATTTCCTACCTTAGCCAAATCAACAAATCTCTGTCATTAATGCAATTTTCTTTAGGAAACAAATAATAGATTCTTTCCTACCTTCGCCAAATCAACGGATCTCTCCCATTAATGCAATTTGCTTTAGCAAACAAATAATAGATTCTTTCCTACCTTAGCCAAATCAACGGATCTCTCTCATTAATGCAATTTGCTTTAGGAAACAAATAATAGATTTTCAGGAAACAAATAATCTCTAATCTCATCTCTAATTCTATAATAATAATAATTAATATAATATAATAATAATAATACCTAAAAGAAACGCAACGTTCCGTTTCCCGTCTTACGTCGTCGAACCCTTCGTCGAGCCTCCCTCCCGTGCGCTGTTGGTTTTCCCTGCGTACGTTCCACCCCAAACGTGATTCGTTCTTCTTAATTATGTGGTCCCAACCCCATGCGATCCGGCGAAAGAACCAGCAAAACCGTCATACCCATGCACGCAAGCAACAAAAAATCCACGCAAGCCGTGTCTCCTCCTCCCTGTTCAAACCCTATCCGCCCCTTCCCAGTTGACGCCGCTAGCGAGTAGCGCATAGCACAGGAACCAGTGCGGCCCTTCCGTGGTCCCCCTTGACCTCGCAATGAAACAGCTCGTCGCTATCGACGACGAGCCGGTGCGTCTGGTGTTGATTCCTGTGGATGGGTCAAGCAGGACAGAGGGCGGTGGATCCGGGACATAGCCATGAAGTCTGCTTCGATGCGCGCCCAGTATTGTCTCAAGTGCATGGGTCGATTCTGGACGGCGGGTGATGGATCAAGGACGTACATAGGAGCTTTCACCTATGCAAACAGCTGACTACTCAACCTCCTCTCGGCGGTGGCAGCGGCCAGGTCTGGTTAGCTACCATTTATCTTTAATACATGCCATGAAAGGCGATCAAGAGGAGCAATCATAAGTAGCGAGGTGTTCCAGGGCTACGAGCGCCAGTACTGCGACTCTGCGTCTGCGAGGTCTTCGCCAAGATCGCCATCCTCTCTTCCCGTGCCTATTTCTATTCGATGTTGTTGGTTTCGTCTTACATGGTGAATTGCTGGTAAATACTAGATTGTGTTTTACGATTTGGTCATCCATTCCGCTGCCTTACATACTGCCTTTGGGACATTTGGCAGGTGGAGGCTTCATTTTGGATGTAGGTGAATGTGTGATTTCTGGAGGCTCTGTATATTAACTTCATGATCTGCTCTTGATTTTCTTCTTGGGGACTAGATTTGAAGATTTTCCAGCTACACCATCTAAAAATCAGGCAGCTGATCCGGGTACATTGCTACTCGGAGACGTTGGTGCATTCACACTTCTCATGGATCTTTGTATTAGCCTGGTAGTGTTGGGATCTCGAAATTTTGCTGTAGGTGAAGAAGGGATTCCTATCTCAAAATTCTGTTGTAGGTGAAGCGCCTCCTGTAGGCCATAGAGATGACCAGGGATGCATTGGGAGGCGGGGCGACGTAAAGTGCTGGAAAGGAGTATTGTATTATGTATGGTCCTCCTTCGCTTTTTGGAAGGTTGTATAGTCGTTTTGATACACAAGATATAATTTCAGGTTCTACATACATATTGGTTTGAGATATTTTCATTTTTTATCATGTCAATGAATAATGCAATCTGGATTTGTTTTATCATGCCAATTTGAGGCATTCTGTATGGGCTGGTTGGAGGAATATTATTTTTTTACGCACTATGTGTGAACATGTTGAAGGGGCATGACCATCAACGAGCTTGTGGCAGAAGTTTGAATGTGAGTAGCTCCTATCTTTTGTGTACTTATTTTCAGTCTATCAATCAAAGGGTAGAATGATTACACGTGCAGTTATTTTGGTGTGAGCTTTGACAAGGGATGCCGATTGTTATGTTGAAGAGGCTAAAATCTTCCTCAGTAAGTGATGTGCATTATGCATCTGATAAAAAAAAAAGGCTTTAGGGAGTTGATTGTGCCCATGAGAGGTGGTCCTGATATTAGGCTTGCTATAACATGTCATATTTAACACGTAATGTTCTTTACCAACCAAATTTTCACGTTTTAGATTATAAAGAATGATGACCTCAAAGACAAAGAGCTCCAAGAACTCGGTTCTGAAACTTTTGGTTAGTCTGAGTAATGAAATGTGACCCTACTGGAAGTTCTACCTCATTTCAGTTCTTCTCTTTTCCATTTAATTATCTATTTCATTCCAAGCTAACTGTCTTACATACCTATATCTTTCAATGCAAGACTACACGAGGACTATGGTCTATGGGATATCAAGCTCCTTCAAATAATCTGCACCAGTTCTTCTGGAGAATAATGTGTATGCATGGTCTACAATGAAGTTTACAAGTTCACTTACTCAAAGATTCAGCCTAACATTTTCCATAAGGATTAGGATTATGTATGTTATACAAACTCTCAGTAATCTCTACTACTAATGTCTTAGTTGGTAGTCTCGCCTCACTCCACCTCATCCCACCACTCCTATCTTTCGCCCACCTTTGACATCATCACATCACAGGATTGGGCTGGCCCATTAACGTGTATGTGAACGCAATCCTCCCATCGCCTGCCCTCCTCGCGATAATCCCGATGTCCTCGCGCTGCCGTCCTCTTCTCCCTGATCTCCTCTACCAGCGTGCCTTCCTTGCAATCCTCCCGACGTGTCCTCACGTTGCCGTCCTCTTCTCCCCAAACTCCTCTACCAGGGGGACTCCTCTATGACCCAGGCGGAGCGAACATTGTACGCAGGTTTTTTTGGCTTTCTCCGGTTCGTTCTCTACCCCTCCTCCATGACTCCCTCACCATCGTTTTTTTCGACGTCTAAATGCAATCCCTCCGTGGGGAAGTATGATGTGAAGGAGAGAGGCCGCGATGGCGAAAGTGAGGTGGGCGTCATCCCGTTTTAAAGGAGAGGGCTCTAGCAAGAAATGTCTCACTATGGCGAAAACCGAGCGGAAGGGGAGGGTCCGACAGGAAAACATAAGAGTGTGTCATGGGGTGGCGTTTTTATGTTGCTACACTAGATCGCGGGAACCTGCCGTCGACCTTGAGGTTGGTGTATGAGAGAGAAATAAGCTTCAATATCAATAATTTGTCTGATTCATTTATATACAGTATAGCCCGTAGCAACGCACGGGCGTTTTACTAGTAGCGATATACTACAGCTCGTGTAACACTCATACCGAAAAAGGCTTTTGCCCCGCTTTATATATAAAGCATAGATCACCAACAACCCAGAACAACACACGCCACCAACACACGCACACACCCAAGGCAGGATACATAGGCGCTGAGCGCAGCAACACCACCCCTAGCACTACAAGAGCCACCGGGGGCCTCAACCGTGAACACGCCACCGCGAGGAGAGGAAGCTACATACGACGCTCCATGGGCTCCAAGGCGGTGCGAACAGGAAGGTTACGACACCGAAGCGCCGCCACCCGCCCGACCCAAGGATCAGAGTTTCCTCCGGAGCAACACGACGGGCAGCGAGAGTCACGGCGACGCCTTCAAGAAGGGAATGAGCTTCGCCGTCGTCAGTCAGTCCGAAGATAAATCAGGTTTTCACCCCGACCAATATTCACCGCCACCGAACGCCGCACCCTGGCTACCACGCCGCCCACACGGTCATGGCCACCAGGCAGCACCAAGTCACGGGCTTTGCCCAGGAGCACCGCGACACCGCGACCAGGGCCGCCGCCCCAGCATCCATGACCTTGACGCCACCACACCCGCCATCCACCACTACCCCAACCGAAGAGACGAATGGAAAGGAACCGCCTTTCGCACTCCTGAGCCGTCCCCACCGTCGAGACCCGAAGTCCGGCCATACCTGGCCACCATCGACCCGTCCTGCTGCCGGGCACGAGACGAGCTCGGTACTGCAGCCGGGCGCGAGACGAGCTCGGTCCAGTCGCCGGGCGCGAGACGGGTGATGGGCGCAGCTGGGAGAGGGCCAACCCTCTGATGAAGGTAGCGCCTGAACGACGGGGAGAGGAATCGAAGGTCGAAAAGGGCGTTCACCGACAGGCAGACACCAAAGAAGTCCGACCGCTGCCGTGAAACGACCCAGACCACCGCCATGGGCCACCACCACGCCGTGGCAGCCCACATCCACGCCGGGACCCCGAGGGACTGCTTAGAGCCACCCACCGACGGCCCTGAGCCAGATCCAAGGAGCAAGCCGGCAACCACAGCCGTCTCCTCCTGAATTCGCGGCCAGGACGAGCCCCGGCCTCCGCCGTGCGCCACCAGCCGGGTCCCAGGCCACAAATCCAGCCGGATCTGGCCGGGGACCAGCCCGCCCGCAACCACCAGCACCGCCGCCGCCGCGCCAGATCCGTCGCCGCCACGGGAGCGCCCACCACCACGGGGCCCTCCACGCCGCCACCCCGGACCAGCATCCTCGCCGCCGGACCAAGCAGCCACGCCGCCGCGCCCCCTGAGAGAGCAGCGCCACTGACCGAGCAGGGAGCCCCGCGCCGCCGCCACCCGAGCCGGGAGAGACGAGGCCCCGCCGCCGCCAGCACCAAACGGGCTTCGCCCGCCGGTGGGAAAGGGCGGCGGCGAGGGAGGAAGACGAGGGGAGGGGGACCGGCCGGCGACGCTCTGGGGTTTCCCCCCGGTCGCCCGCGGGGACGACGCGGGAGGAGGAGAGTTAGGAGCCTGTGAGGCTAATTGACTTATTTCGTGTAACACTCATAACGGATATCAAATTAGAAATGAAACAAGTATATTCCTCCATTTCACTTCTTCTTCTTCTTTCTTTTGCGAAAAAAATTCTGATGTATTCATCAACAATCATGGGAGTACAAAGAACACCAGAATCAACAAAAAAATACATACAACTCTATAGACTACCAGTGACAACCACAAGCACAAGAGCAAGCGGAAGGTGTGCCAATGTCATCGCCCCTTCCTCATTGAAGCTGGCCAAAACTTGTTGTAGTAGACAGTCGTGTAGTCGTCGTGCTAAGTACCCACAGAACTAGTGCACTAGAACAGCAAATGTCGCCGATGAAGAGATGCGTAGATCGGAAAGATCCAACCTATATACACATAAACATAGAGAAACAAAGACCGGATTCAAGCAGATTCACCGAAGACAAATACTCACCAAACCCCGTGAGATCCACCGGAGACACACCTTCACATGCCCTCCACCTGGATGGAAGCTAGGCGGGGAGAATATAATTCCATCATCAGGGAGCTATCGCCACCTCGCCTTCCTGAACAGGACACAAACCCTAACTAAACTAAAAAAGACATTTAAATATGGAGGAGCCCTCCCGCCGGCAAGTTCGGGGTCCACCATGCCTCCATAGCCCGAAAGCCATGAGAGATGAGCTAGACCGCCATCGGCATCGGCGGGAGGCAGGTAACCCTAGAAAACCTTGGCACTCGTGAGAGATGAAGGGGTAAGGGCATATAAGGAGATGACAAGCTTTTTTTAGTCGGTCTATTGTCGAACCTCCAGAGAAAAGCACAATCTACTAGCAGTTTGAAGAAATGGTCATCCAAGATAGAGAATTTTTTCTAATGAGCTGGTATCGATGAGTTAAAATGTTCTTCCTCAACAATACTAGTTCCTCATTCGTTGTACAAAAACTGTAATGCCAAGTGTTTTAAATATTCAAAATCATGATACGAGTTACAACATATACGTACTTGCAATTGTATTCATAAGTCTTTCTACACATTTGGCGGTAAGTTTCCTTTGGGTCATATAGTGGCAAGTAGATTTAGTTTGGGCCCTCATACTAGTGGTACAAAGGGACCCTACATCAGGAAAGATTTGAAAAGATGTAGATTTACTTTAGAGCAGTTTTCCATGTTCGCCACAAAGGTCACCTCTAAAAAACATTTTGTTCAACACCTATTACAACATAAGCGTGCGTACCTCCGCCCCCCCCCCCCCCCCCCCCCCACACACACACACACACACACACACACATATCACTAATTGAAGTGCAGGTTGGAATTGTGGAGCTTGGAGATTGACAAAATCACCACGGATGCCTCACAATCAATGAAAACGTCGGCTCCAACTGAAAGAATAATATGCAATAATGAAATATCAAAGCTCAAACCTGGGGTTTGATCCTTGATGGGCGGAGCTACACTGCCCTGCTAATCATCCATCCATTGGTTGGTTCTCACCTCTAAAAATCAACCAAATTATCCGCAAAAAGAACAAATCTGTCATAATATACTTCCTTGTTATTTTCCTGGTTCTCTCATAATATGCTCATCTAATAAGGTGAATGTTAAAACAATTCCTCAATCCTCTCATGCATCGTCCAAAAAACATACAACACCAAACTCGTTTTACATGATGACTATAATCATGCATGCACATATAAATAGTCCCTTTTGCTATATTAGAGGAGCATGATATTTTTCTAGTTCACTGAATTTCCTTCTTTTACCCTTTTCATGTGTGTTTGCTTTTAGTCTTTTTCTTCTTTCTTCTTAGACGTTTTTCTTTTTCTTTTTTCTTTCGTTTTCTGTATATGTGAGTGTGTGGGTTTATGTGTGTGCGACGCACGCGTGTATTTCGTATTTATGTGTGTGCGCATGTTTGCTTTTGTACACAGGTGTCGTGTGTGTGCTTGTGTGGGTGAGGGTGACTGCATGTGTGTCGTGTGTGACCATGCATGTCTGTGTTGTATGTGCACAAATGCGATATCAATATGTAACATAATTCATCTTCGACGTGTTCACGCAAGATGGTACCATCATTATGAGATGAGGCGATTAATCTCCAAAGATAAATGCAAGTATTATCTAATATGTCTGCAAATTATAATATTTTCTTAAAAATACACTATTATAGACTTATTCTTATATATTGTGAAAATGTGCAATTTCTGTTCAAGTTTTTGCCATCATTTCTTTAAAGTTTTTTCATTTTCTTTCTTTTTTATTTTAATACAAAAGTTATTCTATGATTTTTTTTTAGTTTCAGTATATAGTCTTGTCGGAAAAGAAGTGTCTGTCATATCAAAGAATTCCATCACCTGTTAAGCAGAGGAAGAAGAAGGCAGATGGGCCTTCCGGCAGGTGGGCCTTTGGATCCCAATCAGACGGTAGATAGTTAACTGACTGAAAATCTAAATAATTTAAGTCAATAGGGAACTGACTGAAAATCAGATGGGCCCATATATAGTGCATGAATTAATTCCATAGAAATCCAATTTTATCTTTCAGAAAGACAGCATTTGGATAGAAGTTAATTTTAGCAATACCTTAACAATTCACCAAACATATAATTGTAGGGAAAGAATTGTGGGGTAGTAAGTTAAACACTGCTAAAAAATATCATTAATTAAATTGATAGGCATCTTGATATACACAATTCGACGGCATAACGTTCTACTATAAATGGGGATGAAGGGAACACTTCTATTTGCAACCAGATAAGTTACGTCTCTCTTTTCTCCTGCATAGCTAGATAGCTAAGATGGGGAGTTCCAATGGCCACTGCTCCATTTCCTTGGCCGTCCTCTTTGTCTTTGTTGTCCTGCTGCTCAACGCTAATCTAGGGTCGTGCGGCTGCTTCAAGCGTATCTTCTCCTTTGGCGACTCCATCATTGACACCGGCAATTTCGCATACACCATCCGCAACAGACCACCGAGTCCACCCTCAGCGCTTCCTTATGGAGAGACCTACTTCCACCACCCCACGGGCCGCGCCTCTGACGGGCGTCTCATCATCGACTTCTTTGGTATGTACATGTGCAAGCATGTGTGTTCTAACAGTTCAATTTCGTACGCGTGCTAAATTTGGTGCCTGATGTTTTGTCAGCGCAAGCGTTGGGCCTGCCGCTGCTGCCGCCGAGCTTGCCCGAGGAGAAGACGGGGAAGTTCCCCGCTGGTGCCAACTTTGCCGTGTTCGGTGCTATGGTGCTGAACCCGAACTACTTCAAGTCCAAGTATAACTTGAGTGTACCGTTTCCATGGAGCCTCCACGATCAGCTCGCTGCTTTCAACAAAGTGCTCACACGGATTGCTCCAGGAGATGGTAAGTAATGCATGCAAAAACATACCTTGGGGTCAGCTTATGATATTTTAGTTACGCCACATTTCTGCATGCACCATGCACCTGCATGTGTTCTTGGTCAACTAATTCCTTTCTTTTTGCTGTGATCAGCTGCTACAAAGAGGCTCCTGAGCGAGTCCCTGGTCGTCTTTGGTGAGATTGGGGGCAATGACTACAACTTCTGGTTCTTTGATGATGAGCTCAGCAAGGACAGAAACACGCCCCTACAGTACATGCCCGATATTATCGAGCGCATCGGAGCCGGCGTGCAGAAGGTGATCAACCTCGGCGCCAAGACGATCCTTGTCCCAGGGAACTTCCCCATGGGGTGCGTGCCGGCCTACCTTAGTACTCACAAAAGCAATACATCTGCGGACTATGACCAGTTCGGCAGCCTCGCATGGTTCAACGCGTTCTCTTGGAGGCACAACCGGCTGTTGAAGCAGGAGGTCCACCGGCTCAAGTCCCGGAACCCCAGCGTGAAGATCATCTACGCAGACTACTACGGCGCCTTCATGGAGTTCATCAGGAATCCGAACAGGAATGGCATCGACAGCCCTCTCGTGGCATGCTGTGGTGGCAACGGGCCCTATGGCACCGGCCATCCGTGCAACCGGTACGCGAAGGTTTGTCGCGACCCGTCTAGGTTCGCCAACTGGGACCAGGTTCACATGACAGAGAAGGCATACAGTGTCATCGCCAACGGGGTGCTTAACGGCCCGTATGCGGACATCCCGTTGCTCCACGCTTGCTAGGAGAATTCCTTCTGAGACATGAAGAATTGCTGCTGCCACCAAGATCTGATACGCTTCCTGGGATTTTTATTCCTGTATCTCTAATTCTCCATATCAATTATTCATGAATGATATGGTTGGTTCTGTCACATGCATGAATATGTAATGTACTCTCTCCGTTCCTTAATATTTGTCTTTTTAGAGATTTCAAATGGACTACCACATACGGATGTATATAGACATGTTTTAGAGTGTAGATTCGCTCATTTTGCTTCGTATGTAGTTACTTGTTGAAATCTCTAGAAAAACAAATATTTAGGAACGGAGGGAGCATTTATCACAAAAACCATGCAAACGCGCATGCACTAATATATCCCCACCTAACCGTAGTATAGTTGCGGCAAAACCGACGATTAATTTTCTTCATAATTAAAGTCTAATGCTCCAAAGCTTGAATCGTCATCGAAGAGTCTGAGCCGGTGTCATTTCGTCTTGCGTTTAATCGTTGCTTTTGTTTTTATTTGGAGGAAATTGCTCAAGTTACTTTTGAGTCAAGTAGTAGATTCAGGGACACGTAAGCTGCTGAAAAATTGCCTACGGCAATTTTTCTGGCCTTTTGTTTTCAACCTGGCTCAAAGGGAGTGGGAGCAGAAGTCAATGCCGACTGACTTGGGGCCTTGGTGAGCGTGTATCGGAGATGTACAGGTAGGGCAAAAACTTGAGTGGGGTCCTAGCCCCCCACTAGCTAGTGTTCGTCCGCCCTGCTGTCAGCGCTACGGTTCAACGGGTCATATATTCTGTTGAACATCGTTCTTGCCAAGGTTATATGTCTTTTATTAACCTACTCAAGTTCAAACCCAGGAGTGTGAGTGGCGACCCAGTTTATGTGGCAAGACGAGCTTGGAGTCCCACGCCCAAGATAGCAATATACTCCAGCTCGTGTGACACTCATAAAGGATAACGAATATGAAATGAAACAATTATATTCCTCCAATTCTTTTTTCTTCTTTCTTTTGCGGGAAAGTTTCTGATCTATTCATCAACAATCATGGGAGTAAAAAGAACACCTCAAGCATCAAAAATTATACACATTTCTATAGACCTCCCAGAGACGAATACAAGCACTAGAGCAAGTCGAAGGCACACCGTTGTCATTGCCCCTTCCTCACTGAAGCCAGGCCAAACTTATTTTAGTATACAGTCGAAAAGTCGTTGTGCTAAGCCCCTGCAGAACGAGCGCACTAGAATAGCAAATGTCGCTGATGAATAGATGCATAGATCGGAAAGATCCAACCTGTATATACATGAACGTAGAGAAACAAAGATTGGATCCAAGCAGATAGATCAAGGACAAATACTAACCAAACCCCGCGATATCAATCGGAGACACACCTCCGCACACCCTCCGGTGATGCTAGATGCACAGTCGGTACAGGAGCTAGGCAGGAAGAATATTATTCCATCTTTATGGACACTAACCCTAACTGAAGTAAAACAGACATCTAAAAATGGAGCAGGAGTCCTCCGGTCGACAAGGCTGGGCGGGCCATGTCTCCATGGACCCAAAGCCATGATAGATGAGCTAGACCACTGTCGGCGTCCGCGGGAGGCAGGTAACCCTAGATGGCCTTGGCGCCCGTGTGGGATGAAGGGGGACGGGCAGCTAGCTTTGGTAGTCACAGTATATTTCTCTTCTTCTTCTTCTTCCCTAGCTTGACCCTCACCCCCCTCTAGAGATGCTGCCTTAGATTAGGGTATTACAAGCCGATCCATGGAGGCAAACTCAGCATGGCTATAAAGAGATAACAAGCCATTTTTAGTTGATCCAGTATCGAACCTCCAGAGATCAGCACAATCTACTTGCAGTTTGAAGAAATAGTCATCTAAGATAGAGAAGTTTTTTTCTGACGACCTAGTATCGATGAGTTAAAATGTCCTTCCTCAACATTACTAGTTCCTCTCATTCATCGTCCGAAAACTTTAATGCCAAGTTTTCAACATATTCAAAATCATGATACGAATGCCAAGTCTTTTTACACATTTTCCAATAAGTTTCCTTTGGGTCCCATATTGGCAAGTAAATTTAGTTTGGGACCTCATGCTAGTGGTACGTGAACCATGGTTTTCAGTGGCAAGTATGTAAACAAAGGGACCCTACATCAGGAAAGAATTGAAAAGAGGTAAATTTACTTTATACCAATTTTCAATGTTCGCCGCAAAGGTATCTCTAAAAAACATTTTGTTCAACACCTATTACAACATAAACGCCCGTGTGCGCGCGCGCACACAGACATCACCTATTGAAGATCGGGTTTGAGTTGTGGAGCTTCAATATTGACAAAATCACCACAGACGCCTCACAAATCGATGAAAACGTTGGCTCCAACTGAAAGAATAATCTGCAATAATGAGACATCAAAGCTCAAACCTGGGGATCCTTCATGGGCTGGGCTACCACCCTGCTAATCATCCATCCACTGGTTGGTTCTCACCTCTAAGAAACAACCAAATCTTTCATAATACTTCCTTATTATTCCCTTGTTTCTCTCGTAATATGCTCATCTAATATAGTGAACTTTAAAACAATTCCTCAATCCTCTCATGCGTCATCCAAAAAACATACAACGCCAAACGCATTTTACATGATGACTATATATCATGCATGCACATATATATAATCCCTTTTACTATATCAGAGGCCCATGATATTTTTCTAGTTCAAAGAATTTCCTTTTTTTACATTTTTCATGTTTCTTTGCTTTTATTTATTTATTTCTTCTTTCTGCGTAGCCAATTTTTTTTTTTGAGGATCGTAGCCAATTTTTTTGATTCTATCTTTTTTTGTATGTGGGTGTGTGGGTTTATGAGTGTGTTACACACATGTCCATGTCGTACGTTTAATAACTAGAACTGACGAGCCAACATAAGACCCCTCTCGATTTCTGCAAACAACCGCTGCATTACCAACATTTCGGTCCACAGATACCCCAGCATCAACGATCATCTTAACTGCCTTCAGGTAGGGCGATCCATGTCATTGGCCTGTGGGGTTCGTGCGTACTGTTTCTAGCCTGGCCCTTTCTCCTTTCCTATAAGATTTGGGCCTTTATCAGTGCATGGCCCCTCACTATTGGAAGGACAGCCGCAAAGGAGGGACGAGACATGCAACGGGCTCTGTGCGTATGCAGAAAATTAGCTGGTAAATGATTGATATTCTTGGGTGTCCCCCCCCCCCCCCCCCCCCCCCGGTCCCCCCTCGAATACATTCATGCGCACATGTGATATCAATGTGAATCGTATATCGTCTTCGACGTGTTCATGTGTGTACTTGCACGCGAGATGGTGCCATAAATATGACATGAGGCGGTTAACCACCAATTATAAACGCAAGTATTATGCAAAAAGTGCGCAAATTGTAATATTTTCCGAAAATTACACTATTATAGTCTTATTCTTACGTATTGGGATAATGTGCAATTTCTGTTCTAGTTTTTGTCATCATCTCTTGAAAGATTCTTTTCATTTTCTTTCTTTTTTATTTTAATGCAAAAGTTATTCTTTGATTTTTTTTTAGTTTTAGTATATAGTCTTGTCGGAAAAGAACTGACTGTCATGTCGAAAAATTCAGTCACCTGTTAAGCAAAGGAAGAAGAAGACAGATGGACCTTTGGATCCCAGTCACACGGTGGATAGCGAACTGACTGAAAATCTAAATAATTTAAGTCAATAGCGAACTTACTGAAAATCAGATAGGCCGATATATAGTGCATGAATTAATTCCATGGAAACCCAATCTTATCTGTCAGAAAGATAGCATTTGCATAGAAGCCGATATTTAGCAATATCTTCACAATTCACCAAACATATAATTGTAGGGAAAGAATTGTGGGGTAGTAAGATAAACACTGCTAAAAATATATCATTAATTAAATTAATAGACATCTTGATATACACAACGTAACCGCATAACGCTCTAATACTAATGGGGATGAAGGGAAGTCATGTGGAATACTAAACCAAACGTAGATCTGGAACACTTCTATTTGCAGCCAGATAGTTACGTCTCTCTTTTCTCCTGCTTAGCTAGAAAGCTAAGATGGGGAGTTCCAATGGCCACTGCTCCATTTCCTTGGCCGTCCTTTTCGTCTTTGCTGCCCTGCTGCTCAACGCTGATCTAGGGTGGTGCCACTGCTTCAAGCGTATCTTCTCCTTCGGCGACTCCATCACTGACACCGGCAACTTCGCATACACCGTCCGCAACAGACCACTGGGTCCACCCTTGGTGCCTCCTTATGGAGAGACCTACTTCCACCACCCCACGGGCCGCGCCTCTGATGGGCGTCTCTTAATCGACTTCTATGGTGTGTACATGTGCATGCATGTGTGTTCTAACAGTTCAATTTCGTACGCGTGCTAAATTTGGCTCGTGATGTTTTGTCAGCGCAAGCATTGGGCCTGCCGCTGCTGCCACCGAGCTTGCCTCAGGAGAAGACGGGGCAGTTTCCCGCCGGTGCCAACTTTTCCGTGTTCGGTGCAATGGCGCTCAACCCGAACTACTTCAAGTCCAAGTATAACTTCAGTGTACCGTTTCCTTGGAGCCTCCAGGATCAGCTCGCTACTTTCAACAAAGTGCTCACACGGATTGCTCCAGGAGATGGTACGTAACGCATGCAAAAACATACGTTGCGGTCAGCTTATCATATTTTAATTACGTGCACCTGCATGTGTTTTTCGTCAACTTATTCCTTTCGTTTTGCTGTGATCAGCTGCAACAAAGAGGCTCCTGAGCGAGTCCCTGGTCGTCTTTGGTGAGATCGGCGGCAATGACTACAACTTCTGGTTCTTCGATCCTAAGCGCAGCAAGGACAGAAACACGCCCCTGCAGTACATGCCCGATGTTATCGCCCGCATAGGAGCCGGCGTGCAGAAGGTGATCAACCTCGGCGCCAAGACGATCCTTGTCCCGGGGAACTTCCCCATCGGATGCGTGCCAGCCTACCTTAGTACTCACAAGAGCAATACATCTGTAGACTACGACCAGTTCCACTGCCTCGCATGGTTCAACGCGTTCTCTCGGAGGCACAACCAGCTGTTGAAGCAGGAGGTCGGCCGGCTCAAGTCCAGGAACCCCAGCGTGAAGATCATATACGCAGACTACTACGGTGCCTTCATGGAGTTTGTCAGGAATCCCCACAGGAATGGCATCGACAGCCCTCTCGTGGCATGCTGTGGTGGCAACGGGCCCTACGGGACCGGCCGTAGGTGTGACCAGAACGCGAAGGTTTGCCGCGACCCGTCCAGGTTCGCCAACTGGGACCAGGTTCACATGACGGAGAAGGCATACAGTGTCATTGCTAATGGGGTGCTCAATGGCCCGTATGCGGACATCCCGTTGCTCCACGCTTGCTAGGAGAATTCCTTCTGAGACTTGAAGAATTGTTGCTGCCACCAAGATCTGATACGTTTCTTGGGATTCTGATTCCTGTGTCTCCATATCAAATATACTTGAATGAAATGGTTGGATCTATCACATGCATGAATATGTAATACATTTATCACAAAAAACAAGCACACGCGCGTGCACTAATATATCCCCACCTAACCCACGTATAGTTGCAGTGCCAGCCATCTCGAGACAGGACTCACTGGTATGGATGTTTTGCCCCAACGGTAACTTGCTATAGGGTCTTTTTGATTCGTAGAATTATCAGAAAAAGGAATATTAATATACCCCCACAAAAAACAAAACACGAATATAAAAGTGGAGAATACACATTACTTTCATTGCTTTGCACCACGCCAAGTTTGAGAGAACCTAGGAACTATTCTTCTACGCCATGGATGTGTTCGGTGAAAACTCAAAGGAAATGCTCGCCAGATACACTAAATTATATATTGCTGGATTGCAAATGTAGCCAGTTGTAAGACCCACAACAAACAGAAAGAAATCCAATGCTGTGACTTTCTGGGTGATAAACACAGGCAGGGGCGGAGCTAAGATTTAGACTGTTGAGGGGGCCGAAGAAGATAACTCTCACAAAAGATGTGACAAAAATTTACAATACGAGCTAGGCAATATGCACTACAGGAAAATCATAAGTTGCCTAGTATATGACTGAAAGACACTAGAAGGAACTAAGCTAAGAATAAGGAAAAGAATCTCGAATTACATAAAAACACTCGGCATAGCATCCAGAAAGCACTTGGCTAGAGTTCCTTCTCAACAAAGTTATTGCCATGTGGCCATCACGGAAGTGCTTGACGGCTATGTGACGGCGTGCTCTATAAGCCGAGGGTGCTTGCTAGATGCGCGATGTATATAGAATAGGAGCCGAGTGTCCAACGGCTTACAGTTTGCATCATTTTTGCTCAACTATTTCTAAATATGCAATAAGGAATTTTCAATGTTCTTCATTGCATTTATGTTTATTTATCGCATTTTATTCTTTCCTCACTTTTCTAACTCATTCTCCCCTACCCACTGTCGAATTAACGCCCTTTTGATGCCCTCAATTTCCTTCCCACTCTCTAATTACCACCACTTTGCCACTTTAAAGTTGTTATTGCCTTGTAGTCTTCACACCCCCTACCGTACCCATATTAAGAATAAGAACAAACGCAAAAGGATAAGTGGTTCCAACCCTTACTAGCATGATTTGATGCATCTATCCTGTCCGGTAAGCCCCAAAACGTGTACCCCTAGATTTCTTCATATGGGGTGATTTCATCTGGACTGTCCTCTTTGTGTGTGTTATAATATGTCACAGGACCGTGAGCAACTGAAAACAGATAAATAACTTACAAGAATTTGGTCGGGGGCATGTCATGATCAAGCTATCGAGGGGACACGTCCGCTTTGTGAAGGTAGTCTGGTACCCTTTGCTCCGTTGACCTCAACTTTTTTTTCACGGTCACCAATGGCCATCTGGAAGAACATGCTAGGTCCTCGCCCTTTTCGGAGCCCTCATGGCATATCCGGGGCATATATGTAGTGTGAAAATGAGGATAAATCGACCCTTTGTCTTGATATGACAGCTTTGTAATGGGTGCATTGTTGCTTGCTCAATTTGAGCGTGTGATGGGTGCCCGACATTGTTATTTGGTAGACACCCGGTCGACGCTGTGGTTTTCACGGGGCTGTTGGATGCCGCCGGGATTGTATGGTTGATGGAATCGACCGAGCCGGGGCTGATGGACGGCCATGCTGAGCTGTTGGGATTCCAAGTCTATCATAGTTGGTTTGTAGAGATGTATGCATTACGCTTCACACAAGCGATGGTCTTGTGGACTCAAGCCCCCACGGTCTCGGCCACGTCAATCAATAAGGCATGCAGACGGCTACAATAGCACACTAGTAGCGAGACGTCGGTGACTTTGACGAGCAGTAGCCGGGTCTTGTAGTAGTGCGACAGAGCCTTGGTCAGCGACTGCAGGTAAGGCTCTGCAAACGTATGTGAAGCAGTAGTCAGTCAGTCGGCAATGGAGCAGGGGTGGGTAGAAATGGAAAGAGGCTGTGATGGTGGCCGGAAGGAGGACGGACCAGTGTGTCCGGAGAGGAGGATAGTGCGGCTGGCGGAGGAGAGGTTATGTATGTGCTTGGACAAGTTGTCATGCTTCAGGTGCACGAAAAATCGTCTCCCTGCTGCAACATGCATCGATAATACATTAGTCCAATGCTCTGACAACTTAACTGAACTGATCATGACAGGAGTTGCATAAATTTCACACCCAACTGAACTGAACATGCGTGGTATGGTGCATGCGAATCAACCAACCAATTCAGCTTTTCCTTTTCCTTTTGGTAGAAAAAAATGGACACTTACGATAAGAACATTTGATGAAGAAGCTGGAAAGCAGAGTTCAGATTATACCACGGTGATAGACCGACGCATGCATAGTGGAACCGTCGAACCAAGCAACCAAATCAGAGCCTCGATCATGTTGGAATTAAACACGACAAGACGTGTCCGTGTCCGGCAGTGCGTGCACGTACGTATCCGTGTTGGTTTTCCTAACCTTCACCGAGTAGGATAAGATTAGTTGGCAGGTTAGCTAGCTAATATAAATACTCATGTACCCCTATACTCTTTGTATCGTGAGTTGAAAAAGCAATACAAAAATAGCAGGCTCGACACGAGCCTGTGGCCATCCAAATCGATCAAGTGTTCGTGTACGTAGCTAGCGCCGAGTCGATCAAAGCATAGATCGATCAAGTGTGTGTACGTGCTCGTATTGTGTCCCGGCTAGAAGTGCTAGTGCTTAGTACTAGTACACGTCAGGAGGAATCGATTGGAGATAAACTAGCAGGAGGCTAGCTTTGTGTTGCGGTGCACCTCGACGTAAAAGCACTTCGTCGAGTTCGTCAGTGAGCTTCGCTTCGTCGTCGTTCATCGTCGGTCATCGCCGTCGCTGGAAAGTACTCGGTGCGGGTCTGGGCCAATAATTGATATCAGAGCAAGGTTGATCTTCTAGTAACGGAGGGTCATGGCGAACGACGAGAAGACCAAGCAGCTGGCGGAGTATTCCGGTGCGGCTAAAGTAATTGCTGCTCCGGCGAGTTCATCGTATCCACGGTTTGATCGCGACAACTTCGGGGTCTGGAAGGCCCTCATGGAGTGTGGTCTCTGCGCCAACGAGCTATGGGACGCGGTGGATCCCGGAGGCGACGCGTTCAAGAAGGAGGGAGCCGAGCACCGGAAGGATCGGCAGGCGGCGTCGGCGATTTACTCGGTGATGCCGATGGATGTCCTCCAGCACCTAATCGCCAAAGCAACGGCGAAGGAGGTGTGGGATACTCTCAAGCTCATGTTCGAGGGACACACCCGTGTCAAGCAAGCCAATCTTCAAACTCTCCTAAGGAACTACGAGACTTTGGTCATGGGCGATGATGAGTCCGTGGATGCGTTCGCTTCACGGGTGGCTACTCTCGTCAATCGGATTCGCGCGCTTGGAGAGAACCTCACGGAGGCCTCAGTTGTCCGGCGGTTCTTGCGCGCGGCCCCTCCCCGGTACCTGCAAATTGTCACGGCGATCGAGCAGTGCGTCGATCTCGCGACTCTCTTCATCGACGATCTTGTCGGACGGTACAAGGCTCACGATGAGCGTATGCGGTACAGTCTTGGGGACGGAAAGAACGACGAACTTGTGATGCTCACAAAGGCGCAGTGGATCGCCTTGGAAAAGCGAGGCGGATCCATAAGCAGTAGCAAGAAGAAGGGGAAGCAGCGTTCGACGAGAAAGAACTTCGCCGACTCAGATGCCGACTCAGACGATGAGGCTGCACCTGCACCACCGAGGAGAAAGTTTGACATCAGGAAAGTGAGGTGTTATAACTGTGGTCTCCTCGGCCACTTCAAGGCTGACTGCGAGGAAGCACCGAAGCAGAAGGCGATAATGGCCCAGCAAGGTGATGATGGTGACATGATGTTGATGTGTAAACTGGTGGATGAGGAGAATCCAGACTCTCAAGTGTTGACTAAAGAAATTGTCGAGCTTGCGGAAGAAAAAGTTTGCCATCATGATCATGATTCGGAAACTCGTGTCGAAGCTACAGATGCGGGAAGTAATTCCGAAACTTATGTCAGTGCTATGGATGTAAGTGCCAACTTTGCTGGAGCGGATGCGGCTATCGCCGCGTGTGCGCGACCATGGAAAAGTAGTATTTGTGCTGTTCAAGGGTCCGTAGGCGGCCGTAAAAACAGCACTGGACGTGATGTTCTGCTGACTAGGCCGAAAGTACTGGCCGCAAGCACCAAAGCCGGATCCCTTGCACGGAGTGAGGGCGCCTCACACCCAGCAGGGAGTGCTACACTAGGAAGCTCCAAGGCAACTACGTGTGGTGGCCTAGCCACAAAACAAGGCTCATGTGGTGGGCGGCAAACCAGTCCAGCAGGAGGGTTGGATGGCTCACATGGTCAGCTAGGGCCACAATCACTTGGTGACCTTGCAAGCATTCCAGGAGAGGAAGACTGCGCGCCTGGACAGTCAGTTTTGGCTGGGGGGCTGCTGAACACTCCACCAGATATGCCAGCAATGTGTGAAGCAAAAGGCAAGACTATCCTGAAGGTACAAGGAGCCGCGCAGGCAACGCCGTCTGGGCCAGGGAAACATGTTGCTGTGTCCGGTGGTACTAAAAGCCAGCCACTGCGTGACTCAGCATTGGTTCCGAAGAGCTCGCATGCATGCGCGCATGCAAGTTCAGATGTGCCCACGGCTGGTAACCAATGCAACACAACAAACAAGGAAGCAGGCTGCTCAGAAATTGTGGCTAAGTGGCCCAAAAACAGTGTAGGAGACACTGCACTTTGGTATGGAGGCAGCAGCAGCTCCACTAGCACACCAGCTTGGCAAGAAGAAGGCCGAAGCCCAGCTACATTTGGACTGGACGCTAGACCAGGAGGGCCAAGTGTAGGGGGTGCTGCACGTGGAGTTGTGCCAGTGGATTTATACGAAGAAGATTCTTCAGTGTTTCCTCTGAAAGTACAAGAGGAACGGACCCAGTTATCTACACCTATGCATCTTGGACCGGTGTTACACCCATATTCGGAGAATTCTCTTCCGACGATTGACCCGGTAAAGATGAAAAGGAGTAGGCGACGGTGTCTAAACGCCAAGGAACCGGCGAAATTTAAGGACACAAATACGATGGAGTGTTGGCGTCATGCTATGGAAGAGGAGTTGAGGTCGATCCACGATAACAATGCATGGGAGCTTGTGGATCTTCCCAACAATGAAAAAGTCATGGATCTTAAGTGGGAATTTATGATCAACAAAGATGTCGATGGGTCCGTGAAGCACAAAGCGAGGCTAGTAGCCAAAGAGTACGTGCAAGAGGATGGTGTGGACTTCGAAGAAGTGTTCATTCCCATTGAAAGGATGGAATCGGTGAGACTACTCATCGCTCTCGCGGCTCAGGAATCATGGAAAGTACACCACATGAATGTAAACTCTGTGTTTTTGAATGGCGAGATAGAAGGTGATGCGTATGTGAATCAGCCACCGGGTTTCATCAAAGAGGGAGAAGAGAACAAGGTACTGAAGTTACACAAAATCTTGTATGGACTATGGCAAGGACCTCGGGAGTGGAACATCAAACTTGATCGGACGTTTATTTCTCTTGGATTTGAGAAAGCCCCACTGGAGCATGCAATGTACAAGAGAGGTGAAGAAAGGGATCGTCTACTAGTTGGCATCTACGTCGACGACCTATTAATTACTGGAGTAGATGAAGGGATGATTGCAAAGTTCAAGCTACAGATGAAAGAGTTTTTCGAGATGGATGATCTCTGCCTTTTGAGCTACTACCCCGGGATAGAGGTACATCAAAAGCCGGAGAGGGTCACACTATGCCAGGAGGCATACGTAAGGAAGGTACTTGAAAGCAGTGGCATGAAATATTGCAATCTAGTTGACGCTCCAATGGAACCTCGTCTTGAGCTGAGCAAGAAGAGCAAAGTATCCGCAGTTGATGCAATAGAGTATATTGCAGCTACCACTGCGGTGTGCCAAAGTGTGTGGCTAGGGAGGCTACACGGTGGTCTCATGGATCGAGATCTGGAACAAGTGGTGCTTAATGTTGACGGCAAGTCTGAAAGTTTTCTACGCGAAGATCCAGTGCGGCATGATAGGAGCAAGCACATTGATACGGTGTATCACTATACAAAGGATTGCGTGGAAGAAGGTAAGATGAAGGTCAACTACGGTTGCACCGATGATCAGCTGGCGGACATCCAGACCAAGGCTTTGGATCGAGAGAAGTTCTTGGGGCTGCAAAGAAGAATCGACGTCGGCGCTGTAACGTGACGATGTCGTGTTTAGGGGGTGATTGTTGGAATTAAACACGACAAGACGTGTCCGTGTCCGGCAGTGCGTGCACGTACGTATCCGTGTTGGTTTTCCTAACCTTCACCGAGTAGGATAAGATTAGTTGGCAGGTTAGCTAGCTAATATAAATACTCATGTACCCCTGTACTCTTTGTATCGTGAGTTGAAAAAGCTATACAAAAATAGCAGGCTCGACACGAGCCTGTGGCCATCCAAATCGATCAAGTGTTCGTGTACGTAGCTAGCGCCGAGTCGATCAAAGCATAGATCGATCAAGTGTGTGTACGTGCTCGTATTGTGTCCCGGCTAGAAGTGCTAGTGCTTAGTACTAGTACACGTCAGGAGGAATCGATTGGAGATAAACTAGCAGGAGGCTAGCTTTGTGTTGCGGTGCACCTCGACGTAAAAGCACTTCGTCGAGTTCGTCAGTGAGCTTCGCTTCGTCGTCGTTCATCGTCGGTCATCGCCGTCGCCGGAAAGTACTCGGTGCGGGTCTGGGCCAACAGATCAGACACAACGACGAGCAAACGACGAACCTGAGGTAGCAGCGAGGTGGTGGAACACGTCCACGGAGACATCGTTGTCGCAGCCATCCACCACCAGCCGCCACGGCTCCACGTCCACCTCCGCGGGGAGCCCCCCGTCGGAACCGCAAATGCCCTCGGCCGCGTCCGCCGGCTTTGCCCACCTCGCCGAGTCGAGCCTGAGCTGCATGCCATGTTGATTTGGGAGCGGGCACGATCACTGAGTTTATGCCTCTTATTGCATCTAAACAACTCGTCTATCTTTCTTTAATGCACTGCTGATGGAGTCGGGCCACCACGAGCAAGCCATCGGAGGTGGCTTCCTCTAAGTCTATCCATCACGGACAACCCCGAATGGCGCGGCGGCCGAAGCCCTCAACGGCGGAGGCGAGCGCGCGGAGGGTGCGGTCCGCTTGCCATGGGCTCCGACTAATGCAGGAGCCGGTGGACTGTGCCGCCGTCGGTCTCTTCACAGGCCTTTTTTCACATAGTCGCAGCACCTCAGATTCCCACGCGTAATTCCGGATCGTGCCGATGCCTCCCGCACGGCAGACCATAGATCGAAACCAGCACCAGCAGTCCAGCACCTTCTCCTCCCACCTGCTCCTCTGTGGCTATGTGCCACCGCCAGCGCTCGCATAGGCGCAGAGTGGGTTTTGGGGACAGGCGGATCAGGGGAGGATGCTTTCTCTAGTGGACGGCGCCGGAGTAGCTGGCATGGGCGGCGGCGGCAACCCTAAGAGAAGAGGAAAGGAGAGGTTGCGTGGGTGGGGCTTCATTGCTCGAGGCGACTCCCTTCTGTATGAAGGAAGAGGAAAAAAGTCATCGAGAGTTTACCTGGGGAGGCGTTAACTAAGCGAAGTAAATTTCGACGTGGCATAGGCGAGCAGTCGCCCCTTGCGCCACCGTTAATGGGTTGTACTAGGGGTTGGGGCGCGCCCGTGGCGCGCCTCTTGAGGCAGTCTTGTGCGCTTCAATCTTATCTAAGCACATTAGGATGGCTACTTGGGTCCTGATCTCAGCTTGGTTATACATTCAATGAGCCATGTACATCGACATTAGCATATGTTAGTAGGAGAAGATTAACTCAAAAATACAAATAGGCTTACTAACATATTCAAAATCACTCGTACTGTACCATAATGTGAGGACTATATAACCCATCAATCAATAGTGACAAACATTTTAAATTGGCTTGCATAACAGAGTTACAAATGATTCTCTGATGTATGGTCCCTTTTAGTTCTAACTCACCAATTGTTGTCAAAACAAAAAGTTTCTTTGGAATACATAAGAACACAATATTCACTAACAGGGACATTTGACCGAAATCCTCCAAATATATGCATTAGACAATGAAAGTAGAAGCAGCGACACAAAATAGAGATAAAGGACCAAGAGACCGCCTAACTGCAGCACCTTCCGGTAGAACAAATGTCGCCATGCCTCATTGGCGTCATGACGGACACATCCTGACAGTGTAGACTTGTAGTGCCTCCATCAGTGCCTCAACCACGCCTCCCCACCATGGTCATCTACTCACCACCACTGCTGCGGTCTCGCAGGATATGTGAAAGCCCTGTAATACTTGAAAATGAGTGATGATATTCAGTAGATTTTTATATAACAAAGTTTAGTAGTTCACTGGTTGGCCAGTGTGAATGTAATATTTTGATCATTCTAAGCTTCATTTTAAGAGAAATATTATCAGAACTAATACTCACATAGCTAGTAAGGCAATATTATAGTTGATGTGTTAATGATAAACATTGTAACTGGATTCTATTGCATATTTCAGAGTCTAGATAATGCAAGAGTAATTTGGTCAGAACTCTTCCAATCAGGTGTATCGGTAAATTGTACTGTTGTTTCTAATCAAAAATACATTAGGGCAACCAACTTTGAGCTTGCAAGAAAAGGAAAGTAATATATGCTAGGTAGCTAGTCATCTAGCCAATTCATCAACATGCTAGTGAGGGTAAGTGATCCCTAAATTGAAAGTTGCAATTTTATATTGTCAACAAGACTTTTGCTTCAAGAGGGAGCATCGGAACTTGAAGGCCTCGCCAGATACTAATTAGTACAGTAGTAGTATCGAAGCAGATGATATATGAGATCTAGGGATTTATATGTGCATCAAATTAGCAATTGGTGTGATCGCAGAGCAGACGAAGCGCAGACTGAAGAGTCATTGAACAAAGGCATGCAATTACATCTAGCAAAAGAAACGACATCTAAAGAGGAGAATGTAGAATTTGTAAGATTCGCCTAAGATGAAAGCGCAAATGCAATTACATTTTTTCAGGAGTAAATCATATCTAAACAGAGTTGATCTACAGGTTCTTGAGAAAATAATGGAACCGATAAAGAACAATATACTATAGAAAATAAACAAGATGAGCAAGAAAAAAAACATGGTGCGGAGTTGAGTAATTTAGCCATGGAAACTAATTTCCAGTGACAAACTGAATCGTGTTCCCCCACTTCTTCATGTTTCCTACACTTTCACCTATTTCTCATTGCCTCATTATTAATTATCAAGGGAATGAAACTATGATGAAGCACTAAAGCTTAATGACAACAGCATTCGACAAAGAAGATTAAAGGTATACAGCCAACAGCCCCATATAAAGGCTATTCCAAATATGCAGGTGGACAAATAAAAAACTTACTGTGCTCTTGTATCAGTCATGTGTGTGTGAAAAAATGATTTAAAACAAGTAAAGGTATCAGTAAGACTACAATATGTACCACTAATCCGAAATATATGATGTGACATGTTAAGCACTATTACTCAATCAAGCAATTAGACATGACCGTTAAATCAAAATAATCAAAAGGTAATTACCGTCCTCTTGTATCAGTCACCATATATATGAACGTACTCTTGTAATTACCAAAAGGGTTGCCCATAGGTCGACTAAAGGTGGGATCAAATGGTTCATCCAGATCCATCATATCATGACTGTCAGGTATAGAATTCTGATGGATTCTGGCGCTGAAAATCATACAGCTTGGTTACATTTTGTAAAGAGAATTCCATGGGTATTAGGACAGTAAACGCAAAGGAAATTCAAATAGGCTCAACAGCTAATGAATGAATCTGCACCTAATGAATGAATCTGCCCCTGATTGTGGCATCCGATGAATGTTGGTAACTGTACCATCACACTAATTTAATCTACAAAATCCATGTCGACATCACTGATCATGATGTATCAGGTTAGGATAAAATCATTGGGTTTTCCCAAAATAAAATAAAACAAGCCCGGTTAGAAAGAAATCATAAGCCTATCAGACAATCAGGCAATTATGTTAGCATGTCAACAATCAGATAGAACAAAACCTATAGTCCTCAATTTTTTTCCTTCTAAAAAATATGTAATGCTAGAAAAGAGAGTTAAATAAAATGTTACGCGAATCAGCATCCAGAAAATTCATAGAAGCACTGAAGAAAATATGAACAAAATTTATGTCAAAACACCTATACTTTCCCCGAGAGCAAAAATGTGTAATGTTAGAAAAGGGAGTTAGATAAAATGTTAGGAAAATCCGCATCCAGAAAATTCATAGAAGCAATGAAGCAAAGATGAGCGACACATTTAATCTACACACACACACACACACACACACACACACACACACACACACACACACACACACACACACACACACACACATTAAGGCAAAAAAATTACTTCGATTGAATCCATTCCTTTGCATATATGGCATAAAGGCATCTAAGGAATAAAAAACTTGATGATATTAGTTTACCTTGCCAAGATCATGAAATCCATCTAACCGAATAAGAAGCTCCATCAGTGTCCGCTGGATCTCACGGTCGTCACTAGTTCCCTCACTAAATCTTCTCTCACCAATTGCATTGATTTCATCCATGAAGATAATGCATGGCTAGAAATAACAACTTGATGAAAATGACACAAAATTTGCGAGCACCGTAAATAAACTAAATGGTGATATAAGCTAAAAGATCTCATAAGTGCACTTTTACATATATGGAGATCAGTTTGATTTCTTCTTCTCGGGAAAAACTGATACTGAAATCTAAAGCTTATATTTTTTCTAGTGTTGAACCAGAATACAATTAGATGACATGACATCTGAGTCAAGGGAACTATCAAAGTCACAGCTTGAATCTCAACACCAGTATATGCATAACCATCTGCTAACATGCATTTCTAACAGATAATAAGGGAATTAGGTTTAAGACCAATTAGCTTTGCAAAAAAGAAAGGCGGAGCAAAACTTACTTGGTGATCGCGTGCATAGCCGAACATTTCTCTGATTAAAAGCGCACTTTCTCCGATATATTTGTTAATTATAGCACTTGACACAATCTGGTTTTTAGAAAACACATCAGTGTAATGTAATACTCACAGAATGAAAATACCAAGTACCATCAATCAAGTGAAAAGCACAGCTCCAAAAAGTCAGCATGAATGTTACTGGATATAGCCCTTCATAATAATGGCTTCCCCATAGAGTAGAACACACTGGAAAAAGTTAAACAAACATACACTGGCTCCCATATATTGATCTTGTATCTGACAAGTGGGCATCAACATTGTGGCTGCTGGTGTACCAATTCAGCTTTTAGCTGCCAGCTAATCCCCTGCTGAACGGTTATGTTGTTCTCACTCACGTGTTACGCCTATTCAAACTTGCTTAATTTAATTTGTTAGTAATATGTTAATGTTGACATATTAACTGGCAGAACTCATGTACTAAAAGTAAATCCCAGCATACTTGCTTAATTTGCTACTATTCGGACTTAATTCTTTTAGCGAGAGGTCAGGTATCACTTGGAACAACTGAGTTTTTTTTAATCTTTGTGGACACTACACTTGAACGCCACAACCACCTAATGGTAATGGATATGTCAGGCGGGACAGGCAGCAGCGCACCATCAATAAGTTTATTTAACAGAGTAAAATTCAGTCGCAATCAGTCAATCTCAATCAGGTTCAGATTTGGACGCGACCTTGAAACGAAGCCCCAACTGGGAAGAACAAGGTTGCAAGAACAAGCAGATTGACGATGGGTTCATGGAAGCTTACCAGGCAGGCAGTCCTCCCGGCGGCTTGAGCAAGTTGCTGCTGGTACCCTACGCGCAGTCGCAGTCCGCACCGGCCGGGGCGCGGGGGCACTGACGCACGCGCCGCCCGCCGCTTCACCACGCCAACGCTGTAGTCGCCACCGATTCACGGCAGGGCAGAGGGGCGTCGACCTCATCCTCCTCCACATCATCATCGGCGACGCCTTTCCCCTCCTGACCCCAACACCATCATCCCCCGCCGACTCGTCTCCGTACAGCGACCGCGACTCCGGAGGCTCCAAGACCTAGGACACCGACATGAGTGGCTCGTTGGCACTGGATCTCCACCACCCGACGGCCTTGTGGCGGCTCAGGCGTAGCAGCGGGCCCCGTGCTCCTTCTTCAGAGGGGGGAGGCGACGGGAGGGAGGGACCGCGGATGCTCGAGCTTGGGGAGGGGGGGAGGGGAACGAAGGGGTGGGGCTCCAGGCAATCCTCACCTCCAAAGACAACTTGACCAGCAGCACGGGCAGGCTAGACCTCTTCTGTGGTGAGGCCAACGTCGGCGAGGGGTCGTGGTGGCGCGGGACCTTGGAGATAATCTCCCCGGAGCGTGGAGCTCGTCCGGCGACGCCGCTGAAGATGCCGCCGCCACGACCACCCGGATCTTCCTGCGCTGGACGCCGATCTGGACGAGGACTGAGCTAGGAGGAGGGAAGCGGGAGAGGAGGCGGCTGAGCTGGCGGCGCAGGGACCAGAGAGAGAAGGAGGCGAGCGGAGACGGGATTGACAGAGTGGCGAAGAAGCTTGCGGGGCTAGGTTTCCTTTTCTTTTTCTCCCAGCGCTGCACAGTCACTTGTCTCGTAGCTTGCCCACGTGGCTATCGCGAGGGCTCGTCCTTGATGCGCAGCTGAATGGTTTTAATATCAAAATAGGCTATTAAAGATAATCATGTACTATATATGTGTGCATGCTATTATCATTTCGTGTGGAAAAAGTGTTAGAACAAATCATTACGTCGTTGTAATCTCAAACTCCTCCTCTATCTCCTATTGTATTCAAACTCTTGTACTCATCCTTGTACGCCAAGGCAAGTCCTTCGGCTCTATCAATATATACGCACGCGGCTCCCCTCGAGGGAGTAGGAACGCTTCATACTTTTACATGGTCATCAGAGCCCCTCTTCCACATATCTAGCCACAAACCAGAAACAAAACCCTAGATCATATCTGCGATCGCCATCATGGCTTCCTCAGCCGGCGTCACCCTGAACCTTGGTTCACCTCCATCAGAAAAGCTTGCGAGAGGGAACTTCATCCTCTGGAAGACGCAGGTTCTCCCAGCCCTGCGAGGTGCGCAGGTTACTGGGCTTCTGGACAACTCCGACGCCGCTCCGCCCAAGACCGTGGAGATCACAAAGGCGGACAAAAGCACGGCCCAAGAGCCGAATCCTCTGTATGGACCTTGGATCGCCAAAGATCAACAGGTTCTGTCATATCTACTCAACTCCAAGTCTCCTGAGATCCTTGCGCAGGTCGTCGGGAGGGACTCCACCTTCGAGCTTTGGACAATAATCAACAACCTCTTCGCCTCACAATCACAATCTCGGATCACCAACCTAAGGATTGCAATCACCAATACCAAGAAAGGCACTATGTCTAGTTCAGCATACATGGCGAAGATGAAGAGCCTCGGGGATGAACTAGCTGCTGCTGGCCGCCCCGTCTCTGATCCGGAGATGGTGGACTACATACTTGCAGGATTGGACCGCGACTACGACTCCGTGGTGGCGGCGATCGGCGCTGTCAAGAACAACATCACCGCCGATGATCTCTTTGCTCAGATCTCTGCCTTTGATCAAAGGATGGACATGTTGGGCGACTCGTCTTCAGGCGGGTTTCATACATCCGCTAATGCAGTCTACAGAGGCCGTGGCTCGTCTCGCAGCAGACCCTATCGCGGGCGAGGAGGACGAGGGCGCGGCCGTAGTGGTGACCGCGGTGACCGTGGTGACCGCCAGCCTTCTTCCAATGGCAGCGGCGGTTTCAGAGGACGCCCTCAGCAGCAGCAACAACAGCAGGTGCGTGAGCAGCAACATGACTTCCCAGAGTGTCAGATATGTCTCAAGCATCATCCAGGGGGTGCACGCGTTTGCTGGTGGCGCTACGAAGAGAATGATCAAGAAGAAAAAGAGGCGCATGCAGTCTCCTATGGAGTTGACACAAATTGGTATGCCGACAGTGTAGCAACAAATCACATCACGGGTGAACTTGACAAGTTGACCATGAGGGAGAAGTACAATGGAGGTGACCAAATTCGCACGGCAAGCGGTTTTGGTATGAATATTACACATATTGGTAGTTCAATCGTTAAAAACCCCATGAAAAATTTGCACTTGAAAGATGTCTTGCATGTTCCAGAAACTTCAAAAAATCTTGTTTCCGTTCATCGTTTCACTCTTGATAACAATGTTCTCATAGAATTCTATCCTTATTTTTTCTTGGTTAAGGACTTGGCAACAAGGAGAATAATTCTTAGAGGACGGTGCTTGGGAGGTCTCTACCCACTCATATCATCATCATCATCTTCATGGTCAGATAAACAAGCAAATAGTGTCACCAAGCCTTCTTCATCAAGATGGCACAGTCGTTTGGGTCATCCATCTTCAATCATAGTTAAATATATTCTTAGTAAAAATAAACTCTCTTATGAGCCTAGTCTTAGTGTTGAGTCAGTTTGTGATCCGTGTCAACAAGCTAAAAGTCATCAATTGCCTTACCCTATTTCTATTAGTGTATCTACTTCTCCATTACAACTCATCTTCTCAGATGTGTGGGGACCAGCCCCTACTTCTGTTGGGAGATTTTCCTACTATGTAAGCTTCATTGATGATTATAGTAAATTTACTTGGATTTATTTGTTGAAAAAAATATCCGATGTATTCCAAGTCTTTATCAATTTTCAAAATCTTGTTGAACGCAAACTGAACTCCAAAATCATTGCTATGCAAACCGACTGGGGTGGTGAGTATGAGAAGTTGAACTCTTTTTTCCAAAAGCTTGGCATCTCACATCATGTCTCTTGTCCTCATGCTCACCAACAGAATGGCTCTGCTGAGAGAAAACATCGTCATATTGTTGATATGGGACTAGCACTGCTAGCAAATGCATCCATGCCACTTAAGTTCTGGGATGAAGCCTTTTTAACTGCCACATATCTCATTAATTTGCTTCCAAGCAAAGTTATCAAACTTGACACACCTATTACACATCTCCTCGGTGTTACACCCAACTACACATCCCTTCATGTTTTTGGGTGCGCATGTTGGCCTAACCTTAGACCCTACAACACACGCAAACTCGCTTTCCGCTCTAAAAGATGTGTTTTCTTAGGCTATAGTCCTATGCATAAAGGGGTTAAATGTCTTGATGTACCTACTGGTAGGGTCTACATATCTAGAGATGTTGTCTTTGATGAGTCAGTGTTTCCTTCTGCATCACTTCATCCCAATGCCGGTGCCCTCCTTCGCAAAGAAATTCTCCTTCTTCCCACACATCTTCGGACTTTTGATCATGGGGGCGATGATTGTACTAACCAATATGATGATATTTCTACTGGTACTGCTCCTACTCGTATGCCTGTGCAGGTCCCTGGAGAAAACGGAGCTCAAAATGATCAAAATCTCGAAAATCCAGCTCAAAATGATCTTATATTTCATGCTGAAGAAGGAGACGAGCCGGGCACGGACAACGAGGACGATTCGGCGGCGCCTGGTACGCCTGCACGCGCGCAGTCCTTGGATCGCGTGACCGAATCCTCCTTGGATCATGCTCCCACCAGCAGCCAGTCCAGCCAATCCCGCGGCGCCGCATCATCGACAGGTGGGGACAACAGCGGGACCGCATCCTCCTCGCCCCGCGTGCGCATGCAGCCGCGGTTGGGCTGCGGATCCGCTGTGCTGCGCCACGCGGTTACCTCCCGCGTGCCTGCAGGAGCGGCGGCCACATCGGTGGCCACAGGATCTTCTGTGCCGTCTGCGCCAGATTCTTCTGCGTCAAGTGCTGATTCTTCCGGATCGGCTGTGGCAAGTGCACCTGCGGTCCAATCTGTGGCCTCTCCAAGAGTTAAGACTAGACTACAAAAAGGTATACGAAATCCAAAGATAAGAACGGATGGAACTATACGTTATGGCATGTTGTGTATTTCAGGAGAGCCAACAACAGTGAGTAGTGCACTTGATGATCCCAAATGGAAGAAGGCAATGGATGATGAATATTCTGCACTGATGAGAAACAAAACCTGGCATCTTGTACCAAATCAGAAGGGTACAAATATAATTGATTGCAAATGGGTATACAGAATCAAAAAGAAGGCAGATGGCTCCATTGACAGGTATAAGGCACGTTTGGTTGCAAAAGGCTTCAAGCAACGTTATGGCATTGATTATGAGGACACTTTTAGTCCTGTTGTGAAAGCTGCAACTATCAGACTTGTGCTAGCCATTGCAGTTTCCAGAGGATGGAGCCTAAGACAGCTAGATGTACAAAATGCGTTTTTGCATGGTGTTCTGGAAGAGGAAGTGTACATGAGACAGCCACCTGGGTATGAAAGTAAAAAATTTCCACACTTTGTTTGCAAGCTTGATAAAGCACTCTATGGCTTGAAACAAGCACCTAGAGCATGGTATTCCAGATTGAGCTTACAATTGAAATCTCTTGGCTTCATTGCTTCAAAGGCTGATACATCCTTGTTTATTTATAACAAGGCAGGAGTGGTTATTTTCTTGCTTATATATGTTGATGATATCATAGTTGCAAGTTCTTCACAAAATGCCACTAATGCTCTTCTGCATGACTTGAGTTCAGAATTTGCCTTAAAGGATCTAGGTGATTTGCACTTCTTCCTAGGTATTGAAGTCAAGAAAACTCAAGATGGAATTATGTTAAAGCAAGAGAAATACATCACTGAACTTCTGTCTCGTATGGGAATGAAAGATTGTAACCCAGTACCTACACCCTTGTCTTCTTCAGAAAAACTTTCAGCATATGAAGGAGAGCCACTTCAAGAGGAAGAAAGTACAAGGTATAGGAGTACCGTGGGAGCATTGCAATATTTAACTCTCACACGTCCAGATATCTCATTTGCTATCAACAAAGTTTGTCAATACCTACATGCACCTACTTCTGCGCATTGGACAGCTGTCAAGAGGATTGTAAGATATGTAAAGCATACTATGGGAATAGGACTTCATTTCAAAAGTTCTAATTCCACTCTTGTGAGCGCATTTTCTGATGCTGACTTGGCAGGATGTAGTGATGACAGAAGATCAACTGGAGGTTTTGCAATATTCTTTGGATCCAATCTTATTTCTTGGAGTGCCAGAAAACAAGCCACCGTGTCACGTTCAAGCACAGAGGCTGAGTACAAATCCTTGGCTAATGCAACTGCTAAAGTTATTTGGGTTGAATCACTTCTTGAAGAGTTGGGAGTCAAAAATAATCGTATCTCATGCTTATGGTGTGATAATTTGATTGCAACATATTTGCCTGCAAACCCGGTGTTCCATGCAAGGACAAAGCACATAGAAATTGATTTTCACTTTGTGCGAGAGAGGGTTGCAGCAAAGAAACTTGAGATACGGTTTATTCCCTCCAAGGATCAAGTGGCGGATGGTTTCACCAAGGCACTACCGACACGATCATTTGATGAGTTCAAGAGCAATCTTAATTTAGGATAGTTGAGATTAAGGGAGGGTGTTAGAACAAATCATTATGTCGTTGTAATCTCAAACTCCTCCTCTATCTCCTATTGTATTCAAACTCTTGTACTCATCCTTGTACGCCAAGGCAAGTCCTTCGGCTCTATCAATATATACGCACGCGGCGGGAGTAGGAACGCTTCATACTTTTACAAAAAGGACTTGCATGCAATATCTTGACGGCTAAAACTGAACTTTGGTTGCGTACGCAGGCCAACGTATCAATGTCATAGACTCAAACCAGCCTACATATACATCTTTAACTAATTTAATTTTTGAATCATAGGACGAAAGCGCTGAACAGACGTGCGGGCAGAGTAGGACGACTGATCAGGTGCCAATCTGAAGCATGCGTCCACCATACCCAAAGCGCAAGAACAACGAAGAAATGGGCTCCGCCAAACATGTAGTGCCGACAACGTTCAACGGCCAGGTGCATCGACGGGGTCCGCACTGCTGCCTAGACTTCTTACCATCCGGGTAGCTTACCTGACAGGGCGAAACTATCAAGTCGGCACACAGAGAACTAGACAGGGTAGCCAAACAGTTGAGCGGTTGCAAAGCCTGAACAAGCCCGAGGTGTCCAGAAAGAAGACTAGGTAGGGTAATCGAACAACAGTTTAGGCATGGATGACTGCCTGTCTTTTCCAATGTGTGTACTTCTGGTAAAACCGCTAGGAATGAGAACACACGGAGCAAACACTATATGGGTGTTTCAATATAAGGAAAGGGGATACCTTCTGTCCATGGAGGATGATTTGTCCTCGATCACTTCCTATAGGCTAAAATTTTACACAATGTAACATCAATTAGCATATATTTCGAGTAGACCATAAATGACGGCCGAGTACCCCAAACATGCCAATGGTGCATTGGGAGGACCCCCTAAATCCAGTCCAAACATCAGATTATTCACTCCAACGGGGCAGTCACATTAGATATTTTCCATTGGCTTCCTCCTAAGGCTTGGTGAGAGCGCATTCATATCACGGCTTGTGCTTGCCATCCAAGTCACCAAAGACATCTATATAAAAAATGGTGGCCAGAGCAGGCCATAGGTGCCCTCGTTTTACTCCTCTCCCTTGCGTCTGTGCCGTTTCCAGTCCCCATTTCTCTCCTCACCCTTCTGACCTTGTCGTCGGCATGGTCTGGCAGAGCATAAGATGCTCACGCCCAAGCGTCAAGCGAAGATCGCTGCTGAAATGCTTACCGGTCATCTTCGAATGGATGTCGATGGTCAAATAGTACAGATGTGCGGAATGCATAGAAAATGTGGATTCTCTGCATATGTACTATTTGATCATCACCGTCTAATTCGAGTCGAGCTGGCGTCAATGATCAACACCAATGCAGACCAACCGCACTTAACGATGGAGTCCACGACCACCAGCGCACGGGGTGCCATACCCAGAGCTATGGCAAGGGGTGGCGAATGAGGCGGCCTCCGGGGACTCCTCGGCCCATACGTTTTGGGCCCCGGTTGATGCTTCTCTGATAAAAGGCACGACCCTCGCCTGATATTATTTAGTCTTGGGGTCCAGATTGGTTAATTGGTGTTCGATCTCATGATCAGTAATTTCTTGAGGTTCAAATTTCATGATTGTTTAGCCTCTCCATAACGGGTTCATACCTTTGAAGTCAGGCCTCTCATTTATCATCAGCGCCTGGGTATCAAATGAACTTTCTGGGGACCGAAGCAACTTCTTCACAGTCTCATGATCAGTAATATCTTCAGCACCAATAAATTGCATCTTATTAGTGATATCACTCAGATGATCAAAAGTTTGTTGACAATTTTCTTTCCTGACTCTCCTAAAGTAGTTAAACTTGGCCCGAAGAATATGAATCCTTGTCTCTTTCTGTGTTGAGACACCTTCCTTCATTTTCACTGTTTCAAGTATTTTCTAACAGAGGAATTGTGTCACTGAGAGATGGTTGCAGATCACATCTTTTGCCCGAGCATCCAGTTGTACAAGCATCTTCTTGTATGCAATACGACGACCAGGAGTCTCAATCGTGTAACCATACTGCACCACATGCCACATATCTTCATTGATAGCCATGATGTGAATTCGCATCTTATCATTCCAGAATGGGTAGTTTGTCCCACCGAAGATAGGAATCTTCTCTGTATACTTGAATTTAACTGTGGAAGACATACTCAACTCCAAGGTGGTTAGACCCTAGAACGCAGAGAGAAGGAGTACCTTTTTTGTGGGGGAGAGAAGGAGTACCTTGCTCGTATACAAATTGTAGGACTAGAGTATATCGATAAGAGGGGGGTGAATGAGAGATTTAAAATTTCTTTTGAGACTATAAATCTCTCAGCACACCACAACACAACGGAAAATAAACTAAACAGATGCAATTTGCGAAGAAAACGACTACGGAAAGGAAACATGAGAGGAAAGATGGAATAAATCTAGACATAAATCACAACTGGAATAAACTATAGATATTAAAGCTGAAGTTAGATAGAACCAATGGTGCTCAGAGGCGACAAGTGATTTTTTCCAACCAGCCCACGTTCTGCAAAAGAGCTACGTCTGGTTGGAGGGACTTGTGTGATTAAATACATGGGCAAAACTCTCTCTGTCCTATTCTCCTTGACGAAGTTCGTCAACCCGCGTAAATTTACTCTCGGTAGATACTTCAACCTATGTCCATGACATTCACAGACATTTCTTCGCAAACCATAATGACTCTTGGTTCCTAAAGACTTGGGGACCTAACTATCTAGATAGTTGGGAGCTCTCGATAGTAATAGGCAAAGAGTTCTCAACTTCGATCTTGTGATGCTCAAACACTATCTAAGCTTACGTTATGAGGTTTTCTCTCCATGGATTCACTCGAATCGTACCGAGACAGGGTGCTCAAACCGTTTTGCCGAAATCTCACGAAGCAACCAAGCATAACGGTGGGCGCGGGTTGGCTATTTAGAACCAAAGCAACCCCGAGGACAAACTGACCACCGGGTAATTGTGGCTAATCAAGGAGTCCTTACTGACTTCTATCAATAGATGATTGTACACTGAACAAATAAGATCCAAAATACAATATAAAAACGGATAGTTTGGGAAGAATAACTTTTCGGGCTCATACAAGAAAGATGCATAATGATTTATACAGTTGATATCGAAGATGCATGGAGTTTCCACAAAATCATCGATGGAATCTAAGGAGAGGTGTACAATGGGGAAAGCACAAACCTAGAAACGGCCAGGGGCGAGAAGAATGCTGCTATTCGACGGCTGTGGTTGATGCAGTGGAATGAAGGAGATTGAGCATCTTAGTAGCCTTTTCCTCTTTAGCAAAAGCAGATTTGTAGGTACAAGAGGCCGGTGAATGGGGCCGTCTTGTCGTGCTCGGGTAGGAAAGAGGAGCTCAGTGGAGGCGGCGGTGCCCGTTGCTGGCCGGTTGAGGTGGCCGTGGCTAGAGAGACTGGCAGCGCCGCATGCTGTAAAGCGTAACAAAGTGTCACTTCGATGGAGGGACCCGCCAGAATTTCGCAGATGGACTCGGTATTTGATAAGGACGCTATCGGAAATATTGGGTCGCCCCGTGCGCAACGTAGCAGGTTCAGATATGCTGCAAACTGATGGCATCATAGTAGGTTCAGATGTACTAGTGAGGAGCACAATTCTGACGAAAGGGAGCGCTCAAATCGGAACTCTGAAGCAACAACATCGCCAACGGTTTAGCCTCGACCCACCGAGCAACCACATAGACGGAATCCAAATTCGCTGTCAACGATTCGGTTGGGTACGGTGGGTACAAAAGTGCAGGCTTCGACACGTTGCTGGGTCCACAAAGGACAAAGATTCAGAAGAAACGGCTCCCATCTAACCTCGTCTGTCTAAAGTGTACAGATTAGAGACATTTTCTGACCACTGATTTGCATAGGGCATACCCACGTTGAGTTTCCCTCAGAGATCGAAGTTCTAGTGTCCCTGGAGCAGGGCACTTCGGATGTTTAACCTTTTGTGGTCACAGATTCTGACAATCACCATGTGCACCGTGATACAATAGAGTATCGGTGCAAACTAGATACAACACTGCAAACATGGTGACCACAAGCTGATCTTTTCCTAATGCCTCCCAAATCTAACATATTATATATAGTTTTCATTTGGCTAGATCTTGAGATATATTCGCCATATCTTTCTTTAGCCCGGCTACAAGAACACGTTACATAAACCGTGAGGGATAGGAGATATTCTGGCTAGCTTGTCGCTATAAACCGTGGTAATAGATGGGAGTTGTTTTGGCTAGTTGGCATATATAAACCATGGTGGATGAGAAGAATATATATGCACGCACACCGAAGGTGGGTGAGAAGAAATAAAGGGGACAATAATTCATCGACAAGGAGGATGGTCTATAGCATTGTAGATGGGTTATTGACTTGATATACTTAATATTTGGGAAAAACTTATAATTAACCAACGGATTACTGACACCTCGTCGTCCGCCTCACTCGGATGACACGTGCCCCATGGCTCCCCACAAACTTTTGTTCCTCAACCTTATCGTCATGCTAGTGTCATGGATAAAATCTGGCAGTTAAGCTCAGGTGGAGACTCACAACGACTCATCCCTTGATGCGCCCTCTTCCCAAGCGCCCATCCTCCCCAAGCCCACATAGAGATAGTTTCATGTACCAACTCATAGGTGGAGTTCTAGTTGGAGACTGTGAGCACCATGGATTTATGTCATTTGTGTGATCTCAAACCCATGCCAACCGTGATCTTCGATGCAGAAGCAGGCAACGCTACAACAATATCGTCATTGACGCTACTGCATGGCCTAGTGATGGTGTTGGCCCTCCAAGACCATGTCCATATGTAACTGCAATATGGTCCATGTTGTAATGGGTAACCTCAACAAGGTCCATGTTGCAATGGGTGACCAAAGGCCCACACCATGCAAGCTGGTGATGGCCGCAACATGATCCATGTTGTAATGGGTGACAACAACATGGTCCATGTTGCAATGGGTGACCAAAGACCCACGAATTACATGGTGACCGCACAAGCACAACACGGCTCATGTCTCAAAGCCCCAATCGCAACATGGTCCGTGTTGCAAACAACTGCGGCTCACACAACGGAAATCAGAAGGTTGCCATGCATAACATCCAATGGTACAAAGGCGAGCAATGTGATTCGATTATCACCCGGCCAAAAGCGTAGCACCATCCTTAATATTTTGAAGAAAACATATGGAAAACCTTAGAACATAAATTATAAGATCCAAGACAAAAGAATGTGGTTAACATATATGGGATCAAGCTCAATATTTTACTTGCTGTACTTCATGAATCTTAAAATCGAAGATAAAACAAGAAGTTGTTCTTCTAGAACTCAACATAATGCTTCTTTCACATGCAATATCATGGAGGATAAGGACCAGAGTTGGCCATGGGGGCGGCGACGACATCTTGCTTAAGAATGCAATGAGGTGGACATAATCAGATTCTCCCACCCCAGTGTATAAGTCATACATATTGTTGTTGAAGTTGGTTGTGGAGGGCGGAGGCTTAACCAAGTGGGGGTGCAGGACATTTTGGGTTCCAACATCTCCATCTCCTCATTAGTTTCCAGGTCGAACATCTTGGAGGGATGGTTGGCAAAGTCGTAGGCTAGGGAGAGTGTTTCTTCTCCATCAATAATAGGGAAAGGCCTAGTGGTGGCACGGGTTAAACTGCTAGTAGTAGCGTGGGTGTCCGCCTGCTTACCCACGCTACTACTAGCGCGATACAGCTAACTACGTAGGTAGTAGTAGCGCAGGTAACAACCAACACTATTACGACGTCTATTAGTACTAGCGGGGGTGCCACCCACGCTACTACTAATTATCTGTAGCACGTGTGTGGGACCCGCACTACTACTATTAATTTTAAAAAAATTGTCTGCGTATTTATGCAGTATACAGGTTTCCTCGATCTCGTGCGTGCTATCAATGGCGCTGACGGTTTGATCCAGGTGAAGGCAGGGTCGCCGGAGTCGCGGACGGGCAGCAGCAGACCAGGTACAGCGGCTGCTGCTGGAGAGAGACCGGATGCAGGGCAACACAAGGCGGTGGTGTGGGGCTCCTCTTCGTGGCCAAGGCAGAGAGCTCCTGGTCGTCCATGGCGAGGACCTGCGTGGGCTTGGCCATGGGAGGGTAAGTCAAACTAGAGCAAGAGATGGAAAAAGTGAAATAAGGGAGAGAGGAAGGAGATGGAGGGAGCAGCGGGGTTGGTCACTAGTGGTGAGGTGCTCCGGCAAGGTGGCATGGAGGCGCGGGGAAGACTGCGAGCACCTGGATGTTAGAATTAACCTTGCTGTTTTGGTTTTCATCATGTGTATTTACTAGTGTCATGCATGTAGTCATGTCCAACCAACTATGCTGCGGGCATGTAGCCACGTGAAGATGAGATCATGCGTACATGCAAGCTAGTACTGGGTCAGACAATTATAAAAATAAATGCATGTAGATTAGGGAAGATGCATGAGCACGACAGGTTAGTCATGTCAAGTTGTGAGCGTCACATGGCGTCGTGTGTGTGACACAAATGTGTCTATGTGCCGTTGCATTAGCAAGTAGTCTATGTGCATGTATGTGTTAGCTAGCTACTCCCTTCGTTTCTAAATATAAGTCTTTAGAGAGATTTGAATCTATACTCTAAAATGCATCTACATACATCCGTATGTGGTTTATAGTGAAATCTCTACAAAGACTTATATTTAGGAACGGAGGGAGATGCGTTCGCTGCGGAGCCGGAGCAGCTGAGTCGCTTGGCATATCAACGAGGAGAAAGAATCGGGAGCAATCAGTTGCGGCTTAGTCCTGTACGTGCATATCCAACGTTCTGCAGAAATGGCTGCTACTCAAAGTGAAGCTAGCCGGTTGAGTAAGAGTCGAAAGTAGTTGTGGGTTTTGTACGTGCGTCTGTGTGCATGGAGTTAGTGGATGAGTGGCTGCGTGTTGGCCGTGTAACACTGGCTACTTAAGGCCATGTATTTGCATTGTGTCAGGTGTGAGAAGAAATGGAGAAAAGGCAAAGGTGTGTGTGTGTCAAGAGTCTCTGTGCGTATGTTCTTCAACCTCCAGACCTGTGTGTCTTCTTCATTCTCGGGCTGCTCCAACACTGGACCCTGCCGGCGCAAGGCATCAACATCCTTGGGCGCCATGGAGGAGAAGACGCGCATGGGCAGGAGCACCATAGGAAAGTCCAGGGAGAGAGGGGGGACAGGGACGGGAGAGATAAGGGATTCGGGGGAGAAGATAGGGATTTTAGAGCAGTTAAAAACCCATATACCCCCCCCCCCCCCCCACACCGCCCTTGCAGGAGTGGCGAGCACCACGGAGAGGAGTTGCTAGGCTCTCAAGCGTGAGGTATAATCTTTGATCAATTGCGTAAGGGGTGATTGATCAAGCGTGAGGTGTAATCTTTGATGAATTGCTGGTGCGATTTATTTATTTTTCTTTATTGTCATGGGCCACACGCTTCGATAGCATGGGGTCGCACATCATTCACACACAATTGTAATCATGTCGTTCGTGTGCAACTTGTTTTTTCTTTTCATTAATATTTGTTATCGACCAATTGCAAGTGTCGTCCCTAACTGCAACTCTGTATGTAACTGCAAATGTTATCGCCGACTACAGATTTGTGGTGTTTGTCGGTGGGGAGAAGGCAATTCCATGTCACTAGGCACGCAAACTGCAAGTGTGGTTCCTGAGTGCAATTGCATGTCTTCAGCGAGACCGCAACTATGTGGTGTTTTATCGAGGAGAGGATGGTTTGCATGTGTGCTACTAGGCATGCAACTGCAAATGTCGCCTTCGGCTCCAACTTTCTATTGTTTGTCGGTGGGGAGAGCGCAGTTGCATGTTTGTCACTTGGCACGCAGTTGCAAGTGTCGTCCCGAATGCAACTGCATGTCTTCAACGAGAATGCAACTATGTGACGTTTTTGTCGTGGAGAGGGCATTTGCATGTCTACTACTAGGCATGCAACTGCAAATGCCGCCCTCGATGCAACTTCGTAGTGTTTGTCGAAGGGGAGAGGGTAGTTGCATGTCTGTCACTTGGCACACAACTGCAAGTGTTAGCCCTGAGCGCAATTGCATGTCTTCAACGAGACTGCAACTCTATAGTGTTCTGTCCGGGAGAGGACAGTTGCATCTCTGCTACTAGGCATGCAACTGCAAATGTCACCCCGACTGCAACTTTGTGGTGTTTTTCGGTGGGGAGAGGGCAGTTGCATATCTGTCACTTGGCAAGCAACGGCAAGTGTTAGCCCCGAGCGCAACTGCATTTCTTCAACGAGACTGCAACTCTATGGTGTTCTGTCCGGAGGACAGTTGCATCCCGGCTACTAGGCATGCAACTGCAAATGTCGCCCCCTAATGCAACTTTGTAGTGTTTGTCGGTGGGGAGAGGGCAGTTGCATGTCTGTCACTCGGCACACAACTGCAAGTGTTAGCCCCGAGTGCAACTGCATGTCTTCAACGAGACTGTAACTCTATGGTGTTCTGTCTGGGAGAGGATAGTTGCATCTCTGCTACTAGGCATGCAACTGTAAATGTCGCCCCCGACTGCAACTTTGTGGTGTTTGTCGGTGAGGAGAGGACACTTAAACTCTATGTTGTTTTGTTGGTGAGGGAAGAAGGTGGTAGTTGCATGTCTCCTACTAGGCATGCAAGTGCAAGTGTCTCTCTCTCTGACTGCAACTGCATTGTCTTCAACACCACTGGAACTATGTGTGTTCATTTCTGAATTATTATTATTATTATTATTATTATTATTATTATTATTATTATTATTATTATTATTATTATCATACTTCTGGTTTTCTTTCTATTTTCTTTTTTGTGTTTTGGATTTTTGTTATTTTTAGTTTTCTAAATAGTGATGTTATATATATTTTTAAATAAAGTCACTGATTTGCACACACGTCTAACGCACATACTTTCTTACTTTATTGCTCTTCTTTTTTGTGTCAGAATTATGTGCTCAAAATAATACGAACACACCAATTACACTTTTTTGTATGCAATATGATTCGTGGAGACACACTCTAGTGCTGAGAGCGTTGAAAAAAGAGGAACCAACCTAGTAGGAGATGATAACAGAAAACAAAAGAAGGCTTCCCACGCTTCTCATGTACAAGCAAAAATAGTAAAAACACAAATCTTCCGATGGCCCGATCGATGCAACCCACTTAGAAGACAATAGAAAAAACAAAGGACAAACGAAAAAGCCTCCTACATGACACACCGGCCCAAAGGAAAACAAAACAAGCGAGGAGGAAAATCGATAGGGGCATCGGGCCTGTACCTAGGACGCTGACATCAGCCGACTGAGACTTCGCGAAATCTCAGTCGACTGAGTCCTAGATAGATGTTATAACAAAGAAAGGTAGACATGCAATTTTTTATTAAGACAAGGGCATGTCCTTCTACCATACGATTATTAGAAGAAAATATTTATTTACATTTTGCATAAAGGTTAGGATCCTAAACCACTACGCCGACCAGTTGTCAGCACAGTCTGTCTCCCACGTCAAGGGAGGGAGCATAAGCCCGCTGGCCTAAAGGATAACTATTTGAGACTGCTCTATCAAATCATGCTATGGAAATTCGCATACCACATACCCTCCTTGCGTTTCATAGACCAAAGTTGTAGTGACCCTTCACAGATCGAAGTTGTAGTGTCCCTAGAGCACGGGACTTCGGTTGTATAACATTTTTTTGCTCACAGGCTCTGATGTACACCACGTGCACTGTGGTACAACAGAGTCCAGTGCAAACTAGATACACCGCGGCGATCTGGGTTGCCACAAGCTGTGTTGATATTAACCTCAGTGTATCTGCACTTGATTTTTTTTGCTTTATTTCCTTGATTCACATAAGGACGGTCATATGCATGATGGATGTTTGCATGTTGATCGTCTCTCACCAGAAACGTGCTGAGTTCACGTTGCGGTGGTTAGTTTTTTTGGATCCTAGTTGATAAGCTTAGCTGGTATCTTATGACTCGGCACTATTCAGGCTCGTTGGATGGCACGCACGATTGTTGGATCATGGTGAGCTTTCAGTTTTCTGTTAGCGACTTAATAAAAGGAAAGACAGAAAATGACGCAAGTTTTTACGCGTCGCAAAAGCTCTTTCTCTGTGGCTGCGTTCCTGCTCTCTGTCTTCCACCTCATGTGCGTGTGTTATGTTATTCAGAGAGAAAAGATTTAGAGAGAGAGCGACTAGATCACAGCCTCAAAACCAGCAATTGGTATACAGAGCTTTAGGGTTAGGACTTTGGGCGTTTGGCGGCGGTGGTCGGAGGTGTTTTTGGCGCGGCGATGGGGGATACGTCTCCCAAGAAAGTCGACGGGAAGACAGCAGCGCCGGCGGCGGAAAGTACACACCACCGGCGGCAAGGAAGCCCAGCGCAGGCGAAGAAACTGCTGTGGTGCTGGTTGTGGCGTCGAGAGCCACCAACATATCGATACAGTATCCGATGCTGACGGACACAAACTACTCTCTGTGGTCCATCAAGGTGAAAGTGCTGATGAAGACACTCCGAGTCTGTTCGGCGATTGACGGCACCGGCGATTACGACCAAGCGGCGGATGAGGGAGCCTTTGCGGCGCTCTCTCAGTCCGTCCCACATCATGTTATGCTGCAGGTTGCGGACTGCGAGACCACGCAAGAGGCATGGGAGATGATCTGATCTGTGGGTGTCGGGGAGGACCGCGTGAAGATGGCGCGCGCACGACAACTGAAAGGGCAGTTCGATCACCTCGACATGGCGGACGGGGAAACTATCCCGGAGTTTGCCAGGAAACTCACCATGTTGGTGAGTGAGATCCGCTCCCTCGGCGTCACCCTTGGGGAGGAGGCCGTGGTGGAGCGGCTGTTCAGAACTGTGCCGGATCGCTTCACCGACATCGTCAACACCATCGAGCAGTGGGGCGACGTCACCATGATGACGGTGCAGGAGGCCGTCGGATGTCTCACGACGTTCGAGGAGAACCAGCGGGGCGCCGCCAGAGCCGTGGAGACAACAGCGAGCAGTTGATGCTCGTGAATCGCGCACTGGAAACCCTTATGAAGGGGAAGAAGTTCGTTGACAACATCGGGGCCTCCAGCTCTTGTGCAAAGAAAGGAGGCGGCTAGAGCGGTGGCCGAGGCGGCGGGCAGGACAAAGGCCGTGGTGATCGCGGTCAGAACAATGGAAAACAGAAAAAGCATCGTAAGTTTGACATCTCAAAAGTAAAATGTTTTAACTGTGACGTGAATGGACACTTTGCCTCGGACTATCCGTAGCCGAAGCGTGAGCGTGCAAACCTGGCGCATAAGCAAACTGATGAAAATCCAGCCTTGGTCATGACCGAGGTGTGTGAGCTTGTTGGGAACACCGAAATCACAGGAGACAAGGTCATGTTGCACGAAGAAAAAGTTATGCCGAAACTGACAGGGTCATCCGACAAGTCTTGGGGGACAAGTTCGCCGAGCTGGACCGAAAGATCACCGGTTCAGTTTGATTCGGAGATGGATCAGTTGCGGCATTGAGGGACGCGGCTCGGTTCTCTTTGTTGCACACAACGGCGAGCACCGGCTATTAACTGAAGTTTATTTCATCCTGAAGCTGAAAAGTAATATAATCAGTCTAGGGCAGCTGGATGAATTTGGTTGCAAGTACTCCGTCCATGAAGGTTTGATGACTGTGCTGGATAAAGAGAGAAAGGTGCTTGCAAATGACAGAAGAACACCAAATAGGCTCTACATACTGAATATTGAGCAGTCTGACCCAGTTTGTCTATTGTCCAAGACTTCAGAGGTTCCTGGTTGTGGCATGCATGCTATGGGCATATAAGCTTTCATGCTTTGAGACTGCTAGCAAAGGAGGCCATGGTACGTGGCTTACCAATGATTGATCAAATTGATCGTTTGTGTGAGAGTTGCTTGGTTGGGAAACAAAGAAGAGCTCCATTCCCTGCTGAAGCCTCATACCTGTTGGGGAACGTAGTAATTTCAAAAAAATTCCTACGCACACACAAGATCATGGTGATGCATAGCAACGAGAGGGGAGAGTGTTGTCCATGTACCCTCGTAGACCGAAAGCGGAAGCGTTAGCACAACGCGGTTGATGTAGTCGTACGTCTTCACGATCCGACCGATCAAGTACCGAACGTACGGCACCTCCGAGTTCAGCACACGTTCAGCCCGATGACGTCCCTCGAATTCCGATCCAGCAGAGTGTTGAGGGAGAGCTTCGTCAGCACGACGGCGTGATGACGATGTTGATGTTCTACCGACGCAGGGCTTCGCCTAAGCACCGCTACAGTATTATCGAGGTGGACTATGGTGGAGGGGGGCACCGCACACGGCTAAAAGATCAAATAGATCAATGTTGTGTCTCTGGGGTGCCCCCCTGCCCCCGTATATACAGGAGCAAGGGGGGTGTGGTCGACCAAGGGAGAGGGCGCGCTGGGAGGAGTCCTACTCCCACCGGGAGTAGGACTCCCCCCTTTCCTAGTTGGATTAGGACTTGGGAGGGGGAAGGAGTGGAGGAGAAGAAGGAAGGGGCGCTGCCCCCCTCTCCTTGTCCTATTCGGACTGGGGGAGGGGCGCGCGGCCCAGCCCTAGCCGCCTCTCCTCTCTTCCACCTAGGCCCACTAAGGCCCATTATGTTCCCGGGGGGTTCCCGTAACCTCCCGGTATTCCGGTAAAATCCCGATTTCACCTGGAACACTTCCGATATCCAAACATAGGCTTCCAATATATCAATCTTCATGTCTCGACCATTTAGAGACCCCTCGTCATGTCCGTGATCACATACGGGACTCCGAACAACCTTCGGTACATCAAAACATATAAACTCATAATATAACTATCATCGTAACGTTAAGCGTGCGGACCCTAGGGGTTCGAGAACTATGTAGACATGACTGAGACACGTCTCCGGTCAATAACCAGTAGCGGAACTTGGATGCTCATATTGGCTCCCACATATTCTACGAAGGTCTTTATCGGTCAGACCGCATAACAACATACGTTGTTCCCTTTGTCATCGGTATGTTACTTGCTCGAGATTAGATCGTCGGTATCTCAATACCTAGTTCAATCTCGTTACCGGCAAGTCTCTTTACTCGTACTGTAATACATCATCCCGCAACTAACTCATTAGTTGCAATGCTTGCAAGGCTTAAGTGATGTGCATTACCGAGAGGGCCCAGAGATACCTCTCCGACAATCGGAGTGACAAATCCTAATCTCGAAATACGCCAACCCAACAAGTACCTTCGGAGACACCTGTAGAGCTCATTTATAATCACCCAGTTACGTTGTGACGTTTGGTAGCACACAAAGTGTTCTTCCGGTAAACGGGAGTTGCATAATCTCATAGTCATAGGAACATGTATTAGTCATGAAGAAAGCAATAGGAACATACTAAACGATCGTGTGCTAAGCTAACAGAACGGGTCATGTCAATCACATCATTCTCCTAATGATGTGATCCCGTTAATCAAATGACGACTCATTGCTATGGCTAGGAAACATAACCATCTTTGATCAACGAGCTAGTCAAGTAGAGGCATACTAGTGACAATCTGTTTGTTTATGTATTCACACATGTATTATGTTTCCGGTTAATACAGTTCTAGCATAAATAATAAACATTTATCATGATATAAGGAAATAAATAATAACTTTATTATTGCCTCTAGGGCATATTTCCTTCAATACCGAGCAGATCAAGCACTTCAATTGCTGCACGGGGACCTTTCTGGTCCTATCTCCCCTCCAACCTTTGTCGGGAAGAATTACTTTCTGCTGCTACTTGATGACCACACAAGGTACATGTGGGTTGTGCTAATCAGAAGAAAATATGAAGAAATTGAGGCAGTTCAGAAGATAAGAGCAGTAGTAGAGGTTGAACTTAATCTGAAGGTGATGGCACTCAGGAGATCGTGGAGGGGAATTCATGTCAAAGAATTTTGCTCAATTCTATGAAGGCCTTGGGATCAAGCACTACTTGACGGCACCATACTCTCCACAACAGAATGGTGTTGTTGAGAGAAGAAATCAGACTGTTGTTGGAATGTCTTGAAGCCTTCTGAAAGCCAAGGGAATGCCTGGACAATTTTGGGGTGAGGCAGTAGCTACAACAGTCTCTCTACTGAATCATCCACCAACAAAAAGCATGCACAGGATGACACCTTATGAGGCCCTGTACAAACGAAAGCCTAATGTTGAGCACCTTCGTACATTTGGGTGTATAGGGCATGTGAAGAAGGTTGGACGGCACCTCTCAAAGTTGGCCGACCGGAGTACTGGAATGGTTTTGATTGGGTATGAACCAAATAGTAAAGCATACAGATTGTTCGACCCACACACGAAGAAGCTGTGTGTGTCTCGAGATGTTGTGTTCGAGGAGGACAGATGTTGGGAATGGACCACCGACGATGTTGAGGGGATCTTGGAGACTTTCTCACTATAGTATAATGTACACCTTGATGATGCTTGTCATGTAGCCCAGCCAAAGCATACTGTTCACCATCCGACAAGAACAAGTCTAAAGGAGAACAAGCTCACAGATGAAGAAACGGCAGCAGGGCTCAGACCAGAGAATTTTGTTACCCCAGCTAGAAATGAAGCACCTATTCGACCTCGGTTTGTGTCACCTCCGACCGGTGCCTCGATACCGACGAGCACCGAGGGACCACGCAGGTATCGCCTCATGGAAGAAGTCATCAAAGAAGCACCGTTTGCAGCTGTGCTTGACACATGATTTCTTGGTATAGAAGAACCTGAATCTGGGTTAGAGGCAAGAAAGGAAGAAGCATGGAGAGAAGCCATGGACTCAGAAGTCAGGTCAATCGAGAGCAATGAAACCTAGGAACTCACTGACTTGCCAAAGGGACATAAAGCAATTGGCTTGAAATGGATTTACAAATAACTAAAGAAAGACCCCGATGGGAAGGTCATCAAACATAAAAGCAAGACTGGTGCCTGAGTTTTTTGCGCAAGACCAGACACCGGAGTCGTGTACAAAAAGGGACAGCTGATCGACCGAGTTTTTTATGGAACAAAAAGGGACCGAGTCAAACGTCCTCGTGCCCGAGCCGAAGAGCTGCAGATCGCTATATAAAGGGCAGCCATAGGGACAGGTCAGGACAGAGGCAAGAGACAACAGATCAAATCAAGCAGAGAGAAAATCCATCAGATCGAACAGGGATTACACATCCATTGGAATGCAAGGGCTGAGGCAAAGCAAGTTCGCTAGCATCGGGGAAGTTGGGCCAATACAGGAGCTACGTCACGTGAAGACCAGCTAGTTGAATCGCTAGTAGTACGCGGAGGTTCCGTTTGTGTACTTGGGGATCATGGGAAGACTGCTCGGTTATTTTTCGCAGGGTCAGCCATACAAAGAACCATGGCGCCATCGGGTACCAGGTTTGAGGTGGAGAAGTTCAATGGAAATGGAAGCTTTGGGTTATGGGAGACAAGGGTGAAAGATTTGTTGGCACAACAGGGATGCTTGAAGGCGTTGTTGCCGGAAGCCAGGCCAGCTAAGGTGGAGGCTGATGACTGGGAGGAGTTACATATGAAAGCAGCTGGAACAATACGGTTGTGTCTGTCGGACCTGGTTAATTATCATGTGATGGATGAGAATTCGCCGAAGAAGATCTGGGAGAAGATGGATAGACAGCTTATGTCCAATACTGCGACGACCAAGGTGTATATGAAGCAAAAGTTTTATGGGACGAAGATGCATGTGGGGTCAGATCTTGTGGAGTATATGAACGCCTTTAATCAAGTCGTGACGGCCTAGCACGCTTGTGTGCGACGATTGATGACGAGGATAAGGCAATTCTGCTTCTCTGTTAATTGCCATCATCCTATGATCATTTGATCACTACTTTGACACACGACAAGGAGACCATCAAGAATGAGGATATTACTGCGGCATTGCTATCTTATGATATGAGAGAGAAGAACACAGTGGAAGTCTCTCAAGGTGAAGGTTTGCTAGTCAATGGTGAGGAGTGGCGGAAGGGATATGAGGCAGGGAAGAACAAGAAAAAGAAAAAAATATACAGTGTCACAAGTGTAAGCAGTTGGGACATATGAGAAAGGACTGTCCAGAACTCAGTGGTGGGGCAAGTGCTAATGTGGCAACTCATGTTGATGACCCAGACAGCAGTAGTGATGTCCACGTAGTATCACACAAGCGGTCAACCAAAGGTGAAGCGTGGATGTTGAATTCGACTTGCTCTTTTGATGCGACACCCAATAGGGAGTGGTTCTCTTCGTACAAGTCTGGTGAGTTTGGTTTAGCCTATGTGGGCGCTGAAACAGGTTATTGTGTTGCTGGAGTAGGTGACATCAAAATTAAGATGTTTGACGGAGTTGAGCGGATGCTTCGGGGAGTCAGGCATGTGCCAGGTCTAAGGAGGAATCTAATTTCGCTTGGAGTTCCTCATGATGGTGGTATGGTATTCCGTTGTGATCGGGATAAGAAGACCATAAGAATCATGGAAGATGAGGTGACCGTGATGATTGGAGCGAGGACGGCTTCACATCTTTACAAGTTGCAAGGAAGCACTATTGCAGGTGGAGCCACGGAGAGTGGAGTTGCAGGAGTAGCAGCGGGATCTCACAGGGCCGGCGGGTCTGGGGCAGACTCGTCGAGTAGCTCTCACTAAGCTACGAAGAAGACAACACAAGTTCGGAGTACATGGAAGTTTGACGCATGGAAAAATTCAAGGTTGTGGAGAATATTCGCCAAGGTGGAGTTTGTTGTGTTTGTGTCGAATATTTTGTACTAATTGGGTTACATTTGGACTTGGTGTTGTAGTGTGGGTAGGATATTTGTAGTGTCGGAGTCGGACACGTCATACCCTTGTCCTCTTATATATGAGGAGGCACACCATGTTGTAACCCATGACGACTAGATAGCGACAGGCTCGCAAGGGGGTGCCGGCGGCTTGTGCCGGCGCCCAGATGGCCGTTTTTGTGGTATCTCGGGGAGGAGCGCCCGTAGTCATTGCCCCGGGGAGTAGGCGAGTTCGCCGAACCTCTCTAACAAATCTCGGTGTCATCATTGTGCTGTGATTGCTTGTTCCTCGGTGGATCGACCGCGTACCTCGGGTCTCATTCTAACACTATGTTCAGCGTCACGGTGTAGACTATGTGGAGGTGTTCGCCCCTGTTGCACGACTCGAGTCAATCCGGCTTCTCATCACAGTTGCAGCATAACATAAATGGGAAATACATCATATGGATGTTAAGGACCCGTTTTTGAATGGTGAATTGAAAGAGGAGGTTTACGTTGCTAAACCCCCCGGATTTGAGATCAAAGGGGAAGGGCAAAAGGTTTTGAAGCTGCACAAAGCCCTCTATGCCTTAAAGCAAGCGCCTAGAGCATGGAATGAGAAACTGGACAGAACTTTGATTGATTGGGATTTGAGAAATGTCCACTTGAGCATGCAATGTACAAAAGAAAAAAACTTGTTGTTCGAGTATATGTGGATGAACTTGTAATCACATGACCAAGCTCAACTGAAATAGAAAAATTTAAGGAGCAAATGAAGAACATGTTCAATATGAGTGACTTGGGACTCATGAGTTATTATCTTAGCATAGAAGTGAAGCAATTGCCAAATGGAATTTTTCTGAATCAATCAATGTTTTAAATAGCGGGCTATGGAAAATAGCGGCGGACCTCCAAAAATAGCTATAGCGGAGTTATAACGGGCTATAGCGGGATATAGCGGGTTATTTGTGAAGGCGACCATTTAGCGGCACCCTGCTGAAAAGGCTATAACCGAGCTATAGCGGAGCTATAGCCGGCTATTTAAAACATTGGAATCAATCCAGTTATGCGGGCAAGATCTTAGAGAAAAGTGGGATGATTGACTGTTACTCTGCTCAAACTCCCATGGAAGCCCGCCTGCACTTGAGCAAGTCCAGCACCTCCAAGCCAGTCGATCCAACAATGTATCGCAATATTATTGGGAGCCTGAGGTACCTGACACATACTCGTCCTGGTATTACTTATGCAGTGGGCATAGTTAGCAGGTATATGGAGAAGCCTGTGGCAGATCATTTGGCTGCTGTTAAGCACATCCTGCGGTACATAAAAGGTACTCTGAACCTTTGTTGTTTATATGGAAGAGAAGAGGGAATGACCATGCAGCTATGTGGATACAGTGATAGTGATCATGGTGGTGATGTGGACGATCGAAAGAGCACCTCTCGAGTTATATTCTACCTCAACTCGAGCCCTGTGAGTTGGACATCACAGAAGCAGAAAGTAGGTGCGACATCTTCTTGTGAAGCGGAGTATGTTTGCTGCTGCTTCGGGGGCCTGTCAGGCAGTGTGGCTGAGAAAATTGCTTGCAAGTCTGACAGGAGATGAGGTGAATCAGGTGACACTGAAGGTTGACAACCAGTCGGCTATTGCATTAAGCAAAAACCCGGTGCACCACGAAAGGAGCAAACATATTGATAATTAAGTACCATTATGTTCGTGAATGCATCGAGAATGGAACCATAGCAGTTGAGCATGTGCCCACAGTTGATCAGCTAGCTGATGTTTTGACGAAGCCACTTGGAAAGCTGAAGTTTCTGAAGTTCAGAGATAGAATTGGGATGCGCACACTTGAGCAGATATTACAAGGTTAAGGAGGTGATTGTTGATATTAACCTCAGTGTATCTGCACTTGATTTTTTTGCTTTATTTCCTTGATTCACATAAGGTTGGTCATATGCATGATGGATGTTTGCATGCTGATCGTCTATCACCAGAAACGTGCTGAGTTCACGTTGCGGTGGTTAGTTTTTTTTGGTTCCTAGTCGATAGGCTTAGCTGGTAGCTTATGACTCGGCACGATTCAGGCTCGTAGGATGGCACGCCCGATTGTTGGATCGTGGCGAGCTTTCAGTTTTCTATTAGTGACTAAATAAAAGGAAAGACAGAAAATGACACAAGTTTCTACGCGTTGCAAAAGCTCTTTCTCTGTGGCTGCGTTCCTGCTCTCTGTCATCCAGAGGGAAAGGATTCAGAGAGAGAGCGACTAGATCACAGCCTCAAAACCAACAAGCTGATGTTCTCCCAATGCCTCCCAAATCTAAACTATTTTGTGATAGTTTGTGCGGCACATGTGTAGTTTATATTGTCTCCGCAAACAATCATAACAAGATAATAATTGGAGGGAATTGTTTTGAGGAGTAGTGGAGTACTTTTCATGGTGGCTAGCTCTCTTGAGGTACATCCCCCATATCTTTCTTTAGTCTGGCTGCAAGAATAGATTATATAAACCATGATGGATATGAGCTACTCTGGCTTGTCGCAATAAACTATGGTAGATGTGACTTGTTTTGGCTAGTTGGCATCTATAAACCATGGTGGCTGAGAACTATATATATGCACCCACATTGAAGGTGGTTCAGAAGAAATAAAGGGGACAATAATTCAACGACAAGGAGGATGGTGTGTAGCATTGTAGATGGGTTATTGAATTGCTATATATGAGAAACACGTATAATAAACCAACGGATTACTCACACCTTGTCGTCCGCCTCGTTCGGGTGACACGTTTCTCATGGATCCACACGCACTTTACTTACTCAACCTTATCCCCCCGCTAGTATTATGGATAAAATCGGGGCCTTAAGCTCGGGGGGAGACCCACAACGACTCACCTCCTGATGCACCCTCTTCCCAAGCGCCCCTCCCCCCGGCCCACATAGAGATCGTTCCATGTACCAACTCATAGGTGGAGTTCCAGTTGGAGACCCTAAGTGCCATGGATTTATGTCATGTTTGTGATCTCAATTTTAATCCATGCCAGCCAAGAGCTTTGATGCAGAGGCAGGCCATGCTACAACAATATTGTCGTTGACGCTACTGCGAGGCCTAGTGGTAGTGTTGACCCTGCAATACCATGTCCATATGTGACCGCAACATGGTCCTTGTTGTAACGGGTGATCTCAACATGGTCCATGTTGCAATGGGTGACCAAAAGCCGGTACCATGCAAGCTGGAGGTAGCCGCAACATGGCCCATGTCGTATGGGTGACCACAACATGGGTCCATGTTGTAGTGGGTGACCAAAGACTCACGCGTTACATGGTGACCGCACGAACGCAACACGGCTCATGTTGCAAAGCCACAAGCGCAACATGGTCCATGTTGCAAACAGCTGCCGCTCACAGGACGGAAATCGGAAGGCTGCCATGTATACCATCCAAGGGCCGCAAAGGCGGCCGATGTGATTCGATTATCACCCGGCCGAAGCGTAACGCCGTCCTTAATATTTGGAACAAAACATAAAAACCTTAGAATATAAATTATAAGACCCCAAATAGATTAATGTGGTTGACCGTTGACATATATGGGACCTTGCTCAGTATTTTACTTGCCGTACTTCACCGACATCTTCTATCTATTCTATTATATACTAAAAGGGAAATACGGAGAAGAATTAGAGATATTCGCTAGAAAATCACACGTTAATTAGAATTAGAGATGCTACTATCTTTGTGTATCCATATTATCAGTAATAATTTAGGAGATATTATATCAAAGTCAGAAGGATACACATTCTACCCCTTCAGGACTAGCCGCACCCAGCATCAAGAGGGATGAACATGTAACAACAGGTCGACGTTGCGCCCGGATGCGGCTGCAACGCTCTAAATCTAAGGCATTTTCCTTTTTCCTCCCCTTTTCAACTTAAAGGGCTAAAATTTGTAACCGCATGCACACGAGCTAGGTAGTCCGAACAACACGCTTCCGGCATGCAATCCATACAACACACCACAAGAGTGTAATCAAAAGTTCCTAACCAGACCATGCAAATAAACTAGAAAACCTCACGTTCAATTCTGAACTGGAGAGAGACTTGGGTATCATGTTGCTAGGGTGCACGTTATGAGTTTAGCTGCAAAGGATGAATCCTCTTTCACATAATTTTATTGCTGTATAGCAGACAGTACACATATGAACAAGGAGGTTCCAAAAAACTTTGAAGTTGGTCAATTCAAAAGGAGAAATAAATAAGCGAGGAAAATATCTCGTGGTACAGATAAAAGACTTTAAAATTTAATTTTCACAGCTTGCATCATTATGATAGGATTAAAATATGGAGTGCAAATGAATAGTCCAATTTTGGTTAACATTTATTTTTGGGACGTGGCTGATGTTTTACTAATAATTATGTCAGAAAAATAATAAACAAAAAATAATGCTGTTCTAGAATTTATGTAATCTCACGTCATATAAGAACTTCAGTACAAAAATAATTTAGACAACTAATAGACTCTGCCTGCGCATTTGCGCGGGCCACTTTGCTAGTTAAAATGAAAGATAAAATATACAAAAAGTTGTTCTTTCAGAACTCAGCATAATGCCTCGTTCACATTGCAACATGGACATGCTTATCACGAAGGAGGATAAAAAAAGGTCCACAGTTGGCCGTGGGGCGCCGACGGCATCTTGCTTTAGAATGCAACCATGTGGACATACTCAGACTCTCCAATCTGAGTGCATAGGTCGTACTACATCTTGTTGTCGAGGTTGATTATGGCCGGCGGAGGCGGAACCAAGTGGGGGTGTGTAATGCTTTGGTGTCCAACACCTCCATCTCCTCGTCAGTTTCCAAGTCGAACAACTTGCAGGCCGCGATCTCTTTTTATTGTTAGGCAGGCTAGTCAGACTGAACACACCAGAAACTGTCAAAACTCAGACAGCAGAGCATGGTCACAGATCTCTGAAACTACGGGCAGATCCTACAGCACCCAAGGCATCTCAGAAACAAGCGTTGATGCTTCATAGTGGCCAGAAAATCTGGAACGGCTCGCGGAATAATAATCACTAGTTTCCATTTATATATTGAACTAAGTTTGTTGTCGTTCAATTACTTATTCAGTGCAGCCATTCCGTCTAAACTATGTACTTGTCTCGAGTGTTGACACATGTCCTCTTCTTTTTTGAACCATGGTGCTTTTAGAGCATCTACATCACCCGAAGTGGTTACCGATGAGAGAAATGATTGGCTCATGTGCTCAAGAATGTGTTCTGTAGAAAAACTGTAGGATGGCTAATATTGTGTTGTTTCTGTTGTATTGATCCGACCCTCATATAGGTATATATAGAATACATTGCGAGGGAGGAAGACTTGGAGTAGAGGGCAAGTCATACCTGCTAAACCTATTCTATCTCTAACTCCTACCTCTATTTTAAACACAATTATATTCTAACATTCCCCCTCAGCCATAGCGGGAGTGAAGCGGACGATTGCGACTGAATTTGTAGTCTTGTGCTTTCGTCGTCTTCTACACTGCGCCATCATCAACTATGTATCTGATGGGTCAACACCTAGGGCGGTGACTGCATCCCCTTCTGGTGCCTTCCTTGTCTCTCCTCTCTTCCCTCCCGCAGTCACAGCGGGAGTGGCGAGGACACTAGTGACGACGCGAACGCTGTGGACTGGAGTTGTCGCCGATGAGTTGATGTAGACGTAGCCATTAATGTCGATGTCGAGGTAGCCGATCATTGAGATATAGCCGTGGTCGCGGTAGTCATGGTCGATGGTGTAGTCGGCGTGGATGATGAAGCCGCACAAAGCCGGAGGCGCAAAAAAATGCGCTATGACGGAGCTGCAGACGTGGACGATGTACCTTGCGGATGTCAGAGGGTGCCGTCGGCGATGAGTCCATCGGTTTTGCCAAGACCGGAGGAAGCCCATCGAGCACACATCGGTTTTGCCAGAACCGTGTGGCCGTGTAGGGGTCGTCACTGTAGTGACGCCGTGTCGATGCAGTTGTGTTGTCGTGGATGACGCGGTCGATGCCATTGTCGTGACACGGTCATTACCGTTGTCATGGTCGCGTCTTGTAGAAAAATCTGTCAGAGGACGCTAGTTGTCCATCTTGTGGACGAGGCGGCGGCGGTGTGTCGACGATGATGTTGGTGAAGACCACGTTGTGTTGGAAATATGCCCTAGAGGCAATAATAAATGGTTATTATTATATTTCTGTGTTCATGATAATTCTCTATTATTCATGCTATAACTGTGTTATCCGAAAATCGTAGTACACGTGTGAATACATAGACCACAACAAGTCCCTAGTGAGCCTCTAGTAGACTAGCTCGTTGATCAACAGATAGTCATGGTTTCCTGACTATGGGCATTGGATGTCATTGATAACGGGATCACATCATTAGGAAAATGATGTGATGGACAAGACCCAATTCTAAGCATAGCTCAAAGATCGTGTAGTTCGTTTAGCTAGAGCTTTTCCAAATGTCAAGTATCATTTCCTTAGACCATGAGATTATGCAACTCCCGGATACCGTAGGAGTGCTTTGGGTGTACCAAACGTCACAATGTAACTGGGTGGCTATAAAGGTGCACTACGGGTATCTCCGAAAGTGTCTGTTGGGTGGCACGAATCGAGACTGTGATTTGTCACTCTGTATGATGGAGAGGTATCTCTGGGCCCACTCGGTAATGCATCATCATAATGAGCTCAATGTGACCAAGTGTCTGGTCACGGGATCATGCATTACGGTACGAGTAAAGTGACTTGCTGGTAACGAGACTAAACGAGGTATTGGGATACCGACGATCGAGTCTCGGGCAAGTAACGTACCGATTGACAAACGGAATTGTATATGGGGTTAATTGAATCCACGACATCGTGGTTCATCCGATGAGATCATCGAGGAGTATGTGGGAGCCAACATGGGTATCCAGATCCCGTTGTTGGTTATTGACCGGAGAGGCGTCTCGGTCATGTCTGCATATCTCCCGAACCCGTAGGGTCTAGACACTTAAGGTTCAATGACGCTAGGGTTGTAGAGATATTAGTATGCAGCAAACCGAAAGTTGTTCGGAGTCCCAGATGAGATCCCGGACGTCACGAGGAGTTCCGAAATGGTCCGAAGGTGAAGAATTATATATAGGAAGTGCTGTTTCGGCCATCGGGAAAGTTTCGGGGGTCACCGGTATTGTACCGGGACCACCGGAAGGGTCCCGGGGGTACACCGGGTGGGGCCACCTATCACGGAGGGCCCCGTGGGCTGAAGTGGGGAGGGAACCAGCCCATGGTGGGCTGGTGCGCCCCCCCCTTGGGCCGCCCCTGCGCCTAGGGTTGGGAACCCTAGGGGAGGGAGCGCCTCCACTTGCCTTGGGGGGCAAGTTTCCCCCTTGGCCGGCGCCCCCCCCCCCCCCCTTGGAGATCCCATCTCCTAGGGCCGGTGCCCCCCTGGAGACCCTATATAAAGAGGGAGGGCAGCCGCACCCTTTCCCCTGGCGCCTCCCTTCCCCCTTGCTACACCTCTCCCTCCCGCAGACGCTTGGCGAAGCCCTGCCGGATCCCTGCTGCATCCACCACCACGCCGTCGTGATGCTGGATCTACATTAACCTCTCCTTCCCCCCTTGCTGGATCAAGAAGGAGGAGACGTCATGCTGACCGTACGTGTGTTGAACGCGGAGGTGTCGTCCGTTCGGCGCTAGGATCTCTGGTGATTTGGAGCACGACGTGTACGACTCCCTCAACCCCGTTCTCTTGAACGCTTCCGCTCGCGATCTACAAGGGTATGTAGATGCACTCCCCTCTCTCGTTGCTGGATGAACTCATAGATTGATCTTGTTGAACGTAGGAAATTTTTTATTTTATGCAACGTTCCCCAACAGTGGCATCATGAGCTAGGTCTATGCGTAGTTCTCTTTGCACGAGTAGAACACAATTTGTTGTGGACGTAGATGTTGTCAACTTTCTTGCCACTACTAGTCTTATTTTGCTTCAGCGGTATTGTGGGATGAAGCGGCCCGGGCCGACCTTACACGTACGCTTACGTGAGACAGGTTCCACCGACTGACATGCACTAGTTGCATAAGGTGGCTAGCGGGTGTCTGTCTCTCCCACTTCAGTTGGAGCGGATTCGATGAAAAGGGTCCTTATGAATGGTAAATAGAAGTTGGCAAATCACGTTGTGGCTTTAACGTAGGTAAGAAAATGTTCTTGCTAGATCACCTATAGAAGCCACGTAAAAACTTGCAACAACAATTAGAGGACGTCTAACTTGTTTTTGCAGCAAGTGTTTTATGATGTGATATGGCCAAAGTTGTGATGAATGATGAATGATATATATGTGATGTATGAGATCATGTTCTTGTAATAGGAATCACGACTTGCATGTCGATGAGTATGACAACCGGCAGGAGCCATAGGAGTTGTCTTTATTTTTTGTATGACCTGCGTGTCATTGAGAAACGCCATGTAAATTACTTTACTTTATTGCTAAACGCGTTAGCCATAGTAGTAGAAGTAATAGTTGGCGAGCAAATTCATGGAGACACGATGATGGAGATCATGATGATGAAGATCATGGTGTCATGACGGTGACGAAGATGATCATGGAGCCCCGAAGATGGAGATCAAAGGAGCTATATGATATTGGCCATATCATGTCACTATTATGATTGCATGTGATGTTTATCATGTTTTTCATCTTGTTTACTTAGAACGATGGTAGTAAGTAAGATGATCCCTCATAATAATTTCAAGAAAAGTGTTATCCCTAACTGTGCACCGTTGCGAAGGTTCGTTGTTTCGAAGCACCACGTGATGATCGGGTGTGATAGATCCTAACGTTCGAATACAACGGGTGTAAGCTAGATTTACACACGCAATACACTTAGGTTGACTTGACGAGCCTAGCATGTACAGACATGGCCTCGGAACACGGAAGACCGAAAGGTCGAGCATGAGTCGTATAGAAGATATGGTCAACATGAAGATGTTCACCGATGTTAACTAGTCCGTCTCACGTGATGATCGGACACGGCCTAGTTGACTCGGATCATGTTGCACTTAGATGACTAGAGGGATGTCTGTCTAAGTGGGAGTTCATTAAATAATTTGATTAAGATGAACTTAATTATCATGAACTTAGTCTAAAATCTTTACAATATGCTTGTAGATCAAATTGCCAACGCTCATGTCCACCTAAACTTCAACGCGTTCCTAGAGAAAACCAAGCTGAAAGACGATGGCAGCAACTATACGGACTGGGTTCGGAACCTGAGGATCATCCTCATAGCAGCCAAGAAAGATTATGTCCTAGAAACGCCGCTAGGTGAAGCACCACAATCCCAGAGAACCAAGACGTTATGAATGCTTGGCAGTCTCGTGCTGATGATTGCTCCCTCGTTCAGTGCGGCATGCTTTACAGCTTGGAACCGGGGCTCCAAAAGCGTTTTGAGCAACACGGAGCATATGAGATGTTCGAGGAGCTGAAAATGGTTTTCCAAGCTCATGCCTGGGTCGAGAGATATGAAGTCTCCGACAAATTCTTCAGCTGTAAGATGGAGGAAAATAGTTCTGTCAGTGAGCACATACTCAAGATGTCTGGGTTGCACAACCGCCTGACTCAGCTGGGAGTTAATCTCCCGGATGACGCGGCCATTGACAGAATTCTCCAGTCGCTCCCACCAAGCTACAAGAGCTTTGTGATGAACTTCAATATGGAGGGGATGGAAAAGACCATTCCTGAGGTATATTCAATGCTGAAATCAGTTGAGGTAGAGATCAAAAAGGAACATCAAGTGTTGATGGTGAATAAAACCACTAAGTTCAAGAAAGGCAAGGGTAAGAAGAACTTTAAGATGGACGGCAAGGAAGTTGCCACGCCTGGTAAGCCAGTTGCCAGGAAGAAGTCAAGCAATGGACCCAAGCCTGAGACTGAGTGCTTTTATTGCAAGGAAAGTGGTCACTGGAAGCGGAACTGCCCCAAGTACTTAGCGGACAAGAAGGCCGGCAAAACCAAAGGTATATGTGATATACATGTAATTGATGTGTACCTTACCAGTGCTCGTAGTAGCTCCTGTGTATTTGATACCGGTGCGGTTGCTCACATTTGTAACTCAAAGCAGGAGTTGCGGAATAAGCGGAGACTGGCGAAGGACGAGGTGACGATGCGCGACGGGAATGGTTCCAAGGTCGATGTGATCGCCGTCGGCACGCTACCTCTACATTTACCTACGGGATTAGTTTTGAACCTCAATAATTGTTATTTAGTACCAGCTTTGAGCATGAACATTGTATTAGGATCTCGTTTAATTCGAGATGGCTACTCATTTAAATCCGAGAATAATGGTTGTTCTATTTATATGAGTGATATGTTTTATGGTCATGCCCCACTGGTGAATGGTTTATACTTAATGAATCTCGAGCGTAATGTTACACATATTCATAGTGTGAATGCCAAAAGATGTGAAGTTGATAACGATAGTCCCACATACTTGTGGCACTGCCGCCTTGGTCACATTGGTGTCAAGCGCATGAAGAAGCTCCATGCTGATGGACTTTTAGAGTCTCTAGATTATGAATCATTTGACACATGCGAGCCATGCCTCATGGGCAAGATGACCAAGACTCCGTTCTCCGGAACAATGGAGCGAGCAACCAACTTATTGGAAATCATACATACTGATGTGTGCGGTCCAATAAGCGTTGAGGCTCGCGGAGGATATCGTTATGTTCTCACTCTCACGGTTGACTTGAGTAGATATGGGTATGTCTACTTGATGAAACACAAGTCTGAGACCTTTGAAAAGTTCAAGGAATTTCAAAATGAGGTAGAGAATCAACGTGACCGAAAGATAAATTTCCTACGATCAGGTCGTGGGGGGGAATATTTAAGTCACGAATTTGGTACGCACTTAAGAAAATGTGGAATCGTTTCACAACTCACGCCGCCTGGAACACCTCAGCGAAATGGTGTGTCCAAACGTCGTAATCGCACTCTATTGGATATGGTGCGATCTATGATGTCACTTACTGATTTACCGCTATCATTTTGGGGATACGCTCTAGAGACAGCTACATTCACTTTAAATAGAGCACCGTCTAAATCCGTTGAGACGACACCGTATGAATTATGGTTTGGGAAGAAACCTAAGCTGTCGTTTCTAAAAGTTTGGGGATGCGATGCTTATGTCAAGAAACTTCAACCTGAGAAGCTCGAATCCAAGTCGGAAAAATGCGTATTCATAGGATACCCTAAGGAAACCATAGGGTATACTTTCTACCTAAGATCTGAAGGCAAGATCTTTGTTGCCAAGAACGGGTCCTTTCTGGAGAAAGAGTTTCTCTCGAAAGAATTAAGTGGGAGGAAAGTAGAGCTTGATGAAGTACTGCCTCTTGAAACGGTGAGTAGCGCAACTCAGGAAGATGTTCATGTGGTGCCTGCACCGACAAGAGAGGAGGTTAATGATGATGATCAAGATACTTCGGATCAAGGTCCTACTGAACTTCGAAGGTCCACAAGGACACGTTCCGCACCAGAGTGGTACGACAACCCTGTCTTGGAAATCATGTTGTTAGACAACGGTGAACCTTCGAACTATGAAGAAGCGATGGCGGGCCCAGATTCCAACAAATGGCTTGAAGCCATGCAATCCGAGATAGGATCCATGTATGAAAACAAAGTGTGGACTTTGACAGACTTGCCCGATGATCGGCGAGTGGTAGAAAACAAATGGATCTTTAAGAAGAAGACGGACACAGATGGTAATGTCACCTTATATAAAGCTCGACTTGTCGCTAAGGGTTATCGACAAGTTCAAGGGATTGACTACGATGAGACTTTCTCTCCCGTAGCGAAGCTGAAGTCTGTCCGAATCATGTTAGCAATTGCCGCATACTATGATTATGAGATATGGCAAATGGACGTCAAAACGTCTTTCTTAATGGTCACCTTAAGGAAGAACTGTATATGATGCAGCCGGAAGGTTTTGTTGACCCTAAGAATGTTAACAAGGTATGCAAGCTCCAGCGCTCCATCTATGGGCAGGTGCAAGCATCTCGGAGTTGGAACATTCGCTTTAATGAGATGATTAAAGCGTTTGGGTTTATGCAGACTTATGGAGAAGTCTGCATTTACAAGAAAGTGAGTGGGAGCTCTGTAGCATTTCTCATATTATATGTGGATGACATATTTTTGATGGGAAATGATATAGAACTTTTGGACAGCATAAAGGCCTACTTGAATAAGTGTTTTTCAATGAAGGAACTTGGAGAAGCTGCTTACATATTAGGCATCAAAATCTATAGAGATAGATCGAGACGCCTCATAGGTCTTTCACAAAGCACATACCTTGATAAAATATTGAAGAAGTTCAATATGGATCAGTCCAAGAAGGGGTTCTTGCCTGTGCTGCAAGGTGTGAAATTGAGCTCAGCTCAATGCCCGACCACGGCAGAAGATAAAGAAGAGATGAGTGTCATCCCCTATGCCTCAGCCATAGGGTCTATCATGTATGCCATGACCTGTACCAGACCTGATATAAACCTTGCCGTAAGTTTGGTAGGAAGGTACCAAAGTAATCCCGGCAAGGAACACCGGACAGCGGTCAAGAACATCCTCAAGTACCTGAAAAGGACTAAGGACATTTTTCTCGTATATGGAGGTGACGAAGAGCTCGTCGTAAAGGGTTACGTCGATGCTAGCTTCGACACAGATCTGGATGACTCTAAGTCACAAAACGGATACGTGTATATTTTGAATGGTGGGGCAGTAAGCTGGTGGAGTTGCAAGCAGAGCGTCGTGGCGGGATCTACATGTGAAGCGGAGTACATGGCAGCCTCGGAGGCAGCGCATGAAGCTATCTGGGTGAAGGAGTTCATCACCAACCTAGGAGTCATACCCAATGCGTCGGGGCCGGTCACACTCTTCTATGACAACACTGGAGCTATTGCACTTGCCAAGGAGCCCTGGTTTCACAAGAAGACCAGGCACATCAATCGTCGCTTCAACTCCATACGTGAAAATGTTCAAGATGGAGACATAGATATTTGTAAAGTTCATACGGACCTGAATATAGCAGATCCGTTGACTAAACCTCTCCCTAGGGCAAAACATGATCAACACCAGAACGCAATGGGTGTTCGATTCATCACAATGTAACTAGATTATTGACTCTAGTGCAAGTGGGAGACTGTTGGAAATATGCCCTAGAGGCAATAATAAATGGTTATTATTATATTTCTGTGTTCATGATAATTGTCTATTATTCATGCTATAACTGTGTTATCCGAAAATCGTAATACACGTGTGAATACATAGACCACAACAAGTCCCTAGTGAGCCTCTAGTAGACTAGCTCGTTGATCAACAGATAGTCATGGTTTCCTGACTATGGGCATTGGATGTCATTGATAACGGGATCACATCATTAGGAAAATGATGTGATGGACAAGACCCAATTCTAAGCATAGCTCAAAGATCGTGTAGTTCGTTTAGCTAGAGCTTTTCCAAATGTCAAGTATCATTTCCTTAGACCATGAGATTATGCAACTCCCGGATACCGTAGGAGTGCTTTGGGTGTACCAAACGTCACAATGTAACTGGGTGGCTATAAAGGTGCACTACGGGTATCTCCGAAAGTGTCTGTTGGGTGGCACGAATCGAGACTGTGATTTGTCACTCTGTATGATGGAGAGGTATCTCTGGGCCCACTCGGTAATGCATCATCATAATGAGCTCAATGTGACCAAGTGTCTGGTCACGGGATCATGCATTACGGTACGAGTAAAGTGACTTGCTGGTAACGAGACTAAACGAGGTATTGGGATACCGACGATCGAGTCTCGGGCAAGTAACGTACCGATTGACAAACGGAATTGTATACGGGGTTAATTGAATCCTCGACATCGTGGTTCATCCGATGAGATCATCGAGGAGTATGTGGGAGCCAACATGGGTATCCAGATCCCGTTGTTGGTTATTGACCGGAGAGGCGTCTCGGTCATGTCTGCATATCTCCCGAACCCGTAGGGTCTACACACTTAAGGTTCAATGACGCTAGGGTTGTAGAGATATTAGTATGCAGCAAACTGAAAGTTGTTCGGAGTCCCGGATGAGATCCCGGACGTCACGAGGAGTTCCGAAATGGTCCGAAGGTGAAGAATTATATATAGGAAGTGCTGTTTCGGCCATCGGGAAAGTTTCGGGGGTCACCGGTATTGTACCGGGACCACCGGAAGGGTCCCGGGGGTCCACCGGGTGGGGCCACCTATCACGGAGGGCCCCGTGGGCTGAAGTGGGGAGGGAACCAGCCCATGGTGGGCTGGTGCGCCCCCCCTTGGGCCCCCCCTGCGCCTAGGGTTGGGAAACCTAGGGGAGGGGGCGCCTCCACTTGCCTTGGGGGGCAAGTTCCCCCCTTGGCCGGCGCCCCCCCCCCCCCCCCCCCCTAGGAGATCCCATCTCCTAGGGCCGGCGCCCCCCTGGAGACCCTATATAAAGAGGGAGGGCAGCCGCACCCTTTCCCCTGGCGCCTCCCTTCCCCCTTGCTACACCTCTCCCTCCCGCAGACGCTTGGCGAAGCCCTGCCGGATCCCTGCTGCATCCACCACCACGCCGTCGTGATGCTGGATCTACATTAACCTCTCCTTCCCCCCTTGCTGGATCAAGAAGGAGGAGACGTCACGCTGACCGTACGTGTGTTGAACGCGGAGGTGTCGTCCGTTCGGCGCTAGGATCTCTGGTGATTTGGAGCACGACGTGTACGACTCCCTCAACCCCGTTCTCTTGAACGCTTCCGCTCGCGATCTACAAGGGTATGTAGATGCACTCCCCTCTCTCGTTGCTGGATGAACTCATAGATTGATCCTGGTGAACGTAGGAAATTTTTTATTTTATGCAACGTTCCCCAACACGTTGATGAAGACCTTGGCGATGAAGTGTCGACGTTGCAACGGCGTGTCAACAATGATGCATCGCTTGGAGGCGTCTCTCGTGGCGACGGGTGTCGATGTCGTATTGTGCCGAAGAAGTCGATGAAGAATTGCACGCTTTCCACACCAGCCTGGCGTGTGGATGGTGCATGTTGATGTCGCTTCTCGTAGATGTACTCGACGAAGATTTTCTTCTTCTTAGGCGCAATGTAGTCGTACAGCTCGCTGTTGATGTTCGGCTTGATGTAGATGTGTCGGTGCAGCCGTGCAGTACAGATCGATGGCGTAGGTTGATGCAGGAGACGGTTCAGGATGCAGCGGTCGATGTAGATGATGGTGTGGCGGGCGTCGTAGTTGGGTGAGCGGAAAACTGCCCTCCCGTGATCATAGACATTTGTCGTCCGTGCGCTGGAGACCGGTTGGAGCTGCAACAAAGGGATTGCATCTGGCCGACGAGCCGAAGCAGTAAGTAGTATCGATGAAATAACCTGCATGCAAACATGAAATCTCCTGATCTTCTTTGGTCCACGTCCAGTGGTGGATGGGTTAGGGCATCTCCAGCCGCGCCCCCAACAGGCCCTCCCCAGGCGATTTTGCCGCGCCGGCGCCGAGAAAAGGCCCCAGTCGCACCCCCAGAAGCCCGTTTTTCGCCGGCTCGGGCCAAAACTGGTGCCGGCGAACCCAGGCTGAAGCCGGCACCCTGGGGGGCGCTTGGGGAGCCGGCGCAAGCGAAAAAGGTGCGTGGGCCCGTACTGGAGGCGACCCGAGGGCCTTTCCCGCCGTTTCCTTGACGCTTTTCTCTCTTCTCTCCCGCGCGCTCGGCTTCCTCCCGCCATTCTCCCCCTTTCTCCCGCCAAACCCCACTCGCCATGCCGCCGAAGAAGTACTCCATGCCGTGCGCGGCGGCGACCGTGACTGGCGCCGGGACCCAACCGAAGCAGAGGAAGCCGAGGGCGCCACCATCGAAGCCACCGGACCTGTCGAACGCCGAGTGGAGGGTGGAAGTTCAGCGGCGAGAAGCAGTCACCGCCGACAGGCGGAACAGGGCGATAGCCAAGAAGGCCCGCGACAACGCGGCGCGCGCGGCGGCGGCTTCCTCATCGGTTGACGCGGGGATGAATCCGCCGTCGTCAGCCACGCCCAGTACGCGCCCTGGGGACAGCAAGGTGCCGGATCTCCATGGGGTTCATCGTCGCCCGGCTACGCCGACGGCGACGCGCACGGCGGGTTCAACCCAAACGTGACCTTCCCCCATGGTCACCCCGCTACGCGCACGCCCTCGCCCGCCTTCGGCGGCGTGCAGTACCCTCCATACAACTACTCGCCGCCCGCCGCCTACGCGACCACACCGATGCCCCATCTCTACCGTGGTCCGCTGCCCTTCTCGCACCTCGGCTTCTTTTGAGAGCGGGAACGACCAAGTTTGAATTTACCGCGTCCTGGGGCCGGCGCGTGGGTGTGTGACTGGGAGCTAGCTCGCCCCCAGGGGCCGAACTAGCGCCGGCACGCCCCCAGGATGCCCAATTTAGTCGCCCTGGGGGGCCGAACGGCTGGAGATGCCCTTACACGCGGTTGTTGCCTGCCCGATCGAAATCGATGTGCGGTTGGGCTGAAAGGAGCCCCGTGCCGCGCGCGGCGTCGCCTGATTGAAGCCGGCTGCTCCAGCGCCTAGGCTCGGTACGTGGCTGCTCTGGAAACGCACCGTCGTACCCATGTCGAGCCGCCAAGAAGCCACGTGATTCTGGCCTGCTCAACGACGCTTGCAGGATAGGATCGAGGAAGACTCGGGCGGTCGAACGGCTCGTGGCTGCTTGTACAGCTTGGCGATGCATCGTCCGATTCTAGGTAGGTTGGCGGTGCAGCCGCCGCACCGATCTGCTGGATTTCCTTCACCAGATGGGATCAATCTAATAAGAATTTATTTGGCTAACGGAAAGAAATCAACCTAATATAATTTGATCTACCAGACTACTAGAAATTCGAAATTTGAAGAATTGACTCTAAACTAATCTAAAGAACCAATCTAATATTTGATCAGATCGGATGCCGCGCCCCCGGGGAGAGAAGATTAATCTCCCGGGGGCGATGCATTGCGGAACTGGTAGAGGAACCTAGGATCGGCGTCGTGAGACTAACCGCTCTGATACCATGTAGAAAAACTGTAGGATGGCTAATATTGTGTTGTTTCTGTTGTATTGATCCGACCCTCATACGGGGTATATATAGAATACATTGTGAGAGAGAGAGACTTGGAGTAGCGGGCAAGTCATACATGTTAAACCTATTCTATCTCTAACTCCTACCTCTATCTTAAACACAATTATATTCTAACATGTTCTTCCAGGGGTAGTAGATTATGGTAATGCAATGACGCCGGATAGTACCAGACTAGGCAACAAAACTTTTGGCACTTCTCTATTTCCTCTTCTTAGCACCACAGGACATGGATGCTCCAAAAAAATAAAACACCAATCTGTTTCAGAGTTTATAAAAAACTGGCCTAAAAACATAAAAAAAAAGCTGACAGCTTGTTTCCGCAGCCGTCAAGGGCTCATGGCCGGCCCACTTTGGCTGCGGTACAACAACGTTGGGGGAGGAGAACAAGCACAGTACAAGCAGTTGTAGGGCATGCTTGGTTTGTAGTTAAAATCTACAGAGTACTACTCAATGTGTTGGCAAACCAATATTTTGTAAACACTGAACTTGCAAAAATAAATAAAAAACAGGAACTTTTGTAGAGATTAGCAAGGCAGTTCGGTAGCTAATGTTTTGTGCATCGCCTGTGCCCAGTGAGTGAAAGTTTTGCGTCAAACCTGCACTCCCGGTAGCCTCTCTAGACTTGGGGACTATGGCTGCTCTTGATTCAGGTATCTCTTGTCCACACAGTTTCGGTGGATGGTCGTGGCATCTTAGAGCTGGGGTGCAGAGTAGATGCATGCCATGAGTTCCCAAAGAAAGCTTATATATTCCTGATGCCTCCCAAATCTAACACATTATTATCAGCATGCGAGTTTAACAGCATAAAATTTGGCTAATTGTCTTGACTCAGTAGGAGTACTACATCCATGGTGGCTAGCTCGATTGAATAAATGGCTTACGTGCATCCTTCTTTAGTATGCCTCTAGCTAGCAGATCATATAATAAATCACGGTGGACGGAAGCTATTCTAGCTAGTGGGAAACTATGAACCACCACCATGGCTAGCACTGGCGGAGCTACGTGTAGCTAAAAGTGGCCGTGGCCCGCCCAGCACATGGCAAATGCAGCAGGGGAGTGAGGGTAGACTCGGACATGAGTGCAAAAGTATTGGAGTGTTCTTCCTACTGGCCCGCCCAGCAAAGCTGCTGTAGCTCCGCCATTGATGGCTAGCGGCTATATATATGCACACCTTACAGGTGGGAGCTAGGAAGAAATAAATATGATAATGGCTCATTAACAAGGTAGATGTTATGTACCACTAAAGATGAGTATGACTGCTCGAAATCAAGGAAGATCAACAGTGAAGCGGTGAAAATGGATTAGTTACAGACAATCAAGGAACCAAAGAACACTCAGAGGAACCTAGTTGTGTCAAACATGCTGTCACGTTATGGTACGTGGTATATGGCGCATCTACACCTGAGCCGCACTTGGAGGTAGTTAGGATAGATAGAGATGAGTTGTTTCTTTCTCTCCAAGTTCTATCTTCTCCCTGAATATCTCCTGTAATCTAAATCACATTGTATGCGCTGTATGGGAGGTGCGCCCCACTATATTAACACGTACCCGTCGGCCTCAACAGGAAAGACGTTTCCAGCTATCGCACATGGTAGTCAGAGCTATACTTTTCCCATCTAAGCTCCCTGCAAACTCCATCTAGCCCTAGCCATGTCTTCCTCCTCCGGCGCATCACAAACCAGCCTTAATGGCCAGGTTACCGAGAAGCTATCCCGCACAAACTATGTGCTATGGCGCACGCAAGTCATCCCCCAGCTGCGTGGCGTCGGTGTCTATGGCTACGTCTACGGCACCCAGCCGGAGCCGGCGAAACTCCTCGTCACCACCAAGGACGGCAAGGAGGTCTCATCATCGCCCAACCATCTCCACCCAATCTGGGTCCGGGAGGATCAACAAGTCCTTGGATATCTGCTGAATAACCTGACGCGTGAGGTGCTGCTCACGGTGACCACGGTCACCACCGCGAGCGCGCTCTAGACGACGCTCGCTGGGATGTTCTCGTCCTAGTCTGCTAGCCGCATCAACAACATCCGAACATCCCTCATCAATGCGCAGAAGGGGAACCTCTCCGTCGCCTCCTACTTCGCCACCATGCGTGACTACACCGACGAGCTAGCTGCCGCAGGCAAGGCGATCCCCGACGACGAACTTGCATCCTACATCATCCACGGGCTCGACGCCGACTATCAGCCTCTGGTCTCTGCCCTTGACACTCGCGTGACCGGGGTAACCCTTGATGAACTCTTTGCCATGTTATCCAATTTCGATCAGCGCATGGCTCAATTCCAGGGGGCCGGCGGCGGCGGCTTCAAATCATCCGTGAATGTGGCCACTCGCGGGCGAGGTGGTGGTTCTCGGTCGCGTGGCCCCTCTCGCAACAAGGGCAGGTCCAGCGGCGGCGGCAACCGTGGCGCCACGCCACCCCGATCTGGTGGCCGAGGTCGCCGCGGACGCAGCGCTGGTGGCGGCTGTAGGAACCATCCGGGCACCCCTCGGTGCCAGATCTACGTCAAGCTCGGGCACACAGCAAAGGATTGTTGGTACAGGTATGAGGAGGATGACTACGACTCTCAAGATGAAGAAAAAGTTGTTGCGGCGACCGACGACTCATATGGTGTCGACACGAACTGGTACGTCGACAGTGGTGCTACCAACCACATCACCAATGAGCTCGAGAAAGTAAACATGAAGGAGAAGTATCGTGGCAAGGATCAAATCCACACTGCCAGTGGAGAAGGTATGGGTATAAGTCACTTTGGTCACTTAATATTTCGTACCCCTCATCGCAGTATCCATCTTAGAAATTTTTTGCATGTTCCTAGTGCCAATAAGAGTCTTCTTTCTGTCCATAGAATTGCCCTTGATAACCATGTATTTCTCGAATTTCACCATTACTTCTTTTTGATCAAGGATCAGGAAACGAGGACAATTCTCTATCGAGGTAGATGCATTGGCGGCCTCTATCCGTTGATTCCGGAGTTTAGAATACCAAATAAATATGCTTGTGGTGCTATCAAGATTTCGTCCACACGATGGCATGATCGTTTAGGACATGCATCTTTTTCTTTAGTTGAAAAATTGCTTAGGAAAAATAATCTTCCGTTTGTTGGTGAGCGTCATAATGAGACAATTTGTGATTCATGTCAAAAAGCTACAAGTCATCAGTTGCCTTACCCAATTTCCAGCAGTGTTTCTACCAAACAGTTACAATTGATTTTTTCTGATGTTTGGGACCCTGCCCCTACTTCTGTTGGCAGACACACCTATTATGTTAGCTTCATCAATGACTTTAGCAAATTTTCTTGGATCTATCTTTTAAAGAAATGATCCGATGTGTTTCAAGTGTTCAAAAACTTTCAAGCTCTTGTTGAGCAAAAATTTGACAGCAAAATCATCGTTGTCCAGTCAGACTAGGGAGGGGAGTACGAAAAGTTGAACTCCTTCTTCCAAACACATGGTGTCTCACATCAAGTGGCATGTCCTCATGCTCACCAGCAAAACGGGTCAGCTGAATGTAAGCATCGACACATCGTCGAGGTTGGCCTTGCTCTTCTAGCAGGCGCCTCCATGCCTCTAAAATTCTGGGATGAAGCGTTTTTAACCGCAGTCCATATCATCAACATGCTCCCTAGTCGTGTTATTAATAATGAAACTCCGGTAGAAAGTCTTCTCCACACCAAACCAGACTATAAGTCCCTTCATGTATTTGGGTGTGCATGTTGGCCCAACCTTCGTCCCTACAACAACCGAAAGCTCATGTTTCGATCAAAACATTGTGTATTCCTTGGCTACAGTGCCCAGCACAAAGGGGTCAAGTGCTTAGATGTCGCCACCGGGCGAGTATACATCTCCCGCGTGATGTCATTTTTGATGAAACCAAGTTTCCATTCGCTGATCTCCACCCCAACGCTGGTGCACTACTTCGAGAAGAAATTCTTCTCCTACCTCCTCATCTCATTAGTTTTGATAAAGGGGGACCAAATATTGATGATCATTCATTGACTAACTCGTCTAATGGAATGCATGAGCTTTGTGTTGATGAAACAGGAGAAAATCGTGAAGAAAACAACCAAAACGGTGCAAAATTTGGGCCATATTTTCATGTGTCCCGTGGCAGGAGACAATACGCCAGGGGACAGGTCCTCCTCGGGATCAGCAACGCCGCAGGAGACCAGATCCCCCTCGGGATCAGGTGGTGCAGGGGCGACAGGTGCAGGCGTGTGCACCGCCCCGCAAGATTCACGTGCCTCCCCCCAGGCGGCACATGGTACGGCGCCCGCCCCGTCACGTACCAGCGGCGCGAATCCGCGCGGGCCAGCGTGGACGCGGACCTTGGAGCCGGTCCCACCGGTGTTGATCGACCGACCGGCGCGTGGACCCGAGCCACAGCGCCATCATCGCGCAATGATGAGCGGGCTCCCGCTTCGGGATCTTCTGCGCCAACTCTAGACGAGGCGCTTCAGCCAGCGGCCACAGAAGATCCGGCCAACCCTGCGCTGACTGGAACTGCTGCTGGGTCCGCGGCAAGATCTCCCTTGAGATCTGTTGCTGATCCACCTATGCAGCCCGCTGGATCCTCTGCGGCTGCGGATTCTGCTGCTCCCCCATCAGGACGAACACGGCTCCAACAAGGGTTAATTCAGCCTTTAAATTATAAACATGTAACCAAATATGGTTTGGTCTGTTCCACAGGAGAACCAGATGAGCCAGCAACCCTTGATGCAGCGCTTCGCGATGATAAGTGGAAGTAGGCAATGAATGAAGAATACATGGCATTAAAGAAAAATAAGACTTGGCACTTGGTTCCTCCACAGCAAGGTAAAAACTTGATTGATTGCATGTGGGTTTTTAGGATTAAGAGGAGATCTGATGGAACCATTGATCGCTATAAGGCTAGGCTAGTTGCAAAAGGCTTCAAACAGCAATATGGCATAGACTATGAGGATATGTTTAGTCCTGTGGTAAAAGCAGCCACTATTCGTCTTGTTTTGTCCTTTGCTGTTTCCAGGGGATGGAGTCTCAGGCAGCCTGACGTACAGAACGCGTTTTTTCATGGTGTTCTGGAAGAGGAAGTGTATATGAAACAACCTTGTGGGTTTGAAAGTAAGAAAACTCCCTCCTATGTGTGCAAACTTGATGAAGCTTTATATGGATTAAAGCAAGCTCCAAGGGCGTGGTACTCACATCTCTGTCACAAGATGCAAACACTTGGATTTACTCCCTCTAAGTCAGACACATCATTGTTCATTTATAACAGATCCAATACATGCATATTTGTTCTCATCTATGTCGATGATATAATTGTAACCAGTTCATCTGATAAATCAATTATAGGATTGTTAAAAGACTTGAGTATAGATTTTGCGTTAAAGGATCTTGGAGACTTGCACTATTTTCTTGGGATTGAGGTAAAGAAGCATTCGAATGGACTTCACCTTTCTCAAGCTAAGTATGCAACTGATCTGGTTAAAAAGGCAGGACTACAAGGTTGTAAACCCTCTCTCACTCCATTATCCAGCTCAGAAAAGTTTTCACTTATGGAAGGTAAACCTTTGAGTCAGGAAGATAGCCCAAAATATAGAAGTCTAGTAGGAGCTCTTCAATACCTAACTCTTACCAGGCCTGATCTTTCATTTGCTGTCAACAAAGTTTGCCAATTTTTGCATGCACCTATCACTGTTCACTTGACAGCTGCCAAACGTATCATTAGATATGTTAAACATACTCTGAGTATAGGTCTGAATTTCAGCAAGTAGTCCTCTACTCTTGTCAGTGCCTTCTCTGACTCTGATTGGGCAGGCTGCCTGGATGACAGGCGCTCCATAGGAGGCTTTGCAGTATTTTTTGGACCTAACCTGATATCATGGTGTGCACGCAAGCAGGCTACTGTCTCTAGGTCAAGCACTGAGGCAGAGTACAAGGCATTAGCAAATGCCACAGCTGAAATCATATGGGTTCAGTCTATGTTGAAAGAGCTTGGTGTGAAGAGCAAACAAGCTCCATGCTTGTGGTGTGACAACCTTGGTGCTATTTATCTTTCTACTAATCCTGTGTTCCATGCTAGAACAAAGCATATAGAGATAGATTTTCATTTTGTCAGAGAGAGAGTTGCTCAAAGACAACTTGACATTCGGTTTGTGCATTCCAAAGATCAAATTGCAGATGGATTCACAAAGCCCCTGCCCACAAAGAGTTTTGAAGACTTCAAGCATAATCTCAACTTGATGAAGTTGTGATTAAGGGAGGGTGTCAAACATGTTGTCACGTTATGGTACGTGGTATATGGCGCATCTACAGTTGAGCCATACCTGAGCCGCACCTTGAGGTAGTTAGGATAGATAGAGATGAGTTGTTTCTTTCTCTCCAAGTTCTATCTTCTCCCTGAATATCTCCTGTAATCTAAACCACATTGTATGCGTTGTATGGGAGGTGTGCCCCACTATATTAACACGTACCCGTTGGCCTCAACAGGCAAGACGTTTGCAGCTATCTTACAAGTTGATCTTGAACTTTTGTTATCGTCAACTTAATCATATTTTGTACCCTAAATATGCAGTAGCTGCCGATCTTAAATTATCATATGTAAAGCTTGAACCTTTATTATTACTGTACTGCTCCTATCATGTCAAAGTAAGTGAATTCACAGCATCTTCAGTCAATATGGTCCATAGGCATGTGAGTGCCTACAAATCAATCCATTAATGTGTAATCCTTTCATTCACTTTCGCTGATAATCTACATGCTAAGCTACATGAAGTTTGCCAGGCTGTAAGCACAACATAGTGCAGACCCGGATATAATCTCAACATGTTCAGACGCACCAGAAACTGTCAACACTCAGAAAGCAGACATGGTTGCACATCACTGAAACTGTGGACACATCCCTGCAGCACCCAAGATATCTCAGATAACAAACTCTGATCCTTCATAGTGGTCAGTAAATATAGAACGGCTTGGGGAATAATCATCATTAGTTTCCATTCATATTCAGGTCTCAAGCATACCTGCACTCTGTTCATACTGCATCTTTTCTTTTTTCTGAGTTGTTCACATAGGGCAACTTTGATCAGTTGGATAATTGGATTTTTGTAAAAATCGAGCATGAGAACTATTTGAAACTGCTCACTTGGCTCGTGCTACGAAAAGCAGCGATCATCTTTTAAAATATATAACTGCTAAGATATACAGATAACAAAATTGTAGTGTGTGCTTATTTTACGATCACAGATTGGATATTCTATTTGCTGACAAGCTAATATTCAACAAAACCAAAACTTTCTGGTAATTAACTTATATAGAGATTACCCGCAAAAATAAAAATTTTATATAGAGATTAGCAAGGCAATTAGCTAATTATCTTAGTAGCTAATAGCTAATATATGTGTTTCCGCTGACATTATAGTAAAGCAAAATTTGGCACCAAACCAGCCATGTCGTAGCGTGTGTAGACATGAGGAACCTGGTCACCCTTGATTTTAGAATGCCCTTTCCACACTGATTGAGCATCACGGCACAGTACAGTAATGGTGCAAAGTTGATATATGGCAGGATTGAGATTCAGTGACCTGTCGGGGAAGAGTGATGGTAACATGCCCCCCTCTTTTGACCTGTCGAGGATCAACAGCCCAAATCAACATGAACAGAACCATGTGCACAGTACATAGCTACAATACCCGGTGCTACAGGTACCCTGCACAGTTTGATCCAACGGCATTACGGCAGGATCTCATGCAGTTTCAAGCTTATCTATTCCCGATGCGTCCTAAATCTACAATATTTGTGGTAGTGTGCAACTTAACAACGTAAAATCAGGCTAAGTGTCTTGACTCTTGAGTACTATTTTCATGGTAGCTGACTCACTTAATATAAAAGCCACACATATATCTTTCTTCAGCCTACCTGCTATGGCTAGTTGACCATATAATAAAACATGATGGATGTGAGCTATTCTTTTTTTTTTGAAAAGCATGGGAGCTATTCTGACTAGTTGATAACTACAAACCACCGAGCTTGTGAGCTATATATAGATGGGATGTTCGAAGAAATGAAGACCATAGTAACTCATTGACAAGGTAAATATCATGTACCACTGAAGATCTATCATTTTTAATACGGGGGATGTTAGAGATAAATTTGGGTTACATATATTCTAGGAATTGTAATCCGTCTCCTACCTTATCTCCAAGACAGGATTCTTGTCCTCCAAGTCTTGTACTATTCCGCCAATGAATCAAAATGAATCCCTCTCTATTCCCTTCTAACAGGTGCAAATGAATCAAAATAAAGGTATTTGCTCTGACATGTGCTCTATGGATATGCTAATAGACAAGCCAGCGCCAGCAAGAGCGGAAATTCACTTTGGCTCATAGGTGTATATGCAACTGAACGGAAAAGAACGTGCACTGCACTTGCATTGGAAAATCAAAACCTGCTGGAAATAGTTGAGGAGTGCTTGTCACTAGTGACGATATTTCCCGAGACGTTCCAGATTTCCTGATACTATGAAGCCCTTCTTAGTTTAGATAACTTGGGTGGTGCAGGATGTATCCATAGTTTCAGTGATCTGCAACTGTGATCTGCTTTCTGAATGTTGGCAGTTTCTGGTGCGGTTGATTGCTTTTGTTCTCTTTTTTTTTTTGCAAATAGTACGACATTTGTTAAAGTTAGTATAACGTGGAAGTATGGCCCCAAGTATCCGACACAAACATTCACGTTCTACTTAAGAGAAGGAGGAATGTTTTTCTCCGGTGAAGTAAAAAAGAACCACAATTTCATATGACAGTAAGTTGCGAAGTCTGAACAACAGACATAATATTCAGATGAGATCCTGCTCTGCACTATGGTGTGTTTACATCCTGACAAATGTCATGTAGCTTGACATATAGATCATCAGCAGAACTGAATGAAGGGGACATCAACTGGTGTGTTTGTCATACCTTATGGTGGGTGCATTAATATTTCTGATTTCATCACAAGGCAGTGGAGATAATTGGGAAGAAGAGTTCCTCAGTGGAACGCCGAGCGCTTCTCTGAAGTAAGAAAAAAACATGTAAGAGGCTCCATGGCAACTCCCTGCAGAATGATTCCACAGAAACATTCAAGATACAATGACCTTGGAAGTATTTTACTATCTTTTGCTTTTGTGTGATTATCTTGGCAGCATTGTTGCCAGAAAAGCATACAAATTCAGCAATCAACCCTGAAGATTATTCCTTACAAATGCATCAGCTAATAAGAAATGTCTTTAGAATGGTTTGGAGTTTGGGTTTATCTGAGCATGAGGCAAATATAAATTAAGCATGGAACTGAAGTATCAAACTGTACACAACTATCGATGCAAAGAAGATGTGGCTATAACTAACTGGAAAGGAAATAAGGATTTAATGTTGGAGCATGGTAATGGATTGATTTGCAGGCAGTCAGGCACTCACAGGGCTGTTAACCATATTGCCTGAAGAAACTGTGAAATTCACTTGCTTAGATATGATAGAAGTACCACACATACTAATAAAGGTTCAAGTTTGCATAGGATAACTTAAGCTCGGGAGCTACTGCATATTTGGGTACAAATATGACCAAGTTAGCGGATAACAAAAGTTCAAGCTTAGCTAGCTTCTTCTTAGTGTCCATTCCTTCCTTGCTTGATGCACTTTCAACGGTTCACTATTGATCTTACTCATCCGGGCCAGTTTGTATGCAGTCTGATGTTAGAAACACAGGAAGGCCAGACTCGAACTTTTTGTCTGGGACCCAAGTTGTTGTCGCAGAGCCAAATTTCCTGTAGTCATATGAAGAGTCGGATAAAACAGATTTGCTACTCCAGGTATGACCTAGATAGGACAAGGTGTAGTATGGGGACACATATGTTGCAGCGTTAACTCCAATATGAGAGCAGACGGCAATGACATGAGAGCAGGGCTTGCGAAGAAGCTGCGGCTTGTTGCAGGAACACACGGCACTTTTTCTGATTCTGCATCCTCGAGACATTTTCATGCTAGAGGCATATTCTGAATCCAGGTGAACACTTACACGCTTCTGCCCCGACTTAACCACAAAATTTCTGACATCTTTGCCAGCATTTTTGTCCTTGGTGGTCATGCGGATAACTTGATGAGTCTGGGCCTTTTGCATTTTGGAATTCATGTCATCCTGGACTCTTTTAGGGAAGTTCATTACTGGATTCTCTATTGCTTCTTTTGCTGCATCACTTGTGTTTTTGAAGTACTCTTCCATACGTTTGAGTGTCACCTTCACTATTGCACTGATCGGAAGGCACTGAACTCCCTTCAACACATGTTGTTCTTATACGCACCATCTATGTCAGTGCCCATGATGCCATACCTAGCTCCTCTTGTGTCACGAAGCAGTGACCACTTATGCAATGCGTTGGGATGGATCCAATCGGAAATTTTCATTATCATTCTGTGGCCGTCAGCGGCATGACCTCCTTCACCCCTGTCCTCCACTAAATTAAGTTGGCTGCATGGGTTTCGTGCCTCAGGTTCTGCTTCATCATGCTTGACCGACTCCTGCTGCATTTCCTGACTAGCACCACAATTTTTCCCCCTCATATGTTTCAGTGTCAAGTCATCTAGCTCCTTCCTGGTGTCAATAAACTTACTTTTTTGCTTATGCTCACAAAGCCTCTTGAACATTGCCAGCAGCTTCTTGTCGACAAAATGTGCCAAGAAGTTTTCAGCAAGGTGTAGCATACACCACCGATTTTGTACATCTGTCCATGGGTGTAGTTCTTCAGGACCATTCTGAATATCCTCTACAGCATTGACCAACTCCATTTTGTAGTCATGTATAATGCAGACGGCAGGTCGCTCCTTCACAACCGCTCGCTTCAGATTCCTAAGAAACCACAGCCAGCATTCCTTGGTCTCCCCCTCAGTGACAGCAAATGCAACTGGAACAAGGAAATCATTATCATCTAGTGCTACAGCAGTGAGCAGCATTCCTTGATATTTGCCACATAATGGTGTGCCCTTAACACAAAGCACAGGGCGACAGTAACGGAAGGCATGTATGCAAGGCGCATACGCCCAAAATATACGATACAGAACTCGGACCTCCTCACAGCAAACAACCTCTGTATCCTTGATGTCAACAAAACCACCAGGCTTGCGTGCTATATCCTGAAGCAACCCCGGGACAGAGTAGTATGAATGAAAAAAGGTCCCAAATGCAGTCTCCAGAACCTTCAGTTTTGCTCTCCACGCCTCACCAAGATTGATCTGCTTGTTGTACTTGTCAGCAAGATATACTACGATTTCCTGAGGGGTCATTGTCCAGTCTTCAACAAGGTGGAAGTTATGATCAGGGTCATCAGTTAACAGACTTTTTGTCCCCGGCAGAACAACCGTCGACGGTGGTGCGTAATCCTCATGGACTGCTTTGAGCAGAACATCGTAGTGCTTGAGTTCAGAGCAGTCGACGAACAGCTTGAACTTGTGCTGCACATTCTTCCTCTTCATTTTATTAACAAAGGAACTCCAATCTCTGTCTGTGGTGAAAAACCGGATCTCCCAGTCCAGGATTTGGTCCAGAAAGTGAGGGTCTGAGTAAGTGTCAGGGGTGTATTCTTTGAAGAACCCTGTGATGCTGAGATCTTGTGTTTCCGGGTGGAGCCGGAACAATTTCAAGATCCACAGGTGCAGATCCAGCAATGTCATAGGCCGCGGCTGTGGCAGCTCGACCACTACGCGTCCGAATCCACTGAAATTATGTCCTTTATAGAAAGATAAGCGATCATTTAGACTTAGCGTGCGTTGTTTTGTATGGCCATAGTACACGCGGATGACATTTGTGCTGTTATCCTACAAAATATGGATGAAAAAAAAAATCAAGAAACAAGCTAAAATTCAGGGAGTGGGTGTGCTGGGTGCGGCACAGTACGAACCGGCTGCTTGCGACGCCTCCCAGGGGGACCCGGGGCCTTCATCGTCCTGCGCTGCTGGTGGCACGGGCACTGGCACTCTGCCAGATCCAAACACAAGCGAACTTCAACAAGGGAAGTCCGCAAAAAAAAAAAAAGTTCAACAAGGGAAGACGGCGAATCCAAAGGATGGTAGGTACTACGGAGGAGAAGAGGACGTACCGGTACGGGATTGGGCGGGCGGTCGAGACGCGTCGGGGCCAAGCGGCGAGATTATCCATCGCGTATCCCCATCTTCCGATTCGTCCGAGCTTACCGCCGCCGAGCGTCGGGATGAGCTTTTCCGCTTCCTCATGGACGGATTCGTGGGAGCCTCGGAGGCAGAGCTCTGCTCGGGACTGTGCCACTCTGCTTGTGCGCGTTGGAGGGAAAAAGGGAACGGCTTCCGTCCATATTTTCATCACGTTTTCCCTCCATGATTTCATCTAGCAGTTGGGCTGAAATGGTTTCTAGTGACCCGGTGGGCCTACGTTTCTATGCTAACGTAAGTATACGTTTACTTTAAAAATGGCGGTGTACTACAAAGAAATACCGTCTATGGGAAATTTAGTTATTATATACCCATGAGTTTTTTCCGAGAATCTCGAACACACCCATCCCATTCAATTTTCATACTCTCATCCAAAACCTGGCACAGCGCGGCCTGTGTCGGCCTTTTTTATAAAAGGACCATGCCTTGCCGGCTCAAAGGCCTGGCCATGGGGGATCGGCCTGGCACGCATTAGTAAGGGCTGTTTGGTGGCATTTTTTATCGGAAACGATAACTGCCGAACGTGCCGGTTTTTGAGGATTCGGGCCGAACGTCCTTTTCTCCCTTGGATCATTAGCATGAAGTAGCAAAACGGCCCGTGCGTTGCAACGGGGTTCAAATCAAGCTACTGAGATCATATAATGTATAGCCCACCTTGTTTATTCAAAATCAAATAAAACTGACCACTGGTTGCACTTAACAATTATTCATGCTAATATAATACATTTAGCTGGTGGCTTACATGAGGCAAGCTTTAGAGACAACCGTTTATTCCAAAAATCTTAGTTTAAATTTAGCATTTGAAACTTTCATTATTCGTCGCATAAATACAAATCAAAATCGCAACAATAACTAACTACAAATTATTTAGGTGTATGAAAATCAATCATTAAATCAGCAGAATAATGTGCTTACGTTCACAAAAGTCAAAAACATATGCTTCACAAATTAAATGCATGTAAAAGAAAATGACTGGCCTCATCTCGAATTCACGGCCGTCTTTTGACATGACCAAATTCCAGGGAAGGCTGGTTAGAATCGGTGACAACAAGGTAGATAGATATTTTCTCAATCCAAGATGACTCGGGTTGAATCTTGCCGATATGAGTTCACACAACACCTTTGAATTTGGAAAACGATTGGAGCCGGTGCGCCGGCCGAACTTTGCGCCGGCTCGCGGGCCACGCTGGCTCACACAAACACGCAAACAACCACCCCGTGTGAGACACGTGTATATGGTGGGTCCCGTACGACTTTTCCTCTTCTTCCACCTTCAGCCCATCCATCGCAGCTCTGCTCCTCCATACAGCCTCCCCAGGCTGCTCGCAACCTCCAGAAGCTCTCATCGGCGGCGAGTGCTCGCGTGCGACGGCGCAACACTGTTGGGGAACGTAGTAATTTCAAAAAATTTCCTACGCACACGCAAGATCATGGTGATGATATAGCAACGAGAGGGGAGAGTGTATGTCCACGTACCCTCGTAGACCGTAAGCGGAAGCATTAGCACAACGCGGTTGATGTAGTCGTACGTCTTCACGATCGACCGATCCAAGCACCGAACGTACGGAGCCTCCGAGTTCAGCACACGTTCAGCTCGATGACGTCCCTCGAACTCCGATCCAGCCGAGTGTCGAGGGAGAGTTCCGTCAGCACGACAGCGTGGTGACGATCTTGATGTTCTACCGGCGCAGGGCTTCGCCTAAGCTTCGCGACGATATGACCGAGGTGGAATATGGTGGAAGGGGGCACCGCACACGGCTAAGGAACGATCCGTAGATCAACTTGTGTCTCTATGGGGTGCCCCCTGCCCCCGTATATAAAGGAGGGAGGGGGGAGGTGCGGCCGGCCCCTTAGGGGTGCGCCTGGAGGAGTCCTACTCCCACCGGGAGTAGGACTCCCCCCTCTTGCCTTGGTGGAGAAGGAAAGGGGGGAGGGGAAAGAGGAAAGGGGGGCGCCGCCCCCCCCCCCCCCTTCCTTGTCCTATTCGGACTAGGGGAGAGGGGGGTGCGCGGCCTGCCCTGTCCGGCCCTCCTCTTCTCCCTCTTGGCCCACTAATGCCCAATATCCCCCGGGAGGGTTCCGGTAACACCCCGGTGTTCCGGTAAAATCCCGATTTCACCCGGAACCATTCCGATGTCCAAATATAGGCTTCCAATATATCAATCTTTATGTATCGATCATTCTGAGACTCCTCGTCATGTCCGTGATCACATCCGGGACTCCGAACAAACTTCGGTACATCAAAACTTATAAACTCATAATAAAACTGTCATCGAAACGTTAAGCGTGCGGACCCTACGGGTTCGAGAACTATGTAGACATGACCTAAAACCATTCTCGGTCAATAACCAATAGCGGGACCTGGATGCCCATATTGGTTCCTACATACTCTACGAAGATCTTTATCAGTCAAACCGCATAACATCATACTTTGTTTCCTTTGTCATCGGTATGTTACTTGTCCGAGATTTGATCGTCGGTATCCAATATCTAGTTCAATCTCGTTACCGGCAAGTCTCTTTACTCGTTTCGTAATACGTCATCTCATAACTAACTCATTAGTTACATGCTTGCAAGGCTTAGGTGATGAGTGTTACCGAGAGGGCCCAGAGATACCTCCCCGACAATCGGAGTGACAAATCCTAATCTCGAATTATGCCAACCCAACATGTACCTTCGGAAACACCTGTAGAGCACCTTTATAATCACCCAGTTACGTTGTGACGTTTGGTAGCACACAAAGTGTTCTTCCGGTAAACGGGAGTTGCACAATCTCATAGTTTACATGAACTTTGTATAAGTCATGAAGAAAGCAATAGCAGTATACTAAACGATCAAGTGCTAGGCTAACAGAATGGGTCATGTCAATCACATCATTCTTCTAATGATGTGATCCCACTAATCAAATGACAACACATGTCTATGGTTAGGAAACATAACCATCTTTGATTAATGAGCTAGTCAAGTAGAGGCATACTAGTGACCATAGTTTTGTCTATGTATTCACACATGTATCATGTTTCCGGTTAATACAATTCTAGCATGAATAATAAACATTTATCATGATATGAGGAAATAAATAATAACTTTATTATTGCCTCTAGGGCATATTTCCTTCAGTCTCCCACTTGCACTAGAGTCAATAATCTAGATTACATAGTAATGATTCTAACACCCATGGAGTCTTGGTGCTGATCATGTTTTCCTCGTGAGAGAGGCTTAGTCAACGGGTCTGCAACATTCAGATCCGTATGTATCTTGCAAATCTCTATGTCTCCCACTTGGACTTGGTCCCGAATGGAATTGAAGCGTCTCTTGATGTGCTTGGTCCTCTTGTGAAATCTGGATTCCTTTGCCAAGGCAATTGCACCAGTATTGTCACAGAAGATCTTCATTGGTCCCGATGCACTAGGTATGACACCTAGATCGGAAATGAACTCCTTCATCCAGACTCCTTCATTAGCTGCTTCAGAAGCAGCTATGTACTCCGCTTCACATGTAGATCCCGCCACGACGCTTTGTTTAGAACTGCACCAACTTACAGCTCCACCGTTTAATAAAAACACATATCCGGTTTGCGATTTAGAATCGTCCGGATCAGTGTCAAAGCTTGCATCGACGTAACCATTTACGACTAGCTCTTTGTCACCTCCATATACGAGAAACATATCCTTAGTCCTTTTCAGGTATTTCAGGATGTTCTTGACCGCTGTCCAGTGATCCACTCCTGGATTACTTTGGTACCTTCCTGCCAAGCTTATTGCTAAGCATACGTCAGGTCTGGTACACAGCATTGCATACATGATAGAGCCTATGGCTGAAGCATAGGGAACATTTTTCATTTTCTCTCTATCTTCTGCTGTGGTCGGGCATTGAGTTCGACTCAACTTCACACCTTGTAGCACAGGCAAGAATCCTTTCTTTGCCTGATCCATTTTGAACTTTTTCAAAATTTTGTCAAGGTATGTGCTTTGTGAAAGTCCTATTAAGCGTCTTGATCTATCTCTATAGATCTTGATGCCCAATATGTAAGCAGCTTCCCCGAGGTCTTTCATCGAAAAACTTTTATTCAAGTATCCCTTTATGCTATCCAGAAATTCTATATCATTTCCAATTAATAATATGTCATCAACAAATAAAACTAGAAATGCTACAGAGCTCCCACTCACTTTCTTGTAAATACAGGCTTCTCCAAAAGTCTGTATAAAACCATATGCTTTGATCACACTATCAAAGCGTTTATTCCAACTCCGAGATGCTTGCACCAGTCCATAAATGGAACGCTGGAGCTTGCACACTTTGTCAGCACCTTTTGGATCAACAAAAGCTTCCGGCTGCATCATATACAACTCTTCTTCTAGAAATCCATTCAAGAATGCAGTCTTGACATCCATTTGCCAAATTTCATAATCATGAAATGCAGCAATAGCCAACATGATTCGGACAGACTTAAGCATCGCTACGGGTGAGAAAGTCTCATCGTAGTCAACCCCTTGAACTTGTCGAAAACCTTTCGCAACAAGTCGAGCTTTATAGACAGTAACATTACCATCAGCGTCAGTCTTCTTCTTAAAGATCCATTTATTCTCAATGGCTTGCCGATCATCGGGCAAGTCAACCAAAGTCCATACTTTGTTTTCATACATGGATCCCATCTCAGATTTCATGGCCTCCAGCCATTTTGCGGAATCTGGGCTCATCATCGCTTCCTCATAGTTCGTAGGTTCATCATGATCAAGTAACATGACTTCCAGAATAGGATTACCGTACCACTCTGCTGCGGATCTTACTCTGGTAGACCTACGAGGTTCAGTAGAAACTTGACGTGAAGTTTCATGATCAATATCATTAGCTTCCTCACTAATTGGTGTAGTCGTCACAGGAACCAGTTCTCGTGATGAACTACTTTCCAATAAGGGAGTAGATACAGTTATCTCATCAAGTTCTACTTTCCTCCCACTCACTTCTTTCGAGAGAAACTCCTTCTCTAGAAAGGATCCATTCTTAGCAACGAATGTCTTGCCTTCGGATCTGTGATAGAAGGTGTACCCAACAGTCTCTTTTGGGTATCCTATGAAGACACATTTCTCCGATTTGGGTTCGAGCTTATCTGGTTGAAGTTTCTTCACATAAGCATCGCAGCCCCAAACTTTAAGAAACGACAACTTTGGTTTCTTGCCAAACCACAGTTCATAAGGTGTCGTTTCAACGGATTTAGATGGTGCCCTATTTAACGTGAATGCGGCCGTCTCTAAAGCATAACCCCAAAACGATAGCGATAAATCGGTAAGAGACATCATAGATCGTACCATATCAAGTAAAGTACGATTACGACGTTCGGACACACCATTCCGTTGTGGTGTTCCAGGTGGTGTGAGTTGCGAAACTATTCCGCATTGTTTCAAATGTAAACCAAACTCGTAACTCAAATATTCTCCTCCACGATCAGATCGTAGAAACTTTATTTTCTTGTTACGATGATTTTCCACTTCACTCTGAAATTCTTTGAACATTTCAAATGTTTCAGATTTGTGCTTCATTAAGTAGATATACCCATATCTGCTCAAATCATCTGTGAAGGTGAGAAAATAACGATATCCGCCACGAGCCTCAACATTCATCGGTCCACATACATCTGTACGTATGATTTCCAACAAATCTGTTGCTCTCTCCATAGATCCGGAGAACGGTGTTTTAGTCATCTTGCCCATGAGGCACGGTTCGCAAGTACCAAGTGATTCATAATGAAGTGATTCCAGAAGTCCATTAGTATGGAGTTTCTTCATGCGTTTTACACCGATATGACCTAAACGGCAGTGCCACAAATAAGTTGCACTATCATTATCAACTCTGCATCTTTTGGCTTCAACATTATGAATATGTGTATCACTACTATCGAGATTTAATAAAAACAGACCACTCTTCAAGGGTGCATGACCATAAAAGATATTACTCATATAAATAGAACAACCATTATTCTCTGATTTAAATGAGTAACCGTCTCACATTAAACAAGATCCAGATATAATGTTCATGCTCAATGCTGGCACCAAATAACAATTATTCAGGTCTAAAACTAATCCCGAAGGTAGATGTAGAGGTAGCGTGCCGACCGCGATCACATCGACTTTGGAACCGTTTCCCACGCGCATCGTCACCTCGTCCTTGGCCAGTGCTCGCTTATTCCGTAGTCCCTGTTTCGAGTTGCAAATATTAGCAACAGAACCAGTATCAAATACCCAGGTGCTACTACGAGCTCTAGTTAGGTACACATCAATAACATGTATATCACATATACCTTTTCTCACTTTGCCATCCTTCTTATCCGCCAAATACTTGGGGCAGTTCCGCTTCCAGTGTCCAGTCTGCTTGCAGTAGAAGCACTCAGTTTCAGGCTTAGGTCCAGACTTGGGTTTGTTCTCTTGAGCAGCAACTTGCTTGCCGTTCTTCTTGAAGTTCCCCTTCTTCTTCCCTTTGCCCTTCTTCTTGAAACTAGTGGTCTTATTGACCATCAACACTTGATGCTCCTTCTTGATTTCTACCTCCGCGGCTTTCAGCATCGCGAAGAGCTCGGGAATAGTCTTGTTCATCCCTTGCATATTATAGTTCATCACAAAGCTCTTGTAGCTTGGTGGCAGTGATTGGAGAATTCTGTCAATGACACTATCATCAGGAAGATTAACTCCCAGTTGAATCAAGTGATTGTTATACCCAGACATTCTGAGTATGTGTTCACTGACAGAACTATTCTCCTCCATCTTGCAGCTGTAGAACTTATTGGAGACTTCATATCTCTCAATCCGGGCATTTGCTTGAAATATTAACTTCAACTCCTGGAACATCTCATATGCTCCATGACGTTCAAAACGTCGTTGAAGACCCGGTTCCAAGCCGTAAAGCATGGCACACTGAACTATAGAGTAGTCATCAGCTTTGCTCTGCCAGACGTTCTTAACGTCGTCAGTTGCATCAGCAGCAGGCCTGGCACCTAGCGGTGCTTCCAGGACGTAACTCTTCTGTGCAGCAATGAGGATAATCCTCAGGTTACGGACCCAGTCCGTGTAATTGCTACCATCATCTTTCAACTTTGCTTTCTCAAGGAACGCATTAAAATTCAACGGAACAACAGCACGAGCCATCTATCTACAAACAAACATAAACAAGCAAGATACTATCAGGTACTAAGTTCATGATAAATTTAAGTTCAATTAATCATATTACTTAAGAACTCCCACTTAGACAGACATCTCTCTAGTCATCTAAGTGATCACGTGATCCAAATCAACTAAACCATAACCGATCATCACGTGAGATGGAGTAGTTTTCAATGGTGAACATCACTATGTTGATCATATCTACTATATGATTCACGCTCGACCTTTCGGTCTCTGTGTTCCGAGGCCATATCTGCATATGCTAGGATCGTCAAGTTTAACCTGAGTATTCTGCGTGTGCAAAACTGGCTTGCACCCGTTGTAGATGGACGTAGAGCTTATCACACCCGATCATCACGTGGTGTCTCGGCACGACGAACTTTGGCAACGGTGCATACTCAGGGAGAACACTTCTTGATAATTTTAGTGAGAGATCATCTTAAAATGCTACCGTCAAACAAAGCAAGATAAGATGCATAAAGGATAAACATCACATGCAATCAATATAAGTGATATGATATGGCCATCATCATCTTGTGCTTGTGATCTCCATCTCCGAAGCACCGTCGTGATCACCATCGTCACCGGAGCGACACCTTGATCTCCATCATAGCATCGTTGTCGTTACGCCGTCTATTTCTTCTACGACTATCGCTACCACTTAGTGATAAAGTAAAGCAATTACAGGGCGTTTGCATTTCATACAATAAAGCGACAACCATATGGCTCCTGCCAGTTGCCGATAACTTCGGTTACAAAACATGATCATCTCATACAATAAAATATAGCATCACGTCTTGACCATATCACATCACAACATGCCCTGCAAAAACAAGTTAGACGTCCTCTACTTTGTTGTCCCAAATTTTACGTGGCTGCTACGGGCTTATCAAGAACCGTTCTTACCTACGCATCAAAACCACAACGATAGTTTGTCAAATAGACTCCGTTTTAACCTTCACAAGGACCGGGCGTAGCCACACTCGGTTCAACTAAAGTGAGAGAGACAGACACCCGCCAGCCACCTTTCAGCACAAGTGCTCGTAACGGTGAAACCAGTCTCGCGTAAGCGTACGCGTAATGTCGGTCCGGGCCGCTTCATCTCACAATACCGCTGAACCAAAGTATGACATGCTGGTAGGCAGTATGACTTATATCGTCCATAACTCACTTGTGTTCTACTCGTGCATATAACATCAACGCATAAAACCTAGGCTCGGATGCCACTGTTGGGGAACGTAGTAATTTCAAAAAATTTCCTACGCACACGCAAGATCATGGTGATGATATAGCAACTAGAGGGGAGAGTGTATGTCCACGTACCCTCGTAGACCGTAAGCGGAAGCGTTAGCACAACGCGGTTGATGTAGTCGTACGTCTTCACGATCGACCGATCCAAGCACCGAACGTACGGAGCCTCCGAGTTCAGCACACGTTCAGCTCGATGACGTCCCTCGAACTCCGATCCAGCCGAGTGTCGAGGGAGAGTTCCGTCAGCACGACGGCGTGGTGATGATCTTGATGTTCTACCGGCGCAGGGCTTCGCCTATGCTTCGCGACGATATGACCGAGGTGGAATATGGTGGAAGGGGGCACCGCGCACGGCTAAGGAACGATCCGTAGATCAACTTGTGTCTCTATGGGGTGCCCCCTGCCCCCGTATATAAAGGAGGGAGGGGGGTGGTGCGGCCGGCCCCTTAGGGGTGCGCCTGGAGGAGTCCTACTCCCACCAGGAGTAGGACTCCCCCCTCTTGCCTTGGTGGAGAAGGAAAGGGGGGAGGGGAAAGAGGAAAGGGGGGCGCCCCCCCCCCTTCCTTGTCCTATTCAGACTAGGGGGGAGGGGGGCGCGCGGCCTGCTCTGGCCGGCCCTCCTCTTCTCCCTCTTGGCCCACTAAGGCCCAATATCCCCCGGGAGGGTTCCGGTAACCCCCCGGTGTTCCGGTAAAATCCCGATTTCACCCGGAACCATTTCGATGTCCAAATATAGGCTTCCAATATATCAATCTTTATGTCTCGATCATTCTGAGACTCCTCGTGATGTCCGTGATCACATCCGGGACTCCGAACAAACTTCGGTACATCAAAACTTATAAACTCATAATAAAACTGTCATCGAAACGTTAAGCGTGCGGACCCTACGGGTTCGAGAACTATGTAGACATGACCTAAAAACATTCTCGGTCAATAACCAATAGCGGGACCTGGATGCCCATATTGGTTCCTACATATTCTACGAAGATCTTTATCGGTCAAACAACATAACATCATACTTTGTTCCCTTTGTCATCGGTATGTTACTTGTCCGAGATTTGATCGTCGGTATCCAATACCTAGTTCAATCTCGTTACCGGAAAGTCTCTTTACTCGTTCCGTAATACGTCATCTCATAACTAACTCATTAGTTACATGCTTGCAAGGCTTAGGTGATGAGTATTACCGAGAGGGCCCAGAGATACCTCCCCGACAATCGGAGTGACAAATCCTAATCTCGAATTATGCCAACCCAACATGTACCTTCGGAAACACCTGTAGAGCACCTTTATAATCACCCAGTTATGTTGTGACGTTTGGTAGCACACAAAGTGTTCTTCCTTTAAACGGGAGTTGCACAATCTCATAGTTTAGAGGAACTTTGTATAAGTCATGAAGAAAGCAATAGCAGTATACTAAACGATCAAGTGCTAGGCTAACAGAATGGGTCATGTCAATCACATCATTCTTCTAATGATGTGATCCCACTAATCAAATGACAACACATGTCTATGGTTAGGAAACATAACCATCTTTGATTAATGAGCTAGTCAAGTAGAGGCATACTAGTGACCATAGTTTTGTCTATGTATTCACACATGTATCATGTTTCCGGTTAATACAATTCCAGCATGAATAATAAACATTTATCATGATATGAGGAAATAAATAATAACTTTATTATTGCCTCTAGGGCATATTTCCTTCAAACACCGCCCCTCCTTCATGGCCGGCGAGCCCCTCTGCCATCCTCCTCCTCAATTTGTATCCCCACTAGCTCCCCGCGGCCATGGCCGTCTACACCTCTCGGATCTCAGCCATGGCCTCCGCCCAACTACAGATTCGAGTCCCTGCCGGTGAAGCTACAGAAGCATCTATCGGGGTGCTGCAACCAGAGCTGTAAGCCTGCAACCACAGGGCACACGCTGGACGGCGAGGACAGGGCAGCGCTGCTCCTAGCAAAAAACTAATGTCGCAATTTTTGCTAAATGCTTTCAACCGGCATAACATTTTGCTACAACCGGCATCACATTTTGCTACAACCGTCGTCTCGTTTTGCTACAACACATAGCCGGCGTCGCAGTTTTGCTACAACTAGCGTCACTTTTTGCTACAACCGGCATCACGTTTTGCTGCATCCATCATGACCAAGTTGTGACCCGCGACGGCGGCGATGACAATTTTGCGGCAAGCGTCGTAGTTTTTTGCTGCAACCGACAACACGTTTTCCGACATCCATTCTTTTTTCTAGAACGCAATGGTTGCTACATGCTACGACGAGCTATGAACGGCGACGACGGTGACAGACTTTTTTGTTGCAACCGTTTTCCCCGTTTGCTACGACCGTGCAATAGAAAGCTGCAACGGGCGGCCATGGGAGCCACATGCCAGCGGCAACGGCAGATGTCGAGCTGCAACCGGCGGCAACAAGAGCTGCATCCAGCGGAGCTGCAACCGGCGACTGGTGTTGCCGGAGCCACGACCATCACCAGCGAGGGGGAGCTGCAACCCACAGGCGAAGTTTTTGCTGCATGCGTGGATCTGGACGGCGGCGACCGACGGCGAGTGCGGCATCCAGCAGCACGGGAATGGCGGAGAGAGGGGTTGCAGATGAGGGGGTAGCGGCCGACGGGCCAGGGGGCAGCCAGGCGACAGGGAGCCGCGCTTGCGCAGCGCGCGGAGAGGATGAAGGAGAGAGAGAAGTCAATGCACAGATCGGACGGCTTCTCGCTAGATCGGGTGGCTGCGGTTGGACCGGCCGAACCGTTTGGGCCGGTGCGTCGGCGCCTAACGTCCCTTTGTTGGAGACTTCGACCACATACCTCCCGCACAACACCTTCCCTTCATGCTCAACACGCAGCCCGCAGCCTCCATAGCAGCAATATGGCGTTTGCACTCCGCCGCCCAGTCCTACATGAAGTTGTCTGCTTCTGTGCTTCCGTCGCGGCTGGGTGCGGTACATTTTTGTGTGGTGTTTTTTGGGGGAATTGTTTTGCGTGCTGTAGGAAAAAACATAGCACCAGGCCCACCCAACACGCCCCTGCCCAGGACCTTTTTTCTTAACCTATCCACACACCCTCATCCTCTCGATCCCGCGTCCCCTCACGCGCCGCCACTCGCCAGCACCAGGGACGCCGGTCACCTCTTCTCCCCTCGCGTCTGTTGGAATTTGCTAGTAGGCCTTTGGCCCAAAGCCCAACTAAAATACTGAAATTCTCTTGGCCCATTCATGCACACATGTGAGTGGAGTGAGTGAGGCTAAAGTTTAGTCCCACCTCATAAGTTGAGAGAGAGTTGCACCTCTTTATAAGGTGAGCTCTTCTACCACTTGTATGAGAATGAGAAGAGGAGACCTACACGCGCGCTCCTCCTCCTCCTCGCTCGCCTCGCCACGCCTCGTCACGACGCGGGTTGCGGGATTGAGCCGAGGACAGAGCTATGCACGTTGTCGACTCGGACGTGGGGTTTACTCCCACGACCTACCCCCGCACTATTATATAGTCATTGCGCCGCCGAGCAAGTCTTCTCCATCCCTCCTTTCGGCGTGCACCGGGAGAAAGGACGGCGGTGCTGCTCCTGCTGCACAGTATGTGATTCTATCTTTCCTGTTCGAGATCGCGGTAGAATTCATGTTTCTTGTATGTGATCTGTTCTGCTAGTGCTGTCATGATTTATCTTCTGGTTATTCGGTTTAAAACTCGTAGTAATTTGCTCACATTTCCAACAATCCAAAAACCTGATTATAGGCAATTTACTCTAAGTGGTTTTGCTGCGCACGAGAGCAGTCTACTGGTTTTAGACCATGGGCTGCTATGACGCCACTAAGGGCAAGCCTGAGGGCGATCTTAATCCAGCACAGCTGGAAGCTTTTGAGAAGATCAATACTCTCTTTAAAGGCGCTCTTCTGGGTGTTCTTAATGATTCCATTGTGGATTCGTATATGTCGTTTGACAACGGCAAGGACATGGGCTGCGCTCGAGGCCAAGTTTGGTGCCTCGGATGCTGGTAGCGAGTTGTACGTCATGGAGCAATTCTATGACTACAAGATGACTGATGAGCGCTCTGTTGTACAACAGGCTCATGAGATACAGTCGCCAGCAAAAGAACTTGAGCACTTCAAGTGTGTGTTGCCGGACAAATTTGTTGCTGGAGGCATTATTGCCAAGCTTCCACCTCCGTGGAACAATTTTGCTACTTCCCTGAAACACAAGAGACATGAGTTTTCTGTTGCGGATCTCATTGGTACTCTTGATGTTGAAGAGAAGGCGAGAGCAAAGGACACACGTGCTCGAGTTGCCGAGGGAGCTTCTAGTGCCCACATGGTACAGAAGAACAATTTCCAGCCCAATAAGCTCAAAAACAACAAGAACAAAACTCAGGGGAAAGGCAAGTTTGATACAAAGAACAAGCCATCACATTCTACCAACTTCAAGAAGAATTCTCATAAGAAGGGAAAGGGACTTTGCCATGTTTGTAGTGATCCTAATCACTGGGCTTCGAAGTGTCCTAACTGCTTTGAGGAGCGCGAACATGAGAAGGGCGGCAAGTCCGCTAATGTTGTCATCGGTGATACTGATATGAAGGAATCAGGGTACGGTATTTTTCCTACCATCCTTTCAGTATTTCAAGCCACTGATTGGTTAATTGACACCGGTGCCAATGTGCATGTTTGTGCTGACGCCTCCATGTTTTCTTCTTACCAGGCCACAGTGACTTCTCCCGTGCTGATGGGGAACGGGTCACATGCCATCGTTCGAGGTGTTGGTACGGTAGATCTGAAGTTTACTTCGGGGAAGACCGTGCGTCTGAAGAACGTTCATCATGTGCCGTCTATCAATAAAAATCTCGTTAGTGGTTCCTGTTTATGTCGAGATGGTTTTAAGTTGGTTTTTGAGTCCAATAAATTTGTAATTTCCAAGTGTGGACAATTTGTTGGAAAAGGCTATGAGTGCGGAGGCTTGTTCCGCCTATCTTTGTCAGATATTTGCGCTAAAGTTATTAATAATGTTTGCCACAATAATGAGTCGGATATTTGGCATTCACGACTTTGTCATATTAACTTTGGTTGCATGACGCGGCTGGCCAATATGAATTTAATTCTGAAAATCTGTACTGTCAAAGGCTCTAAGTGCCAAGTATGTGTGCAAGCTAAACAACCTCGCAAGTCCCATAAGACTGCAGAGGCAAGAGACTTGGCGCCACTAGAGCTTGTACATTCTGATCTTTGTGAGATGAATGGCGTGTTGACAAAAGGTGGAAAGAGATATTTCATGACATTGATTGAAGACTCCACTAGATATTGTTATGTGTATCTTCTGAAATCAAAATATGAAGCTTTAACTTTCTTCAAAAACTATAAAGCTGAGGCAGGGAACCAACTTGATCGAAAAATTAAACGGCTTAGGTACGATCGTGGTGGAGAGTATTTTTCCAATGAATTTGATCTGTTTTGTGCGGAACATAGTATAATCCATGAGAGGACGCCTCCCTACTCACCTCAGTTTAATGGGGTGGCCGAAAGAAAGAACCGAACTCTAACTGATTTGGTTAACGCCATGTTAGACACATCGGGTCTTTCCAAGGAATGGTGGGGGGGGAGGCGCTAATGACCGCGTGTCATGTGCTAAGCCAAGTTCCCAGAAAGCATAAGACCATGACTCCATTTGAGGAATGGGAAAGGAAAAGGTTGAAACTCTCTTACCTACGTTCTTGGGGTTGTTTGGCGAAAGTCAATATACCAATTCCCAAGAAGCGCAAGCTTGGACCAAAAATCGTGGATTGTGTTCTTCTGGGCTATGCTTTTCATAGCATTGGCTATAGATTTTTGATAATAAAATCTTAGGTATCCGACATGCATGTTGGTACGATTATGGAGTCTAACGATGCAACTTTCTTTGAGGACATATTTCCTATGAAGGATATGTCAAGTTCATCAAATCAGGAGATACCTACTCCATCTAGTGAGGAACTCACTATAATTCCTGAACCCACCATTGCGATGGAACACGTTGAGAATCCTGTTGAGGGTGACAATGAAACTCCTGTCAGGAGTAAGAGACAGAGGACTGCAAAGTCCTCTGGTGATGATTTTATTGTGTACCTTGTGGATGACACACCCAGGACTATTTCAGAAGCCTATGCATCTCTTGATGCTGACTACTGGAAGGAAGCTGTTCGTAGCGAGATGGATTCCATCTTGGCTAATGGAACCTGGGAGATCACTGACCGTCCTTATGGGTGCAAACCTGTAGGATGTAAGTGGGTGTTCAAGAAGAAGCTTAGACCATATGGTACGATTGAAAAGTACAAGGCACGGCTTGTGGCTAAGGGTTATACCCAGAAAGAAGGCGAAGACTTGTTTGATACTTACTCACCCGTGGCTAGACTGACCACAATTCGGGTGCTGCTATCACTGGCTGCCCCACATGGTCTTCTCGTTCATCAAATGGACGTTAAGACGGCTTTCCTCAATGGAGAGTTGAAGGAGGAAATTTACATGGATCAGCCAGATGGTTTTGTAGTACCTGGTCAGGAAGGAAAGGTGTGCAAGTTATTAAAGTCTTTATATGGCCTTAAACAAGCTCCTAAGGAGTGGCATGAGAAGTTCGAAAGAACATTAACTGCTGCCGGCTTTGTAGTAAATGATGGTGACAAGTGTGTGTACTATTGCCATGGTGGGGGCAAAGGAGTTATTCTTTGTCTGTATGTCGACGACATATTAATCTTTGGAACCAAACTTGATTTAATCAAGGAGGTTAAAGATTTCTTATCTCGCTGTTTTGAGATGAAGGATCTAGGAGTAGTTGATGTTATCTTATACATCAAGCTGTTGAGAGATGAGAATGGTGGGATCACACTGCTTCAGTCTCACTATGTGGAAAAGGTCTTGAGTCGTTTTGGGTATAGCGACCGCACGCCTTCTCCAACTCCATATGATGCTAGTGTGTTGCTTCGAAAGAATCGACGGATTGCTAGAGATCAACTGAGGTATTCTCAGATTATTGGCTCGCTTATGTATTTGGCGAGTGCCACGAGGCCTGCATCTCTTTTGCTGTGAGCAAGCTGAGTCGGTTTGTGTCTAAACTGGGAGATGATCATTGGTGTGCGCTTGAGAGAGTTATGCGCTACCTCAAGGGCATTATGAGCTATGGGATTCACTACACCGGGTATCCAAGGGTACTGGAGGGTTATAGTGACTCGAACTGGATATCTGATGCTGATGAGATTAAGGCCACAAGTGGTTATGTTTTTACACTTGGTGGTGGTGCTGTTTCCTGGAAGTCTTGCAAGCAGACCATCTTAACGAGGTCAACTATGGAAGCAGAACTCACAACATTAGACACTGCCACTGTTGAAGCAGAGTGGCTTCATGAGCTATTGATGGACTTAATTATGGTTGAAAAACCAATACCCCCTATCCTGATGAACTGTGATAATCAAACTATGATCGTCAAGTTAAATAGTTCTAAGGACAATATGAAGTCCTCAAGGCATGTGAAGAGGAGATTAAAATCTGTTAGGAAACTGAGGAACTCCGGAGTTATTACGTTGGATTATATCCAAACATCAAAAAACTTGGCAGATCCCTTCACAAAGGGTCTATCACGTAATGTGATAGATAATGCATCGATGGAGATGGGTTTGAGACCCACCGCATGAGTTGTCCATAGTGGTAACCCACCCTATGTGATCGGAGATCCCGTGAAGTAGAAGTGGGAGACAAGCTGTTGGTCAGCTGAGCGGAGAGTATCCTTATTTTAATTATCCCACTCTGTGAAGATGCAATACTCTCTAATCTGCATGGCAGGTTGATATCTATCTTAATTTGTTCCAAGTGGCTTATTTGAGTAAGCAGAGATGTTGTCCTGCAGAGCATCTCCTGAGGAACACACCTATATGAATTTGACTGTTAATGTCGCAGTCTGTGAGAAGTGGGTGCCCTCTAATAAATTCATGAAAGGCCATGGAGTACGACATATACACTCCACCCGCGGGGAAGCCTTGCGGCAACCAAGTATCGGTCAAGAATTTGTGTGAAACTAGTCTCGCAGAAAACTTGTACTTCAAGGCATAGTCCACTATTCAAGTTGTGATCTAGTGTAGCATAAAAATCTAAGTGGAAGTTCAACTTCACAGTCTCCTCTAAGCACCGGTATATAAACAATGTTTTGGAACTAAATGATGAGATGTGCCAATGAGACTTTGTGGGGGATTGTTGGAATTTGCTAGTAGGCCTGTAGCCCAAAGCCCAACTAAAATTCTGAAATTCTCTTGGCCCATTCATGCACACATGTGAGTGGAGTGAGTGAGGCTAAAGTTTAGTCCCACCTCATAAGTTGAGAGAGAGTTGCACCTCTTTATAAGGTGAGCTCTTCTACCACTTGTATGAGCATGAGAAGAGGAGACCTACACGCGCGCTCCTCCTCCTCGCTCGCCTCGCCACGCCATGCCTCGCCGCGCCGCGCCGCGCCGTGCCGCGGGTTGTGTGATTGAGCCGAGCTGAGGACAAAGCTATGCACGTTGTCTATATTTTTGCTGCTCGGGAAAAATTAATGAGTCATTAATTAATAATTAACGGACGCGTTAAATTACTGAACCATTTTCGTTTCTTTTGGAGTTTACTCCCACGACCTACCTGGCCCGCACTATATAGTCAGGCAGTCGTCTACCCTAGCCGCCGCCCTTTCGTATGGTTTCTCACCACCGTTCCAGATCATTGCGCCGCCGAGCAAGTCTTCTCCATCCCTCCTTTCGGCGTGCACCGGGAGAAGGGACAGCAGGCCTCCGGAACCCCGCCTCTCGTGATCCTGTACGGGAGAGGGGCGATCAGGTTTTTCGGGAGTGCACCCGCGCGACTGCTATCAACGACGGCTTCGCGAACGACGACTTCTTCCCCGACCTCGGCAACCTCATCCTCGACAACATGGGCGACAACGTCAACACTGGCAGTGCTGCTCCCGCTGCACCGTATGTGATTCTATCTTTCCTGTTCGAGATCGTGGTAGAATTCATGTTTCTAGTATGTGCCCTAGATGTGATCTGTTCATCTGCTATGCTAGTTCGCATGATTAGTTTAATCTCTGCTAGTGCTGTTATGATTTATCTTCTGGTTATTCGGTTTAAAACTCGTAGTAATTTGCTCACATTTCCAACAACGTCCTCCTCTCCATCGCGACCACTCGCCAGCCCTAGCTCTTGCCGGCAGCCGCGCGCGCTCCTCCGCCTGCACCACGCCATAGCCCTGCCTTCTGCCGCCGCCCAACCTAGAAGGTTCCACCGCGCATCCATCCAGCGCCCGCAAGCGTCCTCCTCGCTCGATCCCGAGCGGGAGAGGCCCCGATGCCTCCTTGCCCCGCGCCCATCTTCCCACACCTCGAGCAGCCCCGCTCAATCGGATAGATAGGAGTTCCTCGAAGCTTCACCTCGCGTGCCCACCACCTCATCCCCGCGCAGCTCATCGGAGCACCAGCAGCAGCGCCCTCATACCGCCGAACGCCGTCCCTCTCCGCCTTCCCTTTCCTTTGCTCCTCACCCTGCTCCTCCCTGGCCAGGCACCTCCCTTATCCTCTTCCATCCTCTTCCCCACCACCCATTTCTGCATCCCAACCTCCTTCTCCTCCCACACGGGACACATATAGGGGGAGCGGCCATGCCGCGGCGATGAGGGAAGGCCATGATGGGGCGACGAAGCAGGCGCCGTTGGTGAGGTGGCAGGCGGCGGCGAAAACGAGGAGCAGGAATATCGCCGTCTTGCATCTCCACCGGGACCAACATCCCGCTGTCGCTGCGGTGGAGTGGAGGCGTGGTGAGAGTGGTCGAGAATGGGAGGAGGAGGGGGAAGCGCCGTGGTCTTACCGGTGGTGTGGGTGGCATTAGTGGCGGTGAAGAAGAGGTCCAGGGGGACCGGATGACAGAAGCGGAGGCCTCGACGGAGGAGGAAGGCTCACACGGCTGCTGCTGGGATTCAAGCTCTGCCGCGCACCAGGCGGCCGCATGCTCCCACCGCACCTTCTTGTCAGCTCCTTCCCTGGGAACGGCAGGGGCGGGCCGGTAGGTGTGCCTGGTGTGGTTCGACCTCCGCGGTGGACGCCGACATGGGGCGAAGTTGGTCGACTCATGAGAGGGGGCAAGGCACCATGCCGTGCACGTCGGGCCTGCGGATGTGGTAGCCGACGGCGTGTTCGTCAGGGCGTCGCGGCGGCCACCAACCACTGCAAGACCGTTGACCTTCTAACGCTCGATGTGGTCTTCAGGAAGGCACGTCTGCTCTGTGCTCCTCCGGCACCTGACATCATGAAGCTGAAGTCAAGGTCTCATTCCTCTACTCCCATGTGTTTTGATTTTCGTCCCCAAATTGGTGTGTTGTGTGTTCATGGCTTCATGCATACGACAGCAGGGCGATGATCTTTGTTGTATCAATCATTTGAGTACAGCTTTTCAATCTGTCAATTTAGCTGTTGGTTTTGATTTTGGTATGGCTAATCCGTAGTTGCCATGGGCATTTTCAGTGATGTCGAGTCCCCCACTGTATTTTTGCCATGTTTTTTGCTTAGGAAGAACATGTTTTTGCCATGATAATTTCATACAGTTTACCATCTGTGCTAAGAAGACTCGTTGTGGTCAACCTTCTTTAAATTGTTCATAAAGTTAGCATGATAATTTTCAATCTGTAGGTTTGGGTTTAGCATAGGTGCAATCTGTAGTTGCCCCAGAGCTAATCCCATTACGCAACTGATGGTAGTGGATATGTAACAGAGCAAATTATAACCCACAAACATGGCAAATTTACATTACATATACTATCTTTTTGTTGTGTTGTCATGGCAAATTAATTTTCCATTAGTTTAGTTAATGTTTTTTCCATGTAAACTTAGATTTGTTTTGCCATGGCAACTTTAGTTGTGTTGCCATCACAAAACCTAAACATGTATTTTTTTCGATATGACATGTTTACTGTGTGTTTTTGCCATGAAAACTGCAAATGTACTTTTGTCATGGCAATTTAATATGTGTTTTTTGCCATGGCAAATTTGTTGGGGAACGTAGTAATTTCAAAAAAAATCCTACGCACACGCAAGATCATGGTGATGGCATAGCAACGAGAGGGGGAGTGTATCTTCATACCCTTGAAGATCGCTAAGCGGAAGCGTTTATCAACGCGGTTGATGTAGTCGTACGTCTTCACGATCTGACCGATCCAAGTACCGAATGCACGGCACCTCCGAGTTCTGCACACGTTCAGCTCGATGACGTCCTCGCCTTCTCAATCTAGCAAGACGGGCGAAGTAGTAGATGAGTTCCGGCAGCACGACGGCGTGGTGACGGTGTTGGTGAAGAACAATCTCCATAGGGCTTCACCTAAGCGCTGCAGAAACTATGACGGAGGATAAACTAGAGGGGACGGGGTTGCCGGCACACGGCTTGGTGTTTCTTGATGTGTCTTTGGTGCTAGCCCTACCCCTCTATTTATATGTTGAGCCTTGGGGTCGAAACTTGGAGCAAAAGCGTCCTCAAAGTCGGTTTTGCCCGAAAGGAAAGAGTCCCACTCGGACTCCAGGACCAAACGCCACAATCCTTGGCGTCTGGCCCAGATGCCATGGGCCTCGGCGTCTGGCCCAGGGCCAGACGCCAGGGTCTCCGGCGTTTGGCCCCCTGGCCTCCGCAAAACTCCATTTGCACCGACCTAAAGCCTCATGGGCTTGACCCCTTGGCCTAACCGTATCATCCAATATATGAATCTTTACGTCACGACCATTTCGAGACTCCTCGTCATGTCCCCGATCTCATCCGGGACTCTGAACTCCTTCGGTACATCAAAACATGTGAACTCATAATATAACTATCATCGAAACCTTAAGCGTGCGGACCCTACGGGTTCGAGAACAATGTAGACATGACCGAAACACGTTTCCGGTCAATAACCAATAGCGGAACCTAGATGCTCATATTAGCTCCCACATATTCTACGAAGATCTTTATCGGTCAGACCGCATAACAACATACGTTGTTCCCTTTGTCATCGGTATGTTACTTGCCTGAGATTCGATCGTCGGTATCTCAATACCTAGTTCAATCTCGTTACCGGCAAGTCTCTTTACTCGTTCCATAATACATCATCCCGCAACTAACTCATTAGTTACAATGCTTGCAAGGCTTATAGTGATGTGCATTACCGAGTGGGCCCAGAGATACCTCTCCGACAATCGGAGTGACAAATCCTAATCTCGAAATACGCCAACCCAACATGTACCTTTGGAGACACCTGTAGTACTCCTTTATAATCACCCAGTTACGTTGTGATGTTTGGTAGCACCCAAAGTGTTCCTCCGGTAAATGGGAGTTGCATAATCTCATAGTCATAGGAACATGTATAAGTCATGAAGAAAGCAATAGCAACATACTAAACGATCGGGTGCTAAGCTAACGGAATGGGTCATTTCAATCAAATCATTCAACTAATGATGTGATCCCGTTAATCAAATAACAACTCTTTGTCCATGGTTAGGAAACATAACCATCTTTGATTAACAAGCTAGTCAAGTAGAGACATACTAGTGACACTCTGTTTGTCTATATACTCACACATGTATTATGTTTCCGGTTAATACAATTCTAGCATGAATAATAAACATTTATCATGAAATAAGGAAATAAATAATAACTTTATTATTGCCTCTAGGGCATATTTCCTTCAGTCTCCCACTTGCACTAGAGTCAATAATCTAGTTCACATCGCCATGTGAATAATTCTCATCACCATGTGATTAGCACCCATAGTTCACATCGTCATGTGATCAACACCCAAAGGGTTTACTAGAGTCAATAATCTAGTTCACATCGCTATGTGATTAACACCCAAAGAGTACTAAGGTGTGATCATGTTTTGCTTGTGAGATAAATTTAGTCAACGGGTCTGTCACATTCAGATCCGTAAGTATTTTGCAAATTTCTATGTCTACAATGCTCTGCACGGAGCTACTCTAGCTAACTGCTCCCACTTTCAATATGTATCTAGACCAGGACTTAGAGTCATCTAGATTAGTCTCAAAACTTGTATCGACGTAACCCTTTACGACGAACCTTTTTGTCACCTCCATAATCGAGAAACATATCCTTATTCCCCTAAGGATAATTTTGACCGCTGTCCAGTGATCTACTCCTAGATCACTATTGTACTCCTTTGCTTAAATCAGTTAGGGTATACAATAGATCTGGTACACAGCATGGCATACTTTATAGAACCTATGGCTGAATCATAGGGAATGACTTTCATTCTCTTTCTATCTTCTGCCGTGGTCGGGCTTTGAGTCTTACTCAATTTCACACCTTGTAACACAGGCAAGAAACTCTTTCTTTGACTGTTCCATTTTGAACTACTTCAAAATCTTGTCAAGGTGTGTACTCATTGAAAAAACTTATCAAGCGTCTTGATCTATCTCTATAGATCTTGATGCTCAATATGTAAGCAGCTTTACCGAGGTCCTTCTTCGAAAAAAAACTCCTTTCATATACTCCTTTATGCTTTGCAGAATAATTCTACATTACTTCCGATCAACAATATGTCATTCACATATACTTATCAGAAATGTTGTAGTGCTCCCACTCACTTTCTTGTAAATACAGGCTTCACCACAAGTCTGTATAAAACTATATGCTTTGATCAACTTATCAAAGCGTATATTCCAACTCCGAGATGCTTGCACCAGTCCATAGATGGATCGCTGGAGCTTGCACATTTTGTTAACACCTTTAGGATCGACAAAACCTCTTGGTTGCATCACATACAACTCTTCTTTAATAACTCCATTAAAGAATGCAGTTTTGTTTATCCATTTGCCAGACTTCATAAAATGTGGCAATTGCTAACATGATTCGGACAGACTTAAGCATAGATACGAGTGAGAAACTCTCATCGCAGTCAACAGTTTGAACTTGTTGAAAACCTTTTGCGACAATTCTAGCTTTGTAGATAGTAACAATACTATCAGCGTCCGTCTTCCTCTTAAAATCCATTAACATGGCTTGCTGATCATCGAGCAAGTCAATCAAAGTCCATAATTTGTTCTCATACATGGATCATATCTCAGATTTTATGGTCTCAAGCCATTTCGCGGAATCTGGGCTCATCATCGCTTCCTCATAGTTTGTAGGTTCATCATGGTCTAGTAACATGACTTCTAGAATAGGATTACCGTACCACTCTGGTGCGGATCTTACTCGGGTTGATCTACAAAGTTTAGTAACAACTTGATCTGAAGTTTCATGATCATCATCATTAACTTCCTCACTGATTGGTGTAGGTGTCACAGGAACCGATTTATGTGATGAACTACTTTCCAATAAGGGAGCTGGTACTATTACCTCATCAAGTTCTACTTTCCTCCCACTCACTTCTTTCGAGAGAAACTCCTTCTCTAGAAAGGATCCATTTTTAGCAACGAATGTCTTGCCTTCGGATCTGTGATAGAAGGTGTACCCAACAGTCTCCTTTGAGTATCCTATGAAGACATATTTCTCCGATTTGGGTTTGAGCTTATCAGGATGAAACTTTTTCACATAAGCATTGCAACCCAAAACTTTAAGAAACGACAACTTGGGTTTCTTACTAAACCACAGTTCATATGGTGTCGTCTCAACGAATTTAGATGGTGCCCTTTTAACGTGAATGCAGCTGTCTCCAATGCATAACCCCAAAACAATATTGGTAAATCAGTAAGAGACATCATAGATCACACCATATCCAATAAAGTACGGTTATGATGTTCGGACACACCATAACGTTGTGGTGTTCCAGGTGGCGTGAGTTGTGAAACTATTCCACATTGTTTTAATTGAAGGCCAAACTCGTAACTCAAATATTCATTTTCGCGATCAGATCGCAGAAACTTTATTTTCTTGTTACGATGATTTTTCCACTTCACTCTAAAATTCTTTGAACCTTTCAACTATTTCAGACTTATGTTTCATCAGGTAGATATACCCATATCTGCTCAAATCATCTTGTGAAGGTCAGAAAATAACGATACTTGCCACGAGCATCAACACTCATTGGATTGCATACATCGGTATGTATTATTTCCAATAGGTCAGTAGCTTGTTCCATTGTTCTGGAGAACGGAGTTTTAGTCATCTTTCCCAAAAGGCACGGTTCGCAAGTATAAAATGATTCATAACCAAGTGATTCCGAAAATCCATCTTTATGGAGTTTCTTCATGCGCTTTACACCGATATGACCCAAACGGCAGTGCCACAAATAAGTTGCACTATCATTATTAACTTTGCATCTTTTGGCATCAATATTATGAATATGTGTATCATTATGATCAAGATTCAATAAACCATCACCATTGGGTGTATGACCATAGAAGGTTTTATTCATGTAAACAGAATAACAATTTATTCTCTATCTTAGATGAATAACCGTATCACAATAAACATGATCTTATCATATTTATGCTCAACGCAAACACCAAATAACATTTATTTAGGTTTAACACTAATCTCGAAAGTATAGGGAGTGTGCGATGATGATCATATCAATCTTGGAACTACTTCCAACACTCATCGTCACTTCCCCTTCAACTAGTCTCTGTTTATTCTGTAACTCCTGTTTCGAGTTACTAATCTTAGCAACCTTACAAGTATCAAATACTCAGGGGTTACTATAAACACTAGTAAGGCACATATCAGTAACCTGTATATCAAATATACCCTTGTTCACTTTGCCATCCTTCTTATCCACCAAATATTCAGTTCATTTCCGCTTCCAGTGACCATTTCCTTTGCAGTGTAAGCACTCAGTTTCAGGCTTTGGTCCAGCTTTGGTCTTCTTCACGGGAGTGACAACTTGTTTGCCATTCTACTTGAAGTTTCCCTTTCTTTCCCTTTGCCCTTTTCTTGAAACTAGTGGTCTTGTCAATCATCAACACTTGATGCTCTTTCTTGATTTCTACCTTCGTCGATTTCAACATCACGAAGAGCTTGGGAATCGTTTTCGTCATCCCTTGCATCATAGTTCATCACGAAGTTCCACTAACTTGGTGATGGTGACTAGGGAACTCTGTCAATCACTCTCTTATCTGGAAGATTAACTCCCACTTGATTCAAGTGATTGTAGTACTCAGACAATCTAAGCACTTGCTCACTAATTGAGCGATTCTCCTCCATCTTTTAGCTGTAGAACTTGTTGAAGACTTCATATCTCTCAACTCGGGTATTTGCTTGAAATATTAACTTCAACTCCTGGAACATCTCATATGGTCCATGACGTTCAAAACGTCTTTGAAGTCCGATTCTAAGCCGTTTAAGCATGGTGCACTAAACTATCAAGTAGTCATCATATTGAGCTAGCCAAACATTCATAACGTCTGCATTTGCTCCTGCAATAGGTCGGTCACCTAGCGGTGCATTAAGTACATAATTCTTCTGTGCAGCAATGAGGATAAACCTCAGATCACGGATCCAATCCGCATCATTGCTACTAACATCTTTCAACATAATTTTCTCTAGGAACATATCAAAATAAACATATGAAAGCAACAACGCAAGCTATTGATCTATAACATAATTTGCAAAATACTACCAGGACTAAGTTCATGATAAATTAAAGTTCAATTAATCATATTACTTAAGAACTCCCACTTAGACAGACATCTCTCTAGTCATCTAAGTGATCACGTGATCCAAATCAACTAAACCATGTCCGATCATCACGTGAGATGGAGTAGTTTCAATGGTGAACATCACTATGTTGATCATATCTACTATATGATTCACGCTCGACCTTTCGGTCTCCGTGTTCCAAGGCCATATCTGTATATGCTAGGCTCGTCAAGTTTAACCTGAGTATTCCGCGTGTGCAACTGTTTTGCACCTGTTGTATTTGAACGTAGAGCCTATCACACCGGATCATCACGTGGTGTCTCAGCACGAAGAACTTTCGCAACGGTGTATACTCAGGGAGAACACTTCTTGATAATTAGTGAGAGATCATCTTAAAATTCTACCGTCAATCAAAGCAAGATAAGATGCATAAAGGATAAACATCACATGCAATCAATATAAGTGATATGATATGGCCATCATCATCTTGTGCTTGTGATCTCCATCTTCGAAGCACCGTCATGATCACCATCGTCACCGGCGCGACACCTTGATCTCCATCGTAGCATCGTTGTCGTTACGCCATCTATTGCTTCTACGACTATCGCTACCGCTTAGTGATAAAGTAAAGCAATTACAGGGCGTTTGCATTTGATACAATAAAGTGACAACCATATGGCTCCTGCCAGTTGCCGATAACTTCGGTTACAAAACATGATCATATCATACAATAAAATATAGCATCACGTCTTGACCATATCACATCACAACATGCCCTGCAAAAACAAGTTAGACGTCCTCTACTTTGTTGTTGCAAATTTTACATGGCTTCTACGGGCTTAGCAAGAACCGTTCTTACCTACGCATCAAAAACCACAATGATAGTTTGTCAAGTTAGTGCTGTTTTAACCTTCGCAAGGACCGGGCGTAGCCACACTCGATTCAGCTAAAGTGAGAGAGACAGACACCCGCCAGCCACCTTTAAGCACGAGCGCTCGTAACGGTGAAACCAGTCTCGCGTAAGCGTACGTGTTGGGGATATTACCACTAGGCGTAAACTGGCCTACTTGGGCCGGGTTAACTTCATTAGTGGTATAAGCAGATGAAGGCCCAAGGCCTGTAGTCGGTTTAGAACATGTAGCCGTAAACCGGCCTGATGTATGACTTGTATTGTAAGTTAGGAATAGAGAGATACCAATCGGAATACGAGTATGAACCGGTTGGGACTCTATGGACCGACGGGCGTCACCCGTGTATATAAGGGGACGACCCGACGGCGGTTCAGGACAGACAACCAACAACTCGAGCCTAGGCGAAGCTTGTTTGCTCCCTATCCATCGAGACCACATCAATTCCATCACAACTAGACGTAGGCTTTTACCTTCATCGAAGGGGCCGAACTAGTATAAAACCCTCGTGTCTTTGTGTCCGCTTTAACCCCTTCAAGTAGCGATGGCTCCACGACTAAGTCCTTTCACTAGGACATCTGCCGTGACAAATCCACGACAGTTGGCGCCCACCGTGGGGCTATCGCACGATGGTTTGACGACCTTGGAGGGCAAGCTCAAGGGACTCGAAGGCTATGTGGTGGGCCGGATGACCAAGAGTCGTCGCGGCAGGATCTACATCGACGACGCAGGATGGGGTCCCGAGGCCGAGTCAATCGAGTACGGGTACCGGGTCCCCTTCGGTGGCATACACGTTTTCATTGGCAAGATCGGTGAGCCTGGGCCTGAGCCGGACATCTGCACCGACCTCGTCGAGACGGCTCAGCGTGCGAGATCTACCCAGGCTAAACCGTCCATGAAGCGTGCCTTCGTTGGAGTCATCCACGGAGGAGAGCGTGAGGACGAGTCAGAACACGGTAGCGAGACCGTCGTTTATTCTGGCGACGAGTCCTCGACCGGAGAGACCGAATCGCTATACCAGTTGCAAGACGACCAGGTTAGGGGCTGTTCCGATGGCGACAGTATTCCGGACCCCCCAGGCCAGATCAACCGAGTTGGAATATTCATGGCCGGCACCCAGGCGGCGAATCATTCTTCGACCGCTGCAGCAATGCTCTCCGGATCAGCAGCGGCAGCAGCAGCAGGGGCAGGAGGCCTTGTGCGCCCACCGGTTCAAGTCCTATCCGACCTATTTGATGCATTAGCCGCGCTTATGGCAGAAGCCAATCCGGTGGATCAGGAGGCTCATGATGCAGAGATTGCAAAGGTGAAAGAATAGATCGTGCATGCCAAAGCGGATCTGGCGGCAGAGAAGGACAGGATGGCTGCGGAGCGGGCCGCTTTGGACGCCCAGGCTTATAAGCTCATGCTCGACCAGAATGCATCACAGGAGGTCTTGAAGCGGAAGCACAGATCACGCCTGCCGTTAGGGTTTGACCCCCGAAATCTCTTTCACACTCCAGGAGCAGGGCCCAGTAATCCGCCGCAGTACCTGGAGGCAAACCGGATTGAGGCACCAGGGCCAGGAGCGACGGTCCAGCCCCGCTTGATGGAACCCCCTCAACAGAACATTGTGGCCCCTCTGCCGGTCCAGACGCCCCCGGGTCATTATTCGAATCCTATGGACAACCTTGTTGCAGCCGCCGCGCGATTAGAGGCTATCCCGGTTGAAGGGGACTCTCCGCAAGCGATAGAGACACGCCGGGTTAAGGAGCTTCTCCGAACTGCGCTGATTCAGCAGGAAGCATATTCGTACAGCCGTGATCGGATTCACTCTACGCCCCGTCCAAGCCGGAGCTATAGCAGGCGCATGAATGAACCGGCCATATCGAGCAATGCGCGAGGCCGTGAAGCAGCCCGTGGCAATAGCCCGGCAGGTGGTGTCCGCGATGCGCAGGATGTGGTGGACCGGGCCCGGGCACAAAGGGAGGCCGAGTTAGCAGCACAGGATAATGCAGGTCAACTTACACCGGTTCGCTCTACCACCTTCGCCGGACCAGGAGTCGCATCCGCTTTGGGAGTGCCTTGCTTAATCCCCGCTTTATGCAATGTGCGCCTGCCCAAAGATTTCAAGGGACCACGCAAGGTGCCGAATTATACCGCTGATTTATCCCCTGAAGCGTGGGTAGAGAGTTATGAGATGGCCATGGAGATGGTAGACGTGGATGAGGCCGCGTGTGCAAAATACTTCACCATGATGCTTGAGGGCACGGCTCGTACTTAGTTGAAGAGCCTAGCACCCAATTCTATCAGCTCATGGGCCCAGTTGCGGGCCCGGTTTATACAGAATTTTAAGGATACATGTAAACAGCCCAAGTCCATAGTAGACCTGGCGGCTTGTGTTCAGGAGGAAGGAGAATCAACGACCCGTTGGGTGCGCCGCGTTTCGGAAATTTTGCACTCGTCTGACAGGATTAATGCTGACTCTGCGATCTTAACTCTGGAAGGCAACTGCCGGTTTGAGCCTTTAAAATTGAAATTGGGACGCATGAAGCGGTTCTGTAATGACATGGGAACCCTCATGGCTGCTTTAGTGAAGTATGCTGATTCGGACAGTACCAAGGATCCCGAGCCTGATGATGATGAAGCAGGGAAGGGAAGGAAGAATAGCAACTCCAAACAGCAGCAGTACAAACCGGCGGGTCATGGAAACGGAGGCAAACGCAAGGCGGACGGTAGCATGGATTTTGTGGCCAACACTAATGCACAGGACAGGGGGCAGCGGCGCAGAGGTAAAGCGGCAAATCGTAATGGGGCTCCCAATCCTAACGCAAGCCGTTTGAATTATTTGTTGAATCAGCCTTGCCCAAAGCACGGGACGAAGGAGTCGCCGGCTAACCACCTTTGGAAGGATTGTTATATTATGCAGTAGTTTAAAAACTCTAATGCCTTCCGGTATGACCATGGGTCAGGTGGCGGTTCAGGATCCGGTTTACACGGACCGGGTCTCGATGGAGCTTCCGATTCAGGTTTCAATTAGGGCGGTCACAATAACCAGAATAATCAGAACGGCCAGCAGCAGCAGCAGCAACAGCAGTCGGGTTATCAGAGCCAGCCAAAACAGTTGAGCAATGGGCAATACCATGTTTTCACAACTAGCTTGGATAAGCGCGACCGAAAACTCCACAAGCGAGCAGTGAATTCTGTTGAACCGGCCTTACCACGTTACTTACGCTGGTTAGAGCAGCCTATCATGTGGAGCAGAGAGGATCACCCGCCCTAGGTTGATAATCCGGGCCAGCTAGCATTAGTGGTAGACCCTCAGGTGGGGGGTTATAAGTTCACCAAGGTACTCATGGATGGAGGAAGCAGTATTAACATACTGTACTATGAGACATTCCGGCGCATGGGTTTAACAGACAAGGATCTCAGACCGTCTAATACGGTGTTTCATGGTGTAGTGCCAGGCAAATCTGCATATCCTGTTGGTAAGATAGCCCTAGATGTGGCTTTTGGGGACGAGCACGATTCTTGGTCGGAAAAGTTAACCTTTGAGGTGGTAAAGATCCGGAGCCCATATCATGCCTTGTTGGGGCGGCCGGCTTATGCCAAGTTCATGGCACGGCCTTGTTATATCTACTTACAGCTCAAGATGCCGGGTTACAAGGGGACGATAACTGTTCATGGGAGCCGTAGGGTCGCTTTGGAATGTGAGGAAGGTGATGGGGCTTATGCAGAGTTGGTCTGTGCCATAGAAGAGTTGAAGTATTATAAGTACAACGTTGATCCGGCGGATATGACCCCTTTGAAGAAGCCAACTACAGAGCATGATTCAGATCTGAAGTTCAAATCGGCAGCTGAGACCAAGCTTGTTGACTTCGTGCCCGGCGATTCGTCCAAGCAGTTCATTATCAGTGCCAACCTGGATCCCAAATAGGAAGGCGCGCTCATCGAGTTCATCCATGAGAATCGGGACATTTTTGCATGGAAACCGTCTGACATGCCAGGTGTACCGAGGGAGCTCGCTGAGCACACTCTTAATGTGGATCCTAAGTACAAACCGGTGAAACAGTTCCTCCGCCGGTTTAACGAAGAAAGACACAAAGCCATTGGAGAGGAAGTGGCCAGGCTTTTAGCAGCTGGTTTTATTGTTGAGGTGTTCCATCCAGAGTGGCTTGCTAATCCGGTGCTGGTTCTTAAGAAAAACGGCACTTGGCGTATGTGTGTGGATTACACAGATCTTAACAAGGCCTGTCCGGCAGATCCTTTTGCCCTCCCCCGCATTGACCAGATCATTGATGCCACGGCGGGTTGTGAGCGTTTGAGTTTTTTGGATGCATACTCTGGATATCACCAGATCAAGATGGCGGTTAAGGACCAGGAGAAAACAACATTTATTACTCCCTTTGGAGCCTTCTGCTATGTATCTATGCCCTTCGGGCTCAAGAGTGCCCAAGCCACCTATCAACGGTGTGTACAGAATTGCCTGCATAAACAGATCGGCCGCAATGTGCACGCCTATGTGGATGATATTGTAGTGAAGTCAAGACAGAAGTTGACGCTGGTAGATGATTTGAAGGAGACCTTTGATAACTTGCGAGTTTACAAGATGATGCTTAATCTGGCCAAGTGTGTCTTTGGTGTTCCGGCAGGCAAGTTACTGGGTTTCCTGGTGTCTAACAGAGGAATTGAAGCTAACCCAGAGAAGATTACGGCTATTACCTCCCTAGCTAAACCAAAGTGTATCAACGATGTTCAGCGTTTGGCGGGCCGAATCGCTGGACTGAGCCGGTTTATCAGCCGCCTTGGAGAGAAGGCCATCCCTTTGTACCAAATGCTGAGGAAGACAGACAATTTCGTCTGGAGTCCGACTGCTGATTGTACCAAATGCTGAGGAAGACAGACAATTTCGTCTGGAGTCCGACTGCTGATGAAGCATTTGAGGACTTGAAGCGGCAGTTAGCTAATCCGCCGGTTCTTGCAGCTCCGGTTGACAAGGAGCCACTGTTATTATACGTAGCAGCTAATGCTCGGGCAGTTAGCGTGGCTATTGTGGTGGAACGCAAAGAGGCAGGCGAGGAATATCCGGTTCAGCGGCCGGTTTATTATATCAGCGAGGTGCTTATTGAATCCAAGCAAAGGTATCCGCATTGGCAGAAGTTGGTCTATGGTGTCTTTATGGCCAGCCGGAAGTTGAAGCAATATTTTCAAGGGCACCCCATCACAGTGGTCAGTTCAACTCCCTTGGGTGATATCATACAGAACCGGGAGGCGACTGGCCGGATTGCCAAGTGGGCTATAGAGCTTGGGCCACACGAACTGAAGTATGTGCCTCGGACGGCGGTGAAGTCTCAAGCACTTGTTGATTTCATCAATGACTGGACGGAATTACAAGCGCGAGAGGAAAAGCCGGATCACACATATTGGACTATTCATTTTGATGGATCCAGGCAATTGGAAGGCTCGGGGGCTGGAGTCGTATTAACTTCCCCACGAGGTGATAAGTTCTGTTATGTTCTCCGTTTAATGTTCCCTTGTACTAATAATGCAGCTGAGTACGAAGCCTTGCTCCATGGTCTCTGGATGGCTAAAGAGATGAACTTAAGCCGGGTTAAGTGTTTCGGTGACTCGGACCTTGTGGCTCAACAGGTGTCTGGCACTTGGGATTCTAAGGACCCGCTCATGGCTGCATATCGTCGGGAAGTGGATAATATTGCAGGTTGCTTTAAGGGTTACCAAGTGGATCATGTGGACCGTCAGAAGAATGAAGCGGCGGACGCTTTAAGCCGGTTGGGTTCTCAGCGCAAACCGGTCCCGCCTAATGTCTTTTTCGACGTGTTGCACAATCCGTCAGTCCAGCTCCTAGGTGAAGCGGATTTGGCTATTCCTGACCCGGAGGCTCAATTGGTGGCAGCATTACATGCTATTCCGGATTGGACGGTTCCTTATATTGCATACATGACCCGGGGGGAGTTGCCAGAAGATGAAATTCTAGCAAGGCAGATAGTCCGGCGATCCAAGTCCATGACGATTCTCAATGGTGAATTGCATCGTTGCAGTGTGTCAGGGGCGTTTCAACATTGTGTTTCTCCTGAGGAAGGCTGTGAAATCTTAAGAGAAATCCATGAAGGAGATTGTGGACACCACGCCGGTTCAAAGTCTCTGGTGGCAAAGGCATTTCGTCACGGTTTTTACTGGTTGATAGCACATGCTGATGCGGAGGACTTGGTTAAACGGTGCGATGGATGTCAGAAATTTTCAAGGCGTGCGCATGTGCCGGCTCAAGAATTGAGGATGATTCCAATAACATGGCCGTTTGCAACTTGGGGGCTGGATATGGTCGGACCTTTTAAAAGATCCAAGGATAAGAAAACTCACCTTTTGGTAGCAGTTGATAAATTTACCAAGTGGGTTGAAGCGGAGCCTGTCAGTAAGTGTGATGCAGCAACAGCGGTGCAGTTCATCAAAAAAGTGATTTTCCGGTTTGGCTTTCCGGACAGTATCATTACTGACAATGGTACCAATTTATCTAAGGGGGCTATGAAGGAGTTCTGTGAACGTGAGCACATCCGACTAGAGTGTCATCAGTGGCGCACCCCCAGTCCAATGGACAGGCAGAACGAGCTAATCAAGAGATCTTGCGAGGCATCAAACCCCGGCTTATGGTCCCATTGCAAAGAACACCGGGCTGTTGGGTTGAAGAGATACCATCTGTGCTCTGGAGTATCAATACTACGCCAAACCGGTCCACAGGATACACACCATTTTTTATGGTCTATGGAGCAGAGGCAGTTCTCCCTAGTGATATCTGGCACAATTCGCCTCGTGTGGCAGCTTATGTTGAAGCGGGCAATGAGACTGCACGGCAAGACGCTTTGGACCTATTGGACGAAGCGCGTGATCTAGCGGCTGCCCGGTCGGCGATTTACCAACAAGATCTTCGTCGCTATCACAGTCGTCGGGTTAGAACCAGAAATTTTCAAGAAGGAGATTTGGTGCTTTGACTAATCCAGGACCAGACAGATATGCACAAGTTATCCCCACCTTGGGAAGGACCTTTCGTGGTCAGCAAGAATCTGCACAACGGGTCATACTATCTGATTGATATTCGAGAGCATCAAGACTCACGTACATCAGAGGAGGAGACCAACAGGCCGTGGAACATAGCTCATCTTCGGCCTTACTATACTTGAGCCATCGGCTCTATCTATGTACATATCATGACAATGTATATATTATCTTTTATATATCAAACCGGAGCCTCGGCTAAAGCGGGGTCTCTGTCTTTCTCATCATGCGAGGTTACACGGAGTGGTTCTGTTTAAAGCGGCCTCCGGTTTACCCCTTGACATTTGCTTTTTATATATCACTGGGGGCCTTGGTCGTGTCCAAACCAACGCGACACCCTTTGATAGGCGACAGCCACCAGATCATTTGGGGACATGGTCAAGTCTGAACCAGTCACGCCTCTTGGTCGGCCTAAGGCCACAAAATCACTTGGGGGCATGGTCGAACCCGAACCATTGCCATGCCTCTTGATCTAGCATATATGCCACGAATCTTTTGGGGACCTGGCTGACTTGAATCATTGTCACTCCTATTGGGGGCCTTGGTCCTGTCCGACCACGGTAATACCATCTGATCAGCTCAGTATAGCATATTTTTGCAAACGATTTTTATTATTGCTTTTGCTTCCATGTCATTTTCATGGTTTGGTTGTTCTTTGCTTTTGTGGGATTTCTTTTATATCAACAAACATATTTTTCCGGTTCAGCCGATGGTTTTGATCCCCCTTTAATCTGGAGGAGTATGCCCGGTTCACCTTTTCCCTGTTAACATCATGGAGTAACAAGGGGGCTCGTATTGATTCAGTACGGTTTATACAGGAGCTATTTTCTCCCCCCTTTTTTGACGGTAATGGTTTATAAAACTGCCGCTTCAGGCTTGGCTAAGCTAGCTTCATGCCCAAACATGGCAGGTATTTATGTATCATCTATTTGTTATATTACTGATACACATATCAAGATCATAAACCGGCTGGCGGTATAACCGCCACCGAAGTTCAAATTTTTCTGATTACAGGAAATATGAATTAAAGTTTTCAAACAAAAGCTTCAGTAATTATGCACGAAGGCATATTCCAGGCAGAAGTTTTAACTATCCTATTACAAGGCAGCACGGTGCCCAAACCAGATCATTGTTCTTTTGGAAAGATGTCACAAATAGCTCTCCAAACCGGCTTCCGGTTCAAGCCTGCTCCTCATCCTCCGCCGCTTCAGCTTCCTCGTCTCTACCCATTGGCTGGAAATCAATAGTGGTCCAGTCGATTCCCATTAAAGCTTGGAAAACAGCCTCTTCATGGATCAGGGAAGACGGTTCAATATCAGGAGCATAAGTGTGCTTACGGATTGGAGGGATCAGGTTCTCCGCTTCAACAGTTGGGGCAGGCACTCGTTTTTTTTGCTCGTTATATTGCGCTTGATAATGCGTCAAATCTGCCTCTTCAGCTAGCTGGCAAGCCAGAGGGCGCACTGCACGGTTTATTGCCCTTAAATCCTCTTCGTTGAATTCAGAGCCATCTTCTTTCAGGCTGGGATAGCCTTGAGCTGCTTCCACAGGATCAAAATCTGGCACCCATGCCTTTGCCCGGATTAAGGCATTGATGGCTCCGGTTCGGGCAGCGGATTTTTTCAGCTCCTCAATCCGGGCTGGAAGCATTGACAACCTGCTAAGAGTGTCCTGGATTAAATAGGGCGCCGGGTTGTTATGAGAAGCTGTGGTGATGATCCGTTGGGCTCCAGTATACAATTGTTCCACCAAGGTGTAGGCAGCTTTCAGTTTCTTCCGCACATCATTTCCTAAGTGCCCAATACGTGTGCCTACAACAAGATTGGAATGGTCTCAAACCGGATTTACGTTACAGCAGGTTCAAATTATCACAGAAGTTAAAAGAAGCTTACCAAAGATTGCAGCAGTCATGGAGTGTATTTGCCGCTGTACGGCCGTCAGTTCATCCACCACCGGTTTAAGGGCAGCTTCAGCATTTTCCGCTCTTTTGGTTAAACCGGCCTTCTCAGTGGCCCAGTCAGCCCGCTCTTTCTTGAAGCCTTCTTTCAGCCTTCAGCAGTGCTCAAGGCGCTGGTTAATTCTTGCTTTGCCTTATCTGTTTCAGCCTGCTGGGTTTTCAAGGCCTCCTGCAAATCGGCAATCCGGTCCTCCTTGATTTTCACCTCAGCCTGCATACAGACAGCGTTTAAACTTTACACAAGCGATCCAAGAAATTGAAGTATCAACCAAATAACAAAGTTATATGCCTGATACTTGGGGGCTAATGTACCTTCAATTTTTGTATATTACTAGATTGCAAAGTCCCAAGCTCAATACAAGTATTCAACTTGGCACTTGGGGGCTAATGGCTATTTGATCAAGTTATGTTCTAGGGACAGTTTCTATTGGAGCCCCGGTTTACTTATGCTAAGTTAGACCGGCCCTTGAGGGCTATACCGATGGGTTTCAGAAATGATCAGTATCAAGTCCCGGTTTGACCAAGGATTACAAACCGGCCCTTGGGGGCTAGAAGGATGGATGCAATGGCAGTAAGGAAAGAAGTGAGTTACCTCAAATTTATCTCTCATCATTTTGACCAGGCCAGCTTCACAGTCACGGCTAGTGTAAAGCCGGTTTAAATAGCCGGAATGAAGATCTTGGGCACTCAGAGCAGCATATGTCTCTAGTTCAACATCCCATTTTCCTTTGTTCAAAGCGGAAAAATCCTCTTTGATGGTATGCTTGGTAAGGGTGACAGGATTCCCGGGTTCAGAGCGGCCCACACCGGTAATCACAACGTCATCATCTTTGGACTCGCCGGTTTGTGTTGGCGCGGCCGGTTTGTCAGCAGGAGTGTGGGATTTCTCAATTTGGACGGAGCTGGCAGGTGGATCAGCAGAGGCTGGAGTATTAATAAGCCCTTCTTCGGGAATAACGTCGTCTTGCAAAGGAGGATCATTGGGGATATCTTCAGAAGTAAACATTGCACGATCCGGCGCTTGGTCATGTTCTGGGGCCACATCTTCTTCAGCCGCTTTATCCAAGCGGGCCTTTTTGCTTGGTTTCGGTTTAGCCCTGAAAGAAAAACAAAAAAGTCAAGGAAAAGCATAAGCCATTACGCACTATACTGGAAGCATATGTTCAGTTTAACTTACCCAGCAACTGTTTTCAAAGGTGGTAGCTAAGTGGCCGACGATTCACCAGACGATGAATGAGAAGTGACCTGATAATCGGAGTCGGATGGATTAAGAGGTTGACGGAAGAAACCCGCTTTAGGATTTAAATCAATAAAAAGGTCGGAGACCTCGGAGCGGCGTTTTCGAACCGGACTGTTCGGTAAACCGGCAGAGGTAACTACCTGGCCACTGTGCCGGGTTGTGCGGCGAGCTTCGTGTTGCTGGGTCTTCATAAGAAATTGGGGATCCAAATAAGCAAGAGGATGAGAAAATTTAACTTTCCGGTTTGCCTGGCGAAATTTTGGCAAAGGGAAGATTTCTGAATCGGAAGAGAGAATAGTTACCTCAACGAATCCCGCATTGCTGGCTTCAGCGTCATCCTGACAAGCATCATCATCAATAAGGCGTGTAAAAAGTAAGCCAAGTGAATCAAGTTCTACCTCAAGATCCGGATTACCCACATCATCATCAATGGCTGGGTCAGATGAAGCGGTAGTTTTTCTCTTACGAGTTGGTTTTTTGATAACCTTGGTCTTGGGCCGGGTTGGCCGCCCTACCTTCTCCGTTTTGTCTTGTGAAAGCTTCTTGCTCCAAAATGGATTGTCACTCTGGATCAGCAATAGTTAAAGGTCAGGCAGATAAAGCAGTAACAAGTTTAATAATAGAGCAATTAAAATCTTACCGCTGGCGGTTCATTGGTAGTGCAGTAAGGAAGCAGACCGGTTTGAGCACAGAGGTGTTCCGGTTCATTCAACATCTTCTTCACAGATTCTGTGACTTCGTCGTCGGAGACTTGGATTTTGATGTGTCGGAGTGGGTCATCGATGCTGCCAGTGTACTCGCACATCAAACCGGGGCTCCGGCTCAGAGGCAGTATGCTCCATGATATCCGGTAGCGTGCAAGATCTATTCCATTTAAACCGTTGGCCATAAAGGCTCGGAGCTTGGACAGCTGAGGAGCATACTTAATTCTCTCCTTGGCGCTTAACCTTTGTGGAAAAGGGTGAGTGTTGCTGAGCCGTTCCGGACGGAAGCCGGGCAAGGGATTTTCATTGTCAGGGGAGGTATCCTTGCAATAAAACCAAGTTGCGTTCCACTCCTTGGGGTGAGTATGGAGTTTGACATGGGGATAGGTGATTTCCTTCCTTTTCTGAATGGCCATACCGCCCAGTTCGGTATTAGGACTGTCGGTGAATTCAGTACGGCGGTTCAGATGAAAGAGATCTCTAAACAGCTCGACTGAATGTTCCTCTTGAAGGTATGCCTCAGAAAGTACTTGAAAGTGACATAGATTGGTGACCGAGTTGGGGCCAATATCCTGTGGACGGAGCTGAAAGTTGGCTAACACATCCCGATAAAATTTAGAGCCGGGCGGTTTGAAGCCCCGGGCCATGTGATCTGCGAAGACCACGACCTCTCCTTCCTGGGGCGTGGGAGGACATTCATCTCCAGGAACCCTCCAGTGGATCGTATCTTTACTATCCAAAGCGCCGATCAGGACTAGATCATCCAACTGTGATTCTGTGATGCGAGAGGGAACCCAGTTGCACTCATACACTTGTTTGGCCATGACGAGATCTACAAGAAACAGGTGATCCGGTTCAAGGACATCCGGATAAAAAGGTGTTGATCTAACTACGATAAACCGGAGGCAGTACCTATAAACCGGTCTTCTACAACGCGGCATCATATGGATTCTGGCGGTTCAACCAGGGGACTAATGACATATATACCGGTTTAGCAATTTCTTTTCTATGGTGAAGTTAAACCGCCTGACCTAAGCATCGGAAGCAATTGAAGCTATGGATAACTAGCTATGCAGAAACAAGTTTCAGAAAATCATGTTACAGCCGTGGATCTACAGCAAGTGCACAAAAACAAGAAATATTTCGAAGAGTAAGGCAGAAACAGAAGTGAACCATTGAGCAGATATGTGCGGGAGATCTATGGGTTTAGATGAGAAATTGCAAGCGGATGCTTAGGGATCGCTACTAAACACAGCAAGAGTTCACGGATTCATTCAAGATCAGAGAACGGATATGAGCATGTGATGAACACAACATGAACACGGAGCCCTAAGAATAGATCTAGGTTAAGAAGAGGAGAAAGCTTACCGGGAACGGAGAAGATGCGGGAAGGTGCCGCAATACTCTGGTACGTTCAGGTTGATGCAGCGGCCTGGGACGAGGCAGAGGTCGACGGCGGTGGCGGAGCTCCAAAGCCGGCGACGTGAGGAAGAAGAAGAAGAAGGGACGAAGGGGAGAGGAAAGAAATGACCCTTCGGTCTTATTTATAAGGCAACCGAGCTAGGTCAAGCGCGCGGATCCAGGAGCTGTTATTAAGAGGGCGTTATAAATTTCATGATGACGTCATGCCGGTTTACAGTAACCAAAACTGATGACGTCATGCCGGTTTACAGCAATCAAAAATGATGACGACATGGCGGTTTACCAATTATTAGAAGATATCCAAGACGCAAGATTGTGTGAAGGATTGACATGAACCAGTTCAAATCAATCTGGGGCCTAATGTTGGGGATATTACCACTAGGCGTAAACCGGCCTACTTCTGCCGGGTTAACTTCATTAGTGGTATAAGCAGATGAAGGCCCAAGGCCTGTAGTCGGTTTAGAACATGTAGCCGTAAACCGGCCTGATGTATGACTTGTATTGTAAGTTAGGAATAGAGAGATACCAATCGGAATACGAGTATGAACCGGTTGGGACTCTATGGACCGACGGGCGTCACCCGTGTATATAAGGGGACGACCCGGCGGCGGTTCAGGACAGACAACCAACAACTCGAGCCTAGGCGAAGCTTGTTTGCTCCCTAGCCATCGAGACCACATCAATTCCATCACAACTAGACGTAGGCTTTTACCTTCATCGAAGGGGCCGAACTAGTATAAAACCCTCGTGTCTTTGTGTCCGCTTTAATCCCTTCAAGTAAACCCGTAGCGATGGCTCCACGACTAAGTCCTTTCACTAGGACATCTGCCGTGACAAATCCACGATAGTACGCGTAATGTCGGTCCGGGCCGCTTCATCTCACAATACCGCCGAACCAAAGTATGACATGCTGGTAAGCAGTATGACTTGTATCGCCCACGACTCACTTGTGTTCTACTCGTGCATATAACGTCAACGCATAAAACCTAGGCTCGGATGCCACTATTGGGGAACGTAGTAATTTCAAAAAAAATTCCTACGCACACGCAAGATCATGGTGATGGCATAGCAACGAGAGGGGGAGTGTATCTTCAAAGCCTTGAAGATCGCTAAGCGGAAGCGTTTATCAACGCGGTTGATGTAGTCATACGTCTTCACGATCCGACCGATCCAAGTACCGAACGCACGGCACCTCCGAGTTCTGCACACATTCAGCTCGATGACGTCCTCGCCTTCTTGATCCAGCAAGACGGGCGAAGTAGTAGATGAGTTCCGGCAGCACGACGGCGTGGTGACGGTATTGGTGAAGAACAATCTCCGCAGGGCTTCTCCTAAGCACTGCGGAAACTATGACGGAGGATAAACTAGAGGGGACGGGGTTGCCGGCACACGGCTTGGTGTTTCTTGATGTGTCTTTGGTGCTAGCCCTACCCCTCTATTTATATGTTGAGCCTTGGGGTTGAAACTTGGAGCAAAAGCCTCCTCAAAGTCGGTTTTGCCCGAAAGGCAAGAGTCCCACTCGGACTCCAGGACCAAACGCCACAATCCTTGGCGTCTGGCCCAGATGCCATGGGCCTCGGCATCTGGCCCAGGGCCAGACGCCAGGGTCTCCTGCGTTTGGCCCCCTGGCCTCTGCAAAACTCCTTTTGCACCGACCTAAAGCCTCATGGGCTTGACCCCTTGGCCTAACTGTATCACCCAATATATGAATCTTTACGTCTCGACCATTTCGAGACTCCTCGTCATGTCCCCGATCTCATCCGGGACTCCGAACTCCTTCGGTACATCAAAACATGTGAACTCATAATTTAACTGTCATCGAAACCTTAAGCGTGCGGACCCTACGGGTTCGAGAACAATGTAGACATGACCGAAACACGTTTCCGGTCAATAACCAATAGCGGAACCTGGATGCTCATATTGGCTCCCACATATTCTACGAAGATCTTTATCGGTCAGACCGCATAACAACATACGTTGTTCCCTTTGTCATCGGTATGTTACTTGCCCGAGATTCGATCGTCGGTATCTCAATACCTAGTTCAATCTCGTTACCGGCAAGTCTCTTTACTCGTTCCGTAATACATCATCCCGCAACTAACTCATTAGTTACAATGCTTGCAAGGCTTATAGTGATGTGCATTACCGAGTGGGCCCAGAGATACCTCTCCGACAATCGGAGTGACAAATCCTAATCTCGAAATACGCCAACCCAACATGTACCTTTGGAGACACCTGTAGTACTCCTTTATAATCACCCAGTTACGTTGTGAAGTTTGGTAGCACCCAAAGTGTTCCTCCGGTAAACGGGAGTTGCATAATCTCATAGTCATAGGAACATGTATAAGTCATGAAGAAAGCAATAGCAACATACTAAATGATCGGGTGCTAAGCTAACGGAATGGGTCATGTCAATCAGATCATTCAACTAATGATGTGATCCCGCTAATCAAATAACAACTCTTTGTCCATGGTTAGGAAACATAATCATCTTTGATTAACAAGCTAGTCAAGTAGAGGCATACTAGTGACACTCTGTTTGTCTATATACTCACACATGTATTATGTTTCCGGTTAATACAATTCTAGCATGAATAATAAACATTTATCATGAAATAAGGAAATAAATAATAACTTTAGTATTGCTTCTAGGGCATATTTCCTTCAAAATTTATTATGTATTTTCATGGCTAGTTTGGAGTTTTTTCACACTCCATTCAACACTTGCATGGAACCTTAAAATGTGTTGACATGGCAAGTTTAGATGTTCTTTTACGGTGTGCTTTCACATGGAAGCTAAATTATACTTTTTGCAATGGCAATTTAAGATGTGTTTTTTTGCCACGGCAACTTTACCACGTAGGCACTATTACATATTGGGCCATGACAATTTGAAAATAATTTTCACTTTTTATTTTTTTTCAAATGTCGAGACTTATTTTTATGGGCCATGGCAAACTTAATTTGTTGACCATGGCAAGTTTAATTTACTTACCATGGCAAATTTCTTTTTCTCGTATCATGGCAAAATTTACTTATTATTTCCATGGCGACTTCACCTTGTCTCTTTGTTTGAGGTAGCAAGTCTGTTTTTTCGTACCATGGCAAAATTTACCTTTTTATTTCCATGGCAACTTTTACCGTGTCTCTTTTGTTTTAATTACCATGTCTATCATTTTGTGTATTGCCCTGGCAAATTAATTTTCCATTAGTTTAGTTCATGTTTTTGCCATGTCAACTTTAGTTGTTTTGCCATGGATTATGCATCATGGAAAATTATCTATCTTTTAGCAACAGTACCCAAAAAAATTAGTTTCTAATGGAACATGGCAACCTAAGTTCATGGAGCTTGGCAAATCTAGATAGTTTACGGGGCATGGCAATTTTTTTTATTATGTTACACCCATGGCATTTTAAGTTTACACCACATGGCAAATTTATTTTTAATACTAGGACAAATTTTACTTTGCAGCATGGCAATTTTTTACATTTTAGTTACATGAAAATTTTGCAATTTTCATTTTCCATGGCAAATTTACCTTCGTTGACATGGCAATTTTACTTACATCACCATCGCAATTTTTTACTTCTATGCCATGGAAAATTATTATTTTATTTTTTCATGGCATTTTTAACTTTTATGTAACATGGTAAATTTACTTTTTAATGCCATGGCAAGTTTTACTATGTTGCACGGCAATTTTTCCTTTTATTTGGCATGTCAAAAATTACTTTTCTCATTTTCCATGGCAAATTTACCGACGTTGGAATTTTTTACCTATATCACCATGGCAAATTTTATATTGTTTACTGGCAAAATATTCGTACCACGGCAAATTCCTTTACTCTTAAAACTTAATTTTTTGGGGGTCCACGGCAATTTTAGTTCATGAAGCATAGCTAAATGTTCTCTTATGGGTCATGAGACTAAATTCCATTTTATGAACTTTCCATGGTAAATACAAGGTAAATATGATCAATTTGCCATGGTCAGCTTAATAAAATTGCCATGTGATCTTTTTATGAATTGTTTCTGACTTAATCATGGCAAATTTAGTTTAGACCATGGCAAGTTTCCAAACATGGCAAATCTTATAATTAGACCACGGCAAATTTTAGTAATTAGACCATGGCAAAATACATAGGATATGTTTTCACGTGTTCGGTAGCCAGCATGAAAAATCTTATCTTACGGTAGTGTCTTCCCATATTAACTTTTCGTAACTCTACAAGTATGTTGGATTGTACAATGCGTGTGCATCATGGCAATTTATTCACATTTTTTACATGAAAGTGTTTTTTTAGTAACATGGCAATTTTTAAACTGAATCCACCTTTTTTTTTGCATCACGACAAGTAATGTGCGTGTATCATGGCAACTCGCTCAATTTTTTGCCTTGAAGTGTTTTTTTAGCATCATGGCAATTTTACATACATTTTTGCCATCATGACAATTTAAACACAATTCGCCTTAACCTGTTGTTTTCTTTGCATCATGGCAAGTGATTTGTGTGCATCAAGACAACGTATTTTTTTGCCCTGATGCAAGTAGTGTGCGTGTTTTTTTTTAGGATCAGTAGTGTGCGTGTGTATGCTCATGCATCATGGCAATTTTTATTTTTTTTGTTTTTGGGCTTGCTTTTGTGCAACATTAGGCAAGTGGGCTGCGGCTGGGCCTTTTTTTGATTTTGGGCTGCAGCAGAAATAGTTTGATGGTTGCCTTAGTAAAAAGAGAATTCTTTCGATCAGGGAAAGAAAACGTTCGGTGTGGGCTCCTTCCCAGCCCGAACACTTCCGTTCGGTTTGATCGATGGATTAGAACGAATGAGTCATTCGGTCCGGGAGTCTTCCAAACCGAACGTCAGCGCCATATCGGGGTCCTTTTTTATTTGGCGCCTTCTGCGCCCGATACTTTGACTTTTTCAATTGGCCGAACCCAATCCCCGCCCCCTCCCCTCCGCGCTGGGCCGACCCATTTTTCCGTTTTTCTTTTTTCTACTCCCCTCCAAAGATGTCGCGCGTGCAGGTGAATCAAACTCGCGCCCTTTTTCTTTCTGTCTAGACTGCACTAACCACCAAGGACAACTCACTTGTTGTATCTGCTTATCTCCTTTTTCCTCTTTTATTTTACTTTTTTCCTTTATCTTTTTCTTTTTTTTTCTTTTTATCCTTGTTAATTTTTTTCTTTTATCAAAATGCATGAACTTTTATAAATTTGATGAACTTTTTTTTCAAAATAAATGAACTTTTCTTCCAAACCGATGAGCCTTTTACAATTTGATGAATTATTGTCAAATTCGATGTACTTCTTTAAAATTTGATGAACTTTATTTTCAAATGAACAAACTATTTTTTCAAAATTGATGAAGTTATTAAAAAATTTCAAACTTTTTCTTAATCAATGAACTTCTCTCAAAATTAAGGAACTTTTTTCAAATTCATGAACTTTTTGTAGTTTGTGAAAAACTTCAAAACTCGTGAACATTTTTGAAATTGCCAATATTTTTATTTATTTTTTAAATATAATAATATTGTTTTCAAAATCGAGTTGGTGATTGGTCAATTGCTAAGCTGTTAACCGTTGCACCTAATGCTCCCCGGTGACGGACTGCATCACGAGTGATGAAATGGCCCAGCCAATTGCTGCATCTAGTGGGCGACTGAACTCCTAGCCTACGCATCAGGCATGCACCGGCTAGGAGCTCCCCGGTTCGGCACCGACATAGCTGCGGGGCAGACCGGATTTACTTTTCGGCCATGTGGGTCGTTTCATCCTTTCGGGCCTTTTGTTTTTTAAAATTAAAACAAAGAAAAAATACATAAAAACTTGTAGAAAGTAAGGAAAAATACCGAAAAGGTTAAGTGTCATATGGACAAATATTGAGCTTTATTAGTGTTTGCCCCTTGGAGAAAAACCGCGGTAAGGAGAAAAGTACAAAGCTTGCTCAAAATTACAAAAGGAAAAAAGAAAATTTTTGAAGGAAAGGAAAATTACGAATATTACAACCTCGGTAAGGAAAAGAAAAGGGCACCTGGCAGGGACGGGGTGCTGGAGCCGGGCGGGTACGTGGGGAGGGGCAGTGAAGCCGCCTTCCATGCAGACGCCGCCCTACCGGAGCAGTTTCAGCCTCACTACTACTACGCCACCAACCAACTCGATCGTCACCAGCAGTCACCTACCATCATAGTCGAGTACATGTCGTATTGGATAGATCTCAACATGGTGCAGCTCCATTCCGCCGGCTCACCATCCCTGCAGCTTGTCCGGTCGCGGATGCTAGGCGTGGATCAGCTGGGTGCCCACTCTCTCATCAGCGATTTGTCTCAACCGGGCGCGATAGCATATGATGATGTAGACAAGGAGATGATGGAGATGATCCACGACGGAGGTGGAGGCGGCTTGGTGGACGGACACATGGATGACTCCTTGACGGAGGCGTACACCCAGCAACCGGCACGTGCACCCAACGGCCGGACTCATACACCGGGCAGCCAGGGACATATGCCGATTAGATGGGCCTTGATCCATACGATTGGCCGGCTGATCCAAGGAAAATGGGTAGAAGAGAAAGTATCAACATGAGGGATGACAAATTGTTGTTCTATGTGTTGTTGGTCACTAGCATCGATCCAATCCAAGGCATGGAGCAAAAGGGTGCAAGATTTTGGTCGAATATTCATTTTTGTTTCCATGAGCACAAGAATTTTGAGCCCTATCACAAGGAAGTCACTCAACCATCGATTGTACACCTTCCAAGAATCTGTGAGCAAGTATTACAGCCATCTCAATACACTCATAAAACGGTGGCCAAGTGGTGCACAAATCTCCAAGCAAGCAAGTTGTTCTATGTGTTGATCATGTCGCTGAATATGCTCTATGTGTTGTTCATTTGGCCGGAGATGAATCTTGTTGACAATATCATTTTTTGCTACACATTGTATTTGAAGTTGGATAAGAAGAGCTTCGCCCACATGCATTGTTGGTTGAACTTGAATGGGCAACCCAAGTGGCAACAATCCATTGCCAGTTCCTTCAAGACCGCTGGCATTGCCAATGAGGATGAAGCGGGTGATCCAACCAACACAATAAAAGAGCAGTCCAAGAAGGTTAGGCGGGAGTTCGGGGGGTAAGAAGAGGGAGGAGGAGAAGGAGAAGCGAGAAGGGGCGACGACAAAGATGGAGAGAGGTTCGAGGATATCTTGGTGAAGATGGAATAGACATGTGTCAACCGCTGTGACGTTAAGGACGGAAAGAAGGTGACATCTTCATGGTGGCGCTCGACAAGAAGATCAACCTTGAAGAGAAGAAGATGATACTTGAAGAGAGGAGAGTTGAGCTAGAGTCCATTTCAGAGGATGCCAAAGTGTTGACCATGAAGATGGACGAGTTGGATCCCGATGCAATGATGATCGTGCTCATCGTCCGTGTTAGGATGTTAAAGCACTTGGCAGCCGACATGGAGACGACCGAGAAGGAAGCCGGTATTGTGGAGGAGATGGCGACAGAGTGAGCGAGGAGGCACTGACAACCGACCTGGGAAGGCCAAAATGCCTTATTTTGCTCTAACTGCCGACTGGAACTGTTGTGATCATCAAACTGCTCCTTGTTCCCTACCTTCTAGTTTCCTTCATTAAATTTGTGACTGTTCTGTCACTTCCATGTTAATCATTAACTAGGTGTGATTTTTCGAAAAACTTCTTAACTCGCTTTTTCATGTTGATTCGGTTCAACAAAGTTTGGCGTCAACCGGTGGCATGAGTTGTCATCTTCTTTTTATGTTTGTCGAACGATTCTTTCAAAAATGTTGTTTGTGAAGGTAGAGGAAAGTAGAATGATGTCTAGTTTTAGTTGCCTATGCTTTCATGGCTAATAGTTGCCTATGTTAGTCTTAAGAATTATAGTACACTAACAATCTCATCTGTCGGAGTCACTGCATTTCACCAACCCTTGATTTTTTTAATCAATTGCTCCTCATGATGTTCTTCTCGTGACGGTTGATGCAACCATAGCAGTACACGAAAAATTGACCAAAATGCAGTGACGCCATGGCACCTGAAGCACCTCGACGGGCGTGAGCCACCACCGGCACCAACCACAGAAACAAGAAAACTATGTCAACTAGTAGAGTGCCCGTGCGTTGCCACGGGCTCTTGAAATATTTTGCAAGAGTTACATGTTAAAATCCACAAACAATATAACACAAACTGAAGTCCATTATTGCAATGTCACAAGCTGTGTGATGTTACAACTTAACATCTATTACAAAAATATATTAATATCTAGATGATGCGCTTGAGAAATTCTTTCACAATATCAGGAAAGTCTACTCTAGCTTCATTCCCGTGATGTTTTAGCAAGTATAATAAAAAATGCTTCCTCAATTCATACCCATCCAGCAGGAAAAATAAATGTAGTTTGTATGAAAAATTCACGGAGAAGGTCTTAAAACATGTAACCCACAATACTCACCGTGCAAACCGGCTTGACCAATTCTTTACCGTTCCACCAGAGCATAAAATGAAAAACAAAATAGCCAGAGACATTCCTGGAAAACTTTCAATTAATATTATAAATAATATAATGATAACAAATGTAAATATTGTTGTTACGAATTCATTACCCGTCTATACTCGTTGGAACACCGGCCGGAAATAAACGATGCCATTTAGATATATCAGAATTCCATCCAGGCAGCTTTATTTCAAGTGCTTCTTTGAAATCCCTTGAAAGACTTTTTAATTTCAGTGAATGCCTCATGATTTTATCCTCTGACGATTGTGATGATTGAATAGGATCCATAATATATAGACGGCGTGCCTCTTTCTCGATGATGTACAGGATGTATCGGCCGATGGATGCATAGGGAAGATTAATCTACAAGTTGAGATATTAGAAACTAAAACAAACCATGATTACAATGGTCAAATTATTTCATTTACCTTATTGCAAGATGAGATGTCGGTCTCCATCCCAGGCCAGCTATCAAATAATGTTGCCAACGTCTGGATAGTTTCCTTCTCACAAAACTTCTGACCTCGTGTTGACTCTAGCAGCATGGACTAAGTAAAAGAAAAATAATAATGTTTCAACATGTTGATAATAATGACACCTAGAATGAAGAGTTACAGTAACTTACACAAAATCGTAGATCCATGTAGTGTATAGGAGGGTCTGTGAACAATACTCCCTCGTCACATGCCAGCATAAGCATGGCGGTGTTGAAGCAATCATTGTCCATGGGCTGCTCCATGTTAAGTATGAACTGAAGTTTCTTAAGACTTAAGCTCATTGGATCGGGTGTGGAGCTCCGGACCCATACCTTCCTGTAATTTGGATGGTAAGAAGAACAAATATATTTATCTGCACATTAAATATTGATACATGATACTTACTCCAAAGATCCAGCATCATTAATCGACACGATGTATTTACAGAGGCCGGCAAGTATTTCACGTTGGTCCGTAAGAATGATAGTGATTGAGGCGGAACGTTTCTCTTTGACCACGTCAGATGGATCATCCAGTATCTCAAGATCAGAATTAGATAAAGTTTCTTTTTTGAGAGGTTGATGGTACATGGGACATCCTTTTAACTTATTAAGCTCTGAATCAAGCAAAATAATTGCTAATTTTTGTCGAAAATGTTTCATATCCTCCTACAAAAAAATACAAAAACATTTTAAAAGATTTTTTGATGAAGCATTATGATTTAATGTATAAAACTAAAATACCTGCGTAAACTAGTCTGACAGTCCATGTGGTGTCAAGTATTCCATATAGTTTAGTATGAACAATCCACATGATACGCTATAATATTATCAAATAATGCTTTAGAATATCACACAGATGAATCAAAAAACAAACTATTGAAAGAAGTGCTTACCCATTAGTTTGTATTGCCTCCTGAATTTGCTCTACAACCGTCCATTTTGTAACATTGTGATCAGGCCACTTATGACTTTTGATAAACTGCGGACTATGCTCTGCAAGTTTCAGCCATTTCTCGAGCCCTAATAACTTTTATAAATATATATGAGAAATGTTAATGATGAAGCCAAACAAAATAAATGCTAAGATGATAAAAGAAACAGATAGTTACCGTAGTAGCAAGGTCATTGCGTTTGACATTCTCACCAAGTGAGTCCAATACTTGGATCTCTCATTTTTTGGCGTTGGCAACTGCTAGATACCAATGGTAGCCCAGCATGTTAATCGGGATGAACAACTGGTGTAAATAAGATACAAGTCACAATCACGATTAAACATATGAACTAAATAAAAACAATACATAATTACATGCATGGATTACGAGACAAAAACTAACCATATCTTGTTGTAGATAACTATTAACATGACGCACGATGCGACGATATTTTGATGGGTCTATTTCTCTTTCCCCGTCTTCTTTTATCTGGCCCGATACAAACATGCTAATAATATGTATCTTTTCACCCGCCCTGTTTTGTAGATGCTCATGAGCAAGCATGCAATATATGTAAGCATTTATCACCTGTAAATAATATTTAGGTTATATTTATAAATTATGATATTATATATAATCAATTAAATACAAAGATTCTACAATTGGTCTTACACCGTCATGTAAGAACATGTCATTTTTAATAAGGCATTCCAAATCGTCTTTTGCTAACAAGGCATCTCCAATGTCCACAAACTGGGTATTTTTAGGGGCAGACTTGATTGATTCGATGACTGTAATATCTCTAGGGGTACAAACATAGTCTATGAAATTCATAAAAAAGTGAGCCAGCTTAGAAAACAATAAAAGCCAAATTAGTAGAATAGAAAAGACAACATCACAAAAAATAGTTGATAATAGTATTAATAAATACCTTGTGGGATAACATGTAAATTAGCATCCTTTTTTGGTTTATTATGAGATATAACCTCTTCGACATGATTATGTTGTGATTTTCCGGCCCCTTGCAGCGACATTGCATCTGAACCCTCAATGGATTCTTTCCGTGCATATCCAGAGTCATCATCCATGTATATTATATTCTGAAAAAACAGAAATATAAATACACCATTCATTTTATCGTATATAATATAGATACAAAGTAAGTTTAGTTATATGCACCTCTTCTCGCGGTGTTTCAGTGCGGTCGGTCATCGTTGCATCAGTGCGTAAGTCGGAATCCATCAATTTGTATCTATGCTAAAATATATTTAATATTTTTTACTACATCATAAAACTATATATAATATATAATAGAACTGAATTCTAAAATAAAATAACTGTTTTATCTGATAATAAGAAAATCATTTGGTTATCTTAGAAAAAAATGTTGCTTAAATCATTTTACAAACAGAACAATCTGGGGAAAACAACAATCTGTAATTATACCATGATGAAATATAAATGATATTTCCGACTGCTTCATATTATTATATGTAGTATATAATAAACCAATTTGACATTATTAGATCTATATGTAATACAACTTATTCATATGCAAAAAATGTTGTTTAAATAAATATTATTAGAAACCGCGGGCTCTTTTTTGTATTATATTTCCTACAAAAACATTTAATACAATGTTCATATATTAAAAAATTGTTCACGTTAATGATAATATTATGGATTTTTTAAAAAGGTTACGATTTTCAAAGTTTGTTCTGAAAAGTAAAAAAAAGTTTGCGGTCGTAAAGAACTGTTCACATTTCAAAAATTGTTCATTTTTTTAAAAATGGATCTCCTTTTCGAATGTTGTTTAATTATTCAATAACTGTTTGTGGTCAAAAAACTGTTCAAATTTAGCAAAATTTTTATTTGTATAAAATTTTCTTCTCAAAATTAAAAACAAACATGTGCTTGAAAATTTTGTTCACTTTTTCATATTTCTATATTTTTTCGGGAAATAAAGTGATGAAGCAGAAAAGAAAGAAATAAAGTGATGAAGCATTTGAATTTATTACAAAAATAAATATTAAAAATCATTTTACTAACACAATATTTTCGGGTAAACAACAAACTATAATGTTTATATATAAGTAAGCAGGGGTCTGAAATTGCTTAATTTATTTTTAATTAATTGTACAGCATAGCGTAATTTGTCAAACATAAACTAAAACAAACAAAACAACATTACGAAAGTATATTTGTTTTTCCTACTCTTTTTAAATATTTATTTTTATGAACCATGTTTAATATATATATATATATATATATATATATATATATATATATAGGTATGTATAATGTAAATATACATGTTATTTTCGGATGTATAAAAATAATTAAAAAAAATCATCGCAGCACTAATAACCACTATACCATGATGAAATGTATATGATGAAATATAAATAATATTCCCTACTACAGCATTTAAATATATACAATATATAATAAAAGTAAAAGTGAAACTAACAGAACTATTTGTATGCAAAAAATAAACCTAATTGGAATCATTAGAATTATATGTTGTTTAAATGAATGTCATACCATATGACAATTTGGGAGAAAGAACTAAACATAATGTTCTTATATAAGTAAGTAATCATTTGAAAGTTATTTAAATTATTTATGTAGGCTGTGGAAATCTGTCAAACAAAAAAAAACATGCAAACAAACTTTCCTTAACAAAGTATATTTGAGTTTTCTGTTATTTACCCCCTTTTATTTTTTGTGATGCACTTGGTTTATTTAATAAGTATAAACAATGTATATTTGTATTCACCATGTATATTATCATACACATTTATTGATTTTGTGAAGTATGTATAGTATTATACACATTTATTGATTTTGTATTTACACATGCCAGAACAAGCTGGGCCAGGCCCAGAAAAAGTGCATCACAGCCGACGGCACACCTCCCCCGCGCGACGGCACACCTCCCCCGCCTACCGCATAAATCGTCACCACCTACCCCGCCCCGTTCACCTTATCCATTCAATCCTCACTCCACTCACTTGAACTACCCTTTCCCCTCCGCCGCTGCATCGCCGCATCGCCAGTCGCCGTCCACGAGGTGCCGGCCGCGCTCCTCCGCCCGCTCTTGCCGCATCAGTCCCTCCCATCTCCTATCCACTCTCGCACATCTAACCCGCTCACCTCCCCCAGCAGCATCGTCACGAACGTCGCAGAGCTCGCAACCACCACGGCTCCGCCCGCCGACAACCGCACCACTCTCCGGCGCCCCGAGCACGGGCACATCGACCAGGCACGGGTGTTGGATCTGGTCGCCGTTCGGATCCGCGGCGGTGCTGGTCTCAGGCGAGATCCTTGCTCAGATCCGAAGCGGGGTGCCTCGATCTGCAACGCCAGAAGCCACGGTACGCCGATCCGAACGATTCCCTCCTATACTTCTTCCATTTGTTGCTAACCTAACCTGATCTCCTCCTCGCTGTTCTATGAGGCGTCGTGGAACGGCCGCATAGGGAGGGCTAGGGCGAAGATGGCTACCCAACGGCAAAGGCACGGCAACGGTGGTGCAGCCTGTGGTCCACATTGCCGGCAAGAAGCACCACCAGGAGGTCGGGTCACGGTGGTGCAGACTGTGCTATTCATAGTCTACCACTCCACCCTCTTCCGCAACCCCCACCACTTCCGCGTCTCGGTGAGACAAACGGCCCACCCCCCCTGCACCGTACCCAAACATTTCCCCGATACGCGTTTTGCTGTAATTTGTGGCTAGCTATGTGAGCATGCACTGCTACTATTAGTTTTAGGAAAAGAGAGAGGGAGATGTAGAGGGAGATAGAAAAATGTATGTGCTAGGTATTGTGTGTGTACTGCTACTATTAGTTTTAGGAAAAGTGCTGTGGACGGCGACAAACTATGGACGATACACACACGATGGTTAAAAATGGCCATCCACAGGTATGAGCTACGTATAGGAGAAGAAGGATAAGTGCTGTGACTGAAATAGATTGCAAGAGTGCTAATTTACATATTGTTTTAAACTTGATATTATCAAATATCTTGCTAATAGAGTAAATGAGGACATGTTTGATTATTTTTCTCATGTGCAACCAACATCAAAAGTAGGTTACAATGGCCTCAAATGAGTTGCTTATTCTTTCAGATCATCACAACAGTATGAAGGTGCAATCGCAGTGGAGCTGGAGGTTGAACTGAGGAATAATCATAAGCGTCATGAAGCTCTTTTTACTACAATGTATAGTTTAAGGTGAGGCCATGGAATGTTGCCATAAAAATACAATGTTTGCAGCACTACATATTTCAGTGTATATTATGTCATATTGTGTTTTGTGAGGGTAAAATTAGGAAGCACTGCCATTAATAGATTTGGCTTTATCATTTTTTCGATGAAGTGGAATTTTACATGTATGTAAATGAAATAGAAAGTACTAATTTCACATCCTCATGATTATATATACTGCTATTTATAGATCCTACATCACATAATTATAACTATTCTACTAATGTTTTAGAGTAGGACCATACAGTTTAATACAATAGATAAAGTCATTCCATTTAGAGGGTATTAAAATAATGGTAATGTTTTTATTAATTTGATTGTCTTATGAGTTACTTCTGTTGCATCTGATTGTGTCAATCACTACACTGTCATGTGATAGGTAGTGTGAAATGACATTATCTCCACATAACCTTTCTGACATGCCACCTTACAGCACACTGCGTGCTAGAACAATTATTCATTATTTGAGTCTGATTGTTTATTCTAAATATTATCAGAAGATATAGGGTGTCTGGTAGCTGTCTAAATGTACTACCATTTTGTTTTGCCTGTGTAGGTGCTTATAAATGAACACATGTGATGCCTAATAGGAACGTGGCGGAGCTGTACAAAGAGTTCGTCCGTGCCAATGGGGTCGCCGATACTAAACAGGTCATTGTAAAATGTTATACTAATATATGCCAACTTTGTAATTATTTCATAGCTAGTTTTGTTGAAGACTGGTAGTATTTTAAGGACAATTAACTAGCTAGTTTGGTTTGGACTTTAGTCTTGTATCATATAGCTAGCTTGCATTTTGTTGAGATCCTATTTGTGTTCTGCTGTATGAGCCCAGTGTATCACTCATAGGCTTATTCATTGATTAATCACAAAGGCACACCACACTGTTTTCAGAAAATGATATATTGATTGATGTGCACTATCTACAATTAATGGTTCATTTCACCAACTGATATTGTCACATTTTATATAGTAATTATGGGCTTGAGATTTTATCTTATCTATCACTCTGTCTCCCTGTTTTCTCAATGTATATTTGGACTTTCAAATATTTGACTGAAGTTATATATAAATATAATAGTAGTGAAAATAACACACTATTATCTCTATAGAAAACATAATTGACATTACATAATTTAAATAATTGTACTAACACAACAGTAGTCATATGAAAATTATTTAAATTATTTATATATTTAATGAGGTATGGGTCTTCCTGGTTCCTGAACACTCATTTAGCAATTGGTTTAGTTATTACAGACCTTAAGTTATTGCATTGGCTTTAACTCCCAGGTTAAATGTAAACAAGTGGCTTTATTGGATCGAGACATCCTTCTGAAGAATCTAAAGAGTGTATTGGAGTCACTGAGAGGTCAAGTAGCTGGCAAATACAAGGATGAATTTGAGGAATCAGTATCTATGGTTGGTTTTTCTTCTTTTGGACCATATTTACAGCCACGTGAAGGATTATTGTTCCTGAGTTGATTTTGAGAGTATCTTTAATGACGCTGCAAGTGTTCTAAACTAACCAATATGATTTCTTAAAAGAAGTCTCCAGCTAAATATATATACCCAAATCATTCCTTTGTTTCTGAGTACTTTAATAGTTTGACAATTTCTATAGGTGGATATTTTAGCAGTTCAACTGTCCAAAAGAGAAAATGAGTTGCTTCAGCAGAAAACCGAGGTCACGAGGATAGCGGCTTCACTGAAACTGGTGAGTTGATACTCGTACTTTTGAAGTATCTTTATTATATGGACCTTTGTAAGCACATTTTATTACCATGATCCATTATGTGTTCTCTGTTTACAATGTACTATCTGATGTCATGTGTATTTTCCCTGCTTGCTACTGGCTTTGGAGGAAAACTTAGTTCTGTCTTTTTAAAATGTAAATTATCTGCCATGATTAAGTAAGCCAAACTTTCAGGGGGCTTCCAATGGTTTGTTGAATAGCAAATTTTTAGGAGTTCTGCCTGATTTTCTTACCATGGTTAAGAAAATAACATGCTGGCAATTATTTGTGAGTAAAGCCGGTTCCAATTCCTCTTGGATTGGCGCGTAGTTTTAGTATTTTTTATAAACATCATTTATCCATATCAAGTATTCTTAATCTTGGTATATTCCCAATTTTTCATTTTCACAAACAACTCTTTCTATATTGTTCACAGTCTTTTGAAGATGCTAGGAGAATTGTTGATGAAGAACGAACTAATGCACGCATGGAGACTGAAAATGCTAGAGCTGCAGTACAAAGAGTTCAAAAAGTACTTAAAGAGAAATAGAACAGTTCACAAAGAATTGGTAAGCATGCAAATTGTATATAATTTTTTGAGCAGCAAATTATCTTGTTTTCTGTACCTTAGTACCATGCTTACCTGGAACTTATGCCTGAATTTGTATTCCTTATATATTCTTTTATTTATGTCATATACAATAACTGCCCTTGACTTCTGTACAGTTCTTTTGTTCAAAACCAGTGGTAGTTTATTTTAATTTGACTATGCAACCTTCTACGTACTGCATCAATAAGCAACAGATCTTCCTCCCCAACTTTTCTTTTATTGCTTGCTTGTCAAGATGATGTTCTTTGACACTGTCCTCAATTTGTTATATTCGTTGTATTACTTGCTCTATCTAGATATAGTTGGGATATAGTTGGTATTAGAGTATTACATATCCATAGTGAATAATTTTAGACTATTCCATCGAAGCATTTTGTCCTCAAGCAATATCTATTACATGTAATGACTTAATATTATGACTCTGATGATATATATCTTCAAGCAGAACTATTATATTTGTTTGTTTTCTGGCATGTTGAAACACTTAATAAGTTATTTGTTTGTTTTTCTGGATCAAATATATATATGAGCTTTCATTAAAAAGTTAGACAGACAACTATGGTCCTCCCGTGCCAAAACTTAGGTGTATGACACACGTGCGATGTCCAGAATAGACTGTTAGCCTATAATATCCGAAAGAACTGTTTGTATTCATTTGCAACCCACGTAATAGGAATGCTTGATTAGATCTACAGTCAATTGTATTGGCTATGATCTTTTTATAAGATGGCACTATCTCCACTGGTGTTTTTTTTCGGAATTTGATGGCATGCCTGACCAAACATGATCCTAATATAATAACTGTTACCCTTTTACAGAAGAGAAAGATCCAGAAATTTGCATACCTAGAGGAAGTCGCCTTCTTGATGCCCCTTGCTTACAGAAGGTACTCCTCGGTCATTTGTCCTCCAAGTCTGGGTATTTTGATCCTTTGATATCTGTGATGGGGGAAGGGAGAGTAAGGAGGGGGATGAGGGATGGGTATTGAGGTTAACATATATAGGTAGGCCATGCAGGGGAAGCCTAGGTAGCAGATATCTTTCCTTTTTTCAGATATACTCTTATGTACGGTGCAGATATCTTTCCTTTTTCAGATATGTACTTATGTATGGTGCATATATCTTTCCTTTTTTCATGAAACGCACACCTCTAAATAAATTAGAAAATATGTCAGAAATCAGAACTTACTAAAGAATTAAATTGTTGTATTAATTAAATAAACAACTTATCATTGATTGCATGCCACTAAGTTACTTATTAGTTCTTATAAAATTTTCCCATATAAAAACAAAATATCTTCCCAGCCTATTTAGATATTTATTCTTTTTTAATATTGTTCAATTTGAAGAGGTAAACATGAACTTTCTATATAATTTATGTGTATTTAATCAGTTCAACATGCACTATAAATAAAGTTAAATTAACAAACAATTAATTTTAAATGTTTTGTTTCTGAAAGATGGCAATTAACAGCCTTCGGATTTTGTTGTTTGCACAATCAAAACACAAATGCACCTAATGGATCATCGATCTTTTGCAAGGTCCACATCGACTGAGTACAAGCGGCCGTAGTTCAAACGGAGGCGTGGAACTGCTGCAGCCAATCTGTGACAGAGCAGACTCCTGCGAATTTGCCCAGCTAGGTACATCCTCTACTTGGTACCAACTTGAAGAAAATTCTTCCTTTTTGCTTCCATGACCTGATATCCTCCTCACTGATGTATCGATGAGCCGTGACCCGGCCTCACAGTAAGTGCTAGGCCGAAGACGTAACCCCGACGGCCAAGACACGGCCACGGTGGTGATTTTTGATGGTGAGACAGAGCAGACTCGAGCAACTTTGCCCAGCCAGGTACATCCTGTACACAACTACATGGTAGCAAATTGAACAAAATGAGACTTGATTAGTATAGTAGATTAGTAGTAGTAGGTTCCTGTACTTGCAAGTTTATGTCGAACAATCACTGCACCGGATATGCAAGCCTGGGATTATATATGTGCGGGGGTCTATGATATTGTGAGTACAACAGCAACCAGCCCACCAGGTTCCCTTTGAAACCACTTAGCCCGGCCTGAGTCAAATACAAGGCCACTGTCATCTTTGAAACCACTTAACCTCAGATAAGACCCCCAATAATGATGGTTTTAGAATGTTGATGGACAAGTCTGAGGGGGCAAACCTAAACAAAATTTTTTTCATCTAATTTTCATCACCCCTACTTGCTGAAGCTCCTACAAAAGTGTACGGGCAAAATGTGTTGAGATCAAATGGTTACTTAATTTGTTTTCTGTACAATAAACCGTAGTTTTCAAATGCCATCTTGCTTATGGTGTACAGTTGACACAGGTATCAGATAAAATGCACACACTCGTAATCTTGTTGCACAACACTGGGATCAGATTTTTGACAACATTATACAGTAGACTGAGTAAGATATAAGTAGGGAACATTCTGTAATGTGCTTATGGATATTGATAGCAGAACATATAATAAAATTGACTTGAAGCACAAGCCCAAACCAATGAAGCTTCTGTTGGCTGATGTAGTCTAACTTCTCACCTATCTCGCGGCTCATGTGGTTCACCCAGTCCCCTACTCCTGATTTCCTATAAACCAGGAATTACCAAAGTAAACTTTGTTTCTGTGGCTAACGGCCCCAACCTGGTTAACTTATAGGCTGGTAAGTGTCTCAAAACTGGAGAGTCTCAACAACTCTTTAGCAACACCAGAGCTCTATCCTCCTCTTCAGTCAGTGGCACGCTGAGGAATTTAGCTAACTTGCTCACAACTTGCAACGGGTTTGAGGACGTATTTTACACCGAGGCAACCGCGGTGTATGTAACTCATTAAATTATAAAGTTATCATTGATTTGTATGCAACTCATTAAAATTCACAGCCTGCACACTAACATATCCACTGAAGCTAGACCCATCGCCGGAATCAGTTGCTTTGTCGTCAGAGCGGTTGAATCCTCGTAGGGTAGAAGATATGAATGTGGGTGAGATTGTTTTTTAGCTATGAAATGTGGCTCAGTGATCATTGACGTCAGACAAATAGAAATTACCAAGACAACAAATATAACAGCAAAACCAACTTGTAGTGGTACCAATACTCCAAAATAGTTATTAAATAATGTAAACCCAAAAACCAAAATTATAGTTTCCATCCATAACCAAACATGACAAGATGCTTGAAGTGTTCCTGACGGTTCTCGTTGCATAGAAGCATATTTAGTTGTTCAAAACCCTCAAGGCCGCCGTAATCTCCTGAGGTATGTTCCCAGCAGCTAGATTGTTTTTTACCATGAGCATCTGGACTACCACTTGGCTCCTGAGCATAATTGGATCCTAGAAACAATGAAACAAAATCACCATGAAACGACGAAGTGGTTGGATTAAAAATGGCACATTAAAACTCGTCGTAAAGATAATTATTGTAGTGTTCATCCAGGTCATGCTACGCAAAGAACCTAGCTGATGGGCCATCTCTTGTAGAACTAAGAAACCCAAGTCTTTGCTGTCACAAACAGAATAAATATTTGAGCTTTCGACATACTGAATACTGAATCTTATTCATATGAAAAATTTATTAAATTACCGCCAAAAATTGAATGACATGTTGTCTTGTCGCCAATCCATGAGTTCGTTGTTCCAACCAAGGACCCTAGCCTGCAACACTTCATTGAGTTCTTGCTTCAAAATAGTGATCTCCTTCATCATCTCTTTGTGGTTAGTGCTATTTCCCACTTATCGTATGTCTAGTGATGGATTAAATACGATAACCCTTCTCCTCATCCGATTGACCACAAGTAGACCATACGGCGAATCCGGGATAGACAACGGAAGTAGATACTAAAGAAGGTCAACACAGGTTAATTGCTATATCAGGAATGAAAAAATAAGTTAGGAAGTAAAGACTCTTACAATTGTGGAGTTGAACACATCATATCTAGGAAAGGGCTGTAGAACAGCATTGTTAATCAGCGTTGAGGTGCGCTGCCCTTGCGGCATCCATGAATTCCTTAGAGCTCGTGATTGAGCATGAAACTGCAAGTCAAAATTATGTTTTCCTCCAATCATGTTGGTGCCTGCATGCCTCTCTACTTCAGCGCTTGCAAGATTACGAAGAGCGACATTGAAGCAGTCGGGATGTAGGCTTGCTGACGTTACAAATAGTGTGTCCTTCAGCATCCTGAGGCTGATTTCGATTCGGTACGGTGTATCGCTTCTTATCCAGATTGAGCTGCACGTAAAAATACATATAAATGGTTAGCACTAATAGTGGTTCTTTAATATATAAATTGTTCATATGGTAATATTTTTTAGATAATCAAATAGCTACGAACAGAACGTAATATTTTGATAAACTATAGAGCCTGCAAATTTTTTCAGCACCTTTTATCAAAAGGTATAATTAGATAATGATTTCTCTGTAAGAACAATATTAAACTGTTAGGAATTAATAGCAGGAAAATTTATGTAGCACCCTTTTTATCAAGTTTGCTGGCTGTTGAAAAAAAATATTAAATTGTTGTACAAAATAGTAAGGACATTAAGTTTATCAACATTTGTACAGCAAATAATATTAATATTTTGTTATTCATTACATACGGTAGATGTGCAACGAAAAAACTGCCTAAACATTTAACAAAAATAATTTTGTACTGCTGGCCGCAAAAAGTAAGATTTAATTTAAAGAAAAACAAATTAAGCTATATCATACTCCTATATCAAATAGAATCCGCTTTGTACGACCTAGTTCTAATGATATCTCTTTAGAGAAAATAAACATACAATAGCATAACTTACTCTAGTGTGTGCTCATCATGAACGCTGTTCATAAAGCCGAATATGTATTCAAGTGCATCTTCCACGAAATGCCTTGGTGGGGGCAGAAGATGCAGGGGTGCGGGTAAATCTTCTCGGGGATCGGCAACAGCATCGTGGAGCTGGAGGGCAGCCTCATTGGGGTCGGGGGCAGCGGCATCCAGGGTCACCGGCGGATTGTTTCCAGTGATAGGCTCCATAGCTGATCGATAGGCGTGAGTGATCTTTTGCTGAGGCGTCTTGACAATTACGATGTCGATGCAACATATATTTCGCATCTAGATTTATTGCCTCCAACTGCTTTTTATTGCCTGCCAAAAAAATCGGCGATGGGAGTATAAACGGATATATTTTGAATGTTATTTATTGCCTGCCAAATTTATCAAATCGTTATTAATGCTTTTTATTGCCTGCCAAATATATAAAGTTATTTTAAGACGTAGATCATTCTTTATATTGATAAAAAAATCTTGGCGGGGACGTAGAAGATCTTTTACCTTTTTTATAGTTGAATATTTTGTCTTAAGGATTGCCATATTGACAGTTCAATATCAAAAAAATGAAAAAAAAATCAACCTTTGTATAAAACCAAATATCCCAAATTAAGCACACGTACAAGAAATACATACTGCCCCCTGTCTCTGAAAAGAAGGCATATAAATGTTGTCTGAAGTCAAATGGTGCATAGTTTGATCATGTTTGTAGGAAAAACCATCAACAACTACAATAATAAGAAAATATTTTTTTGGTGTGTATCCAATGATATTAATTTGGTATCGTAGTTCTTGATAGTTTTTCCTACAAATTCAGTAAAACTATGTTCTATAGGTATATGGAGTTGTTGCCTACATATATATTACATGCTTGGGTAATATTTTGAAATGAACTTAGATTCAGTCACCCCCATCTAGCTAGCTCCTGCTTCCCGCAAGACTGCTAATTTACATATTGTTGTAAACTTGATATTATCAAATATCTCGCTAATACAGTTAATGAGGATATGTTTGATTATTTTTCTCCTGTATTCTCCATGCAATAGTTCTAGTTGCACCGATCATGTTGTTTTCATGTGCAAACAACATCAAAGGTAGGTTACAATGGCCTCAAACGAGTTGCTTATTCTTTCATCTAGTACTTTTTCAAGATGCCGCACAGTATGTAACATTTTTGACTCCCAAGTTGGTGGTAGTGGACATAATAAATTATGTAGATTACTTTTTCTAGTCTATTATAATATATGTGAGCAGAGAACAGTGTTGAAATAAAGTAGAGAAGAACTGGCAATATGCTCTCAATAACATGGTGCTGGAAGTCAGCACAGTATATTAATGAACATTTGATTATTGATCAATGTATATATCTTGCTGGCTCCGGCTTGATTGATTCGGTGGGTCTGTCAGGTGGTTGTTGATGCCGGCACCGGGAGCGGCATCCTCGTTGTCTGGAGCGCTCAGGCCAGCGCCAGGACGATAGCGAGGTATTCTTTACGTGCTATTTGTAGGAGCAGAATACATGTTCTTTATAATGCGGTCTTGCCTTCATATGCAATGGCTATAATTTGAATTTGCATGTTTGTTTATTTTGTTGGTATAAAACTGTAGCGGTGCTTCAGCTCTTCTCTGGATATATTAAATATATTAAATGTTCCATGCTAAGTAAAATACCATCGTGTTACAACCCACTCTGTGCTATTAATAATATTAGACATTACTGTTATTTTTTTGAACCTTCAACAGTAGGAGAACCTCCTACTGTTTTAAACTTATATTAGTAAAACTTTGTACAATTTACATGATATCTTTACATGTATCTACCCGCCACTTTAGGTGTTGGAGAGAGAACTAAGCTATGGAGGCAAGTATGAGAGGGATAAGATGTTTGTGTTTTTCATTGTCCCTTTAGGTAACGAGAGAGAAATCCTTCTCAAGTCTGTCCAGACAAGATGTCTTTGTTAGGGTAAAATTAGGAAGCACTGCCATTAATTAATTTGGCTTTATGAATACTTTTAGACTATTCCATTGTAGCATTATATCTCATGCAAATCCTATTACATGTAATGATTTAATATTATGACTCTGATGATATTTATCTTCAGAAGATGATTAAATTTGTTTGTTTTCTGGCATGTTAAAACACTTAAGAAGTTAATTGTTCGTTTTTCTGGCTCAAACCATGGTCATAACTTAAATAGTTAGGTGTATGCCACACTTGCGATGTCCACAATAGACTGTTAGCCTATAATACCTGAAATAATTGTTTGTATTCAGTTGCATCCCATCTAATAGGACTTCTTGATTAGCTCACAAATAGGATTCGTTTTCGTCCAATATACTTAGTCAAAGATGCGATATATATATATATATATATATATATATATATATATATATATATATATATATATATATATATATATATATATGTCTGGCTCTAACATACCTTCCATTTTTGTTTTAGGTTTTTTCTATATGTACTGATCAATAAGAAAACCCATTGCTCTCTCTAATTTTTGTTTTCTATTCAGGAACACATAAAAGATAATCAGCATTTATTTGCAAGGATGGAATTGAAGGAATCGGCGAGAGTGGCAGATAAAGGAGAACTTGAAACTTATATATTATATGCAAGGTACGTGCCGTATGACAATCATAATATTATTTACTACTCGCTAGCTGGAATGTGTTTTTTACTACGAAGAAAACCTCGTATAGTATAGCAGTGCGTATATGGATGAAGTTATACTATACGAGTTAGTAGTAGTATATGTTGCGAGGCACTGAATAACTGAAAACATCACCTGCTGGTGCACCTGGAGCACCAAACCTGGTCCAAACTAATATGGCCTTCTTCTCCTTATATTTAGATGGATGGAAGGATAGATATATAACCAACAAAGCTAGGGGATACCAACATCAATCTATAGCTTGTGGATACCAACCAACATAAATATAAGAGAAAATGTCAACTGATCATCTGATCAGCACGGGCATTGAAACAGATATTTCCTAGAAAGCAACTAAACATCATTTTATTATAAGGTATTTTTCGATGCAGAAGTCCTCCTTAGCCACCAATAAATCTTAACGCTGCTCTAACTTGCTCTGGAATGTTATCCTTTGCTTGGTTATCCCTAACCATCAACAGCTGGACCATTAGTCGCTTCCTGAGACTTTGTGGATCCTACAAATTATGCATAAACAAAGTAAGAAGATATATTTAGCAAATATATGCAATATGTAACCTCATTACAAAATCACTTACATCAGTCCTAGGCATGTTATGAACCATGTCATTACTGATGGTTTCATACAGATGGGCCGTCTCCTGTAGAACTTTGAATCCGGAGTCCATACTGTCACAAAAAAAAAACATATTGTATTAGCTATATTAGAGCACACACTAATATGCATGCCAAACTTATAATAGTACCGCCGAGGTGAAACATGAATGTTATCTAGTTCGGACCATTCCACAAGTTGGTTGTTCCTATCAGGGGCCTCCTGTTGCAATACAGAGCTGAGTTCTTGCTTCACTAAAAGGGCTTCCCTCTGAAGTTCAGTGCTATGGGGGTCCTCTAAATGAAACACATCCTGGTTAGAATAATCAATAACGATAGTCCTCTTCATTTCCATGTTCACTGCTAAAAGACCGTAGGACGAATCCACGAGTGACAGTGGTAGAAGATACTGCATTTGGTAGACAAAGGTAAATGTCAAACAAAGTAACCAACTGATTTGTAAGAAAGAGAACACTTACAATTGTAGGGGTGTGAAACACGCAGTATCTTGGAAAAGGCTCAAGCACGACATTGTTTATAAGTGCATTCGTGCGCTGTTCTTGGCTTAACCAAGTCTGCCTTAGCGCCCGTGCTTGCACATGGAATCCCAAATTGAAAAAATGTGTCTTTCCAACAGAGCTGGTGCCTGCGCTCCTCTCTGATGCATTGGTAGTAATCTTACGCACAGCTAAATTGAAGCATAACGGATGGACAAGTCCATCTCCTAGGATGGTGTCTCGGATGATCCGTAGGCTAATATCGATAGGGAATGGGCGCGGGCTCCTAATCCAGATTGTGCTGTAAAAAATGAAGATCAAGGTTCATAGCAATTATATGACTACAAGTAATCCTAAACTCAAACGATAAAACTGAGTTGCTGTCTATATGATATGAATAATTAAACAGTAGTATATATCACATTAAATGACCTAAAATATATTGTAATCTCTACCAAGTTATGTATTTTTTATATTATGTACGGGCAATAAACTAACAGATTAGAGTGTTTTCGTAGTAGTACATGGACCTGCATAAAAATTGTTGTAGATTTTGGATGAAAATTTCAACATGTAGTTTATAGCTTGTTCAACGTTGTTGTAAAAGGTGTTAGACCCCATAGTTTTGGACCACAGTTTCGTACGTATTTTGTTTCTATTTATGTTAGACGCCGCAAAACACGGTTTTAGACACAATTTACCAATACAAATATTATATCTGCTAACAACCATTGAATATGTATTTATATACTTGTATAAGAAAAATAACTACACATTCAGCCTTGGTAACAGAAATCTGAACTTAGACAAAGACCACGTGATCCTAACCAGGGTATATCTTCGAATCTAAACGTAAAGTATATATGTACAGGCCAGGCAGATTTTTTATGGGGGTATAACTTCTAAATGCAAAGTATACATGTACATCGCAGTGGACTTAGACGATGAAGAGCAAAAAATATTAGATCTATCGGGCCGTGAGAACTTACTCTAGTAGTTCTTCGTCTGAGGAAAGTGCTATGAAATCATACACGTAGTCGACTGCGTGTCGCACTCCCCCAAAATTCGCCATTGCTTCCATTGACGGGGCGAAAAGTGATCTATCGGGCCGTGAGAACTTACTCTAGTCGTAAAGCGAGAGAGGAAGGAGCCCGTAGGATTTTATATTGAGTAGATATGAGGCCGTGGGGAATTGTGCGACAACAGTTAGGAAGGTGCACCCTGTCCTTCCTTAATGGCATGTTTCCATAAAAAAATACTATCAACAAAATCGGCAAGATATTTATTTTGATTACACTATGCATAAAACCAGTAACATATTAGAAGTTGCCTAAATTATGTATCCCTTACCCCATAACTTTCACAAACGAAAAAAATAAAAGAAACCGGACTTACTCTGTCATGAGGAAGTGCAACACTCGATGCCCACCCGGAAAGCCTCGATAGTTGCGTGTTTTATGGGGCCCAGTGTTTGTCCCCCTGTAAATAAATGTCCGACCCCATGATTTGAATGGCGGGGCCCTGATTTATTTCCCTATCAAATCTGCCACCCCCCCTGATTTCAACTGTGGGGGCCGGTGCCTTTCCTCTAATAAATATTTTCCTAACATTTTTTTATGTTGGGAATCAAGCTTACCATTAACCAGACAGCTCAGCAGAGTCGCTAGCTACAAACGCGTCCACAAACTCAGGTGCTTGATCCTGCCACATTACTGGGGCTAACGCATCCATTACTTTATTACACATCCTGGGGCAAAACGAAAATACCACTTGGGTAAAGTTTAATCTACCAAAGAATATTATTTATTTGAACAGCACTCCATTGGCAGCGAGGTCAAGGTCGCTGGTGTTAACAGCCTGGACATATTTGAGTGAATCTGTCTGAGCTTGCACTCCCATCATAACCCAGCCGCCTCGGGAAAATTTATCAGGAAAGCGCTATGCACTAATCATTTTTTTGGCGCCAACAATTTAGATATCTACATCACAGGTGTTAGGCTTTATTTCTTTAGAGTGAGGAAATAGCCCAGATGGTCTGCCCTGGCCCACTTAAACACAGGGACATATTGTGGTTCCCCTACTAAAGATCAGTATGTGCATAGTGTACTGATGCCACCTCTCCCCCTCCTCCTCTATCCTTGATGCATCATGGCGCCTCTCTCCCTCATCATATTTCGATTGCAACACTGATCGGGAACCAGAATGTGAAGCTAGCTTGAGAAGCCAGACCCCTCGCTGGAATAAGTTGCTTTAGATAGCCTCATCATCAATGGAGTTAGGGCATCGGATCAATACCTTATCATATCCCACATTATGGAATTCTTCTCTTCTCTTTTGGGGGCTAAGCAGTAGGGTCGTCTCTCTATCTCTCCCTTTCTATGGGACAATTGTAACATGATCTCAAACACTGAGAATGAGGCCTTAATCATTCCTTTGTCTGATGAAGATCTGGGAGGCCATTAACTCCGCCAACCCGAAGGCATCCTCTTGGCCCTGATGGGTATTTTATTCCTTATACAAGTATCTTTGGCCTTAGCTGCATCGGCTGGTGTGTCAAATCATTCAAGGTTTCTGTGTGGGGACAGTTGACATTTACGACAAGTGATTTTCTTTTAGCGCTGATGTTGATAAATAGGCATTGACATGTTAGTTATATATAGTTTGTATTGCCAATTATGTAGTTCATGACATTACTGTTATAATTGACGTTAACGCACAGGAGTTATAGGGTGTGTCGCAAAACAAATGTTTAATATCAAAAACAAAAAAAGGTATTGCCAAATAGATAATTCTCAGTACGATCCCTAACAAAGATGTAGTAGCCACTTATTTGCAACATACGAAAATGCAATGGACCATATTCAGTCGTATAAAACCCTCAATGCCGCTTTAATTTCATCTGGTATGTTTCCAGCTGCTTCATTGTTTTTTATCGTCAGCATCTGGACCAGCAGGTTCTTTCTGAGCTGTAATGAATCCTAGAGAAGATGGAAAAATAGAAATTTATAAATTGGTCGAAAAAAAATCGCACGATAAACCTCGTTATTGTGTACTTACGCGAGTGGTCTTCCTACCAGAATCAGTAGTACCATTCTGGTGAGCCATCTCCTGTAGGACAAGTAAAGCGGAGTCTTTGCTATTACAAAAAAAAAATAACTATATTATAACTATAACGGTCTGGTTAAAACGCGTGTGATCGATTTACTATATTACCGCCTGCCGTTTGAAACGATGTCGTGTGTTGACCAGTCATCGAGATTGGAATCCCAACCAGGGATCCTCATCTGCAACACATTGTTGAACTCTTCTTTCAACATTGTGATTTCCTTTCTCGTCTCAGTGTTATGAAAGTTGTATGGTCCACCATAGACGTCGATTGATGGATCGATTGGGAGAACCCTCCTAGTTTCCATGTCGACTACAAGTAGTCCGTACGAAGAATCCACGGAAACAAATGGTAGTAGATACTGTCGTCAATAGACACATGTTAGTACAAAATAGAATAAGCAAATTAAATTTAAAGAATAAGTATCTTACAATGTTAGAGTTGAACACATCATATTTAGGAAACGGCCGAACAATGGCATTGTCAATCGACAACGTGGTGCGTGTTTATTGCTCCATCAAAGAGTGTCTGAGGGCATGTGCCAGAGAATGAAACTGCAAGTTGAAAAAATATTTGTTTCCAAGCATTCTTGTACCTGCAATGCTCTCTACTTCAGCGCTAGCAAGCTTACGAACTGCTAGATTGAAGCACTCAGGATGAATTATTCCAAAAAGGCTAATTGTTTCCTGGAGCATCCGTAGGCTGATTTCAATATGCTATGGACGTTCGCTTCTAATCCAGATTGTGCTGCCCAAAAAATGCAGAGCAATCTTTACCAAATAACATTTATCCTTCACTGTATCACATTTAGACTAACTATTTTGTATAATATAAAGCAGTGAAAAAAAGATACTTAATTTAAAACACCCTAGCTCTTTTGCCTGTTAGCTATTTTGTCTTTAATAATGTTATAGATGAATAAAAATAACATGGGATACAGAGTCACACATAAAATATTTAAAAACGGTGTAACAGTGCAAAAAGTATATTAACTAAAATAAATAACACCTAGACAAACAAACATAATATAGTTATTTATTATGGTTAATTATGTCTAGCCTGCTGTGTTGCCCGTCTGGTATATAGCCTGATGTGTACGAGAGTAATATGAAGAGCAATACAACTTACTTTAGTGCCTCATCGTCCTGGACAACAGTTATAAATTGAAAAATGTATTCAACGGCATATTCTACGGCATTAATGTTGCCAGCAGCCTTCTGAGGTGCAGGAAAAGCCCCTAGTGGTGCGAGCTGAACATCAACTGGCTCGTGCACAGCCTCCATTGATGAGAGTCGTGAGTGATCGAAAATTGGTGAAGACTGGGGTGGGTGTTCAAACAGGAGCTCGTCGGAGGTTATATGAAGGGATCAGTTCCTGTTTGGCAGCTGCATCATATATACTTATAGGATCTCCAAATAGTACGGAAAATTCCATTGTTGAAAGCCAAATAATAAGCAAAGTTTTAATTAAGGTTGATTTTCAGCATCGGATTTTTACATAAGGCCGATGGAAAGTGTCCATATCATTCCATCCGTGCATGTCTATATTATTCATTTCCTAGTATAAGATATTTTCAGCTTTTGGACGGATCATATCTTGCGCGCTGCCAATTAGGATGTCGAAGCAGCATATATATAAAAGGATATATTAGTAATGCTTTTTATTGCCTGCCAAATATGTCCATTCGTACTTACGACGTAGATGATTCTTTCTAATTATAAAAAACGTGACGGGGGTGTATCAGATCTTTCTCCTTTTTTTATAGTTGAATATTTTCTTCCAGTTCAATCTCAACGAATCAGAAAAAAAACATCCTTTTATAAAAACAGATATCCCGAAGTAAGTACGCGTACAAAAAATACATACTTCCGTAATGGCTGCACTTATAATTGCTTTGCAAAAAGAAAACACACTTTAAAAGATATGTTTGTTCTGTGTGAATACATTATTATTATAAATGTAGAAAAAAGGACCGAGGCAAACGAGCTTTTGATTGAGCCGTGTTGAAAAAACAATTTCATCTATTGTCCATTTTTCCAGGCTACAACTGCAGCTTTGACATATGATACAGTTTCGTCAAGTGTCATTAAGGAGGCTTCGTGGATATCTACGAAAAAACAATTCGTTAGTACTGATAACATCGTAATACTGAAGAGAAAAAAAAGAGCCATAAAAAACGAAATATTTTATAGAACTAACCTTGAAGATGATGAACATCATCATTAATGTCGGGGGAGAACAAGAATGTGCTCTCCCTCATAGTCTCCATGCACTTATCCCTCCGGTTAACCTGTATGTACGTAACTGCAATTTTCTCGAACAAATTATCAGTGCGCTGCAACTGGTACAAGTGATGACCAGCATGCTCTTGGCTTAGGCATATAAAAAGTATCTCCCGTCTGCAATGATAAAGATATGTTGATGGTAGGCAACTATCAAATATTCATAATCATATAAAACCTCAAGTACTGATTGGAGTTTACCGAAAATTCATGATGCCTATCTCAACAAAATGGACCTGCCGTCTGTATACTGAATCCCACCTACGTTGTATCCTACCAGCATAGACAAGAATACCAACAACATCTGGAAAAAATTAAGTCTGTGTGAGACAAAATGTTAAATCGATAAATATGCAAAACCAAAATAAAATATGTTGTATCGGTAATTTGTTTGTCCCGTAGCAAGGATATGGCACCAAGTTGTGGCAAAAAAGGTGGACAAATTGTCGACGCAATACTGTGCACCGATGTCCTAACCATGGTTATATCAATTAGTTGAACGACAAACTCCTTGCATAGATACCAGAAGTGACCATCTAGCATTTCCGTGGGGTTTATCCCGACGCTACTGAAGTCATAAGTTAGCCCGGTCTGCAGAATGGCATTGAATCGATAAGCTTGGTTGCTGAAGGCAATTGCTTCAATCTTTGTTCCCTGGAAATTAAAAAAAAGATAACAAGACAATATATACATTAAAAAATGGTTGCTATATTTACTAATCACTAACTTCCTGGTCCAGAAGTATGCAACGAAAGTATGGGTTTCCCATTGCATGCACCCTGATATGGGACTTCCACATCACCCGTGCTCGAATGATCCAACATCTTTGATAGATATGTTCCATATGTACACTTTGAAAATTCAGGAACCTACACAAAATAACCCAAAATGATGGGATCAACAAACGATGATGTCATATAAGCGTGCATGAAGATATGTACACTTGCATGTTCATCGGAGGGATGGTGGACAGAGGCATGATGGTATCCGGTGGATTCGCCATCACCCTCCTCGAGGGCCTCGAGCTGTAAGATATCACCATGGTCAGGGAGCTATTGGATGAACTGTTAAAGAAAGATAGAGGGGCTCACGGGCACGGGTGCTGGCATTTATATATATAGTCCAAGGGGCCAACAGGCGCGATAATCAAATTTCTTTCATCATTTGAATGCGGCCGGTTATGTCAAATAGTATGTTCTGAGAGTTCTTTGGCAACAAATAATTTATAGCTAAAACATTTTGAAACAATTATTTATTTATAGTAAATTTAGATTCTTAATCTGATCGAAATCATGTCAATTATCTCATCAGTATCATTGTTTCCTTTTCGCCTCTGATTACGCTATATTCAATATAACAAAATGCGGGAATATAACGATGACTTCAGATTTTTATTTAGGAATGCAATATTAGGGTATATCAAAATAATTAAGGTGATAGTGCGTTAAGGTAAGTGTAGTCATGCAATTAATATATTACCATGGATTCGCCAATCTATCGTCGAATAAATATTTTACCGTTAATTACCAACATGATGCAATTTTGAAAATCGATTAATTACTCAGCTGTTATTATACTATATCTGTTATATTTTATAAAATCCGAACTTATTATATTTTATTACATGTGATGAGACGTCTTTTGTTACTCTGCAACGACTATGTTACGTGCATTTTAAATGCTAACAAAAAATTAAATCGAAGTTAGTACCAATAGTAATAATTAGTTCAGTAGGTCTTTAATGGCTTGATTCATTCTGTTTTTTAATTAGCGTGTATTTTTTAATTTGATTCTATATGCACACTGTAACAGCCGCACTTTTAAAACCAGCATGCTTAATTGAGAAGCCTGTGCATTTTATGACGTAAGTTAATTAATATAGCACAAACGCAGTCAACGCCAATTGTAATAAAAAGAAAATTTCGAGGAAAGTACGGACTACAACATTTGTACCAAGTATTCATATAAGAAAAAAAAACATAGCATGTTAGGCGACAAAGCTCAAAGGGAAGCACTGAACAAAATCAGTTATTTATTAACACTATCATAGTCTGACTACAAATCGATTACAAAGCAAACTGCTCTTAAGTAGCGTTGAAACATAAAAAACAAAAAGCTGTAAAGAATAATGTATAACTACTGATGAATGATCCTTTCAACGCATTTCCTTCTTCTTGTCACATTCTTGCATTGCTTGCATGTGCTTCACAACTGATTGATCTTCTTTATGAGAGTTTTAATCAGTGACATGTTTGCTTGGTTACCTGGAAAATTAGATCGTTTCTGGAACCCCAACCGTCCCCCAAACATTCTTTCCTATCGTCTTTCATAACTGTCAATGTACTACTAATAGGCAGGTTAATAGGCTAGACGTGATTATGCATCCAAAATATTTCATTCAAGTTTGTGCCAGCTGTAACGTTTACTTTCATCTCCTTGTTCACAGAGGGATGAGAACATCAAAAAATAAACAAGAATTAGGGAAATAAATAAAGAGACCTTCATAGCTATAGCTGTACATGAAAAATGTACACCGTTTAAAAATGGGTTGAACAAAGGATATATCACACAGTCATGCACACTCATAAATCTCAAGGCAGTACGCCAACATGTAAGATTTTAGCCATTTAATGAGTATGTAAATAAAATTTATCACTCACACTGAAATTCAATGTATCAAATATATTCTGCATGCTAAATGATGACATCACATGCATGCTACAGGTGATAATCAATTTGTACAAAGTAAATTTGACAGGTAGCGGCTCTATATGAAGCCAAACATTATTTCGGAATATCAAATTACAAATAACACGGAACGCTGTGTAACATATACATTGCCAGAAAAAATGCGATAGTGTAAAGCAAATAACAGTGATAAAGGTCATGAGGCCAATCATTATTTCTGATTATACTCTTACACATAACACAGTACGCTATGTGTCATGTACAAAATCAGATTACACATAACACACTATAAATTTATTGAAATGGATTTATTACTTTAACTTATTGGTGTATACCTCTAACAACCGAGATACGAAATGAAAAAATATGTCATACAACCGCATTTCAGCAATTCTTAACCATCGGAAATGTAAATTGCATATATAAATCCACCAGGTCTTATAAGACCTAACTTCATCCTGTAAGTACTTCCTTATAGGCGATGTTCTTCATTGAAGTCAGCAAGGAAACGGTCGGTCTTTTACGCTTTTTCAGGTTGTTGTGTTGCTTCTTGGCCTTATCCTTTGGCTTCTCCTTCTGGATAAGTATTTTAATGTTTCTCTTCGCGGTGGCTCGAGACAAAGCAACATAGAGTTGATCATGAGAGAACACTGGATTAGGTAGATACACACCAAAAATGGGGATGGTCTGCCCTTGAGCCTTGTTAATCGTCATAGCAAAGCTAAGCCTTATAGGAAATTGCTTCCTCTTAAACTTGAAAGGAAACATGTCGTTGTCAGATGGGCATAGAGGTATTCGAGGAAGGAAGACCCTCCTACCAGCGTGCTGTCCAATCACAATTTCTGCATCAATGGTGTTCATCTGAAAGCCTCTAACAACAAGCCTAGTCCCGTTACACACACCATTAGCTGGATCAATGTTCCTTAGAAGTATCACAGGGCAGTTCAGCTTTAGTTTGAGTGCACGCGGAGGAAGACCATTGGGAGTCAATCCATTTAGAAACTCAGGAGCATAGTACCCATATGGGTCGTCCTCCGCACTGTCAAAGCTATGGTAGATTACTTCATCTCCTTGGAAACGCTCTATCAAGCGGATGTTTATCTTGTCGACGTTGTCATTTGTCGTGGAAAGGATTGCGCGAGATGTCATGTAACTCGAATCTGCCATGTTGTCATCTAGACTTGGAAACACGTGGTCAGTCAGCTTCTCCAGGTCGTCAACCTCACCTGTTGATGGAAGACAAATATCATCAGGGAGTATTATGTTGCCTTGGTCGTCGGCTTCCTCAGTGCCATTACCGACCCTGAGCAAGTAATCTGCAAACCAAGTGTCATTACCAGCCCTCATGTTGGTGATGAGCCGAAGCTGCCGCATACTCTTCCATAGATGAGAACTTCGGAGGCTTGCATCAATTATCTAGCCCCGTGACCCCCTTCTAACAACCGGAAGCACCTGCCTAAAGTCCCCGCCAAAAACAACTGTCTTTCCTCCAAAGGGTCGGTCGCGTATTCCCATGATGTCGCGCATGCTATTGTCTAATGCCTCAACCGCTTGTCGCTTAGTCATGTTGGCCTCGTCCAATAGTATCAATGAGGCAACCCTTAGCAGCTTGGCGGTCCCACTCTGCTTGGTGAAGTTGAACGACGCTCCATCATCGCAACTAAGTGGGATTTTGAACCTTGAGTGGGCAGTCCTGCCGCCAGGCATGATAGAAGCAGCGACACCCGACGTCGTGGTAGCGATAGCAATCTTGCCCTCGCGCCTCACTTGGCGAGCATCGCCCTGTAGAGGAAGGTCTTCCCCGTACCTCCCGGACCATCAACAAACAATATACCCCCATCACCACGTTCAACGGACGCTAGTATTTCGTCGTATGCAGCCCTTTGCTCAAAATTCAGGGAAGATGACAATTTAGTGTCACTTTCGTCAAACTCAATAGTTGATTCCTCGATAATCTCTCTGGCCTCGCCCTCGGTTGGGTCAAATGCATCATCGATCATTGGAAGAGCGAAATCAATAATGTCTTTACCCATAGACTGCAACATACCCCTAATGTCAAGCAACACCATCTGCTCCACCTCGTTCGGGGACGTGCGTGTCCGACGGTAGTCATCGGACATAGCCTCGAGGTGTCTATCCCATAAACCGCGCACGTCGCCTGGCTCGCAGTGCACCAATATTGTTGCAAAGAGCCTCCTAAGAGAACATGGCATAGCCCACTGCTCCGCCTCAGTAAGACAGTCGTCGAGCATGTTGTCTGCCTCGATGAGTCCCAACCTTTCACCGGCCTCTCTAAAGCTCCCACATACAACGCCGTTGACAGTGAGCAAGTCCTCAAATGATGTTTTCCCCGTAACATGGTTCAACAACACACGAAGGAAGTATCGCTCCCCCTCGCCAGGATTGGCAGACACAGTACGACCTATCTAAAAACGCTCCACCCGCATCTTCCAGAACTTCTTCTTCTTCTCCCACGTGAAGCTTCCGGGGAAATCCTTGTACAATATATGCCTTGCCCAAGGGTGTTTTTCGTTTGCCTTGAAATATTCCGTTAACATGGATTTTGAAGCATTCTCGGAGGATACAACATTCTTCAAGTCAGCCTGTGCATTGAATGCAACCCTGTGCATATTCGGGAGATGAAGAGGCAACTGCAAGACAGGAGGGTAATTGGCACACAGTGGGAAACCAAATATCCTCCACATAGCCTCCGGAGGGGTGACCCATCTTGCGTCAACGTATCTCTTGATCTAATCAATGTTACCATCAGCGTCTGGCTGGTCTATGCAGAAAGAAGCCTTATCATGGCCCTTATAAATGTACTTATAAATGTATTTTACAGCCTTTATGCTAGAGCAGACCTCGACGTTGATGTGACAATTAAACATCCGCAGAAGGTAAGGGTTATATGGCACAACCCATCGGTTGTCCAACATTTTTCCTTGAACCTTAGCGCGTCTACCATCGTCTCTACGACGATAAACTGGGTATGAGTCCTTGCCTTGTATCGTGTTTTCACTGAACGGGCGTGGGTATCTGCACTTGCATTCATTATCTTGCATGCAAACATTCTTCGGGTTGAGAGCACCGCATGGTCCGTGCATCATATGTTTTACCACCATTGCATACAATTCCGGATACTTCTGCTTGTCTGGGAGCTCTGCGGAAATGAGTCGGTCATACTGCTCTGGGACAAGAAGCTTATAATTTTAATCCATGATCAACAAAAAATGTGCGTGGGGGAGGCCTCTCTTATGGAACTCGACTACGTAAACATAAGCAACAACAACACCCAGGACCATCTTCTTGAGCAACAAATCTTTCAAAGCCTCTAGTTTGCCATAGAACACGCGAGCCACAATATCAGGTCGGTCTTGCGCCGTCTGTCCGGGAAGCAACTCATTTGTTATCTCTTCCCATTTAGGGTTGCAAGTCATGGTCAAGAAGATATCAGGCTTCCCGTATGTATGTACAATTGCCATGGCATCCATATGTCTCTTCTTCATGTCGCGGTCGCCACCAGGGTAAGTTCCAGGGAGAACTATTCTCTTCCCAACCGCGCTTGCTCGGGTCTCCCCGGATGTTATTGTATCAACAACTCCTTTATACAGATCGGCACGGATCTGCGTCTGGTTCTTCCTGTACCACCTCAACCGACAGCTCTCAATCTTAATGTACATGTCAACCGCCCATTTCTGCAGTAGGCGTGCTCCACAGAGAATTGGATTGAAGATTGCAGGCCTTGTTTGCAGCATGTAACTGTAGTAGTCTCTAACGGAGACGCATAACCTGCTATTCCCCTCTGCACACATTTGATTTAGATCGCGTGAGCATTATCTTTAAACACAACAAGATATTTTTAACAAAGTGGGACACAAAATGACATACCTGCATCATCCTCATCATCATGAGACAAACGAGGATTTTGGACAACATCCCAATCAACATTACGTTTGGGTAGCTTCGGATGCCAACCTAGCTCCCCCATTGGAAAGAATAATGGATAAGACAACGGGTCATATGCCCCCGAGGTCACACGAATACTATGCCTTTCGTCGTTGTTACCACAAAGTGTTATCTTGCGGTCAAACCTTTTTGCTAGGTCAGTGCCCTCAACCCAAATTGCAGCAACCTCAGAGGACACCGGTCTATTATACCTTCTTTGATCCAGCCTCTTATCGGTGTTTAGGTCTATCCTATAATCATCGAGGTTGTCCTTGTGTGCACCCAAACTCCTAAATTGCTGGGAGCATGGGTTTTCTTTGAGTATGTCTACTAACCTCTTCACGACATCTTTGTCTAATTGCTTTGTGGCTGCCTTACGATGATCTAGGTTAGGGTCGTCGTCATAGAAGTACAACTGCAGATGTTCTGGACGCGAGCTTGGCCCGAACGAATGGACATTGTGGTAGATGGTGCCGTGAGCTCGGAATGTGTACACCCCAGACCTCATGTTTGTGTAGTTTTCATCAAGGCTGACGCCAAGGGTGGTGAAGGCGAAATGCCCGTTGAAGAACCGTATGTTCTCCCGAAAATGTCTCGAATCTGCATCCATGCTGGACCATAGCCTCTTTAGCTCTGGGATTGGTTCCGGTTGCTTAAGCTGGATCTGACCATTGCGACAGCAGAAGCCGTCAGTCTCAGATTCAAACTTCCTGGCCATACAGTGTTTGCAATTTTCACCGAGTTTCAGGACGTGAGTGCTGTCTGGAATGTTTGAGTAGACAGTGTCAAATGGATCAATCTCGCTAAGTATATCGGTACACTTGCTCGCTTCCTCATCATCATCCAATACGTCATTATCGGACCCTACGGGGATTTGATGCAAAATCACGTACAATTCACGAACAACAAATAAATGAGACTACAAAAGAGCTCCAAATCATAAATAGTGTAGGGTTTGCAATACCTTCGTTGCAAAACATATAGTACTCCTCATCAATCAATTCATGTGCTTCATGCTCATGACGCATGGTGCCGCTTTGGAAAACATCGATGTCCTCTGCATTGTCGTCATACAGATAGTGAGAACGGACACAATCATGTTAGAACGACATGCCGAGAATGAGCTTAAGAAACTGTCATTCGCAAATTCTTACCAGCGGCACCGGCAGAGTATGTCGGCATATTCGTCCCCGGATCGTCATCAGATGAATCATCTTTTGCGGCCTGGGAGACGGCTGATGCGCGGCTAGGGCATGCGGGACATTCGGAGTCTGAGATTGCTAGTTCTGTAAGGGGGATTGCGATGCATTCTTTGCAAGGTGTTTTTTCCTTCGGTCATAATTGGCCTTCCTCTGTGCACTTGACTCCCCCTTCTCATTCGCCGACATGCTTTTACGGCGTTGCATGCTCCTCTCGCGTCTTTTTTCATTGATTATTTCTCTGTCCTCGAATGTTAATTCGTCACTTCTCTTCTGATGGCATGCTCTGCTCCTTGTGTTTTTTGTCTCCCTTTGATCGTTTGTTAAATTACGCTTCCGCTCATTGTCAGTATGCATCCTATCTAGAACAGTGTCCTGAATGACAGACTGGTCTAAAGTTGAAGGGGGACATGTTGCTCCCTCTTTCATTAATTCTGTAACGCTAGGTCTATTTTGGTCGTCTGGATCAAAAATAAGTTCAATCCGTAATTAGTTAATTTTGATTTATCGGATTTGGGGGAGTCACATATAGAGTAGCAGGGACTGCCATAGAAACAGTAATTAAACATACGCGCATACCTGAAGTAGCAGATGCATTATTGTTTTGATCATGGATTCGCTTATCCTTGTTCCTCCAATAAGCAGCTCGCCTTAGGGCGTTTCTATGGTCTCTCTTGCATTCTTCTTCAGTTCTTTCATTTGTTTCTTGTATGTCATTCAATATCCCGTCTGGAGCCATTACAAACATTACCGTAAATAAAAAATAATGGAACTAAGATGGAAGCAATTTTTGTTATAGTAGAACAATACTACAATACCTTGTAGCTCTATGTCATTAACGATCCCAGTCGAGACCTCCGTTGAATCAGGAAGTGCCGACGCATCATTCGACAATGATGTATAGTTAGAGCTAGTGTGGTTGCCTTGCATTCAAAAGTTGTGCAGAGATTTTATTGCTTCTTGATAAAAACAGGTCTTACCATAATGATTAAATCATTAATAGCATACCTGATAAACGCAGGTTGTGTGCATGTTCAACTTGTACGGTACATTGTTTCTTCCGCAGATAGGAAGCCCTCCTGAGGGCGTTTCTATGGTCTCTCTTGCGTTCATCTTCCGTTTTATGATCTGCTTCTTGGGTGTCTTACAAGATTACATTCCCGAATATTAGAGAAAAAAATAGATACGCCTACGTAATTGGTGGATGATTATGAACATTATGATCACCCTGATGCTCCGTGTCACAGATGGTTCCAGCTGACATCGTATTTGAACTTGGAAACGACTCCAAGCTGGTTGGGTTGTCTGGTGAACCGGATTTGACCAAACAAAATTATGCTAATTGGTATAGACGATACCAACTGTAATATTAAAAACATTTTGAACCTTACCTGTAACCACAAGGGTCTTTGCATTTTCATCTAGGACATTAGGTAGTTTTTTCCGTCGATAGGAGGCCCTTCTCAGTGCGTTTCTATGGTCTCTCTTGCGTTCTGCCTCCGTTCTATCCTCTGTTTCTTCGGTGTAATACTGGTTTGCTACTTCATCTGATGTCATTAGCGGGAAACACAAATATTAGAGAATATAACATAAAAATGTGAGAAATATGTTCAATGACTACTCAAAATATGATCACCTTGACTTTCATTCTCATTAACGAGACCAGAAAGACCCGCAGTTGAAATAGAAAATGTTGACGCATCATGCGACAATGCCGCATAGTTAGAGTTAGCTCGGTTGTCTGCTGAACAAAACTTGTCCCAACACATGTTAGCTAAATGGTTTTGACATACCGAATATCATGGATAATAGTCTTTAAGCTTACCTGAGGATTGAAGGGCAAGTGCATTTACATCTTGGACATTAGGTTTAGTACTCTCCCTATTTTCGAGAACATTTGTGATATCTGATAGACACTGGCGACGGGCAGACTTCCCAATGACTTGTTGGTTACCCAAAACATCCGACAACTTGTTGCGATAAGCAGCCCGCCTACGAGCGTTGATAAGATCCCTATGATCTAATAAGTGGCAAATTATTGTGCATCCTAAAAACTGTTGCCCGGGATATAAGCACAATATTACGTACTACGCAAAATACGTATGCACATCAAACTTAGAGTGTCCATCAAGCTTACCAGATTTTCCAACTACCGGCTGATTCTCATTTTGTGAGCTGACAATATCCTCATTTCGTTTAATCCGATAAGCTGCACGTTTCCTTGCATTGTACTCCGCCCTTGCATTATCCGCGTATTTTTTGCATTCATTATTGAGTGTTATAGTTTCATGATGTTTGGAAGCAATGACGTCTGCATGTATAAATACAAATAAGAAAACAAGTTAAAGGATGGTTGGGAAGGTGGATATCATGCCTATGGATACCTTGAGAAATATCTTTAGTTTCGAGCCATTCGGAAACTGTGTTGTCTGCATCATGTTATAAATACAAACAAAAAAACAAATATAACACACTGAACCAGCACTGCACAACCCGGTTGGGAAGGAGCATACCTTCAGTGTCAACTCGTAGCTCTGTCAGATTAGCCGGTTCAGTTTGACCATCAGCATGGTACCCAACCCTCAACCATTCTGATGCATATGTAGATTTATAGTCAGCATTCTGATGCATAATGTATGCCTGGTATCGAGGCAAACAACAAACTAATTTCTGTTCAATGATGTACCTGTTTCCGTCGTGTATCTTGGGTCAACATTTTTAGATACGTTTACGATGCTTGAATTAGATTCTTTAAGATTTGTCTCGCTCGTAGGGGCTGCAACACAATAAGCATGGTCCTTAATCTCAGAGGCACCAGTAAGCACCAGTACTATATTGCTATGTCAGATATGCAAGTCAGGCATTACAACAAAGAATGGTACCCAACCCTTAACCATTCTGATCCATATGTAGATTTCTAGTCAGCATGAATACAAAACCAATGTCTGCCTGGTATCGAGGCAAATAACAAACCAATTTCTGTTCAATGATGTACCTATTTCCGTCGTGTATCTTGGGTCAACATTTCCAAATACGTTTACGATGCTTGAATTAGATTCTTTAAGATTTGTCTCGCTCGAAGGGGCTGCAACACAATAAGCATGGTCCATAATCCCAGGCACCGGTATTATATTATTATGTCAGATATGCAAGTCAAGCATTACAACAAAGAATTCTGCAAAAAGTTATATACCGGGTTCCGTCGCGTAATTAGCTTCATATTGTTCATCAAGGTTGCATTGTATTCTTCATGATTTGTACCGCTAATCTGACCTGCAACACATTTTGTTAAAAGATTGTTAATGGTATAAATGCAAGTAAAATTGGTGCAGTGATTTTTACCTGTAGCTACGACCTCTTCTAGTTGATGTTCACCGTCCTTGCTTTTTGCATTACCCATTCGCAAATGTATTGACCGTTATCTCCAAATTGTGTTTGTCTGAGATGTTTTTGAGGCCTGGAAGAAACTTAAAGGAAACCTGACTTGGATGGAGATAGTAGATGCAAGATGAAATCCAGAAAGATGGCGCATGAGCAAGAGGGTAATTTACTTGAAGGCATGCACAAGATGGTAAATTACTTGAAGGCATGCACACTTTATTATGCCAAAACATATATTATGCATTCTTGTCAGCCACAATCGTTGTTGATTGAAAACTATAAAATTAAGGTAAGGATGTTATACTGCCATATATTACTGGTTGGCAACATACTAATTTTCTCAAAAGATACCTATTTCAAATTGTTGTCAGCGAAAATCTGGTAATCATTACACTATAGCTATTCTCTCTGTATATTTCAAATTGTGCACTGAACCTTACATGGTACTATTCTAATTTGCAGTTTTGACAGAGTTACAGATCAACAGATTTTGCTGCTATTGGGATGTCTGGTATATAGCTATTGTCCATGAACGTGTGTGCATGGAAAATGCAGGACTACTTGTGTCCAGCCCTGAACCTTAATTGCTGTTTTGCCAGAGTTAAAGATTTTCATGCTATTTGGATGCCTGGTAGATTGGTAGATTACAAGATCTACAAATCTCTATTAGTATCATGTGTTGCCTCTGATGCCTGAGATGCCTGCCATGTATGTGGTGGCCGTACATTCTCAAAACTGAGATTATGTGATGCCTGTGATGGCTGTACATCTCCTGGTGTGTGTGTATGCAATGACATGGATGTCAATTTTTGTGTGTACAAAATAAGGCTGTTTGAAAGGGATAGCCGGCGTAGGATATGTGATACCTGGAGTTTGTGTGTCTGGCGGCGGATCCTCGACGCCTTCAGCGTGGAGAGGTGGGAGTGAAAGCCGACGCCACGTCCTCGACGTCTCCGGCGATGGGTCCTGAAAGGGATCGGCTCCGGATCCGGAAAGCGCTCTGCGAAGGTCCTGAACAGGAGCAGAGCCGGATCAGTGGAGGCAGGCGGATTTGAAGTTCGAGTTACGCGCCGGCGGCGGCGCAGGGAAGGAGCGGTGGCGGCGCAGGGATGGAGCGGTGGCGGTGAAGTTTCGAAGGGCGGCGGCGGACCAAGGAGGGCAGATTCAGGGAGACACTCCCTCGCACGAGGAACACCAGACCTCGAATCGAGGGCACGAGACCTCGCTCGAGGACGCACTGTGCGGCGTTTTTTTTCGCTGGTTAATTTTCGCCGGTTTTTTTACGGCGGTTTTTTTACGACTGTGTTAGTTAACTGTGACAGGAGGCTCAGCTTCTGCGGCACTCGATCGCGGGGTTAATCGTGGTTTTCCGCGGTTGGGAGGGAGGTGGGAAGTAGTACCAAAGAAGTACCAAAATAGACCGGTTTAGGTGGGACGAAAATTGAACCGGAACGCGACCTACCAACTGAGACATTAGGAGTAGAGATACCTCTACGTCCAGAAGCATCCAACGAGCACCAATGAAGCGATTACACGCGTGCAATTCTCACGGAACCTAAAAACTGTAGAAACTACTAAGAGCATTCATATCCAAGCGCCTATTATTAGACGCGAAAATGAACAAATTAATTATTCAAAATATAGTATATATTTGGTGACCCGTGTGAAGCATTTTGATCCTTGGCTTGAAAGTACCCAAGCCTACACCATTTTATGCTACGAAAAGAGGTTTCAGTTACTTATGTGTTAGAGGCAAGTCCGCTGGATATTCAGTTACGGGAAAAGGGCTTCCTGCTTTGAATTACAAAGCAAAAAACACCGATCGTATCATCATATATCAATTGCTAGGGCGAATAGCACAACAAGTCCAAAAGAAAAGAGAAAGAACAAAGAAGAAACAAATGCCAACAACAACAGCTCGACAAAACGCGGATGGCCCGAAACCGCTGCGCCCTCCGAATTCGACCAACCACAGTTCAAGGCTCCAATCCGCTGCGTACCAATCAACACCTCCAAAAAGGAATCTGACGCTGACGACGCTGCTGGCCGGACGTGTCCTAGGATTTCCCCCGGCACGGGGAGGGGAGTAGGGGATGAATACCACTGACATCTTCCGGAAGGAATGGCGGTTACGTAGTCACTGTAGGCACCTCGTCGTCGACGGGAACGTCTCCTCCCACTGAATGCGCATCGCCGAAAATCCTGAAATATATTCAGGAATAAATGCGAGCACCTGGATTTGAACCCTGGTGGGCTGGGGATACCACAGTCCATCTAACCATCCAACCATAGGTTGGTTCGCTGGGCTTATAAATGCTTAACTAGCATGTTTATCGTATCAGTTTCCTTTTTTCTTATACTGACACACACACACACACACACACACACACACACACACACACACATATATATATATATATACCTAATTTTTTGAAAAAATAATTGATATTCGGCTGAATACCCCTTTTTTTTTGCGGCCATCAGCTGAATACACTTGAATTGAGGTGAGACCGTCCCTATAAAGAGGAGGGCAGTTTGGTAGATAATATTCCGTGATTCAGCCCATGCTAGTAAGCCAAAGTTTTGCATCAAGATATTTTGCAGACAACACGACATATGTATTTTAGTTCTGGCACAGTGCATACACCCGTTCGAGGTTATGGCTGAGATCCTGAAACTTCTGATGATCAAAAGATGGCCTCTATCAGTCTGTCAATAGTTTGAAAACCCGAGCCGGTGAGCTTATTGGTTTATGTTTTCACTGGTCGGACCGCCGGTAAGCTGCTTCAGTGTTTAGTTTTCTATGACCAAAATATTTTATTTTTTACTAATGTAGCAGTGAGAATTGAGAACAGGTCAAATAATGTTATTTTCTACCATATGACATGGACTTAAGTCAGGAAATCGGGTTAGTAGGAATATCCTTTGCCTTCGGCTGTTCCTTCACTAGTAGAAAAAGGGGTATTTGTCCCGGTTCATAAGGGCCTTTAGTCCCGGTTCTGGAACCAGGACTAAAGGGTCGTTACTAAAGCCTCCCCCTTTAGTCCCGGTTCTTACACGAACCGGGCTAAAAGCCGTCCACGTGGCCGCTGCCTGGAGGTCCACCTTTAGTCCCGGTTGGTAACACCAACCGGTACTAAAATAAATTTTATGATTTGTTTTTCAAAATTTTCCTTTATAATTTTTTTTGAAATTTTGTTATTTTCAAATTTCTGAATTATTTTAACCTCTAATCTCTAATCACCCCCATCACTGCTCAATTTAACCTCTAATCTCTAATCACCCCTCATCATTCCAAATCATCTAACTTCCCGGACAGTCACCCATCTCACTACTCCAGCCTGAGCACGCTTAACTTCCGGGTTCTATTCTCCCTCGTTTCCAAGTCTGCACTTGTTGTTTTCCTGACAATAGTAAGATGTCAATCCTATTAACCCTCAGGAATTTGGCTTGAGCATGAAGTCACACATTTCACTGTTTGAGTTTGAAATTATTGTTCTAAAAAACAATAATTATTTAGTAACACTAATATTTCTTGAATAAGTAGTTTGACCACAGTTTGACCAAATTTGACCAAAATTCAAAAACACTGAAATAATTATTTAGTAACACTAATATTTCTTGAATAAGTAGTTTGACCATGGTTTGACCACAGTTTGACCAGATTTGACCAAAATTCAAAAAAACTGAAATAATTATTTAGTAACACTAATATTCTTGAATAATTATTTAGTAACACTAATACTTCTTGAATAAGTAGTTTGACCATAGTTTGACCAGATTTAACAAAAAAACTGAAATTTGAGCATAACTTTTTTTCCTTTTAGAATTTGAGGATTCTAAAAATTTGCAAACAGGCTGTAGGCGGTCAAAATCGGATGCGGATTTTCATGCTGAACATTTTGATATATTATACGTTTTTTCTGACATAGTATGCAAAAGTTATAGCCGTTTTACATTAGTTCGAAAATGGGACCTTTAGTACCAGTTCGTGCCACAAACCGGTACTAATGCCTCAAAACCCATTAATACCGGTTCATGGCACGAACCGGTACTAATGAGCATCGCACCCATTAGTACCGGTTCGTGGCACCAACCGGGACTAAAGGTCCCATTTGAACCGGGACTAATGCCTTTGCCGCATGAACCGGGACCAATGCTGACTGAACCGGGACTAATGGGCTAACCCGGCCTGGACCAAAGCCCTGTTTTCTACTAGTGCTTAGGACATGGGTTCGATTCCTAGCACAACAGGTTGTCCGAGCAAACCAAGAACAACCACGGTGACTCCATTGGGACTGTTTCTGTTTTTTGAAATACACCATTAATCCTTTTTTTACCTAGCTGCCATGTGATGCAAAATAAAATAAATCTATTCTCCATGCTATGTTGTATACATTTTAGTCACCTCTTTCCACTACGGGAAACAGATAATTTGCCGTCTGTGAATCACAGATGGCAAAGACCTAAATCCAGACGGCAAAGATTTTGCCGTCAGGAAGCAGACGGCAAACTCAGACGGCAAAGATAAGTCGGCAAAGAATAGTTTGCCGTCAGCTTTTCATCAGGAAGACGGCAAAGACTTTGCCGTCACCCAAATACCAGTCACAGACGGCAAAGAAACTTCTTTGCCGTCAGCCAAAACACAATCTTTGCCATCAGCCAATCTACTTTACATACGGCAATTTTTTTTTAAATATAAAAAAATTCACAGGACCGCTAAACATCAAAAGATTTTCCCTGGCATTCTTTATAGGTCGTTTTACACAACAAAACTATCATAGTTGGTTCTTATAACACAACATATATAATTTTTTGATGGTGAAATACAATTCCATTGACCATTGTTGTTCTAAAACAACATCACAATATCCATCAACACTTGTTGTTCTAAAACATCATGAATGAATTTCACAATACAAGGCTATTTTGTTTCACAAGATAAACAGATTACACACGGATGGATTACACAGAGTAGACACAAATGAATTAGTACATAGATTACAACAGGGATATCTCTCAAAATACAAAAGAATGCAATAGTGATGGGGCTCAATGCGTCCGTCGCTGCGCCGGAGCTTGCCACTGGTGCGGCAGTGCAGCATCGAGGGATGGGGTTGGGGGCCGGTAGGGGCGAAGCGGGACGGGGCGGGCTTGGCGGCGCCGGAGGCAGAGAAGGAAGGGGCCGGCGGCCGACGAGGGACGGGGCCGGCGCCGGCAGCCGACAGGGGCGACGAGGGATGGGGCCGGCGCCGGCAACCGACAGGGGTGCCGGCAACCGTGGCAGCCGGCGACAGGGGCCGGGGAAGGCGAGCGAGTCCGTGGCCGGAAGGCGAAGTGGGGTCGCCGGTGTACTGTTTCTGTAGTCTGGATCGAGGGGGAGAGAGAGGTACGAGAGAGAGAGAGAGTCGTGGTGGGGTGGGGTGAAGGATAAGGTCGTCGTGGGTCTGGGGCATGGCGCAGGGCATGTGGGCCGTGGGGCCTGGGGCGTGGGCGTTGGGTAGGGATAAGATGGATGTGTGGACCGGATTCTGCCATGTCACCAATCCGAGTGATGGATCCGTGGGCTGTGTTTCTTCTTTGCCGTCTGTGTTTTTATTTACAGACGGCAAAGTACCCTACTTTGTTGTCTGCAAATAAACACGCAGACGATAAAGACTTTGCCCTCTGCATTTTATATTACAGGCGGTGGGGTCGGGCGTGGGTGGTGGAGGAGAGTGCTAGGGGCTGCCACGTCATCGATCCAGGTGATCGATCCGCGTGGTGTGTTTGTTTTACAGACGACAAACGACATACTTTGCCGTCTGTAATAAAAAATACAGACGGCAAAGTCTTTCCCGTCTGTATTTTTTATTACAGACGGCAAAGTATATATTTTGCCGTCTGTCAAACAAAAAGACAGACGACAAAGACTCTTTGCCGTTTACAATAAAAAACACAGACGGCAAAATACATTTTTGCCGTTAGTCATTCTTTGCCGTCAGCAGCTGACAGCAAATGTGCTCTTTGCCGTCTGGCCCGATGAAAAGCTGACGGCAAAGATGCCTACTGACGGCAAACTAGCTGTTTCCCGTAGTGTTCTTGTCATCCCAGTTATACCTCTATTGCCACTATAATTCACAAAAATGGAAATTTGCCACACAATTATGACGAAACAAAGATGAAGCGGCCATGCTATGTTGAACATTTTAGTCACATATTTCTGTCATCCCAATTCTACCTTTGTTGATATGATGACAAATATGTCTTTTTGCCATGTTGTCATGTACATATATGTCAAAATTATTATACAAACAATGACAATTTTAATTAAAATATCATGGAAAACTTCAATATCCATCTGCCATGCAATTTCTATTTTCAATGACACGGCAAATTTAGTATGCATTTTTGCTGTGCAATTTCTGTCAGCTGCACCACTAGCGGCATAGATGTTTTTCTGCCATGTTAGATGAACAAAAAAGATTACATATATGAATTTTTTATTATACAAACGATGGAAATTTTAATTTAAACCCATGGAAATTTAAATATTTATCCAACATGGCAATTTCTAATTGCACAAACCCATGTTAATAAAAAAATGATAAGTTTACTTTTTCGCATTTGCCATGGCAAATTCCTTTTGTTAATGTTAGCATGGAAAATTAGTTATCCAGAAGTTAAGAAGTCAATTTGCTTTTAGTTCCATACGATGCAAACCCGTACTAGCAAAGTGGCAAATGTAAGATGTATTATTTTGCCATGGCATTTTGTCTTTGTCATAATTAGGGTGGCAAAATAGTTTACCATGTGAAAACAAAATAAAAAGTTGTCATGGTGTACAAAAAAGCAAGGGCATTTCGAGAACTGCCATGAGGGTAGAGAGAAAAAATGTCATGTTTTGCCATGTTAGGGTTACAAAATTCGCCATGTGAACATTACATAATTTAATAAAATATGTGTTCATGTACAAAAATAGCAAAAAGTTATAGGAAATTGCAGTAGTATTAGCACAAATATTTTTGCCATGCCATTTCCAAAATCAAAATGTTGTAAACTTTGCATATGTTAAAACAACATCATGGCAAATTGTAAAATAGTTTGTTCTACTCGCGTGCCAATTTTTTGGAAAAAAATAATTTCTAAGAAAACATGATTTTTTTTATCAGAAGGTGTAAAATAGTAACATGTCGAAGAAAAAAAAAACAATTTTCCCGCCATTCTATTTTTGTGCATTGTCATTGTTTGGCTTAAATGTCCCCAATACGTCATGTCAATTTTTGTTTGATTTTGTTTTTAGCTATTCAAAATGAGGTCCGAAGTCCAAATACCTGTTTCAAACCTTTTATAGAGCATCAGAGGGTTGTCTCAAAATAAAAATAGAGCATCATAGGAAACTGGAATTTTTTATTTCCGCCCAATTACAGGCTCGAATAGTTTTGTTGTGGACGGGGTAGGGGTGTCCGCGGGCCATTTTGTCATAGCGAACGATTCGTTCGATTTATCGAACCTACTAGCATCAATGAATTGTTGGTTCCAACCCCCTCAGAAATCTGACGTTTCCGACATATCCTGGTCAATTTTCATTGAGTCGGCCGGCTTAGAAAAAATCTCCATGAAACTAGACCCGGGCATGGACAGCCCGACCTGGTCAGCCCGGCCCGAAAGCCCGACGTCTGGCCAGCTTGGACTTAGCTTTTCCGCCTGAAGCCTGGCCCAAAAGCCCAAAACTAAGCTTGAATAGGGCATAAATAATTATTTTATGTGAAATATTTGTATAATGTATAGTTTCAATATCCCAAAAATTATTAATTTAATGAGAAAAGCACTGTTCATATGTTTTGGGCCAGGCCGGGCTCAGACTTGAGTTTTTGTGGTCAGGCTTTACAAAGCCCGGCCCAACGAAAATCCTGCATGAGAACTCTCTTCTACCTTGGCACTCTATACCATGTTAATATATCTCTCCCTAATAATAAAGCACGGATTGGGTCTCCGGGTTCACCGTCACAATACGCTTCTTCCCGTGATTTTACGTTTTCAGTTTGAATTTAAAACATATTCGAGGTGGTACTAAAACATGCATCCACTCGCCAGAAAATACGTTGCCTCCCTCTATGTACGTCCGGCTGGGCCTTGTGCTTCTCGCTGGGCCTTGGCCGAAAGAAGCACACGCAATATTTCGTCCATCCCGATCCTTGCTAAAATACCTTGTACATGAGTGCATCAATGGCTTCACATATTTAAAAGTACCACCTCGGTCTTTCACATCCACATAGACCAGTTAATATACCTCTAGAAAACTAGCAATCACGTGGCACCTGAGACGTGGGAAAACAACAAGAGAAAAAAGCAGGCATTCATGAGGCGACATGGCAAGACGACGGGAAGAAAAGCACGCATGCATGTACGGCCAAACAAAGATCGACGCATGGTCTCCTTGCGCACAACCATCAGCCACCCAGCCGGCACCACCACGAGCAAGAGCCGGCAGCAACAGGCTCGGCACAACCACCACGCTCGCTGTGGCGAAGGCCGCAACGCCGTACTCCCGGCCGGTGCCGCCTTGCGTGGAGAGGCAAGGGATGCTCTCGATGGCTGGGATAGCTAATAACTGCTTTAATTAAGCTGGTGGAACAACGACACTGGTCTGCAGACCGATGCCATCCTGCGACATCGCGCCAAGACGACGGCGTACCCTCAACGACACCCTCTAGCGAAGCTTCCGTTGCATCCCTGATGGCACCATCGTCGTCTACAGCACCGCGAGCGCGTCACGCCAGACGCCGGTCTGCAGACCGATGCCATCCTGCGACATCGCGCCAAGACGACGGTCTGTAGCACTGATGCTATCCCGCGGCGTCGTTTCCCACGTAGCTAGCAACGCTGGTGGGCGCCGCATGGCAGTACCGGTGTCCCCTGCAACGCCGGTGAGCACAACGCATGTCTCCCCTGCAACGCCGGTAAGCGCTGCATCTCACCAACGGCTGAGCCGACGAATGTTGCAACGCAGTGCGGCGGCAATGGCCATATTTGCTTCACATCACGGCCATATTTGCAAAACATTGAACGGAGAGTACGGACTTGAGGGCTACAACTTGAGAGCATATCCATGGCGGAGAGGAGCAAATAGAGAAGAAGGTCATAGAGATGAAGGGGATCTCGTACAGAGTAAGAGGAAAAAGAATGGGTGGCTTGTGTGCCTCTCGGCAGAAGATAAGGAAGCGGTGGGCGGTGGGTGGGCCTCCACGGGACACGTGGTGCATGCAGGAGGTGGTTTGCGAGCGACGAAATCATCCGGCTTAAAAATAACGTTTTCCTTTTTACTTTTTTGTAAGAAGGACCCCAGATTATATTGATATTGAAAATAAGCAGTGATACAACACAACCCAAGAAAAATATGAAATTACAAACTGCACCATGGGGAACCAATCTAGCCACACCTCCAACGAGGGATGAGGGCGCGCCACTGTGGCCATCTCCGCCGCTCCCTACCAGAGCCGGGGACACCCTTAGTTGTGCGCACGGAATAAAGACGTCAGGAAATCACATCCTTGGTCCAGGAGGACCAGCACGCCTGAGATAAGCCAGATCGGAACTACGCCGTCACTTGCGTCGGTTTGTTGAACTATGATGATGAAGCGCCGCCACCCACAAGAACCTGCAAATCCGGAGTCACCACGCTCCTACTAGAGCTTCATGCCCCCATGTTGAGGCCGAGCACGCATCACCATGACGGCAGGGCCAAAGCAAAAAAAGGTTCCACCTCGAGATCGGCACTGCAGCACACCAGCCTCGATTGGTTAGCTTACTACCAGATACGCTGCCGACCGCCTCACAGCAACCCACCAGAATCGAATCCGAAGCAGATTCTCCACGCCGCCAGCACCATAACCGTCAATACAGAAACTGGTGAAAGAAGAAAACCTAGCCCTAACCTAACTACACGCCATCGACAAGACGGTGAGGTTCCCCCTTCTCCCGCCGCCGTCGGAATGGCTGCCAGAGAGAGGGGGGGAACCCCTCGAGTCGCTGGCGGAGGATGGTGGTAGCCGGTCCGCCTTCGGTTCCACCTCTCTCGCAGGGGAGGGAAACAAAATGAAAGAATATGAGTTTTATTATTATTTCTAATTCAACACTGCCCTTAGGGCGATTGACCCCTTTAGGTTCATATGTTTTTTTCTCAGCTTGACTAATTTTTTAGTTTCAAACATCTTCTTGCTCTGGCATGATTCATCCAACTCGACGACATTATTTTAGATTTTAAACAGTCTCTTGTGCTAGCGTGGTTAAGCAACACATGTGTCGTGTGTTGGACATGCTCACCGCCTTGAGATGATTGACCATGTTCGGTGACCACTACAACCACCATTGACGAGGACGGGCAGGAGGATAAACAACAACACGAATAAGATGGGTCTTATAGGATACCGTGTTAAAATATAAGACATGGATCCGGGAGAGAGAGAGACTTGATCGATACATGTTTATTGGTTATGGGTATATGATGTTTTTCTTCTCCCGTTGCAACGCACGGGCGTTTGTGCTAGTCAAAACTAATAGTCTACAGTTGCAGTGGAACCGGTACAAGAACGATCAACCGGGAATTTGGTCGATTTTGAATATGTTTTTGTTTTTGTTTTGAGAAAGTGCAATGTATTCAAACCATAGCCAGCTCATACAGACGTGGACGTACACCACTGCATTCTCCCAGCACATATGGGCCAGCACTTTTGCGCAAACCACTTTAGTGAAAGAAAATTTACAACGAGGCTCCTCTGTATTTCTGTGTGCCCAGGGCGCCATCTTCAACCAGAACACGGCCACACGTCCGCTGTGCACCTCTACGGCTCTACTCCATCTCAGGTGCAGCGACGGAAGGAAGTTGAACGCCATGCGTACAACCTGCATGCGATGCCCATCAGACGCTTTGAGAGCCGCATCAGTACGTAGCTGTGCCACCGGACGGGAGCTGAGATCCAGTTCGGCTGGAAGGCACCGCAGGCCAGCCGTTCACCGATCACCACCACCACAGGGAGATAGAGAGAAGAGAGAGCACGGACGGCGCAGAGGTCGATGAAGAAATCGCCGCCCCTCCCGTGGGACAGGAGCTCTGGAGCTGAAACTGTTGGGACATACCTTCGACAAACGCCGAGCTGTGCCTCCGGCCACACCAACGACGGATGAACCTCTTTCTCTCTTTGCACTCACGCTCTGACGGAGCTAGGAGGAAGAAGAGGAGCACACAATGGAGCTTTCCGGCGACGAACGCCACGCCGCACAAACGGCGCCAGCCGCACGCACGACCCTTTTTTTCAGCTCAAACTGTGGCTCATACCACGTCGGGCTACAACCCTGGACGCGCGCACACGCGCTGCCGTAACAACTAACAAGCTCAGCCGGGGGGTTTTATACTTGGCCGATGCATACACATCGCTCCCCACCTCCCCGATCTGGCGCACCATCCATCCGCTCAGCCCGGCCGCCCCTCACAACGATTTGAGGCGTAGGACTTGCTGCTCTCAACAGCCCCTACATGTATGCACGACTCAGCACGCAGCTACACACCTCACTACTTATCCATCTGATGCATGCACGCACTACACTGGTAACTAACCAATCTAGGTGCATGGCGCACACACGCTAATCTCTTATCCATGGAAGATTATAGCTGACAGAAACCTCATGTACACGTACGAGCGCCGCCAAGAGGCAGCCGAGTGCTGCACCCTCGCCTGCCTTCCACCATCGAGGGAGCACACGCCAGCAGCACGAGGACTCGGGGAGGGGGCCCGAGGGATCCTCTTGTTCCATCTCACGGCGGCACCATCGTCGCCTGGCCACTGCCGATTGGAAACCTATTCCTAGTAGAATCCCTTGTTCACACCATTCTCGTTGAGCATTGCAGAACCATAAAGTAATGGTAGGGAATAGGTGCGTGGCAATAATCCAATCCTTTACGAGCTGATCTATTCCTAATGCCTCTCAAACCTAATATATTTGTGATTGTGGGTGCCTTTATACCAGAATAAAATCAGGCAAATTTTCATGATTCTTGAGGAGTACTATATCCATGGTGCTTAACCCGCTTGAAATAGATGGCCTAGCTTACATGTACCTTTCTTTAGCCTCCTCTAGCTAGCAGATCATATGACAAACCACAGTGAATAGGAGATATTCTAGCTAGTTGATAACTACAGACCATTTTAGATCAAAACTATTTATATGCACACACGCCGGATGGGAGCTAGGAGGAAACAAAGACAATACAGAATGCAAGCTTCCTATATTTGGCTTGAAGATGAGTTATTAAGAAGGTAGATGATATGTACCAATGAACATGAGTTATGACTTGATGTACTTTTGTCTTTCGAATAAGTATTACAAGATTTCACTCAAATTACGCATCCACTGTAGGAAAGCGAGCTTCCTATATTTGGCTGGATATTAGTATAAACGACAAAGTACACAAGAAACTTATCCCATTTGGCCAGAGCAGGTTGTCTCAAGATCTTTCAGAAATCAATGTACCATTTCACATATACACAATGCAAAAACATACTCAATGAACAATAAAAAATCCTGTTATTAAAAGGAATTTAACAAAAAGTATCGGTCTAGCTATCAACTATGAACTGTCCTGGAAAAAATGAAACCATTCCCCAAAATAAATAGGCATCACTTGGCAATTCACCTTATGAAGGTAGACCGCTGTGATTATGGTGAATACAAGGAAAAACAGTAGCAGGAAGTCTAATTCTTTTGCACCAAGCCACATGAATAAGTTGGAACGACCAGTCATGAAGGATAAATATTACTCCCTCCGTCTCATAATAATATAATATATGAGCGTTTTCAACACCAGTGTAGTGTCAAAAAATCTCTTACATTATGGGATAGAGGGAGTATAAGTTTGGCTCTATTATTCATGCTTCATTGACTAAAAATGGTCCACCAAATTAATTATGTTTTTTTATTTTTAACGCACATTAATCTTTTTTTATCAGCCCTAAAAAGATAAAGCACTGATAAAATCAAGATTTTAGCTCGACTAACAGAAATATAAGCTTCCAGACCATATACCACCAGTTTAATCGATACAAGCGATTCAACAGAGAACAAGCAAGTGAATGGGATTATATAGGGAACACATCAGTTAGTGATTAACAAGGAAAACCGAAAGGGTACGGTACTGAACAAGTAGCAGTTTGAAAATTGTAGACCCACTCTGGCCTTAATCCAATCAAGAAAGGGGAGATATCGATCAACAATCCAGTATTCAAAGTTGGAGATTGCACTGGATTAGATAGAAATTATTTTCATCTTATCTCTAGAAGACTTCTTGTCCTTCAACTCTTGTATATTTATATAGCCTTTCTCAATCATACACGCGGCAATTATCTCTCCTGTCTAATCCTCATTGATGGTATCAGCCGTAATTTCCTGACCTAGCTTCACCAAAGCTTCCTCGCCATGCCGCCCCCGGAAGGTTGATCTCGATTATCTTCATCGGGGGTCCGCCAACCCATAGCTAAGGCTCGTCCGCTGATATCGTTGATTGAGACTGTCCTAGAAGGTCTTTTTCTCAACCCATTGATCAAATTCTCTCTCTCTCTCTCTCTCTCTCTCTCTCGCGCGCGCGCACGTTGTTTGATCGGTGTTCTTTTTTTCCAACCTAAGATCCGTTTGTGTTGCCGTCGACCCTCACGAGTCTCTACTCTGACTTCGGCATCGATAACACCGGCCTCTTCATCAACCAGGCGATCTCGCATGACACGTGTTGGCCAAGAATGGCCGTCGTCGGCGCATGTGTCCGCACATCATTCTGTGCCGGTCGTCGTCGCCGTGGTCCGATCAAGACTCCTCCACTAGCGACCTTGTTGTCACCCGTGCATTGGCGTCTCAAGTGGCGCCCGTCGCGCCGCCACCTTAGGCACAGGATCGCCACTGTCCACGCATAGTCTTCGTCACGTTATGCTGCAATATAGATGCATGGCAGCATTGCACATAACTTCAGGCTGTGCTATTCCTAATGACTCCCAAATCTAACATGTTTGTGACGTTGTGTGACTTTATCAGCATAAAATTAGGGAAATCGTTTTGACAGTTGAGCAGTACTGTAACCATTGTGGCTAGCTCACTTGGATAAATGGCCTACATACATCTTTTAGTCTTCATCTGGGTAGCTGATCATATAGCAACCCACGGTGGATGGGAGTAACTACACCCGGTAGTAGGAAAAAATTGTCATATATATATATATATATATATATATAGGGAAAATGCATCCTACTACCGGGTGTAACTACACCCATTTTTTATATACTATCATGTGATAGTATATACTCTACTTTATATATATATATATATATATATATATATATATATATATATATATATATATATATATATATAGGGTAACGCTATTCTAAGCGTGAGTGTAGAATAGCTTATTCTACACCCCCTAGTAACGCTATATACAAAATCTAGTAAAACGGTGTACGAAATGTAGTAATTCGGAAAATAAAATTTTTATCACCGAAGTTTGGAATTTACTACATTTTTACAAAAATTACTATATTTTACATAGTGCGTTACTATATTTTGTATGTACCATTACTGGGGTGTAGAATAAGCTATTCTACACTCACGCTTAGTTTAGCGTTACTATATATATATATATATATATATATATATATATATATATATATATAACGTGTACAATGTGTAGTATCGTAAAATACCAGCAAACGAAAAAGAATTAAAATGGAAACACAAAATTAAATGAAAAAGAAATCATAAAACTAAAAAACCCCCAAACCTTATAGTACCGGTTGGTCTTGCCAACCGATACTAAAGGGCTCCAGGCCTCCGGAGCTGGCTCGTGCCACGTGGTTGCCCTTTAGCACCGGTTCATGCTGAACCGGTACTAAGGGGGGGGGGGGGAGGGGGGGGGGGGCTTTAGTGACCATAATTTAGTGCCGGTTATGTAACCGGCACTACAGGGCCTTACGAACTGGTGCTAATGCCCGGTTCTGCACTAGTGCATGTTGCTCCCTCCGAGACTTTGAGTGCTGGATTGCTGATTGAAATCTCTTCTTTGTAGATTGTGCTATGGCTAGGGTGGATTTACCATTTTTGAACTGCTACTTGTTCAGTACCCTTTCTAGTTCTTGTTAAATTCTTGACCATTAATCATAAGCATGATGGCCAGCAATGTGCCTATAATTTGGACCCTTATTAGCCGTCAAGTCCTGTTTCATTATCCGTCGTTTCAACCTATTCATGTGGCTCAGTTCAAAAGAGTATGACTGCCTTGTACTCCCTCCGTTCATAAATATAAGACTTTTTAGAGATTTCACTAGGGACTACATATGGAGCAAAATGAGTAAATCTACACTGTAAAGTATGTAGTTCGTAGTGGAATCTCTAAAAGGACTTATATTTAGGAATGCAGGGAGTAGTATCCTTTTTTTCTTCAGCATAATCATGGCGGTCTCCCTTAGAAAGTTAATTGCCACGTGAAAGCCAAATTGTAGGTGATCTATTTTTGAAATAAACAATGGGTATTTGGCAGTGGTTTCGTTTCCTTACTGTATAACTCATAACTGATAGCTAGATGGAATATTTTTGTTAAATTCTCTATAATATCATCTTTTCTGGGTTTTTTTTCAAAGTGTATTTCTGGGGCGGGTGGTGGGGATGAACTGTGTATATGCAAAGTCAAATATTGTCTTTTGAAAAATCTTGAAACAATCTGCTTTGGCAAAATGGAACCGGTTCATGTAATACTTTTCATCTTCTATATTACTATCCAGTGAAGTATAGCAAGCTCAGTTAGTCGCAGGAGTGGATGTAACTCTAGAGAATTCTTTCATACTGGTATCCAGCCAAGTATAGCAAGCTCATTTAGTTAGAGGAGTGGATGCAATTGAAAGAAAAATATATATTGCAAGTCATAACCCCATCTTTGGCGGAACAAATCAACCACCTTGTCAATGAGTTATTATCGTCTTTATTTCTTCCTAGCTGTCATTCAGCATGTGTGCATAAATATGGCTCTCATCCATAGAGGTTCACAGTAATCAACTAACTTGGCTGAATATCTCTCATCCACCATGGTGTATGGTCGGCTATCTAGAGGCGGACTGAAGAAAGATAAGTTAGTAGTATTCCTCAAGAGTCAAGACAATTTGCCTTATTTATTCTGTTTAAAGTCACACACGATCACAAAAGTATTAGTTATGGGGGGCATTAGGAATGTATAAGCGTGTAGCCTCATTTGGTGCCACAATGCTCAGCGAGAGAATGGTGTGGACAAGAGATTGTAGTCTAGAATCAAGCGCGGCAAATGCCCCATGTCTCGAGATGCTGCGGCTCTGACTAGACTGATGCAGACTTTTGCTTACTGTTGTGACGGGGAAGCACAAAACATTTGACCTTCTCTGCTACTAGAACGTTTGGAAGCACATGAACAGGGTTACTCGTCCAGATGTGTCACGAGGATGTGCGTGCCAGACACGTTCGCCTTGCCCCCCAGCACAAGGATAACACTGCTGCCTAGCTGTCTTCCATTGGCGTTTAGCTAGGTTGCAACGCTCTCCCTACGCTGGCTGTCTTTGGTCCCCTTTCTATCTGCTTGTATGCCCCTATTGTAAAACTCAGCCATTTTGTCAGGAAACTCGCCTATTGACCAATTATTACTTTTTCTCACACCAGTTGTTCATTTTTTTCAAGTTGTTGGAAATCTCTCCTCTGTAGATTGTATTAAGGAAAACTATTGTTTTCAACCGACTGATCTTTGCTTGGCGTCAGCCGCGTCCCGATGCATGCGACATCAACCGGCCTTTATGAGCATGCCAGACCATTCTATTGGTCCCGTGAACTGCCCAATCCTTATATCTTCGATGCGAGAACGTGACCCGCTCGTCCCCTCTTTGTTCCCCAAAGAAGACGCGCCCCCGTATCTTCTCTAACCTCTCGCTGGTTCTCTCCCAAGCCTGCACTACTCCACTCAACGATGCAAAGCCATGGTTGTGTTACAATACAACACACATCGGCGCCGCGTTGTAGCACCCACACCATGCTCCATAGAGCCATCGGTGCTTCGATGCAGCACCCGGCGACAACCACCGGTGGTGATAATTGCGATGCACCACTCGCCGGTGCTACGGGCCGTGACGCTGCAACGCAACAGTTACCACACTGCAGAGAGGAACATCTACTCTGATGGAGCGCTTGCTAGCGGCTTTCGGTGCTGCAACGCAGCGCTAGTCAGCGCTGCTGGAACTGCTATGCTGCGGCCGCGACGCCGCAGAGAGGGACCAGTGCACCAATGCAGGGCTTCCCGGCCGTTGAGCTGCTGCAACGCAGCGCTCGTTGGCGCTATCGGAGCTACGATGCAGCGGCCGGACGCCGCAGAGTGGAGCCGTGCTCCAATGCAATGGTCGTGACACCAACGCCATAGAGAGGGACCGGTGCTTTGATGCAGAGCTTCTCGGCGACTGCGTTGCTGCAATGCAGTGCTTGTTGGCGCTGCCGGAGCTGCAATGCAGCAGCCTGCGGCCGTGACGCCGCAGAGAGGGACCGCTGCTCCGATACAGAGCTTCTCGACGGCTACGTTGCTCCAATGCAGCGGTCGTCGGCGCTACCGGAGCGCCGATGCAGTGGATGTGACCAAGGATTTGGATCCCAAGTGCACATTTTTTCTCGCGGGCCACCGAAATTCTTGGTTACCGCGGTAACTGCGAAATCCCGGAAAAAATTCGGACGAAATTTGAATTTGAATTTTGAATTCATTTTTTTAATCTTGTATAGATTAGTTCTGGACTCAAGTTTGTCACCAACAGCAGCCTGGCGCAGTGGTTAGGTCGTATATGTCTTACTATTTGCTCGAGGTTGCAAGATCGAATCGCCACAGCAACAATTACCAGTACGCCACAGCTCGCTGCCTGTCCTGCAAGAGTTCCTAAAGTATCTAACCTAAGTACCAGAGTTTGAATTCAAAAAATTCAAAAAAATTTAAAAGAATTCGCTTGGTATGTAGGTTTCTCGTGGGGTGGTGAGAAACGCGGTAACCGGGCGGTATCCGAATATTCCGCCCGGTACCCAAAACCATGGATGTGACGCCGCAGAGTGGAATGGGTGCTCCGATGTATGCAAGAGGTACAAGGTGGCCAGCTAGTACGCTCGCCGGAGCTACGGATGGTCGCCGAGCGCGCGCGGGAACTGGGATGCTGGAGGCGCCGTAGAAAGACATGCAGATGGCGGATCGGAGAATTGGTATGGTCCACTCAGCGGAGGGATGGAGCGGTCCTGATCAGCGGAATCGAACGGCTGGCTAGGCGGATGATTTCCCAGAGAAATCATCCGGTCGACGCCTAGCAGTCACCACTTGTATTAAGGACGGAGATGCTATTTGGATGCCTGGTAGATTGGTAGATTACAAGATCTACAAATCTCTATTAGTATCATGTGTTGCCTCTGATGCCTGAGATGCCTGCCATGTATGTGGTGGCCGTACATTCTCAAAACTGAGATTATGTGATGCCTGTGATGGCTGTACATCTCCTGGTGTGTGTGTATGCAATGACATGGATGTCAATTTTTGTGTGTACAAAATAAGGCTGTTTGAAAGGGATAGCCGGCGTAGGATATGTGATACCTGGAGTTTGTGTGTCTGGCGGCGGATCCTCGACGCCTTCAGCGTGGAGAGGTGGGAGTGAAAGCCGACGCCACGTCCTCGACGTCTCCGGCGATGGGTCCTGAAAGGGATCGGCTCCGGATCCGGAAAGCGCTCTGCGAAGGTCCTGAACAGGAGCAGAGCCGGATCAGTGGAGGCAGGCGGATTTGAAGTTCGAGTTACGCGCCGGCGGCGGCGCAGGGAAGGAGCGGTGGCGGCGCAGGGATGGAGCGGTGGCGGTGAAGTTTCGAAGGGCGGCGGCGGACCAAGGAGGGCAGATTCAGGGAGACACTCCCTCGCACGAGGAACACCAGACCTCGAATCGAGGGCACGAGACCTCACTCGAGGACGCACTGTGCGGCGTTTTTTTTCGCTGGTTAATTTTCGCCGGTTTTTTTACGGCGGTTTTTTTACGACTGTGTTAGTTAACTGTGACAGGAGGCTCAGCTTCTGCGGCACTCGATCGCGGGGTTAATCATGGTTTTCCGCGGTTGGGAGGGAGGTGGGAAGTAGTACCAAAGAAGTACCAAAATAGACCGGTTTAGGTGGGACGAAAATTGAACCGGAACGCGACCTACCAACTGAGACATTAGGAGTAGAGATACCTCTACGTCCAGAAGCATCCAACGAGCACCAATGAAGCGATTACACGCGTGCAATTCTCACGGAACCTAAAAACTGTAGAAACTACTAAGAGCATTCATATCCAAGCGCCTATTATTAGACGCGAAAATGAACAAATTAATTATTCAAAATATAGTATATATTTGGTGACCCGTGTGAAGCATTTTGATCCTTGGCTTGAAAGTACCCAAGCCTACACCATTTTATGCTACGAAAAGAGGTTTCAGTTACTTATGTGTTAGAGGCAAGTCCGCTGGATATTCAGTTACGGGAAAAGGGCTTCCTGCTTTGAATTACAAAGCAAAAAACACCGATCGTATCATCATATATCAATTGCTAGGGCGAATAGCACAACAAGTCCAAAAGAAAAGAGAAAGAACAAAGAAGAAACAAATGCCAACAACAACAGCTCGACAAAACGCGGATGGCCCGAAACCGCTGCGCCCTCCGAATTCGACCAACCACAGTTCAAGGCTCCAATCCGCTGCGTACCAATCAACACCTTCAAAAAGGAATCTGACGCTGACGACGCTGCTGGCCGGACGTGTCCTAGGATTTCCCCCGGCACGGGGAGGGGAGTAGGGGATGAATACCACTGACATCTTCCGGAAGGAATGGCGGTTACGTAGTCACTGTAGGCACCTCGTCGTCGACGGGAACGTCTCCTCCCACTGAATGCGCATCGCCGAAAATCCTGAAATATATCCAGGAATAAATGCGAGCACCTGGATTTGAACCCTGGTGGGCTGGGGATACCACAGTCCATCTAACCATCCAACCATAGGTTGGTTCGCTGGGCTTATAAATGCTTAACTAGCATGTTTATCGTATCAGTTTCCTTTTTTCTTATACTGACACACACACACACACACACACACACATATATATATATATATATACCTAATTTTTTGAAAAAATAATTGATATTCGGCTGAATACCCCTTTTTTTTTGCGGCCATCAGCTGAATACACTTGAATTGAGGTGAGACCGTCCCTATAAAGAGGAGGGCAGTTTGGTAGATAATATTCCGTGATTCAGCCCATGCTAGTAAGCCAAAGTTTTGCATCAAGATATTTTGCAGACAACACGACATATGTATTTTAGTTCTGGCACAGTGCATACACCCGTTCGAGGTTATGGCTGAGATCCTGAAACTTCTGATGATCAAAAGATGGCCTCTATCAGTCTGTCAATAGTTTGAAAACCCGAGCCGGTGAGCTTATTGGTTTATGTTTTCACTGGTCGGACCGCCGGTAAGCTGCTTCAGTGTTTAGTTTTCTATGACCAAAATATTTTATTTTTTACTAATGTAGCAGTGAGAATTGAGAACAGGTCAAATAATGTTATTTTCTACCATATGACATGGACTTAAGTCAGGAAATCGGGTTAGTAGGAATATCCTTTGCCTTCGGCTGTTCCTTCACTAGTAGAAAAAGGGGTATTTGTCCCGGTTCATAAGGGCCTTTAGTCCCGGTTCTGGAACCAGGACTAAAGGGTCGTTACTAAAGCCTCCCCCTTTAGTCCCGGTTCTTACACGAACCGGGCTAAAAGCCGTCCACGTGGCCGCTGCCTGGAGGTCCACCTTTAGTCCCGGTTGGTAACACCAACCGGTACTAAAATAAATTTTATGATTTGTTTTTCAAAATTTTCCTTTATAATTTTTTTTGAAATTTTGTTATTTTCAAATTTCTGAATTATTTTAACCTCTAATCTCTAATCACCCCCATCACTGCTCAATTTAACCTCTAATCTCTAATCACCCCTCATCATTCCAAATCATCTAACTTCCCGGACAGTCACCCATCTCACTACTCCAGCCTGAGCACGCTTAACTTCCGGGTTCTATTCTCCCTCGTTTCCAAGTCTGCACTTGTTGTTTTCCTGACAATAGTAAGATGTCAATCCTATTAACCCTCAGGAATTTGGCTTGAGCATGAAGTCACACATTTCACTGTTTGAGTTTGAAATTATTGTTCTAAAAAACAATAATTATTTAGTAACACTAATATTTCTTGAATAAGTAGTTTGACCACAGTTTGACCAAATTTGACCAAAATTCAAAAACACTGAAATAATTATTTAGTAACACTAATATTTCTTGAATAAGTAGTTTGACCATGGTTTGACCACAGTTTGACCAGATTTGACCAAAATTCAAAAAAACTGAAATAATTATTTAGTAACACTAATATTCTTGAATAATTATTTAGTAACACTAATACTTCTTGAATAAGTAGTTTGACCATAGTTTGACCAGATTTAACAAAAAAACTGAAATTTGAGCATAACTTTTTTTCCTTTTAGAATTTGAGGATTCTAAAAATTTGCAAACAGGCTGTAGGCGGTCAAAATCGGATGCGGATTTTCATGCTGAACATTTTGATATATTATACGTTTTTTCTGACATAGTATGCAAAAGTTATAGCCGTTTTACATTAGTTCGAAAATGGGACCTTTAGTACCGGTTCGTGCCACAAACCGGTACTAATGCCTCAAAACCCATTAATACCGGTTCATGGCACGAACCGGTACTAATGAGCATCGCACCCATTAGTACCGGTTCGTGGCACCAACCGGGACTAAAGGTCCCATTTGAACCGGGACTAATGCCTTTGCCGCATGAACCGGGACCAATGCTGACTGAACCGGGACTAATGGGCTAACCCGGCCTGGACCAAAGCCCTGTTTTCTACTAGTGCTTAGGACATGGGTTCGATTCCTAGCACAACAGGTTGTCCGAGCAAACCAAGAACAACCACGGTGACTCCATTGGGACTGTTTCTGTTTTTTGAAATACACCATTAATCCTTTTTTTACCTAGCTGCCATGTGATGCAAAATAAAATAAATCTATTCTCCATGCTATGTTGTATACATTTTAGTCACCTCTTTCCACTACGGGAAACAGATAATTTGCCGTCTGTGAATCACAGATGGCAAAGACCTAAATCCAGACGGCAAAGATTTTGCCGTCAGGAAGCAGACGGCAAACTCAGACGGCAAAGATAAGTCGGCAAAGAATAGTTTGCCGTCAGCTTTTCATCAGGAAGACGGCAAAGACTTTGCCGTCACCCAAATACCAGTCACAGACGGCAAAGAAACTTCTTTGCCGTCAGCCAAAACACAATCTTTGCCATCAGCCAATCTACTTTACATACGGCAATTTTTTTTTAAATATAAAAAAATTCACAGGACCGCTAAACATCAAAAGATTTTCCCTGGCATTCTTTATAGGTCGTTTTACACAACAAAACTATCATAGTTGGTTCTCATAACACAACATATATAATTTTTTGATGGTGAAATACAATTCCATTGACCATTGTTGTTCTAAAACAACATCACAATATCCATCAACACTTGTTGTTCTAAAACATCATGAATGAATTTCACAATACAAGGCTATTTTGTTTCACAAGATAAACAGATTACACACGGATGGATTACACAGAGTAGACACAAATGAATTAGTACATAGATTACAACAGGGATATCTCTCAAAATACAAAAGAATGCAATAGTGATGGGGCTCAATGCGTCCGTCGCTGCGCCGGAGCTTGCCACTGGTGCGGCAGTGCAGCATCGAGGGATGGGGTTGGGGGCCGGTAGGGGCGAAGCGGGACGGGGCGGGCTTGGCGGCGCCGGAGGCAGAGAAGGAAGGGGCCGGCGGCCGACGAGGGACGGGGCCGGCGCCGGCAGCCGACAGGGGCGACGAGGGATGGGGCCGGCGCCGGCAACCGACAGGGGTGCCGGCAACCGTGGCAGCCGGCGACAGGGGCCGGGGAAGGCGAGCGAGTCCGTGGCCGGAAGGCGAAGTGGGGTCGCCGGTGTACTGTTTCTGTAGTCTGGATCGAGGGGGAGAGAGAGGTACGAGAGAGAGAGAGAGTCGTGGTGGGGTGGGGTGAAGGATAAGGTCGTCGTGGGTCTGGGGCATGGCGCAGGGCATGTGGGCCGTGGGGCCTGGGGCGTGGGCGTTGGGTAGGGATAAGATGGATGTGTGGACCGGATTCTGCCATGTCACCAATCCGAGTGATGGATCCGTGGGCTGTGTTTCTTCTTTGCCGTCTGTGTTTTTATTTACAGACGGCAAAGTACCCTACTTTGTTGTCTGCAAATAAACACGCAGACGATAAAGACTTTGCCCTCTGCATTTTATATTACAGGCGGTGGGGTCGGGCGTGGGTGGTGGAGGAGAGTGCTAGGGGCTGCCACGTCATCGATCCAGGTGATCGATCCGCGTGGTGTGTTTGTTTTACAGACGACAAACGACATACTTTGCCGTCTGTAATAAAAAATACAGACGGCAAAGTCTTTCCCGTCTGTATTTTTTATTACAGACGGCAAAGTATATATTTTGCCGTCTGTCAAACAAAAAGACAGACGACAAAGACTCTTTGCCGTTTACAATAAAAAACACAGACGGCAAAATACATTTTTGCCGTTAGTCATTCTTTGCCGTCAGCAGCTGACAGCAAATGTGCTCTTTGCCGTCTGGCCCGATGAAAAGCTGACGGCAAAGATGCCTACTGACGGCAAACTAGCTGTTTCCCGTAGTGTTCTTGTCATCCCAGTTATACCTCTATTGCCACTATAATTCACAAAAATGGAAATTTGCCACACAATTATGACGAAACAAAGATGAAGCGGCCATGCTATGTTGAACATTTTAGTCACATATTTCTGTCATCCCAATTCTACCTTTGTTGATATGATGACAAATATGTCTTTTTGCCATGTTGTCATGTACATATATGTCAAAATTATTATACAAACAATGACAATTTTAATTAAAATATCATGGAAAACTTCAATATCCATCTGCCATGCAATTTCTATTTTCAATGACACGGCAAATTTAGTATGCATTTTTGCTGTGCAATTTCTGTCAGCTGCACCACTAGCGGCATAGATGTTTTTCTGCCATGTTAGATGAACAAAAAAGATTACATATATGAATTTTTTATTATACAAACGATGGAAATTTTAATTTAAACCCATGGAAATTTAAATATTTATCCAACATGGCAATTTCTAATTGCACAAACCCATGTTAATAAAAAAATGATAAGTTTACTTTTTCGCATTTGCCATGGCAAATTCCTTTTGTTAATGTTAGCATGGAAAATTAGTTATCCAGAAGTTAAGAAGTCAATTTGCTTTTAGTTCCATACGATGCAAACCCGTACTAGCAAAGTGGCAAATGTAAGATGTATTATTTTGCCATGGCATTTTGTCTTTGTCATAATTAGGGTGGCAAAATAGTTTACCATGTGAAAACAAAATAAAAAGTTGTCATGGTGTACAAAAAAGCAAGGGCATTTCGAGAACTGCCATGAGGGTAGAGAGAAAAAATGTCATGTTTTGCCATGTTAGGGTTACAAAATTCGCCATGTGAACATTACATAATTTAATAAAATATGTGTTCATGTACAAAAATAGCAAAAAGTTATAGGAAATTGCAGTAGTATTAGCACAAATATTTTTGCCATGCCATTTCCAAAATCAAAATGTTGTAAACTTTGCATATGTTAAAACAACATCATGGCAAATTGTAAAATAGTTTGTTCTACTCGCGTGCCAATTTTTTGGAAAAAAATAATTTCTAAGAAAACATGATTTTTTTTATCAGAAGGTGTAAAATAGTAACATGTCGAAGAAAAAAAAAACAATTTTCCCGCCATTCTATTTTTGTGCATTGTCATTGTTTGGCTTAAATGTCCCCAATACGTCATGTCAATTTTTGTTTGATTTTGTTTTTAGCTATTCAAAATGAGGTCCGAAGTCCAAATACCTGTTTCAAACCTTTTATAGAGCATCAGAGGGTTGTCTCAAAATAAAAATAGAGCATCATAGGAAACTGGAATTTTTTATTTCCGCCCAATTACAGGCTCGAATAGTTTTGTTGTGGACGGGGTAGGGGTGTCCGCGGGCCATTTTGTCATAGCGAACGATTCGTTCGATTTATCGAACCTACTAGCATCAATGAATTGTTGGTTCCAACCCCCTCAGAAATCTGACGTTTCCGACATATCCTGGTCAATTTTCATTGAGTCGGCCGGCTTAGAAAAAATCTCCATGAAACTAGACCCGGGCATGGACAGCCCGACCTGGTCAGCCCGGCCCGAAAGCCCGACGTCTGGCCAGCTTGGACTTAGCTTTTCCGCCTGAAGCCTGGCCCAAAAGCCCAAAACTAAGCTTGAATAGGGCATAAATAATTATTTTATGTGAAATATTTGTATAATGTATAGTTTCAATATCCCAAAAATTATTAATTTAATGAGAAAAGCACTGTTCATATGTTTTGGGCCAGGCCGGGCTCAGACTTGAGTTTTTGTGGTCAGGCTTTACAAAGCCCGGCCCAACGAAAATCCTGCATGAGAACTCTCTTCTACCTTGGCACTCTATACCATGTTAATATATCTCTCCCTAATAATAAAGCACGGATTGGGTCTCCGGGTTCACCGTCACAATACGCTTCTTCCCGTGATTTTACGTTTTCAGTTTGAATTTAAAACATATTCGAGGTGGTACTAAAACATGCATCCACTCGCCAGAAAATACGTTGCCTCCCTCTATGTACGTCCGGCTGGGCCTTGTGCTTCTCGCTGGGCCTTGGCCGAAAGAAGCACACGCAATATTTCGTCCATCCCGATCCTTGCTAAAATACCTTGTACATGAGTGCATCAATGGCTTCACATATTTAAAAGTACCACCTCGGTCTTTCACATCCACATAGACCAGTTAATATACCTCTAGAAAACTAGCAATCACGTGGCACCTGAGACGTGGGAAAACAACAAGAGAAAAAAGCAGGCATTCATGAGGCGACATGGCAAGACGACGGGAAGAAAAGCACGCATGCATGTACGGCCAAACAAAGATCGACGCATGGTCTCCTTGCGCACAACCATCAGCCACCCAGCCGGCACCACCACGAGCAAGAGCCGGCAACAACAGGCTCGGCACAACCACCACGCTCGCTGTGGCGAAGGCCGCAACGCCGTACTCCCGGCCGGTGCCGCCTTGCGTGGAGAGGCAAGGGATGCTCTCGATGGCTGGGATAGCTAATAACTGCTTTAATTAAGCTGGTGGAACAACGACACTGGTCTGCAGACCGATGCCATCCTGCGACATCGCGCCAAGACGACGGCGTACCCTCAACGACACCCTCTAGCGAAGCTTCCGTTGCAGCCCTGATGGCACCATCGTCGTCTACAGCACCGCGAGCGCGTCACGCCAGACGCCGGTCTGCAGACCGATGCCATCCTGCGACATCGCGCCAAGACGACGGTCTGTAGCACTGATGCCATCCCGCGGCGTCGTTTCCCACGTAGCTAGCAACGCTGGTGGGCGCCGCATGGCAGTACCGGTGTCCCCTGCAACGCCGGTGAGCACAACGCATGTCTCCCCTGCAACGCCGGTAAGCGCTGCATCTCACCAACGGCTGAGCCGACGAATGTTGCAACGCAGTGCGGCGGCAATGGCCATATTTGCTTCACATCACGGCCATATTTGCAAAACATTGAACGGAGAGTACGGACTTGAGGGCTACAACTTGAGAGCATATCCATGGCGGAGAGGAGCAAATAGAGAAGAAGGTCATAGAGATGAAGGGGATCTCGTACAGAGAAAGAGGAAAAAGAATGGGTGGCTTGTGTGCCTCTCGGCAGAAGATAAGGAAGCGGTGGGCGGTGGGTGGGCCTCCACGGGACACGTGGTGCATGCAGGAGGTGGTTTGCGAGCGACGAAATCATCCGGCTTAAAAATAACGTTTTCCTTTTTACTTTTTTGTAAGAAGGACCCCAGATTATATTGATATTGAAAATAAGCAGTGATACAACACAACCCAAGAAAAATATGAAATTACAAACTGCACCATGGGGAACCAATCTAGCCACACCTCCAACGAGGGATGAGGGCGCGCCACTGTGGCCATCTCCGCCGCTCCCTACCAGAGCCGGGGACACCCTTAGTTGTGCGCACGGAATAAAGACGTCAGGAAATCACATCCTTGGTCCAGGAGGACCAGCACGCCTGAGATAAGCCAGATCGGAACTACGCCGTCACTTGCGTCGGTTTGTTGAACTATGATGATGAAGCGCCGCCACCCACAAGAACCTGCAAATCCGGAGTCACCACGCTCCTACTAGAGCTTCATGCCCCCATGTTGAGGCCGAGCACGCATCACCATGACGGCAGGGCCAAAGCAAAAAAAGGTTCCACCTCGAGATCGGCACTGCAGCACACCAGCCTCGATTGGTTAGCTTACTACCAGATACGCTGCCGACCGCCTCACAGCAACCCACCAGAATCGAATCCGAAGCAGATTCTCCACGCCGCCAGCACCATAACCGTCAATACAGAAACTGGTGAAAGAAGAAAACCTAGCCCTAACCTAACTACACGCCATCGACAAGACGGTGAGGTTCCCCCTTCTCCCGCCGCCGTCGGAATGGCTGCCAGAGAGAGGGGGGGAACCCCTCGAGTCGCTGGCGGAGGATGGTGGTAGCCGGTCCGCCTTCGGTTCCACCTCTCTCGCAGGGGAGGGAAACAAAATGAAAGAATATGAGTTTTATTATTATTTCTAATTCAACACTGCCCTTAGGGCGATTGACCCCTTTAGGTTCATATGTTTTTTTCTCAGCTTGACTAATTTTTTAGTTTCAAACATCTTCTTGCTCTGGCATGATTCATCCAACTCGACGACATTATTTTAGATTTTAAACAGTCTCTTGTGCTAGCGTGGTTAAGCAACACATGTGTCGTGTGTTGGACATGCTCACCGCCTTGAGATGATTGACCATGTTCGGTGACCACTACAACCACCATTGACGAGGACGGGCAGGAGGATAAACAACAACACGAATAAGATGGGTCTTATAGGATACCGTGTTAAAATATAAGACATGGATCCGGGAGAGAGAGAGACTTGATCGATACATGTTTATTGGTTATGGGTATATGATGTTTTTCTTCTCCCGTTGCAACGCACGGGCGTTTGTGCTAGTCAAAACTAATAGTCTACAGTTGCAGTGGAACCGGTACAAGAACGATCAACCGGGAATTTGGTCGATTTTGAATATGTTTTTGTTTTTGTTTTGAGAAAGTGCAATGTATTCAAACCATAGCCAGCTCATACAGACGTGGACGTACACCACTGCATTCTCCCAGCACATATGGGCCAGCACTTTTGCGCAAACCACTTTAGTGAAAGAAAATTTACAACGAGGCTCCTCTGTATTTCTGTGTGCCCAGGGCGCCATCTTCAACCAGAACACGGCCACACGTCCGCTGTGCACCTCTACGGCTCTACTCCATCTCAGGTGCAGCGACGGAAGGAAGTTGAACGCCATGCGTACAACCTGCATGCGATGCCCATCAGACGCTTTGAGAGCCGCATCAGTACGTAGCTGTGCCACCGGACGGGAGCTGAGATCCAGTTCGGCTGGAAGGCACCGCAGGCCAGCCGTTCACCGATCACCACCACCACAGGGAGATAGAGAGAAGAGAGAGCACGGACGGCGCAGAGGTCGATGAAGAAATCGCCGCCCCTCCCGTGGGACAGGAGCTCTGGAGCTGAAACTGTTGGGACATACCTTCGACAAACGCCGAGCTGTGCCTCCGGCCACACCAACGACGGATGAACCTCTTTCTCTCTTTGCACTCACGCTCTGACGGAGCTAGGAGGAAGAAGAGGAGCACACAATGGAGCTTTCCGGCGACGAACGCCACGCCGCACAAACGGCGCCAGCCGCACGCACGACCCTTTTTTTCAGCTCAAACTGTGGCTCATACCACGTCGGGCTACAACCCTGGACGCGCGCACACGCGCTGCCGTAACAACTAACAAGCTCAGCCGGGGGGTTTTATACTTGGCCGATGCATACACATCGCTCCCCACCTCCCCGATCTGGCGCACCATCCATCCGCTCAGCCCGGCCGCCCCTCACAACGATTTGAGGCGTAGGACTTGCTGCTCTCAACAGCCCCTACATGTATGCACGACTCAGCACGCAGCTACACACCTCACTACTTATCCATCTGATGCATGCACGCACTACACTGGTAACTAACCAATCTAGGTGCATGGCGCACACACGCTAATCTCTTATCCATGGAAGATTATAGCTGACAGAAACCTCATGTACACGTACGAGCGCCGCCAAGAGGCAGCCGAGTGCTGCACCCTCGCCTGCCTTCCACCATCGAGGGAGCACACGCCAGCAGCACGAGGACTCGGGGAGGGGGCCCGAGGGATCCTCTTGTTCCATCTCACGGCGGCACCATCGTCGCCTGGCCACTGCCGATTGGAAACCTATTCCTAGTAGAATCCCTTGTTCACACCATTCTCGTTGAGCATTGCAGAACCATAAAGTAATGGTAGGGAATAGGTGCGTGGCAATAATCCAATCCTTTACGAGCTGATCTATTCCTAATGCCTCTCAAACCTAATATATTTGTGATTGTGGGTGCCTTTATACCAGAATAAAATCAGGCAAATTTTCATGATTCTTGAGGAGTACTATATCCATGGTGCTTAACCCGCTTGAAATAGATGGCCTAGCTTACATGTACCTTTCTTTAGCCTCCTCTAGCTAGCAGATCATATGACAAACCACAGTGAATAGGAGATATTCTAGCTAGTTGATAACTACAGACCATTTTAGATCAAAACTATTTATATGCACACACGCCGGATGGGAGCTAGGAGGAAACAAAGACAATACAGAATGCAAGCTTCCTATATTTGGCTTGAAGATGAGTTATTAAGAAGGTAGATGATATGTACCAATGAACATGAGTTATGACTTGATGTACTTTTGTCTTTCGAATAAGTATTACAAGATTTCACTCAAATTACGCATCCACTGTAGGAAAGCGAGCTTCCTATATTTGGCTGGATATTAGTATAAACGACAAAGTACACAAGAAACTTATCCCATTTGGCCAGAGCAGGTTGTCTCAAGATCTTTCAGAAATCAATGTACCATTTCACATATACACAATGCAAAAACATACTCAATGAACAATAAAAAATCCTGTTATTAAAAGGAATTTAACAAAAAGTATCGGTCTAGCTATCAACTATGAACTGTCCTGGAAAAAATGAAACCATTCCCCAAAATAAATAGGCATCACTTGGCAATTCACCTTATGAAGGTAGACCGCTGTGATTATGGTGAATACAAGGAAAAACAGTAGCAGGAAGTCTAATTCTTTTGCACCAAGCCACATGAATAAGTTGGAACGACCAGTCATGAAGGATAAATATTACTCCCTCCGTCTCATAATAATATAATATATGAGCGTTTTCAACACCAGTGTAGTGTCAAAAAATCTCTTACATTATGGGATAGAGGGAGTATAAGTTTGGCTCTATTATTCATGCTTCATTGACTAAAAATGGTCCACCAAATTAATTATGTTTTTTTATTTTTAACGCACATTAATCTTTTTTTATCAGCCCTAAAAAGATAAAGCACTGATAAAATCAAGATTTTAGCTCGACTAACAGAAATATAAGCTTCCAGACCATATACCACCAGTTTAATCGATACAAGCGATTCAACAGAGAACAAGCAAGTGAATGGGATTATATAGGGAACACATCAGTTAGTGATTAACAAGGAAAACCGAAAGGGTACGGTACTGAACAAGTAGCAGTTTGAAAATTGTAGACCCACTCTGGCCTTAATCCAATCAAGAAAGGGGAGATATCGATCAACAATCCAGTATTCAAAGTTGGAGATTGCACTGGATTAGATAGAAATTATTTTCATCTTATCTCTAGAAGACTTCTTGTCCTTCAACTCTTGTATATTTATATAGCCTTTCTCAATCATACACGCGGCAATTATCTCTCCTGTCTAATCCTCATTGATGGTATCAGCCGTAATTTCCTGACCTAGCTTCACCAAAGCTTCCTCGCCATGCCGCCCCCGGAAGGTTGATCTCGATTATCTTCATCGGGGGTCCGCCAACCCATAGCTAAGGCTCGTCCGCTGATATCGTTGATTGAGACTGTCCTAGAAGGTCTTTTTCTCAACCCATTGATCAAATTCTCTCTCTCTCTCTCTCTCTCTCTCTCTCTCTCTCTCTCGCGCGCGCGCGCACGTTGTTTGATCGGTGTTCTTTTTTTCCAACCTAAGATCCGTTTGTGTTGCCGTCGACCCTCACGAGTCTCTACTCTGACTTCGGCATCGATAACACCGGCCTCTTCATCAACCAGGCGATCTCGCATGACACGTGTTGGCCAAGAATGGCCGTCGTCGGCGCATGTGTCCGCACATCATTCTGTGCCGGTCGTCGTCGCCGTGGTCCGATCAAGACTCCTCCACTAGCGACCTTGTTGTCACCCGTGCATTGGCGTCTCAAGTGGCGCCCGTCGCGCCGCCACCTTAGGCACAGGATCGCCACTGTCCACGCATAGTCTTCGTCACGTTATGCTGCAATATAGATGCATGGCAGCATTGCACATAACTTCAGGCTGTGCTATTCCTAATGACTCCCAAATCTAACATGTTTGTGACGTTGTGTGACTTTATCAGCATAAAATTAGGGAAATCGTTTTGACAGTTGAGCAGTACTGTAACCATTGTGGCTAGCTCACTTGGATAAATGGCCTACATACATCTTTTAGTCTTCATCTGGGTAGCTGATCATATAGCAACCCACGGTGGATGGGAGTAACTACACCCGGTAGTAGGAAAAAATTGTCATATATATATATATATATATATATATATAGGGAAAATGCATCCTACTACCGGGTGTAACTACACCCATTTTTTATATACTATCATGTGATAGTATATACTCTACTTTATATATATATATATATATATATATATATATATATAGGGTAACGCTATTCTAAGCGTGAGTGTAGAATAGCTTATTCTACACCCCCTAGTAACGCTATATACAAAATCTAGTAAAACGGTGTACGAAATGTAGTAATTCGGAAAATAAAATTTTTATCACCCAAGTTTGGAATTTACTACATTTTTACAAAAATTACTATATTTTACATAGTGCGTTACTATATTTTGTATGTACCATTACTGGGGTGTAGAATAAGCTATTCTACACTCACGCTTAGTTTAGCGTTACTATATATATATATATATATATATATATATATATATATATATATATATATATATATATATATATATAACGTGTACAATGTGTAGTATCGTAAAATACCAGCAAACGAAAAAGAATTAAAATGGAAACACAAAATTAAATGAAAAAGAAATCATAAAACTAAAAAACCCCCAAACCTTATAGTACCGGTTGGTCTTGCCAACCGATACTAAAGGGCTCCAGGCCTCCGGAGCTGGCTCGTGCCACGTGGTTGCCCTTTAGCACCGGTTCATGCTGAACCGGTACTAAGGGGGGGGGGGGGAGGGGGGGGGGGGCTTTAGTGACCATAATTTAGTGCCGGTTATGTAACCGGCACTACAGGGCCTTACGAACTGGTGCTAATGCCCGGTTCTGCACTAGTGCATGTTGCTCCCTCCGAGACTTTGAGTGCTGGATTGCTGATTGAAATCTCTTCTTTGTAGATTGTGCTATGGCTAGGGTGGATTTACCATTTTTGAACTGCTACTTGTTCAGTACCCTTTCTAGTTCTTGTTAAATTCTTGACCATTAATCATAAGCATGATGGCCAGCAATGTGCCTATAATTTGGACCCTTATTAGCCGTCAAGTCCTGTTTCATTATCCGTCGTTTCAACCTATTCATGTGGCTCAGTTCAAAAGAGTATGACTGCCTTGTACTCCCTCCGTTCATAAATATAAGACTTTTTAGAGATTTCACTAGGGACTACATATGGAGCAAAATGAGTAAATCTACACTGTAAAGTATGTAGTTCGTAGTGGAATCTCTAAAAGGACTTATATTTAGGAATGCAGGGAGTAGTATCCTTTTTTTCTTCAGCATAATCATGGCGGTCTCCCTTAGAAAGTTAATTGCCACGTGAAAGCCAAATTGTAGGTGATCTATTTTTGAAATAAACAATGGGTATTTGGCAGTGGTTTCGTTTCCTTACTGTATAACTCATAACTGATAGCTAGATGGAATATTTTTGTTAAATTCTCTATAATATCATCTTTTCTGGGTTTTTTTTCAAAGTGTATTTCTGGGGCGGGTGGTGGGGATGAACTGTGTATATGCAAAGTCAAATATTGTCTTTTGAAAAATCTTGAAACAATCTGCTTTGGCAAAATGGAACCGGTTCATGTAATACTTTTCATCTTCTATATTACTATCCAGTGAAGTATAGCAAGCTCAGTTAGTCGCAGGAGTGGATGTAACTCTAGAGAATTCTTTCATACTGGTATCCAGCCAAGTATAGCAAGCTCATTTAGTTAGAGGAGTGGATGCAATTGAAAGAAAAATATATATTGCAAGTCATAACCCCATCTTTGGCGGAACAAATCAACCACCTTGTCAATGAGTTATTATCGTCTTTATTTCTTCCTAGCTGTCATTCAGCATGTGTGCATAAATATGGCTCTCATCCATAGAGGTTCACAGTAATCAACTAACTTGGCTGAATATCTCTCATCCACCATGGTGTATGGTCGGCTATCTAGAGGCGGACTGAAGAAAGATAAGTTAGTAGTATTCCTCAAGAGTCAAGACAATTTGCCTTATTTATTCTGTTTAAAGTCACACACGATCACAAAAGTATTAGTTATGGGGGGCATTAGGAATGTATAAGCGTGTAGCCTCATTTGGTGCCACAATGCTCAGCGAGAGAATGGTGTGGACAAGAGATTGTAGTCTAGAATCAAGCGCGGCAAATGCCCCATGTCTCGAGATGCTGCGGCTCTGACTAGACTGATGCAGACTTTTGCTTACTGTTGTGACGGGGAAGCACAAAACATTTGACCTTCTCTGCTACTAGAACGTTTGGAAGCACATGAACAGGGTTACTCGTCCAGATGTGTCACGAGGATGTGCGTGCCAGACACGTTCGCCTTGCCCCCCAGCACAAGGATAACACTGCTGCCTAGCTGTCTTCCATTGGCGTTTAGCTAGGTTGCAACGCTCTCCCTACGCTGGCTGTCTTTGGTCCCCTTTCTATCTGCTTGTATGCCCCTATTGTAAAACTCAGCCATTTTGTCAGGAAACTCGCCTATTGACCAATTATTACTTTTTCTCACACCAGTTGTTCATTTTTTTCAAGTTGTTGGAAATCTCTCCTCTGTAGATTGTATTAAGGAAAACTATTGTTTTCAACCGACTGATCTTTGCTTGGCGTCAGCCGCGTCCCGATGCATGCGACATCAACCGGCCTTTATGAGCATGCCAGACCATTCTATTGGTCCCGTGAACTGCCCAATCCTTATATCTTCGATGCGAGAACGTGACCCGCTCGTCCCCTCTTTGTTCCCCAAAGAAGACGCGCCCCCGTATCTTCTCTAACCTCTCGCTGGTTCTCTCCCAAGCCTGCACTACTCCACTCAACGATGCAAAGCCATGGTTGTGTTACAATACAACACACATCGGCGCCGCGTTGTAGCACCCACACCATGCTCCATAGAGCCATCGGTGCTTCGATGCAGCACCCGGCGACAACCACCGGTGGTGATAATTGCGATGCACCACTCGCCGGTGCTACGGGCCGTGACGCTGCAACGCAACAGTTACCACACTGCAGAGAGGAACATCTACTCTGATGGAGCGCTTGCTAGCGGCTTTCGGTGCTGCAACGCAGCGCTAGTCAGCGCTGCTGGAACTGCTATGCTGCGGCCGCGACGCCGCAGAGAGGGACCAGTGCACCAATGCAGGGCTTCCCGGCCGTTGAGCTGCTGCAACGCAGCGCTCGTTGGCGCTATCGGAGCTACGATGCAGCGGCCGGACGCCGCAGAGTGGAGCCGTGCTCCAATGCAATGGTCGTGACACCAACGCCATAGAGAGGGACCGGTGCTTTGATGCAGAGCTTCTCGGCGACTGCGTTGCTGCAATGCAGTGCTTGTTGGCGCTGCCGGAGCTGCAATGCAGCAGCCTGCGGCCGTGACGCCGCAGAGAGGGACCGCTGCTCCGATACAGAGCTTCTCGACGGCTACGTTGCTCCAATGCAGCGGTCGTCGGCGCTACCGGAGCGCCGATGCAGTGGATGTGACCAAGGATTTGGATCCCAAGTGCACATTTTTTCTCGCGGGCCACCGAAATTCTTGGTTACCGCGGTAACTGCGAAATCCCGGAAAAAATTCGGACGAAATTTGAATTTGAATTTTGAATTCATTTTTTTAATCTTGTATAGATTAGTTCTGGACTCAAGTTTGTCACCAACAGCAGCCTGGCGCAGTGGTTAGGTCGTATATGTCTTACTATTTGCTCGAGGTTGCAAGATCGAATCGCCACAGCAACAATTACCAGTACGCCACAGCTCGCTGCCTGTCCTGCAAGAGTTCCTAAAGTATCTAACCTAAGTACCAGAGTTTGAATTCAAAAAATTCAAAAAAATTTAAAAGAATTCGCTTGGTATGTAGGTTTCTCGTGGGGTGGTGAGAAACGCGGTAACCGGGCGGTATCCGAATATTCCGCCCGGTACCCAAAACCATGGATGTGACGCCGCAGAGTGGAATGGGTGCTCCGATGTATGCAAGAGGTACAAGGTGGCCAGCTAGTACGCTCGCCGGAGCTACGGATGGTCGCCGAGCGCGCGCGGGAACTGGGATGCTGGAGGCGCCGTAGAAAGACATGCAGATGGCGGATCGGAGAATTGGTATGGTCCACTCAGCGGAGGGATGGAGCGGTCCTGATCAGCGGAATCGAACGGCTGGCTAGGCGGATGATTTCCCAGAGAAATCATCCGGTCGACGCCTAGCAGTCACCACTTGTATTAAGGACGGAGATGCTATTTGGATGCCTGGTAGATTGGTAGATTACAAGATCTACAAATCTCTATTAGTATCATGTGTTGCCTCTGATGCCTGAGATGCCTGCCATGTATGTGGTGGCCGTACATTCTCAAAACTGAGATTATGTGATGCCTGTGATGGCTGTACATCTCCTGGTGTGTGTGTATGCAATGACATGGATGTCAATTTTTGTGTGTACAAAATAAGGCTGTTTGAAAGGGATAGCCGGCGTAGGATATGTGATACCTGGAGTTTGTGTGTCTGGCGGCGGATCCTCGACGCCTTCAGCGTGGAGAGGTGGGAGTGAAAGCCGACGCCACGTCCTCGACGTCTCCGGCGATGGGTCCTGAAAGGGATCGGCTCCGGATCCGGAAAGCGCTCTGCGAAGGTCCTGAACAGGAGCAGAGCCGGATCAGTGGAGGCAGGCGGATTTGAAGTTCGAGTTACGCGCCGGCGGCGGCGCAGGGAAGGAGCGGTGGCGGCGCAGGGATGGAGCGGTGGCGGTGAAGTTTCGAAGGGCGGCGGCGGACCAAGGAGGGCAGATTCAGGGAGACACTCCCTCGCACGAGGAACACCAGACCTCGAATCGAGGGCACGAGACCTCACTCGAGGACGCACTGTGCGGCGTTTTTTTTCGCTGGTTAATTTTCGCCGGTTTTTTTACGGCGGTTTTTTTACGACTGTGTTAGTTAACTGTGACAGGAGGCTCAGCTTCTGCGGCACTCGATCGCGGGGTTAATCATGGTTTTCCGCGGTTGGGAGGGAGGTGGGAAGTAGTACCAAAGAAGTACCAAAATAGACCGGTTTAGGTGGGACGAAAATTGAACCGGAACGCGACCTACCAACTGAGACATTAGGAGTAGAGATACCTCTACGTCCAGAAGCATCCAACGAGCACCAATGAAGCGATTACACGCGTGCAATTCTCACGGAACCTAAAAACTGTAGAAACTACTAAGAGCATTCATATCCAAGCGCCTATTATTAGACGCGAAAATGAACAAATTAATTATTCAAAATATAGTATATATTTGGTGACCCGTGTGAAGCATTTTGATCCTTGGCTTGAAAGTACCCAAGCCTACACCATTTTATGCTACGAAAAGAGGTTTCAGTTACTTATGTGTTAGAGGCAAGTCCGCTGGATATTCAGTTACGGGAAAAGGGCTTCCTGCTTTGAATTACAAAGCAAAAAACACCGATCGTATCATCATATATCAATTGCTAGGGCGAATAGCACAACAAGTCCAAAAGAAAAGAGAAAGAACAAAGAAGAAACAAATGCCAACAACAACAGCTCGACAAAACGCGGATGGCCCGAAACCGCTGCGCCCTCCGAATTCGACCAACCACAGTTCAAGGCTCCAATCCGCTGCGTACCAATCAACACCTTCAAAAAGGAATCTGACGCTGACGACGCTGCTGGCCGGACGTGTCCTAGGATTTCCCCCGGCACGGGGAGGGGAGTAGGGGATGAATACCACTGACATCTTCCGGAAGGAATGGCGGTTACGTAGTCACTGTAGGCACCTCGTCGTCGACGGGAACGTCTCCTCCCACTGAATGCGCATCGCCGAAAATCCTGAAATATATCCAGGAATAAATGCGAGCACCTGGATTTGAACCCTGGTGGGCTGGGGATACCACAGTCCATCTAACCATCCAACCATAGGTTGGTTCGCTGGGCTTATAAATGCTTAACTAGCATGTTTATCGTATCAGTTTCCTTTTTTCTTATACTGACACACACACACACACACACACACACACACACACACACACACACACATATATATATATATATATACCTAATTTTTTGAAAAAATAATTGATATTCGGCTGAATACCCCTTTTTTTTTGCGGCCATCAGCTGAATACACTTGAATTGAGGTGAGACCGTCCCTATAAAGAGGAGGGCAGTTTGGTAGATAATATTCCGTGATTCAGCCCATGCTAGTAAGCCAAAGTTTTGCATCAAGATATTTTGCAGACAACACGACATATGTATTTTAGTTCTGGCACAGTGCATACACCCGTTCGAGGTTATGGCTGAGATCCTGAAACTTCTGATGATCAAAAGATGGCCTCTATCAGTCTGTCAATAGTTTGAAAACCCGAGCCGGTGAGCTTATTGGTTTATGTTTTCACTGGTCGGACCGCCGGTAAGCTGCTTCAGTGTTTAGTTTTCTATGACCAAAATATTTTATTTTTTACTAATGTAGCAGTGAGAATTGAGAACAGGTCAAATAATGTTATTTTCTACCATATGACATGGAGTTAAGTCAGGAAATCGGGTTAGTAGGAATATCCTTTGCCTTCGGCTGTTCCTTCACTAGTAGAAAAAGGGGTATTTGTCCCGGTTCATAAGGGCCTTTAGTCCCGGTTCTGGAACCAGGACTAAAGGGTCGTTACTAAAGCCTCCCCCTTTAGTCCCGGTTCTTACACGAACCGGGCTAAAAGCCGTCCACGTGGCCGCTGCCTGGAGGTCCACCTTTAGTCCCGGTTGGTAACACCAACCGGTACTAAAATAAATTTTATGATTTGTTTTTCAAAATTTTCCTTTATAATTTTTTTTGAAATTTTGTTATTTTCAAATTTCTGAATTATTTTAACCTCTAATCTCTAATCACCCCCATCACTGCTCAATTTAACCTCTAATCTCTAATCACCCCTCATCATTCCAAATCATCTAACTTCCCGGACAGTCACCCATCTCACTACTCCAGCCTGAGCACGCTTAACTTCCGGGTTCTATTCTCCCTCGTTTCCAAGTCTGCACTTGTTGTTTTCCTGATAATAGTAAGATGTCAATCCTATTAACCCTCAGGAATTTGGCTTGAGCATGAAGTCACACATTTCACTGTTTGAGTTTGAAATTATTGTTCTAAAAAACAATAATTATTTAGTAACACTAATATTTCTTGAATAAGTAGTTTGACCACAGTTTGACCAAATTTGACCAAAATTCAAAAACACTGAAATAATTATTTAGTAACACTAATATTTCTTGAATAAGTAGTTTGACCATGGTTTGACCACAGTTTGACCAGATTTGACCAAAATTCAAAAAAACTGAAATAATTATTTAGTAACACTAATATTCTTGAATAATTATTTAGTAACACTAATACTTCTTGAATAAGTAGTTTGACCATAGTTTGACCAGATTTAACAAAAAAACTGAAATTTGAGCATAACTTTTTTTCCTTTTAGAATTTGAGGATTCTAAAAATTTGCAAACAGGTTGTAGGCGGTCAAAATCGGATGCGGATTTTCATGCTGAACATTTTGATATATTATACGTTTTTTCTGACATAGTATGCAAAAGTTATAGCCGTTTTACATTAGTTCGAAAATGGGACCTTTAGTACCGGTTCGTGCCACAAACTGGTACTAATGCCTCAAAACCCATTAATACCGGTTCATGGCACGAACCGGTACTAATGAGCATCGCACCCATTAGTACCGGTTCGTGGCACCAACCGGGACTAAAGGTCCCATTTGAACCGGGACTAATGCCTTTGCCGCATGAACCGGGACCAATGCTGACTGAACCGGGACTAATGGGCTAACCCGGCCTGGACCAAAGCCCTGTTTTCTACTAGTGCTTAGGACATGGGTTCGATTCCTAGCACAACAGGTTGTCCGAGCAAACCAAGAACAACCACGGTGACTCCATTGGGACTGTTTCTGTTTTTTGAAATACACCATTAATCCTTTTTTTACCTAGCTGCCATGTGATGCAAAATAAAATAAATCTATTCTCCATGCTATGTTGTATACATTTTAGTCACCTCTTTCCACTACGGGAAACAGATAATTTGCCGTCTGTGAATCACAGATGGCAAAGACCTAAATCCAGACGGCAAAGATTTTGCCGTCAGGAAGCAGACGGCAAACTCAGACGGCAAAGATAAGTCGGCAAAGAATAGTTTGCCGTCAGCTTTTCATCAGGAAGACGGCAAAGACTTTGCCGTCACCCAAATACCAGTCACAGACGGCAAAGATACTTCTTTGCCGTCAGCCAAAACACAATCTTTGCCATCAGCCAATCTACTTTACATACGGCAATTTTTTTTTAAATATAAAAAAATTCACAGGACCGCTAAACATCAAAAGATTTTCCCTGGCATTCTTTATAGGTCGTTTTACACAACAAAACTATCATAGTTGGTTCTCATAACACAACATATATAATTTTTTGATGGTGAAATACAATTCCATTGACCATTGTTGTTCTAAAACAACATCACAATATCCATCAACACTTGTTGTTCTAAAACATCATGAATGAATTTCACAATACAAGGCTATTTTGTTTCACAAGATAAACAGATTACACACGGATGGATTACACAGAGTAGACACAAATGAATTAGTACATAGATTACAACAGGGATATCTCTCAAAATACAAAAGAATGCAATAGTGATGGGGCTCAATGCGTCCGTCGCTGCGCCGGAGCTTGCCACTGGTGCGGCAGTGCAGCATCGAGGGATGGGGTTGGGGGCCGGTAGGGGCGAAGCGGGACGGGGCGGGCTTGGCGGCGCCGGAGGCAGAGAAGGAAGGGGCCGGCGGCCGACGAGGGACGGGGCCGGCGCCGGCAGCCGACAGGGGCGACGAGGGATGGGGCCGGCGCCGGCAACCGACAGGGGTGCCGGCAACCGTGGCAGCCGGCGACAGGGGCCGGGGAAGGCGAGCGAGTCCGTGGCCGGAAGGCGAAGTGGGGTCGCCGGTGTACTGTTTCTGTAGTCTGGATCGAGGGGGAGAGAGAGGTACGAGAGAGAGAGAGAGTCGTGGTGGGGTGGGGTGAAGGATAAGGTCGTCGTGGGTCTGGGGCATGGCGCAGGGCATGTGGGCCGTGGGGCCTGGGGCGTGGGCGTTGGGTAGGGATAAGATGGATGTGTGGACCGGATTCTGCCATGTCACCAATCCGAGTGATGGATCCGTGGGCTGTGTTTCTTCTTTGCCGTCTGTGTTTTTATTTACAGACGGCAAAGTACCCTACTTTGTTGTCTGCAAATAAACACGCAGACGATAAAGACTTTGCCCTCTGAATTTTATATTACAGGCGGTGGGGTCGGGCGTGGGTGGTGGAGGAGAGTGCTAGGGGCTGCCACGTCATCGATCCAGGTGATCGATCCGCGTGGTGTGTTTATGATTTGCCGTCTGCGTTTTGTTTTACAGACGACAAACGACATACTTTGCCGTCTGTAATAAAAAATACAGACGGCAAAGTCTTTCCCGTCTGTATTTTTTATTACAGACGGCAAAGTATATATTTTGCCGTCTGTAAAACAAAAAGACAGACGACAAAAACTCTTTGCCGTTTACAATAAAAAACGCAGACGGCAAAATACATTTTTGCCGTTAGTCATTCTTTGCCGTCAGCAGCTGACAGCAAATGTGCTCTTTGCCGTCTGGCCCGATGAAAAGCTGACGGCAAAGATGCCTACTGACGGCAAACTAGCTGTTTCCCGTAGTGTTCTTGTCATCCCAGTTATACCTCTATTGCCACTATAATTCACAAAAATGGAAATTTGCCACACAATTATGACGAAACAAAGATGAAGCGGCCATGCTATGTTGAACATTTTAGTCACATATTTCTGTCATCCCAATTCTACCTTTGTTGATATGATGACAAATATGTCTTTTTGCCATGTTGTCATGTACATATATGTCAAAATTATTATACAAACAATGACAATTTTAATTAAAATATCATGGAAAACTTCAATATCCATCTGCCATGCAATTTCTATTTTCAATGACACGGCAAATTTAGTATGCATTTTTGCTGTGCAATTTCTGTCAGCTGCACCACTAGCGGCATAGATGTTTTTCTGCCATGTTAGATGAACAAAAAAGATTACATATATGAATTTTTTATTATACAAACGATGGAAATTTTAATTTAAACCCATGGAAATTTAAATATTTATCCAACATGGCAATTTCTAATTGCACAAACCCATGTTAATAAAAAAATGATAAGTTTACTTTTTCGCATTTGCCATGGCAAATTCCTTTTGTTAATGTTAGCATGGAAAATTAGTTATCCAGAAGTTAAGAAGTCAATTTGCTTTTAGTTCCATACGATGCAAACCCGTACTAGCAAAGTGGCAAATGTAAGATGTATTATTTTGCCATGGCATTTTGTCTTTGTCATAATTAGGGTGGCAAAATAGTTTACCATGTGAAAACAAAATAAAAAGTTGTCATGGTGTACAAAAAAGCAAGGGCATTTCGAGAACTGCCATGAGGGTAGAGAGAAAAAATGTCATGTTTTGCCATGTTAGGGTTACAAAATTCGCCATGTGAACATTACATAATTTAATAAAATATGTGTTCATGTACAAAAATAGCAAAAAGTTATAGGAAATTGCAGTAGTATTAGCACAAATATTTTTGCCATGCCATTTCCAAAATCAAAATGTTGTAAACTTTGCATATGTTAAAACAACATCATGGCAAATTGTAAAATAGTTTGTTCTACTCGCGTGCCAATTTTTTGGAAAAAAATAATTTCTAAGAAAACATGATTTTTTTTATCAGAAGGTGTAAAATAGTAACATGTCGAAGAAAAAAAAAACAATTTTCCCGCCATTCTATTTTTGTGCATTGTCATTGTTTGGCTTAAATGTCCCCAATACGTCATGTCAATTTTTGTTTGATTTTGTTTTTAGCTATTCAAAATGAGGTCCGAAGTCCAAATACCTGTTTCAAACCTTTTATAGAGCATCAGAGGGTTGTCTCAAAATAAAAATAGAGCATCATAGGAAACTGGAATTTTTTATTTCCGCCCAATTACAGGCTCGAATAGTTTTGTTGTGGACGGGGTAGGGGTGTCCGCGGGCCATTTTGTCATAGCGAACGATTCGTTCGATTTATCGAACCTACTAGCATCAATGAATTGTTGGTTCCAACCCCCTCAGAAATCTGACGTTTCCGACATATCCTGGTCAATTTTCATTGAGTCGGCCGGCTTAGAAAAAATCTCCATGAAACTAGACCCGGGCATGGACAGCCCGACCTGGTCAGCCCGGCCCGAAAGCCCGACGTCTGGCCAGCTTGGACTTAGCTTTTCCGCCTGAAGCCTGGCCCAAAAGCCCAAAACTAAGCTTGAATAGGGCATAAATAATTATTTTATGTGAAATATTTGTATAATGTATAGTTTCAATATCCCAAAAATTATTAATTTAATGAGAAAAGCACTGTTCATATGTTTTGGGCCAGGCCGGGCTCAGACTTGAGTTTTTGTGGTCAGGCTTTACAAAGCCCGGCCCAACGAAAATCCTGCATGAGAACTCTCTTCTACCTTGGCACTCTATACCATGTTAATATATCTCTCCCTAATAATAAAGCACGGATTGGGTCTCCGGGTTCACCGTCACAATACGCTTCTTCCCGTGATTTTACGTTTTCAGTTTGAATTTAAAACATATTCGAGGTGGTACTAAAACATGCATCCACTCGCCAGAAAATACGTTGCCTCCCTCTATGTACGTCCGGCTGGGCCTTGTGCTTCTCGCTGGGCCTTGGCCGAAAGAAGCACACGCAATATTTCGTCCATCCCGATCCTTGCTAAAATACCTTGTACATGAGTGCATCAATGGCTTCACATATTTAAAAGTACCACCTCGGTCTTTCACATCCACATAGACCAGTTAATATACCTCTAGAAAACTAGCAATCACGTGGCACCTGAGACGTGGGAAAACAACAAGAGAAAAAAGCAGGCATTCATGAGGCGACATGGCAAGACGACGGGAAGAAAAGCACGCATGCATGTACGGCCAAACAAAGATCGACGCATGGTCTCCTTGCGCACAACCATCAGCCACCCAGCCGGCACCACCACGAGCAAGAGCCGGCAGCAACAGGCTCGGCACAACCACCACGCTCGCTGTGGCGAAGGCCGCAACGCCGTACTCCCGGCCGGTGCCGCCTTGCGTGGAGAGGCAAGGGATGCTCTCGATGGCTGGGATAGCTAATAACTGCTTTAATTAAGCTGGTGGAACAACGACACTGGTCTGCAGACCGATGCCATCCTGCGACATCGCGCCAAGACGACGGCGTACCCTCAACGACACCCTCTAGCGAAGCTTCCGTTGCAGCCCTGATGGCACCATCGTCGTCTACAGCACCGCGAGCGCGTCACGCCAGACGCCGGTCTGCAGACCGATGCCATCCTGCGACATCGCGCCAAGACGACGGTCTGTAGCACTGATGCCATCCCGCGGCGTCGTTTCCCACGTAGCTAGCAACGCTGGTGGGCGCCGCATGGCAGTACCGGTGTCCCCTGCAATGCCGGTGAGCACAACGCATGTCTCCCCTGCAACGCCGGTAAGCGCTGCATCTCACCAACGGCTGAGCCGACGAATGTTGCAACGCAGTGCGGCGGCAATGGCCATATTTGCTTCACATCACGGCCATATTTGCAAAACATTGAACGGAGAGTACGGACTTGAGGGCTACAACTTGAGAGCATATCCATGGCGGAGAGGAGCAAATAGAGAAGAAGGTCATAGAGATGAAGGGGATCTCGTACAGAGAAAGAGGAAAAAGAATGGGTGGCTTGTGTGCCTCTCGGCAGAAGATAAGGAAGCGGTGGGCGGTGGGTGGGCCTCCACGGGACACGTGGTGCATGCAGGAGGTGGTTTGCGAGCGACGAAATCATCCGGCTTAAAAATAACGTTTTCCTTTTTACTTTTTTGTAAGAAGGACCCCAGATTATATTGATATTGAAAATAAGCAGTGATACAACACAACCCAAGAAAAATATGAAATTACAAACTGCACCATGGGGAACCAATCTAGCCACACCTCCAACGAGGGATGAGGGCGCGCCACTGTGGCCATCTCCGCCGCTCCCTACCAGAGCCGGGGACACCCTTAGTTGTGCGCACGGAATAAAGACGTCAGGAAATCACATCCTTGGTCCAGGAGGACCAGCACGCCTGAGATAAGCCAGATCGGAACTACGCCGTCACTTGCGTCGGTTTGTTGAACTATGATGATGAAGCGCCGCCACCCACAAGAACCTGCAAATCCGGAGTCACCACGCTCCTACTAGAGCTTCATGCCCCCATGTTGAGGCCGAGCACGCATCACCATGACGGCAGGGCCAAAGCAAAAAAAGGTTCCACCTCGAGATCGGCACTGCAGCACACCAGCCTCGATTGGTTAGCTTACTACCAGATACGCTGCCGACCGCCTCACAGCAACCCACCAGAATCGAATCCGAAGCAGATTCTCCACGCCGCCAGCACCATAACCGTCAATACAGAAACTGGTGAAAGAAGAAAACCTAGCCCTAACCTAACTACACGCCATCGAGAAGACGGTGAGGTTCCCCCTTCTCCCGCCGCCGTCGGAATGGCTGCCAGAGAGAGGGGGGGAACCCCTCGAGTCGCTGGCGGAGGATGGTGGTAGCCGGTCCGCCTTCGGTTCCACCTCTCTCGCAGGGGAGGGAAACAAAATGAAAGAATATGAGTTTTATTATTATTTCTAATTCAACACTGCCCTTAGGGCGATTGACCCCTTTAGGTTCATATGTTTTTTTCTCAGCTTGACTAATTTTTTAGTTTCAAACATCTTCTTGCTCTGGCATGATTCATCCAACTCGACGACATTATTTTAGATTTTAAACAGTCTCTTGTGCTAGCGTGGTTAAGCAACACATGTGTCGTGTGTTGGACATGCTCACCGCCTTGAGATGATTGACCATGTTCGGTGACCACTACAACCACCATTGACGAGGACGGGCAGGAGGATAAACAACAACACGAATAAGATGGGTCTTATAGGATACCGTGTTAAAATATAAGACATGGATCCGGGAGAGAGAGAGACTTGATCGATACATGTTTATTGGTTATGGGTATATGATGTTTTTCTTCTCCCGTTGCAACGCACGGGCGTTTGTGCTAGTCAAAACTAATAGTCTACAGTTGCAGTGGAACCGGTACAAGAACGATCAACCGGGAATTTGGTCGATTTTGAATATGTTTTTGTTTTTGTTTTGAGAAAGTGCAATGTATTCAAACCATAGCCAGCTCATACAGACGTGGACGTACACCACTGCATTCTCCCAGCACATATGGGCCAGCACTTTTGCGCAAACCACTTTAGTGAAAGAAAATTTACAACGAGGCTCCTCTGTATTTCTGTGTGCCCAGGGCGCCATCTTCAACCAGAACACGGCCACACGTCCGCTGTGCACCTCTACGGCTCTACTCCATCTCAGGTGCAGCGACGGAAGGAAGTTGAACGCCATGCGTACAACCTGCATGCGATGCCCATCAGACGCTTTGAGAGCCGCATCAGTACGTAGCTGTGCCACCGGACGGGAGCTGAGATCCAGTTCGGCTGGAAGGCACCGCAGGCCAGCCGTTCACCGATCACCACCACCACAGGGAGATAGAGAGAAGAGAGAGCACGGACGGCGCAGAGGTCGATGAAGAAATCGCCGCCCCTCCCGTGGGACAGGAGCTCTGGAGCTGAAACTGTTGGGACATACCTTCGACAAACGCCGAGCTGTGCCTCCGGCCACACCAACGACGGATGAACCTCTTTCTCTCTTTGCACTCACGCTCTGACGGAGCTAGGAGGAAGAAGAGGAGCACACAATGGAGCTTTCCGGCGACGAACGCCACGCCGCACAAACGGCGCCAGCCGCACGCACGACCCTTTTTTTCAGCTCAAACTGTGGCTCATACCACGTCGGGCTACAACCCTGGACGCGCGCACACGCGCTGCCGTAACAACTAACAAGCTCAGCCGGGGGGTTTTATACTTGGCCGATGCATACACATCGCTCCCCACCTCCCCGATCTGGCGCACCATCCATCCGCTCAGCCCGGCCGCCCCTCACAACGATTTGAGGCGTAGGACTTGCTGCTCTCAACAGCCCCTACATGTATGCACGACTCAGCACGCAGCTACACACCTCACTACTTATCCATCTGATGCATGCACGCACTACACTGGTAACTAACCAATCTAGGTGCATGGCGCACACACGCTAATCTCTTATCCATGGAAGATTATAGCTGACAGAAACCTCATGTACACGTACGAGCGCCGCCAAGAGGCAGCCGAGTGCTGCACCCTCGCCTGCCTTCCACCATCGAGGGAGCACACGCCAGCAGCACGAGGACTCGGGGAGGGGGCCCGAGGGATCCTCTTGTTCCATCTCACGGCGGCACCATCGTCGCCTGGCCACTGCCGATTGGAAACCTATTCCTAGTAGAATCCCTTGTTCACACCATTCTCGTTGAGCATTGCAGAACCATAAAGTAATGGTAGGGAATAGGTGCGTGGCAATAATCCAATCCTTTACGAGCTGATCTATTCCTAATGCCTCTCAAACCTAATATATTTGTGATTGTGGGTGCCTTTATACCAGAATAAAATCAGGCAAATTTTCATGATTCTTGAGGAGTACTATATCCATGGTGCTTAACCCGCTTGAAATAGATGGCCTAGCTTACATGTACCTTTCTTTAGCCTCCTCTAGCTAGCAGATCATATGACAAACCACAGTGAATAGGAGATATTCTAGCTAGTTGATAACTACAGACCATTTTAGATCAAAACTATTTATATGCACACACGCCGGATGGGAGCTAGGAGGAAACAAAGACAATACAGAATGCAAGCTTCCTATATTTGGCTTGAAGATGAGTTATTAAGAAGGTAGATGATATGTACCAATGAACATGAGTTATGACTTGATGTACTTTTGTCTTTCGAATAAGTATTACAAGATTTCACTCAAATTACGCATCCACTGTAGGAAAGCGAGCTTCCTATATTTGGCTGGATATTAGTATAAACGACAAAGTACACAAGAAACTTATCCCATTTGGCCAGAGCAGGTTGTCTCAAGATCTTTCAGAAATCAATGTACCATTTCACATATACACAATGCAAAAACATACTCAATGAACAATAAAAAATCCTGTTATTAAAAGGAATTTAACAAAAAGTATCGGTCTAGCTATCAACTATGAACTGTCCTGGAAAAAATGAAACCATTCCCCAAAATAAATAGGCATCACTTGGCAATTCACCTTATGAAGGTAGACCGCTGTGATTATGGTGAATACAAGGAAAAACAGTAGCAGGAAGTCTAATTCTTTTGCACCAAGCCACATGAATAAGTTGGAACGACCAGTCATGAAGGATAAATATTACTCCCTCCGTCTCATAATAATATAATATATGAGCGTTTTCAACACCAGTGTAGTGTCAAAAAATCTCTTACATTATGGGATAGAGGGAGTATAAGTTTGGCTCTATTATTCATGCTTCATTGACTAAAAATGGTCCACCAAATTAATTATGTTTTTTTATTTTTAACGCACATTAATCTTTTTTTATCAGCCCTAAAAAGATAAAGCACTGATAAAATCAAGATTTTAGCTCGACTAACAGAAATATAAGCTTCCAGACCATATACCACCAGTTTAATCGATACAAGCGATTCAACAGAGAACAAGCAAGTGAATGGGATTATATAGGGAACACATCAGTTAGTGATTAACAAGGAAAACCGAAAGGGTACGGTACTGAACAAGTAGCAGTTTGAAAATTGTAGACCCACTCTGGCCTTAATCCAATCAAGAAAGGGGAGATATCGATCAACAATCCAGTATTCAAAGTTGGAGATTGCACTGGATTAGATAGAAATTATTTTCATCTTATCTCTAGAAGACTTCTTGTCCTTCAACTCTTGTATATTTATATAGCCTTTCTCAATCATACACGCGGCAATTATCTCTCCTGTCTAATCCTCATTGATGGTATCAGCCGTAATTTCCTGACCTAGCTTCACCAAAGCTTCCTCGCCATGCCGCCCCCGGAAGGTTGATCTCGATTATCTTCATCGGGGGTCCGCCAACCCATAGCTAAGGCTCGTCCGCTGATATCGTTGATTGAGACTGTCCTAGAAGGTCTTTTTCTCAACCCATTGATCAAATTCTCTCTCTCTCTCTCTCTCTCTCTCTCTCTCTCTCTCTCGCGCGCGCGCACGTTGTTTGATCGGTGTTCTTTTTTTCCAACCTAAGATCCGTTTGTGTTGCCGTCGACCCTCACGAGTCTCTACTCTGACTTCGGCATCGATAACACCGGCCTCTTCATCAACCAGGCGATCTCGCATGACACGTGTTGGCCAAGAATGGCCGTCGTCGGCGCATGTGTCCGCACATCATTCTGTGCCGGTCGTCGTCGCCGTGGTCCGATCAAGACTCCTCCACTAGCGACCTTGTTGTCACCCGTGCATTGGCGTCTCAAGTGGCGCCCGTCGCGCCGCCACCTTAGGCACAGGATCGCCACTGTCCACGCATAGTCTTCGTCACGTTATGCTGCAATATAGATGCATGGCAGCATTGCACATAACTTCAGGCTGTGCTATTCCTAATGACTCCCAAATCTAACATGTTTGTGACGTTGTGTGACTTTATCAGCATAAAATTAGGGAAATCGTTTTGACAGTTGAGCAGTACTGTAACCATTGTGGCTAGCTCACTTGGATAAATGGCCTACATACATCTTTTAGTCTTCATCTGGGTAGCTGATCATATAGCAACCCACGGTGGATGGGAGTAACTACACCCGGTAGTAGGAAAAAATTGTCATATATATATATATATATATATATATATATAGGGAAAATGCATCCTACTACCGGGTGTAACTACACCCATTTTTTATATACTATCATGTGATAGTATATACTCTACTTTATATATATATATATATATATATATATATATATATATATATATATATATATATATATAACGTGTACAATGTGTAGTATCGTAAAATACCAGCAAACGAAAAAGAATTAAAATGGAAACACAAAATTAAATGAAAAAGAAATCATAAAACTAAAAAACCCCCAAACCTTATAGTACCGGTTGGTCTTGCCAACCGATACTAAAGGGCTCCAGGCCTCCGGAGCTGGCTCGTGCCACGTGGTTGCCCTTTAGCACCGGTTCATGCTGAACCGGTACTAAGGGGGGGGGGGGGGGAGGGGGGGGGGGGGGCTTTAGTGACCATAATTTAGTGCCGGTTATGTAACCGGCACTACAGGGCCTTACGAACTGGTGCTAATGCCCGGTTCTGCACTAGTGCATGTTGCTCCCTCCGAGACTTTGAGTGCTGGATTGCTGATTGAAATCTCTTCTTTGTAGATTGTGCTATGGCTAGGGTGGATTTACCATTTTTGAACTGCTACTTGTTCAGTACCCTTTCTAGTTCTTGTTAAATTCTTGACCATTAATCATAAGCATGATGGCCAGCAATGTGCCTATAATTTGGACCCTTATTAGCCGTCAAGTCCTGTTTCATTATCCGTCGTTTCAACCTATTCATGTGGCTCAGTTCAAAAGAGTATGACTGCCTTGTACTCCCTCCGTTCATAAATATAAGACTTTTTAGAGATTTCACTAGGGACTACATATGGAGCAAAATGAGTAAATCTACACTGTAAAGTATGTAGTTCGTAGTGGAATCTCTAAAAGGACTTATATTTAGGAATGCAGGGAGTAGTATCCTTTTTTTCTTCAGCATAATCATGGCGGTCTCCCTTAGAAAGTTAATTGCCACGTGAAAGCCAAATTGTAGGTGATCTATTTTTGAAATAAACAATGGGTATTTGGCAGTGGTTTCGTTTCCTTACTGTATAACTCATAACTGATAGCTAGATGGAATATTTTTGTTAAATTCTCTATAATATCATCTTTTCTGGGTTTTTTTTCAAAGTGTATTTCTGGGGCGGGTGGTGGGGATGAACTGTGTATATGCAAAGTCAAATATTGTCTTTTGAAAAATCTTGAAACAATCTGCTTTGGCAAAATGGAACCGGTTCATGTAATACTTTTCATCTTCTATATTACTATCCAGTGAAGTATAGCAAGCTCAGTTAGTCGCAGGAGTGGATGTAACTCTAGAGAATTCTTTCATACTGGTATCCAGCCAAGTATAGCAAGCTCATTTAGTTAGAGGAGTGGATGCAATTGAAAGAAAAATATATATTGCAAGTCATAACCCCATCTTTGGCGGAACAAATCAACCACCTTGTCAATGAGTTATTATCGTCTTTATTTCTTCCTAGCTGTCATTCAGCATGTGTGCATAAATATGGCTCTCATCCATAGAGGTTCACAGTAATCAACTAACTTGGCTGAATATCTCTCATCCACCATGGTGTATGGTCGGCTATCTAGAGGCGGACTGAAGAAAGATAAGTTAGTAGTATTCCTCAAGAGTCAAGACAATTTGCCTTATTTATTCTGTTTAAAGTCACACACGATCACAAAAGTATTAGTTATGGGGGGCATTAGGAATGTATAAGCGTGTAGCCTCATTTGGTGCCACAATGCTCAGCGAGAGAATGGTGTGGACAAGAGATTGTAGTCTAGAATCAAGCGCGGCAAATGCCCCATGTCTCGAGATGCTGCGGCTCTGACTAGACTGATGCAGACTTTTGCTTACTGTTGTGACGGGGAAGCACAAAACATTTGACCTTCTCTGCTACTAGAACGTTTGGAAGCACATGAACAGGGTTACTCGTCCAGATGTGTCACGAGGATGTGCGTGCCAGACACGTTCGCCTTGCCCCCCAGCACAAGGATAACACTGCTGCCTAGCTGTCTTCCATTGGCGTTTAGCTAGGTTGCAACGCTCTCCCTACGCTGGCTGTCTTTGGTCCCCTTTCTATCTGCTTGTATGCCCCTATTGTAAAACTCAGCCATTTTGTCAGGAAACTCGCCTATTGACCAATTATTACTTTTTCTCACACCAGTTGTTCATTTTTTTCAAGTTGTTGGAAATCTCTCCTCTGTAGATTGTATTAAGGAAAACTATTGTTTTCAACCGACTGATCTTTGCTTGGCGTCAGCCGCGTCCCGATGCATGCGACATCAACCGGCCTTTATGAGCATGCCAGACCATTCTATTGGTCCCGTGAACTGCCCAATCCTTATATCTTCGATGCGAGAACGTGACCCGCTCGTCCCCTCTTTGTTCCCCAAAGAAGACGCGCCCCCGTATCTTCTCTAACCTCTCGCTGGTTCTCTCCCAAGCCTGCACTACTCCACTCAACGATGCAAAGCCATGGTTGTGTTACAATACAACACACATCGGCGCCGCGTTGTAGCACCCACACCATGCTCCATAGAGCCATCGGTGCTTCGATGCAGCACCCGGCGACAACCACCGGTGGTGATAATTGCGATGCACCACTCGCCGGTGCTACGGGCCGTGACGCTGCAACGCAACAGTTACCACACTGCAGAGAGGAACATCTACTCTGATGGAGCGCTTGCTAGCGGCTTTCGGTGCTGCAACGCAGCGCTAGTCAGCGCTGCTGGAACTGCTATGCTGCGGCCGCGACGCCGCAGAGAGGGACCAGTGCACCAATGCAGGGCTTCCCGGCCGTTGAGCTGCTGCAACGCAGCGCTCGTTGGCGCTATCGGAGCTACGATGCAGCGGCCGGACGCCGCAGAGTGGAGCCGTGCTCCAATGCAATGGTCGTGACACCAACGCCATAGAGAGGGACCGGTGCTTTGATGCAGAGCTTCTCGGCGACTGCGTTGCTGCAATGCAGTGCTTGTTGGCGCTGCCGGAGCTGCAATGCAGCAGCCTGCGGCCGTGACGCCGCAGAGAGGGACCGCTGCTCCGATACAGAGCTTCTCGACGGCTACGTTGCTCCAATGCAGCGGTCGTCGGCGCTACCGGAGCGCCGATGCAGTGGATGTGACCAAGGATTTGGATCCCAAGTGCACATTTTTTCTCGCGGGCCACCGAAATTCTTGGTTACCGCGGTAACTGCGAAATCCCGGAAAAAATTCGGACGAAATTTGAATTTGAATTTTGAATTCATTTTTTTAATCTTGTATAGATTAGTTCTGGACTCAAGTTTGTCACCAACAGCAGCCTGGCGCAGTGGTTAGGTCGTATATGTCTTACTATTTGCTCGAGGTTGCAAGATCGAATCGCCACAGCAACAATTACCAGTACGCCACAGCTCGCTGCCTGTCCTGCAAGAGTTCCTAAAGTATCTAACCTAAGTACCAGAGTTTGAATTCAAAAAATTCAAAAAAATTCAAAAGAATTCGCTTGGTATGTAGGTTTCTCGTGGGGTGGTGAGAAACGCGGTAACCGGGCGGTATCCGAATATTCCGCCCGGTACCCAAAACCATGGATGTGACGCCGCAGAGTGGAATGGGTGCTCCGATGTATGCAAGAGGTACAAGGTGGCCAGCTAGTACGCTCGCCGGAGCTACGGATGGCCGCCGAGCGCGCGCGGGAACTGGGATGCTGGAGGCGCCGTAGAAAGACATGCAGATGGCGGATCGGAGAATTGGTATGGTCCACTCAGCGGAGGGATGGAGCGGTCCTGATCAGCGGAATCGAACGGCTGGCTAGGCGGATGATTTCCCAGAGAAATCATCCGGTCGACGCCTAGCAGTCACCACTTGTATTAAGGACGGAGATGGTATTCTATTTTCAAATTGCTACTTGTTTAGTACCCTTACGGGTTTTCTTGTTAATCACTAACTCCTGTGCTCTCTCGAAAATCCGATTCACTAGTTAACGAGACTGCTTTCCACCTCACCAAGCCCATCATCGGATCTTGAGGTAACCACAAGAAAATCTATCTTGGGGAGATTTAGGTCGCTGTCACTTCCTCAGCTGGGATTTCCTGTAATATTTGGTTATGAAAACCATCAGGGCTGATCGAATTTTCAAATTTCTACTTGTTCAGTACCCTTACGATTCTTGTTAAACTTGTGGCCATTCTGCCTTTTAATCACTAACCTGACCCGCTTACTTGTTCCCTTCTGAATTACGTTGTCTAACTAGTTTATTGAGTCAAATGTTGTTATGGTCTGTAAACTTACCTTTTTTTGTAAGGCCAGTTTCTACCGGTGCTATACAACCAGGAAAAAGTTTAGTCAGCTAAAATTCCCTAAAAAGGGCAAACTATATATTAATAAATTTGGTTGATCCTCTTAGTCAATTATAAGCATGACTAATAGATTGTCAATAATGTGTCTGAACATAATTTGTCCATCCTTTGGACTGTTCTTAGCCGTCAATTTCTATTTCGTGACCTCCTGTTTCAACCTATTCATGTGGTTCTGTTCAGAAGAGTGTAACTGACGTGCAATGTCTTTTTATTGATCATACTCATGGGCGCAAGTGGCCTCTGTGCAGCGCAGATCTGGCACTTGGGCGCAGCTTGGAGGCCCGGGGCGGCGCGGGGAGGTGGTTGGTCTGCCGTCTGCGGTGGTCATGCGTGACTATGGCCAGGAACCGTGGTGGTCCTTGGCCCGGGAGGTGCTACTCCGTGTCTTGCGGGGATGATGCTCGGTACATGACACGGTGGTTCGTGCCGCTTTCCCTTGTCCCTCCTGCTAGGACGGCGATAGTTATTCTTGCGTGCATGGCGGGTGGGCCGTCGGTCGCCTCCGCGAGGTGCGGATGGCTGCGGGGTGGCATGTTCAGTGGTGGTTGGTGGGCCCTCATGTTGGAGGCTGGCTGTCGGTGGTGTCCCTGAGGTGCGGGTGGCTACGGTGGATCTTGGCGCCTCTGCATCGATGTGCAACATCTATGGTTGTGGTGGTTAGGGTGCTTGCCGGTGTGGGATGATGTTTGATCGAGATAGTGTGGGAGCTTGGAAGAAGACCCCGTCCCGGCCTTGTGCACCCCTCACACATGGATCCGACCATCTCGGCCTCTCCGGTGGAAAACCTTGATCTTGTGTCGGGCGATAGCTGTGTCTTGGTGTTTCTCTCCATCTTGGGGGCTTCGAGCCCGACATCAGCAAGCAGGACCCGAGGTCGGCGGCGGTTGTGGCATCCAAACTTCTGTGGCAATGATGATGGTGGGAGTGATGTCAGCGACACATCAATGGCAGTTGTAGGATCGCAGAAGATAGGTCTAGAGACAGGGGGGTGAATAGACACTTAACCAACCAAAGGTGCACTTTTTTAGTTTTCTTGAAACATAGGCAGATTTTGGCACAAGTTAAGATAACACAAAAACTTTCGACACATTCATATCTAGAGATAGTGCAGCGGAAATAGTAAATCATGCAATTGTCTAGAAAGTAAGGGGTAGAGTCGGAAGATCAAACACAATGAATACACGATGATTTTTGGCGTGGTTCCGAGTAGTGCTATCCTACGTCCACGTTGATGGAGACTTCAGCCCACGAAGGGTAACGGTTGCATGAGACCACAGAGTGCTCCACCCACGAAGGGTCCATGAAGAAGCAGCCTTGTTTATTCCACCACGGCTTACGTCCACGAAGGACTAGCTAGCCTCACTCGGGTAGATCTTCTCGAAGTAGGCGATCCCCTAGACCTTACAATCTCCTTGGTTCAAATCCACATGATCTTGGAGGGTCCAAGTGACATCTAACAAATCGAGAAGACACCACTCTCCAAAAGGTAATATATATATATATATATATATATATATATATATATATATATATATATATATATATATATATATATATATATATATATTGTGTTGGTGATGATCTCCTTGTTCTTGTCCTTCAAATGATAGTCTCCTCAACACAAAATTTCTCACTCACAGGTTTGGCTTGGGTAGGACAAGGATTGGAGTGAAAAGCAACTTGAAGAGGCTAGAGATCAAGGCTCAAACATTAGGAATGGAAACTCTTGATCTCAACACATGAGTATGTGGTTCTCTCTCAGAAAATGAATGGTGGAAGTTGTGTTTCATTCGGATGGCTCTTCTTGACTGTAAGTGTGGGTGGAGGGGTATAAATAGCCTTTACCCAAAATCCAACCGTTACACACTTTTGACCCAAATCGGTGAGACCGAAAATAAACACGGTGGGACCGATTAGTGTAAAAGATATGAACGTTAAGATTTTTGGCGGGACCGATGTAGAACAACTTGGTGGGACCGAAGTGCAAAGGCTAGGGCAAAACACAGTCTCAGAAATTCCGATTGTTTCAACTCGGTGATTCCGAAAAAGTGAAACAATGTCATCGCAGAAACATGGCAATGCCATCTTGGTGTGACCGAGATCCTTTTCGGTCAAACCAAATTGCTGGGGTTTTAACAGTGGCAATGGAATGCTCATCTCGACGGGTCCGGAGTGGATGATATCGGTGGGACTGAGAATGAGAATTAGGGTTTGGATAGATGTGTGTTAAAGAAAATGACTAAGGATTTTTGGAGCAATATCACTAAGCACTTGAGCAACAACCTCATCAACAATGCCACGTCCCTTTTAATAGTATTGACTTTCCTAAAGGACTCAATGTGATCTTGGATCACTAAACAAAAAATGTGGAGTCTTGGGGTAGCCAATTCTTGTGCTTGACATTTTGAAGGGGTCCACATCCTCGTGTCCTTGCCATGCCGCTATTGAACATATCTGCGATATTCTATGTAAAACTATCTGTCCAACAATATGCATATTGACATTAATTACCAAAACCACCAAGGGACCAAATGTGCTTTCAGTTGTGGTATTTGGTTCTTTTCTTATGTGTCCGCGGGATTGCCTCAATTTCTGTGTTGATGTGAATTCGAAGCTACGACGGAGGGGCCATGTGGTGTACAATGACTGGCTACAGGTTCCTATTCGGTGATATTTCATTGCGCTAGCCGTGCTTGGTTTTGCCCTTCGTAGTTCATCGTCAGAGTCGGAGTTGCGCCATTTGGTTCAAGGTGGCTGGGTTTGCCACAGATCTTCAATCATCTTCACTCGGCCTCTACATCGTCAGTTGTGTCGACGGTCATCGATGGCGAAGTCAGAGTTGTTTTCTTAGGTTTTAGGGATGTCGATGACGCCATAGGGGAGGAGTGATGACGATGACGCCTGTGTGCTGTCTTGACGAGGCCCTCTTTGGAGTGGTATAAGTGGGGTACCTTGTGTGTGCCACCCAGCGGTTGTGTTGGTTTTCGCTCATTTTCTTTATAATACACTGGCCAATCTTGTTTCAATTCGGTTTTTCCTAATTAACTAAGCAACTCTTTTCTTTTTAATGAATGCAAAAATCCCACCATTTAAAAAAAATGGGTTTTGGACAGTGATTTCATTTCTTTCATATATAACTCATAACTAATAGCAAGATAAAAAATATTCGTAAAGATATATTCTCTTTAATTAAAACATTTTAGATTTTTTAAGTGTTTGTGTGGCTAGCTGGTGATTGGGTTGAATTGTGTATATGTGATGTTACATATTGACTTTTGAAAGATCTTGAGACACCATGCTTTGGCAAAATGGAATCAGTTTCATATGTATACTTTTACGAAAATTCTAGGGAGGGAATGTTCTGACAAAGTAATGGACATTGGATTTTATGTTTGCGGGTGTGCGTGTGCTTGAACCTAGTGCATGAGTGAAATCAGCCGGCAACGTTTTGCGCGAAACAGGCGCCGCGCCATACTGGAGTCTTAATTTTCTCTTCTACGTTAATTTCTAGCCAAGTATAGCAAGCTCACTTAGTCGGAGGAGTGGATGTAACTCTAGACAATTTTTTAATATTGATATCCAGCCATGTATAGCAAGCTCACTTAGTTGAGGAATGGATGTATACCTATAGCTAAATCCCTCGACGCTTACTTATATTATAGCAGGTCATAACTCATAACTCATCTTCGGTGGTACAGGTCAACCACCTTATGGATGAGTTATTATTGCCTTTATTTCTTCCTAGCTGTCGTCTGGTGTGCATGCATATATATAGCTCTCATCCACAGTGTGGTTTATGGTTATCAACTAGCTAGCAAGAATATCTCTCATCCACCATATTTTTTGTTTCATCTACCATGGTTTATTGTAGTGGTCAGGAGGCAGACTAAAGAAAGTTATATATATGTGCTATTTATCTCAACTGAGTTAGCTGCTATGAATATAGTATTCCTCAGGAGTCAAGACAAATTGCGTGATTTTATTCCATTAAAATTGCACAGCGTCACAAAATGTGTTAGATCTGGGAGGCATTAGGAATATATAAGCTTGTCCCTGCGTACTTCACTGTAAAGCTCAGCAAGAGTGGTGTGGACAAGAGATTTTAGAATCAAGCACGCCAATGTCCCATGTATAAGAGATGCTTCAGACTTGACTAGATTGATGCAGAACTTGGGCTTGCTGCCCCCCTGAGCACCAAGATCACGCTGCTGCTCAACTTCTTTGCCTTGGTGTTTGACGGCGTTTAGTTAGGATTCCACGCTTTCCCTACGTTGGTTGTCTTGATCACTCTCTCCCTCCGCTTGTCTGTTGCGCTGCTGTAAACCCAGCCATTTTGGGTTATTTTGAATATAAATTCAAGTGGGGAATCTCTCCCCGGTGACCATAAAAAATACCATTTGCTACTGCAAGTTGTTCATTTTTTGTCAAGTTTTGGTCTTCAACGCATTGACTAGTTATTTTTTACTTGAAAACCAAGCATATGCTACAATTACCATCTCTATTCACCTCAGAAATTATGCGGCTTATGACATTCAATTCTTTAAAGATGCTATCTAATTTTAATAGTACGAGCCTACTGAGCATTTTTCGAATACTTCTCTTCCCTGTCTTGTGATAAAAAAAATCTAATTCCATGTCAAAATAATAATAATAATTCAATTCTGCAACGATCAAAGTTACCTTGTAAACTGAGCGCGCATACCACACAGTAGCACCTATCAAGCGCCACCGATCACTCTTGTAGTGGTGGATAGAGAAAAAAATACCGACTATGTATTTTGAAGTCTAAGCACACACCACACCAGATTATCCATCCTTTTATCTTTGTGGACTATAGTACAGTGGGTCTAGCATCTTCGAACTGCTCCTTGTTCCCGACCTTCTGCTTCGTTCATTAAATTTGTGACCATTCCACCCCTTTCATATTAATCACAAACTGTGTATGACCTGTGGAAAATGTCACTTGCTTGTCATCTGCTGGATCAGTTCAGCAAAGTATCGAGTCAACTAGTGGCACGAGTAGTCAACTTCTTTCTATGTTTGGTAGATGATATTCTTTCGAACATGCCTCGTGGTGCTAAGCAGATGATAACAAAAAGATTGAGGTGACATGGCAACGCTCCACTTTGGTTGTCTTTTTGGCATCCTACTACGGTTGCAAGAACCGGCACAAGAAAAACATCAAGAGGAGCAGTTGATTAAAAATACTCGATGGTTGGTGAAATGCAGGGGTGCTGGCCGGCAGAGGAATTTGGTAGTGTACTAGACTGCTTGAGACTAACATAGGCAACTATTCGCCAAAAATATTCTTGATGGACCGTGAGCCACTGCTCCCACAGACCACTGGACATGTAACTGTGCCAATACCTCCATGATACATCTAGAACAATCACCAATGGAGAGTACACACACGCACAGTTCTCATATTTCGACGAAAGGTGGATTTATTGGGTTAAAATGGAGCATCAAGAGGATACAAAACAATGAGCACACATCCGGCATCTGCATAGTTAGGATGCACACAACCAACATCAACACACGCACATAAAAACACGCCAGCAAATTAGCAAAGTCATAAAAGACTAAAGTTATGTGTAGACAAGGAAAAAAACAAAGTGACGAAATCCACGATCGGCAAACTACAACATGATTGTATCCACATCAATTATCTCATGGCACCACACAGACGATGAGATTCTTCAATGCCTTCAGGAAGGGAGACATGCTCTAGCGCCTCCGTAATTAGACCCAACCGCACAAAGCCAGAATCTAGGTTTTCACCCTGAATAATGTGTTGGAGCATCTTCCAGCAATGACTCCAAGAAGGTAACGATCTAAAGACATTGCCATTGCCAAGTGTAACCAACTCGGGTTAGACCACAACTTTCACATCGGAGCTCAAGACCGGTGCTCAAGTAGGACCACCATCAATGCCGCTCAAAGTGTTGTCACCACCACTTTTTTGTGATCCCAGTATCTACACGCGATGTGCGCCCGCCTGCAGCACTACCATCCCTATGTGTCATGCCATCATTCATAGTTTGAATCTCACCATCGAAATCAACCACCTGATCCGGAAGGAGGAACCCTCACAAAGACCTTCCGGTGGCCGTCACAATCCATAGTGACCAGCTGCTCCCAGATCTAGTCAGACGCGGCCAGCCACCTGCTCGAGAGGGAGCAAGCTCCATCTAACCCTCACATGTAGATAACCCTGTGGATGGGCTCCAAGATCAAGTCAGACTCTAACGACCGCCGCTAAGGCTATCATGAGAAGGGACCTGGCCGCCAGATCCGTGCGTGGTGACGAAGGAGTGCAAAAGCCATGGAAGATTGGGAGGGGAGAGTGGAGGGGGCAGTTCTGAACCGAAAAACTGTTGAACGTAGGAAGAATATTAATATCTAAGCACCTATAATTAGATGCAAAAATGGAAAAAATATTAGTCATCTACCTTTATATCTCTTACTGTATGTTTTACCACGTCGCCAACTATATGTATGCTAAAGAGTAGAGAGCACATGAACAGTTCAAAATTTATTATATATTTAGTTCTCGTGGCAACTGTAGGCTATGCATGGAGTCGCACCTCTAGCCTTATTTGGCGCATGGTCTAAGTAGATTTTAATCTTCCCATCCCATCCGTGCTGGTTGGTTGAGCTCACCCCAAATTGAAGGCTCATATCTGAGTGGGAGTGTGTTTCTTACTATGGGCGATTTGGAATCTATAATACCTAAATATGGAGCCTATCCACCTCAGCTACCTGCGACATCATCAATTTCCCTAGACATGCAGCCTATCCACCTCAGCTACCTGCCACATCATCAATTATTTTCCCTATTAACTAATTTCTATTAGCATCCAGAAGACTTGCATGTCGTCGCTTTGTTTCCAGTCTTAAACTACCACCGAAGCCCAATGGTGTCGATCCACAAACAGGGAAGAAAGCTCAATCGTCCTGCCCCCACCAACCTTTTTGTTTCCTCTCTCTCCCCCTAAATAAAGACCAATCTTCTTCCCTCGCCATACTATAGAGTGCAGCGCCTAGGAAGAGCGCTAGCACCACTACTAGGAAAAAGCCTATACACAGAATCTTACTAGTAGCGAGGGTTAAAAACCCTCGCTACTGCTACTTACTAGTAGCGCAGGTTTTTAAACCTCGCTACTACTAAGTTGATAGCAGTAGCGCGGGTTTTTAACCCTCGCTACTACTAAGCGGTCTCTACCGTGCCCCCCGGGACATGTCATAGTAGTAGCGCGGGTTTTTAACCCTCGCTACTACTAAGTTGATAGCAGTAGCGCTGGTTTTTAGCCCTCGCTACTACTAAGTGGTGCCATAGTAGTAGCGAGGGGAAAAATCCTCGCTACTACTAAGTTGATAGCAGTAGCGCTGGTTTTTAGCCCTCGCTACTACTAAAGGTCCCATTTTCAAACTCTACCCCCCCACCCCCAACTGGATCGCCTTTTCAGTTTAAAAAAAAATAAAAGAAAATGATGAAAATGTCAAAAAAATAAAAGAAAATAAGTTTCCCATGTGATATGTGGTCTAGTTGTTGGGAAAATTTGCAAATATCAATTTCGACTTTATTTGCAAAATCTCTCGAGAATTTGTAAAAATGGGCATAACTTTTGCATACTAACTCGGATGAAAAAAAATTATATGAAAAATCATCTACTCGAAAAGTTACATCCAAATTTACCTGGGGGAACCCCGTTAAACATTTTCAAAATCCTAAAAAAAACTAACAGAAAAAAGTTACGGGGCTTTTAAGATCTGAAGGCAAAAAAATTCATCAAATTTCAGTTTTTTTTAAAATTTTAGTTAAATCTGGTCAAACTAATTATTCAAGAATATTAGTGTTACTAAATAATTATTTTAGTTTTTTTGAATTTTGGTCAAATCTGGTCAAACTATGGGCAAACTGTGGTCAAATCTGGTCAAACTATGGTCAAACTATGGTCAAACTGTGGTCAAACTAATTATTCAAGAAATATTAGTGTTACTAATTTTTTAGAACAATAGTTTCAAACTCAAACAGTGAAATGTGTGACTTCATGCTCAAGCTCAATTCCTGAGGTTAATAGGATTGACATCTTACTATTGTCAGGAAAACAACAAGTGCAGACTTGGAAACGAGGGAGAATAGAACCTGGAAGTTAAGTGTTCTCAGGCTGGAGTAGTGAGAGGATGGGTGACCGTCCGGGAAGTTAGATGATTTGGAATGATGAGGGGTGATTAGAGATTAAATTGAGCAGCGATGAGGGGTGATTAGAGATTTGAGGTTAAAATAATTTGAAAATTAGGGAAAAAATGAATTTTTTTTCGAAAAAATTCAAAAAAATATATCTGAGGTTAGAGATTAGTAGTAGCGCGGGTTTTTACCCACGCTACTACTAAAGGACGTAGTAGTAGCGCGGGTGGCACCCGCGCTACTGCTATACGTTAGCTGTAGCGCCTTATTAGTAGCGCCGGCCCCCGCGCTACTAATAGGCCCAAAACCCGCGCTGCTGCTAGGCTTTTCCCTAGTAGTGCACGGTCACCGATCCGCGGCACTTCCCCTCGTGCTCCGGCTCTGCCGGTGCTACCTGCCGCCTCCCCTCGATCTCTGGTCTGACCCTCTAGCACAGTCACCGATCCATGGGACCTCCCCTACTGCTCCGCCCCCGCCGCTTTCCTTGGAAGGCATGGATAGGAGGCTGCAACATGCGGTGGTGGCCTATGTTGGTGGGCGGAATCAAACCAGCAACTGTAGACTCTCCTGGAAGGATGTTCTTCCCCGCGACTGAACCATGGAGTGGACGCCGCACCAGCCAAGTGCCCAGCCAGTGGACAACTTACTTTTTAGCCTGAAGGTATACCCTGATGGTAACTCAGGGTAGGGCTTCCATTAACAGCCAATTGCAGTAGCGTTGGATCGACCTCGAGCATGTATAAACATAGACATAGCTTGGAGTAGAAAATCTGATTTGTGGTCGGCGTCCTTTCCCAACATTACTTGCAACAAAAGGTGGGTGCTCTGCCTCCTATCTCCTTAGATGTGAGCGAATTTTTTAAGTTAAATTCGGTTGGAAACTTTGATTTGTGTGTTCTAGGGAGACATTTTTTTTGGATGAAAGCTAGATGTTCCGTCTCTATCCACCACCTACTGGAAGCAAGTCTGGTCAGTCTCTAACATCCACAATCCTCTACAACTTGAGCACTGTCGGCAAGAATGTGTCGAGATATGATGGATTGTTCTCATATCTACAATCAGGATGATTTTGATTGCAAGCGCTAGATGGTGAAAATTTCCTATTTTTTTTAGATCTTGGAGTACTGTCTGTCCATCTTCTGTAATATTTTGCCTTTAATTGATGCCTCTGAATATTTGTCTCACTGTGTGGCTCTATGCTTGCTTACTAATCAACCTAACAGAATTCTGAAACTTGGATAGTTGTCATTTCGAGGAGCTTGCTTTCATATATCTTGCCAAAGTGACACCCGCGAGATTTAATTGGGATGTACCAGCCTGTGAAATTATTCTTGAAGATGAAGAGTTTGTTTGGAAGATGCTTATCGTTTCTAGTTTCTATTTCCCAGTAAGGTCCCTTTATGGTTATGCCAGTTTTACAACTAGCCAGATAAGTGCTAGGAGCTATATGGCGTACTCTCAACTATATCATGGCAAAGCATATATGAGTTATTGTACTTTCAATGCAATATGAAACCGTATAATGCCCATATATTGTGGGCAACTCTGCCTACTAATCAACACTAAAAAGATATATCCAGTGAAAGGTTTCTTTACATTAGCTTATTCTGGGCATTTTTTGGGGGGAATTTTGAACTGATAGCAAAATATTTTAGATAATATCCTCTTTGATTCTGATATTGAATAGTTATAAATGAATATAGCCATATTTACTTGTTGTGCTTATTGATGCCATTGCCCTATAGTTTGCTCTATGTATAATTTTTCTAAATTTTCGTACTCTACTATTGTTTTCTTATCAGGAACTAATTAGATTTACTATATAAGTAGTTCTTTCATATGGCTCTGACCTCTACTATTTTTGTCGGTGTAGATTAGCATGTTACATATTATAATATTTGAGCATTGCTTCCTTTGGTTGCATCGGTCAACTTTTATGGCCCGGTGTTAGAGCCACGCAACAAAGGACATAGAGCTTCAAGTGAAACCCAATTGTGACGACATAATAGATACAACTTCCGTTAGGATTTATACTCCCTCCGGTCCTTTTTACTCCGCCTATTAGATTTGAGTCAAGTCAAACACTGTAAAGTTTAACCAAATTTATATTAAAATATATCAACATCTACAATACCAAATATATACTATGAAACTATATTTCATAATGAATCTAACAATATAGTTTTGGCATTTGGAATGTTGATACTTTTTTCTATATGTTTGGTCAAAGTGGAGATACTTTGATTTTGGACAAAACTTATATGCCGACTAAAAAGGACCAGAGGGAGTATCTACCCATTTGTAGTTTAACTATTTGTCATGCCTCTCATTGTTCCTTAGTTTCTATGACCCTCCTCTTGAAATATAAACTAATGAGCTAACATCATGTTCATCTATCAAGGATGTACGAGTGTAATATTTTCCATTATCCAGATGTTAAATTGATGATGAATGAACACATGTAATACACTTGGAAATTTCAAATATGAACACAGATTCCATTGTTGGTCAACCCCTTTTCGTTTGGCACCCATCATTTTGTCATTTTCAATTATACATAGTCTATCTCTGTGGATGTTAGTAGAGTTCATATATTAAAGAGGCACTTCGGATTTAAGTCCACATGAAAACTGACTTGAAATATCTACATTTCAGACATTGATGGTATGATTTTACATGGTAAAACAAATATTTATAGAAAGTTGTACACGGATGTCTCGCAGCAACGCGCGGGCAAATCATCTAGTTTATAATGATTATGTCTTGAACAGAGCAAAGCTTCCGCCAATGGCGGGCCTGTCAGCTCAGAAATAATATTGTTTTGGAGGCAAAAAGGAATCGATCCATGCTTCCTCTAATTTCCTTCGAAGTTATGTTGATTCGCTACAGTTGATACAAGCAGGCTCGACAGAGTTAGATGCAAAAGGAAAATGCCACGTCTGGTCTCTATCAGAATGTGGATGCGAGCTGCATTCAAGATACGAACCAAGGAACTTGGGGAGCGGTGTCGGAAGGTGAGGATGCAGCGGTCCTATGGTTGCTATGGCACACCGTCAGTCTGAGATGGGTCATGTTGAGGTGTGTCTGAGAGGTTTGCGTAAGATAGTACCTTTTTTGCTGATGACTCTGTGCGCATCATCTGGGCCCTCATCGGTCGGTGATATTACGAAGCATTCAAGGACTTGTTTGGAAAACTAATCTCCAGATGCAGCAATGGTGTTGCCTATGGCTTTACTAGGTTTTCTAGAAAGGGTTGAGTTGTGGTGTTTTGTTTGAATCAGTACCAACATGCGTGTTGTGTCTGGTTGAACGTGAGTATAATGACTCTATGCTTCTAAATTAATATAAAATATCATTTAAAACAATGTTTGATCTTCGATAGTACATAGCATTTACCATGTCTGCGAGTTATTATCGTCTTCATGTCCTCCAACATCCTCTCTGGTGTGGGTGCATATATAGCTCCTATTCTCAATGGTTTGTAGTAACCAACTAGTTCGAATATCTCCCATCCACTATGATTTATCATATCCGCAACTAGCCATAGGCGGGCTAAAGAAACATATATGCATGATATTTATCTCAAGGGACCTAGCTACCATGAATATAGTACTCCTGAAGAGTCAAGACAGCTGGCCTATTTTTATGCTGTTAAGTCGCACCCTACCACAAATATGTTAGATTTGGGAGGCATTAGGAATAGATAAGCTTGCAGCTGAACAAGATTAATTCAGCCATGCGCCTACTTTACAACATTACTCTACCATGCCACGTTATCTAGTTGCTGCGGGAAGGACATTCTAGAATTAACGATGACTAGGGTTCCCCATGTCTAGAGAGGCTAGGACATGGTTCCTGTGATACAAATTTTTGCCCTACTGTCGGGGGAAATACAAAATATTGGGTACTAATTAATCAACTGATGAATTCTCTTGCTAATCTCCATATAAGATGTTAATATCTAGGATGTTTTGATATTAGCTTGCCAACATATTGACAAGGCAATCTTTGATTGTACACAAGCACGCCCCACAACAACTCCATTATCTGAATACCTCTGACATTTATGCCATTTGGTTCTCAAAAGATGATCTGTACTTTTCATAGCATGAGCCACGTGAGCAGCTTCAAATAGTTCTGATGCTCTACTTTTATTAAAATAAATCAAATTCTCAACCGATCAAAGTTACATTAAGAAGTGAGCATAAAGTAGCACCACGCTGGCACCGTTGGACAGTACTATCACGGTGAATAGGGAAAACAAATATCAATTTCGTTCTTTGAAGTCTCAGAACAACACAACATTGGTCTTTTTGTTACATGCAACCTTTGTATATTGTATTACAACCAGAGCTGATCTATCATTTTCAATCCACTCCTTGTTCTGTACCATCCCATTTCCTGTTAAACTTGTGACCATCATGTCGTTTCCCGTAAATAAATACTAATTGTGCTTAATATCGCTCTAAAACCTTCTTAACTTGTCTGTTCCTTCCGAATTAGCTTGCCAAACGTATTGATTTAATGAGTGGAAAGAATTGTTAGCTCCATTTTATGTTGTTAGGCCAATTATTTAAATGTATGTGAAATATATTGATGCTTTATCTTGTTAAAGCATCTATGTCCCGTGGTCAAGGGCAGGCCTGGTGCGGTGGTAGTCTCCGAACTTGTTGCCTGGAGGTCTTTGGTTCGAACGAGCCTCTTTCTGCAATTATTATGCTAGGGTAAGACTTCTAGAAATTCCCTTCCCCAGACCCCATCATGTGTGGGAGATTTCAGCGCTGTGTATGTCCTTTATCCTTGTCCCATGGAGCTAAGAAGAGAAAACAGAAGAATGCTAAGGCCAAATCCCGGCTTATATTACTGTGTTTATTGAACAAGGCTATATTCTTGCTAATGATGTAATAAAAATATTGGCTGCCTATGTCTAAAGCAGTCGGGTACACTATAACTTGTCTCACTTTTCGTTGTCGCTGCATTACCATCCCCCGAAGATTAACTCTTTTTCCCTTGCTAGTGTTCTTCTTGTGCTGGTTCTGCTAATTGGAAGGGCAAGACACTTACAAGGCATCAACACAACTTTGAGAAGACCGTGTTGAATTGTAGCAGGTCACCGGACAATCGCAAGGTCACCATTGGGAGTGCTGATCGCATGCTCTACATCTGGGACACGACATCAAGGTGGATCATATAGACATATACAAGCTTCCTGGGCACAACGGTTCTGTCAACGAGACAAATTTTCACCCCAAAGTGCCTATCATTGGATCTTGCAGTAGAGATAAGCATATTTACCTCGGGGAGCTATAGGTTTTCCGCTACTTGCTCAGCTAGAAGTTCTTATAATATTTGGATATGGCAGAGAACAGAAACCACCGGCACCATGTTGCTCTGTCCAAGCTTTCAATGCTGATTGTTCAACGAAATATCTCCTCTATAGATTGTATTAAGGTCATCATGGGTCTACCATTTTCAGCCTGTTACTTGTTTGGTACCGTTCCAGTTTTCCTTGTTCTGACATTTAATCACTAATAGTTGTTATGCTCTCATGAAAACCTGATTTACTTCCTTGTTCTCTTCTAAATTACTTTGGCTAACTAATGTATCAATATAAATGATGGTATAGTCTATAATCTTATCCCTTTCTGCTGGACTTTATCTTTTTATATACAGGGTTAACTGGAAAAGAAGTCAAGTAAGGTAAAAATTTCTTACAAAACGCAAAACATATAATTAATTAATTAATTTGGTGGATCCTATTTTAGCCAGATGAGCATGACTAATAGATCGTCAGCAATGTGCCTAAGCCACTTTTGGCCGTGGATCATTTGAACACTTAATAGCCACCAACTTGTGACCGACTATACGCCAGGTACTTGAATTTTTTTATCCATCAGTCACATTCATAGGAACCACTAGATCTTAATCCAACGGCCCAAAACAGATCACGCACTGTTCATCTTCAACCTCCCTTTCTTCTTTCTCCCGATCGCGGGGTATTTTGTTTACACCGTAACCATGGCGGTCTCCTTCACATATATGCTGAATTGTTACGTGATTACTAAATTCTAAGTGGTTCGTATTATTGAAAGAACAATATATTTTTTACACTAGTTTCATTCTTTCCTGGATAACTCATAATTGATAGCTAGATTCAAATATTTTCATTAAATTCTCTTTAGTACTCCCTCCATTTTTATTTACTCCACATACTAGTTTTGGTCAAAGTCAGGCTTTCCAAACTTTGACAAAGCTTATAGACAAAAATATTAACATATACAATAACAAATCAATATCATTAGATTCGTTGTTGAATGTACTTCCACATCATATAGATTTGTTATGCTAAATATTTATGTTTATTTATATAATTTGGTCAAACTTTACAAAGTTTGACTTCAGTCAACTCTGATATGCCGAGTAAATAAAAACGGAGGGAGTAACATTTCTTATCTAAGCGTGTTTGTGGGTGGGTGGTTAGGTTGTATTGTCTATATGTGAATTTATATATTGACTTTGTAACCATAGACAACATGCTTAGGCCAGATGGAATTAATTTCTTGAATAATTCATCTTTTATACTAGTACCACACCAAGTATAGCAGGCTCACTTTGTTAGAGGTTTCGAGGAGTGGATGTATAACTTCAGCAAAAACCTCCTGATAGTGTCGTTATTCTAGAAATTGTGCAACCCCTGCGTCTTTGAAAGAGCCATAGACACTGAAACGAATTCGTTGATGCTCCATGACGCTAAGGAGCTATGACAGCTACCATGGCACACCTGTCTGCCCGAGCAGACCCTACCTAGGAAGCAGCAGGTTTGTAATAGCTTTACCTGAAGATATGTTAGCTTTTGTTATCCCTTTTAAGTTTGGTTTTGGTTTTGCTTTATTTTTCACTTTCTTTCGCATAGGTTTGTACTTTTTTGTGTTGCTTCTATGCTCCCTTCTAATAAAAAATGGAGTGCACATTATTGTGCACTTGAGATAAAAGAAAGAAAGAGACAAAGTGTAGCAAGTCATGACTCATCTTGGTACTTAACACCTACCTTGTGGATGAGTTATTATGGCCTTTATTTCCTCCTAGATATATATATATATATATATATATATATATATATATATATATATATATATATATATATATATATATATATATATATATAGAATTTCTAGTAGAACCAATCATGCATATATATATCATCAATGTCTCACAAACCACCATATTAATTAATTCACACATACACACATGTATAGCTATATACAATTTCTCCTACATATGAATGTTGCCTTCGGAGCCAGTGGCATTAGCCTAATTGGTGCCTTCGGAGCACGATGACAATTGGAAGTGGTTTTCATGGGGGCGGTAGCGGGTAATAGAATTCTCCCTTCGGATTTATGACCTGGTCGAGCAAAAATCCCGCTATTTCCTCTTGAAGTGCTTCTACGCGCTCCGTTTCTACGAGCTTCTCCCGCACCTCTTTGAACTGTTAAGAAGAAGATCAATATGCATGTGTATTAGTTGTGTGAGCTAGAAATCGATAATGGTGTAAAAATTGTGAATAGTGTTCTGACAAGCGTACCCATTCCTGTCTTTGAGATCTACTTCTTTCGGACGCCATCATGCGAATGTTCTCGCAAACGCAGAATGCACACAGATCAGTTCCCTGCGCCTGCTTCAGGGCCTTTACGAGAATGGAATTTGATTAGATAAAAATTAATCAAGCATGATAATTAAAGAGATGGCAGCTAGCTAGCTAGTACTACTTAATTGCTTACCTTGGGTCGAAACCATCGAAGCTTTTGTTTCCATTCGCCGGGCGTGACGGCGACGAACCTTGCCCAAGCCCTGCCCGCCGACAAAGAAAATGAATAAAGGGGTTATTAAATAGTTCATATCATGAAATGAGGAACTAAATAGGCCGAGATATATAGTTAATAATGATTGAAATTACCTGTTGACTATCCCATACAAGATGTTATAGTCAGTTTTTTCTGAGATTAGGGAGTCCAGTACTTCAACTGTTCCGGCGTCAACTTTAATGATACACAAGACCCAATGAAATCTGCATGCACACACGTTTGCATGTCTTAATTAAGCGGCATATGTAAGCAAAAACATGTAGCTAGCTAGTAGGCAAAAACAGAGAATTTGTAGTACAAGACATTGTGACTCACTGGAAGTTGTAAGGAAGTAGTATATCTTCATTATATTTGAGGCGCTTCAAGAACTCTAGCATGCTGTCCTCTACGTTCTTTTTCTGACGTTCATTTATCTTCCATGTGTATTCATTAACGGTGTTTGGGTCAATGAACCCAATGCCAAAGCGTCCACCTTTTCTCATTTCATATATCTTCATCCTGCATAATACCACAGAAAAGAATATAGTGAGGATAATTATAGGTAATGATTGATCAAAAGGATCACTACAGCTAGCTTGAGACTTAAATTATAGAAAGAAATTGTCACATCCTAGCTAGTCCATGCATTAGAGTGTTGCATCATGTTTACTTTTCATCAGAAATTTGAAATGGGGAAGACAGAACCCCCAGAACCCTCTGAATCCAACTAGGGTTTACCAAAAATATTTTCAATGAACCTGAAATGCCCTTCTAAAATGTTCATCACCTTTGCCTTGGTCCTATACCACTGTCAGAAGTGATGCACAGATTTCTAGGTCACTCTAAGGTCACTGGATTAAATCTCTAACTATTTGAATTTGGGCATTTAAATTATATAAAATATTTCAAATGCTCAAATAATCCCAAACTAAAATGTTCCATGCTGGAAATATTCCATCTAAGGACCAGGTGCAGTTTGGTGATTTCTGGAGTTGCCTAGGTATTTTTAGAAATGCAACAACCTACAGAATATTAAAAAAACAGAAACAAAAGAGAAAGTCTTACCTGGCGCCACCCAGCAGGCCCACCTGCCGGCCCAGGCCAGTCGCCGCTCCAGCGAGATGCTTGACTTGGCCAGGCAGGCAGGCAGCTGCTCGACGACGAGCACAACATGCGTGCCACGCAGCTGCCCGCCGCCTCGCCGCTCCCCTCATCCAGCTGCTGACGTGGGACGAACCCTCTCCCTCTCCCTGACCCCGCAGACACCCGCTCCTCCCCCTGGCTCCTCTCTCTCGCTCTCCCCGACGTCGCCCGAGACGTCGTCGTCGCCGCCGCTCGCCACAGCCGCGTCCAACGCCGTCCCCGCGCCCTCTCACCGTGTCCGGACGATTCGTCGTCGTCGGCTACGTCGACTAGCCAAGCCGCACGACGCCGGAGCCCCTGTATCCTCCCCGCTGCCGTTGTCTTCAACCTCGGGCCGCCCAGATCGCCGTCGCCGTTCCGACCGCACCGAGCCCTCCCCGAGCATGCTGACCATCCCTGCGGTTTCTCTGTGAGCTGCTGAATCTCCCCGTGCTTTCTGTTTCGCCCCTAGAGTACCATAGACGCCGCGTCTCCTGTGCCCGAACGCGCTGCCGCCTGACCTCGTTGCCGGTGCTGCTCTGGTGACCATTTGGTCGCGGGCTTGTGCCCGTCACACTCCTCCCGCCGCGTAGAGGCCGTAGGTGTTAGCGCCACACCGCCTAGGCCACTGCAGCCACGCGCACGAGCTGGCCCGATCTTCGGCCTCCGCCAAACTCGTCACCGACGATGCTCCGGCCACTCCCCGGTCAAGCCATCACCACGGCTGGATGCGGGCGAGCACCGGCTGCCCATAGCTGCTCTCCGCGCAGCAAATGGAGCCCTGTGGGCAAAACCCGTAGCACGCCGCCGCGTCTGGCCTCGCCGGCGGCTAAACACCGGCGACCGTTGACCCTTGACCGGCGTGGGTTGACCCCACTGCCTGGTTTGGCTCTCCCCTCTCTCCCACTGACTTGCGGGCCCCGCCCAGCTAATTAATCTAGTTTAGGTTTAAAAACTTAATTAGTTTAACCTAGGTTATTGCTAATTAAACTAGGTTAGTTAGTTAGCCACTGACACACGGGACCCACTGGTCAGTTTGACCTGGGCTGCCCCATTGACTCGCTTACCTCATGCTGATGTCAGGCTGATGTAGTAATCCTTTTTCTGGAATTAGTTTAATTCCATTAATTCAGGAAATTCCAGAAAATGTCCTAAATTTCTAAAAATCATATAAAATCAACCGTAGCTCCAAATCAAACAAATTGTATATGAAAAATTATCAGAAAAATTCAAGGAATCCATCTGTACCATTTTCATGCATGTTTGAACAATGTTTGTCCTCTGCTTTGGACAAAACAAATAAAGGGCATTTAAATAATCATATATGGAGTTGGAATTTGAATCATGTATTCAAACCAACTTCATTTAAATCATAGCTAGGTGCATTAGCTCAAATCACAGCATATTGCCATGTCATGATCATGCATCATATTGTGGCATTGCATTGATTGTGTTCTTTCTCAGTTGCCGGTGTTCGTCCCCTCTCGATAGACGTGGTTCCGACGACGATGTGATCGATGACACCAATGAAGAACTATATTATCTTCAGAAGTGCCAGGCACGCAAAACCCCCTTGTTCATTCCGATACAATCCCACTCTCTCGCCCTGCTCTCTTTTATTGCATTAGGACAACAACGATTCATCTGTTACTTGCTGCGGTAGCTGAACCCCTTTATCCTTTGCATGACCTATCATTCCACAATAAATAGATGAAACCCACTAGCATGAGTAGGAGTTGTTTGAGCCCTGTTGTGCCTACTCATTCATGCTTGTTGTCATGCCTGCTACTGCTTAGAGTTGAGTCGGGTCTGATTCATCGAGGATGAATCAGAGGTGTGTAAACATGTCCTACTGTGTGTGTGAGCAAAGAGTGTGAACACGATTTGGTAAAGGTAGCGGTGCGAGGCCATGTAGGAGTACATGGTGGGTTGTCTCATTGCAGCCGTCCTCAGGAACTGACTTCTGTGTTTGTGATCCATGATTCAGCCACTACCATGCCTTGGGCCCTGAAATATGACCCTGCTCGACTTCTTATTCACCCTTGTCCTCTGTCCAGGAGTTGCAAGTAGTTTCTGGTGTTTGTAGTATGCTAGAGGCCGTGCGCAGCGCTGACCGGAGGGGTGGGCTGTGATGCGGTAGGCATGTGGCCGGGTATACCGGGTGCCCGTTTGGTGTCACGGAACCCTGTACACATCGTTTGGGGCTGTGAGCGAAACTTCGGCCGGATCTCCTCATGGATGGAACCCGAATAGGCGATAAACCTGGACTAGAGACTTGAGTGTTTAGGTAGGTCGTGGTCTACACCCACGTCGGCTTTCGCTTGAAGTCTGCCGAGCACATGTCGTGTGCAGACGCTAAGTGGTGGAAACATGTATGAAGAAGTTCACCCCTGCAGCGTTAATATGATCTATTCGAATAGCCGTGTCCGCGGTAAAGGACTTCTGGGTTGCCTATAACAGTTCATAGACAAGTGAAAGTGGATACTCTAAAATGCGCAAGATAAGCGTGAGTGCTATGGATGGCGTTCTCGTAGGGAGACGGGAGCGGATCCATAGTGGTGTATTGATATGGTGACTATGTGGACTCGTGTGCGCCACCTCAAAAGAGTTACTTGCAGTCGTAGTTTAGGATAGTCACTGAGTCAAAGCTGGCTTGCTGCAGTTAAACCCCACCATCCCCTTTGTTGATAATGATGCATATGTAGTTATTTCTGATGTAAGTCTTGCTGGGTACATTTGTACTCATGTTTGCCTATTTTATGTTTTTGCAGAGAGACTTCAGTCTCGCTAGTAGTTCCACGTGGACTTCGATGTTTAGCTTGTTACCTCAGCTACGATCTTGTGCCCTCAGCAGGATCTGGTAGATAGTCAGGCTTTTCAGCCTTTTTCATTTGTAGATGTCTGTACTCAGACATGTTAAGCTTCCGCATGTGCTTTGATTTGTATGCTCTGAATGTTGGGTCATGAGACCTATGTTTGTAATATCTCGCTCCTTGAAGCCTAATGAATAAAATACTTGAGTCGTAGAGTCATGTTGTGATGCCATGTTGTATTTGCACATATCGAGCATATTGTGTGTATCTTATTGAAATGCTTGGTATGTGTGGGATCTGACTATCTAGTTGTTTATCCTTAGTAGCCTCTCTTACCGGGAAATGTCTCCTAGTGTTTCCATCGAGCCATGGTAGCTTGCTACTGCTTCGGAACACTTAGGCTGGCCGGCATGTGTCCTTCTTCGTTCCTGTGTCTGTCCCTTCGGGGAAATGTCACGCGATGAATACCGGAGTCCTGTTAGCCCGCTACAGCCCGGTTTACCGGAGTCCTGCTAGCCTAGTGCTACAGCCCGGATTCACTCGCTGATGACCGACACGTTCGATGCTGGATCATGGATGCCTGTCCCTGTAAGTCTGTGCCACTTTGGGTTTACGACTAGCCATGTCAGCCCGGGCTCCTTATCATATGGATGCTAGCGACACTATCATATACGTGTGCCAAAAGGCGCAAACGGTCCCGGGCAAAGGTAAGGCGACACCCGTGGGAATACCGTGCGTGAGGCCGCAAAGTGATATGAGGTGTTACATGCTAGATCGATGTGGCATTGAGTCGGGGTCCTGACAGAAATCACTTACAGACAATAGCAACTGACGATAGATTTGTCGAGTGCGTCTTAATTGTATAACTGAAACAGTTCTAAATACTCAACGGACACAGCTTTCTCATGGAAGTAATGGTCCTGCTTGACATTCACCATGAGGGACAATCGATCTGAAATCTTGGTAATGTTCATGTACCATTGATGCAATTCATACATTCTCGTCGGGAGGTTCTTGACCTTCTCTGGCACGACCAAAGGTTGGCCCCGGACATATTTCCATTTTATTTCATCCTCTATAAGCAAAGGCATGGGCTCGATCTCGAGGAGTTGTCTAACAGTGATGTTGAGAACTTCAGCCTGCATTATATGCTCCTCCGTTATTACCACATTGCCCACCTCGGGAACGTGCACTTTTTGCCCACAATAATATTGGGCGCGCGTACTGTCACCTGTTGTTGGCACAACAAGCGAGGGGATCAATTGCGCCACCTGTTCTCCTAGCTGGGGAATGGTTTTCCCGCATTTTTTGGCAGCTGCTTCTTGTTTGCTCGATCCCGATGTAGACATGCTCGCCTCCCTTTGTAGACGTGCTCGATTTAACTTTCTGATGTGGTGCTCATAGTCTGTGTCAACAGGCTTGGGAGCTGTTGGTTGAGCCATACGAATGAAGTGGTCAATCGTTTCCTCAGGCACTTTCTCCCTTGGCGGCAGTGGCGGTTTCGGTGCAAAATGGGCTTCCACCTCGGCCTTCGATATGGCTGTGATTTCCTCCTCGGACTTGTCATAAGACCTCTGCGGAAGAGGATTGAGGCTTGGACCATATTTATATCGCTTGCCTCCGCCTGTACTTCCTGTACTACCTTGACCCGTACCTCTACGCACCATAACTGCGGGGTGTCTCTTCTGCAATTGCTGAGGCGGCGGAGACAGCTAACGGGGCTAAGTTGGATGAGGAGGAGTGGCCTGAGGTTGTGCCGGACTTGGAGGAGGAGTGGACGTCTGACGCTGTGGTGGAGGAGGAGGATTGTCCTGACACTTTGCCGGACTTGGAGGAGGAGGAGTGGCCTGACACTTTGCCGGACTTGGTGGACTTGCAGGAGCGGGAGTCTACTGACTCGGTGGCGGACTTCGACGAGGACTCGGCTGACGCGGTGTCGGTGGCCTTCGAAAGATGATGCAATCCTTTTTCCATAGGATGATACGATGTTTGGCCTCTCCGAGAAAGCGCTCACCGTCACCTCCAGCAATGTTAAGCTGTAGCCCCGAATATGGTGGGTCCACCACCTCATCAACCAAGACACGAGCATAGCCCGCTAGAATCGGGTTGCAATGGAAGGTTGCCTCGGGGGGGATTTGTGAAAGCAAAGCCTTCCGCCACCTTCATGGATATGTTCTTCATTTTGACGTGTAGCTCGCAGTTAGTGTTCTCCGTGATGTCATCCACGGGGTATCTACCCAGCATTGCGTCGTCCGGGACGGAACCCACGCTGCTTCTCGGCATGGATGGGCCGGTGCTATCCAATGCTGGATCATCCGCTAGCTGCTGCAGCTGCTGAGACCCCCTTTGATGGGTAAGTGAGTCGATCTGCTCCTGCTGCCGCTGGAATTTGACTGCCAATTCCGCTTGACTTGCTTCTTGGCCTTGAAGGCGTTCATAGTCCCGCTTCCTCTGCTCCTCCTCCATCTTCCTCTTCTTCTCCTCCGCAATCTTCTTTCTCGCACGGGTTCTGTAGTCGGTGTTTCATTCTGAAAACCCCTCATACCACGGAATAGCGCCCTTGCCTCGTGTTCTTCCCGGGTGTTCAGGATTTCCCAGGGCACGTGTAAGCTTGTCGTTCTCTCTATTGGGCTGGAACACCCTCGATCGTGCCTCTTCTATTGCAACAAGTATCGCATCGTCGGCTCCCTTCAGACTTGCCCTCGTCGAAACATTGCCTATCTCCGGGTCCAACTCCCCCCCATGCGCATAGAACCAAGTCCTGACCCTGGGGGGCCAGCTCTTAGTAGCCGGAGTGACACCTGCATCCTCCATCTCTTTCTCAGACTTATCCCACTTAGGCATTGCCACCGCATAGCCACCTGGCCCCAGCTTATGGAACTTATCCTTTTTTTCGGCATTCTTCTTGTTTATTCTCGACCGTTCCTTAGCTAATTCCCAATCCTTGAATTTCACGAAATCGTCCCAATGATCACGTTGGTTCTCTAGTGTTCCCTTGAATACTGGAGTCTTCCTTCCTCCCTTGACGTACTTCTTCCATTCACGATTCTTGTAGTTCTTGAATGCAATCTCCATCATCCTAAGAGCAGCCTCCTTGACTTTCTGCACATCTGCTTCTGTGAAATGATCTGGTAGGGTGAAATGTTCCATGAGAGTATCCCAAAGCAGATCTTTTTGATTCTTGTCGACAAAAGTAACATCTGGACGTGGCTTTGCTGGCTCTCTCCATTCTTGAAGTTTGATCGGGAGTTGGTCCTTCACAAGAACTCCGCACTGACGAACGAACTTGTCCGCAATCTTCTTAGGCGCTAATGGTTTGCCAGTAGGGCTGCATGCCTCGATATTATACTTTACGCCCGGCTTCAACTTTTTGTTCGGGCCTCGTTTCGTCATTTTGCCTGAAGATTTGCTTGATCCGGATGGCTGAAAGAACAAAGATCGATTCGTTAATATATCTTCAAGTCATTTAAAACATGTGATGATCACCATATGCCTGCTTATATAAATATATATACCTCGCCGGTCTTTGTTGTTTCAGGATCAACATGTTCTTCGTCATCGTCATAATCGTAGTTCATGACTTCATCAATTTCGTCGTCGCGATCGAATATCATATCACCCTCTCCGGTGTTGTTTAGAAATTCGGAGCCGTCATAATCTTCTTCATTCTGATTATCATCTGGCCCGCGTATCATATCGAACATGGTCTGTTCTCCCTCTTTGTCGGTATTGTCTGCCATAGCTTTTTTTTAACTAATGCAAAATAAATATAAAACAATTTAGTATTCAAATTACATCGTCTCGAATAATAGATATAATCTCGAATATATCATCTAGAATAATAGATATAATCTCGAATACATCGTCTCGAATAATATATAATATTGAATAGTACATCACTGGCTATTAGATAATAAAGATCGAATACTACAGAAGAATCTAGGACACTCGCGGTTCCCTCGGCGCGGGCGGTGGACACCCAAAGAGAAGGAACCCTCATAGGATCATAGCTGAAGTGAGATCCCCGAAGATACTGCCACGTATTGGAGAACATGCCGCCCTCTAACGCAACCATGTAGCGATGGACGTGCTCGTCCTCCTCCCTGACACGGCGACGTACCACCTCCGGCGGGGCCGGGTCCCTCCGCACCGAAACTGGCCCACGCGAACGCCACCAAACGAGATCAGGGTCGACGACGGGACCCGGGGCCGGGTTCCTCATCAAGCGGCGCGCCCCTCCAGGCAGCACCTCACAGTGCCAGCCCGGCGGAGCCCAGTCCCGGACATGGGTCGGCTGGACGTTGTCGCCTACGGGTCGACGGCGAGGATGCGGGCCGGGCATCGTCGAGAACAAATACTAGCTATATGCCCGCAAAAAGTAAGATTTTTTTCATGATTGGATTTTGATAACTAAAATTTCTAACATTTCTATATAACACTAATTATGCTAATCTAAATAATCTAAATAACACTAAAATTTCTAACATTTCTAACATTTCTATATAACACTAATTTCTAACATTTCTATATAACACTAATTTCTAACTGATTAAACACTAATTATATCCATCTAACATGCATTCATACATATATAATAGTGAAAAAATAATAATCTAAATAATCTAAACTAATTAAACATACAAAATACGTGTGTGTGTGTACTAATTAAACACTAATTATCTAAACTAATTAAACATACAAAATAATAATCTAAATAATCTAAGCTAATTAAAGACTAATTATCTAAACTAATTAAAGACTAATTATCTAAACTAATTAAAGACTAATTATCTAAACTAATTAAACATGCTTGTGTGTGTGTGTACGGGCTCGGCAGCGATGGCGAGGCAACGGCGAGGCGAGGCAATGGCGAGGCGATGGCGAGGCGACGGCCGGGGCGGCGACGGCGGGGACGGCGCGACGGGGACGGGGACGGCGCGACGGGGACGGGGACGGCGCGACGGGGACGGGGACAGCGCGATGGGGACGGGCCCGGGGCGGCGACGGAGACGAGGGCGGCGACGTGGACGGGGGCGGCGACGGAGACGAGCGGCGACGGAGACGATCGAGGGCGGCGGCGACGGCGACGGAGACGACGGAACAGAGGAAAACAAAGGGAAACTGAAATTTCCGTAGCAGTTGTATATATAGAATGCACCTTTAGTACCGGTTTGTGCCACCACCCGGTACTAAAGGGGGTCGCTTAGTACCGGTTGGTGGCTCCAACCGGTACTAAAGGCCCCCCCTTTAGTACCGGTTTGTGCCACGACCCGGTACTAAAGGGGGTGCGCTGGCGCAGGTGCGGTGCGGCAAGTTTAGTCCCACCTCGCTAGTCGAGGGGCTACCACACTGGTTTATAAGCCCCAGTGCAGTAGCTCTCCCGAGCTCCTCTCCTAACCAGGCCTACTGGGCCTACCTGTCCTCTTCGCCTAGTGGGCCTACTGGGCCTTCGCGGGCCTGCATCCTGGCCCAACGCAGGTTGTGTCGCTAGTCGTATGCAGGCCGCTTGGGCCTAGTAGGCGGGCTTTTTTTCTTTATTTTTTTTGCTTTATTTTTTTGTTTTATTTATTTTTGAGTTGTTTTTTTGCTGTATTTAGAGATTCTTTGTGAATATTTTTGCTTTAGGTACAAAAAATTACAAACTTTCTGTTAGTGCCGGTAGATTTCAAATTTGAATAGTTTAAATTTTGAATTATTTGAAATTTGTGTGAATCACTAGTTTGTGAATAACTTAACTTTGAAAAAAGTTTTTTCAGTGATTCTTTTTTCTTATGTTTAATATTAGTGTGTTTTATCACTATATTAAGTTTAGTAATGCTTAGGTTATTTAAAAAATGAAATGCCTTTGTAACAGTTCAGTTTTCGTCGGAAACCCTGATACTTCGAAAGAGATTGTCCATTTTGTACACAAAGTGCATCCAGTTTTTGCCGTAACCGTCTCTACTTTCTTGCACATGCTATTTGTATGAAATTATGATACCATGCCAACTTTCAACTTTTTCTGAGTTCATTTGAATTGCTTTTCAATTTCAGGGTCATTTAGCTGGAAAAAATTCAGTAAATGCATGAAAAGAATTTGTTTGCACATAAAATTTCTTCGCGTTTCAAATGCCAAAACACATAACTACCCTAACTATTACAGACATTCCCTCCTGGGTGTGAAACACAGAAGAAAGTGATGATAGTGAAGCCGATCACATCCCAGATCTTTGGGTGTGAAACTTTTTCTTCGCGTGTGTGCCTTTGCGCCGTAACCATGGAAAATCTTCATCATTTAACGGGATGCTCGGGTCAATATTCACTGTGAATGGAGCAATTTCATCAAACTTTTCATAATCTTCTGACTTGTCTGTCTTGTCATCCACTCCCACGACGTTTCTCTTCCCAGAAAGAACTATGTGCCGCTTTGACTCATCGTACGATGCATTCGCTTCCTTATCTTTTCTTTTTCTTGGCTTGGTAGACATGTCCTTCACATAAAAAACCTGTGCCACATCATTGGCTAGGACGAATGGTTCGTCTGCATACACAAGATTGTTGAGATCCACTGTTGTCATTCCGTACTGTGGGTCTTCCGTTACCCCGCCTCGTGTCATATTGACTCATTTGCACCGAAACAAAGGGACCTTTAAACCACGTCGATACTCAAGTTCCCATATGTCCTGTATATAACCATAATATGTTTCCTTTCTCGTCTTGGTTTCTGCATCAAACCGGACACCACTGTTTTGGTTGGTGCTCTTCTTATCTTAGGCGATCGTGTAAAATGTATTACCATTTATCTCGTACCCTTTGAAATTCATTATATTCGAAGATGGTAACTCGGACAGCAAGTACAGGTCATCTTCAATAGAGGTGTCGTGCATGGTACGTGTCTGCAACCAGTTGGCGAAACTCCTGGTTTGTTCACGTGTAATGCAGTCATCAGACCGCTCAAGGTGGAATTTTGTAGAACTGTGTAGTGTGCTTCAGTGAGAGAATGTCCGTCCATACATATTATTTGTTCCCCTCCTAGCGTGCCTTTTCCATCCAGTCTGCCCTTATGCCGCGATTTAGGAACACCAATCGGCTTAAGGTCAGGAATAAAGTCAATACAAAACTCAATGACCTCCTAATTTTGATGGCCCTTGGAGATGCTTCCTTCTGGCCTAGCACGGTTATGAACATATTTTTTTAAGACTCCCATGAACCTCTCAAAGGGGAACATATTGTGTAGAAATACAGGACCCAAAATGTTAATCTCTTCGCATAGGTGAACTAGGACGTGCGTCATGATGTTGAAGAAGGATGGTGGGAACACCAACTCGAAACCGACAAGACATTGCACCAAATCATTCTATAACCTTGGTATGATTTTTGTGATCCTCTAACATGCGCTGCAACTTCTTCTTCTCCAAATCACTTGCGCAATTTCTCTTTGCATCGGCAATGGCCCGACCTAGATCATCAACGGGCTCATCTGATGCCTCTTCTTCAGCTTCTTCCCGCATTGCCGGCTCAGCTTCTTCCCGCATTACCGGCTCAGCTTCTTCCCCCATTGTTGTATCATCGTATTCAGGGAACCCATGGCCAGGATAGCTGTCGTCGTCCTCTTCTTCTTCATTGTCTTCCATCACAACCCCTCTTTCTCCGTGCTTGGTCCAAACATTATAGTGGGGCATGAAACCGGACTCAAGCAGGTGGACATGAATGGTTCTTGACGTAGAGTAATTGCGACCATTCTTACAGCCAGCACATGGACAAGGCATAAAACCATCCGCCCGCTTGTTTGCCTCAGCCGCAAGCAGAAAAGTATGCACGCCCTCAACGAACTGGGGAGAGCATCGGTCATCGTACATCCATTGCCGACTCATCTTCATTACACAACACCGAATAGACCAAATTAATATAAGTTCATACATAAAGTTCATACAACACTTAAATGCAACAAACAAATAACTCTCTAGCTAAAGCATTTAAATGCAACAACAAATGCGATCAAGATCGCAACTAAGGTAACAATGGATCCAACAACATAATGATACCAAGCCTCACTAATGGCATATTTTCTAATCTTTCTAATCTTCAAGCGCATTTTCTCCATCTTGATCTTGTGATCATCGACGACATCGGCAACATGCAACTCCAATTCCATCTTCTCCCCCTCAATTCTTTTCAATTTTTCTTTCAAGTACTCGTTTTCTCTTTCAACTAAATTTAACCTCTCGACAATAGGGTCGGTTGGAATTTCCGGTTCACATACCTCCTAGATAAAAATATCTATGTCAACTTGATGGGCATAATTTGTCATAAACACGAATGTAACAAATAGTTTTAAAAGAGAATATACCACATCGAATCATAATAAGGACGAGGGCCGACGGGGACGGATATCAAAACCATGGCACTATGTATAACAAACAACGTACGGGTAAGATAATTATTACATGATTAACTATATATCCAAATCACACAAACATCAATTTTTTATATAAAATTTCATGAACAAGAGGCTCACCACAAGGTGGTGCCGGCGACGGGACGGTGCGGGCGATCGACGGTGGTTACGACGGAGATTTAGAAGGCACTAAGTAAACCACACCTACATATGCAAACTAAGTGTTATTTTTGACCTCAAATTTCATATAAATCAAATACTAGCACATATATATATATCCTCCCAAATTACTAAACTCACAAATTAATAACTATATAAAGCATTGCAAGAGCTAATCTAGCAATGAGAGATGAAAGGACAAAGTTGCTAACCTTTGTGATCACTTGAATGGATGGGGGCCTTCAAATCTTGACAAATTTTGGGCAAAATGTGTGATGAGCTCGAGGGAAAAAGAGGAAGAACAGAGAGGAGAGGAGAGGGGAAAGGGGGAAGAACAGAGCGAGCTGGACCAAGGGTTTATATGCAGGAGGACCTATAGTACCGGTTCGTGGCACGAACCGGTACTAAAGGTGCTGGAGGGGGCCCAGACTGACAACATCCTGCCACCACCCTCATTAGTACCGGTTCGTGGCACAAACCGGTGCTAAAGGTTAGCCACGAACCACTACTAATGAGAGCGGCCCGGCTAGCCGTTGGAACCGGCACTAATGTATACATTTGTGCCGGCTCTAATACAAACCGGCACTAATGTGCTTCACGTTTGACCCTTTTTCTACTAGTGATGGTACCAAACAATTATGTTCTCTTTCATATTACAGGAACTCATAGCTGAGCAATTTTTGAATTAGTGAACATTTTTTAAACCGATGAAGCTTTTTTGAAATTTTGGAACAAATATTGAAATTCATGACCATGTGAACATTTTTAACAAATTACGAACATTATTTGATTTCAGGAATTTTGTTCAAAATGAAGAACTTTTTTTGAATATGTGAACATCGTTCAAAACCATGAACATTTTTGGAATATGCGAACTTCTAAGATTTCTTTAACTTTATTTTTCAAAATTCTCAATTTTTTAAATTTCAAAAAAAAAATCACCAGCTGAGATTCCCCTGAAAATGGTTGAGATTTACAACAAGGACATACATGCAGATAGAAAGGGGATTAAGATAGCCAGCCCAGCGTAGGGAGAGCGTGGCGACCTGGCTAAACACCAAGAGAAGAAAGCTAGGCAGCAGCGTAATCCTGATGCTTGGGGGGCTGGGCGAACGCGCCAGGCATGCACATCCTCGTGACACATCTGGACGAGTAGCCCTGTTCACGTGCTTCCAAACGTTCCAGAGGTCAAATGTTTTGTGTTTCCCCGTCACAACAGTAAGCAAAATTCTGCATCTCTAGTTAGGGCCGCAGCATCTCCAAACATGGGGACTTTGTCGTGCTTGATGTTAGACTGCAGTCTCTTTACCATACCTTGCTCTCGCTTATACATTCCTAATGCCCCCCATAACTAATACTTTTGTGATCGTGTGTGACTTTAAACAGAATAAATAAGGCAAATTGTCTTGACTCTTGAGGAATACTACTAACTTATCTTTCTTTAGTCCGCCTCTAGATAGCCGACCATACACCATGGTGGATGAGAGATATTCAGCCAAGTTAGTTGATTACTGTGAACCTCTATGGATAAGAGCCATATATATGCACACATGCTGAATGACAGCTAGGAAGAAATAAAGACGATAATAACTCATTGACAAGGTGGTTGATTTGTTCCGCCAAAGATGGGTTATGACTTGCAATATATATTTTTCTTTCAATTGCATCCACTCCTCTAACTAAGTGAGCTTGCTATACTTGGCTGGATACCAGTATGAAAGAATTCTCTAGAGTTACATCCACTCCTCCGACTAACTGAGCTTGCTATACATCACTGGAGAGTAATATAGAAGATGGAAAGTATTACATGAACCGGTTCCATTTTGCCAAAGCAGGTTGTTTCAAGATTTTTCAAAAGACAATATATGACTTTGCATATACACAGTTCATCCCCACCACCCGCCCCAGAAATACACTTTGAAAAAAAACCCAGAAAAGATGATATTATACAGAATTTAACAAAAATATTCCATCTAGCTATCAGTTATGAGTTATACAGTAAAGAAACGAAACCGCTGCCAAATACCCATTGTTTATTTCAAAAATAGATCACCTACAATTTGGCTTTCACGTGGCAATTAACTTTCTAAGGGAGACCGCCATGATTATGCTGAAGAAAAGAAGGATACTACTCCCTGCATTCCCAAATATAAGTCCTTTTAGAGATTCCACTATGAACTACATACTTTACAGTGTAGATTTACTCATGTTGCTCCATATGTAGTCCCTAGTGGAATCTCTAAAAAGTCCTATATTTATGAACGGAGGGAGTACAAGGCAGTCATACTCTTTTGAACTGAGCCACATGAATAGGTTGAAACGACAGATAATGAAACAGGACTTGACAGCTAATAAGGGTCCAAATTATAGGCACATTGCTGGCCATCATGCTTATGATTAATGGTCAAGAATTTAACAAGAACTAGAAAGGGTACTGAACAAGTAGCAGTTCAAAAATGGTAAATCCACCCTGGCCATAGCACAATCTACATAGGAGAGATTTGAATCAGCAATCCAGCACTCAAAGTCTCGGAGGGAGCAACATGGTACCAAACGATTATGTCCTCTTTCATATTACAGGAACCCATAGCTGAGCAGTTTTTGAATTAGTGAACATTTATTAAACCGATGAAGATTTTTTGAAATTTTGAAACAAATATTGAAATTCATGACCATGTGAACATTTTTAAAAATTAACAAACATTATTTGATTTCAGGAAATTTTGTTCAAAATGAAGAACTTTTTTCGAATATGTGAACATTGTTCAAAACCATGAACATTTTTGGAATATGCGAACTTCTAAGATTTCTTTAACTTTATTTTTCAAAATTCTCAATTTTTTAAATTTCAAAAAATAAATAAATCACCGGCCGAGATTCCCCTGAAAATGGTTGAGATTTACAACAGGGACATACATGCAGATAGAAAGGGGATCAAGACAGCCAGCCCAGCGTAGGGAGAGTGTGGCGACCTAGCTAAACGCCAAGAGAAGAAAGCTAGGCAGGAGCATAATCCTGATGCTTGGGGGGCTGGGCGAACGCGCCAGGCATGCACATCCTCGTGACACATCTGGACGAGTAGCCCTGTTCACGTGCTTCCAAACGTTCCAGTAGCAGAGAAGGTCAAATGTTTTGTGTTTCCCCGTCACAACAGTAAGCAAAATTCTACATCTCTAGTTAGCGCCGCAGCATCTCCAAACATGGGGACTTTGTCGTGCTGGATGTTAGACTACAATCTCTTTACCATACCTTTCTCTCGCTTATACATTCCTAATGCCCCCCATATCTAATACTTTTGTCATCGTCTGTGATTTTAAACAGAATAAATTAGGCAAATTATCTTATCTCTTGAGGAGTACTACTAACTTATCTTTCTTTAGTCCGCCTCTGGATAGCCAACCACAAACCATGGTGGATGAGAGATATCCTGCCTAGTTAGTTGATTACTATGAACCACTATGGATGAGAGCCATATATATGCACACATGCTGATTGACAGCTAGGAAGAAATAAAGAAGATAATAACTCATTGACAAGGTGGTTGATTTGTACCGCCAAAGATGGGTTATGACTTGCAATATATATTTTTCTTTCAATTGCATCCACTCCTCTAACTAAGTGAGCTTGCTATACTTGGCTGGATACCAGTATAAAAGAATTCCCTAGAGTTACATCCACTCCTCCGACTAAGTGAGCTTGCTATACTTGACTGGATGAAAAGTATTACACGAACCGGTTCCATTTTGCCAAAGCAGGTTGTCTCAAGATTTTTCAAAAGAAAATATATGAATTTACATATACACAGTTCAACGCCACCACCTGCCCCACAAATACACTTAGAAAGAAAAAATGTTATTATAGAGAATTTAACAAAAACATTCCATCTTGCTATCAGTTGAGTTATACAGTAAAGAAACGAAATCACTGTCAAATACCCATTTTTTTCAATAATATGATACGGCCAGTCCTAGCTCCGATCTTGTTGATGTTGCAGTTGCTCGAGGATTTAAACGCATGCAAGTTGGTTCGGCCACTGCTACCTATCATATGCTTAACATGGACCAAGGGGCGCATGCATATGCTAGTACATGCACGTACAATGCCAAAGCATTAGCTGGTTCAGCTCTAAACACATCAGGTTCAGATCTTGTTCGGAGCTCTGATAAAATAAGAGATACAATTGATTTGTTTGAGTTGCCAAGGCCGCCGGAAGTAAATCCTGATTCAGTTTGGACACGTATAGATGATTTTATGTGGGACTCTAATTGGAGAGATAGAGGTACAGCTCGCTGGTTTAAAAGGAAAGAAGTGCAGACGAGATTCTTCTTTATATTTCTGCCATGCAAAGAGAAGTACGTCCATCAATTATCTAGGAATAGAGTTGCATGGAGCTGCCTTTCCTTAAAGACCGTCGGTTGGGGGCCACCAGCAGATTATCCCATAGCTGATTATTTTTGGTAAATCTTAGTCGGTTGATAATTTTAGGAGAGTTCTGTTTATTTTTCTTTCTTGTAGCATACTCGAGTTGGGTCGGCTATATTGATATAAATAGCCATAGTAAGGTTTTTGTAAGGTAGGTTATTTTTATGATGAATTAGACACGTGTGTGTTTTCGGCCGTCGGCCATTATCGAGTTTAGAGAAACCTTGTCAAAAATCTCTGTTGGCGTGTGAGTTCCTACGACGCGACGCGTAGGAGATTACAAGCTGAGCCTATACGGTTCGTCCACGTTATTCCTTCGGATCGAGGGGTTGGCGTGTTGTTTTTGCGAGGTTTGTGAACATCTTTGTAAACCCGCATCTAGTTCTTGTTGTGATGGAGTTTTGTGCCGTGAAAGATCGGGCCATCAACGGATCGACCCTCGTCTCGAGGTTCACTCCTCATCAAGTGGTATCACAGATCGGCGTTTCTCATGGCACTTCGGAGGTGACGACCGGCGCGCCATCACCAAGGAGCTACTGGAGGCTCTCAGGCGATTTTTTGCTGGAGGAGAAGGGTTATGGTGCTGAACTTTTTCACACCTATTGTAAAGTGGGAGAGAAAGTTTGCGCCACGACGATAGACCACGACAGTTTGATCAACGCTGTCGGCGTTGACATGGTGGAGAAGCTACATCTATCGATGACACCACATCCACGACCGTACTCACTGAAGAGGTGCTACGACAAGTTCGCCATCACGCACCAAACTATTGTACTGTTTTCTATCGGCAAATTTTCTTGTGAGGTTTTGTGCGACATTATACCGATACCGATGGATTCGTGTCATATGCTTTTGGGAGAGCCATGGTATAGGAAAAATAATGCTGCATACGATTATCTCGCCAACACGTACACTGTTGAACGGGATAGAAAATATGTTCTCATGGCGATGGAGAATAAGTTGTTCAGGACTTGGAGAAAAGAACGTCTGCAGAAGGTGAAAGAGCAACAAGAAGCAAAGACAGTGAGGACAGTTACTGAATTTTCTTCGGTGCACATTCAGCCGGCAGAAAAAGTTGTTGCTGAAGAGACTGACTTGAAACCGAGGACGGTTTCGCTTGAAGGGAGGAAGGATGATACGGCCAGTCCTAGCTCCGATCTTGTTGATGTTGCAGTTGCTCGAGGATTTAAACGCATGCAAGTTGGTTCGGCCACTGCTACCAATCATATGCTTAACATGGACCAAGGGGCGCATGCATATGCTAGTACATGCACGTACAATGCCAAAGCATTAGCTGGTTCAGCTCTAAACACATCAGGTTCAGATCTTGTTCGGAGCTCTGATAAAATAAGAGATACAATTGATTTGTTTGAGTTCCCAAGGCCGCCGGAAGTAAATCCTGATTCAGTTTGGACACGTATAGATGATTTTATGTGGGACTTTAATTGGAGAGATAGAGGTACAGCTCGCTGGTTTAAAAGGAAAGAGGTGCAGACGAGATTCTTCTTTATATTTCTGCCATGCAAAGAGAAGTACGTCCATCAATTATCTAGGAATAGAGTTGCATGGAGTTGCCTTTCCTTAAAGACCGTCGGTTGGGGGCCACCAGCAGATTATCCCATAGCTGATTATTTTTGGTAAATCTTAGTCGGTTGATAATGTTAGGAGAGTTTTGTTTATTTTTCTTTCTTGTAGCATACTCGAGTTGGGTCGGCTATATTGATATAAATAGCCATAGTAAGGTTTTTGTAAGGTAGGTTATTTTTATGATGAATTAGACACGTGTGTGTTTTCGGCCGTCGGCCATTATCGAGTTTAGAGAAACCTTGTCAAAAATCTCTGTTGGCGTGTGAGTTCCTGTGACGCGACGCGTAGGAGATTACAAGCTGAGCCTATACGGTTCGTCCACGTTATTCCTTCGGATCGAGGGGTTGGCGTGTTGTTTTTGCGAGGTTTGTGAACATCTTTGTAAACCCGCATCTAGTTCTTGTTGTGATGGAGTTTTGTGCCGTGAAAGATCGGGCCATCAACGGATCGACCCTCGTCTCGAGGTTCACTCCTCATCATAATAGATCACCTACAATTTGGCTTTCACGTGGCAATTAACTTTCTAAGGGAGACGTCCATGATTATGGTGAATAAAAAAAGTATACTACAAGGCAGTCATGCTCTTTTGAACTGAGCCACATGAACAGGTTGAAACGGCAGATAATGAAACAGGAGTTGACGGCTAATAAGGATCCAAAGTTTATGCACATTGTTGGCCATCTATTAGTCAAGCTTATGATTAAATGGCAGAATGGTCAAGAGTTTAACAAGAACCGGAAAGGGTACTGAAAAAGTAGCAATTCAAAAATGGTAGATCCACCCTGGCCATAACACAATCTACAAAGGAGAGATTTCGATCAGCAATCCAACACGCAAAGTCTCGGAAAGAGCAACATGGCACTAAACGATTATGTTCTCTTCCATATTATAGGAACTCGTAGCTGAACCATTTTTGAATTAATGAAGTTTTATCGAAATTTGGAAATAATTTTTGAAATTCATAGACATTTCCCGGTTTTTGTGACATTTTTACAAAATTCATGACATTAATGAATTGAAGAAATTTTGATCAAAATGATGATTTTTTTTGAATATATGAACATTGTTCAAACTCATGAACATTTCTGGATTGAGCAACATTTTATGATTTCTTAAACATTGTTTTAAAGAAACAATTTTCTAAATTTCAGAACTTTTTTGAAATCCCAAACTATTAAGGTAGAAAAAAATAAAATGGAAAAGAAAAGAAAAATGCAACAAAAAAACAGGGTGCTCGCACATGGGCCAGCCCAAAAGGGCGAGCTTGCTTCCGGGGTAGCGAGGGGTGCGTGTTGCGTCTCGTCCCAGCCGAATAGCGCGAGTGCTATGTCTCGCATTAAGCGAGATGGTAGCAGCTCTCCCTGAATTCACTCTCCTCGCGTGGTATTGGGCCGGCCAATCATGCTCACATAGTACATAAAAAGAGCAGAGGAAATGGGAGAAGCAGGGACCGATCCCTGGTCTCCAGGGAGATCGCTAGCGCACTCCGCCCAAATTCCATTCGTGGTAAGAACTAGGGGCGCGTCCTACATGAGGCTATTGGGGCCGTTTTTTTTACCTTTTTGTTGTATTTTGTTTCTTTTCTTTTTTGCTCCGTTTGTCTTTCATTCTTTTGCATTTTGTTTCTTCGTTTTTTTTTCTTTTTTTTATTTTTTTCTATTTTTGGTTTTCTTTGTTCTTATGGTTATTATTCTACTTTTTTGTATATGTCAACAAAAATTTTCTAACACCCGTCTAACATTTTTCCAATACAACTTATAAATTTTTGTAATACATGGTTAACATTTTTCCTGTACATGGATTTAATATTTTTCAAAAAACAAGATTAACGTTTTTTTAATATTTTTCTGTACATTTTTATAATTTTTTGAATGCTTAATTATAAGTTTTCAAATAAAATATTAATTTTCGGAATACATTGTCAACATTTTTTCTATGTACATGATCAAAAAAAGTTATGATTTTTTAATACATGGTCAAAAAATTTTCTATACACATTTAAAGAAATGCTTGATTAACATTTTTAAAATACTTGTTCATCATTTTTAATGCTTGATTAACATTTTTATATACAATGATCAAAATAATTATCATTTTTCTAATACATGGTCATCATTTTTCCTATACACATTTAACATTTCCCAAATGCTTGATTAACATTTTTCAAATACGATTTCAACATTTTTTCGAAATGATTGATGAACAATTTTTATATTCATCATGAAAACAATTCATCCTTTTTTTAATGCACGGTCAATATTTTTTCTATACACATTGAACATTTTCCAAATGCTTGATTAACATTTTCAAACACTTGTTTGATATTTTTTCAAATACTTGATTAACATGGATGGAAAGTATTTTTGTAAGGTTTTCAAAATGCTTGATTAACATTTTTTTCTAATACACATTTAACAGTGTCTTTTTGTAAGGTTTGTTCAGTTTAATGGTAAACTTTGTTATTACTACTACATGAAGTATCTTTTGTTTAGAACATGGATCTTCTTGTCGTTACCGCAACAACTTGACAAAATTGAACAACTAGTGTGGGAACATATTTTTTAATTGGTCAACAGGCGAGTTTCCCCACAAAATGGCTGAGTTTTACAACAGGGACATACAAGCATATAGAAAGGGAACCAAGATAGCCAGCGTGGGGAGAGCGTGGCAATCTAGCTAACCGCAAGGGAAGAAAGGCAGCAGCATTATCCTGGTGCTGGGGGGCAAGGCGAACGTGTCCAGCACGCACATCCTCGCGACACATCTGGACGAGTAGCCCTGTTCATGTGCTTCCAAGCGTTCCAGTAGCGAAGAAGGTCAAATGTTTTGTGCTTCCCCGTCATAACAGTAAGCAAAAGAGTCTAGTCAGGGCCGCAGCATCTTCAAACTTGGGGACTTTGGTGCGCTTGATTCTACTCCCTCCGTCCGAAAATACTTGTCATACAAATGGATACAAATGGATGTATATAGAACTAAAATTCATCTAGATACATAGATTCATCGGACAAGTATTTCCGGAAGGAGGGAGTAGACAACAATCTCTTGTCCACACCAATCTCTCACTGAGCATTGTGGCACCAAATGAGGTTACACGCTCATCCATTCCTAATGCCCCCCATATCTAATACTTTTGTGATCGTGTGTTACTTTAAAGAGAATAAATTAGGCAAATTGTCTTGACTCTTGAGGAATACTACTAACTTATCTTTCTTTAGTTCGCGTCTGGATAGCGAACCACAAACCATGGTGGATGAGAGATATCCTGCCTAGTTAGTTGATAACGATGAACCACTATGGATGAGAGCCATATATATCCACACATGCTGAATGACAGCTAGGATGAAATAAAGACAATAATAACTCATTGACAAGGTGGTTGATTTGTACCACCGAAGATGGGTTATGACTTGCTATATATAATTTTCCTTCAATTGCATCCACTGCTCTAACTAAGTAAGCTTGATATACTTGGCTGGATACCAGTATAAAAGAAGAGCTTGCTATACTTGCCTGGATAGTAATATAGAAGTTGAAAGTATTAGATGCACCGGTTCCATTTTGCCAAAGCAGGTTGTCTCAAGATTTTTCCAAATACAATATATGACTTTACTTATACACAGTTCAACCCCACCACCCGCCCCACAAAAACACTTTGAAAAAACCAAAAAAAAAACTGTTATTATAGAGAATTTAACAAAAATATTTCATCTTGTTATCAGTTATGAGTTATACAGTAAAGAAACGAAACCACTATCAAATACCCATTGTTTCTTTCGATAATAGATCACCTACAATTTGGCTTTCATGTGGCAATTAACTTTCTAAGGGAGACCGCCATGATTATGGTCAATAAAAAAAAGATACTACGAGGCAGTCATACTCTTTGAATAAAAAAACCACACGAATAGGTTGAAACAGCAGATAATGAAACTGGAGATGACGGCTAATAAGGGTCCAAAGTTTAGGTACATTGTTGGCCATCTACTACTCATGCTTACGATTAAATGGTAGAATGGTTAGGAGTTTAACAAGAACCGAAAAGGGTACTGAACAAGTAGCAGTCAAAAATGGTAGATCCACCCTGGCCATAGCACAATCTACACAGGATAGATTTCGATCAGCAATCCAGCACTCAAAGTCTCACAGAGAGCAACATTGGTACCAAACGATTCTGTTCTCTTCATATTACAGGAACTCGTAGCTGAGCATTTTTTGAATTAGTGAATAAGAAGCAGAAGCTAGCTACTTGAGGTTCACACTAGCGCGAGAGAGGAATCATAACCGCTGCCTCATGTACTGCATAGTTCATTTCTCACTCATAGTGATAGCTCTTCTTGTCTATATCATTATTTAGATGGATGACGATGTAGCTGCAAGTATTCGAGACATGTCATAACTTGTATCACTATTTCGAGGTGATAACGAGAGACATCATTTTGTGTTGGATGATGATTATGATGATGACATGATCAACTTGATGAGACTATTTGTATGTGTATGATATGATCAGATTTGTATGTATATGATATGCTACAGACTATTGTATAAAACCATAAATAAAATTCAGCAGCACAAAATATGTAACAGAAAAAAAAAATCAAAACTAATAACAGTTGTGCGGGGTATGGCTTTAGCAGCAGCGAGGTCTTAGCAGTAGCGCTTTTTATACTGAGGCGCTACAGCTATTAGCAACAGTGCATTTTCGCAACGAACGCTACTGCTACCCCTAGATAGCAGCAGCGCGGGCCAAAACGCGCTACTGCTAAACATTAGCTGTAGCGCTGTATCAGTAGCGTGGCTACCCGCGCTACTGCCAAGCATTTAGCCCGCGCTACTGCTAGGCTTTTCTCTAGTAGTGTGAGTTAGAATTCTTATACCTATTACTCTTGAGAGATGCACACTCTCTAGACGGATAGGTGTCGTCTTGAGTGACGAAGACTAGTTGTCTTCACCAAGCTAAGTCCTTAGCAACCAAGAGTAGTTGTGGTTCGCTAAGAAGTCTGTCGAAGGTTTGGGAATCACCGACAATTATCTACCATGAGAGAAATCAACCGGAGCCTGATTAGCTTCGAGTTGAAGGAGAATAGGATAGATAGAGGTTCAATCACATATCCATCAACATAAGCTGCATCACCTTCCTCGCACTCCAGAGCAACCTTGCGGCTGCTATGAACCATGATGGTCCCCTTATGACCCGGCATCTTGAGTTGCAGATAAACATAACATGGCGTTGCCATGAATTTAGCATAAACCGGCCGTCCAAACAGGGCATGGTACGGACTTCTTACATTGACCACTTCAAAGGTCAATGTCTCGGACCTCGAATCATGTTCATCTCCAAAAACCACTTCTAGAGCTATCTTACCGACCTGGTAAGCCGATTTACCAGGTACCACACCGTGAAAAACGGTGTTAGACGGTTTAAGATTCTTATCCGTTAACCCCATACGCCGGAAGGTTTCATAATATAAGATGTTGATACTGCTCCCTCCATCCATGAGCACTTTGGTGAACTTATAACCTCCAACCTGTGGTGCGACCACTAATGCCAGATGACCCGGATTATCAACCCAGGGCGGATGATCTTCTCGACTCCACACAATAGGCTACTCAGACCAGCGCAGGTAACGGGGCACTACCGGTTCAACGGAGTTCACTGCCCTCTTATGGAGCTTTTGATCGCGTTTGCACAGACTAGTAGTGAAGACATGATACTGCCCACCATTTAACTGCTTCGGGTTACTCTGATAACCCGACTATTGTTGTTGCTGATTCCCTTGTTGATTATAACCACCTTGGTTGCCCTGATTGCCTTGATTGCTCTATCCACCTTGGTTGCTCTGAAAACCTGAACCGGAGTTAGCTCCACCATAACTCGGTCCGTGAAACCCGGATCCTGAACCCCCAGACGGTCCATGATCATACCGGAAGAGATCTGAATTTTTAAATTCTCCCATAATGAAACAATCCTTCCACAGGTGCGTAGCCGGTTTATCTTGCGTCCCATGCTTTGGGAGACTGGTTCAACAAACGCTCCAGATTCATCCCTGACCCTCCGCCCCCGTGGGGGCGGTTTACCCTTACGTCGCTGATTATTGCCCTGCACATTGGTGTTACCACAAAGCCAGAATTATTATCCGCCTTGCGCTTACCGTTATTCCCATGGCTTGTTTGGTTATGTTGCTGCCCTTTTGTGCCGATGTTCTTCTTTCCTTTCTCCGGCTCCTCGTCGTCAGACTCGGGGTCCTTGGAATTATCAAAATCGGCATACTTAACCAAAGCTGCCATAAGTGTTCCCATGTCATTGCAGTGACGCTTGAGCCGTCCCAACTTCAACTTCAGCGGCTTAAACCGGCAATTGCCCTCCAATGTTATGATTGCTGAATCAGCATTGATGCGGTCCGATGAATGCAGAATTTCCGAAACCCGGCGCACCCAATGAGTCATTGATTCGCCCTCCCCTTGGACACAGGCGGCCAAATCCATGATTGACATGGGTTGCTTGCACGTGTCTTTGAAGTTTGCTACAAACCGGGCTTTCAACTGATCCCATGAACCGATCGAATTAACCGGTAGACTTTTTAACCAAGTGCGGGCCGTTCCGTCCAATATCATGGTGAACTATTTTGCACACGCCGCTTCATCCACATCCATTATCTCCATCGCCATCTCATAACATTCAACCCATGACTCGGGGGGTAAATTGGTGGTGTTATTAGGCACCTTACGCGGGCCCTTGAAATCCTTGGGTAACCGCACATTACGCAGAGCTGGGTGAGACACAATACTCCCCAAGAGCTGAAAGCCAATCCTCGTTTAACTGATGTCGTCGGTTGAACCGGAGCGGGTTGATGATGCGCATACTATGTGTTGGGGAATGTAGTAATTTCAAAAATTTCCTACGCACACGCAAGATCATGGTGATGGTATAGCAACGAGAGGGGAGAGTGTATGTCCACGTACCCTCGTAGACCGTAAGCGGAAGCGTTAGCACAACACGGTTGATGTAGTCGTACGTCTTCACGATCCGACCGATCGAAGCACCGAACGTACGGAGCCTCCGAGTTCAGCACACGTTCAGCTCGATGACGATCTCCGGCCTCCGATCCAGCCGAGCTCCGGAGATGAGTTCCGTCAGCACGACGGCGTGGTGATGATGATGATGTTCTACCGGCGGAGGGCTTCGCCTAAACTCCGCGACGATATGACCGAGGTGGAATATGGTGGAGGGGGGCACCGCACACGGCCAAGGAACGATCCATAGATCAACTTGTGTGTTATGGGGTGCCCCCCTGCCCCCTAATATAAAGGAGCAAGGGGGAGGAGGCGGCCGGCCGAGGGAGGGCGCGCCAGGGAGGAGTCCTACTCCCACCGGGAGTAGGATTCCCTCCTTTCCTAGTCCAACTAGGAGACCTTCCATGTAGTAGGAGTAGGAGGGAAGGAAAGGGAAGAGAGAAGGGAAGGAAGGAGGGGTTGCGGCCCCTCCCCCTAGTCCAATTCGGACTAGGCCTTGGGGGGGCGCGCGGCCTGCCCTAGGCAGCCCCTCTCTCTTTCCCGTATGGCCCAATAAGGCCCAATACTTCTCCCCAGCGAATTCCCGTAACTCTCCGGTACTCCGATAAATACCCGAATCACTCGGAACCTTTCCGAAGTCCGAATATAGTCGTCCAATATATCGATCTTTACGTCTCGACCATTTCGAGACTCCTCGTCATGTCCCCGATCTCATCCGGGACTCCGAACTGCTTCGGTACATCAAAACTCATAAACTCATAATATAACTGTCATCGAAACCTTAAGCGTGCGGACCCTATGGGTTCGAGAACTATGTAGACATGACCTAGAACTATTCTCGGTCAATAACCAATAGCGGGACCTGGATGCCCATAGCTCCTACATATTTTACGAAGATCTTTATCGGTCAAACCGCATAACAACATACGTTGCTCCCTTTGTCATCGGTATGTTACTTGCCCGAGATTCGATCATCGGTATCCAATACCTAGTTCAATCTCGTCACCGGCAAGTCTCTTTACTCATTCTGTAATGCATCATTCCGTAACCAACTCATTGGTCACATTGCTTGCAAGGCTTATAATGATGTGCATTTCCGAGAGGGCCCAGAGATACCTCTCCGACAATCGGAGTGACAAAACCTAATCTCGAAATACGCCAACCCAACATGTACCTTTGGAGACACCTGTAGTACTCCTTTATAATCACCCAGTTACGTTGTGACGTTTGGTAGCACCCAGAGTGTTCCTCCGGTAAACGGGAGTTGCATAATCTCATAGTTACAGGAACATGTATAAGTCATGAAGAAAGCAATAGCAACATACTAAACGATCAAGTGCTAGGCTAACGGAATGGGTCATGTCAATCACATCATTCTCCTAATGATGTGATCCCATTAATCAAATGACAACACATGTCTTTGGTTAGGAAACATAACCATCTTTGAGCAACAAGCTAGTCAAGTAGAGGCATACTAGTGACACTATGTTTGTCTATGTATTCATACATGTATTATGTTTCCGGTTAATACAATTCTAGCATGAATAATAAACATTTATCATGAAATAAGGAAATAAATAATAACTTTATTATTGCCTCTAGGGCATATTTCCTTCAGTCTCCCACTTGCACTAGAGTCAATAATCTAGTTCACATCGCCATGTGATTTAACATCAATATTCATATCTGTATATGATTAACACCCATTGTTCACATTGTTATGTGACCAACACCCAAAGGGTTTACTAGAGTCAATAATCTAGTTCACTTTGCTATGTGATTAACACCCAAAGAGTACTCAGGTTTGATCATGTTTTGCTCGTGAGAGAAGCTTAGTCAACGGGTCTGTCACATTCAGAGCCGTATGTATTTTGCAAATATTCTATGTCTACAATGCTCTGTACGGAGCTACTCTAGCTAATTGCTCCCACTTTCAATATGTATCCAGATTAATACCTAGAGTCATCTGGATCGGTGTAAAAGTTTGCACCGATGTAACTTTTAGAACGAACTCTTTTATCACCTCCATAATCGAGAAACATCTCCTTAGTCCTTACTAAGGATATTCTTGACTGCTGTCCAGTGATATACTATTAGATCAACATTGTATTCCCTTGCCAAACTCAGAGCAAGGTATACAATATGTATGGTTCACCATAGCATACTTTATAGAACCTATGACTGAGGCATAGGGAATGACTTTTCATTCTCTTTCTATTTTCTGCCATGGTCGGGTCTTGAGTCTTACTTAATTTCACACCTTGCAACACAGGCAAGAACTCCTTCTTTGACTGTTCCATTTTGAACTATTTCAAAAATTTATCAAGGTATGTATTCATTGAAAAATCTTATCAAGCGTCTTGATCTATCTCTATAGATCTTGATGCTCAATGTGTAAGCAGCTTCACCGACGTCTTTCTTTGAAAAACTCTTATTCAAGTATCCTTTCATGCTTTGCAGAATAATTCTACATTATTTCCGATCAACAATATGTCATTTACATATACTTATCAGAAATGTTGTAGTGCTCCCACTCACTTTCTTGTAAATACAGACTTCACCGTAAGTCTGTACAAAACAATATGCTTTGATCAACATATCAAAGCGTATATTCCAACTCTGAGATGCTTGCACCAGTCCATAGATGGATCGCTGGAGCTTGCACATTTTGTTAACACCTTTAGGATTGACAAAACCTTCTGGTTGCATCATATACAACTCTTCTTTAAGAAAACCATTAAGGAATGCAGTTTTGACATCCATTTGCCAGATTTCATAAATTATGGAAATTGCTAACATGATTCGGACAGACTTAAGCATCGCTACAGTTGAGAAAATCTCATTGTCGTCAACACCTTGAACTTGTCAAAACCCTTTTTGTGACAAGTCGAGCTTTGTAGATAGTAACACTACTATCAGCATCTGTCTTCCTCTTGAAGATCCATTTATATAATATGGCTTGCTGATCATCGGGCAACTCCACCAAAGTCCACACTTTGTTCTCATACATGGATCCAATCTCAGATTTCATGGCCTCAAGCCATTTCGCGGAATCTGGGCTCATCATCACTTCCTCATAGTTCGTAGGTTTATCATGGTCTAGTAATATGACTTCCAGAACAGGATTACCGTACCACTCTGGTGCGGATCTTACTCTGGTAGACCTACGAGGTTCAGTAGAAACTTGATCTGAAGTTTTATGATTAATATCATTAGCTTCCTCACTAATTGGTGTAGTTGTCACAGGAACCGGTTCTTGTGATGGACTACTTTCCAATAAGGGAGCAGGTACTGTTACCTCATCAAGTTCTACTTTCCTCCCACTCACTTCTTTCGAGAGATACTCCTTCTCTAGAAAGGATCCGTTCTTAGCAACGAATATCTTGCCTTCGGATTTGTGATAGAAGGTGTACCAAACTATTTCCTTTGGGTATTCTATGAAGATGCACTTCTCCGATTTGGGTTTGAGCTTATCAGGATGAAACTTTTTTACATAAGCATCACAGCCCCAAACTTTAAGAAACGACAACTTGGGTTTCTTGCTAAACCACAGTTCATATGGTGTCGTCTCAAACGAATTTAGATGGTGCCCTTTTTTTTAACGTGAATGCAGCTATCTCTAATGCATAACCCCAAAACAATAGTGGTAAATCTGTAAGTGACATCATAGATCGCACCATATCAATAAAGTGCGGTTACGACGTTCGGACATACCATAACGTTGTGGTGTTCCAGGTGGCGTGAGCTGTGAAACTATTCCACATTGTTTTATATGAAGACCAAACTCGTAACTCAAATATTCGTCTCCGCGATCAGATTGCAGAAACTTTATTTTCTTGTTACGATGATTTTTCCACTTCACTCTGAAATTCTTTGAACCTTTCAACTATTTCAGACTTATGTTTCATCAAGTAGATATACCCATATCTGCTCAAATCATCTTGTGAAGGTAAGAAAATAACGATACTTGCCACGAGCATCAACACTCATTGGATCGCATACATCGGTATGTATTATTTCCAATAAGTCAGTAGCTCGTTCCATTGTTCCGGAGAACGAAGTTTTAGTCATCTTGCCCAAAAGGCATGGTTCGCAAGCATCAAATGATTCATAACCAAGTGATTCCGAAAATCCATCTTTATGGAGTTTCTTCACGCGCTTTACACCGATATGACCCAAACGGCAGCGCCACAAATAAGTTGCACTATCATTATTAACTTTGCATCTTTTGGCATTAATTTTATGAATATGTGTATCACTATGATCGAGATCCAACAAACTATTTTCATTGGGTGTATGACCATTGAAGGTTTTATTCATGTAAACAGAACAACAATTATTCTCTGACTTTAAATGAATAACCGTATTGCAATAAACATGATCAAATCATATTCATGCTCAACGCAAATGCCAAATAACATTTATTTAGGTTTAACACTAATCCCGAAAGTATAGGGAGTGTGCAATGATGATCATATCAATCTTGGAACTACTTCCAACACTCATCGTCACTTCCCCTTCAACTAGTCTCTGTTTATTCTGTAACTCCTGTTTCGAGTTACTAATCTTAGCAACTGAACAAGTATCAAATACTCAGGGGCTACTATAAACACTAGTAAGGCTCACATCAATAATCTGTATATCAAATATACCCTTGTTCACTTTGCCATCCTTCTTTATCCACCAAATATTCAGGGCATTTCTGCTTCCAGTGACCATTTCCTTTGCAGTGTAAGCACTCAGTTTCAGGCTTTGGTTCAACTTTGGGCTTCTTCGTGGGAGTGACAACTTGCTTGTCTTTCCACTTGAAGTTCCCTTTCTTTCCCTTTGCCCCTTTTTTTTGAAACTAGTGGTCTTGTCAATCATCAACACTTGATGCTCTTTCTTGATTTCTACCTTCGTCGATTTCAACATCACGAAGAGCTCACGAATCGTTTTCGTCATCCCTTGCATACTATAGTTCATCACGAAGTTCTAGTAACTTAGTGATGGTGACTAGAGAATTTTGTCAATCACTATCTTATCTGGAAGATTAACTCCCACTTGATTCAAGCGATTGAAGTACCCAGACAATCTGAGCACATGCTCACTAGTTGAGCGATTCTCCTCCATCTTTTAGCTATAGAACTTGTTGGAGACTTCATATCTCTCAACTCGGGTATTTGCTGGAAATGTTAACTTCAACTCCTGGAACATCTCATATGGTCCATGACGTTCAAAACGTCTTTGAAGTCCCGATTCTAAGCCGTTAAGCATGGTGCACTAAACTATCAAGTAGTCATCATATTGAGCTAGCCAGACGTTCATAACATCTGCATCTGCTCCTGCAATAGGTTTGTCACCTAGCGGTGCATTAAGGACATAATTCTTCTGTGCAGCAATGAGGATAAACCTCAGATCACGGATCCAATCCGCATCATTGCTACTAACATTTTTCAACACAATTTTCTCTAGGAACATATCAAAATAAACATATGAAAGCAACAACGCGAGCTATTGATCTACAACATAATTTGCAAAATACTACCAGGACTAGGTTCATGATAAATTAAAGTTCAATTAATCATATTACTTAAGAACTCCCACTTAGATAGACATCCCTCTAATCTTCTAAGTGATCACGTGATCCAAATCAACTAAACCATGTCCGATCATCACGTGAGATGGAGTAGTTTCAATGGTGAACATCACTATGTTGATCATATCTACTATATGATTCACGCTCGACCTTTCGGTCTCCGTGTTCCGAGGCCATATCTGTATATGCTAGGCTCGTCAAGTATAACCTGAGTATTCCGCGTGTGCAACTGTTTTGCACCCGTTGTATTTGAACGTAGAGCCTATCACACCCGATCATCACGTGGTGTCTCAGCACGAAGAACTTTCGCGACGGTGCATACTCAGGGAGAACACTTCTTGATAATTAGTGAGAGATCATCTTAAAATGCTACCGTCAAACAAAACATAATAAGATGTATGACAGATAAACATCATATGCAATCAAAATATGTGACATGATATGGCCATGATCATCTTGCGCCTTTGATCTCCATCTCCAAAGTACTGTCATGATCTATATCGTCACCGGCACGACACCATGATCTTCATCATCTTGATCTATATCAATGTGTCATCACATGGTCGTCTCACCAACTATTGCTCTTGCAACTATTGCTATCGCATAGCGATAAAGTAAAGCAATTATTTGGCACTTGCATCTTATGCAACAAAGAGACAACCATAGAGCTTCTGCCAGTCGCCGATAACTTCAACAAAACATGATCATCTCATACAACAACTTATATCTCATCACGTTTTGACCATATCACATCACAACATGCCCTGCAAAAACAAGTTAGGCGTCCTCTACTTTGTTGTTGCAAGTTTTACGTGGCTGCTACGGGTTGAGAAAGAACCGTTCTTACCTACGCATCAAAACCACAACGATAGTCCGTCAAGTTAGTGCTGTTTTAACCTTCGCAAGGACCGGGCGTAGCCATACTTGGTTCAACTAAAGTTGGAGAAACTAACACCCGCTAGTCACCTGTGTGCAAAGCACGGCGGTAAAACCAGTCTCGCGTAAGTGTACGCGTAATGTCGGTCCGGGACGCTTCATCCAACAATACCGCCGAACCAAAGTATGACATGATGGTAAGCAGTATGACTTGTATCGCCCACAACTCACTTGTGTTCTACTCATGCATATAACATCAACGCATAAAACCTAGGCTCGGATGCCACCGTTGGGGAACGTAGTAATTTCAAAAATTTCCTACGCACACGCAACATCATGGTGATGGTATAGCAACAAGAGGGGAGAGTGTATGTCCACGTACCCTCGTAGACTGTAAGCGGAAGCGTTAGCACAACGCGGTTGATGTAGTCGTACGTCTTCATGATCCGACCGATCCAAGCACCGAACATACGGAGCCTCCGAGTTCAGCACACGTTCAGCTCGATGACGATCTCCGGCCTCCGATCCAGCCGAGCTCCGGAGATGAGTTCCGTCAGCACGACGGCGGGGTGAGGATGATGATGTTCTACCGGCGCAGGGCTTCGCCTAAACTCCACGACGATATGACCGAGGTGGAATATGGTGGAGGGGGGCACGGCACACGGCTAAGGAACGATCTGTAGATCAACTTTTGTGTTATGGGGTGCCCCCCTGCCCCCGTATATAAAGGAGCAAGGGGGAGGAGGCGGCCGGCCAAGGGAGGGCGCGCTAGGGAGGAGTCCTACTCCCACCGGGAGTAGGATTCCCTCCTTTCCTAGTCCAACTAGGAGACCTTCCATGTAGTAGGAGTAGGAGAGAAGGAAAGGGAAGAGAGAAGGGAAGGAAGGAGGGGTTGCGGCCCCTCCCCCTAGTCCAATTCGGACTAGGCCTTGGGGGGGCGCGCGGCCTGCCCTAGGCAGCCCCTCTCTCTTTCCCGTATGGCCCAATAAGGCCCAATACTTCTCCTCGGCGAATTCCCGTAACTCTCCGGTACACCGATAAATACCCGAATCACTCGGAACCTTTCCGAAGTCCGAATATAGTCGTCCAATATATCGATCTTTACGTCTCGACCATTTCGAGACTCCTCGTCATGTCCCCGATCTCATCCGGGACTCCGAACTCCTTCGGTACATCAAAACTCATAAACTCATAATATAACTTTCATCAAAACCTTAAGCGTCCGGACCCTATGTGTCGTGGATTTGTCACGGCAGATGTCCTAGTGAAAGGACTTAGTCGTGGAGCCATCGCTACGGGTTTACTTGAAGGGGTTAAAGCGGACACAAAGACACGAGGGTTTATACTAGTTCGGCCCCTTCGATGAAGGTAAAAGCCTACGTCTAGTTGTGATGGAATTGATGTGATCTCGATGGCTAGGGAGCAAACAAGCTTCGCCTAGGCTCGAGTTGTGGTTGTCTGTCCTGAACCGCCGCCGGGTCGTCCCCTTATATACACGGGTGACGCCCGTCGGTCCATAGAGTCCCAACCGGTTCATATTCGTATCCCGGTTGGTATCTCTCTATTCCTATCTTACAATACAAGTTATACATCTGGCCGGTTTATGGCTACAGGTTCTAAACCGACTACAGGCCTTGGGCCTTCATCTGCTTATACCACTAATGAAGTTAACCCGGCCCAAGCAGGCCGGTTTATGCCTAGTGGTAATATCCCCAACATTAGGCCCCAGATTGATTTGAACCGGTTCATGTCAATCCTTCACAAAATTTCGTGTCTTGGATATCTTCTGGTAATTGGTAAACCGCCATGTCATCATCATTTCTGGTTGCTGTAAACCGGCATGACGTCATCATGAATTTTATCCTTTATAACGCCCACCTTTGATAATAGCTCCTGGATTCGCGCGCTTGACCTAACTCTGTTGCCTTATAAATAAGACCGAAGGGTCATTTCCTTTCCTTTCCCTTCGTCCCTTCTTCTTCGTCTTCCTCGCGTCGCCAGCCTTGGAGCTCCGCCACCGCCGTCGACCTCTGCCTCGTCTTGGGCCGCTGCATCAACCTGAACGCACCAGAACATTGCGGTGTCTTTCCGCACCTTCTCCATTTCCGGTAAGCTTTCTCCTCTTCTTGACCTAGATCTGTTCTTAGGGTTCCATGTTCGTGCTGTGTTCGTCGCGTGCTCATACTTGTTCTCTGACTTTGAATGAATCTGTGAACCCCTGCTGTGTTTAGTAGTAATCTCTAAGCATCCGCCTGTAATTTCTCATCTAAGTCCATAGATATCACGCACATACCCGCTCAATGGTTCACTTCCGTTCTGCCTTACTCTTCAGAATATTTTCTGTTTTTGTGAGCTCGCTGTAGATCCGCGGCTGTAATAAGATCTTGTGAAACTTGTTTCTGTATACCTAGTTGTCCATAGCTCTCAATTGCTTCCGATGCTTAGGTCAGGCGGTTTAACTTACCATAGAAAAAAGTTACTAAACCGGTATATACCATTAGTCCCCTGGTTGAACCGCCAGAATCCATATGATGCCGCATTGTAGAAGACCGGTTTATAGGTATTGCCTCCGGTTTACCGTAGTTTAGATCAACACGTTCTTTTATCTAGCATATTCTTGAACCGGATCACCTATTTCTTGTAGATCTCGCCATGGCCAAACAAGTATATGAGTGCAATTGGGTTCCCTCTCGCGTCACAGAATCTCAGTTGGATGATCTAGTCCTGATCGGCGCTTTAGACAATAAAGATACGATCCACTGGAGGGTTCCTGGAGATGAATGTCCTCCCACACCCCAGGAAGGAGAGGTTGTGGTCTTCGCGGATCACTTGGCCCGGGGCTTCAAACCGCCCGGTTCTAAATTTTACCGGGATGTGTTAGCCAATTTTCAGCTCCGTCCACAGGATATTGGCCCCAATTCTGTTACCAATCTATGTCACTTTCAGGTGCTCTCTGAGGTATACCTTCGAGAGGAGCCTTCAGTCGAGTTGTTTAGAGATTGCTTCCACTTAAACCGTCGCACTGAGTTTACCGACGGCCCCAATACTGAATTGGGCGGTATGGCTATTCATAAGAGGAAGGAGATCACCTATCCCCACGTGAAACTCCATACTCACCCCAAGGAGTGGAATGCAACTTGGTTTTATTGCAAGGATACCTCCCCTGATAATGAAAATCCCTTGCCTGGCTTCCGTCCGGAACGGCTCAGCAACACTCACCCTTTTCCACAAAGACTAAACGCCAAGGAGAGAATTAAATATGCTCCGCAACTGTCCAAGATCCGAGCCTTTATAGCCAACGGTTTAACGGGAATAGACCTTGCACGCTGCTGGATATCATGGAGCATACTGCCTCTGAGCCAGCGCCCCAGTTTGATGTGCAAATATACTGATAGCGTCGATGACCCACTCCGACACACCAAAATCCAACTCTCCAACGATGAAGTCACAGATTCTGTAAAGAAGATGTTGAATGAACCGGAGCACCTCTGTGCTCAAACCGGCCTACTTCCTTACTGCACCACCAACAAACCGCCAGCGGTAAGATTTTAATTGCTCTATTGTTGAACCTGTTACCGCTTTATCCGTCTGATATTTGATTACTGCTGATCTAGGGCGATAATCCATTTTGGAGCAAGAAGCTTCCACAAGACAAAACGGAGAAAGTGGGGCGGTCAACCCGGCCCAAGACTAAGGTTATCAAGAAGCCAGCTCACAAGAGAAAAACCACCGCTTCATCTGATCCAGCTATTGATGATGATGTGGGTAACCCGGACCTTCAGGTAGAACTTGATTCACTTGGCTTACTTTTTACACGCCTTATTGATGATGATGCTTGTCAGGACGACGCCGAAGCCAGCAATGCGGAATTTGCTGAGGTAATTATTCTCTCTTCCGATTCAGAAATCTTGCCTTTGCAAAAATTTCGCCAGGCAAACCGGAAAGTTAAATTTTCTCATCCTCTTGCTTATTTGGATCCCAAATTTCTTATGAAGACTCAGCAACATGAAGCTCGCCGCACAACCCGGCACAGTGGTCAGGTAGTTACCTCCGCCGGTTTACCAAACAGTTCGGTTCGAAAACGCCGCTCCGAGGTCTCCGACCTTTTTATTGATTTAAATCCTAAAGCGGGTTTCTTCCGTCAACCTCTTAATCCATCCGACTCCGATTATCAGGTTACTTCTCATTCATCTTCTGGTGAATCATCGGCCACTCAGCTGCCACCATTGAAAATAGTTCTTGGGTAAGCTAAACTGAACATATGCTTCTAGTATACTGTGTAATGGCTTATGCTTTTTCTTGACTCTTTGTTTTTCTTTCAGGGCCAAAACGAATCCAAGCAAGAAGGCCCGCCTGGATAAAGCGGCTGAAGAAGATGTAGCCCCAAAACATGACAAAGCGCCAGATCTTGAAGAGTTTGCCCCTGAAGATATTCCCAATGATCCTCCTTTGCAAGATGATGCTATTCCTGAAGAGAGGCCTATTAACACTTCAGTCTCTGCTGACCCGCCTGCCAGCTCCGCCCGGATTGAGAAATCCCACAGTCCTGCTGACAAACCGATCGCACCAACACAAACCGGCGAGTCCAAAGATGATGACGTTGTGATTAGGTCGCTTTGAACCCGGGAATCCTGTCACCTTAACCAAGCATACCATAAAAGAGGATTTTTCCGCTCTGAACAAAGGAAAATGGGATGTTGAACTGGAGACATATGCTGCTCTGAGTGCCCAAGATCTTCATTCCGGCTATTTAAACCGGCTTTATACTAGCCATGACTGTGAAGCTGGTCTGGTGAAGATGATGAGGGATAAATTTGAGGTAACTTACTTCTTTACTTTCTGCCATTGTGTCAATCCTCCTAGCCCCCATGGGTCGGTTTGTAACCTTCGTCAAACCGGGACTTGAATACGATCCTCAACACTTTGAAATCCATCAATATAGCCCCCAAGGGCCGGTTTAACTTAGCATAATTAAACCGGGGCTTCGATAGAAAACTATCCTTAGAACATAATTTGATCAAATAGCCATTAGCCCCCAAGTGCCAAGTTGAATACCTGTATTGAGCTTGGGACTTTGTAATCTAGTAATATATGAAAATTGAAGGTGCATTAGCCCCCAAGTATCAGGTGTATAACTTTGTTATGTGGTTGATACTTCAATTTCTTGGACCGCTTGTGTAAAGATAAACGCTGTCTGTATGCAGGCTAAAGTAAGAATCAAGGAGGACCGGATTGCCGATTTGCAGGAGGTCTTGAAAACCCAACAGGCTGAAACAGACAAGGCAAAGGAAGAATTAACCAGTGCCTTGAGCACCGCTGAACAGCTGAAGGAAAACTTCAAGAAAGAGCGGGCTGATTGGGCCACTGAGAAGGCCGCTTTAACCAAAAGAGTGGAAAATGCTGAAGCTGCCCTTAAACCGGTGGTGGATGAACTTACTGCCGTAAAGCGGCAAATACACTCCATGACCGCTGCGATCTTTGGTAAGATCCTTTTAACTTCTGTGATAATTTGAACCTGCTGTAGTATAAATCCGGTTTGAGACCATCCCTATATTGTTGTAGGCACACGCATCGGGCACTTAGGAAACGATGTGCGGAAGAAACTGAAGGCTGCCTACACCTTAGTGGAACAATTATATATCGGAGCCCAGCGGATCATCACCACAGCCTCTCATAACAACTCGGCACCTTCTTTAATCCAGGACGCTCTTAACAGGTTGTCGATGCTTCCGGCCCGGATTGAGGAGCTGAAAAAATCCACTGCTCGAACCGGAGCTATTAACGCCTTGATCCGGGCAAAGGCATGGGTGCCAGATTTTGACCCTGTGGAAGCAGCTCAAGGCTATCCCAGCCTGAAGGAAGATGGCCCTGAATTTAACGAAGATGATCTGAGGGTAATAAACCGTGCAGTACGACCTCTGGCTTGTCAATTAGCTGAAGAGGCAGACTTGACGCATTATCAAGCGCAATACAACAATCAGAACAAGCGAGTGCCTGCCCCAACTCTTGAAGCGGAGAATCTGATTCCTCCAATCCGTAAGCATACTTACGCTCCTGATATTGAACTGTCTTCCCTGATCCATGAAGAGGCTGTTTTCCAAGCTTTAATGGGAATCGACTGGACCACTGTTGATATCCAGCCAATGGGTAGAGACGAGGAAGCTGGAGCGGCGGATGATGAGGAGCAGGCTTGAACCGGAAGCCGGTTTGGATAGCTGTCTTTGGCATCATTCCAAAAGAACAATGATCTTATTTGGGCACCATGCTGCCTTGTAATAGGATAGTTAATACTTCTGCCTTGAATATGCCTTTGTGCATAAGTACTGAAGCTTTTGTTCGAAAACCTTCAATTCATATTTCCTGCAATCAGAAAAATTTGAACTTCGGTGGCGGTTATACCGCCAGCCGGTTTATGATCTTGATATGTGTATCAGTAATGTAACAAATAGGTGATACAAAATACCTGCCATGTCTAGGCATGAAGCTGGCTTAGCCAAGCTTGAAGCGAATGTTTTATAAACCATTACTGTCCATAAGGGGGGAGAAAACAGCTCCCGTATAAACCGTACTGAATCAACACAAGCCCCCTTGTTGCTCCATGATGTTAACAGGAAAAAGGTAAACCGGGCATACTTTCTCCGGATTAAAGGGGAATCAAATCCATCGGCTGAACCGAAAAAAAGGTGTTTGTTGACATAAAAGAAATCCAACAAAAACAAAGAACAAACAAGCCATGAAAATAACATGGAAGCAAAGGCAATGATAAAAACCGTTTGCAAAAATATGCTATACTGAGCTGATCAGATGGTGTTAGCATGGTCGGACAGGACCAAGCCCCCAATAGGAGTGACAATGATTCAAGTCAGCCAGGTCCCCAAATGATTCGTGGCATATATGCCAAATCAAGAGGCGTGGCAATGGTTCGGGTTCGACCAAGCCCCCAAGTGATTTTGTGGCCTTAGGCCGATCAAGAGGCGTGACTGGTTCAGACTTGACCATGTCCCCAAGTGATCTGGTGGCTGTCGCCTATCAAGAGGTGTCGCGTTGGTTCGGACACGACCAAGGCCCCAAGTGATATATAAAAAGCAAATGTCAAGGGGTAAACTGGAGGCCGCTTTAAAAAACAGAGCCACTCCATGTAACCACGCATGATAAGAAAGACAGAGACCCCGCTTTAGCTGAGGCTCCGGTTTTATTATATCAAAGATAATGTATACACTGTCATGATATGTACATAGATAGAACCGATGGCTCAAGTGTAGTAAGGCCGAAGATGAGCTATGTTCCACGGCCTGTTGGTCTCCTCCTCTGATGTGCATGAGTCTGGATGCTCTCGAATATCAATCAGATAGTACGACCCGTTGTGCAGATTCTTGCTGACCACGAAAGGTCCCTCCCAAGGTGGGGATAACTTGTGCATATCTGTCTGGTCTTGGATGAGTCGAAGCACCAAATCTCCTTCTTGAAAAGTTCTAGTTCTAACCCCGCGACTGTGATAGCGATGAAGATCTTGTTGGTAAATCGCCGAACGGGCAGCCGCTATATCACGCTCCTCGTCCAATAGGTCCAAAGCATCTTGTCGTGCTGTCTCATTGTCCGCTTCACATAAGCTGCCACACGAGGCGAATCATGCCGGATATCACTAGGGAGAACTGCCTCTGCTCCATAGACCATGAAAAATGGTGTGTATCCTGTGGATCGGTTTGGCGTAGTATTGATACTCCATAGCACAGATGGTAGCTCTTCAACCCAACATCCTGATGTCCTTTGCAATGGGACCATAAGCCGGGGTTTGATGCCTCGCAATATCTCTTGATTAGCTCGTTCTGCCTATCCATTGGACTGGGGGTGTGCCACTAACGACACGTCAAGTCGGATGTGCTCACGTTCACAGAACTCCTTCATAGCACCCTTGGATGAATTGGTACCATTGTCAGTAATGATACTGTGTGGAAAGCCAAACCGGAAAATCACCTTTTTGATGAACTGCACCGCTGTTGCTGCATCACACTTGCTGACAGGCTCCGCTTCAACCCACTTGGTAAATTTGTCAACTGCCACCAAAAGGTGGGTTTTCTTATCCTTGGATCTTTTAAAAGGTCCGACCATATCCAGCCCCCAAGTTGCAAACGGCCACATTATTGGGATCATCCTCAATTCTTGAGCCGGCACATGAGCACGCCTTGAAAATTTCTGACATCCGTCACACCGTTTAACCAAGTCCTCCGCATCAGCATGCGCTGTCAACCAGTAGAACCCGTGACGAAACGCTTTTGCCACCAGAGACTTTGAACCGGCGTGGTGTCCACAATCCCCTTCATGGATTTCTCTTAAGATTTCACAGCCTTCCTCAGGAGAAACACAACGTTGAAACGCCCCTGATACACTGCAATGATGCAATTCACCATTGACAATCGTCATAGACTTGGATCGACGGACTATCTGCCTGGCTAGAATCTCATCCTCTGGTAACTCCCCCTGGTTCATGTACGCAAGATAAGGAACTGTCCAATCCGGAATAACATGCAGGGCTGCCACCAATTGAGCCTCCGGATCAGGAATAGCCAAATCCGCTTCACCTGGGAGCTGGACTGACGGGTTGTGCAACACGTCCAGAAAGACATTAGGTGGGACCGGTTTGCGCTGAGAACCCAACCGGCTTAAAGCGTCCACCGCTTCATTCTTCCGACGGTCCACATGATCCACTTGATAACCCTTGAAGCAACCCGCAATATTATCCACTTCCCGATGATATGCAGCCATGAGCGGGTCCTTAGAATCCCAAGTGCCAGACACCTGTTGAGCCACGAGGTCCGAGTCACCGAAGCACTTAACCCAGCTTAAGTTCATCTCTTTAGCCATCCGGAGACCATGGAGCAAGGCTTCATACTCAGCTGCATTATTAGTACAAGGGAACATTAAGCGGAGAACATAACAAAACTTATCACCTCATGGGGAAGTTAATACTACTCCAGCCCCCGAGCCTTCCAATTGCCTGGATCCATCAAAATGAATAGTCCAATATGTGTGATCCGGCTTCTCCTCTGGTTCTTGTAACTCCGTCCAGTCATTGATGAAATCAACAAGTGCTTGAGACTTCACCGCCATCCGAGGTACATACTTCAGTCCGTGTGGCCCAAGCTCTATAGCCCACTTGGCAATCCGGCTAGTCGCCTCCCAGTTCTGTATGATATCACCCAAGGGAGCTGAACTGACCACTGTGATGGGGTGCCCTTGAAAATACTGCTTCAACTTCCGACTGGCCATGAAAACACCATAGACCAGCTTCTGCCAATGCGGATACCTTTGCTTGGATTCAATAAGCACCTTGCTGATATAATAAACCGGCCGCTGAACCGGATATTCCTTGCCTGCCTCCTTGCGTTCCACCACAATAGCCACGGTAACTGCCCGAGCATTGGCTGCTACGTATAATAATAGTGGCTCCTTGTCGACCGGGGCTGCAAGAACAGGCGGATTGGCTAATTGCCGCTTCAAGTCCTCAAATGCTTCATTAGCACCCGGACTCCAGACGAAATGGTCTGTCTTTCTTAGCATTTGGTACAAAGGGATGGCCTTTTCTCCGAGGCGGCTGATAAACCGGCTCAGTGCGGCGATGCGGCCCGCCAAACGTTGAACATCGTTAATGCACTTCGGTTTAGCCAGGGAGGTAATAGCCATAATCTTCTCCGGATTAGCCTCAATTCCTCTGTTAGACACCAGAAATCCCAGTAACTTGCCTGCCGGAACACCAAAGACACACTTGGTCGGATTAAGCATCATCTTGTACACTCGCAAGTTGTCAAAGGTTTCCTTCAAATCATCCACCAGCGTCTCCTTCTGCCTTGACTTCACTACAATATCATCCACATAGGCGTGCACATTGCGGCCGATCTGTTTATGCAGGCAATTCTGTACACACCGTTGATAGGTGGCTTGGGCACTCTTGAGCCCGAAGGGCATAGATACATAGCAGAAGGCTCCAAAGGGAGTGATAAACGCTGTTTTCTCTTGGTCCTTAACCGCCATTTTGATCTGATGATATCCAGAGTATGCATCCAAAAAACTCAAACGCTCACAACCCGCCGTGGCATCAATGATCTGGTCAATGCGGGGGAGGGCAAAAGGATCCGCTGGATAGGCCTTGTTAAGATCTGTGTAATCCACACACATACGCCAAGTGATGTTTTTCTTAAGAACCAGCACCAGATTAGCAAGCCACTCTGGATGGAACACCTCAATGATAAAGCTAGCTGCCAAAAGCCTGGCCACTTCCTCTCCAATGGCTTTGCGCCTTTCTTCGTTAAACCGGCGGAGGAATTGTTTCACCGGTTTATACTTAGGATCCACATTAAGAGTGTGCTTAGCGAGTTCCCTCGGTACACCTGGCATGTCGGACGGTTTCCATGCAAAGATGTCCCGATTCTCACGGATGAACTCGATGAGCGCGCTTTCCTATTTGGGATCCAGATTGGCACTGATAGTAAACTGCTTGGACGAATCGCCGGGCACGAAGTCAACAAGCTTGGTCTCAGCTGCCGATTTGAACTTCAGATCCGAATCATGCTCTTTAGTTGGCTTCTTCAAAGGAGTCATATCCGCCGGATCAACATTGTCCTTATAGTACTTCAACTCCTCCGTGGCACAGACCGACTCTGCATAAGCCGCATCACCTTCCTCACATTCCAAAGCGACCCTACGGCTCCCATGAACCGTTATTGTCCCCTTGTAACCCGGCATCTTGAGCTGCAAGTAGATATAACAAGGCCGCGCCATGAACTTGGCATAAGCCGGCCGGCCAAACAAGGCGTGATACGGGCTCCGGATCTTCACCACCTCAAATGTTAGTTTTTCCGACCGGGAGTCGTGCTCGTCCCCTAAAGCCACATCCAGGGCTATCTTACCAACAGGATATGCAGATTTGCCAGGCACCACACTATGGAACACCGTATTAGACGGTCTGAGATCCTTGTCTGTTAGACTCATGCGGCGGAATGTCTCATAGTATTGTATGTTAATGCTGCTTCCTCCATCCATGAGTACCTTGGTGAATTTATAACCCCCCACCTGAGGGTCTACCACTAATGCTAGCTGGCCCGGATTATCAACCCGGGGCGGGTGATCCTCTCTGCTCCACACGATGGGCTGCTCCGACCAGCGCAAGTAACGTGGTAAGGCCGGTTCAACAGAATTCACTGCTCGCTTGTGGAGTTTCCGGTCGCGTTTATCCAAGCTAGTTGTGAAAACATGATATTGCCCATTGTTCAACTGTTTTGGCTGGCTCTGATAACCCGACTGCTGCTGCTGCTGCTGCCCGTTCTGATTATTCTGGTTGTTGTGACCGCCCTGATTGAGACCTGAACCGGAAGCTCCATCGTGACCCGGCCCATGGAAACCGGATCCTGATCCGCCACCTGACCCGTGGTCATACTGGAAGGCATTAGAGTTTTTAAACTCCTGCATAATATAACAATCCTTCCAAAGGTGGTTAGCCGGCGCCTCCCTCGTCCCGTGCTTTGGGCAAGGCTGATTCAACAAATAATTCAAACGGTTTGCGTTAGGATTGGGATCCCCATTACGATTTGCCGCTTTACCTCTGCGCCGCTGCCCCCTGTCCTGTGCATTGGTGTTGGCCACAAAGTCCATGTTGCCATCCGCCTTGCGCTTGCCTCCATTTCCATGACCCGCCGGTTTGTACTGCTGCTGCTTGGAGTTGCTATTCTTCTTTCCCTTCCCTGCTTCATCATCATCAGTCTCGGGATCCTTGGTACTGTCCGAATTAGCATACTTCACTAAAGCGGCCATGAGAGTTCCCATGTCATTACAGAACTGCTTCATGCGTCCCAGCTTCAATTTTAAAGGCTTAAACCGGCAGTTGCCTTCCAGTGTTAAGATCGCAGAGTCAGCATTGATCCTGTCAGACGAGTGCAAAACTTCTGAAACGCGACGCACCCAATGGGTCGTTGATTCTCCGTCCTCCTGGACACAAGCCGCCAGATCTAGTATGGACTTGGGCTTCTTACATGTATCCTTGAAATTCTGGATAAACCGGGCCCGCAACTGGGCCCATGAGCTGATAGAATTGGGCGGCAGGCTCTTCAACCAAGTACGAGCCGTGCCTTCAAGCATCATGGTGAAGTATTTTGCACACGCGGTCTCATCCACATCCAGCATCTCCATGGCCATCTCATAACTCTCTACCCACGCTTCCGGAGATAAATCAGCGGTGTAATTCGGCACCTTGCGCGGACCCTTGAAATCCTTGGGTAGGCGCACATTGCGTAAAGTGGGAATTAAACAAGGCACTCCCAACGCGGATGCGACCCCTGGTCCGGTGGAGGTGGTAGGACGAACCAGTGTCAGTTGACCCGCATCATTCTGTGCTGCTAACTCGGCCTCCCTTCGTGCTCGGGCCCGATCCACCACATCCTGAGCATCGCGAACACCACCTACCGGGTTATTGCCACGGGCCGCTTCATGGCCTCGTGCATTGCTCGATATGGCCGGTACATCCATGCACCTGCTATAGCTCCGGCTTGGACGGGGCGTAGAGTGAATCCGATCACGGCTGTACGAATATGCTTCCTGCTGAATCAGCGCAGTCCGGAGAAGCTCTTTAACCCGACACGTCTCTATTGCTTGCGGAGAGTCCCCTTCGACCGGGATAGCCTCTAATCGCGCGGCGGCTGCCACGAGGCTGTCCATAGGATTAGAATAATGACCTGGGGGCATCTGGACCGGCGGAGGAACCACAATGTTTTGTTGAGGAGGTTCCATCAGGCGAGGTTGGACCGTCGCCCCTGGTCCTGGTGCCTCAATCCGGTTTGTCTCCAGGTACTGCGGCGGATTACTGGGTCCAGCTCCTGGAGTGTGAAAGAGATTTCGGGGGTCAAACCCTAACGGCAGGCGTGATCTGTGCTTCCGCTTCAAAACCTCCTGTGATGCGTTCTGGTCAAGCATGAGTTTATAGGCCTGGGTGTCCAAAGCGGCCCGCCTGCAGCCATCCTGTCTTTTTCTGCTGCCAGATCCGCTTTGGCTTGCACGATCTGCTCTCTCACCTTTGCAATCTCTGCATCATGGGCCTCCTGATCCGCCGGATTGGCCTCTGCCATAAGCGCGGCTAGTGCATCAAATAGATCAGATAGAACTTGAACCGGCGGGCGCACAAGGCCACCTGCCCCTGCTGCCGCTACCGCTGCTGATCCAGAGAGCATTGCTGCGGCGGTCGAAGAGTGATTCGCCGCCTGTGTACCGGCCATGAATATTCCAACCCGGTTGACCTGGCCTGGGGGGTCCGGAATACTGTCGCCATCGGAACAACCCCTAATGTGGTTGTATTATAACTGGTATAGTGACTCGGTCTCTCTGGTCGAGGACTCGTCGCCGGAATAGACGACGGTCTCGCTACCGTGTTCTGACTCGTCCTCACGCTCTCCTTCGTGGACGACTCCAACGAAGACACGCTTCATGGCCGGTTTAGCCTGGGTAGATCTCGCACGCTGAGCCGTCTCGACGAGGTTGGTGCAGATGTCCGGCTCAGGCCCAGGCTCACCGATCTTGCCAATGAAAACATGTATGCCACCAAAGGGGACCCGGTACCCGTACTCGATTGAATCGGCCTCGGGGCCCCATCCTGCGTCGTCGATGTAGATCTTGCCACGACGACTCTTGGTCATCCGGCCCACAGCATAGCTTTCGAGTCCTTTGAGCTTGCCCTCCAAGATCGTCAAACCATCGTGCGATAGCCCCACGGTGGGCGCCAACTGTCGTGGATTTGTCACGGCAGATGTCCTAGTGAAAGGACTTAGTCGTGGAGCCATCGCTACGGGTTTACTTGAAGGGGTTAAAGCGGACACAAAGACACGAGGGTTTATACTAGTTCGGCCCCTTCGATGAAGGTAAAAGCCTACGTCTAGTGGTGATGGAATTGATGTGATCTCGATGGCTAGGGAGAAAACAAGCTTCGCCTAGGCTCGAGTTGTGGTTGTCTGTCCTGAACCGCCGCCGGGTCGTCCCCTTATATACACGAGTGATGCCCGTCGGTCCATAGAGTCCCAACCGGTTCACATTCGTATCCCAGTTGGTATCTCTCTATTCCTATCTTACAATACAAGTTATATATCAGGCCGGTTTACGGCTACAGGTTCTAAACCGACTACATGCCTTGGGCCTTCATCTGCTTATACCACTAATGAAGTTAACCCGGCCCAAGCAGGCCGGTTTACGCCTAGTGGTAATATCCCCAACACTATGGGTTCGAGAACTATGTAGACATGACCTAGAACTATTCTCGGTCAATAACCAATAGCAGGACCTGGATGCCCATATTGGCTCCTACATATTCTACGAAGATCTTTATCGGTCAAACCGCATAACAACATACGTTGTTCCCTTTGTCATCGGTATGTTACTTGCCCGAGATTCGATCGTCGGTATCCAATACCTAGTTCAATCTCGTCACCAGCAAGTCTCTTTACTCGTTCTGTAATGCTTCATCCCGTAACCAACTCATTGGTCACATTGCTTGCAAGGCTTATAATGATGTGCATTACCGAGAGGGCCCAGAGATACCTCTCCGACAATCGGAGTGACAAAACCTAATCTCGAAATACGCCAACCCAACATGTACCTTTGGAGACACCTGTAGTACTCCTTTATAATCACCCAGTTACGTTGTGACATTTGGTAGCACCCAGACTGTTCCTCCGGTAAACGGGAGTTGCATAATCTCATAGTTACAGGAACATGTATAAGTCATGAAGAAAGCAATAGCAACATACTAAACGATCAAGTGCTAGGCTAACGGAATGGGTCATGTAAATCACATCATTCTCCTAATGATGTGATCCCATTAATCAAATGACAACACATGTCTATGAATAGGAAACATAACCATCTTTGATCAACAAGCTAGTCAAGTAGAGGCATACTAGTGACACTATGTTTGTCTATGTATTCATACATGTATTATGTTTCCGGTTAATACAATTCTAGCATGAATAATAAACATTTATCATGAAATAAGGAAATAAATAATAACTTTATTATTGCCTCTAGGGCATATTTCCTTCACTATGCTGCCAACTGCGCTGCTAACTCCGCCTCCCGTCGTGCTCTGCCATTGTTTACCACATCCTGAGCATTCATACTACCGCGCGCTAGATTAGGCCCTCGAGGGGCGTCACGGTGCCTCGTACTGCTTGACACAGGCGGTTTGTCAATGTGCCTGCTTTAACTCTTGCTCGGACGAGGGTTTGAATGTATTCTGTCTCGGCTATATGAATAAGCCTGCTGCTGCACCATAGCGGTTTGAAGAAGACCCCTAGCCTGTCGCGTTTCAACCACCGCCAGTGATTCACCCTCCATCATAATAGCTGCCAAACGAGACACCGCAGCAATCATGTTACCCAAAGGGCTAGAGAAGTGACCTGGCGGCGTCGGTATGTATTGCGGCGAGTTATCTGTTCGTCGAGGCGGGTCCATCACCCTCGGCTGACCCGGCGCTGTACCAGGTGCCTCAGTCTGGTTCGCTGCTGCTGGATCACTTGGCCCGGCTCCTGGCATATTCAAGAGATTCATTCCTTCGTAAACCGGCGGCAGACGAGACTGGTGCTTCCTCCTCAGTACTTCGTCTGACGCGTTCTAATACAACATAAGCCGGTAATTCTACGCCTGGATCTGCTGTGACTGGGCATCTAAAGCGGCCCATTCTTCAGCCATCCTGGCTTCCTCAGCCGCCAACTCCTTCTTGGCCTGAGTTATCTGACCCGGCAGCTTTGTGACCTCCGTGTTATGCTGATCCAGACTCTCCGGGGTAACTCCCGTGGTCAACAATGTCGTCCAGGCATCCCATAAACCGGACAGAACTTGAGCCGGCCGGCGCGCAGGGCCTCCTGCCTCGGCTGCCGATTTGGAAATCATTGCTGCTGTAGTTCAAGATTGTAACGTGGGCTGCATACCGGCCATGAAGATTGCAACCCGGTTTGGCGATTCAAAGGGGTCCGGAATACTGTCGCCATCAGAACAGCCCCCGATCCGGCCATCTTGCAATTGGTACAGTGACTCGGTTTCGCCAGTGGATGACTCACCATCTGAGTAGACGGCCGTCTCACCGTCGGACACCAGTTCAGATTCCGCACCATGGATGAATCCTACGAACGTACGCTTCATGGCAGGCTAAACCCGGGCAGGACTCGGACACTGAGCCGTGTCGACGAGGTCGGTGGAGATGTCCGGCTTAGGGCAACGTTCGCCGATCTTGCCGATGAAAACGTGAATTCTGCCAAAGGGGACCCAGTACCCGTACTCAATTGAGCCGGCCTCGGGGCCCCAGCCTGCGTCGTCAATGTAGAGCTTGCCGCGACGACTCTTGGTCATCTGGCCAACCGCGTATCCCTTGAGTCCTTCAAAGTTGCCCTTTAAGAACTCGAAACCATCGTGCGATAGCCCCACGGTGGGCGCCAACTGTCGTGGAATTAACACGTCAGATGTCCTAGTGAGAGGACTTAGTCGTGGAGCCATCGCAACGAGATTAGCTTAAAGGGGTTAAACCGGACAAAGGACACGGGGAGTTTATACTGGTTCGGCCCCTTGCGATGAAGGTAAAATCCTACGATCTAGTTGTGGTGGAATTGATGGGGTCTCGATGAACAGGGAGCAAATCCGCTTTACCTATCTCTCAAGTTGTTGTTTCTTGTCCCTGAACCGCCGCCGGGTCATCCCTTTATATACACAGGTTGATGCCCGGCAGTTTACAAAATACCGAGGCTGGCTCATACATGTGTCCGGCTCAGTTTCTACCTTTCCCTAACTTACAACACAAGTTACACACCTCATGGCGGTTTATGACTATGGGCCCTAATCCGCCCTTGGGCCCTAGGCCTCTAAGCTTCAATAGTAAAGCGCCATATCCCTTGTCTTCATGGGCTTCTATACGGATGAGCATAACCTGGCCCCTCCTGGACGGTTTATACTCAGTAGTTATATCTCCAACATCATCCCTACAAAATCATATAGTTAGGCTATGCTTCATTTTCGTCACACAAAAATGATCCCAAATTCTACACCCCCGATGATAAGCCAAGCAATTGTTTCGTACTTACTTTTCAACTTTCACGCGATACATGAGCATGAGCCATGGTTATAGCACTATGGGTGGAATAGAATATGATGATGGGGATTGTGTGGAGAAGACAAAAAAAGGAAAAATGTCTCACATTGACGAGGATAATCAACGGGCTATGGAGATGACCATCAATTGATGTCAACATGAGGAGTAGGGATTGCCATGCAACGGATGCACTAGAGCTATAAATGAATGAAAGCTCAACACAAGAAAACTAGTGGGTGTGCATCCAACTTGCTTGCTCACGATGACCTAGGGCATTTGAGGAAGCCCATCGTAGGAATATACAAGCCAAGTTCTATAATGAAAAAAAATTCCCAATAGTATATGAAAGTGACAACATATGAGACTCTCTATATGAAAAACATGGTGCTACCTTGAATCACAATATATGAGACTCGCTATATGAAGGACATGGTGCTACTTTGAAGCACAAGTGTGGAAAAAGAGATAGTAACATTGTGAAGGAAATATACCCTAGAGGCAATAATAAAGTTATTATTTATTTCCTTATTTCATGATAAATGTTTATTATTCATGCTAGAATTGTATTAACCGAAAACATAATACATGTGTGAATACATAGACAAACATAGTGTCACTCGTATGCCTCTACTTGACTAGCTCGTTAATCAAAGATGGTTAAGTTTCCTAGCCATAGACATGAGTTGTCATTTGATTAACGGGACCACATCATTAGAGAATGATGTGATTGACTTGACTCATTCCGTTAGCTTAGCACTTGATCGTTTAGTATGTTGCTATTGCTTTTTTCATGAGTTATACATGTTCCTATGACTATGAGATTATGCAACTCCCGTTTACCGGAGGAACACTTTGTGTGCTACCAAATGTCATAACGTAACTAGGTGATTATAAAGGTGCTCTACAGGTGTCTCCGAAGGTACTTGTTGAGTTGGCGTATTTCGAGATTAGGATTTGTCACTCCGATTGTCGGAGAGGTATGTCTGGGCCCTCTCGGTAATGCACATCACTATAAGCCTTGCAAGCAAAGTGACTAATGAGTTAGCTGCGGGATGACGCATTACGGAACGAGTAAAGAGACTTGCCGGTAACGAGATTGAACTAGGTATTGAGATACCGACGATCGAATCTCGGGCAAGTAACATACCGATTACAAAGGGAACAACGTATGTTGTTATGCGGTTTGACCGACAAAGATCTTCATAGAATATGTAGGAGCCAATATGAGCATCTAGGTTCCGCTATTGGTTATTGATCGGAGACAAGTCTACATAGTTCTCAAACCCGCAGGGTCCGCGCGCTTAAAGTTAGATGATGGTTATATTATGAGTTTATGTATTTTGATATACCGAAGGTTGTTCAGAGTCCCGGATGTGATCACGGACATGACGAGGAGTCACGAAATGGTCGAGATGTAAAGATCGATATATTGGATGACTATATTTGCACACCGGAATGGTTCCGGGTGAGATTGGGACAATACCGGAGCTCCGGGAGGTTACCGGAACCCCCCGGAGGTATATGGGCCTTAATGGGCTTTAGTGGAAAGGAGGGGAAAGGAGCAAGGGAGGGGGCGCCCCCCCAAGCCCAATCCGAATTGGGAGGGGGGCCGGCGCCCCCTTTCCTTCCTCCCTCCTTCCTCTTCCTTCCCTCTCCCTCTCCAAATAGGAAAAGGAGGAGTCCTACTCCCGTTTGGAGTAGGACTCCCCCCTTGGGCGCGCCTCCTCCCCTTGGCCGGACCCCTCCTCCACTCCTTTATATACGGGGGAGGGGGCACCCCATAGACACAACAATTGATCATTGATCTCTTAGCCGTGTGCGGTGCCCCCCTCCACCATAGTCCTCCTCGATAATATCGTAGCGGTGCTTAGGCGAAGCCCTGCTTCGGTAGAACATCATCATCGTCATCCCGTCGTCGTGCTGACGAAACTCTCCCTTGACACTCGGCTGGATCGGAGTTCGAGGGACGTCATCGAGCTGAACGTGTGCAAGAACTCAAAGGTGCCGTGCTTTCGGTGCTTGATCGGTCGTACCGTGAAGACGTACGACTACATCAACTGCGCTGTGCTAACGCTTCCGCTTTCGGTCTACGAGGGTACGTGGACACACTCTCCCCTCTCATTGCTATGCATCACCATGATCTTGCGTGTGCGTAGGAATTTTTTTGAAATTACTACATTCCCCAACAGTGGCATCCGAGCCAGGTTTTAAGCGTAGATGTTATATGCACGAGTAGAACACAAGTGAGTTGTGGGAGATACAAGTCATACTGCTTACCAGCATGTCTTACTTTGGTTCGGCGGTATTGTTGGATGAAGCGGCCCGGACCGACATTACGCGTACGCTTACGCGAGACTGGTTCTACCAACGTGCTTTGCACACAGGTGGCTGCGCGGGTGTCAGTTTCTCCAACTTTAGTTGAACCGAGTGTGGCTACGCCCAGTCCTTGAGAAGGTTAAAAGAACACTAACTTGACGAACTATCGTTGTGGTTTTGATGCGTAGGTACGAACGGTTCTTGCTAAGCCCGTAGCAGCCACGTAAAACTTGCAACAACAAAGTAGAAGATGTCTAACTTGTTTTTGCAGGGCATGTTGTGATATGATATGGTCAAGACGTGATGCTATATTTTATTGTATGAGATGATCATGTTTTGTAACTGAGTTATCGGCAACTGGCAGGAGCCATATGGTTGTCACTTATTGTATGCAATGCAATCGCCCTGTAATTGCTTTACTTTATCACTAAGCGGTAGCGATAGTCGTAGAAGCAATAGTTGGCGAAGACGACAGTGATGCTACGATGGAGATCAAGGTGTCGCGCCGGTGACGATGGTGATCATGACGGTGCTTCGGAGATGGAGATCACAAGCACAAGATGATGATGGCCATATCATATCACTTATATTGATTGCATGTGATGTTTATCTTTATGCATCTTATCTTGCTTTGATTGAGCAATATAAGATGATCTCTCACTAAATTTCAAGATAAAAGTGTTCTCCCTGAGTATGCACCGTTGCCAAAGTTCGTCGTGCCCAGACACCACGTGATGATCGGGTGTGATAAGCTCTACGTCCATCTACAACGGGTGCAAGCCAGTTTTGCACACATAGAATACTCAGGTTAAACTTGACGAGCCTAGCATACGCAGATATGGCCTCGAAACACTGAGACCGAAAGGTCGAGCGTGAATCATATAGTAGATATGATCAACATAGTGATGTTCACCACTGAAAACTACTCCATTTCACGTGATGATCGGTTATGGTTTAGTTGATTTGGATCACGTGATCACTTAGATGATTAGAGGGATATCTATCTAAGTGGGAGTTCTTAAGTAATATGATTAATTGAACTTAAATTTCACCCGCAAAAAAATTGAACTTAAATTTATCATGAACTTAGTCCTGATAGTATTTTGCAAATTATGGTGTAGATCAATACCTCGCGTTGTTGCTTCCCTATGTTTTATATGTGTTCCTAGAGAAAACTAAGTTGAAAGATGATAGTAGCAATGATGTGGACTGGGTCCGTGATCTGAGGTTTATCCTTATTGCTGAACAAAAGAATTATGTCCTTGATGCACCGCTAGCTGACAGACCTATCGCAAGAGCAGATGCATACGTTATGAACGTTTGGCTAGCTTAATATGATGACTACTTGATAGTTTAGTGCACCATGCTTAACGGCTTAGAATCGGGACTTCAAAGACGTTTTGAACGTCACGGGCCATTTGGGATGTTCCAGGAGTTGAAGTTAATATTTCAAGCAAATACCCGAGTTGAGAGATATGAAGTCTCCAACAAGTTTTATAGCTAAAAGATGGAGGAGAATAGCTCAAGCAGTGAGCATGTGCTCAGATTGTCTGGGTACTACAATCGCTTGAATCAAGTGGGAGTTAATCTTCCAGATAAGATAGTGATTGAAAGAGTTTTCTAGTCACCATCACGAAGTTTGTAGAAATTCGTGATGAACTATAGTATGCAAGGGATGACGAAAACGATTCCCGAGCTCTTCATGATGCTGAAATCGATGAAGGTAGAAATCAAGAAAGAGCATCAAGTGTTGATGATTGACAAGACCACCAGTTTCAAGAAAAAGGCAAAGGGAAAAAGAAGAGGAACTTCAAGAAGAATAGTAAACAAGTTGCTGCTCAAGAGAAGAAACCCAAGTCTGGACCTAAGCCTGAGATAGAGTGCTTCTACTGCAAGCAGACTGGTCACTGGAAGCGGAACTGCCCCAAGTATTTGGTGGATAAGAAGGATGGCAAAGTGAACAAGGGTATATTTGATATACAGGTTACTGATGTGTGACTTACTAGTGTTTATAGTAGCCCCTGAGTATTTGATACTTGTTCGGTTGCTAAGATTAGTAACTCAAAACAGGAGTTACAGAATAAACAGAGACTAGTTGAAGGGGAAGTGACGATGAGTGTTGGAAGTAGTTCCAAGATTGATATGATCATTATCACACACTCCCTATACTTTCGGGATTAGTGTTAAACCTAAATAAATGTTATTTGGCGTTTGCGTTGAGCATGAATATGATTTGATCATGTTTATTGCAATACGGTTATTCATTTAAAGTCAGAGAATAATTGTTGTTCTGTTTACATGAATAAAACCTTCAATGGTCGTACACCCAATGAAAATAGTTTGTTGGATCTCGATCATAGTGATACACATATTCACAATATTGATGCCAAAAGATGCAAAGTTAATAATGATAGTGCAACTTATTTGTGGCACTGCCGTTTGGGTCATATCGGTATAAAGCGCATGAAGAAACTCCATAAAGATGGATTTTCGGAATCACTTGGTTATGAATCATTTGATGCTTGCAAACCGTGCCTTTTGGGCAATATGACTAAAACTCCGTTCTTCGGAACAATGGAGCGAGCTACTGACTTGTTGAAAATAATACATATCGATGTATGCGGTCCAATGAGTGTTGATGCTCATGGCGGGTATTGTTATTTTCTGACCTTCACAGATGATTTGAGCAGATATGAGTATATCTACTTGATGAAACTTAAGTCTGAAATATTTGAAAAATTCAAAGAATTTCAGAGTGAAGTGAAAAATCATCGTAACAAGAAAATAAAGTTTCTGCGATCTGATCGCGGAGATGAATATTTGAGTTATGATTTTGGTCTTCAATGAAAACAATGTGGAATAGTTTCACAAACTCATGCCACCTGGAACACCACAGCGTAATGGTGTGTCCGAACATCGTAACCACACTTTATTAGATATGGTGCGATCTATGATGTCTCTTACCGGTTTACCATTATCATTTTAGGGTTATGCATTAAAGACAGCTGCATTCACTTTAAATAGGGCACCATCAAAATCCGTTGAGACGACGCCTTATGAACTGTGGTTTGGCAAGAAACCAATGTTGTCGTTTTTAAAGTTTGGGGCTGCGATGCTTATGTGAAAAACTTTCTACCTGATAAGCTCGAACCCAAATCGGAGAAATGCGTCTTCATAGAATACCCAAAGGAAACTATTGGGTACACCTTCTATCATAGATCCAAAGGCAAGATATTCGTTGCTAAGATGGATCCTTTCTAGAGCAGGAGTTTCTCTCGAAAGAAGTGAGTGGGAGGAAAGTAGAGCTTGATAAGGTAAATGTACCTTCTCCCGAATTGGAAAATAGTTCATCATAGAAATTAGTTCTAGTGATTCCTACACCAATTAGTGAGGAAGCTAATGATGATGATCATCAAACTTCAGAGCAAGTTACTACAGAACCTCGTAGGTCTTCTAGAGTACGGTAATCCTGTTCTGGAAGTCATGTTACTAGACCATGATAAACCTACGAACTATGAGGAAGCGACGATGGGCCCAGATTCCGCGAAATGGCTGGAGGCCATGAAATCCGAGACAGGATCCATGTATGAGAACAAAGTGTGGACTTTGGTGAACTTGCCCGATGATCGGCAAGCCATAGAAAATAAATGGATCTTCAAGAGGAAGACGGACGTTGATAGTAGTGTTACTATCTACAAAGCTTGACTTGTCGCAAAAAGGTTTTCAACAAGTTCAAGGTGTTGACTACAATGAGATTTTCCCTACTGTAGCGATGCTTAAGTCTATCCGAATCATGTTAGCAATTGCCACATTTTATGAAATATGGCAAATGGATGTCAAAACTGCATTCCTTAATGGTTTTCTTAAAGAATAGTTGTATATGATGCAACCAGAAGGTTTTGTCAATCCTAAAGGTGCTAACAAAATGTGCAAGCTCCAGCGATCCATCTATGGACTGGTGCAAGCATCTCGGAGTTGGAATATACGCTTTGATAAGTTGATAAAAGCATATAGTTTTATACGGACTTGTAGTGAAGCTTGTATTTACAATAAAGTGAGTGGGAGCACTACAACCTTTCTGATAAGTATATGTGAGTGACATATTGTTGAATAGAAATGATGTGGAATTTTTTTTGGAAAGCATAAAGAAGTGTTTGAAAGGAGTTCTTTAAAAGAAAGACCTCAGCAAAGCTACTTACATATTGAGCGTCAAGATCTATTGAGATAGATCAAGACGCTTGATAAGATTTTCATTGAGTACATACCCTGACAAGATTTTGAAGTAGTTCAAAATGGAACAGTCAAACAAAGAGTTCTTGCCTGTGTTGCAAAGGTGTAAAATTGAGTAAGACTCAAATCCCGACCACGACAGAAAATAGAAAGAGAATGAAAGTCATTCCCTATGCCTCAGTCATAGGTTCTATAAAAGTATGACATGCTATGGACCAGACCTATTGTATACTTTGCCCTGGTTTGGCAAGGGAGTACAATAGTGATCTAGGAGTAGATCACTGACATTGGTCAATGTTATCCTTAGTGGAATAAGGATAGGTGTCTCGATTATGGAGGTGACAAGAGGTTCGTCATAAAGGGTTACCTCGATGCAAGTTTTGACACTGATCCAGATGACTCTATGTCTCAATTTGGATACATATTGAAAGTGGGAGCAATTAGCTAGAGCAGCTCCGTACAGAGCATTGTAGACATAGAATATTTTGCAAAATACATACGGCTCTGAATGTGACAGACCCATTGACTAAACTTCTCTCACGAGCAAAACATGATCACACCTTAGTACTCTTTGGGTGTTAATCACATAGCGAGGTGAAGTAGATTATTGACTCTAGTAAACCCTTTGGGTATTGGTCACAGGACGATGTGAACTATGGGTGTTAATCATATACAGATATGAATATTGGTGTTAAATCACATGGCGAGGTGAACTAGATTACTGACTCTAGTGCAAGTGGGAGACTGAAGGAAATATGCCCTAGAGGCAATAATAAAGTTATTACTTATTTCCTTATTTCATGATAAATGCTTATTATTCATGCTAGAATTGTATTAACCGGAAACATAATACATGTATGAATACATAGACAAACATAGTGTCACTAGTATGCCTCTACTTGACTAGCTCGTTAATCAAAGATGGTTAAGTTTCCTAGCCATAGACATGAGTTGTCATTTGATTAACGGGATCACATCATTAGAGAATGATGTGATTGACTTGACCCATTCCGTTAGCTTAGCACTTGATCGTTTAGTGTGTTTCTATTACTTTCTTCATGACTTATACATGTTCCTATGACTATGAGATTATGCAACTCCCGTTTACCGGAGGAACACTTTGTCTTCTACGAAACGTCACAATGTAACTGGGTGATTATAAAGGTTCTCTACAGGTGTCTCTGAAGGTAATTGTTGAGTTGGCGTATTTCGAGATTAGGATTTGTCACTCCGATTGTCGGCACTACAAAAAAAAGACACATCCATGACATTTTGGGCCGAATGAATTTTTTTCTGTCATACATATGACACTTCTATGACGATAACTGTGACAAAACCCGGTATCATCATAGATGTGGTGGGCTCCTACTTCTATGACAAAAAATCATGACAGAAAATGGGCTTTTCGTCTTGGGCGGGCCGGAGACGCAGCTGCATGACATTCTTTGGGCCGCAGATGATGGAAAAACCGTGGTAGAAGCAAGGGGGAGGAAAATTTCGGGGAGTTGCCGGTTACGGTGGGAGGTCGGGGGCCGAGCGATGCGCGTTTCTCTTGTACACGTACGCGCGTGTATGCGAGGCGTTGGGCTCTAACTGAACTCGAGCGATTGCACTACAGGCTACGCGTTACTGAACCCGAGCAATCCATCGATGGCTGTTAACTGAACCCGATGGAGCGATTCCTTGGCTACTGCTGCTAACTGATGCCAATCGATTGGATGAATAGTGAGCGTTGCGGGAGGGGGGGGGGTTGGATGAACATTGAGCGGTGGCGTTGCCTTCGGATGAACAGGACCCCGTGGTGGGGAGGGCTGGATGAACAGTAGACGGTGGAGCGGTGGCCGTGGAGGGGTGGTTGAACAGGACCCCGTGGTGTGGAGGGCTGGATGAACAATAGCCGGTGGAGGGCTGGATGAACAGTAGACGATGGAGGGGTGGTTGAACAGTAGCCAGTGGAGTAGCGCGCGGTGGAGGCTGGATGCACAGGAGCCCGTGGAGGCTGGAGGAGGTCGACAATAGCCCGTGGAGGCTGGAGGAGGTCGACGGTGGAGATGAACAGTATCCTGTGGAGTCTCGTTTTGCAGTACGCCACACCCCTCCCGATGAACAGGACCCCCGTTTCGACCGTAGCACTCCAACACAAGTCTGTTTCGTCCGTTTTGCGGTACGCCACACCCCTCACGACGAACAGGACCCCCATTTCGACCGTAGCGCTCCAACACAAGTCCATTTCATCCGTTTAGCGGTACGCCACACCCCTCCCGATGAACAGGACCACCGTTTCGACCGTAGCGCTCCAACACAAGTCCATTTCATCCGTTTTGCGGTACGCCACACCCCTCCCGATCAACAGGACCCCCGTTTTGACCGTACGAGGTCCGTTTCCTCCGTTTTGCAGTACGCCACAACCCTCCCGTTCAACAGGACCCCGTTCCGAATGTAGGAGGTCCGTTTCCACCGTTGTGCGATACGCCAGGCCTCGTTTCCATCGCCTGTTCCGTCCAAGCCCTCCCGATGAACACGACCACGCATTTCGTTCCGACCAAGCCGGTTGGCTCCCCATGAACACGACGACGACGTTGTTTCTCCATTCCGACCCAGCCATGTACACGAGCCCTTGCCGTACGTATGCGCGAGTAGGCGTTCGAGACCCCGCCCGTATGTACACATACGTGGCCGTATTTTCTTTCTTGCACCCTTGCCGCTGTACGTATGTGTACATTCTACGTGCGCGCCTCTACTACGACACGTGCGCACCTCTACAATGACCAGAATGTACGTACATGTTCGCGACCAAAATGACAACGCTTTGTACGCTTCGACCAGGTGGGTCCCGACTGTCAGGAACTTCCTTGCATGCGAAAATGTAGCTGGTGGGTCCCAGCAGTCAGAGGGGCGAATCGTTTGTTTTGCCCGGACGCACTTCCTTGCGTGCAAAGATGTAGCTGGTGGGTCCCAGCAGTCAGGGGGGCGAATCGTTTTTTTTGCCCGGACGCACTTCCTTGTGTGCGAAGATGTAGCTGGTGGGTCCCACCAGTCTGGGAGAAATGTTTTTTTCACGAAATACGGTGGCCCGTCCGGTGGGTACCTGCTGTCAGGTGGAGGAATACTTATTTTGCACGTAATAAGGAGGCACTTCCTTGCTGCGGCCGTGGACCCAGCTGTCAGCCTCTCCACGTACAGTCCACGTTCGATGGAAGCCGTTCCTTGACCACATTGACCACGCCGCGCCGAGAGCACCAGGGTAGTGGATAACGGCGAGGCCTAGGAAGGGGACGACTCGGAGCCGGGGAAGACGCGGTAGTGGATGCCCATGCGTAGAGGAGTACGAGGGTTCACTGGTTCGCTGCGGTGTGAGGCTGCCGTCGCCGCAGAATAACAGGGGGTGTGGGTGAGTAGAGGGATGGCTTGACGAGCGGTGGAAGTAGTAGGGGGCGGTGACGCCTCCGCCGCATCGCAGACGGCCACGGGAGGCAGGAGCACGAGGCATGACCGGCGCTGGTTTGGGCGGCTGGAGCAAGAAGACCAGAGGTTGAAGAAGCACTACGGCCGTTGGATGGACATCGTACGGTCACTGGAGCTAGAATCGTGCATATTGACTAAGTTGACAAAGCCCTCCGTCCCCGTCAACTTAGTAGGCCCACAAGTCAGCCTGTCACTATACTGGGTCCCAGCTAACAGGGGGAGTATTCATTTTTTTTGTGCGTAATAAGGAGGCATTTCCTTGCCTGCGAAGATATAGCTGGTGGGTCCGAACTGTCAGCGGCGGTAACATTTTTTTTCGCGATATACAGAGGCCCTTTCGGTGGGTCCCCGATGTCAGGTGGAGGAATTATTATTTTGCGCGTAATAAGGACGCATTTCCTTGCGTGCGGTCGTGGACCCAGCTGTCAGCCTCTCCACGTACGGCCCACTTCAGATGCATGTTGGATGTTGACCACGTTGACCAAGCCGCGCCGAGAGCACCAGGGCGGTGGATGACGCGAGGCCTAAGAAGGGAACGACACGGAGGCAGGGAGGACTCGGCAGTTGTTTCCCACGCGGAGGGGAGTATGACTGTACGAGGGTTTACTGGTTCATCTGCCGTCGCCGGAGAATAATTGCAGGTGTGGGTGTGTAGAGGGATGGCTAGGCCAGCGATGGGAGTATGGTGGGGCGGTGAGGGCTGTGCGGCAGCACAGCCGGCCGCGGAGAGGAGGGAACAGGCAGTCCCGCCGGCGCTTGTTTGAGCGGCTGGAGCAGGAAGAGCAGAGATTGAAGAAGCACGACGGCCGTTGGATGGACATCGTACGATCACTGGAGGTAGAATCGTTCATATTGACTAAGTTGACAAAGCCCTCCGTCCCCGTCAACTTAGTATGCCCACAAGTCAGCCTCCCACCATGGTGGGTCCCAGCTAGCAGGGGGAGTATTCATTTTTCTGTGCGTAATAAGGAGGCACTTCCGGTGGGTCCGAGCTGACAGCGGGGGGAATGTTTTTTCGCGAAATGCGGTGGTCCGTCCGGTGGGTCCCAGCAGTCAGGGGCAAACGTTTTTTTTGCGAAATACGGTGGCCCGTCCTGTGGGTCCCAGCAGTCAGAGGGGAAACGTTTTTTCCGCGAAAAACTGTTGGCCCGTCTGGTGGGTCCCTGCTGTCAGGTGGAGGAATAATTATTTTGCGCGTAATAAGGAGGCACTTCCTTGCGGCTTCCGTGGACCCAGCTGTCAGCCTCTCCACGTACAGTACTCTTCCAATGGGCAAATAAGAACTTATTGATTTGCCAAAAAAATCGTTTTGTTTTTGTGAGCAAATAAGACGTGGGACAATTGAGTTGGTTTAAGCGAAAACCAATGGTAAAAAAATCAGCGCTGGGTGGGAAAAACAACAAAAATAAGGATGTAAATAAGAAAAGGGAATTTCATGTGTTTTCAATATAATGATATGTCTATATGAACTAGTAAAACTATAGGTAGAGATTAGAAAAAGGATGTAGGACATGCGTTTCAAGAGGAAAATAGAATTGGGCTGTGTGTTTGATTCAGTAAAAAAAACTACCTGCGGATGTTGTAAGGCAAAATATAACTAACGCTGGCGGGCCAGAGGCCAGTAGATACCTACTGGATCTTTGTGCCCCGTTGTCGTCATGGGCTGGGCCTGTTAAAAACAAAACCAACCCTGGGCAGTCTGCAGCCCAGTTGAAACTTGCTCGACCTGAAAAAACAATATACGTGCTCAATAAACGAGAGAATTTTGCAAGTATAGACTGATAACTGGGATGCAGCACGGATATTGTTTTTTTATCGTGATAATAAGTGCATGCACTTGTTTCGAAAAAATTGGAGAACTGGGATTTCGAACGCGGGTGCTTGTGCTACCCATCAAATAAAAATCAGGTGCCTGAAAATTCATTTCGAAACAAATGATTCAGCTTTATATCCACGCCGACCCTCGGCATGATGGTTGGAAGCAAATGCAAGTTCATACCAAAAGATCGTTAACAACAATACAAACTTGCGGACGACAAGGTAGTACAACTACCAATACCTAACTAACTTAAAATCTTTTTACTCCTGGCCCTAGTGTTCGTCTGACAGAAAATCTTGCAGAGGACTAGTTCCCGCTCCTTCTCTTGCTCCAGGTCCCTGTGGTGGTACTAGTGCATCACCCAGTTGGTCCTCTGCTGGTCAAAGTTCTTGTTGGTGTGCAGCACCAGAACCTTTTTTGATGCCCGTCTGGCGGCCGTTGACTATCACCGGCAAGGTATTGCCGGTCTTGTGCCACATCGCGTGCATGCCACACTCCGACTGTATCTTGCGACGCGTCCACGTGCCCCTTTTGAACGCCCTGGAATTGCGCTAGAAGAATTTCTTCCTTTGGCCACTCAGTGTGATACCTGCAGTATTGTGGAATACAGGTTTTAGTGTACGTAGTTGGCATTTTCATAACATCTTTGGCATGTTGCAGTCACTTGTTTCACTTTTTATTAACTGTCAAATTGTAATTGCTTCACCAGGTCTGCCTCTAAAAAGAAAAATAGATCTATAAACAAAGGAATGTGTTTGTGCAAGTAGACGGCCGTTCGGTATCTTACCTGGAAGTTTCTCAGGTTGGGTGTAGCATATGCTGTGCTCGCTGTCGATGGTTGGTATGAACAAATCGATGAGAGACTGAAATCTCGCACTGTCAGCACTCACTTTGGCCTCAAGGTGCTCGATCAGCTCCTGATCCATGGGATCGAACTTGATGCCAGCCGGCAGCACCGGCCAATCCTTCTTCGACTTGCATCGGTAATTCTAGTTATACGGTACTCAATGTATGATCAATCGACTGTTTTAAGTGAATGATGAAAGATTTTGACAGATAAGTGCTACTCCAAATCTGAAGTCCAGAATACCCGAACACGCCGTCGGGATTCTTGTGTCACCTCACGCGCAGCGTGTTGTCACGTCAATTCAATGTGTGGACATGATGAATAATTTGACCGACGTATACTAGTACTGCTACTGTACTACTTACTACTCGTATTTAGTGTCACAATTTATACATAGGTTTAACTAACAAGTACGCACTTGAAGCCTAACTGATGTATCCATCATCATTATCAGTACATCCTACGCAGGTGAGTTAGGATGCACTTGATCCCAGGAAGGTATCTATCCTTCAAACCAGAGGAGTGCTTCAATTTAACAACAGTACATAATATCCAACAAAAGAGGATCATGCTACGGCAGTAGAATACATGGCTCAGTCTAGATATCAGCACGAATCAAGTTGTGCATATTTGCTGTTGGCATGAACCACAGTGCCGCATGTCGGGTTTGCAAAAGCCATCCATCGCATGGAAGCTTGATGCCTTTCACACACTGAAGATTACCTGGCAACAAGCTGTGTCGACGAATCTCTGGATATGGTGATTCATGAAACCCATGGTATGATGTGTAAACACAGCCCCCCCTCGCGAATGGAAGTTGCATAGCACAGTAATCATCACCGGTGATATGATCGATGATTGGTTGGATGATCAGATAATTGAGTCCGAGGAACAAGGAGTGGTTGCCGAGGCTGTAAACCCGCCTCCAGTTGAATACGCCTGGCCCAACGGAGCTGGGATCTTTCTCGAACACGAAGCAGCCATAGCCATCAATGTCATGAACGCCCCACGCATTGTATTGCATGTGGTTTGATGTAATGGTTTGGTCAATTTGGTACGTGCGAATGAGCATCAAATGACCGCCGTCAGCTGAACGAGCGATAAACCACCACCCATCAGCTGGTATGATTCCAGGTCCTAGAATCATGAAGGCCAGTGCATTTGCGTTTGCTGCAACAATTCAAATTGGAGACCAAAAGGACAGAAATAAACAATCATGTTCAGAGTATGTGTGGAATTAAGATTATTATAACAGTGGCACATATCATATACAGAGAATTGCAATGCCGTGGTCATAATCATACCCCAAGTTAAAAAAATAAGCCAATGGCTTTCATATTCTAGAAACATGTCATGGTTCAAACATCATGTAACAATGAGAGGAAAACAGCTATGACAGCGCCTACTCATATTCTACCATAGCACTTACTACTACTGTTCTCATATAACCTCTAAGAATAACAAGCGTTGTTATAAAAATCTTGTAAACGAGAGTAACATATAGCAATCATGGTGTTATGCTCATAATATGTATTCTAACAATCATTAGATGCCAATTGTTCTCATATCAACTCTAACAATAACATGTGTGGCCATAAAAATCTAGGAAATGAGAGGAACACATAGCAATGATGTTGTTGTAGACATGCTATGCATTCTAAATTTGTAACAAATGAACATGCAGTCGTATTCATAAGGTAAACATGAGATGAGATAGAACAATTACATGATGATAGATTCCACCAGTATAGGCAGCCAATCTGTGCGTCGACCGCGTAAACGATGCCATCGTGCACTATAGCATCAGACAGAAATGTTGGCTCAACAGGATTGATGATGAGCCATAACCATGTATGGTGACCGGATTCCAGATAGACTAATCCCATGTTGAACAAGGCAATGAGCTTGTAATCCATGTAGTGTTCTGATGGTGTGGGCACTTCGCAGATTACAACTTTCTGCAAACAGAGGTCGAGCCAAAAGCTTCATGCCTCTCGTGCGTAGTAGGCAGGAGTGTCCGGCGGGCCGCGAAGCTTGATGTCGGCGGTATTCGATGATGGAAGGGTGATCTCTCGCTGGGTGTAGATATCCATGAGACGCCACGGACTACCGGTGTGGTGGACGAGGACGATCCAGTTGGCCTTCATGCCCACCCAGTAGTGGTCGCGCATGAAGGACAGGTGGACGGGTAGTGGTAGCATGTCGAGGGGCACCATGGCAACCTCCGTAGGATCGTCAAGTCGGTGTCTGGGACACCTGCGAGGATCGGGTATCAGCAAGCAGGGTGTCTTGAAAAGAGCCGGCCGGTTGCAAACGAGTAGACGGTACAAACACACCGAGCATGCGGCCAGACGGACGGTGCTGAGTAGGTCCATACGACTACAGATCTGCTCCAATAGAACATCGGGGAGGGAATTCCAATTGCGGCTCTGCGTGTCAGTCGGTTCTGCCATTGGGGTTTTCGGTGCCTGCGAGCCAGCGGGGAAGTGGATTTGGGAGGGCGAGCGAAGAAGCTTCTCCTCGTGTGGTCGAGCAGTGAGCGGGGGGATATGGTACGCGTGAGCTACCAAGGAAGATGGCGCGGGCGGGCGAGCAGTGAGCGGGGGTAAATGGTGTGCGGCCGACGATGGGGAAGAGAGGAGGAAGAAGAAGAGAGGAGGAAGAAGAGTGGAAGACGGGGAAGAAAGTGCATTAAATCTCAATTCTACTAGTACTACTACCAGGATATACCGTCCTTTGGAGTGTAAATAGTTACACCAATGACATGTGAGTCTACCACAAGAGAGCCCATATGTCAGTTAATGGAGGACAGAGGTGCATAGGCGTATTTGCGGAAGCGTGCTCTACTGGCAAACATGATGGCACTACTGGGTAAGGCTGATTTAGTAACAACAACGCGCTGGTTCAACTTATTAATTACGTGTCCCATCTGCTGCAGCGTGTAATGTCACTTCACTGCGAAGACTAGTTGAATAGTTCTCTCTGACCGAGATGGGGAATAATGGATCGCGAGGACTTCCTTTCTACAGTATCCCTATGCCTCTACACTCACTTCACTCATTTTGCTCTGTACCTAGTCACTTGTTGAAATCTGTAGAAAGACAAATACTCCGTATTTGGGAACAGAGGGAGGTTTTTAGTCTGTACTATTTGGGAACATAGGGAGTATCACCATATGGAGGGAACAGAGGAAGCTTGAAATATGAACATGTCAATGGCAGGGAGTAAGCCCCATGCATGCATGCATGCATGCAACATGCAACACTCACACGTACACATGGACGCACGCAACACTCACGCACCCATGCGGCACACAGCACATGACGCAACACACACAACTCACGCTCAAGTGCTAAACCTACTCCCTACGTCCGTGAAAGACTGTACATTTAGAGATTTACACATTGACCAGGGCATAATTAATGCCCAAAAGTAGCAGACTTATGTGTGCATGCGACCATTGAGATAAGAATATTAAATGAAGGCCGTTGCATGTTGTAATTAAGGATAGACATGTAGCCTATACCTACAGCACAGGTTGGTGCATTAGTCAATCAATATCGATTTAGATTAAAGGCTAAATGCATTGGAAGTGTAGATGTACATTATGTACCACACTCATTGTTTTTTAGCCGATGTACACTCTTTGTTGGAAGACCGAGGGAGGACACGTGCATGCACTCACATACAAAGCCAGGGCAGTTCGCGCGCAAGGGTTGGACTCGTGTCGCGCCTGCGTAAAGTTTTGTTTAACTAATTTCTTTGCTCTGCGAACTGACAGGTGGAACCTAGAAACCAGGTGACAATTTAACCAGTCAACAAAGTGCCACGTCGACTATGTGGCCGGTCAGTAGCATGCAATACGGTGCTCTACGATGAGCTAGTGATCGTATAATCGCCACAAAACTATATATAGTGACCGTAAAGAGCGTATTGTTACATATGTTGACCGCCAGTGTATTTTTCTCGTTTCAAATTAAGCCATATTAATCGGAAAGGACACAGTATGGACTACTACTAGTACTAGTACTCCTTTGATGTGTCCCGTCAACTCGCCGAACGAGGAGAAGCTTGCTTACTACGCCTCTCCCTCGCCCACGCGCGCGGTGGTTTGCAGGACGAGGAGAGGGTTTTGACTACAGCACCCTCTCCCCCTCCCTCCCTCTCCCTCGCCCTCGCCCTCGCCCTCGCGGTGGACATGCAGCAGTTCAATCGGTGTCAGATTGCCAGAAGCATATTGTACTGTAGTATCATCATTGTTGGACCTTCCGAAGAGGCGAAGAGCCAAGTGCAAGGTTCACACGAGTATGAACTGTTGAACCTCCCGAAGAGGCAAAGAGCCAAGCGCAAGGTTTTATAGGAGTTGTCGTCCTAGTAGGAGTGTACTACAACTATAGCAAACAATGCTACTGTATGATGCCGCCACGTCACGTATATCCAAAGCTGAGCCACCTTTTTTTCTCGAAGAGCGTGTTGGAGCCCGTGCAACAACCACACAAGTTGCACGTACACATAACACATTTACTAGTAATAAATTCTAAAGGACAAATGCCAGTATGCCACACAAGTTCATCTCCAATTCATGTGATAAATTTGTGCACGACTAGTCTACATATATTCACAACGCTACCGTTCACAATTACCGTACTCCACTTACACGTTATAGATGGGCTACATGCATGTCCTCCTCCAGGTTCCAGTCCCAGGTGTTCTTCATGGATGGCACGATCCATAGCGGTGGGCAACGGGAATCATTGTCGCAGCTTTCTAGTCCGGGTCCACACGATGGAGACTCATCCAAGCTGAAGCGGCATAAATCAGGGATAGCGTGTCCCAGCATGTCGTTCATCCGGCGGTGCGCAATAAAGACACAACCATGCTTCATGAACGGCAGGCCTTCCGTGTCATGCACGGAAGGTGGCATCCGCTTCACAATGGGGTAGCTGTCCCCGATGAAAAGCGAGTACTCTCCAAGAGTTTTCCTCGGCACCCACATAGAATCACGGGGGTCGAACTCGGCATCGTTCATCTGGTACATGCGGCGTCCCAGATCTGGACACATGGTGACGTACATAGTCAAGGTCCATGCATAATAATGTTGTGCTCAAATATGGCGGTCAGTAATACTGTGCAGCAAACAGTACTACTCCGGTATAGAGAAAGTAAAATAACTGGCTTATTATATATAGCCACTCTTGGCTATATGGATGAGATAGTAAGACATGGAAAAACAAAAATGGTGGCAGCTAGTGGGTTCAAGTCTTCAAGGGCCTAGCTAGCTATACGCGTCCTACAAGGTAAAAAGTACTCCTACTAGTACTACTAAGTATACTACTAGTACAACAATGAAAGAGAAGGCGAGAGGGTCAAAAAAATGGAATACCTGGGTAGATGGTGACGGTCTGATCGTGGTAGATTGTGTGACCATGTTGCACATCAGTGGTTCCGTGGGTAACGACTGCTAAGATAGTTGATCCCAATATGCCAAAGTCAGCTACAAGGTTCCAGGTTAGACCGAATCACGGATGCAAATGCACATCCAGGATCGGCGATCTTATTTTGATCGTGGGATGACTGGTCCCTGCAAAATAATGGAGTACCGTTAGGGATGCAAATGATGGTTTGTGCATTCCGTTTGTAATCTCCCGTACCGTAGGATGGCAACTAGATGAAACAAGTCCCCTGGATTGTCACCGCGAAGATGCGGCCTAGATGGCACACGGCATCTTCGAACGTGTAGGGGTACAAATCTGCCGTCGCCAACATGCGCCAGCCTCTGCTGTTACTGCGTCTTGCATTGATGGCAATCCTTATGTCCAACACCCCAATGAGATAGTAATCGTCGTAGCCACGTCGCTTTGTCGGCGGGTCCGCAATTGCTATCTTCTTCAATCTCATGTAGGCATCATCATACGTATTCAAGCCCAGCCAGTCAGGAAGGCTGATCCCAATGGTGAAGGGGTCTACCGGAACGGCCGCACTGCTGTGGATGTTGTGCAAAATGATGGTGGTATCCGGCCAGAGGTATGCAATCCAATCTTCGTCGGCACCGACCCAGACCTATATATAAGACGGTGGGCAGCGGAGAAATTACGGGATGGAAATGGAATAACTAAGTACTACATGATCAAACTCCATTACTGACCTGCTCATCGGACAAAATCCGACTACCTCTCAACGTCGGCAACTCTAGCAGAGTCAACGTGCAACCATGGCCAGGGAGCGGTGGACTGTTCGAAGGATTGTCCCATAGAAGAATCTTCTCCTCGGGGACGCATGGAAGACCAACAAGCATGGCCTTTTCCCAAGCCTGTTTAAGCAGCGTCTTGAAAAAGTTGGTGCAGGAAGCACCGAGTCTTGCGGCGGTGAGGACGTCGGAGCGGCGTGCGATTTCTCCCAGAGGATCGTCATCCAAGGTCTCCCAGCCCCGACGAGGAGGAGAACCGCCTGGCAAATCCATGGGAGCAGCGACGAACTGCCTTCTCTTAGGGGGGAGGGGAACTGGCGAGGAGGAGATAAGAGCGTAGTGACCGCAGGGCCTCGTCCCTTCCAACTGTAGATCATTCCTCAGCAAAGGGGTCAGGCTATTATTTACTACTAGTACTAGCATTATGGAATGTTACGGGATTGCATTATATTGTAAATAATAGCACTAGGAACAAATTTTTGGCACTAGGTAGTAGTTTTTGGCGTGGATTAAGAAATTTTGGGTATGTTTTTGCCATTTTTTGTACATGCCAACTAGTGTCAAAAAACGTCTTACATTATGTGACGGAGGAGTACGTACTCATACTATAGCAGTACAAGTACTACTTTTCTCAACTAGTAGTGCGATATACTGTACTTCTAGTCTAGTCTAGTATAGTGCACCAGTTTTGAACTCTTGAATCTCAGGGCCAAGGAGCTACAGTTGGAAGTGGAGGGTACTACTGCTCTCTAGAACCATCACTGTACTATCAATGCAGGGGAAGTACACCTGCGTAGTGGCCTAGTGGGTACTCTCCGTGTTATATTCAGCCGCTCCTCTCACGTAGGAGTAGCTGGCCTACTCAGCCGCTCCTCTCACGCACACACTAGCAGCCTGTTTATCAGGGATGGTTACTGCGGGGCAGAACATTTGAGTTATTTGATACAGCGAGACTAGGCTTTTCGCTTTCATTTGTGGAGGTGTAATAGATCTGGTCGAACTTTGTTAGTAGTTCCTTCTTTATGACTAAGATGAAGCAAAGCTTTTGCCTCCGTTTAAAAAAAACACGTCAAGAGGAATTTCTTTTATAGTAGAGCCGATAATGGAGTGAAGTCCATGCGTGCAACACCATAAGCTACAGAGTAGTATTAGAGCACTTTACGTATGAAGCCATATTGCACAGTTCCCAATGCCTCGCCAGGCTTTTCCGGCTGCTCGGGCTTAATTGGGAGGCGCTAGTTTAAATATGCTACTAGCTGATGAGGAAGATGCAAGCGAGGTGCGGCTAGGGCGAGCAGGCGAGCCATGGGATGCTGGGAAGGAAAACCCGTTCACGTGGCTAGGCTGTCCAGTGCACCCAGATTGTGGGGCCGCACGTCCGTTCGACTTCAAAACTCAAACTACCAGTGTAAAATATGGCTCGCAGCAAAGTGTAGTAGTACTATTTTTTAAAAAAGGCCGCCGTGCGTTCGGCCAGGATCGAACCCACAAAAACGAGGTATACACTCCCGCGACCACTAGTAGTACTCATTGGAGTACAACGCAACCTAGAATCGCCTTTTGTCGCTAGTAGTACGTACATTGTTCCTTACAAGAAACCCCTAATAATGCAAGAAACCACTAAAATGCCAAGAAACTACTACCACTTGCATACGTGGCAGACTTAAGACAAGAATACCTTATTAACCATTGTACATGCTCTTACCAACAAAAATCCTCGAGTGACCTCCTACCTCCGGTCCGTCCACCTAGTCATCCTCGGCCATGGGACGCAGCTACCGCCGCTGGCAGAAGGCAAGGTCAAAACCGCGGGCAGTGCGGAGCCCATGTTGCGGCAGCCCAGATGCCAGCTCCGTCCAGCGCTCGCGGCCACTAGCTAGCCAAGATAGCTCCGTCCAGCTGCTTTGTCTGCAAGGTTTGCTAGCTAGATTGGCACGGCAGCGCGGCGGCTTGCTCGCGCTCGCCGCGCTCAGGCCAGCCATCTGGCTCGAGTGAAGGCTAGCGCGGCGGCTTGCTCGCTCGTGAGTCATGCTCGGGCCAGCCTGCCAACCTGTGGGGAGGCCAGCGCGGCATTCGGCCCGTCCGGCGGAGCGACGGCCAACTCGCTCATCACCGGCGCCACCGACGAACACGCATCAGTACTGTTTGAAGTAATGTGCAGGAAAAATAATGATTTGAGGGGGAATAACAGGATAGAAGGTCAGATGTGGGTCCCTCATGTCAACGGTCAAACAAAATGTGTTGGTTTAAGCTGCCTCGTCAGCATGGACGTGTGGGCCAACCCTGTCATAAATGGGTTTAAACGAACCTAATCGGTAGGAGTACTAGGTAGTAATTTTTGGCGTGGATTAAGAAATTTTGGGTATGTTTTTGCTATTTTTTGTACAACAGATTCTTCCTAGGGCTGGTTGAAAGTGGTAGTCTTTTGTTAATTACTCTACATATTGTAAGTAGGAGTGAAAGTTAAGCTTTGGAAGCCAATAAGCAAGGCTAGTTACATAGTGCATATGTGTATATGATTGAAAGTAAATATCAACCATGAGTGATTAATATCTTGATGGAAAACTCGAAACTATGGAATACTAGGAAAAAAATGCATGGTTGGAAATACTAGCAATGTTCATGTCCGTTTCAATGAATAATAATTAGAATAATACTTATTCACAAACGTGGTACAAAACACTCTAATTTTGATATACATATGTTTCAATTAGAATATATTCCTCGGGCTGCTTTGGTGAGGTCAGGGAGGGATGTGGTTGGTTTTAAGATACTAATTATGGGTTTTTCTGCAAATTGGTAGACAAGTGGGATGTTGGTGAGAAAAGGCAACAACTTACCTCACAATCGTTAGATGTAGATCTAATGGTCAGAAACGACGGATGGCAGACACACCAGCATCACCAACTTAGTCTTGTGAAGGAGTACTAGCAAGATCCGTGCATTGCACGGAACATCAAGATGCATTTTTTTACAAAACACTTGTTGTGATTGACCCTTGCGGGAGTAATCCCATGTGTAAAAACTAATAATATCTCGAGAAATAAGAGATAAGGTGAAGAGGAGTAGGGTGTGGTGGTGGTTGGTGGTCGGACTGAGCGGAGGCATGGGGATTGACGACGCCGGCAACGGCCACCAGTCTAGTTTGTTCCAGAGGCTTCCTTTCTTAATTGCTCAACAATGAGGTTTGTTGGATATAGGGATGAACGAGGGAAGGCCTTGTCTGCAAATGTGGAGAGGGGTGCGTGTATCTTTTAGTTTAATTTCCATCCGTTAGATATAGATCGGACGGTCTATATTGCAAGATGGCACACGTACCATCATCACCACCTCGGTTTTTTATAAGAGAAGAAATATAAGTATGAAGATACAAACGTATTATCGATACTTGCTTCCCTAAACTAGCATCTACATTCTATTCAACGCCTCGGCATGTGGGGCCTTAGCACAATGACTTCTCGACTGTGTAAAACAAAGATTTTCCCGTCGCCGACAAGGAGGGGGTGACGGCGGCGCGCTTTTTGGCTTGCTCTAGTCCTAGTAGTCATACTAGGTGGTCTAAGCATGTGTAGATTTATTCTTTTTCACGTCTCGTGTTTGTGGTACTGCCACGACTGTTGATGAATAGAAGGTAAGTTATTAACGGGGAAACCCTTGATGAGCGTGTTTGCGAGAGAGAGAGAGACAGTGTGCGTGTGTGATATGTTAGAGACTGAGGCAATGATAACAGATTCTTTGTGTCTATGTGTGTGGAGGATAATGAGAGACATGTACATGGGGCTTTGTGTTGTGTAACGTGGAGACACATATACATAATTAGAGAGTGAGTGTGTGAGATACACATGCGGACATGGGGAGAGATGAGGATCCAGATAAATGGGTGTTTGTGCGTGTTTGTGTGTGTTTGTGTGTGTTTGTGCACGCATTTGTGTGTGAGAGGGAGAGAGTGTACGTGGAGTAGAGAGACTACTGATGATGTAAACCTAGTATAAGGGAAGGGGGAATGGTGTGACATGTGTAGTAGCGGGATAGCACGGGTGCGGGCTGGAGGAGCAGACTATTTGGAAGAGACATCGAGTGTGTGTGTGGTAGAGGGGTGTGAGAGCGAGAGAAAGAAAGAGCTAGCGACGGAGAGAGAGAGGAAGAGTGGGGGCGAGAGGGGTCGTTTGTGTCCATAAATGGCATATAGATAGGGAGACAATGTTGATGTTGTCCGAAATTGGCCTATGAACGGAGACGCAAGGGAAGCGAGTCATCGTGTGTGTGATAGGGACTTCATGAGAGATCTAGAATAGATGGTGTAAAGAACAATGTGCGAAATTGAGAACGATTATACATTAGGGAGCTATGCAAAGAGTCACGGAATATATGTATGCAGGGAAGGAGCTGGGGAGGGTCCGCATGTGGGAGAGATAGAAATAGGAGAGTGGTGCACAAGGAGACAAAGTGTGCTTGTTTGCTGTGGGGGTGGTGTGTGAGGTGAGTGCGCGAGAACCACATAACTAGGGAGATAGACGTTTGGGGGCGACGTTTTGTGTGTATGGGAAATATACACTCTACATAGTCCGTGTGCTTGGGTAAGAGAGATAGAGGGAGACCTAGAGAGTGAGGGAAGAGATGTGTGCATGCCCGAGAGACAAAGTGATAGAGACCTATGTTGGGGTCCGTACTTTACAAGAGAGAGGGGTGTTAATGTGCTCGTATGTTGGTGTTTGGGGGGAGAGAACGACTTCTCTATGTGTGTGTGTGTGTGTGGTGGTGGTGGGGGGGGGGGGGGGTTGACTTCAGATAAAGAGTGAGGTGTCTATATTTGAGGGACTTCAGCGTAATTGAGATATTATGCACTCATGGTTTATCCATTTGTTTCACAGTTTGTACTATGAGATAACGATACTTTTGAACATGCGTGATATACCTTGATGTACCAGAATTACAAACCTAAGATTGGAATTTTGGAATTCGACTCTATTATTAGCTTTTGTAATTCATTTAAACGGAGGTACATTTTTAAGCCGGGATTTCGTGATTTCAAATTCATATATCAAACCTAGAGATATACACATACGGGCATGTTCAAACTTTATAATCATCCACTTTATTCATACACATACACATTTTTGCTTTTGTCATCATATTTAGGATAAACACATTTGGAATTTCATTTGAATTGGATCGTATGATGGTATTTGCTTGTAGCAGACCAATGATCCATATTTGAATTGAATGGACAATCTAAGTTTCGAGTTGGAGACATTGATTTTCAAAACTTGCACATTTTTTGCGTGCAAAACAAACAAATTGTCGGCCATGATATCATAGTCAGCCGTACGAGAGCAGAATACTTATAATTTTAGGCACCAAAAGCTTTCAAACTTCCCGCTCACATCGAAATATCACGCGCCCGAAAGTTTAGCCCTGCGATATTCCTGTTTTACCACTGCCACATGAACGGAAAAGGGCTGCTTTGGTAACTCCATTGTTTTCCCCTCTTTGCCCCCAACATTCTTCCCCAGAGCCCCTCCCCTTCCCCTCCCCGACCCCCCCAACCACGGCAAGCCGCCAAATCTAGTCCTCCGCCGCAGCGGTGGACCTCACACCCAGCCGGATCTACCTTCCGCACCTTGGAACCCCCAACTGCCAACTCACCACTTCACCGGAGCCGCTTCAGCGACTGGCTTGTCCACCGCTCCAGATCTCCTTGACCGCCATCATGGTCCACCGCACCGGATCTTCTTAACCGGCGCCCTCCACCACAGCGTAGGCCCTTCACCAACTCCCTCGTCCGCCCCTTCGTTGGCCCTTCATACAAGCCCTCGTCCGACGCAAAAGATCCACCTCACCGAAAGCACTATACAACGCGCCCGCCGAAGCCTTCGTCCACTGCACCGGACCCGCTCCACAGACGCCATATTCAACTCCACCGGCCCTGCTTTACCGACGCCGCAGCCTCATCAGGTTATTTCGATTTGTACTCCTTCGGTTTTTATCTTTATCGTGCAACTGTTCACTTACCACAGCTGAGCTTTCTTGTATATCGACAGGCGCCACAACCGTAGCACCGGAGCAGCTTCAGCGACGGCAACTGCCGGCCCAAACTCAACCGCAACACGAGCACCATTGATGATCCTTAGCTATCAAGTATGACAACGATACACATACGCCGCCGAGATCAGGTACTATTATCCAACGGCCGGTGCCTACTTTCACTTTCCTACCATAAGCACCGCACCTTTGAATTTCTTCAGGGCATCGTTCCATTTTTCATGAGACGCGTTATTCTTCTTGCACCTGTAGGGCCATACTTCTGGCAGTGAACATGTTACATGTGTTAAATTACATACCAGTGCACATATAGTAAATATGCTTTAGTTTTGTTCTGATGCCACCTATTGGTTCCATCAGACTGCTTAATGTTCTCTATGCTTAATTACACATCAGCAAACTAGCATGTGGTTCCACTGCTTTTTGTCTGTTTTACCCTACATTTTCTGATGCTAGCTATTACATCACTGCTCCGAGCCTCTGTTCATTACTTGTTTGTGTGTTCTTGATCTTCCCAAGTTGCATGACTAATTTGATGCTTCTATGAATTATGGAGCTGCCAACCCCATCAAGCAAAATATTTGTTCTTTTGGTGCTGGCACCTTGAACAAGCATAAAAATAGAGGGAAGCAGATATATTGTTGTGTATGCACACACCCTTCTTTCATTAGTTTAGATGAACCATTGATGATCAATTCGGACCAGTGCATGCACTTAAAATTAATTTTACCTAAATAGATGGTGCAGAATAAACTAAAACAACTAGATTTGCAACCACGGGATGCTGACGATATCTTCAAAAGAACATTGCAACAGCAGCTAGGCTTCACAGCAACATATGGTAAGCCAGTGTGTTTTAGTACATGTTAAATGTAATGCGAGTGGGCTGCTTTCTTGGTTTGTGCCCTCAACGTGTAATCCTACCGAATTACAAATAGCTCAGTTGTCTGCTTTGCTGTATTGCTTGATTTGAATGCTTGTTTTTTGTTACGTTATACCTGAGTTGGCCAATATGTCAGCAGTGCCTACTGTACTATCGTAAAGAAATGCATGCCTATTTCATTTGAGTCCTTAACTTTTCCTCTCAACTTCATCACGAGACTGTCTTCGTAGTTTATATGAGGCCACACCGTTAAATGCTTTCTTAGATTATTTCAACAGCTTAGATGCCTTGGCAACTTAAATATAGCGGTTGTACAGTCCCTTTAAACTTTCATCTTCCCATTTTAACTTCTTTTCGGCTGATCCTGCTTTGAACTATTTAAATATAGTTTGCCATGCTCGGCAATAATTCGTCCGTCGTTTACCATGTAAGCTTACTGCCTGGATCATACGATAACTATCTCTTACTTATGTCCAGCGGAATCCTTTGAGGATGTCGTTCACACTAGGACACAATGTACAACCCCAGAATCTATTTGTGGAAGCAGTGCACCATCCATGTTACCAGATGGTAGCAGTTCAAAGGCAACACTGCCGGAGAGCAGTCTGAGCACAGATATTATAGTGCTTGAGGCTCTACAAGAGGCAGAAAGAGATGGTGTGGCTACCATGAATGAGGTAATCTTTATCTTGAGGCTGGAAATTACAGAATTAGCGGCACGCATTATGCAAGCAACCCAAGAATTGCAGGAAGTAAGAATGTTGCATTTGAAGACGGAGGAGGTCCTGCTGTTTCTGCTATCTGAAGCCCAAGGTAATCCCGGTTCTTCTTTAGATACCAGTTGAAATTGTCATTAGATTATTGTACTTGCATGTTGTGTCATGTCTCTGAATGGATTATGTTGCAAGACCCCCTATGTTGTCCGGAATTCCATGTTGTCCATATGTTGTAATGATCCAAATTTTTTAGGCGAGGTAATCCTCAGTACTTGTATGATTGACATAAGGTGAACTATTTTTTTGTGAGCATATCATATTGGATGAAATAACTGTTTCAATCAGAGTGTAATCAACCTACTGAATTCGAAGATCACAGCATTTCTAAATCATAATCATATATAAAGGTGGAATAAATCTTTGTTGTGGTTTTGAAGAAATAAATAACAAAACGTATAATTATCTGTGGATATTCGTAATCGAATACAAACTGGATTTGAATTTAGTTTGCCAGGTCCCGGGGCAAACGTGAATGCTAATTCTCCCAAGTTTTGAACAAAGCGGCTAAACACCCACTATAATTTGTGGGCTGCCCGAAGCAAGTGTTTGCGAGATGGAAATTATTGTCTACCCCTGACACTTGACATCCTTATCGACCGGATTAACACTGCTGTCGATAGGGGTAGACTAGTAACTTCAATCAGACGTTACACGACGGCCTCTTAGCCCATTCAGACACGGTGGGCGCCAAACGTGGGCGGCAAAACACATTTGATTCAAGCTCGTCCGAAATACATGTGTCTCTTCCTCCATTTCCCCATTCATACACGGTGGGCAGCAAAACAAACTCTCCTCGTCCAAAATCGATGTAGGCTAATATTTTAAATAGGGGTAGATGTGTAACTTCCATCAGACGTGACACAACCGCCCTACCTATCAGCCCCGTTCATGCACCGTGGGCGCCAACCGTGGGCGGCAAAACACCCTCTCCTCGCCCGAAATAGTTACCGGCAAATATTTGGGAGATGCAAGAGTACCTCCTATCCCCAACAGACGCGATGTCTAAAATTTTAAACGGGGGATAAGTTCGTAACTTTCCCCCATTTCAGAGAAGCGCGTCCCAAAGTTTGAGATTGCCCCCCCCCCCACTCCCCTCCATTTCCCCATTCATACACCGTCGGCGGCACGACAACCTCCGCACTGCGACCAGCCTCCTCCGTCTGCCACCCCATCCTCCACCTTGCTGGAGCCGCTACCCTACCCCGTCGTCCACTGCAATAGATAGACGTCTCTCATCCACGGCGCTGGACCAGGATCCTTTCATCGCCTCCTCTTGCTTCATCGGCGCCATCGTCCACCTTGCCGTTGCCGCTCCTACGACCGCCTCGTCCACGGCAATAGGATACATCCCCTGATCCGGCCGTCTGCCGTCTAAAGTCTTCTTCCCCACCGCCGACAGCCATCGCACCCACATCACCCTCAACGTATCAGCATAGGCCTACACGGCATCGCAAGAGAGGTGGTACTCTTCCATATGTGCTTAAGTTATTGATCTCACCCGGAAAATAGATCGTAATTTGTTTACTGTACTTTTCTTGTCCGTACCAAATCGTAGTGGCTAGTTGAAAGCAAACATTGGTTGCGAAGTAGCTGTGTCCGGTTTTCACCTTCAGATCCGCCATGGCACAGGCACTATACTCGTAAAGCTTATGGTTTCCCCCCTTTATATTTACTACCATCATCGTAGGTGCTTCGTGTCGTGCTAGCACTGCTCCTTAAGACCTCAACCCAAAGCTTACGTGTTCAAATACGAATCTGATATGATGCTCATATCACTAAAACAGAGAACGTTTAATTGGTCACCTAATGTTCCTATATTCGTTTCGAAAAGCATGTGCGCCACCCACTGGTCCAGCTAGTTCCACTTTCCTGATTTTTCTCTTGATGCTTAGGGTTTTCCCCTTTTATCTACTCTACTATGATCTCCGTAGGTGCTTTCTGTCGTACTAGCATTACTCCACCCTTCAAGCTAAACAACATAACACTCAGAATTCGAAAGCTTAGTTGTTCAAATATGATTGTGATATGATACTGATATTAGTTAACTGACACATTTAATTGGTTAGCTAAAGGTCCCACTTGAGTTTCCAAATGCATGTCGCGACATATAGAGAGACAGCATAATTGCATTTCTTTGTCACTTGTTAACCGTACTTTCTTGTCCATACCAAATCTTAGTTGTTATTTCAAAGCAAACATCGGTTGCTAACTACCCTTTGCTCGGTTTGCAGCTTCAGATCTGCCATCCCACTGCCACAGTCAACACTGTACTGATCATGCTTATGTTTTCCCCATTTTATGATGACCACAATCAGCCTACGTGGTTCATGTCGTAATAGCACTGCTCCACCCATCGAGCTAAACAAGCTTAGTTGTACAAATTCATATATGATATTATTGCTGATATTAGTAAAACTGAGAGATGTTTAATTGGTTAGCTAAATGCTCCTACTTTAGTTTCGAAATGCATGTGAGCCACATATGGAGAGACCGGAAAGAGAAGTATTTCTCTGTGCGCTCTGGTTCATCATGGGTGGCCAACCGACATTGTATTGAAACACTTGTAATATCTTCACTCTCCTTGCTCTTCTGCTCTTCTTTAAGATGATACTCTTCTCTTGCGGTCGACTAGTCAGGTCAAGTTGTTCTCCCTTAGTATATTTTGAATCTGCCAGGTCAGGTCGACTTGTTCTTCTTTACTATATGTTGAAGCTATCATCTGCGAAGTGTCATCACTTCTGGAGCTCTCATATTTTGAGGAGTAGGCCACATTATATTAATGCACACAACAAATTACAGCATGCATGGCATCTTTTAAAAGAATTGCAGAGATAGCACAAAGGGGTTTACAGGGAGGCAGTATTGGATTAGAATCACTTCTGCATTACAAAGAAAATCTCACTTGTTTTTATGTTTTCATGCATGTCAGATATTGAACATTATCAAAATGAATATGAGAATGGGCGCACGAGAGGAATATTGCTGAACGATCCACTGGCTAACAAACTTGGCATGGTGGAGGATGGCCTATCTTATTCACCCATCAAGGTGCTTGCTCTAACTTTGCAAAGTTGTATTGGTCGCACATATTTTACATCTGACCACTTGCATTTATTATACTTTGTTACACCATCTGCTTAGTTTAAGCATCATATATGAGTATATGCCATAACTATACATTCTCTGTACCTATTCCATGTATCGTCACACTATGTTTTTTCAGTCAAATGTTGTTCTTTCGTGATAGATGTCCAAAAGGAAGAGGGTGAGTGCAGATCCTCAAGGAGTACAAACTAGGTATTTGGAAAAGGTAGTGGTACCTGTTAAATCAGATAGATCAGCAGCCACAGAAAACACAGGCCCAACTGTACCACACTTTACCCCTACTCTAGTGGCCAAACCCCTATTAGAACTGCTGGGAGCCCAGCGTCAGGTACTGTCTATGATATCAATTCAAAATTTGAACTCCTAAATTTCTGCTTGTGCCTTACCTTCTCTCTTGTATGAAAACTAATTTCAGATGAATCTCCTTGCTCAAAGGATCATACGATCTCAAAACAATAATGGGCTCTGCATTGCTCTTGTCAGTACCTCTCTCCCTTTTGCCTTGTAACGCTGTACTTAATTAATTGCTATTTGATTATGTATCATCAGTCTGCACCTAAGCTTCATTATCCTCTATTTCTTCCAATATTATTTGATCTATATTTACTCTTTGCAAAATATAGAATAATGGCAACGCTTATAAAGAATTTTCTTTGGGGAATTTGTTGAATTATCCTTCCATCAACATGGAGAAGGGCTTTGTCCAGCCCGTGTAAACATGTAATGTAAGTTCATCCTTCTCAAGCCTTCAAACTTTGTTCTAGTATAGATTTGGATAGGCATCATTGCCTCCACTGCTGTTTGCTTTGCTGTTTACATCTGATTGGATGTTTGCAACAACTACTAGTTTCAAATTGTAGTTGTAAAAACATGTTCCTTATGCAGAACAGATCCATTTATTTGCTTATATAATTGTGAAACCTGTTACGTGTCTCCTTGTTTCTCTTTCAGAGTCGTATCTCTTATGCCAGGCAGAACTTTAGGGAAGATAGTGAGCCAAACCATCTTGAGGACAGCGAGATGACCCCAAGGTCCTATCTTGATGAAGATAGTGAGTTGAAGCTACTCACCAGCAGGTGTGAGACAACCTCTGTGCAGTCGCTGCCTCAATCATTTCGACTTCTTCAGTCTCAACTTAAAGCGGAAAGTCTTGCTTCAGCTCAGCTCTGACTTGAAGTCAAAGATGCAATGAAGATGTCAGAGGACTACCGTGCGCACCATCATGCCTTAAATTTAGTGTTGATGCATCTATCGTTGACACAACTAAGGTCTACTCAGCTTCTTCAGCTGTTTGGGGGGCCCGACCTGGCCAGGCCTAGTTCCTTCTCAGGCGAACTTTGATGCCCAGTGGATGTAATATGTGTGATAGCCGTGATAGCCTAGCGTAAGTTTCTTTCTTATTTATTTCCCTGTTGTCTTTTTTATTTGTTTGCTTCTAGTCATTGCAGTTCTTTTTCTGCGGTTTGCTAGTGGCTGCAATAACCTACTTTTTAAAACTAGGCCATAATAACCATGGGCTAATATTTACTGTAGTGACACTGGGCCTCCTACAGGCCGTAGAAACAGTGGGCCTTCTACGGGCCATAGAAACAATGGGCCTTCTATGGGCCGTAGAAACAATGGGCCTTCTACGGGCCGTATCATCAATGGGCCTTATACGGGCAGTATGATCGATTGGCCAAACATGGGCCAATAACAGGCCGCATTATGGCCGTAAATGGGCTAGAGTTGGAATCATCCGTTCATGGGCCGACCATAATGGGCCATCGTTAATAGGCCGTATTTCATGATGCTATGAAAATGGCCCAACGTGTTAACGGACCACAAACGGGCCGACTGTAACCATGGGCTGGATTTGGCCCATAAGCAGAAAATGACAGTAACGGGCCGTAAGTAAACGAATGTTGGAAATGAGCCCAAGAATAAATGGGCTCTGAGAAGGCCGAAAGATAACATGGGCTGGAAACGGCCCAACGGAATATCGGGCCCTTAATGGGTATAAAGTGATACACTGTTCGTTATGGGCCACTTTCACCACGGGCCGTTAATTGGTGTAAAGTAATACACTGTTCATTACGGGCCAGTTTCACCATGGGCCGTTAATAGGCCAAGAGTTACATAGGGCCTCATATGGGCCGAAAGACGTCATGAGCCATACATGGGCCAGAAGTGAAAACGGGCTGGAATCATATTGGGTGGCCCAGATGACGCTACTGGGCCTAATTCGGATAAGGCGTAACGGGCCTTGGGTTAGCGAGTTGTAAATGGGCTATATGCGAACATGCCGTTAACAGGCATTACATGGGCCGGGCCGCCACCTTTTGACCAAGTCAAACGGGCCGACCTTTTCACATGAATGGGCCTCTATTGGGTCGTGCCACGTGTCAACGTATCATAGGCGCCTTCTATCCAATGAGTGGAAGACATCTGTCCCAACGGTGAGCCGACACGTGTTTCCTCTAGCCAATGATGATTTTACACGTGGAAAATCCCCATTGGCCGGGGCTGTTAACGGGTTATCAGATCCAAAACCCAACACGATAGGTTAACGGCGTTCCGTTATGGTGGATTCCATGTGTCGGTCACCCTTGACGAAAGCACTTCTGTGACGCGCGATTTATCGTCATGGAAGTGGACACTTCTGTGATGATAATTTTGGTAATGTCATGGAACACTTCTACGACATCACAGGTATGACTATCTTGATTCTATCTTAAATTTGTCATGGATGTACATGCATGACAAAAAACACGACCTACTATGACAAACACGTATCATCACAGAAGTGTATTTTTTTGTAGTGCGCATAGGTATCTCTGGGCTCTCTCGGTAATGCACATCACTATAAGCCTTGCAAGCAATGTGACTAATGAGTTAGTTGCGGGATGATGCATTACGGAACGAGTAAAGAGACTTGCCGGTAACGAGATTGAACTAGGTATTGAGATACCGACGATCGAATCTCGGGCAAGTAACATACCAATGACAAAGGGAACAATGTATGTTGTTATGCGGTTTGACCGATAAAGATCTTCGTAGAATATTTAGGAGCCAATATCAGCATCCAGGTTCCACTATTGGTTATTGACCGGAGACATGTCTCAGTCATGTCTACATAGTTCTCGAACCCGTAGGGTCCGCACGCTTAAAGTTAGATGACGGTTATATTATGAGTTTATGTATTTTGATGTACCGAAGGTTGTTCGGAGCCCAGTATGTGATCACGGACATGATGAGGAGTCTCGAAATGGTCGAGACATAAAGATCGATATATTGGACGACTATATTTGGACACCGGAATGGTTCCGGGTGAGATTGGGACAACACCGGAGCTCCGGGAGGTTATCGGAACCCCCCGGGAGGTATATGGGCCATAATGGGCTTTTGTTGAAAGGAGGGGAAAGGAGCAAGGGAGGCCCCCCCCAAGCCCAATCCGAATTAGGAGGGGGGCCGGCCCCCCCTTTCCTTCCTCTTCCTTCGCTCTCCCTCTCCAAATAGGAAAAGGAGGAGTCCTACTCCCGTTTGGAGTTGGACTCCCCCCTTGGGGGCGCGCCTCCTCCCCCTGGACGGCCCCCTCCTCCACTCCTTTATATACGGGGGAGGGGGGCACCCCATAAACACAACAATTGATCATTGATCTCTTAGCCGTGTGCGGTGCCCCCCTCCACCATAGTCCCCCTCGATAATATCGTAGCGGTGCTTAGGCGAAGCCCTGCGTCGGTATATCATCATCATCATCACCACGCCGTCGTGCTGACGGAACTCTCCCTCGACACTCGGCTGGATCGGAGTTCGAGGGACGTCATCGAGCTGAACGTGTGCAATGCTTTATCGGTCGGACCATGAAGACGTACGACTACATCAGCCGCGTTGTGCTAACGCTTCCGCTTTCGGTCTATGAGGGTACGTGGACACACTCTCCGCTCTCGTTGCTATGCATCACCATGATCTTGCATGTGCGTAGGAAATTTTTCGAAATTACTACGTTCCCCAATACATTGCCCCTTTTTATTTTATTTTTTTTCTTTTTTCTTTTTTTCTTTTTTTGGGCCTTTCTTTTTTTGGCCTTTCTATTTTTCTTTTTTTTTCTTTTTGGGGACAATGCTCTAATAATGATGATCATCACACTTTTATTGATTACAACACATGAATTACAACTCAAAACTAGAAAAAGATATGACTCTATATGAATGCCTCCGACGGTGTACCGGGATGGTGCAATGAATCAAGAGTGACATGTATGAAAAATTCTGCATGGTGGCTTTGCCACAAATACGATGTCAACTACATGATCATGCAATGGAAATATGACAAAATTAATGTGTGTCATGATGATAAACGAAACGGTGAAAAGTTGCATGGCAATATATCTCGGAATGGCTATGGAAATGCCATAATAGGTAGGTATGGAGGCTGTTTTGAGGAAGATATAAGGAGGTTTATGTGTGATAGAGCGTATCATATCACGGGGTTTGGATGCACCGGCAAAGTTTGCACCAACTCTCAAGGTGAGAAAGGGCAATGCACGGTACCGAAGAGGCTAGCAATGGTGGAAAGGTAAAAGTGTGTATAATCCATGGACTCAACATTAGTCAAAATAACTCATATACTTATTGCAAAAATTTAGAAGTCATCAAAAACCAAGCACTACGCGCATGCTCCTAGAGGGATTGATTGGTAGGAAAATACCATCGCTCGTCCCCAACCGCCACTCATAAGGATGCACAATCCAAGTACACTTCATGTTTCATATTTATTACACAACTTTAACCATGCGTGCATGCTACGGGACTTGCTAGCTTCAACACAAGCATTCTTTAAATTCATAATCACCCAACTAGCATGACTTTAATATCACTACCTCCATATCTCAAAACAATTATCAAGTATCAAATTAATCATAGCATCCAATTCACTTCCTATGATAGTTTTTATTATACCCAACTTGGATGCCTACCATTCTAGGACCAATTTTATAACCATAGCAAATACCATGCTGTTCTAAGAGACTCTCAAAATAATATAAGTGAATCATGAGAGACTAGCAATTTCTACAAAATGAAGCCACCGCTGTGCTCTAAAAGATATAAGTGAAGCACTAGAGCAAAAACTATCTAGCTCAAAAGATATAAGTGAAGCACATAGAGTATTCTAATAAATTTCAATCAAGTAGGATTCACCCAAAATGTGTGTACAGCAAGGATGATTTTGGAAAACTAAAAACCAAAAAATAATATCATATATGACGCTCCAAGCAAAACACATATCATGTGGCGAATAAAAATATAGCTCCAAGTAAAGTTACCAATGAACGAAGACGAAAGAGGGGATGCCTTCCGGGGGCATCCCCAAGCTTAGGATTTTGGCTATTCTTAAATATCTTGGGGTGCCATGGGCATCCCCAAGCTTAGTCTCTTGCCACTCCTTATTCCATAGTCCATCAAATCTTTACCCAAAACTTGAAAACTTCACAACACAAAACTCAACAGGAAATCTCATAAGCTCCATTAGTGAAAGAAAACAAAACCACCACATAAGGTATTGTAATGAACTCATTCTTTATTTATATTGGTGTTCAACCTACTGTATTTCAAGTTCTCTATGGTCCATACCACTTAATGCTAGCCATAGATGCATCAAAATAAGCAAACAACACACGAAAAACAGAATCTGTCAAAAACAGAACAGTCTGTACAAATCTGTAACTAACACAAACTTCTGGAACTCTAAAAATCCTACAAACGTAGGACTTCCTGTTAATTTGTCTCTTGATCAGCAGAAAAAAGAATCAACGCAAAATCACGTTTCTGTGATTTAACAAAACTAATTTCGTGCGCGCAAAGTTTCTGTTTTTTAGCAGAATCAAATCAACTATCACCATAGGTTATCCTATAGGTTGTACTTGGCACAAACACTAATTAAAACATAAAAACATATCTAAATAGAAGGTTTGATGAAAAATTTATTACTAAACAGAAACAAAAAAACACAAAAAAAATTGGGTTGCCCCCCAACTAGCGCTATCGTTTAACGCCCCTAGCTAGGCATAAAAGCGAAGATAGATCTAAGTAGTGCCATCTTTGGCACTCAATTCATAAGTATGTAATTTAATTTTCTTTCTTGGAAAGTGCTCCATGACTTTCCTTAATGTGAATTGTAATATAATATTCCCTTCTTTCATATCAATAATCGCGCCAATCGTTCTAAGGAAAGGTCTACCAAGAATAATAGGGCAAGAAAGATTGGAATCTATATCAAGAATGATAAAAATCTACGAGCACCAAATTTCTATTTGCAACAATGAGAAGATCATTGATCCTTCCCATTGGCTTTTTAATGGTGGAATCCGCAAGGTGCAAATTGAAAGAGCAATCATCAAGATCATGGAAACATAGAATATCATATAAAGTTTTCGGCATCGTGGAAACACTAGCACCCAAATCACACAAAGCAAAACACTCATGATCTTTAATTTTAATCTTTATAGTAGGTTCCCACTCAAATTAAGTTTTCTAGGTATATAAACTTCCAAATTAAGTTTTTCGTCATAAGATTGCATCAAGGCATCAACGATATGTTTGGTAAAAGCTTTGTTTTGACTATAAGCATGATGAGAATTAACAACGGATTGCAAGAAGGAAACACAACCTTCTAAAGAACAATTATCATAATCAAATTCCTTGAAATCCGAGATAGTGGGTTTAATGCTATTTAAAGTCTTGACCTCTCCAATCCCACTTTTACCAAATTTAGCATTAAGATCTAAGAACTCTGAATTATTGGGACGCCTTCTAACTAAAGTTGACTCATCTCCAGTCCCATTATTATCAAGATTCATATTGCAAAACAAAGATCTAATAGGAGACACATCAATAACTTTAAGATCTTCATCATTATTTTCATTGAACATTTCTGGTTTGGCAGCCATCTTATTGATTAAGGTAGCTTGCTTATCAGAAATTTGAGCTATAGCATTTTCAAGCCGGGTAATTTGAGAGTTCACACCATAAAATTCTTTAGACATATCATCAAGCTCTTTGTTCATAAAACCCAAAAACCCTTTTTGTTCCTTAAGTTCTTTTCTGAAGAAATTATTATGCTCAAATTGCAAAGTCATAAAGATTCTAGTATTTGATTCAATTTCTTCCAACCTTCTAAGATGGAGGTCGGTACTCTTAGGTAAAGCCATAAGAACAAACAGGCACACAAGCAAACACAAAAAGGCAAGCAAAAGAGAGAGAGAGGTTGGGAAAGCGAGGGTGAATAAAACGGCAAGGGTGAAGTGGGGGAGAGGAAAACGAGAGGCAAATGGCAAATAATGTAAATGCGAGGGAGATGAGTTTGTGATGGGTACTTGGTATGTCTTGACTTGAGCGAAGACCTCCCCGGCAACGGCGCTAGAAATCCTTGTTGCTACGTCTTGAGCTTGCGTTGATTTTCCTTGAAGAGGAAAGGGTGATGCAGCAATTGTAGCATAAGTATTTCCCTCAGTTTTTGAGAACCAAGGTATCAATCTAGTAGGAGGCTCCTCAGAAGTCCCACGCACGTACACAAACAAACAAAGAACTTGCAACCAATGCAATAAAGGGGGTTGTCAATCCCTTCACGGCCACTTGCGAAAGTGAGATCTGATAGAGATGGCATGATAAGATAAATATATGTTTGGTATATTATGATATAGATTGGAAAAGTAAAGATGCAAACAAAAGTAGATTGAAAGCTTATATGATAAAAGATAGACCCGGGGGCCATATGTTTCACTAGTGGCTTCTCTCAAGATAGCATAAGTATTACGGTGGGTGAACAAATTACTGTCGAGCAATTGATAGAAAAGCGAATAATTATGAGATTATCTAGGCATGATCATGTATATAGGCATCACGTCCGTGACAAGTAGACCGACTCCTGCCTGCATCTACTACTATTACTCCACACATCCACCGCTATCCAGCATGCATCTAGAGTATTAAGTTCATAAGAACAGAGTAACGCATTAAGAAAGATGACATGATGTAGAGGGATAAACTCAAGCAATATGATATAAACCCCATCTTTTTATCCTCGATGGCAACAATACAATACGTGCCTTGCAACCCCTGCTGTCACTTGGTAAGGACACCGCAAGATTGAACCCAAAGCTAAGCACTTCTCTCATGGCAAGAAAGATCAATCTAGTAGGCCAAACCAAACAGATAATTCGAAGAGACTTGCAAAGATAACTCAATCATACATAAAAGAATTTAGAGAAGATTCAAATATTTCTCATAGATAAACTTGATCATAAACCCACAATTCATCCGATCTCGACAAACACACCGCAAAAAGAGTTACATCGAATAGATCTACACAAGAGAGGGGGAGAACATGGTATTGAGATCCAAAAAGAGAGAAGAAGCCATCTAGATAATAACTATGGACCCGAAGGTCTGCGGTAAACTGCTCACAACTCATCGAAAGGGCTATGGTGTTGATGTAGAAGCCCTCCGTGGTCGATCCCACCTTCGGCGGAGCGCCGGCGAAGGTTCCAAGATGGGATCTCGCGGATACAGAAGGTTACGACGGTGAAAATTGTTTTTCGTTGGCTCCCTGGATGTTTTCGGGGTACGTGGGTATATATAGGAGGAAGAAGTAGGTCAGTGGCTGCCCGAGGGGCCAACGAGACAGGGGGCGTGCCTTGTAGGGGTGGGTGCGCCCTCCACCCTCGTGGCCGCCTCGATCGCTTCTTGACTTGCACTCCAAGTCCTCTCGATTACGTTCGTTCCAAAAACCACGCTCTCGAAGGTTTCATTCCGTTTGGACTTCGTTTGATATTCCTTTTCTTCGAAATACTGAAATAGGCAAAAAAAACAGCAATACGGGCTGGGCCTCTAATTAGTAGGTTAGTCCCAAAAATGATATAAATATGTAAAATAAAGCCCATAAACATCCAAAAGGGGTAATATAATAGCATGGAACAATCAAAAATTATAGATACATTGGAGACGTATCAATAGGGGACTCCCCCCTTGCGGCGCCATTCCCCGATCTATTTGCCATTGCGGTTGACCCATGGGTCTTTGTCGAGACGACCCTTATTGACTTAGGGCGTCTCGCTTTCCGGCTCCCCTTCGGCCCCCTTGAGGTGGCTGCTTGGGATTCCCTCCTCCAGGACATCTCCCTTATGCCGATGGATGTCGAGGAGACCCCGGATTCCCTCTCCTGGTGCCTTGAGCCGTCTGGCCGCTTCTCCACAAAGTCCCTGTACGCCGCCATTGCTCCCTCGGCGGCCCGGAGCCTTTTAGCCTGATCTGGGACATCCGCCTGCCTCTGAAGATCAGGATTTTCCTGTGGCAATGGATCCGTGGACGCCTTCCCTCTGGGGTTGAAGTACTCAATCGTAACGGACCGGGCGATGGGATGTGCCCCATTTGTGGCACGATTGAAGATGCTAACCACATCTTCTTCTCCTGCTCCACTGCCCAGTTCCTTTGGGCTTGCTTCCGCAGACGGTCGGTGGACAGTGGTGCAACACCAACTTCCCCGACTTACTTGCGGAGCTGAACGCCCCCCCCCCCCCCCCCCACTCGCGCCATATTAGATGGCTGTGCGTTGGGGTCCTCTCCTGGACGCTTTGGACTATCCGCAATAAGCTTGTTATTCAGAAAGTGCCTCTCCGACGTGCTACTGACGCGATCTTCAAATTGTGTGGCTACTTGCAGCTTTGGCGGCCGCTTAGCCGCCCCCAGGACCGGGAAGTCATCACCACCCTCCTCGCTGACCTTCGCTCGATGGCTCTCCGCGTGGCGCTCCTGCTGCCGCCTCCTCCCCCAGAACCTGACTAGCTGCTGTTTGGGTTGCTGTGTGAAGTGTGTGTTTTGCTTTTTAGGGCTTGTTGTGATGTGCCCTCAGCACTAGCCCTTATGATCTTTCTCTGTGCTTGTGGACCTCCATGTGCGTGTGTTGTGTTGGTCTTGTTGAACCTTATTGGATACTTGGCTTGGGCGGTTTCCTTTATAATATAAAGTGGTGCGAAAGCCTTTTTCGATAAAACACGGTGGCCGGGAGCTATTCTAGCTAGTTGATAACTATAAGCCACCGTGGATAAAAGCTATATATCTATGCAGATCCACACGGTGTGGATGGGTGCTAGGAAGAAATAGAGACGATGTTAACTCATTATTAATAAGGTAGATGCTATGTACCCGAGATGAGTTATGTTTTGCCATTTTTTCTTCTTCTTTAAATTTATTCTTAGAGGATTTCCTCAAGTTATACATCCACTCGATGAGCTTGATATATTTTACTGGATATATGAATATAAAAGGTAAGGTATACAATGGGTCCTCATGTTAGGAAACATGCGTGCAACCGCGCGGCACGCTAAAACCTTTTTTGGGTGCGGAAATAGCTGTTTTTTGTGCATGGCGGAGCGCTGGATCCTGCGGTCACTGCAAAATATTAACACACGCGAGCAGCTCCAGCAGGCGCGCTAACTTACAACGCGCACGAGCAGCCGGCGCTGGCAAATAAGATTTTACATGTACATTTTGAAAATTTGATGATGTTTCAAACATTAAACAAATGCAAAATAAAGACATAGAATAGTTCCATTGCATGGCACATCAACAATCTTGCCACATCATTATTCAACCAAATCCAAAATCACCCAACAAAGTTCATGGCACAATAGTTCACACAAACAAATGGCACATCAACAATCATGCCACATCATCATCATCCTCCTCTTCTCCTGATTCTTCATCCTCATCCTAAGACGATTCTTCCTCCACCTCTTCGTTGTCGCCCGCCGCATCATGCGAAGGTAGGTGCTCCCATGCCTCCTGGCGGCGAAGCCGAAGCACAATCCCGTGCTAGGGTTTGCGCCTGCAGCGGCAGCAACGGAGTGGTCGCGGGTGTAGGGAGGGGTTGGGGGACGTCGGCGCGGCCTTCCATCGGTCGAATTTTGCTGGCGGCGGCGCGGGCAGGGCGAAGGTGGGGCGGCCAGAGAGGGTGGCGAAAGTGGGTCGCGGGCGCTCGATGGCCAGCGCGTGGGAGCGGGCGCACGAAATAAGCGAAGCGCGATGCCGTTTTGCTCCGTGCACTAAACCAACTATGCCGCGCGCGTGTTTTTTGCGCGTTCGCTCGAGCGCCCTGAACGGCTGCGCGCGCAAAAAAAAGGTGATTTTTCCAGTGCGGCGCTAAAATCGCACGCCTGTTGGAGACGCTCTTAAAATAGAAAAATCTCTATTCCGGACATGCCATTGAGGCTCTTTTTTTCTCCTTCTGTTAACCCTGGAATTATTTATATTCGCAAAAAAGAAACCCTGGAATTAGTTTGTACTATGATTTTCCCCACTTTTATAATGCAAAGGTAGCTAGAGCTCCTGCCGGTTTGGGTCAAAACAGTTGAGGCATTGACACAGCTACGCATCATATGGCTGGGTCCACACAGGCAGTGGCGAATCTAAGGGAGGGGGGAGGGGGTGGGGGGTGTGCTTCAACAGGCTTGAGGGCCCCCTGCAAAAAATGGGATTTTTTTACTAGTATTCAGCCTAGCCTGTTTAAAAAATTACCTTACTAGAACTAGAAAAATGAGAGTTAGTGGCTTTTTCATCACACCGTTAACTTAAGCTCCCCCTCCATTTTCTTTCAAGATTCGCCACTGAACACAGGCTCATGCTCCATCTAGGGGCTGATTGTAGGCAACCAAATGTTGCCACTTTGTATTTTATTTTTTAGAGCCATCAGATAAGAATGCTCTAAGAAAATATAGCACCAATATCTGTCACAGGATAATTAAAAAACCCAGGCTGAAAACATAAAAGGAAGCTGACTAGTCATCCCACTTGTTAAGTCGCTACATTTACTAAGCTAATTCTGCAGGGAGCAACTCAATTATGCAGGTTTAATACTCAGTACACACAATTACTGATTAACATTAACAGGAAATGAAAGGATGGTCAAAAGTTTAAGGGACGGAGTCGTGTATTTTCTCTAGCAGTCGTGGCCGGACTGACCATGAGCGCCAAGGTGCATGGTGCTACTATACCCAGTTTCATAATTGTTTTGATAAAAATGTAACTTTGATCGATTGCAGAATCAGATGTCTTGTGAAGAAGTCAGGCAAGAGAATTATCGAAACTGCTCACTAGGCTCCGGCTATGAAAATTGTAGGCATGCTCGGTTTGTACTTTAACATTGACTAGTCAATGTGTTGGCAAAACAAAAACATGCCGAAAATAATAATAACGTGTAAAGATCAGCAGGGCAGTTTGGTAAACAATATTCCGTGATTCAGCCCATGCTAGTAAGCCAAAGTTTTGCATCAAGATATTTTGAAGACGACCGACATCTGTATTTTAGTTCTGCCACAGTGCACACACCCATTCGAGTTATGGCTGAGATCCTGAAACTTCTGATGATAAAAAGATGGCCTCTATCTGTATGCTCCATAGTTTGAAAATCCGAACCGGTGAGCTTATTGGTTTAGGTTTTCACTGGTCGGACCGCCAGTTCGCCTCTTCAGTGTTTAGGTTTCTAGGAGCCAAAAAAATATATTTTTTACTAATGTAGCAGTGAGAACTGAGAACAGGTCAAATAATGTTATTTTCTACCATATGACAAGGACTTAAGTCAGGCAAGCGGGTTAGTGGGACAATCCTTTGTCTTCAGTTGTTCCTTAGGATATGGCATATGGGTTCGATTTCAAGTGGAACAGGTGGTGCGAGCGAACCAAGAACAACCACGGTGACTGCATTGGGATTGTGGCGGAGTTTGGCCATAGAAACCGGCAATGAACTGCAGAGTGGAAGGGAAGCCATACTTTGTTGAGTGACCGGCGACATTGCTGAGTCTGAATGGAGTTCCCAGGATTCTTGTAATAAAAAAGAAAGCAAATACCCCTGATGCATGATAGGATTTCACCTCACTATAATTTGGTCCGTTTCTAATGCCTCCCAAATCTAACATATCCGTGATGGTGTGCGACTTTGACAGCCTCAAATTAGGAAAATTGTCTTGACTTGGTATCCAGGGTGGCTAATTCACTTCTTGTGAATGACCTAATATATTAAAAAAAATAGTCTGCCTCTGGCTAGATGGTCACATAATAAACCACAATGGATGGAAGTTATACTGACTAGTTTATAACTGTAAACTACCGGGGATGTGAACTATTTATATGCATGCATACCAAATGGGAGCTAGGAAGCAATAAAGACAATGTAACAACTACCACATATATAGAGGCCGGGGGTGATCCTCCTTTTCAAAAAAAAAAAACAACTACCACATGGTGTATGTGGTAAGCAACCTCAAAACGAACAATGTCAAGAAAAAAGACAATATAACAACTCATCGATATGGTCCCTTTTCGAGAACACTCATACCACGGAATACGAGTAATGACTTCCTACATTATGTTTCTTTCTTTTCTGTTTTCTCAATTTCTTTTCTTTTTTCTCACGGGGAAATAGCTAGTGGAGGATGAAGGAGTCCGCTCCGTCTCTCACTCTCAAATCTGTGTTGAGGGCCAAGGGGGCCCTGCGACGCCGGATCGCGCGCCTACGGCATCCAAGGGTGATCTGCTTGGCTGCTTCTGGGCGCTCTTGCTATCGGACGGGGGGTTTGATGGGGAAAGGAATCAAATTTGGAGTGCGACGCGGACGAGTAGAGCTCGTGTGTCCGGCACCGGTGAGACCACTTGGTGATATTCTGCACGGAAATTGGCTGCAAGTTCGCTCCAGGAAAGGTCGGCATTCTTCTTTTACCCAGGTGCGCGTGGTTCCCGACGGTCAGCTTGGCCATCATGAACTGTAACAATCAAACCCTAAATTGTTCTGTACGTACATGTTCAAGCGTACGGAAATTTCAATCAGGAATAGCAGTCAGGATTAGAGATTATAATGCGCAAAGTGGGAGTAGCTGCTTTGAGATTGTGAATGCAACGTGTCATCCATCTGAACGGGTCTCACGTGCTGGCATGTGGTCTCATAGATTTTTTTTTCCTGTGCTAGGTGCCCCAGGTTGCCGGGCAGGCACCCTGGCGGTTAAAACGGCCACGTGCCATTGCAGTCAATTGGTCATGGTCATGGTGTTCTAGTTTTAGATGGTCCTCGAGATAAGTGGCCGTTCCAGAGTATGTCACATGGGCTTAGCAAAGACATTGAAACGTGTTTTGGCACTATATATATGCTTCTCAAGTTCCACTCCTCTTCTCATAGACTCATACTACGTACGTAGGAATAAGAAATTCATGTTCGGTATACTTGGTTGACATGCATGAACATTAGGCTTCTCCAACGCCGACCCTCAAACCATTCATAACCGTCTGGACCGCGTGCTCCAAACATGTTTTTCCATTCAAGGAGGTCTTGTATTGGTCCACTCGACGGTCCGGACGTCCTTTTTTGCAAATCGGTAGCAAACCGGCTGAGGGGTATATGGCATCAGGACCGCTGCTACGCCCGCTTCTTAATGGCATGGTCCACCAAAAAACCCCACCCACCTCTCCTACGCTTTTTATCCAACACACGGGCTACTTCGCGTGCCGTATTCATGCCGGCCCAGAGCATGTAGCGGTCAGCATTGAAGCTGCACGACATGACCCGACGGGGGGGGGGGGGGGGGGGGGTGCTGGCCGGCGCGCCCTCTCGGACATCGCCGCTTCAATGTGAACGCCGCGTTCTGAGAAACCAACTCCAGTTGTGACCGAAGCTAGCCCCATCAATTCAATGATCAACCAGAATGAAAGGCGGTCGCCAATGCAAAGTTAACACTGAACCATCGCTTAGAAGAACATATCGGTCTTCAAAGATTGTTCTTTGAACTAGGCCAGTAGCAAAAGAGTGGGGAGTGAAGAATTAGCATCACAGGGCATTATGTACAGAAGTATCCCTACACATGGGCATTATCTACAGGAATGGCAAAATAAACACCTTTGTGTGACGATGGATTCTATAACATGGCAGGTTCTACCACTTTTTTCGCCATGACAAATTTGAAACACAACACATGATGACGACTCTTTTTCCAATTCATGTAAGAGAATTTTTACTAGACGTATAGTTTCCTTCAAAAACTGGAAACCTGGTAAATTTTCCTGTATTTGCCGACGGTAACTTAAGAGGGAATATTTTATTTGTATGGAAAATTTTATTATACAATGGCAATCTTTTTCACAATTGCATGTTGAATTTAATATACATTTGCCATAGCAATTTCTACCAGCGGCACCACCAGGGGAACCAATGTCTTTTGCTATGTTAGATGAACAATTTATTTTACATATATGGCAATTTTATTGTACAAACCATGACAATTTTACTTAAAACACCATGACAAATTTAAATATCTATCTCTCTTGGCAATTTCCTATTGCAAAACGCACGGTACAACAAAAATGCGTAATTTTTTTTTTGCATTGTCAAATTAATGGATAAATATTTTGCCTTACCAATGCCATATTTGACATGTGTTTCTATTTTTTGAAACTTACCATGCTATGTTGTACATTTTAGTAATCGTTTTTTGCCACCCCAGTTATACCTCTATTGCCACTATAATTAAAAATAAAAATTTGCCACCCAATTATGAGGTAAATAAGACGATGCTGCCATGCTATGTTGTACATTTTAGTAAAATATTTCTGTCATCCCAATTCCACCTTTGTTGTGATGATGACAATTTTTTGCCATGTTTTCATGAACATACATGGAAAAATTATTATAAAAATCATGGAAATTTTAATTTAAATATTATACAAATATTTAATATGCACCTGCCATGGAAACTTTTATTTTCAATAACATGGCAAGTTTAATATGCGTTTTCGCGATGCAATTTTTGCCAGTGGCAGATCCAGTGAAACAAATGTTTTTTTGCACGTTAGATGAACAATATTTTTACGTCTATGAAAATTTTTATTGTACCTTCCATGAAAACTGTACTTAAAATGCAGTGGCAAATTTAAATATGCATCTACCATGGCAATTTTCTGTTGCAAAACCCACGCTATAACAAAAATGTGCAAGTTATATTTTTTGCATTGTCAAATAAATTTATATCACTTTTGCCTTCTTAATGCCATATTTGTCGCATGTTTTCGTTTTTTAAAACATACCATTAATATTTTTTTAGTTAGCTGACATGCAATGCAAAACAAATAAATCTGTTCTCCATGCTATGTTGTACATATTAGTCACCTCCTTTTTGCCATCCCAGTTATACCTCTATTGGCACTATAATTCAAAGAAATGAAAATTTGCCACAAAATTATGAGGAAAATAAGACGAAGCTGCCATACTATGTTGTACAGTTTAGTCACATATTTCTGTCATCCCAATTCTACCTTTTTTGACATGATTATACATGTTGGGGAACGTAGTAATTTCAAAAAATTTCCTACGCACACGCAAGATCATGGTGATGCATAGCAACGAGAGGGGAGAGTGTTGTCTACGTACCCTCGTAGACCGAAGCGGAAGCGTTGACACAACGTAGAGGAAGTAGTCATACGTCTTCCCGGTTCGACCGATCCAAGCACCGTTACTCCGGCACCTCCGAGTTCTTGACACGCGTACAGCTCGATGACGCACCCCAGGCTCCGATCCAGCAGAGCTTCAGGGAGGAGTTCCGTCAGCATGACGGCGTGGTGACGATCTTGATGTTCTACCGTCGCAGGGCTTCGCCTAAGCACCGCTACAATATGATCGAGGTGTAATATCGTGGAGGGGGGCACCGCACATGGCTAAGGAACGATCACGAAGATCAACTTGTGTGTCTATGGGGTGCCCCCCTCCCCGTATATAAAGGGGAAGAGGAGGAGGGGGCCGGCCAAGAGGGGAGGCGCGCCCTAGGGGGGGCAAACCTACTCCAAGTAGGTTTGGCCCCCCTTTCCTATTAGGAGTAGGAGGGGAAGGAAGGAGTAGGAGAGGGGGAAGGCAAGGGGGGCGCCCCCCCCCCCTTCCTTGTCCTATTCGGACTCAAGGGGAGGGGGCGCGCCTCTTGCCCTGGCCGGCCCCTCTCTCTCTCCACTAGGGCCCATCAAGGCCCATTAATTCCCGGGGGGGTTCCGGTAACCCTCAGGTAATCCGGTTTTTCTCCGAAAACACCCGGAACACTTCCGGTGTCCGAATATAGTCATCCAATATATCAATCTTTATGTCTCGACCATTTCGAGACTCCTCGTCATGTCCGTGATCACATCCGGGACTCCAAACAACCTTCGGTACATCAAAATACATAAACTCATAAAGTAACTGTCATCGTAACTTTAAGCGTGCGGACCCTACGGTTCGAGAACAGTGTAGACATGACCGAGACACGTCTCCGGTTAATAACCAATAGCGGGACCTGGATGCCCATATTGGTTCCTACATATTCTACGAAGGTCTTTATCGGTCAGACCGCATAACAACATACGTTGTTCCCTTTGTCATCGGTATGTTACTTGCACGAGATTCGATCGTCGGTATCCAATACCTAGTTCAATCTCGTTACCGGCAAGTCTCTTTACTCGTTCCGTAATACATCATCTTGCAACTAACTCATTAGTTGCAATGCTTGCAAGGCTTAAGTGATGTGCATTACCGAGAGGGCCCAGAGATACCTCTCCGACATTCGGAGTGACAAATCCTAATCTCGAAATACGCCAACCCAACAAGTACCTTTGGAGACACCTGTAGAGCACCTTTATAATCACCCAGTTACGTTGTGACGTTTGGTAGCACACAAAGTGTTCCTCCGGTAAACGGGAGTTGCATAATCTCATAGTCATAGGAACATGTATAAGTCATGAAGAAAGCAATAGCAACATACTAAACGATCGGGTGCTAAGCTAACGGAATGGATCATGTCAATCAGATCATTCAACTAATGATGTGATCTCATTAATCAAATAACAACTCTTTGTCCATGGTTAGGAAACATAACCATCTTTGATTAACAAGCTAGTCAAGTAGAGGCATACTAGTGACACTCTGTTTGTCTATATATTCACACATGTATTATGTTTCCGGTTAATACAATTCTAGCATGAATAATAAACATTTATCATGATAGAAGGAAATAAATAATAGTTTTATTATTGCCTCTAGGGCATATTTCCTTCAGTCTCCCACTTGCACTAGAGTCAATAATCTAGATTACATCACCATTTGATTAATATCGATAGTTCACATCATCATGTGATTAACACCCATAGTTCACATCGCCATGTGACCAACACCCAAAGGGTTTACTAGATTCAGTAATCTAGTTCACATCGCTATGTGATTAACACCCAAAGAGTACTAAGGTGTGATCATGTTTTGCTTGTGAGAGAATCTTAGTCAACGGGTCTTTCACATTCAGATCCGTTATGTATTTTGCAATTTTCTATGTCTACAATGCTCTGCACGGAGCTACTCTACCTAATTGCTCCCACTTTCAATATGTATCTAGACCGAGACTTAGAGTCATCCAGATTGGTGTCAAAACTTGCATCGACGTAACCCTTTACGACGAACCTTTTGTCACTTCCATAATCGAGAAACATATCCTTATTCCACTAAGGATAATTTTGACCGCTGTCCAGTGATCTACTCCTAGATCACTATTGTACTCCCTTGCCAAACTCAGTGTAGGGTATACAATAGATCTGGTACACAACATGGCATACTTTATAGAACCTATGGCCAAGGCATAGGGAATGACTTTCATTCTCTTTCTATCTTCTGCCGTGGTCGGGTTTTGAGTCTTACTCAATTTCACACCTAGTAACACAGGCAAGAACTCTTTCTTTGACTGTTCCATTTTGAACTACTTCAAAATCTTGTCAAGGTATGTACTCATTGAAAAAACTTATCAAACGTCTTGATCTATCTCTATAGATCTTGATGCTCAATATGTAAGCAGCTTCACCGAGGTCTTTCTTTGAAAAACTCCTTTCAAACACTCCTTTATGCTTTGCAGAATAATTCTACATTATTTTCGATCTACAATATGTCATTCACATATACTTATCAGAAATGCTGTAGTGCTCCCACTCACTTTCTAGTAAATACAGGCTTCACCGCAAGTCTGTATAAAACTATATGCTTTGATCAACTTATCAAAGCGTATATTCCAACTCCGAGATGCTTGCACCAGTCCATAGATGGATCGCTGGAGCTTGCGTATTTTGTCAGCACCATTAGGATTGACAAAACCTTCTGGTTGCATCATATACAACTCTTCTTTAAATCTATTAAGGAATGTAGTTTTGTTTATCCATTTGCTAGATTTCATAAAAATGCGGCAATCGCTAACATGATTTGGACAGACTTAAGCATCGCTACGAGTGAGAAAATTTCATCGTAGTCAACACCTTGAACTTTGTCAAAAACCTTTTTCGACAATTCTAGCTTTGCAGATAGTAACACTACCATCAACGTCTATCTTCCTCTTGAAGATCCATTTATTTTCTATGGTTTGCCGATCATCAGACAAATCCATCAAAGTCCATACTTTGTTCTCATACATGGATCATATCTCAGATTTCATGGCCTCAAACCATTTTTGCGGAATCTGGGCTCATCATCGCTTCCTCATAGTTCGTAGGTTCGCCATTGTCAAGTAACATGACCTCCAGAATGGGATTACCGTACCACTCTGGTGCGGATCTCACTCTGGTTGACCTACGAGGTTCGGTAGTAACTTGATCTGAAGTTACATGATCATCATCATTAGCTTCCTCGCTAATTGGTGTAGTAGTCACAGGAACAGATTTATGTGATGAACTACTTTCCAATAAGGGAGAAGGTACAATTACCTTATCAAGTTCTACTCTCCTCCCACTCACTTCTTTCGAGAGAAACTCCTTCTCTGGAAAGGATCCATTCTCAGCAACGAATGTCTTGTCTTCGGATCTGTGATAGAAGGTGTACCCAACAGTCTCCTTTGGGTATCCTATGAGGACGCATTTCTTCGATTTGGGTTTGAGCTTATCAGGATGAAACTTTTTCACATAAGCATCACAACCCCAAACTTTAAGAAACGACAACTTTGGTTTCTTGCTAAACCACAGTTCATATAGTGTCGTCTCAACGGATTTAGATGGTGCCCTATTTAACGTGAATGCATCTGTCTCTAATGCATGATCCCAAAAAACGATATTGGTAAATCGGTAGGAAACATCATAGATTGTACTATATCCAATAAAGTACGGTTATGACGTTCGGACACACCATTACGATGTGGTGTTCCAGGTGGCATGAATTTGTGAAACTATTCCACAATGTTTTAGTTGAAGACCAAACTCGTAACTCAAATATTTGTCTCCGCGATCAGATCGTAGAAACCTTATTTTCTTGTCACGATGATTTTCCACTTCACTCTGAAATTCTTTGAACTTTTCAAATGTTTCAGACTTATGTTTCATCAAGTAGATATACCCATATCTGCTCAAATCATCTGTGAAGGTCAGAAAATAATGATACCCGCCGCGAGCCTTAACACTCACCGGATCGCATACATCAGTATGTATTATTTCCAATAAGTCAGTTGCTCACTCCACTGTTCCGGAGAACGGAGTCTTAGTCATCTTGCCCATGAGGCATGGTTCGCAAGCATCAAGTGATTCATGATCAAGTGATTCCAAAATCCCGTTAGCATGGAGTTTCTTCATGCGCTTTACACCAATATGACATAAACGGCAGTGCCACAAACAAGTTGCACTATCATTATTAACTTTGCATCTTTTGGTTTCAATATTATGAATATGTGTATCACTACGATTGAGATCCAATGAACCATTTTCATTGGGTGTGTAACCATATAAGGTTTTATTCATGTAAACAGAACAACAGTTTATTCTCTTACTTAAATGAATAACCGTATTGCAATAAACACGATCAAATCATATTCATGCTCAATGCAAACACCAAAAAACATTTATTTAGGTTCAACACTAATCCCGAAAGTATAGGGAGTGTGCGATGATGATCATATCAATCTTGAAACTACTTTCAACACACATCGTCACTTCACCCTTAACTAGTTTCTGTTTATTCTGCAACTCCCGTTTCGAGTTACTACTCTTAGCAACTGAGCCAGTACCAAATACCGAGGGGTTGCTATAAACACTAGTAAAGTACACATCAATAACATGTATATCAAATATACCTTTGTTCACTTTGCCATCATTCTTATCCGCCAAATACTCGGGTAGTTTTGCTTCCAGTGACCAGTCCCTTTGCAGTAGAAGCACTTAGTCTCAGGCTTATGTCCAGACTTGGGCTTCTTCACTTGAGCAGCAACTTGCTTGCCGTTCTTCTTGAAGTTCCCTTCTATCCCTTTGCTCTTTTCTTGAAACTAGTGGTCTTGTTAACCATCAACACTTGATGTTCTTTCTTGATTTCTAGCTTCATCGATTTCATCATCATGAAAAACTCGGGAATCATTTTCATCATCCCTTGCATACTATAGTTCATCATGAAGTTCTACTAACTTGGTGATGGTGACTAGAGAATTCTGTCAATCACTATCTTATCTGGAAGATTAACTCCCACTTGATTCAAGCGATTGTAGTACCCAGACAATCTGAGCACATGCTCACTAGTTGAGCGATTCTCCTCCATCTTTTAGCTATAGAACTTGTTGGAAACTTCATATCTCTCAACTTGGGTATTTGCTTGAAATATTAACTTCAACTCCTGGAACATCTCATATGGTCCATGACGTTCAAAACATCTTTGAAGTCCCGATTCTAAGCCGTTAAGCATGGTGCACTTAAACTATCAAGTAGTCATCATATTGAGCTAGCCAAACGTTCATAACATCTGCATCTGCTCCTGCAATAGGTCTGTCACCTAGCGGTGCATCCATGACATAATTCTTCTGTGCAGCAATGAGGATAAACCTTAGATCACGGATCCAATCCGCATCATTGCTACTAACATCTTTCAACACAATTTTCTCTAGGAACATATTAAAATAAACATATGAAAGCAACAATGCGAGCTATTGATCTACAACATAATTTGCAAAATACTACCAGGACTAAGTTCATGATAAATTTAAGTTCAATTAATCATATTACTTAAGAACTCCCACTTAGATAGACATCCCTCTAATCCTCTAAGTGATCACGTGATCCAAATCAACTAAACCATAACCGATCATCACGTGAGATGGAGTAGTTTTCAATGGTGAACATCTTATGTTGATCATATCTACTATATGATTCACGCTCGACCTTTTGGTCTCCGTGTTCCGAGGCCATATCTGCATACGCTAGGCTCGTCAAGTTTAACCTGAGTATTCTGCGTGTGCAAAACTGGCTTGCACCCGTTATAGATGGACGTAGAGCTTATCACACCCGATCATCACGTGGTGTCTGGGCACGACGGACTTTGGCAACGGTGCATACTCAGGTAGAACACTTCTTGTTAATATTAGTGAGAGATCATCTTAAAATGCTACCGTCAACCAAAGCAAGATAAGATGCATAAAGGATAAACATCACATGCAATCAATATAAGTGATATGATATGGCTATCATCATCTTGTGCTTGTGATCTCCATCTCCGAAGCACCATCATGATCACCATCGTCGCCGGCGCGACACCTTGATCTCCATCGTAGCATCGTTGTCGTTTACGCCATCTATTGCTTCTACGACTATCACTACCACTTAGTGATAAAGTAAAGCAATTACAGGGCGTTTGCATTTCATACAATAAAGCGACAACCATATGGCTCCTGCCAGTTACCGATAACTTCAGTTACAAAACATGATCATCTCATACAATAAAATATAGCATCACGTCTTGGCCATATCACATCACAACATGCCCTGCAAAAACAAGTTAGACGTCCTCTACTTTGTTGTTGCAAGTTTTACGTGGCTGCTACGGGCTTAAGCAAGAACCAATCTCACCTACGCATCAAAACCACAACGATAGTTTGTCAAGTTGATGCTGTTTTAACCTTCGCAAGGACCGGGCGTAGACATACTCGGTTCAACTAAAGTTGGAGAAACTGACACCCGCTAGTCACCTGTGTGCAAAGCACGGCGATAAAACCAGTCTCGCGTAAGCGTACGCGTAATGTCAGTCCGAGCCACTTCATCCAACAATACCGCCGAACCAAAGTATGACATGCTGGTAAGCAGTATGACTTATATCGCCCACAACTCACTTGTGTTCTACTCGTGCATATAACATCAAACCATAAAACCTAGGCTCTGATACCACTGTTGGGGAATGTAGTAATTTCAAAAAAATTCCTACGCACACGCAAGATCATGGTGATGCATAGCAACGAGAGGGGAGAGTGTTGTCTACGTACCCTCGTAGACCGAAGCGGAAGCGTTGACACAACATAGAGGAAGTAGTCATACGTCTTCCCAGTTCGACCGATCCAAGCACCGTTACTCCGGCACCTCCGAGTTCTTGACACACGTACAGCTCGATGACGCACCCCGGGCTCCGATCCAGCAGAGCTTCAGGGAGGAGTTCCGTCAGCATGACGGGCGTGGTGACGATCTTGATGTTCTACCATCGCAGGGCTTCGCCTAAGAACCGCTAAAATATGACCGAGGTGTAATATCGTGGAGGGGGGCACCGCACACGGCTAAGGAACGATCACGAAGATCAACTTGTGTGTCTATGGGGTGCCCCCCTCCCCGTATATAAAGGGGAAGAGGAGGAGGGGGCCGGCCAAGAGGGGAGGCGCGCCCTAGGGGGGCCAAACCTACTCCAAGTAGGTTTGGCCCCCCTTTCCTATTAGGAGTAGGAGGGGAAGGAAGGAGTGGGAGAGGGGGAAGGCAAGGGGGGCGCCCCCCCCCCCCCCCCCTTCCTTGTCCTATTCGGACTCAAGGGGAGGGGGCGCGCCTCTTGCCCTGTCCGGCCCCTCTCTCTCTCTCTCCACTAGGGCCCATCAAGGCCCATTACTTCCCGGGGGGGTTCCGGTAACCCTCCGGTACTCCGGTTTTTCTCCGGAAACACCCGGAACACTTCCCAATATATCAATCTTTATGTCTCGACCATTTTGAGACTCCTCGTCATGTTTGTGATCACATCCGGGACTCCAAACAACCTTCGGTACATCAAAATACATAAACTCATAAAGTAACTGCCATCGTAACTTTAAGCGCGCGGACCCTACGGTTCGAGAACCATGTAGACATGACCGAGACACGTCTCCGGTCAATAACCAATAGCGGGACATGGATGCCCATATTGGTTCCTACATATTCTACGAAAATCTTTATCGGTCAGACCGCATAACAACATACGTTGTTCCCTTTGTCATCAGTATGTTAGTTGCACGAGATTCGATCGTCGGTATCCAATACCTAGTTCAATCTCTTTACCGGCAAGTCTCTTTACTCGTTCCGTAATACATCATCTCGCAACTAACTCATTAGTTGCAATGCTTGCAAGGCTTAAGTGATGTGCATTACCGAGAGGGCCCAGAGATACCTCTCCGACATTCGGAGTGACAAATCCTAATCTCGAAATACGCCAACCCAACAAGTACCTTTGGAGACACCTGTAGAGCACCTTTATAATCACCCAGTTACGTTGTGACGTTTGGTAGCACACAAAGTGTTCCTCCGGTAAACGGGAGTTGCATAATCTCATAGTCATAGGAACGTGTATAAGTCATGAAGAAAGCAATAGCAACATACTAAACGATCGGGTGCTAAGCTAACGGAATGGGTCATGTCAATCAGATCATTCAACTAATGATGTGATCTCATTAATCAAATAACAACTCTTTGTCCATGGTTAGGAAACATAACCATCTTTGATTAACAAGCTAGTCAAGTAGAGGCATACTAGTGACACTCTGTTTGTCTATATATTCACACATGTATTATGTTTCCGGTTAATACAATTCTAGCATGAATAATAAACATTTATCATGATATAAGGAAATAAATAATAGCTTTATTATTGCCTCTAGGGCATATTTCCTTCAATACAAACCATGGAAATGTTAATTAAAATATCATCTGAAAATTTAATATCCATCTACCATGCAATTTTTTATTTTCAATGACACGACAAATTTGATATGCATTTTTGCCATCCAATTTCTGTCAGCGGCACCACCAGCGGAACAAATGTTTTTCTGCCATGTTAGACGAAGAAAAAAAATTACATATATGGAAATTTCATTATATAAACCATTGCAATGTTACTTATAAACCATAGAAAATTTATATATTTATCTGTCATGCAATTTTCAATTGCAAAACCCACGTTAATAGAAAAGAATGATAAGTTAATTTTCACATTTGCCATGGCAAATTCTTTTTGTCAATGTTAGCATGGAAAATTTGTAATACAAATGTTAAGGAATCTATTAGTTTTTAGTGTCATACAATGCAAACCCATGTAAGATGTATTTTTTTGCCATGGCACTTTGTCTTTGTCATAATTAGGGTGGCAAAAATAGTTTGCCATGTGAAAACAAAATAAAAGTTGTCATGGTGTTCATGAAAAAGCAGGGGCGTTTCAAGAATTGCCATATTGGTAGAGAGGGAGAGAGAGAAATCATGTTTTGCCACACGAGGGTTACAAAATTCGCCATGTGAGGATTCAAAAATTTATAAAATATGTGATCATGAAGAAAAATAGCAAAATGTTATAGGAAATTGCCATGCGAGTATTAGCACAAATATTTTTGCCATGCCTTTTCCGAAATCAAAATGTTGTAAAATTTGCATATGTTAAAACAACATAATGGCAAAGTGTAAAATAGTTTTTTCTACTCGCGTGCCAATTTTTTGGAAAAAATTATATCTTAAAAAACATGGATTTTTTTATTAAGAGGTAAAACAGTGACATGAAAAAAAAACACAATTTTCCCACCATTCTGTTTTTATGCATTGGCATTGTTTGGCTTACATGGAAAATGTCCCCTAGTACGTTATGGAAAAAAATTGTTTGATTTTGTTTTTAGCTATTCACAATGAGGTCCAAAGTCGAAACACCTTTTTTGTGCCTTTTATAGAGCGTAGAGGAACCTGGGATTTTTATTTCGGCCCAACGACAGGCTCGGATAGTTTTGTCGTGGAGTGGGTAGGGGCTTACGCGGGCTGTTTTCTCACAACAAGTAATTCATTCGATTGATCGAACCTACTAGCACGGACGAATCATGCGTTCCAGCCCTCTCAGAAATCTGACGTTCCCTACATATCCTGGTCCATTTTCATTGAGTCGGCCGACATAGAAAAATTCTGCATGAAACTAGACACAGGCATGTACAGCTCGGCCCCAAAGCCCGACTTCTGACCGGGCTCAGGCTCGTCTTTTCTACCCGAAGCCTGGCCCGAAAGCCGGAAACTAAGCCCAAATAGGGCATAAATCATTATTTTATGCGAAATATAGGTATAATATATATTTTAAATATCCCGAAAATCATAGGCACTATTCATGTGTGTCGCGTTCAACCTGCAGGCCATCCCCATCAGAGGCTTTGACAGCCGCATCAGTACGTACCCGTGTCACCTGATGGCAGCTGAGATCCAATCCTAGGACATCGTCTGGGAGGCACCGCAGGCCAGCCCTTCACTGATCACCACCACCAGAGGGAGATAGAGAGAAGAGATAGCACGGACCAAGCAGAGGTCAATGAAGAAATCGCCGCCCCTCCTACGTGGGACAACTGTTGAAAACTCTTGTACAAGCACGAGCGCCGCCAAGAGGTAGCCGAATGCTCCTCCCTCGCTGGCCTTCCACCATCGACGGAGAACACACCGGCAGCAGGAGGACTCGAGGAGGGGGGCCGAGGGATCCCCTTATTCCATCGCACGGCGACACCATCCTCGCCTGGCCACAGCCGATTGGAAACCTATTCCTAGTAGAATCTCCTGTTCACACCATTCTCGTTGAGCATTGCAGAACCATAGAGTAATGGTACGGAGTAGGTGCGTGGCAATAATCCACTCCACTACGAGCTGATCTATTCCTAATGCCTCTCAAAACTAATATATTTGTTATTGTTTGTGCGTTTACAAGAATAAAATTATGCAAATCTTCATGACTCTTGAGGAGTACTATATCCATGGTGGCTAACCCGCTTGAAATAGATGGCCTACATGTACCTTTCTTTGGTCCTCCTCTAGCTACCAGATCATATAACAAACCACAGCGGATAGGAGATATTCTAGCTAGTTCATAACTATAGACCATGTTAGATCGAAGCTATGTATATGCACACACGCCGGATGGGAGCTAGGAAGAAATAAAGACAACAGTAACTGGTTATTAAGAAGGTAGATGGTACTATGAAGATGAGTTATGACTTCATGTACTCATATTATGCATCCACTGTAGGAAAGCGATCTTCCTATATTTGGCTGGATATTAGTATAAAAGACAAAGTATACAAGAAACTTATCCAATTTGGCCACAGCAGGTTGTCTCAAGACCTTTCAGAAATCAATATGTCACTTCACATATACACAATGCAAACCCACCACTCACCCCAGAAACATACTCGATGAACAATAAAAAATGTTGTTAGTAAAAAGAATTTAACAAAAAAATATCAATCTAGCTATGAGCTATGAATTGTCCAGGAAAGAAATGAAACCATTGTCCAAAATAAATAGGCATCACTTGGCAATTCACTTTACGTACAGCTGTGATTATGGTGGATACAACGAAAAAGAGTAGCAAGGAAGTAGTATTCTTTTGCACCGAGCCACATGTATAGGTTGGAACGGCCAGTCATGAATGAAAAATATAAGTTTGGCTTTATTAGTCGTGCTTCATTGACAAAAAATGGTCCACCAAATTAATTATGTTATTTTATTTTATTTTGAATTTTTAAGGCACCTTAACCTTTTTTATCAGCCCTAAAAAGTTAAAGCATTGATAAAATCAAACTTTTAGCTCGACTAACAGAAAAATATAAGCTTCCAGACCATACCACGAGTTTAACTGATACTAGTGATTCAGTAGAGAACAAGCACGTGAATCGGATTATATAGAGAAGACATATCAGTTAGTGATTAATAACATGGAAAACCGGAAGGGTACGGTACTGAACAAGTAGCAGTTTCAAAATTGTAGAGTTAAAAAAAAACTTGTGACCATAGAACCATTGTTCTATGGTATTTTCATTCATTAATTAAATATTTAGAAAAATAAAGTACAATGGTGGATCGAGTCCTCATCCAACACCTGTTATAGGAAACAATGACATTATAGGAATTAAAGGTAAATCTCAATCCAGCTCTTGATCTTCTCTACAGTACTGGCTTTGGCTGTGATCATAGCAGATTCTAGAATCCTTGAGGTGGTAGGCCCAGCCGTGTGGATGATGTGCAACACTTCTAAAAATCTTGTCATTACGAACAGACCAAATGCCCCAGCAACTCGCCGTCAGAATGGTCAGACCAATATCTCCTGGTAGCAGGTTTAACGATATACCGAGCTCATCAAAGTTAGAAGTTCCTCTTGGCTTATGTGGTAAAATAAGATCGCAGCATGAAAATGCAAATGGACAATCCCAGACTAGATGGAAAAGCGTTTCTTCTGTGTGGTCAGCACACATAGTATGATTGTAACTTTTCAAGTGCATAGATTTCCTGTGTAGGAGATTTCTTGTGATGATTCTGTCATACAGAAGCAGCCAGAAGAAGATTTTATGCCTGAGTCTGACTGGGCTTTTCCAAATAAGTTTGAAGATGAAATGAGCAGTGCTCTGCCCCATAAGGCACGTATTCATTTTCATTGATGAGTACTGATTGGATCCCCAGCTATATCTCCATGTATCCCTTTGATCCAGTTGTTCTCTATTAGCAAGTAGCAAACTGAGCTGATTAAATTGCTGCAAAGCTTGCTGTGATTGCATCCGGGACATCGATCAACAATCCGGCATTCAAAGTTGGGGATTGCACCGGATTAGATAGAAATTATTTTCATCTTATTTCTAGGAGACTTCTTGTCCTCCAAATCTTGTATCTTTATACAGCCTCGCTCAATAATACACATGGCAATTGTCTCTCTCATCTAAGCCTGATACATTGTATCAGCCATAAGTTCCTGACCTAGCTTCACCAAAGCTCCCTCGCCATGCCGCCCCCGAGAAAGTTGATCTCGATGATCTTCATGGGGAATAGCGCAACCCATAGCTAAGGTTCGTCAGCCGATCATATTGATTGGCTGTCCCGGAGAGTCTTTTTCTCAATCCACTGACCGAGATTCTTCTTTCTCTCTCGCTGGTTATTTGCTCTTTTTTTTCGACCTATGATCGGTTTGCGTCGCCCGCAGCCAGTCGATTCTCACGCCTCTCTACTCCGACTTCGGCGTCGATAACACCGGCCTCTTCATCAACCGAGCGGCCTGGCTCGACACACGTCAACCAAGGATGGCCGTCTGCACATCATTCTTTGCCGGTCGTCGTGGCCGTGATCCGATCAAGACTCCTCCACGAACCCCGCCTCCATGACGATGCTTCATGCAGGTCGGCGCGTCCATAGCTGGTCCTTGCCTTGCATGGCGTGGCCACCTGCACCTCACGAGCGTGACGCACAAGCTGCGTAGGCCGCTTACGTTCTGCTGGTCCTAGGCCTCTCCCACATCCTGTTCGAGCTCGCAAAAGAATGAAAAACAAAAGCCTGTTCGGGCATTGTCTACGCGCAGCGTTGGCTGTTCGTGGCCTGTCTTCCGAGACCCGATTGCATGCTGCTACTCACGCTACGGCCACCAGCCATGCGCCAAGACTCAAGCAAGCTGAAGATCTGATTGTTCAGCATGCGCGTACATGCACAAAAGCAATCAACCGAAGCTCGCTTCTAGTCCCCGGCCGGCGCACCAAAGTCGTCGACCAACTGCACTCCCCCATCTACAGCCGAGCAGCTCAACAACCTCGCCCGCGATCCGCTTGATCCTCCGAGCCCCGCTATCCACTACATCCGCGCCGCGTGATCGATCTGATCAGTTTTTTGCACGCTATTCGTATGTTTCCCTGAATATAGTGCCTCTCCACCGATCGAGCAATGGGCTACCGCTGTGTCGTGACTTCTGACCGCAGCGCTGCCGCCTTGAGATCTTTTCGCTGTTACCGACATGCGCGTTGCTGCTGCGTCGCCCCTTCAGGCTGTAGCGCCGGACATTGCCCACCTTGTTGTCACGCGCCTTGACATCGAGCTTGGCAAACCCGGTGCGATGCCCCATGAACAATGGCTTGGACAACATCGTCTTTGGCATTGACATCCTCCTTGATGACTGCCACGATCACGTCACCGTCTTCTTCCTGGTGCACCATTGCGCCTCTAACTACACTGCGCTTCCTTGCACATGTGGCTCCACGGCGGCTACCTCGACAACAAACACCCCCGACTCGACATCAACCATGGCGTTCCTCGCACGGCTACCTCGATCACGGCGACACCGCCCTAGGAAACCTTGACCTCGACATGAAGGGCTATCACCTCGCTTGAGAAACTTGTCGGTTTCCTCTACAATCAACACGTCCACTACTCTCATTTGACGACCACGGGGGCGATGACAGTCCGTCGGCTTCTATTCTCTGACGCACCTGTTCTTGGCAACACTACCTTTACGACTGTTGGCGGTTTTATAGATATATTTTGGTAGTTAGAGATTGCACCAGATTAGATAGGAATTATTTGCATCTTATCTCTAGGAGACGTCTTGCCCTTTAAGTCTTGTACCTCAAAATATATATTCGCCCTCGAGGCTCACTAATACACACACCGCATTACGTCAATTATCTTTTCCCTCTAATCCTCCTACACATGCGATCAACAGTACCAACATTGACCTTGCGATTGTCTGGTGACCAGCTACACTTCAAGAGGGTCTTCTAAAAGTTGTGATGATGCCCTATAATGGTCTTGATGTTGTTGCTACACTGAGTTAGCATCAAACATATATTTTGCTAATTGATACTCCCTTTGTATCAAAATATAATAGTTTTAATACACCGTTTGTATGAATAAAGATCTTATATATTCATACTGATGGAGTAGCTAGTAGTTGTGCTCCCCTCTCCTGCTTGAGTAAGCCAAAAAATAGCATCAAACAAATCAGGCCCGTAGCTTCTCTACACATTGGGACGCTAGTTGCCCATGATTCTAAAATCTCTTGTCCGCACCATTCTCTCATTGAGCACCACATCATTTTTTTAGTCTAACCACAACATTGGAGCTGAACATCAGCTCCCTTCTTTCTCTTGGCTACCTCACGCAATAACTCGGGCCACTAACACATGACTCGCTAGCACACGCACCCATGCAAGTAACCCAACTTGTGCATGCAACTGATTCAGCCTATTCTCTCGGCTATCACCAGTGCTGGACGTTGGCTCCGGCCTCTTTTGCGCCTTGCCAATTCTCACAACCTTGCTACATCGCTCGTTACCATAGCTTCAGACCTTGCACTCCGCATTGCATGGCAGCCTGGCGTCTGGCCTCCTATGAATGCACACAGCTGAAGCTTCGCTGGCTAGCTACTGTTGTAGACCTCATGAACAAATGCAGAACAAAAACAAACTAAGATGCAGATACATGATCAAGATTAAACATAACACGCATCACCGAGTAATGGTGCAACGTAGATGGATGGCAACATTGCACATAACTTCAGGTTGTGCTATTCCTAATGACTCCGAAATCTAACATATTTGTGACGTTGTGACTTTATCAGCATAAAATTAGGGAAATTGTTTTGACACTTGAGTAGTACTCTAACCATTGTGGCTAGCTCAATTGGGATAAATGGCCTACATACATCTTTTAGTCTGCATCTGGGTAGCTAATCATAGAACAACCCATGGTGGATGGGAGCTACTCTGGCTAGTTGATAACCATATATATATGCACAGACATGGAATGAGAGCTAGGAAGAAATAAAGGCCATAATAACTCATCCACAAGGTAGGTGCTAAGTACCAAGTTGAGTCATGACTTGCTACACTTTGTCTCTTTCTTTTATCACAAGCGCACAATAATGTGCACTCCATTTTTTATTAGAAGGGAGTGTAGAAGCAAAGCGGAAAAGTACAAACCTATGCGAAAGAAACTGAAAACCAAAACCAAACTTAAAAGGGACAACAAAAAAGAGACGGATGTTCATAGTTTTACATACACGTAATCACAAAAGTTCCAGACGGCAGTCCGTGCAAGAAAAAGGCACTTTGACCCTCCCAGGCCGGTTGTTTGTGCCTCCTCGCTCACTCTATCACCGGCTCATCTACAGCAGCAGTCGCCTCCTTCTCAGTTGCTCCATCTTGTCTGACAAGCGCTTCAACATACTAACACGGATGGCGTTCATCGGGAATTCGGGATCCAACTCATCGACAAAACTAGGTGTGCATAGCCTTCAAAAAAAACTAGGTGTGCATTGTAGTGGGAGGTGTTTCAATGGGCTGTTTTTTACCACTACAATCTCCGAATGAGAGAAGACCTAATCTCTTTGTGCGCCGCAGCCCGCAATCGCATGCTCTTCTCGTCCTCATGACCTCATCTCTCCACAACTAGTCCTCGTCTCCTGGATAGGACCGCTGTGGCTCAGGCGGGCGGCCACTCCTGTTTGTGCGACCCTCTCCTCCTCCTCGTCGGCTCACCCATTGCTCACTCCCCTCCCGTCTCGTGCTACCTGCTCTTGGTTGTCCTCACCTCATCGGCCGCCCGGATGTCGGAGCACATGTTAGAGCTGACTCTCTCAGCCCCTCACCTTCTCTCTTGGTTGCTTCTCACAACACACACAGAAGACGATGGAGACACAGGTGTTTTGGCGACGGACTCTCACAGCCCAACCTTTTCTTCTCTCTATTTCTCTTAACTGGAAGCAACCATGATTACAAGTTAAATAGAACAGGCACACACACAGCCCAGCCACCATACTCGGCAACTAAGGCCACTAACCCATGCACCCACTAACTGCATGCACGCCAATACTTGGCCCTTGCGCAACGTCCTCACAACGGCCTCATAACCCGGCCAACAAAACCTGCATGCATCAACTACTAATCCTGATCCATTTGGCTACTTGACTACCAACTCCAGGACTGGTTCGCAGGTTGTCCTCCACCTCCTCGTACATGTCGTATCACACGACATTGTTGAATGACTTCACGCCTTGCACTCCGGCCACGTCGCACGACCGGCTCGCCATCTCGCCTCATGCACGCTCAAGGAAAGGTTCACCTGCCTACAATGCCCAAGACAATCTAGACTACATGCATGAACGAAATAAACATGCAGATACATGATAAAGATTCAAAAGCTAACATTCTCCTCCTTAATCTTGATCCTTCACTTGTGACACAGCTTCAGAGAAGAGCCGGCTCGTCCTCGACGCCGAGCAGTGCCTTCTCCTCGTTGTCCTTCTTCTTCTCCGGACACTCCCAAGCAAAATGCCCAAAGTCATCACAGTTATAACACTGTACCTCGCTCTTGTCTCTGCGCCCTCCGACGCAGCCATGTCCGCGGCCACGGCCACGGCCACCACGGCCGCGTCCTCGCGATGAGTCATGTCCTCTTACCATGAGGAGCTGTTCTTCTTGACGTGTCGTCTCCCGCCCCTTGACGAGCTCCTCGTGCGCCTTGAGTGAACCAATGGCCTCCTCCATGGCCATCTTGTTGGTGTCGCCGAACAACGCAATCGATGACGCAACGTGGATGAACTTGTTGGAGACGGCTCGGAGCAGCTTCTTCACGACATACTTCTCCTCCATCGCATCACCAAGCTCACGGATGCGCCCCACGAGCGTCGTGAACCTCGCCACGAAATCATCCACGGACTCCGCATCACCCATCTTGAGGCCATCGAATTCCGAGCGCAAGGATTGAACCCTCGCCTCTCGGACGCGCTTGACGCCCACATGCATGGAGCGTAGCGCCGCCCACACATCCGCGGCGGTCTCCTTCTCCGCAACGCGCAGCAGCGTCGTGTCGTCGATCGACTGGGAGATGATCGTCATGGCCATCTCCTCCTTGCCCTTGACGACCTCCGAGGCCGACGCCTCGCGATCAATGGCCCCCCACGCGCCATTGGCGCGCAAGAGGTACTTCATCCTCATCGTCCACGCCGCGTAGTTCGTCCTCGTGAGCAACGGGAACGGGAGCTTCCCCGCCGCCGCCGCCGCGGCAGCCGCCATCGCCGCCGAGTCGCTCGGCACCAACGCTCCACTCGCTGAAGAATCACGCGGCATCGTCTTCGTCATCACCTGGCGCTGATACCAAATGTTAGAGCTGACTCTCTCAGCCCCTCACCTTCTCTCTTGGTTGCTTCTCACAACACACACAGAAGACGATGGAGACACAGGTGTTTTGGCGACGGACTCTCACAGCCCAACCTTTTCTTCTCTCTATTTCTCTTAACTGGAAGCAACCATGATTACAAGTTAAATAGAACAGGCACACACACAGCCCAGCCACCATACTCGGCAACTAAGGCCACTAACCCATGCACCCACTAACTGCATGCATGCCAATACTTGGCCCTTGCGCAACGTCCTCACAACGGCCTCATAACCCGGCCAACAAAACCTGCATGCATCAACTACTAATCCTGATCCATTTGGCTACTTGACTACCAACTCCAGGACTGGTTCGCAGGTTGTCCTCCACCTCCTCGTACATGTCGTATCACACGACATTGTTGAATGACTTCACGCCTTGCACTCCGGCCACGTCGCACGACCGGCTCGCCATCTCGCCTCATGCACGCTCAAGGAAAGGTTCACCTGCCTACAATGCCCAAGACAATCTAGACTACATGCATGAACAAAATAAACATGCAGATACATGATCAAGATTCAAAAGCTAACAGCACACACTAGCAGTTGGCAGATAGCACCCAACCTCATCTTCATCACAAGAGAGCTCCCCGCCAAGTTCTTCTCTATGTTTGGGACCGATCAAGGTAGAACTTATCTGATGCCATAGTTTTTCACCTTTCTAGTTCCTACTAGTGATGCTATATGCTTATATGCAATGGATTTTTTCCTCGTTGTATACAACTAATGAATTGATGTTTGATGAACCTATTCTAGTGATGCTATATGCTTATATGCAATTGTTTGTTTCCTAGATGTATATAATTGATGAACTGATGTGATATTGCCATTGCAACATTGCTTCCTGCTTTTATTGTTCTTTGTTATTGAACCTCTAGAACTCAGGATGAAAAGGAATGGTGACATTAAGTCACTTTTTCATAATCATGAGGGGTAATAAGAAGTTGGTAGCCCAAGGGCAAACCGAAGAAACTTCAATACATTGTCCGGATTCCCCACCTTTGGTCCATTTTGATATAGAGATTGAAACTGATATTGAAGATGGAGCGCCACATTTACCATCATCCTAACATCCGCGTGCGAGGTCATATAATATTGAAAGGCTTCCATCTAGTCCAGGGGAGGAATTCCTATTTTGGGATATGATGCCAATGATCAAGATGAAGTTCAAAGACGATACATTGCAAAGGAGCAGTCCAACCATATGCACATAACTTTGAAGTCAGAAAAATCTATGTTAAAAATCGACACTTCAGCTTTGTTTGGTTTCAGAACTACAAATGGCTAGAATATAGTGTCAAATGTGAGGCATCATTTTACTTTGTGTGTTATTTGTTTCAAGGAAATCAAATGGGGGTCTAGGGGTGATGCCTTTGTTAGAGGTGGTTGGAAAAATTGACATAGACCCAATGCATTGGTCAAACATGTCGTTGGTCTTACCAACATTCACAACATAGATCAAGAGAAGTAGAACTTATTCATGGCACCCCAACCATCAATTGATAATGTTATTGTGAGGGTGTGTAAAGAGGATTTACGTTTGTACAAGGCTAGGATAACTTGTTCACTTAGATGCATGAGGTCTCTTTTGAACCAAGGATTGACATTCTGTTGACATGACGAGAGTGAAGAATCTAGCAATAGGGGAACTTTCTTCAACTTATGAAATGGCTTTCGGGAACTAATGAAGATGTTAACAAGGTTGTTTTGAATAATGCTCCTGGAAATTGCATCTTGACTAATGAGTAGTTCAAAGGTAAAAAACAAATTATTGAATGTTGTGTGGTGGAAACAACTAAACAAACTATTGAAGATATTGGTGAGACCACTATGCAATCCTAGCTAATGAGTCTAGTGATGCATCTCACAACTTTATCTTTGCATACGTTATGTTGATAAAGTGGGAAGATGATGTGAGAGGTTCATTGGAATTGTTCATGTTGCCGACATAACTTCATTGTAAGTATGCAGTTTAAACTTTGCTTACATATTATCGTTTGACTCCTAGTCAAATTCGTGGGCAAGGATATGATGGGGCTAGCAACATGAAAGGGGAGATTAAATGGTTGAAAACATTGGTCATGAAAGAGTCGCCCTCTGCTGATTACGTCCATTGCTTTGCACGTCAACTTCAATCAGTTCTTACTGCTGTGAGAAAGGGAAATGAACCATGTGTGTGATTTTCTGATCATGTTTCTTACACGATCAATCAACATCATTGGAGTTTCTTGTAAGCGTCATGATATGCTTTGAGATGTTCAGGCTCAAAAGGTTTTGGAAGCAATCCAAATGGGTGAGATCGAGTGTGGAAGTGGGTTAATTCAAGAGACCGGACTATCTAGACCCATCAAAACTCAATGGGGTTCTCACTTTAGAACCATTGTGCACATTTTTAGCATGTATCATACAATCCTCTCAGTAGTTATAACTATTGGAAAAGATCCTTCCAGAAAAGTGAGTGGACAAGAATACGCAGAGCGACTCTTGCCATTGAATCATTTCACTTTGCTTTCAATCTTCACTTGATGCTAGTTATTCTTGGTTACACAAATGAGTTGTCCAAATCATTGCAAAAGAGAGATCAAGATATCAAGGGAGGACACACATTAGGACAAGTGGGAGCCCAGGACCCCACTCAATTTCTTCTCCCTGTACGGCGTCCAATGATAGCCAGCAAGCCCCCAGTTGGGCTATAGCAGGTGCCCCCGCTCACGTCATCCTTTTTAAAAGCCCAACCAAAAAAGTTAAGAAAATCAAGAAAAAAAAGTAGGCTTGTGTGTCCCTGCAACACACAACGATGAACGTGAGGAGAAATAGGATTCGCCTGCCACTTCGACTCCTGGAGCTCAATTCATAGGGAGAAAACAAAGAAATGAGCCACTGGCCATTGCTTGCTTTGGCGATTGGTCGAACGCTGCTCGGCGGGTGCCCACTTCCAATCTCCCCTGCTGTACATTTGCCGGCCGCCGGCTGCCACAGCGCCACCGCCGGTCCATGTACGTCGGCTCTGCATGTCTACAATAGCAACCTCATCGGCTCATCCCAGGCCTCACCTCATCCCCAACTCCTAAACTCCCCTAGGTACTCCTGGAACCCTTATTCCTCGTCTGATTGCCTGATTCCTTTGTTTGTTTCATGTCAAATCAAATGAAAATATGCAAGCCGTACTAGTGCAATACTACTACTCTATCAGGCATGTACTATTGGTTCTAACAAAAAAATAGCATTAGTGTGACACACTACTGGTAGGTCAGTTCATACCATTTTTTATTTTTCTATGCGATTCAGTCTGGCAAGCCATACTATTAATTACTACTAGCATACTTTGTATCGGAACTTTTACAATTAGTGCTTCAATTAATTTTTAACCTATGAAACTATTGGGATATAAAGTATTCTCTTTTGTAACTATGCAACTGTTGGGATATAAAGTACTCTTGTAAGGTTTGTTCAGTTTTTACTATTGGATGAAGTATCTTTCCCTAGCATTTATGTCAGAGACAAACATTCGTCTATGCTACATATGAAATTTTGGGATACAAAGTCTTTTTGTAAGGTCTGTTCAATTCAATGGAAAACTTGTCATGTTAATAATACTACATGAAGTATCTTTTGTTTAGAACATGGATGAAATATCTTATGATTATAAGAAAAGTGCTACATGTTTTTATGGATGAAAAGTGCTACTCCCTCCTATCCATATTACTATTGGAGTATTTGTTTATAAGATCATGTAAGTGTGTATGTGTGTTTCCTAGATGGGTGCTCCCAGTCAGTTTTTATCCTAGGTACACCCCTGCAAGTATTCTCAATGCAATGGTACTTTTTAGTATGGTGAAGACTAGATTGCAACATATGAGGTCTCATGGTTGGGAAAAATTTCTTGCAAAGGTGACATTATTTTGCAAAAAATATGACATTGACATCCCTTTGTGGGAGGATACTTATGTGCCTCATGGAAGATCACATTGGTATTACGAAGTACAAATGATGATCGTATCTCGATGGAATGTTAGCCATCCGTGAAGCCTACTTTTACCAACTACAATGAATCATCATAGTTTTGAAGGAAAATATAAGAAGCATGGATCGATGCCTTTCCACCTCCAAAATAATATATTTGTTTCTGAGGTGCCAGGCCCACCGCCAGAGGAAGCTTTGTTCCGTTAAAGACATGCCCATTAAGTTAATTTCAAATCATTCATGGTAAGGCACACACACTCCCACTCGGATATGTGCCTTCAATTTCGGGTGAACCACAAGTCCCCAACCAACCAATTCCCAAACAGATTTGTAATTCTAGCGGGGAGGGGGTGGGCGGATTAAAAGCTATGTATATCATAGGCATAAAAAGAGCATCAAAGCAAAATAAATAATTTCCTCCTTGTCAAAACATAACATAGTATTTGCATCCCTGTCGTTTGAGCTTTGCTAGATTAACATTTTTCAAGATCATCCAACAGTTAAGAAACCACTTGAAACATTTAACTTTAAGGGTGGTTTAATCTTCCATATATACTTCATGTAGAAAGCAACTACAGAGTTCATCAGATCAACATGTATGTATTTGATGGAGAATACCAGAGGAGAGCAACTTCCTGTGATAAGTTGATCGGCATCAACCACAGAACCAGAAGTGCCCACGCAATCCACTTATCCCCAATGAAAACCCGAAACAGACTTGCCCCTAATATCGAACTGAAACATCTTTTGATTGCACAATATGCATAGGCTTTGGGTACTATAAGGCTAGAGGTGCTTCTCCAAGAATAGCCTACAATTGACATGGCCGCTAAATACATAATATATTTTTAAAATGTTCGTGTGCTCTTTACTCTATAGCATACACATATAGTTGATTCGAAGGGATGTGGCTAAACAAAATAAGAGATATAAAAAAAACATAACTAATTTGTTCATTTTTGCGTCTAATTACATGCGCTCGGATAGGAATGCTCTTAGTAGTTTTTACTGTTTTCAGTTCCGTGAGAATTGCACGTGTGTAGTTTCTCCATTGGTGCTTGTTGGATCGTTCTGGATGTACCGTTGAGCTATTGACACATTTTCGTTGTCTCGTGGGATGGTGCCGGTGACGGCTCACGCTCCATCGAGGGGTTTAAGATGCCATGGTGTCACTCCACTCTGGTCGGTTTTTTGGCATTCTACAACGGTTGCAAGAACCGCACAAGAAGAATATCATGAGGGGCAGACGATTAAAAATATTCAAGGGTTGGTAAAATGCAGTGATGTCGGCTCGCAGACGAATTTGGTAGTGTACTGATTGCTTGAGACTAACATAGGCAACTAAAAGTAGACATCATTTTTTCTATCCTTTGCTTAGCTACACCGAGACAGAATAAAACACAAATATCTTTCACAAAGATTTTTTGGAAATAAAAATAATCTCACAAACATAAAAAGAAGCTGACAAGCTCGACTTTGATGAACTGATTCATCAGAGAACACACAAGTTAAGAAGTTTTTCCAGCGACCACGCACAGTTAGTGGTTATTATGGAAGGAACAGAATGGTCACAAGTTTAATGGAGGAAACCATAAGGTAGGGAACAAGGAACAGTTCAAAGATGCTGGACCTTGGTCATAATATAATCCACAAATGTTGTGCATTATCAAAAGAATGGACAATATGGTTTTGCTTGGACTTCAAAGGACGGAGTAAGTATTTTTCTTCTCTCAATCCACCATGGCTGGAATTATCAGTGCGCTAGGGTGGTCCTACTATGCTCTCAATTCACAAGGTATTGATTGCCAAATTGCATGTTTCTATAAAAAAAGTCGGGCAAGAGAACTATTCAAAACTTCTCACTAGGCTCATGCTATAAAAATTAGAGATCCATTTTAAAGAATTGAATGACATAAGTCGTATAACGCCCGAGTTGAATTGAGATCGTAAATGTAGCTTTGAAAACTCAAACTTGGCAAAAATGAACAACTTATGTAGCAACTATTTTTTAAATGGTAACTGGGGAGAGATACCCCATCTGAATTTACACTGAAAAAAGCCCGAAGTTACTGAGCTTTACAACAGCGACAGACAAAGCAGATAGAGAAACGGATCAGTGCCGCAGAAAGCATAGGGGAGGGCGTAGCAACCTAGCTAAACGCCAAGGGAAGAAAACCAGGCAGCAGCGTGATCTTGGTGCTCGGGGGGGGAGGCGAACGCGCCAGGCACATGCATCCTCCCGACACATCTGGAGAAACAACTGCAGGTTAGGGCGTTGCTCGCGGAATGCTACCGGTGCTTCCAAACGATCTGGTTGCAGAGAAGGAAAAACTGTATGTGCTCTCCCTCACATCAGTAAGCCAGAATGTTGCACCAGTCTGGTCAGGCCCGTAGCATCTCTTGGACAATGGGACTTAGACACCCTTGATTCTAGAATCTCTTGCCCGCACCATTCTCGCTGAGCATTGCACCCAATTATGTAACCACAATCTTAAATATTCCTAATGCTTCCCATATCTAATATATTTTGTGATGGTGTGCAACTTGAATAGAATAAAATGAGGCCAATTGTCTTGACTACTGAGGAATACTATATCCATAGCAGCTTACTCAACTAAGACAAACAACCCATACATATAACTTCCTTTAGTCCGCCTGCCGACCACTACAATAAACAATGGTGCACGAGAGATATTCTGGTTAGCTAGTTGATAACTGTAAACCAGTGTGGATGAGAGCTAGTAGTCTATATATGCATTCACACCAGACGAAGTATAGGAAGAAATAAACACGATAATAACCCATCAACATGGTGGTTTATGTGTGCCATCAATTAGGGGTGAACCCTGACCAACCAGTTCCCAAACAAATTTATAATGCTAGTGGGTGGGGGAGGGGATGGGGAAAATTAAAAGTTATGTGTATTGTACGGCAAAAAAAAGCAGTAAACTGACATGGAAGGAAAGACAATGAATCGTTTCCTCATCTCCTAGAAATATAATTTAGTTTGCATCCCTAGCATTTTGCGCTTTGCCAAATTATCCTTTGTCAAGATCACCCCACGATTAAGATATTGTATGAAAACCTTTTATCTTCAAGGGTGCTTTAATCTTCCAAGATACTTCATGCGGAAAGCAACCCAGAGTTTGATAAGATCAGTGTGCATGGATTTGATGGAGAACACCACAATAGTGCAACTTCTAGAGGAATGCATCAGATTCCTGCGAAATCAGTTGATCGACATCGAACAATGTACCGAATGTAGCCAAGCAGTCCACTTATGCACAATCAGAGCCCGACGAAACTGAATATTCGGCAGACTTGCCCCTGATATTAAAGTAACTAACCGTGCATGATTTTTATTTTTCACATAGAAGGCAGGATCACTGTGATTTCACTAAGAGAGGGGAAAATAGAAGTGTTATAGAATACGTACAAGAAAAGGCAAAAGCCAAAACAATGAAAAGGACTATACGAGAGCGGCCGTGGCTAACCTCATTTGATCAAGATCCTCCTTAACCAAGTAAGCAACCTCAAGCATGGACAAAGATGCGTGTTGAAAAATACGATTGTTCCGCTCCTTCCAAACATTCCAAATAACATAGATGCCGACCTTGCTACAAAACCATTCTCTTTGTCACCTCCATGTGAGCGATATGCATGTTCCACCCATCTTCAAGGGGCGAGAATTCAGGAGCCAGGTTGGTAACAAGCGAGCACCATCCCGCAACAATGCCCCAAACACCACGAAGAAAGAAACAACCCCATGCTAGACGCCCGTAGTCTCATGTTCTGTAAGGCACATGCAAACCCCCTCATGAGGCCACCTACGGATAGCAAGATGATCAACATCGAGAGTCTTCCGTTGCATTTAGGCTCAATCGGGGCCCCCCATACATTTTTGAGCCATGAAGTGAGATGTTGCACCGTGAAATTGCAACTTGTATTGCTGACTCAGCATAATAAGTTTCGCTAGTGGAGACTGTCCAGGATATGGAATTCGAAGAGGAAGGGTCATGGTGAACCTCTTGCTTGGCAGTCCAAATGAAGACAAACTCTCTGATGTGAGCAACGGTGGTGAAGGTACATGGGATTATATTATACGAGCTGATTCCCCGCGTGTTGCTGCGGACATCCTTGTACGATTTGCTGTAAATATTTGGTTTCCCACGGAAAATTGAATCATTGAAGTAGTCATTTCAGTTATTTCAAGGCAGTTTCATGTGGCCATATAAACGAAGGTACAACGATTGGCATGGAAAATACTTCAACTCAGCTAGTGGACCGAATGGGTAGATTGATCTAAAAGACAATGCATTTGGCATCTACTATGTTGTTAGAGTTGGGTTTCAATTGAAGCTGAAAGTCCTTCATTACAGGGCTATAAGGCTAGACCATGAAAACTGAACCGGTGCAACCAAAAGCGTTAGCAATGCTCGAATATTATAATGTGTAACATCATAGGAGAAGGATGATAGTCTACACCAAACAAAAAGAGCACGAGTCAGAGCTGTATAAAAAGAGGATAGTTAGAAATAAAACACCAATTAGTTCCTGATAAAAAAACTACAATAGAGTGCGAACTTTAAAATATAAATCCATGAAGAATACATAGAAAATAATTAGGGACATGATTCCCCATGGGCATTGCTGCAAGCAAAACAGTTGTTATCCAAATGTGCAAAGCTTGTATGAATGTGCATAGTAGACAAATGTGACTGGATTGATTTATAACTATTCAATACAAAAAAATCTAGAGAATTTAGAATATTTTGTTGTCAGTTCAAGATTCCAAGCAAAATGAAAATGTCTTGAACAGGCTAATGAAAAGGCGCCTATTACTGGACAAATTGTTTTTATCGTTGATTAGTAGGCAGAGTTGTCCACACTACTTGGATATTACATGGTTTTATACTACATAAAAAAGTAACTCGTATATGTTTGCCACGATATAGTTGAAAGCACGCCATATATCTCCTAGCACTTAGGTGGCTAGCTTGTAAAACTGGCATAACCACAGAGGGGCCTTACTAAGAGATAGAAACTGTAGACATGAACATCCTTTAAGCAAAACTTTTCATTCTAAACTGGTTCATCCAGATGAGCATTTCGCACATATGATGGGAATCAGTAAAAAAATGAATGTGAGAGAAGTCCCCTTTATCGGATTCAGTATAAGTTCAAGACCGTCCCACTGTGAAGTTTGCATCATAAATATTAGTAACTTGGATATCTTCCCTCTTATCATATCAAGAGACAGAAGGAACAAAGCTTAACTGAGAGAACACATTTAGTTTATCTTTACTGATGCTACCTGAGAATTATCACTAGTAGAAAATAGGGCTTACGTTCGGGCCAGATAAGCCCATTAGTCCCGGTTTAGTCACGAACCGGGACCCATGGGCCCATTGGTCCCGGTTCGTGAGGCCAGGGGGCCTGCTGGGCCTCGTGAGGGCATTGTTCCTGGTTCGTCTGGCCCCTTTGGTCCCGGTTGGTGGGACAAACCGGGATCAATGGGCCTCGCTCCTGGCCCACCACCATTGGTCCCGGTTGGTGGCTTGAACCGGGACCAAAGGCTGCCCTTTAGTCCCGGTTCATGCCACGAACTGGGACCAATGACATGCCTATATATACCCCTCTCCCCCGAGCAGAGCAGTGGAGTGCTCTATTTTTTCTGGCCGTTGAGCGGAGGGTTTTGTGGTGCTCTAGCTCACCTCCTATGCACATGAGGTGTTCGATGGAATGCCCGAGCCACACTACTGAAGTTTTCTCCTCTCCAAGCTCGACCACCAAACTCCATTTTCCTCAATATTTGTCTAGGTTAAGCGGTCTGTCACGTCCCATCCCTGTCTTCACCGTTGTCAATCACCCGCGCCGATCTCGTCGCCGGCACCACCGTGGTGAGCCTCTTGTGCTTATCTTCTTTCTGAAAGGAAAAAAAATCTTACTTGTATGTTTAGATAGATACTTGTATAATTTTATTACTTTTATTATTGCTTCTTATTATTTCGTGCGATGGTTTTGGTAACCACCCCCGTCGGCCCTTGTTCTGTCTATGATTCGGATGTGGTATATATTATCTTTATAACTATTTGGTTCATTTATTGTTTATGACAATTGTGCCGACCAACGTGACATAGATTTTATTTATCTAGGAGGTACGTGAACTAGAAATTCCAGCCGACCCTATTGTCGAGAGGTTAAATTTAGTTGAAGAAGAAAACAATTGCTTGAAGGAAAAAATAAAAAAAAAATTGAGGGGGAGAAGATGATATTGGAGTTGCATGTTGCGGATGTCATCGATGATCACAAGATCAAGATGGATGCAATGCGCTTGAAGATTAGAAAGATTAGAAAATATGCCATTCATACCGAGGCTTGGTATCATTATGTCGTTAGATCAATTGTTACCTTGGTTGTGATTATGATCGCATTTGTTTTCGCATTGAAATATTTTACATAGTTTCAATGTATGGTTTAATTAATTAGATGCTCCGGAGAGCTATATGTTGTTCAACGAGAACTATGTATGTACTTTGGTTTTAATGTGATGATGAACTTATATTAATTTGTTCACTTAATTATCTATTCATGATGTTCTGTAATGGTTTTTGACACACTTGATTATATATAATGCACACAGATGAACCGACAATGGATGTACGGTGACATACACACCTCCGAGTACATTAAGAGCGTGCATGATTTTCTTGAAGTGGCCGAGGCAAACAAGCAGAATGGTTTTATGTGTTGTCCATGCCCTATATGTGAGAATACAAAGTCTTACTCTAACCGGAAAACCCTTCATATCCACCTGCTTGAGAAGGGTTTCATGCCACACTATAATGTTTGTACTAAGCACGGAGAAATAGGGGTTATGATGGAAGACAGCAAAGAAGAAGAGGACGATGACAACTATGTGCCCCCTGAATATGGTGATGCTGCAATGGGGGAAGCTGTTGAAGATCAAGAGGAACCAAACGATGTGCCCAATGATGATCTCTGTCGGGTCATTGTTGATGCAAGGAGTCAGTGCGAAAGTGAAAAGGAGAAGGTGAAGTTCAATCGCATGCCAGAGGATCACAAAAAAGTTTGTACCCCAATTGCGAAGATGGCAACACAAAGCTCGGTACCTACTGGAATTGCTGCAGTGGAAGGCAGAGAATGGTGTGTCTGACAAAGGATTTGAGAAGCTACTAGAAATATTGAAGTAGAAGCTTCCAAAGGATAACGAATTGCCCGACGGTACGTATGCAACAAAGAAGGTTGTTTGCCCTCTAGGATTGGAGGCGCAGAAGATACATGCATGCCCTAATGACTGCAAACTGTATCGTGGTGCATACGAGGATTTGAACACATTCCCGGTATGCGGTGCATTGCGGTATAAGATCAGACGAGATGACCCTAGTGATGTTGATGGTGAGCACCCCTGGAAGAGGGTTCCTGCCAAGGTGATGTGGTATGCTCCTATAATAGCACGGTTGAAACGCCTGTTCATAAACAAAGAGCATGCCAAGTTTATGCGATGGCACAGAGATGACCGTAAGAAAGACGGGAAGTTGAGAGCACCCGCTGACGGGTCGCAGTGGAGAAAAATTGAGAGAAAGTACTGGAAGGAGTTTGTAGGTGACGCAAGGAACGTATGGTTTGGTTTGAGTGCGGATGGCATTAATCCTTTTGGGGAGCAGAGCAGCAATCATAGCACCTGGCCCATGACTCTATGTATCTATAACCTTCCTCCTTGGCTGTGCATGAAGCGGAAGTTCATTATAATGTCAGTTCTCATCCAAGGCCCTAAGCAACCCGGCAACGACATTGATGTGTACCTAAGGCCATTAGTTGAAGAACTTTTACATTTGTGGATTGGAAATGCTATACGTGCGTGGGATGAGCACAAACAGGAGGAATTTGACCTACATGCGTTGCTGTTTGTCACCATCAATGATTGGCCTGCTCTCAGTAACCTTTCAGGACAAACAAACAAGGGATACCATGCATGCACACACTATTTAGATGACACTGAAAGTATATACCTGGACAAATGCAGGAAGAATGTTTACCTGGGTCATCGTCGATTCCTTCCGACCAACCATCAATGTCGAAAGAAAGGCAAGCACTTCAAAGGCGAGGCAGATCACCAGAAGAAGCTCGCCATGCATACCGGTGATCACGTACTTGCTATGGTTAATGATTTAAAAGTAATCTTCGAAAAGGGTCCAGGCTGACTATCTGTTCTGAATGACGCTGAGGGACACGCACCCATGTGGAAGAAGAAATCTATATTTTGGGACCTACCCTACTGGAAAGACCTAGAGGTCCGCTCTTCAATCGACGTCATACACGTGATGAAGAAACTTTGTGTTAACCTACTTGGCTTCTTGGGCGTGTATGGGAAGACAAAAGATACAGCGGAGGCACGAGAGGACCTGCTACATTTGCACGAAAAAGACGGCATGCCTCCAAAGCAGTATGAAGGTCCTGCCAGCTACGCTCTTACCAAAGAAGAAAAGGAAATCTTCTTTGAATGCCTGCTCAGATGAAGGTCCCGTCTGGCTACTCATCGAATATAAAGGGAATAATAAATATGGCAGAGAAAAAGTTCTAGAACCTAAAGTCTCATGACTGCTACGTGATTATGACGTAACTGCTTCCGGTTGCATTGAGGGGGCTTCTACCGGAAAACGTTTGATTAGCCATTATGAAGCTATGTTCATTCCTCAATGCAATCACTCATAAGGTGATCGATCCAGAAATCCTACCAAGGTTAAGGAGTGATGTGGCACAATGTCTTGTCAGATTCGAGCTGGTGTTCCCACCATCCTTCTTCAATATCATGACACACGTCCTAGTTCATCTAGTCGACGAGATTGTCGTTCTAGGCCCTGTATTTCTACAAAATATGTTCCCCTTTGAGAGGTTCATGGGAGTCCTAAAGAAATACGTTCCTAACTGCGCTAGGACAGAAGGAAGCATCTCCATGGGCCATCAAACAGAGGATGTCATTGGGTTTTGTGTTGACTTCATTCCTGACCTTAAGAAGAGAGGTCTCCCTCAATCGCGGTATGAGGGGAGACTGGGTGGAAAAGGCACGCTAGGAGGGGACTCAATAGTATGTGGGGACGGGCATTCTTGGTCTCAAGCACACTACACAGTTCTACAGAATTCTACCTTAGTGACTGTCGCGGTGTCAAAACCGGCAGATCTCGGGTAGGCGGTCCCGAACTGTGTGTCTAAGGCTAATAGTAACAGGAGGCAGGGGACACGATGTTTTACCCAGGTTCGGGCCCTCTCGATGGAGGTAATACCCTATTTCCTGCTTGATTGATCTTGATGATATGAGTATTACAAGAGTTGATCTACCACGAGATCGTAGAGGCTAAACCCTAGAAGCTAGCCTATGATTCTGATTGTTGTTATCCTACAGACTAAACCCTCCTGTTTATATAGACACCGGAGGGGGCTAGAGTTACACAGAGTCGGTTACAGAGAAGGAAATCTACATATCCGAATATCCAAGCTTGCCTTCCACACAAAGGAGAGTCCCATCCGGACACGGGACGAAGTATTCAATCTTGTATCTTCATAGTCCAACAGTCCGGCCAAAGTATATAGTCCGGCTGTCTGAGGACCCCTTAATCCAGGACTCCCTCGGTAGCCCCTGAACCAGGCTTCAATTATGATGAGTCCGGCGCGCAGATTGTCTTTGGCATTGCAAGGCGGGTTCCTTATCCTAATACTCCATAGAAGAATTAGAACACAAGAATCGTGTCCGGCTCTGCAAAACAAATTCCAGAGGGTGTTCGACGGGCGTCACACAGAGTGCAGAGGCGCTATCATAAGCAAAGGCTCCGACGCCCCATGGCCAAAGGGTTCTTTCGTGGAGACTTCTGATTTATGGCAGCGGGAGTGGTTTTACATCACCGCCCCCCGAGGTACAAAGCGGGTGGCTGCTCCAGCGTTCCGCCCGCGCCCTCCACCGCAATTGGCATCATGGGTCAACAAGGGGCTGGACTGGGGGCCGGCTAACGACGTGCTGACATTGCAAAGCCGCATCCGATACCTTCTCAAGAGGGACGTCAGTCTTGTCAAGATAATGCAAGTAATGCCGGTTCGTCGGGTCCTGCCCTGCCAAGGTCGTCCTCTCTGTATATGGGAGTTCAACCCAGAAGGACCGCGAACCGTTCAACAATTCTTTGGCCTGACGCTCAAAGAGATGTATGAATCATTCTTCGGATCACGAATAAAGTGTTCGTACGCCACCGAGGACGCGGGTCTCAATTGTAACCGCCCGGATACCCAAGTAAGTAATTCCGCTACCAAACACACCATCCTTCATTTTTATTGTAACATCATTCCAAAAAATTGTTCTCTAACAGGACTGGCTAAAGAAGGCGGAGAGGATTAGGTGTCCAGCCCCTCTTCCCGAAGGCTCGCTGAATCCTTTGTTGACCAGGATGCTTGACCGTGCGCCGTATCAGGTGCCATCAGGAGAAGACGAGGGGAGAAATAGAGAAGCCACAGATGGGCCTCATTTTTTACACATCTAGATTAGAGGAGTAGGTGCCTCTGCGAAGGAGGATAATCGAGGAGGGGAATCTAAAATTCCTTCTCCTCAAGGCAAGAAAAGGGTCGCCTCCGAAGATTTGGAAATAGAGGATTCTAAACGAGGGAACAAAACCTCGCAAGGGGGCCAGCCCTCCACTGAGCTGTAAGTGAAAAAGTACTTTGATAGACATATCCTGTTTTGTCTCTGAGAATAATGACGGAAACATGTTTGTTGCAGTCCGGCTCGTAGCCCTTCTCCACAGAGTTCGTCCTCGGGGGATATTCCTTCGGAGATGATGGAGAGCGAGATGCCTCCCTCTGCCTCCCCGTCACAAGGGGCGGACGACCCCGAGATGTCGTCACGGAGGATTTTTCCTGATCCCCCAAGGCCAGAAGTTGACACTTCGGCTGCCCGGAGTCTGGAATATCCGGCTCCCAAAGAGAGCTTCAGGAGGAGTCCGGGATTATCCGGCACACAGCCGGACACACTAATGGGCCTTCTGGAGCGAGCGGCCATCTCGGAGACACATCGTGCCTTAATGGGTACGGTGGTTGAGAGCATTTCGTCCGTGAAAAGCGGTTTGAATGAAGCTTTTATGAGTCTACTGAGAGGCTTTGAGGTACGCAAAAATGTATTTTTGATGGTTCCACACATGCTAAGTGTGCTATGTATGGATAGTAGCCCCTGAGACTCTGGTTGCCATCAACGTGGCAAACAGAGGATCCTAATCTCTAGTAATAAGCGCGCTGCTTTATGTGCAAGTGGATGAGGGTCCGGCGGATGACTGATCTGCTGATTCTGCTGAACTAAAGCGGCAGCTGGACGTGGCTGATGCCGACATCGCGCTTGTTAACAAGCGGCTTGACGAGGCCCATGGTATGTATATTCGGCTTGTCAGCAAATTTTGAAGACGAGCATGATGCTAGTTTCTATAACATGTTGTGACTGCCGATGGGGCTGCTGCCATCGAGACCCTTTGGGCGGAGCTTGCCCGAGCCAAGGAGCAAGCCTGGATAAGTGATGCGGCCGCTCTGAAGGCGGTCGGGGAGTTAAGAGCCGAACAGGCTGCTCATCGCCGGAGCAAAGAAAAGATAGCCTAGATGGCTACCGCGTTGGAAGATGCCGCCAACCGCCGTGAGCTCCTTGAAAAGGAAAATCAAGCAAAAGCGGCTGACCTGAAGAAGGCCCTGGAGGTAGTCAAGGAAACCCGCTCTGAAATGAGGGGGATGAGGGAGGAGCTTCGTGAAGCCGGAAATATCGTGGCTGGAAAGCCCTATCTGTTGCGGATGAAATCCGGAGATCCGAAGTATGCCCCTCTGGATCAGTTGTGGAGTGCGGCGGATGCATATGCGGACCTGGCAAAGAGTGCTGCTGATGCGTCCGAGTTTTACAAAGATCGGAAAGACCATAAGGCTAAGAGGTTATTCTGGTCGCAGTTCAGTGCCCCGACACGTCCACTGTCATTGAATGAAAAGATGGCCACGTGGGTCGAACTCCACAGGTTGTCCGGGCTTGCTATGAGGTCTGTCGTGGATCATCTTTGGCAACAAGGACCAAGGCCGGACAACTATTTTGGATTGATGCAACAATTCCTTGGTGCTATGTCGCATACCGATGCTGTGAAGAGGTCGGCGTGCATAGAGGGTGTGCGGATGGCTCTTGCCCGTGTTAAAACATACAGGGCTAGGATGGAATCCACCGCTATTGCAACCCGGAGTGCGGTGGACGGCCAGGACCCGACCGAGCACTAATTCGGAGAAGTTTTAGAAGGCGCCCATTTAAGAGAGGATCAGTGCTCGAAGAGTGCCATGTTCGAATGACATGTATCGCGATTGTAAAGACAATGCTATTTTGATTATAAAGGCTGTTTTTATACTTTTGCCCAAAAGTATTATAATGCCTCCTATGCGGCCGTTTATGTATATATATAACCTGAAAGTTTGCAGCCGTCGGCTTCAGCCCCCATGCATATAATGCGGGGGTGTTCGAGAAAACGCGTAGTCACACTTGATCCAACGTCTTGGTCCGTTAAGGAGGTGATAGCGCGGCGAACCAGGCAATCGGCCTATATAGCTTTAACACTTTCACTTAGCCATAGGACTTTGACGGTGGGGCTACTATATAGCCCCTGGTACTTTCGCGTTCAGCCGGATATGGTGCGCGTATGTACGTGACCGAGAAACCAGTCCTTCGTTAATGCGGAGGAATCGCGAAGATTCCGCTGGGTCATCGAGTGGTTGACCAGTCTCGTGCTGTATCATGACAGTAAGTTTTCGGCTTTCTCTACTGAGGTGCTCGTCCAGGTAAACCGGGGCACAATCGCAGTAGTTCTCCTGGTGCCGCCTTAGCCGATAGAACGGAACGTAAGGTAGCAAAAAACGGGAGCCGGGCAAACCCAACATTTGACCAAAGACATGATTTGGAGCTGATGCATATAAGGCCAAACTCGCGACACCTAACACCCCCTAAGGTATTCGGACTTTATAATGTGTACTGGGCTGAATAACACCCTTGACAATAAGCCCTGAGTTTCCAGGTATGAGCATTAGTCTGGTGTGACAAAAATGCCGAAAATGCCATTATCCCTCCCGTTTGTATAAAGTTTCCGGAGGGGAAGAAGCAACAAGAGATATTAAAAAGGTTTATGTAGGGTCTTAATTAATCTAAAAAGAAACCTTTGAGCGGGGCCCTGCTGCACGTCTGCGCCTTTATCTCCATTGTGCCGTATCCTGGAAGGGTGTAGCACGATGATCATCTATAAAAGCAAAAACCCAGGTGAAAGACTTCATGCGAGGTGTTCATTGATCTGAATGAACCGTGAAAAATGCAATATGCTATTGTATTGATGGGGTCGAGCGGAACTATGGGCTCTTTTTGCGAGCAGCCCCTAGCATCTTTTATGGGGAAATCCAAACTGGGCTGTTACATTGGGTGGAGCGCCGGACTCGTCTAACCGTGTCCGTGGTCTTGATGACTGACCATTTGTCTTGATTAGAGGGACCGCTCAGTGTTCGGCTTCTAGAGCTGCCACGTATTCTTCCGCGCGTAAGGAGCGCTCTGTATTTCCGCTAACTGTGATGACGCCGCGTGGACCGGGCATCTTAAGTTTGAGGTAGGCGTAATGCGGTACTGCATTAAAACGAGCGAAGGCCGTTCTTCTGAGTAGTGCGTGATAGCCACTTTGGAATGGAGCGATGTCGAAGGTTAATTCCTCGCTTCTGAAGTTGTCGGAAGAACCGAATACAACCTCTAGTACTAGAGAGCCCGTACAGTGGGCCTCAACGCCTGGTATTACTCATTTAACGGTAGTGTTACTTAGGCTAATCCTTGAAGGGTCTATCCCCGTTTTGCGGATAGTGTCCTGATATATCGGGTTTAGACTGCTGCCGCCATCCATAAGGACTCGTGTGAGATGGTATCCGTCAATTATTGGGTCGAGCACCAAGGCAGCCGATCTGCCATGCCGGACACTTGTCGGATGGTCCCTGCGGTCAAAGGTGATTGGGCAGGCCAACCAGGGATGAAATTTAGGGGCGACGGGCTCAACAGCGTATATGTCTCAGAGTTCGCGCTTGCGCGTTCTCTTTGGAATGTGAGTTACGTAAATCATATTCACTGTTTTGACTTCTGGTGGGAGTTTGTTCTGTCCTCCAGTGTTCGGCTGACGAGGCTCGTCCTCATCTTAAGTTGGCGTCTTCCTCCCCTTTTGTTCGGCATTCAGTTTGCTGGCCTGCTTGAAAATCCAACACTCTTTGTGGGTGTGGTTTGCAGGTTTTTCAGGGGTGCCGTGAATCTGACATAATTTGTCTAGAATCTTGTTTAGGATGGACGGTCCATCTCTGCTGGCTTTAAATGTCTTTTTCCGTTGACCGGGTTGAGAGCCCCTGAATCCGGCATTGACTGTCGTGTTCTCTGGGCTGTCATTATTATTTTGACGCTTGTTTTTGTTGCGTCGCGGCTTCCCGTTGCCATGCCTGACTTTGGATGTGCTTGGGTTGCTGGTGCCGCTACGGCCCAGCCAGCTGTCCTTGCCCGCGCAAAAGCGGGTCATACGGCTTGTTAAGGCTGCCATCGTCCTCGACTTTTCTTGGCCGAGGTGTCGGGCAAGCCATTCGTCCCGGATACTGTGTTTGAAAGCCGCTAAGGCTTCAGTGTCCGGGCAATCGATTATTTGATTCTTCTTAATAAGAAATCTGTTCCAGAGCTTTCGGGCTGACTCTCCGGGCTGTTGAATTATATGACTTAGGTCGTCTGCGTCCGGAGGTCGGACATAGGTCCCTTGAAAATTGGCCCTGAAAGCATCCTCAAGCTCTTCCCAACTTCCAATTGAGTTTTCGGGAAGGCTTTTCAGCCAGTGCCGAGTTGGTCCCTTTAATTTGAGGGGTAGGTATTTAATTGCGTGGAGATCGTCTCCGTGAGCCATTTGGATATGAAGGATAAAGTTCTCGATCTAGACCCTAGGGTCTGTAGTTCCGTCGTATGCCTCTATATTCACGGGTTTAAATCCTTCCGGAAATTCATGATCCAGTACCTCATCGGTGAAGCACAGGGGGTGTGCGGCATCCCTGTATTTGGTTGTGTCGTGGCATGGTCTCGATGGTTGTTGTGTTCGGTTCTGATTCCAAGCTGGTGTTCGTTCAATGTGATCGTTTTGGTAGCTCCGATCCTGTGCCGGAGCGCGCTTCCTAGATCCATAGATGGATCTGGACATACTGGACTTTCTGTCCAGGAGCTAACGTAAATCGTGTGCTGACTTGTGGGCGGCATCATTAGCCGTCTTGTCACGGCCGTGGGGTGGTCGGTCCGGCTGATCGGTCATTTTCGGTTGAGTGGGCTCTACGGCCTCGTCATCGAATTCGGGCACCAGCTTGCGATTTGGATAGCTCTTTGTGTGGCGATCGTCTCGCGTATTTTTCTTCTGTGTCGAGCACTTTGTTCCACCTGTGGTTGAGCGTATCCTGCGCGGCCTTAAGCCTTTGCTTCTGCTTCTTTAGGCTCCTTGCGGTGGCGATAAGCCTTCTGTGGAGGTTCTCTTGTTCCAAGAGTTTTTCTGGGATGATGAGTGCATCATCGTCCGAGCTGTTCTCCTCTTCGGAGACAGGTTGTTGAATTTTACCCTCGGGATCGGCGTTATCTGACGTTGGCTTCGGACGATTTTCACCGTCCCCTGGTTGACCCTGCTCCATCATTGGATCAATGGGTTCATCGTTTCCTTCGGAATCAACCAGGGTATTATTATTTCTTGCGCTGTTGTCGTTGTTTTTACTGTGGCTTGATTTAGAGGGGCGTCTACGACGCCGCTTTGGTGGCTTATCGAGGGGATTATCCTTTGTTGTATCGTCACCATCGCCTTCTTTTGGTGTGTCCACCATGTATATACCGTATGATGAGGTGGCAGTCCAGCGCCCAGTAGACGGTGGTTCCTGTTCTTCTCCTGCGTCGTCGTAAATATCGTCGACGTCTTTGGAGTCGAAATCGAGTGTGTCAGTTAAGTCATCGACAGTGGCTATGAAGTGGGTGGTGGGTGGGGACCGAATTTCTTCGTCGTCTGCTTCCCACTCGAGCCGAACATAGTTCGGCTAGGAATCTCTTGACAAGGAAAGAGACCTTAATGAGTTTAGAACATCACCTAAGGGCGAGTGCTGAAAAATATCCGCGGCAGCGAACTCCACGACTGGTGCCCAATTAGATTCGACAGGCACAGACGCATGCGGTTCGGATCCTATAGCCGGAGACGAGTCCGAGGGTCTGATGACGCCACTTTCACAGGAGGTGGGATCAGTGTTAGGCTCCAACGCCGATGAGTGTGCGACTTCCATGGCGGGGTCCATCTACCCGCCTTCGGAAGGCACGATCTGCTCCGGATTGATTCTCGGTGCCACCGCAGGCGCGATCTCCCGAATACTGTCCGACGGCAGATCAAAGTCATGCCCGTCGTGACCGTTCAGCGTGCCTGGCGTGGGATCGAATCCGTCGAAGATCAAGTCTCCGCGGATGTCAACAGTATAGTTTAAGCTTCCAAACCTGAGCTGATGGCCAGGGGCGTAGCTATCGATCTGCTCCAGATGTCCAAGCGAGTTGGCCCGCAGTATGAAGCCGCCGAATACGAAGACCTGGACGGGGAGGAAAATGTCCTCCTGGACCGCATCGTTGAAGATGATCGAAGGGGCCATCAAGCCTTATAGCGATGGCACAGTGGAACTCTCAATGAAAGCACCAATGTCGGTGTCAAAACCGGCGGATCTCGGGTAGGGGGTCCCAAACTGTGCGTCTAAGACTAATGGTAACAGGAGGCAGGGGACACGATGTTTTACCCAGGTTCGGGCCCTCTCGATGGAGGTAATATCCTACTTCCTGCTTGATTGATCTTGATGATATGAGTATTACAAGAGTTGATCTACCACGAGATCGTAGAGGCTAAATCCTAGAAGCTAGCCTATGATTCTGATTGCTGTTGTCCTACGGACTAAACCCTCCGGTTTATATAGACACCGGAGGGGGCTAGGGTTACACAAAGTCGGTTACAGAGAAGGAAATCTGCATATCCGAATATCCAAGCTTGCCTTCCACGCAAAGGAGAGTCCCATCCGGACATGGGACGAAGTCTTCAATCGTGTATCTTCATAGTCCAACAGTCCGACCAAAGTATATAGTCCGGCTGTCCGAGGACCCCTTAATCCAGGACTCCGTCAGCGACCCCGTATGTCGATGAATGCAAGAACATTCTGCGCTCCAAACACCCGGACCAGGGTGACGACTTGATTACATGTGAACACATCAGGAGTTTTGGCAATTGGTTCCAAACACGTCTCAGGTGTGACAACACTGTTTCTGATGACCTGTACTCGTTGGCGAGGGAACCATCTTCGACTCTAATGACTTGCAAAGGGTACGAGATAAATGGGAATACATTTTACATGATCTCCCAAGATCAAAAGAGCACCAACCAAAACAGTGGTGTCCGCTTTGATGCAGCAACCAAGAGGGGCAAGGACACATATTATGGTTACATAGTGGACATATGGGAACTTGACTATGGATATGATATTAAGGTCCCTTTGTTTAAGTGCAAATGGTCAATCTGTCAGGAGGCTTGGTACAGGTAGACCCACAGTACGGAATGACATCAGTGGATCTGAACAATCTAGGATAGACAGACGAGCCATTCATCCTAGCCAATGATGTGGCACAGGTTTTCTATGTGAAGGACATGTCTACCAAACCGGGAAAAAGAAAAGATAAGGAAGCTGATACATCATACGATGAGCCAAAGTGCCACATAGTTCTTTCATGAAAAAGAGACATCGTGAGATTGGAGGGCAAGACAGATGTGTCTGAAGATTATGAAAAGTTTCATGAAATTCCTCCCTTTAAAGTCAAGGTTGACCCAAGCACCCTGTTAAACGATGAAGATTATCCATGGTTATAGCGCAATAAGCAAAGAACACAAGCGAAGAAAAAGTGAAGACTTTCTATCAACAACTATTATGATGATGCCTTTGATGTAGAATATCACTGCAGTTACATTTGAACAAATGAAATCCCTTTGTAACAGATGAGTTTTCGTCCAAAACCCTGATACTTCCAAAGAGATTGTCTATTTTGTACACGAAGTGCATCCAGCTTTTGTCGTAACCCTCTCAACTTTTTAGCACATGCTATATGAGTGAAATGGTCATACCATGCCAACTTTCAACCTTTTCAGAGTTCATTTGAAATGCTTTTATAAACCTCTAGTATTATTGAAACTAAAATTATATAAAATTTATGCAACTAAAATTATCAAAGTTTCTTCTGTTCGAAACATTAAAAGCAAAAAGAATTTTCATAAAATAAATAAATAAAGCAAAAAAGAAAAGAAAATAAATAAGTAGAAACAAAATAAAATAAATAAGTAGAAACAAAATAAAATTTAATAAATTAAAATAAATAAAATTTAATAAAATAAATAAATAAAAAGAGTTTTCATAAAATAAATAAAATAGCAAAAATGAAAACAAAATAAATAAGTGGAAACAAAATAAAATAAATAAGTGGAAACAAAATAAACTTTAATAAATAAGTAGAAACAAAATAAACTTTAATAAATTAAAAAAATAAAATTTAATAAAATATGTAAAAATAGCAATAGTAAGTAAAAACAAAATAAAATAAATAAAGAAAAAAAAAGTGCCACCTATTGGGCCACCACGACCTGAATACAACTAAAAACCCAATCATGGGCCAGGATTCAGCCCCGTAGATGGCCCAGTAGTCCCACAGGCACACAGTGACATGTTAGGCCCGAAAAGCCTGCAGTTGAGAGGAGCTTGAGAGGGTGGGTGCAGCGGCGCTTATAAACCACTCAGGAGCTCTCTCAACTAGCGAGGTGGGACTAAACTTTTGACACGCGCAGCACAAGGCCTTTGGTCCCGGTCATCCTCGGCCATGGGACGCAGCTACCGCCGCTGGCAGAAGGCAAGGTCAAAACCGCCGGCAGTGCGGAGCCCATGTTGCGGCAGCCCAGATGCCAGCTCCGTCCAGCGCTCGCTGCCGCTAGCTAGCCAAGATAGCTCCGTCCAGCTGCTTGTCTGCAAGGTATGCTAGCTAGATTGGCACGGCAGCGCGGCGGCTTGCTCGCGCTCGCCGCGCTCAGGCCAGCCATCTGGCTCGAGTGAAGGCTAGCGCGGCGGCTTGCTCGCTCGTGAGTCATGCTCGGGCCAGCCTGCCAACCTGTGGGGAGGCCAGCGCGGCGTCCGGCCCGTCTGGCGGAGCGACGGCCAACTCGCTCATCACCGGCGCCACCGACGAACACGCATCAGTACTGTTTGAAGTAATGTGCAGGAAAAATAATGATTTGAGGGGGAATAACAGGATAGAAGGTCAGATGTGGGTCCCTCATGTCAACGGTCAAACAAAATGTGTTGGTTTAAGCTGCCTCGTCAGCATGGACGTGTGGGCCAACCCTGTCATAAATGGGTTTAAACGAACCTAATCGGTAGGAGTACTAGGTAGTAGTTTTTGGCGTGGATTAAGAAATTTTGGGTATGTTTTTGCTATTTTTTGTACAACAGATTCTTCCTAGGGCTGGTTGAAAGTGGTAGTCTTTTGTTAATTACTCTACATATTGTAAGTAGGAGTGAAAGTTAAGCTTTGGAAGCCAATAAGCAAGGCTAGTTACATAGTGCATATGTGTATATGATTGAAAGTAAATATCAACCATGAGTGATTAATATCTTGATGGAAAACTCGAAACTATGGAATACTAGGAAAAAAATGCATGGTTGGAAATACTAGCAATGTTCATGTCCGTTTCAATGAATAATAATTAGAATAATACTTATTCACAAACGTGGTACAAAACACTCTAATTTTGATATACATATGTTTCAATTAGAATATATTCCTCGGGCTGCTTTGGTGAGGTCAGGGAGGGATGTGGTTGGTTTTAAGATACTAATTATGGGTTTTTCTGCAAATTGGTAGACAAGTGGGATGTTGGTGAGAAAAGGCAACAACTTACCTCACAATCGTTAGATGTAGATCTAATGGTCAGAAACGACGGATGGCAGACACACCAGCATCACCAACTTAGTCTTGTGAAGGAGTACTAGCAAGATCCGTGCATTGCACGGAACATCAAGATGCATTTTTTTACAAAACACTTGTTGTGATTGACCCTTGCGGGAGTAATCCCATGTGTAAAAACTAATAATATCTCGAGAAATAAGAGATAAGGTGAAGAGGAGTAGGGTGTGGTGGTGGTTGGTGGTCGGACTGAGCGGAGGCATGGGGATTGACGACGCCGGCAACGGCCACCAGTCCAGTTTGTTCCAGAGGCTTCCTTTCTTAATTGCTCAACAATGAGGTTTGTTGGATATAGGGATGAACGAGGGAAGGCCTTGTCTGCAAATGTGGAGAGGGGTGCGGGTATCTTTTAGTTTAATTTCCATCCGTTAGATATAGATCGGACGGTCTATATTGCAAGATGGCACACGTACCATCATCACCACCTCGGTTTTTTATAAGAGAAGAAATATAAGTATGGAGATACAAACGTATTATCGATACTTGCTTCCCTAAACTAGCATCTACATTCTATTCAACGCCTCGGCATGTGGGGCCTTAGCACAATGACTTCTCGACTTTGTAAAACAAAGATTTTCCCGTCGCCGACAAGGAGGGGGTGACGGCGGCGCGCTTTTTGGCTTGCTCTAGTCCTAGTAGTCATACTAGGTGGTCTAAGCACGTGTAGATTTATTCTTTTTCACGTCTCGTGTTTGCGGTACTGCCACGACTGTTGATGAATAGACGGTAAGTTATTAACGAGGAAACCCTTGATGAGCGTGTTTGCGAGAGAGAGAGAGACAGTGTGCGTGTGTGATATGTTAGAGACTGAGGCAATGATAACAGATTCTTTGTGTCTATGTGTGTGGAGGATAATGAGAGACATGTACATGGGGCTTTGTGTTGTGTAACGTGGAGACACATATACATAATTAGAGAGTGAGTGTGTGAGATACACATGCGGACATGGGGAGAGATGAGGATCCAGATAAATGGGTGTTTGTGCGTGTTTGTGTGTGTTTGTGTGTGTTTGTGCACGCGTTTGTGTGTGAGAGGGAGAGAGTGTACGTGGAGTAGAGAGACTACTGATGATGTAAACCTAGTATAAGGGAAGGGGGAATGGTGTGACATGTGTAGTAGCGGGATAGCACGGGTGCGGGCTGGAGGAGCAGACTATTTGGAAGAGACATCGAGTGTGTGTGTGGTAGAGGGGTGTGAGAGCGAGAGAAAGAAAGAGCTCGCGACGGAGAGAGAGAGGAAGAGTGGGGGCGAGAGGGGTCGTTTGTGTCCATAAATGGCATATAGATAGGGAGACAATGTTGATGTTGCCGAAATTGGCCTATGAACGGAGACGCAAGGGAAGCGAGTCACCGTGTGTGTGATAGGGACTTCATGAGAGATCTAGAATAGATGGTGTAGAGAACAATGTGCGAAATTGAGAACGATTATACATTAGGGAGCTATGCAAAGAGTCACGGAATATATGTATGCAGGGAAGGAGCTGGGGAGGGTCCGCATGTGGGAGAGATAGAAATAGGAGAGTGGTGCACAAGGAGACAAAGTGTGCTTGTTTACTGTGGGGGTGGTGTGTGAGGTGAGTGCGCGAGAACCACATAACTAGGGAGATAGACGTTTGGGGGCGACGTTTTGTGTGTATGGGAAATATACACTCTACATAGTCCGTGTGCTTGGGTAAGAGAGATAGAGGGAGACCTAGAGAGTGAGGGAAGAGATGTGTGCATGCCCGAGAGACAAAGTGATAGAGACCTATGTTGGGGTCCGTACTTTACAAGAGAGAGGGGTGTTAATGTGCTCGTATGTTGGTGTTTGGGGGGAGAGAACGACTTCTCTATGTGTGTGTGTGTGTGTGTGGTGGTGGGGGGGGGGGGGGGGGTTGACTTCAGATAAAGAGTGAGGTGTCTATATTTGAGGGACTTTAGCGTAATTGAGATATTATGCACTCATGGTTTATCCATTTGTTTCACAGTTTGTACTATGAGATGACGATACTTTTGAACATGCGTGATATACCTTGATGTACCAGAATTACAAACCTAAGATTGGAATTTTGGAATTCGACTCTATCATTAGCTTTTGTAATTCATTTAAGCGGAGGTACATTTTTAAGCCGGGATTTCGTGATTTCAAATTCATATATCAAACCAAGAGATATACACATACGGGCATGTTCAAACTTTATAATCATCCACTTTATTCATACACATACACATTTTTGCTTTTGTCATCATATTTAGGATAAACACATTTGGAATTTCATTTGAATTGGATCGTATGATGGTATTTGCTTGTAGCAGACCAATGATCCATATTTGAATTGAATGGACAATCTAAGTTTCGAGTTGGAGACATTGATTTTCAAAACTTGCACATTTTTTGCGTGCAAAACAAACAAATTGTCGGCCATGATATCATAGTCAGCCGTACGAGAGCAGAATACTTATAATTTTAGGCACCAAAAGCTTTCAAACTTCCCGCTCACATCGAAATATCACGCGCCCGAAAGTTTAGCCCTGCGATATTCCTGTTTTACCACTGCCACATGAACGGAAAAGGGCTGCTTTGGTAACTCCATTGTTTTCCCCTCTTTGCCCCCAACATTCTTCCCCAGAGCCCCTCCCCTTCCCCTCCCCGACCCCCCCAACCACGGCAAGCCGCCAAATCTAGTCCTCCGCCGCAGCGGTGGACCTCACACCAAGCCGGATCTACCTTCCGCACCTTGGAACCCCCAACTGCCAACTCACCACTTCACCGGAGCCGCTTCAGCGACTGGCTTGTCCACCGCTCCAGATCTCCTTGACCGCCATCATGGTCCACCGCACCGGATCTTCTTAACCGGCGCCCTCCACCACAGCGTAGGCCCTTCACCAACTCCCTCGTCCGCCCCTTCGTTGGCCCTTCATACAAGCCCTCGTCCGACGCAAAAGATCCACCTCACCGAAAGCACTATACAACGCGCCCACTGAAGCCTTCGTCCACTGCACCGGACCCGCTCCACGGACGCCATATTCAACTCCACCGGCCCTGCTTTACCGACGCCGCAGCCTCATCAGGTTATTTCGATTTGTACTCCTTCGGTTTTTATCTTTATCGTGCAACTGTTCACTTACCACAGCTGAGCTTTCTTGTATATCGACAGGCGCCACAACCGTAGCACCGGAGCAGCTTCAGCGACGGCAACTGCCGGCCCAAACTCAACCGCAACACGAGAACCATTGATGATCCTTAGCTATCAAGTATGACAACGATACACATACGCCGCCGAGATCAGGTACTATTATCCAACGGCCGGTGCCTACTTTCACTTTCCTACCATAAGCACCGCACCTTTGAATTTCTTCAGGGCATCGTTCCATTTTTCATGAGACGCGTTATTCTTCTTGCACCTGTAGGGCCATACTTCTGGCAGTGAACATCTTACATGTGTTAAATTACATACCAGTGCACATATAGTAAATATGCTTTAGTTTTGTTCTGATGCCACCTATTGGTTCCATCAGACTGCTTAATGTTCTCTATGCTTAATTACACATCAGCAAACTAGCATGTGGTTCCACTGCTTTTTGTCTGTTTTACCCTACATTTTCTGATGCTAGCTATTACATCACTGCTCCGAGCCTCTGTTCATTACTTGTTTGTGTGTTCTTGATCTTCCCAAGTTGCATGACTAATTTGATGCTTCTATGAATTATGGAGCTGCCAACCCCATCAAGCAAAATATTTGTTCTTTTGGTGCTGGCACCTTGAACAAGCATAAAAATAGAGGGAAGCAGATATATTGTTGTGTACGCACACACCCTTCTTTCATTAGTTTAGATGAACCATTGATGATCAATTCGGACCAGTGCATGCACTTAAAATTAATTTTACCTAAATAGATGGTGCAGAATAAACTACAACAACTAGATTTGCAACCACGAGATGCTGACGATATCTTCAAAAGAACATTGCAACAGCAGCTAGGCTTCACAGCAACATATGGTAAGCCAGTGTGTTTTAGTACATGTTAAATGTAATGCGAGTGGGCTGCTTTCTTGGTTTGTGCCCTCAACGTGTAATCCTACCGAATTACAAATAGCTCAGTTGTCTGCTTTGCTGTATTGCTTGATTTGAATGCTTGTTTTTTGTTACGTTATACCTGAGTTGGCCAATATGTCAGCAGTGCCTACTGTACTATCGTAAAGAAATGCATGCCTATTTCATTTGAGTCCTTAACTTTTCCTCTCAACTTCATCACGAGACTGTCTTCGTAGTTTATATGAGGCCACACCGTTAAATGCTTTCTTAGATTATTTCAACAGCTTAGATGCCTTGGAAACTTAAATATAGCGGTTGTACAGTCCCTTTCAACTTTCATCTTACCATTTTAACTTCTTTTCGGCTGATCCTGCTTTGAACTATTTAAATATAGTTTGCCATGCTCGGCAATAATTCGTCCGTCGTTTACCATGTAAGCTTACTGCCTGGATCATACGATAACTATCTCTTACTTATGTCCAGCGGAATCCTTTGAGGATGTCGTTCACACTAGGACACAATGTACAACCCCAGAATCTATTTGTGGAAGCAGTGCACCATCCATGTTACCAGATGGTAGCAGTTCAAAGGCAACACCGCCGGAGAGCAGTCTGAGCACAGATATTATAGTGCTTGAGGCTCTACAAGAGGCAGAAAGAGATGGTGTGGCTACCATGAATGAGGTAATCTTTATCTTGAGGCTGGAAATTACAGAATTAGCGGCACGCATCATGCAAGCAACCCAAGAATTGCAGGAAGTAAGAATGTTGCATTTGAAGACGGAGGAGGTCCTGCTGTTTCTGCTATCTGAAGCCCAAGGTAATCCCGGTTCTTCTTTAGATACTAGTTGAAATTGTCATTAGATTATTGTACTTGCATGTTGTGTCATGTCTCTGAATGGATTATGTTGCAAGACCCCCTATGTTGTCCGGAATTCCATGTTGTCCATATGTTGTAATGATCCAAATTTTTTAGGCGAGGTAATCCTCAGTACTTGTATGATTGACATAAGGTGAACTATTTTTTTGTGAGCATATCGTATTGGATGAAATAACTGTTTCAATCAGAGTGTAATCAACCTACTGAATTCGAAGATCACAACATTTCTAAATCATAATCATATATAAAGGTGGAATAAATCTTTGTTGTGGTTTTGAAGAAATAAATAACAAAACGTATAATTATCTGTGGATATTCGTAATCGAATACAAACTGGATTTGAATTTAGTTTGCCAGGTCCCGGGGCAAACGTGAATGCTAATTCTCCCAAGTTTTGAACAAAGCGGCTAAACACCCACTATAATTTGTGGGCTGCCCGAAGCAAGTGTTTGCGAGATGGAAATTATTGTCTACCCCTGACACTTGACATCCTTATCGACCGGATTAACACTGCTGTCGACAGGGGTAGACTAGTAACTTCAATCAGATGTTACACGACGGCCTCTTAGCCCATTCAGACACGGTGGGCGCCAAACGTGGGCGGCAAAACACATTTTATTCAAGCTCGTCCGAAATACATGTGTCTCTTCCTCCATTTCCCCATTCATACACGGTGGGCAGCAAAACAAACTCTCCTCGTCCAAAATCGATGTAGGCTAATATTTTAAATAGGGGTAGATGTGTAACTTCCATCAGACGTGACACAACCGCCCTACCTATCAGCCCCGTTCATGCACCGTGGGCGCCAACCGTGGGCGGAAAAACACCCTCTCCTCGCCCGAAATAGTTACCGGCAAATATTTGGGAGATGCAAGAGTACCTCCTATCCCCAACCGACGCGATGTCTAAAATTTTAAACGGGGGATAAGTTCGTAACTTTCCCCCATTTCAGAGAAGCGCGTCCCAAAGTTTGAGATTGCCCCCCCCCCACTCCCCTCAATTTCCCCATTCATACACCGTCGGCGGCACGACAACCTCCGCACTGCGACCAGCCTCCTCCGTCTGCCACCCCATCCTCCACCTTGCTGGAGCCGCTACCCTACCCCGTCGTCCACTGCAATAGATAGACGTCTCTCATCCACGGCGCTGGACCAGGATCCTTTCATCGCCTCCTCTTGCTTCATCGGCGCCATCGTCCACCTTGCCGTTGCCGCTCCTACGACCGCCTCGTCCACGGCAATAGGATACATCCCCTGACCCGGCCGTCTGCCGTCTAAAGTCTTCTTCCCCACCGCCGACAGCCATCGCACCCACATCACCCTCAACGTATCAGCATAGGCCTACACGGCATCGCAAGAGAGGTGGTACTCTTCCATATGTGCTTAAGTTATTGATCTCACCCGGAAAATAGATCGTAATTTGTTTACTGTACTTTTCTTGTCCGTACCAAATCGTAGTGGCTAGTTGAAAGCAAACATTGGTTGCGAAGTAGCTGTGTCCGGTTTGCACCTTCAGATCCGCCATGGCACAGGCACTATACTCGTAAAGCTTATGGTTTCCCCCCTTTATATTTACTACCATCATCATAGGTGCTTCGTGTCGTGCTAGCACTGCTCCTTAAGACCTCAACCCAAAGCTTACGTGTTCAAATACGAATCTGATATGATGCTCATATCACTAAAACAGAGAACGTTTAATTGGTCACCTAATGTTCCTATATTCGTTTCGAAAAGCATGTGCGCCACCCACTGGTCCAGCTAGTTCCACTTTCCTGATTTTTCTCTTGATGCTTAGGGTTTTCCCCTTTTATCTACTCTACTATGATCTCCGTAGGTGCTTTCTGTCGTACTAGCATTACTCCACCCTTCAAGCTAAACAACATAACACTCAGAATTCGAAAGCTTAGTTGTTCAAATATGATTGTGATATGATACTGATATTAGTTAACTGACACATTTAATTGGTTAGCTAAAGGTCCCACTTGAGTTTCCAAATGCATGTCGCGACATATAGAGAGACAGCATAATTGCATTTCTTTGTCACTTGTTAACCGTACTTTCTTGTCCATACCAAATCTTAGTTGTTATTTCAAAGCAAACATCGGTTGCTAACTACCCTTTGCTCGGTTTCCAGCTTCAGATCTGCCATCCCACTGCCACAGTCAACACTGTACTGATCATGCTTATGTTTTCCCCATTTTATGATGACCACAATCAGCCTACGTGGTTCGTGTCGTAATAGCACTGCTCCACCCATCGAGCTAAACAAGCTTAGTTGTACAAATTCATATATGATATTATTGCTGATATTAGTAAAACTGAGAGATGTTTAATTGGTTAGCTAAATGCTCCTACTTTAGTTTCGAAATGCATGTGAGCCACATATGGAGAGACCGGAAAGAGAAGTATTTCTCTGTGCGCTCTGGTTCATCATGGGTGGCCAACCGACATTGTATTGAAACACTTGTAATATCTTCACTCTCCTTGCTCTTCTGCTCTTCTTTAAGATGATACTCTTCTCTTGCGGTCGACTAGTCAGGTCAAGTTGTTCTCCCTTAGTATATTTTGAATCTACCAGGTCAGGTCGACTTGTTCTTCTTTACTATATGTTGAAGCTATCATCTGCGAAGTGTCATCACTTCTGGAGCTCTCATATTTTGAGGAGTAGGCCACATTATATTAATGCACACAACAAATTACAGCATGCATGGCATCTTTTAAAAGAATTGCAGAGATAGCACAAAGGGGTTTACAGGGAGGCAGTATTGGATTAGAATCACTTCTGCATTACAAAGAAAATCTCACTTGTTTTTATGTTTTCATGCATGTCAGATATTGAACATTATCAAAATGAATATGAGAATGGGCGCACGAGAGGAATATTGCTGAACGATCCACTGGCTAACAAACTTGGCATGGTGGAGGATGGCCTATCTTATTCACCCATCAAGGTGCTTGCTCTAACTTTGCAAAGTTGTATTGGTCGCACATATTTTACATCTGACCACTTGCATTTATTATACTTTGTTACATCATCTGCTTAGTTTAAGCATCATATATGAGTATATGCCATAACTATACATTCTCTGTACCTATTCCATGTATCGTCACACTATGTTTTTTCAGTCAAATGTTGTTCTTTCGTGATAGATGTCCAAAAGGAAGAGGGTGAGTGCAGATCCTCAAGGAGTACAAACTAGGTATTTGGAAAAGGTAGTGGTACCTGTTAAATCAGATAGATCAGCAGCCACAGAAAACACAGGCCCAACTGTACCACACTTTACCCCTATCAGGTACTGTCTATGATATCAATTCAAAATTTGAACTCCTAAATTTCTGCTTGTGCCTTACCTTCTCTCTTGTATGAAAACTAATTTCAGATGAATCTCCTTGCTCAAAGGATCATACGATCTCAAAACAATAATGGGCTCTGCATTGCTCTTGTCAGTACCACTCTCCCTTTTGCCTTGTAACGCTGTACTTAATTAATTGCTATTTGATTATGTATCATCAGTCTGCACCTAAGCTTCATTATCCTCTATTTCTTCCAATATTATTTGATCTATATTTACTCTTTGCAAAATATAGAATAATGGCAACGCTTATAAAGAATTTTCTTTGGAGAATTTATTGAATTATCCTTCCATCAACATGGAGAAGGGCTTTGTCCAGCCCGTGTAAACATGTAATGTAAGTTCATCCTTCTCAAGCCTTCAAACTTTGTTCTAGTATAGATTTGGATAGGCATCATTGCCTCCACTGCTGTTTGCTTTGCTGTTTACATCTGATTGGATGTTTGCAACAACTACTAGTTTCAAATTGTAGTTGTAAAAACATGTTCCTTATGCAGAACAGATCCATTTATTTGCTTATATAATTGTGAAACCTGTTACGTGTCTCCTTGTTTCTCTTTCAGAGTCGTATCTCTTATGCCAGGCAGAACTTTAGGGAAGATAGTGAGCCAAACCATCTTGAGGACAGCGAGATGACCCCAAGGTCCTATCTTGATGAAGATAGTGAGTTGAAGCTACTCACCAGCAGGTGTGAGACAACCTCTGTGCAGTCGCGGCCTCAATCATTTCGACTTCTTCAGTCTCAACTTAAAGCGGAAAGGCTTGCTTCAGCTCAGCTCTGACTTGAAGTCAAAGATGCAATGAAGATGTCAGAGGACTACCGTGCGCACCATCATGCCTTAAATTTAGTGTTGATGCATCTATCGTTGACACAACTAAGGTCTACTCAGCTTCTTCAGCTGTTTGGGGGGCCCGACCTGGCCAGGCCTAGTTCCTTCTCAAGTGCTCTCAGTTTTGTATATTCTTTTGTCGGTGCGTTTATTTGCACTGGTGGCGAACTTTGATGCCCAGTGGATGTAATATGTGTGATAGCCGTGATAGCCTAGCGTAAGTTTCTTTCTTATTTATTTCCCTGTTGTCTTTTTTATTTGTTTGCTTCTAGTCATTGCAGTTCTTTTTCTGCGGTTTGCTAGTGGCTGCAATAACCTACTTTTTAAAACTAGGCCATAATAACCATGGGCTAATATTTACTGTAGTGACACTGGGCCTCCTACAGGCCGTAGAAACAGTGGGCCTTCTACGGGCCATAGAAACAATGGGCCTTCTATGGGCCGTAGAAACAATGGGCCTTCTACGGGCCGTATCATCAATGGGCCTTATACGGGCAGTATGATCGATTGGCCAAACATGGGCCAATAACAGGCCGCATTATGGCCGTAAACGGGCTAGAGTTGGAATCATCCGTTCATGGGCCGACCATAATGGGCCATCGTTAATAGGTCGTATTTCATGATGCTATGAAAATGGCCCAACGTGTTAACGGACCACAAACGGGCCGACTGTAACCATGGGCTGGATTTGGCCCATAAGCAGAAAATGACAGTAACGGGCCGTAAGTAAACGAATGTTGGAAATGAGCCCAAGAATAAATGGGCTCTGAGAAGGCCGAAAGATAACATGGGCTGGAAACGGCCCAACGGAATATCGGGCCCTTAATGGGTATAAAGTGATACACTGTTCGTCATGGGCCACTTTCACCACGGGCCGTTAATTGGTGTAAAGTAATACACTGTTCATTACGGGCCAGTTTCACCATGGGCCGTTAATAGGCCAAGAGTTACATAGGGCCTCATATGGGCCGAAAGACGTCATGAGCCATACATGGGCCAGAAGTGAAAATGGGCTGGAATCATATTGGGTGGCCCAGATGACGCTACTGGGCCTAATTCGGATAAGGCGTAACGGGCCTTGGGTTAGCGAGTTGTAAATGGGCTATATGCGAACAGGCCGTTAACAGGCATTACATGGGCCGGGCCGCCACCTTTTGACCAAGTCAAACGGGCCGGCCTTTTCACATGAATGGGCCTCTATTGGGTCGTGCCACGTGTCAACGTATCATAGGCGCCTTCTATCCAATGAGTGGAAGACATCTGTCCCAACGGTGAGCCGACACGTGTTTCCTCTAGCCAATGATGATTTTACACGTGGAAAATCCCCATTGGCCGGGGCTGTTAACGGGTTATCAGATCCAAAACCCAACACGATAGGTTAACGGCGTTCCGTTATGGTGGATTCCATGTGTCGGTCACCCTTGACGAAAGCACTTCTGTGACGCGCGATTTATCGTCATGGAAGTGGACACTTCTGTGATGATAATTTTGGTAATGTCATGGAACACTTCTACGACATCACAGGTATGACTATCTTGATTCTATCTTAAATTTGTCATGGATGTACATGCATGACAAAAAACACGACCTACTATGACAAACACGTATCATCACAGAAGTGTATTTTTTTGTACTGCGCATAGGTATCTCTGGGCTCTCTCGGTAATGCACATCACTATAAGCCTTGCAAGCAATGTGACTAATGAGTTAGTTGCGGGATGATGCATTACGGAACGAGTAAAGAGACTTGCCGGTAACGAGATTGAACTAGGTATTGAGATACCGACGATCGAATCTCGGGCAAGTAACATACCAATGACAAAGGGAACAATGTATGTTGTTATGTGGTTTGACCGATAAAGATCTTCGTAGAATATTTAGGAGCCAATATCAGCATCCAGGTTCCACTATTGGTTATTGACCGGAGACATGTCTCAGTCATGTCTACATAGTTCTCGAACCCGTAGGGTCCGCACGCTTAAAGTTAGATGACGGTTATATTATGAGTTTATGTATTTTGATGTACCGAAGGTTGTTCGGAGTCCAGTATGTGATCACGGACATGATGAGGAGTCTCGAAATGGTCGAGACATAAAGATCGATATATTGGACGACTATATTTGGACACCGGAATGGTTCCGGGTGAGATTGGGACAACACCGGAGCTCCGGGAGGTTATCGGAACCCCCCGGGAGGTATATGGGCCATAATGGGCTTTAGTTGAAAGGAGGGGAAAGGAGCAAGGGAGCCCCCCCCCCAAGCCCAATCCGAATTAGGAGGGGGGCCGGCCCCCCCTTTCCTTCCTCTTCCTTCGCTCTCCCTCTCCAAATAGGAAAAGGAGGAGTCCTACTCCCGTTTGGAGTTGGACTCCCCCCTTGGGGGCGCGCCTCCTCCCCCTGGACGGCCCCCTCCTCCACTCCTTTATATACGGGGGAGGGGGCACCCCATAAACACAACAATTGATCATTGATCTCTTAGCCGTGTGCGGTGCCCCCCTCCACCATAGTCCCCCTTGATAATATCGTAGCGGTGCTTAGGCGAAGCCCTGCGTCGGTATAACATCATCATCATCACCACGCCGTCGTGCTGATGGAACTCTCCCTCGACACTCGGCTGGATCGGAGTTCGAGGGACGTCATCGAGCTGAACGTGTGCAATGCTTTATCGGTCGGACCATGAAGACGTACGACTACATCAGCCGCGTTGTGCTAACGCTTCCGCTTTCGGTCTATGAGGGTACGTGGACACACTCTCCGCTCTCGTTGCTATGCATCACCATGATCTTGCATGTGCGTAGGAAATTTTTCGAAATTACTACGTTCCCCAATACATTGCCCCTTTTTATTTTATTTTTTTTCTTTTTTCTTTTTTTCTTTTTTTGGGCCTTTCTTTTTTTGGCCTTTCTATTTTTCTTTTTTTTTCTTTTTGGGGACAATGCTCTAATAATGATGATCATCACACTTTTATTGATTACAACACATGAATTACAACTCAAAACTAGAAAAAGATATGACTCTATATGAATGCCTCCGACGGTGTACCGGGATGGTGCAATGAATCAAGAGTGACATGTATGAAAAATTCTGCATGGTGGCTTTGCCACAAATACAATGTCAACTACATGATCATGCAATGGCAATATGACAAAATTAATGTGTGTCATGATGATAAACGAAACGGTGAAAAGTTGCATGGCAATATATCTCGGAATGGCTATGGAAATGCCATAATAGGTAGGTATGGAGGCTGTTTTGAGGAAGATATAAGGAGGTTTATGTGTGATAGAGCGTATCATATCACGGGGTTTGGATGCACCGGCAAAGTTTGCACCAACTCTCAAGGTGAGAAAGGGCAATGCACGGTACCGAAGAGGCTAGCAATGGTGGAAAGGTAAAAGTGTGTATAATCCATGGACTCAACATTAGTCAATATAACTCATATACTTATTGCAAAAATTTAGAAGTCATCAAAAACCAAGCACTACGCGCATGCTCCTAGAGGGATTGATTGGTAGGAAAATACCATCGCTCGTCCCCAACCGCCACTCATAAGGATGCACAATCCAAGTACACTTCATGTTTCATATTTATTACACAACTTTAACCATGCGTGCATGCTACGGGACTTGCTAGCTTCAACACAAGCATTCTTTAAATTCATAATCACCCAACTAGCATGACTTTAATATCACTACCTCCATATCTCAAAACAATTATCAAGTATCAAATTAATCATAGCATCCAATTCACTTCCTATGATAGTTTTTATTATACCCAACTTGGATGCCTACCATTCTAGGACCAATTTTATAACCATAGCAAATACCATGCTGTTCTAAGAGACTCTCAAAATAATATAAGTGAATCATGAGAGACTAGCAATTTCTACAAAATGAAGCCACCGCCGTGCTCTAAAAGATATAAGTGAAGCACTAGAGCAAAAACTATCTAGCTCAAAAGATATAAGTGAAGCACATAGAGTATTCTAATAAATTTCAATCAAGTAGGATTCGCCCAAAATGTGTGTACAGCAAGGATGATTTTGGAAAACTAAAAACCAAAAAATAATATCATATATGACGCTCCAAGCAAAACACATATCATGTGGCGAATAAAAATATAGCTCCAAGTAAAGTTACCAATGAACGAAGACGAAAGAGGGGATGCCTTCCGGGGGCATCCCCAAGCTTAGGATTTTGGCTATTCTTAAATATCTTGGGGTGCCATGGGCATCCCCAAGCTTAGTGTCTTGCCACTCCTTATTCCATAGTCCATCAAATCTTTACCCAAAACTTGAAAACTTCACAACACAAAACTCAACAGGAAATCTCATAAGCTCCATTAGTGAAAGAAAACAAAACCACCACATAAGGTATTGTAATGAACTCATTCTTTATTTATATTGGTGTTCAACCTACTGTATTTCAAGTTCTCTATGGTCCATACCACTTAATGCTAGCCATAGATGCATCAAAATAAGCAAACAACACACGAAAAACAGAATCTGTCAAAAACAGAACAGTCTGTAGAAATTTGTAACTAACACAAACTTCTGGAACTCTAAAAATCCTACAAACGTAGGACTTCCTGTTAATTTGTCTCTTGATCAGCAGAAAAAAGAATCAACGCAAAATCACGTTTCTGTGATTTAACAAAACTAATTTCGTGCGCGCAAAGTTTCTGTTTTTTAGCAGAATCAAATCAACTATCACCATAGGTTATCCTATAGGTTGTACTTGGCACAAACACTAATTAAAACATAAAAACATATCTAAATAGAAGGTTTGATGAAAAATTTATTACTAAACAGAAACAAAAAAACACAAAAAAAATTGGGTTGCCCCCCAACTAGCGCTATCGTTTAACGCCCCTAGCTAGGCATAAAAGCGAAGATAGATCTAAGTAGTGCCATCTTTGGCACTCAATTCATAAGTATGTAATTTAATTTTCTTTCTTGGAAAGTGCTCCATGACTTTCCTTAATGTGAATTGTAATATAATATTCCCTTCTTTCATATCAATAATCGCGCCAATCGTTCTAAGGAAAGGTCTACCAAGAATAATAGGGCAAGAAAGATTGGAATCTATATCAAGAATGATAAAAATCTACGAGCACCAAATTTCTATTTGCAACAATGAGAAGATCATTGATCCTTCCCATTGGCTTTTTAATGGTGGAATCCGCAAGGTGCAAATTGAAAGAGCAATCATCAAGATCATGGAAACATAGAATATCATATAAAGTTTTCGGCATCGTGGAAACACTAGCACCCAAATCACACAAAGCAAAACACTCATGATCTTTAATTTTAATCTTTATAGTAGGTTCCCACTCAAATTAAGTTTTCTAGGTATATAAACTTCCAAATTAAGTTTTTCGTCATAAGATTGCATCAAGGCATCAACGATATGTTTGGTAAAAGCTTTGTTTTGACTATAAGCATGATGAGAATTAACAACGGATTGCAAGAAGGAAACACAACCTTCTAAAGAACAATTATCATAATCAAATTCCTTGAAATCCGAGATAGTGGGTTTAATGCTATTTAAAGTCTTGACCTCTCCAATCCCACTTTTACCAAATTTAGCATTAAGATCTAAGAACTCTGAATTATTGGGACGCCTTCTAACTAAAGTTGACTCATCTCCAGTCCCATTATTATCAAGATTCATATTGCAAAACAAAGATCTAATAGGAGACACATCAATAACTTTAAGATCTTCATCATTATTTTCATTGAACATTTCTGGTTTGGCAGCCATCTTATTGATTAAGGTAGCTTGCTTATCAGAAATTTGAGCTATAGCATTTTCAAGCCGGGTAATTTGAGAGTTCACACCATAAAATTCTTTAGACATATCATCAAGCTCTTTGTTCATAAAACCCAAAAACCCTTTTTGTTCCTTAAGTTCTTTTCTGAAGAAATTATTATGCTCAAATTGCAAAGTCATAAAGATTCTAGTATTTGATTCAATTTCTTCCAACCTTCTAAGATGGAGGTCGGTACTCTTAGGTAAAGCCATAAGAACAAACAGGCACACAAGCAAACACAAAAAGGCAAGCAAAAGAGAGAGAGAGGTTGGGAAAGCGAGGGTGAATAAAACGGCAAGGGTGAAGTGGGGGAGAGGAAAACGAGAGGCAAATGGCAAATAATGTAAATGCGAGGGAGATGAGTTTGTGATGGGTACTTGGTATGTCTTGACTTGAGCGAAGACCTCCCCGGCAACGGCGCTAGAAATCCTTGTTGCTACGTCTTGAGCTTGCGTTGATTTTCCTTGAAGAGGAAAGGGTGATGCAGCAATTGTAGCATAAGTATTTCCCTCAGTTTTTGAGAACCAAGGTATCAATCTAGTAGGAGGCTCCTCAGAAGTCCCACGCACGTACACAAACAAACAAAGAACTTGCAACCAATGCAATAAAGGGGGTTGTCAATCCCTTCACGGCCACTTGCGAAAGTGAGATCTGATAGAGATGGCATGATAAGATAAATATATGTTTGGTATATTATGATATAGATTGGAAAAGTAAAGATGCAAACAAAAGTAGATTGAAAGCTTATATGATAAAAGATAGACCCGGGGGCCATATGTTTCACTAGTGGCTTCTCTCAAGATAGCATAAGTATTACGGTGGGTGAACAAATTACTGTCGAGCAATTGATAGAAAAGCGAATAATTATGAGATTATCTAGGCATGATCATGTATATAGGCATCACGTCCGTGACAAGTAGACCGACTCCTGCCTGCATCTACTACTATTACTCCACACATCCACCGCTATCCAGCATGCATCTAGAGTATTAAGTTCATAAGAACAGAGTAACGCATTAAGAAAGATGACATGATGTAGAGGGATAAACTCAAGCAATATGATATAAACCCCATCTTTTTATCCTCGATGGCAACAATACAATACGTGCCTTGCAACCCCTGCTGTCACTGGGTAAGGACACCGCAAGATTGAACCCAAAGCTAAGCACTTCTCTCATGGCAAGAAAGATCAATCTAGTAGGCCAAACCAAACAGATAATTCGAAGAGACTTGCAAAGATAACTCAATCATACATAAAAGAATTTAGAGAAGATTCAAATATTTCTCATAGATAAACTTGATCATAAACCCACAATTCATCCGATCTCGACAAACACACCGCAAAAAGAGTTACATCGAATAGATCTACACAAGAGAGGGGGAGAACATGGTATTGAGATCCAAAAAGAGAGAAGAAGCCATCTAGATAATAACTATGGACCCGAAAGTCTGCGGTAAACTGCTCACAACTCATCGAAAGGGCTATGGTGTTGATGTAGAAGCCCTCCGTGGTCGATCCCACCTCCGGCGGAGCGCCGGTGAAGGTTCCAAGATGGGATCTCGCGGATACAGAAGGTTACGACGGTGAAAATTGTTTTTCGTTGGCTCCCTGGATGTTTTCGGGGTACGTGGGTATATATAGGAGGAAGAAGTAGGTCGGTGGCTGCCCGAGGGGCCAACGAGACAGGGGGCGTGCCTTGTAGGGGTGGGTGCGCCCTCCACCCTCGTGGCCGCCTCGATCGCTTCTTGACTTGCACTCCAAGTCCTCTCGATTACGTTCGTTCCAAAAACCACGCTCTCGAAGGTTTCATTCCGTTTGGACTTCGTTTGATATTCCTTTTCTTCGAAATACTGAAATAGGCAAAAAAAACAGCAATACGGGCTGGGCCTCTAATTAGTAGGTTAGTCCCAAAAATGATATAAATATGTAAAATAAAGCCCATAAACATCCAAAAGGGGTAATATAATAGCATGGAACAATCAAAAATTATAGATACATTGGAGACGTATCACTAGGGGACTCCCCCCTCGCGGCGCCATTCCCCGATCTATTTGCCATTGCGGTTGACCCATGGGTCTTTGTCGAGACGACCCTTATTGACTTAGGGCGTCTCGCTTTCCGGCTCCCCTTCGGCCCCCTTGAGGTGGCTGCTTGGGATTCCCTCCTCCAGGACATCTCCCTTATGCCAATGGATGTCGAGGAGACCCCGGATTCCCTCTCCTGGTGCCTTGAGCCGTCTGGCCGCTTCTCCACAAAGTCCCTGTACGCCGCCATTGCTCCCTCGGCGGCCCGGAGCCTTTTAGCCTGATCTGGGACATCCGCCTGCCTCTGAAGATCAGGATTTTCCTGTGGCAATGGATCCGTGGACGCCTTCCCTCTGGGGTTGAAGTACTCAATCGTAACGGACCGGGCGATGGGATGTGCCCCATTTGTGGCACGATTGAAGATGCTAACCACATCTTCTTCTCCTGCTCCACTGCCCAGTTCCTTTGGGCTTGCTTCCGCAGACGGTCGGTGGACAGTGGTGCAACACCAACTTCCCCGACTTACTTGCGGAGCTGAACGCCCCCCCCCCCCCCCCCTCGCGCCATATTAGATGGCTGTGCGTTGGGGTCCTCTCCTGGACGCTTTGGACTATCCGCAATAAGCTTGTTATTCAGAAAGTGCCTCTCCGACGTGCTACTGACGCGATCTTCAAATTGTGTGGCTACTTGCAGCTTTGGCGGCCGCTTAGCCGCCCCCAGGACCGGGACGTCATCACCACCCTCCTCGCTGACCTTCGCTCGATGGCTCTCCGCGTGGCGCTCCTGCTGCCGCCTCCTCCCCCAGAACCTGACTAGCTGTTGTTTGGGTTGCTGTGTGAAGTGTGTGTTTTGCTTTTTAGGGCTTGTTGTGATGTGCCCTCAGCACTAGCCCTTATGATCTTTCTCTGTACTTGTGGACCTCCATGTGCGTGTGTTGTGTTGGTCTTGTTGAACCTTATTGGATACTTGGCTTGGGCGGTTTCCTTTATAATATAAAGTGGTGCGAAAGCCTTTTTCGGTAAAACACGGTGGCCGGGAGCTATTCTAGCTAGTTGATAACTATAAGCCACCGTGGATAAAAGCTATATATCTATGCAGATCCACACGGTGTGGATGGGTGCTAGGAAGAAATAGAGACGATGTTAACTCATTATTAATAAGGTAGATGCTATGTACCCGAGATGAGTTATGTTTTGCCATTTTTTCTTCTTCTTTAAATTTATTCTTAGAGGATTTCCTCAAGTTATACATCCACTCGATGAGCTTGATATATTTTACTGGATATATGAATATAAAAGGTAAGGTATACAATGGGTCCTCATGTTAGGAAACATGCGTGCAACCGCGCGGCACGCTAAAACCTTTTTTTGGCGCGGAAATAGCTGTTTTTTGTGCATGGCGGAGCGCTGGATCCTGCGGTCACTGCAAAATAATAACACACGCGAGCAGCTCCAGCAGGCGCGCTAACTTACAACGCGCATGAGCAGCCGGCGCTGGCAAATAAGATTTTACATGTACATTTTGAAAATTTGATGATGTTTCAAACATTAAACAAATGCAAAATAAAGACATAGAATAGTTCCATTGCATGGCACATCAACAATCTTGCCACATCATTATTCAACCAAATCCAAAATCACCCAACAAAGTTCATGGCACAATAGTTCACACAAACAAATGGCACATCAACAATCATGCCACATCATCATCATCCTCCTCTTCTCCTGATTCTTCATCCTCATCCTAAGACGATTCTTCCTCCACCTCTTCGTTGTCGCCCGCCGCATCATGCGAAGGTAGGTGCTCCCATGCCTCCTGGCGGCGAAGCCGAAGCACAATCCCGTGCTAGGGTTTGCGCCTGCAGCGGCAGCAACGGAGTGGTCGCGGGTGTAGGGAGGGGTTGGGGGACGTCGGCGCGGCCTTCCATCGGTCGAATTTTGCTGGCGGCGGCGCGGGCAGGGCGAAGGTGGGGCGGCCAGAGAGGGTGGCGAAAGTGGGTCGCGGGCGCTCGATGGCCAGCGCGTGGGAGCGGGCGCACGAAATAAGCGAAGCGCGATGCCGTTTTGCTCCGTGCACTAAACCAACTATGCCGCGCGCGTGTTTTTTGCGCGTTCGCTCGAGCGCCCTGAACGGCTGCGCGCGCAAAAAAAAGGTGATTTTTCCAGTGCGGCGCTAAAATCGCACGCCTGTTGGAGACGCTCTTAAAATAGAAAATTCTCTATTCCGGACATGCCATTGAGGCTCTTTTTTTCTCCTTCTGTTAACCCTGGAATTATTTATATTCGCAAAAAAGAAACCCTGGAATTAGTTTGTACTATGATTTTCCCCACTTTTATAATGCAAAGGTAGCTAGAGCTCCTGCCGGTTTGGGTCAAAACAGTTGAGGCATTGACACAGCTACGCATCATATGGCTGGGTCCACACAGGCAGTGGCGAATCTAAGGGAGGGGGGAGGGGGTGGGGGGTGTGCTTCAACAGGCTTGAGGGCCCCCTGCAAAAAATGGGATTTTTTTACTAGTATTCAGCCTAGCCTGTTTAAAAAATTACCTTACTAGAACTAGAAAAATGAGAGTTAGTGGCTTTTTCATCACACCGTTAACTTAAGCTCCCCCTCCATTTTCTTTCAAGATTCGCCACTGAACACAGGCTCATGCTCCATCTAGGGGCTGATTGTAGGCAACCAAATGTTGCCACTTTGTATTTTATTTTTTAGAGCCATCAGATAAGAATGCTCTAAGAAAATATAGCACCAATATCTGTCACAGGATAATTAAAAAACCCAGGCTGAAAACATAAAAGGAAGCTGACTAGTCATCCCACTTGTTAAGTCGCTACATTTACTAAGCTAATTCTGCAGGGAGCAACTCAATTATGCAGGTTTAATACTCAGTACACACAATTACTGATTAACATTAACAGGAAATGAAAGGATGGTCAAAAGTTTAAGGGACGGAGTCGTGTATTTTCTCTAGCAGTCGTGGCCGGACTGACCATGAGCGCCAAGGTGCATGGTGCTACTATACCCAGTTTCATAATTGTTTTGATAAAAATGTAACTTTGATCGATTGCAGAATCAGATGTCTTGTGAAGAAGTCAGGCAAGAGAATTATCGAAACTGCTCACTAGGCTCCGGCTATGAAAATTGTAGGCATGCTCGGTTTGTACTTTAACATTGACTAGTCAATGTGTTGGCAAAACAAAAACATGCCGAAAATAATAATAACGTGTAAAGATCAGCAGGGCAGTTTGGTAAACAATATTCCGTGATTCAGCCCATGCTAGTAAGCCAAAGTTTTGCATCAAGATATTTTGAAGACGACCGACATCTGTATTTTAGTTCTGCCACAGTGCACACACCCATTCGAGTTATGGCTGAGATCCTGAAACTTCTGATGATAAAAAGATGGCCTCTATCTGTATGCTCCATAGTTTGAAAATCCGAACCGGTGAGCTTATTGGTTTAGGTTTTCACTGGTCGGACCGCCAGTTCGCCTCTTCAGTGTTTAGGTTTCTAGGAGCCAAAAAAATATATTTTTTACTAATGTAGCAGTGAGAACTGAGAACAGGTCAAATAATGTTATTTTCTACCATATGACAAGGACTTAAGTCAGGCAAGCGGGTTAGTGGGACAATCCTTTGTCTTCAGTTGTTCCTTAGGATATGGCATATGGGTTCGATTTCAAGTGGAACAGGTGGTGCGAGCGAACCAAGAACAACCACGGTGACTGCATTGGGATTGTGGCGGAGTTTGGCCATAGAAACCGGCAATGAACTGCAGAGTGGAAGGGAAGCCATACTTTGTTGAGTGACCGGCGACATTGCTGAGTCTGAATGGAGTTCCCAGGATTCTTGTAATAAAAAAGAAAGCAAATACCCCTGATGCATGATAGGATTTCACCTCACTATAATTTGGTCCGTTTCTAATGCCTCCCAAATCTAACATATCCGTGATGGTGTGCGACTTTGACAGCCTCAAATTAGGAAAATTGTCTTGACTTGGTATCCAGGGTGGCTAATTCACTTCTTGTGAATGACCTAATATATTAAAAAAAATAGTCTGCCTCTGGCTAGATGGTCACATAATAAACCACAATGGATGGAAGTTATACTGACTAGTTTATAACTGTAAACTACCGGGGATGTGAACTATTTATATGCATGCATACCAAATGGGAGCTAGGAAGCAATAAAGACAATGTAACAACTACCACATATATAGAGGCCGGGGGTGATCCTCCTTTTCAAAAAAAAAAAAACAACTACCACATGGTGTATGTGGTAAGCAACCTCAAAACGAACAATGTCAAGAAAAAAGACAATATAACAACTCATCGATATGGTCCCTTTTCGAGAACACTCATACCACGGAATACGAGTAATGACTTCCTACATTATGTTTCTTTCTTTTCTGTTTTCTCAATTTCTTTTCTTTTTTCTCACGGGGAAATAGCTAGTGGAGGATGAAGGAGTCCGCTCCGTCTCTCACTCTCAAATCTGTGTTGAGGGCCAAGGGGGCCCTGCGACGCCGGATCGCGCGCCTACGGCATCCAAGGGTGATCTGCTTGGCTGCTTCTGGGCGCTCTTGCTATCGGACGGGGGGTTTGATGGGGAAAGGAATCAAATTTGGAGTGCGACGCGGACGAGTAGAGCTCGTGTGTCCGGCACCGGTGAGACCACTTGGTGATATTCTGCACGGAAATTGGCTGCAAGTTCGCTCCAGGAAAGGTCGGCATTCTTCTTTTACCCAGGTGCGCGTGGTTCCCGACGGTCAGCTTGGCCATCATGAACTGTAACAATCAAACCCTAAATTGTTCTGTACGTACATGTTCAAGCGTACGGAAATTTCAATCAGGAATAGCAGTCAGGATTGGAGATTATAATGCGCAAAGTGGGAGTAGCTGCTTTGAGATTGTGAATGCAACGTGTCATCCATCTGGACGGGTCTCACGTGCTGGCATGTGGTCTCATAGATTTTTTTTTTCCTGTGCTAGGTGCCCCAGGTTGCCGGGCAGGCACCCTGGCGGTTAAAACGGCCACGTGCCATTGCACTCAATTGGTCATGGTCATGGTGTTCTAGTTTTAGATGGTCCTCGAGATAAGTGGCCGTTCCAGAGTATGTCACATGGGCTTAGCAAAGACATTGAAACGTGTTTTGGCACTATATATATGCTTCTCAAGTTCCACTCCTCTTCTCATAGACTCATACTACGTACGTAGGAATAAGAAATTCATGTTCGGTATACTTGGTTGACATGTATGAACATTAGGCTTCTCCAACGCCGACCCTCAAACCATTCATAACCGTCCGGACCGCGTGCTCCAAACATGTTTTTCCATTCAAGGAGGTCTTGTATTGGTCCACTCGACGGTCCGGACGTCCTTTTTTGCAAATCGGTAGCAAACCGGCTGAGGGGTATATGGCGTCAGGACCGCTGCTACGCCCGCTTCTTAATGCCATGGTCCACCAAAAAAACCCACCCACCTCTCCTACGCTTTTTATCCAACGCACGGGCTACTTCGCGTGCCGTATTCATGCCGGCCCAGAGCATGTAGCGGTCAGCATTGAAGCTGCACGACATGACCCGACGGGGGGGGGGGGGGGGGGTGCTGGCCGGCGCGCCCTCTCGGACATCGCCGCTTCAATGTGAACGCCGCGTTCTGAGAAACCAACTCCAGTTGTGACCGAAGCTAGCCCCATCAATTCAATGATCAACCAGAATGAAAGGCGGTCGCCAATGCAAAGTTAACACTGAACCATTGCTTAGAAGAACATATCGGTCTTCAAAGATTGTTCTTTGAACTAGGCCAGTAGCAAAAGAGTGGGGAGTGAAGAATTAGCATCACAGGGCATTATGTACAGAAGTATCCCTACACATGGGCATTATCTACAGGAATGGCAAAATAAACACCTTTGTGTGACGATGGATTCTATAACATGGCAGGTTCTACCACTTTTTTCGCCATGACAAATTTGAAACACAACACATGATGACGACTCTTTTTCCAATTCATGTAAGAGAATTTTTACTAGACGTATAGTTTCCTTCAAAAACTGGAAACCTGGTAAATTTTCCTGTATTTGCCGACGGTAACTTAAGAGGGAATATTTTATTTGTATGGAAAATTTTATTATACAATGGCAATCTTTTTCACAATTGCATGTTGAATTTAATATACATTTGCCATAGCAATTTCTACCAGCGGCACCACCAGGGGAACCAATGTCTTTTGCTATGTTAGATGAACAATTTATTTTACATATATGGCAATTTTATTGTACAAACCATGACAATTTTACTTAAAACACCATGACAAATTTAAATATCTATCTCTCTTGGCAATTTCCTATTGCAAAACGCACGGTACAACAAAAATGCGTAATTTTTTTTTGCATTGTCAAATTAATGGATAAATATTTTGCCTTACCAATGCCATATTTGACATGTGTTTCTATTTTTTGAAACTTACCATGCTATGTTGTACATTTTAGTAATCGTTTTTTGCCACCCCAGTTATACCTCTATTGCCACTATAATTAAAAATAAAAATTTGCCACCCAATTATGAGGTAAATAAGATGATGCTGCCATGCTATGTTGTACATTTTAGTAAAATATTTCTGTCATCCCAATTCCACCTTTGTTGTGATGATGACAATTTTTTGCCATGTTTTCATGAACATACATGGAAAAATTATTATAAAAATCATGGAAATTTTAATTTAAATATTATACAAATATTTAATATGCACCTGCCATGGAAACTTTTATTTTCAATAACATGGCAAGTTTAATATGCGTTTTCGCGATGCAATTTTTGCCAGTGGCAGATCCAGCGAAACAAATGTTTTTTTGCACGTTAGATGAACAATATTTTTACGTCTATGAAAATTTTTATTGTACCTTCCATGAAAACTGTACTTAAAATGCAGTGGCAAATTTAAATATGCATCTACCATGGCAATTTTCTGTTGCAAAACCCACGCTATAACAAAAATGTGCAAGTTATATTTTTTGCATTGTCAAATAAATTTATATCACTTTTGCCTTCTTAATGCCATATTTGTCGCATGTTTTCGTTTTTTAAAACATACCATTAATATTTTTTTAGTTAGCTGACATGCAATGCAAAACAAATAAATCTGTTCTCCATGCTATGTTGTACATATTAGTCACCTCCTTTTTGCCATCCCAGTTATACCTCTATTGGCACTATAATTCAAAGAAATGAAAATTTGCCACAAAATTATGAGGAAAATAAGACGAAGCTGCCATACTATGTTGTACAGTTTAGTCACATATTTCTGTCATCCCAATTCTACCTTTTTTGACATGATTATACATGTTGGGGAACGTAGTAATTTCAAAAAATTTCCTACGCACACGCAAGATCATGGTGATGCATAGCAACGAGAGGGGAGAGTGTTGTCTACGTACCCTCGTAGACCGAAGCGGAAGCGTTGACACAACGTAGAGGAAGTAGTCATACGTCTTCCCGGTTCGACCGATCCAAGCACCGTTACTCCGGCACCTCCGAGTTCTTGACACGCGTACAACTCGATGACGCACCCCGGGCTCCGATCCAGCAGAGCTTCAGGGAGGAGTTCCGTCAGCATGACGGCGTGGTGACGATCTTGATGTTCTACCGTCGCAGGGCTTCGCCTAAGCACCGCTACAATATGATCGAGGTGTAATATCGTGGAGGGGGGCACCGCACACGGCTAAGGAACGATCACGAAGATCAACTTGTGTGTCTATGGGGTGCCCCCCTCCCCGTATATAAAGGGGAAGAGGAGGAGGGGGCCGGCCAAGAGGGGAGGCGCGCCCTAGGGGGGGCAAACCTACTCCAAGTAGGTTTGGCCCCCCTTTCCTATTAGGAGTAGGAGGGGAAGGAAGGAGTAGGAGAGGGGGAAGGCAAGGGGGGCGCCCCCCCCCCCCCCCTTCCTTGTCCTATTCGGACTCAAGGGGAGGGGGCGCGCCTCTTGCCCTGGCCGGCCCCTCTCTCTCTCTCCACTAGGGCCCATCAAGGCCCATTAATTCCCGGGGGGGTTCCGGTAACCCTCAGGTACTCCGGTTTTTCTCCGAAAACACCCGGAACACTTCCGGTGTCCGAATATAGTCAAATAAATTTATATCACTTTTGCCTTCTTAATGCCATATTTGTCGCATGTTTTCGTTTTTTAAAACATACCATTAATATTTTTTTAGTTAGCTGACATGCAATGCAAAACAAATAAATCTGTTCTCCATGCTATGTTGTACATATTAGTCACCTCCTTTTTGCCATCCCAGTTATACCTCTATTGGCACTATAATTCAAAGAAATGAAAATTTGCCACAAAATTATGAGGAAAATAAGACGAAGCTGCCATACTATGTTGTACAGTTTAGTCACATATTTCTGTCATCCCAATTCTACCTTTTTTGACATGATTATACATGTTGGGGAACGTAGTAATTTCAAAAAATTTCCTACGCACACGCAAGATCATGGTGATGCATAGCAACGAGAGGGGAGAGTGTTGTCTACGTACCCTCGTAGACCGAAGCGGAAGCGTTGACACAACGTAGAGGAAGTAGTCATACGTCTTCCCGGTTCGACCGATCCAAGCACCGTTACTCCGGCACCTCCGAGTTCTTGACACGCGTACAACTCGATGACGCACCCCGGGCTCCGATCCAGCAGAGCTTCAGGGAGGAGTTCCGTCAGCATGACGGCGTGGTGACGATCTTGATGTTCTACCGTCGCAGGGCTTCGCCTAAGCACCGCTACAATATGATCGAGGTGTAATATCGTGGAGGGGGGCACCGCACACGGCTAAGGAACGATCACGAAGATCAACTTGTGTGTCTATGGGGTGCCCCCCTCCCCGTATATAAAGGGGAAGAGGAGGAGGGGGCCGGCCAAGAGGGGAGGCGCGCCCTAGGGGGGGCAAACCTACTCCAAGTAGGTTTGGCCCCCCTTTCCTATTAGGAGTAGGAGGGGAAGGAAGGAGTAGGAGAGGGGGAAGGCAAGGGGGGCGCCCCCCCCCCCCCCCCCCCCTTCCTTGTCCTATTCGGACTCAAGGGGAGGGGGCGCGCCTCTTGCCCTGGCCGGCCCCTCTCTCTCTCTCCACTAGGGCCCATCAAGGCCCATTAATTCCCGGGGGGGTTCCGGTAACCCTCAGGTACTCCGGTTTTTCTCCGAAAACACCCGGAACACTTCCGGTGTCCGAATATAGTCATCCAATATATCAATCTTTATGTCTCGACCATTTCGAGACTCCTCGTCATGTCCGTGATCACATCCGGGACTCCAAACAACCTTCGGTACATCAAAATACATAAACTCATAAAGTAACTGTCATCGTAACTTTAAGCGTGCGGACCCTACGGTTCGAGAACAGTGTAGACATGACCGAGACACGTCTCCGGTTAATAACCAATAGCGGGACCTGGATGCCCATATTGGTTCCTACATATTCTACGAAGGTCTTTATCGGTCAGACCGCATAACAACATACGTTGTTCCCTTTGTCATCGGTATGTTACTTGCACGAGATTCGATCGTCGGTATCCAATACCTAGTTCAATCTCGTTACCGGCAAGTCTCTTTACTCGTTCCGTAATACATCATCTTGCAACTAACTCATTAGTTGCAATGCTTGCAAGGCTTAAGTGATGTGCATTACCGAGAGGGCCCAGAGATACCTCTCCGACATTCGGAGTGTCAAATCCTAATCTCGAAATACGCCAACCCAACAAGTACCTTTGGAGACACCTGTAGAGCACCTTTATAATCACCCAGTTATGTTGTGACGTTTGGTAGCACACAAAGTGTTCCTCCGGTAAACGGGAGTTGCATAATCTCATAGTCATAGGAACATGTATAAGTCATGAAGAAAGCAATAGCAACATACTAAACGATCGGGTGCTAAGCTAACGGAATGGATCATGTCAATCAGATCATTCAACTAATGATGTGATCTCATTAATCAAATAACAACTCTTTGTCCATGGTTAGGAAACATAACCATCTTTGATTAACAAGCTAGTCAAGTAGAGGCATACTAGTGACACTCTGTTTGTCTATATATTCACACATGTATTATGTTTCCGGTTAATACAATTCTAGCATGAATAATAAACATTTATCATGATAGAAGGAAATAAATAATAGTTTTATTATTGCCTCTAGGGCATATTTCCTTCAGTCTCCCACTTGCACTAGAGTCAATAATCTAGATTACATCACCATTTGATTAATATCGATAGTTCACATCATCATGTGATTAACACCCATAGTTCACATCGCCATGTGACCAACACCCAAAGGGTTTACTAGATTCAGTAATCTAGTTCACATTGCTGTGTGATCATGTTTTGCTTGTGAGAGAATCTTAGTCAACGGGTCTTTCACATTCAGATCCGTTATGTATTTTGCAATTTTCTATGTGTACAATGCTCTGCACGGAGCTACTCTACCTAATTGCTCCCACTTTCAATATGTATCTAGACCGAGACTTAGAGTCATCCAGATTGGTGTCAAAACTTGCATCGACGTAACCCTTTACGACGAACCTTTTGTCACTTCCATAATCGAGAAACATATCCTTATTCCACTAAGGATAATTTTGACCGTTGTCCAGTGATCTACTCCTAGATCACTATTGTACTCCCTTGCCAAACTCAGTGTAGGGTATACAATAGATCTGGTACACAACATGGCATACTTTATAGAACCTATGGCCAAGGCATAGGGAATGACTTTCATTCTCTTTCTATCTTCTGCCGTGGTCGGGTTTTGAGTCTTACTCAATTTCACACCTAGTAACACAGGCAAGAACTCTTTCTTTGACTGTTCCATTTTGAACTACTTCAAAATCTTGTCAAGGTATGTACTCATTGAAAAAACTTATCAAGCATCTTGATCTATCTCTATAGATCTTGATGCTCAATATGTAAGCAGCTTCACCGAGGTCTTTCTTTGAAAAACTCCTTTCAAACACTCCTTTATGCTTTGCAGAATAATTCTACATTATTTTCGATCTACAATATGTCATTCACATATACTTATCAGAAATGCTGTAGTGCTCCCACTCACTTTCTAGTAAATACAGGCTTCACCGCAAGTCTGTATAAAACTATATGCTTTGATCAACTTATCAAAGTGTATATTCCAACTCCGAGATGCTTGCACCAGTCCATAGATGGATCGCTGGAGCTTGCATATTTTGTCAGCACCATTAGGATTGACAAAACCTTCTGGTTGCATCATATACAACTCTTCTTTAAATCTATTAAGGAATGTAGTTTTGTTTATCCATTTGCTAGATTTCATAAAAATGCGGCAATCGCTAACACGATTTGGACAGACTTAAGCATCGCTACGAGTGAGAAAATTTCATCGTAGTCAACACCTTGAACTTTGTCAAAAACCTTTTTCGACAATTCTAGCTTTGCAGATAGTAACACTACCATCAACGTCTATCTTCCTCTTGAAGATCCATTTATTTTCTATGGTTTGCCGATCATCGGACAAATCCATCAAAGTCCATACTTTGTTCTCATACATGGATCATATCTCAGATTTCATGGCCTCAAACCATTTTTGCGGAATCTGGGCTCATCATCGCTTCCTCATAGTTCGTAGGTTCGTCATTGTCAAGTAACATGACCTCCAGAATGGGATTACCGTACCACTCTGGTGCGGATCTCACTCTGGTTGACCTACGAGGTTCGGTAGTAACTTGATCTGAAGTTACATGATCATCATCATTAGCTTCCTCGCTAATTGGTGTAGTAGTCACAGGAACAGATTTATGTGATGAACTACTTTCCAATAAGGGAGAAGGAACAATTACCTTATCAAGTTCTACTCTCCTCCCACTCACTTCTTTCGAGAGAAACTCCTTCTCTGGAAAGGATCCATTCTCAGCAACGAATGTCTTGTCTTCGGATCTGTGATAGAAGGTGTACCCAACAGTCTCCTTTGGGTATCCTATGAGGACGCATTTCTTCGATTTGGGTTTGAGCTTATCAGGATGAAACTTTTTCACATAAGCATCACAACCCCAAACTTTAAGAAACGACAACTTTGGTTTCTTGCTAAACCACAGTTCATATAGTGTCGTCTCAACGGATTTAGATGGTGCCCTATTTAACGTGAATGCAGCTGTCTCTAATGCATGATCCCAAAAAACGATATTGGTAAATCGGTAAGAAACATCATTGATTGTACTATATCCAATAAAGTACGGTTATGACGTTCGGACACACCATTACGATGTGGTGTTCCAGGTGGCATGAATTTGTGAAACTATTCCACAATGTTTTAGTTGAAGACCAAACTCGTAACTCAAATATTTGTCTCCGCGATCAGATCGTAGAAACCTTATTTTCTTGTCACGATGATTTTCCACTTCACTCTGAAATTCTTTGAACTTTTCAAATGTTTCAGACTTATGTTTCATCAAGTAGATATACCCATATCTGCTCAAATCATCTGTGAAGGTCAGAAAATAATGATACCCGCCGCGAGCCTTAACACTCACCGGATCGCATACATCAGTATGTATTATTTCCAATAAGTCAGTTGCTCACTCCACTGTTCCGGAGAACGGAGTCTTAGTCATCTTGCCCATGAGGGATGGTTCGCAAGCATCAAGTGATTCATGATCAAGTGATTCCAAAATCCCGTTAGCATGGAGTTTCTTCATGCGCTTTACACCAATATGACATAAACGGCAGTGCCACAAACAAGTTGCACTATCATTATTAACTTTGCATCTTTTGGTTTCAATATTATGAATATGTGTATCACTACGATTGAGATCCAATGAACCATTTTCATTGGGTGTGTAACCATATAACTTTTTATTCATGTAAACAGAACAACAGTTTATTCTCTTACTTAAATGAATAACCGTATTGCAATAAACACGATCAAATCATATTCATGCTCAATGCAAACACCAAAAAACATTTATTTAGGTTCAACACTAATCCCGAAAGTATAGGGAGTGTGCGATGATGATCATATCAATCTTGAAACTACTTTCAACACACATCGTCACTTCACCCTTAACTAGTTTCTGTTTATTCTGCAACTCCCGTTTCGAGTTACTACTCTTAGCAACTGAGCCAGTACCAAATACCGAGGGGTTGCTATAAACACTAGTAAAGTACACATCAATAACATGTATATCAAATATACCTTTGTTCACTTTGCCATCCTTCTTATCCGCCAAATACTCGGGTAGTTCTGCTTCCAGTGACCAGTCCCTTTGCAGTAGAAGCACTTAGTCTCAGGCTTATGTCCAGACTTGGGCTTCTTCACTTGAGCAGCAACTTGCTTGCCGTTCTTCTTGAAGTTCCATTCTATCCCTTTGTTCTTTTCTTGAAACTAGTGGTCTTGTTAACCATCAACACTTGATGTTCTTTCTTGATTTCTACCTTCATCGATTTCATCATCATGAAAAACTCAGGAATCATTTTCATCATCCCTTGCATACTATAGTTCATCATGAAGTTCTACTAACTTGGTGATGGTGACTAGAGAATTCTGTCAATCACTATCTTATCTGGAAGATTAACTCCCACTTGATTCAAGCGATTGTAGTACCCAGACAATCTGAGCACATGCTCACTAGTTGAGCGATTCTCCTCCATCTTTTAGCTATAGAACTTGTTGGAGACTTCATATCTCTCAACTTGGGTATTTGCTTGAAATATTAACTTCAACTCCTGGAACATCTCATATGGTCCATGACGTTCAAAACATCTTTGAAGTCCCGATTCTAAGCCGTTAAGCATGGTGCACTTAAACTATCAAGTAGTCATCATATTGAGCTAGACAAACGTTCATAACATCTGCATCTGCTCCTGCAATAGGTCTGTCACCTAGCGGTGCATCCATGACATAATTCTTCTGTGCAGCAATGAGGATAAACCTCAGATCACGGATCCAATCCGCATCATTGCTACTAACATCTTTCAACACAATTTTCTCTAGGAACATATTAAAATAAACATATGAAAGCAACAATGCGAGCTATTGATCTACAACATAATTTGCAAAATACTACCAGGACTAAGTTCATGATAAATTTAAGTTCAATTAATCATATTACTTAAGAACTCCCACTTAGATAGACATCCCTCTAATCCTCTAAGTGATCACGTGATCCAAATCAACTAAACCATAACCGATCATCACGTGAGATGGAGTAGTTTTCAATGGTGAACATCTTATGTTGATCATATCTACTATATGATTCACGCTCGACCTTTTGGTCTCCGTGTTCCGAGGCCATATCTGCATACGCTAGGCTCGTCAAGTTTAACCTGAGTATTCTGCGTGTGCAAAACTGGCTTGCACCCGTTGTAGATGGACGTAGAGCTTATCACACCCGATCATCACGTGGTGTCTGGGCACGACGGACTTTGGCAACGGTGCATACTCAGGTAGAACACTTCTTGTTAATATTAGTGAGAGATCATCTTAAAATGCTACCGTCAACCAAAGCAAGATAAGATGCATAAAGGATAAACATCACATGCAATCAATATAAGTGATATGATATGGCTATCATCATCTTGTGCTTGTGATCTCCATCTCCGAAGCACCATCATGATCACCATCTTCGCCGGCGCGACACCTTGATCTCCATCGTAGCATCGTTGTCGTTTACGCCATCTATTGCTTCTACGACTATCACTACCGCTTAGTGATAAAGTAAAGCAATTACAGGGCGTTTGCATTTCATACAATAAAGCGACAACCATATGGCTCCTGCCAGTTACCGATAAGTTCAGTTACAAAACATGATCATCTCATACAATAAAATATAGCATCATGTCTTGGCCATATCACATCACAACATGCCCTGCAAAAACAAGTTAGACGTCCTCTACTTTGTTGTTGCAAGTTTTACGTGGCTGCTACGGGCTTAAGCAAGAACCAATCTCACCTACGCATCAAAACCACAACGATAGTTTGTCAAGTTGATGCTGTTTTAACCTTCGCAAGGACCGGGCGTAGACATACTCGGTTCAACTAAAGTTGGAGAAACTGACACCCGCTAGTCACCTGTGTGCAAAGCACGGCGATAAAACCAGTCTCGCGTAAGCGTACGCGTAATGTCAGTCCGAGCCACTTCATCCAACAATACCGCCGAACCAAAGTATGACATGCTGGTAAGCAGTATGACTTATATCGCCCACAACTCACTTGTGTTCTACTCGTGCATATAACATCAAACCATAAAACCTAGGCTCTGATACCACTGTTGGGGAACGTAGTAATTTCAAAAAATTTCCTACGCACACGCAAGATCATGGTGATGCATAGCAACGAGAGGGGAGAGTGTTGTCTACGTACCCTCGTAGACCGAAGCGGAAGCGTTGACACAACATAGAGGAAGTAGTCATACGTCTTCCCAGTTCGACCGATCCAAGCACCGTTACTCCGGCACCTCCGAGTTCTTGACACACGTACAGCTCGATGACGCACCCCGGGCTCCGATCCAGCAGAGCTTCAGGGAGGAGTTCCGTCAGCATGACGGGCGTGGTGACGATCTTGATGTTCTACCATCGCAGGGCTTCGCCTAAGAACCGCTAAAATATGACCGAGGTGTAATATCGTGGAGGGGGGCACCGCACACGGCTAAGGAACGATCATGAAGATCAACTTGTGTGTCTATGGGGTGCCCCCTCCCCGTATATAAAGGGGAAGAGGAGGAGGGGGCCGGCCAAGAGGGGAGGCGCGCCCTAGGGGGGCCAAACCTACTCCAAGTAGGTTTGGCCCCCCTTTCCTATTAGGAGTAGGAGGGGAAGGAAGGAGTGGGAGAGGGGGAAGGCAAGGGGGGCGCCGCCCCCCCCCCCTTCCTTGTCCTATTCGGACTCAAGGGGAGGGGGCGCGCCTCTTGCCCTGGCCGGCCCCTCTCTCTCTCTCCACTAGGGCCCATCAAGGCCCATTACTTCCCGGGGGGGTTCCGGTAACCCTCCGGTACTCCAGTTTTTCTCCGGAAACACCCGGAACACTTCCGGTGTCCGAATATAGTCATCCAATATATCAATCTTTATGTCTCGACCATTTTGAGACTCCTCGTCATGTTCGTGATCACATCCGGGACTCCAAACAACCTTCGGTACATCAAAATACATAAACTCATAAAGTAACTGCCATCGTAACTTTAAGCGCGCGGACCCTACGGTTCGAGAACCATGTAGACATGACCGAGACACGTCTCCGGTCAATAACCAATAGCGGGACATGGATGCCCATATTGGTTCCTACATATTCTACGAAAATCTTTATCGGTCAGACCGCATAACAACATACGTTGTTCCCTTTGTCATCAGTATGTTACTTGCACGAGATTCGATCGTCGGTATCCAATACCTAGTTCAATCTCTTTACCGGCAAGTCTCTTTACTCGTTCCGTAATACATCATCTCGCAACTAACTCATTAGTTGCAATGCTTGCAAGGCTTAAGTGATGTGCATTACCGAGAGAGCCCAGAGATACCTCTCCGACATTCGGAGTGACAAATCCTAATCTCGAAATACGCCAACCCAACAAGTACCTTTGGAGACACCTGTAGAGCACCTTTATAATCACCCAGTTACGTTGTGACGTTTGGTAGCACACAAAGTGTTCCTCCGGTAAACGGGAGTTGCATAATCTCATAGTCATAGGAACGTGTATAAGTCATGAAGAAAGCAATAGCAACATACTAAACGATCGGGTGCTAAGCTAACGGAATGGGTCATGTCAATCAGATCATTCAACTAATGATGTGATCTCATTAATCAAATAACAACTCTTTGTCCATGGTTAGGAAACATAACCATCTTTGATTAACAAGCTAGTCAAGTAGAGGCATACTAGTGACACTCTGTTTGTCTATATATTCACACATGTATTATGTTTCCGGTTAATACAATTCTAGCATGAATAATAAACATTTATCATGATATAAGGAAATAAATAATAGCTTTATTATTGCCTCTAGGGCATATTTCCTTCAATACAAACCATGGAAATGTTAATTAAAATATCATCTGAAAATTTAATATCCATCTACCATGCAATTTTTTATTTTCAATGACACGACAAATTTGATATGCATTTTTGCCATCCAATTTCTGTCAGCGGCACCACCAGCGGAACAAATGTTTTTCTGCCATGTTAGACGAAGAAAAAAATTACATATATGGAAATTTCATTATATAAACCATTGCAATGTTACTTATAAACCATAGAAAATTTATATATTTATCTGTCATGCAATTTTCAATTGCAAAACCCACGTTAATAGAAAAGAATGATAAGTTAATTTTCACATTTGCCATGGCAAATTCTTTTTGTCAATGTTAGCATGGAAAATTTGTAATACAAATGTTAAGGAATCTATTAGTTTTTAGTGTCATACAATGCAAACCCATGTAAGATGTATTTTTTTGCCATGGCACTTTGTCTTTGTCATAATTAGGGTGGCAAAAATAGTTTGCCATGTGAAAACAAAATAAAAGTTGTCATGGTGTTCATGAAAAAGCAGGGGCGTTTAATTGCCATATTGGTAGAGAGGGAGAGAGAGAAATCATGTTTTGCCACACGAGGGTTACAAAATTCGCCATGTGAGGATTCAAAAATTTATAAAATATGTGATCATGTACAAAAATAGCAAAATGTTATAGGAAATTGCCATGCGAGTATTAGCACAAATATTTTTGCCATGCCTTTTCCGAAATCAAAATGTTGTAAAATTTGCATATGTTAAAACAACATAATGGCAAAGTGTAAAATAGTTTTTTCTACTCGCGTGCCAATTTTTTGGAAAATATTATATCTTAAAAAACATGGATTTTTTTATTAAGAGGTAAAACAGTGACATGAAAAAAAAACACAATTTTCCCACCATTCTGTTTTTATGCATTGGCATTGTTTGGCTTACATGGAAAATGTCCCCTAGTACGTTATGGAAAAAAATTGTTTGATTTTGTTTTTAGCTATTCACAATGAGGTCCAAAGTCGAAACACCTTTTTTGTGCCTTTTATAGAGCGTAGAGGAACCTGGGATTTTTATTTCGGCCCAACGACAGGCTCGGATAGTTTTGTCGTGGAGTGGGTAGGGGCTTACGCGGGCTGTTTTCTCACAACAAGTAATTCATTCGATTGATCGAACCTACTAGCACGGACGAATCATGCGTTCCAGCCCTCTCAGAAATCTGACGTTCCCTACATATCCTGGTCCATTTTCATTGAGTCGGCCGACATAGAAAAATTCTGCATGAAACTAGACACAGGCATGTACAGCTCGGCCCCAAAGCCCGACTTCTGACCGGGCTCAGGCTCGTCTTTTCTTCCCGAAGCCTGGCCCGAAAGCCGGAAACTAAGCCCAAATAGGGCATAAATCATTATTTTATGCGAAATATAGGTATAATATATATTTTAAATATCCCAAAAATCATAGGCACTATTCATGTGTGTCGCGTTCAACCTGCAGGCCATCCCCATCAGAGGCTTTGACAGCCGCATCAGTACGTACCCGTGTCACCTGATGGCAGCTGAGATCCAATCCTAGGACATCGTCTAGGAGGCACCGCAGGCCAGCCCTTCACTGATCACCACCACCAGAGGGAGATAGAGAGAAGAGATAGCACGGACCAAGCAGAGGTCAATGAAGAAATCGCCGCCCCTCCTACGTGGGACAACTGTTGAAAACTCTTGTACAAGCACGAGCGCCGCCAAGAGGTAGCCGAATGCTCCTCCCTCGCTGGCCTTCCACCATCGACGGAGAACACACCGGCAGCAGGAGGACTCGAGGAGGGGGGCCGAGGGATCCCCTTATTCCATCGCACGGCGACACCATCCTCGCCTGGCCACAGCCGATTGGAAACCTATTCCTAGTAGAATCTCCTGTTCACACCATTCTCGTTGAGCATTGCAGAACCATAGAGTAATGGTACGGAGTAGGTGCGTGGCAATAATCCACTCCACTACGAGCTGATCTATTCCTAATGCCTCTCAAAACTAATATATTTGTTATTGTTTGTGCGATTACAAGAATAAAATTATGCAAATCTTCATGACTCTTGAGGAGTACTATATCCATGGTGGCTAACCCGCTTGAAATAGATGGCCTACATGTACCTTTCTTTGGTCCTCCTCTAGCTACCAGATCATATAACAAACCACAGCGGATAGGAGATATTCTAGCTAGTTCATAACTATAGACCATGTTAGATCGAAGCTATGTATATGCACACACGCCGGATGGGAGCTAGGAAGAAATAAAGACAACAGTAACTGGTTATTAAGAAGGTAGATGGTACTATGAAGATGAGTTATGACTTCATGTACTCATATTATGCATCCACTGTAGGAAAGCGATCTTCCTATATTTGGCTGGATATTAGTATAAAAGACAAAGTATACAAGAAACTTATCCAATTTGGCCACAGCAGGTTGTCTCAAGACCTTTCAGAAATCAATATGTCACTTCACATATACACAATGCAAACCCACCACTCACCCCAGAAACATACTCGATGAACAATAAAAAATGTTGTTAGTAAAAAGAATTTAACAAAAAAATATCAATCTAGCTATGAGCTATGAATTGTCCAGGAAAGAAATGAAACCATTGTCAAAAATAAATAGGCATCACTTGGCAATTCACTTTACGTACAGCTGTGATTATGGTGGATACAACGAAAAAGAGTAGCAAGGAAGTAGTATTCTTTTGCACCGAGCCACATGTATAGGTTGGAACGGCCAGTCATGAATGAAAAATATAAGTTTGGCTTTATTAGTCGTGCTTCATTGACAAAAAATGGTCCACCAAATTAATTATTTTATTTTATTTTATTTTGAATTTTTAAGGCACCTTAACCTTTTTTTATCAGCCCTAAAAAGTTAAAGCATTGATAAAATCAAACTTTTAGCTCGACTAACAGAAAAATATAAGCTTCCAGACCATACCACGAGTTTAACTGATACTAGTGATTCAGTAGAGAACAAGCATGTGAATCGGATTATATAGAGAAGACATATCAGTTAGTGATTAATAACATGGAAAACCGGAAGGGTACGGTACTGAACAAGTAGCAGTTTCAAAATTGTAGAGTTAAAAAAAAACTTGTGACCATAGAACCATTGTTCTATGGTATTTTCATTCATTAATTAAATATTTAGAAAAATAAAGTACAATGGTGGATCGAGTCCTCATCCAACACCTGTTATAGGAAACAATGACATTATAGGAATTAAAGGTAAATCTCAATCCAGCTCTTGATCTTCTCTACAGTACTGGCTTTGGCTCTGATCATAGCAGATTCTAGAATCCTTGAGGTGGTAGGCCCAGCCGTGTGGATGATGTGCAACACTTCTAAAAATCTTGTCATTACGAACAGACCAAATGCCCCAGCAACTCGCCGTCAGAATGGTCAGACCAATATCTCCTGGTAGCAGGTTTAACGATATACCGAGCTCATCAAAGTTAGAAGTTCCTCTTGGCTTATGTGGTAAAATAAGATCGCAGCATGAAAATGCAAATGGACAATCCCAGACTAGATGGAAAAGCGTTTCTTCTGTGTGGTCAGCACACATAGTATGATTGTAACTTTTCAAGTGCATAGATTTCCTGTGTAGGAAATTTCTTGTGTTGATTCTGTCATACAGAAGCAGCCAGAAGAAGATTTTATGCCTGAGTCTGACTGGGCTTTTCCAAATAAGTTTGAAGATGAAATGAGCAGTGCTCTGCCCCATAAGGCACGTATTCATTTTCATTGATGAGTACTGATTGGATCCCCAGCTATATCTCCATGTATCCCTTTGATCCAGTTGTTCTCTATTAGCAAGTAGCAAACTGAGCTGATTAAATTGCTGCAAAGCTTGCTGTGATTGCATCCGGGACATCGATCAACAATCCGGCATTCAAAGTTGGGGATTGCACCGGATTAGATAGAAATTATTTTCATCTTATTTCTAGGAGACTTCTTGTCCTCCAAATCTTGTATCTTTATACAGCCTCGCTCAATAATACACATGGCAATTGTCTCTCTCATCTAAGCCTGATACATTGTATCAGCCATAAGTTCCTGACCTAGCTTCACCAAAGCTCCCTCGCCATGCCGCCCCCGAGAAAGTTGATCTCGATGATCTTCATGGGGAATAGCGCAACCCATAGCTAAGGTTCGTCAGCCGATCATATTGATTGGCTGTCCCGGAGAGTCTTTTTCTCAATCCACTGACCGAGATTCTTCTTTCTCTCTCGCTGGTTATTTGCTCTTTTTTTTCGACCTATGATCGGTTTGCGTCGCCCGCAGCCAGTCGATTCTCACGCCTCTCTACTCCGACTTCGGCGTCGATAACACCGGCCTCTTCATCAACCGAGCGGCCTGGCTCGACACACGTCAACCAAGGATGGCCGTCTGCACATCATTCTTTGCCGGTCGTCGTGGCCGTGATCCGATCAAGACTCCTCCACGAACCCCGCCTCCATGACGATGCTTCATGCAGGTCGGCGCGTCCATAGCTGGTCCTTGCCTTGCATGGCGTGGCCACCTGCACCTCACGAGCGTGACGCACAAGCTGCGTAGGCCGCTTACGTTCTGCTGGTCCTAGGCCTCTCCCACATCCTGTTCGAGCTCGCAAAAGAATGAAAAACAAAAGCCTGTTCGGGCATTGTCTACGCGCAGCGTTGGCTGTTCGTGGCCTGTCTTCCGAGACCCGATTGCATGCTGCTACTCACGCTACGGCCACCAGCCATGCGCCAAGACTCAAGCAAGCTGAAGATCTGATTGTTCAGCATGCGCGTACATGCACAAAAGCAATCAACCGAAGCTCGCTTCTAGTCCCCGGCCGGCGCACCAAAGTCGTCGACCAACTGCACTCCCCCATCTACAGCCGAGCAGCTCAACAACCTCGCCCGCGATCCGCTTGATCATCCGAGCCCCACTATCCACTACATCCGCGCCGCGTGATCGATCTGATCAGTTTTTTGCACGCTATTCGTATGTTTCCCTGAATATAGTGCCTCTCCACCGATCGAGCAATGGGCTACCGCTGTGTCGTGACTTCTGACCGCAGCGCTGCCGCCTTGAGGTCTTTTCGCTGTTACCGACATGCGCGTTGCTGCTGCGTCGCCCCTTCAGGCTGTAGCGCCGGACATTGCCCACCTTGTTGTCACGCGCCTTGACATCTCAACTGGCGCCCGTCGCGCCGCCACCTTAGGAGCAGGATCGCAACCACATAGTCTTCATCACGTTGTTGGGTTCCTCCTTGGCTACCTGGAGCACCGCCGCCGCGCTTCTACATCCGACCAACGCGGCCCATCTCGGTATACTTCTTGTGTCACAACCACCTCTTCGTCCAACACAAGCTTATTGCCAGCGTCATCGTCATCTTCCTTGATCACTTCGTCTACTCCAACAATCGTGGGCAACATCGGCACCTTCTAACCCAAGGCGATTTGTGCCACAACCATCCTGGAGGCCTCATCTGCTGGTCCCTCCGACAAAGCATACAGTTTGTACTAGTCCCCACCTACACATGCCCGATGCTGGTAACACCGATGCGTGCCTTCGTCAACGATTTGTCATCGAGCTTGGCAAACCCGGTGCGATGCCCCATGAACAATGGCTTGGACAACATCGTCTTTGGCATTGACATCCTCCTTGATGACTGCCACGATCACGTCACCGTCTTCTTCCTGGTGCACCATTGCGCCTCTAACTACACTGCGCTTCCTTGCACATGTGGCTCCACGGCGGCTACCTCGACAACAAACACCCCCGACTCGACATCAACCATGGCGTTCCTCGCACGGCTACCTCGATCACGGCGACACCGCCCTAGGAAACCTTGACCTCGACATGAAGGGCTATCATCTCGGTTGAGAAACTTGTCGGTTTCCTCTACAATCAACACGTCCACTACTCTCATTTGACGACCACGGGGGCGATGACAGTCCGTCGGCTTCTATTCTCTGACGCCCCTGTTCTTGGCAACACTACCTTTACGACTGTTGGCGGTTTTATAGATATATTTTGGTAGTTAGAGATTGCACCAGATTAGATAGGAATTATTTGCATCTTATCTCTAGGAGACGTCTTGCCCTTTAAGTCTTGTACCTCAAAATATATATTCGCCCTCGAGGCTCACTAATACACACACCGCATTACGTCAATTATCTTTTCCCTCTAATCCTCCTACACATGCGATCAACAGTACCAACATTGACCTTGCGATTGTCTGGTGACCAGCTACACTTCAAGAGGGTCTTCTAAAAGTTGTGATGATGCCCTATAATGGTCTTGATGTTGTTGCTACACTGAGTTAGCATCAAACATATATTTTGCTAATTGATACTCCCTTTGTATCAAAATATAATACGTTTTAATACACCGTTTGTATGAATAAAGATCTTATATATTCATACTGATGGAGTAGCTAGTAGTTGTGCTCCCCTCTCCTGCTTGAGTAAGCCAAAAAATAGCATCAAACAAATCAGGCCCGTAGCTTCTCTACACATTGGGACGCTAGTTGCCCATGATTCTAAAATCTCTTGTCCGCACCATTCTCTCATTGAGCACCACATCATTTTTTTAGTCTAACCACAACATTGGAGCTGAACATCAGCTCCCTTCTTTCTCTTGGCTACCTCACGCAATAACTCGGGCCACTAACACATGACTCGCTAGCACACGCACCCATGCAAGTAACCCAACTTGTGCATGCAACTGATTCAGCCTATTCTCTCGGCTATCACCAGTGCTGGACGTTGGCTCCGGCCTCTTTTGCGCCTTGCCAATTCTCACAACCTTGCTACATCGCTCGTTACCATAGCTTCAGACCTTGCACTCCGCATTGCATGGCAGCCTGGCGTCTGGCCTCCTATGAATGCACACAGCTGAAGCTTCGCTGGCTAGCTACTGTTGTAGACCTCATGAACAAATGCAGAACAAAAACAAACTAAGATGCAGATACATGATCAAGATTAAACATAACACGCATCACCGAGTAATGGTGCAACGTAGATGGATGGCAACATTGCACATAACTTCAGGTTGTGCTATTCCTAATGACTCCGAAATCTAACATATTTGTGACGTTGTGACTTTATCAGCATAAAATTAGGGAAATTGTTTTGACACTTGAGTAGTACTCTAACCATTGTGGCTAGCTCAATTGGGATAAATGGCCTACATACATCTTTTAGTCTGCATCTGGGTAGCTAATCATAGAACAACCCATGGTGGATGGGAGCTACTCTGGCTAGTTGATAACCATATATATATGCACAGACATGGAATGAGAGCTAGGAAGAAATAAAGGCCATAATAACTCATCCACAAGGTAGGTGCTAAGTACCAAGTTGAGTCATGACTTGCTACACTTTGTCTCTTTCTTTTATCACAAGCGCACAATAATGTGCACTCCATTTTTTATTAGAAGGGAGTGTAGAAGCAAAGCGGAAAAGTACAAACCTATGCGAAAGAAACTGAAAACCAAAACCAAACTTAAAAGGGACAACAAAAAAGAGACGGATGTTCATAGTTTTACATACACGTAATCACAAAAGTTCCAGACGGCAGTCCGTGCAAGAAAAAGGCACTTTGACCCTCCCAGGCCGGTTGTTTGTGCCTCCTCGCTCACTCTATCACCGGCTCATCTACAGCAGCAGTCGCCTCCTTCTCAGTTGCTCGATCTTGTCTGACAAGCGCTTCAACATACTAACACGGATGGCGTTCATCGGGAATTCGGGATCCAACTCATCGACAAAACTAGGTGTACATAGCCTTCAAAAAAAACTAGGTGTGCATTGTAGTGGGAGGTGTTTCAATGGGCTGTTTTTTACCACTACAATCTCCGAATGAGAGAAGACCTAATCTCTTTGTGCGCCGCAGCCCGCAGTCGCATGCTCTTCTCGTCCTCATGACCTCATCTCTCCACAACTAGTCCTCGTCTCCTGGATAGGACCGCTGTGGCTCAGGCGGGCGGCCACTCCTGTTTGTGCGACCCTCTCCTCCTCCTCGTCGGCTCACCCATTGCTCACTCCCCTCCCGTCTCGTGCTACCTGCTCTTGGTTGTCCTCACCTCATCGGCCGCCCGGATGTCGGAGCACATGTTAGAGCTGACTCTCTCAGCCCCTCACCTTCTCTCTTGGTTGCTTCTCACAACACACACAGAAGACGATGGAGACACAGGTGTTTTGGCGACGGACTCTCATAGCCCAACCTTTTCTTCTCTCTATTTCTCTTAACTGGAAGCAACCATGATTACAAGTTAAATAGAACAGGCACACACACAGCCCAGCCACCATACTCGGCAACTAAGGCCACTAACCCATGCACCCACTAACTGCATGCACGCCAATACTTGGCCCTTGCGCAACGTCCTCACAACGGCCTCATAACCCGGCCAACAAAACCTGCATGCATCAACTACCAATCCTGATCCATTTGGCTACTTGACTACCAACTCCAGGACTGGTTCGCAGGTTGTCCTCCACCTCCTCGTACATGTCGTATCACACGACATTGTTGAATGACTTCACGCCTTGCACTCCGGCCACGTCGCACGACCGGCTCGCCATCTCGCCTCATGCACGCTCAAGGAAAGGTTCACCTGCCTACAATGCCCAAGACAATCTAGACTACATGCATGAACGAAATAAACATGCAGATACATGATAAAGATTCAAAAGCTAACATTCTCCTCCTTAATCTTGATCCTTCACTTGTGACACAGCTTCAGAGAAGAGCCGGCTCGTCCTCGACGCCGAGCAGTGCCTTCTCCTCGTTGTCCTTCTTCTTCTCCGGACACTCCCAAGCAAAATGCCCAAAGTCATCACAGTTATAACACTGTACCTCGCTCTTGTCTCTGCGCCCTCCGACGCAGCCATGTCCGCGGCCACGGCCACGGCCACCACGGCCGCGTCCTCGCGATGAGTCATGTCCTCTTACCATGAGGAGCTGTTCTTCTTGACGTGTCGTCTCCCGCCCCTTGACGAGCTCCTCGTGCGCCTTGAGTGAACCAATGGCCTCCTCCAAGGCCATCTTGTTGGTGTCGCCGAACAACGCAATCGATGACGCAACGTGGATGAACTTGTTGGAGACGGCTCGGAGCAGCTTCTTCACGACATACTTCTCCTCCATCGCATCACCAAGCTCACGGATGCGCCCCACGAGCGTCGTGAACCTCGCCGCGAAATCATCCACGGACTCCGCATCACCCATCTTGAGGCCATCGAATTCCGAGCGCAAGGATTGAACCCTCGCCTCTCGGACGCGCTTGACGCCCACATGCATGGAGCGTAGCGCCGCCCACACATCCGCAGCGGTCTCCTTCTCCGCAACGCGCAGCAGCGTCGTGTTGTCGATCGACTGGGAGATGATCGTCATGGCCATCTCCTCCTTGCCCTTGACGACCTCCGAGGCCGACGCCTCGCGATCAACGGCCCCCCACGCGCCATTGGCGCGCAAGAGGTACTTCATCCTCATCGCCCACGCCGCGTAGTTCGTCCTCGTGAGCAACGGGAACGGGAGCTTCCCCGCCGCCGCCGCCGCGGCAGCCGCCATCGCCGCCGAGTCGCTCGGCACCAACGCTCCACTCGCTGAAGAATCACGCGGCATCGTCTTCGTCATCACCTGGCGCTGATACCAAATGTTAGAGCTGACTCTCTCAGCCCCTCACCTTCTCTCTTGGTTGCTTCTCACAACACACACAGAAGACGATGGAGACACAGGTGTTTTGGCGACGGACTCTCACAGCCCAACCTTTTCTTCTCTCTATTTCTCTTAACTGGAAGCAACCATGATTACAAGTTAAATAGAACAGGCACACACACAGCCCAGCCACCATACTCGGCAACTAAGGCCACTAACCCATGCACCCACTAACTGCATGCATGCCAATACTTGGCCCTTGCGCAACGTCCTCACAACGGCCTCATAACCCGGCCAACAAAACCTGCATGCATCAACTACTAATCCTGATCCATTTGGCTACTTGACTACCAACTCCAGGACTGGTTCGCAGGTTGTCCTCCACCTCCTCGTACATGTCGTATCACACGACATTGTTGAATGACTTCACGCCTTGCACTCCGGCCACGTCGCACGACCGGCTCGCCATCTCGCCTCATGCACGCTCAAGGAAAGGTTCACCTGCCTACAATGCCCAAGACAATCTAGACTACATGCATGAACGAAATAAACATGCAGATACATGATCAAGATTCAAAAGCTAACAGCACACACTAGCAGTTGGCAGATAGCACCCAACCTCATCTTCATCACAAGAGAGCTCCCCGCCAAGTTCTTCTCTATGTTTGGGATCGATCAAGGTAGAACTTATCTGATGCCATAGTTTTTCACCTTTCTAGTTCCTACTAGTGATGCTATATGCTTATATGCAATGGATTTTTTCCTCGTTGTATACAACTAATGAATTGATGTTTGATGAACCGATTCTAGTGATGCTATATGCTTATATGCAATTGTTTGTTTCCTAGATGTATATAATTGATGAACTGATGTGATATTGCCATTGCAACATTGCTTCCTGCTTTTATTGTTCTTTGTTATTGAACCTCTAGAACTCAGGATGAAAAGGAATGGTGACATTAAGTCACTTTTTCATAATCATGAGGGGTAATAAGAAGTTGGTAGCCCAAGGGCAAACCGAAGAAACTTCAATACATTGTCCGGATTCCCCACCTTTGGTCCATTTTGATATAGAGATTGAAACTGATATTGAAGATGGAGCGCCACATTTACCATCATCCTAACATCCGCGTGCGAGGTCATATAATATTGAAAGGCTTCCATCTAGTCCAGGGGAGGAATTCCTATTTTGGGATATGATGCCAATGATCAAGATGAAGTTCAAAGACGATACATTGCAAAGGAGCAGTCCAACCATATGCACATAACTTTGAAGTCAGAAAAATCTATGTTAAAAATCGACACTTCAGCTTTGTTTGGTTTCAGAACTACAAATGGCTAGAATATAGTGTCAAATGTGAGGCATCATTTTACTTTGTGTGTTATTTGTTTCAAGGAAATCAAATGGGGGTCTAGGGGTGATGCCTTTGTTAGAGGTGGTTGGAAAAATTGACATAGACCCAATGCATTGGTCAAACATGTCGTTGGTATTACCAACATTCACAACATAGATCAAGAGAAGTAGAACTTATTCATGGCACCCCAACCATCAATTGATAATGTTATTGTGAGGGTGTGTAAAGAGGATTTACGTTTGTACAAGGCTAGGATAACTTGTTCACTTAGATGCATGAGGTCTCTTTTGAACCAAGGATTGACATTCTGTTGACATGACGAGAGTGAAGAATCTAGCAATAGGGGAACTTTCTTCAACTTATGAAATGGCTTTCGGGAACTAATGAAGATGTTAACAAGGTTGTTTTGAATAACGCTCCTGGAAATTGCATCTTGACTAATGAGTAGTTCAAAGGTAAAAAACAAATTATTGAATGTTGTGTGGTGGAAACAACTAAACAAACTATTGAAGATATTGGTGAGACCACTATGCAATCCTAGCTAATGAGTCTAGTGATGCATCTCACAACTTTATCTTTGCATACGTTATGTTGATAAAGTGGGAAGATGATGTGAGAGGTTCATTGGAATTGTTCATGTTGCCGACATAACTTCATTGTAAGTATGCAGTTTAAACTTTGCTTACATATTATCGTTTGACTCCTAGTCAAATTCGTGGGCAAGGATATGATGGGGCTAGCAACATGAAAGGGGAGATTAAATGGTTGAAAACATTGGTCATGAAAGAGTCGCCCTCTGCTGATTACGTCCATTGCTTTGCACGTCAACTTCAATCAGTTCTTACTGCTGTGAGAAAGGGAAATGAACCATGTGTGTGATTTTCTGATCATGTTTCTTACACGATCAATCAACATCATTGGAGTTTCTTGTAAGCGTCATGATATGCTTTGAGATGTTCAGGCTCAAAAGGTTTTGGAAGCAATCCAAATGGGTGAGATCGAGTGTGGAAGTGGGTTAATTCAAGAGACCGGACTATCTAGACCCATCAAAACTCAATGGGGTTCTCACTTTAGAACCATTGTGCACATTTTTAGCATGTATCATACAATCCTCTCAGTAGTTATTACTATTGGAAAAGATCCTTCCAGAAAAGTGAGTGGACAAGAATACGCAGAGTGACTCTTGCCATTGAATCATTTCACTTTGCTTTCAATCTTCACTTGATGCTAGTTATTCTTGGTTACACAAATGAGTTGTCCAAATCATTGCAAAAGAGAGATCAAGATATCAAGGGAGGACACACATTAGGACAAGTGGGAGCCCAGGACCCCACTCAATTTCTTCTCCCTGTACGGCGTCCAATGATAGCCAGCAAGCCCCCAGTTGGGCTATAGCAGGTGCCCCCGCTCACGTCATCCTTTTTAAAAGCCCAACCAAAAAAGTTAAGAAAATCAAGAAAAAAAAGTAGGCTTGTGTGTCCCTGCAACACACAACGATGAACGTGAGGAGAAATAGGATTCGCCTGCCACTTCGACTCCTGGAGCTCAATTCATAGGGAGAAAACAAAGAAATGAGCCACTGGCCATTGCTTGCTTTGGCGATTGGTCGAACGCTGCTCGGCGGGTGCCCACTTCCAATCTCCCCTGCTGTACATTTGCCGGCCGCCGGCTGCCACAGCGCCACCGCCGGTCCATGTACGTCGGCTCTGCATGTCTACAATAGCAACCTCATCGGCTCATCCCAGGCCTCACCTCATCCCCAACTCCTAAACTCCCCTAGGTACTCCTGGAACCCTTATTCCTCGTCTGATTGCCTGATTCCTTTGTTTGTTTCATGTCAAATCAAATGAAAATATGCAAGCCGTACTAGTGCAATACTACTACTCTATCAGGCATGTACTATTGGTTCTAACAAAAAAATAGCATTAGTGTGACACACTACTGGTAGGTCAGTTCATACCATTTTTTATTTTTCTATGCGATTCAGTCTGGCAAGCCATACTATTAATTACTACTAGCATACTTTGTATCGGAACTTTTACAATTAGTGCTTCAATTAATTTTTAACCTATGAAACTATTGGGATATAAAGTATTCTCTTTTGTAACTATGCAACTGTTGGGATATAAAGTACTCTTGTAAGGTTTGTTCAGTTTTTACTATTGGATGAAGTATCTTTCCCTAGCATTTATGTCAGAGACAAACATTCGTCTTTGCTACATATGAAATTTTGGGATACAAAGTCTTTTTGTAAGGTCTGTTCAATTCAATGGAAAACTTGTCATGTTAATAATACTACATGAAGTATCTTTTGTTTAGAACATGGATGAAATATCTTATGATTATAAGAAAAGTGCTACATGTTTTTATGGATGAAAAGTGCTACTCCCTCCTATCCATATTACTATTGGAGTATTTGTTTATAAGATCATGTAAGTGTGTATGTGTGTTTCCTAGATGGGTGCTCCCAGTCAGTTTTTATCCTAGGTACACCCCTGCAAGTATTCTCAATGCAATGGTACTTTTTAGTATGGTGAAGACTAGATTGCAACATATGAGGTCTCATGGTTGGGAAAAATTTCTTGCAAAGGTGACATTATTTTGCAAAAAATATGACATTGACATCCCTTTGTGGGAGGATACTTATGTGCCTCATGGAAGATCACATTGGTATTACGAAGTACAAATGATGATCGTATCTCGATGGAATGTTAGCCATCCGTGAAGCCTACTTTTACCAACTACAATGAATCATCATAGTTTTGAAGGAAAATATAAGAAGCATGGATCGATGCCTTTCCACCTCCAAAATAATATATTTGTTTCTGAGGTGCCAGGCCCACTGCCAGAGGAAGCTTTGTTCCGTTAAAGACATGCCCATTAAGTTAATTTCAAATCATTCATGGTAAGGCACACACACTCCCACTCGGATATGTGCCTTCAATTTCGGGTGAACCACCAAGTCCCCAACCAACCAATTCCCAAACAGATTTGTAATTCTAGCGGGGAGGGGGTGGGCGGATTAAAAGCTATGTATATCATAGGCATAAAAAGAGCATCAAAGCAAAATAAATAATTTCCTCCTTGTCAAAACATAACATAGTATTTGCATCCCTGTCGTTTGAGCTTTGCTAGATTAACATTTTTCAAGATCATCCAACAGTTAAGAAACCACTTGAAACATTTAACTTTAAGGGTGGTTTAATCTTCCATATATACTTCATGTAGAAAGCAACTACAGAGTTCATCAGATCAACATGTATGTATTTGATGGAGAATACCAGAGGAGAGCAACTTCCTGTGATAAGTTGATCGGCATCAACCACAGAACCAGAAGTGCCCACGCAATCCACTTATCCCCAATGAAAACCCGAAACAGACTTGCCCCTAATATCGAACTGAAACATCTTTTGATTGCACAATATGCATAGGCTTTGGGTACTATAAGGCTAGAGGTGCTTCTCCAAGAATAGCCTACAATTGACATGGCCGCTAAATACATAATATATTTTTAAAATGTTCGTGTGCTCTTTACTCTATAGCATACACATATAGTTGATTCGAAGGGATGTGGCTAAACAAAATAAGAGATATAAAAAAAACATAACTAATTTGTTCATTTTTGCGTCTAATTACATGCGCTCGGATATGAATGCTCTTAGTAGTTTTTACTGTTTTCAGTTCCGTGAGAATTGCACGTGTGTAGTTTCTCCATTGGTGCTTGTTGGATCGTTCTGGATGTACCGTTGAGCTATTGACACATTTTCGTTGTCTCGTGGGATGGTGCGGGTGACGGCTCACGCTCCATCGAGGGGTTTAAGATGCCATGGTGTCACTCCACTCTGGTCGGTTTTTTGGCATTCTACAACGGTTGCAAGAACCGCACAAGAAGAATATCATGAGGGGCAGACGATTAAAAATATTCAAGGGTTGGTAAAATGCAGTGATGTTGGCTCGCAGACGAATTTGGTAGTGTACTGATTGCTTGAGACTAACATAGGCAACTAAAAGTAGACATCATTTTTTCTATCCTTTGCTTAGCTACACCGAGACAGAATAAAACACAAATATCTTTCACAAAGATTTTTTGGAAATAAAAATAATCTCACAAACATAAAAAGAAGCTGACAAGCTCGACTTTGATGAACTGATTCATCAGAGAACACACAAGTTAAGAAGTTTTTCCAGCGACCACGCACAGTTAGTGGTTATTATGGAAGGAACAGAATGGTCACAAGTTTAATGGAGGAAACCATAAGGTAGGGAACAAGGAACAGTTCAAAGATGCTGGACCTTGGTCATAATATAATCCACAAATGTTGTGCATTATCAAAAGAATGGACAATATGGTTTTGCTTGGACTTCAAAGGACGGAGTAAGTATTTTTCTTCTCTCAATCCACCATGGCTGGAATTATCAGTGCGCTAGGGTGGTCCTACTATGCTCTCAATTCACAAGGTATTGATTGCCAAATTGCATGTTTCTATAAAAAAAGTCGGGCAAGAGAACTATTCAAAACTTCTCACTAGGCTCATGCTATAAAAATTAGAGATCCATTTTAAAGAATTGAATGACATAAGTCGTATAACGCCCGAGTTGAATTGAGATCGTAAATGTAGCTTTCAAAACTCAAACTTGGCAAAAATGAACAACTTATGTAGCAACTATTTTTTAAATGGTAACTGGGGAGAGATACCCCATCTGAATTTACACTGAAAAAAGCCCGAAGTTACTGAGCTTTACAACAGCGACAGACAAAGCAGATAGAGAAACGGATCAGTGCCGCAGAAAGCATAGGGGAGGGCGTAGCAACCTAGCTAAACGCCAAGGGAAGAAAACCAGGCAGCAGCGTGATCTTGGTGCTCGGGGGGGAGGCGAACGCGCCAGGCACATGCATCCTCCCGACACATCTGGAGAAACAACTGCAGGTTAGGGCGTTGCTCGCGGAATGCTACCGGTGCTTCCAAACGATCTGGTTGCAGAGAAGGAAAAACTGTATGTGCTCTCCCTCACATCAGTAAGCCAGAATGTTGCACCAGTCTGGTCAGGCCCGTAGCATCTCTTGGACAATGGGACTTAGACACCCTTGATTCTAGAATCTCTTGCCCGCACCATTCTCGCTGAGCATTGCAGCCAATTATGTAACCACAATCTTAAATATTCCTAATGCTTCCCATATCTAATATATTTTGTGATGGTGTGCAACTTGAATAGAATAAAATGAGGCCAATTGTCTTGACTACTGAGGAATACTATATCCATAGCAGCTTACTCAACTAAGACAAACAACCCATACATATAACTTCCTTTAGTCCGCCTGCCGACCACTACAATAAACAATGGTGCACGAGAGATATTCTGGTTAGCTAGTTGATAACTGTAAACCAGTGTGGATGAGAGCTAGTAGTCTATATATGCATTCACACCAGACGAAGTATAGGAAGAAATAAACACGATAATAACCCATCAACATGGTGGTTTATGTGTGCCATCAATTAGGGGTGAACCCTGACCAACCAGTTCCCAAACAAATTTATAATGCTAGTGGGTGGGGGAGGGGATGGGGCAAATTAAAAGTTATGTGTATTGTACGGCAAAAAAAAGCAGTAAACTGACATGGAAGGAAAGACAATGAATCGTTTCCTCATCTCCTAGAAATATAATTTAGTTTGCATCCCTGGCATTTTGCGCTTTGCCAAATTATCCTTTGTCAAGATCACCCCACCATTAAGATATTGTATGAAAACCTTTTATCTTCAAGGGTGCTTTAATCTTCCAAGATACTTCATGCGGAAAGCAACCCAGAGTTTGATAAGATCAGTGTGCATGGATTTGATGGAGAACACCACAATAGTGCAACTTCTAGAGGAATGCATCAGATTCCTGCGAAATCAGTTGATCGACATCGAACAATGTACCGAATGTAGCCAAGCAGTCCACTTATGCACAATCAGAGCCCGACGAAACTGAATATTCGGCAGACTTGCCCCTGATATTAAAGTAACTAACCGTGCATGATTTTTATTTTTCACATAGAAGGCAGGATCACTGTGATTTCACTAAGAGAGGGGAAAATAGAAGTGTTATAGAATACGTACAAGAAAAGGCAAAAGCCAAAACAATGAAAAGGACTATACGAGAGCGGCCGTGGCTAACCTCATTTGATCAAGATCCTCCTTAACCAAGTAAGCAACCTCAAGCATGGACAAAGATGTGTGTTGAAAAATACGATTGTTCCGCTCCTTCCAAACATTCCAAATAACATAGATGCCGACCTTGCTACAAAACCATTCTCTTTGTCACCTCCATGTGAGCGATATGCATGTTCCACCCATCTTCAAGGGGCGAGAATTCAGGAGCCAGGTTGGTAACAAGCGAGCACCATCCCGCAACAATGCCCCAAACACCACGAAGAAAGAAACAACCCCATGCTAGACGCCCGTAGTCTCATGTTCTGTAAGGCACATGCAAACCCCCTCATGAGGCCACCTACGGATAGCAAGATGATCAACATCGAGAGTCTTCCGTTGCATTTAGGCTCAATCGGGGCCCCCCATACATTTTTGAGCCATGAAGTGAGATGTTGCACCGTGAAATTGCAACTTGTATTGCTGACTCAGCATAATAAGTTTCGCTAGTGGAGACTGTCCAGGATATGGAATTCGAAGAGGAAGGGTCATGGTGAACCTCTTGCTTGGCAGTCCAAATGAAGACAAACTCTCTGATGTGAGCAACGGTGGTGAAGGTACATGGGATTATATTATACGAGCTGATTCCCCGCGTGTTGCTGCGGACATCCTTGTACGATTTGCTGTAAATATTTGGTTTCCCACGGAAAATTGAATCATTGAAGTAGTCATTTCAGTTATTTCAAGGCAGTTTCATGTGGCCATATAAACGAAGGTACAACGATTGGCATGAAAAATACTTCAACTCAGCTAGTGGACCGAATGGGTAGATTGATCTAAAAGACAGTGCATTTGGCATCTACTATGTTGTTAGAGTTGGGTTTCAATTGAAGCTGAAAGTCCTTCATTACAGGGCTATAAGGCTAGACCATGAAAACTGAACCGGTGCAACCAAAAGCGTTAGCAATGCTCGAATATTATAATGTGTAACATCATAGGAGAAGGATGATAGTCTACACCAAACAAAAAGAGCACGAGTCAGAGCTGTATAAAAAGAGGATAGTTAGAAATAAAACACCAATTAGTTCCTGATAAAAAAACTACAATAGAGTGCGAACTTTAAAATATAAATCCATGAAGAATACATAGAAAATAATTAGGGACATGATTCCCCATGGGCATTGCTGCAAGCAAAACAGTTGTTATCCAAATGTGCAAAGCTTGTATGAATGTGCATAGTAGACAAATGTGACTGGATTGATTTATAACTATTCAATACAAAAAAATCTAGAGAATTTGGAATATTTTGTTGTCAGTTCAAGATTCCAAGCAAAATGAAAATGTCTTGAACAGGCTAATGAAAAGGCGCCTATTACTGGACAAATTGTTTTTATCGTTGATTAGTAGGCAGAGTTGTCCACACTACTTGGATATTACATGGTTTTATACTACATAAAAAAGTAACTCGTATATGTTTGCCACGATATAGTTGAAAGCACGCCATATATCTCCTAGCACTTAGGTGGCTAGCTTGTAAAACTGGCATAACCACAGAGGGGCCTTACTAAGAGATAGAAACTGTAGACATGAACATCCTTTAAGCAAAACTTTTCATTCTAAACTGGTTCATCCAGATGAGCATTTCGCACATATGATGGGAATCAGTAAAAAAATGAATGTGAGAGAAGACCCCTTTATCGGATTCAGTATAAGTTCAAGACCGTCCCACTGTGAAGTTTGCATCATAAATATTAGTAACTTGGATATCTTCCCTCTTATCATATCAAGAGACAGAAGGAACAAAGCTTAACTGAGAGAACACATTTAGTTTATCTTTACTGATGCTACCTGAGAATTATCACTAGTAGAAAATAGGGCTTACGTTCGGGCCAGATAAGCCCATTAGTCCCGGTTTAGTCACGAACCGGGACCCATGGGCCCATTGGTCCCGGTTCGTGAGGCCAGGGGGCCTGCTGGGCCTCGTGAGGGCATTGTTCCCGGTTCGTCTGGCCCCTTTGGTCCCGGTTGGTGGGACAAACCGGGATCAATGGGCCTCGCTCCTGGCCCACCATCATTGGTCCCGGTTGGTGGCTTGAACCGGGACCAAAGGCTGCCCTTTAGTCCCGGTTCATGCCACGAACTGGGACCAATGACATGCCTATATATACCCCTCTCCCCCGAGCAGAGCAGTGGAGTGCTCTATTTTTTCTGGCCGTTGAGCGGAGGGTTTTGTGGTGCTCTAGCTCACCTCCTATGCACATGAGGTGTTCGATGGAATGCCCGAGCCACACTACTGAAGTTTTCTCCTCTCCAAGCTCGACCACCAAACTCCATTTTCCTCAATATTTGTCTAGGTTAAGCGGTCTGTCACGTCCCATCCCCGTCTTCACCGCTGTCAATCACCCGCGCCGATCTCGTCGCCGGCACCACCGTGGTGAGCCTCTTGTGCTTATCTTCTTTCTGAAAGGAAAAAAAATCTTACTTGTATGTTTAGATAGATACTTGTATAATTTTATTACTTTTATTATTGCTTCTTATTATTTCGTGCGATGGTTTTGGTAACCACCCCCGTCGGCCCTTGTTCTGTCTATGATTCGGATGTGGTATATATTATCTTTATAACTATTTGGTTCATTTATTGTTTATGACAATTATGCCGACCAACGTGACATAGATTTTATTTATCTAGGAGGTACGTGAACTAGAAATTCCAGCCGACCCTATTGTCGAGAGGTTAAATTTAGTTGAAGAAGAAAACAATTGCTTGAAGGAAAAAATAAAAAAAATTGAGGGGGAGAAGATGATATTGGAGTTGCATGTTGCGGATGTCATCGATGATCACAAGATCAAGATGGATGCAATGCGCTTGAAGATTAGAAAGATTAGAAAATATGCCATTCATACCGAGGCTTGGTATCATTATGTCGTTAGATCAATTGTTACCTTGGTTGTGATTATGATCGCATTTGTTTTCGCATTGAAATATTTTACATAGTTTCAATGTATGGTTTAATTAATTAGATGCTCCGGAGAGCTATATGTTGTTCAACGAGAACTATGTATGTACTTTGGTTTTAATGTGATGATGAACTTATATTAATTTGTTCACTTAATTATCTATTCATGATGTTCTGTAATGGTTTTTGACACACTTGATTATATATAATGCACACAGATGAACCGACAATGGATGTACGGTGACATACACACCTTCGAGTACATTAAGAGCGTGCATGATTTTCTTGAAGTGGCCGAGGCAAACAAGCAGAATGGTTTTATGTGTTGTCCATGCAATATATGTGAGAATACAAAGTCTTACTCTAACCGGAAAACCCTTCATATCCACCTGCTTGAGAAGGGTTTCATGCCACACTATAATGTTTGTACTAAGCACGGAGAAATAGGGGTTATGATGGAAGACAGCAAAGAAGAAGAGGACGATGACAACTATGTGCCCCCTGAATACGGTGATGCTGCAATGGGGGAAGCTGTTGAAGATCAAGAGGAACCAAACGATGTGCCCAATGATGATCTCTGTCGGGTCATTGTTGATGCAAGGAGTCAGTGCGAAAGTGAAAAGGAGAAGGTGAAGTTCAATCGCATGCCAGAGGATCACAAAAAAGTTTGTACCCCAATTGCGAAGATGGCAACACAAAGCTCGGTACCTACTGGAATTGCTGCAGTGGAAGGCAGAGAATGGTGTGTCTGACAAAGGATTTGAGAAGCTACTAAAAATATTGAAGTAGAAGCTTCCAAAGGATAACGAATTGCCCAACAGTACGTATGCAACAAAGAAGGTTGTTTGCCCTCTAGGATTGGAGGCGTAGAAGATACATGCATGCCCTAATGACTGCAAACTGTATCGTGGTGCATACGAGGATTTGAACACATTCCCGGTATGCGGTGCATTGCGGTATAAGATCAGACGAGATGACCCTAGTGATGTTGACGGTGAGCACCCCTGGAAGAGGGTTCCTGCCAAGGTGATGTGGTATGCTCCTATAATAGCACGGTTGAAACGCCTGTTCATAAACAAAGAGCATGCCAAGTTTATGCGATGGCACAGAGATGACCGTAAGAAAGACGGGAAGTTGAGAGCACCCGCTGACGGGTCGCAGTGGAGAAAAATTGAGAGAAAGTACTGGAAGGAGTTTGCAGGTGACGCAAGGAACGTATGGTTTGGTTTGAGTGCGGATGGCATTAATCCTTTTGGGGAGCAGAGCAGCAATCATAGCACCTGGCCCATGACTCTATGTATCTATAACCTTCCTCCTTGGCTGTGCATGAAGCGGAAGTTCATTATAATGTCAGTTCTCATCCAAGGCCCTAAGCAACCCGGCAACGACATTGATGTGTACCTAAGGCCATTAGTTGAAGAACTTTTACAGTTGTGGATTGGAAATGCTATACGTGCGTGGGATGAGCACAAACAGGAGGAATTTGACCTACATGCGTTGCTGTTTGTCACCATCAATGATTGGCCTGCTCTCAGTAACCTTTCAGGACAAACAAACAAGGGATACCATGCATGCACACACTATTTAGATGACACTGAAAGTATATACCTGGACAAATGCAGGAAGAATGTTTACCTGGGTCATCGTCGATTCCTTCCGACCAACCATCAATGTCGAAAGAAAGGCAAGCACTTCAAAGGTGAGGCAGATCACCAGAAGAAGCTCGCCATGCATACCGGTGATCATGTACTTGCTATGGTTAATGATTTAAAAGTAATCTTCGAAAAGGGTCCAGGCTGACTATCTGTTCTGAATGACGCTGAGGGACACGCACCCATGTGGAAGAAGAAATCTATATTTTGGGACCTACCCTACTGGAAAGACCTAGAGGTCCGCTCTTCAATCGACGTCATACACGTGATGAAGAAACTTTGTGTTAACCTGCTTGGCTTCTTGGGCGTGTATGGGAAGACAAAAGATACAGCGGAGGCACGAGAGGACCTGCTACATTTGCACGAAAAAGACGGCATGCCTCCAAAGCAGTATGAAGGTCCTGCCAGCTACGCTCTTACCAAAGAAGAAAAGGAAATCTTCTTTGAATGCCTGCTCAGATGAAGGTCCCGTCTGGCTACTCGTCGAATATAAAGGGAATAATAAATATGGCAGAGAAAAAGTTCTAGAACCTAAAGTCTCATGACTGCCACGTGATTATGACGTAACTGCTTCCGGTTGCATTGAGGGGGCTTCTACCGGAAAACGTTCGATTAGCCATTATGAAGCTATGTTCATTCCTCAATGCAATCACTCATAAGGTGATCGATCCAGAAATCCTACCAAGGTTAAGGAGTGATGTGGCACAATGTCTTGTCAGATTCGAGCTGGTGTTCCCACCATCCTTCTTCAATATCATGACACACGTCCTAGTTCATCTAGTCGACGAGATTGTCGTTCTAGGCCCTGTATTTCTACAAAATATGTTCCCCTTTGAGAGGTTCATGGGAGTCCTAAAGAAATACGTTCCTAACCGCGCTAGGACAGAAGGAAGCATCTCCATGGGCCATCAAACAGAGGATGTCATTGGGTTTTGTGTTGACTTCATTCCTGACCTTAAGAAGAGAGGTCTCCCTCAATCGCGGTATGAGGGGAGACTGGGTGGAAAAGGCACGCTAGGAGGGGACTCAATAGTATGTGGGGACGGGCATTCTTGGTCTCAAGCACACTACACAGTTCTACAGAATTCTACCTTAGTGACTGTCGCGGTGTCAAAACCGGCAGATCTCGGGTAGGCGGTCCCGAACTGTGCGTCTAAGGCTAATGGTAACAGGAGGCAGGGGACACGATGTTTTACCCAGGTTCGGGCCCTCTCGATGGAGGTAATACCCTACTTCCTGCTTGATTGATCTTGATGATATGAGTATTACAAGAGTTGATCTACCACGAGATCGTAGAGGCTAAACCCTAGAAGCTAGCCTATGATTCTGATTGTTGTTATCCTACAGACTAAACCCTCCTGTTTATATAGACACCGGAGGGGGCTAGAGTTACACAGAGTCGGTTACAGAGAAGGAAATCTACATATCCGAATATCCAAGCTTGCCTTCCACACAAAGGAGAGTCCCATCCGGACACGGGACGAAGTATTCAATCTTGTATCTTCATAGTCCAACAGTCCGGCCAAAGTATATAGTCCGGCTGTCTGAGGACCCCTTAATCCAGGACTCCCTCGGTAGCCCCTGAACCAGGCTTCAATTATGATGAGTCCGGCGCGCAGATTGTCTTTGGCATTGCAAGGCGGGTTCCTTATCCTAATACTCCATAGAAGAATTAGAACACAAGAATCGTGTCCGGCTCTGCAAAACAAATTCCAGATGCCACCGTAGAGAGTATAATATTCCACAAATCTAATCTGCTGATAGCTTTTTACAACATCAAGCCATGGTCCGGTCTTTATCCGAACCATTTTCATAGCCAGCCACTACGCGCCGCGAGGCGGTTTTATTGGCACGTCTTGTCGAAGCGGAGATCATGTCCCCCTTATCACGGGATTCTCATCAATACAGGTGTTGGTAACCCAAATGTGTTTGTTTAATACGACTCCTTGATTTTAGGCAAGTCCCAAATGGTCACGCGGGGGGCGCTTGATATTCGTCCTCTTTATAAAGGGGGGCCAAGGCCTATCCTTTTCTTTCCACGCTCGATCCTTCCCCTCCCGCACCTCGAATTCCAACACCCAAGGCTCAAGCTAAAGCACCTCGGTCCTTCAACCATGTCCGGATCCAATCAAGGCCAATGGATGGCCTCCTCCGTCACAGAGGAGGACATCCGGAAGCTGAGGGAGGCCAGGTATCTCACTGACAAGATTCCGCACAAGCTACCTGCTAAAGGGCAGGTCGTCCCCACTCCCAAAACCAATGAGAGCGTTGTTTTTATCTCCCACTTTCTCCGAGGGCTAGGTTTTAGCGTTGATCCCTTCGTAAGAGGGCTCATGTTCTACTACGAACTAGATTTCCATGATCTAGCTCCGGATTTCGTCCTTCACATCTCGTCATTTATCGTCTTGTGTGAAGCCTTCCTCCGCGTCACCCCCACTTCGGCCCATGGCTCAAGACCTTCAATGTGAGACCGAGGGTGTTCGACGGGCGTCACACAGAGTGCAGAGGCGCTATCATAAGCAAAGGCTCCGACGCCCCATGGCCAAAGGGTTCTTTCATGGAGACTTCTGATTTATGGCAGCGGGAGTGGTTTTACATCACCGCCCCCCGAGGTACAAAGCGGGTGGCTGCTCCAGCGTTCCGCCCGCGCCCTCCACCGCAATTGGCATCATGGGTCAACAAGGGGCTGGACTGGGGGCCGGCTAACGACGTGCTGACATTGCAAAGCCGCATCCGATACCTTCTCAAGAGGGACGTCAGTCTTGTCAAGATAATGCAAGTAATGCCGGTTCGTCGGGTCCTGCCCTGCCAAGGTCGTCCTCTCTATATATGGGAGTTCAACCCAGAAGGACCGCGAACCGTTCAACAATTCTTTGGCCTGACGCTCAAAGAGATGTATGAATCATTCTTCGGATCACGAATAAAGTGTTCGTACGCCACCGAGGACGCGGGTCTCAATTGTAACCGCCCGGATACCCAAGTAAGTAATTCCGCTACCAAACACACCATCCTTCATTTTTATTGTAACATCATTCCAAAAAATTGTTCTCTAACAGGACTGGCTAAAGAAGGCGGAGAGGATTAGGTGTCCAGCCCCTCTTCCCGAAGGCTCGCCGAATCCTTTGTTGACCAGGATGCTTGACCGTGCGCCGTATCAGGTGCCATCAGGAGAAGACGAGGGGAGAAATAGAGAAGCCACAGATGGGCCTCATTTTTTACACATCCAGATTAGAGGAGTAGGTGCCTCTGCGAAGGAGGATAATCGAGGAGGGGAATCTAAAATTCCTTCTCCTCAAGGCAAGAAAAGGGTCGCCTCCGAAGATTTGGAAATAGAGGATTCTAAACGAGGGAACAAAACCTCGCAAGGGGGCCAGCCCTCCACTGAGCTGTAAGTGAAAAAGTACTTTGATAGACATATCCTGTTTTGTCTCTGAGAATAATGACGGAAACATGTTTGTTGCAGTCCGGCTCGTAGCCCTTCTCCACAGAGTTTGTCCTCGGGGGATATTCCTTCGGAGATGATGGAGAGCGAGATGCCTCCCTCTGCCTCCCCGTCACAAGGGGCGGACGACCCCGAGATGTCGTCACGGAGGATTTTTCCTGATCCCCCAAGGCCAGAAGTTGACACTTCGGCTGCCCGGAGTCTGGAATATCCGGCTCCCAAAGAGAGCTTCAGGAGGAGTCCGGGATTATCCGGCACACAGCCGGACACACTAATGGGCCTTCTGGAGCGAGCGGCCATCTCGGAGACACATCGTGCCTTAATGGGTACGGTGGTTGAGAGCATTTCGTCCGTGAAAAGCGGTTTGAATGAAGCTTTTATGAGTCTACTGAGAGGCTTTGAGGTACGCAAAAATGTATTTTTGATGGTTCCACACATGCTAAGTGTGCTATGTATAGATAGTAGCCCCTGAGACTCTAGTTGCCATCAACGTGGCAAACAGAGGATCCTAATCTCTAGTAATAAGCGCGCTGCTTTATGTGCAAGTGGATGAGGGTCCGGCGGATGACTGATCTGCTGATTCTGCTGAACTAAAGCGGCAGCTGGACGTGGCTGATGCCGACATCGCGCTTGTTAACAAGCGGCTTGACGAGGCCCATGGTATGTATATTCGGCTTGTCAGCAAATTTTGAACACGAGCATGATGCTAGTTTCTATAACATGTTGTGACTGCAGATGGGGCTGCTGCCATCGAGACCCTTTGGGCGGAGCTTGCCCGAGCCAAGGAGCAAGCCTGGATAAGTGATGCGGCCGCTCTGAAGGCGGTCGGGGAGTTAAGAGCCGAACAGGCTGCTCATCGCCGGAGCAAAGAAAAGATAGCCTAGATGGCTACCGCGTTGGAAGATGCCGCCAACCGCCGTGAGCTCCTTGAAAAGGAAAATCAAGCAAAAGCGGCTGACCTGAAGAAGGCCCTGGAGGTAGTCAAGGAAACCCGCTCTGAAATGAGGGGGATGAGGGAGGAGCTTCGTGAAGCCGGAAATATCGTGGCTGGAAAGCCCTATCTGTTGCGGATGAAATCCAGAGATCCGAAGTATGCCCCTCTGGATCAGTTGTGGAGTGCGGCGGATGCATATGCGGACCTGGCAAAGAGTGCTGCTGATGCGTCCGAGTTTTACAAAGATCGGAAAGACCATAAGGCTAAGAGGTTATTCTGGTCGCAGTTCAGTGCCCCGACACGTCCGCTGTCATTGAATGAAAAGATGGCCGCGTGGGTCGAACTCCACAGGTTGTCCGGGCTTGCTATGAGGTCTGTCGTGGATCATCTTTGGCAACAAGGACCAAGGCCGGACAACTATTTTGGATTGATGCAACAATTCCTTGGTGCTATGTCGCATACCGATGCTGTGAAGAGGTCGGCGTGCATAGAGGGTGTGCGGATGGCTCTTGCCCGTGTTAAAACATACAGGGCTAGGATGGAATCCACCGCTATTGCAATCCGGAGTGCGGTGGACGGCCAGGACCCGACCGAGCACTAATTCGGAGAAGTTTTAGAAGGCGCCCATTTAAGAGAGGATCAGTGCTCGAAGAGTGCCATGTTCGAATGACATGTATCGCGATTGTAAAGACAATGCTATTTTGATTATAAAGGCTGTTTTTATACTTTTGCCCAAAAGTATTATAATGCCTCCTATGCGGCCGTTTATGTATATATATAACCTGAAAGTTTGCAGCCGTCGGCTTCAGCCCCCATGCATATAATGCGGGGGTGTTCGAGAAAACGCGTAGTCACACTTGATCCAACGTCTTGGTCCGTTAAGGAGGTGATAGCGCGGCGAACCAGGCAATCGGCCTATATAGCTTTAACACTTTCACTTAGCCATAGGACTTTGACGGTGGGGCTACTATATAGCCCCTGGTACTTTCGCGTTCAGCCGGATATGGTGCGCGTATGTACGTGACCGAGAAACCAGTCCTTCGTTAATGCGGAGGAATCGCGAAGATTCCGCTGGGTCATCGAGTGGTTGACCAGTCTCGTGCTGTATCATGACAGTAAGTTTTCGGCTTTCTCTACTGAGGTGCTCGTCCAGGTAAACCGGGGCACAATCGCAGTAGTTCTCCCGGTGCCGCCTTAGCCGATAGAACGGAACGTAAGGTAGCAAAACACGGGAGCCGGGCAAACCCAACATTTGACCAAAGACATGATTTGGAGCTGATGCATATAAGGCCAAACTTGCGACACCGAACACCCCCTAAGGTATTCGGACTTTATAATGTGTACTGGGCTGAATAACACCCTTGACAATAAGCCCTGAGTTTCCAGGTATGAGCATTAGTCTGGTGTGACAAAAATGCCGAAAACGCCATTATCCCTCCCGTTTGTATAAAGTTTCCGGAGGGGAAGAAGCAACAAGAGATATTAAAAAGGTTTATGCAGGGTCTTAATTAATCTAAAAAGAAACCTTTGAACGGGGCCCTGCTGCACGTCTGCGCCTTTATCTCCATTGTGCCGTATCCTGGAAGGGTGTAGCACGATGATCATCTGTAAAAGCAAAAACCCAGGTGAAAGACTTCATGCGAGGTGTTCATTGATCTGAATGAACCATGAAAAATGCAATATGCTATTGTATTGATGGGGTCGAGCGGAACTATGGGCTCTTTTTGCAAGCAGCCCCTAGCATCTTTTATGGGGAAATCCAAACTGGGCTGTTACATTGGGTGGAGCGCCGGACTCGTCTAACCGTGTCCGTGGTCTTGATGACTGACCATTTGTCTTGATTAGAGGGACCGCTCAGTGTTCGGCTTCTAGAGCTGCCACGTATTCTTCCGCGCGTAAGGAGCGCTCTGTATTTCCGCTAACTGTGATGACGCCGCGTGGACCGGGCATCTTAAGTTTGAGGTAGGCGTAATGCGGTACTGCATTAAAACGAGCGAAGGCCGTTCTTCTGAGTAGTGCGTGATAGCCACTTTGGAATGGAGCGATGTCGAAGGTTAATTCCTCGCTTCTGAAGTTGTCGGAAGAACCGAATACAACCTCTAGTACTAGAGAGCCCGTACAGTGGGCCTCAACGCCTGGTATTACTCATTTAACGGTAGTGTTACTTAGGCTGATCCTTGAAGGGTCTATCCCCGTTTTGCGGATAGTGTCCTGATATATCGGGTTTAGACTGCTGCCGCCATCCATAAGGACTCGTGTGAGATGGTATCCGTCAATTATTGGGTCGAGCACCAAGGCAGCCGATCTGCCATGCCGGATACTTGTCGGATGGTCCCTGCGGTCAAAGGTGATTGGGCAGGCCGACCAGGGATGAAATTTAGGGGCGACGGGCTCAACAGCGTATACGTCTCAGAGTTCGCGCTTGCGCGTTCTCTTTGGAATGTGAGTTACGTAAATCATATTCACTGTTTTGACTTCTGGTGGGAGTTTGTTCTATCCTCTAGTGTTCGGCTGACGAGGCTCGTCCTCATCTTAACTTGGCGTCTTCCTCCCCTTTTGTTCGGCATTCAGTTTGCTGGCCTGCTTGAAAATCCAACACTCTTTGTGGGTGTGGTTTGCAGGTTTTTCAGGGGTGCCGTGAATCTGACATAATTTGTCTAGAATCTTGTTTAGGATGGACGGTCCATCTCTGCTGGCTTTAAATGTCTTTTTCCGTTGACCGGGTCGAGAGCCCCTGAATCCGGCATTGACTGTCGTGTTCTCTGGGCTGTCATTATTATTTTGACGCTTGTTTTTGTTGCGTCGCGGCTTCCCGTTGCCATGCCTGACTTTGGATGTGCTTGGGTTGCTGGTGCCGCTACGGCCCAGCCAGCTGTCCTTGCCCGCGCAAAAGCGGGTCATACGGCTTGTTAAGGCTGCCATCGTCCTCGACTTTTCTTGGCCGAGGTGTCTGGCAAGCCATTCGTCCCGGATACTGTGTTTGAAAGCCGCTAAGGCTTCAGTGTCCGGGCAATCGATTATTTGATTCTTCTTAATAAGAAATCTGTTCCAGAGCTTTCGGGCTGACTCTCCGGGCTATTGAATTATATGACTTAGGTCGTCTGCGTCCGGAGGTCGGACATAGGTCCCTTGAAAATTGGCCCTGAAAGCATCCTCGAGCTCTTCCCAACTTCCAATTGAGTTTTCGGGAAGGCTTTTCAGCCAGTGCCGAGTTGGTCCCTTTAATTTGAGGGGTAGGTATTTAATGGCGTGGAGATCGTCTCCGTGAGCCATTTGGATATGAAGGATAAAGTTCTCGATCTAGACCCCAGGGTCTGTAGTTCCGTCGTATGCCTCTATATTCACGGGTTTAAATCCTTCCGGAAATTCATGATCCAGTACCTCATCGGTGAAGCACAGGGGGTGTGCGGCATCCCTGTATTTGGTTGTGTCGTGGCATGGTCTCGATGGTTGTTGTGTTCGGTTCTGATTCCAAGCTGGTGTTCGTTCAATGTGATCGTTTTGGTAGCTCCGATCCTGTGCCGGAGCGCGCTTCCTAGATCCATAGATGGATCTGGACATACCGGACTTTCTGTCCAGGAGCTAACGTAAATCGTGTGCTGACTTGTGGGCGGCATCATTAGCCGTCTTGTCACGGCCGTGGGGTGGTCGGTCCGGCTGATCGGTCATTTTCGGTTGAGTGGGCTCTACGGCCTCGTCATCGAATTCGGGCACCAGCTTGCGATTTGGATAGCTCTTTGTGTGGCGATCGTCTCGCGTATTTTTCTTCTGTGTCGAGCACTTTGTTCCACCTGTGGTTGAGCGTATCTTGCGCGGCCTTAAGCCTTTGCTTCTGCTTCTTTAGGCTCCTTGCGGTGGCGATAAGCCTTCTGTGGAGGTTCTCTTGTTCCAAGAGTTTTTCTGGGATGATGAGTGCATCATCGTCCGAGCTGTTCTCCTCTTCGGAGACAGGTTGTTGAATTTTACCCTCGGGATCGGCGTTATCTGACGTTGGCTTCGGACGATTTTCACCGTCCCCTGGTTGACCCTGCTCCATCATTGGATCAATGGGGTCATCGTTTCCTTCGGAATCTACCAGGGTATTATTATTTCTTGCGCTGTTGTCGTTGTTTTTACTGTGGCTTGATTTAGAGGGGCGTCTACGACGCCGCTTTGGTGGCTTATCGAGGGGATTATCCTTTGTTGTATCGTCACCATCGCCTTCTTCTGGTGTGTCCACCATGTATATACCGTATGATGAGGTGGCAGTCCAGCGCCCAGTAGACGGTGGTTCCTGTTCTTCTCCTGCGTCGTCGTAAATATCGTCGACGTCTTCGGAGTCGAAATCGAGTGTGTCAGTTAAGTCATCGACAGTGGCTATGAAGTGGGTGGTGGGTGGGGACCGAATTTCTTCGTCGTCTGCTTCCCACTCGAGCCGAACATAGTTCGGCTAGGAATCTCTTGACAAGGAAAGAGACCTTAATGAGTTTAGCACATCACCTAAGGGCGAGTGCTGAAAAATATCCGTGGCAGCGAACTCCACGACTGGTGCCCAATTAGATTCGACAGGCACAGACGCATGCGGTTCGGATCCTATAGCCGGAGACGAGTCCGAGGGTCTGATGACGCCACTTTCACAGGAGGTGGGATCAGTGTTAGGCTCCAACGCCGATGAGTGTGCGACTTCCATGGCGGGGTCCATCTACCCGCCTTCGGAAGGCACGATCTGCTCCGGATTGATTCTCGGTGCCACCGCAGGCGCGATCTCCCGAATACTGTCCGACGGCAGATCAAAGTCATGCCCGTCGTGACCGTTCAGCGTGCCTGGCGTGGGATCGAATCCGTCGAAGATCAAGTCTCCGCGGATGTCAACAGTATAGTTTAAGCTTCCAAACCTGAGCTGATGGCCAGGGGCGTAGCTATCGATCTGCTCCAGATGTCCAAGCGAGTTGGCCCGCAGTATGAAGCCGCCGAATACGAAGACCTGGACGGGGAGGAAAATGTCCTCCTGGACCGCATCGTTGAAGATGATCGAAGGGGCCATCAAGCCTTATAGCGATGGCACAGTGGAACTCTCAATGAAAGCACCAATGTCGGTGTCAAAACCGGCGGATCTCGGGTAGGGGGTCCCAAACTGTGCGTCTAAGACTAATGGTAACAGGAGGCAGGGGACACGATGTTTTACCCAGGTTCGGGCCCTCTCGATGGAGGTAATATCCTACTTCCTGCTTGATTGATCTTGATGATATGAGTATTACAAGAGTTGATCTACCACGAGATCGTAGAGGCTAAATCCTAGAAGCTAGCCTATGATTCTGATTGCTGTTGTCCTACGGACTAAACCCTCCGGTTTATATAGACACCGGAGGGGGCTAGGGTTACACAAAGTCGGTTACAGAGAAGGAAATCTACATATCCGAATATCCAAGCTTGCCTTCCACGCAAAGGAGAGTCCCATCCGGACATGGGACGAAGTCTTCAATCGTGTATCTTCATAGTCCAACAGTCCGACCAAAGTATATAGTCCGGCTGTCCGAGGACCCCTTAATCCAGGACTCCGTCAGCGACCCCGTATGTCGATGAATGCAAGAACATTCTGCGCTCCAAACACCCGGACCAGGGTGACGACTTGATTACATGTGAACACATCAGGAGTTTCGGCAATTGGTTCCAAACACGTCTCAGGTGTGACAACACTGTTTCTGATGACCTGTACTCGTTGGCGAGGGAACCATCTTCGACTCTAATGACTTGCAAAGGGTACGAGATAAATGGGAATACATTTTACATGATCTCCCAAGATCAAAAGAGCACCAACCAAAACAGTGGTGTCCACTTTGATGCAGCAACCAAGAGGGGCAAGGACACATATTATGGTTACATAGTGGACATATGGGAACTTGACTATGGATATGATATTAAGGTCCCTTTGTTTAAGTGCAAATGGTCAATCTGTCAGGAGGCTTGGTACAGGTAGACCCACAGTACGGAATGACATCAGTGGATCTGAACAATCTGGGATAGACAGACGAGCCATTCATCCTAGCCAATGATGTGGCACAGGTTTTCTATGTGAAGGACATGTCTACCAAACCGGGAAAAAGAAAAGATAAGGAAGCTGATACATCATACGATGAGCCAAAGTGCCACATAGTTCTTTCATGAAAAAGAGACATCGTGAGATTGGAGGGCAAGACAGATGTGTCTGAAGATTATGAAAAGTTTCATGAAATTCCTCCCTTTAAAGTCAAGGTTGACCCAAGCACCCTGTTAAACGATGAAGATTATCCATGGTTATAGCGCAATAAGCAAAGAACACAAGCGAAGAAAAAGTGAAGACTTTCTATCAACAACTATTATGATGATGCCTTTGATGTAGAATATCACTGCAGTTACATTTGAACAAATGAAATCCCTTTGTAACAGATGAGTTTTCGTCCAAAACCCTGATACTTCCAAAGAGATTGTCTATTTTGTACACGAAGTGCATCCAGCTTTTGTCGTAACCCTCTCAACTTTTTAGCACATGCTATATGAGTGAAATGGTCATACCATGCCAACTTTCAACCTTTTCAGAGTTCATTTGAAATGCTTTTATAAACCTCTAGTATTATTGAAACTAAAATTATATAAAATTTATGCAACTAAAATTATCAAAGTTTCTTCTGTTCGAAACATTAAAAGCAAAAAGAATTTTCATAAAATAAATAAATAAAGCAAAAAAGAAAAGAAAATAAATAAGTAGAAACAAAATAAAATAAATAAGTAGAAACAAAATAAAATTTAATAAATTAAAATAAATAAAATTTAATAAAATAAATAAATAAAAAGAGTTTTCATAAAATAAATAAAATAGCAAAAATGAAAACAAAATAAAGTGGAAACAAAATAAAATAAATAAGTGGAAACAAAATAAACTTTAATAAATAAGTAGAAACAAAATAAACTTTAATAAATTAAAATAAATAAAATTTAATAAAATATGTAAAAATAGCAATAGTAAGTAAAAACAAAATAAAATAAATAAAGAAAAAAAGTGCCATCTACTAGGCCACCACGGCCTGAATACAACTAAAAACCCAATCATGGGCCAGGATTCAGCCCCGTAGATGGCCCAGTAGTCCCACAGGCACACGGTGACATGTTAGGCCCGAAAAGCCTGCAGTTGAGAGGAGCTTGAGAGGGTGGGTGCAGCGGCGCTTATAAACCACTCAGGAGCTCTCTCAACTAGCGAGGTGGGACTAAACTTTTGACACGCGCAACACAAGGCCTTTGGTCCCGGTTGGTGCCACCAACCGGGACTAAAAGGTGGCATTGGTACTGGTTCGTGGCACCAACCGGGACCAATGCCCCTCTTTAGTCCCGGTTGGTGCCACCAACCGGGACCAAAGTCCTCTGCTTCCCGCCCTTTGGGCTGCTAAAAAGAGACATTTTGGTCCCGGTTGGTGGCACCAACCGGGACTGAAAGTAGGCTTTGGTCCCGGTTGGTGCCACGAACCGGGACCAATGCTCTGGCTATATAAGCCAACACTTTGCAAATTTTCAGCAGTTTCTCATTCTCCCCGCCGCCGACGCCGCCCTCTGCCCCGACGCCCTACTCCTCGTCGCAGTCGCCCGCGCCCCCGTCACCGTCGCCCGCGCCCGTTATCGCCGCCCCCGTCGCCGCCCGCGCCCCGCGTCGCCCCGACGCCGTCGCCGCGCGCCACTCCGCGCCGTCGTCATCACCTTCCCGCGCCACCCCGACGCCGTCGCCGCCCCGCGCCGCCCCACATCACCGTTGCCCTGACGCCGCACTGCCCCGCATCACCGCCCCGCGTCGCCCTGACACCATCGCAGCCCCGCGCCACCGCTGCCCCGACGCTGCGCCGCCCCACGGTTCGGCGGCTTCCGATGTTTTTTTCATATATGTACATATGTTTTTTTTCATATGATGTTTTTTGTGCATATGATGATTTTTTCATATAACGTTTTTTTCTCATATATGTATTAATTTTTTTATTTAGGTTGTTAATTAGTAGATATCGATTTTAGGTTAGTGCATTTTAGGTTAGTGTAGAGGAAAAAGTAAAATAACGAAAAGGAAGAAAAGAGGAAGAACGAAGAAGGAAGAAGAAGAAAAAGAAGGAGTGGAAGAAGGAAAATAAGAAGAGGAAGAAGGAGAAGAAAAAGGAGAAGAAGAGGAGAGGAAGAAGAGGAGGAGAAATAAAAGTAGAAGAAGAAAGGAATAGAAGAGAAGAAGAAAAAAATAGAGTAATTTCAATTTTTTTTTCTTCACCTCTATTCATTTTTTCTCTCCTCTTTTTATTTCTTCTTTTATTTCTTTGATCTTCTCATCTCTCTATTCCTTTCTCCTTCTCCTCTTTTTTCTTCTTCTTCCTCTTCTTATTTTTTATCGGGTATATATGTCATTGTCGATATACCACCTCCCCGATAACTTCGACATGAGTGGGGGGGGGGGGGGCGGCGGAGGAGAAGTTTCGTTTAGTTTTAGGATTATTTTAGTTTATGTTTAGTTTAGGAAGAAGGAAAATAAAAAGGAGAAGAAGAGGAGAAATAAATAAGAAGAGGAAAAAAGGGGAAAAAAGAGGAGAAGAGGAAAGGAATAGAGGAGAAGGAGAAGGAAGAAAAAATAGCACCTCTATTCCTTTCTTCTTCTCCTCTGTTTTTCTTGTTTTTTTTCTTCCCCGATAACTTCGACACGACGGGGGGTCGCCGAGGGTTCGAGGGGCGAGGCTCGGGAACTAGGGTAGAGATTCGAGGGTCACCGAAGGATCAAGGGTCGTCGAGGGGCCTAGGGTTCGAGGGTCGAGGAACACCGAGGGTTCGAGGGTCAAGGGTCAAGGGTCGAGGATCGCCGACGGGTCGAGTGGTTTCCTAGCTAGTGTCCATATACCCCCTCCCCGATAACTTCGACATGAGGAGGGGGGAGGGGGTCGAGGGGTCGAGGGTTCGAGGGTCTAGGGTTCGAGTGTTCTAGGGTTCTAGGGTCGAGGGTTCTAGGGCCGAGGGTTCGACGATCGTCGAGGGGCCGAGGGTTTGAGGGTCGAGGGTCGTCGAGGGTTCGAGGGTCGAGGATCGCCGAGGGGTCGAGAGGTTGGCTAGTGTCAAAGTATTGAAGAAATCCATGGCTTCATCATTAGCCGGAAGTAATCGGGGCATGATGGTACGAAGTTCTCCAAATTATTCTGGAACGGAGTCTCGGATAGGATAATCCGCCTTTTGGTACAAATTCCAGCAAAGGCCTTCGAAATAGCGATATTCGGAAGGCTCTTGCTGTACTTTGTACCAAAAAGCGAATTATCCTATCTGGGATTCCGTTCCAGAATAACTTTGGAGAGCTTCATACCATCATACGCCTGTTACTTTCGCCTAATGATGAAGACATGGTTTTGTTGAATCATTTGACACTAGACAAAGGTGACATGAGGGGTCGAGGGTTGGGAACTAGGGTAGAGGGTTGTGGATCACCGAGCAGTCGAGGGTCGTGAACTAGCTAGGGTCGAGGGTCGAGGATCGCCGAGGGGTCGATATACCCCCTCTCCGATAACTACGACATGAGGGGGCGGGGTCGATATATATACCCCCTCCCCGATAACATTTTTTCTATGTATATGTCGTCATTGTCGATATACCCCCTCCCTGATAACTTCGATATATCCGTCTCTCGTGTTTGTATATTAATGGCTATGTTGTAATATTTGCAGGAACTATGGATCATCAAAGAGACTTTGATCAAGAAGAGATATTGGAGGATATAATCCGCGACGGAGGTGATGTAGTTTTGTCGTTTCTCAATGACATCGAAGATGGTCTGCAAGGAGAGGAAGCAGGCTACGGTGATCAAACAATGGAGGAGGATCATGATCGTGATGGTGGCTCCGGCGACCGTGATGACGGCTCCGGTGACCGAATGAAGTCGGGATCAGCTGTTGCAAAGTCCGACGAAGGATATATATATAGTCCGGGGATTAAAATAGTTATTTGGATCACAATCACCCTATATACCTGTATAGGCCCGATTCGGTATTCCGAACTCCCGAACCGGCTGGAACAAAGAAAAAAAACGAATGACCGCCCCCCACCTCCCGTGATCCCCACCTCCCACCCACCGACCCGTCGGCACCACCCTCGGAACCGCCGCTGCCGGCGCCTGTAACCCCGCGCGGCACTCTGCCAGATCCCACCATCGCGCGACCTCCTGGCGCCGCCTCCCCCGCCTCCTCCTGGTACCAGCACCGCCGACCTGCCTCCGCCCGGTGCGCCGCCGCCCCCAAGCCTCCTCCGGGCGCGCGGCCGTCGGTGCCCCTGCTTGCTTCCGGCGGTGCGAGGACGCCGCCGCCGCTCCTCCCCACCCCACCTCCTCCTGGCCCACCGGCGACCCTGCCTCTTCCTGTGTGAGGCCGGCAGGTGCGAGGCCCCAACCTTCTTCCTGCGCGCCACCGGGATCCAGTCGCCGCACTTCCGCCATGGCCGTGCTTGGCTCTGAGCCCCAACCGCCACAGCCGCGTGCAGTCCTGGGCCGCCTTCCATCGTAGTCCCCAGCTTGCTGCTGAAGCAGATGCGGTTAACCCATCCCCCGCGCATAGTCGCCACTACCGCCGCCTCGCTTCTAAACTGACACCCGTGGATCGGCAGCCACCATCTCGAGCAGGGTCCGGTGCTCCTGCAGGTCGCCTCCCATGCTCCTACAGGTCGACTGCACAGCCGCACAAAGTTCACCCGCCAGCTGCTGCTGCCGGATCCGGCGCCGGTGCTCGCCGTCGTCAATATCCACCGTCGCCCCTGCATTACGCAAAGTTCTTCTCCCCTCTCGACCAGTGACATTAGCGATGTCACCACGACCGTGCGTGCTCCACCTCAGCACCTTCCCTGCCGTCCACCGTGCCTACATGTCCATCACTGCAGATGGAGGAGTCCTTGGCATGCAGCTAGAGAAGGCCTCGACCTGCATCTGCAGCTCGCCATGGCTGCCCCAACGGCTCCTGCATGCTCCCCGGCCTCTAATGGTAGCCCCTCGAAAACAATACACGGGGACATGCCTCTTGCTCCCTCTGCCCATCCTCCCCTATGGCACAAGCAGCAACATCTGCGGCTGGGTCGAGGTGCTCCCCTGACATCCTGCTGCGGTGCCTCCGGCCCCTGTGCTTCTCGTCGCCCATTCAAGTTTCCGAACGCAGCGAACGGAGGAGGTGACTTTGCAGCCCCACTGCTCTGAACTTCCTGTCTTTACGCCAGCGCCCCTGCACCTCGCGCTGCAACCCAGTTCTTGCAGCAGCAGCATGCCTTGCAATCACCACCTCCTTCCCGTGAAAATCCCACTACCCTCGTGTATTATTCCATAGCTGCAAATCTATCAAAGCTGGTGAGTCTAGCAGCCGCTGTGTCAGAGGGCCAGGGACAGAGGAGCCCTGCTGCTGAGCGTTCTCCAAGCCATCCTCCTCCCGCTCCAAGCTCTGCTGCGCACGGCGGAAAGCCGCCTAGGTCCGTGCCCAATCTCCGCTGCAGGTTGTGTGAAACTCTTCCATGTTGCTCGCTCATGACGCCAAGCTGCTGCTGTGGATGTAGGTGAGTACAGAAGAAAGCAAAAACCAAAAACGAGAGAGAGAGGTCAAAGTGTTGTTGTGGTTTTCACTTTTCTAATGCGTTTGCGTTCTTCCAGTGAGAGTATGCGCTTGTGGTTTGATACAACCCAATGTGCTTGTAGTCTTGTATTTTTATGGACAAACACACAGTTTGATTCGTACTCTGTTTTATTGCCCCGTTGGTTCATGTCTTCTTATATATGTGTTCAGATTTTGGTTTTGCAAAAGAAGGCACGAAGTTCACTTACTGTCATCGAGGAAATTCAGCTATACCGTCTCCAAGACCTCGGCCACGGCCACCCTCCAGCCACCAAGCGCTTGCCTCTGCCATCTCTAAGTGACTTTTGATGTCTGAAGTTCAGCTATACCTGCAGGTGCAAAAAATAGGTGTTTTGGTCCATTTGTTTCAGTTTGACAAGTCGATTTTCTTCCAAGTTTATCTCCAAAGTGCAACGACGTCGTGGAGTTTTAATCCTTCAGTTTCTGTGAGAAGAAAGAATGACAACGACATATTTCTCTGAACTTCCCATTTGGCACAACTAGACCCCAAGAAAAGTGCACGTACTTGATACTGTTACAACCAAATATGATGTAAAATGCAGAAACAAAAAAAGTGAATATATTCAGTAGTTTTCTTTGTTTTCTTTCGTGTTTTTCTGACTATGCATTACACTCTATCATTTGTATTCAAATCAGATCCTAGTTGATGAGCTCATACATTTCTAAATAGTATGCGATCATATTGTGTCGCCCAGAAAGTTCAACACTGCCATCTCGGGCCGTTCAACGATGCGGCTCCAAGAAGTTTGTTTTCCATATTGGTTTTATAGGGTCAGTTTTTTGTGTTCATGTAGTAAAAACATAGGAAGTTCAATTTTAAGGAAGCAGCAAGTTCAACCAATACGGAAACAATAAAAAAAATACAATGAATATAAGTTTTTTAGTGAGGTTCAAATTGGAAATACATGAAAAAAAATTGTTCTCTGCTCTTTACAGTAAAAAATATGTATCACGTATTGGTTGGTTTCCCCCACTAGTTGCTCTCTGACACACATTATGTTGTTGCTTTCCTTCTCCTTCATGAAACTGTTACAAAAAATAGAGTATAGAAGTTCGATATTAAAAGCAAAAAAGCAAGAGAGCATTTCTTGAAGACAAAAAAAGGTTGACGCGAAGTTCATATTATCTATCGCGGATAGTTCAATCTTAGGGCAAAACGCACACATTGGGTATCCAAAAATAAAGAGGTGAGCATACAAAAAATTCATGAAGTTCAAATTTTGAAAATAGAGAAGTCTGAAGTTTATTAAATTTTTCTAAAAAAATACGTTTTCAAAAAGTAAAATAAAACGTTCAGGTTTGAATAGCACAACAATAGGATGTTTATTAAAATACTCCTAGCAAAAATAAAAACTAGGAAGTTCAATTTTAAATCATAGAATAGTTTGATGTATATTAAAATCTTGGATTTTTCTCGTTATTACAAGGATAAAAACAAGAAATTCAAAATAAAATAACAGAGTAGTTGAACGTATATTAGAAACTCAGATTTTTCTCATTTCTAAAACAATACGTGACTGAAAATTCAACAACAGCAAAAATGGGGAGTGACCAAATAGAAGACATGAAAAACAAGAGAGAAAAAAAGCATTAACCGAAAAAATCAATCCCGAAGTTCAAATTTCATTAATTAGATAGTTCAGTTAGAAAAAATTACGGAAACAATAGTTACAATGTGAAAAAATAAATTTAATAGTAATCAAAATTTCCTTTTATAAAAGTAGTAACACATTAGTTCGATGTCTACATGAAGAAATAAATTTTCCCTATTTCTGAAAAGTAAAACCAAGAAGGTCAAATTAAAATAACAGATCAGTTCGATGCTCATTAAAAAATGGATTTTTCTCATTTCTAAAAAATAACCAATTTTTTTAGAAGTTAGATTTTCTTTGTTTCTAAAAAATTAAGAGAGAAGGCCAACTCAAAATAACAGAGCAGTCCAAAAAAAATTATAACAAATAGATTTTTGAAACAAAACTAGACATTTGAAATACCGAGAAGGTAAAAAAATGTAGAAGTTCAAATTTGAAAAACCTAAAAGCTCAATTTCAAATAACCGAGAAGGTAAAAAAAACTAGAAGTTCAAATTAAAAAACCTTGAAAGTTGTTTGCTTATGTAAAACAATATTTTTCTGAGAAGTTTAAAGTAAAAAAAAATAGACGTTCGAAGGTAAAATAACTTAGACATTCTTATTTACTAAATAATAAAATGAAAAAGTTCAATTAAAAAAAAGAAAAAACTAAAAAGTGTTTTTACTGTCATTGGTGCGGCGCAAGTGGTTCAATGCTTATTACAAACCCAAAGAATGTCATTAGAAAAGCATCACAAACAATTTTATAAAAGAAATTCTCTGTTAAAATAAATTTAGAAGTTCAAATTTAAAAAAGGAGTGGTGCAATGTCTATCAAAATGTAGGATTTTTTCCATTATTAAAAGGAATAAAACCAGCAAGTCCAAATTAAAAAGATGAAGAAGTTTGACGATTATAGAAAACTCAGATTTTCCTCGTTATTAAAGAATAGAAACAAAAAGTTAACTTTTAAAAATAGAGCACTTCAAAATTTCATAAAAAAGATTAAGAAAAAGAAATCAGAAAGTCCATATTAAAAAGATGGAGAAGTTCGATGATTATAAAAAACTCAGATTTCCTCGTTATTAAAGAATTGAAACAAGAAGTTTAAAAATAAAATAACAATAAAGTTCAACTTCAAAAAATAGAGCGCTTCAGAATTAATAAAAAAAAGATTAAGAAATTCTGATTAATATTCATAAAAAACTCAGATATTTTCACGTAACCGAGAAAAGTTCATATGATAACTACCAAAAGTTCACATACTACACGGTGTACATTTTGTATTTAAAAAAACAAAAAAAAACAAAGACTAAAAGATTTGTTTTTAGAAGTTCAAGTCCTCGGTCGGAGAAAGGTAAAAAAATTATTGTGAGAGAGGTTTGTATAAAAGGAATATCATTTGCGTAATACTGATAAATGGATGAGAACATTACAAATGAAAAAAGGTCACAAAGTTTAACGTGAAAACAGTGGGAAGTTCAACTACTACATTGAATGAATTTCAGATGAAAAACTTCTAAAACTGTCGCGAGTATGAAAAAATGATCAACACAGGAAAGTTGCGTGTATAGAACAGCTTTCCATCTAGATATCACTTGCTCAATTCCGGTGAGTGGATGAAGAGCTAGGAGCAAAAAAATCACATGAAAAACAGAGTGAAGTTCAAGTAGACATGCCGAGAAGTTCAAGTTCTTCACGCGGTGCATTTTCGAAGAATCTTTTTTGCGACAAAGGCAGAACGCACGATCTCGCTATTTTCAGAATTACATAAAAACCGCTATGAATCAGAGAAAACCGTAAACATGAAAAAGTTTCACATTTTCCGTAGCTTTTCAAGGGTATATTATTTGTCCCATTCCGATAAAGTATGTATAAATTACGGCCAAAAAATGTTTTCAGCCATTTTCAAAATTGACTTAAAACCTTAAGGAATTGTGAGAAACAATAGATACAAAAAAGTTTCGCATTCCCTCAAGCTTTCCGACGCCATATCATTTGCTGCATTCGGACCTATGGTTAAAAAATTAGCTCGAAAATACGAACTCAGTGGAACCTGTATCGTTTTCTATATTACTTTTAAACCATTCAAAATTAGAAAGAACTTTCAACATGAAAAAGTAGCGCATTTTCACAAGATTTTCAACGCCATATCATTTACCTCAATTGGGTTAGCCGTTTAGAAATTATATTGAAAATACGAACTCGGCTATTCGGTTTACGAAATTTTACGATTTTCCAAATTACTCTTTAGCCATTGGGAATTAGAGAAAACTTTGAACATGTGGAAGGAGCGGTTTTGCAGCAGATTTCCAATGCCATATTATTTATCTCATTCTGTTAAACGGTTTAGAAATGCGATCAAAAATACGATTCACATTTTTTGTGTGAAGAAAAAACGATTTTCAAAACTGCTCTTCAGCCGCTTACATTTTGCCAAAAATTTAACTTAGGTCATGATATTGGTGTCCATAGCTTTCAAACCTAGTACTCAAGGAAGGTCAGGCGCGTTACTCAGGAAGTTCATGTTGTGATCAGAATATTATTCTGATCCCGTAATCAGAATATTGTTTATGTTTGTGTGTGTGTATATGTGTGTGTATATATATTAACTCTTCTATCTTCTTTTATATAGCCCTTCGGATCAAGCAATACTTTAGTAAAGAAACGAGGCCCGAAGAAAAAGTTGCGCCCGGATGAAAGGTTCACGATCACAGAAATCGCGCGCGATGGCTAACCGATTAAACCCCTCCGGACCAAGGTAGCATTTTCTGCTCACTACGGGGTTCTTGTTAGGGACATGATCCCGATCAGCATCGAGCTATGGAATGAGCCTAAGAAGGAAGAGCTTCAAGTTTCTTTTGTCGAAGATAGACAGAAAGAAGATCTTTGGAAAGCGCTGAAGGTAAATTTCACACTACCAGAAGAGGAGGATCCAGAGAATCCAGTTATAGAGCCATTGATCAAGTCCTGTGCTCTCAAGAAGATGGCAGATCTATTCAGGAGGTGGAAGAATGAGTTGAAAACAATGTATGTCGACCAAGACAAGACTCCTGAATTCAATGGCCGGTTTGAGAAGATACGAGATCACTGGCCCGCATTTGTGGCCAACAAGACATCGGATAGGAGTAAGAAGATGTCAGCGACTAACAAGATAAATGCTGCAAAGAAGGAGCATCACCATCGCACGGCGTCAGGTGGCTACCTCAAAGCCCGTCCATTGTGGGACAAGGCTGAGCAGGACCTGATTGCTAAAGGGGTCGAACCAGAGACATTGCACTGGCCAGACCGTTGTAGGACTTGGTTCTTCGGGGCTGGTGGAACATTTGACCCTGAAATAGGGAAGTGCTGCTGGACGGACGAGCAACTTGCAACACCCGTCAAGAAGCTTCTAAAAGCAATCAACGAAGTGCGGGAAGGGAAGTTCGTTCCCGACAGAGAGAACGACGAGCTGACAAGGGCCCTCGGGAATCCTAAGCACCCTGGACGAACACGAGGCACACCAGGCTCTGTTGCGTGGAAGGTTGGGTTTCCCGACGTAGGCGGTTACAAAACCAAAGAAAGGAGGAGAAAAGTGGAGCAGAGCGAACTTCGGGAGCTTAAGGCAAGGGTAAGAAAGCTAGAGGAACGAGATGTTGAGAACTAGCAGCTGCGAGATCCTGCCCAAGAAGCTACCCCAGAACCTACCCCGCCATCTCAGCGGAGAAGCAGCGTGGATTCCACCGAGCTCGTTCAGCAGCCTGACTTGACGGGTCCTAGCTACCCCATGGATTTTATCACGGATTCATACTAGTGCCACCTTATGACACAATGGCTTCAGCTCAAAGTCAAGGCGACTGTCGGCTCTGTGTTCCCTTCTTCACCCGGAGCAACTTTTCACTGCAGTACGATTCCACAAGGCTATGTTATTGTGATGGTGGACGAAATAACGGAGGGATTTGAGGAGCTCCAGCTTGACCACCCTACAGGTGATGGGGAGACTCAGCTGGGTCTTGCTATGCATACTCTGTGTCTATGACGGAAGGAGCACATGAAGCTTCCGAACTTCACGGATCCTGCTAGTCAGCTGGGCACTCAGCCTCCTCCGCCTCCTCCTCCTCCTTCGGCGAGTGATCCGGGCACTCCGCCTCCTGCTCCTATGCGTGAGGGCAGTAGTACTCCGCCTCCTTCTCCGCCTGCTCCGGCGCGTCCGAGCAGCCCGCCTCCTCCTTCGCCGCCTCGTAAGCGAGGCGGAACATAGACGCTGCCGCTCCGGCTGCTCCGGCGCGTCGTAGCAGTCCGCCTCCGGCTGCTCCGCCTCTTCAGCAATCAAAGAAGACAGCCGCAGCCGCTCCGGCTGCTCCGGTGTCTAGCAGTACAGCCAAAGGAGAAGATAGATCCGGTGAAAGCGAAGCGCACTTTGGATGCCCAGCAGCGACCATCACCGCCTCCGCCGCAATCCAACTATGACCGCATCATTGAAAGGACATATAAGGAAGCGGAGCGGTTGGGTGCTACATCTTGAGCTTGCGGTGATTTTCCTTGAAGAGGAAAGGGTGATGCAACAATAGTAGCGTAAGTATTTCCCTCAGTTTTTGAGAACCAAGGTATTAATCCAGTAGGAGGCTCCTCAAAAGTCCCACGCACCTACACAAACAAACAAGAACTCGCAACCAACGCAATAAAAGGTTTGTCAATCCCTTCAAGGCCACTTGCAAAAGTGAGATCTGATAGAGATAATATGATAAGATAAATATATTTTTCGTATTTTATGATATAGATTGGAAAAGTAAAAGATGCAAATAAAAGTAGATTGAAAGCTTATATGATAAGAGATAGACCTGGGGGCCATAGGTTTCACTAGTGGCTTCTCTCAAGATAGCATAAGTATTACGGTGGGTGAACAAATTACTGTCGAGCAATTGATAGAAAAGTGAATAATTATGAGATTATCTAGGCATGATCATGTATATAGGCATCACGTCCGTGACAAGTAGACCGACTCCTGCCTGCATCTACTACTATTACTCCACACATTGACCGCTATCCAGCATGCATCTAGAGTATTAAGTTCACAAGAATAGAGTAACACGTTAAGAAAGATGACATGATGTAGAGGGATAAACTCATGCAATATGATATAAACCCCATCTTTTTATCCTCGATGGCAACAATACAATAAGTGCCTTACTGCCCCTGCTATCACTAGGAAACGACACCGCAAAATTGAACCCAAACCTAAGCACTTCTCCCATTGCAAGAAAGATCAATCTAGTAGGCCAAACCAAACTGATAATTCGAAGAGACTTGCAAAGATAACTTAATCACACATAAAAGAATTCAGAGGATATTCAAATATTTCTCAAAGATAAACTTGATCGTAAACCCATAATTCATTGGATCTCGACAAACACACCACAAAAAGAGTTACATCGAATAGATCTCCAAGAAGATCAAGGAGAACTTTGTATTAAGATTCAAAGAGAGAGAGAAGAAGCCATCTAGCTTATAACTATGGACCCGAAGGTCTGTGGTAAACTACTGACAACTCATCGGAGAGGCCTCGATTCCCGCTCTGGCGGAGCACTGGCGAAGGCTCCAAGATGGGATCTCACGGATACAGAAGGTTACGGCCGTCGAAATAATTTTTCGTGGTCACTCCTGATGTTTTCGGGGTACATGGGTATATGTAGGATCAAGAAGTAGGTCGGTGGACGCCCGAGGGGCCCACGAGGGTGGGCGGCGTGCCCACCTGTAGGGGGCGCACCGGGAACCCTCGTGGCCGCCTCCTTTGTTTCTTGACTTCCACTCCAAGTCCTCTGGATCACGTTTGTTCCAAAATGATCGCTCCCGGAGGTTTCATTATCTTTGGACTCCGTTTGATATTCCTTTTCTTCGAAACACTGAAATAGGCACAAAAAACAGCAATTCGGGCTCGGCCTCCGGTTAGTAGCTTAGTCCAAAAATGATATAAAAGTGTAAAGTAAAGCCCATAAGCATCCAAAACGGGTAATATAATAGCATGTAACAATCAAAAATTATAGATACGTTGGAGACATATCAAGCATCCCCAAGCTTAATTCCTACTCGTCCTCGAGTAGGTAAATGATAAAAATAGTATTTTTGATGTGGAATGCTACCTAGCATAATTCTCAATGGAATTTTCTTTATTGTGGCATGAATGTTCAGATCCAAATGATTCAAAATAAAACTTCATATTGACATAAGAAATAGTAATACTTCAAGCATAGTAATCAAAGCAATCATGTCTTCTCAAAATAACATGGCTAAAGAAAGTTCATCCCTACAAAATCATATAGTTAGGTCATGCTTAATTTTCATCACACAAAAATGCTGCCATCTTACACACCCCCGATGACAAGCCAAGCAATTGTTTCGTACTTAAATAATCTCAAACTTTTTCAACTTTCACGCAATACATGAGCCTGAGCCATGGATATAGTACTATGGGTGGAATAGAATATGATGATGGAGATTGTGTGGAGAAGACAAAAAAGGAGAAAGTCTCACATTGACAAGGATAATCAACGGGCTATGGAGATGCCCATACATTGATGTCAACATGAGGAGTAGGGATTGCCATGCAACATATGCACTAGAGCTATAAATGTATGAAAGCTCAACAAAAGAAACTAAGTGGGTGTGCATCCAACTTGCTTGCTCACGAAGACCTAGGGCATTTTGAGGAAGCCCGTCGTAGGAATATACAAGCCAAGTTCTATAATAAAAAATTCCCACTAGTATATGAAAGTGACAACATATGAGACTTCTCTATATGAAGAACATGGTGCTACTTTGAAGCACAAGTGTGGAAAAGGATAGTAACATTGCCCCCTTTTTATTATCTTTTTCTTTTTTCTTTTTTTTTGTTGGCCTTTCTTTTTTTTTCTTTTGTCCTTTTTTTTCTTTTGGCCTTTTTTTTCTTTTTGGCCTTTATTTTATTTTATTTGAGGACAATGCTCTAATAATGATGATCATCACACTTCTATTTATTTACAACTCATGAATTACAACTCAAAACTAGAACAAGAAATGACTCAATATGAATGCCTCCGGCGGTGTACCGGGATGGGCAATGAATCAAGACTCAAGAGTGACATGTAAGAAAAATTATGCATGGTGGCTTTGCCACAAATACGATGTCAACTACATGATCATGCAAGGCAATATGACAATGATGATGTGTGTCATGATGATGAACGGAATGGTGGAAAGTTGCATGGCAATATATCTCGGAGTGGCTATGAAAATGCCATAATAGGTAGGTATGGTGACTGTTTTGAGGAAGATATAAGGAGGTTTATGTGTGATAGAGCGTATCGTATCACGGGATTTGGATGCACCGGCGAAGTTTGCACCAACTCTCAAGGTGAGAAAGGGCAATGCATGGTACCGAAGAGGCTAGAAATGATGGAAGGGTGAGAGTGCGTATAATCCATGGACTCAACATTAGTCAAAAAGAACTCATATACTTATTGCAAAAATATACAAGTCATCAAAAACCAAACACTATGCGTATGCTCCTAGGGGGATAGATTGTTAGGAAAAGACCATCGCTCGTCCCCGAACGCCACTCATAAGGATGCACAATTTAAGAACACCTCATGTTTCAAATTTGTTACACAACTTTTACCATACGTGCATGCTACGGGACTTGCCAACTTCAACACAAGCATTCATTAAATTCATAATCACCCAACTAGAATGACTCATAATATCACTACCTCCATATCTCAAAACAATTATCAAGTATCAAATTGATCATAGAATCCAATTCACTTCCTATGATAGTTTTTACTATACCCAACTTGGATGCCCATCATTCTAGGACCAATTTTATAACCATAGCAAATACCATGCTGTTCTAAGAGACTCTCAAAATAATATAAGTGAAGCATGAGAGATTAACAATTTCTACAAAATTAAGCCACCGCCTTGCTCTTAAAAGATATAAGTGAAGTACTAGAGCAAAACTATCAAGCTCAAAAGATATAAGTGAAGCACATAGAGTATTCTAATAAATTCCAATCAAGTGGGTTTCTCCCAAAAGGTGTGTACAGCAATGATGATTGTCGTAAACTAAAAAGCAAAGACTAATATCATACAAGACGCTCCAAGCAAAACACATATCATGTGGCGAATAAAAATATAGCTCCAAGTAAAGTTACCGATAGACGAAGACGAAAGAGGGGATGCCTTCCGGGGCATCCCCAAGATTAGGCTTTTGGTTATCCTTGAATATTTTGGGTGCCATGGGCATCCCCAAGCTTAGGCTCTTGCCACTCCTTATTCCATAGTCCATCAAATCTTTACCCAAAACTTGAAAACTTCATAACACAAAACTCAACAGGAAATCTCATAAGCTCCGTTAGTGGAAGAAAGAAAAACCACCACATAAGGTACTGTAATGAACTCATTCTTTATTTATATTGGTGTTTAACCTACTATATTCCAACTTCTCTATGGTTCATAGCCTGACATACAAGCCATAGATGCATCAAAATAAGCAAACAACACACGAAAAACAGAATCTGTCAAAAACAGAACAGTCTGTAGCAATCTGTAACTCTCGAATACTTATGGAACTCTAAAAATCCTACTAAAATAGGAAGTCCTGGGAAATTTTTCTATTGATCTACATCAAAAAGAATCAATGCAAAAGCACGTTTTTGTGAATTACTAAAATTAATTTTGTGCGTGTAAAGTTTCTGTTTTTCAGCAGAATCAAATTAACTATCACCATAGGTTGTCCTATAGGTTTTACTTGGCACAGACACTAATTAAAAAAATGAAAACACATATAAACAGAAGGTAGATGCAAAATTTATTACTAAACAGAAGCAAAAACAAAAAAACAAAAGTAAAATTGGGTTGCCTCCCAACTAGCGCTATCGTTTAACGCCCCTAACTAGGCTTAAAAGCGAGGATAGATCTAAGTAGTGCCATCTTTGGCACTCGGAAAGAAAAGAGAAAATTTCCTTTCTATGGCATTCATCCTTCTATTTTGGGAAAGCACATTGCCATTAATGGAGCAAGTAAGATTAAGCACATTACGGAAATTTGCATCTAAGCTAGCCTTCATCTCTTTGATAATTTTGTTTTGATAAAAGCATAAGAGGGTGGTAGATTCAAACTTATCATTCATGGGGTGCCCAAATATAGTTTTCATTCTTTCATAAGTATCTATAGCATCCCCTTCAAGAAAACCTCCTTCAAAAATAGAATCTAGAACTTGCTTGAAAGAAACGGGTAAGCCAACATAGAAACTTTTTAAGTAAACCTCAATTTGATATTGTGGCACATAGCTAGCCCAAATCCTTAATAACCTATCCCAAGCATCTTTTAAAGAAACATCAAGTAAATAATGAAAAATTTCGGAGTCATCTCCATCAAAATTATTCAAGCTCTCATTGGTGACACCGGTGGATCTTTCCATATCATCATTATTTATGAGCTTAGAGAGGATAGAGGGACTATCCAAGGTACTAAAACCTTGGAAAGGACCCTTACTTCTTTTTGATTCGGCCATGGAAACGGGAAGGCAAACGGTAAAAAGAGGGAAGATTGGGAAACAAAGGGCGAATAAAACAGCAAGGCTGAAGTGGGGGAGAGGAAAATGAGAGGCAAATGGAAAATAATGTAAATGCGAGGGAGATGAGTTTGTGATGGGTACTTGGTATGTCTTGACTTGAGTGAAGACCTCCCCGATAACGGCTCCAGAAATCCTTCTTGCTACGTCTTGAGCTTGCGTTGGTTTTCTTTGAAGAGGAAAGGGTGATGCAGCAATAGTAGCGTAAGTATTTCCCTTAGTTTTTGAGAACCAAGGTATCAATCCAGTAGGAGCCTCCTCAAAAGTCCCACGCACCTACACAAAGAAACAAGAACTCGCAACCAACGCAATAAAGGGGTTGTCAATCCCTTCAAGGACACTTGCGAAAGTGAGATCTGATAGAGATAATATGATAAGATAAATATATTTTTGGTATTTTATGATATGGATTACAAAAGTAAAAGATGCAAATAAAAGTAGATTGAAAGCTTATATGATAAGAGATAGACCCAGGGGCTATAGGTTTCACTAGTGGCTTCTCTCAAGATAGCATAAGTATTACAGCGGGTGAACAAATTACTGTCGAGCAATTTCTATAAAAGCGAATAATTATGAGATTATCTAGGCATGATCATGTATATAGGCATCACTTCCGTGAAAAGTAGACTGACTCCTGCCTGCATCTACTACTATTACTCCACACATCGACCACTATCCAGCATGCATCTAGAGTATTAAGTTCACAAGAACAGAGTAACGCATTAAGAAAGATGACATGATGTAGAGGGATAAACTCATGCAATATGGTATAAACCCCATCTTTTTATCCTCGATGGCAACAATACAATACGTGCCTTGCTACCCCTGATGTTACTGGGAAAGGACACCGCAAGATTGAACCCAAAGCTAAGCACTTCTCCCATTGCAAAAAAGATCAATCTAGTAGGCCAAACCAAACTGATAATTCGAAGGGACTTGCAAAGATAACTTAATCACACATAAAATAATTCAGAGAAGATTCAAATATTTCTCATAGATAAACTTGATCATAAACCCAAAATTCATCGGATCTCGACAAACACACCAAAAAAACAGTTACATCGAATAGATCTCCAAGAAGATAAAGGAGAACTTTGTATTGAGATTCACAGAGAGAGAAGAAGCCATCTAGCTAATAACTATGGACCCGAAGTGAAAGGATCGATTTAGTTGACTAGAAGGGGGGGGGGTGAATAGGCAACTAACAATTTTTAGATTTTCTTTACCAAATTAAACTTTGCATCAAGGTAGGTTTTCTAGATATGCAACTAGGTGAGCAACCTATATGATGCAACAACAACAAGTACACAAGCAAGCAAGGGATACAACACAAATTAGCTTGCACAAGTAAAGGCACGAGATAACCAAGAGTGGAGCCGGTGAAGACGAGGATGTGTTACCAAAGTTCCTTCCTTTTGAGGGGAAGTATGTCTCCGTTAGAGCGGTGTGGAGGCACAGTGCTCCCCAAGAAGCCACTAGGGCCACTGTATTCTCCTCACGCCCTCACACAATGCGAGATGTCGTGATTCCACTATTGGTGGCCTTCAAGGCGGCGACCGAACCATTACAAACAAGGTTGGGGCAATCTCCACAACTTAATTGGAGGCTCCCAACGACACCACGAAGCTTTACCACAATGGACAATGGCTCCGAGGTGACCTCAACTGTCTAGGGTGCTCAAATACCCAAGAGTAACAAAACCGCTAGGGATTAGTGGGGGTAATCAAATTTCTCTTGGTGGAAGTGTAGATCGGGACCTTCTCAACCAATCCTGAGCAAATCAACAAGTTTAATTGGCTAGGGAGAGAGATCGGGCGAAAATGGAGCTTGGAGCAACAATGGAGCTTTGGGGTGGAAGAGGTAATCAACTAGAGGAAGAAGACATCCCTTATATAGTGGAGAGACAAATCCAACAGTTATCCACTTACTCAGCCCGCGACCTGCGGTACCATCGCTCCAAACAAGCGGTACTACCGCAGGGGCTCACGGTACTACCGCAAAGGCTGAGGGCGGTACTGCCGCTAACGCGGTACTACCGCTCCCCCTTGTGGTACTACCGCAAGGCCAGATTGGACTAGCCTAGGAAGGGTGCAGATGAATAAAAATACATCCGTGCCTACTTCCGCTGAAATACAAACAGTGCAAAAATCCGACACGGTACTACCGCACCTGGCATGCGGTACTACCGCGCAGGGAGCGGATGTAAAAAATTACATCCGCCCCTACTTCCGCTCGTGTTGCTGTGCTAGACCAGGACTCACGGTACTACCGCGCGCATGGGGCGGTACTACCGCATAGGGCGCGGATGTAGAAATTACATCCGCCCCTACAACCGCACGAGCGGCTGAGTCTGGTACGAGGCCACGGTACTACAGCTCCTTAGGAGCGGTACTACCTTGTGCACCTACGGTTCTACTGCAAGGGCTTGCGGTACTACCGCGGGGGCCTGCGGTACTACCGCTCCTAAGAGCAGTACTACCGCATGTCTCAGAACAGCAACACTAGGAATCCTTCTCTTTGCCAAATATGAAGAAAACAGAGGATGGTCCAAAGCGCAAAGGGAAAGGCGGTGCGAAGGGACTAAACGTGTACGTGATGATTCCACCCGAATCTTTCCAACGCGGACCCCCTCTTAATAGTACGACTTTCCTACAACTCAAATCCACTGAAAAGAAACGTAGAAAAACATCGTCTTCAATAGTCTTCGAGGGGCACCAAACCGTCTTGTGCCTAGTGATGAAACGTCTGAAACACTCAAGGCACGCGATTAGTCCGCAAAAGCATTGTCATCAATCATCAAAACACCTTAGGGATACATATGCCCTTACAATCTCCCCCTTTTTGGTGGACTGATGACAATATGGGATTTGCACCAGGGGAAATAATATAGAACATAAGCAAACCCCACATCTCTAAAATATAGATGAGCTCACCCTAGATGGGTGCTATCTAGACAAGTGATTTGGACTGCACGGCATGTATACTAGGATCAACACTCCCCCTATATTTATAGACAATGCATAGCTTGCAACAATAAGGCTAACACTAAACAAGATAGTAAATATGAGCATAACATAAATAGCACAATATAACATAAGCACAATAAGGTACGATAGACTGCATATGTCTTACACCATATGATAGACCAAGTCTCACGAGCAAACTAAACCAAAGCAAGCAAGGTTCAACGGAACAAACGCGAGCAAAGCAAACACAAGCACGACACAAGAAGCACGACACAAGACTCACAAATCCCTACACTCTCTCCCCCTTTGGCATCGAGACGCCAACAAGGCAGAGAGGACACCTACAACACAAGTGGTGGCTCAAGTGGAGTAATCAGTGGCATGCTCCTCGTCAGACTCTGCAGCGGGAATGGTCTCCTCATCGTCCTCCTCAGAATCAGTCCACTTGAAACCTTGTTTCGCCATCCACTCAGCCTCTAGAGTGATGCGATCCTCGGAACTGCCAGAAACATCCTCTCCAAACAGGCTCATAATCTTCTTGTCGCGGCAGCGACTCTCCTTGGAGGCAACGTGATTCCTGTACTGCCCCTTTTCCTGCATGCAGAACAAGGTATTCATCTTGTTCTTCAGCCTCTTAGCCCAAGATGGCTCAGAGGTGGGAGGGATGAAACCCTCAGAGCTGTCCTCGTCTGCTGACTCCTCCTCATCCTCATCTGCATCCACATCCATGACAGTCGCGGCCTCAGCACGAGAAGTGGTGTTAGCCCACTGAGTCTTGACACGGAGCCGGATGGACTCATGTCGAATCCAATCAGGGGCCTCAAAGTCATCCTGAAGGTAGGGCTTCTCCCAGTTGCCATGATCAACTGAAATAGATAAGGTCCATAGATGGGGACCTTGCGGTTGAAGACCGCAAACCGAAGCTCACACCACATGATATGTGAGACATCAAGTGGTAGCGTCTGAGAGTTGCGCGCTTCCTCACACAGGAGCAGCATGTCCACAAGATAAGCATGCACCTTGTCCTTGTCACCAATGCGTGGGAAGAGAGAGTTGCGGAAGATCCGGTACATGATGTCAAGGAAGGAGTTAAGCACCCAAGATGACTTGCCATTGGAGAGCTTCTTCTCAATGAGAAAGGGCTGAAGCTTGTTCTTGTTGGCTGACTCAGGATTGGCATGAGGATGAACAACTTGGGTGTGGCGAGCCCCTCATCCTGAACACCAAGCAAAGTCATGAACTCCTTCCATGTAGGAGTCAACTGCCGACCATTGGTCATCCAAGTCATAGTCCGGTCCTCATTAGGATGAAAGTACACCAAGGCAAAGAAGTGAGCCACAATCTCACGATCATAGTCTTTGTGAAAATAGATGATGTGCTCAATGCCAAATTGCTCCACAAGATCCAAAGCCTCACCAAAGTAGTCCCGGTGCTTCTCTTCCCTCATATGATGCATGTCGATCCAGTGCACATCCACATAGATGTTTCGCTTGGCCTTGATCACATCCAGATAAATGAGATTCTGCTGCTTGGTCCAGAACAGGTCATTCCCTTGAAAGTTGGCACGAGGATTCACATAGGGATTGATCTTCCTTCGAGAAATGAACTCAACAAGTGGTATCTCATCCACACCCTTGTTGGGTTCCTTGTCCTTTGTGGCGGTAGTCTTGGTCCTGCGTTGGGGGGCACTGGAGCCCTCTGGAGCTTCACCTTGATTTCCCAGACGCTTGGAGCCCGTGTCACAGCTTGGATTGGAACGACGAGAAGGAGCACCTGAGCCACACACCACAAAACAAACACGCAAGAGACGCGAGAAGGATCAGTGCAAAGAACACAACAAAGCAGTGAAACAAGTAGAACTCACACTTGATAATTGCCACATGAGAGATTTGACAACAACGGTAGCACTACTTGGCCGTGCAGTACTAAAATTTTAGTACCGCGCCTAGTCACGGTAGTACCGTGCGGGTGGCGCGCTGGAGGTGCGGTAGTACCGCACGGTTTCAGATCCGAAACTGCAACTGGATCTGAGTACAACCGCGACAACAAAGAGGTACTACGGTCGATCAAATATACCACGGGGCAACATATCATGTACTATCTCTAGGCATTACTACTCTCCTACATCCTACTCTTGCAAAGATTTAGCCTAAGATCTCAAGAACAACAAGCATCTCCCCAAAAACCTAGAAGCAAAGGAACGAACCAAAAAGAGAGGGATTTTGGGAGAAACCATGGCAAGAGGAGTTGGTGGGAAATGATCCCACCGGTCAGAATCCGAGGAGAGCAGCCGGAGACGGAGATCCGGTGAGGGCCTCCGGCGCCGTCCGTGGGCAGGAGAGAGAGAGGCGGCGTGGGGAATAAAGAGTGAATGGGTATGGGGGAGTTCTGCCTGCTCTTAACCCCCACGCGCTCGCTACTCCGCGGTAGTACCGCGTGTCTTTGCGGTAGTACCGCCCGGGCGGAAGTACCGCGCTGTGGGCGGTAGTACTGCTCCACCAGCGGTAGTAAAAAATTATTGCCGAGCTGGTTGCAGTAGTACCGTGGCAGTCCACGGTAGTACCGTGAACCCAAGAAAATGCAGTTTCACACACAGGAGGAAACAACTTTGCACGGAAACTTCAAGTGAACAAACACACCAACGAGCTCACAAGCGAGACACCTCAAACACAAGTTTGACACGAAGAGAGAAAAGAAAGAGGCAACAAGGACCAAACACGAGACACAACCTCTCCAAGGAGAGGGCGGTGGCTGGAGCCACCTATGTTTGAGTCGATTGGTATGGCACCGCGAAGAATTATCCTTGGGCGCATGACCAAAACTCGTCTTTGAAGCACATGTACCATAAAAAATGGCTAATGTGAAAGAGTTGATCAATTTATGGATAATGGGGGGAGGGAGAGTTCATTGAGAGAACAACACTCCGCCTATGTCCATGCCTACACCTAAACTAGACAACAAGTTGAGTGTGGTGGGGTGTGCAAGGGTTCTAGTCACATTGCTCGAATCAATGATATTTAGCTCATGCCTTAACTCGCAAAATATTGCTTCATCCAAGGGCTTCGTGAAAATATCTGCAACGTTATCATGAGTGTTAACATAGTTGAGCTCGATCTCCCCTCGCCTAATATGATCCCGGATGAAGTGATACTGAATCTCAATATGCTTCGTCTTGAAGTGTTGCACCGGGTTGAGAGAAATCTTGATGGCACTTTCATTGTCACATAAAAGAGGCACTTTGTCACAAATGACACTGTAATCCTTTAAAGTTTTCCTCATCCGTAAGAGTTGTGCACAAAAACTACCGGCTGCCACAAACTCTGCTTCGGTGGACGAGTGAGACACACAACTTTGCTTCTTGGAAGACCAACTCACCAAAGAGCAACCAAGAAATTGGCACCCTCCGTAAGTGGACTTCCTATCCACTTTGTCTCCCGCCCAATCGGAATCCGAATAACCTACAAGCTTGAAGTTTTCTCCTCTTGGGTACCATAAGCCAAAGTTTAGGGTATGGGCCAAATATCAAAAGATTCGCTTGACCGCCACAAAGTGGCTTTCCTTAGGTGCGGCTTGAAACCGTGCACAAATTCCCACACTCAACATGATATCCGGCCTAGATGCACAAAGGTAAAGCAAGGATCCAATCAGGGAGCGATATACCTTTTGATCCACCGCTTTACCATTGGGATCAATGTCAAGTTGGCACTTGGTGGGCATTGGGGTGGAAGCCGGCTTGACCTCACTTAGCTTGACTCTCTTTAGCATGTCATGAGTGTATTTGATTTGGTTGATGAAGGTTCCTTCTCTTCTTTGTTTGACTTCAAAACGGAGGAACAACTTCAACTCTCCCATCGATGACAGCTTGAACTTAGAGGTCATGAGAGCGGCAATTTCCTCATTGAAAGCTTTGTTAGGGGTACCAAAAATGATATCATCAACATATAGTTGGCACACAAACAACTCCCCTTTGACCTTCTTAGTAAAAAGAGTGGGATATATTTGCCCAACTTCAAATCCACGATCTTGCAACAACTTGGTAAGGTGGTCATACCACGCACGTGGGGATTGTTTAAGGCCATAGAGTGCCTTATCGAGTTGATACACATGATATGTAGGGATCCTCGAACCCAGGGGGTTGCTTGACATAAACCAACTCATTAATAGGACCATTAAGAAAAGCACTCTTCATATCCATTTGTTGTAACTTAAAGTTGTGATGGGAGGCATAAGCAATCAACAAACAAATGGATTCAAGGTGAGCAACGGGAGCAAAGGTTTCACTGTAGTCGATACCCTCGACTTGGGAGTAGCCTTGTGCTACCAATCTTGCCTTGTTGCGAATGATGGTCCCGTGAGCATCTTGCTTGTTATTGAATACCTGCTTGGTTCCAATGACATTGTGGTTCCCCGTTGGCCTTAGAATTAATCTCCACACCTTGTTGTACTCTAAGTTGTTGAGTTCTTCATGCATGGCATTGAGCCAACCCGGGTCCTTGAGCGCCTCATAAACCTTTTGGGGTTCGGCACAAGAAACAAACGCATGATGTTCACAATAGTTTGCTAATTGTCTACGAGTGCTTACCCCCTTTCTTAGGCTTCCAACCACGTTCTCCATGAGATGACCTTTGGTAGTGAGCTTGGAAGCAATCTTGGCGGCACGACGCTCTAATTCCTCGTCGGATGTGAAAAGAGGAGGGGTAACTTGATCATCTTGAGCGCCGTCTTGAGGTTGTTCTTGATCTTGAGCTTGCTCTTGATCTTGAACTTGCTCGAAGGGGAGAACTTGACCTTGGGCATCATTTGGTGGTTCACCACCATCTTGAGGTTGATCTTGCCCTTGATCTTGTTCAATAGGTTGAGGTCCTTCTCTTTGTTCTTCGGAAGTGTGTGGGTCTTGGGTTGGTGATGGCTCCACTTGAGTGGAGAATTGTCCTTCTCCTTCGGCCACAAGGGGTTCCTCAATGGGTAGGATATGACCCACACCCATTCTTCTTATGTCTTGGGGAGGAATTTCATCACCTACATCACAAGTACCACTTTGCTCCACTTGGGAGCCGTTATTCTTGTCAAACTCTATGTTACACGTCTCCTCAATGAGTCTGGTGGACTTGTTGAGGACACGGTAAGCATGAGAGTTTGTAGCTTAACCAACAAATATGCCCTCATAAGATCTAGCCTCAAATTTAGACAAACGAACACCTTTCTTGAGAATGAAACACTTACACCCGAACACCCGGAAGTACTTGAGGTTGGGCTTGTTACCGGTAAGTATTTCATAAGGAGTCTTGTTCAAGCCTTTGCGGAGATAGAGCCGATTGGATGCATGACATGCTGTGTTGATGGCTTCGGCCCAAAAATTGTATGGAGACTTCAACTCTGCCATCATGGTCCTTGCCGCATCCATCAACGTCCGGTTCTTCCTCTCTGCGACACCATTTTGTTGAGGGGTATATGGTGCAGAATATTGATGCTTGATCCCCTCATCACTAAGAAACTCATCCAAGGTGTAGTTCTTGAACTCGGTGCTGTTGTCACTTCTTATTGTCGAGATCTTTGCATCATGTTGACATTGAGCTTCATTTGCAAAGTCAATGACGGTTTGTTGAGTCTCACTCTTCCTCTTGAAGAAGTATACCCAAGAGTATCTTGAATAAACATCCACAATCACCAAGAAATACTTTCTACCTCCAAGACTATCAAAGGATGGAGGCCCAAATAGATCCATGTGAAGGAGCTCCCAGGGTCTCTTCGAGTAGATGATAGTCGTGGGAGGGTGAGCCTTCTCATGAAGCTTTCATTCGATACAAGCACTGCAAGCACGATCTTTGGCAAAACTAACATTTGTTAGTCCATGGACATGGTCCCCCTTGAGAAGACTTTGCAAAGATCTCATATTGACGTGGGCTAAATGGCGATGCCAAAGCGATCTCACATCAACTTTAGCCATTAGGCATGTCGCGGTCTTAGTGGGTCGCTCCGAAAAGTTAATCACATAAAGACCATTCTCGACATGCCCAACAAAGGCTACTTTAAGAGTCTTGCTCCACAAGAGGGCCACGGTATCAATATCAAAGAAAGTGGCAAAGCGGATGAGTGCAAGTTGACGAACGGAATGTAGATTGTAAGCAAGGGACTCAACAAGCATGACTTTGTCGATCGTTAGATCGTGAGAAATGACAACCTTGCCAAGACCCAATACCTTAGAAGTCGAGGCATCACCCGACTCGACGTTGGTGGGCATAGAAGGGATCTTGTGCACGTCCACCACCAAGTCCTTGCTTCCGGTCATATGATTTGTTGCTCCACTATCGAGCAACCATGATCCCCCACCAGAAGCAAACACCTACAAGAGATCAATGCTTGGTTTTAGGTACCCATTATGTAATGGGTCCTTTGATGTTAGTAACAAGGGTCTTAGGAACCCAAATAGACCATTCAATGTACTCATAAGGAGAACCGACCAATTTAGCATAAACATGCCCATCACTAGCACGGCACAACACATAAGAAGGGTTAAAGTCGCCGTCTTTGTTGGAAGGGGTGGCATTTCCCTTTTTGACATCACCACCCTTCACATTGTTCTTCTTCTCCTTAGGCGCACCCTCTCCCTCCTTCACAAAAATTTGCTTGAGAGGAGGAGGTTGTTTGGCCTTGTCGTTCTTCTTCTTGTTCTTGGACTTGGGTGGGAACCCAATTCCCTCCTTGGCCACAACTTCCTTTTGATTGCTCAAAAGGTCATTGAGGTTCTTCTCACCTTGTATGCAAGTCACAAGGCCTTTCTCAAGTTGCTACTTCAACTTGGCACACAAGATGCACATGCTCACAACACGGGTTAGTGGCATTTGCATTATCAATTAATACCATATGAGGGAAGGTGGCTTTTTCTTTGGTTAGCTTCACTTGGAGTTGGTCATGAGACTCCTTGAGGCTAGCATGAGCACTCTTCAAGACCTTGTGGGCCTTGTCGAGTATATCAAACTCCTCCTTGAGTCTAGCATGGTCAACACCAAGTTTAGCCTTCTCGGAAGTTAGCACACGAGATACAACAAGAGCATGATCAAGATCTTTCTTTAACTTAGCATGGTCATCGTTGTGTGACTCCTCAAGAGCCAAATGATGCCCACGCTCTTCCTCAAGAGCATTCGAGAGATCCAATATCTCATCGACATAGTCATGACTATGATCTTCCATCTTAGATATGGTTTCTTCATGAGCCTCATCATGTCATTGGCTTCACCAAGTTGTTCCAAGAGAGCAACGAAGTGCTTCTTGGATTTGCCCTTGAGCTTACTCATAAAAGACTCAAATTCATTTACTTCCTCATTAGACCCCTCACTTTCATCAATGTCATCCGTCAAGGAGGGATTAGTAGTGATGGTGGTTTTGATGTTGGGGGTTACCTTGTTGGTAGCTTGAGCCATGAGACACTTGGCGGTGATGTTCTCATTGGGCGAGTCGAAGAGGGACACCCGTGGAGTTGTGGCAATGGCAACGGAGGGCATGGCCATGGCTTCACTATCTTCATCATCATCGTCATCCTCATGGTACTCTTCTTGAACCACCAACCCTCGAGTAGGAGTCTCTTTGGTGAAGTTGTTCTTGTTTGGGAAGGACTTGGCTTTGTCTTTTCGGATGAGCTTGCCACCATTGTCTTCCCGCTTCTTGTAAGGGCAATCCACAACAAAGTGGCTCACATTGCCACAATTGTAACATGTTCTCACACGTTGTTTGCCCTTGAACCCACTTGAGTTGTTCTTGTTGAAGTTGGGCCTTGTGTTCTTCTTGCTCCAAAATTTCCTTGAAGCAAGAGCCATGTGCTCATGATAATCATATTTTGTATCTTCGTGGTTGCTCTCCTCATCTTCCTCTTCTTCCTCTTCTTCCTCTTCTTCCACAATAACCTTGGCCTTCAAAGCAAGGTTGGGCTTCTTTGCTCTTTGAGAACGCAACACCGTGTTGTCGGCGGTCTTGTCTAAGATCCTCATTGCCACAAACTAATCCAACACTTAATTTGAGGTCAAGGAGTGGAAGTCCTGTCTTTGACGGACGACGAAGTACATGGCCTTGTGGTAAGGCATCATTGCTTTGAGGAACTTGCGCTTGATCCAATTGTCATCCATGTCCTTGCTCCCATGATCTCGGAGTGCGACCACGAGTTTGGTTACTCTCCGAAAGAGCTCATGAGGTTCTTCATCTTCTTTCATTGCAAACTCATTGGCTTGACCTTGCACCACTTCATAGTTGGAGCGTTGAATGCTTGTGCTTCTCTTATAGAGGGAAACAACACAATTCCATGCATCTTTGGCCATGGCGAAGGGTCGAAGATGAGGGAGATCTTCGGGTGGAACCGCATCTTGAATGATGAAGAGAGCATTCTCATTGAATTGATTATCCACGGCTTCTCTCGGGGTGAAGTTTCTTCGGTCATGTGGATGGAAACCTTCTTCAATGATTCTCCAAAGGTTAGTGTTCACATGATTTAAATGACGCTTGAAGCGACAAACCCAAGAATCAAAGTCCTCATTTTTCACAATCTTAGGAGGAGGGCCGGCATGATTTAAATGAGTAGAGGGAATCGGTCCTCCATAAATTGGAGGTTCCACATTGGCAAAGATGCCGGTGCCATTTCTACCACTAGTAGAAGGACCCTTTTCACTAGTAGCTTCCCCCTTGTCGGAGTTAGCATTCGTCACCTTGTTAGTGGGATCACCCACTTTCATCGGTGAGGTAGATAGTTTAAGTCCTAAGAATTTACTAAACTTCTTTCAACCTCGGTTGTCATGGAGGTTTTCAATGTGTCCAAAGCCACATTGAATTCCTCACGAGAAACCGCGAATCCCGCATCGGCCGTAGACGAGCTCGGATTCACACCGGAGTGCTCCTCCACACCGTCTACGGTGTCAACCATACTCTTCGGACGGCAAAGTCCTTAATAAAGAGACAAGGCTCTGATACCAATTGAAAGGATCGATATATTGGACAAGAGGGGGGTGAATAGGAAACTAACAATTTTTAGATTTTCTTTACCAAATTAAACTTTGCATCTAAGTAGGTTGTCTATATATGCAACTAGGTGAGCAACCTATATGATGCAACAACAACAAGTACACAAGCAAGCAAGGGATACAACACAAATAAGCTTGCACAAGTAAAGGCACGAGATAACCAAGAGTGGAGCCGGTGAAGATGAGGATGTGTTACCGAAGTTCCTTCCTTTTGAGGGGAAGTACGTCTCCATTATGTCGAGGCACAATGCTCCCCAAGAAGCCACGAGAGCCACTGTATTCTCCTCACACCCTCACACAATGCGAGATGCCGTGATTCCACTATTGGTGCCCTTCAAGGCGGCGACTGAACCTTTACAAACAAGGTTGGGGCAATCTCTACAACTTAATAGGAGGCTCCCAACGACACCATGAAGCTTCACCACAATGGACTATGGCTCCGAGGTGACCTCAACCGTCTAGGGTGCTCAAACACCCAAGAGTAACAAGATCCGCTAGGGATTAGTGGGGGGAATGAAATTTCTCTTGGTGGAAGTGTAGATCGGGGCCTTCTCAACCAATCCCGAGCAAATCAACAAGTTTAATTGGCTAGGGAGAGAGATCGGGCGAAAATGGAGCTTGGAGCAACAATGGAGCTTTGGGGTGGAAGAGGTAGTCAACTAGGGGAAGAAGGCACCCATTATATAGTGGAGAGACAAATCCAACCGTTATCCACTTACTCAGCCCGCGACCTGCAGTACTACCGCTCCAGACAAGTGGTACTACTGCAGGGGCTCACGGTACTACCGTGGCGGACCGCGGTACTACCATTGCTACGGCAGGAGCTAGTCCAGGCCTGAGCCGCAAAAGCTGAGGGCGATACTACCGCTGACGCGGTACTACCGCTCCCCCTTGCGGTACTACCGCAAGGCCAGATTGGACTAGCCTGGGAAGGGCGCGGATGAATAAAAATACATCCATGCCTACTTCCGCTGAAATACAAACAGTGCAAAAATCCGACACGGTACTACCGCACCTGGCATGCGGTACTACCGAGCAGGGAGCGGATGTAAAAAATTGCATCCACCCCTACTTCCGCTCGTGTTGTTGTGCTAGACCAGGACTCACGGTACTACCGCACGCATGGGGCGGTACTACCACGTAGGGCGCGGATGTAAAAAATTACATCCGCCCCTACAACCGCACGAGCAGCTGAGTCTGGTCCGAGGCCACGGTACTACAGCTCCTTAGGAGCGGTACTACCGTGTGCACCTATGGTAGTACCGCAAGGGCTTGCAGTCCTACCGCGGGGGCCCGCGGTACTACCGCTCCTAAGAGCAGTACTACCGCATGCCTTAGAACAGCAACACTAGGAATCCTTCTCTTTGCCAAATATGAAGAAATCGGAGGATGCTCCAAAGCGCAAAGGGAAAGGCGGTGTGAAGGGAGTAAACGTGTACGTGATGATTCCACCCGAACCATTCCAACGCAGACCCCCTCTTAATAGTACGACTTTCCTACGACTCAAATCCACCGAAAAGAAACGTAGAAAAACGTCGTCTTCAATAGTCTTCGAGGGGCACTGAGGGAGTCCTGGACTAGGGGGTGTCCGAACAGCCGGACTATCATCGTCCGCCGGACTCCAATACTACGAAGATACAAGATTGAAGACTCCGTCCCGTGTCCGGATGGGACTTTCCTTGGCGTGGAAGGCAAGCTTGGCGATACGGATATGTAGATCTCCTACCATTGTGACCGACTCTGTGTAACCCTAGCCCTCTTCGGCGTCTATATAAACCGGAGGGCTTTAGTCCGTAGGACATAACCTCCATTACAACAATCATACCATAGGCTAGCTTCTAGGGTTTAGCCTCCTTGATCTCGTGGTAGATCCACTCTTGTACTACCCATATCATCAATATTAATCAAGCAGGATGTAGGGTTTTACCTCCATCAAGAGGGCCCGAACCTGGGTAAAACATCGTGGCCCTCGTCTCCTGTTACCATCCGCCTAGACGCACAGTTCGGGACCCCCTACCCGAGATCCGCCGGTTTCGACACCGACATTGGTGCTTTCATTGAGAGTTCCTCTGTGTCGTCACTGATAGGCTCGATGGCTTCTTCAATCAACAACAATGCTGTCCAGGGTGAGACTTTTCTCCCCAGACAGATCTTCGTATTCGGCGGCTTCGCACTGCGGGCTAATTCACTTGGCCATCTGGAGCAGATCGAACGCTACGCCCCTGGCCGTCAGGTCAGGTTCGGAAGCCTAAACTTCACAGCCGACATCCGCGGGGACTTGATCTTCGACGGGCTCGAGCCGCAGCCGAGCGTGCCGCACTGCCACGATGGGCATGATCTAGCTCTGCCGCCGGACAGTGCCTTGGTGGCCGCACACGAATCCGCTCCGGCCCTTAGTCCGGAGCCGATCGCCCAGATCGAGGACCGGTGGCTGGACACCGCCTCGGGGGCTGCAACTTCCACGGTGATGGAGCCGAACACTAACCTTGTCCCTTGCAAAGCTCGTGACTCCGAGGTGCCGGACTCCCTGCCGGACTCCGAACCTCCCGCGCCCCTGCCAATCGAATCTGATTGGGCGCCGGTCATGGAGTTCACCGCCGTGGACATCTTCCAACACTCGCCCTTTGGCGACATCCTAAATTCGCTAAAACATCTCTCGCTATCCGGAGAGACCTGGCCAGACTATGGCCAGGACGGTTGGGATATGGACGACGAAGAAATTCAAGGCCCACCCACCACCCACTTTGTAGCCACTGTCGACGATCTAACAGACATGCTAGACTACGACTCCGAAGACATCGATGGTATGGACGACGATGCCGGAGACGAAAAAGAACCAGCGCCTACAGGGCACTGGAAGACCACCTCGTCATATGACATATACATGGTGGACACCCCAAAAGAGTCGGACGGCGAAGAAGCAGCGGAGGCAGATTCCTTAAAGAAACAGCCCAAGCGCCGACGTCAGCGGTGCCGCTCTAAATCCCGCCACATCAAGAATGGAGATTCAGGCACAGGAGATAATAATACCCCAGAAAGTGCCGAAGACAATCCCCTCCAGCAAGATTCAGCGCAGGAGGATGCAGAAGCAAGCCCTCACGAGAGAGCGGCAGATGAAGAGGTCGAGGATGATAATTACATACCTCCCTCCGAAGACGAGGCAAGCCTCAATGACGACGAATTCTTCGTGCCCGAGGATCCCGTCGAACAAGAGCGTTTTAAACGCAGGCTTATCACCATGGCAAATAGCCTAAAGAAAAAGCAGCAGCAGCTTCAAGCTGATCAAGACCTGTTGGCCGATCGATGGACCAAGGTCCTCACGACCGAAGAGTACGAACTCGAACGCCCCTCCAAAAGCTACCCAAAACGCAAGTTGCTCCCCCGATTAGAGGAGGAAGCATACATACCTTCATCACCAGCGCACAATACGGCCGACCGACCACCCCGTGGTCGCGACAGAGAGGCATCTAGGCCCTCCACCAAGACCGTACCCCGGCATCGCTCCAAAAGTACGAAGCCAAGAGGGAACGCGCCGGACTTGCGAGATATATTGGAGGACAAAGCAAGGCAATCCAGATCCATCTATGGATCACGTGGGCGCCCCACGACCCATGACGAATACTGTCGCGCCGGATACAATAACTCCAGCCGGGCCGAACACAGCAGACAACGCTCACTCGAGCTACGTCGTGATATTGCTCAATATAGAGGCGCCGCACACCCGCTATGCTTCATTGACGAAGTAATGGATCATCAAATCCCTGAAGGGTTTAAACCCGTAAACATTGAATCCTGCGATGGCACAACAGATCCCGCGGTTTGGATCGAAGATTATCTCCTTCACATCCATATGGCCCGCGGCGACGATCTCCACGCCATCAAGTATCTCCCACTCAAGCTTAAAGGACCAGCTCGGCATTGGCTTAACGGCTTGCCCGCAGAGTCAATTGGGTGTTGGGAAGACCTGGAAGCCGCATTCCTCGACAACTTCCATGGCACATATGTGCGAACACCAGACGCCGATGACCTAAGCCACATAATTCAGCAGCCAGATGAATCGGCCAGATAGTTCTGGACACGGTTCTTAACAAAGAAAAATCAAATCGTCGACTGTCTGGATGCAGAGGGCCTCGCAGCCTTCAAACATAACATCCGCAACGAGTGGCTAGCTCGGCACCTAGGATACGAAAAGCCGAAATCCATGGCAGCCCTCACATCTCTAATGACCCGCTTCTATGTGGGAGAGGACAGCTGGCTAGCTCGCAGCAACAACCTCAGTAAAAATTCTGGCAGTCCGGATACCAAGGACCACAATGGCAGGTCGCGTCGAAGCAAAAATAAATGCCGCATTAACGGCGATGACAAGGAGGATACGGCAGTCAACGCCGGATTCCGAGGCTCTAAACCCGGTCAGCGGAAGAAGCCATTCAAAAGAACCACTCCGGGTCCGTCCAATTTGGACCGAATACTCGACCGCTTATGCCAGATACATGGCACCCCCGAAAAGCTAGCTAATCACACCAACAGAGATTGTTGGGTATTCAAGCAAGCAGGCAAGTTAATTGCCGAAAACAATGACAAGGGGCTGCACAGCGATGACGAGGAAGAGACCCGACCGCCGAACAATTGAGGACAGAAGGGTTTCCCCCCACAAGTGTGGATGGTGAACATGATATACGCAACCCATATACCCAAGAGGGAGCGGAAGCGTTCACTAAGGGACGTATATGCGATGGAGCCAGTCGCCCCGAAGTTCAATCCATGGTCCTCTTGCCCGATCACTTTCGATCGAAGAGACCATCCGACCAGTATCCGCCTGGCGGATTCGCCGCATTGGTTTTAGACCCAATCATCGATGGATTTCACCTCACGAGAGTCCTGATGGACGGTGGCAGTAGCCTGAACCTGCTTTATCAGGATACAGTGCGCAAGATGGGCATAGACCCCTCAAGGATTAAACCTACAAATACAACCTTCAAAGGCGTCATACCAGGTGTCGAGGCCAATTGTACAGGCTCAGTCACACTGGAAGTGGTCTTCGGATCCCCGGACAATTTCCGGAGCAAGGAGTTAATCTTCGACATAGTCCCATTCCGCAGCAGCTATCACGCCCTGCTCGGACGAACCGCGTTTGCAAAGTTCAATGCGGTGCCGCATTACGCATACCTCAAGCTCAAGATGCCAGGCCCTCGTGGAGTCATCACGATCAACGGAAATACGGAACGCTCCCTCCGAACGGAGGAACACACAGCGGCTCTCGCGGCAGAAGTACAGAGCAGCCTTTTAAAGCAATTTTCGAGTCCGGCCGTTAAACGACCGGATACGGCCAAACGCGCCTGAAGCAACATCAACCAAGACCACCTGGCACGATCCGAGCACGCGTAGCAATACGGCCCCAACCCCAGCCCTTGCATAATTGCAAGACCAACCCTCCGCGTACATCATTACGCTCTGGAGATACCATGGGCTTAGGGGGAGGGGCACGACCACAACAGACCCAGAGTGCGGCTCGACCACACCAGGGGTGAAGGAAATATTCCCTAGAGGCAATAATAAAGTTATTATTTATTTCCTTATTTCATGATAAATGTTTATTATTCATGCTAGAATTGTATTAACCGGAAACATAATACATGTGTGAATACATAGACAAACATAGTGTCACTAGTATGCCTCTACTTGACTAGCTCGTTTATCAGAGATGGTTATGTTTCCTAGCCATGGACAAAAGAGTTATCATTTGATTAACGGGATCACATCATTAGGAGAATGATGTGATTGACTTGAACCATTCCGTTAGCTTAGCACTTGATCGTTTAGTATGTTGCTATTGCTTTCTTCATGACTTATACATCTTCCTATAACTATGAGTTTATGCAACTCCCGTTTACTGGAGGAACACTTTGGGTACTACCAAACGTCACAACGTAACTGGGTGATTATAAAGGAGTACTACAGGTGTCTCCGAAGGTACATGTTGAGTTGGCGTATTTCGAGATTAGGTTTTGTCACTCCGATTGTCGGAGAGGTATCTCTGGGCCCTCTCGGTAATGCACATCATTATAAGCCTTGCAAGCAATGTGACCAATGAGTTGGTTATGGGATGATGCATTACAGAACGAGTAAAGATACTTGCCGGTGACGAGATTGAACTAGGTATTGGATATCGACGATCGAATCTCGAGCAAGTAACATGCCGATGACAAAGGGAACAACGTATGTTGTTATGCGGTTTGACCGATAAAGATCTTCGTAGAATATGTAGGAGCCAATATGGGCATCCAGGTCCCGCTATTGGTTATTGACCAAGAATAGTTCTAGGTCATGTCTACATAGTTCTCGAACCCGTAGGGTCCGCACGCTTAAGGTTTCGATGACAGTTATATTATGAGTTTATGAGTTTTGATGTACCGAAGGAGTTCGGAGTCCCGGATGAGATCGGGGACATGACGAGGAGTCTCGAAATGGTCGAGACGTAAAGATCGATATATTGGACGACTATATTCGGAGTTCGGAAAGGTTCCGAGTGATTCGGGTATTTTTCGGAGTACCGGAGAGTTACGGGAATTCGCCGGGGAGAAGTATTGGGCCTTATTGGGCCATGCGGGAAAGAGAGAGGGGCTGCCTAGGGCAGGCCGCACGCTCCCCCATGGCCTAGTCCGAATTGGACTAGGGGGAGGGGCCGCACCCCCTCCTTCCTTCCCTTCTCTCTTCCCCTTCCTTGTCTCCTACTCCTAATACATGGAAGGACTCCTAGTTGGACTAGGAAAGGGGGAATCCTACTCCCGGTGGGAGTAGGACTCCCCATGGCGCACCATAGTAGAGGGCCGGCCTCCTCCTCCCTCCCTCCTTTATATACGGGGGCAGGGGGCACCCCATGGACACACAAGTGTTGGGGAACGTAGTAATTTCAAAAAAATTCCTACGCACACGCAAGATCATGGTGATGCATAGCAACGAGAGGGGAGAGTGTTGTCTACGTACCCTCGTAGACCGAAGCGGAAGCGTTGACGCAACGTAGAGGAAGTAGTCGTACGTCCTCCCGGTCCAACCGATCCAAGCACCGTTACTCCGGCACCTCCGAGTTCTTGACACACGTACAGCTCGATGACGCACCCCGATCTCCGATCCAGCAGAGGCGCGGGGAGGAGTTCTGTCAGCACGACGGCGTGGTGACGATCTTGATGTTCTCCTGTCGCAGGGCTTCGCCTAAGCACCGCTACAATATGACCGAGGTGTAATATCGTGGAGGGGGGCACCGCACACGGCTAAGGAACGATCTCAATGATCAACTTGTGTGTCTAGGGTGCCCCCCTACCCCCGTATATAAAGGAGGGAGGGAGGAGGTGGCCGGCTCAAGGGGGAGGCGCGCCATAGGGGGGAGAAACCTACTCCAAGTAGGTTTCCCCTCCTTTTCCTAATCCAAGATGGAGGGGGAAGGAAGGAGTAGTAGTAGTAGGAAGGAAGAGGGGGAAGGAGAGAAGGAAAGGGGGGGCCGGCCCCCTTCCCAAATTAGATTGGGCTTGGGGGGGGGGGCGCGCCCCCTCCCTTGCTCCTTCTCCCTCCCTTCCAATAGGGCCCAATAAGGCCCATATACTTACCGGGGGGGGGGGGGTTCCGGTAACCTCCCGGAGCTCCGGTATATTCCCAAACTCTCCCGGAACCTTTCCGGTGTCCAAATATATCCGTCCAATATATCAATCTTTATGTCTCGACCATTTCGAGACTCCTCGTCATGTCCGTGATCACATCCGGGACTCCGAACAAACTTCGGTACATCAAAATACATAAACTCATAATATAACTGTCATCGAAACTTTAAGCGTGCGGACCCTACGGTTCGAGAACAATGTAGACATGACCGAGACACGTCTCTGGTCAATAACCAATAGCGGGACCTGGATGCCCATATTGGTTCCTACATATTCTACGAAGATCTTTATCGGTCAAACCGCACAACAACATACGTTGTTCCCTTTGTCATCGGTATGTTACTTGCCCGAGATTTGATCGTCGGTATCCAATACCTAGTTCAATCTCGTTACCGGCAAGTCTCTTTACTCGTTCCGTAATACGTCATCTCATAACTAACTCATTAGTTACATGCTTGCAAGGCTTAGGTGATGAGTATTACCGAGAGGGCCCAGAGATACCTCTCCAACAATCGGAGTGACAAATCCTAATCTTGAAATATGCCAACTCAACATGTACCTTCGGAGACACCTGTAGTACTCCTTTACAATCACCAAGTTACGTTGTGACGTTTGGTAGTACCCAAAGTGTTCCTCCGGTAAACGGGAGTTGCCTAATTCTCATAGTTACTGGAACATGTATAAGTCATGAAGAAAGCAATAGCAGAATACTAAACGATCAAGTGCTAAGCTAACGGGATGGGTCATGTCAATCACATCATTCTCCTAATGATGTGATCCCATTTAATCAAATGACAACACATGTCTATGGTTAGGAAACATAACCATCTTTGATTAATGAGCTAGTCAAGTAGAGGCATACTAGTGACTATATGTTTGTCTATGTATTCACACATGTATTATGTTTCCGGTTAATACAATTATAGCATGAATAATAAACATTTATCATGATATGAGAAAATAAATAATAACTTTATTATTGCCTCTAGGGAATATTTCCTTCAACAAGTTGATCTACGGATCGTTCCTTAGCCGTGTGCGGTGCCCCCTTCCACCATATTCCACCTCGGTCATATCATCGCGAAGCTTAGGCGAAGCCCTGTGCCGGTAGAACATCAAGATCGTCACCACGCCGTCGTGCTGACGGAACTCTCCCTCGACACTCGGCTGGATCGGAGTTCGAGCGACGTCATCGAGCTGAACGTGTGCTGAACTCGGAGGCTCCGTACGTTCGGTGCTTGCATCGGTCGATCGTGAAGACGTATGACTACATCAACCGCGTTGTGCTAACGCTTCTGCTTACGATCTACGAGGGTACGTGGACATACACTCTCCCCTCTCGTTGCTATATCATCACCATGATCTTGCATGTGCGTAGGAATTTTTTTGAAATTACTGCGTTCTCCAACAGTGGCATCCGAGCCTAGGTTTTATGCGTTGATGTTATATGCACGGGTAGAACACAAGTGAGTTGTGGATGATATAAGTCATACTGCCTACCAGCATGTCATACTTTGGTTCAGCGGTATTGTTGGATGAAGCGGCCCAGACCGACATTACGCATACGCTTACGCGAGACTGGTTCTACCGACGTGCTTTGCACACAGGTGGCTGGCGGGTGTCAGTTTCTCCAACTTTAGTTGAACCGAGTGTGGCTACGCCCGGTCCTTGTGAAGGTTAAAACGGAGTCTATTTGACAAACTATCGTTGTGGTTTTGATGCGTAGGTGAGAACGGTTCTTGCTCAGCCCGTAGCAGCCACGTAAAATTTGCAACAACAAAGTAGAGGACGTCTAACTTGTTTTTGCAAGGCATGTTGTGATGTGATATGGTCCAGACGTGATAAGATATATGTTGTTGTATGAGATGATCATGTTTTGTTGAAGTTATCAGCAACTGGCGGAAGCCCTATGGATGTCTCTTTGTTGCATAAGATGCAAGTGCCAAATAATTGCTTTACTTTATCGCTATACGATAGCAATAGTTGCAAGAGCAATAGTTGGTGAGACAACCATGTGATGACACATTGATATAGATCAAGATGATGAAGATCATGGTGTCGTGTCGGTGACGATAGAGATCATGACAGTACTTTGGAGATGGAGATCAAAGGCGCAAGATGATCATGGCCATATCATGTCACATATTTTGATTGCATATGATGTTTATCTATTATACATCTTATTCTTGCTTTGATTGACGGTAGCATTTTAAGATGATCTCTCACTAATTATCAAGAAGTGTTCTCCCTGAGTATGCACCGTTGCCAAAGTTCGTCGTGCCCAGACACCACGTGATGATTGGGTGTGATAAGCTCTACGTCCATCTACAACGGGTCCAAGCCAGTTTTGCACACGCGGAATACTCAGGTTAAACTTGACGAGCCTAGCATATGCAGATATGGCCTCGGAGCACGGAGACTGAAAGGTCGAGCGTGAATCATATAGTAGATATGATCAACATAGTGATGTTCACCATTGAAAACTACTCCATCTCACGTGATGATCGGTTATGGTTTGGTTGATTTGGATCACGTGATCACTTAGATGACTAGAGAGATGTCTGTCTAAGTGGGAGTTCTTAAGTAATATGATTAATTGAACTTAAATTTATCATGAACTTAGTCCTGGTAGTATTTTGCAAATTATGTTGTAGATCAATAGCTTGCCTTGTTGCTTTCATATGTTTATTTTGATATGTTCCTAGAGAAAACTGTGTTGAAAGATGTTAGTAGCAATGATGCAGATTGGATCCGTGATCTGAGGTTTATCCTCATTGCTGCACAGAAGAATTATGTCCTTAATGCACCGCTAGGAGACAAACCTATTGCAGGAGCAGATGCAGACGTTATGAACGTTTGGCTAGCTCAAAAGGATGACTACTTGATAGTTTAGTGCACCATGCTTAAACGGCTTAGAATCGGGACTTCAAAGACGTTTTGAACGTCATGGACCATATGAGATGTTCCAGGAGTTGAAGTTAATATTTCCAGCAAATACCCGAGTTGAGAGATATGAAGTCTCCAACAAGTTCTAAAGCTAAAAGATGGTGGAGAATCGCTCAACTAGTGAGCATGTGCTCAGATTGTCTGGGTACTTCAATCGCTTGAATCAAGTGGGAGTTAATCTTCCAGATAAGATAGTGATTGACAGAATTCTCTAGTCACCATCACTAAGTTACTAGAACTTCGTGATGAACTATAGTATGCAAAGGATGACGAAAACGATTCCCGAGCTCTTCGTGATGTTGAAATCGACGAAGGTAGAAATCAAGAAAAGACCACTAGTTTCAAGATAAGGGCAAAGGGAAAGAAAGGGAACTTCAAGTGGAAAGACAAGCAAGTTGTCACTCCTGCGAAGAAGCCCAAAGCTGGACCATAGCCTGAAACTGAGTGTTTACACTACAAAGGAAATAGTCACTGGAAGCGGAAATGCCCTGAATATTTGGTGGATAAGAAGGATGGCAAAGTGAACAAGGGTATATTTGATATACAGATTATTGATGTGTGCCTTGCTAGTGTTTATAGTAACCCCTGACTATTTAATACTTGTTCGGTTGCTAAGATTAGTAACTCGAAACAGGAGTTACATAATAAACAGAGACTAGTTGAGGGGAAGTGACGATGAGTGTTGGAAGTAGTTCCAAGATTGATAAGATCATCATCGCACACTCCCTATACTTTCGGGATTAGTGTTAAACCTAAATAAATGTTATTTGGCGTTTGCGTTGAGCATGAATATGATTTGATCGTGTTTATTGCAATACGGTTATTCATTTAAAATCAGAGAATAATTGTTGTTTTGTTTACATGAATAAAACCTTCAATGGTCATACACCCAATGAAAATAGTTTGTTGGATCTCGATCGTAGTGATACACATATTCATAATATTGAGGCCAAAAGATGCAAAGTTAATAATGATAGTGCAACTTATTTGTGGCACTGCCGTTTGGGTCATATCGGTGTAAAGCGCATGAAGAAACTCCATAAAGATGGATTTTCGGAATCACTTGGTTATGAATCATTTGATGCTTGCGAACCGTGCCTTTTGGGCAAGATGACTAAAACTCCGTTCTTCGGAACAATGGAACAAGCTACCGACTTATTGGAAATAATACATACTGATGTATGCAGACCAATGAGTATGAAGGCTCGTGGCAAGTATCGTTATTTTCTGACCTTCACAAGATGATTTGAGCAGATATGGGTATATCTACTTGATGAAACATAAGTCTGAAATAGTTGAAAGGTTCAAAGAATTTTAGAGTGAAGTGGAAAATAATTGTAACAAGAAAAATAAAGTTTCTATGATCTGATCGCGGAGAGGGATATTTGAGTTACGAGTTTGGTCTTCGATTAAAACAATGTGGAATAGTTTCACAGCTCACGCCACCTGGAACACCACAACGTTATGGTGTGTCCGAACGTCGTAACCGCACTTTATTGGATATGGTGCGATCTATGATGTCTCTTACTGATTTACCAATATTATTTTGGGGTTATGCATTAGAGACAGTTGCATTCACATCAAAAGGGCACCATCTAAATCCGTTGAGACGACAACATATGAACTGTGGTTTAGCAAGAAACCCAAGTTGTCGTTTCTTAAAGTTTGGGGCTGCGATGCTTATGTGAAAAAGTTTCATCCTGATAAGCTCGAACCCAAATCGGAGAAGTGCGTCTTCATAGAATACCCAAAGGAAATAGTTGGGTATACCTTCTATCACAGATCCGAAGGCAAGATATTCGTTGCTAAAATGGATCCTTTCTAGAGAAGGAGTTTCTCTCGAAAGAAGTGAGTGGGAGGAAAGTAGAACTTGATGAGGTAACTTTACCTGCTCCCTTATTGGAAAGTAGTTCATCAAAGAAATCAGTTCCTGTGACAAATACACCAATTAGTGAGGAAGCTAATGATATTGATCATGAAACTTCAGATCAAGTTACTACAGAACCTCGTAGGTCTTCCAGAGTAAGATCCGCACCAGAGTGGTGTAGTAATCATGTTCTGGAAGTCATGTTACTAGACCATGATGAACCTACGAACTATGAGGAAGCGATGATGAGCCCAGATTCCGCGAAATGGCTCGAGGCCATAAAATCTGAGATATGATCCATGTATGAGAACAAAGTATGGACTTTGATTGACTTGCTCGATGATCAGCAAGCCATGTTAAATGAATGGATCTTCAAGAGGAAGACGGACACTGATAGTAGTGTTACTATCTACAAAGCTCGACTTGTCACAAAAGGTTTTTTGACAAGTTCAAGGTGTTGACTACAATGAGTTTTTCTCAACTATAGTGATGCTTAAGTCTGTCCGAATCATGTTAGCAATTGCCACATTTTATGAAATCTGGCAAATGGATGTCAAAACTGCATTCCTTAATGGATTTATTAAAGAAAAGTTGTATATGATGCAACCAGAAAGTTTTTGTCAATCCTAAAGATGCTAACAAAATGTGCAAGCTCCAGCAATCCATCAATGGACTGGTGCAAGCATCTCGGAGTTGGAATATACGCTTTGATGAGTTGATCAAAGCATATGGTTTAATACAGACTTTTGGAAAGGCCTGTATTTACAAGAAAGTGAGTGGGAGCACTACAGCATTTCTGATAAGTATATGTGAATGACATATTGTTGATCGGAAATAATGTAGAATTATTCTGCAAAGCATAAAGGAGTGTTTTAAAGGAGTTCTTTAAAAGAAATACCTCAGTAAAAACTACTTACATATTGAGCATCAAGATCTAATAAGATAGATCAAGACGCTTGATAAGATTTTCAATGAGTACATACCTTGGCAAGTTTTTGAAATAGTTCAAAATGGAACAGTCAAAGAAAGGTCCTTGCCTGTAATGCAAAGGTGTGAAGTTGAGTAAGACTCAAGACCCGACCATGGCAGAAAATAGAAAGAGAATGAAAAGTCATTCCCTATGCCTCGGTCATAGGTTCTATAAAGTATGATATACTATGTACCAGACCTATTGTATACCTTGCTCTGAATTTTGCAAGGGAGTACAATAGTGATCTAGGAGTAGATCACTGGACATTGGTCAAGAATATCCTTAATGAGGACTAAGGAAATATTTCTCGATTATGGAGGTGATAAAAGAGCCCATCGTAAAGAGTTACATCGGTGCAAGCTTTTACACTGATCCAGATGACTCTAAGTCTCAACCTGGATACATATTGAAAGTGGGAGCAATTAGCTAGAGTAGCTCCATGCAGAGCATTGTGGACATAAAATATTTGCAAAATACATACGCTCTGAATATGGCAGACCCGTTGACTAAGCTTCTCTCAGGAGCAAAACATGATCACACCTTAGTACTCTTTGGGTGTTAATCACATAGAGATGTGAACTAGATTATTGACTCTAGTAAACCCTTTGGGTGTTGGTCACATGATGATGTGAACTATGGGTGTTAATCATATACAGATATGAATATTGGTGTTAAATCACATGGCGATGTGAACTAGATTATTGACTCTAGTGCAAGTGGGAGACTGAAGGAAATATGCCCTAGAGGCAATAATAAAGTTATTATTTATTTCCTTATTTCATGATAAATGTTTATTATTCATGCTAGAATTGTATTAACCGGAAACATAATACATGTGTGAATACATAGACAAACATAGTGTCACTGGTATGCCTCTACTTGACTAGCTCGTTTATCAGAGATGGTTATGTTTCCTAGCCATGAACAAAAGAGTTGTCATTTGATTAACAGGATCACATCATTAGGAGAATGATGTGATTGACTTGACCCATTCCGTTAGCTTAGCACTTGATCGTTTAATATGTTGCTATTGCTTTCTTCATGACTTATACATGTTCCTATAACTATGAGATTATGCAACTCTCGTTTACTGGAGGAACACTTTGGGTACTACCAAACGTCACAACGTAACTGGGTGATTATAAAGGAGTACTACAGGTGTCTCCGAAGGTACATGTTGAGTTGGCGTATTTCGAGATTAGGTTTTGTCACTCCGATTGTCGGAGAGGTATCTCTGGGCCCTCTCGGTAATGCACATCATTATAAGCCTTGCAAGCAATGTGACCAATGAGTTGGTTATGGGATGATGCATTACAGAACGAGTAAAGATACTTGCCGGTGACGAGATTGAACTAGGTATTGGATACCGACGATCGAATCTCGAGCAAGTAACATGCTGATGACAAAGGGAACAACGTATGTTGTTATGCGGTTTGACCGGTAAAGATCTTCGTAGAATATGTAGGAGCCAATATGGGCATCCAGGTCCCGCTATTGGTTATTGACCGAGAATAGTTCTAGGTCATGTCTACATAGTTCTCGAACCCGTAGGGTCCGCACGCTTAAGGTTTCGATGACAGTTATATTATGAGTTTATGAGTTTTGATGTACCGAAGGAGTTCGGAGTCCCGGATGAGATCGGGGACATGACGAGGAGTCTCGAAATGGTCGAGACGTAAATATTGATATATTGGACGACTATATTCGGAGTTCGGAAAGGTTCCGAGTGATTCGGGTATTTTTCGGAGTACCGGAGAGTTACGGGAATTCGCCGGGGAGAAGTATTGGGCCTTATTGGGCCCTGCGGGAAAGAGAGAGGGGCTGCCTAGGGCAGGCCGCACGCTCCCCCATGGCCTAGTCCGAATTGGACTAGGTGGAGGGGCCGCGCACCCTCCTTCCTTCCCTTCTCTCTTCCCCTTCCTTGTCTCCTACTCCTAATACATGGAAGGACTCCTAGTTGGACTAGGAAAGGGGAATCCTACTCCCGGTGGGAGTAGGACTCCCCATGGCGCGCCATAGTAGAGGGCCGGCCTCCTCCTCCCTCCCTCCTTTATATACGGGGGCAGGGGGCACCCCATGGACACACAAGTTGATCTACGGATCGTTCCTTAGCCGTGTGCGGTGCCCCCTTCCACCATATTCCACCTCGGTCATATCGTCGCGAAGCTTAGGCGAAGCCCTGCGCCGGTAGAACATCAAGATCGTCGCCACGCCATCATGCTGACGGAACTCTCCCTCGACACTCGGCTGGATCGGAGTTCGAGGGACGTCATCGAGCTGAACATGTGCTGAACTCGGAGGCTCCGTACGTTCGGTGCTTGGATCGGTCGATCGTGAAGACGTACGACTACATCAACCGCGTTGTGCTAACGCTTCCGCTGACGGTCTACGAGGGTACGTGGACATACACTCTCCCCTCTCGTTGCTATATCATCACCATGATCTTGCATGTGCATAGGAAATTTTTTGAAATTACTACGTTATCCAACAAGAGGCTCCCAAGTGTGTCACTCTTTTTATTTTTATTTTTATATACATGACTCCATTTACCAGAAGCCCTGTCCGGCGGTGGACCCACCGAACTCACGATGCAACAGCCAGGGAAGAAAGAAGGCTGCGATTAACATTCAGGTGGTCTCCATTACGAGCATTAAATTCGATTATATACACCAGTCTGCAGCCCACCCCTGGAGGGGGACATGTTTATTTAGTCCAATCCCTTGCTTACCGCACTATTTGTATCCTTCCGCACTCATAGCAGAATTCCTTGAATAAATAATGCAGCATTTTTTGCCTGTTATTGCATTACTCTACACATATGTTCATTAATGACATCTCGCACCCGTATATTTTGGTACGGCTGAATACACCAGGGGCTTATGTTCCCCGCATTATGGTGTGATAAGTCCGAACACTTTCACAAGTGCGGCACCCAGAACTTATAGCATTATATGAATCGGCTCCGAATCATGTCTTGGGTCAATAGTTGGGTTTGCCCGGCTCCCACGTTTTGGTGCCTTACGTTCCGTTCTGTCGGCTAAGGTGGCACTGGGAGAACCACTGCGATTGCGCCTCGGTTGAGCTGGGCGAGCGCCTCAGTGGAGAAAGCTAAAACTGACTGGCATGATAAGGCGAGAGACAGGTCGCTGTTCGAGAGGTCTTTTCGGGTCCCTAAAGACCTATGCCGCTTCGAGCGAAGTACCGGATAATGTCTGACAAAGGCGTGGATAGCGCCCCGAATTCGGTCTTCCGAATACTAGGGGCTTCGCCGAAATTTAAAATTATAGAATTCTATGGCTAAGTGAGAGTGTTCAAGCATTATAAGTCCGGTTGCCTTGTTCGTTGTGTTGAGCGCCTCCCTAGATGGACCCAAAGATGGGAACAAGAGTGCTCAAGTTTATCCCGAACACCCCAGCACTCGTGGCTTGGGGGCTGAAGCCAACGACTTGCCATCTCTCAGATTTTATAAACGGCCGCACAGAAGGTAATATTTTAAATTAAACAAGCGTTGCGTAGCGCATATGAACAAAGTTTTCAGCGCACAGGATAATACATAGCGAGTTTACTCAATAATTACATCTCTGGGGCACTCATCCGCAATATCGCGGGCACCCTTCAGGACAGTCTTATAGTACATTTCGGGCGTACGATACTCCTTGCCCGCTGGCGGCGGGTCAGTAAGAAGCCTCTCCGCATCCAGCCTGCCCCAGTGCACCTTTGCGCGGGCAAGGGCCCGACGAGCACCTTCAATACAGGCGGAGCGCTTGATGACCTCCACGCAGGGGCATGCATCCACCAGCCGCCGCACGAGGCCAAAGTAGCTCCCAGGCATGGCCTGTCCAGGCCACAGCCGGACTATGAGGCCCTTCATGGCCTCCTCAGCTACCTTGTGGAGCTCGACCAGCTGCTTCAGCTGGTCGCTAGGGGGCACCGGATGGCCGGCCTCAGCGTACTGAGACCAGAAGATCTTCTCTGTTGAGCTCCCCTCCTCGCCATGATAGAATGCGGCGGCATCGGATACGCTACGAGGCAGATCTGCAAACGCCCCTAGAGAGCTCCGAATTCGGGTAAGTGTCAGGTAATTTACATTAACATGCTTGCTTTGCATGAAAAATGCCTTACCCGCCGATATTTTCTTCATATCCTCAACCTCCTGAAGGGCCTTAAGGGCTTCGGCCTTGGCGGACTTGGCACTTTCGAGAGCCGAGGCGAGCTCGGACTCTCGAGTCTTGGAGTCGCGCTCCAAACTGTCATGCTTCTCCATGAGAGCCTGGAGCTCTTGCCGCACCTCCGCCACCCGCGCCTCTAGCTTCTCTCGCTCTGCCCGTTTCGCGGCCGCATTGCGTTCGGCCGTGGACACAGCCTCCTTCAGGGTTGCCACCTCGTTCGTGGCCCCTGCAGTACTCACGTTATCCTTGTTAATTTTATTGCAACCGAAATCCTTTTCTGTAAGGTAAAAATTCAAAGTGGTGCTACTCACCTTCTTTGTCCTCGAGCTGCCTCTTGGCATGGCCGAGCTCTCGCTCGGACCGCTCGAGATCTTGCTTCAATGCACCAACCTCCGCAGTCAGTGTGGCAGAGGTCAGCAGCGCAGCCTGCAAACCCATATTGACATAATTTATTAGCAACCCTACGTATATCTTTTCAGATCCTCAGTCCGTCTTGTCTTTCCGAACACCGAACCGAGCATCAGGGGCTACTGTCTATGCGGTATTACATTACATAATTTTAACTTCTTACCTCAAAGCCTGTTAGAAGGCTACTGCAGGCTTCGGTCAGCCCGCTCTTGGCGAGCTGAACCTTCTGAATCACCGCATTCATAACAGTGCGGTGTTCTTCCTCAATGGAGGCACCTTGCAGCGTCTCCAGCAAGTTGTCCGGTGCCTCCGGTTGGACGGAGGCCGCCGGCGTCACGGTCTTGCCCTTCTTGCGAAGGGGCCGCTTGCCGGACTCCGGAACCACTGCAGGTTCCGGCGTAGAGTCTGGCGCAAAGTCCGGGAGGCTGCCTTGCGGCGCCTCCAGAGCCTCCTCCTGATGGGTCCCTTTCTGGGATCCCACCTCGGCGTCCTCATCGCCGCGAGGGGTGGAGGTAGTCGGGATGGAATCCACATCCGACGGAGCCAACGACCCGCTCGATAAGGCGGGGAGATCATCATCGGCTGGACTGCAGGCACCATGCGGCATTAGAAGGACACTATGTGACACAAAAGAGAAATTACAAATCATTCAGGGATCCGGATACTTACGATCTCGCCTGAGGCCTGGCCCTTGAGGGCCACTCTTCACCGCCAACGTTGGTGTTGGCGAAGCTGTCCGGGGGAATAGTTCTTCCCCTCTTGGACCCTTCGGCCTCCCCTGTTGGGGAAGCCTTCCTCTTCCTTTCTCCCTCCTCTAGGAGAGAGTCTTCTTCCTCCTCCTCATCTTCGGGGGAGGAGTCCGCCTCGGAGTCGTTGGAGACCTGAAAACGGGAACTCTTTCGAGTGCCCGTGGCCACCTTCTTGGCCTTCTTCTCCGGCACCACGTGCGGTGCCGGAACCAGTAGCCCCGCTAGACGGGCGTCCACTGGGTCTTCTGGCATGGGAGCCGGGCAGATGAGCTGCTCGGCCTTCTTCATCCATTCCTGTCAAAGGAAAAGGGAGATTGAAACCCGCTTAGAATCAATCTATTAACAATAAGTGTCCCGTAAAGGGGTAGAATCACTTACCTCGTCAGCTGGACGCTGCGATTGAAATCCGCGATCTTCCGTCGCGGATGCGGGGGCTTCGGCGCCCTTAAACAGCACCCTCCAGGCGCCTTCGTATGTCGTGTCAAAGAGCCCGCTCAACGCCTGGTGCTGTTCCGGATCGAACTCCCATAGACGGAATGCCCGTTCTTGGCATGGGAGAATCCGGCGGGCGAGCATGACTTGGACCACGTTAACCAGCCTGAGCTTCTTATTCACCAGCTTCTGGATACAGGCTTGGAGTCCCGTCAGCTCCTTCGAATTATCCCACAGCAAGCCCTTCTCTTTCCAGGAGGTGAGCTGCGTAGGGATTCCAGATGTGAACTCGGCGGCCGCTGCCCACGTAGGGTCGCGCGGCTCGGTGATATAGAACCACCCCGACTGCCACCCCTTGACGGATTCCACGAAGGCCCCTTCGAACCAAAGGACGTTGGGCATCTTGCCCAACATGGTGCCTCCGCACTCCGCTTGAGTGCCCTTCACTACCTTCGGCTTGACATTGAAGGTCTTGAGCCACAAGCCGAAGTGGGGCTGGATGCAGAGGAAGGCCTCGCACACGACGATAAACGCCGAGATGTTGAGGATGAAGGTCGGCGCCAGATCATGGAAATCCAGGCCGTAGTAGAACATGAGGCCCCAGACAAAGGGGTGAAGTGGAAAGCCCAGTCCGCGGAGGAAGTGGGGGGGGGGGGGGGGAAACGACCCTCTCATGGGGGCTGGGGATGGGGATGAGTTGCCCCTCGTCGGGCAGCCGGTGCGCGACATCGCCGGAAAGGTATCCGGCGCTGCGCAGCCTTATGATGTGCTCCTCCTTAACGGTGGAGGCCAACCATTTGCCTCCTCCTCCGTACATGGTCGGAGAAGGTCGAGACGAGATGCGTGAACTTGGGCGTTGGAGCTCGAGTGCGTGGAGATGGATAAGCAAAGGAGGAAGAAGGCGTAGGTGAAAAGGTGAATCCTTATCCCTTATATATAGGCGGGCGAAGACTATTCGTCCCCCACTAGCCTGGTAAAACTCGCTTATCTCCCAAGCGCCACCATCAATGGCGCGGTTGGGTTACCCACGTCCGTATTGATGAGAATCCCGGAATAAGGGGAACACGATCTCTACTTCGACAAGACGTGCCAAGGAAACTGCTTCGCTAAACGCGCTGAGGCGGTATAATAAAAAACGATTCAAGTAAAGGCTTGGTGGTGGTGTGACATCATGCCACAAAATACGTCAGCAGATTGGACTTGTGTACATTTTATTCTCTCTACGGTGGAATGTGGAATTTATTTTGCAGAGCCGGACACTATCCTGGTGTTCACAATCTTCTTTGGATTATTCGGAGGGGGAACCCGCCTTGCAATGCCGAACATTATGCGCGCCGGACTCATCATCATTGAAGCCAGGTTCAGGGGCTACTGAGGGAGTCCTGGACTAGGGGGTGTCTGGACAGCCGGACTATCATCGTCCGCCAGACTCCAAGACTACGAAGATACAAGATTGAAGACTCCGTCCCGTGTCCGGATGGGACTTCCCTTGGCGTGGAAGGCAAGCTTGGCGATACGGATATGTAGATCTCCTACCATTGTAACCGACTCTGTGTAACCCTAGCCCTCTTCGATGTCTATATAAACCGGAGGGCTTTAGTCCGTAGGACATAACCTCCATTACAACAATCATACCATAGGCTAGCTTCTAGGGTTTAGCCTCCTTGATCTCGTGGTAGATCCACTCTTGTACTACCCATATCATCAATATTAATCAAGCAGTACGTAGGGTTTTACCTCCATCAAGAGGGCCGAACCTGGGTAAAACATCGTGTCCCTCGTCTCCTGTTACCATCCGCCTAGACGCACAGTTCGGGACCCCCTACCCGAGATCCGCCGGTTTTGACACCGACAGGCACCAAACCATCTTGTGCCTAGTGACGAAACGTCTGAAATACTCAAGGCACACAATTAGACCGCAAAAGCATTGTCATCAATCACCAAAACACTTAAGGGATAAATATGCCTTTACACGAAGGTCTGTGGTAAATGATAACCAAAAGTGTAGCGGATTGCAACAGCTTTCGAGGGTAAAGTATTCAACCCAAATTTATTGATTCGACACAAGGGGAGCCAAAGAATATTATTGAGTATTAGCAGTTGAGTTGTCAATTCAACCACACCTGGATAACTTAGTATCTGCAGCAAAGTATTTAGTAGCAAAGTAGTATGATAATAAAGGTAACAGTGGCAAAAGTAATATTTTTGGGTTTTGTAGTGATTGTAACAGTAGCAACGGAAAAGTAAATAAGCAAAGCACAAGATGTGAAAAGCTCGTAGGCATTGGATCAGTGATGGATAATTATGTTGAATGCAATTCCTCATGTAATAGCTATAACATAGGGTGACACGGAACTAGCTCCAATTCATCAATGTAATGTAGGCATGTATTCCGTATATAGTCATACGTGCTTATGGAAAAGAACTTGCATGACATCTTTTGTCCTACCCTCCCGTGGCAGCGGGGTCCTAGCGGAAACTAAGGGATATTAAGGCCTCCTTTTAATAGAGAGCCGGAACAAAGCATTAGCACATAGTGAATACATGAACTCCTCAAACTATGGTCATCACTGAGAAGTATCCCAATTATTGTCACTTCGGGGTCATCGGATCATAACACATAATAGGTGACTATAGACTTGCAAGATAGGATCAAGAACACACATATATTCATGAAAACATAATAGGTTCAGATCTGAAATCATGGCACTCGGGCCCTAGTGACAAGCATTAAGCATAGCAAAGTCATAGCAACATCAATCTCAGAACATAGTGGATACTAGGGATCAAACCCTAACAAAACTAACTTGATTACATGGTAACTCTCATCCAACCCATCATCGTCCAGCAAGCCTATGATGGAATTACTCATGCACGGCGGTGAGCATCATGAAATTGCTGATGGAGGACGGTTCATGATGACGACGGCGACGAATCCCCCTCTCCGGAGCCCCGAACAGACTCCAAATCAGCCCTCCCTAGAGAGATTAGGGCTTGGCGGCGGCTCCGTATCGTAAATCGCGATGAAACTTCCTCTTTGATTTTTTTTCTCGGCGAAACGGAATATGTGGAGTTGGAGTTGAGGTCGGTGGAGCCTCAGGGGGCCCACGAGACAGGGGGGCGCGCTGCCCACCCTCGTGGACAGGGTGTGGGCCCCCTGGTCTTGATTCTTTTGCCAATTTTTTTTATATTTTCCAAAACTTGTCTCTATGGATTTTCAGGTCATTCCGAGAACTTTTGTTTTCTACACATAAAACATCATCATGGCAGTTCTGCTGAAAACAGCATCAATTCGGGTTAGTTTCATTCAAATCATGCAAGTTAGAGTCCAAAACAAGGGCAAAAGTGTTTGGAAAAGTAAATACGTTGGAGACGTATCAACTCCCCCAAGCTTAAACCTTTGCTTGTCCTCAAGCAATTCAGTTGATAAACTGAAAGTGATAAGGAAAAACTTTTACAAACTCTATTTGCTCTTGTTGTTGTAAACATGCAAAGCCAGCATTCAGGTTTCAGCAAATATTATGAAATAACCATACTCACAATAACACCTAGGTCTCACAATTACTCATATGAATAGCATAATCAGCTAGCAAGCCATAATAATAAAACTTGGATGACAACAATTTCTCAAAACATTCATAACATGATATAACAAAATGGTATCTCGCTAGCCCTTTCTGAGACCGCAAAACATAAATGCAGAGCACCTTTAAAGATCAAGGATTGACTAAACATTGTAATTTATGGTAAAAGAGATCCAGTCAAGTCATACCCAATATAAACCAATAATAATGAATGCAAATGACAGTGTGCTCTCCAATGGGTGCTTTTTAATAAGAAGGGTGATGACTCAACATAAAAGTAAATAGATAGGCCCTTCGCAGAGGGAAGAAGGGATTTGTAGAGGTGCCAGAGCTCGATTTTAAATTAGAGATTGAATAACATTTTGAGCAGTATACTTTCACTGTCAACGCAACAACTATGAGATGGATGTATCTTCCATACTACATGCATTATAGGCAGTTCCCAAATAGAATGGTAAAAGTTTATACTCCCCTAACCACCAACAAGCATCAATCCATGGCTTGCTCGAAACAACGAGTGCCTCCAACTAACAACAACCCTAGGGGAGTTTTGTTTAATTATATTGATTTGCTTTGATCTTTTTGGATCATGGGACTGGGCATCCCACTTATCGGCCCTTTCTCGTGAATGAGGAGCGGAGTCCACTCCTCTTCAGAATAAACCACCTAGCATGGAAGATATAGGCAGCCCTAGTTGTAACATGAGCTGCTCGAGCATACAAAACAGAATTTCATTTGAAGATTTGGAGTTTGGCACATACAAATTTACTTGGAACGGCAAGTAAATACCGCATATAGGAAGGTATGGTTGACTCATATGGAACAACTTTGGGGCTTAAGGAGTTTGGATGCACAAGCTGTATTCCCACTTAGTACAGGTGAAGGCTAGCAAAAGACTGGGAAGCGACCAACTGAGAGAGCGACAACAGTCATAAACATGCACTAAAATTAATTCACACGGAATACAAGCATGAGTAGGATATAATCCACCATGAACATAAATATCATGAAGGCTATATTGATTTGTTTCAACTACATGCGTGAACATGTGCCAAGTCGAGTCACTCAATTCATTCAAAGGAGGATACCATCCCATCATACCACATCATAACCATTCTAAAAGCATGTTGGCACGCAAGGTAAACTGTTATAACTCATACCTAATCAAGCATGGCACAAGCAACTATAATCTCTAAATGTCATTGCAAATATGTTTACTTCATAATAAGATGAATCAGGAACGATGAACTCATTATATTTACAGAAACAAGAGAGGTCGAGTTCATACTAGCTTCTCTCATCTCAATCAGTCCATCTTATATTGTCATTATTGCCTTTCACTTGCACGACCGAACGATGTGTATAATAATAAGAGTGCACGTGCATTGGACTAAGCTGGAATCTACAAGCATTCAACTCAAGAGAGAAGACAAGGTAATATGGGCTCTAAGTTAAATACACAATCATGCATATGAGAGCCACTAAACATTTTCAATATGGTCTTCTACTCTCGACCCCCAAAGGAAAGAAAAGAAAATAAAACTATTTACACAGGAAAGCTCCCAACAAGTAAAAGAAGAAGGAGAAATATTTTTGGGTTTCATTTTAATTTCTACTACGAGCATGGGAATTAAACTAACTTTTTTTTTGGTTTTCTTAAGGTTTATCAAACACACAAGAAGAAAGCGAGAAAAAGAAAATTAAACTAGCCTGGATAATACAATGAAAGAGTATGAGCACCGATGACTAGAATAGTGTGTGAAAATGAATGTAAAGTCGGTGAGAAATACGTACTCCCCAAGCTTAGGCTTTTGGCCTAAGTTGGTCTATTGCCAAGGACCGCTGCTACTCTCCCCGGTGTACTGGGAGGTGTAATCAGTATACCACTGGTTGGCCATCTCCGGGTCTCACTGGTAAGATGATGCACGATAAGGTTCCAGTGCAGGTTCCGGCTCAGGCTCAGGTTCTGGAGTGGATGCTTGGCCTCGATGAGCGTACATCGCTTCCGGCGTGATAAGAAAATTATCTGCAATCAAATCAAACAATAGAGGCGCATGCAAAATAATAGTCTCATTGTGTTTCTTATTAAATCTCAGGTTATACAAGAGCATCTTATCTTTGTTGTCAACAATGAACTCGTGCGCTACCATGCTCTTGTAATCCAAAATGTAAGGAGGCAATTTTGTCTCCTATTTCTCGTGGTGCCTAATAGGTATCTCAAAATATCTAGCTAGACGTGAAGCATAGATACCTCCAAAGATGGGGCCTTTTGTACGATTTAGGCTTAGCCGTTTAGCAATGACGGCACCCATACTAAAACTATTATCTCCAAACAAGGCATGGTGAAGAATGATAATATCAGGAACATTGAAGTTTCCACTATTTCCACGACTAATCAAGCATCTACTAGCAAATATGGCAAAGTAGCGTAAAACGGGAAAGTGTATGGTAGATATTCTCGCATCGGAACCCTTCTTTGGATCCCCTATAGTGATAGTGTTAACAAAGCCATCCACATCTTTACGATGTGGTTCCTCTAATTTTCCCTCAAAGGGTATCCTACATACCGCACAAAAATTACGTAAGACATTTCCCTGAATTCATCATATAAATGAAATGATACTGACAGCGGTGACTTCTTAGGATAATAATAAAAGTTTTGCACGAAAGTATTGGTGAGTAAGAGATACTGATCGATCCGGTCGTGGAGGAAATCGTTGAGGCCTGCATTCTCGATCAAAGAATAAAAATCTTCATGAATTCCATCTTCTTTCAAGAAATTATCGCATGGCCATTTACACGGTCGTACTTCCGCTATGCGAGGAAGATTATACTTGGCATTTTCCTTCTCTTTAGCTTGTTTTTCCTGGGAGCCTGGGCTAGAAGAGCCCCTCAAAAGTCTCCTTAACATTTTCTGAAAATTTCTAAAATTTTAGTAACTTCAAAATAAAAGTAAATAAAACTAAACAAGATTGATAGCAACTACTCCTACAAGGGCCTAGAGCCTATATCATGCATTAGAATTGCTTGGGACCTCATAAATTTAATATGCAATCTCAAGAACATGGTCACCTATGAAGCAAAAATTTGCAATGAATAAATCACTAGAACAAAAACTAATTGGACCAATGGAGGAGTCACATACCAAGCAACAATCTCCCAAAGCAGTTTTGTGAATGGAGCTTTGAGCAAGGAGATCGAAAATCGCAGTGAAATGAGCTAGAACTCGTGCTTGAGCTGGATGGGGATTTTTTGGGAAGAAGATGGAGTGTGTGGGTGCTGGCATAAGTGGAGGGGGGCCACCAGGGGCCCACGAGACAGGAGGCGCGCCCAGGGGGGTGGGCGCGCTCTCCACTCTCGTGGCCTGGTGCTTGCCCCTCCTGCAGTGATTTCGGTGCCTAAAATCCTCAAATATTCCATAAAAAATCATACAAAATTTGCAGGGCATTTGGAGAAATTTTATTTTCGGGCTATTTTTTAATGCACGGATAATTCAAAAACAGACAGATAATACTATTATGCTTTATTTATTCTAAGTAACAGAAAGTAAAAGAGGGTATAAAAGGTTGTGCCTTCTAGTTTCATCCATCTCATGATCATCAAAATGAATCCACTAACAAGGTTGATCAAGTCTTGTTAACAAACTCATTCCGAATAACACGAAACCGGAGAAATTTCGAATAACACTAAGTTACCTCAACGGGGATATGAACATCCCCAATGATAAGAATATCATACTTTTTCTTGACAGTAGGGAGAGGAAATTCAAAACCTCCAATAATAATAGTTGGAACTTTCCCAATAGAATTTATTCTATGAACTTGAGATTGTTTCCTCGGAAAGTGTACCGTATGCTCATTACCATTAACATGAAAAGTGACATTGCCTTTGTTGCAATCAATAACAGCCCCTGCAGTATTCAAAAAGGGTCTACCAAGGATAATCGACATACTATCGTCCTCGGGAATATCAAGAATAACAAACAGGCACATCTTCACAAATACCGACAGGCATGACAGTTGATTTATCAGCCATTTGCAAAGGTATTTCAGTAGGTGTCAACTTATTCAATTCAAGTCTACGATATAAAGAGAGAGGCATAACACTAACACCTGCTGCAAGATCACATAAAGCAGTTCTAACATAATTTCTTTTAATGGAGCATGGTATGGTTGGTACCCCGGGGTCTCCAAGTTTCTTTGGTATTCCACCCTTAAAAGTGCAGTTAGCGAGCATGGTGGAAATTTCAGCTTCCGGTATCTTTCTTTTATTTGTAATGATATCCTTGATATATTTAGCATAAGGATTTACTTTAAGCATATCAGTTAAGAGCATATGTAAGAAGATAGGCCTAATCATTTTAGCAAAGCGCTCAAAATCATCATCATCCTTTGTATTGGATGGTTTAGGAGGAAAGGGCATGGGTTTCTAAACCCATGGTTCGCTATCTCTACCGTGCTTCCTAGCAACAAAATCTCTCTTATCATAATGTTGATTCTATGATTGTGGGTTATCAAGATCAATAGCAGCTTCAATCTCTAGTTCATTGTTTTTGCTAGGTTGAGCATCAACATGAACATTATCATTAACATTATCACTAGGTTCATGTTCATCACCTGATTGTGTTTCAGCATCAGAGATAGAAATATCATTGGGATTCTCAGGTGTATCTACAGTAGGTTCACTAGAAGCATGCAAAGTTCTATCATTTTTCTTTTTCTTCTTTTTAGAAGAACTAGGTGCCTCTAAATTAGTTCTCGGAGAATCTTGCTCGATTCTCTTAGGGTGGCCTTCAGGATACAAAGGTTCCTGAGTCATTCTACCAGTTCTAGTAGCCACTCTAACAACAAAATCAGGTTTATTATTTAATTCATCAAGCAAATCATTTTGAGCTTTAAGTACTTGCTCAACTTGAGTAGCAACCATAGAAGCATATTTCCTAACGAGTTTAAGTTCACCTTTAACTCTAGCCATATAATCACTCAACGTCCTATCTCGAAAGCATTATTTTTTAATTCTCTACCAACATAAGCATTAAAATTTTCTTGTCTAGCCATAAAGTCATCAAATTCATCTAAGCATGGGCTATGAAATTTAGTAGAGGGAATTTCAACTTTATCATATCTATAGAGAGAATTTACCTTTACTACTTGTGTCGGGTTATCAAGACAATGTGGTTCTTTGACAGGCGGTATATTAAGACCATGTATTTCTTCAATAGGTGGTAAATTCTTAACATCTTCAGCTTTAACACCTTTTTCTTTCATTGATTTCTTTGCCTCTTGCATATCTTCAGAACTGAGAAATAAAACACCTCTTTTCTTGGGAGTGGGTTTAGGAATAGGCTCAGGAGTTGGCTCAATTGGTTCAGGAATTGCTTCAGGAATTTGCTCAGGAAGAGTCCAATTATTTTCGTTAGTCAACATATTATTCAATAGTAATTCAGCTTCATCGACTGTTCTTTCCCTGAAAACACAACCAGCACAGCTATCCTAGTAGTCCTTGGAAGCATCGGTTAGTCCATTATAAAAGATATCAAGTATTTCATTTTTCTGAAGACGATGATCAGGCAAAGCATTAAGTAATCGGAGAAGCCTCCCCCAAGCTTGTTCGAGAATCTCTTCTTCAATTTGTACAAAATTATATATTTCCCGCAAGGCAGCTTGTTTCTTATGAGCAAGGAAGTATTTAGCAGAGAAGTAATAAATCATATCCTGGGGCCTACGCACACAACCAGGAGCAAGAGAATTAAACCAAGTCTTAGCATCACCCTTTAATGAGAACAGAAATATCTTAAGGATATAATAATACCAAGACTTCTCATCATTAGTAAACAAGGTGCCTATATCATTCAACATGGTAAGATGTGCCACAACAGTTTCAGATTCAAGACCATAAAAAGGATCAGATTCAACTAAAGTAATTATTTTAGGATCAACAGAGAATTCATAATCCTTTTCAGTAACACGGATAGGTGAAGTAGCAAAAGCAGGGTCAGGTTTCATTCTAGCATTAGGAGATTGATGCTTCCATTTAGCTAATAATTTCTTAAGATCATATCTATCTTTACAAGCAAAGATAGCTCTAGCAGCCTCTTCATCCATAACATAACCCTCAGGGACAACAGGCAATTCATAATCATTGGGAGAACTTTCATCATCACTATCATCAATAATAGCATCTTCAATAATTTCATTCTCTCTAGCCCTAGCAAGTTGTTCCTCAAGAAATTCACCTAATGGAAAAGTAGTATCACGCACAGAAGTAGTTTCATCATAAGTATCATGCATAACAGAAGTGGCATCATCAATAACATGCGACATATCAGAATTCATAGCAGTAGCAGGTTTAGGTGTCGCAAGCTTACTAATAACAGAAGGACAATCTACTGGACAGCTAGATGGCAGTTCCTTACCTCCCCTCGTAGTTGAGGGCAAAATCTTGGTTCTTTCGTCTTTCAAGTTCCTCATAGTGATCAAAAGATAAAATTCCCAAGTGACTCAGAGAATAGAGCTATGCTCCCCGGCAATGGCGCTAGAAATTAGTCTTGATAACCCACAAGTGTAGGGGATAGCAACAGCTTTCGACGGTAAAGTATTCAACCCAAATTTATTGATTCGACACAAGGGGGGCCAAAGAATATTATTGAGTATTAGCAGTTGAGTTGTCAATTCAACCACACCTGGATAACTTAGTATCTGCAGCAAAGTATTCAGTAGCAAAGTAGTATGATAATAAAGGTAACAGTGGCAAAAGTAATATTTTTGGGTTTTGTAGTGATTGTAACAGTAGCAATGGAAAAGTAAATAAGCAAAGCACAACATGTGAAAAGCTCATAGGCATTGGATCGGTGATGGATAATTATGTCGGATGTGATTCCCATGTAATAGCTACAACATAGGGTGACACAGAACTAGCTCCAATTCATCAATGTAATGTAGGCATGTATTCCGTATATAGTCATATGTGCTTATGAAAAAGAACTTGCATGACATCTTTTGTCCTACCCTCCCGTGGCAGCGGGGTCCTAGCGGAAACTAAGGGATATTAAGGCCTCCTTTTAAGAGAGAACCGGAACAAAGCATTAGCACATAGTGAATACATGAACTCCTCAAACTATGGTCATCACCGAGAAGTATCCCGATTATTGTCACTTCGGGGTTGTCGGATCATAACACATAATAGGTGACTATAGACTTGCAAGATAGGATCAAGAACACACATATATTCATGAAAACATAATAGGTTCAGATCTAAAATCATGGCAATCGGCCCCTAGTGACAAGCATTAAGCATAGCAAAGTCATAGCAACATTAATCTCAGAACATAGTGGATACTAGGGATCAAACCCTAACAAAACTAACTTGATTACATGGTAAATCTCATCCAACCCCATCACCGTCCAGCAAGCCTACGATGGAATTACTCACGCACGGCGGTGAGCATCATGAAATTGGCGATGGAGGATGGTTGATGATGACGACAGCGACGAATCCCCCTCTCCGGAGCCCCGAAAGGACTCCAGATCAGCCCTCCCGGGAGAGATTAGGGCTTCGCGGCGGCTCCGTATCGTAAAACGCGATAAAACTTTCTCTCTGATTTTTTCCTCTGCGAAACGGAATATATGGAGTTGGAGTAGAGGTCGGTGGAGCCTCAGGGGGCCCACGAGACAGGGGGGCGCGCCCAGGGGGGTGGGCGCGGCCCCCACCCTCATGGACAGGGTGTGGGCCCCATGGTCTTGATTCTTTCACCAGCATTTTTTATATTTTCCAAAACTTGTCTAAGTGGATTTTCAGGTCATTCCGAGAACTTTTGTTTTCTACACATAAAACAACATCATGGCAGTTTTGCTGAAAACAACGTCAGTCCGGGTTAGTTTCATTCAAATCATGCAAGTTAGAGTCCAAAACAAGGGCAAAAGTGTTTGGAAAAGTAGATACGTTGGAGATGTATCAGTAAACTATTCATAACTCATCGGAGAGGCCTTGGAGATGATGTAGAGGCCCTCCGTGGTCGATTCCCCCTCCGGTGGATGCCCGAGGGGCCCACGAGTGTGTGTGTGGGGGGGGGCGCTCCCACCTATAGGGGCGCACAGGGCACCCTCGTGGCTGCCTCCTTTGTTTCTTGACTTCCACTCCAAGTCCTCTGGATCACGTTTGTTCCAAAAAGATCGCTCCCGAAGGTTTCATTCCGCTTGGACTCCGTTTGATATTCCTTTCCTTTGAAACACTGAAATAGGCAAAAAAAACTGCAATTCGGGCTGGGCCTTCGGTTAGTAGTTTAGTCCAAAAATGATATAAATGTGTAAAGTAAAGCCCATAAAAATCCAAAACGGGTAATATAATACCATGGAACAATCAAAAATTATAGATACATTGGAGACGTATCATCAGGAAGTACTTGCACTGATCAAAGGCTAGCAGAACGAAGAAAAGGGAAAAAATTCCCAGCTCGGCGAACAAGCGAAGCAATCGTGCCCCCAGCTCAATGTGTGTAGCGATATCGTCGCTAATCTTCCGGGGATGCTGCCCGGTACCAATCCTGGAGATTACATGACCGACGACGATGCAATTTTTTTTGAAACAATGGAGGTGGACACATTAAGATTCGAGCACGGGAAGCCTCTCGTCACACCTGGTACTTCCCTAACAACGATGATGCGAAGATTCCCTTATTGGTACATGGACATCTGCAGAAAGTCTGGGAAAAATACTTTGTCGCTGAGAGTTAAAGAGGAGCATGACCTCATTGGAATTGATCTGTTGTTAGTTCCATATGAGGAGTTTTTCCAGTTTTTCAATCAAATGGCCCTCTACTAAACAATCATTACTTGCTACTGTCTGTAAGTACTACATCTCTGTAATCAATTAAGTCTCTATATATAGCTCAGGTCTTTCATTGCATGTATATATAATTATCCTCACTGTATTATGCAGCTTGAAGATCGCCGAATTGAAGAAAAGACAAGTAGGTAATATTGGGTTCATTAACATAAATCTCATGGATGAATGGAGTGTTAAACATGATTCCAGACAAACCGTGGCCAACTTGCTCGCATCATTACTTCGAAATCAAAACAAAGCTACAATACTCTTTCCTTACGAATACGAGTGTTACTGTCTTGTGCATATTCGGTTTCCCCTATTACTCGAGGTTATAGTAATGTAATTGATGAATTATGCATGCGTGTGCAGCTTCCACTTTATTCTGCTAGAGATTAAGCTTGAGCAGGGACTGGTAACCGTCATAGACTCCAAACAAAAAATTCTTGAGGAGTATGCGACCATGACTAAAATGCGCGATAAGTAAGTTCAATCGATGATTATTGCACCATATCGGCAACTTTGTTCATTTCCTGATATCAAGTAATTGTTTTCTTTGGCTGGTAGGGTTTGGAAAAAGTTCACCACACAAGCTTCGGGTCTACCGGCGCAGCTGCGATTTAACCACCCGAAAGTAAGTACTAGCTACTAGCTAGTTCCGCGCATCTCCCATTGATTCTAGCTAGTTTCATCAATACCATTTAGCATGCTTGTTTATCAGTTTGATTGACCTCTATTTCTTGTAAAGTGGTTTTGGCAGGAACCCGGGGATGATTTCTGTGGATACTACATTTGCGAGTTCATCCACCACACCACCTGTGAGCGGGGCTACTCTAAACAACAATATGAAGTGCATAAGCAATAATATTCACAATTTTATTTTATTACAATCATTTGTGTTCACTTTCATTCATATATATGTATTGACCCCCTTCTTGAAATTAGATGTGGCAGATGCGGGATGAACTCCTACCACAAGATCGCATACGAGCGATTCAAGAGGAATTTTCGGGATTCTTTCTTGACCACGTCATCGACAAACACGGAGAATACCATGAGGAAGTTGAGTTCAGATGTTAGGGGACATAAGAGATCTTATATTGTGTATATATATATATATATATATATATATATATATATATATATATATACATGTGTGTATATATATATATATATATATATATATATATATATGTAGCGAGTAGTGTCGGATAGATATACGAAAACTTGTTGTTCGACCAATCTATCGGAGAAGGAGAGGTTGATCACTTCTTTATGTGCATATGTTCATGACGATCTTCTGTACTTATTGGTTTCCTTCATTTGCTTACTAGCTAGCTAGCATGTCGAGTCCTCTGTATACGTAGCGTCGACCAAGCACGGAGATAAGAGAGGACACTTCACTCTATTAGATAGCTAACACAATATATGAAACCCCTAAATTAACCCTACAAAAAACCCCAAAACCCCCCAAACACCCCCACTTTCAAAAAAAAACAAAAAACCCAGCTCCTGAATTGCTGACGCGTGGAAACCTTTTGGTCCCGATTGATGGCACCAACCGGGACAAAAGGTCCCCCTACCTGGGCAAGCGGCAGCGGCCACGTGGAGCCCCATCTGTCCCGGTTCCTGGGCGAACCGAGACTAAAGGTATAGGGCTTTATTAACGACCCTTTAGTCCCGGATCGGGAACCGGGACAAAAGGCCGTCACGAACAGGGACGAATGACCCTTTTTCTACTAGTTTATAGCCTTGCACATGCCACTGATTTATTCTAAAAGGAAAAAAATGACCAGCCAAGCCCCTCCTAACCTTGAGGCACCAATCAAGGGAAAGAAGTAAGAATGCAACATCTAAAAAGAGAGGGATGCAGGATGTAGGAAATCAAGCTCATCAAACTGACAACTATCCAAGTCTCAAAAAATTGATGGTTTGATTAGTAAGCAAACGTAGAGCCCTAGCTAGCCGTTGCACTAATATCTGGAGGCGTAGGTGCAAACCAAGGTATTATAGAAGCAGGACATAATAATCCAAACTGTGGAAAAAAATAACAATTATATAGTGAGATGGACAAACTATACTCCCAAGATCTGAAAGCACTATACCCCGCAAAAAAAGATCTGAAAGCATTATGATTAGATAGTGGATGGTACTTCAGTGTTTTATTTTTCAGAACACGGCTATAAGATGTGAGAGGCAGAGGTTGCTAATTAAAACTTGTCGCTTGAGCGATACAAAGCTGTCGACCTGCCCGAGGAAGAGGCAAAGGTGTCTCAGACAGAGAGTCCGGATGTCGTCCGCCTCCGCACCTTTCCACTAGATCCAAATGGCCGCCAATGCTATTCGTCATCTCATAGGTGAATGTATAAGCGCGTTGACGCTCACCTGATTAACTGATGTGTCAACCCCGGAGATGGATTCCCGGGGAAGTCGTCTTCGCTGGTGAAGCCCGACTCCTTGCCGTTTGTTGCCGCCGACGACAGCCGAGGAGCATAGCAACGGCACGTAGAGGCATCATAGGTTAGGCCTGTAGAGAGATGATTTGCAATACAATGATGATGTATTGATAGGGTGCTGGTGCACGTATATATATTACAAGGGAAGGCCTTTACCTCAACTAATACAAGACTAGGAGGTGGGCCACAACTCTAATACACGTGCAATACAACATATATACTCAACACCCCCCGCAGTCAAAGCGTCGCTGGAGACACAGAGACTAGACCGAAACTCCTCGAAGACGGGAGTAGGCAATCCCTTAGTCATCACATCAGCAAACTGTTGCGTCGTCGGCACGTGGAGAACCCGAACACGGCCAAGGGCAACCTGCTCGCGCACAAAGTGAATAGTGAGCTCAATATGCTTCGTCCGTCGATGGTGCACCGGGTTAGCGGAGAGGTAGACCACGCTGACGTTATCGCAGTAGACAAGAGTGGCCTTGTGAACATCACAAAGCAACTCCTGGAGCAGCTGACGTAACCAAGAGCACTCGGCCACAGCATTAGCCACGGCGCGATACTTTGCCTCGGCGCTGGAGCGGGAGACCGTGGGCTGCCGCTTCGATGACCAAGATATCAACGAGGGCCCAAGGTAGACGCAGTAGCCTAACGTAGAGCGTCGCGTGTCGGGGCAGCCAGCCCAGTCAGCATCCGAGTAGGCCACAAGGTCGGTGGAGGCGGAGGCCGTCAGGGTGAGTCCCAAGGACATGGTGCTGCGTATGTAACGGAGAATACGTTCACCAGAGTCCAGTGAGAGTCACGCGGGGCGTGTATATGGAGGCACACCTGCTGAACAGCGTACTACAGGTCGGGACGAGTCAGCGTCAAGTACTGTAAAGCATCGATGATAGAGCGATAAAATGCTCCATCGGTCGCGAGAGACCCCTCCAGAGCAGAGACCTTCGCCTTCGTGTCGACGGGAGTGGGCACCGGCTTGCAATTAAGCATACCGGCACGCTCAAGGAGCTCGTGGGCGTACTTCTGCTGATGCGGAAAGAAGCCGTCAGCCCGCCGGATCACCTCGATGCCGAGAAAGTAGTGCAGGGGCCCCAAGTCCTTGAGGGCGAACTCATCGTGAAGACGAGCAGTGAGCCGCTGAAGGACATCGGGGGCAGATGGCGTGAGGATGATGTCGTCGACGTAGAGCAGCAGATAAGCAGTGTCAGCTCCCTGATAATACAGAAAGAGTGAGGCATCGGAGCGAGTGGACCGAAAGCCCAGAGACTACAGGAAGGCTGCGATACGCTGGTACCAAGCCCGAGGCGCCTGCTTCAATCCGTAAAGAGAGCGGGAGAGCAAGCACACAAAGTCGGGGTGCTTGGCGTCAACGAAACCAGTAGGCTGCTCACAGAACACCTGCTCGGCGAGATGACCGTGCAAGAAGGCGTTGGAAACGTCCAACTGATGCACAGGCCAGGCGCGCGAGACGGCCGGCTGAAGGACGGCGCGGATCGTGCCCGGTTTCACAACCGGGGCGAAGGTGTCGGTGAAGTCCACGCCCGCGCGCTGCCGAAAGCCACGAACCACCCATCGAGCCTTGTAGCGCTCAAGAGAACCGTCCGGGCGAGTCTTGTGGCGAAACACCCACTTGCCAGAGATGATGTTGGCACGGGGGGGGGGGGGGGGGGGGGGTGTCGCGGAACAAGTTGCCATGTGCGGTTGAACGGTAGGGCATCAAACTCCTCCTCCATCGCAGCCAGCCAATGGGGATCCCAAAGGGCGGCACGAGCGGAGGTGGGGATGGGTGATGGCGTCAATGTCGAGGCAGCGCACGCATACTCGTCGAAGGAGTAGCGCATGCTCGGCCGATGCACACCTGCACGGGCACGGGTGACCGGGCCAGCGAGGGCGGCGGGTGGCGCGGCAGCGGGGGCCGCAGCGGCGGCGGGGACCAGGGCCATGGGGGCTCCTGCGGCGGCGGGGCCCGCGGCCTCAGGGGCCGCGACGGCGCCAGCCGAGCCAGCCGCGGAGGAGGCGACGGGCGAGGTCGAGGTCGAGCCCGTCGCAGGAGTAGCAGCGCCACCCGGGGTGGCGGGTGGGGTGCCCGCTGGCTCGACCTCGGGCGAGGGAGCCGGGGATCCGGGGGCCCGGTCGGACTCAACCTCGGGCGAGGGAGTCGAGAACCCGGGAGGGGGCGGCAGAAGGCGCCGGGCCGGGCGGGCCGCCGGGGGATGCCGCCGCGCATCGCACCAGGTAGGGGGCACGGGGGCCGGAGCCGAAGGAGCCGCGACCGGAGGAACCTGAAAAAAAGGGAACACCATCTCAACGAAGTAGACGTGCCTCGAGGTGTACACAAGATGAGTGACAGGATCATAGCACCGGTAACCTTTGGTGTTGGGAGGGTAGCCAAGGAAGATGCATGGGACGGAGCGGGGTGCAAGCTTGTGTGGCGTGGTGGACGCGGTGCTAGGATAACAGAGACACCCAAATATGCGAAGACCATCATAGGACGGTGGTGTGCCGAAAAGAAGGTGGTGAGGGGCATAGTTCCACCGGGGACGACACGGACGAATGTTGACCAAGAGAGAGGCGGTGGCGAGGGCATCGGGCCAGAACCGAGCGGGCACGTTTGCATGAAAAAGCAACGTGCGAACGCAGTCATTGAGAGTGCGGAGAATGCGCTCGGCGCGGCCGTTCTGTTGTGAAGTGTAGGGGCAAGTCAGACGGAAGATGGTGCCGTGAGAGGCAAGAAGTGAGCGAAAAGCGAAGTTGTCAAACTCTTTTCCGCTATCAGTTTGGAGTGCAAGTATGGGGCGACCGAACTGAGTGGTGACGTAGGAGTAAAAGGTGGTGAGTGTGGCTAAAGCATCGGATTTTCGATGAAGAGGAAAAGTCCATACATAATGAGAATAATCATCTGAAATCACCAAATAGTATAGATAGCCCGTGTTACTCGCAACGGGAGACGTCCAAACATCACTATGAATCAACTGAAAAGGAAAAGTTGAAACTGAAGTGGACGCACTAAACGGAAGACGCACGTGCTTGCCCAAACGACAAGCCTCACAAGTATGTTCATCAAGCTTATTACATGAGAAGGAAAAACTCCTAAGAATCTGACGCAAAACGGCGGGGTTGGGGTGGCCCAAGCGAGCATGCCAAAGGTCGACGCCGGCGGAGAGAGCGACGGGTGTGGAAGTGGAGGCGCCGGCGTGCATGGGATAAAGCTCGTCGGGGCTATCACATCGGTGAAGCACCATCCGGGTACGGGCGTCCTTCACAGAAAAACCAACACCATCAAATTCAACAGTAAGAGGATTCTCACGAGTAAGACGATGAACAGAGACTAAGCTAGTGACTAAGTCAGGTGAAACAAGAACGTTAGACATAGTGATAGGTGTGGAACTAGAAGGAAAACTAGTGCTACCGACATGGGTGATGGGTAAAGAGGAACCGTTGCCAACGGTGATGCGAGTGGGAGTGTGAACGGGAGTGGAGGAGGAAAGGTTACCGGGATGAGCTGTCATGTGCGCAGTAGCACCCGAGTCCATGTACCAGTCACCTCCACCGCCATAGTTGCTCGGCGACAGCGCCGAGTGTAGGGCGGCCAGGAGGGCAGGGTCCCATGGTGCAGGTGCCGGCGTGGCAGCTAGCCTCCATAGGGTGGCGCCTGGGCGGGCGCGCCCTAGCAACCAAGGGGTGGCGGTGCGAGCGGGGCATCGTAGGGCTGGTAGGGGGCGCCGACGAACGCCTGGTGGCCAGCTGGACGGGGGCCAAGGTGACCCGGTGCAGGAGCCCGCGGGACGGGCATATGATAGGCGTGGACGACGCCCGTCCACGGGTTCTGCCCGGCGGCCCACGGCGGAGGCGGCTGCAGGAAGCGGGGCACCCCCCCTGCACCAGGCGCCTGCTGCGGCTGCGGCTGCTGCTGGCGGCGGCCTCCGCCACCCCGCCGGTTGCGCCGGCCCCCGCCACCTTGCGGCTGCTAGGGAGGCGCGGGGGGCGCGGGCGGCAGCGGGTAGTAGCCAGCCGGCGCGGGTGGCGCGGGCGGACGGGGGGCGGCCGGAGGAGCAGGGCCGCCGCGGGTGGTACCAGCGGCGAGGGCGGTATGCTGGACCCGCTGCTTCATCTTCGTCATCCGGTGCTCCTCAAGTTTGAGGTACGCGACAACGCGCTGGAAAGTGGGTTGCGGCAGCAGGGTGAGGTTGGACGCCGCGTTGCCGAAGTCCTCATTAAGACCGGCGGTGAGGGTGCTCAGCATGAGGTCGTCAGAGACCTTGGCGCCGATGTCGCGAAGCTCGTCGCCGAGCATCTTGAGCCTCATGCAGTACTCGTCGATGGTGGAGTTGTCCTGGTGACAACCGAAGAACTCCTGCTGCAAAAACACAAGGTGCTGAAGTTTGTTGTCGGTGAAGAGCGTGTTGATCTTGCCCCACACGGTGCAGGCGTCGTCGTCCTCGGCGACGACCGTGTGGAAGATGTCCTTCGAGACCGTCTGGTAGAACCAACGGATGATCGTGGCCTCGATGGCGGACCACTCCGGATCGCCGCGCATGTACGCGCTGTCCACGGAACCGTCGATGTGCTCAGTGAGATAGTACTCGCGGAAGACAAGGTTGAAGTAGGTCTTCCACGCGTAGTACGACGTGCTGGAGCTGTCGAGACGGATAGGAACTCGAGCCTCAATATTGAGATCACGGATGGCGGCGGCGGAGGGCTCGGGGCCAGCAAAGGGGTTCGACGAGTGAGTTGTGGAGGAGCCGGGAGAGGAAGGCCACGACATGGCAACGGCGTGCGGGTGCGGGTAAGGTTAGGGTTGGGAGAGGAGAAGGCAGCAGCGGTGGGGCGCGGCTGCAGCGGGAACGGCGCGGCGGCTAGCGATGCAAAAAGCAGCGTTGCTTGGCTCAAGCGATGTGTCAACGCCTCAATCGTGGCTGGCTAGTGCGATGGAAAAAAGCGGCGGCGCGAGAGCAGCTGGCAAGGCTAGCGCATGCAACGGCCTGGGACGATACGGGACTACGGCACGTGGGCGTGAGGGTGCGCAGCGGCCTGGGACGCGCGGGCGGAAGCGGGTGGTGGGGTGCGGCGGCGGCGGCGACTACCCTAGGGTTAGATCGAAAAGGATGATACCATGTAGAGAGATGATTTGCAATATAATGATGATGTATTGATAGGGTGCTGGTGCACGTATATATATATATATATTACAAGGGATGGCCTTTACCTCAACTAATATAAGACTAGGAGGTGGGCCACAACTCTAATACACGTGCAATACAACATATATACTCAACAAGGCCTCCATCGACGATCTTCGATTCTGGGCGGCCGGCGACGGAACGTTCCTAGGCCCGTGTACGAGTAAATAGCATAAAACTACTACTTTATAGGTTAGGGTTTCAAAAAACTACCGATTTTTAATTTTTCTCAGATAATTACCAAGTCAGGGTCGGTTGTTTCAGAAAACCCAAATTGTCGGGTGCTTATCAATTGATCGTGATTATGACAGATCGGACCCATACCTAAACAAAGCGTAAGTTTGATCGTTAACAGACATGTGGGGCCCATATGTCAGTGTGTCTTATCATTTAGTCATCTCCTTCTTCTCCTCCCTTCCTCCCTTCTTCTCCTCCACTCTCCCTGCTCGCGAACAACGCCGGAGAACCGCCATGGCCGCCGGCCACACTGCTGGCCCACACCGCCGTCCTATGCCACATCCGGCCGCTGCCACGTCGAGCCCCCCCTAACCTGGTATTGCTGGTAGGAGATCGCCGGCGCTCCTGGTGACAAGTAGCTCAACGGCCTCACCAGCCTCCTCCGCAATGGGGTTCACTGCCGTGCGCGCTGCCTGGAGTCTCCGTGCAGCCGTGGGGCTCCAACACGGGCCGCCGCGCACGTGCTACGTATTGAGCTTGCGTTGGTTTTCCTTGAAGACGAAAGGGTGATGCAGCAAAGTAGCGTAAGTATTTCCCTCGGTTTTTGAGATCCAAGGTATCAATCCAGTAGGAGGCTCCTCAAAAGTCCCACGCATCTACACAAACAAACAAGAACCTCGCAACCAACGTAATAAAGGGGTTGTCAATCCCTTCACGGTCACTTGCGAAAGTGAGATCTGATAGAGATAATATGATAAGATAAATATTTTTGGTATTTTTATGATATAGATTGAAAAGTAAAAGATGCAAATAAAAGTAGATGGAAAACTTATATGATAAAAGATAGACCCGTGGGCCATAGGTTTTACTAGTGGCTTCTCTCAAGATAGCATAAGTATTACGGTGGGTGAAAAATTACTGTCGAGCAATTGATAAAAAAACACATAGTTATGAGATTATCTGGGCATGATCATGTATATAGGCATCACGTCCATGACAAGTAGATCGAAATAATTATACTACTATTACTCCACACATCGACCGACTCCTGCCTGCATCTAGAGTACTAAGTTCATGAAGAACATAGTAACGCATTAAGAAAGATGACATGATGTAGAGGGATAAACTCATGCAATATGATATAAACCCCATCTTTTTATCCTTGATGGCAACAATACAATATATGTCTTGCTGCCCCTGCTGTCACTGGGAAAGGACACCGCAAGATTAAACCCAAAGCTAAGCACTTTTCCCATTGTTAGAAAGATCAATCTAGTAGGCCAAACCAAACTGATAATTCAAAGATACTTGCAAAGATAACTTAATCACACATAAAAGAATTCAGAGGAGATTCAAATATTTCTCATAGATAAAATTGATCATAAACCCACAATTCATTGGATCTCGACAAACACACCGCAAAAAGAGTTACATCGAATAGATCTCCAACAAGATCGAGGAGAACTTTGTATTGAGATTCAAAGAGAGAGAAGAAGGCATCTAGCTAATAACTATGGACCCGAAGGTCTGTGGTAAACTACTCACAACTCATCGAAGGGGCCTTGCAGATGATGTAGAGGCCCTCCGTGGTAGATTCCCCCTCCGGCGGAGCGCCGACGAAGGCTCCAAGATGGGATCTCGCGGATACAGAAGGTTGCGGTGGTGGAAATGGTTTTTCGTGGTGCTCCTGGATGTTTTCGGGGTCCGTGGATATATATAGGAGGAAGAAGTAGGTCGGTGGACGCTCGAGGGGCCCATGAGGGTGGGGGCGCGCCCACCCCCAGGGGGCGCACCGGGCACCCTCGTGTCTGCCTCCTCTGTTGCTTGACGTCCACTCCAAGTCCCATGGATCATGTTTGTTCCAAAAAGATCGCTCCCGAAGGTTCCGTTTGATATTCCTTTCCTTTGAAACACTGAAATAGGCAAAAAAACAGCAATTTGGGCAGGGCCTCCGGTTAGTAGGTTAGTCCCAAAAATGATATAAAAGTGTAGAGTAAAGCCCATAAACATCCAAAGCGGATAATATAAAAGCATGGAACAATAAAAAATTATAGATACGTCGGAGACGTATCAGCGCGCCGCCTGGAGTCTCCTCGCTACCGTGGGGCTCCGGCACGGTCGCCGCGCCGCCGCCCGCCATGGGGCTCTGCTCGTGTCACCCCGCCGTCGCGCGCCATCGGGATTCACCAGGGGGTCGCCACCCGCCATGGGGCTGCCAGGGCTCGCCACCCGCCATGGGGAGCCGACGTAGAGGCGGCCCCTAGCCCGACGGTGTTGTGCAGCACGGCTAAGCTGCGGGCGTAAAGAGGCGGGAGAGAAGGAGGTGAGGCGGAGGAGCGGCCGGGGTTGAGCCCCGGTGAGCGCAGGCGGCGGGCAGCTCACCGGCCGGAGGAGGCTGGGTCGCGAGGTGGAGCTCGGTAGCGAGGAGGGCCACTGGCAGCCCTGATTTGAGAGCAGGGACCTGATTGCTTTTTACAAAAAAATGCAGGGACCGGATTGCTTTTTTAAATTTGTGTGCCGGCCCACCCCTAACGGTCAAACAAACGGTCAAAAAATTAGAGCTCTTACGCATCGGGCCCACCTATCATAATCGTGATCAATTGATAAGTACTAGGCGTTTTGGTTTTCTTGAAACAGCCGACCCTGACTTGGTTGTTATCTGGAAAAGAAATAAAAACCGATAGTTTTTTGGAACCCTAGCCTATAAAGTAATAGCTTTATCTATTTACTCGCCCGTGTACCAACGCCCAGAGAGATGTCGGAGTCAAGACAGATCGTATGTAGGAGCTTCGGACTTCAGAGCAGAGGAAGGCATGCATAGGCTGATTCAGATGTGCTCGATGGTCTGACTGGGCGATAAAACGCGCGCAGCCCGCCTCCAAGGGCCCCAGAGTGGCATCGGAGGTGTGGTAGACCGGTGGCCCTGTGGACTGAGGGGACTTCACGCTGGAGCTACCTTGGCCGGAACGGAGACAGAAAATGGAGAGGAGCACGAGAAAACTGCGGACGCCGTCTCGAGGACGCAGGCACACATCGCCAAGGTGTACTTTGCCCGAGAGAATCCCGAAAGCCGCGGAGACGAGCCAAACCAGCGGTCGTGTCGGAGGAGCTGCCGCGTCGTACATAGAAGATTTCCCTTGGGAAGGGAAAAGTGAGTGCTCGATGGGTTTCCGAGAGGTCTTGATGGGTTGTGATTAAAAGGAGTTGGAAACGAAAGGCATGGGGCAAACAGTTGGGCTTCTCTCCTCTTCTCTTTGCGTATTGGAGGTGTGGTGGGGAGTCTAAGACGATGCGTCCCTCCTCTTAAACCTCTCGTCGGTTACACAGAACAGGAAGATGAATCAATCCATTCTAAAGAGAAATTAAAGCGCATAATTAGTTGAAACAGAAAAAATTAAAAAAAATGTTGACATGGAAGGATTGCTAGTGGTAGTGGGAGCTGATACGCTGATGTGGCATGCATGATGAGGTGGAGTGTGTGCATGTTGAGAGAATGCCTTGTAATGGAGATCAACTTCTTAAGAATGTAAGATATGCTTGACACTATAGGGCGACAGATGCGTCTACACGCCAAAGATCAAATGCTTGACACAACCACTAAATATATAAGATGTTGCTAAATAAACTAAGAGGTATAAAAGGGAAGATATAATTAATTTGTTCATTTTTGTGTCTAATTAATCGCGCTTGGATATGCATGTTCTTAGTAGATTATATGGTTTTTCAGTTCCATGAGAACTGCGCGTGTGTAGCTCCATTGGTGCTTGTTGGATTGTTCAACGTACCGTCAAGGTATTGGCACATTTTCATTGTCCGGTCGCCGGCGCTAGTGGCGTCTCACGCTCCACGAGGGGCTTGAGGTACCATGGCGTCCTCCACACTAGTTGATTTTTTGGTGTTCTACTACTGTTGCAGGAATCGGCACGAGAACATCATGAGGAGCACTTAATTAGAAATCTTCAAGGTTTGGTGAAATGCAGTAACATCGGCAGACAAGTTCGGCAATGTACTGGACTCCTTGAGACTAACAAAGGCAAATAAAATTAGGCATCCTTTGGTATCCTTGGCTTAGCACCGCGAGACAAAAATGAAACACCTATAACTTTCACAAACAAGTTATTCGAAAAGAAAAAAAGGTCTAACAAACATACAAAGAAGCTGACAACTCATGCCACCGGTTGACTCGATACTTTGCTGAACTAATTCAAGTTAAGAAGTTTCCCGAACGATATCACACAATTAGTGATTAACACGGAAGCCTTGGAATGGTCACAAATTTAACAAAGGGAACCAGAAGGTAGGGAACAAGGACCAGCTCGAAGATGCTAGACCTTGCCATAAAATAATCCAGAAAGGGTGCTCATAATAAAAGGATGGATAATGTGGTTTGTGTGCTGGGGTGGTGCTACTATGCGCTCAGTTCACAAGGTAACTTGGATCAGTTGCAGAAACTGGGTGCTTTGATACAAGTTGGGCAAGAGAACTATTTGAAACTACTCACAAGGCTCATGCTATGAAAAATCAGATATCGTCTTTTAAGAATTGAATGTCATAAGCCGCATAACTGCTTAGGTGACTAGAGATCGTAATTGTAGCATATGCTTGGTTTGCAGGTGAAGAGTAACTGATCAATGCATTGATCAAAACTTGACTAACAACTTGTGTAGCAAAAATAATTTAATGGTCACCAGGAAGAGATTCCCCACCTGAATTTGGTGTAGATTTACAACAGCGACATACAAACAAAAAGCAAAAGGGGGGTCAAGACAGCCAGCATAGGGGAGAGTGTGGCAACCTAAGCTAAACGTCAATGGAAGAAACATCAATGCTCAGGAGAAGCCGAACTCACCAGTCACACGCATCCTTCTGATATATCTGATTAGGGTGTTGTCTTGGAACACTGGCCATGTGCTTCCCCTCACATCAGTAAGCCGTGATTCTTCATCAATCAGTCAGGCCCAAATTACCACTCTATTCTCGCTGAGCATGGCAGCAGAGCCACAGGCTTATAGATTCCTAATACTTCCCATATCTAATATATTTTGTGATGGTGTGCCACTTTAAATAGAATACAATTAGGCAATTTGTCTTGACTACTGAGGAATACTATATCCATACCGGCTAACTCGGTTGAGATATAAATAGCCCATATATATAACTATCTTTGGTCCGCCTCCTGGCCACTACAATAAACCATGGTGGATGAGAGATATTCTGGGCAGCTAGTTGATAACTATAAACCATTGTGGATGAGATCTATATATATGCATGCACACCAGATGACAGCTACTCCCTCTGTAAACTAATATAAGAGCGTTTAGATTACTAAAGTAGTGATCTAAATGCTCTTATATTAGTTTACGGAGGGAGTAGTAAGAAGTAAAGACAATAATAACTCATCAACAAGGTGGTTGACATGCTATATTTTTTTTCCTTTCAAATAGCAAGCATTGAGGGATTTAGCTGTAGGTATACACACATTCCTCAACTAAATGAGCTTGCTATACTTGGCTGCATGTCAACATAGAAGATTTCTCAAGAGTTACATCCACTCGTCTGGCTAAGTGATCAGCTTGCTATACTTAGCTGGATAATGATATACTCCCTCCGTAAAGAAATATAAGATCATTTAGATTACTACTTTAGTGATCTGAATGATCTTATATTTCTTTAAAGAGGGAGTAGAAGATAAAAGTAGGACTCCGGTAGTGTGTGGCACCTATTTCATGCGGCTCCGCTGGGCCTTTCCATGTTGGCGGCTGATTTCACGCATACACATTAAAATCATATTCTTTAATTGCAATATTTGGTGTAGCTGGGATGTTCTTTACAATCATATTCTTTAACAATATAAATGTTGAATATATTGCAGGAAGGTCGGAACTGTGCTTTTTGTTCAATGGGTTCACCCAGAGTGGCCTCCTACAATGCAGAATGCATTGAGTGAAGCTATGGGAAATGTATCAAGACAGCAGGAGTGATAGGAGGAAGGATAACATGGAGAGTTCACTCGCTATTCACCATTTGACAGAAAAAATACTGGAGGCTGACTATGACAAATTAGTTGAAGATGGTCATCAACTTTTCAATGCCAAAGTGGATAGGGTGTTGGATTTTAGATATTTGCAGTCTAAGATGCAGAGTACAGAGGAGGGGAGAGCTGGGGTGTCCAACTCAGTTGTCTCAGATACGAAGACAGAGATGGAGAAGAAAGAGGCAGATATCTTCAAGGTGCAAGAGAAGTATGATGTCCTTATGAACATGACAAAAGCTCAAGGCACTCTCATCCGGAACCTGAAGTTCAACCATTTGAAAGCGAAGGAAGTGCTTAGTGCAGCCATGAGGAACTTGCAGTTCCAGGTTGATGAACTCACTAAGTCTCAGGAAAAGCTCATCCAAGATATATAATCTCAAGCTGAAGCAGGTTGATGAACTCACTAAGTCTCGGGAAGAGCTCACCCAAGAGAATCTCCAGTTAAAGGATCACACTGGTGATCTGAAGAAAGGACATGATAAGCTAACCCAATAGAATCTCCAGCTCAAGGATCACATGCGTGATCTTAAAAATAGACATGACAAGCTCACTAAAGATAGGGCTCAGCTCAAGCTTCACATTGCCGATCTGTTGAAGGCAGAGGAGAAGAACAAGCAGAAGATGAAGGGGCTCCAGGTCATCTTGGATGAATGAACAAGATGAAGAGGCTACTTAGCTGACCTTTTGTGAAGTACTGTCATTACCTAGTAAATTTGAACAATGGATCTATTCTGTATGAGTTTCTGTATGGATGTTTTAGTTGGAATTATGGTTCTATAAGAATATATTAAGTATGTTGCTTTAAGTTGTGAATTATGTTGAACTCCAGTATGTTATGTTAGATGGTTGAAGTTATCTAAGATGCTTTATCTGGCTTCATAGATGCTTCATAGAATGGTGAATTATGAAGTTTTATCATCTTTGTGTCTTTCATAGATGGATGTAGTTATATGATCTATGTTGAAGTGTATGTTGCAAACTTTTGTGAACTACTATTATTACCTACTAAATTTGAACACTTTGGCTTTTTTAGGTTCCATCGATGCTGACAACCCCTAAACCTATTGATAACCCACAAGTATAGGGGTTCGCAACAGTTTTTGAGGGTCGAGTATTCAACTCAAATTTATAGATTCGACACAAGGGGAGCCAAAGAATATTTGTAAGTATTAGCAGTTGAGTTGTCAATTCACCCACACCTGGAGATTCAATATCTGCAACAAAGTGATCAGTAGCACAATAATATAATAGTTTTGATAGCACTAGTAACAACGGCAGTAGTAACTTAGCAAGAACAATATGTGGAAAATTCGTAGACACTGGATCTGTGAATTCGTTGGATGATATTCATCATATAATAGTCATAACATAGGGTGATACAAAACTAGCTCCAGTTCGTAAATATAATGTAGGCATGTATTCTGTAAATAGTCACACGTGCTCATGGAAACGAACTTGTATGACATCTTTTGTCCTACCCTCCCGTGGCAGCGGAGTCCATAAGGAAACTAAGGGATATTAAGGCCTCCTTTTAAATGAGAACCTGAACAAAGCATTAACACACATAGTGAATACATGAACTCCTCAAACTACGGTCATCACCAGAAAGTATCACAATTACTGTCACACTGGGGTTTACAGATCATAACACGTAATAGGTGAGTATGGCTTGCAAGATCGGATCTAGAACATATATATAATGGTGAAAACATAAACAGTTCAGATCTGACATCATGGCACTCGGGCCCTAGTGAAAAGCATTAAGCATGGGAAAGTCATAACAACATCAATCTTAGAACATAGTGGATACTAGGGATCAAGCCCTAACAAAACTAACTCAGTTACATGATGAATCTCATCCAACTCCTCGTCGAGCCTAAAGGAATTACTCACTCTCGGTGGGTAGCATCATGAAATTGATGATGAAGGAGGGTTGGTGATGACGAAGGCTAAAGATTCCCCTCTCTGGAGCCCTGAACAGGCTCCAGATCTGGCCTCTCGATGAAGAACAGGAGGTGGTGGCGTATCCGTATAGTGAAACGCGATGAAACTTCGTCCCTAATTTTCTCCAAAAATAGGTCTTTATGGAGTTGAAATTAAGGTCTGCGGGGCCACGAGGTGGGCACAACCCACCAGGACACGCTAGGGGGAGCACCCTGGTGTCTTGTGCCCAGCCAATTGGGCCCCTCCGGTGGTTCTTGGCTCCTGTATTTTTGTTTTATTATAAAACAATTCTCCAAAAAAGTTTTGTTCCATTCCGAGAACTTTTATTTCTGCACACAAACAACTCTGCGGTAGTTCTGCTGAAAACAGCGTCAGTCTAGGTTAGTTGTATTCAAATGCAAATTAGAGTCCAAAACAAGAGCAAAAGCGTTAGGAAAAGTAGATACGACAGAGACGTATCAACTCCCCCAAGTTTAAAACTTTTCTTGTCCTCAAGCAATTCAGTTGACAAACTGAAAGTGAAAGAGAAAAACTTTTACGAACTCTTCTTTTCTTGTTTACATAAATTAGCTTAAGTAGCACCCAGTCAGCAAAGATCATGATTAACTATATCAGCAATAACTCCTAAAAATTATATTAACTCATATCAATGGCATAATCAACTAGCGAGCAATAGTAAGATATCTCAAATGCGCGTGTGTAGTCTCCATTGGTGCTTGTTCAAGATGTGTGTACCATGGAGGTATTGGCACAGTTACATGTCCAGTGGTTGGTGGGAGTAGTGGCTCACGGTCCATCGAGGATTTTTTGGCGAATAGTTGCCTATATTAGTCTCAAGCAGTCCAGTACAATACCAAATTCCTCCGCCGGCCAGCACCACTGCATTTCACCAACCTTTGAGTAATTTTAATCAACCACCTCTATTGATGTTTTTTTGTGTTGGTTCTTGCAACCATAGTAGAATGCAAAAAAATCAACCAAAGTGGAACGATGCCACGTCACCTACGAAAATTCGTGGAGGCACACAGGTGCGGAGGCATGCACCTACCAAGGTGCTAAGCCCTGCTTGACTGCTCGATTACCTCGCGATTCACGAAGTAGTTAAATCTTGCATGAGGTCGCAGTAAGTTTTAAGTTCTAACCGTTAAAACTTAGAATATTATACTAAGTTTCAAGAGTTGAAACTTGATATATATTTTCAAAATTCATCAAAATGTATTCAAAATGGATCTTATTTGAAAGCCCTTGTTACAACAAACACAAATATGAACGGAACTTAATTCGGACTTCTTATTTAAAAGATACGAAAGTTTGAAAACCGAAAGCCCAAAGAAAAAGCACGTGCGAGGGACTCGGTGCTCCCATACCTGTGTGCCACAAATCCACTCTCATGTCACCTCAATCTTTTTGCTAGCCTCTGCTTAGCACCACGGGACAAGTTCAAACACAAATCATCTAACAAACATAGAAAGAAGTAGAAAACTTGTGCCACTAGTTGACTCGATACTTTGCTGAACTGATCCAGCAGGGACAAGCAAGTCAAGTTTTTCTTCCAAAGATCGCACGCAGTTATTACTGACTAATATGAATGGGATGGAATGATCACACGTTTAATGAAGGAAGCAAAAGGTAGGGAACATGGAGCAGTTCGAAGATGCTAGACCCACAGTATCATAATCCACAAAGATTGTGCATGATAAGACAATCTGGTGTCGTCTGTACTTCGACTTCGAAAGACAGAGTTGGTATTTTTCTCTATCCACCACGGTCGGAGTGATAAATGGCGCTAGATCGATGTCACTATGCGCTCAGTTTACAAGGTAACTTTTATCGTTGCAGAATTTGATTTCTTTTTTTGATAAAATGACGAGCAAGAGGACTATTAAAAATGCTAAGTAGTCTCATACTATTAAAATTAGGTAGCATCTTTTAAGAGTTGAATCTCATGAGCCGCATAACTTCTGAGGTGAATAGAGATCGTAATTGTGGCATATGCTTCGTTTGCAGGTCAAAAATGACTACTCAATGCATTGAAGACGGAAACTTGATAAAAAAAATTAACAACTTGTAGTAGCAAATGGTTTTTTTTTATGGTCGCCTGGCAGAGATTCCCCACTTGAATTTATCTTCAAAATAACCAAAAATGGCCGAGTTTTACTGCAGCGACGGACAAGCAGATGGGGAGATCACGACAACCAACGTTGGGGAGACTGTGGTAACCTAGCTAAACGCCATCAAACGCCAAGGCAAAGAGAGCTGGACAGCAGTTTGATCTTGATGCTCAGGGGGAAGGCGGACCGACAGATCTGGAAGGAGAAACTACAAGTTAGAGTGCTGCTCGTGAAACTGCGTTCGTTTGCTTCCAAACATGCAGGGCAACTATTTCGTGCTTCCCCTCACGTCTGTATACCAAAATACTGTATCAATCTAATCAAGCCCATAGCATCTGTTATACATGGTACTTTGGCGTGCTTGATTCTACAATCTCTTGTCCACACCATTCTCGCTGAGCTTTACAGAGTCGAGCACAGAGACAACCTTATATATTCCTAATGCCTCCCAGATCTAACACATTTTGTGATGCTGTGCAATTTTAACGGAATAAAATTAGGCAATTTTGTCTTGACTCCTTTATTTTTTGCTTGGCTCATGTGGAACACTATATCCATAGCGGCTAACTCAGTTGAGATAAATATCCCATGTATATAACTTTCTTTAGTCCGCCTCCTGACCACTACAATAAATGATGGTGGATGAGAGATACTCTGGCTAGCTAGTTGATAACCATGAACCACTGTGGATGACAGCATATATATGCATGCACACTGGATGAGACGAGGATTGTCTAAGCCCCGCATGTCAATAGCAACGGTATGCACAACATGGCAGAGGAACCGGTTCCCATTGGATGACAGCTAGGAAGAAATAAAGACGATAATAACTCATCGACAAGGTGGTTGACCTGTGGCACCGAAGATAAGTTACGACTTGCTATACCTTTATTTCATTTCAAATAGTAAGCATTGGGGGATTTAGCTAGAGGTACATCCATTGTTCGTACATGAGAGTGGCGATAGTACACACGGGCTCGCTTGCTCCTGGTACGTGGACCAGTGGTACAACGCCCACATGCAGGTGATATTAATTGATCATAGAAATACGGGGTGGGTTTTAAGAGTGTAGATAGTTGATATACGGGCCTTTGCCGGTATAGCGGGGTAACGGCGCAGGGCGTTGCATGACGGGAATTGACGAACCGTTTCACTGGGGCAGGTCGGAATGCATCATGCATGTACCATCTGATTTGTATAGCCCTCTCTCTCACGCCTCATTCATCTGCCATCCCCGTAGCCACACAAACAAAACACACACACAACAAGGAAACGCACACTCGGGCGCATCGCCGAGCCGCCGAGGCCGTCTCGCTTGCTGGTGCGCACCTGCCGGCCACCGCTGACCGGCGAGGCCGCCTCACCCTGGCAGAAGCGGAAGCCGACAGAGCAGGAGGAGGAGCATGTGGCGCGACCGATGGCCTCGGCGTGCTGGACCCCCGACCGGCCAAGCGGCTGTTGTTGGGGTTCAAGCGCGGCCGTGACAACCTCAACGTGCGGATGAAGCACCCGGACAACCCACACTAGTTCTCCGACTATGAGCTCGCCCTTCATACCGAGACGGAACGGCTCAACCTCCTCGCCGGCACGCCCGAGCTCTTCCCCGACCTCATCCCGCTTAGCCTCGCCTCGTCCCTCTCTAGCAGCCAGCAGGGTCGTGCCGCCGCCTCCCAACAACCATCCGAGTGGCAACGGATATGGAGCTCCATGGAATATTCTAAGCCGGCGGATGCGGCACTTTCTCTTCTCTTCTCCTCTCCTCATTTGTCACATCATTTTCTTAGTGTCGATTGCAATCTGAAGCGTAGTAGTACTGTCAGCATGGGAGCATACTATCATTTTTCTCTATTTAGGTTTATTTTGGTTCAGTTAGGTTAGGTTCGCCTTACCCGCATCGGTGGCACGCCAACATGGAGGTCTGACAGGAAGATGGCATCTGAAGCTTTTTGTTTTTGGCGAATAGCATTTGAAGGGTTTTGTAGTGTGCACGCTACTGAACTGTATCAACCTTGGCAATTTTTTGAGAATGTCTTGTAGTGGTCCATGGCATTCGTCAACGATTTTTTTCTCTCTATAACATGGCAAGTTTGCAAGAATTTCTATGAGCCACACAGCAAACTCGGAACATCATGTTTCCCATCACATGACAAATTTTAGGAAAAGATGTAACTATGACACAACAATTTTATGAATTCTGTTTTCTAAATCACGGCAAATCCTTCAAACAAAATTATAGGTATCTCATGGCAATTCTCGAAACGAATTGTATATTCTAATCATGGCAATTGTTAAAACAAATAGTATACCACCATGGCACCTTAACATATATCGACATGTTAACATGGCAAATGCAGGTTTTCTTTTTTGAATCAGACCATGGAAAAATGCAAGTATTCTTTTTGAATCAGACCAAGGCAAATGCAGGTATTCTTTTTGAATCAGACCAAGGCAAATGCAGGTATTCTTTTTTGAATAGGACCATGCCAAATGCAAAAAAATATACTTATAATTGTAGCTACCATGGCAAAAAAAAATTATTTTTTCAACAATGGCATTTTTAATAGATGCCTTGGCAATTATTGAACATGTGGCAAATTTCTCTTTTCTAGCATGGAAAATTCGTAAATTTGTCTAGAGAACAAAATTCCTAATGTTTCTGGAATGTGCCCATGACAAAATCCTAAATTTGCCATCTTTTTTAAAGAACAAAATTATTTAGTTTCCATGACGTGCGTTGTTTTTAAGAGTATGATAGCACTTGTTTGCGCACACATCATGCTACACAATTGCCATACTTTGTTTTTTTCTCTCAATATCATGGCAAGTAGTGTGATGGTAATTTTTACACACATTTTCATTTTTTCCATGTCATGATTTTTTGGCTTTGACTACTTATGATGTTTTATTCACCTCCAACTATGTACGTGACATGACATTTTCCTTGTTCTTTTAGATATAATTTCTGACATGGCAAAATTTTCTATTACCTTTTTCATGGGCAGTTCATGTTTTGTACTACATCTATATAATAGTCATGGCAAACTTCAATATGTTTTTGGCATGGCACCTTACATAGTTGTTCTACATCTATATATCTACCATGGCAGAAAAACAATGTCTTTTTTTGCCATGCCAACTTAAGTTTTGTTATACATATATAGACATGTCATGGCAAAAAAATTAAAGATGTCTCTGCCACGTCATCTGAATTCGTGATATTTGTTCATTACATGAAAATTTACTTTCTTTTTAGCTATAAATTGGACGGTAAAAAATCGATTTTTCTTAGCCATGGGCAGTTTAAGGTTTATACTACATTTCAATAATTGTATTTATGGAAAAATTATTGTATTGACCATGGCATTTTTACTTGTGGCTACCATCGCAAATCCATTTTTTGGAACATAGCTCGTCAAATTTATTGTACAAAATCTACGATTTTTTCCATGTCATTAATTGCCATCATTTTAGAAAACATAGGGAAGTGAATCTGCTATGACATGAAAAGCATAACAGAAAATTTTGAAGTTGCCTTGGTCCACTATCTAGTTTTGCCTGCAAAGTCATACAAAAAATATATTTTTTGTGGTGTAAAGATAGTAGGGGTGTTTCAAGAATTGTCATGTGTTATAGAGTTTTTTTCATGAATTCCCATGTGAGCATTGCAAAAATTACGATGTGAACACTACAGAATATTATTAATGTGTGTTCTTTTATAGGGAAATAGCAAAAAAAAATCTGAAATTTTCCTTGCGAGTACTAGAAAAGTTGTCATTAGAATTTTTGCCATGCTTCTTTAGGAACCAAAATGTTCTAAACCTTCCATTGTAAGTACAAGGGCCTCCTCGGTTGCATGGGCCGCACTAGAGGGTCCCGTCATACATTAAAAACTGTATAATGGTTATGGCACCTTCTTGTGTAATTTATTTTTAAATGCATGACAATTTTTATTATCCAGATTATCTGTAGTAGTTGTGTCAGTCTAGAACAGTCCTGGTGTTTGCGGTCATGTCCCAATGTTTATCATCTTTGCGTGGATGCCTAAGCCTTGTACAATGCAAGGTGCTTAGGAAATATGCTAGAAATAAATTGATTTCTTTTTGAGGAACTGGAACTTATTTATAGAGAATAGTTGCTTAATAGGCACGTCTCCTATGAAAATAAGCACTAGTGCTTAAGAAAACTTGGTTTATTTTACTAAGCATCTCCCTAAGAGCATCTACAACCAGATACAACAAGCCCCTAAAATGTCCGCGAACGCGCCTATTTGCGTCCGCAGACAATGACCGGTCACGCCTTAAATTTTCATTTCCATAATTGGGTACCTCATTTAGAAATCCTCAAATTCATATAACCATATGCATCGTAAACTATCTCTATGATGCAACACAAAGCCTCCGGCTGCTACATCAACACATGTCATCGAACAACCAAGGAATTGACATGTTCAGCACATACTAACTATGGAAAAAAAATCATTCAAGACTGTTCTTGCCCTTGCCGGCGCCCTTGCCGTCTTTGTAGTGGAAGTAGCGCTCAAAGACGCAACATGGATCAATCCGAATTTGCTCATCGCCGGAGTTGTCCGACCCTTCATTGTCCTCTCCTATTTGGGAGGCAATCTGACCATGGCATAGATCGACCAGTTTTACTCTCGGGCGAGGGCGCGCGTGTTCCCACCCTGTCGCTTCTGAACGTTGTGGTCACGGACGGCTTCCTGCTCGGCGGCAGTGCAAACAGCCGCCTCCGCATGTCTGCAGCGAGACGGGCTTCGACCTCTCGCGTCCTCTGCTTCTTACAACAGGCACACTGTTCCCTCTAGCACTCATACTCCTCTACACCGAAGATGGGGTGGTAGGCGGACCTCGAGCTTCCACTCTAGCGGACCTAATACCCATTGCACCGACGCAATGGATTCCCGCTGGATCAAATCCGAACTCGCTCGAGCCCATATGCCTGAGTCGATGGATCAGAATTGGTCGGAGTCGATCTGCTGGCTATAATGCCGGAGAAGGCCGAAGATCGCTTGAAGGGAGCTTGGGGCGGTGAGGAGTGGGGTGGAGCAAATTGGCTAATATTTGGTCTATGGAACGGAAGGGGACAAATATATGTAAGATCGGGTGGGCCAGTGTGGGATGGGTCCGACATGGTGGACGCGCCCAGGCCTCCCCATATCGATTTGGGTTGGATATGAAGGTATATGGGGCCTGCATAAGAAGCCCGTCTTGTCGACTTCTTCTGACCGATCAATGGTACGGGTTGTCGGTCCAAGCCTACACTAGGGTTTGGGACGCGCCGCTGTGCTCTACTCCCTCCGTCTTTAAAAGAGTGCACTTCCAACTTTGTTGGAAAATCAAACTTTTTTATGTTTGACCCTTTTTATACAATAATGGAATAACATTTATGTCATCAAATTAGTAGTATTAGATTCATGATAAAATATATTTCTATCATATACCTATTTGGTTTCACAAGCATTGATATATTTTTACACAAACTCGGTCAATTTTTGTGATAGTTTGACCCTCCAACGAAATTGAAAATACACTCTTTCAAGAACGGAGGATTAAGCAACTTGTGTTGTACGAAGTCAGACATCTTTATTAGTGTGATGTGCACCTGTACGCAAAATTTGATGTATCAAATCTCCTGATCTGTAGTTTGTGTGCCAAAGTGTAGGTATGGACGTGAAACAACCCTGGTATTTCCAGTCGCCTGTGCTGCATTGGGTGGGACCTGATGTTGATTTTTTTTTTGCATGGACCCGACGTTGATTCACGGCGTGATGGAACGGCATGTACTGTGCCACGGGTCCGAACCAGAATCCTTTAATAGCGTATGTAAGAGTGCCGTTGGGTACAGCAGCATATACCCCGTTAATTATGAGCCCAGTCCCCGATCTCAACGAGAACGAGCGCGCATGGATAACATGAGCAGGCGAGGACGGGAGCTCCTACGAATTTTCGTACATCCATTCCTCTAACTATGTGAGCTTCCTATACTTGGCTGCATATCATTATCAACATAGAAGATTTCTCTGGAGTTACATTCACTCCTCCCACTAAGTGAGCTTGCTATACTTCGCTGGAAGAAGATAAAAGTAGGACTCCAGTAGTGCGGGGCGCCTGTTTTCCACGACTCCGCTGGGCATTTCCATGTTACCAACTACCAACCAGTGTCACACCTGCACTAGGTTCAGGCACACGCACAGTCGCAAACATAAAATCCAACGGCTACTTCGTCAGAACATTCGCTCCCTAGAATTGTCGTATTAGTATACATGAAACTGATTCCATTCTCCAAAGCATGGTGTCTCAAGATCATTCGAAAGTCAATATGTAACTTCACATGTACAGAATTCAACCCCAACACCAGCTAGGCCACATAAACACACTTAAAAAATCAGTAATTGTTAAGTAAAGAAGATGTTTACGCATATTTTTTACCTTGCTATTAGTTGTGAGTTATACAGGAAAGAAACAAAACCACTGTCCAAAACCCATTATTTTCATCAATAACAGGTATCACCTAGAATTTGGCTGTCACACGGCCAAGGCATACCGCCATGACTATGGTGAATAAAAACGACACTGCACGGCAGTGTCATTTTGTATATATTGACCTAGATATGATGACGGCTAAATGGGTGCTATACTCCCAGGTGCCAGCAGTGAGCCAGTGACCTTGCGATTGTCGGGTGACCAGCTGCACTTCACCATGGTCTTCTCAAAGTTGTGAAATGCAGTGATGTTGGCCGGTAGACGAGTTTGGTAGTGTACTAGACTCCTTGAGACTAACATAGGCACCTATTCGCCAAAGAAAACATAGGAAACTAAAATTAGACATCATTTTGCTATCCTTTGCTTAGTACCATGAGAGAGAATAAAACACCAATATCTTTCGAGAACATCTCTTCAAAGAAAATTCATCTAAAAAACATAAAAATTAGCTGAGAACTCGTGCCACGAGTTGACTCGATAGTTTGATGAACTGATTCAGCAGAGAATAAATCGTCTCCTCCTTGTCACAGAAATAGCATAGTTTCAGCATCCTTGCCATTTTAGATTTGCTTGACTATCCTTTGTCAAGATCATCCAATGGTTAAGATACCACTTGAAACCATTTATCTGTAAGGGTGATTTAATCTTCCCTATATACTTCATGTGGAAAGCAACCATAGAGTTCATAAGATCAACATGTTTGTATTTGATGAAGAACACTGGAGGAGAGAGCAACTTCTAGAGGAATGCATGAAATTCCTGTGATAAGTTGATAAACATTAACCGTAGAACTACAGTGGCAACGCAATCCAGTTATCCCCAATCAGAAGCCGAAATAGACTTGCCCCTAATACCGAACTGAAACATCTTTTCGTTGCACAATATGCAAAAGATTTGGATACTATAAGGCTAGAGGTGCTTCTCCAAGCATACCCTAAAATTGACACGGACGCTAAATATATAATATATTTTGAGCTGTTCATGTGCTCTTTACTCTTTAGCATACACATATAGTTGATTCGAAGGGATGTGGCTAAATAAACTAAGAGATACAAAAAACATGGCTATTTTTTCCCATTTTTGCGTGTAATTACATGCGCTTGGATATGAATGTTCTTAGTGGTTTCTACTATTTTCTGGTTCCGTGAGAATTTCACGTGTGTAGTTGCTCCATTGGTGCTTGTTGGATTGTTCTAGGCATACCATTGAGCTATTGGCACAGTTTCGTTGTCTCGTGGGATGGTGCAGGTGGCGGCTCATACTCCATTCAGTGGTTTGAGGTGCCATGGTGTCAGCTCTATTCTGTTCGGTTTTTTGGCATCCTACTACGGTTGCAAGAAGCGGCATAAGAACATCACGAGGGGGAGTTGATTAAAAATCTTCAAGGTTTGGTGAAATGCAGTGATGCTGGCTGGCAGACGGGTTTCGAAGTGTACAGGACTGCTTGAGACTAACATAGGCACCTATTCACCAAACAAAACATAGGAAACTAAAACCAGATATCCTTTTGCTATGCTCTGCCTAGCACCACAGGACAGAATTAAACACGAATATCTTTCACGGAGAACTTTTCTAAAAGCATAAAAAGTAGCTGACAACTCGTGGCACTAGTTGACTCAACACTTTGATGAACTGATTCAGCAGAGAACAAGCAACTGAAGAAGTGTTTCCAAAGACCACACACAGTTAGTGATTAATATGTAAGGGACATAATGGTCACAAATTTAAAGGAGGAAACCAGAAGGTAGGGAACATGGAGCAGTTCGAAGATGCTAGAACAACGTGGCAACCTAGCAAAAAGGCAAGAGAAGAAAGCCAGGCAGCAGCGTGATTTTCGTGCTCATGGGGAAGGCGAACGCGCTAGGCACATGCATCCTCCTGACACATCTGGAGAAACAACTGTAGGTTAAGGCGTTGCTCGCGGAACGCTAACAGTGCTTCCAAATGTTCTGGTAGCAGAGAAGGGAAAATAGTACTTATGTGCTCTCCCTCACATCAGTAAGCCAGGGTCACGCATCCATCAAGTCAGGCCAGTAGCATCTCTTAGACATGGCAACTTTGATACGCTTGATTCTGGAATCTCTTGTCCACACCATTCTTGCTAAGCAGTGCCGCCCCATATGTAGCCACAAGCTTAAATATTCCTAATGCTTCCCATATCTAATATTTTGTGATGGTGTGTGATTTAATAGAATAAAATTAGGCAAATTGTCCTGACTACTGAGGAATGCTATATCCATAGCGGCTTACTCAACTGAGATAAACAACCCATACATATAACTTCCTTTAGTCTGCCTCCTGACCACTGCAATAAACAATGGTGCACGAGAGATATTTTGGTTAGCTAGACCACTGTGGATGAGAGCTAGTAGTTTATATATGCATTTACACCAGACGAGGGCTAGGAAGAAATAAAGACAATAATAACCCATCAACATGGTGGTTGATGTGTGCCATCAATTTGGGGTGAACCCTGACCAACCAGTTCCAAAACAAAATTGTAATGCTAGTGGGTGGAGGAGGGAATGGGGCAAATTAAAACTTATGTGTATTGTACACCAAATAAAAGCAGTAACCACATCGAAGGAAAGACAGTGAATCGTCTCCTCATGTCTTAGAAATTACATTTCGTTTGCATCCTGCCATTTTGTGCTTTGAAATTATCATTTGTGAAGATCACCGCATGGTTAAGATAGCGTATGAAAACCTTTTGTCTTCAGGGGTGCTTTAATTTTCCAAGTATACTATGCAGAAAGCAACCCCAGAGTTCGATAAGATCGGCATGCATGGATTTTATGGAGAACACCACAATAGTGCAACTTCCAGAGGAATACATTAGATTCCTGCAAAATCAGTTGATCGATATTGAACAATGTACCAAATGTAGCCAAGCAGTCCACTTATCCACAATCAGAGCCCGACGGAACTGAATATTCGGCGGACTTTCCCCTGATATTGATGTAACCGACCTTGCCCTATTTTTATTTTTCACATAGAAGCCGGGATCACTGTGATTTCACCAAGAGAGGGGAAAATAGAAGTGTTATAGAATATGTACAAGAAAAGGCAAAAGCCAAAACAATGAAAAGGACTATACGGGAGCGGCCATGGCGAACCTCATTTGATCAAGATCCTCCTTAACCAAGTAAGCAACCTCAAGCATGGACAAAGATGCCTGTTGAAAAATACGATTGTTCCGCTCCTTCCAAACATTCCAAATAACATAGATGAGGACCTTGCTAAAAAACCATTCTCTTTGTCACCACCATGTGAGCGATATGCATGTTCCACCCATCTGCAAGGGGCGAGAATTCAGTAGCCAGATTGGTAACAAGCGAGCACCATCCCGCAACAATGCCCCAAACACCACGAAAAAAGAAACAACCCCATGCTAGACGCTCGTAGTCTCATGTTCTGTAAGGCACATGCAAACCCCCTCATGAGGCCACCTACGGATAGCAAGATGATCCACATGTTGGGGAACGTAGTAATTTCAAAAAAAATCCTACACACATGCAAGATCATGGTGATGCATAGCAACGAGAGGGGAGAGTGTGTCCACGTACCCTCGTAGACCAAAAGCGGAAACGTTATGACAACGCGGTTGATGTAGTCGTACGTCTTCATGATCCCGACCGATCCAAGTACCGAACGTACGGCACCTCCGAGTTCAGCACACGTTCAGCTCGATGACGTCCCACGAACTCCGATCCAGCAGAGCTTTGCGGGAGAGTTCCATCAGCACGACGGCGTGATGACGGTGTTGATGATGCTACCGACGCAGGGCTTCGCCTAAGCACCGCTACGATATTACCGAGGTTGAATATGGTGGAGGGGGGCACCGCACATGGCTAAGAGATCAATGATCAATTGTTGTGTCTCCAAGGGGTGCCCTTCTCCCCGTATATAAAGGGGCGGAGGAGGGGGAGGGCCAGCCCTCTCTATGGCACACCCTAGGGGAGTCCTACTCCCATGGGGAGTAGGATTCCTCCTTTCTTAGTAGAATTAGGAGCCCTTCCAAGTAGTAGGAGTAGGAGAGAAGGAAAGGGAAAAGAGAAGAGAAGGAAGGAGGGGGCGCGGCCCCTCCCCCTAGTCCAATTCGGACTAAGCCTTGGGGGGCACGCAGCCTCCCTTCTCTCTTTCCCCTAAAGCCCAATAAGGCCCATATACTCCCCGGCGAATTCCCGTAACTCTCCGGTACTCCGAAAAATACCCGAATCACTCGGAACCTTTCCGAAATCCGAATATAGTCATCCAATATATCGATCTTTACGTCTCGACCATTTCGAGACTCCTAGGCATGTCCCCGATCTCATCAGGTACTCCAAACTAACTTCGGTACATCAAAACACATAAACTCATAATACCGATCGTCACCGAACGTTAAGCGTGCGGACCCTTTGTCATCGGTATGTTACTTGCCCGAGATTCGATCGTCGGTATCTCAATACCTAGCTCAATCTCGTTACCGGCAAGTCTCTTTACTCGTTCCGTAATGCATCATCCCGCAACTAACTCATTAGTCACATTGCTTGCATGGCTTATAGTGATGTGCATTACCGAAAGGGCCCAGAGATACCTCTCTGACAATCGGAGTGACAAATCCTAATCCCGATTCATGCCAACCCAATAAACACCATCGGAGACACCTGTAGAGCACCTTTATAATCACCCAGTTACGTTGTGACATTTGGTAGCACACAAAGTGTTCCTCCGGTATTCGGGAGTTGCATAATCTCATAGTCATAGGAACTTGTATAAGTCATGAAGAAAGCAGTAGCAATAAAACTAAAACGATCATAATGCTAAGCTAACAGATGGGTCATGTCCATCACATCATTCTCCTAATGATGCGATCCCGTTCATCAAATGACAACACATGTTTATGGTTAGGAAACATAACCATCTTTGATTAATGAGCTAGTCAAGTAGAGGCATACTAGAGACTATAGGTTTTGTCTATGTATTCACACATGTACTAAGTTTCTGGTTAATACAATTCTAGCATGAATAATAAACATTTATCATGATATAAGGAAATAAATAATAACTTTATTATTGCCTCTAGGGCATATTTCCTTCACCACAGTGAGAGCCTTCCGTTGCATTTAGGCTCAATCGGGGCCTCCCATACATTTTTGAGCCATGAAGTCAAAAGTTGCACCGTGAAATTGCAACTTGTATTGCTGACTCGGCATAGTAAGTCTCGCTAGTGGATACTGTCCAGGATATGGAATTCGAAGAGGAAGTGTCATGGTGAACCTCTTGCATGGCAGTCCAAATGAAGATAAACTCTCTGATGTGAGCAATGGTGGTGAAGGTACACGGGATTATATTATACTAGATGATTCCCCGCGCGTTGCTGTGGACATCCTTGTACAATTTGCTGTAAATATTTGGTTTCCCACGGAAAATTGAATCATTGAAGTATGCATTTCAGTTATTTCAAGGCAGTTTCATGTGGCCATATAAACGAAGGTACAACGATCGGCATGAAAAATACTTCAACTCAGCTAGTGGCCCGAATGGGTAGATCGATCTAAAGACAATGCATTTGGCATCTACTGTGTTGTTAGAGTTGGGTTTCAATTGAAGCTGAAAGTCCTTCATTACAGGGCTATAAGGCTAGACCATGAAAACTGAACCGGTGCAACCAAAAGCGTTAGCAATGCTCAAATAATATAATGTGTAACATCATAGGAGAAGGATGATAGTGTACACCAAACGAAAAGAGCACAAGTTAGAGCTGTATAAAAACATGATAGTTAGAAATAAAACACCAATTAGTTCTTGATAAAAAAAAACTACAATAGAGTGCGAACTTTAGAATATAAATCCATGAAGAATACATAGAAAAAAATTAGGGACATGATTCCCCATGGGCATTGCTGCAAGTAAAACAGTTGTTATCAAATGTGCAAAGCTTGTATGAATGTGCATAGTAGAGAAATGTGACTGGATTCATTTATAACTATTTAATACAAAAAATCTAGAGAATTTAGAATATTTTGCTGTCAGTTCGAGATTCCAAGCAAAAAAAAAATGTCTTGAACAGGCTAATGAAAAGGCGCCTATTACTGGACAAATTGTTTTTATCGTTGATTAGTAGGCAGAGTTGTCCACACTACTTGGGTATTACATGGTTTTATACTACATAAAAAGGTAACTCGTATATGTTTGCCATGATATAGTTGAAAGCACACCATATATCTCCCAGCACTTAGGTGGCTAGCTTGTAAAACTGGCATAACCACAGAGGGGCCTTACTAAGAGATAGCAACTGTAGACATGAACATCCTTTAGGAAAAACTTTTAATTCTAAATTGGTTCATCCTGATGAGCATTTCGCACACATGAAGGGAATCAGTAAAAAAAATGAATGTGAGAGATGTCCCCTTTATCGGATTCAGTATAAGTTCAAGACTGTCCCACTGTGAAGTTTGCATCATAAATATCAATAACTTGGATATCTTCCCTCTTATCATATCAAGAGCCTGAAGGGAACAAAGCTTAACTGAGAGAACACATTTATTTTATCCTTACTGATGCTACCTAAGAATTGTAGCCTTGCACATGACACTGATTTATTACAAAAGGCAAAAAATGACCAGCCAAGCCCCTCCTAACCTTGAGGCACCGATCCAGGGAAAGAAGCAAGAATGCAACATCTAAAAAGAGAGGGATGTAGGATGTAGGAAATCAAGCTCATCAAACTGACAACTATCCAAGTCTCAAAAAAATGATGGTGTGATTAGTAAGCAAACGTAGAGCCGCAGCTAGCCATTGCACTAATATCTGGAGGCGTAGGTGCAAAGCAAAGTATTATAGAAGCAGGACATAATACTCCAAACTGTGGGAAAAAATAACAATTATATAGTGAGATGGACAAACTATACTCCCAAGATCTGAAAGCACTATAACCCGCCAAAAAAAAGATCTGAAAGCATTATGATTAGATAGTGGATGGTACTTCAGTGTTTTATTTTTCAGAATACTGCTATAAGATGTGAGAGGCAAAGGTTGCTTATTAAAACTTGTCGCTTGAGCGAGACAAAGCTGTCGACCTGCCCGAGGAAGAGGCAAAGGTGTCTCGGACATAGAGTCTGGTTGTCGTCCGCCTCCACACATTTCCACTAGATCCAAACGGCCGCCAATGCTATTCGTCATCTCATAGGTGAATGTATAAGCGCGTTGACGCTCACATGATGTAAGCAACCCACTGATGTATTACTCGATCTAGCAACTCCACTCACGAATTCGGGTAGCAATAAGGATTACAATATCTAGTGACAAGAATTGGGGGAAGCAGGAGGAAAGGGAGAGAGTCGCCGCCGGGTTCGTGCCGTGATCCACTGGATACCTAGCGCTTGCGGGTGAGGTTGCGTTAAGTAGCTGGTGCGGTGTCACACCTACTCTGGCCCGCTGACCTTGCTGTTGGGTCGCTTCTGCCTGATGGGCCGAGTTGGTGGCGAGGCCCGCTCCTTGTCTGGTGCTGATGCTGAGCTGATAGTGACCTTGACACCCCCTCCTTCTTGCGATGTGGCTTGACACCAAGCCTCTGCAGCAGGGAAACGAGCTTGGAGTTCTTCTTTGTCTTCCCAAGTGTCGCTGAGTGATGCAGGATCGGACCACTGAACGAGGATCTGCTCAACCATGGCACCCTGTTTGCGACGCCAGCGCGAAGACAGAACCTGGACTGGGATTGCAGGTACATCAGTGGTGGTAGGGAGCTGTTGTTGAATCGGCGTACCTGGCAGAAGGGCCTTCCTTTGCAGTGATACATGGAAAACTGGGTGAACTGTTGCGTTCGCTGGTAGTTCCAATTAGTAGGCCACCTGATTGATCTTGGTGATGATGGAGTACGACCCATAGTAGCGGAAGAAGAGCTTGTGGTTGGCGCGTTTGGCCACCGATGTTTGCACGTACGGCTGTAGCTTAAAGTAAACCTTGTCGCCGATCTCAAACACATGCTCTGAGTGTTTCTTGTCTACCTGTTGTTTCATGCGCAGGCGAGCTCGCTGAAGATGTTGCTGCAGCAAATCCTCAAACATGGCACGCTCATCCAGCCAGGTCTGGAGAGCGGGAACTGAGCAAGACGAGGTGGCAGTGATGCCCCAATGGCGAAGCTCATGACCAAACATAGCCACGAATGGAGTCATACCAATGGCTGAATGTGGTGCTGCATTGTACCAGAATTGCGCAAGAGGAATCCAGTGGCTCCAGCGCTTGGGGCAAGAATGTGTAAAACAGCGAAGAAATGTTTCGAGGCATTTATTCACGCGCTCCGATTGCCCATCGGTTTGCGGGTGGTTGGCAGTGCTCATGCGGAGATCAGTACCAGCATGGCGAAAAAGCTCTTGCCAAAAATGGCTAGTGAAAACGGGATCACGGTCAGAAACAATGGACTGGGGAAAGCCGTGGATGGGGTAAATGTGGTGCATGTATAGCAGAGCGACACGAGAAGCAGCGTAAGGGTGGGCAAGCGGCAGAAAGTGTGCAAATTTGGTCATCTTGTCGACCAAGACCCAGATGCAATTGTACTGACCTGATTGTGGGAAGCCATCAATGAACTCCATTGTGATCATATCCCATGACTTGTTAGGAATTGGGAGTGGTTGAAGGAGCCCGGGCGAAGCCACTCGCTCTGCTTTAGCTTGCTGACAAATTTGGCAACACTGAACATATTGAAGGATATGAGTTTTCATTTTTGTCCACGGTGAACAGGCGCCTGATCCTCTTGTAGGTGACCAGAAACCCCGAGGGCCCTCCCAGTGGGCTGTCATGGAAAGCAGAGATGCTCTGCTACTGAAGCGCAGTGCTGCCCCCAAGCCAAATGCGAATTCTGAAATGCAAGATCCCTTGCGACAAGCTGAAACACCCTTTCGGTCCGGCCGGACTGCCAATTGTTCCAGGAGGCATTGTGCTTGAGGGTTGGAATTGTAGGTCTCTATGATGTCTTCGAGCCATGCTGATTGGCAGCTTGAGATTGCCATGGCCTGCTCTGGGTGGTGTAAGCGAGATAGTGCGTCTGCGGCTCCATTCTCCACACCCTTCTTATACACAATCTTGTATTGCAACCCAAGTAACTTGGTGAAGGCTTGTTGCTGCCAAGGAGTAGTGAGCCTATGCTTCTATAAGTAAATCAAACTACGTTGATCTGTCTTGATGATGAACTCTGCGGACTGCAAGTACAGTCGCCATTGGTTAACGGCAGCGATCACCGCTAGGTACTCTTTCTCGTAAGTGGACAGGCCTTGATACCTGGGGCAGAGTGCCTTGCTCATAAAAGCGATGGGGTGTCCTTCTTGCTGTAGAATTTCCCCAATCCCTGTATCACATGCGTCAGTTTCCACTGTGAACTGTTTCTGAAAATCTGGTAGGGCAAGCACCGGCGCGGTGATCAGACCCTGTTTGAGTATTTGAAAGCTTTGCTCAATGTTGTCCGTCCATACGAATGGTGTTCCGTTCTTTAGGAGGTTGAAGAGTTGTCAAGCTAGGATCCCAAACTGTCAAACAAAACGCCGATAGTATCCTACCAGCCCCAAGAACCACCTGACTTCCTTTACACTTGTAGGTGTGGGCCACGCAGATACTGCCTCAACCTCAGTGGGATCTATTGCCACACCTTCAGCGCTGATAACATGCCCCAAGTAAGTTATCCGTTGTTGCCCAAAGCCGCACTTGCTTCGTTTCACCTTCCATTGATCATGTCGAAGGAGTTCAAAGACTTGTCTGAGATGTGCTGCATGCTCTTGCAGTGTCTCACTGAACACTAGTATGCCATCGAAGAAGGACAGAACACACTCATGCATCAAGGGGTGGAGTGTGCCAGTGATAGCACCGTTGAAAGTCGCAGGTCCACCAGCCAGGCCATACGACAGCACCTTGAATTCAAAATGTCCCGAGTGGGTTTGAAAGGCAGTCTTGAATTCCTCTCCTTCAGCCAGTCGAATTTGATGGTATCCTGCCTTCAAGTCAATCTTTGAGAACCACTTAGCTCCGTGCAGTTCATCTAGTAGCTCTTTGATTATGAGCACAGGGTACTTCCCCACTATGGTTATGGCGTTGAGTTGTCGGTAATCTATGCATAGCCTCCACGTGTCATCCTTTTTCTTGACTAGGATCACAGGTGAAGAGAAAGGACTATGGCTGCGCTGAATCACACCTGACCTCAACATCTCCTGTACTTGCTTTTCAGTCTCATCTTTATGTTCAGGCTTGTGCCTATATGGCCTCAAGTTTACCGGCTGTGCTCCAGCCATCAGTGGTATCCAGTGATCACAATCTCGGTACGGGGGCAAGCCTGTTGGCTCACCAAACACATCCTCAAATTGATCGATGACCTTCTGAATGTTGTCCGGTGTTGGTGTGTACACTTCGTCTCCTTCGGTGACTTGATATAGCTGAACCACTTGCGTCAGAGAGCCCTGTTTCTCCAAGGATTGCAGATACAAAGTGTTGATCTCAGGGTAGGAGCCAACGCTTTCTTGATGGCCTCGCAACTGCACTGGTCCACGCGGAGTAGTGATCAGCAACTGTTTGCCCCGCCAGTCTACACTCATCGGGCTGTGTTCCTCAAGCCAGTCCATACCGAGGATGGCGTCATACGCGCCCAAGGGCAACACCTTCATGTCAGTGATGAATTCATGTGTTTGGGACACCCAACTGTAGCGTGCTATGTGGGAGAGGCAGCAGAGTTCTCCTCCATCTGCAACCTTGACGCGGCGGTTCGGCGAAGAGGTAACACGCCCGCCAGCACAGACGCGAGACGCGCGTCGATAAAAGATGTAGAACTACCGCGCGGATGTCGGGCCAGAGTCCCTCGACAAAATGGGTAAGGTAATAGTAAGGATGAATGGATTCAGAATATGCAGATAGATGACTGATAAAGAGCTCAAATTGCTCAATGTATTCAGCTACAGTTGTTTTCTGTGACAGAGAGTGACCAGAATGACTCCCAATCAAACTCAGTTAACTTCCTCTGCATCGATTCCAACCACACCGATGCAGAGCCAGAAACATTCAGTGAGGCCATCGGGACCCAATATTTCTCATGGATATCAAACATCTGAAAATACTGCTCGCATAGCGTCTTCCACAGCCGCGGGTTCTCGCCCATGAATTGGGGAAACGCGATCGATGGGTGAGCCTGACCAATCCCCGCGAGGATCTGACTGGCATACGCGTATGGAGATGCAATGGTAGATGAGGCGGGGAATTGTCACTGACCATTGGCCGGGGTGGCCACCGACGCGAACGCCGATGCCAGACCCCATGGTAGAACGTCAGTGTCATGGTCGATCAACTCGAGGGTGTCGCCCTCTACGCGCTTGCTGGTGCCGACGTGGTCACGCAGCAGCGCTGGTGGTGCAGGTGGTGGTGGCGCTGGTGCCTCCACCGGGCGCTCCTCCGTGGTGGTAGCGGGTCGCGCTTGAAGTTCGGCGACTGATAACCCACAAGTATAGGGGATCAATTGTAGCCTCTTTCGATAAGTAAGAGTGTCGAACCCACCAAGGAACTAAAGGTAGAATAAATATTCCCTCAAGTTCTATCGACCACCGATACAACTCTACGCATGCTTGACGTTTGCTTTACCTAGAACAAGTATGAAACTAGAAGGACTTTGTAGGTGTGATAGGATAGGTTTGCAAGATAATAAAGAGCACGTAAATAAAAAGTAGGGGCTGTTTGGATAAAGAAGCAACTAAGTTAGTTTTAGTAGAGAGCTTTTTGTCACGAGAAAGTTATTTGTCCCTAGGCAATCGATAACTAGACCGGTAATCACTATTGCAATTTTATTTGAGGGAGAGGCATAAGCTAACATACTTTCTCTTCTTGGATCATATGCACTTATGATTGGAACTCTAGCAAGCATCCGCAACTACTAAAGATCATTAAGGTAAAACCAAACCATAGCATTAAAGTATCAAGTCCCCTTTATCCCACACGCAAACAGCCTACTTACTCGGGTCTGTGCTTCTGTCACTCACGCCACCCACCATAAGAAAATCATGAACATATTGCAAACCCTACAGCGGGGATCCCACATGCTTGCATGACACGGAAAGCACCACAGGACAGCACCAATAATAAAACATGCAACTCAAACCAATCACGATCATCAATTAACCCATAGGACAAAACAGATCTACTCAAATATCATAGGATAGCCATACATCATTGGGAAATAATATATAGCGTTGAGAACCATGTTTAAGTAGAGATTACAGCGGGTAAAAGAGCGGTTACACTGCTGCATAGAGGAGGGAAGAGTTGGTGATGAAGGCGGTGAAGTGTTTGGTATAGATCGCGGTGATGATGATGGCCCCGGCGGCGTTCCGGCGCCACCAAAACCAAGGGGGAGAGAGCCTCGCTTCTTCTTCTTCTTCCTTGACCTTCTCCCTAGATGGGAGAAGGGTTTCCCCTCTGGTCCACGGTCTCCGTGGCGTGGGAGGGGCGAGAGCCCCTCCGAGATTGGATCTGTCTCTCTGTCTCTCTCTGTTTCTGCGCTCCCCGATTCTGCCCTTTCACCGTTTCTTTTATATTCAGAGATCCGTAACTCCGATTGGGTTGAAACCTTCGCCCAGATTTTTCTCCAAAAATTAGCTTTCTTGCGGCCAAAGAAGAGTAGTAACCGCCTTGCGGGGTGCCCACGAGGGTCAGGGGCACGCCTGTCCACCTGGGGCGCGCCCCCTGCCTCGTGGCCCCCTCGGGCACCGTCTCGCATTGATTCTTCTTCCCAGATGTCACAAATATTCCAAAAATATTCTCCATCCGTTTTTATCCCGTTTGGACTCCGTTTGATATGGTGTTTCTGCGAAACATAAAACATGCAACAAACAGGAACTGGCACTGGGCACTGGATCAATATGTTAGTGCCAAAAATAATATAAAAAGTTGCCAAAAGTATATGAAAGTTGTAGAATATTGGCCTGGAAAACAATCAAAAATTATAGATACGATGGAGACGTATCAGCATCCCCAAGCTTAATTCCTGCTCATCCTCGAGTAGGTAAATGATAAAAAAGATAATTTTTGATGTGGAATGCTACCTAGCATAATCTTGATCATATATCTAATCATGGCATAAATATTAAGACACGAGTGATTCAAAGCAATAGTCTATGATTTGACATCAAAACAATAATATACTTCAAGCGTACTAATAACGCAATCATGTCTTTTCAAAACAACATGGCCAAAGAAAGTTATCCCTACAAAATCATATAGTCTGGCTATGCTCCATCTTTATCACACAAAATATTCCAATCATGCACAACCCTGGTTTTAGCCAAGCAATTGTTTCATACTTTAGTATTCTCAAACTTTTTCAACTTTCACGCAATACATGAGCGTGAGCCATGGATATAGCACTATAGGTGGAATAGAATATGATGGTGGGGGTGGAGAAGACAAAAAAGGAGAAAGTCCCACATCGACGTGGCTAATCAATGGGCTGTGAAGATGCCCATCAATTGATGTTAATGTGAGGAGTAGGGATTGCCATGCAACGGATGCACTAGAGCTATAAGTGTATGAAAGCTCAAACTGAAACTAAGTGGGTGTGCATCCAACTTGCTTGCTCATGAAGACCTCGGGCATTTGAGGAAGCCCATCATCGGAATATACAATCCAAGTTCTATAACGAAAAATTCCCACTAGTATATGAAAGTGACAATATAGGAGACTCTCTATATGAAGAACATGGTGCTACTCTGAAGCACAAGTGTGGTAAAAAGATAGTAACATTGCCCCTTTTTTCTTTTTTTTTTCTTTTGTTTTTCTTTTTTTTTTGGATGGGCTTCTTTGGCCCCCTTTTTTTATTTAGGCTTCTTTGGCCTCTCTTTTTTTTCTTTTTTTTTCTTTTTTTCATGGGGCAATGCTCTATAATGATGATCATCACACTTTATTTACTTACAACTCAATATTACAACTCGATACTAGAACAAAGATATGACTCTATATGAATGCCTCCGGCAGTGTACCGGGATGTACAATGATCTAGCATAGCAAAGATATCAAAAAACGGAAAAGCCATGAAAACATCATGCTAGCTATCTTACGATCATGCAAGGCAATATGACAATGAATGCTCAAGTCATGTATATGATGATGATGAAAGTTGCATGGCAATATATCTTGGAATGGCTATGGAAATGCCATGATAGGTAGGTATGGTGGCTGTTTGGAGGAAGATTTAAGGAGGCTTATGCGTGATAGAGCGTATCGTATCACGGGGTTTGGATGAACCAGCGAAGTTTGCACCAACTCTTAAGGTGAGAAAGGGCAATGCACGGTACCGAAGAGGCTAGCAATGATGGAAGGGTGAGAGTGCATATAATCCATGGACTCAACATTAGTCATAAAGAACTCACATACTTATTGAAAAAATTTATTACCCATTGAAACAAAGTACTATACACATACTCCTACACTACTGGAATCAGCTTCAAGGCACAGATCCGGACAACAAAGGCCTTTGCCGTCTGCCAGCAGACGGCAAAACGTCCGGCTAAATGAGCGACGGCAAAGGGCACTTTGTCGTCTGCTGGCGGACGACAAAGGTCATGGCTGTTTGCCGTCTGCTGGCAGACGGCAAAGACAGGCTCTTTGCCGTCAGCTGGCAGACGACAAAGACTGGATCTTTGTCGTCTCTTTGCCATCTGCTGGCAGACGGCAAAGACTGCAGGCTCTTTGCCATCTGCTGGCAAATGGCAAAGAGCCTATATTGCCCCATTTAATTCTATTTTTTCTTATATCAATTCATTTTCACATAAAATCAAACACACACACACACACACACACAGGATCTTCTTCTTTTCTTCCAACCTGCATAACAAAAACACTAAGAAAGAGAGAATGAGTTAGGAGTAGAAATGTAGGATTTCACTTGGTGAAATGCAATGTTGTAGGAGCCAGCACTTCAGATCAAGACAATCTTAAATTAGTGTAAATGTATGACAGATCTGTGCATGTGTACATAAATCAATTAACCATAGTTGTACGTCCTAGCTACTCTAGCAAATACTCCTAATCTATTGGAATAGAGAAGAACATTGTGTTGCTGTAGTAGGTAGAGGAGTAGGAACAACATGCTGCCTGTGGGATACTCATCCAAGGACGCACCTTGTGGCCGATGGGCTTGGCCGGCGCTGCTCTGGCAAGGGGCGTCACTCCGGCAAGGAGGAGGCCCGTGTAGCGAGGAGGAGGCCCGTGCGGCGAGGAGGATGCTACTCCCAAGACTCCCATGCATGTCATCCTCAGGATTTACCTAAAACATATAAGCAACAAGGATGGGTACAAAGACTCAGCAAGTTCATAAAGGAATAATAAATAGTAATCATATCAATATACCAAGACTCGGTTAACACCATACACTCATTAGTGTTCAACACATATAATGGTGCCCTACATGCCTACTTGCTCATCTAATTTCATTGCGTATACCGGAATAGCTTGAGTGGACGCCCGTCGACATCTACTCACTCCAATATGTGGAGGTTGCCTCCAAAGTAGGTCGCAACCCAACAATGAAGGTCTCAATGTGTGACAGCCTGGTTTTTTCCCTCTTTTCTTTGCATGATTTTCAGTTGAGTTGGTTTTGAATTTGGAGTTTTGGATCATTTCATTTGGACTTAACCACTTGGGTACCCCCGTGATTTTCACCCAAGTGTTCCCTCTCCTCCTCTCAACCATCATTTCATCCCTAGCCAACCCAAAAATATTGCTTCGAATATTTTTCTTAAATGAAAAATATTCATTTTAGCCTCCAAAACCCTAGCTAAACCTTTGAGCTCCAAAGCAACCCTTATTTTTCTTGACCCTAAGGCACCTTTCTGAGCAAAAATATTTCACCACTTTTTGGAATATTTTGGCTACAGAAAATAAAGTCACTTCTGGGCTGAAATGGTAGTTTCTACAGCAACTACCTTTTTACTAGCTCCATTGTAGCTGGTTTTCCCTGTGCTTATTTACCTTAGTAAGAGATAGTAAAACCCCAAAGCTCAGCCCTTGAATCCCAGTGGTTTGACCACAGTAACTCTCCAAAGTTACTGTCCAGTAACTTGTTAGCAACACAAGTTTACTTCTACTGCACCTAGAACCTAACCAAACCATGGTAATATCTCAGTTTACTAAGGACTACACACCAGACATCTTTGTTAGTGCGTAGGGTGGCCTGATGTCACGGTCCACGTGGTGACCGCGTTTGTCCGAGCGTGTTGGCATGCAATACGCGTGCTCTGCGCGTCGCCAGCGCCTCTGTTGAGCGCGTGCTCGCTGCCCAGCCGGCCAGAGCGTGCCACCCCTCGCCACCATCCTCGTCTCCACCTCGATAACTCCCCCCTGCCGCTCGCCGAAGCCGGAGCTCGCCGGAGGAAGCACGGGCACGGTCCGGCCAACGGCACAGTGCGCGTGCACTATGTTCGTCGCTTTCCCCCTCGCTCATGTGCTCGTCCGCGCCCGCGCACAGCCCCTGCGTGACCTCCGTCGTCTTCTCCACCGCTCTATGGCGCCGTTCGTTGCCGGGCGCCGGGGACAGGTGTCCTATGGCGGAGCCCGAGCCCTCCTCGCCGCCCCGCCTATAAAAGCAGCCCCTCCGCAGCCTCTTGGAGTACCTCAGCCACTCCCACTCCCTCCTAGAGCCAGTAGAAGCCGCAGCCCGGCCGGGAAGGCCGCGGGCTGCCGTCCCGGAGCCGAGCTCGCCGGCGACGCCGGCGATCCCCACCAGATCATTCCTGCAGCTCCGGCCCCTCCCAAGCCAAGGCGACCCCGCCAGGGCCTCCGCCTCTCCTCCGTGAAGCCAACCCACCTAGCTGGAGCCCCTGGAGCCGCCCCAAGCCGCCGTCTTCTTCAACTCCGGCAACCTCCGCCCTCTCCCGCCGCTGGAGAGGTCAAATCCGACGCCGTCCAGCCACCGTTAGCTACGCTACGGGTACTGGCAGGTGCGCAAACATCTTCTCCGCTCTCGTTTGACTCCAAGATGCCTCACCGCCGGCGTGAGCTCCGGCGAAGCGCTGCCCCCATCTGTTTCCCTCTCCCCTCCCTCCGCCCTGACTAGCGGGGCCCGCTAGTCAGCCACTCATTACGCGCGCGAAGCGGTATGAGTGGTGGCGCCCCGGGAGTTTACACTTTCGACGTCACCCCCCCCCCCCCTCTGTTTAATTGTTTCAAATTCATTTAAATTCCAGGAAACTTCAAATGGCCATAACTTTTTATCTATAAGTCCAAATGCATTGATTCTTTTTGCATTGTGTTCTGTGTCCAAAAATCTAACAACACCCAAAAGATGGGATTTTTCCTTGCTGTCTAGATTTTCTGGCAATTTTCAGAAGGTTTCTTGATGTTTTCTTTCTGTGGTTTTGAATATTTTCAGAAGAGCCAACTTGTCTTGAGGATCACCAGGAGCTTTGTGAACCTCATCAGCATTAAGGCAAGCCACAGTAACATTTTCATAGTGCCACTTCAATATTTGTGATTTTCCTACTTGAACTTATGAATATTTATGCATTTAAATTATTTATATAATGATTATATTCTATTAAATGCTTTTCATGTTAAAATACTAGAACTACAGAATGTTTGAAGTATATCTTGTTGGTAAGCTAAGGAGAACTTAGTTGCAAGTGTTGAATAAGTGATATGATCATAGAGTTGGATAATTAGTTTAATTATTATTTTTGCATGATGAAAAATGATAAGATTGCTAGAAATGATTCTGGTATAAGTGGAGTGTGATCTTAACCAGAGTAGTAGCATGAGTTGATGCTGGCTCTGTAGGAGCGTGGTTGATTAAGTTGTTTGCATGGTTATGTGGTGCATATGTTAAGTGATGCATAGCATGGCATTATGACACCGGTTATTTTCACATTAAGTTGAACCTGATTAATAACTCAACTTGAACATGTTGTTGACCAGGTCATGGTGCCGCTGAAACGAGTCTTTCCCAGTGCAACCACATTTGCCGGTATGGGACGGTCTTAATGTGTTTCATTGTCATGCCTCTGGTCGGTGCCTGCATTTAGTGAAGGTTATGGGCGTGCTGTACCCTGGCTCGGTAGGTAAGCATAACCTTGTGTGCCCGTTGTTAAGTTAAGTTTTGGTACCGGATCCCAGAGTGGATCATGGCCACGACGGTGGTCGAGGTGTCTGGAGGTAGACACGGGGCCACCCAAGACTAGCCCGGTGGGGTCTGAGTCGGAATGGCCGGGAGAGTGTCATGACAATGAAACGGTTTTGTCGGAACGCTATTGGTCCACCGAATGGGAGTGCGAGGCCATGGGTTCCATAGTGTGGGTACAGTGTGCTAACCTCTACAGAGTGTTTTTAATCTATCGATAGCCGAGTCCATGGTTACGGATACGCTCGAAAGTAGGGTACACCATGGGTCAACACTTAATAAAATATGCACACTAAGTTTTTATTGAGGATGGCAGTGAGGCCATCGTGTTGAGTTTGGCCATGAGTTGGTCGGGTTGTGATCGACGTAAGGCCATGAGTTGGTAGGGTTGTGATCGACGTAAGGATCACGAGCCAAGAGTTGGTCAGGTTATGATTGCCGTAAGGATCATAGGTCATGGATTGGTCGGGTGGTGATCGCCGAAAGGATCACAAGTGTGTTTTAGAGATTATCATGTTTGTGGTCTAGAAATGATCACGTCCGGTAAGCACGTCCGTGGAACAAGTACCAGTTGAACATAGTCATAGTATGTTAGATGAATGGTTGCATTGTTGATTAAATGATTAAATATCATGATATTGTTTGTCATTATGTTTATGCTTATTGTGAGCTTGCAAGTACATTCAATGTACTGACCTGGCGTGTCATGCCAGATTTCAGGAAAGTCTCGTTGGGAAGGAGTGCTGTCCGAGTCTAGACCGGTGTCCTTGTGCTATGGAGTCCCGCTACGATGTTGTTCCGTTGCCGAGTAGTTGTCATGATCGAGGCCCCTTTATGTTCACTAAATAATGTACATATTGTCCAGCCGCACTGTGTGTGCCGCTTGACCTCGCTAACTGTTGTAATATAAACTATGCTCCGCTAGCATGAATAAAGCGGTTGTTTTTCTGTGCCATGTTGTTATGTGTTGCCAGAAGATAAGGTCTCTGGGCTGGCAATGCAAAGTAAACTGGTCGCTCTGAGCCGGGGTGCCACACAATGTGCCCACCAAGGTAGTGCACGCCTTCACTCACTATCATCATGAGTGCATGTATGCAAATGCAAGCATAGTACTTGAATCAACATATCATGGTCATGGTCATCGCCATCATAATAAACATCATTGACATGGAAGATATCATAAATAAAAATGGAATGTAGAGATTATGCAAGTCATTATCCCGTCATGAACTTGCCTCAACCGCAGGGCACAAATTGTGAGGCAAACGGTTCTCGAAGTACCCACACTTGTCATCAAGCATATATCCCAGTCACAGCAAAGCATGGTCTCAACACGGAAGAATATATAATTTAGTGGCGCTCCTACGCACAAGACCCCAGTTCATACGTACGTTATCACATTATAAGTCCTTGTATCATCAACGTTGACAAAATCTTAAGAGTATAAGTCTAGTTACAATCACCAAGTCAAACGTAAAATTCTGTCCAACATAGTACAGTCATCTTAATAATTTCATAGGATTTAGTGTATAACACGAAATCTAACAAATAATATATGTTTAAGCATTTGCAGAATATCCTCTACAATTTTTGTGTTGTGACTTTAATTTAATTAAACCTCTAGCATGGCCTAAACTGCCATACAACAAATTCTGCACCCCAGGAACATAAATTTCGGGACAGAAAACTAAATTGATGGCTGCTCTCAAACCGTACATCCATACGAAGCAAATAAGTACTCTACGGAAACCTTGGAACTTTATCTAGAACTTATGTAAAGGGGCCAACTCTAAATTCTAAGCGTAGCTAACTCATTTTTTAGATAGAAGCTTGCTGTCCAGAACTGTCAAGCACTGCAGTTTTTAACTGAACCAAGTTCAGTGATGTGCAACTGACATTGAGATTTCAGAGGGCAAATGCTGACAAAAGCAACTTCAGACCAAAAAAATAATTTAGCAGAATTCAGTTGCCTTGCAGTTGCAGCACATTCACTTTTAGGAAGCATCCGAAGCAAAAATGTGCTAGCAACCGCCAAGGAATTACAAACTTATGCAATTCCTGTATGTGAAACGCACAGACATATGCAAATTACAAACTGTAATCTAGGTTGCCTAATAGATCTCATCGTGACTTACTTTTCCGCTTGCCAGTGCGTAGAACTTTGAACATCTCTTCTTCAGCAATAGGTCTGACCTGCAAGAAGATGAAGCGTGGCAATATTTTAGCCGAGTGGGAACCCACTGATTTAGAAGCAAGCAAACAACAGTAGTTTGAACTGAGAAATACCTTAGGCAAAGGAACATCCCATTTGCCAGCCTTTTCCTTCCTCTTTTGCTTAATTGTGTTGTTGAGAACCTACAATTGACGATAAATCAGCAAGTGGTGCAATAAGAAAGGTTTGTGCCACGGCAGGCGGTAGGAACAGAGTATGTAACCTTGGCGCGCTATGTCGAATCACGATCCAGCAGATACAAAGGAATGGCACCCTCCTGAACATCATCATCAACCTTCTGCCTGGAAGAAGACTCATCATGCATTTTCAGGCTGCAAGAACAACGCTTGTGAGTAAGGCCCACACAGCCGCAATCAGATACGCTGAATTCTACATCACGAGGAAAACATCTTTGATGCCGGAGTGTCTCCTATTCGTATTACTGATCTTCTACCTAAATGGGCCACCGTTATACTACAGCTGTGATAGCGAACATCGCTCCTACTAGTTCTAGGCAAGTACAAACAGGAGCAAACAGCAAGCAGTCATTCAGAAACATTACACAAAGCACTTACGTCTTCTTCATCTGCGCCTTCTCGCCATACCGCTTCTTGGTGAACCTCTTGCCGTTAGCACCAAGCAGCTGCGACAGACAAACCTCACATGCATCAGCGACAGAAACAACCTATATAGAAACATGGAATTCGAAAGAGAGGGGTCGCAGCCACTCGGAACGGCAAGTGCCCTCAGAACGGTCCCTGAGGTTGGCGTGCAGCCACTCGGCGGACACCACAGGCTCCGTCCGCGGCACCGCGTGGACGATGCCCGACGCGGCGTTAGCGGCGGCGGCCTCCGAGACGGCCGACGACGTGGCGTTGAAGCGCGCGGTGATCCCGAGCCGCGTCATCGACGGCGACAGCGACGCTCCGCACCCGACCTCCGCAGCGGCGCCCATCCGACCCTGCCCTGCAAGTTTCCGAGAGGCGAACACTATCAGACCTGGCGGATCGAGGCGGTGGTTGCAGCGGCAGGGTTACGACCGCGGGGAGCGTGCCGGCGGCGGTGGCGAGGAGGATGAGGAGGAGCGGGAGGAAGGGGGGTTTCCTTAGGGAGGAGTCGGGCGCCACCGCGGAGGGCGAAGGCGGCCGAGGCGGCGCGTGAGAGGAGCGAGGCCGCCATGGGTGGGTAGGGTTCTGGCCTCGGGGCGTTGATGTTGACGTGGTGGGGTAAGACAGTGGTTAATCCGGCAGGAAAGGGAACCCCCACCCCTCTTTACCGTCGGCAAAGAATCTTTGCCGTAGACCGCAAAGAGGGAGGGTGGACCATTGCAGTGTACTGGCAATCAGTGGATCCCACCAGCACCTCTTTGCCGTTCGATGGTAGATGACAATGATTTTTTGCCATCTGCCAGCAGACGGCAAAGAAATGACAGATGGCAAAGACCTTTTTTGCTGTCCGCAAGTAGACAGCAAAGAACTGGCGGACGGCAAAATCCCTGATTCCAGTAGTGCTAGGGGGGAGGTTGGTAGGAGTTAACCATCGCGCGCTCCTGACCTCCACTCAAGGGATGGCAATCAAAAAATATCTCATGCTCCAACTTTGTTATATAACGGTTCACCATACGTGCATGTTACAGGAATCACAAACCTCAACACAAGTATTTCTAATAATCCACAATCACCCATTAGCATGACTCTAATATCACCATCTTTAAATCGCAAAACTATTGCAAGGAATCAAACATATCATATTCAGCGATCTACAAGTTTATGTAGGATTTTATGACTAACCATGTGAATGACCAATTCCTGTCATCTCTCTAAATAGATATAAGTGAAGTAAAAGAGTTTAATTCTTTTTACAAAAAATATGCCCATGCTCTAACAAATAAAAGTGAAGCAAAAGAGCATTCTACAAATTGAGGTTTTCTATGTGAAGAGAAACAGGCAATCCAAACTTCAAAAGATATAAGTGAAGCACATGAAGCATTCTATAAAGCCATACTCAAAAGATATAAGTGAAGTGCAATGAGCATTCTATAAATCGACCAAGGACTATCTCATAGCAGCATGGTGCATAAAAGAAAAGTAAAAACTAAATGCAAAAGACGCTCCAAGACTTGCACATATCGCATGAACGAAACGAATCCGAAAACATACCGATACTTGTTGAAGAAAGAGGGGATGCCTTCCGGGGCATCCCCAAGCTTAGACGCTTGAGTCTCCTTGAATATTTATTTGGGGTGCCTTGGGAATCCCCAAGCTTGAGCTCTTGCCTCTCTTCCTTTTCCTCATATCGAAACCTCCTCGATCAAACACTTCATCCACACAAAACTTAAGCAGAAAACTTGGTAAGATCCGTTAGTATAATAAAGCAAATCACTACTCTAAGTACTATTGCAAACCAATTCATATTTTGTTTTCGCAATGTAGCTACTGTAATATAACTTTTCCATGGCTTAATCCACTTATAGAAATTGATAGTTTCATCAAAACAAGTAAACTATGCATCAAAAACAGAATCTGTCAAAAACAGAACAGTCTGTAGCAATATGAACATTCACCATAGTTCTGGTACCCCAAAAATTCTACCAAAATTAGGAACAATAAAAAATTTGTACATCAAGACAGTGCACAAAGTTTGAGAACCGTTTGACGTTCCAGTAAAAAATGTAAAATCGCGCACTATAGCCAAAGTTTTTGTCCTGCACCGTACAAGCCAACAAGCATTGTAAACATCCTAAAGGCAAACCTTGGCACATTATTTTTATAATACAATGAAATTGTACAAGGGGATAATTATTTTTGATGAAAATTTTCTGTAGTCAAGATTCACAAAGTTTCCGTGAGCATGAACAAAGTTCAAGGAGCTCTCCCACTTCAACAATGCTTGTCTCCCTCACTTTCACTTTCCTTTTTGAAAAGTTAAGGGTTCCCCTCTTTAATTTTTGTTTTTAGACTATATTAAAGCACTCAACAGAAATAAATGACTCTCTAAAACTTCCGGGTTGTCTCCCTGGCAGCATTTTCTTTAAAGCCATTAAGCTAGGCATATAGTGCTCAAGTAATGGATCCACCCGGATCCCAAGGTATATCAAAGCCAATTTTAATTAACAATGATTTATAATTTAGTAATGAGCACAAAGTAACATATATCAAGCAACAACGAAGTCTAACTCTCTTCCTATGCATGTCATAAAAGAACAATTCATGCACACCAAGTAAAGGCCAATGAATAGTATAAGCAGTTTCTTGCAATTTTATCATATTGGAAACATAGAGAGGTGGAGATATAGTTCCTCTCTGATAATAATTGCAAGTAGGAGCATAAAGCACATGAATATCACATTCATCAAAAGTATCATGTGCAATGGTAAAAGGCAACCCATCAATATAATCCTTACTAAGCACAAACTTCTCCAATATAGTGTAGTTTGGAGAATTCAAAAAGATAATAAGACTATCATGTGTGGGTGCAATAGCAACAGTTTCATTTTTAATATAAGGAACTATAGCAAGTTCATCTCCATAAGCATAATTCATATTGGCATCTTGGCCACAAGCATCATCAAAAAGGGATATTTCAAGAGAATCAACGGGATCATAACAATCATCATAGCAAACATCCTTCGGTAAGCACGAAGGGAAATTAAACAATGTATGAGTTAAAGAGTTACTTCATTAGAAGGTGGCCACGGGTAGCTAATCCGCTCTTCCTCCTTTTGTTCTTCGCTCTCCTCATCATCTTTTTCATCCAATGAGCTCACAGTTTCATCAATTTCTGCTTCCATAGACTGCTGCAAAATATTAGTCTCTTCTTGGACAGCGGAGACTTCCTAAATAAATGCATCAATATCGGCATTATATTCATAATTTTCATAGCAATATTTAAGTATAGCAAAATTTTCAGGTCTATAAACTGAATCATCAAAATCTTCACACGTTTTAAACAAAGATTCAATTTCATAAGCACCATAAAAGCAACAAATTCTTATATTTGTTCCACATCATAGTAATCATATATACCATTGGCATAAGAAGCCAAGGTTTCATCATCATTAAATTTGCACGAAAAGGAAAGGTGTGGAGCCTTCATCCTAGAGCAACAAGTATAATCATATCTCAAGCATAGTTGACGAGCATACTAATGCAACATATGAATTTGATCCCATAATAGTTTCCCTTTTTGAGTCAAGCGATAATCCCTAAAGTATTCACGTTGATCCAACGTGTCTCCCATAACATAATTGAATGGGGTTTTCTCAGGATTATCAAAGTAGTACATAATATCTTTCACATAATGAGCATCGAGGGTTTTAGGAGGTTCCCCATCTCCATGAGTAGCAAGTACACCTAATTTTTTTTGGTATTTCGTGTTCCATATCCATAACTAAGGATAGAGACAACTTAGAACAGCAAATAAAAATTACTTAGTGATAAAGAAAACAAGCACACATGAGAATATTCACCCCACGCTATGACTCCCCGGCAACGGCGCCAGAAAAAGGTCTTGATAACCCACAAGTATAGGGGATCAATTGTAGCCTCTTTCAATAAGTAAGAGTGTCGAACCCAACGAGGAGCTAAAGGTAGAACAAATATTCCCTCAAGTTCTATCGACCACCGATACAACTCTACGCACGCTTGACGTTCGCTTTACCTAGAACAAGTATGAAACTAGAATGACTTTGTAGGTGTGATAGGATAGGTTTGCAAGATAATAAAGAGCACGTAAATAAAAAGTAGGGGATGTTTAGATAAAGAAGCAACTAACTTAGTTTTAGTAGAGAGCTTTTTGTCACGAGAAAGTTATTTGTCCCTAGGCAATCGATAACTAGACGGGTAATCATTATTGCAATTTTATTTGAGGGAGAGGCATAAGCTAACATACTTTCTCTTCCTGGATCATATGCACTTATGATTGGAACTCTAGCAAGCATCCGCAACTACTAAAGATCATTAAGGTAAAACCCAACCATAGCATTAAAGTATCAAGTCCCCTTTATCCCATACTCAAACAACCTACTTACTCGGGTATGTGCTTCTGTCACTCACGTCACCCACCATAAGCAAATCATGAACATATTGCAAACCCTACAGCAGGGATCCCTCACGCTTTCCCAACACGGAGAGCACCATAGGACAACACCAATAATAAAACATGCAACTCAAACCAATAACGATCATCAATTAACCCATAGGACAAAACGGATCTACTCAAACATCATAGGATAGCCATACATCATTGGGAAAAAATATATAGCGTTGAGCACCATGTTTAAGTAGAGATTACATCGGATGAAAGAGGGGTTATGATACGTCTCCAACGTATCTATAATTTTTGATTGTTCCATGCTATTATATTACCCGTTTTGGATGTTTATGGGCTTTACTTTACATTTTTATATCATTTTTGGGACTAACCTACTAACCGGAGGCCCAGCCCGAATTGCTGTTTTTTTGCCTATTTCAGTATTTCGAAGAAAAGGAATATCAAACGGAGTGAAACCTTCAGGAGCGATGTTTTTGGAACAAACATGATCCAGAGGACTTGGAGTGGAAGTCAAGAAACAACCGAGGAAGCCACAAGGGTGCCCGGCGTGCCCCCTAGGGCTGGGCGATCCCCCCACCCTTGTGGGCCCCTCGGGCGTCCACCGACCTACTTATTCCTCCTATATAAACCCATGTACCCCGAAAACATCAGAAGCGACCACGAAAAACTATTTCCACCTCCGTAACCTTCTATATCCGCGAGATCCCATCTTGGAGCCTTCGTTGGTGCTCCATTGTGGATGAGATCTATATATATGCATGCACACCAGATGACAGCTAGTAAGAAATAAAGACAATAATAACTCATCAACAAGGTGGTTGACATGCTATATTTTTTTCCCTTTCAAATAGCAAGCATTAAGGGATTTAGCTGGAGGTATACACACATTCCTCAACTAAATGAGCTTGCTATACTTGGCTGCATGTCAACATAGAAGATTTAGATCACTACTTTAGCTGGATAATGAGATCACACACTCGTCTGGCTAAGTGATCAGCTTGCTATACTTAGCTGGATAATGATATACTCCCTCCGTAAAGAAATATAAGATCATTTAGATCACTACTTTAGTGATCTGAATGATCTTATATTTCTTTAAAGAGTAGAAGATAAAAGCAGGACTCCGGTAGTGTGTGGCACCTATTTCATGCGGCTCCGCTGGGCCTTTCCATGTTGGCGGCTGATTTCATGCATACACTTTAAAATCATATTCTTTAATTGCAATATTTGGTGTAGCTGGGATGTTCTTTACAATCATATTCTTTAACAATATAAATGTTGAATATATTGCAGGAAGGTCGGAACTGTGCTTTTTGTTCAATGGGTTCACCCAGAGTGGCCTCCTACAATGCAGAATGCATTGAGTGAAGCTATGGGAAATGTATCAAGACAGCAGGAGTGATAGGAGGAAGGATAACCTGGAGAGTTCACTCGCTATTCACCATTTGACAGAAAAAAAAACTGGAGGCCGACTATGACAAATTAGTTGAAGATGGTTATCAACTTTTCAATGCCCAAGTGGATAGGGTGTTGGATTTTAGATATTTGCAGTCTAAGATGCAGAGTGCAGAGGAGGGGAGAGCTGGGGTGTCCAACTCAGTTGTCTCAGATACGAAGACAGAGATGGAGAAGAAAGAGGCAGATATCTTCAAGGTGCAAGAGAAGTATGATGTCCTTATGAACATGACAAAAGCTCAAGGCACTGTCATCCGGAACCTGAAGTTCAACCATTTGAAAGCGAAGGAAGTGCTTAGTGCAGCCATGAGGAACTTGCAGTTCCAGGTTGATGAACTCACTAAGTCTCAGGAAAAGCTCATCCAAGATATATAATCTCAAGCTGAAGCAGGTTGATGAACTCACTAAGTCTCGGGAAGAGCTCACCCAAGAGAATCTCCAGTTAAAGGATCACACTGGTGATCTGAAGAAAGGACATGATAAGCTCACCCAATAGAATCTCCAGCTCAAGGATCACATGCGTGATCTAAAAAATAGACATGACAAGCTCACTAAAGATAGGGCTCAGCTCAAGCTTCACATTGCCGATCTGTTGAAGGCAGAGGAGAAGAACAAGCAAAAGATGAAGGGGCTCCAGGTCATCTTGGATGAGTGAACAAGATGAAGAGGCTACTTAGCTGACCTTTTGTGAAGTACTGTCATTAATTTCCTAGTAAATTTGAACAATGGATCTGTTCTGTATGAGTTTCTGTATGGATGTTTTAGTTGGAATTATGGTTCTATAAGAATCTATTAAGTATGTTGCTTTAAGTTGTGAATTTTGTTGAACTCTAGTATGTTATGTTAGATGGTTGAAGTTATCTAAGATGCTTTATCTGGCTTCATAGATGCTTCATAGAATGGTGAATTATGAAGTTTTATCATCTTTGTGTCTTTCATAGATGGATGTAGTTATATGATCTATGTTGAAGTGTATGTTGAAAACTTTTGTGAACTACTATTATTACCTACTAAATTTGAACACTTTGGCTTTTTTAGGTTCCATCGATGCTGACAACCCCTAAACCTATTGATAACCCACAAGTATAGGGGTTCGTAACAATTTTCGAGGGTCGAGTATTCAACTCAAATTTATAGATTCGACACAAGGGAGCCAAAGAATATTTGTAAGTATTAGCAGTTGAGTTGTCAATTCATCCACACCTGGAGATTCAATATCTGCAGCAAAGTGATCAGTAGCACAATAATATAATAGTTTTGATAGCACTGGTAACAACGGCAGTAGTATCTTAGCAAGAACAATATGTGGAAAATTCGTAGACACTGGATCTGTGAATTTGTTGGATGATATTCATCATATAACAGTCATAACATAGGGTGATACAAAAGTAGCTCCGGTTCGTAAATATAATGTAGGCATGTATTCCGTAAATAGTCACACATGCTAATGGAAACGAACTTGTATGACATCTTTTGTCCTACCCTCCCGTGGCAGCGGAGTCCATAAGGAAACTAAGGGATATTAAGGCCTCCTTTTAAATGAGAACCTGAACAAAGCATTAACACACATAGTGAATACATGAACTCCTCAAACTACGGTCATCACCCGAAAGTATCACAATTACTGTCACACTGGGGTTTACATATCATAACATGTAATAGGTGAATATGGCTTGCAATGTCGGATCTAGAACATATATATAATGGTGAAAACATAAACAGTTCAGATCTGACATCATGGCACTCGGGCCCTAGTGAAAAGAATTAAGCATGGGAAAGTCATAACAACATCAATCTTAGAACATAGTGGATACTAGGGATCAAGCCCTAACAAAACTAACTCAGTTACATGATGAATCTCATCCAAATCCTCGTCGAGCCTACGAAGGAATTACTCACTCTCGGTGGGTAGCATCATGAAATTGATGATGAAGGAGGGTTGGTGATGACGAAGGCTGAAGATTCCCCTCTCTGGAGCCCTGAACAGGCTCCAGATCTGGCCTCTCGATGAAGAACATGAGGTGGCGGTGTATCAGTATAGTGAAACGCAATGAAACTTCATCCCTAATTTTCTCCAAAAATAGGTATTTATGGAGTTGGAATTAAGGTCTGCGGGGCCACGAGGTGGGCACATCCCACCAGGGCACGCCAGGGGGAGCGCCCTGGTGTCTTGTGCCCGGCCGGGGGGGGCCCTCCGGTGGTTCTTGGCTCCTGTATTTTTTTTATTATAAAACAATTCTTCAAAAAAGTTTTGTTCCATTCCGAGAACTTTTATTTCTGCACACAAACAACTCTGTGGTAGTTCTGCTGAAAACAGCGTCAGTCCAGGTTAGTTGTATTCAAATTATGCAAATTAGAGTCCAAAACAAGAGCAAAAGCGTTAGGAAAAGTAGATACGACAGAGACATATCAACTCCCCCAAGTTTAAAACTTTGCTTGTCCTCAAGCAATTCAGTTGACAAACTGAAAGTGAAAGAGAAAAACTTTTAAGAACTCTTCTTTTCTTGTTTACATAAATTAGCTTAAGTAGCACCCAGGTCAGCAAAGATCATGATTAACTATATCAGCAATAACTCCTAAAAATTATATTAACTCATATTAATGGCATAATCAACTAGCGAGCAATAGTAAGATATCTCAAATGCGCGTGTGTAGTCTCCATTGGTGCTTGTTCAAGATGTGTGTACCATTGAGGTATTGGCATAGTTACATGTCCAGTGGTTGGTGGGAGTAGTGGCTCACGGTCCATCGAGGATTTTTTGGCCAATAGTTGCCTATATTAATCTCAAGCAGTCCAGTACAATACCAAAATCCTCCGCCGGCCAACACCACTGCATTTCACCAACCCTTGAGTAATTTTAATCAACCACCTCTATTGATGTTTTTTGTGTTGGTTCTTACAACCATAGTAGGATGCAAAAAAATCAACCAAAGTGGAACGATGCCACATCACCTACGAAAATTCGTGGAGGCACACAGGTGCGGAAGCACGCACCTACCAAGGTGCTAAGCCCTGCTTGACTGCTCGATTACCTCGCGATTCACGAAGTAGTTAAATCTTGCATGAGGCCGCAGTAAGTTTTAAGTTCTAACCGTTGAAACTTAGAATATTATACTAATTTTCAAGAGTTGAAACTTGATATATATTTTCAAAATTCTTCAAAATGTATTCAAAATGGATCTTATTTGAAAGACCTTGTTACAAGAAACACAAATATGAACGGAACTTAATTCGGACTTCTTATTTAAAAGATACGAAAGTTTGAAAACCGAAAGCCCAAAGAAAAAGCACGTGCGAGGGACTCGGTGCTCCCATACCTGCGTGCCACAAATCCACTCTCATGTCACCTCAATCTTTTTGCTAGCCTCTGCTTAGCACCACGGGACAAGTTCAAACACAAATCATCTAACAAACATATAAAGAAGCAGAAAACTTGTGCCACTAGTTGACTCGATACTTTGCTGAACTGATCTAGCAGGGACAAGCAAGTCAAGTTTTTCTTCCAAAGATCACACGCAGTTATTAGTGACCAATATGAATGGGATGGAATGATCACACGTTTAATGAAGGAAGCAAAAGGTAGGGAACATGGAGCAGTTCGAAGATGCTAGACCCACAGTATCATAATCCACAAAGATTGTGCATGATAAGACAATCTGGTGTCGTCTGTGTTAGAGTCTAATCTGCGCTGATCACTCGATCACACAAGGAAAGACTCCATGGTTTTGTGTCGCGTTCAACTGTGCGATTTTTCTCGTTTTTTATGCATCTATTTATTGGGTACAAAGGGAAACAGAGTGGCCGGTAGTTTCCTACCTCTACGCCACGACCCTGACCGCTCGTGCCATCCCACGAGTTCGCGTCGTGCTAAACCACCCCAGCTAATCGCATGGGCTAATGTGACGTGGTCACATCGTGCTACAGGCCCATGCAGCCTACATGCAAGGCACGCACAAGTCGCGGCTCTTGACTAACAAACTAAACTGGAAACAGACTAACTACTGCCAATTTATTCTTAGTGGCTAGATTAGCTAACAAAACACCCCCCTAATCTTGTCGCTGCCTGCTTATTTCTGTCATACCGATTCTTCCCCTTAGCTCCAGGAACCTGATGCGTCCGAGTGGCTTCGTGAAAGGGTCGGCGAGCTGATTGTTGGTGCAGATGTTGCCGATGTAGATGCGCCCTTCTTCCACGCATTCACGAATGAAGTGATACCGCAGCTCAGTGTGCTTACTTCGATCATGGAAGACGGGGTTCTTCGCGAGAGAGATGGCCGACTTGTTATCGACCAGTAACCTTGGCTGCTTGACGTTGGTGTTCAGCATCTCTCCAACCAGCCGAGCTAGCCAAATGCCTTGGCAAGCAGCAGTAGTGGCGGCCATGTATTCGGCCTCGCATGGGGAGATAGCCACTACCCGCTGCTTCTGGGACTGCCAGCTTACGGGGCTGCCGCCAAGGAAGAAGAGCACTCCCGTCGTGCTCCTCCTGTCATCGATGTCGCCGGCGTGGTCGGAGTCACTGTATCCCGTGAGCTCCGGCGTGCCCTTTCCGTGAACGTAGGCACAGCCATAGTCAATCGTGCCGGCGGTGTACTTCAGCAGCCTCTTCACGGCTGCGTAATGATCTGATGCTGGCGCCTCCATGAAGCAGCTCAAATATCCGACGGCGAAGGAGATATCCGCCCTCGTGTGTACGAGGTAACGCAGCCCTCCGATGATGCTGCGGTACAGGGTGCTGTCCACTGGCTTCTCCTTGCTGTCCCTGCTCAATTTCAGCCGCGCCTCCATCGGCACGTTGCCAGGGTTGCAATCGTCCATGCGGGCGCGCTCCAGCAGCTTCTTGGCGTAGGCAGCCTGGCACAGCGTGATCCGATCATGCTCGTGGCGCACCTCGATGCCAAGGTAGTAGCTGAGCCGCCCGAGGTCGCTCATACGAAAAAGCGAGGTCATCTGGCACTTGAAAGAGGTGATCTCCGACGGGTCCGAGCCGGTGATGACGAGGTCGTCGACGTACACACCGACGAGAAGGAGCTTGCTTCCCTCCCCACGCCGGTACACAGCACGCTCGGACGGACATCTCTCGAAGCCCAGGAAGTGCAAGCTTTCGTCGAGCTTGGCGTTCCACGCCCTCGGCGCCTGACGAAGCCCATACAACGCCTTCCGTAGGCGCAGCACCTTTCCCTCCTTGCCAGGCACGATGTAGCCTGGCGGCTGGACGACATAGACCTCCTCGAGAAGGTCGTCGTTCAAGAAGGCGGACTTGACGTCCATGTGGTGCACCGGCCAGGCGTGGTGCGCGGCGAGGGCGATCAAGATGCGCACAGAGTCCATCCGCGCCACCGGCGCGAACACGTCCTCGAAGTCCACTCCCTAAACTTGGACGTATCCCTTCGCCACCAGCCTCGCCTTGCGCTTCACCACCCAGCCATGGGCGTCTTTCTTAAGCTTGTACACCCACTTGAGGCCTATAGCGCGGTGTCCAGGCGGGAGCTCTGTGAGTTCCCACGTGCAATTGTCGACGATGCTTTGCATCTCCTCGTCCATGGCACTCCTCCACCCTGGTTCCTTCTTTGCCTCAAGATACGAGGCTAGTTCTTCCCCTACAAACAGGCAGAGAGGACTATACATTGTGTCGACCTCATCCGTGGTATCCCACAGATTCTCCAAGGTGCGGTAGCGCCGTGGCGCCTCCACATCGATAGATGGCACGGACACACCAGTGGGCAGGGAGGCGAACTCAATGTCGGACGTTGTCGGGACCGGTGTCGTGTGAGCCCGCGTCATAGGAGCCGTCTTCGTGGGAGTGGCTCGCGTCACGTGAGCCCGCGTCATGGGCGCCGGCGTCGTGGGAGTGGCCGTCGTCGCGCCTCCGGTATCGGCCACGGGAGGCGAAGGAGGTGGAGAGTCCGTCGCCGACGCGGTATCGTGTGCGTCGGAGGGATCGGCCTGCAGGCCGTGCTCGAGTTCGACGGTGAATGTCTCCAGCGCCGGTGAGTGGTGCTCTCCACCCGCGTTGGCGTGCCAATCCCATGCACTATCCTCATCGAAGACGACGTCCCTCGAGACGTGCACGCGACTCGTCGAGGGATGGAGCACACGGTACGCTGCCGAGCCTGGCTCGTACCCTAGGAACACCATGGGCACACTCCTGTCATCAAGTTTCTTCAGGCTGGGGTTCGTTACCTTGATGTTTGCGACACACCCAAAAGTGCGCAGGTGATGAACACTCGGACGATGCCCATACCACGCCTCGTGTGGTGTCATCTTCTCTACACTCTTTGTCGTGGACCTGTTGAGGAGGTATACGGCCGTCGTTACGGCCTCGCCCCAGAAGCGACCCGGCATGCCCTTGGCCTTCAGGAGGCAGCGAGCCATTCCAACGACAGTTTGGTTGCGCCGCTCCACAACGCCGTTCTGCTGGGGCGTGTAGGGCGCGGTGAGCTGTTGTCGCACCCCCTGGTCGGCGAAGTACTCACCGAGGCTGTGAGAGGTGAATTCACCACTTCGATCTGTGCGCAGCACCTTGAGCTTGTGCCCGGACTCGAGCTCCGTCGTGGCCTGGAACCGCTTCAGCGCCGCGGCCGCCTCGTCCTTGGCGGCTAGCAGCACCAGCCACATGTGCCTGCTGTGGTCATCAACCAGCAGGAGGAAGTACCTCTTCCCACCAGATGTTGGCGGGCTGATCGATCCACACAAGTCGGCGTGGACCAGCTCCAGTGGTGTCGTGGCTCGGTTGAGCGCCCTGTCGGGGAACGGTGCGCGACGATGCTTGCCGGCGAGGCAGGCCTCGCACACCCGATCAGCCTCGTCGACGAGTGGGAGGCCATGCACCATGTCGTCCCGGGCGAGCTGACGTAAAGCCCGGAAGTTGACATGGCCGTAGCGCGCGTGCCAGCGCCATGCGTCCTCGCTGCCGTGTACGGCGAGGCACACCGGCCTAGCCAGAGTGAGCTGCAGGATGTAGAGCCGGCCAGGGTTGCGCTCCACACGAGCGAGGAGACGCCCTCCGGGCTCACGGAGCTGGAGTACACCTTGGTGTATGTCTGTCTCGTAGGCAATTTCATCTAACTGCCCGATGCTGACTATGTTGCTAGACAGTTGTGGTATGAAATACACCTCAGATAATACAAGATGCTCACCATTGCAGCACTGGAACAGAATGGTGCCCTTCCCCTCGATGTGGACGGCTGATCCGTCGCCCAGCTTGACTGTGCCGCGCACACCGGTGTCCAGCTCGGAGAAGATTTCTCGGCGACCGGACATGTGGTTGCTGGCTCCGGTGTCCAGGTACCATGACATGTCGCAGTCCTGGCCCTCTGCCGCTGCGCGCGCCTGGGAGTGCTCCTCGTTGAGAAGCACGTGCCCACCGGCACCGGCCGTGGTCACCGTGACCTCGTGCGCACTTGCGAGGAGGAGCGCGGACTCGTGCGTGCCCTCCTGCGTCAGGTGCACCTGCTCCTTGCGCTCGCGTCGTGGCTCAGTACAGTCGCGGAGAAGTGCCCGTTTTTGTTGCAGTTGTAGCACTTCACCTTGCTCATGTCACGGCCGCCGTTGCCGGCGCCCTCGCGGCTAGTACCTCCGCCGTTGCCTTGGTTGTTGTTGCCGCGCCTCTGGTTCTGCGGCTTGCCGCGACGGCGGTTACCTCCGCCGCCGTTGCCGTTGCCGCCACCGCCGCCGGACCCCAAGTTCTGGCCTTGCTCACGCTCCCGGTGCCGTGCGTACCACTGCTGCTCTGTCATGAGCAGCTGGCCACCGCTGGCCTGCGTCGGGGCGTTGCCGCAGCGCTCTTCAGCGGTCCGCAGTCGCCCGATCAGCTCCTCGACCGAGATTGTGGACAGGTCAAGGAGCGTCTCAATCGCGATGGCGATCTGCGGATAGCGTGAGGGAATGACTCGGAGAACCTTTTGGACCACACGTACCTCTTCCACGTTGTCCCCCAGCGTGCGCAGCTGGTTGACGAGGGCGGTGATCCTCATACCGAAGGCGTCGAGCGTTTCGCCATCGCGGAAGGTGATCTGCTCGAACTCCGCGCGCAACCGTTGTGCGGTGGCCTCGCGGACGCGGTGCACGCCCATCCGCATCACCTTCAGCGAGTCCCAGGCGTCCTTCGCCGTCTTCTTCACCACGAGCACGCTGAGTACCTCCGGCGGCACCGCCCGAAGGATCACGCCCAGGGCGCTCTTGTCGTCGCGCACCGAGGCGGCATGGCCCTCGACGGCGTCCCAGAGTCCCCAGGACTCCTTGTGGACCTGCATAAACAAGGCCCACTCGATGTAGTTGGTCGGGGTGAGCGTAGGGAACGTCACGCGTGCGCCTGGTACGACCGGTGGGCGCTCCATGGCCGCCATGTCGTGCACCACCACCCTTCGCTCTCGCCTCCCGCGGCTGCGTCCGCGGCTAAGCTCTCGTGAGCGTGGTGGAGTCGCTGAGCGGCTTGCCCCGTTCCCGCCTGCAGCGAGGGGCGCCGTCGCCGCGGCCGCCGCGGCTTCCGCCTTCGCCCGCTCCGCCGCCGTCGACATGGTCGTCGGGATCGCAAACGGCTCTGATGCCAATTGTTAGAGTCTAATCCGCGCTGATCACTCGATCACACAAGGAAAGACTCCGTAGTTTTGCGTCGCGTTCAACTGTGCGACTTTTCTCGTTTTTTCTGCATCTATTTATTGGGTACAAAGGGAAACGGAGTGGCCGGTAGTTTCCTACCTCTACGCCACGACCCTGACCGCTCGTGCCATCCCACGAGTTCGCGTCGTGCTAAACCACCCCAGCTAATCGCATGGGCTAATGTGACGTGGTCACACCGTGCTACAGGCCCATGCAGCCTACATGCAAGGCACGCACAAGTCGCGGCTCTTGACTAACAAACTAAACTGGAAACAGACTAACTACTGCCAATTTATTTTTAGCGACTAGATTAGCTAACAGTCTGTACTTCGACTTCGAAAGACAGAGTTGGTATTTTTCTCTATCCACCACGGTCGGAGTGATAAATGGCGCTAGATCGATGTCACTATGCGCTCAGTTTACAAGGTAACTTTTATCGTTGCAGAATTTGATTTCTTTTTTTGATAAAATGACGGGCAAGAGGACTATTAAAAATGCTAAGTAGTCTCGTACTATTAAAATTAGGTAGCATCTTCTAAGAGTTGAATCTCAATGCCACCTCGCCTCGTCGTCAACATCCCCTCCCGGGCCCGCTCCCCAACGTGCATGCCGCCCATGCAGCTGGGTCCCACAGACGCCAACGGTCGGGCGCCAACTGTTTCTCCCTCAGCTCCAACAATGCTAGCTCCGCCACGATCACAGCCAAAGGTACGACTGTTCCGACCTGGGATCTCGTTCAATAAGCTCATTTTCTCTAAGTACCACTGCCTTGTCACCACGCCCACCACATGCTTAACTCATAAACCCACTACACCCATATGGATAGTTTTCTGCTCTAAGTCAGTATGCGCAAATGAAACCTTGATTGACAATGCATTAGACCACCAGTTTTCATTCAAATGTGTTTTCCACGCAGCAACACTTGCACCCAACTTGTACCTAGTACATGTGTACTCGGTCAATGTTAGATCAGAAGTTCTTCGCTCTACTCCCGTTCAATTTTCAAATTTTGAACTGTGCCTGTTTGACTCCTTTGACCAAGCATCAAACACAGTGTGATCGGTACCGCTGCCTGTCACGTTCGAACCGGATTCCCTTGATTCAAACGACCCCATCCTGCCTAACCACCCCACGTCCTTGCTTGGACCGCCACCATCGTCTAAAAAACTCGCGCAAGATCTCCCTCACCTATCCACACAGATTCAGCACACTATTCCTAGCGCGAATTCCCCTGGCCACGCCTCGGTTGACCACAACGCAATCGATGACAATGGACACGTGTTCACCCCATCCACCGCGGCCTCTCCGGTCACGTCTCGCTACATCCCAGCTTTAGATAGAATACAAGACCAACGCGACGGAGGCGCTACGCTTTCCATCGATCAACAAGATTTTTCTATCGATACGGCTTCGAACGTCGCACGCCACCGCCCCCCATCACATCCCACTGCGCAATCGACCCCACCCCAGTCGCCACAGCCGCCCTCCGGTCGGCTGTGCGCCTTGCCCGCCTCACCAGTCGCCAATTCGCACCAAAATTCTAACCCCACCGCCACTGAATCGGTGGGACCGCAAGCCCCAACCAATCCCTCCGCACCACATGACATATCCAACGCCTGCATGCACACGCATGCGGCTATCATCACGCCTACTACAGCGCCTGCCTCCCCTACCTCCGTCAGCCTACTCGCCGCCCCGTCCCCTCAGCTCCATCCCGAGACCGCCATTAACCGAGCACAAGCCCCTACGACTACTGCTGCCCTCGCGAGCTCTTCGATCCACACGCCGATGCAGGTCCCGCGCAGCTACCGGGAGGTTTTGCTCAGCCCCTCGCCTCGGGTACATGCATCTCCCCCTCCCACACCAGCGACTGCCCTGGCTTATTAATCACGCCCTCCTCCAATGCCTACACCCAAACACATCCACCACCACTACTCTCGCAAGAAAAAACCAAGGTGCTTCCGCTGCCTGGCTTCTGACCACATTGTTGAAGACTGCAGAGACCCCGTCCGCTGCTCCCGCTGCTGGCGCTCCGGCCACCGGAGTTTCAGGTGCAAAGCCATTCGCTTCCTCCCTTTCTTCCCTGCTATGCCCCCCTCCCCGAGTGCCACCTCTAACCCTGCTTTTGTGTGTCTGCCTTGCAGCCGTATGGCGCACACGACGGGTACGCACACCGCTTCCGGCTCATCTGCGGGCTCCAGGCGCTCGGACGGAGCTCCAATCTGGTTCGGCTCACACTGCATCCTCACCACTGATCTGCCGCCGTTCCGCCTTCCGCTCATCTTCGGGCCTCGCACCTCCTCATCGTCACCGCCTGTGCCATCCTTCGCCACTCCTTCACCACCCTCCCCGATCACCGCACCCACGGCGGCTTCATGCTTCTCTCCCTCGGAGCCACGCATCCCCCTCCTCGTCCCTCCAACCTGCCTGGTCCGCCAGGTTGACAACATAGCTTACGTCCACCTAGCCAACCCTATGCACAACCCATTCCGATTCATACGCCAAGCACTCGCTCGCCACCGCAACAATGTCTGCTTTGGCCTCACCTCCTCCGCACGAGGAGACGCTCGCCTCTCCTTTGCTAACGCAGGGAGCGCCTCGCGGCCACGGGACACGGCCCCATCCACCACGAGGGCAACACCCTCTTCTTCGAAAGACCTGAGCATGCTGATAACAAATCCACCGCCATCTTCATCCACATAGCCGAAATCGAAGCTTTCGACTATCCTGACGAGCTCTGGCACCCAGAGGGGGCAGAGTACTTCTTCTCCCACCTTGGCGACTTCGTCTCCGCCGACCAGCACTGCTTCTAGGGTGACCACTCCAGCGTTCGTGCCCTTGTCATGGTCGCTCGCGACTTTGTCCTCCCGCCCTGTCTCATGGTTCGCCTGCCTGACAACGATGTCATTGTTGTCACGCTGGAGAGCCGCGCGCTATTCCGCCATGGCTCTGGCGCCTCTCCTTTCTCCTCGGAGAGCAGCGATAGCTCCTCCCAAGTCTCCAACCCCACCATGTCTCCCACCACTATATCCCGCATTCGCAACATTGCCACCGCCATGTCACCCTTCGCCTGCACCCCAGAATCTCCACTGGGCCCTCCACCTTCTCCATCGACGGGTCGGCCTCTCGACGGCATCCCGATCCTTGCTGTCATGGCGGATGGCATGCTGGTCGCGATGTTGGTCCATGCTCCATGGAATCCTGCGGCTCGCTTGCCCTCGCCTGCCCTTTCGCGCGCGCGCACGCCTCTCTCGCCCCATCCTCTCACTGCCTGCTCCTCCTTCACCTCCTCCTCAACCACAGGAGCTGTCACCTCCACCTTCCCCACCTGCACCCACGGCGCCTCTCTCTGTGGTGATTCCTGCTGATCAAACGCTGGATATGCCTCCAGAGCCTCCTTATGAGTGCCTTGCCAGGCGTATCAGCAGGCGCGCAAAGATGGCTGTTGACTCTGGCATCAAGGCCAGGCGCAGCGCTCGCCTGGCTAAGCTCGACCCTCCTATCTACTCCACCATGACTGCCAAGGCCATGCGCTCCAAGGCCAAGAAGCTCGATCTGTCTGCGGCATCCAAGGACCTCTCTGACGCTCTCATCCATGCCCGTCTCTGCGATGAGACGGGCCTCATCGACGGCTCCGTTCGCGGCCCGGCTTCGCCGGAGGAGCTGGCTGTTGTTGCTGATGTCTGTGGCGCTTCGCCTGAGATGGTCGGCGACATCGCCTCGGGCTCCGGTGTCTCCGGATCTCCATGATGCTCTACCTCATCCTCGGCCACACGTGGAGCAGCCTGTGCTGGCCTTGTATCCGGTGCTTCGCACCATTAAGTCCCTGTTATCTTAGTCCTATGATAGTTGTAATGATGCTCACTACTTATTCTGTCAGTGCATCGATCTGCACCAGGAACTGCCGGGCTTGGCTTTTGGGTATCTGTCCCCATGTAAGGTGTCAACTTATCTTTCCATTATGAAAAACGAGACGTTCTCTATCGTATCCTGGAACGTGCGTGGTTTAGGTGACAATGATAAGTGTGCTAATGTGTTCTCCGAAATAAAACAACTGAGGCCCTCAATCGCTCTGCTACAAGAAACAAAATTACAAAAACTTGATTCCATTAAACTACGATCCATATTGCCACGCTTCCTCGACTCTAATAACCACCTAGACGCGATCGGATCTGCCGGTGGAATCTTATCTGCAACTAACTCTCGCTGCTTCTCGCTCCTTAACTGTCAACACAAACGCTTCACTACCACCTTAACTCTATCATGCCTTGCTTCGCCACATCACATCTTCGTTACTAATGTATACGCCCCCTCTTAACGAGCACTAAAACTTAAATTCCTAGATGAACTTAAGAAAATTAAGCCACCAACCACATCTCCCTGGCTCCTCATTGGTGACTTTAACCTCACAAGATTTCCAAATGAGCGGAACAACAACAATTTCAGACGATCGGAAGCCGATGCCTTCAATGACACAATTGATCACCTTGCTCTATTAGAAATACTGCTCTTGGACAGACAGTTCACCTGGTCAAACAAACGATTATCGCCCACGCTAATTCGCTTAGATAGAGTACTCATCAACCTTCCTTGGGATGCTCTATTTCCAAACACACACCTAACCTCTCTCACCAGATTTGTCTCCGATCATGTTCCTCTTCTAGTTACTATATCCACTGCAGTCCCTTCTTCCCGCCTTTTTAGATTTGAACGTTTCTGGACCTCATTCCAGGCCTGTACCAACACCGTGCGGGCCTGTTGGCAGCCCAACGGACACGGCCCACACACTGATCCAGCTGCTACCCTCGCCCACAATATCAAAAAAAACAAGATCGGCCCTAAAATCATGGGCCAAGACGCTCTGGCCCATCTATCAACGGGAAAATAACTGCAAAATCGCTATCCAGGCCCTCGACCTAAACGAAGAATTCGCTCCTCTATCTCCCCTCGAGCAAAAACAAAGGCTATTCCTATCTAACGTGTTACAATGTGCTATCAAGCAAAAGATCGCTTTTTGGAAACAAAGGGGGAAGATTCAAGTCGCCATTGATGGTGATGAGAACTCTAGATTCTTCCACGCCTCGGCAACTCAGCGCTCTCGCTCAAATAAAATCCCTATGCTTATCCATAACTCATCCGAAGTTTTCCTACACGAACAGAAAGCCGATATCCTAAAAAGCTTTTTTCAACAACTAATCAGATCTGAGAAACACGACACTTGGAACTTCAGTTTACACCAACTATACCCCTCTACCCTCCCCCAACTCTCCGATCTTACACAACCTTTCTCACAAGATGAAATCCACCAGGCTTTCCTTAACATGAACACAAATGCAAGCCCCGAACCAGACGGCTTTGGACCTATCTTCTTCAGAAAATACTGGCACGATATCAAACACTCAATACTACCATTCTTCTCTGCCTTCCACGATCAAACGTCTTCTCTTGAACGTTTTAACCGAGCCTTCATGGTTCTCCTTCCCAAAACCCTGGCGCCAACGTCTCCCGATGCTTTTCGACCAATCTCCCTTCAAAACTGTACCCCAAAGGCAGTCGCCAAAGTTCTCACTAACAGAGTAAAGCCACTAATCCCTCTGCTCATCCACTATGATCAAACAGGGTTCCTTCATGGACGCAATATCGCTGAGAACTTTGTTTATGCAGCCGATATCCTTAGTACCTGCCACACACGTAAAGCTCCGACCATGGTCTTCAAGCTGGATTTCAAAAAAGCTTTTGATTCCATCTGCTGGTCTGCCCTCCTTCAAATCCTACAAGTTCGAGGCTTTCCCCCATTATTTTGCTCATGGGTTCACGAAATTCTATCTACTGGCAAAACGGTTGTTCTCCTAAATGGTATTCCGGGGCCATGGATACAATGCCGATGCGGTTTACGACAAGGAGACCCATTCTCGCCATACCTGCTCATCATTGTTGCCGATGTCCTTCAAAGACTAATCGCAAACGCATTCAAACAAAATGTCCTTTGCCACCCACTACGTCCAACTGAACCTCCAGTGACGCTGCAATATGCGGACGATACTCTCATCATCGCTGCGGCCAATGATTCAGCTTCCCTAATCCTAAAACAAACGCTCCACGATTTTTCCCTTGCAACAGGCCTGCTTATCAATTTCCAAAAAACAGCACTCCTCACCATCGCCACTGAACCATCCTTGCAAAACAAAATCACCACTGCCACTCGATGCTCGCTATCCTCCTTTCCACTAATATACCTAGGCCTTCCACTCTCCCCTACTAAGCTGCCGCTCACAGCTTTCGACCTAATCATTGACAGCTTTCGAAAGTTCCTCTTCGGCTGGGTGGCGCGTCTGCTCTCGCGCGGTGCTCGTCTAACTCTGCTCACTGCAGTTCTAGACTCACTGACAGTGTACTTCATGTCAGTTTTCCGTCTCCCCAGGTCCATCTTAACCAAACTTGACGCCATTCGTAGGGCGTTCTTCTGGTCTAACGAAGCTACTTGCATAGGGGCAAGCTGTTTAGTCGCTTGGAAAAATGTTTGCAAACCAAAAAATTCTGGTGGTCTAGGCATTAAAAATCTTGAGATTCAGAACCGCTGCTTGCTTATGAAATTTTCCTTCAAACTTTTACAGAACCCCAATGTCCCTTGGACACAGTGGTACCACCAACAACACCCTCTTGGCATCACAGCAAAAGCTGCAAGGCCCTCCTTCCTCTGGAAAACTATCAACAACCACTTGCCAATGCTCATCGACCACTCTTTTGTCATCACCTACAATGGTCTCTCCACTTTCTTTTGGTTAGACACATGGCTCATTCAGTCACCTCTCCATAAAGTTTTCCCCAACCTACACTCACACTCCTTGGATGACAAGGTTCTAGTGGCTATGATATGGCAAAATGGCTTATTAACGAACCTGCGGAACCGTCTATCTAATGCTGCTGCTCGCGAGCTGGACTGCGTTCTGTTGCTGTTGCAGGATTTTCAGCAGGTACCTAGATCGGACGAACGGTCCCTCTCCCACGGGCTGCCATTCTCTGCCAGGAATGCCTACTACTCCATTCTGGCTGAGGACGCTACTGATACACACCACCACTTCATCTGGGGTTCCATGGTGCCAATCAAGGTCAAGATCTTCGCTTGGCTTCTCCTCCGCGATCGGCTGAACACGAAGGCCAACATGCTTAACAAGCATATTGCACAATCAGCTGCTTGCCCACGGTGCCAAGACCCACACGAGGATGCTCTTCATCTCATCTCCAACTGCTCCTATGCAACACAGGTCTGGTCCTCCTTGGGACTGCCATCTCCAACCTCACTGGATGATCTGCAACAACACCCCACGATCCTTGGTCTCAACCCAAACATCTGGCCATCAGTCGCCCTGACGGTGGCATGGAAGATCTGGGACTCGAGGAATGCCTTTGTCTTCAGAAACGAGGATCACTCCCACCGCATCACAATTCGTAACATAGTAGCTGATTTCTCCCTCTGGGTCTTCCGGTTTAGAAACAAAGAAGATAATGCTTCGGCTAAGCAATGGCTGAATTTCCTCTCTGCCGCTATTCATTAACTGTTGTTGCTGTAATATGAACCAACGCTGTAATTCCTCGATTCTCTTTTGAGTGGTAATATATTCAGGTGGGGAAGCTCTCCCCCCGGTGACCGTTCAAAAAAAATATCTTAGCATGTATCATGTACTTGGTAATAGCAAACACGCTGATGTGTCAGAGAATTAAAGAAGAGAGAGGGTTAGAGTAACATAGATAGATACCGTATCATGTTAAATGCTATACTACTTTGTGACATGCATGGAAATAAATATGATCATCTATGATACTACTACTCTATAATACTATGCACTATGAAGCTAGTATCATACGCTAGTATTATATGCATTATACTAGTATATGATACTCCCCACTATGAGTAGCCTAAGGAAGGTAGGGAACAAGGACCAATTCGAAGATGCTAGACCTTGGCCTTAATGTCATATGCCCCATAACTGCTGAGGTGAATAGAGATCGTAACTGTAGCATATACTCCCTCCGTTCCAAAATATAAGTCTTTGTAGAGATTTCACTATGGACCACATACGGATGTATGTAGATGCATTCTAAGTGTAGATTCACTCATTTTGCTCCGTATATGGTCCATAGTGGAATCTCTTCAAAGACTTATATTTAGGAACAGATGGAGTACTTTGGTTTGCAGGTAAAAAGTAACTAGTCAATGCATTGGAGTAACAACATGTGTAGAAAAAATAATTTAATGTTCACCGGGAAGAGATTCCCCACCTGAATTTATATTTAAAATAGCCAAAAATGGCGTAGTTTCACAACAGCGATATAGGAGAGAGTGGCAACCTAAGATACACACAATGGAAGAAAGCCACGAAGCAGCGTCATCGTGGTGCTCAGGAGAAGTAGAACGCACTAGGCACACGCATCCTCATGACATATCTGATTAGGGCGTTGCTCGTGGAACACAAGCCATGTGCTTCCCCTCACATCAGCAAGCCAAGATTCGTCGTCAATTCTAGTCAGGCCCGTATAATCTCTTAGGCAAGGACAAAAGGCCACGGTTGATTCTACAACCTGTTGTCCACACTATTCTCGCTGAGCATTGCAGCACCATACGTAGCCACTAGCTTATATATTCCTACTGCTTCCCATATCTAATATATTTTGTGATGGTGTGCCACTTTAAATAGAATAAAATTAGGCAACTTGTCTTGACTACTGAGGAATACTATATCCATACCGGCTAACTCAGTTGAGATGTAAATAGCCCATATATATAACTTTCGTTGGTCCGCCTCCTGACCACTACAATAAACCATGGTGGATGAGAGATATTCTGGCCAGCTAGTTGATAACTATTAACCATTGTGGATGAGAGCTAGGAAGAAATAAAAACGATAATAACTCATCGACAAGGTGGTTGACTTGCTATATATATTTTTCCCTTTCAAATAGTAAGCATTTAGGGATTAAGCTGGAGGCATACCTCCATTCCTCTAACCAAGTGAGCTTGCCATACTTGGCTGCATATCAACATAAAAGAGGTCTCTGGAGTTACATCCACTCCGGCTGTGTGATCAGTTTGCTATACTTAGCAGGATATTAATAATACTCCCTATGTTCCTAAATATATGACGTTTTGGCAGTTAAACATCATATATTTAGGAATGGAGGGAAGATTAAAGTAGTACTCCAGTAGTGCGCGGCTCCTGTTTCATGCGGCTCCGCTGGGCCTTTCCATGTTTTCCAGCTGATTTCACGCATGCACTAGCTTCAAGCACACGCACAGCCGCAAACATAAAATCAAACGGCGATTACTTTGTCAGACCTTTCGCTCCCTAGAATTGTGGTAAAAGTATACATGAAACTGGTTCCATTTTGCCAAAGCATGGTGTCTCAAGATCTTTCAAAAGTCAATATGTAACTTCACATATACACAATTCAACCTCACCACCAGCTAGCATAAACACACTAGAAAAATATCAGATTTTTTAATTAAAGAGATTTTTTATGAATATTTTGTATCTTGCTATTAGTTATGAGTTATACAGGAACGAAACCACTGTCCAAAACCCATTATTTTCATCGAATAACAGGTATCACCAAGAATTTGGCTGTCACGCAGGCAGACCTCCATGACTATGGTGAATAAAAATGACACTTCATGGCAGTCATACTCTTATGAAGAGAGCCACATGAATATAAGTTGACGGCTAAGCTTACTTAACTTTTTTTTTATGGTTATATATATAGCACCGATAGAAACTCGTCTAACAGAAAAAGGTAAGTTTACAGACTGAAACAACATTTGACTCGATATACTAGTTAGACAATGTAATTCAGCAGGGAACAGGTAAGTGAATGAGGTTTTCAGAGAGAGCACACCAGTTAGTGATTAAAAGGCAGAATGGCCACAAGTTTAACAAGAACAATAAGGGTACTAAACAAGTAGCAGTTTGAAAATTCCAGCATTCAATGTCTGACAGAGCAACATGGTACCTGCGGTCTTCAGTTCTCTTTCATACCCAAATATTACAGGAACTCCTAGCTGGAGAAGTTACGGCGTCCTAAACCTCCCCGAGATAAATCTGCTTGTCACTGCCGCAAGATCCGATGGGCTCAGTGAGGTGGAAAGCGGTCACACTGACGGAACCGTTGTGTCCAGGAAGCTTGTACAGGATCCGCCTCGATGCTGTGTCCCAGGTGTAGACTATGCGATCAACACTCCCAGGTCCCAGCAGTGAGCCAGTGACCTTGCGATTGTCGGGTGACCAGCTGCACTTCACCAGGGTCTTTTCAAAGTTGTGAAATGCAGTGAGGTCGGCGGCAGAGGAGTTTTTTAGTGTACTGGACTGCTTGAGACTAACATAGGCGCCTATTCGCCAATGAAAATATAGGGAACTAAAACTGGACATCCTTTTGCTATCCTTTGCTTAACACCATGAGACAGAATAAAACACGAATATCTTTTGCGGAGAACTTGTCTTGAAAGAGAGTGTTTGACAAAAAACTACCACTTTAGGGGTTCGCGTCCCACAGAACTACCACTTTTTTAGAAGTGGCCGAAAACTACCAAAAAACGTAATCACGTGACTAAAAACTACCAGGTTGACAGAATGGTTGTTTTGACCGTTTTAACCGCGATTCTGACATGAGTGGCCCACGTGCTAGGCTGGCGGCCCGCCTAATGGCTAACGGCGCGCGCGCGGTGCCGTTAGAGCCGCTCGCACCTGGTCGGACCAGGTCAGACCTGGCCGGCCGGCTCCCCATTCCCCACCAGCTCTCTCACTCTCCCCCGAGCTCCTCCCTAGCCCTAGCCGTCGCCAGCCATGGCGGCTGTGGATGCAAACTCCGACGGCGATTCAGGCATACCTCCGGGCGGCAGCGCGGCGCAACAGCCTTCTCAGTCCAAATCTAATCCTTCCGCGGGCGGCGCGCAGCAGAGGTTGGATTGTTCGGCGCCGGCGCGACCACTGTCGACGACAAGAAGCAGAGCTCAAGGTCGGCGGGAGCTTCCTCGTTCTGCGGGCGGTGGCAGGTACGGCATCTCATCCAGTAGATCCCACCATAGACTATGAGATTCAGAGATTCAGAGAATCAGTAAATTAGGCTAGTTTTTTGCATGGTTAGATTTAGTTTTGGTGACCTTACAAATTGTTAGTATTGTGCATACATTGTTGTGTAAGAAACTGAAAAAAGCAGTTTGACAGAAACTCAATATTGTGCCTAGTTAGGTTCAGTTATCCTGTTTTCAGTTAATAAAGGTTTTTCATTTTATAATTTTCAGAATTGATGACCCAAAGTGGTCAATTTGGTTCCATTTCAATGCCAGAGAATCTATGGTTCGACATTTATACCAGTCAGACATATCATATTTGACAATGCTTTCTCTTATTGGGAGTGAGGGCTTTGTGGCTGATGATTATATGTACTATGTATTTGACTAGGAGAAAGGATTAGAAGGTTTAGATAAAATATGCTGTGAAGATGATGTGCAGCAGATGTTGGCACACTCTCATAGTGAAAAGATTCTGAACATAAGAGTAGTGGGAGCTCTTGAGGCATGTAATGCAGATGAAAATCATGAAAACAGAGATAGTTATTTTGCTGAACATTGCATTAACACTCAACAAAGTTGCACTAAGTTGGTGGATATAAGCATGGACAGAAAGGAAGAGCTGAAGAAAAGCATGGTGCAGAGAGAGGCTGATCTTAACCATTTTGAAGGTGACACTGATGTGTCTGAATTTGTTACTGATGATGAAGCTGCAAATTCTGGTTCAGATGGGAACAATGTGGATTTTCAGTCAGAGTATTCCTCTGAAGATGAAGCTGCAAAACAAGATATAACAGTGGTACAAAAACTGAAGGTAGTGAGAAAACCTGGTCCAACCAGTAGATCCCACCATGAGGTCGAGAAAATGGAGAAAGCAGATTGGTTCCCTGAAGCAGATGAAAAATGTTTCCCTGGTGATTATGGCATCAGTGCTGAAGAAGATGAGCCTGAAGGATCCTATAAACTACCAAGTGGTAGGAAGAGAAGGAATAAGAAGTTGAAAGACAGGATATGGTATGATCACAAACTTCAAGGACCAGTAGAATAGTTCTGTAAGGGCTTGTGCTTCACAACTGTGTATGAGTTCAGAGATGCACTTAGGGATTTTCACATTAGGACTTTGAGAAATTTTCAATACCACAGAAATGCCCCAGATTGGATTATTGTTTGGTTCTCAAAGAGAGCCGCCCAGGGATGTGATTTTTATATATGCGCCTCTAAGTTAGCTCATGAAAAAACATTCTGCATCAAGAAGTGTGATATGTTGCACACTTGTGGAGCATGTGCAGAGTCCACAAAGGTTACTACTAAGTGGGTGTCAAGGTCAGTAGAGGAAGCATTGAGAGAAGACATTAGATCTCCTATGGATGCATTAATTAAGAAGACCAAGACTAAGTTTACAGTGGATGTATCAAGAAGTGTGGCATATAGGGCAAGGAGGAAGGCTGTTGATGTAGTTCAAGGTGACCAAAAGCAGTAGTACTTGAGGCTCAGGGATTATCTTCAAGCAGTTCTTGACACAAACCCAGGTAGCAGGTGTATAGTAACGACATTTGAAGATCCAGAGAACCCAGCACCTACTCCTAGATTCAAGTATATGTTCTATTGTTTAGAAGCTTCAAAGGAAGGTTTCCTTAATGGTTGCAGACCATTTATAGGTCTTGATGGATGCTTCATCAAGTTAACCACTGGACAGCAAATTCTTGCAGCCACAAGAAGGGATGGAAACAACAGTATTTATCCTATAGCTTTTGGTGTGGTTGACAAGGAAGATGGTGAAAGTTGTAATTGGTTTTTAACTCAATTGAGATGTTGCATTGGCAGTGCCAACAAATTTGGAACATATACTATCATATCTGACAGGCAAAAGGGCTTGCTTAAGGCAATAAATGAGGTATTCCCTGATTCACCTCAAAGGTATTGTCTTAGGCACATATATGCAAATTTTCAATATGCTGAATTTAGAGACCAGGAACTAAAGAAGTGTATTGACAAGGCTAGCTACTCCTACACTAAACATGGGCATGAACTAGGCATGGCAGAGCTGAAAGCACAGTCTAAGGATGCTTGGAAATGGCTCAAAAAATTGAGGTCTCTACTTGGGCTAGGTTTGCTATGGATCATACTTGCAAAACAGATTAGTTGTGAACAATCTAAGTGAAGTCTTCAATAAGATGATACTAGATGTTAGGGCCAAACCAATAAGGACAATGTTTAAAGGGATTAGGATCAAGCAAATGATCAAGAGGCAACAAACTAGGGAGAAGTTACAGATTAGCAGGTGGACAATCACACCAACCTACTCAGAGATTTTAGAAGAGAACAAGCAGTATGCCAAGTATTGCTAGGCAGAGAGCTGGTCCAACAATTTGGCAAGTTACTAGCAAAGAAAAACAGTATTGTGTGGACATGGAAGGGTATACATGTGATTGCAAGAGATGGAACATGACTGGTGTACCTTGCATTCATGGCATATCTGTAATGACAAAGCAAAAGTTGCATCCTGAGGACTATGTCAATGACTTTTTCAAGAAGCCACTTTATTTGGAGACATACAAAGAAATACCCTGTTCCTGGTCCAGATTTCTGGCCTCACACAAACACTCCAGACATTGAATCTCCTGCGTTCAAAGAAAAGGCAGGCAAAAAATAGACTGCAAGGAGGAAAGGAAAGTTTGAAGTTCCTGCCCCAAGAGACACCAGCAGGATGGGAACAATTACCTGTGGAAATTGTGGGTTGGAAGGACACAAGTATACAAGTTGCAATAAGACTCTTAGGCCTAAACTGCAAATGAGGAAAAACAAACACCAGGTAATTATCAAGCATTAGAGCAATGTTTTCTTCTACATAGTCTAATCTAAGTGAAGTTGGATCTTTAATGTAGGAAAACAGGGCAGTTTATGCACCTGCTCCAACTGCTCCAGTACAAACTCCAAGAGCACCAGCCCCTACTACAAGAGCACCAGCTACTGCTGCATCAGCACCAGCACCACATGCAAGAGCACTAGCTCCTACTGCATCTGCACCAGCTCCTACTACAACAGCTAAAAGGGGTAGGCCTGCAGGTGGAGGGAGAGGCAAAAGATTCAGTGCACCAAGATCCGTTGCTGCAACATCAGATGTTTTGGCTGGTACCAAAAGGAAGAGGTTTGCAAGCAGCAAATTAAAGGGTTATTTCTATGCAAGTGGTAACTAACACTATAAAAAGGTAGAACTTCTCTCTTTGAACCTGTTTGAATTAGTTTAGAACCTGTTTCACTTTATTTTGAACCTCTCTGTACTTTTCTGAATTTGTGTCTGTCTGAATTTGTGTGAACCTGACTAAATCTGACTATACTTCTATCCAATTTGACATATAACGTGGGCCTGATGGTGGGCTTCCGTGTTGGACCTAACTAACCCACCAAGCCTGCCACACTGTCTACATAAGAGAGGCCACCAGAAACCACTGGATCCCTGTGCCTCATTCCCCTTGACCAAAACCTAGCCGCCACTGATGGATCCACAGTTAGCAGAGGTAGTTGATGAACAAGACGAGGTTGCTAGGGCTGAAAGAAGGGCTGAAAGGAGGGCCAAACGTCGAGCACAGGCACAGGAGCGATGCCAGAGGATTGCTGCCATGATTATGGCGGAACGCAACCATAATGACGTGAAGCAGTTCAAGGAGGTGTTCCCAGAAGGAACCAACATCACAGATGAACTAATCATCTGGTGGGCCAGAGACAGGGCATCTTTCCATCGATTCCAAGCAACAAGGAAGAGATGGACTCAGATCATGGCTACAGCAAAAGGAAGACAGGATTGGGATTAGTTCAACGCGGTAGTTTCTGACTAAATTGTGGTGTTCTGAATCTGCTTGTCTTGTGCTAAATATTGCCCTGAATCTTGTACTTAGTCTTGTTTTGAATCTTGTTCTTAGTCTTTTTTTGAATCTTGTCTTGTTCTGAACTTTATGATTGCAGTGAAGGATGCAGTTCAGGAGATGCACGAACCATGATGAAGACGATGCAATGTGGCTGCCTGAATCTATGTTAAAGACTATGCTCATTTATGAACTATCTATGTTTGGGTTGTTGAAAAATCTATGTTAAAGACTATGCTTATTTTAAGCCTGAACTTATGCCTGAATCCATCTATCTGCATTTATCTGAATGTTTCTATACTTGGGCTTTGCTAAAATGTGATTTTTTGGTCCACTTTGACCAACAACTACTCCATTGTTTTAGCACAAGTTCCAATCTACTGGGTTTCAACAAAGACTTTAATTGCAGCACAACTACCACAATTTCTCATCACTCAATCTACCACTTCCCCACTGTCACACTCCACCGCACTTCCTCCACTCCAACATTTAAGTAGCCCAACAACTCACTCTATCTCTGCTCACTCTATCTCTGCTCACTCTATCTCTCTCTTGAAAACCTCACTCTACCTACATCCATGGTTGGTTCTTCCTCTACGCCAGACCCATGGCTGAACCCCTTCCCCACCGGCAAGGGCTGGGTTGCCATGCTTTTTGGGTCGGCTCGCGGCGACGAAGACCTCTTCCTCGACTACATGAAGATTGCCATGAGATACAGCAGCGCAGAAGGGCTCGTGGATGCATCAGAAGAGGTGAGGAAGAAGGCGACGACAGAGGAGAAGCAGCGCATGGACCAACGCTATGCAACCCCAGGTAAGGGTATCATGCCCATCGACATGTTGCTGTGGGCAATGAAGGAGGCGGACTCCGGCGATGCTGGGCAGAGAGAACGTTGGGCAGCCCACCGCTATATCCCTCCAGCACGAGCTACAGCGGCAACTACTATGGGCAACGACGACGAGGACCTGCAAATCATTGCCCCACCAGCACTGCTGGCTCGCCGACGTCCTCCTCCCATCATCATCATCGATGGAGACGAAGAGGAGGTGCCAGAGCTGCCACCTACCACTCAAGTCAAGAAAGAGGTGCGACGGTCAGGTCGCATAGCAGGGCAGGGGCCTAACAATCTGAAACTGTAAGTTTCAGATTCAGTTACAGCAGTTATCGCCAGATCTATGTGAGATTCAGTTCTGTCAGTTTAGTTCTATCAGTTTATCAGGGTGTTTGCAATCTCAGTGAGATTCAGTTCTGTCAGTTTAAATGTCTTTGAACAATTTCAGTGTCCATGTGCTATCTATGTAAGACTAAATGCTATCTATGGGAGATTAAATGTCTTCCAAACTTCTCTGAATTTGTATGAACCTGTGATGAAGCAATTTCTGAAATAAACAGATCTCAGCAAGAACTTATGATACAACACACAGAAATAAACTGCATCAGACTTAGATAATTTAGTTCTTAACTTAACTTAGCACCAGTTCTCAGCATCAGAATAATATTTCGGCAGTACAGATCAGGGCAAACAGCACCCCCCACACCAACCAAAATGATCTGAACCCATTACAGTTCTTAGGTAGTTCAAAGGTAGTTCATAGGTAGATCAGGGCATATTTGCATCAGACTGATCATTCATAGGCCAATTATATATATAGGCCTCATATATACTTACCATCCAGAGCTGCCACTTCACTCCCCCATCACAACTTCCTTTATCTTGTCCAGCTTTTCCTTGCACCCATGACCAACCTTCAGGAGCTCAACAATGACATTCTCCAGCTTCTTCTTCTCTTCTTTAAGGAGGTCTTTCTCCACCTCTAGCACCTTCATGGCCTTCCTTGTGTTTTGGATTATATCAGCTTGACTCTGAAGGATGCACCTTTGTTCTTTTTTGAGCTTAAGCTTCTCCATTTGAAGCTCAATCTTTGCCTGCTCCTCAAGTTGCTTCTTCTTCTCCTTCAGTTCATTGATTGGCAGGCTTTTGCAATCCATGTCATTAGATTTGATTCCATCCTGATAATCAAACAACTTGGACACATCATCCACCAGCTGGCTATACTGATTGGCCAGAGAATCAAGCTCCTTTTGCAGTTTTGCAACCTCTATCCCATGAGCCTCATTATCCTGGGCTCTACCAAGGTTCTGCTCATGATACATATCCCAGAGCTTGCTTAAGCACCTTTGCAGAATTACAGGCCAGGGGGCATCTACCCACTCCAGAACACCACAGTTCACACCACCCTGAAAATCAAATTAAATTTACAGTGAACACCACAGTTAACAAGCAAATTCAGAATAACAAATCATAAACAAAAATGATATAAATACCTACGCTAGCTAGTTAGTTCTATACTAAAAATACAATACATCAATATGTTTCATATGTTTCCAGTGCTCTTTACTACAAGTACAGTATTCAGACATACCAATGTTTTCAGACTTAAGGAAAATTCAGAAAACAGCAACTAAACACTCTGTTCCCACTACGTAGGAGAAATTCAAGCTAATCAAATCCACACCAACTTCATCCATTACCTCAGTAGCACATCCTATGAATCTCCTGCCAGTGTCAGTGCCTTCAAATGCCACAAACTTGCCTGGCCTCTGCCTGTGCAGCATGCACCTTCTATCAGATTCAGTCACAAGCCCACAGAAACTAGGGTCTATCACAGTGTCAGGAGTTTGCTGCAACAGCGAAAGCATATCTATATCAACAACAACTCACATATATCAACTTAAATGGAAAAATCTCAAATATCTTCAAACCCTAACCCTAACCCTAGAACAGAACAGTCAGGAGAGGGAGAGGATAGACTGAGCTGACTTACAAAGTACTCCATCTGCATGCTGCTGAACTCGCTCATGTACTCGTCATCGTCGTCCGACGTCTCGTTGCTGTTCGGCCACGACAGCATGGTCGAGGCGTTGCCGGAGTGTGAGAAGAAGAAACAGAAGCAGAGGAGAGCAGAGAGGAGTGGAGCGAGCTCGGGGGATAGTGAGAGAGCTGGTGGGGACGAGCGGCCCAGTCGGCCAGGTTATGACCAGGTGCGACCAGGTGCGAGCGGCTCTAACGGCACCGCGCGCGCGCCGTTAGCCGTTAGGTGGGCCGCCAGCCTGGCACGTGGGCCACTCGCGTTAGAATCGCGGTTAAAACGGTCAAAACAACCATTCTGTCAACCTAGTAGTTTTTAGTCATGTGATTACGTTTTTTTGGTAGTTTTCGGCCACTTTTAAAAAAGTGGTAGTTCTGTGGGACGCGAACCCTTAAAGTGGTAGTTTTTTGTCAAACACTCTCTTGAAAGAAGAATGATCTAAAAACATAAAAAGCAGCTGACAACTCGTGCCACGAGTTGACTCGGTAGTTTGATGAATTGATTCAGCAAGGAACAAGCAAGCTAAGAAGTTTTTCCAAAGACCACATACAGTTAGTGATTAATATGGAAGGGACAGAATGTTCACAAATTTAATGGAGGAAACCAGAAGGTAGGGAACAAGGATCAGTTCGAAGATGCTAGACCTTGGTCATAATATAATCCACAAAGGTTGCGCATTATAAAAAGGATGGACAGTGTGTTGTTTGCTTGGACTTCAAAGGACGAAGTCAGTATTTTTCTCTATAGACCATGGCTGGAACAATCAGTCCGCTAGGGTACTATATATGCTCCCAATTCACAAGGTAACTTTGATCAATTGCAGAATTGGATGTTTCGACAAAAAGTCAGGAAAGAGAACTAGTGAAAACTTATCACTAGGCTCATGCTACTAAGTTAGAGATCAACTTTTAAGAATTGAGTGACATAAGTCGCATAACACCTGAGGAGAATAGAGATCATAATTCTAACTTTGAAGACTCAAACTTGACAAAAATGAACTTATGTTGCAACTATTTCTTAAATGGTCACTGGGGAGAGATTCCCCATCCAAATTTAAATTTAAAAAAAGCCCAAAATGGATGAGCTTTACGACAGCGATAGACAAGCAGATGGAGAGAGGGATCACAACATCAGCCATCATAGGGGAGTGTGTGGCAACCTAGCTAAACTGTAAACGCCAAGGGAAGAAAGCCAGGCAGCAACATGATCTTGGTGCTCAGGGGGAAGGCGAATGCGCCAGGTACAGGCATCCTCTGACACATCTGGAGAAACAACTGTAGGTTAGGGCGTTGCTCGCAGAACGCTACCGGTGCTTCCAAATGTTTTGGTAGGAGAGAAGCGCAAATAGTTTGTGATCTACCTCACACCAGTAAGCTAGACTCTTGCATCGATCTAGTCAGGCCCGTAGCATCTCTTGGACAAGGGGACTTTGACATGCTTGATTGCATCTCTTGCCCACACTATTCTCGTTGACCGTTGCAGCAGCATACATAACCACAAGCTTAAATATTCCTAATGCTTCCCATATCTAATGTATTTTGTGATGGTGCGCGATTTAAGAGAATAAAATTAGGCAAATTGTCTTGGCTACTGAGGAATACTACACTCGTAGGGGCTTGCTCAATTGAGATAAATAGCCCATACATATAACTTCCTTTAGTCTGCCTCCTACCACTACAATAAACGATGGTGGATGAGAGATATTCTGGTTAGCTAGTTGATAACTGTAAACCCGCTGTGGATGAGAGCTAGTAGTCTATATATGCATGCACACCAGACGAGGCTAGGAAGAAATAAAGACGATATATAATAACTCATCAACATGGTGGTTGATGTGTGCCATCAATTTGGGGTGAACCCTGACCAACCAGTTCCAAAACAAATTTGTAATGCTAGTGGGTGGAGGAGGGAATGGGGCAAATAAAAAGTTATGTGTATTTACGCCAAATAAAAGCAGTAACGACATGGAAGGAAAGAAAATGAATCGTTTCCTCATGTCTTAGAAATAACAGTTAGTTTGCATCCATCCCATTTTGCGATTTACCAGATTATCCTTTGTAAAGATCACCCCACGATTAAGATAGCGTATGAAAACCTTTTATCTTCAAGGGTGCTTTAATCTTTCAAGTATACTTCATGCGGAAAACAACCCCAGAGATTATTAGATCGAGTATTTAACAAAAAAACTACCACAATTCATGGAACCGTGCCTACAAATTACCACTTTACGAATTTGTGCGAAAAACTACCATTTTTTCACTAATCTTTGACTAAAAACTACCATGTATGAAAAGTGCCCGGTTCGACTCGTTTAAACTCGATTATGACAGGGTTGGCCCACACATAAGCATTGACCGTACAGTGACCGGAGCACTGCCAGTCGAGATCCGCCGCGGGCAGGCCCCAGGCCGCCGCCCGGTCGCTCGCCGTGCCTGCAGGTCGCGCCGCAGGGAGGCTCCAAGCCGCCGCCCGATCGCTCGCCGTGTCTGCAGGTCGCGCCGCAAGGAGGCCCCAAGCCGCCGCCCAGTCGCCATGGACCCCTTTGTGCTCGTCGGCATCCGCGGCGCCGTCAGGGCGCTCCATGCGCGGAGCGGCGAGGAGCAGTGGCTGCGGATTGCACCCCCCACCGAGCAGGTGACTCCTCGAGGCGGGGCGGGAGGCAGGGCAGCTCCGGCGGCAAAGGGCGCGGGACGGGCGGCTCCGGCAGTGACCCGCGGCTCCAGCAGCGAAAGGCAGCGGCGGCGGCTCCCGCGGCTGCCACGACGAGCGGCTCCAGGGGCCAAGGGCGGCGGCTCCAGCGGCGAGCGGTTTCCACGGCTGCACCTGCGGCGAAGTGCGGCTCCGGCTGCACCTGTTGGCCACGCTGGCGCCTGAACTATGGGCCCGGCCTGGCAGAAACGTGATTAAACGCGGCGAAGCGGGCGGTTCCACGACTTGGTAGTTTTTTGTCACTGATTAGGTAAAAAGTGGTAGTTTTCCGCACAAAATCGTAAAATGGTAGTTTCTGGGCACGTTTCCATGAAATGTGGTAGTTTTGGTTAAATACTCTATTAGATCGGCATGCATGGATTTTATGGAGAACACCACAATAGTGCAACTTCTAGAGGAATACATCAGATTCCTGCAAAATCAGTTGATTGACATCAAAGAATGTACCGAATGTAGCCAATCAGTCCACTTATCCACAATCAGTGCCCGACGAAATTGAATATTCGACGGACTTTTCCCAGATATTAAAGTAACTGCCGTTGCATTATTTTATTTTTCACATAGAAGGCGGGATCACTGTGACTTAATTTTTTACAGAATATGTACAAGAAGAGGAAAAATCCAACACAATGAAAATGACTATGGGAGCGGCCATGGACAACCTCATTTGATCAAGATCCTCCTTAACCATGTAAGCAACCTCAAGCATTTGGCATTCGTGACTATATGGGAGTGGGCATTACTCTGCGTGTCCGCTGGCTTTGGCTCCAACGCACGGACCCCTCGCGGCCATGGAGCCACCTTCCTATACCTCACGACGTCGACGCGAGTGCCATTTTCCGCACCTCCACTAGCTGGCAGCTTAGCTCGGTCTTCACCTACGATCTTGGGTCCAGGACATTCGAGGTGCACTTGGTCCGGCGGCCATGGTGCAATATGTCGACCTCTGGCGCCAGGTGTGCCACACACCCCTCTCCACCACGCCGGATGTGCTCACATGGCGCTGGACCACATCCGCCACGTACTCGGCGAGCTCCTGCTACAAGGCGCTATTCATTGGTGCATGCGAGGACCCGCATTGGAGTCTCACCTGGCGGCCATGGGCGCCTCTTCGCGTCAAGTTCTTCCTCTGGCTGGCCATGCAAGATCGTTGCTGGACCGCGGAACGACTCGCCCGCCACGACTTGCCTCATGAGGACGCATGTGCGCTATGCGATCAGGAATCTGAGTCCATGCACTATCTCCTCGCTGCTTGCTCGTTCTCCCGTCAGGTTTGGCATGAGATCTTGGGGTGGGCTCGCATGGCCGTCGACCTACCTAACGCCAACAACCCCTTCCAAACCTGGTGGTGCTCCTGCCGCAAACACCTATCCTCCCTCATCATACTCATGGCGTGGTGGCTCTGGAAACACCGAAATGCATGCGTCTTCGATGGAGCCACCCCTTCGCTCACACTCATCACCGACACCATCAAGGACGAAGCGCACCTATGGGCCAAGGCGGACGCCAAAGGGCTGCACCACATCATCCCCGGCGCATAGTTGCTAGTCTAGGCACTTAGGGCTGAGCACACCCCTTGTTCTAGTTGCTCCTACGCTTGTGCACCATGCCTAGTGCGTACATGGCCTTGTAAGTGTTGTAACCCCATGCTTTATTCTCCTTCTATCAATACAAAGATACGCAGCTTGCGTATTCGCAAAAAGAAGCATGGAGAGGGATGCTTGACATTCAGAAGAAAATTGATGAGGACCTTGCTAAAAACTGTTCACTTTGTCACATCCATGTGAGCATTATGCATGTTCCACGGTTCCACCCATCTTCAAGGGGCGAGAATTCAGGAGCCAGGTTGGCAACAAGCGAGCACCATCCCGCGACAACGCCCCAAACACGCAGAAAGAAACAACCCCATGCTAGATGCTCGTAGTCTCATGTTCCATAAGGAACATGCAAACCCCCTCATGAGGCCACCTACGGATAGCAAGAAGGTCAACAGTGAGAGACATCCGTTGCATTTAGGCTCAACCGGGGTCTCCCATAATTTTTGAGCCATGAAGGGAGAAGTTGCACCGTGAAATTGCAACTTGTATTGCTGACTCAGCATACTAAGTTTCACTAGTTGAGACTGTCCAGGATATGGAATTCGAAGCGGAAGGGTCATGGTGAACCTCTTGCATGGCAGTCCAAATGAAGACAGACTCTCTGATGTGAGCAGCGGTGGTGAAGGTACAAAGGGATTATATATGCTTGACACTATAGGGCGAGAGGTGCGTCTCCACGCCAAAGATCAAAATGCTTGACACAACCACTAAATACATAAGATGTGGCTAAATAAACTAAGAGGTACAAAAGGCAAGATATAGCTAATTTGTTCATTTTTGCCTAATTATACATGCTTGGATATGCATGTTCTTATTAGATTATATGGTTTTTCAGTTCCATCAGAACTGCACGTGTGTAGCTCCATTGGTGCTTGTTGGATTGTTCGGCGTACCGTCAAGGTATTGGCACATTTTCGTTGTCCCGTGGCCGGGGCTAGTGGCGTCTCACGCTCCATTGAGGTGCCATGACGTTGCTCCACACTGGTTGATTTTTTGGCGTTCTACCACAGTTGCAGGAATCGGCACGAGAAGAACATCATGAGGAGCACCTTATTAGAAACCTTCAAGGTTTGGTGAAATGCAGTGACATCAGCAATCGAGTACGGCGATGTACTGGACTGCTTGAGACTAACAGAGGCAACTAAAATTAGGCATCCTTTGGTATCCTTGGCTTAGCACCACGAGACAAAAATGGAACACCTATAACTTTCACAAACAAGTTATTCGAAAAGAAAAAAAAAGGTCTAACAAACATACAAAGAAGCTGACAACTCATGCCACCGGTTGACTCGATACTTTGCTGAACTGATTCAAGTTAAGAAGTTTCCTGAACGATTTCACACAAATAGTGATTAACACGGAAGCCCTGGAATGGTCACAAATTTAACAAAGGGAACCAGAAGGTTGATTCAAGTTAAGAAGTTTCCTGAACGATTTCACACAAATAGTGATTAACACGGAAGCCCTGGAATGGTCACAAAATTAACAAAGGGAACCAGAAGGTAGGGAACAAGGACCAGCTCGAAGATGCTAGACCTTGGCCATAAAATAATCCAGAAAGGGTGCTCATAATAAAAGGATGGATAATGTGGTTTGTGTGCTAGGGTGGTGTGACTATGCGCTCAGTTCACAAGGTAACTTGGATCAGTTGCAGAACGGGGTGCTTTGATACAAGTTGGGCAAGAGAACTATTTGAAACTACTCACTACGCTCATGCTATGAAAAATCAGATATCGTCTTTCATGAATTGAATGTCATAAGCCACATAACTGCTTAGGTGACTAGAGATTGTAATTGTAGCATATGCTTGGTTTGCAGGAGATCAGAACTTAACTAACAACTTGTGTAGCAAAAATAATTTAATGGTCACCAGGAAGAGATTCCCCACCTGAATTTGGTGTAGTTTTACAACAGCGACATACAAACAGAAAGCTAGGGAGGTGTCAAGACAACCAGCATAGGGGAGAGCATGGCAACCTAAGCTAAACCCCAATGGAAGAAACGCCAATGCTTAGGAGAAGTCGAACGCACTAGTCACACACATCCTCCTGACATACCTGATTAGGGTGTTGTCTTGGAACACAAGCCATGTGCTTCCCCTCACATCAGTAAGCCAAGATTCTTCATCAATCTGATCAGGCCCGTACCATCTCTCAGACAAGGGCAAATTGGCACGCTTGATTCTACAACCTGTTCTTCACAGAGTGTGAACGACTCTATTCTCGCTGAGCATTGCAGCACAGCCACAAGCTTATAGATTCCTAATGCTTCCCATATCTAATATATTTTGTGATGGTGTGCCACTTTAAATAGAATACAATTAGGCAATTTGTCTTGACTACTGAGGAATACTATATCCATACCGGCTAACTCAGTTGAGATGTAAATAGCCCATATATATAACTATCTTTGGTCTGCCTCCTGGCCACTACAATAAACCATGGTGGATGAGAGATATTCTGGGCAGCTATATATATGCATGCACACCAGATTACAGCTAGTAAGAAATAAAGAAAATAATAACTCATCGACAAGGTGGTTGACATGCTACATTTTTTTTTCCTTTCAAATAGCAAGCATTGAGGGATTTAGCTGGAGGTATACATACATTCCTCTAACTAAATGAGCTTGCTATACTTGGCTGCATGTCAACATAGAAGATTTCTCAAGAGTTACATCCACTCGTCCGGCCAAGTGATCAGCTTGCTATACTTAGCTGGATAATGATAAATGATCTTATATTTCTTTAAAGAGGGAGTAGAAGATAAAAGTAGGACTCCGGTAATGTGTGGCACCTGTTTCATGCGGCTCCACTGGGCCTTTCCATGTTGCCGGCTGATTTCACGCATACACTAGGTTCAAGCACACAGACAACCACAAACATAAAATCCAACAGCGATTACTTTGTCAGAATGTTCGCTCCCTAGCTAGAATTGTCTTAAAAGTATACATGACACTGATTCCATTTTGCCAAAACATGGCATCTCAAGATCTTTCAGAAGTCAATATGTAACTTCACATATACACAATTTCACCCCCACCATCAGCCAAATAAACACACTTAAATTATCAGCAATTTGTTAATTAAAGATAATTTTTACGAGTATCTTTATCTTGCTATTAATTATGAGTTGTACACAGGAAAGAAACGACTGTCTACAACCCATTATTTTCATCAATAACAGGCGTTACCTAAAAATTGGCTGTCACGTGGCCATGACCATGGTTGAATAAAAAGAACAATGCATGGCAGTCATACTCTTTTGAACAGAGCCACATGAATATAGATTGAAAACGGCAGATCATAAAATAGAAGCTGACGGATAATAACAGTCCAACAGATGGACAAATTATGTTCATACACAGTCTTGACAATCTATTAGTCATGCCTATATAATAGGCTATTAGAGGATCAACCAAATTTATGGATATATGGTTTGCCCTTTTAAGGGAATTTCAGCTGACTTAACCTTTTTCTGGTTATATAGCACCGACAGAAACTTGTCTAAAAGAAAAAGATAAGTTTACAGACCATAACAGCATTTGACTCAATACACTAGTTAGACAACGTAATTCAGCAGGGAAGAGGCAAATGAATCAGGTTTTCAGAGAGAGCACACCAGTTAGTGATTAAAAGGCAGAATGGCAACACGTTTAACAAGAACCGTAAGGGTACTGAACAAGTAGCAGTTTGAAAATTCGATCAGCAATCCAGCATTCAATGTCTAGGACAGAGCAACACGGTACCTGCGGTCTTCAGTTCTCTTTCATACCCAAATATTACAGGAATTCCTATCTGAGGAAGTGACAGCATCCTAAAGCTCGCCGAGATAGATCTGCTTGTCGCTGCCGCAGGATCCAATGATGGGCTCGGTGGGATGGAAAGCGGTCTCATTAACGGAACCATTGTGCCCAGGAAGCTTGTACAGGATCCGCCTCGATGTCGTGTCCCAGATGTAGACCATGCGATCAGCACTCCCAGCAGTGACCTTGCGATTGTCAGGTGACCAGCTGCACTTCAACAGGGTCTTCTCAAAGTTGTGCTGATGCCCTGTAAAGGTCTTGATGTTGCGGTTCTCTGGTGCGTAAGGGCGCAGATCCCAGATCTTGAGCTCATTGTCCATGGCATTGGTGAGGAGGTACGACCCATCAGGACTAAGCTGCATCCCAGTTATCATGTCCTGATGTCCTTTGAGAGACTCTGTGACTTCATTCTTGCGAAGATCCCACCACTTGACGTCGTTGTCCAGGCCACCGGTGAAAACCTTATCTGCGGCCTCTGAAAAGCTCACGGCAGTAATCTGGAACTTGTCTGGAAGTGTTTGGATAGCCCCTCTCTGACGCAGGTCCCAGAGCTTTGCTGTACCGTCGTCCGATCCACTCACAACAAGAGGTGGCCACTTACGTGACGGGCAACATGAGTTGACAAAGGATGAGTGCTCAGCCATCTTCTTAACCTGCTTACCAGTTTCAACATCCCAGACCCTCAAAGTCTTGTCAGGGCTTGCAGAGATTATCTGGCTCCCATCAGTGGTCCAGTGAAGATCAAGGATAGCATTCTTGTGCCCTCTCAGTACCATGTAGTTCTTACACTCACCATGGACATACCACAGGAAGATATCCTTGTCATGGGAGCCCGATGCTATCACAGTTCCAGCAGGGTTGAACTTCATGCAGTAGACAGCGCTCTGGTGGCCTGTGAGTAGCATTATCGGCGCCTCCAGACTGGATGAGCGTTGTTTCCCACCAGGCCCAAGGCCAAAAGCCTGGTTAGGATGTTGCTGCACGTTGCCCAGCTCCATTCCTGGCCGTGGGACTGCAAGAGCCAAAGAATTGTTGCCTGGAGCGGAGTACATCTTCAAGTCTGTAGTGAAATTTACGTTCCTGTCACAAAGAAAAATATAAGATGCCTGCAAGAAAATGAACAGAACAGAGCAGACCTAGTCCACAGTAGAGTCTAGAGTCCAAACATATGCACACAAACATCTCTTCAGAAACAAAAATCATACATTATCCAGGTTTTCAATTTACAGACACATACAAGCACAAGTGGTACCACAGATAATATTCACTAGATATAATTTCGGCAGTGAGATTTAAGTAGAGCTGTGGTGATGTAACCCAGGTCAATATACACAAAATAAGGTTTACTGGTGCTACCCAGTGTCAGTAATCAAGCAGTAATTTAAAATGCTAGTAAGTTAGTTAACTGGGAGAACTGCGAAAAAATAAGCAGCAGTAGCAGAATATGTTTGGAGTAACATCAACAGTTTTACATATCAAATAGGCGGCCACACAAGGGGCTGGGAACCTTGACAGGGATACCCGGAACAGGAGACCCAATCATGTGTGGCTTACTGCCTACAGACATGGAATTGCAGAGTGGAAGCACTGTTGGAGAGCATCAGGTTCGATTTGTTTCCCTAGAGGTGCTCATGCATGGGTCCATCTGATGTGTGCAATGGTGGTCCGTGGTCGGCGGACTAGTAGTGGAACAGTTTCTGGAGCGTTGGCTAGCAAGCTCCAGCCAAGTGTGTACGCGATTAAGTTTATGATGTTGGGGGCGGTCTGCACAATTGAGCGTTCCCTTTTTTTTCACTTCCTCAAGAAGCCTGGAGCTGCTCAATGACCTACACCTTTCATACTATGATGAACAAAAGCATCCACCTTAGAAATTTCTCGTGCATAGACCGTGTGGGGAACAAGTCGATGCATCACAAAATTGCACAAATTAGAGTGTTAGCACCAACAATTTCGAGTTCCCAGTGCTATAAGGCCTTGTACAATGCTAGATACTTAGGGAGGTGCTTGGAGAAATAAACCAGTAAATCGGGGGTTTTCTGAAGCACCAACGCCTATTTCTACAAGAGAGACGCCTAATTAAGCGTCTATCCTCTACAAATAAGCACCGGTGCTTAAAGAAAGACTGGTTTTATTTCTCTAAGCACCTCCCCTAAGCGTCTTGCATTGTACAAGGCCTAAGCTGACCCGGAATCGCTCAGACGGGCAATCCCCCAGACTGGTGACAGGGTCCAAACCGAAAGCTATATGCTACCACAACCTATCATGAACACAGGCCCAAACGAAGTCAATTCTACACTACATCTGAAGAACTACTCCGTGGCCTCTCAGATTTCCTCCACTCGCCAAGGCGGGTTCCCACCCACACCCAGCCCAGCCATCTCCGCCTCTCCTCTCTCGCGCGCACGCGGAAACCCAGAAAAGCACAAGACAAGCAGCAGAATCTCTTCTCTACCGGGAGGCAACGAAGTAGCGAAGGTCGTCGGGGGCGATACCTGCGCGGAAGCCCTAGGCTGGGGCTAGCCGGGCGCGCGGACGCGGACCGCTGATGCTGTTGCTCGGTGAAGGCGAGGTCGGAGCGGGCGGGCGGCGCGGGCAGGCGGCGGGAGGCGGGAGGCGGAGGTGGAGGTTTCGCCGATCCGGCCGGAGGGGCGAGAGGTGGGAGGAGACGAGGCCGGCGGCGCAGTCGGGTGGGGTGCGTGGAGGATTCTGTCGGCGTCGTCTAGTCGCCTTTGGGGTAGGCTCGGGCCGCGGTGTTGGGCCTCACGGTTGATGGGCTTCGCCGTTACATGCTCTGGCCCGTATACGAACAAGAAGGTCCATCCTTCTCAAAAAACCAACCACAGCTTGTTTGGCATCCAGCATTTGAGTCGGAATCGTGGAAATCATTTGCGCATTCCGACACCAGCATGTTTGGCTGTTCCGGATTTGGGTGTCGGAAATCATTTTCGCAATTCCAGATGATTGAAACTGTACGTAAACCAAATCTTGTCCAACAACCTGTCATTTCCCAAGTCCGCTCGCCCCGGCGCCCTCTCATCTTGCCCCTGGCTCCTCCTCATCTCGCTCCAGCCGCCCAGGGAACCCATCACCTCTCGTCTCGCCCCCAGCCACCTCTCATCCCGCTGCTCCGCCGCCCGGTGAACCCACCGCCCCGTCACACCGCTCCTCAATCCGTACTCCATCTGCCATCAGGACCTCCACGATTGCGCGCCAAGGGAACCGCCGCCAGTGAGGGTGACCACGCGAAGGAGCTGGCGCTTATTAGCTACAGGGAGGTGGGTCATGCTTACACGGTTGTGTTTGGTGCATCGGCATCAGATCGACACCATCTTCTACCACAGTTCTCTCCACTTGTCTCGGCAGCAGATCCGGGTGGGGAAGAGGCCGATTCCTTCCCTGAACTAGGTGTTGGTGGAGAAGCCTGTGCAGCCCAGCAAGACTACCACCGATGCACCCATCCTGAGACCATCAAGCAGGTATGGAGATCTTGTCCCTCCCCCCCCCCCCCCCCCCTCCATATTTTGATTTAATGTAACCGGATGCTAGTTCTTGCACAAGCTCCTTCTGGCGGCTCTGGTGGGTTAGTTGCATTGTTTACTTTGGACTAAACCTAAGCTAGCTGCATAGTTTGTGTCAGGCTCATGATCTTTCGAATCTTTGCGTGTGCCTTAAGATTACAATCAGCTTTTCTGAGTTATGTTTCTAGTTGAGGTGCCTGTCCGGGGGCTACTTACATGTTATCAATGTAGAGCACACATACGTCACAAGCGCAATTTTGAAGAATTTTTGCTGGACATGAAGTTGTGAAAAATGATTAATCAATACTCAAAAGCCCTGGGATGATCAAAAGTTAATTATATACTCCTACTACAAGCCCTAGGGATGGGATTGAGTAAAGAGAGTGGTTTTTCAGCTCCAGGGTGCCCCTACACCCTCTATGAACAGTAAATAAAAAATAGAAAAAAACTGAAACTTTGCAACACCAACTATGATCAAACTTTGTAGGTGCTTGCAAGTTTTTATGCCAAAAAGAAACATTCGAGGAGCTCTATACAAGAAAAAGATTTCAATGCTTGAAGTTTTCATCACTTTTAGCACTAAAATCTGAAACTTGTGATATTCGAAGAGCTCTACATTATATTTTGTTATGAGAACTTGCAAGAACCTACAAAGTTTGACCATATTTGATGCCTCAAAGTTTCAGATCTTTTGGATTTTTTTCTATCTTGCGAATTTATTGTTCATAGAGGGTGTAGGGGCGGGGTTGTCTCCTCGGCGATCCGGTCAGGGTGGCGGCGGTCCACGCCGGCCGGACCTACCGGAGTGGAGCGGGGCGGGGTTGGCACGAATAGATCACAATCATCCCTATATTAGAAAATGCATGAGCCGCTGCAGTCGCCACCGTTTCTTACAAGTTGTGGTTCCGGCAAAACCATTGTGTCCATGAATTGTTTACATGTACGACGTCCGACTGTTTCTTATCATATTTTGCGGCCAAACAAAGTAGTGGCTTGCTACATGCACAAAGGTCATCAAGTTTTGGGATTTACTCGGTCTTGTCTTTGCAAAGGACAATGCTACTGGAGTGCAGCGGAAATACCCGCAGAGGATGTCAACAACGGCATACAACATTGACTTTGCTGCGACGTCGTCTACTCAAACTGTTGATTCGGTGAAGGCCAAAAAAGGATAAGGCATCAAGCAATGAAAATATTCATCGGGGGTGTTAGTAATGCAAAGGTATATTTTGTATGTAACCTTGAATGTGTTGGTTGTGAACCTTGGATGTATTATAATCATTTGATGTTGTTGTGACCTTTTCTGTAAAGATATAGTTTTTTTATCTAACCTTGAATGTGTTGGTTGTGAACCTTGGTTGTATTATAATCATTTGATGTTGTTGTGACCTTTTTCTGCAAAGTGCCATGTGGATCGGCAAAGTTCAGTTTTATGCACATATTATTGCCCGTGTGAATATAAGAGGTACAATGCTATATTATTGCTGAATTAGTGTTGGTTAATGATTAAACATGGTGTGTAGTTCATTTCAGTTGATGAATGCTAGTGTCAGCCAATGTTTTAAATAGCGGGCTATGGAAAATAGCGGTGGGCCTCCAAAAACAGCTATAGCGGAGTTATAGCGGGATATAGCGGGCTATTTGTGAAGACGACCATTTAGCGGCACCTTGATGAAAAGGCTATAGCCGAGCTATAGCGGAGCTATAGCCGGCTATTTAAAACATTGGTGTCAGCCAAACATGCAATCTGGAATTGGAATCAAAAATCAACAAAATGAAATCATAACAGAGATTTTATTTCATTTATATCAAGTGAAATGAAATCTAGGGAGCCAAACAAGCTGAAAAAGAAATGCCTTTCACAAAAGGAAAAAAAATTAACGAACAAGGAGAATCTGAAATTGAATTCATTGTGGTTTGTGCATCAGTCAGTTGCATTTAGAAGAAAAAGGCAAGCGGTTGTATCCCCTGGTGGAGGTATGTGGTACCCGGGGGCCGTTGCCCCCTCCCCCCTCATGCCAAATTTTACCCACCCCTTAGATTAAGATCCGATGGATCCTAGTTTGTCTTACAAGCCACCGGCAATGTTCCTCTTCTTTCTCTGTCCGCCGCCGCCTGCATGAATTAAAAGAACATCACATACCTAGAAGTCTTACAAGGTTGTGGTGACGCAAAGAGTTGATGACGCAAAGCTCAGCGAGGAAGTTGGCCCTAGAAAATTGCTTCACTGCCACCTCTATGCTCTGGCTATGCACTCCGAGTGCCTTGGCATGGTACACCATGCCAAATCCTCCATATCCCAGCCTCGATTCATCATCGAAATTCTTGGTCCCATCGCTAAGCTCCTTGTACTTGAACTATCTCGGTGCCCTTGGGATGCTTCTCATGTCTAGGACTAAAAAACGTAGAAGTGAGAGGGGGTGGTTTGGAATATATTCACCGCCTTTCTTCATCGTTTCATACTTTTGGATGAGTTGGCTGAAGCATGAGTTCAATATAGTATTAGAGCGGTTAGTCCGACGACCCCGATCGTAGGTTTCTCCATCATTTCTGTAGCATTGCCCCGGGGAAGATTAATCTCCTCTCCCCGAGGGTGCGGCACCCAATCAATGAACGATTAGATCGGTTCATATATTAGATTAGACGAATTCTGAATTTTCAGTAGATTGAATCGTATTAGATTGATTTCTTTTCAGTTAATTAGCCAAATGAAATGATATTAGATTGATCCCAACCGATGAAGAAAATCCAACAAATCATGTGTGGTTGGACAGAAGTAGAAATGGATATCCAGAGATAGAAGCAGACCAAGTTTTTATTTATTTATTATGGGATTTTGAAAACACAAACTACAGAAAACCATAAAGAAACAGAAGTGCACGTTCAAAATAGATATGTGAAACACAGAGGAGTTATACGATGCTCGGTATTAAATTTTTGTATGTTGTATGAATAGGCAAAACACAAGAATCCTAGAAGTATAGTCAAGTCAAGGATAAAGCACATGGAAAGTAAGGTTATATTGTTATTGTTTAACTTATGACATGTACCTTGTTCTGCATAGTTGTGCATAGGGATGCAAAAAGAGGTTTGAGTGCATTGTAGAAAAAAATATGTATTTTCCTATGTTTTTCCTTTGAAACCCAAATTAAAGGAAAATTTCCCTCATTTTTTCATGTGTACACTTCTATTGAATAAAATGAATGAATAGTGTCACCAAACAAATATTTCTATTTATATGTTTTTTCTTCATTTTTCATATTAACCAAATAGGCCCTAATGCAATGTAATTTCCTCCCCCTTTTATTATGGCGATTTTTATGTGATTAACTAGAGATATGGATATTTGTTCCGTACAACAGGACACCGGAAAGAACACAGAGGACTCACAAAAGCACCCACTTGAAAAATGGGTTTCTATTAGGATATTGTTTAACTGTAAAAATAAGCTCACCACAGCCTGTCAATTTTGGTTCCAATAAACTATCATTTTTAGGTATAATTTGGGATTTTTCTTAGAGCACCTACAATTGTCCCCTCAAATTCTCCCCAATCGTCAAGACGGACAACCCGAATAGGAGACAGAAGGAAAAAAAGTCATCAAAATGAAACCTCCACTTGGTCCTCATAATTCAGTGTAGTCCGCAAACCCACATATCCAACCCAAATATAGGAGGATATGTGGATGCCCGGGCATGTCCTCCAGTGTGCTACAAAGGATATGGGGATGCTCGGGCATGCCCTCCAATGTCCTCCAGTGTGCTACAAACACGCCCCGACATTGACTGGACGTGTCTGTGGACATTTGAGTGGCCAAAATTGCCCAGGATATTGGAGTGAAATAGTAGAAATATATCTATACAGAAAAAGTTATCTATTGATGTAACTACTGTGATACTTTACGACCGGTTGATGGTGTCTCTATCATTCGTCATTTTTAACCATCTAATCTATATCTAACGTATGATAGGCAAGTCGTGGTACTTTTTGTAAAAGGACCTCTCATGTTTGAAAAAAAAAACTTAATCTCTTCAGACCAGACCAGCCCATCCTACCTCACCTCATCCAAACAAATAAGATGAATGATTCCGGGCAAAAACCTAAAATATTTTCAGTGATATATTTATATATATATATATATATATATATATATATATATATATATATATCAAAATATGGTGTTTGCTTTCAAACTTGGGAACATGCATGTTATTGGTATTCGGGGAACTTTTATAATAGATCCGATCATCTTCGGAAAAAACAATATTTGATCCATTGCAATGCGCAGGCATTTTGCTGGTTGTAGAAAATGTTACGGGCGTATATGCAAAACAGAGAAAAAGAAAACTTCAAATACAAAACAGTATTTGGCAGTAGGTTCCGCGCGCTCAAGATCCATATTTTCGCTGATCGTCTACGGCGGTCCAGTCTCCAGTGGGGCCCTGCTTCAGCGAAAATAACTTGGCGACTGGGGAGAAGGAAGCCCAGAGGCAGGCAGTCGTCTTCAACCTCAGCTCGAATCCAGTCCGCCGCGGGAGTTGGAGTTCCCTCTCGACCCAGTCGGCAGGTAAGGCGCTCCAGCTGAATGCCGCATTTTTATCCGTCCTTTAAGCGTTCACTGGTATCGGTAGGTGGTTTTTGGTGGACGAAATCTCATTTACGGGCTTGTATTGGTAGGGAGCAGGCTACCGATCTCTGAGCCGGTGGCGAGGGAGGCGGGCATGGATGCCGGCGATGGGAACGAGTCCGGAAGCCATGCGACCGCTCCGGCGATGGCAGTCATCATCGGGGTCAGGGAGGACGAGATCCGCGGGGAACCGGGAGGGCTTGTGCGCAGGGCCGACGGCGGCCTGCCGAGCCCGGTCATCAGCCCACAGGCGAAATGAGCCCACAAGCTCACGGCCGGACCGAGAGGTATTTTTCTAAATGAAGCTTGATTAATTATAATTAGTCCTTGGCAGGAAGGAAGATTCTTGTTTCAGTTAAGCCTAATCAGTCCTTGGCAGAAAGATTACTGATTGTTTCGGTTGTTTCAGTGACTGATTTTATGCACTGTTTCAATTAAGCTCAACACCAGCTTGATTATATTGCAGCAAGGCCATTATCTCTATTTGCCCCGATGATTGGATTATATATTAGGCCCAGTATCATAATGTAGTTCAGGGTAACTCGATATGGCAACCTAATTTCATTGTGGGTGATATTAGCAGGCATGTGATTAACACGATCTGTGCCATACAAGCGTAAATGAATTTCTGAGTGACGTTTTCATCGGTGATTGTGAAAATGGACACGACCAATGGCAAAAGTTATACACCACTATATATTTCTTCGATAAGGATACATACAGAGTACAACACTATATATAGAGTTGAAAATTTTCTAGTCAGAGCACAGATATCAAAGTGCTGCTTATGTTCGCAGAGGTAGGCAAAATCCACAAATAATCATAATTTTCTTGTTTCAACTAAGCTGAATAAATTAGTCCTTAGCAGGGAGCTTATTGTTTCAGATAAGCTTAATGGTGTGCAGACCCGCCAATACCCCTGTCATATGCTCAACACGAACCTGATTATGCTGTAGCAGGATGATGAAAAAATAGGCCCGGTACGATAATGTAGTTCACCACAACTGGATATGGCAACTTGATTTCATTGTGGGTACTGGGCATGTAACTAGTAAATGATTTGCTCATGTGACGACGTTTTCATCTGTGATTACGAAATGAAACATTGCCAATGCAAAATTATGCACCGCTATTTGTGGAGTGAAAATTTTCTAGTCATAACACATGGATCTGTTTGCAGTGCTAGGGTTGATTGTCCTCTCCCGGACCACACATCATGTCCTAACAGAATTGGGGCCATCGAGATATCCATCAAAGCTTATGTAGAGAACAGAGGAGATCATGTTATCAACCCAGCATTGGGAACAACTTCCGATTCTCTTGGCGAGGCATATGACTTCTACAATCTGTATTCATGGGAACATGGATTTGGCATCAAGTACGGCAAGAATAGGCTTAATGCAAAGAGGACCAAGACCATGCAGGGAATTGTTTGTGGGCGGTCGGTGAGTAGAACAGAGTTCAGGAACTGTGTATAACAAACTTTCAATAAAAGTATGTATTGTATTTCATAAAAAATACACAGTTGTGCTTGGTTTATGCAGGGGGGACCAGGTGCCAAAAACACAAGTTCATGCCGGTGTGGATGTCCTGTGATGATTCGTTTGCTGCGTACAGATGACAATGGCTGGTACATCAAAGAGCACAGGATTAGCACACAACCACTGTTTGACTACAAGGTGCGGACAGAAGGTACTCTGGCCATCCCACAAACATATAGATCTGTACACAAATGACTTGGTACTTCAGCTGAGGGAGGACGACGCGAACATCGGCAAAGTCAACAGCATTATAGGAAGTTTCTCACGAACCATGGAGAATGTGTCATCTACTAATTGTACGTTTAGGAACATGCGTAGTCAAATTAGCATAGATCAAGCAGATGATGAAGTTAGGAAGATCATTGAAGTCTTTGTGGACATAGGAGCAAAAAATCCGGATTTCATGTTTGGGGTGCAAGAAGATGCCGAGAATCGGATAAATAACCTCATGTGGACCAACGGGGGGAGCCAAATGCAGTACAAGTACTTCAGAGATGTTATCACGTTCGACACCACTTACAGGACTAACTTGTACGACATGCCATTTGGACTATTCATTCGCGTGAATGAGCACTTTCAGAGCATCATCTTGGCTGGAGTGTTGTTTAGAGAAGAGCAGGTAGAGAGCTTCGAATGGGTTTTCTATGAATTAATAAGAATGATGGGTGGGGAACCACCAAAGACAATTCTAACAGGTGAATATCAGTTTTAATTTTTGTGTCTCCCTTGAGGACTATCTACAGTCATCTCAATAAATTAGTTATTTGTATTGTTTTAGATCATAGTCAAGCGGTGTAGGTGGCCATAAAGAATGTGATGCCAAACACAACCCACCAATGGTGTAAATGGCACATCTTGAAGAAAGCGGAAGAGTGCCTTGGACCCCTATACAGAAAACGGAATGGGTTCCAAGCAGAATTCCATAAGGTCGTCAACCACACAGTCACAATAGATGAGTTTGAGACGGCATGGGGCATGTTGATCGACAAGTACAACTAAATCATCCTAATTCAGAAAAATACATACAATATATCAAAATTTGCAGAACAAAAAGATTGATCCGCTGAAACAACAAGTTTTCCGTTTCGACAATTTTTTAAAATCTCAAAATTCCAAAGGGAAAATAGAGTTTTTAGACGTTTTTTAGACGTTTTGTGCCTTTAGTGCTAGGGTTTAGATTTCAGAGTTTAGAGTTAGATTTTATGGTTTAAACCCTTAGTTTTTACTGTTTAGCATAGAGTTTCCAACGTTTTAAGTCCCGGGTTTAGGGTTTAGGAAATTTTTTGAAATGACAAAATTGTAAAAGGAAAAAAAGATATGCTCTAATTTATGTTTTTTTAATTTTGGTTAAATCTAGTCAAACTATGGTCAAACTACTTATTCAAGAAGTAGTAATGTTGCTACATAATTATTAAAGAATATCAGTGTTACTAAATAATTATTTCAATTTTTTGAATTTTGGTCAAATCTAGTCAAACTATGGTCAAACTGTGGTCAAACTATGGTCAAACTATGGTCAAAGTTATTCAAGAAATATTAGTGTTACTAAATGTTTTTTAGAATAATAGTTCCAAACTCAAGCGGTGAAACGTGTGACCTAATGCTCAAGCTAAACTGTTGAGGGTTAATAGGATTGACAGGTTACATTTGTCAGGAAAACAACAAGTGCAGACTTGGAAACGAGGGAGAATAGAACTCGAAAGCTAAGTGTGCTCAGGCTAGAGTAGTGAGAGGATGGGTGACCGTCCGGGAAGTTAGATGATTTGGAATGATGAGGGGTGATTAGAGATTAGATATTAAATTGAGTAGTGGTGAGGGGTGATTAGAGATTAGAGGTTAAAACAATTCCAAAAATTGAAAATCGAAAAAAAATCAAATACTTTTTACAAAATTTTCAAAAAAATACCTTTAGTATCGGTTGGTAACACCAACTGGTACTAAAGGTCCCCCATACCACGGCGCGAGCTCACGCCACGTGGTTGCCCTTTAGCACCGGTTCGTGCTGAACCGGTACTAAGGGGGGAGGGGGGGCTTTAGTGCCCACACTTTAGTGCCGGTTATGGAACCGGCACTAAAGGGCCTTATGAACCGGTGCTATTGCCCGGTTCTGCACTAGTGTTAAGGTCACATCCGTACATGACACAACTTTACGAAACCAGGAAGAAATGGGCAAAGCCATATTTCAAGGGGTGTTTTGTGCCAAGATGACGAGTACTCAAAAGTGCGAGACCGCTAACAGTATGCTGAAGAAATATGTACCACCTGCATGTCCGATGCATATGTTCGTGAAGAAATACATGCACTTGCAGTTTGACCGGGACGCACATAAAGCCTATGAAAAGAAACGGACCCTGATTGTAAGCAACTATATTTCTCATAAGATATAATTCCACTTCGTTGTCTCTGAACACGGACAAACTTCCTGCAAGGATGATATTTGAAATAAGTGATCTGATATTTCCACTGGGTGGTGTCGTGCTGAGGCATAACTTACCGACGGAGCGACATGCTAGCAAAATATATACTCATGCCATGTTCAAACAGTACGGCCAAATCCTCTATCAAGCAGGATCTTACCGTCTGGAGGTGATCGAGAAGAACAAGGTGTACAGGACAACGCTCATTCAAGCAGAGGGAAAGGAAAAATGTCTCAGGGTAGCCTATGAGGTTAAGATGATAGACAATGGGGCTGAATTTGACTGTGAATGTGGTCAATTGGAGCACATGAATTTGCTATGCTGTCATGTCCCGAGGGTTAGAGGAACAACTGTTATCATAAATATTCGTTTCCTGCATCATCTTTTCAGAATTTGTGGAAGATATTCTTCATAAACATGTGTACCCTCCGGCAATGCAGGTGATGGAGTATTTATACATCCTGGAGATACCTAAGAAGCACATAGTGAAGAGGTAGACGAGAATGCGCGAGAAGTCCTGCCTATGGCAGCATGCCAGGGAGCCACTATTGCAGAGGCCTATGATGGGTCGATGGGGTTATTCAAGGAAAATGTGCCACCGGTTTCGTGCATCTCACGGAGCCTCTGCCCCGACCAGCCGCCACCCCAGCCCCAACTTCGGCGGCCCCCTCTCCCTCCATCACCGCCGCTCCATCCCTCTCCCGTGACCCTCACCTTCTCTAACAAAGGGAGGGAAGGGAAGGGAAGGCCCCAGATCCACAGCGGTGATCCGAAACCTAGCCGCCTCCCGGGTCGCCTCTGCCCGGGCGACTCTGAAGGGGAAGGGGAAGATGTGTTCATGGAACACGACGTGGCGCGAAGTGATCACGCGGCGAGAGACAGGGTCAAAACAGCGGTAGCCACGGTGGTCAGGCGGGTAGCCGAGAAACACACAAGCGGCGGAGCGAGTGTCGAGTTTGTGGCGAGAGGTGGCAGTGAGGTTGGGATAGCAGAGGCACCCGAACACGCGGAGCTGAGCATAGTCAGGTGGCACGCCAAGCAGGAGCTCGTGCGGGGACTGCGGCTTGCTGGTGTGGCAAGGACGGCGGTTGAGGAGGAAGGTCGAGGTGCTGAGGGCTTCAGCCCAGAAGCGAGCGGGCATGGAGGCGTGCATCAACAGAGCACACACGCCGTTGTTGAGGGTGCGCAGAGCACGCTCCGCTTTGCCATTCTGCTGGCTGGTGTATGGACAGGTGAGGCGAAAATGTGTGCCTTGGCGAGCAAGAAGCGAGCGGATGGCAGAGTTATCAAACTCGCGTCCGTTGTCGGTCTGCAGCGCAAGGATCGGCAGCTGAAACTGCGTCTGAACGTAAGCAAAAAACTCAACCAGAATTTGAAAAACTTCAGACTTGTGCTTGACAGGGAAAGACCAGACATAATGCGTGTAATCATCAAGTATGATCAGATAAAACTGATAACCAGAGATGCTTACAACAGGGGAGGTCCATACATCAAGGTGCAACAACTGAAAAGGAAACAAACTACGGCTAGCAAAAGACTGAAACGGGAGACGAGCGTGCTTGCCCACACGGCACGCATGGCAGACATGGGGCGCAGACTTGCTGAACTCGAGAGGAAGGGCACCGAGCGACGCACGGCCGGGGTGCCCAAGTCGTTGATGCCAGACATCGGTGGTGACGACGCCGGCGAACCGCCGTGAGGAGGGAGGCGAGGGCTGTCCCACGGGGTAGAGATCGCCGCCGGAGTTACATCGGACGATCACCGCCTTGGTTCGAATGTCCTTGACAGAGAAACCAAAAATGTCAAACTCAACTGAAACTGGATTGTCACGACATAACTGACGGACGGAGAGGAGATTTTTGATGAGAGAGGGACAGACAAGAACGTTGCGGAGCTGGATAGGCGAGGTGCCGGAGATGAGGGAGCCAGTCCCGACATGTGTGATCGGCAGGCACTCGCCGCTCCCAACAATGACCCGAGAATCAGAGAGGTAAGGTTGGGCAGAAAGAAGATTACTAGATGAGGAGCTCATGTGGGAGGCGGCGCCAGAGTCGAGGTACCACTCTGGCGTGGATCCGGACGACGAAGGCCCAGCGGTGGCGCTGTGAAGCGCAGCCTGCAGCGCCGCCATGTCCCAGGCCGGGGACGGCGAGGAGGATGGGCCGGCACCAGGGTGCCCGTAGCTGGGGTAAGCGTGGCCGGCCAGAGCACCGGGCGTGCCGTACCCGTGCGGGGGCAATGCAAGCGAAGCCGGCGCGGCGAGCATGGCCTGTTGATGAGGCGTGCCGGGGCGCGGTCCGAGGACGCCAGAGCCCGGGGCGCGCCAGGGCATCGGCCAGGCCTGGACGAGGCCAGTCCAGGAGTTGGCACCAGGGGCGGGGGCGGGGAGGGAGGCTGGCCGCGGCGAAGGAGGTGTTGGAGAAGCCGGGGCCGTGCCAGAGCCGTTCCCTCGACCGCGGCACCGGCCGCGCCCGCGCCCACGTGTGTTGTCGTTGGTGAGCACGGGGACAGGGGCCGGAGCAGTGCGCCCGGCGAGCATGGCGTGCGTGGTCTGCAGGCGTGCGGTCTGCTCGGCCCGGTGCTCCTCCAGAAGGAGGAAGGAGCGCACCTGGAGGAAGGACGGGAGGGGCACATGCGACGTGATGTGGGGGATCACGGCATGAAACTGACGGTTGAGCCCCCGGAGCAGGTGGAAGACCTGGCGCGTGTCCGTCACGGGCTGGCCGAGATCTCGCAGCTGATCGGTGAACGCCTTGAGCTTGGTGCAGTCTGAACGAGCGCGTGATACTCGGCGTCGATGTACACGGCACGGGTGAGTTGGTTGTCGCGGAAGATGCCGTCGATAGCGGCCCAGACGGCGAGCGCGGTGTCGTCGGGCTGCATCACAGCGTCGAGGAGCTCCGGCGAGATGGTGGAGTAGAGCCAGTGGATGACGACGTGATCAGCCATCAGCCACTCAGGGACGTCGAGGCGGGGAACGGCCTCGTGGTCGACGTGATCGCGGAGGCCGAACATGCCGATGACCGTGTCGAAGTGCCGGCGCCACTGGGAATAGTTCCCGGAGAGGAGGTCGAGCGTGACGGGGACGTGACGCCGAATGTCGACGGTCTGAAGGATCGACGAGGGGAGAGGGGAGGCGGTTGCGACAGCCGGCGTGACAGCCGCGGGCGGCGCGGGCAGAGCCGGAGCGGCCGGCGCGACAGGGGCCGGAGGCGCGACGGGAGCTGGGGGCGCGACGGGAACCGCACCAGAGCCAGCAGGGGGTGCGGCGGCCAGGGGCACGGCGTTGGAGACGTCGCCGGCGCCGGCACCTTCCATGGCAGCGGAAGCGGGAGCAGAATCGGGACCCTGCGCGAAGGGATTGCGCAGGGCGGGGGTATCTGATACCATGTTAACGGAGAAGATCAAGATTGGGGAGAACTCACACCACGCATTCTCATTGATCGTGTAGGGGGTATATGTACAGCTTAGCGCTACCTGCCTACAGAGTGGAGATCATGGGTGGAGAAACTACCCGTCGTGCGCCACGATCTGGCTGCACGAGCCGGTGCGCGTCGTGTACGCGATGACTATACAGAGTGCGTACACGACGGTATCCTACTGCCTAACACTCCCCTGTCCCCTCTAGCCCCCTTCATTGGCGTGCCCCTGGCCAGCGTTGCCGTCGATGGCAACGGTGGTGGCGGCGCCCTTCTCGTCTATAGAAGGAGGGGAGGAGAGTGCACCGTGGCGGCGGCTCCATGGGTGATTGTGGAGTGGTCGCAGTGGTTCAAGGGCGGTGCAGCCTGTTGCCGTGGCCTGAAGCCGAAGCGGCGTCTTCCCGGCGGGTGGTGCGCAACGTCGTCACCAATCTCCAGTTGCGCAGTGGTGCGTCGGAGCAGGGCCTAAGGGTCTGATCTGGGTCACCCCTACCATGGATTGTTTGTGGCCATGCGCTGCGTCTGCCTTCTCTGATGCTGCTCTGATCGGCGATGTGTGGGCCTGCTGGTGTGCTCGAATAAAGACGGCAGTCCTAGGGTTCCTCTTGCACCAATATGAAGATCTGTCTGACGCCTGTCCTTCCTGATCTGGCCAGAGTGGCGGGTTCCGGAAGGCTCCGCTGGCGAACTCCCATGGGCGTGTTATGCCTAGAGATTGCTGGATCAGGTGTGATTCGGTCGTGCCCATTGGTTCTTTGTTAAGGAGCGAAGCGCGAAGCTCTGCTATCTGTTGCCATCAGGAGATATGTTTCGCTCCATGGTGAAGTCAGAGACGGAGAATGTCATGGAAGCCGAGATTGGAGGACTAGTAATATTGATTGGAGCCTACGGTGTTGAGGAACTTGCTTGGAGTTTCGGGATTCGTAGCAGCGGTATGTAAGTGGGGGCGACAACATAGGTGAAGTTCAAAGTCTTACCTTTCAGGTTGAAAATCCAAGTCTGGCCTTAATTAGTTATGCCTGATAATGATCTTGATGAAGGCATTGTTTTGAGGCGGATGATAGGCGCCGGTGCACCGGCGAAAACTTTCGGCCGGTCCGTTTTAAACCATTAGATTAATGCGCTGATGGCCGTTAGATAATCATGGCTCAAAGCCAACGTCTCCACGCACTGATTCTCCCTACCCGGAAAAAGTGGATCGTGAACAAAGTGCAGCCCCTGCGCACCAACTGCTATGCCACCGGGCATGCGTCCCCGGCTCCAGCACCGCCAGTCGCCATTGTCGCAGCGCAGACCTTCGGCATCCCCGATTGGCATCACCTCGTCGCGCAAGTCGCAAAAAAAAAATATCACGGTCGCCACGCTTCACGGCTAGCAACACCCCCTCCATTGATGCCGCTCGCCGGACCTCGCAGCAGGTTTCAATCTCCCGTCGCTGAAGCACTTATCATCTCCAGTCCAGCATACGTCGCCGTCGGCTACAACTCCGAGTGCTCGTGCTCGCAGCCTCGCTGGCGACTGGCGCCTCCGGTTGTAGCTCCGGTGTAGACGGCTTGCAGCTCTCGTGCATGCGGTTGCAGCTTCCCAGTACATGGTTGAAGCTTTTTAAAAAGCCGGTTCCTCATCTAGCAAAGAAATTGAAAGCAAAAAAAATGTTCATTTAGTTGATTGAAGCAGAAAAAAATGCCGGTTCCAGCAAAATCGAAAGACGTCGGTAGCAAAATTTTAGGCTGGTTACAGCAAAAAACAAAACAAAACAAGGTGGTAGCAAAAAAAATTGATGCTTCCAGCAAAAAAGATGGGTGGTTGAAGCAAACTTTCTCACCGGCTGCACCAAAATTTGCAATCACAGCAAAAAAGAAAAAAAATACTTATGTACTCGCATGCATGGAAATCGCGTGTTCCAGCAAAAATGCTTAATGGTTCGAGCAAAAACAATGGCTGGTAGACGCAAAAAAAAACCTGCTGAAGGCCGTGGCTGTTGGTTCCAACATTTTGCTGCCACGGTTGTAGCACCTCCTGTCGCTCGTACCAGCAAAAAAACTGGCCGGTTCCAGCACCATCGGCGTCATAGCTCCCGGTCGCCGCCACGGTTGCAGCTCCAGGTCACTGCGGTTGCAGTTCCGCGCGCCACCGGATGTAGCTTCGGTCGTTGCGGCTGTAGCACCGGGCGCCGCTGTTCGCAGTACCCCCCGCCGCCATGGTTGCACCTTCCCCGATTCACCTCTCCTCCTTCCTCCGTCTACTTTACAGCAGCGCCCGGCACCTCCCTTGCAGCAGCGCCGAGCAGCCCCATGCACCCTAGTCTTCCCTGCCACGGCGCCCATGGCCGTGCCGCATGGGCTGGGTCGCGAGAGAGGGATGGATGTCGCCCATGGCTGCCGACCAAGAAAAAGGATGAGGAATAACTGGTTCTGAAGAGATAAGGTAGGAGTGGTTTGAGTGGTGAGTGGGTCCTACCAACACGTGGCACTTGCGGGAGCTAGCTGTGGCCGTATGATGAAGCTTGATCGTACGCCTCGCAGGCGACCGGCGCGACGTTCGGCCGGCGCGCCGATGGCAAATATTTCCCTTGTTTTGAGAGCGAGGATTACCTCCGGTGTGAAAACGCAAGATCTACGATCGGACGATGACGGCATTGGTGCATTGTTTCCTCCTTGGAGGCGTCGCGGGTGTTGCCTTGGTGGTGGTTGTGCTGCTGCAAGGCCTGGAACACTGTAGCGGGACTTTCTTTTTTAGTTTCTTCTTCTTTTTTGCTGTGAGCATCCGTCATGTCATTAGGGCATTGCGTTTTGCAGAGTCTCTGTGTAATTGGTATCTTCGGTATATTAATATATACTCTTTATCAAAAATACGGAGAAGAGATGGCCCAAGGCTTAAGGATCGACCAACCTCAAAAAGGCTAATGACATATGAAAGACTAGGCGATTGCTCTGTGCACAACAATGATACAGTGTCGATAACACAAGAACAGCTAGTCGGATTAGCTGCTCCTTGTAAGAAACCTAAACCCGGAAGGCCAACAGCATTACAACAAGTACCAAACAGGGAGGAAGCACCGTATGAGGAGATGAGCAAAGGAACTTGCTCGGAGAGGGGTAAGTTGCCAAAGCAGGTGAGGTATACTAATTGTGGTGTTGCTGGACACCTCAGAACCACTTGCTCTGAGCCCTCCCGTCTACAAATATAGTGGTGGTTTGTAGCTTGAGTATATGTCACCGCAAAAAAAAAGAGAGATTTTACGGTACATCATACTACCTGAAATAATGGGTAGTATATAGTTGATCCAACGGTTAATATAGGTCCTCTCGGAAATTGGTGAAGGGCATATCGGTAATTTCCTATATGGGATAGATTTATTTCCATGCTTTAATCATAAAGATATATACACAAACAATCCCGTAAAAAAGATACACAAACAAAGGTGAAAGATAAGCCAGCTCCTCGACGGCACACGCCACGGATAGGTCATCTGCCGATCCGATGCCGTCAGCCCGCCTCAGGACACATGTTCTCGTTGTGCGCCGCGTCCAGGTCGTCTGCCAACCACCGATAGCAGTAATCAAAGGCATCACCTTGGCATTATCACCATTGAGCCAAAGATTGGAATGCTCCAGCGTCCAACGGCCGCTCTCGTCGTTGAGCGTGAACCGTGAAGGCTCTGGTATGTAACGGGTCGACCTCCATCATGACTCATGTGCAGTGTCTGTGTGTTTCGCGTATTAAGCTAGCTCAGATCGACCAAGTAGCCAGCAGTGATTAGTTTGGTATGCGTGTTAGCCAGCCTCTTCACGAAGCATCCATCTGCATGTCTGCTTTGGCGTTAGCTCTGTACATTATTCATCTCCTGATCCTAATGGGACCGATCGATGTACCTAGTACGCGTGTATTGCCGAAAAGTATTGGGTAGAATCGTCGAGGTCATGGCGTACGCCAACAATCAGGAGACGGCTCGACGCGCCGGAGCTCAGGCTAGTCGCTGAACAGGACGACGCAGGCGGCGCCCCAACTCTCGACCAAGCCGGCATGTGAAGTGGCACCTTGCGCATAAGTGCATCCGCCTCTCAGGCGGGAAAGGGATGACCAGCTCGTCCCAATCATTATGGAAAGAATCCCCCGTCTCCAGGAAGTCTGAGATTGATTAAACAATGAACTACCTAAAATGCCCCTAACTACCCAATATACTACCAGAAATTTGAGGTAGTATTACCTTATCTGGGCCGTCCAACCGCAAAAATAAACGGTCCAAATTGACTTGATGTACCGTAAAAGGTCTCAAAAAGAAAGCTTGAGTATATGTCGGTTAGAGTTGACTTTAGAATCTCTTTTGTGAAACGGTTGCTGGATTTAGCAGGTGATAACTGAATCAGTGCGGGTGCTGATTTATTGGCATTTAGATGCTGTACGTGGCAAACTAATATTAGGCGCTGCTGAAATGAGTGCAAAATTTATGTGGCCTACGCAGTACTACTAGCAAAACATGATACTTGCTCATTTAGATACGAAGATGAGAAATTGATTGCCTTCTGGTGATTCTGTAGGTAAGGGAAAATGGCCCAACCCATTATTTTCTACTATTCTGTGGCAACAGGCTGAACTTACATGCCTATGCCTTGCTAGTAGATGCCATACCTAAACATGGTGGGAGACATTGTTGTATGTATTAACAAAAATAGTTCGAGCAATGTTTGCCTGCTACATTGAAGTTTATCTTGAGCACAACAGTAATGATTCACATGAAGACAAATGACTGTAATGCGACGGAGACAAGAAACAGGACAGGACATGCACATCAATGTGCACATCACAGTTAAGATGCATTTTTGTTTTCTTGTTCATAATCTGAATTCACAGATTCACGATACTGATAATCTCGGGCTAATGAAGGAATAGACAACGAGCACCATCGTATCTAGTTGACCAAAAGCCACTTATCCTTGTTGGTGACTCCAATATTCAGACCAAAGGTATCTGAATTTTGATGCAGTATTTTTATTACTGCCAAAACAGTACAAAGCAAGCACTGGTAACACGGATTAGTTTAACCTTCTCACAAACAATTCATTATGAATTCAAATTGTCTGGTTGACACTAACTCGAGGTCAACTGTAATTCTCCAAGCATTCCACATGATCTAACATACCACCGCACAAAATTGCACGGCGATGGGATGCCCTGTGGAGCTTTAGGAGGTTGAAGTATACGCTGTAGAAATGCTAAGAGACACAAGTTGAACTCAAACAAAGTCAAAACGTGAAAATTTTAGTTGGAAGACAAACGAAAACAATATGGCTCTAGAAATAGATAATGTTGCACATATGAGAAGTTGAAAAAGGTGGCACCTTCCCGAGAACCTAATGAATACTAACAATCTATCAATTTGAGAGAATTCAGAGACACTTTTATTTTTCCTTACTTTGTGGGTCCCCTTTGAAGACCCGAATGACCTTTTTGGTCAAACTTTCAGCTTGTGTGCTCAAATGTGCATGCATATGGTAAAAATACAGATCACAAAATGTTCTATAGCCTTCGTTTTATGTCCTCGTGAGCTGCACAATGATAAAAAAATCAACTCAATCAGAAGCTACTGTTAACGTCAAACATTTTTACTCCTGAAGAACTTTTTGTATCTTTTTTTTTTCCTTTCTTTCCTTCACTTTATGTACTTTGTGAGACAGACCAGTAAGAATACTATTTCATCTCCTTTCTTCATGGCCAAGATAATCATATTCACGAAAAAACATGGGTTCACCAAACCGAGTGGGAGATTTAAAAGGAGTGGACTTCCAAACCGTGTGATCTCAAACCGAGAGAGCTCCAAAACCGCATGGCAACCTGTCCCAAGAAAACTAGGATTTGTAATGTTGCGGCGATGTGCAGAAGCAAGGGAGATGTATAAATTTCAAAATTAGCACACTTTTTGTCACATCAGGTCTGTTTAGGGAGAACTAGATTTTCTTTTGAATGGGTTCGAGAAATACAAAGAAACTGATTCTGGTAAAAAAAAGTCGATGTAAAATTCAAACAAACTACAACATGCCAATTTAAATTGTTAATATTCATGCATGTTGCAGACAACGTAATTTCTGGTACCAACTATAGGGCACCATGTTTTTCCAATTAGCCAGAGTGCATAAGAGTAACTACTTGTTCACACCTCATACATTCTAGAATCTCTATTTAGATACACCTAAACATGATAGTCATGTACTCCTGGAAAACTCTTCCAAGTTCTTTGTAAGATTTATACACCTCAAACACTCCACCAATTCTTTTCTACATATTTAATGGTACTATGACAAATGACACATATAAATGCACTATAATACAAACAAGTATAGACTAAATTTAAATAATATATTTTTTATTTTTCTTAGATTCATGGTGAAATCCACTCTAACTATCCTAAACTTAACTAGTATAATAATAAATTCTTTGCAACAATACATGCTTAATTTTAGTACAACAACATGTATTTTTAATCATAAATGCCAAGAGCGTATCAGAAATATGTATACCTTCAGTGTGATTAAATCATTACTTCCTAATAGTGTTTGGAATATGGTATTAATATAACACATTTAGGCCATGTACAATGCAAAGTTAAACATGTGTGCTTAAGAAAAACTCATTTTATTTTACTAATCACATGTCTAAGCAACTTGCATTGTATAATGCCTAAATGGTGTATCAGTGACAATAAGGCACATTAAGTGATATTATTAGTCATAATGAAATAAAAAAGTTTAGTCTAAATAACTTAAATATTAACATTTTGCTTGACCTGAGCCATTAATTTGACTTTGTCATTGATTGCAATTAATAAGCATGCACTTGCAAGATTTAAATACTTATAGGAACTTTTTTTTCTCTTTTTTGGAACCATGGAAAATATACCATCTGTTACCAGAGATCATGCAAGCGAAGACTTAAATTAAGACATTTCAAGTCTTCGCAGACATGAGAGCCAAGGATCCATATTTCAAGTTCAGGCTGCAAGTAGGTACCAAGAGTCGGATAAAGAACATCATGTTGACCAGTTGGGAGAGCCGAATGCAATACAAGTTCTTTGGCGATGTTATAACATTTGACACCACTTACAGGACTAACCTGTACGGCATACCATTTGGACTATTCATAGGCGTAAACAATCACTTTCAGAGCATCATCTTGGCTGGAGTGTTCGTTAGAGAAGAGCAGGTAGAGAACTTTGAATGGATTTTCACTAAATTCGTAAGAATGATGGGCAATGAAGCACCGAAGACAATTCTGACAGGTGAATATCAGTTTTGATTTGCATGTTCCCCAGTGGATCATCTACAAACATCTGAATAAATTAGTTATTTGTATTGTTTCATATCAGAATCGAGCAATGGAGGTGGCTATAAAGAATGTGATACCGAACACAGCCCACCGGTGGTGCAAATGGCACGTATTGAAGAAAGCAAAGGAGTTCCTCGGACCATTACACAAAAGGGAATGAGTTTCGAGCAGAGTTCCATAAGGTTGTCAACCACATCCTCACAGTAGATGAGTTTGAGGTAGCATGGGGATTGTTGATTGATAAGTACAACTTAAGCTCACATCCATACATGACACAACTTTACGAAATCAGGAAGAAATGGGCCAAGCCATATTTCAAGGGGTTTTTTATGCCAAGATGACAAGCACTCAAAGAAGCGAGACCGCTAACAACATGTTGAAGAGATATGTACCGCCTTCATGCCGATGCATGTGTTTGTGAAGCAATACATGCGGTTTCAGTTTGACCTGGATGCAGACTCGACTTACAAAAAGCTACGGAACCTGGTTGTAAGCAATTAGATTTCTCATAAGATATATGATTCAATTCATTATATTTTAACATGAACATTATACCTTTCTGCAAGGATGATATTTGAAATAAGTGATGTGATATTTCCACAGGGGAACGTGGTGAGGAGGTCTAACCTGTCAATTGAGCATCATGCTAGCAAGATATATACTCCTACAGTGTTCGAACAATTTGGCCGAACCCTTTATGAAGCAGGAGCTTACCATGTGGAGGAGATTGAGAAGAATAGGGTGTACAGGACAAAGCATACTCAAGCAGATAGAAGGGAAAATGTGACATGGTAGTCTATGATGTTAAGATGATACACAATGGGGAAGAATTTGACTGTGACTGTGGTCAATTTGATCACATGGGTTTTTTATGCTGCCATGTGCTGAAGGTTAGGAGAATAACTTTGTCATAATATTGTTTTTTCTTCATGTTTGTCATAAATAAATATACTGTTCGGCAATGCAGGTGATGGATCATGCAGGGATCACGGAGATACCCAAGAAGCACATAGTGACAAGGTGGATGAGAGATGCGCGATATGTCCTGCCTAAAAACCTAACATTAGAACAAACAACCTTGTGCGCCAAAACTATTAAGGAACTACTCCCTCCGTCCAAAAATACTTGTCATCAAAATAGACAAAAAGGGATGTATCTAGAACTAAAATACATCTAGATACATCCTCTTTTATTCATTTTGATGACAAGTATTTCCGGACGGAGGGAGTAGTAAAGATGGGAGCTGCAAGTGAAGAGGCCTATGATATGACAATGAGGTCACTGGGGGAACTCATGGCAAGTATGGCACAATACACAGAAGCAAGAGGTGGCCTAGGGCTCAAGGAACGACCAACCGCCGAATGGCTGCTGGTGGATGAAAGACCAGGTGGCTGCTCAGTTGTCGACAGTGATACAGTATCGGCAACACAAGACCCACTAGTTGGACTACCTGCTCCTTGTAAGAAACGTAAACCTGGAATGCCAACAAGTTGGGAGGAAGCACCATATGAGATCATGAGGAAAGCAACTAGGCCTTGCAGCATTTGCCGACTTCAAGGGCATAAGAAGATGACTTGTCTGGAGAGGGGTGACTTGCCAAAGCAGCCGAGGAAGCAGGGAAGTGTACTAACCGTGGTGTTGCTGGACACCATAGGCACACTTGTTCTGAGCCCCTCGACTTTAAAATTAGTGGTGGTAAGCAGCATAAGTAAGTATCACTAGTAGAAAACAGGGCATTTGTTCCGGTTCGTAAGGGCCTTTAGTCCCGGTTCTTGAACCGGGACTAATAGGTCGTTAATAATGCCTCCCCCCTTTAGTCCCAGTTCTTACACGAACCGGGACAGATGAGCATCCACGTGGCCGCTGCCGGCAACGCAGTCAGGGGGGCCTTTGGTCCCGGTTGGTGACATAAACCGGGACCAAAAGGCTTCCACGCGTCAGCGTTTCAGGTGCTGGGGTTTTTGTTTTTCTGGAAAGGGGGGGGGGGGGGGGGTTAGGGGGTTTTGGGGGGTTAATTTAGGTGTTTCATATATTGTGTTAGCTAGCTAATTAATAGAGAGAAGTGTCCTCTCTTATCTCCGAGCTTGGTAGACGCTACGTACTATACGTATAGAGAGGACTAGACACGCTAGCTAGTAAGGAAATGAAGAAAACAGAAGATTGTCATGAACATATGCATATAAAGAGAAGTGATATCGACCACCTCTCCTTCTCTGAGAGATTGGTCGAACAACAAGTTCTCGTATATCTATCCGACACTACGTACTGGCTACATATATACAATATAATTATCTCTTAGTTACAATATAATCTCCTAATTCCAAATGAACTCAACGTCCACATGGTATTCTCCGTCTTTAGCGATCACGTGGTCAAGAAAGAATGCCGCCAATTCCTCTTGAATTCCTCGCATACGATCTGGTGGTAGGAGTTCATCCCGCATCTGGAATATCTAATTTGAAGTAGGGGGTGAATACATATATGTGAATAAATGAAACTGAACACAAATGATGGTAATAAAATAAAATTGTGAATATTATTATTTACGCAGTTCATATTGTTTGTCAGAGTAGCCCCGCTCACAGGTCGTGTGGAGGATGGACTCGCAAATATAGTATCCACAGTAATCATTCCCTTGTTCCTGCCACAACCACTTTACAAGAAATAGAGGTCAACCACACTGATAATTAGCAAGCATGCTAAATGGTATTGATGAAACTAGCGCTTGAATCACTAGGAGATGTGTGGAACATGCTACTATAGTACTTACTTTCGGATGTCTAAATTGCAGCTTCTTCGGCAGTCCCGGAGTTTTTGAGGTGAATTTTTTCCAAACCCTGCCAGCAGACAAAGAAAACAATTACTTGACATCAGGAAATGAACAAAGTTGCCGATATGGTGCGATAATGATCGATTTAACTTACTTCTCTAGCATTTCAGTCATGTCCGCATACTCCGTGGGATCTTTTCATCTCGAGTCTAAGACGGTTACTAGTCCCTGCTCAAGCTTAATCTCTAGGAGAATATAGTGGAACCTGCGCACGCATGCATAACTCATCAATTACATTACTACTATAATTACCTCGACTAATAAGGGAAACCGAATATGCAGAAGACAGTAACACTCACTTGAATTCGTAAGGGAAGAGTATTATAGCTTTGTTTTGATTTACTACAAACGATTTTAGCAGCTTGGCCTCGGTTTCTGGCCTGAGATTTAACCATATATGCATCTATGAGATTTGTGTTAATGAACCCAATATTACCGATTTGTCGTTTCTTTAATTCGGCGATCTTCAATCTGCATAATATAGTGAGGATAATTAAAAATACATGCAATGAAAGAGCTGACCTATATATAGAGACTTAATGACAGAAATAGTACTGTACTTACAGGCAGTAGCAAGTGATCATTAATTTATCGAGGGCCTTTAGATTGAAAAACGCGAAGAACTCCTCAAATGGAACGTTCAACAGTTCAAGTCCAACGAGGTCATGCTCCTCTCTGACCGTCAGCGACAAAATATTGCCCCCCTCAGACTCTCTGCAGGTTTTCATGTACCAATCATGGAATCTGAACATCATCGTTGGTAGAGATGTTACATCTTTGACGAGAGGCTTCCCGTACACGTATTTGTGTTCGTCCACCTCCAACAAATCATAATGTACTTCGTCGGGCAGGTAATCTTCAGGATTGTTATAACCGGGCACCATCCCGCCTGGAACATTAGCGTTGATATCGCTAGACACCTGGAGCGGGGGGAATGATTGGTTCGCTTGTTCGCCGAGCTGGGCAACTTTTTACCCAGCTCGTCATATACCACTGATAGTACTTCCCGACCGCGACGCTTCCACAAATGACTTTGTAAGAATGCACTCATAGTTGCCTTTCGCCGAAGACTTTGGCGGTTTCTACAGGGCAGCCAGAGTACGCTTCACTTTCACCGGATCTATCTTCTCCTCCGGAGGTGGATGTTTCTTTGCTTTCACCCCTTCAAAGAAGTTATCCACTTCGGCTTGCACGATCCGCGTGTTTTCCTCCATGGTCCTCTCGTATGGTAATTCTCTGGAGTCTTGAGAGAAGGACCGTATTTGTATATCCTCCGGGCTCTAGCTGTGCTGCTAGACGCCGGAGCAGACGGAGCGGCTGTGGTTGTCTTTCCTTTCTTACGAGGCGGAGGCAAAGGACTACGACGCGCCGGAGCAGCCGAAGCGGCGGCGGGTCCCTTGATCCGCCCTTGTTGATGACACGGAGAAGGAGTTGGCTGGCTGCTCAGGCGCGCCGGCTCAAGCTTAGAAGGAGGCGGAGTGCCGCCACGCGCCGGAGATGGAGGCTGAGTGCCCTGATCACTCACCGGAGTAGAAGGCGGAGGAGGAGGCTGAGTGCCCTGATCACTCGTCCAGAGGAGGAGGCGGATTGCCCTGACTCGCCGGAGGAGAAGGAGGCGGAGGCGTCCAGTTCGGAAGGTTGATGAGCTCCTTCCGCCATAGGCATGGAGTCTTCAGAGAAGAACCCAGCCGAATCTCCCCTTCACCCGTAGGGTGGTCAAGTTGAAGGTCCTCAAATCCGTCCGTTATTTGATCCACCACCACCCTAGCATATCCTTCTGGAATCGGCTGGCCGTGGTAGGTTGAGTCAGGTTTATTAGGTATAACAGAGCCAACAGCCGCCTTGACTTTCAGTGTCATCTATCGCATCATAAGGTGGCAATGATGAGACTCCGTCATCGCATCCACGGGGTAGCTAGCAGGAGCCGTGAAGACATGCTCCAGCTACTGAGTCTGCTCGGTGGAAGCCACGCTGCTTCTCCGCTGAGATGGCGGGTAGCTTCAGGGGAAGATTCGGCAGGTCGTTTGCTGCGATCTGCTTCTCGTTCCTTTAGCCCTTGTACCCTTTCATGCAGCGCCTGCAGTTGGCTATGCTCCACTTTCTTCCTCCTCTCCTGGGTTTTGTAACCCCCTGCGTCCGGAAAGACAGCCTTCCACGGAATGGAGCCTGGCGTGCCTCGTGTCCGTCGAGGGTGCTCAGGATTCTCGAGGGCCATTGTGAGCTCGTCATTCTCTCTGTCTGGGATGAACGTCCCTTGCTGCACTTTCTTGATATACTCCTGAAGCTTTCTGACAGGTATTCGCAGTTGCTCATCCGTCCAAACGCACTTCCCTGTTACAGGGTCCAAGGTTCCGCCAACCCCGAAGAACCAAGTCCGGCAACGGTCTGGCCAGTTCAATATCTCTGGTTCGACCCCTTTAGCAATCAGGTCATTCTCAGCCTTGTCCCACAAAGGTCGGGCTTTGAGGTAGCCACCTGACCCCGTGCGATGGTGATGCTTCTTCTTCGCAGCATTTATCTTGTTTATCGCTGACATCTTCTTTCTCTTTTCCAATGTCTTGTGGGCCACAAATGCGGGCCATTGATCTCTGATCTTCTCATACTTTCCAGTGAATTATGGTGTCTCTTCTTTGTCTACAAACATTTTCAGCTCATTCTTCCACCTCCTGAATAGTTCTGCCATCTTCTTAAGAGCATGAGACTTGATCAATTGCTCTTTAACTGGCTTCTCCGGATCCTCCTCTGGCGGTAGGGTGAAATTTGCCTTAAGCGTTGTCCAAAGATCTTCTTTCTGCATATCGGAGACATAAGACGTCGGCACCTCAGGGTCTTCCTTCTTTGGCTTTAACCATTGCTGGATACTGATCCGGATCTTGTCCCTAACAAGAACCCCGCAGTGAGCACGAAATGCATCCCTTGTCCGGATGGGTTCAATCGGTGTGCCATCGCTCGCGATTGCTATGATCTCAAACCTTTCATCCGAGCGCAACTTTTTCTTCGGACCTCGTTTCTTTACCGAAGTTGAGCTCGATCCGGAGGTCTAGAGAAAAAAGAAGAAAGATGAGAGTTAATCAATATGTGTACATATGAAAACAATGAATGCATCAATTAACTAGTAAGCACGGGCTTAACTAATATATATATACCTGGCCGGACTCAGTTCGGTCACCGGAGCAGTCAGCACGGTCTCCTTCTTGTACCTCCATTGGGTCACCGGAGCCATCATGAACATAGCCCTCTTCTTGTACCGGCATTAATGGGCCGGAGCCATCATGAACATAGCCCTCTTCTTCACCCAGTCCTTCCTGACCATCGGTGTCGTTGAGAAATGACACAACAACATCACTTCCTTGTGCGATTATGTCCCCCAACATCGCTTCTGTTGCTTCATCTCGGGAGTGCTCCATAGTTTCTGCAAATATTTATAACATGGTACAGATGGATATATATTAGTGGCAAACGTAGAACTAGCTAGCTAATCACAATAAGGAATCATGTTAGTGGCCTCGACGCTGCTTATCTAGGGTTTGGGGTGGCCTAGACGACGCTTCAAGGGTTTGGGGTGGCCTCGACACAACGCTTCAAGGGTTTGGGGTGGCCTCGACGACAACCTCTTTTAACTTGGTAAATTTGGGTGGCCTCGAGAGAGTTCGTCGGGTAGGGGCGCGGCGGGAGGGGGTAGGAGACCAACATCGTTTTTTCTCTAGGGTTTGGGTGTCCTCGAGAGTTTTGGTCGAGCGAGAGGGCCGAGGAGGGTGCTGCCATGGTATAAGTTACCACGGTCGAGAGGGGGTATATATATAGACCGCCCCTCATGTCGAAGTTATCCGGGAGGGGGTTATATTGACAACGACACGACATACATATACATGGGAAAATAATGTTATCAGGGAGGGGGTATATCGGTATACCCCCCCCCCCCCTCGTGTTGAAGTTCTCGGGAGGGGGTATATCGACAACGATATACCCGATAAAAAATAATAAGACAAAAGAAGAAATAAAAAGAGGAGAAGAAGAAAGGAATAGAAGAGAAGCAATCGAAGAAAACAAAAGAAGAAAAAAAGGAGAAGAAGAAAGGAATAGAGGAGAAAGAATAAAAAAATAGAAATCTATTTTTTTATTCTTTCTCCTCTATTCCTTTCTTCTTCTCCTCTTCTTTTTCTTCGTTTTTCCTCTTCTTATTTATTTCTCCTCTTCTTCATCTCCTCTTCTTCTCCTTTCTTCCTCTTCTTATTTTCCTTTTTCCTCTCCTTCTTTTTCTTCTTCTTCCTTATCTTCCTAGCTAGATCTATAATACTAATCTAAAAATGTAACTTTTGCACATATAAAACTTTTTCTTCTTCTTCTTCCTTCTTCCTTCTCTTCCTTCTTTTCCTAAATATATAAAACTTTTCTAAAAATGAAACTAACCTAAAATGTACTAAATCAGAGAACATATATAGATAAAACTAACCTAAAATGTACCCAAATGTACTAAAAATCTAACTTTTATATGCACAGAGAACATACATACATATATACATTTTTATAAAAAGGCAAAAAACAAATCATCATATATATGAACAAAAAATCTAAAAAAAGGACATATAATCAGATATACACACATACATATACTCACACATATACATATAATCTGGAAAAAAACATCATATATATATGTGAAAAACAGAGGAGAGGACAGGGGGGCGGCGTCGGCCGGCCTGACCAAGGAGAGGTGCGGCGTGGTCGGGGCAGGGGCAGAGGCACGGCGCCGGCGTCGGTGTACAGGATGGCGACGGCGGCGTGGTCGGGGCAGGGGCGATGGCGGCGTGGTCGGGGCAGGGGCGATGGCGTCGACGGGGCAGAGGGCGGCGACGACGTCGACGGGGCGGGTCGGGGGCGCGGCAGAGGCACGGCAAGGGCGCGCGGCGTGGTCGGGGGGGAGGGGCGACGGCGGCGTGGTCGGGGCGGGGCAACGGCGGCGTGGTCGGGGTCACGGCAAAGGCACGACGAGCTCGGGCAGCCTGGCGGCGTCGTCGGAGGAATCGAAGAACTGACGAAATTTTCACGATTGCTGGCGTATATAGCAAAGGCATTGGTACCGGTCCGTGGCACCAACCGGTACCAATGCCCCCCCTTAGTCCCGGTTGGTGCCACCAATCGGGACCAAAGGTCTCTTTTCAGCAGCCCAAAGGGCGGGAAGCGCCTTTGGTCCCGGTTGGTGGCACCAACCGGGACTAAAGGGGGGGCATTGGTACCGGTTGGTGGGGCACCAACCGGTACCAATGCCCCCCCTTTAGTCCCGGTTGGTGCCACCAACCGGGACCGAAGGCCCCTGTGCTGCCCGCGTCGGGGCCAAAGTTTAGTCCCACCTCGCTAGTTGAGAGGGGCACGCAGTGGTTTATAAGCCCCACTGCCGCACCCCTCTCGAGCTCCTCTCCACCGCAGGCTTGCAGGCCTACTTGCTACTGCTTTGCCTGATGGGCCTTCTGGGCCTACCGCGGGCCTGAATCCTGGCCCATGGATTGGTTTCTAGTCGTATTCAAGCCGTGGTGGCCCAGTTGGTGGCAAATTTTTGATTTTTTCCCAGTTTTTTTTGTTTTCTTTTTTGCTTTATTTATTTTGTTTTGTTTCTACTTACACCAAAATACCTATTTATTTTATTTTCTTGTGTTCATAATTACTTATTAATTTCATTTTATGATAATTCTTTTTGCTATTAAAGTTTCTAACAAAAAAGGTTCTTTATGAAAATTCTTTTTGCTTTTAATGATTTTGAACAGAAAATACTTTGATAATTTTAGTTGCATCAGTTTTATATAATTTTAGTTTCAATAATACTAGAAGTTGCTTATAATGTTTTGAACAGAACATACTTTGATAATTTTAGTTTCGTAAATTTTATTTATGTTATTAAAGTTTTTTTTCTACTTATCTATTTTATTAAAGTTTATATTATTTTATTTCAAATTACTTATTTATTTTATTTTGAGCTATAAGACCATGAAATTGAAAAGCATTTGAAATGAACTCTGAAAAGGTTCCAAGTTGGCATGGTATCATCATTTCACCCACATAGCATGTGCAAGAAAGTAGAGAGGCTTACGACAAAAACTGGATGCACTTCGTGTACAAAACAGACAATCTCCTTCGAAGTATCAGGGTTTCATACGGAAACTCGTCTGTTACAAAGGGATTTCATTTTTTCAACTAATTTGAACCCCCTTGTTTTTCTGTGTTCAAAATGCACCATTCAAAGCCACATCATCAATTTACAACCCTTTCTGACTTCATTTGTTATTTTTCATGCATTTACTGATTATTTTGAGGTATAAGACCATGAAATTGAAAAGCATTTGAAATGAACTCTGAAAAGGTTCCAAGTTGGCATGGTATCATCATTTCACCCACATAGTATGTGCAAGAAAGTAGAGAGGCTTACAGCAAAAACTGGATGCACTTCGTATACAAAACAGATAATCTCCTTCGAAGTATCAGGGTTTCATACGGAAACTCGTCTGTTACAAAGGGATTTCATTTCTTTTGAATTTATTTGAACCCCCTTGTTTTTCTGTGTTCAAAATGCACCATTCAAAGCCACATCATCAATTTACAACCCTTTCTGACTTTATTTGTTTTTTTTTCATGCATTTACTGATTATTTTGAGCTATAAGACCATGAAGTTGAAAAGCATTTGAAATGAACTCTGAAACCAAAGTACATACATAGTTCTCCAGAGCATTAAAACCAAAGTACATACATAGTTCTCATTGAACAACATATAGCTCTCCAGAGCATCTAATTAAACCATACTTTGAAATTATGTAAAACATTTCAATGCAAAAACAAATGCGATCATAACCGCAACCAAGGTAACAACTGATCCAACTACATAATGATACCAAGCCTCGGTATGAATGGCATATTTTCTAATCTTTTTAATCTTCAACCGTATTGCATCCATCTTGATCTTGTGATCATCGACGACATCCGCAACATGCAACTCCAATATCATCTTCTCCTCGTCAATTTTTCTTATTTTTTCCTTCAAGTAATTGTTTTCTTCTTCAACTAAATTTAACCTCTTGACAGTAGGGTCGGTTGGAATTTCCGGTTCAACAACCTCCTAGATAAATAAAATCTATGTCACATTGGTCGGCATATTTGTCATAAACAATAAATGAATGAAATAATTATGAAAAGATAATATATACCACATCTGAATCATAGACAGGACGAGGGCCGACGGTGAATAATAACAAGGAATAATAAAAGTAAGAAATAATAAAACCATCGCGCTATATAATAACAAGGAATAATAAAAGTAAGAAAATTAGACAAGTATCTATCTGAAGTCAGAATTTTTTTTCTTTCAGAAAAAAGATAAGAACAAGAGGCTCACCACGGTGGTGCCGGCAACGAGATCGGCACGGGCGATCGACGGCGGTGAAGACGGGGTGGGGACGGGGCATGATGGACTGCTAAATCTAGACAAATCTCGTTGAAAATGGAGCTCGAAGGTCGAGTTTCCAGAGGAGAAAGCTTAACTAGTGTGGCTCGAGCATTTCATCGAACACCTCATGTGCATAGGAGGTGAACTAGAGCACCCAAATACCCTCCCCTCGCCAGCTTGACAAAACAAAGCACTGTGGAGTGCTCTGCCGCGGCGATGGGGTATATATAGGCAAGTTATTTGTCCCGGTTCGTGGCATGAACCGGGACTAAAGCCACCCCTTCTGTCCCGATTCAAGCCAAGAACCGGGACCAATGTTTGTGGGCCAACAGCGAGGACCATTGGTCCCAGTTCGTGGCCCGAACCGGGACAAATGGTTCCACACGAACCGGGACCAATACCCACGAGGCCCCGGCCGGCCCCCTGGGCTCACGAACCGGGTCTAATACCCCCCATTGGTCCTGGTTCTTGAAGAACCGGGACGAATGGGCTGGCCAGGGCTGAACGGTAGCCCCGTTTTCTACTAGTGTATGTTGGTTGTGCGGCGTAGTGTTAGAACTGAGTTTAGAATCTCTTTTGTGAAGGCTTGCTGGATCAATGTGGGTGCCGACTTATTTTAGATGTCGTACGTGGCAAAACTAATCTCCGGGGCTGTTTGAAATGACTGTAAAATTTGTGGGGCCATTGGCATTTGTTTCGGATTTGAGCTAAGTATCGGTGGCCATACAAATTTTGCACCCATTCCAAACGGGATCGAACGGTTAACAGAATAGTTGTTTATTATGGAGGAAACATGAAAGCTCAAGGTTGTCTGTCCAGGAAGCCAAATTGAATAACTGCCCCACTAAGAATTATTTTGTGCAAACCAAACCCATTATTTTCTACTATCCCAGAGCAACAACAGGCCGCAATGCCATACAGTAATCAGAAAGGTTCAGATTATTATATCGCATGCCTTACATTCAGAAGGCTTCAAATTATACAACTAGCAAGATGCCCGTGCGTTGCACGGAATATCAAGATGCATTTGTATGAGTAGTTTATCTTGTTGGAGAAAATGATGAACGAGGAAAGGCCTTATTTGCAAATGTGGAGGGTGTGTGGGTATCTTTGCAAAATTGTCATAGTTTCCTTCTTATCCGTCAGATATAAATCGGACGGCCTATATTACAGGATGGCAGACACACCATCATCACCAACTCTGTTTCTTATAAAAAAAATAGAGATACATCAAATGTGCAAACAACAGAGTTGATGGGAGACATTGTTGTAAGTGTTTTTTTCTTTTTTTTGCGGGGTTAAAAGGATTTCATTGCTCAACTATTGGAATATTCGTTCCTACATAGCAGAGGAATGTCTGCAGGTCCAGAGCGCAAGCAAACTGCAGTTCGGCCCTCCGATCGTTCGAAAACAGCAAGTGTGTGGCTAACAACGTTCTGATTCCTACTTACATGAGCAATAGAGATATCCCTTTCACCAAAGAACCTCTCAACTGTTGTAAGTGTTAACAAGTTGAGGCCATATTTGCTATATGTACAGTGAAGTTTATCTCTGAGCACGATAATAATGACTCTCAGCCACACGACGGACCGTGCATTGCGATGGAGACAGATAAAACCATCAAGAAAGAGGGCAGGGCGTCCACTTGAATGTGTACGTCACAGTTCAGATACATTTTTGTCTTCTTTTTCAGGAAGTAAGAATATCAAGGGAGATCATGTTGCTATGTACAATGCAGTTTATATCGAGCATGATGATAATGACTCTCAGACACACGAACGACCGTGCAATGCTACGGAGACAGATAAAACCGTCAAGAAAGAGGGCAGGGCATCCACTTGAATATGTACATAACGGTTAATATAAATGTTTTTGTTTTATTTTTCAGGAATTAAGAATACCAAGGTTCAGAGCCCCAACTAGCGGGTCTACTAGAACCCAAAAGTTCAGAGCCCCAACCTCAAAAGTCAAAACGTGAAAAAAAATATACTAGGTATACAGTATGGCACCAGAAATATATAATGTGACACATGGATCTGAGTACTACCTCCGTCCTGATTTATTGGCCCCCTTTGTAATTTGTGTCATATTTTGACGAAATATTTAACTAACAAAACGTTAATGCATGTCAACAAAAATTATACCGTTGGATTTGTATTTGAAAATAGTTTTCAATGATATAATTTTTTGTGACATACATGGATATTTTGCTAGTTAAATTTACGATCAAAATTCGGCACAAAATATAACGGGGACGAATAAACCAGAACGGAGGTAGTAGTTGAGAAAGGTGCCACCTCAGGGGAACCTTAGAAATACCGGTGGAAAGGATCTATCAATTTTGAGAGAATTTGAAAAAACTTGATTTTTGTTCTCTGATTTTGTGGGTCCCATTTGAAGACCTAAATGAATTTTTTGGGGTCAAATTTTTCGTGTGTTTATGCAAATAATGTTGATGTATATTAGAAAAAAAACAGATTGCACAATTGTTCTTAAGTTTTTGGCTTAACTCCTCGAGAACAGCATAATGTTTTTCCAATTAGTCAGTGTGCATAAGATAAATAAGGGATGGACTACTCCTTTCATACATTCTACAATCTATATTTTGTCACACCTTTCCAAATTATTTGTTAGATTTCTACACTTCACTTTGTCAAATCTTTTTATATATTTAAGGGTACTACGAAAACAACACATATAAATGCACTATAATACGAACAAGCATAAACTAATTTAAGTGCTCTATAATATGTTTATTTTTATTAGTGTTATGGTGAAATATAACACAACAAAAAAGGTTAAACTCCCAAATTGAATCAATATAATTAAACATTACTTTAGTATAAACACACGAACTTTTATCATAAATAATAAGAGTGTATTAAAAATATGTACATTTTCTATGTGATTAAATTATTAGTTCGACTAGGTATGTTTCAAATATAACATAATTAAATATGAATCAATATTCATAAGACACATTAAGTAAACATGATTAATTATAATGAAATAAAAAATCATTATAAATAATTAAAATGATTAACATAGAATTGATACGAACCCTTAGTCTGTGGGAGATTGGATGTGATATATATCGCTCTTTGCAAAATGTAGTACGATTTGCCCACAAACTCACCATATGAGTCAAGACTAAAGTACAGTGATTTTTTATAAAAGCATTCGCTCTAACCATTTCATTTAGCAGCGATTTCCGTCCATCATTGTAGTGCGCTTAAGCTGTTACAGCTGACAATATTTTTTTTCTACCTATCAATTGCAATGCGATGCAGTTTAAGGTGCATTATATATTCATGAATTAAAAAATTTCATAAAATTAAAAAATGTGTATTGATTTGAGAAAATACCTATTTGAACATAGTTCGAATATCTTAAAAAAATCATGTAATCTAAAAAATGTTCATAAATTAAAAAATGTTTAGAAAATCTAAAAATGTTCACTAATTTAAAAAATTATTCCCTAATATGAAAATTTCCTCAAATTTCATAACTTTGAAAAAAAAATATTCACAAATTTTTGAAATGCTCATGAACTTAAAAAATGCTCTTGTATTTTTAAAAATGGGAAAATTTAAAAATCATGAAGTTATAAATTTTCATGATTTTGAAAATGTGCAAATTTTGAAATATATACAAATTACTAAAATATTTAGGAATTTTGAATATATTTACTATTTTTTTAAAAGTTCTATGAATTTGGAAAGGAAAGAAACAAATGGTAAAGAAAATACATAAAAAGAAAGGGAAAAATAGGCCGATCCAAACCTAGGAAAACCGACAAAGAAACATTGAAAAAAAAAAGAATAACCGAAAGCTTCACAAAATCGGGTGGAATCTTTCAAAACCAGTGAAAGAAGCTTCTGAAAACCGTTGCCGAGCATTTCCATGCTCCCCACTAATGGGCTAACCCTCCAGACCTGCAATGCAAGGAGCACGACAATGTCTTCGCCATGACCGCCTGAGCTCTTGTTGCCCGTTCCTTGTTGGTTTAAGATTCCGGATTCATTTAAAACTTATCTACTATGTTGGTTTAAAACTTGTGATGCATGGTTAGACTATTGTTTGTGCCTAAGAGCATCTGTAGCAGACCCGTATAATGTCGACCCGCAAAACTTGTTTACAGTTCGCTAAAAATGATTTTGCGCTCGCGTCGGCCCGCAAACCAAAAATCTCCTATTAGCGAATTTGACAGCGATTCCGTCAATTGAGTTTAAATTCAAAGAATAAACCATTGTTCGCGCGCAAATAAAAGCATGGTTTTGTACGACAAACGCAAAACGACTTCATGCAAAAGCGACGACCACGTCCATTATCATCTTGGTCGCTTTTCAACCGTCGTCATGATCTTCACTCCGCACCACCGCCATCAATTCCATCGCCTCCCCCGAATCCATCACCGGCACTTGTTCCAACTCCGGCACCGAAAGCATCACCCAATGCATCAACGACACTGGTTCCAACTCCTGATGGGAAAGCATCACCGGCACTGAAACACCCACGGGTCGCCGCTAGCATCCTCCTCTTCAAGATGTCCCTCCTTGCCATATCACGCCATTCTTTAGTGATGTCATCCATGCCATCGCGGTTCAATGTCATAATCATGTTCTCTTTGGCAAGAAGCTTGGTCATGGCTTTGTTCTCAGCGACATTGGCTCTTCTCTCCTCAATGGCCGCCTTGCGCAACCCCTCGTCCTTGAGCAATTGCCACTTCTGTTGCTTCCCTCATGCCTTCTTCTCGGCCAATTCTTTCTTTGCCTCCAATGTCTTCTCCAACATCAACACATTTGATTACATCATGGTATCTATCTTGTCCCGCAAGCTCGATGCATCATGTTCCATCTTGATCTTCTCCTTTGTCTTCTTGTCTCCATCGGGTGTGTTCAAGTTTCGTGGGCCATCATCATCTTCATCTTCATCCATGTTCGTAAGTGAACCTCTCTTTGGCGGGTGTCGGGGATATACCCCGCGGTGTAACCCGCCGGATGTATGACCCGGCTGGAGCTTGGCGACTCACTAGCGACCCGCCCGGACCTGGCGTTTTACAGGCAACCCGTCTGAACATTGTGACTCACTGGTGGCCCGGCGGGCGGATTAGACGGACAACAAGGCCCAAGGCCCAAGGCCCAGACGGCCGGCTCATGTTATGGTGGGCCGGCTTAAGAGGAAAGGCATAAAGAGTTTTCCCTTAAGGGGGCAAGACTAGGATTCCACTTGTTATAGAATAGTCCTAGTCCTACTAGGACTCCATATGTAACCCGCCCCTCCAACTTATATAAGAAGGGGCAGGGCACCCCAACAGGGGGGAGAAGTAATCTCTAAGGCTAGACACAATTAGGAGAGCCAGTTTATGCGGCGACTTCCTCATGAGCATAGTGAGACCTAGCCACAAACAGCATGTAGGGCTATTACCAGATGATGTTTTCCGGGGCCTGAAGCTGTCTAAATCCTTGTCTTGTGTGTTGATCCACCTCGCGTCTCTCATCCCGATCAACCCCTCTCAAGCTATCACATAGATGCGTTGGCCTCACGACTAAGTCCTCATACTAAGATATCTGCTGTGACAATTACACGATAGTTGGTGCCCACCGTGGGGCCTGCGCACGGTGGTGCTGAGTTCTTGGAGGGATTTCTCTTAGGGATCTAGAAGCTCGCGATTGACCAGGAGAAAAAGAACCAACATTGAAAAGAGTATCATCAAAGAAGTTAGGGTTCGATGTTGAGCCGCCGCCACCGGCTGTATAATCCATCAAGTTGTCGTGTTTTTGCTGCTGTCTCCGCGTCATAACAAAAGGAATCACTAAGCCGCTTGCAACCGCGGCAAGAAGTACTACTGTCAAGAGCCATGGAGGAGTTCTACGATTTTTTGATCCAATGTGTGTTGGCGTCAAGCAAAGATTCAATCTACGTGTGAGTTTCTTCCAATGGAAATTAGAAGTCATCAGCTACGATGAGTCAAACAAAACAAGCGGTCGGTTTGACCAATCCAAGTTCGATCTAATCCATAGAAAAGATAAATTGAAAAAAAAGGAGCAGGACCGAAGTACGACCCGGAGAAGGACTTAGATTCACATTGAATCGCCTCCTCTGGTTTCCGCTCGACGGCATCCCAACCGCGGCCACGGCCTCTCCGTCCTGCTCGGCCACGGCCTCCAATTTGTTTCTGCTTCTGCTGCACTCCAACGCCGGCCGGTTGCCGTAGCTCCGCCTCGCTGGGGGCATCCTTGAGCCGCCCCTGGCTCGTCTCTATTTCCGCTGCTCAAGCCGCCGCGCTGCCAAGTCGCCGTTGCCGTCCCGTGTTCTTTGCCTTGAGCCACCGGATGCTTTGGGCCACTGCAAACTGCTGCAGCCTCGCGCCATCTCGAGAGCTGCCCCTGTGCTGTTCCTCGCTGAGCCACTGTTCGCCTCGAACTCCGTCTCCGGTCGGCCGCTATCTGCCCCGGGCCGCGCCGGGCCCTGCCTCTGCGTTGTCCGAGCTGGTGTGGCCTCCCTGAATATTCGTCGAGCCGCCCTTCGCTTGAAGCCACTGAGGCCGTAGCTTGCCGGCGCTCCTGCTGAGCCGCCGCTATTCTTCGCCTCTATCATGGTCCGGAGCCTCCGAGTCGGCCTATCCTGCTGCTGAGTCGCTACTCCAGGTTACCTCCGTTATCGCGCCCCCATGGAGTCGTTTGGGGAGGCCACCTCTACTGTGGTCGGCCACGTTCCTCCTCAGCCTCGCCGGGGGTTTCCTTGAGCCTTGCTCTTCTGCGGATGAGCCGCCCGTTTTTAAGTCACTCCATTTTTTGATTAATGGTCTCGCAAAAGCTGCTAGGGCCTATGAAGTTCTCAAGGAGATGAAGCTAAAACATATTTCTCCAACGACCGTTACATATGGATTAGTTATCGAAAATGTTAACGCCCACACGTGTGGGCGTTTGCACATCGCCCACACGCCTCCATCACCACTCATTTTGCCACGTATGAATAGATGACATCAGCAGATTTTTTTTTTTTTGGTTTTTGGCTTAAAAATGTTGTATCTTCTAAATAAAAAAGCGAACTAAAAATCCGTTTTCACCATTAAATTCGTCTCCACGAGATCTTCAAAACTAGACCACATGTTGATATGTTTTGACGAATTTTTTTTTGCCAGAAGTTGCCACGATGTTTACACTGCAGTTGCCATAGGGCTTAAACTAAAGTTGCCATGTGGCAATTTTAGTTTGTAGATCATGGCAATTTTAGTATTTTGATGATTGCAACTCCAGTACTTTGACCATGAAAATTATTTTTTATATGAACCATGGCAATTTTACGTGCATGTATAATGGCAATTTTAGTTTATGGTTCATGGCAAGTCTAGTTTCTTAATTCCCCATTTTATAAATGTCAAAATTTACTTTTAAATATAGAAGAAAATAGCTGAAATATATCATGGCAACTTCAGTGTAAACATCATGGCAATTCATATGCAATAGACATGGCAACTTTTAATCCAAAAAAATTCATCAAAACATATCAACATGGGATCTAGTTTCGAAGATCTCATCGCGAGGGATTTAATGGTAAAAACGGATTTTCAATCGGATTTTTCGTTTAAGAGATAAAACATTTTAAAAACTGAAAATCCAAAAAGATTCCTGCATGCATGCATGCGATGACGTGGCAATCTGTTTACATTAGAGACGTGTGGTGCGTCTCCCTTCCTGCCACACGTGTGGCAGTTAGCGCGACCCTTAGTTATTGATGGTCTGGTCAAGAATGATATGGTTGTTCTAGAATTTGCATCTCTGCTCGGACTGAGTTGATTTTGTCAAAATACGACCCGGAGGGTCCATTCCAAGCTGCCCGGCCAGCTCCGGTTCTGCTGCGGTCGTGCTTCAAACCGCTTCTACCGGCCAACGACTACTCTGCCTCGGCTTTGAGAGTGGTTAAATCGCCATTGAATTACTGGAGTTGATTTATGGACGGAACGTATGACTCCGTCTATCATCCAGGCAAAGTCAGGTGATGTCCATCTAAGTTTGTTTTATTAGCACGTATTGTTTTTGTCAAAGAATAGATTATCTTTGCCTTGGTCTGCAATATTGTTCATGCAGGACAATTGTTTACTCACTAGCAGAAAACAGAGCTTTAATACCGGTTCATAAGGGCCTTTAGTGCCGGTTCTGCAACCGGCACTAAAGAGTGGAGACTGAAGCCCCCCCTTTAGTACCGGTTCAGCACGAACAGCCACTAAAGGCCCACCACGTGGCGTGAGCTCGTGCCGTGGTATGGGGGACCTTTAGTCCAACCCGTACTAAAGGTATTTTTCTTAAATTATTTTTTTGAAAATTTTGGAATTTTTTTTTTTCAATTTTCCGAATTATTTGATGATTTAGTCTCTAATCGCCCCTCTTAACTACTCAAGTGTGGATCACTCATTCCAAATCGTCTAACTTCCCGACTGGTCACCCATCCTCTCACTCCCCCAGCCTGAGCACGCTTAACTTCGGAGTTCTATTATCACTACTTTCCAAGTCTGCACTTGTTGTTTTCCTGACAAATGTAAGCTGTAAATCCTATTAACCCTCAACAGTTTAGCTTGAGTTAGGTCACACATTTCACCGTTTGAGTTTGAAACTATTATTCTAAAAAACAGTAATTATTTAGTAACACTAATATTTCTTGAATAAGTTTTTTGACCATAGTTTGACCAGATCTGACCAAAATTCAAAAAATTGAAATAATTATTTAGTAACACTAATATTCTTGAATAAGTATGTAGTAACATTAATACTTCTTGAATAAGTACTTTGATCATAGTTTGACCAGATTAAACCAAAATTAAAAAAAAACTTAAATTTGAGCATATCTTTTTCTCCTTTTGGAATTTGAAGATTCTAAAAAATTGCAAACAGGTCGTAGGCCGTCAAAATCGGATGCGGATTTTCGTGCTGAATTTTTATATATTATACATTTTTTTTCTGACATCGTATGCAAAAGTTATAGACGTTTTACATTTTCCCTACACTTTTTGCAAAACATGTCCAAATTTAAGTTTTTTAATTTTCCTAACTAGTAGATGTAGTAATATAACTACATCTAGAATAATTTTCTTTTGAATTTTTTATCATTTTCTTTTGTATTTTTGAAAACTGAAATGGCGACTCGGCCAGCATCCATTATCATGCGCCAGCATCTGACCATGCCATGATGCTCGACAAATATATGTGCAAACCGCCGCTTTATGACCCAATTTACATCAACATGACGCGGTTGACTCGGACGTCCACGCGGCTTACCTCGCCCGCACTAGCTTACAACACCGTGGCCGGCTCATCTGTCTGCTCCCGCGGCCGACTCGGCCATGATTGATTTCAGCTTCACCATGATGATCATCAATTGCGTGGTGAATAATTGCTGGCCTGACATATCAGGTGAAATCCATCCAGTATATTTTTATATTACATATTGCTTTCTTTAAAGAGCAATTATTCTAGCTTGCAAGTTCTTCGATGCAGGACAAGTGGTCTACTGCAAAAGGGACTATTATATCACTGAGCTTTTGAATGACTCATACCGGTTTATGTCACGGTCAAATATGGAGAATCACAAGACAACTCCTCGAGTCATCTTAAGGCTCGGGGGCTACAATGACATGACTCGGCAGAATTGGCCAGTTTTAGTGAATTGAAGAAATTGGAGGGAAAGATAACCTGGTCCCGGAGACTGCTACCATATTGATGAAAATTTAAAGGCCATCAGAAAATTTCCGGTTTAAAATGAAGGATTCTGGCTTAAAATGAAGGATTCTGGTTCAAGGGATATCTGTTTCCCACAAAGCTTTGAAGCTCTCAATATCCGGTTTGAAATTCCGGCTCAAAAGAATTCATCTCTAGCAAGTTTGAGTTCTCAGAAAAAATTAATTGCCAAAGAGAACTTGTTGCCATGATGCGCAGTTCAAACATGGGTATCCGATCCGGCTTATACGCCATGCTTACAAAACACTTGGGGGCTTGCTATCTAGGTTAAAGGGACCAAAGAGAGTCTGTTGCAAAGCACAACTCAAACATAGGTACCCTGCTTTGATATCATTTGGGGGCGACCTGCTTAATGAGCAGAGCCTTGATTACCCTCTTGATCTGGCTTGTATGCCTTTAAAAACATATTACTTGGGGGCTCTTTATTCAATGGATAAGAGTTTTTATGACACTTGTAATAGGCTTAAAAGCCAGGCTTGGAAGCTAGGTGTATTCACCTAAAAACATTGGTTATCCTGCCTTTTTAAGTCTGTCACTCCGCCTAGATTGACTGGAATGACCCGCCATACTTTTAACAGTCAATCTTATACAAGACCCTGAACTTGTCAAAGTTAAAATGACGATTGGTCATGTGAGGCCCGGCTTATAAGGTTTGCATGAAGGTTTAACTTAGTGGCTGTGCGGCCCTTTGAAAGCACTTGATTTTTAGGCCTGGCCGCCTATGAAAGCCTTGATTTTTTTAATTTGATTTGAACATTTTTGAGATTCATCTATTGTGACATGTTAATACATGGTTGAAAACCGATAAGGCTTATGATGCTTTATGGTTTATATATGAAATTATCCGGTGTTTATTAACCCGGACTGGCTTTGGACTATATGTCGCCAGTGTATGATGATCTTATATACTTGAAAGCACTGCACTCTAAGTTTTGGGATATTACCCCTTACTACCTATGGCTTTGTAAGCCGGTGGTATAAACAAATTGAACAGGGCGTTGTGCTCTCAATATTTGGGTTGTAACCCTTACTGCACGACATATGATGAGTCGGTAATGTTAACAAGTATCACATGTATGATATTTACTTTGTTATGATTATATGAGGTTTTTCTCAACCGGCCCTAGCTATGGACTTTAAGTCGCCAGTATCATTTTGGATTGCGCCATTGGAATAATGCGCTTATAAATCATTGGATTATTACCCTCACTGGATATTGTGAGGTAAGCCGGTAATATGAGCCAATTCTACAGGTATGTTTTCCTGGTTATATGAATATGCGAGGTTTGATAACCCGCCCTGGCTTTTTACTTTAAGTCGTCAGTATGTTTTGGCTTGAATGGCCTTAATGCTAGTCTTTTCTATAATTGCATAAGACTATATTATGTTTGGGTTGTTACCCGCCCTGGCTTTTGATGTTAAGTCGCCAGGGCATATGTTGTTTAAAATTTGTGTAGCACATGCAGAGCTTTACACATAAGTAGGAATACTGCTATTGCTCATATGAGTCATTGAGTTTACACCCATCATCTGGCCATCTGAAGATATTGCCGGTTTATCCAGATCCGGGTTATATTGTTCAATATTGAGTTTATCGAGGCTATAAGCCACCAAAGTGATCTTGTCAAAAACTGGACAAGACAATGAGCCTCCATGGATGGGGTTATCAGTTCTTGATTTTTAACGAAGGCTATAAGCCGCCGGGTTAGGAACATTCCGGCTTACAATGAATGCGCATTAAGTCACCATCGGCCACGAGCTGCCGAGTATATAACTCCGGCTTATGTTATTCAAATCTTTAATAGCCAAACTTGGCTGGATTTTCAGTATGATAATTGAGGTTTTTATACTTGATTATATTATTCAAATCTTGAACAGCCAACATGACTGGATTCTTATTATGGTTATCAATGGCCAATATTATGATTGAGGTTTTCAAAGTCGCTTTAGCACAATGGCTATTATTTCTTTATCAATGGATATGATTTGTTCTGCAATGGAAGGAATAGTCCTGAGTCGTTGCAGGCTTACGACACGGCACTTGGGGGCTACATATTCAAGTTGAGATTACATCAAATATGGAAGTCCCATGTCGCTGCAAGCATGTACCATGACACTTGGGGGCTAATGCAAGGTCATTTTTTACTTGCCTTATTGAAGACCCGACTCATCACATCATAGCTGGCCCTTGAGGGCTACCAATTGCTCCTGTCAAATATTCAAAGTACACAAGCCTTAATCCATTATATTGAAAGATACATTGTTCAGTTGGTACAACACAAGGCTCTTAACCTTATGGACATGGTTTCCAACCCCATGGTGGGGGTGACATCATATGATGTTAGTTTCAATGAAGTACATATAAAGTCCCAGCTCAGTATTGTATTGTTGAGCCGGCCCTTGGGCGCTAGACGTTGTTGTTCAAGTCTACATGATCACATCTACAAAGTCCCTGCTCATTATTGCATAATGACCCGACCCTTGGGGGATACACTGGTTGAAGTTTTTATGAGCATAAGGCAATTACAAGTCCTAGGTTACTGCAAGCATGACAACCCGACACTTGGGGGCTATATATGTGGAGTATTCAGTTTTGACTAGTGACTGAGATGAGCAACTTGGATTTCTTCAAGGTTGCAACATTTATATTGAAGCAAGTCTTAAGCTATTACTACGCTCCCTTCTTAAGACTTGGAGGCTACAGGTGATATGAATATAATGGAAGAACATCTTCAAGTTCTCAGTTCTTTGAAACAAACTAGGTATCATATTTTCAGTTTTGGCTTGGATAGCTCAGGAAAGTCAATTACATGACCCGGCATCATTTGTTTATAACCCGACAATTTTGACAATCATAAATCGGCAAGATCTACATCTTTAAACTGACTGAATATCGGTTGAATATTTCAAGACCAATATTTTTGTCAAGTCAGAGCATTGAAAGCCGACTCAAATGGATTATTTCTTATAATATTTCTTTACAAGAGCAATGTTTGTGTCAAAACCGGCGGATCTCGGGTAGGGGGTCCCGAACTGTGCGTTGTGACGCCCCCGATTCAATCGTACACTAATCATGCACGCAAACGTGTACGATCAAGATCATGGACTCACGGGAAGATATCACAACACAACTCTAAAAACATAAATAAGTCATACAAGCATCATAATACAAGCCAGGGGCCTCGAGGGCTCGAATACAAGTGCTCGATGATAGACGAGTCAGCGGAAGCAACAATATCTGAGTACAGACATAAGTAAACAAGTTTCCATAAGATGGCTAGCACAAACTAGGATACAGATCGAAAGAGGCGCAGGCCTCCTGCCTGGGATCCTCCTAAACTACTCCTGTTCGTCGTCAGCAGCCTGCACGTAGTAGTAGGCACCTCCAGTGTAGTAGTCGTCATCGACGGTGGCGTCTGGCTCCTGGGCTCCAGCATCTGGTTGCGACAACCAGAAAGAAAGGAAAGGGGGAAAAAGGGGGGAGAAAGCAACCGTGAGTACTCATCCAAAGTACTCGCAAGCAAGGAGCTACACTACATATGCATGGGTATATGTGTAAAGGGCCATATCAGTGGACTGAACTGCAGAATGCCAGAATAAGAGGGGGATAGCTAATCCTATCGAAGACTACGCTTCTGGCAGCCTCAGTCTTGCAGCATGTGGAAGAGAGTAGATTCAAGTCCTCCAAGTAGCATCGCATAGCATAATCCTACCCGGCAATCCTCTCCTCGTCGCCCTGTTAGAGAGCGATCACCGGGTTGTATCTGGCACTTGGAAGGGTGTGTTTTATTAAGTATCCGGTTCTAGTTGTCATTAGGTCAAGGTACAACTCCGGGTCGTCCTTTTACCGAGGGACACGGCTATTCGAATAAATAAACTTCCCTGCAGGGGTGCACCACATAACCCAACACGCTCGATCCCATTTGGCCGGACACACTTTCCTGGGTCATGCCCGGCCTTGGAAGATCAACACGTCGCATCCCCACCTAGGCACAACAGAGAGGTCAGCACGTCGGTCTAACTCCTATGGCGCAGGGGTCTGGGCCCATCGCCCTTTGCACACCTGCACGTTGCGAACGCGGCCAGAAGTAGAACTAGCCCCCTTAATACAAGTGCAGGCTTACGTTCCTATCCGGCGCGCGCCACTCAGTCGCTGACGTCAAGAAGGCTTTGGCTGATACCACGATGTCGAGTGCCCATATCTTTCCGACGTAGTTGGTTAGTGCGTATAGACCAAATGGCCAGACTCAGATCAAATACCAAGATCTCGTTAAGCGTGTTATTATGAAGCAACCGCGAACGCCGACCAGGGCCAGGCCCACCTCTCGCCTAGGTGGTCTCAACCTGCCCTGTCGCTCCGCCACAAAGATCCACACAGAGGGCCGTCGGGACAAAGGTCCTTTCAGCCCCCAATCCGTGAATCACTCGCGGGTACTCTTCGAGCGGACCCGACTTTAGTCACCATCTTTAGTATGTATATATGTATAGTATATACCCGTGATCACCTCCCAAGTGATCACGGCCCGATAGTATAGCAAGGCAGACTGACAAGAATGTACGACCAATGATGATAAACTAGCATCCTATACTAAGCATTTAGGATTGCGGGTATGGTATCAATGACTGTAGCAACAATGACAGGCTACGCAACAGAATAGGAGTAACCGAACAGTGACATGCTACACTACTCTAATGCAAGCAGTATAGAGAAGAATAGGAGATATCTGGTGATCAAGGGGGGGCTTGCCTGATTGCTCTGGCAAGAAGGAGGGGTCGTCAACTCCGTAGTCGAACTAGGCAGCAGCGGCGTCGGTCTCGGTGTCTAGCGAGAGAAGAGGGGGAGGAAACAATAAATATTTAAACAAACAGATGCAAAGCGATGCATGACATGACATGTATCGGTGCTAGGGGTGCCCTTACGCGGTATGAGGTGATACCGGTGAAGGGGGAAAACATCCGGGAAAGTATCCCCGGTGTTTCGCGTTTTCGGACCGGTGAACCGGAGGGGGAAAGTTGCGTGTTCGGTATGCTAGGGGTGTGTGGCGGACGAACGAGCTGCGTATCCGGATTCGTCTCGTCGTTCTGAGCAACTTTCATGTAGAAAGTATTTTCATCCGAGTTACGGATTAAAAGATATGATTTTCTAAAGATTTAAATCATTTTCTGATTATAATTATATATTTAATTCCAGCATTATCCAAAACAGTATGTGATGATGTAGGCATGACATCAGAGTGATGTCAGCAGGTCAACTGGTCGGTTGACCAGTCATACCAGACAGGTGGGTCCAGTGGGACCCACATGTCATTGTCAAGGGCCTTAACAGAGTTTTATAACTAACTAAAATGGGTTAATTAGTGGGTGGGCCCCTGTAGTCAGTGGCTAATTAGGTTTTAGTTAATTAACTAAATTAATTAGCAGTTTATATATTTGTTTTTATTTGTCTTATGGCATGGGGCCCGCCTGTCAGTGGCAGTAGCTGCCACGTCAGCGAAGTTGACTTGGTCAACGTGGCCAGTTGGGGCCCACAGGCAGCGACCCAGGGGTGGGGCCCGCCTAGCCACGTCGGCGGACGGTGCCGGAGCGACTCCGGCGACCCAACAGAGGCGGCCCCTCGCCGGAGTTGGCCGGAATCGCGCTACGGGGCACCAAATCAGGCGCGGCCAGGCTCTCTGGAACGGCCTCTTCGCGCCGCGTCCGATGGAGGGGAGCACGACGGCGTGGGTGGCCGGAATGGTCGCCGGCGACGAGTGCGGCGGGCTGCAGTTCGGGTGCGGACGAAGATGGCGACACAGCGTGCTTCGGGGCGAATGGGAGGGCTAGGGTGGACCTGCGCGACGCGCTGAGCACAAAGGGCTCGCCCCCGTGACCATTTGGTCACCAGAAGGGCGCCGGCGACGCGCGCAGGCCGCGGCGCAGTCGGGTCCCCAACGAGAAACGCGCTAGTATGCACGGGAAGGATATTGCGCGGGCGCGTGGGCTCCTAGGAACCCCAGGAGTGCAACGGCGAGTTCGGGCGTGCGTGACGGCGGTCGTGGCCACGGCGGCGAGGTATGCCGTGGCGACCAGAGCCTCGGCAATGGCGGCGGCTAGCTACAGAGCGCTAGGGGGGCCAACGAAGAGCAGCAGGGGGAGCAGAAGCTCACCGTGCGACACGCAAGATGGCCCTTGGGAGTTTAGTAGCCAGAGAGTCGATGGCGCTCGTCGGAGATGCGTCGGGGATCTGAGGAAGAAGACGAGGTTGGGGCAGCGTTCGATGGTGCTCGGCGTCCTGCGTCTTGACGTGGAGGCGTAGTCGAGGGACGCGGAGCGTGCGGATGCGTCGGAAGGGCGTGGAGGTCGCGGTGGCCGCGAGTACTACGGCGGCGAGGCCATGGTGGCGCTCGGTTGCGGTGGGGAACAAGGGGGCGAGGTGCGGTGGATCTGGAGGGGGGAGCGTAGGGACCGAGGCAAGAGTGGGGGCGAGTGGGAGGAGGAACCGAGGACGCGCGAAGGCGTGGCGGTCTTATCCTCTCGTCGTCGCCGGCGAGAGGGTGCGACGGGGACGCGCCCTGTTCCGACCCGGGTCGGGGGAACAGGGGAAGGGAGGCGGCAGGGAGCTGGGCCGGCTGGGCCGGCCAGGCTGGCTGCAGGCCAGGGGGGCATGGGCGGTGGCCGTGCGGTTGGTTTGGGCTGCCTGGTCCAGGGGGCTTCCCCCTTTTTTCTGTTTTTTTGTTGTAATTTCTTTCTTTTATTTATTTTCCCTTTCTGTTTTATCTAGTTTTAGGGCATTTAGGCATTTTATAAAAAGGTGTTTGCTTCACCATAATTACCAGTGCAATATTTGGCATCCCCCGAACATTTTTGCTTTGACTTTTGAAAACTTAGGGTGTTTGTCACTAATTCATATTTTGAATTTGCAATGATTTTGAACTACCACTTGATTAGCAACAGTAACACAGATGACATGGCATCATCAGAAGAGTTTTACTGTAGCCTAATTATCCAGGCGTTACAAATCTCCTCCACTATAAGAAATCTCGTCCCGAGATTTAGGAGGTAGAAGGAAACATCGCGGGGTATTCATCACGCAGACGATCCTCGCGTTCCCAAGTGGCTTCATCTTTAGAATGTGCGACCACTGGACTTTGAGGAACTTGATCGTCTTCTGACGTGTGCGGCGTTCAGCTTGGTCGAGAATGCGGACCGGATGCTCTTTATAGGAGAGATCCTGTTGCAATTCGAGCACTTCATGATCCACTCCTCGGATCGGGTCCTTGAAGCAACGGCAGAGCTATGATACATGGAACACATCGTGAACCTGAGAACGGTTCGGCGGAAGCTCCAGTTGATATGCCACTTTTCCACGCCTCTCGAGAATAGTGAAAGGACCAATATAGCGGGGAGCTAGCTTGCCCTTGATCCCGAATAGGTGAGCACCCTTCATTGGTGTAACTCGAAGATAGGCCTTTTCGCCAGGTTGATAGACCATGTCTTTATGGTGACGGTCATAATTACTCTTTTGGCGTGACTGAGCAGTCTTGAGATTCTCGCGAATAATGCGGACTTGATCCTCGGCATGTTGGATAATATCCGGACCAAAGAGTGGACGTTCCCCAGTTTCTGACCAGTTCAGAGGGGTTCGACACTTTCGTCCATATAACACTTCGAAGGGGACCATCTTCAGACTAGCTTGATAGCTATTATTATAAGATAACTCAGCATACGGGAGAGATTCCTCCCATTTCTTGCCGAAGGAAATAACACAAGCTCGAAGCATGTCTTCGAGAACTTGGTTGACACGTTCAACTTGCCCTTGCGACTGAGGATGAAAAGCAGTACTGAATGATAGATGAGTTCCCATAGCTTCTTGGAAACTTGCCCAGAATCTTGAAGTGAATAAGCTGCCACGGTCCGAACTGATAACCAGCGGAATACCGTGAAGTGAAACAATTCTAGACATGTAGAGAGTTGCAAGCTGACTAGCAGTGATCGTTTCTCTGACCGCCAGAAAATGTGCAACTTTAGAAAGCCGGTCAATGACGACGAGAATAGCATCATTACCCTTTTGCGATTTGGGAAATCCAGTGACGAAGTCCATCTCGACATGGTCCCATTTCCATTCAGGAATAGAGATAGGTTGCAGAGTTCCAGCAGGCCTTTGATGTTCTGCTTTGATACGACGGCAAACGTCACACTCAGCAACATAGCGAGCAATGTCTTGCTTCATATTAGACCACCAGAATCTCTGACGGATGTCTTGGTACATCTTTGTACTACCGGGATGAATAGACAAAGGTGTATCATGAGCTTCTTGCATAACCCTTGGAGTCAGATTCAGGTTTTAACTCTTACTCGGTACCACTAGGTGACCTTTGAAGAATAAGGTTCCTGCCTCATCAACAGTGAAGAATGAGGGCTTTCCTTCTGCGAGATAACGTTTAATCCTCTCGACTTCATCGTCACATTTATGCATCCATTTGATGGTGTCCACAAGATCTGGTCTAGCAACTATGGTATTGAGAGAACCCCGGGAAACAACGTGGAGGTTCATCTTGCGAAACTCCGGAGGAGGGGGAGCGAGTGCACCAGGAGGAACAATATGGAGGTTCAGCTTTCTGAATTCTTCAACAAGCGAGGGATGAACCTTGTGAACCTGGAGGTGGTTGCAGTAAGACTTGCGGTTCAAGGCATCAGCCATCACATTAGCCTTTCCTGGGGTATACGAAATACCCAGGTTAAAATCTGCAACAATCTCCATCCATCTCTGCTGACGGAGGTTCAGATCTGGTTGAGTAAACAGATACTTCAGACTCTGGTGGTCGGTGAAGATCTCGCAACGATTACCGAGAAGGTAATGTCGCCACTGTTTTAGTGCATGGATAACAGCAGCAAGCTCAAGGTCATGAACTGGATAGTTCTCTTCGTGAGGGCGCAATTGACAAGAGGCATAAGCAATCACCTTGCGCTCCTGCATTAGGACAGCGCCTAAGCCTTGACGTGAAGCATCACAATAAATGACGAAGTCCTTCTTAGTATCTGGAGGAGCAAGCACCGTGGCAGAAGTCAACTTCTCTTTGAGCGCCTGGAAACTTTCCTGACACTTTTCTGTCCACTGAAACTTGACGCCCTTATGCAACAGGTTAGTCAGAGGCCTGGCAATCTTGGAGAAGTTCTCGACGAATCGACGGCAATAGCTGGCGAGACCGAGAAAAGTTCTGACTTGCTTAACGTTCTTCGGAGGAGTCCAATCAAGAATAGCCTGAACTCGTTCAGGGTTGACGGAAATACCATCCTTAGAGATGACATGCCCAAGATAGGTTACTTCGGGAAGCCAGAATTCACATTTGGAGAACTTGGCGTAAAGCTGATGCTCTCGTAGCTTTTCCAGCACAAGACGAAGATGTTCAACATGTTCTTCTTCATTCTTGGAAAATACTAGGATATCATCCAGATAAACCACGACGAACTTGTCGAGGTAATCCATGAATATATAGTTCATCAGGCGAGAGAAGGTGGCTGGAGCATTGGTTAAGCCAAAAGACATGACGGTGTACTCGTATGAACCATAACGAGTCACAAATGCGGTCTTGGGTATATCCTCTTCACGAACACGGATCTGGTGGTAACCCAACCTCAAGTCGAGTTTAGAGAACACTGATGAACCAGCCAGCTGATCATACAGATCATTGATCCGAGGAAGAGGGTACTTATTCTGAATGGTAGCTTGGTTAATAGGGCGATAGTCTTGGACCAATCGGTTTGTCCCATCCTTCTTCTTAACAAAGAGAGAAGGTACTCCCCAAGGAGAGCAACTTGGGCGAATGAAACCACTTCGAAGATACTTATCGATTTCCTCCTTAAGCTCAAGGAGTTCGTGCGGCGGCATCTTGTAGGGCCGTTTGGCGATAGGAACAGTGCCTGGTTTCAAGTCGATGACGAATTCGACAGCTCTAGCAGGGGGAATCCCTGGAAGTTCTTCAGGAAAGACATCTTGGAATTCGCGAATGACAGGAATGTTTTCAATGCCCTCAAGGGGTGCAACGTTCAATGCATTCAACGCATAAAGCCTTGCCTCGGCATTCTGAACCAGGCGAGCATTATAGCTAATTATTTCATCAGAAGGGTGTAGCAGGTGGACGGTCTTAGTGGCACAAACTATAGAAGCAGTATGCGCTTTCAACCAATCCATTCCCAGAATGAGATCAATGCTACAAGACTTCAGTACGATGGGAGAGACAAGGAACTCTAGTCATTCGATTTCAACGGGGACGTCGTGACTAACCATAGAGGTTTGACATTGGCCCGCAGGGGTGTGTACCACTAGTGGAGTGTTCATCTCCTCATATTTAATGCCATGCATGAATGCAAACTCAGCTGATATGAACGAATGTGATGCTCTGGTATCAAATAAAACAGATGCTGGTACTGAATTTACGAGGAGTGTACCCATCACAGTAGCAGGCTGGTCTTGAGCTTCGTTCAGATCGACGTGGTTGGCATGAACACGACCATAAGACTTGGCATTGTTGTGGAGGGGCTGGTTGTTACCACGGCCAGTTGCTGGAAGGGCCAGTTGATTCTGATTCTGGTTGTATTCCCTAGCATGGTGCCCTGGTTGACCACACTTGTAGCACAGACCATTATTGGGAGTGGGAACAGGAGCTCGGGGTGGTGGAGCTGGAAGCCTTGGCTGCCTAGATGGTGGAGGAGGCAGACGAGGTGCAGCATAGGTCTGCCTTGGGGCAGGTGCATTTGGACGGTACATGCTGTTCGGGATCCATATCTTACGCTTCTGCGAGGGCGGGCCCGAAGATGAGCCCGTGTCACGGTTGCGCCTCTGAGAGCTCTGGTGTTCCTGCAGACCAGTCTCGACATTGATGGCCTTGTTCACCAAGGTGGCGAAATCGGCAAAGTCATGCACTAGAAGTGCGAGCTTGATGTCAGCTTGAAGGCCGTCACGGAACTTCTCCTGTCTGCGTGCATCAGTTGCAATGTCTTCTTCAGCATAGCGGGACAAGTCCAGAAACTCCCGCTGATAAGCTTCCACGGTTTTGTTTCCCTGGGTGAGGTTGCGGAACTCACGCTTCTTCCTATCCATGATCCCCTGAGGAATGAAGCGGGCACGAAAGGCAGCTTGAAAGTCTGGCCAGGTGATGATTGTCCCAACGGGCAGAGTACGCCTGTGGCTGTCCCACCATTGAGCTGCGGGTCCCTTCAAAAAGAAGGAAGCAAAGGTGACATAGCGGGCAGGGGCTACTTCACCAGACTCCATCTCATAGGTGATGTCACGGAGCCAGTCATCAGCATCCAGCGGCTGAGTTGAGCTGCGGTACACGGTTGGGTTGAGGCGCATGAATTCCTGCAGAGTCACTTGGGCTGGCTGCTCGTTCATATTGGGGCGAGGGAACTGAGCCATCACATTCTCCATGAACTGGCGATTCATCTCGAGCTGTTGGACCATACCAGCCATGTACTCAGGCGGTGGTGGGGCGTTGTCGCCACGACCACGACCAGCTGGTCTAACCATCCTGCTAATATATAACAGGGGTAGTTCAGCATTGAGAAATTTGCATAGACAAGAATCATTTATGATGAAACATGCATAATGAAAGGGGCACGACAGATACCACATAGTAGTCGGCACAACTTACAAAAGGGGTCGGACATAGAGTTCAGTACACAGAGTTCAGTACATAGACTAAGTCATCAAAGGCGGCACGCAGGCTCGCGAATGCATCTAATACTAATAAGTAAGACTACATCAGTCCCAGGAGGTACTGTGGAGGTAGTCGTAGCCCGACAACTGGTAGTGAGGCAACGGATAGTCCATGTCAGCGGCCTAGGGGCCGCGGATACTCTGGTGTAGAACCCGACGCTCAAGTGGCAGAAGAGGACCAAGTGAGGGAGAGTAGCCTCCCACCTCTGGCCAACCGGCACCGTCGGGCATCACGGTCCTGGCTGGGTAGATCGCAGAACGCGGTAGCTGTCTAGATAGAACAAAGGGGTGCAACAGCGTCAGAGCCCTGTAAAGGTGCTGACGAGTGGTGTACAACTCGTGGCGAAGAGCTCGGTTAGCTCGGTCCAACCCATCAGCATGCAGAACCAGGCTCTGGTGGTGGAAGGGCTCTCGGGTGAAGGTGGAGTAGGCAGCAGTGTAGTATCCCTCCGCACCAACGTCGGATGCGATAGTGTGCCTGAAAGGGGAAGTGTCCAACGCCCGATACTCTCCACGAAGACGTGTCAGAGCAGCGTAGGCAGCATCGTGAACTACCATCTCGATGGTCACTCCAACACCATGAGCAGTGTGCAGCACGGTAGTGGAGTCATACTCCCGAGAGTAGAGGTGGACGATGGCACAGTACTGCTCCTGGTTAAAGTCCTGGTACTCCTCATAGACGGTGTACTCAGGGTGCCAGCGATAACCCAGATAGGTCATCATCTCATCTGGCACAGCAGGTGATCCTGAGGCACCAATGGCCGCCGTGTGGCACACGACCTGCCTCGTGGGTTCCATCTGAAAACAAAGATGTTTCAATGGAGTCAAATGACAATGTGGGTACTATTCAAAATACTATCCTACACAATAACTATGGCTTATCCAACTTTGGGGTGAACGTGGTAACGGGATCCTAATGTTAGAGATAGTAAATTCGTTTAACCCGAGTAGGAGAGAGTTCAGAGCCCCAGAGTAAAGGTCGAGAAGTAAAAGATCCTAATACCACCCAATGGCGACGTGGGCCCGTAAGGCACACAGCCAAGTTAGTAAAAGTTTTGTAGTGACTAGACTCGACTTCGGCCAAGGAGTGTGGAAGGGGGATTCCTACAGGCAGTCGGCTCTGATACCAACTTGTGACGCCCCCGATTCAATCGTACACTAATCATGCACGCAAACGTGTACGATCAAGATCAGGGACTCACGGGAAGATATCACAACACAACTCTAAAAACATAAATAAGTCATACAAGCATCATAATACAAGCCAGGGGCCTCGAGGGCTCGAATACAAGTGCTCGATCATAGACGAGTCAGCGGAAGCAACAATATCTGAGTACAGACATAAGTAAACAAGTTTCCATAAGATGGCTAGCACAAACTAGGATACAGATCGAAAGAGGCGCAGGCCTCCTGCCTGGGATCCTCCTAAACTACTCCTGGTCGTCATCAGCAGCCTGCACGTAGTAGTAGGCACCTCCAGTGTAGTAGTCATCATCGACGGTGGCGTCTGGCTCCTGGGCTCCAGCATCTGGTTGCGACAACCAGAAAGAAAGGAAAGGGGGAAAAAGGGGGGAGAAAGCAACCGTGAGTACTCATCCAAAGTACTCGCAAGCAAGGAGCTACACTACATATGCATGGGTATATGTGTAAAGGGCCATATCAGTGGACTGAACTGCAGAATGCCAGAATAAGAGGGGGATAGCTAATCCTATCGAAGACTACGCTTCTGGCAGCCTCCGTCTTGCAGCATGTAGAAGAGAGTAGATTGAAGTCCTCCAAGTAGCATCGCATAGCATAATCCTACCCGGCAATTCTCTCCTCGTCGCCCTGTTAGAGAGCGATCACCGGGTTGTATCTGGCACTTGGAAGGGTGTGTTTTATTAAGTATCCGTTTCTAGTTGTCATAAGGTCAAGGTACAACTCCAGGTCGTCCTTTTACCGAGGGACACGGCTATTCGAATAGATAAACTTCCCTGCAGGGGTGCACCACATAACCCAACACGCTCGATCCCATTTGGCCGGACACACTTTCCTAGGTCATGCCCGGCCTCGGAAGATCAACACGTCGCAGCCCCACCTAGGCACAACAGAGAGGTCAGCACGCCGGTCTAACTCCTATGGCGCAGGGGTCTGGGCCCATCGCCCTTTGCACACCTGCACGTTGCGAACGCGGCCGGAAGCAGAACTAGCCCCCTTAATACAAGTGCAGGCTTACGTTCCAATCTGGCGCTCGCCACTCAGTCGCTGACGTCAAGAAGGCTTCGGCTGATACCACGACGTCGAGTGCCCATATCTTTCCCACGTAGTTGGTTAGTGCGTATAGACCAAATGGCCAGACTCAGATCAAATACCAAGATCTCATTAAGCGTGTTATTATGAAGCAACCGCGAACGCCGACCAGGGCCAGGCCCACCTCTCGCCTAGGTGGTCTCAACCTGCCCTGTCGCTCCGCCACAAAGATCCACACAGAGGGCCGTCGGGACAAAGGTCCTTTCAGCCCCCAATCCGTGAATCACTCGCGGGTACTCTTCGAGCGGACCCGACTTTAGTCACCATCTGTAGTATGTATATATGTATAGTATATACCCGTGATCACCTCCCAAGTGATCACGGCCCGATAGTATAGCAAGGCAGACTGACAAGAATGTAGGGCCAATGATGATAAACTAGCATCCTATACTAAGCATTTAGGATTGCGGGTATGGTATCAATGACTGTAGCAACAATGACAGGCTATGCAACAGAATAGGAGTAACCGAACAATAACACGCTACACAACTCTAATGCAAGCAGTGTAGAGAAGAATAGGCGATATCTGGTGATCAAGGGGGGGCTTGCCTGATTGCTCTGGCAAGAAGGAGGGGTCGTCAACTCCGTAGTCGAACTGGGCAGCAGCGGCGTCGGTCTCGGTGTCTAGCGAGAGAAGAGGGGGAGAGAACAATAAATATTTAAACAAACAGATGCAAAGCGATGCATGACATGACATGTATCGGTGCTAGGGGTGCCCTTACGCGGTATGAGGTGATACCGGTGAAGGGGGAAAACATCCGGGAAAGTATCCCCGATGTTTCGCGTTTTCGGACCAGTGAACCGGAGGGGGAAAGTTGCGTGTTCGGTATGCTAGGGGTGTGTGGCGGACGAATGGGCTGCGTATCCGGATTCGTCTCGTCGTTCTGAGCAACTTTCATGTAGAAAGTATTTTCATCCGAGTTACGGATTAAAAGATATGATTTTCTAAAGATTTAAATCATTTTCTGATTTTAATTATATATTTAATTCCAACATTATCCAAAACAGTATGTGATGACGTAGGCATGACATCAGAGTGATGTCAGCAGGTCAACTGGTCGGTTGACCAGTCAAACCAGACAGGTGGGTCCAGTGGGACCCACATGTCATTGTCAAGGGCCTTAACAGAGTTTTAAAACTAACTAAAATGGGTTAATTAGTGGGTGGGCCCCTGTAGTCAGTGGCTAATTAGGTTTTAGTTAATTAACTAAATTAATTAGCAGTTTATATATTTGCTTTTATTTGTCTTATGGCATGGGGCCCGCCTGTCAGTGGCAGTAGCTGCCACGTCAGCGAAGTTGACTTGGTCAACATGGCCAGTTGGGGCCCACAGGCAGCGACCCAGGGGTGGGGCCCGCCTAGCCACGTCGGCGGACGGTGCCGGAGCGACTCCGGCGACCCAACAGAGGCGGCCCCTCGTCGGAGTTGGCCGGAATCGCGCTACGGGGCACCAAATCGGGCGCGGCCAGGCTCTCTGGAACGGCCTCTTCACGCCGCGTCCGATGGAGGGGAGCACGACGGCGTGGGTGGCCGGAATGGTCGCCGGCGACGAGCGCGGCGGGCTGCAGTTCGGGCGCGGACGAAGATGGCGACACAGCGCGCTTCGGGGCGAATGGGAAGGCTAGGGTGGACCTGCGCGACGCGCTGAGCACAAAGGGCTCGGCCCCATGACCATTTGGTCACCGGAAGGGCGCCGGAGACGCGCGCAGGCGGCGGCGCAGTCGGGTCCCCGACGAGAAATGCGCTAGTAGGCACGGGAAGGCTATTGCGCGGGCGCGTTGGGCTCCTAGGAACCCCAGGAGTGCAACGGCGAGTTCGGGCATGCATGACGGCGGTCGTGGCCACGGCGGCGAGGTACGCCGCGGCGACCAGAGCCACGGCAATGGCGGCGGCTGGCTACAGAGCGCTAGGGGGGCCAACGAAGAGCAGCAGGGGGAGGAGAAGCTCACCGTGCGGCACGCAAGATGGCCCTTGCGAGTTTAGTAGCCGGAGAGTCGACGGCGCTCGTCGGAGATGCGTCGGGGATCCGAGGAAGAAGACGAGGTTGGGGCAGCGTTCGATGGTGCTCGGTGTCCTGTGTCTTGACGTGGAGGCGTAGTCGAGGGAGGTGGAGCGTGCGGACGCGTCGGAAGGGCGTGGAGGTCGCGGTGGCCGCGAGTACTACGGCGGCGAGGCCATGGTGGCGCTCGGTTGCGGTGGGGAACAAGGGGGCGAGGTGCGGTGGATCTGGAGGGGGAGCGCAGGGACCGAGGCGAGAGTGGGAGCGAGTGGGAGGAGGAACCGAGGACGCGCGGAGGCGTGGCGGTCTTATCCTCTCGTCATCGCCGGCGAGAGGGTGCGACAGGGACGCGCCCTGTTCCGACCCGGGTCGGGGGAACAGGGGAAGGGAGGCGGCAGGGAGCTGGGCCGGCTGGGCCGGCCAGGCTGGCTGCGGGCCAGGGGGGCATGGGCGGTGGCCGTGCGGTTGGTTTGGGCTGCCTGGTCCAGGGGGCTTCCCCCTTTTTTCTGTTTTTTTGTTGTAATTTCTTTCTTTTATTTATTTTCCCTTTCTGTTTTATCTAGTTTTAGGGCATTTAGGCATTTTATAAAAAGGTGTTTGCTTCACCATAATTACCAGTGCAATATTTGGCATCCCCCGAACGTTTTTGCTTTGACTTTTGAAAACTTAGGGTGTTTGTCACTAATTCATATTTTGAATTTGCAATGATTTTGAACTACCACTTGATTAGCAACAGTAACACAGATGACATGGCATCATTAGAAGAGTTTTACTGTAGCCTAATTATCTAGGCGTTACATGCGTCTAGGCGGATGGTAATAGGAGACAAGGGACACGATGTTTTTACCCAGGTTCGGGCCCTCTCGATGGAGGTAAAACCCTACTCCTGCTTGATTGATATTGATGATATGGGTAGTACAAGAGTGGATCTACCACGAGATCAAGGAGGCTAAACCCTAGAAGCTAGCCTATGGTATGATTGTTGTAATGGTTGTCCTACGGACTAAAACCCTCCGGTTTATATAGACACCGGAGAGGGCTAGGGTTAGACAGAGTCGGTTACAATGGTAGGAGATCTACATATCCGTATTGCCAAGCTTGCCTTCCACGCCAAGGAAAGTCCCATCCGGACACGGGACGAAGTCTTCAATCTTGTATCTTCATAGTCTTGGAGTCCGGCTGACGATGATAGTCCGGCTATCCAGACACCCCCTAGTCCAGGACTCCCTCAGTAGCCCCTGAACCAGGCTTCAATGACGATGAGTCCGGCGCGCATATTGTTCGGCATTGCAAGGCGGGTTCCTCCTCCGAATAACTCATAGAAGATTGTGAACACCAGGATAGTGCCCGGCTCTGCATAATAAATTCCACATTCCACCGTAGAGAGAATAATATGTACACAAGTTCAATCTGCTGACGTATTTTGTGGCATGACGTCACGCCACTACCAAGCCTTTACTTGAATCGTTTTTTATTATACCACCTCAGCGCGTTTAGCGAAGCGGTTTCCTTGGCACGTCTTGTCGAAGCAGAGATCGTGTTCCCCTTATTCCGGGATTCCCATCAATACGGACGTGGGTAACCCAACCGCGCCATTGATGGTGGCGCTTGGGAGATAAGCGAGTTTTACCAGGCCGGTGGGGACGCATAGTCTTCGTCCGCCCATATATAAGGGGATAAGGATCCACCTTTTTACCTATGCCTTGTTCCTCCTTTGCTTATCCATCTCCGCGCACTCGAGCTCCAGCGCCCAAGTGCGCACATCTCATCTCGACCTTCTCCAGCCATGTCCGGAGCGGGAGGCAAGTGGTTGGCCTCCTCCATTACGAGGGGCACATCGAAAAGCTGCGCGGCGCCGGATTCCTTTCCAGCGACATCGCACACCGACTGCCCGACGAGGGGCAGCTCATCCCCACCCCCAGGCCCCATGAGAGGGTCGTATTCCTTCCCCACTTCCTCCGCGGACTGGGCTTCCCACTCCATCCCTTCGTCCGGGGGCTCATGTACTACTACGGCCTGGACTTCCACGATCTGGCGCCAAACTTCATCCTCAACATCCTGGCGTTTATCGTCGTGTGCGAGGCCTTCCTCTGCATCCAGCCCCACTTCGGCTTGTGGCTAAAGACCTTCAATGTCAAGCCGAAGGTAGTGAAGGGCGTCCAAGCGGAGTGCGGAGGCGCCATGGTGGGCAAAATGCCCAACATCACCTGGCTCGAGGGGGCCTTCGTGGAGTCCGTCAAGGGGTGGCAATCGGGGTGGTTCTACATCACCGAGCCGCGTGACCCTTAATGGGTAGCAGCCCCCCAAGTTTAGATCTGGTATCCCCATGCAGATCACCTCCTGGAAAGCGAAGGGCTTGCTATGAGGCAGTTCGGAGGAGCTGACAGGACTCCAGTCCTGTCTCCAGACCTTGGTGAACAAGAAGCTTAGGCTTGTCAATGTGATCCAGGTCATGCTCGTCCGCCGGATTCTCCCCTGCCAACAGCGGGCCTTCAATTTGTGGGAGTTCGATCCGGCACAGCACCGGACCCTGAGCGGGCTCTTCGACACGACATACGAAGCTGCCTGGAGGGTGCTATTCAAGGGCGGAGAAGCCCCCGCATCCGCGACGGAAGACCGCGGATTCAGCACCAAGCTCCCGGCCGGCGAGGTAAGCTTTGTTATCCTCTATGGGACAAATATTTTCTTTCATAGTTTGACTCTATGTGGGATTTAAAACTCCCAATGCCTTTAACAGGACTGGCAGAGGACGTCCGGACAGGTAGACTGTCCGGCTCCCCTTCTCATAGACCCAGCAGATGCCCGTTTAACAGGGCTGCTAGTCCCGACACTTTAAGTGGTGCCGGAGAAGAAGGCCAAGAAGAAGGCCACGGGAACTCGAAGGAGTTCCCGGCGCCAGGTGGTATCGAACTCATCGTCCGATGGCTCCGAGGCGGACTCATCCCCCGAAGACGAGGAGGAGAAAGAGGACTCTCCCCAGGAGGGGGAGAGAGGAAGAGGAAGGCTTCCCCAATAGGGTAGGCCGAAGGGTCCAAGAGGGGGAGGACCCTTCCTCCGGACAGCTCTGCCAACGCCAACGTCGGCGACGAAGGGTGGCCCTCAAGGTCCAAGCCTCCGGCAAGATCGTAAGTATCAGGTTTCCTAAATGATTTATCTCTTTCGTGCCACATGTTGTCCTTCTAATGCCGCACACTACCTGTAGTCCGGCCGAGGATGATCTTCCCGCTTCATCGAGCGGGTCCTTGGCTCCGTCGGACGTGGATTCCATTCCGACCGCCTCGACCCCTCGTGATGCTGACGACGCCGAGGTGGGATCCCAGGAGGGGACCCATCAGGAGAAGGCTCCGGAGGTGCCGCAAGGCAGCCTCCCGGACTTTGCGCTGGACTCCATGCCGGAACCCGCAGTGGTTCCGGAGTCCGGCAGGCGGCCCCTTCGTAAGAAGGGCAAGACCGTGGCGCCGGCCACCACCGTCCAACCGGAGGCGCTGGATAACTTGTTGGAGGCGCTCAACGGTGCTTCCATCGAGGAAGAACACCGCACTGTCATGAGTGCGGTGATTCAGAAGGTTCAGCTTGCCAAGAGCGGGCTGACCGAAGCCTGCAGCAGCCTTCTAACAGGCTTTGAGGTAAGAAGTTTTAAAATATGTAATGTAATACCGCATAGACAGTAGCCCCTGATGCTCGGTTCGGTGTTCGGAAAGAAAAACTGGACTGAGGATCTATAAAAGATATACGCAGGAGTGCTAAAAATTATGTCAATATGGGTTTGCAGGCTGCGCTGCTGACCTCTGCCGCACTGACTGCGGAGGTCGGTGCTTTGAATCAGGACCTCGAGCGGTCCGAGCACGAGCTCGGCCTTGCCAAGAAGCAGCTCGAGAAAAAAGAAGGTGAGTAACAGCGCATTAAATTTGTACCTTACAGAAAAGGATTTTGGTTGCAATAGAAATAACAAGGATAACGTGGGTACTGCAGGGGCCACGAATGAGGTGGCGACCCTGAAGGAGGCCGTGTCCGTGGCCGAACGCAATGCGGCCGTGGAACAAGCAGAGCGCGAGAAGCAGGAGGCGCGGGTGGCGGAGGTGCGGCAAGAGCTCCAGGCTCTCATGGAAAAGCATGTGAGTTTGGAGCGCGACTCGAAGACTCGAGAGTCTGAGCTTGCCTCGGCTCTTGAAAGTGCCAAAGCCGCTAAGGCCGAGGCCCATAAGGCCCTCCAGGAGATTGAGGCGGTGAAGAAGATAGCGGCGGGTAAGGCATTTTTCATGCAAAGCAAGCATGTGAATGTAAATTACCTGTTACTTACCCGAATTCGGAGCTCTCCAGGGGCGTTTGCAGATCTGCCTCGCAGTGTGTCCGATGCCGCCGCATTCTACCGGGCCGAGGAGGGGAGCTCAACGGAGAAGGTCTTCTGGTCTCAGTATGCTGAGGTCGGACATCCGGTTCCCCTTAGCGACCAGCTAAAGCAGTTGGTCGAGCTCCACAAGGTAGCTGAGCAGGCCATGAAGGGCCTCATAGTCCGGCTGTGGCCTGAAGAGGCCATGCCTGGGAGCTACTTCGGTCTCGTGCGGCGGCTGGTGGATGCGTGCCCCCGGGTGGAAGTCATCAAGCGCTCCGCCTGCATTGAAGGTGCCCGTCGGGCCCTTGCCCGCGCAAAGGTGCACTGGGGCAGGCTAGATGCTGAGAAGCTTATCACGGACGCGCCGCCAGCGGGCAAGGAGTATCGTATGCCCGAAATGTACTATAAGTGTCCTGAAGGGTGCCCGCAAGATTGCGGATGAGTGCCCCAAAGATGTAATTTTTTAGTAGACTCGCAATGTGTTTTCCTGTGCGCTGAAAACTTTGTTCATATGCGCTAAGCAACGCTTATAAATTTAAAATATTACCTTCTGTGCGGCCGTTTATCAAATTTGAGAGATGGCAAGTCGTTGGCTTCAGCCCCCATGCCACGAGTGCTGGGGTGTTCGGGATAAACTTGAGCGCTCTTGTTCCCATTTTTGGGTCCATCTAGGGAGTCGCTCAACACAATGAACAAGGCAACTGGACATATAATGCTTGAACACTCTCACTTAGCCATAGAATTCTATAATTTTAAATTTCGGCGAAGCCCCTAGTGTTCGGAAGACCGAATTCGGGGCGCTATCCACGCCTTGGCCGGACACAGCCGGTTCCTCGCTCTAAGCGGCATAAGTCTTTAGGGACTCGAAAAGACCTCTCAAACAGCGACCAGCTCTCACCTTATCATGACGGTCAGTTTTAGATTTCTCCACTGAGGCGCTCGCCCAGCTCAACCGGGGCGCAATCGCAGTGGTTCTCCCAGTGCTACCTTAGCCGATAGAACGGAACGTAAGGTACCATAACATGGGAGCCGGGGAAACCCAACTATTGACCCAAGACATGATTCGGAGCCGATGCATATAGTGCTATAAGTTCGGGGTGCCGCACTTGTGAAAGTGTTCGGACTTATCACACCATAATGCGGGGAACATAAGCCCCTGGTGTGTTCGGCCGTACCAAAGTGTACAGATGCAAGATGTCATAAATGAACATATAAAAATAGGAATGCAATTAAAAAAAGGTGGTGCATTGTTTATTCAAGGAATTCTGCTATGAGTGCAGAACGATACAAATAGTGCGATAAGCAAGGGTTTGGACTATTAGACATGTCCCCCTCCAGGGGTAGGCTGCGGAATGGTGTATTTAACAGATTTATTGCTCATAATGGAGACCACCTGAGTGTTCGACGTAGCCCTTATCCCTCCCTGGCTGTTGCATCATGAGCTCGGCAGATCTACTGCCTTACAGGGCCTCTGGTAAACAGGGTCCTGTGAAAAAAGAGAAGAAAAGGGAAAAAAAGGTGACACACGTGGGAGCCCCTGGTGTGGATGAGCCGCACTCTAGGCCTGTCGTGGTCGTGACCCTCCCCCTATGCCCATGTTATCTTCAGAGCGTAGTGATGTACACGAAGAGCTCGTCTTGCAATCATGCAAGGGCTGGGGTTGGGGCCGCATTGCTACGCGTGCTCGGAACGTGCCAGGTGGTCTTGATGTATGTTACTCCGGGCGCGTTTGGCCGAGTCCGGTCGTTTAACGGCCGGACTCGAGAACTGCCTTAAGAGGCTGCTCTGTACTTCTGCCGCGAGAGCCGCTGTGTGTTCCTCCGTTCAGAGGGAGCATTCGGTGTTTCCATTGACCATGATGACTCCACGACGGCCTGGCATCTTGAGCTTGAGGTATGCATAATGCGGCACCGCGTTGAACTTTGCAAACGCGGTTCGTCCGAGCAGAGCGTGATAGCCACTGCGGAACGGTACTATGTCCAAGATTAACTCCTCGCTTCGGAAATTATCCGGGGATCTGAAGACCACTTCCAGTGTGACTGAGCCTGTACAATTGGCCTCAACACCTGGTATGACGCCTTTGAAGGTCGTCTTTGTAGGTTTAATCCTTGAGGGGTCTATGCCCATCTTGCGCACTGTATCCTGATAAAGCAGGTTCAGGCTGCTGCCGCCATCCATCAGGACTCTAGTGAGGTGAAATCCATCAACGATTGGGTCTAAAACCAATGCGGCGAATCCACCATGGCAGATACTGGTAGGGTGGTCCCTTCGATCGAAAGTGATCGGGCAAGAGGACCATGGGTTGAACTTTGGGGCGACTGGCTCCATCGCATACACGTCCCTAAGTGCACGCTTCCGCTCCCTCTTGGGTATGTGGGTTGCGTATATCATGTTTACCGTCCGCACTTGTGGGGGAAAACCCTTCTGTCCTCTACTGTTCAGCGGCCGGGTCTCTTCCTCGTCATCGCTATGCAGCCCCTTGTCATTGTTTTCGGCAATTAACTTGCCTGCCTGCTTGAATACCCAACAATCTCTGTTGGCGTGATTAGCTGGCTTTTCGGGGGTGCCATGTATCTCGCAAGAGCGGTCGAGTATTCGGTCCAAATTGGACGGACCCGGAGTAGTTCTTTTGAATGGCTTTTTCCGCTGACCGGGTTTAGAGCCTCTGAATCCGGCGTTGACTGCCGTATCCTCAGTGTTGTCGCCGTTAACGCGGCGTTTGTGTTTGTTGCGACGCGATCTACCATTGTGGTCCTTGTTGTCCGGACTGCCAGAATTTTTGCTGAGGTTGTTACTGCGCGCTAGCCAGCTGTCCTCTCCCGCACAGAAGCGGGTCATGAGTGATGTGAGGGCTGCCATGGATTTCGGCTTTTCCTATCCTAGGTGCCGGGCCAGCCACTCGTCACGGATGTTATGTTTGAAGGCTGCGAGGGCCTCTGCATCCGGACAGTCGACGATTTGATTTTTCTTTGTTAAGAACCGTGTCCAGAACTGTCTGGCCGATTCGTCTGGCTGCTGAATTATGTGGCTTAGGTCATCGGCGTCTGGTGGTCGCACATATGTGCCCTGGAAGTTATCGAGGAATGCGGCTTCCAGGTCCTCCCAACACCCAATTGACTCTGCGGGCAAGCTCTTAAGCCAATGCCGAGTTGGTCCTTTAAGCTTGAGTGGGAGATACTTGATGGCGTGGAGATCGTCACCGCGGGCCATATGGATATGAAGGAGATAATCTTTGATCCAAACCGCGGGGTGTGTTGTGCCATCGTAGGATTCAATGTTCACGGGTTTAAACCCTTCAGGGATTTGATGATCCATTACTTCGTCCGTGAAGCATAGTGGGTGTGCGGCGCCTCTATACTGAGCAATATCACGACGTAGCTCAAGAGAGCGTTGTCTGCTGTGTTCGGCCCGGCCGGAGTTGCTGTATCCGGCGCGACAGTAGTCGTCATGGGTCGTGGGGCGCCCACGTGATCCGTAGATAGATCTGGATTGTCTTGCCTTGTCCTCCAATATATCCCGCAAGTCCGGCGCATTCCCCCGTGGCTTCGCGCTTTTTGAGCGGTGCCGGGGTACGGTTCTGGCGGAGGGCCTAGATGCCTCTCTGTCGCGGCCACGAGGTGGCCGGTCTGCCGTATTGTGCGCTGGTGATGAAGGTTTGTATGCTTCCTCCTCTAGTCGGGGGAGCAACTTGCGTTTTGGGTAGCTTTTGGAGGGGCGTTCGAGTTCATACTCTTCAGCCGCGAGGACCTCGGTCCATTTGTCGGCCAGCAGGTCTTGATCAGCTCGAAGCTGTTGCTACTTCTTTTTTAGGCTGTTCGCCGTGGACATTAGCCTGCGTTTAAAATGCTCTTGTTCGACGGGATCCTCAGGCATGACGAATTCGTCGTCGTCGAGGCTTGGCTCGTCTCCGGAGGGAGGCATGTAATTGTCATCCTCTATCTCCTCGTCTGCTGCTCTCTCTTGAGGGCTGCCTTCTCCGTCCTAGTGTGCTGAATCTTGTTGGAGGGGGTTGTCTTCGGAACTCTCTGGGGTGTTATTATCTCCAGTGCCGGAATCTCCATTATTGCTATGGCGGGATTTAGAGCGGCGCCACTGACGTCGGCGCTTGGGCTGTTTGTTAGAGGAATCTGTCTTCGCTGCTTCTTCGCCGTCCCCATCCTTTGGGGTGTCCACCATGTATATGTCGTATGACGAGGTGGTCTTCTAGTACCCCGTAGGCGCTGGTTCTTGGTCGTCTCCGGCATCGTCGTCCATCCCGTCGATGTCTTCGGAGTCGTAGTCTAGCATGTCGGTTAAATCGTCGACAGTGGCTACAAAGTGGGTGGTGGGTGGGCTTTGAATTTCTTCGTCGTCCGCATCCAAATCATCCTGACCGCAGTCCGGCCAGGGTTCTCCTGATAACGAAAGATGCTTTAGTGAGTTCAGGATGTCGCCAAAGGGCGAGTGCTGAAAGATGTCCGCAGCGGTGAACTCCATGATCGGCGCCCAATCGGATTTGATTGGTAGGGGCGCAGGAGGCTCGGAGTCCGGCAAGGAGTCCGGCACCTCGGAGTCACGGGCTTTATAAGGGACAAGGTCGGTATTCGGCTCCATCGCCGTAGAAGTTGCAGCTCCCGAGGCAGTGTCTAGCCACCTGTCCTCGATCTGCGCGGTCGGCTCCGAACTATGGGTCGGAGTGGATTCGTGTGCGGCCTCCAAGGTTCTGTCCGGTAGTAGAGCTCAATCATGCCCATCGTGACAGTGCGGCACGCTCGGCTGTGGCTCGAATCCATCGAAGATCAAATCTCCGCGGATGTCAGCCGTGAAGTTTAGGCTTCCAAATCTGACCTGATGGCCAGGGGCGTAGCTTTCGATCAGCTCCAGATGGCCAAGTGAATTGGCCGGCAGTGCAAAGCCGCCGAACACGAAGATCTGTCCGGGGAGAAAATTCACACCCTAGACTGCGTTGTTGTTGATTGAAGAAGCCATCAAGCCTATCGGTGACGACACAGAGGAACTCTCAATGAAAGCACCAATGTCGGTGTCAAAACCGGCGGATCTCGGGTAGGGGGTCCCGAACTGTGCATCTAGGCGGATGGTAACAGGAGACAAGGGACACGATGTTTTTACCCAGGTTCGGGCCCTCTCGATGGAGGTAAAACCCTACTCCTGCTTGATTGATATTGATGATATGGGTAGTACAAGAGTGGATCTACCACGAGATCAAGGAGGCTAAACCCTAGAAGCTAGCCTATGGTATGATTGTTGTAATGGTTGTCCTACGGACTAAAACCCTCCGGTTTATATAGACACCGGAGAGGGCTAGGGTTACACAGAGTCGGTTACAATGGTAGGAGATCTACATATCCGTATTGCCAAGCTTGCCTTCCACGCCAAGGAAAGTCCCATCCGGACACGGGACGAAGTCTTCAATCTTGTATCTTCATAGTCTTGGAGTTCGGCTGACGATGATAGTCCGGCTATCCGGACACCCCCTAGTCCAGGACTCCCTCAAGCAATGTCAGCAAATTGACCGTGAAGCTGGCCTATTGACCTGGATTTTCTAAAAGAAGTGCCCGGATTTTTTTTGGCAAAGTTTGAACATATCTGCTAAACAGATTTACTATGAGATCATGGACGCACATCCAAGCTTAAAATGACAAGGATTTAAGGATTATTAGGTGCCGGCTCAGGAAAACTTTTAAACCGGAGCACACTCTGTCAAATCTGTTCTTGTGTTTGTTTTACAACATAAGTTTACCATGGATAAATCCAAGCTAAACTGGGGGCTAATGTCGGGGATATACCCCGCGGTGTAACCAGCCGAATGTATGACCCAACTGGAGCTTGGCAACTCACTAGCAACCCGCCCGGACCTAGCGTTTTACAGGCAACCCGCCTGAATAATGTGACTCACTGGTGGCCCGGCAGGCAGGTTAGACGAACAACAAGCCCCAAGGCCCAGACGGCCGGCTCATGTTATGGTGGGACGGCTTAAGAGGAAAGTCATAAGGAGTTTTCCCTTAAGGGGGCAAGACTAGGATTCCGCTTGTTATAGAATAGTCCTAGTCCTACTAGGACTCCTGCTACCTCTTGAGCACTGCGTTGGATTTCCCCGAAGAGGAGAGGATGATGCAGTAAAGTAGCATAAGTATTTCCCTCAGTTTTTGAGAACCAAGGTATCAATCCAGTAGGAGACCACGCACAAGTCCCTCGTACCTACAGAAAACGGTAGCAACTCGCAACCAACGCTTAGGGGTTGTCAATCCCTTCACGGTCACTTACGAGAGTGAGATCTGATAGAGATAATAATATTTTTGGTATTTTTGATAGATAGATGCAAAGTAAATGTAAAGGCAAAGTAAAAACAAAGCAAGTAAATAAAGTAATATAGATTGATATGATGAGAATAGAACCGGGGGCCATAGGTTTCACTAGTGGCTTCTCTCAAGAGCATAAGTATTCTACGGTGGGTGAACAAATTACTGTTGAGCAATTGACAGAATTGAGCATAGTTATGAGTATATCTAGGCAATGATCATGTATATAGGCATCACGTCCAAAACAAGTAGATCGAAACGATTCTGCATCTACTACTATTACTCCACTCATCGACCGCTATCCAGCATGCATCTAGAGTATTAAGTAAAAACAGAGTAACGCCGTAAGCAAGATGACATGATGTAGAGGTATAAAATTCATGCAATATGATAAAAAAAACATCTTGTTATCCTTGATGGCAAAAATACAATACGTGCCTTGCAACTCTTTCTGTCACTGAGTAAGGACACCGCAAGATTGAACCCAAAGCTAAGCACTTCTCCCATTGCAAGAACTACCAATCTAGTTGGCCAAACCAAAAAGATAATTCGAAGAGACTTGCAAAGATAACTCAATCATACATAAAAGAATTCAGAGAAGAATCAAATATTTTCCATAGATAATACTAGATCATAAACCCACAATTCATCGGTCTCAACAAACACACCGCAAAAAGAAGATTACATCGAATAGATCTCCACGAGAGAGGGGGAGAACATTGTATTGAGATCCAAAAAGAGAGAAGAAGCCATCTAGCTACTAGCTATGGGCCCGAAGGTCTGAAGTAAACTACTCACACTTCATCGGAGGGGCTATGGTGATGATGTAGAAGCCCTCCGTGGTGGATGCCCCCTCCGGCGGAGCTCCGGAACAGGCCCCAAGATGGGATCTCGTGGATACAGAAGGTTGCGGCGGTGGAATTAGGTTTTTGGCTCCTGTTCTGATCGTTCGGGGATACATAGGTATATATAGGAGGAAGGAATACGTCGGTGGAGCTCCAAGGGGCCCACGAGGTAGGGGGCGCGTCCAGGGGGGCGCGCCCTCCACCCTTGTGACCTCCTCGGGCACTGCTTGGAGTAGGGTCCAAGTCTCCTGGGTCACGTTCGGTTGGAAAATCACGATCCCGAAGGTTTCATTCCATTTGGACTCCGTTTGATATTTTGTTTCTTCGAAATACTAAAAAAGGCAAAAAACAACAATTCTGGGCTGGGCCTCTGGTTAATAGGTTAGTCCCAAAAGTAATATAAAAGTGGAAAATAAAGCCCAATATAGTCCAAAACAGTAGATAAAGTAGCATGGAGCAATCAAAAATTATAGATACATTGGAGACGTATCAGGCATCCCCAAGCTTAATTCCTGCTCGTCCTCGAGTAGGTAAATGATAAAAAAGAATTTTTGATGCGGAGTGATACTTTGGCATAATTTCAATGTAAATCTTCTTAATTGTGATATGAATATTTAGATTCGAAAGATTCAAGACAAAAGTTCATATTGACACAAAAATAATAATACTTCAAGCATACTAATCAAAGCAATCATGTCTTCTCAAAATAACATGGCAAAAGAAAGTTATCCCTACAAAATCATATAGTCTGGCTATGCTCCATCTTCCCCACACAAAATATTTAAATCATGCACAACCCCGATGACAAGCCAAGCAATTGTTTCATACTTATGACATTCTCAAAACTTTTTCAATCTTCACGCAATACATGAGCGTGAGCCATGGATATAGCACTATAGGTGGAATAGAAGGGTGGTTGTGGAGAAGACAAAAAGAGGGAAGATAGTCTCACATCAACTAGGCGTATCAACGGGCTATGGAGATGCCCATCAATAGATATCAATGTGAGTGAGTAGGGATTGCCATGCAACGGATGCACTAGAGCTATAAGTATATGAAAGCTCTACAAAAGAAACTAAGTGGGTGTGCATCAACTCGCTTGCTCACGAAGACCTAGGGCATTTGAGGAAGCCCATCATTGGAATATACAAGACAAGTTCTATAATGAAAAATTCCCACTAGTATATGTAAGTGACAAAATGAGAGACTCTCTGTCATGAAAATCTTGGTGCTACTTTGTAGCACAAGTGTGGTAAAAGGATAGTAGCATTGTCCCTTCTCTCTTTTTCTCTCATTTTTTTATTTGGGCCTTTCACTTCTCTTTTTTTATGGCCTCTTTTTTATTATTATTTTTTTGTAAATTCCGGAGTCTCGTCCCGACTTATGGGGGAATCATAGTCTCCATCATCCTTTCCTCACTTGGGACAATGCTCTAATAATGATGATCATCACACTTTTATTTTCCTGACAACTCAACAATTACAACTCGATACTTAGAACAAAATATGACTCTATATGAATGCCTCCAGCGGTGTACCAGGATGTGCAATGAATCATGAGTGACATGTATGAAAGAATTATGAATGGTGGCTTTGCCACAAATACAATGTCAACTACATGATCATGCTAGCAATATGACAATGATGGAGCGTGTCATAATAAACAGAATGGTGGAAAGTTGCATGGAAATATATCTCGGAATGGCTATGGAAATTCCATGATAGGTAGGTATGGTGGCTGTTTTGAGAAAGGTATATGGTGGGTGTATGATACCGGCAAAAAGTGTGCGGTATTAGAGAGGCTAGCAAAAATGGAAGGATGGGAAAAGTGCGTATAATCCATGGACTCAACATTAGTCATAAAGAACTCATATACTTGTTGCAAAAATCTAGAAGTTATCAAAGCAAAGTATTACGCGCATGCTCCTAGGGGGATATATTGGTAGGAAAAGACCATCGCTCGTCCCCGACCGCCACTCATAAGGAAGACAATCAATAAATAAATCATGCTCCGAGTTCATCACATAACGGTTCACCATACGTGCATGCTACGGGAATCACAAACTTCAACACAAGTATTCATCAAATTCATAATCACCCAACTAGCACGACTTTGATATTATCACCTCCATATCTCAAAACAATTATCAAGCATCAAACTTATCTTAGTATTCAATTCACTCAAAAAAAAGTTTCACATATCTTGAACACCAAGTATATTAACATTAAGCAAATTACCATGCTATTAAAGACTCTCAAAATAATCTAAGTGAAGCATGAGAGATCAAATAGTTTCTTTAAAACAAATCCACCACCGTGCTCTAAAATATCTAAGTGAAGTACTAGAGCAAATATTATCACGCTCAAAAGATATAAGTGAAGCACTATGAGCAAAACTATCAAGCTCAAAAGATATAAGTGAAGCACATAGAGTATTCTAACAAATTCCAATTCATGTATGGCTCTCTCAAAAGATGTGTACAGCAAGGATGATTGTGGTAGACCAACAAGCAAAGACACAAATAATACAAGACGCTCCAAGCAAAACACATATCATGTTGGTGAATAAAAATATAGCTCCAAGTAAATTACCGATGGAAGTGGACAAAAGAGGGGATGCCTTCCGGGGCATCCCCAAGCTTTGACTTTTTGGTGTCCTTGGATTATCTTGGGGGTGCCATGGGCATCCCCAAGCTTAGGCTCTTTCCGCTCCTTGTTCCATAATCCATCAAAAGAATTCACCCAAAACTTGAAAACTTCACAACACAAAACTCAACAGAAATCTCGTGAGCTCCGTTAGAGAAAGAAAACAAAAGACTACTTCTAGGTACTGTAATGAACTCATTCTTTATTTATATTGGTGTTAAACCTACTGTATTCCAACTTCTCTATGGTTTATAAACTAATTTACTAGCCATAGATTCATCAAAATAAGCAAACAACACATGAAAAACAGAATCTGTCAAAAACAGAACAGTCTGTAGCAATCTGTAACTAACGCAAATTTCTGGATGTCTAAAAATTCTACCAGAATAGTAAGTCCTGGACAATTTGTTTATTGATCAGCAGCAAAAAAATCAACGCAAAATCGTGTTCCTGTGATTTATCATAACTAAATTCGTGCGCTCAAAGTTTCTGTTTTTCAGCAGAATCAAATCAACTATCATCGTAGGTTATCCTATAGGTCCTACTTGGCACAAACACTAATTAAAACATAAAACCACATCCAAACAGAAGGTAGATGGATTATTTATTCCTAAACAGAAGCAAAAACAAAAAACACAAAATAAAATTGGGTTGCCTCCCAACAAGCGCTATCGTTTAACGCCCCTAGCTAGGCATAAAAGCAAGGATAGATCTAGGTATTGCCATCTTTGGTAGGCAATCCATAAGTGGCTCTCATGATAGATTCATATGGTAATTTTATTTTCTTTCTAGGGAAGCGTTCCATACCCTTCTTTAAGGGAAATTGGAATCTAATATTCCCTTCCTTCATATCAATAATTGCACCAATCGTTCTAAGGAAAGGTCTACCAAGAATAATAGGACATGAAGGATTGCAATCTATATCAAGAACGATAAAATCTACGGGCACATAATTCCTATTTGCAACAATAAGAACATCATTAATTCTTCCCATAGGTTTTTTAATAGTGGAATCCGCAAGATGCAAGTTTAGAGAGCAATCATCAAAATCACGGAAATCTAGCAAATCACATAAAGTTTTGGGGATAGTAGAGACACTAGCACCCAAATCACACAAAGCATGAAACTCAAAATCTTTAATTTTAATTTTAATAGTAGGTTCCCACTCATCATAGAGTTTTCTAGGGATAGAAACTTTCAACTCAAGTTTTTCTTCATAAGATTGCATCAATGCATCAACAATGTGTTCGGTAAAGGCCTTATTTTGACTATAAGCGTGAGGAGAATCTAGCACGGATTGCAACAAGGAAATACAACCAATCAAAGAGCAATTTTCATAATTAAATTCCTTGAGATCCAAAATAGTGGGTGAGGGAGTCCTGGACTAGGGGGTGTCCGGATAGCCGAACTATCATCATTGGTCGGACTCCAAGACTATGAAGATACAAGATTGAAGACTTCGTCCCGTGTCCGGATGGGACTTTCCTTGGCGTGGAAGGCAAGCTTGGCGATACGGATATGTAGATCTCCTACCATTGATACCGAATCTGTGTAACCCTAGCCCTCTCTGGTGTCTATATAAACCGGAGGGTTTTAGTCCGTAGGATGGACAACAATCATACCATAGGCTAGCTTCTAGGGTTTAGCCTCCTTGATCTCGTAGTAGATCTACTCTTGTACTACCCATATCATCAATATTAATCAAGCAGGAGTAGGGTTTTACCTCCATCGAGAGGGCCCGAACATGGATAAAAACATCGTGTCCCTTGTCTCCTGTTACCATCCGCCTAGATGCACAGTTCGGGCCCCCCTACCCGAGATCCGCCGGTTTTGACACCGACATTGGTGCTTTCATTGAGAGTTCCTCTGTGTCGTCGCTCATAGGCCCGATGGCTCCTTCGATCATCAACAACGACGCAGTCCAGGGGAGACTTTTCTCCCCGGACAGATCTTCATATTCGGCGGCTTTGCACTGCGGGCCAATTCGCTTGCCATCTGGAGCAGATTGAAAGCTACGCCCCTGGCCATCAGGTCAGATTTGGAAGTTTGAACTATACGGTCGACATCCGCGGAGACTTGATCTTCAACGGATTCGAGCCGCAGCCAAGAACGCTGCACTATCACGATGGGCATGATTTAGCTCTGCTGCCGGACAGTGCCCTGGAAGCCGCACAAGAGTCCGCTCCAACCCTTAACTCGGAGCCGACTGCGCCAATCGTGGATGGGTTGCTAGACACCGCCTCGGGGGCTACTACGGTGATGGAGCCGAATACCGACTCTGTCCCTTGTAAAGCTTGTGACTCCAAGGTGCCGGACCCCGAACCTTCCGTGCTCCTGCCAATCAAATCTGATTGGGCGCCGATCATGGAGTTCACCGCTGCGGACATCTTTTAGCACTCGCCTTTCGGCGACATCCTGAATTCGCTAAAGTGCCTCTCTTTATCAGGAGAGCCTTGGCCGGATTATGGCCAGGACGGTTGGGATGCGGATAACGAAGAAATTCAAAGCCCACCCACCACCCACTTCGTAGCCACTGTCGATGACTTAACCGACATGCTAGACTTCGACTACGAAGATATCGACGGTATGGACGACGATGCCGGAGACGACCAAGAACCAGCACCCACATGGCACTTGAAAGCCACCTCAACTCACGATGTATATATGGTGGATACACCAAAAGGAAGCGATAACGAGGAACAACAGGACGCTATGAAGGATAATTCCCCTGAAAAACAGCCGAAACGGCGCCGCAAGCGCCGCCCAAAGTCCCGCCTCAACAACGACAGCACCCATACAGACCCAGCCGCAGAGCAGGGAGAACCAGTGGACGACGAACATGCCACCAAGCAACCATCCGAACAGGATGAATTGGATAAACAACCCATCCCCGGCGAAAACAATAGTCCAGATGATCTCACGCCGGACACATCGTTGGAGCAGAAGAACCTTCACAAAAGGCTCGTCACCACTGCACGAAGTCTGAAGAAGCAGAAGCGGAAGCTCAAAACAGTGGAAGACGTACTCAGAATGAGATGGAGCAAAGTACTCAAGACCGCAGACAAATACGGCGATAGCCGCCAAGCAAAGAGCTACCCGAAGCGCAAACCATTGCCCGAATTTGACGAGGAGGTCGTAGAGCCCCCACAATCAAAAAACAAAGAGGCCGCCTGGTCGGATAGACGATCACATGACAAACAAAGAGCGGCAAGCGGCGCCGCATACAAGCCGGCACGCGATCCACATAAGGATCCTCGCAAAAAGGATGACCCGGTCAGGTCCATCTATGGGCCAAGAAAGAAGGCTCCAGGAAGCAACATAACACGTCGAGTATTCGAAAATAACGGAACACCCAAATACAGGGGCGCCGCACACCCTCTATGTTTCACCGATGAGGTACTAGATCATGAATTTCCAGCGGGATTCAAACCCGTAAACATAGAGGCATACGACGGAACAACAGACCCCGGAGTCTGGATTGAGGATTACATCCTACACATACATATGGCTAGAGGAGATGACCTCCACGCCATAAAATACTTACCCCTCAAGCTCAAAGGGCCAGCCAGGCATTGGCTCAAAAGCCTCCCAGAAAACACCATTGGAAGTTGGGAAGAGCTCGAGGATGCGTTTCGGGCAAATTTTCAGGGGACTTATGTCCGCCCTCCGGATGCAGACGATTTAAGTCACATAACTCAATAGCCTGGAGAGTCAGCCCGCAAATTCTGGAACAGGTTCCTCACCAAAAATAACCAAATAGTCGAATGTCCGGACGCCGAAGCCTTAGCAGCCTTCAAACATAACGTCCGAGACGAATGGCTCGCCAGACACCTCGGCCAGGAAAAGCCAAGGACAATGGCCGCACTAACAAGCCTCATGACCCGCTTTTGCGCGGGAGAAGATAGCTGGCTGGCTAGATGCAGCACCAGCGACCTGAGTACATCCGAGGTCAGGGATGGAAATGGGAAACCACGACGCAGAAAAGACCAGCGCCGGACTAAGGAAAATGGCCCAAAGAGCACGGCAGTCAACGCCGGGTTCAAAAGCTCTAGGCAAAACACCAAAACACTGCCTCTCAAGGACAACAACGATGAGCTATCCAACCTAAACAAAATCTTGGACAAGATATGTCAAATCCACAGTACCCCCGGGAAGCCTGCAAACCATACCCACAGAGATTGTTGGGTCTTCAAGCAGTCTGGCCGACTTAACGCCGAACACAAGGGGCTCGACACACCAAGTGAGGACGATGACGAACCCCACAAGCAGAGCACCGGAAAACAAAAGAATTTCCCACAAGAGGTCAAAACAGTGAGTTCACTTCAAGTGATAACAAGGAAAAATAGAGCGGCGCCCACTAAAGTACGCGCCGCACGGTCCACCGCAGCGGAGTCCCGAAACTGGATGTCAAAACCAATAACTTTCGACCATTAGGATTACTCCGGAAGTATCCGAAACGCAGGATGGACTGCTTTGATATTGGATCCTATAATCGACGGACTACAATTTACACAAGTCCTAATGGACGGCGGCAGTGATCTAAACCTGCTATACCAGGACACAATCCGCAGAATGGGGATAGACCCAACCAAAATAAGCCATAGCAACACTTCCTTTAAAGGAGTGACGCCAGGCCCATATGCCAATTGCACGGGCTCCCTACTACTAGAAGTTGTGTTCGGTTCACCCGACAACTTCCGTCGCGAAAAGTTAATCTTCCATATCGCCCCATTTAAAAGTAGCCATCAAGCACTATTGGGACGCGAAGCTTTCGCCCGCTTTAACGCAATACCGCATTACGCGTCTCTTACACTTAAAATGCCCGGTCCACGCGGCATCATCTCATTAAAGGGTAACTTCGAGTGTTCCTCGACCGCAGAAGAACGTGAGACTGCCTTGACAGCCACACACTAATCCGGCTTTGCTGATCAAAGCCCCTAAAACAGGTCATTCAGATGCCGGACACGGTTAGACGAGTCCGGTATAAATAAACAAGGGGCTTACTAGCCGCGTACCCCTTTACAAGGGGCTGCACACATGAACAATGAGAGCCAATAAAGCTCAATTTTATTCATTTTTTGAATCATACTCTGTTTTAAATACATTTTTTGCACGATCTTTTTTTCAAACTAAGTTCTTCTCTTTTATAGATGAACAACATGCTACACCTGTCCAAGATACGGCACAATGGAGACACAGGCGCAGACGTGCAGTAGGGACCCGTTGCAAGGATTCTTTTCAGATTAAGACCCTGCGTAAACCTTTCTTACTGTCTCTTGTTGATACACATCCCCCGGTTTCTTACTATAACCGAGGAGGAGGCTGGCGTTTTGGCATCGGCCGCGTCAGAAGTTCTCGCGTGCACCTGGACACTAGGGGCTTAGGGCATCGTTCCGCCCGTTTTCATAAAGACCGAATACCTCAGGGAGTGTTCGGCGTCTCGAGTTAGGCCTTATATGCATCAGCTCTGAATCATGTCTTTGGTCAAATGTTGGGTTTGCCCGGCTCCTGTGTTTTGCTGCCTTACGTTCCGTTCTATCGGCTAACGCGGCACCAGTTGAATTACTGCGATTGTGCCCCGGTTCGGCCTGGTGAGCACCTTAGTAGAGAAAGCCGAAAACTGACTGTCATGATATAGCGAGAGACTGGTCAACCACTCGATTGACCACCGGAATGTTTAGAATTCCTCCGCTTTGACGAAGGACCGTTTCCCGGTCAGGCACGCACGCGCCCCGAATTCGAAGAGCGCAGTGCCCCTAGGGGCTATATAGTAGCCCCACCATCGAACTCCTATGGCTAAGTGAAAGTGATAAAGCATTATAGTCCGGTTGCCTAGTTTGCTACACTATTACCTCCTTCACTGGACCAAGATGTTGGATTAAGTGTGAAAATGCGCCTTTTTGCAAACACCCCCGCACTACGTGCGTGGGGGCTGAAGCCGAAGACTGCCATCTTTCAGGTTATATCCATACATATACATTAACGGCCGCACAGGAGGTATTTCAATACTTGAACGCACAAGTATAAAAAGCCCTTATATTATATATTTGAAACATGGTTTCACAAATCATACATGTCATTTGAACATAACGTTTTTCGAGCACTGCGACTCTATTAAACGAGCGCCCTACAGGACTTCCTCAAAATAGTGCTCGGTGGGTAATTGGCTTCTGTCCGAATCCCGAGATGCAACGTCGGTGGCCTCCATCTCTGCCCAGTATGTTTTGACATGGGCGAGGGCCATCCGTGCACCCTCTATGCATGCCGACCGCTTCATCGCCTTGATATGTGGCACCGCATCAAGGAACTGCTGCACCAAGCCAAAATAACTCTTCGGCTCGGGCCTTTTTGGCCACAGATGAGCCACGACATCCTTCATGGCAAGTCCGAACAACCTGTTCAGCTCAGCCCACTCAGCCAACCGATCGGTTAACGGAAGTGGACGCTTCGGATTATGGAATTGAGACCAATAAAGCTCTTCCATTCCGTGATACTTTTGGCCTCGGAAGTGCGCGACTGCGTCCGCCGCACTCGCTGCCAAATTCAGATAAGCATCCTCCGCACCCCACAACTGGCCCAACTAAGCATATTTCGGATCCGTGAACTTCCTACGCAACAGAAAGGGCTTGCCAGCCGCAATATCCCCGGCCTGACGCAGCTCCTCCTTTATAGCCCTCATTGCGGAGCGGGCATCCTTGGCTTCGGCGGTGGCCTTCTTCAGGCCCTCTTGCTCCGCTCGGCATTCTCTTTCAAGAAACTCATAGCGGTCGATAGCATCCTTCAGCTTCACGGCCATTTCCTCCTTGCTTCGGCAGTGAGCAGCCTGTTCGGCTTTTAGCTCTTCGGCCGCCTTCAAGGCAGCCGCATCACTTTTTCTGGCTTGCTCCTTGACTCGGGCAAGCTCCGCCCGAAGGTCCTCCATAGCAGCGGCGCCATCTGCATCAAGCATACATGTTGTAAGGCACGGGCGTCAGGCTCCCTTACAAGGTGTCCGCGGAGAAGCCACATACCTTGTGACTCGTCAAGTCGTTTATTGACCAGCACGATGTCAGCATCCGCAACGTCAAGTTGCCGCTTCAGTTCGGCAACTCTATCAGTTCGGCTGGCCACCGAACGTTCCGCCACCTGAATAGGAAGGGCGACATCTTATAACTGAGATTATGATCCTCGGCATGCTGTCGCTTTCGACAACGTACCGAGTCTCAGGGGCTACTGTCTATACAGGGCGCACTCTATGTGCAAAACTGTCAAATAGTATATCATTTTTACGTACCTCAAACCCCATTAGTAAATTTCTGACGGCCTCATGCAACCCACTCTCAGCGGATGAAATCCTTTCAATCACCGTACTCATCAACGTACGGTGATCTTCTGAGATAGACGCCTGCCCGAGTAGATCCTTCAGCTCCTCCGGCCGTACACCAGTTGGTGCCGAACTCTCCGGCCCCGCCGGACACGGGGAGACCCTCCGTGAAGACACCTCAGGGTCGTCCGCCTCGCCTGACGGTGCGACAGATGGAGGCGTTTCGCTCTCCATCATCTCCGGACAAAGATCCCCCAAAGATGAGCTCTGCTGAGAAGGGCTGAGATCCGAACTACAAGGTAAAAACTTCGCTTATCCTCGGAAATAAAAACTGGGATGTCCCTTATTACAAAACTCCCCTTTCTACTTACGGCTCGCTGGAGGGCTGATTCCCTTGGAGAAATAGTGCGGCCGGGGCTTCTCCTGGCGCAGGACCCTCTGGTGAAGATTTCTTCCCCCGCTTTAAAGCCTTGGCCTCCGGATCTTTGGAAGCGGTCCTCTTCTCCCCCTGGAGGGAGGGATTCTCGATCCCCCCTTTCTTGAGAGCTTCCTTAGCAGGGGTGGTAGTTTTCCTGTTTCCCCCTTCACCCTCTTCCGAAGGCGCAGCCTCCGGCATCTTGACTAACACGGGATCCGGCTTGGTCTCAGGGAGGGGGGCCGGACACCGTATCAGTTTTGCTTTTGCTATCCACTCCTGTTCAAGGGATAGCTGGTTAAAGGGCAAGTCTATGATAAACGAATGGACGGTATGTCCGGACACAGGACTACTTACTTGAGTATCCGGGCGATTGCAGCTCAGCCCTGCATCCTCGGTCAAATCCGGACACATCTCCTGTGATCCGAAGAACAATTTATACATCTCCACGGGCGTCGCACCCATGAAGTGTTGAAGAGCTCGCGGTCCCTCCGGATTGAATTCCCACAGGCGGAGGGGGCGACGTTTGCAGGGCAGAAGGCGCCGAATCAGCATGACCTGCGCCACTACAACCAAATTGATCTCCCTCTCTTGGAGGTCTCGAATGCGGCCCTGCAATAGTGGCACGTCCTTGGACGGCCCCCAGTTAAGCCCTTTGTTGACCCATGACGCCAGCCATTGTGGAGGGACCGAGCGAAAGGCAGGCGGCGCCACCCATCTGGTGCCCCTGGGAGCGGTGATGTAGAACCACTCCTGTTGCCACAAACCAAGCTCCTTTTGAAAATCGCCCTCGGGCCACGGAGCGTCAGCTCTCTTGCTTATAATTGCCCCTCCGCACTCTGCCTGCCGCTCCTCGATCATCTTCGGCTCCATGTTGAAGGTCTTGAGCCACAATCCGAAGTGAGGAGTGGTGTGAAGGAAGGCTTCGCATACAACAATGAACGTTGAGATGTGGAGGATGGACTCCGGATCCAAGTCATGGAGATCCTGTCCATAATAAAACATGAGCCCCCTCCACGAAGGGGTCCATCGGGAAGCCTAAACCCAGACAGAAGTGAGAATAACTTACCCTGGGGCGGGAAGCCTATGCGAAATCTCGCCAGTTAGATACCTGGCGTCTCTCAACTTTAGCACATCTTCTTTCGTGACGGAAGAAGGCATCCACCGGCCCTGAAGGTCGGAGCCGGACATTGTCGAAGGTCCGAAGCGCCTGAATCTGGAGCCTTGGGTGTTGGAACTCAGGGCGAGGGGCGGATTCAATTGAGGATTGAAGAAAAGGAACAGGCCTTGGTCTCGTTATAAAGGGGTTGAGTACCAAGAGCTGTCCCCATAACCATTTGGGACTCGCCTTCGATGGAGGAGGCGAGCCAACGGGCGCGTTTGGGTTACCCACGTCCATATTGATGAGAATCCCGGGATAAGGGGACACGATCTCTGCTTCGACAAGACGTGCCAAGGAAACCGCTTCGCTAAACGCGCTGAGGTGGAATAATAAAAACGATTCGAGTAAAGGCTTGGCCGTGGTGTGACGTCACGCCACGAAATACGTCAGCAGATTGAACTTGTGTGTATATTATTCTCTCTACGGTGGTATGTGGAATTTATTTTGCAGAGCCGGACACTATCCTGGTGTTCACAAATCTTCTATGAATTATTCGGAGGAGGAACCCGCCTTGCAATGCCGAAGACAATATGCGCGCCGGACTCGTCGTCATTGAAGCCAGGTTCAGGGGCTACTGAGGGAGTCCTGGACTAGGGGGTGTCCAGATAGCCGAACTATCATCATTGGTCGGACTCCAAGACTATGAAGATACAAGATTGAAGACTTCGTCCCGTGTCCGGATGGGACTTTCCTTGGCATGGAAGGCAAGCTTGGCGATACGGATATGTAGATCTCCTACCATTGTAACCGACTCTGTGTAACCCTAGCCCTCTCTGGTGTCTATATAAACCGGAGGGTTTTAGTCCGTAGGACGGACAACAATCATACCATGGGCTAGCTTCTAGGGTTTAGCCTCCTTGATCTCGTGGTAGATCTACTCTTGTACTACCCATATCATCAATATTAATCAAGCAGGAGTAGGGTTTTACCTCCATCGAGAGGGCCCGAACCTGGGTAAAAACATCGTGTCCCTTGTCTCCTGTTACCATCCGCCTAGACCCACAGTTCGGGACCCCCTACCCGAGATCCGCCGGTTTTGACACCGACAGTGGGTTTAGCAACATCACGGTTTTTATTTATTTCAATCCCACTTTCATCAATTTCATCATCAAGATCTAGAAACTCCGAATTCTTAGAACGCCTTCTAGGTAAAGGAAGATAATCTTCAGATTCATCAAGATTCATATAGCAAAACAAAGATTTAATGGGGGACACATCAATAACTTTTAGATCTTCATCTTGATTTTCATAGGAATTCGGTTTAGCGGCCATCTTATTGACTAAGGTAGCTTGCATATCTGAAATTTCAGCGGTCATCTTTTCAAGACGAGCAATTTGGGCCCATATACCATCAAATTCTTTAGACATATCATCGAGTTCTTTATTCATAAAGCTCATAAAACTTTTTTGTTCCTTAAGTTCGTTTCTAAAGAAATTATTGTGCTCAAATTGCAAAACCATAAACTTTCTAACATTGCTTTCGATTTCCTCTAGCCTTTTAAGGTGAAGTTCACCAAATCTAGGTAGAGACATCGCAAAAAATAAGTAAACTAACACACGAGCAAACAGAAAGGCAACGGGAAAAAGACAAACGGAAAAGAGAGGAGGAGATTGGGAAAGAGAGGGCAAATAAAACGGCAAGGGTGAAGTTGGGGAGAGGAAAACGAGAGGCAAATGGCAAATAATGTAATGCGAGAGATAGGGATTGCGATGGGTACTTGGTATGGTTGACTTGCTTGCGTGAGCCTCCCCGGCAACGGCGCCAGAAATTCTTCTTGCTACCTCTTGAGCACTGCGTTGGATTTCCCCAAAGAGGAGAGGATGATGCAGTAAAGTAGCGTAAGTATTTCCCTTAGTTTTTGAGAACCAAGGTATCAATCCAGTAGGAGACCACGCACAAGTCCCTCGTACATATAGAAAACGATAGCAACTCGCGACCAATGCTTAGGGGTTGTCAAACCCTTCACGGTCACTTACAAGAGTGAGATCTGATAGAGATAATATTTTTGGTATTTTTGATAGATAGATGCAAAGTAAAAGTACAGGCAAAGTAAAAACAAAGCAAGTAAATAAAGTGACATAGATTGATATGATGAGAATAGACCCGGGGGCCATAGGTTTCAATAGTGGCTTCTCTCAAGAGCATAAGTATTCTACGGTGGGTGAACAAATTACTGTTGAGCAATTGACAGAATTGAGCATAGTTATGAGTATATCTAGGCAATGATCATGTATATAGGCATCACGTCCAAAACAAGTAGATCGAAACGATTCTGCATCTACTACTATTACTCCACTCATCGACCGCTATCTAGCGTGCATCTAGAGTATTAAGTAAAAACAGAGTAACGCCGTAAGCAAGATGACATGATGTAGAGGGATAAATTCATGCAATATGATAAAAAAATCATCTTGTTATCCTCGATGGCAACAATACAATACGTGCCTTGCAACTCTTTCTGTCACTGAGTAAGGACACCGCAAGATTGAACCCAAAGCTAAGCACTTCTCCCATTGCAAGAACTACCAATCTAGTTGGCCAAACCAAAAAGATAATTCCAAGAGACTTGCAAAGATAACTCAATCATACATAAAAGAATTCAGAGAAGAATCAAATATTTTCCATAGATAATACTGGATCATAAACCACAATTCATCGGTCTCAACAAACACACCGCAAAAATAAGATTACATCGAATAGATCTCCACGAGAGAGGGGAGAACATTGTATTGAGATCCAAAAAGAGAGAAGAAGCCATCTAGCTACTTGCTATGGACCCGAAGGTCTGAAGTAAACTACTCACACTTCATCGGAGGGGCTATGGTGATGATGTAGAAGCACTCCGTGGTGGATGCCCCCTCCGGCGGAGCTCCGGAACAGGCCCCAAGATGGGATCTCGTGGATACAGAAGGTTGCGGCGGTGGAATTAGGTTTATGGCTCCTGTTCTGATCGTTCGGGGATACGTAGGTATATATAGGAGGAAGGAGTATGTCGGTGGAGCTCCGAGGGGCCCATGAGGTAGGGGGGCGCGCCCAGGGGGCGCGCCCTCCACCCTCGTGACCTCCTCGGGCACTGCTTGGAGTAGGGTCCAAGTCTCCTAGGTCACGTTCAGTTGGAAAATCACGATCCCGAAGGTTTCATTCCGTTTGGACTCCGTTTGATATTCTGTTTCTTCGAATACTGAAAAAGGCAAAAAAACAGCAATTCTGGGTTGGGCCTCCGGTTAATAGGTTAGTCCCAAAAGAAATATAAAAGTCTAAAATAAAGCCCAATATAGTCCAAAACAATAGATAAAGTAGCATGGAGCAATCAAAAATTATAGATACGTTGGAGACGTATCAACTCCACATGTAACCCGCCCCTCCAACTTATATAAGGAGGGGCAGGGCACCCCAAGAGGGGGGGGGGGCAGAAGTAATCTCTAAGGCTAGACACAATTAGGAGAGCCAGTTTATGCAGCGAGTCCCTCATGAGCATAGTGAGACCTAGCCACAAACAGCATGTAGGGCTATTACCGGATGATGTTTCCCGGGGCCCGAAGCTGTCTAAATCCTTGTCTTGTGTGTTGATCCGCCTCGCATCTCTCATCCTGATCAACCCCTCTCAAGCTACCACATAGATGCGTTGGCCTCACGACTAAGTGCTCACACTAGGACATCTGTCGTGATAATTCCACGACAGCGGGGATTCTCTGTCAATCAACTTCCACTTGTCACACCCTTTGAGCAATTCCCAACAATGTTGTAGTTTAAATTTTTTGCCTTCGGAAGCTTCCATGTCTTTGTATCTTTGTTGGGCAATTTTCTCCTACACAATTAAAACAATGTCAAATGATGCAATCACTTCAAATGGTACAAATGATTTGGACAACTTGGGATGTGAAAACGAACTCACATAGTCGGATTCCATGGTTCCACTTGGAGGTGCATTGCGAACTTGTTCCAAGCAAGCATCCCAACGGTTACAAATCGGCTTGATCACGTCCCAACGATCTTGGAGTGACCGAAAGGTGCATGAAGTCCTATTGGGATACTTTCCCATCATGCGGAAGTATTGATCTTCGATCATTTGTCAATACCTCGTGGTGGTTTGAGATGTACCGGTGCAAGCATCAAGAGACACCGCACTCCAAGCCTTGATCAAGATTTGGTCTTCCAACATAGTGTAGTTCTTCGATCTCACGCCTTTTTTGCTTGCGCTTGATCATACACCCCCTTGTCTATCTCCTCCACTTCATATTCACCACCATGATCATCCACGCCACCCTCCATTTCATTGTAATCGAAATCAACGAACTGGGCTTGATTGATGTCCATGGTGTTGGTGTCCAACAAGTTGACGAACTCGACAGTGGCATCGTTCGAACAACCGCTACAGCAAGTGACATCAAGTCACGAGATACCACAATGGCGAAAAGTGAAGCAAGTAGAAGAAATCGAAGAAGCATACCTTTCGGCCATTTCATCGAACACCTTGCCTGCGCTCGAAGCAGCACTATTGAATGACATCGTCGGGGTACCTCTTGCCGGGGCAGATGGAGAGGATGAAGGCGCCGAACTTTTCTTAGGAACCTTCTTGCGCTTCACGCCCGAAACCTTGCCCTGACGGAAATATACCCTAGAGGCAATAATAAAGTTGTTATTTTATATTTCCTTATTCATGATAAAAGTTTTCATGATAGAATTGTATTGATTGGAAACTTATATACATGTGTGAATACATAAACAAATACCGTGTCCCAGGTAAGCCACTACTAGACTAGCTCGTTTATCAAAGATGGTTAAGGTTTCCTAACCATATAGATGTGTTGTTATTTGATAACCGGATCACATCATTAGGAGAATGATGTGATGGACAAGACCCATCGGTTAGCTTAGCATATTGATCATTCAGTTTATTGCTATTGCTTTCTTGATGACAAATACATATTCCTTCGACTATGAGATTATGCAAGTCCCGGATACCGGAGGAATACCTTGTGTGCTATCAAACGTCACAATGTAACTGGGTGATCATAAAGATGCTCTACAGGAATCTCCAAAGGTGTTTGTTGAGTTGGCATAGATCGAGATTAGGATTTGTCACTCTGAGTATCGAAGAGGTATCTCTGGTCCCTCTCGGTAATACACATCATAATAAGCTTGCAAGCAAATGACTAAGGAGTTAGTTACGAGATGATGTATTACAGAACAAGTAAAGAGACTTGCCGATAACGAGATTGAACTAGGTATGAAGATACCGACGATCGAATCTCGAGCAAGTAGCATGTGCAAACTCTAAGAAGTTAATTTGAGCTCAAATTGTGCATCTAAATCAAATGAACTCCCACATACACTCCTCCACTAAGACCCACAAACCACTCTATTTCTAGGCATTTGAAATGAGCTAAACTGGCAGCGAGAGATGAAAGGATGAAGTTGCTAACCTTTTAGAACACTTGGATAGTTGTTGGTGCACCGCCAAACCTAGACAAATCTGGGGGGAAATGTAGCATTGAGGTCGAGCTTGGAGAGGAGAAAGCTTAAGTGTGGCTCGGGCATTTCATCGAACACCTCATGTGCATAGTCAAAAAACAGAGTAGCCCACACACCTCCCACACGCTGGCGGGCCAAAAAATAGGGGAGTTAGCGGGCAGTGATGAGCATATATATAGGCATCTTTTTAGTCTCGGTTGGTGTCTAGAACCAGGACTGATGACCGACCTTTAGTCCCGGTTCCAGACACCCGGTTCGTAACACGACCAGGACTGTTGCTCTGATCTGGCAAAAACCAATGCTCGGTTTTCTACTAGTGAGCCCCTGAACCGGTCTTCAAGTGGGACCACATCTCGGCTCACCTAAGTTGCACATCGTCTTTACTTGTCGAGCTTGAAACTTGTTGAACTAAAGCAACCTCGAATTAGTGTCTTCTTGCATCCGAGCTCCGTCGCCAGACCACATCCGAGGTGGCATAGACAACCTCGGTCTTAAGAAATTTAAAGGTATATGGTCGAACTGCACTCCGAAAATGTTTCCTACGCAACCAGCCACTTTGGCGGGTAGAATTCCCGTGATATACCGTGAAGGTTATTCGGTCTAGTTCTGACAAGCCAGAATGGCCTTATCCACGGGCCCACCTGGCATGAACTACGAGTAGTGCTCACCTTAAAATTCGAGTAGTGCTCACACTGAAATAAGGATACCGTTTTGGGCTGTTGCGAATTTTGCTAGGAGTTTGCCACTAGTAGAAAAGGGGGCATTTGTCTCGGTTCGTAAGGGCCTTTAGTCCCGGTTCATGAACCGGGACTAATGGATCGTTACTAATACCTCCCCCTTTAGTCCCGGTTCAAACACGGACCGGGACAGATGGACCTCCACGTGGCCGGTGCGCCGAGCCCAGGCAGGGGGGCCTTTGGTCCCGATTGGTGGCACCAACCGGGACCAAAAGGCGATGTTTTTCTTTTTTAAAAAAAGTGGCTGCTTTAGGGGTTTTGGGGGTTATTTTTAGGTTGTTATTAACTAGCTAATAGAGAGAAGTGTCCTCTCTTATATCTTCGTCATTGGTTTACCAACGCTGCTGCTATGTTCATTTCACCCGCTGATATAATAACTCATGCATGCTCGCATCATACATCATATATAATAACAAGTCCTACTAATCATATCATATGCATCATACAACTTCTACTCGTTATTAATAATAAGTCATACGATCATCATCCTCATAGTCATCGAACCCAACCCTACATAATTGTTCTTAGCACATGATCATCAGTATCACGTAGGACCTAAACACCCTTAAGGTAAAATAGCATAAAACAATATAGACCCTGACTCTCCATTATGAAGAATGGAGATCATCCTGTCTCCAATTCCCGCCCTTCGCTGCCTTTTGCTTCCAAGAAGCTCCTTACGACTGTCCATACATTTTTTCCATTCTTTGATTGTCATGTCTCCACTTCTTTTAGAAACCTGGTATGGACAGTTGAGATTCGTAGGAAGACCTAGTTGTATGTTCAAAACATGAAGGCTACCGTGCATATACATCAGATGAGGCACACAATCATTCGGGATTATCTGTTGAAAAACATAGTAATAACTTCGTAATTAGCAATGATGTACTAGTTTTAGAAGTGTGCAAAAAGATGCACGGATGTCGTAATAGTAAAAAATCTTACCAGGATATCTCCATGGTAGTTACCGTAGTTCAACACGTGCACTAGTGGCACATATTGACCATAATGTTGAGGAGTTCGATTGTAGACATTGTAATTCTCAAGATCAGTACAAAATACGATCAGATGATTTTTCTCCCTATAAGTTAATTCGGAGCCATCGGTGTAGTGGGTTTTGTCTACCATCTTCCGCACATTCTTTGAAGAATGAAAATAAGCTGTCAATGAAAATAAGTTGTCAACTATTTTGAAATAAACAATATAAATTACTTAATAACTATGTTAAGCTCACATGGGGAAGAATTGGAGGTGTATCCACAAGGACCCAAATCGAAGGTCTGTCTTGCTCGATTGTAGGATCACCAAGATCCATGGTGACAAGCATACCCTCATCAAAACCATACATCTTGCAAAGTGCTTCCCAATTTTTGCAACCAAAGTGGGTTACACTCTCAGCATTGTACAGCTTTACTTGAAAATCCACACCATGATGGGTCCTTAGAAGAATTTTTTTTGGTTTTCATACTTTCATGGTCTTCAAAACCCATCCTCTCCAAGACATAGCGTCTTGCATAGCATGGGATAAGCTAGTCGAATTGGAAAAGATGAAAAATACACGTTTAAATAGTTGAAGTAAAAACTATTGTCGTCGTTGTGTACCGTATGAACATCGAAGGTCTCCTCGAGCTTAATGCTGAAGCGCCGATCTTCGTCCAGCTCAATGAACCTGTCGCACATACCTCGGTCGTCGTGGCACCAGTCGCACTCCCCCGGGCGGTTTTCGTCGTCCGAGTACGACATTTCCGGCCTATGTTCATAATTCAAATATTAAACATGTACAATTAAATATATGTACTAAAAACCTAAATTAGATCATTATTATTAATCACGGGTTGACTATCGGTGATGGTACGTAGCTCCTCCTTTCATTCCCGAGTGCATTAATACACCAAATTGTCTAGCACACGGGAATGAAGGAGAAGCTACCCCCACGACGGAGTGGATGATGGAGGGGGCTCCTAGATTTCTGCATAGTGCTCTCCAATTTTAGCATTCAAAGTAGGAGTACTTTTCCAATATGAGCATTCAATAAGCAAAATCGAATCATAAAATAAAGTAGTATTCAAATTAGCATGCATTCAATTATAAGCAAAAGTACATCATCTCTTGTGTCCGTACATCGTCAAATATTATCACTAATACTCATCGAATACTATCATACATATAGCATCACTAATACAGCTAGAACCGTAGCGCCCGACGGGTATCGTCGCGGGCGGTGGACACCCAAAGATAAGGAACCATCACAGGATCATAGCTCCAATGAGATTCCTGAAGAACCTACCAGGTATTGTCGAACCTGCCCTCAAATGCAACCATGTAGCGACGGACGTGCTCGTCCTCCTCGCTGACACAGTGACGTACCACCTCTGCGATGTCCGGAAGCCTCGGCACCGTCACTGGCCCACGTGACCGCTACCAAACAAGAATCGGGTCAACAACGGGCTGCCTCCTCACCGACATACGTCCCCCGGAAGGTAGCACCTCCCAATACCAGCCCGGCGGAGCCCAGTCCCGAACTTGGCCCTAATCAAACAGGCCTCCACCGCCGAGTCGACGACGACGAGGATGCGGGATAGGCATCGTCGACGTCGATGCAGGAACTACTTCTATATATAGTTAAATAAAGTAGTTTATTAAATCAACTAGCTAGTTCAACTATATATGAAGCACTTACTATAAATAAAATAAAGTAGTACTTACTAAAAATAAACTAGTTTAACTATAGTTCTATTATTTTTCTAACTAATTATATTAAACACTTTCTCATCTTGTTTTTTCCGTTTTCCTCTATTCTAAATATCAAAATATTCATAAATGACTTATATGAAAAAAATCATAAAAATTTGACATCTAAATTACTTACACAATATGAAAAAAAATTGACATCTAAATTACAACAGAAAAAAATCATAAAAACTTGACATCTAAATTACAACAGAAAAAATTATAAAAAAATCTAACACAATATGAACAAATTAATTACACAATATGAAAAAAATTCTAGCAGAAAAATCTATGAACTACACATCTAAATTACTACACATCTAACAAAAAAATCTATGAACTACAAAAAAATCTAACAAAATCTAACTACTAACATCAAATTAAATCTGTTGCTCACTAGTAAAATAAAGTAGTTTATTAAATCAACTAGTTCAACTACTAAGAACTTACTAAAAGTAAACTTGTTTAACTAGTTCTATTATATTTAACTAGTTCAACACAATTTTTTCCTAAATATGCACATATATATACATAAATTGACAAAAAAAACATCTAATTCAACTAATCTAAAATACATGGAAAAACATCTAATTCAACTAATCTAAATAATTGTATTAAACACTTACTAGTATATATACGTGGATAAAATATATATACGAAAAAATGAAAAAAAGAGGATCCGGGGCGGCGGCGGCTCACAGCGGGGCCGGCGAGGGCGACGACGGGGGCGGCGACGACGTCGACGACGGCGACGGTGGGGGCGGCGGACGGCGTCGGTTTGCAGAGGACGACGTCGGCGTCGGTGGAGGCATTGGCGGCGGACGGCGACGGCGTGGGCAGCGGACCGCGTCGGCGTGGGCTCCGAGGCGGGGGCGACGGCGACGGCGTGGGCGGCGGACGGCGACGGCGTCGGCGTGGGCTCCGGGGCGGCGGCGACGGCGACGGCATCGGCGTGGGCTCCGCGGCGGGGGCGACAGCACGGCGTGGGCAGCAGACGGCGACGGCGTCAGCGTGGGCTCCGGGGCGGGGGCGACGGCGACGGCGTGGGCGGCGGACGGCGTCGGCGTGGGCTCCGGGGCGGGGGCGACGGCGATGGCGTCGGCATGGGCTCCGGGGCGGGGGGACGGCGGCGGCGTCCGGCAGCCTGGCGGCGTCCTCTTCGCGCGCGTCGTCGGGGCAAACTGCAAGATGCAAACCAAAATTTTCACAAGTGTGCCTTATATACATGAAGCTTTAGTCCCGGTTCTTGCCACGGACCGGGACAAATGCCCTCTTTGGTCCCGGTTGGTGCCACCAACCGGAACCAAAGGCCTCTTTTCAGCAGCCCAAAGGGCAGGAAACAGAGACCTTTGGTCCCGGTTGGTGGCACCAACTGGGACTAAAGGGGAGGCATTGGTCCCGGTTGGTTCCACGAACCGGGACCAAAGGTGGGCATTGGTCCCGGTTATTGCCACCAACCGGTACCAATGCACCCGTCTAATTACTTACTTATTTTCTGCAACTGTTTTTTAGTTGATTCTTTCTGCAGCTGTTTTTTAGTCCCACCTCGCCAAGCGAGAGGCACTCGCAGCGGTTTATAAGCACTGAGTGCAGAGACGGTGAAGAAGAGGCTCAATGTTCACCAGCACGTCGCTTAGCTTCAAGCCTTGAGGATTAGGGTAGACTGCACGGAGCTATGTGCAGTGCAGTTTACACTATTCCGAAAGGCTTGAAGCTAATTAACGAGCATTGCGCCTCTTTTTTATTTTTAATGACTTATTACAACTCAAAAATAAATAGAAAAAAATAGATATAACAGAAAAGAAAAAAATATATATAAAAAACTACTCAGAAATAAATAGAAGAAAAAATAATTGTGATTAACTTTAATAAAACTCTTTTTTATTTTTAATGACTTATTACAACTTAGAAATAAATAGAAAAAAATAAATATAGCAGAAAAGAAAAAAATATATAAAAAACTACTCAGAAATAAATAGAAGAGAAAATAATTGTGATTAACTTTACTAAAACTCTTTTTTATTTTTAATGACTTATTAGAACTCAGAAAAAAATAGAAAAAAATAAATATAGCAGAAAAGAAAAAAAGTATATAAAAAACTACTCAGAAATAAATAGAAGAAAAAATAATTGTGATTAACTTTACTAAAAAAATGAACATAGATGCGCTTATAGAGAGAATTCAACTTAAATTCATAATAAATTTCTACTAACTTCAGAGAAATTCAGTATGAATTTAGGTCAAATTCCCTGTATAAGGGCATCTATTTTCACTTTGAGAGGAGCTCAACAAGGCAGAGAGGGAGGGGCTTATAAACCGGTGTGAACGCCCTTCGGTTGGCGAGTTGGGACTAAACACTGACCGCAACGAGGACCAACCCTTTAGTCCCGGTTGGTGGCATGAACCGGGACTAAAGGGCAGCCTTTGGTCCCGGTTCATACCACCAACCGGGACCAATGGTGGTGAGGACCATTGGTCCCAGTTCGTCCCACCAACCGGGACCAAAAGGTCCAGACGAACCGGGACCAATGGCCCACGTGGCCCGGCCGGCCCCCGGGGCTCACGAACCGGGTCCAATGCCCCCATGGGTCCCAGTTCTGGACTGAACCGGGACTAATGGGGTGGCTCGACCTGGACCATTGCCCCCTTTTCTACTAGTGTGCCTAGCTAGTGCCTTGATCATCTCTCCTCTGAGCTCCCCAACACCCCAACAACATACAAGACTTTTCAAAAAAAACATACAAGACTTGATTGATATACGTGGAAATGGTCTCCCTTGATCTTCTGAATGTGTTATGAATAACCCTGAACCTTTGATTATGACCTACAATGATATGAAGGAATATGACAACTTGCTCTTCCATAGAGGTGTGGATGTTATTTTGTAGCAACCCCCTGTTCCTAAATGTCTCCACAAGCTTAGCAAAATGTGCTATATACAGCAGTTGTGTATTAACTTTGCCATTGGCCATGTTACATTCCATTTCGTAATCATCACAGTTGGATAAAGAACCTCATGTGGACCAACGGGCGGAGCCGAATGCAGTACAAGTACTTTGGAGATGTTATCACGTTTGACACGACCTACATGACTAGCCCGCATGACATGCCATTTAGGCTATTTGTAGGCGTAAACAACCACTTTGAGAGTATCATCTTCGCTGGAGTGTTGGTTAGAGACGAGCAGGTAAAGAGCTTTGAATGGGTTTTCACTGAATTCATAAGAATGATGGGCGGTGAAGCACCGATGACAATTATGTCAGGTGAATATCATTTTTATTTTGCGTGTCACCCCGTGAACCATCTGCAAAAATCTATTGTTTCAGATCAGAATCAAGCCATGGAGGTGGCCGTAAAGAATGTGATGCCAAACACAGCCCACCGATGGTGCAAATGGCACGTCTTGAAGAATGCAAAGGAGTCCCTCAGACCCCTATACACAAAACGGAGTGAGTTCCGAGCAGAGGTCCATAAGGTTATCGATCACATGCTGACGATAGATGAGTTTGAGAATGCATGGGAGATGTTGATTGAAAAGTACAACTTAAGGTCACATCCGTACATGACACAACTTTACGAAATCAGGAAGAAATGGGCAAAGTCCTATTTAAAGGGGGTGTTTTGTGCCAAGATGACGAGTACTCAGAGAAGAGAGACCGCCGAGAGCATGCTGAAGACATATATACCACCTGCATGCCCGATGCATATGTTCGTGATGCATTACATGCGGCTGCAGTTTGACCAGGATGCAGAAGAAATATACGAAGAGAAACATACCAAGATTGTAAGCAATTATATTTCTCATAATATATAAGATTCAGTTCATCTCAAACATTAAGCCTTCCTAGAAGGATGATATTTGAAATAAGTGATCTGATATTTCCACAGGATGGCGCCGTGATGAGGGCTAACCTGTCAATTGAGCGTCATGCGAGCAAGATATATACTCGTGCGATGTTCAAACAGTTTGGCCAAATCCTCTATGAAGCATGAGCTTACCAAGTAGAGGAGATTGAGAAGAACAGGGTGTACAGGACAGAACATACTGAACCAGAGAAAAGGGAAAAATGGCGCAGGGTGGTCTACGAGGTTAAGATGATAGATAATGGGGTTGAATTTGACTGTGAATGTGGTCAATTTGATCACATGGGTTTGCTATGCTGCCACATTCTAAAGGTTAGAAGAATACTACTAACTTCTATCATAAATATTGATCTTCTGCATCATGTGTTTAGAATGTCTGCAAGATATTTACCATAAATATATGTACTGTCCGGCAATGCAGGTGATGGATTATGTAGGAATCAAGGAGACACCCAAGAAGCACATCGTGAAGAGGTGGACGAGAGATGCACGAGATGCGGTGCAACAGGCGCCAACCTTGTACAGTGAAGCTGTCGAACTAGCCAGTCTTGCAACTGCTAGCGCAGAGGCCCGTGATAGGTTAATGGGGATATTCAAGTAAGCCATGGTAATTATGGCACCATACAAAGAAGCAAGAGGTGGCCAAGGGCTCGAGGATCGACCAACCTCAGAGACGCCAATGGCGAATGAAAGACCAGCAGGTGATTGCTCTGAAGACGACAGCGATACAGTGTCGGCAACACAATACCAATTCGTCAGACTACCTGCTCAGCCCGGAAGGCGAGCATGTTGCGAGGAAGCACCTGGTGAGGACGCGGCAGGTTTTGCAGCATTTGCTGGGGTCAAGGGCATAAGAAGACGACTTGCCCGGAGAGGGGGGACCTGCCAAAGCAGCAGAGGAAGCAGGGGAGGTGTGGTAACTGTGGTGTTGCCGGGCACCCTAGGACCACTTGCTCTGAGCCCCCTGGATGTAAAATCAATGGTGGTAAGTAGCACGAGTATATGTTGGTTGTGTGACCTCAGTGTTAGAGTTGAGCTTCAGAATCTCTTTTGTGAAACGGCTTCTGGAGTTAGAAGGTGATGGTTGGATCAGGGTAGGCGCCGTATTTTGTTTGGATCAGGGTGTGCTGGCTCATGGGCTTTTGCCATCCCTTTTATGTATAGTATCTAAATAACTAATCATTGTATAATACTCCCTCCGTCCCAAAATAAGTGTCTCAACTTTGTACTAGCTCTAGTACAAATTTGTACTAAGCTCAAGACACTTATTTTGGGACGGAAGGAGTAGTTGTCTAACTAAAATGGTGAACCCCGTGTTTGCTCGACCAGATTTACTATGTGTTGTTATAACATGTCCTGCATCTTGTTATGCATGCCATCTTTGATTCTGAGCGGTTCCAGTACCCGAGTTTGGGCATTTTTTTACATACAAGTATATTTGATCAAAATTTTAAATGCCACGCCAATTAGACAGACATTCCAAACAGTGCCTAAGGATTATTTATGCATGCCAGAGTGTGATATTTGGCTGATCTGAATATGAAGATGAGAAAATGATTGCCTAATGGTGATTCCATAGGTAAAGGGGAAAATGGCCCAACCCATTATTTTCTATTCCACACGGCAAGAGACTGCATTACTAGTACATGACATATTGACATGCATTCAGAAGGCTTCAGTTTTATAGCTGCGTATGTCGAATTCGCAAACAGCAGAGTTGATGTACATGACATTGTTGTAGGCATTAACAAAGATAGTTCAAGCAATGTTTGCCATGTGTACATGCTTGCAATGTAGGCATTAACAAAGATAGCTCAAGCAATGTTTGCCATGTGTACATGCTTGCCAAAAGAAAACGAAATTTTATCCTGGTATGAAAGAGAAAGAGCAAAACTCTCCAACAAAGAGGAAGCGAACATTCATAGTAGTCTGACTAATAACGGTGAAAAATATAAGAGCATCACAGTAACATATCTCAAAGAGTTTTTAACAATCTCAGAGCACAATAAAGCGTAAAAGTGAACACCAGAACTTGACCTCATTGCAAAATATTACAAAGCATGGATAATATTTCCTGTAATATACAACTTTCAGACTGCTGTTCCATACGTGACTAATTGCAGCAATATGGCACGTTAGCTAAACGCAAACATTTGAAAAGGGAAGACCATAGTAGTATCAGCAGTTACAATTAGTATAGTTTTCAGGCAAAACGTTAAAGAACACGCGACTAAAAGGACTTGAGTGCTATCAATTATCATTGTAAGATAAGTAAAAAAAACAGAGATGATATCACTCGTAACCTTGCTCTTCATTGGCCTCCCAACGCCAGGTGATGCTACCGTCAAACACACCAAGCATCTGTGGCTGATGTGCATCCCATCCTCCTTGACGTAATTGTAACGGTTAGCGCTGCAATGATGGAAAGAGGGCAAGAGGATACACTGAGGAGTTTGTTGTAGTTCCCACCGCGACACATTAGCTGTCATTTCTACCTGAAACTACAATCAGTATATCTACTCCTTCGATGCATCTGCCACCGTGGGCTAGCGATTTTGAAAATATTAGTATTAAAATTTATGAATACTCAATTATAAACAGCAAAGACTTGCTTGATTAGAATTCATATACAATATGCCATACATAACATTAGTCTAAGGATATCAAGTTGATTTTTGTTCTATCGATTAGAACTTAGATCCCTACTTTTACATTTATACAAAATAACTTGCGGAAGGTAGTTAGAAATATCTTTCCAGATAAATTTAGGCATAACAACTAAATAAAAAAAATTAAATGAGTCATACCAGTATGAAAGGTGGCATCCAGACCTTCTGAAATATCGAGGGCTATGTGATCTTGTTGATGCTACTGTAGAGGGCCAGGGGCCAAATTCCAGGTGACTGATTTCACTGGACATTTCCATGAACAGTGGAAGGAATACACACCTGCAGAGTACAGTAAGATAGCCGACTCGTCCACAGTACATGCGCACAGCAAGTGCACTGCACACGTCTGCCAGCAAATTCAGAGAGAGGGAATCAGTCGACTGAGTCAAGCAATATGCAAGGAAATTATGTGTGATGCCTACATCTTGTTGTTGTTTCCAGGCTGGTGGCAACATGAGATGGTATTCCAGGCAGCATGGAGAGTAGGGACAACACCAAGCAGGCTACCATGATCACTGCCGGGCCAAGCCATGCTACTGTCATAATGCATTTTTCCTTATATGCAAGAAAAGAGCAACAATAACTGTAACTATCAATGTAAGCATTTTTTAGTCTGTTTGTGATGCTGCAATAGTAGAAGCATATCAAGAAGGGATACATATAGATGGACACCTAGATTCAAAACGTCATATAACAGGGTCTGTTGAACCCTGCATCATGCATAACAAAACACAATTTTTAGGAGTGCAATATTCCATTGAAACTTGTATCTAACGCAAGGATATGTAATCTGAACCAAAATAACACAACAGAAAGCAAAATAAACATTGGATACCTGCTAGTTTGTCTTGCTTCTCCTTGTGATTCGATCCGACGACCTACTTTTGAATCAGTAAGCATGTAGATCATTTTGACTTGACCTATACCTCGTGAAATTGCCTTAGACAGCGGAAGCTCCTAAATTTATCTCCTGAATCATGACACCTGAATCGTGACACAAATCCTAAATGCCATACTGGCGAAATATATGTGAAATCAAATCATAGTTGAGTTTATTTGTGCCAAGGAAGTTAAAGTTATCCATGAGACATTATAGGAACCAAAAGAACAAAATAAATGGTGAGTGGACCAATAAGTAAAATTTATATCCAAAAGCACAAAATACAATGATGCTTATGTTACATGGAAGACATCACTCTTTAACTTCTAAAAAGAGCTTATAGTGAATGCACTACTATTTTGTATACAAGTTCCAACTATTTAAGGATATACAGAAACTTCTCAGAAGAAAAACCCAGGATCCTGGAAATAAAGTTTTTTTTTCTGCAGCACTACGGATAACAGCTTTGCAGAACAGAAGACCAAGCATAAATATTTATGCTTGGTCGTCCGAGATGAAAACAGTATAGCACCGTATAAATATATACTTGGACAGACCAAGCTACGGATATCCAAGCATAAATATATACTTGGACAGATCTGGTGTTCATCTTGGACTCTGTAGCGGAACCTGCAAGGAGGAGGAAGCGGTCGCACTGTCCTGCAGCGGCGGCCGCAAGAGTTGACAATGATGGTAAGAGAGATCCCCGGGAGAGAGAAGATGCAGAGGAGGATGCACTGCTGGTGGCGGCAGTTGATCAATTAGGCAGGATGAAGCAGTAGGATGATGATAATGTATCATAAGAGAATAGGCAGGAAATGTAATATTACGAACCAAGCAGTCATATATCAGAAATGACCCAGGAGGCCAGGACTATCAAAGAGTCTAAAGCTGATTAGATAAATTTATGGATTATTGCAATTCAATGCCTGTAAGCAATAACAAACATGTTTTCCAGTTAAATTTTACCAGTGCAAGAATAGATGGGAAGAGTTTTGCTTAACTAAACAATTATGTATACTTTTTTACATCAATAAACTATTTCAGTTCATTCCTAAATCTCTTGAGTACATGAACTCTAATATCATAACCAATCACTAAGTGCTTAGCTTGAGAAAACTTGCTGTGCACACAAAAGGTATTATATTGTACAACAACAAAGCCTTTTGTCCCAAGCAAGTTTGGGTAGACTAAAAATATTATATTGCATTTTACCAAAAATCCCCACAAGAACAATGACCATGTTTGAAGTGGTGGAACCGATTTGAATCCCGGACGATGATCTCTCTCTCACTTATTTTTGATATATATTTGGTGGCATTGTGGCAATCCCCACACACGCGCAAATTCTTGTATATATGGAGCGGAGTTCTTGAAGGAGTATTTATGATGCCAAAGGCAATAGCTAATCTCTCACTATGATTATTCAATATGTGTTGCTTTTCATCCTCCTCTACATCCTGTAGGACAAAACTGTAGTCAGGAACATAACCTATAGATCTCATCTTGGCCAACAGATTCTGCAGCTCTGCCTGGATCTCTTCATGTTGAGGGTGGGGTTCTGTCTGGTTGCCACTGTAAAACACATTCACTGATCTTTTCACCTCTATTGAACTCCATCCAGGGGTTTTCTGCAAATTTTGGTGTCTGACCAAAGACCTCACTTCGTCAACTCCATCCCATTTCCCAACCTTTGCATACATGTTCGACATTAGAACATAATATCCAACATTCTCTGGATCAAGTTCAAACAGGTTTTGCGAAGCCACTTTGCCCATTTCAACATTCCCATGAATCCTGCAAGCACCAAGCAGAGCGCCCCAAACAGCAGAATCAGGTTTAATTGGCATGTTGTGTATAAAATCAAAAGCTTCCTGTAGCTGACCAACTCTGCCAAGCATGTCAACCATGCACGCATAATGTTTTGCAATGGGGATAATGCCATATGTTATACGCATCATATCAAAGAAACTCCGGCCTTGGTCAACTAAGCCAGCATGACTACAGGCAGCCAATAGTGAAACAAATGTGACATGATCAGGATTAACTCCTTCCTGCCGCATCCGTGAGAAGACGCTGAGAGCCTCTGCAGCATGCCCATGAACTCCAAGGCCAGCCATGATGGCATTCCAGGGACCTGTACTCCTACTCCTTTTAGGCATTTTTTCAAAGAAAAACATTGCGTCCGCCAGCTTCCCGCATTTAGCATACAAGTCTACCATACATGTTCCAACATACACATCCAGATTGAATCCAGTCTTAACAGAGAGAGCATGCATCCGCATGCCCTGCTGCAAGGCACCAAGTTGTGAGTATGCAGGCAAAACACTGACAATTGTCCCTTGAATAGGCTTCAGACCCTCATGCTTCTGCATACGACCATATGCCTCGATTGCCTCGTTTGCAAGTCCATTCTGCATATACCCCGTGATCAAAGTGTTCCAGGACACGGCATCTCGAACCGGCATGATATCAAACATCCTCTGGGATGCCTCAATCTTTGATAGCTTTGCATACATATCAACCATAGCATTTCCTGCAATTATGTCACCCACATCCCACCCCCGCCTCATCACATAACAGTGCACTGACTTCCCACCGCGGTCATCTCCGCACTGTGCGACAGAAGATGCCAGACTCACAAGCGTCAGCACGTCAGGGGAAACCCCACTGTCCCTCATAGCATGAAACATCTTGACCGCAGCAGCAACCTGCCCACCCTGCTCATACCCTGAGATGATCGAGTTCCACGTCACCAGATCGCGGCGCTCCATTCCATCGAACACCCGCCGAGCCTCCTCCAGCATCCCGAGCTTTCCATACACATCGACCATCGCATTGCACACGAAGAGCTCCTTGTCCAGCCCGTGCTTCACCGCGTACACGTGCACGGCCAGCGCAAGCACCCAGTCCCCGAGCAGCGCGCACATGGGCAGCACACTCGAGACCGTCACCGAGTCGCCGGCGACGCCCTCCCCCACCATCCGCCCGAACAGGCGCACGGCCTCGGCCGCGCGGGCGTTGCGGCACAGCCCGGACAGCATCGCGTTCCAGGCCGGCAGGTCCCGCCGGGGCATTTCGTCGAACACCCCGCGGGCCTCCTCCACGCGGCCGAAGCGGAGGTAGGCGTGCACGAGGGAGCCCGACGCGAAGACGCACGGGCGGAGGAGGCCGAGCCGGAGCGCGCAGGCGTGGAGCTGCGCGGCGGAGGCGTGGGCCGGGGCCGCGCGGATGAGCGGCGGCAAGGTGAAGGCGTCGGGGCGGAAGGGGCGGGCGCGGCGCAGGAGGTGGCGGAGGAGCGGGAAGGCGAGGCGAGGGAGCGCGGCGCGGGAGAAGGCGGCGATGAGGGTGTTGGCGAGGAGGAGCGGGGGCACCTGGAGCTGCGGGTCGAGGTTGCGGAGTTGGCCGGAGGTCACCAGCACCGCCTGGACGCCACGCGGCAGCGCCGCCGCTGGCATTGGTGTTGCGCCGCGGACGACCGCGCGCGGGGCGGATGTCTTTCTCTCCCCTTTTTTTTCTTGCGTGTGGGCGTGCGTGTATTCTGCCACACGAGTGGCTCACGGAAGCACGGTACGCAGCACGCCGGGAAGCCGTCGGGCCACAAAAGGTCGGCAAGGAGCTCGTGCGGCGGAGGGTGAGGTGGCAGCGACGGCGGCGGCGGAGGAGATGGTGGCGCCGGCGTGAGGGATGGGAGCAGCCGTATCGAGGGGGGAGAGTTGGGCGGCTCAGACGCTCGTTTGAGTTTGAGCACGTCGACCGGTCCTACTTCCCACCGTCCGATTTGAATCGGGGAAACCAACTGACGAAAGTCGTGAGTGCTCTGCTTCCTCTGCTTTGGCGTTGCCGTAGCCCCGCCGACGCCCTCCCCCCGTCACACGCCTCGCCGCCTCCGACTTGCGTCACCTTCGAATGTGAGTAATTCTGCTCGGACGCCTTTGTAACGCTGAATGTTGGTCGATAGTCTTGCCAAATACAGTAGAAAATTTTTAGTGTTAATTATGGGGTTCTGGTTATGCCCTGAATCAGTAGAAACTGCTGGAATTTTGTTTATTTTGGGCCAGCCCAATAGCAATTTCAAAAAATCCTAATAAATCCTATAGGCCCACACAGCCCATTCGTGTAAGGCAAGAGGTAGAACTAAAGTTTAGTCGCATATTACTAGTTTGGTGGGAGTTGGACCTTCTTATAAGGGAGGATGTTTTCCCACATGTATGACCATGAGAACAAGAGGGACACTCACGCGCGCTCCTCCTCCACGGCCCGCCTCGCCACACCTTGTCGCGGGTTGCGAACGGTGTAACTTTTCGGCTGCTGGCTGTTCGCTTCACTTGAGGCCAAGTTTGGGGTCTCGGATGCCGGCACTGAGTTGTACATCATGGAACAATTCTATGACTACAGGATGACTGAAGTTCGTTCCGTGGTTGAGCAAGCTCACGAGATACAGTCATTTGCTAGAGAACTTGAGCACTTCAATTGTATTGCTACCGGACAAGTTTGTTGCCGGAGGCATCATCACTAAGGTTCCTCCTTGGTGGAGGAACTTTGCTACCTTACTAAAGCATAAGAGGCAGGGGTTTTCCATTCCGGATCTCATTGGTACTCTTGATGTGGAAGAAACGGTGAAAGCAAAGGACACACGTGCTCAATGTATTGAGGGAGGATCTAGTGCCAATCTGGTACAGAAGAAAAACTTTCAGCCCCACAAATTCAAAAACAAGGGAAAGTTTGATGGTAAAACAAAGTTTGATGGGAAAAACAAGGTTGTACAGCACGCCAACTTCAAGAAGAAGAATGACAATAAGAAAGGTGTTTGTCATGTGTGCGGGGATCCTGATCACTGGGCTCCTAGTTGCCTTAATCGCTATGACAAGCGTCATCTTGAAAAAGGCGGCAAGACCGCTAATATTGTCATTGGAGACACTGACATGAAGGATGCTGGGTATGGTACATTTCCCACTATTATTTCAGTATGTCATTCACCTGATTGGTTGATTGACATGTGTGCTAATGTGCATGTATGCGATGATATTTCCATGTTTTCGTCTTATCAGACCGCAGGGACTTCCACTGTGCTGATGGGCAACGGTTCAATTGCTTTTGCTCGTGGTGTTGGCACGGTCGATTTGAAGTTTACTTCGGGGAAGATCGTGCGGCTGAAGAACGTGCATTATGTCCCCTCCGTCAATAAAAATCTTGTTAGTGGGTCTTTTCTGTGTAGGGATGGCTACAAGCTTGTCTTTGAATCTAATAAATTTATAATATCGAAGTATGGAACCTTTGTTGGTAAAGGCTATGAGTCAGGAGGCCTGTTTTATTTATCCTTGTCAGACATTTGCAATAAAGTTGTTAATCATGTTTGCAACAATAGTGAATCAAATGTGTGGCATTCACGTCTCTGTCATGTTAACTTTGGTTGCATGGTGCGACTAGCGAAGTTGAACTTAATCCCTAGTTTCACCACTATCAAGGGATCTAAGTGCCAAGTGTGTGCGCAAACTAAGCAACCTCGTAAGTCTCATATGACTGCGGAAACAAGAAATCTTGCACCACTAGAGCTCATACATTCAGATCTTTGTGAAATGAATGGTGTGTTGACAAAAGGTGGAAAGAAGTATTTTATGATGTTAATTGATGACTCCACTAGATACTGCCATGTGTATCTTCTGAAATCTAAGGATGAGGCTTTGAACTATTTCAAGATCTATAAAGCTGAAGCGGAAAACCAACTTGATCGAAAGATCAAGAGGCTTAGGTCCGATCGTGGTGGAGAGTATTTCTCAATGAATTTGATTCCTTTTGTGCGGAACATAGTATAATCCATGAGAGGACGCCTCCCTATTCATCTCAGTCAAATGGGGTGGCCGAAAGAAAGAACTGTACTCTAACTAATTTGGTTAACGCCATGTTAGACACATCGGGTCTCTCCAAGGCATGGTGGGGGGAGGCGATATTGACTGCATGTCATGTCCTAAACCGAGTTCCCACAAAGAACAAAGAGATAACTCCATTCGAGGAATGGGAGAAGAAAAGGTTAAAGCTCTCTTATCTACAATCCTGGGGTTGTTTGGCGAAAGTCAATGTGCCAATTCCAAAGAAGCGCAAGCTTGGACCAAAGACCGTGGATTGTGTTTTCCTGGGATATGCTTTTCATAGTATTGGTTATAGATTCTTGGTTGTAAAATCTAAGGTACCTGACATGCATGTCGGTACGATCATGGAGTCGAATGATGCGACTTTCTTTGAAGATATCTTTCCCTTGAAGGATATGGCTACCTCATCTAATCAGGAGATGCCTAGTTCATCGAATCAGGAACCAGTTACAATTACTGAACCTGCCATTTCGATGGAACACTTTGAAAATCTTGTGGAGGAGAACAATGAAATTCCTACTAGGAGCAAGAGACAGAGGACTGCAAAGTCCTTTGGTGATGATTTTCTTGTGTGCCTCATAGATGACACCCCCAGTTCTATCTCAGAGTCCTATGCATCTGAAGATACTGACTACTGGAAGGAAGCGGTCCGTAGTTAGATGGATTCCATCTTACCAAATGAACCTTGGGAGATAACTGATCGTCCTTATGGGTGCAAACCTATAGGGTGCAAATGGGTATTAAAGAAGAAGCTTAGGCCTGATGGTACTATCGAGAAGTACAAGGCACAACTCGTGGACAAAGGGTTATACCCAAAAGGAAGGTGAAGACTTCTTTGATACTTACTCACATGTGGCTCGACTGACCACTATTCGCATACTACTTTCATTAGCTGCCTCACATGGTCTTCTCGTTCATCAAATGGATGTTAAGACTACTTTCCTAAATGGAGAGTTGGAAGAGGAAATTTATATGGAACAAACAGATGGATTTGTAGTAGATGGTCAGGAAGGAAAAGTGTGCAAGTTGCTGAAGTCTTTGTATGGACTCAAGCAAGCACCCAAACAGTGGCATGAGAAGTTTGAAAGAACTTTAACAGCTGCAGGCTTTGTTATAAACGAAGCTGATAAATGTGTGTACTATCGCCAAGGTGGGGCGAGGGAGTTATCCTTTGCTTGTATGTTGATGACATACTGATTTTAGGAACAAATTTGAATGTTATTAAGGAGGTCAAGGATTTTCTCTCTCATTGTTTTGAGATGATGGATTTAGGAGTGGCTGATGTCATTCTGAACATCAAGTTGTTGAGAGACTATGATGGTGGGATTACATTGCATCAATATCACTATGTGGAAAAGATCTTGAGTCGCTTTGGCTACAGTGACTGCAAGCCCTCTCCAACACCATACGATGATAGCATGCTGCTTCGAAAGAATTGAAGAATTGCTAGAGATCAATTGAAGTATTCTCAGATTATTGGCTCGCTTATGCATTTAGCCAGTGGTACAAGACCTGACATCTCTTTTGCTGTTAGCAAACTGAGCCGATTTGTCTCAAAACCTGGAGATGTGCATTGGAAAGCTCTAGAGAGAGTTATGCGTTACTTGAAAGGCACTGCGAGTTATGGAATTCACTACACTGGGTACCCAAAGGTACCGGAAGGGTATAGTGACTCAAGCTGGATCTCAGATGCTGATGAGATAAAGGCCACAAGCGGATATGTATTCACTCATGGAGGTGGCATTGTTTCTTAGAAGTCTTGCAAGCAGACCATCTTAACAAGGTCAACAATGGAAGCAGAACTCACAAGACTAGATACAGCTACGGTCGAAGCAGATTGGCTTCGTTTGCTCTTGAATGACTTGCCGGTAGTAGAGAAACCTGTACTGGGTATCCTTATGAACTGCGACAATCAAACTGTAGTCACGAAAGTGAGCAGCTCAAAGCTGAAAGCACAAGTGCTCCCTGGGTGGTTTTGGTAATTAATGTCAACATATCTCTTGTTGGACTAATGCTTTTATCTAGAATATTTCAGACAAGTTCAACAAATGGAGTGGCATGGACAAGAAGATGTGGAGCCCTTTCAAGGTGCTAAGAACAAAGGATTGCCTGAAGCTCAAAAGCTCAAGACTCTACATTTTACTTTTAGTGATCCAATATCACATTGAGTCCATAGGAAAGCCAATGCTATTAAAAGGGGATGAGGTGTTGCTTAATGGCTTGCTTGCTCAAAGTGCTTAGTGAGATGCTCCAAAACCCACAACCACTTTCTCATATCCACATATGCCCCAAATCAAAAGTCAAATTCGGCCCTACCGATTTGATCTATCCGGCGCCACTGAGTTCACTTGACATACCACTGCCAGAAACCCTAATCAATTCGATCTCACCGATGGGATGTCAGTCTCACTGAGATGGGCTTGCAAACTCTCTGTTGCATGTTGCAATTATTTCGGTCCCACCGAGTTTGCCTGACCAACTCTCTGTTTTCCTTATTACCAAAATCGGTCTCACCGAGTTTGTGTAATCGGTCAAACCGAGATGAGGTTTTACCCTAACCCTAGCACATCGGTCCCACCGAGTTGATCATATTGGTCCCATCGAATATCGTAACATTCACATTTTGAACTAAATTGGTCCAACCTAGTTTTCTGATTCGGTCCCACTGAGTTTGGTGATTTGTGTGTAACGGTTAGATTTTGTGTGGATGCTATATATACCCCCTCCACCTACTCTTCATTCGTGAGGAGAGCCATCAGAACATGCCTACACTTCCAGCATACATTTTCTGAGAGAGAACCACCTACTCATGTGTTGAGGTCAAGATATTCCATTCCAACCACATAAATCTTGATCTCTAGCCTTGTCCAACTTGCTTTCCACTCAAATAATCTTTCCTCCAAATCCAAATCTGTGAGAGAGAGTTGAGTGTTGGGGACACTATCATTTGAAGCACAAGAGCAAGGAGTTCATCATCAACACACCATCTATTACCTTTTGGAGAGTGGTGTCTCCTAGATTGGTTAGGTGTCACTTGGGAGCCTCCGTCAAGATTGTGGAGTTGAACCAAGGAGTTTGTACGGGCAAGGAGATCGCCTACTTCGTGAAGATCTACCCTAGTAAGGCAAGTCCTTCATGGGCGATGGCCATGGTGGGGTAGACAAGTGATACGTCTCCGTCGTATCTATAATTTTTGATTGTTCCATGCCAATATTATTCAACTTTCATATACTTTTGGCAACTTTTTATATTATTTTTGGGACTAACATATTGATCCAGTGCCCAGTGCTAGTTCCTGTCTGTTGCATGTTTTATGTTTCGCAGAAACCCCATATCAAACGGAGTCCAAACGGGATAAAAACGGACGGAGAATTATTTTGGAATATTTGTAATTTTTGGGAAGTAAACGGTGCCCGAGGTGGCCACGAGACAGGGGCCCGCGCCCACTCCAGGTGGGCACGCCCCCCACCCTCCTGGGCACCCCGTAAGGTGGTTGATGCCCTTCTTTGGCCGCAAGGAAGCTAATTTTTGGAAAAAGATTTGGGCGAAGGTTTCAATCCAATCGGAGTTACGGATCTCCGGATATAAAAGAAACGGTGCCAGGGCAGAATCCCAGAACGCAGAAACAGAGAGAGACAGAGAGATAGATCCAATCTCGGAGGCGCTCTCGCCCCTCCCACGCCATGGGAGCCAAGGACCAGAGGGGAAACCCTTCTCCCATCTAGGGAGGAGGTCAAGGAAGAAGAATAAGAAGGGGGCTCTCTCCCTCTTGCTTCCGGTGGTGCCGGAGCGCTGCCGGGGGACATCATCATCACCGCGATCTTCACCAACACCTCCATCATCTTCACCAACATCTCCATCACCTTCCCCCATCTATATCCAGCGTTCCACTCTCCCGCAACCCGCTGTACCCTCTACTTGAACATGGTGCTTTATGCTTCATATTATTATCCAATGATGTGTTGCCATCCTATGATGTCTGAGTAGACTTTCGTTGTCCTATCGGTGATTGATGAATTGCTATGATTGGTTTGAGTTGCATGTTTTATTATTGGTGCTGTCCTACGGTGCCCTCCGTGTCGCGCAAGCATGAGGGATTCCCACTGTAGGGTTTGCAATATGTTCATGATTTGCTTATGGTGGGTGGCGTGAGTGACAGAAGCACAGACCCGAGTAAGTAGGTTGTTTGCATATGGGATAAAGGGGACTTGATACTTTAATGCTATGGTTGGGTTTTACCTTAATGATCTTTAGTAGTTGCGGATGCTTGCTAGAGTTCCAATCATAAGTGCATATGATCCAAGAAGATAAAGTATGTTAGCTTATGCCTCTCCCTCAAATAGAATTGCAATAGTGATTACCGGTCTAGTAAAGTAGTCAATTGCTTAGGGAAAATTTCACAACTCCTACCACCACTTTTCCACACTCGCTATATTTACTTTATTATGTCTTTATCTAAACAGCCCCTAGTTTATATTTACGTGCTCTTTATTATCTTGCAAACCTATCCAACAACACCTACAAAGTACTTCTAGTTTCATACTTGTTCTAGGTAAAGCGAACGCTAAGCGTGCATAGAGTTGTATCGGTGGTCGATAGAACTTGAGGGAATATTTGTTGTACCTTTAGCTCCTCGTTGGGTTCGACACTCTTACTTATCTAAAGAGGCTACAATTGATCCCGTATACTTGCGGGTTATCAACAAGGTTGCTTCTTTGTGGACCCTTCGTGGGTGGAGCCCTCCGTGGACTCGCGCAATCATTACCCTTCGTGGGTTGAAGTCTCCATCAACGTGGATGTATGATAGCACCACCTATCATAACCACGCCAAAAATCTCTGTGTCTCCGATTGCGTTTGCACACTCCAATCCCATCCCTTTACATTCTTGCAACTTGCGTGCTTTACTTTCCGCTGCTCATATACTCTTGCCATGCTTGCTGGATATGTATTGTGAATGTTTAAACTTGTGCTAAAGCTCTACCTTGACTTGAAGAAAATAAAAACTACAACTTTTCTTTGTTAAGAGTCTATGCACCCCCCCTATAGACATCTCTTCTCGATCCTTTCAATTGGTATCAGAGCATTGGTCTCCATTGCTTTGGTTTAAACACCTTTGGAGGAAGATGGATGAGTCTATGTTTGGGAGTCTTAGACGTAGAGTGCCTATTCTTGATGGAGAGTTCTTTCATGAGTGAAAAAATGAGATGCTTGTGATTTTCAGTGAATATCATTTGAACATGTATATTACTAGCCCTTGTGCACCTCATGTTGATCCTTTGCATCCTACCCTTGATGAGTCTATTGACATGATTCACAACCTTAGAATTGTTAATCTTATCACTAGAGGTTTGCCTAGAAACTTGATTGGATGTTTTCCTACTCTTGATTGTGCCTACACTATATGGAGATTCCTTGAGGAACGATTTCCAAACTATTCCTTGAAAAACTTAGATGAGATTCTTCATAAGTCTATTGCTTTGACTAAGATGAGTCATAATGATCCTAAGTATGGCGATTGTTTGTTTGATCTTCGTGATCTTATGCGTGCCAAAGGAGATGTTGGAATCATTAGCAATATCATTTCCGAAGTCATTAGAATCCATAAAGATGCACATCGTTATGGTCATAAATCTAATGAATCACCCTCTCTAGGAATTGATCCATCACAGGACGATGTTGAACATGGATACTATGATGAGGATGATGATAGTGACTTTGATATCGATGAGTCTATGAGACACTTTGGTCTGATGGCTAATCTTCGCGGCTACATGGCTGGAGGAAAGGAATAGTGGATGTACCGATCATATGATCGGAGACAAGGACATGTTTCGTGAGCTGCTGAAAACAATGGCCCTCGAAAGTATGTCACTTTTGGTGATAACTCAAAGGGTAAGGTGGTTGGCCTTGGTAAACTGGCCATCTCACATGATAGCTCCATACAAAATGTTATGCTCGTTGAATCTCTTAGCTATAATCTACTTTCCATATCTAGACTTGCTGATTTTGGCTTCAATGTCCTATTAACTGAAGTACATTGCCAAGTGTTTCGTAGAGATAATCATAAAATGGTCTTTACCAGTATACGTAGAGGTGATCTATACATTGTTGATTTCACTAAAAAGGCTCAACCTAGAACTTGTTTTATTGCTAAATCTTCTAAAGGTTGGTTGTGGCATAGAAGGTTAGGACATGTGGGCATGCGAAATCTTGATAAGCTTATTAAAGGTGATCACATCCTTGGAGTAAAACATGTTATATTTGACAAGGATAGATCGTGCAGTGCTTGTCAAGCAGGAAAACAAGTTGGAGGAAGTCATTTCATGAAGAACATCATGACCACGAGAAGACCGCTCGAGCTACTTCATATTGATCTCTTTGGTCCCAATGCCTACAAAAGTCTCGGTGTTAACTCATTTGGTCTAGTCATAGTCGATGATTTTTCAAGATTTACGTGGGTGTTCTTTCTTGATGATAAATCACAGGTCCAAAAGATCTTCAAGAACTTTGCTAAGAAGGCCCAAAATCAATTTCAAGTGAAGATCAAGAAGGTTCGAAGCGACAATGGAACGGAGTTCAAGAACACAAATGTGGATACCTTTCTTGATGAAGAAGGCATTTCACATGAGTTCTTGGCTACGTGCACACCTCAACAAAATAGAGTTGTTGAGAGGAAGAACCGGACTCTTATCAAGATGGTGAGAATGATGCTTGATGAGTACAAGACGCCAAAACACTTTTGGGCGGAAGCGGTTGAGACAGCTTGTCATGCAACAAATCGCTTGTATCTTCACAAGCTACTCGGCAAGACGGCATGCGAGCTTCTCACCGGTAACAAACCCCAAGTTGGATACTTTCGAGTATCCGGCTCAAAGTGTTACATTCTTGATAAGCACCGTCGTTCTAAATTTGCTCCTGAATCTCATGAGGGTTTTCTACTCAGTTATGGATCAAACTCTCACACTTACCGTGTCTACAACAATTTCACCCGAAAGGTTGAAGAGACGGTAGATGTGAAGTTTGATGAATCTAACGGCTCGCAAGTAGAGAAACTGCCAATTGATGTAGGAGACAAAGACCCTTCGGAAGCAATCCAAGACTTATCTGTTGGCAAGATTCATCCAACAGAAGTGAAGGAGAGTACCTCGTCCGTTCGAGTGGAAGCTTCTACCTCACGACAAGGTGAACCAAGAGTTGACATGGAAGCATCCACAAGTGGGACACGCCAAGATGAAGAAATTGAGGAAGTACACCAAGATGAACCTAGTCAACCTCCTTCACCACCACGACTAGAGAACGACAACGCCAACAATGAAGAAGGACAAGAAGAAGAACAAGATGATGAAGAAGATGCTCCACCCCGACCCAAGCAAAAGCTCTCACGAGTTCGAGCACGATTCTCAAGAGACCATCCCGTCGAACAAATCTTCAGCGATATCCAAACCGGGAGAATCACTCGCTCTAAAACTTGTTTGGCTAATTTTTGTGAACATATTCATTCATCTCTTGCATTGAACCTGTGAAGGTTGAAGAAGCATTGGAAGATCCGGATTGGATAAATGCCATGCATGAAGAGCTACACGGCTTTGAGAGAAACCAAGTGTGGACATTGGTCGAGAAGCCCGACAACAACCACAACATCATCGATACTAAATGTGTGTTTTGCAACAAGCAAGACGAAGATGGTCAAGTCGTTCACAACAAAGCACGTCTCATCACCCAAGGCTACACTCAAGTCGAAGGTATGGACTATGGTGAGACATATCCCCCCGTTGCTAGACTTGAGTCTATCCGCATCTTACTTGCCTATGCTAATCACCATGATATCACCTTGTAGCAAATGGACATTAAAAGTGCTTTCCTAAATGGTGAAATTGAGGAGGAAGTTTATGGTAAACAACCTCCCGGCTTTGTTAATCCTAAGAAACCCGATCATATTTACAAACTTCACAAAGCTCTTTATGGTCTTAAACAAGCTCCTAGAGCGTGGTATAAATGCTTGACCAACTTCCTTATTGAAAAAGGCTTTGAGATTGGAAAGATAGATTCTACTCTTTTTACTAAAAGGGTTAATGGTGAATTATTTGTGTGCCAAATTTATGTTGATGATATTATATTTGGTTCGACTAACCCTCATTTTAGTGAAAAGTTTGGAAAGCTAATGTCGGAGAAGTTTGAGATGTCTATGATGGGTGAACTCAAGTTCTTTCTTGGTTTGCAAATCAAGCAAACTAAGGAAGGCACCTTTGGTTCTCAAACAAAGTATACCAAGGACTTATTCAAGAAGTTCAACATGCAAGAAAGCAAAGGTATGAAAACTCCCATGCCTACTAGTGGACATCTTGACTTGACCAAGGATGGCAAATTGGTTGACCAAAAGGTTTATTGCTCTATGATTGGTTCATTGTTATATCTATGTGCCTCCCGACCCGATATTATGCTAAGTGTATGCATGTGTGCACGATATCAAGCGGCCCCCAAAGAATGTCATCTTAAGGCTGTGAAAAGGATAGTGAGATACTTAATACATACACCAAATTTTGGCATTTGGTATCCTAAGAGGTCTTCTTTTGATCTTGTTGGCTACTCCGATTCGGACTATGCCGGAGACAAGGTTGATAGAAATTCCAGTTCTGGTACTTGTCAATTTCTTGGTAGATCTCTTATATCTTGGTCCTCCAAGAAACAAAACTCGGTATCCTTATCCACCGCCGAAGCGGAATACATTGCCGTCGGTTCATGTTGTGCTCAATTACTTTGGATGACCCAAACTTGTAAGGATTATGGGATCTATGTGAAACATGTTCCATTACTTTGTGACAATGAGAGTGCTATTAAGATTGCTCATAATCCCGTGCAACACTCTCGAACTAAGCATATTGAAGTTCGTCATCATTTCATTCGAGATCATGTTGCTAAAGGGCACACTGATCTTAAGCATGTTCGTACCCATAAGCAATTGGCGGATATATTCACCAAACCGCTTGATGAGAAAATATTTTGCCATTTGAGAGGTGAATTGAACATCATTGATGCTTCAAACTTGGAGTAGGAACTCCATTTGTATACATGCAAGGCATGAGCCTATGACTAATCCTTGATATCTCTCTTATGATGATGATCAAGTGTCTCGGATATATCTGTACCCTTACATGCTATCTAACCCTTGTAGGTACTTGGATGAATCTAAATCTATGGGATTGCAACTCACTCACAACATGAGCAATATCTACATCACCAAGTCTCTACAATATGGTGGTTGAAGACAAGCATGAAACCTTTCAACATATCCTTTGACAATGTCTTTATATCAAATTTCATTTGGTATCAAATTTCATGATTGTCATTTTGGATACACAAGTGCTCTTCCTTGCAAGACTAACCCATGTAGCTATATGAACTCAAATCAGAGGGGTGCTCCAAATCCTTGATGAGCTACATCAACCTTGAGCATCCCACACAAGTTCGACTACATGATCAAGTACAACACCATCATCCAAGGTATGTAATTCCATCTTAGAGAAGCTTTATCCTAAGTATTGGGTCAAAGCAACTCAACAAGATGTGAATACATCAAAATGCTTAAATGAAAAATGGTAACCCCATTTTGAGCTTAAACGATGAGTATGACCTATGATCAAGCGTTCTCACTTGACTCCTAAGTCAATATACTCTAACATAGGTGACTTTGTCGCCGACCAATTCTAGATGAAGTTCTCTAGTGTTTCTTTGTGTTCTTGCATTTGTCTCTTGCATGTTTGTTTCCCTTCTAAACTTCATCTATATTTCTTTTTTATTTTTTTATTTTTGTTGTTCTGCATTCCCTGCATCAAATTCATTGCAAATCTGTCAGTTAATTCTTTGCAAATCTTTGTGAGATCTTATTTGCCTAGTGAGCGGAGGTGACAAATATTCTCTCTGTGTTGAACTCGGTCATACCGGTCCGTCTCTTTCGGTCAAGCCGAACCATTTTGGTGAAACTGGAAAAACACAACTCGGTGTCACCGATTTCAGTGCAGAGAAGACAATTTGCCACTTGCATCCTGCACTTTTGTTCCAGCTCCACTCAATGATTCTTGTCCTCTACTAGCATCATATTCTATATGCTGCTTTGCTCCATGACTCAAGGATCAAACCTATTTTGACTCACACTCCAGAAGATCCCTTCTTGGAAATTGATGTCAAAGGGGGGGAGAGAGATCACATCAAAGCTTAATCATCACTTCAAAGGGGAGAGAGTACTTCAACAGGAAGAGAGGTAATCACATCAAAGGCCCCATATGCTTGGTGTTCAAGAGGAGAGAATACACATGTCTTTAAAGGGGGAAAGACATGTTAGTCTATGTTATGTTCCTGTAATCTGATCTGCTTTTGCTCTGATTTTGTTTCCCTATTTTCTCCCATTATCCAATATAAGATTCGGGGGGAGAAAGACTGCTAGGGAAGGAAATCTTTAAATTTATAGCACATCTTTTACCTTTGGGGACATGTCTATATCCAATAGAGTACCTAGTACTCACTCTCTACATGTCATCCCAATCTTGGTACTCTTGTGGTTCTTTTGTTTGCTCTATCTAGTAGATGTATCTGTGTTATCTAACCTTGTTTGCTCAGGTTCATCTCTTCCTAAACCAGCACAAGACCACAAGGTAAGTATATGCATTACACTCATGTGCATGATGATTTCTTGCTGATGCACATATTGTTTGCAAGAAGGAATCATGAACATGAAGTTACAACTTAATATATTCACTTCATTTGCTCTGATGCATATAGCCAAGATACATGTAACACATTGCTTGCTCTGTCATGTTCATGCATTCACATGCTCTTACATTCCATATTGACATGATTGCATACATGTAGGGGGAGACTTTGCATGTTACATGTCTTTCCAAAGCTTTACTTGATATTCTCTATATCCTTATCTAAAGCTTTGATCTATGTTGTCATCAATTACAAAAAAGGGGGAGATTGAAAGCACAAGTGCTCCCTAGGTGGTTTTGGTAATTAATGTCAACATATCTCTTGTTGGACTAATGCTTTTATCTAGAATATTTCAGGCAAGTTCAACAGATGGAGTGGCGTGGACAAGAAGATGTGTAACCCTTTCAAGGTGCTAAGGACAAAGGATTATCTCAAGATCAAAAGCTCAAGACTCTACATTTTACTTTTAGTGATCCAAGATCACATTGAGTCCATAGGAAAGCCAATACTATTAAAAGGGGATGAGGTGTTGCTTAATGGCTTGCCTGCTCAAAGTGCTTAGTGAGATGCTCCAAAACCCTTAATCACTTTCTCATATCCACATATGTCCCAAACCAAAAGTCAAACTCGACCCTACCGATTTGATCTATCCGGCGCCACCGAGTTCACTTGACATAGCCACTGCCAGAAAACCTAATCAATTCGGTCTCACCGATGGGGTCTCGGTCTCACCGAGATGGGCTTGCAAACTCTCTGTTGCCTGTTGCAATTATTTCGGTCCCACCGAGATAAGCAATCGGACCCATCGAGTTTGCCTGACCACCTCTTTGTTTTGCTTATTACCAAAATCAGTCTCACCGAGTTTGTGTAACCGGTCAAACCGAGATGAGGTTTTACCCTAACCCTAGCACATCGGTCCCACCAAGTTGATCATATCGGTCCCACCGAATATCCTAATGTTCACATTTTGAACTAAATCGGTCCAACCGAGTTTTCTGATTCGGCCCCACCGAGTTTGGTGATTTGTGTGTAACAGTTAGATTTTGTGTGGAGGCTATATATACCCCTCCACCCACTCTTCATTCGTGAGGAGAGCCATCAGAACATGCCTACACTTCCAGCATACATTTTCTGAGAGAGAACCACCTACTCATGTGTTGAGGTCAAGATATTCCATTCCAACCACATAAATCTTGATCTCTAGCCTTCTCCAACTTGCTTTCCACTCAAATCATCTTTCCACCAAATCCAAATCTGTGAGAGAGAGTTGAGTGTTGGGGAGACTATCATTTGAAGCACAAGAGCAAGGAGTTCACCATCAACACACCATCTATTACCTTTTGGAGAGTGGTGTATCCTAGATTGGTTAGGTTTCACTTGGAAGCCTCCGTCAAGATTGTGGATTTGAACCAAGGAGTTTGTACGGGCAAGGAGATTGCCTACTTCGTGAAGATCTACCCTAGTGAGGCAAGTCCTTCGTGGGCGATGGCCATGGTGGGATAGACAAGGTTGCTTTGTCGTGGACCCTTAGTGGGTGGAGCCATCTGTGGACTCGCGCAACCCTTACCCTTCATGGGTTGAAGTATCCATCAACGTGGATGTACGATAGCACCACCTATCGGAACCACGCCAAAAATCTCCGTGTCTCCAATTGCGTTTGCACACTCCAATCCCATCCCTTTACATTCTTGCAACTTGCATGCTTTACTTTACGCTACTCATATACTCTTGCCATGTTTGCTTGATATGTATTGTGAATGTTTAAACTTGTGCTAAAGCTCTACCTTAACTTCAAAAGGATAACACGAAGTCATCAAGACACGTTCAGAGAAGGTTGAAGTATCTCAGAAACATGAAAAACTCTAGAGTTATTGCATTGGATTATATCCAAATGTCTAAAAATCTGGCAGATCCTTTTACTAAGGCTCTATCACGTGATGTGATAGATAATACATAAAAGGAGATTGGTATGAGACCCACAATATGATTTGTTCATAGTGGTAACCTAGTCTATGTGATTGGAGATCCCATGAATTAGATGTGGAGACAAGCTATTGGTCAACTGAGAGGAGAGTATCCTTGCTATTAACAATACCACTCCATGAAGATGCAATACTCTCCTAATCTGCATGGCAGATTCATGTATATCTTAATGTGTTCTAAGTGGCTCATTGAAGCAGAGATGTTGCCCTGCAGAACATCTTTTGAAGAACACACCTATATGAGTCTGATTGTTAAACGTCACAATCTATGAGAGTAGGGTGCTCTCGGAGCATGACGCATAAGCTCCAACCGCGGGAAGACCCACGGTAGCCTAGTATCGGTCAAGGCTTTGTGTGAAGCTAGATTCGCCGAAAACTTGCAGTTCAAGGCCCAGTCCACTATTCAAGTTGGTTACTAGTGTAGCATAGAGTTCTAGGTGGAAGTTCAACTTAATAGTCTCCACTGCAATACCGGTATATAAAACAGTGTTTTGGAACCAAAGGCAAATTTGGTGTGCCTCTGGGATCTGGAGGGGGATTGCTGGAATTTTGTCTATTTTGGGCCAGCCCAATAGAAGTTTTAGAAATTCCTAATAAATCCTAGAGGCCCACACAGCCCATTCGTGCAAGGCAAGAGGTGGAACTAAAGTTTAGTCCCATATTGCTAATTTGGTGGGAGTTGGACCTCCTTATAAGGGAGGATATTTTGCCACATGTATGAGCATGAGAACGAGAGGGACACTCACGTGCGCTCCTCCTCCGTCGCCCGCCAAACCACGCCTCGTCACGATGTGCCGCGGGTTGCGGGAATGAGCGGAGCCGATGTCTAAATTTTTTCCATGCACGACTGGTATACGAAAGGTCACACGGAAGCCGAAAAGATATTTTGATAGTGGAGACTGAATGCGAATGGTGCAACTTTTTTGGCTGCTGGCTATTTGCTTCGTCTTCGTCTTTTCATTTCACCTTTCAACGCTGCCCTCTCGCCTCTTGTCGATTCAATATCCGGCGTATCTCGTAGTAGGGGTCCTAAGCTAGGCGTTTTGGAGCGATGGTAACATGGACACGGGGTTTTACCCAGCTTCGGGCTCTCTTGATGAGATAATACCCTACATGCTACTTTTGATTGTATTCATATGGGTGTAGTACAGAGTACATGTATCTACCACGAGATTGTAGTAATGAATATGAGATTGTCTATTGACTAGCCTGGCCTCGGTTTATATAAGACACTGGAGGCCTAGGGTTTAGGAGAGTCCTTGTCTTGGGCGCCAAGTCTTGTGGAGTCTTCCTTGTATGCGGCAGGAGCTGTCCGAACTAGCCCATGAGTAAACGGCCCTAGGGGTCCTCGGCCCAATCCAAGAGATCGGGAGACGACGTGGTGAGTACACCCTAGTCCAGGACACGGTCAGTAGCCCCCTGAACCGGTCTTCAAGTTGGGGACGCTCCTCGGTTCTTCCGAACTGCTCTTCGTCTTCGGTCTTGAAAACTGTTTCAACAAATCTTCCCATCATCTATCTTGAGGATTGCCGAGCTAAATCTGAAGAGTTTACACCTCGGGTATCCGAGGAACCCTTTAAGTCTTCGGTGTTTATCAATGCCTTGTTATTTTTACGCCCACCTCGGGTTTGATGTTGTCCCTGTGCGACAGTGTCCTCTTGCATCCAAGCTCCAATGTCGGACTGCATTTGAGGTATCTTTTGCAGCCGAGCACCAACGCCGGACTGTATCCGAGCTCCAACGCCGGACTGAATCCAAACTCCAACACCGGAGAGTATCTGAGCTCCAACGCCGGATTATATCCGAGGTGTCATAGATCACCTTGGCTCAAAAAAGTGGAAGGAGTTTAGCTGAGCTTAATGCTAGAAATGCCCTCTACGGAGCTAGCCACTGGCGTCCGAGCTTTATGCCGGACTGCTTTCGGGGTGTCTATTGTAGTCGGCACCAACGCCAGACTATATCTGAGGTGGTGCACCACCTCGGCCATGGGCTGATTTTTATGACTTTAATTCTGAATTGTGCAATGTAATCTCTGCCGAGATGTATAGCCAGTAGCCCTCAAGGTGCGTGTTGGCCTAATATTCGGGATGCACCTGAAGGAAAAAATCAACCCGCTGACCCTAGTAGCCCCTGAGACTCATGTCGATTCATAAAATCAGCCTGAGGATCAATTCCCAGCTCTGCAGCATACTTAGGAATAGAAATGCGATGTGCAAAGTCCTCGAGACTAAGGTTGGCTGCGGACGACCTACCTGAGGATAATAATCTCCTCGAAAACTATATTGCACTTTAAATTTTCTGCATTGGATTGTCAATGCAGTAGCCCTCGAGACACTGGTCGGGTGGCAACACCAGATCAGGGGATCGATGTACCCCTTTAATATTTGTAAATGATAAGCATGAAGCCCAGTAGCCCGATCCTTAATGTGGGCATGGGTGGCCGAATTAAGGATCGATGTCCGAAGTAAAATCACAAATTATGTGTAATGATTCTACGTATCCAAGTACTCTACATCATTAATACTCGAATCCACATTGTACAAAACTTTGTTGACCGACCATCGACTTCAACCTCCTCGACCAGTAGCTGGGGAGTGTTTGTCCCACTTTATAAAGCCTTGACAAGGGCGAAGATTTACGACAAACAAGGCTATCCGGCCATACGGTTTTATAAACAAAGATATGCGGAGAGATATGTTATATTACTTTATAACGTAAGAAACATCTTCCAAAGAAAATAATCCCGCTATCGGTTCCTTTCTTTGGGTTGTCATGCCAACCATGATCATGAAACCTCGCCTCCGATCAATGTAGGAGAAAAATATTGAGGATTTAGTTCGGGGAAAGTTCCCAAACTCTATGGTATTAATGATCCAAAATTTTCACTTGTCATTGCCGACCAATGTGATACTTTAAGATTGCTAGCTTTCGGCTTCATCCAGTCTAAGGTACTAACTTGGATGACCCGGCAGTAACAATCACAGAGGTGCTCCCTTACCGCCTAGCCGAACAATCGGGAACGTAGGGGTAAGCACGGGAGCCAGGCAACCCAGCTTGGCCAAAATCTTAAGTCAAATTGATGCATATTTATGGCTTTATAATGATGATTACGGAAGGCAGCCCTCGTGTATTAAATACAAATGCTGATGATATGTTTATTTTGACTCTGTTGCGACCGTTTATCAGTTGAAAGTGTCCCATCATCGGCTTCCATCCCCTTGTAGATGCTACGCAGGGTGTTTCCATAGTAACAAAACAACCCTTAGCCGACGTCTCAGTGCCCGAAGGCAGTTGTGTTAGCGGAAACAAGGCAATCAGATATGCGGGCTTTATAACTTTCACTTAGTCCTAGGAGCTTAAAGTTGGGAGGCCAGCTACTAGCCCCCGGTTAGTGTTCGGCGACAACCAAGGTCAAGCCGTTAACACTTTGGCCAATGTAATGAACGACCCATCGTTTAACATGAGGTGCCCTCCATTGATGTTATAGTTTAACACAGTCATCAGATCGCTGACTAGTTTACGCTTATTGTGACAGTCAGTTTTCGGCTTTCTCCGTTGAGGTGCTTAACCATGCGAGATGGAAGCACAATCGCAGTGGTTCTCCCTTTGCACACCTAGCCAAACAAAGCGAAACGTAAGAGGCAAGCACAGGGGCAGGGCAACCCAACTATTGACCGAAGACACAATTCGAAACCGATGCATATATAGCAATATCCGAGAATGTTTTTGCCGAATCTCTAAAGGTGTCCGGCGTTGCACTGCGAGACTTATGCTGGAAACACACAAATAGTTTAAAAGTGCCATAAGCTTGGAGAATCAAAAAACCGCAGTAAAAATTTGATGTCCGAACTAGATCAAGTGTTCGGTGCCGATCCGAAAATTGGTCTTAGAGAGAAAAAAAAAGGTGCTTATGTCGTGCTTTAATATGACACATCCTATCTCAAGACTTCAAGCGGGTCAGCCTACGGCTTCAACCTCCTATCCCTAAGGCGGAGTATTTCTTGTTAGGCCAATTTAGCAAACTAAACTCTAGCGGCTTTGAGAGGGAAATTAGGCTCCCCGGCTATTGACCACACACTCGCCTCGAAAAAGGAGTGATAGAAAAAGACTTTGCAACGACTAGGAAGAAATCATTTATTATAAAACGGCTCATATAAATTTAAGAGCCACCAAGTGACTTGGGTAAAAGAATTTTTATGTATAATGATTGTATGTACCGAAGTACTTATATCATATCTGTGTTCACCCGAACTTTAAACGTGTCTTAACCGACCGTCGGCTTCTCCCTCTTCGGTCAAGGACCGAAAAATGTTATGTACTCCACCTGTTGAGAATATCAACGGTGTTTCCGATAACCAGGCAATCAGGTCATAAGGCTGTAACAGACAAAGCGCACTCAGGGAACTTATGCTATATTACTGACGAAGTGTAAGAAGCATCTTCGAAGAAAATAGTACATCTACTGATACCTTTCTTCGGTTGCTCATTGTCACTATGAGACTTGTGCAATAGATTTTTTGTACTCATGAGTTCTGTTGTGTGCCGGCCATAATTGAAAACAATAAGAGCGCTAGCTTTCGGCTTCACCCAGTCTGAGGTCCGAGCTCGGATGACCCGATCGTGACAATCGCAGAGGTGCTCCCTTTACTCCCTAGCCGAACAATCGGGAACGTAGGGGTAAACACAGGAGCAAGGCAACCCAGCTTGCGGAACACTTAAGTCAACATGGTGCATATTGTGGCGTAATACACGAACAAGGAACGAGGTCGTACAAGTATAATCATATGCAAGAGGAAATGCTTCATAAAGGAAGCCCCCAAGTAAACGAGGTATTTGAATTTGTGTGTCACAAACAAAGTTATGACAAGGAATATTTTCACAAACAACTTGTTGCCAAAAAATATAATGCTTTGTCGAACCGAACAAAATTTAAAACTGGGAGTTTTTGAGCATGAAAGCAACTTAGCTGGTTAATGTGTTCGGCATTGATGACGCGGTCCGAGCTTGGTGCGGGTCAAGGTATCAGCCCCCAAGCCCGATGTGGCCGAGCGAAGAGCTCGGTACTCCGAAGAGTTGAAGCCCCCGGTCTAGCCGAGGTAATGGGGCAGGTCGACAGGTGACACTGGAATCTCCGTCCGAGTAGGTTGATGAAGCGATGATGCGTGGTTGCCAACACAGGGCAGCGCTCCAAGGCGACGACACAATTCGGTCGATGGAGGTGGGCGACGAGGACACCACGCCAAGGGGATAGTGCGGCCCGATCTAAGTCAATTGCCTACACATGTAAAATACTGCAAACCAAAAAATAATAATGAAAAAAGGTGCATAATTAATTTATGCGAAAAAAGTTTGGTAAATATGGCCTGAGCGCTGAGGCTAGCTCGATGGCGCGTTGGCGTCGTGGCACGGCGATGTCGGCGAAGGTCAGTCTGCCCAGGTGACAGGGAGAGGCTGGCCGGACTGATGCCAGGTACAAACGTCGGTAGAATTTCTCTGCCAAAATGATGCAGTACAGGCCAACAAAAAATATTCTGTGTATAATAATGCTAAACGAATAATTTAGAAAAATACAACCTGAACGCCAGCAGCGACGACTGTAGCAGACCGAAGCACACGGACGAACTGATCTGTGCCGAACATGCTGCAAAGCCAATCCTCGATATGTGTAGTAGCACTTTTATTCTGTGTATTTGTCAGAAAAAGTAGAAGACAACCAGCGGTCGACTACATAGGTATTGAATTAAAAAGGGAAAATTAGCAAATCTCCCTGTTGTGTGCTCGAGGTCATTATCTCCACGTCATTGCTATGGCAATACCAAGAAAAACATGTGCCCCTCCTATTACGTGGACACAAGCAGTCCTAATAATACTAGGCGGACTTGCACGTGGAAAGTGCATAAAAGGAAGATGATTAGCGAAAAGTATAGATTGCCTTTTAATTAAATAATGAAGGAAAGAGAAATAATGATCAGATCTCCCTGTGACTGCGCTGAGCCGGACTATTGTCGGCATAACATGCATGCCGTGTACAGTACTGTGTCATCTCCTCGGTTGGTTCACCGCCGTTCGGATTGCTCTTTTTTTTATCGTTTGATCTTGACGAGGTGTTTGTCGGTCGGCGCATGGCAAACCGGGCTACCGAGAAGATAGGCAGAGCTCTCTTTAATGATGAGCCGAACTTATCAAGGCAAGCTCGTCTGCCTGTGATCTCCTAGTGCCCATAGTGATTTTAGAGGGAAGAAAACTTAGCCATGTGCTCGGTGCTCCACGTGAAGTAGTAGTACTAGTTGTCAGAACTAGTACTAGTGCGTAATCCAAGTGGTGGTCAGGGGCTCAGGGTGCTCCCCGATTGGTCCACCTCGAGACCCGGAGTGATAGCACGCCCCGGCTCTTCTCGCGTAGAGCAGCAGCAAACGCGTACGCGCATAAGGCCAGCCGTTGGCCCCCCAGCGGGCGTCTAAAAGCGCCGCCTGGGGTGAGCCGACGGAAAAAAAGGCCCTGGGGGCGAGTCGTCGCCCAGCCGTCGGCCTCCAGGGCTTCCCACAGGCGAGTATAAAAAAAAGGGGCGCTCATTCGGCGAAGTTATGACAAAGAGTAGTTAAATTTCGTCTGAACATGGCGAATTTCGGCCAAATTAGCCCATTTTTATTATATTATTAAGCTAATCTAAAAAAGAAAGGGGCTGAGGTCGTCGCCGCCGTCGCCGTCGTCGGCCTTCTCCTCCTTGACGCGGATGCCCCAGCTGGACCCGACGTCGCCATGGTGGACTGGCGGCGGCGCGTCGTCGTCGTCGCTGTCGCATAGGACGACGACTCCGTCTTCGTCGCGGCCGCGTCGGCGCTCCTCGAAGCGGCGCAGGGCGGCGCGCTGGCGCTCCTTCGCCTTCTCCCGGCGCGCCTTCTCCATCGCAATGAAGTCCTGGCGCGCCCATTCTAGGGCCGCGTCGTCGTCGACGAGCTCCGCCTTCGCCAGCGCCAGACCCGGCTCCGTCTTCACCGGCGCCAGCCCCGGCTCCGTCTTCACCGGCGCCAGTCCCGGCTCCGTCTTCGGCTTGACGAAGCGCGAAGGAGCCGAGGAGGAAGCGCGCCGGCCGCCCTCGTTGATGACGATGCCGGCGCTGCGGGTGTGCCGACCGAGCGGCGACTCCGCCGCAGGCTCGGCCTTGACGGCGAGCAGGGCCGGAGTGCCGGAGGAGTGCGAGGAGGATCGGGAGGAGGAAAAGGAGGAGGAAGACCCGAACCGCCTTGGCGCCCATGTCCCGATGCGCCGGTGCGTCGCCGGGGGGTATGCCAACGGCGGGTCGTTGCCGCCCTCGAGGTGCATGAGCACGCCCTCGAGTGTGCGACCGGGGACGCCCCACCAGAGGTGGCGCCCCTCGCTGTTCTGCCGCCCGCTGACCACCGGCGCGCCGTTGGTGGACGCCAAACGCTGCTGCTGGCGGCGCTCGAAATACGCCGCCCAGGCCGCGTGGTTGTCGGCGGCGTACTGGGGAAGGGAGCGTTGGGCGTCGGTGAGGGACGCGCGGACGATCTCGACCTCCTCGGCAAAGTACTCCGGCTTCGCCGCGGCGTCAGGCAACGGGGGAATGGGCACTCCCCCGGCGCTGAGCCTCCACCCCGATGGCCCAGCGCGCATGTCCGGCGGCGCCGGGATGTTCGCCTGGAACAGGAGCCAGGACTCCAGAAGGCGGAGTGAACGGCGGCCGAAGCCGTTGGCCGCCGCCTCATCCCCGGGGAAACGTTCTGCCATGGCGACGGCGACGGCGACGGCGCGCGGGAGAGGCAGGGAGAGGGAGGGGCTGGACGGCGGCGAGGGGCGGGCGGGGCTGGTGTGGGCACAGGAGAGTGGAGTGGAGGCCGCCGGCTTTTATAGCCGGGCCGCGCCCGTGTGTACGCGTGCGAGGGAGGGGAGGCGTTGGCGCCGCCCCGTGAAGCGCCGCCCGTGAAGGAATCAATGGCAAGGCTGACCGGCGGCAGCCTTGCCATTGATTCCCCGCGGAAACCGAGGCCGTTGGGGGGAGACGAGGCGCCGAGTCGCTGACGCGGCTGGCCCGCGGCTTCTTCGCGCCAAAACAACTTGCCCCGGCGCCCCCGGGCGCCCCCAGCGCGCCGGGTTCGGGCTGGGTCCGCCGGCGCTGTTTTCGGCCCAAGCCGGCGATTTTCGGCGTCCTGGGGCCGCGACTGGGCCGTTTTTTCAGCGCCGGCACGAAAAAATCGCCTGGGGAGGCCTTCTTGGGGGCGCGGCTGGAGATGCCCTAAGACAACACCTGATTCGTGCGGTGTTCACGTGGACAGCAGACGTACGTCAGTAGCTCGATTGACCTAATCATCTGCGGTCTTCATGTGGACAGCAGATGTACGGCGGTCGCCGCCATAGATCAAATCAGATTGGTAGTATGAGATTGATTCCGGATGAACTTGCGAATAGGAAATAGCACGGCGGACCAACAGAAAACGTTCTCACGTAGATTAAACTACAAGAAATATATCTAACTTTTTAGAAAAACAACACCTGATTCGTGCCGCCAATGCGGATGAAGACGACCCATCGAACCGTGACGATCGCCTAGCAGGCTCTTAGTGAAAGCATCAATGTAGGTTCAATATCCGGCGTATCTTGTAGTAGGGGTCCTAAGCTAGGCGTCTTGGAGCGATGGTAACATGGACACGGGGTTTTACCCAGCTTCGGGCTCTCTTGATGAGATAATACCCTACATGCTGCTTTTGATTGTATTCATATGGGTGTAGTACAGAGTACATGTATCTACCACGAGATTGTAGTAATGAATATGAGATTGTCTATTGACTAGCCTGTCCTCGGTTTATATAAGACACCGGAGGCCTAGGGTTTAGAAGAGTCCTTGTCTTGGGCGCCAAGTCTTGTGGAGTCTTCCTTGTATGCGGCAGGAGCTGCCCGAACTGGCCCATGAGTAAACGGCCCTGGGGGTCCTCGGTCCAATCCAAGAGATCAGGAGACGACATGGTGAGTACCCCCTAGTCCAGGACACAGTCACCTCTCTCTCATGTGCCTATAAAAGGGAGGTCGCTCCTCTCCAGAGATGCACACCAGAACTTCTTCCTCCTCTCGCCACCGGTTCCAATCTCTGAGCTACTGTTGTCTTCCTCATCCCGGCTTGCGACGTGCACCTTGAGTCGGGACAGTAGGCCTCCAAAACCGCACCTATTTCAGTCATGTACGGGAGAAGGACGATAAGGTTTTTGGGAAGCGCTTCGCGCGACTACTGACTTATTCATCACGGACGCCCCGGACTCCGACGGTACTTCCCCGACGATGACTTCTTCCCCGATGTCGACAACCTCCTCGACGACATGGCTGGCGAGGACACCGTCCCCAAGTCTGGTGCTACTGCTGTACCATACGTGTTCTTGCTCTTTTTGTTAGAGGTCCTGCCATAGTTCCTTGTTCTAGTGTTTGCCCTAGATATGTTAAGTTCTACTTCATATATGCAACTTGCTCTACTGTCTGCTCTGGATATGTTCGGTTCTAGTTCATATTTGCAGATGTTATTTACCTTCTCTCTGTCAGAATGCATGACTTTCTTTATCTCTGCTATTTTAGTCATGTTTTATCTAGTATTTCTGTTAATAAAATCATATGGTAAATTGCTCATATTTCCAATAGGAACCATATCTAGAATGATTGTTGTGGTCAGTCCATTGACATTAAGTTCATGTCATGATGCTTGAGGAACTGCTCTGACCATCCTCAGATATCCGAGTGATCTCTTATCTTATTTTGCTAGCTTCATCTTGATGTCTTGAACAAGGCCATAGTCTTTCGATATAATGTGGCTTTAGCAAAATCTTTTTACATTTTAACTTGATTGTTCGCAAGTTATAATACAAATCACTGTTTTTGGCTAGGGAGAGATTCAATAGAAATTCTAAAGCTTGAGCAGTGGCGAAGCTACGTGTAAGCTGTGGGGTTAGCTGACCCACAGCTTTTGTGAAAAACAATAGCAAAACACTGTACCATTACTGTTCATTGTGAAGAAAATAATCAACAAAATTACCACTGACTCCATAGATCCCCGAGGCTGGCTTCGCCACTGCTTGAGCATCGCAATCCAAATATGTCGGAACAGAAATTCTACATGTAGAGTATGTTTCTGTAGGGGTGTTGCTCTCAAGCTGTTGCTTTGTGTCATGCAGAAGTTTTTACAATATGTAAATGTTGCTCACAAGGAGTTGTTCTGTCATTTGTATACATGTCTAGATTCACAAGGAGTTGTTCTACATTCTAGTATTTGTGATGTGTTGCATTTTTTGTTTCAGATGAGTGACAATGGCGTTGGTGCCATTGAGCATGACGACGACGATGCTATTACTAGAAAACGACCCCCCCCCCCCCCCCCCCAACCTTGGTTGGCTGGTTACAAAATTGCAAAATCTTAGATGGACTAAACAAAATCGCAAGACGATGAGCATCATGTTATGCGCAACATGTGATGTTCGTGTTGGTTGGTTGTTGCTGAATTGCACCATTATATAGTTCTGTAGCTACTTGGCTTAGTTAGGTCATGATACATCTGACCTGTATGCTTGGGACATTTGTTGCCTGGTAGCGCTTTGGTTGATTTTCTATTGGCTGGTTGTTATCGCCAACCGTTGGAGGCTCCTTGTTTTATGTGTGTTGTCCCCAACCACGGGCTTTGCATTCAATGGGTTCTTCAGCGAGAGTGATATGTAAAGATGCCTTAGACCTCGATGTAGATTGGCTCGACCATGATTTATATATATGCTTTTTTCATTATTCATCGTCTGTTTTTAATTTTTTGGATCATTGTTTACCATATTGTTGTGCCGTTGAAAACCTGCAATCAAGATGATGCATGTTTCTAGCACAATTTTGTTGTTTGTTTATCTTATTCTTGGAGCCCATGGTTCCTGCTGCCTTGGCCAGTTTTTGTCATCTGGCCGTTCATTTTCTTGCAGGTGCATCGAGATCCTGGGTGACTACACAATTAAGCACTTGCAGGTTGCTTAGAATGAAGAAGTGATCTGTTGAAGGTGCCTGTTCTTGTTTGGGGACATGCACCTGTGGATACTGGAACTCCCTCACTAAAGCATTTTCATAGCCTTTTTAGAATGTGATTTCAAGTGATGTTGAAGACGCCTTTTTTGTTTGGATACATGCCTCTATGCTAGATTGGAGATCGGTTAATATTTTGTATGCTTTTCTCTTTATATAGCATCCTTGTTAAATTTCCTGGACCAAACAAAAAAGAGGGTACAATATTGGAGTTGACAATTATATAGGCCGGGGTGCACCATTCAACATGTTAATGTCTTAATAACATCAGGTACATTCTTTCTGCATATATAATAGATATGTAGTGGTTTGTGTGACAAAATAGTTTAAAGCAAAATAAATTTGAATGCATCTTATGTACTGTCAGAAATAACCAATGAAATTTTCAGCATCAAGCAATAACCTATATATATATATATATATATATATATATATATATATATATAGAGAGAGAGAGAGAGAGAGAGAGAGAGAGAGAGAAATTTTTCCTACTACCGGGTGTAGTTACTCCCACTTTTGTTTAATACGTTCTAGGTAGTATCTATCATATCGGAGAGTATGTACGCGTAGTATGTAGTACATAATAATGTTTAGGTAGTATATATACTACTTTTTTGTAGTATATATCATATTTTGTGTATACTTTATTTCGCGTACAAATATGTACATATTTCACAAATACAATAAAACCATGAACTCACTTGCAATTTTTTCATATAACTCACTTGGAGTATGTTAGATATAGTATATGAACATACTAAAAATAATAATGTAGAAATGGGTGTAGCTACACCCGGTAGTAGGATGCATTTTTCCTATATATATATATATATATATATATATATATATGACAAATGTTTCCTACAAGCAGTGGTAGTTACCACCACTTGCGTTTTATATGTTGTATATAGTATCTATCGAAACCGAGAGTATGTACGTGTAGTATATAGTATATATCAATGATTAGGTAGTATGTATACTAATTTTTAGGTAGTATGTACCATGTTTTGAGTATACTCTTTTTTACGTACAAATATGTACGTATTTCACAAACATAACAAAAACTATGGGCTCATATGCAATTTTTTCATGTAATTTGCTTTCAAATATCTTAGATATAGTATATGAACATATTTAAAATAATAAAATAGTATATATAATACCACATGGTAGTATATGAGATATGTGGGGTAACTACCACCGGGCGGTAGGATGAATTTTCCCTATATATATATTTCAAGATTTTCCTAATAAATAATCTACTGTATTTTTTGGAAGTTCTTTTGCTTGTTTATCAGTTTTTTTGGAAGGGATGCGGACATCAGGTGGTCTCACGTTTAGAATATGTTAGGAAACGAGAGCATGCATGCAACAATTCTTGCCACCTGGTTGCATGAAGCCCAAGCCCATATGCATTCATTTGTATCTTAGCCCACATGTTCCATGCCTGAGCCTACACTGAAATAGCAACATCTCTACATGGAGCAAAAGTTTAATCCCACCTCGGTGAGCCAAGGGTGAGGGGACCAACTTATAAGGGGGATTGCATGTCATTACAAAATGCTAGAACCACATGATGAGTAGGACACTGTGCTATGGACACACATAGAGATGTGTACATATAGCGCGTGCGCTCGCGAATATATGCGCGACTTAGAGTTAGGGGAGGCGCCCTGACCTTGTTGGGCAGGCGAACCAAGCCCTCAAAGGCCCATCCGGCTAGGGAAGGGAAAAAAGGAGAGTCCCCCAAGGAATAGGATTGGACTTGGAGTCTCGGAAGGGTCGAGAGGTAAAGATTTATATATGGAAAGTCATTTTTGGGATTTGAGAAAAGATGTAGTTTTTTCGATATTGTACCAGGAAGCTTCCAGAAGGTTTCAGAGGTTTCCAGAGGAGTCCAGATTCCTCCAAGGGTTCCACCACGTCCCAAGTGCTGGCATGGGCTGAGGGGAGCCGCCCTGGCCTTATTGGGCCAGGGCCAGGCGCACCAAGCCCTCAAAGGCCCATGCGGTTAGGGAAGGGAAAAAGGAGAGTCCTCCTAGGAATAGGATTGGACTTGCAGTCTCAGAAGGGTAGAGAGGTAAAGATTTATATATGGAAAGTCGTTTTGGGGATTCCGAAAAAGGTGCAGTTTTTCGATATTGTACCGGGAAGCTCCCAAAAGGTTCTGGAGGTTTCCGGAGGAGCCCGAATTCCTCCAAGGGTTCCACCACGTCCCAAGGGCTGGCATTGGCTAAGGGGAGGCGCCCTGGCCTTGTTGGGCCAGGTCCAAGCGCACCAAGCCCTCAAAGGCCCATGTGTCTAGGGAAGGGAAAAAAAGAGAGTCCTAGTAGAAATAGGATTGGACTTGGAGTCCAAATCCTCTTCCCCTTGGCGACAACTCCTATTAGGAGTAGGGCTGAACTCTTAGCCCTCCCAAGCATAGTAATATAGGGAAGGGGGCGAAGCAATGGTCCCGAACACATTGCCCTTGGCTGTTGCCCCGTTGTCGGTGTCAAAACCGGCGGATCTCGGGTAGGGGGTCCCGAACTGTGCGTCTAGGCGGATGGTAACAGGAGACAAGGGACACGATGTTTTACCCAGGTTCGGGCCCTCTTGATGGAGGTAAAACCCTACGTCCTGCTTGATTAATATTGATAATATGGGTAGTACAAGAGTGGATCTACCACGAGATCAAGGAGGCTAAACCCTAAAGCTAGCCTATGGTATGATTGTTGTGATGTATGTTGTCCTACGGACTAAAGCCCTCCGGTTTATATAGACACCGGAGGAGGCTAGGGTTATACAGAGTCGGTTACAATGGTAGGAGATCTACATATCCGTATTGCCAAGCTTGCCTTCCACGCCAAGGAAAGTCCCATCCGGACACGGGACGGAGTCTTCAATCTTGTATCTTCATAGTCTTGGAGTCCGGCGGACGATGATAGTCCGGCCGTCCGGACACCCCCTAGTATAGGACTCCCTCACCCGTCTCTCCCTCTTGGCATTGTTTCCGACCACGGTTTTTGCTTAGCGAAGCTCTGCCGGTATTCTGACACCACCACCACCATCACAACCACGTCGTCATGCTGGTTATGATCCCATCTACTTCTCCGTGTTCTCTTGCTGGATTAAGGAGGAGGAGACGTCATCGAGCCGCATGTGTGCTAAACTCGGAGGTGTCGTCCGTTTGGCACTAGATCGGTTGGATCGTGATCAGATCACGACGAGTATGACTACATAAACCGCGTTATATATGCTTCCGCTTTCGTTCTACGAGGGTATGTAGACACACTCTCCCCTCTCGTTACTATGCTTCTGCTAGATAGATCTTGGATGTTTGTTGGATTTTTTTTGATTTTCCTGCTTCATTCCCCATCATCCTCGTCGGAGATGTCGACGGTCTCTGTTCCTGGCTCCAGGTACATGGGCGGCAACTGCAGCTCTGGCATCTCCGCTCTGGCCTCCTCCTCCTCCTCCTCTATCTCTGGATGGAGTTCGACGAAGAGCGTACTGGACGCCGCCTGGTCCTGCCAGAGAAACACCCGGTTGACCTCCACATAGGCCTCATCCTATATGGATCTCTAGGATGACTTGCTGCTCTACCATCTTCGCGGCTTGGGAGACGGCGAACTCCGCCTTTGCCTCCGCCGTGTTGAAGCCTAGAGCAGGCTGCTTCGCCTCGTCCTCCTTCGGATCCACCACCTCCATCGGCTTCGGCAGCTCCTCTCCCTCCTTCGCTGGCCCCGACGAGACCGGAGGCAGCCCGAGAGCGATGTGGATGGCGCGCCTTGCCTGGATCTCCTCCACGATCTGCCTCCAATGCTCTGGCGTGAGCATAGCATACATCATGATCTTTTGCTGGACCATGGTGATGCCGGAGAGCGTGGGAGAGGAGGCGGACGGGCTCGGGTGGCAGCATGGAGAGAGAGGAGGTAGATGGGCTAGGGTTGGGGGACGCCGGCCGGCTTCAATAGCCAGATTAGGCCTCGGGCGGTGAGCCGGAGCGGCGACACGCGGCGACGGAGGAGGCACCCATTGGACCACTGGGTTTTTGGGCGTTTCTATGTGGGATCCCATCGATAGTCCTACTCTTCAGACGTATCCACCCCATATTTGAGCTGGATATGAGGGGTGTCCATCCGCCCAGGCATTTGAAGCCCGTTTAAGGCGCATGTCTAAGTCAGATTTTCGTGACCGGACGGGCCGCCCAAGCGTTTGAGGCCAGTTTGAGGCGCCCGACTGTAGATGCTCTTAGAGGCACTACAAGGCAACACCATGGGTGCCCTTGGAGCATCTCCAATGGAAGATGTAGATGCAAAAATAACCACTTTTTACACCTCCGAGGCCCAAAAACGCTGCTGCAATAGATGGTGTAGATACAAAAAAATACATCTCCACCTCCTGGAGATGTAAACTATAGCACCTCATGGTGCAAAATTTGCATCTCCACCTACAATAGATGTAAAAATGCGTCTGCCCTACAACTGACACTTCCCCTTCCGCGCGACCAGCCACCCGCCCGACGACCGCCGGGCCCGCCGTGACTTCGGCCCTCCCGTCCCCTGCCGCCTGCCTAGCCGGCCCGCAACCTACCCGATCCCCTTTCCGCGGCTGCTGTCATCGGCCGAGTACTGGTGAGGGAGTCCTGGATTAAGTGGTCCTCGAGTGTCCGGGCTGTGTGATATGGGTCGTACTGATGCGCCGTGAAGATACAAGGCAGAAGACCTTCCCCCGTGTCTGGGTAGGACTCTCCTATGCGTGGGTGGCAAGATTGGTGTCCTGATATGTAATTTCCTTCCTCTGCAAACCGACTCTATACAACGCTAGGCCCCTCCGGTGTGTATATAAACCAGAGGGTTTAGTCCGTATAGGCTATCATAATTCATACAGACTAGACTTCTAGGGTTTAGCTACCACGGTCTCGAGGTAGATCAACTCTTGTAACCCCTATACTCATCAAATATAATCAAGCAGGACATAGGGTTTTAGCTCCATTAAGAGGGCCCAAACCTGGGTAAACACCATTTTCCCTTTGTCCCTTGTTACCTTCGATCCTCAGACACATAGTTCGGGACCCCCGACCCGAGATCGGCCGGTTTTGACACCGCACTACAAAAAAAAGACACATCCGTGTCATTTTGGGCCGAATGAAAAAAAATTATGTCATACTTATGACACTTCTATGACGATAATTGTGACAAAACCCGGTATCATCATAGATGTGGTGGGGTCCTACTTCTATGACAAAAAATCCTGACAAAAAATGGGCTTTTCATCCTGGGCGGGCTGGAGACGCAGCTGCATGACATTCTTTGAGCCGTCCATGACGGAAAAAACCGTGGTAGAAGCGAGGGCGAGGAAAATATCAGGGGAGTTCCCGGTTACGATGGGTGGTCGGGGGCCGAGCGATGCGCGCTTCTCTCATACGTACGCGCGTGTGTGCGAGGCGTTGGGCTCTAACTGAACCTGAGCGAGGTGTTGGGCTCTAACTGAACCCGAGAGATTGCACTACAGGCTACGCGTTACTGAACCTGATCGATTGATCGATCCCTTGCTGTTAATTGAACCTGAGTGATTCCTTTGCTACTGCTGCTAACTGAAGCCGATCGAACACTGCTGCCTCCTTCCCTTGATGAACAGTGAGCATTCTTGAGGGGGTTTAGATGAATAGTTCCCAGTGGGGGGGTTGGATGAACAGGACCCCGATCGATCGAGCCGGTGGATGAACAGGACCCCGGGGAGGGCTGGATGAATAGGACCCTATGGTGGGCTGGTTGAACAGTAGCCAGTGGAGGGCTGGATGAACAGTAGCCTGTGGAGGGCTAGATGAATAGGACCCCATGGAGGGCTAGTTGAACAGTAGCCGGTGGAGGGCTGGATGAACAGTAGCCCGTGGAGGGGTGGTTGAACAGGACCCCGTGGAGAGGGATGGTTGAACAGTAGCCGGTGGAGGAGCGCGCGTTGGAGGCTGGATGAACAGGAGCCCGTGGATGAACAGTCGCAGGTGGAGGCTGGAGGAGGTCGACGGTGGATGAACAGTAGCCCGGGGAGGCTGGAGGAGGTCGATGGTGGAGATGAACAGTATCCTGTGGAGTCCCGTGTCGCGGTACGCCACACCCCTCCCGATGAACAGGACCCCTGTTTCGACCGTAGCGCTCCAACACAAGTCTGTTTCCTCCGTTTTGCGGTACGCCACACCCCTCCCGATCAACAGGACCCCATTTCGACTGTAGGAGGTCCGTTCCTTTGTTTTGCGGTACGCCAGACCCCTCCTGATGAACAGGATCCCGTTTCGACCATGGCTGATCGAACACAAGGCCGTTTCCTCCGTTCTACGGTACGCCAGGCCTCGTTTCCATCGGCTCTTCCGTCCAAGCCGGTTGGCTCCCAATGAACACGATGACGCATTCCATTCCAACCCAGCCGGTTGCCTCCCCATGAACACGACAACGGCGCAACTTCTCCGTGCTGACCAAACCATGTACACGAGCCGTGGCCGTACGTATGCGCGAGTAGGCGTTCGAGGCCCTGCCCGTATGTACGTGCGTGGCTGCATTTTCTTTCTTGCACCCTGGCCGTTGTACGTACGTGTACATGCTACGTGCGCGCCTCTACTACGACACGTGCGCGCCTCTACATCGACCAGTATGTACGTACACGTTCACGACCAGAATAACAAAGCTACGTACGCTTCGACCAGGTGGGTCCCAACTGTCAGGCACTTTCTTGCTTGCGAAGATGTAGCTGGTGGGTCCCAGTAGTCAGGGGGAAACATTTTTTCCGCGAAATACGGTGGCCCGTCCGGTGGGTCCTTGCTGTCAGGTGGAGGAATCATTATTTTCCGCGTAATAAGGAGGCATTTCCTTGTGTGTGGCCGTGGACCCAGCTGTCATCTCTCCATGTATAGTCCATGTCCGATGGATGTCGTTCATTGACCACATTGACCATGGTGTGCCGAGAGCACCAGGAAGGGAATGACACAGAGCCGGGGAAGACTCGGCAGTGGTTGCCCACGCGGTGGGGAGTGTCGGTGTCAAAACCGGCGGATCTTGGGTAGGGGGTCCCGAACTGTGTGTCTAAGGCTAATGGTAACAGGAGGCGGGGGACATAATGTTTACCCAGGTTCGGGCCCTCTCTATGGAGGTAATACCCTACTTCCTGCTTGATTGATCTTGATGAATATGAGTATTAGAAGAGTTGATCTACCACGAGATCGTACTGGCTAAACCCTAGAAGTCTAGCCTATGAGAATATGATTGTTATGACTTAAACCCTAGAAGTCTAAACCCTCCGGTTTATATAAACACAGGGGGGCTAGGGTTGTACAAGGTCGGTTACAGAGAAAGGAATCTACACATCCGAATCACCAAGCTTGCCTTCCACGCAAAGGAGAGTCCCACCCGGACACGGAATGAAGTCTTCCATCTTGTACCTTCATAGTCCAACAGTTCGGCCAAAGTATATAGTCCGATTGTCCGAGGACCCCTTAGTTCAGGACTCCCTCATTAGCCCCTGAACCAGGCTTCAATGACGATGAGTCCGGCGCGCAGATTGTCTTCGGCATTGCAAGGCAGGTTCCTTCTCCGAATACTCCAAAGTAAATTCCGAACACAAGGATCGTGTACGGCTCTGCAAAGCAAATTCCACACACACAACCGTAGAGAGTACAATATTTCACGAGTCCAATCCGCTAACAATTTGGGTAGCACGACATTACGTCATTACCCGGCCATTATTTTGAATCTAGCCTGCTACTCCACGTTTCGGGAGGCGGTTTTTATTGGCACGTCTTGTCAAAGCAGAGATCGTGTCCCTTTATTGTGGGATTTTCATCAACACGGGCGTGAGTAACCGAAACATTATGTTGGCATGATTCCTTGCGAATAGGCATGTTTTAAGGCTACTGCGGGGACGCTTGATATTCATCGCCTTTATAAAGGGGTTAAGGCTTGTTCTTTTCCTTCCATGCTAGTTCTTTTCCCCACCCCCACCTCAAGTTCCAACACCCAAGGGTCAATTCAATCGCTTCGAGCTTCTAGCCATGTCCGGACCCAGCCTTCGGGGCTGATGGATGGCCTCTTCTGTCATAGAGGAAGATATCTCAAAGCTCAGGGAGGCAAGATACCTGACTGCCGAAATCTACCACAGGCTTCCTACCCAAGGGTAGGTTATTCCTACTCCCAGATCTAATGAGAGGGTCGTGTTTATCTCTCACTTCCTTCGAGGGCTTGGGTTTTCTCTTTATCCCTTTGTTTGAGGGGTCATGTTTTATTACGGGCTAGATTTCCACGATCTGGCTCTGGACTCCTTCCTCCACCTCTCAGCGTTCATCACCACATGCGAGGCCTTCCTCCGTATTTCCCCACACTTCGGCTAATGGCTCAAGACCTTCAATGTGAAGCCGAAGGTGATCGATGGAAAACAAGCGGAGTGCCGAGGCGCTTCAATAACCAAGCTTATCAATTCCACTTGGCCAAAGGGCTCCTTCACAGAATCTTCAGATTTATGGTAACGGGAGTGGTTTTAATCAAACCCCGTGGTGCAAAGAGGGCAGCCGTATCCGTGTTTCGGTCCGGCCCTCCGCCACAGCTCGCATCGTGGATTAACAAGGGGCTGGATTGGGGATCTACTGACAAAGTGCGGACGCTGCAAAGCCATATTCGGAGCCTCATTGAGAAGGACATCAGTCTCACCGATGTAATCCAAGTAATGCTAGTCCGCCGGATCCTACCCTGTCAGCAACGTCCTCTCCGTATGTGAGAGTTTAATCCAGAGGGTCCACGGACTCTTCAGCACCTCTCCGGCATGATGCTCAGAGAGATGTGGAAATTGTTCTTCGGCACACAAAATCAGTGGCTGAATACTACAGAAGACATCGGTCTTGACTGCAATCATCCGGATACTCCGGTAAGTACTCTACCCCCGAACACGACTTAGTCAAATTATTCATGACAATGTACTGATCAAACTCTATCCGGCCAGGCCTGGTTAAAGAAGGCGTAGAGGATCAGGTGTTTGGCTCCACTTCCCGAAGATACTGCCGATCCGGTATTAACAAGGATGTTGGCGCCGGTGCCGTATCAAGTGCCAGCGGGGGAAGATAAGGAGGAGGACGAAGAGGCCCAAGGCATCTTCCACTCTGGACGCTCACAAGGTAATTTGTCCGGGGAGATTAGAACTTCCGCTTCCAAAGGTGGAAGGGAAGGGCGAACTGACATCCCTTCTTCCTATGGGAAGAAAAGGGCCGCCTCTGAAGACTCGGAAAGAGGAGCTTCTAAGTGGGGGAAGGTATCCCAGTCAGGGGGTGATGTTGACATGCAATCACCCTACAAAGATAGGTCCTCAGCCGCATCGTACGTGAATCCGGGTGTTTTAAACATGTTCCGTTCTTTCCTGGCTATAAGGGTAATATTTTAAACTCATGTATCCAGTCTGGCATGCATCCCTCCTCAACAGTCCTCTTCAGGGGATCTACTTCTGGAGATGATGGAGAGCGAGACGCCTTCACAGATTTCCCTGCCTGATAAGGCAGACGACGCTGAGGTGTCGTCCCAGAGGATCCTTCCGATCTGCAAGCGGCACGAGGGACAGTGAGGATCGGGGCCGAAGGTAATACTTCGGCTACCCAATGTCCGGGGTGTGCGTCCCCTACAGGGAACAACAAAAGTCTTGGACTATCAAATGTCCAAGGGACGCCGGATGCATTGATGGACATTTTGCAACATGCCTCCGTCTTAGAGGAACATCGTACCTTGATGGGTATAGTGTTGGGAAGAGTTCGGTCCGCGAAAAGCAGACTAAATGAGGCCTTTTTCTAGCCTACTAAGAGGCTTCGAGGTACGTAGTGTAATTTCAGTTATATTGTAAGTGCAAATTGAACCTGTGTATGGATAGTATCCCCTGAGACTCTGGTTGCATCCAAAGGAATACGATCAGAGGATCAAATATATGCCCATGAAATTATATGACTAATTGGAACACAAGTTGTTACATCCGTGGGGACTGCCCAAGCTATCGAGGTAGCATATTTGAAGCAGAAGGTTGATGGGGCGGATGATGACATTATACTTATGAACAGGCGGCTCGACGAGGCGCAAGGGTATGTCTCTAGGGCACTCAGCACATGCTAATATTGTGAAATGATCGTGATGTTGAAAATTTGTATATGCATAACTGCAGATAGTGCCGTCGTAGTTGAGACCCTTCCGGCAGAGCTTGCTCGGGCCAAGGAGCAAGCCAGAATGAGTAATGCGGCCGCCGAAAAGGCAACTGCCGAATTGAAAGTAGAGCAGACCGCTCGGCTTCAGTGCGAGGAGAGGATATCTACCATGGCACTTGAGTTGAAGAATGCCACTAGCCGATGCCAAGATCTTGAGAAAGATAACAAAGCAAAAGCGGCCGATCTGGAGAAGGCCTTACAAGAGGCGAAGGAAGCCCGGTCTGACTCTGGAGCATCTCGGGAGTAAATCCGACAAGCTGTGGAGATCGCGGCTGGTAAACCCATTTTATTGCAAACTAAGTTTGGCGATCCGAAGTATGCGCCACTGAATCAACGGTGGAGTTCTCCAGACTCCTTTATGGACCTGCCAAAGAGTGCTGCTAATGCGAATCAGTTTTTCCACATGCAAGAAGGACATGCAACAGAAAAGCTGTTTTGGTCACAATTTGACACACCTAAGCGTCCACTGTTGAACGAACAGATCACTACAAAAAATACACTTCCGTGATGATACGTGTTTGTCACAGTAGGTCGCGTTTTTTGTCATGCATGTACATCCATGACAAATTTATGATAGAATCAAGATAGTCATACCTGTGCTGTCGTAGAAGTGTTCGATGACATTACCAAAATTATCATCACGGAAGTGTCCACTTGCATGACGATAAATCGCGCGTAACAGAACTGCTTTCGTCAAGGGTGACCGACACGTGGCATCCACCGTAACGGAACGCCGTTAAGCTATCGGGTCGGGTTTTGGATCTGATAACCCGTTAACAGCCCGACCAATGGTGATTTTCCACGTGTAAAATCATCATTGGCTGGAGGAAACACGTGTCGGCTCACCGTTGGTACAGATGTCCTCCACTCATTGGACAGAAGGCGCCTATGATACGTCGACACGTGGCACGGCCCAACAGAGGCCTATTCCTGTGAAAAGGGCGGCCCGTTTGACTTGGTCAAAAGGTGGCGGGCCAGCCCATGGAAAGCCTGTTAACGACCTGTTCGCATATAGCCCATTTACAGCCCGCTAACCCAAGGCCCGTTATGCCCTATCCGAATTAGGCCCAGTAGCGTCATCTGGGCCATCCAATATGATTCCAGCCCATTTTCACTTCTGGCCCATGTATGGCCCATGATGTCTTTTGGCCCATATGAGGCCCTATGTAACTCTTGGCCTATTAACGGCTCGTGGTGAAACTGGCCCGCAATGAACATTGTATCACTTTACACCCACTAACGACCCATGGTGAAACTGGCCCGTAATGAACAGTATATCACTTTATACCCATTAAGGGCCCGTTATTCAGTTGGGCCGTTTCCAGCAAATGTTATCTTTCGTCCTTCTCAGAGCCCATTTATTCTTGGGCTCATTTCCAGCATTCGTTTACTTACGGCCCGTTACTGCCATTTTCTGCTTGTGGGCCAAATTCAGCCCGTGGTTACATCGGCCCGTTTGTGGTCCATTAATACGTTGGGCCGTTTTCATAGCGTCATCAAATACGACCTATTAACGATGGCCCGTTATGGTCATACGGCCCGTATAAGTCCCATTGATGATACGGCCCGTAGAAGGCCCATTGTTTCTACGGCCCGTAGAAGGCCCATTGTTTCTACGGCCCGTAGAAGGCCCATTATTTCTATGGCCCGCAGAAGGCCTACTGTTTCTACGGCCCGTAGAAGGCCCACTGTTTCTACGGCCCGTAGGAGGCCCAGTGTCACTACAGTAAATATTAGCCCATGGTTATTGTGGCCTAGTTTTAAAAAGAACTGCACTGACTACAAGCAAACAAATAAACAAGACAACAAGGAAATAAATAAGCAAGCAACTTATGCTAGGCTATCACAGCTGTTACACATATTACATCCACTGGGCATCAAAGTTCGCCACCAGTGCAAATATAGGGAACAAAGCAGCATATCATATACACTGGTTGTCAAAGTTGGCGACCAGCGCAAATAAACGCCACATCAAAACAAATCCATAACTGAAACCACTTCAGAAGATCTCAAGAAACAATATCCTGGGTACCCATAATGCTGGCAAGATTCTTAGCAAGCTTATTAACTTTCTCTTGTTTGGCGCTTAAATCCTCCAGCGCTTGCTGTTGCACCAGAAAATATGCATCTGAATTCTGCAGGACTTCCTCAGTCCTTCAGCTTCCTGTCGTAGCACATCTGATCGATGTCTGTCAACTTGAAGTTGAGACTCAAGAATACGAACTGATTCAGGCAGCGAGTTCGAAAAGCTTGTGTCAGCAGTAGTGGCTAGTAACTTGAACACTACATCAAGACAGGACTTTTGGGTCCCCTCGCTGTCGTCAAGATAGTTTTTATCAGCTTTCTTGGAGACCAAAAGGGATGTCTCACTATCTTGAACCTTATCTGCATTACTTCCTTTACCATTGGATAACGCGGTACTGTTCTCCAATAGTTTGTCCGCATTCTAAAAGAGAAACAAGCAGGCACATCACATGTCTACCATGTTGTATATGAAACTCATTTTGGTAAATGAGTTCAGTAGTAAAGTGGACAGGATAACAGCATGAAACAAACATATATCTATGTGCCATGGTCACTTTATGGTCTATATCATTCTAGTTTTTGTTGCCAAATCAAGATAGAGACACAGTTCAAATAATATTTGTTCAATACAAAGCAGAATAGACAGAATATAAGTGTGGGTAACTATAGAGCAATAACAACACTTGTAATGTGCATGACATGAGAACATAACTGTTTATTCAATTGAAACTGAAATCAACATAGAGCAGGTTACAACAGCAAACCAGTTAAAGAAACAGGTTTAAAACATACCTGTTGCGCCATTGGAGTTTCAATTCCATCCTTCAAATTTGAAAATAGTTGGTATGAGTAAATACAGTAATGCAAGAGCAAAGGAGTATGAACCATAGCTACAAAACCTGACCTAAGAACAAACCTTCTTCTCCTTTAAGCGTTGAGTTGGGATTCAGAGTGGTGGTCCTCGTGCTTTGGGCACTGCAGTTCCCTTACTAACCGCTCGTGTTTGGGTGCTCTGTGGTGGAGACGGTGATGTGTCAACTGGAACTGGGTTACTATCTGCCGGGGTTGGGGTTAAAAGGGGTGTAGCTGGTTCTCTGTCCAACTGGGTAGGGGTACAATCTGCGAGAGTCTGGGTTATGTGTGGTGGATCTGGTCCTTGGGCAAGTACAACCGTGGTTCTATCTGCATCAACTGGTAGCACTATCTTTTCTGAAGACTGTGTTGTTACTCCCTTAGATACTGCCATCACGCTCTCCAATTCAAATGGCTAATAAACAAGAAAAGTAATTGAAAGTATAGACATTGTATGATAGACAGGTGCAATGGATAGTGGGGAATAAAAGAGGGAATGAAATAATTCATATTTATGTTGTCTAACCAAACATGATAGCATGACATGATTTCACATATGTGATGGCTAACTAAACAGGATAGCATGACACAATTTCACATTATGATGGCTAACTAAAAAAGATGGAAAGACATAGTTCAAAATATGAGACTATGTAAACAGGATGGCATGCCATAACTATATAATGTGTTTATTAAATAGGTTGGCATGCCATAATTCACATACATTCATGGATAGAATGCCATAATTCTAAATATGATGACTGTAGACACTAAACAGGATGAGATGATATAACTATATGATGTCTTTATTAAATGGGTTGCCATGCCATAATTCAGATAGATGATGTGTATGTACTATGTAAACATGATGGCATGATATTATTCAAATATATGATTTATATAGTAAGCAACTAAGGAGATAGCAATCTATATATGATGTAAAAACTAAGCAATGCAAGACAACATGCATGACATGGGTAATATAACCCTGCCAAGTTTGAGCATAGACTTCAGGGGGGGAAATAGGACTGGTCATCAGTCCCTGAATCTGTTGGAAATATGCCCTAGAGGCAATAATAAAAGGATTATTATTATATTTCCTTGTTCATGATAATTGTCTTTATTCATGCTATAACTGTATTATCAGGAAATCGTAATACACGTGTGAATACATAGACCATAATATGTCCCTAGTAAGCCTCTAGTTGACTAGCTCATTGATCGACAGATAGTCATGGTTTCCTGACTATGGACATTAGATGTCATTGATAACGGGATCACATCATTAGGAGAATGATGTGATGGACAAGACCCAATCCTAAGCATAGCACAAGATCGTGTAGTTCGTTTTGCTAGAGCTTTTCCAATGTCAAGTATCTTTTCCTTAGACCATGAGATCGTGTAACTCCCGGATACCGTAAGAGTGCTTTGGGTGTACCAAATGTCACAACGTAACTGGGTGACTATAAAGGTGCACTACAGGTATATCCGGAAGTGTCTGTTGGGTTGACATGGATCGAGACTGGGATTTGTCGCTCCGTATGACGGAGAGGTATCTCTGGGCCCACTCGGTAATGCATCATCATAATGAGCTCAAAGTGACCAAGTGTTTGGTCACGGGATCATGCATTACGGTACGAGTAAAGTGACTTGCCGGTAACGAGACTGAACGAGGTATTGGGATACCGACGATCGAGTCTCGGGCAAGTAACGTACCGACTGACAAAGGGAATTGTATACGGGGTTGATTGAATCCTCGACATCATGGTTCATCCGATGAAATCATCATGGAACATGTGGGAGCCAACATGGGTATCCAGATCCCGCTGTTGGTTATTGGCCGGAGAGCTATCTCGGTCATGTCTGCATGATTCCCGAACCCGTAGGGTCTACACACTTAAGGTTCGGTGACGCTAGGGTTATTAGGAAGACTTGTATGTGATTACCGAATGTTGTTAGAAGTCCCGGATGAGATCCCGGACGTCACAAGGAGCTCCAGAATAATCCGGAGGTGAAGATTTATATATAGGAAGTGTTGTTTCGGCCATCGGGAAAGTTTCGGGTTCACCCGGTATTGTACCGGGACCACCAGAAGGGTCCCGGGGGTCCACCGGGTGGGGCCACCTATCCCGGAGGGCCCCGTGGGCTGAAGTGGGGAGGGGACCAGCCCCTGGTGGGCTGGTGCGCCCCCCTGGTCCCCCCTCTACTCCTAGGGTTGGGAACCCTAGGGGAGGGGGCGCCTCCACTTTCCTTGGGGGGCACTCCACCCCCCTTGGCCGCCGCCCCCATAGAGATCCCATCTCTAGGGCCGGCGCCCCCCATGGGGGCCTATATAAAGGAGGGGGAGGGAGGGCAGCCGTACCCTGAGTCTTGGTGCCTCCCTCCCCCTGCTACACCTCTTCCTCCTCCCGCGGTTTGCTTGGCGAAGCCCTGCCGGAGTACTGCATCTCCACCACCACCACGCCGTCGTGCTGCTGCTGGAGCCTTCTTCCTCAACCTCTCCTTCTCCCTTGCGGGATCAAGAAGGAGGAGATGTCATCCGCTCCGTACGTGTGTTGAACGCGGAGGTGATGTCCGTTCAGCACTTGGTCATCAGTGATTTGGATCACGGCGAGTACGACTCCATCATCCCCGTTCACTTGAACGCTTCCGCTCGCGATCTACAAGGGTATGTAGATGCACTCCTATCACTCGTTGCTTAGATGAACTCATAGATGGATCTTGGTGAAACCGTAGGAAAATTTTTAATTTTCTGCAATGTTCCCCAACAGTGGCATCATGAGCTAGGTCTATGCGTAGTTCTCCATTGCACGAGTAGAACACAAATTTGTTGTGGGTGTAGATGTTGTCAACTTTCTTGCCGCTACTAGTCTTATCTTGCTTCAGCGGTATTGTGGGATGAAGCGGCCGGACCGACCTTACACGTACGCTTACGTGAGACAGGTTCCACCGACTAACATGCACTATTGCATAAGGTGGCTAGAGGGCGTCTGTCTCTCCCACTTTAGTTGGAGCGGATTCGATGAAAAGGGTCCTTATGAAGGGTAAATAGAAGTTGACAAATCACGTTGTGGCTTTAACGTAGGTAAGAAAACGTTCTTGCTAGATCACCTATAAAAGCCACGTAAAAACTTGCAACAACAATTAGAGGACGTCTAACTTGTTTTTGCAGCAAGTGTGTTGTGATGTGATATGGCCAAAGTTGTGATGAATGATGAATGATATATATGTGATGTATGAGATCATGTTCTTGTAATAGGAATCACGACTTGCATGTCGATGAGTATGACAACCGGCAGGAGCCATAGGAGTTGTCTTTATTTTTTGTATGACCTGCGTGTCATTGAAGAACGCCATGTAAATTACTTTACTTTATTGCTAAACGCGTTAGCCATAGAAGTAGAAGTAGTCGTTGGCGTGACAACTTCATGAAGACATAATGATGGAGATCATGGTGTCATGCCGGTGACGAAGATGATCATGGAGCCCCGAAGATGGAGATCAAAGGAGCTATATGATATTGGCCATATCATGTCACTACTATATAATTGCATGTGATGTTTATTATGTTTATGCATCTTGTTTACTTAGAACGACAGTAGTAAATAAGATGATCCCTTATAACAATTTCAAGAAAGTGTTCTCCCCTAACTGTGCTCCGTTGCTAAAGTTCGTCGTTTCGAAGCACCACGTGATGATCGGGTGTGATAGATTCTTACATTCACATACAACGGGTGTAAGACAGTTTTACACATGCAAAAACACTTAGGGTTAACTTGACAAGCCTAGCATGTACAGACATGGCCTCGGAACACAGAGACCGAAAGGTCGAACATGAGTCGTATGGAAGATACGATCAACATGGAGATGTTCACCGATGATGACTAGTCCGTCTCACGTGATGATCGGACATGGCCTACTCGACTCGGATCGTGTAACACTTAGATGGCTAGAGGGATGTCTAATCTGAGTGGGAGTTCATTAATAATTTGATTAGATGAACTTAATTATCATGAACTTTAGTCTAAAACCTTTGCAAAATATGTCTTGTAGATCAAATGGCCAACGCTCATGTCAACATGAACTTCAACGCGTTCCTAGAGAAAACCAAGCTGAAAGATGATGGCAACAACTATACGGACTGGGTCCGGAACCTGAGGATCATCCTCATAGCTGCCAAGAAAGCATATGTCCTAGATGGACCGCTAGGTGAAGCACCCATCCTAGTGAACCAAGACGTTATGAACGCTTGGTAGTCACGTGCTGATGATTACTCCCTCGTTCAGTGCGGCATGCTTTATAGCCTAGAACCGGGGCTCCAAAAGCGTTTTGAGCAACACGGAGCATATGAGATGTTCGAGGAGCTGAAAATGGTTTTCCAAGCTCATGCCCGGGTCGAGAGATATGAAGTCTCCGACAAGTTCTATAGTTGTAAGATGGAGGAAAATAGTTCTGTCAGTGAGCACATACTCAAAATGTCTGGGTTGCACAACCGCCTGTCCCAGCTGGACATTAACCTCCCAGACGAGGCAGTCATTGACAGAATCCTTCAGTCGCTCCCACCAAGCTACAAGAGCTTTGTGATGAACTACAATGTGCAGGGGATGGTGAAAACTATTCCTGAAGTATTTTCAATGCTGAAGTCGGCAGAGGTAGAAATCAAGAAAGAACATCAAGTGTTGATGGTCAATAAAACCACCAAGTTCAAGAAGGGCAAGGGTAAGAAGAACTTCAAGAAGGACGGCAAGGATGTTGCCGCGCCCGGTAAGCCAGTTGCCGGGAAGAAGTCAAAGAATGGACCCAAGCCTGAGACTGAGTGCTTTTATTGCAAGGGGAAGGGTCACTGGAAGCGGAACTGCCCCAAATACTTAGCGGACAAGAAGGCCGGCAACACTAAAGGTATATTTTGATATACATGTAATTGATGTGTACCTTACCAGTACTCGTAGTAACTCCTGGGTATTTGATACCGGTGCCGTTGCTCATATTTGTAACTCACAGCAGGAGCTGCGGAATAAGAGGAGACTGGCGAAGGACGAGGTGACGATGCGCGTCGGGAATGGTTCCAAGGTCGATGTGATCGCCGTCGGCATGCTACCTCTACATTTACCTACGGGATTAGTTTTAAACCTTAATAATTGTTATTTAGTGCGAAGTTTGAGCATGAACATTGTATCTGGATCTCGTTTGATACGAGATGGCTACTCATTTAAATCCGAGAATACTGGTTGTTCTATTTATATGAGATATATATTTTATGGTCATGCCCCGATGGTCAGTGGTTTATTCTTAATGAATCTCGAACGTAATATTACACATATTCATAGTGTGAATACCAAAAGATGTAAAGTTGATAACGATAGTCCCACATACTTGTGGCACTGCCGCCTTGGTCACATTGGTGTCAAGCGCATGAAGAAGCTCCATGCTGATGGACTTTTAGAGTCTCTCGATTATGAATCATTTGACACATGCGAACCATGCCTCATGGGCAAAATGACCAAGACTCCGTTCTCCGGAACAATGGAGCGAGCAACCAACTTATTGGAAATCATACATACCGATGTGTGCAGTCCAATGAGCGTTGAGGCTCGCGGAGGATATCGTTATGTTCTCACTCTCACTGATGACTTGAGTAGATATGGGTATGTCTAGTTAATGAAACACAAGTCTAAGACCTTTGAAAAGTTCAAGGAATTTCAGAATGAGGTAGAGAATCAACGTGACCGAAAGATAAAGTTTCTACGATCAGATCGTGGAGGAGAATATTTAAGTCACGAATTTGGTACACACTTAAGGAAATGTGGAATCGTTTCACAACTCACGCCACCTGGAACACCTCAGCGTAACGGTGTGTCCGAACGTCGTAATCGCACTCTATTGGATATGGTGCGGTCTATGATGTCTCGTACCAATTTACCGCTATCGTTTTGGGGATACGCTCTAGAGACAGCTACATTCACTTTAAATAGGGCACCGTCTAAATCCGTTGAGACGACACCGTATGAATTATGGTTTGGGAAGAAACCTAAGCTGCCGTTTCTAAAAGTTTGGGGATGCGATGCTTATGTCAAGAAACTTCAACCTGAAAAGCTCGAACCCAAGTCGGAAAAATGCGTCTTCATAGGATACCCTAAGGAAACCATTGGGTATACCTTCTACTTAAGATCCGAGGGCAAGATCTTTGTTGCCAAGAACAGATCCTTTCTGGAAAAAGAGTTTCTCTCGAAAGAAGTAAGTGGGAGGAAAGTAGAACTCGATGAAGTACTACCTCTTGAACAGGAAAGTAGTGCAGCTCAGGAAAATGTTCCTGTGATGCCTACACCAACTGGAGAGGAAAATAATGATGATGATCAAGGTACTTCGGATCAAGTTGCTACTGAACTTCGTAGGTCCACAAGGATACGTTCCGCACCAGAGTGGTACGGCAACCCTGTCTTGGAAATCATGTTGTTAGACAACGGTGAACCTTCAAACTATGAAGAAGTGTGGCAGGCCCAGATTCTAACAAATGGCTTGAAGCCATGAAATCCGAGATAGAATCCATGTATGAAAACAAAGTATGGACTTTGACAGACTTGCCCGATGATCGGCGAGCGATAGAAAACAAATGGATCTTTAAGAAGAAGACGGACGCGGATGGTAATGTTACCATCTATAAAGCTCGAATTGTTGCTAAGGGTTATCGGCAAGTTCAAGGGGTTGACTACGATGAGACATTCTCTCCCGTAGCGAAGCTGAAGTCCGTCCGAATCATGTTAGCAATTGCCACATACTATGATTATGAGATATGGCAGATGGACGTCAAAACGACATTCCTTAACGGACATCTTAAGGAAGAACTGTATATGATGCAGCCGGAAGGTTTTGTCGATCCTAAGAATGCTAACAAAGTATGCAAGCTCCAGTGATCCATTTATGGGCTGGTGCAAGCATCTCGGAGTTGGAACATTCGCTTTGATCAGATGATCAAAGCGTTTGGGTTTATGCAGACTTATGGAGAAGCCTACTTTTACAAGAAAGTGAGTGGGAGCTCTGTATCATTTCTCATATTATATGTAGATGACATACTCTTGATGGGAAATGATATAGAACTTTTGGACAACATTAAGGCCTACTTGAATAAGTGTTTTTCAATGAAGGACCTTGGAGAAGCTGCTTACATATTAGGCATCAGGATCTATAGGGATAGATCGAGACGCCTCATAGGTATTTCACAAAGCACATACCTTGATAAGATTTTGAATAAGTTCAAAATGGATCAGTCCAAGAAAGGGTTCTTGCCTGTATTGCAAGGTGTGAGATTGAGCTCGGCTCAATGCCCGACCACAGCAAAAGATAAAGAAGAGATGAGTGTCATCCCCTATGCTTCAGCCATAGGATCTATTATGTATGCCATGCTGTGTACCAGACCTGATGTAAACCTTGCCGTAAGTTTGGTAGGAAGGTACCAAAGTAATCCCGGCAAGGAACACTGGACAGCAGTCAAGAATATCTTGAAGTACCTGAAAAGGACAAAGGACATGTTTCTCGTTTATGGAGGTGACGAAGAGCTCGTCGTAAAGGGTTACGTCGACGCTAGCTTCGACACAGATCTGGATGACTCTAAGTCACAAACCGGATACGTGTATATGTTGAATGGTGGAGCAGTAGGCTGGTGCAGCTGCAAGCAGAGCGTCGTGGCGGGATCTACATGTGAAGCGGAGTACATGGCAGCCACGGAGGCAGCGCATGAAGCAATTTGGGTGAAGGAGTTCATCACCGACCTAGGAGTCATACCCAATGCGTCGGGGCCGATCAAACTCTTCTATGACAACACTGGAGCTATCGCCCTTGCAAAGGAGCCCAGGTTTCACAAGAAGACCAGGCACATCAAGCGTCGTTTCAACTCCATCCGTGAAAATGTTCAAGATGGAGACATAGATATTTGCAAAGTACATACGAATCTGAATGTCGCAGATCCGTTGACTAAACCTCTTTCGCGAGCAAAACATGATCAGCACCAGAACTCTACGGGTGTTCGATTCATCACAATGTAACTAGATTATTGACTCTAGTGCAAGTGGGAGACTGTTGGAAATATGCCCTAGGGGCAATAATAAAAGGATTATTATTATATTTCCTTGTTCATGATAATTGTCTTTATTCATGCTGTAACTGTATTATCAGGAAATCGTAATACACGTGTGAATACATAGACCATAATATGTCCCTAGTAAGCCTCTAGTTGACTAGCTCATTGATCGACAGATAGTCATGGTTTCCTGACTATGGACATTAGATGTCGTTGATAACGGGATCACATCATTAGGAGAATGATGTGATGGACAAGACCCAATCCTAAGCATAGCACAAGATCGTCTAGTTCGTTTTGCTAGAGCTTTTCCAATGTCAAGTATCTTTTCCTTAGACCATGAGATCGTGTAACTCTCGGATACCGTAAGAGTGCTTTGGGTGTACCAAACGTCACAACGTAACCGGGTGACTATAAAGGTGCACTACAGGTATATCCAAAAGTGTCTGTTGGGTTGACATGGATCGAGACTGGGATTTGTCACTCTGTATGATGGAGAGGTATCTCTGGGCCCACTCGGTAATGCATCATCATAATGAGCTCAAAGTGACCAAGTGTTTGGTCACGTGATCATGCATTACGGTACGAGTAAAGTGACTTGCCGGTAATGAGACTGAACGAGGTAGTGGGATACCGACGATCGAGTCTCGGGCAAGTAACGTACCGACTGATAAAGGGAATTGTATATGGGGTTGATTGAATCCTCGACATCGTGGTTCATCCGATGAAATCATCGTGGAACATGTGGGAGCCAACATGGGTATCTAGATCCCGCTGTTGGTTATTGGTCGGAGAGCTGTCTCGGTCATGTCTGCATGATTCCCGAACCCGTAGGGTCTACACACTTAAGGTTGGGTGACGCTAGGGCTATTAGGAAGACTTGTATGTGATTACCGAATGTTGTTCGGAGTCCCGGATGAGATCCCGGACGTCATGAGGAGTTCCGGAATAGTCCGGAGGTAAAAATTTATATATAGGAAGTGCTGTTTCGGCCATCGGGAAAGTTTCGGGGTCACCCGATATTGTACCGGGACCACCGGAAGGGTCCCGGGGGCCACCGGGTGGGGCTACCTATCCCGGAGGGCCCCGTGGGCTGAAGTGGGGAGGGGACCAGCCCCTGGTGGGCTGGTGCACCCCCTGGGCCCCCCTCCGCGCCTAGGGTTGGGAACCCTAGGGGAGGGGGCGCCTCCACTTGCCTTGGGGGGCACTCCACCCCCCTTGGCCGCCGCCCCCCTAGAGATCCCATCTCTAGGGCCGCCCCCCCCCCTGGGGGCCTATATAAAGGAGGGGAGAGGGAGGGCAGCCGTACCCTGAGTCTTGGCGCCTCCCTCCCCCTGCTACACCTCTTCCTCCTCCCGCGGTTGCTTGGCGAAGCCCTGCCGGAGTACTGCATCTCCACCACCACCACGCCGTCGTGCTGCTGCTGGAGCCTTCTTCCTCAACCTCTCCTTCCCCCTTGCTAGATCAAGAAGGAGGAGACATCATCCGCTTCGTACGTGTGTTAACGCGGAGGTGCTGTCCGTTCAGCACTTGGTCATCGGTGATTTGGATCACGGCGAGTACGACTCCATCATCCCCGTTCACTTGAACGCTTCCGCTCGCGATCTACAAGGGTATGTAGATGCACTCCTATCACTCATTTCTTAGATGAACTCATAGATGGATCTTGGTGAAACCGTAGGAAATTTTTTAATTTTCTGCAATGTTCCCCAACAGAATCCTCCTCTGAGGAGCTCTCTGTAGCCAGCAAGATGTCTGCTTCAGCAGGTAGCATTGTCTGCTCTGAATAGCTTGTTTTCACTCCAGATACTTCCATCACCACTTCAAATGGCTGATGCACAGGAAGAGTAGTTGAATATACAAACGTTGTCGATAAATGGAACACGTAATACAAAAAAATGATAGCATGATATAATTCACATACATGATGATTGGCTAAACAACATGACATTGCATAATTCACATATATAATGCCTTTGCAACAAGATAGCATTGTATAATTCACATATATAATGTCTTGCAACAAGATGGCAATGCATAATTCACCTATATGGTAATTAGACACTGAACAAGTGGCATTCACACAAAGCATGTATAAACTAATCAAATGGCATAGCAATGCGAGACACCATACGCATGATATGAGCAACATAACCCTGCCAAGTTAGAGCATACACCTCAGGGGGGGGGAATAGGACTGGTCATCTGTCTCTGAATCCTCCTCTGAGGAGCTATCCGTAACCTGCGAGATATGCGCTTCGTCAGATAGCATAGTCTGCTCAGAAGACCTTGTTTTCACTCCAGAATTTGCCATCACCGTGTCAAATGGCTGATGCACACGAAGAGCAGTTGAATGTACTAACATTGTTGACGAATGTAATATGTAACGGAAAAAAAAGATGGCCTGATATAATTTACATATAAGATGACTGGCTAAGAAGGATGGCATTGCAAAATTCACATATATGATGCCTGGCTAAACAAGGTGGCGTTGCATAATTCACATAGACGATGAATAAACTAAACAGATGGCATTCGCACAAAGGATGTCTAAACTAAGCAGATGACATATTTGATGTATAAAGTAAGCAATGCAAGACACCATATGCATGATATAACCAACATCAGCATGCCAAGTTAGAGTGAAGACCTCAGGGGGTAAATAGGAGTTATCTTCTCCTTCTAAATCCCCCTCAGAACAGATATCTTCCTCTCGATTACAATCCGAAATGCGTGGAGGGGGGGCTGCCTTTGCGCCTACCATGGCGCGACGTCTGCATGAAATTATATGGCCAAGCAAGGCTTGTCTCTTTTGCTCTACATGTTCAGTTCCATTGTTTACAATAACTGTCATGCATAGGAATAAAACATAGTGAGATTATGTAAGGAGTGCATGCAGAAATCCAGAGTGATGGTAGCAACCTGTGGATAGACCCAAAACCAATAATAGCAAGCAGATAATGGCTTCAGATAATAAATACAGATAATGGCTTCTTTACTGTTGTTTCCCACCCAACATGAAACTCATAGTAGACACCGGAGATTAACCAGATAGTAGATAGATACTATTGATAGTGGCCCCGATATGTACCCCACAACCATTTAAAATCTCAAGTTTGACCATTAGTTTGGAGCTGACTCAGAGTCTAACCGGTAAACAGGACGATAAAGTAGCATGTAATATTAAGCGATGCATAACCTAAGCAGACACGAAAGAGTGCGACCTCTCTTGCGGACCTGTGTAGTCCTCGAGGTCATCTGCTCGGTTGATGATGGTAATGCAGTTTTCATGGCTGCTAGCAGCGGGGAAGAAGATCTGAGGCGGCGAAAGACAGTCTGGAGGCCGGATCCCTGCTCTGCTGGACCCTTCTGTCGTTGGAGCAGCTGAGCTGGGGTGGACGACGGCGCAGCAGGACCGGGACAAACCACACAAGGTTTTCTTTGACAACTATCTGTAAGAGAAGTAATTCAGTAAGGGCTCGTTTGAATTGGAGGATTCCAACAATGCAGGGATAGGAAATAGAAAGGAATAGGATAGGAATGTACGTGCAAAACAGAGAATTTAAAAACACAGGATTTCTGCCAATCTGGGTGTTTGATTCACAACAATTGGAAGATCACAGGATGCAAAGAAGCATGGTGAGATTAAGTCAAACCACAAGAAAATGTACGGTTATAATGCTATTATGCTACTATCTCTTAGTCTTGTGCTTCATGAATAGGAATTTAAAAAGGAGGACAAGTGAAAATTAAAATTCCTACATTTTTTCTTTCAAGGAGACACTAAAGGAACAAATCCATGTGCTCAATGGACAATATATATAACATGTAGAGTAAAAAAGAAATGCAACAAGTGTACAACCTCTTTGGCGAAGCCATGTCGATCTCAGGGTGATTGGGTTGGCCGGTGAGGATGCTTTGGCTGACTTTGCTGTCGGAGGAGGGGAAGAAGATCTTAGGCGTCTGGAGATGGAGCCTGAGGTACTGCTCCGCTATGATGGAGGGTTTCGTCGTTGGAGCAGCTCCGGTGAGTTGTACGACGCCGAGGCTGAAGCAGGACAAGAGAGACAACGAACAACGTTAACCTGAGTGGAATTCTAATAGCATCTCCAATACATGACGTAAAATACATAACCACAAAGTGCTAGATGTAAAATACATCAGCCGCTCATCTCTGAACTTAACTGTCGAAACTGAACTTAACTGTCGAAACTGAACCTAACTGTCCAAACTGAATTTTACCGTCAAAACTGAATTTTGCTGTCGAAACTGAACGCACTAGCAAGGTGAGGCTACACGTCGGTCGACTGACTTTTTCATCTCTGGTCAGTCGATTTTGCAGCCGTTGGATACGAAATCAAGGGCCTGCGATTCATCTTCAACCTCCACCCCCCCTGAGCGGCCAGCCACCACCGGCCAAACAACAGCCCCCCGCTGCCCGCGGCCAGCGGTGCGCCGCCCCGCCCGCCCCGAAAACACTCCCCACCGCCGGTCCGCCGCCGCCCCGGCCATCCCTCTAGGCCCCCCCGTGCCAAGCTTTTTCTCCGGCGATCCCCACGCCACCGCCCCGCCACCGCCGGCGACCACCGCCCCATCCTGAACCCTAAGATAGATAGTGGGGTACCTCAACGGCGAGCCCCCCTCCCCGCTGCGGCTGGTTCTTCCTTCACCCCGGCGAGCCCACCCCTTGGAAATCGACTGACCCAAAAGTCGATTCAGTCGACTGAAGTGTAGCCAAATCGGAGCAGCATCGCAAGCAAGAGCAAGAGCGAGAGGAGCAGCGCGAGCAAGAGCAATAGCAAGACCAGACCAGGCAGGGGACCGACAGCAAGAGGAAAGCAGCAGCGCGAGCGACAGCTAAAGCAGCAACAACTCGTACTGATGTGAACGTCGCCGCCGAGGGTGCGACGCCGTGGAGGAAGTGGCCGGCGACGCCGCCGTGGATGGAGCCGCGCCGTGTCGGCTCGGGGCCGAGCGCCGGCAGCACCATGAGATCGAATCAAGAAGAAAATGCGGCGATTAGTGTACAACCTCTTTGGTGGCGCCGATTAGGCCGCAACTTCATCCGAGGAAACGGTGATGATGATGCTCTTCCGGTGGTGCAGGTGAAGACGGCGGTGTGGGAATGGAGGTGGTGTGAAAGACGAGGGGAACCTCGAGGCAGCTCCTTGGAGGTGGAGGACGGGGTGGCTGAACCGGCGGGACGATGAGATCGACGACGGATCCTCATCCAGTACGGTGGACGAGGGACGTCGAGGTGTTGTTGTGGACAACATCGTCGGGAAAGAAGCTCCGGCTGGGTGGCGGATGGAGCAGGGTGTGGGGTTTCGTCGCGGGTTTTCGCGGCCTCAGTGTATGAATGGGTGGGCGGATGGGATGGCAGTGGGGAACCATGGCTTAGAGACGCGCTTGTCCGAAATGTGGGGTAAGTTATGAAAGTACCCCCCACCGATTTGAGGCGGTTCTTTCGGTTCAGGGGTACCACGGGCATTTCGCGTGTCGGGATTTCATAGGAGGTGGGAGTTTTCACGCGCGTTGTAATTTTGGAATAGCAAGGCGCGGGTTGAGATGGAGGGAGTTGTCGGAGCACAACGAGACAAAGATATATCTTAAATATTTCGGGCTAACAAGGCGCGGGTTGAAATTTCCGGACAAGCCTAACGTGTACTGTACCAAATCAATGCGCACTACAAATGTCATTCAAAACTTTGAATTCATGTTATGTTCAATTAAAATATTTTGCTACATGTATAGTGCATGCAACCTACTACTCAAATGAACGTTTTAGTGCATTCCAAACGTATATACTACCGCTTCAATATGAACTAAATTTGAATAAGATCTACAGTAATGATTGTTGTGAAGTCAAAGCATTTGAATTCGTTTCTCTGTTTTAATAAGATCTACAATCATCATTATTGTCAAGTTAAACCATCGATTGTGTATTATCTTCACAGCACACCACATGATCAGTATCGAGTTACATATGAACTATGTGTACTATATGAACTCGAACTAGATTTTTTTAATCCACTTTATTTTGATTTCAAATCACATTACATTTCTAGCTCTAGCTAGATCTTCATAATCTAAACTATGTCTCATATGTATAATGTGTTTATCACATTATGTATGGTGCCCCGCCCCCTACGCCTACAAGTATTTATATGTGAGTTGCAAACACCACACATTACCACAAATTCAAATAAAATGTGAGAATGTTCGATATATAGTATTGTTTAGATTGCTCGATATTTAGTTGTAAGCTACAAATGCCGCACATTATCACAAATTCAAATAAAATGTGAGATTGTTTGATGTATAGTATGGTTTAGATTGTTTGGCATTTAGCTGTGAGTTGCAAATGCCATGCATTATCACATTATGGTATAACATGTGCACAACACGTGTATCTCCACTATATTCATGCATGCAATGTTTAAAACACTATGATCTCCTATTCAAATATATGAATCCGCTTTCATATCAAATTATGATCTTTGTTAGTCTCTTACACCCACACAGTCCTCTAACCTTTGTAGCTACCACTAACTTTCTCTCATGCATGCACACGCCCTACTCGCCCTCCCCCTCCCTCGGCATTCTATCCACCGGGCACATTCATTTTTTCCTTTAGGTCATTCTCCTAGAGTCTCCACAACTCCTTTCCGACACACACCGATCGATAAACCTCTCCAGCGATGCCTGCCTACAGCATACACACACAGCTTCAATCTCCTACTTTATGTGTCCTTGCCTCGTGTCTCTCATATGGTCAGACACACGTGTAAACTCTCACCCCTCTTTTAATCGATCTCACAACCGCACACTCCTCCCCCTATCCAGCTAGTAGTTGGGCCTCTCGCACCAGCTCCTAGCTCCATTCTCTATGTCTATCCGTCTCGTTGGGCCTTATTTGCCTCTAACAAATGGACGTACACCGACCGATCTCTCACTATACATATAGCCAACTAGGTCCTTATAACTCGTTTTTACCCACACATCGATCGATCTACCTCATTAGTTGTGTCTCTCCCTTCCTCCAACAAACAACAATTGATCTACCGATCTAGTTAGGTTTGCTTACCAAACACATGGTTCCCCTTCATCACCCATGGATGCGTCCCGACAGATCTATCATTCACAGGCACACACAGAAACACATCCCCACTCTTATTGATAACATTGTAGTTCCACCCTCAGTTTGTCTAGTAGGCCTCTCCCAACATCTCCGAGAAGCAACTCCATCACCCATCCAGCACTCTACCCCTCTCCCTCCCTCTCCCTCCCTCTCTCTCCTCTCTCTTTGTCCCATCATATTTCTCGTCCTTCAGTTATGTATGGATGTCGACCGATCTCCCTCATGACATAGCTGGGTCTCTCCTTCTCAACACATATACGAGTCGTTCTACCTCTATAGTTAGGCCTCTGCCTACCCCTCCCCCCACCCCCTCCCTCCACACACACCGATACATCAAGCACTCTAGTCATGTCTCCATGCCACACACAAACTTGACATGTGCCCTCTAACGTTCCGGTAGGCCGCTCGCCCTATATCTTTGACTTGCACACACACACGAAATTTCGATGGCTCTCTTCATCGATCTCGCACCCACCCATACTTGATCCTCTCTTCGACTCTATCGATAGCTATGACCCCTCCCTCTCTTCTTGTGGATTGCCCGACCCTCTATGTATGATATGGATAGGCCTCCATTTCACACACATTGCATGCAAAATTTTGTTTGAGATGTCATCGACACATATTCCCACAAATAAGTCACGAAATCAACCCCCCACCCCACCCCACCCCCCACCATAAAACAAAAAACACACACGAACGCGGTTTGTATCTCTCACACACACCCACGTAGGTGGGGGGCGTGCACGAAGAGAAGAGGTGCATGCACGGCGCACGTACTCCCGTCTCTTTCCCAACCACACCCGCGCGGGTACACGGTGGAGCTCATTTCTGTACGAAAAAGGCAGCCCACGTGGTAATTTGGCACGTGTACTGGTTGTCCACTTGGTGGAGGGAGGATCGTCTACCACGAGTGAACAAACAAATTGCGACTTGATGTGTTATGTTAAATTAAAAAAAAGAGGAAAACCAAGTGGGGACTACCTTAGAGGCAAGGCTCTATACACTGGAGTACTTTTGATGTGTCTCGTTAACTCGCAGAACGAGGAGAAGCTTGCTTAGTACGCCGTCTCCCCCGCCCACGGGCGCGGTGGCTCGCAAGATGAGGTGAAGCTTGCTCCTCCCTCGCCCATGCGCGCGGTGGCTCGCAGGACGAGGAGAAAAATTTACTACTCCCTCCGTTTACTCCTCATCCCTACTACCTTGGTTATAGAGATTATATCATATTATTTGGAATATATATGTCCTTAGTAGATTTCAATATGAACTACTAGCACATACTCCAAACACTAATGTATATAGACGTATTTTAGAGTGTACATTCACTCATTTTTCTCCGTATGTAGTAGCACTCTCCCTCGCCCCTCGACTCTCGCCCACGTGGTGGACATGCAGCAATTCATTCGGTCTCATATAGCCAGAACGATATATACTGCACTACCATTATCGCTCGACTTCCCGAAGAGGCGAAGAGCCAATCGCCAGGTTAATATTTTGGAGATGCCAAGCGCAAGGTTATAGGAGAAAGAGTAGTAGGTGCCGCGTCATTTATAAATATTTTTTTTCTTCAGTGGCACGTATGCAATATGATAGGTTCATATGGAGAGAAAAGGAAACCGCTCCACTATATACATAGTCAGGACGGGCCAGCCTACACGGTTGCTTGCTGGGGTTTCTCTCTTCACACTCTCTCGCACAAAACGAATGTGGCCACATCTCTAACATCCTGGTGGATCACGTCCGCTTGGGGAAGGGGTGGATGCTTAGTGTAGATGCGGTGTCCGTCGCCGACGGCGAAAACCCACTGTCGGCACGTCCCGATCAGGGGTCCCCGCCGTTCTCTCTCACAAAGCCGGTGAGGTTGCCTTCGTCCCTTGCTCAATGCCGCGACGTGGGCTGTTGCCGCCTCCCGCCGCCCTCCTCAAGGTCGAGCTACGTCCCTCAGGTACAACTCCCTTTACAGCCGGCTTGGACCACTGCTCCAGCTGCCCACATCACTCCCTGTGGATATTTTCCTACTTCTTTGCCCCGCACATACCTGATACCTCTACTGGCTTCTACGTACTATATTTGTGATGAGTTTATGTCTCATCAACTAGTCCTAGTAATCTTATTCTAATCACGCTTCTTCAATTTCTTTGCCACAGGGATGCTCATCTCGATTTTGGTGAAACTGCACAAAATGATCCGATGGTCAAAAGGGTGCAAACTTCATTTATTAGGAAGCTCGAACGTTGCCAGCAAATTGAAGCCTGGTCAGGGTTCACGGTTCAAGGGCTAGGGACTGCATGGATCGTTTTTTTCTTTAGCTGCCTCTGTTCCAAAATAAGTGTCAGGTTTAGTAGTAGTACAACTTTGTACTAAAGTTTGCACAAAGTTGAGACACTTATTTTGGAACGGAGGGAGTACATATTTGCTATGATCTGTCAATCATTGAGATGCAATAGCATGCATGTTAGTCTCCTTTGTATTTGATGAAATGTTGCAACGGGAAACCTTGGATGCAAGATACATGTAACAGGAGCTGGAAGCTTCATAGCATTGTACAAATTTATCTCGCTGATAAATTACAGTACGTACTAGTACTATACTAGTACTTCCTCCGTTCCTAAATATAAGTCTTTGTAGAGATTTCACCATTAACCACATGCAGATGTACATAGATGCATTTTAAGTGTAGATTCATTCATTTTGTTCTGTATGTAGTTCACCTAGTGGAATCTCTACAAAGACTTATCTACTAGTAATAGCTAGCCCCCACTACTAGGAATTCTCTATCCTCTCCTTGAGCCACATCATCAAAATTGACGTAGCCGTTAGATCAAGTAAATCAGTCATAATAGCCGTCTGATCTAGATGTTGAGAGGCTCAGCACTAAGCCACATGCAAGCATGCAGAAATACCGTGGCACATGCATGTGAGTGGGTTTTAAATCACATCGACATGTCTGCATGCAAGCATGCACCGGTAGCATGCATGTAAGTGAGCTTTTAAGTCCCATTAACATGTCAAAAAGAAAAAATATAATCCCATTATGCAGTAGGAGTTGGCTGATCTTTTTTCCTTATGTGGGATTATCTAAATGATGATGGGAGTTTATTTAGTTTGGCTACCACATTTGTCATGCGGTTATAGTTCTTTTTTTAGTTCTATGAAATCGATAATTTTGCACAGAGAGATATACTGCTGTTCCACGGCAACGAGCGGGGACTCATCTAGTAATATTTAGGAATGGAGGGAGTACTATGTAAAGAGTTAGGTGTCACACGGTGATAGTTGGAGGTGGGCCATGTAATCACTGAGCCTGCGTGTTTTCACTGCTCTTGCACTCCTCCGCTGTAAGAATGGAGAAAATTGTAATCTACTACCTCCTTTCGCCGAAAGCGTGGGACATCCAACAGTCCTACCACCTCAGTAATAAAGACCAATGAGCCATCAAATCACATAGACCCAGCAGTAAGTTGGACGGACGAAGCAACCATCACTCTTGCGCCAGTGAGAGGTCGCGTCCGCTCTGCCCGGGCATGAATGCGGCACCGATTCTTTGGAGCGGCGCTGACCGTTTCGGGCGGGAAGCGCGCGCGAGCGGTGGAGGGGCTTTGGGTGGGCCAGGCTGGTCAGGAGCGGGTGTGGCAGCTGTCCGCATGTCCCTACCGGACACGCCCGGAAACAAGAGGATGCACCGACTCTCGCGGCTAAAATCGTACACTACACACCATATCTCTGTAGGAGTAGGTCGATCTGTCGCACTCTCTAACACACACATGCTGTTAAACACACACATGCTGTTAAACACACACACGCACACGCACACACCTTGGTCCCGTTGCACCTTCTAACATGAGTTATTACACCTTGACGGAGGGAGTAGTAAGTATACGAGATACGGTGGCACACTGACTTAAGTCGAATACAAGTGCCCAAAATTTGTGTGCATGTTATAATAAGGATTCACTTAAAATAGTACGTGAGCAAACAGAGGGATCAATTGGACAGTGTTCCAGAGCAGTAGCGAGATGTGTGAGGTAGTAAGATACACCACTGGCGCTTTTAATTTTTCTTATTAATTTGTTTGTTTCACCCTCTGACTGGTGGGACCCAACGTACTACGTGGAGAGAGGTAAGGTGACTAAGGCTGCATTATTTCTGCACCACTGTGGATAGTCTTACCACCAAAGCCACATGACACGATTATGATTGAAATCCTAATGACTCCCACACACACAAAAAAAAACATGGCATGCCTGTCACACGAATGCAGGAATGTATAAAAGGTTATTTTCCTCTCGTTGAACATAACGGGAGGGTTGTGTAGCTGGTTAGCCTGTTCGCTCATCAAACTTGAGGTATCGGGTTCGATAACTACACTTGAGCATAATTTTTGCCAGGAGGATTCTTTGACTGGTCAAAATGTTTTCTAGGGTTTGCACGCTTCACACTCTCTCTCCAGTATATATATACACGCTGGAGCCTCAACGCTTGTAGTTGCTCTATTCACACTCTCTCGCCCTCACCCGCTGGATCCTCAGCGCTTGTAGTTGCTCTCTTCACACTCTCTCGCCCTCTCCAGATCTAAACAAGACTTCGTTGGCCTCTCTCTCCCCTCACTGCTGCTCAAAGAGCCGGCAGGATCCGTCCGCCAGGAAGGGAAGGAGGCTTAACGCTGTCGCCGTCGGCAAGGGAGGGAATCCACTACCGGCGCTGCTGTTCACTTTCCAACCAGCGGCGGCGCGGGAGGGCCTCCGACCCTTCTTCTTTGCCGTCATCCCGTCGCCCACAGAACCACGCCCCAAGAACCTTAAGGTATATTTTACTTACTCCACATGCATTGCTCTAGCTGCATGTATACCATGAATCTAGGACGTGGTTCAATGAGGAAAGGAGAGGGGGAAACTAGTGGGAAAAGTTGTATATAGCATGAATCTAGGACGTGGTTCAAAGAGGAAATGAAGGGGGAAAGTTGTATAGCATGAATCTAGGACGTGGTTCAAAGAGGAAAGGAATGGGGGAAAGTAGTGGGAAAAGTTGTATCGCATAAATCTAGGACGTGGTTCAAAGAGGAAAGGAAGGGCTGAAAGTACTAGTTCAAAAAGGAAAGGAAGGTACAAGGCTGTAGAGTTTGAGCAGGACTATATTTGTTGCGCTCACATAGGGAAAAGGTGTCTAAAGATAACAAAACTGGGACCAACACAAATATGCTCCTTGGTTATTTGTTCTTTGTTGTAACAGACTGTGCATGACCACAGTACATTGGTAGATGCACATGGTGCTGGTGCGTCCACTGTCCCGTGCAATTCATTAGCTGTTGTTAATCTATGGCCCTGTTTGGTTAAAAACTCCCTAGTCCCTACCTGCTTGGTTCCAGGGACTAAACATGGACTAGAGGTTATTAAATGACATGATAAAAGACCATGTTACCCCTAGTAATGAACTAATAGAAACAAGGTGCGATGCGTGGCAGGGGCAACTGTTGGAAAAAGTCCCAAAAAGACTCCCTCGGGGTCTTCTTTCTTTAGTCCCAAATGCCCACTTTTAGTCCCGAAAAGTCCCTCATGTTTGGTTTAGATGTGACTGACGCGGAGTTTTTTTAGTCCCTACACCAAAATGTCCCTGTAAACAAACACCCTCTAATAATGCCACTAGAAAATTGATGCAATGCCACAGTTAAAAGCAAATTACATGTTTAATGAATTTTATTGTTAATATAATCTCTATGTTAATATTAATCAATGCCACCGTTTGAGAAATGCTACTGTCTTGCTTTCTTTCCCATTTAGATAAGGTAGATGCTTCTTTTTGTTGGCTTCTGTGTCATCCACCATTATTGACCACTAATTGTTTCCTTTGCACCTCTGTGTAAACAGGGTTATCTACTTCACCTCGTTGCCATTGTGACCTTTTGTTGCACTGCACAAAACACTTTTGTTTTAAGAGTGTTTTGTGCAGTTCAACCAAAATGTCACACCGACAACGTTGCTTGATTGCTTGATCTTAGTGGAACTGCACAAGAGGAGATCTTAGTTCCTATCCGTTAAGGCGAATTTGGTTCAGATCTTCTTCTTGTGAGTTGTTTGAATTCCGCATCATGAGAGGTCAGTACTAGCCTTCTTTCACATGATTCTGCAGTGTGCTTTCATATGTTGTGCTACTTGTACGATAATGTTGCTTGATTTTAGTGAACTACACAAATGGAGACAAGACTTCCAATATGTATGTGCACCGTAATATCCCATTGAGGTAAGATAAGGATATTTCACAACTGCTGGCCTGTATTTTGCCACTTTCATCATAAAATTAAGTTTAGTACTATACTTGTGCTCCATAATTGACATGCCAAATCTTACATTGAAGGCGAAGCTTGTCTGTTATTGAACCAAGTGATGACGGGGAAGAACAAGTGGAAGAAAAACAAAAATCAACTCCCGGTGTTGTAATGAAGCACTGGAATTGTGATTACACAAGTAATGATATAGTTTTGCATCTTAATTTATTGCTATGGCTGGAACGAGCAATTGTTTTGCCACTGATTTGATGCCATACGTAATTATCTCTACTTGTGCAAACAGGGATCTTCTTTGAAGATACCATATATTTTAGTGGAACTGCACAAGAAGATGTTGGAAACATTAAACTAATCAAGGAGTATATAGTAAACATGGCCACCCCCATAGATAGCAACAGATGGTTCCCAAGAAGTGCTTCATCTGTATGCTCTACACAATCAGCCTCCTGACAAAGGTTGGTACCCTCCCCTGATTTCATCCATATGATTGATCTTTGTCATCTCTATTGGTGTTGTGCTACTGTTTAGATATTGTCATGAAAAAGTGGTATTGTCCTCGGGAAGTGCTTCATCTATGCTGTTTTAAATATTTCCTTTCCTTTTTTCGAGCAAAGATGGATGCTAGCATTTAGTAGTCCTCTTGTCTTTGCACAATAGGATCATCTTCCTCTGAAGAAGAATATGGAGTACGTGAAGTGACTAGTTCCGATTATGCCAGGATGAAGAAGCACTGTCTATCTTCTCATCAGAAGGAGCAGTTGAAGGATGGTTACATTACTCCCCACAAGACCAAACTAACTTCAGCTCAGAAGGACTGACAAATCTCCATTTTTTTGCTGTGATGCGCGAGTAAAATGTTGTTCTAGGATTCTTTCTGGTGAGTTCCATTTTTCTAAAAGTGTGCTCTACATGGACCATGTATGTGCCTATTGAAACTGTCAATTCATAGTACAGTTTGCTTTATACTAATCACTTTTTTGTATTTGTGCAAACAGGGTTGCTCAGCTTGATTTCAACGGGAACTGCACAAAATGTTCATGAATACATCGAATCATTCATTTCCACCACAAGAAAGGAGGTGCCCATAAGTTCAAGGCGTTCCAACATATAAGGGCGAAATCATACAAGCTACGCGCGAATTTGGTTGATTTTGGTGGAACTGCACAAAAAGAACAGCTGGTTTATTTAGCACGAGTTGCCATATCAATCTCCGAACTGATGGCAAACCCCGCCCATTCCACAATCGTAGGCATTTGATATTTTGGAATGGGACAACCTTGTCAAATTTTGCTCATTGATTTTAGCAAGATATGCGTTTGATATTTTCGAATGGGACGCCCTTTGCTGTCAGCAGCGGCGATCAATTTTTTCTTTATTCTTTAGTTGTGAAGTAAATATTGCCTCTGACATGTGAGTTGCTGAGATGCATAATCATCGATTGTTTTGAATGTTCTCTATGAATTGCCAGGCCTGTGTGTTTGATTGCAATGTACAGAAACGCTAGAAAGCTGCTCAAACTCTTTCTACTCCTTCTGTTCCTTTTTACTTCGCACATTGTGAAAGTGCATACTTTTTTGTATAAGATTGGTAAAATTAGAGATACTTTGACTGCAGACAAAACTTGTATGTAGACTAGAAAGGACCGGAGGGAGTACATGTGAAACTACTGCAAACGTGGTGATCACCCTGGGAATAATGCTAGTACGTATTGTTTTGCATGTTCATCCAATGCCAGTGATACAGCAATTCAAACTAGTCGAAATAAATTCATTCGTACACGGTCGGATTTCATATAAACATGCCGGATTTCATTACATTTCATACATTCTTCAACTAAAAAGGGGTGCGCTGGAGGTATAATTAATTGACCGAAGCTACCACCCTGTGTCCCGCTGAGCCGAACAGAAGCTTCAGTGACTTAACTGTAGGTGCAGTTGCGTAACTGACATGTGGCCTGTTGGGCCCACGTGTCAGTCAGCCAACTGCACCAGCAGTTAAGTAGAAGCAGCGTTCTTCTCCAGCGTAGCTCTCCGACTCCATGTCGCCGCCAAGAAGCTAACCGAACATCAATGGTCAACCCGCCTAGCTTGGCTTCAACCGAAGGGTAGCAGCGGTGGCCTTACTTGGACCTGAGCGGCGGCGACCTACCGTGTTCTACTCTTCCTCGTTTTCTGTGTGGCGCGGCCTTGTTGGCAGCGGGGCGGAGCGTCGGCGGAGCCGGCGATGCCTCTGTCTCGTTGCCGGCGGGCGGCGCCTTACTGGAGCGGTGGAAATCCTCCCGCACATTGCCGGCACGGTGGGGCCTCGGCTGAGCCGGTGATGTCCTCTGCCTTGTTGTTGGCGGGGCGGGGCCTCGGCAGAGCCGGCGGTGTCCTCTGCCTCGTTGTTGGCGCCGCGGGGCCTCGGCGGAGCCGGTGGTGTCCTCTGCCTCATTGTTGGCACCGTGGGGCATCGGCGGAGCAGGGCATCATCGACGCCAGCGGAGCGGGGACTCGTCGGAGCCGATATTGTCCTCTGCCTCGTCCTCAGTCTCGCCAAACAGCGCCTCGCCCGCTTCATCGCCCTCTTTGCTAGCCTCTTTGTAGGCGGCCGCAGCCTCCATCACCCGCATGCGGTACCGCCAGCGCTCGAGGCGGCCCTTGCGGGCGGAGCGGTACGAGTCGAGCAGCGCCTCCTGCTCCGTCCGCTCCGCGGCGATCTGCTCCTCCGCCTGCAGGTGCTCCTGGAGGAGATGGTGGTTGTAGGCGGCGTCGGCCTGCGCCTCCCGGAACTGCTCCTCACGCATCTGCCTCATCCTGTCCATATATTGGGCACGGGCCTCGCCGATGATCATGGTGCAATGCACCGGCGAGGATGGCGCGGAGGAGGGGGTTGGCGCCGGATCGTCGACTACCATGTTCTTCATTGGGACGTCGTCGTCCTCTGGCTGCCTGCCGGCCAGCCGGTCGGCAGCAATGGCTGCTATCTCCTTGTGGTCTGTCGTCCGCCCGTCCCGAAGAACGCTGGAGCGCGAGGAAGCCATGGTGGGCAGTAGTGGTGTAGACAGGAGAAAGGCAACGGATGCGGATGACTGCGGCTATGGCCGGCGCAGCAGTTTATATAGCAATGGTGGGCGGGCAGAGGGACGGACGTGTGACGCCGGAGTAGCCGCCTCGGCAACCGCGTATCATTAATGTGTGCGGCAGATGGATGGAAGGACGGCACTTGTGTTGTTTGAAGGCGGAGCAATCGCCTGCACCGGGAAGCGGGCGGCCGGCGCTGACTGTTTTGGGCGGAAAGTGCGCGCGGGCGAGGAGATCACTTTACTTGGATAGGATGACAATGGGGACCCACCAGGTCCATAGCCTCACGTACGCAAGTGCCTCCTTATTATATATATATATATATATATATATATATATATATATATATATATATATATTTTATTTTGCTTCCTCCTTGTTTCCTGACATCACGGTCCCACACCATTGTCTACCTATCTACTCCCTCCTTTCTGGTTTATAGGGCTTATTTCAAAATTTTAGTTTTTCCATTTTATAAGGCTCAATTTGGTTGTTTTCCATCACATGTTCAGATTCCAAGGTGCATTAAATCATTGCATGCAAGTATTAAGAGAAAATTGACCAATGCATGTACTTTATGCATGCATGCATTGCAATTAATGCATTGATAAACATAATTTTTTGAGGATAACAAGAGCATTAATTAGGTGCTTTTGCAAAACTAGAAAAAGTATTCCACCACTCGCCATCTACCTTGATTGGTGAGATTTTTGAATTGAGCATTATAAACCGGAAAGGAGGGAGTAGTCAATAAACGAGAGAATTGCACAAGAAGCGGCCGACAGCTGGGACCAAGCAGCTCGAGCAGTATTTGTGTTTTTGAGGTGTGAGCACTTCAGAGTTTTTCGATGTTTACCCCAGATATTAATTTTTCTCCTCCGAAGAACAACGAAAACATCACTGCAGGAATTAGCTGGGCGGGCTGTGGCCTGTCTAGCCCAGGCCAGATATCCAGCCCAGATATTAATTTTTTTCAAGCTGAAAATGGATAGCGCAGCTATACTTTTTTTAGGAATACCCAGGCAAGGTCAAGTTGTTATTATCCGCCCCGCTGGGCTGCAAATCTTTCCTAGGAGGGATGCATTAGGCTTAACAAGAAAATGGGCTTTAAGAAATAATAAATGGGATGTAATTATAAAAACTGGGTAGTAACTATAAAAAATGCACCAAATAGTGATTACTTTATAAAATATTATTTTTGGAATATTGAAAATTTTAATTTCATTAATTGTTGCGAGCAGAATGTTTCGTTGGATTTTTACGCAATATAAATTTATATTGAAATTGTATTTAATCTGACTAAAATTTCGGGATAAAATTATTCGGATCCCATCAAAATGTGGGAAATTTTATTGAATTCTGTTTTGAACAGTTGGTTGAAATGGTCTGTACTTTTAACAAACTATAAATGGGCTGTAGTAAATTCCATTAGAATTCAAAAATGGGCTACACATTCTTACAAATCTCAAATGTGCTATAAGTTCTCTGCCACACACTTCTGGCCTTACTGAGTTGACGCGTCCCCTAAAAAAAACAGAGTTGACGGGTATGCAAGGCTTTGTCAACTTATAGTCAACAGACGGTTCTAGCAGCAGTGGCCGTTGGATGTCCATCCAATGGATGCCGTGCTTCTTCTTCAATCTCGGATATTCTACCTTCACCCGCCCAAAAAATGATTCATCCCCCTGACATCTGGGGCGCACCGTTTCGGAAGCTGACCTATGGGCCTACTAAGTTGACGTACCAAGGGCTTTGTCAACTTAGTCAATATAAATGATTCTAGCTGCAGTGACCGTACGATGTCCATCCGACGGTCGTCGTGCTTCTTCAACCTCTGGTCTTCTTGCTCCAGCCGCCCAAAGCAGCGCCGGTCGTGCCGCCTGCTCCTGCCTCCCGTGGTCGGCTATGCTGCCGCGGAGGCCTCACCGCCCCCTTCTACTCCCACCGTTGGCCAGGCCATCCCTCCACTCACCCACTGACCCACACCCCCTGTTATTCTGCGGCAACGGTAGCACAGCCGAACCAGTGAACCCTCGTACTCCTCTCTGCGTGTGCATCCACTGCCGTGTCTTCCCCGGCTCCGCATCGTCCCCTTCCTAGGCCTCACCGTCATCCACCACCGTGGTGCTCTCGGCGCGGCGTGGTCAATGTGGTCAAGGAACGACTTCCATCGGACGTGGACTGTACGTGGAGAGGCTGACAGCTGGGTCCACGGCAGCCACAAGGAAGTGCCTCCTTGTTACGCACAAAATAATTATTCCTCCACTTGACAGCAGGGACCCACCGGACGGGCCACCGTATTTCACCAAAAAATGATTCGCCCCCTGACTGCTGGGACCCACAAGCTACATCTTTGCACGCAAGGAAGTGCGTCAGGGAAAAAAATGATTCGCCCCCCTGACTGCTGGGACCCACCAGCTACATCTTCGCACGCAAGGAAGTGCGTCTGGAAAAAAATGATTCGCCCCCCGACTGCTAGGACCCACCAGCTACACCTTCGCACACAAGGAAATGCGTCCGGGCAAAAAAACGATTCGCCCCCTGACTGCTGGGACCCAGTAGCTACACCTTCACACGCAAGGAAGTGCGTCCGGGCAAAAAAAAAACGATTCGCCCCCCTAACTGCTGGGACCCAATAGCAACACCTTCGCATGCAAGGAAGTGCGTCCGGGCAAAAAAACGATTCTCCCCCCTGACTGCTGGGACCCACCAGCTACATCTTCGCAGGCAAGGAAGTGCCTGACAGTCGGGACCCACCTGGTCGAAGCATATGTAGCGTTGTCATCCTGGTCGCGAACGTGTACGTACATACTGGTCGATGTAGAGGCGCACACGTGTCGTAGTAGAGGCGCGCACGTAGCATGTACACATACGTACAGCGGCCAGGGTGCAAGAAAGAAAATACAGTCACGTATGTGTACATACGGGCGGGGTCTCGAACGCCTAGTCGCGCGTACCGCAAAACGGAGGAAACGGACCTCCTACGGTCAAAATGGGGGTCCTATTGATCGGGAGGGGTGTGGCGTACCGCAAAACGGAGGAAACGAACCTCCTACAGTCGAAATGGGGTCCTGTTGATCGGGAGGGGTGTGGCGTACCACAAAACGGACGAAACGGACCTCCTACGGTCGAAACGGGGGTCCTGTTGATCGGGAGGGGTGTGGCGTACCGCAAAACAGACGAAACGGACTTGTGTTGGAGCGCTACGGTCGAAACGGGGGGGAGGGGTGTGGCGTACCGCAAAACGGGACTCCACGGGATACTGTTCATCTCCACCATCGACCTCCTCCAGCCTCCACGAGCTACCGTCGACCTCCTCCAGCCTCCACGGGGTCCTGTTCATCCAGCCTCCACCGCGCGCTACTCCACCGTCTACTATTCAACCACCCCTCCACGGGCACCCCTCCACCGTCTACTGTTCATCCAGCCCTCCACACCACGGGGTCCTGTTCAACCACCCCTCCACGGCCACCCCTCCACCGTCTACTGTTCATCCAGCGCTCCACACCACGGGTTCCTGCTCATCCAGAGGCAACACCACCGCTCACTGTTCATCCAACCCCCCCCCCTGCAACACTCATTGTTCATCCAATCGATCGGCTTCAGTTAGCAGCAGTAGTGAAGGAATCGCTCCATCGGGTTCAGTTAACAGCCATCGATCGATCGATCGGGTTCAGTAATGCGTAGCCTGCAGTGCAATCGCTCGGGTTCAGTTAGAGCCCAACGCCTCGCTCGGCTTCAGTTAGAGCCAACGCCTCGCACACACACACGCATGTACGTACAAGAGAAACGCGCATCGCTCGGCCCCCGACCTCCCACCGTAACTGGCAACTCCCCGAAATTTTCCTCCCCCTCGCTTCTACCATGGTTTTTTCCGTCATGGACGGCCCAAAGAATGTCATACAGCTGCGTCTCCCGCCCGCCCAGGACAAAAAGCCCATTTTCTATCATTATTTTTTGTCACAGAAGTAGGAGCCCACCACATCTATGATGATACCGGGTTTTGTCACAATTATCGTCATAGAAGTGTCATATGTATGACAGAAATTTTTTTCGTTTGGCCCAAAATGTCACGGATGTGTCTTTTTTTGTAGTGGATGGCCCAATGGGCCGAGTTCCACAAGATGTCCGGCGTTGCCATGAAGGACGTCATAGCCCGGCTGTGGCCAACTGAACCCATTCCGGATAGTTATTTCGGTTTGGTGTGGCGGCTTGTTAATGCGATGCCACGTATCGATGCTGTGAAGCGGTCAACGTGCATAGAAGGTGCACGGATGTCCCTTGCCGGAGTCAAGATATACTGGGCGAAGATGACGGCCACCGATATTGCAGCACAGAGTCCACCCGAAGGCAAGGACCTTAACATGCCAGAACATCACTTTGAAGATGTCCTAGAGGGTGCCCGCATAATAGAGGGCCAGTGCTCGAAAAATATTACGTTCGAGTAAAATGTATCAAAATTGTAATAACAATATTATGATATAGTTAAGGCTATGTTTTTATACTTTTTGCCTGAAAAGTTTTGTTGCCTCCTCTGCGGCCGTCTTTTTATATATAATCTGAAATTTTGCAGTCGCCGGCTTTAGCCCCCTCGCGTATGTTCAGAAAAGCACTTGATCACACTTGACCCAATGTCTTGGTCCGTGAAGGAGGTGTAAGTGCGGCGAACTAGGCAATCAGACTATAGAGCTTTAACACTTTCACTTAGCTAGAGGAGTTTGACGTGGGGCTACCATATAGCCCCTGGTATGTCCACGGTTATCCGAATACGGTGCGTTTACATACATGACCAAAGTGACGGTCCTTGATTTAATACGGAGGGAATCGCGAAGATCCCGATAAGTCATCGAGTGGTCGGCCAGCTCTCGCTGCATCATGACAGTCAGTTTTTGGCTTTCCTACTAAGGTGCTCATCTGGGCTAGCCGGGACACAATCGCAGTAGTTCTCCCTTTACTACCCCAGCCGGTATAGCGGAATGTAAGGTAGCCAACACAGGAGCCGGGCAACCCAACTGTTCATCAAAGACATGATTCAGAGCTGATGCATATAAGGCCAAACTCGCGACGCCGAACACTCCCTATAGGTGTTCGGACATTACAATATACACCAGGCTGAATACAGCCCCTGGTGATAGACCCATGGTATCAAGGCACATGTGGCAATCCGACGTGGGAGAAGAGCGCGGGTGGTGCGAGCATAAATCTCAAAACACAGTACGAACCGGGCCGCTTCCATAACATCCACTTAGTACGGCGAGCCGTATGTTTACAGATGATGCCGGTATATTTCTTGGACATTTTACATGCCAGGAAAGTATAAAACAACAAGAGATAAAAACGGTTTACACAGGGTCTTAATCTAAAAAGAAACCTTAATGCGGGGCCCTGCTGCACGTCTGCGCCTTTGTCTCCGTTTTGAAGTGTCCTTGAAGGGTATAGTATGATTGCCATCTATAGAAAAAAAGAAAAGAAAAAACCGGGTAAGAGAATTTGGTGTGGCCGTAAATAAAGCTGGTTCATTTTAATGAACCGTGAAGGATAACTTCCAGGGTCCGAATAGGGCCAAACCGAACTATGGACCTTTTGTGTGCAGAATGCCCCCAAAGCTACCCGAGGGATTTTGATTATATCTCTCTATGGGGCGGTCGATGGGGGAATAGCTGCCAATTGAGATCAGGTTTATCTGAGCTGCCGCCCTGAGGTGTGTGCCGGACATGTTTAGCTGTGTCTGCAGTCTTAACAAGCGATGAGCTATTTGGCATGAATAGGCCATTTTGCGTTTTGACTGCTAGAGCCGCCGTATATTCCTCAGTACGATGAGAGCGCTCCATATTTCCATTGACCGCAATGACGCCACGAGGTCCATGCATTTTGAGTTTTAGATAAGCATAATGAGGGACTGCATTAGAACGGGCGAAGGCCGTTGAGGGAGTCCTGGATTAAGGGGTATCCGGACAACCGGACTATACACTTTGTCCGGACTATTGGAGCGTGAAGATACAAGACTCAAGACTTCCTCCCGTGTCCGGATAGGACTCTCTTTTGCGTGGAAGACAAGCTTGGCGATCCGGATATTGTATTTACTTCTTTGTAACCGACTCCGTGTAAACCCTAGCCCCCTCCGGTGTCTATATAAACCGGAGGGTTTAGTCCTTAGAGGGACGATCATAATCATAATAAGCATAGGCTAGCTTCTAGGGTTTAGCCTCTATGATCTCGTGGTAGATCAACTCTTGTATTACTCATATCATCAATATCAATCAAGCAGGAAGTAGGGTTTTACCTCCATCGAGAGGGCCCGAACCTGGGTAAACATTGTGTCCATTGCCTCCTGTTACCATTAGCCTAAGACGCACAGATCGGGACCCCCTACCCGAGATCCGCCGGTTTTGACACCGACATTGTTGCTTTCATTGAGAGTTCCTCTATGCCGTCGCTACAGGGCTTGATGGCTCCTCCACTCATCAACAACGACACGGTCCAGGGTGAGACTTTTCTTCCCGGACAGATCTTCGTGTTCGGAGGCTTCGCACCGCAGGCCAATTCGCTTGGCCATCTAGAGCAGATCGATAGCTACGCCCCTGGCCACCAAGACAGGTTCGGAAACTTGAACTACACGTCCGATATCCGCAGAGACTTGATCTTCAACGGATTCGGGCATGTGCCAGGAGCGTCGGACAATCACGACGAGCACGGCCTAGACCTGCTGTCGAACAATGCTCGGGATATCGCCCCTGCAGGAGCCCCGGACCTAAATCCGGGGCAGAGTGCGTCGTCCGAGGACGGGTGGATGGACCCCACCCCAGAGGCCGCACACTCATCGGCGGTAGAGCCGAACACAGACTTTACCCCTAAGGAAGCCTGTGACACCGGACCACCGGATTCGTATCTGGTTGTAGGTTCCAGTCTGCGCGCCTCCAAGCCCGCCGATTCTGGTTGGGCTCCGGTAATGGAGTTCAACATTGTGGATATCTTCCAACACTCGCCCTTTAGCGACATGCTGAACTCTTTAAAGTCCCTCTCTTTGTCAGGAGACTCTCAGCCGAACTATGTCCGGCTCGAATGGGATGCAGGCGATGAAGTAATTCGTTGCCCACCCACCACCCACTTCATAGCCACTGTCGACGATGTATCAGACATGCTTGACTTTGACTCTGATGATACCGACGGTATGGGCGTTGGCGCAGGAGACGATTCAGAATCAACGGGGCGCTGGACTACCACCTCGTCATACGATATATATATGGTGGATATGCCTAAGGAGGAGGACGGCAACAATCCTGAAGATAAAACCCCTGGGAAAAAGCCAAAACGACGGTGCAGATGCCGCTCCAAGTCTAGCAACAGTAAAAATAGAAATAAGAGCGCCAGAAAGATCAACACCCCAGTCAACTCCGAAGGCAACAACGACCATATGGACCCAGCAATGGAGCAGGATGAGCCAGGTCACGCCGAACAAAGCTCAGAGCAGACGCCCGATGTCGGTGTCAAAACCGGCGGATCTCGGGTAGGGGGTCCCGAACTGTGCGTCTAGGCGGATGGTAACAGGAGACGAGGGACACGATGTTTTTACCCAGGTTGAGGCCCTCTCGATGGAGGTAAAACCCTACGTCCGACTTGATTAATATTGATGATATGGGTAGTACAAGAGTGGATCTACCACGAGATCAAGGAGGCTAAACCCTAGAAGCTAGCCTATGGTATGATTGTTGTAATGTATGTCGTCCTACGGACTAAAGCCCTCCGGTTTATATAGACACCGGAGAGGGCTAGGGTTACATAGAGTCGGTTACAATGGTAGGAGATCTACATATCCGTATCGCCAAGCTTGCCTTCCACGCCAAGGAAAGTCCCATCCGGACACGGGCCGGAGTCTTCAATCTTGTATCTTCGTAGTCTTGGAGTCCGGCGGACGATGATAGTCCGGCTGTCCGGACACCCCCTAGTCCAGGACTCCCTCAGTAGCCCCTGAACCAGGCTTCAATGACGATAAGTCCGGCGCGCATAATGTTCGGCATTGCAAGGCGGGTTCCTCCCTTGAATAATCCAGAGAAGATCATGAACACCAGGATAGTGTCCGGCTCTGCAAAATAAATTCCACATTCCACCGTAGAGAGAATAAAATGTGCACATAGTTCAATCTGCTGACGTATTACGCGGCGTGACATTACGCCGCTACCAAGCCACTGTTTTGAATCATTTTTACTGTACCACCTCAGCACGTTTAGCGAAGCGGCTTCCTTGGCACGTCTTGTCGAAGCAGAGATCGTGTTCCCCTTATTCCGGGATTCTCATCAATACGGACGTGGGTAACCCAACCGCGCCATTGATGGTGGCGCTTGGGAGATAAGTAAGTTTTACCAGGCCGGTGGGGGACGCACAGTTTCGTCCGCCTACATATAAGGGATAAGGATTTACCTTCTCACCTACGCCTTCTTCCTCCTTTGCTTATCTATCTCCGCGCACTCAAGCTCCAACGCCCAAGCTCGCGCATATCGCCTCGACCTTCTCCGAATATGTCCGGAGCGGGAGGCAAATGGTTGGCCTCCACCGCTAAGGAGGAGGACATCACCAAGCTGCGCAACGCTGGATACCTTTCCGGCGATATCGAACATCGGCTGCCCGACGAGGGGCAGCTCATCCCTACCCCTGGGCCTCATGAGAGGGTCGTCTTCCTCCCCCACTTCCTCCGCGGACTGGGCTTTCCGCTCCATCCATTCGTCCGGGGGCTCATGTTTTACTACGGCCTGGATTTCCATGATCTGGCGCCGAACTTCATCCTCAACATCTCGGCGTTTATCGTCGTGTGCGAGGCCTTCCTCTGCATCCGGCCCCACTTCGGCCTGTGGCTCAAGACCTTCAACGTCAAGCCGAAGGTTGTGAAGGGCACGCAAGCGGAATGCGGAGGCGCCATGTTGGGAAAATTGCCCAACGTCCTTTGGCTCGAAGGGGCCTTTGTGGACTCCGTCGAGGGGTGGCAATCGGGGTGGTTCTACATCACCGAGCCGCGCAAGCCCACATGGGCGGCGGCCCCCGAGTTTAGATCTGGCATCCCCACGCAGCTCACCTCCTGGAAAGAGAAGGGCTTGCAGTGGGGCAATCCGATGGAGGTGACAGGACTCCGAGCCTGCATCCAGAAGCTGGTGAGCAATAAGCTCAGGCTCGTCGACGTGGTCCAAGTCATGCTCATCCGCCGGATTCTCCCATGCCAAGAATGGGCATTTAATCTGTGGGAGTTCAATCCGGAACAGCACCAGGCGCTGAGCGGGCTCTTCGATACGACATACGAAGGCGCCTGGAGGGTGCTGTTCAAGGGTGCCGAAGCCCCCGCATCCGCGACGGAAGATCGCGGATTCAGCTCGCAGCATCCAACTGACGAGGTAAGTGATTCAACCCCATTACGGGACACTTGTAATAATCAAATTGATTCTAGAGGGGTTTCATTCTGTCTCTTCCTTTGACAGGAATGGATGGAGAAGGCCAGGCAGCTTATCAGCCCGGCTCCCATGCCAGAAGACCCAGTGGACGCCTGTTTAGCAGGGTTGCTGGTTCCGGCACCGCACGTGGTGCCGGAGAAGAAGGCCAAGAAGGTGGCCACGGGGACTCAAAAGAGTTCCCGCAATCAGGTGTCTGACGACGAGGCGGAATCCTCCCCCGAAGACGAGGAGGAGGAGGATTCTCTCCCAGAAGAGGGAGAGAAGAAGAGGAAGGCTTCCCCAATAGGGGAGGCCGAAGGGTCCAAGAGGGGGAGAACTATCCCCCCAAACAGTTTCGTCAACACCAGCGTTGGCGAGGATGAGTGGCCTCCAAGGGCCAGGCGTCCGGCGAGATCGTAAGTATCCGTATCCTTGATATGCAATATATTTTATGTCGCGTAGTGTCCTTCTAACGCCGCGTTCTGTCCGTAGTCCGGCCGATGACGATCTCCCCGACTCATCGAGCGGGTCATTGGCCTCGTCGGATGTGAATTCACTTCCGGCTGCCTCTACCCCACGCGCCGACGAGGACGCCGAGGTGGGATCCCAGAGAGGGACCCATCAAGAGGAGGCTCCGGAGGCGCCGTCAGGCAACCTCCCGGACTTTGCGCTGGACTCTACATCGGAACCCGCAGTGGTTCCAGAGTCCGGCAAGCGGCCCCTTCAAAAGAAGGGCAGGACCGTGACGCCGGCGGCCTCCGTCCAACCGGAGGCGCTGGATAACTTGTTGGAGGCGCTTCAAGGTGCTTCCATCGAGGAAGAACACCGCACTATCATGAGTGCGGTGATTCAAAAGGTTCAGCTCGCCAAAAGCGGGCTGACCGAAGCCTGCAGTAGCCTTTTAACAGGCTTTGAGGTAAGGAGTTAAAATTATGTAATGTAATACCGCATAGATAGTAGCCCCTGATGCTCAGTTTGGTGTTCGTAAAGAAAAGCCGGACTGAGGATCTAACAAGATATGCGCAGGGTTGCTAAAAATATGTCAATATGGGTTTGCAGGCTGCGTTGCTGGCCTCTGCCGCATTAACGGCGGAGGTCGATGTGCTGAAGCAGGATCTCGAGCGGTCCGAGCGAGAGCTCGGCCATGCGAAGAGGCAGCTCGAGGACAAAGAAGGTGAGTAACACCACTTTGAATAGGTACCTTACAGAAAAGGGTTTTGGTTGCAATAAAATTGACAAGGATAATATGTGTATTGCAGGGGCCACTAACGAGGTGGCGGCCCTGAAGGAGGCTGTGTCCGCGGCCGAACACAGTGCGGCCGCGGAACGGGCTGAGCGAGAAAAGCAAGAGGCACGGGTGGCGGAAGTTCGGCAAGAGCTCCAGGCTCTCATGGAAAAGCATGAGAGTTTGGAGCGTGACTCCAAGACTCGAGAGTCCGAGCTTGCCTCGGCTCTCGAAAGTGCCAAGTCCGCCAAGGCCGAGGCCCATAAGGCCCTTCAGGAGGTTGAAGATATAAAGAAAATAGCGGCGGGTAAGGCATTTTTCATGCAGAGCAAGCATGTTAATGTAAAATACCTGATACTTACCCGCATTCGGAGCTCTCCAGGGGCATTTGCAGATCTGCCGCGTAGTGCGTCCGATGCCGCCGCATTCTATCGTGGCGAGGAGGGGAGCTCGACGGAAAATGTCTTCTGGTCTTAGTATGCTGAGGCCGGACACCCGGTGCCCCCAAGCGACCAGCTGAAGCAGCTGGTCGAACTCCACAAGGTAGCTGAAGAGGCCATGAAGGGCCTTATAGTCCGGCTGTGGCCTGGACAGGCCATGCCTGGGAGCTACTTTGGCCTCATGCGGCGGCTGGTGGATGCATGCCCCTGGGTGGATATCATCAAGCGCTCTGCCTGTATTGAAGGCGCTCGCCGGGCCCTCGCCCGCACAAAGGTGCAATGGGGCAGGTTGGATGCGGAGAAGCTTCTCACGGACCCACCACCGCCGGGCAAGGAGTATCGCACGCCCGAAATGTATTATAAAACTGTCCTGAAGGGAGCCTGCAATGTTGTGGATGAGTGCCCCAGAAATGTAATCTTTGAGTGAATTTGCTATGTATTATCCTGCGTGCTGAAACTTTGTTCATGTGCGCGTTAAGCAACGCTTGTTTAATTTAAAATATTACCTTCTGTGCGGCCGTTTATAAAATCTGAGAGATGGCAAGTCGTTGGCTTCAGCCCCCAAGCCGCGAGTGCTGGGGTGTTCGGGATAAACATGAGCACTCTTGTTCCCATTGTTGGGTCCATCGAGGGAGGCGCTCAACACAACGAACAAGGCAACCGGACTTATAATGCTTGAACACTCTCACTTAGCCATAGAATTCTATAATTTTAAATTTCGGCGAAGCCCCTGGTATTCGGAAGACCGAATCCGGGGCGCTATCCACGCCTTCTTCGGACATTGTCCGGAACTTCGCTCGAAGCGGCGTGAGTCTTTAAGGACCTGAAAAAAACCTCTCGAACAGCGACCAGTCTCTCGCCTTATCATGCCAGTCAGTTTTAGCTTTCTCCACTGAGGCGCTCGCCCGGCTCGACCGGGGCGCAATCGCAGTGGTTCTCCCAGTGCCACCTTAGCCGACAGAACGGAACGTAAGGCACCAAAACGTGGGAGCCGGGCAAACCCAACTATTGACCCAAGACATGATTCAGAGCCGATTCATATAATGCTATAAGTTCGGGGTGCCACACTTGTGAAAGTGTTCGGACTTATCACACCATAGAGTGGGGAACGTAAGCCCCCGGTGTATTAGGCCGTACCAAAATATGCGGGCGCAAGATGTCATATAATGAGCATATATATATAAAAGGTAATGCAATTGTGATCAACAAGGTGCTGCATTATTTATGAAAGAGGGTCTGCTAGTAGAGCAGACTGATACAAATAGTGCGGTAAACAAGGGATTTGGACTAAATAAACATGTCCCCCTCCAGGGATGAGCTACAGACTTGGTGTATATAATCGAATTTAATGCTCGTAATTGAGACCACCTGAGTGTTCGTCGCAGCCTTCTCTAGTCCCTGACTATTGCATCGTGGGTTCGGCAGGTTCGCCGCCGGACAGGGCTTCTGCTTAACGGAGTCCTGTGTACACAAAGTAGTAAAGTGAAAAAGAAAAGAAGGGGGGCACACTTGCGAGCCCCTGGTGTGGTCAAGCCGCACTCTGGGTCCATTGTGATCGTGCCCCTTTCCCTGCGCCCATGGTATCTCCAAAGCGTAATGATGTACGCGGAGGGTTATTTTTGCGGTCATGCGCGGGCGAGGGTTGGGGCCGCATTGCTACGCCTGCTCTGATTGCGCCAGCTGGTCTTGATTGGCATTGCTCCGGGCGCTTTTCGCTGTATCCGGCCTTTTAACGGCCGGACTCGAGAATTGCCTTAAGAGGCTGCTCTGTACTTTTGCCACGAGAGACGCGGTATGTTCCTCCGTTCGGAGGGAGCATTCCGTATTCCCATTGACCGTGATGACTCCACGAGGGCCTGGCATCTTGAGCTTTAGGTATGCATAATGCGGCACCGCGTTGAATTTTGCAAACGCGGTTCGTCCGAGCAGAGCGTGATAGCCGCTGCGAAACGGGACTATGTCGAAGATTAACTCTTCGCTCCGGAAATTATCCGGGGATCCGAAGACCACTTCCAGTGTGACTGAGCCTGTACAGTTGGCTTCCACTCCTGGTATGACACCTTTAAAGGTTGTCTTTGTAGGTTTAATCCTTGATGGGTCTATGCCCATTTTGCGCACTGTATCCTGATAAAGCAGGTTCAGGCTACTGCCTCCGTCCATCAGGACTCTCGTGAGGTGAAACCCCTCGACGATTGGGTCTAAAACTAATGCGGCAAATCCGCCATGGTGTATGCTGGTCGGATGGTCTTTTCGATCGAAAGTGATCGGACAAGAGGACCATGGATTGAACTTTGGGGCGACTGGCTCCATCGCATAGACGTCCCTTAGTGCGCGTTTCCTCTGCCTCTTGGGTATGTGGGTCGCGTATATCATATTCACCGTCCGCACTTGTGGGGGAAAACCCTTCTGTCCTCTGTTGTTCGGTGGTCGGGTCTCTTCCTCGTCGTCGTTGTTTAGCCCCTTGTCATTGTTTTCGGCAATTAACTTGCCGGCCTGCTTGAACACCCAGCAATCTCTATTATTGTGGTTAGCTGGCTTTTCAGAGGTGCCATGTATCTGGCATAAGCGGTCGAGTATTCGGTCCAGATTGGACGGACCCGGAGTGGTTCTTTTGAATGGCTTCTTCCGCTGACCGGGTTTAGAGCCTCGGAATCCGGCGTTGACTGCCGTATCCTCCTTATCGTCGCCGTTAATGCGGCGCTTGTTTTTGTTTCGACGTGACCTGCCGTTGTTGTCCTTAGTATCCGGACTGCCAGAATTTTTACGGAGGTTGTTGCTGCGGGCTAGCCAGCTGTCCTCTCCCGCGCAAAAGCGGGTCATTAACAATGTGAGGGCTGCCATGGATTTCGGTTTTTCTTGCCCCAGGTGCCGGGCTAGCCATTCGTCCCGGATGTTATGTTTGAAGGCTGCAAGGGCCTCTGCATCCGGACAGTCGACGATTTGGTTTTTCTTTGTCAAGAACCGTGTCCAGAATTGTCTGGCCGATTCGTCTGGCTGCTGAATAATGTGGCTTAGGTCATCGGCGTCTGGTGGTCGCACATACGTGCCCTGGAAGTTGTCGAGGAATGCGGCTTCCAGGTCTTCCCAGCACCCAATTGACTCTGCGGGCAAGCTGTTTAGCCAATGCCGAGCTGGTCCTTTAAGCTTGAGTGGGAGATACTTGATGGCATGGAGATCATCACCGCGGGCCATATGGATGTGGAGAAGATAGTCTTCGATCCAAACCGCGGGGTCTGTTGTGCCATCGTAAGATTCGATGTTTACGGGTTTAAACCCTTCGGGGATCTGATGATCCATTACTTCGTCAGTGAAGCATAGAGGGTGTGCGGCGCCTCTGTATTGAGCAATATCGCGACGCAGCTCGAGAGAGCGCTGTCTGCTGTGTTCGGCCCGTCCGGAGTTATTGTATCCGGCGCGACGGTATTCGTCGTGGGTCGTAGGGCGCCCACGTGATCCGTAGATGGATCTGGATTGCCTTGCTTTGTCCTCCAATATGTCTCACAAGTCCGGCGCGTTCCCTCTTGGCTTCGTACTTTTGGAGCAATGCCGGGGTACGGTCTTGGCTGGGGGCCTGGATGCCTCTCAGTCACGACCACGGGGTGGTCGGTTAGCCATATCGTGCGCTGGTGATGGAGGTATGTATGCTTCCTCCTCTAATCGGGGGAGCAGCTTGCGTCTTGGGTAACTTTTGGAGGGGCGTTCGAGTTTATACTCTTCGGCCGCGAGGACCTCGGTCCATTGATCGGCCAGCAGGTCCTGATCAGCTTGGAGCTGTTGCTGCTTTTTCTTTAGGCTGTTTGCTGTGGCGATAAGCCTGCGCGCTTGAAGTGCTCTTGTTCGACGGGATCCTCAGGTACGACGAATTCATCATCGTTGAGGCTTGCTTCATCTTCGGAGGGAGGCATATAGTTATGATCCTCAACCTCTTCGTCTGCCGCCCTCTCGTGAGGGCTTGCTTCTGCATCCTCCTGTGCTGAGTCTTGCTGGAGGGGATTGTCTTCGGCACTCTCTGGAGTATTATTATCTCCTGTGCCGGAATCTCCATTCTTGCTGTGGCAGGATTTAGAGCGGCGCCGCTGACGTCGGCGTTTGGGCTGCTTCTTTAGAGAGTCTGCCTCCGCTGCTTCTTCGCCGTCCCCGTCTTTTGGGGTGTCCACCATATATATGTCGTATGACGAGGTGGTCTTCCAGTGCCCTGTAGGCGCTGGTTCCTGTTCGTCTCCGGCATCATCGTCCATAGCGTCGATGTCGTCGGAGTCGTAGTCTAGCATGTCGGTTAGATCATCGATAGTGGCTACAAAGTGGGTGGTGGGTGGGCTCTGAATTTCTCCATCGTCCGTACCCCAACCATCCTGGCCAGAGTCCGGCCAGGACTCTCCTGATAACGAGAGATGCTTTAGTGAATTCAAGATATCTCCAAAAGGCGAGTATTGGAAGATGTCCGCGGCGGTGAATTCCATAACCGACGCCCAATCCGGATCGATTGGTAGGGGCGCGGGAGGTTCGGAGTCCTACGAGGAGTCCGGCGCCTCGGAATCACGAGTTTCGCAGGGGACAAGGTTAGTGTTCGGCTCCATCGCCGTGGATGTTGAAGCCCCCAGGGCGGCGTCTATCCACCTGCCCTCGATTTGGGCGATCGGCTCCGAGCTAATGGCCAAAGCGGATCCGTGTGCAGCCACCAAGGCATTGTTTAGTGGCAGAGCTAGATCATGCCCATCGTCACAGTGCGGCGCGCTTGGCTGTGGCTCGAGTCTGTCGAAGATCAAGTCTCCGCGGACATCGGCCGTGAAGTTTAAGCTTCCAAATCTGACCTGACGGCCAGGGGCGTAGCTTTCGATCTGCTCCAGATGGCCAAGTGAGTTGGCCCGCAGTGCGAAGCCGCCGAATACGAAGATCTATCCGGGGAGAAAAGTCTCACCCTGGACAGCGTTGTTGGTTGAAGATGCCGTCGAGCCTATCGGTGACGACACAGAGGAACTCTCAATGAAAGCACCAATGTCGGTGTCAAAACCGGCGGATCTCGGGTAGGGGGTCCCGAACTGTGTGTCTAGGCGGATGGTAACAGGAGACGAGGGACACGATGTTTTTACCCAGGTTCAGGCCCTCTCGATGGAGGTAAAACCCTATGTCCTGCTTGATTAATATTGATGATATGGGCAGTACAAGAGTGGATCTACCACGAGATCAAGGAGGCTAAACCCTAGAAGCTAGCCTATGGTATGATTGTTGTAATGTATGTCGTCCTACGGACTAAAGCCCTCCGGTTTATATAGACACCGGAGAGGGCTAGGGTTACACAGAGTCGGTTACAATGGTAGGAGATCTACATATCCGTATCGCCAAGCTTGCCTTCCACGCCAAGGAAAGTCCCATCCGGACACGGGCCGGAGTCTTCAATCTTGTATCTTCGTAGTCTTGGAGTCCGGCAGACGATGATAGTCCGGCTGTCCGGACACCCCCTAGTCCAGGACTCCCTCACCCGATCACAACGATCTCGAGGGCCGAATTCATCAAACCGCCTCGGGACAAGAACACAGTCTGGATGACGATGCATTCATCATCCCGGAAACATGCTTGGAACAAGATAACCTCCACAGAAGGCTTATGGCCACTATGAGAAGTCTAAAGAAGCAGAAGCAACGGCTAAAGGCCGCATAGGAAATGCTCAAGCGCAGATGGAATAAAGTGCTAGACAGTGAAGAAAAGTACGGTGACGATCGCCATACAAAGAGCTATCCAAAACACAAGCTGCTGCCGGAATTCGACGACGAGGCCGTTCCACCAGAATAACACGGCCAGGAGGCCGGACAAACCACTTCATAACTGCAACAGAGCAGCTACCGACGCCGCACACGATTTATGCGAGCTCTTGGATAAGAAAGCCGGCGCAGCTAGGTCCATCTACGGATCTAAAGGACACACCCCGACGCAGGACTATGGTCACCAAAACGATGATACCGATCGGATACCAGTTCGGAATCAACACCGGACACAGCAACAGCCGACGGCATGCCACAACACGTCCAGATACAGAGGGGCTGCTCACCCCATGTGCTTCACCGAAGAAGTACTGGACCATGAATTTCCACAGGGTTTTTAACCTGTAAACATGGAGGCATACGACGGAACGACAGACCCAGGGGTCTGGATCGAGGATTTTATCCTGCATATACACATGGCTCATGGGGACAACCTCCACGCCATCAAATACCTTCCCCTCAAGTTCAAGGGGCCAGCTCGACACTAGTTGAAAAGCCTCACCGAAAATTCAATTGGAACTTGGGAGGAACTCGAGGACGCTTTCAGGGCCAATTTTCAATGGACTTATGTCCGGCCTCCGGATGCGGACTATTTAAATCACATAATCCAACAGCCCGGAGAGTCCGCCCGCAAGCTTTGGAACAGATTCCTCACTAAGAAGAATCAAATTGTCAATTGTCCGGATGCCGAAGCCTTAGCGGCCTTCAAACACAGCATCCGGGACAAGTGGCTCGCCAGACACCTCGGCCAAGAAAAGCCAAGGACAATGGCAGCCTTAACAAGCCTTATGACCCGCTTTTGCGCGGGTCAAGATAGCTGGTTGGCCCATAAAGGCACCAGCAACTCAAGCACATCTGAAATAAGGGATGGCAACGGGAAGCCCTGGCGCAATAAAAACAAACATCAAAACAAGGAAGAGAGCCCGGACAACACAACGGTCAACGCCGGATTCAGAGGCTCTCGACCCGGTCAGCAAAAGAAGCCATTTAAAGGCAGCAAAGAGGGACCGTCCGGTCTGAACAGAGTCCTGGACAGACTGTGCCAAATTAATGGCACCCCTGACAAACCTGCGAACCACACTCATGGAGAATGCTGGGTCTTCAAGCAGGCTGACAAATTAAATGCTGAACACAAGGGAAGGGAAACACCAAGTGAACACAAGGATGAGCCTCGCCAGCCGAACACTGGGGGACAGAAAAAATTCCCACCAGAGGTAAAAACAGTAAGCATGATCCACGCGACTCACACATACACGAGAAGGCACGAATGCGCGCTCAGAGACGCATATGCTATAGAGCCCGTCGTACCCAAACCTAACCACCGGTCGGCTTGTCCGATCACTTTCAATCACATGGACTACCTGACTAGTATTCGGCGCGGAGGATCGGATGCCTTGGTGCTCGACCCAATAATCGACGGATACCATCTTACTCACGTCCTCATGGACGGCGGCAGTAGTCTCAATTTAATATACCAGGACACTGTCCGCAGGATGGGGATAGACCCATCCAGAATCAGCCACAGCAACACCACCTTTGAAGGGGTGATACCAGGCGTTGAAGCCCATGGCAGGGGCTCCATCATACTGGAGGTAACATTCGGTTCCCCCAGCAACTCCGGAAGCGAAGAACTACTCTTCACCATCGCCCCCTGTCGGTGTCAAAACCAGCGGATCTCGGGTAGGGGGTCCCGATCTGTGCGTCTTAGGCTGATGGTAACAGGAAGCAAGAGACACAATGTTTACCCAGGTTCGGGCCCTCTCTATGGAGGTAAAACCCTACTTCCTGCTTGATTGATATTGATGATATGAGTAGTACAAGAGTAGATCTACCACGAAATCGTAGAGGCTAAACCCTAGAAGCTAGCCTATGATGATTATGATTGTGATCGTGATCGGCCTTCTAAGAACCAACCTCTCCGGTTTATATAGACACCAAAGAGGGCTAGGGTTTACATAGAGTCGGTTACAAGGAAGGAAATATAATATCTGGATCGCCAAGCTTGTCTTCCACACAAAGGAGAGTCCCATCCGGACACGAGATGGAGTCTTGAGTCTTGTATCTTCACGCTCCAATAGTCCGGACAAAGTATATAGTCCGGCTGTTCGGATACCCCCTAATCCAGGACTCCCTTAGTAGCCCCTGAACCAGGCTTCAATGACGATGAGTCCGGCATGCAGTCTTGTCTTTGGCATTGCAAGGTGGGTTCCATCTCCGAATACTCCAAAGTAATTATCGAACACTTAGACCGTGTCCGGATCTGCAAGATGATCTTCACGTACCACAGTAGAGAGAATGATATTTCACAAACATAATCTGCTGACAACTCTTTTTAGACAACCTGACATGTCATTACGGTCAGGTCACTATTCGAACCATTTTCCCACAACAAGCCACAACGCATATTACGAGGCGGTTTCCTTGACACGTCTTGTCAAAGTAGAGATCGTGTCCCCTTATCACGTGATTCTCATCAATACGGGTATGGGTAACCCAACCGCGCCATCAATCGTGGCGCTTGGGAAGTAAGCGATTCTCAACGGGCAAGTGGGGAGGCGCACCGCTTTCGTCACCTCTATAAAGGGATAAGGGTTCCCTATTTTTACCCACGCCTTCTTCCTCCTTTGCTCACCCGTGCCTCCTCGAGCCCCAGCGCCCTAGCCCAAGTCTTCTCCGCACAGCTAAACATGTCCGGAGCAGGAGGCAAGTGGGTGGCCTCCACCATGAAGGAGAAGCATATCGCGAATCTTCAGGCGGCCGGATACTTGGCCGCAGACATCGCGCACCGGCTACCGGAGGCCGGGCAGATTATTCCAACTCCGGAACCTCACGAGACGGTCGTGTTTGTCACCCACTTCGTTCGTGGACTGGGATTTCCACTTCATCCCTTCGTCCGCGGGATCATGTTCTACTACGGGATAGATTTCCATGATCTAGCCCCAAATTTTGTCCTCAACATCTCGGCGTTTATCGTCGTGTGCGAGGCCTTCCTCCGCATCAGGCCTCACTTTGGCTTGTGGCTACAAATCTTCTGTGTGAAGCCAAAGATCGTGATCGGCCAGCAAGCGGAGTACCGAGGGGGCATGGTGGGCAAGATGCCTAAGGTCACCTGGCTTAGCGGCTCCTTCGCGGAGACCGTGAAAGGGTGGCAATCGGGGTGGTTCTACATCACCGAGCCGCGCGACGCCAACTGAGCGGCGGCCCCCAAATTCCGATCTGGAACCCCCACGCGACTCACCTCCTGGGAAAGGAAGGGCCTGGCCTAGGGCGAACCTGCAGAACTGACCGGACTCCAGAACTGCATCGAAAATATGAAGGACAAGAACATCAAGCTTGTCAACGTGGTCCAGGTCATGCTTGTCCGCTGGATTCTTCCATGCCAACGACGGGTATTCAATCTATAGGAGTTCGTCCCGGCCGAACACTAGACGCTTCGAAAGCTCTATGACATGACGCACAAAGATGCATGGAAGGCGCTGTTCAAGGCCTCCTTAGTACCTCCTCCCACATCCGAGGACCGCGGACTTCATGCTGCGCCCCCCCCCCCCCCCCCCCCCCCCGTCCGGTGAGTTTTCTGACTACCACCGGATTTAGTTCTTCCCAATATATTCATGGGGGAGTCTTAAGTCGTTGTGTGTATTTGATCAGGATTATGTGGAGACAGCGGAGCGGATTGACTGTCCGGCTCCGCTGCCAGAAGGTCCAGCCGATGCTCTCCTGACGGAGATGCTAGTCCCGGCGCCATACAAGGCACCGGAAAAGAAAGCCCAGGGACCAGGAAGGGTCTCCGGCATAAGGTCGTACCGTACGCCTCGTCCGAAGATGACGAGGTGCACTCCTTCCTAGAAGGGGAGGAAGAAGAGGAAGGGGCCACCCCATCCGGGGAGGATGGGGGTCCTAAGAAGGCGGACCAAGGGGCCGGGAAAGGCCCCCGGTGCAAGGCCGTCATACCCTCGTCGTCCGATGACGATGAGGCAGATTCCTCCCGCGGAGGCAGGGGAAACAAGAAGTTCTCCCTCCCCACACTGGGGAGGAGAAGAAGAGGAAATCCGCCCCAAAGGGGGAGGCTAGGATGTCCAAGAAGGGAAAGGTGTCCCTTCCGGACTACTCCACCACGGCCGCTCACAGTGATGAGGAGTGGCTGCCCAGGGGGAAGCCCCTAGCGAGATAGTAAGTCTTTGCACTATATTGTATTTTAGTGCGACTTTGCTTTATAGTCTTGTTATAACGCCGAACATATATGCAATCCGACCAGAGTCCATCCCGAGGTATCGTCTTCGGATGGTTCTTTGAGTGATTCAGAGATGAACTCGCTCCCAACGACCACTACTCCTTGGCCTGCGGATGACACGGAGGTGTTGTCCCAAAGGCTCCCGGAGCAGGGGGAGGTGACTCTGGAGACGCCCCAAGGCAGGATTCCAGACCCCGGGCACACGGGGTAGAGGATCCCCACGGATCGTGCCGATGAGAGCCGCAACCAGCCGGGCTCTCAGCTGGATACTGTGTCGGAACCTTCGATGCTGGTTCCGGATTCGGGCAGGCGGCCCCTCGCTAGGGAGGGCGAGCCGTCCGTGCCGATGACTTCCGTTATGCCAGAGGCATCGGATAGTCTGCTGGAAGCACTTCGCGTCGCTTCCATGGATGACGAGCACCGTACTCTTATCAGTGCGGTGATTCAGAAGGTTCTGTCTGCCAAGAGCGGACTAACCGAAGCCTGCACTAGCCTTCTGACGGGCTTTGAGGTAAGTAATAGAAATATAAAATTATCACCCGATAGGTAGTAGCCCCTGATACTCTGTTTGGTGTTCAGAAAAAAGAGCCAAACGGAGGGTCAATTAAAATCCGCAGGAGTCTAATAGTAAGTGTGCATGTGAATAAGCAGGCTGTGCTGCTTGCCGCTGCTGTCCGCACAGCCGAGGTTGCCGGACTAAAATGGGACCTGGAGCAGGCGCATGGAGAGCTCGGCCTCACGAAGAGGCAGCTCGAGGAGAACAAAGGTGAGTGATACCCCGTTCGCATATAATGAAGGATAGACAAAGTTTGGTTATTCTAACAACAAAGCGTCGCGACTTTGTAATAGGGGCCACCACCGAAGTGGCGTCTTTGAAGAAAGCATTGTCCGAGGCCGAAGACAAGGCGACCTTGGAGCGCAAGGAGCGCGAAAAGCAAGATGCTAGAGTGGGCGAGGTACAGCAAGAGCTCCAGGGGCTCGGCAAGAAGTTCGAGTCCTTGGAGCATGATGTTAAGACGAAAGAGACTGAGCTCGCGAATCCCCTTGCGAGTGTGAAAGACGCCAAGGCCGAAGCCGAAAAGGCACAGCAGGAAATCCAGGCGGCCAAGAAGATAGCAGCGGGTAAGACATTCTTTATGCAAAGCAAACATGTGGAGGAGGCGTTTCTTTTACTTACCCGAATTCGGAGCTCTCCAGGGGCATTCATAGATCTGCCACACAGCATATCAGATGCCGCGGAGTTCTACCGTGCCAAGGAGGGGAGCTCGACGGAGAAGTTGTTCTGGTCCCAGTATGCTGGGGCCGAACACCCAATGCCTCTGAGTGACCAACTGAAGCAGTTGGTTGAACTCCACAGGGCGGCCGAAGTGGCTATGAAAGATTTCATAGTCTGGATGTGGCCTGGTGAGCCCCTGCCCACTAGCTACTTCGTCCTGATCAAGCGGATGGTAAATGCCTGTCCACGGCTTGAAGTAATCAAGCGATCTGTTTGCATTGAGGGTGCCCGCCGGGCCTTTGCCCGTGCGAAGGTGCATTGGGGCAAGCTGGATGCGGAGAAGCTGGTGAAGGACGGGCTGACGGAGGGCAAGGCGCATCGCTATCGCGAGAAGTATTATTATGGCGTTATGAAGGGCGCTCGTCTCATGGCCGATGAATGTGCCAAAGACATGATCCTTGAGTAAATGTACTTCTGTCATTTGTTGTAATATAAAGACAAAGTTACTTGCGCTATGTAGAACTTTTGATTTAAAATATTACCTTCTGTGCGGCTGTTTATAGAATTCTGAAAGTAGGCCAGTCGTCGGCTTCCGTCCCCATGCAACTAGTACCGGGGTGTTCCTGGAAAAACCCGGACACTCTTTATCCAAATTTTTGGTCCCTTAAGGAGGTATCCGGCGCAGCGAGCAAGGCAATCGGACTATGCGGCTTTATAACTTTCACTTAGCTATAGAAGTATACAATTTTAAATTTCGGCGAAGCCCCTAGAATTCGGAAGGCCGAATTGGGGCGCTATATACGCCTAAATCGGACGAGGTCGATTCCTCTCCTAAAGCGGAAAAAATCTTTAAGGATTTTAAGACCTCTCGAACAGCGACCAGCTCTCGCCGCATCATGCCGGTCAGTTTTCGGCTTTCTCTACTGAGGTGCTCGTCCGGAAGAACCGGGACACAATCGCTACCTTAGCCGATATAACGAAACGTAAGGTACCAAAACAAGGGAGCCGGGAAAACCCAACTATTGACCCAAGACGTGATTCGAAGCTGATGCATATAGTGCTATAAGTTCGGGGCGCCGCACTGTTGAAAGTGTTCGGACTTGCTTTGCCATATTATGAGGCGTCATAAGAAGCCCCTGGCAAAATGAACGTACCAAGGTGTACGGATGCAATATTAAATAAACATTTGCAAGAAAAATGCGCAAATAGGAATAATAAGTTGACGCTATATATTATCTCCCATTGATGAATAATACGTTTAAGCGTATGTTTACAATGGGTGTGTTTAAGGAGAAGTAAATAGGACTACTTAACATGTCCTATCCAAGGGCAAGCTGCATGTAGGTATATAAAACATGTATAACGATCGTGAACAGATTCCACCTGGGTATTTCGTTTTGTGCGCAAAGCCTGTTGCCTCCTTGGTTTTCTCTCCTGTGTAAGTCTGACAATCCGGCTCTTCTGAAGAGGCTGCCCTGAAGCAGTGTCCTGAAAGATAAGAAGGGAGGGTTATGAAGGTATGTTGCGGTTATACCGCACTGTTGACTGAGTCACTGCTGCGCCTCCGCCTATGCCCATGGTATTTTGAGTGCGTAATAGTGTACGCGTGGCACGAATGCTACTTTGATGGGGCTTGAGCGGAGGCCGGACTGCTAGTCGCGCTCTTGGTGTGCCTGGTGATCTTGTTGCGGGGTGCTCCGGACTCGCTTGACGGTGCTCGAGGTGGCCGTCGCCGGATTGGTGGTTTGTCAGAGGAGGCTGCATTGTACTTCCGCCACGAGGGCTGCAGTATGCTCTTCTATACGGAGACAGCGGTCCATGTTTCCGTTGACTGTTATGACCCCGCGCGGTCCTGGCATCTTGAGCTTGAGGTATGCATAGTGTGGTACCGCATTGAATCTAGCGAATGCGGTTCGTCCAAGCAGTGCGTGGTAACCACTACAGAAAGGGACGATACTGAAGATTAACTCTTCGCTTCGGAAATTATCCGGAGATCCGAAGACCACTTCCAATGTTATAAAGCCCGTGCAATAGGCCTCTACTCCAGGAATTACGCCTTTAAAGGTGCTTTTCGTGGGCTTGATCCTTGAAGGGTCGATGCCCATTTTGCGCACTCTGTCCTGATAGAGCAGGTTCATGCTACTACCACCGTCCATAAGGACTCGCGTGAGGTGGAATCCGTCGATGATTGGGTCTCGGACCAATGCGGCTAAGCCGCTGTGACGGATGCTCGAAGGGTTATCCCTACGATTAAAGGTGATCGGGCAAGCTGACCATGGGTTGAATTTGGGGGCGACTGGCTCCATCGCATAGACGTCCCGTAGTGCTCGCTTCCGTCCCCGCTTGGGATTGTGGGTGGCGTAGATCATGTTAACCGTTTTCACCTGGGGAGGAAATTTCTTCTGTGCCCCCGTGTTCGGACGCCAGGGCTCCTTGTTATCGTTGTTGTGCAGCCCCTTGTCCTTGTTTTTGGCGTTTATTTTACTGGCCTGTTTGAACACCCAGCAGTCTCTATTAGTGTGGTTGGCTGGTTTGTCCGGGGTGCCATGAATTTGGCACAAGCGTTCCAGTAGGCGGTCCAGACTGGACGGTCCCTGATTGTTTCTTTTGAACGGCTTTTTCCGCTGACCGGACTTGGATCTGCTGAATCCGGCGTTGACTGACGTGTCTTCAGTGTTGTCGCCGTTGTTTTGTCGCTTATGTCTGTTGCGCTGTGGCTTGTCGTTATTGTCACGGACATCCGAAGTGCCAGAATGTGGCGTAGTGCTGCTGCGAGCCAACCAGCTATCCTCGCCCGCGCAAAAGCAGGTCATTAGTGTCGTGAGAGCTGCCATGGATTTGGGTTTTTCCTGGCCGAGGTGTCGGGCGAGCCACTCGTCATGAATATTATGCTTAAAGGCCGCCAGGGCTTCGGCATCCGGACAATCGACTATTTGGTTCTTTTTAGTTAGGAACCGAGTCCAGAATTTCCTTGCTGACTCTCCGGGCTGTTGAGTAATATGGCTCAAGTCATCGGCATCCAGTGGTCGCACATATGTGCCCTGGAAGTTGTCGAGGAACGCGTCTTCCAGGTTTTCCGAACTGCCAATGGAATTTGCGGGCAGGCTGTTTAGCCAGTGTCGGGCGGGTCCTTTGAGCTTAAGGGGAAGATACTTGATGGCGTGTAGATCGTCTCCGCGGGACATGTGAATGTGGAGAAGGAAATCTTTGATCCATACTGCGGGGTCTGTTGTGCCATCGTATGATTCGATTTTTACGGGTTCGAACCCTTCTGGGAATTCATGATCCATCACTTCATCAGTGAAGCAGAGGGGGTGTGCGGCGCCTCTGTGTCGGGCTACGTGGCTACGCAATTCGAATTGGTCTGGGTGGCTGTGTTCGGCCCGGCCGGACTTGTTGATAGTGTATCCGGCGTGACGATCATCGTCGCGTGTTGGGGCGCGCCCCGCGATCCGTAGATCGGTCTTGGCTGTCCTGCTTTGTTTTCCAGTATATCTTGCAGGTCTTGCCTATTGCCCCGGGCCATAGTGTATTGGCGTGGGGGTGCGGGCTGGTATTCAGGCTGATATGCCATTTTATCTCGTCCACGATGAGGCCGGTCAGCCGTGTGGCGCTCGAGTCCATATTCCTCAGCTGCCAGAACTTCAGTCCATCTATCTGTGAGCAGGTCTTGATCAGCTTGGAGTTGCTGCTTCTTCTTTTTCAGGCTCCTCGCAGTGGCCATAAGCCGACGCTTGAAGCGTTCCTGCTCGACGGGGTCCTCGGGCACGCCGAACTCATCGTCGCCGAGGCTAATCTCGTCTTCGGAGGGGGCATGTAGTTGTCCTCCTCCAGATATTTGTCTGTCGCCTGTTCGTCTGGGCTGACCTGCCCGTCTTCCTGCTCGGCCTGCTCGAAGGCAGGCTGATCAGGGTTGTATTCCTCTTCGGCACCATCTGGATTGTTTTCGTCTCCTGGGCCGGTATTGCTGTGGCGGGGCTTGGAGCGGCGCCGACGACGCCCATGCTTTGCTTTTCTCCCTGAGGGGTTATCCTCCATTGCCTCATCGCCATTGGTTTCCTTCAGAGTGTCCACCATATATATATCGTATGAGGAGGTGGCTGTCCACCGCCCCGTGAGCGGTGGTTCCTGTTCTTCTCCTGCATCGTCGTCCATACCGTCGATGTCTTCGGAGTCGAAGTCAAGCACGTCGGTTAGATCATCGACCGTGGCAATGAAGTGGGTGGTAGGTGGGCAACAAATTCCTTCGTCGCCAGCTTCCTGCTCGAGCCGGACATAGTTCGGCCACGAGCCTCCTGACAAAGAGAGAGACTTTAACGAGTTCAGCACGTCGCCAAAGGGAGAGTGTTGGAAGATATTGTAACACTCCAAAAATTTTGATTTGGTTTTTATCAAATTCTTTAATTAATTGAAAGGAGGTTATTTAAAAAAAATTAAAGAAAAGACTCTCCTTCTCAAAAAAATTCTTTTATGACCAATATTTTTTTTGGGTTCTACCTAACCTTGATTTTTGGTCTTGAGAGTTTTCATCTTGTGTTGGCTCAACACAAATAATTTTTGGAAGGTTTTTAGAATTCTTTTTATTAAAAAGAATTCCTATAAATTATGGATTTATTCTTTCCCATTCAAAGATTTCTCTTTTGCCATGCCTATGTTGAAAACTTTGTTCCAAACCCACCTCCCTACTTTGGGTCAACCCAAGCATCCAATTCCAGCAAGTTTCAACTTCCCCTAGATCATATTTCTATTTATTTTAACCTCAAAATCTTTTCTGTCATTTAATTTGGACCTTAGAGATTTACAAAGGAACTGCTAGATTTCCTTAGAGTTTTGACTCCAAATAAATTCCTCTGGCTAGTCCTTAGCACCCTCAACCAAGATCCATCAAGATCGGCTGGTCCACAGTTCAAATTTTTCAAAATGTGCTTGCTGCAAGTTTGGACTAGATTTGCCATTTTTGGTGAAATTCATTCTTTTTCTTTTCCTAAAAATCTGAGATAATTCAGGCAGTCTCCAGATGCATCAAGAGATCACCTCACCAAGGATCAGCTCAAGGAAAAAATTTCACGTGCCTAAATCATTTCATCGAACAGCTGGTGTGCACTGTTTCTGTCAAATTCAGAAATGCAGTGTTCAGTTTTCAGTGGCAGTGTCGTTTTCTTCAGAACCCCGGCGTCGATCTCGCCAGTGCTCGCGTTGGCGCCTTGCTCACTGCTCCCCCTTCTTATCCATCACGCTGCACGGTCGCCTGGATGGATGCGAGCGTTGGGATTGAGCTGGCAGGGGTACATCGCCCCCGTGAGTGGCGGCAGCAACGTTTGCTGCGGCCACCAGAGAGGCTCAGCGGGGTACGGCGCCGTCCAGCACCGCCCACACCACCAGGAGCCGCCACGGGGCCGTCCCCTTCCCCGTGCGTGCCGCAGAACCGTTGTGTGGCCTGGAAAGCACAGAGCGCACTCTCTGCCGCCGACGTGCCCGTGAGGCCGTTCCGTCGAAGGCCTGGAGTATCGCCCAAGTTGTACCAAGATTAGCTGTTGAATGGGGCCAGTGGACCAATCTGAAGATGCCCAGTCACCTAAACCTCCAGCTCGACCGCTAACTCATCGTAATCGCTCACCGGAGAAATCCCGTTCTCGGCAACCGCCTCGTGCCGGCTATAAATGGAGGCCCCGAGCTTGTTCTCGACCCAACACCTCCCCTCCTCGCCTCAGAACCTCACCACACTCATCAGAGGGCCTCGGGAGAGCCTTCTTCCCCGACCCTGGCCGCCCCGATCCACTTCGGGCTCCGGCAAGATTCTCTCTGGTGAGAGCACCCCCGCCTCCCAAACTGCGTCAGTAGCCTCCTAGTACACCCACTCCTCTAACCCGCACTTCAATTTGGCGTCTGCAGCCCTCCTCGGTGAGATCCAACCTCGACCGAACCACCGTCCGCCGGAGAGGAGGCCGCCGTCGACGTGGTGCTTGCCGATGACCAACTCCACCACCCACAGACGCGGGAGAGCTCCGTGAGTCCGTAGGTACCCTCCACTCCCCCTGCCTCGCCGTGGATCAACGCCGGCGACCACCGCGAGCCTCGGGTGCCGGCGGGACTCTGTTCTGATTTTTAAACCTGACGGGTGGGACCCCCTCATCAGCTTTTCTCTTTTATTCGAAACATTTTCTGAAAGCGCCTTCGGGCAAAGTACGTTTTCTAACCGAAACGTTTTTTGTTTTTTTAAACTAGCCCTTGGAAAGTTTCTGTTTCATCATAGATTAGTCCCTGGACTAAAACCTTAATAACTTTAAAACAAAAGATGATTTTGAGTTGATTCTTTTTTCTGTCATCTTTATTTTTCTATCTACTTTTTATCATATTTATTTGAAAAATATTTGGAACAATTTTTATGCACGCGCGGTGTTTACGTTAGTATCCGATTTCTTTTATAACGTAGATACCGAAGGAGGTGACGGAGCCGCAAACTTCGCCGAGCTAGACTCCGACTACTCTGAACCTGGCAAGCATGTTTGAACCTTTGATATGATGAGTGTCTTGCATGTTTGCTTGAGTAGTTTTCTTATGGCATGTTTATATAAGCATTAGTGAATGTTATATTGCATGCAAGGCAAGCTACAAGTGAGCTTCGAAATTTGATGTGTTCATATGATGGTGAGACAACCTGATCATGTGGTGGCATGATAGGTTGCAAGCTGGTATTGTCGAAGTATGCCAGTCTCATGTCAACCGTTTAACTCCAGTATTAATGTGGATCCAGTCATGTTCCCGTTCGTCCCCTTTTTCATGCTGCCACATGTCTTTTGCAAAGAATGCGGTCTAGTCAGTTGCAAACCTCTTTCCTCGTACACACCAAACAGAGGGGCTGTGATGAGGGTTCCATGGCCCTGGATTAAAGCCTGTCATCCGGTCAAGAGGCATGGGTGTTTCCGGTTGGGACCGAGAGGGGGGCACCCCTTAGAGCGCGCGATATAAATTTGATCCCATGCTACTCGAGGTTGTGGCCTCCCTGTCTTAGAGTTTTTCTTGAAAGTTGCCTAGGGTGATTCTTGGCAGCGGAATGTGGAATGGGTGTGTACTGGTTAGATGTGTTTCTTCTAAAACACTGTAAACGGAACTAGTCCTTTGTGACTACGGGAATCCGTTGGCTGTGGGTAAAGAGTACAAACTCTGCAGAGTCAAAACCATTCGAGTAATCGTGTCCATGGTCAAGGACTGTGATCAACATATCAATGTCAGTATCTGTGTCAGTCTCAACGTCCGTCTCAGCGTCAGTCTCAGTGTCAGCCTCAGTGACAATCTCCGGTGAATAAAAATGAGTGGTAAACCCGGCTGAATGTTATTCCTGTGGATGGACTAACCAGTTTATTATTATGTACTGAGCATTTCCTTGGGATGATTTAAATTCATGAGCTACTTGAATTCGAATGGTGAAATATAAGCCCTTTATGTGATGTCGCTCAGACGTCCGACTGTGGCATTCTCGTTATTTACTTTTGATATAAGCCCTTTATGTGATGTCGCTCAGACATCCGACTGTGGCATTCTCGTTATTTACTTTGGATATAAGCCCTTTATGTGATGTCGCGCAGACGTCCGACTGTGGCATTCTCGTTATTTACTTTCATTATAAGCCCTTTTCTCGATGTCGCTTAGACGTCCGACTGTGGCATGTACTGTCATTTACTTTTCAATATAAGCCCTTTATGTGGCGTCGCCCTGACGCCCGACTGCGGCATGTTAATTTATTTTTACCTTTCGAGGCGTCGCTTCAGACACCCGATCGGTCTTCAGTTATTTTATTGGGATTTCGGGAGGACTACCGCCTGACTTTCTTTTTATTTAACATGCAGTGCAAATTTATTATCTGAGTGTGCATTACTAGTCTGCTCATGTGCATCATGTTTGCATTTGTTATATCTTATGTCCAAACTGTCTTGCGAGTACATTCAAAGTACTCACCTGGCTTGTTGATTTGGCCAGATGTTGATGAAGGCGATCTTATGGATGAAGAGTACGATTGCGAGTCCGATGCCTAGAGGAGCCCTAGTCAGTCCCGTGCGATCCTGGAGTTGGTCACTTGTATTATATACGCTTCCGCTACCCAAAATAAAATCATCGAGCCTCACTCCGGCGCTTGATGAGCTGTAAGATTTAGGAGTCATGTCACCCACTTCACTGTGACATAACCACCACCACTTTTATTACGAGTCAGTAGTTATGCCACCATACTCCTTGTGTCATATCCGCCTTTATGTATCATATCGGCATGCTTGTAATAAATTGTTGAGCAGCCTCAGCTCAAGCCTGTATAATATTTAGTACTTCTGGATTTCTGTATCAAGGGTTTGTCTACCAGTAAGGAGGATTTTTCTATACTGGTCGGATAAAATGGTCGATTTTTCAAAAAATATTTTATTGGAAAACCGGTCCTGACAGATATCCGCTGTGTGAACTCCATTACAGGAGCCCAACCAGGTTCGGCGGGCTCAGGAGAGCGTGGACTGGAACCTACAGCCAGGTACGAGTCCGGGGGTCCGACGTCACAGGCTTCTTTGGGGGCGAGGCCTGTGTTCGGCTCTACCGCCGATGAGTGTGCGGCCTGCGGGGCGGGGTCCATCCATCCGTCCTTAGGCAACGCGATCTGCTCCGTATTTAGGTCCGGGTCTACTGCAGGGATGACATCCCAAGCATTGTCCCACAGCAGGTCTAAGCCGTGCTCATCGTGACTGTCCGGCGCTCCTGGCACAGGCCCGAATCTTTTGAAGATCAAGTCTCTGTGGATATCCGCCGTGTAGTTCAAGTTTCTGAACCTAGCCTGGTGGCTAGGGGCGTAGCTGTCGATCTGCTCCAGTTGGCCAAGCGAATTGGCCCGAAGTGCGAAGCTGCCGAACACAAAGATCTATCCGGGGAGAAAAGTCTCACCCTGGACCGTGTTGTTGACGATTGAAGGAGCCATCAAGCCCTGCAGCGGTGACACAGAGGAACTCTCAATGAAAGCATCAATGTCGGTGTCAAAACCAGCGAATCTCGGGTAGGGGGTCCCGATCTATGCGTCTTAGGCTGATGGTAACAGGAAGCAAGGGACACAATGTTTACCCAGGTTAGGGCCCTCTCGATGGAGGTTAAACCCTACTTCCTGCTTGATTGATATTGATGATATGAGTAGTACAAGAGTAGATCTACCACGAGATCATAGAGGCTAAACCCTAGAAGCTAGCTGATGATGATTATGATTATGATCATGATCGACCTTCTAAGGACCAACCTCTCCAGTTTATATAGACACTTGAGAGGGCTAGGGTTTACATGGAGTCGGTTACAAGGAAGGAAATATAATATCTGGATCGCCAAGCTTGTCTTCCACGCCAAGGAGAGTCCCATCCGGACACGGGACGGAGTCTTGAGTCTTGTATCTTCACGCTCCAATAGTCCAGACAAAGTATATAGTCCGGCTGTCCGGATACCCCCTAATCCAGGACTCCCTCACCCCCCTCCAAAGCGGCTATCATGCATTGCTTGGGAGAACGGCCTTCGCCCGCTTCAACGCAGTACCGCATTACACCTACCTTACACTCAAGATGCCCGGTCCACGTGGTGTCATCACCGTTAACGGAAACACAGAGCGCTCTTCACGCACGGAGGAATACATGATGGCTCCAGCTGCAGGACTCTAAGCGGCCTCTAACACCAGAAAGCATGACTGGTCATTAAGACCACGGACACGGTTAGACGAGTCCGGCAGCCCGGATAAATCTGAGCTAGGGCGCCATATATGTAATCCCATAGAGGACACCAGGGGCTATAGATATTTAATAAAGCCCCACTGTTGGCTTGACCTCATTAACAGGCCAATGTCTTACACTTTTACTATCCATCGCATGCTCATGTTATGCTCTTCTACATGAATTTTTCTTTTCACATGCACCATTCGTGCGATACCCTTCCAGGACACGGCACAACGGAGACAAAGGCGCAGACGTGCAGCAGGGTCCCGCTCAAAGGTTTCTCTTTAGATTAAGCCCCTGTGTAAACCTATTTTATTGCCTCTTGTTGTTTATACATCCCATGGGTACTACACCCACAGAGGACACTGCCGTTATTGGCATTTCGCCATGACAGACTAATGCACGTACCTGGAAATACAAGGTTCATAATGAAGGGCGTTACTCAGCCCAGTATATGTTACAAAGTCCGAATACCTTCGGGAGTGTTCGGCGTCACGAGTTTGGCCTTATATGCATCAGCTCCGAATCATGTCTTTAGTCAAATGTTGGGTTTGCCCGGCTCCTGGGTTTGCCGCCTTACGTTCCGTTCTTATCGGCTAAGGCAGCCAAAGGAGAACTACTGCGATTGTGCCCTAGTTATTCCGGATGAGCACCTCAGTAGAGAAAGCCAAAAACTGACTATCATGATATAGCGAGAGACTATTCAACCACTCGAAGACCTATCGGAATCTTTAGGACTCCTCCGCATTAACGAAGGACCGTTTCCCGGTCATGTACGCACGTGCCTATATTCGGATGCACGCGAAGGTACAAGGGGCTACATAGTAGCCCCACTATCAAACTCCTATGGCTAAGTGAAAGTGTTACAGCTATATAGTCCGGTTGCCTAGTTCGGCGTGCGATCACCTCCTTAATGGACCAAGACGTTGGATCAAGTGTGATTACGCATATTTCTCGCGAACACCCCTGCATTGTATGCGTGGGGCTGAAGCCAACGACTGCTAACTTTCAGATTGCACATATACATAAAAACAGTCGCACAGGAGGCACAATAATACTTTCGGGCAAAAAGTATAAATATAGCCTCATAGTCAAAATAACATTGTTTTTACAATAAACATGATTTGTCACTCGAACATGATATTCTTCGAGCACTGAGCCTCTATTAAACGAGCACCTTCTGTTACCTGCTCCAAGTAGTCCTCAGCCGGATCTTGGCCTCCCGTCGGATTCTGGGTCGCAACGATGGTGGCCTCCATATCTGTCCAATATGCTTTAACGCGGGCAAGAGCCATCCGTGCACCCTCTATAGGAGCCCCGTCCACCGAACACAGGGGGACAGAAGAAGTTCCCCCCTCAGGTTAAAACGGTGAACATGATATATGTCACCCATATCCCCAAGAGAGAGTGCAAAAACGCGCTCAGGGACGTCTATGCGATAGAGCCAGTTGCCCCAAAATTCAATCCATGGTCGTCATGCCCTATCACTTTCGATCGCAGGGACCACCCGACCAGCATCTGTCATGGCGGTTCTGCCGCATGGGTCCCCGACCCAATAATTGACGGATTCCACCTCACGTGAGTCCTCATGGACGGTGGCAGCAGCCTCAACCTGCTATATCAGGATACAGTGCGCAAAATGGGCATCGGTCCATCAAGGATCAAGCCCACAAAAACTACCTTTAAAGGAGTTATACCAGGTGTAGAGGCCCGCTACATGGGCTCAATCACATTGGAGGTCGTCTTCAGATCTCCGGACAACTTCCAAAGCTAAGAGTTGATCTTCGACATCGTCCCCTTCCGTAGTTGTTATAACGCCCTACTTGGACGAAGTGCATTTCCTCGATTTAATGCGGTGCCACACTATGCTTATCTCAAACTTAAGATGCCCAGACCACGCGGTGTCATAACAGTCAATGGAAACACTGAGTGCTCACTCCGTACTGAGGAGCACACAGCCGCTCTGGCAGCAGAGGTACAGAGCGGCCTTACCAAGCAGAACTTTAATTCGGAGTCCAAGCTCCCGGACACTGTCGAACGAGTTCGGACTACTCTGCAGCAGGACAGTCCAGCTCGTCAAGAGCTCGACTAGCAATTTGGCCTCCGTCTCAGTCCCAGGGCGGCGTACGTACCGTGCGTACATAACTACACACTCAAAATATGATGGGCATAGACGGAGGCCTAACGTTATTGTGGCCCATCATATGGCTCACACACATACCTTTTCCTTTTCCTTCTTATCATTTTTTTTCACAGGCCCCTCCTGACGGCCTGATCATCGGTCCTTTCGAAGGATATATATATACCAAGGCGGCAAGCAGTACGGGCGTGTGGGGGAATCTCTAGATGTTCTTCTTAATGATCATTCTACCTGTCTTCGGGACCCGCACGCAGCTCCCCCTTGGTCTTGGCAGGTTAAACAGCCATATTGTTTATCGCACTATTTGTACAAATACGCTTTGATGTATAATCAAATTACAATAAAAATAGTCTGCGGCCCAACTTATGTGGCATTAGCTTACTACTTCATTTTATTTCGTTATTATTATCGATTGCACCCTTACACTTTGGTACGCTTTAAATTCGCCAGGGGCTTCATTATGCTCCATACTACGGCAAGAAAGTACGAACACTTTTTACAGTAAAGTTCGGCACCCCGAATTTTAGCATTATATGCATTGGCTCAGAATCATGTCTTTGGTTAATAGTTGGGTTACCCGGCTCCTGTGCTTACTACCTTACGTTCCGCTCTATCGGCTAGGGTAATAAAGGGAGAACTACTGCAATTGTGTCTCTGGTTTATCCGAGCAAACACCTCAGTAGAGAAAGCCGAAAAGTGACTATCATGATGTGGCGAGAGCTGGTCAGCTATTCGGAGGTTTAAAATATTTTGTTATTTTTTCCGCCTTGTGCGACGAATCGGCCTTCACCCGATCAGGTGTCTACAACACCCTAGTCTGGATTAAATACTAACTAGGGGCTGCGCCTACATTTCTATTTGTCAAACTCCTATGGCTAAGTGAGGGTGATAAAGCCACATAGTCCAATTGCCTGGTTCGTTGCGCTGAACACCTCCTTCAAGGACCAAACTTTTGGATAAAGAGTGTTTAGATTCATCCCGAACACCCCCGTACTACCTACGTGGGGGCTGAAGCCGACGACTGGCCAACTCTCAGATTTAACAAAACGGCCGCACAGGAGGTAAAATTTTAAATAGCAAGCATTATATTACATAACGGCTCTGTTTCATAATACAGGAAGGGACAATATGAATGACTTCATTCAAAGATAATGTCTTTTGAACACTGCCCCTCTACAATGCAGGATCCCTTCAGGACATCTTCAAAATACCTCTCGGGCGTGCGGTGCTCTTCGCCCGCGGGTGGGCCCTCAGTCGTAAGCTTCACAGCGTCCATCTTCGCCAACTGTATCTTGACACGGTCGAAGGCCATCCGCGCGCCTTCGATGCAGACCGACCACTTGATGGCATCAAGCCGAGGGCAGGCATTGACCAGCCGCTTCACGAGCCCGAAGTAGCTGCTGGGTATGGCTTCGGCAGGCCATAGCCGGATTAAATCATTCATGGCTAGTTCGGCCACCCTATGCAATTCGACCAGCTATTTTAGTTGATCGCTAAAGGGCACCGGATGTTCTGGCGCAAGGTATTGCGACCAAAACAGCTTCTTTGTGGAGCTACCCTCTTCGGCTCGGAAGAACTCCGCAGCGTCAGAAACACTGCGCGGTAGATCCGCAAATGCCCCTGGAGAACTCCAAACCCGGGTTAGTAAGAGATACCTTTTCTTCACGTACTTGCTCTGCATAATCCGGGTTAGTAATAAATCCTTTCTGCACGATTTTTCTGGCCTCCTGGATTTCCCGGAGGGGCCCTGGGCTTCAACCCGGGCATCGTGTGCGCTTTGGCGGGCCTTGGCAAGTTCAGACTCTTGATCCGCAATGTTACGCTCCAAGGACTCGCATTTCTTCATGGCGTCCTGGAGCTCCTGTTGGACCTCACCGACCCTGGTCTCATGCTTTTCACGGGCGGCTTGTTCCTTGGCCGCTCTCTCCTCGGATAGGCCAGCGCCTTCTTAAGGGTCTCCACCTCGGTCGCCGCTCCTAACAATTATCATGGCACTTTGGTCAGCACAAATCATTCATCCTTTCTGAATATACACAAGGTTATTGCATACCTTGATTGTCTTCCATCTGTTTTTTCACACGGCCGAGCTCTTCCTCGGGCCGCTCCAGACTCTGCTTCAGTCCGGATACCTCAGTAGCATGAGAGGTCGCAGCCAGCAATGACGCATGCTTATTCATATAGACATGTCCGGTTAGTCTCCTGCTAAAGTTATTTGATCCTCTGTCCAGCTTTTCTTTCCGAACACCGGACAGAGTCTCAGGGGCTACTGTCTATACTATGACATTCTTTTTATATAATTGTGTCGCTTACCTCAAAACCTATTAGAAGGCTGGTACAGGCGTTGGTCGGTCCGCTCTTAGCGGACCGAACCCTCTCAACCACCGTACCCATAAGGATACGGTGTTCCTCAACAATGGAAGCGCCTTGCAGCGCTTCCAGCAAATTATCCGGTGCCTCTGGATGGACAGAGGTCACTGGCAGAATAGGAGCACCTCCTTCTTTTGAAAGAGGCTGCTTGCCTGATTCCGGAGCCGTATAGGTCTCTGGAATTATATTCGGCTGGGGGCGAATTGGATAAAGCCCCCATCGCCAGTTTCCATGGAGATTTGCTCCCCCATGTGTCCGGCGGCCGAGGTTTCACCCTCTGGCGCCGCCTTGACGGCCTCCTGCGTCTCTCCCTAGCTTGGGGTCCTTCGGGACAACACCTCGGTGTCATACATGGCCTTGGGAGGGGAGGCCGCTGGAAGGGACCCGCTGTCCATCACCTTCGGGTCCAGCGAATTCCCCGTAGATGAGGATCGCTGGAGGACGGAATGGGCCGGGCTGCAGCACATGATTTGACATGTTAAAACCATGAAGTAAAAGGGCCGGATATATGAGCGCATCTTCGAGAACTTACGATTCGGCCAGGGGCTTATCCCTGGGGCGCCATTCGGAGCTACTATCGATGTCCCACACGGAGTTGTCTACAAGGGAGACCCTCCCCTTCTTGGGCACCTCAGCCTCCAGATGCGTGGAGGCTGCTCTCTTCTTCCTTCCCCCTCAGGGGGAGAGTTGCTTTCTTCTTCCTCCTCTTCCTCGTCGTCGGTGGCGGGAGGGGAATGGGTTTTGGCGTCTTCGGACGTCATGTCCGAAGTGCCTTTCTGGCGGAGGCCACCTCTGGTCCCGTTGGCCTTCTTCTTGGCCTTCTTCTCTGGCTCTTGATAGGGCGCAGGAACCAGCATCTTTGTCAGAAGTGGAATTGCTGGGTCTTCGGGCAGCGGAGCCGGACACTGAATCCGCTTCGCCTTCTTTGTCCAACCCTGAGATAATCAATAGGGAGGCTTAGGCGTCTTCCTCGAGTATGCAAGTAAAGGATACACCTTGAAATATGAAAAACTTACCGGACTAGCGGGATGGGCCAGGTCGTGCCCACGGTCCTCGGTCGTATCCGGCCACGTCTCATTGGACTTGAAAAGCACCTTCCAGATGTCTTCGTGTGTAGTGTCGAACAACTGCAGCAAGGTCTAGTGCTTGGCCAGATCGAACTCCCACAAATGGCAAGTCCGGCTTTGGCACGGAAGGATCCGGCGAACAAGCATCACCTGGGTCACATTGACAAGCTTAATGTTCTTGTCTATCATGCTCCTGATGCGTGTCTGGAGTGTTGTCAGCTCATCCGACGAAGACCAGTCTAGGCTCTTCTCTAGCCAGGAGGTGAGCCGCATCGGGGCTCCGGACTGGAATTCGGGAGCCGCGGCCCAGGTGGCATCGCGCGGCTCTGTGATGTAGAACCACTGCTGTTGCCACCCTTTGACGGTCTCCACGGAAGTACCTTTTGGCCATATGACGTTGGGCATCTTACTCATCATGGAGCCTCCGCACTCCGCGTGTTGACCGCCCACGACCTTCGGCTTCACATTGAAGATCTTTAACCACAATCCGAAGTGGGGCGGGATGCGGAGGAAGGCCTCGCACACGACAATGAATGCCGAGATGTTGAGGAAGGCGTTGGGGGCTAGATCATGGAAATCCAGCCCACAGTAGAATATGAGTCCGCGAACGAATGGGTGGAGAGGAAATCCCAACCCGCGGACGAAGTGGGGGATGAACACTACCCTTTCATGGGGCTCCGGGGTGGGGACGATCTGTCCCTTGGCCGGAAACCGGTGGGCGACTTCCTTGGCCAAATACCCAGCCTCCCGGAGCTTGGTAATGTCCTTCTCCTTGACGGAGGAGGCCATCCACTTGCCCTGCGCTCCGGATCCGGACATGATCAGGAGTGCTTTCTTGAGGCGGAGAGGATGAGGACCTGGGCGTTGGAGCTCGAGAGTGGGTGGGAAGATAGAGAGAAGGCATGGGTGAAAGGGGTGAATCCTTATCTCCTTATAAAGGCAGCGAATATCAAGCGCCTCCCCACTCGCCTTAAAACTTGCCTATTCCCCAAGGGCCATGCAAACGGCACGATTGGGTTACCCATGCCCATATTGATGAGAATCCCACGATAAGGGGACACGCTATCTGCTTAGACAAGACGTGCCAATAAAACCACACCTTGAAACGTGGAGCGGGAGGCTAAAAACCGGTTCGAAATAATGACCGGGCATCGACGTGATGTCATGCTACGAAAGTTGTCAGTAGATTGGACTCATGAAAATATTATACTCTCTGCGGATATGTGTGGTGTTTGTTTTACAGAACTGGACACATTCTCTGTGTTCGAGAGGTGTTTTGGAGTATTCGGAGGAGGAACCCGCCTTGCAATGCCGAAGACAATCTACGCGCCGGACACATCGTCATTGAAGCCTGGTTCAGGGGTTACTGAGGGAGACCTGGATTAAGGGGTCCTTGAGCGTCCGACCTATTGGACATGGGCCAGACTAATGGGCCATGAAGATGCAAGACAGAAGACTCTCTCCCGTGTCCAGATGGGACTCTCCTTGGTGTGGATGGCAAGCCTAGCATTTGGATATGAAGATTCCTTTTTCTGTAACCGACTTTGTACAACTCTAGTCCCCTCCAGTGTCTATATAAACCAGAGGGTTTAGTCCATAGAGGCAATCACAATCATACAAGCTAGACTTCTAGGGTTTAGCCATTACGATCTCGTGGTAGATCAACTCTTGTAATACTCATATTCATCAAGAGCAATCAAGCAGAAAGTAGGGTATTACCTCCATAGTGAGGGCCCGAACCTAGGTAAACATCGTGTCTCCTGTCTCCTGTTACCATCGACCTTAGACGCATAGTTCGGGACCCCAACCCGAGATCCGCCGGTTTTGACACCGACACAAGGTACCCCAACTTGCATAGAATGTGATGTTTTAGTCCCAAACTTGCAAAATGAAACTCCACCATACCCCAACTTGCATTGCATGTGATGATTTAGTCCCGGGCCTATCACAGCTCGACAAGTGGCAGCCAGGTGGCTGGACCAGTCGTCGCCCTCTCTTTTGCAAGAAACCCCCTGCCATTTTGCCTAATCAACTAGCAGTAGAGCGCCTGAATTAAATTTTTCTGGAATCCCACTCGCGTCCGCCCATTACCCATCTGCCTCTGACAGCTCCAGCGCTAGCTCCTAGCTCGACGCTACCAGCAAGCTCGCCACCGCCTTCCAGCTCTCTGCCGCAGTCCAGATCGGTGCCATGGTCTCCTGGTTGGACAGTTCATCCTTGGCGTCGTTGTCGGACAGTGACTCAGTCACCAGTCAGGTTAGCCGTCGGCTCCCCCATGTCAACACAGTTAGGGTTAGGGTTCCAGTAGTAAAATTTGGCCAGTGCGTGAAGATGTTGATTTGTTATTCTTGTAGGCACTTGCCACCATTTTCTACTCAGAATGGAGAGGCCCTGCTACTGAATTTGTGTATAGATGTGAGCACCAAGCTGTGTGTGAGAAGTTTGTTGCCTCCGATTCAGTGGATAGTGACTGAACTCTGAACAATTGTTGGCCAGCTTCTGATTCATGGCAATTAGCAACAAACTCTGTGTTCTTGTCTAGTTTCTTCTTGATCTTTGGGCATATTCTCTGCCCTGCACACTTCTCTATTGCCTCTCTCTGTTTACTAACTAGCCTTTGCATGATCTTGTAAAATATATATGCAAGCATTGACAATACTTCCATGTCTCTGCTCTCCAGAATGTAGCTGTAAAAAATGTTGCACCAATTCTGATTAGTATGATGTCATAGAATGCTGCAACAATACAACAAAATTAAAACATAGGAAGAGGTACGGTACTTCATAAACTGTTGCAGAGGATGTACCAGTTAAGTACTTTAGAGTTATTGTTCAGCAGAATATCACACTTAGAAAAAACACTAAAAATGCTTTACACCATGTCTTTGCATTGGATCCAGTCTTTCAGTCCAGTTGAAGGCAGCTGAGCTGCGTCCATCCATTTTCTCACATTTCTGGCTCCACTTCACCCTGTTTGGTGCTCTTGTAATGGCCCATGGATCTTGCTTCAGCAACTCTCCTTTGTGCTTCTCATTGAAATTCTGATAAATACGCCTAACACAAAACCTATGCTCAGCATCTGGCCAGATTTTTTGCACAACATTGATCAAACCTTTCTGCTTGTCACTCATAATACTGAAAGGAGCAGTATTTGTGATGTTAAGATCATCTCCCAAAGTAGTGAGAAACCACTCCCAAGAACTTGTGCACTCTACTTCTACCCAACCCATTGCAATGGGGAAAATGCAGTCATTAGGATCAATACCTACAGAACTAAGCAACACTTCTTTAAACCTAGTTTTCATGTGACAACCATCAATGAAAATAATAGGCATGCACCCCTTGAGCCACCCCCTTTTACATGCATCATAAGACCAATATAGAGTTTTCAGACATTTTCTGCCCAGTGGGAAATCTTTGTCTTTAACAAGCTTAGTTGACAGAAGAAATGTAGACCCAGGGTTGGTACTCCTCAATTCATGCCCATAATCCCAAAGCATATTGAACTGCTCTTCTTCATCACCATGTATCTCCTTAAGTGATGCTGTTCTTCCCCTAGCTAGCTTCCATCTGTTAGGGGTGACATGAAATTCGTTGGTGATCTTTCTTGAAAATGTACCTAGTGACATCTTCTGGTCATCTCTAAACTCATCTATGAAATACTTGCACATGAATTTTGCTGTCAGTGACCTTAACTTCCATTTCTTCTGGCATCCATGTTCTCCATAGTAAGTCTTCATGACAAATCTTCCTGTCATATTGTCATTGCCAGCAAAAAGGTACCATGGGAAACCACTTTCACAAACTGCCTCAAGTCTCCTCTTGTCATTCTTTATCTTCTTGATCTGCAATCTGTTTCTAACTGAATATGCAGTCAGTGGATGTCTTAGCTCCACCACATCAGCAAATACCATCCCTACTTTAAACATAGGGGAAATCATGTCACCTTTGCATTCAAAGCTTTAAACTTGTAGTTAAGTTCATCTGCTTGCTCAGTCAATAGGTTCAGATCTTCATCCTTAAGCAAATAGTCAGGTTCCACATCTTCCTCCTCTTGCTCAACGTCTTCATCAACATCAAAGTCCATGTTGTAATCATAAAGATCATCATCACCATCATCTATGTCACAGTCACTACCACTAAAATCTGAATCTGAAACAACTATATCTTCAATAAATGTTTGTCCATGTTTAGTTAGCATGTTGTGCTCAGTGATACGTCTCCAACGTATCTATAATTTTTTGTTGTTCCATCCTATTATATTATCTATCTTGGGTGTTTTATATGCATTTATATGCTATTTTATATGATTTTTGGGACTAACCTATTAACCTAGAGCTCAGTGCTAGTTTCTGTTTTTTCCTTGTTTTTGAGTTTCGCAGGAAAGGAATATCAAACGGGGTCCAGTTGACCTGAAACTTTCCGACGATTGTTTTTGGACCAAAAGAAGCCCACAAAGTACCAGAGATGGACCACAGAGTCCCGAGGCCTCCACAAGGGTGGAGGGTGCCCCCGCCCCCTAGTGCGCGCCCTCCTACCTTGTCGGCTCCTCGTGGGCCCCTCTGACTCGAAACTGACGCCAAAAATTCTTATAAATGCAGTAACCCCGAAAAAGAAACATAGATCGGGAGTTCCACCGCCGCAGTAACCCCTCTATAGCCACCAAATAACAATCGGGGCCCTGTTCCGGCACCCTGCCGGAGGGGGAAATCATCACCGGTGGCCATCTTCATCATCCCGGCGCTCTCTATGATGCGGAGGGGGTAGTTCACCCTCGGAGCTGAGGGATGTACCAGTATCTATGTGTTTGATCTCTCTCTCTCTCTCTCTCCCTCTCTCTCTCCCTCTCTCTCTCTCTCTCTCCCTCTCTCTCTCACGTGTTCTTGATTTGGCACGATCTCGATGTACCGCGAGCTTTGCTATTATAGTTGGATCTTATGATGTTTCTCCCCCTCTACCTTCTTGTAATGGATTGAGTTTCCCTTTGAAGTTATCTTATCGGGTTGAGTCTTTAAGGACTTTGAGAACACTTGATGTATGTCTTGCATGTGCTTATCTGTGGTGACAATGGGATATTCACGTGATCTACTTGATGTATGTTTTGGTGATAAACTTGCGGGTTCTGTGACCTTGTGAACTTATGCATAGGGGTTGGCACACGTTTTCATCTTGACTCTCCGGTAGAAACTTTGGGGCACTCTTTGAAGTTCTTTGTGTTGGTTTGAATAGATGAATCTGAGATTGAATGATGCATATCGTATAATCAAACCCGTGGATACTTGTGGTGACATTGGAGTATCTAGATGACATTAGGGTTTTGGTTGATGTGTGTCTTAAGGTGTTATTTTAGTGCGAACTCTAGGGCTATTTGTGAGACTTATAGGAATAGCCCAATAGATCAATCAGAAAGAATAACTTTGAGGTGGTTTCGTACCCTACAATAATCTCTTCGTTTATTCCCCGCTATTAGTGACTTTGGAGTGACTCTTTGTTGCATGTTGAGGGATTGTTATATGATCTAACTATGTTATCATTGTTGAAAGAACTTACACTAGTGAAAGTATGAACCCTAGGCCTTGTTTCGAAGCATTGCAATACCATTTTTGCTCACTTTTGTTACTTGCTACCTTGCTATTTTTATATTTCAGGTTACAAAAACCTATATCTACCATCCATATTGCACTTGTATCACCATATCTTTGCCGAACTAGTGCACCTATACAATTTACCATTGTATTATGTGTGTTGGGGACACAAGAGACTCTTTGTTATTTGGTTGTAGGGTTGTTTGAGAGAGACCATCTTCATCCTACGCCTCCCACACGCATTGATAAACCTTAGGTCATCCACTTGAGGGAAATTTGCTACTGTCCTATAGAACTCTGTGCTTGGAGGCCCAACAGTACGAGTCTACAAGAAGAAGGTTGCATAGTAGATATCACTCAGCACCCTCAATCAGCAAACTCTGTGGGTTTGTTCCATTTGCTGGAATCTTTGACAAGGGATCTGCCACAAAGACTGAAATTAGGCTATGGGAAGAGGATGCACTTGCTGTTGCAAAACTTGATGTTGCTGTTAGTAAAGACAGGGGCAATGTGCACAACAAATCATACCTGAAGTTGTTGATGAAACATCCTCATCACTCAAATTCTGATCAAACTATCTGAGATTGGTTTATTTGGTTTGCACCAGTAAATGATGTGCTCGATCACAGCATATCCCAACCAAAGCAAGTGTTGTCAAGGAATGCATAGGAGAAAGTGCCAGAGTCAACATAGTCTAGCTCCTCAACAGAAGGGTTCCAGTACTCCAGCTTACTGATTTGGGCCACAGAAAATTTCACCATGCTCAAGTTCTAGTGTAAAAAAGGACTATCTACCCTTTCTCCATTTGTTGCATCACACACTGCATCCAAAAAATGAACTTCGTAATGACTAAGCACTGCATAAATGAACTTCATAAGTGCACAAAATTCAGAAAAGTTCAGAAACAATATTCAGTTAACTGAATATTCAGTTGAATGAAAATAATTCAATTAACAAGATGCATCAGATTTAGTAAACTACAACAACTTAAGGTGCATCGGATTTAGTAAACTACAACAACTTTCAGTTAACTACAGTAAGCTGAAAATATTCAGTTAACTATAGTAAAATAAAAATATTCAGTTAACTACAGTAACTGGACATATTTAGTGAACTACAGTAAACTGAAAAATATTCAGTTAACTACGGTAAACTCAATATATTCAGTTTACTAAAGATAAAGTAACCATAAATGAAATACAACATTAGCAAGACCATTCAATTAACTGAAACTTCACTGCACATGTCATTAGCATTACCAAAACTAAACTAATGGTTCAACAACTTAGCCCAGTTTACACTCTGAATAAAACATCTTCAACAGCAAAAAAGAGTTTAATTTAACCACACAAAAAGATGCATGAGTAGAGTACAAGCTAGAGCAGAACTAAAAGCCAACTAAAAAGGCATGAAAATCTAATTTATCCGCCATAAACCCTAGTTCTCATGTTGAACCCAAACCTAAAATCGTCGGCCGAAACCCTATCTCTATTGCGCCATATATGACCCTATGCAATAAACACCACTACACTGCCTTAGATCGAGAACAAATGGCACCGATTGGAGCTGATGTGCACGGCGCAAACGGCGGGGCGACGAGCCGCAGAGCAAAGCAGAGGAGAGGGAGAGGGAGGAAAACGGCTCACAATAATCTAGAGGGAAGATGCCGAACGGGCGGACGAGATGAGCAGATTCAGGCGCCTCGACGCCGCCGGCCAACGGCGGCGACGACGCCTCCGTCGCTGACATCACCATCACCCTCGCCAGCCCGTGAACTCCTATCCCCCCCCCCCCCGACAGGACAGCGACCAACTGAATCCTCTCGAACAGACACGAACTGGATTCCAGACAAATTTAATTCGGGTGCTCTGTACTGCGGGTTGATTAGGCAGAACGGCAGGGGGGTTTCTTGCAAAAGAGCGAGCGACGACCGGTCCAGCCACCTGGCTGCAACTTGTCGAGCTGTGATAGGTCGGGGACTAAAACATCACATGCAGTGCAAGTTGGGGTATGGTGGAGTTGCATTTTGCAAGTTTGCGACTAAATCGTCACATTCTACCCAAGTTGGGGTACATGCATGGGTGCTTTCGCCTCTAGTTTTATATCTCTAAATTTACATCATTTATTGAAGATGCTCTTAACCAAGCAAAGTAGTTGTTGAGGCAGGTATCATATGATGGCCTGTTGGGATACTCTAACTCGGTTAGAGGTTAGAGTTAGATTCTAACCCTGAACTAACTCTAACCAAAGAGGTGTTTGAATGGCAGGGTTAGATTGATAATAAATGCTTTTTCTCAATCATTTTGCTACTTTGGACCCTATTACCTGCTGGATTTGGCGGAGCGAGCCCTAGCCGAGGCGGACGGGGACGCGCCCGGCAAGGAGCCGCGGTGGCCTCTCGTGCAGCCCGCCGGCGGAATCCGCCGTCCTTGCGCAAGGAGTCGTGTTGGCCGAGGCCGACGGGGACGGGCCGCGCAAGGAGCCGCGATTGCTTACTGGCGGGCGGACGGGCCGCAGGGATACGAGGGGGTTGGAACGGGAGGATAGGGCGGGGATGCTTACCGACGGCGGACGGGAGCACAGATACGGCGAGGCGCCTTCACGGGCGGTGCGAGAGGGAGGGAGGAAGAGGACGAGAAGTTTCGAGGAAGTGGAGAGGAATCTGCTGTGGGGAGAGCGAGAGAAAAATATATTTTTTAATGTTCCCAAGAAAAACTAATCTAAATAAGCATCTCTTGGATGGGTTAGATTTTTTGGATGGGTTAGATGCATCTAACCCAAACTAACCGTTCTGTTTGGATATTTTTGGGTTAGTTGAGTCCAAACTAACCTAAACTCGTGTGAAACCTCATCGGACCGAGCAAAGTAATTGCTGTGGCACGCAGTCAGGACGGGGACCGAGCAAAGGAATTGCTGAGGCAGGTAGTGGACGAGACTGTAGAAAGATTCCACGCTGCAAGTAGCACATGTGTCCCTGCAAAGCTGCCTCGGTGCTGTATGCCATGTGAATCGATTCTCTTTTCTCAAAAGTAGTGTAGTAGCCTACCGTGTTTCATTAGTCTTGCCGGCTCCATAGACAAAGGATTATTTCTTCCCTGCCATCGCCATCTGCAAGGCCAAATCAACAGAGAGAGAGAGAGAGAGCAACAATGGCGGAAGTTCTGGTGAGCGCATCCACAGGGGCAATGGGTTCCCTCCTGCGGAAGTTGGGAGCTATGTTGACGGATGAATACAAGCTGCTCAAGAACGTCCGTGGGGACATCAAGTTCCTCAAGGACGAGCTGGAGGTCATGTGCGCGTTCCTCCTCAAGATGTCAGATGTGGAGGAGCCCGACGAACCAACAAAGCTGCGTGTGACGGCGGTGCGGGAGATGTCCTATAAGATAGAGGACAACATCGACAAGTTCATGGTCCTCGTGGAACACGAGTCCTCCGGCTCCGAGGCGGCTCATGGCGTCGCCAAGCTCATGGACAAGTGCAAGAACTTGCTGCCGGACATCAAGACCCGCCGCAGGATCACCAAGGAGGTCAAAGACGTCAAGAAACAAATTAAGGATGTCAGTGACAGATTTTCAAGGTACCAGATCTGGTTCTCTTTACAGTACTATTAGTACCTACCATCAGATTTGTGACCGATTTGTTGCCACTCAAGGTACAAGATTGACTCCTCCTCCTCTATGCCGGCAAAAGACAAGGTCGACCCTCGACTTCGTGCAGTCTACAAAGACGCCACGGAGCTCGTCGGAATTGATGGACCAAAAGATGAACTAGTCAAGTGGCTGAATGAGAAAGAGGGCCAATCACTTAAATTTGTCTCTATTGTTGGATATGGAGGGTTGGGCAAGACCACGCTCGCCAACCAGATCCGGGTCAACCTTGGAGCGACCTTCGACTGCGGGGCTTTTGTCTCGATTTCACGCAAGCCTGACATGAAGGCGATATTAAGATCTATATTATCACAAATCACCAAGAAAGACGATGCTTGCTCCAGATTAGATGATATACAACTCATCATCGACAAGATTCGAGAATTCCTCCAAGACACAAGGTATGTATGTGAGATCTGCTACAAAGTACCATTGCTTAATTAGCTCGTGTATAACCCGTTGCCTAGAATTTTGCTAATGAAGATTGCTTTGTGTGATTTACATTCGTCCTCAACTTGTATGGCCGCGTTTAAAATTTGAAGTCATTGTTTTTTGCAACTTATGTCGATCTGTTCACTATAAGATATAGCTAAAATCTGTATGCCGATTTCTGGCGCCACACATCTTCTAAGGACCCAAAGCACTTGCATTCGCAGACCACTGTTACCGGATATGCAGTAAATTAGGTTTGTGATTGGCCACTTTAAGAACATAGGGTTTCTAGAGGCTATAAACCTACGGTTATCAGTATTATAATCCTGAATGGATATCAAACCTTGAAGAATCTATATCCATAACACAAAAAGTGAAAAGGGAAGCACTAATAGAGGAATTAATTAATCATGGTCAGATCGGACCAGCCTGACTAGCGTAACATAATGATAACAGTAGGTTGTTGCTTCTTTCCTGGTTTCGTACCAATTTGCATGACGAATTGAGGCGCAGAGCCACCACTCAATATGTGGTCCTACCAATCATGAGGAAATAACTTGTTACCAAAATGTCAAAAGAAAATAGGATATCTATCCTCTTGCGAACATGCTATTGGCAGTGGCAAAACATTGTACCTTGCCACTGGCAACAGCTGCCTTTCGGCCTGAGCATTCATATTTTTTCCTCTTGGTTGTTAAATCTTGCTATTTTACGCTTGCCTTCTATGGCAATTTTTTTTCTTATATTGCCACCAAATTGTATCTAAGAGCAACTCCAACGCGCCGACGCAATTTTTGTCCATTTGAATCGACCAAGCGGACGGGGTGTCCGGTTTTGCCTTTGGGTGGCGCGCCTACGCATTAGTCCGCGTGGGTATTTAAAAAACTTAAAAAGCTTAAAATAATTAAACATAAATAAAAATGCATATTAAAGCCAGTCAAAGTCCACATAATTAAATATAAAACATTAAAATATTAATAAAAAACAGCTGCTCCAGCCCGCAGCCCTAGGCGTCTTCGTCGGAGGAGTGGGTGAGGTCGAAGAATGCTGGCGGCTCAGCCCACGGGAAGGCCTGCTAGTGGGCAGCCAACGCCGCCTACTCCACTGTCTGCTGCTGCGGCAGCTCTGCCTGGCGCTGCGCACGCCTCCTCCTCGCGCTCCCGCCGCTACTCCTCATCGCGCGCCCAACGAAGTTTTGGCGCTCCTCCCCCCTCGGGTTCCCGTTGCATGCAGACCTGGCCGTCGTCCCGCTCCTCCTCCAGCGTGCGGTCCTTCCATGCCACGAGGTAGGCCGCCGCCTCCTCCATCACGCCCAGCCAAATGGGCGGCTCGCTCATCCACTTCCAGACGATGCCCTGCCATTGGTAACGCCGGTGGGTGCAGGTGGTGCTAGCGCTGATGCGGGCGGTGACGATGTGGCTGGTGGTCTCGGCAGGTAGACACTATAGCTGGCGGCTGATAGCTGCAGCGTGTCCTTGAGGCCAGAGCACCAGGAGTCCTCGCGCTGGGACTCCTCGGTGGCGTGATGGGCCCCCTCCGACGCCTTGAGGAACGCCGCCTCCTCCTCCTCAACCTAATGTTTGACCGCCACTATCGGTGGTGGCAGTGGAGGGCAGGCTTCGAGCTGGACGGCGCCGCGGAGGCGCACATGGTGCTTGGTGGTGAACTAGACGTCTCAGTTAGGGGAGTCTGGCGCATAGGTGGGGTCGCGGCGCTGCTCTGGCGTGAGGAGAGCACGCCGGGCCCGAATCTCGTTGGTGCGCACACGCTCGGGCTGTGGCACCGCCGGCACTGGAATGTGGTGGGGGTCGAGGTGCCAGCCGTGGGGGAAGTTCACGTCCGGCCACGGCAGCGAGACGCGGTACTCCCAGTGGTACTACGCGTGGTGCACCGGGATGTACTGGCGGTCCCGTGGCGCTGCCGCCCTCCCGTCCCGCGGCGCCGACACCAATGTGAACCCCTTCGCTGCCGGCCTCACCGGCCCTTGCAATGAGCCGGCCTCGTGGTCGTGCTTGCCTTGCCCTTACCTTTGCCGAAGAAGCCCACGACGGCTAGGGTTTTCTGTCACTGGCGAGGGAGCAGATGTGGACTAGAGTGGGAGGAGAAGTGGATGAGGCCCGCCCCGCCGCACCCTTGCAATTAAAAAGGGCGTGGTCTAGACGTTTCTAGTCACTGCCATGCGGGCCTGAGGTAGGTGGGCGGCATTGACTACATCTGTGGTGGTAGTTGGCTGGAAGACACGCCGGCCCGAGGCGCACACCGAGCGGACGCGCAACACGTCCGTCTCGTGTTCGTCTGAACGCAAATCAGGCACAAATTTGGGCTGGAAATGCGTCCACATGGATGCCGAACGGACGTGATTTGGGTTTGCGTCCGCACGTTGGGCCGGCGTTTTTGTGCCTTTCGACCCAAATGGACACGCGCGGACCATATCCGTTGGCTTGTTAGAGTTGCTTGTACCTAGTACTACTATGTGTGGAGTTATTATCTTTGAGTTTCTCCCCCATCTGTAGCTGTGTATTATTGTGAGATGCTCTCAGGATTTCACTTATTTTAGATAATGACAACTTTCTTGATGCTAGACAATTACATCAAGGTGTATTATATCTAGGATGCACACAGATGTGACATTGTTTCAGGATTTTAGGTTACTTGATAGGTGTTACTATAAATATCTAATGAGCTATAATGTGTATGTTCATGAAACTGTGTCGCAGGTACTTTATCATAATTGATGATATATGGGAGTTAGGATCATGGGAAACTTTGAAATGTGCATTTGTCAAGAATACATTGGGCAGCAGAATAATTATCACAACACGTATAGTTGATGTTGCCAAATCTTGTTCTCCTTCTAGTGAAGATCTTGTCTATGAGATGAAACCACTCAGTGAGGCTGACTCGAAGAAATTGTTTTTCAAGAGGATATTTGGCTGTGAAGAAAGCTGTCCTGATAGCTTGAAAGAAGCTGCCAATGATATTTTGAAAAAATGCCGTGGTCTACCTCTGGCCATCAATGCCATTTCTAGCTTGTTGGCCACAACAAGGGAAACAAAAGAAGAGTGGGATCGGGTGCGACATTCCATATGCTCTTCAAAGGTCAAAAGTGATATAATAGAGACCATGAATTACGTATTATCCCTTAGTTATTTTGATCTTCCCCACCACCTAAGAAGCTGCTTATTGTACTTGGCTCTGTTTCCTGAAGACGAATTGATTGAAAGGCAGCGGTTGGTACGCAGATGGATTTCTGAAGGCTTTATCCATGGAGAAAGTGGACAAGATCTCATGGAATTAGGAGAGGAATATTTTCACCAGCTTGTGAACAGAAGTCTAATACAGCCCGGCAACATAGGGTATAACGGCAAGGTGTGTTAGATAATAATGAGAAATAAACGAGACAGAGAGACACGGATTTTTACGTGGAAACCCTTGCGGGAGAAAACCACGGACGCACGAAGGCGCAATCACTATGATGGAGGAGTATTACAAGCACGAGACGACAGACCGTCTGAGGTGCGACTACATGGGGTATATAAGAGGGCAACACATAGGAGTCCTTGTAGGACAAGTAAACGAGTTGTACTCGTACGCGTCGGTACCAACGCAAAGGCCCATACCGTATATACTACGACTAGTCCAATACGGTACTAGAATTTAGATCATAATTTAACAATCTCCACCTTGATCCAAATTCCCTCCAGTAGTCGAAGAAAGTGAATAACTCCATCCAAATCAGCATAAACACCTTGTGCGTCAAAGTCCATAGGACTAGTGAGAAATACCAACTAAGCCTGAGCAAAGCTCAAACTTATTGGTAGGAACTGGCTTTGTCATCATATCAGCAGGATTATCATGAGTACTTATCTTGCATACCTTCAAATCACCTTCAGCAACAACATCTCGAATATAGTGGTATCTGACATCAATGTGCTTTGTCCTCTCATGATACATTGGATTATTTGTAAGATATATGGCACTTTGACTGTCACTAAATACGGTAGGGCAAGATGAATCTCCACAAAGCTCAGTGTATAAACCTCTCAACCAGATAGCTTCTTTGCAAGACTCAGAAATAGCCATATACTCGGCATCAGTAGTGGAACATGCCACAATAGACTGCAAAGTTGCTCTCCAACTCACAGTACAACCACCAATAGTGAAAACATAACCTGTGAGTGATCTTCTCTTATCCAAATCACCAGCAAAATCAGAATCAACAAAACCAACAAGTCCATCTCCAGTTTTCCCAAACTGTAAATAAGCATTAGAAGTACCACACAGATATCTGAAAATCCACTGAACTGCTCTCCAATGCTCTTTTCCAGGATTAGCCATGTATCTACTGACAACACTCAATGCATATGATAAGTCAGGACGAGAACAAACCATGGCATACATAAGTGAACCAACTGCACTCGAATAGGGAACTCTAGACATGTACTCAATATCTGCATCTGACTTAGGACATAAAGCTGATGATAATTTGAAGTGTGCAGCTAACGGTGTACTCACCGGCTTGGCATTATGCATATTAAAACGATGAAGAACTTTATCAATATACCCCTTCGGACTTAGATATACTTTTCCAGACGGTCTATCTCTGGATATTTCCATGCCAAGAATTTTCTTTGCTGCACCCAAATCCTTCATCTCAAATTCATTACTCAATTGCTTCTTTAGTTCATTAATCTCTGACATACTCTTTGCAGCAATAAGCATATCATCAACATAAAGGAGCAAATAAATAGTTGAACCTTTGACAGTTTTCAAATAAACACAACTATCATAATTAGACCTTTTGAAAGAGAGCATAAAGGTGTCAAATCTCTTGTACCACTGTCTCGGGGATTGCTTCAATCCATAAAGAGATTTCTTTAACTTACAGACAAGCTTTTCTTTTCCAGGAATAACAAAACCTTCAGGTTGTTCCATATAAATATCCTCTTCTAATTCTCCATGTAAGAATGCAGTTTTAACATCCAATTGTTCAAGCTCAAGATCATGCATGGCAACAATACTGAGTAAAGTGCGAATAGAGCTATGCTTCACAACAGGAGAAAAGACTTCATTATAGTCAATACCTGGAATCTGGCTATAACCTTTAGCAACTAACCTTGCTTTATATCTTGTCTCATCATTAGGAGAAACACCTTATTTCCTCTTGAAAACCCACTTGCAACGAATAGGTTTCTTCTCTCTAGGCAATTTTACTAAATTCCAAGTGCCATTCTTTTCAAGTGATTCCATCTCATCATGCATAGCAGTCATCCACTTATTACTATCACCAGAAATAATAGCCTCGGAATATGAAGAAGGCTCAGCATTACCTTCAATTTCTTCTGCAACAGATAAAGCAAAAGAAACAATATTGCACTCTTCAATTAACCTGTCAGGTTTATTAATACCCCGTCTAACTCTGTCACGTGCAAGATTCCAACTGGGCAGAACAATAGGCTGATTTGGAGTGGGAGTGACATGATCATCATTAACGACGGGTTCATCATGTGCATCAACAATTTCATTACCAGATGTATCACCTGAATCAATAACATGCTCCACCTGAACAGTAGGCTCCTGAACAATAGGCTGCTGTTCACTCTCAACGGGAACATTAGTAGATGAAACATCATGTAACATAGCAGATTCATTAAAGATAACATTTCTGCTAATAACAACCTTCTGGGTTTCAGGATTCCACAATTTAAAACCTTTAACACCAGACTTATAACCAAGAAAGATGCACTTAACAGCCCTAGGCTCCAACTTTCCATTATCAACATGAGCATAAGCAGTGCAACCAAAAACTCTCAACTGTGAATAATCAGCAGGTGAACCAGACCATACCTCAATTGGAGTTTTCTTATTAAGAGCAATAGATGGTGAACGGTTAATGAGATAACAAGCAGTGGAAGCGGCCTCAGCCCAAAAACGCCTATGCAAACCTGCATTGGACAACATGCAACGGGCTCTGGAAATAATGGTCCTGTTCATACGCTCAGCAACACCGTTTTGTTGAGGAGTATAAGGAACGGTGTAGTGTCTGACAATGCCTTCAGACTTGCAATAATTCTTAAATTGCTTAGAACAGAATTCCATACCATTATCAGTGCGAAGTATCTTTACCTTCCTTTCAGTTTGTCTTTCAATCATAATCTTCCACTCCTTAAATGCTGAGAATGCTTCATATTTATGCTTCAAGAAATAAGGCCAAACTTTTCTCGAATAATCATCAATAATAGTCAGCATGTAACTTGCACCACCTAGTGACTTCTTGCGAGATGGTCCCCATAAATCAGAATGCACATAATCAAGAATACCTTCGGTTGTATGGGTCGAAGTATTGAACTTCACCCTCTTGTGCTTGCCGAAGATACAATGCTCACAAAATTTCAATTTACCAGGTTCATATCCATCAAGAAGACCTCTCTTATTTAACTCTGCTAAACCAAGTTCACTCATATGTCCAAGACGCATATGCCAAAGGTTAGCAGCATCACAATCAGAATTCTTTGCAACAACTGGAGTAGCGTTACCTGAAACGGTAGAACCTCGAAGGTAATAAAGACCATTGGTCGAACTTAAGTCACCTTTCATCACAACAAGGGAGCCTTTGGTGACCTTCAAAACACTATCTCCACCTGAATACTTGTATCCCTTTGCATCAAGGGCACTCATAGAAATAAGATTTCTCTTCATCTTCGGAATATACCGAACATCTGTCAAAGTTCTGATCATGCCATCAAACATCTTGATTCGAACGGAACCTATGCCTTCAATCTTGCATGGTGAATTATCAAAACCCAAAACGGAACCAGCAGAAGTAGTAGAATCAAAAGTATTAAACCAATCTCTATGTGGACACATATGAAAAGTGCATGCGGTGTCAAGTACCCACTCATCATTGGTCTCAGCACATCCAGCAATAACAACAAGAGCATCATCGGAACTATCATCACGAGCAACGTTAGCAGAATTGTCACCTGGTTTGTTACCTTTCCTCTTTTCCTTGTTCTGCAACTTGAAACACTCAGAGATGTCATGCCCGTCTCTCCTGCAATACTTCTTGTCTCTGGATTGCGACCGGCCCCTGTAGCCGTTTTTACTTTTGCCTCTGTTTCCATTATTGGAGTTCTTCTCCTTTGTCCTGCCACGAACAGATAATCCCTCGGCTTGGGATGAACTCGAACCATCATGAGGCACCATTATTTCATCTTCTCCTTAGAGTTCAAAGCTTCATAAACTTCATTAAGCGTGAGAGTATCACGACTGTATAATATGGTGTCTCTAAAATTGGTATAAGAACTTGGTAGTGAACAAAGTAACATTAAAGCAGTATCTTCCTCTTCATACTTAACATCCATTGCAGCTAGATCAGATATGATCTCTTTAAATTCTGAAATATGATTCAAAACATTACCTCCCTCGGGTAACCTGTGCAGGAATAATTTTTGCTTCAGATGCATCTTGCTGGTGATATCTTTAGTCATGCAAATCCCTTCTAACTTTAACCATAGAGCGGCGGCAGTTTTCTCGCTCAAAACTTCCTGCAAAAAATTATTATGCAAATGGAGTTGAATTTTTGACAAAGCCTTACGATCAATTCTTTTCTCCTCATCAGTCCAGTCCTCAATTCGGTTCTTCCCAAAACTATCCAGTGCTTCATCATAGTCGGATTGTGCCAACAACGCCCGCATCTTGACTTGCCATAGGGTAAACCTTGTGTCACGGTCCAGCAGCGGAAGATCGTACTTCATGGATGCCATGAGTCGATAAAACTGTGTACACAAAATAGTACAAGCCGGTAGAAAAAATTCTTCAGAATAAATTTGCGGAGCGAATAAAAATACTGGATAAATAGCACCTGGTAGCTCGTTGGTTGCCGTAGCAATTGAAGATGGAAAAGGACAAAATCCGGACTACTAGTACTCAACTAGTACTCACGTGAGCACAAGCCTGTACGCAGCAGCAGCACAATTGTACGTGGACTTGGAGCCTGTACGTGGAGGCGTTGAGAAGCAGCAGCACAGCAGCGTAGCAGATCACCTTTTTTGCCTCGGGTGATGGCGTGGAGCAGCAGCAGTTAATAATCAAATCAATCGTGGTTGATTCCCTCTGCACAGCAAATGGGACGCTGCGTACTGGAACTCGGCGACTTGGGATTTGACAGCAGCGGGGCAGCGGAAGTTTTTTCGTGTCCGCCTCGGTCGACTGCTCGGGTAGCCAATCCTGTCGGTCTCGGCTTCTGTGTAGGGCGGCGCAGAGAAAATCGATCCGATGGATCGCCTGGTCGCGTGCGGCGGAGCACACGACGAAACCCTAATTCTCTCGTCCCAAAAAACTCGTATCTAAACCATAGCTCTGTATACCACTTGTTAGATAATAATGAGAAATAAACGAGACAGAGAGACACGGATTTTTACGTGGAAACCCTTGCGGGAGAAAACCACGGACGCACGAAGGCGCAATCACTATGATGGAGGAGTATTACAAGCACGAGACGACAGACCGTCTGAGGTGCGACTACATGGGGTATATAAGAGGGCAACACATAGGAGTCCTTGTAGGACATGTAAACGAGTTGTACTCGTACGCGTCGGTACCAACGCAAAGGCCCATACCGTATATACTACGACTAGTCCAATACGGTACTAGAATTTAGATCATAATTTAACAAGGTGGAGTATTGCCGAGTCCATGACACCATCCTTGATTTCCTAATTGACAAATCCTCCGAAGAGAACATGTGTACTGTCCTAAAGAAACAATGCAAGCCTAATGGCATAGTTCGTCGGCTCTCTCTAATGGGGAATGAGGATGAAGAAATCGTGGAGCAATTGGATCTGTCACACGCTCGGTCAATCACTGCTTTTGGGGATATCAAGCTATTGCCTTCGCTTGGGAGGTCAAAATGCTTGCGCGTGCTAGACTTGCACCGGTGCAATCAGTTGAAAAATCATCATATCAAGGATATTGAAAGACTCTATCAGCTGAGATACTTGGATATCTCTTTTACAGGAATCACGGAGCTTCCCAGGCAAATTGGGGAGTTGCTGTATCTAGAGACGCTAGTTACATCCTATGAATTCCATGAGCTTCCTGAAAGCACAACTCGGCTACAACGACTGGCACGTTTGTTTGTTGACAGCGGTTGTAAGCTTCCAGATGGGTTGGGAAACTTGATAAACTTGCAAGAGCTAGATTGCGTTGATGCCTTGCAGTTGAAGCATGTGGAAGAGCTCGGCAAACTAACAAATCTGAGAAAGCTGAGGATTAAATTGGACACTGATGGGATTGAAGGCAACAAATTAGAACAGTCCAAGGAAAAGCTGGTGTCCTCTCTCTGTAAACTGGACGAATGCGGCCTCCGTTCCCTGAGTATTGATTATGAACTGGGAGAAAAGGATGGAGAAGAGCCGTTCCTCCCTGCTTTGGTTTGTATCCAAGAGGTTTTTGTATATGGACAAGATATCAGCCGGATTAGCAGATGGCTCGCGTCACTTCCCAACCTACACAGTTTGTTTTCCAACGATCCGAAGATAGAGCAGCAGGAAATTGAGATGATTGGATTGATACCCAATCTGATCGATTTTTCACTGTCTTTACACAAAACAGGCGACGCTGGGCGGCTCATCATCAGGCGTGAAGGATTTCAACAGTTGCAGAGTTTTGGGGTTTACAGTACTCGTATGGGAGTTTTAATGTTTGAACCGGGGGCTATGCCGAGGCTCAAGGAGCTTATATTCTATAACTTCATCGAAAAGCCCAAATCTGGTGCGGTCGATTTCGACTTTGGCATCCAACGCCTCTCCAGCCTTGCTTGCCTCAATGTCAGCTTATCCTGCGTTGGCTCGACGGTGGCAGAAGTAGAGGCTGCGGAGGATGCTTTCAGGGGCGTGGCCGAGGCGAACCCCAACCGACCAATACTGGAGATGACAAGACTTAATCCGCACCTTATGTTACGAGACGAGCAAATAGATATGACAGGCTCAGGTACTATTAACAAGTTTGTACTTTTTGTCTTGGTGAGCAGTGGATCAAAAGATGTGCATATGCTTCATTCTTTTTCCGGTAATCTATTTTCAGCTACAACGCCGGCCGTCAAGTCCTAGATGCCTAAACCGAGACGCGCCTTTGATTATGGAGCTCTGATTGGATGCGGCAACAAATAAAGCTCCACATTTCTATTCGGGCTACCTCTTTGTCCCAAAGCTGGTGTACTCTTGTGATTTGTGTTGCGCAACTGATATGTCTGTATATGCCTGGGAGTATCACGAATTAGTGGAATGACTAGTAATAAGTAAGACAAGTATCACGAATTCAGAGTGGGATGCAATTTTTTCTTCTCTTTTCGGTAAGACTGTAACATGCTTTTGCGCATAAGTAGATTGTCATTTGAGTATACTATGACAGTATTGTTTCCATTAATATTTGTGTATTCTTAGATTGAGACTTTGATATGTAACCCAGATTTCTGTTGTTAGGAACGGTAGCTTATCAGAAGAAAAGATGTGGCGTGCACCTATATTCTATAACATGTATGCAGTAATCAGATCCACATTTGTTTTGTATTCATTCTGCCATTGGATCATACTCATTGCCATAGTTAAATGTTTGTGAGTACTTGTTGTCTTTCGATTGTAACCCTATGACATTGGAATAAAACTCCCATATGATTTGCCAAAAAAAAAAACTAGCATATCACTGTTTTTTTTGTAAGTGCATCACATCCAAGAAAACATATATGGAGTAATCAAAAAATTAAACTTGGATGAAAAATGTGAAAATGGCCGAACCATAAATAACATCACTAGATTGTGAAATACTATAATTGAACTTTCTGTTGTCTTGTTTTTTATAAACATGCAGGCGACTGTCAAAGATATACTCCCTTTGTCTTAAAATAAGTGTCTTAACTTTATACTATCTCTAACAAAGTTGTACGAAAGTTAAAACACTTATTTTGGGACGGGGACCACGTCAATGCGCAGACAGATTTGTGTTTACAAACTAGGCGGGTAGTGGGAAAGGATTCCATATATATGTTGAATTGTTGATTATCCACTTTTACTAGGAACGGATCCACATAGTAAGCCCAACGGAGCCAAATCTGCGGACCAGTTCATGAAGATAACAGGAGATCCGGGAAGCTTTCCTAGCTAGATTCAACCGGATCCACGAGGTTTTTTTTTTTCCGAAGGCTAGAACAACAGAGTGTAGCATGAACACTACACCAACCGGATCCACAAGGTCAAGCCGTCCATATCCACCAACACAAAAACTGAGGCAACCAAATCCGTCAAAGGCCGTGTGTCGCTGGCTCGCTGCTCGCTGGTTTCGGTCGTTGACCTGCCTGCGCCTGCGCCGCCGTCCCACAACAACAGTCGGCTGCGTTGTTGCGCCTCTGCTCCCGGACGCACTCACCACTCCCATCAGAGCATTTTCCTCTTATAGCAACCGACCATTGTAACCCCGGTATCTATATAAGTCGTTGGGGTTAGGCCGTATATAGGACAACTTAGAGACACACGATCTCGAGATAGATTAACCATGTACTCGTTACTTCCCAATCAATACAACAAAAGCAGGACGTAGGGTTTTAACTCTTCGAGAGGGCCTGAACCTGGGTAAAACATCATGTCCCTGTGTTCATGTTACCATCGTTCCAAGGCTAGCAGATCGGGACCCCGTACCCGAGATTTGCTGGACTTAGCTCCATCACTGGGTCGATAGCATAGCCAGATTGGATCTACCACCGCGCCGCTGCGGATGAGCTGATATGCCACTGCGCCATCTCGGATGGGACGGTCTGTCACTACACCGCCACGAATGGCCCGATATGCGACTGCACCTCCACCTTTTGACGGAAACTAGGTCGACGACAGTCACATGTGAAGAAGTGTTCAAGAGTCGGCGTGCTCGCCGACGTGAACATTACGGCGGTGGTGCTAGGGTTTGGCCTGGCATCAGGGAAGGAAAGGAAAATGGACGGAAAATGAATATGTGGTACACAAAGAGAAGGAAAAGGGTGCGCCCCTAGGTACTCACTGAAACCGCCTACAAACTAGAGGTGGTTTCATAGTACACACCGCCTCCAATCTTTCTGCAGGCGGTTTCAGATTTCCAACCGTCGTCAGAGCTTTTTATATGAAAAAATAACCACTTTGGTGTGGGTATTACAGGCGGCATTGTTATGTTAGGTCACAACCATTTTCAAGGCCCGCCATTAAGGCTTGTTTTTGTACTAGTGTGTTTTTCATAATTTGAAAGAACTTTTGCCCAGAATCTAAACTAAAGTGATCTTCTTACGAAGCCGGCACCTGGAGGAGCTTTCTTAGGTCGTTGGATTGTTCAAAGCTTGTGAATGAAATGAGTTGCCAATGGAAGGGAAGGCAAGGAAAAAAGAGGCAATTCAAGGTCATGCTATGAAATGCATTGGTCTAGGGAGGAGAATCAACAAGATTGAGGTTGAAAATCAGACAGTGAGATGATGGAAATGGGAGCACAGATGCAGAATCCTACTCCATCCGCTCAAATTATTCGTCTTAGATTTCTTTAGATACGGATGTATTTAGACACATTCCGAATTCAGGACGGGGGTAATAGATGTTTGTTGCAACTGTTGTCAAACAATAATTATTTGTATTTGAGATAGTGACTAAATGTATGCCATGTGGCTTGGATTTTAATAAGTAGCAACAAATTTTGTTACGAGTTATTTGTAGCTCTTCTAAAGGAAAATCAGGGGGGGTGCTCTGCTTCCTCTGCTTTGCTCTGCTTCGGCCGCGCACCTTTGTTACAGCGTACGCTCTCCCGCTGAGAAGTTCCCTCTTCTTCCTCGGTGCCCTAGCTTGACGCCACCGCCTTGCCGTTGCCGTAGCCCCGCCGACGCCTCACATCCCCCCAGCCCTCCGCCTCGCCGCCTCCGACTTCAACGCCGGCCGCACCGCGTCACCACCTCCTGCCGCGATCTCGCACATTGGTTCTCGAGGTACGACTGCTCTCTGTCGTCCAGACAACTAATCCTACCCTAATCAATCAATGGAGATCAGTGCTTGTCTAAGATGCCTGTTGAATGTGAGAAGTTCTGCTCAGACGCCCTTGTAACTCTGAATGTTGGTCGACAGTCTTGCCAAATACAGTAGAAAATTTTATGAGACAGTCTTGACAGAAATTCTGCTCACTAGACTACTAGAGAGAGACCGAGCTATTACTGTTACTGCATTTTTACATGGAACCTGTTCTTTTCCATGTGGGGAATAAGGAGAAGGGAAAACACTTTGATTCTAGTTTCAGTTTTTCGCATATAAAATTTGGCGGATGCTTTGCGTTTAAAATTCGACAGATGGAAACATCATCTGGGACCCTTTCTTCTGCTCTTTTTTGTGAATGCAGACTTGAATGCTCTTTTGCATCCTTTTTTTGTTTTGTTGAGTTGAATGCTTTTTTGCATCTACTTAGAACAAGTTCATGTGATCTTGCGCAATGTCACTCTTCATGTGGTACCTTCGCAACAATTTTGACTGAAAAATAGGACACGTCCTAGTCCCAGCAGAAGAAAGCATCACATGTGGGTAGGAAACACAAACACACTCAGCAATTTCTGTCATCTCACTAGAGAGAGAGAGTGGAAATCTGAATCATCACTAGTTAGTTATAGGAAGTTGCTCATGAGGTGGCTGCTAAACCAGCAGCAATACAGGGATCAGAAACAATAGCACAGGAGTCAGCAATAGTATAGGGTCCACCACCATCAGTTAGCCACAGGCTCTATCTAGCATCAGGTCATTCTTCAGTCAAACTCTCTCATGGGGTCTGTATATCCGACTTGCGGATCACATGGACCTTCATCGTGAATCTGCTCGTGTCCGTCAGTTCGAAGAGGCAGATGTCATCTTCCTCCAGCCCGACATCCGAGATGAATTTGGGCCAGGCTCTGTCGATCCACCAAGTTTTGTTAGATTTCCTCAAGCCCAGTCTGCAGTCCCAATCCCTCTCGTCGCCGTCCAGCAGGAGGCGGAGGCGTCCTGGCTGGGTCAGGAGACATGCCGAAGCATACTCCGGGCCCAAGTACTGCCCAAGAGCGCGAAAGAGTGTCAGATACGACGATCAGCCTCGGATCAATGGTTCATTCCGCAAAAGGAAGAAAAGTTCATTGCTTTATATATAAAGAGGGGCGAAAGCCTTTTTCCGGTATAAAGGAAGAAAAGTGCACATTTTTTTACTTATAAATTGCAGTGGCAAGTTTTTTAGGTGAGAAATGGGTTATGTGTGTGTGAGTTTGACAACGCAATCGCAAATGTAGTGGGGTGAAAAAACGAAAAACCGACTACAGATTATACGCATTGGTTGTGGTATCGATCTGAACTCACCAGAGAAGTTTTGGTAACAACCTCACTGGAGCTAACCACTTTAACAAACACAGGAAATTGGGAACCAATTGCCCGAACCCTCTCTTCGACTTTCTCTTTCTGTTGCCTGTGTAGAGGGGTCGCTTGGGTTGATATGTAGTTGTTGGACCTAGGAGCTTGTAAACCTGCTTCATTCGACTCGCGAACTTGGAGTCCTGAAAAACATTCCATGCTTCCTTATGGTGTTCACACAATGACCACATGTCATCCAAAATGTAGTGAAATGAAAGAAATGCACACATATGGCAGCTGCATTGCTCTGACCTGATTTAGCCCAACCGAAGGACGTTGAAGCCGTGTTCTGAGCTTGTGCACGACGGCCTTCTCTGGGAACATTTGAAGAGTTTCCCGTGTCAAACCAGGTTTTCTCACAACCGCTCGGGTCAAGGACAAGAACTTCGAGCTGGGCTTTCCCCTTGCTTCTAAAGACGAGGAGGTCGTTGTCTTGCATGCGGTGACCATCTACAAAATGACTCAACTCAGATTGGAGGATTACTTGATCGTCACCATGCTTGCTTGCGCCGACAACGTATATCATGTCATTGCTATGGGCTTTGAGCTGAATGGGAGCTTCAGTTATCCCCTCTTTGAAACTGTCCAAAAGCGTCATGGGTATGTACTGCAAGAACACAAGCTGGAATTAATTAATAGCCTATGGATCGGTCGGATTCAAAACACAAGCAGAAAATTATGTGGTGAAGGATGTAACTTACAACATGGCAGTCCTGTTTGGCATTTGCTTTGTTCACAGTTGCCACATGCAGACGAGATTCAGACCTCATGCTGCTCTGAGCTAGTTCTAGCACTTTCTTGTCTTGTTCATGGCTTAGCCTGGTCCCGGGGAATGCGGTATAGTCAATGTTGATTGATGTCTGAACATGTGCAGGATCAGGCACCACTTGTTCTGCACATGAAGAAAAAAGAGTGTTATAACCATCAGAAAAGCATCACCAAAAGCAAGCAATGGACGACCTCAAAGACCAACAACACATATAGCAACATTATGACCAACAAAAGCATAGTTCAGACATTAGATCTGCGCCACGAACGAACACATCCGCTCTGCCCTGGCCGACGGTGATAGATTAAGATGCATGACCTGCGCCATGGACGCCGGCGACGACAGCCATCCCTACTGTTCGTAGGTCGCCATCGGCATCGGCATCGCCCCGCCCCATCCCCCTTGCAACAGACGCCATGGGTGAGAGCGCCCCACTGCCGAGGCCGTGAAGAGGCGAGAGCACGTCCACTCTGCAGCTAGACGGGAGGCAAGGGGTGGATTCGCCGCCGCGGCCGTCGCCGCCTCACTCCCTCCGCGCCGGCCGCCGCCAACTTTTTTTTTGTGGGAAAGGGATTTGGGGAGGAAGAGACGAGAGAGACCGGGCGTTTTCGGTTCCTAGGGTTCGCGCTTGGCTGTGAGTAAACCTGATCATTTGTCGGGCCGGGTCGGGTTCGGGCCGGGCTTGACAAAGCCCGAGCCCGTCCCGGCCCGAAGTACATGAACAGTGACATTTTTTAATTAAATTAATCATTTTCAGGATATTACATTAATTTATTATACCTATATTTTCAATAAAATACGTTTATATATACATTTCGGGCTTTATTCGGGCTTTCGGGTTGGGCTTCGGGTCAGAAAGTGGAGCCCGAGCCCGGCCCGAATGTCGGGCTTCGGGTTCGGGCCGGTGGGCCGGGTTGTCCATGAACAGGTCTAGCTGTGAGTAGCGAGACGCGGCGTGCCTTCGCTGGCTCTCGCTGGGCCAGGAAAAAAATTCAAAAAAGGCCGAATTTATTTGCTCCAGAGGCCCGTATACCGGGGGCAGCGAGAAACCGTGGTTGTCATGACCGGATGAACCGGATATGTGAACCTCGAAGCGGGAGTTCCCACGATACAGGAACCGGACGGAGGAGTTTTGTTGTATGTGATGCGCCTTGACAAAGTCGTGCCATCCAGACATGAGAACAATGTCACCAAATTCCCAACCGATTTTAACAGGGTAGCTGCGGCCATTTGGAGCTTCAAGTTGGATCTCGTCGAACTCGGTGATCAAGTTCCTCAGATGGCTCGCAACTGGCGGCTGTATGCGTTGTCCAAGGAGAAGGAAGGTACACTTGGTTATTTAGAGACATACTAGCCATGCCCCGCGCCGTCGATGAGTTGTGTTTGAATATGTTGTTTTTATTGTTTACAATTATACTTAATTTAAAGCAAGAGAGATATATAGATGAGATTGCAATCATAAAAATATAAATATGAAAAATGACACAATTATTGTCACCGTACGTATTCCATCTTAGAAAACTGGGAGTATACATGATGGTACTTTTCTAGTAAGATCAAACAAACACGAAACATTCACTTCTAACTTAGATCATTTCGGTGGAGCCCCCTACATGCTTGGTGCTTCGGTGCTTGTGATGAAATGATAGAGGGCATTTACAAATTGTTGCATGCAATCTTTAGGTGACTTGGCGCCGGTGCACGTGATGATTGGATCTTCAGTGTATGGACGTTGAGAGTACATTCATAGTGGTATCATGTTGAAGAAATTATCGCATATTTTAGCTAGGATTCTAGTCTGCCTTGTAAGCTCATTTTACTGGATGGTTATTAGGACAGGCCATGTTGAATTGTCATTGATTGGTCCATGTTTTCTCTTGCATTGAAGCAGACTTCCCATTTTGACTTGAAATGAATTTGGCGCCATGTGCGCCTCTCCCTTGTTCACAAAAAAATTCTGAACTTGAAGTACATGATAGTTTTGGTGACCATCAGTTTGTTCTGTTGTATATGTTATATGCTATAGTTAATTGTTGTTGGAAACGTGATGAAGCCACTCGGTGACTCAAGTGCATGATAGCATGTTTCTCATTGTGATTTGAGCGGCACGTGCCCTGGGACGTACTTCCGCCGACGATACGTGGGATCGTGATTCGGGACCATACCACAGCGACCGTAACTGCACTACAGTAACCACTAACCACACACGCAAACACAACATGTTAGCCAATTAACATCGAATTAAGTGGCGCTCAGAACCAACGGAAATGCGGTGTCGGTTAACACCGAGTAAAACAGCATCCAGAATCAAGATGTCCGTCCCTAGGGTGACGGTTGGTTTTAGGTCCCGCGACTAGGGAGGCGATCTAGGGTTTTTTGCGCCGCCGCCAACACCAGTCCGCCTTCCTGCCGTCGTCTCAGTTGTTTGCCCCGCGCGTCGCCGCTCGGGGTCCGTGGTGCTCTCGTCGCCCAAGGTTTCGTGCCCCGTCGTAAACCCCCACCAAAAACCTTTCGTGTGATCTAGGGCACACGATCGTAAGACACCTGGTTTCGTCCCTAGGAGGTGGGATCTGTTGTTTGGAAGCTCGGCGTTGGGATGGAGAAGGTGGAGGGCTTGCTGCAAGATCTGAAGCTTTCGGAGAAGGAGAAGACTGGTGTCAAGATCGGGTGGAGGGGATCTGGGAAGATGGGAGTGGTGGAACCGCAAGCCCTAGCAAAGCTCTTACCGGAAAAACCTATTTTTGTGGAGGCAATGGCGGAAACCCAGGGCCGGATCTGGTGCCCCATCAAGGGGCTGGATTGCAAGGAGGTGGGCGAGAATACTTTCATGTTCACGTTTGGGCAGGAGTCCGGCAAGGTAATGGCGCTAGACAATGGCCCCTGGGAATTTGGCAATGATATGCTGGTGGTGGAGGATTTTGTGCCCAAGAAACGCGTGGAGGATTATACTTTTGAAACTGTTCTGATCTAGGTGAGGATTCTGAGATTACCACTTGGCATGATGTGTCGGGAAGCAGGTGAGGCCATTGGGAAGTTAATTGGTGTGGTACTGAATGTGGAAGCTAGGCCAGATGGGCGGGCTATGGGAAAGTTATTGCGTGTTAAAGTCAGAATGAATATAAAGAATCCTCTAACGAGGGGTTTTACCTTCGATGAGGAAGATGGGTACGCCAATAGAGCAACAGAAGGCAAAGCGACCGTGGGAGAGGAAGACAAGAATTGGTGCCCATTTGTGTATGAATATCTCCCGGATTTTTGTTATGTGTGTGGCATCATTGGTCATGTGGACAGTGCTTGTGCTATAAAGATGAAGCCGGGTGAGAAAAAGCAGTTTGGCCCATGGCTGAGGGCCCCATCATGCCACGCGGGAGTAACAGAGATAACCGGGGTAGATGGGGGGAAGGAAGGATGATCAAGAATGGCAGAAGTTCGAGCAGTAGAGGAATGGGGACGTGGGGAGGCCGTACGCTATCGACTAGTGATGCTCCTTCATGGAGGAAGCAGTCGAAGAGCTAGGAGGACAGGGAGGATGAGAAGGAGGGAGGTCAGGAGGTTACCAGCCCTTTGAAGAAGGGGGTCGAACCGGGGCCGTATAAAAGCAGGAAGAATGGGGCGGTCTTGCGGCTCACGTATGATGATGCCACAGTGCAGGGTACCAATAAAATAAAGGAGGTCGAGGGGGCGGGAGGGGTTGTCAGGCATAGTCCGGTGGAGATAGGTGGATAGGGTGAGCCGCAGGGGTTTGTCGCTAGTGGAGGTGTAAATACCGAGGCCATGCAGACGACAAGGGCCATGCAGGTTGATGTGATACACGTAGATGTTGCTGATCTGGCTATGGCGGGAAGAATGAGAAGATCATGGGTACAAGGAGTGGGAAATCGAAGCTTGGGGGGACTTACAAGAAGATCGGGAGGGAAGGAGTGTTGGGAGAGAGGAAGGGTGTCCAGGCAGAGGCGTATGGCAATATTCTAGGGCTCAAGAGGGGTGGGGAGGGGTTTGAGAGGGATGGGGTGGAGGAGGTGAAGAAGCTGAAACATGGGGAGGAGTTTGAGCAGCAGGTGCAGATGCAATAGGAGAATGCGGGGCTGCCGGGACAGCCCTGCGAGAAGAAATGAAGGTTATGGTGTGGAACTGCCGAGGTTTGGGGAATGGTCCGGCAGTTCGTGGACTTCTGGAACTCCAGAAGGAGGAGGACCCCGACATCTTGTTCCTGTCAGAGACTAAACTAGACAGGGGGAGGATGGAGAGATTCCGAGATAAATTAGGTCTGGACCATGTGGCGGTGCAAAATAATAAAGTAAAGAGTGGTGGATTAGCGTTGTTTTGGCGTCGAGGAATAATGTTACTGTGAGATGGATGGGACGTATGTTGTAAGTGCATCTAGTGCCCCTTAGTGATTTTGGTGTATTGAAGACTTATAGGTTAAGTAACTGATGCGTTTGTGAGTGTACATAGGTCTATAAGTCTATGAGGAGTTTGATATTTACAGAGAAAGTCGACCCCTAAAAATGAAGTTCTTCGACTGAAGACTTTGATATTCTGAAGACTTTCTGAAGACTTTGAAAGTGAAGAAATTGGTGTGACCTTGAAGACTTGGTATTCATTCGAGGAATATGGAGCGTGAAGACTTTTGTTTTCGTAGTTTCATTTTCTCTTTCTTGAGTCATAGGAAACACCGTACTATTAAAGGGGGCCGAGGAAATACTAAGGAAAAATTTCCATGTGATGCTCAACTCAAAATCCTACACCTACCAATCCCTTCGAGTGAAGCCATTGGAAATCTCATACAGTTCAGTCAATTTCTTCAGTGACAGAGACGCAGTTCTTCTGGTCACTGAGGACTTTGCTCTGACTGAGGAGTTAGGAATTCGCCAGTGCGAGTTGCCTACACAGTGAGGAACATGATAGCCCTGAGGAACTTGATAGTCAAATTTCCGACCGTTGCTGTGCTGCGCGCCGGCTGTCCAAAATATCTTATCCACCTAACGATCATATCATTGAAGGGCATTTATGTCTTATCATGTCGGGCTGCTCCCTAGGCTATAAATAGCCACCCCCTACAACCACTAGTTGGTTGGCTGCTCCGAGAGAACTTGACACTTGTCATTTGAGAGCAACCCATCCTCCGAGGACTTTGAGCGAAAATCATCAAGTGAGTAAAATCCCAAAACCAAACCCCCACAAACCCAAAGTGATTGAGCATCACTGAAGAAATTGATCCTGCGTGGATCCGACGCTTGTTACCTTTGAAGACTGTGCTTCTTCCAGACGGTTAGGCGTCAAGGTCTAGAGCATCCAAGAGGAATTGTGGATCACCGAGTGACCAAGTCTGTGAAGGTTTGGAAGTCACCTGAAGACTTACCACGAGTGATTGGACGAGACCTACGTGGTCTTAGTTCAAGGAGAATACGGTGAGTACTGGGTGTCCTGAGTTGCGGCTCAGAGACTGGGTGTCCGGGACTGCGTGCCCTCGAGTTTAAATACTCAGCCGCTCCAACCAGATGTACAACTGAGACAACAGTTGGAACTGGTTTACCAAATCATTGTCTTCACCAACTAACTGGTTCTATTTCCTCAACTCTTTCATTTCCTCATTACTGTGTTGTATGTTGTTCATATCTGTGCTTGAAGACTTTGACTGAAGACTTTCACAAATTCCTCAGTTCAATTTCTTCAGTCTGTTTGTCTTCATCTTGTTATCCTGTGTTTACGCTTTCTGTACTCTGTGCTAGTCTTCATATCTTCATGATGACTATGTTTGTATCCTGTTATGTTTACTTCTGAGTACACATTCCGCTGCAAGTAGTTTTTCACTAAGGAATTTCCTCACCAGCAAATTCCTCAGTGAAGAATTCATAAAAATCGCCTATTCACCCCCCCTCTAGTCGATATAACGCACTTTCAATTGGTATCAGAGCAAGGTACTCCCTTGTTCTATGTGATTTTGGTTTAACCGCCTGGAGTTTTAGTTATGTCGACCGCAGGTATGATCAAGGTCTCGGCTGGGTGTCCTACCTTTGATGGAACGGACTACCCCTACTGGAAGAACAAGATGCGAATGCATCTTGAGGCAATTGATAATGATCTATGGTATGTTGTGGAAAATGGTGTCCCCACTGTCACTCCCTCACTGAATGCTACCGATGTGAAGAGATTCAAACAACTCGACTCTCAAGCGAAGAATATCATATGTGGTCATCTGAGCAAATGACGGTATGGAAGAGTGAGTGCTTTGGAAACTGCTAAGCTTATCTGGGATAGGCTGTCCAAAGTAAATGAAGGAGTTTCAACTCAGCGTGACTCTCGAGTCGATGTTCTTCGGAATCTCTTCAACCGCTTCAAAAGACTCGACAATGAGAATGTCCAACAAACCTTTGATCGCCTCACTGACATTTCAAATGAGCTTCAAGCCCTCGGTGCCACTGACATCACTGATCATGAAGTTGTGAAGAAACTGCTGAGCTCGCTTGATTCCTCATTTGATACTCTGGGACTGATGATACAAGAATGTGCTGACTACAAGTCGCTTGATCCTGCTGATATCCTCGAAAGGCTAAACACTCACGAGTTCCAGCTTGCTGAAAAGAGAGATCTCTATGGCTCAAACTATGGGAAACCACGTGCCCTGAAGGCCAAGGTTGTGTCTGACTCTGAATATGAGGATTCTGGTAGTAGCCTTGGTGATCCTGAAGAACTGAGCCAGGATCTAGCACTACTTGTGAAGAAATTTCAGAAGTTCACAAGACGTGGTCGCTTTGGAAAATCCTCAAGAGGAAATGATTCCTCATCCAGTGACTATAAGAGAAGACATTGCCACGAATGCAAGAAGCCTGGTCACTATATTCAAGATTGTCCTCAGTGGGAAAAGGAAATGAAGAAGAAAAAATACAAGGATTACAGTTCTGATGATGCGAAGAAGAAGAAGAAATCGTCAAAATCTTCGTCATCAAAATCCTCGAAGTCTTCATCTCACAAGAAGAGCAGCTCCAAGAAGGCTCGGGCATTCATTGGCAAGGAGATGGACTCTGAAGCTGAACCTGAGGAAAATGATGAAGAGGAGGAGTCTGAAGAATCTGAGTCTGGTGTTGCGAGTCTGGCCGTCGCTACTGCCTTCGTCAGGAAGTCCATCTTCAACACTGAAGAAACTAACTTCACCGACAAGCCTGATGAATATAATGATGGCTAGGCTCCCACCTATTGCTTCATGGCGAAAGGTGCTAAGGTACTCAAATACAACTCCTCTGACTCTAGTGAAAATGAATCTGATGAGGATCTCAAGCCCAGCTACTCTAAACTTGCTAAAATTGCTGTGAAACAACAACGGGCTCTTGAAAAGGTTCAAAACATGCTAGATAAAAGTGATGATATGTTGGGTGAAGAAATGGATCGCACTAAAGCCTTGACTGAAAATCTTCAGAGACTTCAGTCTAGGTTTGATAACCTTCAAGGTCATCATAACTCTCTCTTGTCTGATCATGAGAAACTTTCTTATGAATTTCTTCAAGAAAAGCAAGACCACGAGAAGCTTTCTCTTGAATCTCTTCAAAGAAAGGAAGATCTTGAAAAGCTAAGAGTGTGTTATGAAGATCTTCAGAAGGAGCGCGATTCATTACTAGCTCAACAAATCAGCACTTCTCAGGAAGAATTTGTTCCTCCATGCTTAAAGTGCATTGAACGTGAATCTGCTAATTCTTCACCTGAATGTTCAAATGCTTCAAATGTTACAAATTCTTCATCTGCCTCTGCTATCACTAATTCCTCATCTGAGGACATTGCTAGTATCACTGACACTGCAGGGCTGAAGGAATTGTACATGACAGGCATGTACAAAAGCCTCAAAGGGCATCAGACACTTTGTGATGTGCTCAAAAAGCAGATCCTCAACAGAAACCCTAGGAAAGAGGGTATTGCCTTTGAGAGGAAACTCAATGCTGATGGAACATATTGGAAGCCTGAGCAGTACCCCAAAACCTCATGGGTTGCTGCAAAGGGACCTCCAGTTGATCCATCTAACTTATCTGGCTTTACATGTGAATCTCCTCATTCTTCTGATGAGTCATTTGACTCCAACTATAAACTGTTCAAAAATCAGAATGGTGAAGTATTTGCTAGATATGTTGGCCCTAACTGCAGGAACGGTTCCCCTATGAAGAAAATCTGGGTTCCCAAAAGTTGTGTTGAAAGTCTTCAGGTGAATGTCCTCATGACACCACCTGTGAAGAACAGGAACCCCAGATCAAATTCTTCATATGGACCAAATTCTTCATATGGATCAAATTCCTCAACTGGATGAAAGTCCTCATATGATTATCGTCGTGCTAACAACTCTGTCTCGCAGGGTAGAGCTAAGGGCTATGAATATGTGCATTATTCTTCAAACCATTATGTTCATAAGTCCTCGAAGAATTACTCTGCTTATTCATATGCTTACCCTAACCCATCTTATGTGAAGCGAAATGGTTTGGCATCTATGCCACCTTTCTCGTATGGTGCTCGCAGAATGATGCACTCTTTGCCACCCCTCCAGATGTGGGTGGTGAAGAAAAAGAACTAATCTCTTCTGCAGGGTCAGGTCTCCAGACGTGCTCTAACGTCTGAAGAACTTACTGGGGACCTGACAAAAATGCCTGAAGGGACGCAGGAGAATCATGATGAAATGAACTTTCATTTCACACGTCCTCATACTGCTATATCTGTTTACTGCTTGATGAAATTCATCTGATGAACTTGATATCATATTCTTCACTGATGAAGCATATGAGATTGTAAGCTACACTAATTCATCTGCAGGATGATCAACCCAAAACCACTGAATGGGTCCTCGATAGTGGATGTACAAATCACATGACTGGTGACAAGAATCTATTGATGGATGCTCCCTTATCACCGTCACCTCTGAAGCATATCATCTTTGCTGACAAAGGCAAAAGTCAGGTATTGGGTCTTGGTAAGGTTGCTATCTCTAAGGATAAGCACATGGACAAAGTCATGCTTGTTGAGTCCTTAGGATACAATATCATGTCAGTCTCGATGCTTTGTGATCTTGATATGGTTGTTGTCTTTGGCAAATATCGTTGTGTTGTGATTATGGAAGCTGACAATTCCAAAGTCTTCGAAGGCTTTAGGAGAGGAGATCTGTATATTGTTGATTTCTCTACAGGACCACAACCAGCCGTATGTCTACTTGCGAAAGCTTCAGAAGGCTGGCTATGGCATCGACGACTTGGTCATGCAGGCATGAGGAATCTGAACACGCTTGCGAAGAAGAAGCATGTCATTGGCATTGAGAATGTCAAATTCCTCAAGGATCACTTATGCGGAGCCTGTGAAGCCGGAAAAATGACCAAGGCCAAGCATCCAGCGAAGACTATCATGACCACTACCCGTCCATTCGAATTGCTTCACATGGACCTCTTCGGACCTAATCATTATTCAGCAGTCACTAATGATGCATCTCTATATGGTTTTGTCATTGTTGATGATTACTCTCGATATACATGGGTACACATTGTTACTTACAAACATGAAGTGCAGGAAGTCTTCAAACGATTTTCCTCGAGGGCTTCAACCAACTTTGGTGTGAAGATCAAGCATATCAGAAGTGACAATGGAACTGAGTTCAAGAATTCCGGTCTTGATGCATATCTTGATGAACTTGGTATTACTCATGAGTTATCTGCTCCCTATACTCCTTAGCAGAATGGCGTTGTGGAGCGCAAGAACAGAACTCTTGTTGAGATGGCTCGCACTATGCTTGATGAATACAAAACAACTCAGTGTTTTTGGATTGATGCAATTGATACTGCTTGCCACATCATCAACAGAGTATATCTTCACAAATTCTTCAAGAAGACTGCCTATGAACTCCTCACTGACAAGAAACCCAATGTGAGTTATTTCAAAGTCTTCGGTGCTAAATGTTGGATTAGAGATCCTCACCATAACTCTAAATTTGAACCGAAAGCACATGAAGGTTTTATGCTTGGTTACGAAAAGGACTCGCACACCTACAGAGTCTTCAACATTGTTCTTCACAAGATTGTTGACACTGTAGATGTGCGGTTCGACGAAACTAATGGCTCGCAAAGAGAGCACCTACCTTCTGTGTTAGATGAACCAGCACCTGAGGATGTCATTCCGACTGAAGAATCTGCTGAAGAATTCATTCCTGTTCATGAAGAACGTCGAGCTGATGCACCTGAAGAACAAGATGAGGAAAATGGTGCTAAAGAAAATGCTGATCAAAATCCTCAGCGACAACCAACTCATCCACGCGTTGCAAAAGAAGTGCAAGTGGAGAAGATCATCGATGACATTAGCGCACCAGGTCCTCTCACACGCTCAAAAGCATCACATTTATCTAACTTTTGTGGGCACTATGCTTTTGTCTCTATCACAGAGCCCACTAAGGTAGATGAAGCATTTCTGGAGCCGGAGTGGATTCAGGCTATGCAAGAAGAATTACATCAATTCGAGCTGAACAATGTCTGGGAATTGGTCAATTGCCCAGATCCTCGCAAGCATAATATCATTGGCACAAAGTGGATCTACCGCAACAAGCAAGATGAAAATGGCCTTGTGGTGAGGAATAAGGCACGACTAGTAGCCCAAGGCTACACACAGGTTGAAGGAATTGATTTCGATGAAACTTTTGCACCTGTTGCTAGACTTGAGGCTATTCGCATATTACTTGCTTACGCTAACCATCATGATATCATCTTATATCAAATGGATGTGAAAAGTGCATTCCTCAATGGTAAGCTTGAGGAAGAAGTATATGTTGCTCAACCCCCAGGTTTTGAAGATCCCAAGAATCCTGACAAAGTCTTCAGACTCAATAAGGCCCTCTATGGCCTCAAGCAAGCCCCTCGGGCGTGGTATGATACATTGAAGGAATTCTTCGTGAAGAATGGCTTCACACCCGGTTCACTCGACCCTACTCTCTTTACTAAATCATATGATGGTGAACTGTTTGTGTGCCAAATATATGTTGATGATATTATCTTTGCCTGTACTAACCAACGATACAGTGATGAATTTTCCTATATGATGAGTGAAGAATATCAAATGTCTATGATGGGAGAGTTGAAACTCTTCTTAGGTCTTCAAATTCGTCAGCAGCACAATGGCATATTCATATCTCAGGAGAAATACCTCAAAGATGTACTGAGGAAATTCGGCATGCAAGATTGCAAAGGTGTCAAAATTCCTATGCCCACAAATGGCCATCTATGCACTGATGAAAATGGTATTGACTTCGATCACAAGGTATACCGCTCCATGATTGGTTCCTTATTGTACTTATGTGCATCTAGGCCAGATATAATGCTTAGTGTTTGCATGTGTGCCCGATTTCAAGCTGCACCGAAGGAATCACACCATAAGGCTGTGAAGCATATTCTTCGATATCTAGTTCACACACCAACACTAGGATTATGGTACCCCAAGGGCTCTGCTTTTGATCTCATTGGATATTCTGACTCTGACTATGCTGGTGATCGTGTGGACCGCAAGTCAACATCTGGCACTTGTCATTTCCTCGGACGATCTTTGGTCTGTTGGTCCTCGAAGAAACAGAACTGCGTATCACTGTCTACTGCTGAAGCTGAATACATTGCTGCTGGCTCATGCTGTGCTCAACTGCTTTGGATGAAGCAAACCCTCAAGGACTATGGTGTCAACGTGAAGAATATGCCTCTCCTCTGCGACAATGAGAGTGCCATAAAGATTGCTCACAACCCAGTTCAGCACTCGAAGACTAAGCACATCCAGATTCGTCATCATTTTCTTCGTGATCATGTGTTGAAGGGCGACATCTCCATCGAACATGTGAAGACTGAAGAACAGCTAGCTGATATCTTCACCAAGCCCTTGGATGAGAAGAGATTTAGCAAGTTGCGTTGTGAGCTAAATATCTTAGAGTCTTCGAATGTTCTTTGAAAAGGACACACATCCTAACCCTTATGCAGAATTGATGACTTAGATGTGCAACACATGAAGAACCGTTTTTCTTCAATCAATGAAGAATAACATTCTAAGTGTGAAGAAATTAATGAAGAATTTGATTCTCAGAACCCTACGACAATTGTACGCAGTGTCTGAAATCATCATTCTTATACGGTGGGTCACGCCACCACAAAAGTTGAAAATCTTCAATTTGAGTTTTTCCTTATTTTTGAAATTCCTCAGTCTTTCAAATTCTTCAACTTTGCTAAATCTTCACTGTTTCCGTCATTTTTCTTCATTGGCTATATATATATATACGTGAGTTTATGTCCTCTACAGCATTCACTTATTGCTATTTCTTCAAGTTGTGATTTCTGCTAAGTGAATGTGATCGGCCCCTTCCCCCTCTATGCTATACTCAACCCAATCTATTCACAAATTCTTCATGTGCGTTCTGATTGAAACTCGTTCAAAGTCTTCACGGTGTCAGCTGAAGAAATTGAGAACGAAACTTTAAAACAAATCTTATCCAGATTTTCGATTTTGCCGCTCAAACCGTTCCGCATCCCACGATGCATTATTATATTCACCCACGATCGTACACGATCTCATCTGCACAGTACGTGGGTGACACATGTCGCGTGAAGGAGAAAGGGCAGGGGCATGTTCGTCCCAAAATCTTCGGGTGAACAGTTTTTCACCGTAGCTATAAATACCCCTCTCCCCTTCCTCACTTCATTTACTCCGCTCGACCGCTGTCTCTCGCTCGAGCTCCTCAAACCCTAGCGCCGCCGCTACTCCATCGCCGCCGGTGAGGAAGAGCTTCACTGCCTCGACCTCGTCGCCGTCGTACTCGCGCCTGCTGAGGAAATCTTCACTCCGCCACCGCCATAGCTGTCTCCCTCTGCCAAGTTAGGGCGTGGGAGATCTAACTTAACGAACTTCACCACGGTTCATCTCTGTTCGTTGTGTTCTTCAGTTCGGGTAATTAAAAGTCACTTTTATTACTCGCTTTGATTCTCAAACTTTTCTGAAAATCTTCAAAGGTGTTTTATTCTTCAATTCTTCACATATAAACACCTCTCACACTGTATGCTCTTGATCCATCTCTCTAAGCACTCATTTCTTCGAGATTCCTCAATTGTACGGATTTTCGATTTGTACAACTCTGGAACCTAAGACAAGAACGCTTAGTGAAATTCCTCAAGGCTCAACTGGTCAAATTCCTCAAAACTTGTCTTTTCGAAAAATCATCTGAGAACGCATATGACCTCTCCAAATTCCTCGCACCTACACTCTGTTCACAGGTACTCATGTCCGCTGCTGAATCACTAGGTTCTCATCAACTTAACTCATTTGCAGCATTCCTCGAAGAAAAACTACATACTTCTTCAGAGTGTTCTATTGTTCAAATTCCTCATCTGAAGAAAATGGCAGAAGGAAAGAGACCGCAGAAAGGAGGAAAGAGACCGGAGGTCATGACCGCTTTCGAGATCCCTGATGAAATATACAAGGATTATTGCACACCTGATGAAGCCAAGTTTGGAAAAGAAAACAAGAATCAGCGCAAAGTGCGCATTCAGAGGATTGAACGAAGATGGGCACGAGAATGGAGGGAATATCGATATGTTACTCCCAAGTACATGAAGAAATTCGCCTTAAATCCTCCATGCCCAAGAGCTCCATTGGCACCTGGCCAAGTCGCTGATCCCACTAGCATCAAAAGTGGTGAAGACTTTCCTGAAGAATGGGCTAGGCGCCAAGCAAAATTGGCAAGGCAAGCCAAGGAGGCAGTGAGGAAATTCAATGAGGATTCTGCTGCTGCTGCTGCCGCTGAGACCTCGGTCAAGCCGAGGAAATCAATGCCGAAGAAGCCTGCTGGCAAGCCAAGTGCTTCACCATCAGCGCCCTCACGGCAAATTCCTCAGACTACTGCTGCTCCACTAAAGTCCTCAGCAGCTCCCTCCAAGTCCTCAACTCCTGTGCATCTGGCTACATGTCAAAGGACTCAGGGTTTCTCAATTGCTTCTGGTGTCTCAGCAAGTTCCTCAGCTGCACCAATGTCCTCATCAGGCCCCACTCTGCTGAAGACAAAAGCAACAGCTGGACGCGGTCCTCGACCAAGTCCAAGAAAGAAACAGGTTGCTTTCCAAGTGCCTTCTGATGATGAAGCTTCTGATGAAGAACTTGCAGAAATCATCAGAGACAGACAAGCAAAGGCCGCTAGAGCCAAAGGAACACCTGTGCCTCTGCTTCTGGATCCGAAGAAGATCCTTGACTACATCGACTTATGGCATCAGGATCCAAACACTCCAATGCCTGATCTGCCTCTGACTCCTGGTCAAAGTCATATGCTGACCCATTTCATCTCTGAAGAGAAATGGAAGTTTGAAAAGGCTTGTGAGATAAATAGAGCACAAGCCAGAAAAGAGAAGCTTCTGAAGAAGAACATTGTCAGACTGACACCTGAAGAACTTCTCAAGGCTCAATCTGAGATCCAAGCCCTCAGCAAAGCTTTCGATGCATACAATGCTGATTGGCAAGGAGCCAAAGTGAGATTCGTCAATTTGACGAAGAAAATGACAACTATTGCAGCCCCATCGCAACAAGAAAATCCTCAGGCTGCAGACTCTGCTCAGCCTGCTGAAGAACATGCCAGCACTGCTGATGACTTTTAGCCTGCTGATGAGAATACAAGTTCCAGGGCTGATGACTCCATTCCAGCCGCTGAAGAAATTCCCAGGGCATCCACTAGTGGTGCGCCTGAAGAAACTGAAGAGATCAGGGCAACTGCACCAGTTGTGCCTGAAGAAAATGAACCACAGTCCTCAGCTCCTCCTGCGCCAACACCAACTCCAATTCTTCCTTCTGCTTATGAAGTGAAGAAGACCAAGGCTGCAGAGCGAGCTGCAGTGAAGAAAAGGAAGGCATCAGCTGCGTCAAATTCTTCGGCCGCGAAGAAAATGAAGCCAATGACCAGCTTGCTTGAAAATCCTATTGATGCCGTTCCCATTTCCTCCATGTCGTCTAAGGAAATTGTTCCTTATGGAGAAGACTACAACATCCCTAGCGGATCTGATGAAGAAAATCACTCTGTTGCTACCTCAGAATAGTTTGATGAAGAAATTGAAGTGGAAGCATTCCCTTCAACACCAGTCGTTTCCTCACCTTCGCCTCAGTTCACAGCTGAAGAGGCTGGTGTTGAGGAAATTGAAAAAGAAGAAGAAGATGTGGATATTGGATGCACTACACCAGTGATGAACGATGACTTTTGGGAAAGTCAGCATCCCAATACTCCTCTCTTCACTCCTATTCAACAAATTCCTTAGTCCCCGGCTACAACTGTTCAAATGGGCTCTAAAGAAACTCATCCCACATCGTCTGTTCATGAAGAAATTCCAGCCGCTAGTGCTGAAGAACCTGCTGCTGCTGATCCCCAAACTGCACAAGATGAGGAACCAGAAATTCCTCAGCCTGAAGCACCTGAGATCGTGATTCCTGAGGTTGTGCTGCAAATCACTGAGACTCCTCTGCCCAAACCGAAGAATCCGTTCTCTAGCAAGCAAAAGTTCAAGGCTGAAGACTTCTTTTCTGAGCATGTGTTCTTCACTGATTACAATCCATATGACTTTACTCGCATAAGGAAGAGACGTTTCTGGACTGCTACTCAAGCCAACTTCTATTCCTCAGTGCTCTTTGACAAGGACAAAATCTTCGATCATGAGCATATTCCTCATGTGGATATGGAATCTCTGCCGTGCTTCAAGCCAGTCCTCCGAGTTATTCACGATGCAGGACTACTGAATTTCTGCACTGATATTTGTGATTGGAATGAAGAACTCATTCTTCAGTTCTATGCCACTTTGCATATCACCGGAGATGCTGAAGATGTCAATTCATGGGTGCTGGATTGGATGACAGAAAACACTCACTACAAGGCACCAGCAACTGAATTGCTTCGTGTCCTTCCTCTTGATCCTCCCCATGACAGTGCACGATGCATCTACAATGACCGCGAACTGACAGATCATTATATGCAAATGCACATGAAGCCTTTGAAGCCAGGGCAGGCCCCTCGAACCAAATTCCTCGTCAAGGAATTGCTGTATGTGCCTCGGACTGTCTATCGAATCCTGACGAAGACAATGAGTCCTATCAAAGGCCACGACTCAAATGATGAAGATGTCGTTGGCATCATGAAGAACATGCTTTTCAACATCATTCATGGCATTCCCGTCAACTTCCATGATTTCTTCATGAGGACTCTGGCTAATGTTGCAATGTCACCTTTTGAGCTGAAGCCCTATGCGCCTTGGATTATGAGATTCATAAGGGCAAGATCTTCACTGAATTACAAGGCTGACACTCTGAACCATGGTAGCTACTTGCCGCCCATTGAAGTCCTCAAGCGACCAGTTTCATCATCTGATGATAAGGGTAAGGCAGCTGCTGTGATCCATGAAGGCACTCGTCCATTGGATGGTCAATTCCGTCTAGCTACATCTTACTCCACCAATGATGATTCTGCCACACATGACACTGCCGCAAATACCTCTGCCAAGCAAAAGCCTCAAGCAACAGCACCCAGGGTGATGACTGACCGTGAGTTACTCCTCAGTCTTCATCAGAAGGTTGATCGTAATCAGAAATGGGTGAAACATCAATTTGCTGCAATTCTTCACAACATGACCTCAACCCATAATGCAGTGAAGAAAAATCAGTATCACCTTCATGAAACCCTCAACCGCACCTGGGCTGTTCTCACTCATGTATACTCCGCGGAAGAATTGAAGACTCTGGGTCTCCAGGAAGCTTTTGACTGGTCTACACCACCTCCGAAGGAATTCAATAGAGTCAAAGTTCCTGATCTGGTGGCCAGTTCTTATTCTTCATCGCGTGAAACTGATGAACATGAAGATTTGAACGACACTGCGGCAGGCCTTACTTCAACAAACAACCCCGACAACGCTGGCGCTCCTCCATCAACGTGAAATTCTTCAGGGGCGTTAGTCCTCAGTTTCAATCCTTTTGGTCATTTGATGACAAAGGGGGAGAAATCTGAGTTAGTCTTCAAGCGGGTTTATATTATGGGCGTTTTGTTAAGTTACAACTCTCGTTCTTCCGAAACTTTTATTGGATCGAGTTGTAATCTTAAATCCGATGGAGCCCTGATACTTTTGAACGGTGCATTGTGCTGACTTTGCACTGTGCTCTGATACTTTTGATGTGTTATTCTGCATGCTTATTCCTCGTTAATATTATTGCACGCATGCTGAATCTCATCAGGCACCATATTTCATCATGCATTTCAAATTCTTCATATTATATATCAAATGCGTGTATGAATTACAAGATATAGGGGGAGATCTCCATGATTCAATTCTTCAAATGTGCATTGCCTCAAACGCAAATTCTTCACTATGCACATATTCAGGGGGAGTTCTTCTATATCTTGCAATCAAATTCCTCAATATTAGTATTTACACTTCATATGGTTATCCTTGTTGAAAACTTAACCTATGTTGTCATCAATCACCAAAAAGGGGGAGATTGTAAGTGCATCTAGTGCCCCTTAGTGATTTTGGTGTATTGAAGACTTATAGGTTAAGTAACTGATGCGTTTGTGAGTGTACACGGGTCTATAAGTCTACGAGGAGTTTGATATTTACAGAGAAAGTCGACCCCTAAAAATGAAGTTCTTCGACTGAAGACTTTGATATTCTGAAGACTTTGAAAGTGAAGAAATTGCTGTGACCTTGAAGACTTGGTATTCACTCGAAGAATATGGAGCGTGAAGACTTTTGTTTTTGTAGTTTCATTTTCTCTTTCTTGAGTCATAGGAAACACCGTACTGTTAAAGGGGGTCGAGGAAATACTAAGGAAAAATTTCCATGTGATGCTCAACTCAAAATCCTACACCTACCAATCCCTTCGAGTGATGCCATTGGAAATCTCATACAGTTCAGTCAATTTCTTCAGTGAAAGAGACGCAGTTCTTCTGGTCACTGAGGACTTTGCTCTGACTGAGGAGTTAGGAATTCGCCAGTGCGAATTGCCTACACAGTGAGGAACATGATAGCCCTGAGGAACTTGATAGTCAAATTTCTGACCGTTGCTGTGCTGCGCGCCGGCTGTCCAAAATATCTTATCCACCTAACGGTCATATCATTGAAGGGCATTTATGTCTTATCATGTCGGGCTGCTCCCTAGGCTATAAATAGCCGCCCCCTACAACCACTAGTTGGTTGGCTGCTCCGAGAGAACTTGACACTTGTCATTTGAGAGCAACCCATCCTCCGAGGACTTTGAGCGAAAATCATCAAGTGAGGAAAATCCCAAAACCAAACCCCCACAAACCCAAAGTGATTGAGCATCACTAAAGAAATTGATCCTGCGTGGATCCGACGCTTGTTACCTTTGAAGACTGTGCTTCTTCCAGACGGTTAGGCGTCAAGGTCTAGAGCATCCAAGAGGAATTGTGGATCGCCGAGTGACCAAGTCTGTGAAGGTTTGGAAGTCACCTGAAGACTTATCACGAGTGATTGGACGAGACCTGCGTGGTCTTAGTTCAAGGAGAATACGGTGAGGACTGGGTGTCCTGAGTTGCGGCTCAGAGACTGGGTGTCCGGGACTGCGTGTCCTCGAGTTTAAATACTCAGCCGCTCCAACCAGACGTACAACTGAGACAGCAGTTGGAACTGGTTTACCAAACCATTGTCTTCACCAACTAACTGGTTCTATTTCCTCAACTCTTTCATTTCCTCATTACTGTGTTGTATGTTGTTCATATCTGTGCTTGAAACTTTGACTGAAGACTTTCACAAATTCCTCAGTTCAATTTCTTCAATCTGTTTGTCTTCATCTTGTTATCCTGTGTTTACACTTTGTGTACTCTGTGCTAGTCTTCATTTCTTCATGATGACTATGTTTGTATCCTGTTATGTTTACTTCTGAGTACACATTCCGCTGCAAGTAGTTCTTCGCTAAGGAATTTCCTCACCAGCAAATTCCTCAGTGAAGAATTCATAAAAATCGCCTATTCACCCCCCCTCTAGTCGATATAACGCACTTTCATATGTACATTGATGCAGTGGTGGAAGAGGAAGATGGTTTCAAATGGAGACTTACAGGCATATATGGTGAATCCCACACAGAGAAGAAAAGCGAGACATGGCGTCTAATCCGTGCCCTTCACCACCAACTTCAACTCCCGTGGGTTTGCCTAGGCGACTTTAATGAAATTCTCTTTAATCATGAGAAGCAAGGAGGTGTGCCTAGATCTCATAGGTCCATGCAGAATTTCCGTGATGCACTTGATGATTGTAATTTGCATGACCTCGGTTTCGAGGGTGATATTTTTACTTGGAGAAATAAAAACTACCGTGTTGATGGGTATATTCGGGAATGGCTAGATCGGGTGGTTGCTACACCTGATTGGTGTGCAAGATTTCCAGCTTATAAGGTAGTAAATGGGGACCCAAAGAAATCTGATCATAGGCCTGTTACGTTGGTGTTGGATGGCCCCTCACGCCCTTGGAGGCAACTGCAGGGAGGCGTGTGTTTTAAATGTTTTGAAGCACGGTGGCTTTGGAGGAAATTTTGACAATATTGTAAAAGAAGCCTGGGATGATGGCAACGGCCTCAATGTGAAGGAGAAGTTAAAGGCGGTTGTCGAAGCTTTGAACACCTGGAGTAGAGAGGTTCTTGGAGATTTGGGGAAGAGGATTAAGAAGATAAAAAGCGAGTTGGAGGTGGTCAGAAGAGAGAAAATCTCAGATAGCCAGGTGCGCAGGGAACAGAATCTGAGCTTCAAGCTGGAGCGGTTGGAGGAGCAACAGGATCTTGTGTGGAAACAACGTGCCCATGTAAACTGGCTAGTATATGGTGACCGTAACACAAAATATTTCCAGGCATATGCCTCAGAGAGAAGAAAGAGGAACACTATACATAAGCTGAAGCGGGAGGATGGAGTGGAGGTAGAAGGAGAGGAGGCCATTAAGGATCTTATCACTAACTATTTTTCTGCCCTATTTACCCCCATGGCAGGTGCGGAGGCGAATGCAACTCTGAACCATATTGCTCCAAAGGTGACTAGCCAGATGAATGACTTTCTTACTGCAGATTTCACCGAGCAGGAAGTTAAACAGACCCTAGATGACATTGGGGACCTCAAGGCTCCTAGTGTGGATGGTATTGCGGCTCTCTTCTATAAGCATTATTGGTAGTTGGTTGGTGCTGATGTGACACGTGAGGTTTTACGTGTGTTGTGAGGCGGCAGTATACCGAAGGGATGGAACGACACCCTGGTGGTACTAATCCCAAAGGTTCAGAACCCCGAGAGACTAAAGGATATGCGCCCTATTAGCCTCTGCAATGTGGTGTACAAACTCGTGTCCAAAGTTCTGGCAAACAGGCTAAAGTGCATCCTAGGAGAGATCATATCACCAAATCAGAGTGCCTTTGTACCTGGGAGGTTAATCTCAGACAATACTATCCTTGCGTATGAGATGACACACTTCTTAAAGAGGAAGAGAACGGGTAATGCTTGCTATGCTGCTTTGAAACTTGATATGACCAAAGCATATGACCGCGTGGAATGGGGTTTCCTTGAGAAAGTCATGAAGCAATTGGGCTTTGCAGAAGTGTTCATTGATCTGATTAGTAAGTGTGTCCGGACAGTCAAATTTCGGTTCCAGGTGAATGGATCTTGTACGGATGAGGTGGTTCCTGGGAGGGGTCTTCGTCAAGGGGATCCGATCTCGCCATACCTATTCCTGATCTGTGCGGAGGGTTTATCTGCTCTTCTGCAGCATGCTGAGCAAGAGGGACACATCAAGGGTATCCAACTGGCTCTGACGGCACCCTCCATCAGCCACCTCCTTTTTGCGTATGATTCCCTTCTGTTGATAGAGGCCACCCTGGAGAGTGTCAATGCGGTCAACGAGATCCTGTAGGTGTATGAAAACGGGTCGGGCCAGGTGATTAATAGGGACAAGTCAGTCATCATGTTCAGTAAAGACACTTCACATACAAAGAAGCAAATCCTTCTCGGCCTGCTGGGTCTCCAGTCAGAAAGCTTGAACGGAAAATACCTGGGCTTGCCAAGCTATGTTGGCCAATCTAGACAGAAATGCTTTGGGTATTTGAGAGAGAGAATTTGGGAGATTCTCAAAGGTTGGAAGGTTAAGCTTCTGTCTAAAGCGGCCAAAGAGATCTTGATTAAGGCATTTATCCAAGCGGTGCCCACATGTGCTATGGCATGTTTTGATCTAACGAAAGAGCTCTGTGAGAGTATCAACAAAATGGTGTGTGATTTCTGGTGGGCCAACCAGGAGGAGGAACGAAAACACAAGTGGGTCAGCTGGGATAAGATGTGCTTACCAAAGGAGCAGGGAGGCCTTGGTTTCAGGGACCTACACTCGTTCAATGTGGCAATGCTAGCAAGGCAGGTGTGGCGTCTGCTGCAAGCTCCCAAATCGCTGTGTGCTCGAGTCCTGCAAGCGAAGTACTACCCGTCCGGTGATAACTTCAGTGCACAGGCCCAGCCGGGAATAAGCTATGTCTAGCGCAACATCCTCAAGGGCGTTGATGTCGTCTGAGCGGGCATGATTTGGAGAGTTGGATTAGGGGAGAACATTCACATTTGGCAGGACTCGTGGCTGCCGTCCAATGATACTAGAAGGTCGAGTACGCTCCAAGCCGGACACCTATTGACCCGTGTTTCCGAGCTAATTGACCCAGCAACAAACCAATGGTATGCCCAACTAGTGACACAGACATTTACCCCAGTGGATGCTGCTACAATTCTTGCGATCCCAATATGCGAACAGTATGACAATTTCATTGCATGGCACTTTGACAAGAAGGGGTTTTTCTCTGTTCGTTCCACTTACAGGGTTTATACCAGCCTACAAGCGCAACAGAACACACGCCAAGTGGGTGAGAGCATAACAGGTCATCAACATATTGAGAGTTTCTAGAAAAGCTTGTGGAAGATCAGATGCCCAGGCAGAGTCCACCACTTCCTATGGCACCTGGCTCACAACAGTCACCCATTACTCCGGAACGTAGAGCACATTGGGGTGGAATTGGACACGAGGTGTTTGCTGTGTCAAAGGGTCCCGGAGGATGGTGGCCATCTATTCCTGCGCTGCAAGGAGGTAAAGAAGATGTGGAGGGGATGTGGCTTGGAACGGCTGCGGCTAGACTTCCTGGGAGCACAAACACCAAAAGCTATGCTACAAATGATGCTCAAATTGCCGGGGGAATCCCTCCTATTGGTGGTCTCTCTTCTTTGGTCATGGTGGACAGAGAGAAACAAAACAAACCACAAGCAACAGAGGCTGTCCGAGGAGGGTTTTGCTGCGAAGGTGAGGCATGATGTGACTGAATGGAGGGAATTCCTAGGGCTCAAGGCAAAAGAGAAACTAGCAAACAAATGCCGTTGGACGCCGCCACCGAGGGATGTGGTGAAACTTAACTTGGACGCGTCTTCCCGTGCTACTACGGGAGTGGGCGGCTGGGGCGTCATAGCTCTGGGAAGTGATGGTGGAATTCTCATGGCTGCGGCAGGCTCACTCACGAACCTGCAGGAAGCGATACAGGCCGAAGCCCTTGCACTGTTGAAAGCCATAGAGCTCGCTGACCAACTTGGCATGGGCCGTGTCATGTTTGAAACTGACTGTCTTCCCCTCCAACAGGCGATTGCCTCCACAGCGGGAGACCGAGGCGCTCTTGGGGTGCTGTTCAGAGAAGCAAAGTATAAGCTGCAGCTCGATTTTATAGAGCAAAGTGTTCTCTTCTGTCCTAGATCGTGTAATGTTCCAGCACATGTGCTGGCTGCCTATGACTGTCGGAACTTCCTAGACGGCCAATATGTCTGGCTGTCAGGTTTCCCCAGCGTTGTTACCCGTGCCGTGGCCGCCGATCTGGCTGGCCCACCATAATTTCATGGAATGCAAGGTGTTCCAAGCTAAAAAAACAAACAGCATCCAGAATCAACGGGAAAAGTGGCGCTACATGGCGATGCACGTGGTCACATCACAGACAAAAATCTCCTCCAACATTGTATGCATGCACATGACCGCATTTTTCTTCATCTTACTATTTACTAACGCATAATAAAATCCTGTTAAAAAAATGTTTGTTCATTGAAAATTTAAAACAAACCTTCCAAGTACTTCAAGAACTTAAATACTCTTTAATAGATGAAAATAAAAGGATTTCTAATTTCGATAGTAACATAATGTTGGATCCATTCCTTTTGAATTGTCACTACCACTCAGAGTCCACCGTCCAACCATGACTAATCCTAACATTGGCTGCCTAACGAAATCACAGACTAAATCGCAACACCCACCCACAAAACGTACGCTCACAGGTCCCCCAATAATACATGCATGCGCCATGCATCCATTAACCAATTTTGAACAGCATAAAAACTCCTAAGAAACCACAAATAATTACCAGAAAGCTTTGACAAAGAATCATAAGAAGGCACCATTTTATTATCCTTGTGTATAAATGTATGATCAAACCCATTATTTGGTGAGATTTTAGGATACATTTTAAGACGTTCCCCTTGTCTTATTTTTGTAGAATCAAGAAAAAACTAAATATAACCATACATTTGGCATTCTTAATTACAATTAAGTTTTGAAACATGGAATTTCACTAAGGCCCTAGAGAAAATCTAAATGGGAAAATTATGCTATTCCACAACCTCTCGAAAGCTGCATTTTCGGTCGTTGCAACATTTTATTATAATTAATATTATTTCATGAAAAAATAGTTATAATATTATTTATTATTGAAGTGAATCAAAATGAATGTTTTCCTACTATTGCCAATTGATACGTCTCCAACGTATCTATAGTTTTTGATTGTTCCATGCTATTATATATTCTGTTTTGGATGTTTAATGGGCTTTATTATACACTTTTATATTATTTTGGGGACTAACCTATTAACCCAAGGCCCAGTGCAAATTGATGTTTTTTTTCCTATTTCAGTGTTTCGCAGAAAAGGAATATCAAATGGAATCCAAACGGAATGAAACCTTCGGGAACGTGATTTTTGGTACAAACGTGATCCAGAGGACTTGGAGTGGACGTCAAGAAACAACCGAGGTGGCCACGAGGTAAGGAGGCGCGCCCCCACCCTCATGGGCCCATCGTGGCTCTCTTGACCGACTTCCTTCGCCTATATATACTCATATACCCTGGAAACATCCAGGAGCACTACGAAACCCTATTTCCACCGCCGCAACCTTTAGTACCCATGAGATCCCATCTTGGGGCCTTTTTTGGCGCTCTGTCGGAGGGGGCTTCGATCACGGAGGGCTTCTACATCAACACCATAGCCTCTCCGATGATGTGTGAGTAGTTTACCTCAGACCTTCGGGTCCATAGTTATTAGCTAGATGGCTTCTTCTCTCTCTTTGGATCTCAATACAAAGTTCTCCTCGATCTTCTTGGAGATCTATTCGATGTAACTCTTTTTGCGGTGTGTTTTTCGAGATCCAATGAATTGTGGGTTTATGATCAAGATTATCTATGAACAATATTTGAATCTCCTCTGAATTCTTTTATGTATGATGGGTTATCTTTGCAAGTCTCTTCGAATTATCAGTTTGGTTTGGCTTACTAGATTGATCTTTCTTGCAATGGGAGAAGTGCTTAGCTTTGGGTTCAATCTTGCGTTGCTCGATCCTAGTGACTGAAGGGGAAACGACACGTATTGTATTGTTGCCATCGAGGATAAAAAGATGGGGTTTATATCATATTGCTTGAGTTTGTCCCTCTACATCATGTCATATTACTTAATGTGTTACTATGTTCTTATGAACTTAATACTCTAGATGCATGCTGGATAGCAGTCAATGTGTGGAGTAATAGTAGTAGATGCAGGCAGGAGTCGGTCTATTTGTCGCGGACGTGATGCTTATATACATGATCATACCTAGATATTCTCATAACTATGCTCAATTCTATCAATTGCCCAACAATAATTTGTTCACCCACCGTAATACTTATGCTATCTTGAGAGAAGCCACTAGTGAAACCTATGGCCCCCGGGTCTATCTTCCATCATATTAATCTTCAGTCAACTAGCTATTTCTGGCGCCATTTATTTTGCAATCTTTACTTTAAATCTTTATCATTAAAATACCAAAAATATTATCTTATCATCTCTATCAGATCTCACTTTTGCAAGTGGCCGTGAAGGGATTGACAACCCCTTTATCGCGTTGGTTGCTAGGTTCTTATTTGTTTGTGTAGGTACGAGGGACTCGCGCGTGGTCTCCTACTGGATTGATACCTTGGTTCTCCAAAACTGAGGGAAATACTTACGCTACTTTACTGCAGCACCCTTTCCTCTTCAAGGGAAAGCCAACGCAGTGCTCAAGAGGTAGCAAGAAGGATTTCTGGCGCCGTTTCCGGGGAGTCTACGCACAAGTCAGGACATACCAAGTACCCATCACAAACTCTTATCCCTCGCATTACATTATTTGCCATTTGCCTCTCATTTTCCTTTCCCCCACTTCACCCTTGCTGTTTTATTCACCCTTCTTCTGTTCGTCTTTTTCGTTTGCTTTGATGTCTTACTTGGCTCGTTTGCTCGTCTGGTTGGAATAGTTGTTTATTTATTGCTAAACATAGAACCTAAGATCTATGGATCCTCATCCGCTTGCTAATCTTTTTAAGAGATCCAATTATGATGAACCAATTGCTAGTGAGTTTTGTGCACTAGATTATCTTTATGAAGTTTTGCTTGAAATTTGTGAATCTGAAAATTGTGTGAAGAAATTTATGAAGAGATTCACGATGGCTCCTTGAATAAAAAGCATGATTGCAATGATTTTACTATAAATTCTCTTGATGTCAATTGTGCTAATAATATGCAAAACCCTAAGCTTGGGGATGCTAGTTTTGCTATGTCTACTACTTGTTGCAATGATCATGATTGGGGTGATTCTTCTTATGATCTTGAAAATTTATTTAAGCCCCATGATGAATATGAGATTGATAATAGTGTTTGCAATAATATTGAAAGTGGGTTTGGAAGAGTGTCAACTTTAGATCCCACATAATATCTTATGGTATTTTTGATAAAAGTGGGTTTGGAGAGGTCATGACTTTAGTTAATGATAATCCCACTATTTTGGAAGAGTGTCAACTTCGCATGCACATGGATTGTGTTGAGAATATGCTATGTGATAGCTATTTTATTGAATTTGCCTATGATCCTACATGTAATTATTATGAGAGAGGAAAATATGGTTGTAGAAATTTTTATCTTACTAAGTTACCTCTCGTCATGTTGAGATTGCTATCGTCTCTTTGTTCTTCCTTGCATAGGCTAATTTTTGCTTGCTATGATAATTTGTTTGCTTATAAAATGCCTATGCATAGGAAGTATGTTAGACTTAGATGTGTTTGTCACGTGTTTTATGATGCTCTTTTTGCTCTTTAATTCTTATCTTTTATGCGAGCATCATTGAAATCTCAATGCCTAGCTAAAAAGGCTTTAAAGAAAAGCGCTTGTTGGGAGACAACCCAATATTTATCCTTGCTATTTAGTAATAAATAATTTATCTACCCTCTGGTTAGATTTGTTTTTATGTTTTAATAGTGTTTGTGCCAAGTGAAACCTATAGGATCTTCTTGGATAGTAATTATTTGTTCTTGCTGAAAAAGACATAAACTTTTTGTTCACGATTGTTTAAAATCACCAGAACGTGATAAAATACTGATTCCAATTGTAGTAGATCAATAAACAAATTATCTAGTATTTCCTATTTTGGTAGAAGTTTTGGAGTTCCACAAGTATACGTTTGATACAGATTACTACAGACTATTCTGTTTTTGACAGATTCTGTTTTTCGTGTGCCGTTTGCTTATTTAGATGAATCTATGGCTAGTAATGGAGTTTATGAACCATAGAGAAGTTGGAATGCAGTAGGTTTAACACCAATATAAATAAAGAATTAGTTCATTACAGTACCTTAAAGTGGTGGTTTGTTTTCTTTCGCTAACGGAGCTCATGAGATTTTCTGTTGAGTTTTGTGTTGTGAAGTTTTCAAGTTTTGGGTAAAGATTTGATGGATTATGGAATAAGGAGTGGCAAGTGCCTAAGCTTGGGGATGCCCAAGGCACACCAAGGTAAAATCCAAGGACAACCAAAATCCTAAGCTTGGGGATAACCAGGAAGGCATCCCCTCTTTTGTCTTCGTCCATTGGTAACTTTACTTGGAGCTATATTTTTATTCACCACATGATATGTGTTTTTCTTGGAGCATCTTGTATGATTTGAGTCTTTGCTTTTTAGTTTACCGCAATCATCCTTGTTGTACACACCTTTTGAGAGAGACACAAATGATTCGGAATTTATTAGAATCCTCTATGTGCTTCACTTATATCTTTTGAGTTAGATAATTTTTGCTCTAAGTGCTTCGCTTATATCTTTTAGAGCACGGTGGTCGTTTTATTTTATAGAAATTATTGATCTCTCATGATTTGCATATATTATTTTGAGAGTTCTTTAGAACAGCATGGTAATTTGCTTTAGTTATAAAATTAGTCCTAATATGATGAACATCCAAGATGGATATAATAAGGACTATCATATAAAGTGCATTGAATACTATGAGAAGTTTGATACTTGATGATTGTTTTGAGATATAGAGATGGTGATTAGAGTCATGCTAGTTGAGTAGTTGTGAATTTGAGAAATACTTGTTCTAAAGTTTGTGATTCCCGTAGCACGTATGGTGAACTGTTATGTGATGAAGTCGGAGCATGATTTATTTATTGATTTGTCTTCCTTATGAGTGGTGGTCGGGGACAAGCGATGGTATTTTCCTACCAATCTATCCCCCTAGGAGCATGCGCGTAGTACTTAGTTTTGATAACTAATAGATTTTTGCAATAAGTATGTGAGTTCTTTATGACTAATGTTCAGTCCATGGATTATACGCACTCTCACCCTTCCACCATTTCTAGCCTCTCTAATATCACGCACCTTTCGCCGGTATCATACACCCACCATATACCTTCCTCAAAATAGCCACCATACCTACCTACTATGGCATTTCCATAGCCATTCCGAGATATATTGCCATGCAACTTACCACCATTTCGTTTATTATGACACGCTTCATCATTGTCATATTGCTTTGCATGATCATGTAGTGGACATTGTATTTGTGGCAAAGCCACCTTTATAATTCTTTCATACATGTCACTCTTGATTCATTGCATATCCCGGTACACCGCTAGAGGCATTCACATAGAGTCATATTTTGTTCTAACTATTGAGTTGTAATTTTTGAGTTGTAAGTAAATAAAAGTGTGATGATCATCATTATTAGAGCATTGTCCCAAGTGAGGAAAGGATGATGGAGACTATCATTCCCCCACAAGTTGGGATGAGACTCCGGATGAAAATAAAAAAAAGGAAAAGAAAAGAGGCCATAAAAAAAGGGGAAAAGGCCCAAAGAAAAAAAAGAAAAAAAAATATGACGGAAAAAGAGAGAAGGGACAATGTTACTATCCTTTTTCCACACTTGTGCTTCAAAGTAGCACCATGATCTTCATGATAGAGAGTCTCTTATGTTGTCACTTTCATATACTAGTGGGAATTTTACATTATAGAACTTGGCTTGTATATTCCAATGATGGGCTTCCTCAAAATGCCCTAGGTCTTCGTGAGCAAGCGAGTTGGATGCACACCCACTTAGTTTCTTTTGTTGAGCTTTCATACACTTATAGCTCTAGTGCATCCGTTGCATGGCAATCGCTACTCACTCACATTGATATCTATTGATGGACATCTCCATAGCCTGTTGATACGCCTAGTTGATGTGAGACTATCTTCTTCCTTTTTGTCTTCTCCACAACCACCCTTCTATTCCACATATAGTGCTATGTCCATGGCTCACGCTCATGTATTGCGTGAAAATTGAAAAAGTTTGAGAACATCAAAAGTATGAAACAATTGCTAGGCTTGTCATCGGGGTTGTGCATGATTAAATACTTTGTGTGATGAAGATAGAGCATAGCCAGACTATATGATTTTGTAGGGATAACTTTCTTTGGCCATGTTATTTTGAGAAGACATGATTGCTTTGTTAGTATGCTTGAAATATTATTATTTTATGTCAATATTAAAATTTTATCTTGAATCTTTCAGATCTGAACATTCATACCACAATAAAGGAAATTACATTGAGAAATATGCTAGGTAGCATTCCACATCATTGATACGTCTCCAACGTATCTATAATTTTTTATTGTTCCATGCTATTATATATTTTGTTTTGGATGTTTAATGGGCTTTATTATACACTTTTATATTATTTTTGGGACTAACCTATTAACCCGAGGCCCAATGCAAATTGCTGTTTTTTTGCCTATTTCGGTGTTTCGCAGAAAAGGAATATAAAACGGAATCCAAACGGAATGAAACCTTCGGGAACGTGATTTTTGGAACAAACGTGATCCAGAGGACTTGGAGTGGACGTCAAGAAACAACCGAGGTGGCCACATGGCAGGGAGGCACGCCTGCCCCCCTAGGCGCGCCCCCACCCTCGTGGGCTCCTACTTATGCTAGTTTGATACTTGATGATTGTTTTGAGATATAGCGATGGTGATTAGAGTCATGCTAGTTGAGTAGTTGTGAATTTGAGAAATACTTGTTCTAAAGTTTGTGATTCCCGTAGCATGCACGTGTGGTGAACTGTTATGTGATGAAGTCGGAGCAGGATTTATTTATTGATTGTCTTCCTTATGAGTGGCGGTCGGGGACAAGCGATGGTCTTTTCCTACCAATCTATCCCCCTAGGAGCATGCACGTAGTACTTTGTTTCAATGACTTGTAGGTTTTGCAATAAGTATATGAGTTCTTTATGACGAATGTTAAGTCCATGGATTATACACACTCTCACACTTCCACCATTTCTAGCCTCTGTAATACCGCGCACCTTTCGCCAGCTCGATGACGTCCCTCGTACTCTTGATCCAGTTGAGGCCGAGGGAGAGTTTCGTCAGCACGATGGCGTGATGATGGTGGTGATGATGCTACCGACGCAGGGCTTCGCCTAAGCACCGCTACGATATGATCGAGGTGGATTATGGTGGAGGGGGGCACCGCACACGGCTAAAAGATCAATGATCAACTTGTGTGTTCTAGGGTGCCCCCTGCCCCCGTATATAAAGGAGCAAGGGGGGAGGCCGGCCAGCCTTGGGGTGCGCCAAGGAGGGGGAGGAGTCCTCATCCTAGTAGGAGTAGGACTCCCCTTTCCTAGTCCAACTAGGAGGAGGAAGGGGGAAGGAAGGAGAGGGAAAGGAGAAGGAAAGGGGGGGGCACGCCCCCCTCCCTAGTCCAATTAGGACCCCCTATAGGGAGGGGGCGCGGCTGCCCCTTGTGGGCTGCCTCCCCTCTTTCCTATGGCCCATGTAGGCCCAATAGTCCCCCGGGGGTTCCGATAAACCCCCCGGCACTGCGATAATTATCCGGTGTCTCCCGGAACTCATCTGGTGTTCGAATATAGTCATACAATATATCAATCTTTATGTCTTGACCATTTCAAGACTCCTCGTCATGTATTTGATCACATGACAAGGGTGGGGGGCGTGCCCAGGGGGGCAGGCGCTCCTCCCTACCTTGTGGCCTCCTCGATGATTTCTTGACGTCCACTCCAAGTCCTCTGGCTCACGTTTGTTCCAAAAATCACGCTCCCGAAGTTTTCATTCCGTTTGGAGTCTGTTTGATATTCCTTTTCTGCGAAAAACTGAAATAGGCAAAAAAACAGCAATTTGCACTGGGCCTTGGGTTAATAGGTTAGTCCCAAAAATAATATAAAAGTGTATAGTAAAGCCCATTAAACATCCAAAACGGATAATATAATAGCATGGAACAATAAAAAATTATAGATACATTGTAGACGTATCAAGCCCTCGAGTAAATAGGCCGCTGAGCCATGCGCTGGAGACGTGGACGGTGAAGCCGACGTGGGTGAGGTCAGTTGAGATAGAGCCGAATCGGCCGTGTGACCGACGTGATCTGGCGTTGGTGCCCCAACATCATCCGTGAGGACCTCAACGCGAGCTCCTCGTCCTGTACCTGCACCATGGTTAGGGAGCAGCAAAGGAGTATGCACAAAATCATCAAATTGGTCAGCTATAGGAGACGAATGCGACGAAGATGGTGAAAAATTGGGAGAAGGCGCATTGGAAAAAGGAAACACATTCTCATCAAACACTACATCTCTACTGATGTAAACACGATTTGATGGAACATGGAGGCACTTGTAGCCCTTGTGAAGAATGCTATAGCCGAGGAACACACACTTCTTCAACTGAAACAGAAGTTTTTGTTTGTTGTATGGACGGTGTTGGGGAACATAGTAATTTAAAAAAAAATCCTACGCACATGCAAGAACGTGGTGATGCATAGCAACGAGCGGGGAGAGTGTGTCCACGTACCCTCGTAGACCAAAAGTGGAAGCGTTATATCAATGCAGTTGATGTAGTCGTACGTCTTCACGATCCGATCGATCCTAGCACCGAACGTACGGCACCTCCGTGTTCAGCACATGTTCAACTTGATGACGTCCCTCGTACTCCAGATCCAGTTGAGGCCGAGGGAGAGTTTTGTCAGCACGATGGCATGATGACGGTGGTGATGATGCTACCGACGCAGGGCTTCGCCTAAGCACCGCTACGATATGATCGAGGTGGATTATGATGGAGGGGGGCACCGCACATGGCTAAAAGATCAATGATCAACTTGTGTGTTCTAGGGTGCCCCCTGCCCCGTATATAAAGGAGCAAGGGGGGAGGCCAGCCAGCCTTGGGGCGCGCCAAGGAGGGGGAGGAGTCCTCCTCCTAGTAGGAGGAGGACTCCCCCTTTCCTAGTCCAACTAGGAGGAGGAAGGGGGAAGGAAGGAGAGGGAAAGGAGAAGGAAATGAAGGAAATATGCACTAGAGGCAATAATAAAGTTATTATTTATTTCCTTATATCATGATAAATGTTTATTATTCATGCTAAAATTGTATTAACCGGAAACATAATACATGTGTGAATGCATAGACAAACATAGTGTCACTAGTATGCCTCTACTTGACTAGCTCGTTTATCAAAGATGATTATGTTTCCTAGCCATGGACAAAAGAGTTGTCATTTGATTAACGGGATCATATCATTAGGAGAATGATGTTATTGACATGACCCATTCCATTAGCCTAGCACTTGATCGTTTAGTATACTGCTATTGCTTTCTTCATGACTTATACAAAGTTCCTACAACTATGAGATTGTGCAACTCCCGTTTACCGGAAGAACACTTTGTGTGCTACCAAACGTCACAATGTAACTGGGTGATTATAAAGGTGCTCTACAGGTGTTTCCGAAGGTACATGTTGGGTTGGCATAATTCGAGATTAGGATTTGTCACTCTGATTGTCGGAGAGGTATCTCTGGGCCCTCTCGGTAATACTCATCACCTAAGCCTTGCAAGCATGTAACTAATGAGTTAGTTATGAGATGATGTATTACGGAACGAGTAAAGAGACTTGCCGGTAATGAGATTGAACTAGGTATTGGATACCGACGATCAAATCTCGGGCAAGTAACATACCGATGACAAAGGGAACAAAGTATGTTGTTATGCGGTTTGACCGATAAAGATCTTCGTAGAATATGTAGGAACCAATATGGGCATCCAGGTCCCGCTATTGGTTATTGACCGAGACTAGTTCTAGGTCATGTCTACATAGTTCTCGAACCCGTAGGGTCCGCACGCTTAACGTTTCGATGACAATTTTATTATGAGTTTATAAGTTTTGATGTACCGAAGGTTGTTCGGAGTCCCAGATGTGATCATGGATATGACGAGGAGTCTCGAAATGGTCGAGACATAAAGATTGATATATTGGACGACTATATTCGGACACCAGAAACGTTCCGGGTGATTTCGGAGAAAACCGGAGTGCCGGGGGGGGGGTTACCGGAACCCCCCGGGAGAGTATTGGGCCTATGGGCCTTAGGGGAAAGGAGAGAGGGGCGGCCAGCATGGGCCGCGCGCCCCCTCCCCCCTCTGGTCCGAATTGGACTAGGAGGGGGGGGGGGGCGGCGCCCCCCCTTTCCTTCCCCCTCTCCCCCTTCCTTCCCCCTCCTAGTAGGAGTAGGAAAGGAGGAGTCCTACTCCTACTAGGAGGAGGATTCCTCCTCCCTTGGCGCGCCCAAAGGGGCCGGCCGGCCTCCCCCCTCTCTCCTTTATATACGGGGGCAGGGGGCACCCCATAGACACACAAGTTGATCTACGGATCGTTCCTTAGCCGTGTGCGGTGCCCCCTTCCACCATATTCCACCTCGGTTATATCGTCGCGGAGTTTAGGCGAAGCCCTGCGCCGGTAGAACATCATCATCGTCACCACGCCGTCGTGCTGACGGAACTCATCTCCCGAGACTCGGCTGGATCGTAGGCCGGAGATCGTCATCGAGCTGAACGTGTGCTGAACTCGGAGGCTTCGTACGTTCGGTGCTTGGATCGGTTGGATCGTGAAGACGTACGACTACATCAACCGCGTTGTGATAACGCTTCCGCTTACGGTCTACGAGGGTACGTGAACAAACACTCTCCCCTCTCGTTGCTATGCCATCACCATGATCTTGCGTGTGCGTAGGAATTTTTTTGAAATTACTACGTTCCCCAACAGTGGCATCCGAGCCTAGGTTTTATGCGTTGATGTTATATGCACGAGTAGAACACAAGTGAGTTGTGGGCGATACAAGTCATACTGCTTACCAGCATGTCATACTTTGGTTCAGCGGTATTGTGAGATGAAGCGGCCCGGACTGACATTACGCGTATGCTTACGCGAGACTGGTTTCACCGTTACGAGCACTCGTGCTTAAAGGTGACTGGCGGGTGTCTGTCTCTCTCACTTTAGCTGAATCGAGTGTGGCTACGCCCGGTCCTTGCGAAGGTTAAAACAGCACCAACTTGACGAACTATCGTTGTGGTTTTTTGATGCGTAGGTAAGAACGGTTCTTGCTCAGCCCGTAGCAGCCACGTAAAATTTGCAACAACAAAGTAGAGGACGTCTAACTTGTTTTTGCAGGGCATGTTGTGATGTGATATGGTCAAGACGTGATGCTATATTTTATTGTATGAGATGATCATGTTTTGTAACCGAAGTTATCGGCAACTGGCAGGAGCCATATGGTTGTCGCTTTATTGTATGAAATGCAAACGCCCTATAATTGCTTTACTTTATCACTAAGCGGTAGCGATAGTCGTAGAAGCAATAGATGGCGTAAATGACAACGATGCTACGATGGAGATCAAGGTGTCGCGCCGGTGACGATGGTGATCACGACGGTGCTTTGGAGATGGAGATCACAAGCACAAGATGATGATGGCCATATCATATCACTTATATTGATTGCATGTGATGTTTATCCTTTATGCATCTTATCTTGCTTTGATTGACGGTAGCATTTTAAGATGATCTCTCACTAAAATTATCAAGAAGTGTTCTCCCTGAGTATGCACCGTTGCCAAAGTTCATCGTGCCCAGACACCACGTGATGATCGGGTGTGATAAGCTCTACGTCCATCTACAACGGGTGCAAGCCAATTTTGCACACGCGGAATACTCAGGTTATACTTGACGAGCCTAGCATATGCAGATATGGCCTCGGAACACGGAGACCGAAAGGTCGAGCGTGAATCATATAGTAGATATGATCAACATAATGATGTTCACCATTGAAAACTACTCCATCTCACGTGATGATCGGTCATGGTTTAGTTGATTTGGATCACGTGATCACTTAGATGACTAGAGAGATGTCTGTCTAAGTGGGAGTTCTTAAGTAATATGATTAATTGAACTTAAATTTATCATGAACTTAGTCCTGGTAGTATTTTGCAAATTATGTTGTAGATCAATAGCTCGTGTTGTTGCTTTCATATGTTTGTTTTGATATGTTCCTAGAGAAACTGTTTTGAAAGATGTTAGTAGCAATGATGCGGATTGGATCCATGATCTGAGGTTTATCCTCATTGCTGCACAGAAGAATTATGTTCTTGATGCACCGCTAGGTGACAGACCTATTGCAGGAGCAGATGCAGATGTTGTGAATGTTTGGCTAGCTCATTATGATGACTACTTGATAGTTTAGTGCACCATGCTTAACGGCTTAGAATCGGGACTTCAAAGATGTTTTGAACGTCATGGACCATATGAGATGTTCCAGGAATTGAAGTTAATATTTCAAGCAAATACCCGAGTTGAGAGATATGAAGTCTCCAACAAGTTCTATAGCTAAAAGATGGAGGAGAATCGCTCAACTAGTGAGCATGTGCTCAGATTGTCTGTGTACTTCAATCGCTTCAATCAAGTGGGAGTTAATCTTCCAGATAAGATAGTGATTGACAGAATTCTCTAGTCACCATCATTAAGTTACTAGAACTTCGTGATGAACTATAGTATGCAAGGGATGACGAAAACGATTCCCGAGCTCTTCATGAAGTTGAAATCGACGAAGGTAGAAATCAAGAAAGAGCATCAAGTGTTGATGATTGACAAGATCACTAGTTTCAAGAAAAGGGCAACGGGAAAGAAAGGGAAACTTCAAGTAGAATGGCAAACAAGTTGTCACTCCCGTGAAGAAGCCAAAAGCTGGACCTAAGCCTAAAACTGAGTGCTTCTACTGCAAAGCAAATGGTCACTGGAAGTGGAACTACTCCAAATATTTGGTGGATAAGAAGGATGGCGAAGTGAACAAGGGTATATTTGATATACAGATTATTGATGTGTGCCTTACTAGTGTTTATAGTAGCCCCTGAGTATTTGATACTTGTTCGGTTACTAAGATTAGTAACTCGAAATAGGAGTTACAGAATAAATACAGACTAGTTGAAGGGGAAGTGACGATGAGTGTTGGAAATAGTTCCAAGATTGATATGATCATCATCGCACACTCCCTAAACTTTCGGGATAAGTGTTAAACCTAAATAAATGTTATTTAGCGTTTGCGTTGAGCATGAATATGATTTGATCATGTTTATTGCAATACGGTTATTCATTTAAAGTCGGAGAATAATTGTTGTTCTGTTTACATGAATAAAACCTTCAATGGTCATACACCCAATGAAAAAAGTTTATTGGATCTCGATCGTAGTGATACACATATTCATAATATTGATGCCAAAAGATGCAAAGTTAATAATGATAGTGCAACTTATTTGTGGCACTGCCGTTTGGGTCATATTGGTGTAAAGCGCATGAAGAAACTCCATAAAGATGGATTTTCGGAATCACTTGGTTATGAATCATTTGATGCTTGCTAACCGTGCCTTTGGGCGAGATGACAAAAACTCCATTCTTCGGAACAACGGAACGAGCAACAAACTTGTTGGAAATAATACATACTGATGTATACAGACCAATGAGTATGAAGGCTCGTGGCGGGTATCGTTATTTTCTAACCTTCACAGATGATTTGAGCAGATATGGGTATATCTACTTGATGAAACATAAGTCTGAAATAGTTGAAAGGTTCAAAGAATTTCAGAGTGAAGTGGAAAAATCATCGTAACAAGAAAATAAAGTTTCTGCAATCTGATCGCGGAGACGAATATTTGAGTTACGAGTTTGGTCTTCAATTAAAACAATGTGGAATAGTTTCACAGCTCACATCACCTGGAACACCACAACGTTATGGTGTGTCCGAACGTCGTAACCGCACTTTATTGGATATGGTGCGATCTATGATGTCTCTTATTGATTTACCATTATTGTTTTGGGGTTATGCATTAGAGACAGCTGCATTCACGTTTAACAGGGCAACATCTAAATCCGTTGAGACGACACCATATGAACTGTGGTTTAGCAAGAAACCTAAGTTGTCGTTTCTTAAAGTTTGGGGCTGCGATGCTTATGTGAAAAAGTTTCATCCTGATAAGCTCAAATCCAAATCGAAGAAATGCGTCTTCATAAAATACCCAAAGGAAATTGTTGGGTACACCTTCTATCACAGATCCGAAGGCAAGATATTTGTTGCTAAAAACTGATCCTTTCTAGAGAAGAAGTTCCTCTCGAAAGAAGTGAGTGGGAGGCAAGTAAGAGCTTGATAAGGTAATTTGTACCTTCTCCCGAATTGGAAAGTAGTTCATCACAGAAACCAGTTCCAGTGATTCCTACACCAATTAGTGAGGAAGCTAATGATGATGATCATGAAACTTCAGATCAAGTTACTACAGAACCTCGTAGGTCTTCCAGAGTACGGTCCGCACCAGAGTGGTACGGTAATCATGTTCTGAAAGTCATGTTACTAGACCATGATAAACCTACGAACTATGAGGAAGCGATGACGAGCCCAGATTCCGCAAAATGGCTGGAGGCCATGAAATCTAAGATAGGATCCATGTATGAGAACAAAGTGTGGACTTTGGTGGACTTGCCCGATGATCGGCAAACCATAGAAAATAAATGGATCTTCAAGAGGAAGACGGACGTTGATAGTAGTGTTACTATCTACAAAGCTCGACTTGTCGCAAAAGGGTTTTTGACAAGTTCAAGGTGTTGACTACAATGAGATTTTCTCAAACTGTAGCGATGCTTAAGTCTGTCCGAATCATGTTAGCAATTGCCACATTTTATGAAATCTGGCAAATGGATGTCAAAACTGCGTTCCTTTATAGTTTTCTTAAAGAAAAGTTGTATATGATGCAACCAGAAGGTTTTGTCAATCCTAAAGGTGCTAACAAAATGTGCAAGCTCCAGCAATCCATCTATGGACTGGTGCTAGCATCTCGGAGTTGGAATATACGCTTTGATAAGTTGATCAAAGCATATTGTTTTGTACAGACTTGCGGTGAAGCCTGTATTTACAAGAAAGTGAGTGGGAGCACTACAACATTTCTGATAAGTATATGTGAATGACATATTGTTGATCGGAAGTAATGTAGAATTATTCTGCAAAGCATAAAGGAGTATTTGAAAGGAGTTTTTCGAAGAAGGACCTTGGTAAAGCTGCTTAACATATTGAGCATCAAGATCTATAGAGATAGATCAAGACGCTTGATAAGTTTTTTCAATGAGTACACACCTTGACAAGATTTTGAAGTAGTTCAAAATGGAGCAGTCAAAGAAAGAGTTTCTTGCCTGTGTTACAAGGTGTGAAATTGAGTAAGACTCAAAGTCCGACCACGACAGAAGATAGAAAGAGAATGAAAGTCATTCCCTATGCCTCAGCCATAGGTTCTACAAAGTATGCTATGCTGTGTACCAGACCTATTGTATACCTTGCTCTGAGTTTTGCAAAGGAATACAATTTTGATCTAAGAGTAGATCACTGGACAACGGTCAAGAATATCCTTAGTAAGGACTAAGGAGATGTTTCTCGATAATGGAAGTGATAAAAGAGCTCGTCGTAAAAGTTACAACGATACAAGCTTTTACACCGATCCAGATGACTCTAAGTCTCAATCTAGATACATATTGAAAGTGGGAGCAATTAGCTAGAGTAGCCCCGAGCAGAGCATTGTAGACATAGAATATTTGCAAAATACATACGGCTCTGAATGTGACAGACCCGTTGACTAAATTTCTCTCACGAACAAAACATGATCATACCTTTGTACTCTTTGGGTGTTAATCACATAGTTATGTGAGCTAGATTATTGACTCTAGTATACCCTTCGAGTGTTGATCACATGAAGATGTGAACTATGGGTATTAATCACATAGATATGTGAATATTGGTGTTAAATCACATGCCGACGTGAACTAGATTATTGATTCTAGTGCAAGTGGGAGACTGAAGGAAATATGCCCAGAGGCAATAATAAAGTTATTATTTATTTCCTTATATCGTGATAAATTTTTATTATTCATGCTAAAATTGTATTAACCGGAAACATAATACATGTGTGAATGCATAGACAAACATAGTGTCACTAGTATGCCTCTACTTGACTAGCTCGTTTATCAAAGATGGTTATGTTTCCTAGCCATGGACAAAAGAGTTGTCATTTGATTAACGGGATCACATCATTAGGAGAATGATGTGATTGACATGACCCATTCCGTTAGCCTAGCACTTGATCGTTTAGTATACTGCTATTGCTTTCTTCATGACTTATACAAAGTTCCTACAACTATGAGATTGTGAAACTCCCGTTTACCGGAAGAACACTTTGTGTGCTACCAAACATCACAACGTAACTGGGTGATTATAAAGGTGCTCTACAGGTGTTTCCGAAGGTACATGTTGGGTTGGCATAATTCGAGATTAGGATTTGTCACTCCGATTGTCGGAGAGGTATCTCTGGGCTCTCTCGGTAATACTCATCACCTAAGCCTTGCAAGCATGTAACTAATGAGTTAGTTATGAGATGATGTATTACGGAACGAGTAAAGAGACTTGCCGGTAACAAGATTGAACTAGGTATTGGATACCGACGATCAAATCTCGGGCAAGTAACATACCGATGACAAAGGGAACAAAGTATGTTGTTATGCGGTTTGACCGATAAAGATCTTCGTAGAATATGTAGGAACCAATATGGGCATCCAGGTCCCGCTATTGGTTATTGACCGAGAATAGTTCTAGGTCATGTCTACATAGTTCTCGAACCCGTAGGGTCCGCACGCTTAACGTTTCGATGACAGTTTTATTATGAGTTTATAAGTTTTGATGTACCGAAGGTTGTTCGGAGTCCCATATGTGATCACGGACATGACGAGGAGTCTCGAAATGGTCGAGACATAAAGACTGATATATTGGACGACTATATTCGGACACCGGAAAAGTTCCGGGTGATTTCAGAGAAAACCGGAGTGCCGGGGGGGTTACCGGAACCCCTCGGGAGAGTATTGGGCCTATGGCCCTTAGGGGAAAGGAGAGAGGGGCGGCCAGCATGGGCCGCGCGCCCCCTCCCCCCTCTGGTCCGAATTGGACTAGGAGGGAGGGGGGGGGGGCGGCGCCCCCCCTTTCCTCCCCCCTCCTAGTAGGAGTAGGAAAGGAGGAGTCCTACTCCTACTAGGAGGAGGATTCCTCCTCCCTTGGCGCGCCCAAAGGGGCCGGCCGGCCTCCCCCCTCCCTCCTTTATATACGGGGGCAGGGGGCACCCCATAGACACACAAGTTGATCTACGGATCGTTCCTTAGCCGTGTGCGGTGCCCCCTTCCACCATATTCCACCTCGGTTATATCGTCGCGGAGTTTAGGCGAAGCCCTGCGCCGGTAGAACATCATCATCGTCACCACGCCGTCGTGCTGACGGAACTCATCTCCGGAGACTCGGCTGGATCGGAGGCCGGAGATCGTCATCGAGCTGAACGTGTGCTGAACTCAGAGGCTCCGTACGTTCGGTGCTTGGATCGGTCGGATCGTGAAGACGTATGACTACATCAACCGCATTGTGATAACGCTTCCGCTTACGGTCTACGAGGGTACATGGACAAACACTCTCCCCTCTCGTTGCTATGCCATCACCATGATCTTGCGTGTGCGTAGGAAATTTTTTGAAATTACTACGTTCCCCAACAGGAAAGGGGGGGGGCGCCCCCCTCCCTAGTCCATTTCGGACCCCCTATAGGGAGGGGGCACGGCTGCCCCTTGTGGGCTGCCTCCCCTCTTCCCTATGGCCCATGTAGGTCCAATAGTCCCCCCGGGGGTTCCGATAACCCCCCGGCACTCCGATAATTATCCGGTGACCCTCGGAACTCTTCTGGTGTCCGAATATAGTCATCCAATGTATCAATCTTTATGTCTCGACCATTTCAAGACTCCTCGTCATGTCCGTGATCACATTCTGGACTCCGAACTACCTTCGGTACATCAAAACGCATAAACTCATAATACCGATCGTCACCGAATGTTAAGCGTGCGGACCCTACGGGTTCGAGAACTATCTAGACATGATCGAGACTCATCTCCGGTCAATAACCAATAGCGGAACCTGGATGCTCATATTGGTTCCCACATATTCTAGGAAGATCTTTATCGGTCAAACCGCATAACAACATACGTTGTTCCCTTTGTCATCGGTATGTTACTTGCCCGAGATTCGATTGTCAATATCTCAATACCTAGTTCAATCTCATTACCGGCTAGTTTCTTTACTCATTCCGTAATGCATCATCCCGTAACTAACTCATTAGTTACATTGCTTGCAAGGTTTATAGTGATGTGCATTACCGAAAGGGCCCAGAGATACCTCTCCGACAATCGGAGTGACAAATCCTAATCTTGATCTATGCCAACTCAACAAGTACCATCGGAGACACCTGTAGAGCACCTTTATAATCACCCAGTTACGTCGTGATGTTTGGTAGCACACAAAGTGTTCCTCCGGTATTTGGGAGTTGCATAATCTCATAGTCATAGGAACATGTATAAGTCACGAAGAAAGCAATAACAATATACTAAACGATTAAATTCTAAGCTAATGGAATGAGTCAAGTCAATCACATCATTCTCTAATGATGTGATCCCGTTAATCAAATGACAACTCATGTCAATGGCTAGGAAACTTAACCATCTTTGATTCAACGAGCTAGTCAAGTAGAGGCATACTAGTGACACTCTGTTTGTCTATGTATTCACACATGTACTAAGTTTCTGGTTAATACAATTCTAGCATGAATAATAAACATTTATCATGACTAGCACATATGCCCGTGCGTTGCAACGGGGAGATAATTTTTTTGCAACAAGCAGCAGGAGAGATAATTGATGTGTTCATCAAAAATTGTCTCCACGGCGGTGGGTGACGGAGCGAGGAGTTGCGGTCTTCTCATGTTTCATGTTTGGCCCACGAGATTTTGATAGTGATGGGGTTGGTCGGCGTGGTGGCATTCACCAACTGGTACCTTTTTTTTCTATGGGTTCACCTCCGTCTCGTAGCTGTGGTTGCGTCCTCATTTGGTTGCTTCGACCACGTTCTCCTACGACGACCTAACCGGATGGATTACTAATTGCGGTGTATAAATTATGTTTCAGAAGCATACTCAGTACATAACCAGACATGAATATCCCTTCATTATCAGGGTTTATTCTCTTCAATTATTTTTGCGCTCACGTGCCCATAAATTTTATTAATTAGAGCAGAACCAGCATATTCTCTTTTATCAGCATGTGCCTACAATTTTATTTTTCATTATAGCCAACCATCATATTGTCTTTTATTGGCACATGCAAGTTTCCTCCGGCAAATATTTGTGGAGTCCCTAGTTCTCCTCATAATTCTCGAGACAACTTCCTTATTGTCACACAACCTCTTTATTTCCAGACAACTTAGGGACATATAAAAACTGGTGTGATTTAGTATAAAATTCCAAGATGGGACTGTTCCTATCATAATTACAAGCTCGTTGACTTAGTTTTATCCGTCGGCACAATATGGAAGGTTTGTCCCACCCCGGGGATAACCGAAAAAATTGGGTAGGTACATGTTGAATGGACGAAACAAAATCTATATGTATATTTTCTCTTTTCTTAGGGCAGCTACGCAGGAGCTACTATGACGCTAGCCACGGCGTGTTGAACGACCGAACACATGACCTTAAAGACCCGACCACGTGCCGCTAGCCACAACCACAAACGCCTACTGCTAACCAACAGCCAACGCGAATATTTAAGAACATAGTGCAATATCGGATTTAGAACATTTTTTGAACTTCTAAAAAAATAAGAATTGCCGAATATTCTTGGAAACATGAATATTTTTTGAAATTACGAACAATGTTATTAATATTCCATCCATTTTGGCAAAAACATGAACAAAATTTGAAACAACATCATTTGTTGAAGACATGAACCTTTTGACAAACCCAAACATCTTTTTAATATGTGATCGACTTTCGAAAATGGACACGTTTTGAACATTCAGAATAATATTATATATTGTGTTTTTAAACGTGAACATTATTTTGAATCTGTATACATTTTACTAAAGCAAGAATATATTTCAAATTTCGAATATTTTTAGAAAAACATGTTTTTTAAATCACAAACAATTTTGGAGTATTTTTGAATTAAAAAAATCAGATTGAGAAAATAAATTAATTTCTAAATTTTTTGAAAAGTGGAAGACAATACTGTAATTCGAATAATTTTTGAAAATTTAACAAAAAATCATATTCTAAACTTTTTTAAAATAATTGAATTACGAAATAGGGTAAACATGAAAATAAATTTGGACGGAAAAACAAAATGAGCCGGCCCAGTCTTGGGCACCCTGTGCGAACTCTGACTATCTAACGCACGGAGAGAGAAATAGCCTTTTTGCAGCTACATGGGCAGGCAAGTAAGTGGGCTGGTTTAGCTGGGCCACAGCTTGCGCGGCCCTAGTACGAAATTCTGTATTGCTAAAAAAATACAGACGAACGCACAAAAATTCAATACGACCTCGAATATAAAAATAAATTTTGATGGTGAACGGATGAAAAAAACGGTGAAACACACTTTACTTTATTAGTAGGGGTATAGAAAGGTGAATATTTTTTGAAATTACGAATAATGTTATTAATATTCCATCCATTTTGGCAAAAACATGAACAAAATTTGAAACAACATTATTTTTTGAAGACATGAACCTTTGGTGAAACCCAAACATCTTTTTAATATGTGATCGACTTTCAAAAATGGACATGTTTTGAACATTTAGAATAATATTATATAATGTGTTTTTAAACCCGACATTATTTTGAATCTGTATACATTTTACTAAGGCAAGATTATATTTCAAATTTCGAATATTTTTAGAAATATATGTTTTTATATCATAAAATTTTTTGGAGTATTTTTGAATTTAAAAAAAATGAGATTGAGAAAATAAATTAATTTCTAAACATTTTGAAAAGTGGATGACAATATTGTAATTCGAATAATTTTTGAAAATTTAGCAAAAAATCAAATTCTAAATAGTTTTAAAATATTTGAATTACGAAGTAGGGTAAACATAAAAATAAATTTGGACGGAAAAACAAAATGGGCCAGCCCAGTCTTGGGCGCCCTGTGCGAACTCTGACTATCTGACGCGTGGAGAGAAAAATAGGCTTTTTGCAGCTAAATGGGCAGGCAAGTAAGTGGGCTGGTTTAGCTGGGCCACAGCTTGTGCGGGCCTAGTACGAAATTCTGTATTGCTAAAAAATTACAGACGGACGCACAAAAATTTAATACCACCTCAAATATAAAAAATAAATTTTGATAGTGAACGGATGAAAAAAATGGAGAAACGCACCTTACTTTATTAGTAGGTATAGATATTAGGAAATATAAATAACAACTTTATTATTGCCTGTAGGGCATATTTCCTTCAGTCTCCCACTTGCACTAGAGTCAATAATATAGTTCACATCGCCATGTGATTTAACACCAATAGTTCACATCACCATGTGATTAACACAGATAGTTCACATCGCCATGTGATCAACACTTAAAGGGTTTACTAGAGAATCTAGTTCACATCGCTCTGTGATTAACAACCAAGAGCACTAAGGTGTGATCATGTTTTGCTTGTGAGATAAATTTAGTCAACGGATCTGCCACATTTAGAGCCGAATGTATTTTGCAAATTTCTATGTCAACAATGCTCTGGACGGAGCTACTCTACCTAATTGCTCCCACTTTCAATATGTATCCAGATTGAGACTTAGAGTCATCTAAATCAGTGTCAAAACTTGCATCGAGTAACCCTTTACGACGAATCTTTTATCACCTCCATCATCGAGAAACATATCCTTATTCCACTAAAGATAATTTTGACCACTGTCCAGTGATCTACTCCTAGATCATTATTGTACTCCCTTGCCAAACTCAGTGTAGGGTATACAATAGATCTGGTACACAACATGGCATACTTTATAGAACCTATGATTGAGGCATAAGGAATGACTTTCATTCTCTTTCTATCTTCTGCCGTGGTCGGGCTTTGAGTCTTACTCAATTTCACACCTTGTAATGCAGGCAAGAACTCCTTCTTTAACTGTTCCATTTTGAACTTACTTCAAAAACTTGTCAAGGTATGTGCTTATTGAAAAAACTTATCAAGCGTCTTAATCTATCTCTATAGATCTTGATGCTCAATATGCAAGCAGCTTCACCGAGATCTTTCTTTGAAAAACTCCTTTCAAACACTCCTTTATGCTTTCTAGAAAATTCTACATAATTTTCGATCAACAATATGTCATTCACATATACTTATCAGAAATGTTGTAGTGCTCCCACTCAATTTCTTGTAAATACAGGCTTCATCGTAAGTCTGTATAAAACTAAATCCTTTGATCAACTAATCAAAGCATATATTCCAACTCCGAGATGCTTGCACCAGTCCATAGATGGATCGCTAGAGCTTGCACATTTTGTTAGCACCTTTAGGATTGACAAAATCTTCTGGTTGCATCATATACAACACTTCTTTAATATATCCATTTAAGGAATGCAGTTTTGTTATCCATTTGCCAGATTTCATAAAAAGCGGCAATTGCTAACATGATTCAGACGGACTTAAGCAACAATACGAGTGAGAAAATATCATCGTATTCGACACCTTGAACTTGTCAAAAAACCTTTTTCGACAATTCGAGCTTTGTAGATAGTAACACTACCATCAGCGTCCGTCTTCCTCTTGAAAATCCATTTATTCTCAATGGCTCACCGATCAACGGACAAGTCAATCAAATTCCACACTTTATTTTCATACATGGATCCCATCTAAGATTTCATGGCCTCAAGTCATTTCGCAGAATCTGGGCTCATCATCGCTTCCTCATAGTTCGTAGGTTCGTCATAGTCAACTAACATGACCTCCAGAACATGATTACCGGACCACTTTGGTGCGGACCTTACTCTGGCTGACCTACGAGGTTCGGTAGTAACTTGATCTGAAGTTTAATGATCATCATCATTAACTTCCTCACTAATTGGTGTAGGCATCACTAGAACTGATTTCTCTAATGAACTTCTTGTTGGGTGACGTAGTAGTTTCAAAAAAAAATCCTACGCACACGCAAGATCATGGTGATGCATAGCAACGAGAGGGGAGAGTGTTGTCCATGTACCCTTGTAGACCATAAGCGGAAGCGTTATATCAACGCGGTTGATGTAGTCATACGTCTTCACGATCCGACCGATCCAAGTACCGAACGCACGACACCTCCGAGTTCAGCACACGTTCAGCTCGATGACGTCCCTCGTACTCTTGATCCAGTTGAGGCCGAGGGAGAGTTTCACCAGAACGACGGCGTGATGACGGAGATGATGAACCGACGCAGGGCTTCGCCTAAGCACCGCTATGATATGACCGAGGTGGAATATGGTGGAGGGGGGCACGGCACACGGCTTGGAACAATGAACTTGTGTGTCCTAGGGTGCCCCCCCGCCCCCGTATATAAAGGAGCAAGGGGGAGGCTTGCCGGCCCTTGTTGCGCCCCAAGGAGAGGAGGAATCCTCCTCCTACTAGGAGTTTTATTCAAAGTGAACTGTCAAGGGGGTCCCATAAATCACCCAACCGCATAAGGAATGCAAAATAAAGGAACATAACACCGGTATGACGGAAACTAGGGCGGCAAGAGTGGAACAGAACACCAGGCATAAGGCCGAGCCTTCCACCCTTTACCAAGTATATAGATGCATTAATTAAATAAGAGATATTGTGATATCCCAACATAATCTTGTCCACCATGGAGCAATCTTCAAATTCACCTGCAACTAACAACGCTATAAGAGGGGCTGAGCAAAAGCGGTAACATAGCCAAGCAACGGTTTGCTAGGAAGGGTGAAAAGGTTAGAGGCTGACATGGCAATTTGGGGAAGCTTGAAGAACAAGTGATAGGAAGCGCAGCATAGCGATAGAATGAAGCCACTAGCATAGCAATGATAGTAATGAGATCCAAGGTGACGGTCATCTTTCCTGAAACCCTGCAAGGAAGAAGAACGAGTCCATGAAGAAGACGAACGGATGAAGCCGAACCAAGCGTAGACGAACGAATCCTCACGATCGCAACGAAACAGGAACTATCGACAAGAAGCACACAACATGGTAAACACACCACACATATACATGACATGGTGCTCAACCAAGTATGATGCAAGACAAGACTACATGAAGCTACTCATGGCAAGAGATGATGCATACAAGAACAACACATCAAAGCAAGGTTAAATGAGGCCGGAAACAACATATAACAATTCCGGTAAGTCCTCATATGCAAATTTAGAAATTGGTCCAGAAATGAATAAACCTTATTTTCAAGTTGTTAAACAGCAAGTTAAGATGCACCAAGATGATCTACACGAGATTCTAGTCAAGTTACATATAAAGTTCATTTAATTCGGAGCTACGGCCTAGAAGATATGAGCAAAACAAGTTAAACATGGCATTGATGCAAAATGCATACAAACATCAAGCAAACACTCTCAAAACATGGATGCAACATGATAATATGAAACTTCATGCAAAATCAAGCAAGTTTCATATAGAGCACACTCAAAACGGAGCAACGGTTCAACACACACACATGAAACAACTTTAAAGGACAAGCTGTCCAAAACAGCAACTAGGCATCTAGAAAGCATCAAAACAATATGCTACATCACCTCAACATAATAACAAAAGGCATGGTCATGAAGTACAGGTAAAGCATGACAAAACATGAACACTGGGCTATCTCTAGAATACACTATAACATGCTCAAAAGGACATGACAAGGTTGCAAATAATAACAGTTTACAGACTTAGCAGAAATAACATCAGGTTGCAATGTTTAGAGCTATCAAACAACATGTTACAGGAACTTAACATGGAAAACAAAGGAATGGCATGCTAATAATAAAGATAAAGAACAAAACTCCCTTACTGAACTAATTCCAAAGATCAACATAAAACATGGTAGCATCCATGCAAACATGGCAAGCAATATGACAGATTCAGACGGTCAATAACAGCCCATGGCAGAAACAACGATAAGTAGGCATGTTGGTGAGCTTGTACCACTCATCACAGAGAATTAAATGGCATGATAAGGCCACCAACAGTAATATGACATATTTATGAAGCTAAGCATGGGAAGATCAAGTTCATAGGGTGCATGGATCACTAGCAAAGCTCATGGCAAAACTGAACTTAATGTTAACAGGCTGACAGCAACATTATTTAGCAATTTGAGAGCAAGATTACAACAAGCTACATCAGGCTATAAATGCAACCAGGGGCATGGATGGATAGAGCATGACATGTATAACAAAACATCCTTAGTGAACATCTCCAGATTACACATAGAATGACTTGTAGCAGCAGGTTTACATAGCATCATGATATAGCAGATTCAGCCTAGCAAAACAGCAACAGCAAGTACCCTACTTCACGAGCTTGATGCACTCACTACAAGACTCACAAAAATACATGGATTGCACCTATATAAAGATGGCATGATGTATCTCTAAACTCATGTAGACATCAAGCTCATAGGAGGCACACACAAATTGGAATGAAAAAGACAAATCTCCAAGTTTTGATAACAGACATCAATTAACATCATATAGCACTCTTGCAACGATGATAATGGCATCAAGATTGACTCAAACAAGCATGCCACAATGGAATGAAATGTCGAGCATCTCACAATGAGCATTTTTATATATTAAACATGCAAAACGAAGCTATGAGCATGGAGATATGGCATGTCAAAGATGTACACATAATATGCAAAATCTGGGACTTGGTGAAAAAAATATAGGCACGAAGAGTGCGAAATAACTAAGCGGCGCTCAGGGCGGGGGATAGCCGGGCTTCTCACCAGCGTGGTCTTGGGCCGAAGAGAGGCCGAGCTAGGCCGGGGCTGGGCCGAGGCGACGTGGGCCGGAGCGCTTGGCCGCGACGCGGGGCCCATGCGCGGTCAACGGGCAGGGAGGATCGGGGCTCCTCCCCGATCAAGCGGGACGGCGGCGGCGAGGGGTCGCCAGAGGGGCGCGAGGGAGGAGGCGGGTCCGGGCGGCGATGTCGGGGTTTGCAGGAGGAGCCGAGGCGGGGCGGCGGCGCCGGGCGCCCGTGCAGCGGAGACGGTGGTCCGCGGTGAGCGGCGCGGCTGGAGCGGAGGGAGGCGCTGGCCGAGGACGGCGGTGTCGCGACGGGAGGTCGCCGGCGGGAGCGGACGGGGCGGATCTGGCGGCTCTTTGCCGGATCTGGTCGGAGACGAAGGGCATCACGGGGAGGCGGGGTCGCTGGAGGCGGCGGCGCACGGCACCGTGGCGGCGGCGCGAAGGGAGCCGCGGGGCAGCAGCGGTGATGCACGCCGGCGGCGGGACTGGATCCGGGCGGCGGCGGCGGATCTGGGCGGTGGCGGATCTAGGCCCAGGCGGGCCCGCGATGGGCTTCCTCGGGCCGCGCGGTGGGGAACGGCGGCGGGACAGGTGGCGAGCTCCGGTTGGCTGCGGGCTGGTGGACATGCCCGGCGCGGGATGGACATGTCCGGCGGCGGGAGGAGGAAGAAAGTTAGGGTTTGCCCGAAATTTCGGGGGAGGGGACTAATTTATAGGCATAGGGAGCTAGGAGAGTCCAAATGGGGAGAGGTTTTCGCCCACACGATCACGATCGAACGACCGAGAGCATGGACGGGGTTTGGATGGGCTCACGGGCTTTGGTAAATAGGGGCTGGGATACAAAGAGAGAGGGGTTTTGGGCTATGCGGTTAACCGTTGGGGCATCAAACGGCCTCCAAATGGAACGAAATTTGACGGGCGGTCTACCGGTGATATACCAAGGCCACTCGGCAAATCTCGACCCATTCCGAGAATGTTTTTCTCCCTCTCACGAAACAAGGTCTGAGAGGTGCGACGGGTGCGTGCGAGTGTGTCTGTGCTCAAAACGAACAACAGAGAGAACCGGCGGAACCCGAACGGATGCAAGTTTTGAAACACATGCAGATGAAATGCAGATGATGACATGGCATAATGCAACACGCAAGCAAATGACATGGCAACTACGGCGAATAACCGGGAGACACCTGGCGCATCGAATCTGTGGCGTTACATCTGGGCTGGAATACGGGGTGTTCCGGTTTCTCTGAGCCAGGGTTCCACAGGCCTCTTCGGGATACCAGGAGCACTCCAGCACCAGAGCCATTCAACATTTTGGACCCATTAAAGAACATAGTCCAATGTTCCGAGTGAATATGAGTTGGATGTTGCTGCTCAATCCACTCGATGAGGAAATCAGCTATTGCTTGATACTTGATTGCTTTCTTTGCCTCGAACTTGATATCGAAAGGAAGGAGTTTAATCGCCCACTTGGCCACTCAACCGGTTGCATCCTGATTGTTCTGAATTTCTGATAATGGAGCGTTGCTGACAACCGAGACCGAGTGGTCTGCGAAGTAATGTGCAACTTTCTTTGAGGTCAAATAAACCCCATAGACTAGCTTCTGGTAATGTGGATACCTTTGCTTGGACGGGTTCAAGACTTCAGAAATATAATACACCGGGCGTCGGACTTCGTAGGCTTTGCCTTCTTCTTCCCACTCCACTGTGAGCACTGTGTTGACAACCTGTCAAGTGGCTGCAATGTATAGCAGTAGAGGCTCTTTGCTGATTGGGGCAGCAAGCACCGCTGGGTGGAAAGCAAGTCTTTGAGCTCTACAAATGCTGCGTCGGCTTCAGGAGTCCACTCGAACTTGTCAGACTTCTTCATCAGTCAATAAAGAGGTAATGCCTTTCCACCGAGACGAGAAATGAATCAGCTCAACGCAGCCAAACAACCAGTAAGCTTCTGAACGTCGTGCACACGCACATGGCTTTTCATTCAGAGAATTGCCCCAACCTTTTCTGGGTTTGCGTCGATCCCTCGTTCAGAAATGAGGAAACCGAGCAACTTTTCGCCTGGAACTCCGAATGTGCACTTTGACGGGTTGAGCTTCATATCATATCTTCTTAAGTTGGCAAAGGTTTCAGCGAGGTCAGTCAATTGGTCGGAACCCTTGCGTGACTTGACCATGATGTCATCCATGTACGCTTCCACGTTCCAGCTGATCTGAGTGAGCAGGCACTTCTGAATCATGCACATGAATGTGGCACCAGCAATCTTGAGGCCAAAAGGCATGGTAACATAGCAAAAAAACCCGAATGGTGTGATGAAGGCTGTTTTTATTTCATCGGGTCCATACAGTCGGATCTGATGGTACCCAGAATACGCATCCAAAAAGGACAAGCGCTCACACCCCACAGTTGAGTCAAATATCTTGTCGATGCGGGGGAGAGGGAAATGATCTTTCGGGCAGGCCTAATTGATGCGCTTGAAATCGATACACATACGAAGTGAATCATCTTTCTTGGGGACCGTGACAATATTGGCGAGCCACTCGGAGTGGTATATCTCGCAGATGAACTCAGCTGCCAGAAGTTGAGCCACTTCCTCGCGAATTGCCTTCCTTTTCTCCACGGCGGACCGACAGAGATGCTCTTTGATGGGTTTTGCTTTTGGGTCGACTCGCAAACGGTGCTCAGCCAGTCCCCTGGGTACACCCGACATGTCATATGGTTTCCATGCAAAGATGTCCCAGTTCTTACGGAGGAACTGGATGAGCGCTTCTTCCTATTTGTTGTCGAGTGTAGTTGAGATGTGGGTCGGAGCAACATTGGGATCAGTCGGGTGAATATGGACGGGCTTTGTTTCACCGACCGACTGAAATGTAGACTCTGAAGCAGGCTTCTTGGCTCGCAACAAATCACTCGGATCTGCAATCTTGTTGTACTCTTCCATTTCTACCGCTGCCATTTGATCATCATCAATCTTTGAGCCCTTCTGGAGGCACTCTTCTGCTCTTTGCCGATTCCCGTTGACTGTGATCACACCTTTGGGGCCAGGCATCTTCAACTTGAGATATACGTAACATGGTCGATCCATGAAACGAGGATATGCAGGTCTACCCAGAATGGCATGATAAGCACTATGGAAATCCACCACCTCAAACGCCAACTTCTCTTTACGGTAATTCTTTGAATCACCGAAAACCACATCAAGAGTGATATGACCGAGTGAATCAACTTTCTTTCTTGGGATGACTCTGTGGAATCTCATGTTGCTCTCGCTGAGCTTGGACATCGGAATGCCCATACCTCAGAGGGTATCAGCATACAGAATGTTCAAACCACTACCACCATCCATCAGAACCTTGGTCAGTCGGGTGCCCCCAACGACTGGGTCGACCACCAGCGCTTGCCGCCCGAGGGTAGCAACGTGCGCTGGGTGATCGGACTAGTCGAATGTAATGGGAGTCTTCGAACACTTTAAATACATTATAGTTGTCGGGGCAACCATATTCACTTCTTGGATGATAACTTCAGTCAACTTTTGCTTTCGACGTCAGCAAAAATCACTAAAGTAGCATTGACATTGGGTTAACCTTCATCTTCTTCTTTGTCCTCCTCCTTATCAGATTCGTTCTCCTTTTCGCTGGCTGGCCCTCTCGGAAGCTCTGAATCAGGAGTCGACACTGTCGAGTGGTATGCTTGGGATAAATCCAGTTACCCTCTTCGTCTTTTGCGGTGTGTATGTGACACGGCAAATGAAGAACATCATTTCCCGCTTGATCTTTCACTTTTTTGGGGATCCATGGCCCCTTGGATTTTCCCTTGAACTTCCCTTGATTCACAACTGCGGCTTCAGTAGGACCTGCAGTTTCAGCTTTGCACTTGTGCTTCCGATTGCAATTTCCTCCTCCGGTGTCCTGGGCGACTGGCTTATTCTTGCCACTGCGGAGTCGGTCTTCCTCTTTGCCGTTAGCGTATCGAGTGGCTATTTCCATCATTCGGGCCAGGGTCATGTCTCCTGTCCGACCGAATTTCAGGTTGAGCTCTCTTTACCGAACGCCCTCCTTGAAGGCACAAACTGCATGGTGCTGTGATACATTTTCCACTGTATGATGAAGGGTAGTCCATCTCTGAATGTAATCTCTCAATGTCTCATTCAGCTTATGGACACAATGTTGTAATTCAGTCAGCCCGGCTGGTCGCTTGCAGGTGCCCTCGAATGTTTTAACGAACACTCGGGCCAACTCTTCCCAACTGAAAATACTACCAGGGGCTAGCTGATTCAACCAAGCTCTGGCCAAACCCTCCAGCATCAAAGGGAGGTGTTTCATGGCCACATCATCGTTGCCGCCGCCAATCTGCACTGCCACTTGGTAATCTTCTAGCCAGGTGTCAGGCTTTGACTCACCAGTGAACTTACTCACACCCATCGCCAATCTGATGTTGGGAGGGATCTCAGCAGCTCCGATGGCTCTACTGAAACATTCGGGCCCAGAAACATGCACTCTGCTACCAATCAGATGATCTCTGTCTTGTCCCTCTTTGTGTGTCTGGCCTCTGTCGACCAGACCTCGTACGAGAACTGATCATGCATCAAACTCGGGCTCTCCTTGGGTCGATTGGAGATATCCGCTCATCACCATACGGGCGCCTGTCATCTTGTCGGGGCACGTACAATCCGCCCCTCGGAGGGGGCATAGGAACTCGATCGCGGTCATCACGGCCAAATCGATGATCATACAGTCCATGGCCCCGATCCAGGTGCTGATCCTGGCGGTGCCTGCGATCCTCACACCGCGGAGGCAATCTTGGACTGTGAGCCGACTGAACTATGTCTGCAACCATAGACCCGATGTGGATCCTGTTGCGCGACTAAGAGGTTTGTTCACCCGCTGCCCAGAGCAGCTCGGATCTGTAGTAAACCTCTACCAGCCTCTGAACGGGATGGCTGAATTGACTCTGCTATATGGGTTGCAGCTGCAAGATTCTGGATCAGTGTGCGATACACCTGAGGTTCAAGCGGAAACAATTATCGATGACGTTGACTAGATTCGGGGATCTTCCAACGAGCGCGTTCGTTGAGTGAGTGTTGGAGATTCTCCAGGACCGCGCGCTCAGCCAAGGTGGCTATGCGCGCAGCCTCCAAGGCCCGAGCCTCATAGGTCTCTCCAACGATGGGGGTCTGGAGTGCCTCCATGTTGCAACGATGCAGTTCCTCCCTCTGCTCCGAAGTGAGGGATTCAGGATGATACTCGTCATGACCATGCGACGGACCGCCGCCACCATCGTTGCCGCTGCTGCGACGGAAACCCGGCGGGCTGCATGGCGTGTCGACCATCAGGACTTCTGCCGCAGGGTTGTTGCTCCTGCACTCAGACAGGGTCTCAGCGGAACCAGTCGAATAGTCTGTAGAGAGATTCGCCGGGCTCAATTGTCGCGACTTGAGGGGTGGCCGACTGGCGGGCCACCGCATGCTTCACCCACCGCCGAAGCCGCGATCAACTAGATCGCTTGCGACGACGAACATCAGGGAGCGAGGATGCCACGGGAGCCGACCAATACTGGGTCAACGGCTATCGCAAAAGGACGCTATGAGTGCATGCGCAAAAGTGCGTCGCCCTACGGACGGGGAGCGTCTCAACGTTGAGGGGGGCCTCCTGGAGCTAGGCAGAGTCGTCGGCAATGAAAACTAGCGCGCCGAGACGGATCTCGTGGCCCAAAGCCAAACTACTGCCACAAAACATGTTGATGGAGATCGGAAAAACCGCAACCTCACCGGAAGTTGCTAAGACACCTGCCCCAAGGTGGGCACCAACTCTCGTGGGAGTATGTCTGACAGTAAGAGTAGGGGTACATAGGAGGAGGCAAGATCCTAGCTACGGTGAGGTTGTGCACGAAAGATGTACGAGTTCAGGCCCTTCTCGGATAAGTAATAGCCCTACGTCTCGGTGCCCAGAGGCTTGGTCGAGTGGCTTATGCGTGAGAGTTACATGGGGTGCGAACCCCTGTACCTGAGGAGGGGGTGGCTTATATAGAGTGCGTCGGACCCCTCCAGCACTCAGTTATACAGGGTTCAATGTACATTAAGACAGGGCGTTACTGGTAACGCTAGCTATAAAGAGCTATAAATGACCTTTAAGACTACGGAGTGAATGTCTGACCGTTGCCGTTCTGTGTAGATTTAGACCTTCTTTTCTCCGAGTGATTCTTTGTGTGGTCGAATGAATCTACCTTGGTTGAATGGAATTGGGATATCCGAGTGAGGTAGCTGGTCGAGTGGATTGCACCCCAAGATGATTTCAGTCAGTATCTTCTATTGGGCCTTGAATGTCTTTGACTCTAGGGAAGTGTCCTTGGGTAGGGCGTCTAGGTCAGGGCTATGACCCTACCCCAGGTACATGTCACCGTCAGGAGGCGTAAAAACGGTTCGAAATTTTAACAGGCCAGACGTGACGTTTCGCTGAAAAGTTGTCTGTTGACAGACACTATTTTGATTAAATATCTTGCCTTCATGACTAAGGGTTGCGACGATTATACAGAGCCGGATATAGTTCTTTTGTTCAGAAGATTACCTTTGAAGTGCTCGAGAGGAAGAAACTGCCTTGCAATGCCGAAGACAACCCGCGTGCCGAACATATCGTCATTGAAGATGGGTTCAGGGGGGCTACTGAGGGAGTCCTGGATTAAGGGGTCCTCGAGTGTCCGGGCTGTGTGATATAGGCCGGACTTATGGGCCGTGAAGATACATGGCAGAAGACCTTCCCCCGTGTTCGGGTAGGACTCTCCTATGCGTGGGTGGCAAGATTGGTGTCCGGATATGTAATTTCCTTCCTCTGTAAACCGACTCTGTACAACCCTAGGCCCCTCCGTTGTGTATATAAACTGGAGGGTTTAGTCCGTAGAGGCTATCATAATTCATACAGACTAGACTTCTAGAGTTTAGCTACCATGATCTCGAGGTAGATCAACTATACTCATCAAATATAATCAAGCAGGACGTAGGGTTTTACCTCCATTAAGAGGGCCTGAACCTGGGTAAACACCGTGTTCCCTTTGTCCCTTGTTGCCTTCAATCCTCAAACGCATAGTTCGGGACCCCTACCCAAGATCGGACGGTTTTGACACCGACAACTGGTAGCTCTGGTGCCAACCTGTGCTGCCGCTAACCGGTTTGGCTTCATCTCGACCTCCCCTACCCATTCATCTCTGCCCGTGACCAATTTCGTCCATCTTTGTCGGCCCTAGTGAGCTGCAGCGGGAGTGCGACCCGACCTGCAGCGGGAGCATGTGAGCTTCTATTCGGTAGCGCTTGATCTGTGCGCTGGACTTCTTCTCCGCCACACCATTCAACTTGCGGCCGCGCTTGAGTCTCGAAGGCGGCGGATCAGCCTGCCACGATGCGACAGCCTCTTTCAGCAAGCTGATGGCGATGGGGTGGTCGCGGCGAGGCCTGATCCGAAGCTTACGCTACGACTGTGGATCCTGAAGAAGGCGGGCAGATGGCTTGACATGCATCTTTAGCCGCATCCATGAGCTTGAGTTGCAGCACCAGGCCACTGGGTCGGTCTCCGCTACCAGCCTCTGAGCAAATCTCTGAACGTGTTGCTGTCTGGTTTTGACAGTAGGTTCAGTGCACTAGTTTTACATCTACAAATACATCATCTGTTGTAGTTGAAGTTTTACATCATAAATATATATCATCTATTGGAGTTGGCCGTTTTTTGAAGATGTAAAAAATAGTTTTTGGTGATTTAAATTATACAACACCTAGTTTTACATCTCGAAATTATACAACACCTAGTTTTATGAGGTAAAAGTACCCGAGGTGAGGGAGTCCTGGATTAAGGGGTCCTCGGGCGTCCGACCTGTTGGACATGGGCCGGACTAATGGGCCGTGAAGATACAAGACAGAAGACTCTCTCCCGTGTCCGGATGGGACTCTCCTTAGCATGGATGGCAAGCCTAGCGTTCGGATATGAAGATTCCTTTCTCTGTAACTGACTTTGTACAACCCTAGTCCCCTCCGGTGTCTATATAAACTGGAGGGTTTAGTCCGTAGAGGCAATCACAATCATACAAGCTAGACTTCTAGGGTTTATCCATTACAATCTTGTGGTAGATCAACTCTTGAAACACTCATATTCATCCAGATCAATCAAGCAAGAAGTAGGGTATTACCTCCATAGAGAGGGCCCGAACCTGGGTAAACATCATGTCCCCTGTCTCCTGTTACCATCGACCTTAGACGCATAGTTCGGGACCCCCTACCGAGATCCGCCGGTTTTGACACCGACATTGGTGCTTTCATTGTGAGTTCCTCTGTGTCGTCGCTAGAAGGTCCGATGGCCCCATCAATCATCTACAACAATGCTACCCTGAGGAAGGCTTTCCTCCGCGGCCAGATCTTTGTGTTCGGCGGCTTCGCACTATTAGCCAACTCACTTGGCCATCTAAAGCAGATCGACAGCTATGCCCCAGGTCACCAGATTAGTTTTGGAAATCTGGACTATGTCGCTGATATCCGAGGAGACTTGATCTTCCCAGGATTTGCACCCCCAACCTCAGCTCTGGCCTTAGATCCGGAGCATATCGCTAGGTCCGAAGACGGGCTCCCTGAGCTCGCCAGACTATCTGCGGCCACTAGGCCCATCGTGGGAGACCCGGGGGAAGTAGTGTCGCTGGCAACAATCATGAAGCCAAACCCTCCTCCGGATACTGGCTCCGAATCCTCGGAGTCAGCACTGTGTGTGTTCGGCCAAGGAGTCTCCTTCTCGCCGTACTCCATGGGCTCTCCTCTCTCGGGCCAAACGTCGCCTTTAAGCGAAGCTCTGGACTTAATGCGATCCCTGGTCATTACAGAGGAGCAATGTCTGAACTATGCTCAGCCCGAACTAGGGGCTGAGAGCTGGGAATTTTACGTCCCACCCACCACCCACTTTATCGCCACTATCGAGGACTTAACAGACATGCTCGATTATGACTCTGAAAACATCGACGGTATGGACGACGATGCCAGAGAAGAGGAGGGCCAAAACCCGCCGTTTACCGGACACTGGAAGGCCACCTCCTCGTATGATGTGTACATGGTGGATGCACCCAAAGAAAATAGCGGCGATGACAAGGAAGATCCAGTCGAGGATAAACCTCCTGAGATACAGCCAAAGCACCGACGTCAGCGGGACCGCTCTAAGTCACGCCGAGGACAACAACACTGGCACAGGAGAAAAAAATACTCTAGACGATGCCGAGGATAATGAAAACCCCGTCGAGCCAACCTCCGAACAGCACTAACGGGAAGATGGGCAAGTTAGCCCTAATGAACAGGCCATAAACAAAGACTCGGAGGACAGTAATTATCTTCCGCTCTCCGAGGATGAGGTGAGCCTCGGCAACGAGGATTTTATCGTGGCTGTGGAACCTCTCGAGTAGGAGCGCTTTAAGCGCCAGCCAATAGCCACTGCAAGGAGCCTGAAAAAGAAGCAGCAACAGCTTCAAGCTGATCAAGATCTGCTCAATGATAGATGGACTAACGTCCTGGCAGCCGAGGAATACAGCCTTGAGCGCCCAACCAAAAGTTACCTGAAGCGAAAATTGCTACCTCAATTCGATAACAAGGCGCTGGAGCCCGTACCATCAGCGCATAATGTGGCTGATCGACCACCACGTGGCTAGGACAAAGCGACAACTCAAGCCAAACACCAGCCCATACTACCTTGCCGTAAAGGCAGAGACAAAATAGCTCGGGGATATACATATGACCTGCGGCAGGACCTGGACAGCAGAGCAGGACAGACCAGATCAATCTACGGATCATGGTGGCGTGCCCGACACACGACGACAGCTATCTAGCCGGACGTGACAAGCATAATCACGCCCGGGCCGAAAACCGCAGACGGACTCCATAAGAAATATGTCGTGACGTGGCCCGATATAGAGGCGCCACACACCCCCTTTGCTTCACTAATAAAGTAATGGAGCCCGAATTCCCAGAAGGGTTTAAACACGTGAACATCGAATCATATGATGGGACAACAGACCCCGCGGTATGGATCAAAGATTTTCTTCTCCATATACATATGGCCCGCGGTGATGATCTTCATGCCATCAAATACCTCCCACTAAAACTCAAGGGACCAGCTCGACACTGGTTGAACAGCCTTCCCAAAAATTCCTTTGGCGGCTGGGAGGACCTGGAAGACACCTTCCGCGATAACTTCGAAGGTACATACATCTGACCTCCGGATGCCGATGAACTAAGTCACATCGTCCAATAGCCTAGAGAGTCAGCCAGGAAATTATGGACTAGGTTCTTAACTAAAAAGAAAAAACCAGACCGTTGACTGTCCGGATGCAGAAGCCCTAGCGGCCTTTAAACACAGCATCCGCGATGAATGGCTCACCCGACACCTTGGCCATGAAAAGCCGAAGTCCATTGTCGGTGTGAAAACCGGCGGATCTTGGGTAGGGGCTCCCGAACTGTGCGTCTAAGGCTAATGGTAACAGGAGGTGGGGGACACAATGTTTACCCAGGTCTGGGCCCTCTCCATGGAGGTAATACCCTACTTCCTGCTTGATTGATCTTGATGATATGAGTATTACAAGAATTGCTCTACCACGAGATCGTAGAGGCTAACCCTAGAAGCTAGCCTATGAGTATTATTGTTCTTCTTGTCCTACGGACTAAACCCTCCGATTTATATAGGCACCGGAGGGGGCTAGGGTTACACAGAGTCGGTTACAGAGAAGGGAACTGTCGGTGTCAAAACCGGCGGATCTCGGGTAGGGGGTCCCGAACTGTGCGTCTAGGCGGATGGTAACAGGAGACAAGGGACACGATGTTTTACCCAGGTTCGGGCCCTCTTGATGGAGGTAAAACCCTATGTCCTGCTTGATTAATATTGATGATATGGGTAGTACAAGAGTGGATCTACCACGAGATCAAGGAGGCTAAACCCTAGAAGCTAGCCTATGGTATGATTGTTGTAATGGAGGTTATGTCCTACGGAGTAAAGCCCTCCGGTTTATATAGACACCGGAGAGGGCTAGGGTTACACAGAGTCGGTTACAATGGTAGGAGATCTACATATCCGTATCGCCAAGCTTGCCTTCCACGCCAAGGAAAGTCCCATCCGAACACGGGACGGAGTCTTCAATCTTGTATCTTCGTAGTCTTGGAGTCCGGCGGACGATGATAGTCCGGCTGTCCGGACACCCCCTAGTCCAGGACTCCCTCAGTAGCCCCCGAACCAGGCTTCAATGACGATAAGTCCAGCGCGTATATAGTCTTCGGCGTTGCAAGGCGGGTTCTCCTTTAAGTTCCATGTACCTGCCGAACAGTGTCCGGCTTCCTTATCAATGTTGCGCTTCTTGGCTTCCACGCCCAATAATGGCCTTCTTCCACGCGTCGCACGAATGCGAAAAGCCAGGGTATCTTTAATGTTTTACCCCCTAGCTGCACAAATAATCTGCCTATAAGAGAGGCAAGAATCCAGATCCAAATCACACCATCTTCCTTCCGTGAGTACTCATCGGAGCGCCTCTGACCAAAAATCCATTCCATCATGGACCGTCGCCGCGGCTCCTCTTCTCGCGCTCCCATCCCTCTGCCAGGAGATTGGAGGAGATGTTCCGTCCCGCACAACGAGCTGGTGTCGCTTCAAGCAAAGGGATACCTCCCTCCGGCCTTCATGGTCCCGGTTCGAGCCGGGTTGGCCACCTACCAAGGTGGGAGGCAAGCGGAGGCTACCCCAAATCCCAACAAAGGGGAGCGGGTATGCTTCGTCCCCTATCTGATAAGGGGACTCGGATTTCCTATCCATCCGTTCCTCCGCGGTCCTCCTGGAGTTCTATGGACTCCAGCTCCATCACCTTACGCCCACCTCTATCCTGCATATCGCGGGTTACGTAGCTCTTTGCGAGCTATTTCTGGGCATCGAGCCCCATTTTGCACTGTGGAAGAGGCTGTTCTGCCTCGTACCCCATTCTCACGAGGGGTCCATATACCAAGTGGGCAGCGCCGAAATATGGCGCATTGCCGGGACCGGATATCCATCCAGAACCCCTAAGAAGGCGTCCGAAGACTGGCCTTCGGAATGGTTTTACATAGAGGACGCTCCGCTGCCGGACCCTGTTCGGATCGGCCTCCCGGAGTTCAGTTCTGTTCCTCTGAAGAAACGCCTTAGTTGGCGTCCGTGGAGCCCCCAGCTGGAGGAAGACAAGAGCGTCCATTATCTGATGGGCCGAATATGGTTACTGGCCCATTCCGGGTTGACCGTGATTGGAGTCATGGCAACATGCATTACGCGGGGGGTGCAGCCACTACAATACAGGGACCACCCCATGTGGGATTTCAACGGGGAAGACGACGCCACCCGTCATGGCCGCAAAGGACCGGATTCGGCCGAGGATCTGGTGACGATCCTGTCCGGCCTGTACAAGGGGGAGAAGGAGGACTTTCTCCAGACGAACCTGTTGAATGGGTTCTCCATGAATAACCCTCGGCGTTGGGTAAGCGAACACTTTAAGGGCCCGACCCATGTTTTCAAAGTTTAAGCTTCTTATATTATGTGTTTGACGCAGGAACTACGTCGGATTGTGGAGGACATGATAAGTCCAGCTCCGCAACCTGAGGATCCGGAGAGATCCCAAGATCCGGCCTCGGAAGAGGATCCGGACATAAAGGCGGAGCTAATCGACGGGGTGTTCCACCAGCTCAGCATGGATAATGCTTTAGTCGCCATTACGGCTGACTACCCCGGATTATATCTGGCTTCCCAGGTGATTGTGACCAAAGTCTCGACACCATTGTTTCTTCCCCACTCATCTCTGACCTTCGCATACGATAGTGTCTTGCAGGAAGCGCCTCCGGGGCGGGAAGCCGAGCCTGTGGCGGCTGACCAACAAAGGACAGTCCGGACTAGCAGGCGGAAGAGGAGCGCGGTGCGGACTGAAACGTCGCCGCAAAGGTATAGCTCACAGTTCTTTATTTGGAGCAACGTCCCTAGGAAGCGTTTGAGTGCTCATGACTTTTGTAGGAGAAAAAGCGCCCGCCGGACTGTGGGCGTAGAGGTTGCCAATCCGACCTCTACCAGCCGGGCTCCAGCACCCGGTCTGGAGGGGGAGGCAAGCGCAAGGCGCGGGCCGGATACTCCTCCAACGGAGGATGCCGACAGACTGTCCGCCACCAAGTCTGAGGTGGAAAGCGCCATGAACCACAAGCGCCGTCGGACAGTATTTCGTGACGCGTGCTTCTCCCCAGAGGCGTTGAATGCCTTTAACGCGGGGGACGCGCACCTCCGTGCTGCTCAAGATGGTTTTACCAAAGCCACGGAGCAGTATGTAAAAGACATACGGGTAAGAGAATGTAATAGTTATATATGCCAGTAGCCCCCGAGACTTAAAGTAGTTATAATAACTGATTTAAGGATCATTTGAATTGCAGGATCTTACTGAGAAGAATACCCAACTGTCTCAGGAGCTGCAAGAGTGCAAGGCCCAACTTGAGGCCGCACTTGCTGCCGCAGGAGGAAATACAGAGACCCCTCCTGGTAACACATTAGTTTAATAATATAAGCGCTGTGCGGCATGCGCGCAAGTCTAATAATCACATTGCAGGTGCTTCCGGACAAGATCCGGACAGACAAGAACTACTGCGCCAGCTGAAGGCTGGCGAGAGGGTGCTAAATAGAGTGCAGCAAGAAAGGAACAAGCTTCAAGATGCCCATGCCCAGCTTGGAGAAGAGCTGAAAGGCGTTCGGGCCGAGCTGTCCGGCTCCGTTAAGGAGAATCAGCGGCTTCGTCGCGGCATTTATAATAAGTGCTTGAGCGAACTCCTTTGAAAAGAAGAGTTCGGCGAGGAAGTCAATTGACGAAATATGTCTGTAGGTATACTCACAGGTCGCCCTGCAGAGGAGATGCCCGTATCGACGGGTGATCAACTTCTCGAACTGTTGCAGCTGCTCGAACGAGTTCGGCAGGCGATGAGCGGTGTCGTTCAGGCTTTATGGCCGGCCCTTTCCCTGCCCGAAGGCCTTGGGGAGCTTGCGGAGAAGCTTCAAGGAGTGCGGCGGCGCTTCCGTTTGTGGAAGATTTCGGCCTGCCGCCAAGGTGCCAGGGAGGCTTGGGCCATGGTGAAGATGTGGTACAAGAAGGTGGATCCCAACCATATGGCCGAGGTCGGACCTATGGGGCCCGACGGGAAGGAGATCCCTGTGAGTTTAGTATACGGCCAAGTAGAGTTGGCCGCTAAATTTTCCCAACAGGACTGTAAATTGGACAGCCTGTTAGATGGGATTGAGGAGGAATACAGTCAGTAGATTTGACGATGTATTTTTAAAATGACATGTGAAATGCCTTCTAGCCGGATTGTAGATTGTTTGTCTTTGCCGACCTTTTTGCTTCAACCTCGGGACCCTAGAGTCCGGAGTGTGTCCGAATACCTTATCAGTTAAGAAACAACCGGGGTATGCATGAAGACCAGGCGTAGGGGTCATCAGTGCTTTATCAGACAAGTGCCCAACTAGTTATGTTATATTACATGGTTAGTAAGAAACATCTTCCAGGGAGAATAGTTCCGTTAAGGGTTCCTTTCCCTGGGAGGCATGCCCTAAAGTGCATGTCCGGACTGCGAAAAAAGCAGAAAAACATCTGGGGGCAGATAAATAAGTAGGTAAAAAATCATCTTTCAATTCACCGACCGAATATTCCCTTAAGAATGCTAGCTTTCGGCTTCACCCAGTCTGAGGTACACATCCGGCTGACCCGGCAGTAACAATCGCAGAGGTGCTCCCTTTACCTCCTAGCCGAACAATCGGGAACGTAGGGGTAAGCACAGGAGCCAGGCAACCCAGCTTGGCCAAAAAGTCATATCGATGCATATAATGGTTAATAAAAGGTACATGTGGAAGCTTGACACATGTGCTGGGCATGAAGCCCTTAAGCTTCTGGTAAAGAAGCCCCCAGGTATAATGAGTGCGGATGGCACATCAAGTATGTGCGAACAATGCGCAAGCAGGCCCGTAAGGGCTTTTTAGGAAAGGGGTTTAAGAGAAGAAAGAGAAACAAAAGACAGCTGAAGTGCAAAAATTTGAACGGGGGAAGGGGATGAACTCTTAGTCCGGAACTAGGCGTAGAATCTTTGGAGGCGGGCTGCGTTCCATGGGTTCGGCTCGAGTCGGTTGTCCGACGCATTTCTTAGACGGTACGCTCCGCCGGTCAGGTCTTGATCGATAATGAAAGGGCCCTCCCATTTGGGCTTGAGCTTGTCCTTTTTCTTGTCCGGCCGGCGTAGAACTAGTTCGCCAACATTGTAGGTCTTGGCCCGTACTTCTCTACTTTGATATCTTCGAGCCTGCTGCTGATAGAATGCGGAACGAGCCTTGGCGACGTCGTGTTCTTCCTCCAATGTGTACAAGCTGTCCTGCCGATCCAGCTCGGCTTCTCTTTCTTCGTACATTCGCACTCGAGGTGAGTCATGAATGATGTTGCAGGGCAGAACTGCCTCTACGCCGTATACCATAAAAATGGTGTGAATCCGGTGGTATGGTTGGGCGTTGTCCGCAGCCCCCAGAGAACGGAGTCGAGCTCCTCTACCCAATGCGTGTCAGATTTCGTAAGTGACCGCACTAGTCTGGGTTTGATGCCGCTCATTATTAGACCATTTGCTCGTTCCACTTGACCGTTGGTTTGAGGATGATAGACTGAAGCGTAATCGAGCTTAATGCCCATGTTTTTGCACCATGATTTAACCTCGTCGGCCGTGAAGTTCGTGCTGTTATCGGTGATGATGCTGTGGGGGATACCATAACGGTGTACTACCCCGGATATAAAGTCTATCACTGGTCCGGACTCTGCCATTTTAACTGGTTTGACCTCTATCCATTTGGTGAATTTATCCACCATGACCAATAAGTACCTTTGCTTGTGGGTTACCCCTTTAAGGGGTCCAACCATGTCAAGCCCCCAGACCGCGAACGGCTAGGTAATGGGTATAGTTTTGAGGGCGGTGGGTGGCATATGACTCTGATTAGCAAAGAGCTGACAACCGACACATCTTTGGACTAAGTCCTGAGCATCTGCCCGGGCCGTCGGCCAATAAAATCCTGTACGGAATGCCTTTCCTACAAGGGCCCGAGCTGCTGCATGGTGTCCGCCTAGTCCGGCATGGATTTCAGCCAGGAGGTTTCGCCCTTCCTCTTCGGAGATACACCTTTGAAGGACTCCGGTTGTGCTTTTCTTATAGAGTTCTCCCTCATGGACCTTGCAGGATTTAGATCGCCGGACTATGCAGCGGGCCTCGTTTTGGTCTTCGGGAAGTTCCTGCCTAAGCAAGTAGGCTAGGAATGGCTCTGTCCACGGGGCGATTACTGCCATTATGTCGTGGGCTGAAGGTGTTATTTCATCGGCTGAGTCGCCGGTTTTGTCAGATTGCTTTGTATCGGTTGGTGCGGCTGCTTCCGGTTTGTTGTTTCCGGACTCCTCTTCCCATAGGACGGATGGCTTAAATAACCGTTTCAGGAAGATGTTTGGAGGGACAGCGTCACGTTTTGCACCGATGCGTGCCAATACGTCGGCCGCTTGGTTATTATCCCTGGCTACGTGGTGGAATTCAAGTCCTTCAAACCGAGCTGACATCTTTAGGACAACTTTGCGATATGCTGCCATTTTCGGATCCTTGGCATCAAAATCTCCATTTATTTGGGATATTGCGAGGTTTGAATCCCCGTGCACCTCTAGGCGTTGAATGCCCATGGAGATTGCCATCCGGAGGCCATGTAAAAGGGCCTCGTATTCGGCTGCGTTGTTGGAGTTGTGTACATTATCTGAAGTACGTATTGGACTGTATCCCCTGTTGGGGACGTCAATATGATGCTGGCCCCCAATCCGGCCAACATTTTAGAGCCGTCGAAGTGCATAGTCCAATTGGAGTATGCGCCGTACTCTTTAAGGAGTTCGGCTTCGGTCCATTCAGCGACAAAGTCAGCCAAAACTTGTGACTTATAGCTCGCCGAGGTTTGTAAGTTATATCGAATGGTAAGAGCTCAATGTCCCATTTTGCAATCCTGCCCGTTGCATCGCGGTTGTTTATAATGTCATTGAGTGGTACTTCGGAGGCCACTGTTATCGAACACTCTTGAAAGTAGTGTCTGAGCTTCCGGGATGCCATGAACACCGCATATGCTATATTTTGATAATGCGGGTAACGGGACTTGCAGGGGGTTAACACAGTGGATACGTAGTACACTGGTTTTTGAAGAGGGAATTTATGCCCTTCTGTCTCTCGTTCGACGACGAGTACCGCGCTTACAACTTGATGTGTTGCTGCGATGTATAATAACATTGGTTCGCCCAGGTTGGGCGCAGCCAGGACCGGATTTGTTGCCAATTTGGCTTTTATTTCTTCGAGTCCGGCAGTGGCAGCATCCGTCCACTCGAAGTGTTCGGTGCGCCTAAGGAGGCGATAGAGGGGCAGTGCCTTTTCTCCTAGACGGGAGATAAAGCGGCTTAGAGCCGCCACGCATCCAGTCAATTTTTGTATTTGCTTGAGGTCTTTTGGGATGTCCAGCTGTGACAGAGCTCGGATCTTGGCTGGGTTTGCTTCAATTCCTCTACCGGATACAATGAAGCCCAATAGCTTTCCGGCTGGTACGCCGAAAACGCATTTTTCCGGATTCAGCTTGATGTCGTATGCTCTGAGGTTGTCGAATGTGAGCCTCAAGTCGTCTACTAGAGTTTCGACGTGTTTGGTTTTGACGACTACGTCGTCTACGTATGCCTCAACTGTTTTGCCGATCTGGGTGGCCAGACATGTTTGAATCATGCGCTGATATGTTGCGCCGGCGTTTTTAAGTCCGAAGGGCATCGTGTTGAAGCAGAATGGTCCATATGGAGTGATGAATGCCATTGCGGCTTGGTGTGCTTCTGCCATCTTGATTTGATGGTAGCCAGAGTATGCATCAATGAATCGTGCCCTGCAGTAGCATCGATTATTTGGTCGATGCGGGGCAGGGGGAAGGGATCCTTTGGGCAGGCCTTGTTGAGGTCTTTAAAATCGACACATAGGCGCCAGGATTTGTCCTTCTTTGGTACCATTACGAGGTTTGCTAGCCAATCTGGATGTTTGATATCTCTGATGAATCCGGCTTCCAATAGTTTGGCTAGCTCTTCTCCCATTGCCTATCTTTTTGGTTCGGAAAATCGTCGAAGAGCCTGTTTGACTGGCTTGAATCCTTTTAGGATGTTTAGGCTGTGTTCTGCCAATCTGCGTGGGATTCCGGGCATATCCGAGGGGTGCCAGGCGAAAATGTCCCAATTTTCCCGAAGGAATTCTCGCAGTGCGGTGTCTACATCAGGGTTCAATTGTGCCCTGATGGAGGCCGTCTTTGTTGGGTCCGTTGGATGGACCTGGAATTTCACTATTTCATCTGCTGGTTTGAAGGAGGTGGACTTGGATCTCTTATCGAGTATCACATCGTCCCTATTCACCATAGAGCGCAGCGCGGTGAGTTCTTCTGCCGCTAGGGCTTCGGATAGTGCCTTCAGGGCTAATGTGGCTGTCTTGTTTTCGGCGTGGAGTGCTATGTCTGGACCACTAACGAGAGTGATTATTCCACCGGGCCCAGGCATTTTGAGCTTCATGTACCCGTAATGGGGTACGGCTTGAAAAATTGTGAATGCCTCTCGTCCTAATATAGCGTGATATCCGCTGTTGAACGGGGCCACTTGGAACGTGACTTCTTCGGATCTGTAATTGTCCGGCGAGCCGAACACCACATCGAGTGTGATTTTTCCGGTGCAGCGCGCTTCCCGGCTAGGGATTATTCCTCTAAAGGTTGTGCTGCTTCGCTCAATACGGCTCTAGTCTATTTTCATTTTTTGAAGAGTTTCCTCGTAGATGAGGTTTAATCCGCTGCCGCCATCCATGAGGACCTTTGTAAGTCGAAAGCCGTCCACTATTGGACTAAGTACTAGTGCGGCTGGTGCTCGGGCTGTTCGGAATTTAGGTTCGTCGCTGGCGTTGAAGGTAATGGCTGTGTCGCTCCATGGATTTGTTGTTGCTACTTGGTAGACTTCGGCGAGGCTGCGGATTGTTCGTTTTCGCATATTATTTGATGCGAAAGTCTCGAAGACTATTGATACCATACCGATATTGTTGGAGTGGTTTTCCGGGGCTAGAAGCTCCTCGCCACTTTTGGCCACCTGCCGTAATATCCAACATGCTCGAAGGCTATGTGTTGTGACAGTGCCTTCTGTACTGTGAATTTTACAAGGTCCACTAAGCCATCCCTCCAAAACGGTTCCGTGCCCTCTATGGGGTTTTTGCTTTTTGGTTTTTGTGTCAGCTGCCTGAGTGTAATGCACCCTTTTGTTGCGGACTAGGGTTGTATTCGGGGCCGGATTGTCCCAAAACTTATTTTCGGTTTTCTGGAAACTCTCCATCGCACAGTACTCTCGTACTATGGACGCCAGATCGGCGAAGCGTGTAATTTCACGACGGCTGACGGCGTTCAAGATTCCCTCGTCCGTGCAATTATTGCAAAAAATTGAGACCGCGTTTTCCTCTCGGCAGTCCTTTATCCTGTCCATAACCAGGAGGAATCTGGCCCAGTAGTGATGTACTGTTTCGGCGGGCTCTTGCCGGTTAGAGATAGATCGCATATGTCTGGGCGGGTGGGTGGAATTAAGTCCGGAACCCTGCCCATCTCGAGGCTCGAGAGCCGGGAAGTTTCCAAATTTAAAAGCTTGGATTGCTGGACGTGATCCAACGAGTCCGGAACGATGCATGATTTTAAGTTCAGTGCTCGATCGAAGTCCGTCCCTCCGCGGAAATCCGGCATGGAGGGTTCGGGAGCCCGGACATGACTAGTTTTCAATATAGGAGAAGAGTCGCCGCATTGTTCCTCTACCACTAAGACGTGGTGGGTGACCTGGGGAGAGTTAATCTCTCTCAGATCAGTTTTAAGCCCAATCTGATTGTAGTCTGTAGCGACTCCCAGGGCGGCGATGCGATCCAAGAGCTCGTTGACAGACTAGAGCTCTATTGGATCCAGCTTCTCGGCAGATTCCGAGCTGACGCGAAGATTGCTTTTGACGACTTGAGAAGTCATTGTCGAAGCAGTGGCCGGACAGGCGGTCATAAGAAAACCACCTAGCCGGATAGTTTGGCCGGTGGCCAAGGCCCCTTTGGCGAAAATACCGTCCTTGAAGACGGGTGGAGGCATCCTTCCTATCGGCGACGGCACAGAGGAACTCTCAATGAAAGCACCAATGTCGGTGTCAAAACCGGCGGATCTCGGGTAGGGGTCCCGAACTGTGCGTCTAAGAGAATGGTAACAGGAGACAAGGGACACGATGTTTTACCTAGGTTCGGGCCCTCTTGATGGAGGTAAAACCCTACGTCCTGCTTGATTAATATTGATGATATGGGTAGTACAAGAGTGGATCTACCACGAGATCAAGGAGGCTAAACCCTAGAAGCTAGCCTATGGTATGATTGTTGTAATGGAGGTTATGTCCTACGGACTAAATCCCTCCGGTTTATATAGACACCGGAGAGGGCTTTGTTACACAGAGTCGGTTACAATGGTAGGAGATCTACATATCCGTATCGCCAAGCTTGCCTTCCACGCCAAGGAAAGTCCCATCCGGACACGGGACAGAGTCTTCAATCTTGTATCTTCGTAGTCTTGGAGTCCGGCGGACGATGATAGTCCGGCTGTCCAGACACCCCCTAGTCCAGGACTCCCTCAGGAACCTACATATCTGAATTGCCAAGCTTGCCTTCCACACAAAGGAGAGTCCCACCTGGACACCGGCCGAAGTCTTCAATCTTGTATCTTCATAGCCCAACAGTCCGACATAAGCATATAGTCCGTCTGTCCGAGGACCCCCCTAATCCAGCACTCCCTCAGTAGCCCCTGAACTAGGCTTTAATGACGATGAGTTTGGTGCGCAAATTGTCTTCGGCATTGCAAGGCGGGTTCCTTCTCCGAATACTCCAAAGAAGATCTTGAACACAAGGATCATGTTCGGCTCTACAAAACAAATTCCACATACCACCGTAGAGAGCAAAATATTCCACAAGTCTAATCTGCTGACAACTTTTACCCAGCGTGACATCACGCCGTGGCCTGGTTATTTTTCAAACTGTTTTCTCGACCTGCTACTACACATCTTGCGAGGCGGTTTTATTGGCATGTCTTGTTGAAGCAGAGATCATGTCCCCTTATCATGGGATTCTCATCAATACGGGTGCAGGTAACCCAACCACGCCATCAACACGGCGCTTGGGGAATAAGCGAGTTTACAGGGTAAGTGGGGAGGCGCATAGTTTCTATCGCCTTTATAAAGGGATAAGGATTCCCCCTTTTTCACCCACGCCTTCTTCTTACTCTGCTCATTCATTCTCTCTCGCTCGAGCTCCAGTGCCCAAGCTTTCACCTTCTCCGCAAAGTCATTCCAAATATGTCCGGAGCGGGAGGCAAGTGGATGGCCTCCTCCATCACCGAGGAGGACATCACGAAGCTTCGGGAGGGCGGATACCTGTCCGCAAACATCATAAACCGGCTTCCGACCGAAGGGCAAATCATCCCTACCCCAAAACCCCAGGAAAGGGTAGTATTCCTCTCTCACTTTGTCCGCGGACTAGGGTTCCTCCTTCACCCGTTCGTCCGCGGACATATGTTTTACTACAGGATGGACTTCCATGATCTGGCCCCCAACTTTATCCTCAACATCTCGGCATTCATCGTCGTGTGCGAGGCCTTCCTCCGCATTGCGCCCCACTTCGTCCTATGGCTGAAGACCTTCAACGTGAAGCCAAAGGTGGTGGGTGGCCAACAAGCGGAGTGCGGGGGTGCCATGGTGGGCAAGATGCCCAATGTCACCTAGCCCGAAGGCTCCTTTGTGGAGACCGTGAAGGGGTGTCAATCGGGGTGGTTCTACATCACCAAGTCGCGCGACACCAACTGGGTGGCGACCCTCGAATTTTGATCCGGCGTCCCCATGCGGCTCACCTCCTGGAAAGAGAAGGGATTAGCCTGGGGCGCAGCGGAAGAGCTGACCGGACTTCAGACCTGCGTCCAAAATATGATAAGCAAGAAAATGAAGCAACGTAGTCCAGGTTATGCTCCTCCGCCGGATCCTTCCATGTCAGAGACGGGTTTGCAATTTGTGGGAGTTCAACCCGGCCGAACACTAGACGCTGCAAGAGCTCTTCGGCACGACGCACGAAGACGTCTAGAAGGTTCTCTTCAAGGCCACCGAGGTACCCCCACCCATAACCGAAGATTGCGGACTCAACGAAAAACGCCCAGCCAATCCGGTAAGTTTTCATATTTTGCAAGATCTGCCTTTTGCCAGCACATTCGCGGGAGGAATCTAAGCCCCCATGCCAATTTTACAGGCATGTGTAGCGATAGCGGAGCAGATTGACTGTCCAGCTCCGCTACCTGAAGATCCAGAATCGCCTCTTCTGACGAAGATGCTGTTTCCGGCACCCTATGAGGTGCCAGAGAAGAAGGCCAAGAAGAAGGCCACGGGGACCAGAGAAGGTCTCTGGCGCAAGATTATGTCGGACGTAACGTCCGACGATGTCGAGATGCCCTCCTCCTGCAAAGACGACGAGGAGGAGGAAGAAATCCCTCCCTCCCCTATCGAGGGGATAAAGAAGAGAAAGGCCGCCCCGCATGGGAGGCCGACGTGTCCAAGAATGGAAAAACCTTCCTTCCGGAGCACTCCACCGCAGCCACCTACAGCGACGAGGAGTGGGAGCCCAGGGTCAAGACCCTGGCTAAGTCGTAAGTATCCGGACACAATAGTACTTCCGGTATGTATGCTTTGTCGCTTCTTATTATGCCGAACGTGCACCTGTAATCCGGCCAATTCCCACATCGAGGTATCCTCCTCTTCGGAGGGGTCTCTGGACCCGTCGACGATGAACAATGATTCACTCCCGACAACCTCCTCCCCTAGGCCCGCAGACGACCCCGAGGTGTTGTCTCAAAGGATACCAGGCCAAGGGGAGACAGTTTCGGAGATGCCCCCAAGCGAAATCCCAGTCACCAGGCACGTGGGGGGAAGACCCCCACGGACTCCAATAATGGGGGCCGCAGCAAGTTCGGCCCCCAGCCGAATACGGCTCCGAAAACTCAAGTGGTTGTGGATTCAGGTAGGCAGCCTCTCTCTAAGGGTGGCGAGCCACCTGTACCGATGACCTCTGTCCGTCCAGAGGCATCAGACAACTTGTTGGAAGCGCTTCGCGGCGCTTCCATTGATGAAGAACACCGTACTCTTATGAGTACGGTGATTGAGAAGGTCCGGTCCACCAAAAGCGGATTGACCGAAGCCTGCGCTAGCCTCCTAACAGGCTATGAGGTAAGTAATAACATTGTAAGAAAATATCACAATATAGACAGTAGCCCCTGATGCTCTGTTTGGTGTCCGGAAAGAAAAAGCCGAATAGAGGATCAAATAACGTTCGCAGGAGTCTAACAGAAGTTTTCTATGTGTATAAGTAGGCGTTGCTGCTAGCCACTGCCGCGCATACTGCGGAGGTCTCCGGACTGAAGCGGGACCTGGAGCGGACCGAGGGAGAGCTCGGCCTAGTTAAGAGGCAGCTCGAGGAAAGTCAATGTACGCAATACCCCGTCTGTATATTTATAAAGGAAAAATGGTATCCGCTGATAGAAGCGTCATAAACTTTGGTAGGGGCCACGATCAAAGTGGCGGCCCTTAAGAAGGCGCTGGCCGAGGCTGAAGACAAAGCGACCAAGGAAAACGCCAAGCGCGAGAAGCAAGAGGCCCGGGTCGATGAGGTCCAACAAGAGCTCCAGGATTTCGTCCAAAAAGACGAGTCCTTGGAGCGTGACTCTAAGACTCAAGAGTCCGTGCTTGCTAAGGCCCTCCAGAGCGTGCAAGATGCCAAAGCTGAAGCCCAAAAGTCCCTCTAGGAGATTTAGGCGGCCAAGAAGATTGTGGCGGGTAAGGCATTCATTATGCAAAGCAAGCATGTGAAGGAGACTTTCCTTTTACTTACCCGAATTTGGAGTTCTCCAGGAGCGTTCGCGGATCTTCCGCGCAGCATATCAGATGCTGCGGAATTCTACCGAGCTGATGAAGGGAGCTCAATGGAGAAGTTGTTCTGGTCCCAATATCTTGGGACAGAACATTCGATGCGCTTGAGCGACCAGCTGAAGCAACTGGTCGAGTTCCACAAGGCAGCCGAACTGGCCATGAAGGACCTAATAGCCCGGCTGTGGCCTGCCGAGCCTATGCCCAGCAGCTACTTCGGTCTCGTGAAGCGGCTTGTGAGTGCCTGCCCACAACTTGAAGTCATAAAGCAGTCGGTTTGCATTGAAGGTGTGCGAATGGCCTTCGCCCGCGCAAAAGTGCACTGGGCGAAGATGGATGCCGAGAAGCTGATGACGGAGGGGCCACCAAAGGGCAAGGAGCACCGCCGGCCCGAAAAGTATTACGACAGTGTCTTGAAGGGTTCCCGTCTTGTGGCGGAGCAATGTGCTAAGGATGTAATTTTTGAGTGAATGCACTCATTTTATCCTGTAATATGGAACAAGTTCATGTGCGTAATATAACTCTTGTTGATTTAAAATTTTACCTCCTGTGCGGCCGTTTACAAAATCTGAGAGTTGGTCTGTCGTCGGCTTCTGCCCCCATGTAACTAGTATATGGGTGTTCGGGATAAATCTAAACACTATTTATCCAAATTTTTGGTCTTTTAAGGAGGTGTTTAGTGCAACGAACTAGGCAATTGGACTATACAGCTTTATCACCCTCACTTAGCCATAGAAGTTCTATAATTTTAAATTTTGGCGTAGCCCCTGGTATTCGGAAGGCCGAACTTGGGGCGCTATACACGCTTAAATCGGACAAAGACCGATTCCTCGCCTGAAACGGAAAAAATCTTTAAGGATTTGAAACCTCTCGAACAGCGACCAGCTCTCGCTGCATCATGACAGTCAGTTTTTGGATTTCTCTACTAACGTGCTCGTCTGGAAGAACCGGGACACAATCGCAGTAGTTCTCGCTTTACTACACTAGCCGATATAGCGGAACGTAGGGTAGCAAGAACAGGAGCCGGGCAACCCAACTATTGACCCAAGATATGATTCGGAGTTGATGCATATAATGCTATAAGTTCGGGGTGCCGCACTGTCGAAAGTGTTCAAACTTTCTTGTCGTGTTATGGGGTACACTGAAGCCCCTGGCGAACTGAACATACCAGAGTGTACGGGTGCAATTTTAATAAATAAACAATCAAGGAAAAAGAAAAGGAAATGTAATAATAAGCTGATGCTGTACATTATTTTCCATTGTTTATTTGAATGATACGTCAAGGTGTATGTATACAAGTAGTGCAATAAGCAAAATAGGACTATTTGACATGTCCTAACCAAGAGCGAGCTATGTGTGGGTATGTAAAACAGGAATAGCGATCATTATCAGATACCACCTGGGGATTCCCTCGTACGTCAAAGCTCCTTGCCTCCTTGGTGTTTTCGTCCCGCGATGGGTTCGATAATTAGGTTATCGGAAGAGCCTCAAGAAGGTAGGGACCTAAAATAAAGAAAAGGGTGAAGGTATACGGGTCCTGGGGCGGTTGAGCCGCATTGTGGACCTCATTCTAGCTGTGCCTCCGTCTATGCCCATGGTATTTTAAGTGTGTAATTATGTATGCGCGACACAAATTTCACCGCTTGACTGGGACTAGGACGGAGGCCGAATTTCTAGGCGAGCTATGGACGGGAAGGATGATCCTGTTGCAGAGTACTTCGGACTCGCTTGACGGTGTCCGGGGGCTTTATTGTCGAATTGGAGGTCTGCCTACGGAGGCTTCTCTGTACTTCTGTTGCGAGGGCCGCAGTGTGCTCCTCCGTACGGAGGGAGCGCTCTGTGTTTCCATTGACTATTATAACCCCGCGAGGTCCTGGCATCTTGAACTTAAGGTAGGCATAGTGCGGCACCGCATTGAATCTAGCGAATGCGGTTCGTCCGAGTAGTGCATGATTGCCACTACGGAAGGGGATGATATCGAAGATTAACTCCTTGCTTCGAAAGTTGTCCGGAGATCCGAAGACTACTTCCAGTGTGATTGAGCCCGGGCAACAGGCCTCTACACCTGGTATGACACCTTTGAAAGTGGTTTTGGTGGGTTTGATCCTTGAGGGATCGATACCCATTTTTCGCACTGTATCCTGATAGAGCAGGTTCAAGCTGCTGCCACCGTCCATGAGGACTGGTGTGAGGTGGAATCCGTCAATGATAGGGTCAAGGACCAGTGCGGCTGAGCCTCCATGGCGGATACCTGCGATCAAAGGTGATCGAACAGGAAGACCATGGGTTGAATTTTGGGGCGACTGGCTCCATCGCGTAGACGTCCCTTAGTGCACGCTTCTGCTCCCGCTTGGGAATATGGGTGGCGTATATCATATTCACCGTTTTTACTTGGGGAGGAAATTTCTTCTGTCCTCCTGTATTCGGCAGCCGGGGTTCCTCGTCGTCATCACTATGCGGCCCCTTTTCCTTGTTTTCGGCATTCAACTTGCCAGCCTGTATAAATACCCAACATTCTCTGTTGGTGTGGTTGGCTGGTTTATCGGGGGTGCCGTGAATTTTACATGAGCGATCGAGCGAGTATGCGGTCCAGACTGGACAGGCCTAGATTGTTTCTTTTAAATGGCTTCTTCCATTGACTAGTCTTGGAGCCACTGAATCTGTCATTGACGGCCGTGTCTTCGGTGTTATCGCCATTATTGCGACGCTTGTGTCTGTTGCGTCGGGGCTTGTCGTTGCTATCTCTGGCGTCTGAGGTGCCAGGATTTTTTGATGTGTTGTTGCTACGAGCCAACCAGCTATCCTCGCCTGCACAAAAGTGGGTCATGAGTGTCGTGAGGGCTGCCATGGACTTCGGCTTCTCTTGGCCGAGGTGTCGGGAAAGCCACTCGTCACGGATGTTATGCTTAAAGGCCGCTAGGGCTTCATGATAACCCGCAAGTATATGGGATAGTTGTAGCCTCTTTCACTACTAGAAAAAGGGCTATAGATGGGATTGACACTAATGGCGCACCAGACAAGCGGTGCGCCATTAGTATATACTAATGGCGCACCACCTTCTGATACGCCATTAGTGTTGAAACTACTAATGGCGCACCTGGCCCAAGGTGCGCCATTAGTATCAATTTTTTTTTGAACTAGTGCGCCTGTCCAAACATACTAATGGCGCATCCAGACGAAGTGCGCCATTACTAGTTGTAACTAGTAATGGCGCACCTGTCGGAAAGTGCGCCACTAATGTTGTTTTTTTATTATATTTTTTATTCCTATTTTTGCAAAACTACTAATGGCGCACTTTTCCACCGTGCGCCATTACTAGTTTAAACTAGTAATGGCGCACTGTGTAGCAGTGCGCCATTAGTATGTTTTTTTGCAAAACTACTAATGGCGCACCACTAGAAGGTGCGCCATTAGTAACCTGGATTACTAATGGCGCATTTATGGTTGGTGCGCCATTAGTAAGTGGGCAGCAACAAGATATTTTGGACAGCCTCTCCTACCCACACTCACTTTCTCCCCACTTCATTCTCTCCACCGCCTCCTTCTTGTCTCAGGTGCCTCCTCTTTTTCACCTCATTTCCACCATAGATTCATTCAAATTAAGTGGTTAAATTACCTTGTTTTGATAGGTAAGTAAGGGGGGAAGCTATATTTATGTTGTTCTCCCTACAACAATGTGCACATGCACTTTTTATGGCCTAGCTAGACCTATGTATGTTCGTGGTGTTACATATGTTTGTGGTGTTGCATATGTGTTTGTGTTTGGAGGTGTACCGGTATTTGAAATGCGATAGTTGCCAATATTTTGCCGGAATGTTGATTCATTTCCGTTTCGGCGAGAATTTTGGCATTAAGCATTCTTTTTGGTCCTATTTTTAGGGAAAGTCATGCCAAATTTTTTCTTGGTTCTAAAATATCGTTTTGCTCTACCCCGCAGGCGACCATGGTCCGCACGATGACCGAAGGCATTGTGAATAGGTTTTTGAGGTCCGCGAAGGCCGAGATGCTTCAAAAGAACAAGACGGAGATAAGATGTCCGTGTCAAAGATGCAAGCTGAAGAGCCTTATTGCGGACCCGGATTCCGGGCAGGTGCGGGACCACCTGCTCTTGCGTGGTTTCATGGATGGCTATCGATGGCAAGGTGATGAAGATGACTACGAAGTCGTCCATGGGGGCCGGGCAAGAAATGAGGAAGGGCAGCAAGACAACCACCGCGGCTCGGGCGGGCGAGAAGACGAAGAATCCCCAGGAGATGATCATGACGGTGATGCTGTACACAGTCATCATGTAGAAGATGCAGGACATGATGATGAGGAAGATGCCGGAGCAGACGACGGGCATGATCATGAAGATGATGATGCCGGCGGAGCAGACGACGCTGGACCATCGATGGGTTTGGTGCAGGACCCTCATATTCAAGAGCTGCTTCTCAAGCAGACGGATAACGCAAGAGCTGCCGCCCGAGAGAAAGCCAAGATGGATCAACTTGAGTTAGACGCGGCTACTCCATTGTATGAAGGATGCAGGCCCGAGGATACCCTCCTGAAAGTAACGCTCATGGCTCTGGAGATGAAGGTAAAACACAAAATGACCAACGCATGGTTCGACGAGAACATGTCATTCTGGCACGAACGTCTTCCCAAGGGGAACAAGTGCCCGACCAGTTTCGAGAAGGCAAAGAAAATCGTGTGTCCTCTGGATTTACCGCACGTGAAATACCATGTGTGCATGAACAATTGCATCATTTATCGGGACGAGCACGCGGAGTCTACCATATGTCCGGTGTGCGGCGTCACTCGATACAAGAAGAGGAAGAAAGCTCCTCGAAAAGTGGTGTGGTACTTCCCGATCACTCCTCGTCTGCAGCAGTATTTCGCGGACCCTAAGGTAGCAAAGCTCCTGCATTGGCACGCGGATAGGGAGGAGAAGAAGCGAGAAGATGACGCAAATGATCCGGAGATAGATAAAAAAGACAAGATGCTGAGTCACACTAAGGATGCGAGCCAGTGGCAAGCGTTGAACTTCGAAGACCCAGAATTTGGGAACGATCCAAGGAACATCATGCTGGGCGCGAGCACCGATGGAGTCAATCCATTTGGCAGCCAGAGAAGCACACATAGCACCTGGCCTGTGTTTGTGTGGATGTACAACCTTCCCCCCTGGTTGTGCATGAAGAGGAAGTACATTCACATGAGTATGCTAATTGAAGGGCCGAAACAACCAGGGAACGACATCAATCTGTATTTGGGGCTGCTGAAAGAGGAGCTTGACACGCTGTGGAAAACGCCAGCCAATATGTGGGATGCCGCAGAGAAAGAATATTTCCCTATGAGAGCCGCACTGCTCATGACGGTGCACGACTATCTCGGTTACGGATATCTTGCGGGGCAGGTAGTCCATGGATTTTCTGGATGCGTAAGGTGCATGGATGACACAACGTATCGCCAGCTAGATAGAGATCCCGGGTCTTCGAAAACCGTGTTCATGGGACATCGAAGGTGGCTTCGCGACGATGACCCGTGGAGGAAACGCAAGGATCTGTTCGATGGTGAAACCGAACCCCGAAAACGCCCGTGTACGAGGAGCGGCGAGGAAATAGACAAGCTGTTGAAAAATTGGAAAGATTGCCCACTGCCGGGAAAGAAGCAAAAGGCACTAGAGCCGGGAAAGAAGCGAAAGGCGCCAGAGCCGCTGCTGAAGGTATGGAAAACGAGGTCTGTTTTCTGGGACTTGCTGTACTGGAAGATCCACCGTGCGCCTCACAGCCTTGATGTCATGCATATCACGAAGAACGTGTGCGAGAGTCTGCTTGGTACCCTGCTCAACATGCCAGAGAGGACCAAAGATGGGCCGAAAGCAAGGGCAGACTTGAAATCAATGGGCATCAGGCAGGAGCTTCACGCTAATGATGATGATGATGATGATGATGATGATGATGATGATGATGATGATGATGATGATGATGATGATGAGGTGAAGTAGGACACAGAAAGTCGTCGCAAAGGCAAAAAGGCCAAGAAGACCGGAAATGACTACTCTCCCGCGTGCTTCACTCTAAGTCAGGAGGAGATCGAGCAGTTTTTCACCTGCCTCCTAGGAGTAAAACTTCCTTACGGTTACGCGGGGAAGATAAGCAGATACCTAGACCCAGCGAAGCAGAAGTTCAGTGGGATGAAGTCTCACGACTGTCACGTGCTGATGATGCAGGTACTTCCAGTTGCAATCCGTGGGATCATGGACGCGCACGTCTGTGAAACGCTATTTGGCCTATGCAACTTTTTCGACGTCATCTCTTGGAAGTCGATTGGCGTGAGGCAACTCAGAAGGCTATAGGAAGAGATCGTGGTGATACTATGCGAGCTTCAGATGTACTTCCCGCCGCATTCTTCGACGTTATGGTGCATCTGCTGGTCCATATAGTGGAGGATATCATCCAACTCGGGCTGACGTTCCTGCACAGCATGATGCCGTTCGAAAGGATGAATGGTGTCATGAAAGGATACATTCGCAACATGTCACGTCCAGAGGGAAGTATAGCCAGGGGCTTTCTGACCGAAGAGTGCATCTCCTACTGCATGAATTATCTAGGCATCGAGAACCCCGTTGGTCTGCCCGTCAACAGGCACCTCGGCAGGCTCGCTGGATGGGGTCACCGTGAGGGTCGCTGCGAAATGCATGTCGACTTAGAGGGTCGACTCGCCGACTTTGAAAGAGCAAACCTAGTCGCGCTACAACACATAGACGTGGTCGATCCTTGGGTGGTAGAGCACAAAACCTTTATTAAGAAGACGTACAATGACCGAGGCCAACAGAGGACGGACGAAGATATAATCAAAGAGCACAACTCATGTTTCACGCATTGGTTCAAGCAGAAGCTTCTGTCGTACCCTTTACATGAGGATTCTTCCGTGGAAGAACAACTCATATTCGCCTTGTCACAGGGCGCCGAGCACAACCTGATGACCAATGAGGCGTACGATATCAACGGCTACACATTCTACACCGAGGCCAAGGACATGAAGAGCGATGGTTATCAGAACTCCGGGGTAATGATGGAATCCTACACCGGTAATGACAAGGATAGATACTACGGAAGGATCGAGGAGATCTGGGAGCTGAGCTACGCTGGAGAGAAGGTCCCGATGTTCCGTGTCAGATGGGCGAAGAGTGTCCTAAAAGAAGACCGGTATTTCACCACCATGGTTATACCCGAAGCCAAATCCAAGACAGCGGGCGAAAACGTCACCGCGAAAAATGAGCCATGGGTACTGGCTTCCCAAGTTGACCAATGCTTCTTCATTACCGACCCGTCAAAGCCCAGTCGTGTTGTCGTGAGGAGAGGCAAAAGGAAGATCATCGGAATGGATGGAGTAGCCAATGAGCAAGACTTCGACAAGTACGGCGACCCGAGGATCGAACATGACGACGATGATGAAGTAGCAGCATACACCACAAGAAGAAGCAGGACCACCCTACCTAAAGGACGTCCGTTCCACAGAAGAACTCCATTTGCGAAAAAGAAGGGCAAGAAGATTGTGAACAGATAGCTAGCTAAGATCGATTGTATTTAAATCGTAGCCTTCATTTCTCGATTGTATTTCATGGGCACTTTTTGAACTATCATGAATATTTTTAAATTTCATGGACACTCGATCTCGATCCCCCTCCATCTCGATCGCTATCACACCTCGCCAGATCCGGTCCCCCTCGCCGCTGAGCACCCCCCGGTCCACCGGCCGCCGCCACCGACCACCCGCACCCTCGATTCCCCTACTCAACCGCCGCCGCCGACCCCCCGCACCCCTCCCCTACTCAACCGCCGCCGCCGACCCCCCGCACCCCTCCCCTACTCAATCGTCGCTGCCGACCCCCCGCACCCCTCCCCTACACAACCGCCGCCGCCGAACCCCCGCACCCCCCGCACCCTCCCCCGCTCCACCGGCATTACTGTTTGATGATATTTTAAAAAAAATATTACTGTCTTATAAAAAATATATTACTGCTATGATTTAAACAAGTTTGAACATATTTAAACACAAATAAGTATCAAACAGCATTTTAAATGAAAAAAAATTGTGGAGCCTTGGAATCGAACCCCGGACCTCCTGGTGTGAGAACTGGCTGCTGACCAGTCGAGCTAGTAGAGGGAGCTTGATGTGGATCAGGTCAGGTGGAAGATAACCTGTTGGCTCGCGCAGAAATAAAAAAAAATACTAATGGCGCACCAGGGCGAGGTGCCCATTAGTATGGATGTACTTATGGCGCACCGAGGTGTGGTGCGCCATTAGTATTGTGCCGCCCTCGATCTCCTTCCCCTCGACGCTGCCCCTCTCCGGCCCAAACCTATCCCCTCTCTCTCCCTCGCCCTCGCCCACGATCCCCTTCCCCTCGACGCTGCCCCGCCGCCTCGACGCCGCTGCCCCACCGCCTCGATACCGCCCCGACGCCGCCTCGACACCTTGACGCCCGCCTCGCTCCTCCTCCGGCGCCTCTCCGCCCAGCCCAAGCCCAAGGCCGCTCCACCTCCACCTCCTCTGCATCCGCCGTCGGACGAGGGCGCCGCAGTGTGGGCCCGTCGCGCGACCGCGCTCTCGCTGCTGGGGCTCACCGTGCCGTCGCCGCCAGCGCCTTCAGCGACCTCATCGTCCGCAGCAAAGGAGCCCCTCCACCGCCCGCAGCCAAGGAGTCGAGTCGACCGCCGCCGAGGAGCCGCGTCGGCAACCGCCAGCGTGGAGTCCACCGTTGCCAAACAACCCCGCCGTACTTCCTCAAGATCCAGGGCGCTGCAGGTAAGATTCAGGGCACTATAGGGAACATATTTTTAACTGAATTTCATGTTTGCTCAGTCTGAATCTACATGATGTTTTATTGTTTAAGCCTGTGCTAGCTTGTGATTTACCATGCAGTAAACCGTAGCTAATCATCTTTAGCTAGCTGTGGTGTTTTGAACGTAGTATGTCTAATTTGAATCTTGCTTAACACAACTGAACCTTACTACTAGACTAGACATTAACACTGTTCTAGCTTACTCCTTCAGTTGACCTACACCTGACCTGACTATTCAGATTGGGATTTCAACTGACCCAAACTACACCTATCTGACATAGACACAGAGGACGACTCTGCCAATTTGTCTGCAAATTCTTCAGTTTGCACCAACCGGTGGACGGAGGCTAGAGATGGGCCACCTGTCTGTCTTTGCCAGTAGATAAGAGTTGAACCTCAGTTCATGCACAAGAGTCTCAGCTAATAGTAGGAATCAAATTAAAAAAAGAGGGAAGTACACAAGAGTCTCAGCTAACAGTAGTTATCAAATTAAAATTCTAGCCGACACTGTGACATGAATAGAACGAACCAAGAAGCAGAGAACTGTAATAATAAGGCTCGAAGCAGAGACTGCTAGCAGTAATACCTGTAAATGGATTTGGTTGTAATAGAAATGACATTTTATCTACTCAAACTCATTATATTGGAATTATTTGAAGATGTGTGGTGTTAGCCTATCGGTAATAATTATGTGTTAGTGTGAGTTTATTCTTCCTGTGAGCATTCTAATTTTATTTCTCTGGATTCAAGCAATGGGTTTGGACTTGCAAGATTCAGTTCACAAGTACTTGTGGGCTTTGGCTTTTTGCCTAATGAGGTCTCTTACTTGTGACAGTTCAGTTGTCAGTGTAATATGTTAGAAACTGCTACTATGTCTCTATAAGAATCATCACTCTTTACACACTTATTAGAAACCCGTTTATTTCATCTGGTGAGACTTGTCTGTCTTCAGGCTCGACTGCCGCAGGGCTGTTAGACATGAGCAGCCCCCAATTAATTCTGCTCCTGGTGTTCCCCACTTGCAGTTAATAAGAAAGTATTTTGGTTTTGCAAGATTCTGTGTTTTACTACTAGCACACCCTCTGTTCCTCTTCACATGAATGATACTGCTTGGAGATGCATATATTGTTTCACCTCTTCACATGCCAATGTATTTTCCATGTTGTGATGGAGGCCTTTTTTGCCTTGTCCACCCGAGAGGCCCTTGAGTTTGCTGGAATGTCGATTAACTTCCGTTCCAGCAAATTCGGGTACTCCATATGTCCTATTTTCAGCAAAGGTCATGCTGAAATTTTTCGTGAATTTTAGCATGACTTTGCTAAAAATAGGACATATGGGGTACTTCTGACTAATGATGAAAGCTTAGGCTTTTAGGGTGCCTCGGCATCGAAAAACCCTCAATGATAAAAGCTTAGCTTTTAGGATGCCTCGGTGTCGACAAACCCTAAACAATAAGCAATTTTTTGACCAAACTTTGTTCCTATTTAGAGAGAAACATGGCCAACAACGATGAGGCCGGGGGTTCGGGCGACAAGGCATTCTGGGAGCTGTCCCAGGAGATGGAGGACCTACCTCAGTTGTATGAGGACGCCGCCTTCCCCACCGATCCTGAGACCACTGATGGTACCGCCGAGGATGACCCCACTGATGCCAGCACTGATGGTGCCGCCGAGGATGCCACCACTGATGATGGCAGCGCACGCACAGATGGCAGCCAACCGAAGAGGCAGCGGAAGGACCGGCGCCCGATCGTGCTCCTCACCCTCAAGGAGGAAGTTACTGAAGTGGACTCCAATGGGAATCCAATGGCACCCGAACGAATAGTCAAGGGGTACTCGCTTCAGCTCGGGTGGATTCTCCGAAGCACCGTCTCGATCAACACCGAGAACCTGAGGCATCCTGACCGAGGGAATTTGCGCAACCTCCTCTTCACGAAGCTGCACGAACGATACAAGTTCCCCGCTGAATTTGCAAACACAAGCCTCAATGGGAATAAAGTGAACAATGCTGCCCTCACGAAGATGAGCAAGGCCCTGTCTACTTGGAAAAGCAATGTGAAGAGAATGATCGAGAAAGGTGAGAGTTATGAGAAGATCAAAGAGAAAAATTCCTTCGATCACCGAAGATGACTACAACGACTTCAAGATCAATTGCTCGAGCACCGCAAACTCCCAATCAAGTCAGTGGGGGAAACAAATGAGGGAGCTGAACATAGGGGAACACACAATCGGTCCCGGCGGTTACAGAGTGGCGGAGCCTATATGGGACAAGGAGGAGGCGGACCTTGCCGAGCAAGGCCTACCGCCCCTCTTCGATAAATACGGTGACAAGCAGACCAGGAACTTTCTCAGGGCCCGGTACAAGAAGGACCCGAAAACAAAGGAGCTTACCACGGATCCGAAGACCAGGAAGCTTGAGCTTGTTCTGGTAAGGAATACACCCCCACGTAATTAGCTCCATATGGTTGCATTCTAATTAATGAAGCCAAATTTCTAAATGGTTCACATTCTTTCCGCAGGCGACTGAAAGCAGTAGCATGGGGTCGACTAAGAGCAACCTTTGGGACACCACTCTAAATAGGGCGTTGAATGTAATGAAGAACAAGGATAAGCTCAGTAAGCCGACGTCAGCTGGTCGTGTGGCCGGCAAAGGCTTGTCAACAAAATGGGGGTCATACTATACCGCTGGTGTGCGGAAGGAGAAAAAGACCAGCTCGGAAAGCCAGGCGCGCGAGGTTCAAGAACTCAAGGCACAGGTGGCGTGGATTCCGGAGATTGTCCAAGAGCAAGTGGAACAACGACTCGGAGCGACGATCACCGCCATTGTGCCTACCTTGATCTCGGGGTTGAGTGCGTGGATCGCGGGCGGCCAACAGGGGCTGCCCCCGATTCCTAGCTTCACGGCCAGCAACTCGCATAATGCGATGGCGGGGCCATTGGTGCCTCCGGCGGAGGCGGCATTGGTGTCTTCGACGCCGGCACGGGAGCTTAATGCACCCGGGTGTACGCCGGCCGGCACCTCTGCAGCAAGCGGCCCCTCCGTCAACTACACGCCCGCCGTTGGCGGTGCCTCGACATTAGCCGAGCTCGACGCCATCATCACGGTAACTAATTATGCCTCTCTCGGCCGAGGACTTCATCTCCTTGCCTTTGACTGGGCATCCCTGACGCCCTACATGTTTTCGCAGGGCACCGCCGATGTTCCGTGCACTCTCCTGCACTTCGTGAACAATGAGTTGGTCGATGTTGCCAAGGGCAAAATCGTTCAACCGGGCAACCCCTTGTTCCACGGTACCCAGATGCCACCCAACTTGTTTAGGGTTCAACTGGTTCGGGTGCTGCCAGGCTGCGACGAGTTGTTACCTCCGAGTCGACCCGTCGGGGCCGACGATGATGACGTGATGACCCTCAGCACCTGCCTGAGCTGGCCCCTGCTTTGGCCGAAGAGCCAGATTCGTTTGGGGGCGGGGGACACCACCCCAAAGACAACACCGCCAGTCGTGCTGGCGCCAAGTGGGCCCCATGGCAAGACCGCCGCAACGGTGCCGGACATCCCTATGCCACTGGATCCAAACATGCATATGGCACAGGATCAGAACGACAATGACGATGATACATTTGGCAACGTCGATCAGTACTTTGCCGATCATGGGTACGATGGCGACTTCATGGGGCCTCCTTCTCAAGAACCCAACCCAACAAAAGACGTGTGCGATCTAGCTGGTACCGCGGTCAAGCCAAGTTGCAACAGGCGTCTTCTGGCGTTCAGCTCTCAGGAGACGCCTCTAGCTACCGACTTCAACGAGCCTCAGATAGGCGAGGTGCGAAATATTATCAGCCCCAACACACTCAAGAAGGCGGTCTGTGAGCAGAACTTGGTCCCATTACAGGAGAAGAAGAAGGCACGCAAAAGAAAGACTAAGAAGGGTGCGAGCCAGCCGGCACCGAGTACGATCCGTGCTCAGGACGGGCCACCTTCACCTAAGGATATCTCGAGGAGGGTGCATGTGGCGGGTAGGGCGATGCTACCTACAAATATGCTCAATGCTGCAACCGGTGCTATGCGGAGTCTGCATGACAGTGTTCTTTCTTTGGAGAAGCGGCGTCTCAGAGAGAAGGATGTGGCATACCCGATTTTCGCGGCCAAGGTGCCAGAGGGCAAGGGCTTTGTGGATAACTCCATCGGGTGTACGATCGTCCTGCGGTTTGATGACATCCACGCTATGTTGAACCTTCATCCGCTGCACTACACATTCGTTCGACTATTTTCGCTGAGTATGGAGATGCGGATCATTCGCGACAAGACCCCGGACATCGTGATAGTCGGCCCCTTCTACATGCGTGCCAAAATCTTGGGCAGCGCTGGGGACCGGCAAGTCGCGAGTTCTTACCTCGAAGGCGTCATTCTGGCAAACCAAGATAAGGATAACTTCCTCGTGCCTTACTTTCCCGAGTAAGTCCTCCCCTCAACCGGCCCGTAACATATGAATTCTTAGATTTCGATCATTTTTCTTTTAACATTCCGTGTTTTCTGCAGTGACACACATTGCACGCTCATCCTCCTAAGCCCCAAATATTCCATGGCCATGTATTTCGACCCGGACCGTCAGTCGAACGTAGACTACACAAATGTCAAGAAGGTTCTTGATGATGTTATCCCCGGCTACGCCAAATCTGGAGGCACCTTCACCAAGCCTATTCGTAAGTACGACAAGCACGTGTTCTCCCACAATACGACGTTCTGCTGTGTCAAGCAGCCGCCTGGCAGTCAGAAGGGTGCCTACTATGCCATCCATCACATGCGGGTGATCGTACGGGACCATCATCAACTTCTGCTACCGAGTAAACTCAAAGATTGGGTAAAGAGCGTGTAGGCAATCCAGGACGCGGACCTCCGACAAGAATTCTTTCGCATCCAGTCCGAGTTTGCGGAAATCATCCATCAAGATGTCCTTCGTACCTCGGGGCAGTTCTACCTCAACAATCAACCGTCCAACAGTGACATCGACACAATGCTACAAATGCAGGCTGACAACAACCGTTATTTCATGACTCCCACGATAGACGGCGGCTTCATCCACGCTCCGGTCCCTTGAGTCGAGTCGAAAGCAGTGATGCTGTGTCTAGTTTGGAAACATCGATTGGCTCATGTTGTAATTAAACTTTAATGAACTTGTAGTATGTCTCTTTGGTTTTGAGAGTCGTTCAACTTAGATGTAATCGATGCTATTAATGTCTTGCTTTTCTCTTCCGATCGTTCTGTTGCATACTTATATATTGCTTATGTATTGTCTGTGAATTGGTACTAACGTTTCGTTTGGCTAGTGCATAGCGATGCCGATGTATGTCGTGTACAAGGGTAAGGTTCCCGGAGTCTACGACGACTGGGAGGAGTGTCGGAGACAGGTTCACCGATTCAGCGGTAATAGTTACAAAGGGTACACCACTAGGGCCGAGGCTGAATCTAGATACGCCCGCTATCTAGCGGGAGAGGGGAGGGAGTGTTGGAGGAACCAGATGAAGACGAGTTTCATCGTGATGATGCTCATCGTGATGACCGCAGCTCTCTTCTATGTGATGGTAGTTTAGATGATCGATATCGACTTGTAATGTGAAGACAAACTCGCTACTCGCGGTCTCGAGACTTGTAATATAATGTTCTATCTTTGTTCGGTCTTTTCAATTCGGAGACTAATATTATGAATTGTATTCGTAGACTAATATGATGAATTGTATTCAAAGACTAATCTTCTATTGTATTCGATGAATCTGTTGTTGATGTGTGCTGTCTATATTTTGTCCAATTATACATTTTGTAACCTGTGCAAAATATAGAAAATAAAAAATAAAAAAACCTAATATTCATACTAATGGCGCATCACATCACAGTGCGCCATTAGTATGACAAAGTATACTAATGGCGCATCATTAAACAGTCGCCATTAGTATGCCGAGGTTACTAATGGCGCATCTTGTTGCTGTGCGCCATTAGTATGCCAGAGCACCTGGGTATACATGGCCCCTGGGAGGCATACTAATGGCGCACTTCTGTATACACTAATGGCGCATCAGAGGTGCGCCATTAGCATACCAGATACTAATGGCGTGGCACTAATGGCGCACCACTAATGCGCCATTAATGGCCAAATTAGGTGCGCCATTAGTAGGCCTTTTCCTAGTAGTGTTTCGATAAGAGTGTCGAACCCAACGAGGAGCTAAAGGTAGAAAAAATACTCTCTCAAGTCCTATCGGCCACTGATATGACTCTACGCACGTTTGACGTTCGCTTTACCTAGAACAAGTATGAAACTAGAAGTACTTTATAGGTGTTGTAAGATAGACTTGCAAGATAATAAAGAACACGTAAATATAAACTAGGGGATGTTTAGATAAAGAAGCAATAAATTAAATATAGCGAGTATGGAAAAGTGGTGGTAGGAGTTGTGGAGTTGTCCCTAAGCAATTGATTATGTTACTAGACCGGTAATCAATATTGCAATTCTATTTGAGGGAGAGGCATAAGCTAACATACTTTCTCTACTTGGATCATATGCACTTATGATTGGAACTCTTGCAAGCATCCGCAACTGATCATTAAGGTAAAACCCAACCATAGCATTAAAGTATCAAGTCCCCTTTATCCCATACGCAAAGAACCTACTTATAAGGGTATGTGCTTCTGTCACTCACGCCACCCACCATAAGCAAATCATAAACATATTGCAAACCCTATAGCGGGATCCCTCACGCTTGCGCGACACAGAGAGCACCATAGGACAGCACCAATAATAAAACATGCAACTCAAACCAATCATAGCAATTCATCATTCACCGATAGGACAACGAAAATCTACTCAGACATCATAGGATGGCAACACATCATTGGATAATAATATGAAGCATAAAGCACCATGTTCAAGTAGAGGGTACAGCGGGTTGCGGGAGAGTGGACCGCTGAATATAGATGGGGGAAGGTGTTGGAGATGTTGGTGAAGATGGCGGAGGTGTTGGTGAAGATCGCGGTGATGATGATGGCCCCTGGCAATGCTCCGGCGCCACCGAAAGCAAGGGGGAGAGAGCCCCCCTTCTTCGTCTTCTTCCTTGACCTCCTCCCTAGATGGGAGAAGGGTTTCCCCTCTGGTCCTTGGCTCCCATGGCTTGGGAGGGGCAAGAGCCCCTCCGAGATTGGATCTATCTCTCTATTTCTGCATTCTCAAATCCTTCCCCTTCACCGTTTCTTTTATATCCGGAGATCCGTTACTGCGATTGGGGTGAATCTTTCGCCCAGATTTTTCTCATGAAATTAGCTTTCTTGCGGCAAAAGAAGAGCGTCAACCGCCTTGCGGGTGGCCCACGAGAGTGCCAGGCGAGCCCAGGGGAAGGGCGCGCCCCCTGTCTCGTGGCCACCTCGGGCACCGTTTCGCATTGATTCTTCCTCCGGAAAATCCCAAATATTCCAAAATAATTATCCATCCGTTTTTATCCCGTTTGGATTCCGTTTCATATGGGGTTTCTGCAAAACATAAAACATGCAACAGACAGGAACTAGCACTGGACACTGGATCAATATGTTAGTCCCAAAAATAGTATAAAAAGTTGCCAAAAGTATATGGAAGTTGAATAATATTGGCATGGAACAATCAAAAATTATAGATACGACAGAGATGTATCAGCATCCCCAAGCTTAATTCCTGCTCGTCCCCGAGTAGGTAAATGATAAAAAAAGATAATTTTTGATGTGGAATGCTACCTAGCATAATCTTGATCATGTATCTAATCATGGCATGAATATTAAGACATGAGTGATTCAAAGCAATAGTCTATCATTTGACATAAGAACAATAATACTTAGGGCATCCCAACAAACAATCATGTCTTTCAAAACATCAATGCTTCAGAACGTTATCACTACAAAATCATATAGTCTGGTATGCTCCCTTTTCTTAACACAAGGTACCCCTCATGCCTATCCCGGTGTCAGCCAAGCAATTTTTTCATACTTTAGTATTCTCAAAAATTTTCAACCTTCACGCAATACATGAGCGTGAGCCATGGATATAGCACTATGGGTGGAATAGAATATGATGGTGGAGGTTATGTGGAGAAGACAAAAAGGGAGAAAGTCTCACACCGACGCGGCTAATAAACGGGCTATGGAGATGCCCATCAATTTATGTCAATGTGAGGAGTAGGGATTGCCATGCAACGGATGCACTAAGAGCTATAAGTGTATGAAAGCTCAAACTGAAACTAAGTGGGTGTGCATCCAACTTTATTGCTCATGAAGACCTAGGGCATTTGAGGAAGCCCATCGTTAGAATATACAAGCCAAGTTCTATAATGAAAATTCCCACTAGTATATGAAAGTGATAACATAGGAGACTCTCTATATGAAGAACATGGTGCTACTCTGAAGCACAAGTGTGGTAAAAGGATAGTAACATTTCCCCTTTTCTTTTCTTCTTTTTTTCTTTTTTTCTTTTTTTTCTTTTTTTGGGTGGGCTTCTTTGGCCCCCTTTTTTATTTAGGCTTCTTTGGCCTTTCCTTTTTTCCTTTTTTTTCTTTTTTTTCATGGGGGCAATGCTCTATAATGATGATCATCACACTTTTATTTACTTACAACTCAATATTACAACTCGATACTAGAACAAAGATATGACTCTATATGAATGCTTCCGGCGGTGTACCGGGATGTGCAATGATCTAGCGTAGCAATGACATCAAAAAATGGACAAGCCATGAAAACATCATGCCAGCTATCTTACGATCATGCAAAGCAATATGACAATGAATGCTCAAGTCATGTATATGATGATGATGGAAGTTGCATGGCAATATATCTCGGAATGGCTATGGAAATGCCATGATAGGTAGGTATGGTGGCTGTTTTGAGGAAGATATAAGGAGTCTTATGTGTGATAGAGCGTATCGTATCACGGAGTTTCTATGCACCGACGAAGTTTGCACCAACTCTCGAGGTGAGAAAGGGCAATGCACGGTACCGAAGAGGCTAGCAATGATGGAAGGGTCATAGTGCGTATAATCCATGGACTCAACATCAGTCACAAAGAACTCACATACTTATTGCAAAAAATTATTAGGCCTTGAAACAAAGTACTACGCGCATGCTCCTAGGGGGAGGTTGGTAGGAGTTAACCATTGCGCGCCCCCGACCTTCACGCAAAGATAAACAATCAAAATACAATGCGCGCCAATTTGGTTACATAGTTAGTAGACCATACGTGCATGCTTCGGGAATCACAAACCTTAACACCAACATCCTTACTAAACACAACCATCTACTAGTACCTCCCACATATTATCACCTCTATATCGCAAAACTATTGCAAGGAATCAAACATATCATATTCAGCGATCTACAAGTTTATGTAGGATTTTATGACTAACCATGTGAATGACCAATTCCTGTTATCTCTCTAAATAGATATAAGTGAAGCAAGAGAGCATTCTACAAATGGCAGTTTTCTATGTGAAGAGAAACAGGCAATCCAAACTTCAAATGGTATAAGTGAAGCAGATGAAGCATTCTATAAAGCCATACTCAAAAGATTTAAGTGAAGTGCAATGAGCATTCTATAAATCAACCAAGGACTATCTCATACCAGCATGGTGCATAAAAGAAAAGTGAAAACTAAATGCAAAAGACGCTCCAAAACTTGAACATATCGCATGAACGAAACGAATACGAAAACATACAGATAGTTGTTGAAGAAAGAGGGGATGCCTTCCGGGTCATCCCCAAGCTTAGACGCTTGAGTCTCATTGAATATTTACTTGGGTTGCCTTGGGAATCCCCAAGCTTGAGCTCTTGCCTCTCTTCCTTTTCCTCATATCGAGACATCCTTGATTAGACACTTCATCCACACAAAACTTCAACAGAAAACTCGGTAAGATCCATTAGTATAATTAAGCAAATCACTACTCTAAGTACTATTAGAAACCAGTTCATATTTTATTTTTGCATTTTGTTTACTTTAATATAGTTTTTCCATGGCTTAATCCACTGATATAAATTGATAGATTCATCAAAACAAGCAAACTATGCATCAAAAACAGAATCTGTCAAAAACAGAACTGTTTGTAGAAATCTGAACATTCACCATACTTCTGGTACCCCAAAAATTCTACAAAAATTAGGGAAAATAAAAAATTTGTACATAAAGGAAATGCAAAAGCAATCAGAACCATTTGACGTTCCACTTAAAAATTTAAAATCGCGCACTACAGCCAAAGTTTCTATCCTGCACCGTACAAACCAACAAGCATTGTAAACATCCTAAAGGTAAACCTTGGCACATTATTTTTATAATAAAATTTAATTGTACAAGGGGATAATTATTTTTGTTGAAAAGTTTCTGTAAGCAAGATTCACAAAGTTTCCGTGAGCATGAACAAAGTTCAAGGAGCTCTCCCACTTCAACAATGCTTGTCCCTCTCACTTTCACTTTCCTTTTTGAAAAGTTTTTAGGTTCCCCTCTTTATTTTTTTGTTTTTAGACTATATAAAAGCACTCAACAGAAATAAATGACTCTCTAAAACTTCCGGGTTGTCTCCCTGGCAGCGCTTTCTTTAAAGCCATTAAGCTAGGCATATAGTGCTCAAGTAACGAATCCACCCGGATCCCAAGGTATATCAAAGACAATTTTAATTAACAATGATTTTAATTTAATAGTGAGCAAAAAGTAATAAATATCATGCAACAATGGATTCTAACTCTCTTCCTATGCATCGGCATGTCATAAAACAACAATTCATGCACAGAAAGTAAAGGCCAATGCATATTATAAGCAGTTTCTTGCAATTTTATCATATTGGTAACATAAAAAGCCAGAGATATAGTTCCTATCTCATAATAATTGCAAGTAGGAGCAGCAAGCACATGCATATTATATCTATCAAAATTATCATGTGTAGTAGTAAAACACAACCCATCAATATAATCCTTAATGAGCACAAACTTCTCCGATATAGTGTAGTTGGGAGAATTCAAAAAGATAATAGGACTATCATGCGTGGGTGCAATAGCCACAATTTCATGTTTAACATAAGGAACTATAGCAAGTTCATCTCCATAATCATGATTCATATTGGCATCTTGGCCACAAGCATAGCAAGCATCATCAAAAAGGGATGTTTGAAGAGAATCAACGGGATCATAGCAATCATCATAGCAATCATCCTTCGGTAAGCACGAAGGAGAATTAAACAATGTATGATTTGAAGAGTTACTCCCATTAGAAGGTGGGCACGGGTGATCAATCCGCTCTTCCTCCTTTTGTTCTTCACTCTCCTCATCATCTTTTTCATCCAATGAGCTCACAGTTTCATCAATTTCTTCTTCCATGGCTTCCTGCAAAATATTAGTCTATTCTTGGACAGCGGAGAATTTCTCAATATATAGTTTAACATAGGCATTAGAAGCATAATTATCATAACAATATTCAAGTATGGCAAAATTTTCAGATTTGTAAAGAGTAGCATCATACTTTTCAATCAAAGAAGCAATTTCATAAGCACCCTTAAAAGCAACAAATTCTTTAATTTGTTGAACATCATAGTAATTATAAACACCCTTAGCATATGAAGATACGATTCCATTATCAATAAACTCACATTGGTAGGGAAGGTGTTTCTTAGGGTTTTCAGAACAACAAGTAATATCATATATTTCACATAAATTCCAAGCATAGCATTGCAAACGATGAATTTGATCCAGTAAAAGTTTCCCCTTTTCAGATATACGGTGTCACACATAACAAGCATGCTCATCTAAGGATTTGCCCTCAACTAAGCTAGTTGGGGTTTCAGCACGAGCACAAAGGGATCGAAGATGATCCAAGTAAAAAGCTTCAGGAGTGTGATAGATTTTGAGTGGTTCTTCAACCATTAGTTCAGTAGGTACTACTAATTTTTTTGGTATTTTGTATTTCCTACCCATAACTAAAGATATAAAACAACTAAGAACAGCACATAAAAATTACTTAGTGATAAAGCAAACAAGCACACACAAGAATATTCACCCCACGCTATGACTCCCCGGCAATGGCGCCAGAAAAAGGTCTTGATAACCCGCAAGTATACGGGATAGTTGTAGCCTCTTTCGATAAGTAAGAGTGTCGAACCCAACGAGGAGCTAAAGGTAGAACAAATACTCTCTCAAGTCCTGTCGGCCACTGATACGACTCTACGCACGCTTGACGTTCGCTTTACCTAGAACAAGTATGAAACTAGAAGTACTTTGTAGGAGTTGTAAGATAGACTTGCAAGATAATAAAAAACACGTAAATATAAACTAGGGGATGTTTAGATAAAGAAGTAATAAAGTAAATATAGCGAGTATGGAAAAGTGGTGGTAGGTGTTGTGGAATTGTCCCTAAGCAATTGACTATGTTACTAGACCGGTAATCACTATTGCAATTCTATTTGAGGGAGAGGCATAAGATAACATGCTTTTGATACGTCTCCAACGTATCTATAATTTTTGATTGTTCCATGCTATTATATTACCTCTTTTGGATGTTTATGGGCTTTATTTTACACATTTATATCATTTTTGGGACTAACCTACTAACCGGAGGCCCGGCCCATATTGCTGTTTTTTTGCCTTTTCAGTATTTCGAAGAAAAGAAATATCAAACGGAGTCCAAACAGAATGAAACCTTCGGGGGCGTTATTTTTGGAACAAATCCGATCCGGAGAGCCTGAGTGCAAGTCAAGAAAGCTCCGAGGGCCCCACGAGATAGGAGGGCGCCCCCCTGTAGGGCGTGCCCCCTATCTCGTGGGCCCCTCGAGCATCCACCGACATACTTCTTGCTCCTATATATACCTACGTACCCGAAAACATCCAGGAGCACCACGAAACACAATTTCCAATGCAGTAACCTTCTGTATCCGTGAGATCCCATCTTGGAGCCCTTGCCGGCACTTTGCCGGAGGGGGAAGCAACCATGGAGGGCCTCTACATCAACATCCTTGCCCCATCGATGAGTTGTGAGTAGTTTACCACAGACCTACGGTTCCATAGTTATTAGCTAGATGGCTTCTTCTCTCTTTTTGGATCTCAATACAATGTTCTCCCCCTCTCTTGTGGAGATCTATTCGATGTAATCTCTTTTTGCGGTGTGTTTGTCGAGATCCGATGAATTGTGGGTTTATGATCAAGTTTATCTATGAATAATATTTGAATCTTCTCTGAATTCTTTTATGTATGATTGAGTTATCTTTGCAAGTCTCTTTGAATTATCAGTTTGGTTTGGCCTACTAGATTGATCTTAGCTTTGGGTTCAATCTTGCGGTGTTCTTACCCAGTGACAGAAAGGGTTGCAAGACAGGTATTGTATTGTTGCCATCGAGGATAACAAGATGGGGTTTATATCATATTGCATGTGTTTATCCCTCTACATCATGTCATCTTGCTTAATGCGTTGCTCTGTTCTTATGAACTTAATCTGTAGATGCATGCTGGATAGCGGTCGATGTGTGGAGTAATAGTAGTAGATGCAGGCAGGAGTCGGTCTACTTGTTTTGGACGTGATGCCTATATACATGATCATGCCTAGATAATCTCATAACTATGCGCTTTTCTATCAATTGCTCGACAGTAATTTGTTCACCCACCATAATACTTATGCTATCTTGAGAGAAGCCTCTAGTGAAACCTATGGCCCCCGGGTCTATCTCTTATCATATTTGCTTTCCATCTACCTTTATTTGCATCTTTCCTTTTTGCATATATATCAAAAATACCAAAAGTATATTTATCTTATCATACTATCTTTATTAGATCTCACTTTCGCAAGTGGCCGTGAAGGGATTGACAACCCCTTTATTGTGTTGGTTGCGAGTTCTCAGTTTGTTTGTGTAGGTGCATGGGACTTTTGAGGACCCTCCTACTGGATTGATACCTTGGTTCTCAAAACTGAGGGAAATACTTACGCTACACTTTGCTGCATCACCCTCTCCTCTTCGAGGAAAACCAACGCAAGCTCAAGACGTAGCAACTTTCTCTACTTGGATCATATGCACTTATGATTGGAACACTAGAAAGCATCCGCAACTACTAAAGATCATTAAGGTAAAACCCAACCATACACTAAAGTATCAAGTCTCCTTTATCCCATACGCAAACAACCTACTTACTCGGGTCTGTTCTTCTGTCACTCACGCCACCCACCATAAGAAAATCTTAAACATATTGCAAACCCTACAGCGGGAATCCCTCACGCTTGCGCAACACAGAGAGGACCATAGGACAACACCAATAATAAAACATGCAACTCAAACCAATCATAACAATTCATCAATCACCGATAGGACAATGAAAATCTACTCAAACATCATAGGATGGCAACACATCATTGGATAATAATATGAAGCATAAAGCACCATGTTCAAGTAGAGGGTACAGCGGGTTGCGGGAGAGTGGACCACTGAATATAGATGGGGGAAGGTGATGGAGATGTTGGTGAAGAAGGCGGAGGTGTTGGTGAAGATCGCGATGATGATGATGGCCCCCGGCAGCGCTCCGGCGCCATCGGAAGCAAGGGGGAGAGCCCCCCTTCTTCTTCTTCTTCCTTGACCTCCTCCCTAGATGGGAGAAGGGTTTCCCCTCTGGTCCTTGGCTCCCATGGCTTGGGTGGGGCGAGAGCCCCTCCGAGATTGGATCTATGTCTCTGTTACTGCGTTCTCAGATCCTTCCCCTTCACCGTTTCTTTTATATCCGGAGATCCGTAACTCCGATTGGGGTGAATCCTTCGCCCAGATTTTTCTCATAAAATTAGCTTTCTTGCCGAAAAAGAAGAGTGTCAACCGCCTTACGGGTGGCCCAGGAGAGTGCTAGGCGCGCCCCCTGTCTCGTGGCCACCTCGGGCACCGTTTCACGTTGATTCTTCCTCCGGAAAATCCCAAATATTCCAAAATAATTCTCCGTCCGGTTTTATCCCGTTTGGATTCCATTTGATATGGGGTTTCTGCGAAACATAAAACATGCAATAGACAGGAACTGGCACTGGGCACTGGATCAATATGTTAGTCCCAAAAATAGTATAAAAAGTTGCCAAAAGTATATGAAAGTTGAAAAATATTGGCATGGAACAATCAAAAATTATAGATACGATGGAGACGTATCACTTCGGCATTCGGACAGTCGACAATTTGGTTCTTTTTAGTTAGGAACCGAGTCCAGAATTTCCTGGCTGACTCTCAGGGCTGTTGGATTATGTCACTTAAATCATCAGCATCTGGTGGTTGAACATAAGTGCCCTGGAAGTTATCCAGGAATGCGTCTTCCAGGTTCTCCCAACTGCCAATGGAGTTTGCCGGCAGACTATTGCCAATGCCGAGCCGGTCCCTCGAGTTTTAGTGGGAGGTACTTGATGGCATGTAGATCATCGCCGCGGGCCATGTGAATATGGAGAAGGAAATCTTCGATCCATACCGCGGGGTCTGTTGTCCCATCATATGGTTCGATGTTCACGGGCTTGAACCCTTCTGGGAATTCATGCTCCATTACTTTGTCAGTGAAGCATTGGGGGTGTGCGGCGCCTCTATGCCGGGCTATATCACGATGCAGTTCAAATGAGTCTGGTCTATTGTATTCAGCCCGGCTGGATTTGTATTTAGTATATCTAGCGTGGCGGTCATCGTCACGCGTTAGGGCGCGCCCCCGTGATCCATAGATCGATCTTGACTGTCCTGCTTTATTTTCCAATTCGTATCATAGGTCCTGCGTGTAGCCCCGGGCCTTCATGTTTTTATTTGTTTGGCGACGGGGTGCGGGCTGGTGTTCGGGCTGATACGCCACTTTGTCTCAGCCACGAGGTGGCCGGTTAGCCGCATCCTGCGCTGGTAGTGTAGGCTCTAGTGCCTCATCCTCGAATTGAGGTAACAACCTGCACCTCGGGTAACTTTTGGTTGGGCGCTCGAGTCTGTATTCCTCGGCTGCCAGGACCTCGGTCCATCTATCAGTTAGCAGATCTTGATCAACTTGAAGCTGCTGCTATTTTTTCTTCAGACTCTTTGAAGTGGCTGTAAGCCAGCGCTTGAAGTGCTCCTGCTCGACGGGATCCTCAGGAACAATAAATTCTTCATTGCCAAGGCTCACCTCGTCTTCAGAGAGGGGCATGTAATTGTCATCCTCCGAGTCTCCATCCATTGCCTGTTCATCAGGGCTAGCTTGCCCATCCTCCCGTTCGGCTTGCTCGAAGCTTGGCCGGGCGGGATTGTTTCTGTCTTCGACATCATCCGGAGTGCTATTCTCTCTTGTGCCGGTATCGCTATTTTTGTTATGGTGGGGTTTAGAGCAACGCTGCTAACACCGGCGCTTAGATTGCTTCTCTAGAGGGTCACCCTCCGTTGCATCCTTTTGATCCTCGCCATCGTTTTCTCTGGGTGTGTCCACCATATATATATCATATGATGAGGTGGCTGTCTAGCGCCCTATGGTTGGTGGTTCCTGTTCTTCTCCGGCATCGTCGCCCATACCATCGATGTCTTCAGAGTCGAGATCAAGCATGTCGGTTAAGTCGTCGACAGTGGCTATTAAGTGGGTGGTGGGTGGGTAACGAATTCCTTCGTCGTCTGCTTCCCACTCCAGCCGGACATAGTTCGGCCAAGTGTCTCCTGGCAGGGAGAGAGATTTTAACGAGTTAAGCACGTCGCCCAAGGGCGAGTGCTAAAAGATATCCGTGGAGCTAAACTCCATGATAGGTGCCCAGTCAGATCTGATGGGCACGGATGCGCGCGGTTCAGATCCTATGGCTGGAGACGAGTCCGGGGGTCTGACGACATAGACCTCCTTGGAGGTGAGATCTGTGTTAGGCTCCATCGCCGCTAAGTGTGCGGCCTCCATGGCGGGGTCCATCCACCCATCCTCAGATGGCACGATCTGCTCTGGATTTAAAGCTAGGGCAGCTGCAGGTGCGATCTCCTAAACACCGTCCGATGGCGGATCTAGGTCATGCTCATCGCGACTGTAGGGTGCACCTTTTATGGGCTCAAATCCATCAAAGATCAAGTCTCCGCGGATGTCGGCAGTGTAATTCATGCTTCTGAACCTGACCTGATGGCTAGGGGCATAGCTATCGATCTGCTCCAGATGGCCAAGCGAGTTGGTCCGCAGTGTGAAGCCACCGAATACGAAGATCTGTCCGGGGAGGAAAACCTCCCCCCTGCACCGCATCATTGTAGATGATTGAACGAGCCATCAAGCCTTACCGTGATGACACAGTGGAACTCTCAATGAAAGAACCAATGTCGGTGTCAAAACCGGCGGATTTCGGGTAGGGGGTCCTGAACTATGCGTTGAAAGCTAATGGTAACAGGAGGCGGGGGACACAATGTTTACCCAGGTTCGGGCCCTCTCTATGGAGGTAATACCCTACTTCCTGCTTGATTGATCTTGATGATATGAGTATTACAAGAGATGATCTACCATGAGATCGTAGAGGCTAACCCTAGAAGCTAGCCTATGATTATGATTGTTCTTCTTGTCCTACAGACTAAACCCTCCAACACCGGAGGGGGCTAGGGTTACATAGAGTTGGTTACAGAGAAAGGAATCTACATATCCGAATTGCCAAGCTTGCCTTCCACGCAAAGGAGAGTTCCACTCGGACACGTGACGAAGTCTTCAATCTTGTATCTTCATAGTCCAACAGTCCGACATAAGCATATAGTCCGGCTGTCCGAGGACCCCCTAATCTAGGACTCCCTCATCCATGGCAGCCCTCACGGCACTCGTGACCCGCTTTTGCGCGGGCAAAGATAGCTGGCTACACTACAAAAAAAACACACATCCATGACATTTTGGGCCGAACGAATTTTTTTCTGTCATACATATGACATGTCTATGACGATAATTGTGACAAAACCCGGTATCATCATAGATGTGGTGGGCTCCTACTTCTATGGCAAAAAATCATGACAGAAAATGGGCTTTTCCTCCTGGGCGGGCCGGAGACGCAGCTGCATGACATTCTTTGGGCCGTCCATGACGGAAAAAACTGTGGTAGAAGCGAGGGGGAGGAAAATTTCGGGGAGTTGCCGGTTACGGTGGGAGAGCGATGCGCGTTTCTCTCGTACAGGTATGCGCGTGTGTGTGAGGTGTTGGCTCTAACTGAACCCGAGCGAGGCGTTGGGCTCTAATTGAACCCGAGTGATTGCACTGCAGGCTACGCGTTACTGAACCCGAGCGATCGATCGATGGCTGTTAACTGAACTCGATGGAGCGATTCCTTCGCTACTGCTGCTAACTGAAGCCAATCGATGCTGCCTCTAGGATGAACAGTGAGCATTGACGGGGGGGTTTGGATGAACAGTGAGCGGTGGCGTTGCCTCTGGATGAAAAGGACCCCGTGGTGTGGAGGGCTGGATGAACAGTAGACGGTGGAGGGGTTGCCGTGGAGGGGTGGTTGAATAGGACCCCGTGGTGTGGAGGGCTGGATGAACAGTAGACGGTGGAGGGGTGCCCGTGGAGGGGTAGTTGAACGGTAGCCGGTGGAGTAGTGCGCGGTGGAGGCTGGATGAACAGGAGCCCGTGGAGGCTGGAGGAGGTCGACGGTAGCCCGTGGAGGCTGGAGGAGGTCGACGGTGGAGATGAACAGTATCCCATGGAGTCCCGTTTTGCGGTACGCCACACCCCTCCCGATGAACAGGACCACCGTTTCGACCGTAGGAGGTCCGTTTTGTCCGTTTTGCGGTACGCCACACCCCTCCCGATCAACAGGACCCCCGTTTCGACCATAGGAGGTCCGTTTCCTCCATTTTGCGGTACGCCACACCCCTCCCGATCAACAGGACCCTCGTTTCGACCGTAGGAGGTCCGTTTCCTCCGTTTTGCTGTACGCCACACCCCTCCCGATCAACAGGACCCCGTTCCGGACGTAGGAGGTCCACTTCCTCCATTTTGCGGTACACCAAGCCTCGTTTCCATCGCCTGTTCCGTCCAAGCCCTCCCGATGAACACGACCATGCATTCCATTCCGACCCAGCCGGTTGGCTCCCCATGAACACGACGATGACGTTGTTTCTCCGTTCTGACCCAGCCATGTACGTATGCGCGAGTAGGCGTTCGAGACCCTGCCCGTATGTACGTACATGGCCGTATTTTCTTTCTTGCACCCTCGCCGCTATACGTACGTATACATGCCACGTGCGCGCCTCTACTACGACACGTGCGCGCCTCTACATTTACGACACGTGCGCACCTCTACATCGACCAGTATGTACGTACATGTTCGCGACCAGAATGACAACGCTATGTATGCTTCGACCAGGTGGGTCCCGACTTTCAGGCACTTCCTTGCGTGCAAAGATGTAGCTGGTGGGTAACAGCAGTCAGGGGGGCGAATCGTTTTTTTTTTGCCCGGACGCACTTCCTTGCGTGCGAAGGTGTAGCTGGTGGGTCCCAGCAGTTAGGGGGGAAACGTTTTTTTCGCGAAATATGGTGGCCCGTCCGGTGGGTCCCCACTGTTAGGTGGAGGAATAATTATTTTGCGCGTAATAAAGAGGCACTTCCTTGCTGTGGCCGTGGACCCAGCTGTCAGCCTCTCCATGTACAGTCCACGTCCGATGGAAGCTGTTCCTTGACCACGTTGACCACGCAGCACCGAGAGCACCAGGGCAGTGGACGATGGCGAGGCCTAGGAAGGGGACAACATGGAGCCGGGGAAGACGCGGCAGTATATGCCCACGCGTAGAGGAGTACGAGGGTTCACTGGTTCGGTGCGGTGTGAGGCTGCCGTCGCCGCAGAATAACAGGGGGTGTGGTTGAGTAGAGGGATGGCCTGGCCAGCGGTGGGAGTAGTAGGGGGCGGTGAGGCCTCCGCCGCATCGCAGCCGGCCACGGGAGGCAGGAGCACGAGGCACGACCGGCGCTGGTTTGGGCGGCTGGAGCAAGAAGACTAGAGGTTGAAGAAGCACTACGGCCGTTGGATGGACATCGTAGGGTCACTGGAGCTAGAATCGTGCATATTGACTAAGTTGACAAAGCTCTCCGTCCCCGTCAACTTAGTAGGCCCACAAGTCAGCCTGCCACTATACTGGGTCCCAGCTAATAGGGGGAGTATTCTTTTTTTTGTGCGTAATAAGGAGGCACTTCCTTGCGTGCGAAGATATAGCTGGTGGGTCCGAGCTATCAGCGGTGGTGTTTTTTTGCGAAATACTGAGGCCCTTTTGGTGGGTCCCCGATGTCAGGTGGAGGAATCATTATTTTGCGTGTAATAAGGAGGCATTTCCTTGCGTGCGGCCGTGGACCCAGCTGTCGGCCTCTCCACGTATAGTCCACTTCAGATGCATGTCGGTCGTTGACCACGTTGACCAGGCCGCGCCAAGAGCACCAGGGCGGTGGACGACTGCGAGGCCTAGGAAGGGAACGACACGGAGGCAGGGAAGACTCCGCAGTTGTTTCCCACGCGGAGGGGAGTATGACTGAATGAGGGTTTACTGGTTCGTCTGCCGTCGCCAGAGAATAACAACAGGTGTGGGTGAGTGGAGGGATGGCTAGGCCAGCGATGGGAGTATGGTGGGGTGGTGAGGCCTGCGCGGCAGCACAGCCGGCCGCGGGGAGGAGGGAGCAGGCAGTCCCGCCGGCGCTTGTTTGAGCGGCTGGAGCAGGAAGAGCAGGGATTGAAGAAGCACGACGGTCGTTCGATGGCCATCCAACAGTCACTGCTTGTGCGTCAACCTATTTTTAGGAAAGCCTCAAATCTGTGGAAAACAGCATACAACCCATCTGCCATTATTTCTAATAATTTACAGCCCATTTGCTAGTTCTTAAGGTTTTTTTTGGAGCCCATATTCTTTTTGTTAGCATTACAGCCCATATTGTGGCCACGATAAAAAAATTATAGGAAATTTTGCAGATTTTGGTGTGGTCCGAACTATTTTTAATCCCGAAATTTCGACTCACATTCAAACTGATTTTAAAAATAAATGTATATCAATATAAAATCCAACAAATTCTCCACGCATAAAAATTAATGTAATTTAAAATCTCAAAATGAAAAAAAGATATTTGAAACTAATTGACGGTTTGATGTGTTTTAAAAATGTACATCCCATTGCTCATTACTGATAGGCCATTTTCTCGGCCAGCCGAATGAAGCTCTCCTCGTCTTGAAAGATTTGCAGCCCAACAGGCCTGACAAAGCGACTTACTTGGCAAATCACAAAAAAACTAGGCTGTGGCCTTGGACCCAGCTGTCAGCCTCTCCACGTACAGTACTCTTCTGATGGAAGTCGGTCATTGACCACATTGACGACGCCGCGCCGAGAGCACCAAGGCGGTGGACGACGGTGAGGCCTAGGAAGGGGACGATGCGGAGCCGGGGAAGACGCGGCGGTGGATGCCCACGCGGAGAGGAGTACGAGGGTTTACTGGTTCAGCTGCGGCGTGAGGCTGCTGTCGCCGCAGTATAACAGGGGGTGTGAGTGAGTAGAGGGATACCTTGGGCCAGCAGTGGGAGTAGTAGGGGGCGGTGAGGCCTCTGCGGCATCACAGCCGGCCACGAGAGGCAGGAGCACGTGGCACGACTGGCGCTGCTTTGGGAGGTTGGAGCAAGAAGACCAGAGGTTGAAGAAGCACTATGGTCGTTGGATGGACATCGTACGGTCACTGGAGCTAGAATCGTTCATATTGACTAAGTTGACAAAGCCCTCCATCCTCGTCAACTTAGTAGGCCCACAAGTCAGCCACCCACTATGGTGGGTCCCAGCTAGCAGGGGGTATTCATTTTTTGGTGCGTAATAAGGAGGCACTTCCTTGCGTGCGAATATAGCTGGCAGGTCCGACCTATCAGCGGGGGGGGGGGGGGACGTTTTTTTCGTGAAATACAGAAGCCCTTCCCACGTACAGTGCACGTACAGTGCGTGATAAGGAGGAACAATCCTTGCGTGCGACCATGGACCTCGTGGGTCCCAGCCGTTTGGCTCTCCACGTACAGTCCTCTTCCGATGACTCTCGTATGTTGACCACGCCGCGCCGAGCGCACCGAGGCGATGGACGACAGCAAGGCCCCAGACTGGAACGACCCGGAGATGGGGAAGATGCGGCAGTGGAGTCGCAGACGGAGAGGAGTGGGAAACTTGACTGGTTCGGGTGTGGGGTGGGCCTACACTCGGCAGAGAATAACAGGAGGTGCGGAGTGGAGGGATGGCCTGGCCGTCGGCGGGGTAGCGTTTCGCTGAGGAGCGCAAAATACCGCCGCTGGACGCTGAATGCTGGAGCAGGCGGTTCCGGCAGCGCTGGGGGAGGAAGATGAGAGATTGAAGAAGAATGCCGGCCGTTGGATGTAAATCCAACGCCTTCTTAGGCTTCGACCTACTGGCCCACGTGTCAGCCAGTCCATTTGTTTTTTTAGTCCATTTGGTGGGCTAGGTGAAACAATGATGTAGCATCTATGCAGCCCGTTTAAATCCCATTTGCATTTTTCTCGAAATCCACGGACTTGCTGGGCTGGGTGAAAATATCATGTTGGGCTAGAAGGAGAAATGTTATAAAAACATAAACACATGATTGCACGTCAGTAAAATCTTTGCAAGCTTATGTACGCAATCACTAGGAGTTAACTTGGCAAGTTATATATAAACAATTATTATTATTATTTTGTAAGAACTTTCAACTTACGAAATAAAATATCATTTTAATTTGATGAGTTAATAGTACGTGGGGTATTATTATTTTTTAGGCTAGACGTGGGACAGTTGAGTTGGTTCTAGGGGAAAGTACTAGTAGAAAACTCAGTTTACATCGAAAAAGAAAGTGGGAGAAAATTCAGAGACCTGCTGGGTCCACCTGAGGAGAGGAATATGTTGGGAGGAAGGAGATTCGAAGCACGGCAGCCAAGTGAACTAGTTTTTTTTACGGACAAGTGAACCAGTTTACATACATTAGCAAATAGCCACTAAAAAAAGCAATTAGGTTAATGGGTTCTTAAAAGAAATATTTTGGACAAAACAGATAATTACGACACATAGGCTAATGCATGAAACACTCAGATGATAAAGGTGCTTATAAACAGATAAAGTACAACATCTAGACCTTCCTGGCACGCTTGATCATGACGCTGCGGCTGTCCGTGTACTCGTGGTTACGGGAAGCAGACACGCCCTCATGTCCAAGATCTGCCTGTACATGTCGTAGCATGCGTATGCGTCCTTGGCCGCGTAGGTTATGTAGGCTAGATTCAGAGGTACCTCCCACATGTTCAGGTCGTCTTCTTTCACGTTGGCATATCAGGGGTCGATGATGGTCTCAGCGAGGTCAACCACGGAGTCCTTCTCCTGCCCGTTGCTGATGATCCTGTATTGCTTCTGGATGTCGACAAGCTTGTTGCACCAGATGGCCGAATCGTCGCGTTCTTCCTTCTCTCCACCGTAGTGAAGGTGCAGTCGGCGCTGCTGATGAAACGGGCGAATGCTCCAGAACCTGGTGCAGCCATAGGACTGAGGCAAGGCAGAGCTTCACTGAGTCCATATCGTTGGTGTACATCACATTCAACTTGGTGCAGCCATAGGACTGAACGGCGAACTAACTCCTTGCTGAAGTCCATATCCAGCAGGCTCACCCCTCGGATTGACATTGGAGTCTCTTCGAGTGAACGAGTGTGTAGGCGGCAGCAGCAGTTCGTTTTTCAGCTCTTGGGGAACTGGATTCAACAGTAAGCTGAGTGTGTATAGGCGAGAAGAGTTACTACCCCTCCCTCGCACGTTCGGCAGAAGATGCACCCTCCGCGCATTCAAACACCTCCATTAAGAAACCTACTCCGGCCACACGTCGGTTCACGAGCGGGTCTGTATTGGTACTGTAATAACAGGAGTTAGTGGAAACTTTACTTAAATTTAATTAGCTTTAGTAGAAATTTATACTTAAAACAAGCAATGCATTGGCTCGTTCTATCAGTGCCACGGGATCAACATGCACAACAATTAGAATTATTATTCTCAGGAAGCACACGATCATCACATTTGTCGCACTTTCACAAAGATAATACTACCAAGTTTGAACTGTTTGTTATGGTTGCTGTCCTCTGCATCATCATGCCGTGTTTCCCAGCTTGCATGATTCAGAACCAACAAATAAGATCCAAATAATAAGTACAACAAAGATGCCTACACATCTCATTGATTCCCAGCTTGCAAGATTCAGAACCAATAAATAAGATCCAAATAATAAGTACAACAAAGATGCCTACACGTCTCATTGATTCCCAGCTTGCAAAATTCAGAATCAACAAATAAGATTCAAATAATAAGTACAACAAAGATGCCTACACATCTCACTGATTACCAGCTTGCAAGATTCAGAACCAACCCATTAGAGCCTTTTGATAAAGTGAATATCGGGATTAAATCCATCTTGGCTAGCCATGTCATACAATCGAAGAACTTGGCGAATGCTCTTGACCGTCACAACATCTGTAGTAGAGTATTCCTGTTTGCACAGCATGTTTGCATAGCACAAACAAGGAGACACGAGAGCATGATTTTTCTTTAGTTGAACCATTTTGTGCAGTTCCACCAAAATTGAGAGATGTTGCTCTTGACCGTCACAACATCTGTAGTAGAGTATTCCTGTTTGCAGAGCATGTTTGCATAGCACAAACAAGGAGACAGGAGAGTATGGTTTCACTTTAGTTTAACCATTTTGTGTAGTTCCACCAAAATTGAGAGATGTTGCCCACGTGACATTTTAGTTGAACTGCACAAGACACTCATTCCAAAAAAAAGTGTTTTGTGCAGTTCACCAAAAGGTCACAATAGCAACAAGGTGAAATGGATATCCCTATCTGCACAAAATGATAGAAAGTAAACAGTTGCTGGTCAATAAGAATATACGAAACATATACAAAATGAAAAGAAGCATCTTAACTATGTTCATGGCAATCACGCAAGGACAGTAGAAATTTTAAAACGTCAGCAATGCTTCATGTTACCAGAAGCATTACGATCAACAATGAGATTCCTCAGATATGGGATTACTTTAATGGTGGCATTGCTTGTTTACCAGACACAATAAATCAACATCAGCTAAAGAGTTGGTTTAAGGGCATGGGACCATGGGGACACCAGGACACTCAGCAGCGTAAAGGAGCAACTTACTTATCATACTGGGGAAAACAGCAGGAATGCCATTTGTAACACAGTTTAATTGCATCTTATCACTGGAGGCATTAGATTACAATAACACTGGTTAGACATGTCCCTAAGGTAAAAGTGTAATCGCTTCATTTTACATGTGCCCTTACAGCAAAAGGTTGGTTTACCCGCAAAAAAACAGCAAAAGGTTGGTATAAGGACATGGACAGTGGACGCATCAGCACAATGTACCTACAAGGAGGCATAAAGTGGTGATGCCGAGCTTGTTCATGCTATGTGAGGGCAGCAAACCTAATCCTGGAGACCTTTTACTATGTGAGGGCAACAAATCTAATCATGGAGGCCTTTTACTATGTGAGGGCAGCAAATCTAATCCTGAGACCTTTTACTATGTGAGGGCAGCAAATCTAATCCTGAGACCTTTTACTATGTGAGGGCAGCAAATCTAATCCGAGACCTTTTACTATGTGAGGGCAGCAAATCTAATCCTGGAGACCTTTTACTATGTGATGGCAGCAAATCTAATCCTGGACATACTCTGTTGACTTGTCCACCAGCCGCCACTTTCTATCCTTTTTTCAACCAATAATAGATCTGTTCCTTATCCAGTTTGTGCTGCGTTTTCCAATTATTTCCCTTTTCAACCAAGAGACCGGTTGGGTATCCGGTCTCTACTACTTTCACCATATTATTTCCTCTTTCAATCAAGTCCTAGATTCATGCTACAACTTTCCCCCCTTTCTTCGATGTTTGAACAAAGCCCTTGATTCGAATGCATGAAGTAGCTTTACCTCTAATAATACTAAAAATTTAGGTGGCTTTGGAAGAGCTGATGGGAGTAGAAAAATATGCACATGCAGACACGTGGGGAGCTGGGGCAGTAGAGCAAGGCCGCTTTTGAAGAACTTATACCTGAGGGTCGCCGGGATGTCGGCGGCGGCAGGTCAGATCTGCGGACAATACGGCAGGGAGGAAGAAGGGTCGGAGGACCTCCTGAGTCGGTGCTGTCTCAGAGAGAACGGCATGGGCAGAGGATCGGGCCCCTCCGGCAGCTGTGGGTTTCCTCCCTCGGCGGCGATGACCGCGTGAATGATGCACCTTTTAGTCCTCTACACACACCGGCCGAAGCGATCCGGACGGATCTGTGACCAGCGGTGAGCAGAGAGAAAATGTCGCTACCGCTGTCTTGTTTATATCTGGAGAGGATGAGAGAATGAAGAGAGAAACCCTAGTAAAGCAAGCGCTCAGGCCCCTGCGTCCATATATACTGGAGTGATTATCTTTTTTCTCTCCACAACAAGCGTTTCAATTTGTGTACGTGGCATTAAAGAAAAGAAACTCTCTATTTAAGGTGACTACTCTACGACTCCTACTTACTACTACAGTACTACCTCCATCCTGGTTTATAGGTCCCTTTTATAGTTTGTGCCAAATTTTGACTAAAGATTTAACTAACAAAATGTTAATGCATGTCAAGAAAAATTATCTCATTGGATTCGTATTTGAACATAGTTTTGAAAAATATAATGTTTGGTGACATGCGTGAACATTTTCTTAGTTTAATCCATGTTCAAAATTTGGCACAAAATACAATGGGGACCAATAAACCCGGACAGAGGTAGTATTGTTCACTTGTGCTCCCCGCCCCTCCATTCATTGAACAACCCCACGGGTGAATAAGAGGGTGCTTGGATACGTTTTAGTCCCATGACTAAAAGTAGTGGGACTAAAACTTGCTAGCCTCACCCATGCTTGGATCCAAATACTAAAGAGGCTAAAATCAAGTTATTGAGCATTTATTATCCTCCAAACCCCAGAACTCGCATGTGTTAAAGGAGATGAATTAAATGAGGAGAAAGAGGGCTAATACATATTTTAGTAGGTTTCCTATGACTAAATTTTTTTAGCCTCAAGACTAGTCGTAGCCTCTCTTTAGTCAGGGGTGCTTGGAACTTTAGCCTCTAAAAGAGACTATTTTTAGTCAGACTAAAAATAGTCCCTTGGATCCAAGCACCCTCCAAACATACAGTAAGTACTGTATTTATATAGAACGAACAAGCTCGAACTATTTTCGCGTAGTTAAAAATTGAGGGCGGGGCTTTTCCCGGGCAGTACGCGCAGCAGATTTCGGGTAGGCGGTTTGACAGAGAGGCGAGGAGGGTGAGCGAGTGGGGCTGTGCGATTTGACGGCGCGTTACTGCTGGAAAGACTTGTGATATGACCACTCACTATAGTCATGAATTACTGGTGCTCCGACCGGGGTGATGCACCCCTTCCGTTCCGCGCTCTAATCTGGTGCATGACACGTCGACCCGGATGCTGGCTCTCCCACATGTCGGAGTAGTAAGAAGGAGCAAAGAATGATGCGGTATATACTAGTACTATACTACTCCCTCCGTTCCTAAATATAAGTCTTTGGAGAGATTTCACTATGGACCACATACGGAGAAAAATGAGTGAATCTACACATAAAATGCATCTATATACATCCGTATGTGGTCCACAATGAAATATCTACGAAGACTTATATTTAGGAACAGAGGGAGTACTACTCAGGTCGGAGGAGTGCGAACCACGGCAGCCCAGTGAACCAGTCGTGCGAACCACGGTAGCCCAGTGAACCAGCAGTAGAAAACAATAATGTGGTGATATGGCCATAAAAACAATGTGCTACGGTCCACACTGTAGCATGTACAGTAACACTCCTCTTTGTTTGGATCCCTGAGTTAGAGCTAGTTTGGGTTTAAATATCCTCAAATTATCGAAACAAGAGGGGTTAGTTAGAGCTAGTTTGCTCTAACCCAGCTAAAAAAACTAGCCCGGTGGAGAGGTTCTAATTGGTTTAGTTATCCTGGGCCCACTAAAAGAGAACTACAAAAATCTCACCTGCCAGCACCAGACCGCTCCCCTAAAAAAATCTCACCTGCCCGCACCAGATCGCTCCCCCCTCTCGCACGACTCCTCTCTGTTCCCCATAGGGCCGCATGCCCAATTGCAGCTCGCCCTCTCTCTACTCCGGCCGCCCTCTCCTTCCGGCCTCCGCCGCCCTACTCCGGCCGCCCTCTCCCTCCGACCTTCGAAGGTCACCCCGCTCCCGCTTCACCAGTCGTTTTTCTCCCTCTGTCATGCGCGGCGGCGACGCATCTACCAGGGAGGTCGCGAGAGGGGTGAGTTTGTTCGTTCCTTCTCTGTCTCATGGCCATATCATTGATCTTGCTTGCTCTAGCGCTAATTCTGATTTGGAAAAGTAGATCCTGATCAAACTTGCTATAGATTTGTGGTGCACGCATGGAATTGTTTGATGTTGCTTAAGGAGGTAATAAATCTTTCTAGAGGCCCAAAGATTCAGGTCACCTTTCTAGTTATTTCAATTTCAGGCTTGCATTATTTGTAGAGGCCCAAAGATTCAGTTCACCTTTCTTGGTATTTCAATTTCAGGCTTGCATTGTTTCTAGAGGCCCAAAGATTCAGTTCACCTTTCTAGGTATTTGAGTTTCAGGCTTGCATTATTTCTAGAGGCCCAAAGATTCAGTTCACCTTTCTAGGTATTTTAGTTTCAGTCTTGCATTATATCTAGAGGCCCAAAGATTCAGTTCACCTTTCTAGGTATTTCAGTTTCGGGCTTGCATTATTTCTAGAGGCCCAAAGATTCAGTTCACCTTTCTAGGTATTTAAGTTTCAGGCTTGCATTATTTCTAGAGGCCCAAAGATTCAGTTCACCTTTCTAGGTATTTCAGTTTCAGGCTTGCATTATTTCTAGAGGCCCAAAGATTCAGTTCACCTTTCTAGGTATTTTAGTTACAGGCTTGCATTATTTCTAGAGGCCCAAAGATTAAGTTCCCAGTCGGCGGCAAGCGGCCCTGCTACCCATGCCGGTGTCGACCTCAACTCGCAAGGGCCGGCGTCGGAGGGGTTCCTGGGGCTTGGGCTCTATAGAGCCTTCCTCCAGAGCGACGATGGCGAGCTCCTCCCTCGGTGCGTGAGGGGCTCCGGGCTCCCTACCTATCGTGAACAACTTCCGTGATGAGTTAGCTCATTCTTTGTTTCATCAAGTGTTTTTTTATTTTGTGAAGCTTGATTGATGACTTGTATGTCTAAGTGGGATATCTCATTTGTATGGACAAAGTAAAAATTATCATGTTTTGCATGCTTGATTGTATAGATGGTTCGTTTATGTCAATTGTGAGCGGGAGGAGGCCACAGAAGAGACGGCCACACCAAGAGGGTGGTTGGATCCAAGGGAATTATTTTAGTATGACTAAAAATAGGGTCCAAAGTAGTCAAATGATTGAGATAGAGCATTTATTGTCAATCTAACCCTGCCATCCATACACCTCTTTGCTTTAGAGTTAGTTCAGGGTTAGAATCTAACTCTAACCTCTAACTGAGTTAGAGTTCTCCTTGTCTCGGTTCATCGCCATCATACTTTCCTCATTCCTGTGTTTTCAGTATCCTGCGAATCAAAGAGGCCCGTTTTTCGGGAAAAATCAAAGAGGCCCTTAGACTGGTTTAGGTCTGGTCATTTTTTATAAATGTGTTATGTCCAAAATTTAATGAACGTGCTCCGGTTTCCATGAAAATAATCCGGTTTCATGTAGTAATTCATTGATTTATTTATTCTTCTGTGGGGGGTTTGCATGTAATTCGTGATGTCTGAAATGTAAAGTACCCCGGCATATGCTCCGAGTCGTGCATGCACTATGACCCAGATGCTCTATGTCCCACATGTCGGCGAATGGGAGCACGTGGAAATAGCCTAGGAGTTCATATAGGAGGATAAATCCGTCAAAAATATGTACTGTGAAGCGTAGCCGCGGTTCGAAAAGTAGACCTAAAGTGATGACAACTATAGGTCGCACGCACTCAACTAGTGGTACTAGACATACGACTAATTTTTCCCTCAAAAAAAGAGGCACGAGTGCTCAGTACTCCTATTCTATAAACACGAGTCCCATCTAACAACAGCGTCCGTGCTACAGCTAGCCCTCCTCCCTCGTTTCTCTCTTCTAACTCTAAACTCGGCCGACGCCCGGTGGGTGGGGTGGGTTTGCTCAACTGCGGCCCCACCTCATAGTGAAAACGTTACGACTGGAATAAAAAATGCCATATACTCCCTCCGTTCATAAATATAAGCCTTTTTAGATACTACTTCAAATGGAATACATCATACAGATGTATGAAGACATAGTTTAGAGTGTAGATTCACTCATGTTGCTCCGTATGTAGTAGTCACTTGCTGGAATCTTTAGAAAGACTTATATTTGGGAATGGAGGGAGTACTATACTAATAAAACATTAAGGCCATGAGGCGATGCAGTGCTGGTTACAGGAGGCAAGAAGAAGAGATGCATCCATCGACGACGTCCACCTCCTCGACCAGGGCGCCGGCCCACCGAACAACGCCTAAGTAGCAGCGGCTTTCGTGGCCAGGTCGACGTGCTTCTGAACAATGGCGTCCAAAGATTCCAGCCACTGGAACAAGGCCAACGCCTTTCTGTCCTCGCTTGCCTTGTAGTGGCCTATGTAGACGATTTCCTCGTAGACGTGGATGTGCAGGTCGACGGTTTCTTGCATGGCGTGGCGTTGCGCGGCGAGTGCAGCCTCGAGGTGCACATTCTTCGTCGCGACCTCCGCCACCTGCAGGGCCACCAGGGCTTGAAAGAGTTCGTCACCATGTAGGCCGATGAGGGTGGCAGGAAATGAGGAGCTTGGCGCGCGGGCTGGAGCAGTACGGCAAGGTCGTCCGCGCGCTTCTTGACGGCGGTGAACTTGCGGATGGAGTTGACCATCATGTCGTCCATGCGAGAGGCGAAGCCGGCGTCGGCAAGGGCTACGATGCCTGCGGTCGCCAGCACCGTCTGGAAACGCTGCACGGTGCGGGGCCGCAGGCCGACGCCTTGGATGATTTGGCACAGTCGACTGCCGCTCGCGTCTATCGCCTCCAAAGGTGCTTGTGGCTTCTGGTCACTTGGTCTTGGATTGGAGTGAGCAGTGTTTCCCAGAGACTTGGGAGTAGATGGATTGGAGTGGTGGGGCGCCTTTATTATATGAGAGTCCAAACTCTATTGCATTCACATCGTGCTGGCTCTAGTCTGCTTCTCCAATTAATTCCCTCTGCATGTAATTGAGGATGCATCATTGAACTTTCAACGTCTCGGGAACCGCTACCCTCTTCCTCCTTGGCATTCAAGCACCTATGGACCCGTCGACGACGAGGTGCGTATGGTGACTTTGTAAATTTCAAGATGATAGTGCCGTGCGTGTGTGTGTTCATAGGGGTGAGTGTATGCGCGTGTATATGAGCGCTTGCGTCTGTACCGTGTCAAAAAAAACGTAAATGTGTGTCAAAAAGAGACTAGTCAGTATACTCAATATTGTGCACCTCGGAGAGGAAAATGATAGAACTAGTACGTATTTATTTACGGTGCAGATTCACTCATTTTGCTCCATATGTAATCCGTCTCGGTGTAGTCTAGTCACTTGTTGAAATCTCTAGAAGGGCAAATACTCCTTTCTGGTTTATAGGGCTATACTAGCAAGCAGTTGTACGTACTAGTACAATAGTGGGCTGACATAGCAATTTTGTCTCATGCAAGAGCCTGGCTATATGCGTGCTCCAATGTTCGCAACTGCAATATTCGGTTTGCGCTTGGCTCTTGGCCTCTTCTAGAAGACGAACAATGATGTTACTACTACTGCTTCTACAGTGTCAAATCCACTGCTGCATGTCCGTCCACCGTGAGCGGGACGGATAGCTTGTTGTAGAAGTACTCATACTAAGCAAAAGCCTGTCCTCGTTTGCGAGCAACCACGCGCATGGGCGAGGGAGAAGGCGTGTAGTAAAATCAAGCTTCTCCTCGTTCTACGAGTTGACGTGACACAACATAGCACTAGCCCCACATGCTTGCCTCTAAACTTGGCTGAAAGACCCGTAGTGTATAATATATTTGCTGCAACCTCTAACATTTACCCACCACAAATTAAAATATATGTGGCCGTATGCATCGTTCTGATGCAGAGGCCGGGGAGTCCCCCCTTTTCGAAAAAAACAAATTAAAATATATATTCCAATCTTGACCAGATGAGCGTGCAAACTACAATCACCAGGGTGACAGGTAGGGCCAGAAGACTATTTTAATTTAAAAAAAAAACTTCGAGACGGCCACATAGCATGGAGCCGACCCCAACGATTTTAAGCTTACATGCACGGTACATGCTATCTAGACTACTCTACACATGAAACTGCCACACGAGCGTCTGGGCTGCGCTTGGCCCTTCGCCTCTTCCGGAAGTCGAACAATGATGGTGTTCTACTGCACTGGAGGAGTACTACAGTACGCTTCTGGCCATCTGGCACCGATTGAACTGTTGCATGTCCATCGCGTGCGGGATGGAGAGCGTGTAGCGAAAGCTTCTCCTAGTCTTGCCAGCCACCACGCTCATGGGCGAGGGAGGGACGCTCTTGTCTTTGCGTGTATGACAGGTGGGCCCGACAGGTGTGTGGCCAACCTGTCATACAGCCAAAGGCAGGTGTAGTTAAGTCCGCGAGGGAGAGGATAATCAAACTTCTCGTTGATGTACGAGTTGACGCGACACATCAAAGCACTGCACTCGATATATTTCAATAATTTGTGTTTACCGATGCATTAATTACAACGCATGCATGCATGCCATGACTCTTCTTTTGATAGTACTTGCATGTGTTGATTTAATGCACCTTGAAGGATGGTTGTGCACAAGGAGGGCGAGATCATGCAGACCGAACAGGAACAGGACCCGACGATGGAGCTCTCTAAGGTCTCGATGGACCTCACCGTGCTCCACTGCCCCTTGTGCCTCCACCCCTTGACGCCTCCAGTGTATGAGGTTCGAATACACCTCGTCTGTTCGGCTGATTGAGCAAGGTGCAGGTTTCTTGATTGATGTGCTGTTGGATTGATTTCTGCAGTGCAAGGAAGGGCACCTGGCCTGCGCGGACTGCCGCGTCGAGCGCCCCGGGAACAAGCGGCAGTGCCAGAAGTGCGAGCGCGGCGGTGGCTTTGACGTGCGGAACACGGCGGTGGACTCTGTCCTTTTGTCGGTGAGGGTGGAGTGCCCGCACGAAGGCTGTGGGCTCTACGTCACTTACCACAAGCTCGCCGATCACCAGAGCGTGTGTCCGCTCGCGCCCTGCAAATGCCCCGTGCCCGTCTGCGGCTACGAAGGCCCGTCGCCGGCGCTCTACCACCACATCAGCACCGCGCATCCCATGCCCGTGCAAAGGATCCAGTACGGCAAGGTGCTCCAGCTGCAAGTGCCACTGTCAAAGCCACGGCTCTTGCCGTTCGCGAAGGAGGACCGCCGCGCGTTTTTCTTGGTCGGCGGCGTGCTCGACATCGGCGTGCCTATCACCATGTCGGTCGTTTGCATCAGAGCAGGGGCGTCCCCACTGCCGCACTAGGCCAAGCTGTGGGCGAACGGCCTGCCGGGGGAGCCCAAAGGCACGACCGACGCCGTCAAGGTGGAAATGGAGGTGACAAGCAGCAAGGATCCTGGCGACGTCGATGTGCAGGAGCTGACCTTCTTGGCAGTTCCGCCCAAGCTGCTGGCCGGGGCTAAGCTTGTGTCCCTCCATATTCAGATTGAAAAGCTTACGTCCTAAATGTTTCGACAGTGCCTTCTGTTTATCTTAGTAATATGCTAATATAGGGATTACCTTTGTCTACTTTAGCTTAAGAAATGGTGGGTTTTGGTGGTGCTGCAGCAATTACTTCGACATCAGATCAGAATTTCCAACAGTCGAACGGATATTTTGTGTCTGTTGGATATAAAGTTTCTTTGGGTAAGAAATACTACTTGTCATCAAAATGGATAAAAGGAGATGTATGTAGACGTATTTTAGTTCTAGACACGTCCCTTTTATCCATTTTGATGACAAGCACTCCCTCCGTTCCACAATACACGCCTTCCATTTGTCAAAATATAGATGTATCTAGACATGTTTTAGTATATAGGTACATCCATGATAGAGCCAATCGGATGGTTGAGAACACTACAATTCGTAGCTACAGATGCGTGTGTGACTCCCAGATGCAGAGGCCGGGGGTCATCATCCTCCTTTTCGAGAAAAAACAGACGCGTGTGTGAGAGGACGAGTGCGTGCGTGCACCTCTTCTCTTCCTGTATAACGTACTACTAAACTCAGAGTACAAGTTTTTGTGGGTGGCAGGATGGTGCGTGCGAGAAGTCTCGAGAGATAGGTTTAATGCGTCCGAAAAAAGGACTAGCCTAGAGCTCGCCACGCGGCTATTCCTGTCGAACGCCCCATTAACCATAAGACATGTATACGACGGTGCCAGTTATTGCACGCACATCATGTCTACTACACAACCTTCTTCTTGTAGACGTTGTTGGGCCTGCAAGTGCACTGGTTTGTAGGACAGTAGCAAATTTCCCTCAAGTGGATGACCTAAGGTTTATCAATCCGTAGGAGGCGTAGGATGAAGATGGTCTCTCTCAAACAACCCTGCAAACAAATAACAAAGAGTCTCTTGTGTCCCCAACACACCCAATACAATGGTAAATTGTATAGGTGCACTAGTTCGGTGAAGAGGTGGTGATACAAGTTCAATATGGATGGTAGATAAAGGTATTTGTAATCTGAAATAATAAAAACAGCAAGGTAACAAGTGATAAACGTGAGCATGAACAGTATTGCAATGATAGGAAACAAGGCCTAGGGTTCATACTTTCACTAGTGCAAGTTCTCTCAACAATAATAACATAGATAGATCATATAACAATCCCTCAACATGCAACAAAGAGTCACTCCAAAGCCACTAATAGCGGATAACAAACGTAGAGATTATGGTAGGGTATGAAACCACCTCAAAGTTATCCTTTCTGTTCTATCTATTCAAGAGTTCGTAGTAAAATAAGATAAAGCTATTCTTTCCGCTCGATCCATTATAGAGTTCATACTAGAATAACACCTTAAGACACAAATCAACCAAAACCCTAATGTCACCTAGATACTCCATTGTCACCTCAAGTATCCGTGGGCATGATTATACGATATGCATCACACAATCTCAGATTCATCCAACCAACACAAAGTACTTCAAAGAGTGCCCCAAAGTTTCTATTGGAGAGTCAAGAACGTGTGCCAACCCCTATGCATAGGTTCCCAATGTCACGAAACCCGCAAGTTGATCACCAAAACATACATCAAGTGGCACATGATATCCCATTGTCACCACAGATAATTACGGCAAGACATACATCAAGTGTTCTCATAAAGACTCAATCCGATAAGATAACTTCAAAGGGGAAACTCAATTCATCACAAGAGAGTAGAGGGGGAGAAACATCATAAGATCCAACTAAAATAGCAAAGCTCGGGATACATCAAGATCGTATCACCTCAAGAACACGAGAGAGAACACGAGAGAGAGAGAGAGAGAGATCAAACACATAGCTACTGGTACATACCCTCAGCCCCGAGGGTGAACTACTCCCTCCTCGTCATGGGTAGCGTCGGGATGATGAAGATGGCCACCGGTGATTGGATCCCCCTCCGGCAGGTGCCGGAACAGGGTCCCGATTGGTTTTTGGTGGCTACAGAGGCTTGCGGCGGCGGAACTCCCGATCTATCTTCTGTTCTGGAAGTTTAAGGGTACATAGGTATATATGGGTGAAGGGGGTACGTCGGTGGAGCTACGGGGGGCCCACGAGGTAGGGGGAGCGCCCAGGGGTGGTGGGCACTCCCCCCACCCTCGTGGGCAGCCCGTATCTCCCCTGACGTGCACTCCAAGTTCCCTGGGTTGCTTTCCTTCCAAAAACAACTTCTCCAATTGATTTCGTATCGTTTTGACTCCGTCTGATATTCCTTTTCCTCGAAACACTGAAATAGGCATAAAATAGCAAATCTGGGCTGGGCCTCCGGTTAATAGGTTAGTCCCAAAAATAATATAAAAGTGGATAATAAAGCCCAATATTGCCTAAAATAGTAGATAAAGTAGCATGGAGCAATCAAAAATTATAGATACGTTGGAGACGTATCAAGCATCCCCAAGCTTAATTCCTGCTCGTCCTCGAGTAGGTAAATGATAAAAAAGAATTTTTGATGCGGAGTGATACTTTGGCATAATTTCAATATAAATCTTCTTATTTGTGATATGAATATTCAGATCCGAAAGATTCAACACAAAAGTTCATATTGACACAAAAATAATAATACTTCAAGCATACTAATCAAAGCAATAATGTCTTCTCAAAATAGCATGGCAAAAGAAAGTTCATCCCTACAAAATCATATAGTTATTCGTTAGGCTATGCTTCATTTTCGTCACACAAAGATGTTCCCAACTTCTATACCCCCGATAAAAAGCCAAGCAATTGTTTCATACTCAAATAATCTCAGACTTTTTCAACCTTCACGCAATACATGAGCGCGAGCCATGGATATAGCACTATGTGTGGAATAGAATATGATGATGGGTGTCGGTGTCAAAACCGGCGGATCTCGGGTAGGGGGTCCCGAACTGTGCGTCTAGGCGGATGGTAACAGGAGACAAGGGACACGATGTTTTTACCCACGTTCGGGCCCTCTCGATGGAGGTAAAACCCTACTCCTGCTTGATTAATATTGATGAGATGGGTTGTACAAGAGTGGATCTACCACGAGATCAAGGAGGCTAAACCCTAGAAGCTATCCTATGGTATGATTGTTGTAATGGTTGTTCGTCCTACGGACTAAAAGCCTCCGGTTTATATAGACACCGGAGAGGGCTAGGGTTACGCAGAGTCGGTTACAATGGTAGGAGATCTTCATATCCGTATTGCCAAGCTTTCCTTCCACGCCAAGGAAAGTCCCATCCGGACACGGGATGAAGTCTTCAATCTTGTATCTTCATAGTCTTGGAGTCCGGCGATGATGATGGTCCGGCTATCCGGACACCCCCTAGTCCAGGACTCCCCCTAGTCCGGTTCAAGGGGGTGTCCGGATAGCCGGACTATCATCATCGGCCGGACTCCAAGACTATGAAGATACAAGATTGAAGACTTCGTCCCGTGTCCGGATGGGACTTTCCATGGTGTGGAAGGAAAGCTTGGCAATACGGATATGAAGATCTCCTACCATTGTAACCGACTCTGCGTAACCCTAGCCCTCTCCGGTGTCTATATAAACCGGAGGGTTTTAGTCCGTAGGACGAACAACCATTACAACAATCATACCATAGGATAGCTTCTAGGGTTTAGCCTCCTTGATCTCGTGGTAGATCCACTCTTGTACTACCCATATCATCAATATTAATCAAGCAGGAGTAGGGTTTTACCGCCATCGAGAGGGCCCGAACGTGGGTAAAAACATCGTGTCCCTTGTATCCTGTTACCATCCGCCTAGACGCACAGTTCGGGACCCCCTACCCGAGATCCGCCGGTTTGACACCGACATTGGTGCTTTCATTGAGAGTTCCTCTGTGTCGTCACGGATAGGCTTGATGGCTCCTTCGATCATCAACAACGACGTAGTCCAGGGTGAGAATTTTCTCCCAGGACAGATCTTCGTATTCGGCGGCTTTGCACTGCGGGCCAATTCGCTTGGCCATCTGGAGCAGATTGAAAGCTACGCCCATGGCCATCAAGTCAGATTTGGAAGTCTAAACTTCAAGGCTGACATCCGCGGAGACTTGATCTTCGACGGATTCGAGCCATAGCCGAGCGCGCCGCACTGTCACGATGGGCATGATTTAGCTCTGCTGCCGGACAGTGCCCTGGTGGCCGCACATGAGTCCGCTCCGACCCTTAGTCCGGAGCCGACCACGCAGACCGAGTTCGGGTGGCTAGACACCGCCTCGGGGGCTGCAACCTCTACGGCAATGGAGCCGAATACTGACCTTGTCCCTTGTAAAGCTCGTGACTCCGAGGTGCCGGACTCCTCGCCGGACTCCGAACCTCCTGCGCCCCTACCAATCGAATCCGATTGGGCGCTGATCATGGAGTTCACTACTGCGGACATCTTTCAGCACTCACCCTTTGGCAACATCCTGAATTCGCTAAAGTATCTCTCGTTATCAGGAGAGCCCTGGCCGGACTGCAGTTAGGATGGTTGGGATGCGGACGACGAAGAAATTCAAAGCCACCCACCACCCACTTTGTAGCCACTGTCGACGATCTAATCGACATGCTAGATTACGACTCCGAAGACATCGACGGTATGGACGACGATGCCGGAGACGACCAAGAACCAACGTCTATGGGGCACTGGAAGACCACCTCGTCATACGACATATACATGGTGGACATCCCAAAGGATGGGAATGGCGAGGATGCAGCGGAGGAAGGCTCCTCCAAGAAACAGCCCAAGCGCCGGTGTCAGTGGCGTCGCTCTAAGTCCCTCCACAGCAAGAATGGAGATTCCAGCACCGGAGATAATAATACCCCAGAGAGTGCCGAAGACAACCCCCTCCACCAAGATTCAGCACAGGAGGATGGAGAAGCCAGCCCTCACGAGAGAGCGGCAGACGAAGAGGTAGAGTATGATAATTACATGCCTCCCTCCGGAGACGAGGCAAGCCTCAACGACGACGAATTCATCGTGCCCGAGGATCCCGTCGAACAAGAGCATTTTAAACACAGGCTAATGGCCACGGCGAACAGCCTAAAGAAAAAGCGGCAACATCTTCGAGCTGATCAAGACCTGCTGGCCGACAGATGGACCAAAGTCCTTGCGGCCGAAGAGCATGAACTCGAACGCCCCTCCAAAAGCTACCCAAAACGCAAGTTGCTCCCCCGATTAGAGGAGGAGGCATATAAACCTTCATCACCAGCACACAATACGGCAGACCGACCACCTCGTGGCCGCGACAGAGAGGCCTCTAGACCCTCCGCCAGAACCGTACCCTGGCATCGCTCGAAAAGCACGAAGCCACGGGGGAATCCGCCGGACTTGCGAGACATATTGGAGGACAAGGAAAGACAATCAAGATCGATCTACGGATCACGTGGGCGCCCCACGATGCGCGACGACTACCATCGCGCCGGATACAGCAACTCCGGCCGGGCCGAACACAGTAGACAAAGCTCGCTCGAGCTACGTCGTGATATTGCCCAATACAGAGGCGCCGCACACCCACCATGCTTCACAGAGGAAGTAATGGATCATCAAATCCCTGAAGGGTTTAAACCTGTGAACATTGGATCCTACGATGGCACAACAGACCCCGCGGTTTGGATCGAAGACTATCTCCTTCATATCCACATGGCCCGCGGTGACGATCTTCATGCCATCAAATATCTCCCACTCAAGCTTAAAGGACCAGCTCGGCATTGGATTAACAGCTTGCCAGCAGAGTCAATTGGGTGTTGGGAGGACCTGGAAGCCGCATTCCTTGACAACTTCCAGGGCACATATGTGCGACCACCAGACGCCGATGACCTAAGCCACATAATTCAGCAGCCAGAAGAATCGGCCAGAGAGTTCTGGACACGGTTCTTAACAAAGAAAAATCAAATCGTCGACTGTCCGGATGCGGAGGCCCTCGCAGCCTTCAAACATAACATCCACGACGAGTGGTTGGCCCGGCACCTAGGACAGGAAAAGCCGAAATCCATGGCAGCCCTCACATCACTCATGACCCGCTTCTGCGCGGGAGAGGACAGCTGGCTAGCCCGCAGTAACAACCTCAGCAAAAATTCTGGCAGTCCGGATAACAAGGACTGCAATGGCAGGTCGCGTCACAACAAAAACAAACGCCGCGTTAACGGCGATAACACTGAGGATATGGCAGTTAACGCCGGATTCAGAGGCTCCAAACCCGGTCAGCAGAAAAAGCCATTCAAAAGAACTACTTCGGGTCCGTCCAATTTGGACCGAATACTCGACCGCTCGTGCCAGATACACGGCACCCCCGAAAAGCCAGCCAATCACACCAACAGGGATTGTTGGGTATTCAAGCAGGCAGGCAAGTTAATCGTCGAAAACAATGACAAGGGGCTGCATAGCGACGACGAGGAAGAGACCCGGTCGCCAAACAATAGAGGACAGAAGGGTTTCCCCCCACAAGTGCAGACGGTAAACATGATATACGCAACCCACATACCCAAGAGGGAGTGGAAGTGTGCACTTAGGGACGTATATGCGATGGAGCCAGTCGCCCCGAAGTTCAATCCATGGTCCTCTTGCCCGATCACTTTTGATCGAAGGGACCACCCCACCAGTACCCACCATGGAGGATTCGCCGCATTGGTCTTAGACCCAATCGTCAATGAATTTCACCTCACCAGAGTCCTGATGGACGGCGGCAGCAGCCGGAACCTGTTTATCAGGATACAATGCGCAAAATGGGCATACACCCCTCAAGGATTAAACCTACAAAGACGACCTTCAAAGGCGCCATACCAGGTGTAGAGGACAATTGTACAGGCTCAGTCACACTGGAAGTGGTCTTCGGATCCCCGGATAACTTCCGAAGCGAGGAGTTAATCTTCTACATACTCATGTTCCGCAGCGGCTATCACGCTCTACTCGGACGGACCGCGTTTGCAAAGTTCAACGCGGTGCCGCCTTACGCATACCTCAAGCTCAAGATGCCAGGCCCTCGAGGAGTCATCACGGTCAACGGAAACACTGAACGCTCCCTCTGAACGGAGGAACACACAGCGGCTCTCGCGGCAGAAGTACAGAGCAGCCTCTTAAGGCAATTTTCGAGTCCGGCCATTAAGCGACTGGACACGACCAAACGCGCCCGAAGTAACCTACAACAAGACCACCTAGCACGTTCCGAGCACGCGTAGCAATGCGGCCCCAACCCCAGCCCCTGCCAAATTGCAAGACTAGTCCTTCGCGTACATCATTACGCTCTGGAGATACCATGGGCATAGGGGGAGGGGCACGGCCACCACAGGCCCAGAATGCGGCTTAACCGCACCAGGGGATCCCAAGTGTGTGGCTCTTTTTATTTTTCTTTTTTTCTCACGCACAGGACTCCGTTCACCAGAGGCCCTGTCCGGCAGTAGACCTGCCGAACACACGATGCAACAGCCAGGGGAGAAGAAGTGCTACGGCGAGTATCCAGGTGGTCTCCATTACGAGCATTACATCCGTTTTTCATACACCATTCCTTAGCCTACCCCTGGAGGGGGACATGTTTAATAGTCTTACCCCTTGCTTACCGCACTATTTGTATCATTCTGCATTCATTGCAGAATTCCTTGAATAAACAATGCATCGCTTTTTCGCTTATAATTGCATTTCTTTCTTATATATATGTTCATTTACGACATCTTGCATCCGTACACTTTGGTACGGCCGAATACACCAGGGGCTTAAGTTCCCCACATTATGGTGATAAGTCCGAACACTTTCACAAGTGCGGCACCCCGAACTTATAGCATTATATGCATCGGCTCCGAATCATGTCTTGGGTCAATAGTTGGGTTTGCCCGGCTCCCATGTTTTGGTACCTTACGTTCCGTTTCATCGGCTAAGGTAGCACTGGGAGAACCACTGCGATTGCGCCCCGGTTGAGCTGGGCGAGCGCCTCAGTGGAGAAAGCTAAAACTGACCGTCATGATAAGGCGAGAGCTAGTCGCTGTTCGAGAGGTCTTTTCGAGTCCCTAAAGACTTATGCCGCTTAGAGCGAGGAACCGGCTTTGTCCGGCCCAGGCATGGATAGCGCCCCGAACTCGGTCTTCCGAACACTAGGGGCTTCGCCAAAATTTAAAATTATCGAATTCTATGGCTAAGTGAGAGTGTTCAAGTATTATAAGTCCGGTTGCCTCGTTCATTGTGTTGAGCGCCTCCCTAGATGGACCCAACAATCGGAACAAGAGCGCTCAAGTTTATCCCGAACACCCCAGCACTCGTGGCATGGGGGCTGAAGCCAATGACTTGCCATCTCTCAGATTTGATAAATGGCCGCACAGAAGGTAATATTTTAAATTAATAAGCGTTGCTTAGCGCATATGAATAAAGTTTTCAGCGCACAGGATAACACATTGCGAGTCTACTCAAATATTACATCTTTGGAGCACTCACCCGCGATCATGCGGGCTCCCTTCAGGACACTCTTATAATACATTTCAGGCGTGCGATACTCCTTGCCCGCCGGCGGCGCGTCCGTTAGAAGCTTCTCAGCATCCATCCTGCCCAGTGCACTTTTGCACGGGCAAGGGCCCGACGGGCACCTTCAATGCAGGCGGAATGCTTGACGACTTCCACCCAGGGACACGCATCCACCAGCCGCCGCACTAGGCCGAAGTAGCTCCCAGGCATGGCCTCCTTGGGCCACAGCCGAACTATGAGGCCCTTCATGGTCTGTTAGGCTACCTTGTGGAGCTCGACTAGCTGCTTCAGCTGGTCGCTAAGGGGCACCGGATGTCCGTCCTCAGCATACAGAGACCAGAAGACCTTCTCCATCGAGCACCCCTCCTCGGCCCGGTAGAAAGCGGCAGCATCGGACACGCTGCAAGGCAGATCTGCAAACGCTCCTCGAGAGCTCCGAATTCGGGTAAGTAACAGGTAATTCACATTCACATGCTTGCTTTGCATGAAAAATGCCTTACCCGCCGCTATTTTCGTCACCGCCTCGATTTCCTGGAGGGCCTTGTGGGCTTCGGCCTTAGCGGCTCTGGCACTCTCAAGAGCCGATGCAAGCTCGGACTCTCGAGTCTTCAAGTCGCGCTCCAAACTCTCATGCTTTTCCACGAGAGCCTGGATCTCTTGCTGCACCTCCGCCACCCGTGCCTCCTGCTTCTCTCACTCGGCTCGTTCCGCGGCCGCATTGCGTTCGGCCGCGGACACTGCCTCCTTCAGGGTCGCCACCTCGTTCGTGGCCCCTGGATTACCCACGTTATCCTTGTTATTTCTCTTGCAACCAAAATCCTTTTCTGTAAGGTACATACTTAATATGGTGTTACTCACCTTCCTTGTCCTCGAGTTGCTTCTTGGCACGGCCGAGCTCACTCTCGGACTGCTCGAGGTTCTGCTTCAAAGCATCGACCTTCGTAGTCAGTGCGGCATAAGTCAGTAGCGCAGCCTGCAATCCCATATTGACATATTTTTTAGACCTCCTGCGTATATCTTTTTAGATCTTTAGTCCGGATTTTCTTTCAGAACACCGAACCGAGCATCAGGGGCTACTATCTATGTAGTATTATATTACATATTTTAAATTTCTTACCTCAAAGCCTGTTAGAAGGCTGCTGCAGGCTTCGGTCAGCCCGCTCTTGGCGAGCTGAACCTTCTGAATCACCGCACTCATGATAGTGCGGTGTTCTTCCTCGATGGAAGCGCCGTTGAGCGCCTCCAACAAGTTATCCGGCGCCTTCGGTTGGACGGGGGCCGCCGGTGTCACAGTCTTGCCGTTCTTACGAAGGGGCCGCTTGCCGGAGTCTGGAACCACTGCAGGTTCCGGTGCGAAGTCCGGGAGGTTGCCCTGAGGCACCTCCGGAGCCTCCCCCTCCTGGCGGGTCCCCTCCTGGGATCCCACCTCGGCGTCATCAGCATCACGATAGGTGGAGGCGGTCGGAAGGGAATCCATATCTGACGTAGCCAAGGACCCGATCGACGAAGCGGGAAGATCGTCCTTGGCCGGACTACAGGTTGTATGCGGCATTAGAAGGCCACCACGTGGCAAAAAGAGAAATGGTAAATCATCAAGGAAGTCAGACACTTACGATCTTGCCAGGGGCTTGGCCCTTGAGGGCCACTCCTCGTCGCCATCGTCGGCGTTGGCGGAGCAGTCCGGAGGAAGGGTCCGTCCTTTCTTGGACCCTTCGGCCGCCCTCGTTGGGGAGGGCTTCCTCTTCTTCTCTCCCCCCGCTGGGGAAGAGGCCTCTTTCTCCTCCTCCTCGGGGGAGGAGTCCGCCTCGGAGTCATCGGACGATGAGTCCGATACCACCTGGCGCCGGGAACTCCTTCGGGTTCCCGTGGCCTTTTTCTTGGCCTTCTTCTCCGGCACCACGTAAAGTGCCGGGACCAGCAGCCCCGTCAAACGGGTGTTCGCGGGATCTTCTGGAAGGGGAGCCGGACAGTTAACCTATCCGAACGTCTTCTGCCAGTCCTGTTAAAGGCATCGGGAGTTTAGATCCCACATAGAGTCAAACTATGAGAGAAATGAGTATCCCATAAAGGATAACATAGCTTACCTCGCTGGACGGGCGCTGCGTGCTGAATCTGCGATCTTCAGTTGCAGATGCGGGGGCTTCTCCGCCCTTGAACAGCACCCTCCAGGCAGCGTCGTACGTCGTGTCAAAGAGCCCGCTCTAGGTTCGGTGCTGTGCCGGATCAAACTCCCACAAATTGAAGGCCCGTTGCTGGCAGGGGAGAATCCGCTGGACGAGCATGACCTAGATCACGTTGACAAGCTTAAGCTTCTTGTTCACCAGGGTCTGGAGACAAGACTGGAGTCCGGTCAGCTCCTCCGAACTACCCCATAGCAAGCCCTTCTCTTTCCAGGAGGTGAGCTGCATGGGGGTACCAGATCTGAACTCGGGGGCCACTGCCCATTTAGGGTCACGCGGCTCGGTGATGTAGAACCACCCCGATTGCCACCCTTTGATGGATTCCACGAAGGCACCCTCAAGCCAAGTGACGTTGGGCATTTTGCCCACCATGGCGCCTCCGCACTCCGCTTGGACGCCCTTCACCACCTTCGGCTTGACATTGAAGGTCTTTAGCCACAAGCCGAAGTGGGGCTGGATGCAGAGGAAGGCCTCGCACACGATGATAAACGCCGAGACGTTGAGGATGAAGTTTGGCGCCAGATCGTGGAAGTCCAGGCCATAGTAGTACATGAGCCCCCGGACGAAGGGGTGAAGTGGGAAGCCCAGTCCGCGGAGGAAGTGGGGAAGAAATACGACCGTCTCATGGGGACGGGGGGTGGGGATGAGCTGCCCCTCGTCGGGCAGCCGGTGTGCGATGTCGCCGGACAGGTATCCGGCGCTGCGCAGCTTCTCGATGTGCCCCTCCGTGACGGAGGAGGCCATCCACTTGCCTCCCGCTCCGGACATGGCTGGAGAAGGTTGAGGCGAGATGTGCGGACTTGGGCGCTGGAGCTCAAGTGCGCGGAGATGGATAAGCAAAGGAGGAAGAAGGTGTAGATAAAAAAGGTGGATCCTTATCCCCTTATATATGGGCGGACGAAGACTATGCGTCCCAACCTGGTAAAACTCGCTTATCTCCCAAGCGCCACAATCAATGCCACGGTTGGGTTACCCACGTCGGTATTGATGGGAATCCCGGAATAAGGGGAACACGATCTCTGCCTCGACAAGACGTGCCAAGGAAACCGCTTCGCTAAACGCGCTGAGGTGGTATAATAAAAATGATTCAAGTAAAGGCTTGGTAGTGGTGTGACGTCACGCCACAAAATACGTCAGCAGATTGAACTTGTGTACATATTATTCTCTCTATGGTGGTATGTGGAATTTATTTTACAGAGCCGGACACTATTGAACTTGTGTACAAGATTGAAGACTTCGTCCCGTGTCCGGATGGGACTTTCCTTGGCGTGGAAGGCAAGCTTGGCAACATGGATATGAAGATCTCCTACCATTGTAACCGACTCTGTGTAACCCTAGCCCTCTCCGGTGTCTATATAAACCGGAGGGTTTTAGTCCGTAGGACGAACAACCATTACAACAATCATACCATAGGCTAGCTTCTAGGGTTTAGCCTCCTTGATCTCTTGGTAGATCCACTCTTGTACTACCCATATCATCAATATTAATCAAGCAGGAGTAGGGTTTTACCTCCATCGAGAGGGCCCGAACCTGGGTAAAAACATCGTGTCCCTTGTCTCCTGTTACCATCAGCCTAGACGCACAGTTCGGGACCCCCTACCCGAGATCCGCCGGTTTTGACACCGACAGTGGCTCAAAACCTTCAACGTGGAGTCGAAGATGGTTGAGGGGCGTCAGGCAGAGTGCGGCGGGGCGATTATAAGCAAGAGGGCCGATGCTCCATGGCCCGAGGGCTCTTTTCAGGAGGAGCTCGATCTGTGGCAACAGGAGTTGTTCTATCTCACCGCCCTCCAGGGGCAGCAGGCAGAAGCTGCCGCCCGCTTTTCGCTCGGGCCCTCCACAACGGCTGACGTCATGGGTCAACAAAGGGCTTGACTGGGGGCCGTCCAAAGACGTACCCCTATTGCAGGGCCGGATTCGAGACCTCCAAGAGAGGGAGATTAATCTGGTCGTAGTGATGCAGGTTATGCTGATTCGGCATCTTCTGCCCTACAAACGTCGCCCCCTCCGCCTGTGGGAATTCAATCCGGAGGGACCACGAGCTCTTCAACACTTCATGGGTACGACACCCGTGGAGATGTACAAATTGTTCTTCGGATCACAAGAGGTGTGTCCGGAATTGACCGAGGACGCCGGCTTAAGCTGCCATCGCTCGGATACTCAAGTAAGTAGCCCTATGTCCGGACATACCGTTTGTTTGCATATCTTGGATTTTCCCTTTAACCAATCTTCCTTTGAACAGGAGTGGATAGCGCAAGCAAAACTGATACGTTGTCCGGCCCCCCTCCTGGAGACCTGGCCGGATCCCATGTTGGTCTAGATGCTGGAGGTTGCGCCCTCAGAGGAGGGCGAAGGGGAGAACAGAGAAACTACCACCTCTACTAAGGAGGCTTTCGAGAAAGGGAGGATCGAGAATCCCTCCTTCCAGGGGGAGAAGAGGACCGCTTCCGAAGATCTGGAGGCCAAGGCCTCAAAGCGGGGGAAGAAATCTTCACCAGAGGGTCCTGCGCCAGGAGAAGCCCCGGCCGCACTATCTCCCCTAATGAATCAGCCCTCCAGCGAGCCGTAAGTAGAAAAAGGGGAGTTTTGTAATAAGGGACATCCCTATTTTTGCTTCTGAGGATAACCGAAGTTTTTACCTTGTAGTTCGGATCTCCGCCCTTCTCAGCTGAGCTCATCTTCGGGGGACCTTCGCCCAGAGATGATGGAGAGCGAGACGCCTCCATCTGCCACACCGCCAGGCGGGGCGGACGACCCTGAGGTGTCGTCACGGAGGGTCTCCCCGAGTCCCGCAGAGCTGGAGAGTTCGGCACCAACTGATGTGCGGCCGAGGGAGCTGAAAAATCTGCTCGAGAGGGCGTCTATCTCAGAAGATCACCATACATTAATGAGTATGGTGATTGAAAGAATTTCATCCGCTGAGAGCGGGTTGCATGATGCTGTCAGAAGTTTACTGGCGGGGTTTGAGGTACGTAAAAATGACATGCCTTTTGACAGTTTTGCACATAGAGTGCACCCTGTATAGATAGTAGCCCCTAAGACTCGGTACATTGTCAGAAGTGACAGCGTGCCGAGGATCATAATCTTAGTTTTAATATGTCGCCATTCCTATTCAGGGAGCGGAGCTTTCGGTGGCCAGCCGGAATGATAGAGTTGCCGAACTGAAGCGGCAACTGGATGTTGCGGATGCGGACATCGCGCTGGTCAATAGACGACTTGACGAGTCACAAGGTAGGTTGTTTCTCCGTGGTCACCTAGTAAGGGAGCTGACGCCCACTCCTTACAACATGTATGCTTGATGCAGATGGTGCCGCTGCTGTGGAGGACCTTCGGGCAGAGCTTGCTCGAGCCAAGGAGCCGGCCAGAAGGAGTGATGCGGCTGCCTCGAAGGCAGCCGAAGAGTTAAAAGCCGAAAAGGTTGCTCACTGCCGAAGCAGGGAGGAGATGGTCGGAATGGCCATGAAGCTGAAGGATGTTACCGACCGCTATGAGGTTCTTGAAAAAGAACACCAAGCGGAGCAAGAGGACCTGAAGAAGGCCACCGCCGAAGCCAAGGATGTCCGTTCTGCAATGAGGGCTATAAAGGAGGAGCTGCGTCAGGCCGGAGACATTGCGGCTGGAAAGCCCTTTCTGCTGCGCAGGAAGTTCACAGATCAGAAGTATGCTCAGCTGGGCCAGCTGTGGGGTGCGGAGGATCCTTATCTAGATTTGGCGGCGAGTGCGGCGGATGCGGTTGTGCACTTCCGGAGCCAAAAGAATCACGAGATGGAAGAGCTGTTTTGGTCTCAATTCCACAGTCCGGAGCGTTCACTTCCGTTGACCGATCGGTTGGCTGAGTGGGCTGAGCTGAATAGATTGTCCGGACTTGCCATGACGGATGTAGTGGCTCATCTGTGGCCGGATAGGCCCAAGCAGAAGAGTTATTTTGGCTTATTGCAGCAATTCCTTGGGGCGGTGCCGCATATCAAGGCGATGCAGCGGTCGGTATGCATAGAGGGTGCACGGACCCGTGTTAAGACATACTGGGCGGAGATGGATGCCACCGCTGTTGCATCCCGGGGTTCGGACGAGAGCAGGTTACCCGCCAAGCACTATTTTGGTGAAGTCCTGTAGGGCGCTCGTTTAATAGAGTCGCAGTGCTCAAAAAATGTTATGTTCAAATGACATGTATGATTTATGAAATGATATTCATAATATAAGTGATTTTTATACTTGTGCGTTCAAGTATTGAAATATCTCCTGTGCGGCCGTTAATGTATACCTGTATATAACCTGAAAGATGGCAGTCTTCGGCTTCAGCCCCCACGCACATGGTGCGGGGGTGTTTGCAAAAATAGCGCATTTTCACACTTAATCCAACGTCTTGGTCCTGTGAAGGAGGTGGTAGCGTAGCAAACTAGGTAGCCGGACTATAATGCTTTATCACTTTCACTTAGCCATAGGAGTTCGAAGGTGGGGCTACGATATAGCACCTAGGGGCACCGCTTTCTCCGAATTCGGGGCGCGTATGCGCCTGACCGGGAAACGGTCCTTCGTCAAAGCGGGGGAATTCTAGACATTCCGGTAGTCGATCGAGTGGTTGACCAGTCTCTTGCTATATCATGACAGTCAGTTTTCGGCTTTCTCTACTGAGGTGCTCGCCCGGCCGAACCAGGGCACAATCGCAGTAGTTCTCCTGGTGCCGCGTTAGCCGATGATACGGAACGTAAGGCAACAAAACACAAGAGCCGGGCAAACCCAACATTTGACCAAAGACATGATTCGGAGCTGATGCATATAAGGCCTAACTCGAGACGCCGAACACTCCCTAAGGTATTCGGTCTTTATGATAACGGGCAGAACAATTCCCTAAGCCCCTAGTGTCCAGGTACGGGCGAAAATTTCTGACGCGGCCGATGCCAAAACGCCAGCCTCCTCATCGGTTATGGTAGGAAACCGGGGGATGTGTATCAACAAGAGACAGTAAGAAAGGTTTATGCAGGGTCTTAATCTGAAAAGAATCCTTGCAGCGGGTCCCTGCTGCACGTCTACGCCTGTGTCTCCGTTGTGCTGTATCCTGGATGGGTGTAGCACGCTGTTCATCTGTAAAAGAGAAGAACTTAGTTTGGAAAGATATCGTGCAAGAAATGTATTTAAAACAGAGCATGAAAGAATGAATGAAGTTGAGCTTTTATTGGCTCTCATTGTTCATGCTCACAGCCCCTTGTAAAGGGGTATGCGGCTAGGAAGCCCCTAGTTTATTTATGTCGGACTCGCCTAGCCGTTTCCGTGGTCTTAAGCGACCTTTCTAAGAGATAATGCCGTGTGGACCGGGCATTTTAAGTGTAAGAGACGCGTAATGCGGTATTGGGTTAAAGCGGGCGAAAGCTTCACGTCCCAATAGTGCTTGATGGCTACTTTTAAATGGGGCGATATGGAAGATTAGCTTTTCGCGAGGGAAGTTGTCGGATGAACCGAACACAACTTCTAGTAGTAAGGAGCCTGTGCAATTGGCGTAAGGGCTTGGCATCGCTCCTTTGAAGGAAGTGCTGCTATGGCGAATTTTGATAGGGTCTATCCCCATCCTGCGGATTGTGTCCAGATATAACAGGTTTAAATCGCTGCCGCCATCCATTAGGACTTGTGTAAATTGTAGTCCGTCGATTATAGGATCCAATATCAAAGCAGTCCATCCTGCGTTTCGAATGCTTCTGGAGTAATCCAGATGGTCGAAAGTAATTGGTTTTGACATCCAATCTCGGGATTCCGCTGGGGTGGACCGTGCGGCGCGTACTTTAGCAGGTGTCGCACTATTGTTCCGTATTATCACGTGAAGTGAGTTTACAGTTTTGACTTCTTGTGGGAAAGTCTTTTGTTTTCCGACGCTCTGCTTGTGGGGTTCGTCATCGTCTTCGCTTTGTGTGTCGAGCCCCTTGTGTTCGGCGTTAAGTCGGCCGGACTGTTTGAAGACCCAACAATCTCGGTGGGTATGGTTCGCAGGCTTCCCGGGGGTACTGTGGATTTGACATATCCTATCCAAAATTTTGTTTAGGTTGGATAGCTCGTCACTGTTGTCCTTAATAGGCAGTGTTTTGTTGTTCGGCCGAGAGCTTTTGAACCCGGCGTTGACCGTCGTGCTCTTTGGGCCATTTTCTTTACTCTGGCGCTGATCTTTTCTGCGTCGTGATTTCCCATTTCCATCTCTAACCTCGGATGTACTCGGGTCGCTGGTGCTGCATCTTGCCAGCCAGCAATCTTCTCCCGCGCAAAAGCGGGTCATGAGGTTCGTTAGCGCGGCCATTGTTCTTGGTTTCTCCTGGCCAAGGTGTCTGGCGAGCCATTCGTCTCGGACGTTATGTTTAAAAGCTGCTAAGGCTTCGGCGTCCGGACAGTCGACTATTTGGTTCTTTTTGGTGAGGAACCTGTTCCAGAATTTGCGTGCTGACTCTCCGGGCTGTTGAGTTATGTGACTTAAATCGTCTGCATCTGGAGGGCGGACATAAGTCCCCTGAAAATTTGCTCTAAACGCATCCTCGAGCTCTTTCCAACTTCCAATAGTATTTTCTGGGAGGCTTTTGAGCCAATGCCGAGCTGGCCCTTTGAGCTTGAGGGGTAGGTATTTTATGGCATGGAGATCGTCTCCTCTAGCCATATGTATGTGTGGGATGTAGTCCTCAATCCAGACTCCGGGGTCTGCTGTTCCGTCGTATGCCTCTATGTTTACAGGCTTAAAACCCGCTGGAAATTCATGATCCAGTACCTCATCGGTGAAACATAGTGGGTGTGCGGCGCCCCTGTATTTAGGTGTGTCGTTATCTTCGAATACTCGGCGTGTTGTGTTGCTTCCTGGAGCCCCCTTTTTTGGCCAATAAATAGACCTGACCGGGCCATCGTTTTTGCGCGGATCTTTATGTGTATCATGTGCCGGCTTGTGTGCAGCGCCGCTTGCCGCTCTTAGTCTGTCATCTGGTCGTCTATCTGGCCAGGCGGCCTCTTTGCTTTTTGATTGTGGTGGCTCAACGGCCTCCTCGTCGAATTCGGGCAACAGCTTGTGCTTCGGATAGCTCTTTGCTTGGTGACTATTGCCGTATTTGTCTGCGGTCTTGAGTACTTTGCTCCATCTCATTCTGAGTAAGTCTTCGACTGTTTTGAGCTTCCGCTTCTGCTTCTTCGAACTTCTTGCAGTGGCGACGAGCCTTTTGTGAAGGTTCTTATGCTCCAGTGTGAAGGAAATATGCCCTAGAGGCAATAATAAAGTTATTATTTATTTCCTTATATCATGATAAATGTTTATTATTCATGCTAGAATTGTATTAACCGGAAACATGATACATGTGTGAATACATAGACAAACATATAGTCACTAGTATGCCTCTACTTGACTAGCTCATTAATCAAAGATGGTTATGTTTCCTAACCATAGACATGTGTTGTCATTTGATTAATGGGATCACATCATTAGAAGAATGATGTGATTGACATGACCCATTCCGTTAGCCTAGCACTTGATCGTTTAGTATACTGCTATTGGTTTCTTCATGACTTATACAAAGTTCCTACAACTATGAGATTGTGCAACTCCCGTTTACCGGAAGAACACTTTGTGTGCTACCAAACGTCACAACGTAACTGGGTGATTATAAAGGTGCTCTACAGGTGTTTCCGAAGGTACATGTTGGGTTGGCATAATTCGAGATTAGGATTTGTCACTCCGATTGTCGGAGAGGTATCTCTGGGCCCTCTCGGTAATACTCATCACCTAAGCCTTGCAAGCATGTAACTAATGAGTTAGTTATGAGATGATGTATTACGGAACGAGTAAAGAGACTTGCCGGTAATGAGATTGAACTAGGTATTGGATACCGACGATCAAATCTCGGGCAAGTAACATACCGGTGACAAAGGGAACAAAGTATGTTGTTATGCGGTTTGACCGATAAAGATCTTCGTAGAATATGTAGGAACCAATATAGGCATCCAGGTCCCGCTATTAGTTATTGACCGAGATTGGTTCTAGGTCATGTCTACATAGTTCTCGAACCCGCAGGGTCCGCACGCTTAACGTTTCGATGATAGTTTTATTATGAGTTTATAAGTTTTGATGTACCGAAGGTTGTTCAGAGTCCCAGGTGAGATCACGGACATGACGAGGAGTCTCGAAATGGTCGAGACATAAAGATTGATATATTGGACGACTATATTCGGACACCGGAAAAGTTCCGGGTGATTTTGGAGAAAACCGGAGTGCCGGGGGGGTTACCGGAACCCCCCGGGAGAGTATTGGGCCTATGGGCCTTAGGGGAAAGGAGAGAGGGCGGCCAGCATGGGCCGCGCGCCCCCTCCCCCCTCTGGTCCGAATTGGACTAGGAGGGGGGCGGCGCCCACCCCCCTTTCCTTCCCCCTCTCCCCCTTCCTTCCCCCTCCTAGTAGGAGTAGGAAAGGAGGAGTCCTACTCCTACTAGGAGGAGGATTCCTCCTCCCATGGCGCGCCCAAAGGGGCCGGCCGGCCTCCCCCCTCCCTCCTTTATATACGAGGGCAGGGGGCACCCCATAGACACACAAGTTGATCTACGGATCGTTCCTTAGCCGTGTGCGGTGCCCCCCTCCACCATATTCCACCTCGGTCATATTGTCGCGGAGTTTAGGCGAAGCCCTGCACCCGTAGAACATCATCATTGTCACCACGCCGTCGTGCTGACGGAACTCGTCCCCGACGCTTTGCTGGATTGGAGCCCGGGGGTCGTCATCGAGCTTAACGTGTGCTGAACACAGAGGTGCCGTACGTTCGGTTCTTGGATCGGTCGGATCATGAAGACGTACGACTACATCAACCGCGTTGTCATAACGCTTCCGCTTTCGGTCTATGAGGGTACGTGGACACACTCTCCCCTCTCGTTGCTATGCCATCACCATGATCTTGCGTGTGCGTAGGAAATTTTTTGAAATTACTACGTTCCCCAACAGTGGCATCCGAGCCTAGGTTTTATGCGTTGATGTTATATGCACGAGTAGAACACAAGTGAGTTGTGGGCGATACAAGTCATACTGCTTACCAGCATGTCATACTTTGGTTCAGCGGTATTGTGAGATGAAGCGGCCTGGACCGACATTACGCGTACGCTTACGCGAGACTGGTTTCACCGTTACGAGCACTCGTGCTTAAAGGTGACTGGCGGGTGTCTGTCTCTCTCACTTTAGCTGAATCGAGTGTGGCTACGCCCGGTCCTTGCGAAGGTTAAAACAGCACCAACTTGACGAACTATCGTTGTGGTTTTTTGATGCGTAGGTAAGAACGGTTCTTGCTAAGCCCGTAGCAGCCACGTAAAATTTGCAACAACAAAGTAGAGGACGTCTAACTTGTTTTTGCAGGGCATGTTGTGATGTGATATGGTCAAGACATGATGCTATATTTTATTGTATGAGATGATCATGTTTTGTAACCGAAGTTATCGGCAACTGGCAGGAGCCATATGGTTGTCGCTTTATTGTATGAAATGCAAACGCCCTGTAATTGCTTTACTTTATCACTAAGAGGTAGCGATAGTCGTAGAAGCAATAGATGGCGTAACGACAATGATGCTACGATGGAGATCAAGGTGTCACGCCGGTGACGATGGTGATCATGACGGTGCTTCGAAGATGGAGATCACAAGCACAAGATGATGATGGCCATATCATATCACTTATATTGATTGCATGTGATGTTTATCCTTTATGCATCTTATCTTGCTTTGATTGACGGTAGCATTTTAAGATGATCTCTCACTAATTATCAAGAAGTGTTCTCCCTGAGTATGCACCATTGCGAAAGTTCTTTGTGCTGAGACACCACGTGATGATCGGGTGTGATAGGCTCTACGTTCAAATACAACGGGTGCAAAACAGTTGCACACGCGGAATACTCAGGTTATACTTGACGAGCCTAGCATATACAGATATGGCCTCGGAACACGGAGACCGAAAGGTCGAGCGTGAATCATATAGTAGATATGATCAACATAGCGATGTTCACCATTGAAACTACTCCATCTCACGTGATGATCGGACATGGTTTAGTTGATTTGGATCACGTGATCACTTAGATAACTAGAGAGATGTCTGTCTAAGTGGGAGTTCTTAAGTAATATGATTAATTGAACTTAAATTTATCATGAACTTAGTCCTGGTAGTATTTTGCAAATTATGTTGTAGATCAATAGCTTGCGTTGTTGCTTTCATATGTTTATTTTGATATGTTCCTAGAGAAAATTGTGTTGAAAAATGTTAGTAGCAATGATGCGGATTGAATCCGTGATCTGAGGTTTATCCTCATTGCTGCACAGAAGAATTATGTCCTTAATGCACCGATAGGTGACAGACCTATTGCAGGAGCAGATGTAGACGTTATGAACGTTTGGCTAGCTCAATATGATGACTACTTGATAGTTTAGTGCACCATGCTTAACGGCTTAGAATCGGGACTTCAAAGACGTTTTGAATGTCATGGACCATATGAGATGTTCCAGGAATTGAAGTTAATATTTCAAGCAAATAACCGAGTTGAGAGATATGAAGTCTCCAACAAGTTCTATAGCTAAAAGATGGAGGAGAATCGCTCAACTAGTGAGCATGTGCTCAGATTGTCTGGGTACTTCAATCGCTTGAATCAAGTGGGAGTTAATCTTCCAGATAAGATAGTGATTGACAGAATTCTCTAGTCACCATCACTAAGTTACTAGAACTTCGTGATGAACCATAGTATGCAAGGGATGACGAAAACGATTCCCAAGCTCTTCGTGATGTTGAAATCGACGAAGGTAGAAATCAAGAAAGAGCATCAAGTGTTGATGATTGACAAGTCCACTAGTTTCAAGAAAAGGGAAAAGGGAAAGAAAAGGAAACTTCAAGTAGAATGGCAAACAAGTTGTCACTCCCATGAAGAAGACCAAAGCTGGACCAAAGCCTGAAACTGAGTGCTTACACTGCAAAGGAAATGGTCACTGGAAGCGGAAATGCCCTGAATATTTGGTGGATAAGAAGGATGGCAAAGTGAACAAGAGTATATTTGATATACAGGTTATTGATGTGTACCTTACTAGTGTTTATAGTAGCCCCTGAGTATTTGATACTTGTTCGGTTGCTAAAAATTAGTAACTCAAAACAGGAGATACAGAATAAACAGAGACTAGTTGAGGGTGAAGTGACGATGTATGTTGGAAGTGGTTCCAAGATTGATATGATCATCATCGCACACTCCCTATACTTTCGCGATTAGTGTTAAACCTAAATAAATGTTATTTGGCGTTTGCGTTGAGCATGAATATGATTTGATCATGTTTATTGCGATATGGTTATTCATTTAAAGTTAGAGAATAATTGTTATTCTGTTTACATGAATAAGACCTTGATGGTCATACACCCAATGAACATAGTTTGTTGGATCTCGATCGTAGTGATACACATATTCATAATATTGATGCCAAAAGATGCAAAGTTAATAATGATAGTGCAACTTATTTGTGGCACTGCCGTTTGGGTCATATCGGTGTAAAGCGCATGAAGAAACTCCATAAAGATGGATTTTTGGAATCACTTGGTTATGAATCATTTGATGCTTGCGAACCGTGCCTTTTGGGCAAGATGACTAAAACTCCGTTCTTCGGAACAATGGAACGAGCTACTGACTTGTTGGAATGTATGCGATCCAATGAGTGTTGATGCTCGCAGCAAGTACCGTTATTTTCTGACCTTCACAAGATGATTTGAGCAGATATTGGTATATCTACTTGATGAAACATAAGTCTGAAATAGTTGAAAGGTTCAAAGAATTTCAGAGTGAAGTGGAAAAATCATCGTAACAAGAAAATAAAGTTTCTGCGATCTGATCGCGGAGACGAGTATTTGAGTTATGAGTTTGGTCTTCAATTAAAACAACGTGGAATAGTTTTACAGCTCATGCCACCTGGAACACCACAACGTTATGGTGTGTCCGAACGTCGTAGCCGCACTTTATTGGATATGGTGCGATCTATGATGTCTCTTACTGATTTACCATTATTGCTTTGGGGTTATGCATTAGAGACAGCTGCATTCACGTTAAAAGGGCACCATCTAAATCCGTTGAGACGACACCATATGAACTGTGGTTTAGCAAGAAACCCAAGTTGTCATTTCTTAAAGTTTGGGGCTGCGATGCTTATATGAAAAAGTCTCATCCTGATAAGCTCAAACCCAAATTGGAGAAGTGCGTCTTCATAGAATACCCAGAAGAGACATTGGGTACACCTTCTATCACAGATCTGAGGGCAAGATTTTCGTTGCTAAATTCGGATCCTTTCTAGAGAAGGAGTTTCTCTCGAAAGAAGTGAGTAGGAGGAAAGTAGAACTTGATGAGGTAACTGTACCTTCTCCCGAATTGGAAAATAGTTCATCACTGAAATCAGTTCCAGTGATTCCTACACCAATTAGTGAGGAAGCTAATGATGATGATCATGAAACTTCAGATCAAGTTACTACCGAACTTTGTAGATCTTCCAGATTAAGATCCGCACCAGAGTGGTACGGTAATCCTATTCTGGAAGTCATGTTACTAGACCATGATGAACCTACGAACTATGAGGAAGCGATGATGAGCCCAGATTCCGCGAAATGGCTTGAGGCCATAAAATCTGAGATATGATCCATGTATGAGAACAAAGTATGGACTTTGATTGACTTGCTCGATGATCAGCAAGCCATGTTAAATAAATGGATCTTCAAGAAGAAGACGGACACTGATAGTAGTGTTACTATCTACTAAGCTTGACTTGTTGCGAAAGGTTTTCAACAAGTTTAAGGTGTTGAATACGATGAGATTTTCTCACTCGTATCGAAGCTTAAGTCTGTCTGAATCATGTTAGCAATTGCTAGATTTTATGAAATCTGGCAAATGGATGTCAAAACTGCATTCCTTAATGGATTTATTAAAGAAGAGTTGTATATGATGCAACCAGAAAGTTTTTGTCAATCCTAAAGATGCTAACAAAGTGTGCAAGCTCCAGCAATCCATCAATGGACTGGTGCAAGCATCTCGGAGTTGGAATATACGCTTTGATGAGTTGATCAAAGCATATGGTTTTATACAGACTTTTGAAAAGGCATGTATTTACAAGAAAGTGAGTGGGAGCACTACAGCATTTCTGATAAGTATATGTGAATGACATATTGTTGATCGGAAATAATGTAGAATTATTCTGCAAAGCATAAAGGAGTGTTTTAAAGGAGTTCTTTAAAAGAAAGACTTCAGTAAAAGCTACTTACATATTGAGCATCAAGATCTATTGAGATAGATCAAGACGCTTGATAAGATTTTCAATGAGTACATACCTTGGCAAAATTTTGAAATAGTTCAAGATGGAACAGTCAAAGAAAGAGTTCTTGCCTGTGTTGCAAAGGTGTGAAATTGAGTAAGACTCAAATCCCGACCACGGCAGAAAATAGAAAAGAGAATGAAAGTCATTCCCTATGCCTCAGTCATAGGTTCGATAAAGTATGCTATGCTATGTACCAGACCTATTGTATACCTTGCTCTGAATTTGTCAAGGGAGTACAATAGTGATCTAGGAGTAGATCACTGGACATTGGTCAAAATTATCCTTAGTGGAATAAGGATATGTTTCTCGATTATGGAGGTGACAAAAGGTTCATCGTAAAGGGTTACGTTGATACAAGTTTTGGCACTAATCCAGGTGACTCTAAGTCTTAATCTGGACACGTATTGAAAGTGGGAGCAATTAGCTAGAGTAGCTCCGTGCAGAGCATTTTGGACATAGAATATTTTGCAAAATACATACGGCTCTGAATATGACAGATCCGTTGACTAAACTTCTCTCACAAGCAAAACATGATCATACCTTAGTACTCTTTGGGTGTTAATCACATAGAGATGTGAACTAGATTATTGACTCTAGTAAACCCTTTGGGTGTTGGTCACATGACGATGTGAACAATGGGCGTTGATCATATACAGATATGAATATTGATGTTAAATCACATGGCGATGTGAACTAGATTATTGACTCTAGTGCAAGTGGGAGACTGAAAGAAATATGCCCTAGAGGCAATAATAAAGTTATTATTTATTTCCTCATATCATGATAAATGTTTATTATTCATGCTAGAATTGTATTAACCGGAAACATGATACATGTGTGAATACATAGACAAACATATAGTCACTAGTATGCCTCTACTTGACTAGCTCATTAATCAAAGATGGTTATGTTTCCTAACCATAGACATGTGTTGTCATTTGATTAATGGGATCACATCATTAGAAGAATGATGTGATTGACATGACCCATTCCGTTAGCCTAGCACTTGATCGTTTAGTATACTGCTATTGCTTTCTTCATGACTTATACAAAGTTCCTACAACTATGAGATTGTGCAACTCCCGTTTACCGGAAGAACACTTTGTGTGCTACCAAACGTCACAACGTAACTGGGTGATTATAAAGGTGCTCTACAGGTGTTTCCGAAGGTACATGTTGGGTTGGCATAATTCGAGATTAGGATTTGTCACTCCGATTGTCGGAGAGGTATCTCTGGGCCCTCTCGGTAATACTCATCACCTAAGCCTTGCAAGCATGTAACTAATGAGTTAGTTATGAGATGATGTATTACGGAACGAGTAAAGAGACTTGCCGGTAACGAGGTTGAACTAGGTATTGGATACCGACGATCAAATCTCGGGCAAGTAACATACCGATGACAAAGGGAACAAAGTATGTTGTTATGCGGTTTGACCGATAAAGATCTTCGTAGAATATGTAGGAACCAATATGGGCATCCAGGTCCCGCTATTGGTTATTGACCGAGAATGGTTCTAGGTCATGTCTACATAGTTCTCGAACCCGTAGGGTCCGCACGCTTAACGTTTCGATGACAGTTTTATTATGAGTTTATAAGTTTTGATGTACCGAAGGTTGTTCGGAGTCCCAGATGAGATCACGGACATGATGAGGAGTCTCGAAATGGTCGAGACATAAAGATTGATATATTGGACGACTATATTCGGACACCGGAAAAGTTCTGGGTGATTTTGGAGAAAACCGGAGTGTCGGGGGGGTTACCGGAACCCCCCGGGAGAGTATTGGGCCTATGGGCCTTAGGGGAAAGGAGAGAGGGGCAGCCAGCATGGGCCGCGCGCCCCCTCCCCCCTCTGGTCCGAATTGGACTAGGAGGGGGGCGGCGCCCCCCCCCCCCCTTTTCCTTCCCCCTCTCCCCCTTCCTTCCCCCTCATGGTAGGAGTAGGAAAGGAGGAGTCCTACTCCTACTAGGAGGAGGATTCCTCCTCCCTTGGCGCGCCCAAAGGGGCCGGCCGGCCTCCCCCCTCCCTCCTTTATATACGGGGGCAGGGGGAACCCCATAGACACACAAGTTGATCTACAGATCGTTCCTTAGCCGTGTGCGGTGCCCCCCTCCACCATATTCCACCTCGGTCATATCGTCGCGGAGTTTAGGCGAAGCCCTGCGCCGGTAGAACATCATCATCGTCACCACGCCGTTGTGCTGACGGAACTCAGCCCCAACGCTTTGCTGGATTGGAGCCCGGGGGTCGTCATCGAGCTGAACGTGTGCTGAACACGGAGGTGCCGTACGTTCGGTGCTTGGATCGGTTGTATCGTGAAGATGTACGACTAAATCAACCGCGTTGTCATAACGCTTCCGCTTTCGGTCTACGAGGGTACGTGGACACACTCTCCCCTCTCGTTGTTATGCCATCACCATGATCTTGCGTGTGCGTAGGAATTTTTTTGAAATTACTACGTTCCCCAACACGGTGATGTGTCCGGCGTGAGATCGTCTGGACTGTTGTTTTCGCCGGGGATGGGTTGCTTGTCCAATTCATCCCGTTTGGATGGTTGCTTGGTTGCATGTTCGTCGTCCACTAGTTGGCGCTGCTCTATGGCTGGGTCATTATTGGTGCTGTTGTTATCGAGGCGAGACTTCGGGCGGCGCTTGCATCGTCGTTTTGGTTGCTTTGCCGCGTCCCGTTGTTCCTCGTTATCACTTCCTTTTGGTGTATCCACCATGTATATGTCATGAGTTGAGGTGGCTTTCCAGTTCCCCGTAGGCGCTGGTTCTTGGTCGTCTCCGGCATCGTCGTCCGTACCGTCGATGTCTTCGGAGTCGAAGTCTAGCATGTCGGTTAAATTGTCGACAGTGGCTATAAAGTGGGTGGTGGGTGGGCTTTGATTTTCTTCGTCGTCCGCATCCCAGCCATCCTGACCGCAATTCGGCCAGGGCTCTCCTGATAGCGAGAGATACTTTAGCGAATTCAGGATGTCGCCAAAAGGTGAGTGTTGAAAGATGTCTGCGGCGGTGAACTCCATGATCGGCGCCCAATCGGATTCGATTGGAGGGGGCGCGGGAGGTTCGGAGTCCGGCGAGGAGTCTAGCACCTCGGAGTCACAAGCCTCGCCAGGGACAAAGTCAGTATTCGGCTCCATCGCCGTAGAGGTTGCAGCCCCCGAGGCGGTGTCCAGCCACCCGTCCTCGATCTGGGCAGCCGGCTCCGAATTGAGGATTGGAGCGGACTTGTGTGCGGCCTCCAGGGCACTGTCCGGCAGCAGAGTTAAATCATGCCCGTCGTGACAGTGCGGCGCGCTTGGCTGTGGCTCGAATCCGTCGAAGATCAAGTCTCTGCGAATGTCAGCCGTGAAGTTAAGGCTTCCAAATCTGACCTGATGGCCAGGGGCGTAGCTTTCAATCTGCTCCAGATGGCCAAGCGAATTGGCCCGCACTACAAAGCCGCCGAATATGGAGATCTGTCCGGGAAGAGAAGTCTCACCCTAGACTGCGTCGTTGTTGATGATCGAAGGAGCCATCAAGCCTATCGGTGATGACACAGAGGAACTCTCAATGAAAGCACCAATGTCGGTGTCAAAACCGGCGGATCTCGTGTAGGGGGTCCCGAACTATGCGTCTAGGCGGATGGTAACAGGAGTCAAGGGACACGATGTTTTTACCCAGGTTCGGGCCCTCTCGATGGAGGTAAAACCCTACTCCTGCTTGATTGATATTGATGATATGGGTAGTACAAGAGTGGATCTACCACGAGATCAGGGAGGCTAAACCCTAGAGTCTAGCCTATGGTATGATTGTCGTTCGTCCTATGGACTAAAACCCTCTGGTTTATATAGACACCGGAGAGGGCTAGGGTTACACAGAGTCGGTTACAATGGTAGGAGATCTACATATCCGTATTGCCAAGCTTGCCTTCCACGCCAAGGAAAGTCCCATCCGGACACGGGACGAAGTCTTCAATCTTGTATCTTCATAGTCTTGGAGTCCGGCCGATGATGATAGTCCGACTATCTGGACACCCCCTAGTCCAGGACTCCCTCAATGGGGATTGTGTGGAGAAGACAAAAAAGGAGAAAGTCTCACATTGACGAGGCTAATCAACGGGCTATGGAGATGCCCATCAATTGATGTCAACATGAGGAGTAGGGATTGCCATGCAATAGATGCACTAGAGCTATGAATGCTCAACAAAAGAAAACTAGTGGGTATGCATCCAACTCGCTTGCTCACGAAGACCTAGGCCATTTTGAGGAAGCCCATCATTGGAATATACAAGCCAAGTTCTATAATGAAAAATTCCCACTAGTATAAAAAGACAACTTTATGAGACTCACTATCATGAAGATCTTGGTGCTACTTTGAAGCACAAGTGTGGTAAAAGGATAGTAGCATTGTCCCTTCTCTCTTTTTCTCTCATATTTTTTTTATTTGGGCCTTTCTCTTTCTTTTTTTTGGCCTCCCCTTTTTTTCGTCCGGAGTCTCATCCCGACTTGTGGGGGAATCATAGTCTCCATCATCCTTTCCTACCTTGGGACAATGCTCTAATAATGATGATCATCACACTTTTATTTTTCTTACAACTCAACAATTACAACTCGATACTTAGAACAAAGTATGACTCTATATAAATGCCTCCGGCGGTGTACCGGGATGGTGCAATGAATCAAGAGTGACATATATGAAAAATAATGCATGGTGGCTTTGCTACAAATACGATGTCAACTACATGATCATGCAATGGCAATATGACAAAAGTAATGTATGTCATGATGATGATGGAAGTTACATGGCAATATATCTCGGAATGGCTATGGAACTGCCATGATAGGTAGGTATGGTGGCTGTTTTGAGGAAGATATAAGGAGGTTTATGTGTGATAGAGCGTATCGTATCACGGGGTTTGGATGCACCGGCGAAGTTTGCACCAACTCTCAAGGTGAGAAAGGGCAATGCACGGTACCGAAGAGGCTAGCAAAGGCGGAAAGGTGAGAGTGCGTATAATCCATTGAATCAACATTAGTCAAAAGAACTCATATACTTATTGCAAAAATTTAGAAGTCATCAAAGACCAAGTACTATGCGCATGCTCCTAGGGGGATTGATTGGTGGGAAAAGACCATCTCTCGTCCCCGACCGCCACTTATAAGGATGCACAAGCTAGGTACACTTCATGTTTCAAATTTGTTACACAACTTTAACCATACGTGCATGCTACGGGACTTGCAAACTTCAACACAAGCATTTCTCAAATTCACAATTACTCAACTAGCACGACTTTGATATTATCACCTCCATATCTCAAAACAATTATCAAGCATCAGTCTTATCTTAGTATTCAATTCACTCAAAAAAAGTTTCACATATCTTGAATACCAAGTATATTTACATTAAGCAAATTACCATGCTATTTAAGACTCAAAATAATATAAGTGAAGTATGAGAGTTCATCTATTTCTTCAAAATAAAACTACCACCATGTTCTAAAAGATATAAATGATGCACTAGAGCAAATGACAAACTACTCCGAAAGATATAAGTGAAGATCAATGAGTAGCTAAATAATTATGCAACTAGGCGAAGACTCTCTCTCATTTAATAATTTCAGATCTTGATACTTTATTCAAACAGCAAGCAAAGCTAAATAAAACTACATTGCAAGGATAGCACAACTCATGTGAAGAAGCAAAAACTTAGGCTCAACCGATACTAACCGATAGTTGTTGAAGAAGAAAGGTGGGATGCCTACCGGGGCATCCCCAAGCTTAGATGCTTGAGACTTCTTGAAATATTATCTTGGGGTGCCTTGGGCATCCCCAAGCTTGAGCTTTTATGTCTCCTTAATTCCTCTCATATCATGGTTTCTCTTTTTATCAAAAGCTTCATTCACAACAAACTCAACAAGAACTCGTGAGATAGATTAGTATAAACCAATGCAAAACCTTATCATTTTCTACTGTAACAAATCACTTAAATAATTATTCAACATTGCATACTAAATGCCTCTGCATATTTAATACTCCTATCTTCAAATAGAATCATTAAACAAGCAAACAATTGCAAACAATGCAACCATAACAGCAATCTGCCAAAACAGTACAGTCTGTAAAGAATGCAATAGTCATCATACTTCCCTAACTCCAAAAATTATGAACTAAAATTTCCACTGTAATAAATTTAGCAGAGCTCAATATGCAAAAAGATTCAACATTATACCACTCTCTGACTTTTGTAGGGAATTTTTGCAACAGCGGTAAAGTTTCTGTTTTTCAAACAGCAACATGTATACTAGCAAAATAAGCATGGCAAAGGCTATCCTTGACTTTTTTTATTGAAACTAAAGATGCAAAACATCTATCTATTATATTATTAAAACAACAGAAAAGGAACGGTAGAAATTAACCGGTGTAAAGTTATAGTATTTCAACGGCTGAGATCCACCAGGTGAAATATGCATATGCAATTGACTACCCGTACAATCACAAGCATGCACGAGATGGACTGCATATGGGCACACATATGTATTGTGAGTCCAATACAATTACGTGTGTGCTGCATGTCCCAATTGGAAAGTAAAAAGGCAAAACAAATAATAAGATATTTTTTGAACGACGGACAGCTGAGAATTATCAGCTAAAGTCTCCGTACAACATATTGGCTTCGGAGATAAAAGCACTAGCACGGACCGGATGAACAATTACGTACTGTCCGAGTCCAGTACAATTAGTATGAGCCCTACGTGTGCTGCATGTCCGGATTGGAAAGCAAAAAGGGTAAATAAAAAAAATAAAGTGCTTACAGTACAGGCTACTACTACTAATCCCATGAGGTGTACTTGCAATCAACGAACATGGTAAATTGAGTAATTTATTTATGGGCTTCATACACGCTGTGACCTAATGGCTTGGCGACATGGATGCAGGGATTGAATGGGATAGGTAAGTCAAATTATTTTCTGAAATTTTTTGTGCTAATTCAAAAGTATTTTAAAATTGATATACATATACTTCGTTGAATTTCTCGGTTTATTACAATAACTCTGATAAAAAAAGTTGACATGTCCTTAAAAACTTTGGCACCATATACAATTGAATAAATACTTATCAATTGATCACGGTGATAGCTATTCATACGCCAGATTCTTCTAATTTCTAATAATATGTTTTGTGATAATCATTTTTTTGTTAAATGTCGGGTTAAAATGAAGTACTAACAAGCCGAGCAAACAACATATTTGCGTGGCTAGATGTGTTATGTATTATTAGATATATACGTCGTATCTGATAATAATTTTGAGATATTTTTAAGATGTCAGATCAAAAATCAATTGCCGGTCGTGATGATAATGAATTATCTATCAAATATTTTACACATGTTAAATCTAAGATAACTAGCGTTGTGCCCGCGCATTTGCGCGGCTAGATTGACTATATATATATTTTGTGTCGAATTTGTTTCCATGCCAACTATGTGTCCTCTCTCTCAAGTATTATCTGACTTAATTAATTTTCTACTAACCATATATCATATAAATATCATAGTTTTAAATAGCGCCCTAAGCATCTTAGCGCCGGACCTCTTCCAAATGCTATAGCGTGCTATAGCGGAGCTATAGCGCGCTATTTAAAATGTTTGTTCATTTGTTTGGACCAAAGTCTCTTAGCGCAAGACCTTTTGTAAACGCTATAGCGTGTTATAGCGAAGCTATAGCGGGCTATTTGAAACAGTGATAAATATACTGAAGTCAAACGCAAGTCTCCAGGAAACTTGATCGTTATAGTACCGAGTACATTATTGTTTGTTGATAAAAATAACTTGTAGACTTCAATGTCATATCAACCCTCATGTTTCTGAGAAATTCTCCACCAAGAATTAAATCTAAACATGAATGGATTCTAGGCACCAATTCTTCTCTTCTCGTGTTAAACCAAAATGTATGCAAAAATGATTCTACCATGATTAATCTTACAGTTACATATTTCATCACGTGTGGACAAATGTCATGCCTTTTTTTGTCAATGATTTTTCCATGATAAGTGACGTATAGTTAACTAAAAATAACCATTCATTTATATATTTTACTGTGTGTTTGACGGGAACGATGCGTGCTTATGGTATTTTTTGTATTGTGTTTTCTTTCTGAACCTCCTATCACATGCCATGTTTGGGTGTTTTTTAGTGCTAGACGCCGATGACAAATGTAATGCCTTCTTTTCCTATCAATCGTTTACTATTAGTATGGTGACTTGTAGATAGATTCATGTATTCGGTGTGGTGCTTTAGTCATCCTTATTCCTCCCATGGACTGATTTCTTTCCTAGAACTAATTACTATGTCTTCATATGATGCGTCTACTACTACCTCATGTGTGTGCATGCCTTCATTAGATCGTACGGAAATGCATGAGGAAAGAACACAATCTATTTTAACAAACCTGATACCTTGGGCGTTTGGTTCAAACAATTCTTTTGATGGACCTCCATTTGTAAACTTGGGGTCAAATCATGCGATTAGAAAATAATGGGAGTGCAAGGGATGCAAATTGCAGTTACACAGTGAGTCGTCAAATCCTCCCTCCAAGGTCATCTGTGGCATGCCAGGCTTGCGCCTGTGTTTGTGGTGTTTGGGGTTGCCCTCCATCCTCGCTATGGTCATCAAATTTTGTTGCCTATCACGAAATCGATAACAGCATAGTGGACCTGAATCATGGGCTTTCGACACCATAGACCTTGACATAGATTCAGGACACCTTGTGTGCTCGTCTTCTGCGTCGGTGCTAGATCACTATCATCTTTGGAGCTCATCACATAATTTATGTTTGGTCGTTTCAGGGGTTGCTGCCATCTTCAGATCCAATCCGGCTTCTAGTTCCCACCGAATAACCTTTAATTTGTGTGCTTCTCCAGTTTTCTGACCATGCACAAAATCTAGACGCGAGATAACTTCCACTGGTGGAATACTATTTGCTGATGCTTTGTATACATCAGTGACACGCTTATCCAATATTTTAATGGATCCAAGAATATAGCTGGCTCCAGCGACCTCAACATGCACGTACGACATCGGCTATTTTTTTGCGCCGTCCGCTGCGATAATCAATCAGAATGGAGTCAGGTTTGTCTTGTCATCGCGTATATCTAAGAAAAAGACACCATATATATAGGTGTATGCATTTTTCAAGAATACAATGGTCCCCCAATGAAGAACATAATTGCAGTTGACAATATAGGTTTGAAGTCTAAGAAATTCATAGTTGATATCCTGCTGAATGGTGCATAGCGGGGCCAAGGATCGGTGGTGGCGGCCTGGCACCAGTGTTGTTGTTGTCTGACCTTGTTCGAGGCCGGGGCCAGCGTGCACCCAGGTCTCATCTTTCCGGCCGTCAGCTTCCCTGGCTAAGGCCGTCTTGCAGTTGGACATCTCGTCCTCTGCATGCCCACGGGGCGGCGGCTTGCAGTCCCGCCCACATTGTCCTACGTGCCTGCGTCTGAGGCCGGCCTCTTGGAGTAGCTGCACTCTGTTCTGTCTGACGCGAGCATCGAGCAGCCGTGCACGCTCGCGATGGAGACGCCGGCGTGGAGGCCGTCTTAGTCATGGTGTACGTCTGGGTCAACGGCGGTGTCCTATATATGGACGAAACTTCAAAGCTGAGGATGTCGTGTGGTATTCCTCTTGTACACCGTGCATACCTTTGTTAGAATCCTTAACTGCCAAAATATGGATCTCCATCTAGTCTACGTTTCCCTGATGGTGCATAATTGATGGGATTGTAGCCTTGCACGTATCTACCTATTACACGTTATTTGGTTGCTTGTGTCCATCTATGTTTATGCACGTACACGTGACCGAAGAACATATCCCCAGGTACGTGCACATATTCTATTGTTTCCAACTTTTTTTTCAACTCTTTATTAATGCATGTTATACGTGTCGGTTCAATATACGCTTTAGGCACGTAACGTAATATCTTTAAATCTCAGCCGTAATTATTCCTGATCAACGGTGCATATTATTTTAACGTATGTGGAAGACTGTGGTGTCTCGTTTGACTTCTATATTAATTATATAATAGATAGATAGATAGATTCCTTTCCGAAAATTTGTATGGCGTTAATTTGGAAGGACCTAGGCCATTAATATATTTCTTAAAGCATCTCAAATTTTCCCGATTACCTGCATACAATATGTTGTCAGATCTTTTGAAACAATATTCATCATGCATGTTATATCTGCAAACTGAAAATATAACCATCATGCTTATACGTGCGAGCGGTAGGTTATTTGGTAATCTTACTAGAAAAAAACACATGAAGTGACATAGGCAATGATACACTACAGTTAGGGCCGTCCTTACAAGAAATGAGAGAAACGTTAAGAAATACTTGGTGTTTATATATGGGATATTTAGTGTTTTTCAAATACAAAAACGTTTGCAAAAAAGGTCTAGATGTGAAAATAAATGGACGCACCAACATATATAACAATAAATAACATATCCATCACAACTGGTGCTAAGAGATAACACATAGTGAAAATATAACAAAACTAATAACGATCTCTTCGCATAGCTAATTCCACCTTGCCATCATGTAACATCAGACGTAAACCACCAAGTCAACATGCATCTTTATCCATTGCCATACCTTTTTGGGCTCAGTAAGGAAGTCAAAGTAGAGTGAACAAATATTGTCGGTGACCCTAACAGTTTCCATAGTGACAAATGTTGAATATTAAACATTGGGCTTGCTACATAGAGAAAAGGTGGACTAAACAGTAATTATATTATGAAAATAATATAACCATTTTTAAATAAATAAGTAATAGTAGTGGTGGTGGTAGTAGTAGTAAAATATAGAGATGCTACTACGTATAGGTATTTGAATTTAATGTTTAGACAAGATTTTTTCAGTGCTAATACGAGCTTGTTATGAATTGATATCCTTGAAATGTTACACTTCATAATATAAGATTTTTTTTTGATAAGAAACATGAAATCATATTTAAGATGCAAAAAATAAATAAGGACACATTATGATTCTAGCCGCGCAAATGCGCGGGATATTCCGCTAGTTATTCTAACAGCAAGCTAATACTAACAAAAGAAAATGGCGCTCCAAGCAAAACACATATCATGTGGTGAATAAAAATATAGCTCCAAGTAAAGTTACCGATGAACGGAGACGAAAGAGGGGATGCCTTCCGGGGCATCCCCAAGCTTACGCTCTTGGTTGTCCTTGAATATTACCTTGGGGTGCCTTGGGCATCCCCAAGCTTAGGCTCTTGCCACTCCTTATTCCATAGTCAATCGAATCTTTACCCAAAACTTGAAAACTCCACAACACAAAACTCAACAGAAAACTCGTAAGCTCCGTTAGTATAGGAAATAAAACAACCACTTAGGTACTGTAATGAACTCATTATAAATTCATATTGGTGTAATATCTACTGTACTTCAACTTATCTATGGTTCATACCCTCCGATACTACTCATGGATTCATCAAAATAAGCAAACAACACATACAAAACAGAATCTGTCAAAAACAGAACAGTCTGTAGTAATCTGTATCAAACGTATACTTCTGGAACTCCAAAAATTCTACCAAAATAGGACGATTTTTGTACCAATCCAAAGCAAAAAGAATCAAATCAGAAGCACATTTCTGTGAATTAACAAAACTAATCTACTGGGTGCAAAAGTTTCTGATTTTCAGCAGGATCAACACAACTATCACCGTACGCTATCCTAAAGGTCTTACTTGGCACTTTATTGAAACAAAACCTATAAAACATGATTAATACAGTAGCATAATCATGTGGACACACAAAAACAGTAAGGATAAATATTGGGTTGTCTCCCAACAAGCGCTTTTCTTTAACGCCTTTCTAGCTAGGCATGATGATGATAATGATGCTCACATAAAAGATAAGAATTGAAACATAACGGGAGCATCATGAAGCATATGACTAGCACTTTTAAGTCTAACCCACTTCCTATGCATAGGGATTTTGTGAGAAAACAACTTATGGGAACAAGGATCAACTAGCATAGGAAGGTAAAACAAGCATAGCTTCAAGATTTTAAACACATAGAGAGGAAACTTGATATTATTGCAATTCCTACGAGCATATATTCCTCCCTCATAATAATGTTCAGTAGCATCATGAATGAATTCAACAATATAACCAGCACCTAAAGCATTCTTTTCATGATCTACTTGCATAGAAAATTCACTACTCTCCACATAAGCAAAATTCTTCTCACGAATAATAGTGCAAGTATCATAAGAGACTTGAACACTAAAAATTGTTTCCACATTAAAAGAGTAATGTTCAGAAAAAGGGTAATCATAATCATGACAAGATTTGTAAATATAATCATCACTACTTTTTATAGCATAAGTTTCATCACAATAATCATCATAAGCAGCAACTTCGTTCTCATCATAATCGATTGAAACCTCTCCCAAGATAGTGGAATCACTAAATAAAGTTGACACTCTTCCAAATCCACTTTCGTATTCATCACAATAAAATTCAACATCCTCCAAAACAGTGGGATCACTACTTCCTAAAGTTGACTCTCTTCCGAACCCACTTTCATCAATATAATCATCATAGGTAGGAGGCATGCTATCATCATAACAACTTTGCATATCAAAACTTGGGATGCTAAAAATATCATCTTCATTAAACATAGCATCCCCAAGCTTGGGACAAACATTAATTCCAGAAAATATATTCTCAAATATTTCATCCCAATCAAACATAGCTTCCCCAAGCTTGGGCCCTTTCATATCATAAGCATAATCATTCTCATCATTAAAAATATCGATAGCACCAATAGTATAGCAATTATCATCATCACAATGAGTAGTAGGAGCGACATCATTTGGGAGGGATACCTTCTTACCTTTGTTGCTCCTTCTTTTCTTTTTCTTCTTCACATTATGTGTAGGTTCAACCTTCCTCTTTGAGCTCCTTATTGATGAGATTGGTTGAATAGAAAGCTCCTCCTCGTAACCTGATTCATCATAAGAAATAATAGGAGGGGATTGGGAAGTCTCTTCCCTTTCACTAGTATTCTCATCATCCTCTATTTGTTTTCTTTTCTTTATGTAATTGGCAATATAAGGATTTTCAATGCAATTCACCTCATAATACATATAAATTTCTTCTAGATCAAAATCAAGAAGTTTGTAACGGGCAAATTCTGGAAGATAATTAGTTAAACGTTTCATTTCTTCGCAACCCATAAGCAAGCTAAGCTCATTATAATGTGCAAGGGAAATCAACTCATCACAATTTTTCGACACGATTAGATGATGAAACAATTTGCATCGGATAGCTAAATGACCACTATCATTGCAAAGTCCACAAGTACGGCCAAGAAAATTTGAATTTTCAGCACAAACATCTAGCCTTTCTTGCAACATTTTAGTTTCTAAGTGCTTATGCCTCTTGCAATAAATATCTTCTCTATTTGGTGTGTTCATGCAAACATGCACTCCACAAAAGTTGACATGCTCATAAGAGATATTTTCATCATAACTAGTGCAATCATCATTAGCATCATGGATATTCAAAGAATTCGTACTAACAACATTGCAATCATGCTCATCATTCAAAGATTTAGTGCCAAACAATTTAGAGATTTATTCTTATAGAACTTGAGCACAATTATCCTTTCCATCATACTCACGAAAGATATTAAAAAGGTGAAGCGTATGAGACAAACTTAACTCCATTTTGTGTAATTTTCTTTTATAAACTAGACTAGTGCTAAAGCAAGAAACAAAAAGATTCGATTTCAAGATCTAAAGATATACCTTCAAGCACTCACCTCCCCGGCAACGGCGCCAGAAAAGAGCTTAGTTGACGGGGTGTGAGTGAGTGCCCTTTACCTTTGCCTCCCCGGCAACGGCGCCAGAAAAGAGCTTGATGTCTACTACACAACCTTCTTCTTGTAGACGTTGTTGGGCCTGCAAGTGCACAGGTTTGTAGGACAGTAGCAAATTTCCCTCAAGTGGATGACCTAAGGTTTATCAATCCGTAGGAGCCATAGGATGAAGATGTTCTCTCTCAAACAACCCTGCAACCAAATAACAAAGAGTCTCTTGTGTCCCCAACACACCCAATACAGTGGTAAATTGTATAGGTGCACTAGTTCGGTGAAGAGATGGTGATACAAGTGCAATTTGGATATTAGATAAAGGTATTTGTAATCTGAAATAATAAAAACAGCAATGTAACAAGTGATAAACGTGAGCGTAAATGGTATTGCAATGATAGGAAACAAGGCCTAGGGTTCATACTTTTACTAGTGCAAGTTCTCTCAACAATAATAACATAGATAGATCATATAACAAGCCCTCAACATGCAACAAAGAGTCACTCCAAAGCCACTAATAGCGGAGAACAAACATAGAGATTATGGTAGGGTACGAAACCACCTCAAAGTTATCCTTTCTGTTCTATCTATTCAAGAGTTCGTAGTAAAAAAACATAAAGCTATTCTTTCCGCTCGATCCATCATAGAGTTCATACTAGAATAACACCTTAAGACACAAATCAACCAAAATCCTAATGTCACCTAGATACTCCATTTTCACCTCAAGTATCTGTGGGCATGATTATACGATATGCATCACACAATCTCGGATTCATCCAACCAACACAAAGTACTTCAAAGAGTGCCCCAAAGTTTCTATCGGAGAGTCAAGAACGTGTGCCAACCCCTATGCACAGGTTCCCAATGTCACAAAACCCGCAAGTTGATCACCAAAACATACATCAAGTGGCACATGATATCCCATTGTCACCACAGATAATCACGGCAAGACATACATCAAGTGTTCTCATAAAGACTCAATCCGATAAGATAACTTCAAAGGGGAAACTCAATTCATCACAAGAGAGTAGAGGAGAAGAAACATCATAAGATCCAACTACAATAGCAAAGCTCGGGATACATCAAGATCGTATCACCTCAAGAACATGAGAGAGAACACGAGAGAGAGAGAGAGAGAGAGAGAGATCAAACACATAGCTACTGGTACATACCCTCAGCCCCGAGGGTGAACTACTCCCTCCTCGTCATGGATAGCGCCGGGATGATGAAGATGGCCACCGGTGATGAGATCCCCCTCCGGCAGGGTGCTGGAACAGGTTCCCGATTGGTTTTTGGTGGCTACAGAGGCTTGCGGTGGCGGAACTCCCGATCTATCTTCTGTTCTGTAAGTTTTAGGGTACGTAGGTATATATGGGTGCAGGGGGTACGTCGGTGGAGCTACAGGGGCCCCACGAGGTAGGGGGGCGTGCCCGGGGGTGGTGGGCGCGCCCCCCACCCTCGTGGGCAGCCCGTATCTCCCCTGACGTGCACTCCAAGTTCCCTGGGTTGCTTTCCTTCCAAAAATAACTTTTCCAGTTGATTTCGTTCCGTTTTGACTCCGTCTGATATTCCTTTTCCTCGAAACACTGAAATAGGCATAAAACGGCAAATCTGGGTTGGGCCTCCGGTTAATAGGTTTGTCCCAAAAATAATATAAAAGTGGATAATAAAGCCCAATATTTCCTAAAACAGTAGATAAAGTAGCATGGAGCAATCAAAAATTATAGATACGTTGGAGACGTATCAGTACACATCATTACTCCCTCCTTTCCGGTTTATGGTGAGTGGTGGAATATTTTTTGTAGTTTGCAAAAGCACCTAATTAATGCTCTTATTTTCTCAAAAAATTATGTTTATCAATGCATTAATTGCAATGCATGCATGCATAAAGTACATGCATTGGTCAATTTTCTCTTAATACTTGCATGCAATGATTTAATGCACCTTGGAATCTGAACATGTGTTGGGGAAAAACCAAATTGAGCCTTATAAAATGGAAAAACTAAAATTTTGAGATAAGCCCTATAAAACCGGAAAGGAGGGAGTAGAAAAAGAAGTACTCCATCCGGGAATAGTGTCGCACTTCAAAACTAGAACCGTCAATAAATTTTGAGCTTGTGTCTCGTCACATTCCAAATTACTCCACGCTATATTGAATTGCAAACCTGGTCACACCGATCCCAACCTAAACGATTTCCCACTTAGGAGCGTATTAGTACCACGCTAGTATATTGAATTCCAAACCTGTTCACACCGATCACAACCTAAACGGTTTCCCACTTAGGAGCGTATTAGTACTCGGTTATAAATACTAGTATGCCAAGATGACTGCACATTCCTCAACAACTCCTCATCCACAAAAACAAACAAGTCATTCAGCATCCTTCCCTTGTGTCTGCCATGGCCAGCGTGAGTTCTGGGTCGAGAGATTTCTACCAGGGAGAGGCGAGCATGGAAGCGGAAGCATGAGAGATGTCCCGCCTCGCTACGAGAGCAGACGACATGTCCCGCTGCACGGAAGTAGCAGCACAGAGGTCCCGCCGTGCCGCTGAAGCAGCACGGAGGTCCTGCCACGCCGTCGATGCAACAGACTGGTCCGACTGCGCCACCGAAGCAGCAGAGATGTCCCGCCGCGCCACGAATGCAGCAGAGATGTCCCGCCTCGCCGCGGCGGCCTGGAAAAATTTCTCGCGGGCAGGCGACGTTTGTTACAGGCGCATGCATGCGATCGTCCATAGCCAGACGGATCAGATGTCTGGCTTGGTGAGGTTGTAGGACGACGTGAAAGCCTCGTTTAAACAGGCTACCGGCGTCATCCGGCAACTAAGGGAGGGCAATGAGAGGCTCCGGGCCGAGCGCGACCTGCTGAGGGAGAAGATCGTCCGAAGTGCAGACCAGCAGGAGGAGACCAGTGCCTTGTTGAAGAGGACCGACGTCATCGTCAAGAAACTTATGGACAAGAATGACATGCTCCGCAACGAGCGCCAAAGGCTGGTGGAGGAATCCGTGGATGTTCTCAAGCAGCGTCTTGAGGACACGAAAGAGCTCATCGCCGCTCGCCGGGGAGACTAGTTCCCGCGGCCTGCAGCAACGCATCAAGAAAGTAGAGATCAGCGAGCCAGATCCTTGTCTTCCTTCTTCTTTTGCCCATGTGTATTTCGGGCGTAGCCGCATGTGGCTTTTTTAATTATCTTTCTAATCATGCAAGACAATTAGTCGTCCTTATCTTTCTATGGAAGATCAATGTTGCGAGGCTGGAATGAAGAAAACTCTTGCTGTGGCGACCCTGGCGTTGTTGTTCTTCTAGTTGATGCTAGGCTTCCTTCAGTTTCCTGGTTTCTTTTGATGTAATAATCGGTTTAGGATGTCGATTGTGTCGTCGGTTGTGAAATGTTGTGTTCTAGCGCGGATGTTTGGCCTTTGTTGGCCTCTTGGGATGTTGCGATTTCAATCTGGTACTTTTAGTCCTTCGTGTTAGGCTGGAGTTGTGCTAAACTTCTTGTGAATTGTGGTGGTTTTCGGTAATGAAAATCGGAAGGGGCAAGCCCTTCTTTGATCAAAAAAATCGTCCTTATATATTCATCAGTCTTGCTATAAGTCGCAGTAGATGCTATATAGGTCCGTCGGATCTTACATCAAGATTTGTGCTGTCAGGTTTTCTTTTTTCTCTCTTAAATCTCAGTCGAGTGAGACATAGCCACACCATTAAACAGAGGCTCGAGCGCCATTAATGGAGACATTGGGAGAGAGGTGGACGGCAGATGGAGGTCAAAGGGCTCTCCTCCCGATAAGCACGCGCAGGGGTCTGATCGCACGCCTCTCATACTCAAATAGCTACCCTGCACGGCGCCTCCTAGCTAATAAAAAATGGGACACGTGGCAACACGTAAATGGTACTAGTAAGTAGAACGCCCACGGTTTCAATAATACTTGTGTTTCCGATTGTAACGTGACAACACTTGTTCCAAAATGACTTTGTTGATTGTTAATGTGTGCGCCTTCGCAAATTGGACTGCAAATTTACCACAGCATGTTGGTGCCATGTCATGGCACCAAGCCAAGTTTCATTATTTTCATGCGTGTTTTGGATTTACAGGAATTAAAAAACTAAGTTTCTCAATGTTTCCAACCCAGCCACGACGCCCAGAATTTTGAATTTCATTCCCATTTCTTGCATGGAACCTAGAAATTTACCCGAGGACACACATGTGATTTTTCAACCAACTTTGGTGCACTGGAACATGTGCTTGTATTTCAAATTTGAATTATGCACACAAAGGTGAGACGTTCCCTCCCAGAACCACGAGCCTTCTTGAGAGAAGCTCCGATTTGCAAGAAGCTTATACCAAAATTTGTTCCTATTCGGCCAATTTTTTTATACCACGGCATGGTACTACCATGACATGACACCATGCCAAGTTTCATGATTTTAAAACCAACTTTCTCAATGTTCTTGACCGAGCCATGATGCCCAGATGTTTGAATCTTATTCTCATTTTTTGCATGGGAGTAGAAATTCACCCGAGGACACAAATGTGATTTTCAACCAACTTTGGTGCACGGGAGCACGTGCTTGTAGTTCAAATTTGAATTATGCACATTAAATGACCAAAAACTCAATTAATGTGTAAATAAGGCCAAACGAAGCCGGAATGATTCCAAAATTTAACAGGGCACTCATGTAGTTCTATGTTGCCTTTGTAAATAAACTCAAGGGGGACAACATACATCGTTTCGCACTCAAAGGTGACACGTTCCCTCTTAGAACCACGAGCCTTCTTGAGAGAAGCTTCGGTTTGCAAGAAGCTTATACCAAAATCTGTTCCTATTCGGCCATTTTTTTTACTACAACATGGTAGTACCATGACATGACATCCATGCCAAGTTTCATGATTTTCAGACGTGTTTTGGATTTACAAGAATTTTAAAACCAAGTTTCTCAATGTTCTCGGCTGAAGCACGATGCCCAGATGTTTTAATTTTATTCTCATTTCTTGCATGGGACCTAGAAATTCACCCGAGGACACAAATGTGATTTTTCAACCAACTTTGGTGCACGAGAGCATGTGCTTGTAGTTCAAATTTGACTTATGCACATTAAATCACCAGAAACTCAATTAATGTATAACAAACGACAAACGAACCCAGAATAATTCCAAAATTTAACATGGCAATAATGTAGTTCTATGTTGCCTTTGTTAAGAAACTCAAGGGCGGGTGGGGGGTGGCACGTTCCCTCTTAGAAACCACGAGCTTCCAAATCGGCCCAATTTTTTACCACAACATGTTAGTGCCATGACATGACACCATGCCAAGTTTCATTACATGAATTTAAAATCTAAGTTTCTCGATGTTCTCGGCAGAGTCATGATGCCCAGATGTTTGAATTTCATTCTCATTTCTTCCATGGGACCAAGAAATTCAACCAAGGACACACATGTGATTTTTCAACCCACTTTGGTGCACCGGAGCATGTGCATGCAATTCATATTTAGATTATGCACATTAAACGTCCAGAAACTCAATTAATGTATAAAAAGGCCAAATGAACCTGAAATAATTCCAAAATTTAACAGGGCACTCATATAGTTCTGTGTTGCCTCTGTAAATAAAATCAGGGGGGAGGCAGCGTATATCGTTTCGCACACAAAGGTGACACGTTCCCTCTCGGAACCACGAGGCTTGTTGAGAGAATCTCTGCTTTTGCAAGAGGCTTATACCAAAACTTGTCCCAATTCAGCCAAAAATAATACGTATGAAAACAGGGTTTAGATTATCCCGAACATCTCGCTACCTAGACCAATAATGTACTATGATTTGAATTCAACATAAAATGGATACAGATATTTGAATTAGAGAGCTTATGGTAGATGTAGTTCACAGTGAAATATGATTACTGCTATATGCATGTCTTTTTGTTATCAAGATAATATTTAAATTATTGTATAATTTGACAACAATCGTATTCAAATAAGGAAAATTGATTCAAATTTAGTCCATATGGTAGACGACAATATATATGTTCACATGGTGGAGTAAAATGTTCATATATGATGGAAGATCAAAATGTATGACTACATCAATTATAAACCGCAAGGTCACCTAATGATATATTCGAATTCAACATAACGTGGATTCAAAAATTGAAATTCGAGATCATGGCATCTGTAATCATATAAAGGGACATTACTCTTTCTTTGGTGGGAATTGATTTGTTTTTTGTTGTTGTTGAGGGAAGTGCGAATCGATTTGGTACTGTGCAGGGTAATCATGTTCTCCCAATTTTTTTTTACATTTTTCTTGTAGTTTTTTCAATGGCATCTATAGCAATATAGTAAAAGGGGACATGACTCTCTTGTGTCTTGTATGATTTTTTTTACATGTTAAGTTTGTTCTGCCGAACAAGGAATCCGCACCTTGTTATCCCAAAATTTTCAAGCTCGAGTATCTTTTGTCTCACCAGCTTTGAAACTCCCGCTTCTTCAACCCGCGCCACGCCATGTTATCCCGAAATTTGGACGCGCGCGAGAACTCCCTCCTCATCCGAAATCGCTCCCGCAGCCCAGACACGTGAAATCCCCCTTCTACCCCTCAGCCGGAAATGAAGCTCCACGTCGTGGTGTCACAACCGGTGGGGGTATGCTAGCAACTTACCCTACATTTCGGACAAGCGCGTCCCTAAGCTTGGCTCCCCCCACCCCTTCGCCCCCCTCCCCCCCATTCGTACATGAGGCCGCCAAAACCCGCGAAACCCCACGCTCCTTCATCGGCCTCCCGACCGCCGCCCAGCCAGAGACTCTTCCCCTACTATGTCGTCCACCGGAACAGCTCGCCGTCCCTCATCCACCGCACCGGATGAGGATCCGTTGTCGATCTCGTCGTCCCGCCAGATCAGCCGCCCCGTCCTCCACCTCCAAGGAGCTACCCCGACGTTCGCGTCATCTATCGCGCCACCTCAATCCCCACAGCGCTGTCTTGACCTGCCCCACCGGAACCGCAGCACCCTCACCAATTCCTCCGATGAAGCCGAGGCCAACTCGGCGCCACCAAGGAGATTCTGCACTCACCGCTGCATTTTATCTTTTATTCGATCTCACGGGGCTGTCGGTGCTCGATACCGAGCAGACATGGCGTCTCCATCGACGGCGCCGTCGCTGGCCACATCATCCACGACGTCTCTCCCCCATGTCGTTGCTTCCTCGGCGGTGACTTCCACAACGGCACTAGCTGCAGCTGCTCCGGCTCTCGCTCGCGCTGCGGCTCTGTTCTTGCTGTCGGTCGCGTTGCTGCACTACTCCTGCTTTCGTTCGTGCTGCTGCTCTGCTCTTGCTCTCGCTTGCGCTGCTGCTGCTGCTGCACGACCTCCGGCAGCTATAGGAGTTGCTGCTTTAGCACTCGCTCGCGGTGCTACTGCACGACTTGCTCTCTGCTAGTGCATTCCTTGCTCGAGCGTCTGCTGATTTAGATCACTGCTTCTCTGCTACTAGTGCTCGAACGCCCTAAACATCTATTGCAATGCTCTGTTACTAGTTCAATCAGTTTCAACAGTAAAATTCAGTATCAACTGTGAAGTTCATTTTCTTTAGTTAAGTTCAGAGTGAACAGTACTTACAGCATCTGTCGGAGCGGCCGTGGCGTGGCTGATGCGTTTTACATCTAGCACTTTTTGGTGATGTATTTTACATCATCTATTGCAGATGATATTAGGGTCCCACTTCAGATTAAAGTTGTCTGTCTTGTCATGCTTCAGCCTCGTCGCCGTACACCTTAGTGGAGCTGCTCCAACGATGGAACCGTCCATCACAGCGGAGCAGTACCCTCGGCGCCGTTTCCAGATGCCTCGGATCTTCTTCCCCGCCTCCGACAGTCACACCAGCATCATCACCATCCTCCACGTCCAACCCAATGATGCTGAGGTCCACAAGGCTATGCCAAAGAGGTTGTACACTCGTCGCATCACTTTGTTTCTCCATTCCTCTGTTCTTCCAATTCATGTGAGCCAAACACCCAGGTTGACCGAAATCCGATGTTTCCAAATGCTTTGTTTTGCACGTGCATTCCTATCCTATTCCTGTGTTTTTCCTGTCCCTGCGTTTATAGAATCCTCCAATTCTAAGGAGCCCTTACAGATTTACTTCATTTTCAGATTGGCATCAAAGAAAACTCTGTGTGTTATGTCCTGCTCCTGCCGTGCCGTCATCCACCCCACCTGAGGTGCACCATCGACAGAAGCGTTCACTACAGCAGAGATCCCCCTGCAGACTTTCTTTCGCCGCCTCAGATCATCTTCCCCGTTGCCGGCAGCCACGCCAACTGCATTACCATCATCGACTAAGCAGATGAACCTGAGGACTAGACAGTTCCGGAAGAGAGGTCGCAGTCTTTCGTGTTTGCCTATGTTATACATCGGTTATTATTACCTACTACTTTATCGTTCAATCTTGAGTTTTGAACTGCCCATGGGTCTGATATCGAGCCAGCAACGAATAGTATCTGTCTACTATCTGGTTCATCTGGGGTCTTCTATGTGGTTCATTTTGGGTGGGAAACAAACAATAGATGATCCAATGTCTATCTTTTTAAACTGAAGCTATAATCTACCTACTATCATTAGTTTTGGATCCATCCACTCATTTGCTATCATCAGTCTTGATTTTTGCATGCACCCCTTAGGCCTTACAAAATCTAACTATTTTTTTTATTATGCATGTCAAATATTGTACACAATCGTACTGAACATGTAGAGAAAAAGAGAAGACTGTTGCGTGCGAATATAATGTCATGCAGACGCTGCTCCATGGTGGGCGAAGTGCCCCCCCTCTCCTGCATTTCCAAATTGTATTCCAGAGGAAGATAATTGTTCAGATGGAGATTCAGAAGGAGCCGACCATGCCTGTTTACCACCTGAGGTGTTTGCTCTAACCTGGCATGCTGATGTTGGTCATATCATGCATATGTCGCCTTGCATTGCTTACATTATACATCTTATATGTCATCAGCTTAGTTTAGATTTGCTTTGTGTGAATGCCACCTGTTTGGTTTCTATATCATACTCCCACCATTCCTAAATATTTGTCTTTTTAGAGATTTCAACAAGTGACTACATACGGAACAAAATGAGTGAATCTACACTCTAAAATATGTCTATATACATCCGTATGTGGTAGTCCATTTGAAATCTCCAAAAAGACAAATATTTAGGAACAGAGGGAGTATATGGGAATTATGCAATGCCATCTTCTTTAGCCAAACATCATATACATGAATCATGCAATGCCATCCTGTTTAGCTAGTCATCGTATATGTGAATTGTATCGTGCCATATTTTTTTCCATAATGTGTTCCATTTGTCAACAATGTTTATACATTCATCTACTCTTCCTGTGCATCAGCCACTTGAGTCGGTCATGGGAAAATCTGGAGTGAAAACAAGGTCTTCTGAGCAGTCAGTGCTACCTGTCGATGCAGATTTCTTGCTGGTTACAGATAGCTCCTCAGAGGAGGATTCAGAGAGAGATGACTAGTCGTATCCCCCCCCCCCCCCGAGGTGCATGCTCTAACTTGGCTGGGTTATATTGCTCATATCATGCATATGGTGTCTTGCATTGCCATGCCATCTGTTTAGATTAGACATGCTTTGTGTGAATGCCTCCTATTTGCTTTCTATATCAGATATGTGAATTATGCAATGCCATGTTTTTCAGCCAGTTATCATATATGTGAATTATGCACCGCCATGGAGCCAGGCATCATATATGTGAATTATCTCATGCCATCTTTTTTTTCATTACGTATTCCATTTGTCGAAAATCTGTGTATATTGAACTACTCTTCATGTGTATCAGCCATTTGAGCTGGTTATGGAAAAATCTGGAGTGAAAACAAGGTCTTCAAAGAAGGCAATGGTACCTGTTGAAGCATATATCTCGATGGTTACAGGGAGCTCCTCAGAGGAGGATTCAGAGACAGATGACCAGTCCTATATCCCACCTGAGGTGTATGCTCTAAGTTGCAATGGTTATATTTCTCATATGATGCATATGGTGTCTTGCATTGCTTAGTTTAGACATCATATGCACAATATTGAATTCTATCTGCTTAGTTTAGAGATCATACATGCGAGTGCCAGCTGGTTAGTATATGAATCAATTATGTCAATTATATCATGCCATCCTGTATACATAGACAACATGTATGTGAATTATTTCATCCCAACCTATTTTAGAAAGACATCATATAGTTTTGTCATGTCATCCTGTTTAGGTAATCATCATATGTTGAATTATGCCATTATATCCTGTTAAGTTATCGATCATATATCTGAAACTGTGTCATGCTATCCTGTTTAGTTAGGCATCATATATGTGAAATTGTGTCATGATGTCCTGTTTGGTTAGACAACATATATGTGAATTACCACATCTGTCTATCATACAATGTCTGTACGTTCAATTTCTTTTCTTGTTTATCAGCCATTTGAATTGGAGGGGGTGATGGCAGTATCTAAGGGAGCAAAAACCCGTTCTTCACAAAAGAAAGTGCTACCCGTCGATGTAGATAGAACCATGGTTGTACTGGCCCACAAACTAGCCCCACCACACATAATCGAGACTCTTCCAGATTGCACACTTACACCGTTGGGCAGAGAACCAGCTACAACCCATCTAACCGCAACCCAGCGGATAGTAACCCACTTGTAGTTGACAAAGCACCATGTCCACCACAGAGTACCCCCACACGAGCAGTTTGTAAAGCTACTGCAGTGCCCAAAGCACGAAGACCACCACAGCTAACCCAAACTCCACGTTCAAAGCAGAAGAGAAACTCTTCTCAGGTCAGATTCCGTAGCTATGGTCCATACTCCTTTGCTGTTGCATCACTCTATTTACTCATACCAACTACTTTCGAATTTGAAGGATCCAATTGAAACTCCAATGGCGCAACAGGTATGTTTTAAACCTATTTCTTTAACTGGATTGATGTTCTAACTTCTTGCTCTATGTTGATTTTAGTTTAAGTTGAACAGTTATGTTCTCATGTGATGCACATTACAAGTGCTGCCAATGTTGTGTAGTTTCTCACACTTATATTCTGTCTATGCTGCTGTCTCTTAAAAATATATGAGTTGAACTGTGTCTCTATCTTGATTAGGGAACATAAACTAGAATGATATGGACAATACAGTGACCATAGTACATAGATATATGTTTGTTTCATGTTGTTATCCTGTCCACCTTACTACTGAACCGGTTTACCAAAATGAGTTTGGTATACTACAAGCTAAACCTGTGATGTGTCTGCTTGTTTCTCTTGTAGTATGCAAACAGAATATTGGAGAAGAGCACCCCACTATGCAATGGTAGAGAAAGTAATGCAGATAAGGTTCAAGATAGTGAGACAACCCTGTTGGTCTCCAAGAAAGGTGATAAAAACGATCTTGTAGACAGTGAGAAAACCCCACAGTCCTGCGTTGATGTAGTGTTCAAGTTACTGGCCAGTACCGCTGGCACAAGCTCTTCGAACTCGCTGCCTGAATCACTTCGGCTTCTTCAGTCTCAGCTACAAGCTGAAAGGCATCAGTCAGCTGTTCTGCGGCAAGAAGCCGAAGGACTGAGGAAGTCCCTGCAGAATTCAGATGCGTACTTTCTTGTGCAATAGCAAGCGCTGGAGGATTTAAGCGCCAAACAAGAGAAAGTTAATAAGCTTGCTAAGCATCTTGCCAGCATTATGGGTACCCAGGATATTGTTTCTTGAACTCTTCTGAAGTGGTTTCAGTTCTGGACTTGTTTTGCTGCGGCATTTATATGCTGCTGTGTTCCCTATATTTGCACTGGTGGTGAACTTTGATGCCCAGTGGATGTAATATGTGTAATAGCCGTGATAGCCTAGCATAAGTTGCTTGCTTATTTATTTCCTTGTTGTCTTGTTTATTTGTTTGCTTGTAGTGAGTGCAGTTCTTTTTCCGCGGTTTGCTAGTGGCTGCAATAACCTATTTTTTAACCATGGGCTAATATTTACTGTAGTGACACTGGGCCTCCTACGGGCCGTAGAAACAGTGGGCCTTCTATGGGCCGTAGAAACAGTAGGCCTTCTACGGGCCGTAGAAACATTGGGCCTTCTATGGGCCGTAGAAACATGTAGAGAAAAAGAGAAGACTGTTGCGTGCGAATATAATGTCATGCAGACGCTGCTCCATGGTGGGCGAAGTGCCCCCCCTCTCCTGCATTTCCAAATTGTATTCCAGAGGAAGATAATTGTTCAGATGGAGATTCAGAAGGAGCCGACCATGCCTGTTTACCACCTGAGGTGTTTGCTCTAACCTGGCATGCTGATGTTGGTCATATCATGCATATGTCGCCTTGCATTGCTTACATTATACATCTTATATGTCATCAGCTTAGTTTAGATTTGCTTTGTGTGAATGCCACCTGTTTGGTTTCTATATCATACTCCCACCATTCCTAAATATTTGTCTTTTTAGAGATTTCAACAAGTGACTACATACGGAACAAAATGAGTGAATCTACACTCTAAAATATGTCTATATACATCCGTATGTGGTAGTCCATTTGAAATCTCCAAAAAGACAAATATTTAGGAACGGAGGGAGTATATGGGAATTATGCAATGCCATCTTCTTTAGCCAAACATCATATACATGAATCATGCAATGCCATCCTGTTTAGCTAGTCATCGTATATGTGAATTGTATCGTGCCATATTTTTTTCCATAATGTGTTCCATTTGTCAACAATGTTTATACATTCATCTACTCTTCCTGTGCATCAGCCACTTGAGTCGGTCATGGGAAAATCTGGAGTGAAAACAAGGTCTTCTGAGCAGTCAGTGCTACCTGTCGATGCAGATTTCTTGCTGGTTACAGATAGCTCCTCAGAGGAGGATTCAGAGAGAGATGACTAGTCGTATCCCCCCCCCCCCCGAGGTGCATGCTCTAACTTGGCTGGGTTATATTGCTCATATCATGCATATGGTGTCTTGCATTGCCATGCCATCTGTTTAGATTAGACATGCTTTGTGTGAATGCCTCCTATTTGCTTTCTATATCAGATATGTGAATTATGCAATGCCATGTTTTTCAGCCAGTTATCATATATGTGAATTATGCACCGCCATGGAGCCAGGCATCATATATGTGAATTATCTCATGCCATCTTTTTTTTCATTACGTATTCCATTTGTCGAAAATCTGTGTATATTGAACTACTCTTCATGTGTATCAGCCATTTGAGCTGGTTATGGAAAAATCTGGAGTGAAAACAAGGTCTTCAAAGAAGGCAATGGTACCTGTTGAAGCATATATCTCGATGGTTACAGGGAGCTCCTCAGAGGAGGATTCAGAGACAGATGACCAGTCCTATATCCCACCTGAGGTGTATGCTCTAAGTTGCAATGGTTATATTTCTCATATGATGCATATGGTGTCTTGCATTGCTTAGTTTAGACATCATATGCACAATATTGAATTCTATCTGCTTAGTTTAGAGATCATACATGCGAGTGCCAGCTGGTTAGTATATGAATCAATTATGTCAATTATATCATGCCATCCTGTATACATAGACAACATGTATGTGAATTATTTCATCCCAACCTATTTTAGAAAGACATCATATAGTTTTGTCATGTCATCATGTTTAGGTAATCATCATATGTTGAATTATGCCATTATATCCTGTTAAGTTATCGATCATATATCTGAAACTGTGTCATGCTATCCTGTTTAGTTAGGCATCATATATGTGAAATTGTGTCATGATGTCCTGTTTGGTTAGACAACATATATGTGAATTACCACATCTGTCTATCATACAATGTCTGTACGTTCAATTTCTTTTCTTGTTTATCAGCCATTTGAATTGGAGGGGGTGATGGCAGTATCTAAGGGAGCAAAAACCCGTTCTTCACAAAAGAAAGTGCTACCCGTCGATGCAGATAGAACCATGGTTGTACTGGCCCACAAACTAGCCCCACCACACATAATCGAGACTCTTCCAGATTGCACACTTACACCGTTGGGCAGAGAACCAGCTACAACCCATCTAACCGCAACCCAGCGGATAGTAACCCACTTGTAGTTGACAAAGCACCATGTCCACCACAGAGTACCCCCACACGAGCAGTTTGTAAAGCTACTGCAGTGCCCAAAGCACGAAGACCACCACAGCTAACCCAAACTCCACGTTCAAAGCAGAAGAGAAACTCTTCTCAGGTCAGATTCCGTAGCTATGGTCCATACTCCTTTGCTGTTGCATCACTCTATTTACTCATACCAACTACTTTCGAATTTGAAGGATCCAATTGAAACTCCAATGGCGCAACAGGTATGTTTTAAACCTATTTCTTTAACTGGATTGATGTTCTAACTTCTTGCTCTATGTTGATTTTAGTTTAAGTTGAACAGTTATGTTCTCATGTGATGCACATTACAAGTGTTGCCAATGTTGTGTAGTTTCTCACACTTATATTCTGTCTATGCTGCTGTCTCTTAAAAATATATGAGTTGAACTGTGTCTCTATCTTGATTAGGGAACATAAACTAGAATGATATGGACAATACAGTGACCATAGTACATAGATATATGTTTGTTTCATGTTGTTATCCTGTCCACCTTACTACTGAACCGGTTTACCAAAATGAGTTTGGTATACTACAAGCTAAACCTGTGATGTGTCTGCTTGTTTCTCTTGTAGTATGCAAACAGAATATTGGAGAAGAGCACCCCACTATGCAATGGTAGAGAAAGTAATGCAGATAAGGTTCAAGATAGTGAGACAACCCTGTTGGTCTCCAAGAAAGGTGATAAAAACGATCTTGTAGACAGTGAGAAAACCCCACAGTCCTGCGTTGATGTAGTGTTCAAGTTACTGGCCAGTACCGCTGGCACAAGCTCTTCGAACTCGCTGCCTGAATCACTTCGGCTTCTTCAGTCTCAGCTACAAGCTGAAAGGCATCAGTCAGCTGTTCTGCGGCAAGAAGCCGAAGGACTGAGGAAGTCCCTGCAGAATTCAGATGCGTACTTTCTTGTGCAATAGCAAGCGCTGGAGGATTTAAGCGCCAAACAAGAGAAAGTTAATAAGCTTGCTAAGCATCTTGCCAGCATTATGGGTACCCAGGATATTGTTTCTTGAACTCTTCTGAAGTGGTTTCAGTTCTGGACTTGTTTTGCTGCGGCATTTATATGCTGCTGTGTTCCCTATATTTGCACTGGTGGTGAACTTTGATGCCCAGTGGATGTAATATGTGTAATAGCCGTGATAGCCTAGCATAAGTTGCTTGCTTATTTATTTCCTTGTTGCCTTGTTTATTTGTTTGCTTGTAGTGAGTGCAGTTCTTTTTCCGCGGTTTGCTAGTGGCTGCAATAACCTATTTTTTAACCATGGGCTAATATTTACTGTAGTGACACTGGGCCTCCTACGGGCCGTAGAAACAGTGGGCCTTCTATGGGCCGTAGAAACAGTAGGCCTTCTACGGGCCGTAGAAACATTGGGCCTTCTATGGGCCGTAGAAACAATCGGCCTTCTACGGGCCGTATCATCAATGGGCCTTATACGGGTCGTATGATCGATTGGCCAAACATGAGCCAATAACAGGCCGCATTATGGCCGTAAACGGGCTAGAGTTGGAATCGTCCGTTCATGGGCCGACCATAACGGGCCATCGTTAATAGGCTGTATTTGATGACGCTATGAAAACGGCCCAATGTATTAACGGACCACAAACAGGCTGACTGTAACCAGGGGCTGAATTTGGCCAACAAGCAGAAAATGACAGTAATGGGCCGTAAGTAAACGAATGCTCGAAATGAGCCCAAGAATAAATGGGCTCTGAGAAGGCCGAAAGATAACATGGGCTGGAAACGGCCCAACTGAATAACGGGCCATTAATGGGTATAAAGTGATACACTGTTCATTACGGGCCGGTTTCACCATGGGCCGTTAATGGGTCTAAAGTGATACACTGTTCATTGCGGGCCAGTTTCACCACGGGCCGTTAATAGGCCAAGAGTTACATAGGGCCTCATATGGGCCGAAAGACGTCATGGGCCATACATGGGCCAGAAGTGAAAACGGGCTGGAATCATATTGGATGGCCCAGATGACGCTACTGGGCCTAATTCAGGTATGGCGTAATGGGCCTTGGGTTAGCGGGGTGTAAATGGGCTATATGCGAACATGCCGTTAATAGGCTTTCCATGGGCCGGCCCGTCACCTTTTGACCAAGTCAAACGGGCCGGCCTTTCCACAGGAATGGGCCTCTGTTGGGCCGTGCCACGTGTCGACGTATCATAGGCGCCTTTTGTCCAATGAGTGGATGAAATCTGTCCCAACAATGAGCCGACACTAAGGATGGCAATTTTACACGTGGACATGGATATCCATGGATATCCGACCCGAATGGATAGTGTCGGTGTCAAAACCGGCGGATCTCGGGTAGGGGGTCCCGAACTGTGCGTCTAGGCGGATGGTAACAAGAGACGAGGGACACGATGTTTTTACCCTCTCGATGGAGGTAAAACCCTACGTCCTGCTTGATTAATATTGATGATATGGGTAGTACAAGAGTGGATCTACCACGAGATCAAGGAGGCTAAACCCTAGAAGCTAGCCTATGGTATGATTGTTGTAATGTATGTCATCCTACGGACTAAAGCCCTCCGGTTTATATAGACACCGGAGGAGGCTAGGGTTACATAGAGTCGGTTACAATGGTAGGAGATCTACATATCCGTATTGCCAAGCTTGCCTTCCACGCCAAGGAAAGTCCCATATGGACACGGGACGGAGTCTTCAATCTTGTATCTTCGTAGTCTTGGAGTCCGGCGGATAATGATAGTCCGGCTGTCCGGACACCTCCTAGTCCAGGACTCCCTCAGTAGCCCCTGAACCAGGCTTCAATGACGATAAGTCCGGCGCGCATAATGTTCGGCATTGCAAGGCGGGTTCCTCCCTTGAATAATCCAGAGAAGATCGTGAACACCAGGATAGTGTCCGGCTCTGCAAAATAAATTCCACATTCCACCGTAGAGAGAATAAAATGTACACTTAGTTCAATCTGCTGATGTATTACGCAGCGTGACATCACACCGCTACCAAGCCTTTGTTTTGAATCGTTTTTTACCATACCACCTCAGCACGTTTAGCGAAGCGGTTTCCTTGGCACGTCTTGTCAAAGCAGAGATCGTGTTCCCCCTATTCCGGGATTCTCATCAATACGTGCGTGGGTAACCCAACCGTTCCCGTCGCCACGCCTCCTCTATCGAAGGCGAATCCCAAACGGTCACGGAGACGGCCCTTGGTATTTCGCCCCCTTTATAAGAGGACCAAGGCTCGTCCTTGTTCTTCAATCTCGCATCGAATCTCTTCCCCGCTCCCAGTTCCAACACCCAGAGCCTTCGATTCGAGCGCTTCAGATCCTCAACCATGTCCGGCTCCGACCTCCAGGGCCGGTGGATGCCCTCCTCCGTCACGGAGGAGGACATATTGAAGTTACGTGAAGCCAAGTACCTGGCCTACGAGGTTTCGCACAGGTTGCCTGCCCAAGGGCAGGCCGTGCCCGCCCCCGAGCCCGGTGAATACGTCGTCTTCGTATCCCACCTCCGTCGGGGTTTAGGCTTCCTGACGGACCCCTTCGTGAGAGGGCTCCTGTTCTACTATGGGCTGGACTTTCACGACTTGGCTCCGGAGTCCATCCTCCATATCTCCGCATTCATTATCATCTGTGAAGCCTTCCTTCGCGTCACTCCCCACTTTGGCCTGTGGCTGAAGACCTTCAAGGTGGAGCCGAAGATGATCGGGGGGTGTCAAGCGGAGTGCGGCGGGGCGACCATAAGCAAAAATGCCGATGCCCCGTGGCCCGAGGGTTCCTTCCAAGAGGAACTCGGACTGTGGCAGCAGGAGTGGTTCTATATCACTGCTCCGAAGGGCAGCAGGAAAAAGCCGCCGCCTTCATTCCGCCCGGGACCTCCACGCCAGCTAATGTCGTGGGTCAACCAAGGGCTCATTTGGGGGCCGTCCGAAGACGTGCCCTCACTGCAGGGCCGGATTCGAGATCTCCAAGCGAGGGAGATCGACCTGATCAAGGTGATGCAGGTCATGCTAATCAGGCATCTTCTACCCTGCAAACGCCGTCCTCTCCGTCTATGGGAGTTCAACCCGGAGGGACCTCGGATTCTCCAACACTTTATGGGTGCGACACCCGTGGAGATGTACAAGTTGTTCTTCGGACCGCAGGTGGCGTGTCCGGAATTAGCCGAGGACGCAGGCCTAAGCCACAATCGCCCGGATACTCAGGTAAAAAGCTCAGAGTCCGGACATTCTGTTTATATGCCTCTCTAGAGTTCGCCTCCTGACCCGTTACTTTTCACAGGAATGGGTGGCGCGATCAAGGCTGATAAGGTGTCCGGCCCCCCTCCCAGAGACCGCACTGGAGCCTGTGCTGGTCAGAATGTTGGAGGTCGCGCCCACAGAAGGGGGCGAAGGGGAAAATAGAGGAGCTAATATTTCTCCCAAAGGGGCGACTGAAGAGGGGGGAACCAAGAACCCTTCCCTTCAGGGGGAGAAGAGGACCGCCTCCGAAGATCCGGAGGCCAAAGCCCCTAAACGTGGGAAGAGATCTTCCCCGGGGGGTCCGGCTTCCGGAGAGAATCCGGACGCACAATCATTGCCAAAGGATCGGCCCTCCAGCGAGCCGTGAGTATGAAAGAGGGAGTTAATTAGTAAGGAAATACCTTCATTTGTGCTTCTGTGGTTAACCGAAATATTTATATTTGCAGTTCGGATCTGCATCCTTCTCAGATGAGTTCATCTTCGGGGGACCTTCTTCCGGAGATGATGGAGAGCGAAACGCCTCCGTCTGCGGTGCCGTCAGATAAGGCGGGCGAGCCTAAAGTATCGTCACGGAGGGTATCCCCGAGTCCGGAGGGGCCAGAGAGCTCGGCACCAATGAGTATCCGGCCAGGAGAACTGAAGAATCTGCTTGAGAGGGCGTCCATTTCAGAAGATCACCGTGCGTTGATGCGTAGGGTGGTTGGAAGGATTTTGTCCGCCGAGAGCGGATTGCATAATGCCGCCATGAGTTTGCTGGCGGGATTTGAGGTATGCAAGAATGACGCATCCTTTTGTCTTTTAACAGTTTTGCACATAAAAATGCGCCCTGTATAGATAGTAGCCCCTGGGACTCGGTAGGTTGTCGGGAACGACAGCGTGCCGAGGATCGAAATCTCAAGTAATGAATACCGTTGTTCCTATGCAGGTGGCGGATAGTCCGAGGGCCAGCCGGACTAATGAGTTTGCCGAGTTAAGTCGGCAACTTGACATGGCTGATGCAGACATCGCACTTGTCAACCGGCGACTTGACGAGTCGCAAGGTAAATAAGTTCTCCGCAGTCGCTTTATTTAAGGGGTTCGAAGCCCTCCTCTGATAAATTTTATGCTGTTGTACACACGGTGCTGCTGCTGTGGAGAACCTTCGGGCCGAACTTGCTCGAGCTAAGGAGCAAGCCCGAAGGAGTGATGTGGCTGCCTCGAGGGCAGCCGGGGAATTGAAAGCCGAAAGGGCTGCGCACTGCCGAAGTAGGGCAGAGGTGGCCGAATTGGCCATGAAATTACAGGATGCTACCGACCCCAATGAGGCTCTTGAAAAGGAGCGCTTATCGGAGCGGGAAGACCTGAAGAAGGCCACCGCCGAAGCCAAGGATGCCCGCTCTGCAATGCGGGCTATGAAGGAGGAACTGCGCCAGGCCGGAGAGATCGTGGCTGGCAAGCCTTTTCTGCTGCGTCGCCGGTTTATGGATGGAAAGTATGCTCAATTTGAGCGGCTGTGGAGTCGGGAGGATCCGTATATGGACTTAGCTGCAAGTGCGGCCGATGCCATTAAGCACTTCCGGAGCCAGGGGGATCACGAGACGGAAGAGCTATATTGGTCTCAATTCCACAGTCCGGATCGCTCACTTCCGTTGACAGACCGGTTGGCCGAATGGGCCGAGCTAAATAGATTGTCCGGACTTTCCATGACTGACATCGTGGCCCATGTCTGGCCAGAGAGGTCCAAGGCGACGAGCTACTTCGGCTTACTGCAGCAATTCCTTGGAGCGGTGCCGCATATAAAGGACATGAAGCAGTCGGCCTGCATCGAGGGCGCGCGGATGGCTCTTGCCCGTGTGAAGGCGCATTGTCCGGAGATGGATGCCACCGCTGTTGCCGCCCAGGGTTCGGATGAGAGCCGGCTCCCTGCCGAGCACTACTTCAGGGAAGTTATGCGTGGGGCTCGTGTAATAGAGTCGTAGTGCTCGAAAAATATCACGTTCAAATGAACGTATTAGCTTGTAAATCGATGATTATGTTACAACTGCTTTTTATACTTGTGCGTCCCCAGTAGTAAAACTTCTCCTGTGCGGCCGTTTACGTATACATTTGTATAACTTGAAAGATTGCAGTCTTCGGCTTCAGCCCCCACGCACAGGGTGCGGGGGTGTTCGCAAAAATAGCGCGTTTTCACACTTAATCCGACGTCTCGGTCCTGTTTAAGGAGGTGGTAGCGTAGCAAACTAGGCAATCCGGACTATAATGCTTTATCACTTTCACTTAGCCAGTGGAGCTCGAGGGTGGGGCTACGATATAGCCCCTGGTGGCATCGCCCTTCTCCGAAGTTGGAGCGCGTGTGTGCCTGACCGGGAAACGGTCCTTCGTCAAAGCGGGGAATTCTAAACATTCCGATAGTCGATCGAGTGGTTGACCAGACTCTCGCTGTATCATGACAGTCAGTTTTCGGCTTTCTCTACTGAGGTGCTCGCCCAGCCGAACTGGGGCACAATCGCAGTAGTTCTCCTGGTGCCGCGTTAGCCGATGATACGGAACGTAAGGCAGCAAAACACAGGAGCCGGGCAAACCCAACATTTGACCAAAGACATGATTCGGAGCTGATGCATATAATGCCTAACTCGAGACGCCGAACACTCCCTAAGGTGTTCGGTCTTTATAATAATGGGCAGAACGATGCCCTAAGCCCCTAGTGTCCAGGTACGGGCATGGTCTTCTGACGCGGCCGATGCCAAAGCGTCAGGCTCTGCTTTGGCTATAGGAAGAAACCAAGGGAGAATAACAACAAGAGACAGTAAAAAAGGTTTACGCAGGGTCTTAATCTGAAAAGAATCCTCACAACGGGTCCCTACTGCACGTCTGCGCCTGTGTCTCCGTTGCGCCGTTATCCTGGACGGGTATGCACGTTGTTCATTGCGGTTGTTTGTGCGCGCAGCCCCCTGTGAAGGGGTATGCGGCAAGGGAGCCCCTAGCCTACTGACGCCGGATTCGTCTATCCGAGTCCGGGGTCTTTGAGTGACCCTTGCACTAAAATGACGCCACGCGGACCGGGCATCTTGAGTGTAAGAGACGCGTAATGCGGTATGGCATTGAAGCGGACAAAAGCCTTTCGTCCCAAGAGTGCTTGATATTCACTTTCAAATGGGACGATATGAAAAATTAATTTTTCTCGTCGAAAATTGTTCGGCGATCCGAACACGACTTCTAGTAATATGGAGCCTGTGCACTTGGCGTAAGGGCCTGGCGTCACTCCTTTGAAGGAAGTGCGGATGTGTCGGATGTTAGCAGGGTTTATCCCCATCCTACGGATTGTTTTTGAATACAGCAAGTTTAAGTCGCTGCCTCCGTCCATTTGGACATTGGTAAATTGTAATCCGTCTATTATGGGATTCAATATTAGGGGAGTCCGTCCCGCATTTCGAACGCTTCTGGAATAGTCCATGTGGTCGAAAGTGATTGGTTTTGATATCCAATCTCTACGGTCTACTGGGTTGGACCGTGCGAAGCTCTTTTTAGAAAGTGCCGCACTATTTTTCCGTATTATCACATGAAGTGAGTTTACTGCTTTGACCCCTTGTGGGAAAGTCTTTTGTTTTCCGGTGCTCTGCTGGTGGGGTTTATCTTCTTCGCTTGACGCGTCGAGCCCCTTGTGTTCGGCATTTAGTCGGCCGGACTGTTTAAAAACCCAACAATCCCTGTGGGTGTGATTTGCAGGTCTTCCGGGGGTACTGTGGATTTGACATATCCGACCCAAAATCTTGTTTAAGTTGGACAATTCATCACTGTCATCCTTGAGAGGCTGTGTTTTATTGTTGGGCCGCGAGCTTTTGAATCCGGCGTTGACTGCCGTGCTCTTTGGGCTTTTCTCTTTAATCCGGCGCTGCTCTTTTCTGCGCCGTGATTTTCCATTTCCATCTCTTATCTCGGATGTACTTGGATCGCTGGTGCTGCATCTTGCTAGTTAGCTATCTTCTCCCGCACAGAAGCGGGTCATGAGGCTTGTTAGTGCGGACATTGTCCTTGGTTTCTCTTGACCGAGGTGCCTGGCAAGCCATTCGTCTCGGACATTATGCTTGAAAGCTGCTAAGGCTTCGGTGTCCGGATAGTCGACTATTTGGTTCTTTTTGGTAAGGAACATGTTCCAGAATTTCCGCGCTGACTCTCGGGACTATTGAGTTATATGACTTAGATCATCTGCATCCGGAGGGCGGACGTAAGTCCCTTGAAAATTTGCTCTAAACGCGTCCTCGAGCTCTTCCCAACTTCCAACATTGTTTTCTGGGAGGCTTTTAAGCCAATGACGGGCTGGCCCTTTGAGCTTGAGGGGTAGGTATTTTATGGCGTGGAGATCGTCTCCTCTAGCCATATGTATATGTAGTATATAATCTTCTATCCAGACTCCAGGGTCTGTTGTTCCATCGTAGGCCTCTATGTTGATGGGTTTAAATCTTGCTGGGAATTCATGGTCCAGCACCTCATCGGTGAAACATAGTGGGTGTGCGGCGCCCCTGTATTTGTGTGTGCCGCTATCGTCGGACACTTGGCGTGTTGCCTTGCTTCTTGGGGCCTTCTCCTTTGGCCTGTAAATGGACCTGGCTGGGCCATCTATCCTTCCGAGTTCGTTGGTGGATTTATGTTTGGCGCGCTGTCATAATTTGGCCTGTCATCTGGCCGTCTATCGAACCAGGCAGCCCCTTTATTTTTGGACGGTGGAGGCTCTACGTCCTCCTCGTCGAATTCTGGTAGCAGTTTGCGCTTCGGGTAGCTCTTTGATTGGTGGCCATTGCCGTACTTATCTGCGGTTTTGAGCACTTTGCTCCATCTCATTCTTAGTGTGTCTTCCGTTGTTTTGAGCCTCCGTTTTTCCTTCTTCAGGCTTCTTGCAGTACTGACGAGTCTTTTCCGAAGGTTCTTGCTCTCCGGCGGCGTGTCCGGCATGAGGTCGTCCGGACTGTTATTTTCACCGGGCCTGGACTGATTATCTGACTCGTCATGTTCGGACGGTTGCTTATTTGCATGTTCGTCATCCACTTGTGAGCCCTGCCGTATTGCGGGCTCCTTGGGAGCGTTGTTGTCGTCAAGGCGGGATTTAGGGCGACGTCTGCGCCGCCGTTTTGGTCATTTATCGGCGGGGTCATCTTCTGCCGCGGCCCGTTTGTCCTCGTTATCGCTCTCCTTTGGGGTGTCCACCATATATATGTCATGTGACGAGGTGGTCCTCCCGTGCTTTATATGCTCTGTTTTTTGTTCGTCTCCGGCATCGTCGTCCATTCCGTCGATGTCTTCGGAGTCGTAGTCTAGCATGTCGGTTAGATCGTCGAAAGTGGCTACAAAGTGGATGGTGGGTGGGCTCCGAATTTCTTCGTCGTCCGTACCCCAACCATCCTGGCCATAGTCCGGCCAGGACTCTCCTGATAGCGAGAGATGCTTTAGTGAATTCAGGATATCGCCAAAAGGCGAGTATTGAAAGATGTCCGCGGCGGTGAATTCCATAACCGGCGCCCAATCCGGATCGATTGGTAGGGGCGCGGGAGGTTCGGAGTCCGGCGTGGAGTCCGGCGCCTTGGAATCACGAGTTTCGCAGGGGACAAGATTAGTGTTCGGCTCCATCGCCGTGGATGTTGAAGCCCCCAGGGCGGCGTCTATCCACCGGCCCTCGATTTGGGCGATCGGCTCCGGGCTAATGGTCGAAGCGGATCCGTGTGCGGCCACCAAGGCACTGTTCGGCGGCAGAGCTAGATCATGCCCATCGTTACAGTGCGGCACGCTTGGCTGTGGCCCGAGTCCGTCGAAGATCAAGTCTCCGCGGACATCGGCCGTGAAGTTTAAGCTTCCGAATCTGACCTGACGGCCAGGGGCGTAGCTCTCGATCTGCTCCAGATGGCCAAGTGAATTGGCCCGCAGTGCGAAGCCGCCGAATACGAAGATCTGTCCGGGGAGAAAAATCTCACCCTGGACAGCGTTGTTGGTTGAAGATGCCATCAAGCCTATCGGTGACGACACAGAGGATCTCTCAATGAAAGCACCAATGTCGGTGTCAAAACCGGCGGATCTCGGGTAGGGGGTCCCGAACTATGCGTCTAGGCGGATGGTAACAAGAGACGAGGGACACGATGTTTTTACCCAGGTTTGGGCCCTCTCGATGGAGGTAAAACCCTACGTCCTGCTTGATTAATATTGATGATATGGGTAGTACAAGAGTGGATCTACCACGAGATCAAAGAGGCTAAACCCTAGAAGCTAGCCTATGGTATGATTGTTGTAATGTATGTCGTCCTACAGACTAAAGCCCTCCGGTTTATATAGACACCGGAGGAGGCTAGGGTTACACAGAGTCGGTTACAATGGTAGGAGATCGACATATCCGTATTGCCAAGCTTGCCTTCCACGCCAAGGAAAGTCCCATCCGGACACGGGACGGAGTCTTCAATCTTGTATCTTCGTAGTCTTGGAGTCCGGCGGATAATGATAGTCCGGCTGTCCGGACACCCTCTGGTCCAGGACTCCCTCAGATAGGGTTTGGATATACTTTTGTGCCCATGGGCGGCGCCCAAACTCGACCCGATTGCTCGCGAGTAGGTCATGGATAAAATCTTGTACCCATGGGTATATCCAAACCCGACCCGATAGTATGCATTAATGGGCAAAAATCTGCTATCCCTAGCCACAGTCACATGTCCCACTGCAATTTTACACTTCCTTACGTAAAACTTGCAAAAGAAATTGAACAATCCCCACCGTAACTTTCATAAGTTGACATTCAATCCCCACTAACATACTCCAGTGCCCCTTCCCTTATTTTTATCTCCTTGTTAAATGACTCGTCATTCTTATCTTTTAGAAAAATACTGAATGATATTAGGTTATTAGTGGACATTGATTTACCATAAGTTAGTGTATTACAATAAGTGAAGCCTTAGCCTGCCACAAGGTGAATAATGGAAGAGCTTATGTTAATATTGTGTTATGTATTATCTACATGTCTTGAGAGGACCCAATGGATATCTAGTGGGTATGGATATTCATCGGGTTTGGACATGGACACAATTTTTCACCCATGGATTTTTTCATGGGCGGGCAAAGACTGTCTTCATGGATATGGATATGGATTTGATTTTGTTCAACCCGATCCAAACTCAACTGTCGGTGTCAAAACCGGCGGATCTCGGGTAGGGGGTCCCGAACTGTGCGTCTAGGCGGATGGTAACAGGAGACAAGGGACACGATGTTTTTACCCAGGTTCGGGCACTCTCGATGGAGGTAATACCCTACTCCTGCTTGATTAATATTGATGATATGGGTAGTACAAGAGTAGATCTACCACGAGATCAGAGAGGCTAAACCCTAGAAGCTAGCATGGTATGATTGTTGTTCGTCCTATGGAGTAAAACCCTCCGGTTTATATAGACACCAGATAGGGTTAGGATTACACAGAGTCGGTTTCAATGGTAGGAGATCTACATATCCGTATCGCGAAGCTTGCCTTCCACGCCAAGGAAAGTCCCATCCGGACACAGGACGAAGTCTTCAATCTTGTATCTTCATAGTCCAGGAGTCCGGCCAAAGGTGATAGTTCGGCTATCCGGACAACCCCTAATCCAGGACTCCCTCACCGACCCATTGCCATCCTTAGCCGACACGTGTTTCCTCCAGCCAATGACGATTTTACACGTGGAAAATCCTCATTGGTCGGGGCTGTTAACGGGTTATCGGATCCAAAACCCGACTCGATAGCTTAACGGTGTTTCGTTACGGTGGATGCCACGTGTCGGTCACCCTTGACGAAAGCACTTCTGTGACGCGCGATTTATCATCATGGAAGTGGACACTTCCGTGATGATAATTTTGGTAATGTCATGGAACACTTCTACGACAGCACATGTATGACTATCTTGATTCTGTCATAAATTTGTCATGGACGTACATGCATGACAAAAACGCGACCTACTGTGACAAACACGTATCATTACGGAAGTGTATTTTTTTGTAGTGCTAGCCCGTAGCAATAACAATGCAAGCGAACCTGGCACCTCTAAAGCCAGAGATAGCAACGGCAAGCCCCGACGCAACAGACACAAGCGTCGAAGCAACGGTGACAATACCGATGACACTGCAGTCAACGCCGGATTCAGTGGCTCCAAGTCCGGCCAGCGGAAGAAGCCATTTAAAAGGAATAATCCGGGCTCATCCAGCTTGGACCACATACTCGATCGTCTGTGTCAGATACACGGCACCCCCGATAAGCCAGCCAATCATACCAGCAGAAGTTGTTGGGTCTTTAAGCAGGCCAGCAAGTTAAATGCCGAGAACAAGGAAAAGGGGTCGCAAAGTGAGGACGATGAATAGGAGCCCCGTCCACCGAACACAGGGGGATAGAAGAAGTTCCCCCCTCAGGTTAAAACGGTGAACATGATATATGTCACCCATATCCCCAAGAGAGAGCGCAAACGCGTGCTCAGGGACGTCTATGCGATAAAGCCAGTCGCCCCAAAATTCAATCCATGGTCGTCATGCCCGATCACTTTCAATCGCAGGGACCACCCGACCAGCATTCGTCATGGCGGTTCAGCCGCATGGGTCCTCAACCCAATAATTGACGGATTCCACCTCCCGCGAGTCCTCATGGACGGTGGCAGCAGCCTCAACCTGCTATATCAGGATACAGTGTGCAAAATGGGCATCAATCCATCAAGGATCAAGCCCACAAAAACTACCTTTAAAGGAGTTATACCAGGTGTAGAGGCCCGCTGCACGGGCTCAATCACATTGGAGGTTGTCTTCGGATCTCCGGACAACTTCCGAAGCTAAGAGTTGATCTTCGACATCGTCCCCTTCCTTAGTGGTTATAACGCCCTACTTGGACGAATTACATTTGCTCGATTCAATGTGGTGCCACACTATGCTTATCTATAAGATGCCCAGACCACGCGGTGTCATAACAGTCAATGGAAACACAGAGCGCTCACTCCATACTGAGGAGCACACAGCCGCTCTGGCAGCAGAGGTACAGAGCGGCCTTATCAAGCAGAACTTTAATTCGATGGCCAAGCTCCTGGACACTGTCGAACGAGTTCGAACTACTCTGCAGCAGGACAGTCCAGCTCATCAAGAGCTCGACTAGCAATTTGGCCTCCGTCTCAGTCCCGACCAAATGGCAGCGTACGTACCGTGCGTACATAACTATGCAATCAAAATATGGGGCATAGACAGAGGCGTAATGTTATTGTGGCCCATCATACGGCTCACACACATACCTTTTCGTTTTCCTTCTTATCATTTTTTCACATGCCCCTCCCGACGGCCTGATCATCGATCCTTTCGAAGGATATATATATACCAAGGCGGCAAGCAGTACGGACGTGTGGGGGAATCTCTAGATGTTTCTTCTTAATGATCATTCTACCTGTCTTCAGGACCCGCACGCAGCTCCCCCTTGGTCTTGGTAGGTTAAACAGCCATATTGTTTATCGCACTATTTGTACAAATACGCTTTGACGTATTAATCAAATTACAATAAAAATAGTCTGCGGCCCAACTTATGTGGCATTAGCTTACTACTTAATTTTATTTCGTTATTATTATCGATTGCACCCGTACACTTTGGTACGCTTTAAATTCGCCAGTGGCTTCATTATGCTCCATACTACGGCAAGAAAGTTCGAACACTTTTTACAGTACAGTTCGGCACCCCGAATTTTAGCATTATATGCATTGGCTCTGAATCATGTCTTTGGTCAATAGTTGGGTTGCCCGGCTCCTGTGCTTACTACCTTACATTCCGCTCTATCGGCTAGGGTAATAAAAGGAGAACTACTGCGATTTTGTCTCTGGTTTATCTGAGCAAACACCTCAGTAGAGAAAGCCGAAAACTGACTATCATGATGTGGCGAGAGCTGGTCAGCTATTCGGAGGTTTAAAATCTTTTGCGATTTTTTCCGCCTTGTGCGACGAATCGGCCTTCACCCGATCAGGTGTCTACAACACCCTAGTCCGGATTAAATACTAACTAGGTCTGCGCCTACATTTCTATTTGTCAAACTCCTATGGCTAAGTGAGGGTGATAAAGCCACGTAGTCCAATTGCCTGGTTCGTTGCGCTAAACACCTCCTTCAAGGACCAAACTTTTGGATAAAGAGTGTTTAGATTCATCCCGAACACCCCCGTACTACCTACATGGGGGCTGAAGCCGATGACTGGCCAACTCTCAGATTTAACAAAACGGCCGCACAGGAGGTAAAATTTTACATAACGGCTCTGTTTCATAATACAGGAAGGGACAATATGAATGACTTCATTCAAAGATAATGTCTTTTGAACACTGCCCCTCTACAATGCGGGATCCCTTCAGGACATCTTCAAAATACTGCTCGGGCGTGCGGAGCTCTTTGCCCGCGGGCGGGCCCTCCGTCGTAAGCTTCACGGTGTCCATCTTCGCCCACTGTATCTTGACACGGGGGAAGGCCATCCGCGCGCCTTCGATGCAGACCGACCGCTTGATGGCATCTAGCCGAGGGCAGGCATTGACCAGCCGCTTCACAAGCCCAAAGTAGCTGCTGGGTATGGCTTCGGCAGGCCATAGCCGGATTAAATCATTCATGGCTAGTTCGTCCACCCTATGCGGTTCGACCAGCTGTTTTAGCTGATAGCTAAAGGGCACCGGATGTTCTGGCGCAAGGTATTGCAACCAAAACGGCTTCTTCGTGGAGCTAACCTCTTTGGCTCGGAAGAACTCCGCATCGTCAGAAACACTGCGCGGCAGATCCGCAAATGCCCCTGGAGAACTCCAAATCCAGGTTAGTAAGAGATACCTTTTCTTCACATACTTTCTCTACATAATAAAGGCCTTACCCGCCACGATTTTTCCGGCCTCCTGGATTTCCCGGAGGGGCCCTGGGCTTCAACCCGGGCATCGTGTGCACTTTGGCGGGCCTTGGAAAGTTCAGACTCTTGATCCGCAATGTTACACTCCAAGGACTCGCATTTCTTCACGGAGTCCTGGAGCTCCTGTTGGACCTCACCGACCCTGGTCTCATGCTTCTCACGGGCGGCTTGTTCCTTGGCCGCTCTCTCCTCGGCCTCGGCCAGCGCCTTCTTGAGGGTCTCCACCTCGGTCGCCATTCCTAACAAATATCATGGCACTTTGGTCAGCACAAATCATTCATCCTTTCTGAATATACACAAGGTTATTGCATACCTTGATTGTCTTCCATCTGTTTTGTCACACGGCCGAGCTCTTCCTCGGTCCGCTCCAGACTCTGCTTCAGTCCGGATACCTCAGCAGCATGAGAGGTCGTAGCCAGCAACGATGCCTGCTTATTCATATAGACATGTCCGGTTAGTCTCCTACGAAAGTTATTTGATCCTCTATCTGGTTTTTCTTTCCGAACACCGGATAGAGTCTCAGGGGCTACTGTCTATACTATGACATTCTTTTTATATAATTGTGTCGCTTACCTCAAAACCTGTTAGAAGGCTGGTACAGGCGTCACTCAGCCCGCTCTTAATGGACCGAACCCTCTCAACCACTGTAACCATAAGGATACGGTGTTCCTCAACAATGGAAGAGCCTTGTAGCGCTTCCAGCAAATTATCCAGTGCCTCTGGATGGACAGAGGTCACCGGCGGAATAGGCGCACCTCCTTCTTTCGAAAGAGGCTGCTTGCCTGATTCCGGAGCCGTATAGGTCTCTGGAATTGTATTCGGCTGGGGGGGCGAATTGGATAAAGCCCCCATCTCTAGTTTCCATGGAGATTTGCTCCCCCATGTGTCCGGCGGCCGAGGTTTCACCCTCTGGCGCCGCCTTGACGGCCTCCTGCGTCTCTCCCTGGCCTGGGGTCCTTCGGGACAACACCTCGGTGTCATCGATGGCCTTGGGAGAGGAGGCCGCTGGAAGGGACCCGCTGTCCATCACCTTCGGGTCCAGCGAATTCCCCGTAGATGAGGGTTGCTGGAGGACGAAACGGGTCGGGCTACAGCACATGATTTGACATGTTAAAACCATGATGTAAAAGGGCCGGATATATGAGCACATCTTCGAGTACTTACAATTCGGCCAGGGGCTTATCCCTGGGGCGCCATTCGGAGCTGCTATCGATGTCCCACACGGAGTTGTCTACAAGGGAGACTGAGGGAGTCCTGGACTGGGGGGTGTTCGGATAGCCAGACTATCATCATCGGCCGGACTCCAAGACTATGAAGATACAAGATTGAAGACTTCATCCCGTGTCCGGATGGGACTTTCCTTGGCGTGGAAGGCAAGCTTGGCGATATGGATATGTAGATCTCCTACCATTGTAACCGACTCTGTGTAACCCTAGCCCTCTCCGGTGTCTATATAAACCGGAGGGTTTTAGTCCGTAGGACGAACAACCATTACAACAATCATACCATAGGCTAGCTTCTAGGGTTTAGCCTCCTTGATCTCGTGGTAGATCCACTCTTGTACTACCCATATCATCAATATCAATCAAGCAGGAGTAGGGTTTTACCTCCACCGAGAGGGCCCGAACCTGGGTAAAAACATCGTGTCCCTTGTCTCCTGTTACCATCCGCCTAGACGCACAGTTCGGGACCCCCTACCCGAGATCCGCCGGTTTTGACACCGACAGAGACCCTCCCCTTCTTGGGCGCCTCAGCCTCCAGATGCGTGGAGGCCGCTCTCTTATTCCTTCCCTCCACAGGGGGGAGAGTTGCTTTCTTCTTCCTCCTCTTCCTCGTCGTCGGTGGCGGGAGGGGAATGGATTTTGGCGTCTTCGGACATCATGTTCGAAGTGCCCTTATGGCGGAGGCCACCTCTAGTCCCGTTTGTCTTCTTCTCCGGCGCTTGATAGGGCGCAGGAACCAGCATCTTCGTCAGAAGTGGAATTGCTGGGTCTTCGAGCAGCGGAGCCGGACAGTGAATCCGCTTCGCCTTCTTTGTCCAGCCCTGAGATAATCAATAGGGAGGCTTAGGCGTCTTCCTCGAGTATGCAAGTAAAGGATGCACCTTGAAATACGAAAAACTTACCGGAGTAGCGGGATGGGCCAGGTCGTGCCCACGGTCCTTGGTCGTATCCGGCCACATCTCGTTGGACTTGAAAAGCACCTTCCAGATGTCTTCGTGTGTAGTTCCGAAGAACTGCAGCAAGGTCTGGTGCTTGGACGGATCGAACTCCCACAAATGGCAAGTCCGGCTTTGGCACGGAAGGATCCGGCGAACAAGCATCACCTGGATCACATTGACAAGCTTAATGTTCTTGTCTACCATGCTCCTGATGTGTGTCTGGAGTGTTGTCAGCTCGTCCGATGAAGACCAGTCTAGGCCCTTCTCTTGCCAGGAGGTGAGCCGCATCGGGGCTATGGACTGGAATTTGGGAGCCGCGTCCCAGTTGGCGTCGCGCGGCTCTGTGATGTAGAACCACTACTGTTGCCACCCTTTGACGGACTCCACGAAAGTACCTTTTGGCCATATGACGTTGGGCATCTTGCTCATCATGGCGCATCCGCACTCCGCGTGTTGACCGCCCACGACCTTCGGCTTCACATTGAATATCTTTAACCACAATCTGAAGTGGGGTGGGATGCGGAGGAAGGCCTCGCACACGACGATGAATGCCGAGATGTTGAGGAAGGAGTTGGGGGCTAGATCATGGAAATCTAGCCCATAGTAGAACATGAGTCCGCGGACGAATGGGTGGAGAGGAAATCCCAACCTGCTGACGAAGTGGGGGATGAACACTACCCTTTCATGGGGCTCCGGGGTGGGGATGATCTGTCCCTTGGCCTGAAACCGGTGGGTGACTTCCTTGGCCAAATACCCAGCCTCCCGGAGCTTGGTAATGTCATTCTCCTTGACGGAGGAGGCCATCCACTTGCCCTGCGCTCTGGATCCAGACATGATCAGGAGTGCTTTCTTGAGGCGGAGAGGATGAGGACCTGGGCATTGGAGCTTGAGAGTGGGTGGGAAGATAGAGAGAAGGCATGGGCGAAAGGGGTGAATCCTTATCTCCTTATAAAGGTAGCGAATATCAAGCGCCTCCCCACTCGCCTTAAAACTCGCCTATTCCCCAAGGGCCATGCAAACGGCACGATTGGGTTACCCACGCCCATATTGATGAGAATCCCGCGATAAGGGGACACGATATCTGCTTCGACAAGACGTGCCAATAAAACCACACCTTGAAACATGGAGCGGGAGGCTAAAAACGGTTCGAAATAATGACCGGGCGGCGACGTGATGTCATGCTACGAAAGTTGTCAGTAGATTGGACTCGTGAAAATATTGTACTCTCTGTGGATATGTGTGGTGTTTGTTTTACAGAACTAGACACGTTCTTTGTGTTCAAGAGCTGTTTTGGAGTATTCGGAGGAGGAACCCTCCTTGCAATGCTGAAGACAATCTGTGTGTCAGACATCGTCATTGAAGCTTGGTTCAGGGGCTACTGAGTGAGCCCTGAATTAAGGGGTCCTCGGGCGTCCGACCTATTGGACATGGGCCGGACTAATGGGCCATGAAGATGCAAGACAGAAGACTCTCTCCGGTGTCCGGATGGGACTCTCCTTGGCGTGGATGGCAAGCCTAGCGTTCGGATATGAAGATTCCTTTCTCTGTAACCAACTTTGTACAACTCTAGTCCCCTCTGGTGTCTATATAAACCGGAGGGTTTAGTCCATAGAGGCAATCACAATCATACATGCTAGACTTCTAGGGTTTAGCCATTACGATCTCGTGGTAGATCAACTCTTCTAATACTCATATTCATCAAGATCAATCAAGCAGAAAGTAGTTTATTACCTCCATAGAGATGGCCCAAACCTAGGTAAACATCGTGTCCCCTGTCTCCTATTACCATCGACCATAGACGCATAGTTCGGGACCCCCTACCAGAGATCCGCCGGTTTTGACACCGACACCAGGTACCCCAACTTGCGTAGAATGTGATGTTTTAGTCCTAAACTTGCAAAATGCAACTCCACCATACCCCAACTTGCATTGCATGTGATGATTTAGTCCCGGGCCTATCACAGCTTGACAAGTGGCAGCCAGGTGGCTGGACCAGTCGTCGCCCACTCTTTTGCAAGAAACCCCCTGCCGTTTTGCCTAATCAACTAGCAGTAGAACGCCTGAATTAAATCTGTCTAGAATCCCACTCGCGTCCGCTTGTTCCCCATCTGCCTCCGACAGCTCCAGGGCCAGCTCTTAGCTCGACGCTACCAGCAAGCTCGCCACCGCCTTCCAGCTCTCTACCGCAGTCCAGATCGGTGCCATGGTCTCCTGGTTGGACAGTTCATCCTTGGCGTCGTCGTCAGACAGTGACTCAGTCACCAGTCAGGTTAGCCGTTGGCTCCCCCATAGCAACGCAGTTAGGGTTAGGGTTCCAGCAGTAAAATTTGGCTAGAACATGAAGATGTTGATTTGTTATTCTTGTAGGCACTTGCCACCATTTTCTGCTAAGAATGGAGAGGCCCTGCTACTAAATTTGTGTATAGATGTGAGCACCAAGATGTGTGCGAGAAGTTTGTTGCCTCTGATTCAGTCGATAGTGACTGAACTCTGAACAATTGTTGGCCAGCTTCTGATTCATGGCAATTAGCAGCAAACTCAGTGTTCTTGTCTAGTTTCTTCTTGATCTTTGGGCATATTCTCTGCCTTGCACACTTCTCTATTGCCTCTCTCTGTTTACTCACTAGCCTTTGCATGATCTTGTAAAATATATATTCAAGCATTGACAATACCTCCATCTCTCTGCTCTCCAGAATGTAGTTGTAAAAAATGTTGCACCAATTCTGATTAGTATGATGTCATAGAATGTTGCAACAATACAACAAAATTAAAACATAGGAAGAGGTACGGTACTTCATAAACTGTTGCAGAGGATGTACCAGTTAAGTACTTTAGAGTTATTGTTCAGCAGAATATCACACTTAGAAAAAACACAAAAAAATGCTTTACACCATGTCTTTTCATTGGATCCAGTCTTTCAGTCCAGTTGAAGGCAGCTGAGCTGTGTCCATCCATTTTCTCGCATTTCTGGCCCCACTTCACCCTGTTTGGTGCTCTTGCAATGGCCCACGGATCTTGCTTCAGCAACTCTCCTTTGTGCTTCTCATTGAAATTCTGATAAATATGCCTAACACAAAACCTATACTCAGCATCTGGCCAGATTTTTTGCACAACATTAATCAAACCTTTCTGCTCATCACTCATAACACTGAAAGGAGCAGTATTTGTGATGTTAAGATCATCTCCCAAAGTAGTGAGAAACCACTCCCAAGAACTTGTGCACTCTACTTCTACCCAACCCATTGCAATGGGGAAAATGCAGTCATTAGGATCAATACCTACAGCACTAAGCAACACTTCTTTAAACCTAGTTTTCATGTGACAACCATCAATGAAAATATTAGGCATGCACCCCTTGAGCCACCCCCTTTTACATGCATCATAAGACCAATATAGAGTTTTCAGACATTTTCTGCCCAGTGGGAAATCTTTGTCTTTAACAAGCTTAGTTGACAGAAGAAATGCAGACCCAGGGTTGGTACTCCTCAATTCATGCCCATAATCCCAAAGCATATTGAATTGCTCTTCTTCATCACCATGTATCTCCTTAAGTGTTGTTGTTCTTGCCCTAGCTAGCTTCCATCTGTTAGGGGTGACATGAAATTCGTTGGTGATCTTTCTTGAAAATGTACCTAGTGACATCTTCTGGTCATCTCTAAACTCATCTATGAAATACTTGCACAGGAATTTTGCTGCCAGTGACCTTAACTTCCATTTCTTCTGGCATTTATGTTCTCCATATTAAGTCTTGATGACAAATCTTCCTGTCATATTGTCATTGCCAGCAAAAAGGTACCAAGGGAAACCACTTTCACAAACTGCCTCAAGTCTCCTCTTGTCATTCTTTATCTTCTTGATCTGCACTCTGTTTCTAACTAAATATGCAGTCAGTGTGTGTCTTAGCTCCACCACATCAGCAAATACCATCCCTACTTTAAAAATAGGGGAAATCATGTCACCTTTGCATTCAAAGCTTTAAACTTATAGCTAAGTTCATCTACTTGCTCAATTGATAGGTTCAGATCTTCATCCTCAAGCAAATAGTCAGGTTCCACATCTTCTTCCTCTTGCTCAACTTCTTCATCAACATCAAAGTCAATGTTGTCATCATCAAGATCATCATCACCATCATCTATGTCACAGTCAATACCACTGAAATCTGAATCTGAAACAATTATATCTTCAATAAATGTTTGTCCATGTTTAGTTAGCATGTTGTGCTCAATGATACGTCTCCAACGTATCTATAATTTTTTATTGTTCCATCCTATTATATTATCTATCTTGGGTGTTTAATATGCATTTATATGCTATTTTATATGATTTTTGGGACTAACCTGTTAACCTAGAGGCCAGTGCTAGTTTATGTTTTTTCCTTGTTTTTGAGTGTCGCAGGAAAGGAATATCAAACGGAGTACAGTTGACCTGAAACTTTCCCACGAATGTTTTTGGACCAAAAGAAGCCCACGAAGTACCAGAGATGGACCAAAGAGTCCCGAGGCCTCCACAAGGGTGGAGGGCGCCCCCGCCCCCCTAGGGCGCGCCCTCCTACCTTGTCGGCTCCTCGTGGGCCCCCCTGGCTCGAAACTGGCGCCAAAAATTCTTATAAATGCAGTAACCCCGAAAAAGAAACCTAGATCGGTAGTTCCACCGCTGCAAGCCTCTATAGCCACCAAACAACAATCGGGGCCCTGTTCCGGCACCCTGCCGGAGGGGGAAATCGTCACCAGTGGCCATCTTCATCATCCCGGCGCTCTCTATGACGAGGAGGGGGTAGTTCACCCTCGGGGCTGAGGGTATGTACCAGTATCTATGTGTTTGATCTCTCTCTCTCCCTCTCTCTCTCTCACGTGTTCTTGATTTGGCATGATCTTGATGTACTGCGAGCTTTGCTATTATAGTTGGATCTTATGATGTTTCTCCCCCTCTACCTTCTTGTAATGGATTGAATTTTCCATTTGAAGTTATCTTATCGGATTAAGTCTTTAAGGATTTTGAGAACACTTGATGTATGCCTTGCATGTGCTTATCTGTGGTGACAATGGGATATTCACGTGATCTACTTGACGTATGTTTTGGTGATAAACTTGCGGGTTCTGTGACCTTGTGAACTTATGCATAGGGGTTGGCACATGTTTTCGTCTTGACTCTCCGGTAGAAACTTTGGGGCACTCTTTGAAGTTCTTTGTGTTGGTTTGAATAGATGAATCTGAGATTGTGTGATGCATATTGTATAATCAAATCCGTGGATACTTGTGGTGACATTGGAGTATCTAGATGACGTTAGGGTTTTGGTTGATGTGTGTCTTAAGGTGTTATTTTAGTACGAACTCTAGGGATGTTTGTGACACTTATAGGAATAGCCCAATAGATCGATCAGAAATAATAACTTTGAGGTGGTTTCGTACCCTACAATAATCTCTTCATTTATTCCCCGCTATTAGTGCCTTTGGAGTGACTCTTTGTTGCACGTTGAGGGATTGTTATATGATCTAACTATGTTATGATTGTTGAAAGAACTTGCACTAGTGAAAGTATGAACCTTAGGCCTTGTTTCGAAGCATTGCAATACCGTTTTTGCTCACTTTTGTTACTTGCTACCTTGTTGTTTTTATATTTCAGATTACGAAAACCTATATCTACCATCCATATTGTACTTGTATCACCATATCTTCGCCAAACTAGTCCACCTATAGAATTTACCATTGTATTATGTGTGTTGGGGACACAACAGACTCTTTGTTATTTGGTTGTAGGGTTGTTTGAGAGAGACCATCTTCATCCTACGCCTCCCACACGCATTGATAAACCTTAGGTCATCCACTTGAGGGAAATTTGCTACTGTCCTACAGAACTCTGTGCTTGGAGGCCCAACAGTACGAGTCTACAAGAAGAAGGTTGCATAGTAGATATCACTCAGCATCCTCAATCAGCAAACTCTGTGGGTTTGTTCCATTTGCTGGAATCTCTGACAAGGGATCTGCCACAAAGACTGAAATTAGGCTATGGGAAGAGGATGCACTTGCTGTAGCAAAACTTGATGTTGCTGTTAGTAAAGACAGTGGTAATGTGCACAACAAATCAGACCTGAAGTTGCTGATGAAATCGGTATGGTCAACCATGAGTACAAGCATTTTATGCTCAGCACTAGCTCTTATCATATGCTGCACATCCTCATCATCTCCAATTCTGATCAAACTAACTGAGATTGGTTTATTTGGTTTGCACCAGTAAATGATGTGCTCAATCACAGGATATCCCAACCAAAGCAAGTGTTGTCAAGGAATGCATAGGAGAAAGTGCCAGAGTCAACATAGTCTAGCTCCTCAACAGAAGGGTTCCAGTACTCCAGCTTACTAATTGGGCCACAGATAATTTCACCATGCTCAAGTTCCACTGTAAAAAAAGGACTTTCTACCCTTTCTCCATTTGTTGCATCACACACTGCATCCAAAAAATGAACTTCGTAATGACTAAGCACTGCATAAATGAACTTCATAAGTGCACAAAATTCAGAAAAGTTCAGAAACAATATTCAGTTAACTGAATATTCAGTTGAATGAAAATAATTCAATTAACAAGATGCATCAGATTTAGTAAACTACAACAACTTAAGGTGCATCAGATTTAGTAAACTACAACAACTTTCAGTTAACTACAGTAAGCTGAAAATATCCACTTAACTATAGTAAACTAAAAATATTCAGTTAACTACAGTAACTGGACATATTTAGTTTACAACAGTAAACTGAAAAATATTCAGTTAACTACGGTAAACTCAATATATTGAGTTTACTAAAGATAAACTAACCATAAATGAAATACAACATTAGCAAGACCATTCAATTAACTGAAACTTCACTGCAGATATCATTAGCATTACCAAAACTAAACTAAATGGTTCAACAACTTAGCCCAGTTTACACTCTGTATAAAACATCTTCAACAGCAAAAAAGAGTTTAAGTTAACAACACAAACAGATGCATGAGTGGAGTACAAGCTAGAGCAGAACTAAAAGCCAACTAAAAAGGCATGAACATCTAATTTATCCGCCATAAACCCTAGCTCTCATGTCGAACCCAAACCTAAAATCGTCGGCCGAAACCCTATCTCTATTGCGCCATATATGACCCTATGCAAGAAACACCACTACACGGCCTTAGATTGAGAACAAATGGCACCGATTGGAGCTGATGTGCACGGCGCAAACGGCGGGGCGACGAGCCACAGAGCAAAGCAGAGGATAGGGAGATGGAGGAAAACGGCTCACAGTAATCAGGAGGGAAGATGCCGAACAGGCGGACGAGATGAGCAGATTCAGGCGCCTCGACGCCGCCGGCGAACGGCGGCGTCGACACCTCCATCGCTGACATTACCATCACCCTCGCCAGCCCGTGAACTCCTGTCCCCCCCCCCCCCCCCGACAGGACAGCGACCAACTGAATCCTCTTGAACGAACACGAACTGGATTCCAGACAAATTTAATTCAGGTGCTCTGTACTGCGGGTTGATTAGAAAGAACGGTAGGGGGGTTTCTTGCAAAAGAGCGAGCGACGACCGGTCCAGCCACCTGGCTGCCACTTGTCGAGCTATGATAGGCCGACGACTAAAACATCACATGCAGTGCAAGTTAGGGTATGGTTGAGTTGCATTTTGCAAGTTTGGGACTAAATCTGTACATTCTACCCAAGTTGGGGTACATGGGTGCTTTCACCTCTAGTTTTATATCTCTAAATTTACATCATTTATTGAAGCTGCTCTTAACCAAGTAAAGTAGTTGTTGAGGTAGGTATCATATGATGGCCTGTTGGGATACTCTAACTCGGTTAGAGGTTAGAGTTAGATTCTAACCCTGAATCAACCCTGAACTAACTCTAACCAAAGAGGTGTTTGAATGGCAGGGTTAGATTGATAATAAATGCTTTTTCTCACTCATTTGGCTACTTTGGACCCTATTACCTGCCGGATTTGGCGGAGCGACCCTAGCCGAGGAAGACGGGGACACGCCCGGCAAGGAGCCACACTGGCCTCTCGCGCAGCTCGCCGGCGGAATCCGCCGTCCCTGCGCAAGGAGTCGCGCTGGCCGAGGCTGACGGGGACGGGTCGCGCAAGGAGCCGCGACTACTTACTGGCGGGCGGACGGGCCGCAGGGAGACGGGGTTGGAACGGGAGGATAGGGCGGGGATGCTTACCGGCGGCGGACGGGAGCGCGGATACGGTGAGGCGCCTTCACGGGCGGTGCGAGAAGGAGGGAGGGAGAGGACGAGATGTTTCGAGGAAGTGGAGAGGGATCTGCTGTGGGGAGAGCGAGAGAAAAAAATATTTTTTTAATGGTCCCAGAAAAACTAACCTAAATAAGCATCTCTTGAATGGGTTAGATTTTTTGGGTGGGTTAGATGCATCTAACCAAACTAACCATCCTGTTTGGATATTTTTGGGTTAGTTGAGTCCAAACTAACCCAAACTAAAACTCGTGTGAAACCTCGTCGGACCGAGCAAAGTAATTGCTGAGGCAGGCAGTCAGGACGGGGACCGAGCAAAGGAATTGCTGAGGCAGGTAGTGGACGAGACTGTAGAAAGATTCCACGCTGCAAGTAGCACATGTGTTCCTGCAAAGCTGCCTCGGTGCTGTATGCCATGTGAATCGATTCTCTTTTCTCAAAAGTAGTGTGGTACCCTACCGTGTTTCATTAGTCTTGCCGGCTCCATAGACAAAGGATTCTTTCTTCCCTGCCATCGCCATCTGCAAGCCCAAATCAACAGAGAGAGAGAGCAACAATGGCGGAAGTTCTGGTGAGCGCATCGACAGGGGCAATGGGTTCCCTCCTGCGGAAGTTGGGAGCTATGTTGACGGATGAATACAAGCTGCTCAAGAACGTCCGTGGGGACATCAAGTTCCTCAAGGACGAGCTGGAGGTCATGTGCGCGTTCCTCCTCAAGATGTCAGATGTGGAGGAGTCCGACGAACCAACAAAGCTGCGTGTGACGGCGGTGCGGTAGATGTCCTATAAGATAGAGGACAACATCGACAAGTTCATGGTCCTCGTGGAACACGAGTCCTCCGGCTCCGAGGCGGCTCATGGCGTCGCCAAGCTCATGGACAAGTGCAAGAACTTGCTGCCGGACATCAAGACCCGCCGCAGGATCGCCAAGGAGGTCAAAGACATCAAGAAACAAATTAAGGATGTCAGCGACAGATTTTCAAGGTACCAAATCTGGTTCTCTTTACAGTACTATTAGTACCTACCATCAGATTTGTGACCGATTTATTGCCACTCAAGGTACAAGATTGACGAGTCCTCCTCCTCTATGCCGGCAAAAGACAAGGTCGACCCTCGACTTCGTGCAGTCTACAAAGACGCCACAGAGATCGTCGGAATTGATGGACCAAAAGATGAACTTGTCAAGTGGCTGAATCAGAAAGAGGGCCAATCACTTAAATCTGTCTCTATTGTTGGATATGGAGGGTTGGGCAAGACCACGCTCGCCAACCAGATCCGGGTCAACCTTGGAGCGACCTTCGACTGCGGGGCTTTTGTCTCGATTTCACGCAAGCCTGACATGAAGGCGATATTAAGATCTATATTATCACAAATCACCAAGAAAAACGATGCTTGCTCCAGATTAGATGATATACAACTCATCATCGACAAGATTCGAGAATTCCTCCAAGACACAAGGTATGTATGTGAGATCTGCTACAAAGTACCATTGCTTAATTAGCTCGTGTATAACCCGTTGCCTAGAATTTTGCTAATGAAGATTGCTTTGTGTGATTTACATTCGTCCTCAACTTGTATGACTGCGTTTGAAATTTGAAGTCATTGTTTCTTGCAACTTATGTCGATCTGTTCACTATAAGATTAGCTAAAATCTGTATGCCGATTTCTGTCGCCACACATTATCTAATTGTCAAACTTGCGGCTATGTTCTGTTTATTAAATAATTGTGACATGGCGCCAGTGAAAACAATAGAGTACATGCAATTCCCTTTTTTTGTATACAAGACAAATATCCGCACGCACCACATGACTGCAAATACATCTATCTTCTAAGGACCCAAAGCACTTGCATGTGCGGACCACTGTTACTGGATATGCAGTACATTAAGTTTGTGATTAGCCACTTTAAGAACATAGGGTTCCTAGAGGCTATAAACCTACGGTTATCAGTATTATAATCCTGAATGGATATCAAACATCCGTTGAAGAATCTATACCCATAACACAAAAAGAGAAAAGAGAAGAATTAATCATAGTCAGATCGGACCAGCCTGACTAGCGTAACATAATGATAACCACTCAATATGTGGTCCTACCAATCATAAGGAAATAACTTGTTACCAAAAAGACAAAAGAAAATAGGTAATCCCCACCATTGTTTCCATATATATCCTCTTGCTAACATGCTATTGGCAGTGGCAAAACATTGTATCTTGCCACTGGCAACAGCTGCCTCGACTCGGCCTGAGCATCTCATCAAGGAATTCACAATTTTTCCTCTTGGTTGTTAAATCTTGCTCTTTTTTGTTTGCCTCCTATGGAAATGTTTTTTCCCTTATATTGCGACCAAATTGTATCTAAGAGCAACTCCAACGCGCCTGACGGAGTTTTTGTTCGCTTTTTGTCCGTTTGGATCGGCCGAGCGGACGGGCGTGTCCGGTTTTGCCATTGGGTGCGTGGGCGCGCCCAATACGACCTACGCATTAGTCCGCGCGGGCATTTAAAACAAACTTAAGAAGCTTAAAATAATTAAACATAAATAAAAATGCATATTAAAACTGGTCAAAGTCCACATAATTAAACATAAAACATTAGTAAATAAACTGCCGCCCCAGCCCGCATCCCTAGGGGTCGGCCTCGTCGTCGGAGCGGGTGAAATCGAAGAATGCTGGCAGCTCAGACCACGGGAAGGCCTGCTGGTAGGCCACCAACGCCGCCTGCTGGCTTTACCTGGCGCCGCGCGCCTCCTCCTCCTCCTCGCACGCCCAACAAAGCCGGCGCTCCTCCTCCTCGGGCTCCCGCTTCATGCGGACCTGGCCATCCTCCCGTTCCTCCTCCAGCGTGTGGTCCTTCCACGCCACGAGGTAGGCCGCCTCCTCCTCCGTCGCGCCCAGCCAAACGGGCGGCGCGCTCACCCACTCCCGGACGACGCCCTGCCATTGGTAGACGCTGGTGGGTGCGGGTGGTGCCAGCGCTGGTGCAGGCGGTTACGATGGGGCCGGTGGTGGTGGCGGGTAGACGCTGTTGCCGGCGACTGACAGCTGCAGTGCGCGTCCTCAACGATGGCGCGCTGTGTCGCCTCCTCCAACGCCTCGAGGAACGCCGCCTCTTCCTCCTCACCCTACTGCTTGAGCACCGACGGCGGCGGTGGAGGGCGTTCTTCGAGCTGGATGGCGCCGCGGCGGCGTGCTCGGTGGCGAACCAGACGTCCTAGTTACGGGACTCTAGCGCGTAGGCGGGGTCGCAGCGCTGCTCCGATATCAGGAGAGTACGCCCGGCTCGGATCTCCTTGGCACGCGCACGCTCGAACCACGGCATGGACGGCACCGAAATGCGGTGGGGGTCGAGGTGCCAGCCATGGGGGAGGTTCACGTCCAGCCACGACAGCGGGACGCGGTACTCCCAGTGGTACTGCACAGTCCCGTGGCGATGTCGCCCTCCCGTACCACGACGCTGACACCAATGCGCACCCCTTCGTCGGCGGCCTCACCGGTCCTTGCGACGAGCCGGCCTCGTGGTCGTGCTTCCCCTTGCCCTTGCCTTTGCCGAAGATGCCCATGATGACTAGGGTTTCTATCGCCGGCGAGGGAGCAGATGTGGACTGGAGTGGGAGGAGAAGTGGACGAGGCCGGCCCCGCCGCACCCTTGCAATTAAAAAGGACGCAATTTGGACGCTTCTAGTCACTGCCATGCGGGCCCGAGGTAGGTGGGAGGCATTGACTACGATTGCGGTGGTAGTTGGCTGGCTGACACGCGGGCCTGAGGCGGACACCAAGCAGACGCGCAACACGTTCGTCTCGTGTTCGTGCGGACACAAATCAAGCGCAAATTTGGGTTGGAAATGCGTCCACATGGACACCGAGCGGACGTGATTTGGGTTTGCGTCCGTGTGTTGGGCTGGCATTTTGTCCATTTCGACTCAAACAGACACGCGCGGACTAAATGCGTCGGCGCGTTGGAGTTGCTTGTACTATGTGTGGAGTTGTTATCTTTGAGTTTCTTCCCCATTTGTAGTTGTGTATTATTGTGAGATGCTATGAGGATTTCACTTATCGTACAAGTATGTTTTAGATAATGACATCTTTGTTGATGTTAGACAATTACTCCCTCAGTTCCAAAATACATGACTCAACTTTGTATTAACTTTAGTACAAAGTTGAGTCATCTATTTTGGAACGGAGGGAGTACATCAAGGTGTTTTATATCTAGGATGCACACAGATGTGACATTGTTTCAGAATTTTACGTTACTTGATAGGAATTACTCTAAATATGTAATGAGTTCTAATGCGTATGTTCATAAAACTATGTTGCAGGTACTTCATCATAATTGATGATATATGGGAGTTAGGAACATGGGAAACTTTGAAATGTGCATTTGTCAAGAATACATTGGGCAGCAGAATAATTATCACAACACGTATAGTTGATGTTGCCAAATCTTGCTCTCCTTCTAATGAAGATCTTGTCTATGAGATGAAACCACTCAGTGAGGCTGACTCAAAGAAATTGTTTTTCAAGAGGATATTTGGTTGTGAAGAAAACTGTCCTGATAGCTTGAAAGAAGCTGCCAATGATATTTTGAAAAAATGTCGTGGTCTACCTCTGGCCATCAATGCCATTTCTAGCATGTTGGCCACAACAAGGGAAACAAAAGAAGAGTGGGATCGGGTGCGACATTCCATACTCTCTTCTAAGGTCAAAAGTGATATAATAGAGACCATGAATTACATATTATCCCTTAGTTATTTTGATCTTCCCCACCACCTAAGAAGCTGCTTATTGTACTTGGCTCTGTTTCCTGAAGACAAATTGATTGAAAGGCAGCGGTTGGTACGCAGATGGATTTCTGAAGGCTTTATCCATGGAGAAAGTGGACAAGATCTCATGGAATTAGGAGAGGAATATTTTCACCAGCTTGTGAACAGAAGTCTAATATGTTGGGAAACGTAGTAATTTCAAAAAATTTCCTACGCACACACAAGATCATGGTGATGCATAGCAACGAGAGGGGAGAGTGTTGTCTACGTACCCTCGTAGACCGAAGCGGAAGCGTTGACGCAACGTAGAGGAAGTAGTCGTACGTCCTCCCGGTCCAACCGATCCTAGCACCGTTACTCCGGCACCTCCGAGTTCTTGACACGCGTACAGCTCGATGACGCACCCTTGATCTCCAATCCAGTAGAGGCTCCGAGGGGGAGTTCTGTCAGCACGACGGCGTGGTGACGATCTTGATGTTCTCCTGTCGCAGGGCTTCGCCTAAGCACCGCTACAATATGATCGAGGTGTAATATCGTGGAGGGGGGCACCGCACATGGCTAAGGAACGATCAATGATCAACTTGTGTGTTCTAGGGTGCCCCCCTACCCCCGTATATAAAGGAGGGAGGGAGGAGGTGGCCGGCCTCAAGGGGGGCGCGCCATAGGGAGGGGGAAACCTACTCCAAGTAGGTTTCCCTCTCTTTTCCTTATCTTATTTGGAGGGGGAAGGAAGGAGTACTAGTATTAGGAAGTAGTACTAGTAGTAGAAAGGAAGAGAGGGGGAAGGAGAAAGGAAAGGGGGGGCCAGCCCCCCTCCCCAATTCGGATTGGGCTTGGGGGGCACGCCCCCCTCCCTTGCTCCTTCTCTCTTCCTCCTACATGGGCCCAATAAGGCCCATATACCTCCCGGGGGGTTCCGGTAACCTCCCGGAGCTCCAAACTTCTCCGGAACCTTTCCGGTGTCCAAATATATCCGTCCAATATATCAATCTTTATGTCTCGACCATTTTGAGACTCCTCGTCATGTCCGTGATCACATCTGGGACTCCGAACAATCTTTGGTACATCAAAATACATAAACTCGTAATATAACTGTCATCGAAACCTTAAGCGTGCGGACCCTACGGTTCGAGAACAATGTAGACATGACCGAGACATGTCTCCGGTCAATAACCAATAGCGGGACCTGGATGCCCATATTGGTTCCTACATATTCTACGAAGATCTTTATCGGTCAAACCGCACAACAACATACGTTGTTCCCTTTGTCATCGGTATGTTACTTGCCCGAGATTCGATCGTTGGTATCCAATACCTAGTTCAATCTCGTTACCGGCAAGTCTCTTTACTCGTTCCGTAATACATCATCTCACAACTAACTCATTAGTTGAAATGCTTGCAAGGCTTAAGTGATGTGTATTACCGAGAGGGCCCAGAGATACCTCTCCGACATTCGGAGTGACAAATCCTAATCTCGAAATACGCCAACTCAACAAGTACCTTCAGAGACACCTGTAGAGCACCTTTATAATCACCCAGTTACGTAGTGACGTTTGGTAGCACACAAAGTGTTCCTCCGGTAAACGGGAGTTGCATAATCTCATAGTCATAGGAACATGTATAAGTCATGAAGGAAGCAATAGCAACATACTAAACGATCGTGTGCTAAGCTAACGGAATGGGTCATGTCAATCAGATCATTCAACTAATGATGTGACCTTGTTAATCAAATAACAACTCCTTGTTCATGGTTAGGAAACATAACCATCTTTGATTAACAAGCTAGTCAAGTAGAGGCATACTAGTGACACTCTGTTTGTCTATATATTCACACATGTATTATGTTTCCGGTTAATACAATTCTAGCATGAATAATAAACATTTATCATGATATGAGGAAATAAATAATAACTTTATTATTGCCTCTAGGGCATATTTCCTTCAGTCTCCCACTTGCACTAGAGTCAATAATCTAGATTACACAGTAATGATTCTAACACCCATGGAGTCTTGGTGTTGATCATGTTTTGCTCGTGGAAGAGGCTTAGTCAACGGGTCTGCAATATTCCGATCCGTATATATCTTGCAAATCTCTATGTCTCCCACCTGGACTAGATCCCGGATGGAATTGAAGCGTCTCTTGATGTGCTTGGTTCTCTTGTGAAATCTGGATTCCTTCTCTAAGGCAATCGCTCCAGTATTGTCACAAAAGATTTTCATTGGACCCGATGCACTAGGTATGACACCTAGATCGGATATGAACTCCTTCATCCAGACTCCTTCATTGGCTGCTTCCGAAGCAGCTATGTATTCCACTTCACATGTAGATCCCGCCACGACGCTTTGCTTTGAACTGCACCAACTGACAGCTCCACCGTTTAATGTAAACACGTATCCGGTTTGCGATTTAGAATCGTCCGGATCAGTGTCAAAGCTTGCATCAACGTAACCATTTACGATGAGCTCTTTGTCACCTCCATATACGAGAAACATATCCTTAGTCCTTTTCAGGTATTTTAGGATGTTCTTGACCGCTGTCTAGTGATCCACTCCTGGATTACTTTGGTACCTCCCTGCTAGACTTATAGCAAGGCACACATCAGGTCTGGTACACAGCATTGCATACATGATAGAGCCTATGGCTGAAGCATAGGGAACACTTTTCATTTTCTCTCTATCTTCTGCAGTGGTCGGGCTTTGAGTCTTACTCAACTTCACACCTTGCAATACAGGCAAGAACCCTTTCTTAGCTTGATCCATTTTGAACTTCTTCAAAACTTTGTCAAGGTATGTGCTTTGTGAAAGTCCAACTAAGCGTCTTGATCTATCTCTATAGATCTTAATGCCCAATATGTAAGCAGCTTCACCGAGGTCTTTCATTGAAAAAGTTTTATTCAAGTATCCCTTTATGCTATCCAGAAATTCTATATCATTTCTAATCAATAATATGTCATCCACATATAATATTAGAAATGCTACAGAGCTCCCACTCACTTTATTGTAAATACAGGCTTCTCCAAAAGTCTGTATAAAACCAAATGCTTTGATCACACTATCAAAACGTTTATTCCAACTCCGAGAGGCTTGCACCAGTCCATAAATGGAACGTTGGAGCTTGCACACTTTGTTAGCTCCCTTTGGATCGATAAAACCTTCTGGTTGCATCATATACAACTCTTCTTCCAGAAATCCATTCAGGAATGCAGTTTTTACATCCATTTGCCAAATTTCATAATCATAAAATGCGGCAATTGCTAACATGATTCGGACAGACTTAAGCATCGCTATGGGTGAGAAGGTCTCATCGTAGTCAACCACTTGAACTTGTCGAAAACCTTTTGCAACAAGTCGAGCTTTGTAGACAGTAACATTTCCGTCAGCATCAGTCTTCTTCTTGAAGATCCATTTATTCTCAATTGCTTGCCGACCATCGGGCAAGTCAACCAAAATCCATACTTTGTTCTCATACATGGATCCCATCTCAGATTTCATGGCTTCAAGCCATTTTGTGGAATCTGGGCTCACCATCGCTTCTTCATAGTTCGTAGGTTCATCATGATCTAGTAGCATGACTTTCAGAATAGGATTACCGTACCACTCTGGTGCGGATCTTACTCTGTTCGACCTACGTAGTTCTTGATCTGAAGTTCTATTATCATTATCATCAACTTCCTCACTAGTTGGTTTTGACGTCACAGAAACCGGTTCCTGTGATGTATTATTTTCCAACAAGGGAGTAGGTACAGTTACCTCATCAAGTTCTACTTTCCTCCCACTCACTTCTTTCGAGAGAAACTCCTTCTCTAGAAAGGATCCATTCTTAGCAACGAATGTCTTGCCTTCGGATCTGTGATAGAAGGTGTACCCAACTGTCTCCTTTGGGTATCCTATGAAGCCACATTTCTCCGATTTGGGTTCGAGCTTATCAGGTTGAAGCTTTTTCACATAAGCATCGCAACCCCAAACTTTAAGAAACGACAACTTTGGTTTCTTGCCAAACCATAGTTCATAAGGTGTCGTCTCAACGGATTTCGACGGTGCCCTATTTAACGTGAATGTGGCTGTCTCTAGAGCATAACCCCAAAACGATAGCGGTAAATCTGTAAGAGACATCATAGACCGCACCATATCAAGTAAAGTACGATTACGACGTTCGGACACACCATTACGCTGTGGTGTTCCGGGTGGCGTGAGTTGTGAAACTATTCCACATTGTTTTAAGTGTAAACCAAACTCGTAACTCAAATATTCTCCTCCACGATCAGATCGTAGAAACTTTATTTTCTTGTTACGATGATTTTCAACTTCACTCTGAAATTCTTTGAACTTTTCAAATGTTTCAGGCTTATGCTTCATTAAGTAGATATACCCATATCTGCTTAAATCATCTGTGAAGGTGAGAAAATAACGATATCCGCCACGAGCCTCAACATTCATTGGACCACATACATCTGTATGTATGATTTCCAACAAATCTGTTGCTCTCTCCATAGTACCGGAGAACGGCGTTTTGGTCATCTTGCCCATGAGGCACGGTTCGCAAGTACCAAGTGATTCATAATCAAGTGGTTCCAAAAGTCCATCAGTACGGAGTTTCTTCATGCGCTTTATACCGATATGACCCAAACGGCAGTGCCACAAATAAGTTGCACTATCATTATCAACTTTGCATCTTTTGGCTTCAACACTATGAATATGTGTATTACTACTATCCAGATTCATCAAAAATAGACCACTCTTCAGGGGTGCATGACCATAAAAGATATTACTCATATACATAGAACAACCATTATTCTATGATTTAAATGAATAACCGTCTCGCATCAAACAAGATCCAGATATAATGTTCATGCTCAACGCTGGCACCAAATAACAATTATTTAGGTCTAATACTAATCCCGAAGGTAGATGTAGAGGTAGCGTGCCGACCGCGATCACATCGACTTTGGAACCATTTCCCACGCGCATCGTTACCTCGGCCTTTGCCAGTGTTCGCTTAATCCGTAGTCCCTGTTTCGAGTTGCAAATATTAGCAACAGAACCAGTATCAAATACCCAGGTGCTACTGCGAGCTCTAGCAAGGTACACATCAATAACATGTATATCACATATACCTTTGTTCACTTTGCCATCCTTCTTATCCGCCATACTTGGGACAGTTCCGCTTCCAGTGACCAGTCTGCTAGTAGTAGAAGCACTCAGTTTCAGGCTTAGGTCCAGACTTGGGTTTCTTCTCTTGAGCAGCAACTTGTTTGCTATTCTTCTTGAAGTTCCCCTTCTTCTTCCCTTTGCCCTTTTTCTTGAAACTAGTGGTCTTGTTAACCATCAACACTTGATGCTCCTTCTTGATTTCTACCTCCGCAGCCTTTAGCATTGCGAAGAGCTCGGGAGTCGTCTTATCCATCCCTTGCATATTATAGTTAATCACGAAGCTCTTGTAGCTTGGTGGAAGTGATTGGAGAATTCTGTCAATGACGCTATCATCCGGAAGAGTAACTCCCAGTTGAATCAAGTGATTACAATACCCAGACATCTTGAGTATGTGCTCACTGACAGAACTATTCTCCTCCATCTTGCAGCTATAGAACTTATTGGAGACTTCATATCTCTCAATCCGGGCATTCTTCTGGAATATCAACTTCAACTCCTGAAACATCTCATATGCTCCATGACGTTCAAAACGTCGTTGAAGTCCCGGTTCTAAGCCGTAAAGCATGGCACATTGAACTATCGAGTAGTCATCAGCTTTGCTCTGCCAGACGTTCTTAACGTCGTCAGTTGCATCAGCAGCAGGCCTGGCACCCAGCGGTGCTTCCAGGATGTAATTTTTCTGTGCAGCAATGAGGATAATCCTCAAGTTACGGACCCAGTCCGCGTAGTTGCTACCATCATCTTTCAACTTAGCTTTCTCAAGGAACGCATTAAAATTCAACGGAACAATAGCACGGGCCATCTATCTACAAACAACATAGACAAGCAAGATACTATCAGGCACTAAGTTCATGATAAATTTTAGTTCAATTAATCATATTATTTAAGAACTCCCACTTAGACAGACATCTCTCGAGTCATCTAAGTGATCACGTGATCCAAATCAACTAAACCATAACCGATCATCACGTGAGATGGAGTAGTTTTCAATGGTGAACATCTTATGTTGATCATATCTACTATATGATTCACACTCGACCTTTCGGTCTCCGTGTTTCGAGGCCATATCTGCATATGCTAGGCTCGTCAAGTTTAACCTGAGTATTCTGCGTGTGCAAAACTGGCTTGCACCCGTTGTAGATGGACGTAGAGCTTATCACACCTGATCATCACGTGGTGTCTGGGCACGACGAACTTTGGCAAAGGTGCATACTCAGGGAGAACACTACTTCATAATTTTTAGTGAGAGATCATCTTAAAATGCTACCGTCAATCAAAGCAAGATAAGATGCATAAAGGATAAACATCACATGCAATCAATATAAGTGATATGATATGGCCATCATCTTCTTGTGCTTGTGATCTCCATCTCCGAAGCACCATCATGATCACCATCGTCACCGGCGCGACACCTTGATCTCCATCGTAGCATCATTGTCGTTTACGCCATCTATTGCTTCTACGACTATCGCTACCGCTTAGTGATAAAGTAAAGCAATTACAGGGCGTTTGCATTTCATACAATAAAGCGACAACCATATGGCTCCTGCCAGTTGCCGATAACTTCGGTTACAAAACATGATCATCTCATACAATAAAATATAGCATCATGTCTTGGCCATATCACATCACAACATGCCCTGCAAAAACAAGTTAGACGTCCTCTACTTTGTTGTTGCAAGTTTTACGTGGCTGCTACGGGCTTAAGCAAGAACCAATCTCACCTACGCATCAAAACCACAATGATAGTTTGTCAAGTTGATGCTGTTTTAACCTTCGCAAGGACCGGGCGTAGCCACACTCGGTTCAACTAAAGTTGGAGAAACTGACACCCGCTAGTCACCTGTGTGCAAAGCACGGCGGTAAAACCAGTCTCGCGTAAGCGTACGCGTAATGTCGGTCCGGGCCGCTTCATCCAACAATACCGCCGAACCAAAGTATGACATGCTGGTAAGCAGTATGACTTATATCGTCCACAACTCACTTGTGTTCTACTCGTGCATATAACATCAAACCATAAAAACCTAGGCTCGGATGCCACTGTTGGGAAACGTAGTAATTTCAAAAAATTTCCTACGCACACACAAGATCATGGTGATGCATAGCAACGAGAGGGGAGAGTGTTGTCTACGTACCCTCGTAGACCGAAGCGGAAGCGTTGACGCAACGTAGAGGAATTAGTCGTACGTCCTCCCGGTCCAACCGATCCTAGCACCGTTACTCCGGCACCTCCGAGTTCTTGACACGCGTACAGCTCAATGACGCACCCTTGATCTCCAATCCAGTAGAGGCTCCGAGGGGGAGTTCTGTCAGCACGACGGCGTGGTGACGATCGTGATGTTCTCCTGTCGCAGGGCTTCGCCTAAGCACCGCTACAATATGATCGAGGTGTAATATCGTGGAGGGGGGCACCGCACATGGCTAAGGAACGATCAATGATCAACTTGTGTGTTCTAGGGTGCCCCCCTACCCCCGTATATAAAGGAGGGAGGGAGGAGGTGGCCGGCCTCAAGGGGGGCGCGCCATAGGGAGGGGGAAACCTACTCCAAGTAGGTTTCCCTCTCTTTTCCTTATCTTATTTGGAGGGGGAAGGAAGGAGTACTAGTATTAGGAAGTAGTACTAGTAGTAGAAAGAAGAGAGGGGGAAGGAGAAAGGAAAGGGGGGGCCGGCCCCCCTCCCCAATTCGGATTGGGCTTGGGGGGCGCGCCCCCCTCCCTTGCTCCTTCTCTCTTCCTCCTACATGGGCCCAATAAGGCCCATATACCTCCCGGGGGGTTCCGGTAACCTCCCGGAGCTCCAAACTTCTCCGGAACCTTTCCGGTGTCCAAATATATCCGTCCAATATATCAATCTTTATGTCTCGACCATTTCGAGACTCCTCGTCATGTCCGTGATCATATCTGGGACTCCGAACAACCTTCGGTACATCAAAATACATAAACTCATAATATAACTGTCATCGAAACCTTAAGCGTGTGGACCCTACGGTTCGAGAACAATGTAGACATGACCGAGACATGTCTCCGGTCAATAAGCAATAGCGGGACCTGGATGCCCATATTGGTTCCTACATATTCTACGAAGATCTTTATCGGTCAAACCGCACAACAACATACGTTGTTCCCTTTGTCATCGGTATGTTACTTGCCCGAGATTCGATCGTCGGTATCCAATACCTAGTTCAATCTCGTTACCGGCAAGTCTCTTTACTCGTTCCGTAATACATCATCTCACAACTAACTCATTAGTTGAAATGCTTGCAAGGCTTAAGTGATGTGTATTACCGAGAGGGCCCAGAGATACCTCTCCGACATTCGGAGTGACAAATCCTAATCTCGAAATACGCCAACTCAACAAGTACCTTCGGAGACACCTGTAGAGCACCTTTATAATCACCCAGTTACGTAGTGACGTTTGGTAGCACACAAAGTGTTCCTCCGGTAAACGGGAGTTGCATAATCTCATAGTCATAGGAACATGTATAAGTCATGAAGGAAGCAATAGCAACATACTAAACGATCGTGTGCTAAGCTAACGGAATGGGTCATGTCAATCAGATCATTCAACTAATGATGTGACCTTGTTTATCAAATAACAACTCCTTGTTCATGGTTAGGAAACATAACCATCTTTGATTAACAAGCTAGTCAAGTAGAGGCATACTAGTGACACTCTGTTTGTCTATATATTCACACATGTATTATGTTTCCGGTTAATACAATTCTAGCATGAATAATAAACATTTATCATGATATGAGGAAATAAATAATAACTTTATTATTGCCTCTAGGGCATATTTCCTTCATAATACAGCCCGGCAACATAGGGTATGACGGCAAGGTGGAGTATCTGCTGCGTTGGGGGAGGGGCTGGGGCAGGAGGCCCTGGCTCCTCCTTCTTCCCCGGTGGTCTGGAGGATCGCCTCTTCTTCGCCGACAGCTCTTCCGTCTGCACAAGCGGATGGGGCGGGAGGAGGGCGCGGGCAGGCGGACCCCGTCATCCCCTCTCTGTCTGGACCGGTGGCAGTGGACCCCGGCGTGGGGCACCTGTCTGTGGGGCTTGGGAGCCCGCAGCCGCCTCCTCTGGTAACCTCGGCTGACCCTTTGAGGGACACTACGCCAGGTTTTACTAGGGAGGAGGTTGTTGCTTTTGGCGGGATCCCGGATCCCGTCTCGACAGGCAGACGGAGGAGTGCTCGCATCCACGAGCTCCCGGAGGTGGATGATATGCAGCAGCGGTGCGCTATGAGGGCGGCCAAGCTTCAGGAGGCTGCATCATCTTCTGGTTTGTCCGTCAACATATCTAACTCTTTATCGCATTTTTCTAATGAGGAGATTATAAATAATGCAAACCAGTTAGGAGTTTCACTAGGTGCAACGGATAGTGAGATCACTAATTCGGTCAATGATCTGTTAGATTTGGAGGCGGAACTTGTCTTAGAGACTATTCGTAATCTTGCAGCTGTTAAACCAATGAATGATGATGAGATTGATGCGTTAGGGGTTAGAGTGCTCGATAATCTGTGTGCGGATCTAGCACCCCCCACTCATGACTCTGAGGAAGATGATGTACCCCTAGAGAATGAGGCCAGTAATATTTGTGAACCCGGTTATGGGGACCGGGCGACTGAGCCTAGTAAACCTAAGCGTAAGTGGAAACGGAAGATCTATCCCGATTCCGCAGTTCGTAGGAGTGCTAGGATTCGAGTTACTAAAAAATTTCATGATGAACTATGAGAGGAATTTTTTGGAATAGCAGAGGTCTGAAGGACTTGGCTAAAAGAAGATTCCTAGCTGAGGCAGCTCTAGAGCAGAGGTTAGATTTTGTTGCTCTATCGGAGACGGGTAGAGATAACTTTGCACCCCAGTTTCTCTCTTCTCTTGTGGGTGGTATTGATTTCGATTGGCATTACCTCCCTCCGCGAGGAAGATCGGGTGGTATCTTACTAGGTGTGAGATGCGATTCGCTTGAAGTCCGAAGTGTTGTGATGGGAGACTTCGCGGTGAAGTTTCGAGTCAGGTCTAGGGTAGATGGTTTTAACTGGGCTTTGGTGGCGGTTTATGGTGCCGCACAGCCTGAGCTTAAAGCGGAGTTCCTGGAGGACCTTGTTCGAATCTGTGGGTCAGAACAGCTTCCAATTTTAGTTGGAGGTGATTTCAATATCATCAGGAGGAGAGAGGAGAAGAACAATGATAACTTTGACGGCAGATGGTCATTTATGTTCAATACCATTATTGAAAGCTTGGATCTGAGAGAGATAGAGCTTTCTGGTAGAAAGTTCACCTGGGCTAATGCTCTACCTAACCCAACATATGAAAAACTTGATCGAGTACTTGCGAGCGTGGAGTGGGAACAAAAGTTCCCTCTGGTTACGGTGCAAGCTCTTTCGAGGGGAATATCTGATCACACCCCATTGTTCGTGGACTCAGGAGAGCCGAACCATGTGGGTAACAAGAATACCTTCTCCTTCGAGATGTCTTGGTTTGAACGTGAGGGGTTCTTGGACTTAATCGCCAGGGAATGGGATAGAGGTGTAGGAGGCAAGAATGCGATAGAGCGTTGGCAGAATAAGATTAGACATTTAAGAAGTTTCTTACGGGGTTGGGCTAAGCACCTTAGTGGTGTGTATAAGCTTGAAAAGGATAGACTCCTTACTCTTATACAGGCCCTGGACATACAGGCCGAAGTCAATATCTTGTCGCCAGCTCAGCTTCAGGTTAAAAATGAGGCGGAGAAGAGGCTGAAAGAACTGCTTCGCGAAGAAGAATTGAAGTGGGCTTTGCGTGCTAAAGTATGCAAAGTGGTCCAAGGGGATGCGAACACTCAGTTCTTCCATTTGATAGCTAACGGCAAGCAAAGAAAGAAGCGTATCTTTCAGCTTGAGCAAGATGAGGGCACTATTTTAGGTCAGGATAACCTAAAAACATACATTACTGACTATTATAAGCAGTTATTTGGACCTCCGAAGGATAATTGTGTGTCCCTCGATGAGTCCAGGACTGAGGACGTGCCTCAGCTATCAGCTGCTGATAATGATATTTTGGTTGCCCCGTTTTCGGAGAAGGAGGTTTTTGATGCTATTGCACAGATGAAAAACAATAAGGCTCCCGGACCGGATGGATTCCCGACAGAGTTCTATAAAAAGTGCTGGCACATTATTAAGGGGGATTTACTACCTATGTTCCATGATCTGTTCTCTGGACAGCTTCAATTATTTCACTTGAATTTTGGGACTATCACACTGCTTCCTAAGAAGACGGATGTTGTGAGAATTGAGCAATTCAGGCTGATCTGTCTCCTCAATGTTAGTTTCAAAATTTTCACCAAGGTCGGGACTAACAGACTCACACAGATTGCGCATTCTGTGGTGCAACAGTCCCAAACTGTTTTCATGCCGGACAGAAATATCCTTGAAGGGGTGGTCGTCCTGCATGAAACACTCCATGAAATCCATTCCAAAAAATTAGATGGAGTAATTTTTAAGGTGGATTTCGAGAAAGCGTACGATAAGGTTAAATGGCCATTCCTCCAACAGTCATTGCGTATGAAAGGTTTTGATGAAGCCTGGCGCCGACAGGTTGAATCATTTACGCAAAAAGGTAGTGTGGGAATTAAAGTTAATGATGACATAGGTCATTACTTCCAGACACATAAAGGCCTCAGACAAGGAGATCCGATGTCCCCTATCTTGTTTAACATTGTGGTGGATATGTTAGCAATCTTGATAGGAAGGGCTAAGGAAAATGGTCAAGTAAGTGGTTTGGTACCTCATCTTGTTGATGGAGGTGTATCCATCCTTCAGTACGCTGATGATACAATCATCTTCATGGAGCATGACTTGGCCAAGGCTAGAAATATGAAGCTCGTGTTATGCCTTTTCGAACAATTGACCGGGTTAAAGATTAACTTTCATAAGAGCGAGCTGTTCTGTTTTGGTAGGGCCGAAGATGAACAGGATGCTTATAGGCAATTGTTTGGGTGTGAGTTGGGAGAGTTACCCTTCTCCTACCTGGGGATTCCAATCCACCATCATAGGCTGACAAATAGAGAGTGGAAGTGCATCGAGGACCGATTTGAGAAGAAACTGAGCTGCTGGAAGGGTAAGCTCATGTCATAAGGAGGCCGATTAATCCTGATTAATTCGGTGCTTACGAGTATGCCAATGTTTCTCCTATCGTTTTTTGAGGTCCCAGTTGGTGTTAGGAAGAGACTGGACTTCTATCGATCGCGTTTCTTTTGGCAGGGTGATGAGCTTAAAAGAAAATATCGGCTTGCTAAATGGGATATCATCTGCAGACCGAAAGACCAAGGGGGTCTAGGTATTGAGAATCTGGAAGTTAAGAATAAATGCCTTCTTAGCAAGTGGCTGTGGAAGCTCTCATCGGAGACTGATGCTATGTGGGCTCAAATCCTTCGCAGCAAGTACCTCCAGACAAAAACTTGGTCCCAGGTTACAGTCAGGCTGACCGATTCGCCTTTCTGGAAAGGCCTGATGAAAGTCAAACAGGCCTTATTTAATAGGACGAAGTTTGTTATTGGAAACGGCTCGAGTACACGTTTCTGGGAGGATACTTGGCTCGGCGACACACCCTTGGCCATCCAATATCCGTCTTTGTACCGCATTGTTCAACGACGTGAGGAATTCGTCGCATCGGTTTTTCAATCTACCCCCCTTAATATCCAGTTCCGATGAACGCTAGCGGGCAATCGTTGGGAAGAATGGCTCCGTCTAGTTAGGAGACTGATGAACGTCCAGCTTTTACAACAACCCGATGAATTACGCTGGAAATTGACTAAGTCTGGAGTATTCACGGTTAAATCAATGTATATTGATGTTATTAATTCGAACTCCATTCCTACGTCTAAACATGTTTGGGATGTCAAAGTTCCTTTGAAAATAAAAGTGTTTATGTGGTTTGTCCATAAACAAGTTATTTTAACTAAGGACAACTTGATAAAGCGTAATTGGACAGGACCTACTAGGTGTAGTTTATGCGATCGGGATGAGACTATCAAACACCTCTTTTTTGATTGCCCGTTGGCCAAGGTACTTTGGCAGATAGTCCACATTGCTTTTAATATCAATCCACCGAATTCTGTTAATGCATTATTTGGGACTTGGCTTAATGGGATTGAGCCTGGCTTAGCGAGACATATTCGGATTGGAGTTTGTGCTTTGCTGTGGACTATCTGGACTTGCAGAAATGATTTGGTCTTTAACAGAATATCATGTACACATTTTTTGCAGGTCATATTCCGATCTACGGCACTGATCCGTTCGTGGTCGCTACTCACCCAGACGGAGGCCAGGGAGCATTTGGTTACTGGGTCTTTCCGCTGGGAGATGGTAGCTCGGGATATCTTCAACCGGTTCGGATGGCGGTCATGTAATAGGATAGGTATTTAGTTTTCCTATCTAGTTTGAGCCGGCCGGTTGTGGCATCTTGTCTTGGCTAGTGGGTGTTTCTAGCCTTTTTTTTGGCTCTGTGTGAGCTTTCTGTACTTTTTTATTACTTTTGGAGACCTTTGGAACCATTTAGGTACTTCTTTATTTGGTTAATAAGATGGCCGTATGCATCTTTCTGATGCAGAGGCTGGGGAATCCCCCCTTTTCGAAAAAAAAGTGATATAATAGAGACCATGAATTACATATTATCTCTTGGTTATTTTGATCTTCCCACCACCTAAGAAGCTGCTTATTGTACCTGGCTCTGTTTCCTGAAGACCAATTGATTGGAAGGAAGCGGTTAGTACGCAGATGGATTTCTGAAGGCTTTATCCATGGAGAAAGTGGACAAGATCTCATGGAATTAGGAGAGGAATATTTTCACCAGCTTGTGAACAGAAGTCTAATACAGCCCGACAACATAGGGTATGACGGCAAGGCAATGTATTGCCGAGTCCATGACACCATCCTTGATTTCCTAATTGACAAATCCTCCAAAGAGAACATGTGTACTGTCCTAAAGAAACAATGCAAGCCTAATGGCATAGTTCGTCGGCTCTCTCTAATGGGGAATGAGGATGAAGCAATCGTGGAGCAATTGGATCTGTCACACGCTCGGTCAATCAGTGCTTTTGGGGATATCAAGCTATTGCCTTCGCTTGGGAGGTCAAAATGCTTGCGCGTGCTAGACTTGCAAGCCTGTGGTCAGTTGAAAAATCATCATATCAAGGACATTGAAAGACTCTATCAGCTGAGGTACTTGGATATCTCTTTTACAGGAATCACGGAGCTTCCCAGGCAAATTGGGGAGTTGCTGTATCTAGAGACGCTAGTTACATCCTATGAATTCCTTGAGCTTCCTGAAAGCACAACTCGGCTACAACGACTGGCACGTTTGTTTGTTGGCAGCGGTTGTAAGCTTCCAGATGGGTTGGGAAACTTGATGAACTTGCAAGAGCTTGACTGCGTTGATGCCTTGCATTTGAAGCATGTGGAAGAGCTCGGCAAACTAACAAATCTGAGAAAGCTGAGGATTAAATTGGACACTGATGGGATTGAAGGCAACAAATTAGAAGAGTCCAAGGAAAAGCTGGTATCATCTCTCTGTAAACTGGACGAATGCGGCCTCCGTTCCCTGAGTATTTATTATCATCTGAGAGAAAAGGATGGAGAAGAGCCGTTCCTCCCTGCTTTGGTTTGTATCCAGGAGGTTTTTGTATATGGACAAGATATCAGCCAGATTAGCAGATGGCTCGCGTCACTTCCCAACCTACACATGTTGTTTTTCAACGGTCCGAAGATAGAGCAGCAGGAAATTGAGATGATTGGATTGATACCCAATCTGATCGAATTGTCGCTGTCTTTACATGAAACAGACGACGCTGGGCGGCTCATCATCAGGCGTGAAGGATTTCGACAGTTGCAGAGGTTTGAGGTTTACCATACTCGTATGGGGTTTTTAATGTTTGAACCGGGGGCTATGCCGAGGCTCAAGGAGCTTAAACTCTCTGGCTTCATGGAAAAGCCCAAATCTGGTGCGGGCGATTTCGACTTTGGCATCCAACGCCTCTCCAGCCTTGCTCGCCTCACTGTCAGCTTATCCTGCGTTGGCTCGACGGTGGCAGAAGTAGAGGCTGCGGAGGATGCTTTCAGGGGCGTGGCCGAGGCGAACCCCAACCGACCAATACTGGAGATGACAAGACTTAATCCGCACCTTATGTTACGAGACGAGCAAATAGATATGACAGGCTCAGGTACTATTAACAAGTTTGTACTTTTTGTCTTGGTGAGCAGTGGATCAAAAGATGTGCATATGCTTCATTCTTTTTCCGGTAATCTATTTTCAGCTAAAACGCCAGCCGTCAAGTCCTAGATGCCTAAACCGAGACGCGCCTTTGATTATGGAGCTCTGATTGGATGCGGCAACAAATAAAGCTCCACATTTCTATTCGGGCTACCTCTTTGTCCCAAAGCTGGTGTACTCTTGTGATTTGTGTTGCGCAACTGATATGTCTGTATATGCCTGGGAGTATCACGAATTAGTGGAATGACTAGTAATAAGTAAGACAAGTATCACGAATTCAGAGTGGGATGCAATTTTTTCTTCTCTTTTCGGTAAGACTGTAACATGCTTTTGCGCATAAGTAGATTGTCATTTGAGTATACTATGACAGTATTTTTTCCATTAATATTTGTGTATTCTTAGATTGAGACTTTGATATGTAACCCAGATTTCTGTTGTTAGGAACGGTAGCTTATCAGAAGAAAAGATGTGGCGTGCACCTATATTCTATAACATGTATGCAGTAATCAGATCCACATTTGTTTTGTATTCATTCTGCCATTGGATCATACTCATTGCCATAGTTAAATGTTTGTGAGTACTTTTTGTCTTTCGATTGTAACCCTATGACATTGGAATAAAACTCCCATATGATTTGCCAAAAAAAAAACTAGCATATCACTGTTTTTTTGTAAGTGCATCACATCCAAGAAAACATATATGGAGTAATCAAAATATTAAACTTGGATGAAAAATGTGAAAATGGCCGAACCATAAATATAACATCACTAGATTGTGAAATACTATAATTGAACTTTCTGTTGTCTTGTTTTTTATAAACATGCAAGCGACTGTCAAAGATATACTCCCTTTGTCTTAAAATAAGTGTCTTAACTTTATACTATCTCTAACAAAGTTGTACGAAAGTTAAAACACTTATTTTGGGACGGGGACCACGTCAATGCGCAGACAGATTTGTGTTTACAAACTAGGCGGGTAGTGGGAAAGGATTCCATATATATGTTGAATTGTTGATTATCCACTTTTACTAGGAACGGATCCACATAGTAAGCCCAACGGAGCCAAATCTGCGGACCAGTTCATGAAGATAACGGGAGATCCGGGAAGCTTTTCTAGCTAGATTCAACCGGATCCACGAGGTTTTTTTTTTCGAAGGCTAGAACAACAGAGTGTAGCATGAACACTACACCAACCGGATCCACAAGGTCAAGCCGTCCATATCCACCAACACAAAAACTGAGGCAACCAAATCCGTCAAAGGCCGTGTGTCGCTGGCTCGCTGCTCGCTGGTTTCGGTCATTGACCTGCCTGCGCCTGCGCCGCCGTCCCACGACAACAGTCGGCTGCGTTGTTGCGCCTCTGCTCCCGGACGCACTCACCACTCCCATCAGAGCATTTTCCTCTTATAGCGACCGACCATTGTAACCCCGGTATCTATATAAGTCGTTGGGGTTAGGCCGTATATAGGACAACTTAGAGACACACGATCTCGAGATAGATTAACCATGTACTCGTTACTTCCCAATCAATACAACAAAAGCAGGACGTAGGGTTTTAACTCTTCGAGAGGGCCTGAACCTGGGTAAAACATCATGTCCCTGTGTTCATGTTACCATCGTTCCAAGGCTAGCAGATCGTGACCCCGTACCCGAGATTTGCTGGACTTAGCTCCATCACTGGGTCGATAGAATAGCCAGATTGGATCTACCACCGCGCCGCTGCGGATGAGCCGATATGCCACTGCGCCATCTCGGATGGGACGGTCTGTCACTACACCGCCACGAATGGGCCGATATGCGACTGCACCTCCACCTTTTGACGGAAACTAGGTCGACGACAGTCACATGTGAAGAAGTGTTCAAGAGTCGGCGTGCTCGCCGACGTGAACATTACGGCGGTGGTGCTAGGGTTTGGCCTGGCATCAGGGAAGGAAAGGAAAATGGACGGAAAATGAATATGTGGTACACAAAGAGAAGGAAAAGGGTGCGCCCCTAGGTACTCACTGAAACCGCCTACAAACTAGATGTGGTTTCATAGTACACACCGCCTCCAATCTTTCTGCAGGCGGTTTCAGATTTCCAACCGTCGTCAGAGCTTTTTATATGAAAAAATAACCACTTTGGTGTGGGTATTACAGGCGGCATTGTTATGTTAGGTCACAACCATTTTCGAGGCCCGCCATTAAGGCTTGTTTTTGTACTAGTGTGTTTTTCATAATTTGAAAGAACTTTTGTCCAGAATCTAAACTAAAGTGATCTTCTTACGAAGCCGGCACCTGGAGGAGCTTTCTTAGGTCGTTGGATTGTTCAAACCTTGTGAATGAAATGAGTTGCCAATGGAAGGGAAGGCAAGGAAAAAAGAGGCAATTCAAGGTCATGCTATGAAATGCATTGGTCTAGGGAGGAGAATCAACAAGATTGAGGTTGAAAATCAGACAGTGAGATGATGGAAATGGGAGCACAGATGCAGAATCCTACTCCATCAGCTCAAATTATTCGTCTTAGATTTCTTTAGATACGGATGTATTTAGACACATTCCGAATTCAGGACGGGGGTAATAGATGTTTGTTGCAACTGTTGTCAAACAATAATTATTTGTATTTGAGATAGTGACTAAATGTATGCCATGTGGCTTGGATTTTAATAAGTAGCAACAAATTTTGTTACGAGTTATTTGTAGCTCTTCTAAAGGAAAATCAGGGGGGGTGCTCTGCTTCCTCTGCTTTGCTCTGCTTCGGCCGCGCACCTTTGTTACAGCGTACGCTCTCCCGCTGAGAAGTTCCCTCTTCTTCCTCGGTGCCCTAGCTCGACGCCGCCGCCTTGCCGTTGCCGTAGCCCCGCCGACGCCTCACATCCCCCCAGCCCTCCGCCTCGCCGCCTCCGACTTCAACGCCGGCCGCACCGCGTCACCACCTCCTGCCGCGATCTCGCACATTGGTTCTCGAGGTACGACTGCTCTCTGTCGTCCAGACAACTAATCCTACCCTAATCAATCAATGGAGATCAGTGCTTGTCTAAGATGCCTGTTGAATGTGAGAAATTCTGCTCAGACGCCCTTGTAACTCTGAATGTTGGTCGACAGTCTTGCCAAATACAGTAGAAAATTTTATGAGACAGTCTTGACAGAAATTCTGCTCACTAGACTACTAGAGAGAGACCGAGCTATTACTGTTACTGCATTTTTACATGGAACCTGTTCTTTTCCATGTGGGGAATAAGGAGAAGGGAAAACACTTTGATTCTAGTTTCAGTTTTTCGCATATAAAATTTGGCGTATGCTTTGTGTTTAAAATTCGACAGATGGAAACATCATCTGGGAACCTTTCTTCTGCTCTTTTTTGTGAATGCAGACTTGAATGCTCTTTTGCATCCTTTTTTTGTTTTGTTGAGTTGAATGCTCTTTTGCATCTACTTAGAACAAGTTCATGTGATCTTGCGCAATGTCACTCTTCATGTGGTACCTTTGCAACAATTTTGACTGAAAAATAGGACACGTCCTAGTCCCAGCAGAAGAAAGCATCACATGTGGGTAGGAAACACAAACACACTCAGCAATTTCTGTCATCTCACTAGAGAGAGAGAGAGAGATGGTGGAAATCTGAATCATCACTAGTTAGTTATAGGAAGTTGCTCATGAGGTGGCTGCTAAACCAGCAGCAATACAGGGATCAGAAACAATAGCACAGGAGTCAGCAATAGTGTAGGGTCCACCACCATCAGTTAGCCACAGGCTCTATCTAGCATCAGGTCATTCTTCGGTCAAACTCTCTCATGGCGCCTGTATATCCGACTTGCGGATCACATGGACCTTCATCGTGAATCTGCTCGTGTCCGTCAGTTCGAAGAGGCAGATGTCATCTTCCTCCAGCCCGACATCCGAGATGAATTTGGGCCAGGCTCTGTCGATCCACCAAGTTTTGTTAGATTTCCTCAAGCCCAGCCTGCAGTCCCAATCCCTCTCGTCGCCGTCCAGCAGGAGGCGGAGGCGTCCTGGCTGGGTCAGGAGACATGCCGAAGCATACTCCGGGCCCAAGTACTGCCCAAGAGCGCGAAAGAGTGTCAGATACGACGATCAGCCTCGGATCAATGGTTCATTCCGCAAAAGGAAGAAAAGTTCATTGCTTTATATATAAAGCGGGGCGAAAGCCTTTTTCCGGTATAAAGGAAGAAAAGTGCACATTTTTTTACTTATAAATTGCAGTGGCAAGTTTTTTAGGTGAGAAATGGGTTATGTGTGTGTGAGTTTGACAACGCAATCGCAAATGTAGTGGGGTGAAAAAACGAAAAACCGACTACAGATTATACGCATTGGTTGTGGTATCGATCTGAACTCACCAGAGAAGTTTTGGTAACAACCTCACTGGAGCTAACCACTTTAACAAACACAGGAAATTGGGAACCAATTGCCCGAACCCTCTCTTCGACTTTCTCTTTCTGTTGCCTGTGTAGAGGGGTCGCTTGGGTTGATATGTAGTTGTTGGACCTAGGAGCTTGTAAACCTGCTTCATTCGACTCGCGAACTTGGAGTCCTGAAAAACATTCCATGCTTCCTTATGGTGTTCACACAATGACCACATGTCATCCAAAATGTAGTGAAATGAAAGAAATGCACACATATGGCAGCTGCATTGCTCTGACCTGATTTAGCCCAACCGAAGGACGTTGAAGCCGTGTTCTGAGCTTGTGCACGATGGCCTTCTCTGGGAACATTTGAAGAGTTTCCCGTGTCAAACCAGGTTTTCTCACAACCGCTCGGGTCAAGGACAAGAACTTCGAGCTGGGCTTTCCCCTTGCTTCTAAAGACGAGGAGGTCGTTGTCTTGCATGCGGTGACCATCTACAAAATGACTCAACTCAGATTGGAGGATTACTTGATCGTCACCATGCTTGCTTGCGCCGACAACGTATATCATGTCATTGCTATGGGCTTTGAGCTGAATGGGAGCTTCAGTTATCCCCTCTTTGAAACTGTCCAAAAGCGTCATGGGTATGTACTGCAAGAACACAAGCTGGAATTAATTAATAGCCTATGGATCGGTCGGATTCAAAACACAAGCAGAAAATTATGTGGTGAAGGATGTAACTTACAACATGGCAGTCCTGTTTGGCATTTGCTTTGTTCACAGTTGCCACATGCAGACGAGATTCAGACCTCATGCTGCTCTGAGCTAGTTCTAGCACTTTCTTGTCTTGTTCATGGCTTAGCCTGGTCCCGGGGAATGCGGTATAGTCAATGTTGATTGATGTCTGAACATGTGCAGGATCAGGCACCACTTGTTCTGCACATGAAGAAAAAAGAGTGTTATAACCATCAGAAAAGCATCACCAAAAGCAAGCAATGGACGACTTCAAAGACCAACAACACATATAGCAACATTATGACCAACAAAAGCATAGTTCAGACATTAGATCGGCGCCACGAACGAACACATCCGCTCTGCCCTGGCCGACAGTGATAGATTAAGATGCATGACCTGCGCCATGGACGCCGGCGACGACAGCCATCCCTACTGTTCGTAGGTCGCCATCGGCATCGGCATCGCCCCGCCCCATCCCCCTTGCAACAGACGCCATGGGTGAGAGCGCCCCACTGCCGAGGCCGTGAAGAGGCGAGAGCACGTCCACTCTGCAGCTAGACGGGAGGCAAGGGGTGGATTCGCCGCCGCGGCCGTCGCCGCCTCACTCCCTCCGCGCCGGCCGCCGCCAAGTTTTTTTTTGTGGGAAAGGGATTTGGGGAGGAAGAGACAAGAGAGACCGGGCGTTTTCGGTTCCTAGGGTTCGCGCTTGGCTGTGAGTAAACCTGATCATTTGTCGGGCCGGGTCGGGTTCGGGCCGGGCTTGATAAAGCCCGAAGAAAAAATCCCAAGCCCGAGCCCGTCCCGGCCCGAAGTACATGAACAGTGGCATTTTTTAATTAAATTAATCATTTTCAGGATATTACATTAATTTATTATACCTATATTTTCAATAAAATACGTTTATATATACATTTCGGGCTTTATTCGGGCTTTCGGGTCGGGCTTCGGGTCAGAAAGTGGAGCCCGAGCCCGGCCCGAATGTTGGGCTTCGGGTTCGGGCCGGTGGGCCGGGTTGTCCATGAACAGGTCTAGCTGTGAGTAGCGAGACGCGGCGTGCCTTCGCTGGCTCTCGCTGGGCCAGGAAAAAATTCAAAAAAGGCCGAATTTATTTGCTCCAGAGGCCCGTATACCGGAACCGGACGGAGGAGTTTTGTTGTATGTGATGCGCCTTGACAAAGTCGTGCCATCCAGACATGAGAACAATGTCACCAAATTCCCAACCGATTTTAACAGGGTAGCTGCGGCCATTTGGAGCTTCAAGTTGGATCTCGTCGAACTCGGTGATCAAGTTCCTCAGATGGCTCGCAACCGGCGGCTGTATGCGTTGTCCAAGGAGAAGGAAGGTACACTTGGTTATTTAGAGACATACTAGCCATGCCCCGCGCCGTCGATGAGTTGTGTTTGAATATGTTGTTTTTATTGTTTACAATTATACTTAATTTAAAGCAAGAGAGATATATAGATGAGATTGCAATCATAAAAATATAAATATGAAAAATGACACAATTATTGTCACCGTACGTATTCCATCTTAGAAAACTGGGAGTATACATGATGGTACTTTTCTAGTAAGATCAAACAAACACGAAACATTCACTTCTAACTTAGATCATTTCGGTGGAGCCCCCTACATGCTTGGTGGTTCGGTGCTTGTGATGAAATGATAGAGGGCATTTACAAATTGTTGCATGCAATCTTTAGGTGACTTGGCGCCGGTGCACGTGATGGTTGGATCTTCAGTGTATGGACGTTGAGAGTACATTCATAGTGGTATCATGTTGAAGAAATTATCGCATATTTTAGCTAGGATTCTAGTCTGCCTTGTAAGCTCATTTTACTGGATGGTTATTAGGACAGGCCATGTTGAATTGTCATTGATTGGTTCATGTTTTCTCTTGCATTGAAGCAGACTTCCCATTTTGACTTGAAATGAATTTGGCGCCATGTGCGCCTCTCCCTTGTTCACAAAAAAATTCTGAACTTGAAGTACATGATAGTTTTGGTGACCATCAGTTTGTTCTGTTGTATATGTTATATGCTATAGTTAATTGTTGTTGGAAACGTGATGAAGCCACTCGGTGACTCAAGTGCATGATAGCATGTTTCTCATTGTGATTTGAGCGGCACGTGCCCTGGGACGTACTTCCGCCGACGATACGTGGGATCGTGATTCGGGACCATACCACAGCGACCGTAACTGCACTACAGTAACCGCTAACCACACACGCAAACACAACATGTTAGCCAATTAACATCGAATTAAGTGGCGCTCAGAACCAACGGAAATGCGGTGTCGGTTAACACCGAGTAAAACAGCATCCAGAATCAAGATGTCCGTCCCTAGGGTGACGGTTGGTTTTAGGTCCCGCGACTAGGGAGGCGATCTAGGGTTTTTTGCGCCGCCGCCAACACCAGTCCGCCTTCCTGCCGTCGTCTCAGTTGTTTGCCCCGCGCGTCGCCGCTTGGGGTCCGTGGTGCTCTCGTCGCCCAAGGTTTCGTGCCCCGTCGTAAACCCCCACCAAAAACCTTTCGTGTGATCTAGGGCACACGATCGTAAGACACCTGGTTTCGTCCCTAGTAGGTGGGATCTGTTGTTTGGAAGCTCGGCGTTGGGATGGAGAAGGTGGAGGGCTTGCTGCAAGATCTGAAGCTTTCGGAGAAGGAGAAGACTGGTGTCAAGATCGGGTGGAGGGGATCTGGGAAGATGGGAGTGGTGGAACCGCAAGCCCTAGCAAAGCTCTTATCGGAAAAACCTATTTTTGTGGAGGCAATGGCGGAAACCCAGGGCCGGATCTGGTGCCCCATCAAGGGGCTGGATTGCAAGGAGGTGGGCGAGAATACTTTCATGTTCACGTTTGGGTAGGAGTCCGGCAAGGTAATGGCGCTAGACAATGCTGGGAATTTGGCAATGATATGCTGGTGGTGGAGGATTTTGTGCCCAAGAAACGCGTGGAGGATTATACTTTTGAAACTGTTCTGATCTAGGTGAGGATTCTGAGATTACCACTTGGCATGATGTGTCGGGAAGCAGGTGAGGCCATTGGGAAGTTAATTGGTGTGGTACTGAATGTGGAAGCTAGGCCAGATGGGCGGGCTATGGGAAAGTTATTGCGTGTTAAAGTCAGAATGAATATAAAGAATCCTCTAACGAGGGGTTTTACCTTCGATGAGGAAGATGGGTACGCCAATAGAGCAACAGAAGGCAAAGCGACCGTGGGAGAGGAAGACAAGAATTGGTGCCCATTTGTGTATGAATATCTCCCGGATTTTTGTTATGTGTGTGGCATCATTGGTCATGTGGATAGTGCTTGTGCTATAAAGATGAAGCCGGGTGAGAAAAAGCAGTTTGGCCCATGGCTGAGGGCCCCATCATGCCACGCGGGAGTAACAGAGATAACCGGGGTAGATGGGGGGAAGGAAGGATGATCAAGAATGGCAGAAGTTCGAGCAGTAGAGGAATGGGGACGTGGGGAGGCCGTACGCTATCGACTAGTGACCAGCCCTTTGAAGAAGGGGGTCGAAGAGCTAGGAGGACAGGGAGGATGAGAAGGAGGGAGGTCAGGAGGTTACCAGCCCTTTGAAGAAGGGGGTCGAACCGGGGCCGTATAAAAGCAGCAAGAATGGGGCAGTCTTGCGGCTCACGTATGATGATGCCACAGTGCAGGGTACCAATAAAATAAAGGAGGTCGAGGGGGCGGGAGGGGTTGTCAGGCATAGTCCGGTGGAGATAGGTGGATAGGGTGAGCCGCAGGGGTTTGTCGCTAGTGGAGGTGTAAATACCGAGGCCATGCAGACGACAAGGGCCATGCAGGTTGATGTGATACACGTAGATTTTGCTGATCTGGCTATGGCGGGAAGAATGAGAAGATCATGGGTACAAGGAGTGGGAAATCGAAGCTTGGGGGGACTTACAAGAAGATCGGGAGGGAAGGAGTGTTGGGAGAGAGGAAGGGTGTCCAGGCAGAGGCGTATGGCAATATTCTAGGGCTCAAGAGGGGTGGGGAGGGGTTTGAGAGGGATGGGGTGGAGGAGGTGAAGAAGCTGAAACATGGGGAGGAGTTTGAGCAGCAGGTGCAGATGCAATAGGAGAATGCGGGGCTGCCGGGACAGCCCTGCGAGAAGAAATGAAGGTTATGGTGTGGAACTGCCGAGGTTTGGGGAATGGCCCGGAAGTTCGTGGACTTCTGGAACTCCAGAAGGAGGAGGACCCCGACATCTTGTTCCTGTCAGAGACTAAACTAGACAGGGGGAGGATGGAGAGATTCCGAGATAAATTAGGTCTGCACCATGTGGCGGTGCAAAATAATAAAGTAAAGAGTGGTGGATTAGCGTTGTTTTGGCGTCGAGGAATAATGTTACTGTGAGATGGATGGGACGTATGTTGTAAGTGCATCTAGTGCCCCTTAGTGATTTTGGTGTATTGAAGACTTATAGGTTAAGTAACTGATGCGTTTGTGAGTGTACACAGGTCTATAAGTCTATGAGGAGTTTGATATTTACAGAGAAAGTCGACCCCTAAAAATGAAGTTCTTCGACTGAAGACTTTGATATTCTGAAGACTTTCTGAAGACTTTGAAAGTGAAGAAATTGGTGTGACCTTGAAGACTTGGTATTCATTCGAGGAATATGGAGCGTGAAGACTTTTGTTTTCGTAGTTTCATTTTCTCTTTCTTGAGTCATAGGAAACACCGTACTGTTAAAGGGGGTCGAGGAAATACTAAGGAAAACTTTCCATGTGATGCTCAACTCAAAATCCTACACCTACCAATCCCTTCGAGTGAAGCCATTGGAAATCTCATACAGTTCAGTCAATTTCTTCAGTGACAGAGACGCAGTTCTTCTGGTCACTGAGGACTTTGCTCTGACTGAGGAGTTAGGAATTCGCCAGTGTGAATTGCCTACACAGTGAGGAACATGATAGCCCTGAGGAACTTGATAGTCAAATTTCCGACCGTTGTTGTGCTGCGCGCCGGCTGTCCAAAATATCTTATCCACCTAACGATCATATCATTGAAGGGCATTTATGTCTTATCATGTCGGGCTGCTCCCTAGGCTATAAATAGCCGCCCCCTACAACCACTAGTTGGTTGGCTGCTCCGAGAGAACTTGACACTTGTCATTTGAGAGCAACCCATCCTCCGAGGACTTTGAGCGAAAATCATCAAGTGAGGAAAATCCCAAAACCAAACCCCCACAAACCCAAAGTGATTGAGCATCACTGAAGAAATTGATCCTGTGTGGATCCGACGCTTGTTACCTTTGAAGACTGTGCTTCTTCCAGACGGTTAGGCGTCAAGGTCTATAGCATCCAAGAGGAATTGTGGATCGCCGAGTGACCAAGTCTGTGAAGGTTTGGAAGTCACCTGAAGACTTACCATGAGTGATTGGACGAGACCTTCGTGGTCTTAGTTCAAGGAGAATACGGTGAGTACTGGGTGTCCTGAGTTGCGGCTCAGAGACTGGGTGTCCAGGACTGCGTGCCCTCGAGTTTAAATACTCAGCCGCTCCAACCAGATGTACAACTGAGACAGCAGTTGGAACTGGTTTACCAAATCATTGTCTTCACCAACTAACTGGTTCTATTTCCTCAACTCTTTCATTTCCTCATTACTGTGTTGTATGTTGTTCATATCTGTGCTTGAAGACTTTGACTGAAGACTTTCACAAATTCCTCAGTTCAATTTCTTCAGTCTGTTTGTCTTCATCTTGTTATCCTGTGTTTACGCTTTCTGTACGTTGTGCTAGTCTTCATTTCTTCATGATGACTATGTTTGTATCCTGTTATGTTTACTTCTGAGTACACATTCCGCTGCAAGTAGTTCTTCGCTAAGGAATTTCCTCACCAGCAAATTCCTCAGTGAAGAATTCATAAAAATCGCCTATTCACCCCCCCTCTAGTCGATATAACGCACTTTCAATTGGTATCAGAGCAAGGTACTCCCTTGTTCTATGTGATTTTGGTTTAACCGCCTGGAGTTTTAGTTATGTCGACCGCAGGTATGATCAAGGTCTCGGCTGGGTGTCCTACCTTTGATGGAACGGACTACCCCTACTGGAAGAACAAGATGCGAATGCATCTTGAGGCAATTGATAATGATCTCTGGTATGTTGTGGAAAATGGTGTCCCCACTGTCACTCCCTCACTGAATGCTACCGATGTGAAGAGATTCAAACAACTCGACTCTCAAGCGAAGAATATCATATGTGGTCATCTGAGCAAATGACGGTATGGAAGAGTGAGTGCTTTGGAAACTGCTAAGCTTATCTGGGATAGGCTGTCCAAAGAAAATGAAGGAGTTTCAACTCAGCGTGACTCTCGAGTCAATGTTCTTCAGAATCTCTTCAACCGCTTCAAAAGACTCGACAATGAGAATGTCCAACAAACCTTTGATCGCCTCACTGACATTTCAAATGAGCTTCAAGCCCTCGGTGCCACTGACATCACTGATCATGAAGTTGTGAAGAAACTGCTGAGATCGCTTGATTCCTCATTTGATACTCTGGGACTGATGATACAAGAACGTGCTGACTACAAGTCGCTTGATCCTGCTGATATCCTCGAAAGGCTAAACACTCACGAGTTCCAGCTTGCTGAAAAGAGAGATCTCTATGGCTCAAACTATGGGAAACCACGTGCCCTGAAGGCCAAGGTTGTGTCTGACTCTGAATATGAGGATTCTGGTAGTAGCCTTGGTGATCCTGAAGAACTGAGCCAGGATCTAGCACTACTTGTGAAGAAATTTCAGAAGTTCACAAGACGTGGTCGCTTTGGAAAATCCTCAAGAGGAAATGATTCCTCATCCAGTGACTATAAGAGAAGACATTGCCACGAATGCAAGAAGCCTGGTCACTATATTCAAGATTGTCCTCAGTGGGAAAAGGAAATGAAGAAGAAAAAATACAAGGATTACAGTTCTGATGATGCGAAGAAGAAGAAGAAATCGTCAAAATCTTCGTCATCAAAATCCTCGAAGTCTTCATCTCACAAGAAGAGCAGCTCCAAGAAGGCTCGGGCATTCATTGGCAAGGAGATGGACTCTGAAGCTGAATCTGAGGAAAATGATGAAGAGGAGGAGTCTGAAGAATCTGAGTCTGGTGTTGCGAGTCTGGCCGTCGCTACTGCCTTCGTCAGGAAGTCCATCTTCAACACTGAAGAAACTGACTTCACCGACAAGCCTGATGAAGATAATGATGGCTACGCTCCCACCTATTGCTTCATGGCGAAAGGTGCTAAGGTACTCAAATACAACTCCTCTGACTCTAGTGAAAATGAATCTGATGAGGATCTCAAGCCCAGCTACTCTAAACTTGCTAAAATTGCTGTGAAACAACAACGGGCTCTTGAAAAGGTTCAAAACATGCTAAATAAAAGTGATGATATGTTGGGTGAAGAAATGGATCGCACTAAAGCCTTGACTGAAAATCTTCAGAGACTTCAGTCTAGGTTTGATAACCTTCAAGGTCATCATAACTCTCTCTTGTCTGATCATGAGAAACTTTCTTATGAATTTCTTCAAGAAAAGCAAGACCACGAGAAGCTTTCTCTTGAATCTCTTCAAAGAAAGGAAGATCTTGAAAAGCTAAGAGTGTGTTATGAAGATCTTCAGAAGGAGCGCGATTCATTACTAGCTCAACAAATCAGCGCTTCTTAGGAAGAATTTGTTCCTCCATGCTTAAAGTGCATTGAACGTGAATCTGCTAATTCTTCACCTGAATGTTCAAATGCTTCAAATGTTACAAATTCTTCATCTGCCTCTGCTATCACTAATTCCTCATCTGAGGACATTGCTAGTATCACTGACACTGCAGGGCTGAAGGAATTGTACATGACAGGCATGTACAAAAGCCTCAAAGGGCATCAGACACTTTGTGATGTGCTCAAAAAGAAGATCCTCAACAGAAACCCTAGGAAAGAGGGTATTGCCTTTGAGAGGAAACTCAATACTGATGGAACATATTGGAAGCCTGAGCAGTACCCCAAAACCTCATGGGTTGCTGCAAAGGGACCTCCAGTTGATCCATCTAACTTATCTGGCTTTACATGTGAATCTCCTCATTCTTCTGATGAGTCATTTGACTCCAACTATAAACTGTTCAAAAATCAGAATGGTGAAGTATTTGCTAGATATGTTGGCCCTAACTGCAGGAACGGTTCCCCTATGAAGAAAATCTGGGTTCCCAAAAGTTGTGTTGAAAGTCTTCAGGTGAATGTCCTCATGACACCACCTGTGAAGAACAGGAACCCCAGATCAAATTCTTCATATGGACCAAATTCTTCATATGGATCAAATTCCTCAACTGGATCAAAGTCCTCATATGATTATCGTCGTGCTAACAACTCTGTCTCGCAGGGTAGAGCTAAGGGCTATGAATATGTGCATTATTCTTCAAACCATTATGTTCATAAGTCCTCGAAGAATTACTCTGCTTATTCATATGCTTACCCTAACCCATCTTATGTGAAGCGAAATGGTTTGGCATCTATGCCACCTTTCTCGTATGGTGCTCGCAGAATGATGAACTCTTTGCCACCCCTCCAGATGTGGGTGGTGAAGAAAAAGAACTAATCTCTTCTGCAGGGTCAGGTCTCCAGACGTGCTCTAACGTCTGAAGAACTTACTGGGGACCTGACAAAAATGCCTGAAGGGACGCAGGCGAATCATGATGAAATGAACTTTCATTTCACACGTCCTCATACTGCTATATCTGTTTACTGCTTGATGAAATTCATCTGATGAACTTGATATCATATTCTTCATTGATGAAGCATATGAGATTGTAAGCTACACTAATTCATCTGCAGGATGATCAACCCAAAACCACTGAATGGGTCCTCGATAGTGGATGTACAAATCACATGACTGGTGACAAGAATCTATTGATGGATGCTCCCTTATCACCGTCACCTCTGAAGCATATCATCTTTGCTGACAAAGGCAAAAGTCAGGTATTGGGTCTTGGTAAGGTTGCTATCTCTAAGGATAAGCACATGGACAAAGTCATGCTTGTTGAGTCCTTAGGATACAATATCATGTCAGTCTCGATGCTTTGTGATCTTGATATGGTTGTTGTCTTTGGCAAATATCGCTGTGTTGTGATTATGGAAGCTGACAATTCCAAAGTCTTCGAAGGCTTTAGGAGAGGAGATCTATATATTGTTGATTTCTCTACAGGACCACAACCAGCTGTATGTCTACTTGCGAAAGCTTCAGAAGGCTGGCTATGGCATCGACGACTTGGTCATGCAGGCATGAGGAATCTGAACACGCTTGCGAAGAAGAAGCATGTCATTGGCATTGAGAATGTCAAATTCCTCAAGGATCACTTATGCGGAGCCTGTGAAGCCGGAAAAATGACCAAGGCCAAGCATCCAGCGAAGACTATCATGACCACTACCCGTCCATTCGAATTGCTTCACATGGACCTCTTCGGACCTAATCATTATTCAGCAGTCACTAATGATGCATCTCTATATGGTTTTGTCATTGTTGATGATTACTCTCGATATACATGGGTACACATTGTTACTTACAAACATGAAGTGCAGGAAGTCTTCAAACGATTTTCCTCGAGGGCTTCAACCAACTTTGGTGTGAAGATCAAGCATATCAGAAGTGACAATGGAACTGAGTTCAAGAATTCCGGTCTTGATGCATATCTTGATGAACTTGGTATTACTCATGAGTTATCTGCTCCCTATACTCCTTAGCAGAATGGCGTTGTGGAGCGCAAGAACAGAACTCTTGTTGAGATGGCTCGCACTATGCTTGATGAATACAAAACGCCTCAGCATTTTTGGATTGATGCAATTGATACTGCTTGCCACATCATCAACAGAGTATATCTTCACAAATTCTTCAAGAAGACTGCCTATGAACTCCTCACTAACAAGAAACCCAATGTGAGTTATTTCAAAGTCTTCGGTGCTAAATGTTGGATTAGAGATCCTCACCATAACTCTAAATTTGCACCGAAAGCACATGAAGGTTTTATGCTTGGTTACGAAAAGGACTCGCACACCTACAGAGTCTTCAACATTGTTCTTCACAAGATTGTTGACACTGTAGATGTGCGGTTCGACGAAACTAATGGCTCGCAAAGAGAGCACCTACCTTCTGTGTTAGATGAACCAGCACCTGAGGATGTCATTCCGACTGAAGAATCTGCTGAAGAATTCATTCCTGTTCATGAAGAACGTCGAGCTGATGCACCTGAAGAACAAGATGAGGAAAATGGTGCTGAAGAAAATGCTGATCAAAGTCCTCAGCGACAACCAACTCATCCACGCGTTGCAAAAGAAGTGCAAGTGGAGAAGATCATCGATGACATTAGCGCACCAGGTCCTCTCACACGCTCAAAAGCATCACATTTATCTAACTTTTGTGGGCACTATGCTTTTGTCTCTATCACAGAGCCCACTAAGGTAGATGAAGCATTTCTGGAGCCGGAGTGGATTCAGGCTATGCAAGAAGAATTACATCAATTCGAGCTGAACAATGTCTGGGAATTGGTCAATCGCCCAGATCCTCGCAAGCATAATATCATTGGCACAAAGTGGATCTACCGCTACAAGCAAGATGAAAATGGCCTTGTGGTGAGGAATAAGGCACGACTAGTAGCCCAAGGCTACACACAGGTTGAAGGAATTGATTTCGATGAAACTTTTGCACCTGTTGCTAGACTTGAGGCTATTCGCATATTACTTGCTTACTCTAACCATCATGATATCATCTTATATCAAATGGATGTGAAAAGTGCATTCCTCAATGGTAAGCTTGAGGAAGAAGTATATGTTGCTCAACCCCCAGGTTTTGAAGATCCCAAGAATCCTGACAAAGTCTTCAGACTCAATAAGGCCCTCTATGGCCTCAAGCAAGCCCCTCGGGCATGGTATGATACATTGAAGGAATTCTTCGTGAAGAATGGCTTCACACCCGGTTCACTCGACCCTACTCTCTTTACTAAATCATATGATGGTGAACTGTTTGTGTGCCAAATATATGTTGATGATATTATCTTTGGCTGTACTAACCAACGATACAGTGATGAATTTGCCTATATGATGAGTGAAGAATATCAAATGTCTATGATGGGAGAGTTGAAATTCTTCTTAGGTCTTCAAATTCGTCAGCAGCACAATGGCATATTCATATCTCAGGAGAAATACCTCAAAGATGTATTGAGGAAATTCGGCATGCAAGATTGCAAAGGTGTCAAAATTCCTATGCCCACAAATGGCCATCTATGCACTGATGAAAATGGTATTGACTTTGATCACAAGGTATACCGCTCCATGATTGGTTCCTTATTGTACTTATGTGCATCTAGGCCAGATATAATGCTTAGTGTTTGCATGTGTGCCCGATTTCAAGCTGCACCGAAGGAATCACACCATAAGGCTGTGAAGCATATTCTTCGATATCTAGCTCACACACCAACACTAGGATTATGGTACCCCAAGGGCTCTGCTTTTGATCTCATTGGATATTCTGACTCTGACTATGCTGGTGATTGTGTGGACCGCAAGTCAACATCTAGCACTTGTCATTTCCTCGGACGATCTTTGGCCTGTTGGTCCTCGAAGAAACAGAACTGCGTATCACTGTCTACTGCTGAAGCTGAATACATTGCTGCTGGCTCATGCTGTGCTCAACTGCTTTGGATGAAGCAAACCCTCAAGGACTATGGTGTCAACGTGAAGAATGTGCCTCTCCTCTGCGACAATGAGAGTGCCATCAAGATTGCTCACAACCCAGTTCAGCACTCGAAGACTAAGCACATCCAGATTCGTCATCATTTTCTTCGTGATCATGTGTTGAAGGGCGACATCTCCATCGAGCATGTGAAGACTGAAGAACAGCTAGCTGATATCTTCACCAAGCCCTTGGATGAGAAGAGATTTAGCAAGTTGCGTTGTGAGCTAAATATCTTAGAGTCTTCGAATGTTCTTTGAAAAGGACACACATCCTAACCCTTATGCAGAATTGATGACTTAGATGTGCAACACATGAAGAACCGTTTTTCTTCAATCAATGAAGAATAACATTCTAAGTGTGAAAAAATTAATGAAGAATTTGATTCTCAGAACCCTACGACAATTGTACACGGTGTCTGAAATCATCATTCTTATACGGTGGGTCACGCCACCACAAAAGTTGAAAATCTTCAATTTGAGTTTTTCCTTATTTTTGAAATTCCTCAGTCTTTCAAATTCTTCAACTTTGCTAAATCTTCACTGTTTCCGTCATTTTTCTTCATTGGCTATATATATATACACGTGAGTTTATGTCCTCTACAACATTCACTTATTGCTATTTCTTCAAGTTGCGATTTCTGCTAAGTGAATGTGATCGGACCCTTCCCCCTCTATGCTATACTCAACCCAATCTATTCACAAATTCTTCATGTGTGTTCTGATTGAAACTCGTTCAAAGTCTTCACTGTGTCAGCTGAAGAAATTGAGAACGAAACTTTAAAACAAATCTTATCCAGATTTTCGGTTTTGCCGCTCAAACCGTTCCGCATCCCACGATGCATTATTATATTCACCCACGATCGTACACGATCTCATCTGCATAGTACGTGGGTGACACATGTCGCGTGAAGGAGAAAGGGCAGGGGCATGTTCGTCCCAAAATCTTCGGGTGAACAGTTTTTCACCGTGGCTATAAATACCCCTCTCCCCTTCCTCACTTCATTTACTCCGCTCGACCGCTGTCTCTCGCTCGAGCTCCTCAAACCCTAGCGCCGCCGCTACTCCATCGCCGCCGGTGAGGAAGAGCTTCACTGCCTCGACCTCGTCGCCGTCGTACTCACGCCGGCTGCGGAAATCTTCACTCCGCCGCCGCCGTAGCTGTCTCCCTCTGCCAAGTTAGGGCGTGGGAGATCTAACTTAACGAACTTCACCATGGTTCATCTCTGTTCGTTGTGTTCTTCAGTTCGGGTAATTAAAAGTCACTTTTATTACTCGCTTTGATTCTCAAACTTTTCTGAAAATCTTCAAAGGAGTTTTATTCTTCAATTCTTCACATAAAAACACCTCTCACACTGTATGCTCTTGATCCATCTCTCTAAGCACTCATTTCTTCAAGATTCCTCAATTGTACGGATTTTCGATCTGTACAACTCTGGAACCTAAGACAAGAACGCTTAGTGAAATTCCTCAAGGCTCAACTGGTCAAATTCCTCAAAACTTGTCTTTTCGAGAAATCATCTGAGAACGCATATGACCTCTCCAAATTCCTCGCACCTACACTCTGTTCACAGGTACTCATGTCCGCTGCTGAATCACTAGGTTCTCATCAACTTAACTCATTTGCAGCGTTCCTCGAAGAAAAACTGCATACTTCTTCAGAGTGTTCTATTGTTCAAATTCCTCATCTGAAGAAAATGGCAGAAGGAAAGAGACCGCAGAAAGGAGGAAAGAGACCGGAGGTCATGACCGCTTTCGAGATCCCTGATGAAATATACAAGGATTATTGCACACCTGATGAGGCCAAGTTTGGCAAAGAAAACAAGAATCAGCGCAAAGTGCGCATTCAGAGGATTGAACGAAGATGGGCACGAGAATGGAGGGAATATTGATATGTTACTCCCAAGTACATGAAGAAATTCGCCTTAAATCCTCCATGCCCAAGAGCTCCATTAGCACCTGGCCAAGTCGCTGATCCCACTAGCATCAAAAGTGGTGAAGACTTTCCTGAAGAATGGGCTAGGCGCCAAGCAAAATTGGCAAGGCAAGCCAAGGAGGCAGTGAGGAAATTCAATGAGGATTCTGCTGCTGCTGCTGCCGCTGAGACCTCGGTCAAGCCGAGGAAATCAATGCCGAAGAAGCCTGCTCGCAAGCCAAGTGCTTCACCATCAGCGCCCTCACGGCAAATTCCTCAGACTACTGCTGCTCCACCAAAGTCCTCAGCAGCTCCCTCCAAGTCCTCAACTCCTGTGCATCTGGCTACATGTCAAAGGACTCAGGTTTTCTCAATTGCTTCTGGTGTCTCAGCAAGTTCCTCAGCTGCACCAATGTCCTCATCAGGCCCCACTCTGCTGAAGACAAAAGCAACAGCTGGACGCGGTCCTCGACCAAGTCCAAGAAAGAAACAGGTTGCTTTCCAAGTGCCTTCTGATGATGAAGCTTCTGATGAAGAACTTGCAGAAATCATCAGAGACAGACAAGCAAAGGCCGCTAGAGCCAAAGGAACACCTGTGCCTTTGCTTCTGGATCCGAAGAAGATCCTTGACTACATCGACTTATGGCATCAGGATCCAAACACTCCAATGCCTGATCTGCCTCTGACTCCTGGTCAAAGTCATATGCTGACCCATTTCATCTCTGAAGAGAAATGGAAGTTTGAAAAGGCTTGTGAGATAAATAGAGCACAAGCCAGAAAAGAGAAGCTTCTGAAGAAGAACATTGTCAGATTGACACCTGAAAAACTTCTCAAGGCTCAATCTGAGATCCAAGCCCTCAGCAAAGATTTCGATGCATACAATGCTGATTGGCAAGGAGCCAAAGTGAGATTCGTCAATTTGACGAAGAAAATGACAACTATTGCAGCCCCATCACAACAAGAAAATCCTCAGGCTGCAGACTCTGCTCAGCCTGCTGAAGAACATGCCAGCACTGCTGATGACTTTCAGCTTGCTGATGAGAATACAAGTTCCAAGGCTGATGACTCCATTCCAGCCGCTGAAGAAATTCCCAGGGCATCCACTAGTGGTGCGCCTGAAGAAACTGAAGAGATCAGGGCAACTGCACCAGTTGTGCCTGAAGAAAATGAACCACAGTCCTCAGCTCCTCCTGCGCCAACACCAACTCCAATTCTTCCTTCTGCTTATGAAGTGAAGAAGACCAAGGCTGCAGAGCGAGCTGCAGTGAAGAAAAGGAAGGCATCAGCTGCGTCAAATTCTTCGGCCGCGAAGAAAATGAAGCCAATGACCAGCTCGCTTGAAAATCCTATTGATGCCGTTCCCATTTCCTCCATGTCGTCTAAGGAAATTGTTCCTTATGGAGAAGACTACAAGATCCCTAGCGGATCTGATGAAGAAAATCACTCTGTTGCTACCTCAGAATAGTTTGATGAAGAAATTGAAGTGGAAGCATTCCCTTCAACGCCAGTCGTTTCCTCACCTTCGCCTCAGTTCACAGCTGAAGAGGTTGGTGTTGAGGAAATTGAAAAAGAAGAAGAAGATGTGGATATTGGATGCACTACACCAGTGATGAACGATGACTTTTGGGAAAGTCAGCATCCCAATACTCCTCTCTTCACTCCTATTCAACAAATTCCTCAGTCCCCGGCTACAACTGTTTAAATGGGCTCTGAAGAAACTCATCCCACATCGTCTGTTCATGAAGAAATTCCAGCCGCTAGTGCTGAAGAACCTGCTGCTACTGATCCCCAAAGTGCACAAGATGAGGAACCAGAAATTCCTCAGCTTGAAGCGCCTGAGATCGTGATTCCTGAGGTTGTGCTGCAAATCACTGACACTCATCTGCCCAAACCGAAGAATCCGTTCTCTAGCAAGCAAAAATTCAAGGCTGAAGACTTCTTTTCTGAGCATGTGTTCTTCACTGATTACAATCCATATGACTCTGCTCGCATAAGGAAGAGATGTTTCTGGACAAGGACAAAATCTTCGATCATGAGCATATTCCTCATGTGGATATGGAATCTCTGCCGTGCTTTGAGCCAGTCCTCCGAGTTATTCACGATGCAGGACTACTGAATTTCTGCACTGATATCTGTGATTGGAATGAAGAACTCATTCTTCAGTTCTATGCCACTTTGCATATCACCGGAGATGCTGAAGATGTCAATTCATGGGTGCTGGATTGGATGACAGAAAACACTCACTACAAGGCACCAGCAACTGAATTGCTTCGTGTCCTTCCTCTTGATCCTCCCCATGACAGTGCACGATGCATCTACAATGACCGCGAACTGACAGATCATTATATGCAAATGCTCATGAAGCCTTTGAAGCCAGGGCAGGCCCCTCGAACCAAATTCCTCATCAAGGAATTGTTGTATGTGCCTCGGACTGTCTATCAAATCCTGACGAAGACAATGAGTCCTATCAAAGGCCACGACTCAAATGATGAAGATGTCGTTGGCATCATGAAGAACATGCTTTTCAACATCATTCATAGCGTTCCCGTCAACTTCCATGATTTCTTCATGAGGACTCTGGCTAATGTTGCAATGCCACCTTTTGAGCTGAAGCCCTATGCGCCTTGGATTATGAGATTCATAAGGGCAAGATCTTCACTGAATTACAAGGCTGACACTCTGAACCATGGTAGCTACTTGCCGCCCATTGAAGTCCTCAAGCGACCAGTTTCATCATCTGATGATAAGGGCAAGGCAGCTGCTGTGATCGATGAAGGCACTCGTCCATTGGATGGTCAATTCCGTCTAGCTACATCTTACTCCACCAATGACGATTCTGCCACACATGACACTGCCGCAAATACCTCTGCCAAGCAAAAGCCTCAAGCAACAGCACCCAGGGTGATGACTGACCGTGAGTTACTCCTCAGTCTTCATCAGAAGGTTGATCGCAATCACAAATGGGTGAAACGTCAATTTTCTGCAATTCTTCACAACATGACCTCAAACCATAATGCAGTGAAGAAAAATCAGTATCACCTTCATGAAACCCTCAACCGCACCTGGGCTGTTCTCACTCATGTATACTCCGTGGAAGAATTGAAGACTCTGGGTCTCCAGGAAGCTTTTGACTGGTCTGCACCACCTCCGAAGGAATTCAATAGAGTCAAAGTTCCTGATCTGGTGGCCAGTTCTTATTCTTCATCGTGTGAAACTGATGAACATGAAGATTTGAACGACACTGCGGCAGGCCCTACTTCAACAAACAACCCCGACAACGCTGGCGCTCCTCCATCAACGTGAAATTCTTCAGGGGCGTTAGTCCTCAGTTTCAATCCTTTTGGTCATTTGATGACAAAGGGGGAGAAATCTGAGTTAGTCTTCAAGCGGGTTTATATTATGGGCGTTTTGTTAAGTTACAACTCTCGTTCTTCCGAAACTTTTATTGGATCGAGTTGTAATCTTAAATCCGATGGAGCCCTGATACTTTTGAACGGTGCATTGTGCTGACTTTGCACTGTGCTCTGATACTTTTGATGTGTTATTCTGCATGCTTATTCCTCGTTAATATTATTGCACGCATGCTGAATCTCATCAGGCACCATATTTCATCATGCATTTCAAATTCTTCATATTATATATCAAATGCGTGTATGAATTACAAGATATAGGGGGAGATCTCCATGATTCAATTCTTCAAATGTGCATTGCCTCAAACGCAAATTCTTCACTATGCACATATTCAGGGGGAGTTCTTCTATATCTTGCAATCAAATTCCTCAATATCAGTATTTACACTTCATATGGTTATCCCTGTTGAAAACTTAACCTATGTTGTCATCAATCACCAAAAAGGGGGAGATTGTAAGTGCATCTAGTGCCCCTTAGTGATTTTGGTGTATTGAAGACTGAAGACTTTGATATTCTGAAGACTTTGAAAGTGAAGAAATTGCTGTGACCTTGAAGACTTGGTATTCATTCGAGGAATATGGAGCGTGAAGACTTTTGTTTTCGTAGTTTCATTTTCTCTTTCTTGAGTCATAGGAAACACCGTACTGTTAAAGGGGGTCGAGGAAATACTAAGGAAAAATTTCCATGTGATGCTCAACTCAAAATCCTACACCTACCAATCCCTTCGAGTGAAGCCATTGGAAATCTCATACAGTTCAGTCAATTTCTTCAGTGACAGAGACGCAGTTCTTCTGGTCACTGAGGACTTTGCTCTGACTGAGGAGTTAGGAATTCGCCAGTGCGAATTGCCTACACAGTGAGGAACATGATAGCCCTGAGGAACTTGATAGTCAAATTTCTGACCATTGCTGTGCTGCGCGCCGGCTGTCCAAAATATCTTATCCACCTAACGGTCATATCATTGAAGGGCATTTATGTCTTATCATGTCGGGCTGCTCCCTAGGCTATAAATAGCCGCCCCCTACAACCACTAGTTGGTTGGCTGCTCCGAGAGAACTTGACACTTGTCATTTGAGAGCAACCCATCCTCCGAGGACTTTGAGCGAAAATCATCAAGTGAGGAAAATCCCAAAACCAAACCCCCACAAACCCAAAGTGATTGAGCATCACTGAAGAAATTGATCATGCGTGGATCCGACGCTTGTTACCTTTGAAGACTGTGATTCTTCCAGACGGTTAGGCGTCAAGGTCTAGAGCATCCAAGAGGAATTGTGGATCGCCGAGTGACCAAGTCTGTGAAGGTTTGGAAGTCACCTGAAGACTTACCACGAGTGATTGGATGAGACCTGCGTGGTCTTAGTTCAAGGAGAATACGGTGAGGACTGGGTGTCCTGAGTTGCGGCTCAGAGATTGGGTGTCCGGGACTGCGTGTCCTCGAGTTTAAATACTCAGCCGCTCCAACTAGACGTACAACTGAGACAGCAGTTGGAACTGGTTTACCAAACCATTGTCTTCACCAACTAACTGGTTCTATTTCCTCAACTCTTTCATTTCCTCATTACTGTGTTGTATGTTGTTCATATCTGTGCTTGAAGACTTTGACTAAAGACTTTCACAAATTCCTCAGTTCAATTTCTTCAATCTGTTTGTCTTCATCTTGTTATCCTGTGTTTACGCTTTCTGTACTCTGTGCTAGTCTTCATTTCTTCATGATGACTATGTTTGTATCCTGTTATGTTTACTTCTGAGTACACATTCCGCTGCAAGTAGTTATTCGCTAAGGAATTTCCTCACCAGCAAATTCCTCAGTGAAGAATTCATAAAAATCGCCTATTCACCCCCCCTCTAGTCGATATAACGCACTTTCATATGTACATTGATGCAGTGGTGGAAGAGGAAGATGGTTTCAAATGGAGACTTACAGGCATATATGGTGAATCCCACACAGAGAAGAAAAGCGAGACATGGCGTCTACTCCGTGCCCTTCACCACCAACTTCAACACCCGTGGGTTTGCCTAGGCAACTTTAATGAAATTCTCTTTAATCATGAGAAGCAAGGAGGTGTGCCTAGATCTCATAGGTCCATGCAGAATTTCCGTGATGCACTTGATGATTGTAATTTGCATGACCTCGGTTTCGAGGGTGATATTTTTACTTGGAGAAATAAAAACTACCGTGTTGATGGGTATATTCGGGAATGGCTAGATCGGGTGGTTGCTACACCTGATTGGTGTGCAAGATTTCCAGCTTATAAGGTAGTAAATGGGGACCCAAAGAAATCTGATCATAGGCTTGTTACGTTGGTGTTGGATGGCCCCTCACGCCCTTGGAGGCAATTGCAGGGAGGCGTGTGTTTTAAACGTTTTGAAGCACAGTGGCTTTGGAGGAAATTTTGACAATATTGTAAAAGAAGCCTGGGATGATGGAAACGGCCTCAATGTGAAGGAGAAGTTAAAGGCGGTTGTCGAAGCTTTGAACACCTGGAGTAGAGAGGTTCTTGGAGATTTGGGGAAGAGGATTAAGAAGATAAAAAGCGAGTTGGAGGTGGTCAGAAGAGAGCAAATCTCAGATAGCCAGGTGCGCAGGGAACAGAATCTGAGCTTCAAGCTGGAGCGGTTGGAATAGCAACAGGATCTTGTGTGGAAACAACGTGCCCATGTAAACTGGCTAGTATATGGTGACCGTAACACAAAATATTTCCAGGCATATGCCTCAGAGAGAAGAAAGAGGAACACTATACATAAGCTGAAGCGGGAGGATGGAGTGGAGGTAGAAGGAGAGGAGGCCATTAAGGATCTTATCACTAACTATTTTTCTGCCCTATTTACCCCCATGGCAGGTGCGGAGGCGAATGCAACTCTGAACCATATTGCTCCAAAGGTGACTAGCCAGATGAATGACTTTCTTACTGCAGATTTCACTGAGCAGGAAGTTAAACAAGCCCTAGATGACATTGGGGACCTCAAGGCTCCTAGTGTGGATGGTATCACGGCTCTCTTCTATAAGCATTATTGGTAGTTGGTTGGTGCTGATGTGACACGTGAGGTTTTACGTGTGTTGTGAGGCGGCAGTATACCGAAGGGATGGAACGACACCCTGGTGGTACTAATCCCAAAGGTTCAGAACCCCGAGAGACTAAAGGATCTGCGCCCTATTAGCCTCTGCAACGTGGTGTACAAACTCGTGTCCAAAGTTCTGGCAAACAGGCTAAAGTGCATCCTAGGACAGATCATATCACCAAATCAGAGTGCCTTTGTACCTGGGAGGTTAATCTCAGACAATACTATCCTTGCGTATGAGATGACACACTTCTTAAAGAGGAAGAGAACGGGCAATGCTTGCTATGCTGCTTTGAAACTTGATATGACCAAAGCATATGACCGCGTGGAATGGGGTTTCCTTGAGAAAGTCATGAAGCAATTGGGCTTTGCAGAAGTGTTCATTGATCTGATTAGTAAGTGTGTCCGGACAGTCAAATTTCGGTTCCAGGTGAATGGATCTTGTACGGATGAGGTGGTTCCGGGAGGGTTCTTCGTCAAGGGGATCCGATCTCGCCATACCTATTCCTGATCTGTGCGGAGGGTTTATCTGCTCTTCTGCAGCATGCTGAGCAAGAGGGACACATCAAGGGTATCCAACTGGCTCCGACGGCACCCTCCATCAGCCACCTCCTTTTTGCGGATGATTCCCTTCTGTTGATAGAGGCCACCCTGGAGAGTGTCAATGCGGTCAACGAGATCCTGTAGGTGTATGAAAACGGGTCGGGCCAGGTGATTAATAGGGACAAGTCAGCCGTCATGTTCAGTAAAGACACTTCACATACAAAGAAGCAAATCCTTCTCGGCCTGCTGGGTCTCCAGTCAGAAAGCTTGAACGGAAAATACCTGGGCTTGCCAAGCTATGTTGGCCAATCTAGACAGAAATGCTTTGGGTATTTGAGAGAGAGAATTTGGGAGATTCTCAAAGGTTGGAAGATTAAGCTTCTGTCTAAAGCGGCCAAAGAGATATTGATTAAGGCATTTATCCAAGCGGTGCCCACATATGCTATGGCATGTTTTGATCTAACGAAAGAGCTCTGTGAGAGTATCAACAAAATGGTGTGTGATTTCTGGTGGGCCAACCAGGAGGAGGAACGAAAACACAAGTGGGTCAGCTGGGATAAGATGTGCTTACCAAAGGAGCAGGGAGGCCTTGGTTTCAGGGACCTACACTCGTTCAATGTGGCAATGCTAGCAAGGCAGGTGTGGCGTCTGCTGCAAGCTCCCGAATCGCTGTGTGCTCGAGTCCTGCAAGCGAAGTACTACCCGTCCGGTGATAACTTCAGTGCACAGGCCCAGCCGGGAATAAGCTATGTCTAGCGCAACATCCTCAAGGGCGTTGAGGTCGTCTGAGCGGGCATGATTTGGAGAGTTGGATTAGGGGAGAACATTCACATTTGGCATGACTCGTGGCTGCCATCCAATGATACTAGAAGGTCGAGTACGCTCCAAGCCGGACACCTATTGACCTGTGTTTCCGAGCTAATTGACCCAGCAACAAACCAATGGGATGCCCAACTAGTGACACAGACATTTACCCCAGTGGATGCTGCTACAATTCTTGCGATCCCAATATGCGAACAGTATGACAATTTCATTGCATGGCACTTTGACAAGAAGGGGTTTTTCTCTGTTCATTCCGCTTACAGGGTTTATACCAGCCTACAAGCGCAACAGAACACACGCCAAGTGGGTGAGAGCATAACAGGTCATCAACATATTGAGAGTTTCTAGAAAAGCTTGTGGAAGATCAGATGCCCAGGCAGAGTCCACCACTTCCTATGGCGCCTGGCTCACAACAGTCACCCATTACTCCGGAACGTAGAGCACATTGGGGTGGAATTGGACACGAGGTGTTTGCTGTGTCAAAGGGTCCCGGAGGATGGTGGCCATCTATTCCTGCGCTGCAAGGAGGTAAAGAAGATGTGGAGGGGATGTGGCTTGGAACGGCTGCGGCTAGACTTCCTAGGAGCACAAACACCAAAAGCTATGCTACAAATGATGCTCAAATTGCCGGGGGAATCCCTCCTATTGGTGGTCTCTCTTCTTTGGTCATGGTGGACAGAGAGAAACAAAACAAACCACAAGCAATAGAGGCTGTCCGAGGAGGGTTTTGCTGCGAAGGTGAGGCATGATGTGACTGAATGGAGGGAATTCCTAGGGCTCAAGGCAAAAGAGAAACTAGCAAACAAATGCCGTTGGACGCCGCCACCGACAGATGTGGTGAAACTTAACTTGGACGCGTCTTCCCGTGCTACTATAGGAGTGGGCGGCTGGGGCGTCATAGCTCTGGGAAGCGATGGTGGAATTCTCATGGCTGCGGCAGGCTCACTCACGAACCTGCAGGAAGCGATATAGGCCGAAGCCCTTGCACTGTTGAAAGCCATAGAGCTCGTTGACCAACTTGGCATGGGTCGTGTCATGTTTGAAACTAACTGTCTTCCCCTCCAACAGGCGATTGCCTCCACAGCGGGAGACCGAGGCGCTCTTGGGGTGCTGTTCAGAGAAGCAAAGTATAAGCTGCAGCTAGATTTTATAGAGCAAAGTGTTCTCTTCTGTCCTAGATCGTGTAATGTTCCAGCACATGTGCTGGCTGCCTATGACTGTCGGAACTTCCTAGACGGCCAATATGTCTGGCTGTCAGGTTTCCCCAGCGTTGTTACCCGTGCCGTGGCCGCCGATCTGGCTGGCCCACCATAATTTCATGGAATGCAAGGTGTTCCAAGCTAAAAAAAACAAACAGCATCCAGAATCAACGGGAAAAGTGGCGCTACATGGCGATGCACGTGGTCACATCACATACAAAAATCTCCTCCAACATTGTATGCATGCACATGACCGCATTTTTCTTCATCTTACTATTTACTAATGCATAATAAAATCCTGTTAAAAAAATGTTTGTTCATTGAAAATTTAAAACAAACCTTCCAAGTACTTCAAGAACTTAAATACTCTTTAATAGATGAAAATAAAAGGATTTCTAATTTCGATAGTAACATAATGTTGGATCCATTCCTTTTGAATTGTCACTACCACTCAGAGTCCACCGTCCAACCGTGACTAATCCTAACATTGGCTGCCTAACGAAATCACAGACTAAATCGCAACACCCACCCACAAAACGTACGCTCACAGGTCCCCCAATAATACATGCATGCGCCATGCATCCATTAACCAATTTTGAACAGCATAAAAACTCCTAAGAAACCACAAATAATTACCAGAAAGCTTTGACAAAGAATCATAAGAAGGCACCATTTTATTATCCTTGTGTATAAATGTATGATCAAACCCATTATTTGGTGAGATTTTAGGATACATTTTAAGACGTTCCCCTTGTCTTATTTTTGTAGAATCAAGAAAAAACTAAATATAACCATACATTTGGCAATCTTAATTACAATTAAGTTTTGAAACATGGAATTTCACTAAGGCCCTAGAGAAAATCTAAATGGGAAAATTATGCTATTCCACAACCTCTCGAAAGCTGCATTTTCGGTCGTTGCAACATTTTATTATAATTAATATTATTTCATGAAAAAATAGTTATAATATTATTTATTATTGAAGTGAATCAAAATGAATGTTTTCCTACTATTGCCAATTGATACGTCTCCAACGTATCTATAGTTTTTGATTGTTCCATGCTATTATATATTCTGTTTTGGATGTTTAATGGGCTTTATTATACACTTTTATATTATTTTGGGGACTAACCTATTAACCCGAGGCCCATTGCAAATTGATGTTTTTTTTCCTATTTCAGTGTTTCGCAGAAAAGGAATATCAAATGGAATCCAAATGGAATGAAACCTTCGGGAACGTGATTTTTGGTACAAACGAGATCCAGAGGACTTGGAGTGGACGTCAAGAAACAACCGAGGTGGCCACGAGGTAAGGAGGCGCGCCCCCACCCTCATGGGCCCATCGTGGCTCTCTTGACCGACTTCCTTCGCCTATATATACTCATATACCCTGGAAACATCCAGGAGCACTACGAAACCCTATTTCCACCGCCGCAACCTTTAGTACCCATGAGATCCCATCTTGGGGCCTTTTTCGGCGCTCTGTCGGAGGGGGCTTCGATCACGGAGGGCTTCTACATCAACACCATAGCCTCTCCGATGATGTGTGAGTAGTTTACCTCAGACCTTCGGGTCCATAGTTATTAGCTAGATGGCTTCTTCTCTCTCTTTGGATCTCAATACAAAGTTCTCCTCGATCTTCTTGGAGATCTATTCGATGTAACTCTTTTTGCGGTGTGTTTGTCGAGATCCGATGAATTGTGGGTTTATGATCAAGATTATCTATGAACAATATTTGAATCTCCTCCGAATTCTTTTATGTATGATGGGTTATCATTGCAAGTCTCTTCGAATTATCAGTTTGGTTTGGCTTACTAGATTGATCTTTCTTGCAATGGGAGAAGTGCTTAGCTTTGGGTTCAATCTTGCGTTTCTCGATCCTAGTGACAGAAGGGGAAATGACACGTATTGTATTGTTGCCATCGAGGATAAAAAGATGGGGTTTATATCATATTGCTTGAGTTTGTCCCTCTACATCATGTCATATTACTTAATGTGTTACTATGTTCTTATGAACTTAATACTCTAGATGCATGCTGGATAGCAGTCAATGTGTGGAGTAATAGTAGTAGATGCAGGCAGGAGTCGGTCTATTTGTCACGGACGTGATGCTTATATACATGATCATGCCTAGATATTCTCATAACTATGCTCAATTATATCAATTGCCCAACAATAATTTGTTCACCCACCGTAATACTTATGCTATCTTGAGAGAAGCCACTAGTGAAACCTATGGCCCCCGGGTCTATCTTCCATCATATTAATCTTCAGTCAACTAGCTATTTCTGGCGCCATTTATTTTGCAATCTTTACTTTAAATCTTTATCATAAAAATACCAAAAATATTATCTTATCATCTCTATCAGATCTCACTTTTGCAAGTGGCCGTGAAGGGATTGACAACCCCTTTATCGCGTTGGTTGCAAGGTTCTTATTTGTTTGTGTAGGTACGAGGGACTCACGCGTGGTCTCCTACTGGATTGATACCTTGGTTCTCCAAAACTGAGGGAAATACTTACGCTACTTTACTGCAGCACCCTTTCCTCTTCAAGGGAAAGCCAACGCAGTGCTCAAGAGGTAGCAAGAAGGATTTCTGGCGCCGTTTCCGGGGAGTCTACGCACAAGTCAGGACATACCAAGTACCCATCACAAACTCTTATCCCTCGCATTACATTATTTGCCATTTGCCTCTCATTTTCCTTTCCCCCACTTCACCCTTGCTATTTTATTCACCCTTCTTCTGTTCGTCTTTTTCGTTTTCTTTGATGTCTTACTTGGCTCGTTTGCTCGTCTGGTTGGAATAGTTGTTTATTTATTGCTAAACATAGAACCTAAGATCTATGGATCCTCATCCGCTTGCTAATCTTTTTAAGAGATCCAATTATGATGAACCAATTTCTAGTGAGTTTTGTGCACTAGATTATCTTTATGAAGTTTTTCTTGAAATTCGTGAATTTGAAAATTGTGTGATGAAATTTATGAAGAGATTCACGATGGCTCCTTGAATAAAAAGCATGATTGCAATGATTTTACTATAAATTCTCTTGATGTCAATTGTGCTAATAATATGCAAAACCCTATGCTTGGGGATGCTAGTTTTGCTATGTCTACTACTTGTTGCAATGATCATGATTGGGGTGATTCTTCTTATGATCTTGAAAATTTATTTAAGCCCCATGATGAATATGAGATTGATAATAGTGTTTGCAATAATATTCAAAGTGGGTTTGGAAGAGTGTCAACTTTAGATCCCACATATTGGGAGAATGTTCAATCTTATGGTATTTTTGATAAAAGTGGGTTTGGAGAGGTCATGACTTTAGTTATTGATAATCCCACTATTTTGGAAGAGTGTCAACTTCGCATGCATATGGATTGTGTTGAGAATATGCTATGTGATAGCTATTTTGTTGAATTTGCCTATGATCCTACATGTAATTATTATGAGAGAGGAAAATATGGTTGTAGAAATTTTTATCTTACTAAGTTACCTCTCGTCATGTTGAGATTGCTATCGTCTCTTTGTTCTTCCTTGCATAGGCTAATTCTTGCTTGCTATGATAATTTGTTTGCTTATAAAATGCCTATGCATAGGAAGTATGTTAGACTTAGATGTGTTTGTCACGTGTTTTATGATGCTCTTTTTGCTCTTTAATTCTTATCTTTTATGCGAGCATCATTGAAATCTCAATGCCTAGCTAAAAAGGCTTTAAAGAAAAGCGCTTGTTGGGAGACAACCCAATATTTATCCTTGCTATTTAGTAATAAATAATTTATCTACCCTCTGGTTAGATTTGTTTTTATGTTTTAATAGTGTTTGTGCCAAGTGAAACCTATAGGATCTTCTTGGATAGTAATTATTTGATCTTGCTGAAAAAGACATAAACTTTTTGTTCACGATTGTTTAAAATCACCAGAACGTGATAAAATACTGATTCCAATTGTAGTAGATCAATAAACAAATTATCTAGTATTTCCTATTTTGGTAGAAGTTTTGGAGTTCCACAAGTATACATTTGATACAGATTACTACAGACTATTTTGTTTTTGACAGATTCTGTTTTTCGTGTGTTGTTTGCTTATTTAGATGAATCTATGGCTAGTAATGGAGTTTATGAACCATAGAGAAGTTGGAATTCAGTAGGTTTAACAACAATATAAATAAAGAATTAGTTCATTACAGTACCTTAAAGTGGTGGTTTGTTTTCTTTCGCTAACGGAGCTCATGAGATTTTCTGTTGAGTTTTGTGTTGTGAAGTTTTCAAGTTTTGGGTAAAGATTTGATGGATTATGGAATAAGGAGTGGCAAGTGCCTAAGCTTGGGGATGCCCAAGGCACCCCAAGGTAAAATCCAAGGACAACCAAAATCCTAAGCTTGGGGATAACCCGGAAGGCATCCCCTCTTTTGTCTTCGTCCATTGGTAACTTTACTTGGAGCTATATTTTTATTCACCACATGATATGTGTTTTGCTTGGAGCATCTTGTATGATTTGAGTCTTTGCTTTTTAGTTTACCGCAATCATCCTTGTTGTACACACCTTTTGAGAGAGACACAAATGATTCGGAATTTATTAGAATCCTCTATGTGCTTCACTTATATCTTTTGAGTTAGATAATTTTTGCTCTAAGTGCTTCGCTTATATCTTTTAGAGCACGGTGGTCGTTTTATTTTATAGAAATTATTGATCTCTCATGATTTGCATATATTATTTTGAGAGTTCTTTAGAACAGCATGGTAATTTGCTTTAGTTATAAAATTAGTCCTAATATGATGAACATCCAAGATGGATATAATAAGGACTATCATATAAAGTGCATTGAATACTATGAGAAGTTTGATACTTGATGATTGTTTTGAGATATAGAGATGGTGATTAGAGTCATGCTAGTTGAGTAGTTGTGAATTTGAGAAATACTTGTTCTAAAGTTTGTGATTCCCGTAGCACGTATGGTGAACCGTTATGTGATGAAGTCGGAGCATGATTTATTATTGATTGTCTTCCTTATGAGTGGCGGTCGGGGACAAGCGATGGTATTTTCCTACCAATCTATCCCCCTAGGAGCATGCGCGTAGTACTTAGTTTTGATAACTAATAGATTTTTGCAATAAGTATGTGAGTTCTTTATGACCAATGTTCAGTCCATGGATTATACGCACTCTCACCCTTCCACCATTTCTAGCCTCTCTAATATCGCGCACCTTTCGCCGGTATCGTACACCCACCATATACCTTCCTCAAAATAGCCACCATACCTACCTACTATGGCATTTCCATAGCCATTCCGAGATATATTGCCATGCAACTTACCACCATTTCGTTTATTATGACACGCTTCATCATTGCCATATTGCTTTGCATGATCATGTAGTGGACATTGTATTTGTGGCAAAGCCACCTTTATAATTCTTTCATACATGTCACTCTTGATTCATTGCATATCCCGGTACACCGCTGGAGGCATTCACATAGAGTCATATTTTGTTCTAACTATTGAGTTGTAATTTTTGAGTTGTAAGTAAATAAAAGTGTGATGATCATCATTATTAGAGCATTGTCCCAAGTGAGGAAAGGATGATGGAGACTATCATTCCCCCACAAGTTGGGATGAGACTCCGGACGAAAATAAAAAAAAGGAAAAGAAAAGAGGCCATAAAAAAAGGGGAAAAGGCCCAAAGAAAAAAAAGAAAAAAAATATGAGAGAAAAAGAGAGAAGGGACAATGTTACTATCCTTTTTCCACACTTGTGCTTCAAAGTAGCACCATGATCTTCATGATAGAGAGTCTCTTATGTTGTCACTTTCATATACTAGTGGGAATTTTACATTATAGAACTTGGCTTGTATATTCCAATGATGGGCTTCCTCAAAATGCCCTAGGTCTTCGTGAGCAAGCGAGTTGGATGCACACCCACTTAGTTTCTTTTGTTGAGCTTTCATACACTTATAGCTCTAGTGCATCCGTTGCATGGCAATCGCTACTCACTCACATTGATATCTATTGATGGGCATCTCCATAACCTGTTGATACGCCTAGTTGATGTGAGACTATCTTCTTCCTTTTTGTCTTCTCCACAACCACCCTTCTATTCCACATATAGTGCTATGTCCATGGCTCACGCTCATGTATTGCGTGAAAATTGAAAAAGTTTGAGAACATCAAAAGTATGAAACAATTACTTGGCTTGTCATCGGGGTTGTGCATGATTAAATACTTTGTGTGATGAAGATAGAGCATAACCAGACTATATGATTTTGTAGGGATAACTTTCTTTGGCCATGTTATTTTGAGAAGACATGATTTCTTTGTTAGTATGCTTGAAATATTATTATTTTTATGTCAATATTAAACTTTTATCTTGAATCTTTCAGATCTGAACATTCATACCACAATAAAGGAAATTACATTGAGAAATATGCTAGGTAGCATTCCACATCATTGATACATCTCCAACGTATCTATAATTTTTTATTGTTCCATGCTATTATATATTTTGTTTTGGATGTTTAATGGGCTTTATTATACACTTTTATATTATTTTTGGGACTAACCTATTAACCCGAGGCCCAATGCAAATTGATGTTTTTTTGCCTATTTCAGTGTTTCGCAGAAAAGGAATATAAAACGGAATCCAAATGGAATGAAACCTTCGGGAACGTGATTTTTGGAACAAACGTGATCCAGAGGACTTGTAGTGGACGTCAAGAAACAACCGAGGTGGCCACAAGGCAGGGAGGCACGCCTGCCCCCCTAGGCGTGCCCCCACCCTCGTGGGCTCCTACTTATGCTAGTTTGATACTTGATGATTGTTTTGAGATATAGAGATGGTGATTAGAGTCATGCTAGTTGAGTAGTTGTGAATTTGAGAAATACTTGTTCTAAAGTTTGTGATTCCCGTAGCATGCACGTGTGGTGAACCGTTATGTGATGAAGTCGGAGCAGGATTTATTTATTGATTGTCTTCCTTATGAGTGGCGGTCGGGGACAAGCGATGGTCTTTTCCTACCAATCTATCCCCCTAGGAGCATGCGCGTAGTACTTTCTTTCAATGACTTGTAGATTTTTGCAATAAGTATATGAGTTCTTTATGACTAATGTTAAGTCCATGGATTATACACACTCTCACACTTCCACCATTTCTAGCCTCTTTAATACCGCGCACCTTTCGCCAGCTCGATGACGTCCCTCGTACTCTTGATCCAGTTGAGGCCGAGGGAGAGTTTCGTCAGCACGATGGCGTGATGACGGTGGTGATGATGCTACCGACGCAGGGCTTCGCCTAAGCACCGCTACGATACGATCGAGGTGGATTATGGTGGAGGGGGGCACCGCACACGGCTAAAAGATCAATGATCAACTTGTGTGTTCTAGGGTGCCCCCTGCCCCCGTATATAAAGGAGCAAGGGGGGAGGCCGGCCAGCCTTGGGGTGCGCCAAGGAGGGGGAGGAGTCCTCATCCTAGTAGGAGTAGGACTCCCCTTTCCTAGTCCGACTAGGAGGAGGAAGGGGGAAGGAAGGAGAGGGAAAGGAGAAGGAAAGGGGGGGGGGGGCACGCCCCCCTCCCTAGTCCAATTCGGACCCCCTATAGGGAGGGGGCGCGGCTGCCCCTTGTGGGCTGCCTCCCCTCTTCCCTATGGCCCATGTAGGCCCAATAGTCCCCCGGGGGTTCCGGTAAACCCCCCGGCACTGCGATAATTATCCGGTGACTCCCGGAACTCATCTGGTGTTCGAATATAGTCATACAATATATCAATCTTTATGTCTTGACCATTTCAAGACTCCTCGTCATGTATTTGATCACATGACAAGGGTGGGGGGCGTGCCCAGGGGGGCAGGCGCTCCTCCCTGCCTTGTGGCCTCCTCGATGATTTCTTGACGTCCACTCCAAGTCCTCTGGCTCACGTTTGTTCCAAAAATCACGCTCCCGAAGTTTTCATTCCGTTTGGACTCTGTTTGATATTCCTTTTCTGCGAAAAACTGAAATAGGCAAAAAAATAGCAATTTGCACTGGGCCTTGGGTTAATAGGTTAGTCCCAAAAATAATATAAAAGTGTATAGTAAAGCCCATTAAACATCCAAAACGGATAATATAATAGCATGGAACAATAAAAAATTATAGATACATCGTAGACGTATCAAGCCCTCGAGCAAATAGGCCGCTGAGCCATGCGCTGGAGACGTGGACGGTGAAGCCGACGTGGGTGAGGTCAGTTGAGATAGAGCCGAATCGGCCGTGTGACCGACATGATCTGGCGTTGGTGCCACAACATCATCCGTGAGGACCTCAACACGAGATCCTCGTCCTGTACCTGCACCATGGTTAGGGAGCAGCAAAGGCGTATGCACAAAATCATCAAATTGGTCAGCTGTAGGAGACGAATGCGACGAAGATGGTGAAAAATTGGGAGAAGGCGCATTGGAAAAAGGAAACACATTCTCATCAAACACTACATCTCTACTGATGTAAACACGATTTGATGGAACATGGAGGCACTTGTAGCCCTTGTGAAGAATGCTATAGCCGAGGAACACACACTTCTTCAACTGAAACTGAAGTTTTTGTTTGTTGTATGGACGGTGTTGGGGAACATAGTAATTTCAAAAAAAATCCTACGCACACACAAGAACGTGGTGATGCATAGCAACGAGCGGGGAGAGTGTGTCCACGTACCCTCGTAGACCGAAAGTGGAAGCGTTATATCAACGCAGTTGATGTAGTCGTACGTCTTCACGATCCGATCGATCCTAGCACCGAACGTACGGCACCTCCGTGTTCAGCACATGTTCAACTTGATGACGTCCCTCGTACTCCAGATCCAGTTGAGGCCGAGGGAGAGTTTTGTCAGCATGATGGCATGATGACGGTGGTGATGATGCTACCGACGCAGGGCTTCGCCTAAGCACCGCTACGATATGATCGAGGTGGATTATGATGGAAGGGGGCACCGCACATGGCTAAAAGATCAATGATCAACTTGTGTGTTCTAGGGTGCCCCCTGCCCCGTATATAAAGGAGCAAAGGGGGACGCCAGCCAGCCTTGGGGCGCGCCAAGGAGGGGGAGGAGTCCTCCTCCTAGTAGGAGTAGGACTCCCCCTTTCCTAGTCCAACTAGGAGGAGGAAGGGGGAAGGAAGGAGAGGAAAAGGAGAATGAAATGAAGGAAATATGCACTAGAGGCAATAATAAAGTTATTATTTATTTCCTTATATCATGATAAATGTTTATTATTCATGCTAAAATTGTATTAACCGGAAACATAATACATGTGTGAATGCATAGACAAACATAGTGTCACTAGTATGCCTCTACTTGACTGGCTCGTTTATCAAAGATGATTATGTTTCCTAGCCATGGACAAAAGAGTTGTCATTTGATTAACGGGATCACATCATTAGGAGAATGATGTGATTGACATGACCCATTCCGTTAGCCTAGCACTTGATCGTTTAGTATACTGCTATTGCTTTCTTCATGACTTATACAAAGTTCCTACAACTATGAGATTGTGCAACTCCCGTTTACTGGAAGAACACTTTGTGTGCTACCAAACGTCACAATGTAACTGGGTGATTATAAAGGTGCTCTACAGGTGTTTCCGAAGGTACATGTTGGGTTGGCATAATTCGGGATTAGGATTTGTCACTCTGATTGTCGGAGAGGTATCTCTGGGCCCTCTCGGTAATACTCATCACCTAAGCCTTGCAAGCATGTAACTAATGAGTTAGTTATGAGATGATGTATTACGGAACGAGTAAAGAGACTTGCCGGTAATGAGATTGAACTAGGTATTGGATACCGACGATCAAATCTCGGGCAAGTAACATACCGATGACAAAGGGAACAAAGTATGTTGTTATGCGGTTTGACCGATAAAGATCTTTGTAGAATATGTAGGAACCAATATGGGCATCCAGGTCCCGCTATTGGTTATTGACCGAGAATAGTTCTAGGTCATGTCTACATAGTTCTCGAACCCGTAGGGTCCGCACGCTTAACGTTTCGATGACAATCTTATTATGAGTTTATAAGTTCTGATGTACCGAAGGTTGTTCGGAGTCCCAGATGTGATCACGGACATGACGAGGAGTCTCGAAATGGTCGAGACATAAAGATTGATATATTGGTCGACTATATTCGGACACCGGAAAAGTTCCGGGTGATTTCGGAGAAAACCGGAGTGCCGGGGGGGTTACCGGAACCCCCCGGGAGTGTATTGGGCCTATGGGCCTTATGGGAAAGGAGAGAGGGGCGGCCAGCATGGGCCGCGCGCCCCCTCCCCCCTCTGGTCCGAATTGGACTAGGAGGGGGGGCGGGGGGGGCGGCGCCCCCCCTTTCCTTCCCCCTCTCCCCCTTCCTTCCCCCTCCTAGTAGGAGTAGGAAAGGAGGAGTCCTACTCCTACTAGGAGGAGGATTCCTCCTCCCTTGGCGCGCCCAAAGGGGCCGGCCGGCTTCCCCCCTCCCTCCTTTATATACGGGGGCAGGGGGCACCCCATAGACACACAAGTTGATCTACGGATCGTTCCTTAGCCGTGTGTGGTGCCCCCTTCCACCATATTCCACCTCGGTTATATCGTCGCGGAGTTTAGGCGAAGCCCTGCGCTGGTAGAACATCATCATCGTCACCACGCCGTCGTGCTGACGGAACTCATCTCCCGAGACTCGGCTGGATCGGAGGCCGGAGATCGTCATCGAGCTGAACGTGTGCTGAACTCGGAGGCTCCGTACGTTCGGTGCTTGGATCGGTCGGATCGTGAAGACGTACGACTACATCAACCGCGTTGTGATAACGCTTCCTCTTACGGTCTACGAGGGTACGTGAACAAACACTCTCCCCTCTCGTTGCTATGCCATCACCATGATCTTGCGTGTGCGTAGGAATTTTTTTGAAATTACTACGTTCCCCAACAGTGGCATCCGAGCCTAGGTTTTATGCGTTGATGTTATATGCACGAGTAGAACACAAGTGAGTTGTGGGCGATACAAGTCATACTGCTTACCAGCATGTCATACTTTGGTTCGGCGGTATTGTGAGATGAAGCGGCCCGGACTGACATTACGCGTACGCTTACGCGAGACTGGTTTCATCGTTACGAGCACTCGTGCTTAAAGGTGACTGGCGGGTGTCTGTCTCTCTCACTTTAGCTGAATCGAGTGTGGCTACGCCCGGTCCTTGCGAAGGTTAAAACAGCACCAACTTGACGAACTATCGTTGTGGTTTTTTGATGCGTAGGTAAGAACGGTTCTTGCTCAGCCCGTAGCAGCCACGTAAAATTTGCAACAACAAAGTAGAGGACGTCAAACTTGTTTTTGCAGGGCATGTTGTGATGTGATATGGTCAAGACGTGATGCTATATTTTATTGTATGAGATGATCATGTTTTGTAACCGAAGTTATCGGCAACTGGCAGGAGCCATATGGTTGTCGCTTTATTGTATGAAATGCAAACGCCCTGTAATTGCTTTACTTTGTCACTAAGCGGTAGCGATAGTCGTAGAAGCAATAGATGGCGTAAATGACAACGATGCTACAATGGAGATCAAGGTGTCGCGCCGGTGACGATGGTGATCACGACGGTGCTTCGGAGATGGAGATCACAAGCACAAGATGATGATGGCCATATCATATCACTTATATTGATTGCATGTGATGTTTATCCTTTATGCATCTTATCTTGCTTTGATTGACGGTAGCATTTTAAGATGATCTCTCACTAAAATTATCAAGAAGTGTTCTCCCTGAGTATGCACCGTTGCCAAAGTTCATCGTGCCCAGACACCACGTGATGATCGGGTGTGATAAGCTCTACGTCCATCTACAACGGGTGCAAGCCAGTTTTGCACACGCGGAATACTCAGGTTATACTTGACGAGCCTAGCATATGCAGATATGGCCTCGGAACACGGAGACCGAAAGGTCGAGCGTGAATCATATAGTAGATATGATCAACATAATGATGTTCACCATTGAAAACTACTCCATCTCACGTGATGATCGGTCATGGTTTAGTTGATTTGGATCACGTGATCACTTAGATGACTAGAGAGATGTCTGTCTAAGTGGGAGTTCTTAAGTAATATGATTAATTGAACTTAAATTTATCATGAACTTAGTCCTGGTAGTATTTTGCAAATTATGTTGTAGATCAATAGCTCGTGTTGTTGCTTTCATATGTTTGTTTTGATATGTTCCTAGAGAAACTGTTTTGAAAGATGTTAGTAGCAATGATGCGGATTGGATCCGTGATCTGAGGTTTATCCTCATTGCTGCACAGAAGAATTATGTTCTTGATGCACCGCTAGGTGACAGACCTATTGTAGGAGCAGATGCAGATGTTGTGAACGTTTGGCTAGCTCATTATGATGACTACTTGATAGTTTAGTGCACCATGCTTAACGGCTTAGAATCGGGACTTCAAAGATGTTTTGAACGTCATGGACCATATGAGATGTTCCAGGAATTGAAGTTAATATTTCAAGCAAATACCCGAGTTGAGAGATATGAAGTCTCCAACAAGTTCTATAGCTAAAAGATGGAGGACAATCGCTCAACTAGTGAGCATGTGCTCAGATTGTCTGTGTACTTCAATCGCTTCAATCAAGTGGGAGTTAATCTTCCAGATAAGATAGTGATTGACAGAATTCTCTAGTCACCATCACTAAGTTACTAGAACTTCATGATGAACTATAGTATGCAAGGGATGACGAAAACGATTCCCGAGCTCTTCATGAAGTTGAAATCGATGAAGGTAGAAATCAAGAAAGAGCATCAAGTGTTGATGATTGACAAGATCACTAGTTTCAAGAAAAGGGCAACGGGAAAGAAAGGGAAACTTCAAGTAGAATGGCAAACAAGTTGTCACTCTCGTGAAGAAGCCCAAAGCTGGACCTAAGCCTGAAACTGAGTGCTTCTACTGCAAAGCAAATGGTCACTGGAAGTGGAACTACTCCAAATATTTGGTGGATAAGAAGGATGGCGAAGTGAACAAGGGTATATTTGATATACAGATTATTGATGTGTGCCTTACTAGTGTTTATAGTAGCCCCTGAGTATTTGATACTTGTTCGGTTACTAAGATTAGTAACTCGAAACAGGAGTTACAGAATAAATACAGACTAGTTGAAGGGGAAGTGACGATGAGTGTTGGAAATAGTTCCAAGATTGATATGATCATCATCGCACACTCCCTAAACTTTTGGGATAAGTGTTAAACCTAAATAAATGTTATTTAGCGTTTGCGTTGAGCATGAATATGATTTGATCATGTTTATTGCAAGTCGGAGAATAATTGTTGTTCTGTTTTTATGAATAAAACCTTCAATGGTCATACACCCAATGAAAAAAGTTTATTGGATCTCGATCGTAGTGATACACATATTCATAATATTGATGCCAAAAGATGCAAAGTTAATAATGATAGTGCAACTTATTTGTGGCACTGCCGTTTGGGTCATATCGGTGTAAAGCGCATGAAGAAACTCCATAAAGATGGATTTTCGGAATCACTTGGTTATGAATCATTTGATGCTTGCGAACCGTGCCTTTGGGCGAGATGACAAAAACTCCGTTCTTCAGAACAATGGAACGAGCAACAAACTTGTTGGAAATAATACATACTGATGTATACAGACCAATGAGTATGAAGGCTCGTGGCGGGTATCGTTATTTTCTAACCTTCACAGATGATTTGAGCAGATATGGGTATATCTACTTGATGAAACATAAGTCTGAAATAGTTGAAAGGTTCAAAGAATTTCAGAGTGAAGTGGAAAAATCATCGTAACAAGAAAATAAAGTTTCTGCAATCTGATCGCGGAGACGAATATTTGAGTTACGAGTTTGGTCTTCAATTAAAACAATGTGGAATAGTTTCACAGCTCACACCACCTGGAACACCACAACGTTATGGTGTGTCCGAACGTCGTAACCGCACTTTATTGGATATGGTGCGATCTATGATGTCTCTTATTGATTTACCATTATTGTTTTGGGGTTATGCATTAGAGACAGCTGCATTCACGTTTAATAGGGCAACATCTAAATCCGTTGAGACGACACCATATGAACTGTGGTTTAGCAAGAAACCTAAGTTGTTGTTTCTTAAAGTTTGGGGCTGCGATGCTTATGTGAAAAAGTTTCATCCTGATAAGCTCAAATCCAAATCGAAGAAATGCATCTTCATAAAATACCCAAAGGAAATTGTTGGGTACACCTTCTATCACAGATCCGAAGGCAAGATATTTGTTGCTAAAAACTGATCCTTTCTAGAGAAGAAGTTCCTCTCGAAAGAAGTGAGTGGGAGGCAAGTAAGAGCTTGATAAGGTAATTTGTACCTTCTCCCGAATTGGAAAGTAGTTCATCACAGAAACCAGTTCCAGTGATTCCTACACCAATTAGTGAGGAAGCTAATGATGATGATCATGAAACTTCAGATCAAGTTACTACAGAACCTCGTAGGTCTTCCAGAGTACGGTCCGCACCAGAGTGGTACGGTAATCATGTTCTGAAAGTCATGTTACTAGACCATGATAAACCTACGAACTATGAGGAAGCGATGATGAGCCCAGATTCCGCAAAATGGCTGGAGGCCATGAAATCTAAGATAGGATCCATGTATGAGAACAAAGTGTGGACTTTGGTGGACTTGCCCGATGATCGGCAAACCATAGAAAATAAATGGATCTTCAAGAGGAAGACGGACGTTGATAGTAGTGTTACTATCTACAAAGCTCGACTTGTCGCAAAAGGGTTTTTGACAAGTTCAAGGTGTTGACTACAATGAGATTTTCTCAAACTGTAGCGATGCTTAAGTCTGTCCGAATCATGTTAGCAATTGCCACATTTTATGAAATCTGGCAAATAGATGTCAAAACTGCATTCCTTTATAGTTTTCTTAAAGAAAAGTTGTATATGATGCAACCAGAAGGTTTTGTCAATCCTAAAGGTGCTAACAAAATGTGCAAGCTCCAGCAATCCATCTATGGACTGGTGCAAGCATCTCGGAGTTGGAATATACGCTTTGATAAGTTGATCAAAGCATATTGTTTTGTACAGACTTGCGGTGAAGCCTGTATTTACAAGAAAGTGAGTGGGAGCACTACAACATTTCTGATAAGTATATGTGAATGACATATTGTTGATCGGAAGTAATGTAGAATTATTCTGCAAAGCATAAAGGAGTATTTGAAAGGAGTTTTTCGAAGAAGGACCTTGGTAAAGCTGCTTAACATATTGAGCATCAAGATCTATAGAGATAGATCAAGACGCTTGATAAGTTTTTTCAATGAGTACACACCTTGACAAGATTTTGAAGTAGTTCAAAATGGAGCAGTCAAAGAAAGAGTTTCTTGCCTGTGTTACAAGGTGTGAAATTGAGTAAGACTCAAAGTCCGACCACGACAGAAGATAGAAAGAGAATGAAAGTCATTCCCTATGCCTCAGCCATAGGTTCTACAAAGTATGCTATGCTGTGTACCAGACCTATTGTATACCTTGCTCTGAGTTTTGCAAAGGAATACAATTTTGATCTAATATTAGATCACTGGACAACGGTCAAGAATATCCTTAGTAAGGACTAAGGAGATGTTTCTCGATAATGGAAGTGATAAAAGAGCTCGTCGTAAAAGTTACAACGATACAAGCTTTTACACCGATCCAGATGACTCTAAGTCTCAATCTAGATACATATTGAAAGTGGGAGCAATTAGCTAGAGTAGCCCCGAGCAGAGCATTGTAGACATAGAATATTTGCAAAATACATACGGCTCTGAATGTGACAGACCCGTTGACTAAATTTCTCTCACGAACAAAACATGATCATACCTTTGTACTCTTTGGGTGTTAATCACATAGTTATGTGAGCTAGATTATTGACTCTAGTATACCCTTCGAGTGTTGATCACATGAAGATGTGAACTATGGGTATTAATCACATACAGATGTGAATATTGGTGTTAAATCACATGGCGACGTGAACTAGATTATTGATTCTAGTGCAAGTGGGAGACTGAAGGAAATATGCCCTAGAGGCAATAATAAAGTTATTATTTATTTCCTTATATCGTGATAAATTTTTATTATTCATGCTAAAATTGTATTAACCGGAAACATAATACATGTGTGAATGCATAGACAAACATAGTGTCACTAGTATGCCTCTACTTGACTAGCTCGTTTATCAAAGATGGTTATGTTTCCTAGCCATGGACAAAAGAGTTGTCATTTGATTAACGGGATCACATCATTAGGAGAATGATGTGATTGACATGACCCATTCTGTTAGCCTAGCACTTGATCGTTTAGTATACTGCTATTGCTTTCTTCATGACTTATACAAAGTTCCTACAACTATGAGATTGTGAAACTCCCGTTTACCGGAAGAACACTTTGTGTGCTACCAAACTTCACAACGTAACTGGGTGATTATAAAGGTGCTCTACAGGTGTTTCCGAAGGTACATGTTGGGTTGGCATAATTCGAGATTAGGATTTGTCACTCCGATTGTCGGAGAGGTATCTCTGGGCCCTCTCGGTAATACTCATCACCTAAGCCTTGCAAGCATGTAACTAATGAGTTAGTTATGAGATGATGTATTACGGAACGAGTAAAGAGACTTGCCAGTAACGAGATTGAACTAGGTATTGGATACCGACGATCAAATCACGGGCAAGTAACATACCGATGACAAAGGGAACAAAGTATGTTGTTATGCGGTTTGACCGATAAAGATCTTCGTACAATATGTAGGAACCAATATGGGCATCCAGGTCCCGCTATTGGTTATTGACCGAGAATAGTTCTAGGTCATGTCTACATAGTTCTCGAACCCGTAGGGTCCGCACGCTTAACGTTTCGATGACAGTTTTATTATGAGTTTATAAGTTTTGATGTACCGAAGGTTTTTTGGAGTCCCAGATGTGATCACGGACATGACGAGGAGTCTCGAAATGGTCGAGACATAAAGATTGATATATTGGACGACTATATTCGGACACCAGAAAAGTTCCGGGTGATTTCGGAGAAAACCGGAGTGCCAGGGGGGTTACCGGAACCCCCGGGAGAGTATTGGGCCTATGGGCCTTAGGGGAAAGGAGAGAGGGGCGGCCAGCATGGGCCGCGCGCCCCCTCCCCCCTCTGGTCCGAATTGGACTAGGAGGGGGGGGCGGCGCCCCCCCTTTCCTTCCCCCTCTCCCCCTTCCTTCCCCCTCCTAGTAGGAGTAGGAAAGGAGGAGTCCTACTCCTACTAGGAGGAGGATTCCTCCTCCCTTGGCGCGCCCAAAGGGGCCGGCCGGCCTCCCCCCTCCCTCCTTTATATACGGGGGCAGGGGGCACCCCATAGACACACAAGTTGATCTACGGATCGTTCCTTAGCCGTGTGCGGTGCCCCCTTCCACCATATTCCACCTCGGTTATATCGTCGCGGAGTTTAGGCGAAGCCCTGCGCCGGTAGAACATCATCATCGTCACCATGCCGTCGTGCTGACGGAACTCATCTCCGGAGACTCGGCTGGATCGGAGGCCGGAGATCGTCATCGAGCTGAACGTGTGCTGAACTCGGAGGCTCCGTACGTTCGGTGCTTGGATCGGTCGGATCGTGAAGACGTATGACTACATCAATCGCATTGTGATAACGCTTCCGCTTACGGTCTACGAGGGTACGTGGACAAACACTATCCCCTCTCGTTGCTATGCCATCACCATGATCTTGCGTGTGCGTAGGATTTTTTTTGAAATTACTACGTTCCCCAACAGGAAAGGGGGGGGGGGGCGCCCCCCTCCCTAGTCCATTTCGGACCCCCTATAGGGAGGGGGCACGGCTGCCCCTTGTGGGCTGCCTCCCCTCTTCCCTATGGCCCATGTAGGTCCAATAGTCCCCCCCGGGGGTTCCGATAACCCCCCGGCACTCCGATAATTATCCGGTGACCCCCGGAACTCATCTGGTGTCCGAATATAGTCATCCAATGTATCAATCTTTATGTCTCGACCATTTCAAGACTCCTCGTCATGTCCGTGATCACATTCTGGACTCCGAACTACCTTCGGTACATCAAAACACATAAACTCATAATACCGATCGTCACTGAACGTTAAGCGTGCGGACCCTACGGGTTCGAGAACTATCTAGACATGATCGAGACTCATCTCCGGTCAATAACCAATAGCGGAACCTGGATGCTCATATTGGTTCCCACATATTCTAGGAAGATCTTTATCGGTCAAACCGCATAACAACATACGTTGTTCCCTTTGTCATAGGTATGTTACTTGCCCGAGATTCGATTGTCAATATCTCAATACCTAGTTCAATCTCATTACCGGCTAGTTTCTTTACTCATTCCGTAATGCATCATCCCGTAACTAACTCATTAGTTACATTGCTTGCAAGGTTTATAGTGATGTGCATTACCGAAAGGGCCCAGAGATACCTCTCCGACAATCGGAGTGACAAATCCTAATCTTGATCTATGCCAACTCAACAACTACCATCGGAGACACCTGTAGAGCACCTTTATAATCACCCAGTTATGTTGTGATGTTTGGTAGCACACAAAGTGTTCCTCCGGTATTTGGGAGTTGCATAATCTCATAGTCATAGGAACATGTATAAGTCATGAAGAAAGCAATAACAATATACTAAACGATTAAATGCTAAGCTAATGGAATGAGTCAAGTCAATCACATCATTCTCTAATGATGTGATCCCGTTAATCAAATGACAACTCATGTCAATGGCTAGGAAACTTAACCATCTTTGATTCAACGAGCTAGTCAAGTAGAGGCATACTAGTGACACTCTGTTTGTCTATGTATTCACACATGTACTAAGTTTCTGGTTAATACAATTCTAGCATGAATAATAAACATTTATCATGACTAGCACATATGCCCGTGCATTGCAATGGGGAGATAATTTTTTTGCAACAAGCAGCAGGAGAGATAATTGATGTGTTCATCAAAAATTGTCTCCACGGCGGTGGGTGACGGAGCGAGGAGTTGCGGTCTTCTCATGTTTCATGTTTGGCCCACGAGATTTTGATAGTGATGGGGTTGGTCGGCGTGGTGGCATTCACCCAACTGGTACCTTTTTTTTTCTCTGGGTTCACCTCCGTCTCGTAGCTGTGGTTGCGTCCTCATTTGGTTGCTTCGACCACGTTCTCCTACGACGACCTAACCGGATGGATTACTAATTGCGGTGTATAAATTATGTTTCAGAAGCATACTCAGTACATAACCAGACATGAATATCCCTTCATTATCAGGGTTTATTCTCTTCAATTATTTTTGCGCTCACGTGCCCATAAATTTTATTAATTAGAGCAGAACCAGCATATTCTCTTTTATCAGCACGTGCCCACAATTTTATTTTTCATTATAGCCAACCATCATATTGTCTTTTATTGGCACATGCAAGTTTCCTCCGGCAAATATTTGTGGAGTCCCTAGTTCTCCTCATAATTCTCGAGACAACTTCCTTATTGTCACACAACCTCTTTATTTCCAGACAACTTAGGGACATATAAAAACTGGTGTGATTTAGTATAAAATTCCAAGATGGGACTGTTCCTATCATAATTACAAGCTCGCTGACTTAGTTTTATCCGTCGGCACAATATGGAAGGTTTGTCCCACCCCGGGGATAACCGAAAAAATTGGGTAGGTACATGTTGAATGGACGAAACAAAATCTATATGTATATTTTCTCTTTTCTTAGGGCAGCTACGCGGGAGCTACTATGACGCTAGCCACGGCGTGTTGAACGACCGAACACATGACCTTAAAGACCCGACTACGTGCCGCTAGCCACAACCACAAACGCCTACTGCTAACCAACAGCCAACGCGAATATTTAAGAACATAGTGCAATGTCGGATTTAGAACATTTTTTGAACTTCTAAAAAAATAAGAATTGCCGAATATTCTTGGAAACATGAATATTTTTTGAAATTACGAACAATGTTATTAATATTCCATCCATTTTGGCAAAAACATGAACAAAATTTGAAACAACATCATTTTTTGAAGACATGAACCTTTTGACAAACCCAAACATCTTTTTAATATGTGATCAACTTTCGAAAATGGACACGTTTTGAACATTCAGAATAATATTATATAATGTGTTTTTAAACGTGAACATTATTTTGAATCTGTATACATTTTAATAAAGCAAGAATATATTTCAAATTTCGAATATTTTTAGAAAAACATGTTTTTTAAATCACAAACAATTTTGGAGTATTTTTGAATTTAAAAAAAATCAGATTGAGAAAATAAATTAATTTCTAAATTTTTTGAAAAGTGGAAGACAATACTGTAATTCGAATAATTTTTGAAAATTTAACAAAAAATCAAATTCTAAACTTTTTTAAAATAATTGAATTACGAAATAGGGTACACATGAAAATAAATTTGGACGGAAAAACAAAATGGGCCAGCCCAGTCTTGGGCACCCTGTGCAAACTCTGACTATCTAACGCACGGAGAGAGAAATAGCCTTTTTGCAGCTACATGGGCAGGCAAGTAAGTGGGCTGGTTTAGCTGGGCCACAGCTTGCGCGGCCCTAGTACGAAATTCTGTATTGCTAAAAAAATACAGACGAACACACAAAAATTCAATACGACATCGAATATAAAAATAAATTTTGATGGTGAACGGATGAAAAAAACGGTGAAACACACTTTAGTTTATTAGTAGGTGTATAGAAAGGTGAATATTTTTTGAAATTACGAACAATGTTATTAATATTCCATCCATTTTGGCAAAAACATGAACAAAATTTGAAACAACATTATTTTTTGAAGACATGAACCTTTGGTGAAACCCAAACATCTATTTAATATGTGATCGACTTTCAAAAATGGACATGTTTTGAACATTTAGAATAATATTATATAATGTGTTTTTAAACGCGACATTATTTTGAATCTGTATACATTTTACTAAAGCAAGATTATATTTCAAATTTCGAATATTTTTAGAAATACATGTTTTTATATCATAAAATTTTTTGGAGTATTTTTGAATTTTAAAAAAAATGAGATTGAGAAAATAAATTAATTTCTAAACATTTTGAAAAGTGGATGACAATATTGTAATTCGAATAATTTTTGAAAATTTAGCAAAAAATCAAATTCTAAATAGTTTTAAAATATTTGAATTACGAAGTAGGGTAAACATAAAAATAAATTTGGACGGAAAAACAAAATGGGCCGGCCCAGTCTTGGGCGCCCTGTGCGAACTCTGACTATCTGACGCGTGGAGAGAAAAATAGGCTTTTTGCAGCTAAATGGGCAGGCAAGTAAGTGGGCTGGTTTAGCTGGGCCACAGCTTGTGCTGGCCTAGTACGAAATTCTGTATTGCTAAAAAATTACAGACGGACGCACAAAAATTTAATACCACCTCAAATATAAAAAATAAATTTTGATAGTGAACGGATGAAAAAAATGGAAAAACGCACCTTACTTTATTAGTAGGTATAGATATAAGGAAATATAAATAACAACTTTATTATTGCCTGTAGGGCATATTTCCTTCAGTCTCCCACTTGCACTAGAGTCAATAATATAGTTCACATCGCCATGTGATTTAACACCAATAGTTCACATCACCATGTGATTAACACAGATAGTTCACATCGCCATGTGATCAACACTTAAAGGGTTTACTAGAGAATCTAGTTCACATCTCTCTGTGATTAACAACCAAGAGCACTAAGGTGTGATCATGTTGTGCTTGTGAGATAAATTTAGTCAACGGATCTGCCACATTTAGAGCCGAATGTATTTTGCAAATTTCTATGTCAACAATGCTCTGGACGGAGCTACTCTACCTAATTGCTCCCACTTTCAATATGTATCCAGATTTAGACTTAGAGTCATCTAAATCAGTGTCAAAACTTGCATCGACGTAACCCTTTACGACGAATCTTTTATCACCTCCATCATCGAGAAACATATCCTTATTCCACTAAAGATAATTTTGACCACTGTCCAGTGATCTACTCCTAGATCATTATTGTACTCCCTTGCCAAATTCAGTGTAGGGTATACAATAGATCTGGTGCACAACATGGCATACTTTATAGAACCTATGATTGAGGCATAAGGAATGACTTTCATTCTCTTTCTATCTTCTACCGTGGTCGGGCTTTGAGTCTTACTCAATTTCACACCTTGTAACGCAGGCAAGAACTCCTTCTTTAACTGTTCCATTTTGAACTTACTTCAAAAACTTGTCAAGGTATGTGCTTATTGAAAAAACTTATTAAGCGTCTTAATCTATCTCTATAGATCTTGATGCTCAATATGCAAGCAGCTTCACCGAGATCTTTCTTTGAAAAACTCCTTTCAAACACTCCTTTATGCTTTCTAGAAAATTCTACATAATTTTCGATCAACAATATGTCATTCACATATACTTATCAGAAATGTTGTAGTGCTCCCACTCAATTTCTTGTAAATACAGGCTTCATCGTAAGTCTGTATAAAACTAAATCCTTTGATCAACTAATCAAAGCATATATTCCAACTCCGAGATGCTTGCACCAGTCCATAGATGGATCGCTGGAGCTTGCACATTTTGTTAGCACCTTTAGGATTGACAAAACCTTCTGGTTGCATCATATACAACACTTCTTTAATATATCCATTTAAGGAATGCAGTTTTGTTATCCATTTGCCAGATTTCATAAAAAGCGCAATTGCTAACATGATTCAGACAGACTTAAGCAACAATACGAGTGAGAAAATATCATCGTATTCGACACCTTGAACTTGTCAAAAAACCTTTTTCAACAATTCGAGCTTTGTAGATAGTGACACTACCGTCAGCGTCCGTCTTCCTCTTGAAAATCCATTTATTCTCAATGGCTCACCGATCAACGGGCAAGTCAATCAAATTCCACACTTTATTTTCATACATGGATCCCATCTAAGATTTCATGGCCTCAAGTCATTTCGCGGAATCTGGGCTCATCATCGCTTCCTCATAGTTCGTAGGTTCGTCATAGTCAACTAACATGACCTCCAGAACATGATTACCGGACCACTCTGGTGCGGACCTTACTCTGGCTGACCTACGAGGTTCGGTAGTAACTTGATCTGAAGTTTCATGATCATCATCATTAACTCCCTCACTAATTGGTGTAGGCATCACTAGAACTGATTTCTCTAATGAACTTCTTGTTGGGTGACGTAGTAGTTTCAAAAAAAAATCCTACGCACACGCAAGATCATGGTGATGCATAGCAATGAGAGGGGAGAGTGTTGTCCACGTACCCTTGTAGACCATAAGCGGAAGCGTTATATCAACGCGGTTGATGTAGTCGTACGTCTTCATGATCCGATCGATCCAAGTACCGAACGCACGACACCTCCGAGTTCAGCACACGTTCAGCTCGATGACGTCCCTCGTACTCTTGATCCAGTTGAGGCCGAGGGAGAGTTTCGGCAGAACGTCGGCGTGATGACGGAGATGATGAACCGATGCAGGGCTTCGCCTAAGCACCGCTATGATATGACCGAGGTGGAATATGGTGGAGGGGGGCACGGCACACGGCTTGGAACAATGAACTTGTGTATCCTAGGGTGCCCCCCGCCCTCGTATATAAAGGAGCAAGGGGGAGGCTGGCCGGCCCTTGGTGCGCCCCAAGGAGAGGAGGAATCCTCCTCCTACTAGGAGTTTTATTCAAAGTGAACTGTCAAGGGGGTCCCATAAATCACCCAACCGCGTAAGGAACGCAAAATAAAGGAACATAACACCGGTATGACGGAAACTAGGGCGGCAAGAGTGGAACAAAACACCAGGCATAAGGCCGAGCCTTCCACCCTTTACCAAGTATATAGACGCATTAATTAAATAAGAGATATTGTGATATCCCAACATAATCTTGTCCACTATGGAGCAATCTTCAAATTCACCTGCAACTAACAACGCTATAAGAGGGGCTGAGCAAAAGCGGTAACATAGCCAAGCAACGGTTTGCTAGGAAGGGTGAAAAGGTTAGAGGCTGACATGGCAATTTGGGGAAGCTTGAAGAACAAGTGATAGGAAGCGCAGCATAGCGATAGAATGAAGCCACTAGCATAGCAATGATAGTAATGAGATCCAAGGTGACGGTCATCTTTCCTGAAATCCCGCAAGGAAGAAGAACGAGTCCATGGAGAAGACGAACGGATGAAGCCGAACCAAGCGTAGACGAACGAATCCTCACGATCGCAACGAAACAGGAACTATCGAGAAGAAGCACACAACATGGTAAACACACCACACATATACATGACATGGTGCTCAACCAAGTATGATGCAAGACAAGACTACATGAAGCTACTCATGGCAAGAGATGATGCATACAAGAACAACACATCAAAGCAAGGTTAAATGAGGCCGAAAACAACATATAACAATTCCGGTAAGTCCTCATATGCAAATTTAGAAATTGGTCCAGAAATGAATAAACCTTATGTTCAAGTTGTTAAACAGCAAGTTAAGATGCACCAAGATGATCTACACGAGATTCTAGTCAAGTTACATATAAAGTTCATTTAATTCGGAGCTACGGCCTAGAAGATATGAGCAAAACAAGTTAAACATGGCATTGATGCAAAATGCATACAAACATCAAGCAAACACTCTCAAAACATGGATGCAACATGATAATATGAAACTTCATGCAAAATCAAGCAAGTTTCATATAGAGCACACTCAAAACGGAGCAACGGTTCAACACATACACATGAAACAACTTTAAAGGACAAGCTGTCCAAAACAGCAACTAGGCATCTAGAAAGCATCAAAACAATATGCTACATCACCTCAACATAATAACAAAAGGCATGGTCATGAAGTACAGGTAAAGCATGACAAAACATGAACACTGGGCTATCTCTAGAATACACTATAACATGCTCAAAAGGACATGACAAGGTTGCAAATAATAACAGTTTACAGACTTAGCAGAAATAACATCAGGTTGCAATGTTTAGAGCTATCAAACAACATGTTACAGGAACTTAACATGGAAAACAAAGGAATGGCATGCTAATAATAAAGATAAAGAACAAAACTCCCTTACTGAACTAATTCCAAAGATCAACATAAAACATGGTAGCATCCATGCAAACATGGAAAGCAATATGACAGATTCAGACGGTCAATAACAGCCCATGGCAGAAACAACGATAAGTAGGCATGTTGGTGAGCTTGTACCACTCATCATAGAGAATTAAATGGCATGATAAGGCAACCAACAGTAATATGACATGTTTATGAAGCTAAGCATGGGAAGATCAAGTTCATAGGGTGCATGGATCACTAGCAAAGCTCATGGCAAAACTGAACTTAATGTTAACAGGCTGACAGCAACATTATTTAGCAATTTGAGAGCAAGATTACAACAAGCTACAGCAGACTATAAATGCAACCAGGGGCATGGATGGATAGAGCATGACATGTATAACAAAACATCCTTAGTGAACATCTCCAGGTTACACATAGAATGACTTGTAGCAGCAGGTTTACATAGCATCATGATATAGCAGATTCAGCCTAGCAAAACAGCAACAGCAAGTACCCTACTTCACGAGCTTGATGCACTCACTACAAGACTCACAAAAATACATGGATTGCACCTATATAAAGATGGCATGATGTATCTCTAAACTCATGTAGACATCAAGCTCATAGGAGGCACACACAAATTGGAATGAAAAAGACAAATCTCCAAGTTCTGATAACAGACAGCAATTAACATCATATAGCACTCTTGCAACGATGATAATGGCATCAAGATTGACTCAAACAAGCATGCCACAATGGAATGAAATGTCGAGCATCTCACAATGAGCATTTTTATATATTAAACATACAAAACGAAGCTATGAGCATGGAGATATGGCATGTCAAAGATGTACACATAATATGCAAAATCTGGGACTTGGTGAAAAAAATGTAGGCACGAAGAGTGCGAAATAACTAAGCGGCGCTCAGGGCGGGGGATAGCCGGGCTTCTCACCAGCTAGGCCGGGGCTGGGCCGAGGCGACGTGGGCCGGAGCGCTTGGCCGCGACGCGGGGCCCATGCGCGGTCAACGGGCAGGGAGGATCGGGGCTCCTCCCCGATCGAGCGGGACGGCGGCGGCGAGGGGTCGCCAGAGGGGCGCGAGGGAGGAGGCGGGTCCAGGCGGCGATGTCGGGGTTTGCAGGAGGAGCCGAGGCGGGGAGGCGGCGCCGGGCGCCCGCGCGGCGGAGACGGCGGCCCGCGGCGAGCGGTGCGGCTGGAGCGGAGGGAGGCGCTGGCCGAGGACGGCGGTGTCGCGACGGGAGGTCGCCGGCGGGAGCGGACGGGGCGGATCTGGCGGCTCTTTGCCGGATCTGGTCGGAGACGAAGGGCATCACGGGGAGGCGGGGTCGCTGGAGGCGGCGGCGCGAAGGGAGCCGCGGGGCAGCAGCGGCGATGCACGCCGGCGGCGGGACTGGATCCGGGCGGCGGCGGCGGATCTGGGCAGCGGCGGATCTAGGCCCAGGCGGTCCCACGATGGGCTTCCTCGTGCCGCGCGGTGGGGAACGGCGCCGGGACATGTGGCGAGCTCCGGGTGGCTGCGGGCTGGTGGACATGCCCGGCGCGGGATGGACATGTCCGGCGGCGGGAGGAGGAAGAAAGTTAGGGTTTGCCCGAAATTTCGGGGGAGGGGACTAATTTATAGGCATAGGGAGCTAGGAGAGTCCAAATGGGGACAGGTTTTCGCCCACACGATCACGATCGAACGACTGAGAGCATGGACGGGGTTTGGATGGGCTCACGGGCTTTGGTAAACAGGGGCTGGGATACAAAGAGAGAGGGGTTTTGGGCTATGCGGTTAACCGTTGGGGCATCAAACGACCTCCAAATGGAACGAAATTTGACGGGCGGTCTACCGGTGATATACCAAGGCCACTCGGCAAATCTCGACCCATTCCGAGAACGTTTTTCTCCCTCTCACGAAACAAGGTCTGAGAGGTGCGACGGGTGTGTGCGAGTGTGTCTGTGCTCAAAACGAACAACGGAGAGAACCGGCGGAACCCGAACGGATGCAAGTTTTGAAACACATGCAGATGAAATGCAGATGATGACATGGCATAATGCAACACGCAAGCAAATGACATGGCAACTATGGCGAATAACCGGGAGACACCTGGCGCATCGAATCTGTGGCGTTACATCTGGGCTGGAATACGGGGTGTTCCGGTTTCTCTGAGCCAAGGTTCCACAGGCCTCTTCGGGATACCAGGAGCACTCCAGCACCAGAGCCATTCAACATTTTGGACCCATTAAAGAACATAGTCCAATGTTCCGAGTGAATACGAGTTGGATGTTGCTGCTCAATCCACTCGATGAGGAAATCAGCTATTGCTTGATACTTGATTGCTTTCTTTGCCTCGAACTTGATATCGAAAGGAAGGAGTTCAATCGCCCACTTGGCCACTCAACCGGTTGCATCTTGATTGTTCTGAATTTCTGATAATGGAGCGTTGCTGACAACCGAGACCGAGTGGTCTGCGAAGTAATGTGCAACTTTCTTTGAGGTCAAATAAACCCCATAGACTAGCTTCTGGTAATGTGGATACCTTTGCTTGGACGGGGTCAAGACTTCAGAAATATAATACACCGGGCGTCGGACTTCGTAGGCTTTGCCTTCTTCTTCCCACTCCACTGTGAGCACTGTGTTGACAACCTGTCAAGTGGCTGCAATGTATAGCAGTAGAGGCTCTTTGCTGATTGGGGCAGCAAGCACCGCTGGGTGGAAAGCAAGTCTTTGAGCTCTACAAATGCTGCGTCGGCTTCAGGAGTCCACTCGAACTTGTCGGACTTCTTCATTAGTCGATAAAGAGGTTATGCCTTTTCACCGAGACGAGAAATGAATCAGCTCAACGCAGCCAAACAACCAGTAAGCTTCTGAACGTCGTGCACACGCACAGGGCTTTTCATTCAGAGAATTGCCCCAACCTTTTCTGGGTTTGCGTCGATCCCTCGTTCAGAAATGAGGAAACTGAGCAACTTTTCGCCTGGAACTCCGAATGTGCACTTTGACGGGTTGAGCTTCATATCATATCTTCTTAAGTTGGCAAAGGTTTCAGCGAGGTCAGTCAATTGGTCGGAACCCTTGCGTGACTTGACCATGATGTCATCCATGTACGCTTCCACGTTCCAGCTGATCTGAGTGAGCAGGCACTTCTGAATCATGCACATGAATGTGGCACCAGCAATCTTGAGGCCAAAAGGCATGGTAACATAGCAAAAAAACCCGAATGGTGTGATGAAGGCTGTTTTTATTTCATCAGGTCCATACAGTCGGATCTGATGGTACCCAGAATACGCATCCAAAAAGGACAAGCGCTCACACCCCACAGTTGAGTCAAATATCTTGTCGATGCGGGGCAGAGGGAAATGATCTTTCGGGCAAGCCTAATTGATGCGCTTGAAATCGATACACATACGAAGTGAATCATCTTTCTAGGGGACCGTGACAATATTGGCGAGCCACTCGGAGTGGTATATCTCGTAGATGAACTCAGCTGCCAGAAGTCGAGCCACTTCCTCGCGAATTGCCTTCCTTTTCTCCACGGCGGACCGACAGAGATGCTCTTTGATAGGTTTTGCTTTTGGGTCGACTCGCAAACGGTGCTCAGCCAGTCCCCTGGGTACACCCGACATGTCATATGGTTTCCATGCAAAGATGTCCCAGTTCTTACGGAGGAACTGGATGAGCGCTTCTTCCTATTTGTTGTCGAGTGTAGTTGAGATGTGGGTCGGAGCAACATTGGGATCAGTCGGGTGAATATGGACGGGCTTTGTTTAACCGACCGACTGAAATGTAGACTCTGAAGCAGGCTTCTTGGCTCGCAACAAATCACTCGGATCTGCAATCTTGTTGTACTCTTCCATTTCTACCGCTGCCATTTGATCATCAGCAATCTTTGAGCCCTTCTGGAGGCACTCTTCTGGTCTTTGCCGATTCCCGTTGACTGTGATCACACCTCTGGGGCCAGGCATCTTCAACTTGAGATATACGTAACATGGTCGATCCATGAAACGAGGATATGCAGGTCTACGTAGAATGGCATGATAAGCACTATGGAAATCCACCACCTCAAACGCCAACTTCTCTTTACGGTAATTCTTTGAATCACCGAAAACCACATCAAGAGTGATATGACCGAGTGAATCAGCTTTCTTTCTTGGGATGACTCTGTGGAATCTCATGTTGCTCTCGCTGAGCTTGGACATCGGAATGCCCATACCTCAGAGGGTATCAGCATACAGAATGTTCAAACCACTACCACCATCCATCAGAACCTTGGTCAGTCGGGTGCCCCCAACGACTGGGTCGACCACCAGCGCTTGCCGCCCGAGGGTAGCAACGTGCGCTGGGTGATCGGACTGGTCGAATGTAATGGGAGTCTTCGAACACTTTAAATACATTATAGTTGTCGGGGCAACCATATTCACTTCTTGGATGATAACTTCAGTCAACTTTTGCTTTCGACGTCAGCAAAAATCACTAAAGTAGCATTGACATTGGGTTAACCTTCATCTTCCTCTTTGTCCTCCTCCTTATCAGATTCGTTCTCCTTTTTGCTGGCTGGCCCTCTCGGAAGCTCTGAATCAGGAGTCGACACTGTCGAGTGGTATGCTTGGGATAAATCCAGTTACCCTCTTCGTCTTTTTTGGTGTGTATGTGACACGGCAAATCAAGAACATCATTTCCCGCTTGATCTTTCACTTTTTTGGGGATCCATGGCCCCTTGGATTTTCCCTTGAACTTCCCTTGATTCACAACTGCGGCTTCAGTAGGACCTGCAGTTTCAGCTTTGCACTTGTGCTTCCGACTGCAATTTCCTCCTCCGGTGTCCTGGGCGACTGGCTTATTCTTGCCACTGCGGAGTCGGTCTTCCTCTTTGCCGTTAGCGTATCAAGTGGCTATTTCCATCATTCGGGCCAGGGTCATGTCTCCTGTCCGACCGAATTTCAGGTTGAGCTCTCTGTACCGAACGCCCTCCTTGAAGGCACAAACTGCTTGGTGCTGTGATACATTTTCCACTGTATGATGAAGGGTAGTCCATCTCTGAATGTAATCTCTCAATGTCTCATTCAGCTTATGGACACAATGTTGTAATTCAGTCAGCCCGGCTGGTCGCTTGCAGGTGCCCTCGAATGTTTTAACGAACACTCGGGCTAACTCTTCCCAACTGAAAATACTACCAGGGGCTAGCTAATTCAACCAAGCTCTGGCCAAACCCTCCAGCATCAAAGGGAGGTGTTTCATGGCCACATCATCGTTGCCGCCGCCAATCTGCACTGCCACTTGGTAATCTTCTAGCCAGGTGTCAGGCTTTGACTCACCAGTGAACTTACTCACACCCATCGCCAATCTGATGTTGGGAGGGATCTCAGCAGCTCCGATGGCTCTACTGAAACATTCGGGCCCAGAAACATGCACTCTGCTACCAATCAGATGATCTCTGTCTTGTCCCTCTTTGTGTGTCTGGCCTCTGTCGACCAGACCTCGTACGAGAACTGATCATGCATCAAACTCGGGCTCTCCTTGGGTCGATTGGAGATCTCCGCTCATCACCATACAGGCGCCTGTCATCTTGTCGGGGCACGTACAATCCGCCCCTCGGAGGGGGCATAGGAACTCGATGGCGGTCATCACGGCCAAATCGATGATCATACAGTCCATGGCCCCGATCCAGGTGCTGATCTTGGCGGTGCCCGCGATCCTCACACCGCGGAGGCAATCTTGGACTGTGAGCCGACTGAACTATGTATGCAACCATAGACCCGATGTGGATCCTGTTGCGCGACTGAGAAACAGGTTTGTTCACCCGCTGCCCAGAGCAGCTCGGATCTGTAGTAAACCTCTACCAGCCTCTGAACGGGATGGCTGAATTGAATCTGCTATACGGGTTGCAGCGGCAAGATTCTGGATCAGTGTGCGATACACCTGAGGTTCAAGCGGAAACAATTATCGATGACGTTGACTGGATTCGGGGATCTGCCAACGAGCGCGTTCGTCGAGTGAGTGTTGGAGATTCTCCAGGAGCGCGCGCTCAGCCAAGGTGGCTATGCGCGCAGCCTCCAAGGCCCGAGCCTCATAGGTCTCTCCAACGATGGGGGTCTGGAGTGCCTCCATGTTGCGACGATGCAGTTCCTCCCTCTGCTCCGAAGTGAGGGATTCAGGATGATACTCGTCATGACCATGCGACGGACCGCCGCCACCATCGCTGCCGCTGCTGCGACGGAAACCCGGCGGGCTGCATGGCGTGTCGACCATCAGGACTTCTGCCGCAGGGTTGTTGCTCCTGCACTCGGAGAGGGTCTCAGCGGAACCAGTCGAATAGTCTGTAGAGAGATTCGCCGGGCTCAATTGTCGCGACTTGAGGGGTGGCCGACTGGCGGGCCGCCGCATGCTTCACCCACCGCCGAAGCCGTGATCAACTAGATCGCTTGCGACGACGAACATCAGGGAGCGAGGATGCCACGGGAGCCGACCAATACTGGGTCAACGACTATCGCAAAAGGACGCTATGAGTGCATGCGCGAAAGTGCGTCGCCCTACGGACGGGGAGCGTCTCAACGTTGAGGGGGGCCTCCTGGAGCTAGGCGGAGTCGTCGGCAATGAAAACTAGCGCGCCGAGACGGATCTTGCGGCCCAGAGCCAAACTACTGCCACAAAACATGTTGATGGAGATCGGAAAAACCGCAACCTCACCGGAAGTTGCTAAGACACCTGCCCCAAGGTGGGCGCCAACTCTCGTGGGAGTATGTCTGACAGTAAGAGTAGGGGGTACATAGGAGGAGGCAAGATCCTAGCTACGGTGAGGTTGTGCACGAAAGATGTACGAGTTCAGGCCCTTCTCGGAGGAAGTAATAGCCCTACGTCTCGGTGCCCAGAGGCTTGGTCGAGTGGATTATGCGTGAGAGTTACATGGGGTGCGAACCCTTGTACCTGAGGAGGGGGTGGCTTATATAGAGTGCGTCGGACCCCTCCAGCACTCAGTTATACAGGGTTCAATGTACATTAAGACAGGGCGTTACTGGTAACGCTAGCTATAAAGAGCTATAAATGACCTTTAAGACTACGGAGTGAATGCCTGACCGTTGCCGTTCTGTGTAGATTTAGACCTTCTTTTCTCCGAGTGATTCTTTGTGTGGTCGAATGACTCTACCTTGGTTGAATTGAATTGGGATATCCGAGTGAGGTAGCTGGTCGAGTGGATTGCACCCCAAGATGATTTCAGTCGGTATCTTCTATTGGGCCTTGAATGTCTTTGACTCTAGGGAAGTGTCCTTGGGTAGGGCGTCTAGGTCAGGGCTATGACCCTACCCCAGGTACATGTCACCGTCAGGAGGCGTAAAAACGGTTCGAAATTTTAACAGGCCAGACGTGACGTTTCGCTGAAAAGTTGTCTGTTGACAGACACTATTTTGATTAAAGATCTTGCCTTCATGACTAAGGGTTGCGACGATTATACAGAGCCGGATATAGTTCTTTTGTTCAGAAGATTACCTTTGAAGTGCTCGAGAGGAAGAAACTACCTTGCAATGCCGAAGACAACCCGCGTGCCGAACATATCGTCATTGAAGATGGGTTCAGGGGGGCTACTGAGGGAGTCCTGGATTAAGGGGTCCTCGAGTGTCCGGGCTGTGTGATATAGGCCGGACTTATGGGCCGTGAAGATACATGGCAGAAGACCTTCCCCCGTGTCCGGGTAGGACTCTCCTATGCGTGGGTGGCAAGATTGGTGTCCGGATATGTAATTTCCTTCCTCTGTAAACCGACTCTGTACAACCCTAGGCCCCTCCTTGTGTATATAAACTGGAGGGTTTAGTCCGTAGAGGCTATCATAATTCATACAGACTAGACTTCTAGAGTTTAGCTACCATGATCTCGAGGTAGATCAACTCTTGTAACCCCTATACTCATCAAATATAATCAAGCAGGACGTAGGGTTTTACCTCCATTAAGAGGGCCTGAACCTGGGTAAACACCGTGTACCCTTTGTCCCTTGTTGCCTTCAATCCTCAAACGCATAGTTCCGGACCCCTACCCAAGATCGGACGGTTTTGACACCGACAACTGGCAGCTCTGGTGCCAACCTGTGCTGCCGCTAACCGGTTTGGCTTCGTCTCGACCTCCCCTACCCATTCATCTCCGCCCGTGACCAATTTCGTCCATCTTTGTCGGCCCTGGTGAGCTGCAGCGGGAGTGCGACCCGACCTGCAGCGGGAGCATGTGAGCTTCTATTCGGTAGCGCTTGATCTGTGCGCTGGACTTCTTCTCCGCCACACCATTCAACTTGCGGCCGCGCTTGAGTCTCTAAGGCGGCGGATCAGCCTGCCACGATGCGACAGCCTCTTTCAGCAAGCTGATGGCGATGGGGTGGTAGCGGCGAGGCCTGATCCGAAGCTTACGCTACGACTGTGGATCCTTAAAAAGGCGGGCATTTGGCTTGACATGCATCTTTAGCTGCATCCATGAGCTTGAGTTGCAGCACCAGGCCACTTGGTCGGTCTCCGCTACCAGCCTCCGAGCAAATCTCTGAACGTGTTGCTGTCTGGTTTTGACAGTAGGTTCAGTGCACTAGTTTTACATCTACAAATACATCATCTGTTGCAGTTGAAGTTTTACATCATAAATATATATCATCTATTGGAGTTGGCCGTTTTTTGAAGATGTAAAAAATAGTTTTTGGTAATTTAAATTATACAACACCTAGTTTTACATCTCAAAATTATACAACACCTAGTTTTATGAGGTAAAAGTACCCCAGGTGAGGGAGTCCTGGATTAAGGGGTCCTCGGGCGTCCGACCTGTTGGACATGGGCCGGACTAATGGGCCGTGAAGATACAAGACAGAAGACTCTCTCCCGTGTCCGGATGGGACTCTCCTTAGCATGGATGGCAAGCCTAGCGTTCGGATATGAAGATTCCTTTCTCTGTAACTGACTTTGTACAACCCTAGTCCCCTCCGGTGTCTATATAAACTGAGGGTTTAGTCTGTAGAGGCAATCACAATCATACAAGCTAGACTTCTAGGGTTTAGCCATTACAATCTTGTGGTAGATCAACCCTTGAAATACTCATATTCATCCAGATCAATCAAGCAAGAAGTAGGGTATTACCTCCATAGAGAGGGCCCGAACCTGGGTAAACATCGTGTCCCCTGTCTCCTGTTACCATCGACCTTAGACGCATAGTTCGGGACCCCCTACCGAGATCCGCCGGTTTTGACACCGACATTGGTGCTTTCATTGTGAGTTCCTCTGTGTCGTCGCTAGAAGGTCCGATGGCCCCATCAATCATCTACAACAATGCTACCCTGAGGAAGGCTTTCCTCCCCGGCTAGATCTTTGTGTTCGGCGGCTTCACACTATTAGCCAACTCACTTGGCCATCTAAAGCAGATCGACAGCTATGCCCCAGGTCACCAGATTAGTTTTGGAAATCTGGACTATGTCGCTGATATCCGAGGAGACTTGATCTTCCCAGGATTTGCACCCCCAACCTCAGCTCTGGCCTTAGATCCGGAGCATATCGCTAGGTCCGAAGACGGGCTCCCTGAGCTCGCCAGACTATCTGCGGCCACTAGGCCCATCGTGGGAGACCCGGGGGAAGTAGTGTCGCTGGCAACAATCATGAAGCCAAACCCTCCTCCGGATACTGGCTCCGAATACTCGGAGTCAGCACTGTGTGAGTTCGGCCAAGGAGTCTCCTTCTCGCCGTACTCCATGGGCTCTCCTCTCTCGGGCCAAACGTCTCCTTTAAGCGAAGCTCTGGACTTAATGCGATCCCTGGTCATTACAGAGGAGCAATGTCTGAACTATGCTCAGCCCGAACTAGGGGCTGAGAGCTGGGAATTTTACGTCCCACCCACCACCCACTTTATCGCCACTATCGAGGACTTAACAGACATGCTCGATTATGACTCTGAAAACATCGACGGTATGGACGACGATGCCAGAGAAGAGGAGGCCCAAAACCCGCCGTTTACCGGACACTGGAAGGCCACCTCCTCGTATGATGTGTACATGGTGGATGCACCCAAAGAAAATAGCGGCGATGACAAGGAAGATCCAGTCGAGGATAAACCTCCTGAGATACAGCCAAAGCACCGACATCAGCGGGGCCGCTCTAAGTCACGCCGAGGACAGCAACACTGGCACAGGAGAAAAAAATACTCTAGACGATGCCGAGGATAATGAAAACCCCGTCGAGCCAACCTCCGAACAGGACTAACGGGAAGATGGGCAAGTTAGCCCTAATGAACAGGCCGTAAACAAAGACTCGGAGGACAGTAATTATCTTCCGCTCTCCGAGGATGAGGTGAGCCTCGGCAACGAGGATTTTATCGTGCCTGTGGAACCTCTCGAGTAGGAGCGCTTTAAGCGCCAGCCAATAGCCACTGCAAGGAGCCTGAAAAAGAAGCAGCAACAACTTCAAGCTGATCAAGATCTGCTCAATGATAGATGGACTAACGTCCTGGCAGCCGAGGAATACAGCCTCGAGCGCCCAACCAAAAGTTACCCGAAGCGAAAATTGCTACCTCAATTCGATAACAAGGCGCTGGAGCCCGTACCATCAGCGCATAATGTGGCTGATCGACCACCACGTGGCTAGGACAAAGCGACAACTCAAGCCAAACACCAGCCCATACTACCTCGCCGTAAAGGCAGAGACAAAATAGCTCGGGGATATACATATGACCTGCGGCAGGACCTGGACAGCAGAGCAGGACAGACCAGATCAATCTACGGATCATGGTGGCGTGCCCCGACACGCGACGACAGCTATCTAGCCGGACGTGACAAGCATAATCACGCCCGGGCCGAAAACCGCAGACGGACTCCATAAGAAATATGTCGTGACGTGGCCCGATATAGAGGCGCCACACACCCCCTTTGCTTCACTAATAAAGTAATGGAGCTCGAATTCCCAGAAGGGTTTAAACACGTGAACATCGAATCATATGATGGGACAACAGACCCCGCGGTATGGATCGAAGATTTTCTTCTCCATATACATATGGCCCGCGGTGATGATCTTCATGCCATCAAATACCTCCCACTAAAACTCAAGGGACCAGCTCGACACTGGTTGAACAGCCTTCGAAGGTACATACATCCGACCTCCGGATGCCGATGACCTAAGTCACATCGTCCAATAGCCCAGAGAGTCAGCCAGGAAATTATGGACTAGGTTCTTAACTAAAAAGAAAAAACCAGACCGTTGACTGTCCGGATGCAGAAGCCCTAGCGGCCTTTAAACACAGCATCCGCGATGAATGGCTCACCCGACACCTTGGCCATGAAAAGCCGAAGTCCATTGTCGGTGTGAAAACCGGCGGATCTTGGGTAGGGGCTCCCGAACTGTGCGTCTAAGGCTAATGGTAACAGGAGGTGGGGGACACAATGTTTACCCAGGTCTGGGCCCTCTCCATAGAGGTAATACCCTACTTCCTGCTTGATTGATCTTGATGATATGAGTATTACAAGAATTGCTCTACCACAAGATCGTAGAGGCTAACCCTAGAAGCTAGCCTATGAGTATGATTGTTCTTCTTGTCCTACGGACTAAACCCTCCGATTTATATAGGCACCGGAGGGGGCTAGGGTTACACAGAGTCGGTTACAGAGAAGGGAACTGTCGGTGTCAAAACCGGCGGATCTCGGGTAGGGGGTCCCGAACTGAGCGTCTAGGCGGATGGTAACAGGAGACAAGGGACACGATGTTTTACCCAGGTTCGGGCCCTCTTGATGGAGGTAAAACCCTATGTCCTGCTTGATTAATATTGATGATATGGGTAGTACAAGAGTGGATCTACCACGAGATCAAGGAGGCTAAACCCTAGAAGCTAGCCTATGGTATGATTGTTGTAATGGAGGTTATGTCCTACGGACTAAAGCCCTCCGGTTTATATAGACACCGGAGAGGGCTAGGGTTACACAGAGTCGGTTACAATGGTAGGAGATCTACATATCCGTATCGCCAAGCTTGCCTTCCACGCCAAGGAAAGTCCCATCCGGACACGGGAGGGAGTCTTCAATCTTGTATCTTTGTAGTCTTGGAGTCCGGCGGACGATGATAGTCCGGCTGTTCGGACACCCCCTAGTCCAGGACTCCCTCAGTAGCCCCCGAACCAGGCTTCAATGACGATAAGTCCAGCGCGTATATAGTCTTCGGCGTTGCAAGGCGGGTTCTCCTTTAAGTTCCATGTACCTGCCGAACAGTGTCCGGCTTCCTTATCAATGTTGCGCTTCTTGGCTTCCACGCCCAGTAATGGCCTTCTTCCACGCGTCGCACGAATGCAAAAAGCCAGGGTATCTTTAATGTTTTACCCCCTAGCTGCACAAATAATCTGCCTATAAGATAGGCAAGAATCCAGATCCAAATCGAACCATCTTCCTTCCGTCGCCGCGGCTCCTCTTCTCGCGCTCCCATCCCTCTGCCAGGAGATTGGAGGAGATGTTCCGTCCCGCACAACGAGCTGGTGTCGCTTCAAGCAAAGGGATACCTCCCTCCGGCCTTCATGGTCCCGGTTCGAGCCGGGTTGGCCACCTACCAAGGTGGGAGGCAAGCGGAGGCTACCCCAAATCCCAACAAAGGGGAGCGGGTATGCTTCGTCCCCTATCTGATAAGGGGACTCGGATTTCCTATCCATCCGTTTCTCCGCGGTCCTCCTGGAGTTCTATGGACTCCAGCTCCATCACCTTACGCCCGCCTCTATCCTGCATATCGCGGGTTACGTAGCACTTTGCGAGCTATTTCTGGGCATCGAGCCCCATTTTGCACTGTGGAAGAGGCTGTTCTGCCTCGTACCCCATTCTCACGAGGGGTCCATATACCAAGTGGGCAGCGCCGAAATATGGCGCATTGCCGGGACCGGATATCCATCCGGAACCCCTAAGAAGGCGTCCGAAGACTGGCCTTCGAAATGGTTTTACATAGAGGACGCTCCGCTGCCGGACCCTGTTCGGATTGGCCTCCCGGAGTTCAGTTCTGTTCCTCTGAAGAAACGCCTTAGTTGGCGTCCGTGGAGCCCCCAGCTGGAGGAAGACAAGAGCGTCCATTATCTGATGGGCCGAATATGGTTACTGGCCCATTCCGGGTTGACCATGATTGGAGTCATGGCAACATGCATTACGCGGGGGGTGCAGCCACTACAATACAGGGACCACCCCATGTGGGATTTCAACGGGGAAGACGACGCCACCCGTCATGGCCGCAAAGGACCGGATTAGGCCGAGGATCTGGTGACGATCCTGTCCGGCCTGTACAAGGGGGAGAAGGAGGACTTTCTCCAGATGAACCTGTTGAATGGGTTCTCCATGAATAACCCTCGGCGTTGGGTAAGCGAACACTTTAAGGGCCCGACCCATGTTTTCAAAGTTTAAGCTTCTTATATTATGACTTTGACGCAGGAACTACGTCGGATTGTGGAGGACATGATAAGTCCAGCTCCGCAACCTGAGGATCCGGAGAGATCCCAAGATCCGGCCTCGAAAGAGGATCCGGACATAAAGGTAGAGCTAATCGACGGGGTGTTCCACCAGCTCAGCATGGATAATGCTTTAGTCGCCATTACGGCTGACTACCCCGGATTATATCCGGCTTCCCAGGTGATTGTGACCAAAGTCTCGACACCATTGTTTCTTCCCCACTCATCTCTGACCTTCGCATACGATGGTGTTTTGCAGGAAGCGCCTCCGGGGCGGGAAGCCGAGCCTGCGGCGGCTGACCAACAAAGGCCAGTCCGGACTAGCAGGCGGAAGAGGAGCGCGGCGTGGACTGAAACGTCGCCGCAAAGGTATAGCTCACAGTTCTTTATTTGGAGCAACGTCCCTAGGAAGCGTTTGAGTGATCATGACTTTTGTAGGAGAAAAAGCGCCCGCTGGACTGTGGGCGTAGAGGTTGCCAATCCGACCTCTACCAGCCGGGCTCCAGCACCCGGTCTGGAGGGGGAGGCAAGCGCAAGGCGCGGGCCGGATACTCCTCCAACGGAGGATGCCGACAGACTGTCCGCCACCAAGTCTGAGGTGGAAAGCGCCATGAACCACGGGCGCCGTCGGACAGTATTTCGTGACGCGTGCTTCTCCCCGGAGGCGTTGAATGCCATTAACGCGGGGGACACGCACCTCCGTGCTGCTCAAGATGGTTTTACCAAAGCCACGGAGCAGTATGTAAAAGACATACGGGTAAGAGAATGTAATAGTTATATATGCCAGTAGCCCCCGAGAATTAAAGTAGTTATAATAACTGATTTAAGGATCATTTGAATTGCAGGATCTTACTGAGAAGAATACCCAACTGTCTCAGGAGCTGCAAGAGTGCAAGGCCCAACTTGAGGCCGCACTTGCTGCCGCAGGAGGAAATACAAAGACCCCTCCTGGTAACACATTAGTTTAATAATATAAGCGCTGTGCGGCGTGCACGCAAGTCTAATAATGACATTACAGGTGCTGCCGGACAAGATCCGGACAGACAAGAACTACTGCGCCAGCTGAAGGCCGGCGAGAGGGTGCTAAATAGAGTGCAGCAAGAAAGGAACAAGCTTCAAGATGCCCATGCCCAGCTTGGAGAAGAGCTGAAAGGCGTTCGGGCCGAGCTGTCCGGCTCCGTTAAGGAGAATCAGCGGCTTCGTCGCGGCATTTATAGTAAGTGCTTGAGCGAACTCCTTTGAAAAGAAGAGTTCGGCGAGGAAGTCAATTGACAAAATATGTCTGTAGGTATACTCACATGTTGCCCTGCAGAGGAGATGCCCGTATCGACGGGTGATCAACTTCCCGAACTGTTGCAGCTGCTCGGACGAGTTCGGCAGGCGATGAGCGGCGCCGTTCAGGCTTTATGGCCGGCCCTTTCCCTGCCCAAAGGCCTTGGGGAGCTTGCGGAGCTTCAGGGAGTGCGGCGGCGCTTCCGTTTGTGGAAGATTTCGGCCTGCCGCCAAGGTGCCAGGGAGGCCTGGGCCATGGTGAAGACGTAGTACAAGAAGGTGGATCCCAACCATATGGCCGAGGTCGGACCTATGGGGCCCGACGGGAAGGAGATCCCTGTGAGTTTAGTATACGGCCAAGTAGAGTTGGCCACTAAATTTTCCCAACAGGACTGTAAATTGGACAGCCTGTTAGATGGGATTGAGGAGGAATACAGTCAGTAGATTTGACGATGTATTTTTAAAATGACATGCGAAATGCCTTCTAGCCGGATTGTAGATTGTTTGTCTTTGCCGACCTTTTTGCTTCAACCTCGGGACCCTAGAGTCTGGAGTGTGTCCGAATACCTTATCAGTTAAGAAACAACCGGGGTATGCATGGAGACCAGGCGTAGGGGTCATCAGTGCTTTATCAGACAAGTGCCCAACTAGTTATGTTATATTACATGGTTAGTAAGAAACATCTTCCAGGGAGAATAGTTCCGTTAAGGGTTCCTTTCCCTGGGAGGCATGCCCTAAAGTGCATGTCCGGACTGCGAAAAAAGCAGAAAAACATCTGGGGGCAGATAAATAAGTAGGTAAAAAATCATCTTTCAATTCACCGATCGAATATTCCCTTAAGAACGCTAGCTTTCGGCTTCACCCAGTCTGAGGTACACATCCGGCTGACCCGGCAGTAACAATCGCAGAGGTGCTCCCTTTACCTCCTAGCCGAACAATCGGGAACGTAGGGGTAAGCACAGGAGCCAGGCAACCCAGCTTGGCCAAAAAGTCATATCGATGCATATAATGGTTAATAAAAGGTACATGTGGAAGCTTGACACATGTGCTGGGCATGAAGCCCTTAAGCTTCTGGTAAAGAAGCCCCCAGGTATAATGAGTGCGGATGGCACATCAAGTATGTGCGAACAATGCGCAAGCAGGCCCGTAAGGGCTTTTTAGGAAAGGGGTTTAAGAGAAGAAAGAGAAACAAAAGACAGCTGAAGTGCAAAAATTTGAACGGGGGAAGGGGATGAACTCTTAGTCCGGCACTAGGCGTAGAATCTTTGGAGGCGGGCTGCGTTCCATGGGTTCGGTTCGAGTCAGTTGTCCGACGCATTTCTTAGACGGTACGCTCCGCCGGTCAGGTCTTGATCGATAATGAAAGGGCCCTCCCATTTGGGCTTGAGCTTGTCCTTTTTATTGTCCGGCCGGCGTAGAACTAGTTCACCAACATTGTAGGTCTTGGCCCGTACTTCTCTACTTTGATATCTTCGAGCCTGCTGCTGATAGAATGCGGAACGAGCCTTGGCGACGTCGTGTTCTTCCTCCAATGTGTACAAGCTGTCCTGCCGATCCAGCTCGGCTTCTCTTTCTTCGTACATGCGCACTCGAGGTGAGTCATGAATGATGTCGCAGGGCAGAACTGCCTCTACGCCGTATACCATAAAAATGGTGTGAATCCGGTGGTATGGTTGGGCATTGTCCGCAGCCCCCAGAGAACGGAGTCGAGCTCCTCTACCCAATGCGTGTCAGATTTCGTAAGTGACCGCACTAGTCTGGGTTTGATGCCGCTCATTATTAGACCATTTGCTCGTTCCACTTGACTGTTGGTTTGAGGATGATAGACTGAAGCGTAATCGAGCTTAATGCCCATGTTTTTGCACCATGATTTAACCTCGTCAGCCGTGAAGTTCGTGCTGTTATCGGTGATGATGCTGTGGGGGATACCATAACGGTGTACTACCCCGGATATAAAGTCTATCACTGGTCCGGACTCTGCCATTTTAACTGGTTTGGCCTCTATCCATTTGGTGAATTTATCCACCATGACCAATAAGTACCTTTGCTTGTGGGTTACCCCTTTCAGGGGTCCAACCATGTCAAGCCCCCAGACCGCGAACGGCCAGGTAATGGGTATAGTTTTGAGGGCGGTGGGTGGCATATGACTCTGATTAGCAAAGAGCTGACAACCGACGCATCTTTGGACTAAGTCCTGAGCATCTGCCCGGGCCGTCGGCCAATAAAATCCTGTACGGAATGCCTTTCCTACAAGGGCCCGAGCTGCTGCATGGTGTCCGCCTAGTCCGGCATGGATTTCAGCCAGGAGGTTTCGCCCTTCCTCTTCGGAGATACACCTTTGAAGGACTCTGGTTGTGCTTTTCTTATAGAGTTCTCCCTCATGGACCTTGCAGGCTTTAGATCGCCGGACTATGCAGCGGGCCTCGTTTTGGTCTTCGGGAAGTTCCTGCCTAAGCAAGTAGGCTAGGAATGGCTCTGTCCACGGGGCGATTACTGCCATTATGTCGTGGGCTGAAGGTGTTATTTCATCGGCCGAGTCGCCGGTTATGTCAGATTGCTTTGTATCGGTTGGTGCGGCTGCTTCCGGTTTGTTGTTTCCGGACTCCTCTTCCCATAGGAGGGACGGCTTAAATAACCGTTCCAGGAAGATGTTTGGAGGGACAGCGTCATGTTTTGCGCCGATGCGTGCCAATACGTCGGCCGCTTGGTTATTATCCCTGGCTACGTGGTGGAATTCAAGTCCTTCAAACCGAGCTGACATCTTTAGGACAGCTTTGCGATATGCTGCCATTTTCAGATCCTTGGCATCAAAATCTCCATTTATTTGGTATATTGCGAGGTTTGAATCCCCGTGCACCTCTAGGCATTGAATGCTCATGGAGATTGCCATCCGGAGGCCATGTAAAAGGGCCTCGTATTCGGCTGCGTTGTTGGAGTTGTGTACATTATCTGAAGTACGTATTGGACTGTATCCCCGGTTGGGGACGTCAATACGATGCTGGCCCCCAATCCGGCCAACATTTTAGAGCCGTCGAAGTGCATTGTCCAATTGGAGTATGCGCCGTACTCTTTAAGGAGTTCGGCTTCGGTCCATTCAGCGACAAAGTCAGCCAAAACTTGTGACTTATAGCTCGCCGAGGTTTGTAAGTTATATCGAATGGTAAGAGCTCAATGGCCCATTTTGCAATCCTGCCCGTTGCGTCGCGGTTGTTTATAATGTCATTGAGTGGTACTTCGGAGGCCACTGTTATCGAACACTCTTGAAAGTAGTATCTGAGCTTCCGGGATGCCATGAACACCGCATATGCTATCTTTTGATAGTGCGGGTAACGGGACTTGCAGGGGGTTAACACAGTGGATACGTAGTACACTGGTTTTTGAAGAGGGAATTTATGCCCTTCTGTCTCTCGTTCGACGACGAGTACCGCGCTTACAACTTGATGTGTTGCTGCGATGTATAATAACATTGGTTCGCCCAGGTTGGGCGCAACCAGGACCGGATTTGTTGCCAATATGGCTTTTATTTCTTCGAGTCCGGCAGTGGCAGCATCCGTCCACTTGAAGTGTTCGGTGCGCCTAAGGAGGCGATAGAGGGGCAGTGCCTTTTCTCCTAGACGGGAGATAAAGCGGCTTAGAGCCGCCACGCATCCAGTCAATTTTTGTATTTGCTTGAGGTATTTTGGGATGTCCAGCTGTGACAGAGCTCGGATCTTGGCTGGGTTTGCTTCAATTCCTCTACCGGATACAATGAAGCCCAATAGCTTTCCGGCTGGTACGCCGAAAACGCATGCTCTGAGGTTGTCGAATGTGAGCCTCAAGTCGTCTACTAGAGTTTCGACGTGTTTGGTTTTGACGACTACGTCGTCTACGTATGCCTTAACTGTTTTGCCGATCTGGGTGGCCAGACATGTTTGAATCATGCGCTGATATGTTGCGCCGGCGTTTTTAAGTCCGAAGGGCATCGTGTTGAAGCAGAATGGTCCATATGGAGTGATGAATGCCGTTGCGGCTTGGTCTGCTTCTGCCATCTTGAATTGATGGTAGCCAGAGTATGCATCGATGAACCACAATGAATCGTGCCCTGCAGTAGCATCGATTATTTGGTCGATGCGGGGGAGGGGGAAGGGATCCTTTGGGCAGGCCTTGTTGAGGTCTTTAAAATCGACACATAGGCGCCAGGATTTGTCCTTCTTTGGTACGATTACGAGGTTTGCTAGCCAATCCGGATGTTTGATATCTCTGATGAATCCGGCTTCCAATAGTTTGGCTAGCTCTTCTCCCATTGCCTGTCTTTTTGGTTCGGAAAATCGTCGAAGAGCCTGTTTGACTGGCTTGAATCCTTTTAGGATGTTTAGGCTGTGTTCTGCCAATCTGCGTGGGATTCCGGGCATATCCGAGGGGTGCCAGGCGAATATGTCCCAATTTTCCCGAAGGAATTCTCGCAGTGCGGCGTCTACATCAGGGTTCAATTGTGCCCCGATGGAGGCCGTCTTTGTTGGGTCCGTTGGATGGACCTGGAATTTTACTATTTCATCTGCTGGTTTGAAGGAGGTGGACTTGGATCTCTTATCGAGTATCACATCGTCCCTATTCACCGTAGAGCGCAGCGCGGTGAGTTCTTCTGCCGCTAGGGCTTCGGATAGTGCCTTCAGGGCTAATGTGGCTGTCTTGTTTTCGGCGTGGAGTGCTATGTCTGGATCACTAACGAGAGTGATTATTCCACCGGGCCCAGGAATTTTGAGCTTCATGTACCCGTAATGGGGTACGGCTTGAAAAATTGTGAATGCCTCTCGTCCTAATATACCGTGATATCCGTTGTTGAACGGGGCCACTTGGAACGTGACTTCTTCGGATCTGTAATTGTCCGGCGAGCCGAACACCACATCGAGTGTGATTTTTCCGGTGCAGCGCGCTTCCCGGCTAGGGATTATTCCTCTAAAGGTTGTGCTGCTTCGCTCAATACGGCTCTAGTCTATTTTCATTTTTTGAAGAGTTTCCTCGTAGATGAGGTTTAATCCGCTGCCGCCATCCATGAGGACCTTTGTAAGTCGAAAGCCGTCCACTATTGGACTAAGTACTAGTGCGGCTGGTGCTCGGGCTGTTCGGAATTTAGGTTCGTCGCTGGCGTTGAAGGTAATGGCTGTGTCGCTCCATGGATTTGTTGTTGCTACTTGGTAGACTTCGGCGAGGCTGCGGATTGTTCGTTTTCGCATATTATTTGATGCGAAAGTCTCGAAGACTGTTGATACCATACCGATATTGTTGGAGTGGTTTTCCGGGGCTAGAAGCTCCTCGCCACTTTTGGCCACCTGCCGTAATATCCAACATGCTCGAAGGCTATGTGTTGTGACAGCGCCTTCTGCACTGTGAATTTTACAGGGTCCACTAAGCCATCCCTCCAAAACGGTTCCGTGCCCTCTATGGGGTTTTTGCTTTTTGGTTTTTGTGTCAGGTGCCTGAGTGTAATGCACCCTTTTGTTGCGGACTAGGGTTGTATTCGGGGCCGGATTGTCCCAAAACTTATTTTCGGTTTTCCGGAAACTCTCCATCGCACAGTACTCTCGTACTATGGACGCCAGATCGGCGAAGCGTGTAATTTCACGACGGCTGATGGCGTTCAAGATTCCCTCGTCCGTGCAATTATTGCAAAAAATTGAGATTGCGTTTTCCTCTCAGCAGTCCTTTATCCTGTCCATAACCAGGAGGAATCTGGCCCAGTAGTGATGTACTGTTTCGGCGGGCTCTTGTCGGTTAGAGATAGATCGCATATGTCTGGGCGGGTGGGTGGAATTAAGTCCGGAACCCTGCCCATCTCGAGGCTCGAGAGCCGGGAAGTTTCCAAATTTAAAAGCTTGGATTGCTGGACGTGGTCCAACGAGTCCGGAACGATGCATGATTTTAAGTTCAGTGCTCGATCGAAGTCCGTCCCTCCGCGGAAATCCGGCATGGAGGGTTCGGGAGCCCGAACATGACTAGTTTTCAATATAGGAGAAGAGTCGCCGCATTGTTCCTCTACCACTACGACGTGGTGGGTGACCTGGGGAGAGTTAATCTCTCTCAGATCAGTTTTAAGCCCAATCTGATTGTAGTCTGTAGCGACTCCCAGGGCGGTGATGCGATCCAAGAGCTCGTTGACAGACTAGAGCTCTATTGGATCCAGCTGCTCGGCAGATTCCGAGCTGACGCGAAGATTGCTTTTGACGACTTGAGAAGTCATTGTCGAAGCAGTGCCGGACAGGCGGTCATAAGAAAACCACCTAGCCGGATAGTTTGGCCGGCGGCCAAGGCCCCTTTGGCGAAAATACCGTCCTTGAAGACGGGTGGAGGCATCCTTCCTATCGGCGACGGCACAGAGGAACTCTCAATGAAAGCACCAATGTCGGTGTCAAAACCGGCGGATCTCGGGTAGGGGTCCTGAACTGTGCGTCTAAGCGGATGGTAACAGGAGACAAGGCACACGATGTTTTACCCAGGTTCGGGCCCTCTTGATGGAGGTAAAACCCTACGTCCTGCTTGATTAATATTGATGATATGGGTAGTACAAGAGTGGATCTACCACGAGATCAAGGAGGCTAAACCCTAGAAGCTAGCCTATGGTATGATTGTTGTAATGGAGGTTATGTCCTACGGACTAAAGCCCTCCGGTTTATATAGACACCGGAGAGGGATTTGTTACACAGAGTCGGTTACAATGGTAGGAGATCTACATATCCGTATCACCAAGCTTGCCTTCCACGCCAAGGAAAGTCCCATCCGGACACGGGACAGAGTCTTCAATCTTGTATCTTCGTAGTCTTGGAGTCCGGCGGACGATGATAGTCCGGCTGTCCAGACACCCCCTAGTCCAGGACTCCCTCAGGAACCTACATATCTGAATTGCCAAGCTTGCCTTCCAGTCCGACATAAGCATATAGTCCGTCTGTCCGAGGACCCCCCTAATCCAGCACTCCCTCAGTAGCCCCTGAACTAGGCTTCAATGACGATGAGTTTGGTGCGCAAATTGTCTTCGGCATTGCAAGGCGGGTTCCTTCTCCGAATACTCCAAAGAAGATCTTGAACACAAGGATCATGTTCGGCTCTACAAAACAAATTCCACATACCACCGTAGAGAGCAAAATATTCCACAAGTCTAATCTGCTGACAACTTTTACCCAGCGTGACATCACGCCATGGCCTGGTTATTTTTCAAACTGTTTTCTCGACCTGCTACTGCACATCTTGCGAGGCGGTTTTATTGGCACGTCTTGTTGAAGCAGAGATCATGTCCCCTTATCATGGGATTCTCATCAATACGGGTGCAGGTAACCCAACCGCGCCATCAACACGGTGCTTGGGTAATAAGCGAGTTTACAGGGTAAGTGGGGAGGCGCATAGTTTCTATCACCTTTATAAAGGGATAAGGATTCCCCCTTTTTCACCCACGCCTTCTTCTTACTCTGCTCATTCATTCTCTCTCGCTCGAGCTCCAGCGCCCAAGCTTTCACCTTCTCCGCAAAGTCATTCCAAATATGTCCGGAGCGGGAGGCAAGTGGATGGCCTCCTCCATCACCGAGGAGGACATCACGAAGCTTCGGGAGGGCGGATACCTGTCCGCAAACATCATGCACCGGTTTCCGACCGAAGGGCAAATCATCCCTACCCCAAAACCCCAGGAAAGGGTAGTATTCCTCTCTTACTTTGTCCGCGGACTAGGGTTCCCCCTTCACCCGTTCGTCCGCGGACTTATGTTTTACTACAGGATGGACTTCCATGATCTGGCCCCCAACTTTATCCTCAACATCTCGGCATTCATCGTCGTGTGCGAGGCCTTCCTCCACATTACTCCCCACTTCGTCCTATGGCTGAAGACCTTCAACGTGAAGCCAAAGGTGGTGGGTGGCCAACAAGCCGAGTGCGGGGGCGCCATGGTGGGCAAGATGCCCAATGTCACCTAGCCCGAAGGCTCCTTTGTGGAGACCGTGAAGGGGTGGCAATCGGGGTGGTTCTACATCACCAAGTCACGCGACACCAACTGGGTGGCGACCCTCAAATTTTGATCCGGCGTCCCCATGCGGCTCACCTCCTGGAAAGAGAAGGGATTAGCCTGGGGCGCAGCGGAAAAGCTGACCGGACTTCAGACCTGCGTCCAAAATATGATAAGCAAGAAAATCAAGCAACGTAGTCCAGGTTATGCTCCTCCGCCGGATCCTTCCATGTCAGAGACGGGTTTGCAATTTGTGGGAGTTCAACCCGGCCGAACACTAGACGCTGCAAGAGCTCTTCGGCACGACGCACGAAGACGTCTAGAAGGTTCTCTTCAAGGCCACCGAGGTACCCCCACCCATAACCGAAGATTGCGGACTCAACAAAAAATGCCCAGCCAATCCGGTAAGTTTTCATATTTTGCAAGATTTGCCTTTTGCCAGCACATTCGCGGGAGGAATCTAAGCCCCCATGCCAATTTTACAGGCATGTGTAGCGATAGCGGAGCAGATTGACTGTCCAGCTCCGCTACCTGAAGATCCAGAATCGCCTCTTCTGATGAAGATGCTCTTTCCGGCACCCTATGAGGTGCCAGAGAAGAAGGCCAAAAAGAAGGCCGCGGGGACCAGAGAAGGTCTCTGGCGCAAGATTATGTCGGACATAACGTCCGACGATGTCAAGATGCCCTCCTCCTCCAAAGACGACGAGGAGGAGGAAGAAATCCCTCCCTCCCCTATCGAGGGGATAAAGAAGAGAAAGGCCGCCCCGCATGGGAGGCCGACGTGTCCAAGAATGGAAAAACCTTCCTTCCGGACCACTCCACCGCAGCCACCTACAGCGACGAGGAGTGGGAGCCCAGGGTCAAGACCCTGGCTAAGTCGTAAGTATCCGGACACAATAGTACTTCCGGTATGTATGCTTTGTCGCTTCTTATTATGCCGATCGTGCACCTGTAATCCGGCCAAATCCCACATCGAGGTATCCTCCTCTTCGGAGGGGTCTCTGGACCCGTCGACGATGAACAACGATTCACTCCCGATAGCCTCCTCCCCTAGGCCCGCAGACGACACTGAGGTGTTGTCTCAAAGGATACCAGGCCAAGGGGAGACAGTTTCGGAGATGCCCCCAGGAGAAATCCCAGTCACCAGGCACATGGGGGGAAGACCCCCACGGACTCCAATAATGGGGGCCGTAGCAAGTTCGGCCCCCAGCCGAATACGGCTCCGAAAACTCAAGTGGTTGTGGATTCAGGTAGGCAGCCTCTCTTTAAGGGTGGCGAGCCACCTGTACCGATGACCTCTGTTCGTCCAGAGGCATCAGACAACTTGCTGGAAGCGCTTCGCGGTGCTTCCATTGATGAAGAACACCGTACTCTTATGAGTACGGTGATTGAGAAGGTCCGGTCCACCAAAAGCGGATTGACCGAAGCCTGCGCTAGCCTCCTAACAGGCTATGAGGTAAGTAATAACATTGTAAGAAAATATCACAATATAGACAGTAGCCCCTGATGCTCTGTTTGGTGTCCGGAAAGAAAAAGCCGAATAGAGGATCAAATAACGTTCGCAGGAGTCTAACAGAAGTTGTCTATGTGTATAAGTAGGCGTTGCTGCTAGCCACTGTCGCGCATACTGCGGAGGTCTCCGGACTGAAGCGGGACCTGGAGCAGACCGAGGGAGAGCTCGGCCTAGTTAAGAGGCAGCTCGAGGAAAGTCAAGGTACGCAATACCCCATCTGTATATTTATAAAGGAAAAATGGTATCCGCTGATAGAAGCGTCATAAACTTTGGTAGGGGCCACGATCGAAGTGGCGGCCCTTAAGAAGGCGCTGGCCGAGGCCGAAGACAAAGCGACCAAGGAAAACGCCAAGCGCGAGAAGCAAGAGGCCCGGGTCGATGAGGTCCAACAAGAGCTCCAGGATTTCGTCCAAAAAGACGAGTCCTTGGAGCGTGACTCTAAGACTCAAGAGTCCGTGCTTGCTAAGGCCCTCCAGAGCGTGCAAGACGCCAAAGCTGAAGCCCAAAAGTCCCTACAGGAGATTTAGGCGGCCAAGAAGATTGTGGCGGGTAAGGCATTCATTATGCAAAGCAAGCATGTGAAGGAGACTTTCCTTTTACTTACCCGAATTTGGAGTTCTCCAGGAGCGTTCGCGGATCTTCCGCGCAGCATATCAGATGCTGCGGAATTCTACCGAGCTGATGAAGGGAGCTCAATGGAGAAGTTGTTCTGGTCCCAATATCTTGGGACAGAACATCCGATGCGCTTGAGCGACCAGCTGAAGCAACTAGTCGAGCTCCACAAGGCAGCCGAACTGGCCATGAAGGACCTAATAGCCCGGCTGTGGCCTGCCGAGCCTATGCCCAGCAGATACTTCGGTCTTGTGAAGCGGCTTTTGAGTGCCTGCCCACAACTTGAAGTCATAAAGCAGTCGGTTTGCATTGAAGGTGTGCGAATGGCCTTCGCCCGCGCAAAAGTGCACTGGGCGAAGATGGATGCCGAGAAGCTGATGACGGAGGGGCCACCAAAGGGCAAGGAGCACCGCCGGCCCGAAAAGTATTATGACAGTGTCTTGAAGGGTTCCCGTCTTGTGGCGGAGCAATGTGCTAAGGATGTAATTTTTGAGTGAATGCACTCATTTTATCCTGTAATATGGAACAAGTTCATGTGCGTAATATAACTCTTGTTGATTTAAAATTTTACCTCCTGTGCGGCCGTTTACAAAATCTGAGAGTTGGTCTGTCGTCGGCTTCTGCCCCCATGTAACTAGTACATGGGTGTTCGGGATAAATCTAAACACTATTTATCCAAATTTTTGGTTCTTTAAGGAGGTGTTTAGTGCAACGAACAAGGCAATTGGACTATACAACTTTATCACCCTCACTTAGCCATAGAAGTTCTATAATTTTAAATTTTGGCGTAGCCCCTGGTATTCGGAAGGCCGAACTTGGGGCGCTATACACGCTTAAATCGGACAAAGACTGATTCCTCGCCTGAAACGGAAAAAATCTTTAAGGATTTGAAACCTGTCGAACAGCGACCAGCTCTCGCTGCATCATGACAGTCAGTTTTTGGCTTTCTGTACTGACGTGCTCGTCCGGAAGAACCAGGACACAATCGCAGTAGTTCTCCCTTTACTACACTAGCCGATATAGCGGAACGTAGGGTAGCAAGAACAGGAGCCGGGCAACCCAACTATTGACCCAAGATATGATTCAGAGCTGATGCATATAATGCTATAAGTTTGGGGTGCTGCACTGTCGAAAGTGTTCAGACTTTCTTGTCGTGTTATGGGGTACACTGAAGCCCCTGGCGAACTGAACATACCAGAGTGTACGGGTGCAATTTTAATAAATAAACAATCAAGGAAAAAGAAAAGGAAATGTAATAATAAGCTGACGCTGTACATTATTTTCCATTGTTTATTTGAATGATACGTCAAGGCGTATGTATACAAGTAGTGCAATAAGCAAAATAGGACTATTTCACATGTCCTAACCAAGAGCGAGCTGTGTGTGGGTATGTAAAACAGATACCACCTGGGGATTCCCTCGTACGTCAAAGCTCCTTGCCTCCTTGGTGTTTTCGTCCCGCGATGGGTTCGATAATTAGGTTATCGGAAGAGCCTCAAGAAGGTAGGGACCTAAAAGAAAGAAAAGGGTGAAGGTATACGGGTCCTGGGGCGGTTGAGCCGCATTGTGGACCTCATTCTAGCTGTGCCTCCGTCTATGCCCATGGTATTTTAAGTGTGTAATTATGTATGCGCGACACAAATTTCACCGCTTGACTGGGACTAGGACGGAGGCCGAATTTCTAGGCGAGCTATGGACGGGAAGGATGATCCTGTTGCAGAGTACTTCGGACTCGCTTGATGGTGTCCGGGGGCTTTATTGTCGAATTGGAGGTCTGCCTAAGGAGGCTTCTCTGTACTTCTGTTGCGAGGGCCGCAGTGTGCTCCTCCGTACGGAGGGAGCGCTCTGTGTTTCCATTGACTATTATAACCCCGCGAGGTCCTGGCATCTTGAACTTAAGGTAGGCATAGTGCGGCACCGCATTGAATCTAGCGAATGCGGTTCGTCCGAGCAGTGCATGATTGCCACTACGGAAGGGGATGATATCGAAGATTAACTCCTTGCTTCGAAAGTTGTCCGGAGATCCGAAGACTACTTCCAGTGTGATTGAGCCCGGGCAACAGGCCTCTACACCTGGTATGACACCTTTGAAGGTGGTTTTGGTGGGTTTGATCCTTGAGGGATCGATACCCATTTTTCGCACTGTATCCTGATAGAGCAGGTTCAAGCTGCTGCCACCGTCCATGAGGACTGGTGTGAGGTGGAATCCGTCAATGATAGGGTCAAGGACCAGTGCGGCTGAGCCGCCATGGCGGATACCTGCGATCAAAGGTGATCGAACAGGAAGACCATGGGTTGAATTTTGGGGCGACTGGCTCCATCGCGTAGACGTCCCTTAGTGCATGCTTCTGCTCCCGCTTGGGAATATGGGTGGCGTATATCATATTCACCGTTTTTACTTGGGGAGGAAATTTCTTCTGTCCTCCTGTATTCGGCAGCCGGGGTTCCTTGTCGTCATCACTATGCGGCCCCTTTTCCTTGTTTTCGGCATTCAACTTGCCAGCCTGTATAAATACCCAACATTCTCTGTTGGTGTGGTTGGCTGGTTTATCGGGGGTGCCGTGAATTTTACATGAGCGATCGAGCGAGTATGCGGTCCAGACTGGACATGCCTAGATTGTTTCTTTTAAATGGCTTCTTCCATTGACTAGTCTTGGAGCCACTGAATCTGTCATTGACGACCGTGTCTTCGGCGTTATCGCCATTATTGCGACGCTTGTGTCTGTTGCGTCGGGGCTTGTCGTTGCTATCTCTGGCGTCTGAGGTGCCAGGATTTTTTGATGTGCTGTTGCTACGAGCCAACCAGCTATCCTCGCCCGCACAAAAGTGGGTCATGAGTGTCATGAGGGCTGCCATGGACTTCGGCTTCTCTTGGCCGAGGTGTCGAGAAAGCCACTCGTCACGGATGTTATGCTTAAAGGCCGCTAGGGCTTCATGATAACCCGCAAGTATATGGGATAGTTGTAGCCTCTTTCACTACTAGAAAAAGGGCTATAGATGGGATTGACACTAATGGCGCACCAGACAAGCGGTGCGCCATTAGTATATACTAATGGCGCACCACCTTCTGATACGCCATTAGTGTTGAAACTACTAATGGCGCACCTGGCCCAAGGTGCGCCATTAGTATCAAATTTTTTTTTGAACTAGTGCGCTTGTCCAAACATACTAATGGCGCATCCAGACGAAGTGCGCTATTACTAGTTGTAACTAGTAATGGCGCACCTGTCAGAAAGTGCGCCACTAATGTTGTTTTTTTATTATATTTTTTATTCCTATTTTTGCAAAACTACTAATGGCGCACTTTTCCACCGTGCGCCATTACTAGTTTAAATTAGTAATGGCGCACTGTGTAGCAGTGCGCCATTAGTACGTTTTTTTGCAAAACTACTAATGGCGCACCACTAGAAGGTGCGCCATTAGTAACCTGGATTACTAATGGCGCATTTATGGTTGGTGCGCCATTAGTAAGTGGGCAGCAACAAGATATTTTGGACAGCCTCTCCTACCCACACTCACTTTCTCCCCACTTCATTCTCTCCACCGCCTCCTTCTTGTCTCGGGTGCCTCCTCTTTTTCACCTCATTTCCACCATAGATTCATTCAAATTAAGTGGTTAAATTACCTTGTTTTGATAGGTAAGTAAGGGGGGAAGCTATATTTATGTTGTTCTCCCTACAACAATGTGCACATGCACTTTTTATGGCCTAGCTAGACCTATGTATGTTCGTGGTGTTGCATATGTTTGTGGTGTTGCATATGTGTTTGTGTTTGGAGGTGTACCGGTATTTGAAATGCAATAGTTGCCAATATTTTGCCGGAATGTTGATTCATTTCCGTTTCGGCGAGAATTTTGGCATTAAGCATTCTTTTTGGTCCTATTTTTAGGGAAAGTCATGCCAAATTTTTTCTTGGTTCTAAAATATCGTTTTGCTCTACCCCGCAGGCGACCATGGTCCGCACGATGACCGAAGGCATTGTGAATAGGTTTTTGAGGTCCGCGAAGGCCGAGATGCTTCAAAAGAACAAGACGGAGATAAGATGTCCGTGTCAAAGATGCAAGCTGAAGAGCCTTATTGCGGACCCGGATTCCGGGCAGGTGCGGGATGACCTGCTCTTGCGTGGTTTCATGGATGGCTATCGGTGGCAAGGTGATGAAGATGACTACGAAGTCGTCCATGGGGGCCGGGCAAGAAATGAGGAAGGGCAGCAAGACAACCACCGCGGCTCGGGCGGGCGAGAAGACGAAGAATCCCCAGGAGATGATCATGACGGTGATGCTGTACACAGTCATAATGTAGAAGATGCAGGACATGATGATGAGGAAGATGCCGGAGCAGACGACGGGCATGATCATGAAGATGATGATGCCGGCGGAGCAGACGACGCTGGACCATCGATGGGTTGGGTGCAGGACCCTCATATTCAAGAGCTGCTTCTCAAGCAGACGGATAACGCAAGAGCTGCCGCCCGAGAGAAAGCCAAGATGGATCAACTTGAGTTAGACGCGGTTACTCCATTGTATGAAGGATGCAGGCCCGAGGATACCCGCCTGAAAGTAACGCTCATGGCTCTGGAGATGAAGGTAAAACACAAAATGACCAACGCGTGCTTCGACGAGAACATGTCATTCTGGCACGAACGTCTTCCCAAGGGGACAAGTGCCCGACCAGTTTCGAGAAGGCAAAGAAAATCGTGTGTCCTCTGGATTTACCGCACGTGAAATACCATGTGTGCATGAACAATTGCATCATTTATCGGGACGAGCACGCAGAGTCTACCATATGTCCGGTGTGCGGCGTCACTCGATACAAGAAGAGGAAGAAAGCTCCTCGAAAAGTGGTGTGGTACTTCCCGATCACTCCTCGTCTGCAGCAGTATTTCGCGGACCCTAAGGTAGCAAAGCTCTTGCGTTGGCACGCAGATAGGGAGGAGAAGAAGCGAGAAGATGACGCAAATGATCCGGAGATAGATAAAAAAGACAAGATGCTGAGTCACCCTAAGGATGCGAGCCAGTGGCAAGTGTTGAACTTCGAAGACCCAGAATTTGGGAATGATCCAAGGAACATCATGCTGGGCGCGAGCACCGATGGAGTCAATCCATTCGGCAGCCAGAGAAGCACACATAGCACCTGGCCTGTGTTTGTGTGGATGTACAACCTTCCCCCCTGGTTGTGCATGAAGAGGAAGTACATTCACATGAGTATGCTAATTGAAGGGCCGAAACAACCAGGGAACGACATCAATCTGTATTTGGAGCTACTAAAAGAGGAGCTTGACACGTTGTGGAAAACGCCAGCCAATACGTGGGATGCCGCAGAGAAAGAATATTTCCCTATGAGAGCCGCACTGCTCACGACGGTGCACGACTATCTCGGTTACGGATATCTTGCGGGGCAGGTAGTCCATGGATTTTCTGGATGCGTAAGGTGCATGGATGATACAACGTATGGCCAGCTAGATAGAGATCCTGGGTCTTCGAAAACCGTGTTCATGGGACATCGAAGGTGGCTTCGCGACGATGACCCGTGGAGGAAACGCAAGGATCTATTCGATGGTGAAACCGAACCCCGAAAACGCCCGTGTACGAGGAGCGGCGAGGAAATAGACAAGCTGTTGAAAAATTGGAAAGATTGCCCACTGCCGGGAAAGAAGCAAAAGGCGCTAGAGCCGGGAAAGAAGCGAAAGGCGCCAGAGCCGCTGCTGAAGGTATGGAAAACGAGGTCTGTTTTCTGGGACTTGCCGTACTGGAAGATCCACCGTGTGCCTCACAGCCTTGATGTCATGCATATCACAAAGAACGTGTGCGAGAGTCTACTTGGTACCCTGCTCAACATGCCAGAGAGGACCAAAGATGGGCCGAAAGCAAGGGCAGACTTGAAATCAATGGGCATCAGGCAGGAGCTTCACGCTAATGATGATGATGATGATGATGATGATGATGATGATGATGATGATGATGATGATGATGATGATGATGATGATGATGAGGCGAAGCAGGACACAGAAAGTCGTCGCAAAGGCAAAAATGCCAAGAAGACCGGAAATGACTACCCTCCCGCGTGCTTCACTCTAAGTCAGGAGGAGATCGAGCAGTTTTTCACCTGCCTCCTAGGAGTAAAACTTCCTTACGGTTACGCGGGGAAGATAAGCAGATACCTAGACCCAGCGAAGCAGAAGTTCAGTGGGATGAAGTCTCACGACTGTCACGTGCTGATGACGCACGTACTTCAAGTTGCAATCCGTGGGATCATGGACGCACACGTCCGTGAAACGCTATTTGGCTATGCAACTTTTTCGACGTCATCTCTCGGAAGTCGATTGGCGTGAGGCAACTCAGAAGGCTACAGGAAGAGATCGTGGTGATACTATGCGAGCTTCAGATGTACTTCCCGCCGCATTCTTCGACGTTATGGTGCATCTGCTGGTCCATATAGTGGAGGATATCATCCAACTCGGGCTGACGTTCCTGCACAGCATGATGTCGTTCGAAAGGATGAATGGTGTCATCAAAGGATACATTCGCAACATGTCACGTCCAGAGGGAAGTATAGCCAGGGGCTTTCTGACCGAAGAGTGCATCTCCTACTGCATGAATTATCTAGGCATCGAGAACCCCGTTGGTCTGCCCGTCAACAGGCACCTCGGCTGGCTTGCTGGATGGGGTCACCGTGAGGGTCGCTGCGAAATGCATGTCGACTTAGAGGGTCGACTCGCCGACTTTGAAAGGGCAAACCTAGTCGCGCTACAACACATAGACGTGGTCGATCCTTGGGTGGTAGAGCACAAAACCTTTATTAAGAAGACGTACAATGACCGAGGCCAACAGAGGACGGACGAAGATATAATCAAAGAGCACAACTCATGTTTCACGCATTGGTTCAAGCAGAAGCTTCTGTCGTACCCTTTACATGAGGATTCTTCCATGGAAGAACAACTCATATTCGCCTTGTCACAGGGCGTCGAGCACAACCTGATGACCTATGAGGCGTACGATATCAACGGCTACACATTCTACACCGAGGCCAAGGACATGAAGAGCGATGGTTATCAGAACTCCGGGGTAATGATGGAATCCTACACCGGTAATGACAAGGATAGATACTACGGAAGGATCGAGGAGATCTGGGAGCTGAGCTACGCTGGAGAGAAGGTCCCGATGTTCCGTGTCAGATGGGCGAAGAGCGTCCTAAAAGAAGACCGGTATTTCACCACCATGGTTATACCCGAAGCCAAATCCAAGACAGCGGGCGAAAACGTCACCGCGAAAAATGAGCCATGGGTACTGGCTTCCCAAGTTGACCAATGCTTCTTCATTACCGACCCGTCAAAGCCCAGTCGTGTTGTCGTGAGGAGAGCCAAAAGGAAGATCATCGGAATGGATGGAGTAGCCAATGAGCAAGACTTCGACAAGTACGGCGACCCGAGGGTCGAACATGACGACGATGATGAAGTAGCAGCATACACCACAAGAAGAAGCAGGACCACCCTACCTAAAGGACGTCCGTTCCACAGAAGAACTCCATTTGCGAAAAAGAAGGGCAAGAAGATTGTGAACAGATAGCTAGCTAAGATCGATTGTATTTAAATCGTAGCCTTCATTTCTCGATTGTATTTCATGGGCACTTTTTGAACTATCATGAATATTTTTAAATTTCATGGACACTCGATCTCGATCCCCCTCCATCTCGATCGCTATCCCACCTCGCCAGATCCGGTCCCCCTCGCCGCTGAGCACCCCCCGGTCCACCGGCCGCCGCCACCGACCCCCCGCACCCTCGATTCCCCTACTCAACCGCCGCCGCCGGCCCCCCGCACCCCTCCCCTACTCAACCGCCGCCGCCGACCCCCCGCACCCCTCCCCTACTCAATCGTCGCTGCCGACCCCCCGCACCCCTCCCCTACACAACCGCCGCCGCTGACCCCCCGCACCCCCCGCACCCTCCCCCGCTCCACCGGCATTACTGTTTGATGATATTTTTTAAAAAAATATTACTGTCTTATAAAAAATATATTACTGCTATGATTTAAACAAGTTTGAACATATTTAAACACAAATAAGTATCAAACAGCATTTTAAATGAAAAAAAATTGTGGAGCCTGGGAATCGAACCCCGGACCTCCTGGTGTGAGAACTGGCTGCTGACCAGTCAAGCTAGTAGAGGGAGCTTGATGTGGATCAGGTCAGGTGGAAGATAACATGTTGGCTCGCGCAGAAATAAAAAAAAATACTAATGGCGCACCAGGGCGAGCTGCGCCATTAGTATGGATGTACTTATGGCGCACCGAGGTGTGGTGCGCCATTAGTATTGTGCCGCCCTCGATCTCCTTCCCCTCGACGCTGCCCCTCTCCGGCCCAAACCTATCCCCTCTCTCTCCCTCGCCCTCGCCCACAATCCCCTTCCCCTCGACGCTGCCCCGCCGCCTCGATACCGCCCCGACGCCGCCTCAACACCTCGACGCCCGCCTCACTCCTCCTCCGGCGCCTCTCCGCCCAGCCCAAGCCCAAGGCCGCTCCACCTCCACCTCCTCCGCATCCGCCGTCGGACGAGGGCGCCGCAGTGTGGGCCCGTCGCGCGGCCGCGCTCTCGCTGCTGGGGCTCACCGGCGCCGTCGCCGCCAGCGCCTTCAGCGACCTCATCGTCCGCAGCAAAGGAGCCCCTCCACCGCCCGCAGCCAAGGAGTCGAGTCGACCGCCGCCGAGGAGCCGCGTCGCCAACCGCCAGCGTGGAGTCGACCGTCGCCGAACAACCCCGCCGTACTTCCTCAAGATCCAGGGCGCTGCAGGTAAGATTCAGGGCACTATAGGGAACATATTTTTAACTCAATTTTCATGTTTGCTCAGTCTGAATCTACATGATGTTTTATTGTTTAAGCCTGTGCTAGCTTGTGATTTACCATGCAGTAAACCGTAGGTAATCATCTTTAGCTAGCTGTGGTGTTTTGAACGTAGTATGTCTAATTTGAATCTTGCTTAACGCAACTGAACCTTACTACTAGACTAGACATTAACACTGTTCTAGCTTACTCCTTCAGTTGACCTACACCTGACCTGACTATTTAGATTGGGATTTCAACTGACCCAAACTACACCTATCTGACATAGACACAGAGGACGACTCTGCCAATTTGTCTGCAAATTCTTCAGTTTGCACCAACCGGTGGACGGAGGCTAGAGATGGGCCACCTGTCTGTCTTTGCCAGTAGATAAGAGTTGAACCTCAGTTCATGCACAAGAGTCTCAGCTAATAGTAGGAATCAAATTCAAAAAAGAGGGAAGTACACAAGAGTCTCAGCTAACAGTAGTTATCAAATTAAAATTCTAGCCGACACTGTGACATGAATAGAACGAACCAAGAAGCAGAGAACTGTAATAATAAGGCTCGAAGCAGAGACTGCTAGCAGTAGTACCTGTAAATGGATTTGGTTGTAATAGAAATGACATTTTATCTACTCAAACTCATTATATTGGAATTATTTGAAGATGTGTGGTGTTAGCCTATCAGTAATAATTATGTGTTAGTGTGAGTTTATTCTTCCTGTGAGCATTCTAATTTTATTTCTCTGGATTCAAGCAATGGGTTTGGACTTGCAAGATTCAGTTCACAAGTACTTGTGGGCTTTGGCTTTTAGCCTAATGAGGTCTCTTACTTGTGACAGTTCAGTTGTCAGTGTAATATGTTAGAAACTGCTACTATGTCTCTATAAGAATCATCACTCTTTACACACTTATTAGAAACCCGTTTATTTCATCTGGTGAGACTTGTCTGTCTTCAGGCTCAACTGCCGCAGGGCTGTTAGACATGAGCAGCCGCCAATTAATTCTGCTCCTGGTGTTCCCCACTTGCAGTTAATAAGAAAGTATTTTGGTTTTGCAAGATTCTGTGTTTTACTACTAGCACACCCTCTGTTCCTCTTCACATGAATGATACTGCTTGGAGATGCATATATTGTTTCACCTCTTCACATGCCAATGTATTTTCCATGTTGTGATGGAGGCCTTTTTTGCCTTGTCCACCCGAGAGGCCCTTGAGTTTGCTGGAATGTCGATTAACTTCCGTTCTAGCAAATTCGGGTACTCCATATGTCCTATTTTCAGCAAAGGTCATGCTGAAATTTTCCGTGAATTTTAGCATGACTTTGCTAAAAACAGGACATATGGGGTACTTCTGACTAATGATGAAATCTTAGGCTTTTAGGGTGCCTCGGCATCGAAAAACCCTCAATGATAAAACCTTAGCTTTTAGGATGCCTCGGTGTCGACAAACCCTAAACAATAAGCAATTTTTTGACCAAACTTTGTTCCTATTTAGAGAGAAACATGGCCAACAACGATGAGGCCGGGGGTTCGGGCGGCAAGGCATTCTGGGAGCTGTCCCAGGAGATGGAGGACCAACCTCAGTTGTATGAGGACGCCGCCTTCCCCACCGATCCTAGGACCACTGATGGTACCGCCGAGGATGACCCCACTAATGCCAGCACTGATGGTGCCGCCGAGGATGCCACCACTGATGATGGCGGCGCACGCACAGATGGCAGCCAACCGAAGAGGCAGCGGAAGGACCGGCGCCCGATCGTGCTCCTCACCCTCAAGGAGGAAGTTACTGAAGTGGACTCCAACGGGAATCCAACGGCACCCGAACGAATTGTCAAGGGGTACTCGCTTTAGCTCGGGTGGATTCTCCGAAGCACCATCTCGATCAACACCGAGAACCTGAGGCATCCTGACCGAGGGAATTTGCGCAACCTCCTCTTCACGAAGCTGCACGAACGATACAAGTTCCCCGCTGAATTTGGAAACACAAGCCTCAAAAGGAATAAAGTGAACAATGCTGCCCTCACGAAGATGAGCAAGGCCCTGTCTACTTGGAAAAGCAATGTGAAGAGAATGATCGAGAAAGGTGAGAGTTATGAGAAGATCAAAGAGAAAAAATCCTTCGATCACCGAAGATGACTACAACGACTTCAAGATCAATTGCTCGAGCACCGCAAACTCCCAATCAAGTCAGTGGGGGAAACAAAGGCAGGAGCTGAACATAGGGGAACACACACTCGGTCCCGGCGGTTACAGAGTGGCGGAGCCTATATGGGACAAGGAGGAGGCGGACCGTGCCGAGCAAGGCCTACCGCCCCTCTTCGATAAATACGGTGACAAGCAGACCAGGAACTTTCTCAGGGCCCGGTACAAGAAGGACCCGAAAACAAAGGAGCTTACCACGGATCCGAAGACCAGGAAGCTTGAGCTTGTTCTGGTAAGGAATACACCCCCGCGTAATTAGCTCCATATGGTTGCATTCTAATTAATGAAGCCAAATTTCTAAATGGTTCACATTCCTTCCGCAGGCGACTGAAAGCAGTAGCACGGGGTCGACTAAGAGCAACCCTTGGGACACCACTCTAAATAGGGCGTTGAATGTAATGAAGAACAAGGATAAGCTCAGTAAGCCGACGTCAGCTGGTCGTGTGGCCGGCAAAGGCTTGTCAACAAAATGGGGGTCATACTATACCGCTGGTGTGCGGAAGGAGAAAAAGACCATCTCGGAAAGCCAGGCGCGCGACGTTCAAGAACTCAAGGCATAGGTGGCGTGGATTCCGGAGATTGTCCAAGAGCAAGTGGAACAACGACTCGGAGCGACGATCACCGCCATTGTGCCTACCTTGATCTCGGGGTTGAGTGCGTGGATTGCGGGCGGCCAACAGGGGCTGCCCCCGATTCCTAGCTTCACGGCCAGCAACTCGCATAATGCGATGGCGGGGCCATTGGTGCCTCCGGCGGAGGCGGCATTGGTGTCTTCGACGCCGGCACGGGAGCTTAATGCACCCGGGTGTACGCCGGCCGGCACCTCTGCAGCAAGCGGCCCCTCCGTCAACTGCACGCCCGCCGTTGGCGGTGCCTCGACATTAGCCGAGCTCGACGCCATCATCACGGTAACTAATTATACCTCTCTCGGCCGAGGACTTCATCTCCTTGCCTTTGACTGGGCATCCCTGACGCCCTACATGTTTTCGCAGGGCACCGCCGACGTTCCGTGCACTCTCCTGCACTTCGTGAACAATGAGTTGGTCGATGTTGCCAAGGGCAAAATCGTTCAACCGGGCAACCCCTTGTTCCACGGTACCCAGATGCCACCCAACTTGTTTAGGGTTCAACTGGTTCGGGTGCTGCCAGGATGCGACGAGTTGTTACCTCCGAGTCGACCCGTTGGGGCCGACGATGATGACGTGATGACCCTCAGCACCTGCCTGAGCTGGCCCCTGCTTTGGCCGAAGAGCCAGATTCGTTTGGGGGCGGGGGACACCACCCCAAAGACAACACCGCCAGTCGTGCTGGCGCCAAGTGGGCCCCATGGCAAGACCGCCGCAACGGTGCCGGACATCCCTATGCCACTGGATCCAAACATGCATATGGCACAGGATCAGAACGACGATGACGACGATACATTTGGCAACGTCGATCAGTACTTTGCCGATCGTGGGTACGATGGCGACTTCATGGGGCCTCCTTCTCAAGAACCCAACCCAACAAAAGACGTATGCGATCTAGCTGGTACCACGGAGAAGCCAAGTTGCAACAGGCGTCGTCTGGCGTTCAGCTCTCAGGAGACGCCTCCAGCTACCGACTTCAACGAGCCTCAGATAGGCGAGGTGCGAAATATTATCAGCCCCAACACACTCAAGAAGGCGGTCTGTGAGCAGAACTTGGTCCCATTACAGGAGAAGAAGAAGGCACGCAAAAGAAACACTAAGAAGGGTGCGAGCCAGCCGGCACCGAGTACGATCCGTGCTCAGGACGGGCCACCTTCACCTAAGGATATCTCGAGGAGGGTGCATGTGGCGGGTAGGGCGATGCTACCTACAAATATGCTCAATGCTGCAACCGATGCTATGCGGAGTCTGCATGACAGTGTTCTTTCTTTGGAGAAGCGGCGCCTCAGAGAGAAGGATGTGGCATACCCGGTTTTCGCGGCCAAGGTGCCAGAGGGCAAGGGCTTTGTGGATAAATCCATCGGGTGTACGATCGTCCTGCGGTTTGATGACATCCACGCTATGTTGAACCTTCATCCGCTGCACTACACCTTCGTTCGGCTATTTTCGCTGAGTATGGAGATGCGGATCATTCGCGACAAGACCCCGGACATCGTGATAGTCGACCCCTTCTACATGCGTGCCAAAATCTTGGGCAGCGCTGGGGACCGGCAAGTCGCGAGTTCTTACCTCGAAGGCGTCATTCTGGCAAACCAAGATAAGGATAACTTCCTCGTGCCTTACTTTCCCGAGTAAGTCCTCCCCTCAACCGGCCCGTAACATATGAATTCTTAGATTTCGATCGTTTTTCTTTTAACATTCCGTGTTTTCTGCAGTGACACACATTGCACGCTCATCCTCCTAAGCCCCAAATATTCCATGGCCACGTATTTCGACCCGGACCGTCAGTCGAACGTAGACTACACAAATGTCAAGAAGGTTCTTGATGATGTTATCCCCGGCTACGCCAAATCTGGAGGCACCTTCACCAAGCCTATTCGTAAGTACGGCAAGCACGTGTTCTCCCACAATACGATGTTCTGCTGTGTCAAGCAGCCGCCTGGCGGTCAGAAGGGTGCCTACTATGCCATCCATCACATGCGGGCGATCGTACGGGACCATCATCAACTTCTGCTACCGAGTAAACTCAAAGATTGGGTAAAGAGCGTGTAGGCAATCCAGGACGCGGACCTCCGACAAGAATTCTTTCGCATCCAGTCGGAGTTTGCGGAAATCATCCATCAAGATGTCCTTCGTACCTCGGGGCAGTTCTACCTCAACAATCAACCGTCCAACAGTGACATCGACACAATGCTACAAATGCAGGCTGACAACAACCGTTATTTCATGACTCCCACGATAGACGGCGGCTTCATCCACGCTCCGGTCCCTTGAGTCGAGTCGAAAGCAGTGATGCTGGGTCTAGTTTTGAAACATCGATTGGCTCGTGTTGTAATTAAACTTTAATGAACTTGTACTATGTCTCTTTGGTTTTGAGAGTCGTTCAACTTAGATGTAATCGATGCTATTAATGTCTTGCTTTTCTCTTCCGATCGTTCTGTTGCATACTTATATATTTCTTATGTATTGTCTGTTAATTGGTACTAACGTTTCGTTTGGCTAGTGCATAGCGATGCCGACGTATGTCGTGTACAAGGGTAAGGTTCCCGGAGTCTACGACGACTGGGAGGAGTGTCGGAGACAGGTTCACCGATTCAGCGGTAATAGTTACAAAGGGTACACCACTAGGGCCGAGGCTGAATCTAGATACGCCCGCTATCTAGCGGGAGAGGGGAGGGAGTGTTGGAGGAACCAGATGAAGACGAGTTTCATCGTGATGATGCTCATCGTGATGACCGCAGCTCTCTTCTATGTGATGGTAGTTTAGATGATCGATATCGACTTGTAATGTGAAGACAAACTCGCTACTCGCGGTCTCGAGACTTGTAATATAATGTTCTATCTTTGTTCGGTCTTTTCAATTCGGAGACTAATATGATGAATTGTATTCGTAGACTAATATGATGAATTGTATTCAAAGACTAATCTTCTATTGTATTCGATGAATCTGTTGTTGATGTGTGCTGTCTATATTTTGTCCAATTATACATTTTGTAACCTGTGCAAAAAATAGAAAATAAAAAATAAAAAAACCTAATATTCATACTAATGGCGCATCACATCACAGTGCGCCATTAGTATGACAAAGTATACTAATGGCGCATCATTAAACAGTGCGCCATTAGTATGCCGAGGTTACTAATGGCGCATCTTGTTGCTGTGCGCCATTAGTATGCCAGAGCACCTGGGTATACATGGCCCCTGGGAGGCATACTAATGGCGCACTTCTGTATACACTAATGGCGCATCAGAGGTGCGCCATTAGCATACCAGATACTAATGGCGCACCAGTGGTGCGCCATTAGTAAAATATACTAATGGCGTGGCACTAATGGCGCACCACTAATGCGCCATTAATGGCCAAATTAGGTGCGCCATTAGTAGGCCTTTTCCTAGTAGTGTTTCGATAAGAGTGTCGAACCCAACGAGGAGCTAAAGGTAGAAAAAATACTCTCTCAAGTCCTATCGGCCACTGATATGACTCTACGCACGTTTGACATTCGCTTTACCTAGAACAAGTATGAAACTAGAAGTACTTTGTAGGTGTTGTAAGATAGACTTGCAAGATAATAAAGAACACGTAAATATAAACTAGGGGATGTTTAGATAAATAAGCAATTAATTAAATATAGCGAGTATGGAAAAGTGGTGGTAGGAGTTGTGGAGTTGTCCCTAAGCAATTGATTATGTTACTAGACCGGTAATCAACATTGCAATTCTATTTGAGGGAGAGGCATAAGCTAACATACTTTCTCTACTTGGATCATATGCACTTATGATTGGAACTCTTGCAAGCATCCGCAACTGATCATTAAGGTAAAACCCAACCATAGCCTTGAAGTATCAAGTCCCCTTTATCCCATACGCAAAGAACCTACTTATAAGGGTATGTGCTTCTGTCACTCACGCCACCCACCATAAGCAAATCATAAACATATTGCAAACCCTATAGAGGGATCCCTCACGCTTGCGCGACACACAGAGCACCATAGGACAGCACCAATAATAAAACATGCAACTCAAACCAATCATAGCAATTCATCATTCACCGATAGGACAACGAAAATCTACTCAGACATCATAGGATGGCAACACATCATTGGATAATAATATGAAGCATAAAGCACCATGTTCAAGTAGAGGGTACAGCGGGTTGCGGGAGAGTGGACCGCTGAATATAGATGGGGGAAGGTGTTGGAGATGTTGGTGAAGATGGCGGAGGTGTTGGTGAAGATCGCGGTGATGATGATGGCCCCCGGCAGCGCTCCGGCGCCACCGAAAGCAAGGGGGAGAGAGCCCCCCTTCTTCGTCTTCTTCCTTGACCTCCTCCCTAGATGGTAGAAGGGTTTCCCCTCTGGTCCTTGGCTCCCATGGCTTGGGAGGGGCAAGAGCCCCTCCGAGATTGGATCTATCTCTCTGTTTCTGCGTTCTCAAATCCTTCCCCTTCACCGTTTCTTTTATATCTGGAGATCCGTTACTGCGATTGGGGTGAATCTTTCGCCCAGATTTTTCTCATGAAATTAGCTTTCTTGCGGCAAAAGAAGAGCGTCAACCGCCTTACGGGTGGCCCACGAGAGTGCCAGGCGAGCCCAGGGGAAGGGCGCGCCCCCTGTCTCGTGGCCACCTCGGGCACCATTTCGCATTGATTCTTCCTCCAGAAAATCCCAAATATTCCAAAATAATTATCCATCCGTTTTTATCCCGTTTGGATTCCATTTCATATGGGGTTTCTGCAAAACATAAAACATGCAACAGACAGGAACTAGCACTGGACACTGGATCAATATGTTAGTCCCAAAAATAGTATAAAAAGTTGCCAAAAGTATATGGAAGTTGAATAATATTGGCATGGAACAATCAAAAATTATAGATACGACGGAGATGTATCAGCATCCCCAAGCTTAATTCCTGCTCGTCCCCGAGTAGGTAAATGATAAAAAAGATAATTTTTGATGTGGAATGCTACCTAGCATAATCTTGATCATGTATCTAATCATGGCATGAATATTAAGACATGAGTGATTCAAAGCAATAGTCTATCAGTTGACATAAGAACAATAATACTTAGGGCATCCCAACAAACAATCATGTCTTTCAAAACATCAATGCTTCAGAACCTTATCACTACAAAATCATATAGTCTGGTATGCTCCCTTTTCTTAACACAAGGTACCCCTCATGCCTATCCCGGTGTCAGCCAAGCAATTTTTTCATACTTTAGTATTCTCAAAAAATTTCAACCTTCACGCAATACATGAGCGTGAGCCATGGATATAGCACTATGGGTGGAATAGAATATGATGGTGGAGGTTATGTGGAGAAGACAAAAAGGGAGAAAGTCTCACACCGACGCGGCTAATCAACGGGCTATGGAGATGCCCATCAATTTATGTCAATGTGAGGAGTAGGGATTGCCATGCAACGGATGCACTAAGAGCTATAAGTATATGAAAGCTCAAACTGAAACTAAGTGGGTGTGCATCCAACTTTCTTGCTCATGAAGACCTAGGGCATTTGAGGAAGCCCATCGTTAGAATATACAAGCCAAGTTCTATAATTAAAATTCCCACTAGTATATGAAAGTGATAACATAGGATACTCTCTATATGAAGAACATGGTGCTACTCTGAAGCACAAGTGTGGTAAAAGGATAGTAACATTTCCCCTTTTCTTTTCTTCTTTTTTTCTTTTTTTCTTTTTTTTTTCTTTTTTTTGGGTGGGCTTCTTTGGCCCCCTTTTTTATTTAGGCTTCTTTGGCCTTTCCTTTTTTCCTTTTTTTCTTTTTTTTCATGGGGGCAATGCTCTATAATGATGATCATCACACTTTTATTTACTTACAACTCAATATTACAACTCGATACTAGAACAAAGATATGACTCTATATGAATGCTTCCGGCGGTGTACCGGGATGTGCAATGATCTAGCGTAGCAATGACATCAAAACATGGACAAGCCATGAAAACATCATGCCAGCTATCTTACGATCATGCAAAGCAATATGACAATGAATGCTCAAGTCATGTATATGATGATGATGGAAGTTGCATGGCAATATATCTCGGAATGGCTATGGAAATGCCATGATAGGTAGGTATGGTGGCTGTTTTGAGGAAGATATAAGGAGTCTTATGTGTGATAGAGCGTATCGTATCACGGAGTTTCTATGCACCGACGAAGTTTGCACCAACTCTCGAGGTGAGAAAGGGCAATGCACGGTACCGAAGAGGCTAGCAATGATGGAAGGGTCATATTGCGTATAATCCATGGACTCAACATTAGTCATAAAGAACTCACATACTTATTGCAAAAAATTATTAGCCCTTGAAACAAAGTACTACGCGCATGCTCCTAGGGGGAGGTTGGTAGGAGTTAACCATCGCGCGCCCCCGACCTTCACGCAAAGATAAACAATCAAAATACAATGCGCGCCAATTTGGTTACATAGTTAGTAGACCATACGTGCATGCTTCGGGAATCACAAACCTTAACACCAACATCTTTACTAAACACAACCATCTACTAGTACCTCCCACATATTATCACCTCTATATCGCAAAACTATTGCAAGGAATCAAACATATCATATTCAGCGATCTACAAGTTTATGTAGGATTTTATGACTAACCATGTGAATGACCAATTCCTGTTATCTCTCTAAATAGATATAAGTGAAGCAAGAGAGCATTCTACAAATGGCAGTTTTCTATGTGAAGAGAAACAGGCAATCCAAACTTCAAATGGTATAAGTGAAGCACATGAAGCATTCTATAAAGCCATACTCAAAAGATTTAAGTGAAGTGCAATGAGCATTCTATAAATCAACCAAGGACTATCTCATACCAGCATGGTGCATAAAAGAAAAGTGAAAATTAAATGCAAAAGACGCTCCAAAACTTGCACATATCGCATGAACGAAACGAATACGAAAACATACAGATAGTTGTTGAAGAAAGAGGGGATGCCTTCCGGGTCATCCCCAAGCTTAGACGCTTGAGTCTCCTTGAATATTTACTTGGGTTGCCTTGGGCATCCCCAAGCTTGAGCTCTTGCCTCTCTTCCTTTTCCTCATATCGAGACATCCTTGATTAGACACTTCATCCACATAAAACTTCAACAGAAAACTCGGTAAGATCCATTAGTATAATTAAGCAAATCACTACTCTAAGTACTATTAGAAACCAGTTCATATTTTATTTTTTCATTGTGTTTACTTTAATATAGTTTTTCCATGGCTTAATCCACTGATATAAATTGATAGATTCATCAAAACAAGCAAACTATGCATCAAAAACAGAATCTGTCAAAAACAGAACTGTCTGTAGAAATCTGAACATTCACCATACTTCTGGTACCCCAAAAATTCTACAAAAATTAGGGAAAAGAAACAATTTGTACATAAAGGAAATGCAAAAGCAATCAGAACCATTTGACGTTCCACTTAAAAATTTAAAATCGTGCACTACAGCCAAAGTTTCTATCCTGCACCGTACAAACCAACAAGCATTGTAAACATCCTAAAGGTAAACCTTGGCACATTGTTTTTATAATAAAATTTAATTGTACAAGGGGATAATTATTTTTGTTGAAAAGTTTCTGTAATCAAGATTCACAAAGTTTCCGTGAGCATGAACAAAGTTCAAGGAGCTCTCCCACTTCAACAATGCTTGTCCCTCTCACTTTCACTTTCCTTTTTGAAAAGTTTTTAGGTTCCCCTCTTTATTTTTTGTTTTTAGACTATATAAAAGCACTCAACAGAAATAAATGACTCTCTAAAACTTCCGGGTTGTCTCCCTGGCAGCGCTTTCTTTAAAGCCATTAAGCTAGGCATATAGTGCTCAAGTAACGAATCCACCCGGATCCCAAGGTATATCAAAGACAATTTTAATTAACAATGATTTTAATTTAATAGTGAGAAAAAAAGTAATAAATATCATGCAACAACGGATTCTAACTCTCTTCCTATGCATCGGCATGTCATAAAACAACAATTCATGCACAGAAAGTAAAGGCCAATGCATAGTATAAGCAGTTTCTTGCAATTTTATCATATTGGTAACATAAAAAGCCGGAGATATAGTTCCTATCTCATAATAATTGCAAGTAGGAGCAGCAAGCACATGCATATTATATCTATCAAAATTATCATGTGTAGTAGTAAAACGCAACCCATCAATATAATCCTTAATGAGCACAAACTTCTCCGATATAGTGTAGTTGGGAGAATTCAAAAAGATAATAGGACTATCATGCGTGGGTGCAATAGCCACAATTTCATGTTTAACATAAGGAACTATAGCAAGTTCATCTCCATAATCATGATTCATATTGGCATCTTGGCCACAAGCATAGCAAGCATCATCAAAAAGGGATGTTTGAAGAGAATCAACGGGATCATAGCAATCATCATAGCAATCATCCTTCGGTAAGCACGAAGGAGAATTAAACAATGTATGATTTGAAGAGTTACTCCCATTAGAAGGTGGGAACGGGTGATCAATCCGCTCTTCCTCCTTTTGTTCTTCACTCTCCTCATCATCTTTTTCATCCAATGAGCTCACAGTTTCATCAATTTCTTCTTCCATGGCTTCCTGCAAAATATTAGTCTATTCTTGGACAGCGGAGAATTTCTCAATATATAGTTTAACATAGGCATTAGAAGCATAATTATCATAACAATATTCAAGTATGGCAAAATTTTCAGATTTGTAAAGAGTAGCATCATACTTTTCAATCAAAGAAGCAATTTCATAAGCACCCTTAAAAGCAACAAATTCTTTAATTTGTTGAACATCATAGTAATTATAAACACCCTTAGCATATGAAGATACGATTCCATTATCAATAAACTCACATTGGTAGGGAAGGTGTTTCTTAGGGTTTTCAGAACAACAAGTAATATCATATATTTCACATAAATTCCAAGCATAGCATTGCAAACGATGAATTTGATCCAGTAAAAGTTTCCCCTTTTCAGATATACGGTGTCACACATAACAAGCATGCTCATCTAAGGATTTTCCCTCAACTAAGCTAGTTGGGGTTTCAGCACGAGCACAAAGGGATCGAAGATGATCCAAGTAAAAAGCTTCAGGAGTGTGATAGATTTTGAGTGGTTCTTCAACCATTGGTTCAGTAGGTACAACTAATTTTTTCGGTATTTTGTATTTCCTACCCATAACTAAAGATATAAAACAACTAAGAACAGCACATAAAAATTACTTAGTGATAAAGAAAACAAGCACACACGAGAATATTCACCCCACGCTATGACTCCCCGGCAATGGCGCCAGAAAAAGGTCTTGATAACACGCAAGTATACGGGATAGTTGTAGCCTCTTTCGATAAGTAAGAGTGTCGAACCCAACGAGGAGCTAAAGGTAGAACAAATACTCTCTCAAGTCCTATCGGCCACTGATACGACTCTACGCACGCTTGACGTTCGCTTTACCTAGAACAAGTATGAAACTAGAAGTACTTTGTAGGAGTTGTAAGATAGACTTGCAAGATAATAAAGAACACATAAATATAAACTAGGGGATGTTTAGATAAAGAAGTAATAAAGTAAATATAGCGAGTATGGAAAAGTGGTGGTAGGTGTTGTGGAATTGTCCCTAAGCAATTGACTATTTTACTAGACCGGTAATCACTATTGCAATTCTATTTGAGGGAGAGGCATAAGATAACATGCTTTTGATACGTCTCCAACGTATCTATAATTTTTGATTGTTCCATGCTATTATATTACCTCTTTTGGATGTTTATGGGCTTTATTTTACACATTTATATCATTTTTGGGACTAACCTACTAACCGGAGGCCCAGCCCATATTGCTGTTTTTTTGCCTTTTTAGTATTTCGAAGAAAAGGAATATAAAACGAAGTCCAAACAGAATGAAACCTTCGGGGGCGTTATTTTTGGAACAAATCCGATCCGGAGAGCCTGAGTGCAAGTCAAGAAATCTCCAAGGGCCCCATGAGATAAGAGGGCGCCCCCCCCTAGGGCGCGCCCCCAGTCTCGTGGGCCCCTCGGTCGTCCACCGACGTACTTCTTCCTCCTATATATACCTACGTACCCCGAAAACATCGAGGAGCACCACAAAACACAATTTCCACCGTCGTAACCTTCTGTATCCGCGAGATCCCATCTTGGAGCCCTTGCCGGCACTTTGCCAGAGGGGAAAGCAACCACGGAGGGCCTCTACATCAACATCCTTGCCCCTCCGATGAGTTGTGAGTAGTTTACCACAGACCTACGGGTCCATAGTTATTAGCTAGATGACTTCTTCTCTCTTTTTGGATCTCAATACAATGTTCTCCCCTTCTCTTGTGGAGATCTATTCGATGTAATCTCTTTTTGCAGTGTGTTTGTCGAGATCCAAAGAATTGTGGGTTTATGATCAAGTTTATCTATGAATAATATTTGAATCTTCTCTGAATTCTTTTATGTATGATTGAGTTATCTTTGCAAGTCTCTTCGAATTATCAGTTTGGTTTGGCCTACTAGATTGATCTTTCTTGCCATGGGAGAAGTGCTTAGCTTTGGGTTCAATCTTGCGGTGTTCTTACCCAGTGACAGAAAGGGTTGCAAGACACGTATTGTATTGTTGCCATCGAGGATAACAAGATGGGGTTTATATCATATTGCATGTGTTTATCCCTCTACATCATGTCATCTTGCTTAACGTGTTGCTCTGTTCTGATGAACTTAATACTTTAGATGCATGCTGGATAGCGGTCGATGTGTGGAGTAATAGTAGTAGATGCAGGAAGGAGTCGGTCTACTAGTTTTGGACGTGATGCCTATATACATGATCATGCCTATATAATCTCATAAATATGCGCTTTTCTATCAATTGCTCGACAGTAATTTGTTCACCCATCGTAATACTTATGATATCTTGAGAGAAGCCTCTAGTGAAACCTATGGCCCCCGGGTCTATCTCTTCTCATATTTGCTTTCCATCTGCCTTTATTTGCATCTTTACTTTTTGCATCTATATCAAAAATACCAAAAATATATTTATCTTATCATACTATCTTTATTAGATCTCACTTTCGCAAGTGGCCGTGAAGGGATTGACAACCCCTTTATTGCGTTGGTTGTGAGTTCTCAGTTTGTTTGTGTAGGTGCGTGGGACTTTTGAGGACCCTCCCACTGGATTGATACCTTGGTTCTCAAAACTGAGGGAAATACTTACGCTACACTTTGCTGCATCACCCTCTCCTCTTTGAGGAAAACCAACGCAAGCTGAAGATGTAGCAAGAAGGATTTCTGGCGGCATTGTTGTGGAGATCTTCGCTCAAGTCAAGACATACCAAGTACCCATCACAAACCCATCTCCCTCGCATTTACATTATTTGCCATTTGCCTCTCATTTTCCTCTCCCCCACTTCACCCTTGCCATTTTATTCGCCCTCTCTTTCCCAATCTCCTCCTCTCCTTTCGCTTGCCGTTTTTCTGTTTGCTTGTGTGTTGGATTACTTGTTGCCATGGCACAAGATAATACCAAGTTGTGTGACTTCTCGAATACCAATAATAATGATTTCCTTAGTACTCCGATTGCTCCTCTTAATGATGTTGAGTCTTGTGAAATCAATACCGCTTTCCTGAATCTTGTTATGAAAGATCAATTCACCGGCCTTCTTAGTGAAGATGCCGCTACTCACCTAAACAATTTTGTTGATTTGTGTGATATGCAAAAGAAGAAAGATATGGATAACAATATTGTCAAATTGAAGTTATTTACGTTTTCACTTAGAGATCGAGCGAAAGTTTGGTTTTCGTCTTTGCCTAAAAATAGTATTGATTCTTGGAACAAGTGCAAAGATGCTTTTATCTCTAAGTATTTTCCTCCCGCTAAGATCATCACTCTTAGGAACGATATTATGAATTTTAAACAACTTGCTCATGAACATGTTGCCCAATCTTGGGAAAGAATGAAATTGATGCTTCGCAATTGCCCTACTCATGGTTTGAATTTATGGATGATCATACAAAATTTTATGCCGGTTTGAACTTTGCTTCTAGAAATATCTTAGATTCGGCCGCGGGAGGCACCTTTATGGAAATCACGTTAGGAGATGCTACAAAATTGCTTGATAATATTATGTCTAATTATTCTCAATGGCACACCGAAAGATCTTCTAGTAAAAAAGTGCATGCTATAGAAGAAATTAATGTTTTGAGTGGAAAGATGGATGAACTTATGAAGATGTTTGCTACTAAAAATACTCCTCTTGATCCCAATGATATGCCTTTGTCTTCCTTGATTGAGAATAATAATGAATCTATGGATGTGAATTTTGTTGGTAGGAATAGTTTTGGAAACAATGCTTATAGAGGAAATTTCAATGCTAGACCGTTCCCTAATAATCCCTCTAATAATTATGGAAATTCCTACAATAATTCTTATGGTAATTTTAATAATATGCCCTCTGATTTTGAGAATATTGTGAAAGAATTTATGATTTCTCAAAAGAATTTTAATGTCGTGCTTGAAGAAAAATTGCTCAAAGTTGATGATTTGGCTAGGAACGTTGATAGACTTTCGCTTGATGTTAATTCTCTTAAACTTGAATCTTCTTCTCCTAAGCATGATATCAATGAGTCTCTCAAAGTAATGAGAATTTCCATTGATGAGTGCAAGGAAAGAACCGCTAGATTGCGTGCTAAAAAAGAAAGCTTTATAAAAGCGTGTTCTTCTAGTTTCCATGAAAATAATGATGAGGAACTTAAAGTTATTGATGCGTCTCCGATTAGATCTATGTTTTGCAATATGAATTTTGATGATTATGGGAGTGATGATGAATCAACTTTGCCTAGAAGGCGTCCCAAAAATTCGGAGTCTTTAGATCTTAATGCTAAATTTGGTAAAAGTGAGATTGGAGAATCTTCAACTTCTAATAATATTGAACTTACTATTTCGGATTTCAAGGAATTTGATTATGATAATTGCTCTTTAAAAGGTTGTATTTCCTTGTTGCAATCCGTTGTTAATTCTCCTCGTGCTTATAGTCAAAATAAAGCTTTTACCAAACATATTGTTGATGCCTTGATGCAATCTTACGATGAAAAACTTAATTTGGAAGTTTCTATACCTAGAAAACTTAATGATGAGTGGGAACCTACTATAAAGATTAAAATTAAAGATTATGAGTGTTTTGCTTTGTGTGATTTGGGTGCTAGTGTTTCCACGATTCCGAAAACTTTATGTGATATTCTAGGTTTCCATGATCTTGATGATTGCTCTTTAAATTTGCAGCTTGTGGATTCCACCGTTAAAAAGCCTATGGGAAGGATCAATGATGTTCTCATTGTTGCAAATAGAAATTTGGTGCCCATAGATTTTATCGTTCTTGATATAGATTGCAATCTTTCTTGCCCTATTATTCTTGGTAGACCTTTCCTTAGAACGATTGGTGCGGTTATTGATATGAAGGAAGGGAACATTAGATTCCAATTTCCATTAAAGAAAGGCATGGAGCACTTTCCAAGAAAGAAAGTTAGATTACCTTATGAATCTATCATGCGTGCTACTTATGAATTTAGTGCCAAAGATGGCACTCGTTAGATCTATCTTTGTTTTTATGCCTAGCTAGGGGCGTTAAACAATAGCGCTAGTTGGGATGCAACCCAATTTTCTTTATGTTTTTTTGTTTTTGCTCCTGTTTAGTAATAACTAGCAAAGTGGCCCGCTCTTCGCTCGGGCTAGTACTTAATATAGTTAGATTCAAATTAGTTTGCATTTGCAAGTTCTTTGGGTTGGTCGTGGAGTGGTGATTTTAAGGATATAACCCCTTTAATGTTTTGGGGAAATCTCTAGAGCCTATGGTGTCACTTTTTTTTAGTGCTACGTGCTCTTAACCACTGGTTGACCCAATGTGGCTGCAGTGATGTGTGCATGGTACGCGGCTGGCTTGACAATACTGTTGAGGCATATTAAAGTTTATTATTTATAGTATATAGTGTTCCCGAGAAGTATCGTATGCATCAAATTTGCATGAATATGAGTTATTTTCTAATGATTATATTTTCTTGTTCATATTCCCATGAAGTATATGCTAGCATTGATTTATTTTTTATACAAATTGCAACACCAAAAATTACATAATTTACGCTAAATGTATGTATATGCATAGGTGTTTTTCTTGGATGATGTGCACCAAAAAATACATATTCCCATGAAGTATATTGTTTTTCTTTATGATCTACACTAATCGTAGGTGTTCTTCTATAATTAATAAATGATTTTTAGAACAATTCATAGTTGGTTACTTCTATTGTTTGCAATAAAATATATTTTTTGTACTTGAATGATTAGTTGGGCTTTTAGCCCAACAGGCTCACGCGGATGCACACAACATTCAGGCATCTCTCACACTTCACACAGACGCTGGTCTTGCCCGATCCCCTTTGCCCCGTTTCTCCTTTCCTTACTTCCTCCGTTGACTCCTGGGTTGCTGCGTCGGCTGATGTCCAGGTACTCATAGAGCATAGACACCATCATTTTATCCATGCACTCGCAGACGGATGCCACCGGCTAAATTCCAGCTACGCAAAGAGCAACGTTGGTGCTGTTGTTGATTCATTGTGCATGGATCACATCTCCCGTAGCCAGCTTGAATCCTAACTGAGTTCATCCTGAAGAAGCAGATTCGGAATTGATCCCTTGAAGATGGGTTTTTCTCCCTACAAAAAGAGATTGTGATTTGATAGTTTTTCTTTGTAGCTAGGAAGCGGCGAAGAGACGTTGGATCCCGAAGGAATACCGGTAGCGCTAGTGCAGAGACTCATAGCCACCACCGCTATGTGAGTTCGAGGATACTGGGGATGGCAGTTGCGTGTGTGTTTATTTTCTGAAGGGCGACGACTATGATCTTTATTCTAGAATTGAGCCTCGCGTATTTTCTTGGATAGCTTTAGTTTTTCCTTATAAAGGAAGGTTTTCCGGTAATCTTTTTTTAACAGCATGTAATCTTTATTTTTGGATTGAACCGCATAGCTGCAGTTTTTTTTTTTCCTTTTTGAGATTGAGCCATCTTAGATCTAGCCTATTAATTGTCTTTCAAGTTACGGGTCTACCAAATTAACGACCCGATATTTCTAATTATTGTGGTAATTTCTAGCTTATTTCTCTTTTTATTATTAATCCGTCGAGAACTTTTTTTTAAATAATAGATAGATGTACATGAGCCTATTTTATTTTGCTCTGGACAAAACATTATGTAGTTTGCTTTTTTCCCCTCCATCTATTTCTAAATATATTTTTGAGGGGTCCCTCTATTTCTTAATGGACGTGTCAATGATGGATGTGTATGTGAATTTTTTTCTTCCCTCTATTTCTTTTTCTTTTTTGAGGATCCTCCCTCTATATTTTTTACAATCTCCCTTTTTTTTCTTTTTTTAACATCAGTACAGATGCAAGTACTCATACGTACGCTCATACAATCACCCCTATGCATGCACACACGCACAGCCTACCCCTATATATGGGCACCTCTGAGAGACTGAGCTGTCATGTCATCTTGAATTTATGAAGTCACTATAGGCACCTCGTCATCGACGGGAACGTCTCCTCCCACTGAAAGCGCGTCGACGGGAAATCCTGAAATAAATCCAGGAATAAGGAGAGCACCAGGATTTGAACCCTGGTGTGCTGTGGATACCACTGTCCCTCTAACAATCCAACCACAGGTTCATTTGCATCACCCTCTATTTCTTAATGGACGTGCCAATCATGGCTCTGTACGTGTCTTTTATTCCAAAAAGTAGACATGATTTTTTTTGAAGCTAAAGTAGACAGGATTGAACCGCACGTACATGATGGATGTGCACCGTGACTTTTGTTCCAAAAGATTAGGCAGGATTGAGCCACACGTAAAGGCTAAAGTATAGCTATAGTTTTTTCTTGATGAGATGGAACGGTCTTAGATCTGATCCATTAATTATGTCTTTTAAGTTATAGGTCCACCAAATCATTGACCCAATGTTTTTAATTATTGTGATAATTTCTAATTTTTTTACCTTCAGCGTAAGTCCTTTTTGGTTAAGTGTTCAGCGCACGTCTTTTTTGTTATTTAGGTGGGTGCACGTCCTTTTTTGTTACATGCACACGTCATTTTAAAAGAAAATGAAATGCACATGTACTTTTTTTTTGTTGAACTGAATGTGCACGTACTTTATATGCTAAGGCTTGTGTTTTTAGGAATGTCCTGCCTTAATGCATGTGTGGATATAGGAAAGAATTAGCCCATTATCACCGCAACTCTTTTTTAGGATGCGAATGCATGCATAGATACATAGAGGAATTATCCCACACCACGTTACCCTTATTTTTTTAGGAAAGGCCAACGCCAGTTTTTTAGCACACTAATGCATGCTGACACATATGAAGGAATCAGGCCACATCATGCTACCTTTATTTTCTTAGGAAAGCCTACGTCAGTTTTTTTTCTTAACAAAACGTTTTTTCCTTATAATGGCTATGGTGGGTAATTTTTTTTGACTTAAAACAGATCTAATGGCTTTAAATGTTTAATATCTTAAATAAATGGTTGGATGTTTCTAATTTTTATGGGATTTTCTAGCCTATTTATATTTTTTGTGGTGAGCCCGTCAATCACTTTTTATATATAATAGATTCTTGCATCTACCTTCTGGTTAGATGTGTTTTTTTCTTTTAATTAGTGTTTGTGCCAGGTAGAACCTATAGGATAACCTACGATGATAGTTGATTTGATTCTGCTGAAAAACAGAAACTTTGCACACACGAATATAATTTTGTTAAATCACAAGAACCTTCTTTTGCGTTGATTCTTTTTGCTGCTGTTCAATAGACAAAATTTCCATGACTTCCTATTTTCCTAGGATTTTTAGAGTTCCAGAAGTTTGCGTTAGTTACAGATTGCTACAGATTGTTCTGTTTTTGACAGATTCTGTATTTCGTGTGTTGTTTGCTTATTTCAATGTATCTATGGCTAGTAAAATAGTTTATAAACCATAAAGAAGTTGGAATACAGTAGGTTTAACACCAATATAAATAAAGAATGAGTTCATTGTAGTACCTTATGTGGTGGTTTTGTTTTCTTTCACTAACGGAGCTTATAAGATTTCCTGTTGAGTTTTGTGTTGTGAAGTTTTCAAGTTTTGGGTAAAGCTTTTATGGACTCTGGAATAAAGGGTGGCAAGAGCCTAAGCTTGGGGATGCCCGTGGCGCCCCAAGATATTCAAGAATAGCCAAAATCCTAAGCTTGGGGATGCCCCGGGAAGGCATCCCCTCTTTCGTCTTCGTTCATTGGTAACTTTACTTGGAGCTATATTTTTATTCGCCACATGATATGTGTTTTGCTTGGAGCGTCGTGTATTATATTAGTCTTTTCTAGTCTCTCATGCTTCACTTATATTATTTTGAGAGTATTTTAGAACGTCATGGTATTTGCTATTATCATAAAGTTGGTCCTAGAATGATGAGCATCCAAGTTGGGTATAATAAAAACTATCATAGAAAAGTGAATTGGATGCTATGATCAATTTGATGCTTGATAATTGTTTTGAGATATGGAGGTAGTGATATTAAAGTCATGCTAGTTGGGTGATTATGAATTTAAAGAATGCTTGTGTTGAAGCTTGTGACTCCCGTAGCATGCACGTATGGTGAACCGCTTTGTGATGAAGTTGGGGCACAGTTTTATTTATTGATTGTCTTCCTTATGAGTGGCGGTCAGGGACGAGCGATGGTCTTTTCCTACCAATCTATCCCCCTAGGAGCACGCGCGTACTACTTTGGTTTTTGATGACTTCTAAATTTTTGCAACAAGTATATGAGTTCTTTTGCTTAATGTTAAGTCCATGGATTATACGCACTCTTTCACCCTTCCACCATTGCTAGCCTCTCTTGTACCGTGCAATTTTCGCCGGTACCATACACCCACCATACTCCTTCCTCAAAACAGCCACCATACCTACCTATTATGGCATTTCCATAGTCATTCCGAGATATATTTCCATGCAACTTTCCACCGTTCCGTTCATATGACACGCATTACTTTTGTCATATTGCTTTTTGCATGATCATGTAGTTGACACTGTATTTGTGGGAAGGCCACCTTCATAATTTTCATACATGTCGCTCTTGATTCATTGCATATCCCGGTACACCGCCGGAGGCATTCATATAGAGTCCTATCTTGTTCTAGCTTTGAGTTGTAAATCCATAAAAGTGTGATGATCTTCATTATTAGAGCATTGTCCTAGTGAGGAAAGGATGATGAAGACTATGATTCCCCCACAAGTCGGGATGAGACTTCGGACTTTACAAAAAGAAAAAAAAGAGAAAGGCCAAAGAAAAAAAAGAAAAAAAGGAGAAAAATAAAAAATAAAAAATACAATGAGAGAAAAAGAGAGAAGGGACAATGCTACTATCTGTTTTCCACACTTGTGCTTCAAAATAGCACCATGATCTTCATGATAGAGAGTCTCATATGTTGTCACTTTCATATACTAGTGGGAATTTTTCATTATAGAACTTGGCTTGTATATTCCAATGATGGGCCTCCTCAAAAGTGCCCTAGGTCTTCGTGATCAAGAAAGTTGGATGCACCCCACTTAGTTTCTTTTGTTGAGCTTTCATATATTTATAGCTCTAGTGCATCCATTGCATGGCAATCCCTACTCACTCACATTGATATCTATTAATGGGCATCTGCATAGCCCATTGATACGCCTAGTTGATGTGAGACTATCTTCTCCTTTTTGTCTTCTCCACAACCACCCTTCTATTCCATATATAGTGCTATGTCCATGGCTCACGCTCATGTATTGCGTGAAAGTTAAAAAAGTTTGAGATTATTAAAGTATGAAACAATTGCTTGGCTTGTCATCGGGGTTGTGCATGATTAAATACTTTGTGTGATGAAGATAGAGCATAGCCAGACTATATGATTTTGTAGGGATAGCTTTCTTTAGCCATGTTATTTTGAGAAGACATGATTACTTTGATTTGTATGCTTGAAGTATTACTATTTCTTATGTCAATATAAACTTTATTTTGTATTCATTTGGGTCTGAACATTCATTCGACAATAAAGAAAATTACATTATGAATTATGCTAGGTAGCATTCCACATCAAAAGTTCTCTTTTTATCATTTACCTACTCGATGACGAGCAGGAATTAAGCTTGGGGATGCTTGATACGTCTCCAACGTATCTATAATTTTTGATTGTTCCATGCTATTATATTACCTCTTTTGGATGTTTATGGGCTTTATTTTACACATTTATATCATTTTTGGGACTAACCTACTAACCGGAGGCCCAGCCCATATTGCTGTTTTTTTGCCTATTCAGTATTTCGAAGAAAAGAAATATCAAACGGAGTCCAAATGGAATGAAACCTTCGGGAGCGTTATTTTTGGAACAAATCTGATCCGGAGAGCCTGGAGTGCAAGTCAAGAAAGCTCCGAGGGCCCCACGAGATAGGAGGGCGCCCCCCTGTAGGGCGTGCCCCCTGTCTCGTGGGCCCCTCGAGCATCCACCGACATACTTCTTCCTCCTATATATACCTACGTACCCGAAAACATCCAGGAGCACCACGAAACACAATTTCCAATGCAGTAACCTTCTGTATCCGCGAGATCCCATCTTGGAGCCCTTGCCGGCACTTTGCCGGAGGGGGAAGCAACCATGGAGGGCCTCTACATCAACATCCTTGCCCCACCGATGAGTTGTGAGTAGTTTACCACAGACCTACGGTTCCATAGTTATTAGCTAGATGGCTTCTTCTCTCTTTTTGGATCTCAATACAATGTTCTCCCCCTCTCTTGTGGGGATCTATTCGATGTAATCTCTTTTTGCGGTGTGTTTGTGGAGATCCGATGAATTGTGGGTTTATGATCAAGTTTATCTATGAATAATATTTGAATCTTCTCTGAATTCTTTTATGTATGATTGAGTTATCTTTGCAAGTCTCTTTGAATTATCAGTTTGGTTTGGCCTACTAGATTGATCTTAGCTTTGGGTTCAATCTTGCGGTGTTCTTACCCAGTGATAGAAAGGGTTGCAACACAGGTATTGTATTGTTGCCATCGAGGATAACAAGATGGGGTTTATATCATATTGCATGTGTTTATCCCTCTACATCATGTCATCTTGCTTAATGCGTTGCTCTGTTCTTATGAACTTAATCTGTAGATGCATGCTGGATAGCGGTCGATGTGTGGAGTAATAGTAGTAGATGCAGGCAGGAGTCGGTCTACTTGTTTTGGACGTGATGCCTATATACATGATCATGCCTAGATAATCTCATAACTATGCGCTTTTCTATCAATTGCTCGACAGTAATTTGTTCACCCACCATAATACTTATGCTATCTTGAGAGAAGCCTCTAGTGAAACCTATGGCCCCCGGGTCTATCTCTTATCATATTTGCTTTCCATCTACCTTTATTTGCATCTTTCCTTTTTGCATATATATCAAAAATACCAAAAGTATATTTATCTTATCATACTATCTTTATTAGATCTCACTTTCGCAAGTGGCCGTGAAGGGATTGACAACCCCTTTATTGCGTTGGTTGCGAGTTCTCAGTTTGTTTGTGTAGGTGCGTGGGAAATACTTACGCTACACTTTGCTGCATCACCCTCTCCTCTTCGAGGAAAACCAACGCAAGCTCAAGACGTAGCAACTTTCTCTACTTGGATCATATGCACTTATGATTGGAACTCTAGAAAGCATCCGCAACTACTAAAGATCATTAAGGTAAAACCCAACAATACACTAAAGTATCAAGTCTCCTTTATCCCATACGCAAACAACCTACTTACTCGGGTCTGTTCTTCTGTCACTCACGCCACCCACCATAAGAAAATCTTAAACATATTGCAAACCCTACAGCAGGAATCCCTCACGCTTGCGCAACACAGAGAGGACCATAGGACAACACCAATAATAAAACATGCAACTCAAACCAATCATAACAATTCATCAATCACCGATAGGACAATGAAAATCTACTCAAACATCATAGGATGGCAACACATCATTGGATAATAATATGAAGCATAAAGCACCATGTTCAAGTAGAGGGTACAGCGGGTTGCGGGAGAGTGGACCACTGAATATAGATGGGGGAAGGTGATGGAGATGTTGGTGAAGAAGGCGGAGGTGTTGGTGAAGATCGCGATGATGATGATGGCCCCCGGCAGCGCTCCGGCGCCATCGGAAGCAAGGGGGAGAGGCCCCATTCTTATTCTTCTTCCTTGACCTCCTCCCTAGATGGGAGAAGGGTTTCCCCTCTGGTCCTTGGCTCCCATGGCTTGGGAGGGGCGAGAGCCCCTCCGAGATTGGATCTATCTCTCTGTTTCTGCGTTCTCAGATCCTTCTCCTTCACCGTTTCTTTTATATCCGGAGATCCGTAACTCCGATTGGGGTGAATCCTTCGCCCAGGTTTTTCTCATAAAATTAGCTTTCTTGCAGAAAAAGAAGAGTGTCAACCACCTTACGGGTGGCCCAGGAGAGTGCTAGGCGCGCCCCCTGTCTCGTGGCCACCTCGGGCACCGTTTCACGTTGATTCTTCCTCCGGAAAATCCCAAATATTCCAAAATAATTCTCCGTCCGGTTTTATCCCGTTTGGATTCCGTTTGATATGGGGTTTCTGCGAAACATAAAACATGCAATAGACAGGAACTGGCACTGGGCACTGGATCAATATGTTAGTCCCAAAAATAGTATAAAAAGTTGCCAAAAGTATATGAAAGTTGAAAAATATTGGCATGGAACAATCAAAAATTATAGATACGATGGAGACGTATCACTTCGGCGTTCGGACAGTCGACAATTTGGTTCTTTTTAGTTAGGAACCGAGTCCAGAATTTCCTGGCTGACTCTCAGGGCTGTTGGATTATGTCACTTAAATCATCAGCATCTGGTGGTTGAACATAAGTGCCCTGGAAATTATCCAGGAATGCGTCTTCCAGGTTCTCCCAACTGCCAATGGAGTTTGCCGGCAGACTATTGCCAATGTCGAGCCGGTCCCTTGAGTTTTAGTGGGAGGTACTTGATGGCATGTAGATCATCGCCGCGGGCCATGTGAATGTGGAGAAGGAAATCTTCGATCCATACCGCGGGGTCTGTTGTCCCATCATATGGTTCGATGTTCACGGGCTTGAACCCTTTTGGGAATTCATGCTCCATTACTTTGTCAGTGAAGCATTGGGGGTGTGCGGAGCCTCTATGCCGGGCTATATCACAACGCAGTTCAAATGTGTCTGGTCTATTGTATTCGGCCCGGCTGGATTTGTATTTAGTATATCTAGCGTGGCGGTCATCGTCACGCGTTAGGGCGCGCCCCCGTGATCCGTAGATCGATCTTGACTGTCCTGCTTTATTTTCCAATTCGTATCACAGGTCTTGCGTGTAGCCCCGGGCCTTCATGTTTTTATTTGTTTGGCGACGGGGTGCGGGCTGGTGTTCGGGCTTATACGCCACTTTGTCTCGGCCACGAGGTGGCCGGTTAGCCGCATCCTGCGCTAGTAGTGTAGGCTCTAGTGCCTCATCCTCGAATTGAGGTAACAACCTGCACCTCGGGTAACTTTTGGTTGGGCGCTCGAGTCTGTATTCCTCGGCTGCCAGGACCTCGGTCCATCTATCAGTTAGCAGATCTTGATCAACTTGAAGCTGCTGCTATTTTTTCTTCAGACTCTTTGAAGTGGCTGTAAGCCAGCGCTTGAAGTTCTCCTGCTCGACGGGATCCTCAGGCACAATAAATTCTTCGTTGCCAAGGCTCACCTCATCTTCAGAGAGGGGCATGTAATTGTCATCCTCCGAGTCTCCATCCATTGCCTGTTCATCAGGGCTAGCTTGCCCATCCTCCCGTTCGGCTTGCTCGAAGCTTGGCCGGGCGGGATTGTTTCCGTCTTCGACATCATCCGGAGTGCTATTCTCTCTTGTGCCGGTATCGCTCTTTTTGTTATGGTGGGGTTTAGAGCGGCGCCGCTAACACCGGCGCTTAGATTGCTTCTCTAGAGGGTCACCCTCCGTTGCATCCTTTTGATCCTCGCCATCGTTTTCTCTGGGTGTGTCCACCATATATATATCATATGATGAGGTGGCTGTCTAGCGCCCTATGGTTGGTGGTTCATGTTCTTCTCCGACATCGTCGCGCATACCGTCGATGTCTTCAGAGTCGAGATCAAGCATGTCGGTTAAGTCGTCCACAGTGGCTATTAAGTGGGTGGTGGGTGGGTAACGAATTCCTTCGTCGTCTGCTTCCCACTCCAGCCGGACATAGTTCGGCCAAGAGTCTCCTGGCAGGGAGAGAGATTTTAACGAGTTAAGCACGTCGCCCAAGGGCGAGTGCTAAAAGATATCCGTGGAGCTAAACTCCATGATAGGTGCCCAGTCAGATCTGATGGGCACGGATGCGCGCAGTTCAGATCCTATGGTTGGAGATGAGTCCGGGGGTCTGACGACACAGACCTCCTTGGAGGTGAGATCTGTGTTAGGCTCCATTGCCGCTAAGTGTGTGGCCTCCATGGCGGGGTCCATCCACCCGTCCTCAGATGGCACGATCTGCTCTGGATTTAAAGCCAGAGCAGCTGCAGGTGCGATCTCCTAAACACCGTCCGATGGCGGATCTAGGTCATGCTCATCGCGACTGTAGGGTGCACCTTTTATGGGCTCAAATCCATCAAAGATCAAGTCTCCGCGGATGTCGGCAGTGTAATTCAGGCTTCTGAACCTGACCTGATGGCCAGGGGCATAGCTATCGATCTGCTCCAGATGGCCAAGCGAGTTGGTCCGCAGTGTGAAGCCGCCGAATACGAAGATCTGTCCGGGGAGGAAAACCTCCCCCATGCACCGCATCATTGTAGATGATTGAACGAGCCATCAAGCCTTACCGTGATGACACAGTGGAACTCTCAATGAAAGAACCAATGTCGGTGTCAAAACCGGCGGATTTCGGGTAGGGGGTCCTGAACTATGCGTTGAAAGCCAATGGTAACAGGAGGCGGGGGACACAATGTTTACCTAGGTTCGGGCCCTCTCTATGGAGGTAATACCCTACTTCCTGCTTGATTGATCTTGATGATATGAGTATTACAAGAGATGATCTACCACGAGATCGTAGAGGCTAACCCTAGAAGCTAGCCTATGATTATGATTGTTCTTCTTGTCCTACGGACTAAACCCTCCAACACCGGAGGGGGCTAGGGTTACATAGAGTTGGTTACAGAGAAAGGAATCTACATATTCGAATTGCCAAGCTTGCCTTCCACGCAAAGGAGAGTCCCACTCGGACACGTGACGAAGTCTTCAATCTTGTATCTTCATAGTCCAACAGTCCGACATAAGCATATAGTCCTCACGGCACTCGTGACCCGCTTTTGCGCGGGCAAAGATAGCTGGCTACACTACAAAAAAAACACACATCCGTGACATTTTGGGCCGAACGAAATTTTTTTCTGTCATACATATGACACGTCTATGACGATAATTGTGACAAAACCCGGTATCATCATAGATGTGGTGGGCTCCTACTTCTATGGCAAAAAATCATGACAGAAAATGGGCTTTTCCTCCTGGGCGGGCCAGAGACGCAGCTGCATGACATTCTTTGGGCCGTCCATGACGGAAAAAACTGTGGTAGAAGCGAGGGGGAGGAAAATTTCGGGGAGTTGCCGGTTACGGTGGGAGAGCGATGCGCGTTTCTCTCGTACAGGTATGCGCGTGTGTGCGAGGTGTTGGCTCTAACTGAACCCGAGCGAGGCGTTGGGCTCTAATTGAACCCGAGCGATTGCACTGCAGGCTACGCGTTACTGAACCCGAGCGATCGATCGATGGCTGTTAACTGAACTCGATGGAGCGATTCCTTCACTACTGCTGCTAACTGAAGCCAATCGATGCTGCCTCTAGGATGAACAGTGAGCATTGACGGGGGGGTTTGGATGAATAGTGAGCGGTGGCGTTGCCTCTGGATGAAAAGGACCCCGTGGTGTGGAAGGCTGGATGAACAGTAGACGGTGGAGGGGTTGCCGTGGAGGGGTGGTTGAACAGGACCCAGTGGTGTGGAGGGCTGGATGAACAGTAGACGGTTGAGGGGTGCCCGTGGAGGGGTAGTTGAACGGTAGCCGGTGGAGTAGTGCGCGGTGGAGGCTGGATGAACAGGAGCCTGTGGAGGCTGGAGGAGGTCGACGGTAGCCCGTGGAGGCTGGAGGAGGTCGACGGTGGAGATGAACAGTATCCCGTGGAGTCCCGTTTTGCGGTACGCCACACCCCTCCCGATGAACAGGACCACTGTTTCGACCGTAGGAGGTCCGTTTCGTCCGTTTTGCGGTACGCCACACCCCTCCCGATCAACAGGACCCCCGTTTCGACTGTAGGAGGTCCGTTTCCTCCATTTTGCGGTACGCCACACCCCTCCCGATCAACAGGACCCTCGTTTCAACCGTAGGAGGTCCGTTTCCTCCGTTTTGCTGTACGCCACACCCCTCCCGATCAACAGGACCCCGTTCCGGACGTAGGAGGTCAATTTCCTCCATTTTGCGGTACACCAAGCCTCGTTTCCATCGCCTGTTCCGTCCAAGCCCTTCCGATGAACACGACCATGCATTCCGTTCTGACCCAGCCGGTTGGCTCCCCATGAACACGACGATGACGTTGTTTCTCCGTTCCGACCCAGCCATGTACGTATGCGCGAGTAGGCGTTCGAGACCCTGCCCGTATGTACGTACATGGCCGTATTTTCTTTCTTGCACCCTCGCCGCTATACGTACGTATACATGCTACGTGCGCGCCTCTACTACGACACGTGCGCGCCTCTACATTTACGACACGTGCGCGCCTCTACATCGACCAGTATGTACGTACATGTTCGCGACCAGAATGACAACGCTATGTATGCTTCGACCAGGTGGGTCCCGACTTTCAGGCACTTCCTTGCGTGCAAAGATGTAGCTGGTGGGTCCCAGCAGTCAGGGGGGCGAATCGTTTTTTTTTTTGCCCGGACGCACTTCCTTGCGTGCGAAGGTGTAGCTAGTGGGTCCCAGCAGTTAGGGGGGAAACGTTTTTTTCGCGAAATATGGTGGCCCGTCCGGTGGGTCCCCACTGTTAGGTGGAGGAATAATTATTTTGCGCGTAATAAAGAGGCACTTCCTTGCTGTGGCCGTGGACCCAGCTGTCAGCCTCTCCATGTACAGTCCACGTCCGATGGAAGCTGTTCCTTGACCACGTTGACCACGCAGCGCCGAGAGCACCAGGGCAGTGGACGATGGCGAGGCCTAGGAAGGGGACGACATGGAGCCGGGGAAGACGCGGCAGTATATGCCCACGCGTAGAGGAGTACGAGGGTTCACTGGTTCGCTGCGGTGTGAGGCTGCCGTCGCCGCAGAATAACAGGGGGTGTGGTTGAGTAGAGGGATGGCCTGGCCAGCGGTGGGAGTAGTAGGGGGCGGTGAGGCCTCCGCCGCATCGCAGCCGGCCACGGGAGGCAGGAGCACGAGGCACGACCGACGCTTGTTTGGGCGGCTGGAGCAAGAAGACTAGAGGTTGAAGAAGCACTACGGCCGTTGGATGGACATCGTACGGTCACTGGAGCTAGAATCGTGCATATTGACTAAGTTGACAAAGCTCTCCGTCCCCGTCAACTTAGTAGGCCCACAAGTCAGCCTGCCACTATACTGGGTCCCAGCTAATAGGGGGAGTATTCTTTTTTTTTGTGCGTAATAAGGAGGCACTTCCTTGCGTGCGAAGATATAGCTGGTGGGTCCGAGCTGTCAGCGGTGGTGTTTTTTTGCGAAATACTGAGGCCCTTTTGGTGGGTCCCCGATGTCAGGTGGAGGAATCATTATTTTGCGTGTAATAAGGAGGCATTTCCTTGCGTGCGGCCGTGGACCCAGCTGTCGGCCTCTCCACGTATAGTCCACTTCAGATGCATGTCGGTCATTGACCACGTTGACCAGGCCGCGCCGAGAGCACCAGGGCGGTGGACGACTGCGAGGCCTAGGAAGAGAACGACACGGAGGCAGGGAAGACTCCGCAGTTGTTTCCCACGCGGAGGGGAGTACGACTGAATGAGGGTTTACTGGTTCGTCTGCCGTCGCCAGAGAATAACAGCAGGTGTGGGTGAGTGGAGGGATGGCTAGGCCAGCGATGGGAGTATGGTGGGGTGGTGAGGCCTGCGCGGCAGCACAGCCGGCCGCGGGGAGGAGGGAGCAGGCAGTCCCGCTGGTGCTTGTTTGAGCGGCTGGAGCAGGAAGAGCAGGGATTGAAGAAGCACGACGGTCGTTCGATGGCCATCCAACAGTCACTGCTTGTGCGTCAACCTATTTTTAGGAAAGCCTCAAATATGTGGAAAATAGCATACAACCCATCTGCCATTATTTCTAATAATTTACAGCCCATTTGCTAATTCTTAAGGTTTTTTTTGGAGCCCATATTCTTTTTGTTAGCATTACAGCTCATATTGTGGCCACGGTTAAAAAATTATACGAAATTTTGCAGATTTCGGTGTGGTCCGAACTATTTTTAATCCCGAAATTTCGACTCACATTCAAACTGATTTTAAAAATAAATGTATATCAATATAAAATCCAACAAATTCTCCACGCATAAAAATTAATGTAATTTAAAATCTCAAAATGAAAAAAAGATATTTGAAACTAATTGACGGTTTGATGTGTTTTAAAAATGTACAGCCCATTGCTCATTACTGATAGGCCATTTTCTCGGCCAGCCGAATGAAGCTCTCCTCGTCTTGAAAGATTTGCAGCCCAACAGGCCTGACAAAGCGACTTACTTGGCAAATCACAAAAAAACTAGGCTGTGGCCTTGGACCCAGCTGTCAGCCTCTCCACGTACAGTACTCTTCTGATGGAAGTCGGTCATTGAGCACATTGACCACGCCGCGCCGAGAGCACCAAGGCGGTGGACGACGGTGAGGCCTAGGAAGGGGACGACGCGGAGCCGGGGAAGACGCGGCGGTGGATGCCCACGAGGAGTGGAGTACGAGGGTTTACTGGTTCGGCTGCGGCGTGAGGCTGCTGTCGCCGCAGAATAACAGGGGGTGTGAGTGAGTAGAGGGATACCTTGGGCCAGCAGTGGCAGTAGTAGGGGGCGGTGAGGCCTCTGCGGCATCACAGCCGGCCACGAGAGGCAGGAGCACGCGGCACGACTGGCGCTGCTTTGGGAGGTTGGAGCAAGAAGACCAGAGGTTGAAGAAGCACTATGGTCGTTGGTTGGACATCGTACGGTCACTGGAGCTAGAATCGTTCATATTGACTAAGTTGATAAAGCCCTCCATCCTCGTCAACTTAGTAGGCCCACAAGTCAGCCACCCACTATGGTGGGTCCCAGCTAGCAGGGGGTATTCATTTTTTGGTGCGTAATAAGGAGGCACTTCCTTGCGTGCGAATATAGCTGGCGGGTCCGACCTGTCAGCGGCGGGGGGGGGGGGGGGGGACGTTTTTTTCGCGAAATACAGAAGCCCTTCCCATGTACAGTGCACGTACGGTGCGTAATAAGGAGGAACAATCCTTGCGTGCGACCATGGACCTCGTGGGTCCCAGCCGTTTGGCTCTCCACGTACAGTCCTCTTCCGATGACTCTCATATGTTGACCACGCCGCGCCGAGCACACCGAGGCGGTGGACGACGGCAAGGCCCCAGACTGGAACGACCCGGAGATGGGGAAGACGCGGCAGTGGAGTCGCAGACGGAGAGGAGTGGGAAACTTGACTGGTTCGGGTGTGGGGTGGGCCTACACTCGGCAGAGAATAACAGGAGGTGCGGAGTGGAGGGATGGCCTGGCCGTCGGCGGGGTAGCGTTTCGCTGAGGAGCGCAAAATACCGCCGCTGGACGCCGAACGCTGGAGCAGGCGGTTCCGGCAGCACTGGGGGAGGAAGATGAGAGATTGAAGAAGAATGCCGGCCGTTGGATGTAAATCCAACGCCTTCTTAGGCTTCGACCTACTGGCCCACGTGTCAGCCAGTCCATTTGTTTTTTTAGTCCATTTGGTGAAATAATGATGTAGCATCTATGCAGCCCGTTTAAATCCCATTTGCATTTTTCTCGAAATCCACGGACTTGCTGGGCTGGGTGAAAATATCATGTTGGGCTAGACGGAGAAATGTTATAAAAACATAAACACATGATTGCACATCAGTAAAATCTTTGCAAGCTTATGTACGCAATCACTAGGAGTTAACTTGGCAAGTTATATATAAACAATTATTATTATTATTTTATAAGAACTTTCAACTTACGAAATAAAATATCATTTTAATTTGATGAGTTAATAGTACGTGGGGTATTATTATTTTTTAGGCTAGACGTGGGACAGTTGAGTTGGTTCTAGGGAAAAGTACTAGGAGAAAACTTAGTTTACATCGAAAAAGAAAGTGGGAGAAAATTCAGAGACCTGCTGGGTCCACCTGAGGAGAGGAATATGTTGGGAGGAAGGAGATTCGAAGCACGGCAGCCAAGTGAACTAGTTTTTTTACGGACAAGTGAACTAGTTTACATACATTAGCAAATAGCCACTAAAAAAAGCAATTAGGTTAATGGGTTCTTAAAAGAAATATTTCGGACAAAACAGATAATTACGACACATAGGCTAATGCATGAAACACTCAGATGATAAAGGTGCTTATAAACAGATAAAGTACAACATCTAGACCTTCCTGGCATGCTTGATCATGACGCTGCGGCTGTCCGTGTACTCGTGGTTACGGGAAGCAGACACGCCCTCGTGTCCAAGATCTGCCTGTACATGTCGTAGCATGCGTATGCGTCCTTGGCCGCATAGGTTATGTAGGCTAGATTCAGAGGTACCTCCCACGTGTTCAGGTCGTCTTCTTTCACGTTGGCATATCAGGGGTCGATGATGGTCTCAGCGAGGTCAACCTCGGAGTCCTTCTCCTACCCGTTGCTGATGATCTTGTATTGCTTCTGGATGTCGACAAGCTTGTTGCACCAGATGGCCGAATCATCGCATTCTTCCTTCTCTCCACCGTAGCGAAGGTGCAGTCGGCGCTGCTGATGAAACGGGCGAATGCTCCAGAACCTGGTGCAGCCATAGGACTGAGGCGAGGCAGAGCTTCACCGAGTCCGTATCGTTGGTGTACATTACATTCAACTTGGTGCAGCCATAGGACTGAACGGCGAACTAACTCCTTGCTGAAGTCCATATCCAGTAGGCTCACCCCTCGGATTGCCATTGGAGTCTCTTCGAGTGAACGAGTGTGTAGGCGGCGGCAGCAGTTCGTTTTTCAGCTCTTGGGGAACTGGATTCAACAGTAAGCTGAGTGTGTACAGGCGAGAAGAGTTACTACCCCTCCCTCGTCTGCTGCACGTCTGGCAGAAGATGCACCCTCCGCGCATTCAAACACCTCCATTAAGAAACCTACTCCGGCCACACGTCGGTTCACGAGCGGGTCTGTATTGGTACTGTAATAACAGGAGTTAGTGGTCACTTTACTTAAATTTAATTAGCTTTAGTAGAAATTTATACTTAAAACAAGCAATGCATTGGCTCGTTCTATCAGTGCCACGGGATCAACATGCACAACAATTAGAATTATTATTCTCAGGAAGCACACGATCAGCACATTTGTCGCACTTTCACAAAGATAATACTACCAAGTTTGAACTGTTTGTTATGGTTGCTGTCCTCTGCATCATCATGCCGTGTTTCCCAGCTTGCATGATTCAGAACCAACAAATAAGATCCAAATAATAAGTACAACAAAGATGCCTACACATCTCATTGATTCCCAGCTTGCAAGATTCAGAACCAATAAATAAGATCCAAATAATAAGTACAACAAAGATGCCTACACGTCTCATTGATTCCCAGCTTGCAAGATTCAGAACCAACAAATAAGATTCAAATAATAAGTACAACAAAGATGCCTACACATCTCACTGATTACCAGCTTGCAAGATTCAGAACCAACCCATTAGAGCCTTTTGATAAAGTGAATATCGGGATTAAATCCATCTTGGCTAGCCATGTCATACAATCGAAGAACTTGGCGAATGCTCTTGACCGTCACAACATCTGTAGTAGAGTATTCCTGTTTGCACAGCATGTTTGCATAGCACAAACAAGGAGACACGAGAGCATGATTTTGCTTTAGTTGAACCATTTTGTGCAGTTCCACCAAAATTGAGAGATGTTGCTCTTGACCGTCACAACATCTGTAGTAGAGTATTCCTGTTTGCAGAGCATGTTTGCATAGCACAAACAAGGAGACAGGAGAGTATGGTTTCACTTTAGTTTAACCATTTTGTGTAGTTCCACCAAAATTGAGAGATGTTGCCCACATGACATTTTAGTTGAACTGCACAAGACACTCATTCCAAAAAAAGTGTTTTGTGCAGTTCACCAAAAGGTCACAATAGCAACAAGGTGAAATGGATATCCCTATCTGCACAAAATGATAGAAAGTAAACAGTTGCTGGTCAATAAGAATATACGAAACATATACAAAATGAAAAGAAGCATCTTAACTATGTTCATGGCAATCACGCAAGGACAGTAGAAATTTTAAAACGTCAGCAATGCTTCATGTTACCAGAAGCATTACGATCAACAATGAGATTCCTCAGATATGGGATTACTTTAATGGTGGCATTGCTTGTTTACCAGACACAATAAATCAGCATCAGCTAAAGAGTTGGTTTAAGGGCATGGGACCGTGGGGACACCAGGACACTCAGCAGCGTAAAGGAGCAACTTACTTATCATACTAGGGAAAACAGCAGGAATGCCATTTGTAACACAGTTTAATTGCATCTTATCACTGGAGGCATTAGATTAACAATAACACTGGTTAGACATGTCCCTAAGGTAAAAGTGTAATCGCTTCATTTTACATGTGCCCTTACAGCAAAAGGTTGGTTTACCCGCAAAAAAAACAGCAAAAGGTTGGTATAAGGACATGGACAGTGGACGCATCAGCACAATGTACCTACAAGGAGGCATAAAATGGTGATGCCGAGCTTGTTCATGCTATGTGAGGGCAGCAAACCTAATCCTGGAGACCTTTTACTATGTGAGGGCAACAAATCTAATCATGGAGGCCTTTTACTATGTGAGGGCAGCAAATCTAATCCTGAGACCTTTTACTATGTGAGGGCAGCAAATCTAATCCTGAGACCTTTTACTATGTGAGGACAGCAAATCTAATCCGAGACCTTTTACTATGTGAGGGCAGCAAATCTAATCCTGGAGACCTTTTACTATGTGATGGCAGCAAATCTAATCCTGGAGACCTTTTACTATGTGATGGCAGCAAATCTAATCCTGGACATACTCTGTTGATTTGTCCACCAGCCGCCACTTTCTATCCTTTTTTCAACCAATAATAGATCTGTTCCTTATCCAGTTTGTACTGCGTTTTCCCATTATTTCACTTTTCAACCAAGAGACCGGTTGGGTATCCGGTCTCTACTACTTTCACCATATTATTTCCTCTTTGAATCAAGTCCTAGATTCATGCTACAACTTTCCCCCCTTTCTTCGATGTTTGAACAAAGCCCTTGATTCGAATGCATGAAGTAGCTTTACCTCTAATAATACTAAAAATTTAGGTGGCTTTGGAAGAGCTGATGGGAGTAGAAAAATATGCACATGTAGACACGTGGGGAGCTGGGGCAGTAGAGCAAGGCCGCTTTCGAAGAACTTATACCTGAGGGTCGCCGGGATGTCGGCGGCGGCAGGTCGGATCTGCGGACAATACGGCAGGGAGGAAGAAGGGTCGGAGGACCTCCTGAGTCAGTGCTGTCTCGGAGAGAACGGCATGGGCAGAGGATCGGGCCCCTCCGGCAGCTGTGGGTTTCCTCCCTCGGCGGTGATGACCGCGTGAATGATGCACCTTTTAGTCCTCTACACACACCGGCCGAAGCGATCCGGACGGATCTGTGACCAGCGGTGAGCAGAGAGAAAATGTCGCTACCGCTGTCTTGTTTATATCTGGAGAGGATGAGAGAATGAAGAGAGAAACCCTAGTAAAGCAAGCGCTCAGGCCCCTGCGTCCATATATACTGGAGTGATTATCTTTTTTCTCTCCACAACAAGCGTTTCAATTTGTGTACGTGGCATTAAAGAAAAGAAACTCTCTATTTAAGGTGACTACTCTACGACTCCTACTTACTACTACAGTACTACCTCCGTCCTGGTTTATAGGTCCCTTTTATAGTTTGTGCCAAATTTTGACTAAAGATTTAACTAACAAAATGTTAATGCATGTCAAGAAAAATTATCTCATTGGATTCGTATTTGAACATAGTTTTGAAAAATATAATGTTTGGTGACATGCGTGAACATTTTCTTAGTTTAATCCATGGTCAAAATTTGGCACGAAATACAATGGGGACCAATAAACCCGGACAGAGGTAGTATTGTTCACTTGTGCCTCCCGCCCCTCCATTCATTGAACAACCCCACGGGTGAATAAGAGGGTGCTTGGATACGTTTTAGTCCCATGACTAAAAGTAGTGGGACTAAAACTTGCTAGCCTCACCCATGCTTGGATCCAAATACTAAAGAGGCTAAAATCAAGTTATTGAGCATTTATTATCCTCCAAACCCTCCAATCCAGAACTCGCATGTTTTAAAGGAGATGAATTAAATGAGGAGAAAGAGGGCTAATACATATTGTAGTAGGTTTCCTATGACTAAATTTTTTTAGCCTCAAGACTAGTCGTAGCCTCTCTTTAGTCAGGGGTGCTTGGAACTTTAGCCTCTAAAAGCGACTATTTTTAGTCAGACTAAAAATAGTCCCTTGGATCCAAGCACCCTCCAAACATACAGTAAGTACTGTATTTATATAGAACGAACAAGCTCGAACTATTTTCGCGTAGTTAAAAGTTGAGGGCGGGGCTTTTCCCGGGCAGTACGTGCGGCAGATTTCGGGTAGGCGGTTTGACAGAGAGGCGAGGAGGGTGATCGAGTGGGGCTGTGTGATTTGACGGCGCGTTACTGCTGGAAAGACTTGTGATATGACCACTCACTATAGTCATGAATTACTGGCGCTCCGACCGGGGTGATGCCCCCCTTCCGTTCCGCGCTCTAATCTGGTGCATGACACGTCAACCCGGATGCGGGCTCTCCCACATGTCGGAGTAGTAAGAAGGAGCAAAGAATGATGCGGTATATACTAGTACTATACTACTCCCTCCGTTCCTAAATATAAGTCTTTGGAGAGATTTCACTATGGACCACATACGGAGAAAAATGAGTGAATCTACACATAAAATGCATCTATATGCATCCGTATGTGGTCCACAGTGAAATATCTACGAAGACTTATATTTAGGAACAGAGGGAGTACTACTCAGGTCGGAGGAGTGCGAACCACGGCAGCCCAGTGAACCAGTTGTGCGAACCACGGTAGCCCAGTGAACCAGCAGTAGAAAACAATAATGTGGTGATATGGCCATAAAAACAATGTGCTACGGTCCACACTGTAGCATGTACAGTAACACTCCTCTTTGTTTGGATCCCTGAGTTAGAGCTAGTTTGGGTTGAAATATCCTCAAATTATCGAAACAAGAGGGGTTAGTTTGAGCTAGTTTGCTCTAACCCAGCTAAAAAAACTAGCCCGGTGGAGAGGTTCTAATTGGTTTAGTAATCCTGGGCCCACTAAAAGAGAACTACAAAAATCTCACCTGCCAGCACCAGACCGCTCCCCTAAAAAAATCTCACCTGCCCGCACCAGATCGCTCCCCCCTCTCGCACGACTCCTCTCTGTTCCCCATAGGGCCGCCTGCCCAAGTGCCGCTCGCCCTCTCTCTACTCCGGCCGCCCTCTCCTTCCGGCCTCCGCCGCCCAACTCCGGCCGCCCTCTCCCTGCGACCTTCGAAGGTCGCCCTGCTCCCGCTTCACCAGTCGTTTTTCTCCCTCTGTCGTGCGCGGCGGTGGCACATCTACCAGGGAGGTCGCGAGAGGGGTGAGTTTGTTCATTCCTTCTCTGTCTCATGGCCATATCATTGATCTTGCTTGCTCTAACGCTAATTCTGATTTGGAAAAGTAGATCCTAATCAAACTTGCTATAGATTTGTGGTGCACGCATGGAATTGTTTGATGTTGCTTGAGGAGGTAATAAATCTTTCTAGAGGCCCAAAGATTCAGGTCACCTTTCTAGGTATTTCAATTTCAGGCTTGCATTATTTGTAGAGGCCTAAAGATTTAGTTCACCTTTCTTGGTATTTCAATTTCAGGCTTGCATTGTTTCTAGAGGCCCAAAGATTCGGTTCACCTTTCTAGGTATTTGAGTTTCAGGCTTGCATTATTTCTAGAGGCCCAAAGATTAAGTTCCCAGTCGGCGGCAAGCGGCCCTGCTACCCATGCCGGTGTCGACCTCAACTCGCAAGGGCCGGCGTCGGAGGGGTTCCCGGGGCTTGGGCTCTATAGAGCCTTCCTCCAGAGCGACGATGGCGAGCTCCTCCCTCGGTGCGTGAGGGGCTCCGGGCTCCCTCCCTATCGTGAACAACTTCCGTGATGAGTTAGCTCATTCTTTGTTTCATGAAGTGTTTTTTTATTTTGTGAAGCTTGATTGACGACTTGTATGTCTAAGTGGGATATCTCATTTGTATGGACAAAGTAAAAATTATCATGTTTTGCATGCTTGATTGTATAGATGGTTCGTTTATGTCAATTGTGAGCGGGAGGAGGCCACAGAAGAGCCGGCCACACCAAGAGGGTGCTTGGATCCAAGGGACTTATTTTAGTCTGACTAAAAATAGGGTCCAAAGTAGTCAAATGATTGAGATAGAGCATTTATTGTCAATCTAACCCTGCATCCATACACCTCTTTGCTTTAGAGTTAGTTCAGGGTTAGAATCTAACTCTAACCTCTAACTGAGTTAGAGTTCTCCTTGTCTCGGTTGATCGCCATCATACTTTCCTCATTCCTGTGTTTTCAGTATCCTGCGAATCAAAGAGGCCCGTTTTTCGGGAAAAATCAAAGAGGCCCTTAGACTGGTTTAGGTCCGGTCATTTTTTATAAATGTGTTATGTCCAAAATTTAATGAACGTGCTCCGGTTTCCAAGAAAATAATCCGGTTTCATGTAGTAATTCATTGATTTATTTATTCTTCTGCGGGGGGTTTGCATGTAATTCGTGAGGTCTGAAATGTAAAGTACCCCGGCATATGCTCCGAGTCGTGCATGCACTACGACCCAGATGCTCTATGTCCCACATGTCGGCGAATGGGAGCACGTGGAAATAGCCTAGGAGTACATATAGGAGGATAAATCCGTCAAAAATATGTACTGTGAAGCGTAGCCGCGGTTCGAAAAGTAGACCTAAAGTGATGACAACTATAGGTCGCACGCACCCAACTAGTGGTACTAGACATACGACTAATTTTTCCCTCAAAAAAAAGAGGCACGAGTGCTCAGTACTCCTATTCTATAAACACGAGTCCCATCTAACAACAGCGTCCGTGCTACAGCTAGCCCTCCTCCCTCGTTTCTCTCTTCTAACTCTAAACTCGGCCGACGCCCGGTGGGTGGGGTGGGTTTGCTCAACTGCGGCCCCACCTCACAGTGAAAACGTTACGACTGGAATAAAAAATGCAATATACTCCCTCCGTTCATAAATATAAGCCTTTTTAGATACTACTTCAAATGGAATACATCATACAGATGTATGAAGACATAGTTTAGAGTGTAGATTCACTCATGTTGCTCCGTATGTAGTAGTCACTTGCTGGAATCTTTAGAAAGACTTATATTTGGGAATGGAGGGAGTACTATACTAATAAAACATTAAGGCCATGAGGCGATGCAGTGCTGGTTACAGGAGGCAAGAAGAAGAGATGCATCCATCGACGACGTCCACCTCCTCGACCAGGGCGCCGGCCCACCGAACGGCGCCTAAGTAGCAGCGGCTTTCGTGGCCAGGTCGACGTGCTTCTGAACAATGGCGTCCAAAGATTCCAGCCGCTGGAAGAAGGCCAACGCCTTTCTGTCCTCGCTTGCCTTGTAGTGGCCTATGTAGACGATTTCCTCGTAGACGTGGATGTGCAGGTCGACGGTTTCTTGCATGGCGAGGCATTGCGCGGCGAGTGCAGCCTCGAGGTGCACATTCTTCGTCGCGACCTCCGCAACCTGCAGGGCCACCAGGGCTTGAAAGAGTTCGTCACCATGTAGGCCGATGAGGGTGGCAGGAAATGAGGAGCTTGGCGCGCGGGCTGGAGCAGTACGGCAAGGTCGTCCGCGCGCTTCTTGACGGCGGTGAACTTGCGGATGGAGTTGACCATCATGTCGTCCATGCGAGAGGCGAAGCCGGCGTCGGCGAGGGCTACGATGCCTGCGGTCGCCAGCACCGTCTGGAAACGCTGCACGCTGCGGGGCCGCAGGCCGACGCCTTGGATGATTTGGCACAGCCGACTGCCGCTCGCGTCTGTCGCCTCCAAAGGTGCTTGTGGCTTCTGGTCACTTGGTGTTGGATTGGAGTGAGCAGTGTTTCCCAGAGACTTGGGAGTAGATGGATTGGAGTGGTGGGGCGCCTTTATTATATGAGAGTCCAAACTCTATTGCATTCACATCGTGCTGGCTCTAGTCTGCTTCTCCAATTAATTCACATCATTGAACTTTCAACGTCTCGGGAACCGCTACCCTCTTCCTCCTTGGCATTCAAGCACCTATGGACCTGTCGACGACGAGGTGCCTATGGTGACTTTGTAAATTTCAAGATGATAGTGTCGTGCGTGTGTGTGTTCATAGGGGTGAGTGTATGCGCGTGTATATGAGCGCTTGCGTCTGTACCGTGTCAAAAAAAACGTAAATGCGTGTCAAAAAGAGACTAGTCAGTATACTCAATATTGTGCACCTCGGAGAGGAAAATGATAGAACTAGTACGTATTTATTTACGGTGCAGATTCACTCATTTTGCTCCATATGTAATCCGTCTCGGTGTAGTCTAGTCACTTGTTGAAATCTCTAGAAGGGCAAATACTCCTTTCTGGTTTATAGGGCTATACTAGCAAGCAGTTGTACGTACTAGTACAATAGTGGGCTGACATAGCAATTTTGTCTCATGCAAGAGCCTGGCTATATGCGTGCTCCAATGTTCGCAACTACAATATTCGGTTTGCGCTTGGCTCTCCGCCTCTTCTAGAAGACGAACAATGATGTTACTACTACTGCTTCTACAGTGTCAAATCCACTGCTGCATGTCCGTCCACCGTGAGCGGGACGGATAGCTTGTTGTAGAAGTACTACTACTAAGCAAAAGCATGTCCTCGTTTGCGAGCAACCACGCGCATGGGCGAGGGAGAAGGCGTGTAGTAAAATCAAGCTTCTCCTCGTTCTACGAGTTGACGTGACACAACATAGCACTAGCCCCACATGCTTGCCTCTAAACTTGGCTGAAAGACCCGCAGTGTACAATATATTTGCTGCAACCTCTAACATTTACCCACCACAAATTAAAATATATGTGGCCGTATGCATCATTCTGATGCAGAGGCCGGGGAGTCCCCCCTTTTCGAAAAAAACAAATTAAAATATATATTCCAGTCTTGACCAGATGAGCGTGCAAACTACAATCACCAGGGTGACAGGTAGGGCCAGAAGACTATTTTAATTTAAAAAAAAATTCGAGACGGCCACATAGCATGGAGCCGACCCCAACGATTTTAAGCTTACAGGCACGGTACATGCTATCTAGACTACTCTACACATGAAACTGCCACACGAGCGTCTGGGCTGCGCTTGGCCCTTCGCCTCTTCGGGAAGTCGAACAATGATGGTGTTCTACTGCACTGGAGGAGTACTACAGTACGCTTCTGGCCATCTGGCACCGATTGAACTATTGCATGTCCATCGCGTGCGGGAGGGAGAGCGTGTAGCGAAAGCTTCTCCTAGTCTTGCTAGCCACCACGCTCATGGGCGAGGGAGGGACGCTCTTGTCTTTGCGTGTATGACAGGTGGGCCCGACAGGTGTGTGGCCAACCTGTCATACAGCCAAAGGCAGGTGTAGTTAAGTCCGCGAGGGAGAGGATAATCAAACTTCTCGTTGATGTACGAGTTGACGCGACACATCAAAGCACTGTACTCGATATATTTCAATAATTTGTGTTTACCGATGCATTAATTACAATGCATGCATGCATGCCGTGACTCTTCTTTTGATAGTACTTGCATGTGTTGATTTAATGCACCTTGAAGGAGGGTTGTGCACAAGGAGGGCGAGATCATGCAGACCGAACAGGAACAGGACCCGACGATGGAGCTCTCTAAGGTCTCGATGGACCTCACCATGCTCCACTGCCCCTTGTGCCTCCACCCCTTGACGCCTCCAGTGTATGAGGTTCGAATACACCTCGTCCATTCGGCTGATTGAGCAAGGTGCAGGTTTCTTGATTGATGTGCTGTTGGATTGATTTCTGCAGTGCAAGGAAGGGCACCTGGCCTGCGCGGACTGCCGCGTCGAGCGCCCCGGGAACCAGCGGCAGTGCCATAAGTGCGAGCGCGGCGGTGGCTTCGACGTGCGGAACACGGCGGTGGACTTTGTCCTTTCGTCGGTGAGGGTGGAGTGCCCGCACGAAGGCTGTGGGCTCTACGTCACTTACCACAAGCTCGCCGATCACCAGAGCGTGTGTCTGCTCGCGCCCTGCAAATGCCCCGTGCCCGTCTGCGGCTACGAAGGCCCGTCGCCGGTGCTCTACCACCACACCATGCCCGTGCAAAGGATCCAGTACGGCAAGGTGCTCCAGCTGCAAGTGCCACTGTCAAAGCCACGGCTCTTGCCGTTCGCGAAGGAAGACCGCCGCGCGTTTTTCTTGGTCGGCGGCGTGCTCGACATCGGCGCGCCTATCACCATGTCGGTCGTCTACATCAGAGCAAGGGCGTCCCCACTGCCGCACTAGGCCAAGCTGTGGGCGAACGGCCCGCCGGGGGAGCCCAAAGGCACGACTGACGCCGTCAAGGTGGAAATGGAGGTGACAAGCAGCAAGGATCCCGGCGACGTCGACGTGCAGGAGCTGACCTTCTTGACAGTTCCGCCCAAGCTGCTGGCCGGGGCTAAGCTTGTGTCCCTCCACATTCAGATTGAAAAGCTTACGTCCTAAATGTTTCGATAGTGCCTTCTGTTTATCTTAGTAATATGCTAATATAGGGATTACCTTTGTCTACTTTAGCTTAAGAAATGGTGGGTTTTGGTGGTGCTGCAGCAATTACTTCGACATCAGATCAGAATTTCCAACAGTCGAACGGATATTTTGTGTCTGTTGGATATAAAGTTTCTTTGGGTAAGAAATACTACTTGTCATCAAAATGGATAAAAGGAGATGTATGTAGACGTATTTTAGTTCTAGACACGTCCCTTTTATCCATTTTGATGACAAGCACTCCCTCCGTTCCACAATACACGCCTTCCATTTGTCAAAATATAGATGTTTTAGTATATAGGTACATCCATGATAGAGCCAATCGGATGGTTGAGAACACTACAATTCGTAGCTACAGATGCGTGTGTGACTCCCAGATGCAGAGGCCGGGGGTCATCATCCTCCTTTTCGAGAAAAAACAGACGCGTGTGTGAGAGGACGAGTGCGTGCGTGCACCTCTTCTCTTCCTGTATAACGTACTACTAAACTCAGAGTACAAGTTTTTGTGGGTGGCAGGATGGTGCGTGCGAGAAGTCTTGAGAGATAGGTTTAATGCGTCCGAAAAAAGGACTAGCCTAGAGCTCGCCACGCGGCTATTCCTGTCGAACGCCCCATTAACTGTAAGACATGTATACGACGGTGCCAGTTATTGCACGTACATCATGTCTACTACACAACCTTCTTCTTGTAGACGTTGTTGGGCCTGCAAGTGCACAGGTTTGTAGGACAGTAGAAAATTTCCCTCAAGTGGATGACCTAAGGTTTATCAATCCATAGGAGGCGTAGGATGAAGATGGTCTCTCTCAAACAACCCTGCAAACAAATAACAAAGAGTCTCTTGTGTCCCCAACACACCCAATACAATGGTAAATTGTATAGGTGCACTAGTTCGGTGAAGAGGTGGTGATACAAGTTCAATATGGATGGTAGATAAAGGTATTTGTAATCTGAAATAATAAAAACAGCAAGGTAACAAGTGATAAACGTGAGCGTGAACGGTATTGCAATGATAGGAAACAAGGCCTAGGGTTCATACTTTCACTAGTGCAAGTTCTCTCAACAATAACAACATAGATAGATCATATAACAATCCCTCAACATGCAACAAAGAGTCACTCCAAAGCCACTAATAGCGGATAACAAACGTAGAGATTATGGTAGGGTAAGAAACCACCTCAAAGTTATCCTTTCTGTTCTATCTATTCAAGAGTTCATAGTAAAATAACATAAAGCTATTCTTTCCGCTCGATCAATTATAGAGTTCATACTAGAATAACACCTTAAGACACAAATCAACCAAAACCCTAATGTCACCTAGATACTCCATTGTCACCTCAAGTATCCGTGGGCATGATTATACGATATGCATCACACAATCTCAGATTCATCCAACCAACACAAAGTACTTCAAAGAGTGCCCCAAAGTTTCTATCGGAGAGTCAAGAACGTGTGCCAACCCCTATGCATAGGTTCCCAATGTCACGAAACCCGCAAGTTGATCACCAAAACATACATCAAGTGGCACATGATATCCCATTGTCACCACAGATAATTACGGCAAGACATACATCAAGTGTTCTCATAAAGACTCAATCCGATAAGATAACTTCAAAGGGGAAACTCAATTCATCACAAGAGAGTAGAGGGGGAGAAACATCATAAGATCCAACTAAAATAGCAAAGCTCAGGATACATCAAGATCGTATCACCTCAAGAACACGAGAGAGAACACGAGAGAGAGAGAGAGATCAAACACATAGCTACTGGTACATACCCTCAGCCCCGAGGGTGAACTACTCCCTCCTCGTCATGGGTAGCGTCAGGATGATGAAGATGGCCACCGGTGATTGGATCCCCCTCCGGCAGGTGCCAGAACAGGGTCCCGATTGGTTTTTGGTGGCTACAGAGGCTTGCGGCGGCGGAACTCCCGATCTATCTTCTGTTCTGGAAGTTTAAGGGTACATAGGTATATATGGGTGAAGGGGGTACGTCGGTGGAGCTACGGGGGCCCCACGAGGTAGGGGGAGCGCCCAGGGGTGGTGGGCACGCCCACCACCCTCGTGGGCAGCCCGTATCTCCCCTGACGTGCACTCCAAGTTCCCTGGGTTGCTTTCCTTCCAAAAATAACTTCCCCAATTGATTTCGTATCGTTTTGACTCCGTCTGATATTCCTTTTCCTCGAAACACTGAAATAGGCATAAAATAGCAAATCTGGGCTGGGCCTCCGGTTAATAGGTTAGTCCCAAAAATAATATAAAAGTGGATAATAAAGCCCAATATTGCCTAAAACAGTATATAAAGTAGCATGGAGCAATCAAAAATTATAGATACGTTGGAGATGTATCAAGCATCCCCAAGCTTAATTCCTGCTCGTCCTCGAGTAGGTAAATGATAAAAAAGAATTTTTGATGCGGAGTGATACTTTGGCATAACTTCAATATAAATCTTCTTATTTGTGATATGAATATTCAGATCCGAAAGATTCAAGACAAAAGTTCATATTGACACAAAAATAATAATACTTCAAGCATACTAATCAAAGCAATAATGTCTTCTCAAAATAGCATGGCAAAAGAAAGTTCATCCCTACAAAATCATATAGTTATTCATTAGGCTATGCTTCATTTTCGTCACACAAAGATGTTCCCAACTTCTATACCCCCGATAAAAAGCCAAGCAATTGTTTCATACTCAAATAATCTCAGACTTTTTCAACCTTCACGCAATACATGAGCGCGAGCCATGGATATAGCACTATGTGTGGAATAGAATATGATGATGGGTGTCGGTGTCAAAACCGGCGGATCTCAGGTAGGGGGTCCCGAACTGTGCATCTAGGCGGATGGTAACAGGAAACAAGGGACACGATGTTTTTACCCAGGTTCGGGCCCTCTCGATGGAGGTAAAACCCTACTCCTGCTTGATTAATATTGATGATATGGGTAGTACAAGAGTGGATCTACCACGAGATCAAGGAGGCTAAACCCTAGAGGCTAGCCTATGGTATGATTGTTGTTCGTCCTATGGACTAAAACCCTCCGGTTTATATAGACACCGGAGAGGGCTAGGGTTACACAGAGTCGGTTACAATGGTAGGAGATCTACATATCCGTATTGCCAAGCTTGCCTTCCACGCCAAGGAAAGTCCCATTCGGACACGGGACGAAGTCTTCAATCTTGTATCTTCATAGTCTTGGAGTCCGGCCGATGATGATAGTCCGGCTATCCGGACACCCCCTAGTCCAAGACTCCCTCAGTAGCCCCTGAACTAGGCTTCAATGACGACGAGTCCGGCGCGCATATTGTCTTCGACATTGCAAGGCGGGTTCCTCCTCCGAATAATTCATAGAAGATTGTGAACTCCAGGATAGTGTCCAGCTCTGCAAAATAAATTCCACATACCACCGTAGAGAGAATAATATTTACACAAGTTCAATCTGCTGACGTATTTCATGGCATGACGTCACACCACTACCAAGCCTTTACTTGAATTGTTTTTATTATACCACCTCAGCGCGTTCAGCGAAACGGTTTTGTTGGCACGTCTTGTCGAAGTAGAGATCGTGTTCCCCTTATTCCGGGATTCCCATCAATACGCACGTGGGTAACCCAACCGCACCCGTTGCCACGCCCCCTCCATCGAAGGCGAGTTCCAAACGGTCACGGGGACGGCTCTTGGTATTCTCCCTCTTTATAATGAGACCAAGGCTCATTTCTTTTCTTCAATCCTCGACCGAATCTACCCCTTGCCCCAAGTTCCAGCACTCAGGGCTCCAGATTCAGGCGCTTCGGATCTTCAGCAATGTCCGGCTCTGACCTACAAGGTCGGTGGATGCCCTCCTCCGTCACAGAGGAGGACGTGCTAAAGCTGAGAGAAGCCAGGTACTTAACCTACGAGATTTCGCATAGGTTGCCTGCCCAAGGGCAAGTTATTCCTACTCCCAAGCCAGGCGAGAGTGTCGTGTTCGTGTCTCACCTCCTTCGGGGTTTAGGCTTCCCGATGCATCCTTTTGTGAGAGGGCTCATGTTTTACTATGGGCTGGAATTCCATGACTTGGCTCCGGAGTCCATCCTCCATATCTCATCATTCATTGTCGTCTGCGAAGCCTTCCGTCGCACCACCCCTCACTTCGGTTTGTGGCTGAGGGAGTCCTGGACTAGGGGGTGTCCGGATAGCCGGACTATCATCATCGGCCGGACTCCAAGACTATGAAGATACAAGATTGAAGACTTCGTCCCGTGTCCGGATGGGACTTTCCTTGGCGTGGAAGGAAAGCTTGGCAATACGGATATGAAGATCTCCTACCATTGTAACCGACTCTGCGTAACCCTAGCCCTCTCCGATGTCTATATAAACCGGAGGGTTTTAGTCCGTAGGACGAACAACCATTACAACAATCATACCATAGGATAGCTTCTAGGGTTTAGCCTCCTTGATCTCGTGGTAGATCCACTCTTGTACTACCCATATCATCAATATTAATCAAGCAGGAGTAGGGTTTTACCTCCATCGAGAGGGCCCGAACGTGGGTAAAAACATCGTGTCCCTTGTCTCCTGTTACCATCCGCCTAGACGCACAGTTCGGGACCCCCTACCCGAGATCCGCCGGTTTGACACCGACATTGGTGCTTTCATTGAGAGTTCCTCTGTGTCGTTACGGATAGGCTTGATGGCTCCTTCGATCATCAACAACGACATAGTCCAGGGCGAGACTTTTCTCCCAGGACAGATCTTCGTATTCGGCGGCTTTGCACTGCGGGCCAATTCGCTTGGCCATCTGGAGCAGATTGAAAGCTACGCCCATGGCCGTCAGGTCAGATTTGGAAGTCTAAACTTCACGGCTGACATCCGCAGAGACTTGATCTTCGACGGATTCGAGCCATAGCCGAGCGCGCCGCACTGTCACGATGGGCATGATTTAGCTCTGCTGCCGGACAGTGCCCTGGTGGCCACACATGAGTCCGCTCCGACCATTAGTCCGGAGCCGACCACGCAGACCGAGTTCGGGTGGCTAGACACCGCCTCGGGGGCTGCAACCTCTACGGCAATGGAGCCGAATACTGACATTGTCCCTTGTAAAGCTCGTGACTCTGAGGTGCCGGACTCCTCGCCGGACTCCAAACCTCCTGCGCCCCTACCAATCGAATCCGATTGGGCGCTGATCATGGAGTTCACTGCTGCGGACATCTTTCAGCACTCACCCTTTGGCGACATCCTGAATTCGCTAAAGTATCTCTCGTTATCAGGAGAGCCCTGGCCAAACTGCGGTTAGGATGGTTGGGATGCGGATGACGAAGAAATTCAAAGCCACCCACCACCCACTTTGTAGCCACTGTCGACGATCTAATCGACATGCTAGATTATGACTCCAAAGACATCGACGCTATTGACGACGATGCCGGAGACGACCAAGAACCAGCGCCTATGGGGCACTGGAAGACCACCTCGTCATACGACATATACATGGTGGACATCCCAAAGGATGGGAACGGCGAGGATGCAGCGGAGGAAGGCTCCTCCAAGAAACAGCCCAAGCGCCGGCATCAGTGGCGTCGCTCTAAGTCCCTCCACAGCAAGAATGGAGATTCCAGCACCGGAGATAATAATACCCTAGAGAGTGCCGAAGACAACCCCCTCCAGCAAGATTCAGCACAGGAGGACGGAGAAGCCAGCCCTCACGAGAGAGCGGCAGACGAAGAGGTAGAGGATGATAATTACATGCCTCCCTCCGGAGACGAGGCAAGCCTCAACGACGACGAATTCGTCATGCCCGAGGATCCCGTCGAACAAGAGCATTTTAAACACAGGCTAATGGCCACGGCGAACAGCCTAAAGAAAAAGCAGCAACATCTTCGAGCTGATCAAGACCTGCTGGCCTACAGATGGACCAAAGTCCTTGCGGCCGAAGAGCATGAACTCGAACGCCCCTCCAAAAGCTACCCAAAACGCAAGTTGCTCCCCCTATTAGAGGAGGAGGCATATAAACCTTCATCACCAGCGCACAATACGACAGACCGACCACCTCGTGGCCGCGACAGAGAGGCCTCTAGACCCTCCGCCAGAACCGTACCCTGGCATCGCTCGAAAAGCACGAAGCCACGGGGGAATCCGCCGGACTTGCGAGACATATTGGAGGACAAGGCAAGACAATCAACATCGATCTACGGATCACGTGGGCGCCCCACGATGCGCGACGACTACCATCGCGCCGGATACAGCAACTCCGGCCGGGCCGAACACAGTAGACAAAGATCGCTCGAGCTACGTCGTGATATTGCCCAATACAGAGGCGCCGCACACCCACTATGCTTCACAGATGAAGTAATGGATCATCAAATCCCTGAAGGGTTTAAACCCGTGAACATTGAATCCTACGATGGCACAACAGACCCCGCGGTTTGGATCGAAGACTATCTCCTTCATATCCACATGGCCCGCGGTGACGATCTTCATGCCATCAAATATCTCCCACTCAAGCTTAAAGGACCAGCTCGGCATTGGATTAACAGCTTGCCAGCAGAGTCAATTGGGTGTTGGGAGGACCTGGAAGCCGCATTCCTTGACAACTTCCAGGGCACATATATGCGACCACCAGACGCCGATGACCTAAGCCACATAATTCAGCAGCCAGAAGAATCGGCCAGACAGTTCTGGACACGGTTCTTAACAAAGAAAAATCAAATCATCGACTGTCCGGATGCGGAGGCCCTCGCAGCCTTCAAACATAACATCCGCGACGAGTGGCTGGCCCGGCACCTAGGACAGGAAAAGCCGAAATCCATGGCAGCCCTCACATCACTCATGACCCGCTTCTGCGAGGGAGAGGACAGCTGGCTAGCCCGCAGTAACAACCTCAGCAAAAATTCTGGCAGTCCGGATAACAAGGACCGCAATGGCAGGTCGCGTCACAACAAAAACAAACGCCGCGTTAACGGCGATAACACTGAGGATACGGCAGTTAACGCCGGATTCAGAGGCTCCAAACCCGGTCAGCGGAAAAAGCCATTCAAAAGAACTACTCCGGGTCCGTCCAATTTGGACCGAATACTCGACCGCTCATGCCAGATACACGGCACCCCCGAAAAACCAGCCAATCACACCAACAGGGATTGTTGGGTATTCAAGCAGGAAGGCAAGTTAATCGCCGAAAACAATGACAAGGGGCTGCATAGAGACGACGAGGAAGAGACCCGGTCGCCAAACAATAGAGGACAGAAGGGTTTCCCCCCACAAGTGCAGACGGTAAACATGATATACGCAACCCACATACCCAAGAGGGAGTGGAAGTGTGCACTTAGGGACGTATATGCGATGGAGCCAGTCGCCCCGAAGTTCAATCCATGGTCCTCTTGCCCGATCACTTTTGATCGAAGGGACCACCCCACCAGTACCCACCATGGAGGATTCGCCGCATTGGTCTTAGACCCAATCGTCAATGAATTTCACCTCACCAGAGTCCTGATGGACGGCGGCAGCAGCCGGAACCTGTTTATCAAGATACAGTGCGCAAAATGGGCATAGACCCCTCAAGGATTAAACCTACAAAGACGACCTTCAAAGGCGCCATACCAGGTGTAGAGGCCAATTGTACAGGCTCAGTCACACTGGAAGTGGTCTTCGGATCCCCGGATAACTTCCGAAGCGAGGAGTTAATCTTCTACATAGTCATGTTCCACAGCGGCTATCACGCTCTACTCGGACGGACCGCGTTTGCAAAGTTCAACGCGGTGCCGCATTACGCATACCTCAAGCTCAAGATGCCAGGCCCTCGAGGAGTCATCACGGTCAACGGAAACACTGAACGCTCCCTCCGAACGGAGGAACACATAGCGGCTCTCGCGGCAGAAGTACAGAGCAGCCTCTTAAGGCAATTTTCGAGTCCGGCCATTAAGCGACTGGACACGACCAAACGCGCCCGAAGTAACCTACAACAAGACCACCTAGCACGTTCCGAGCACGCGTAGCAATGCGGCCCCAACCCCAGCCCCTGCCAAATTGTAAGACTGGTCCTTCGCGTACATCATTACGCTCTGGAGATACCATGGGCATAGGGGGAGGGGCACGGCCACCACAGGCCCAGAATGCGGCTTAACCGCACCAGGGGATCCCAAGTGTGTGGCTCTTTTTCTTTTTCTTTTTTTTCTCACGCACAGGACTCCGTTCACCAGAGGCCCTGTCCGGCAGTAGACCTGCCGAACACACGATGCAACAGCCAGGGGAGAAGAAGTGCTACGGCGAGTATCCAGGTGGTCTCCATTACGAGCATTACATCCGTTTTTCATACACCATTCCTTAGCCTACCCCTGGAGGGGGACATGTTTAATAGTCTTACCCCTTGCTTACCGCACTATTTGTATCATTCTGCATTCATTGCAGAATTCCTTGAATAAACAATGCATCGCTTTTTCGCTTATAATTGCATTTCTTTCTTATATATATGTTCATTTACGACATCTTGCATCCGTACACTTTGGTACGGCCGAATACACCAGGGGCTTAAGTTCCCCGCATTATCGTGATAAGTCCGAACACTTTCACAAGTGCGGCACCCCGAACTTATAGCATTATATGCATCGGCTCCGAATCATGTCTTGGGTCAATAGTTGGGTTTGCCCGGCTCCCATGTTTTGGTACCTTACGTTCTGTTTCATCGGCTAAGGTAGCACTGGGAGAACCACTGCGATTGCGCGCCGGTTGAGCTGGGCGAGCGCCTCAGTGGAGAAAGCTAAAACTGACCGTCATGATAAGGCGAGAGCTGGTCGCTGTTCGAGAGGTCTTTTCGAGTCCCTAAAGACTTATGCCGCTTAGAGCGAGGAACCGGCTTTGTCCGGCCCAGGCATGGATAGCGCCCCGAACTCGGTCTTCCGAACACTAGGGGCTTCGCCGAAATTTAAAATTATCGAATTCTATGGCTAAGTGACAGTGTTCAAGTATTATAAGTCTGGTTGCCTCGTTCATTGTGTTGAGCGCCTCCCTAGATGGACCCAAGAATCGGAACAAGAGCGCTCAAGTTTATCCCGAACACCCCAGCACTCGTGGCATGGGGGCTGAAGCCAATGACTTGCCATCTCTCAGATTTGATAAACGGCCGAAGGTAATATTTTAAATTAATAAGCGTTGCTTAGAGCATATGAATAAAGTTTTCAGCGCACAGGATAACACATTGCGAGTCTACTCAAATATTACATCTTTGGAGCACTCACCCGCGATCATGCGGGCTCCCTTCAGGACACTCTTATAATACATTTCGGGAGTGCGATACTCCTTGCCCGCCGGCGGCGTGTCCGTTAGAAGCTTCTCAGCATCCATCCTGCCCAGTGCACTTTTGCACGGGCAAAGGCCCGACGGGCACCTTCAATGCAGGCGGAATGCTTGACGACTTCCACCCAGGGACACGCATCCACCAGCCGCTGCACCAGGCCGAAGTAGCTCCCAGGCATGGCCTCCTTGGGCCACAGCCGAACTATGAGGCCCTTCATGGTCTGTTCGGCTACCTTGTGGAGCTCAACCAGCTGCTTCAGCTGGTCTCTAAGGGGCACCGGATGTCCGTCCTCAGCATACAGAGACCAGAAGACCTTCTCCATCGAGCACCCCTCCTCGGCCCGGTAGAAAGCGGCAGCATCGGACACGCTGCGAGGCAGATCTGCAAACGCTCCTCGAGAGCTCCGAATTCGGGTAAGTAACAGGTAATTCACATTCACATGCTTGCTTTGCATGAAAAATGCCTTACCCGCCGCTATTTTCGTCACCGCCTCGATTTCCTGGAGGGCCTTGTGGGCTTCGGCCTTAGCGGCTCTGGCACTCTCAAGAGCCGATGCAAGCTCGGACTCTCGAGTCTTCAAGTCGCGCTCCAAACTCTCATGCTTTTCCACGAGAGCCTGGATCTCTTGCTGCACCTCCGCCACCCGTGCCTCCTGCTTCTCTCGGCTTGTTCCGCGGCCGCATTGCGTTCGGCCGCGGACACGGCCTCCTTCAGGGTCGCCACCTCGTTCGTGGCCCCTGGATTACCCACGTTATCCTTGTTATTTCTCTTGCAACCAAAATCCTTTTCTGTAAGGTACATACTTAATATGGTGTTACTCACCTTCCTTGTCCTCGAGTTGCTTCTTGGCACGGCCGAGCTCACTCTCGGACTGCTCGAGGTTCTGCTTCAAAGCATCGACCTTCGTAGTCAGTGCGGCATAAGTCAGTAGCGCAGCCTGCAATCCCATATTGACATATTTTTTAGACCTCCTGCGTATATCTTTTTAGATCCTTAGTCCGGCTTTTCTTTCAGAACACCGAACCGAGCATCAGGGGCTACTATCTATGTGGTATTATATTACATATTTTAAATTTCTTACCTCAAAGCCTGTTAGAAGGCTGCTGCAGGCTTCGGTCAGCCCGCTCTTTGCGAGCTGAACCTTCTGAATCACCGCACTCATGATAGTGCGGTGTTCTTCCTCGATGGAAGCGCCGTTGAGCGCCTCCAACAAGTTATCCGGCGCCTTCGGTTGGACGGGGGCCGCCGGTGTCACAGTCTTGCCGTTCTTACGAAGGGGCCGCTTGCCGGAGTCTGGAACCACTGCAGGTTCCGGTGCGAAGTCCGGGAGGTTGCCCTGAGGCACCTCCGGAGCCTCCCCTCCTGGCGGGTCCCCTCCTGGGATCCCACCTCGGCGTCATCAGCATCACGATAGGTGGAGGCGGTCGGAAGGGAATCCATATCTGACGTAGCCAAGGACCCGATCGACGAAGCGGGAAGATCGTCCTTGGCCGGACTACAGGTTGTATGCGGCATTAGAAGGCCACCACGTGGCAAAAAGAGAAATGGTAAATCATCAAGGAAGTCAGACACTTACGATCTTGCCAGGGGCTTGGCCCTTGAGGGCCACTCCTCGTCGCCATCGTCGGCGTTGGCGGAGCAGTCCGGAGGAAGGGTCCGTCCTTTCTTGGACCCTTCGTCCGCCCTCGTTGGGGAGGGCTTCCTCTTCTTCTCTCCCCCCGCTGGGGAAGAGGCCTCTTTCTCCTCCTCCTCGGGGGAGGAGTCCTCCTTGGAGTCATCGGACGATGAGTCCGATACCACCTGGCGCCGGGAACTCCTTCGGGTTCCCGTGGCCTTTTTCTTGGCCTTCTTCTCCGGCACCACGTAAAGTGCCGGGACCAGCAGCCCCGTCAAACGGGTGTCCGCAGGATCTTCTAGAAGGGGAGCCGGACAGTTAACCTATCCGAACGTCTTCTGCCAGTCCTGTTAAAGGCATCGGGAGTTTAGATCCCACATAGAGTCAAACTATGAGAGAAATGAGTATCCCATAAAGGATAACATAGCTTACCTCGCTGGACGGGCGCTGCGTGCTGAATCCGCGATCTTCAGTTGCAGATGCGGGGGCTTCTCCGCCCTTGAACAGCACCCTCCATGCAGCTTCGTACGTCGTGTCAAAGAGCCCGCTCTAGGTCCGGTGCTGTGCCGGATCAAACTCCCACAAATTGAAGGCCCGTTGCTGGCAGGGGAGAATCCGGCGGACGAGCATGACCTGGATCACGTTGACAAGCTTAAGCTTCTTGTTCACCAGGGTCTGGAGACAAGACTGGAGTCCGGTCAGCTCCTCCGAACTACCCCATAGCAAGCCCTTCTCTTTCCAGGAGGTGAGCTGCATGGGGGTACCAGATCTGAACTCGGGGGCCGCTGCCCATTTAGGGTCACGCTGCTCGGTGATGTAGAACCACCCCGATAGCCACCCTTTGATGGATTCCACGAAGGCACCCTCAAGCCAAGTGACGTTGGGCATTTTGCCCACCATGGCGCCTCCGCACTCCGCTTGGACGCCCTTCACCACCTTCGGCTTGACATTGAAGGTCTTTAGCCACAAGCCGAAGTGGGGCTGGATGCAGAGGAAGGCCTCGCACACGATGATAAACGCCGAGACGTTGAGGATGAAGTTTGGCGCCAGATCGTGGAAGTCCAGGCCGTAGTAGTACATGAGCCCCCGGACGAAGGGGTGAAGTGGGAAGCCCAGTCCGCGGAGGAAGTGGGGAAGAAATACGACCCTCTCATGGGGCCGGGGGGTGGGGATGAGCTGCCCCTCGTCGGGTAGCCGGTGTCCGATGTCGCCGGATAGGTATCCGGTGCTGCGAAGCTTCTCAATGTGCCCCTCTGTGACGGAGGAGGCCATCCACTTGCCTCCCGCTCCGGACATGGCTGGAGAAGGTTGAGGCGAGATGTGCGGACTTGGGCGCTGGAGCTCAAGTGCGCGGAGATGGATAAGCAAAGGAGGAAGAAGGTGTAGATAAAAAAGGTGGATCCTTATCCCCTTATATATGGGCGGACGAAGACTATGCGTCCCAACCTGGTAAAACTCGCTTATCTCCCAAGCGCCACAATGAATGGCACGGTTGGGTTACCCACGTCGGTATTGATGGGAATCCCGGAATAAGGGGAACACGATCTCTGCTTCGACAAGACGTGCCAAGGAAACCGCTTCACTAAACGTGCTGAGGTGGTATAATAAAAACGATTCAAGTAAAGGCTTGGTAGTGGTGTGACGTCACGCCACAAAATACGTCAGCAGATTGAACTTGTGTACATATTATTCTCTCTATGGTGGTATGTGGAATTTATTTTACAGAGCCGGACACTATCCTGGTGTTCACAATCTTCTATGAATTATTCGGAGGAGGAACCCGCCTTGCAATGCCGAAGACAATATGCGCGCCGGACTCGTCGTCATTGAAGCCTGGTTCAGGGGCTACTGAGGGAGTCCTGGACTAGGGGGTGTCCGGATAGCCGGACTATCATTATCGGCCGGACTCCAAGACTATGAAGATACAAGATTGAAGACTTCGTCCCGTGTCCGGATGGGACTTTCCTTGGCGTGGAAGGCAAGCTTGGCAATATGGATATGAAGATCTCCTACCATTGTAACCGACTCTGTGTAACCCTAGCCCTCTCCGGTGTCTATATAAACCGGAGGGTTTTAGTCCGTAGGACGAACAACCATTACAACAATCATACCATAGGCTAGCTTCTAGGGTTTAGCCTCCTTGATCTCTTGGTAGATCCACTCTTGTACTACCCATATCATCAATATTAATCAAGCAGGAGTAGGGTTTTACCTCCATCGAGAGGGCCCGAACCTGGGTAAAAACATCGTGTCCCTTGTCTCCTGTTACCATCAGCCTAGACGCACAGTTCGGGACCCCCTACCCGAGATCCGCCGGTTTTGACACCGACAGTGGCTCAAAACCTTCAACGTGGAGTCGAAGATGGTTGAGGGGCGTCAGGCAGAGTGCGGCGGGGCGATTATAACAAGAGGGCCGATGCTCCATGGCCTGAGGGCTCTTTTCAGGAGGAGCTCGATCTGTGGCAACATGAGTTGTTCTATCTGACCGTCCTCCAAGGGGCAGCAGGCAGAAGCTGCCGCCCGCTTTTCGCTCGGGCCCTCCACAACGGCTGACGTCATGGGTCAACAAAGGGCTTGACTGGGGGCCGCCCAAAGACGTACCCCTATTGCAGGGCCGGATTCGAGACCTCCAAGAGAGGGAGATTAATCTGGTTGTAGTGATGCAGGTAATGCTGATTCGGCGTCTTCTGCCCTACAAACGTCGCCCCCTCCGCCTGTGGGAATTCAATCCGGAGGGACCACGAGCTCTTCAACACTTCATGGGTACGACACCCGTGGAGATGTACAAATTGTTCTTCGGATCACAAGAGGTGTGTCCGGAATTCACCGAGGACGCCGGCTTAAGCTGCCATCGCTCGGATACTCAAGTAAGTAGCCCTGTGTCCGGACATACCGTTTGTTTGCATATCTTGGATTTGCCCTTTAACCAATCGTCCTTTGAACAGGAGTGGATAGCGCAAGCAAAACTGATACGTTGTCCGGCCCCCCTCCGGAGACCGCGCCGGATCCCATGTTGGTCTAGATGCTGGAGGTTGCGCCCTCAGAGGAGGGCGAAGGGGAGAACAGAGAAACTACCGCCTCTACTAAGGTGGCTTTCAAGAAAGGGAGGATCGAGAATCCCTCCTTCCAGGGGGAGAAGAGGACCGCTTCCGAAGATCCGGAGGCCAAGGCCTCAAAGCGGGGGAAGAAATCTTCACCAGAGGGTCCTGCGCCAGGAGAAGCCCCGGCCGCACTATCTCCCCTAATGAATCAGCCCTCCAGCGAGCCGTAACTAGAAAAAGGGGAGTTTTGTAATAAGGGACATCCCTATTTTTGCTTCTGAGGATAACCGAAGTTTTTACCTTGTAGTTCGGATCTCCGCCCTTCTCAGCTGAGCTCATCTTCGGGGGACCTTCGCCTAGAGATGATGGAGAGCGAGACGCCTCCATCTGCCACACCGCCAGGCGGGGCGGACGACCCTGAGGTGTCGTCGCGGAGGGTCTCCCCGAGTCCCGCAGAGCCGGAGAGTTCGGCACCAACTGATGTGCGGCCGAGGGAGCTGAAAAATCTGCTCGAGAGGGCGTCTATCTCAGAAGATCACCGTACATTAATGAGTATGGTGATTGAAAGAATTTCATCCGCTGAGAGCGGGTTGCATGATGCTGTCAGAAGTTTACTAGCGGGGTTTGAGGTACGTAAAAATGACATGCCTTTTGACAGTTTTGCACATAGAGTGCACCCTGTATAGATAGTAGCCCCTGAGACTCGGTACATTGTCAGAAGTGACAGCGTGCCGAGGATCATAATCTTAGTTTTAATATGTCGCCATTCCCATTCAGGGAGCGGAGCTTTCGGTGGCCAGCTGGACTGATAGAGTTGCCGAACTGAAGCGGCAACTGGATGTTGCGGATGCGGACATCATTCTGGTCAATAGACGACTTGACGAGTCACAAGGTAGGTTGTTTCTCCGTGGTCACCTAGTAAGGGAGCTGACGCCCACTCCTTACAACATGTATGCTTGATGCAGATGGTGCCGCTGCTGTGGAGGACCTTCGGGCAGAGCTTGCTCGAGCCAAGGAGCAGGCCAGAAGGAGTGATGCGGCTGCCTCGAAGGCAGCCGAAGAGTTAAAAGCCGAAAAGGTTGCTCACTGCCGAAGCAGGGAGGAGATGGCCAGAATGGCCATGAAGCTGAAGGATGTTACCGACCGCTATGAGGTTCTTGAAAAAGAACGCCAAGCGGAGCAAGAGGACCTGAAGAAGGCCACCGCCAAAGCCAAGGACGCCCGTTCTGCAATGAGGGCTATAAAGGAGGAGCTGCGTCAGGCCGGAGACATTGCGGCTGGAAATCCCTTTCTGCTGCGCAGGAAGTTCACAGATCAGAAGTATGCTCAGCTGGGCCAGCTGTGGGGTGCGGAGGATCCTTATCTAGATTTGGCGGCGAGTGCGGCGGATGCGGTTGTGCACTTCCGGAGCCAAAAGAATCACGAGATGGAAGAGCTGTTTTGGTCTCAATTCCACAGTCCGGAGCGTTCACTTCCGTTGACCGATCGGTTGGCTGAGTGGGCTGAGCTGAATAGATTGTCCGGACTTGCCATGACGGATGTAGTGGCTCATCTGTGGCCGGATAGGCCCAAGCAGAAGAGTTATTTTGGCTTATTGCAGCAATTCCTTGGGGCGGTGCCGCATATCAAGGCGATGCAGCGGTCGGTATGCATAGAGGGTGCACGGACCCGTGTTAAGACATACTGGGCGGAGATGGATGCCACCGCTGTTGCATCCCGGGGTTCGGACGAGAGCCGGTTACCCGCCGAGCACTATTTTGGAGAAGTCCTGCAGGGCGCTCGTTTAATAGAGTCGCAGTGCTCAAAAAATGTTATGTTCAAACGACATGTATGATTTATGAAACGATATTCATAATATAAGTGCTTTTTATGCTTGTGCGTTCAAGTATTGAAATATCTCCTGTGCAGCCGTTAATGTATACCTGTATATAACCTGAAAGCTGGCAGTCTTCGGCTTCAGCCCCCACGCACATGGTGCGGGGGTGTTTGCAAAAATAGCGCATTTTCACACTTAATCCAACGTCTTGGTCCTGTGAAGGAGGTGGTAGCGTAGCAAACTAGGCAGCCAGACTATAATGCTTTATCACTTTCACTTAGACATAGGAGTTCGAAGGTGGGGCTACGATGTAGCACCTAGGGGCACCGCTTTCTCCGAATTCGGGGCGCGTATGCGCCTGACCGGGAAACGGTCCTTCGTCAAAGCGGGGGAATTCTAGACATTCCGGTAGTCGATCGAGTGGTTGACCAGTCTCTTGCTATATCATGACAGTCAGTTTTCGGCTTTCTCTACTGATGTGCTCGCCCGGCCGAACCGGGGCACAATCGCAGTAGTTCTCCTGGTGCCGCGTTAGCCGATGATACGGAACGTAAGGCAACAAAACACAAGAGCCGGGCAAACCCAACATTTGACCAAAGACATGATTCGGAGCTGATGCATATAAGGCCTAACTCGAGACGCCGAACACTCCCTAAGGTATTCGGTCTTTATGATAACGGGCAGAACAATGCCCTAAGCCCCTAGTGTCCAGGTACGGGCGAAAATTTCTGACGCGGCTGATGCCAAAACGCCAGCGTCCTCATCGGTTATGGTAGGAAACCGGGGGATGTGTATCAACAAGAGACAGTAAGAAAGGTTTATGCAGGGTCTTAATCTGAAAAGAATCCTTGCAGCGGGTCCCTGCTGCAAGTCTACGCCTGTGTCTCCGTTGTGCTGTATCCTGGACGGGTGTAGCACGCTGTTCATCTGTAAAAGAGAAGAACTTAGTTTGGAAAGATATCGTGCAAGAAATGTATTTAAAACAGAGCATGAAAGAATGAATGAAGTTGAGCTTTTATTGGCTCTCATTGTTCATGCTCACAGCCCCTTGTAAAGGGGTATGCGGCTAGGAAGCCCCTAGTTTATTTATGCCGGACTCGCCTAGCCATTTCCGTGGTCTTAAGCGACCTTTCAAAGAGATAATGCCGTGTGGACCGGGCATTTTAAGTGTAAGAGACGCATAATGCGGTATTGCGTTAAAGCGGGCGAAAGCTTCACGTCCCAATAGTGCTTGATGGCTACTTTTAAATGGGGCGATATGGAAGATTAGCTTTTCGCGACGGAAGTTGTCGGATGAACCGAACACAACTTCTAGTAGTAAGGAGCCCGTGCAATTGGCGTAAGGGCCTGGCATCGCTCCTTTGAAGGAAGTGCTGCTATGGCGAATTTTGATAGGGTCTATCCCCATCCTGCGGATTGTGTCCAGATATAACAGGTTTAAATCGCTGCCGCCATCCATTAGGACTTGTGTAAATTGTAGTCCGTCGATTATAGGATCCAATATCAAAGCAGTCCATCCTGCGTTTCGAATGCTTCTGGAGTAATCCAGATGGTCGAAAGTAATTGGTTTTGACATCCAATCTCGGGATTCCGCTGGGGTGGACCGTGCGGCGCGTACTTTAGCAGGTGCCACACTATCGTTTCGTATTATCACGTGAAGTGAGTTTACAGTTTTGACTTCTTGTGGGAAAGTCTTTTGTTTTCCGGCGCTCTACTTGTGGGGTTCGTCATCGTCTTCGCTTTGTGTGTCGAGCCCCTTGTGTTCGGCGTTAAGTCGGCCGGACTGTTTGAAGACCCAACAATCTCGGTGGGTATGGTTCGCAGGCTTCCCGGGGGTACTGTGGATTTGACATATCCTATCCAAAATTTTGTTTAGGTTGGATAGCTCGTCACCGTTGTCCTTAATAGGCAGTGTTTTGTTGTTCGGCCGAGAGCTTTTGAACCCGGCGTTGACCGTCGTGCTCTTTGGGCCATTTTCTTTACTCCGGCGCTGATCTTTTCTGCGTCGTGATTTCCCATTTCCATCTCTAACCTCGGATGTACTCGGGTCGCTGGTGCTGCATCTTGCCAGCCAGCTATCTTCTCCCGCGCAAAAGCGGGTCATGAGGTTCGTTAGCGCGGCCATTGTTCTTGGTTTCTCCTGGCCAAGGTGTCTGGCGAGCCATTCGTCTCGGACGTTATGTTTAAAAGCTGCTAAGGCTTCGGCGTCCGGACAGTCGACTATTTGGTTCTTTTTGGTGAGGAACCTGTTCCAGAATTTGCGTGCTGACTCTCCGGGCTGTTGAGTTATGTGACTTAAATCGTCTGCATCTGGTGGGTGGACATAAGTCCCCTGAAAATTTGCTCTAAACGCATCCTCGAGCTCTTTCCAACTTCCAATAGTATTTTCTGGGAGGCTTTTGAGCCAATGCCGAGCTGGCCCTTTGAGCTTGAGGGGTAGGTATTTTATGGCATGGAGATCGTCTCCTCTAGCCATATATATGTGTAGGACGTAGTCCTCAATCCAGACTCCGGGGTCTGCTGTTCCGTCGTATGCCTCTATGTTTACGGGCTTAAAACCCGCTGGAAATTCATGATCCAGTACCTCATCGGTGAAACATAGTGGGTGTGCGGCGCCCCTGTATTTAGGTGTGTCGTTATCTTCGAATACTCGGCGTGTTGTGTTGCTTCCTGGAGCCCCCTTTTTTGGCCCATAAATAGACCTGACCGGGCCATCATTTTTGCGTGGATCTTTATGTGTATCATGTGCCGGCTTGTGTGCGGCGCCGCTTGCCGCTCTTAGCCTGTCATCTGGTCGTCTATCCGGCCAGGCGGCCTCTTTGCTTTTTGATTGTGGTGGCTCAACGGCCTCCTCGTCGAATTCGGGCAACAGCTTGCGCTTCGGATAGCTCTTTGCTTGGTGACTATTGCCGTATTTGTCCGCGGTCTTGAGTACTTTGCTCCATCTCATTCTGAGTACGTCTTCGACTGTTTTGAGCTTCCGCTTCTGCTTCTTCGAACTTCTTGCAGTGGCGACGAGCCTTTTGTGAAATTCTTATGCTCCGGTGTGAAGGAAATATGCCCTTGAGGCAATAATAAAGTTATTATTTATTTCCTTATATCATGATAAATGTTTATTATTCATGCTAGAATTGTATTAACCGGAAACATGATACATGTGTGAATACATAGACAAACATATAGTCACTAGTATGCCTCTACTTGACTAGCTCATTAATCAAAGATGGTTATGTTTCCTAACCATAGACATGTGTTGTCATTTGATTAATGGGATCACATCATTAGAAGAATGATGTGATTGACATGACCCGTTCCGTTAGCCTAGCACTTGATCGTTTAGTATACTGCTATTGCTTTCTTCATGACTTATACAAAGTTCCTACAACTATGATATTGTGCAACTCCCGTTTACCGGAAGAACACTTTGTGTGCTACCAAACGTCACAACGTAACTGGGTGATTAGAAAGGTGCTCTACAGGTGTTTCCGAAGGTACATGTTGGGTTGGCATAATTCGAGATTAGGATTTGTCACTCCGATTGTCGGAGAGGTATCTCTGGGCCCTCTCGGTAATACTCATCACCTAAGCCTTGCAAGCATGTAACTAATGAGTTAGTTATGAGATGACGTATTACAGAACGAGTAAAGAGACTTGCCGGTAATGAGATTGAACTAGGTATTGGATACCGACGATCAAATCTCGGGTAAGTAACATACCGATGACAAAGGGAACAAAGTATGTTGTTATGCGGTTTGACCGATAAAGATCTTCGTAGAATATGTAGGAACCAATATGGGCATCCAGGTCCCGCTATTGGTTATTGACCGAGAATGGTTCTAGGTCATGTCTACATAGTTCTCGAACCCGCAGGGTCCGCACGCTTAACGTTTCGATGATAGTTTTATTATGAGTTTATAAGTTTTGATGTACCGAAGGTTGTTCAGAGTCCCAGATGTGATCACGGACATGACGAGGAGTCTCGAAATGGTCGAGACATAAAGATTGATATATTGGACGACTATATTCGGACACCGGAAAAGTTTCGGGTGATTTTGGAGAAAACCGGAGTGCCGGGGGGGTTACCGGAACCCCCCGGGAGAGTATTGGGCTTATGGGCCTTAGGGGAAAGGAGAGAGGGGCGGCCAGCATGGGCCGCGCGCCCCCTCCCCCCTCTGGTCCGAATTGGACTAGGAGGGGGGGCGGCGCCCCCCCCCCCTTCCTTTCCCCTCTCCCCCTTCCTTCCCCCTCCTAGTAGGAGTAGGAAAGGAGGAGTCCTACTCCTACTAGGAGGAGGATTCCTCCTCCCTTGGCGCGCCCAAAGGGGCCGGCCGGCCTCCCCCCTCCCTCCTTTATATACGAGGGCAGGGGGCACCCCATAGACACACAAGTTGATCTACGGATCGTTCCTTAGGCGTGTGCGGTGCCCCCCTCCACCATATTCCACCTCGGTCATATCATCGCGGAGTTTAGGCGAAGCCCTGCGCCCGTAGAACATCATCATTGTCACCACGCCGTCGTGCTGACGGAACTCATCCCCGACGCTTTGCTGGATTGGAGCCCGGAGGTCATCGTCGAGCTTAACGTGTGCTGAACACAGAGGTGCCGTACGTTCGGTGCTTGGATCGGTCGGATCATGAAGACGTACGACTACATCAACCGCGTTGTCATAACGCTTCCGCTTTCGGTCTACGAGGGTACGTGGACACACTCTCCCCTTTCGTTACTATGCCATCACCATGATCTTGCGTGTGCGTAGGAAATTTTTTGAAATTACTACGTTCCCCAACACAGTGATGTGTCCGGTGTGAGATCGTCTGGACTGTTGTTTTCGCCGGGGATGGGTTGCTTGTCCAATTCATCCCGTTTGGATGGTTGCTTGGTTGCATGTTCGTCGTCCACTAGTTGGCGCTGCTCTACGGCTGGGTCATTATTGGTGCTGTTGTTATCGAGGCGAGACTTCGGGCGGCGCTTGCATCGTCGTTTTGGTTGCTTCGCCACGTCCCGTTGTTCCTCGTTATCACTTCCTTTTGGTGTATCCACCATGTATATGTCATGAGTTGAGGTGGCTTTCCAGTTCCCCGTAGGCGCTGGTTCTTGGTTGTCTCCGGCATCGTCGTCCGTACCGTCGATGTCTTCGGAGTCGAAGTCTAGCATGTCGGTTAAATTGTCGACAGTGGCTATAAAGTGGGTGGTGGGTGGGCTTTGATTTTCTTCGTCGTCCGCATCCCAGCCATCCTGACCGCAATTCGGCCAGGGCTCTCCTGATAGCGAGAGATACTTTAGCGAATTCAGGATGTCGCCAAAAGGTGAGTGTTGAAAGATGTCTGCGGCGGTGAACTCCATGATCGGCGCCCAATCGAATTCGATTGGAGGGGGCGCGGGAGGTTCAGAGTCCGGCGAGGAGTCTGGCACCTCAGAGTCACGAGCCTCGCCAGGGACAAAGTCAGTATTCGGCTCCATCGCCGTAGAGGTTGCAGCCCCCGAGGCGGTGTCCAGCCACCCGTCCTCGATCTGGGCAGCCAGCTCCGAATTGAGGATTGGAGCGGACTCGTGTGCGGCCTCCAGGGCACTGTCCGGCAGCAGAGTCAAATCATGCCCGTCGTGACAGTGCGGCGCGCTCGGCTGTGGCTCGAATCCGTCGAAGATCAAGTCTCCGCGAATGTCAGCCGTGAAGTTAAGGCTTCCAAATCTGACCTGATGGCCAGGGGCGTAGCTTTCAATCTGCTCCAGATGGCCAAGCGAATTGGCCCGCACTACAAAGCCGCCGAATACGGAGATCTGTCCGGGAAGAAAAGTCTCACCCTAGACTGCGTCGTTGTTGATGATCGAAGGAGCCATCAAGCCTATCGGTGATGACACAGAGGAACTCTCAATGAAAGCACCAATGTCGGTGTCAAAACCGGCGGATCTCGGGTAGGGGGTCCCGAACTGTGCATCTAGGCGGATGGTAACAGGAGTCAAGGGACACGATGTTTCTACCCAGGTTCGGGCCCTCTCGATGGAGGTAAAACCCTACTCCTGCTTGATTGATATTGATGATATGGGTAGTACAAGAGTGGATCTACCACGAGATCAAGGAGGCTAAACCCTAGAGTCTAGCCTATGGTATGATTGTCGTTCGTCCTATGGACTAAAACCCTCTGGTTTATATAGACACCGGAGAGGGCTAGGGTTACACAGAGTCGGTTACAATGGTAGGAGATCTACATATCCGTATTGCCAAGCTTGCCTTCCACGCCAAGGAAAGTCCCATCCGGACACGGGACGAAGTCTTCAATCTTGTATCTTCATAGTCTTGGAGTTCGGCCGATGATGATAGTCCGACTATCTAGACACCCCCTAGTCCAGGACTCCCTCAATGGGGATTGTGTGGAGAAGACAAAAAAGGAGAAAGTCTCACATTGACGAGGCTAATCAACGGGCTATGGAGATGCCCATCAATTGATGTCAACATGAGGAGTAGGGATTGCCATGCAATAGATGCACTAGAGCTATGAATGCTCAACAAAAGAAAACTAGTGGGTATGCATCCAACTCGCTTGCTCACGAAGACCTAGGCCATTTTGAGGAAGCCCATCATTGGAATATACAAGCCAAGTTCTATAATGAAAAATTCCCACTAGTATAAAAATACAACTTTATGAGACTCACTATCATGAAGATCTTGGTGCTACTTTGAAGCACAAGTGTGGTAAAAGGATAGTAGCATTGTCCCTTCTCTCTTTTTCTCTCATATTTTTTTTATTTGGGCCTTTCTGTTTCTTTCTTTTGGCCTCCCCTTTTTTTCGTCCGGAGTCTCATCCCGACTTGTGGGGGAATCATAGTCTCCATCATCCTTTCCTACCTCGGGACAATGCTCTAATAATTATGATCATCACACTTTTATTTTTCTTACAACTCAACAATTACAACTCGATACTTAGAACAAAGTATGACTCTATATAAATGCCTCGGGCGGTGTACCGGGATGGTGCAATGAATCAAGAGTGACATGTATGAAAAATAATGCATGGTGGCTTTGCCACAAATACGATGTCAACTACATGATCATGCAATGGCAATATGACAAAAGTAATGTATGTCATGATGATGATGGAAGTTACATGGCAATATATCTCGGAATGGCTATGGAACTGCCATGATAGGTAGGTATGGTGGCTGTTTTGAGGAAGATATAAGGAGGTTTATGTGTGATAGAGCGTATCGTATCACGGGGTTTGGATGCACCGACGAAGTTTGCACCAACTCTCAAGGTGAGAAAGGGCAATGCACGGTACCGAAGAGGCTAGCAAAGGCGGAAAGGTGAGAGTGCGTATAATCCATTGAATCAACATTAGTCAAAAGAACTCATATACTTATTGCAAAAATTTAGAAGTCATCAAAAACCAAGTACTACGCGCATGCTCCTAGGGGGATTGATTGGTGGGAAAAGACCATCTCTCGTCCCCGACCGCCACTTATAAGGATGCACAAGCCAGGTACACTTCATGTTTCAAATTTGTTACACAACTTTAACCATACGTGCATGCTACGGGACTTGCAAACTTCAACACAAGCATTTCTCAAATTCACAATTACTCAACTAGCACGACTTTGATATTATCACCTCCATATCTCAAAACAATTATCAAGCATCAGTCTTATCTTAGTATTCAATTCACTCAAAAAAAATTCACATATCTTGAATACCAAGTATATTTACATTAAGCAAATTACCATGCTATTTAAGACTCAAAATAATATAAGTGAAGTATGAGAGTTCATCTATTTCTTCAAAATAAAACTACCACCATGTTCTAAAAGATATAAATGATGCACTAGAGCAAATGACAAACTACTCCGAAAGATATAAGTGAAGATCAATGAGTAGCTAAATAATTATGCAACTAGGCGAAGACTCTCTCTCATTTAATAATTTAAGATCTTGATACTTTATTCAAACAGCAAGCAAAGCTAAATAAAACTACATTGCAAGGATAGCACAACTCATGTGAAGAAGCAAAAACTTAGGCTCAACCGATACTAACCGATAGTTGTTGAAGAAGAAAGGTGGGATGCCTACCGGGGCATCCCCAAGCTTAGATGCTTGAGACTTCTTGAAATATTATCTTGGGGTGCCTTGGGCATCCCCAGGCTTGAGCTTTTATGTCTCCTTAATTCCTCTCATATCATGGTTTCTCTTTTTATCAAAAGCTTCATTCACAACAAACTCAACAAGAACTCGTGAGATAGATTAGTATAAACCAATGCAAAACCTTATCATTTTCTACTGTAACAAATCACTTAAATAATTATTCAACATTGCATACTAAATGCCTCTGCATATTTAATACTCCTATCTTCAAATAGAATCATTAAACAAGCAAACAATTGCAAACAATGCAACCATAACAGCAATCTGCCAAAACAGTACAGTCTGTAAAGAATGCAATAGTCATCATACTTCCCTAACTCCAAAAATTATGAACTAAAATTCCCACTGTAATAAATTTATCAGAGCTCAATATGCAAAAAGATTCAACATTATACCACTCTCTGACTTTTCTAGGGAATTTTTGCAACAGCGGTAAACTTTCTGTTTTTCAAACAGCAACATGTATACTAGCAAAATAAGCATGGCAAAGGCTATCCTTGACTTTTTTTATTGAAACTAAAGATGCAAAACATCTATCTATTATATTATTAAAACAACAGAAAAGGAACGGTAGAAATTAACCGGTGTAAAGTTATAGTATTTCAACGGCTGAGATCCACCAGGTGAAATATGCATATGCAATTGACTACCCGTACAATCACAAGCATGCACGAGATGGACTGCATATAGGCACACGTATGTATTGTGAGTCCAATACAATTACGTGTGTGCTGCATGTCCCAATTGGAAAGTAAAAAGGCAAAACAAATAATAAGATATTTTTAGAACGACGGACAGCTGAGAATTATCAGCTAAAGTCTCCGTACAAGATATTGGCTTCGGAGATAAAAGCACTAGCACGGACCGGATGAACAATTACGTACTGTCCGAGTCCAGTACAATTAGTATGAGCCCTACGTGTGCTGCATGTCCGGATTGGAAAGCAAAAAGGGTAAATAAAAAAAATAAAGTGCTTACAGTACAGGCTACTACTACTAATCCCATGAGGTGTACCTGCAATCAACGAACATGGTAAATTGAGTAATTTATTTATGGGCTTCATACACGCTGTGACCTAATGGCTTGGCGACATGGATGCAGGGATTGAATGGGATAGGTAAGTCAAATTATTTTCTGAAATTTTTTGTGCTAATTCAAAAGTATTTTAAAATTGATATACATATACTTCGTTGAATTTCTCGGTTTATTACAATAACTCTGATAAAAAAAGTTGACATGTCCTTAAAAACTTTGGCACCATATACAATTGAATAAATACTTATCAATTGATCACGGTGATAGCTATTCATACGCCAGATTCTTCTAATTTCTAATAATATGTTTTGTGATAATCATTTTTTTGTTAAATGTCGGGTTAAAATGAAGTACTAACAAGCCGAGCAAACAACATATTTGCATGGCTAGATGTGTTATGTATTATTAGATATATACGTCGTATCTGATAATAATTTTGAGATATTTTTAAGATGTTAGATCAAAAATCAATTGCCGGTCGTGATGATAATGAATTATCTATCAAATATTTTACACATGTTAAATCTAAGATAACTAGCGTTGTGCCCGCGCATTTGCGCGGCTAGATTGACTATATATATATATTGTGTCGAATTTGTTTCCATGCCAACTATGTGTCCTCTCTCTCAAGTATTATCTGACTTAATTAATTTTCTACTAACCATATATCATATAAATAATTAAATATACTGAAGTCAAACGCAAGTCTCCAGGAAACTTGATCGTTATAGTACCGAGTACATTATTGTTTGTTGATAAAAATAACTTGTAGACTTCAATATCATATTGAACCTCATGTTTCTGAGAAATTCTCCACCAAGAATTAAATCTAAACATGAATGGATTCTAGGCACCAATTCTTCTCTTCTCGTGTTAAACCAAAATGTATGCAAAAATGATTCTACCATGATTAATCTTACAGTTACATATTTCATCACGTGTGGACAAATGTCATGCCTTTTTTTGTCAATGATTTTTCCATCATAAGTGACGTATAGTTAACTAAAAATAACCATTCATTTATATATTTTACTGTGTGTTTGACGGGAACGATGCGTGCTTATGGTATTTTTTGTATTGTGTTTTCTTTCTGAACCTCCTATCACATGCCATGTTTGGATGTGCTCATGTGTGTGCATGCCTTCATTAGATCGTACGGAAATGCATGAGGAAAGAACACAATCTATTTTAACAAACCTGATACCTTGGGCGTTTGGTTCAAACAATTCTTTTGATGGACCTCCATTTGTAAACTTGGGGTCAAATCATGCGATTAGAAAATAATGGGAGTGCAAGGGATGCAAATTGCAGTTACACAATGAGTCGTCAAATCCTCCCTCCAAGGTCATCTGTGGCATGCCAGGCTTGCCCCTGTGTTTGTGGTGTTTGGGGTTGCCCTCCATCCTCGCTATGGTCATCAAATTTTGTTGCCTATCACGAAATCGATAACAGCATAGTGGACCTGAATCATGGGTTTTCGACACCATAGACCTTGACATAGATTCAGGACACCTTGTGTGCTCATCTTCTGCGCCGGTGCTAGATCACTATCATCTTTGGAGCTCATCACATAATTTATGTTTGGTCGTTTCAGGGGTTGCTGCCATCTTCAGATCCAATCCGGCTTCTAGTTCCCACCGAATAACCTTTAATTTGTGTGCTTCTCCAGTTTTCTGACCATGCACAAAATCTAGACGCGAGATAACTTCCACTGGTGGAATACTATTTGCTGATGCTTTGTATACATCAGTGACACGCTTATCCAATATTTTAATGGATCCAAGAATATAGCTGGCTCCAGCGACCTCAACATGCACGTACGACATCGGCTATTTTTTTGCGCCGTCCGCTGCGATAATCAATCAGAATGGAGTCAGGTTTGTCTTGTCATCGCGTATATCTAAGAAAAAGACACCATATATATAGGTGTATGCATTTTTCAAGAATACAATGGTCCCCCAATGAAGAACATAATTGCAGTTGACAATATAGGTTTGAAGTCTAAGAAATTCATAGTTGATATCCTGCTGAATGGTGCATAGCGGGGCCAAGGATCGGTGGTGGCGGCCTGGCACCAGTGTTGTTGTTGTCTGACCTTGTTCGAGGCCGGGGCCAGCGTGCACCCAGGTCTCATCTTTCCGGCCGTCAGCTTCCCTGGCTAAGGCCGTCTTGCAGTTGGACATCTCGTCCTCTGCATGCCCACAGGGCGGCGGCTTGCAGTCCCGCCCACATTGTCCTACGTGCCTGCGTCTGAGGCCGGCCTCTTGGAGTAGCTGCACTCTGTTCTGTCTGACGCGAGCATCGAGCAGCCGTGCGCGCTCGCGATGGAGACGCCGGCGTGGAGGCCGTCTTAGTCATGGTGTACGTCTGGGTCAACGGCGGTGTCCTATATATGGACGAAACTTCAAAGCTGAGGATGTCGTGTGGTATTCCTCTTGTACACCGTGCATACCTTTGTTAGAATCCTTAACTGCCAAAATATGGATCTCCATCTAGTCTACGTTTCCCTGATGGTGCATAATTGATGGGATTGTAGCCTTGCACGTATCTACCTATTACACGTTATTTGGTTGCTTGTGTCCATCTATGTTTATGCACGTACACGTGACCGAAGAACATATCCCCAGGCACGTGCACATATTCTATTGTTTCCAACTTTTTTTTCAACTCTTTATTAATGCATGTTATACGTGTCGGTTCAATATACGCTTTAGGCACGTAACGTAATATCTTTAAATCTCAGCCGTAATTATTCCTGATCAACGGTGCATATTATTTTAACGTATGTGGAAGACCGTGGTGTCTCGTTTGACTTCTATATTAATTATATAATAGATAGATAGATAGATTCCTTTCCGAAAATTTGTATGGCGTTAATTTGGAAGGACCTAGGCCATTAATATATTTCTTAAAGCATCTCAAATTTTCCCGATTACCTGCATACAATATGTTGTCAGATCTTTTGAAACAATATTCATCATGCATGTTATATCTACAAACTGAAAATATAACCATCATGCTTATACGTGCGAGCGGTAGGTTATTTGGTAATCTTACTAGAAAAAAACACATGAAGTGACATAGGCAATGATACACTACAGTTAGGGCCGTCCTTACAAGAAATGAGAGAAACGTTAAGAAATACTTGGTGTTTATATATGGGATATTTAGTGTTTTTCAAATACAAAAACGTTTGCAAAAAAGGTCTAGATGTGAAAATAAATGGACGCACCAACATATATAACAATAAATAACATATCCATCACAACTGGTGCTAAGAGATAACACATAGTGAAAATATAACAAAACTAATAACGATCTCTTCGCATAGCTAATTCCACCTTGCCATCATGTAACATCAGACGTAAACCACCAAGTCAACATGCATCTTTATCCATTGCCATACCTTTTTGGGCTCAGTAAGGAAGTCAAAGTAGAGTGAACAAATATTGCCGGTGACCCTAACAGTTTCCATAGTGACAAATGTCGAATATTAAACATTGGGCTTGCTACATAGAGAAAAGGTGGACTAAACAGTAATTATATTATGAAAATAATATAACCATTTTTAAATAAATAAGTAATAGTAGTGGTGGTGGTAGTAGTAGTAAAATATAGAGATGCTACTACGTATAGGTATTTGAATTTAATGTTTAGACAAGATTTTTTCAGTGCTAATACGAGCTTATTATGAATTGATATCCTTGAAATGATACACTTCATAATATAAGATTTTTTTTTGATAAGAAACATGAAATCATATTTAAGATGCAAAAAATAAATAAGGACACATTATGATTCTAGCCGCGCAAATGCGCGGGATATTCCGCTAGTTATTCTAACAGCAAGCTAATACTAACAAAAGAAAATGGCGCTCCAAGCAAAACACATATCATGTGGTGAATAAAAATATAGCTCCAAGTAAAGTTACCGATGAACGGAGACGAAAGAGGGGATGCCTTCCGGGGCATCCCCAAGCTTACGCTCTTGGTTGTCCTTGAATATTACCTTGGGGTGCCTTGGGCATCCCCAAGCTTAGGCTCTTGCCACTCCTTATTCCATAGTCAATCGAATCTTTACCCAAAACTTGAAAACTCCACAACACAAAACTCAACAGAAAACTCGTAAGCTCCGTTAGTATAGGAAATAAAACAACCACTTAGGTACTGTAATGAACTCATTATAAATTCATATTGGTGTAATATCTACTGTACTTCAACTTATCTATGGTTCATACCCTCCGATACTACTCATGGATTCATCAAAATAAGCAAACAACACATAGAAAACAGAATCTGTCAAAAACAGAACAGTCTGTAGTAATCTGTATCAAACGTATACTTCTGGATTCATCAAAAAGAATCAAATCAGAAGCACATTTCTGTGAATTAACAAAACTAATCTACTGGGTGCAAAAGTTTCTGATTTTCAGTAGGATCAACACAACTATCACCGTACGCTATCCTAAAGGTCTTACTTGGCACTTTATTGAAACAAAACCAATAAAACATGATTAATACAGTAGCATAATCATGTGGACACACAAAAACAGTAAGGATAAATATTGGGTTGTCTCCCAACAAGCGCTTTTCTTTAACGCCTTTCTAGCTAGGCATGATGATGATAATGATGCTCACATAAAAGATAAGAATTGAAACATAACGGGAGCATCATGAAGCATATGACTAGCACTTTTAAGTCTAACCCACTTCCTATGCATAGGGATTTTGTGAGAAAACAACTTATGGGAACAAGGATCAACTAGCATAGGAAGGTAAAACAAGCATAGCTTCAAGATTTTAAACACATAGAGAGGAAACTTGATATTATTGCAATTCCTACGAGCATATATTCCTCCCTCATAATAATGTTCAGTAGCATCATGAATGAATTCAACAATATAACCAGCACCTAAAGCATTCTTTTCATGATCTACTTGCATAGAAAATTCACTACTCTCCACATAAGCAAAATTCTTCTCACGAATAATAGTGCAAGTATCATAAGAGACTTGAACACTACAAATTGTTTCCACATTAAAAGAGTAATGTTCAGAAAAAGGGTAATCATAATCATGACAAGATTTGTAAATATAATCATCACCACTTTTTATAGCATAAGTTTCATCACAATAATCATCATAAGCAGCAACTTCGTTCTCATCATAATCGATTGAAACCTCTCCAAGATAGTGGAATCACTAAATAAAGTTGACACTCTTCCAAATCCACTTTCGTATTCATCACAATAAAATTCAACATCCTCCAAAATACTGGGATCACTACTTCCTAAAGTTGACTCTCTTCCGAACCCACTTTCATCAATATAATCATCATAGGTAGGAGGCATGCTATCATCATAACAACTTTGCATATCAAAACTTGGGATGCTAAAAATATCATCTTCATTAAACATAGCATCCCCAAGCTTGGGACAAACATTAATTCCAGAAAATATATTCTCAAATATTTCATCCCAATCAAACATAGCTTCCCCAAGCTTGGGCCCTTTCATATCATAAGCATAATCACTCTCATCATTAAAAATATCGATAGCACCAATAGTATAGCAATTATCATCATCACAATGAGTAGTAGGAGCGACATCATTTGGGAGGGATACCTTTTTACCTTTGTTGCTCCTTCTTTTCTTTTTCTTCTTCACATTATGTGTAGGTTCAACCTTCCTCTTTGAGCTCCTTATTGATGAGATTGGTTGAATAGAAAGCTCCTCCTCGTAACCTGATTCATCACATGAAATAATAGGAGGAGATTGGGAAGTCTCTTCCCTTTCACTAGTATTCTCATCATCCTCTATTTGTTTTCTTTTCTTTATGTAATTGGCAATATAAGGATTTTCAATGCAATTCACCTCATAATACACATAAATTTCTTCTAGATCAAAACCAAGAAGTTTGTAACGGGCAAATTCTGGAAGATAATTAGTTAAACGTTTCATTTCTTCGCAACCCATAAGCAAGCTAAGCTCATTATAATGTGCAAGGGAAATCAACTCATCACAATTTTTGGACACGATTAGATGATGAAACAATTTGCATCGGATAGCTAAATGACCACTATCATTGCAAAGTCCACAAGTATGGCCAAGAAAATTTGAATTTTCAGCACAAACATCTAGCCTTTCTTGCAACATTTTAGTTTCTAAGTGCTTATGCCTCTTGCAAGAAATATCTTCTCTATTTGGTGTGTTCATGCAAACATGCACTCCACAAAAGTTGACATGCTCATAAGAGATATTTTCATCATAACTAGTGCAATCATCATTAGCATCATGGATATTCAAAGAATTCGTACTAACAACATTGCAATCATGCTCATCATTCAAAGATTTAGTGCCAAACAATTTAGAGATTTATTCTTATAGAACTTGAGCACAATTATCCTTTCCATCATACTCACGAAAGATATTAAAAAGGTGAAGCGTATGAGACAAACTTAACTCCATTTTTTGTAATTTTCTTTTATAAACTAGACTAGTGCTAAAGCAAGAAACAAAAAGATTCGATTTCAAGATCTAAAGATATACCTTCAAGCACTCACCTCCCCGGCAACGGCGCCAGAAAAGAGCTTAGTTGACGGGGTGTGAGTGAGTGCCCTTTACCTTTGCCTCCCCGGCAACGGCGCCAGAAAAGAGCTTGATGTCTACTACACAACCTTCTTCTTGTAGACGTTGTTGGGCCTGCAAGTGCACAGGTTTGTAGGACAGTAGCAAATTTCCCTCAAGTGGATGACCTAAGGTTTATCAATCCGTAGGAGCCGTAGGATGAAGATGTTCTCTCTCAAACAACCCTGCAACCAAATAACAAAGAGTCTCTTGTGTCCCCAACACACCCAATACAGTGGTAAATTGTATAGGTGCACTAGTTCGGTGAAGAGATGGTGATACAAGTGCAATTTGGATATTAGATAAAGGTATTTGTAATCTGAAATAATAAAAACAGCAATGTAACAAGTGATAAACGTGAGCGTAAATGGTATTGCAATGATAGGAAACAAGGCCTAGGGTTCATACTTTCACTAGTGCAAGTTCTCTCAACAATAATAACATAGATAGATCATATAACAAGCCCTCAACATGCAACAAAGAGTCACTCCAAAGCCACTAATAGCGGAGAACAAACATAGAGATTATGGTAGGGTACGAAACCACCTCAAAGTTATCCTTTCTGTTCTATCTATTCAAGAGTTCGTAGTAAAAAAACATAAAGCTATTCTTTCCGCTCGATCCATCATAGAGTTCATACTAGAATAACACCTTAAGACACAAATCAACCAAAATCCTAATGTCACCTAGATACTCCATTGTCACCTCAAGTATCTGTGGGCATGATTATACGATATGCATCACACAATCTCGGATTCATCCAACCAACACAAAGTACTTCAAAGAGTGCCCCAAAGTTTCTATCGGAGAGTCAAGAACGTGTGCCAACCCCTATGCATAGGTTCCCAATGTCACAAAACCCGCAAGTTGATCACCAAAACATACATCAAGTGGCACATGATATCCCATTGTCACCACAGATAATCACGGCAAGACATACATCAAGTGTTCTCATAAAGACTCAATCCGATAAGATAACTTCAAAGGGGAAACTCAATTCATCACAAGAGAGTAGAGGAGGAGAAACATCATAAGATCCAACTACAATAGCAAAGCTCGGGATACATCAAGATCGTATCACCTCAAGAACATGAGAGAGAACACGAGAGAGAGAGAGAGAGAGAGATCAAACACATAGCTACTGGTACATACCCTCAGCCCCGAGGGTGAACTACTCCCTCCTCGTCATGGATAGCGTCGGGATGATGAAGATGGCCACCGGTGATGAGATCCCCCTCCGGCAGGGTGCTGGAATAGGTTCCCGATTGGTTTTTGGTGGCTACAGAGGCTTGCGGCGGCGGAACTCCCGATCTATCTTCTGTTCTGTAAGTTTTAGGGTACGTAGGTATATATGGGTGCAGGGGGTACGTCGGTGGAGCTACAGGGGCCCCACGAGGTAGGAGGGCGTGCCCGGGGGTGGTGGGCGCGCCCCCCACCCTCGTGGGCAGCCCGTATCTCCCCTGACGTGCACTCCAAGTTCCCTGGGTTGCTTTCCTTCCAAAAATAACTTTTCCAGTTGATTTCGTTCCGTTTTGACTCCGTCTGATATTCCTTTTCCTCGAAACACTGAAATAGGCATAAAACGGCAAATCTGGGTTGGGCCTCCGGTTAATAGGTTTGTCCCAAAAATAATATAAAAGTGGATAATAAAGCCCAATATTTCCTAAAACAGTAGATAAAGTAGCATGGAGCAATCAAAAATTATAGATACGTTGGAGACGTATCAGTACACATCAGTACTCCCTCCTTTCCGGTTTATGGTGAGTGGTGGAATATTTTTTGTAGTTTGCAAAAGCACCTAATTAATGCTCTTATTTTCTCAAAAAATTATGTTTATCAATGCATTAATTGCAATGCATGCATGCATAAAGTACATGCATTGGTCAATTTTCTCTTAATACTTGCATGCAATGATTTAATGCACCTTGGAATCTGAACATGTGTTGGGGAAAAACCAAATTGAGCCTTATAAAATGGAAAAACTAAAATTTTGAGATAAGCCCTATAAAACCGGAAAGGAGGGAGTAGAAAAAGAAGTACTCCATCCGGGAATAGTGTCGCACTTCAAAACTAGAACCGTCAATAAATTTTGAGCTTGCGTCTCATCACATTCCAAATTACTCCACGCTATATTGAATTGCAAACCTGGTCACACCGATCACAACCTAAACGATTTCCCACTTAGGAGCGTATTAGTACCACGCTAGTATATTGAATTCCAAACCTGTTCACACCGATCACAACCTAAACGGTTTCCCACTTAGGAGCGTATTAGTACTCGGTTATAAATACTAGTATGCCAAGATGACTCCACATTCCTCAACAACTCCTCATCCACAAAAACAAACAAGTCATTCAGCATTCTTCCCTTGTGTCTGCCATGGCCAGCGTGAGTTCTGGGTCGAGAGATTTCTACCAGGGAGAGGCGAGCATGGAAGCGGAAGCATGAGAGATGTCCCGCCTCGCTACGAGAGCAGACGACATGTCCCGCTGCACAGAAGTAGCAGCACAGAGGTCCCGCCGCGCCGCTGAAGCAGCACGGAGGTCCTGCCGCGCCGTCGATGCAGCAGACTGGTCCGACCGCGCCACCGAAGCAGCAGAGATGTCCCGCCGCGCCACGAATGCAGCAGAGATGTCCCGCCGCGCCGCGGCGGCCTGGGAAAATTTCTCGCGGGCAGGCGATGACTGTTACAGGCGCATGCATGCGATCGTCCATAGCCAGATGGATCAGATGTCTGGCTTGGCGAGGTTGCAGGACGACGTGAAAGCCTCGTTTAAACAGGCAACCGGCGTCATCCGGCAACTAAGGGAGGGCAATGAGAGGCTCCGGGCCGAGCGTGACCTGCTGAGGGAGAAGATTGTCCGAAGTGCAGACCAGCAGGAGGAGACCAGTGCCTTGTTGAAGAGGACCGACGTCATCGTCAAGAAACTTATGGACGAGAATGACATGCTCCGCAACGAGCGCCAAAGGCTGGTGGAGGAATCCGTGGATGTTCTCAAGCAGCGTCTTGAGGACACGAAAGAGCTCATCGCCGCTCGCCGGGGAGACTAGTTCCCGCGGCCTGCAGCAACGCATCAAGAAAGTAGAGATCAGCGAGCCAGATCCTTGTCTTCCTTCTTCTTTTACCCTTGTGTATTTCGGGCGTAGCCGCATGTGGCTTTTTTAATTATCTTTCTAATCATGTAAGACAATTAGTCGTCCTTATCTTTCTATGGAAGATCAATGTTGCGAGCCTGGAATGAAGAAAACTCTTGCTGTGGCGACCCTGGCGTTGTTGTTCTTCTAGTTGATGCTAGGCTTCCTTCAGTTTCCTGGTTTCTTTTGATGTAATAATCGGTTTAGGATGTCAATTGTGTCGTCGGTTGTGAAATGTTGCGTTCTAGCGCGGATGTTTAGCCTTTGTTGGCCTCTTGGGATGTTGCGATTTCAATCTGGTACTTTTAGTCCTTCGTGTTAGGCTGGAGTTGTGCTAAACTTCTTGTGAATTGTGGTGGTTTTCAGTAATGAAAATCGGAAGGGGCAAGCCCTTCTTTGATCAAAAAAATCGTCCTTATATATTCATCAGTCTTGCTATAAGTCGCAGTAGATGCTATATAGGTCCGTCGGATCTTACATCAAGATTTGTGCTGTCAGGTTTTCTTTTTTCTCTCTTAAATCTCAGTCGAGTGAGACATAGCCACGCCATTAAACAGAGGCTCGAGCGCCATTAATGGAGACCTTGGGAGAGAGGTGGACGGCAGATGGAGGTCAAAGGGCTCTCCTCCCGATAAGCACGCGCAGGGGTCTGATCGCACGCCTCTCATACTCAAATAGCTACCCTGCACGGCGCCTCCTAGCTAATAAAAAATGGGGACACGTGGCAACACGTAAATGGTACTAGTAAGTAGAACGCCCACGGTTTCAATAATACTTGTGTTTCCGATTGTAACGTGACAACACTTGTTCCAAAATGACTTTGTTGATTGTTAATGTGTGCGCCTTCGCAAATCGGACTGCAAATTTACCACAGCATGTTGGTGCCATGTCATGGCACCAAGCCAAGTTTCATTATTTTCATGCGTGTTTTGGATTTACAGGAATTAAAAAACTAAGTTTCTCAATGTTTCCAACCCAGCCACGACACCCAGAATTTTGAATTTCATTCCCATTTCTTGCATGGAACCTAGAAATTTACCCGAGGACACACATGTGATTTTTCAACCAACTTTGGTGCACTGGAACATGTGCTTGTATTTCAAATTTGAATTATGCACACAAAGGTGACACGTTCCCTCCCAGAACCACGAGCCTTCTTGAGAGAAGCTCCGATTTGCAAGAAGCTTATACCAAAATTTGTTCCTATTCGGCCAATTTTTTTATACCACGGCATGGTACTACCATGACATGACACCATGCCAAGTTTCATGATTTTAAAACCAAGTTTCTCAATGTTCTTGACCGAGCCATGATGCCCGGATGTTTGAATCTTATTCTCATTTTTTGCATGGGAGTAGAAATTCACCCGAGGACACAAATGTGATTTTCAACCAACTTTGGTGCACGGGAGCACGTGCTTGTAGTTCAAATTTGAATTATGCACATTAAATGACCAAAAACTCAACTAATGTGTAAATAAGGCCAAACGAAGCAGGAATGATTCCAAAATTTAACAGGGCACTCATGTAGTTCTATGTTGCCTTTGTAAATAAACTCAAGGGGGACAACGTACATCGTTTCGCACTCAAAGGTGACACGTTCCCTCTTAGAACCACGAGCCTTCTTGAGAGAAGCTTCGGTTTGCAAGAAGCTTATACCAAAATTTGTTCCTATTCGGCCATTTTTTTTACTACAACATGGTAGTACCATGACATGACATCCATGCCAAGTTTCATGATTTTCAGACGTGTTTTGGATTTACAAGAATTTTAAAACCAAGTTTCTCAATGTTCTCGGCTGAGCCACGATGCCCAGATGTTTCAATTTTATTCTCATTTCTTGCATGGGACCTAGAAATTCACCCGAGGACACAAATGTGATTTTTCAACCAACTTTGGTGCACGAGAGCATGTGCTTGTAGTTCAAATTTGACTTATGCACATTAAATCACCAGAAACTCAATTAATGTATAACAAACGACAAACGAACCCGGAATAATTCCAAAATTTAACATGGCAATAATGTAGTTCTATGTTGCCTTTGTTAAGAAACTCAAGGGCGGGTGGGGGGTGGCACGTTCCCTCTTAGAAACCACGAGCTTCCATATCGGCCCAATTTTTTACCACAACATGTTAGTGCCATGACATGACAACATGCCAAGTTTCATTACATGAATTTAAAATCTAAGTTTCTCGATGTTCTCGGCAGAGTCATGACGCCCAGATGTTTGAATTTCATTCTCATTTCTTCCATGGGACCAAGAAATTCAACCAAGGACACACATGTGATTTTTCAACCCACTTTGGTGCACCGGAGCATGTGCATGCAATTCATATTTAGATTATGCACATTAAACGTCCAGAAACTCAATTAATGTATGAAAAGGCCAAATGAACCTGAAATAATTCCAAAATTTAACAGGGCACTCATATAGTTCTGTGTTGCCTCTGTAAATAAAATCAGGGGGGAGGCAGCGTATATCGTTTCGCACACAAAGGTGACACGTTCCCTCTCGGAACCACGAGGCTTCTTGAGAGAATCTCCGCTTTTGCAAGAGGCTTATACCAAAACTTGTCCCAATTCAGCCAAAAATAATACGTATGAAAACAGGGTTTAGATTATCCCGAACATCTCGCTACCTAGACCAATAATGTACTATGATTTGAATTCAACATAAAATGGATACAGATATTTGAATTAGAGAGCGTATGGTACATGTAGTTCATAGTGAAATATGATTACTGCTATATGCATGTCTTTTTGTTATCAAGATAATATTTAAATTATTGTATAATTTGACAACAATCATATTCAAATAAGGAAAATTGATTCAAATTTAGTCCATATGGTAGACGACAATATATATGTTCACATGGTGGAGTAAAATGTTCATATATGATGGAAGATCAAAATGTATGACTACATCAATTATAAACCGCAAGGTCACCTAATGATATATTCGAATTCAACATAACGTGGATTCAAAAATTGAAATTCGAGATCATGGCATCTGTAATCATATAAAGGGACATTACTCTTTCTTTGGTGGGAATTGATTTGTTTTTTGTTGTTGTTGAGGGAAGTGCGAATCGATTTGGTACTGTGCAGGGTAATCATGTTCTCCCAATTTTTTAAATTTTTCTTGTAGTTTTTTCAATGGCATCTATAGCAATATAGTAAAAGGGGACATGACTCTCTTGTGTCTTGTATGATTTTTTTTACATGTTAAGTTTGTTCTGCCGAACAAGGAATCCGCACCTTGTTATCCCAAAATTTTCAAGCTCGAGTATCTTTTGTCTCACCAGCTTTGAAACTCCCGCTTCTTCAACCCGCGCCACGCCATGTTATCCCGAAATTTGGACGGGCGCGAGAACTCCCTCCTCATCCGAAATCGCTCCCGCAGCCCAGACACGTGAAATCCCCCTTCTACCACTCAGCCGGAAATGAAGCTCCACGTCGCGGTGTCAAAACTGGTGGGGGTATGCTAGCAACTTACCCTACATTTCGGACAAGCGCGTCCCTAAGCTTGGCTCCACCCACCCCTTCGCCCCCCACCCCCCCCACCCATTCGTACATGAGGCCGCCAAAACCCGCGAAACCCCACGCTCCTTCATCGGCCTCCCGACCGCCGCCCAGCCAGAGACTCTTCCCCTACTATGTCGTCCACCGCAACAGCTCGCCGTCCCTCATCCACCGCACCGGATGAGGATCCGTTGTCGATCTCGTCGTCCCGCCAGATCAGCCGCCCCGTCCTCCACCTCCAAGGAGCTACCCCGACGTTCACGTCATCTATCGCGCCACCTCAATCCCCACAGCGCTGTCTTGACCTGCCCCACCGGAACCACAGCATCGTCACCAATTCCTCCGATGAAGCCGAGGCCAACTTGGCGCCACCAAGGAGATTCTGCACTCACCGCTGCATTTTATCTTTTATTCGATCTCACGGGGCTGTCGGTGCTCGATACCGAGCAGACATGGCGTCTCCATCGACGGCGCCGACGCTGGCCACATCATCCATGACGTCTCTCCCCCATGTCGTTGCTTCCTCGGCGGTGACTTCCACAACGGCACTAGCTGCAGCTGCTCCGGCTCTCGCTCGCGCTGCGGCTCTGTTCTTGCTGTCGGTCACGTTGCTGCACTACTCCTGCTTTCGTTCATGCTGCTGCTCTGCTCTTGCTCTCGCTTGCGCTGCTGCTGCTGCTGCACGACCTCCGGCAGCTATAGGAGTTGCTGCTTTAGCACTCGCTCGCGGTGCTACTGCACGACTTGCTCTCTGCTAGTGCATTCCTTGCTCGAGCGTCTGCTGATTTAGATCACTGCTTCTCTGCTACTAGTGCTCGAATGCCCTAAACATCTATTGCAATGCTCTGTTACTAGTTCAATCAGTTTCAACAGTAAAATTCAGTATCAACTATGAAGTTCATTTTCTTTAGTTAAGTTCAGAGTGAACAGTACTTACAGCATCTGTCGGAGCGGCCGTGGCGCGGCTGATGCGTTTTACATCTAGCACTTTTTGGTGATGTATTTTACATCATCTATTGCAGATGATATTAGGGTCCCACTTCAGATTAAAGTTGTCTGTCTTGTCATGCTTCAGCCTCGTCGCCGTACACCTTAGCGGAGCTGCTCCAACGATGGAACCGTCCATCACAGCGGAGCAGTACCCTCGGCACCGTTTCCAGATGCCTCGGATCTTCTTCCCCACCTCCGACAGTCACACCAGCATCATCACCATCCTCCACGTCCAACCCAATGATGCTGAGGTCCACAAGGCTATGCCAAAGAGGTTGTACACTCGTCGCATCACTTTGTTTCTCCATTCCTCTGTTCTTCCAATTCATGTGAGCCAAACACCCAGGTTGACCGAAATCCGATGTTTCCAAATGCTCTGTTTTGCACGTGCATTCCTATCCTATTCATGTGTTTTTCCTGTCCCTGCGTTTATAGAATCCTCCAATTCTAAGGAGCCCTTACAGATTTACTTCATTTTCATATTGGCATCAAAGAAAACTCTATGTGTTATGTCCTGCTCCTGCCATGCCGTCATCCACCCCACCTGAGGTGCACCATCGACAGAAGCGTTCACTACAGCAGAGATCCCCCTGCAGACTTTCTTTCGCTGCCTCAGATCATCTTCCCCGTTGCCGGCAGCCACGCCAACTGCATTACCATCATCGACTGAGCAGATGAACCTGAGGACTAGACAGTTCCGGAAGAGAGGTCGCAGTCTTTCGTGTTTGCCTATGTTATACATCTGTTATTATTACCTACTACTTTATCGTTCAATCTTGAGTTTTGAATTGCCCATGGGTCTCATATCGAGCCAGCAACGAATAGTATCTGTCTACTATCTGGTTCATCTGGGGTCTTCTATGTGGTTCATGTTGCGTGGGCAACAAACAATAGATGATCCATTGTCTATCTTTTTAAACTGAAGCTATAATCTACCTGCTATCATTAGTTTTGGATCCATCCACTCATTTGCTATCATCAGTCTTGATTTTTGCATGCACCCCTTAGGCCTTACAAAATCTAACTATTTTTTTTATTATGCATGTCAAATATTGTACACAATCGTACTGAACATGTAGAGAAAAAGAGAAGACTGTTGCGTGCGAATATAATGTCATGCAGACGCTGCTCCATGGTGGGCGAAGTGCCCCCCCTCTCCTGCATTTCCAAATTGTATTCCAGAGGAAGATAATTGTTCAGATGGAGATTCAGAAGGAGCCGACCATGCCTGTTTACCACCTGAGGTGTTTGCTCTAACCTGGCATGCTGATGTTGGTCATATCATGCATATGGCGCCTTGCATTGCTTACATTATACATCTTATATGTCATCAGCTTAGTTTAGATTTGCTTTGTGTGAATGCCACCTGTTTGGTTTCTATATCATACTCCCACCATTCCTAAATATTTGTCTTTTTAGAGATTTCAACAAGTGACTACATAGGGAACAAAATGAGTGAATCTACACTCTAAAATATGTCTATATACATCCGTATGTGGTAGTCCATTTGAAATCTCCAAAAAGACAAATATTTAGGAACGGAGGGAGTATATGGGAATTATGCAATGCCATCTTCTTTAGCCAGGCATCATATACGTGAATCATGCAATGCCATCCTGTTTAGCTAGTCATCGTATATGTGAATTGTATCGTGCCATATTTTTTTCCATAATGTGTTCCATTTGTCAACAATGTTTATACATTCATCTACTCTTCCTGTGCATCAGCCACTTGAGTCGGTCATGGGAAAATCTGGAGTGAAAACAAGGTCTTCTGAGCAGTCAGTGCTACCTGTCGATGCAGATTTCTTGCTGGTTACAGATAGCTCCTCAGAGGAGGATTCAGAGAGAGATGACTAGTCGTATCCCCCCCCCCGAGGTGCATGCTCTAACTTGGCTGGGTTATATTGCTCATATCATGCATATGGTGTCTTGCATTGCCATGCCATCTGTTTAGATTAGACATGCTTTGTGTGAATGCCTCCTGTTTGCTTTCTATATCAGATATGTGAATTATGCAATGCCATGTTTTTCAGCCAGTTATCATATATGTGAATTATGCACCGCCATGGAGCCAGGCATCATATATGTGAATTATCTCATGCCATCTTTTTTTTCATTACGTATTCCATTTGTCGACAATCTGTGTATATTGAACTACTCTTCATGTGTATCAGCCATTTGAGCTGGTTATGGAAAAATCTGGAGTGAAAACAAGGTCTTCAGAGAAGGCAATGGTACCTGTTGAAGCATATATCTCGATGGTTACAGGGAGCTCCTCAGAGGAGGATTCAGAGACAGATGACCAGTCCTATATCCCACCTGAGGTGTATGCTCTAAGTTGCAATGGTTATATTTCTCATATGATGCATATGGTGTCTTGCATTGCTTAGTTTAGACATCATATGCACAATATTGAATTCTATCTGCTTAGTTTAGAGATCATACATGCGAGTGCCAGCTGGTTAGTACATGAATCAATTATGTCAATTATATCATGCCATCCTGTATACATAGACAACATGTATGTGAATTATTTCATCCCAACCTATTTTAGAAAGACATCATATAGTTTTGTCATGTCATCCTGTTTAGGTAATCATCATATGTTGAATTATGCCATTATATCCTGTTAAGTTATCGATCATATATCTGAAACTGTGTCATGCTATCCTGTTTAGTTAGGCATCATATATGTGAAATTGTGTCATGCTGTCCTGTTTGGTTAGACAACATATATGTGAATTACCACATCTGTCTATCATACAATGTCTGTACGTTTAATTTCTTTTCTTGTTTATCAGCCATTTGAATTGGAGGGGGTGATGGCAGTATCTAAGGGAGCAAAAACCCGTTCTTCACAAAAGAAAGTGCTACCCGTCGATGCAGATAGAACCATGGTTGTACTGGCCCACAAACTAGCCCCACCACACATAATCGAGACTCTTCCAGATTGCACACTTACACCGTTGGGCAGAGAACCAGCTACAACCCATCTAACCGCAACCCAGCGGATAGTAACCCACTTGTAGTTGACAAAGCACCATGTCCACCACAGAGTACCCCCACACGAGCATTTTGTAAAGCTACTGCAGTGCCCAAAGCACGAAGACCACCACAGCTAATCCAAACTCCACGTTCAAAGCAGAAGAGAAACTCTTCTCAGGTCAGATTCCGTAGCTATGGTCCATACTCCTTTGCTGTTGCATCACTGTATTTACTCATACCAACTAGTTTCAAATTTGAAGGATCCAATTGAAACTCCAATGGCGCAACAGGTATGTTTTAAACCTATTTCTTTAACTGGATTGATGTTCTAACTTCTTGCTCTATGTTGATTTCAGTTTAAGTTGAACAGTTATGTTCTCATGTGATGCACATTACAAGTGCTGCCAATGTTGTGTAGTTTCTCACACTTATATTCTGTCTATGCTGCTGTCTCTTAAAAATATATGAGTTGAACTGTGTCTCTATCTTGATTAGGGAACATAAACTAGAATGATATGGACAATATAGTGACCATAGTACATAGATATATGTTTGTTTCATGTTGTTATCCTGTCCACCTTACTACTGAACCGGTTTACCAAAATGAGTTTGGTATACTACAAGCTAAACCTGTGATGTGTCTGCTTGTTTCTCTTGTAGTATGCAAACAGAATATTGGAGAAGAGCACCCCACTATGCAATGGTAGAGAAAGTAATGCAGATAAGGTTCAAGATAGTGAGACAACCCTGTTGGTCTCCAAGAAAGGTGATAAAAACGATCTTGTAGACAGTGAGAAAACCCCACAGTCCTGCGTTGATGTAGTGTTCAAGTTACTGGCCAGTACCGCTGGCACAAGCTCTTCGAACTCGCTGCCTGAATCACTTCGGCTTCTTCAGTCTCAGCTACAAGCTGAAAGGCATCAGTCAGCTGTTCTGCGGCAAGAAGCCGAAGGACTGAGGAAGTCCCTGCAGAATTCAGATGCGTACTTTCTTGTGCAATAGCAAGCGCTGGAGGATTTAAGCGCCAAACAAGAGAAAGTTAATAAGCTTGCTAAGCATCTTGCCAGCATTATGGGTACCCAGGATATTGTTTCTTGAACTCTTCTGAAGTGGTTTCAGTTCTGGACTTGTTTTGCTGCGGCATTTATATGCTGTTGTGTTCCCTATATTTGCACTGGTGATGAACTTTGATGCCCAGTGGATGTAATATGTGTAATAGCCGTGATAGCCTAGCATAAGTTGCTTGCTTATTTATTTCCTTGTTGTCTTGTTTATTTGTTTGCTTGTAGTGAGTGCAGTTCTTTTTCCGCGGTTTGCTAGTGGCTGCAATAACCTATTTTTTAACCATGGGCTAATATTTACTGTAGTGACACTGGGCCTCCTACGGGCCGTAGAAACAGTGGGCCTTCTATGGGCCGTAGAAACAGTAGGCCTTCTACGGGCCGTAGAAACATTGGGCCTTCTACGGGCCGTAGAAACAATGGGCCTTCTACGGGCCGTATCATCAATGGGCCTTATACGGGTCGTATGATCGATTGGCCAAACATGAGCCAATAACAGGCCGCATTATGGCCGTAAACGGTCTAGAGTTTGAATCGTCCGTTCATGGGCCGACCATAACGGGCCATCGTTAATAGGCTGTATTTGATGACGCTATGAAAACGGCCCAATGTATTAACGGACCACAAACAGGCTGACTGTAACCAGGGGCTGAATTTGGCCAACAAGCAGAAAATGACAGTAACGGGTCGTAAGTAAACGAATGCTCGAAATGAGCACAAGAATAAATGGGCTCTGAGAAGGCCGAAAGATAACATGGGCTGGAAACGGCCCAACTGAAAAACGGGCCATTAATGGGTATAAAGTGATACACTGTTCATTACGGGCCGGTTTCACCATGGGCCGTTAATGGGTCTAAAGTGATACACTGTTCATTGCGGGCCAGTTTCACCACGGGCCGTTAATAGGCCAAGAGTTACATAGGGCCTCATATGGGCCGAAAGACGTCATGGGCCATACATGGGCCAGAAGTGAAAATGGGCTGGAATCATATTGGATGGCCCAGATGACGCTACTGGGCCTAATTCAGGTATGGCGTAATGGGCCTTGGGTTAGCGGGGTGTAAATGGGCTATATGCGTAATGGACCAAGTCAAACGGGCCGGCCTTTCTACAGGAATGGGCCTCTGTTGGGCCGTGCCACGTGTCGACGTATCATAGGCGCCTTCTGTCTAATGAGTGGATGAAATCTGTCCCAACAATGAGCCGACACTAAGGATGGCAATTTTACCCATGGACATGGATATCCATGGATATCCGACCCGAATGGATAGTGTCGGTGTCAAAACCGGCGGATCTCGGGTAGGGGGTCCCGAACTGTGCGTCTAGGTGGATGGTAACAAGAGACGAGGGACACGATGTTTTTACCCTCTCGATGGAGGTAAAACCCTACGTCCTGCTTGATTAATATTGATGATATGGGTAGTACAAGAGTGGATCTACCACGAGATCAAGGAGGCTAAACCCTAGAAGCTAGCCTATGGTATGATTGTTGTAATGTATGTCGTCCTACGGACTAAAGCCCTCCGGTTTATATAGACACCGGAGGAGGCTAGGGTTACACAGAGTCGGTTACAATGGTAGGAGATCTACATATCCGTATTGCCAAGCTTGCCTTCCACGCCAAGGAAAGTCCCATATGGACACGGGACGGAGTCTTCAATCTTGTATCTTCGTAGTCTTAGAGTCCGGCGGATAATGATAGTCCGGCTGTCCGGACACCCCCTAGTCCAAGACTCCCTCAGTAGCCCCTGAACCAGGCTTCAATGACGATAAGTCCGGCGCGCATAATGTTCGGCATTGCAAGGCGGGTTCCTCCCTTGAATAATCCAGAGAAGATCGTGAACACTAGGATAGTGTCCGGCTCTGCAAAATAAATTCCACATTCCACCGTAGAGAGAATAAAATGTACACTTAGTTCAATCTGCTGATGTATTACGCGGCGTGACATCACACCGCTACCAAGCCTTTGTTTTGAATCGTTTTTTACCATACCACCTCAGCACGTTTAGCGAAGCGGTTTCCTTGGCACGTCTTGTCAAAGCAGAGATCGTGTTCCCCCTATTCCGGGATTCTCATCAATACGTGCGTGGGTAACCCAACCGTTCCCGTCGCCACGCCTCCTCTATCGAAGGCGAATCCCAAACGGTCACGGAGACGGCCCTTGGTATTTCGCCCCCTTTATGAGAGGACCAAGACTCATCCTTGTTCTTCAATCTCGCAGCGAATCTCTTCCCCGCTCCCAGTTCCAACACCCAGAGCCTCCGATTCGAGCGCTTCGGATCCTCAACCATGTCCGGCTCCGACCTCCAGGGCCGGTGGATGCCCTCCTCCGTCACGGAGGAGGACATATTGAAGTTACGTGAAGCCAAGTACCTGGCCTACGAGGTTTCGCATAGGTTGCCTGCCCAAGGGCAGGCCGGGCCCGCCCCCGAGCCCGGTGAATACGTCGTCTTCGTATCCCACCTCCGTCGGGGTTTAGGCTTCCCGACGGACCCCTTCATGAGAGGGCTCCTGTTCTACTATGGGCTGGACTTTCACGACTTGGCTCTGGAGTCCATCCTCCATATCTCCGCATTCATTATCATCTGCGAAGCCTTCCTTCACGTCACTCCCCACTTTGGCCTGTGGCTGAAGACCTTCAAGGTGGAGCCGAAGATGATCGGGGGGTGTCAAGCGGAGTGCGGCGGGGCGACCATAAGCAAAAAGGCCGATGCCCCGTGGCCCGAGGGTTCCTTCCAAGAGGAACTCGGACTGTGGCAGCAGCAGTGGTTCTATATCACCGCTCCGAAGGGCAGCAGGCAAAAGCCGCCGCCTTCATTCCGCCCGGGACCTCCACGCCAGCTAATGTCGTGGGTCAACCAAGGGCTCAATTGGGGGCCGTCTGAAGACGTGCCCTCACTGCAGGGCCGGATTCGAGATCTCCAAGCGAGGGAGATCGACCTGATCAAGGTGATGCAGGTCATGCTAATCAGGCATCTTCTGCCCTGCAAACGCCGTCCTCTCCGTCTATGGGAGTTCAACCCGGAGGGACCTCGGATTCTCCAACACTTTATGGGTGCGACACCCGTGGAGATGTACAAGTTGTTCTTCGGACCGCAGGTGGCGTGTCCGGAATTAGCCGAGGACGCAGGCCTAAGCCAAAATCGCCCGGATACTCAGGTAAAAAGCTCAGAGTTCGGACATTCTGTTTATATGCCTCTCTAGAGTTCGCCTCCTGACCCGTTACTTTTCACAGGAATGGGTGGCGCGATCAAGGCTGATAAGGTGTCCGGCCCCCCTCCCAGAGACCGCACTGGAGCCCGTGCTGGTCAGAATGTTGGAGGTCGCGCCCATAGAAGGGGGCGAAGGGGAAAATAGAGGAGCTAATATTTCTCCCAAAGGGGCGACTGAAGAGGGGGGAACCAAGAACCCCTCCCTTCAGGGGGAGAAGAGGACCGCCTCCGAAGATCCGGAGGCCAAAGCCCCTAAACGTGGGAAGAGATCTTCCCCAGGGGGTCCGGCTTCCGGAGAGAATCCGGACGCACAATCATTGCCAAAGGATCGGCCCTCCAGCGAGCCGTGAGTATGAAAGAGGGAGTTAATTAGTAAGGAAATACCTTCATTTGTGCTTCTGTGGTTAACCGAAATATTTATATTTGCAGTTCGGATCTGCATCCTTCTCAGATGAGTTCATCTTTGGGGGACCTTCTTCCGGAGATGATGGAGAGCGAAACGCCTCCGTCTGCGGTGCTGTCAGATAAGGCGGGCGAGCCTGAAGTATCGTCACGGAGGGTATCCCCGAGTCCGGAGGGGCCAGAGAGCTCGGCACCCACTAGTATCCGGCCGGGAGAACTGAAGAATCTGCTTGAGAGGGCGTCCATTTCAGAAGATCACCGTGCGTTGATGCGTAGGGTGGTTGGAAGGATTTCGTCCGCCGAGAGCGGATTGCGTAATGCCGCCATGAGTTTGCTGGCGGGATTTGAGGTATGCAAGAATGACGCATCCTTTTGTCTTTTAACAGTTTTGCACATAAAAATGCGCCCTGTATAGATAGTAGCCCCTGGGACTCGGTAGGTTGTCGGGAACGACAGTGTGCCGAGGATCGAAATCTCAAGTAATGAATACCGTTGTTCCTATGCAGGTGGCGGATAGTCCGAGGGCTAGCCGGACTAATGAGTCTGCCGAGTTAAGTCAGCAACTTGACATGGCTGATGCAGACATCGCACTTGTCAACCGGCGACTTGACGAGTCGCAAGGTAAATAAGTTCTCCGCAGTCGCTTTATTTAAGGGGGTCCAAGCCCTCCTCTGATAAATTTTATGCTGTTGTACAGACGGTGCTGCTGCTGTGGAGAACCTTCGGGCCGAACTTGCTCGAGCTAAGGAGCAAGCCCGAAGGAGTGATGTGGCTGCCTCGAGGGCAGCCGGGGAATTGAAAGCCGAAAGGGCTGCGCACTGCCGAAGCAGGGCAGAGGTGGCCGAATTGGCCATGAAATTAAAGGATGCTACCGACCGCAATGAGGCTCTTGAAAAGGAGCGCTTATCGGAGCGGGAAGACCTGAAGAAGGCCACCGCCGAAGCCAAGGATGCCCGCTCTGCAATGCGGGCTGTGAAGGAGGAACTGCGCCAGGCCGGAGAGATCGTGGCTGGCAAGCCTTTTCTGCTGCGTCGCCGGTTTATGGATGGAAAGTATGCTCAATTTGAGCGGTTGTGGAGTCCGGAGGATCCGTATATGGACTTAGCTGCAAGTGCGGCCGATGCCATTAAGCACTTCCGGAGCCAGGGGGATCACGAGACGGAAGAGCTATATTGGTCTCAATTCCACAGTCCGGATCGCTCACTTCCGTTGACAGACCGGTTGGCCGAATGGGCCGAGCTAAATAGATTGTTCGGACTTGCCATGACTGACATCGTGCCCCATGTCTGGCCAGAGAGGTCCAAGGCGACGAGCTACTTCGGCTTACTGCAGCAATTCCTTGGAGCGGTGCCGCATATAAAGGACATGAAGCAGTCGTCCTGCATCAAGGGCGCGCGGATGGCTCTTGCCCATGTGAAGGCGCATTGTCCGGAGATGGATGCCACCGCTGTTGCCGCCCAGGGTTCGGATGAGAGCCGGCTCCCTGCCGAGCACCACTTCGGGGAAGTTATGCGTGGCACTCGTGTAATAGAGTCGCAGTGCTCGAAAAATATCACGTTCAAATGAACGTATTAGCTTGTAAATCGATGATTATGTTACAACTGCTTTTTATACTTGTGCGTCCCAAGTAGTAAAACTTCTCCTGTGCGGCCGTTTACATATACATTTGTATAACTTGAAAGATTGCAGTCTTCGGCTTCAGCCCCCACGCACAGGGTGCGGGGGTGTTCGCAAAAATAGCGCGTTTTCACACTTAATCCGACGTCTCGGTCCTGTTTAAGGAGGTGGTAGCGTAGCAAACTAGGCAATCCGGACTATAATGCTTTATCACTTTCACTTAGCCAGTGGAGCTCGAGGGTGGGGCTACGATATAGCCCCTGGTGGCATCGCCCTTCTCCGAAGTTGGAGCGCGTGTGTGCCTGACCGGGAAACGGTCCTTCGTCAAAGCAGGGAATTCTAAACATTCCGATAGTCGATCGAGTGGTTGACCAGACTCTCGCTGTATCATGACAGTCAGTTTTCGGCTTTCTCTACTGAGGTGCTCGCCCAGCCGAACTGGGGCACAATCGCAGTAGTTCTCCTGGTGCCGCGTTAGCCGATGATACGGAACGTAAGGCAGCAAAACACAGGAGCTGAGCAAACCCAACATTTGACCAAAGACATGATTCGGAGCTGATGCATATAATGCCTAACTCGAGACGCCGAACACTCCCTAAGGTGTTTGGTCTTTATAATAATGGGCAGAACGATGCCCTAAGCCCCTAGTGTCCAGGTACGGGCATGGTCTTCTGACGCGGCCGATGCCAAAGCGTCAGGCTCTGCTTTGGCTATAGGAAGAAACCAAGGGAGAATAACAACAAGAGACAGTAAAAAAGGTTTACGCAGGGTCTTAATCTGAAAAGAATCCTCACAACGGGTCCCTACTGCACGTCTGCGCCTGTGTCTCCGTTGCGCCGTTATCCTGGACGGGTATGCATGTTGTTCATTGCGGTTGTTTGTGCGCGCAGCCCCCTGTGAAGGGGTATGCGGCTAGGGAGCCCCTAGCCTACTGACGCCGGATTCGTCTATCCGAGTCCGGGGTCTTTGAGTGACCCTCGCACTAAAATGACGCCACGCGGACCGGGCATCTTGAGTGTAAGAGACGCGTAATGTGGTATGGCATTGAAGCGGACAAAAGCCTTTCGTCCCAAGAGTGCTTGATATTCACTTTCAAATGGGACGATATGAAAAATTAATTTTTCTCGTCGAAAATTGTTCGGCGATCCGAACACGACTTCTAGTAATATGGAGCCTGTGCACTTGGAGTAAGGGCCTGGCGTCACTCCTTTGAAGGAAGTGCGGATGTGTCGGATGTTAGCAGGTTTTATCCCCATCCTACGGATTGTTTTTGAATACAGCAAGTTTAAGTCGCTGCCTCCGTCCATTAGGACATTGGAAAATTGTAATCCGTCTATTATGGGATTCAATATTAGGGGAGTCCGTCCCGCATTTCGAATGCTTCTGGAATAGTCCTTGTGGTCGAAAGTGATTGGTTTTGATATCCAATCTCTACGGTCTACTGGGTTGGACCGTGCGGAGCTCTTTTTAGAAAGTGCCGCACTATTTTTCCGTATTATCACATGAAGTGAGTTTACTGCTTTGACCCCTTGTGGGAAAGTCTTTTGTTTTCCGGTGCTCTGCTGGTGGGGTTTATCTTCTTCGCTTGACGCGTTGAGCCCCTTGTGTTCGGCATTTAGTCGGCCGGACTGTTTAAAAACCCAACAATCCCTGTGGGTGTGATTTGCAGGTCTTCCGGGGGTACTGTGGATTTGACAAATCCGACCCAAAATCTTGTTTAAGTTGGACAATTCATCAGTGTCATCCTTGAGAGGCTGTGTTTTATTATTGGGCCGCGAGCTTTTGAATCCGGCGTTGACTGCCGTGCTCTTTGGGCTTTTCTCTTTAATCTGGCGCTGCTCTTTTCTGCGCCGTGATTTTCCGTTTCCATCTCTTATCTCGGATGTACTTGGATCGCTGGTGCTGCATCTTGCTAGTCAGCTATCTTCTCCCGCACAGAAGCGGGTCATGAGGCTTGTTAGTGCGGACATTGTCCTTGGTTTCTCTTGACCGAGGTGCCTGGCAAGCCATTCGTCTCGGACATTATGCTTGAAAGCTGCTAAGGCTTCGGCGTCCGGACAGTCGACTATTTGGTTCTTTTTGGTAAGGAACATGTTCCAGAATTTCCGTGCTGACTCTCCGGACTATTGAGTTATATGACTTAGATCATCTGCATCCGGAGGGCGGACGTAAGTCCCTTGAAAATTTGCTCTAAACGCGTCCTCGACCTCTTCCCAACTTCCAACATTGTTTTCTGGGAGGCTTTTAAGCCACTGACGGGCTGGCCCTTTGAGCTTGAGGGGTAGGTATTTTATGGCGTGGAGATCGTCTCCTCTAGCCATATGCATATGTAGTATATAATCTTCTATCCAGACTCCAGGGTCTGTTGTTCCATCATAGGCCTCTATGTTGATGGGTTTAAATCCTGCTGGGAATTCATGGTCCAGCACCTCATCGGTGAAACATAGTGGGTGTGCGGCGCCCCTGTATTTGTGTGTGCCGCTATCGTCGGACACTTGGCGTGTTGCCTTGCTTCTTGGGGCCTTCTCCTTTGGCCCGTAAATGGACCTGGCTGGGCCATCTATCCTTCCGAGTTTGTTGGTGGATTTATGTTTGGCGCCGCTGTCATAATTTGGCCTGTCATCTGGCCGTCTATCCAACCAGGCGGCCCCTTTATTTTTGGACGATGGAGGCTCTACGTCCTCCTCGTCGAATTCTGGTAGCAGTTTGCGCTTCGGGTAGCTCTTTGATTGGTGGCCATTGCCGTACTTATCTGCGGTTTTGAGCACTTTGCTCCATCTCATTCTGAGTGTGTCTTCCGCTGTTTTGAGCCTTCGTTTTTCCTTCTTCAGGCTTCTTGCAGTACTGACGAGTCTTTTCCGAAGGTTCTTGCTCTCCGGTGGCGTGTCCGGCATGAGGTCGTCCGGACTGTTATTTTCACCGGGCCTGGACTGATTATCTGACTCGTCATGTTCGGATGGTTGCTTATTTGCATGTTCGTCGTCCACTTGTGAGCCCTGCCGTATTGCGGGCTCCTTGGGAGCGTTGTTGTCGTCGAGGCGGGATTTAGGGCGACGTCTGCGCCGCCGTTTTGGTCGTTTATCGGCGGGGTCATCTTCTGCCGCGGCCCGTTTGTCCTCGTTATCGCTCTCCTTTGGGGTGTCCACCATATATATGTCATGTGACGAGGTAGTCCTCCCATGCTTTATATGCTCTGTTTTTTGTTCGTCTCCGGCATCGTCGTCCATTCCGTCGATGTCTTCGGAGTCGTAGTCTAGCATGTCGGTTAGATCGTCGACAGTGGCTACAAAGTGGGTGGTGGGTGGGCTCCGAATTTCTTCGTCGTCCGTACCCCAACCATCCTGGCCATAGTCCGGCCAGGACTCTCCTGATAGCGAGAGATGCTTTAGTGAATTCAGGATATCGCCAAAAGGCGAGTATTGAAAGATGTCCGCGGCAGTGAATTCCATAACCGGCGCCCAATCCGGATCGATTGGTAGGGGCACGGGAGGTTCGGAGTCCGGCGTGGAGTCCGGCACCTCGGAATCACGAGTTTCGCAGGGGACAAGATTAGTGTTCGGCTCCATCGCCGTGGATGTTGAAGCCCCCAGGGCGGCGTCTATCCACCGGCCCTCGATCTGGGCGATCGGCTCCGGGCTAATGGTCGAAGCGGATCCGTGTGCGGCCACCAAGGCACTGTTCGGCGGCAGAGCTAGATCATGCCCATCGTTACAGTGCGGCACGCTTGGCTGTCGCTCGAGTCCGTCGAAGATCAAGTCTCCGCGGACATCGGCCGTGAAGTTTAAAATTCCGAATCTGACCTGACGGCCAGGGGCGTAGCTCTCGATCTGCTCTAGATGGCCAAGTGAATTGGCCCGCAGTGCGAAACCGCCGAATACGAAGATCTGTCCGGGGAGAAAAATCTCACCCTGGATAGCGTTGTTGGTTGAAGATGCCATCAAGCCTATCGGTGACGACACAGAGGATCTCTCAATGAAAGCACCAATGTCGGTGTCAAAACCGGCGGATCTCGGGTAGGGGGTCCCGAACTGTGCGTCTAGGCGGATGGTAACAAGAGACGAGGGACACGATGTTTTTACCCAGGTTCGGGCCCTCTCGATGGAGGTAAAACCCTACGTCCTGCTTGATTAATATTGATGATATGGGTAGTACAAGAGTGGATCTACCACGGGATCAAGGAGGCTAAACCCTAGAAGCTAGCCTATGGTATGATTGTTGTAATGTATGTCGTCCTACGGACTAAAGCCCTCCGGTTTATATAGACACCGGAGGAGGCTAGGGTTACACAGAGTCAGTTACAATGGTAGGAGATCTACATATCCGTATTGCCAAGCTTGCCTTCCACGCCAAGGAAAGTCCCATCCGGACACGGGACGGAGTCTTCAATCTTGTATCTTCGTAGTCTTGGAGTCCGGCGGATAATGATAGTCCGGCTGTCCGGACACCCCCTAGTCCAGGACTCCCTCAGATAGGGTTTGGATATACTTTTGTGCCCATGGGCGGCGCCCAAACTCCACCCGATTGCTCGCGAGTAGGTCATGGATAAAATCTTGTACCCATGGGTATATCCAAACCCGACCCGATAGTATGCATTAATGGGCAAAAATCTGCTATCCCTAGCCACAGTCACATGTCCCACTGCAATTTTACACTTCCTTACGTAAAACTTGCAAAAGAAATTGAACAATCCCCACCGTAACTTTCATAAGTTGACATTCAATCCCCACTAACATACTCCAGTGCCCCTTCCCTTATTTTTATCTCCTTGTTAAATCACTCGTCATTCTTATCTTTTAGAAAAATACTGAATGATATTAGGTTATTAGTGGACATTGATTTACCATAAGTTGGTGTATTACAATAAGTGAAGCCTTAGCCTGCCACAAGGTGAATAATGGAAGAGCTTATGTTAATATTGTGTTATGTATTATCTACATGTCTTGAGAGGACCCAATGGATATCTAGTGGGTATGGATATTCATCGGGTTTGGACATGGACACAATTTTTCACCCATGGATTTTTTCATGGGCGGGCAAAGACTGTCTTCATGGATATGGATATGGATTTGATTTTGTTCAACCCAATCCAAACTCGACTGTCGGTGTCAAAACCGGCGGATCTCGGGTAGGGGGTCCCGAACTGTGCGTCTAGGCGGATGGTAACAGGAGACAAGGGACACGATGTTTTTACCCAGGTTTGGGCCCTCTCAATGGAGGTAATACCCTACTCCTGCTTGATTAATATTGATGATATGGGTAGTACAAGAGTAGATCTACCACGAGATCAGAGAGGCTAAACCCTAGAAGCTAGCATGGTATGATTGTTGTTCGTCCTATGGACTAAAACCCTCCGGTTTATATAGACACCGGATAGGGTTAGGATTACACAGAGTCGGTTACAATGGTAGGAGATCTACATATCCGTATCGCCAAGCTTGCCTTCCACGCCAAGGAAAGTCCCATCCGGACACAGGACGAAGTCTTCAATCTTGTATCTTCATAGTCCAGGAGTCCGGCCAAAGGTGATAGTTCGGCTATCCGGACAACCCCTAATCCAGGACTCCCTCACCGACCCATTGCCATCCTTATCTGACACGTGTTTCCTCCAGCCAATGACGATTTTACACGTGGAAAATCCCCATTGGTCGGGGCTTTTAACGGGTTATCGGATCCAAAACCCGACCCGACAGGTTAACGGCGTTTCGTTACGGTGGATGCCACGTGTCGGTCACCCTTGACGAAAGCACTTCTGTGATGCGCGATTTATCGTCATGGAAGTGGACACTTCCGTGATGATAATTTTGGTAATGTCATGGAACACTTCTACGACAGCACAGGTATGACTATCTTGATTCTGTCATAAATTTGTCATGGATGTACATGCATGACAAAAACGCGACCTACTGTGACAAACACGTATCATTACGGAAGTGTGTTTTTTTTGTAGTGCTATCCCGTAGCAATAACAATGCAAGCGAACCTGGCACCTCTAAAGCCAGAAATAGCAACGGCAAGCCCCGATGCAACAGACACAAGCGTCGAAGCAATGGTGACAATACCGATGACACTGCAGTCAACGCCGGATTCAGTGGCTCCAAGTCCGGCCAGCGGAAGAAGCCACTTAAAAGGAATAATCTGGGCTCATCCAGCTTGGACCACATACTCGATCATCTGTGTCAGATACACGGCACCCCCGATAAGCCAGCCAATCATACCAGCAGAAGTTGTTGGGTCTTTAAGCAGGCCAGCAAGTTAAATGCCGAGAACAAGGAAAAGGGGTCGCGAAGTGAGGACGATGAAGAGGAGCCCCGTCCACCGAACACAGGGGGATAGAAGAAGTTCCCCCCTCAGGTTAAAACGGTGAACATGATATATGTCACCCATATCCCCAAGAGAGAGAGCAAACGCGCGCTCAGGGACGTCTATGCGATAAAGCCAGTCGCCCCAAAATTCAATCCATGGTCGTCATGCCCGATCACCTTCAATCGCAGGGACCACCCGACCAGCATTCGTCATGGCGGTTCAGCCGCATGGGTCCTCAACCCAATAATTGATGGATTCCACCTCCCGCGAGTCCTCATGGACGGTGGCAGCAGCCTCAACCTGCTATATCAGGATACAGTGTGCAAAATGGGCATCAATCCATCAAGGATCAAGCCCACAAAAACTACCTTTAAAGGAGTTATACCAGGTGTAGAGGCCCGCTGCACGGGCTCAATCACATTGGAGGTTGTCTTCGGATCTCCGGACAACTTTCGAAGCTAAGAGTTGATCTTCGACATCGTCCCCTTCCGTAGTGGTTATAACGCCCTACTTGGACGAATTACATTTGCTCGATTCAATGCGGTGCCACACTATGCTTATCTATAAGATGCCCAGACCATGCGGTGTCATAACAGTCAATGGAAACACAGAGAGCTCACTCCATACTGAGGAGCACACAGCCGCTCTGGCAGCAGAGGTACAGAGCGGCCTTATCAAGCAGAACTTTAATTCGGTGGCCAAGCTCCTGGACACTGTCGAACGAGTTCGAACTACTCTGCAGCAGGACAGTCCAGCTCATCAAGAGCTCGACTAGCAATTTGGCCTCCGTCTCAGTCCCGACCAAATGGCGGCGTACGTACTATGCGTACATAACTACGCAATCAAAATATGGGGCATAGACAGAGGCGTAACGTTATTGTGGCCCATCATACGGCTCACACACATACCTTTTCGTTTTCCTTCTTATCATTTTTTCACATGCCCCTCCCGACGGCCTGATCATCGATCCTTTCGAAGGATATATATATACCAAGGCGGCAAGCAGTACGGGCCTGTGGGGGAATCTCTAGATGTTTCTTCTTAATGATCATTCTACCTGTCTTCAGGACCCGCACGCAGCTCCCCCTTGGTCTTGGTAGGTTAAATAGCCATATTGTTTATCGCACTATTTGTACAAATACGCTTTGACGTATTAATCAAATTACAATAAAAATAGTCTGCGGCCCAACTTATGTGGCATTAGCTTACTACTTCATTTTATTTCGTTATTATTATCGATTGCACCCGTACACTTTGGTACGCTTTAAATTCGCCAGTGGCTTCATTATGCTCCATACTACGGCAAGAAAGTTCGAACACTTTTTACAGTACAGTTCGGCACCCCGAATTTTAGCATTATATGCATTGGCTCTGAATCATGTCTTTGGTCAATAGTTGGGTTGCCCGGCTCCTGTGCTTACTACCTTACATTCCGCTCTATCGGCTAGGGTAATAAAAGGAGAACTACTGCGATTGTGTCTCTGGTTTATCCGAGCAAACACCTCAGTAGAGAAAGCCGGAAACTGACTATCATGATGTGGCGAGAGCTGGTCAGCTATTCGGAGGATTAAAATCTTTTGCGATTTTTTCCGCCTTGTGCGACGAATCGGCCTTCACCCGATCAGGTGTCTACAACACCCTAGTCCGGATTAAATACTAACTAGGTCTGTGCCTACATTTCTATTCGTCAAACTCCTATGGCTAAGTGAGGGTGATAAAGCCACGTAGTCCAATTGCCTGGTTCGTTGCGCTAAACACCTCCTTCAAGGACCAAACTTTTGGATAAAGAGTGTTTAGATTCATCCCGAACACCCCCATACTACCTACATGGGGGCTGAAGCCGATGACTGGCCAACTCTCAGATTTAACAAAACGGCCGCACAGGAGGTAAAATTTTAAATAACAAGCATTATATTACATAACGGCTCTGTTTCATAATACAGGAAGGGACAATATGAATGACTTCATTCAAAGATAATGTCTTTTGAACACTGCCCCTCTACAATGCGGGATCCCTTCAGGACATCTTCAAAATACCGCTCGGGCGTGCGGAGCTCTTTGCTCGCGGGCGGGCCCTCCGTCGTAAGCTTCACGGTGTCCATCTTCGCCCACTGTATCTTGACACGGGGGAAGGCCATCCGCGCGCCTTCGATGCAGACCGACCGCTTGATGGCATCTAGCCGAGGGCAGGCATTGACCAGCCGCTTCACGAGCCCAAAGTAGCTGCTGGGTATGGCTTCGGCAGGCCATAGCCGGATTAAATCATTCATGGCTAGTACGTCCACCCTATGCGGTTCGACCAGCTGTTTTAGTTGATTGCTAAAGGGCACCGGATGTTCTGGCGCAAGGTATTGCAACCAAAACGGCTTCTTCGTGGAGCTAACCTCTTTGGCTCGGAAGAACTCCGCAGCATCAGAAACACTGCGCGGCAGATCCGCAAATGCCCCTGGAGAACTCCAAATCCAGGTTAGTAAGAGATACCTTTTCTTCACATACTTGCTCTACATAATAAAGGCCTTACCCGCCACGATTTTTCCGGCCTCCTGGATTTCCCGGAGGGGCCCTGGGCTTCAACCCGGGCATCGTGTGCACTTTGGCGGGCCTTGGCAAGTTCAGACTCTTGATCCGCAATGTTACACTCCAAGGACTCGCATTTCTTCACGGAGTCCTGGAGCTCCTGTTGGACCTCACCGACCCTGGTCTCATGCTTCTCACGGGCGGCTTGTTCCTTGGCCGCTCTCTCCTCGGCCTCGGCCAGCGCCTTCTTGAGGGTCTCCACCTCGGTCGCCACTCCTAACAAATATCATGGCACTTTGGTCAGCACAAATCATTCATCCTTTCTGAATATACACAAGGTTATTGCATACCTTGATTGTCTTCCATCTATTTTGTCACACGGCCAAGCTCTTCCTCGATCCGCTCCAGACTCTGCTTCAGTCCGGATACGTCAGCAGCATGAGAGGTCGTAGCCAGCAACGATGCCTGCTTATTCATATAGACATGTCCGGTTAGTCTCCTGCGAAAGTTATTTAATCCTCTATCTGGTTTTTCTTTCCGAACACCGGATAGAGTCTTAGGGGCTACTGTCTATACTATGACATTCTTTTTATATAATTGTGTCGCTTACCTCAAAACCTGTTAGAAGGCTGGTACAGGCGTCAGTCAGTCCGCTCTTAATGGACCGAACCCTCTCAACCACTGTAACCATAAGGATACGGTGTTCCTCAACAATGGAAGAGCCTTGCAGCGCTTCCAGCAAATTATCCAGTGCCTCTGGATGGACAGAGGTCACCGGCGGAATAGGCGCACCTCCTTCTTTCGAAAGAGGCTGCTTGCCTGATTCCGGAGCCGTATAGGTCTCTGGAATTGTATTCGGCTGGGGGGGCGAATTGGATAAAGCCCCCATCGCTAGTTTCCATGGAGATTTGCTCCCCCATGTGTCCGGCGGCCGAGGTTTCACCCTCTGGCGCCGCCTTGACGGCCTCCTGCGTCTCTCCCTGGCCTGGGGTCCTTCGGGACAACACCTCGGTGTCATCGATGGCCTTGGGAGAGGAGGCCGCTGGAAGGGACCCGCTGTCCATCACCTTCGGGTCCAGAGAATTCCCCTTAGATGAGGGTTGCTGGAGGACGGAACGGGTCGGGCTGCAGCACATGATTTGACATGTTAAAACCATGAAGTAAAAGGGCCGGATATATGAGCGCATCTTCGAGTACTTACAATTCGGCCAGGGGCTTATCCCTGGGGCGCCATTCGGAGCTGCTATCGATGTCCCACACGGAGTTGTCTACAAGGGAGACTGAGGGAGTCCTGGACTAGGGGGTGTTCGGATAGCTGGACTATCATCATCGGCCGGACTCCAAGACTATGAAGATACAAGATTGAAGAGTTCGTCCCGTGTCCGGATGGGACTTTCCTTGGCGTGGAAGGCAAGCTTGGCGATACGGATATGTAGATCTCCTACCATTGTAACCGACTCTGTGTAACCCTAGCCCTCTCCGGTGTCTATATAAACCGGAGGGTTTTAGTCCGTAGGACGAACAACCATTACAACAATCATACCATAGGCTAGCTTCTAGGGTTTAGCCTCCTTGATCTCATGGTAGATCCACTCTTGTACTACCCATATCATCAATATCAATCAAGCAGGAGTAGGGTTTTACCTCCACTGAGAGGGCCTGGACCTGGGTAAAAACATCGTGTCCCTTGTCTCCTGTTACCATCCACCTAGACGCACAATTCGGGACCCCCTACCCGAGATCCGCCGGTTTCGACACCAACATTGGTGCTTTCATTGAGAGTTCCTCTGTGTCGTCACTGATAGGCTTGATGGCTCCTTCGATCATCACCAACGACGTAGTCCAGGGTGAGACTTTTCTCCCCGGACAGATCTTCGTGTTCGGCGGCTTTGCACTGCGGGCCAATTCACTTGGCCATCTGGAGCAGATCGAAAGCTACACCCCTGGCCATCAGGTCAGATTTGGAAGCCTAAACTTCACGGCTGACATCCGCGGAGACTTGATCTTCGATGTATTCGAGCCACAGCCGAGCGCGCCGCACTGTCATGATGGGCATGATTTAGCTCTGCCGCCGGACAGTACCCTGGAGGCCGCACATGAATCCGCTCTGACCCATAGTTCGGAGCCGACCGCGCAGATCGAGGACAGGTGGCTGGACACCGCCTTGGGGGCTGCAACTTCTACGGCGATGGAGCCGAATACTGACCTAGCCCCCTACAAAGCTCGTGACTCCGAGGTGCCGGACTCCCTGCCGGACTCCGAACCTCCTGCGTCCCTACCAATCGAATCCGATTGGGCGCCGATCATGGAGTTCACCGCTGCGGACATCTTTCAGCACTCACCCTTTGGCGACATCCTGAATTCGCTAAAGTATCTCTCGTTATCTGGAGAGCCCTGGCCGGACTGTGGTTAGGATGGTTGGGATGCGGACGACGAAGAAATTCAAAGCCCACCCACCACCCACTTTATAGCCACTGTCGACGATCTAACCGACATGCTAGACTACGACTCCGAAGACATCGACGGTATGGACGACGATGCCGGAGACGATCAACAACCAGCGCCTACAGAGCACTGGAAGGCCACCTCAACTCATGATGTACATATGGTGGACACCCCAAAAGGGAGCGATAACGAGGAACAACGGGATGCGGCGAAGGATAATTCCCCCGAAAAACAACCAAAACAGCGACGCAAGCGCCGCCCCAAGCCCCGCCTCGATAACAACAGCACCCATAATGACCCAGCCATAGAGCAGGGCAAACCAATGGGCGACGAACATGCAACCAAGAAACCATCCGAACAGGATGAATCGGATTATCAACTCATCCTCGGCGAAAACAACAGTCCAGACGATCTCACACCGGACACACCACCGGAGCACAAGAACCTTCGAAAAAGGCTTATCGCCACTGCAAGAAGTTTGAAGAAGGAGAAACGGAAGCTCAAAACAGCGGAAGACATACTCAGAATGAGGTGGAGCAAAGTACTCAAGACCGCGGACAAATATGGCAATAGCCACCAAACAAAGAGCTACCCTAAGCGCAAGCTGCTGCCAGAATTGGACGAGGAGGCCGTAGAGCCCCCACAATCAAAAAGCAAAGAGGCCACCTGGCCGTATAGGCGACCAGATGACAGGCCAAGAGCGGCAAGCGGCACCGCACATAAGCCGGCACATGACACGCATAAAGATCCTCGCAAAACGGATGGCCCGGTCAGGTCCATTTATGGGCCAAAGAAGAGGGCCCCAGGAAGGAACAAAACACGCCGAGTGTTCGAAGATAACGACACACCTAAATACAGGGGCGCCGCACACCCACTATGTTTCACCGATGAGGTGCTGGATCATGAATTCCTAGCGGGGTTCAAGCCCGTAAACATAGAGGCATACGACGGAACAACAGACCCCGGAGTCTGGATTGAGGATTACATCCTGCACATACACATGGCTAGAGGAGATGATCTCCACGCCATAAAATATCTACCCCTCAAGCTCAAAGGGCCAGCTCGGCATTGGCTCAAAAGCCTCCCAGAAAATACCATTAGAAGTTGGGAAGAGCTCGAAGACGCGTTTAGAGCAAATTTTCAGGGGACTTATGTCCGCCCTCCGGATGCAGACGATTTAAGTCACATAACTCAACAGCCCGGAGAGTCAGCGCGCAAATTCTGGAACAGGTTCCTTACAAAAAAGAACCAAATAGTCGACTGTCCGGACGCCGAAGCCTTAGCAGCTTTTAAACATAATGCCCGAGACGAATGGCTCGCCAGACACCTCGGCCAAGAGAAGCCGAGAACAATGGCCACGCTAACAAGCCTCATGACCCACTTTTGTGCGGGGGAAGACAGCTGGCTAGCAAGATGCAGCACCAGCAACCCGAGTACATCCGAGATCAGAGATGGAAACGGAAAATCACGGCACAGAAAGGACCAGCGCCAGATTCAAAATCTCGCGGCCGAACAATAAAACACTGCCTCTTAAGGACAACAGTGACGAGCTATCCAACTTGAACAAAATTTTGGATCGGATATGTCAAATCCACAGTACCTCCGGGAAGCCTGCAAACCACACCCACCGGGATTGTTGGGTCTTCAAACAGTCCGGCCAACTCAACGTCGAACACAAGGGGCTCGACGCGCCAAGCGAGGATGACGACGAACCCCACCAGCAGAGCACCGGAAAACAAAAGACTTTCCCACAAGAAGTCAAAATAGTAAACTCACTTCATGTGATAATACGGAATAACAGTGCGGCACCCGCCAAAGTAGGTGTCGCACGGTCCACCCCAGCGGAACCTCGAGATTGGATGTCAAAACCAATTACTTTCGACCACCTGGACTATTCCAGAAGTATTCGAAACGCAGGATGGACTGCTCTAATATTGGATCCTATAATCGACGGACTACAATTTACACAAGTCCTAATGGATGGCGGCAGCAATTTAAACCTGCTATATCCGGACACAATCCGCAAGTTGGGGATAGACCTTACTAAAATTCGCCATAGCCGCACTTCCTTTAAAGGAGTGACGCCAGGCCCTTACGCCAAGTGCACGGGCTCCTTACTACTAGAAGTTGTGTTCGGGTCACCCGGCAACTTCCGACGCGAAAAGCTAATCTTTCATGTCGCCCCATTCAAAAGTAGCCATCAAGCACTATTGGGACGTGAAGCTTTTGTCCACTTTAACGCAATACCACACTACGCGTCTCTTACACTTAAAATGCCCGGTCCATGCGGCATCATCTCATTAAAAGGTCGTTCAAGACCGCGGACACGACTAGACGAGTCCGGCATAAATAAACCAGGGGCTCCCTAGCCGCACACCCCTTCACAGGGGGCTGTGCGTATGAGCAATAAGGAGCCAATAAAAGCTCAACTTTATTCATTTATTCATGCTTTGTTTTAAATACATTTTTGACACGATTTCTTTTCAAACTAAGTCCCTCTCTTTTACAGATGAATAGCATGTTACACCCGTCCAGGATACAGCACAACAGAGACACAGGCGCAGACGTGCAGTAGGGACCCGTTGCAAGGATTCTTTTCAGATTAAGACCCTGCGTAAACCTTTTTTACTGTCTCTTGTTGCTACATATCCCCTGGTTTCTCATTATAACCAGAGAGGAGGCTGACGTTTTGGCATCGGCCGCGTCAGAGGACCTCGCGTGTACCTGGACACTAGGGGCTTAGGGCATTGATCTGCCCGTCATCATAAAGACCGAACACCTCAGGGAGTATTCGGCGTCTCGAGTTAGGCCTTATATGCATCAGCTCAGAATCATGTCTTTGGTCAAATGTTGGGTTTGCCCGGCTCCTGTGTTTTGCTGCCTTACGTTCCGTATCATCGGCTAACGCGGCACTAGGAGAACTACTGTGATTGTGCCCCAGTTCGGTCGGGTGAGCACCTCAGTAGAGAAAGCCAAAAACTGACTGTCATGATGTAGCGAGAGACTGGTCAACCACTCGATCGACCTCCGGAATGTTTAGAATTCCTCCGCTTTGACGAAGGACCGTTTCCCGGTCAGGCACACACGCGCCCCAAATTCGGAGAGCGCGGTGCCCGTAGGGGCTATATCGTAGCCCCACCTTCGAACTCCGATGGCTAAGTGAAAGTGATAACGCATTATAGTCCGGTTGCCTCGTTTGCTACGCTATCACCTCCTTCACAGGACCAAGACGTTGGATTAAGTGTGAAAATGCACTATTTCGCAAACACCCCCGCACCATGTGCGTGGGGGCTGAAGCCGAAGACTGCCATCTTTCAGCTTATACACAAGTATACATTAAACGGCTGCACAGGAGATATTTGAATACTTGAACGCACAAGTACAAAAAGTGCTTATATTATAAACATCGTTTTACAAACCATAAAGTTCATTTGAACATGACATTTTTTGAGCACTGCGACTCTATTACACGAGCACCACGCAGAACTTCCCCAAAATAGTGCTCGGCTGGTAACCGGCTCTCGTCCGAACCCTGGGTCGCAACAGCGGTGGCATCCATCTCCGTCCAGTATGTCTTCACTCGGGCGAGGGCCATCCGTGCACCCTCTATGCAGGCCGACCGCTTCATCGCCTTGATATGCGGCACCGCCCCAAGGAATTGCTGCAATAAGCCAAAATAACTCTTCGGCTTGGGCCTATCCGGCCAGACATGACCCACGATATCCATCATGGCAAGTCCGGACAATCTATTCAGCTCAGCCCACTTAGCCAACCGATCAGTTAGCGGAAGTGAACACTCCGGACTATGGAATTGAGACCAAAAAAGCTCTTCCGTCTCGTGATCCTTTTGACTTCGGAAGTGCACAACAGCATCTGCCGCACTCGCCGCTAAGTCCATATAAGGATCCTCCGGACCCCACAGCTGGCCAAGCTGAGCGTACTTCGGATCTGTAAACCTCCTGTGCAGTAGAAAGGGCTTGCCAGCCACAATATCTTCGGCCTGGCGCAGCTCCTCCTTTATAGCCCTCATTGCAGAACAGACATCCTTGGCTTCAGCGGTGCTCCGCTCGGCGTTCTTTTTTAAGAACCTCATAGCGGTCGGTAACATCTTTTAACTTCACGGCCATTTCGGCCATCTCCTCCCTGCTTCGGTAGTGAGCAGCCCTTTCAGCTTCTAGCTCTTCGGCCGCCCTCGAGGCAGCCGCATCACTCCTTCTGGCCTGCTCCTTGGTTCGAGCAAGTTCTGCCCAAAGGCTCTCCACAGCAGCGGCACCATCTGCATTGAGCATACATGTTGTAAGGAGTGGGCTTCGGCTCCCTTACTAGGTGACCACGGAGAAAAACCTACCTTGTGACTCGTCAAGTCGCTTATTGACCAGTGCGATGTCCGCATCCGCAATGTCGAGTTGCCGCTTTAGTTCGGCAACCCTATCAGTCCGGCTGGCCACCGGACTATCCCCCACCTGCATTGGAAAGGAGAAAATCAATACCTGCGATTTTGATCCTCGGCACGCTGTCTCTCTTGACAACCTACCGAGTCCCAGGGGCTACTATCTATACAGGGCGCACTTTATGTGCAAAACTGTCAAAAGGTATGTCACTTTTACGTACCTCAAACCCCGCCAGCAAGCTTCTGATGGCATCATGCAACCCGCCTTCGGCGGACGAAATTCTTCCAATCACCATATTCATCAATGTACGGTGACCTTCTGAGATAGACGCCCTCTCAAGCAGATCCTTCAGCTTCCCCGGCCGCACACCAGCCGGTGCCGAACTCTCCGGCCCCGCCGGACTCGGGGATACCCTCCGCGATGACACCTCAGGTTCGTCCGCCCTGCCTGATGGTGCGGCGGACGGAGGCGTCTCGCTCTCCACAATCTCCGGACGAAGGTCCCCCGAAGACGAGCTCATCTGAGAAGGACGGAGATCCGAACTACAAGGTAAAAACTTCGGTTATCCTCAGAAGCAAAAATAGGGATGTCTCTTATTACAGAACCCCCTGTTTCTACTTACGGCTCGCTGGAGGGCTGATTCCTTAGGGGAGATAGTGCGGCCAGGGCCTCCCCGGACGCAGGACCCTCTGGTGAAGATCTCTTCCCCCGCCTCGAGGCCTTGGCCTCCGGGTTTTCGGAAGCAGTCCTCTTCTCCCCTTGGAAGGAGGGATTCTCGATTCCCCCTTTCTCAAATGCCTCCTTGGTAGAAGCGGTAGTGTCCCTGTTCTCCCTTTCGCCTTCCCCTGAAGGCGCAACCTTCAGCATTCTGACCAGCATGGGATCCGGCACGGTCTCTGGGAGGGGGGCCGGACATCGTATCAGTTTCGCTTGCGCTATCCACTCCTATTCAAGAGACGATGGGTTAAAAGGCAAATTCAAGAAGGCGCAAACAAACGGTGTGTCCGGACGCAGGGCCACTTACCTGAGCATCCGGGCGATTGCAGCTTAGGCTGGAATCCTCGGTCAATTCCGGACACATATCTTGTGGTCTGAAGAACAATTTATACATCTCCACGGGTGTCGTACCCATGAAGTGTTGGAGAGCTCGTGGCCCCTCTGGATTGAATTCCCACAGGCGGAGGGGGCGACGCTTGCAGGGCAGAAGATGCCGAATCAGCATAACCTACGTCACCATGACCAGATTGATCTCCCTCTCTTGGAGGTCTTGAATCCGGCCCTGCAGTAGGGGTACGTCCTTTGACGGCCCCCAGTTGAGCCCTTGGTTGACCCACGACATCAGCCGCTGTGGAGGGCCCGAGCGAAAGATGGGCAGCAGCTTCTGCTTGCTGCCCCTAGGAGCGGTAATATAGAACCACTCCTGTTGCCACAAGTCGAGCTCCTCCTAGAAAGAGCCCTTGGGCCATGGAGCATCGGCCCTTCTGCTTACAACCGCCCCGCCGCACTCAGCTTGACGCCCCTCGATCATCTTCGGCTCCACGTTGAAGGTCTTGAGCCACAAACCGAACTGGGGAGTAGTGCGGAGGAAGGCTTTGCAGACGATGATGAATGATGAGATGTGGAGGATAGACTCCGGAGCCAGGTCATGGAATTCCAACCCGTAGTAAAACATGAGCCCTCTCACAAAAGGATCCGTCGGGAAGCCTAAACCCCGACGGAGGTGGGACACGAACACGACGCTCTCGCTGGGCTCGGGAGTAGGAATGACTTGCCCTTTGGCGGGCAACCTAAGCGAAATCTCGCAGGTTAGGTACCTGGCTTCTCGCAGCTTTAGCACATCCTCTTTCGTGACGGAGGAGGGCATCCACCAGCCCTGTAGGTCGGAGCTGGACATTGTTGAAGGTCCGAAGCGCTCGAATCTGGAGCTTTGGGTGTTGGAACTCGGGGCGAGGGGTAGATTCGATTGAGGATTGAAGAAAAGAAACGAGCCTTGGTCTCATTATAAAGAGGGAGAATACCAAGAGTCGTCCCCGTGACCGTTTGGGACTCACCTTCGATAGAGGAGGCGTGGCGACGGGCGCGGTTGGGTTACCCACGTCCGTATTGATGGGAATCCCGGAATAAGGGGAACACGATCTCTGCTTCAACAAGACGTGCCAAGGAAACCGCTTCGCTAAACGCGCTGAGGTGGTATAATAAAAAAACGATTCAGGTAAAGGCTTGGTGGTGGTGTGACGTCATGCCACAAAATACGTCAGCAGATTGAACTTGTGTGCATATTATTCTCTCTACGGTGGAATGTGGAATTTATTTTGCAGAGCCGGACACTATCCTGGAGTTCGCAATCTTCTATGAATTATTCGGAGGAGGAACCCGCCTTGCAATGCCGAACAATATGCGCGCCGGACTCATCATCATTGAAGCCTGGTTCAGGGGCTACTGAGGGAGTCCTGGACTGGGGGGTGTCCGGATAGCCGGACTATCATCATCGGCCGGACTCCAAGACTATGAAGATACAAGATTGAAGACTTCGTCCCATGTCCGGATGGGACTTTCCTTGGCGTGGAAGGCAAGCTTGGCGATACGGATATGTAGATCTCCTACCATTGTAACCGACTCTGTGTAACCCTAGCCCTCTCCGGTGTCTATATAAACCGGAGGGTTTTAGTCCGTAGGACGAACAACCATTACAACAATCATACCATAGGCTAGCTTCTAGGGTTTAGCCTCCTTGATCTCGTGGTAGATCCACTCTTGTACTACTCATATCATCAATATCAATCAAGCAGGAGTAGGGTTTTACCTCCACCGAGAGGGCCCGAACCTGGGTAAAAACATCGTGTCCGTTGTCTCCTGTTACCATCCGCCTAGACGCACAGTTCGGGACCCCCTACCCGAGATCCGCCAGTTTTGACACCGACAGAGACCCTCCCCTTCTTGGGCGCCTCAGCCTCCAGATGCGTGGAGGCCGCTCTCTTATTCCTTCCCTCCTCAGGGGGGAGAGTTGCTTTCTTCTTCCTCCTCTTCCTCGTCGTCGGTGGCGGGAGGGGAATGGGTTTTGGCGTCTTCGAACGTCATGTCCGAAGTGCCCTTATGGCGGAGGCCACCTCTAGTCCCGTTTGCCTTCTTCTCCGGCGCTTGATAGGGCGCAGGAACCAGCATCTTCGTCAGAAGTGGAATTGCTGGGTCTTCGAGCAGCGGAGCCGGACACTGAATCCGCTTCGCCTTCTTTGTCCAGCCCTGAGATAATCAATAGGGAGGCTTAGGCGTCTTCCTCGAGTATGCAAGTAAAGGATGCACCTTGAAATACGAAAAACTTACCGGACTAGCGGGATGGGCCAGGTCGTGCCCACGGTCCTCAGTCGTATCCTGCCACATCTCGTTGGACTTGAAAAGCACCTTCCAGATGTCTTCGTGTGTAGTTCCGAAGAACTGCAGCAAGGTCTGGTGCTTGGCCGGATCGAACTCCCACAAATGGCAAGTCCGGCTTTGGCACGGAAGGATCCGGCGAACAAGCATCACCTGGATCACATTGACAAGCTTAATGTTCTTGTCTACCATGCTCCTGATGTGTGTCTGGAGTGTTGTCAGCTCGTCCGATGAAGACCAGTCTAGGCCCTTCTCTTGCCAGGAGGTGAGCCGCATTGGGGCTCTGGACTGGAATTTGGGAGCCGCGTCCCAGTTGGCGTCACGCGGCTCTGTGACGTAGAACCACTGCTGTTGCCACCCTTTGACGGACTCCACGAAAGTACCTTTTGGCCATATGACGTTGGGCATCTTGCTCATCATGGCGCATCCGCACTCCGCGTGTTGACCGCCCACGACCTTCGGCTTCACATTGAATATCTTTAACCACAATCCGAAGTGGGGTGGGATGCGGAGGAAGGCCTCGCACACGATGATGAATGCCGAGATGTTGAGGAAGGAGTTGGGGGCTAGATCATGGAAATCTAGCCCATAGTAGAACATGAGTCCGCGGACGAATGGGTGGAGAGGAAATCCCAACCTGCTGACGAAGTGGGCGATGAACACTACCCTTTCATGGGGCTCCGGGGTGGGGACGATCTGTCCCTTGGCCTGAAACCGGTGGGCGACTTCCTTGGCCAAATACCCAGCCTCCCGGAGCTTGGTAATGTCATTCTCCTTGACGGAGGAGGCCATCCACTTGCCCTGCGCTCCGGATCCAGACATGATCAGATGTGCTTTCTTGAGGCGGAGAGGATGAGGACCTGGGCATTGGAGCTTGAGAGTGGGTGGGAAGATAGAGAGAAGGCATGGACGAAAGGGGTGAATCCTTATCTCCTTATAAAGGTAGCGAATATCAAGCGCCTCCCTACTCGCCTTAAAACTCGCCTATTCCCCAAGGGCCATGCAAACGACACGATTGGGTTACCCACGCCCATATTGATGAGAATCCCGCGATAAGGGGAAATGATATCTGCTTCGACAAGACGTGCCAATAAAACCACACCTTGAAACGTGGAGCGGGAGGCTAAAAACGGTTCGAAATAATGACCGGGTGGCGACGTGATGTCATGCTACGAAAGTTGTCAGTAGATTGGACTCGTGAAAATATTATACTCTCTGTGGATATGTGTGGTGTTTGTTTTACAGAACTAGACACGTTCTCTGTGTTCAAGAGCTGTTTTGGAGTATTCGGAGGAGGAACCCTCCTTGCAATGCCGAAGACAATCTGTGTGTCGGACATCGTCATTGAAGCTTGGTTCAGGGGCTACTGAGTGAGCCCTGAATTAAGGGGTCCTCGGGCGTCCGACCTATTGGACATGGGCCGGACTAATGGGCCATGAAGATGCAAGACAGAAGACTCTCTCCGGTGTCCGGATGGGACTCTCCTTGGCGTGGATGGCAAGCCTAGCGTTCGGATATGAAGATTCCTTTCTCTGTAACCGACTTTGTACAACTCTAGTCCCCTCTGGTGTCTATATAAACTGGAGGGTTTAGTCCATAGAGGCAATCACAATCATACATGGTAGACTTCTAGGGTTTAGCCATTACGATCTCGTGGTAGATCAACTCTTCTAATACTCATATTCATCAAGATCAATCAAGCAGAAAGTAGGTTATTACTTCCATAGAGATGGCCCAAACCTAGGTAAACATCGTGTCCCCTGTCTCCTATTACCATCGACCACAGACGCATAGTTCGGGACCCCCTACCCGAGATCCGCCGGTTTTGACACCGACACCAGGTACCCCAACTTGCGTAGAATGTGATGTTTTAGTCCCAAACTTGCAAAATGCAACTCCACCATACCCCAACTTGCATTGCATGTGATGATTTAGTCCCGGGCCTATCACAGCTCGACAAGTGGCAGCCAGGTGGCTGGACCAGTCGTCGCCCGCTCTTTTGCAAGAAACCCCCTGCCGTTTTGCCTAATCAACTAGCAGTAGAATGCCTGAATTAAATCTGTCTAGAATCCCACTCGCGTCTGCTCGTTCCCCATCTGCCTCCGACAGCTCCAGGGCCAGCTCTTAGCTCGACGCTACCAGCAAGCTCGCCACCGCCTTCCAGCTCTGTACCGCAGTCCAGATCGGTGCCATGGTCTCCTGGTTGGACAGTTCATCCTTGGCGTCATCGTCAGACGGTGACTCAGTCACCAGTCAGGTTAGCCGTTGGCTCCCCCATAGCAACGCAGTTAGGGTTAGGGTTCCAGCAGTAAAATTTGGCCAGAACATGAAGATGTTGATTTGTTATTCTTGTAGGCACTTGCCACCATTTTCTGCTCAGAATGGAGAGGCCCTGCTACTGAATTTGTGTATAGATGTGAGCACCAAGATGTGTGCGAGAAGTTTGTTGCCTCTGATTCAGTCGATAGTGACTGAACTCTGAACAATTGTTGGCCAGCTTCTGATTCATGGCAATTAGCAGCAAACTCAGTGTTCTTGTCTAGTTTCTTCTTGATCTTTGGGCATATTCTCTGCCTTGCACACTTCTCTATTGCCTCTCTCTGTTTACTCACTAGCCTTTGCATGATCTTGTAAAATATATATTCAAGCATTGACAATACCTCCATCTCTCTACTCTCCAGAATGTAGTTGTAAAAAATGTTGCACCAATTCTGATTAGTATGATGTCATAGAATGTTGCAACAATACAACAAAATTAAAACATAGGAAGAGGTACGGTACTTCATAAACTGTTGCAGAGGATGTACCAGTTAAGTACTTTAGAGTTATTGTTCAGCAGAATATCACACTTAGAAAAAACAGAAAAAAAATGCTTTACACGATGTCTTTTCATTGGATCCAGTCTTTCAGTCCAGTTGAAGGCAGCTGAGCTGTGTCCATCCATTTTCTCGCATTTCTGGCCCCACTTCACCCTGTTTGGTGCTCTTGCAATGGCCCACGGATCTTGCTTCAGCAACTCTCCTTTGTGCTTCTCATTGAAATTCTGATAAATATGCCTAACACAAAACCTATACTCAGCATCTGGCCAGATTTTTTGCACAACATTAATCAAACCTTTCTGCTCGTCACTCATAACACTGAAAGGAGCAGTATTTGTGATGTTAAGATCATCTCCCAAAGTAGTGAGAAACCACTCCCAAGAACTTGTGCACTCTACTTCTACCCAACCCATTGCAATGGGGAAAATGCAGTCATTAGGATCAATACCTACAGCACTAAGCAACACTGCTTTAAACCTAGTTTTCATGTGACAACCATCAATGAAAATATTAGGCATGCACCCCTTGAGCCACCCCCTTTTACATGCATCATAAGACCAATATAGAGTTTTCAGACATTTTCTGCCTAGTGGGAAATCTTTGTCTTTAACAAGCTTAGTTGACAGAAGAAATGCAGACCCAGGATTGGTACTCCTCAATTCATGCCCATAATCCCAAAGCATATTGAACTGCTCTTCTTCATCACCATGTATCTCCTTAAGTGTTGCTGTTCTTGCCCTAGCTAGCTTCCATCTGTTAGGGGCGACATGAAATTCGTTGGTGATCTTTCTTGAAAATGTACCTAGTGACATCTTCTGGTCATCTCTAAACTCATCTATGAAATACTTGCACAGGAATTTTGCTGCCAGTGACCTTAACTTCCATTTCTTCTGGCATTTATGTTCTCCATATTAAGTCTTGATGACAAATCTTCCTATCATATTGTCATTGCCAGCAAAAAGGTACCAAGGGAAACCACTTTCACAAACTGCCTCAAGTCACCTCTTGTCATTCTTTATCTTCTTGATCTGCACTCTGTTTCTAACTAAATATGCAGTCAGTGTGTGTCTTAGCTCCACCACATCAGCAAATACCATCCCTACTTTAAAAATAGGGGAAATCATGTCACCTTTGCATTCAAAGCTTTAAACTTATAGCTAAGTTCATCTGCTTGCTCAATTGATAGGTTCAGATCTTCATCCTCAAGCAAATAGTCAGGTTCCACATCTTCTTCCTCTTGTTCAACTTCTTCATCAACATCAAAGTCAATGTTGTCATCATCAAGATCATCATCACCATCATCTATGTCACAGTCAATACCACTGAAATCTGAATCTAAAACAATTATATCTTCAATAAATGTTTGTCCATGTTTAGTTAGCATGTTGTGCTCAATGATACGTCTCCAACGTATCTATAATTTTTTATTGTTCCATCCTATTATATTATCTATCTTGGGTGTTTTATATGCATTTATATGCTATTTTATATGATTTTTGGGACTAACCTGTTAACCTAGAGCCCAGTGCTAGTTTATGTTTTTTCCTTGTTTTTGAGTGTCGCAGGAAAGGAATATCAAACGGAGTACAGTTGACCTGAAACTTTCCCACGATTGTTTTTGGACCAAAAGAAGCCCACGAAGTACCAGAGATGGACCAAAGAGTCCCGAGGCCTCCACAAGGGTGGAGGGCGCCCCCGCCCCCCTAGGGCGCGCCCTCCTACCTTGTCGGCTCCTCGTGGGCCCCCCTGGCTCGAAACTGACGCCAAAAATTCTTATAAATGCAGTAACCCCAAAAAAGAAACCTAGATCGGTAGTTCCACCGCTGCAAGCCTCTATAGCCACCAAACAACAATCGGGGCCCTGTCCCGGCACCCTGCCGGAGGGGGAAATCATCACCGGTGGCCATCTTCATCATCCCGGCGCTCTCTATGACGAGGAGGGGGTAGTTCACCCTCGGGGCTGAGGGTATGTACCAGTATCTATGTGTTTGATCTCTCTCTCTCCCTCTCTCTCTCTCACGTGTTCTTGATTTGGCATGATCTTGATGTACTGCGAGCTTTGCTATTATAGTTGGATCTTATGATGTTTCTCCCCCTCTACCTTCTTGTAATGGATTGAATTTTCCATTTGAAGTTATCTTATCGGATTATGTCTTTAAGGATTTTGAGAACACTTGATGTATGTCTTGCATGTGCTTATCTGTGGTGACAATTGGATATTCACGTGATCTACTTGACGTATGTTTTGGTGATAAACTTGCGGGTTCTGTGACCTTGTGAACTTATGCATAGGGGGACTCTCCGGTAGAAACTTTGGGGCACTCTTTGAAGTTCTTTGTGTTGGTTTGAATAGATGAATCTGAGATTGTGTGATGCATATTGTATAATCAAATCCGTGGATACTTGTGGTGACATTGGAGTATCTAGATGACATTAGGGTTTAGGTTGATGTGTGTCTTAAGGTGTTATTTTAGTACGAACTCTAGGGATGTTTGTGACACTTATAGGAATAGCCCAATAGATCGATCAGAAATAATAACTTTGAGGTGGTTTCGTACCCTACAATAATCTCTTCGTTTATTCCCCGCTATTAGTGCCTTTGGAGTGACTCTTTGTTGCACGTTGAGGGATTGTTATATGATCTAACTATGTTATGATTGTTGAAAGAACTTGCACTAGTGAAAGTATGAACCCTAGGCCTTGTTTCGAAGCATTGCAATACCGTTTTTGCTCACTTTTGTTACTTGCTACCTTGTTGTTTTTATATTTCAGATTACGAAAACCTATATCTACCATCCATATTGTACTTGTATCACCATATCTTCGCCGAACTAGTCCACCTATACAATTTACCATTGTATTATGTGTGTTCGGGACACAACAGACTCTTTGTTATTTGGTTGTAGGGTTGTTTGAGAGAGACCATCTTCGTCCTACACCTCCCACACGCATTGATAAACCTTAGGTCATCCACTTGAGGGAAATTTGCTACTGTCCTACAGAACTCTGTGCTTGGAGGCCCAACAGTACGAGTCTACAAGAAGAAGGTTGCATAGTAGATATCACTCAGCACCCTCAATCAGCAAACTCTGTGGGTTTGTTCCATTTGCTGGAATCTCTGACAAGGGATCTGCCACAAAGACTGAAATTAGGCTATGGGAAGAGGATGCACTTGCTGTAGCAAAACTTGATGTTGCTGTTAGTAAAGACAGTGGTAATGTGCACAACAAATTAGACCTGAAGTTGCTGATGAAATCGGTATGGTCAACCATGAGTACAAGCATTTTATGCTCAGCACTAGCTCTTATCATATGCTGCACATCCTCATCATCTCCAATTCTGATCAAACTAACTGAGATTGGTTTATTTGGTTTGCACCAGTAAATGATGTGCTCAATCACAGGATATCCCAACCAAAGCAAGTGTTGTCAAGGAATGCATAGGAGAAAGTGCCAGAGTCGACATAGTCTAGCTCCTCAACAGAAGGGTTCCAGTACTCCAGCTTACTAATTGGGCCACAGAAAATTTCACCATGCTCAAGTTCCAGTGTAAAAAAAGGACTATCTACCCTTTCTCCATTTGTTGCATCACACACTGCATCCAAAAAATGAACTTCGTAATGACTAAGCACTGCATAAATGAACTTCATAAGTGCACAAAATTCAGAAAAGTTCAGAAACAATATTCAGTTAACTGAATATTCAGTTGAATGAAAATAATTCAATTAACAAGATGCATCAGATTTAGTAAACTACAACAACTTAAGGTGCATCAGATTTAGTAAACTACAACAAATTTCAGTTAACTACAGTAAGCTGAAAATATCCACTTAACTATAGTAAACTAAAAATATTCAGTTAACTACAGTAACTGGACATATTTAGTTTACCACAGTAAACTGAAAAATATTCAGTTAACTATGGTAAACTCAATATATTGAGTTTACTAAAGATAAACTAACCATAAATGAAATACAACATTAGCAAGACCATTCAATTAACTGAAACTTCACTGCAGATATCATAAGCATTACCAAAACTAAACTAAATGGTTCAACAACTTAGCCCAGTTTACACTCTGTATAAAACATCTTCAACAGCAAAAAAGAGTTTAAGTTAACAACACAAACAGATGCATGAGTGGAGTACAAGCTAGAGCAGAACTAAAAGCCAACTAAAAAGGCATGAACATCTAATTTATCCGCCATAAACCCTAGCTCTCATGTCGAACCCAAACCTAAAATCGTCGGCCGAAACCCTATCTCTATTGCGCCATATATGACCCTATGCAAGAAACACCACTACACGGCCTTAGATTGAGAACAAATGGCACCGATTGGAGCTGATGTGCACGGCGCAAACGGCGGGGCGACGAGCCACAGAGCAAAGCAGAGGATAGGGAGATGGAGGAAAACGGCTCACAGTAATCAGGAGGGAAGATGCCGAACCGGCGGACGAGATGAGCAGATTCAGGCGCCTCGACGCCGCCGGCGAACGGCGGCGACGACACCTCCATCGCTGACATTACCATCACCCTCGCCAGCCCGTGAACTCCTGTCCCCCCCCCCCCCCCCCCGACAGGACAGCGACCAACTGAATCCTCTCGAACGAACACGAACTGGATTCCAGACAAATTTAATTCAGGTGCTCTGTACTGCGGGTTGATTAGAAAGAACGGTAGGGGGGTTTCTTGCAAAAGAGCGAGCGACGACCGGTCCAGCCACCTGGCTGCCACTTGTCGAGCTATGATAGGCCGGCGACTAAAACATCACATGCAGTGCAAGTTAGGGTATGGTTGAGTTGCATTTTGCAAGTTTGGGACTAAATCTGTACATTCTACCCAAGTTGGGGTACATGGGTGCTTTCACCTCTAGTTTTATATCTCTAAATTTACATCATTTATTGAAGCTGCTCTTAACCAAGTAAAGTAGTTGTTGAGGTAGGTATCATATGATGGCCTGTTGGGATACTCTAACTCGGTTAGAGGTTAGAGTTAGATTCTAACCCTGAATCAACCCTGAACTAACTCTAACCAAAGAGGTGTTTGAATGGCAGGGTTAGATTGATAATAAATGCTTTTTCTCACTCATTTGGCTACTTTGGACCCTATTACCTGCCGGATTTGGCGGAGCGACCCTAGCCGAGGAAGACGGGGACGCGCCCGGCAAGGAGCCGCACTGGCCTCTCGCGCAGCCCGCCGGCGGAATCCGCCGTCCCTGCGCAAGGAGTCGCGCTGGGACGGGAGCGCGGATATGGTGAGGCGCCTTCACGGGCGGTGCGAGACGGGGACGGGTCGCGCAAGGAGCCGCGACTGCTTACTGGCGGGCGGACGGGCCGCAGGGAGACGGGGTTGGAACGGGAGGATAGGGCGGGGATGCTTACCGGCGGCGGACGGGAGCGCGGATATGGTGAGGCGCCTTCACGGGCGGTGCGAGAAGGAGGGAGGGAGAGGACGAGATGTTTCGAGGAAGTGGAGAGGGATCTGCTGTGGGGAGAGCGAGAGAAAAAAAATATTTTTTTAATGGTCCTAGAAAAACTAACCTAAATAAGCATCTCTTGAATGGGTTAGATTTTTTGGGTGGGTTAGATGCATCTAACCAAACAAACCATCCTGTTTGGATATTTTTGGGTTAGTTGAGTCCAAACTAACCCAAACTAAAACTCGTGTGAAACCTCGTCGGACCGAGCAAAGTAATTGCTGAGGCAGGCAGTCAGAACGGGGACCGAGCAAAGGAATTGCTGAGGCAGGTAGTGGACGAGACTGTAGAAAGATTCCACGCTGCAAGTAGCACATGTGTTCCTGCAAAGCTGCCTCGGTGCTGTATGCCATGTGAATCGATTCTCTTTTCTCAAAAGTAGTGTGGTACCCTACCGTGTTTCATTAGTCTTGCCGGCTCCATAGACAAAGGATTCTTTCTTCCCTGCCATCGCCATCTGCAAGCCCAAATCAACAGAGAGAGAGAGAGAGAGCAACAATGGCGGAAGTTCTGGTGAGCGCATCGACAGGGGCAATGGGTTCCCTCCTGCGGAAGTTGGGAGCTATGTTGACGGATGAATACAAGCTGCTCAAGAACGTCCGTGGGGACATCAAGTTCCTCAAGGACGAGCTGGAGGTCATGTGCGCGTTCCTCCTCAAGATGTCAGATGTGGAGGAGCCCGACGAACCAACAAAGCTGCGTGTGACGGCGGTGCGGGAGATGTCCTATAAGATAGAGGACAACATCGACAAGTTCATGGTCCTCGTGGAACACGAGTCCTCCGGCTCCGAGGCGGCTCATGGCGTCGCCAAGCTCATGGACAAGTGCAAGAACTTGCTGCCGGACATCAAGACCCGCCGCAGGATCGCCAAGGAGGTCAAAGACATCAAGAAACAAATTAAGGATGTCAGCGACAGATTTTCAAGGTACCAGATCTGGTTCTCTTTACAGTACTATTAGTACCTACCATCAGATTTGTGACCGATTTGTTGCCACTCAAGGTACAAGATTGACGAGTCCTCCTCCTCTATGCTGGCAAAAGACAAGGTCGACCCTCGACTTCGTGCAGTCTACAAAGACGCCACAGAGATCGTCGGAATTGATGGACCAAAAGATGAACTTGTCAAGTGGCTGAATCAGAAAGAGGGCCAATCACTTAAATCTGTCTCTATTGTTGGATATGGAGGGTTGGGCAAGACCACGCTCGCCAACCAGATCCAGGTCAACCTTGGAGCGACCTTCGACTGCGGGGCTTTTGTCTCGATTTCACGTAAGCCTGACATGAAGGCGATATTAAGATCTATATTATCACAAATCACCAAGAAAGACGAGGCTTACTCTAGATTAGATGATATACAACTCATCATCGACAAGATTCGAGAATTCCTCCAAGACACAAGGTATGTATGTGAGATCTGCTACAAAGTACCATTGCTTAATTAGCTCGTGTATAACCCGTTGCCTAGAATTTTGCTAATGAAGATTGCTTTGTGTGATTTACATTCGTCCTCAACTTGTATGACTGCGTTTGAAATTTGAAGTCATTGTTTCTTGCAACTTATGTCGATCTGTTCACTATAAGATTAGCTAAAATCTGTATGCCGATTTCTGTCGCCACACATTATCTAATTGTCAAACTTGCGGCTATGTTCTGTTTATTAAATAATTGTGACATGGCGCCAGTGAAAACAATAGAGTACATGCAATTCCCTTTTTTTGTATACAAGACAAATATCCGCACGCACCACATGACTGCAAATACATCTATCTTCTAAGGACCCAAAGCACTTGCATGTGCGGACCACTGTTACTGGATATGCAGTACATTAAGTTTGTGATTAGCCACTTTAAGAACATAGGGTTCCTAGAGGCTATAAACCTACGGTTATCAGTATTATAATCCTGAATGGATATCAAACATCCGTTGAAGAATCTATACCCATAACACAAAAAGAGAAAAGGGAAGAATTAATCATAGTCAGATCGGACCAGCCTGACTAGCGTAACATAATGATAACCACTCAATATGTGGTCCTACCAATCATAAGGAAATAACTTGTTACCAAAAAGACAAAAGAAAATAGGTAATCCCCACCATTGTTTCCATATATATCCTCTTGCTAACATGCTATTGGCAGTGGCAAAACATTGTATCTTGCCACTGGCAACAGCTGCCTCGACTCGGGCCTGAGCATCTCATCAAGGAATTCACAATTTTTCCTCTTGGTTGTTAAATCTTGCTCTTTTTTGTTTGCCTCCTATGGAAATGTTTTTTCCCTTATATTGCGACCAAATTGTATCTAAGAGCAACTCCAACGCGCCTAACGGAGTTTTTGTTCGCTTTTTGTCCGTTTGGATCGGCCGAGCGGACGGGCGTGTCCGGTTTTGCCATTGGGTGCGTGGGCGCGCCCAATACGACCTACGCATTAGTCCGCGCGGGCATTTAAAACAAACTTAAGAAGCTTAAAATAATTAAACATAAATAAAAATGCATATTAAAACTGGTCAAAGTCCACATAATTAAACATAAAACATTAGTAAATAAACTGCCGCCCCAGCCCGCATCCCTAGGGGTCGGCCTCGTCGTCGGAGCGGGTGAAATCGAAGAATGCTGGCAGCTCAGACCACGGGAAGGCCTGCTGGTAGGCCACCAACGTCGCCTGCTGGCTTTACCTGGCGCCGCGCGCCTCCTCCTCCTCCTCGCACGCCCAACAAAGCCGGCGCTCCTCCTCCTCGGGCTCCCGCTTCATGCGGACCTGGCCATCCTCCCGTTCCTCCTCCAGCGTGTGGTCCTTCCACGCCGCGAGGTAGGCCGCCTCCTCCTCCGTCGCGCCCAGCCAAACGGGCGGCGCGCTCACCCACTCCCGGACGACGCCCTGCCATTGGTAGACGCTGGTGGGTGCGGGTGGTGCCAGCGCTGGTGCGGGCGGTTACGATGGGGCCGGTGGTGGTGGCGGGTAGACGCTGTTGCTGGCGACTGACAGCTGCAGTGCGCGTCCTCGACGATGGCGCGCTGTGTCGCCTCCTCCAACGCCTCGAGGAACGCCGCCTCTTCCTCCCCACCCTACTGCTTGACCACCGACGGCGGCGGTGGAGGGCATTCTTCGAGCTGGATGGCGCCGCGGCGGCGTGCTCGGTGGCGAACCAGACGTCCTAGTTATGGGACTCTAGCGCGTAGGCGGGGTCGCAGCGCTGCTCTGATGTCAGGAGAGTACGCCCGGCTTGGATCTCCTTGGCACGCGCACGCTCGAACCACGGCATGGACGGCACCGAAATGCGGTGGGGGTCGAGGTGCCAGCCATGAGGGAGGTTCACGTCCAGCCACGACAGCGGGACGCGGTACTCCCAGTGGTACTGCACAGTCCCGTGGCGATGTCGCCCTCCCTTACCACGACGCTGACACCAATGCACACCCCTTCGTTGGCGGCCTCACCGGTCCTTGCGACGAGCCGGCCTCGTGGTCGTGCTTCCCCTTGCCCTTGCCTTTGCCGAAGATGCCCATGATGACTAGGGTTTCTATCGCCGGCGAGGGAGCAGAGGTGGACTGGAGTGGGAGGAGAAGTGGACGAGGCCGGCCCCGCCGCACCCTTGCAATTAAAAAGGACGCAGTTTGGACGCTTCTAGTCACTGCCATGCGGGCCCGAGGTAGGTGGGAGGCATTGACTACGATTGCGGTGGTAGTTGGCTAGCTGACACGCGGGCCTGAGGCGGACACCAAGCGGACGCGCAACACGTTCGTCTCGTGTTCGTGCGGACACAAATCAAGCGCAAATTTGGGTTGGAAATGCGTCCACATGGACACCGAGCGGACGTGATTTGCGTTTGCGTCCGTGTGTTGGGCTGGCATTTTGTCCATTTCGACTCAAACAGACACGCGCGGACTAAATGCGTCGGCGCGTTGGAGTTGCTTGTACTATGTGTGGAGTTGTTATCTTTGAGTTTCTTCCCCATTTGTAGTTGTGTATTATTGTGAGATGCTATGAGGATTTCACTTATCGTACAAGTATGTTTTAGATAATGACATCTTTGTTGATGTTAGACAATTACTCCCTCAGTTCCAAAATACATGAATCAACTTTGTATTAACTTTAGTACAAAGTTGAGTCATCTATTTTGGAACGGAGGGAGTACATCAAGGTGTTTTATATCTAGGATGCACACAGATGTGACATTGTTTCAGAATTTTACGTTACTTGATAGGAATTACTCTAAATATGTAATGAGTTCTAATGCGTATGTTCATAAAACTATGTTGCAGGTACTTCATCATAATTGATGATATATGGGAGTTAGGAACATGGGAAACTTTGAAATGTGCATTTGTCAAGAATACATTGGGCAGCAGAATAATTATCACAACACGTATAGTTGATGTTGCCAAATCTTGCTCTCCTTCTAGTGAAGATCTTGTCTATGAGATGAAACCACTCAGTGAGGCTGACTCAAAGAAATTGTTTTTCAAGAGGATATTTGGTTGTGAAGAAAACTGTCCTGATAGCTTGAAAGAAGCTACCAATGATATTTTGAAAAAATGTCGTGGTCTACCTCTGGCCATCAATGCCATTTCTAGCCTGTTGGCCACAACAAGGGAAACAAAAGAAGAGTGGGATCGGGTGCGACATTCCATACGCTCTTCAAAGGTCAAAAGTGATATAATAGAGACCATGAATTACATATTATCCCTTAGTTATTTTGATCTTCCCCACCACCTAAGAAGCTGCTTATTGTACTTGGCTCTGTTTCCTGAAGACGAATTGATTGAAAGGCAGCGGTTGGTACGCAGATGGATTTCTGAAGGCTTTATCCATGGAGAAAGTGGACAAGATCTCATGGAATTAGGAGAGGAATATTTTCACCAGCTTGTGAACAGAAGTCTAATATGTTGGGAAACGTAGTAATTTCAAAAAATTTCCTACGCACACACAAGATCATGGTGATGCATAGCAACGAGAGGGGAGAGTGTTGTCTACGTACCCTCGTAGACCGAAGCGGAAGCGTTGACGCAACGTAGAGGAAGTAGTCGTACGTCCTCCCGGTCCAACCGATCCTAGCACCGTTACTCCGGCACCTCCGAGTTCTTGACACGCGTACAGCTCGATGACGCACCCTTGATCTCCAATCCAGTAGAGGCTGCGAGGGGGAGTTCTGTCAGCACGACGGCGTGGTGACGATGTTGATGTTCTCCTGTCGCAGGGCTTCGCCTAAGCACCGCTACAATATGATCGAGGTGTAATATCGTGGAGGGGGGCACCGCACACGGCTAAGGAACGATCAATGATCAACTTGTGTGTTCTAGGGTGCCCCCCTACCCCCGTATATAAAGGAGGGAGGGAGGAGGTGGCCGGCCTCAAGGGGGCCACGCCATAGGGAGGGGGAAACCTACTCCAAGTAGGTTTCCCTCTCTTTTCCTTATCTTATTTGGAGGGGGAAGGAAGGAGTACTAGTATTAGGAAGTAGTACTAGTAGTAGAAAGGAAGAGAGGGGGAAGGAGAAAGGAAAGGGGGGGCCAGCCCCCCTCCCCAATTCGGATTGGGCTTGGGGGGCACGCCCCCCTCCCTTGCTCCTTCTCTCTTCCTCCTACATGGGCCCAATAAGGCCCATATACCTCCCGGGGGGTTCCGGTAACCTCCCGGAGCTCCAAACTTCTCCGGAACCTTTCCGGTGTCCAAATATATCCGTCCAATATATCAATCTTTATGTCTCGACCATTTCGAGACTCCTCGTCATGTCCGTGATCATATCTGGGACTCCGAACAACCTTCGGTACATCAAAATACATAAACTCATAATATAACTGTCATCGAAACCTTAAGCGTGCGGACCCTACGGTTCGAGAACAATGTAGACATGACCGAGACATGTCTCCGGTCAATAACCAATAGCGGGACCTGGATGCCCATATTGGTTCCTACATATTCTACGAAGATCTTTATCGGTCAAACCGCACAACAACATACGTTGTTCCCTTTGTCATCGGTATGTTACTTGCCCGAGATTCGATCATTGGTATCCAATACCTAGTTCAATCTCGTTACCGGCAAGTCTCTTTACTTGTTCCGTAATACATCATCTCACAACTAACTCATTAGTTGAAATGCTTGCAAGGCTTAAGTGATGTGTATTACCGAGAGGGCCCAGAGATACCTCTCCGACATTCGGAGTGACAAATCCTAATCTTGAAATACGCCAACTCAACAAGTACCTTCAGAGACACCTGTAGAGCACCTTTATAATCACCCAGTTACGTAGTGACGTTTGGTAGCACACAAAGTGTTCCTCCGGTAAACGGGAGTTGCTTAATCTCATAGTCATAGGAACATGTATAAGTCATGAAGGAAGCAATAGCAACATACTAAACGATCGTGTGCTAAGCTAACGGAATGGGTCATGTCAATCAGATCATTCAACTAATGATGTGACCTTGTTAATCAAATAACAACTCCTTGTTCATGGTTAGGAAACATAACCATCTTTGATTAACAAGCTAGTCAAGTAGAGGCATACTAGTGACACTCTGTTTGTCTATATATTCACACATGTATTATGTTTCCGGTTAATACAATTCTAGCATGAATAATAAACATTTATCATGATATGACGAAATAAATAATAACTTTATTATTGCCTCTAGGGCATATTTCCTTCAGTCTCCCACTTGCACTAGAGTCAATAATCTAGATTACACAGTAATGATTCTAACACCCATGGAGTCTTGGTGTTGATCATGTTTTGCTCGTGGAAGAGGCTTAGTCAATGGGTCTGCAATATTCAGATCCGTATGTATCTTGCAAATCTCTATGTCTCCCACCTGGACTCGATCCCGGATGGAATTGAAGCGTCTCTTGATGTGCTTGGTTCTCTTGTGAAATCTGGATTCCTTCGCTAAGGCAATCGCTCCAGTATTGTCACAAAAGATTTTCATTGGACCCGATGCACTAGGTATGACACCTAGATCGGATATGAACTCCTTCATCCAGACTCCTTCATTGGCTGCTTCCGAAGCAGCTATGTATTCTGCTTCACATGTAGATCCCGCCACGACGCTTTGCTTTGAACTGCACCAACTGACAGCTCCACCGTTTAATGTAAACATGTATCCGGTTTGCGATTTAGAATCGTCCGGATCAGTGTCAAAGCTTGCATCAACGTAACCATTTACGATGAGCTCTTTGTCACCTCCATATACGAGAAACATATCCTTAGTCCTTTTCAGGTATTTCAGGATGTTCTTGACCGTTGTCCAGTGATCCACTCCTGGATTACTTTGGTACCTCCCTGCTAGACTTATAACAAGGCACACATCAGGTCTGGTACACAGCATTGCATACATGATAGAGCCTATGGCTGAAGCATAGGGAACACTTTTCATTTTCTCTCTATCTTCTGCAGTGGTCGGGCTTTGAGTCTTACTCAACTTCACACCTTGCAATACAGGCAAGAACCCTTTCTTAGCTTGATCCATTTTGAACTTCTTCAAAACTTTGTCAAGGTATGTGCTTTGTAAAAGTCCAATTAAGCGTCTTGATCTATCTCTATAGATCTTAATGCCCAATATGTAAGCAGCTTCACCGAGGTCTTTCATTGAAAAACTTTTATTCAAGTATCCCTTTATGCTATCCAGAAATTCTATATCATTTCCAATCAATAATATGTCATCCACATATAATATTAGAAATGCTACAGAGCTCCCACTCACTTTCTTGTAAATACAGGCTTCTCCAAAAGTCTGTATAAAACCAAATGCTTTGATCACACTATCAAAACGTTTATTCCAACTCCGAGAGGCTTGCACCAGTCCATAAATGGAACGTTGGAGCTTGCACACTTTGTTAGCTCCCTTTGGATCGATAAAACCTTCTGGTTGCATCATATACAACTCTTCTTCCAGAAATCCATTCAGGAATGCAGTTTTTACATCCATTTGCCAAATTTCATAATCATAAAATGCGGCAATTGCTAACATGATTCGGACAGACTTAAGCATCGCTACGGGTGAGAAGGTCTCATCGTAGTCAACCCCTTGAACTTGTCGAAAACCTTTTGCAACAAGTCGAGCTTTGTAGACAGTAACATTTCCATCAGCGTCAGTCTTCTTCTTGAAGATCCATTTATTCTCAATTGCTTGCCGACCATCGGGCAAGTCAACCAAAGTCCATACTTTGTTCTCATACATGGATCCCATCTCAGATTTCATGGCTTCAAGCCATTTTGCGGAATCTGGGCTCACCATCGCTTCTTCATAGTTCGTAGGTTCATCATGATCTAGTAGCATGACTTTCAAAATAGGATTACCGTACCACTCTGGTGCGGATCTTACTCTGTTCGACCTACGTAGTTCTTGATCTGAAGTTCTATGATCATTATCATCAACTTCCTCACTAGTTGGTTTTGACGTCACAGAAACCGGTTCCTGTGATGTATTATTTTCCAACAAGGGAGTAGGTACAGTTACCTCATCAAGTTCTACTTTCCTCCCACTCACTTCTTTCGAGAGAAACTCCTTCTCTAGAAAGGATCCATTCTTAGCAATGAATGTCTTGCCTTCGGATCTGTGATAGAAGGTGTACCCAACTGTCTCCTTTGGGTATCCTATGAAGACACATTTCTCCGATTTGGGTTCGAGCTTATCAGGTTGAAGCTTTTTCACATAAGCATCGCAACCCCAAACTTTAAGAAATGACAACTTTGCTTTCTTGCCAAACCATAGTTCATAAGGTGTCGTCTCAACGGATTTCGACGGTGCCCTATTTAACGTAAATGTGGCTGTCTCTAGAGCATAACCCCAAAACGATAGCGGTAAATCTGTAAGAGACATCATAGACCGCACCATATCAAGTAAAGTACGATTACGACGTTCGGACACACCATTACGCTGTGGTGTTCCGGGTGGCATGAGTTGTGAAACTATTCCACATTGTTTTAAGTGTAAACCAAACTCGTAACTCAAATATTCTCCTCCACGATCAGATCGTAGAAACTTTATTTTCTTGTTACGATGATTTTCAACTTCACTCTGAAATTCTTTGGACTTTTCAAATGTTTCAGACTTATGCTTCATTAAGTAGATATACCCATATCTGCTTAAATCATCTATGAAGGTGAGAAAATAACGATATCCGCCACGGTCCTCAACATTCATTGGACCACATACATCTATATGTATGATTTCCAACAAATCTGTTGCTCTCTCCATAGTACCGGAGAACGGCGTTTTGGTCATCTTGCCCATGAGGCACGGTTCGCAAGTACCAAGTGATTCATAATCAAGTGGTTCCAAGAGTCCATCAGTATGGAGTTTCTTCATGCGCTTTATACCGATATGACCCAGACGGCAGTGCCACAAATAAGTTGCACTATCATTATCAACTTTGCATCTTTTGGCTTCAACACTATGAATATGTGTATTACTACTATCGAGATTCATCAAAAATAGACCACTCTTCAGGGGTGCATGACCATAAAAGATATTACTCATATAAATAGAACAACCATTATTCTCTGATTTAAATGAATAACCGTCTCGCATCAAACAAGATCCAGATATAATGTTCATGCTCAACGCTGGCACCAAATAACAATTATTTAGGTCTAATACTAATCCCGAAGGTAGATGTAGAGGTAGCGTGCCGACCGCGATCACATCGACTTTGGAACCATTTCCCACGCGCATCGTCACCTCGTCCTTTGCTAGTGTTCGCTTAATCCGTAGTCCCTGTTTCGAGTTGCAAATATTAGCAACAGAACCAGTATCAAATACCCAGGTGCTACTGCGAGCTCTAGTAAGGTACACATCAATAACATGTATATCACATATACCTTTGTTCACTTTGCCATCCTTCTTATCTGCCAAATACTTGGGACAGTTCTGCTTCCAGTGACCAGTCTGCTTGCAGTAGAAGCACTCAGTTTCAGGCTTAGGTCCAGACTTGGGTTTCTTCTCTTGAGCAGCAACTTGTTTGCTGTTCTTCTTGAAGTTCCCCTTCTTCTTCCCTTTGCCCTTTTTCTTGAAACTAGTGGTCTTGTTAACCATCAACACTTGATGCTCCTTCTTGATTTCTACCTCCGCAGCCTTTAGCATTGCGAAGAGCTCGGGAATCGTCTTATCCATCCCTTGCATATTATAGTTCATCACGAAGCTCTTGTAGCTTGGTGGAAGTGATTGGAGAATTCTGTCAATGACGCTATCATCCGGAAGAGTAACTCCCAGTTGAATCAAGTGATTACAATACCCATACATCTTGAGTATGTGCTCACTGACAGAACTATTCTCCTCCATCTTGCAGCTATAGAACTTATTGGAGACTTCATATCTCTCAATCCGGGCATTCTTCTGGAATATCAACTTCAACTCCTGAAACATCTCATATGCTCCATGACGTTCAAAACGTCGTTGAAGTCCCGGTTCTAAGCCGTAAAGCATGGCACATTGAACTATCGAGTAGTCATCAGCTTTGCTCTGCCAGACGTTCTTAACGTCGTCAGTTGCATCAGCAGCAGGCCTGGCACCCAGCGGTGCTTCCAGGACGTAATTTTTCTGTGCAGCAATGAGGATAATCCTCAAGTTACGGACCCAGTCCGCGTAGTTGCTACCATCATCTTTCTACTTAGCTTTCTCAAGGTACGCATTAAAATTCAACGGAACAACAACACGGGCCATCTATCTACAAACAACATAGACAAGCAAGATACTATCAGGCACTAAGTTCATGATAAATTTTAGTTCAATTAATCATATTATTTAAGAACTCCCACTTAGACAGACATCTCTCTAGTCATCTAAGTGATCACGTGATCCAAATCAACTAAACCATAACCGATCATCACGTGAGATGGAGTAGTTTTCAATGGTGAACATCTTATGTTGATCATATCTACTATATGATTCACGCTCGACCTTTCGGTCTCCGTGTTCCGAGGCCATATCTGCATATGCTAGGCTCGTCAAGTTTAACCTGAGTATTATGCGTGTGCAAAACTGGCTTGCACCCGTTGTAGATGGACGTAGAGCTTATCACACCCGATCATCACGTGGTGTCTGGGCACGACGAACTTTGGCAACGGTGCATACTCAGGGAGAACACTACTTCATAATTTTTAGTGAGAGATCATCTTAAAATGCTACCGTCAATCAAAGCAAGATAAGATGCATAAAGGATAAACATCACATGCAATCAATATAAGTGATATGATATGTCCATCATCTTCTTGTGCTTGTGATCTCCATCTCCGAAGCACCATCATGATCACCATTGTCACCGACGCGACACCTTGATCTCCATCGTAGCATCGTTGTCGTTTACGCCATCTATTGCTTCTACGACTATCGCTACCGCTTAGTGATAAAGTAAAGCAATTACAGGGCCTTTGCATTTCATACAATAAAGCGACAACCATATGGCTCCTGCCAGTTGCCGATAACTTCGGTTACAAAACATGATCATCTCATACAATAAAATATAGCATCATGTCTTGGCCATATCACATCACAACATGCCCTGCAAAAACAAGTTAGACGTCCTCTACTTTGTTGTTGCAAGTTTTACGTGGCTGCTACGGGCTTAAGCAAGAACCAATCTCACCTACGCATCAAAACCACAACGATAGTTTGTCAAGTTGATGCTGTTTTAACCTTCGCAAGGACCGGGCGTAGCCACACTCGGTTCAACTAAAGTTGGAGAAACTGACACCCGCTAGTCACCTGTGTGCAAAGCACGGCGGTAAAACCAGTCTCGCGTAAGCATACGCGTAATGTCGGTCCGGGCCGCTTCATCCAACAATACCGCCGAACCAAAGTATGACATGCTGGTAAGAAGTATGACTTATATCGTCCACAACTCACTTGTGTTCTACTCGTGCATATAACATCAAACCATAAAAACCTAGGCTCGGATGCCACTGTTGGGAAACGTAGTAATTTCAAAAAATTTCCTACGCACACACAAGATCATGGTGATGCATAGCAACGAGAGGGGAGAGTGTTGTCTACGTACCCTCGTAGACCGAAGCGGAAGCGTTGACGCAACGTAGAGGAAGTAGTCGTACGTCCTCCCGGTTCAACCGATCCTAGCACCGTTACTCCGGCACCTCCGAGTTCTTTACACGCGTACAGCTCGATGACGCACCCTTGATCTCCAATCCAGTAGAAGCTCCGAGGGGGAGTTCTGTCAGCACGACGGCGTGGTGACGATCTTGATGTTCTCCTATCGCAGGGCTTCGCCTAAGCACCGCTACAATATGATCGAGGTGTAATATCGTGGAGGGGGGCACCGCACACGGCTAAGGAACGATCAATTATCAACTTGTGTGTTCTAGGGTGCCCCCCTACCCCCGTATATAAAGGAGGGAGGGAGGAGGTGGCCGGCCTCAAGGGGGGCGCGCCTTAGGGAGGGGGAAACCTACTCCAAGTAGGTTTCCCTCTCATTTCCTTATCTTATTTGGAGGGGGAAGGAAGGAGTACTAGTATTAGGAAGTAGTACTAGTAGTAGAAAGGAAGAGAGGGGGAAGGAGAAAGGAAAGGGGGGGCCGGCCCCCCTCCCCAATTCGGATTGGGGTTGGGGGGCGCGCCCCCCTCCCTTGCTCCTTCTCTCTTCCTCCTACATGGGCCCAATAAGGCCCATATACCTCCCGGGGGGTTCCGGTAACCTCCCGGAGCTCCAAACTTCTCCGGAACCTTTCCGGTGTCCAAATATATCCGTCCAATATATCAATCTTTATGTCTCGACCATTTCGAGACTCCTCGTCATGTCCATGATCATATCTGAGACTCCGAACAACCTTCGGTACATCAAAATACATAAACTCATAATATAACTGTCAACGAAACCTTAAGCGTGCGGACCCTACGGTTCGAGAACAATGTAGACATGACCGAGACATGTCTCCAGTCAATAACCAATAGCGGGACCTGGATGCCCATATTGGTTCCTACATATTCTACGAAGATCTTTATCGGTCAAACCGCACAACAACATACGTTGTTCCCTTTGTCATCGGTATGTTACTTGCCCGAGATTCGATCGTCGGTATCCAATACCTAGTTCAATCTCGTTACCGGGAAGTCTCTTTACTCGTTCCGTAATACATCATCTCACAACTAACTCATTAGTTGAAATGCTTGCAAGGCTTAAGTGATGTGTATTACCGAGAGGGCCCAGAGATACCTCTCCGACATTCGGAGTGACAAATCCTAATCTCGAAATATGCCAACTCAACAAGTACCTTCGGAGACACGTGTAGAGCACCTTTATAATCACCCAGTTACGTAGTGACGTTTGGTAGCACACAAAGTGTTCCTCCGGTAAGCGGGAGTTGCATAATCTCATAGTCATAGGAACATGTATAAGTCATGAAGGAAGCAATAGCAACATACTAAACGATCGTGTGCTAAGCTAACGGAATGGGTCATGTCAATCAGATCATTCAACTAATGATGTGACCTTGTTAATCAAATAACAACTCCTTGTTCATGGTTAGGAAACATAACCATCTTTGATTAACAAGCTAGTCAAGTAGAGGCATACTAGTGACACTCTGTTTGTCTATATATTCACACATGTATTATGTTTCCGGTTAATACAATTCTAGCATGAATAATAAACATTTATCATGATATGAGGAAATAAATAATAACTTTATTATTGCCTCTAGGGCATATTTCCTTCAGAATACAGCCCGGCAACATAGGGTATGACGGCAAGGTGGAGTATCTGCTGCGTTGGGGGAGGGGCTGGGGCAGGAGGCCCTGGCTCCTCCTTCTTCCCCGGTGGTCTGGAGGATCGCCTCTTCTTCACCGACAGCTCTTCCGTCTGCACAAGCAGATGGGGCGGGAGGAGGGCGCGGGCAGGCGACCCCCGTCATCCCCTCTCTGTCTGCACCGGTGGCAGTGGACCCCGGCGTGGGGCACCTGTCTGTGGGGCTTGGGAGCTCGCAGCCGCCTCCTCTGGTAACCTCGGCTGACCCTTTGAGGGACACTACGCCAGGTTTTACTAGGGAGGAGGTTGTTGCTTTTGGCGGGATCCGGGATCCCGTCTCGACAGGCAGACGGAGGAGTGCTCGCATCCACGAGCTCCCGGAGGTGGATGATATGCAGCAGCGGTGCGCTATGAGGGCGGCCAAGCTTCAGGAGGCTGCATCATCTTCTGGTTTGTCCGTCAACATATCTAACTCTTTATTGCATTTTTCTAATGAGGAGATTATAAATAATGCAAACCAGTTAGGAGTTTCACTAGGTGCAACGGACAGTGAGATCACTAATTCGGTCAATGATCTCTTAGATTTGGAGGCGGAACGTGTCTTAGAGACTATTCGTAATCTTGCAGCTGTTAAACCAATGAATGATGATGAGATTGATGCGTTAGGGGTTAGAGTGCTCGATAATCTATGTGCGGATCTAGCACCCCCCACTCATGACTCTGAGGAAGATGATGTACCCCTAGAGAATGAGGCCAGTAATATTTGTGAACCCGGTTATGGGGACCGGGCGACTGAGCCTAGTAAACCTAAGCGTAAGTGGAAACGGAAGATCTATCCCGATTCCGCAGTTCGTAGGAGTGCTAGGATTCGAGTTACTAAAAAATTCCATGATGAACTATGAGAGGAATTTTTTGGAATAGCAGAGGTCTGAAGGACTTGGCTAAAAGAAGATTCCTAGCTGAGGCAGCTCTAGAGCAGAGGTTAGATTTTGTTGCTCTATCGGAGACGGGTAGAGATAACTTTGCACCCTAGTTTCTCTCTTCTCTTGTGGGTGGTATTGATTTCGATTGGCATTGCCTCCCTCCGCGAGGAAGATCGGGTGGTATCTTACTAGGTGTGAGATGCGATTCGCTTGATGTCCGAAGTGTCGTGATGGGAGACTTCGCGGTGAAGTTTCGAGTCAGGTCTAGGGTAGATGGTTTTAACTGGGCTTTGGTGGCGGTTTATGGTGCCGCACAGCCTGAGCTTAAAGCGGAGTTCCTGGCGGACCTTGTTCGAATCTGTGGGTCAGAACAGCTTCCAATTTTAGTTGGAGGTGATTTCAATATCATCAGGAGGAGAGAGGAGAAGAACAATGATAACTTTGACGGCAGATGGTCATTTATGTTCAATACCATTATTGAAAGCTTGGATCTGAGAGAGATAGAGCTTTCTGGTAGAAAGTTCACCTGGGCTAATGCTCTACCTAACCCAACATATGAAAAACTTGATCGAGTACTTGCGAGCGTGGAGTGGGAACGAAAGTTCCCTCTGGTTACGGTGCAAGCTCTTTCGAGGGGAATATCTGATCACACCCCATTGTTCGTGGACTCAGGAGAGCCGAACCATGTGGATAACAAGAATACCTTCTCCTTCGAGATGTCTTGGTTTGAACGTGAGGGGTTCTTGGACTTAATCGCCAGGGAATGGGATAGAGGTGTAGGAGGCAAGAATGCGATAGAGCGTTGGCAGAATAAGATTAGACATTTAAGAAGTTTCTTACGGGGTTGGGCTAAGCACCTTAGTGGTGTGTATAAGCTTGAAAAGGATAGACTCCTTACTCTTATACAGGCCCTGGACATACAGGCCGAAGTCAATATCTTGTCGCCAGCTCAGCTTCAGGTTAAAAATGAGGCGGAGAAGAGGCTGAAAGAACTGCTTCGCGAAGAAGAATTGAAGTGGGCTTTGCGTGCTAAAGTACGCAAAGTGGTCCAAGGGGATGCGAACACTCAGTTCTTCCATTTGATAGCTAACGGCAAGCACAGAAAGAAGCGTATCTTTCAGCTTGAGCAAGATGAGGGCACTATTTTAGGTCAGGATAACCTAAAAACATACATTACCGACTATTATAAGCAGTTATTTGGACCTCCGAAGGATAATTGTGTGTCCCTCGATGAGTCCAGGACTGAGGACGTGCCTCAGCTATCAGCTGCTGATAATGATATTTTGGTTGCCCCGTTTTCGGAGAAGGAGGTTTTTGATGCTATTGCACAGATGAAAAACAATAAGGCTCCCGGACCGGATGGATTCCCGGCAGAGTTCTATAAAAAGTGCTGGCACATTATTAAGGGGGATTTACTACCTATGTTCCATGATCTGTTCTCTGGACAGCTTCAATTATTTCACTTGAATTTTGGGACTATCACACTGCTTCCTAAGAAGACGGATGTTGTGAGAATTGAGCAATTCAGGCCGATCTGTCTCCTCAATGTTAGTTTCAAAATTTTCACCAAGGTCGGGACTAACAGACTCACACAGATTGCGCATTCTGTGGTGCAACAGTCCCAAACTTCTTTCATGCCGGACAGAAATATCCTTGAAGGGGTGGTCGTCCTGCATGAAACACTCCATGAAATCCATTCCAAAAAATTAGATGGAGTAATTTTTAAGGTGGATTTCGAGAAAGCGTACGATAAGGTCAAATGGCCATTCCTCCAACAGTCATTGCGTATGAAAGGTTTTGATGAAGCCTGGCGCCGACAGGTTGAATCATTTACGCAAAAAGGTAGTGTGGGAATTAAAGTTAATGATGACATAGGTCATTACTTCCAGACACATAAAGGCCTCAGACAAGGAGATTCGATGTCCCCTATCTTGTTTAACATTGTGGTGGATATGTTAGCAATCTTGATAGGAAGGGCTAAGGAAAATGGTCAAGTAAGTGGTTTGGTACCTCATCTTATTGATGGAGGTGTATCCATCCTTCAGTACGCTGATGATACAATCATCTTCATGGAGCATGACTTGGCCAAGGCTAGAAATATGAAGCTCGTGTTATGCCTTTTCGAACAATTGACCGGGTTAAAGATTAACTTTCATAAGAGCGAGCTGTTCTGTTTTGGTAGGGCCAAAGATGAACAGGATGCTTATAGGCAATTGTTTGGGTGTGAGTTGGGAGAGTTACCCTTCTCCTACCTAGGGATTCCAATCCACCATCGTAGGCTGACAAATAGAGAGTGGAAGTGCATCGAGGACCGATTTGAGAAGAAACTGAGCTGCTGGAACGGTAAGCTCATGTCATAAGGAGGCCGATTAATCCTGATTAATTCGGTGCTTACGAGTATGCCAATGTTTCTCCTATCGTTTTTTGAGGTCCCAGTTGGTGTTAGGAAGAGACTGGACTTCTATCGATCACGTTTCATTTGGCAGGGTGATGAGCTTAAAAGAAAATATCGGCTTGCTAAATGGGATATCATCTGCAGACCGAAAGACCAAGGGGGACTAGGTATTGAGAATCTAGAAGTTAAGAATAAATGCCTTCTTAGCAAGTGGCTGCGGAAGCTCTCATCGGAGACTGATGCTATGTGGGCTCAAATCCTTCGCAACAAGTACCTCCAGACAAAAACTCTGTCCCAGGTTACAGTCAGGCTGACCGATTCGCCTTTCTGGAAAGGCCTGGTGAAAGTCAAACAGGCCTTATTTAATAGGACGAAGTTTGTTATTGGAAACGGCTCGAGTACACGTTTCTGGGAGGATACTTGGCTCGGCGACACACCCTTAGCCATCCAATATCCGTCTTTGTACTGCATTGTTCAACGACGTGAGGAATTCGTCGCATCGGTTTTTCAATCTACCCCCCTTAATATCCAGTTCCGACGAACGCTAGCGGGCAATCGTTGGGAAGAATCGCTCCGTCTAGTTAGGAGACTGATGGACGTCCAGCTTTCACAACAACCCGATGAATTACGCTGGAAATTGACTAAGTCTGGAGTATTCACGGTTAAATAAATGTATATTGATGTTATTAATTCGAACTCCATTCCTACGTCTAAACATGTTTGGGCTGTCAAAGTTCCTTTGAAAATAAAAGTGTTTATGTGGTTTGTCCATAAACAAGTTATTTTAACTAAGGACAACTTGATAAAGCATAATTGGACAGGACCTACTAGGTGTAGTTTATGCGATCGGGATGAGACTATCAAACACCTCTTTTTTGATTGCCCGTTGGCCAAGGTACTTTGGCAGACAGTCCATATTGCTTTTAATATCAATCCACCGAATTCTGTTAATGCATTATTTGGGACTTGGCTTAATGGGATTGAGCCTGGCTTAGCGAGACATATTCGGGTTGGAGTTTGTGCTTTGCTGTGGACTATCTGGACTTGCAGAAATGATTTGGTCTTTAACAGAATATCATGTACACATTTTTTGCAGGTCATATTCCGATCTACGGCACTGATCCGTTCGTGGTCGCTACTCACCCAGACGGAGGCCAGGGAGCATTTGGTTACTGGGTCTTTCCGTTGGGAGATGGTAGCTCGGGATATCTTCAACCGGTTCGGATGGCGGTCATGTAATAGGATAGGTATTTAGTTTTCCTATCTAGTTTGAGCCGGCCGGTTGTGGCATCTTGTCTTGGCTAGTGGGTGTTTCTAGCCTTTTTTTTGGCTCTGTGAGCTTTCTGTACTTTTTTATTACTTTTGGAGACCTTTGGAACCATGTAGGTACTTCTTTATTTGGTTAATAAGATGGCCGTATGCATCTTTCTGATGCAGAGGCTGGGGAATCCCCCCTTTTCGAAAAAAAAGTGATATAATAGAGACCATGAATTACATATTATCTCTTGGTTATTTTGATCTTCCCCACCACCTAAGAAGCTGCTTATTGTACCTGGCTCTGTTTCCTGAAGACCAATTGATTGGAAGGAAGCGGTTAGTACGCAGATGGATTTCTGAAGGCTTTATCCATGGAGAAAGTGGACAAGATCTCATGGAATTAGGAGAGGAATATTTTCACCAGCTTGTGAACAGAAGTCTAATACAGCCCGACAACATAGGGTATGACGGCAAGGCAATGTATTGCCGAGTCCATGACACCATCCTTGATTTCCTAATTGACAAATCCTCCAAAGAGAACATGTGTACTGTCCTAAAGAAACAATGCAAGCCTAATGGCATAGTTCGTCGGCTCTCTCTAATGGGGAATGAGGATGAAGCAATCGTGGAGCAATTGGATCTGTCACACGCTCGGTCAATCAGTGCTTTTGGGGATATCAAGCTATTGCCTTCGCTTGGGAGGTCAAAATGCTTGCGCGTGCTAGACTTGCAAGCCTGTGGTCAGTTGAAAAATCATCATATCAAGGACATTGAAAGACTCTATCAGCTGAGGTACTTGGATATCTCTTTTACAGGAATCACGGAGCTTCCCAGGCAAATTGGGGAGTTGCTGTATCTAGAGACGCTAGTTACATCCTATGAATTCCTTGAGCTTCCTGAAAGCACAACTCGGCTACAACGACTGGCACGTTTGTTTGTTGGCAGCGGTTGTAAGCTTCCAGATGGGTTGGGAAACTTGATGAACTTGCAAGAGCTTGACTGCGTTGATGCCTTGCATTTGAAGCATGTGGAAGAGCTCGGCAAACTAACAAATCTGAGAAAGCTGAGGATTAAATTGGACACTGATGGGATTGAAGGCAACAAATTAGAAGAGTCCACGGAAAAGCTGGTGTCCTCTCTCTGTAAACTGGACGAATGCGGCCTCCGTTCCCTGAGTATTTATTATCATCTGAGAGAAAAGGATGGAGAAGAGCCGTTCCTCCCTGCTTTGGTTTGTATCCAGGAGGTTTTTGTATATGGACAAGATATCAGCCAGATTAGCAGATGGCTCGCGTCACTTCCCAACCTACACATGTTGTTTCTCAACGGTCCGAAGATAGAGCAGCAGGAAATTGAGATGATTGGATTGATACCCAATCTGATCGAATTGTCGCTGTCTTTACATGAAACAGACGACGCTGGGCGGCTCATCATCAGGCGTGAAGGATTTCGACAGTTGCAGAGGTTTGAGGTTTACCATACTCGTATGGGGTTTTTAATGTTTGAACCGGGGGCTATGCCGAGGCTCAAGGAGCTTAAACTCTCTGGCTTCATGGAAAAGCCCAAATCTGGTGCGGGCGATTTCGACTTTGGCATCCAACGCCTCTCCAGCCTTGCTCGCCTCACTGTCAGCTTATCCTGCGTTGGCTCGACGGTGGCAGAAGTAGAGGCTGCGGAGGATGCTTTCAGGGGCGTGGCCGAGGCGAACCCCAACCGACCAATACTGGAGATGACAAGACTTAATCCGCACCTTATGTTACGAGACGAGCAAATAGATATGACAGGCTCAGGTACTATTAACAAGTTTGTACTTTTTGTCTTGGTGAGCAGTGGATCAAAAGATGTGCATATGCTTCATTCTTTTTCCGGTAATCTATTTTCAGCTACAACGCCGGCCGTCAAGTCCTAGATGCCTAAACCGAGACGCGCCTTTGATTATGGAGCTCTGATTGGATGCGGCAACAAATAAAGCTCCACATTTCTATTCGGGCTACCTCTTTGTCCCAAAGCTGGTGTACTCTTGTGATTTGTGTTGCGCAACTGATATGTCTGTATATGCCTGGGAGTATCACGAATTAGTGGAATGACTAGTAATAAGTAAGACAAGTATCACGAATTCAGAGTGGGATGCAATTTTTTCTTCTCTTTTCGGTAAGACTGTAACATGCTTTTGCGCATAAGTAGATTGTCATTTGAGTATACTATGACAGTATTTTTTCCATTAATATTTGTGTATTCTTAGATTGAGACTTTGATATGTAACCCAGATTTCTGTTGTTAGGAACGGTAGCTTATCAGAAGAAAAGATGTGGCGTGCACCTATATTCTATAACATGTATGCAGTAATCAGATCCACATTTGTTTTGTATTCATTCTGCCATTGGATCATACTCATTGCCATAGTTAAATGTTTGTGAGTACTTGTTGTCTTTCGATTGTAACCCTATGACATTGGAATAAAACTCCCATATGATTTGCCAAAAAAAAAAAACTAGCATATCACTGTTTTTTTTGTAAGTGCATCACATCCAAGAAAACATATATGGAGTAATCAAAAAATTAAACTTGGATGAAAAATGTGAAAATGGCCGAACCATAAATATAACATCACTAGATTGTGAAATACTATAATTGAACTTTCTGTTGTCTTGTTTTTTATAAACATGCAAGCGACTGTCAAAGATATACTCCCTTTGTCTTAAGATAAGTGTCTTAACTTTATACTATCTCTAACAAAGTTGTACGAAAGTTAAAACACTTATTTTGGGACGGGGACCACGTCAATGCGCAGACAGATTTGTGTTTACAAACTAGGCGGGTAGTGGGAAAGGATTCCATATATATGTTGAATTGTTGATTATCCACTTTTACTAGGAACGGATCCACATAGTAAGCCCAACGGAGCCAAATCTGCGGACCAGTTCATGAAGATAACGGGAGATCCGGGAAGCTTTCCTAGCTAGATTCAACCGGATCCACAAGGTTTTTTTTTCCGAAGGCTAGAACAACAGAGTGTAGCATGAACACTACACCAACCGGATCCACAAGGTCAAGCCGTCCATATCCACCAACACAAAAACTGAGGCAACCAAATCCGTCAAAGGCCGTGTGTCGCTGGCTCGCTGCTCGCTGGTTTCGGTCGTTGACCTGCCTGCGCCTGCGCCGCCGTCCCACAACAACAGTCGGCTGCGTTGTTGCGCCTCTGCTCCCGGACGCACTCACCACTCCCATCAGAGCATTTTCCTCTTATAGCAACCGACCATTGTAACCCCGGTATCTATATAAGTGTTGGGGTTAGGCCGTATATAGGACAACTTAGAGACACACGATCTCAAGATAGATTAACCATGTACTCGTTACTTCCCAATCAATACAACAAAAGCAGGACGTAGGGTTTTAACTCTTCGAGAGGGCCTGAACCTGGGTAAAATATCATGTCCCTGTGTTCATGTTACCATCGTTCCAAGGCTAGCAGATCGGGACCCCGTACCCGAGATTTGCTGGACTTAGCTCCATCACTGGGTCGATAGCATAGCCAGATTGGATCTACCACCGCGCCGCTGCGGATGAGCCGATATGCCACTGCGCCATCTCGGATGGGACGGTCTGTCACTACACCGCCACGAATGGGCCGATATGCGACTGCACCTCCACCTTTTGACGGAAACTAGGTCGACGACAGTCACATGTGAAGAAGTGTTCAAGAGTCGGCGTGCTCGCCGACGTGAACATTACGGCGGTGGTGCTAGGGTTTGGCCTGGCATCAGGGAAGGAAAGGAAAATGGACGGAAAATGAATATGTGGTACACAAAGAGAAGGAAAAGGGTGCGCCCCTAGGTACTCAATGAAACCGCCTACAAACTAGAGGTGGTTTCATAGTACACACCGCCTCCAATCTTTCTGCAGGCGGTTTCAGATTTCCAACCGTCGTCAGAGCTTTTTATATGAAAAAATAACCACTTTGGTGTGGGTATTACAGGCGGCATTGTTATGTTAGGTCACAACCATTTTCGAGGCCCGCCATTAAGGCTTGTTTTTGTACTAGTGTGTTTTTCATAATTTGAAAGAACTTTTGTCCAGAATCTAAACTAAAGTGATCTTCTTACGAAGCCGGCACCTGGAGGAGCTTTCTTAGGTCGTTGGATTGTTCAAAGCTTGTGAATGAAATGAGTTGCCAATGGAAGGGAAGGCAAGGAAAAAAGAGGCAATTCAAGGTCATGCTATGTAATGCATTGGTCTAGGGAGGAGAATCAACAAGATTGAGGTTGAAAATCAGACAGTGAGATGACGGAAATGGGAGCACAGATGCAGAATCCTACTCCATCCGCTCAAATTATTCGTCTTAGATTTCTTTAGATACGGATGTATTTAGACACATTCCGAATTCAGGACGGGGGTAATAGATGTTTGTTGCAACTGTTGTCAAACAATAATTATTTGTATTTGAGATAGTGACTAAATGTATGCCATGTGACTTGGATTTTAATAAGTAGCAACAAATTTTGTTACGAGTTATTTGTAGCTCTTCTAAAGGAAAATCAGGGGGGGTGCTCTGCTTCCTCTGCTTTGCTCTGCTTCGGCCGCGCACCTTTGTTACAACGTACGCTCTCCCGCTGAGAAGTTCCCTCTTCTTCCTCGGTGCCCTAGCTCGACGCCGCCGCCTTGCCGTTGCCATAGCCCCGCCGACGCCTCACATCCCCCCAGCCCTCCGCCTCGCCGCCTCCGACTTCAACGCCGGCCGCACCGCGTCACCACCTCCTGCCGCGATCTCGCACATTGGTTCTCGAGGTACGACTGCTCTCTGTCGTCCAGACAACTAATCCTACCCTAATCAATCAATGGAGATCAGTGCTTGTCTAAGATGCCTGTTGAATGTGAGAAATTCTGCTCAGACGCCCTTGTAACTCTGAATGTTGGTCGACAGTCTTGCCAAATACAGTAGAAAATTTTATGAGACAGTCTTGACAGAAATTCTGCTCACTAGACTACTAGAGAGAGACCGAGCTATTACTGTTACTGCATTTTTACATGGAACCTGTTCTTTTCCATGTGGGGAATAAGGAGAAGGGAAAACACTTTGATTCTAGTTTCAGTTTTTCGCATATAAAATTTGGCGGATGCTTTGCGTTTAAAATTCGACAGATGGAAACATCATCTGGGACCCTTTCTTCTGCTCTTTTTTGTGAATGCAGGCTTGAATGCTCTTTTGCATCCTTTTTTTGTTTTGTTGAGTTGAATGCTCTTTTGCATCTACTTAGAACAAGTTCATGTGATCTTGCGCAATGTCACTCTTCATGTGGTACCTTCGCAACAATTTTGACTGAAAAATAGGACACGTCCTAGTCCCAGCAGAAGAAAGCATCACATGTGGGTAGGAAACACAAACACACTCAGCAATTTCTGTCATCTCACTAGAGAGAGAGAGTGGAAATCTGAATCATCACTAGTTAGTTATAGGAAGTTGCTCATGAGGTGGCTGCTAAACAAGCAGCAATACAGGGATCAGAAACAATAGCACAGGAGTCAGCAATAGTATAGGGTCCACCACCATCAGTTAGCCACAGGCTCTATCTAGCATCAGGTCATTCTTCAGTCAAACTCTCTCATGGCGTCTGTATATCCGACTTGCGGATCACATGGACCTTCATCGTGAATCTGCTCGTGTCCGTCAGTTCGAAGAGGCAGATGTCATCTTCCTCCAGCCCGACATCCGAGATGAATTTGGGCCAGGCTCTGTCGATCCACCAAGTTTTGTTAGATTTCCTCAAGCCCAGCCTGCAGTCCCAATCCCTCTCGTCGCCGTCCAGCAGGAGGCGGAGGCGTCCTGGCTGGGTCAGGAGACATGCCAAAGCATACTCCGGGCCCAAGTACTGCCCAAGAGCGCGAAAGAGTGTCAGATACGACGATCAGCCTCGGATCAATGGTTCATTCCGCAAAAGGAAGAAAAGTTCATTGCTTTATATATAAAGCGGGGTGAAAGCCTTTTTCCGGTATAAAGGAAGAAAAGTGCACATTTTTTTTACTTATAAATTGCAGTGGCAAGTTTGTTAGGTGAGAAATGGGTTATGTGTGTGTGAGTTTGACAACGCAATCGGAAATGTAGTGTGGTGAAAAAACGAAAAACCGACTACAGATTATACGCATTGGTTGTGGTATCGATCTGAACTCACCAGAGAAGTTTTGGTAACAATCTCACTGGAGCTAACCACTTTAACAAACACAGGAAATTGGGAACCAATTGCCCGAACCCTCTCTTCGACTTTCTCTTTCTGTTGCCTGTGTAGAGGGGTCGCTTGGGTTGATATGTAGTTGTTGGACCTAGGAGCTTGTAAACCTGCTTCATTCTGACTCGCGAACTTGGAGTCCTGAAAAACATTCCATGCTTCCTTATGGTGTTCACACAATGACCACATGTCATCCAAAATGTAGTGAAATGAAAGAAATGCACACATATGGCAGCTGCATTGCTCTGACCTGATTTAGCCCAACCGAAGGACGTTGAAGCCGTGTTCTGAGCTTGTGCACGACGGCCTTCTCTGGGAACATTTGAAGAGTTTCCCGTGTCAAACCAGGTTTTCTCACAACCGCTCGGGTCAAGGACAAGAACTTCGAGCTGGGCTTTCCCCTTGCTTCTAAAGACGAGGAGGTCGTTGTCTTGCATGCGGTGACCATCTACAAAATGACTCAACTCAGATTGGAGGATTACTTGATCGTCACCATGCTTGCTTGCGCCGACAACGTATATCATGTCATTGCTATGGGCTTTGAGCTGAATGGGAGCTTCAGTTATCCCCTCTTTGAAACTGTCCAAAAGCGTCATGGGTATGTACTGCAAGAACACAAGCTGGAATTAATTAATAGCCTATGGATCGGTCGGATTCAAAACACAAGCAGAAAATTATGTGGTGAAGGATGTAACTTACAACATGGCAGTCCTGTTTGGCATTTGCTTTGTTCACAGTTGCCACATGCAGACGAGATTCAGACCTCATGCTGCTCTGAGCTAGTTCTAGCACTTTCTTGTCTTGTTCATGGCTTAGCCTGGTCCCGGGGAATGCGGTATAGTCAATGTTGATTGATGTCTGAACATGTGCAGGATCAGGCACCACTTGTTCTGCACATGAAGAAAAAAGAGTGTTATAACCATCAGAAAAGCATCACCAGAAGCAAGCAATGGATGACTTCAAAGACCAACAACACATATAGCAACATTATGACCAACAAAAGCATAGTTCAGACATTAGATCTGCGCCACGAACGAACACATCCGCTCTGCCCTGGCCGACGGTGATAGATTAAGATGCATGACCTGCGCCATGGACGCCGGCGACGACAGCCATCCCTACTGTTCGTAGGTCGCCATCGGCATCGGCATCGCCCCGCCCCATCCCCCTTGCAACAGACGCCATGGGTGAGAGCGCCCCACTGCCGAGGCCGTGAAGAGGCGAGAGCACGTCCACTCTGCAGCTAGACGGGAGGCAAGGGGTGGATTCGCCGCCGCGGCCGTCGCCGCCTCACTCCCTCCGCGCCGGCCGCCGCCAACTTTTTTTTTGTGGGAAAGGGATTTGGGGAGGAAGAGACGAGAGAGACCGGGCGTTTTCGGTTCCTAGGGTTCGCGCTTGGCTGTGAGTAAACCTGATCATTTGTCGGGCCGGGTCGGGTTTGGGCCGGGCTTGACAAAGCCCGAAGAAAAAATCCCAAGCCCGAGCCCGTCCCGGCCCGAAGTACATAAACAGTGGCATTTTTTAATTAAATTAATCATTTTCAGGATATTACATTAATTTATTATACCTATATTTTCAATAAAATACGTTATATATACATTTCGGGCTTTCGGGTCGGGCTTCGGGTCAGAAAGTGAAGCCCGAGCCCGGCCCAAATGTCGGGCTTCGGGTTCGGGCTGGCGGGCCGGGTTGTCCATGAACAGGTCTAGCTGTGAGTAGCGAGACGCGGCGTGCCTTCGCTGGCTCTCGCTGGGCCAGGAAAAAATTCAAAAAAGGCCGAATTTATTTGCTCCAGAGGCCCGTATACCGGGGGCAGCGAGAAACCGTGGTTGTCATGACCGGATGAACCGGATATGTGAACCTCGAAGCGGGAGTTCCCACGATACAGGAACCGGACGGAGGAGTTTTGTTGTATGTGATGCGCCTTGACAAAGTTGTGCCATCCAGACATGAGAACAATGTCACCAAATTACCAACCGATTTTAACAGGGTAGCTGCGGCCATTTGGAGCTTCAAGTTGGATCTCGTCGAACTCGGTGATCAAGTTCCTCAGATGGCTCGCAACCGGCGGCTGTATGCGTTGTCCAAGGAGAAGGAAGGTACACTTGGTTATTTAGAGACATACTAGCCATGCCCCGCGCCGTCGATGAGTTGTGTTTGAATATGTTGTTTTTATTGTTTACAATTATACTTAATTTAAAGCAAGAGAGATATATAGATGAGATTGCAATCATAAAAATATAAATATGAAAAATGACACAATTTTGTCACCGTACGTATTCCATCTTAGAAAACTGGGAGTATACATGATGGTACTTTTCTAGTAAGATCAAACAAACACGAAACATTCACTTCTAACTTAGATCATTTCGGTGGAGCCCCCTACATGCTTGGTGCTTCGGTGCTTGTGATGAAATGATAGAGGGCATTTACAAATTGTTGCATGCAATCTTCAGGTGACTTGGCGCCGGTGCACGTGATGATTGGATCTTCAGTGTATGGACGTTGAGAGTACATTCATAGTGGTATCATGTTGAAGAAATTATCGCATATTTTAGCTAGGATTCTAGTCTGCCTTGTAAGCTCATTTTACTGGATGGTTATTAGGACAGGCCATGTTGAATTGTCATTGATTGGTTCATGTTTTCTCTTGCATTGAAGCAGACTTCCCATTTTGACTTGAAATGAATTTAGCGCCATGTGCGCCTCTCCCTTGTTCACAAAAAAATTCTGAACTTGAAGTACATGATAGTTTTGGTGACCATCAGTTTGTTCTGTTGTATATGTTATATGCTATAGTTAATTGTTGTTGGAAACGTGATGAAGCCACTCGGTGACTCAAGTGCATGATAGCATGTTTTTCATTGTGATTTGAGCGGCACGTGCCCTGGGACGTACTTCCGCCGACGATACATGGGATCGTGATTCGGGACCATACCACAACGACCGTAACTGCACTACAGTAACCACTAACCACACACGCAAACACAACATGTTAGCCAATTAACATCGAATTAAGTGGCGCTCAGAACCAACGGAAATGCGGTGTCGGTTAACACCGAGTAAAACAGCATCCAGAATCAAGATGTCCGTCCCTAGGGTGACGGTTGGTTTTAGGTCCCGCGACTAGGGAGGCGATCTAGGGTTTTTTGCGCCGCCGCCAACACCAGTCCGCCTTCCTGCCGTCGTCTCAGTTGTTTGCCCCGCGCGTCGCCGCTCGGGGTCCGTGGTGCTCTCGTCGCCCAAGGTTTCGTGCCCCGTCGTAAACCCCCACCAAAAACCTTTCGTGTGATCTAGGGAACACGATCGTAAGACACCTGGTTTCGTCCCTAGGAGGTGGGATCTGTTGTTTGGAAGCTCGGCGTTGGGATGGAGAAGGTGGAGGGCTTGCTGCAAGATCTGAAGCTTTCGGAGAAGGAGAAGACTGGTGTCAAGATTGGGTGGAGGGGATCTGGGAAGATGGGAGTGGTGGAACCGCAAGCCCTAGCAAAGCTCTTATCGGAAAAACCTATTTTTGTGGAGGCAATGGCGGAAACCCAGGGCCGGATCTGGTGCCCCATCAAGGGGCTGGATTGCAAGGAGGTGGGCGAGAATACTTTCATGTTCACGTTTGGGCAGGAGTCCGGCAAGGTAATGGCGCTAGACAATGGCCCCTGGGAATTTGGCAATGATATGCTGGTAGTGGAGGATTTTGTGCCCAAGAAACGCGTGGAGGATTATACTTTTGAAACTGTTCTGATCTAGGTGAGGATTCTGAGATTACCACTCGGCATGATGTGTCGGGAAGCAGGTGAGGCCATTGGGAAGTTAATTGGTGTGGTACTGAATGTGGAAGCTAGGCCAGATGGGCGGGCTATGGGAAAGTTATTGCGTGTTAAAGTCAGAATGAATATAAAGAATCCTCTAACGAGGGGTTTTACCTTCGATGAGGAAGATGGGTACGCCAATAGAGCAACAGAAGGCAAAGCGACCGCGGGAGAGGAAGACAAGAATTGGTGCCCATTTGTGTATGAATATCTCCCGGATTTTTGTTATGTGTGTGGCATCATCGGTCATGTGGACAGTGCTTGTGCTATAAAGATGAAGCTGGGTGAGAAAAAGCAGTTTGGCCCATGGCTGAGGGCCCCATCATGCCACGCGGGAGTAACAGAGATAACCGGGGTAGATGGGGGGAAGGAAGGATGATCAAGAATGGCAGAAGTTCGAGCAGTAGAGGAATGGGGACGTGGGGAGGCCGTACGCTATCGGCTAGTGATGCTCCTTCATGGAGGAAGTAGTCGAAGAGCTAGGAGGACAGGGAGGATGAGAAGGAGGGAGGTCAGGAGGTTACCAGCCCTTTGAAGAAGGGGGTCGAACCGGGGCCGTATAAAAGCAGGAAGAATGGGGCGGTCTTGCGGCTCACGTATGATGATGCCACAGTGCAGGGTACCAATAAAATAAAGGAGGTCGAGGGGGCGGGAGGGGTTGTCAGGCATAGTCCGGTGGAGATAGGTGGATAGGGTGAGCCGCAGGGGTTTGTCGCTAGTGGAGGTGTAAATACCGAGGCCATGCAGACGACAAGGGCCATGCAGGTTGATGTGATACACGTAGATGTTGATGATCTGGCTATGGCGGGAAGAATGAGAAGATCATGGGTACAAGGAGTGGGAAATCGAAGCTTGGGGGGACTTACAAGAATGTCGGGAGGGAAGGAGTGTTGGGAGAGAGGAAGGGTGTCTAGGCAGAGGCGTATGGCAATATTCTAGGGCTCAAGAGGGGTGGGGAGGGGTTTGAGAGGGATGGGGTGGACGAGGTGAAGAAGCTGAAACATGGGGAGGAGTTTGAGCAGCAGGTGCAGATGCAATAGGAGAATGCGGGGCTACCGGGACAGCCCTGCGAGAAGAAATGAAGGTTATGGTGTGGAACTGCCGAGGTTTGGGGAATGGCCCGGCAGTTCGTGGACTTCTGGAACTCCAGAAGGAGGAGGACCCCGACATCTTGTTCCTGTTAGAGACTAAACTAGACAGGGGTAGGATGGAGAGATTCCGAGATAAATTAGGTCTGCACCATGTGGCGGTGCAAAATAATAAAGTAAAGAGTGGTGGATTAGCGTTGTTTTGGCGTCGAGGAATAATGTTACTGTGAGATGGATGGGACGTATGTTGTAAGTGCATCTAGTGCCCCTTAGTGATTTTGGTGTATTGAAGACTTATAGGTTAAGTAACTGATGCGTTTGTGAGTGTACACAGGTCTATAAGTCTATGAGGAGTTTGATATTTACAGAGAAAGTCGACCCCTAAAAATGAAGTTCTTCGACTGAAGACTTTGATATTCTGAAGACTTTCTGAAGACTTTGAAAGTGAAGAAATTGGTGTGACCTTGAAGACTTGGTATTCATTCGAGTAATATGGAGCGTGAAGACTTTTGTTTTCGTAGTTTCATTTTCTCTTTCTTGAGTCATAGGAAACACCGTACTGTTAAAGGGGGTCGAGGAAATACTAAGGAAAAATTTCCATGTGATGCTCAACTCAAAATCCTACACCTACCAATCCCTTCGAGTGAAGCCATTGGAAATCTCATACAGTTCAGTCAATTTCTTCAGTGACAGAGACACAGTTCTTCTGGTCACTGAGGACTTTGCTCTGACTAAGGAGTTAGGAATTCGCCAATGCGAATTGCCTACACAGTGAGGAACATGATAGCCCTGAGGAACTTGATAGTCAAATTTCCGACCGTTGCTGTGCTGCGCGCCGGCTGTCCAAAATATCTTATCCACCTAACGGTCATATCATTGAAGGGCATTTATGTCTTATCATGTCGGGCTGCTCCCTAGGCTATAAATAGCCGCCCCCTACAACCACTAGTTGGTTGGCTCCTCCGAGAGAACTTGACACTTGTCATTTGAGAGCAACCCATCCTCCGAGGACTTTGAGCGAAAATCATCAAGTGAGGAAAATCCCAAAACCAAACCCCCACAAACCCAAAGTGATTGAGCATCACTGAAGAAATTGATCCTGCGTGGATCCGACGCTTGTTTCCTTTGAAGACTGTGCTTCTTCCAGACGGTTAGGCGTCAAGGTCTAGAGCATCCAAGAGGAATTGTGGATCGCCGAGTGACCAAGTCTGTGAAGGTTTGGAAGTCACCTGAAGACTTACCACGAGTGATTGGACGAGACCTGCGTGGTCTTAGTTCAAGGAGAATACGGTGAGGACTGGGTGTCCTGAGTTGCGGCTCAGAGACTGGGTGTCCGGGACTGCGTGCCCTTGAGTTTAAATACTCAGCCGCTCCAACCAGACGTACAACTGAGACAGCAGTTGGAACTGGTTTACCAAATCATTGTCTTCACCAACTAACTGGTTCTATTTCCTCAACTCTTTCATTTCCTCATTACTGTGTTGTATGTTGTTCATATCTGTGCTTGAAGACTTTGACTGAAGACTTTCACAAATTCCTCAGTTCAATTTCTTCAGTCTGTTTGTCTTCATCTTGTTATCCTGTGTTTACGCTTTTTGTACTCTGTGCTAGTCTTCATTTCTTCATGATGACTATGTTTGTATCCTGTTATGTTTACTTCTGAGTACACATTCCGCTCCAAGTAGTTCTTCGCTAAGGAATTTCCTCACCAGCAAATTCCTCAGTGAAGAATTCATAAAAATCGCCTATTCACCCCCCCCCCCCCTCTAGTCGATATAACGCACTTTCAATTGGTATCAGAGCAAGGTACTCCCTTGTTCTGTGTGATTTTGGTTTAACCGCCTGGAGTTTTAGTTATGTCGACCACAGGTATGATCAAGGTCTCGGCTGGGTGTCCTACCTTTGATGGAACGGACTACCCCTACTGGAAGAACAAGATGCAAATGCATCTTGAGGCAATTGGTAATGATCTCTGGTATGTTGTGGAAAATGGTGTCCCCACTGTCACTCCCTCACTGAATGCTACCGATGTGAAGAGATTGAAACAACTCGACTCTCAAGCGAAGAATATCATATGTGGTCATCTGAGCAAATGACAGTATGGAAGAGTGAGTGCTTTGGAAACTGCTAAGCTTATCTGGGATAGGCTGTCCAAAGTAAATGAAGGAGTTTCAACTCAGCGTGACTCTCGAGTCGATGTTCTTAGGAATCTCTTCAACCGCTTCAAAAGACTCGACAATGAGAATGTCCAACAAACCTTTGATCGCCTCACTGACATTTCAAATGAGCTTCAAGCCCTCGGTGCCACTGACATCACTAATCATGAAGTTGTGAAGAAACTGCTGAGATCGCTTGATTCCTCATTTGATACTCTGGGACTGATGATACAAGAACGTGCTGACTACAAGTCGCTTGGTCCTGCTGATATCCTCGAAAGGCTAAACACTCACGAGTTCCAGCTTGCTGAAAAGAGAGATCTCTATGGCTCAAACTATGGGAAACCACGTGCCCTGAAGGCCAAGGTTGTGTCTGACTCTGAATATGAGGATTCTGGTAGTAGCCTTGGTGATCCTGAAGAACTGAGCCAGGATCTAGCACTGCTTGTGAAGAAATTCCAGAAGTTCACAAGACGTGGTTGCTTTGGAAAATCCTCAAGAGGAAATGATTCCTCATCCAGTGACTATAAGAGAAGACTTTGCCACGAATGCAAGAAGCCTGGTCACTATATTCAAGATTGTCCTCAGTGGGAAAAGGAAATGAAGAGGAAAAAAATACAAGGATTACAGTTCTGATGATGCGAAGAAGAAGAAGAAATCGTCAAAATCTTCGTCATCAAAATCCTCGAAGTCTTTATCTCACAAGAAGAGCAGCTCCAAGAAGGCTCGGGCATTCATTGGCAATGAGATGGACTCTGAAGCTGAATCTAAGGAAAATGATGAAGAGGAGGAGTCTGAAGAATCTGAGTCTGGTGTTGCGAGTCTGGCCGTCGCTACTGCCTTCGTCAGCAAGTCCATCTTCAACATTGAAGAAACTGACTTCACCGACAAGCCTGATGAAGATAATGATGGCTACGCTCCCACCTATTGCTTCATCGCGAAAGGTGCTAAGGTACTCCAATACAACTCCTCTGACTCTAGTGAAAATGAATCTGATGAGGATCTCAAGCCCAGCTACTCTAAACTTGCTAAAATTGCTGTGAAACAACAACGGGCTCTTGAAAAGGTTCAAAACATGCTAGATAAAAGTGATGATATGTTGGGTGAAGAAATGGATCACACTAAAGCCTTGACTGAAAATCTTCAGAGACTTCAGTCTAGGTTTGATAACCTTCAAGGTCATCATAACTCTCTCTTGTCTGATCATGAGAAACTTTCTTATGAATTTCTTCAAGAAAAGCAAGACCACGAGAAGCTTTCTCTTGAATCTCTTCAAAGAAAGGAAGATCTTGAAAAGCTAAGAGTGTGTTATGAAGATCTTCAGAAGGAGCGCGATTCATTACTAGCTCAACAAATCAGCGCTTCTCAGGAAGAATTTGTTCCTCCATGCTTAAAGTGCATTGAACGTGAATCTGCTAATTCTTCACCTGAATGTTCAAATGCTTCAAATGTTACAAATTCTTCATCTACCTCTGCTATCACTAATTCCTCATCTGAGGACATTGCTAGTATCACTGACACTGCAGGGCTGAAGGAATTGTACATGACAGGTATGTACAAAAGCCTCAAAGGGCATCAGACACTTTGTGATGTGCTCAAAAAGCAGATCCTCAACAGAAACCCTAGGAAAGAGGGTATTGCCTTTGAGAGGAAACTCAATGCTGATGGAACATATTGGAAGCCTGAGCAGTACTCCAAAACCTCATGGGTTGCTGCAAAGGGACCTCCAGTTGATCCATCTAACTTATCTGGCTTTACATGTGAATCTCCTCATTCTTCTGATGAGTCATTTGACTCCAACTATAAACTGTTCAAAAATCAGAATGGTGAAGTATTTGCTAGATATGTTGGCACTAATTGCAGGAACGGTTCCCCTATGAAGAAAATCTGGGTTCCCAAAAGTTGTGTTGAAAGTCTTCAGGTGAATGTCCTCATGACACCACCTGTGAAGAACAGGAACCCCAGATCAAATTCTTCATATGGACCAAATTCTTCACATGGATCAAATTCCTCGACTAGATCAAAGTCCTCATATGATTATCGTCGTGCTAATAACTCTGTCTCGCAGGGTAGAGCTAAGGGCTATGAATATGCGCATTATTATTCAAACCATTATGTTCATAAGTCCTCGAAGAATTACTCTGCTTATTCATATGCTTACCCTAATCCATCTTATGTGAAGCGAAATGGTTTGGCATCTATGCCACCTTTCTCATATGGTGCTCGCAGAATGATGAACTCTTTGCCACCCCTCCAGATGTGGGTGGTGAAGAAAAAGAACTAATCTCTTCTGCAGGGTCAGGTCTCCAGACGTGCTCTAACATCTGAAGAACTTACTGGGGACCTGACAAAAATGCCTGAAGGGATGCAGGCGAATCATGATGAAATGAACTTTCATTTCACACGTCCTCATACTACTATATCTGTTTACTGCTTGATGAAATTCATCTGATGAACTTGATATCATATTCTTCACTGATGAAGCATATGAGATTGTAAGCTACACTAATTCATCTGCAGGATGATCAACCCAAAACCACTGAATGGGTCCTCGATAGTGGATATACAAATCACATGACTGGTGACAAGAATCTATTGATGGATGCTCCCTTATCACCGTCACCTCTGAAGCATATCATCTTTGCTGACAAAGGCAAAAGTCAGGTATTGGGTCTTGGTAAGGTTGCTATCTCTAAGGATAAGCACATGGACAAAGTCATGCTTGTTGAGTCCTTAGGATACAATATCATGTCAGTCTCGATGCTTTGTGATCTTGATATGGTTGTTGTCTTTGGCAAATATCGCTGTGTTGTGATTATGGAAGCTGACAATTCCAAAGTCTTCGAAGGCTTTAGGAGAGGAGATCTGTATATTGTTGATTTCTCTACAGGACCACAACCAGCCGTATGTCTACTTGCGAAAGCTTCAGAAGGCTGGCTATGGCATCGACGACTTGGTCATGCAGGCATGAGGAATCTGAACACGCTTGAGAAGAAGAAGCATGTCATTGGCATTGAGAATGTCAAATTCCTCAAGGATCACTTATGCGGAGCCTGTGAAGCCGGAAAAATGACCAAGGCCAAGCATCCAGCGAAGACTATCATGACCACTACCCATCCATTCAAATTGATTCACATGGACCTCTTCGGACCTAATCATTATTCAGCAGTCACTAATGATGCATCTCTATATGGTTTTGTCATTGTTGATGATTACTCTCGATATACATGGGTACACATTGTTACTTACAAACATGAAGTGCAGGAAGTCTTCAAATGATTTTCCTCGAGGGCTTCAACCAACTTTGGTGTGAAGATCAAGCATATCAGAAGTGATAATGGAACTGAGTTCAAGAATTCCGGTCTTGATGCATATCTTGATGAACTTGGTATTACTCATGAGTTATCTGCTCCCTATACTCCTTAGCAGAATGGCATCGTGGAGCGCAAGAACATAACTCTTGTTGAGATGGCTCGCACTATGCTTGATGAATACAAAACGCCTCAGCGTTTTTGGATTGATGCAATTGATACTGCTTGCCACATCATCAACAGAGTATATCTTCACAAATTCTTCAAGAAGACTGCCTATGAACTCCTCACTAACAAGAAACCCAATGTGAGTTATTTCAAAGTCTTCGGTGCTAAATGTTGGATTAGAGATCCTCACCATAACTCTAAATTTGCACCGAAAGCACATGAAGGTTTTATGCTTGGTTACGAAAAGGACTCGCACACCTACAGAGTCTTCAACATTGTTCTTCACAAGATTGTTGACACTGTAGATGTGCGGTTCGACGAAACTAATGGCTCGCAAAGAGAGCACCTACCTTCTGTGTTAGATGAACCAGCACCTGAGGATGCTATCAAGCTCAAGGCAACTGAGGATGTCATTCCGACTGAAGAATCTGCTGAAGAATTCATTCCTGTTCATGAAGAACATCGAGCTGATGCACCTGAAGAACAACATGAGGAAAATGGTGCTGAAGAAAATGCTGATCAAAATCCTCAGCGACAACCAACTCATCCACGCGTTGCAAAAGAAGTGCAAGTGGAGAAGATCATCGATGACATTAGCGCACCAGGTCCTCTCACACGCTCAAAAGCATCACATTTATCTAACTTTTGTGGGCACTATGCTTTTGTCTCTATCACAGAGCCTACTAAGGTAGATGAAGCATTTCTGGAGCCGGAGTGGATTCAGGCTATGCAAGAAGAATTACATCAGTTCGAGTTGAACAATGTCTGGGAATTGGTCAATCGCCCAGATCCTCGCAAGCATAATATCATTGGCACAAAGTGGATCTACCGCAACAAGCAAGATGAAAATGGCCTTGTGGTGAGGAATAAGGCACGACTAGTAGCCCAAGGCTACACACAGGTTGAAGGAATTGATTTCGATGAAACTTTTGCACCTGTTGCTAGACTTGAGGCTATTCGCATATTACTTGCTTACGCTAACCATCATGATATCATCTTATATCAAATGGATGTGAAAAGTGCATTCCTCAATGGTAAGCTTGAGGAAGAAGTATATGTTGCTCAACCCCCAGGTTTTGAAGATCCCAAGAATCCTGACAAAGTCTTCAGACTCAATAAGGCCCTCTATGGCCTCAAGCAAGCCCCTCGGGCGTGGTATGATACATTGAAGGAATTCTTCGTGAAGAATGGCTTCACACCCGGTTCACTCGACCCTACTCTCTTTACTAAATCATATGATGGTGAACTGTTTGTGTGCCAAATATATGTTGATGATATTATCTTTGGCTGTACTAACCAACGATACAGTGATGAATTTGACTATATGATGAGTGAAGAATATCAAATGTCTATGATGGGAGAGTTGAAATTCTTCTTAGGTCTTCAAATTCGTCAGCAGCACAATGACATATTCATATCTCAGGAGAAATACCTCAAAGATGTACTGAGGAAATTCGGCATGCAAGATTGCAAAGGTGTCAAAATTCCTATGCCCACAAATGGCCATCTATGCACTGATGAAAATGGTATTGACTTCGATCACAAGGTATACCGCTCCATGATTGGTTCCTTATTGTACTTATGTGCATCTAGGCCAGATATAATGCTTAGTGTTTGCATGTGTGCCCGATTTCAAGCTGCACCGAAGGAATCACACCATAAGGCTGTGAAGCATATTCTTCGATATCTAGCTCACACACTAACACTAGGATTATGGTACCCCAAGGGCTCTGCTTTTGATCTCATTGGATATTCTGACTCTGACTATGCTGGTGATAGTGTGGACCGCAAGTCAACATCTGGCACTTGTCATTTCCTCGGACGATCTTTGGTCTGTTGGTCCTCGAAGAAACAGAACTGCATATCACTGTCTACTGCTGAAGCTGAATACATTGCTGCTGGCTCATGCTGTGCTCAACTGCTTTGGATGAAGCAAACCCTCAAGGACTATGGTGTCAACGTGAAGAATGTGCCTCTCCTCTGCGACAATGAGAGTGCCATCAAGATTGCTCACAACCCAGTTCAGCACTCGAAGACTAAGCACATCCAGATTCGTCATCATTTTCTTCGTGATCATGTGTTGAAGGGCGACATCTCCATCGAGCATGTGAACACTGAAGAACAGCTAGCTGATATCTTCACCAAGCCCTTGGATGAGAAGAGATTTAGCAAGTTGTGTTGTGAGCTAAATATCTTAGAGTCTTCGAATGTTCTTTGAAAAGGACACACATCCTAACCCTTATGCAGAATTGATCACTTAGATGTGCAACACATGAAGAACCGTTTTTCTTCAATCAATGAAGAATAACATTCTAAGTGTGAAGAAATTAATGAAGAATTTGATTCTCAGAACCCTACGACAATTGTACGCGGTGTCTGAAATCATCATTCTTATACGGTGGGTCACGCCACCACAAAAGTAAAATCTTCAATTTGAGTTTTTCCTTATTTTTGAAATTCCTCAGTCTTTCAAATTCTTCAACTTTGCAAAATCTTCACTGTTTCCGTCGTTTTTCTTCATTGGCTATATATATACGTGAGCTTATGTCCTCTACAGCATTCACTTATTGCTATTTCTTCAAGTTGCGATTTCTGCTAAGTGAATGTGATCGGACCCTTCCCCCTCTATGCTATACTCAACCCAATCTATTCACAAATTCTTCATGTGCGTTCTGATTGAAACTCGTTCAAAGTCTTCACTGTGTCAGCTGAAGAAATTGCGAACGAAACTTTAAAACAAATCTTATCCAGATTTTCGGTTTTACCGCTCAAACCGTTCCGCATCCCACGATGCATTAGTTTATTCACCCACGATCTTACACGATCTCATCTGCACAGTACTTGGGTGACACATGTCGCGTGAAGAAGAAAGGGCAGGGGCATGTTCGTCCCAAAATCTTCGGGCGAACAGTTTTTACCGTGGCTATAAATACCCCTCTCCCCTTCCTTACTTCATTTACTCCACTCGGTCGCTGTCTCTCGCTCGAGCTCTCCTCAAACCCTAGCGCCGCTGCTACTCCATCGCCGCCGGTGAGGAAGAGCTTCACTGCCTCGACCTCGTCGCCGTCGTACTCGCGCCGGCTGCGGAAATCTTCACTCCGCCGCCGCCGTAGCTGTCTCCCTCTGCCAAGTTAGGGCGTGGGAGATCTAACTTGACGAACTTCACCATGGTTCATCTCTGTTCGTCGTGTTCTTCAGTTCGGGTAATTAAAAGTCACTTTTATTACTCTCTTTGATTCTCAAACTTTTCTCAAAATCTTCAAAGGTGTTTTATTCTTCAATTCTTCACATATAAACACCTCTCACACTATATGCTCTTGATCCATCTCTCTAAGCACTCATTTCTTCAAGATTCCTCAATTGTACGGATTTTCGATCTATACAACTCTGGAACCTAAGACAAGAACGCTTAGTGAAATTCCTCAAGGCTCAACTGGTCAAATTCCTCAAAACTTGTCTTTTCGAAAAATCTTCTAAGAACGCATATGACCTCTCCAAATTCCTCGCACCTACACTCTGTTCACAGGTACTCATGTCCGCTGCTGAATCACTAGGTTCTCATCAACTTAACTCATTTGCAGCGTTCCTCGAAGAAAAACTGCATACTTCTTCAGAGTGTTCTATTGTTCAAATTCCTCATCTGAAGAAAATGGCAGAAGGAAAGAGACCGCAGAAAGGAGGGAAGAGACCGGAGGTCATGACCGCTTTCGAGATCCCTGATGAAATATACAAGGATTATTGCACACCTGATGAGGCCAAGTTTGGCAAAGAAAACAAGAATCAGCGCAAAGTGCGCATTCGGAGGATTGAACGAAGATGGGCACGAGAATGGAGGGAATATCGATATGTTAATCCCAAGTACATGAAGAAATTCGCCTTAAATCCTCCATGCCCAAGAGCTCCATTGGCACCTGGCCAAGTCGCTGATCCCACTAGCATCAAAAGTGGTGAAGACTTTCCTGAAGAATGGGCTAGGCGCCAAGCAAAATTGGCAAGGCAAGCCAAGGAGGCAGTGAGGAAATTCAATGAGGATTCAGCTGCTGCTGCCGCTGAGACCTCGGTCAAGCCGAGGAAATCAATGCCGAAGAAGCCTGCTCGCAAGCCAAGTGCTTCACCATCAGCGCCCTCACGGCAAATTCCTCAGACTACTGCTGCTCCACCAAAGTCCTCAGCAGCTCCCTCCAAGTCCTCAACTCTTGTGCATCTGGCTACATGTCAAAGGACTCAGGGTTTCTCAATTGCTTCTGGTGTCTCAGCAAGTTCCTCAGCTGCACCAATGTCCTCATCAGGCCCCACTCTGCTGAAGACAAAAGCAACAGCTGGACGCGGTCCTCGGCCAAGTCCAAGAAAGAAACATGTTGCTTTCCAAGTGCCTTCTGATGATGAAGCTTCTGATGAAGAACTTGCAGAAATCATCAGAGACAGACAAGCAAAGGCCACTAGAGCCAAAGGAACACCCGTGCCTCTGCTTCTGGATCCGAAGAAGATCCTTGACTACATCAACTTATGGCATCAGGATCCAAACACTCCAATGCCTGATCTGCCTCTGACTCCTGGTCAAAGTCATATGCTGACCCATTTCATCTCTGAAGAGAAATGGAAGTTTGAAAAGGCTCGTGAGATAAATAGAGCACAAGCCAGAAAAGAGAAGCTTCTGAAGAAGAACATTGTCAGACTGACACCTGAAGAACTTCTCAAGGCTCAATCTGAGATCCAAGCCCTCAGCAAAGATTTTGATGCATACAATGCTGATTGACAAGGAGCCAAAGTGAGATTCGTCAATTTGACGAAGAAAATGACAACTATTGCAGCCCCATTGCAACAAGAAAATCCTCAGGCTGCAGACTCTGCTCAGCCTGCTGAAGAACATGCCAGCACTACTGATGACTTTCAGCCTGCTGATGAGAATACAAGTTCCAGGGCTGATGACTCCATTCCAGCCGCTGAAGAAATTCCCAGGGCATCCACTAGTGGTGCACCTGAAGAAACTGAAGAGATCAGGGCAACTGCACCAGTTGTGCCTGAAGAAAATGAACCACAGTCCTCAGCTCCTCCTGCGCCAACACCAACTCCAATTCTTCCTTCTGCTTATGAAGTGAAGAAGACCAAGGCTGCAGAGCGAGCTGCAGTGAAGAAAAGGAAGGCATCAGCTGCGTCAAATTCTTCGGCCGCGAAGAAAATGAAGCCAATGACCAGCTCGCTTGAAAATCCTATTGATGCCGTTCCCATTTCCTCCATGTCGTCTAAGGAAATTGTTCCTTATGGAGAAGACTACAAGATCCCTAGCGGATCTGATGAAGAAAATCACTCTTTTGCTACCTCAGAACAGTTTGATGAAGAAATTGAAGTGGAAGCATTCCCTTCAATGCCAGTCGTTTCCTCACCTTCGCCTCAGTTCACAGCTGAAGAGGCTGGTGTTGAGGAAATTGAAAAAGAAGAAGAAGATGTGGATATTGGATGCACTACACCAGTGATGAACGATGACTTTTGGGAAAGTCAGCATCCCAATACTCCTCTCTTCACTCCTATTCAACAAATTCCTCAGTCCCCGGCTACAACTGTTCAAATGGGCTCTGAAGAAACTCATCCCACATCGTCTGTTCATGAAGAAATTCCAGCCGCTAGTGCTGAAGAACCTGCTGCTGCTGATCCCCAAACTGCACAAGATGAGGAACCAGAAATTCCTCAGCCTGAAGCACCTGAGATCGTGATTCCTGAGGTTGTGCTGCAAATCACTGACACTCCTCTGCCCAAACCGAAGAATCCGTTCTCTAGCAAGCAAAAATTCAAGGCTGAAGACTTCTTTTCTGAGCATGTGTTCTTCACTGATTACAATCCACATGACTCTGCTCGCATAAGGAAGAGACGTTTCTGGACTGCTACTCAAGCCAACTTCTATTCCTCAGTGCTCTTTGACAAGGACAAAATCTTCGATCATGAGCATATTCCTCATGTGGATATGGAATCTCTACCGTGCTTCGAGCCAGTCCTCCGAGTTATTCACGATGCAGGACTACTGAATTTCTGCACTGATATCTGTGATTGGAATGAAGAACTCATTCTTCAGTTCTATGCCACTTTGCATATCACCGGAGATGCTGAAGATGTCAATTCATGGGTGCTGGATTGGATGACAGAAAACACTCACTACAAGGCACCAGCAACTGAATTGCTTCGTGTCCTTCCTCTTGATCCTCCCCATGACAGTGCACGATGCATCTACAATGACCGCGAACTGACAGATCATTATATGCAAGTGCTCATGAAGCCTTTGAAGCCAGGGCAGGCCCCTCGAACCAAATTCCTCGTCAAGGAATTGTTGTATGTGCCTCGGACTGTCTATCGAATCCTGACGAAGACAATGAGTCCTATCAAAGGCCACGACTCAAATCATGAAGATGTCGTTGGCATCATGAAGAACATGCTTTTCAACATCATTCATGGCGTTCCCGTCAACTTCCATGATTTCTTCATGAGGACTCTGGCTAATGTTGCAATGTCACCTTTTGAGCTGAAGCCCTATGCGCCTTGGATTATGAGATTCATAAGGGCAAGATCTTCACTGAATTACAAGGCTGACACTCTGAACCATGGTAGCTACTTGCCGCCCATTGAAGTCCTCAAGCGACCAGTTTCATCATCTGATGATAAGGGCAAGGCAGCTGCTGTGATCGATGAAGGCACTCGTCCATTGGATGGTCAATTCCGTCTAGCTACATCTTACTCCACCAATGACGATTCTGCCACACATGACACTGCCGCAAATACCTCTGCCAAGCAAAAGCCTCAAGCAACAGCACCCATGGTGATGACTGACAGTGAGTTACTCCTCAGTCTTCATCAGAAGGTTGATCGCAATCACAAATGGGTGAAACGTCAATTTGCTGCAATTCTTCACAACATGACCTCAACCCATAATGCAGTGAAGAAAAATCAGTATCACCTTCATGAAACCCTCAACCGCACCTGGGCTGTTCTCACTCATGTATACTCCGCGGAAGAACTGAAGACTCTGGGTCTCCAGGAAGCTTTTGACTGGTCTGCACCACCTCCGAAGAAATTCAATAGAGTCAAAGTTCCTGATCTGGTGGCCAGTTCTTATTCTTCATCGCGTGAAACTGATGAACATGAAGATTTGAACGACACTGCGGCAGGCCCTACTTCAACAAACAACCCCGACAACGCTGGCGCTCCTCCATCAACGTGAAATTCTTCAGGGGCGTTAGTCCTCAGTTTCAATCCTTTTGGTCATTTGATGACAAAGGGGGAGAAATCTGAGTTAGTCTTCAAGCGGGTTTATATTATGGGCGTTTTGTTAAGTTACAACTCTCGTTCTTCCGAAACTTTTATTGGATCGAGTTGTAATCTTAAATCCGATGGTGCCCTGATACTTTTGAACGGTGCATTGTGCTGACTTTGCACTGTGCTCTGATACTTTTGATGTGTTATTCTGCATGCTTATTCCTCGTTAATATTATTGCACGCATGCTGAATCTCATCAGGCACCATATTTCATCATGCATTTCAAATTCTTCATATTATATATCAAATGCGTGTATGAATTACAAGATATAGGGGGAGATCTCCATGATTCAATTCTTCAAATGTGCATTGCCTCAAACGCAAATTCTTCACTATGCACATATTCAGGGGGAGTTCTTCTATATCTTGCAATCAAATTCCTAAATATCAGTATTTACACTTCATATGGTTATCCCCGTTGAAAACATAACCTATGTTGTCATCAATCACCAAAAAGGGGGAGATTGTAAGTGCATCTAGTGCCCCTTAGTGATTTTGGTGTATTGAAGACTTATAGGTTAAGTAACTGATGCGTTTGTGAGTGTACACAGGTCTATAAGTCTATCAGGAGTTTGATATTTACAGAGAAAGTCGACCCCTAAAAATGAAGTTCTTCGACTGAAGACTTTGATATTGTGAAGACTTTGAAAGTGAAGAAATTGCTGTGACCTTGAAGACTTGGTATTCATTCGAGGAATATGGAGCTTGAAGAGTTTTGTTTTCGTAGTTTCATTTTCTCTTTCTTGAGTCATAGGAAACACCGTACTGTTAAAGGGGGTCGAGGAAATACTAAGGAAAAATTTCCATGTGATGCTCAACTCAAAATCCTACACCTACCAATCCCTTCGAGTGAAGCAATTGGAAATCTCATACAGTTCAGTCAATTTCTTCAGTGACAGAGACGCAGTTCTTCTGGTCACTGAGGACTTTGCTCTGACTGAGGAGTTAGGAATTCGCCAGTGCGAATTGCCTACACAGTGAGGAACATGATAGCCCTGAGGAACTTGATAGTCAAATTTCGGACCGTTAATGTGCTGTGCGCCGGCTGTCCAAAATATCTTATCCACCTAACGGTCATATCATTGAAGGGCATTTATGTCTTATCATGTCGGGCTGCTCCCTAGTATAAATAGCCGCCCCCTACAACCACTAGTTGGTTGGCTGCTCCGAGAGAACTTGACACTTGTCATTTGAGAGCAACCCATCCTCCGAGGACTTTGAGCGAAAATCATCAAGTGAGGAAAATCCCAAAACCAAACCCCCACAAACCCAAAGTGATTGAGCATCACTGAAGAAATTGATCCTGCGTGGATCCGACGCTTGTTACCTTTGAAGACTGTGCTTCTTCTAGACGGTTAGGCGTCAAGGTCTAGAGCATCCAAGAGGAATTGTGGATCGCCGAGTGACCAAGTCTGTGAAGGTTTGGAAGTCACCTGAAGACTTACCACGAGTGATTGGACGAGACCTGCGTGGTCTTAGTTCAAGGAGAATACGGTGAGGACTGGGTGTCCTGAGTTGCGGCTCAGAGACTGGGTGTCCGGGACTGCGTGTCCTCGAGTTTAAATACTCAGCCGCTCCAACCAGACGTACAACTGAGACAACAGTTGGAACTGGTTTACCAAACCATTGTCTTCACCAACTAACTGGTTCTATTTCCTCAACTCTTTCATTTCCTCATTACTGTGTTGTATGTTGTTCATATCTGTGCTTGAAGACTTTGACTGAAGACTTTCACAAATTCCTCAGTTCAATTTCTTCAGTCTGTTTGTCTTCATCTTGTTATCCTGTGTTTATGCTTTCTGTACTCTGTGCTAGTCTTCATTTCTTCATGATGACTATGTTTGTATCCTGTTATGTTTACTTCTGAGTACACATTCTGCTGCAAGTAGTTCTTCGCTAAGGAATTTCCTCACCAGCAAATTCCTCAGTGAAGAATTCATAAAAATCGCCTATTCACCCCCCCTCTAGTCAATATAACGCACTTTCATATGTACATTGATGCAGTGGTGGAAGAGGAAGATGGTTTCAAATGGAGACTTACAGGCATATATGGTGAATCCCACACAAAGAAGAAAAGCGAGACATGACGTCTACTCCGTGCCCTTCACCACCAACTTCAACTCCCGTGGGTTTGCGTAGGCGACTTTAATGAAATTCTCTTTAATCATGAGAAGCAAGGAGGTGTGCCTAGATCTCATAGGTCCATGCAGAATTTCCATGATGCACTTGATGATTGTAATTTGCATGACCTCGGTTTCGAGGGTGATATTTTTACTTGGAGAAATAAAAACTACCGTGTTGATGGGTATATTCGGGAATGGCTAGATTGGGTGGTTGCTACACCTAATTGGTGTGCAAGATTTCCAGCTTATAAGGTAGTAAATGGGGACCCAAAGAAATCTAATCATAGGCCTGTTACGTTGGTGTTGGATGGCCCCTCACACCCTTGGTGGCAACTGCAGGGAGGCATGTGTTTTAAACGTTTTGAAGCACGGTGGCTTTGGAGGAAATTTTGACAATATTGTAAAAGAAGCCTGGGATGATGGCAACGGCCTCAATGTGAAGGAGAAGTTAAAGGCGGTTGTCGAAGCTTTGAACACCTGGAGTAGAGAGGTTCTTGGAGATTTGGGGAAGAGGATTAAGAAGATAAAAAGCGAGTTGGAAGTGGTCAGAAGAGAGCAAATCTCAGATAGCCAGGTGCGCAGGGAACAGAATCTGAGCTTCAAGCTGGAGCGGTTGGAGGAGCAACATGATCTTGTGTGGAAACAACGTGCCCATGTAAACTGGCTAGTATATGGTGACCGTAACACAAAATATTCCCAGGCATATGCCTCAGAGAGAAGAAAGAGGAACACTATACATAAGCTGAAGCGGGAGGATGGAGTGGAGGTAGAAGGAGAGGAGGCCATTAAGGATCTTATCACTAACTATTTTTCTGCCCTATTTACCCCCATGGCAGGTGCGGAGGCGAGTGCAACTCTGAACCATATTGCTCCAAAGGTGACTAGCCAGATGAATGACTTTCTTACTGCAGATTTCACCGAGCAGGAAGTTAAACAGGCCCTAGATGACATTGGGGACCTCAAGGCTCCTAGTGTGGATGGTATCGCGGCTCTCTTCTATAAGCATTATTGGTAGTTGGTTGGTGCTGATGTGACACGTGAGGTTTTACGTGTGTTGTGAGGCGGTAGTATACCGAAGGGATGGAACGACACCCTGGTGGTACTAATCCCAAAGGTTCAGAACCCCTATAGACTAAAGGATCTGCGCCCTATTAGCCTCTGCAACGTGGTGTACAAACTCGTGTCCAAAGTTCTGGCAAACAGGCTAAAGTGCATCCTAGGAGAGATCATATCACCAAATCAGAGTGCCTTTGTACCTGGGAGGTTAATCTCAGACAATACTATCCTTGCGTATGAGATGACACACTTCTTAAAGAGGAAGAGAACGGGCAATGCTTGCTATGCTGCTCTGAAACTTGATATGACCAAAGCATATGACCGCGTGGAATGGGGTTTCCTTGAGAAAGTCATGAAGCAATTGGGCTTTGCAGAAGTGTTCATTGATCTAATTAGTAAGTGTGTCCGGACAGTCAAATTTTGGTTCCAGGTTAATGGATCTTGTATGGATGAGGTGGTTCCGGGGAGGGGTCTTCGTCAAGGGGATCCGATCTCGCCATACCTATTCCTGATCTGTGCGGAGGGTTTATCTGCTCTTCTGCAGCATGCTGAGCAAGAGGGACACATCAAGGGTATCCAACTGGCTCCGACGGCACCCTCCATCAGCCACCTCCTTTTTGCGGATGATTCCCTTCTGTTGATAGAGGCTACCCTGGAGAGTGTCAATGCGGTCAACGAGATCCTGTAGGTGTATGAAAACGGGTCGGGCCAGGTGATTAATTGGGACAAGTCAGCCATCATGTTCAGTAAAGACACTTCACATACAAAGAAGCAAATCCTTCTCGGCCTGCTGGGTCTCCAGTCAGAAAGCTTGAACGGAAAATACCTGGGCTTGCCAAGCTATGTTGGCCAATCTAGACAGAAATGCTTTGAGTATTTGAGAGAGAGAATTTGGGAGATTCTCAAAGGTTGGAAGATTAAGCTTCTGTCTAAAGCGGCCAAAGAGATCTTGATTAAGGCATTTATCCAAGCAGTGCCCACATATGCTATGGCATGTTTTGATCTAACGAAAGAGCTCTGCGAGAGTATCAACAAAATGGTGTGTGATTTCTGGTGGGCCAACCAGGAGGAGGAATGAAAACACAAGTGGGTCAGCTGGGATAAGATGTGCTTACCAAAGGAGCAGGGAGGCCTTGGTTTCAGGGACCTACACTTGTTCAATGTGGCAATGCTAGCAAGGCAGGTGTGGCGTCTGCTGCAAGCTCCCGAATCGCTGTGTGCTCGAGTCCTGCAAGCGAAGTACTACCCGTCCGGTGATAACTTCAGTGCACAGGCCCAGCCGGGAATAAGCTATGTCTGGCGCAGCATCCTCAAGGGCGTTGAGGTCGTCCGAGCGGGCATGATTTGGAGAGTTGGATTAGGGGAGAACATTCACATTTGGCAGGACTCGTGGCTGCCGTCCAATGATACTAGAAGGTCGAGTACGCTCCAAGCCGGACACCTATTGACCCGTGTTTCCGAGCTAATTGACCCAACAACAAACCAATGGGATGCCCAACTAGTGACACAGACATTTACCCTAGTGGATGCTGCTACAATTCTTGTGATCCCAATATGCGAACAGTATGACAATTTCATTGCATGGCACTTTGACAAGAAGGGGTTTTTCTCTGTTTGTTCCGCTTACAGGGTTTATACCAGCCTACAAGTGCAACAGAACACACGCCAAGTGGGTGAGAGCATAGCAGGTCATCAACATATTGAGAGTTTCTGGAAAAGCTTGTGGAAGATCAGATGCCCAGGCAGAGTCCACCACTTCCTATGGCGCCTGGCTCACAACAGTCACCCATTACTCCGGAACGTAGAGCACATTGGGGTGGAATTGGACACGAGGTGTTTGCTGTGTCAAAGGGTCCCGGAGGATGGTGGCAATCTATTCCTGCGCTGCAAGGACGTAAAGAAGATGTGGAGGGGATGTGGCTTGGAACGGCTGCGGCTAGACTTCCTGGGAGCACAAACACCAAAAGCTATGCTACAAATGATGCTCAAATTGCCGGAGGAATCCCTCCTATTGGTGGTCTCTCTTCTTTGGTCATGGTGGACAGAGAGAAACAAAACAAACCACAAGCAACAGAGGCTGTCCGAGGAGGATTTTGCTGCGAAGGTGAGGCATGATGTGACTGAATGGAGGGAATTCCTAGGGCTCAAGGCAAAAGAGAAACTAGCAAACGAATGCCGTTGGACGCCGCCACCGACGGATGTGGTGAAACTTAACTTGGACGCGTCTTTCCTGCTACTACGGGAGTGGGCGGCTGGGGCGTCATAGCTCTGGGAAGCGATGGTGGAATTCTCATGGTTGCGGCAGGCTCACTCACGAACCTGCAGGAAGCGATACAGGCCGAAGCCCTTGCACTGTTGAAAGCCATAGAGCTCGCTGACCAACTTGGCATGGGCCGTGTCATGTTTGAAACTGACTGTCTTCCCCTCCAACAGGCGATTGCCTCCACAGCGGGAGACCGAGGCGCTCTTGGGGTGCTGTTCAGAGAAGCAAAGTATAAGCTGCAGCTAGATTTTATAGAGCAAAGTGTTCTCTTCTGTCCTAGATCGTGTAATGTTCCAGCACATGTGCTGGCTGCCTATGACTGTCGGAACTTCCTAGACGGCCAATATGTCTGGCTGTCAGGTTTCCCCAGCGTTGTTACCCGTGTCGTGGCCGCCGATCTGGCTGGCCCACCATAATTTCATGGAATGCAAGGTGTTCCAAGCTAAAAAAACAAACAACATCCAGAACCAACGAGAAAAGTGGCGCTACATGGCGATGCACGTGGTCACATCACATACAAAAATCTCCTCCAACATTGTATGCATGCACATGACCGCATTTTTCTTCATCTTACTATTTACTAACGCATAATAAAATCCTGTTAAAAAAATGTTTGTTCATTGACAATTTAAAACAAACCTTCCAAGTACTTCAAGAACTTAAATACTCTTTAATAGATGAAAATAAAAGGATTTCTAATTTCGATAGTAACATAATGTTGGATCCATTCCTTTTGAATTGTCACTACCACTCAGAGTCCACCGTCCAACCGTGACTAATCCTAACATTGGCTGCCTAACAAAATCACAGACTAAATCGCAACACCCACCCACAAAACGTACGCTCACAGGTCCCCCAATAATACATGCATGCGCCATGCATCCATTAACCAATTTTGAACAGCATAAAAACTCCTAAGAAACCACAAATAATTACCAGAAAGCTTTGACAAAGAATCATAAGAAGGCACCATTTTATTATCCTTGTGTGTAAATGTATGATCAAACCCATTATTTGGTGAGATTTTAGGATACATTTTAAGACGTTCCCCTTGTCTTATTTTTGTAGAATCAAGAAAAAACTAAATATAACCATACATTTGGCATTCTTAATTACAATTAAGTTTTGAAACATGGAATTTCACTAAGGCCCTAGAGAAAATCTAAATGGGAAAATTATGCTATTCCACAACCTCTCTAAAGCTGCATTTTCGGTCGTTGCAACATTTTATTATAATTAATATTATTTCATGAAAAAAATAGTTATAATATTATATATTATTGAAGTGAATCAAAATGAATGTTTTCCTACTATTGCCAATTGATACGTCTCCAACGTATCTATAGTTTTTGATTGTTCCATGCTATTATATATTCTGTTTTGGATGTTTAATGGGCTTTATTATACACTTTTATATTATTTTGGGGACTAACCTATTAACCCAAGGCCCAGTGCAAATTGTTGTTTTTTTCCTATTTCAGTGTTTCACAGAAAAGGAATATCAAATGGAATCCAAACGGAATGAAACCTTCGGGAACGTGATTTTTGGAACAAACGTGATCCAGAGGACTTGGAGTGGACGTCAAGAAACAACCGAGGTGGCCACGAGGTAAGGAGGTGCGCCCCCACCCTCGTGGTCCCATCGTGGCTCTCTTGACCGACTTCCTTCGCCTATATATACTCATATACCCTGGAAACATCCAGGAGCACTACGAAACCCTATTTCCACTGCCGCAACCTTTAGTACCCATGAGATCCCATCTAGGATTGATCTTTCTTGCAATGGGAGAAGTGCTTAGCTTTGGGTTCAATCTTGCGTTGCTCGATCCTAGTGACAGAAGGGGAAACGACACGTATTGTATTGTTGCCATCGTGGATAAAAAGATGGGGTTTATATCATATTTCTTGAGTTTGTCCCTCTACATCATGTCATATTACTTAATGTGTTACTATGTTCTTATGAACTTAATACTCTAGATGCATGCTGGATAGCAGTCAATGTGTGGAGTAATAGTAGTAGATGCAGGCAGGAGTCGGTCTATTTGTCGCGGACGTGATGCTTATATACATGATCATGCCTAGATATTCTCATAACTATGCTCAATTCTATCAATTGCCCAACAATAATTTGTTCACCCACCGTAATACTTATGCTATCTTGAGAGAAGCCACTAGTGAAACCTATGGCCCCCGGGTCTATCTTCCATCATAATAATCTTCAGTCAACTAGCTATTTCTGGCGCCATTTATTTTGCAATCTTTACTTTAAATCTTTATCATAAAAATACCAAAAATATTATCTTATCATCTCTATCAGATCTCACTTTTGCAAGTGGCCGTGAAGGGATTGACAACCCCTTTATCGCGTTGGTTGCAAGGTTCTTATTTGTTTGTGTAGGTACGAGGGACTCGCGCGTGGTCTTCTACTGGATTGATACCTTGGTTCTCCAAAACTGAGGGAAATACTTACGCTACTTTACTGCAGCACCCTTTCCTCTTCAAGGGAAAACCAACGCAGTGCTCAAGAGGTAGCAAGAAGGATTTCTGGCGCCGTTTCCGGGGAGTCTACGCACAAGTCAGGACATACCAAGTACCCATCACAAACTCTTATCCCTCGCATTACATTATTTTCCATTTGCCTCTCATTTTCCTTTCCCCCACTTCACCCTTGCTGTTTTATTCACCCTTCTTCTGTTCATCTTTTTCGTTTGCTTTGATGTCTTACTTGGCTCGTTTGCTCGTCTGGTTGGAATAGTTGTTTATTTATTGCTAAACAGAGAACCTAAGATCTATGGATCCTCATCCGCTTGCTAATCTTTTTAAGAGATCCAATTATGATGAACCAATTGCTAGTGAGTTTTGTGCACTAGATTATCTTTATGAAGTTTTGCTTGAAATTCGTGAATCTGAAAATTGTGTGAAGAAATTTATGAAGAGATTCACGATGGCTCCTTGAATAAAAAGCATGATTGCAATGATTTTACTATAAATTCTCTTGATGTCAATTGTGCTAATAATATGCAAAACCCTAAGCTTGGGGATGCTAGTTTTGCTATGTCTACTACTTGTTGCAATGATCATGATTGGGGTGATTCTTCTTATGATCTTGAAAATTTATTTAAGCCCCATGATGAATATGAGATTGATAATAGTGTTGGCAATAATATTGAAAGTGGGTTTGGAAGAGTGTCAAATTTAGATCCCACATTTGGAGAATGTTCAATCTTATGGTATTTTTGATAAAAGTGGGTTTGGAGAGGTCATGACTTTAGTTAATGATAATCCCACTATTTTGGAAGAGTGTCAACTTCGCATGCATTTGGATTGTGTTGAGAATATGCTATGTGATAGCTATTTTGTTGATTTTTCCTATGATCCTACATGTAATTATTATGAGAGAGGAAAATATGGTTGTAGAAATTTTTATCTTACTAAGTTACCTCTCGTCATGTTGAGATTGCTATCGTCTCTTTGTTCTTCCTTGCATAGGCTAATTTTTGCTTGCTATGATAATTTGTTTGCTTATAAAATGCCTATGCATAGGAAGTATGTTAGACTTAGATGTGTTTGTCACGTGTTTTATGATGCTCTTTTTGCTCTTTAATTCTTATCTTTTATGCGAGCATCATTGAAATCTCAATGCCTAGCTAAAAAGCCTTTAAAGAAAAGCACTTGTTGGGAGACAACCCAATATTTATCCTTGCTATTTAGTAATAAATAATTTATCTACCCTCTTGTTAGATTTGTTTTTATGTTTTAATAGTGTTTGTGCCAAGTGAAACCTATAGGATCTTCTTGGATAGTAATTATTTGATCTTGCTGAAAAAGGCATAAACTTTTTGTTCACGATTGTTTAATATCACCAGAACGTGATAAAATACTGATTCCAATTGTAGTAGATCAATAAACAAATTATCTAGTATTTCCTATTTTGGTAGAAGTTTTGGAGTTCCACAAGTATACGTTTGATACAGATTACTACAGACTATTCTGTTTTTGACAGATTCTGTTCTTCGTGTGTTGTTTGCTTGTTTAGATGAATCTATGGCTAGTAATGGAGTTTATGAACCATAGAGAAGTTGGAATGCAGTAGGTTTAACACCAATATAAATAAATAATTAGTTCATTACAGTACCTTAAAGTGGTGGTTTGTTTTCTTTCGCTAACGGAGCTCATGAGATTTTCTGTTGAGTTTTGTGTTGTGAAGTTTTCAAGTTTTGGGTAAAGATTTGATGGATTATGGAATAAGGAGTGGCAAGTGCCTAAGCTTGGGGATGCCCAAGGCACCCCAAGGTAAAATCCAAGGACAACCAAAATCCTAAGCTTGGGGATAACCCGGAAGGCATCCCCTCTTTTGTCTTCGTCCATTGGTAACTTTATTGGAGCTATATTTTTATTCACCACATGATATGTGTTTTGCTTGGAGCATCTTGTATGATTTGAGTCTTTGCTTTTTAGTTTACCGCAATCATCCTTGTTGTACACACCTTTTGAGAGAGACACAAATGATTCGGAATTTATTAGAATCCTCTATGTGCTTCACTTATATCTTTTGAGTTAGATAATTTTTGCTCTAAGTGCTTCGCTTATATCTTTTAGAGCACGGTGGTCGTTTTATTTTATAGAAATTATTGATCTCTCATGATTTGCATATATTATTTTGAGAGTTCTTTAGAACAGCATGGTCATTTGCTTTAGTTATAAAATTAGTCCTAATATGATGAACATCCAAGATGGATATAATAAGGACTATCATATAAAGTGCATTGAATACTATGAGAAGTTTGATACTTGATGATTGTTTTGATATATAGAGATGGTGATTAGAGTCATGCTAGTTGAGTAGTTGTGAATTTGAGAAATACTTGTTCTAAAGTTTGTGATTCCCGTAGCACGTATGGTGAACCGTTATGTGATGAAGTCGGAGCATGATTTATTTATTGATTGTCTTCCTTATGAGTGGCGGTCGGGGACAAGCGATGGTATTTTCCTACCAATCTATCCCCCTAGGAGCATGCGCGTAGTACTTAGTTTTGATAACTAATAGATTTTTGAAATAAGTATGTGAGTTCTTTATGACTAATGTTCAATCCATGGATTATACGCACTCTCGCCCTTCCACCATTTCTAGCCTCTCTAATATCGCGCACCTTTCGCCGGTATCATACACCCACCATATACCTTCCTCAAAACAGCCACCATACCTACCTACCATGGCATTTCCATAGCCATTCCAAGATATATTGCCATGCAACTTACCACCGTTTCGTTTACTATGACACGCTTCATCATTGTCATATTGCTCTGCATGATCATGTAGTGGACATTGTATTTGTGGCAAAGCCACCTTTATAATTCTTTCATACATGTCACTCTTGATTCATTGCATATCCCGGTACACCGCTGGAGGCATTCACATAGAGTCATATTTTGTTCTAACTATTGAGTTGTAATTTTTGAGTTGTAAGTAAATAAAAGTGTGATGATCATCATTATTAGAGCATTGTCCCAAGTGAGGAAAGGATGATGGAGACTATCATTCCCCCACAAGTTGGGATGAGACTCCGGAAGAAAATAAAAAAAAGAAAAGAAAAGAGGCCATAAAAAAAGGGGAAAAGGCCCAAAGAAAAAAAGAAAAAAAATATGAGAGAAAAAGAGAGAAGGGACAATGTTACTATCCTTTTTCCACACTTGTGCTTCAAAGTAGCACCATGATCTTCATGATAGAGAGTCTCCTATGTTGTCACTTTCATATACTAGTGGGAATTTTACATTATAGAACTTGGCTTGTATATTCCAATGATGGGCTTCCTCAAAATGCCCTAGGTCTTCGTGAGCAAGCGAGTTGGATGCACACCCACTTAGTTTCTTTTGTTGAGCTTTCATACACTTATAGCTCTAGTGCATCCGTTACATGGCAATCGCTACTCACTCACGTTGATATCTATTGATGGGCATATCCATAGCCTGTTGATACGCCTAGTTGATGTGAGACTATCTTCTTCCTTTTTGTCTTCTCCACAACCACCCTTCTATTCCACATATAGTGCTATGTCCATGGCTCACGCTCATGTATTGCGTGAAAATTGAAAAAGTTTGAGAACATCAAAAGTATGAAACAATTGCTTGGCTTGTCATCGGGGTTGTGCATGATTAAATACTTTGTGTGATGAAGATAGAGCATAGCCAGACTATATGATTTTGTAGGGATAACTTTCTTTGGCCATGTTATTTTGAGAAGACATGATTGCTTTGTTAGTATGCTTGAAATATTATTATTTTTATGTCAATATTAAACTTTTATCTTGAATCTTTCAGATCTGAACATTCATACCACAATAAAGGAAATTACATTGAGAAATATGCTAGGTAGCATTCCACATCATTGATACGTCTCCAACGTATCTATAATTTTTTATTGTTCCATGCTATTATATATTTTGTTTTGAATGTTTAATGGGATTTATTATACACTTTTATATTATTTTTGGGACTAACCTATTAACCCGAGGCCCAATGCAAATTGCTGTTTTTTTGCCTATTTCAGTGTTTCGCAGAAAAGGAATATAAAACGGAATCCAAACGGAATGAAACCTTCGGGAACGTGATTTTTGGAACCAACGTGATCCAGAGGACTTGGAGTGGACGTCAAGAAACAACCGAGGTGGCCACAAGGCAGGGAGGCACGCCTGCCCCCCTAGGCGCGCCCCCACCCTCGTGGGCTCCTACTTATGCTAGTTTGATACTTGATGATTGTTTTGAGATATAGAGATGGTGATTAGAGTCATGCTAGTTGAGTAGTTGTGAATTTGAGAAATACTTGTTCTAAAGTTTGTGATTCCCGTAGCATGCACGTGTGGTGAACCGTTATGTGATGAAGTCGGAGCAGGATTTATTTATTGATTGTCTTCCTTATGAGTGGCGGTCGGGGACAAGCGATGGTCTTTTCCTACCAATCTATCCCCATAGGAGAATGCGCGTAGTACTTTGTTTCAATGACTTGTAGATTTTTGCAATAAGTATATGAGTTCTTTATGACTAATGTTAAGTCCATGGATTATACACACTCTCACACTTCCACCATTTCTAGCCTCTGTAATACCGCGCACCTTTCGCCAGCTCGATGACGTCCCTCGTACTCTTGATCCAGTTGAGGCCGAGGGAGAGTTTCATCAGCACGATGGCGTGATGACGGTGGTGACGATGCTACCAACGCAGGGCTTCGCCTAAGCACCGCTACGATATGATCGAGGTGGATTATGGTGGAGGGGGGCACCGCACACGGCTAAAAGATCAATGATCAACTTGTGTGTTCTAGGGTGCCCCCTGCCCCCGTATATAAAGGAGCAAGGGGGGAGGCCGGCCAGCCTTGGGGTGCGCCAAGGAGGGGGAGGAGTCCTCATCCTAGTAGGAGTAGGACTCCCCTTTCCTAGTCCAACTAGGAGGAGGAAGGGGGAAGGAAGGAGAGGGAAAGGAGAAGGAAAGGGGGGGGCACGCCCCCCTCCCTAGTCCAATTCGTACCCCCTATAGGGAGGGGGCGCGGCTGCCCCTTGTGGGCTGCCTCCCCTCTTCCCTATGGCCCATGTAGGCCCAATAGTCCCCCGGGGGTTCCGATAAACCCCCCGGCACTCCGATAATTATCCGGTGACTCCCGGAACTCATCTGGTGTTCGAATATAGTCATACAATATATCAATCTTTATGTCTTGACCATTTCAAGACTCCTCGTCATGTATTTGATCACATGACAAGGGTGGGGGGCGCGCCCAGGGGGGCAGGCGCTCCTCCCTGCCTTGTGGCCTCCTCGATGATTTCTTGACGTCCACTCCAAGTCCTCTGGCTCACGTTTGTTCCAAAAATCACGCTCCCGAAGGTTTCATTCCATTTGGACTCTGTTTGATATTCCTTTTCTGCGAAAAACTGAAATAGGCAAAAAAACAGCAATTTGCACTGGGCCTTGGGTTAATAGGTTAGTCCCAAAAATAATATAAAAGTGTATAGTAAAGCCCATTAAACATCCAAAACGGATAATATAATAGCATGGAACAATAAAAAATTATAGATACATTGTAGACGTATCAAGCCCTCGAGCAAACAGGCCGCTGAGCCATGCGCTGGAGACGTGGACGGTGAAGCCGACGTGGGTGAGGTCAGTTGAGATAGAGCCGAATCGGCCGTGTGATCGACGTGACCTGGCGTTGGTGCCCCAACATCATCCGTGAGGACCTCAACGCGAGCTCCTCATCCTGTACCTGCACCATGGTTAGGGAGCAGCAAAGGCGTATGCACAAAATCATCAAATTGGTCAGCTGTAGGAGACGAATGCGACGAAGATGGTGAAAAATTGGGAGAAGGCGCATTGGAAAAAGGAAACACATTCTCATGAAACACTACATCTCTACTGATGTAAACACGATTTGATGGAACATGGAGGCACTTGTAGCCCTTGTGAAGAGTGCTATAGCCGAGGAACACACACTTCTTCAACTGAAACTGAAGTTTTTGTTTGTTGTATGGACGGTGTTGGGGAACATAGTAATTTCAAAAAAAATCCTACGCACACGCAAGAACATTGTGATGCATAGCAACGAGCGGGGAGAGTGTGTCCACGTACCCTCGTAGACCGAAAGTGGAAGCGTTATATCAACGCAGTTGATGTAGTCGTACGTCTTCACGATCCGATCGATCCTAGCACCGAATGTACGGCACCTCCGTGTTCAGCACATGTTCAACTTGATGACGTCCCTCGTACTCCTGATCCAGTTGAGGCCGAGGGAGAGTTTTGTCAGCACGATGGCATGATGACGGTGGTGATGATGCTACCGACGCAGGGCTTCGCCTAAGCACCGCTACGATATGATCGAGGTGGATTGTGATGGAGGGGGGCACCGCACATGGCTAAAAGTTCAATGATCAACTTGTGTGTTCTAGGGTGCCCCCTGCCCCGTATATAAAGGAGCAAGGGGGGAGGCCAGCCAGCCTTGGGGCGCGCCAAGGAGGGGGAGGAGTCCTCCTCCTAGTAGGAGTAGGACTCCCCCTTTCCTAGTCCAACTAGGAGGAGGAAGGGGGGAGGAAGGAGAGGGAAAGGAGAAGGAAATGAAGGAAATATGCCCTAGAGGCAATAATAAAGTTATTATTTATTTCCTTATATCATGATAAATGTTTATTATTCATGCTAAAATTGTATTAACCGGAAACATAATACATGTGTGAATGCATAGACAAACATAGTGTCACTAGTATGCCTCTACTTGACTAGCTCGTTTATCAAAGATGGTTATGTTTCCTAGCCATGGACAAAAGAGTTGTCATTTGATTAACGGGATCACATCATTTGGAGAATGATGTGATTGACATGACCCATTCCGTTAGCCTAGCACTTGATCATTTAGTATACTGCTATTGCTTTCTTCATGACTTATACAAAGTTCCTACAACTATGAGATTGTGCAACTCCCGTTTACCAGAAGAACACTTTGTGTGCTACCAAACGTCACAACGTAACTGGGTGATTATAAAGGTGCTCTACAGGTGTTTCCGAAGGTACAAGTTGGGTTGGCATAATTCGAGATTAGGATTTGTCACTCCGATTGTCGGAGAGGTATCTCTGGGCCCTCTCGGTAATACTCATCACCTAAGCCTTGCAAGCATGTAACTAATGAGTTAGTTATGAGATGATGTATTACGGAACGAGTAAAGAGACTTGCCGGTAATGAGATTGAACTAGGTATTGGATACCGACGATCAAATCTCGGGCAAGTAACATACCGATGACAAAGGGAACAAAGTATTTTGTTATGCGGTTTGACCGATAAAGATCTTCGTAGAATATGTAGGAACCAATATGGGCATCCAGGTCCCGCTATTGGTTATTGACCGAGAATAGTTCTAGGTCATGTCTACATAGTTCTCGAACCCGTAGGGTCCGCACGCTTAACGTTTCGATGACAATTTTATTATGAGTTTATAAGTTTTGATGTACCGAAGGTTGTTCGGAGTCCCAGATGTGATCACGGACATGACGAGGAGTCTCAAAATGGTCGAGACATAAAGATTGATATATTGGACGACTATATTTGGACACCGGAAAAGTTCCGGGTGATTTCGGAGAAAACCGGAGTGCCGGGGGGGTTACCGGAACCCCCCGGGAGAGTATTGGGCCTATGGGCCTTAGGGGAAAGGAGAGAGGGGCGGCCAAGATGGGCCGCGCGCCCCCTTCCCCCTCTGGTCCGAATTGGACTAGGAGGGGGGGGGCGGCGCCCCCCCTTTCCTTCCCCCTCTCCCCCTTCCTTCCCCCTCCTAGTAGGAGTAGGAAAGGAGGAGTCCTACTCCTACTAGGAGGAGGATTCCTCCTCCCTTGACGCGCCCAAAGGGGCCGACCGGCCTCCCCCCTCCCTCCTTTATATACGGGGGCAGGGGGCACCCCATAGACACACAGGTTGATCTACGGATCGTTCCTTAGCCGTGTGCGGTGCCCCCTTCCACCATATTCCACCTCGGTTATATCGTCGCGGAGTTTAGGCGAAGCCCTGCGCCGGTAGAACATCATCATCGTCACCACGCCGTCGTGCTGACGGAACTCATCTCCGGAGACTCGGCTGGATCGGAGGCCGGAGATCGTCATCGAGCTGAACGTGTGCTGAACTCGGAGGCACCGTACGTTCGGTGCTTGGATCGGTCGGATCATGAAGACGTACGACTACATCAACCGCGTTGTGATAACGCTTCCGATTACGGTCTACGAGGGTACGTGGACAAACACTCTCCCCTCTCGTTGCTATGCCATCACCATGATCTTGCGTGTGCGTAGGAATTTTTTTGAAATTACTACGTTCCCCAACAGTGGCATCCGAGCCTAGGTTTTATGCGTTGACGTTATATGCACGAGTAGAACACAAGTGAGTTGTGGGCGATACAAGTCATACTGCTTACCAGCATGTCATACTTTGGTTCGGCGGTATTGTGAGATGAAGCGGCCCGGACTGACATTACGCGTACGCTTACGCGAGACTGGTTTCACCGTTACGAGCACTCGTGCTTAAAGGTGACTGGCGGGTGTCTGTCTCTCTCACTTTAGCTGAATCGAGTGTGGCTACGCCCGGTCCTTGCGAAGGTTAAAACAGCACCAAGTTGACGAACTATCGTTGTGGTTTTTTGATGCGTAGGTAAGAACGGTTCTTGCTCAGCCCGTAGCAGCCACGTAAAATTTGCAACAACAAAGTAGAGGACGTCTAACTTGTTTTTGCAGGGCATGTTGTGATGTGATATGGTCAAGACGTGATGCTATATTTTATTGTATGAGATGATCATGTTTTGTAACCGAAGTTATCGGCAACTGGCAGGAGCCATATGGTTGTCGCTTTATTGTATGAAATGCAAACGCCCTGTAATTGCTTTACTTTATCACTAAGCGGTAGCGATAGTCGTAGAAGCAATATATGGCGTAAATGACAACGATGCTACGATGGAGATCAAGGTGTCGCGCCGGTGACGATGGTGATCACGACGGTGCTTCGGAGATGGAGATCACAAGCACAAGATGATGATGGCCATATCATATCACTTATATTGATTGCATGTGATGTTTATCCTTTATGCATCTTATCTTGCTTTGATTGACGGTAGCATTTTAAGATGATCTCTCACTAAAATTATCAAGAAGTGTTCTCCCTGAGTATGCACCGTTGCCAAAGTTCATCGTGCCCAGACACCACGTGATGATCGGGTGTGATAAGCTCTACGTCCATCTACAACGGGTGCAAGCCAGTTTTGCACACGTGGAATACTCAGGTTATACTTGACGAGCCTAGCATATGCAGATATGGCCTCGGAACACGGAGACCGAAATGTCGAGCGTGAATCATATAGTAGATATGATCAACATAATGATGTTCACCATTGAAAACTACTCCATCTCACGTGATGATCGGTCATGGTTTAGTTGATTTGGATCACGTGATCACTTAGATGACTAGAGAGATGTCTGTCTAAGTGGGAGTTCTTAAGTAATATGATTAATTGAACTTAAATTTATCATGAACTTAGTCCTGGTAGTATTTTGCAAATTATGTTGTAGATCAATATCTCGTGTTGTTGCTTTCATATGTTTGTTTTGATATGTTCCTAGAGAAACTGTTTTGAAAGATGTTAGTAGCAATGATGCGGATTGGATCCGTGATCTGAGGTTTATCCTCATTGCTGCACAGAAGAATTATGTTCTTGATGCACCGCTAGGTGACAGACCTATTGCAGGAGCAGATGCAGATGTTGTGAATGTTTGGCTAGCTCATTATGATGACTACTTGATAGTTTAGTGCACCATGCTTAACGGCTTAGAATCGGGACTTCAAAGATGTTTTGAATGTCATGGACCATATGAGATGTTCCAGGAATTGAACTTAATATTTCAAGCAAATACCCGAGTTGAGAGATATGAAGTCTCCAACAAGTTCTATAGCTAAAAGATGGAGGAGAATCGCTCAACTAGTGAGCATGTGCTCAGATTGTCTGTGTACTTCAATCGCTTGAATCAAGTGGGAGTTAATCTTCCAGATAATAAGATAGTGATTGACAGAATTCTCTAGTCACCATCACTAAGTTACTAGAACTTGGTGATGAACTATAGTATGCAAGGGATGATGAAAACGATTCCCGAGCTCTTCATGAAGTTGAAATCGACGAAGGTAGAAATCAAGAAAGAGCATCAAGTGTTGATGATTGACAAGATCACTAGTTTCAAGAAAAGGGCAAAGGGAAAGAAAGGGAAACTTCAAGTAGAATGGCAAACAAGTTGTCACTCCCGTGAAGAAGCCCAAAGCTAGACCTAAGCCTGAAACTGAGTGCTTCTACTGCAAAGCAAATGGTCACTGGAAGTGGAACTACTCCAAATATTTGGTGGATAAGAAGGATGGCGAAGTGAACAAGGGTATATTTGATATACAGATTATTGATGTGTGCCTTACTAGTGTTTATAGTAGCCCCTGAGTATTTGATACTTGTTCGGTTACTAAGATTAGTAACTCGAAACAGGAGTTACAGAATAAATAGAGGCTAGTTGAAGGGGAAGTGACGATGAGTGTTGGAAATAGTTCCAAGATTGATATGATCATCATCGCACACTCCCTAAACTTTCGGGATAAGTGTTAAACCTAAATAAATGTTATTTAGCGTTTGCGTTGAGCATGAATATGATTTGATCATGTTTATTGCAATACGGTTATTCATTTAAAGTCGGAGAATAATTGTTGTTCTGTTTACATGAATAAAACCTTCAATGGTCATACACCAATGAAAAAAGTTTATTGGATCTCGATCGTAGTGATACACATATTCATAATATTGATGCCAAAAGATGCAAAGTTAATAATGATAGTGCAACTTATTTGTGGCACTGCCGTTTGGGTCATATCGGTGTAAAGCGCATGAAGAAACTCCATAAAGATGGATTTTCGGAATCACTTGGTTATGAATCATTTGTTGCTTGCGAACCGTGCCTTTGGGCGAGATGACAAAAACTCCGTTCTTCGGAACAATGGAACGAGCAACAAACTTGTTGGAAATAATACATACTAATGTATACAGACCAATGAGTATGAAGGCTCGTGGCGGGTATCGTTATTTTCTAACCTTCACAGATGATTTGAGCAGATATGGGTATATCTACTTGATGAAACATAAGTCTGAAATAGTTGAAAGGTTCAAAGAATTTCAGAGTGAAGTGGAAAAATCATCGTAACAAGAAACTAAAGTTTCTGCAATCTGATCGCGGAGACGAATATTTGAGTTACGAGTTTGGTTTTCAATTAAAAAAATGTGGAATAGTTTCACAGCTCACACCACCTGGAACACCACAACGTTATGGTGTGTCCGAACGTCGTAACCGCACTTTATTGGATATGGTGCGATCTATGATGTCTCTTATTGATTTACCATTATTGTTTTGGGGTTATGCATTAGAGACAGCTGCATTCACGTTTAATAGGGCAACATCTAAATCCGTTGAGACGACACCATATGAACTGTGGTTTAGCAAGAAACCTAAGTTGTCGTTTCTTAAAGTTTGGTTCTGCGATGCTTATGTGAAAAAGTTTCATCCTGATAAGCTCAAATCCAAATCGAAAAAATGCGTCTTCATAAAATACCCAAAGGAAATTGTTGGGTACACCTTCTATCACAGATCCGAAGGCAAGATATTCGTTGCTAAAAACTGATCCTTTCTAGAGAAGAAGGTCTTCTCGAAAGAAGTGAGTGGGAGGAATGTAAGAGCTTGATAAGGTAATTTGTACCTTCTCCCGAATTGGAAAGTAGTTCATCACAGAAACCAGTTCCAGTGATTCCTACACCAATTAGTGAGGAAGCTAATGATGATGATCATGAAACTTCATATCAAGTTACTACAGAACCTCGTAGGTCTTCCAGAGTACGGTCCGCACCAGAGTGGTACGGTAATCATGTTCTGAAAGTCATGTTACTAGACCATGATAAACATACGAACTATGAGGAAGCGATGATGAGCCCAGATTCCGCAAAATGGCTGGAGGCCATGAAATCTGAGATAGAATCCATGTATGAGAACAAAGTGTGGACTTTGGTGGACTTGCCCGATGATCGGCAAACCATAGAAAATAAATGGATCTTCAAGAGGAAGACGGACGTTGATAGTAGTGTTACTATCTACAAACCTCGACTTGTCGCAAAAGGGTTTTTGACAATTTCAAGGTGTTGACTACAATGAGATTTTCTCAAACTGTAGCGATGCTTAAGTCTGTCCGAATCATGTTAGCAATTGCCACATTTTATGAAATCTGGCAAATGGATGTCAAAACTGCATTCCTTTATAGTTTTCTTAAAGAAAAGTTGTATATGATGCAACCAGAAGGTTTTGTCAATCCTAAAGGTGCTAACAAAATGTGCAAGCTCCAGCAATCCATCTATGGACTGGTGCAAGCATCTCGGAGTTGGAATATACGCTTTGATAAGTTGATCAAAGCATATTGTTTTGTACAGACTTGCGGTGAAGCCTGTATTTACAAGAAAGTGAGTGGGAGCACTACAACATTTCTGATAAGTATATGTGAATGACATATTGTTGATCGGAAGTAATGTAGAATTATTCTGCAAAGCATAAAGGAGTATTTGAAAGGAGTTTTTCGAAGAAGGACCTCGGTAAAGCTGCTTAACATATTGAGCATCAAGATCTATAGAGATAGATCAAGACGCTTGATAAGTTTTTCAATGAGTACACACCTTGACAAGATTTTGAAGTAGTTCAAAATGGAGCAGTCAAAGAAATAGTTTCTTGCCTGTGTTACAAGGTGTGAAATTGAGTAAGACTCAAAGTCCGACCACGGCAGAAGATAGAAAGAGAATGAAAGTCATTCCCTATGCCTCAGCCATAGGTTCTACAAAGTATGCTATGCTGTGTACCAGACCTATTGTATACCTTGCTCTGAGTTTTGCAAAGGAATACAATTTTGATCTAAGAGTAGATCACTGGACAGCGGTCAAACATATCCTTAGTAAGGACTAAGGAGATGTTTCTCGATAATGGAAGTGATAAAAGAGCTCGTCGTAAAAGTTAGAATGATACAAGCTTTTACACCGATCCAGATGACTCTAAGTCTCAATCTGGATACATATTGAAAGTGGGAGCAATTAGCTAGAGTAGCCCCGAGCAGAGCATTGTAGACATAGAATATTTGCAAAATACATACGGCTCTGAATGTGACAGACCCGTTGACTAAATTTCTCTCACGAACAAAACATGATCATACCTTTGTACTCTTTGGGTGTTAATCACATAGTGATGTGAGCTAGATTATTGACTCTAGTATACCCTTCGAGTGTTGATCACATGAAGATGTGAACTATGGGTATTAATCACATACAGATGTGAATATTGGTGTTAAATCACATGGCGACGTGAACTAGATTATTGATTCTAGTGCAAGTGGGAGACTGAAGGAAATATGCCCTAGAGGCAATAATAAAGTTATTATTTATTTCCTTATATCATGATAAATGTTTATTATTCATGCTAAAATTGTATTAACCGGAAACATAATACATGTGTGAATGCATAGACAAACATAGTATCACTAGTATGCCTCTACTTGACTAGCTCGTTTATCAAAGATGGTTATGTTTCCTAGCCATGGACAAAAGAGTTGTCATTTGATTAACGGGATCACATCATTAGGAGAATGATGTGATTGACATGACCCATTCCGTTAGCCTAGCACTTGATCATTTAGTATACTGCTATTGCTTTCTTCATGACTTATACAAAGTTCCTACAACTATGAGATTGTGCAACTCCCGTTTACCGGAAGAACACTTTGTGTGCTACCAAACGTCACAACGTAACTGGGTGATTTTAAAGGTGCTCTACAGGTGTTTCCGAAGGTACATGTTGGGTTGGAATAATTCGAGATTAGGATTTGTCACTCCGATTGTCGGAGAGGTATCTCTGGGCCCTCTCGGTAATACTCATCACCTAAGCCTTGCAAGCATGTAACTAATGAGTTAGTTATGAGATGATGTATTATGGAACGAGTAAAGAGACTTGCCGGTAACGAGATTGAACTAGGTATTGGATACCGACGATCAAATCTCGGGCAAGTAACATACCGATGACAAAGGGAACAAAGTATGTTGTTATGCGGTTTGACCGATAAAGATCTTCGTAGAATATGTAGGAACCAATATGGGCATCCAGGTCCCGCTATTGGTTATTGATCGAGAATAGTTCTAGGTCATGTCTACATAGTTCTCGAACCCGTAGGGTCCGCACGCTTAACGTTTCGATGACAGTTTTATTATGAGTTTATAAGTTTTGACGTACCGAAGGTTGTTCGGAGTCCCAGATGTGATCACGGACATGACGAGGAGTCTCGAAATGGTCGAGACATAAAGATTGATATATTGGACGACTATATTCGGACACCGGAAAAGTTCCGGGTGATTTCGGAGAAAACCGGAGTGCCGGGAGGGGGGGGGGGGTTACCGGAACCCCTCGGGAGAGTATTGGGCCTATGGGCCTTAGGGGAAAGGAGAGAGGGGCGACCAGCATGGGCCGCGCGCCCCCTCCCCCTCTGGTCCGAATTGGACTAGGAGGGGGGGGGGGCGGCGCCCCCCCCCCCCCTTTCCTTCCCCCTCTCCTCCTTCCTTCCCCCTCCTAGTAGGAGTAGGAAAGGAGGAGTCCTACTCCTACTAGGAGGAGGATTCCTCCTCCCTTGGCGCGCCCAAAGGGGCCGGCCTCCCCCCTCTCTCCTTTATATACGGGGGCAAGGGGCACCCCATAGACACACAAGTTGATCTACGGATCGTTCCTTAGCCATGTGCGGTGCCCCCTTCCACCATATTCCACCTCGGTTATATCGTCGCGGAGTTTAGGCGAAGCCCTGCGCCGGTAGAACATCATCATCGTCACCATGCCGTCGTGCTGACGGAACTCATCTCCGGAGACTCGGCTGGATCGGAGGCCGGAGATCGTCATCGAGCTGAACGCGTGCTGAACTCGGAGGCTCCGTACGTTCGGTGCTTGGATCGGTCGGATCGTGAAGACGTATGACTACATGAACCGCGTTGTGATAACGCTTCCTCTTACGGTCTACGAGGGTACGTGGACAAACACTCTCCCCTCTCGTTGCTATGCCATCACCATGATCTTGCGTGTGCGTAGGAAATTTTTTGAAATTACTACGTTCCCCAACAGGAAAGGGGGGTGCGCCCCCCTCCCTAGTCCATTTCGGACCCCCTATAGGGAGGGGGCACGGCTGCCCCTTGTGGGCTGCCTCCCCTCTTCCCTATGGCCCATGTAGGTCCAATAGTCCCCCCGGGGGTTCCAATAACCCCCCGGCACTCCGATAATTATCCGGTGACCCCCGGAACTCATCTGGTGTCCGAATATAGTCATCCAATGTATCAATCTTTATGTCTCGACCATTTCAAGACTCCTCGTCATGTCCGTGATCACATCCTGGACTCCGAACTACCTTTGGTACATCAAAACACATAAACTCATAATACCGATCGTCACCGAACGTTAAGCGTGCGGACCCTACGGGTTCGAGAACTATCTAGACATGATCGAGACTCATCTCCGGTCAATAACCAATAGCGGAACCTGGATGCTCATATTGGTTCCCACATATTCTAGGAAGATCTTTATCGGTCAAACCGCATAACAACATACGTGGTTCCCTTTGTCATCGGTATGTTACTTGCCCGAGATTCGATTGTCAATATCTCAATACCTAGTTCAATCCCATTACCGGCTAGTTTCTTTACTCATTCCGTAATGCATCATCCCGTAACTAACTCATTAGTTACATTGCTTGCAAGGTTTATAGTGATGTGCATTACCGAAAGGGCCCAGAGATACCTCTCCGACAATCGGAGTGACAAATCCTAATCTTGATCTATGCCAACTCAACAAGTACCATCGGAGACACCTGTAGAGCACCTTTATAATCACCCAGTTACGTTGTGATGTTTGGTAGCACACAAAGTGTTCCTCCGGTATTTGGAAGTTGCATAATCTCATAGTCATAGGAATATGTATAAGTCATGAAGAAAGCAATAACAATATACTAAACGATTAAATGCTAAGCTAATGGAATGAGTCAAGTCAATCACATCATTCTCTAATGATGTGATCCCGTTAATCAAATGACAACTCATGTCAATGGCTAGGAAACTTAACCATCTTTGATTCAACGAGCTAGTCAAGTAGAGGCATACTAGTGACACTCTGTTTGTCTATGTATTCACACATGTACTAAGTTTCTGGTTAATACAATTCTAGCATGAATAATAAACATTTATCATGACTAGCACATATGCCCGTGCGTTGAAACGGGGAGATAATTTTTTTGCAACAAGCAGCAGGAGAGATAATTGATGTGTTCATCAAAAATTGTCTCCACGGTGGTGGGTGACGGAGTGAGGAGTTGCGGTCTTCTCATGTTTCATGTTTGGCCCACGAGATTTTGATAGTGATGGGGTTGGTCGGCATGGTGGCATTCACCCAACTGGTACCTTTTTTTTTCTCTGGGTTCACCTCCGTCTCGTAGCTGTGGTTGCGTCCTCATTTGGTTGCTTCGACCACGTTCTCCTACGACGACCTAACCGGATGGATTACTAATTGCGGTGTATAAATTATGTTTGAGAAGCATACTCAGTACATAACCAGACATGAATATCCCTTCATTATCAGGGTTTATTCTCTTCAATTATTTTTGCGCTCACGTGCCCATAAATTTTATTAATTAGAGCAGAACCAGCATATTCTCTTTTATCAGCACGTGCCCCCAATTTTATTTTTCATTATAGCCAACCATCATATTGTCTTTTATTGGCACATGCAAGTTTCCTCCGGCAAATATTTGTGGAGTCCCTAGTTCTCCTCATAATTCTCGAGACAACTTCCTTATTGTCAAACAACCTCTTTATTTCCAGACAACTTAGGGACATATAAAAACTGGTGTGATTTAGTATAAAATTCCAAGATGGGACTGTTCCTATCATAATTACAAGCTCGCTGACTTAGTTTTATCCGTCGGCACAATATCGAAGGTTTGGCCCACCCCGGGGATAACCGAAAAAATTGCGTAGGTACATGTTGAATGGACGAAACAAAATCTATATGTATATTTTCTCTTTTCTTAGGGCAGCTGCGCGGGAGCTACTATGACGCTAGCCACGGCGTGTTGAACAACCGAACACATGACCTTAAAGACCCGACCACGTGCCGCTAGCCACAACCACAAACGCCTACTGCTAACCAACGGCCAACGCGAATATTTAAGAACATAGTGCAATGTCGGATTTAGAACATTTTTTGAACTTCTAAAAAAATAAGAATTGCCGAATATTCTTGGAAACATGAATATTTTTTGAAATTACGAACAATGTTATTAATATTCCATCCATTTTGGCAAAAACATGAACAAAATTTGAAACAACATCATTTTTTGAAGACATGAACCTTTTGACAAACCCAAACATCTTTTTAATATGTGATCGACTTTCGAAAATGGACACGTTTTGAAAATTCAGAATAATATTATATAATGTGTTTTTAAACGTGAACATTATTTTGAATCTGTATACATTTTACTAAAGCAAGAATATATTTCAAATTTCGAATATTTTTAGAAAAACATGTTTTTTAAATCACAAACAATTTTGGAGTATTTTTGAATTTTAAAAAAATCAGATTGAGAATTAATTTCTAAATTTTTTGAAAAGTGGAAGACAATACTGTAATTCGAATAATTTTTGAAAATTTAACAAAAAATCAAATTCTAAACTTTTTTAAAATAATTGAATTACGAAATTGGGTAAACATGAAAATAAATTTGGACGGAAAAACAAAATGGGCCGGCCCAGTCTTGGGCACCCTGTGCGAACTCTGACTATCTGACGCGCGGAGAGAGAAATAGCCTTTTTGCAGCTACATGGGCAGGCAAGTAAGTGGGCTGGTTTAGCTGGGCCACAGCTTGCGCGGCCCTAGTACGAAATTCTGTATTGCTAAAAAAATACAGACGAACGCACAAAAATTCAATACGACCTCGAATATAAAAATAAATTTTGATGGTGAACAGATGAAAAAAACGGTGAAACACACTTTACTTTATTAGTAGGGGTATAGAAACGTGAATATTTTTTGAAATTACGAACAATGTTATTAATATTCCATCCATTTTGGCAAAAACATGAACAAAATTTGAAACAACATTATTTTTTGAAGACATGAACCTTTGGTGAAACCCAAACATCTTTTTAATATGTGATCGACTTTCCAAAATGGACATGTTTTGAACATTTAGAATAATATTATATAATGTGTTTTTAAACGCGACATTATTTCGAATCTGTATACATTTTACTAAAGCAAGATTATATTTCAAATTTCGAATATTTTTAGAAATACATGTTTTTATATCATAAAATTTTTTGGAGTATTTTTGAATTTAAAAAAAATGAGATTGAGAAAATATATTAATTTCTAAACATTTTGAAAAGTGGATGACAATATTGTAATTCGAATAATTTTTGAAAATTTAGCAAAAAATCAAATTCTAAATAGTTTTAAAATATTTGAATTACGAAGTAGGGTAAACATAAAAATAAATTTCGACGGAAAAACAAAATGGGCCGGCCCAGTCTTGGGCGCCCTGTGCGAAATCTGACTATCTGACGCGTGGAGAGAAAAATAGGCTTTTTGCAGCTAAATGGGCAGGCAAGTAAGTGGGCTGGTTTAGCTGGGCCACAGCTTGTGCGGGCCTATTACGAAATTCTGTATTGCTAAAAAATTACAGACGGACGCACAAAAATTTAATACCACCTCAAATATAAAAAATAAATTTTGATAGTGAACGGATGAAAAAAATGGAGAAACGCACCTTACTTTATTAGTAGGTATAGATATAAGGAAATATAAATAACAACTTTATTATTGCCTGTAGGGCATATTTCCTTCAGTCTCCCACTTGCACTAGAGTCAATAATATAGTTCACATCGCCATGTGATTTAACACCAATAGTTCACATCACCATGTGATTAACACAGATAGTTCACATCGCCATGTGATCAACACTTAAAGGGTTTACTAGAGAATCTAGTTCACATCGCTCTGTGATTAACAACCGAGAGCACTAAGGTGTGATCATGTTTTGCTTGTGAGATAAATTTAGTCAACGGATCTGCCACATTTAGAGCCGTATGTATTTTGCAAATGTCTATGTCAACAATGCTCTGCATGGAGCTACTCTACCTAATTGCTCCCACTTTCAATATGTATCCAGATTGAGACTTAGAGTCATCTAAATCAGTGTCAAAACTTGCATCGACGTAACCCTTTACGACGAATATTTTATCACCTCCATCATCGAGAAACATATCCTTATTCCACTAAAGATAATTTTGACCACTGTCCAGTGATCTACTCCTAGATCATTATTGTACTCCCTTGCCAAACTCAGTGTAGGGTATACAATAGATCTGGTACACAACATGGCATACTTTATAGAACCTATGACTGAGGCATAAGGAATGACTTTCATTCTCTTTCTATCTTCTGTCGTGGTCGGGCTTTGAGTCTTACTCAATTTCACACCTTGTAACGCATGCAAGAACTCCTTCTTTAACTGTTCCATTTTGAACTTACTTCAAAAACTTGTCAAGGTATGTGCTTATTGAAAAAACTTATCAAGCGTCTTAATCTATCTCTATAGATCTTGATGCTCAATATGTAAGCAGCTTCACCGAGATCTTTCTTTGAAAAACTCCTTTCAAACACTCCTTTATGCTTTCTAGAAAATTCTACATAATTTTCGATCAACAATATGTCATTCACATATACTTATCAGAAATGTTGTAGTGCTCCCACTCACTTTCTTGTAAATACAGGCTTCATCGTAAGTCTGTATAAAACTAAATCCTTTGATCAACTAATCAAAGCATATATTCCAACTCCGAGATGCTTGCACCAGTCCATAGATGGATCGCTGGAGCTTGCACATTTTGTTAGCACCTTTAGGATTGACAAAACCTTCTGGTTGCATCATATACAACACTTCTTTAATATATCCATTTAAGGAATGCAGTTTTGTTATCCATTTGCCAGATTTCATAAAAAGCGGCAATTGCTAACATGATCAGATAGACTTAAGCAACAATACGAGTGAGAAAATCTCATCGTATTCGACACCTTGAACTTGTCAAAAAACTTTTTTCGACAATTCGAGCTTTGCAGATAGTAACACTACCATCAGCGTCCGTCTTCCTCTTGAAAATCCATTTATTCTCAATGGCTCACCGATCAACGGGCAAGTCAATCAAATTCCACACTTTATTTTCATACATGGATCCCATCTAAGATTTCATGGCCTCAAGTCATTTCGCGGAATCTGGGCTCATCATCGCTTCCTCATAGTTCGTAGGTTCGTCATAGTCAACTAACATGACCTCCAGAACATGATTACCGGACCACTCTGGTGCGGACCTTACTCTGGCTGACCTACGAGGTTCGGTAGTAACTTGATCTGAAGTTTCATGATCATCATCATTAACTTCCTCACTAATTGGTGTAGGCATCACTAGAACTGATTTCTGTGATGAACTTCTTGTTGGGTGACGTAGTAGTTTCAAAAAAAAAATCCTACGCACACGCAAGATCATGGTGATGCATAGCAACAAGAGGGGAGAGTGTTGTCCACGTACCCTTGTAGACCGTAAGCGGAAGCGTTATATCAACGTGGTTGATGTAGTCGTACGTCTTCACGATCCGACCGATCCAAGTACCGAACGCACGACACCTCCGAGTTCAGCACACGTTCAGCTCGATGACGTCCCTCGTACTCTTGATCCAGTTGAGGCCGAGGGAGAGTTTCGCCAGAACGACGGCGTGATGACGGAGATGATGAACCGACGCAGGGCTTCGCCTAAGCACCGCTATGATATGACCGAGGTGGAATATGGTGGAGGGGGGCACGGCACACGGCTTGGAACAATGAACTTGTGTCTCCTAGGGTGCCCCCCGCCCCCGTATATAAAGGAGCAAGGGGGAGGCTGGCCGACCCTTGGTGCGCCCCAAGGAGAGGAGGAATCCTCCTCCTACTAGGAGTTTTATTCAAAGTGAACTGTCAAGGGGGTCCCATAAATCACCCAACCGCGTAAGGAACGCAAAATAAAGGAACATAACACCGGTATGACGGAAACTAGGGCGGCAAGAGTGGAACAAAACACCAGGCATAAGGCCGAGCCTTCCACCCTTTACCAAGTATATGGACGCATTAATTAAATAAGAGATATTGTGATATCCCAACATAATCCTGTCCACCATGGAGCAATCTTCAAATTCACCTGCAACTAACAACGCTATAAGAGGGGCTGAGCAAAAGCAGTAACATAGCCAAGCAACGTTTTGCTAGGAAGGGTGAAAATGTTAGAGGCTGACATGGCAATTTGGGAAGCTTGAAGAACAAGTGATAGGAAGCGCAGCATAGCGATAGAATGAAGCCACTAGCATAGCAATGATAGTAATGAGATCCAAGGTGATGGTCATCTTTCCTGAAATCCCGCAAGGAAGAAGAACGAGTCCATGAAGAAGACGAACGGATGAAGCCGAACCAAGCGTAGACGAACGAATCCTCACGATCGCAACGAAACAGGAACTATCGAGAAGAAGCGCTCAACATGGTAAACACACCACACATATACATGACATGGTGCTCAACCAAGTATGATGCAAGACAAGACTACATGAAGCTACTCATGGCAAGAGATGATGCATACAAGAACAACACATCAAAGCAAGGTTAAATGAGGCCGGAAACAACATATAACAATTCCGGTAAGTCCTCATATGCAAATTTAGAAATTGGTCCAGAACTGAATAAACCTTATTTTCAAGTTGTTAAACAGCAAGTTAAGATGCACCAAGATGATCTACACGAGATTCTAGTCAAGTTACATATAAAGTTCATTTAATTCGGAGCTACGGCCTAGAAGATATGAGCACAACAAGTTAAACAAGGCATTGATGCAAAATGCATACAAACATCAAGCAAACACTCTCAAAACATGGATGCAACATGATAATATGAAACTTCATGCAAAATCAAGCAAGTTTCATATAGAGCACACTCAAAACGGAGCAACGGTTCAACACATACACATGAAACAACTTTAAAGGACAAGCTGTCCAAAACAGCAACTAGGCATCTAGAAAGCATCAAAACAATATGCTACATCACCTCAACATAATAACAAAAGGCATGGGAATGAAGTACAGGTAAAGCATGATAAAACATGAACACTGAGCTATGTCTAGAATACACTATAACATGCTCAAAAGGACATGACAAGGTTGCAAATAATAACAGTTTACAGACTTAGCAGAAATAACATCAGGTTGCAATGTTTAGAGCTATCAAACAACATGTTACAGGAACTTAACATGGAAAACAAAGGAATGGCATGCTAATAATAAAGATAAAGAACAAAACTCCCTTACTGAACTAATTCCAAAGATCAACATAAAACATGGTAGCATCCATGCAAACATGGCAAGCAATATGACAGATTCAGACGGTCAATAACAGCCCATGGCAGAAACAACGATAAGTAGGCATGTTGGTGAGCTTGTACCACTCATCACAGAGAATTAAATGGCATGATAAGGCAACCAACAGTAATATGACATATTTATGAAGCTAAGCATGGGAAGATCAAGTTCATAGGGTGCATGGAGCACTAGCAAAGCTCATGGCAAAACTGAACTTAATGTTAACAGGCTGACAGCAACATTATTTAGCAATTTGAGAGCAAGATTACAACAAGCTACAGCAGGCTATAAATGCAACCAGGGGCATGGATGGATAGAGCATGACATGTATAACAAAACATCCTTAGTGAACATCTCCAGATTACACATAGAATGACTTGTAGCAGCAGGTTTACATAGCATCATGATATAGCAGATTCAGCCTAGCAAAACAGCAACAGCAAGTACCCTACTTCACGAGCTTGATGCACTCACTACAAGACTCACAAAAATACATGGATTGCACCTATATAAAGATGGCATGATGTATCTCTAAACTCATGTAGACATCAAGCTCATAGGAGGCACACACAAATTGGAATGAAAAAGACAAATCTCCAAGTTCTGATAACAGACAGCAATTAACATCATATAGCACTCTTGCAACGATGATAATGGCATCAAGATTGATTCAAACAAGCATGCCACAATGGAATGAAATGTCGAGCATCTCACAATGAGCATTTTTATATATTAAACATGCAAAACGAAGCTATGAGCATGGAGATATGGCATGTCAAAGATGTACACATAATATGCAAAATCTGGGACTTTGTGAAAAAAATATAGGCACGAAGAGTGCGAAATAACTAAGCGGCGCTCAGGGCGGGGGATAGCCGGGCTTCTCACCAGCGTGGTCTTGGGCCGGAGAGAGGCCGAGCTAGGCCGGGGCTGGGCCGAGGCGACGTGGGCCGGAGCGCTTGGCCGCGACGCGGGGCCCATGCGCGGTCAACGGGCAGGGAGGATCGGGGCTCCTCCCCGATCGAGCGGGACGGCGGCGGCGAGGGGTCGCCAGAGGGGCGCGAGGGAGGAGGCGGGTCCGGGCGGCGATGTCGGGGTTCGCAGGAGGAGCCGAGGCGGGGCGGCGGCGCCGGGCGCCCGCGCGGTGGAGACGGCGGCCCGCGGCGAGCTGCGTGGCTGGAGCGGAGGGAGGCGCCGGCCGAGGACGGCGGTGTCGCGACGGGAGGTCGCCGGCGGGAGCGGACGGGGTGAATCTGGCGGCTCTTTGCCGGATCTGGTCGGAGACGAAGGGCATCACGGGGAGGCGGGGTCACTGGAGGCGGCGGCGCACGGCACCGTGGCGGCGGCGCGAAGGGAGCCACGGGGCAGCAGCGGCGATGCACGCCGGCGACGGGACTGGATCCGGGCGGCGGCGGCGGATCTGGGCGGCGGCGGATCTAGGCCCAGGCAGGCCCGCGATGGGCTTCCTCGGGCCGCGCGGTGGGGAACGGCGGCGGGACAGGTGGCGAGCTCCGGTTGGCTGCGGGCTGGTGGACATGCCCGGCGCGGGATGGACATGTCCGGTGGCGGGAGGAGGAAGAAAGTTAGGGTTTGCCCGAAATTTCGGGGGAGGGGACTAATTTATAGGCATAGGGAGCTAGGAGAGTCCAAATGGGGAGAGGTTTTCGCCCACACGATCACGATCGAACGACCGAGAGCATGGACGGGGTTTGGATGGGCTCACGGGCTTTGGTAAACAGGGGCTGGGATACAAAGAGAGAGGGGTTTCGGGCTATGCGGTTAACCGTTGGGGCATCAAACGGCCTCCAAATGGAACGAAATTTGACGGGCGGTCTACCGGTGATATACCAAGGCCACTCGGCAAATCTCGACCCATTCCTAGAACGTTTTTCTCCCTCTCACGAAACAAGGTCTGAGAGGTGCGACGGGTGCGTGCGAGTGTGTCTGTGCTCAGAACGAACAACGGAGAGAACCGGCGGAACCCGAACGGATGCCAGTTTTGAAACACATGCAGATGAAATGCAGATGATGACATGGCATAATGCAACACGCAAGCAAATGACCTGGCAACTACGGCGAATAACCGGGAGACACCTGGCGCATCGAATCTGTGGCGTTACATCTGGGCTGGAATACGGGGTGTTCCGGTTTTCTGAGCCAGGGTTCCACAGGCCTCTTCGGGATACCAGGAGCACTCCAGCACCAGAGCCATTCAACATTTTGGACCCATTAAAGAACATAGTCCAATGTTCCGAGTGAATATGAGTTGGATGTTGCTGCTCAATCCACTCGATGAGGAAATCAGCTATTGCTTGATACTTGATTGCTTTCTTTGCCTCGAAGTTGATATCGAAAGGAAGGAGTTCAATCGCCCACTTGGCAACTCAACCGGTTGCATCCTGATTGTTCTGAATTTCTGATAATGGAGCGTTGCTGACAACCGAGACCGAGTGGTCTGCGAAGTAATGTGCAACTTTCTTTGAGGTCAAATAAACCCCATAGACTAGCTTCTGGTAATGTGGATACCTTTGCTTGGACGGGGTCAAGACTTCAGAAATATAATACACCGGGCGTCGGACTTCGTAGGCTTTTCCTTCTTCTTCCCTCTCCACTGTGAGCACTGTGTTGACAACCTGTCAAGTTGCTGCAATGTATAGCAGTAGAGGCTCTTTGCTGATTGGGGCAGCAAGCACCACTGGGTGGAAAGCAAGTCTTTGAGCTCTACAAATGCTGCGTCGGCTTCAGGAGTCCACTCGAACTTGTCAGACTTCTTCATCAGTCGATAAAGAGGTAATGCCTTTTCACCGAGACGAGAAATGAATCAGCTCAACGTAGCCAAACAACCAGTAAGCTTCTGAATGTCGTGCACACGCACAGGGCTTTTCATTCAGAGAATTGCCCCAACCTTTTCTGGGTTTGCGTCGATCCCTCGTTCAGAAATGAGGAAACCGAGAAACTTTTTGCCTGGAACTCCGAATGTGCACTTTGACGGGTTGAGCTTCATATCATATCTTCTTAAGTTGGCAAAGGTTTCAGCGAGGTCAGTCAATTGGTCGGAACCCTTGCATGACTTGACCATGATGTCATCCATGTATGCTTCCACGTTCCGGCTAATCTGAGTGAGCAGGCACTTCTGAATCATGCACATGAATGTGGCACCAGCAATCTTGAGGCCAAAAGGCATGGTAACATAGCAAAAAAACCCGAATGGTGTGACGAAGGCTGTTTTTATTTCATCAGGTCCATACAGTCGGATCTGATGGTACCCAGAATACGCATCCAAAAAGGACAAGCGCTCACACCCCACAGTTGAGTCAAATATCTTGTCGATGCGGGGGAGAGGGAAATGATCTTTCGGGCAGGCCTAATTGATGCGCTTGAAATCGATACACATACAAAGTGAATCATCTTTCTTGGGGACCGTGACAATATTGGCGAGCCACTCGGAGTGGTATATCTCGCAGATGAACTCAGCTGCCAGAAGTCGAGCCACTTCCTCGCCAATTGCCTTCCTTTTCTCCACGACGGACCGACAGAGATGCTCTTTGATGGGTTTTGCTTTTGGGTCGACTCGCAAACGGTGCTCAGCCAGTCCCCTGGGTACACCCGGCATGTCATATGGTTTCCATGCGAAGATGTCCCAGTTCTTACGGAGGAACTGGATGAGCGCTTCTTCCTATTTGTTGTCAAGTGTAGTTGAGATGTGGGTCGGAGCAGCATTGGGATCAGTCGGGTGAATATGGACGGGCTTTGTTTCACCGACCGACTGAAATGTAGACTCTGAAGCAGGCTTCTTGGCTCGCAACAAATCACTCAGATCTTCAAATCTTGTTGTACTCTTCCATTTCTACCGCTGCCATTTGATCATCAGCAATCTTTGAGCCCTTCTGGAGGCACTCTTCTGCTCTTTGCCGATTCCCGTTGACTGTGATCACACCTCTGGGGCCAGGCATCTTCAACTTGAGATATATGTAACATGGTCGATCCATGAAACGAGGATATGCAGGTCTACCCAGAATGGCATGATAAGCACTATGGAAATCCACCACCTCAAACGCCAACTTCTCTTTACGGTAATTCTTTGAATCACCGAAAACCACATCGAGAGTGATATGACCGAGTGAATCATCTTTCTTTCTTGGGATGACTCCGTGGAATCTCATGTTGCTCTCGCTGAGCTTGGACATCGGAATGCCCATACCTCAGAGGGTATCAACATACAGAATGTTCAAACCACTGCCACCATCCATCAGAACCTTGGTCAGTCGGGTGCCCCCAACGACTGGGTCGACCACCAGCGCTTGCCGCCCGAGGGTAGCAACGTGCGCTGGGTAATCGGACTGGTCGAATGTAATGGGAGTCTTCGAACACTTTAAATACATTGTAGTTGTCGGGGCAACCATATTCACTTCTTGGATGATAACTTCAGTCAACTTTTGCTTTCGACGTCAGCAAAAATCACTAAAGTAGCATTGACATTGGGGTAACCTTCATCTTCCTCTTTGTCCTCCTCCTTATCAGATTCGTTCTCCTTTTCGCTGGCTGGCCCTCTCAGAAGCTCTGAATCAGGAGTCGACACTGTCGAGTGGTATGCTTGGGATAAATCCAGTTACCCTCTTCGTCTTTTTTGGTGTGTATGTGACACGGCAAATCAAGAACATCATTTCCCGCTTGATCTTTCACTTTTTTGGGGATCCATGGCCCCTTGAATTTTCCCTTGAACTTCCCTTGATTCACAACTGCGGCTTTAGTAGGACCTGCAGTTTCAGCTTTGCACTTGTGCTTCCGACTGCAATTTCCTCCTTCGGTGTCCTGGGCGACTGGCTTATTCTTGCCACTGCGGAGTCGGTCTTCCTCTTTGCCGTTAGCGTATCGAGTGGCTATTTCCATCATTCGGGCCAGGGTCATGTCTCCTGTCCGACCGAATTTCAGGTTGAGCTCTCTGTACCGAACGCCCTCCTTGAAGGCACAAACTGCTTGGTGTTGTGATACATTTTCCAGTGTATGATGAAGGGTAGTCCATCTCTGAATGTAATCTCTCAATGTCTCATTCAGCTTATGGACACAATGTTGTAATTCAATCAGCCTGGCTGGTCGCTTGCAGGTGCCCTCGAATGTTTTAGCGAACACTCGGGCCAACTCTTCCCAACTGAAAATACTACCAAGGGCTAGCTGATTCAACCAAGCTCTGGCCAAACCCTCCAGCATCAAAGGGAGGTGTTTCATGGCCACATCATCGTTGCCACCGCCAATCTGCACTGCCACTTGGTAATCTTCTAGCCAGGTGTCAGGCTTTGACTCACCAGTGAACTTACTCACACCCATTGCCAATCTGATGTTGGGAGGGATCTCAGCAGCTCCGATGGCTCTACTGAAACATTCGGGCCCAGAAACATGCACTTTGCTACCAATCAGATGATCTCTGTCTTGTCCCTCTTTGTGTGTCTGGCCTCTGTCGACTAGACCTCGTACGAGAACTGATCATGCATCAAACTCGGGCTCTCCTTGGGTCTATTGGAGATCTCCGCTCATCACCATACGGGCGCCTGTCATCTTGTCGGGGCACGTACAATCCGCCCCTCGGAGGGGGCATAGGAACTCGATGGTGGTCATCACGGCCAAATCGATGATCATACAGTCCATGGCCCCGATCCAGGTGCTGATCCTGGCGGTGCCCGTGATCCTCACACCGTGGAGGCAATCTTGGACTGTGAGCCGACTGAACTATGTCTGCAACCATAGACCCGATGTGGATCCTGTTGCGCGACTGAGAAACAGGTTTGTTCACCCGCTGCCCAGAGCAGCTCGGATCTGTAGTAAACCTCTACCAGCCTCTGAACGGGATGGCTGAATTGACTCTGCTATACGGGTTGCAGCTGCAAGATTCTAGATCAGTGTGCGATACACCTAAGGTTCAAGCGGAAATAATTATCGATGACGTTGACTAGATTCGGGGATCTGCCAACGAGCGCGTTCGTCGAGTGAGTGTTGGAGATTCTCTAGGAGCGCGCGCTCAGCCAAGGTGGCTATGCGCGCAGCCTCCAAGGCCCGAGCCTCATAGGTCTCTCCAACGATGGGGGTCTGGAGTGCCTCCATGTTGCGACGATGCAGTTCCTCCCTCTGCTCCGAAGTGAGGGATTCAGGATGATACTCGTCATGACCATGCGACGGACCGCCGCCACCATCGCTGCCGCTGCTGCGACGGAAACCCGGCGGGCTGCATGGCGTGTCGACCATCAGGACTTCTGCCGCAGGGTTGTTGCTCCTGCACTCGGACAGGGTCTCAGCGGAACCAGTCGAATAGTCTGTAGAGAGATTCGCTGGGCTCAATTGTCGCGACTTGAGGGGTGGCCGACTGGCGGGCCACCGCATGCTTCACCCACCGCCGAAGCCGCGATCAACTAGATCGCTTGCGACGACGAACATCAGGGAGCGAGGATGCCACGGGAGCCGAACAATACTGGGTCAACGGCTATCGCAAAAGGACACTATGAGTGCATGCGCAAAAGTGCGTCGCCCTACGGACGGGGAGCGTCTCGACGTTGAGGGGGGCCTCCTGGAGCTAGGCGGAGTCGTCGGCAATGAAAACTAGCACGCCGAGACGGATCTCGCGGCCCAAAGCCAAACTACTGCCACAAAACATGTTGATGGAGATCGGAAAAACCGCAACCTCACCGGAAGTTGCTAAGACACCTGCCCCAAGGTAGGCGCCAACTCTCGTGGGAGTATGTCTGACAGTAAGAGTAGGGGGTACGTAGGAGGAGGCAAGATCCTAGCTACGGTGAGGTTGTTCACGAAAGATGTACGAGTTCAGGCCCTTCTCGGAGGAAGTAATAGCCCTACGACTCGGTGCCCAGAGGCTTGGTCGAGTGGATTATGCGTGAGAGTTACATGGGGTGCGAACCCTTGTACCTGAGGAGGGGGTGGCTTATATAGAGTGCGTCGGACCCCTCCAGCGCTCAGTTATACAGGGTTCAATGTACATTAAGACAGGGCGTTACTGGTAACGCTAGCTATAAAGAGCTATAAATGACCTTTAAGACTACGGAGTGAATGCCTGACCGTTGCCGTTCTGTGTAGATTTAGACCTTCTTTTCTCCGAGTGATTCTTTGTGTGGTCGAATGACTCTACCTTGGTTGAATGGAATTGGGGTATCCGAGTGAGGTAGCTGGTCGAGTGGATTGCACCCCAAGATGATTTTAGTCGGTATCTTCTATTGGGCCTTGAATGTCTTTGACTCTAGGGAAGTGTCCTTGGGTAGGGCGTCTAGGTCAGGGCTATGACCCTACCCCAGGTATATGTCACCGTCAGGAGGCGTAAAAACGGTTCGAAATTTTAATAGGCCAGACGTGACGTTTCGCTGAAAAGTTGTCTGTTGACAGACACTATTTTGATTAAATATCTTGCCTTCATGACTAAGGGTTGCGACGATTATACAGAGCCGGATATAGTTCTTTTGTTCAGAAGATTACCTTTGAAGTGCTCGAGAGGAAGAAACTGCCTTGTAATGCCGAAGACAACCCGCGTGCCGAACATACCGTCATTGAAGATGGGTTCAGGGGGGCTACTGAGGGAGTCCTGGATTAAGGGGTCCTTGAATGTCCGGGCTGTGTGATATAGGCCGGACTTATGGGCCGTGAAGATACATGGCAGAAGACCTTCCCCCGTGTCCGGGTAGGACTCTCCTATGCGTGGGTGGCAAGATTGGTGTCCGGATATGTAATTTCCTTCCTCTAGAAACCGACTCTGTACAACCCTAGGCCCCTCCGTTGTGTATATAAACTGGAGGGTTTAGTCCGTAGAGGCTATCATAATTCATACAAACTAGACTTCTAGAGTTTAGCTACCATGATCTCGAGGTAGATCAACTCTTGTAACCCCTATACTCACCAAATATAATCAAGCAGGACGTAGGGTTTTACCTCCATTAAGAGGGCCTGAACCTAGGTAAACACCGTGTTCCCTTTGTCCCTTGTTGCCTTCAATCCTCAAACGCATAGTTCGGGACCCCTACCCAAGATCGGACGGTTTTGACACCGACAACTGGCAGCTCTGGTGCCAACCTGTGCTGCCGCTAACCGGTTTGGCTTCGTCTCGACCTCCCCTACCCATTCATCTCCGCCCGTGACCAATTTCGCCCATCTTTGTCGGCCCTAGTGAGCTGCAGCGGGAGTGCGACCCGACCTGCAGCGGGAGCATGTGAGCTTCTATTCGGCAGCGCTTGATCTATGTGCTGGACTTCTTCTCCGCCACACCGTTCAACTTGCGGCCGCGCTTGAGTCTCGAAGGCGGCGGATCAGCCTGCCACGATGCGACAGCCTCTTTCAGCAAGCTGATGGCGATGGGGTGGTAGCGGCGGGGCCTGATCCGAAGCTTACGCTACGACTGTGGATCCTGAAGAAGGCGGGCAGATGGCTTGACATGCATCTTTAGCCGCAGCCATGAGCTTGAGTTGCAGCACCAGGCCACTTGGTCGGTCTCCGCTACCAGCCTCCGAGCAAATCTCTGAACGTGTTGCTGTCTGGTTTTGACAGTAGGTTCAGTGCACTAGTTTTACATCTACAAATACATCATCTGTTGCAGTTGAAGTTTTACATCATAAATATATATCATGTATTGGAGTTGGCCGTTTTTTGAAGATGTAAAAAATAGTTTTTGGTGATTTAAATTATACAACACCTAGTTTTACATCTCGAAATTATACAACACCTAGTTTTATGAGGTAAAAGTACCCTAGGTGAGGGAGTCCTGGATTAAGGGGTCCTCGGGCGTCCGACCTGTTGGACATGGGCCGGACTAATGGGCCGTGAAGATACAAGACAGAAGACTCTCTCCCGTGTCCGGATGGGACTCTCCTTAGCATGGATGGCAAGCCTAGCGTTCGGATATGAAGATTCCTTTCTCTGTAACTGACTTTGTACAACCCTAGTCCCCTCCGGTGTCTATATAAACTGGAGGGTTTAGTCCGTAGAGGCAATCACAATCATACAAGCTAGACTTTTAGGGTTTAGCCATTACAATCTTGTGGTAGATCAACTCTTGAAATACTCATATTCATCCAGATCAATCAAGCAAGAAGTAGGGTAATACCTCCATAAAGAGGGCCCGAACCTGGGTAATCATCGTGTCCCCTGTCTCCTGTTACCATCGACCTTAGACGCATAGTTCGGAACCTGGGTAATCCCGTCGGCTGTGAAGTTTGTGCTGTTATCGGTGATGATGCTGTGGGGGATACCATAACAGTGTACTACCCCGGATATAAAGTCTATCACTGGTCCGGACTCTGCCGTTTTAACTGGTTTGGCCTCTATCCATTTGGTGAATTTATCCACCCTGACCAATAAGTACCTTTGCTTGTGGATTACCCCTTTAAGGGGTCCAACCATGTCAAGCCCCCAGACCGCGAACAGCCAGGTAATGGGTATAGTTTTGAGGGCGGTGGGTGGCATATGACTCTAATTAGCAAAGAGCTGACAACCGACGCATCTTTGGACTAAGTCCTGAGCATCTGCCCGGGCCGTCGGCCAATAAAATCCTGTACGGAATGCCTTTCCTACAAGGGCCCGAGCTGCTGCATGGTGTCCGCCTAGTCCGGCATGGATTTCAACCAGGAGGTTTCGCCCTTCCTCTTCGGAGATACACCTTTGAAGGACTCCGGTTGTGCTTTTCTTATAGAGTTCTCCCTCATGGACCTTGCAGGCTTTAGATCGCCGGACTATGCAGCGGGCCTCGTTTTGGTCTTCGGGAAGTTCCTTCCTAAGCAAGTAGGCTAGGAATGGCTCTGTCCACGGGGCGATTACTGCCATTATGTCGTGGGCTGAAGGTGTTATTTCATCGGCTGAGTCGCCGGTTATGTCAGATTGCTTTGTATCGGTTGGTGCGGCTGCTTCCGGTTTGTTGTTTCCGGACTCCTCTTCCCATAGGACGGATGGATTAAATAACCGTTCCAGGAAGATGTTTGGAGGGACAGCGTCACGTTTTGCGCCGATGCGTTCCAATACTTCGGCCGCTTGGTTATTATCCCTGGCTACGTGGTGGAATTCAAGTCCTTCAAACCGAGCTGACATTTTTAGGACAGCTTTGCGATATGCTGCCATTTTCGGATCCTTGGCATCAAAGTCTCCATTTATTTGGGATATTGCGAGGTTTGAATCCCCGTGCACCTCTAGGCGTTGAATGCTCATGGAGATTGCCATCCGGAGGCCATGTAGAAGGGCCTCGTATTCTGCTGCGTTGTTGGAGTCTGTGTACATTATCTGAAGTACGTATTGGACTATATCCCCGGTTGGGGACGTCAATACGACGCCGGCCCCCAATCCGGCCAACATTTTAGAGCCGTCGAAGTGCATAGTCCAATTGGAGTATGCGCCGTACTCTTTAAGGAGTTCGGCTTCGGTCCATTCAGCGACAAAGTCAGCCAAAACTTGTGACTTTATAGCTCGCCGAGGTTTGTAAGTTATATCGAATGGTAAGAGCTCAATGGCCCATTTTGCAATCCTGCCCGTTGCGTCGCGGTTGTTTATAATGTCATTGAGTGGTACTTCGGAGGCCACTGTTATCGAACACACTTGAAAGTAGTGTCTGAGCTTCCGGGATGCCATGAACACCGCATATGCTATCTTTTGATAGTGCGGGTAACGGGACTTGCAGGGGGTTAACACAGTGGATACGTAGTACACTGGTTTTTGAAGAGGGAATTTATGCCCTTCTATCTCTCGTTCGACGATGAGTACCGCGCTTACAACTTGATGTGTTGCTGCGATGTATAATAACATTGGTTCGCCCAGGTTGGGCGCAGCCAGGACCGGATTTGTTGCCAATATGGCTTTTATTTCTTCGAGTCCGGAAGTGGCAGCATCCGTCCACTCGAAGTGTTTGGTGTGCCTAAGGAGGCGATAGAGGGGCAGTGCCTTTTCTCCTAGACGGGAGATAAAGCGGCTTAGAGCCGCCACGCATCCAGTCAATTTTTGTATTTGCTTGAGGTCTGTTGGGATGTCCAGCTGTGACAGAGCTCGGATCTTGGCTGGGTTTGCTTCAATTCCTCTACCGGATACAATGAAGCCCAATAGCTTTCCGGATGGTACGCCGAAAACGCATTTTTCCGGATTCAGCTTGATGTCGTATGCTCTGAGGTTGTTGAATGTGAGCCTCAAGTCGTCTACTAGAGTTTCGATGTGTTTGGTTTTGACGACTACGTCGTCTACGTATGCCTCAACTGTTTTGCCGATCTGGGTGGCCAGACATGTTTGAATCATGCGCTGATATGTTGCACCGACGTTTTTAAGTCTGAAGGGCATCATGTTGAAGCAGAATGGTCCATACGGAGTGATGAATGCCGTTGCTGCTTGGTCTGCTTCTGCCATCTTGATTTGATGGTAGCCAGAGTATGCATCGAGGAACCACAATGAATCATGCCCTGCAGTAGCATCGATTATTTGGTCGATGCGGGGGAGGGGGAAGGGATCCTTTGGGCAGGCCTTGTTGAGGTCCTTAAAATCGACACATAGGCGCCAGGATTTGTCCTTCTTTGGTACCATTACGAGGTTTGCTAGCCAATCCGGATGTTTGATATCTCTGATGAATCCGGCTTCCAATAGTTTGGCTAGCTCTTCTCCCATTGCCTGTCTTTTTGGTTCGGAAAATCGTCGAAGAGCCTGTTTGACTGGCTTGAATCCTTTTAGGATGTTTAGGCTGTGTTCTGCCAATCTGCGTGTGATTCCGGGCATATCCGAGGGGTGCCAGGCGAAAATGTCCCAATTTTCCCGAAGGAATTCTCGTAGTGTGGCGTCTACATGAGGGTTCAATTGTGCCCCGATGGAGGCCGTCTTTGTTGGGTCCGTTGGATGGACCTGGAATTTTACTATTTCATCTGCTGGTTTGAAGGAGGTGGACTTGGATCTCTTATCGAGTATCACATCGTCCCTATTCACCGTAGAGCGCAGCGCGGTGAGTTCTTCTGCCGCTAGGGCTTCGGATAGTGCCTTCAGGGCTAATGTGGCTGTCTTGTTTTCGGCGTGGAGTGCTATGTCTGGATCACTAACGAGAGTGATTATTCCACCGGGCCTAGGCATTTTGAGCTTCATGTACCCGTAATGGGGTACGGCTTGAAAAAATGTGAATGCCTCTCGTCCTAATATAGCGTGATATCCGCTGTTGAACGGGGCCACTTGGAACGTGACTTCTTCGGATCTGTAATTGTCCGGCGAGCCGAACACCACATCGAGTGTGATTTTTCCGGTGCAGCGCGCTTCCCGGCTAGGGATTATTCCTCTAAAGGTTGTGCTGCTTCGCTCAATACGGCTCTAGTATATTTTCATTTTTTGAAGAGTTTCCTCGTAGATGAGGTTTAATCCGCTCCCGCCATCCATGAGGACATTTGTAAGTCGAAAGCCGTCCACTATTGGACTAAGTACTAGTGCGGCTGGTGCTCGGGCTGTTCGGAATTTAGGTTCGTCGCTGGCATTGAAGGTAATGGCTGTGTCGCTCCATGGATTTGTTGTTGCTACTTGGTAGACTTCGGCGAGGCTGCGGATTGTTCGTTTTCGCATATTATTTGATGCGAAAGTCTCGAAGACTGTTGATACCATACCGATATTGTTGGAGTGGTTTTCCGGGGCTAGAAGCTCCTCGCCACTTTTGGCCACCTGCCGTAATATCCAACATGCTCGAAGGCTATGTGTTGCGACAGCGCCTTCTGTACTGTGAATTTTACAGGGTCCGCTAAGCCATCCCTCCAAAACGGTTCCATGCCCTCTATGGGGTTTTTGCTTTTTGGTTTTTGTGTCAGGTGCCTGAGTGTAATGCACCCTTTTGTTGCGGACTAGGGTTGTATTCGGGGCCGGATCGTCCCAAAACTTATTTTCGGTTTTCCGGAAACTCTCCATCGCACAGTACTTTCGTACTATGGACGCCAGATCGGCGAAGCGTGTAATTTCACGACGGCTGACGGCGTTCAAGATTCCCTCGTCCGTGCAATTATTGCAAAAAGTTGAGATTGCGTTTTCCTCTCGGCAGTCCTTTATCCTGTCCATAACCAGGAGGAATCTGGCCCAGTAGTGATGTACTGTTTCGGCGGGCTCTTGCCGGTTAGAGATAGATCGCATATGTCTGGGCGGGTGGGTGGAATTAAGTCCGGAACCCTGCCCATCTCGAGGCTCGAGAGCCGGGAAGTTTCCAAATTTAAAAGCTTGGATTGCTGGACGTGGTCCAACGAGTCCGGAACGATGCATGATTTTAAGTTTAGTGCTCGATCGAAGTCCGTCCCTCCGCGGAAATCCGGCATGGAGGGTTCGGGAGCCCGGACATGACTAGTTTTCAACATAGGAGAAGAGTCGCCGCATTGTTCCTCTACCACTACGACGTGGTGGGTGACCTGGGGAGAGTTAATCTCTCTCAGATCAGTTTTAAGCCCAATCTGATTGTAGTCTGTAGCAACTCCCAGGGCGGCGATGCGATCCAAGAGCTCGTTGACAGACGAGAGCTCAATTGGATCCAGCTGCTCTACAGATTCCGAGCTGACGCGAAGATTGCTTTTGACGACTTGAGAAGTCATTGTCGAAGCAGTGGCCGGACAGGCGGTCATAAGAAAACCACCTAGCCGGATAGTTTGGCCGGCGGCCAAGGCCCCTTTGGCAAAAATACCGTCCTTGAAGACGGGTGGAGGCATCCTTCCTATCGGCGACGGCACAGAGGAACTCTCAATGAAAGCACCAATGTCGGTGTCAAAACCGGCGGATCTCGGGTAGGGGTCCCGAACTGTGCGTCTAAGCGGATGGTAACAGGAGACAAGGGACACGATGTTTTACCCAGGTTCGGGCCCTCTTGATGGAGGTAAAACCCTACGTCCTGCTTGATTAATATTGATGATATGGGTAGTACAAGAGTGGATCTACGACGAGATCAAGGAGGCTAAACCCTAGAAGCTAGCCTATGGTATGATTGTTGTAATGGAGGTTATGTCCTACGGACTAAAGCCCTCCGGTTTATATAGACACCGGAGAGGGCTAGGGTTACACAGAGTCAGTTACAATGGTAGGAGATCTACATATCCGTATCGCCAAGCTTGCCTTCCACGCCAAGGAAAGTCCCATCCGGACACGGGACGGAGTCTTCAATCTTGTATCTTCGTAGTGTTGGAGTCCGGCGGACGATGATAGTCTGGCTATCCAGACACCCGCTAGTCCAGGACTCCCTCAGGAACCTACATATCTGAATTGCCAAGCTTGCCTTCCACGCAAAGGAGAGTCCCACCTGGACACGGGCCGAAGTCTTCAATCTTGTATCTTCATAGCCCAACAGTCCGACATAAGCATATAGTCCGTCTGTCCGAGGACCCCCCTAATCCAGCACTCCCTCAGTAGCCCCTGAACTAGGCTTCAATGACGATGAGTTTGGTGCGCAGATTGTCTTCGGCATTGCAAGGCGGGTTCCTTCTCCGAATACTCCAAAGAAGATCTTGAACACAAGGATCATGTTCGGCTCTACAAAACAAATTCCACATACCACCGTAGAGAGCAAAATATTCCACAAGTCTAATCTGCTGACAACTTTTACCCAGCGTGACATCACGCCGTGGCCTGGTTATTTTTCAAACTGTTTTCTCGACCTGCTACTGCATATCTTGCGAGGCGGTTTTATTGGCATGTCTTGTTGAAGCAGAGATCATGTCCCCTTATCATGGGATTCTCATCAATACGGGTGCAGGTAACCCAACCGTGCCATCAACACGGCGCTTGGGGAATAAGCGAGTTTACAGGGTAAGTGGGGAGGCGCATAGTTTCTATCGCCTTTATAAAGGGATAAGGATTCCCCCTTTTTCACCCACGCCTTCTTCTTACTCTGCTCATTCATTCTCTCTCGCTCGAGCTCCAGCACCCAAGCATTCACCTTCTCCGCAAAGTCATTCCAAATATGTCCGGAGTGGGAGGCAAGTGGATGGCCTCCTCCATCACCGAGGAGGACATCACGAAGCTTCGGGAGGGCGGATACCTGTCCGCAAACATCATGCACCGGCTTCCGACCGAAGGGCAAATCATCCCTACCCCAAAACCCCAGGAAAGGGTAGTATTCCTCTCTCACTTTGTCCGCGGACTAGGGTTCCCCCTTCACCCGTTCGTCCGCGGACTTATGTTTTACTACAGGATGGACTTCCATGATCTGGCCCCCAACTTTATCCTCAACATCTCAGCATTCATCGTCGTGTGCGAGGCCTTCCTCCGCATTACGCCCCACTTCGTCCAATGGCTGAAGACCTTCAACGTGAAGCCAAAGGTGGTGGGTGGCCAACAAGCGGAGTGCGGGGGCGCCATGGTGGGCAAGATGCCCAATGTCACCTAGCCCGAAGGCTCCTTTGTGGAGACCGTGAAGGGGTGGCAATCGGGGTGGTTCTACATCACCAAGTCGCACGACACCAACTGGGTGGCGACCTTCGAATTTTGATCCGGCGTCCCCATGCGGCGCACCTCCTGGAAAGAGAAGGGATTAGCCTGGGGCGCAGCGGAAGAGCTGACCGGACTTCAGACCTGCGTCCAAAATATGATAAGCAAGAAAATCAAGCAACGTAGTCTAGGTTATGCTCCTCCGCCGGATCCTTCCATGCCAGAGACGGGTTTGCAATCTGTGGGAGTTCAACCCGGCCGAACACTAGACGCTGCAAGAGCTCTTCGGCACGACGCACGAAGACGTCTAGAAGGTTCTCTTCAAGGCCACCGAGGTACCCCCACCCATAACCGTAGATTGCGGACTCAACGAAAAACGCCCAGCCAATCCGGTAAGTTTTCATATTTTGCAAGATTTGCCTTTTGCCAGCACATTCGCGGGAGGAATCTAAGCCCCCATGCCAATTTTACAGGCATGTGTAGCGATAGCGGAGCAGATTGGCTATCCAGCTCCGCTACCTGAAGATCCAGAATCGCCTCTTCTGACGAAGATGCTGTTTCCGGCACCCTATGAGGTGCCAGAGAAGAAGGCCAAGAAGAAGGCCGCGGCGACCAGAGAAGGTCTTTGGCGCAAGATTATGTCGGACGTAATGTCCGACGATGTCGAGATGCCCTCCTCCTCCAAAGACGACGAGGAGGAGGAAGAAATCCCTTCCTCCCCTATCGAGGGGATAAAGAAGAGAAAGGCCGCCCCGCATGCGAGGCCGACGTGTCCAAGAAGGGAAAAACCTTCCTTCCGGACCACTCCACCGCAGCCACCTACAGCGACGAGGAGTGGGAGCCCAGGGTCAAGACCCTGGCTAAGTCGTAAGTATCCGGACACAATAGTACTTCCGGTATGTATGCTTTGTCGCTTCTTATTATGCCGAACGTGCACCTGTAATCCGGCCAAATCCCACATCGAGGTATCCTCCTCTTCGGAGGGGTCTCTGGACCCGTCGACGATGAACAACGATTCACTCCCGACAGCCTCCTCCCCCAGGCCCGCAGACGACACCGAGGTGTTGTCTCAAAGGATATCAGGCCAAGGGGAGACAGTTTCGGAGATGCCCCCAGGAAAAATCCCAGTGACCAGACACGTGGGGGGAAGACCCCCACGGACTCCAATAATGGGGGCCACAGCAAGTTCAGCCCCCAGCCGAATACGGCTGCGAAAACCCAAGTGGTTGTGGATTCAGGTAGGCAGCCTCTCTCTAAGGGTGGCGAGCCACCTGTACCGATGACCTCTGTCCGTCCAGAGGCATCAGACAACTTGCTGGAAGCGCTTCGCAGCGCTTCCATTGATGAAGAACACCGTACTCTTATGAGTACGGTGATTGAGAAGGTCCGGTCCACCAAAAGCGGATTGACCGAAGCCTGCGCTAGCCTCCTAATAGGCTATGAGGTAAGTAATAACATTGTAAGAAAATATCACAATATAGACAGTAGCCACTGATGCTCTGTTTGGTGTCCGGAAAGAAAAAGCCGAATAGAGGATCAAATAACGTTCGCAGGAGTCTAACAGAAGTTATCTATGTGTATAAGTAGGCGTTGCTGCTAGCCGCTGCCGCGCATACTGCGGAGGTCTCCGGACTGAAGCGGGACCTTGAGCGGACCGAGGGAGAGCTCGGCCTTGTTAAGAGGCAGCTCGAGGAAAGTCAAGGTACGCAATACCCCGTTTGTATATTTATAAAGGAAAAATGGTATCCGCTGATAGAAGCGTCATAAACTTTGGTAGGGGCCACGATCGAAGTGGCGGCCCTTAAGAAGGCGCTGGCTGAGGCCGAAGACAAAGCGACCAAGGAACACGCCAAGCGCGAGAAGCAAGAGGCCCGGGTCGATGAGGTCCAACAAGAGCTCCAGGATTTCGTCCAAAAAGACGAGTCCTTGGAGCGTGACTCTAAGACTCAAGAGTCCGTGCTTGCTAAGGCCCTCCAGAGCGTGCAAGACGCCAAAGCTGAAGCCCAAAAGTCCCTCCAGGAGATTTAGGCGGCCAAGAAGATTGTGGCGGGTAAGGCATTCATTATGCAAAGCAAGCATGTGAAGGAGACTTTCCTTTTACTTACCCGAATTTGGAGTTCTCCAGGAGCGTTCGTGGATCTTCTGCGCAGCATATCAGATGCTGCGGAATTCTACTGAGACGAAGAAGGGAGCTCAATGGAGAAGTTGTTCTGGTCCCAATATCTTGGGCAGAACATCCGATGCCCTTGAGCGACCAGCTGAAGCAACTGGTCGAGCTCCACAAGGCAGCCGAACTGGCCATGAAGAACCTAATAGCCCGGCTGTGGCCTGCCGAGCCTATGCCCAGCAGCTACTTCGGTCTCGTGAAGCGGCTTGTGAGTGCCTGCCCACAACTTGAAGTCATAAAATAGTCGGTTTGCATTGAAGGTGCGCGAATGGCCTTCGCCCGCGCAAAAGTGCACTGGGCGAAGATGGATGCCGAGAAGCTGATGACGGAGGGGCCACCAAAGGGCAAGGAGCACCGCCGGCCCGAAAAGTATTATGACAGTGTCTTGAAGGGTTCCCGTCTTGTGGCGGAGCAATGTGCTAAGGATGTAATTTTTGAGTGAATGCACTCATTTTATCCTGTAATATGGAACAAGTTCATGTGCGTAATATAACTCTTGTTGATTTAAAATTTTACCTCCTGTGCGGCCGTTTACAAAATCTGAGAGTTGGTCTGTCGTCGGCTTCTGCCCCCATGTAACTAGTACATGGGTGTTCGGGATAAATCTAAACACTATTTATCCAAATTTTTGGTCCTTTAAGGAGGTGTTTAGTGCAACGAACAAGGCAATTGGACTATACAGCTTTATCACCCTCATTTAGCCATAGAAGTTCTATAATTTTAAATTTTGGCGTAGCCCCTGGTATTCGGAAGGCCGAACTTGGGGCGCTATACACGCTTAAATCGGACAAAGACCGATTCCTCGCCTGAAACGGAAAAAATCTTTAAGGATTTGAAACCTCTCGAACAGCGACCAGCTCTCGCTACATCATGACAGTCAGTTTTTGGCTTTCTCTACTGACGTGCTCGTCCGGAAGAACCGGGACAAAATCGCAGTAGTTCTCCCTTTACTACACTAGCCGATATAGCGGAACGTAGGGTAGCAAGAACAGGAGTCGGGCAACCCAACTATTGACCCAAGACATGATTCGGAGCTGATGCATATAATGCTATAAGTTCGGGGTGCCGCACTGTCGAAAGTGTTCAGACTTTCTTGTCGTGTTATGGGGTACACTGAAGCCCCTGGCGAACTGAACATACCAGAGTGTACGGGTGCAATTTTAATAAATAAACAATCAAGGAAAAAGAAAAGGAAATATAATAATAAGCTGACGCTGTACATTATTTTCCATTGTTTATTTGAATGATACGTCAAGGCGTATGTATACAAGTAGTGCGATAAGCAAAATAGGACTATTTGACATGTCCTAACCAAGAGCGAGCTGTGTGTGGGTATGTAAAACAGGAATAGCGATCATTATCAGATACCACCTGGGGATTCCCTCGTACATCAAAGCTCCTTGCCTCCTTGGTGTTTTCGTCCCGCGATGGGTTCGATAATTAGGTTATCGGAAGAGCCTCAAGAAGGTAGGGACCTAAAAGAAAGAAAAGGGTGAAGGTATACGGGTCCTGGGGCGGTTGAGCCGCATTGTGGACCTCATTCTAGCTGTGCCTCCGTCTATGCCCATGGTATTTTAAGTGTGTAATTATGTATGCGCGACACAAATTTCACTGCTTGACTGGGACTAGGACGGAGGGCGAATTTCTAGGCGAGCTATGGACGGGAAGGATGATCCTGTTGCAGAGTACTTCAGACTCGCTTGACCGTGTCCGGGTGCTTTATTGTGGAATTGGAGGTCTGCCTAAGGAGGCTTCTCTGTACTTTTGTTGCGAGGGCCGCAGTGTGCTCCTCCGTACGGAGGGAGCGCTCTGTGTTTCCATTGACTATTATAACCCCGCGAGGTCCTGGCATCTTGAACTTAAGGTAGGCATAGTGCGGCACCGCATTGAATCTAGCGAATGCGGTTCGTCCGAGCAGTGCATGATTGCCACTACGGAAGGGGATGATATCGAAGATTAACTCCTTGCTTCGAAAGTTGTCCGGAGATCCGAAGACTACTTCCAGTGTGATTGAGCCCGGGCAACAGGCCTCTACACCTGGTATGACACCTTTGAAGGTGGTTTTGGTGGGTTTGATCCTTGAGGGATCGATACCCATTTTTCGCACTGTATCCTGATAGAGCAGGTTCAAGCTGCTGCCACCGTCCATGAGGACTGGTGTGAGGTGGAATCCGTCAATGATAGGGTCAAGGACCAGTGCGGCTGAGCCGCCATGGCGGATACCTGCGATCAAAGGTGATCGAACAGGAAGACCATGGGTTGAATTTTGGGGCGACTGGCTCCATCGCGTAGACGTCCCTTAGTGCACGCTTCCGCTCCCGCTTGGGAATATGGGTGGCGTATATCATATTCACCGTTTTTACTTGGGGAGGAAATTTCTTCTGTCCTCCTGTATTCGGCAGCCGGGGTTCCTCGTCGTCATCACTATGCGGCCCTTTTCCTTGTTTTCGGCATTCAACTTGCCAGCCTGTATAAATACCCAACATTCTATGTTGGTGTGGTTGGCTAGTTTATCGGGGGTGCCGTGAATTTTACATGAGCGATCGAGCGAGTATGCGGTCTAGACTGGACAGGCCTGGATTGTTTCTTTTAAATGGCTTCTTCCATTGACTAGTCTTGGAGCCACTGAATCTGTCATTGACGGCCGTGTCTTCGGCGTTATCGCCATTATTGCGACGCTTGGCGTCTGAGGTGCCAGGATTTCTTGATGTGCTGTTGCTACGAGCCAACCAACTATCCTCGCCCGCACAAAAGTGGATCATGAGTGTCGTGTGGGCTGCCATGGACTTCGGCTTTTCTTGGCCGAGGTGTCGGGAAATCCACTCGTCACGGATGTTATGCTTAAAGGCCGCTAGGGCTTCATGATAACCCGCAAGTATATGGGATAGTTGTAGCCTCTTTCACTACTAGAAAAAGGGCTATAGATGGGATTAACACTAATGGCGCACCAGACAAGCGGTGCGCCATTACTAATGGCTCACCACCTTCTGATACGCCATTAGTGTTGAAACTACTAATGGCTCACCTGGCCCAAGGTGCGCCATTAGTATCAAATTTTTTTTGAACTAGTGCGCCTGTCCAAACATACTAATGGCGCATCCAGACGAAGTGCGCCATTACTAGTTGTAACTAGTAATGGCGCACCTGTCGGAAAGCGTGCCACTAATGTTGTTTTTTTATTATATTTTTTATTCCTATTTTTGCAAAACTACTAATGGCGCACTTTTCCACCGTGCGCCATTACTAGTTTAAACTAGTAATGACGCACTGTGTAGCAGTGCGCCATTAGTATGTTTTTTTGCAAAACTACTAATGGCGCACCACCAGAAGGTGTGCCATTAGTAACGTGGATTACTAATGGCGCATTTATGGTTGGTGCACCATTAGTAAGTGGGTAGCAACAAGATATTTTGGACAGCCTCTCCTACCCACACTCACTTTCTCCCCACTTCATTCTCTCCACCGCCTCCTCCTTGTCTCGGGTGCCTCCTCTTTTTCACCTCATTTCCACCATAGATTCATTCAAATTAAGTGGTTAAATTACCTTGTTTTGATAGGTAAGTAAGGGGGGGAAGCTATATTTATGTTGTTCTCCCTACAACAATGTGCACATGCACTTTTTATGGCCTAGCTAGACCTATGTATGTTCGTGGTGTTGCATATGTTTGTGGTGTTGCATATGTGTTTGTGTTTGGAGGTGTACCGGTATTTGAAATGCGATAGTTGCCAATATTTTGCCGGAATGTTGATTCATTTCCGTTTCGGCGAGAATTTTGGCATTAAGCATTCTTTTTAGTCCTATTTTTAGGGAAAGTCATGCCAAATTTTTCTTGGTTCTAAAATATCGTTTTGCTCTACCCCGCAGGCGACCATGGTCCGCACGATGACCGAATGCATCGTGAATAGGTTTTTGAGGTCCGCGAAGGCCGAGATGCTTCAAAAGAACAAGACGGAGATAAGATGTCCGTGTCGAAGATGCAAGCTGAAGAGCCTTATTGCGGACCCGGATTTCGGGCAGGTGCGGGACCACCTGCTCTTGCGTGGTTTCATGGATGGCTATCGGTGGCAAGGTGATGAAGATGACTACGAAGTCGTCCATGGGGGCCGGGCAAGAAATGAGGAAGGGCAGCAAGACAACCACCGCGGCTCGGGCGGGCGAGAAGACGAAGAATCCCCAGGAGATGATCATGACGGTGATGCTGTACACAGTCATCATGTAGAAGATGCAGGACATGCTGATGAGGAAGATGCCGGAGCAGACGACGGGCATGATCATGAAGATGATGATGCCGACGGAGCAGACGACGCTGGACCATCGATGGGTTGGGTGCAGGACCCTCATATTCAAGAGCTGCTTCTCAAGCAGACGGATAACGCAAGAGCTGCCGCCCGAGAGAAAGCCAAGATGGATCAACTTGAGTTAGATGCGGTTACTCCATTGTATGAAGGATGCAGGCCCGAGGATACCCGCCTGAAAGTAACGCTCATGGCTCTGGAGATGAAGGTAAAACACAAAATGACCGACGCATGCTTCAACGAGAACATGTCATTCGGGCACGAACGTCTTCCCAAGGGGACAAGTGCCCGACCAGTTTCGAGGAGGCAAAGAAAATCGTGTGTCCTCTGGATTTACCGCACGTGAAATACCATGTGTGCATGAACAATTGCATCATTTATCGGGACGAGCACGCGGAGTCTACCATATGTCCGGTGTGCGGCGTCACTCGATACAAGAAGAGGAAGAAAGATCCTCGAAAAGTGGTGTGGTACTTTCCGATCACTCCTCATCTGCAGCAGTATTTCGCGGACCCTAAGGTAGCAAAGCTCCTGCGTTGGCACGCGGATAGGGAGGAGAAGAAGCGAGAAGATGACGCAAATGATCCTAAGATAGATAAAAAAGACAAGATGCTGAGTCACCCTAAGGATGCGAGCCAGTGGCAAGCGTTGAACTTCGAAGACCTAGAATTTGGGAACGATCCAAGGAACATCGTGCTGGGCGCGAGCACCGATGGAGTCAATCCATTTGGAAGCCAGAGAAGCACACATAGCACCTGGCCTGTGTTTGTGTGGATGTACAACCTTCCCCCCTGGTTGTGCATGAAGAGGAAGTACATTCACATGAGTATGCTAATTGAAGGGCCGAAACAACCAGGGAACGACATCAATCTGTATTTGGGGCTGCTGAAAGAGGAGCTTGACACGCTGTGGCAGACGCCAGCCAATACGTGGGACGCCACAGAGAAAGAATATTTCCCTATGAGAGCTGCACTGCTCACGACGGTGCACGACTATCTCGGTTACGAATATCTTGCGGGGCAGGTAGTCCACGGATTTTCTGGATGCGTAAGGTGCATGGATGACACAACGTATCGCCAGCTAGATAGAGATCCCGGGTCTTCGAAAACCGTGTTCATGGGACATCGAAGGTGGCTTTGCGACGATGACCCGTGGAGGAAACGCAAGGATCTGTTCGATGGTGAAACCGAACCCCGAAAATGCCCGTGTACGAGGAGCGGCGAGGAAATAGACAAGATGTTGAAAAATTGGAAAGATTGCCCACTGCCGGGAAAGAAGCAAAAGGCGCTAGAGACGGGAAAGAAGCGAAAGGCGCCAGAGCCGCTGCTGAAGGTATGGAAAACGAGGTCTGTTTTCTGGGACTTGCCGTACTGGAAGATCCACCGTGTGCCTCACAGCCTTGATGTCATGCATATCACGAAGAACGTGTGCGAGAGCCTGCTTGGTACCCTGCTCAACATGCCAGAGAGGACCAAATATGGGCCGAAAGCAAGGGCAGACTTGAAATCAATGGGCATCAGGCAGGAGCTTCACGCTAATGATGATGATGATGATGATGATGATGATGATGATGATGATGATGAGGCGAAGTAGGACACAAAAAGTTATCGCAAAGGCAAAAAGGCCAAGAAGACCGGAAATGACTACCCTCCCGCGTGCTTCACTCTAAGTCAGGAGGAGATCGAGCAGTTTTTCACCTGCCTCCTAGGAGTAAAACTTCCTTACGGTTACACGGGGAAGATAAGCAGATACCTAGACCCAGCGAAGCAGAAGTTCAGTGGGATGAAGTCTCACGACTGTCACGTGCTGATGACGCAGGTACTTCCAGTTGCAATCCGTGGGATCATGGACGCGCACGTCCGTGAAACGCTATTTGGCCTATGCAACTTTTTCGACGTCATCTCTCGGAAGTCGATTGGCGTGAGGCAACTCAGAAGGCTACAGGAAGAGATCGTGGTGATACTATGCGAGCTTCAGATGTACTTCCCGCCGCATTCTTCGACGTTATGGTGCATCTGCTGGTCCATATAGTGGAGGATATCATCCAACTCGGGCTGACGTTCCTGCACAGCATGATGCCGTTCGAAAGGATGAATGGTGTCATCAAAGGATATGTTCGCAACATGTCACGTCCAGAGGGAAGTATAGCCATGGGCTTTCTGACCAAAGAGTGCATCTCCTACTGCATGAATTATCTAGGCATCGAGAACCGCGTTGGTCTGCCCGTCAACAGGCACCTCGGCAGGCTCGCTGGATGGGGTCACCGTGAGGGTCGCCGCGAAATGCATGTCGACTTAGAGGGTCGACTGGCTGACTTTGAAAGAGAAAACCTAGTCGCGCTACAACACATAGACGTGGTCGATCCTTGGGTGGTAGAGCACAAAACCTTTATTAAGAAGACGTACAATGACCGAGGCCAACAGAGGACGGACGAAGATATAATCAAAGAGCACAACTCATGTTTCACGCATTGGGTCAAGCAGAAGCTTCTGTCGTACCCTTTACATGAGGATTCTTCCGTGGAAGACAACTCATATTTGCCTTGTCACAGGGCGCCGAGCACAACCTGATGACCTATGAGGCGTACGATATCAACGGCTACACATTCTACACCGAGGCCAAGGACATGAAGAGTGATGGTTATCAGAACTCCGGGGTAACAATGGAATCCTACACCGGTAATGACAAGGATAGATACTACGGAAGGATCGAGGAGATCTGGGAGCTGAGCTACGCTGGAGAGAAGGTCCCGATGTTCCGTGTCAGATGGGCGAAGAGCGTCCTAAAAGAAGACCGGTATTTCACCACCATGGTTATACCCGAATCCAAATCCAAGACAGCGGGCGCAAACGTCACCGCGAAAAATGAGCCATGGGTACTGGCTTCCCAAGTTGACCAATGCTTCTTCATTACCGACCCGTCAAAGCCCAGTCGTGTTGTCGTGAGGAGAGGCAAAAGGAAGATCATCGGAATGGATGGAGTAGCCAATGAGCAAGACTTCGACAAGTACGGCGACCCGAGGATCGAACATGACGACGATGATGAAGTAGCAACATACACCACAAGAAGAAGCAGGACCACCCTACCTAAAGGACGTCCGTTCCACAGAAGAACTCCATTTGCGAAAAAGAAGGGCAAGAAGATTGTGAACAGATAGCTAGCTAAGATCGATTGTATTTAAATCGTAGCCTTCATTTCTCGATTGTATTTCATGGGCACTTTTTGAACTATCATGAATATTTTTAAATTTCATGGACACTCGATCTCGATCCCCCTCCATCTCGATCGCTATCCCACCTCGCCAGATCCGGTCCCCCTCGCCGCCGAGCACCCCGCGGTCCACCGGCCGCCGCCACCGACCCCCCGCACCCTCGATTCCCCTACTCAACCGCCGCCGCCGACCCCCCGCACCCCTCCCCTACTCAACCGCCGCCGCCGACCCCCCGCACCCCCCGCACCCTCCCCCGCTCCACCGGCATTACTGTTTGATGATATTTTTTTAAAAAATATTACTGTCTTATAAAAAAAATATTACCGTTATGATTTAAACACGTTTGAACATATTTAAACACAAATAAGTATCAAACAGCATTTTAAATGAAAAAAAAATTGTGGAGCCTGGGAATCGAACCCCGGACCTCCTGGCGTGAGAACTGGCTGCTGACCAATCGAGCTAGTAGAGGGAGCTTGATGTGGATCAGGTCAGGTGGAAGATAACCTATTGGCTCGCGCAGAAATAAAAAAAAAATACTAATGGCGCACCAGGGCGAGGTGCGCCATTAGTATGGATGTACTTATGGCGCACCGAGGTGTGGTGCGCCATTAGTATTGTGCCGCCCTCGATCTCCTTCCCCTCGACGCTGCCCCTCTCCGGCCCAAACCTATCCCCTCTCTCTCCCTCGCCCTCGCCCTCGATCCCCTTCCCCTCGACGCTGCCCCGCCGCCTCGACGCCGCTGCCCCGCCGCCTCGATACCGCCCCGACGCCGCCTCGACACCTCGACGCCCGCCTCGCTCCTCCTCCGGCGCCTCTCCGCCCAGCCCAAGCCCAAGGCCGCTCCGCCTCCACCTCCTCCGCATCCGCCGTCGGACGAGGGCGCCGCAGTGTGGGCCCATCGCGTGGCCGCGCTTTCGCTGCTGGGGCTCACCGGCGCCGTCGCCGCCAGTGCCTTCAGCGACCTCATCGTCCGCAGCAAAGGAGCCCCTCCACCGCCCGCAGCCAAGGAGTCGAGTCGACCGCCGCCGAGGAGCCGCATCGCCAACCGCCAGCGTGGAGTCGACCGTCGCCGAACAACCCCGCCGTACTTCCTCAAGATCCAGGGCGCTGCAGGTAAGATTCAGGGCACTATAGGGAACATATTTTTAACTGAATTTTCATGTTTTCTCAGTCTGAATCTACATGATGTTTTATTGTTTAAGCCTGTGCTAGCTTGTGATTTATCATGCAGTAAACCGTAGCTAATCATCTTTAGCTAGCTGTGGTGTTTTGAACGTAGTATGTCTAATTTGAATCTTGCTTAACGCAACTGAACCTTACTACTAGACTAGAGCTTAACACTGTTCTAGCTTACTCCTTCAGTTGACCTACACCTGACATGACTATTCAGATTGCGATTTCAACTGACCCAAACTACACCTATCTGACATAGACACAGAGGACGACTCTGCCAATTTGTCTGCAAATTCTTCAGTTTGCACCAACCGGTGGGCGGAGGCTAGAGATGGGCCACCTGTCTGTCTTTGCCAGTAGATAAGAGTTGAACCTCAGTTCATGCACAAGAGTCTCAGCTAATAGTAGGAATCAAATTAAAAAAAGAGGGAAGTACACAAGAGTCTCAGCTAACAGTAGTTATCAAATTAAAATTCTAACTGACACTGTGACATGAATAGAACGAACCAAGAAGCAGAGAACTGTAATAATAAGGCTCGAAGCAGAGACTGCTAGTAGTAGTACCTGTAAATGGATTTGGTTGTAATAGAAATGACATTTTATCTACTCAAACTCATTATATTGGAATTATTTGAAGATGTGTGGTGTTAGCCTATCAGTAATAATTATGTGTTAGTGTGAGTTTATTCTTCCTGTGAGCATTCTAATTTTATTTCTCTGGATTCAAGCAATGGGTTTGGACTTGCAAGATTCAGTTCACAAGTACTTGTGGGCTTTGGCTTTTAGCCTAATGAGGTCTCTTACTTGTGACAGTTCAGTTGTCAGTGTAATATGTTAGAAACTGCTACTATGTCTCTAGAAGAATCATCACTCTTTACACACTTATTAGAAACCCGTTTATTTCATCTGGTGAGACTTGTCTGTCTTCAGGCTCAACTGCCGCAGGGCTGTTAGACATGAGCAGCCGCCAATTAATTCTGCTCCTGGTGTTCCCCACTTGCAGTTAATAAGAGAGTATTTTGGTTTTGCAAGATTCTGTGTTTTACTACTAGCACAATTATGCATTGTCTTGTGTCTGCTCAGAACACGAATGACCTTCCTTTAATTCGCACACCCTCTGTTCCTCTTCACATGAATGATACTGCTTGGAGATGCATATATTGTTTCACCTCTTCACATGCCAATGTATTTTCCATGTTGTGATGGAGGCCTTTTTTGCCTTGTCCACCCGAGAGGCCCTTGAGTTTGCTGGAATGTCCATTAACTTCCGTTCCAGCAAATTCGGGTACTCCATATGTCCTATTTTCAGCAAAGGTCATGCTGAAATTTTCCGTGAATTTTAGCATGACTTTGCTTAAAATAGGACATATGGGGTACTTCTGACTAATGATGAAAGCTTAGGCTTTTAGGGTGCCTCGGCGTCGAAAAACCCTCAATGACAAAAGCTTAGCTTTTAGGATGCCTCGGTGTCGACAAACCCTAAACAATAACCAATTTTTTGACCAAACTTTGTTCCTATTTAGAGAGAAACATGGCCAACAACGATGACGCCGGGGGTTCGGGCGGCAAGGCATTCTGGGAGTTGTCCCAGGAGATGGAGGACCAACCTCAGTTGTATGAGGACGCCGCCTTCCCCACCGATCCTGAGACCACTGATGGTACCGCCGAGGATGACCCCACTGATGCCAGCACTGATGGTGCCGCCGAGGATGCCACCACTGATGATGGAGGCGCACGCACAGATGGCAGCCAACCGAAGAGGCAGCGGAAGGACCGGCGCCCGATCGTGCTCCTCACCCTCAAGGAGGAAGTTACTGAAGTGGACTCCAACGGGAATCCAACGGCACCCGAACGAATAGTCAAGGGGTACTCGCTTCAGCTCGGGTGCATTCTCGGGAGCACCGTCTCGATCAACACCGAGAACCTGAGGCATCCTGACCGAGGGAATTTGTGCAACCTCCTCTTCACGAAGCTGCACGAACGATACAAGTTCCCCGCTGAATTTGCAAACACAAGCCTCAAAGGGAATAAAGTGAACAATGCTGCCCTCACGAAGATGAGCAAGGCCCCGTCTACTTGGAAAAGCAATGTGAAGAGAATGATCGAGAAAGGTGAGAGTTATGAGAAGATCAAAGAGAAAAATCCTTCGATCACCGAAGATGACTACAACGACTTCAAGATCAATTGCTCGAGCACCGCAAACTCCCAATCAAGTTAGTGGGGGAAACAAATGCGGGAGCTGAACATAGGGGAACACACACTTGGTCCCGGCGGTCACAGAGTGGCGGAGCCTATATGGGACAAGGAGGAGGCGGACCGTGCCGAGCAAGGCCTACCGCCCCTCTTCGATAAATACGGTGACAAGCAGACCAGGAACTTTGTCAGGGCCCGGTACAAGAAGGACCCGAAAACAAAGGAGCTTACCACGGATCCGAAGACCAGGAAGCTTGAGCTTGTTCTGGTAAGGAATACACCCCCGCGTAATTAGCTCCATATGGTTGCATTCTAATTAATGAAGCCAAATTTCTAAATGGTTCACATTCCTTCCGCAGGCGACTGAAAGCAGTAGCACGGGGTCGACTAAGAGCAACCCTTGGGACACCACTCTAAATAGGGCGTTGAATGTAATGAAGAACAAGGATAAGCTCAGTAAGCCGACGTCAGCTGGTCGTGTGGCCGGCAAAGGCTTGTCAACAAAATGGGGGTCATACTATACCACTGGTGTGCGGAAGGAGAAAAAGACCAGCTCGGAAAGCCAGGCGCGCGAGGTTCAAGAACTCAAGGCAAAGGTGGCGTGGATTCCGGAGATTGTCCAAGAGCAAGTGGAACAACGACTCGGAGCGACGATCACCGCCATTGTGCCTACCTTGATCTCTGGGTTGAGTGCGTGGATTGCGGGCGACCAACAGGGGCCGCCCCCGATTCCTAGCTTCACGGCCAGCAACTCGCATAATGCAATGGCGGGGCCATTGGTGCCTCCGGCGGAGGCGGCATTGGTGTCTTCGATGCCGGCACGGGAGCTTAATGCACCCGGGTGTACGCCGGCCGGCACCTCTGCAGCAAGCGGCCCCTCCGTCAACTGCACGCCCGCCGTTGGCGGTGCCTCGACATTAGCCGAGCTCGACGCCATCATCACGGTAACTAATTATGCCTCTCTCGGCCGAGGACTTCATCTCCTTGCCTTTGACTGGGCATCCCTGACGCCCTACATGTTTTCGCAGGGCACCGCCGACGTTCCGTGCACTCTCCTGCACTTCGTGAATAATGAGTTGGTCGATGTTGCCAAGGGCAAAATCGTTCAACCGGGCAACCCCTTGTTCCACGGTACCCAGATGCCACCCAACTTGTTTAGGGTTCAACTGGTTCGGGTGCTGCCAGGCTGCGACGAGTTGTTACCTCCGAGTCGACCCGTCGGGGCCGACGATGATGACGTGATGACCCTCAGCACCTGCCTGAGCTGGCCCCTGCTTTGGCCGAAGAGCCAGATTCATTTGGGGGCGGGGGACACCACCCCAAAGACAACACCGCCAGTCGTGCTGGCGCCAAGTCGGCCCCATGGCAAGACCGCCGCAACGGTGCCGGACATACCTATGCCACTAGATCCAAACATGCATATGGCACATGATCAGAACGACGATGACGACGATACATTTCGCAATGTCGATCAGTACTTTGCTGATCATGGGTACGATGGCGACTTCATGGGGCCTCCTTCTCAAGAACCCAACCCAACAAAAGACGTGTGCAATCTAGCTGGTACCGCGGCGAAACCAAGTTGCAACAGGCGTCGTCTGGCGTTCAGCTCTCAGGAGACGCCTCCAGCTACCGACTTCACCGAGCCTCAGATAGGCGAGGTGCGAAATATTATCAGCCCCAACACACTCAAGAAGGCGGTCTGTGAGCAGAACTTGGTCCCATTACAGGAGAAGAAGAAGGCACGCAAAAGAAAGACTAAGAAGGGTGCGAGCCAGCCGGCACCGAGTACGATCCGTGCTCAGGACGGGCCACCTTCACCTAAGGATATCTCGAGGAGGGTGCATGTGGCGGGTAGGGCGATGCTACCAACAAATATGCTCAATGCTGCAACCGGTGCTATGCGGAGTCTGCATGACAGTGTTCTTTCTTTGGAGAAGCGGCGTCTCAGAGAGAAGGATGTGGCATACCCGGTTTTCGCGGCCAAGGTGCCAGAGGGCAAGGGCTTTGTGGATAACTCCATCGGGTGTACGATCGTCCTGCGGTTTGATGACATCCACGCTATGTTGAACCTTCATCCGCTGCACTACACCTTCATTCGGCTATTTTCGCTGAGTATGGAGATGCGGATCATTCGCGACAAGACCCCGGACATCGTGATAGTCGACCCCTTCTACATGCGTGCCAAGATCTTGGGCAGCGCTGGGGACCGGCAAGTCACGAGTTCTTACCTCGAAGGCATCATTCTGGCAAACCAAGATAAGGATAACTTCCTCGTGCCTTACTTTCCCGAGTAAGTCCTCCCCTCAACCGGACCGTAACATATGAATTCTTAGATTTCGATCGTTTTTCTTTTAACATTCCATGTTTTCTGCAGTGACACACATTGCACGCTCATCCTCCTAAGCCCCAAATATTCCATGGCCACGTATTTCGACCCGGACCGTCAGTCGAACGTAGACTACACAAATGTCAAGAAGGTTCTTGATGATGTTATCCCCGGCTACGCCAAATCTAGAGGCACCTTCACCAAGCCTATTCGTAAGTACGGGAAGCACGTGTTCTCCCACAATACGACGTTCTGCTGTGTCAAGCAGCCGCCTGGCGGTCAGAAGGGTGCCTACTACGCCATCCATCACATGCGGGCGATCGTACGGGACCATCATCAACTTCTGCTATCGAGTAAACTCAAAGATTGGGTAAAGAGCGTGTCGGCAATCCAGGACGCGGACCTCCGACAAGAATTCTTTCGCATCCAGTCGGAGTTTGCGGAAATCATCCATCAAGATGTCCTTCGTACCTCGGGGCAGTTCTACCTCAACAATCAACTGTCCAACAGTGACATTGACACAATGCTACAAATGCAGGCTGACAACAACCGTTATTTCATGACTCCCACGATAGACGGCGGCTTCATCCACGCTCCGGTCCCTTGAGTCGAGTTGAAAGCAGTGATGCTGTGTCTAGTTTTGAAACATCGATTGGCTCGTGTTGTAATTAAACTTTAATGAACTTGTAGTATGTCTCTTTGGTTTTGAGAGTCGTTCAACTTAGATGTAATCGATGCTATTAATGTCTTGCTTTTCTCTTCCGATCGTTCTGTTGCATACTTATATATTGCTTATGTATTGTCTGTGAATTGGTACTAACGTTTCGTTTGGCTAGTGCATAGCGATGCCGATGTATGTCGTGTACAAGGGTAAGGTTCCCGGAGTCTACGACGACTGGGAGGAGTGTCGGAGACAGGTTCACCGATTCAGCGGTAATAGTTATAAAGGGTACACCACTAGGACCGAGGCTGAATCTAGATACGCCTGCTATCTAGCGGGAGAGGGGATGGAGTGTTGGAGGAACTAGATGAAGACGAGTTTCATCGTGATGATGCTCATCGTGATGACCGCAACTCTCTTCTATGTGATGGTAGTTTAGATGATCGATATCGACTTGTAATGTGAAGACAAACTCGCTACTCGCGGTCTCGAGACTTGTAATATAATGTTCTATCTTTGTTCGGTCTTTTCAATTCGGAGACTAATATGATGAATTGTATTCGTAGACTAATATGATGAATTGTATTCAAAGACTAATCTTCTATTGTATTCGATGAATCTGTTGTTGATGTGTGCTGTCTATATTTTGTCCAATTATACATTTTGTAACCTGTGCAAAAAACAGAAAATAAAAAATAAAAAACCTAATATTCATACTAATGGCGCATCACATCACAGTGCGCCATTAGTATGACAAAGTATACTAATGGCGCATCATTAAACAGTGCGCCATTAATATGCCGAGGTTACTAATGGCGCATCTTGTTGCTGTGCGCCATTAGTATGCCAGAGCACCTGGGTATACATGGCCCCTGGGAGGCATACTAATGGCGCACTTCTGTATACACTAATGGCGCATCAGAGGTGCGCCATTAGTATACCAGATACTAATGGCGCACCAGTGGTGCGCCATTAGTAAAATATACTAATGGTGTGGCACTAATGGCGCACCACTAATGCGCCATTAATGGCCAAATTAGGTGCACCATTAGTAGGCCTTTTCCTAGTAGTGTTTCGATAAGAGTGTCGAACCCAACGAGGAGCTAAAGGTAGAAAAAATACTCTCTCAAGTCCAATCGGCCACTGATATGACTCTACGCACGTTTGACGTTCACTTTACCTAGAACAAGTATGAAACTAGAAGTACTTTGTAGGTGTTGTAAGATAGACTTGCAAGATAATAAAGAACACGTAAATATAAACTAGGGGAATTTTAGATAAAGAAGCAATAAATTAATTATAGCGAGTATGGAAAAGTGGTGGTAGGAGTTGTGGAGTTGTCCCTAAGCAATTGACTATGTTACTAGACCGGTAATCAATATTGCAATTCTATTTGAGGGAGAGGCATAAGCTAACATACTTTCTCTACTTGGATCATATGCACTTATGATTGGAACTCTTGCAAGCATCCGCAACTGATCATTAAGGTAAAACCCAACCATAGCATTAAATTATCAAGTCCCCTTTATCCCATACGCAAACAACCTACTTATAAGGGTATGTGCTTCTGTCACTCACGCCACCCACCATAAGCAAATCATAAACATATTGCAAACCCTATAGCGGGATCCCTCACGCTTGCGCGACACAGAGAGCACCATAGGACAGCACCAATAATAAAACATGCAACTCAAACCAATCATAGCAATTCATCATTCACCGATAGGACAACAAAAATCTACTCAGACATCATAGGATGGCAACACATCATTGGATAATAATATGAAGCATAAAGCACCATGTTCAAGTAGAGGGTACAGCGGGTTGCGGGAGAGTGGACCGCTGAATATAGACGGGGGAAGGTGTTGGAGATGTTGGTGAAGATGGCGGAGGTGTTGGTGAAGATCGCGGTGATGATGATGGCCCCCGGCAGCGCTCCGGCGCCACCGGAAGCAAGGGGGAGAGAGCCCCCCCTTCTTCGTCTTCTTCCTTGACCTCCTCCCTAGATGGGAGAAGGGTTTCCCCTCTGGTCCTTGGCTCCCATGGCTTGGGAGGGGCAAGAGCACCTCCGAGATTGGATCTATCTCTCTGTTTCTGCGTTCTCAAATCCTTCCCCTTCACCGTTTCTTTTATATCCGGAGATCCGTTACTGCGATTGGGGTGAATCTTTCGCCCAGATTTTTCTCATGAAATTAGCTTTCTTGCAGCAAAAGAAGAGCGTCAACGGCCTTACGGGTGGCCCACGAGAGTGCCAGGCGAGCCCAGGGGAAGGGCGCGCCCCCTGTCTCGTGGCCACCTCGGGCACCGTTTCGCATTGATTCTTCCTCCGGAAAATCCCAAATATTCCAAAATAATTATCCATCCGTTTTTATCCCGTTTGGATTCCGTTTCATATGGGGTTTCTGCAAAACATAAAACATGCAACAGACAGGAACTAGCACTGGACACTGGATCAATATGTTAGTCCCAAAAATAGTATAAAAAGTTGCCAAAAGTATATGGAAGTTGAATAATATTGGCATGGAACAATCAAAAATTATAGATACGACGGAGATGTATCAGCATCCCCAAGCTTAATTCCTGCTCGTCCCCGAGTAGGTAAATGATAAAAAAGATAATTTTTGATGTGGAATGCTACCTAGCATAATCTTGATCATGTATCTAATCATGGCATGAATATTAAGACATGAGTGATTCAAAGCAATAGTCTATTAGTTGACATAAGAACAATAATACTTAGGGCATCCCAACAAACAATCATGTCTTTCAAAACATCAATGCTTCAGAACCTTATCACTACAAAATCATATAGTCTGGTATGCTCCCTTTTCTTAACACAAGGTACCCCTCATGCCTATCCCGGTGTCAGCCAAGCAATTTTTTCATACTTTAGTATTCTCAAAAAATTTCAACCTTCACACAATACATGAGCGTGAGCCATTGATATAGCACTATGGGTGGAATAGAATATGATGGTGGAGGTTATGTGGAGAAGACAAAAAGGGAGAAAGTCTCACACCGACGCGGCTAATCAACGGGCTATGGAGATGCCCATCAATTTATGTCAATGTGAGGAGTAGGGATTGCCATGCAACGGATGCACTAAGAGCTATAAGTGTATGAAAGCTCAAACTGAAACTAAGTGGGTGTGCATCCAACTTGCTTGCTCATGAAGACCTAGGGCATTTGAGGAAGCCCATCGTTAGAATATACAAGCCAAGTTCTATAATGAAAATTCCCAGTAGTATATGAAAGTGATAACATAGGAGACTCTCTATATGAAGAACATGGTGCTACTCTGAAGCACAAGTGTGGTAAAAGGATAGTAACATTGCCCCTTTTCTTTTCTTCTTTTTTTCTTTTTTTCTTTTTTTGGGTGGGCTTCTTTGGCCCCCTTTTTTATTTAAGCTTCTTTGGCCTTTCCTTTTTTCCTTTTTTTCTTTTTTTTCATGGGGGCAATGCTCTATAATGATGATCATCACACTTTTATTTACTTACAACTCAATATTACAACTCGATACTAGAACAAAGATATGACTCTATATGAATGCTTCCGGCGGTGTACCGGGACGTGCAATGATCTAGCGTAGCAATGACATCAAAAAATGGACAAGCCATGAAAACATCATGCCAGCTATCTTACGATCATGCAAAGCAATATGACAATGAGTGCTCAAGTCATGTATATGATGATGATGGAAGTTGCATGGCAATATATCTCGGAATGGCTATGGAAATGCCATGATAGGTAGGTATGGTGGCTGTTTTGAGAAAGATATAAGGAGGCTTATGTGTGATAGAGCATATCGTATCATGGAGTTTCTATGCACCGACGAAGTTTGCACCAACTCTCGAGGTGAGAAAGGGCAATGCACGGTACCGAAGAGGCTAGCAATGATGGAAGGGTCATAGTGCGTATAATCCATGGACTCAACATTAGTCATAAAGAACTCACATACTTATTGCAAAAAATTATTAGCCCTTGAAACAAAGTACTACGCGCATGCTCCTAGGGGGAGGTTGGTAGGAGTTAACCATCGCGCGCCCCCGACCTTCACGCAAAGATAAACAATCAAAATACAATGCGCGCCAATTTGGTTACATAGTTAGTAGACCATACATGCATGCTTCGGGAATCACAAACCTTAACACCAACATCCTTAATAAACACAACCATCTACTAGTACCTCCCACATATTATCACCTCTATATCGCAAAACTATTGCAAGGAATCAAACATATCATATTCAGCGATCTACAAGTTTATGTAGGATTTTATGACTAACCATGTGAATGACCAATTCCTGTTATCTCTCTAAATAGATATAAGTGAAGCAAGAGAGCATTCTACAAATGGCAGTTTTCTATGTGAAGAGAAACAGGCAATCCAAACTTCAAATGGTATAAGTGAAGCACATGAAGCATTCTATAAAGCCATACTCAAAAGATTTAAGTGAAGTGCAATGAGCATTCTATAAATCAACCAAGGACTATCTCATACCAGCATGGTGCATAAAAGAAAACTGAAAACTAAATGCAAAAGACGCTCCAAAACTTGCACATATCGCATGAACGAAACGAATACGAAAACATACAGATAGTTGTTGAAGAAAGAGGGGATGCCTTCCGGGGCATCCCCAAGCTTAGACGCTTGAGTCTCCTTGAATATTTACTTGGGTTGCCTTGGGCATCCCCAAGCTTGAGCTCTTGCCTCTCTTCCTTTTCCTCATATCGAGACATCCTTGATTAGACACTTCATCCACACAAAACTTCAACAGAAAACTCGGTAAGATCCGTTAGTATAATTAAGCAAATCACTACTCTAAGTACTATTATAAACCAGTTCATATTTTATTTTTTCATTGTGTTTACTTTAATATAGTTTTTCCATGGCTTAATCCACTGATATAAATTGATAGATTCATCAAAACAAGCAAACTATGCATCAAAAACAGAATCTGTCAAAAACAGAACTGTCTGTAGAAATCTGAACATTCACCATACTTCTGGTACCCCAAAAATTCTACAAAAATTAGGCAAAATAAACAATTTGTACATAAAGGAAATGCAAAAGCAATCAGAACCATTTGACGTTCCACTTAAAAATTTAAAATCGCGCACCACAGCCAAAGTTTCTATCCTGCACCGTACAAACCAACAAGCATTGTAAACATCCTAAAGGCAAACCTTGGCACATTATTTTTATAATAAAATTTAATTGTACAAGGGGATAATTATTTTTGTTGAAAAGTTTCTGTAATCAAGATTCACAAAGTTTCTGTGAGCATGAACAAAGTTCAAGGAGCTCTCCCACTTCAACAATGCTTGTCCCTCTCACTTTCACTTTCCTTTTTGAAAAGGTTTTAGGTTCCCCTCTTTATTTTTTTGTTTTTAGACTATATAAAAGCACTCAACAGAAATAAATGACTCTCTAAAACTTCCGGGTTGTCTCCCTGGCAGCGCTTTCTTTAAAGCCATTAAGCTAGGCATATAGTGCTCAAGTAACGAATCCACCCGGATCCCAAGGTATATCAAAGACAATTTTAATTAACAATGATTTTAATTTAATAGTGAGCAAAAAGTAATAAATATCATGCAACAACGGATTCTAACTCTCTTCCTATGCATCGGCATGTCATAAAACAACAATTCATGCACAGAAAGTAAAGGCCAATGCATAGTATAAGCAGTTTCTTGCAATTTTATCATATTGGTAACATAAAAAGCCGGAGATATAGTTCCTATCTCATAATAATTGCAAGTAGGAGCAGCAAGCACATGCATATTATATCTATCAAAATTATCATGTGTAGTAGTAAAACGCAACCCATCAATATAATCCTTAATGAGCACAAACTTCTCCGATATAGTGTAGTTGGGAGAATTCAAAAAGATAATAGGACTATCATGCGTGGGTGCAATAGCCACAATTTCATGTTTAACATAAGGAACTATAGCAAGTTCATCTCCATAATCATGATTCATATTGGCATCTTGGCCACAAGCATAGCAAGCATCATCAAAAAGGGATGTTTGAAGAGAATCAACGGGATCATAGCAATCATCATAGCAATCATCCTTCCGTAAGCACAAAGGAGAATTAAACAATGTATGATTTGAAGAGTTACTCCCATTAGATGGTGGGCACGGGTGATCAATCCGCTCTTCCTCCTTTTGTTCTTCACTCTCCTCATCATCTTTTTCATCCAATGAGCTCACAGTTTCATCAATTTCTTCTTCCATGGCTTCCTGCAAAATATTAGTCTCTTCTTGGACAGCGGAGAATTTCTCAATATATAGTTTAACATAGGCATTAGAAGCATAATTATCATAACAATATTCATGTATGGCAAATTTTTTAGATTTGTAAAGAGTAGCATCATACTTTTCAATCAAAGAAGCAATTTCATAAGCACCCTTAAAAGCAACAAATTCTTTAATTTGTTGAACATCATAGTAATTATAAACACCCTTAGCATATGAAGATACGATTCCATTATCAATAAACTCACATTGGTAGGGAAGGTGTTTCTTAGGGTTTTCAGAACAACAAGTAATATCATATATTTCACATAAATTCCAAGCATAGCATTGCAAACGATGAATTTGATCCAGTAAAAGTTTCCCCTTTTTAGATATACGGTGTCACACATAACAAGCATGCTCATCTAAGGATTTGCCCTCAACTAAGCTAGTTGGGGTTTCAGCACGAGCACAAAGGGATCGAAGATGATCCAAGTAAAAAGCTTCAGGAGTGTGATAGATTTTGAGTGGTTCTTCAACCATTGGTTCAGTAGGTACAACTAATTTTTTTGGTATTTTGTGTTTCCTACCCATAACTAAAGATATAAAACAACTAAGAACAGCACATAAAAATTACTTAGTGATAAAGCAAACAAGCACACACGAGAATATTCACCCCACGCTATGACTCCCCGGCAATGGCGCCAGAAAAAGGTCTTGATAACCCGCAAGTATACGGGATAGTTGTAGCCTCTTTCAATAAGTAAGAGTGTCGAACCCAACAAGGAGCTAAAGGTAGAACAAATACTCTCTCAAGTCCTATCGGCCACTGATACGACTCTACGCACGCTTGACGTTCGCTTTACCTAGAACAAGTATGAAACTAGAAGTACTTTGTAGGAGTTGTAAGATAGACTTGCAAGATAATAAAGAACACGTAAATATAAACTAGGGGATGTTTAGATAAAGAAGTAATAAAGTAAATATAGCGAGTATGGAAAAGTGGTGGTAGGAGTTGTGGAATTGTCCCTAAGCAATTGACTATGTTACTAGACCGGTAATCACTATTGCAATTCTATTTGAGGGAGAGGCATAAGCTAACATGCTTTTGATACGTCTCCAACGTATCTATAATTTTTGATTGTTCCATGCTATTATATTACCTCTTTTGGATGTTTATGGGCTTTATTTTACACATTTATATCATTTTTGGGACTAACCTACTAACCGGAGGCCCAGCCCATATTGCTGTTTTTTTGCCTTTTCAGTATTTCGAAGAAAAGGAATATCAAACGGAGTCCAAACAGAATTAAACCTTCGGGGGCGTTATTTTTGGAACAAATCCGATCCGGAGAGCCTGAGTGCAAGTCAAGAAAGCTCCGAGGGCCCCATGAGATAAGAGGGCGCCCCTCCCCCCCTAGGGCGCGCCCCCTGTCTCGTGGGCCCCTCGGGCGTCCACCGACGTACTTCTTCCTCCTATATATACCTACGTACCACGAAAACATCGAGTAGCACCACAAAACACAATTTCCACCGTCGTAACCTTCTGTATCCGCGAGATCCCATCTTGGAGCCCTTGCTGGCACTTTGCCGGAGGGGAAAGCAACCACGGAGGGCCTCTACATCAACATCCTTGCCCCTCCGATGAGTTGTGAGTAGTTTACCACAGACCTACGGTTCCATAGTTATTAGCTAAATGACTTCTTCTCTCTTTTTGGATCTCAATACAATGTTCTCCCCTTCTCTTGTGGAGATCTATTCGATGTAATCTCTTTTTGCGGTGTGTTTGTCGAGATCCGAAGAATTGTGGGTTTATGATCAAGTTTATCTATGAATAATATTTGAATCTTCTCTGAATTCTTTTATGTATGATTGAGTTATCTTTGCAAGTCTCTTTGAATTATCAGTTTGGTTTGGCCTACTAGATTGATCTTTCTTGCCATGGGAGAAGTGCTTAGCTTTGGGTTCAATCTTGCGATGTTCTTACCCAGTGACAGAAAGGGTTGCAAGACACGTATTGTATTGTTGCCATCGAGGATAACAAGATGGGGTTTATATCATATTGCATGTGTTTATCCCTCTACATCATGTCATCTTGCTTAACGCGTTGCTCTGTTCTGATGAACTTAATACTTTAGATGCATGCTGGATAGCGGTCGATGTGTGGAGTAATAGTAGTAGATGCAGGCAGGAGTCGCTCTACTTGTTTTGGACGTGATGCCTATATACATGATCATGCCTATATAATCTCATAACTATGCGCTTTTCTATCAACTGCTCGACAGTAATTTGTTCACCCATTGTAATACTTATGATATCTTGAGAGAACCCTCTGGTGAAACCTATGGCCCCCGGGTCTATCTCTTCTCATATTTGCTTTCCATCTACCTTTATTTGCATCTTTACTTTTTGCATCTATATCAAAAACACCAAAAATATATTTATCTTATCATACTATCTTTATTAGATCTCACTTTCGCAAGTGGCCGTGAAGGGATTGAAAACCCCATTATTGCGTTGGTTGTGAGTTCTCAGTTTGTTTGTGTAGGTGCGTGGGACTTTTGAGGACCCTCCCACTGGATTGATACCTTGGTTCTCAAAACTGAGGGAAATACTTACGCTACACTTTGCTGCATCACCCTCTCCTCTTTGAGGAAAACCAACGCAAGCTCAAGATGTAGCAAGAAGGATTTCTGGCGGCGTTGTTGTGGAGGTCTTCGCTCAAGTCCAGACATACCAAGTACCCATCACAAACCCATCTCCCTCGCATTTACATTATTTGCCATTTGCCTCTCATTTTCCTCTCCCCCACTTCACCCTTGCCATTTTATTCGCCCTCTCTTTCCCAATCTCCTCCTCTCCTTTTCGCTTGCCGTTTTTTTGTTTGCTTGTGTGTTGGATTACTTGTTGCCATGGCACAAGATAATACCAAGTTGTGTGACTTCTCGAATACCAATAATAATGATTTCCTTAGTACTCCGATTGCTCCTCTTAATGATGTTGAGTCTTGTGAAATCAATACCGCTTTGCTGAATCTTGTTATGAAAGATCAATTCACCGGCCTTCCTAGTGAAGATGCCGCTACTCACCTAAACAATTTTGTTGATTTGTGTGATATGCAAAAGAAGAAAGATACGGATAACAATATTGTCAAATTGAAGTTATTTCCATTTTCACTTAGAGACCGAGCGAAAGTTTGGTTTTCGTCTTTGCCTAAAAATTGTATTGATTCTTGGAACAAGTGCAAAGATGCTTTTATCTCTAAGTATTTTCCTCCCGCTAAGATCATCACTCTTAGGAACGATATTATGAATTTTAAACAACTTGCTCATGAGCATGTTGCCCAATCTTGGGAAAGAATGAAATTGATGCTTCGCAATTGCCCTACTCATGGTTTGAATTTATGGATGATCATACAAAATTTTATGCTGGTTTGAACTTTGCTTCTAGAAATATCTTAGATTCGGCCGCGGGAGGCACCTTTATGGAAATCACGTTAGGAGATGCTACAAAATTGCTTGATAATATTATGGCTAATTATTCTCAATGGCACACCGAAAGATCTTCTAGTAAAAAAGTGCATGCTATAGAAGAAATTAATGTTTTGAGTGGAAAGATGGATGAACTTATGAAGATGTTTGCTACTAAAAATACTCCTCTTGATCCCAATGATATGCCTTTGTCTTCCTTGATTGAGAATAATAATGAATCTATGGATGTGAATTTTGTTGGTAGGAATAGTTTTGGAAACAATGCTTATAGAGGAAATTTCAATGCTAGACCGTTCCCTAGTAATCCCTCTAATAATTATGGAAATTCCTACAATAATTCTTATGGTAATTTTAATAATATGCCCTCTAATTTTTAGAATATTGTGAAAGAATTTATGATTTCTCAAAAGAATTTTAATGCCGTGCTTGAAGAAAAATTGCTCAAAGTTGATGATTTGGCTAGGAACGTTGATAGACTTTCGCTTGATGTTAATTCTCTTAAACTTGAATCTTCTTCTCCTAAGCATGATATCAATGAGTCTCTGAAAGTAATGAGAATTTCCATTGATGAGTGCAAGGAAAGAACCGCTAGATTGCGTGCTAAAAAAGAAAGCTTTATAAAAGCGTGTTCTTCTAGTTTCCACGAAAATAATGATGAGGAACTTAAAGTTATTGATGCGTCTCCGATTAGATCTATGTTTTGCAATGTGAATTTTGATGATTATGGGAGTGATGATGAATCAACTTTGCCTAGAAGGCGTCCCAAAAATTCGGAGTCTTTAGATCTTAATGCTAAATTTGGTAAAAGTGAGATTGGAGAATCTTCAACTTCTAATAATATTGAACTTACTATCTCGGATTTCAAGGAATTTGATTATGATAATTGCTCTTTAAAAGGTTGTATTTCCTTGTTGCAATCCATTGTTAATTCTCCTCATGCTTATAGTCAAAATAAAGCTTTTACCAAACATATTGTTGATGCCTTGATGCAATCTTATGATGAAGAACTTAATTTGGAAGTTTCCATACCTAGAAAACTTAATGATGAGTGGGAACCTACTATAAAGATTAAAATTAAAGATTATGAGTGTTTTTCTTTGTGTGATTTGGGTGCTAGTGTTTCCACGATTCCGAAAACTTTATGTGATATTCTAGGTTTTCATGATCTTGATGATTGCTCTTTAAATTTGCACCTTGTGGATTCCACCGTTAAAAATCCTATGGGAAGGATCAATGATGTTCTCATTGTTGCAAATAGAAATTTGGTGCCCATAGATTTTATCGTTCTTGATATAGATTGCAATCTTTCTTGCCCTATTATTCTTGGTAGACCTTTCCTTAGAACAATTGGTGCGATTATTGATATGAAGGAAGGGAACATTAGATTCCAATTTCCATTAAAGAAAGGCATGAAGCACTTTCCAAGAAAGAAAGTTAGATTACCTTATGAATCTATCATGCGTGCTACTTATGAATTTAGTGCCAAAGATGGCACTCGTTAGATCTATCTTTGTTTTTATGCCTAGTTAGGGGCGTTAAACAATAGCGCTAGTTGGGATGCAACCGAATTTTCTTTATGTTTTTTGTTTTTGCTCCTGTTTAGTAATAACTAGCAAAGTGGCCCGCTCTTCGCTCGGGCTAGTACTTAATATAGTTAGATTCAAATTAGTTTGCATTTGCAAGTTCTTTGGGTTGGTCGTGGAGTGGTGATTTTAAGGATATAACCCCTTTAATGTTTTGGGGAAATCTGTAGAGCCTATGGTGTCACTTTTTTTTAGTGCTACGTGCTCTTAACCATTGGTTGACCCAATGTGGCTGCAGTGATGCGTGCATGGTATGCGGCTGGCTTGACAATACTGTTGAGGCATATTAAAGTTTATTATTTATAGTATATAGTGTTCCCGAGAAGTATCGTATGCATCAAATTTGCATGAATATGAGTTATTTTCTAATGATTATATTTTCTTGTTCATATTCCCATGAAGTATATGCTAGCATTGATTTATTTTTTATACAAATTGCAACACCAAAAATTACATAATTTACGCTAAATGTATGTATATGCATAGGTGTTTTTCTTGGATGATGTGCACCAAAAAATACATATTCCCATGAAGTATATTGTTTTTCTTATATGATCTACACTAATCGTAGGTGTTCTTCTATAATTAATAAATGATTTTTTGAACAATTCATTGTTGGTTACTTCTATTGTTTGCAATAAAATATATTTTTTGTACTTGAATGATTAGTTGGGCTTTTAGCCCAACAGGCTCACGCGGATGCACACAACATTCAGGCATCTCTCACACTTCACACAGACGCTGGTCTTGCCCGATCCCCTTTGCCCCGTTTCTCCTTTCGTTACTTCCTCCGTTGACTCCTGGGTTGCTGCGTCGGCTGATGTCCAGGTACTCATAGAGCATAGACACCATCATTTTATCCATGCACTCGCAGACGGATGCCACCGGCTAAATTCCAGCTACGCAAAGAGCAACGTTGGTGCTGTTGTTGATTCATTGTGCATGGATCACATCTCCCGTAGCCAGCTTGAATCCTAACTGAGTTCATCCTGAAGAAGCAGATTCGGAATTGATCCCTTGAAGATGGGTTTTTCTCCCTACAAAAAGAGATTGTGATTTGATAGTTTTTCTTTGTAGCTAGGAAGCGGCGAAGAGACGTTGGATCCCGAAGGAATACCGGTAGCGCTAGTGCAGAGACTCATAGCCACCACCGCTATGTGAGTTCGAGGATACTGGGGATGGCAGTTGCGTGTGTGTTTATTTTCTGAAGGGCGACGACTATGATCTTTATTCTAGAATTGAGCCTCGCGTATTTTCTTGGATAGCTTTAGTTTTTCCTTATAAAGGAAGGTTTTCCGGTAATCTTTTTTCAACAGCATGTAATCTTTATTTTTGGATTGAACCGCATAGCTGCAGTTTTTTTTCCTTTTTGAGATTGAGCCATCTTAGATCTAGCCGATTAATTGTCTTTCAAGTTACGGGTCTACCAAATTAACGACCCGATATTTCTAATTATTGAGGTAATTTCTAGCTTATTTCTCTTTTTTATTATTAATCCGTCGAGAACTTTTTTTTAAATAATAGATAGATGTACATGAGCCTATTTTATTTTGCTCTGGACAAAACATTATGTAGTTTGCTTTTTTCCCCTCCATCTATTTCTAAATATATTTTTGAGGGTTCCCTCTATTTCTTAATGGACGTGTCAATGATGGATGTGTATGTGAATTTTTTTCCTCCCTCTATTTCTTTTTCTTTTTTGAGGATCCTCCCTCTATATTTTTTACAATCTCCCTTTTTTTCTTTTTTTAACATCAGTACAAATGCAAGTACTCATACGTACGCTCATACAATCACCCCTATGCATGCACACACGCACATCCTACCCCTATATATGGGCACCTCTGAGAGACTGAGCTGTCATGTCATCTTGAAATTTATGAAGTCACTATAGGCACCTCGTCATCGACGGGAACGTCTCCTCCCACTGAAGGCGCGTCACCGGGAAATCCTGAAATAAATCCAGGAATAAGGAGAGCACCAGGATTTGAACCCTGGTGTGCTGTGGATACCTCTGTCCCTCTAACAATCCAACCACAGGTTCGTTTGCATCACCCTCTATTTCTTAATGGACGTGCCAATCATGGCTCTGTACGTGTCTTTTATTCCAAAAAGTAGACATGCTTTTTTTTTGAAGCTAAAGTAGACAGGATTGAACCGCACGTACAGGATGGATGTGCACCGTGACTTTTGTTCCAAAAGATTAGCCAGGATTGAGCCACACGTAAAGGCTAAAGGATAGCTACAGTTTTTTCTTGATGAGATGGAACGGTCTTAGATCTGATCCATTAATTATGTCTTTTAAGTTATAGGTCCACCAAATCATTGACCCGATGTTTTTAATTATTGTGATAATTTCTAATTTTTTTTACCTTCAGCGTAAGTCCTTTTTGGTTAAGTGTTCAGCGCACGTCTTTTTTGTTATTTAGGTGGGTGCACGTCCTTTTTTGTTACATGCACACGTCATTTTAAAAGAAAATGAAATGCACATGTACTTTTTTTTTGTTGAACTGAATGTGCACGTACTTTATATGCTAAGGCTTGTGTTTTTAGGAATGTCCTGCCTTAATGCATGTGTGGATATAGGAAAGAATTAGCCCATTATCACCGCAACTCTTTTTTAGGACGCGAATGCATGCATACATACATAGAGGAATTATCCCACACCACGTTGCCCTTATTTTTTTAGGAAAGGCCAACGCCTGTTTTTTAGCACACTAATGCATGCTGACACATATGACGGAATCAGGCCACATCACGCTACCTTTATTTTCTTAGGAAAGCCTACGTCAGTTTTTTTTCTTAACAAAACGTTTTTTCCTTATAATGGCTATGGTGGGTAATTTTTTTTGACTTAAAACAGATCTAATGGCTGTAAATGTTTAATATCTTAAATAAATGGTTGGATGTTTCTAATTTTTATGGGATTTTCTAGCCTATTTATATTTTTTGTGGTGAGCCCGTCAATCACTTTTTATATATAATAGATTCTTGCATCTACCTTCTGGTTAGATGTGTTTTTATCTTTTAATTAGTGTTTGTGCCAAGTAGAACCTATAGGATAACCTATGATGATAGTTGATCTGATTCTGCTGAAAAACAGAAACTTTGCACACACGAATATAATTTTGTTAAATCACAAGAACCTTCTTTTGCGTTGATTCTTTTTGCTGCTGTTCAATAGACAAAATTTCCATGACTTCCTATTTTCCTAGGATTTTTAGAGTTCCAGAAGTTTGCGTTAGTTACAGATTGCTACAGACTGTTCTATTTTTGACAGATTCTGTATTTCGTGTGTTGTTTGCTTATTTCAATGTATCTATGGCTAGTAAAATAGTTTATAAACCATAAAGAAGTTGGAATACAGTAGGTTTAACACCAATATAAATAAAGAATGAGTTCATTGTAGTACCTTATGTGGTGGTTTTGTTTCCTTTCACTAACGGAGCTTATAAGATTTCCTGTTGAGTTTTGTGTTGTGAAGTTTTCAAGTTTTGCGTAAAGCTTTTATGGACTATGGAATAAAGGGTGGTAAGAGCCTAAGCTTGGGGATGCCCGTGGCACCCCAAGATATTCAAGAATAGCCAAAATCCTAAGCTTGGGGATGCCCCGGGAAGGCATCCCCTCTTTCGTCTTCGTTCATTGGTAAATTTACTTGGAGCTATATTTTTATTCGCCACATGATATGTGTTTTGCTTGGAGCGTCGTGTATTATATTAGTCTTTGCTAGTCTCTCATGCTTCACTTATACTATTTTGAGAGTCTTTTAGAACATCATGGTATTTGCTATTATCATAAAGTTGGTCCTAGAATGATGAGCATCCAAGTTGGGTATAATAAAAACTATCATAGAAAAGTGAATTGGATGCTATGATCAATTTGATGCTTGATAATTGTTTTGAGATATGGAGGTAGTGATATTAAAGTCATGCTAGTTGGGTGATTATGAATTTAAAGAATGCTTGTGTTGAAGCTTGTGACTCCCGTAGCATGCACGTATGGTGAACCGCTTTGTGATGAAGTTGGGGCACAGTTTTATTTATTGATTGTCTTCCTTATGAGTGGCGGTCGGGGACGAGCGATGGTCTTTTCCTACCAATCTATCCCCCTAGGAGCATGCGCGTACTACTTTGGTTTTTGATGACTTCTAAATTTTTGCAACAAGTATATGAGTTCTTTTGCTTAATGTTAAGTCCATGGATTATACGCACTCTTTCACCCTTCCACCATTGCTAGCCTCTCTTGTACCGTGCAATTTTCGCCGGTACCATACACCCACCATACTCCTTCCTCAAAACAGCCACCATACCTACCTATTATGGCATTTCCGTAGCCATTCCGAGATATATTTCCATGCAACTTTCCACCGTTCCGTTCATATGACACGCATTACTTTTGTCATATTGCTTTTTGCATGATCATGTAGTTGACACTGTATTTGTGGCAAGGCCACCTTCATAATTTTCATACATGTCGCTCTTGATTCATTGCATATCCCGGTACACCGCCGGAGGCATTCATATAGAGTCATATCTTGTTCTAGCTTTGAGTTGTAAATCCATAAAAGTGTGATGATCTTCATTATTAGAGCATTGTCCTAGTGAGGAAAGGATGATGAAGACTATGATTCCCCCACAAGTCGGGATGAGACTTCGGACTTTACAAAAAGAAAAAAAAGAGAAAGGCCAAAGAAAAAAAAGAAAAAAAGGAGAAAAATAAAAAATAAAAAATAAAATGAGAGAAAAAGAGAGAAGGGACAATGCTACTATCTCTTTTCCACACTTGTGCTTCAAAATAGCACCATGATCTTCATGATAGAGAGTCTCATATGTTGTCACTTTCATATACTAGTGGGAATTTTTCATTATGGAACTTGGCTTGTATATTCCAATGATGGGCCTCCTCAAAAGTGCCCTAGGTCTTCGTGATCAAGCAAGTTGGATGCACCCCACTTAGTTTCTTTTGTTGAGCTTTCATATATTTATAGCTCTAGTGCATCCATTGCATGGCAATCCCTACTCACTCACATTGATATCTATTAATGGGCATCTGCATAGCCCATTGATACGCCTAGTTGATGTGAGACTATCTTCTCCTTTTTGTCTTCTCCACAACCACCCTTCTATTCCATATATAGTGCTATGTCCATGGCTCACGCTCATGTATTGCGTGAAAGTTAAAAAAGTTTGAGATTATTAAAGTATGAAACAATTGCTTGGCTTGTCATCGGGGTTGTGCATGATTAAATACTTTGTGTGATGAAGATAGAGCATAGCCAGACTATATGATTTTGTAGGGATAGCTTTCTTTAGCCATGTTATTTTGAGAAGACATGATTACTTTCATTTGTATGCTTGAAGTATTACTATTTCTTATGTCAATATAAACTTTATTTTGTATTCATTTGGGTCTGAACATTCATTCCACAATAAAGAAAATTACATTATGAATTATGCTAGGTAGCATTCCACATCAAAAATTCTCTTTTTATCATTTACCTACTCGAGGACGAGCAGGAATTAAGCTTGGGGATGCTTGATACGTCTCCAACGTATCTATAATTTTTGATTGTTCCATGCTATTATATTACCTCTTTTGGATGTTTATGGGCTTTATTTTACACATCTATATCATTTTTGGGACTAACCTACTAACCGGAGGCCCAGCCCATATTGCTGGTTTTTTGCCTATTCAGTATTTCGAAGAAAAGAAATATCAAACAGAGTCCAAATGGAATGAAACCTTCGGGAGCATTATTTTTGCAACAAATCTGATCCGGAGAGCCTGGAGTGCAAGTCAAGAAAGCTCCGAGGGCCCCACGAGATAGGAGGGCGCCCCCCTGTAGGGCGCGCCCCCTATCTCGTGGGCCCCTCGAGCATCCACCGACATACTTCTTCCTCCTATATATACCTACGTACCCGAAAACATCCAGGAGCACCACGAAACACAATTTCCAATGCCGTAACCTTCTGTATCCGCGAGATCCCATCTTGGAGCCCTTGCCGGCACTTTGCCGGAGGGGGAAGCAACCATGGAGGGCCTCTACATCAACATCCTTGCCCCTCCGATGAGTTGTGAGTAGTTTACCACAGACCTACGGGTCCATAGTTATTAGCTAGATGGCTTCTTCTCTCTTTTTGGATCTCAATACAATGTTCTCCCCCTCTCTTGTGGAGATCTATTCGATGTAATCTCTTTTTGCAGTGTGTTTGTCGAGATCCGATGAATTGTGGGTTTATGATCAAGTTTATCTATGAATAATATTTGAATCTTCTCTGAATTCTTTTATGTATGATTGAGTTATCTTTGCAAGTCTCTTTGAATTATCAGTTTGGTTTGGCCTACTAGATTGATCTTAGCTTTGGGTTCAATCTTGCGGTGTTCTTACCCAGTGACAGAAAGGGTTGCAAGACAGGTATTGTATTGTTGCCATCGAGGATAACAAGATGGGGTTTATATCATATTGCATGTGTTTATCCCTCTACATCATGTCATCTTGCTTAATGCGTTGCTCTGTTCTTATGAACTTAATCTGTAGATGCATGCTGGATAGCGGTCGATGTGTGGAGTAATAGTAGTAGATGCAGGCAGGAGTCGGTCTACTTGTTTTGGACGTGATGCCTATATACATGATCATGCCTAGATAATCTCATAACTATGCGCTTTTCGATCAATTGCTCGACAGTAATTTGTTCACCCACCGTAATACTTATGGTATCTTGAGAGAAGCCTCTTGTGAAACCTATGGCCCCCGGGTCTATCTCTTATCATATTTGCTTTCCATCTACCTTTATTTGCATCTTTCCTTTTTGCATATATATCAAAAATACCAAAAGTATATTTATCTTATCATACTATCTTTATTAGATCTCACTTTCGCAAGTGGCCGTGAAGGGATTGACAACCCCTTTATTGCGTTGGTTGCGAGTTCTCAGTTTGTTTGTGTAGGTGCGTGGGACTTTTGAGGACCCTCCTACTGGATTGATACCTTGGTTCTCAAAACTGAGGGAAATACTTACGCTACACTTTGCTGCATCACCCTCTCCTCTTCGAGGAAAACCAACGCAAGCTCAAGACGTAGAAACTTTCTCTACTTGGATCATATGCACTTATGATTGGAACTCTAGAAAGCATCCGCAACTACTAAAGATCATTAAGGTAAAACCCAACCATACACTAATGTATCAAGTCCCCTTTATCCCATACGCAAACAACCTACTTACTCGGGTCTGTGCTTCTATCACTCACGCCACCCACCATAAGAAAATCATAAACATATTGCAAACCCTACTGCGGGAATCCCTCACGCTTGCGCGACAAAGAGAGGACCATAGGACAACACCAATAATAAAACATGCAACTCAAACCAATCATAACAATTCATCAATCACCGATAGGACAATGAAAATCTACTCAAACATCATAGGATGGCAACACATCATTGGATAATAATATGAAGCATAAAGCACCATGTTCAAGTAGAGGGTACAGCGGGTTGCGAGAGAGTGGACCACTGAATATAGATGGGGGAAGGTGATGGAGATGTTGGTGAAGAAGGCGGAGGTGTTGGTGAAGATCGCGATGATGATGATGGCCCCCGGCAGCGCTCCGGCGCCATCGGAAGCAAGGGGGAGAGCCCCCCTTCTTCTTCTTCTTCCTTGACCTCCTCCCTAGATGGGAGAAGGGTTTCCCCTCTGGTCCTTGGCTCCCATGGCTTGGGAGGGGCGAGAGCCCCTCCGAGATTGGATCTATCTCTCTGTTTCTGCGTTCTCAGATCCTTCCCCTTCACCGTTTCTTTTATATCCGGAGATCCGTAACTCCGATTGGGGTGAATCCTTCGCCCAGATTTTTCGCATAAAATTAGCTTTCTGGCTGAAAAAGAAGAGCGTCAACCGCCTTACGGGTGGCCCAGGAGAGTGCTAGGCGCGCCCCCTATCTCGTGGCCACCTCGGGCACCGTTTCACGTTGATTCTTCCTCCGGAAAATCCCAAATATTCCAAAATAATTCTCCGTCCGGTTTTATCCCGTTTGGATTCCGTTTGATATGGGGTTTCTGCGAAACATAAAACATGCAATAGAAAGGAACTGGCACTAGGCACTGGATCAATATGTTAGTCCCAAAAATAGTATAAAAAGTTGCCAAAAGTATATGAAAGTTGAAAAATATTGGCATGGAACAATCAAAAATTATAGATACGATGGAGACGTATCACTTCGGCGTCCGGACAGTCGACAATTTGGTTCTTTTTAGTTAGGAACCGAGTCCAGAATTTCCTGGCTGAGTCTCAGGGCTGTTGGATTATGTCACTTAAATCATCAGCATCTGGTGGTTGAACATAAGTGCCCTGGAAGTTATCCAGGAATGCGTCTTCCAGGTTCTCCCAACTGCCAATGGAGTTTGCCGGCAGACTATTGCCAATGTCGAGCCGGTCCCTTGAGTTTTAGTGGGAGGTACTTGATAGCATGTAGATCATCGCCGCGGGCCATGTGAATGTGGAGAAGGAAATCTTCGATCCATACCGCGGGGTCTGTTGTCCCATCATATGGTTCGATGTTCACGGGCTTGAACCCTTCTGGGAATTCATGCTCCATTACTTTGTCAGTGAAGCATTGGGGGTGTGCGGCGCCTCTATGCCGGGCTACATCACGACGCAGTTCAAATGAGTCTGGTCTATTGTATTCGGCCCGGCTAGATTTGTATTTAGTATATCTAGCGTGGCGGTCATCGTCACGCGTTAGGGCGCGCCCCCGTGATCCGTAGATCGATCTTGACTGTCCTGCTTTATTTTCCAATTCATATCACAGGTCCTGCGTGTAGCCCCAGGCCTTCATATTTTTATTTGTTTGGCGATAGTGTGCGGGCTGGTGTTCGGGCTGATACGCCACTTTGTCTCGGCCACGAGGTGGCCGGTTAGCCGCATCCTGCGCTGGTAGTGTAGGCTCTAGTGCCTCATCCCCGAATTGAGGTAACAACCTGCACCTCGGGTAACTTTTGGTTGGGCGCTCGAGTCTGTATTCCTCGGCTGCCAGGACCTCGGTCCATCTATCAGTTAGCAGATCTTGATCAACTTGAAGCTGCTGCTGTTTTTTCTTCAGACTCTTTGAAGTGGCTGTAAGCGAGCGCTTGAAGTGCTCCTGCTCGACGGGATCCTCAGACACAATAAATTCTTCGTTGCCAAGGCTCACCTCGTCTTCAGAGAGGGGCATGTAATTGTCATCCTCCGAGTCTCCATCCATTGCCTGTTCATCAGGGCTAGCTTGCCCATCCTCCCGTTCGGCTTGCTCGAAGCTTGGCCGGGCGGGATTGTTTCCGTCTTCGGCATCATCCGGAGTGCTATTCTCTCTTGTGCCGGTATCGCTCTTTTTGTTATGGTGGGGTTTAGAGCGGCGCCGCTAACACCGGCGCTTAGATTGCTTCTCTAGAGGGTCACCCTCCATTGCATCCTTTTGATCCTCGCCATCGTTTTCTCTGGGTGTGTCCACCATATATATATCATATGATGAGGTGGCTGTCTAGCGCCCTATGTTTGGTGGTTCCTGTTCTTCTCCGGCATCGTCGCCCATACCGTCGATGTCTTCAGAGTCGAGATCAAGCATGTCGGTTAAGTCGTCGACAGTGGCTATTAAGTGGGTGGTGGGTGGGTAACGAATTCCTTCGTCGTCTGCTTCCCACTCCAGCCGGACATAGTTCGGCCAAGAGTCTCCTGGCAGCGAGAGAGATTTTAACGAGTTAAGCACGTCGCCCAAGGGCGAGTGCTAAAAGATATCCGTGGAGCTAAACTCCATGATAGGTGCCCAGTCAGATCTGATGGGCACGGATGCGCGCGGTTCAGATCCTATGGCTGGAGACGAGTCCGGGGGTCTGACGACACAGACCTCCTTGGAGGTGAGATCTGTGTTAGGCTCCATCGCCGCTAAGTGTGCAGCCTCCATGGCGGGGTCCATCCACCCGTCCTCAGATGGCACGATCTGCTCTGGATTTAAAGCCAGGGCAGCTGCAGGTGCGATCTCCTAAACACCGTCCGATGGCTGATCTAGGTCATGCTCATTGCGACTGTAGGGTGCACCTTTTATGGGCTCAAATCCATCAAAGATCAAGTCTCCGCGGATGTCGGCAGTGTAATTCAGGCTTCTGAACCTGACCTGATGGCCAGGGGCATACCTATCGATCTGCTCCAGATGGCCAAGCGAGTTGGCCCACAGTGTGAAGCCGCCGAATATGAAGATCTGTCCGGGGAGGAAAACCTCCCCCCTGCACCACATCGTTGTAGATGATTGAACGAGCCATCAAGCCTTACCGTGATGACACAGTGGAACTCTCAATGAAAGAACCAATGTCGGTGTCAAAACCAGCGGATTTCGGGTAGGGGGTCCTGAACTGTGCGTTGAAAGCTAATGGTAACAGGAGGCGGGGGACACAATGTTCACCCAGGTTCGGGCCCTCTCTATGGAGGTAATACCCTACTTCCTGCTTGATTGATCTTGATGATATGAGTATTACAAGAGTTGATCTACCACGAGATCGTAGAGGCTAACCCTAGAAGCTACCCTATGATTATGATTGTTCTTCTTGTCCTACGGACTAAACCCTCCAACACCGGAGGGGGCTAGGGTTACATAGAGTTGGTTACAGAGAAAGGAATCTACATATCCGAATTGCCAAGCTTGCCTTCCACGCAAAGGAGAGTCCCACCCGGACACGTGACGAAGTCTTCAATCTTGTATCTTCATAGTCCAACAGTCCGACATAAGCATATAGTCCGGCTGTCCGAGGACCCCCTAATCTAGGACTCCCTCATCCATGGCAGCCCTCACGGCACTCGTGACCCGCTTTTGCGCGGGCAAAGATAGCTGGCTACACTACAAAAAAAACACACATCCGTGACATTTTGGGCCGAACGAAATTTTTTTCTGTCATACATATGACACGTCTATGACGATAATTGTGACAAAACCTGGTATCATCATAGATGTGGTGGGCTCCTACTTCTATGGCAAAAAATCATGACAGAAAATGGGCTTTTCATCCTGGGCGGGCCGGAGACGCAGCTGCATGACATTCTTTGGGCCGTCCATGACGAAAAAACCGTGGTAGAAGCGAGGGAGAGGAAAATTTCGGGGAGTTGCCGGTTACGGTGGGAGAGCAATGCGCGTTTCTCTCGTACAGGTATGCGCGTGTGTGCGAGGTGTTGGCTCTAACTGAACCCGAGCGAGGCGTTGGGCTCTAACTGAACCCGAGCGATTGCACTGCAGGCTACGGGTTACTGAACCCGAGCGATCGATCGATGGCTGTTAACTGAACTCGATGGAGCGATTCCTTCGCTACTGCTGCTAACTGAAGCCGGTCGATGCTGCCTCTAGGATGAACAGTGAGCATTGACGGGGGGGTTTGGATGAACAGTGAGCGGTGGCGTTGCCTCTGGATGAAAAGGACCCCGTGGTGTGGAGGGCTGGATGAACAGTAGATGGTGGAGGGGTTGCCGTGGAGGGGTGGTTGAACAAGACCCCGTGGTGTGGAGGGCTGGATGAACAATAGACGGTGGAGGGGTGCCCGTGGAGGGGTAGTTGAACGGTAGCCGGTGGAGTAGCGCGCGGTGGAGGCTAGATGAACAGGAGCCCGTGGAGGCTGGAGGAGGTCGACGGTAGCCCGTGGAGGCTGGAGGAGGTCGACGGTGGAGATGAACAGTATCCCGTGGAGTCCCGTTTTGCGGTACGCCACACCCCTCCCGATGAACAGGACCACCGTTTCGACCGTAGGAGGTCCGTTTCGTCCGTTTTGCGGTACGCCACACCCCTCACGATCAACAGGACCCCCGTTTCGACCGTAGGAGGTCCGTTTCCTCCATTTTGCGGTACGCCACACCCCTCCCGATCAACAGGACCCTCGTTTCGACCGTAGGAGGTCCGTTTCCTCCGTTTTGCTGTACGCCACACCCCTCCCGATCAACAGGACCCCGTTCCGGACGTAGGAGGTCCGTTTCCTCCATTTTGCGGTACACCAAGCCTCGTTTCCATCGCCTGTTCCGTCCAAGCCCTCCCGATGAACACGACCACGCATTCCGTTCCGACCCAGCCGGTTGGCTCCCCATGAACACGACGATGACGTTGTTTCTCCGTTCCGACCCAGCCATGTACGTATGCGCGAGTAGGCATTCGGGACCCTGCCCGTATGTACGTACGTGGCCGTATTTTCTTTCTTGCACCCTCGCCGCTATACGTACGTATACATGCTACGTGCGCGCCTCTACTACGACACGTGCGCGCCTCTACATTTACGACACGTGCGCGCCTCTACATCGACCAGTATATACGTACATGTTCGCGACCAGAATGACAATGCTATGTATGCTTCGACCAGGTGGGTCCCGACTTTCAGGCACTTCCTTGCGTGAAAAGATGTAGCTGGTGGGTCCCAGCAGTCAGGGGGGCGAATCGTTTTTTTTTGCCCGGACGCACTTCCTTGCGTGCGAAGGTGTAGCTGGTGGGTCCCAGCAGTCAGGGGGGAAACGTTTTTTTCGCGAAATATGGTGGCCCGTCCGGTGGGTCCCCACTGTTAGGTGGAGGAATAATTATTTTGCGCGTAATAAGGAGGCACTTCCTTGCTGTGGCCATGGACCCAGCTGTCAGCCTCTCCACGTACAGTCCACGTCCGATGGAAGCTGTTCCTTGACCACGTTGACCACGCAGCGCCGAGAGCACCAGGGCGGTGGACGACGGCGAGGCCTAGGAAGGGGACGACACGGAGCCGGGGAAGACGCGGCAGTATATGCCCACGCGTAGAGGAGTACGAGGGTTCACTGGTTCGCTGCGGTGTGAGGCTGTCGTCGCCGCAGAATAACAGGCGGTGTGGTTGAGTAGAGGGATGGCCTGGCCAGCGGTGGGAGTAGTAGGGGCGGTGAGGCCTCCGCCGCATCGCATCCGGCCACGGGAGACAGGAGCACGAGGCACGACTGGCGCTGGTTTGGGCGGCTGGAGCAAGAAGACCAGAGGTTGAAGAAGCACTACGGCCATTGGATGGACATCGTACGGTCACTGGAGCTAGAATCGTGCATATTGACTAAGTTGACAAAGCTCTCCGTCCCCGTCAACTTAGTAGGCCCACAAGTCAGCCTGCCACTATACTGGGTCCCAGCTAATAGGGGGGGTATTCTTTTTTTTGTGCATAATAAGGAGGCACTTCCTTGCGTGCGAAGATATAGCTGGTGGGTCCGAGCTATCAGCGGCGGTGTTTTTTTGCGAAATACTGAGGCCCTTTTGGTGGGTCCCCGATGTCAGGTGGAGGAATCATTATTTTGCGCGTAATAAGGAGGCATTTCCTTGCGTGCGGCCGTGGACCCAGCTGTCGGCCTCTCCACGTACAGTCCACTTCAGATGCATGTCGGTCGTTGACCACGTTGACCAGGCCGCGCCGAGAGCACCAGGGCGGTGGACGACTGCGAGGCCTAGGAAGGGAACGACATGGAGGCAGGGAAGACTCCGCAGTTGTTTCCCACGCGGAGGGGAGTACGACTGAATGAGGGTTTACTGGTTCGTCTGCCGTCGCCAGAGAATAACAGCAGGTGTGGGTGAGTGGAGGGATGGCTAGGCCTGCGATGGGAGTATGGTGGGGTGGTGAGGCTTGCGCGGCAGCACAGCCGGCCGCGGGGAGGAGGGAGCAGGCAGTCCCGCCGGCGCTTGTTTGAGCGGCTGGAGCAGGAAGAGCAGGGATTGAAGAAGCACGACGGCCGTTCGATGGCCATCCAACAGTCACTGCTTGTGCGTCAACCTGTTTTTAGGAAAGCCTCAATCTGTGGAAAACAGCATACAACCCATCTGCCATTATTTCTAATAATTTACAGCCCATTTGCTAATTCTTAAGGTTTTTTTTGGAGCCCATATTCTTTTTGTTAGCATTACAGCCCATATTTTGGCCACGGTTAAAAAATTATACGAAATTTTGTAGATTTCGGTGCGGTCCGAACTATTTTTAATCCCGAAATTTCGACTCACATTCAAACTGATTTTAAAAATAAATGTATATCAATATAAAATCCAACAAATTCTCCACGCGTAAAAATTAATGTAATTTAAAATCTCAAAATGAAAAAAAGATATTTGAAACTAATTGACGGTTTGATGTGTTTTAAAAATGTACAGCCCATTGCTCATTACTGATAGGCCATTTTCTCGGCCAGCCGAATGAAGCTCTCCTCGTCTTGAAAGATTTGCAGCCCAACAGGCCTGACAAAGCGACCACCTTGGCAAATCACAAAAAAACTAGGCTGTGGCCTTGGACCCAGCTGTCAGCCTCTCCACGTACAGTACTCTTCTGATGGAAGTCGGTCATTGACCACATTGACCACGCCGCGCCGAGAGCACCAAGGCGGTGGACGACGGTGAGGCCTAGGAAGGGGACGACACGGAGCCGGGGAAGACGCGGCGGTGGATGCCCACGCGGAGAGGAGTACGAGGGTTTACTGGTTCGGCTGCGGCATGAGGCTGCTGTCGCCGCAGAATAACAGGGGGTGTGAGTGAGTAGAGGGATACCTTGGGCCAGCAGTGGGAGTAGTAGGGGGCGGTGAGGCCTCTGCAGCATCACAGCCGGCCACGAGAGGCAGGAGCACGCGGCACGACCGGCGCTGCTTTGGGAGGCTGGAGCAAGAAGACCAGAGGTTGAAGAAGCACTATGGTCGTTGGATGGACATCGTACAGTCACTGGAGCTAGAATCGTTCATATTGACTAAGTTGACAAAGCCCTCCATCCTCGTCAACTTAGTAGGCCCACAAGTCAGCCACCCACTATGGTGGGTCCCAGCTAGCAGGGGGTATTCATTTTTTGGTGCGTAATAAGGAGGCACTTCCTTGCGTGCGAATATAGCTGGTGGGTCCGGCCTGTCAGCGGGGGGGGGGGGGACGTTTTTTTCGGGAAATACAGAAGCCCTTCCCACGTACAGTGCACGTACAGTGTGTAATAAGGAGGAACAATCCTTGCGTGCGACCATGGACCTCGTGGGTCCCAGCCATCTGGTTCTCCACGTACAGTCCTCTTCCGATGACTCTCGTATGTTGACCACGCCGCGCCGAGCGCACCGAGGCAGTGGACGACGGCAAGGCCCCAGACTGGAACGACCCGGAGATGGGGAAGACCCGGCAGTGGAGTCGCAGACGGAGAGGAGTGGGAAACTTGACTGGTTCGGGTGTGGGGTGGGCCTACACTCGGCAGAGAATAACAGGAGGTGCGGAGTGGAGGGATGGCCTGGCCGTCGGCGGGGTAGCGTTTCGCTGAGGAGCGCAAAACAACGCCGCTGGACGCCGAACGCTGGAGCAGGCGGTTCCGGCAGCGCTGGGGGAGGAAGATGAGAGATTGAAGAAGAATGCCGGCCGTTGGATGTAAATCCAACGCCTTCTTAGGCTTCAACCTACTGGCCCACATGTCAGCCAGTCCATTTGTTTTTTTAGTCCATTTGGTGGGCTAGGTGAAACAATGATGTAGCATCTATGCAGCCCGTTTAAATCCCATTTGCATTTTTCTCGAAATCCACGGACTTGCTGGGCTGGGTGAAAATATCATGTTGGGCTAGACGGAGAAATGTTATAAAAACATAAACACATGATTGCACGTCAGTAAAATCTTTGCAAGCTTATGTACGCAATCACTAGGAGTTAACTTGGCAAGTTATATATAAACAATTATTATTATTATTTTGTAAGAACTTTCAACTTACGAAATAAAATATAATTTTAATTTGATGAGTTAATAGTACGTGGGGTATTATTATTTTTTAGGCTAGACATGGGACAGTTGAGTTGGTTCTAGGGGAAAGTACTGGGAGAAAACTCAGTTTACATCGAAAAAGAAAGTGGGAGAAAATTCAGAGACCTGCTGGGTCCACCTGAGGAGAGGAATATGTTAGGAGGAAGGAGATTCGAAGCACGGCAGCCGAGTGAACTAGTTTTTTTTTACGGACAAGTGAACTAGTTTACATACATTAGCAAATAGCCACTAAAAAAAGCAATCAGGTTAATGGGTTCTTAAAAGAAATATTTCGGACAAAACAGATAATTACGACACATAGGCTAATGCATGAAACACTCAGATGATAAAGGTGCTTATAAACAGATAAAGTACAACATCTAGACCTTCCTGGCACGCTTGATCATGAGGCTGCGGCTGTCCGTGTACCCGTGGTTACGGGAAGCAGACACACCCTCATGTCCAAGATCTGCCTGTACATGTCGTAGCATGCGTATGCGTCCTTGGCCGCGTAGGTTATGTAGGCTAGATTCAGAGGTACCTCCCACGTGTTCAGGTCGTCTTCTTTCACGTTGGCATATCAGGGGTCGATGATGGTCTCAGCGAGGTCAACCACGGAGTCCTTCTCCTACCCGTTGCTGATGATCTTCAATTGCTTCTAGATGTCGACAAGCTTGTTGCACCAGATGGCCGAATCATCGCGTTCTTCCTTCTCTCCACCGTAGCGAAGGTGCAGTCTGCGCTGCTGATGAAATGGGTGAATGCTCCAGAACCTGGTGCAGCCATAGGACTGAGGCGAGGCAGAGCTTCACCGAGTCCGTATCGTTGGTGTACATCACATTCAACTTGGTGCAGCCATAGGACTGAACGGCGAACTAACTCCTTGCTGAAGTCCATATCCAGCAGGCTCACCCCTCGGATTGCCATTGGAGTCTCTCGAGTGAATGAGTGTGTAGGCGGCGGCAGCAGTTCGTTTTTCAGCTCTTGGGGAACTGGATTCAACAGTAAGCTGAGTGTGTACAGGCGAGAACAGTTACTACCCCTCCCTCGTCCGCTGCACGCCCGGCAGAAGATGCACCCTCCGCGCATTCAAACACCTCCAGTAAGAAACCTACTCCGGCCACACGTCGGTTCACGAGCGGGTCTGTATTGGTACTATAATAACAGGAGTTAGTGGTCACTTTACTTAAATTTAATTAGCTTTAGTAGAAATTTATACTTAAAACAAGCAATGCATTGGCTCGTTCTATCAGTGCCACGGGATCAACATGCACAACAATTAGAATTATTATTCTCAGGACGCACACGATCAGCACATTTGTCGCACTTTCACAAAGATAATACTACCAAGTTTGAACTGTTTGTTATGGTTGCTGTCCTCTGCATCATCATGCCGTGTTTCCCAGCTTGCATGATTCAGAACCAACAAATAAGATCCAAATAATAAGTACAACAAAGATGCCTACACATCTCATTGATTCCCAGCTTGCAAGATTCAGAACCAATAAATAAGATCCAAATAATAAGTACAACAAAGATGCCTACACGTCTCATTGATTCCCAGCTTGCAAGATTCAGAACCAACAAATAAGATTCAAATAATAAGTACAACAAAGATGCCTACACATCTCACTGATTACCAGCTTGCAAGATTCTGAACCAACCCATTAGAGCCTTTTGATAAAGTGAATATCGGGATTAAATCCATCTTGGCTAGCCATGTCATACAATCGAAGAACTTGGCGAATGCTCTTGACCGTCACAACATCTGTAGTAGAGTATTCCTGTTTGCACAGCATGTTTGCATAGCACAAACAAGGAGACACGAGAGCATGATTTCGCTTTAGTTGAACCATTTTGTGCAGTTCCACCAAAATTGAGAGATGTTGCTCTTGACCGTCACAACATCTGTAGTAGAGTATTCCTGTTTGCACAGCACGTTTGCATAGCACAAACAAGGAGACAGGAGAGTATGGTTTCACTTTAGTTTAACCATTTTGTGTAGTTCCACCAAAATTGAGAGATGTTGCCCACGTGACATTTTAGTTGAACTGCACAAGACACCCATTCCAAAAAAAAAGTGTTTTGTGCAGTTCACCAAAAGGTCACAATAGCAACAAGGTGAAATGGATATCCCTATCTGCACAAAATGATAGAAAGTAAACAGTTGCTGGTCAATAAGAATATACGAAACATATACAAAATGAAAAGAAGCATCTTAACTATGTTCATGGCAATCACGCAAGGACAGTAGAAATTTTAAAACGTCGGCAATGCTTCACGTTACCAGAAGCATTACGATCAACAATGAGATTCCACCGATATGGGATTACTTTAATGGTGGCATTGCTTGTTTACCAGACACAATAAATCAACAGCAGCTAAAGAGTTGGTTTAAGGGCATGGGACCGTGGGGACACCAGGACACTCAGCAGCGTAAAGGAGCAACTTACTTATCATACTGGGGAAAACAGCAGGAATGCCATTTGTAACACAGTTTAATTGCATCTTATCACTGGAGGCATTAGATTAACAATAACACTGGTTAGACATGTCCCTAAGGTAACAGTGTAATCGCTTCATTTTACATGTGCCCTTATAGCAAAAGGTTGGTTTACCCGCAAAAAAAACAGCAAAAGGTTGGTATAAGGACATGGACAGTGGACGCATCAGCACAATGTACCTACAAGGAGGCATAAAGTGGTGATGCCGAGCTTGTTCATGCTATGTGAGGGCAGCAAACCTAATCCTGGAGACCTTTTACTATGTGAGGGCAGCAAATCTAATCCTGGAGGCCTTTTACTATGTGAGGACAGCAAATCTAATCCTGAGACCTTTTACTATGTGAGGGCAGCAAATCTAATCCTGAGACCTTTTACTATGTGAGGACAGCAAATCTAATCTGAGACCTTTTACTATGTGAGGGCAGCAAATCTAATCCTGGAGACCTTTTACTATGTGATGGCAGCAAATCTAATCTTGGACATACTCTGTTGACTTGTCCACCAGCCGCCACTTTCTATCCTTTTTTCAACCAATAATAGATCTGTTCCTTATCCAGTTTGTACTGCGTTTTCCCATTATTTCCCTTTTCAACCAAGAGACCGGTTGGGTATCCGGTCTCTACTACTTTCACCATATTATTTCCTCTTTGAATCAAGTCCTAGATTCATGCTACAACTTTCCCCCCTTTCTTTGATGTTTGAACAAAGCCCTTGATTCGAATGCATGAAGTAGCTTTACCTCTAATAATACTAAAAATTTAGGTGGCTTTGGAAGAGCTGATGGGAGTAGAAAAATATGCACATGCAGACACGTGGGGAGCTGGGGCAGTAGAGCAAGGCCGCTTTCGAAGAACTTATACCTGAGGGTCGCCGGGATGTCGGCGGCGGCAGGTCGGATCTGCGGACAATACGGCAGGGAGGAAGAAGGGTCGGAGGACCTCCTGAGTCAGTGCTGTCTCGGAGAGAATGACATGGGCAGAGGATCGGGCCCCTCCGGCAGCTGTGGGTTTCCTCCCTCGGCGGCGATGACCGCGTGAATGATGCACCTTTTAGTCCTCTACACACACCGGCCGAAGCAATCCGGACGGATCTGTGACCAGCGGTGAGCAGAGAGAAAATGTCGCTACCGCTGTCTTGTTTATATCTGGAGAGGATGAGAGAATGAAGAGAGAAACCCTAGTAAAGCAAGCGCTCAGGCCCCTGCGTCCATATATACTGGAGTGATTATCTTTTTTCTCTCCACAACAAGCGTTTCAATTTGTGTATGTGGCATTAAAGAAAAGAAATTCTCTATTTAAGGTGGCTACTCTACGACTCCTACTAACTACTACAGTACTACCTCCGTCCTGGTTTATAGGTCCCTTTTATAGTTTGTGCCAAATTTTGACTAAAGATTTAACTAACAAAATGTTAATGCATGTCCAGAAAAATTATCTCATTGGATTCGTATTTGAACATAGTTTTGAAAAATATAATGTTTGGTGACATGCGTGAACATTTTCTTCGTTTAATCCATGGTCAAAATTTGGCACGAAATACAATGGGGACCAATAAACCCGGACAGAGGTAGTATTGTTCACTTGTGCTCCCCGCCCCTCCATTAATTGAACAACCCCACGGGTGAATAAGAGGGTGCTTGGATACGTTTTAGTCCCATGACTAAAAGTAGTGGGACTAAAACTTGCTAGCCTCACCCATGCTTGGATCCAAATACTAAAGAGGCTAAAATCAAGTTATTGAGCATTTATTATCCTCCAAACCCTCCAATCCAGAACTCGCATATGTTAAAGGAGATGAATTAAATGAGGAGAAAGAGGGCTAATACATATTTTAGTAGGTTTCCTATGACTAAATTTTTTTAGCCTCAAGACTAGTCGTAGCCTCTCTTTAGTCAGGGGTGCTTGGAACTTTAGCCTCTAAAAGCGACTATTTTTAGTCAGACTAAAAATAGTCCCTTGGATCCAAGCACCCTCCAAACATACAGTAAGTACTGTATTTATATAGAACGAACAAGCTCGAACTATTTTCGCGTAGTTAAAAGTTGAGGGCGGGGCTTTTCCCGGGTAGTACGCGCGGCAGATTTTGGGTAGGCGGTTTGACAGAGAGGCGAGGAGGGTGAGCGAGTGGGGCTGTGTGATTTGACGGCGCGTTACTACTGGAAAGACTTGTGATATGACCACTCACTATAGTCATGAATTACTGGCGCTCCGACCGGGGTGATGCCCCCCTTCCGTTCCGCGCTCTAATCTGGTGCATGACACGTCGACCCGGATGCTGGCTCTCCCACATGTCGGAGTAGTAAGAAGGAGCAAAGAATGATGCGGTATATACTAGTACTATACTACTCCCTCCGTTCCTAAATATAAGTCTTTGGAGAGATTTCACTATGGACCACATACGGAGAAAAATGAGTGAATCTACACATAAAATGCATCTATATACATCCGTATGTGGTCCACAGTGAAATATCTACGAAGACTTATATTTAGGAACAGAGGGAGTACTACTCAGGTCGGAGGAGTGCGAACCACGGTAGCCCAGTGAACCAGTCGTGCGAACCACGGTAGCCCAGTGAACCAGCAGTAGAAAACAATAATGTGGTGATATGGCCATAAAAACAATGTGCTACGGTCCACACTGTAGCATGTACAGTAACATTCCTCTTTGTTTGGATCCCTGAGTTAGAGCTAGTTTGGGTTGAAATATCCTCAAATTATCGAAACAAGAGGGGTTAGTTTGAGCTAGTTTGCTCTAATCCAGCTAAAAAAACTAGCCCGGTGGAGAGGTTCTAACTGGTTTAGTTATCCTGGGCCCACTAAAAGAGAACTACAAAAATCGCACCTGCCAGCACCAGACCGCTCCCCTAAAAAAATCTCACCTGCCCGCACCAGATCGCTCCCCCCTCTCGCACGACTCCTCTCTGTTCCCCATAGGGCCGCCTGCCCAAGTGCCACTCGCCCTCTCTCTACTCCGGCCGCCCTCTCCTTCCGGCCTCCGCCGCCCTACTCCGGCCGCCCTCTTCCTCCGACCTTCGAAGGTCGCCCCGCTCCCGCTTCACCAGTCGTTTTTCTCCCTCTGTCGTGCGTGGCGGCGGCGCATCTACCAGGGAGGTCGCGAGAGGGGTGAGTTTGTTCGTTCCTTCTCTGTCTCATGGCCATATCATTGATCTTGCTTGCTCTAGCGCTAATTCTGATTTGGAAAAGTAGATCCTGATCAAACTTGCTATAGATTTGTGGTGCACGCATGGAATTGTTTGATGTTGCTTGAGGAGGTAATAAATCTTTCTAGAGGCCCAAAGATTCAGGTCACCTTTCTAGGTATTTCAATTTCAGGCTTGCATTATTTGTAGAGGCCCAAAGATTCAGTTCACCTTTCTTGGTATTTCAATTTCAGGCTTGCATTGTTTCTAGAGGCCCAAAGATTCAGTTCACCTTTCTAGGTATTTGAGTTTCAGGCTTGCATTATTTCTAGAGGCCCAAAGATTCAGTTCACCTTTCTAGGTATTTTAGTTTCAGGCTTGCATTATATCTAGAGGCCCAAAGATTCATTTCACCTTTCTAGGTATTTCAGTTTCAGGCTTGCATTATTTCTAGAGGCCCAAAGATTCAGTTCACCTTTCTAGGTATTTAAGTTTCAGGCTTGCATTATTTCTAGAGGCCCAAAGATTCAGTTCACCTTTCTAGGTATTTCAGTTTCAGGCTTGCATTATTTCTAGAGGCCCAAAGATTCAGTTCACCTTTCTAGGTATTTTAGTTACAGGCTTGCATTATTTCTAGAGGCCCAAAGATTAAGTTCCCAATCGGCGGCAAGCGGCCCTGCTACCCATGCCGGTGTCGACCTCAACTCGCAAGGGCCGGCATCGGAGGGGTTCCCGGGGCTTGGGCTCTACAGAGCCTTCCTCCAGAGCGATGATGGCGAGCTCCTCCCTCGGTGCGTGAGGGGCTCCGGGCTCCCTCCCTGTCGTGAACAACTTCCGTGATGAGTTAGCTCATTCTTTGTTTCATGAAGTGTTTTTTTATTTTGTGAAGCTTGATTGACGACTTGTATGTCTAAGTGGGATATCTCATTTGTATGGACAAAGTAAAAATTATCATGTTTTGCATGCTTGATTGTATAGATGGTTCGTTTATGTCAATTGTGAGCTGGAGGAGGCCACAGAAGAGCCGGCCACACCAAGAGGGTGCTTGGATCCAAGGGACTTATTTTAGTCTGACTAAAAATAGGGTCCAAAGTAGTCAAATGATTGAGATAGAGCATTTATTGTCAATCTAACCCTGCCATCCATACACCTCTTTGCTTTAGAGTTAGTTCAGGGTTAGAATCTAACTCTAACCTCTAACTGAGTTAGAGTTCTCCTCGTCTCGGTTCATCGCCATCATACTTTCCTCATTCCTGTGTTTTCAGTATCCTGTGAATCAAAGAGGCCCATTTTTCGGGAAAAATCAAAGAGGCCCTTAGACTGGTTTAGGTCCGGTCATTTTTTATAAATGTGTTATGTCCAAAATTTAATGAACGTGTTCCGGTTTCCACGAAAATAATCCGGTTTCATGTAGTAATTCATTGATTTATTTATTCTTCTGCGGGGGGTTTGCATGTAATTCGTGAGGTCTGAAATGTAAAGTACCCCGGCATATGCTCCGAGTCGTGCATGCACTACGACCCAGATGCTCTATGTCCCACATGTCGGAGAAAGGGAGAACGTGGAAATAGCCTAGGAGTACATATAGGATGATAAATCCGTCAAAAATATGTACTGTGAAGCGTAGCCGCGGTTCGAAAAGTAGACCTAAAGTGATGACAACTATAGGTCGCACGCACCCAACTAGTGGTACTAGACATACGACTAATTTTTCCCTCAAAAAAAAGAGGCACGAGTGCTCAGTACTCCTATTCTATAAACACGAGTCCCATCTAACAACAGCGTCCGTGCTACAGCTAGCCCTCCTCCCTCGTTTCTCTCTTCTAACTCTAAACTCGGCCGACGCCCGGTGGGTGGGGTGGGTTTGCTCAACTGCGGCCCCACCTCACAGTGAAAACGTTACGACTGGAATAAAAAATGCCATATACTCCCTCCGTTCATAAATATAAGCCTTTTTAGATACTACTTCAAATGGAATACATCATACAGATGTATGAAGACATAGTTTAGAGTGTAGATTCACTCATGTTGCTCCGTATGTAGTAGTCACTTGCTGGAATCTTTAGAAAGACTTATATTTGGGAATGGAGGGAGTACTATACTAATAAAACATTAAGGCCATGAGGCGATGCAGTGCTGGTTACAGGAGGCAAGAAGAAGAGATGCATCCATCGACGACGTCCACCTCCTCGACCAGGGCGCCGGCCCACCGAACGGCGCCTAAGTAGCAGCGGCTTTCGTGGCCAGGTCGACGTGCTTCTGAACAATGGCGTCCAAAGATTCCAGCCGCTGGAAGAAGGCCAACGCCTTTCTGTTCTCGCTTGCCTTGTAGTGGCCTATGTAGACGATTTCCTCGTAGACGTGGATGTGCAGGTCGACGGTTTCTTGCATGGCGAGGCGTTGCGCGGCGAGTGCAGCCTCGAGGTGCACATTCTTCGTCGCGACCTCCGCCACCTGCAGGGCCACCAGGGCTTGAAAGAGTTCGTCACCATGTAGGCCGATGAGGGTGGCAGGAAATGAGGAGCTTGGCGCGCGGGCTGGAGCAGTACGGCAGGTCGTCCGCGCGCTTCTTGACGGCGGTGAACTTGCGGATGGAGTTGACCATCATGTCGTCCATGCGAGAGGCGAAGCCGGCGTCGGCGAGGGCTACGATGCCTGCGGTCGCCAGCACCGTCTGGAAACGCTGCACGGTGCGGGGCCGCAGGTCGACGCCTTGGATGATTTGGCACAGCCAACTGCCGCTCGCGTCTATCGCCTCCAAAGGTGCTTGTGGCTTCTGGTCACTTGGTCTTGGATTGGAGTGAGCAGTGTTTCCCAGAGACTTGGGAGTAGATGGATTGGAGTGGTGGGGCGCCTTTATTATATGAGAGTCCAAACTCTGTTGCATTCACATCGTGCTGGCTCTAGTCTGCTTCTCCAATTAATTCCCTCTGCATGTAATTGAGGATGCATCATTGAACTTTCAACGTCTCGGGAACCGCTACCCTCTTCCTCCTTGGCATTCAAGCACCTATGGACCTGTCGACGACAAGGTGCCTATGGTGACTTTGTAAATTTCAAGATGATAGTGCCGTGCGTGTGTGTGTTCATAGGGGTGAGTGTATGCGCGTGTATATGAGCGCTTGCGTCTGTACTGTGTCAAAAAAACGTAAATGCGTGTCAAAAAGAGACTAGTCAGTATACTCAATATTGTGCACCTCGGAGAGGAAAATGATAGAACTAGTACGTATTTATTTACGGTGCAGATTCACTCATTTTGCTCCATATGTAATCCGTCTCGGTGTAGTCTAGTCACTTGTTGAAATCTCTAGAAGGGCAAATACTCCTTTTTGGTTTATAGGGCTATACTAGCAAGCAGTTGTACGTACTAGTACAATAGTGGGTTGACATAGCAATTTTGTCTCATGCAAGAGTCTGGCTATATGCGTGCTCCAATGTTCGCAACTGCAATATTCGGTTTGCGCTTGGCTCTTCGCCTCTTCGAGAAGACGAACAATGATGTTACTACTACTGCTTCTACAGTGTCAAATCCACTGCTGCATGTCCGTCCACCGTGAGCGGGACGGATAGCTTGTTGTAGAAGTACTACTACTAAGCAAAAGCCTGTCCTCGTTTGCGAGCAACCACGCGCATGGGCGAGGGAGAAGGCGTGTAGTAAAATCAAGCTTCTCCTCGTTCTACGAGTTGACGCGACACAACATAGCACTAGCCCCACATGCTTGCCTCTAAACTTGGCTGAAAGACCCGTAGTGTACAATATATTTGTTGCAACCTCTAACATTTACCCACCACAAATTAAAATATATGTGGCCGTATGCATCGTTCTGATGCAGAGGCCGGGGAGTCCCCCCTTTTCGAAAAAAAAAAATTAAAATATATATTCCAGTCTTGACCAGATGAGCGTGCAAACTACAATCACCAGGGTGACAGGTAGGGCTAGAAGACTATTTTAATTTTAAAAAAAACTTCGAGACGGCCACATTGCATGGAGCCGACCCCAACGATTTTAAGCTTACAGGCACGGTACATGCTATCTAGACTACTCTACACATGAAACTGCCACACGAGCGTCTGGGCTGCGCTTGGCCCTCCGCCTCTTCGGGAAGTCGAACAATGATGGTGTTCTACTGCACTGGAGGAGTACTACAGTACGCTTCTGGCCATCTGGCACCGATTGAACTGTTGCATGTCCATCGCGTGCGGGAGGGAGAGCGTGTAGCGAAAGCTTCTCCTAGTCTTGCCAGCCACCACGCTCATGGGCGAGGGAGGGACGCTCTTGTCTTTGCGTGTATGACAAGTGGGCCCGACAGGTGTGTGGCCAACCTGTCATACAGCCAAAGGCAGGTGTAGTTAAGTCCGCGAGGGAGAGGATAATCAAACTTCTCGTTGATGTACGAGTTGACGCGACACATCAAAGCACTGCACTCGATATATTTCAATAATTTGTGTTTATCGATGCATTAATTACAACGCATGCATGCATGCCGTGACTCTTCTTTTGATAGTACTTGCATGTGTTGATATAATGCACCTTGAAGGATGGTTGTGCACAAGGAGGGCGAGATCATGCAGACCGAACAGGAACAGGACCTGACGATGGAGCTCTCTAAGGTCTCGATGGACCTCACCGTGCTCCACTGCCCCTTGTGCCTCCGCCCCTTGACGCCTCCAGTGTATGAGGTTCGAATACACCTCGTCCGTTCGGCTGATTGAGCAAGGTGCAGGTTTCTTGATTGATGTGATGTTGGATTGATTTCTGTAGTGCAAGGAAGGGCACCTGGCCTGCACGGACTGCCGCGTCGAGCGCCCCGAGAACCAGCGGCAGTGCTAGAAGTGCGAGCGTGGCGGTGGCTTCGACGTGCGGAACACGGCGGTGGACTCTGTCCTTTCGTCGGTGAGGGTGGAGTGCCCGCACGAAGGCTGTGGGCTCTACGTCACTTACCACAAGCTCGCCGATCACCAGAGCGTGTGTCCGCTCGCGCCCTGCAAATGCCCCGTGCCCGTCTGCGGCTACGAAGGCCCGTCGCCGGCGCTCTACCACCACATCAGCACCGCGCATCCCATGCCCGTGCAAAGGATCCAGTACGGCAAGGTGCTCCAGCTGCAAGTGCCACTGTCAAAGCCACGGCTCTTGCCGTTCGCGGAGGAGGACCGCCGCGCGTTTTTCTTGGTCGGCGGCGTGCTCGACATTGGCGCGCCTATCACCATGTTGGTTGTCTGCATCAGAGCGGGGGCGTCCCCAATGCCGCACTAGGCCAAGCTGTGGGCGAACGGCCCGCCGGGGGAGCCCAAAGGCACGACCGACGCCGTCAAGGTGGAAATGGAGGTGACAAGCAGCAAGGATCCCGGCGACGTCGACGTGCAGGAGCTGACCTTCTTGATAGTTCCGCCCAAGCTGCTGGCCGGGGCTAAGCTTGTGTCCCTCCACATTCAGATTGAAAAGCTTACGTCCTAAATGTTTTGATAGTGCCTTCTGTTTATCTTAGTAATATGCTAATATAGGGATTACTTTTGTCTACTTTAGCTTAAGAAATGGTGGGTTTTGGTGGTGCTACAGCAATTACTTCGACATCAGATCAGAATTTCCAACAGTCGAACGGATATTTTGTGTCTATTGGATATAAAGTTCCTTTGGGTAAGAAATACTACTTGTCATCAAAATGGATAAAAGGAGATGTATGTAGATGTATTTTAGTTCTAGACACGTCCCTTTTATCCATTTTGATGACAAGCACTCCCTCCGTTCCACAATACACGCCTTCCATTTGTCAAAATATAGATGTATCTAGACATGTTTTAGTATATAGGTACATCCATGATAGAGCCAATCGGATGGTTGAGAACACTACAATTCGTAGCTACAGATGCGTGTGTGACTCCCAGATGCAGAGGCCGGGGGTCATCATCCTCCTTTTCGAGAAAAAACAGACGCGTGTGTGAGAGGACGAGTGCGTGCGTGCACCTCTTCTCTTCCTGTATAACATACTACTAAACTCAGAGTACAAGTTTTTGTGGGTGGCAGGATGGTGCGTGCGAGAAGTCTCGAGAGATAGGTTTAATGCGTCCGAAAAAAGGACTAGCCTAGAGCTCGCCACGCGGCTATTCCTGTCGAACGCCCCATTAACCGTAAGACATGTATACGACGGTGCCAGTTATTGCACGTACATCATGTCTACTATACAACCTTCTTCTTGTAGATGTTGTTGGGCCTGCAAGTGCACAGGTTTGTAGGACAGTAGCAAATTTCCCTCAAGTGGATGACCTAAGGTTTATCAATCCGTAGGAGGCGTAGGATGAAGATGGTCTCTCTCCAACAACCCTGCAAACAAATAACAAAGAGTCTCTTGTGTCCCCAACACACCCAATACAATGGTAAATTGTATAGGTGCACTAGTTCGGTGAAGAGGTGGTGATACAAGTTCAATATGGATGGTAGATAAAGGTATTTGTAATCTGAAATAATAAAAACAGCAAGGTAACAAGTGATAAACGTGAGCGTGAACGGTATTGCAATGATAGGAAACAAGGCCTAGGGTTCATACTTTCACTAGTGCAAGTTCTCTCAACAATAATATCATAGATAGATCATATAAGAATCCCTCAACATGCAACAAAGAGTCACTCCAAAGCCACTAATAGCGGATAACAAATGTAGAGATTATGGTAGGGTACGAAACCACCTCAAAGTTATCCTTTCTGTTCTATCTATTCAAGAGTTCGTAGTAAAATAACATAAAGCTATTCTTTCCGCTCGATCCATCATAGAGTTCATACTAGAATAACACCTTAAGACACAAATCAACCAAAACCCTAATGTCACCTAGATACTCCATTGTCACCTCAAGTATCCGTGGGCATGATTATACGATATGCATCACACAATCTCAGACTCATCCAACCAACACAAAGTACTTCAAAGAGTGCCCCAAAGTTTCTATCAGAGAGTCAAGAACGTTTGCCAACCCCTATGCGTAGGTTCCCAATGTCACGAACCCCGCAAGTTGACCACAAAAACATACATCAAGTGGCACATGATATCCCATTGTCACCACAGATAATTACGGCAAGACATACATCAAGTGTTCTCATAAAGACTCAATCCGATAAGATAACTTCAAAGGGGAAACTCAATTCATCACAAGAGAGTAGAGGGGGAGAAACATCATAAGATCCAACTAAAATAGCAAAGCTCGGGATACATCAAGATCGTATCACCTCAAGAACACGAGAGAGAACACGAGAGAGAGAGACATCAAACACATAGCTACTGGTACATACCCGAAGATGGCCACCGGTGATTGGATCCCCCTCCGGCAGGTGCCGGAACAGGGTCCCGATTGGTTTTTGGTGGCTACAGAGGCTTGCGGCGGTGGAACTCCCGATCTATCTTCTGTTCTGGAAGTTTAAGGGTACATAGGTATATATGGGTGAAGGGGGTACGTCGGTGGAGCTACGGGGGCCCCACGAGGTAGGGGGGAGCGCCCAGGGGTGGTGGGCACGCCCCCCACCCTCGTGGGCAGCCCGTATCTCCCCTGACGTGCACTCCAAGTTCCCTGGGTTGCTTTCCTTCCAAAAATAACTTCTCCAATTGATTTCGTATCGTTTTGACTCCGTCTGATATTCCTTTTCCTCGAAACACTGAAATAGGCATAAAATAGCAAATCTGGGCTGGGCCTCCGGTTAATAGGTTAGTCCCAAAAATAATATAAAAGTGGATAATAAAGCCCAATATTGCCTAAAACAGTAGATAAAGTAGCATGGAGCAATCAAAAATTATAGATACGTTGGAGACGTATCAAGCATCCCCAAGCTTAATTCCTGCTCGTCCTCGAGTAGGTAAATGATAAAAAAGAATTTTTGATGCGGAGTGATACTTTGGCATAATTTCAATATAAATCTTCTTATTTGTTATATGAGTATTCAGATCCGAAAGATTCAAGACAAAAGTTCATATTGACACAAAAATAATAATACTTCAAGCATACTAATCAAAGCAATAATGTCTTCTCAAAATAGCATGGCAAAAGAAAGTTCATCCCTACAAAATCATATAGTTATTCGTTAGGCTATGCTTCATTTTCGTCACACAAAGATGTTCCCAACTTCTATACCCCCGATGACAAGCCAAGCAATTGTTTCATACTCAAATAATCTCAGACTTTTTCAACCTTCACGCAATACATGAGCGCGAGCCATGGATATAGCACTATGGGTGGAATAGAATATGATGATGGGTGTCGGTGTCAAAACCGGCGGATCTCAGGTAGGGGGTCCCGAACTGTGCGTCTAGGCGGATGGTAATAGGAGACAAGGGACACGATGTTTTTACCCAGGTTCGGGCCCTCTCGATGGAGGTAAAACCCTACTCCTTCTTGATTGAAATTGATGATATGGGTAGTACAAGAGTGGATCTACCACGAGATCAAGGAGGCTAAACCCTAGAGGCTAGCCTATGGTATGATTGTTGTTCGTCCTATGGACTAAAACCCTCCGGTTTATATAGACACCGGAGAGGGCTAGGGTTACACAGAGTCGGTTACAATGGTAGGAGATCTACATATCCGTATTGCCAAGCTTGCCTTCCACGCCAAGGAAAGTCCCATTCGGACACGGGACGAAGTCTTCAATCTTGTATCTTCATAGTCTTGGAGTCCGGCCGATGATGATAGTCCGGCTATCCGGACACCGCCTAGTCCAAGACTCCCTCAGTAGCCCCTGAACCAGGCTTCAATGACGACGAGTCCGGCGCGCATATTGTCTTCGGCATTGCAAGGCGGGTTCCTCCTCCGAATAATTCATATAAGATTGTGAACACCAGGATAGAGTCCAGCTCTGCAAAATAAATTCCACATACCACCGTAGAGAGAATAATATTTACACAAGTTCAATCTGCTGACGTATTTCGTGGCATGACGTCACACCACTACCAAGCCTTTACTTGAATCGTTTTTATTATACCACCTCAGCGCGTTCAGCGAAGCGGTTTCGTTGGCACGTCTTGTCGAAGCAGAGATCGTGTTCCCCTTATTCCGGGATTCCCATCAATATGGACGTGGGTAACCCAACCGCGCCCGTTGCCACGCCCCCTCCATCGAAGGCGAGTTCCAAACGGTCACGGGGACGGCTCTTGGTATTCTCCCTCTTTATAATGAGACCAAGGCTCGTTTCTTTTCTTCAATCCTCGACCGAATCTACCCCTTGCCCCAAGTTCCAGCACTCAGGGCTCCAGATTCAGGTGCTTCGGATCTTCAGCAATGTCCGGCTCTGACCTACAAGGCCGGTGGATGCCCTCCTCCGTCACGGAGGAGGACGAGCTAAAGCTGAGAGAAGCCAGGTACTTAACCTACGAGATTTCGCATAGGTTGCCTGCCCAAGGGCAAGTTATTCCTACTCCCAAGCCAGGCGAGAGCGTCGTGTTCGTGTCTCACCTCCTTCGGGGTTTAGGCTTCCTGATGGATCCTTTTGTGAGAGGGCTCATGTTTTACTATGGGCTAGAATTCCATGACTTGGCTCCGGAGTCCATCCTCCATATCTCATCATTCATTGTCGTCTGCGAAGCCTTCCGTCGCACCACCCCTCACTTCAGTTTGTGGCTGAGGGAGTCCTGGACTAGGGGTGTCCGGATAGCCGGACTATCATCATCGGAAAGACTCCAAGACTATGAAGATACAAGATTGAAGACTTCGTCCCGTGTCTGGATGGGACTTTCCTTGGCGTGGAAGGCAAGCTTGGCAATACGGATATGAAGATCTCCTACAATTGTAACCGACTCTGCGTAACCCTAGCCCTCTCCGGTGTCTATATAAACCGGAGGGTTTTAGTCCGTAGGACGAACAACCATTACAACAATCATACCATAGGCTAGCTTCTAGGGTTTAGCCTCCTTGATCTCGTGGTAGATCCACTCTTGTACTACCCATATCATCAATATTAATCAAGCAGGAGTAGGGTTTTACCTCCATCGAGAGAGCCCGAACATGGGTAAAAACATTGTGTCCCTTGTCTCCTGTTACCATCCGCCTAGACGCACAGTTCGGGACCGCCTACCCGAGATCCGCCGGTTTGACACCGACATTGGTGCTTTCATTGAGAGTTCCTCTGTGTCGTGACGGATAGGCTTGATGGCTCCTTCGATCATCAACAACGACTTAGTCCAGGGTGAGACTTTTCTCCCCGGACAGATCTTCGTATTCGGCGGCTTTGCACTGCAGGCCAATTCGCTTGGCCATCTGGAGCAGATTGAAAGCTACGCCCCTGGCCGTCAGGTCAGATTTGGAAGTCTAAACTTCACGGCTGACATCCGTGGAGACTTGATCTTCAACGGATTCGAGCCACAACCGAGCGCGCCGCACTGTCACGATGGGCATGATTTAGCTCTGCTGCCGGACAGTGCCCTGGTGGTCGCACATGAGTCCGCTCCGACCCTTAGTCCGGAGCCGACCACGCAGACCGAGTTCGGGTGGCTAGACACTGCCTCGGGGGCTGCAACCTCTATGGCGATGGAGCCGAATACTGACCTTGTCCCTTGTAAAGCTCGTGACTCTGAGGTGCCGGACTCCTCGCCGGACTCCGAACCTCCTGCGCCCCTACCAATCGAATTCGATTGGGCGCTGATCATGGAGTTCACTACCGCGGACATCTTTCAGCACTCACCCTTTGGCGACATCCTGAATTCGCTAAAGTATCTCTCGTTATCAGGAGAGCCCTGGCCGGACTGCGGTTAGGATGGTTGGGATGCGGACGATGAAGAAATTCAAAGCCACCCACCACCCACTTTGTAGCCACTGTCGATGATCTAATCGACATGCTAGATTACGACTCCGAAGACATTAACGGTATGGACGACGATGCCGGAGACGACCAAGAACCAGCGCCTATGGGGCACTGGAAGACCACCTCGTCATACGACATATACATGGTGGACATCCCAAAGGATGGGAACAGTGAGGATGCAGCGGAGGAAGGCTCCTCCAAGAAACAGCCCAAGCGCCGGTGTCAGTGGCGTCGCTCTAAGTCCCTCCACAGCAAGAATGGAGATTCCAGCACCGGAGATAATAATACCCCAGAGAGTGCCGAAGACAACCCCCTCCAGCAAGATTCAGCACAGGAGGACGGAGAAGCCAGCCCTCACGAGAGAGCGGCAGACGAAGAGGTAGAGGATGATAATTACATGCCTCCCTCCGGAGACGAGGCAAGCCTCAACGACAACGAATTCGTCGTGCCCGAGGATCCCATCGAACAAGAGCGTTTTAAACACAGGCTAATGGCCACGGCAAACATCCTAAAGAAAAAGCAGCAACATCTTCGAGCTGATCAAGACCTGCTGGCCGACAGATGGACCAAAGTCCTTGCGGCCGAAGAGCATGAACTCGAACGCCCCTCCAAAAGCTACCCAGAATGCAAGTTGCTCCCCCGATTAGAGGAGGAGGCATATAAACCTTCATCACCAGCGCACAATACGGCAGACCGACCACCTCGTGGCCGCGACAGAGAGGCCTCTAGACCCTCCGCCAGAACCGTACCCTGGCATCGCTCGAAAAGCACGAAGCCACGGGGGAATCCGCCGGACTTGCGAGACATATTGGAGGACAAGGCAAGACAATCAAGATCGATCTACGGATCACGTGGGCGCCCCACGATGCGCGATGACTACCATAGCGCCGGATATAGCAACTCCGGCCGGGCCGAACACAGTAGACAAAGCTCGCTCAAGCTACGTCGTGATATTGCCCAATACGGAGGCGCCGCACACCCACTATGCTTCACAGATGAAGTAATGGATCATCAAATCCCTGAAGGGTTTAAACCCGTGAACATTGAATCCTACGATGACACAACAGACCCCGCGGTTTGGATCGAAGACTATCTCCTTCATATCCACATGGCCCGCGGTGACAATCTTCATGCCATCAAATATCTCCCACTCAAACTTAAAGGACTAGCTCGGCATTGGATTAACAGCTTGCCAGCAGAGTCAATTGGGTGTTGGGAGGACCTGGAAGCCGCATTCCTGGACAACTTCCGGGGCACATATGTGCGACCACCAGATGCCGATGACCTAAGCCACATAATTCAGCAGCCAGAAGAATCGGCCAGACAGTTCTGGACACGGTTCTTAACAAAGAAAAATCAAATCGTCGACTGTCCGGATGCGGAGGCCCTCGCAGCCTTCAAACATAACATCCGCGACGAGTGGCTGGCCCGGCACCTAGGACAGGAAAAGCCGAAATCCATGGCAGCCCTCACATCACTCATGACCCGCTTCTGCGCGGGAGAGGACAGCTGGCTAGCCTGCAGTAACAACCTCAGCAAAAATTCTGGCAGTCCGGATAACAAGGACCGCAATGGCAGGTCGCGTCGCAACAAAAACAAACGCCGCGTTAACGGCGATAACACTGAGGATACGGCAGTTAACGCCGGATTTAGAGGCTCCAAACCCGGTCAGCGGAAAAAGCCATTCAAAAGAACTACTCCGGGTCCGTCCAATTTGGACCGAATACTCGACCGCTCGTGCCAGATACACGGCACCCCCGAAAAGCCAGCCAATCACACCAACAGGGATTGTTGGGTATTCAAGCAGGCAGGCAAGTTAATCCCCGAAAACAATGACAAGGGGCTGCATAGCGACGACGAGGAAGAGACCCGGTCGCCAAACAATAGAGGACAGAAGGGTTTCCCCCCACAAGTGCAGACGGTAAACATGATATACGCAATCCACATACCCAAGAGGGAGCGGAAGTGTGCACTTAGGGACATATATGCGATGGAGCCAGTCCCCCCGAAGTTCAATCCATGGTCCTCTTGCCCGATCACTTTTGATCGAAGGGACCACCCCACCAGTACCCGCCATGGCGGATTCGTCGCATTGGTCTCAGACCCAATCGTCAATGAATTTCACCTCACCAGAGTCCTGATGGACGGCGGCAGCAGCCGGAACCTGTTTATCAGGATACAGTGCGCAAAATAGGCATAGACCCCTCAAGGATTAAACCTACAAAGGCGACCTTCAAAGGCGTCATACCAGGTGTAGAGGCCAATTGTACAGGCTCAGTCACACTGGAAGTGGTCTTCGGATCCCCGGATAACTTCCGAAGCGAGGAGTTAATCTTCTACATAGTGATGTTCCGCAGCGGCTATCACGCTCTGCTCGGACGGACCGCGTTTGCAAAGTTCAACGCGGTGCCGCATTACGCATACCTCAAGCTCAAGATGCCAGGCCCTCGAGGAGTTATCACGGTCAACGGAAACACTGAACGCTCCCTCCGAACGGAGGAACACACAGCGGCTCTCGCGACAGAAGTACAGAGTAGCCTCTTAAGGCAATTTTTGAGTCCGGCCATTAAGCGACTGGACACGACCAAACGCGCCCGAAGTAACCTACAACAAGACCACCTGGCACGTTCCTAGCACGCGTAGCAATGCGGCCCCAACCCCAGCCCCTGCCAAATTGCAAGACTGGTCCTTCGCGTACATCATTACGCTCTGGAGATACCATGGGCATAGGGGGAGGGGCACGGCCACCACAGGCCCAGAATGCGGCTTAACCGCACCAGGGGATCCCAAGTGTGTGGCTCTTTTTATTTTTCTTTTTTTTCTCACGCACAGGACTCCGTTCACCAGAGGCCCTATCCGGCAGTAGAACTGCCGAACACACGATGCAACAGCCAGAGGAGAAGAAGGGCTACGGCGAGTATCCAGGTGGTCTCCATTACGAGCATTACATCCGTTTTTCATACACCATTCCGTAGCCTACCCCTGGAGGGGGACATGTTTAATAGTCTTACCCCTTGCTTACCGCACTATTTGTATCATTCTGCATTCATTGCAGAATTCCTTGAATAAACAATGCATCGCTTTTTCGCTTATAATTGCATTTCTTTCTTATATATATGTTCATTTATGACATCTTGCATCCGTACACTTTGGTACGGCCAAATACACCAGGGGCTTAAGTTCCCCGCATTATGGTGATAAGTCCGAACACTTTCATAAGTGCGGCACACCGAACTTATAGCATTATATGCATCGGCTCCGAATCATGTCTTGGGTCAATAGTTGGGTTTGCCCGGCTCCCATGTTTTGGTACATTACGTTCCGTTTCATCCGCTAAGGTAGCACTGGGAGAACCACTGCGATTGCGCCCCGGTTGAGCTGGGCGAGCGCCTCAGTGGAGAAAGCTAAAACTGACCGTCATGATAAGGCGAGAGCTGGTCGCTGTTCGAGAGGTCTTTTCGAGTCCCTAAAGACTTATGCCGCTTAGAGGGAGGAACCGGCTTTGTCCGGCCCAGGCATGGATAGCGCCCCGAACTCGGTCTTCCAAACACTAGGGGCTTCGCCGAAATTTAAAATTATAGAATTCTATGGCTAAGTGAGAGTGTTCAAGTATTATAAGTCCGGTTGCCTCGTTCATTGTGTTGAGCGCCTCCCTAGATGGACCCAACAATCGGAACAAGAGTGCTCAAGTTTATCCCGAACACCCCAGCACTCGTGGCATGGGGGCTGAAGCCAATGACTTGCCATCTCTCAGATTTGATAAACGGCCGCACAGAAGGTAATATTTTAAATTAATAAGCATTGCTTAGCGCATATGAATAAAGTTTTCAGCGCACAGGATAACACATTGCGAGTCTACTCAAATATTACATCTTTGGAGCACTCACCCGCGATCATGCGGGCTCCCTTCAGGACACTCTTATAATACATTTCAGGCGTGCGATACTCCTTGCCCGCCGGCGGCGCGTCCGTTAGAAGCTTCTCAGCATCCATCCTGCCCAGTGCACTTTTGCATGGGCAAGGGCCCAACGAGCACCTTCAATGCAGGCGGAATGCTTGACGACTTCCACCCAGGGACACGCATCCACCAGCCGCCGCACCAGGCCGAAGTAGCTCCCAGGCATGGCCTCCTTGGGCCACAGCCGAACTATGAGGCCCTTCATGGCCTGTTCGGCTAGCTTGTGGAGCTCGACCAGCTGCTTCAGCTGGTCGCTAAGGGGCACCGGATGTCCGGCCTCAGCATACTGAGACCAGAAGACCTTCTCCATTGAGCTCCCCTCCTCGGCCCGGTAGAAAGCGGCAGCATCGGACACGCTGCGAGGCAGATCTGCAAATGCTCCTCGAGAGCTCCGAATTCGGGTAAGTAACAGGTAATTCACATTCACATGCTTGCTTTGCATGAAAAATGCCTTACCCGCCGCTAGTTTCGTCACCGCCTCGATTTCCTGGAGGGCCTTGTGGGCTTCGGCCTTAGCGGCTCTGGCACTCTCAAGAGCCGATGCAAGCTCGGACTCTCGAGTCTTCAAGTCGCGCTCCAAACTCTCATGCTTTTCCATGAGAGCCTGGAGCTCTTGCTGCACCTCCGCCACCCGTGCCTCCTGCTTCTCTCGCTCGGCTCGTTCCGCAGCCGCATTGCATTCGGCCGCGGACACGGCCTCCTTCAGGGTTGCCACCTCGTTCGTGGCCCCTGGATTACCCACGTTATCCTTGTTATTTCTCTTGCAACCAAAATCCTTTTCTGTAAGGTACATACTTAATATGGTGTTACTCACCTTCCTTGTCCTCGAGTTGCTTCTTGGCACGGCCGAGCTCACTCTCGGACTGCTTGAGGTTCTGCTTCAAAGCATCGACCTCCGTAGTCAGTGTGGCAGAAGTCAGTAGCGCAGCCTGCAATCCCATATTGACATATTTTTTAGACCTCCTGCGTATATCTTTTTAGATCCTCAGTCCGGCTTTTCTTTCAGAACACCGAACCGAGCATCAGGGGCTACTATCTATGTGGTATTATATTACATATTTTAAATTTCTTACCTCAAAGCCTGTTAGAAGGCTGCTGCAGGCTTCGGTCAGCCCGCTCTTGGCGAGCTGAACCTTCTGAATCACCGCACTCATGATAGTGCTGTGTTCTTCCTCGATGGAAGCGTCGTTGAGCGCCTCCAACAAGTTATCCGGTGCCTTCGGTTGGACGGGGGCCGCCGGTGTCACAGTATTGCCCTTCTTACGAAGGGGCCGCTTGCCGGACTCCGGAACCACTGCAGGTTCCGGTGCGAAGTCCGGGAGGTTGCCCTGAGGCACCTCCGGAGCCTCCCCCTCCTGGCGGGTCCCCTCCCGGGATCCCACCTCGGCGTCATCAGCATCACGAGGGGTGGAGGCGGTCGGAAGGGAATCCATATCTGACGTAGCCAAGGACCCGATCGACGAAGCGGGAAGATCGTCCTTGGCCGGACTACAGGTTGTATGCAGCATTAGAAGGCCACCACGTGGCAAAAAGAGAAATGGTAAATCATCAAGGAAGTCAGACACTTATGATCTTGCCAGGGGCTTGGCCCTTGAGGGCCACTCCTCGTCGCCATCGTCGGCGTTGGCGGAGCAGTCCGGAGGAAGGGTCCGTCCTTTCTTGGACCCTTCGGCCGCCCTCGTTCGGGAGGGCTTCCTCTTCTTCTCTCCCCCCGCTGGGGGAGAGGCCTCTGTCTCCTCCTCCTCGGGGGAGGAGTCTGCCTCGGAGTCATCGGACGATGAGTCCGATACCACCTGGCGCCGGGAACTCCTTCGGGTTCCCGTGGCCTTTTTCTTGGCCTTCTTCTCCGGCACCACGTAAAGTGCCGGGACCAGCAGCCCCGTCAAACGGGTGTCCGCGGGATCTTATGGAAGGGGAGCCGGACAGTTAACCTATCCGAACGTCTTCTGCCAGTCCTGTTAAAGGCATCGGGAGTTTAGATCCCACATAGAGTCAAACTATGAGAGAAATGAGTATCCCATAAAGGATAACATAGCTTACCTCGCTGGACGGGCGCTGCGTGCTGAATCCGCGATCTTCAGTTGCGGATGCGGGGGCTTCTCCGCCCTTGAACAACACCCTCCAGGCAGCTTCGTACGTCGTGTCAAAGAGCCCGCTCAAGGTCCGGTGCTGTGCCGGATCAAACTCCCACAAATTGAAGGCCCGTTGCTGGCAGGGGAGAATCCAGCGGACGAGCATGACCTGGATCACGTTGACAAGCTTAAGCTTCTTGTTCACCAGGGTCTGGAGACAAGACTGGAGTCCGGTCAGCTCCTCCGAACTACCCCATAGCAAGCCCTTCTCTTTCCAGGAGGTGAGCTGCATGGGGGTACCAGATCTGAACTCGGGGCCGCTACCCATTTAGGTTCACGTGGCTCGGTGATGTAGAACCACCCCGATTTCCACCCTTTGATGGATTCCACGAAGGCACCCTCAAGCCAAGTGACGTTGGGCATTTTGCCCACCATGGCGCCTCCTCACTCCGCTTGGACGCCCTTCACCACCTTCGGCTTGACATTGAAGGTCTTTAGCCACAAGCCGAAGTGGGGTTGGATGCAGAGGAAGGCCTCGCACACGACGATAAACGCCGAGACGTTGAGGATGAAGTTTGGCGCCAGATCGTGGAAGTCCAGGCCGTAGTAGTACATGAGCCCCCGGACAAAGGGGTGAAGTGGGAAGCCCAGTCCGCGGAGGAAGTGGGGAAGAAATACGACCCTCTCATGGGGCGGGGGGTGGGGATGAGCTGCCCCTCGTCGGGCAGCCGGTGTGCGATGTCGTCGGATAGGTATCCGGCGCTGCGCAGCTTCTCGATGTGCCCCTCCGTGACGGAGGAGGCCATCCACTTGCCTCCCGCTCCGGACATGGCTGGAGAAGGTTGAGGCGAGATGTGCAGACTTGGGCGCTAGAGCTCAAGTGCGCGGAGATGGATAAGCAAAGGAGGAAGAAGGCGTAGGTAAAAAAGGTGGATCCTTATCCCCTTATATATGGGCGGACGAAGACTATGCGTCCCGACCTGGTAAAACTCGCTTTTCTCCCAAGCGCCACAATCAATGGCACGGTTGGGTTACCCACGTCGGTATTGATGGGAATCCCGGAATAAGGGGAACACGATCTCTGCTTCGACAAGACGTGCCAAGGAAACCGCTTCGCTAAACGCGCTGAGGTGGTATAATAAAAACGATTCAAGTAAAGGCTTGGTAGTGGTGTGACGTCACGCCACAAAATACATCAGCAGATTGAACTTGTGTACATATTATTCTCTCTACGGTGGTATGTGGAATTTATTTTACGGAGCCGGACACTATCCTGGTGTTGACAATCTTCTATGAATTATTCGGAGGATGAACCCGCCTTGCATTGCCGATGCTCCATGGCCCGAGGGCTCTTTTTAGGAGGAGCTCGATCTGTGGCAACAGGAGTTGTTCTATCTCACCGCCCTCCAGGGGCAGCAGGCAGAAGCTGCCGCCTGCTTTTCGCTCGGGCCCTCCACAACGGCTGACGTCATGGGTCAACAAAGGGCTTGACTGGGGGCCGTCCAAAGACGTACCCATATTGCAGGGCCGGATTCGAGACCTCCAAGAGAGGGAGATTAATCTGGTCGTAGTGATGCAGGTTATGCTGATTCGGCGTCTTCTGCCCTACAAACGTCGCCCCCTCCGCCTGTGGGAATTCAATCCGGATGGACCACGAGCTCTTTAACACTTCATGGGTACGACACCCATGGAGATGTACAAATTGTTCTTTGGATCACAAGAGGTGTGTCCGGAATTGACCGAGGACGCCGGCTTAAGCTGCCATCGCTCGGATACTCAAGTAAGTAGCCCTGTGTCCGGACATACCGTTTGTTTGCATATCTTGGATTTGCCCTTTAACCAATCGTCCTTTGAACAGGAGTGGATAGCGCAAGCAAAACTGATACGTTGTCCGGCCCCCCTCCTGGAGACCGCGCCGGATCCCATGTTGGTCAAGATGCTGGAGGTTGCGCCCTCAGAGGAGGGCGAAGGGGAGAACAGAGAAACTACCGCCTCTACTAAGGAGGCTTTCGAGAAAGGGGGGATTGAGAATCCCTCCTTCCAGGGGGAGAAGAGGACTGCTTCCGAAGTTCCGGAGGCCAAGGCCTCAAAGCGGGGGAAGAAATCTTCACCAGAGGGTCCTACGCCAGGAGAAGCCCCGGCCGCACTATCTCCCCTAATGAATCAGCCCTCCAGCGAGCCGTAAGTAGAAAAAGGGGAGTTTTGTAATAAGGGACATCCCTATTTTTGCTTCTGAGGATAACCGAAGTTTTTACCTTGTAGTTCGGATCTCCGCCCTTCTCAGCTGAGCTCATCTTCGGGGGACCTTCGCCCGGAGATGATGGAGAGCGAGTCGCCTCCATCTGCCGCACCGCCAGGCGGGGCGGACGACCCTGAGGTGTCGTCGCGGAGGGTCTCCCCGAGTCCCGCAGAGCCGGAGAGTTCGGCACCAACTGATGTGCGGCCGAGGGAGCTGAAAAATCTGGTCGAGAGGGCGTCTATCTCAGAAGATCACCGTACATTAATGAGTATGGTGATTGAAAGAATTTCATCCGCTGAGAGCGGGTTGCATGATGCTGTCAGAAGTTTACTGGCGGGGTTTGAGGTACGTAAAAATGACATGCCTTTTGACAGTTTTGCACATAGAGTGCGCCCTGTATAGATAGTAGCCCCTGAGACTCGGTACGTTGTCAGAAGTGACAGCGTGCCGAGGATCATAATCTTAGTTTTAATATGTCGCCATTCCTATTCAGGGGGCGGAGCTTTCGGTGGCCAGCCGGACTGATAGAGTTGCCGAACTGAAGCGGCAACTGGATGTTGCGGATGCGGAAATCGCGCTGGTCAATAGACGACTTGACGAGTCACAAGGTAGGTTGTTTCTCCGTGGTCACCTAGTAAGGGAGCTGACGCCCACTCCTTACAACATGTATGCTTGATGCAGATGGTGCCGCTGCTATGGAGGACCTTCGGGCAGAGCTTGCTCGAGCCAAGGAGCAGGCCAGAAGGAGTGATGCGGCTGCCTCGAAGGCAGCCGAAGAGTTAAAAGCCGAAAAGGTTGCTCACTGCCGAAGCAGGGAGGAGATGGCCGGAATGGCCATGAAGCTGAAGGATGTTACCGACCGCTATGAGGTTCTTGAAAAAGAACGCCGAGCGGAGCAAGAGGACCTGAAGAAGGCCACCGCCGAAGCCAAGGATGCCCGTTCTGCAATGTGGGCTATAAAGGAGGAGCTGCGTCAGGCCGGAGACATTGCGGCTGGAAAGCCCTTTCTGCTGCGCAGGAAGTTCACAGATCAGAAGTATGCTCAGCTGGGCCAGCTGTGGGGTGCGGAGGATCCTTCTCTAGATTTGGCGGCGAGTGCAGCGGATGCGGTTGTGCACTTCTGGAGCCAAAAGAATCACGAGATGGAAGAGCTGTTTTGGTCTCAATTCCACAGTCCGGAGCATTCACTTCCGTTGACCGATCGGTTGGCTGAGTGGGCTGAGCTGAATAGATTGTCCGGACTTGCCATGACGGATGTAGTGGCTCATCTGTGGCCGGATAGGCCCAAGCAGAAGAGTTATTTAGGCTTATTGCAGCAATTCCTTGGGGCGGTGACGCATATCAAGGCGATGCAGCGGTCGGTATGCATAGAGGGTGCATGGACCCGTGTTAAGACATACTGGGCGGAGATGGATGCCACCGCTGTTGCATCCCGGGGTTCGGACGAGAGCCGGTTACCCGCCGAGCACTATTTTGGAGAAGTCCTGCAGGGCGCTCGTTTAATAGAGTCGCAGTGCTCAAAAAATGTTATGTTCAAATGACATGTATGATTTATGAAACGATATTCATAATATAAGTGCTTTTTATACTTGTGCGTTCAAGTATTGAAATATCTCCTGTGCGGCCGTTAATGTATACCTGTATATAACCTGAAAGATGGCAGTCTTCAACTTCAGCCCCCACGCACATGGTGCGGGGGTGTTTGCAAAAATAGCGCATTTTCACACTTAATCCAACGTCTTGGTCCTGTGAAGGAGGTGGTAGCGTAGCAAACTAGGCAGCCGGACTATAATGCTTTATCACTTTCACTTAGCCATAGGAGTTCGAAGGTGGGGCTACGATATAGCACCTAGGGGCACCGCTTTCTCCGAATTCGGGGTGCGTATGCGCCTGACCGGGAAACGGTCCTTCGTCAAAGCGGGGGAATTCTAGACATTCCGGTAGTCGATCGAGTGGTTGACCAGTCTCTCGCTATATCATGACAGTTAGTTTTCGGCTTTCTCTACTGAGGTGCTCGCCCGGCCGAACTGGGGCACAATCGCAGTAGTTCTCCTGGTGCCGCGTTAGCCGATGATACGGAACATAAGGCAACAAAACAGAAGAGCCGGGCAAACCCAACATTTGACCAAAGACATGATTCGGAGCTGATGCATATAAGGCCTAACTCGAGACGCTGAACACTCCCTAAGGTATTCGGTCTTTATGATAACGGACAGAACAATGCCCTAAGCCCCTAGTGTCCAGGTACGGGCGAAAATTTCTGACGCGGCCGCTGCCAAAACGCCAGCCTCCTCATCGGTTATGGTAGGAAACCGGGGGATGTGTATCAACAAGAGACAGTAAGAAAGGTTTATGCAGGGTCTTAATCTGAAAAGAATCCTTGCAACGGGTCCCTGCTGCACGTCTACGCCTGTGTCTCCGTTGTGCTGTATCCTGGACGGGTGTAGCACGCTGTTCATCTGTAAAAGAGAAGAACTTAGTTTGGAAAGATATCGTGCAAGAAATGTATTTAAAACAGAGCATGAAAGAATGAATGAAGTTGAGCTTTTATTGGTTCTCATTGTTCATGCTCACAGCCCCTTGTAAAGGGGTATGCGGCTAGGAAGCCCCTAGTTTATTTATGCCGGACTCGCCTAGCCGTTTCCGTGGTCTTAAGAGACCTTTCAAAGAGATAATGTCGTGTGGACCGGGCATTTTAAGTGTAAGAGACGCTAATGCGGTATTGCGTTAAAGCGGGCGAAAGCTTCACATCCCAATAGTGCTTGATGGCTACTTTTAAATGGGGCGATATGGAAGATTAGCTTTTCGCGACGGAAGTTGTCGGATGAACCGAACACAACTTCTAGTAGTAAGGAGCCCGTGCAATTGGCGTAAGGGCCTGGCGTCGCTCCTTTGAAGGAAGTGCTGCTATGGCGAATTTTGATAGGGTCTATCCCCATCCTGCGGATTGTGTCCAGATATAGCAGGTTTAAATCGCTGCCGCCATCCATTAGGACTTGTGTAAATTATAGTCCGTCGATTATAGGATCCAATATCAAAGCAGTCCATCCTGCGTTTCGAATGCTTCTGGAGTAATCCAAATGGTCGAAAGTAATTGGTTTTGACATCCAATCTCGGGATTCCGCTGGGGTGGACCGTGCGGCGCGTACTTTAGCAGGTGCCGCACTATTGTTCCGTATTATCACGTGAAGTGAGTTTATAGTTTTGACTTCTTGTGGCAAAGTCTTTTGTTTTCCGGCGCTCTGCTTGTGGGGTTCGTCATCGTCTTCGCTTTGTGTGTCGAGCCCCTTGTGTTCGGCGTTAAGTCGGCCGGACTGTTTGAAGACAAAACAATCTCGGTGGGTATGGTTCGCAGGCTTCCCGGGGGTACTATGGATTTGACATATCCTATCCAAAATTTTGTTTAGGTTGGATAGCTCGTCACTGTTGTCCTTAATAGGCAGTGTTTTGTTGTTCGGCCGAGAGCTTTTGAACCCGGCGTTGACCGTCGTGCTCTTTGGGCCATTTTCTTTACTTCGGCGCTGATCTTTTCTGCGTCGTGATTTCCCATTTCCATCTCTAACCTCGGATGTACTCGGGTCGCTGGTGTTGCATCTTGCCAGCCAGCTATCTTCTCCCGCGCAAAAGCGGGTCATGAGGTTCGTTAGCGCGGCCATTGTTCTTGGTTTCTCCTGGCCGAGGTGTCTGGCGAGCCATTCGTCTCGGACGTTATGTTTAAAAGCTGCTAAGGCTTCGGCGTCCGGACAGTCGACTATTTGGTTCTTTTTGGTGAGGAACCTGTTCCAGAATTTGCGTGCTGACTCTCCGGGCTGTTGAGTTATGTGACTTAAATCGTCTGCATCTGGAGGGTGGACATAAGTCCCCTGAAAATTTGCTCTAAATGCATCCTCGAGCTCTTTCCAACTTCCAATAGTATTTTCTGGGAGGCTTTTGATCCAATGCCGAGCTGGCCCTTTGAGCTTGAGGGGTACGTATTTTATGGCATGGAGATCGTCTCCCCTAGCCATATGTATGTGTAGGATGTAGTCCTCAATCCAGACTCCGGGGTCTGCTGTTCCGTCGTATGCCTCTATGTTTACGGGCTTAAAACCCGCTGGAAATTCATGATCCAGTACCTCATCGGTGAAACATAGTGGGTGTGCGGCGCCCCTGTATTTAGGTGTGTCGTTATCTTCGAATACTCGGCGTGTTGTGTTGCTTCCTGGAGCCCCCTTTTTTGGCCCATAAATAGACCTGACCGGGCCATCGTTTTTGCGCGGATCTTTATGTGTATCATGTGCCAGCTTGTGTGCGGCGCCGCTTGCCGCTCTTAGCCTGTCATCTGGTCGTCTATCCGGCCAGGCGGCCTCTTTGCTTTTTGATTGTGGTGGCTCAACGGCCTCCTCGTCGAATTCGGGCAACAGCTTACGCTTCAGATAGCTCTTTGCTTGGTGACTATTGCCGTATTTGTCTGCGGTCTTGAGTACTTTGCTCCATCTCATTCTGAGTACGTCTTCCACTGTTTTGAGCTTCCGCTTCTGCTTCTTCGAACTTCTTGCAGTGGGGACGAGCCTTTTGTGAAGGTTCTTATGCTCCGGTGTGAAGGAAATATGCCCTAGAGGCAATAATAAAGTTATTATTTATTTCCTTATATCATGATAAATGTTTATTATTCATGCTAGAATTGTATTAATCGGAAACATGATACATGTGTGAATACATAGACAAACATATAGTCACTAGTATGCCTCTACTTGACTAGCTCATTAATCAAAGATGGTTATGTTTCCTAACCATAGACATGTGTTGTCATTTGATTAATGGGATCACATCATTAGAAGAATGATGTGATTGACATGACCCGTTCCGTTAGCCTAGCACTTGATCGTTTAGTATACTGCTATTGCTTTCTTCATGACTTATACAAAGTTCCTACAACTATGAGATTGTGCAACTCCCGTTTAGCGGAAGAACACTTTGTGTGCTACCAAACGTCACAACGTAACTGGGTGATTATAAAGGTGCTCTACAGCTGTTTCCGAAGGTACATGTTGGGTTGGCATAATTCGAGATTAGGATTTGTCACTCCGATTGTCGGAGAGGTATCTCTGGGCCCTCTCAGTAATACTCATCACCTAAGCCTTGCAAGCATGTAACTAATGAGTTAGTTATGAGATGATGTATTACGGAACGAGTAAAGAGACTTGCCGGTAACGAGATTGAACTAGGTATTGGATACCGACGATCAAATCTCGGGCAAGTAACATACCGATGACAAAGGGAACAAAGTATGTTGTTATGCGGTTTGACCGATAAAGATCTTCGTAGAATATGTAGGAACCAATATGGGCATCCAGGTCCCACTATTGGTTATTGACCAAGAATGGTTCTAGGTCATGTCTACATAGTTCTCGAACCCGTAGGGTCCGCACGCTTAACGTTTCGATGACAGTTTTATTATGAGTTTATAAGTTTTGATGTACCGAAGGTTGTTTGGAGTCCCAGATGAGATCACGGACATGACGAGGAGTCTCGAAATGGTCGAGACATAAATATTGATATATTGGACGACTATATTCGGACACCGGAAAAGTTCCGGGTGATTTTGGAGAAAACCGGAGTGCCGGGGGGGTTACCGGAACCCCCCGGGAGAGTATTGGGCCTATGGGCCTTAGGGGAAAGGAGAGAGGGGCGGCCAGCATGGGCCGCGCGCCCCCTCCCCCCTCTGGTCCGAATTGGACTAGGAGGGGGGGCGGCGCCCTCCCCCCCCTTTCCTTCCCCCTCTCCCCCTTCCTTCCCCCTCCTAGTAGGAGTAGGAAAGGAGGAGTCCTACTCCTACTAGGAGGAGGATTCCTCCTCCCTTGGCGCGCCCAAAGGGGCCGGCCGGCCTCCCCCCTTCCTCCTTTATATACGGGGGCAGGGGGCACCCGATAGACACACAAGTTGATCTACGGATCGTTCCTTAGCCGTGTGCGGTGCCCCCCCCCCCCACCATATTCCACCTCGGTCATATCGTCGCGGAGTTTAGGCGAAGCCCTGCGCCGGTAGAACATCATCATTGTCACCACGCCGTCGTGCTGACGGAACTCATCCCCGATGCTTTGCTGGATTGGAGCCCGGGGGTCGTCATCGAGCTGAACGTGTGCTGAACACAGAGGTGCCATACGTTCGGTGCTTGGATCGGTCGGATCGTGAAGACGTACGACTACATCAATCACGTTGTCATAACGCTTCCGCTTTCGGTCTATGAGGGTACGTGGAAACACTCTCCCCTCTCGTTGCTATGTCATCACCATGATCTTGCATGTGCGTAGGAAATTTTTTGAAATTACTACGTTCCCCAACAGTGGCATCCGAGCCTAGGTTTTATGCGTTGATGTTATATGCACGAGTAGAACACAAGTGAGTTGTGGGCGATACAAGTCATACTGCTTACTAGCATGTCATACTTTGGTTCAGCGGTATTGTGAGATGAAGCGGCCCGGACCGACATTACGTGTACGCTTACGCGAGACTGGTTTCACCATTACGAGCACTCGTGCTTAAAGGTGACTGGCGGGTGTCTGTCTCTCTCACTTTAGCTGAATCGAGTGTGGCTACGCCCGGTCCTTGCGAAGGTTAAAACAGCACCAACTTGACGAACTATCGTTGTGGTTTTTTGATGCGTAGGTAAGAACGGTTCTTGCTAAGCCCGTAGCAGCCACATAAAATTTGCAACAACAAAGTAGAGGACGTCTAACTTGTTTTTGCAGGGCATGTTGTGATGTGATATGGTCAAGACATGATGCTATATTTTATTGTATGAGATGATCATGTTTTGTAACCGAAGTTATCGGCAACTGGCAGGAGCCATATGGTTGTCGCTTTATTGTATGAAATGCAAGCGCCCTGTAATTGCTTTACTTTATCACTAAGCGGTAGCGATAGTCGTAGAAGCAATAGATGGCGTAACGACAATGATGCTACGATGGAGATCAAGGTGTCACGCCGGTGACGATGGTGATCATGACGGTGCTTCGAAGATGGAGATCACAAGCACAAGATGATGATGGCCATATCATATCACTTATATTGATTGCATGTGATGTTTATCCTTTATGCATCTTATCTTGCTTTGATTGACAGTAGCATTTTAAGATGATCTCTCACTAATTATCAAGAAGTGTTCTCCCTGAGTATGCACCGTTGCGAAAGTTCTTCGTGCTGAGACACCACGTGATGATCAGGTGTGATAGGCTCTACGTTCAAATACAACGGGTGCAAAACATTTGCACACGCGGAATACTCAGGTTATACTTGACGAGCCTAGCATATACAGATATGGCCTCGGAACACGGAGACCGAAAGGTCGAGCGTGAATGATATAGTAGATATGATCAACATAGCGATGTTCACCATTGAAACTACTCCATCTCACGTGATGATCGGACATGGTTTAGTTGATTTGGATCACGTGATCACTTAGATAACTAGAGAGATGTCTGTCTAAGTGGGAGTTCTTAAGTAATATGATTAATTGAACTTAAATTTATCATGAACTTAGTCCTGGTAGTATTTTGCAAATTATGTTGTAGATCAATAGCTTGTGTTGTTGCTTTCATATGTTTATTTTGATATGTTCCTAGAGAAAATTGTGTTGAAAAATGTTAGTAGCAATGATGCGGATTGAATCCGTGATCTGAGGTTTATCCTCATTGCTGCACAGAAGAATTATGTCCTTAATGCACCGATAGGTGACAGACCTATTGCAGGAGCAGATGTAGACGTTATGAACGTTTGGCTAGCTCAATATGATGACTACTTGATAGTTTAGTGCACCATGCTTAACGGCTTAGAATCGGGACTTCAAAGACGTTTTAAACGTCATGGACCATATGAGATGTTCCAGGAATTGAAGTTAATATTTCAAGCAAATACCCGAGTTGAGAGATATGAAGTCTCCAACAAGTTCTATAGCTAAAAGATGGAGGAGAATCGCTCAACTAGTGAGCATGTGCTCAGATTGTCTGGGTACTTCAATCGCTTGAATCAAGTGGGAGTTAATCTTCCAGATAAGAGAGTGATTGACAGAATTCTCTAGTCACCATCACTAAGTTACTAGAACTTCGTGATGAACTATAGTATGCAAGGGATGACGAAAACGATTCCCAAGCTCTTCGTGATGTTGAAATCGACGAAGGTAGAAATCAAGAAAGAGCATCAAGTGTTGATGATTGACAAGTCCACTAGTTTCAAGAAAAGGGCAAAGGGAAAGAAAAGGAAACATCAAGTAGAATGGCAAACAAGTTGTCACTCCCATGAAGAAGACCAAAGCTGGACCAAAGCCTGAAACTGAGTGCTTACACTGCAAAGGAAATGGTCACCGGAAGCGGAAATGCCCTGAATATTTGGTGGATAAGAAGGATGGCAAAGTGAACAAGAGTATATTTGATATACAGGTTATTGATGTGTACCTTACTAGTGTTTATAGTAGCCCCTGAGTATTTGATACTTGTTCGGTTGCTAAAAATTAGTAACTCGAAACAGGAGATACAGAATAAACAGAGACTAGTTGAGGGTGAAGTGACGATGTATGTTGGAAGTGGTTCCAAGATTGATCTCATCATCATCGCACACTCCCTATACTTTCGTGATTAGTGTTAAACCTAAATAAATGTTATTTGGCGTTTGCGTTGAGCATGAATATGATTTGATCATGTTTATTGCGATATGGTTATTCATTTAAAGTTAGAGAATAATTATTATTCTATTTACATGAATAAGACCTTGATGGTCATACACCCAATGAACATAGTTTGTTGGATCTCGATCGTAGTGATACACATATTCATAATATTGATGCCAAAAGATGCAAAGTTAATAATGATAGTGCAACTTATTTGTGGCACTGCCGTTTGGGTCATATCGGTGTAAAGCGCATGAAGAAAATCCATAAAGATGGATTTTTGGAATCACTTGGTTATGAATCATTTGATGCTTGCGAACCGTGCCTTTTGGGCAAGATGACTAAAACTCCGTTCTTCGGAACAATGGAACGAGCTACTGACTTGTTGGAAATAATACATACCGATGTATGCGATCCAATGAGTGTTGATGCTCGCGGCAAGTACCGTTATTTTCTGACCTTCACAAGATGATTTGAGCAGATATTGGTATATCTACTTGATGAAACATAAGTCTGAAATAGTTGAAACGTTCAAAGAATTTCATAGTGAAGTGGAAAAATCATCGTAACAAGAAAATAAAGTTTCTGCGATCTGATCGCGGAGACGAGTATTTGAGTTATGAGTTTGGTCTTCAATTAAAACAATGTGGAATAGTTTTACAGCTCATGCCACCTGGAACACCACAACGTTATGGTGTGTCCGAACGTCGTAACCGCACTTTATTGGATATGGTGCGATCTATGATGTCTCTTACTAATTTACCATTATTGCTTTGGGGTTATGCATTAGAGACAGCTGCATTCACGTTAAAAGGGAACCATCTAAATCCATTGAGACGACACCATATGAACTGTGGTTTAGCAAGAAACCCAAGTTGTCATTTCTTAAAGTTTGGGGCTGCGATGCTTATATGAAAAAGTCTCATCCTGATAAGCTCAAACCCAAATTGGAGAAGTGCGTCTTCATAGAATACACGGAAGAGACATTGGGTACACCTTCTATCACAGACTGAGGGCAAGATTTTCGTTGCTAAATTCGGATCCTTTCTAGAGAAGGAGTTTCTCTCGAAAGAAGTGAGTAGGAGGAAAGTAGAACTTGATGAGGTAACTGTACCTTCTCCCGAATTGGAAAATAGTTCATCACTGAAATCAGTTCCAGTGATTCCTACACCAATTAGTGAGGAAGCTAATGATGATGATCATGAAACTTCAGATCAAGTTACTACCGAACTTTGTAGATCTTCCAGATTAAGATCCGCACCAGAGTGGTACGGTAATCCTATTCTGGAAGTCATGTTACTAGACCATGATGAACCTACGAACTATGAGGAAGCGATGATGAGCCCAGATTCCGCGAAATGGCTTGAGGCCATAAAATCTGAGATATGATCCATGTATGAGAACAAAGTATGGACTTTGATTGACTTGCTCGATGATCAGCAAGCCATGTTAAATAAATGGATCTTCAAGAAGAAGACGGACACTGATAGTAGTGTTACTATCTACTGAGCTTGACTTGTTGCGAATGGTTTCCAACAAATTTAAGGTGTTGAATACGATGAGATTTTCTCACTCGTATCGAAGCTTAAGTCTGTCTGAATCATGTTAGCAATTGCTAGATTTTATGAAATCTGGCAAATGGATGTCAAAACTGCATTCCTTAATGGATTTATTAAAGAAGAGTTGTATATGATGCAACCAGAAAGTTTTTGTCAATCCTAAAGATTCTAACAAAGTGTGCAAGCTCCAGCAATCCATCAATGGACTGGTGCAAACATCTCGGAGTTGGAATATACGCTTTGATGAGTTGATCAAAGCATATGGTTTTATACAGACTTTTGAAAAGGCATGTATTTACAAGAAAGTGAGTGGGAGCACTACAACATTTCTGATAAGTATATATGAATGACATATTGTTGATCGGAAATAATGTAGAATTATTCTGCAAACCATAAAGGAGTGTTTTAAAGGAGTTCTTTAAAAGAAAGACTTCAGTAAAAGCTACTTACATATTGAGCATCAAGATCTATTAAGATAGATCAAGACGCTTGATAAGATTTTCAATGAGTACATACCTTGGCAAAATTTTGAAATAGTTCAAGATGGAACAGTCAAAGAAAGAGTTCTTGCCTGTGTTGCAAAGGTGTGAAATTGAGTAAGACTCAAATCCCGACCACGGTAGAAAATAGAAAAGAGAATGAAAGTCATTCCCTATGCCTCAGTCATAGGTTCGATAAAGTATGCTATGCTATGTACCAGACCTATTGTATACCTTGCTCTGAATTTGGCAAGGGAGTACAATAGTGATCTAGGAGTAGATCACTGGACATTGGTCAAAATTATCCTTAGTGGAATAAGGATATGTTCCTCGATTATGGAGGTGACAAAAGGTTCATCGTAAAGGGTTACGTTGATACAAGTTTTGGCACTAATCCAGGTGACTCTAAGTCTTAATCTGGACACATATTGAAAGTGGGAGAAATTAGCTAGAGTAGCTCCGTGCAGAGCATTGTGGACATAGAATATTTTGCAAAATACATACGGCTCTGAATATGACAGATCCGTTGACTAAACTTCTCTCACAAGCAAAACATGATCATACCTTAGTACTCTTTGGGTGTTAATCACATAGCAATGTGAACTAGATTATTGACTCTAGTAAACCCTTTGGGTGTTGGTCACATGACGATGTGAACTATGGGTGTTAATCATATACAGATATGAATATTGATGTTAAATCACATGGCGATGTGAACTAGATTATTGACTCTAGTGCAAGTGGGAGACTGAAGGAAATATGCCCTAGAGGCAATAATAAAGTTATTATTTATTTCCTTATATCATGATAAATGTTTATTATTCATGCTAGAATTGTATTAACCGGAAACATGATACATGTGTGAATACATAGACAAACATATAGTCACTAGTATGCCTCTACTTGACTAGCTCATTAATCAAAGATGGTTATGTTTCCTAACCATAGACATGTGTTGTCATTTGATTAATGGGATCACATCATTAGAAGAATGATGTGATTGACATGACCCATTCCGTTAGCCTAGCACTTGATCGTTTAGTATACTGCTATTGCTTTCTTCATGACTTATATAAAGTTCCTACAACTATGAGATTGTGCAACTCCGGTTTACCGAAAGAACACTTTGTGTGCTACCAAACGTCACAACGTAACTGGGTGATTATAAAGGTGCTCTACAGGTGTTTCCGAAGGTACATGTTGGGTTGGCATAATTCGAGATTAGGATTTGTCACTCCGATTGTCGGAGAGGTATCTCTGGGCCCTCTTGGTAATACTCATCACCTAAGCCTTGCAAGCATGTAACTAATGAGTTAGTTATGAGATGATGTATTACGGAACGAGTAAAGAGACTTGCCGGTAACGAGGTTGAACTAGGTATTGGATACCGACGATCAAATCTCGGGCAAGTAACATACCGATGACAAAGGGAACAAAGTATGTTGTTATGCGGTTTGACCGATAAAGATCTTCGTAGAATATGTAGGAACCAATATGGGCATCCAGGTCCCGCTATTGGTTATTGACCGAGAATGGTTCTAGGTCATGTCTACATAGTTCTCGAACCCGTAGGGTCCGCACGCTTAACGTTTCGATGACAGTTTTATTATGAGTTTATAAGTTTTGATGTACCAAAGGTTGTTCGGAGTTCCAGATGAGATCACGGACATGACGAGGAGTCTCGAAATGGTCGATACATAAAGATTGATATATTGGATGACTATATTCGGACACCGGAAAAGTTCCGGCTGATTTTGGAGAAAACCGGAGTGCCGGGGGGTTACCGGAACCCCCCGGGAGAGTATTGGGCCTATGGGCCTTAGGGGAAAGGAGAGAGGGGCGGCCAGCATGGGCCGCGCGCCCCCTCCCCCCTCTGGTCCGAATTGGACTAGGAGGGGGGCGGCGCCCCCCCCCCCCCCTTTCCTTCCCCCTCTCCCCCTTCCTTCCCCCTCCTACTAGGAGGAGGATTCCTCCTCCCTTGGCGCGCCCAAAGAGGCCGGCCGGCCTCCCGCCTCCCTCCTTTATATACGGGGACAGGGGGCACCCCATAGACACACAAGTTGATCTACGGATCGTTCCTTAGCCGTGTGCGGTGCCCCCCTCCACCATATTCCACCTCGGTCATATCGTCGCGGAGTTTAGGCGAAGCCCTGCGCCGGTAGAACATCATCATCGTCACCACGCCGTCGTGCTGACGGAACTCATCCCCGACGCTTTGCTGGATTGGAGCCCGGGGGTCGTCATCGAGCTGAATGTGTGCTAAACACGGAGGTGCCGTACGTTCGGTGCTTGGATCGGTCGGATCGTGAAGATGTACGACTACATCAACCGCGTTGTCATAACGCTTCCGCTTTCGGTCTACGAGGGTACGTGGACACACTCTCCCCTCTCGTTGCTATGCCATCACCATGATCTTGCGTGTGCGTAGGAAATTTTTTGAAATTACTACGTTCCCCAACACGGTGATGTGTCCGGCGTGAGATCGTCTGGACTGTTGTTTTCGCCGGGGATGGGTTGCTTGTCCAATTCATCCCGTTCAGATGGTTGCTTGGTTGCATGTTCGTCGTCCACTGGTTGGCGCTGCTCTACGGCTGGGTCATTATTGGTGCTGTTGTTATCGAGGCGAGACTTCGGGCGGCGCTTGCATCGTCGTTTTGGTTGCTTCTCCGCGTCCCGTTGTTCCTCGTTATCACTTCCTTTTGGTGTATCCACCATGTATATGTCATGAGTTGAGGTGGCTTTCCAGTTCCCCGTAGGCGCTGGTTCTTGGTCGTCTCCGGCATTGTCGTCCGTACCGTCGATGTCTTCGGAGTCGAAGTCTAGCATGTCGGTTAAATCGTCGACAGTGGCTATAAAGTGGGTGGTGGGTGGGCTTTGATTTTCTTCGTCGTCTGCATCCCAGCCATCCTGACCGCAATTCGGCCAGGGCTCTCCTGATAGCGAGAGATACTTTAGCGAATTCAGGATGTCGCCAAAAGGTGAGTGTTGAAAGATGTCTGCGGCGGTGAACTCCATGATCGGCGCCCACTCGGGTTCGATTGGAGGGGGCGCGGGAGGTTCGGAGTCCGGCGAGGAGTATGGCACCTCGGAGTCACGAGCCTCGCCAGGGACAAAGTCAGTATTCAGCTCCATCGCCGTAGAGGTTGCAGCCCCCGAGGCGGTGTCCAGCCACCCGTCCTCGATCTGGGCAGCCGGCTCCGAATTGAGGATTGGAGCGGACTCGTGTGCGGCCTCCAGGGCACTGTCCGGCAGTAGAGTTAAATCATGCCCATCGTGACAGTGCGGCGCGCTCGGCTGTGGCTCGAATCCGTCGAAGATCAACTCTCCGCGAATGTCAGCCGTGAAGTTAAGGCTTCCAAATCTGACCTGATGGCCAGGGGCGTAGCTTTCAATCTGCTCCAGATGGCCAAGCGAATTGGCCCGCACTGCAAAGCCGCCGAATACGGAGATCTGTCCGGGAAGAAAAGTCTCACCCTAGACTGCGTCGTTGTTGATGATCGAAGGAGCCATCAAGCCTATCGGTGATGACACAGAGGAACTCTCAATGAAAGCACCAATGTCGGTGTCAAAACCGGCGGATCTCGGGTAGGGGGTCCCGAACTGTGCGTCTAGGCGGATGGTAACAGGACTCAAGGGTCACGATGTTTTTACCCAGGTTCAGGCCCTCTCGATGGAGGTAAAACCCTACTCCTGCTTGATTGATATTGATGATATGGGTAGTACAAGAGTGGATCTACCACGAGATCAAGGAGGCTAAACCCTCGAGTCTAGCCTATGGTATGATTGTTGTTCGTCCTATGGACTAAAACCCTCTGGTTTATATAGACACCGGAGAGGGCTAGGGTTACACAGAGTCGGTTACAATGGTAGGGGATCTACATATCCGTATTGCCAAGCTTGCCTTCCACGCCAAGGAAAGTCCCATCCGGACACGGGACGAAGTCTTCAATCTTGTATCTTCATAGTCTTGGAGTCCGGCCGATGATGATAGTTCGGCTATCCGGACACCCCCTAGTCCAGGACTCCCTCAATGGGGATTGTGTGGAGAAGACAAAAAAGGAGAAAGTCTCACATTGACGAGGCTAATCAACGGGCTATGGAGATTCCCATCAATTGATGTCAACATGAGGAGTAGGGATTGCCATGCAATAGATGGGCCTTTTTTTCTTTTATTTGGGCCTTTCTCTTTCTTTTTTTTGGCCTCCCCTTTTTTTCGTCCGGAGTCTCATCCCGACTTGTGGGGGAATCATAGTCTCCATCATCCTTTCCTACATTGGGACAATGCTCTAATAATGATGATCATCACACTTTTATTTTTCTTACAACTCAACAATTACAACTCGATACTTAGAACAAAGTATGACTCTATATAAATGCCTCCGGCGGTGTACCGGGATGGTGCAATGAATCAAGAGTGACATGTATGAAAAATAATGCATGGTGGCTTTGCCACAAATACGATGTCAACTACATGATCATGCAATGGCAATATGACAAAAGTAATGTATGTCATCATGATGATGGAAGTTGCATGGCAATATATCTCGGAATGGCTATGGAACAGCCATGATAGGTAGGTATGGTGGCTGTTTTGAGGAAGATATAAGGAGGTTTATGTGTGATAGAGCATATCGTATCACGGGGTTTGGATGCACCGGCGAAGTTTGCACCAACTCTCAAGGTGAGAAAGGGCAATGCACGGTACCGAAGAGGCTAGCAAAGGCGGAAAGGTGAGAGTGCGTATAATCCATTGAATCAACATTAGTCAAAAGAACTCATATACTTATTGCAAAAATTTAGAAGTCATCAAAAACCAAGTACTACGCGCATGCTCCTAGGGGGATTGATTGGTGGGAAAAGACCATCTCTCGTCCCCGACCGCCACTCATAAGGATGCACAAGCCAGGTACTCTTCATGTTTCAAATTTGTTACACAACTTTAACCATACGTGCATGCTACGGGACTTGCAAACTTCAACACAAGCATTTCTCAAATTCACAATTACTCAACTAGCACGACTTTGATATTATCACCTCCATATCTCAAAACAATTATCAAGCATCAGTCTTATCTTAGTATTCAATTCACTCAAAAAAAGTTTCACATATCTTGAATACCAAGTATATTTACATTAAGCAAATTACCATGCTATTTAAGACTCAAAATAATATAAGTGAAGTATGAGAGTTCATCTATTTCTTCAAAATAAAACTACCACCATGTTCTAAAAGATATAAATGATGCACTAGAGCAAATGACAAACTACTCCGAAAGATATAAGTGAAGATCAATGAGTAGCTAAATAATTATGCAACTAGGCGAAGACTCTCTCTCATTTAATAATTTCAGATCTTGATACTTTATTCAAACAGCAAGCAAAGCTAAATAAAACTACATTGCAAGGATAGCACAACTCATGTGAAGAAGCAAAAACTTAGGCTCAACCGATACTAACCGATAGTTGTTGAAGAAGAAAGGTGAGATGCCTACCGGGGCATCCCCAAACTTAGATGCTTGAGACTTCTTGAAATATTATCTTGGGGTGCCTTGGGAATCCCCAAGCTTGAGCTTTTGTGTCTCCTTAATTCCTCTCATATCATGGTTTCTCTTTTTATCAAAAGCTTCATTCACAACAAACTCAACAAGAACTCGTGAGATAGATTAGTATAAACCAATGCAAAACCTTATCATTTTCTACTGTAACAAATCACTTAAATAATTATTCAACATTGCATACTAAATGCCTCTGCATATTTAATACTCCTATCTTCAAATAGAATCATTAAACAAGCAAACAATTGCAAACAATGCAACCATAACAGCAATCTGCCAAAACAGTACAGTCTGTAAAGAATGCAATAGTCATCATACTTCCCTAATTCCAAAAATTATGAACTAAAATTCTCACTGTAATAAATTTATCAGAGCTCAATATGCAAAAAGATTCAACATTATACCACTCTCTGACTTTTCTAGGGAATTTTTGCAACAGCGGTAAAAATTCTGTTTTTCAAACAGCAACATGTATACTAGCAAAATAAGCATGGCAAAGGCTATCCTTGACTTTTTTTATTGAAACTAAAGATGCAAAACATCTATCTATTATATTATTAAAACGACAGAAAAGGAACGGTTGAAATTAACCGGTGTAAAGTTATAGTATTTCAACGGCTGAGATCCACCAGGTGAAATATGCATATGCAATTGACTACCCGTACAATCACAAGCATGCACGAGATGGACTGCATATGGGCACACATATGTATTGTGAGTCCAATACAATTACGTGTGTGCTGCATGTCCCAATTGGAAAGTAAAAAGGCAAAACAAATAATAAGATATTTTTAGAACGACGGACAGCTGAGAATTATCAGCTAAAGTCTCCGTACAAGATATTGGCTTCGGAGATAAAAGCACTAGCACGGACCGGATGAACAATTACGTACTGTCCAAGTCCAGTACAATTAGTATGAGCCCTACGTGTGCTGCATGTCCGGATTGGAAAGCAAAAAGGGTAAATAAAAAAAATGAAGTGCTTACAGTACAGGCTACTACTACTAATCCCATGAGGTGTACCTGCAATCAACGAACATGGTAAATTGAGTAATTTATTTATGGGCTTCATACACGCTGTGACCTAATGGCTTGGCGACATGGATGCAGGGATTGAATGGGATAGGTAAGTCAAATTATTTTCTGAAATTTTTTGTGCTAATTCAAAAGTATTTTAAAATTGATATACATATACTTCGTTGAATTTCTCGGTTTATTACAATAACTCTGATAAAAAAAGCTGACATGTCCTTAAAAACATTGGCACCATATACAATTGAATAAATACTTATCAATTGATCACGGTGATAGCTATTCATACGCCAGATTCTTCTAATTTTTAATAATATGTTTTGTGATAATCATTTTTTTGTTAAATGTCGGGTTAAAATGAAGTACTAACAAGCCGAGCAAACAACATATTTGCATGGCTAGATGTGTTATCTATTATTAGATATATACGTCGTATCTGATAATAATTTTGAGATATTTTTAAGATGTTAGATCAAAAATCAATTGCCGGTCGTGATGATAATGAATTATCTATCAAATATTTTACACATGTTAAATCTAAGATAACTAGCGTTGTGCCCGCGCATTTGCGCGGCTAGATTGACTATATATATATTTTGTATCGAATTTGTTTCCATGCCAACTATGTGTCCTCTCTCTCAAGTATTATCTGACTTAATTAATTTTCTACTAACCATATATCATATAAATATACTGAAGTCAAACGCAAGTCTCCAGGAAACTTGATCGTTATAGTACCGGGTACATTATTGTTTGTTGATAAAAATAACTTGTAGACTTCAATATCATATCAACCCTCATGTTTCTGAGAAATTCTCCACCAAGAATTAAATCTAAACATGAATGGATTCTAGGCACCAATTCTTCTCTTCTCGTGTTAAACCAAAATGTATGCAAAAATGATTCTACCACGATTAATCTTACAGTTACATATTTCATCACGTGTGGACAAATGTCATGCCTTTTTTTGTCAATGATTTTTCCATGATAAGTGACGTATAGTTAACTAAAAATAACCATTCATTTATATATTTTACTGTGTGTTTGACGGGAACGATGCGTGCTTATGGTATTTTTTGTATTGTGTTTTCTTTCTGAACCTCCTATCACATGCCATGTTTGGGTGTTTTTTAGTGCTAGACGCCGATGACAAATGTAATGCCTTCTTTTCCTATCAATCGTTTACTATTAGTATGGTGACTTGTAGATAGATTCATGTATTCGGTGTGGTGCTTTAGTCATCCTTATTCCTCCCATGGACTGATTTCTTTCCTAGAACTAATTACTATGTCTTCATATGATGCGTCTACTACTACCTCATGTGTGTGCATGCCTTCATTAGATCATACGGAAACGCATGAGGAAAGAACACAATCTATTTTAACAAACCTGATACCTTGGGCGTTTGGTTCAAACAATTCTTTTGATGGACCTCCATTTGTAAACTTGGGGTCAAATCATGCGATTAGAAAATAATGGGAGTGCAAGGGATGCAAATTGCAGTTACACAGTGAGTCGTCAAATCCTCCCTCCAAGGTCATCTGAGGCATGCCAGGCTTGCGCCTGTGTTTGTGGTGTTTGGGGTTGCCCTCCATCCTCGCTATGGTCATCAAATTTTGTTGCCTATCACGAAATCGATAACAGCATAGTGGACCTGAACCATGGGCTTTCGACACCATAGACCTTGACATAGATTCAGGACACCTTGTGTGCTCGTCTTCTGCGCCGGTGCTAGATCACTATCATCTTTGGAGCTCATCACATAATTTATGTTTGGTCGTTTCAGGGGTTGCTGCCATCTTCAGATCCAATCCGGCTTCTAGTTCCCACCGAATAACCTTTAATTTGTGTGCTTCTCCAGTTTTCTGACCATGCACAAAATCTAGACGCGAGATAACTTCCACTGGTGGAATACTATTTGCTGATGCTTTGTATACATCAGTGACACGCTTATCCAATATTTTAATGGATCCAAGAATATAGCTGGCTCCAGCGACCTCAACATGCACGTACGACATCGGCTATTTTTTTGCGCCGTCCGCTGCGATAATCAATCAGAATGGAGTCAGGTTTGTCTTGTCATCGCGTATATCTAAGAAAAAGACACCATATATATAGGTGTATGCATTTTTCAAGAATACAATGGTCCCCCAATGAAGAACATAATTGCAGTTGACAATATAGGTTTGAAGTCTAAGAAATTCATAGTTGATATCCTGCTGAATGGTGCTAGGTAATGCCATGGATGTACGTGCGATCATGAATAGATTAGATAGCGGGGCCAAGGATCGGTGGTGGCGGCCTGGCACCAGCGTTGTTGTTGTCTGACCTTGTTCGAGGCCGGGGCCAGCGTGCACCCAGGTCTCATCTTTCCGGCCGTCAGCTTCCCTGGCTAAGGCCGTCTTGCAGTTGGACATCTCGTCCTCTGCATGCCCACGGGACGGCGGCTTGCAGTCCCGCCCACATTGTCCTACGTGCCTGCGTCTGAGGCCGGCCTCTTGGAGTAGCTGCACTCTGTTCTGTCTGACGCGAGCATCGAGCAGCCGTGCACGCTCGCGATGGAGACGCCGGCGTGGAGGCCGTCTTAGTCATGGTGTACGTCTGGGTCAACGGCGGTGTCCTATATATGGACGAAACTTCAAAGCTGAGGATGTCGTGTGGTATTCCTCTTGTACACCGTGCATACCTTTGTTAGAATCCTTAACTGCCAAAATATGGATCTCCATCTAGTCTACGTTTCCCTGATGGTGCATAATTGATGGGATTGTAGCCTTGCACGTATCTACCTATTACACGTTATTTGGTTGCTTGTGTCCATCTATGTTTATGCACGTACACGTGGCCGAAGAACATATCCCCAGGTACGTGCACATATTCTATTGTTTCCAACTTTTTTTTAACTCTTTATTAATGCATGTTATATGTGTCGGTTCAATATACGCTTTAGGCACGTAACGTAATATCTTTAAATCTCAGCCGTAATTATTCCTGATCAACAGTGCATATTATTTTAACGTATGTGAAAGACCGTGGTGTCTCGTTTGACTTCTATATTAATTATATAATAGATAGATAGATTCCTTTCCGAAAATTTGTATGGCGTTAATTTGGAAGGATCTAGGCCATTAATATATTTCTTAAAGCATCTCAAATTTTCCCGATTACCTGCATACAATATGTTGTCAGATCTTTTGAAACAATATTCATCATGCATGTTATATCTACAAACTGAAAATATAACCATCATGCTTATATGTGCGAGCGGTAGGTTATTTGGTAATCTTACTAGAAAAAAACACATGAAGTGACATAGGCAATGATACACTACAGTTAGGGCCGTCCTTACAAGAAATGAGAGAAACGTTAAGAAATACTTGGTGTTTATATATGGGATATTTAGTGTTTTTCAAATACAAAAACATTTGCAAAAAAGGTCTAGATGTGAAAATAAATGGACGCACCAACATATATAACAATAAATAACATATCCATCACAACTGGTGCTAAGAGATAACACATAGTGAAAATATAACAAAACTAATAACGATCTCTTCGCATAGCTAATTCCACCTTGCCATCATGTAACATCAGACGTAAACCACCAAGTCAACATGCATCTTTATCCATTGCCATACCTTTTTGGGCTCAGTAAGGAAGTCAAAGTAGAGTGAACAAATATTGCCGGTGACCCTAACAGTTTCCATAGTGACAAATGTCCAATATTAAACATTGGGCTTGCTACATAGAGAAAAGGTGGACTAAACAGTAATTATATTATGAAAATAATATAACCATTTTTAAATAAATAAGTAATAGTAGTGGTGGTGGTAGTAGTAGTAAAATATAGAGATGCTACTACGTATAGGTATTTGAATTTAATGTTTAGACAAGATTTTTTCAGTGCTAATACGAGCTTATTATGAAATCATATCCTTGAAATGTTACACTTCATAATATAAGATTTTTTTTTTGATAAGAAACATGAAATCATATTTAAGATGCAAAAAATAAATAAGGACACATTATGATTCTAGCCGTGCAAATGCGCGGGATATTCCGCTAGTTATTCTAACAGCAAGCTAATACTAACAAAAGAAAATGACGCTCCAAGCAAAACACATATCATGTGGTGAATAAAAATATAGCTCCAAGTAAAGTTACCGATGAACGGAGACGAAAGAGGGGATGCCTTCCGGGGCATCCCCAAGCTTACGCTCTTGGTTGTCCTTGAATATTACCTTGGGGTGCCTTGGGCATCCCCAAGCTTAGGCTCTTGCCACTCCTTATTCCATAGTCAATCGAATCTTTACCCAAAACATGAAAACTCCACAACACAAAACTCAACAGAAAACTCGTAAGCTCCGTTAGTATAGGAAATAAAACAACCACTTAGGTACTTAATGAAATCATTATAAATTCATATTGGTGTAATATCTACTGTACTTCAACTTATCTATGGTTCATACTCTCCGATACTACTCATGGATTCATCAAAATAAGCAAACAACACATAGAAAACAGAATCTGTCAAAAATAGAACAGTTTGTAGTAATCTGTATCAAACGTATACTTCTGGAACTCCAAAAATTCTACCAAATTAGGACGATTTGTGTACCACTCCAGAGCAAAAAGAATCAAATCAGAAGCACATTTCTGTGAATTAACAAAACTAATCTACTGGGTGCAAAAGTTTCTGATTTTCAGCAGGATCAACACAACTATCACCGTACGCTATCCTAAAGGTCTTACTTGGCACTTTATTGAAACAAAACCTATAAAACATGATTAATACAGTAGCATAATCATGTGGACACACAAAAACAGTAAGGATAAATATTGGGTTGTCTCCCAACAAGCGCTTTTCTTTAACGCCTTTCTAGCTAGGCATGATGATGATAATGATGCTCACATAAAAGATAAGAATTGAAACATAACGGGAGCATCATGAAGCATATGACTAGCACTTTTAAGTCTAACCCACTTCCTATGCATAGGGATTTTGTGAGAAAACAACTTATGGGAACAAGGATCAACTAGCATAGGAAGGTAAAACAAGCATAGCTTCAAGATTTTAAACACATAGATAGGAAACTTGATATTATTGCAATTCCTACGAGCATATATTCCTCCCTCATAATAATGTTCAGTAGCATCATGAATGAATTCAACAATATAACCAGCACCTAAAGCATTCTTTTCATGATCTACTTGCATAGAAAATTCACTACTCTCCACATAAGCAAAATTCTTCTCACGAATAATAGTGCAAGTATCATAAGAGACTTGAACACTAAAAAATGTTTCCACATTAAAAGAGTAATGTTCATAAAAAGGGTAATCATAATCATGACAAGATTTGTAAATATAATCATCACTATTTTTTATAGCATAAGTTTCATCACAATAATCATCATAAGCAGCAACTTCGTTCTCATCATAATCGATTGAAACCTCTCCCAAGATAGTGGAATCACTAAATAAAGTTGACACTCTTCCAAATCCACTTTCGTATTCATCACAATAAAATTCAACATCCTCCAAAATAGTGAGATCACTACTTCCTAAAGTTGACTCTCTTCCGAACCCACTTTCATCAATATAATCATCATAGGTAGGAGGCATGCTATCATCATAACAACTTTGCATATCAAAACTTGGGATGCTAAAAATATCATCTTCATTAAACATAGCATCCCCAAGCTTGGGACAAACATTAATTCCAGCAAATATATTCTCAAATATTTCATCCCAATCAAACATAGCTTCCCCAAGCTTGGGCCCTTTCATATCATAAGCATAATCACTCTCATCATTAAAAATATCGATAGCACCAATCGTATAGCAATTATCATCATCACAATGAGTAGTAGGAGCGACATCATTTGGGAGGGATACCTTTTTACCTTTGTTGCTCCTTCTTTTCTTTTTCTTCTTCACATTATGTGTAGGTTCAACCTTCCTCTTTGAGCTCCTTATTGATGAGATTGGTTGAATAGAAAGCTCCTCCTCGTAACCTGATTCATCATAAGAAATAATAGGAGGAGATTGGGAAGTCTCTTCCCTTTCACTAGTATTCTCATCATCCTCTATTTGTTTTCTTTTCTTTATGTAATTGGCAATATAAGGACTTTAAATGCAATTCACCTCATAATACATATAAATTTCTTCTAGATCAAAACCAAGAAGTTTGTAATGGGCAAATTCTAGAAGATAATTAGTTAGACATTTCATTTCTTCGCAACCCATAAGCAAGCTAAGCTCATTATAATGTGCAAGGGAAATCAACTCATCACAATTTTTGGACACGATTAGATCATGAAACAATTTGCATCGGATAGCTAAATGACCACTATCATTGCAAAGTCCACAAGTACGGCCAAGAAAATTTAAATTTTCAGCACAAACATCTAGCCTTTCTTGCAACAATTTAGTTTCTAAGTGCTTATGCCTCTTGCAATAAATATCTTCTCTATTTGGTGTGTTCATGCAAACATGCACTCCACAAAAGTTGACATGCTCATAAGAGATATTCTCATCATAACTAGTGCAATCATCATTAGCATCATGGATATTCAAAGAATTCGTACTAACAACATTGCAATCATGCTCATCATTCAAAGATTTAGTGCCAAACAATTTAGAGATTTATTCTTATAGAACTTGAGCACAATTATCCTTTCCATCATACTTACGAAAGATATTAAAAAGGTGAAGCGTATGAGACAAACTTAACTCCATTTTTTTGTAATTTTCTTTTATAAACTAGACTAGTGCTAAAACAAGAAACAAAAAGATTCGATTGCAAGATCTAAAGATATACCTTCAAGCACTCACCTCCCCGGCAACGGCGCCAGAAAATAGCTTAGTTGACGGGGTGTGAGTGAGTGCCCTTTACCTTTGCCTCCCCGGCAACGGCGCCAGAAAAGAGCTTGATGTCTACTACACAACCTTCTTCTTGTAGACGTTGTTGGGCCTGCAAGTGCACAGGTTTGTAGGACAGTAGCAAATTTCCCTCAAGTGGATGACCTAAGGTTTATCAATCCGTAGGAGCCGTAGGATGAAGATGTTCTCTCTCAAACAACCCTGCAACCAAATAACAAAGAGTCTCTTGTGTCCCCAACACACCCAATACAGTGGTAAATTATATAGGTGCACTAGTTCGGTGAAGAGATGGTGATACAAGTGCAATTTGGATATTAGATAAAGGTATTTGTAATCTGAAATAATAAAAACAGAAATGTAACAAGTGATAAACGTGAGCGTAAATGGTATTGCAATGATAGGAAACAAGGCCTAGGGTTCATACTTTCACTAGTGCAAGTTCTCTCAACAATAATAACATAGATAGATCATATAACAAGCCCTCAACATGCAACAAAGAGTCACTCCAAAGCCACTAATAGCGGAGAACAAACATAGAGATTATGGTAGGGTACGAAACCACCTCAAAGTTATCCTTTCTGTTCTATCTATTCAAGAGTTCGTAGTAAAAAAACATAAAGCTATTCTTTCCGCTCGATCCATCATAGAGTTCATACTAGAATAACACCTTAAGACACAAATCAACCAAAATCCTAATGTCACCTAGATACTCCATTGTAACCTCAAGTATCTGTGGGCATGATTATACGATATGCATCACACAATCTCGGATTCATCCAACCAACACAAAGTAATTCAAAGAGTGCCCCAAAGTTTCTATCGGAGAGTCAAGAACGTGTGCCAACCCCTATGCATAGGTTCCCAATATCACAAAACCCGCAAGTTGATCACCAAAACATACATCAAGTGGCACATGATATCCCATTGTCACCACAGATAATCACGGCAAGACATACATCAAGTGTTCTCATAAAGACTCAATCCGATAAGATAACTTCAAAGGGGAAACTCAATTCATCACAAGAGAGTAGAGGAGGAGAAACATCATAAGATCCAACTACAATAGCAAAGCTCGGGATACATCAAGATCGTATCACCTCAAGAACATGAGAGAGAACACGAGAGAGAGAGAGAGAGAGAGAGAGAGATCAAACACATAGCTACTGGTACATACCCTCAGCCCCGAGGGTGAACTACTCCCTCCTCGTCATGGATAGCACCGGGATGAGGAAGATGACCACCGGTGATGAGATCCCCCTCCGGCAGGGTGCCGGAACAGGTTCCCGATTGGTTTTTGGTGGCTACAGAGGCTTGCGGCGGCGGAACTCCCGATCTATCTTCTGTTCTGTAAGTTTTAGGGTACGTAGGTATATATGGGTGCAGGGGGTACGTCGGTGGAGCTACGGGGGCCCCACGAGGTAGGGGGGCGTGCCCGGGGGTGGTGGGCGCGCCCCCCACCCTCGTGGGCAGCCCGTATCTCCCCTGACGTGCACTCCAAGTTCCCTGGGTTGCTTTCCTTCCAAAAATAACTTTTCCAGTTGATTTCGTTCCGTTTTGACTCCGTCTAATATTCCTTTTCCTCGAAACACTGAAATAGGCATAAAACAGCAAATCTGGGTTGGGCCTCCGGTTAATAGGTTTGTCCCAAAAATAATATAAAAGTGGATAATAAAGCCCAATATTTCCTAAAACAGTAGATAAAGTAGCATGGAGCAATCAAAAATTATAGATACGTTGGAGACGTATCAGTACACATCAGTACTCCCTCCTTTCCGGTTTATGGTGAGTGGTGGAATATTTTTTGTAGTTTGCAAAAGCACCTAATTAATGCTCTTGTTTTCTCAAAAAATTATGTTTATCAATGCATTAATTGCAATGCATGCATGCATAAAGTACATGCATTGGTCAATTTTCTCTTAATACTTGCATGCAATGATTTAATGAACCTTGGAATCTGAACATGTGTTGGGGAAAAACCAAATTGAGCCTTATAAAATGGAAAAACTAAAATTTTGAGATAAGCCCTATAAAACCGGAAAGGAGGGAGTAGAAAAAGAAGTACTCCATCCGGGAATAGTGTCGCACTTCAAAACTAGAATGGTCAATAAATTTTGAGCTTGTGTCTCGTCACATTCCAAATTACTCCACGCTATATTGAATTGCAAACCTGGTCACACCGATCACAACCTAAACGGTTTCCCACTTAGGAGCGTATTAGTACCACGCTAGTATATTGTATTCCAAACCTATTCACACCGATCACAACCTAAACGGTTTCCCACTTAGGAGCGTATTAGTACTCGGTTATAAATACTAGTATGCCAAGATGACTGCACATTCCTCAACAACTCCTCATCCACAAAAACAAACAAGTCATTCAGCATCCTTCCCTTGTGTCTGCCATGGCCAGCGTGAGTTCTGGGTCGAGAGATTTCTACCAGGGAGAGGCGAGCATGGAAGCGGAAGCACAAGAGATGTCCCGCCTCGCTACGAGAGCAGACGACATGTCCTGCTGCACGGAAGTAGCAGCACAGAGGTCCCGCCGCGCCGCTGAAGTAGCACGGAGGTCCTGCCGCGCCGTCGATGCAGCAGACTGGTCCGACCGCGCCACCGAAGCAGCAGAGATGTCCCGCCGCGCCGCGGCGGCCTGGGAAAATTTCTCGCGGGCAGGCGATGACTATTACAGGTGCATTCATGCGATCGTCCATAGCCAGATGGATCAGATCTCTGGCTTAGCGAGGTTGCAGGACGACGTGAAAGCCTCGTTTAAACAGGCTACCGGCGTCATCCGGCAACTAAGGGAGGGCAATGAGAGGCTCCGGGCCAAGCGCGACCTGCTGAGGGAGAAGATCGTCCGAAGTGCAGACTAGCAGGAGGAGACCAGTGCCTTGTTGAAGAGGACCGACGTCATCGTCAAGAAACTTATGGACGAGAATGACATGCTCCGCAACGAGCGCCAAAGGCTGGTGGAGGAATCCGTGGATGTTCTCAAGCAGCGTCTTGAGGACACGAAAGAGCTCATCGCCGCTCACCGGGGAGACTAGTTCCCGCGGCCTGCAGCAACGCATCAAGAAAGTAGAGATCAGCGAGCCAGATCCTTGTCTTCCTTCTACTTTTGCCCTTGTGTATTTCGGGCGTAGCCGCATGTGGCTTTTTTAATTATCTTTCTAATTATGTAAGACAATTAGTCATCCTTATCTTTCTATGGAAGATCAATGTTGCGAGGCTGGAATGAAGAAAACTCTTGCTGTGGCGACCCTGGCGTTGTTGTTCTTCTAGTTGCTGCTAGGCTTCCTTCAGTTTCCTGGTTTCTTTTGATGTAATAATCGGTTTAGGATGTCGATTGTGTCGTCGGTTGTGAAATGTTGCGTTCTAGCGCGGATGTTTGGCCTTTGTTGGCCTCTTGGGATGTTGCGATTTCAATCTGGTACTTTTAGTCCTTCGTGTTAGGCTGGAGTTGTGATGAACTTCTTGTGAATTGTGGTGGTTTTCAGTAATGAAAATCGGAAGGGGCAAGCCCTTATTTGATCAAAAAAATCATCCTTATATATTCATCAGTCTTGCTATAAGTCGCAGTAGATGCTATATAGGTCCGTCGGATCTTACATCAAGATTTGTGCTGTCAGGTTTTCTTTTTTCATGCGTGTTTCCGATTGTAATGTGACAACACTTGTTCCAAAATGACTTTGTTGATTGTTAATGTGTGTGCCTTCGCAAATCGGACTGCAAATTTACCACAGCATGTTGGTGCCATGTCATGGCACCAAGCCAAGTTTCATTATTTTCATGCGTGTTTTTGATTTACAGGAATTAAAAAACTAAGTTTCTCAATGTTTCCAACCCAGCCACGACGCCCAGTATTTTGAATTTCATTCCCATTTCTTGCATGGAACCTAGAAATTTACCCGAGGACACACATGATTTTTCAACCAACTTTGGTGCACTGGAACATGTGCTTGTATTTCAAATTTGAATTATGCACACAAAGGTGACATGTTCCCTCCCGGAACCACGAGCCTTCTTGAGAGAAGCTCCGATTTGCAAGAAGCTTATACCAAAATTTGTTCCTATTCGGCCAATTTTTTTATACCACGGCATGGTACTACCATGACATGACACCATGCCAAGTTTCATGATTTTAAAACCAAGTTTCTCAATGTTCTTGACCGAGCCATGATGCCCAGATGTTTGAATCTTATTCTCATTTTTTGCATGGGAGTAGAAATTCACCCGAGGACACAAATGTGATTTTCAACCAACTTTGGTGCACGGGAGCACGTGCTTGTAGTTCAAATTTGAATTATGCACATTAAATGACCAAAAACTCAATTAATGTGTAAATAACGCCAAACGAAGCCGGAATGATTACAAAATTTAACAGGGCACTCATGTAGTTCTATGTTGCCTTTGTAAATAAACTCAAGCGGGACAACGTACATCGTTTCGCACTCAAAGGTGACACGTTCCCTCTCAGAACCACGAGCCTTCTTGAGAGAAGCTTCGGTTTGCAAGAAGCTTATACCAAAATCTGTTCCTATTCGGCCATTTCTTTTACTACAACATGGTAGTACCATGACATGACATCCATGCCAAGTTTCATGATTTTCAGACGTGTTTTGGATTTACAAGAATTTTAAAACCAAGTTTCTCAATGTTCTCGACTGAGCCATGATGCCCAGATGTTTTAATTTTATTCTCATTTCTTGCATGGGACCTAGAAATTCACCCGAGGACACAAATGTGATTTTTCAACCAACTTTGGTGCACGAGAGCATGTGCTTGTAGTTCAAATTTGACTTATGCACATTAAATGACCAGAAACTCAATTAATGTATAACAAACGACAAACGAACCCGGAATAATTCCAAAATTTAACATGGCAATAATGTAGTTCTATGTTGCCTTTGTTAAGAAACTCAAGGGCGGGTAGGGGGTGGCATGTTCCCTCTTAGAAACCACGAGCTTCCAAATCGGCCCAATTTTTTACCACAACATGTTAGTGCCATGACATGACACCATGCCAAGTTTCATTACATCAATTTAAAATCTAAGTTTCTCGATGTTTTCGGCAGAGTCATGACGCCCAGATGTTTGAATTTCATTCTCATTTCTTCCATGGGACCAAGAAATTCAACCAAGGACACACATGTGATTTTTCAACCCACTTTGGTGCACCCAGCATGTGCATGCAATTCATATTTAGATTATGCACATTAAACGTCCAGAAACTCAATTAATGTATAAAAAGGCCAAATGAACCCGAAATAATTCCAAAATTTAACAGGGCACTCATATAGTTCTGTGTTGCCTCTGTAAATAAAATCAGGGGGAGGCAGCGTATATCGTTTCGCACACAAAGGTGACACGTTCCCTCTCGGAACCACGAGGCTTGTTGAGAGAATCTCCGCTTTTGCAAGAGGCTTATACCAAAACTTGTCCCAATTCAGCCAAAAATAATACGTATGAAAACAGGGTTTAGATTATCCCAAACATCTCGCTACCTAGACCAATAATGTACTATGATTTGAATTCAACATAAAATGGATACAGATATTTGAATTAGAGAGCGTATGGTACATGTAGTTCATAGTGAAATATGATTACTGCTATATGCATGTCCTTTTGTTATCAAGATAATATTTAAATTATTGTATAACTTGACAACAATCGTATTCAAATAAGGAAAATTGATTCAAATTTAGTCCATATGGTAGACGACAATATATATGTTCACATGGTGGAGTAAAATGTTCATATATGATGGAAGATCAAAATGTATGACTACATCAATTATAAACCGCAAGGTCACTTAATGATATATTCGAATTCAACATAACGTGGATTCAAAAATTGAAATTCGAGATCATGGCATCTGTAATCATATAAAGGGACATTACTCTTTCTTTGGTGGGAATTGATTTGTTTGTTGTTGTTGTTGAGGGAAGTGCGAATCGATTTGGTACTGTGCAGGGTAATCATGTTCTCCCAATTTTTTTTACATTTTTCTTGTAGTTTTTTCAATGGCATCTATAGCAATATAGTAAAAGGGGACATGACTCTCTTTTGTCTTGTATGATTTTTTTTACATGTTAAGTTTGTTCTGCCGAACAAGGAATCAGCAACTTGTTATCCCGAAATTTTCAAGCTCGAGTATCTTTTGTCTCACCAGCTTTGAAACTCCCGCTTTTTCAACCCGCGCCACACCTTGTTATCCCGAAATTTGGACGCGCGCGAGAACTCCCTCCTCATCCGAAATCGCTCCCATAGCCCAGACACGTGAAATCCCCCTTCTACCCCTCAGCCGGAAATGAAGCTCCACGTCGCGGTGTCAAAACCGGTGGGGGTATGCTGGCAACTTACCCTACATTTTGGACAAGCGCGTCCCTAAGCTTGGCTCCCCCACCCCTTCGCCCCCCTCCCCCCCCCCCCCCATTCGTACACCGAGGCCGCCAAAACCCGCGAAACACCACGCTCCTTCATCGGCCTCCCGACCGCCGCCCAGCCAGAGACTCTTCCCCGACTATGTCGTCCACCGCAACAGCTCGCCGTCCCTCATCCACCGCACCGGATGAGGATCCGTTGTCGATCTCGTCGTCCCGCCAGATCAGCCGTCCCGTCCTCCACCTCCAAGGAGCTACCCCGACGTTCGCCTCATCTATCGCGCCACCTCAATCCCCACAGCGCCGTCTTGACCTGCCCCACCGGAACCGCAGCACCCTCACCAATTCCTCTGATGAAGCCGAGGCCAACTCGGCGCCACCAATGAGATTTTGCACTCACCGCTGCATTTTATCTTTTATTCGATCTCACGGGGCTGTCGGTGCTCGATACCGAGCAGACATGGCGTCTCCATCGACGGCGCCGTCGCTGGCCACATCATCCACGACGTCTCTCCCCCATGTCGTTGCTTCCTCGGCGGTGACTTCCACAACGGCACTAGCTGCAGCTGCTCCGGCTCTCGCTCGCGCTGCGGCTCTGTTCTTGCTGTCGGTCGCGTTGCTGCACTACTCCTGCTTTCGTTCGTGCTGCTGCTCTGCTCTTGCTCTCGCTTGCGCTGCTGCTGCTGCTGCACGACCTCCGGCAGCTATAGGAGTTGCTGCTTTAGCACTCGCTCGCGGTGCTACTGCACGACTTGCTCTCTGCTAGTGCATTCCTTGCTCGAGCGTCTGCTGATTTAGATCACTGCTTCTCTGCTACTAGTGCTCGAACGCCCTAAACATCTATTGCAATGCTCTGTTACTAGTTCAATCAGTTTCAACAGTAAAATTCAGTATCAACTGTGAAGTTCATTTTCTTTAGTTAAGTTCAGAGTGAACAGTACTTACAGCATCTGTCGGAGCGGCCGTGGCGCGGCTGATGCGTTTTACATCTAGCACTTTTTGGTGATGTATTTTACATCATCTATTGCAGATGATATTAGGGTCCCACTTCAGATTAAAGTTGTCTGTCTTGTCATGCTTCAGCCTCGTCGCCGTACACCTTAGCGGAGCTGCTCCAACGATGGAACCGTCCATCACAGCAGAGCAGTACCCTCGGCGCCGTTTCCAGATGCCTCGGATCTTCTTCCCCGCCTCCGACAGTCACACCAGCATCATCACCATCCTCCACGTCCAACCCAATGATGCTGAGGTCCACAAGGCTATGCCAAAGAGGTTGTACACTCGTCGCATCACTTTGTTTCTCCATTCCTCTGTTCTTTCAATTCATGTGAGCCAAACACCCAGGTTGACCGAAATCCTATGTTTCCAAATGCTCTGTTTTGCATGTGCATTCCTATCCTATTCCTGTGTTTTTCCTGTCCCTGCGTTTATACAATCCTCCAATTCTAAGGAACCCTTACAGATTTACTTCATTTTCAGATTGGCGTCAAAGAAAACTCTGTGTGTTATGTCCCTGCTCCTGCCGTGCCGTCATCCACCCCACCTGAGGTGCACCATCGATAGAAGCGTTCACTACAGCAGAGATCCCCCTGCAGACTTTCTTTCGCCGCCTCAGATCATCTTCCCCGTTGCCGGCAGCCACGCCAACTGCATTACCATCATCGACTGAGCAGATGAACCTGAGGACTAGACAATTCCGGAAGAGAGGTCGCAGTCTTTCGTGTTTGCCTATCTTATACATCGGTTATTATTACCTACTACTTTATCGTTCAATCTTGAGTTTTGAATTGCCCATGGGTCTCATATCGAGCCAGCAACGAATAGTATCTGTCTACTATCTGGTTCATCTGGGGTCTTCTATGTGGTTCATGTTGGGTGGGCAACAAACAGTAGATGATCCATTGTCTATCTTTTTAAACTGAAGCTATAATCTACCTGCTATCATTAGTTTTGGATCCATCCACTCATTTGCTACCATCAGCCTTGATTTTTGCATGCACCCCTTAGGCCTTACAAAATCTAACTATTTTTTTTATTATGCATGTCAAATATTGTACACAATCGTACTGAACATGTAGAGAAAAAGAGAAGACTGTTGCGTGCGAATATAATGTCATGCAGACGCTGCTCCATGGCGGGCGAAGTGCCCCCCCTCTCCTGCATTTCCAAATTGTATTCCAGGGGAAGATAATTGTTCAGATGGAGATTCAGAAGGAGCCGACCATGCCTGTTTACCACCTGAGGTGTTTGCTCTAACCTGGCATGCTGATATTGGTCATATCATGCATATGGCGCCTTGCATTGCTTACATTATACATCTTATATGTCATCAGCTTAGTTTAGATTTGCTTTGTGTGAATGCCACCTGTTTGGTTTCTATATCATACTCCCACCATTCCTAAATATTTGTCTTTTTAGAGATTTCAACAAGTGACTACATACGGAACAAAATGAGTGAATCTACACTCTAAAATATGTCTATATACATCCGTATGTGGTAGTCCATTTGAAATCTCTAAAAAGACAAATATTTAGGAACGGAGGGAGTATATGGGAATTATGCAATGCCATCTTCTTTAGCCAGGCATCATATACGTGAATCATGCAATGCCATCCTGTTTAGCCAGTCGTCGTATATGTGAATTGTATCGTGCCATATTTTTTTCCATAATGTGTTCCATTTGTCAACAATGTTTATACATTCATCTACTCTTCCTGTGCATCAGCCACTTGAGTCGGTCATGGGAAAATCTGGAGTGAAAACAAGGTCTTCTGAGCAGTCAGTGCTACCTGTCGATGCAGATTTCTTGCTGGTTACAGATAGCTCCTCAGAGGAGGATTCAGAGAGAGATGACTAGTCGTATCCCCCCCCCCCCGAGGTGCATGCTCTAACTTGGCTGGGTTATATTGCTCATATCATGCATATGGTGTCTTGCATTGTCATGCCATCTGTTTAGATTAGACATGCTTTGTATGAATGCCTCCTGTTTGCTTTCTATATCAGATATGTGAATTATGCAATGCCATGTTTTTCAGCCAGTTATCATATATGTGAATTATGCACCGCCATGGAGCCAGGCATCATATATGTGAATTATCTCATGCCATCTTTTTTTTATTACGTATTCCATTTGTCGACAATCTGTGTATATTGAACTACTCTTCATGTGTATCAGCCATTTGAGCTGGTTATGGAAAAATCTGGAGTGAAAACAAGGTCTTCAGAGAAGGCAATGGTACCTGTTGAAGCATATATCTTGATGGTTACAGGGAGCTCCTCAGAGGAGGATTCAGAGACAGACGACCAGTCCTATATCCCACCTGAGGTGTATGCTCTAAGTTGCAATGGTTATATTTCTCATATGATGCATATGGTGTCTTGAATTGCTTAGTTTAGACATCATATGCACAATATTGAATTCTATCTGCTTAGTTTAGAGATCATACATGCGAGTGCCAGCTGGTTAGTATATGAATCAATTATGTCAATTATATCATGCCATCCTGTATACTTAGACAACATGTATGTGAATTATTTCATCCCAACCTATTTTAGAAAGACATCATATAGTTTTGTCATGTCATCCTGTTTAGGTAATCATCATATGTTGAATTATGCCATTATATCCTGTTAAGTTATCCATCATATATCTGAAACTGTGTCATGCTATCCTGTTTAGTTAGGCATCATATATGTGAAATTGTGTCATGCTGTCCTATTTGGTTAGACAACATATATGTGAATTAACACATCTGTCTATCATACAATGTCTGTACGTTCAATTTCTTTTCTTGTTTATCAGCCATTTGAATTGGAGGGGGTGATGGAAGTATCTAAGGGAGCAAAAACCCATTCTTCACAAAAGAAAGTGCTACCCGTCGATGCAGATAGAACCACGGTTGTACTGGCCCACAAACTAGCCCCACCACACATAATCGAGACTCTTCCAGATTGCACACTTACACCGTTGGGCAGAGAACCAGCTACAACCCATCTAACCGCAACCCAGCGGATAGTAACCCACTTATAGTTGACAAAGCACCATGTCCACCACAGAGTACCCCCACATGAGCAGTTTGTAAAGCTACTGCAGTGCCCAAAGCACGAAGACCACCACAGCTAACCCAAACTCCATGTTCAAAGCAGAAGAGAAACTCTTCTCAGGTCAGATTCCGTAGCTATGGTCCATACTCCTTTGCTGTTGCATCGCTGTATTTACTCATACCAACTACTTTCGAATTTGAAGGATCCAATTGAAACTCCAATGGCGCAACAGGTATGTTTTAAACCTATTTCTTTAACTGGATTGATGTTCTAACTTCTTGCACTATGTTGATTTCAGTTTAAGTTGTATAAACAGTTATGTTCTCATGTGATGCACATTACAAGTGCTGCCAATGTTGTGTAGTTTCTCACACTTATATTCTGTCTATGCTGCTGTCTCTTAAAAATATATGAGTTGAACTGTGTCTCTATCTTGATTAGGGAACATAAACTAGAATGATATGGACAATACAGTGACCATAGTACATAGATATATGTTTGTTTCATGTTATTATCCTGTCCACCTTACTACTGAACCGGTTTACCAAAATGAGTTTGGTATACTACAAGCTAAACCTGTGATGTGTCTGCTTGTTTCTCTTGTAGTATGCAAACAGAATATTGGAGAAGAGCACCCCACTATGCAATGGTAGAGAAAGTAATGCAGATAAGGTTCAAGATAGTGAGACAACCCTATTGGTCTCCAAGAAAGGTGATAAAAACGATCTTGTAGACAGTGAGAAAACCCCACAGTCCTGCGTTGATGTAGTGTTCAAGTTACTGGCCAGTACCGCTGGCACAAGCTCTTCGAACTCGCTGCCTGAATCACTTTGGCTTCTTCAGTCTCAGCTACAAGCTGAAAGGCATCGGTCAGCTGTTCTGCGGCAAGAAGCCGAAGGACTGAGGAAGTCCCTGCAGAATTCAGATGCGTACTTTCTTGTGCAATAGCAAGCGCTGGAGGATTTAAGCGCCAAACAAGAGAAAGTTAATAAGCTTGCTAAGCATCTTGCCAGCATTATGGGTACCCAGGATATTGTTTCTTGAACTCTTCTGAAGTGGTTTCAGTTCTGGACTTGTTTTGCTACGGCATTTATATGCTGCTGTGTTCCCTATATTTGCACTGGTGGTGAACTTTGATGCCCAGTGGATGTAATATGTGTAATAGCCGTGATAGCCTAGCATAAGTTGCTTGCTTATTTATTTCCTTGTTGTCTTGTTTATTTGTTTGCTTGTAGTGAGTGCAGTTCTTTTTCCGCGGTTTGCTAGTTGCTGCAATAACCTATTTTTTAAAACTAGGCCACAATAACCATGGGCTAATATTTACTGTAGTGACACTAGGCCTCCTACGGGCCGTAGAAACAGTGGGCCTTCTATGGGCCGTAGAAACAGTAGGCCTTCTACGGGCCGTAGAAACATTGGGCCTTCTACGGGCCGTAGAAACAATGGGCCTTCTACGGGCCGTATCATCAATGGGCCTTATACGGGTGTAACGCCCCGGATCCGATGCGCCAGGTGTCCGCCAGTTTTTCGCCGTCCTTGCCATGTCATGTGCTTGCGTGTTGCACTTTGCCATGTCATCATCTGCATTTCATATCATGTCATCATGTGCATCGCATTGACATACATGTTCGTCTCATGCATCCGAGCATTTTCCCCGTTGTCCGTTTTGCAATCCGGCACTCCTATGTCCTCCGGTGTCCCCTTTTGCCTCTTCTCTTGTGCGGGTGTTAAACTTTCTCGGAATGGCCCGAGGTTTGCCAAGCGGCCTTGGTATAGCACCGGTAGACCGCCTGTCAAGTTTCGTGCCATTTGGAGGTTTTTGATACTCCAACGGTTAACTGGGTAACCGTAAAGCCCTCTTTGTGTTGCAGCCCAACACCCCTTCCAAAGTGGCCCAAAACCCAGCAAACTCCCCTCCATGCTCTCGGTCGTTCGATCACGATCGCGTGGCCGAAAACCGCACCTCATTTGGACACTCCTAGCTCCCTCTACCTATAAATATGTGGCCTCCCCCGAAATTCCCGCAGTCCAACCCTAGCCCTCTCCCTCCTCGCGCCGCCGGATGCGTCCGCCCGCGCCGGACACGTCCACCGGCCACGTCACCCCGGCCAATCGGGGCGCGCCACGACGCCAACCCCGCCGCCTCAGCCAACCGCCACTCGCCACCTGGCCTCCGGTCTCCTCGCCCCGCCGCCGGCCCGCTGAGGCCCGCTCCCGGCCCCCGCGGGCCCAGCCGCCGCCGCCGCCCCGCGGTCGCCCGACCCCGCGCCGCCGGGCCCATCTCGCCGGCCGGCCGCCGCCCGCCGCCGCGCTCGCCGCCTCCGCCGCCTGGCGCCGCCGCGCCCGCCGGCGCCCGGCGCGCCGCCGCCGTCCCGCGCCTGCCCCGCTCCACCTCTTGCCTCGCCGCCCTGTGCCACCTCCTGCCTCGCCGCGCCGCCGCGCGCCCCCGCCGGCGAGCTCCCTGCCGCCGCCTCCCTGCACCTCGCGCGCCGGCTCCGCCCTTCGCCGGCGAGCCCCGGACCAGCCCGCGCCGCCGGCCCGCTGCCGTCCCCGCGCGCCCCCGCCGCCGGTGTCCTCTCCCCGCGCCGGATCCAGCGAGATCCGGCCGGAGGAGACCCCCTCGCGCCCGATCCGGCCACCTCCGTCGCCTCCGGCGAGCGTCTCCGGCCATCCTCGATTCCCGTGCCAACCCGAAGGTTGACCCCGTATGACCTCGACGAGTAGATCATTTCATTCCGTTGTATCATTTTCATTTGAGTTCATCTTGATGCCCGAAATGCTATTGGAAGAGTGCATGTTGATGTTAATCTGCTGAAACTGTTATAACTTGCTGTTTTATCATTTTTGCCATGATTTATGTGTGCATCCTATGAGTATGAGCTCCACATGAATGTTGATCTATGCCATGCCATCTTTCAACGGGTGTTAACCATGTATTTTTGTGATTTGTGTGCTGAGTGCATCGAGCTTGTTAAGTAGGGTAGTTGCTGTTGCTGTTTTCCTGACAAATTTTGTTATATTTTGTTGCTATGTTAATATGCTTCCACTAATCATTCTATGCATAATTTGGAGATGCTCTATAAACATGTTTTGATCTACATGTTATGCTCTATCCATTCATGCCCTTGGTTGCAATTATAGCCTGCTGGAACATGTTCATTTCTTGCTCCAAAGTTGCTTGAAAATGTTGCTGTCAGCCTGTTAACATTAAGTTCACTTGTTCCCATGTGTTTTCCTAGTGATCCATGTACCCTATGACCTTGCTCTTGCCATGCTTAGCTTCATAAACATGCCTTCTTACTGTTGGTTGCCTTGCCATGCCATATATTGCTCTGTGGTGAGTGGTTCAAGCTCACGAACATGCCTACTTATTGTTGTTCCTGCCATGTTTAAATCTGTAATATAACTTGCCATGTTTACATGGGTGCCATCATATTTTCTGATCCTTTTTGGCTTATGGTCAGTAAGGGACTTTTGATCTATGCAATTAGTAGATTCATGCCATTCCTTTGTTTGCCATGATAAGTTCCTGTAACATGTTGTTTGATAGCTCTAAACATTGCAACCTGATGTTATTTCCTGGTAAGTCTGAAACTGTTATTATTTGCAATATCTCCATGTGTTTTTGAGCATGTTCTAGTCTTTTCTGGAGATAGCTCAGTGTTCATGTTTTGTTATGCTTTACCAGTACTTCATGACCATGCCTTTTTTTGTTATGTTGGGATGTTGTAGCATGTTGTTTTGATACTTGTAAGATGCCTAGTTGCTGTTATGGACAGATTGTTGTTATGACTTGTATAGAGTGTATGTGTTTCACCGTTGCTCCGTTTTGAGTGTGCTCTATATGAAACTTGCTTGATTTTGCATGTAGTTTCATATTATCATGTTGCATCCTTGTTTTGGGTGTGTTTGCTTGATGGTTGGGTGCATTTTGCATCAACGCCATGTTTAACTTGTTTTGCTCATATCTTCTAGGCCGTAGCTCCGAATCTAATGAACTTTATATGTAACTTGACTAGAATCTCGTGTAGTTCATCGTGGTGCATCTTAACTTGCTGTTTAACAACTTGAACATATGGTTTATTCAGTTCTGGACCAATTTCGAAATATGCATATGAGGACTTACCGAAATTGTTATATGTTGTTCCCGGCCTCATTTAAACTTGCCTTGTTGTGTTGCTCGTGTTTGCATCATCTCTTGCCATGAGTAGCCTCATCTAGCTTTGTCATGCATCATGCTTGTTGTGCATCATGTCTTGTCATGTGTGGTGTGTTTACCTATGTTGTGTGCTTCTTCTTGTTAGTTCCTGTTTCGTTGCGATCGTGAGGATTCGTTCATCTCTGATTGGTTCGGCTTCATCCGTTCGTCTTCTTCATGAACTCGTTCTTCTTCCTTGCGGGATTTCAGGCAAGATGACCGCTACCCTGGATCTCACTACTATCATTGCTATGCTAGTTGCTTCGTTCTATCGCTATGCTGCGCTACCTATTACCTGTTTATCAAGCCATCCCAAATTGCCATGAACCTCTAACCTTTGACACCATTCCTATGCAAACCGTTGTTTGGCTATGTTACCGCTTTGCTCAGCCCTTCTTATAGCGTTGCTAGTTGCAGGTGAAGTTGAAGATTTCTCCATGGTGGACAGGGTTTATGTTGGGATATCACAATATCTCTTATATTATTAATGCATCTATATACTTGGTAAAGGGTGGAAGGCTCGGCCTTATGCCTGGTGTTTTGTTCCACTCTTGCCACCCTAGTTTCCATCATACCGGTGTTATGTTCCCGGATTTTGCGTTCCTAACACGGTCGGGTGATTTATGGGACCCCCCTGACAGTTCGCTTTGAATAAAACTTGTCCAGCAAGGCCCAACATTCACTTTTACCATTTGCCTAACCACCACCTACTTTTCCCTTGGGAGTCGCTCTCTCGAGGGTCATCTTTATTTTAGCCCCCCCGGGCCAGTGCTTGTCTAAGTGCTGGTCCAAACCGAGCGATGTCCGGCGCCCCCTGGGCAACCAGGGTCTATGCCAACCCGACGTCTTGCTCATCCGGTGTGCCCTGAGAACGAGATATGTGCAGCTCCTATCGGGATTGTCGGCGCATCGGGAGGCTTTGCTGGTCTTGTTTTACCATTGTCGAAATGTCTTGATGTACCGGGATTCCGAGACTGATCGGGTCTTCCTAGGTGAAGGTCTATTCCTTCGTTGATCGCGAGAGCTTGTCATGGGCTAAGTTGGGACACCCCTGCAGGGTTTAAACTTTCGAGAGCCGTGCCCGCGGTTATGTGGCAGATGGGAATTTGTTAATGTCCGGTTGTAGATAACTTGACACTTGATCCGAAATAAAACGCATCAACCGAGTGTGTAGCCGTGATGGTCTCTTCTCGGCGGAGTCCGGGAAGTGAACACGGTTTCTGGGTTATTTCTGACGTAAGTAGGAGTTCAGGATCACCTCTTGATCATTACTAGTTGACGACCGTTCCTTTGTTTCTCTTCTCGCTCTCTTTTGCGTATGTTAGCCACCATACTTGCTTAGCCGCTGCTGCAACCTCACCACCTTGCCCCTTCCTTACCCATTTAAGCTTTGCTAGTCTTGATACCCATGGTAATGGGATTGCTGAGTCCTCGTGGCTCACCAGATACTTCCAAAACCAGTTTGCAGGTGCCGATGTTACCGAGCAGGTAACGCAACCAAGCTCAAGGAGGAGCTCGATGAAGATCTTGCCCTTTGTGTTGTTCCGTTCTAGTTGATCAGTAGTGGAGCCCAGTTGGGGTCGATCAGGGACTTTTGTCGCATTTGGGGTTCTTCTTTTATTTTGGTTCCGTAGTCGGACCTTGATTGTATCTGGATGATGTAATGCTTTATTCATGTAATTGTGTGAAGTAGCGATTGTAAGCCAACTATGTATCTCTTTCCCTTATGTATTACATGGGTTGTGTGAAGATTACCTCACTTGCGACATTGCTTTCAATGCGGTTATGCCTCTAAGTCGTGCTTCGACACGTGGGAGATATAGCCGCATCGAGGGCGTTACAACGGGTCGTATGATCGATTGGCCAAACATGAGCCAATAACAGGTCGCATTATGGCCGTAAACGGGCTAGAGTTGGAATCGTCCGTTCATGGGCCGACCATAACGGGCCATCGTTAATAGGATGTATTTGATGACGCTATGAAAACGGCCCAATGTATTAACGGACCACAAACAGGCCGACTGTAACCAGGGGCTGAATTTGGCCCACAAGCAGAAAATGACAGTAATGGGCCGTAAGTAAACAAATGCTCGAAATGAGCCCAAGAATAAATGGGCTCTGAGAAGGCCGAAAGATAACATGGGCTGGAAACGGCCCAACTGAATAATGGGCCATTAATGGGTATAAAGTGATACACTGTTCATTACGGGCCAGTTTCAGCACGGGCCGTTAATGGGTCTAAAGTGATACACTGTTCATTGCGGGCCAGTTTCACCACGGGCCGTTAATAGGCCAAGAGTTACATAGGGCCTCATATGGGCCGAAAGACGTCATGGGCCATACATGGGCCAGAAGTGAAAACGGGCTGGAATCATATTGGATGGCCCAGATGACGCTACTGGGCCTAATTCAGGTAGGGCGTAATGGGCCTTGGGTTAGCGGGGTGTAAATGGGCTATATGCGAACATGCCGTTAATAGGCTTTCCATGGGCCGGCCCGTCACCTTTTGACCAAGTCAAACGGGCCGGCCTTTCCACAGGAATGGGCCTCTGTTGGGTCGTGCCACGTGTCGACGTATCATAGGCGCCTTCTGTCCAATGAGTGGATGACATCTGTGCCAACAATGAGCCGACACTAAGGATGGCAATTTTACCCATGGACATGGATATCCATGGATATCCGACCCGAATGGATAGTGTCGGTGTCAAAACCGGCGGATCTCGGGTAGGGGGTCCTGAACTGTGCGTCTAGGCGGATGGTAACAAGAGACGAGGGACACGATGTTTTTACCCAGGTTCAGGCCCTCTCGATGGAGGTAAAACCCTACGTCCTGCTTGATTAATATTGATGATATGGGTAGTACAAGAGTGGATCTACCACGAGAATAAGGAGGCTAAACCCTAGAAGCTAGCCTATGGTATGATTGTTGTAATGTATGTCGTCCTACGGACTAAAGCCCTCCGGTTTATATAGACACCGGAGGAGGCTAGGGTTACACAGAGTCGGTTACAATGGTAGGAGATCTACATATCCGTATTGCCAAGCTTGCCTTCCACGCCAAGGAAAGTCCCATCCGGACACGGGACGGAGTCTTCAATCTTGTATCTTCGTAGTCTTGGAGTCCGGCGGATAATGATAGTCCGGCTGTCCGGACACCCCCTAGTCCAGGACTCCCTCAGTAGCCCCTGAACCAGGCTTCAATGATGATAAGTCCGGCGCGCATAATGTTCGGCATTGCAAGGCGGGTTCCTCCCTTGAATAATCTAGAGAAGATCGTGAACACCAGGATAGTGTCCGGCTCTGCAAAATAAATTCCACATTCCACCGTAGAGAGAATAAAATGTACACTTAGTTCAATCTGCTGACGTATTACGCGGCGTGACATCACACCGCTACCAAGCATTTGTTTTGAATCGTTTTTTACCATACCACCTCAGCACGTTTAGCGAAGCGGTTTCCTTGGCACGTCTTGTCAAAGCAGAGATCGTGTTCCCCCTATTCTGGGATTCTCATCAATACGTGCGTGGGTAACCCAACCGTTCCCGTCGCCACGCCTCCTCTATCGAAGGCGAATCCCAAACAGTCACGGAGACGGCCCTTGGTATTTCGCCCCCTTTATAAGAGGACCAAGGCTCGTCCTTGTTCTTCAATCTCGCATCGAATCTCTTCCCCGCTCCCAGTTCCAACACCCAGAGCCTCAGATTCGAGCGCTTCGGATCCTCAACCATGTCCGGCTCCGACCTCCAGGGCCGGTGGATGCCCTCCTCCGTCACGGAGGAGGACATATTGAAGTTACGTGAAGCCAAGTACCTGGCCTACGAGGTTTCGCACAGGTTGTCTGCCCAAGGGCAGGCCGTGCCCGCCCCCGAGCCCGGTGAATACGTCGTCTTCGTATCCCACCTCCGTCGGGGTTTAGGCTTCCCGACAGACCCCTTCGTGAGAGGGCTCCTGTTCTACTATGGGCTGGACTTTCACGACTTGGCTCCGGAGTCCATCCTCCATATCTCCGCATTCATTATCATCTGCGAAGCCTTCCTCCGCGTCACTCCCCACTTTGGCCTGTGGCTGAAGACCTTCAAGGTGGAGCCGAAGATGATCGGGGGGTGTCAAGCGGAGTGCGGCGGGGCGACCATAAGCAAAAAGGCCGATGCCCCGTGGCCCGAGGGTTCCTTCCAAGAGGAACTCGGACTGTGGCAGCAGGAGTGGTTCTATATCAACGCTCCGAAGGGCAGCAGGCAAAAGCCACCGCCTTCATTCCGCCCGGGACCTCCACGCCAGCTAATGTCGTGGGTCAACCAAGGGCTCAATTGGGGGCCGTCCGAAGACGTGCCCTCACTGCAGGGCCGGATTCGAGATCTCCAAGTGAGGGAGATCGACCTGATGAAGGTGATGCAGGTCATGCTAATCAGGCATCTTCTGCCCTGCAAACGCCGTCCTCTCCGTCTATGGGAGTTCAACCCGGAGGGACCTCGGATTCTCCAACACTTTATGGGTGCGACACCCGTGGAGATGTACAAGTTGTTCTTCGGACCGCAGGTGGCGTGTCCGGAATTAGCCGAGGACGCAGGCCTAAGCCACAATCGCCCGGATACTCAGGTAAAAAGCTCAGAGTCCGGACATTCTGTTTATATGCCTCTCTAGAGTTCGCCTCCTGACCCGTTACTTTTCACAGGAATGGGTGGCGCGATCAAGGCTGATAAGGTGTCCGCCCCCCCTCCCAGAGACCGCACTAGAGCCCGTGCTGGTCAGAATGTTGGAGGTCGCACCCACAGAAGGGGGCGAAGGGGAAAATAGAGGAGCTAATATTTCGCCCAAAGGGGCGACTGAAGAGGGGGGAACCAAGAACCCCTCCCTTCAGGGGGAGAAGAGGACCTCCTCCGAAGATCCGGAGGCCAAAGCCCCTAAACGTGGGAAGAGATCTTCCCCGAGGGGTCCGGCGTCCGGAGAGAATCCGGACGCACAATCATTGCCAAAGGATCGGCCCTCCAGCGAGCCGTGAGTATGAAAGAGGGAGTTAATTAGTAAGGAAATACCTTCATTTGTGCTTCTGTGGTTAACCGAAATATTTATATTTGCAGTTCGGATCTGCATCCTTCTTAGATGAGTTCATCTTTGGGGGACCTTCTTCCGGAGATGATGGAGAGTGAAACGCCTCCGTCTGCGGCGCCGTCAAATAAGGCGGGCGAGCCTGAAGTATCGTCACGGAGGGTATCCTCGAGTCCGGAGGGGCCAGAGAGCTCGGCACCCACTAGTATCCGGCCGGGAGAACTGAAGAATCTGCTTGAGAGGGCGTCCATTTCAGAAGATCACCGTGCGTTGATGCGTAGGGTGGTTGGAAGGATTTCGTCCGCCGAGAGCGGATTGCGTAATGCCGCCATGAGTTTGCTGGCGGGATTTGAGGTATGCAAGAATGACGCATCCTTTTGTCTTTTAACAGTTTTGCACATAAAAATGCGCCCTGTATAGATAGTAGCCCCTGGGACTCGGTAGGTTGTCGGGAACGACAGCGTGCCGAGGATCGAAATCTCAAGTAATGAATACCGCTGTTCCTATGCGGGTGGCGGATAGTCCGAGGGCCAGCTGGACTAATGAGTTTGCCGAGTTAAGTCGGCAACTTGACATGGCGGATGCAGACATCGCACTTGTCAACCAGCGACTTGACGAGTCGCAAGGTAAATAAGTTCTCCGCAGTCGCTTTATTTAAGGGGGTCGAAGCCCTCCTCTGATAAATTTTATGTTGTTGTACAGACGGTGCTGCTGCTGTGGAGAACCTTCAGGCCGAACTTGCTCGAGCTAAGGAGCAAGCCCGAAGGAGTGATGCGGCTGCCTCGAGGGCAGCCGAGGAATTGAAAGCCGAAAGGGCTGCGCACTGCCGAAGCAGTGCAGAGGTGGCCGAATTGTTCATGAAATTAAAGGATGCTACCGACCGCAATGAGGCTCTTGAAAAGGAGCGCTTATCGGAGCGGGAAGACCTGAAGAAGGCCACCGCCGAAGCCAAGGATGCCCGCTCTGCAATGCGGGCTATGAAGGAGGAACTGCGCCAGGCCAGAGAGATCGTGGCTGGCAAGCCTTTTCTGCTGCGTCGCCGGTTTATGGATGGAAAGTGTGCTCAATTTGAGCGATTGTGGAGTCCGGAGGATCCGTATATGGACTTAGCTGCAAGTGCGGCCGATGTCGTTAAGCACTTCCGGAGCCAGGGGGATCACGAGACGGAAGAGCTATATTGGTCTCAATTCCACAGTCCAGATCGCTCACTTCCATTGACAGACCAGTTGGCCGAATGGGCCGAGCTAAATAGATTGTCCGGACTTGCCATGACTGACATCGTGGCCCATGTCTGGCCAGAGAGGTCCAAGGCGACGAGCTACTTTGGCTTACTGCATCAATTCCTTGGAGTGGTGCCGCATATAAAGGACATGAAGCGGTCGGCCTGCATCAAGGGCGCGCGGATGGCTCTTGCCCGTGTGAAGGCGCATTGTCCGGAGATGGATGCCACCGCTGTTGCCGCCCAGGGTTCGGATGAGAGCCGGCTCCCTGCCGGGCACTACTTCGGGGAAGTTATGCGTGGCGCTCGTGTAATAGAGTCGCAGTGCTCGAAAAATATCACATTCAGATGAACGTATTAGCTTGTAAATCGATGATTATGTTACAACTGCTTTTTATACTTGTGCGTCCCAAGTAGTAAAACTTCTCCTGTGCGGCCGTTTACGTATACATTTGTATAACTTGAAAGATTGCAGTCTTCGGCTTCAGCCCCCACGCACAGGGTGCGGGGGTGTTCGCAAAAATAGCGCGTTTTCACACTTAATCCGACGTCTCGGTCCTGTTTAAGGAGGTGGTAGCGTAGCAAACTAGGCAATCCGGACTATAATGCTTTATCACTTTCACTTAGCTAGTGGAGCTCGAGGGTGGGGCTACGATATAGCCCCTGGTGGCATCGCCCTTCTCCTAAGTCGGAGCGCATGTGTGCCTGACCGGGAAACGGTCCTTCGTCAAAGCGGGGAATTCTAAACATTCCGATAGTCGATCGAGTGGTTGACCAGACTCTCGCTGTATCATGACAGTCAGTTTTCGGCTTTCTCTACTGAGGTGCTCGCCCAGCCGAACTGGGGCACAATCGCAGTAGTTCTCTTGGTGCCGCGTTAGCCGATGATACGGAACGTAAGGCAGCAAAACACAGGAGCCGGGCAAACCCAACATTTGACCAAAGACATGATTCGGAGCTGATGCATATAATACCTAACTCAAGACGCCGAACACTCCCTAAGGTGTTCGGTCTTTATAATAATGGGCAGAACGATGCCCTAAGCCCCTAGTGTCCAGGTACGGGCATGGTCTTCTGACGCGGCCGATGCCAAAGCGTCAGGCTCCGCTTTGGCTATAGGAAGAAACCAAGGGAGAATAACAACAAGAGACAGTAAAAAAGGTTTACGCAGGGTCTTAATCTGAAAAGAATCCTCACAACGGGTCCCTACTGCACGTCTGCGCCTGTGTCTCCGTTGCGCCTTTATCCTGGACGGGTATGCACGTTGTTCATCGCGGTTGTTTGTGCGCGCAGCCCCCTGTGAAGGGGTATGCGGCTAGGGAGCCCCTAGCCTACTGACGCCGGATTCGTCTATCCGAGTCCGGGGTCTTTGAGTGACCCTCGCACTAAAATGACGCCACGCGGACCGGGCATCTTGAGTGTAAGAGACGCGTAATGCGGTATGGCGTTGAAGCGGACAAAAGCCTTTCGTCCCAAGAGTGCTTGATATTCACTTCCAAATGGGACGATATGAAAAATTAATTTTTCTCGTCGAAAATTGTTCGGCGATCCGAACACGACTTCTAGTAATATGGAGCCTGTGCACTTGGCGTAAGGGCCTGGCGTCACTCCTTTGAAGGAAGTGTGGCTGTGTCGGATGTTAGCAGGGTTTATCCCCATCCTACGGATTGTTTTTGAATACAGCAAGTTTAAGTCGCTGCCTCCGTCCATTAGGACATTGGTAAATTGTAATCCGTCTATTATGGGATTCAATATTAGGGGAGTCCGTCCCACATTTTGAACGCTTCTGGAATAGTCCAGGTGGTCGAAAGTGATTGGTTTTGATATCCAATCTCTACGGTCTACTGGGTTGGACCGTGCGAAGCTCTTTTTAGAAAGTGCCGCACTATTTTTCCGTATTATCACATGAAGTGAGTTTACTGCTTTGACCCCTTGTGGGAAAGTCTTTTGTTTTCCGGTGCTCTGCTGGTGGGGTTTATCTTCTTCGCTTGACGCGTCGAGCCCCTTGTGTTCGGCATTTAGTCGGCCGGACTGTTTAAAAAACCAACAATCCCTGTGGGTGTGATTTGCAGGTCTTCCGGGGGTACTGTGGATTTGACATATCTGACCCAAAATCTTGTTTAAGTTGGACAATATGTCACTGTCATCCTTGAGAGGCTGTGTTTTATTGTTGGGCCGCGAGCTTTTGAATCCGGCGTTGACTGCCGTGCTCTTTGGGCTTTTCTCTTTAATCCGGCGCTGCTCTTTTCTGCGCCGTGATTTTCCATTTCCATCTCTTATCTCGGATGTACTTGGATCGCTGGTGCTGCATCTTGCTAGCCAGCTATCTTCTCCCGCACAGAAGCGGGTCATGAGGCTTGTTAGTGCGGACATTGTCCTTGGTTTCTCTTGACCGAGGTGCCTGGCAAGCCATTCGTCTCGGACATTATGCTTGAAAGGTGCTAAGGCTTCGGCGTCCGGACAGTTGACTATTTGGTTCTTTTTGGTAAGGAACCTGTTCCAGAATTTCCGCGCTGACTCTCCGGACTGTTGAGTTATATGACTTAGATCATCTGCATCCGGAGGGCGGACATAAGTCCCTTGAAAATTTGCTCTAAATGCGTCCTCGAGCTCTTCCCAACTTCCAACAGTGTTTTCTCGGAGGCTTTTAAGCCAATGACGGGCTGGCCCTTTGAGCTTGAGGGGTAGGTATTTTATGGCGTGGAGATCGTCTCCTCTAGCCATATGTATATGTAGTATATAATCTTCTATCCAGACTCCAGGGTCTCTTGTTCCATCGTAGGCCTCTATGTTGATGGGTTTAAATCCTGCTGGGAATTCATGGTCCAGCACCTCATCGGTGAAACATAGTGGGTGTGGGGCGCCCCTGTATTTGTGTGTGCCGCTATCGTCGGACACTTGGCGTGTTGCCTTGCTTCTTGGGGCCTTCTCCTTTGGCCCGTAAATGGACCTGGCTGGGCCATCTATCCTTCTGAGTTCGTTGGTGGATTTATGTTTGGCGCCGCTGTCATAATTTGGCCTGTCATCTGGCCGTCTATCCAACCAGGCGGCCCCTTTATTTTTGGACGGTGGAGGCTCTACGGCCTCCTCGTCGAATTCTGGTAGCAGTTTGCGCTTCGGGTAGCTCTTTGATTGGTGGCCATTGCCGTACTTATCTGTGGTTTTGAGCACTTTGTTCCATCTCATTCTGAGTGTGTCTTCCGCTGTTTTGAGCCTCCGTTTTTCCTTCTTCAGGCTTCTTACAGTACTGACGAGTCTTTTCCAAAGGTTCTTGCTCTCCGGCGGCGTGTCCGGCATGAGGTCGTCTGGACTGTTATTTTCACCGGGCCTGGACTGATTATCTGACTCGTCATGTTCAGACGGTTGCTTATTTGCATGTCCGTCGTCCACTTGTGAGCCCTGCCGTATTGCGGGCTCCTTGGGAGCATTGTTGTCGTCGAGGCGGGATTTAGGGCGACGTCTGCGCCGCCGTTTTGGTCGTTTATCGGCGGGGTCATCTTCTGCCGCGGCCCGTTTGTCCTCGTTATCGCTCTCCTTTGGGGTGTCCACCATATATATGTCATGTGACGAGGTGGTCCTCCCGTGCTTTATATGCTCTGTTTTTTGTTCGTCTCCGGCATCGTCGTCCATTCCGTCGATGTCTTCGGAGTCGTAGTCTAGCATGTCGGTTAGATCGTCGACAGTGGCTACAAAGTGGGTGGTGGGTGGGCTCCGAATATCTTCGTCGTCCGTACCCCAACCATCCTGGCCATAGTCCGGCCAGGACTCTCCTAATAGCGAGAGATGCTTTAGTGAATTCAGGATATCGCCAAAAGGCGAGTATTGAAAGATGTCCGCGGCGGTGAATTCCATAACCGGCGCCCAATCCGGATCGATTGGTAGGGGCGCGGGAGGTTCGGAGTCCGGCGTGGAGTCCGGCGCCTCGGAATCACGAGTTTCGCAGGGGACAAGATCAGTGTTCGGCTCCATCGCCGTGGATGTTGAAGCCCCCAGGGCGGCGTCTATCCACCGGCCCTCGATCTGGGCGATCGGCTCCGGGTTAATGGTCGAAGCGGATCCGTGTGCGGCCACCAAGGCACTGTTCGGCGGCAGAGCTAGATCATGCCCATCGTTACAGTGCGGCACGCTTGGCTGTGGCTCGAGTCCGTCAAAGATCAAGTCTCCGTGGACATCGGCCGTGAAGTTTAAGCTTCCGAATCTGACCTGACAGCCAGGGGCGTAGCTCTCGATCTGCTCCAGATGGCCAAGTGAATTGGCCCGTAGTGCGAAGCCGCCGAATACGAAGATCTGTCCGGGGAGAAAAATCTCACCCTGGACAGCGTTGTTGGTTGAAGATGCCATCAAGCCTATCGGTGACGACACAGAGGATCTCTCAATGAAAGCACCAATGTCGGTGTCAAAACCGGCGGATCTCGGGTAGGGGGTCCCGAAATGTGCGTCTAGGCGGATGGTAACAAGAGACGAGGGACACGATGTTTTTACCCAGGTTCAGGCCCTCTCGATGGAGGTAAAATCCTACGTCCTGCTTGATTAATATTGATGATATGGGTAGTACAAGAGTGGATCTACCACGAGATCAAGGAGGCTAAACCCTAGAAGCTAGCCTATGGTATGATTGTTGTAATGTATGTCGTCCTACGGACTAAAGCCCTCCGGTTTATATAGACACCGGAGGAGGCTAGGGTTACACAGAGTCGGTTACAATGGTAGGAGATCTACATATCCATATTGCCAAGCTTGCCTTCCACGCCAAGGAAAGTCCCATCCGGACACGGGACGGAGTCTTCAATCTTGTATCTTCGTAGTATTGGAGTCCGGCGGATAATGATAGTCCGGCTGTCCGGACACCCCCTAGTCCAGGACTCCCTCAGATAGGGTTTGGATATACTTTTGTGCCCATGGGCGGCGCCCAAACTCGACCCGATTGCTCGCGAGTAGGTCATGGATAAAATCTTGTACCCATGGGTATATCCAAACCCGACCCGATAGTATGCATTAATGGGCAAAAATCTGCTATCCCTAGCCACAGTCACATGTCCCACTGCAATTTTACACATCCTTACGTAAAACTTGCAAAAGAAATTGAACAATCCCCACCGTAACTTTCATTAGTTGACATTCAATCCCCACTAACATACTCCAGTGCCCCTTCCCTTATTTTTATCTCCTTGTTAAATGACTCGTCATTCTTATCTTTTAGAAAAATACTGAATGATATTAGGTTATTAGTGGACATTGATTTACCATAAGTTGGTGTATTACAATAAGTGAAGCCTTAGCCTGCCACAAGATGAATAATGGAAGAGCTTATGTTAATATTGTGTTATGTATTATCTACATGTCTTGAGAGGACCCAATGGATATCTAGTGGGTATGGATATTCATCGGGTTTGGACATGGACACAATTTTTCACCCATGGATTTTTTCATGGGCGGGCAAAGACTGTCTTCATGGATATGGATATGGATTTGATTTTGTTCAACCCGATCCAAACTCGACTGTCGGTGTCAAAACCGGCGGATCTCGGGTAGGGGGTCCTGAACTGTGCGTCTAGGCGGATGGTAACAGGAGACAAGGGACACGATGTTTTTACCCAGGTTCGGGCCCTCTCGATGGAGGTAATACCCTACTCCTGCTTGATTAATATTGATGATATGGGTAGTACAAGAGTAGATCTACCACGAGATCAGAGAGGCTAAACCCTAGAAGCTAGCATGGTATGATTGTTGTTCGTCCTACGAACTAAAACCCTCCGGTTTATATAGACACCGGATAGGGTTAGGATTACACAGAGTCGGTTACAATGGTAGGAGATCTACATATCCGTATCGCCAAGCTTGCCTTCCACCCCAAGGAAAGTCCCATCCGGACACAGGACGAAGTCTTCAATCTTGTATCTTCAAAGTCCAGGAGTCCGGCCAAAGGTGATAGTTCGGCTATCGGGACACCCCCTAATCCAGGACTCCCTCACCGACCCATTGCCATCCTTAGCCGACACGTGTTTCCTCCAGCCAATGACGATTTTACACGTGGAAAATCCCCATTGGTCGGGGCTGTTAACGGGTTATCGGATCCAAAACCCGACCCGATAGCTTAACGGCGTTCCGTTACGGTGGATGCCACGTGTCGGTCACCCTTGACGAAAGCACTTCTGTGACGCGCGATTTATCGTCGTGGAAGTGGACACTTCTGTGATGATAATTTTGGTAATGTCATGGAACACTTCTACGACAGCACAGGTATGACTATCTTGATTCTGTCATAAATTTGTCATGGATGTACATGCATGACAAAAACGCGACCTACTGTGACAAACACGTATCACTACGGAAGTGTATTTTTTTGTAGTGCTAGCCCGTAGCAATAACAATGCAAGCGAACCTGGCACCTCTAAAGCCAGAAATAGCAACGGCAAGCCCCGACGCAACAGACACAAGCGTCGAAGCAACTGTGACAATACCGATGACACGGCAGTCAACGCCAGATTTAGTGGCTCCAAGTCCGGCCAGCGGAAGAAGCCATTTAAAAGGAATATCCGGGCTCATCCAGCTTGGACCACATACTCGATCGTCTGTGTCAGATACACGGCACCCCCAATAAGCCAGCCAATCATACCAGCAGAAGTTGTTGGGTCTTTAAGCAGGCCGGCAAGTTAAATGCCGAGAACAAGGAAAAGGGGTCGCAAAGTGAGGACGATGAAGAGGAGCCCCGTCCACCGAACACAGGGGGATAGAAGAAGTTCCCAACTCAGGTTAAAACGGTGAACATGATATATGTCACCCATATCCCCAAGAGAGAGCGCAAACGCGCGCTCAGGGACGTCTATGCGATAAAGCCAGTCGCCCCAAAATTCAATCCATGGTCGTCATGCCCGATCACTTTTAATCGCAGGGACCACCCGACCAGCATTCGTCATGGCAGTTCAGCCGCATGGGTCCTCAACCCAATAATTGACGGATTCCACCTCCTGCGAGTCCTCATGGACGGTGGCAGCAGCCTCAACCTGCTATATCAGGATACAGTGTGCAAAATGGGCATCGATCCATCAAGGATCAAGCCCACAAAAACTACCTTTAAAGGAGTTATACCAGGTGTAGAGGCCCGCTGCACGGGTTCAATCACATTGGAGGATGTCTTCGGATCTCCGCACAACTTCCGAAGCTAAGAGTTGATCTTCGACATCGTCCCCTTCCGTAGTGCTTATAACGCCCTACTTGGACGAACTACATTTGCTCGATTCAATGCGGTGCCACACTATGCTTATCTATAAGATGCCCAGACCACGCGGTGTCATAACAGTCAATGGAAACACAGAGCGCTCACTCCATACTGAGGAGCACACAGCCGCTCTGGCAGCAGAGGTACAGAGCGGCCTTATCAAGCAGAACTTTAATTCGGTGGCCAAGCTCTTGGACACTGTCGAACGAGTTTGAACTACTCTTCAACAGGACAGTCCAGCTCATCAAGAGCTCGACTAGCAATTTGGCCTCCGTCTCAGTCCCGACCAAATGGCGGCATACGTACCGTGCGTACATAACTACGCAATCAAAATATGGGGCATAGACAGAGGCGTAACGTTATTGTGGCCCATCATACGGCTCACACACATACCTTTTCGTTTTCCTTCTTATCATTTTTTTCACATGCCCCTCCCGACGGCCTGATCATCGATCCTTTCGAAGGATATATATATACCAAGGCGGCAAGCAGTACGGGCGTGTGGGGGAATCTCTAGATGTTTCTTCTTAATGATCATTCTACCTGTCTTCAGGACCCGCACGCAGCTCCCCCTTGGTCTTGGTAGGTTAAACAGCCATATTGTTTATCGCACTATTTGTACAAATACGCTTTGACGTATTAATCAAATTACAATAAAAATAGTCTGCGGCCCAACTTATGTGGCATTAGCTTACTACTTCATTTTATTTCGTTATTATTATCGATTGCACCCGTACACTCTGGTACGCTTTAAATTCGCCAGTGGCTTCATTATGCTCCATACTATGGCAAGAAAGTTCGAACACTTTTTACAGTACAGTTCGGCACCCCGAATTTTAGCATTATATGCATTGGCTTTGAATCATGTCTTTGGTCAATAGTTGGGTTGCCCGGCTCCTGTACTTACTACCTTACATTCCGCTCTACCGGCTAGGGTAATAAAAGGAGAACTACTGCGATTGTGTCTCTGGTTTATCCGAGCAAACACCTCAGTAGAGAAAGCCAAAAACTGACTATCATGATGTGGCGAGAGCTGGTCAGCTATTCGGAGGTTTAAAATCTTTTGCGATTTTTTCCGCCTTGTGCGACGAATCGGCCTTCACCCGATCAGGTGTCTACAACACACTAGTCCGGATTAAATACTAACTAGGTCTGCGCCTACATTTCTATTTGTCAAACTCCTATGGCTAAGTGAGGGTGATAAAGCCACGTAGTCCAATTGCCTTGTTCGTTGCGCTAAACACCTCCTTCAAGGACCAATCTTTTGGATAAAGAGTGTTTAGATTCATCCCGAGCACCCCCGTACTACCTACATGGGGGCTGAAGCCGATGACTGGCCAACTCTCAGATTTAACAAAACGGCCGCACAGGAGGTAAAATTTTAAATAACAAGCATTATATTACATAACGGCTCTGTTTCATAATACAGGAAGGGACAATATGAATGACTTCATTCAAAGATAATGTCTTTTGAACACTGCCCCTCTACAATGCGGGATCCCTTCAGGACATCTTCAAAATACCACTCGGGCGTGCGGAGCTCTTTGCCCGCGGGCGGGCCCTCCGTCGTAAGCTTCACGGTGTCCATCTTCGCCCACTGTATCTTGACACGGGCGAAGGCCATCCGCGCGCCTTCGATGCAGACCGACCGCTTGATGGCATCTAGCCGAGGGCAGGCATTGACCAGCCACTTCACGAGCCCAAAGTAGCTCCCGGGTATGGCTTCGGCAGGCCATAGCCGGATTAAATCATTCATGGCTAGTTCGTCCACCCTATGCGGTTCGACCAACTGTTTTAGCTGATTGCTAAAGGGCACCGGATGTTCTGGCGCAAGGTATTGCAACCAAAACGGCCTCTTCGTGGAGCTAACCTCTTTGGCTCGGAAGAACTCCGCAGCATCAGAAACACTGCGCGGCAGATCCGCAAATGCCCCTAGAGAACTCCAAATCCGGGTTAGTAAGGGATACCTTTTCTTCACATACTTGCTCTACATAATAAAGGCCTTACCCGCCACGATTTTTCCGGCCTCCTGGATTTCCTGGAGGGGCCCTGGGCTTCAACCCGGGCATCGTGTGCACTTTGGCGGGCCTTGGCAAGTTCAGTCTCTTGATCCGCAATGTTACACTCCAAGGACTCGCATTTCTTCAAGGAGTCCTGGAGCTCCTGTTGGACCTCACCGACCCTGGTCTCATGCTTCTCACGTGCGGCTTGTTCCTTGGCCGCTCTCTCCTCGGCCTCGGCCAGCGCCTTCTTGAGGGTCTCCACCTCGGTCGCCACTCCTAACAAATATCATGGCACTTTGGTCAGCACAAATCATTCATCCTTTCTGAATATACACAAGGTTATTGCATACCTTGATTGTCTTCCATCTGTTTTGTCACACGGCCGAGCTCTTCCTCGGTCCGCTCCAGACTCTGCTTCAGTCCGGATACCTCAGCAGCATGAGAGGTCGTAGCCAGCAATGATGCCTGCTTATTCATATAGACATGTCCGGTTAGTCTCCTGCGAAAGTTATTTGATCCTCTATCTGGTTTTTCTTTCCGAACACCGGATAGAGTCTCAGGGGCTACTGTCTATACTATGACATTCTTTTTATATAATTGTGTCGCTTACCTCAAAACCTGTTAGAAGGCTGGTACAGGCGTCAGTCAGTCCGCTCTTAACGGACCGAACCCTCTCAACCACTGTAACCATAAGGATACGGTGTTCCTCAACAATGGAAGAGCCTTGCAGCGCTTCCAGCAAATTATCCAGTGCCTCTGGATGGATAGAGGTCACCGGCAGAATAGGCGCACCTCCTTCTTTCGAAAGAGGCTGCTTGCCTGATTCCAGAGCCGTATAGGTCTCTGGAATTGTATTCGGCTGGGGGGGCGAATTGGATAAAGCCCCCATCGCTACTTTCCATGGAGATTTGCTCCCCCATGTGTCCGGCGGCCGAGGTTTCACCCTCTGGCGCCGCCTTGACGGCCTCCTGCGTCTCTCCCTGGCCTGGGGTCCTTCGGGACAACACCTCGGTGTCATCGACGGCCTTGGGAGAGGAGGCCGCTGGAAGGGACCCGCTGTCCATCACCTTCGGGTCCAGCGAATTCCCCGTAGATGAGGGTTGCTGGAGGACGGAACGGGTCGGGCTGCAGCACATGATTTGACATGTTAAAACCATGAAGTAAAAGGGCCGGATATATGAGCGCATCTTCGAGTAATTACAATTCGGCCAGGGGCTTATCCCTGGGGCGCCATTCGGAGCTGCTATCGATGTCCCACACGGAGTTGTCTACAAGGGAGACTGAGGGAGTCCTGGACTGGGGGGTGTTCGGATAGCTAGACTATCATCATCGGCCGGACTCCAAGACTATGAAGATACAAGATTGAAGACTTCGTCCCGTGTCCGGATGGGACTTTCCTTGGCATGGAAGGCAAGCTTGGCGATACGGATATGTAGATCTCCTACCATTGTAACCGACTCTGTGTAACCCTATCCCTCTCCGGTGTCTATATAAACCGGAGGGTTTTAGTCCGTAGGACGAACAACCATTACAACAATCATACCATAGGCCAGCTTCTAGGGTTTAGCCTCCTTGATCTCGTGGTAGATCCACTCTTGTACTACCCATATCATCAATATCAATCAAGCAGGAGTAGGGTTTTACCTCCACCGAGAGGGCCCGGACCTGGGTAAAAACATCGTGTCCCTTGTCTCCTGTTACCATCCACCTAGACGCACAGTTCGGGACCCCCTATCCCAGATCCGCCGGTTTCGACACCAACATTGGTGCTTTCATTGAGAGTTCCTCTGTGTCGTCACCGATAGGCTTGATGGCTCCTTCGATCATCACCAACGACGCAGTCTAGGGTGAGACTTTTCTCCCCGGACAGATCTTCGTGTTCGGCGGCTTTGCACTGCAGGCCAATTCACTTGGCCATCTGGAGCAGATCGAAAGCTACACCCCTGGCCATCAGGTCAGATTTGGAAGCCTAAACTTCACGGCTGACATCCGCGGAGACTTGATCTTCGATGTATTCGAGCCACAGCCGAGCGCGCCGCACTGTCACGATGGGCATGATTTAGCTCTGCCGCCAGACAGTACCCTGGAGGCCGCACATGAATCCGCTTTGACCCGTAGTTCGGAGCCGACCGCGCAGATCGAGGACAGGTGGCTGGACACCGCCTCGGGGGCTGCAACTTCTACGGCGATGGAGCCGAATACTGACCTTGCCCCCTGCAAAGCTCGTGACTCCGAGGTGCCGGACTCCCTGCCGGACTCCGAACCTCCTGCGTCCCTGCCAATCGAATCCGATTGAGCGCCGATCATGGAGTTCACCGCTGCGGACATCTTTCAGCACTCACCCTTTGGCGACATCCTGAATTCGCTAAAGTATCTCTCGTTATCAGGAGAGCCCTGGCCGGACTGCGGTCAGGATGGTTGGGATGCGGACGACGAAGAAATTCAAAGCCCACCCACCACCCACTTTATAGCCACTATCGACGATCTAACCGACATGCTAGACTACGACTCCGAAGACATCGACGGTATGGACGACGATGCCGGAGATGATCAACAACCAGCGCCTACAGAGCACTGGAAGGCCACCTCAACTCATGATGTACATATGGTGGACACCCCAAAAGGGAGTGATAACGAGGAACAACGGGACGCGGCGAAGGATAATTCCCCCGAAAAACAACCAAAACGGCGACGCAAGCGCCGCCCCAAGTCCCGCCTCGATAACAACAGCACCCATAATGACCCACCCATAGAGCAGGGCAAACCAATGGGCGACGAACATGCAACCAAGAAACCATCCGAACAGGATGAATCGGATAATCAACTAATCCTCGGCGAAATCAATAGTCCAGACGATCTCACACCGGACACACCACCGGAGCACAAGAACCTTCGAAAAAGGCTTGTCGCCGCTGCAAGAAGTTTGAAGAAGGAGAAACGGAAGCTCAAAACAGCGGAAGACATACTCAGAATGAGGTGGAGCAAAGTACTCAAGACCGCGGACAAATATGGCAATAGCCACCAAACAAAGAGCTACCCGAAGCGCAAGCTGCTGCCAGAATTGGACGAGGAGGCCGTAGAGCCCCCACAATCAAAAAGCAAAGAGGCCACCTGGCCGTATAGGCGACCAGATGACAGGCCAAGAGCGGCAAGCGGCGCCGCACATAAGCCGGCACATGACACGCATAAAGATCCTCGCAAAACGGATGGCCCGGTCAGGTCCATTTATGGGCCAAAGAAGAGGGCCCCAGGAAGGAACAAAACACGCCGAGTGTTCGAAGATAACAACACACCTAAATACAGGGGCGCCGCACACCCACTATGTTTCACCGATGAGGTGCTGGATCATGAATTCCTAGCGGGGTTCAAGCCCGTAAACATAGAGGCATACGACGGAACAACAGACCCCGGAGTCTGGATTGAGGATTACATCCTGCACATACACATGGCTAGAGGAGATGATTTCCACGCCATAAAATATCTACCCCTCAAGCTCAAAGGGCCAGCTCGGCATTGGCTCAAAAGCCTCCCAGAAAATACCATTAGAAGTTGGGAAGAGCTCGAAGACGCGTTTAGAGCAAATTTTCAGGGGACTTATGTCCGCCCTCCGGATGCAGACGATTTAAGTCACATAACTCAACAGCCCGGAGAGTCAGCGCGCAAATTCTAGAACAGGTTCCTTACAAAAAAGAACCAAATAGTCGACTGTCCGGACGCCGAAGCCTTAGCAGCTTTTAAACATAATGCCCGAGACGAATGGCTCGCCAGACACCTCGGCCAAGAGAAGCCGAGAACAATGGCCGCGCTAACAAGCCTCATGACCCACTTTTGTGCGGGGGAAGACAGCTGGCTAGCAAGATGCAGCACCAGCAACCCGAGTACATCCGAGATCAGAGATGGAAACGGAAAATCACGGCGCAGAAAGGACCAGCGCCAGATTCAAAAGTTCGCGGCCGAACAATAAAACACTGCCTCTTAAGGACAACAATGACGAGCTATCCAACTTGAACAAAATTTTGGATCGGATATGTCAAATCCACAGTACCTCCGGGAAGCCTGCAAACCACACCCACCAGGATTGTTGGGTCTTCAAACAGTCCGGCCAACTCAATGCCGAACAAAAGGGGCTCGACGCGCCAAGCGAGGATGACGACGAACCCCACCAGCAGAGCGCCGGAAAACAAAAGACTTTGCCACAAGAAGTCAAAATAGTAAACTCACTTCATGTGATAATACGGAACAACAGTGCGGCACCCGCCAAAGTAGGTGTCGCACGGTCCACCCTAGCGGAACCTCGAGATTGGATGTCAAACCAATTACTTTCGACCACCTGGACTATTCCAGAAGTATTCGAAACGCAGGATGGACTGCTCTATTATTGGATCCTATAATCGACGGACTACAATTTACACAAGTCCTAATGGATGGCGGCAGCAATTTAAACCTGCTATATCCGGACACGTCCGCAAGTTGGGGATAGACCTTACTAAAATTCGCCATAGCCGCACTTCCTTTAAAGGAGTGACGCCAAGCCCTTACGCCAAGTGCATGGGCTCCTTACTAATAGAAGTTGTGTTCGGGTCACCCGGCAACTTCCGACGCGAAAAGCTAATCTTTCATGTCGCCCCATTCAAAAGTAGCCATCAAGCACTATTGGGACGTGAAGCTTTTGTCCACTTTAACGCAATACCACACTACGCGTCTCTTACACTTAAAATGCCCGGTCCACGTGGCATCATCTCATTAAAAGGTCGTTCAGGACCCCGGACACGGCTAGACGAGTCCGGCATAAATAAACTAGGGGCTCCCTAGCCGCACACCCCTTCACAGGGGGCTGTGCGTATGAGCAATAAGGAGCCAATAAAAGATCAACTTTATTCATTTATTCATGCTCTGTTTTAAATACATTTTTGACACAATTTCTTTTCAAACTAAGTCCCTCTCTTTTACGGATGAACAGCGTGTTACACCCGTCCAGGATACAGCACAACGGAGACACAGGCGCAGACGTGCAGTAGGGACCCGTTGCAAGGATTCTTTTCAGATTAAGACCTTGCGTAAACCTTTTTTACTGTCTCTTGTTGCTACATATCCCCTGGTTTCTCATTATAACCAGAGAGGAGGCTGACGTTTTGGCATCGGCCGCGTCAGAGGACCTCGCGTGTACCTGGACACTAGGGGCTTAGGGCATTGATCTGCCCGTCATCATAAAGACCGAACACCTCAGGGAGTGTTCGGCGTCTCGAGTTAGGCCTTATATGCATCAGCTCCGAATCATTTCTTTGGTCAAATGTTGGGTTTGCCCAGCTCCTATGTTTTGCTGCCTTACGTTCCGTATCATCGGCTAACGCGGCACTAGGAGAACTACTGCGATTGTGCCCCAGTTCGGCCGGGTGAGCACCTCAGTAGAGAAAGCCGAAAACTGACTGTCATGATGTAGCGAGAGACTGGTCAACCACTCGATCGACCTCCGGAATGTTTAGAATTCCTCCGCTTTGACGAAGGACCGTTTCCCGGTCAGGCACACATGCGCCCCAAATTCGGAAAGCGCGGTGCCCCTAGGGGCTATATCGTAGCCCCACCTTCGAACACCTATGGCTAAGTGAAAGTGATAAAGCATTATAGTCCGGTTGCCTCGTTTGCTACGCTATCACCTCCTTCACAGGACCAAGACGTTGGATTAAGTGTGAAAATGCGCTATTTCGCAAACACCCCCGCACCATGTGCGTGGGGGCTGAAGCCGAAGACTGCCATCTTTCAGCTTATACACAAGTATACATTAAACGGCCGCACAGGAGATATTTGAATACTTGAACGCACAAGTACAAAAAGCGCTTATATTATAAACATCGTTTTACAAACCATAAAGTTCATTTGAACATGACATTTTTTGAGCACTGCGACTCTATTACACGAGCACCACGCAGAACTTCCCCAAAATAGTGCTCGGCGGGTAACCGGCTCTCGTCCGAACCCTGGGTCGCAACAGCGGTGGCATCCATCTCCGTCCAGTATGTCTTCACACGGGCGAGGGCCATCCGTGCACCCTCTATGCAGGTCGACCGCTTCATCGCCTTGATATGCGGCACCGCCCCAAGGAATTGCTGCAATAAGCCAAAATAACTCTTCGGCTTGGGCCTATCCGGCCAGACATGAGCCACGATATCCGTCATGGCAAGTCCGAACAATCTATTCAGCTCAGCCCACTCAGCCAACCGATCGGTCAACGGAAGTGAACGCTCCGGACTATGGAATTGAGACCAAAAAAGCTCTTCCGTCTCGTGATCCTTTTGACTTCGGAAGTGCACAACAGCAATTGCCGCACTCACCGCTAAGTCCATATAAGGATCCTCCGGACCCCACAGCTGGCCAAGCTGAGCGTACTTCGGATCTGTAGACCTCCTGCGCAGTAGAAAGGGCTTGCCAGCCACAATATCTTCAGCCTGGCGCAGCTCCTCCTTTATAGCCCTCATTGCAGAACGGGCATCCTTGGCTTCAGCGGTGGCCTTCCTCAGGCCTTCTTGCTCCGCTCGGCGTTCTTTTTAAGAACCTCATAGCGGTCGGTAACATCTTTCAACTTCATGGCCATTTCGGCCATCTCCTCCCTGCTTCGGCAGTGAGCAGCCCTTTCGGCTTCTAGCTCTTCGGCCGCCCTCGAGGCAGCCGCATCACTCCTTCTGGCCTGCTCCTTGGTTCGAGCAAGTTCTGCCCGAAGGCTCTCCACAGAAGCGGCACCATCTGCATTGAGCATACATGTTGTAAGGAGTGGGCTTCGGCTCCCTTACTAGGTGACCACGGAGAAAAACCTACCTTGTGACTCGTCAAGTCGCTTATTGACCAGTGCGATGTCCGCATCCGCAATGTCGAGTTGCCGCTTTAGTTCGGCAACCCTATAAGTCCGGCTGGCCACCGGACTATCCGCCACCTGCATAGGAAAGGCGAAAATCAATACCTACGATTTTGATCCTCGGCACGCTGTCGCTCTTGACAACCTACCGAGTCCCAGGGGCTACTATCTATACAGGGCGCACTTTATGTGCAAAACTGTCAAAAGGTATGTCACTTTTACGTACCTCAAACCCCGCCAGCAAGCTTCTGACGGCATCATGCAACCCGCCTTCGGCGGACGAAATTCTTCCAATCACCATACTCATCAATGTACGGTGACCTTCTGAGATAGACGCCCTCTCAAGCAGATCCTTCAGCTTCCCCGGCCGCACACCAGCCGGTGCCGAACTCTCCGGCCCCGCCGGACTCAGGGATACCCTCCGCGATGACACCTCAGGTTCGTCCGCCCTGCCTGATGGTGCGGCGGACGGAGGCGTCTCGCTCTCCACAATCTCCGGACGATGGTCCCCCGAAGACGAGCTCATCTGAGAAGGACGGAGATCCGAACTACAAGGTAAAAACTTCGGTTATCCTCAGAAGCAAAAATAGGGATGTCTCTTATTACAGAACCCCCTGTTTCTACTTACGGCTCGCTGGAGGGCTGATTCCTTAGGGGAGATAGTGCGGCCGGGGCCTCCCCGGACGCAGGACCCTCTGGTGAAGATCTCTTCCCCCGCCTCGAGGCCTTGGCCTCCGGGTTTTCGGAAGCAGTCCTCTTCTCCCCTTGGAAAGAGGGATTCTCGATTCCCCCTTTCTCAAATGCCTCCTTGGTAGAGGCGGTAGTGTCCCTGTTCTCCCCTTCGCCTTCCCCTGAAGGTGCAACCTTCAGCATTCTGACCAGCACGGGATCCGGCACGGTCTCTGGGAGGGGGGCCGGACACCGTATCAGTTTCGCTTGTGCTATCCACTCCTATTCAAGAGACGATGGGTTAAAAGGCAAATTCAAGAAGGCGCAAACAAACGGTGTGTCCGGATGCAGGGCCACTTACCTGAGCATCCGGGCGATTGCAGCTTAGGCTGGAATCCTCGGTCAATTCCGGACACATCTCTTGTGGTCTGAAGAATAATTTATACATCTCCACGGGTGTCGTACCCATGAAGTGTTGGAGAGCTTGTGGCCCCTCTGGATTGAATTCCCACAGGCGGAGGGGGCGACGCTTGCAGGGCAGAAGATGCCGAATCAGCATAACCTGCGTCACCATGACCAGATTGATCTCCCTCTCTTGGAGGTCTTGAATCCGGCCTTGCAGTAGGGGTACGTCCTTTGACGGCCCCCAGTTGAGCCCTTGGTTGACCCACGACATCAGCCGCTGTGGAGGGCCCGAGCGAAAGATGGGCAGCAGCTTCTGCTTGCTGCCCCTAGGAGCGGTAATATAGAACCACTCCTGTTGCCACAAATCGAGCTCCTCCTGGAAAGAGCCCTTGGGCCATGGAGCATCGGCCCTTCTACTTACAACCGCCCCACCGCACTCAGCTTGACGCCCCTCGATCGTCTTCGGCTCCACGTTGAAGGTCTTGAGCCACAAACCGAACTGGGGAGTAGTGCGGAGGAAGGCTTCGCAGACGACGATGAATGATGAGATGTGGAGGATAGACTCCGGAGCCAGGTCATGGAATTCCAACCCGTAGTAAAACATGAGCCCTCTCACAAAAGGATCCGTCGGGAAGCCTAAACCCCGATGGAGGTGGGACACGAACACGACGCTCTCGCCGGGCTCGGGAGTAGGAATGACTTGCCCTTTGGCGGGTAACCTAAGCGAAATCTCGCAGGTTAGGTACCTGGCTTCTCGCAGCTTTAGCACATCCTCTTCCGTGACGGAGGAGGGCATCCACCAGCCCTGTAGGTCGGAGCCGGACATTGTTGAAGGTCCGAAGTGCTCGAATCTGGAGCTTTGGGTGTTGGAACTCGGGGCGAGGGGTAGATTCGATTGAGGATTGAAGAAAAGAAACGAGCCTTGGTCTCATTATAAAGAGGGAGAATACCAAGAGCCGTCCCCATGACCGTTTGGGACTCACCTTCGATAGAGGAGGCGTGGCGACGGGCGCGGTTGGGTTACCCACGTCCGTATTGATGGGAATCCCGGAATAAGGGGAACACGATCTCTGCTTCGACAAGACGTGCCAAGGAAACCGCTTCGCTAAACGCGCTGAGGTGGTATAATAAAAAAACGATTCAAGTAAAGGCTTGGTGGTGGTGTGACGTCATGCCACAAAATACGTCAGCAGATTGAACTTTTGTGCATATTATTCTCTCTACAGTGGAATGTGGAATTTATTTTGCAGAGCCGGACACTATCCTGGTGTTCGCAATCTTCTACGAATTATTCGGAGGAGGAACCCGCCTTGCAATGCCGAGCAATATGCGCGCCGGACTCATCATCATTGAAGCCTGGTTCAGGGGCTACTGAGGGAGTCCTGGACTGGGGGGTGTCCGGATAGCTGGACTATCATCATCGGCCAGACTCCAAGACTATGAAGATACAAGATTGAAGACTTTGTCCCGTGTCCGGATGGGACTTTCCTTGGCGTGGAAGGCAAGCTTGGCGATACGGATATGTAGATCTCCTACCATTGTAACCGACTCTGTGTAACCCTAGCCCTCTCCGTTGTCTATATAAACCGGAGGGTTTTAGTCCGTAGGACGGACAACCATTACAACAATCATACCATAGGCTAGCTTCTAGGGTTTAGCCTCCTTGATCTCGTGGTAGATCCACTCTTGTACTACCCATATCATCAATATCAATCAAGCAGGAGTAGGGTTTTACCTCCACCGAGAGGGTCCGAACCTGGGTAAAAACATCATGTCCCTTGTCTCCTGTTACCATCCGCCTAGACGCACAGTTCGGGACCCCCTACCCGAGATCCGCCGGTTTTGACACTGATAGAGACCCTCCCCTTCTTGGGCGCCTCAGTCTCCAGATGCGTGGAGGCTGCTCTCTTATTCCTTCCCCCTCAGGGGGGAAGAGTTGCTTTCTTCTTCCTCCTCTTCCTCGTCGTCAGTGGCGGGAGGGGAATGGGTTTTGGCGTCTTCGGACATCATGTCCGAAGTGCCCTTATGGCGGAGGCCACTTCTAGTCCCGTTTGCCTTCTTCTCCGGCGCTTGATAGGGCGCAGGAACCAGCATCTTCGTCAGAAGTGGAATTGCTGGGTCTTCGAGCAGCGGAGCCGGACACTGAATCCGCTTCGCCTTCTTTGTCCAGCCCTGAGATAATCAATAAGGAGGCTTAGGCGTCTTCCTCGAGTATGCAAGTAAAGGATGCACCTTGAAATACGAAAAACTTACCGGACTAGCGGGATGGGCCAGGTCGTGCCCACGGTCCTCGGTCGTATCCGGCCACGTCTCGTTGAACTTGAAAAGCACCTTCCAGATGTCTTCGTGTGTAGTTCCGAAGAACTGCAGCAAGGTCTGGTGCTTGGCCGGATCGAACTCCCACAAATGGCAAGTCCGGCTTTGGCACGGAAGGATCCGGCGAACAAGCATCACCTGGATCACATTGACAAGCTTAATGTTCTTGTCTACCATGCTCCTGATGTGTGTCTGGAGTGTTGTCAGCTCCTCCGATGAAGACCAGTCTAGGCCCTTCTCTAGCCAGGAGGTGAGCCGCATCGGGGCTCCGGACTGGAATTTGGGAGCCGCGTCCCAGGTGGCGTTGCACGGCTCTGTGATGTAGAACCACTGCTGTTGCCACCCTTTGAAGGACTCCACGAAAGTACCTTTTGGCCATATGACGTTGGGCATCTTGCTCATCATGGCGCATCCGCACTCTGCGCGTTGACCGCCCACGACCTTCAGCTTCACATTGAATATCTTTAACCACAATCCGAAGTGGGGTGGGATGCGGAGGAAGGCCTCGCACACGACGATGAATGCCGAGATGTTGAGGAAGGAGTTGGGGGCTAGATCATGGAAATCTAGCCCATAGTAGAACATGAGTCCGCGGACGAATGGGTGGAGAGGAAATCCCAACCTGCTGACGAAGTGGGGGATGAACACTACCCTTTCATGGGGCTCCGGGGTGGGGACGATCTGTCCCTTGGCCTGAAACCGATGGGCGACTTCCTTGGCCAAATACCCAGCCTCCCAGAGCTTGGTAATGTCATTCTCCTTGACGGAGGAGGCCATCCACTTGCCCTGCGCTCCGGATCCAGACATGATCAGGAGTGCTTTCTTGAGGTGGAGAGGATGAGGACCTGGGCGTTGGAGCTCGAGAGTGGGTGGGAAGATAGAGAGAAGGCATGGGCAAAAGGGGTGAATCCTTATCTCCTTATAAAGGTAGCGAATATCAAGCGCCTCCCCACTCGCCTTAAAACTCGCCTATTCCCCAAGGGCCATGCAAACGGCACGATTGGGTTACCCACGCCCATATTGATGAGAATCCCGCGATAAGGGGACATGATATCTGCTTCGACAAGACGTGCCAATAAAACCACACCTTGAAACGTGGAGCAGGAGGCTAAAAACGGTTCGAAATAATGACCGGGCGGCGACGTGATGTCATGCTATGGAAGTTGTCAGTAGATTGGACTCGTGAAAATATTATACTCTCTGCGGATATGTGTGGTGTTTGTTTAACAGAACTAGACACATTCTCTGTGTTCAAGAGCTGTTTTGGAGTATTCGGAGGAGGAACCCTCCTTGCAATGCCGAAGACAATCTGTGTGTCGGACATCGTCATTGAAGCTTGGTTCAGGGGCTACTGAGTGAGCCCTGAATTAAGGGGTCCTCGGGCATCCGACCTATTGGACATGGGCCGGACTAATGGGCCATGAAGATGCAAGACAGAAGACTCTCTCCGGTGTCCGGATGGGACTCTCCTTGGCGTGGATGGCAAGCCTAGCGTTCGGATATGAAGATTCCTTTCTCTGTAACCGACTTTGTACAACTCTAGTCCCCTCTAGTGTCTATATAAACCGGAGGGTTTAGTCCATAGAGGCAATCACAATCATACATGCTAGACTTCTAGGGTTTAGCCATTACGATCTCGTGGTAGATCAACTCTTCTAATACTCATATTCATCAAGATCAATCAAGCAGAAAGTAGGTTATTACCTCCATAGAGATGGCCCAAACCTAGGTAAACATCGTGTCCCCTATCTCCTGTTACCATCGACCATAGACGCATAGTTCGGGACCCCCTACCCGAGATCCGCCGGTTTTGACACCGACACCAGGTACCCCAACTTGCGTAGAATGTGATGTTTTAGTCCCAAACTTGCAAAATGCAACTCCACCATACCCCAACTTGCATTGCATGTGATGATTTAGTCCTGGGCCTATCACAGCTCGACAAGTGGCAGCCAGGTGGCTGGACCAGTCGTCGCCCGCTCTTTTGCAAGAAACCCCCTGCCGTTTTGCCTAATCAACTAGCAGTAGAACGCCTTAATTAAATCTGTCTAGAATCCCACTCGCGTCCGCTCGTTCCCCATCTGCCTCCGACAGCTCCAGGGCCAGCTCTTAGCTCGACGCTACCAGCAAGCTCGCCACCGCCCTCCAGCTCTCTACCGCAGTCCATATCGGTGCCATGGTCTCCTGGTTGGACAGTTCATCCTTGGCGTCGTCGTCAGACGGTGACTCAGTCACCAGTCAGGTTAGCCGTTGGCTCCCCCATAGCAACGTAGTTAGGGTTAGGGTTCCAGCAGTAAAATTTGGCCAGAACATGAAGATGTTGATTTGTTATTCTTGTAGGCACTTGCCACCATTTTCTGCTCAGAATGGAGAGGCCCTGCTACTGAATTTGTGTATAGATGTGAGCACCAAGCTGTGTGCGAGAAGTTTGTTGCCTCTGATTCAGTCGATAGTGACTGAACTCTGAACAATTGTTGGCCAGCTTCTGATTCATGGCAATTAGCAGCAAACTCAGTGTTCTTGTCTAGTTTCTTCTTGATCTTTGGGCATATTCTCTGCCTTGCACACTTCTCTATTGCCTCTCTCTGTTTACTCACTAGCCTTTGCATGATCTTGTAAAATATATATTCAAGCATTGACAATACCTCCATCTCTCTTCTCTCCAGAATGTAGTTCTAAAAAATGTTGCACCAATTCTGATTAGTATGATGTCATAGAATGTTGCAACAATACAACAAAATTAAAACATAGGAAGAGGTACGGTACTTCATAAACTGTTGCAGAGGATGTACCAGTTAAGTACTTTAGAGTTATTGTTCAGCAGAATATCACACTTAGAAAAAACACAAAAAAATGCTTTACACCATGTCTTTGCATTGGATCTAGTCTTTCAGTCCAGTTGAAGGCAGCTGAGCTGTGTCCATCCATTTTCTCGCATTTCTGGCCCCACTTCACCCTGTTTGGTGCTCTTGCAATGGCCCACGGATCTTGCTTCAGCAACTCTCCTTTGTGCTTCTCATTGAAATTCTGATAAATATGCCTAACACAAAACCTATACTCAGCATCTGGCCAGATTTTTTGCACAACATTAATCAAACCTTTCTGCTCGTCACTCATAACACTGAAAGGAGCAGTATTTGTGATGTTAAGATCATCTCCCAAAGTAGTGAGAAACCACTCCCAAGAACTTGTGCACTCTACTTCTACCCAACCCATTGCAATGGGGAAAATGCAGTCATTAGGATCAATACCTACAGTGGCGGAGGTAGAGGGTGGCCAGGGTGGGCCATGGCCCACCCTGAGATTTGGAAATAGGTTTTATACAATAGGAGAAATGCTAATTTTTCTTTTAAAAAACCAATGTATATGTACAGTAGTATTGCTGGCCCACCCTGGTTCAATCGCCTAGCTCCGCCACTGAATACCTACAGCACTAAGCAACACTTCTTTAAACCTAGTTTTCATGTGACAACCATCAATGAAAATATTAGGCATGCACCCCTTGAGCCACCCCCTTTTACATGCATCATAAGACCAATATAGAGTTTTCAGACATTTTCTGCCCTGTGGGAAATCTTTGTCTTTAACAAGCTTAGTTGACAGAAGAAATGTAGACCCAGGGTTGGTACTCCTCAATTCATGCCCATAATCCCAAAGCATATTGAACTGCTCTTCTTCATCACCATGTATCTCCTTAAGTGCTGTTGTTCTTGCCCTAGCTAGCTTCCATCTGTTAGGGGTGACATGAAATTCGTTGGTGATCTTTCTTGAAAATGTACCTAGTGACATCTTCTGGTCATCTCTAAACTCATCTATGAAATACTTGCACAGGAATTTTGCTGCCAGTGACCTTAACTTCCATTTCTTCTGGCATTTATGTTCTCCATATTAAGTCTTGATGACAAATATTCCTGTCATATTGTCATTGCCAGCAAAAAGGTACCAAGGGAAACCACTTTCACAAACTGCCTCAAGTCTCCTCTTGTCATTCTTTATCTTCTTGATCTGCACTCTGTTTCTAACTAAATATGCAGTCAGTGTGTGTCTTAGCTCCACCACATCAGCAAATACCATCCCTACTTTAAAAATAGGGGAAATCATGTCACCTTTGCATTCAAAGCTTTAAACTTATAGCTAAGTTCATCTGCTTGCTCAATTGATAGGTTCAGATCTTCATCCTCAAGCAAATAGTCAGGTTCCACATCTTCTTCCTCTTGCTCAACTTCTTCATCAACATCAAAGTCAATGTTGTCATCATAAAGATCATCATCACCATCATCTATGTCACAGTCAATACCACTGAAATCGGAATCTGAAACAACTATATCTTCAATAAATGTTTGTCCATGTTTAGTTAGCATGTTGTGCTCAATGATACGTCTCCAACGTATCTATAATTTTTTCTTGTTCCATCCTATTATATTATCTATCTTGGGTGTTTTATATGCATTTATATGCTATTTTATATGATTTTTGGGACTAACCTGTTAACCTAGAGCCCAGTGCTAGTTTCTGTTTTTTCCTTGTTTTTGAGTGTCGCAGGAAAGGAATATCAAACGGAGTACAGTTGACCTGAAACTTTCCCACGATTGTTTTTGGACAAAAAGAAGCCCACGAAGTACCAGAGATGGACCAAAGAGTCCCGAGGCCTCCACAAGGGTGGAGGGCGCCCCCGCCCCCCTAGGGCGCGCCCTCCTACCTTGTCGGCTCCTCGTGGGCCCCCCTGGCTCGAAACTGACGCCAAAAATTCTTATAAATGCAGTAACCCCGAAAAAGAAACCTAGATCGGTAGTTCCACCGCTGCAAGCCTCTGTAGCCACCAAACAACAATCGGGGCCCTGTTCCGGCACCCTGCCGGAGGGGGAAATCATCACTGGTGGCCATCTTCATCATCCCGGCGCTCTCTATGACGAGGAGGGGGTAGTTCACCCTCGGGGCTGAGGGTATGTACCAGTATCTATGTGTTTGATCTCTCTCTCTCTCTCTCCCTCTCTCTCTCTTGATGTACTGCGAGCTTTGCTATTATAGTTGGATCTTATGATGTTTCTCCCCCTCTACCTTCTTGTAATGGATTGAGTTTTCCATTTGAAGTTATTTTATCGGATTAAGTCTTTAAGGACTTTGAGTACACTTGATGTATGTCTTGCATGTGCTTATCTGTGGTGACAATGGGATATTCACGTGATCTACTTGACGTATGTTTTGGTGATAAACTTGCGGGTTCTGTGACCTTGTGAACTTATGCATAGGGGTTGGCACACGTTTTCGTCTTGACTCTCCGGTAGAAACTTTGGGGCACTCTTTGAAGTTTTTTGTGTTAGTTTGAATAGATGAATCTGAGATTGTGTGATGCATATTGTATAATCAAATCCGTGGATACTTGTGGTGACATTGGAGTATCTAGATGACATTAGGCTTTTGGTTGATGTGTGTCTTAAGGTGTTATTTTAGTACGAACTCTAGGGTTGTTTGTGACACTTATAGGAATAGCCCAATAGATCGATCAGAAATAATAACTTTGAGGTGGTTTCGTACCCTACAATAATCTCTTCGTTTATTCCCCGCTATTAGTGACTTTGGAGTGACTCTTTGTTGCACGTTGAGGGATTTTTATATGATCTAACTATGTTATGATTGTTGAAAGAACTTGCACTAGTGAAAGTATGAACCCTGGGCCTTGTTTCGAAGCATTGCAATACCGTTTTTGCTCACTTTTGTTACTTGCTACCTTGTTGTTTTTATATTTCAGATTACAAAAACCTATATCTACCATCCATATTGTACTTGTATCACCATATCTTCGCCGAACTAGTCCACCTATAGAATTTACCATTGTATTATGTGTGTTGGGGACACAAGAGACTCTTTGTTATTTGGTTGTAGGGTTGTTTGAGAGAGACCATCTTCATCCTACGCCTCCCACACGCATTGATAAACCTTAGGTCATCCACTTGAGGGAAATTTGCTACTGTCCTACAGAACTCTGTGCTTGGAGGCCCAACAGTACGAGTCTACAAGAAGAAGGTTGCATAGTAGATATCACTCAGCACCCTCAATCAGCAAACTCTGTGGGTTTGTTCCATTTGCTGGAATCTCTGACAAGGGATCTGCCACAAAGACTGAAATTAGGCTATGGGAAGAGGATGCACTTGCTGTAGCAAAACTTGATGTTGCTGTTAGTAAAGACAGTGGTAATGTGCACAACAAATCAGACCTGAAGTTGCTGATGAAATCGGTATGGTCAACCATGAGTACAAGCATTTTATGCTCAGCACTAGCTCTTATCATATGCTGCACATCCTCATCATCTCCAATTCTGATCAAACTAACTGAGATTGGTTTATTTGGTTTGCACCAGTAAATGATGTGCTCAATCACAGGATATCCCAACCAAAGCAAGTGTTGTCAAGGAATGCATAGGAGAAAGTGCCAGAGTCGACATAGTCTAGCTCCTCAACAGAAGGGTTCCAGTACTCCAGCTTACTAATTGGGCCACAGAAAATTTCACCATGCTCAAGTTCCAGTGTAAAAAAAGGACTATCTACCCTTTCTCCATTTGTTGCATCACACACTGCATCCAAAAAATGAACTTCGTAATGACTAAGCACTGCATAAATGAACTTCATAAGTGCACAAAATTCAGAAAAGTTCAGAAACAATATTCAGTTAACTGAATATTCAGTTGAATGAAAATAATTCAATTAACAAGATGCATCAGATTTAGTAAACTACAACAACTTAAGGTGCATCAGATTTAGTAAACTACAACAAATTTCAGTTAACTACAGTAAGCTGAAAATATCCACTTAACTATAGTAAACTAAAAATATTCAGTTAACTACAGTAACTGGACATATTTATTTTACCACAGTAAACTGAAAAATATTCAGTTAACTATGGTAAACTCAATATATTGAGTTTACTAAAGATAAACTAACCATAAATGAAATACAACATTAGCAAGACCATTCAATTAACTGAAACTTCACTGCAGATATCATAAGCATTACCAAAACTAAACTAAATGGTTCAACAACTTAGCCCAGTTTACACTCTGTATAAAACATCTTCAACAGCAAAAAAGAGTTTAAGTTAACAACACAAACAGATGCATGAGTGGAGTACAAGCTAGAGCAGAACTAAAAGCCAACTAAAAAGGCATGAACATCTAATTTATCTGCCATAAACCCTAGCTCTCATGTCGAACCCAAACCTAAAATCGTCGGCCGAAACCCTATCTCTATTGCGCCATATATGACCCTATGCAAGAAACACCACTACACGGCCTTAGATTGAGAACAAATGGCACCGATTGGAGCTGATGTGCACGGCGCAAACGGCGGGGCGACGAGCCACAGAGCAAAGCAGAGGATAGGGAGATGGAGGAAAACGGCTCACAGTAATCAGGAGGGAAGATGCCGAACGGGCGGACGAGATGAGCAGATTCAGGCGCCTCGACGCCGCCGGCGAATGGCGGCGACGACACCTCCATCGCTGACATTACCATCACCCTCGCCAGCCCGTGAACTCCTGTCCCCCCCCCCCCCCCCCCGACAGGACAGCGACCAACTGAATCCTCTCGAACGAACACGAACTGGATTCCAGACAAATTCAATTCAGGTGCTCTGTACTGCGGGTTGATTAGAAAGAACGGTAGGGGGTTTCTTGCAAAAGAGCGAGCGACGACCGGTCCAGCCACCTGGCTGCCACTTGTCGAGCTGTGATAGGCCGGCGACTAAAACATCACATGCAGTGCAAGTTAGGGTATGGTTGAGTTGAATTTTGCAAGTTTGGGACTAAATCTGTACATTCTACCCAAGTTGGGGTACATGGGTGCTTTCACCTCTAGTTTTATATCTCTAAATTTACATCATTTATTGAAGCTGCTCTTAACCAAGTAAAGTAGTTGTTGAGGTAGGTATCATATGATGGCCTGTTGGGATACTCTAACTCGGTTAGAGGTTAGAGTTAGATTCTAACCCTGAATCAACCCTGAACTAACTCTAACCAAAGAGGTGTTTGAATGGCAGGGTTAGATTGACAATAAATGCTTTTTCTCACTCATTTGGCTACTTTGGACCCTATTACCTGCCGGATTTGGCGGAGCGACCCTAGCCGAGGAAGACGGGGACGCGCCCGGCAAGGAGCCGCACTGGCCTCTCGCGCAGCCCGCCGGCGGAATCCGCCGTCCCTGCGCAAGGAGTCGCGCTGGCCGAGGCCAACGGGGACGGGTCGCGCAAGGAGCCGCGACTGCTTACTGGCGGGCGGACGGGCCGCAGGGAGACGGGGTTGGAACGGGAGGATAGGGCGGGGATGCTTACCGGCGGCGGACGGGAGCGCGGATACGGTGAGGCGCCTTCACGGGCGGTGCGAGAAGGAGGGAGGGAGAGGACGAGATGTTTCGAGGAAGTGGAGAGGGATCTGCTGTGGGGAGAGCGAGAGAAAAAAATATTTTTTAATGGTCCTAGAAAAACTAACCTAAATAAGCATCTCTTGAATGGGTTAGATTTTTTGGGTGGGTTAGATGCATCTAACCAAACTAACCATCCTGTTTGGATATTTTTGGGTTAGTTGAGTCCAAACTAACCCAAACTAAAACTCGTGTGAAACCTCGTCGGACCGAGCAAAGTAATTGCTGAGGCATGCAGTCAGGACGGGGACCGAGCAAAGGAATTGCTGAGGCAGGTAGTGGACGAGACTGTAGAAAGATTCCACGCTGCAAGTAGCACATGTGTTCCTGCAAAGCTGCCTCGGTGTTGTATGCCATGTGAATCGATTCTCTTTTCTGAAAAGTAGTGTGGTACCCTACCGTGTTTCATTAGTCTTGCCGGCTCCATAGACAAAGGATTCTTTCTTCCCTGCCATCGCCATCTGCAAGCCCAAATCAACAGAGAGAGAGAGAGAGAGCAACAATGGCGGAAGTTCTGGTGAGCGCATCGACAGGGGCAATGGGTTCCCTCCTGCGGAAGTTGGGAGCTATGTTGACGGATGAATACAAGCTGCTCAAGAACGTCCGTGGGGACATCAAGTTCCTCAAGGACGAGCTGGAGGTCATGTGCGCGTTCCTCCTCAAGATGTCAGATGTGGAGGAGCCCGACGAACCAACAAAGCTGCGTGTGACGGCGGTGCGGGAGATGTCCTATAAGATAGAGGACAACATCGACAAGTTCATGGTCCTCGTGGAACACGAGTCCTCCGGCTCCGAGGCGGCTGATGGCGTCGCCAAGCTCATGGACAAGTGCAAGAACTTGCTGCCGGACATCAAGACCCGCCGCAGGATCGCCAAGGAGGTCAAAGACATCAAGAAACAAATTAAGGATGTCAGCGACAGATTTTCAAGGTACCAGATCTGGTTCTCTTTACAGTACTATTAGTACCTACCATCAGATTTGTGACCGATTTGTTGCCACTCAAGGTACAAGATTGACGAGTCCTCCTCCTCTATGCCGGCAAAAGACAAGGTCGACCCTCGACTTCGTGCAGTCTACAAAGACGCCACGGAGCTTGTCGGAATTGATGGACCAAAAGATGAACTAGTCAAGTGGCTGAATGAGAAAGAGGGCCAATCACTTAAATTTGTCTCTATTGTTGGATATGGAGGGTTGGGCAAGACCACGCTCGCCAACCAGATCCGGGTCAACCTTGGAGCGACCTTCGACTGCGCGGCTTTTGTCTCGATTTCACGCAAGCCTGACATGAAGGCCATATTAATATCTATATTATCACAAATCACCAAGAAAGACGATGCTTGCTCCAGATTAGATGATATACAACTCATCATCGACAAGATTCGAGAATTCCTCCAAGACACAAGGTATGTATGTGAGATCTGCTACAAAGTACCATTGCTTAATTAGCTCGTGTATAACCCGTTGCCTAGAATTTTGCTAATGAAGATTGCTTTGTGTGATTTACATTCGTCCTCAACTTGTATGGCCGCGTTTAAAATTTGAAGTCATTGTTTTTTGCAACTTATGTCGATCTGTTCACTATAAGATATAGCTAAAATCTGTATGCCGATTTCTGGCGCCACACATCTTCTAAGGACCCAAAGCACTTGCATTCGCAGACCACTGTTACCGGATATGCAGTAAATTAGGTTTGTGATTGGCCACTTTAAGAACATAGGGTTTCTAGAGGCTATAAACCTACGGTTATCAGTATTATAATCCTGAATGGATATCAAACCTTGAAGAATCTATATCCATAACACAAAAAGTGAAAAGGGAAGCACTAATAGAGGAATTAATTAATCATGGTCAGATCGGACCAGCCTGACTAGCGTAACATAATGATAACAGTAGGTTGTTGCTTCTTTCCTGGTTTCGTACCAATTTGCATGACGAATTGAGGCGTAGAGCCACCACTCAATATGTGGTCCTACCAATCATGAGGAAATAACTTGTTACCAAAATGACAAAAGAAAATAGGATATCTATCCTCTTGCGAACATGCTATTGGCAGTGGCAAAACATTGTACCTTGCCACTGGCAACAGCTGCCTTTCGGCCTGAGCATTCATATTTTTTCCTCTTGGTTGTTAAATCTTGCTATTTTACGCTTGCCTTCTATGGCAATCTTTTTTTTCTTATATTGCCACCAAATTGTATCTAAGAGCAACTCCAACGCACCGACGCAATTTTTGTCCATTTGAATCGACCAAGCGGACGGGGTGTCCGGTTTTGCCTTTGGGTGGCGCGCCTACGCATTAGTCCGCGTGGGTATTTAAAAAACTTAAAAAGCTTAAAATAATTAAACATAAATAAAAATGCATATTAAAGCCAGTCAAAGTCCACATAATTAAATATAAAACATTAAAATATTAATAAAAAACAGCCGCTCCAGCCCGCAGCCCTAGGCGTCTTCGTCGGAGGAGTGGATGAGGTCGAAGAATGCTGGCGGCTCAGCCCACGGGAAGGCCTGCTAGTGGGCAGCCAACGCCGCCTACTCCACTGTCTGCTGCTGCGGCAGCTCTGCCTGGCGCTGCGCACGCCTCTTCCTCGCGCTCCCGCCGCTACTCCTCATCGCGCGCCCAACGAAGTTTTGGCGCTCCTCCCCCCTCGGGTTCCCGTTGCATGCAGACCTGGCCGTCGTCCCGCTCCTCCTCCAGCGTGCGGTCCTTCCATGCCACGAGGTAGGCCGCCGCCTCCTCCATCATGCCCAGCCAAATGGGCGGCTCGCTCATCCACTTCCAGACGATGCCCTGCCATTGGTAACGCCGGTGGGTGCAGGTGGTGCTAGCGTGATGCGGGCGGTGACGATGTGGCTGGTGGTCTCGGCAGGTAGACACTATAGCTGGCGGCTGATAGCTGCAGCGTGTCCTCGAGGCCAGAGCACTAGGAGTCCTCGTGCTGGGACTCCTCGGTGGTGTGATGGGCCCCCTCCGACGCCTTGAGGAACGCCGCCTCCTCCTCCTCAACCTAATGTTTGACCGCCACTATCGGTGGTGGCGGTGGAGGGCAGGCTTCGAGCTGGACGGCGCCGCGCAGGCGCACATGGTGCTTGGTGGTGAACTAGACGTCTCAGTTAGGGGGGTCTGGCGCATAGGTGGGGTCGCGGCGCTGCTCTGGCGTGAGGAGAGCACGCCGGGCCCGAATCTCGTTGGTGCGCACACGCTCGGGCTGTGGCACCGCCGGCACTGGAATGTGGTGGGGGTCGAGGTGCCAGCCGTGGGGGAAGTTCACGTCCGGCCACGGCAGCGAGACGCGGTACTCCCAGTGGTACTACGCGTGGTGCACCGGGATGCACTGGCGGTCCCGTGGCGCTGCCGCCCTCCCGTCCCGCGGCGCCGACACCAATGTGAACCCCTTCGCTGCCGGCCTCACAGGCCCTTGCAATGAGCCGGCCTCGTGGTCGTGCTTGCCTTGCCCTTACCTTTGCCGAAGAAGCCCACGGCGGCTAGGGTTTTCTGTCACCGGCGAGGGAGCAGATGTGGACTAGAGTGGGAGGAGAAGTGGATGAGGCCCGCCCCGCCGCACCCTTGCAATTAAAAAGGGCGTGGTCTAGACGTTTCTAGTCACTGCCATGCGGGCCTGAGGTAGGTGGGCGGCATTGACTACATCTGTGGTGGTAGTTGGCTGGAAGACACGCCGGCCCGAGGCGCACACCGAGCGGACGCGCAACACGTCCGTCTCGTGTTCGTCTGAACGCAAATCAGGCACAAATTTGGGCTGGAAATGCGTCCACGTGGATGCCGAACGGACGTGATTTGGGTTTGCGTCCGCACGTTGGGCCGGCGTTTTTGTGCCTTTCGACCCAAATGGACACGCGCGGACCATATCCGTTGGCTTGTTAGAGTTGCTTGTACCTAGTACTACCATGTGTGGAGTTATTATCTTTGAGTTTCTCCCCCATCTGTAGCTGTGTATTATTGTGAGATGCTCTCAGGATTTCACTTATTTTAGATAATGACAACTTTCTTGATGCTAGACAATTACATCAAGGTGTATTATATCTAGGATGCACACAGATGTGACATTGTTTCAGGATTTTAGGTTACTTGATAGGTGTTACTATAAATATCTAATGAGCTATAATGTGTATGTTCATGAAACTGTGTTGCAGGTACTTTATCATAATTGATGATATATGGGAGTTAGGATCATGGGAAACTTTGAAATGTGCATTTGTCAAGAATACATTGGGCAGCAGAATAATTATCACAACACGTATAGTTGATGTTGCCAAATCTTGTTCTCCTTCTAGTGAAGATCTTGTGTATGAGATGAAACCACTCAGTGAGGCTGACTCGAAGAAATTGTTTTTCAAGAGGATATTTGGCTGTGAAGAAAGCTGTCCTGATAGCTTGAAAGAAGCTGCCAATGATATTTTGAAAAAATGCCGTGGTCTACCTCTGGCCATCAATGCCATTTCTAGCTTGTTGGCCACAACAAGGGAAACAAAAGAAGAGTGGGATCGGGTGCGACATTCCATACGCTCTTCAAAGGTCAAAAGTGATATAATAGAGACCATGAATTACGTATTATCCCTTAGTTATTTTGATCTTCCCCACCACCTAAGAAGCTGCTTATTGTACTTGGCTCTGTTTCCTGAAGACGAATTGATTGAAAGGCAGCGGTTGGTACGCAGATGGATTTCTGAAGGCTTTATCCATGGAGAAAGTGGACAAGATCTCATGGAATTAGGAGAGGAATATTTTCACCAGCTTGTGAACAGAAGTCTAATACAGCCCGGCAACATAGGGTATGACGGCAAGGTGGAGTATTGCCGAGTCCATGACACCATCCTTGATTTCCTAATTGACAAATCCTCCGAAGAGAACATGTGTACTGTCCTAAAGAAACAATGCAAGCCTAATGGCATAGTTCGTCGGCTCTCTCTAATGGGGAATGAGGATGAAGAAATCGTGGAGCAATTGGATCTGTCACACGCTCGGTCAATCACTGCTTTTGGGGATATCAAGCTATTGCCTTCGCTTGGGAGGTCAAAATGCTTGCGCGTGCTAGACTTGCACCGGTGCAATCAGTTGAAAAATCATCATATCAAGGATATTGAAAGACTCTATCAGCTGAGATACTTGGATATCTCTTTTACAGGAATCACGGAGCTTCCCAGGCAAATTGGGGAGTTGCTGTATCTAGAGACGCTAGTTACATCCTATGAATTCCTTGAGCTTCCTGAAAGCACAACTCGGCTACAACGACTGGCACGTTTGTTTGTTGACAGCGGTTGTAAGCTTCCAGATGGGTTGGGAAACTTGATAAACTTGCAAGAGCTAGATTGCGTTGATGCCTTGCAGTTGAAGCATGTGGAAGAGCTCGGCAAACTAACAAATCTGAGAAAGCTGAGGATTAAATTGGACACTGATGGGATTGAAGGCAACAAATTAGAACAGTCCAAGGAAAAGCTGGTGTCCTCTCTCTGTAAACTGGACGAATGCGGCCTCCGTTCCCTGAGTATTGATTATGAACTGGGAGAAAAGGATGGAGAAGAGCCGTTCCTCCCTGCTTTGGTTTGTATCCAAGATGTTTTTGTATATGGACAAGATATCAGCCGGATTAGCAGATGGCTCGCGTCACTTCCCAACCTACACAGTTTGTTTTCCAACGATCCGAAGATAGAGCAGCAGGAAATTGAGATGATTGGATTGATACCCAATCTGATCGATTTTTCACTGTCTTTACACAAAACAGGCGACGCTGGGCGGCTCATCATCAGGCGTGAAGGATTTCAACAGTTGCAGAGTTTTGGGGTTTACAGTACTCGTATGGGAGTTTTAATGTTTGAACCGGGGGCTATGCCGAGGCTCAAGGAGCTTATATTCTATAACTTCATCGAAAAGCCCAAATCTGGTGCGGTCGATTTCGACTTTGGCATCCAACGCCTCTCCAGCCTTGCTTGCCTCAATGTCAGCTTATCCTGCGTTGGCTCGACGGTGGCAGAAGTAGAGGCTGCGGAGGATGCTTTCAGGGGCGTGGCCGAGGCGAACCCCAACCGACCAATACTGGAGATGACAAGACTTAATCCGCACCTTATGTTACGAGACGAGCAAATAGATATGACAGGCTCAGGTACTATTAACAAGTTTGTACTTTTTGTCTTGGTGAGCAGTGGATCAAAAGATGTGCATATGCTTCATTCTTTTTCCGGTAATCTATTTTCAGCTACAACGCCGGCCGTCAAGTCCTAGATGCCTAAACCGAGACGCGCCTTTGATTATGGAGCTCTGATTGGATGCGGCAACAAATAAAGCTCCACATTTCTATTCGGGCTACCTCTTTGTCCCAAAGCTGGTGTACTCTTGTGATTTGTGTTGCGTAACTGATATGTCTGTATATGCCTGGGAGTATCACGAATTAGTGGAATGACTAGTAATAAGTAAGACAAGTATCACGAATTCAGAGTGGGATGCAATTTTTTCTTCTCTTTTCGGTAAGACTGTAACATGCTTTTGCGCATAAGTAGATTGTCATTTGAGTATACTATGACAGTATTTTTTCCATTAATATTTGTGTATTCTTAGATTGAGACTTTGATATGTAACCCAGATTTCTGTTGTTAGGAACGGTAGCTTATCAGAAGAAAAGATGTGGCGTGCACCTATATTCTATAACATGTATGCAGTAATCAGATCCACATTTGTTTTGTATTCATTCTGCCATTGGATCATACTCATTGCCATAGTTAAATGTTTGTGAGTACTTGTTGTCTTTCGATTGTAACCCTATGACATTGGAATAAAACTCCCATATGATTTGCCAAAAAAAAAAACTAGCATATCACTGTTTTTTTTGTAAGTGCATCACATCCAAGAAAACATATATGGAGTAATCAAAAAATTAAACTTGGATGAAAAATGTGAAAATGGCCGAACCATAAATAACATCACTAGATTGTGAAATACTATAATTGAACTTTCTGTTGTGTTGTTTTTTATAAACATGCAGGCGACTGTCAAAGATATACTCCCTTTGTCTTAAAATAAGTGTCTTAACTTTATACTATCTCTAACAAAGTTGTACGAAAGTTAAAACACTTATTTTGGGACGGGGACCACGTCAATGCGCAGACAAATTTGTGTTTACAAACTAGGCGGGTAGTGGGAAAGGATTCCATATATATGTTGAATTGTTGATTATCCACTTTTACTAGGAACGGATCCACATAGTAAGCCCAACGGAGCCAAATCTGCGGACCAGTTCATGAAGATAACAGGAGATCCGGGAAGCTTTCCTAGCTAGATTCAACCGGATCCACGAGGTTTTTTTTTTCGAAGGCTAGAACAACAGAGTGTAGCATGAACACTACACCAACCGGATCCACAAGGTCAAGCCGTCCATATCCACCAACACAAAAACTGAGGCAACCAAATCCGTCAAAGGCCGTGTGTCGCTGGCTCGCTGCTCGCTGGTTTCGGTCGTTGACCTGCCTGCGCCTGCGCCGCCGTCCCACAACAACAGTCGGCTGCGTTGTTGCGCCTCTGCTCCCGGACGCACTCACCACTCCCATCAGAGCATTTTCCTCTTATAGCAACCGACCATTGTAACCCCGGTATCTATATAAGTCGTTGGGGTTAGGCCGTATATAGGACAACTTAGAGACACACGATCTCGAGATAGATTAACCATGTACTCGTTACTTCCCAATCAATACAACAAAAGTAGGACGTAGGGTTTTAACTCTTCGAGAGGGCCTGAACCTGGGTAAAACATCATGTCCCTGTGTTCATGTTACCATCGTTCCAAGGCTAGCAGATCGGGACCCCGTACCCGAGATTTGCTGGACTTAGCTCCATCACTGGGTCGATAGCATAGCCAGATTGGATCTACCACCGCGCCGCTGCGGATGAGCCGATATGCCACTGCGCCATCTCGGATGGGACGGTCTGTCACTACACCGCCACGAATGGGCCGATATGCGACTGCACCTCCACCTTTTGACGGAAACTAGGTCGACGACAGTCACATGTGAAGAAGTGTTCAAGAGTCGGCGTGCTCGCCGACGTGAACATTACGGCGGTGGTGCTAGGGTTTGGCCTGGCATCAGGGAAGGAAAGGAAAATGGACGGAAAATGAATATGTGGTACACAAAGAGAAGGAAAAGGGTGCGCCCCTAGGTACTCATTGAAACCGCCTACAAACTAGAGGTGGTTTCATAGTACACACCGCCTCCAATCTTTCTGCAGGCGGTTTCAGATTTCCAACCGTCGTCAGAGCTTTTTATATGAAAAAATAACCACTTTGGTGTGGGTATTACAGGCGGCATTGTTATGTTAGGTCACAACCATTTTCAAGGCCCGCCATTAAGGCTTGTTTTTGTACTAGTGTGTTTTTCATAATTTGAAAGAACTTTTGTCCAGAATCTAAACTAAAGTGATCTTCTTACGAAGCCGGCACCTGGAGGAGCTTTCTTAGGTCGTTGGATTGTTCAAAGCTTGTGAATGAAATGAGTTGCCAATGGAAGGGAAGGCAAGGAAAAAAGAGGCAATTCAAGGTCATGCTATGAAATGCATTGGTCTAGGGAGGAGAATGAACAAGATTGAGGTTGAAAATCAGACAGTGAGATGATGGAAATGGGAGCACAGATGCAGAATCCTACTCCATCCGCTCAAATTATTCGTCTTAGATTTCTTTAGATACGGATGTATTTAGACACATTCCGAATTCAGGACGGGGGTAATAGATGTTTGTTGCAACTGTTGTCAAACAATAATTATTTGTATTTGAGATAGTGACTAAATGTATGCCATGTGGCTTGGATTTTAATAAGTAGCAACAAATTTTGTTACGAGTTATTTGTAGCTCTTCTAAAGGAAAATCAGGGGGGGTGCTCTGCTTCCTCTGCTTTGCTCTGCTTCGGCCGCGCACCTTTGTTACAGCGTACGCTCTCCCGCTGAGAAGTTCCCTCTTCTTCCTCGGTGCCCTAGCTCGACGCCGCCGCCTTGCCGTTGCCGTAGCCCCGCCGACGCCTCACATCCCCCCAGCCCTCCGCCTCGCCGCCTCCGACTTCAACGCCGGCCGCACCGCGTCACCACCTCCTGCCGCGATCTCGCACAGGTTCTCGAGGTACGACTGCTCTCTGTCGTCCAGACAACTAATCCTACCCTAATCAATCAATGGAGATCAGTGCTTGTCTAAGATGCCTGTTGAATGTGAGAAATTCTGCTCAGACACCCTTGTAACTCTGAATGTTGGTCGACAGTCTTGCCAAATACAGTAGAAAATTTTATGAGACAGTCTTGACAGAAATTCTGCTCACTAGACTACTAGAGAGAGACCGAGCTATTACTGTTACTGCATTTTTACATGGAACCTGTTCTTTTCCATGTGGGGAATAAGGAGAAGGGAAAACACTTTGATTCTAGTTTCAGTTTTTCGCATATAAAATTTGGCGGATGCTTTGCGTTTAAAATTCGACAGACGGAAACATCATCTGGGACCCTTTCTTCTGCTCTTTTTTGTGAATGCAGACTTGAATGCTCTTTTGCATCCTTTTTTTGTTTTGTTGAGTTGAATGCTTTTTTGCATCTACTTAGAACAAGTTCATGTGATCTTGCGCAATGTCACTCTTCATGTGGTACCTTCGCAACAATTTTGACTGAAAAATAGGACACGTCCTAGTCCCAGCAGAAGAAAGCATCACATGTGGGTAGGAAACACAAACACACTCAGCAATTTCTGTCATCTCACTAGAGAGAGAGAGTGGAAATCTGAATCATCACTAGTTAGTTATAGGAAGTTGCTCATGAGGTGGCTGCTAAACCAGCAGCAATACAGGGATCAGAAACAATAGCACAGGAGTCAGCAATAGTATAGGGTCCACCACCATCAGTTAGCCACAGCCTCTATCTAGCATCAGGTCATTCTTCAGTCAAACTCTCTCATGGGGTCTGTATATCCGACTTGCGGATCACATGGACCTTCATCGTGAATCTGCTCGTGTCCGTCAGTTCAAAGAGGCAGATGTCATCTTCCTCCAGCCCGACATCCGAGATGAATTTGGGCCAGGCTCTGTCGATCCACCAAGTTTTGTTAGATTTCCTCAAGCCCAGCCTGCAGTCCCAATCCCTCTCGTCGCCGTCCAGCAGGAGGCGGAGGCATCCTGGCTGGGTCAGGAGACATGCCGAAGCATACTCCGGGCCCAAGTACTGCCCAAGAGCGCGAAAGAGTGTCAGATACGACGATCAGCCTCGGATCAATGGTTCATTCCGCAAAAGGAAGAAAAGTTCATTGCTTTATATATAAAGCGGGGCGAAAGCCTTTTTCCGGTATAAAGGAAGAAAAGTGCACATTTTTTTACTTATAAATTGCAGTGGCAAGTTTTTTGGGTGAGAAATGGATTATGTGTGTGTGAGTTTGACAACGCAATCGCAAATGTAGTGGGGTGAAAAAACGAAAAACCGACTACAGATTATACGCATTGGTTGTGGTATCGATCTGAACTCACCAGAGAAGTTTTGGTAACAACCTCACTGGAGCTAACCACTTTAACAAACACAGGAAATTGGGAACCAATTGCCCGAACCCTCTCTTCGACTTTCTCTTTCTGTTGCCTGTGTAGAGGGGTCGCTTGGGTTGATATGTAGTTGTTGGACCTAGGAGCTTGTAAACCTGCTTCATTCGACTTGCGAACTTGGAGTCCTGAAAAACATTCCATGCTTCCTTATGGTGTTCACACAATGACCACATGTCATCCAAAATGTAGTGAAATGAAAGAAATGCACACATATGGCAGCTGCATTGCTCTGACCTGATTTAGCCCAACCGAAGGACGTTGAAGCCGTGTTCTGAGCTTGTGCACGACGGCCTTCTCTGGGAACATTTGAAGAGTTTCCCGTGTCAAACCAGGTTTTCTCACAACCGCTCGGGTCAAGGACAAGAACTTCGAGCTGGGCTTTCCCCTTGCTTCTAAAGACGAGGAGGTCGTTGTCTTGCATGCGGTGACCATCTACAAAATGACTCAACTCAGATTGGAGGATTACTTGATCGTCACCATGCTTGCTTGCGCCGACAACGTATATCATGTCATTGCTATGGGCTTTGAGCTGAATGGGAGCTTCAGTTATCCCCTCTTTGAAACTGTCCAAAAGCGTCATGGGTATGTACTGCAAGAACACAAGCTGGAATTAATTAATAGCCTATGGATCGGTCGGATTCAAAACACAAGCAGAAAATTATGTGGTGAAGGATGTAACTTACAACATGGCAGTCCTGTTTGGCATTTGCTTTGTTCACAGTTGCCACATGCAGACGAGATTCAGACCTCATGCTGCTCTGAGCTAGTTCTAGCACTTTCTTGTCTTGTTCATGGCTTAGCCTGGTCCCGGGGAATGCGGTATAGTCAATGTTGATTGATGTCTGAACATGTGCAGGATCAGGCACCACTTGTTCTGCACATGAAGAAAAAAGAGTGTTATAACCATCAGAAAAGCATCACCAAAAGCAAGCAATGGACGACTTCAAAGACCAACAACACATATAGCAACATTATGACCAACAAAAGCATAGTTCAGACATTAGATCTGCGCCACGAACGAACACATCCGCTCTGCCCTGGCCGACGGTGATAGATTAAGATGCATGACCTGCGCCATGGACGCCGGCGACGACAGCCATCCCTACTGTTCGTAGGTCGCCATCGGCATCGGCATCGCCCCGCCCCATCCCCTTTGCAACAGACGCCATGGGTGAGAGCGCCCCACTGCCGAGGCCGTGAAGAGGCGAGAGCACGTCCACTCTGCAGCTAGACGGGAGGCAAGGGGTGGATTCGCCGCCGCGGCCGTCGCCGCCTCACTCCCTCCGCGCCGGCCGCCGCCAACTTTTTTTTTGTGGGAAAGGGATTTGGGGAGGAAGAGACGAGAGAGACCGGGCGTTTTCGGTTCCTAGGGTTCGCGCTTGGCTGTGAGTAAACCTGATCATTTGTCGGGCCGGGTCGGGTTCGGGCCGGGCTTGACAAAGCCCAAAGAAAAAATCCCAAGCCCGAGCCCGTCCCGGCCCGAAGTACATGAACAGTGGCATTTTTTAATTAAATTAATCATTTTCAGGATATTACATTAATTTATTATACCTATATTTTCAATAAAATACGTTTATATATACATTTCGGGCTTTATTCGGGCTTTCGGGTTGGGCTTCGGGTCAGAAAGTGGAGCCCGAGCCCGGCCCGAATGTCGGGCTTCGGGTTCGGGCCGGTGGGCCGGGTTGTCCATGAACAGGTCTAGCTGTGAGTAGCGAGACGCGGCGTGCCTTTGCTGGCTCTCGCTGGGCCAGGAAAAAATTCAAAAAAGGCCGAATTTATTTGCTCCAGAGGCCCGTATACCGGGGGCAGCGAGAAACCGTGGTTGTCATGACCGGATGAACCGGATATGTGAACCTCGAAGCGGGAGTTCCCACGATACAGGAACCGGACGGAGGAGTTTTGTTGTATGTGATGCGCCTTGACAAAGTCGTGCCATCCAGACATGAGAACAATGTCACCAAATTCCCAACCGATTTTAACAGGGTAGCTGCGGCCATTTGGAGCTTCAAGTTGGATCTCGTCGAACTCGGTGATCAAGTTCCTCAGATGGCTCGCAACCGGCGGCTGTATGCGTTGTCCAAGGAGAAGGAAGGTACACTTGGTTATTTAGAGACATACTAGCCATGCCCCGCGCCGTCGATGAGTTGTGTTTGAATATGTTGTTTTTATTGTTTACAATTATACTTAATTTAAAGCAAGAGAGATATATAGATGAGATTGCAATAATAAAAATATAAATATGAAAAATGACACAATTATTGTCACCGTACGTATTCCATCTTAGAAAACTGGGAGTATACATGATGGTACTTTTCTAGTAAGATCAAACAAACACGAAACATTCACTTCTAACTTAGATCATTTCGGTGGAGCCCCCTACATGCTTGGTGCTTCGGTGCTTGTGATGAAATGATAGAGGGCATTTACAAATTGTTGCATGCAATCTTTAGGTGACTTGGCGCCGGTGCACATGATGATTGGATCTTCAGTGTATGGACGTTGAGAGTACATTCATAGTGGTATCATGTTGAAGAAATTATCGCATATTTTAGCTAGGATTCTAGTCTGCCTTGTAAGCTCATTTTACTGGATGGTTATTAGGACAGGCCATGTTGAATTGTCATTGATTGGTTCATGTTTTCTCTTGCATTGAAGCAGACTTCCCATTTTGACTTGAAATGAATTTGGCGCCATGTGCGCCTCTCCCTTGTTCACAAAAAAATTCTGAACTTGAAGTACATGATAGTTTTGGTGACCATCAGTTTGTTCTGTTGTATATGTTATATGCTATAGTTAATTGTTGTTGGAAACGTGATGAAGCCACTCGGTGACTCAAGTGCATGATAGCATGTTTCTCATTGGGATTTGAGCGGCACGTGCCCTGGGACGTACTTCCGCCGACGATACGTGGGATCGTGATTCGGGACCATACCACAGCGACCGTAACTGCACTACAGTAACCACTAACCACACACGCAAACACAACATGTTAGCCAATTAACATCGAATTAAGTGGCGCTCAGAACCAACGGAAATGCGGTGTCGGTTAACACCGAGTAAAACAGCATCCAGAATCAAGATGTCCGTCCCTAGGGTGACGGTTGGTTTTAGGTCCCGCGACTAGGGAGGCGATCTAGTGTTTTTTGCGCCGCCGCCAACACCAGTCCGCCTTCCTGCCGTCGTCTCAGTTGTTTTCCCCGCGCGTCGCCGCTCGGGGTCCGTGGTGCTCTCGTCACCCAAGGTTTCGTGCCCCGTCGTAAACCCCCACCAAAAACCTTTCGTGTGATCTAGGGCACACGATCGTAAGACACCTGGTTTCGTCCCTAGGAGGTGGGATCTGTTGTTTGGAAGCTCGGCGTTGGGATGGAAAAGGTGGAGGGCTTGCTGCAAGATCTGAAGCTTTCGGAGAAGGAGAAGACTGGTGTCAAGATCGGGTGGAGGGGATCTGGGAAGATGGGAGTGGTGGAACCGCAAGCCCTAGCAAAGCTCTTATCGGAAAAACCTATTTTTGTGGAGGCAATGGCGGAAACCCAGGGCCGGATCTGGTGCCCCATCAAGGGGCTGGATTGCAAGGAGGTGGGCGAGAATACTTTCATGTTCACGTTTGGGCAGGAGTCCGGCAAGGTAATGGCGCTAGACAATGGCCCCTGGGAATTTGGCAATGATATGCTGGTGGTGGAGGATTTTGTGCCCAAGAAACGCGTGGAGGATTATACTTTTGAAACTGTTCTGATCTAGGTGAGGATTCTGAGATTACCACTTGGCATGATGTGTCGGGAAGCAGGTGAGGCCATTGGGAAGTTAATTGGTGTGGTACTGAATGTGGAAGCTAGGCCAGATGGGCGGGCTATGGGAAAGTTATTGCGTGTTAAAGTCAGAATGAATATAAAGAATCCTCTAACGAGGGGTTTTACCTTTGATGAGGAAGATGGGTACGCCAATAGAGCAACAGAAGGCAAAGCGACCGTGGGAGAGGAAGACAAGAATTGGTGCCCATTTGTGTATGAATATCTCCCGGATTTTTGTTATGTGTGTGGCATCATTGGTCATGTGGACAGTGCTTGTGCTATAAAGATGAAGCCGGGTGAGAAAAAGCAGTTTGGCCCATGGCTGAGGGCCCCATCATGCCACGCGGGAGTAACAGAGATAACCGGGGTAGATGGGGGGAAGGAAGGATGATCAAGAATGGCAGAAGTTCGAGCAGTAGAGGAATGGGGACGTGGGGAGGCCGTACGCTATCGACTAGTGATGCTCCTTCATGGAGGAAGCAGTCGAAGAGCTAGGAGGACAGGGAGGATGAGAAGGAGGGAGGTCAGGAGGTTACCAGCCCTTTGAAGAAGGGGGTCGAACCGGGGCCGTATAAAAGCAGGAAGAATGGGGCGGTCTTGCGGCTCACGTATGATGATGCCACAGTGCAGGGTACCAATAAAATAAAGGAGGTCGAGGGGGCAGGAGGGGTTGTCAGGCATAGTCCGGTGGAGATAGGTGGATAGGGTGAGCCGCAGGGGTTTGTCGCTAGTGGAGGTGTAAATACCGAGGCCATGCAGACGACAAGGGCCATGCGGGTTGATGTGATACATGTAGATGTTGCTGATCTGGCTATGGCGGGAAGAATGAGAAGATCATGTGTACAAGGAGTGGGAAATCGAAGCTTGGGGGGACTTACAAGAAGATCGGGAGGGAAAGAGTGTTGGGAGAGAGGAAGGGTGTCCAGGCAGAGGCGTATGGTAATATTCTAGGGCTCAAGAGGGGTGGGGAGGGGTTTGAGAGGGATGGGGTGGAGGAGGTGAAGAAGCTGAAACATGGGGAGGAGTTTGAGCAGCAGGTGCAGATGCAATAGGAGAATGCGGGGCTGCCGGGACAGCCCTGCGAGAAGAAATGAAGGTTATGGTGTGGAACTGCCGAGGTTTGGGGAATGGCCCGGCAGTTTGTGGACTTCTGGAACTCCAGAAGGAGGAGGACCCCGACATCTTGTTCCTGTCAGAGACTAAACTAGACAGGGGGAGGATGGAGAGATTCCGAGATAAATTAGGTCTGCACCATGTGGCGGTGCAAAATAATAAAGTAAAGAGTGGTGGATTAGCGTTGTTTTGGCGTCAAGGAATAATGTTACTGTGAGATGGATGGGACGTATGTTGTAAGTGCATCTAGTGCCCCTTAGTGATTTTGGTGTATTGAAGACTTATAGGTTAAGTAACTGATGCGTTTGTGAGTGTACACAGGTCTATAAGTCTATGAGGAGTTTGATATTTACAGAGAAAGTCGACCCCTAAAAATGTAGTTCTTCGACTGAAGACTTTGATATTCTGAAGACTTTCTGAAGACTTTGAAAGTGAAGAAATTGGTGTGACCTTGAAGACTTGGTATTCATTCGAGGAATATGGAGCGTGAAGACTTTTGTTTTCGTAGTTTCATTTTCTCTTTCTTGGGTCATAGGAAACACCGTACTGTTAAAGGGGGTCGAGGAAATACTAAGGAAAAATTTCCATGTGATGCTCAACTCAAAATCCTACACCTACCAATCCCTTCGAGTGAAGCCATTGGAAATCTCATACAGTTCAGTCAATTTCTTCAGTGACAGAGACGCAGTTCTTCTGGTCACTGAGGACTTTGCTCTGACTGAGGAGTTAGGAATTCGCCAGTGCGAATTGCCTACACAGTGAGGAACATGATAGCCCTGAGGAACTTGATAGTCAAATTTCCGACCGTTGCTGTGCTGCGCGCCGGCTGTCCAAAATATCTTATCCACCTAACGATCATATCATTGAAGGGCATTTATGTCTTATCATGTCGGGCTGCTCCCTAGGCTATAAATAGCCGCCCCCTACAACCACTAGTTGGTTGGCTGCTCCGAGAGAACTTGACACTTGTCATTTGAGAGCAACCCATCCTCCGAGGACTTTGAGCGAAAATCATCAAGTGAGGAAAATCCCAAAACCAAACCCCCACAAACCCAAAGTGATTGAGCATCACTGAAGAAATTGATCTTGCGTGGATCCGACGCTTGTTACCTTTGAAGACTGTGCTTCTTCCAGACGGTTAGGCGTCAAGGTCTAGAGCATCCAAGAGGAATTGTGGATCGCCGAGTGACCAAGTCTGTGAAGGTTTGGAAGTCACATGAAGACTTACCACGAGTGATTGGACGAGACCTGCATGGTCTTAGTTCAAGGAGAATACGGTGAGTACTGGGTGTCCTGAGTTGCGGCTCAGAGACTGGGTGTCCGGGACTGCGTGCCCTCGAGTTTAAATACTCAGCCGCTCCAACCAGATGTACAACTGAGACAACAGTTGGAACTGGTTTACCAAATCATTGTCTTCACCAACTAACTGGTTCTATTTCCTCAACTCTTTCATTTCCTCATTACTGTGTTGTATGTTGTTCATATCTGTGCTTGAAGACTTTGACTGAAGACTTTCACAAATTCCTCAGTTCAATTTCTTCAGTCTGTTTGTCTTCATCTTGTTATCCTGTGTTTACGCTTTCTGTACTCTGTGCTAGTCTTCATTTCTTCATGATGACTATGTTTGTATCCTGTTATGTTTACTTCTGAGTACACATTCCGCTGCAAGTAGTTCTTCACTAAGGAATTTCCTCACCAGCAAATTCCTCAGTGAAGAATTCATAAAAATCGCCTATTCACCCCCCCTCTAGTCGATATAACGCACTTTCAATTGGTATCAGAGCAAGGTACTCCCTTGTTCTATGTGATTTTGGTTTAACCGCCTGGAGTTTTAGTTATGTCGACCGCAGGTATGATCAAGGTCTCGGCTGGGTGTCCTACCTTTGATGGAACGGACTACCCCTACTGGAAGAACAAGATGCGAATGCATCTTGAGGCAATTGATAATGATCTCTGGTATGTTGTGGAAAATGGTGTCCCCACTGTCACTCCCTCACTGAATGCTACCGATGTGAAGAGATTCAAACAACTCGACTCTCAAGCGAAGAATATCATATGTGGTCATCTGAGCAAATGACGGTATGGAAGAGTGAGTGCTTTGGAAACTGCTAAGCTTATCTGGGATAGGCTGTCCAAAGTAAATGAAGGAGTTTCAACTCAGCGTGACTCTCGAGTCGATGTTCTTCGGAATCTCTTCAACCGCTTCAAAAGACTCGACAATGAGAATGTCCAACAAACCTTTGATCGCCTCACTGACATTTCAAATGAGCTTCAAGCCCTCGGTGCCACTGACATCACTGATCATGAAGTTGTGAAGAAACTGCTGAGCTCGCTTGATTCCTCATTTGATACTCTGGGACTGATGATACAAGAACGTGCTGACTACAAGTCGCTTGATCCTGCTGATATCCTCGAAAGGCTAAACACTCACGAGTTCCAGCTTGCTGAAAAGAGAGATCTCTATGGCTCAAACTATGGGAAACCACGTGCCCTGAAGGCCAAGGTTGTGTCTGACTCTGAATATGAGGATTCTGGTAGTAGCCTTGGTGATCCTGAAGAACTGAGCCAGGATCTAGCACTACTTGTGAAGAAATTTCAGAAGTTCACAAGACGTGGTCGCTTTGGAAAATCCTCAAGAGGAAATGATTCCTCATCCAGTGACTATAAGAGAAGACATTGCCACGAATGCAAGAAGCCTGGTCACTATATTCAAGATTGTCCTCAGTGGGAAAAGGAAATGAAGAAGAAAAAATACAAGGATTACAGTTCTGATGATGCGAAGAAGAAGAAGAAATCGTCAAAATCTTCGTCATCAAAATCCTCGAAGTCTTCATCTCACAAGAAGAGCAGCTCCAAGAAGGCTCGGGCATTCATTGGCAAGGAGATGGACTCTGAAGCTGAATCTGAGGAAAATGATGAAGAGGAGGAGTCTGAAGAATCTGAGTCTGGTGTTGCGAGTCTGGCCGTCGCTACTGCCTTCGTCAGGAAGTCCATCTTCAACACTGAAGAAACTGACTTCACCGACAAGCCTGATGAAGATAATGATGGCTACGCTCCCACCTATTGCTTCATGGCGAAAGGTGCTAAGGTACTCAAATACAACTCCTCTGACTCTAGTGAAAATGAATCTGATGAGGATCTCAAGCCCAGCTACTCTAAACTTGCTAAAATTGCTGTGAAACAACAACGGGCTCTTGAAAAGGTTCAAAACATGCTAGATAAAAGTGATGATATGTTGGGTGAAGTAATGGATCGCACTAAAGCCTTGACCGAAAATCTTCAGAGACTTCAGTCTAGGTTTGATAACCTTCAAGGTCATCATAACTCTCTCTTGTCTGATCATGAGAAACTTTCTTATGAATTTCTTCAAGAAAAGCAAGACCACGAGAAGCTTTCTCTTGAATCTCTTCAAAGAAAGGAAGATCTTGAAAAGCTAAGAGTGTGTTATGAAGATCTTCAGAAGGAGCGCGATTCATTACTAGCTCAACAAATCAGCGCTTCTCAGGAAGAATTTGTTCCTCCATGCTTAAAGTGCATTGAACGTGAATCTGCTAATTCTTCACCTGAATGTTCAAATGCTTCAAATGTTACAAATTCTTCATCTGCCTCTGCTATCACTAATTCCTCATCTGAGGACATTGCTAGTATCACTGACACTGCAGGGCTGAAGGAATTGTACATGACAGGCATGTACAAAAGCCTCAAAGGGCATCAGACACTTTGTGATGTGCTCAAAAAGCAGATCCTCAACAGAAACCCTAGGAAAGAGGGTATTGCCTTTGAGAGGAAACTCAATGCTGATGGAACATATTGGAAGCCTGAGCAGTACCCCAAAACCTCATGGGTTGCTGCAAAGGGACCTCCAGTTGATCCATCTAACTTATCTGGATTTACATGTGAATCTCCTCATTCTTCTGATGAGTCATTTGACTCCAACTATAAACTGTTCAAAAATCAGAATGGTGAAGTATTTACTAGATATGTTGGCACTAACTGCAGGAACGGTTCCCCTATGAAGAAAATCTGGGTTCCCAAAAGTTATGTTGAAAGTCTTCAGGTGAATGTCCTCATGACACCACCTGTGAAGAACAGGAACCCCAGATCAAATTCTTCATATGGACCAAATTCTTCATATGGATCAAATTCCTCAACTGGATCAAAGTCCTCATATGATTATCGTCGTGCTAACAACTCTGTCTCGCAGGGTAGAGCTAAGGGCTATGAATATGTGCATTATTCTTCAAACCATTATGTTCATAAGTCCTCGAAGAATTACTCTGCTTATTCATATGCTTACCCTAACCCATCTTATGTGAAGCGAAATGGTTTGGCATCTATGCCACCTTTCTCATATGGTGCTCGCAGAATGATGAACTCTTTGCCACCCCTCCAGATGTGGGTGGTGAAGAAAAAGAACTAATCTCTTCTGTAGGGTCAGGTCTCCAGACGTGCTCTAACGTCTGAAGAACTTACTGGGGACCTGACAAAAATGCCTGAAGGGACGCAGGCGAATCATGATGAAATGAACTTTCATTTCACACGTCCTCATACTGCTATATCTGTTTACTGCTTGATGAAATTCATCTGATGAACTTGATATCATATTCTTCACTGATGAAGCATATGAGATTGTAAGCTACACTAATTCATCTGCAGGATGATCAACCCAAAACCACTGAATGGGTCCTCGATAGTGGATGTACAAATCACATGACTGGTGACAAGAATCTATTGATGGATGCTCCCTTATCACCGTCACCTCTGAAGCATATCATCTTTGCTGACAAAGGCAAAAGTCAGGTATTGGGTCTTGGTAAGGTTGCTATCTCTAAGGATAAGCACATGGACAAAGTCATGCTTGTTGAGTCCTTAGGATACAATATCATGTCAGTCTCGATGCTTTGTGATCTTGATATGGTTGTTGTCTTTGGCAAATATCGTTGTGTTGTGATTATGGAAGCTGACAATTCCAAAGTCTTCGAAGGCTTTAGGAGAGGAGATCTGTATATTGTTGATTTCTCTACAGGACCACAACCAGCCGTATGTCTACTTGCGAAAGCTTCAGAAGGCTGGCTATGGCATCGACGACTTGGTCATGCAAGCATGAGGAATCTGAACACGCTTGCGAAGAAGAAGCATGTCATTGGCATTGAGAATGTCAAATTCCTCAAGGATCACTTATGCGGAGCCTGTGAAGCCGGAAAAATGACCAAGGCCAAGCATCCAGCGAAGACTATCATGACCACTACCCGTCCATTCGAATTGCTTCACATGGACCTCTTCGGACCTAATCATTATTCAGCAGTCACTAATGATGCATCTCTATATGGTTTTGTCATTGTTGATGATTACTCTCGATATACATGGGTACACATTGTTACTTACAAACATGAAGTGCAGGAAGTCTTCAAACGATTTTCCTCGAGGGCTTCAACCAACTTTGGTGTGAAGATCAAGCATATCAGAAGTGACAATGGAACTGAGTTCAAGAATTCCGGTCTTGATGCATATCTTGATGAACTTGGTATTACTCATGAGTTATCTGCTCCCTATACTCCTTAGCAGAATGGCGTTGTGGAGCGCAAGAACAGAACTCTTGTTGAGATGGCTCGCACTATGCTTGATGAATACAAAACGCCTCAGCGTTTTTGGATTGATGCAATTGATACTGCTTGCCACATCATCAACAGAGTATATCTTCACAAATTCTTCAAGAAGACTGCCTATGAACTCCTCACTGACAAGAAACCCAATGTGAGTTATTTCAAAGTCTTCGGTGCTAAATGTTGGATTAGAGATCCTCACCATAACTCTAAATTTGCACCGAAAGCACATGAAGGTTTTATGCTTGGTTACGAAAAGGACTCGCACACCTACAGAGTCTTCAACATTGTTCTTCACAAGATTGTTGACACTGTAGATGTGCGGTTCGACGAAACTAATGGCTCGCAAAGAGAGCACCTACCTTCTGTGTTAGATGAACCAGCACCTGAGGATGTCATTCCGACTGAAGAATCTGCTGAAGAATTCATTCCTGTTCATGAAGAACGTCGAGCTGATGCACCTGAAGAACAAGATGAGGAAAATGGTGCTGAAGAAAATGCTGATCAAAATCCTCAGCGACAACCAACTCATCCACGTGTTGCAAAAGAAGTGCAAGTGGAGAAGATCATCGATGACATTAGCGCACCAGGTCCTCTCACACGCTCAAAAGCATCACATTTATCTAACTTTTGTGGGCACTATGCTTTTGTCTCTATCACAGAGCCCACTAAGGTAGATGAAGCATTTATGGAGCCGGAGTGGATTCAGGCTATGCAAGAAGAATTACATCAATTCGAGCTGAACAATGTCTGGGAATTGGTCAATTGCCCAGATCCTCGCAAGCATAATATCATTGGCACAAAGTGGATCTACCGCAACAAGCAAGATGAAAATGGCCTTGTGGTGAGGAATAAGGCACGACTAGTAGCCCAAGGCTACACACAGGTTGAAGGAATTGATTTCGATGAAACTTTTGCACCTGTTGCTAGACTTGAGGCTATTCGCATATTACTTGCTTACGCTAACCATCATGATATCATCTTATATCAAATGGATGTGAAAAGTGCATTCCTCAATGGTAAGCTTGAGGAAGAAGTATATGTTGCTCAACCCCCAGGTTTTGAAGATCCCAAGAATCCTGACAAAGTCTTCAGACTCAATAAGGCCCTCTATGGCCTCAAGCAAGCCCCTCGGGCGTGGTATGATACATTGAAGGAATTCTTCGTGAAGAATGGCTTCACACCCGGTTCACTCGACCCTACTCTCTTTACTAAATCATATGATGGTGAACTGTTTGTGTGCCAAATATATGTTGATGATATTATCTTTGGCTGTACTAACCAACGATACAGTGATGAATTTTCCTATATGATGAGTGAAGAATATCAAATGTCTATGATGGGAGAGTTGAAACTCTTCTTAGGTCTTCAAATTCGTCAGCAGCACAATGGCATATTCATATCTCAGGAGAAATACCTCAAAGATGTACTGAGGAAATTCGGCATGCAAGATTGCAAAGGTGTCAAAATTCCTATGCCCACAAATGGCCATCTATGCACTGATGAAAATGGTATTGACTTCGATCACAAGGTATACCGCTCCATGATTGGTTCCTTATTGTACTTATGTGCATCTAGGCCAGATATAATGCTTAGTGTTTGCATGTGTGCCCGATTTCAAGCTGCACCGAAGGAATCACACCATAAGGCTGTGAAGCATATTCTTCGATATCTAGCTCACACACCAACACTAGGATTATGGTGCCCCAAGGGCTCTGCTTTTGATCTCATTGGATATTCTGACTCTGACTATGCTGGTGATCGTGTGGACCGCAAGTCAACATCTGGCACTTGTCATTTCCTCAGACGATCTTTGTCTGTTGGTCCTCGAAGAAACAGAACTGCGTATCACTGTCTACTGCTAAAGCTGAATACATTGCTGCTGGCTCATGCTGTGCTCAACTGCTTTGGATGAAGCAAACCCTCAAGGACTATGGTGTCAACGTGAAGAATGTGCCTCTCCTCTGCGACAATGAGAGTGCCATCAAGATTGCTCACAACCCAGTTCAGCACTCGAAGACTAAGCACATCCAGATTCGTCATCATTTTCTTCGTGATCATGTGTTGAAGGGCGACATCTCCATCGAACATGTGAAGACTGAAGAACAGCTAGCTGATATCTTCACCAAGCCCTTGGATGAGAAGAGATTTAGCAAGTTGCGTTGTGAGCTAAATATCTTAGAGTCTTCGAATGTTCTTTGAAAAGGACACACATCCTAACCCTTATGCAGAATTGATGACTTAGATGTGCAACACATGAAGAACCGTTTTTCTTCAATCAATGAAGAATAACATTCTAAGTGTGAAGAAATTAACGAAGAATTTGATTCTCAGAACCCTACGACAATTGTACGCGGTGTCTGAAATCATCATTCTTATACGGTGGGTCACGCCACCACAAAAGTTGAAAATCTTCAATTTGAGTTTTTCCTTATTTTTGAAATTCCTCAGTCTTTCAAATTCTTCAACTTTGCTAAATCTTCACTGTTTCCATCATTTTTCTTCATTGGCTATATATATATACGTGAGTTTATGTCCTCTACAGCATTCACTTATTGCTATTTCTTCAAGTTGTGATTTCTGCTAAGTGAATGTGATCGGCCCCTTCCCCCTCTATGCTATACTCAACCCAATCTATTCACAAATTCTTCATGTGCGTTCTGATTGAAACTCGTTCAAAGTCTTCACTGTGTCAGCTGAAGAAATTGAGAACGAAACTTTAAAACAAATCTTATCCAGATTTTCGATTTTGCCGCTCAAACCGTTCCGCCTCCCACGATGCATTATTATATTCACCCACGATCGTACACGATCTCATCTGCATAGTACGTGGGTGACACATGTCGCGTGAAGGAGAAAGGGCAGGGGCATGTTCGTCCCAAAATCTTCGGGTGAACAGTTTTTCACCGTGGCTATAAATACCCCTCTCCCCTTCCTCACTTCATTTACTCCGCTCGACCGTTGTCTCTCGCTCGAGCTCCTCAAACCCTAGCGCCGCCGCTACTCCATCGCCGCCGGTGAGGAAGAGCTTCACTGCCTCGACCTCGTCGCCGTCGTACTCGCGCCTGCTGAGGAAATCTTCACTCCGCCGCCGCCATAGCTGTCTCCCTCTGCCAAGTTAGGGCGTGGGAGATCTAACTTAACGAACTTCACCACGGTTCATCTCTGTTCGTTGTGTTCTTCAGTTCGGGTAATTAAAAGTCACTTTTATTACTCGCTTTGATTCTCAAACTTTTCTGAAAATCTTCAAAGGTGTTTTATTCTTCAATTCTTCACATATAAACACCTCTCACACTGTATGCTCTTGATCCATCTCTCTAAGCACTCATTTCTTCAAGATTCCTCAATTGTACGGATTTTCGATTTGTACAACTCTGGAACCTAAGACAAGAACGCTTAGTGAAATTCCTCAAGGCTCAACTGGTCAAATTCCTCAAAACTTGTCTTTTCGAAAAATCATCTGAGAACGCATATGACCTCTCCAAATTCCTCGCACCTACACTCTGTTCACAGGTACTCATGTCCGCTGCTGAATCACTAAGTTCTCATCAACTTAACTCATTTGCAGCGTTCCTCGAAGAAAAACTACATACTTCTTCAGAGTGTTCTATTGTTCAAATTCCTCATCTGAAGAAAATGGCAGAAGGAAAGAGACCGCAGAAAGGAGGAAAGAGACCGGAGGTCATGACCGCTTTCGAGATCCCTGATGAAATATACAAGGATTATTGCACACCTGATGAAGCCAAGTTTGGCAAAGAAAACAAGAATCAGCGCAAAGTGCGCATTCAGAGGATTGAACGAAGATGGGCACGAGAATGGAGGGAATATCGATATGTTACTCCCAAGTACATGAAGAAATTCGCCTTAAATCCTCCATGCCCAAGAGCTCCATTGGCACCTGGCCAAGTCGCTGATCCCACTAGCATCAAAAGTGGTGAAGACTTTCCTGAAGAATGGGCTAGGCGCCAAGCAAAATTGGCAAGGCAAGCCAAGGAGGCAGTGAGGAAATTCAATGAGGATTCTGCTGCTGCTGCTGCCGCTGAGACCTCGGTCAAGCCGAGGAAATCAATGCCGAAGAAGCCTGCTGACAAGCCAAGTGCTTCACCATCAGCGCCCTCACGGCAAATTCCTCAGACTACTGCTACTCCACTAAAGTCCTCAGCAGCTCCCTCCAAGTCCTCAACTCCTGTGCATCTGGCTACATGTCAAAGGACTCAGGGTTTCTCAATTGCTTCTGGTGTCTCAGCAAGTTCCTCAGCTGCACCAATGTCCTCATCAGGCCCCACTCTGCTGAAGACAAAAGCAACAGCTGGACGCGGTCCTCGACCAAGTCCAAGAAAGAAACAGGTTGCTTTCCAAGTGCCTTCTGATGATGAAGCTTCTGATGAAGAACTTGCAGAAATCATCAGAGACAGACAAGCAAAGGCCGCTAGAGCCAAAGGAACACCTGTGCCTCTGCTTCTGGATCCGAAGAAGATCCTTGACTACATTGACTTATGGCATCAGGATCCAAACACTCCAATGCCTGATCTGCCTCTGACTCTTGGTCAAAGTCATATGCTGACCCATTTCATCTCTGAAGAGAAATGGAAGTTTGAAAAGGCTTGTGAGATAAATAGAGCACAAGCCAGAAAAGAGAAGCTTCTGAAGAAGAACATTGTCAGACTGACACCTGAAGAACTTCTCAAGGCTCAATCTGAGATCCAAGCCCTCAGCAAAGATTTCGATGCATACAATGCTGATTGGCAAGGAGCCAAAGTGAGATTCGTCCATTTGACGAAGAAAATGACAACTATTGCAGCCCCATCACAACAAGAAAATCCTCAGGCTGCAGACTCTGCTCAGCCTGCTGAAGAACATGCCAGCACTGCTGATGACTTTTAGCCTGCTGATGAGAATACAAGTTCCAGGGCTGATGACTCCATTCCAGCCGCTGAAGAAATTCCCAGGGCATCCACTAGTGGTGCGCCTGAAGAAACTGAAGAGATCAGGGCAACTGCACCAGTTGTGCCTGAAGAAAATGAACCACAGTCCTCAGCTCCTCCTGCGCCAACACCAACTCCAATTCTTCCTTCTTCTTATGAAGTGAAGAAGACCAAGGCTGCAGAGCGAGCTGCAGTGAAGAAAAGGAAGGCATCAGCTGCGTCAAATTCTTCGGTCGCGAAGAAAATGAAGCCAATGACCAGCTTGCTTGAAAATCCTATTGATGCCGTTCCCATTTCCTCCATGTCGTCTAAGGAAATTGTTCCTTATGGAGAAGACTACAAGATCCCTAGCGGATCTGATGAAGAAAATCACTCTGTTGCTACCTCAGAATAGTTTGATGAAGAAATTGAAGTGGAAGCATTCCCTTCAACACCAGTCGTTTCCTCACCTTCGCCTCAGTTCACAGCTGAAGAGGCTGGTGTTGAGGAAATTGAAAAAGAAGAAGAAGATGTGGATATTGGATGCACTACACCAGTGATGAACGATGACTTTTGGGAAAGTCAGCATCCCAATACTCCTCTCTTCACTCCTATTCAACAAATTCCTCAGTCCCCGGCTACAACTGTTCAAATGGGCTCTAAAGAAACTCATCCCACATCGTCTGTTCATGAAGAAATTCCAACCGCTAGTGCTGAAGAACCTGCTGCTGCTGATCCCCAAACTGCACATGATGAGGAACCAGAAATTCCTCAGCCTGAAGCACCTGAGATCGTGATTCCTGAGGTTGTGCTGCAAATCACTGACACTCCTCTGCCCAAACCGAAGAATCCGTTCTCTAGCAAGCAAAAATTCAAGGCTGAAGACTTCTTTTCTGAGCATGTGTTCTTCACTGATTACAATCCATATGACTCTACTCGCATAAGGAAGAGACGTTTCTGGACTACTACTCAAGCCAACTTCTATTCCTCAGTGCTCTTTGACAAGGACAAAATCTTCGATCATGAGCATATTCCTCATGTGGATATGGAATCTCTGCCGTGCTTCGAGCCAGTCCTCCGAGTTATTCACGATGCAGGACTACTGAATTTCTGCACTGATATTTGTGATTGGAATGAAGAACTCATTCTTCAGTTCTATGCCACTTTGCATATCACCGGAGATGCTGAAGATGTCAATTCATGGGTGCTGGATTGGATGACAGAAAACACTCACTACAAGGCACCAGCAACTGAATTGCTTCATGTCCTTCCTCTTGATCCTCCCCATGACAGTGCACGATGCATCTACAATGACCGCGAACTGACAGATCATTATATGCAAATGCACATGAAGCCTTTGAAGCCAGGGCAGGCCCCTCGAACCAAATTCCTCGTCAAGGAATTGCTGTATGTGCCTCGGACTGTCTATCGAATCCTGACGAATACAATGAGTCCTATCAAAGGCCACGACTCAAATGATGAAGATGTCGTTGGCATCATGAAGAACATGCTTTTCAACATCATTCATGGCGTTCCCGTCAACTTCCATGATTTCTTCATGAGGACTCTGGCTAATGTTGCAATGTCACCTTTTGAGCTGAAGCCCTATGAGCCTTGGATTATGAGATTCATAAGGGCAAGATCTTCACTGAATTACAAGGCTGACACTCTGAACCATGGTAGCTACTTGCCGCCCATTGAAGTCCTCAAGCGAGCAGTTTCATCATCTGATGATAAGGGCAAGGCAGCTGCTGTGATCGATGAAGGCACTCGTCCATTGGATGGTCAATTCCGTCTAGCTACATCTTACTCCACCAATGACGATTCTGCCACACATGACACTGCCGCAAATACCTCTGCCAAGCAAAAGCCTCAAGCAACAGCACCCAGGGTGATGACTGACCGTGAGTTACTCCTCAGTCTTCATCAGAAGGTTGATCGCAATCAGAAATGGGTGACACGTCAATTTGCTGCAATTCTTCACAACATGACCTCAACCCATAATGCAGTGAAGAAAAATCAGTATCACCTTCATGAAACCCTCAACCGCACCTGGGCTGTTCTCACTCATGTATACTCCGCGGAAGAATTGAAGACTCTGGGTCTCCAGGAAGCTTTTGACTGGTCTACACCACCTCCGAAGGAATTCAATAGAGTCAAAGTTCCTGATCTGGTGGCCAGTTCCTATTCTTCATCGCGTGAAACTGATGAACATGAAGATTTGAACGACACTGCGGCAGGCCCTACTTCAACAAACAACCCCGACAACGCTGGCGCTCCTCCATCAACGTGAAATTCTTCAGGGGCGTTAGTCCTCAGTTTCAATCCTTTTGGTCATTTGATGACAAAGGGGGAGAAATCTGAGTTAGTCTTCAAGCGGGTTTATATTATGGGCGTTTTGTTAAGTTACAACTCTCGTTCTTCCGAAACTTTTATTGGATCGAGTTGTAATCTTAAATCCGATGGAGCCCTGATACTTTTGAACGGTGCATTGTGCTGACTTTGCACTGTGCTCTGATACTTTTGATGTGTTATTCTGCATGCTTATTCTTCGTTAATATTATTGCACGCATGCTGAATCTCATCAGGCACCATATTTCATCATGCATTTCAAATTCTTCATATTATATATCAAATGCGTGTATGAATTACAAGATATAGGGGGAGATCTCCATGATTCAATTCTTCAAATGTGCATTGCCTCAAACGCAAATTCTTCACTATGCACATATTCAGGGGGAGTTCTTCTATATCTTGCAATCAAATTCCTCAATATCAGTATTTACACTTCATATGGTTATCCCTGTTGAAAACTTAACCTATGTTGTCATCAATCACCAAAAAGGGGGAGATTGTAAGTGCATCTAGTGCCCCTTAGTGATTTTGGTGTATTGAAGACTTATAGGTTAAGTAACTGATGCGTTGGTGAGTGTACACGGGTCTATAAGTCTATGAGGAGTTTGATATTTACAGAGAAAGTCGACCCCTAAAAATGAAGTTCTTCGACTGAAGACTTTGATATTCTGAAGACTTTGAAAGTGAAGAAATTGTTGTGACCTTGAAGACTTGGTATTCATTCGAGGAATATGGAGCGTGAAGACTTTTGTTTTCGTAGTTTCATTTTCTCTTTCATGAGTCATAGGAAACACCATACTGTTAAAGGGGGTCGAGGAAATACTAAGGAAAAATTTCCATGTGATGCTCAACTCAAAATCCTACACCTACCAATCCCTTCGAGTGAAGCCATTGGAAATCTCATACAATTCAGTCAATTTCTTCAGTGACAGAGACGCAGTTCTTCTGGTCACTGAGGACTTTGCTCTGACTGAGGAGTTAGGAATTCGCCAGTGCGAATTGCCTACACAGTGAGGAACATGATAGCCCTGAGGAACTTGATAGTCAAATTTCTGACCGTTGCTGTGCTGCGCGCCGGCTGTCCAAAATATCTTATCCACCTAACAGTCATATCATTGAAGGGCATTTATGTCTTATCATGTCGGGCTGCTCCCTAGGCTATAAATAGCCGCCCCCTACAACCACTAGTTGGTTGGCTGCTCCGAGAGAACTTGACACTTGTCATTTGAGAGCAACCCATCCTCCGAGGACTTTCAGCGAAAATCATCAAGTGAGGAAAAACCCAAAACCAAACCCCCACAAACCCAAAGTGATTGAGCATCACTGAAGAAATTGATCCTGCGTGGATCCGACGCTTGTTACCTTTGAAGACTATGCTTCTTCCAGACGGTTAGGCGTCAAGGTCTAGAGCATCCAAGAGGAATTGTGGATCGCCGAGTGACCAAGTCTGTGAAGGTTTGGAAGTCACGTGAAGACTTACCACGAGTGATTGGACGAGACCTGCGTGGTCTCAAGGAGAATACGGTGAGGACTGGGTGTCCTGAGTTGCGGCTCAGAGACTGGGTGTCCGGGACTGCGTGTCGTCGAGTTTAAATACTCAGCCGCTCCAACCAGACGTACAACTGAGACAGCAGTTGGAACTGGTTTACCAAACCATTGTCTTCACCAACTAACTGGTTCTATTTCCTCAACTCTTTCATTTCCTCATTACTGTGTTGTATGTTGTTCATATCTGTGCTTGAAGACTTTGACTGAAGACTTTCACAAATTCCTCAGTTCAATTTCTTCAATCTGTTTGTCTTCATCTTGTTATCCTGTGTTTACGCTTTGTGTACTCTGTGCTAGTCTTCATTTCTTCATGATGACTATGTTTGTATCCTGTTATGTTTACTTCTGAGTACACATTCCGCTACAAGTAGTTCTTCGCTAAGGAATTTCCTCACCAGCAAATTCCTCAGTGAAGAATTCATAAAAATCGCCTATTCACCCCCCCTCTAGTCGATATAACGCACTTTCATATGTACATTGATGCAGTGGTGGAAGAGGAAGATGGTTTCAAATGGAGACTTACAGGCATATATGGTGAATCCCACACAGAGAAGAAAAGCGAGACATGGCGTCTACTCCGTGCCCTTCACCACCAACTTCAACTCTGGTGGGTTTGCCTAGGCGACTTTAATGAAATTCTCTTTAATCATGAGAAGCAAGGAGGTGTGCCTAGATCTCATAGGTCCATGCAGAATTTCCGTGATGCGGTTGATGATTGTAATTTGCATGACCTCGGTTTCGAGGGTGATATTTTTACTTGGAGAAATAAAAACTACCATGTTGATGGGTATATTCGGGAATGGCTAGATCGGGTGGTTGCTACACCTGATTGGTGTGCAAGATTTCCAGCTTATAAGGTAGTAAATGGGGACCCAAAGAAATCTGATCATAGGCCTGTTACGTTGGTGTTGGATGGCCCCTCACGCCCTTGGAGGCAACTGCAGGGAGGCGTGTGTTTTAAATGTTTTGAAGCATGGTGGCTTTGGAGGAAATTTTGACAATATTGTAAAAGAAGCCTGGGATGATGGCAACGGCCTCAATGTGAAGGAGAAGTTAAAGGCGGTTGTCGAAGCTTTGAACACCTGGAGTAGAGAGGTTCTTGGAGATTTGGGGAAGAGGATTAAGAAGATAAAAAGCGAGTTGGAGGTGGTCAGAAGAGAGCAAATCTCAGATAGCCAGGTGCGCAGGGAACAGAATCTGAGCTTCAAGCTGGAGCGGTTGGAGGAGCAACAGGATCTTGTGTGGAAACAACGTGCCCATGTAAACTGGCTAGTATATGGTGACCGTAACACAAAATATTTCCAGGCATATGCCTCAGAGAGAAGAAAGAGGAACACTATACATAAGCTGAAGCGGGAGGATGGAGTGGAGGTAGAAGGAGAGGAGGCCATTAAGGATCTTATCACTAACTATTTTTCTGCCCTATTTACCCCCATGGCAGGTGCGGAGGCGAATACAACTCTGAACCATATTGCTCCAAAGGTGACTAGCCAGATGAATGACTTTCTTACTGCAGATTTCACCGAGCAGGAAGTTAAACAGACCCTAGATGACATTGGGGACCTCAAGGCTCCTAGTGTGGATGGTATCGCGGCTCTCTTCTATAAGCATTATTGGTAGTTGGTTGGTGCTGATGTGACACGTGAGGTTTTACGTGTGTTGTGAGGCGACAGTATACCGAAGGGATGGAACGACACCCTGGTGGTACTAATCCCAAAGGTTCAGAACCCCGAGAGACTAAAGCATATGCGCCCTATTAGCCTCTGCAATGTGGTGTACAAACTCGTGTCCAAAGTTCTGGCAAACAGGCTAAAGTGCATCCTAGGAGAGATCATATCACCAAATCAGAGTGCCTTTGTACCTGGGAGGTTAATCTCAGACAATACTATCCTTGCGTATGAGATGACACACTTCTTAAAGAGGAAGAGAACGGGTAATGCTTGCTATGCTGCTTTGAAACTTGATATGACCAAAGCATATGACCGCGTGGAATGGGGTTTCCTTGAGAAAGTCATGAAGCAATTGGGCTTTGCAGAAGTGTTCATTGATCTGATTAGTAAGTGTGTCCGGACAGTCGAATTTCGGTTCCAGGTGAATGGATCTTGTACGGATGAGGTGGTTCCGGGGAGGGGTCTTCGTCAAGGGGATCCGATCTCGCCATACCTATTCCTGATCTGTGCGGAGGGTTTATCTGCTCTTCTGCAGCATGCTGAGCAAGAGGGACACATCAAGGGTATCCAACTGGCTCCGACGGCACCCTCCATCAGCCACCTCCTTTTTGCGGATGATTCCCTTCTGTTGATAGAGGCCACCCTGGAGAGTGTCAATGCGGTCAACGAGATCCTGTAGGTGTATGAAAACGGGTCGGGCCAGGTGATTAATAGGGACAAGTCAGTCATCATGTTCAGTAAAGACACTTCACATACAAAGAAGCAAATCCTTCTCGGCCTGCTGGGTCTCCAGTCAGAAAGCTTGAACGGAAAATACCTGGGCTTGCCAAGCTATGTTGGCCAATCTAGACAGAAATGCTTTGGGTATTTGAGAGAGAGAATTTGGGAGATTCTCAAAGGTTGGAAGGTTAAGATTCTGTCTAAAGCGGCCAAAGAGATCTTGATTAAGGCATTTATCCAAGCGGTGCCCACATATGCTATGGCATGTTTTGATCTAACGAAAGAGCTCTGTGAGAGTATCAACAAAATGGTGTGTGATTTCTGGTGGGCCAACCAGGAGGAGGAACGAAAACACAAGTGGGTCAGCTGGGATAAGATGTGCTTACCAAAGGAGCAGGGAGGCCTTGGTTTCAGGGACCTACACTCGTTCAATGTGGCAATGCTAGCAAGGCAGGTGTGGCGTCTGCTGCAAGCTGCCAAATCACTGTGTGCTCGAGTCCTGCAAGCGAAGTACTACCCGTCCGGTGATAACTTCAGTGCACGGGCCCAGCCGGGAATAAGCTATGTCTAGCGCAACATCCTCAAGGTCGTTGAGGTCGTCTGAGCGGGCATGATTTGGAGAGTTGGATTAGGGGAGAACATTCACATTTGGCAGGACTCGTGGCTGCCGTCCAATGATACTAGAAGGTCGAGTACGCTCCAAGCCGGACACCTATTGACCCGTGTTTCCGAGCTAATTGACCCAGCAACAAACCAATGGGATGCCCAACTAGTGACACAGACATTTACCCCAGTGGATGCTGCTACAATTCTTGCGATCCCAATATGCGAACAGTATGACAATTTCATTGCATGGCACTTTGACAAGAAGGGGTTTTTCTCTGTTCGTTCCGCTTACAGGGTTTATACCAGCCTACAAGCGCAACAGAACACACGCCAAGTGGGTGAGAGCATAACAGGTCATCAACATATTGAGAGTTTCTAGAAAAGCTTGTGGAAGATCAGATGCCCAGGCAGAGTCCAGCACTTCCTATGGCGCCTGGCTCACAACAGTCACCCATTACTCCGGAATGTAGAGCACATTGGGGTGGAATTGGACATGAGGTGTTTGCTGTGTCAAAGGGTCCCGGAGGATGGTGGCCATCTATTCCTGCGCTGCAAGGAGGTAAAGAAGATGTGGAGGGGATGTGGCTTGGAACGGCTGCGGCTAGACTTCCTGGGAGCACAAACACCAAAAGCTATGCTACAAATGATGCTCAAATTGCTGGGGGAATCCCTCCTATTAGTGGTCTCTCTTCTTTGGTCATGGTGGACAGAGAGAAACAAAACAAACCACAAGCAACAGAGGCTGTCCGAGGAGGGTTTTGCTGCGAAGGTGAGGCATGATGTGACTGAATGGAGGGAATTCCTAGGGCTCAAGGCAAAAGAGAAACTAGCAAACAAATGCCGTTGGACGCCGCCACCGAGGGATGTGGTGAAACTTAACTTGGACGCGTCTTCCCGTGCTACTACGGGAGTGGGCGGCTGGGGCGTCATAGCTCTGGGAAGCGATGGTGGAATTCTCATGGCTGCGGCAGGCTCACTCACGAACCTGCAGGAAGCGATACAGGCCGAAGCCCTTGCACTGTTGAAAGCCATAGAGCTCGCTGACCAACTTGGCATGGGCCGTGTCATGTTTGAAACTGACTGTCTTCCCCTCCAACAGGCGATTGCCTCCACAACGGGAGACCGAGGCGCTCTTGGGGTGCTGTTCAGAGAAGCAAAGTATAAGTTGCAGCTAGATTTTATAGAGCAAAGTGTTCTCTTCTGTCCTAGATCGTGTAATGTTCCAGCACATGTGCTGGCTGCCTATGACTGTCGGAACTTCCTAGACGGCCAATATGTCTGGCTGTCAGGTTTCCCCAGCGTTGTTACCCGTGCCGTGGCCGCCGATCTGGCTGGCCCACCATAATTTCATGGAATGCAAGGTGTTCCAAGCTAAAAAAAACAAACAGCATCCAGAATCAACGGGAAAAGTGGCGCTACATGGCGATGCACGTGGTCACATCACAGACAAAAATCTCCTCCAACATTGTATGCATGCACATGACCGCATTTTTCTTCATCTTACTATTTACTAACGCATAATAAAATCCTGTTAAAAAAATGTTTGTTCATTGAAAATTTAAAACAAACCTTCCAAGTACTTCAAGAACTTAAATACTCTTTAATAGATGAAAATAAAAGGATTTCTAGTTTCGATAGTAACATAATGTTGGATCCATTCCTTTTGAATTGTCACTACCACTCAGAGTCCACCGTCCAACCGTGACTAATCCTAACATTGGCTGCCTAACGAAATCACAGACTAAATCGCAACACCCACCCACAAAACATACGCTCACAGGTCCCCCAATAATACATGCATGCGCCATGCATCCATTAACCAATTTTGAACAGCATAAAAACTCCTAAGAAACCACAAATAATTACCAGAAAGCTTTGACAAAGAATCATAAGAAGGCACCATTTTATTATCCTTGTGTATAAATGTATGATCAAACCCATTATTTGGTGAGATTTTAGGATACATTTTAAGACGTTCCCCTTGTCTTATTTTTGTAGAATCAAGAAAAAACTAAATATAACCATACATTTGGCATTCTTAATTACAATTAAGTTTTGAAACATGGAATTTCACTAAGGCCCTAGAGAAAATCTAAATGGGAAAATTATGCTATTCCACAACCTCTCGAAAGCTGCATTTTCGGTCGTTGCAACATTTTATTATAATTAATATTATTTCATGAAAAAATAGTTATAATATTATTTATTATTGAAGTGAATCAAAATGAATGTTTTCCTACTATTGCCAATTGATACGTCTCCAACGTATCTATAGTTTTTGATTGTTCCATGCTATTATATATTCTGTTTTGGATGTTTAATGGGCTTTATTATACACTTTTATATTATTTTGGGGACTAACCTATTAACCCAAGGCCCAGTGCAAATTGATGTTTTTTTTTCCTATTTCAGTGTTTCGCAGAAAAGGAATATCAAATGGAATCCAAACGGAATGAAACCTTCGGGAACGTGTTTTTTGGTACAAACGTGATCCAGAGGACTTGGAGTGGACGTCAAGAAACAACCGAGGTGGCCACGAGGTAAGGAGGCGCGCCCCCACCCTCATGGGCCCATCGTGGCTCTCTTGACCGACTTGCTTCGCCTATATATACTCATATACCCTGGAAACATCCAGGAGCACTACGAAACCCTATTTCCACCGCCGCAACCTTTAGTACCCATGAGATCCCATCTTGGGGCCTTTTTTGGCGCTCTATCGGAGGGGGCTTCGATCACGGAGGGCTTCTACATCAACACCATAGCCTCTCCGATGATGTGTGAGTAGCTTACCTTAGACCTTCGGGTCCATAGTTATTAGCTAGATGGCTTCTTCTCTCTCTTTGGATCTCAATACAAAGTTCTCCTCGATCTTCTTGGAGATCTATTCGATGTAACTCTTTTTGCGGTGTGTTTGTCGAGATCCGATGAATTGTGGGTTTATGATCAAGATTATCTATGAACAATATTTGAATCTCCTCTGAATTCTTTTATGTATGATGGGTTATCTTTGCAAGTCTCTTCGAATTATCAGTTTGGTTTGGCTTACTAGATTGATCTTTCTTGCAATGGGAGAAGTGCTTAGCTTTGGGTTCAATCTTGCGTTGCTCGATCCTAGTGACTGAAGGGGAAACGACACGTATTGTATTGTTGCCATCGAGGATAAAAAGATGGGGTTTATATCATATTGCTTGAGTTTGTCCCTCTACATCATGTCATATTACTTAATGTGTTACTATGTTCTTATGAACTTAATACTCTAGATGCATGCTGGATAGCAGTCAATGTGTGGAGTAATAGTAGTAGATGCAGGCAGGAGTCGGTCTATTTGTCGCCGACGTGATGCTTATATACATGATCATACCTAGATATTCTCATAACTATGCTCAATTCTATCAATTGCCCAACAATAATTTGTTCACCCACCGTAATACTTATGCTATCTTGAGAGAAGCCACTAGTGAAACCTATGGCCCCCGGGTCTATCTTCCATCATATTAATCTTCAGTCAACTAGCTATTTCTGGCGCCATTTATTTTGCAATCTTTACTTTAAATCTTTATCATAAAAATACCAAAAATATTATCTTATCATCTCTATCAGATCTCACTTTTGCAAGTGGCCGTGAAGGGATTGACAACCCCTTTATCGCGTTGGTTGCAAGGTTCTTATTTGTTTGTGTAGGTACGAGGGACTCGCGCGTGGTCTCCTACTGGATTGATACCTTGGTTCTCCAAAACTGAGGGAAATACTTACGCTACTTTACTGCAGCACCCTTTCCTCTTCAAGGGAAAGCCAACGCAGTGCTCAAGAGGTAGCAAGAAGGATTTCTGGCGCCGTTTCCGGGGAGTCTACGCACAAGTCAGGACATACGAAGTACGCATCACAAACTCTTATCCCTCGCATTACATTATTTGCCATTTGCCTCTCATTTTCCTTTCCCCCACTTCACCCTTGCTGTTTTATTCACCCTTCTTCTGTTCGTCTTTTTCGTTTGCTTTGATGTCTTACTTGGCTCGTTTGCTCGTCTGGTTGGAATAGTTGTTTATTTATTGCTAAACATAGAACCTAAGATCTATGGATCCTCATCCGCTTGCTAATCTTTTTAAGAGATCCAATTATGATGAACCAATTGCTAGTGAGTTTTGTGCACTAGATTATCTTTATGAAGTTTTGCTTGAAATTTGTGAATCTGAAAATTGTGTGAAGAAATTTATGAAGAGATTCACGATGGCTCCTTGAATAAAAAGCATGATTGCAATGATTTTACTATAAATTCTCTTGATGTCAATTGTGCTAATAATATGCAAAACCCTAAGCTTGGGGATGCTAGTTTTGCTATGTCTACTACTTGTTGCAATGATCATGATTGGGGTGATTCTTCTTATGATCTTGAAAATTTATTTAAGCCCCATGATGAATATGAGATTGATAATAGTGTTTGCAATAATATTGAAAGTGGGTTTGGAAGAGTGTCAACTTTAGATCCCACATATTGGGAGAATGTTCAATCTTATGGTATTTTTGATAAAAGTGGGTTTGGAGAGGTCATGACTTTAGTTAATGATAATCCCACTATTTTGGAAGAGTGTCAACTTCGCATGCATATGGATTGTGTTGAGAATATGCTATGTGATAGCTATTTTATTGAATTTGCCTATGATCCTACATGTAATTATTATGAGAGAGGAAAATATGGTTGTAGAAATTTTTATCTTACTAAGTTACCTCTCGTCATGTTGAGATTGCTATCGTCTCTTTGTTCTTCCTTGCATAGGCTAATTTTTGCTTGCTATGATAATTTGTTTGCTTATAAAATGCCTATGCATAGCAAGTATGTTAGACTTAGATGTGTTTGTCACGTGTTTTATGATGCTCTTTTTGCTCTTTAATTCTTATCTTTTATGCGAGCATCATTGAAATCTCAATGCCTAGCTAAAAAGGCTTTAAAGAAAAGCGCTTGTTGGGAGACAACCCAATATTTATCCTTGCTATTTAGTAATAAATAATTTATCTACCCTCTGGTTAGATTTGTTTTTATGTTTTAATAGTGTTTGTGCCAAGTGAAACCTATAGGATCTTCTTGGATAGTAATTATTTGTTCTTGCTGAAAAAGACATAAACTTTTTGTTCACGATTGTTTAAAATCACCAGAACGTGATAAAATACTAATTCCAATTGTAGTAGATCAATAAACAAATTATCTAGTATTTCCTATTTTGGTAGAAGTTTTGGAGTTCCACAAGTATACGTTTGATACAGATTACTACAGACTATTCTGTTTTTGACAGATTCTGTTTTTCGTGTGTTGTTTGCTTATTTAGATGAATCTATGGCTAGTAATGGAGTTTATGAACCATAGAGAAGTTGGAATGCAGTAGGTTTAACACCAATATAAATAAAGAATTAGTTCATTATAGTACCTTAAAGTGGTGGTTTGTTTTCTTTCGCTAACGGAGCTCATGAGATTTTCTGTTGAGTTTTGTGTTGTGAAGTTTTCAAGTTTTGGGTAAAGATTTGATGGATTATGGAATAAGGAGTGGCAAGTGCCTAAGCTTGGGGATGCCCAAGGCACACCAAGGTAAAATCCAAGGACAACCAAAATCCTAAGCTTGGGGATAACCCGGAAGGCATCCCCTCTTTTGTCTTCGTCCATTGGTAACTTTACTTGGAGCTATATTTTTATTCACCACATGATATGTGTATTTCTTGGAGCATCTTGTATGATTTGAGTCTTTGCTTTTTAGTTTACCGCAATCATCCTTGTTGTACACACCTTTTGAGAGAGACACAAATGATTCGGAATTTATTAGAATCCTCTATGTGCTTCACTTATATCTTTTGAGTTAGATAATTTTTGCTCTAAGTGCTTCGCTTATATCTTTTAGAGCACGGTGGTCGTTTTATTTTATAGAAATTATTGATCTCTCATGATTTGCATATATTATTTTGAGAGTTCTTTAGAACAGCATGGTAATTTGCTTTAGTTATAAAATTAGTCCTAATATGATGAACATCCAAGATGGATATAATAAGGACTATCATATAAAGTGCATTGAATACTATGAGAAGTTTGATACTTGATGATTGTTTTGAGATATAGAGATGGTGATTAGAGTCATGCTAGTTGAGTAGTTGTGAATTTGAGATATACTTGTTCTAAAGTTTGTGATTCCCGTAGCACGTATGGTGAACCGTTATGTGATGAAGTCGGAGCATGATTTATTTATTGATTGTCTTCCTTATGAGTGGTGGTCGGGGACAAGCGATGGTATTTTCCTACCAATCTATCCCCCTAGGAGCATGCGCGTAGTACTTAGTTTTGATAACTAATTGATTTTTGCAATAAGTATGTGAGTTCTTTATGACTAATGTTCAGTCCATGGATTATACGCACTCTCACCCTTCCACCATTTCTAGCCTCTCTAATATCGCGCACCTTTCGCCGGTATCATAGACCCACCATATACCTTCCTCAAAATAGCCACCATACCTACCTACTATGGCATTTCCATAGCCATTCCGAGATATATTGCCATGCAACTTACCACCATTTCATTTATTATGACACGCTTCATCATTGTCATATTGCTTTGCATGATCATGTAGTGGACATTGTATTTGTGGCAAAGCCACCTTTATAATTCTTTCATACATGTCACTCTTGATTCATTGCATATCCCGGTACACCGCTGGAGGCATTCACATAGAGTCATATTTTGTTCTAACTATTGAGTTGTAATTTTTGAGTTGTAAGTAAATAAAAGTGTGATGATCATCATTATTAGAGCATTGTCCCAAGTGAGGAAAGGATGATGGAGACTATCATTCCCCCACAAGTTGGGATGAGACTCCGGACGAAAATAAAAAAAAGGAAAAGAAAAGAGGCCATAAAAAAAGGGGAAAAGGCCCAAAGAAAAAAAAGAAAAAAAATATGAGAGAAAACGAGAGAAGGGACAATGTTACTATCCTTTTTCCACACTTGTGCTTCAAAGTAGCACCATGATCTTCATGATAGAGAGTCTCTTATGTTGTCACTTTCATATACTAGTGGGAATTTTACATTATAGAACTTGGCTTGTATATTCCAATGATGGGCTTCCTCAAAATGCCCTAGGTCTTCGTGAGCAAGCGAGTTGGATGCACACCCACTTAGTTTCTTTTGTTGAGCTTTCATACACTTATAGCTCTAGTGCATCCGTTGCATGGCAATCGCTACTCACTCACATTGATATCTATTGATGGGCATCTCCATAGCCTGTTGATACGCCTAGTTGATGTGAGACTATCTTCTTCCTTTTTGTCTTCTCCACAACCACCCTTCTATTCCACATATAGTGCTATGTCCATGGCTCACGCTCATGTATTGCGTGAAAATTGAAAAAGTTTGAGAACATCAAAAGTATGAAACAATTGCTAGGCTTGTCATCGGGGTTGTGCATGATTAAATACTTTGTGTGATGAAGATAGAGCATAGCCAGACTATATGATTTTGTAGGGATAACTTTCTTTGGCCATGTTATTTTGAGAAGCATGATTGCTTTGTTAGTATGCTTGAAATATTATTATTTTTATGTCAATATTAAAATTTTATCTTGAATCTTTCAGATCTGAACATTCATACCACAATAAAGGAAATTACATTGAGAAATATGCTAGGTAGCATTCCACATCATTGATACGTCTCCAACGTATCTATAATTTTTTATTGTTCCATGCTATTATATATTTTGTTTTGGATGTTTAATGGGCTTTATTATACACTTTTATATTATTTTTGGGACTAACCTATTAACCCGAGGCCCAATGCAAATTGCTGTTTTTTTGCCTATTTCAGTGTTTCGCAGAAAAGGAATATAAAACGGAATCCAAACGGAATGAAACCTTCGGGAACGTGAGTTTTGGAACAAACGTGATCCAGAGGACTTGGAGTGGACGTCAAGAAACAACCGAGGTGGCCACAAGGCAGGGAGGCACGCCTGCCCCCCTAGGCGCGCCCCCACCCTCGTGGGCTCCTACTTATGCTAGTTTGATACTTGATGATTGTTTTGAGATATAGAGATGGTGATTAGAGTCATGCTAGTTGAGTAGTTGTGAATTTGAGAAATACTTGTTCTAAAGTTTGTGATTCCCGTAGCATGCACGTGTGGTGAACCGTTATGTGATGAAGTCGGAGCAGGATTTATTTATTGATTGTCTTCCTTATGAGTGGCGGTCAGGGACAAGCGATGGTCTTTTCCTACCAATCTATCCCCCTAGGAGCATGCACGTAGTACTTTGTTTCAATGACTTGTAGATTTTTGCAATAAGTATATGAGTTCTTTATGACTAATATTAAGTCCATGGATTATACACACTCTCACACTTCCACCATTTCTAGCCTCTGTAATACCCCGCACCTTTCGCCAGCTCGATGACGTTCCTCGTACTCTTGATCCAGTTGAGGCCGAGGGAGAGTTTCGTCAGCACGATGGCGTGATGACGGTGGTGATGATGCTACCGACGCAGGGCTTCGCCTAAGCACCGCTACGATATGATCGAGGTGGATTATGGTGGAGGGGGGCACCGCACACGGCTAAAAGATCAATGATCAACTTGTGTGTTCTAGGGTGCCCCCTGCCCCCGTATATAAAGGAGCAAGGGGGGAGGCCGGCCAGCCTTGGGGTGCGCCAAGGAGGGGGAGGAGTCCTCATCCTAGTAGGAGTAGGACTCCCCTTTCCTAGTCCAACTAGGAGGAGGAAGGGGGAAGGAAGGAGAGGGAAAGGAGAAGGAAAGGGGGGGGCACGCCCCCCTCCCTAGTCCAATTCGGACCCCCTATAGGGAGGGGGCGCGGCTGCCCCTTGTGGGCTGCCTCCCCTCTTCCCTATGGCCCATGTAGGCCCAATAGTCCCCCGGGGGTTCCGATAAACCCCCCGGCACTGCGATAATTATCCGGTGACTCCCGGAACTCATCTGGTGTTCGAATATAGTCATACAATATATCAATCTTTATGTCTTGACCATTTCAAGACTCCTCGTCATGTATTTGATCACATGACAAGGGTGGGGGGGCGTGCCCAGGGGTGCAGGCGCTCCTCCCTGCCTTGTGGCCTCCTCGATGATTTCTTGACGTCCACTCCAAGTCCTCTGGCTCACGTTTGTTCCAAAAATCACGCTCCCGAAGTTTTCATTCCGTTTGGACTCTGTTTGATATTCCTTTTCTACGAAAAACTGAAATAGGCAAAAAAATAGCAATTTGCACTGGGCCTTGGGTTAATAGGTTAGTCCCAAAAATAATATAAAAGTGTATAGTAAAGCCCATTAAACATCCAAAATGGATAATATAATAGCATGGAATAATAAAAATTTATAGATACATTGTAGACGTATCAAGCCCTCGAGCAAATAGGCCGCTGAGCCATGCGCTGGAGACGTGGACGGTGAAGCCGACTTGGGTGAGGTCAGTTGAGATAGAGCCGAATCGGCCGTGTGACCGACGTGATCTGGCGTTGGTGCCCCAACATCATCCGTGAGGACCTCAACGCGAGCTCCTCGTCCTGTACCTGCACCATGGTTAGGGAGCAGCAAAGGCGTATGCACAAAATCATCAAATTGGTCAGCTGTAGGAGACGAATGCGACGAAGATGGTGAAAAATTGGGAGAAGGCGCATTGGAAAAAGGAAACACATTCTCATCAAACACTACATCTCTACTGATGTAAACACGATTTGATGGAACATGGAGGCACTTGTAGCCCTTGTGAAGAATGTTATAGCCGAGGAACACACACTTCTTCAACTGAAACTGAAGTTTTTGTTTGTTGTATGGACGGTGTTGGGGAACATAGTAATTTCAAAAAAAAATCCTACGCACACGCAAGAACGTGGTGATGCATAGCAACGAGCGGGGAGAGTGTGTCCACGTACCCTCGTAGACCGAAAGTGGAAGCGTTATATCAACGCAGTTGATGTAGTCGTACGTCTTCACGATCCGATCGATCCTAGCATCGAACGTACGGCACCTCCGTGTTCAGCACATGTTCAACTTGATGACGTCCCTCGTACTCCAGATCCAGTTGAGGCCGAGGGAGAGTTTTGTCAGCACGATGGCATGATGACGGTGGTGATGATGCTACCGACGCAGGGCTTCGCCTAAGCACCGCTACGATATGATCGAGGTGGATTATGATGGAGGGGGGCACCGCACATGGCTAAAAGATCAATGATCAACTTGTGTGTTCTAGGGTGCCCCCTGCCCCGTATATAAAGGAGCAAGGGGGGAGGCCAGCCAGCCTTGGGGCACGCCAAGGAGGGGGAGGAGTCCTCCTCCTAGTAGGAGTAGGACTCCCCCTTTCCTAGTCCAACTAGGAGGAGGAAGGGGGAAGGAAGGAGAGGGAAAGGAGAAGGAAATGAAGGAAATATGCACTAGAGGCAATAATAAAGTTATTATATATTTCCTTATATCATGATAAATGTTTATTATTCATGCTAAAATTGTATTAACCGGAAACATAATACATGTGTGAATGCATAGACAAACATAGTGTCACTAGTATGCCTCTACTTGACTAGCTCGTTTATCAAAGATGATTATGTTTCCTAGCCATGGACAAAAGAGTTGTCATTTGATTAACGGGATCACATCATTAGGAGAATGATGTGATTGACATGACCCATTCCGTTAGCCTAGCACTTGATCGTTTAGTATACTGCTATTGCTTTCTTCATGACTTATACAAAGTTCCTACAACTATGAGATTGTGCAACTCCCGTTTACCGGAAGAACACTTTGTGTGCTACCAAACGTCACAATGTAACTGGGTGATTATAAAGGTGCTCTACAGGTGTTTCCGAAGGTACATGTTGGGTTGGCATAATTCGAGATTAGGATTTGTCACTCTGATTGTCGGAGAGGTATCTCTGGGCCCTCTCGGTAATACTCATCACCTAAGCCTTGCAAGCATGTAACTAATGAGTTAGTTATGAGATGATGTATTACGGAACGAGTAAAGAGACTTGCCGGTAATGAGATTGAACTAGGTATTGGATACCGACGATCAAATCTCGGGCAAGTAACATACCGATGACAAAGGGAACAAAGTATGTTGTTATGCGGTTTGACCGATAAAGATCTTCGTAGAATATGTAGGAACCAATATGGGCATCCAGGTCCCGCTATTGGTTATTGACCGAGAATAGTTCTAGGTCATGTCTACATAGTTCTCGAACCCGTAGGGTCCGCACGCTTAACGTTTCGATGACAATTTTATTATGAGTTTATAAGTTTTGATGTACCGAAGGTTGTTCGGAGTCCCAGATGTGATCACGGACATGACGAGGAGTCTCGAAATGGTCGAGACATAAAGATTGATATATTGGACGACTATATTCGGACACCAGAAAAGTTCCGGGTGATTTCGGAGAAAACCGTTGTGCCGGGGGGGGGGGGGTTACCGGAACCCCCCGGGAGAGTATTGGGCCTATGGGCCTTAGGGGAAAGGAGAGAGGGGCGGCCAGCATGGGCCGCGCGCCCCCTCCCCCCTCTGGACCGAGTTGGACTAGGAGGAGGGGGGGGCGGCGCCCCCCCTTTCCTTCCCCCTCTCCCCCTTCCTTCCTCCTCCTAGTAGGAGTAGGAAAGGAGGAGTCCTACTCCTACTAGGAGGAGGATTCCTCCTCCCTTGGCGCGCCCAAAGGGGCCGGCCGGCCTCCCCCCTCCCTCCTTTATATACGGGGGCAGGGGGCACCCCATAGACACACAAGTTGATCTACGGATCGTTCCTTAGCCGTGTGCGGTGCCCCCTTCCACCATATTCCACCTCGGTTATATCGTCGCGGAGTTTAGGCGAAGCCCTGCGCCGGTAGAACATCATCATCGTCACCACGCCGTCGTGCTGACGGAACTCATCTCCCGAGACTCGGCTGGATCGGAGGCCGGAGATCGTCATCGAGCTGAACGTGTGCTGAACTCGGAGGCTCCGTACGTTCGGTGCTTGGATCGGTCGGATCGTGAAGACGTACGACTACATCAACCGCGTTGTGATAACGCTTCCGCTTACGGTCTACGAGGGTACGTGAACAAACACTCTCCCCTCTCGTTGCTATGCCATCACCATGATCTTGCGTGTGCGTAGGAATTTTTTTGAAATTACTACGTTCCCCAACAGTGGCATCCGAGCCTAGGTTTTATGCGTTGATGTTATATGCACGAGTAGAACACAAGTGAGTTGTGGGCGATGCAAGTCATACTGCTTACCAGCATGTCATACTTTGGTTCGGCGGTATTGTGAGATGAAGCGGCCCAGACTGACATTACGCGTACGCTTACGCGAGACTGGTTTCACCGTTACGAGCACTCGTGCTTAAAGGTGACTGGCGGGTGTCTGTCTCTCTCACTTTAGCTGAATCGAGTGTGGCTACGCCCGGTCCTTGCGAAGGTTAAAACAGCACCAACTTGACGAACTATCGTTGTGGTTTTTTGATGCGTAGGTAAGAACGGTTCTTGCTCAGCCCGTAGCAGCCACGTAAAATTTGCAACAACATAGTAGAGGACGTCTAACTTGTTTTTGCAGGGCATGTTGTGATGTGATATGGTCAAGACATGATGCTATATTTTATTGTATGAGATGATCATGTTTTGTAACCGCAGTTATCGGCAACTGGCAGGAGCCATATGGTTGTCGCTTTATTGTATGAAATGCAAACGCCCTGTAATTGCTTTACTTTATCACTAAGCGGTAGCGATAGTCGTAGAAGCAATAGATGGCGTAAATGACAACGATGCTACGATGGAGATCAAGGTGTCGCGCCGGTGACGATGGTGATCACGACGGTGCTTCGGAGATGGAGATCACAAGCACAAGATGATGATGGCTATATCATATCACTTATATTGATTGCATGTGATGTTTATGCTTTATGCATCTTATCTTGCTTTGATTGACGGTAGCATTTTAAGATGATCTCTCACTAAAATTATCAAGAAGTGTTCTCCCTGAGTATGCACCGTTGCCAAAGTTCATCGTGCCCAGACACCACGTGATGATCGGGTGTGATAAGCTCTACGTCCATCTACAACGGGTGCAAGCCAGTTTTGCACACGCGGAATACTCAGGTTATACTTGACGAGCCTAGCATATGCAGATATGGCCTCGGAACACGGAGACCGAAAGGTCGAGCGTGAATCATATAGTAGATATGATCAACATAATGATGTTCACCATTGAAAACTACTCCATCTCACGTGATGATCGGTCATGGTTTAGTTGATTTGGATCACGTGATCACTTAGATCACTTAGATCACGTTGATCTGTCTAAGTGGGAGTTCTTAAGTAATATGATTAATTGAACTTAAATTTATCATGAACTTAGTCCTGGTAGTATTTTGCAAATTATGTTGTAGATCAATAGCTCATGTTGTTGCTTTCATATGTTTGTTTTGATATGTTCCTAGAGAAACTGTTTTGAAAGATGTTAGTAGCAATGATGCGGATTGGATCCGTGATCTGAGGTTTATCCTCATTGCTGCACAGAAGAATTATGTTCTTGATGCACCGCTAGGTGACAGACCTATTGCAGGAGCAGGTGCAGATGTTGTGAACGTTTGGCTAGCTCATTATGATGACTACTTGATAGTTTAGTGCACCATGCTTAATGGCTTAGAATCGGGACTTCAAAGATGTTTTGAACTTCATGGACCATATGAGATGTTCCAGGAATTGAAGTTAATATTTCAAGCAAATACCCGAGTTGAGAGATATGAAGTCTCCAACAAGTTCTATAGCTAAAATATGGAGGAGAATCTCTCAACTAGTGAGCATGTGCTCAGATTGTCTGTGTACTTCAATCGCTTCAATCAAGTGGGAGTTAATCTTCCAGATAAGATAGTGATTGACAGAATTCTCTAGTCACCATCACTAAGTTACTAGAACTTCGTGATGAACTATAGTATGCAAGGGATGACGAAAACGATTCCCGAGCTCTTCATGAAGTTGAAATCGACGAAGGTAGAAATCAAGAAAGAGCATCAAGTGTTGATGATTGACAAGATCACTAGTTTCAAGAAAAGGGCAACGGGAAAGAAAGGGAAACTTCAAGTAGAATGGCAAGCAAGTTGTCACTCCCGTGAAGAAGCCCAAAGCTGGACCTAAGCCTGAAACTGAGTGCTTCTACTGCAAAGCAAATGGTCACTGGAAGTGGAACTACTCCAAATATTTTGTGGATAAGAAGGATGGCGAAGTGAACAAGGGTATATTTGATATACAGATTATTGATGTGTGCCTTACTAGTGTTTATAGTAGCCCCTGAGTATTTGATACTTGTTCGGTTACTAAGATTAGTAACTCGAAACAGGAGTTATAGAATAAATACAGACTAGTTGAAGGGGAAGTGACGATGAGTGTTGGAAATAGTTCCAAGATTGATATGATCATCATCGCACACTCCCTAAACTTTCGGGATAAGTGTTAAACCTAAATAAATGTTATTTAGCGTTTGCGTTGAGCATGAATATGATTTGATCATGTTTATTGCAATACGGTTATTCATTTAAAGTCGGAGAATAATTGTTGTTCTATTTACATGAATAAAACCTTCAATGGTCATACACCCAATGAAAAAAGTTTATTGGATCTCGATCGTAGTGATACACATATTCATAATATTGATGCCAAAAGATGCAAAGTTAATAATGATAGTGCAACTTATTTGTGGCACTGCCGTTTGGGTCATATCGGTGTAAAGCGCATGAAGAAACTCCATAAAGATGGATTTTCGGAATCACTTGGTTATGAATCATTTGATGCTTGCGAACCGTGCCTTTGGGCGAGATGACAAAAACTCCGTTCTTCGGAACAATGGAACGAGCAACAAACTTGTTGGAAATAATACATACTGATGTATACAGACCAATGAGTATGAAGGCTCGTGGCGGGTATCGTTATTTTCTAACCTTCACAGATGATTTGAGCAGATCTGGGTATATCTACTTGATGAAACATAAGTCTGAAATAGTTGAAAGGTTCAAAGAATTTCAGAGTGAAGTGGAAAAATCATCGTAACAAGAAAATAAAGTTTCTGCAATCTGATCGCGGAGACGAATATTTGAGTTACGAGTTTGGTCTTCAATTAAAACAATGTGGAATAGTTTCACAGCTCACACCACCTGGAACACCACAACGTTATGGTGTGTCCGAACGTCATAACCGCACTTTATTGGATATGGTGCGATCTATGATGTCTCTTATTGATTTACCATTATTGTTTTGGGGTTATGCATTAGAGACAGCTGCATTCACGTTTAATAGGGCAACATCTAAATCCGTTGAGACGACACCATATGAACTGTGGTTTAGCAAGAAACCTAAGTTGTCGTTTCTTAAAGTTTGGGGCTGCGATGCTTATGTGAAAAAGTTTCATCCTGATAAGCTCAAATCCAAATCGAAGAAATGCGTCTTCATAAAATACCCAAAGGAAATTGTTGGGTACACCTTCTATCACAGATCCGAAGGCAAGATATTTGTTGCTAAAAACTGATCCTTTCTAGAGAAGAAGTCCCTCTCGAAAGAAGTGAGTGGGAGGCAAGTAAGAGCTTGATAAGGTAATTTGTACCTTCTCCCGAATTGGAAAGTAGTTCATCACAGAAACCAGTTCCAGTGATTCCTACACCAATTAGTGAGGAAGCTAATGATGATGATCATGAAACTTCAGATCAAGTTACTACAGAACCTCGTAGGTCTTCCAGAGTACGGTCCGCACCAGAGTGGTACGGTAATCATGTTCTGAAAGTCATGTTACTAGACCATGATAAACCTACGAACTATGAGGAAGCGATGACGAGCCCAGATTCCGCAAAATGGCTGGAGGCCATGAAATCTAAGATAGGATCCATGTATGAGAACAAAGTGTGGACTTTGGTGGACTTGCCCGATGATCGGCAAACCATAGAAAATAAATGGATCTTCAAGAGGAAGACAGACGTTGATAGTAGTGTTACTATCTACAAAGCTCGACTTGTCGCAAAAGGGTTTTTGACAAGTTCAAGGTGTTGACTACAATGAGATTTTCTCAAACTATAGCGATGCTTAAGTCTGTCCGAATCATGTTGGCAATTGCCACATTTTATGAAATCTGGCAAATGGATGTCAAAACTGCATTCCTTTATAGTTTTCTTAAAGAAAAGTTGTATATGATGCAACCAGAAGGTTTTGTCAATCCTAAAGGTGCTAACAAAATGTGCAAGCTCCAGCAATCCATCTATGGACTGGTGCTAGCATCTCGGAGTTGGAATATACGCTTTGATAAGTTGATCAAAGAATGTTGTTTTGTACAGACTTGCGGTGAAGCCTATATTTACAAGAAAGTGAGTGGGAGCACTACAACATTTCTGATAAGTATATGTGAATGACATATTGTTGATCGGAAGTAATGTAGAATTATTCTGCAAAGCATAAAGGAGTATTTGAAAGGAGTTTTTCGAAGAAGGACCTTGGTAAAGCTGCTTAACATATTGAGCATCAAGATCTATAGAGATAGATCAAGATGCTTGATAAGTTTTTTCAATGAGTACACACCTTGACAAGATTTTGAAGTAGTTCAAAATGGAGCAGTCAAAGAAAGAGTTTCTTGCCTGTGTTACAAGGTGTGAAATTGAGTAAGACTCAAAGTCCGACCACGACAGAAGATAGAAAGAGAATGAAAGTCATTCCCTATGCCTCAGACATAGGTTCTACAAAGTATGCTATGCTGTGTACCAGACCTATTGTATACCTTGCTCTGAGTTTTGCAAAGGAATACAATTTTGATCTAAGAGTAGATCACTGGACAACGGTCAAGAATATCCTTAGTAAGGACTAAGGAGATGTTTCTCGATAATGGAAGTGATAAAAGAGCTCGTCGTAAAAGTTACAACGATACAAGCTTTTACACCGATCCAAATGACTCTAAGTCTCAATCTAGATACATATTGAAAGTGGGAGCAATTAGCTAGAGTAGCCCCGAGCAGAGCATTGTAGACATAGAATATTTGCAAAATACATACGGCTCTGAATGTGACAGACCCGTTGACTAAATTTCTCTCACGAACAAAACATGATCATACCTTTGTACTCTTTGGGTGTTAATCACATAGTTATGTGAGCTAGATTATTGACTCTAGTATACCCTTCGAGTGTTGATCACATGAAGATGTGAACTATGGGTATTAATCACATACATATGTGAATATTGGTGTTAAATCACATGGCGACGTGAACTAGATTATTGATTCTAGTGCAAGTGGGAGACTGAAGGAAATATGCCCTAGAGGCAATAATAAAGTTATTATTTATTTCCTTATATCGTGATAATTTTTTATTATTCATGCTAAAATTGTATTAACCGGAAACATAATACATGTGTGAATGCATAGACAAACATAGTGTCACTAGTATGCCTCTACTTGACTAGCTCGTTTATCAAAGATGGTTATGTTTCCTAGCCATGGACAAAAGAGTTGTCATTTGATTAACGGGATCACATCATTAGGAGAATGATGTGATTGACATGACCCATTCCGTTAGCCTAACACTTGATCGTTTAGTATACTGCTATTGCTTTCTTCATGACTTATACAAAGTTCCTACAACTATGAGATTGTGAAACTCCCGTTTACCGGAAGAACACTTTGTGTGCTACCAAACGTCACAACGTAACTGGGTGATTATAAAGGTGCTCTACAGGTGTTTCCGAAGGTACATGTTGGGTTGGCATAATTCGAGATTAGGATTTGTCACTCCGATTGTCGGAGAGGTATCTCTGGGCCCTCTCGGTAATACTCATCACCTAAGCCTTGCAAGCATGTAACTAATGAGTTAGTTATGAGATGATGTATTACGGAACGAGTAAAGAGACTTGCCGGTAACGAGATTGAACTAGGTATTGGATACCGACGATCAAATCTCGGGCAAGTAACATACCGATGACAAAGGGAACAAAGTATGTTGTTATGCGGTTTGACCGATAAAGATCTTCGTAGAATATGTAGGAACCAATATGGGCATCCAGGTCCCGCTATTGGTGATTGACCGAGAATAGTTCTAGGTCATGTCTACATAGTTCTCGAACCCGTAGGGTCCGCACGCTTAACGTTTCGATGACAGTTTTATTATGAGTTTATAAGTTTTGATGTGCTGAAGGTTGTTCGGAGTCCCAGATGTGATCACGGACATGACGAGGAGTCTCGAAATGGTCGAGACATAAAGATTGATATATTGGACGACTATATTCGGACACCGGAAAAGTTCCGGGTGATTTCAGAGAAAACCGGAGTGCCGGGGGGGTTACCGGAACCCCTCGGGAGAGTATTGGGCCTATGGCCCTTAGGGGAAAGGAGAGAGGGGCGGCCAGCATGGGCCGCGCGCCCCCTCCCTCCTCTGGTCCGAATTGGACTAGGAGGGAGGGGGGGGGGGGGGGGCGGCGCCCCCCCTTTCCTTCCCCCTCTTCCCCTTCCTTCCCCCTCCTAGTAGGAGTAGGAAAGGAGGAGTCCTACTCCTACTAGGAGGAGGATTCCTCCTCCCTTGGCACGCCCAAAGGGGCTGGCCGGCCTCCCCCCTCCCTCCTTTATATACGGGGGCAGGGGGCACCCCATAGACACACAAGTTGATCTATGGATCATTCCTTAGTCGTGTGCGGTGCCCCCTTCCACCATATTCCACCTCGGTTATATCGTCGCGGAGTTTAGGCGAAGCCCTGCGCCGGTAGAACATCATCATCGTCACCACGCCGTCGTGCTGATGGAACTCATCTCCGGAGACTCGGCTGGATCGGAGGCCGGAGATCGTCATCGAGCTGAACGTGTGCTGAACTCGGAGGCTCCGTACGTTCGGTTGCTTGGATCGGTCGGATTATGAAGACGTATGACTACATCAACCGCATTGTGATAACGCTTCCGCTTACGGTCTACGAGGGTACGTGGACAAACACTCTCCCCTCTCGTTGCTATGCCATCACCATGATCTTGCGTGTGCGTAGGAAATTTTTTGAAATTACTACGTTCCCCAACAGGAAAGGGGGGGGGGTGCCCCCCTCCCTAGTCCATTTCAGACCCCCTATAGGGAGGGGGCACGGCTGCCCCTTGTGGGTTGCCTCCCCTCTTCCCTATGGCCCATGTAGGTCAAATAGTCCCCCCGGGGGTTCCGATAACCCCCCGGCACTCCGATAATTATCCGGTGACCCCCGGAACTCATCTGGTGTCCGAATATAGTCATCCAATGTATCAATCTTTATGTCTCGACCATTTCAAGACTCCTCGTCATGTCCGTGATCACATTCTGGACTCCGAACTACCTTCGGTACATCAAAACACATAAACTCATAATACCGATCGTCACCGAACGTTAAGCGTGCGGACCCTACGGGTTCGAGAACTATCTAGACATGATCGAGACTCATCTCCGGTCAATAACCAATAGCGGAACCTGGATGCTCATATTGGTTCCCACATATTCTAGGAAGATCTTTATCGGTCAAACCGCATAACAACATACGTTGTTCCCTTTGTCATCGGTATGTTACTTGCCCGAGATTCGATTGTCAATATCTCAATACCTAGTTCAATCTCATTACCGGCTAGTTTCTTTACTCATTCCGTAATGCATCATCCCATAACTAACTCATTAGTTACATTGCTTGCAAGGTTTATAGTGATGTGCATTACCGAAAGGGCCCAGAGATACCTCTCCGACAATCGGAGTGACAAATCCTAATCTTGATCTATGCCAACTCAACAAGTACCATCGGAGACACCTGTAGAGCACCTTTATAATCACCCAGTTACGTTGTGATGTTTGGTAGCACACAAAGTGTTCCTCCGGTATTTGGGAGTTGCATAATCTCATAGTCATAGGAACATGTATAAGTCACGAAGAAAGCAATAAAAATATACTAAACGATTAAATGCTAAGCGAATGGAATGAGTCAAGTCAATCACATCATTCTCTAATGATGTGATCCCGTTAATCAAATGACAACTCATGTCAATGGCTAGGAAACTTAACCATCTTTGATTCAACGAGCTAGTCAAGTAGAGGCATACTAGTGACACTCTATTTGTCTATGTATTCACACATGTACTAAGTTTCTGGTTAATACAATTCTAGCATGAATAATAAATATTTATCATGACTAGCACATATGCCCGTGCGTTGCAACGGGGAGATAATTTTTTTGCAACAAGCAGCAGGAGAGATAATTGATGTGTTCATCAAAAATTGTCTCCACGGCGGTGGGTGACGGAGCGAGGAGTTGCGGTCTTCTCATGTTTCATGTTTGGCCCACGAGATTTTGATAGTGATGGGGTTGGTCGGCGTGGTGGCATTCACCCAACTGGTACCTTTTTTTTCTCTGGGTTCACCTCCGTCTCGTAGCTGTGGTTGCGTCCTCATTTGGTTTCTTCGACCACGTTCTCCTACGACGACCTAACCGGATGGATTACTAATTGCGGTGTATAAATTATGTTTCAGAAGCATACTCAGTACATAACCAGACATGAATATCCCTTCATTATCAGGGTTTATTCTCTTCAATTATTTTTGCGCTCACGTGCCCATAAATTTTATTAATTAGAGCAGAACCAGCATATTCTCTTTTATCAGCACGTCCCCACAATTTTATTTTTCATTATAGCCAACCATCATATTGTCTTTTATTGGCACATGCAAGTTTCCTCCGGCAAATATTTGTGGAGTCCCTAGTTCTCCTCATAATTCTCGAGACAACTTCCTTATTGTCACACAACCTCTTTATTTCCAGACAACTTAGGGACATATAAAAACTGGTGTGATTTAGTATAAAATTCCAAGATGGGACTGTTCCTATCATAATTACAAGCTCGCTGACTTAGTTTTATCCGTCGGCACAATATGGAAGGTTTGTCCCACCCCGGGGATAACCGAAAAAATTGGGTAGGTACATGTTGAATGGACGAAACAAAATCTATATGTATATTTTCTCTTTTCTTAGGGCAGCTACGCAGGAGCTACTATGACACTAGCCACGGCGTGTTGAACGACCGAACACATGACCTTAAAGAACCGACCACGTGCCGCTAGCCACAACCACAAACGCCTACTGCTAACCAACAGCCAACGCGAATATTTAAGAACATAGTGCAATGTCGGATTTAGAACATTTTTTGAACTTCTAAAAAAATAAGAATTGCCGAATATTCTTGGAAACATGAATATTTTTTGAAATTACGAACAATGTTATTAATATTCCATCCATTTTGGCAAAAACATGAACAAAATTTGAAACAACATCATTTTTTGAAGACATGAACCTTTTGACAAACCCAAACATCTTTTTAATATGTGATCGACTTTCGAAAATGGACACGTTTTGAACATTCAGAATAATATTATATAATGTGTTTTTAAACATGAACATTATTTTGAATCTGTATACATTTTACTAAAGCAAGAATATATTTCAAATTTCGAATATTTTTAGAAAAACATGTTTTTTAAATCACAAACAATTTTGGAGTATTTTTGAATTTAAAAAAAATCAGATTGAGAAAATAAATTAATTTCTAAATTTTTTGAAAAGTGGAAGACAATACTGTAATTCGAATAATTTTTGAAAATTTAACAAAAAATCAAATTCTAAACTTTTTTAAAATAATTGAACTACGAAATAGGGTAAACATGAAAATAAATTTGGACGGAAAAACAAAATGGGCCGGCCTAGTCTTGGGCACCCTGTGCGAACTCTGACTATCTAACGCACGGAGAGAGAAATAGCCTTTTTGCAGCTACATGGGCAGGCAAGTAAGTGGGCTGGTTTAGCTGGGCCACAGCTTGCGCGGCCCTAGTACGAAATCTGTATTGCTAAAAAAATACAGACGAACGCACAAAAATTCAATACGACCTCGAATATAAAAATAAATTTTGATGGTGAACGGATGAAAAAAACGGTGAAACACACTTTACTTTATTAGTAGGGGTATAGAAAGGTGAATATTTTTTGAAATTACGAACAATGTTATTAATATTCCATCCATTTTGGCAAAAACATGAACAAAATTTGAAACAACATTATTTTTTGAAGACATGAACCTTTGGTGAAACCCAAACAACTTTTTAATATGTGATCGACTTTCAAAAATGGACATGTTTTGAACATTTAGAATAATATTATATAATGTGTTTTTAAACGCGACATTATTTTGAATCTGTATACATTTTACTAAAGCAAGATTATATTTCAAATTTCGAATATTTTTAGAAATATATGTTTTTATATCATAAAATTTTTTGGAGTATTTTTGAATTTAAAAAAAATGAGATTGAGAAAATAAATTAATTTCTAAACATTTTGAAAAGTGGATGACAATATTGTAATTCGAATAATTTTTGAAAATTTAGCAAAAAATCAAATTCTAAATAGTTTTAAAATATTTGAATTACGAAGTAGGGTAAACATAAAAATAAATTTGGACGGAAAAACAAAATGGGCCAGCCCAGTCTTGGGCGCCCTGCGCGAACTCTGACTATCTGACGCGTGGAGAGAAAAATAGGCTTTTTGCAGCTAAATGGGCAGGCAAGTAAGTGGGCTGGTTTAGCTGGGCCACAGCTTGTGCGGGCCTAGTACGAAATTCTGTATTGCTAAAAAATTACAGACGGACGCACAAAAATTTAATACCACCTCAAATATAAAAAATAAATTTTGATAGTGAACGGATGAAAAAAAATGGAGAAACGCACCTTACTTTATTAGTAGGTATAGATATAAGGAAATATAAATAACAACTTTATTATTGCCTGTAGGGCATATTTCCTTCAGTCTCCCACTTGCACTAGAGTCAATAATATAGTTCACATCGCCATGTGATTTAACACCAATAGTTCACATCACCATGTGATTAACACAGATAGTTCACATCGCCATGTGATCAACACTTAAAGGGTTTACTAGAGAATCTAGTTCACATCGCTCTGTGATTAACAACCAAGAGCACTAAGGTGTGATCATGTTTTGCTTGTGAGATAAATTTAGTCAACGGATCTGCCACATTTAGAGCCGAATGTATTTTGCAAATTTCTATGTCAACAATGCTCTGGACGGAGCTACTCTACCTAATTGCTCCCACTTTCAATATGTATCCAGATTGAGACTTAGAGTCATCTAAATCAGTGTCAAAACTTGCATCGACGTAACCCTTTACGACGAATCTTTTATCACCTCCATCATCGAGAAACATATCCTTATTCCACTAAAGATAATTTTGACCACTGTCCAGTGATCTACTCCTAGATCATTATTGTACTCCCTTGCCAAACTCAGTGTAGGGTATACAATAGATCTGGTACACAACATGGAATACTTTATAGAACCTACGATTGAGGCATAAGGAATGACTTTCATTCTCTTTCTATCTTCTGCCGTAGTCGGGCTTTGAGTCTTACTCAATTTCACACCTTGTAACGCAGGCAAGAACTCCTTCTTTAACTGTTCCATTTTGAACTTACTTCAAAAACTTGTCAAGGTATGTGCTTATTGAAAAAACTTATCAAGCGTCTTAATCTATCTCTATAGATCTTGATGCTCAATACGCAAGCAGCTTCACCGAGATCTTTCTTTGAAAAACTCCTTTCAAACACTCCTTTATGCTTTCTAGAAAATTCTACATAATTTTCGATCAACAATATGTCATTCACATATACTTATCAAAAATGTTGTAGTGCTCCCACTCAATTTCTTGTAAATACAGGCTTCATCGTAAGTCTGTATAAAACTAAATCCTTTGATCAACTAATCAAAGCATATATTCCAACTCCGAGATGCTTGCACCAGTCCATAGATGGATCGCTGGAGCTTGCACATTTTGTTAGCACCTTTAGGATTGACAAAACCTTCTGGTTGCATCATATACAACACTTCTTTAATATATCCATTTAAGGAATGCAGTTTTGTTATCCATTTGCCAGATTTCATAAAAAGCGGCAATTGCTAACATGATTCAGACAGACTTAAGCAACAATACGAGTGAGAAAATATCATCGTATTCGACATCTTGAACTTGTCAAAAAACCTTTTTCGACAATTCGAGCTTTGTACATAGTAACACTACCATCAGCGACCGTCTTCCTCTTGAAAATCCATTTATTCTCAATGGCTCACCGATCAACGGGCAAGTCAATCAAATTCCACACTTTATTTTCATACATGGATCCCATCTAAGATTTCATGGCCTCAAGTCATTTCGCGGAATCTGGGCTCATCATCGCTTCCTCATAGTTCGTAGGTTCGTCATAGTCAACTAACATGACCTCCAGAACATGATTACCGGACCACTCTGGTGCGGACCTTAATCTGGCTGACCTACGAGGTTCGGTAGTAACTTGATCTGAAGTTTCATGATCATCATCATTAACTTCCTCACTAATTGGTGTAGGCATCACTAGAACTGATTTCTCTAATGAACTTCTTGTTGGTGACGTAGTAGTTTCAAAAAAAAATCCTACGCACACGCAAGATCATGGTGATGCATAGCAACGAGAGGGGAGAGTGTTGTCCACGTACCCTTGTAGACCATAAGCGGAAGCGTTATATCAACGCGGTTGATGTAGTCGTACGTCTTCACGATCCGACCGATCCAAGTACCGAATGCACGACACCTCCGAGTTCAGCACACGTTCAGCTCGATGACGTCCCTCGTACTCTTGATCCAGTTGAGGCCGAGGGAGAGTTTCACCAGAACGACGGCGTGATGACGGAGATGATGAACCGACGCAGGGCTTCGCCTAAGCACCGCTATGATATGACCGAGGTGGAATATGGTGGAGGGGGGCACGGCACACGGCTTGGAACAATGAACTTGTGTGTCCTAGGGTGCCCCCCTGCCCCCGTATATAAAGGAGCAAGGGGGAGGCTGGCCGGCCCTTGTTGCGCCCCAAGGAGAGGAGGAATCCTCCTCCTACTAGGAGTTTTATTCAAAGTGAACTGTCAAGGGGGTCCCATAAATCACCCAACCGCGTAAGGAATGCAAAATAAAGGAACATAACACCGGTATGACGGAAACTAGGGTGGCAAGAGTGGAACAGAACACCAGGCATAAGGCCGAGCCTTCCACCCTTTACCAAGTATATAGATGCATTAATTAAATAAGAGATATTGTGATATCCCAACATAATCTTGTCCACCATGGAGCAATCTTCAAATTCACCTGCAACTAACAACGCTATAAGAGGGGCTGAGCAAAAGCGGTAACATAGCCAAGCAACGGTTTGCTAGGAAGGGTGAAAAGGTTAGAGGCTGACATGGCAATTTGGGGAAGCTTGAAGAACAAGTGATAGGAAGCGCAACATAGCGATAGAATGAAGCCACTAGCATAGCAATGATAGTAATGAGATCCAAGGTGACGGTCATCTTTCCTGAAATCCCGCAAGGAAGAAGAACGAGTCCATGAAGAAGACGAACGGATGAAGCGGAACCAAGCGTAGACGAACGAATCCTCACGATCGCAACGAAACAGGAACTATCGAGAAGAAGCACACAACATGGTAAACACACCACACATATACATGACATGGTGCTCAACCAAGTATGATGCAAGACAAGACTACATGAAGCTACTCATGGCAAGAGATGATGCATACAAGAACAACACATCAAAGCAAGGTTAAATGAGGCCGGAAACAACATATAACAATTCGGTAAGTCCTCATATGCAGATTTAGAAATTGGTCCAGAAATGAATAAACCTTATGTTCAAGTTGTTAAACATCAAGTTAAGATGCACCAAGATGATCTACACGAGATTCTAGTCAAGTTACATATAAAGTTCATTTAATTCGGAGCTACGGCCTAGAAGATATGAGCAAAACAAGTTAAACATGGCATTGATGCAAAATGCATACAAACATCAAGCAAACACTCTCAAAACATGGATGCAACATGATAATATGAAACTTCATGCAAAATCAAGCAAGTTTCATATAGAGCACACTCAAAACGGAGCAACGGTTCAACACATACACATGAAACAACTTTAAAGGACAAGCTGTCCAAAACAGCAACTAGGCATCTAGAAAGCATCAAAACAATATGCTACATCACCTCAACATAATAACAAAAGGCATGGTCATGAAGTACAGGTAAAGCATGACAAAACATGAACACTGGGCTATCTCTAGAATACACTATAACATGCTCAAAAGGACATGACAAGGTTGCAAATAATAACAGTTTACAAACTTAGCAGAAATAACATCAGGTTGCAATGTTTAGAGCTATCAAACAACATGTTACAGGAACTTAACATGGAAAACAAAGGAATGGCATGCTAATAATAAAGATAAAGAACAAAACTCCCTTACTGAACTAATTCCAAAGATCAACATAAAACATGGTAGCATCCATGCAAACATGGCAAGCAATATGACAGATTCAGACGGTCAATAACAGCCCATGGCAGAAACAACAATAAGTAGGCATGTTGGTGAGCTTGTACCACTCATCACAGAGAATTAAATGGCATGATAAGGCAACCAACAGTAATATGACATATTTATGAAGCTAAGCATGGGAAGATCAAGTTCATAGGGTGCATGGATCACTAGCAAAGCTCATGGCAAAACTGAACTTAATGTTAACAGGCTGACAGCAACATTATTTAGCAATTTGAGAGCAAGATTACAACAAGCTACATCAGGCTATAAATGCAACCAGGGCATGGATGGATAGAGCATGACATGTATAACAAAACATCCTTAGTGAACATCTCCAGATTACACATAGAATGACTTGTAGCAGCAGGTTTACATAGCATCATGATATAGCAGATTCAGCCTAGCAAAACAGCAACAGCAAGTACCCTACTTCACGAGCTTGATGCACTCACTACAAGACTCACAAAAATACATGGATTGCACCTATATAAAGATGGCATGATGTATCTCTAAACTCATGTAGACATCAAGCTCATAGGAGGCACACACAAATTGGAATGAAAAAGACAAATCTCCAAGTTTTGATAACAGACATCAATTAACATCATATAGCACTCTTGCAACGATGATAATGGCATCAAGATTGACTCAAACAAGCATGCCACAATGGAATGAAATGTCGAGCATCTCACAATGAGCATTTTTATATATTAAACATGCAAAACGAAGCTATGAGCATGGAGATATGGCATGTCAAAGATGTACACATAATATGCAAAATCTGGGACTTGGTGAAAAAAATATAGGCACGAAGAGTGCGAAATAACTAAGCGGCGCTCAGGGCGGGGGATAGCCGGGCTTCTCACCAGCGTGGTCTTGGGCCGAAGAGAGGCCGAGCTAGGCCGGGGCTGGGCCGAGGCGACGTGGGCCGGAGCGCTTGGCCGCGACGCGGGGCCCATGCGCGGTCAACGGGCAGGGAGGATCGGGGCTCCTCCCCGATCAAGCGGGACGGCGGCGGAGAGGGGTCGCCAGAGGGGCGCGAGGGAGGAGGCGGGTCCGGGCGGCGATGTCGGGGTTTGCAGGAGGAGCCGAGGCGGGGCGGCGGCGCCGGGCGCCCGCGCGGCGGAGACGGCGGCCCGCGGCGAGCGGCGCGGCTGGAGCGGAGGGAGGCGCTGGCCGAGGACGGCGGTGTCGCGACGGGAGGTCGCCGGCGGGAGCGGACGGGGCGGATTTGGCGGCTCTTTGCCGGATCTGGTCGGAGACGAAGGGCATCACGGGGAGGCGGGGTCGCTGGAGGCGGCGGCGCACGGCACCGTGGCGGCGGCGCGAAGGGAGCCGCGGGGCAGCAGCGGCAATGCACGCCGGCGGCGGGACTGGATCCGGGCGGCGGCGGCGGATCTGGGCGGCGGCGGATCTAGGCCCAGGCGGGCCCGCGATGGGCTTCCTCGGGCCGCGCGGTGGGGAACGGCGGCGGGACAGGTGGCGAGCTCCGGTTGGCTGCGGGCTGGTCGACATGCCCGGTGCAGGATGGACATGTCCGGCGGCGGGAGGAGGAAGAAAGTTAGGGTTTGCCCGAAATTTCGGGGGAGGGGACTAATTTATAGGCATAGGGAGCTAGGAGAGTCCAAATGGGGAGAGGTTTTCGCCCACACGATCACGATCGAACGACCGAGAGCATGGACAGGGTTTGGATGGGCTCACGGGCTTTGGTAAACAGGGGCTGGGATACAAAGAGAGAGGGGTTTTGGGCTATGCGGTTAACCGTTGGGGCATCAAACGGCCTCCAAATGGAACGAAATTTGACGGGCGGTCTACCGGTGATATACCAAGGCCACTCGGAAAATCTCGACCCATTCCGAGAACGTTTTTCTCCCTCTCACGAAACAAGGTCTGAGAGGTGCGACGGGTGCGTGCGAGTGTGTCTGTGCTCAAAACGAACAACGGAGAGAACCGGCGGAACCCGAACGGATGCAAGTTTTGAAACACATGCAGATGAAATGCAGATGATGACATGGCATAATGCAACACGCAAGCAAATGACATGGAAACTACGGCGAATAACCGGGAGACACCTGGCGCATCGAATCTGTGGCGTTACATCTGGGCTGGAATACGGGGTGTTCCGGTTTCTCTGAGCCAGGGTTCCACAGGCCTCTTCGGGATACCAGGAGCACTCCAGCACCAGAGCCATTCAATATTTTGGACCCATTAAAGAACATAGTCCAATGTTCTGAGTGAATATGAGTTGGATGTTGCTGCTCAATCCACTCGATGAGGAAATCAGCTATTGCTTGATACTTGATTGCTTTCTTTGCCTCGAACTTGATATCGAAAAGAAGGAGTTTAATTGCCCACTTGGCCACTCAACCGGTTGCATCCTGATTGTTCTGAATTTCTGATAATGGAGCGTTGCTGACAACCGAGACCGAGTGGTCTGCGAAGTAATGTGCAACTTTCTTTGAGGTCAAATAAACCCCATAGACTAGCTTCTGGTAATGTGGATACCTTTGCTTGGACGGGGTCAAGACTTCAGAAATATAATACACCGGGCATCGGACTTCGTAGGCTTTGCCTTCTTCTTCCCACTCCACTGTGAGCACTGTGTTGACAACCTGTCAAGTGGCTGCAATGTATAGCAGTAGAGGCTCTTTGCTGATTGGGGCAGCAAGCACCGCTGGGTGGAAAGCAAGTCTTTGAGCTCTACAAATGCTGCGTCGGCTTCAGGAGTCCACTCGAACTTGTCAGACTTCTTCATCAGTCGATAAAGAGGTAATGCCTTTCCACCGAGACGAGAAATGAATCAGCTCAACGCAGCCAAACAACCAGTAAGCTTCTGAACGTCGTGCACACGCACATGGCTTTTCATTCAGAGAATTGCCCCAACCTTTTCTGGGTTTGCGTCGATCCCTCGTTCAGAAATGAGGAAACCGAGCAACTTTTCGCCTGGAACTCCGAATGTGCACTTTGACGGGTTGAGCTTCGTATCATATCTTCTTAAGTTGGCAAAGGTTTCAGCGAGGTCAGTCAATTGGTCGGAACCCTTGCGTGACTTGACCATGATGTCATCCATGTACGCTTCCACGTTCCAGCTGATCTAAGTGAGCAGGCACTTCTGAATCATGCACATGAATGTGGCACCAGCAATCTTGAGGCCAAAAGGCATGGTAACATAGCAAAAAAACCCGAATGGGGTGACGAAGGCTGTTTTTATTTCATCAGGTCCATACAGTCGGATCTGATGGTACCCAGAATACGCATCCAAAAAGGACAAGCGCTCACACCCCACAGTTGAGTCAAATATCTTGTCGATGCGGGGGAGAGGGAAATGATCTTTCGGGCAGGCCTAATTGATGCGCTTGAAATCGATACACATACGAAGTGAATCATCTTTCTTGGGGACCGTGACAATATTGGCGAGCCACTCGGAGTGGTATATCTCGCAGATGAACTCAGCTGCCAGAAGTCGAGCCACTTCCTCGCGAATTGCCTTCCTTTTCTCCACGGCGGACCGACAGAGATGCTCTTTGATGGGTTTTGCTTTTGGGTCGACTCGCAAACGGTGCTCAGCCAGTCCCCTGGGTACACCCGACATGTCATATGGTTTCCATGCAAAGATGTCCCAGTTCTTACGGAGGAACTGGATGAGCGCTTCTTCCTATTTGTTGTCGAGTGTAGTTGAGATGTGGGTCGGAGCAACATTGGGATCAGTCGGGTGAATATGGACGGGCTTTGTTTCACCGACCGACTGAAATGTAGACTCTGAAGCAGGCTTCTTGGCTCGCAACAAATCACTCGGATCTGCAATCTTGTTGTACTCTTCCATTTCTACCGCTGCCATTTGATCATCATCAATCTTTGAGCCCTTCTGGAGGCACTCTTCTGCTCTTTGCCGATTCCCGTTGACTGTGATCACACCTCTGGGGCCAGGCATCTTCAACTTGAGATATACGTAACATGGTCGATCCATGAAACGAGGATATGCAGGTCTACCCAGAATGGCATGATAAGCACTATGGAAATCCACCACCTCAAACGCCAACTTCTCTTTACGGTAATTCTTTGAATCACCGAAAACCACATCAAGAGTGATATGACCGAGTGAATCAGCTTTCTTTCTTGGGATGACTCTGTGGAATCTCATGTTGCTCTCGCTGAGCTTGGACATCGGAATGCCCATACCTCAGAGGGTATCAACATACAGAATGTTCAAACCACTACCACCATCCATCAGAACCTTGGTCAGTCGGGTGCCCCCAACGACTGGGTTGACCACCAGCGCTTGCCGCCCGAGGGTAGCAACGTGCGCTGGGTGATCGGACTAGTCGAATGTAATGGGAGTCTTCGAACACTTTAAATACATTATAGTTGTCGGGGCAACCATATTCACTTCTTGGATGATAACTTCAGTCAACTTTTGCTTTCGACGTCAGCAAAAATCACTAAAGTAGCATTGACATTGGGTTAACCTTCATCTTCCTCTTTGTCCTCCTCCTTATCAGATTCGTTCTCCTTTTCGCTGGCTGGCCCTCTCGGAAGCTCTGAATCAGGAGTCGACACTGTCGAGTGGTATGCTTGGGATAAATCCAGTTACCCTCTTCGTCTTTTTTGGTGTGTATGTGACACGGCAAATCAAGAACATCATTTCCCGCTTGATCTTTCACTTTTTTGGGGATCCATGGCCCCTTGGATTTTCCCTTGAACTTCCCTTGATTCACAACTGCGGCTTCAGTAGGACCTGCAGTTTCAGCTTTGCACTTGTGCTTCCGATTGCAATTTCCTCCTCCGGTGTCCTGGGCGACTGGCTTATTCTTGCCACTGCGGAGTCGGTCTTCCTCTTTGCCGTTAGCGTATCGAGTGGCTATTTCCATCATTCGGGCCAGGGTCATGTCTCCTGTCCGACCGAATTTCAGGTTGAGCTCTCTGTACCGAACGCCCTCCTTGAAGGCACAAACTGCTTGGTGCTGTGATACATTTTCCACTGTATGATGAAGGGTAGTCCATCTCTGAATGTAATCTCTCAATGTCTCATTCAGCTTATGGACACAATGTTGTAATTCAGTCAGCCCGGCTGGTCGCTTGCAGGTGCCCTCGAATGTTTTAACGAACACTCGGGCCAACTCTTCCCAACTGAAAATACTACCAGGGGCTAGCTGATTCAACCAAGCTCTGGCCAAACCCTCCAGCATCAAAGGGACGTGTTTCATGGCCACATCATCGTTGCCGCCGCCAATCTGCACTGCCACTTGGTAATCTTCTAGCCAGGTGTCAGGCTTTGACTCACCAGTGAACTTACTCACACCCATCGCCAATCTGATGTTGGGAGGGATCTCAGCAGCTCTGATGGCTCTACTGAAACATTCGGGCCCAGAAACATGCACTCTGCTACCAATCAGATGATCTCTGTCTTGTCCCTCTTGTGTGTCTGGCCTCTGTCGACCAGACCTCGTACGAGAACTGATCATGCATCAAACTCGGGCTCTCCTTGGGTCGATTGGAGATCTCCGCTCATCACCATACGGGCGCCTGTCATCTTGTCGGGGCACGTACAATCCGCCCCTCGGAGGGGGCATAGGAACTCGATGGCGGTCATCACGGCCAAATCGATGATCATACAGTCCATGGCCCCGATCCAGGTGCTGATCCTGGCGGTGCCCGCGATCCTCACACCGTGGAGGCAATCTTGGACTGTGAGCCGACTGAACTATGTCTGCAACCATAGACCCGATGTGGATCCTGTTGCGCGACTGAGAAAGAGGTTTGTTCACCCGCTGCCCAGAGCAGCTCGGATCTGTAGTAAACCTCTACCAGCCTCTGAACGGGATGGCTGAATTGACTCTGCTATACGGGTTGCAGCTGCAAGATTCTGGATCAGTGTGCGATACACCTGAGGTTCAAGTGGAAACAATTATCGATGACGTTGACTGGATTCGGGGATCTGCCAACGAGCGCGTTCGTCGAGTAAGTGTTGGAGATTCTCCAGGACCGCGCGCTCAGCCAAGGTGGCTATGCGCGCAGCCTCCAAGGCCCGAGCCTCATAGGTCCCTCCAACGATGGGGGTCTGGAGTGCCTCCATGTTGCGACGATGCAGTTCCTCCCTCTGCTCCGAAGTGAGGGATTCAGGATGATACTCGTCATGACCATGCGACGGACCGCCGCCACCATCGTTGCCGCTGCTGCGACGGAAACCCGGCGTTCTGCATGGCGTGTCGACCATCAGGACTTCTGCCGCAGGGTTGTTGCTCCTGCACTCGGACAGGGTCTCAGCGGAACCAGTCGAATAGTCTGTAGAGAGATTCGCCGGGCTCAATTGTCGCGACTTGAGGGGTGGCCGACTGGCGGGCCACCGCATGCTTCACCCACCGCCGAAGCCGCGATCAACTAGATCGCTTGCGACGACGAACATCAGGGAGCGAGGATGCCACGGGAGCCGACCAATACTGGGTCAACGGCTATCGCAAAAGGACGCTATGAGTGCATGCGCAAAAGTGTGTCGCCCTACGGACGGGGAGCGTCTCAACGTTGAGGGGGCCTCCTGGAGCTAGGCGGAGTCGTCGGCAATGAAAACTAGTGCGCCGAGACGGATCTCGCGGCCCAAAGCCAAACTACTGCCACAAAACATGTTGATGGAGATCGGAAAAACCGCAACCTCACCGGAAGTTGCTAAGACACCTGCCCCAAGGTGGGCACCAACTCTCGTGGGAGTATGTCTGACAGTAAGAGTAGGGGGTACATAGGAGGAGGCAAGATCCTAGCTACGGTGAGGTTGTGCACGAAAGATGTACGAGTTCAGGCCCTTCTCGGAGGAAGTAATAGCCCTACGTCTCGGTGCCCAGAGGCTTGGTCGAGTGGATTATGCATGAGAGTTACATGGGGTGCGAACCCTTGTACCTGAGGAGGGGGTGGCTTATATAGAGTGCGTCGGACCCCTCCAGCACTCAGTTATACAGGGTTCAATGTACATTAAGACAGGGCGTTACTGGTAACGCTAGCTATAAAGAGCTATAAATGACCTTTAAGACTACGGAGTGAATGCCTGACCGTTGCCGTTCTGTGTAGATTTAGACCTTCTTTTCTCTGAGTGATTCTTTGTGTGGTCGAATGAATCTACCTTGGTTGAATGGAATTGGGATATCCGAGTGAGGTAGCTGGTCGAGTGGATTGCACCCCAAGATGATTTCAGTCGGTATCTTCTATTGGGCCTTGAATGTCTTTGACTCTAGGGAAGTGTCCTTGGGTAGGGCATCTAGGTCAGGGCTATGACCCTACCCCAGGTACATGTCACCGTCAGGAGGCGTAAAAACGGTTCGAAATTTTAACAGGCCATACGTGACGTTTCGCTGAAAAGTTGTCTGTTGACAGACACTATTTTGATTAAATATCTTGCCTTCATGACTAAGGGTTGCGACGATTATACAGAGCCGGATATAGTTCTTTTGTTCAGAAGATTACCTTTGAAGTGCTCGAGAGGAAGAAACTGCCTTGCAATGCCGAAGACAACCCGCGTGCCGAACATATCGTCATTGAAGATGGGTTCAGGGGGGCTACTGAGGGAGTCCTGGATTAAGGGGTCCTCGAGTGTCCGGGCTGTGTGATATAGGCCGGACTTATGGGCCGTGAAGATACATGGCAGAAGACCTTCCCCCGTGTCCGGGTAGGACTCTCCTATGCGTGGGTGGCAAGATTGGTGTCCGGATATGTAATTTCCTTCCTCTGTAAACCGACTCTGTACAACCCTAGGCCCCTCCGTTGTGTATATAAACTGGAGGGTTTAGTCCGTAGAGGCTATCATAATTCATACAGACTAGACTTCTAGAGTTTAGCTACCATGATCTCGAGGTAGATCAACTCTTGTAACCCCTATACTCATCAAATATAATCAAGCAGGACGTAGGGTTTTACCTCCATTAAGAGGGCCTGAACCTGGGTAAACACCGTGTTCCCTTTGTCCCTTGTTGCCTTCAATCCTCAAACGCATAGTTCGGGACCCCTACCCAAGATCGGACGGTTTTGACACCGACAACTGGCAGCTCTGGTGCCAACCTGTGCTGCCGCTAACCGGTTTGGCTTCATCTCGACCTCCCCTACCCATTCATCTCTGCCCGTGACCAATTTCGTCCATCTTTGTCGGCCCTAGTGAGCTGCAGCGGGAGTGCGACCCGACCTGCAGCGGGAGCATGTGAGCTTCTATTCGGTAGCGCTTGATCTGTGCGCTGGACTTCTTCTCCGCCACACCATTCAACTTGCGGCCGCGCTTGAGTCTCGAAGGCGGCAGATCAGCCTGCCACGATGCGACAACCTCTTTCAGCAAGCTGATGGCGATGGGGTGGTAGCGGCGAGGCCTGATCCGAAGCTTACGCTACGACTGTGGATCCTGAAGAAGGCGGGCAGATGGCTTGACATGCATCTTTAGCCGCATCCATGAGCTTGAGTTGCAGCACCAGGCCACTAGGTCGGTCTCCGCTACCAGCCTCCGAGCAAATCTCTGAACGTGTTGCTGTCTGGTTTTGACAGTAGGTTCAGTGCACTAGTTTTACATCTACAAATACATCATCTGTTGCAGTTGAAGTTTTACATCATAAATATATATCATCTATTGGAGTTGGCCGTTTTTTGAAGATGTAAAAAATAGTTTTTGGTGATTTAAATTATACAAGACCTAGTTTTATATCTCGAAATTATACAACACCTAGTTTTATGAGGTAAAAGTACCCCAGGTGAGGGAGTCCTGGATTAAGGGGTCCTCGGGCGTCCGACCTGTTGGACATGGGCCGGACTAATGGGCCGTGAAGATACAAGACAGAAGACTCTCTCCCGTGTCCGGATGGGACTCTCCTTAGCATGGATGGCAAGCCTAGCGTTCGGATATGAAGATTCCTTTCTCTGTAACTGACTTTGTACAACCCTAGTCCCCTCCGGTGTCTATATAAACTGGAGGGTTTAGTCCGTAGAGGCAATCACAATCATACAAGCTAGACTTCTAGGGTTTAGCCATTACAATCTTGTGGTAGATCAACTCTTGAAACACTCATATTCATCCAGATCAATCAAGCAAGAAGTAGGGTATTACCTCCATAGAGAGGGCCCGAACCTGGGTAACATCATGTCCCCTGTCTCCTGTTACCATCGACCTTAGACGCATAGTTCGGGACCCCCTACCGAGATCCGCCGGTTGTGACACCGACATTGGTGCTTTCATTGTGAGTTCCTCTGTGTCGTCGCTAGAAGGTCCGATGGCCCCATCAATCATCTACAGCAATGCTACCCTGAGGAAGGCTTTCCTCCGCGGCCAGATCTTTGTGTTCGGCGGCTTCGCACTATTAGCCAACTCACTTGGCCATCTAAAGCAAATCGACAGCTATGCCCCAGGTCACCAGATTAGTTTTGGAAATCTGGACTATGTCGCTGATATCCGAGGAGACTTGATCTTCCCAGGATTTGCACCCCCAACCTCAGCTCTGGCCTTAGATCCGGAGCATATCGCTAGGTCTGAAGACGGGCTCCCTGAGCTCGCCAGACTATCTGCGGCCACTAGGCCCATCGTGGGAGACCCGGGGGAAGTAGTGTCGCTGGCAACAATCATGAAGCCAAACCCTCCTCCGGATACTGGCTCCGAATCCTCGGAGTCAGCACTGTGTGAGTTCGGCCAAGGAGTCTCCTTCTCGCCGTACTCCATGGGCTCTCCTCTCTCGGGCCAAACATCGCCTTTAAGCGAAGCTCTGGACTTAATGCGATCCCTGGTCATTACAGAGGAGAAATGTCTGAACTATGCTCAGCCCGAACTAGGGGCTGAGAGCTGGGAATTTTACGTCCCACCCACCACCCACTTTATCGCCACTATCGAGGACTTAACAGACATGCTCGATTATGACTCTGAAAACATCGACGGTATGGACGACGATGCCAGAGAAGAGGAGGCCCAAAACCCGCCGTTTACTGGACACTGGAAGGCCACCTCCTCGTATGATGTGTACATGGTGGATGCACCCAAAGAAAATAGCGGCGATGACAAGGAAGATCCAGTCGAGGATAAACCTCCTGAGATACAGCCAAAGCACCGACGTCAGCGGGGCCGCTCTAAGTCACGCCGAGGACAGCAACACTGGCACAGGAGAAAAAAAATACTCTAGACGATGCCGAGGATAATGAAAACCCCGTCGAGCCAACCTCCGAACAGGACTAACGGGAAGATGGGCAAGTTAGCCCTAATGAACAGGCCGTAAACAAAGACTCGGAGGACAGTAATTATCTTCCGCTCTCCGAGGATGAGGTGAGCCTCGGCAACGAGGATTTTATCGTGCCTGTGGAACCTCTCGAGTAGGAGCGCTTTAAGCACCAGCCAATAGCCACTGCAAGGAGCCTGAAAAAGAAGCAGCAACAGCTTCAAGCTGATCAAGATCTGCTCAATGATAGATCGACTAACGTCCTGGCAGCCGAGGAATACAGCCTCGAGTGCCCAACCAAAAGTTACCCGAAGCGAAAATTGCTACCTCAATTCGATAACAAGGCGCTGGAGCCCGTACCATCAGCGCATAATGTGGCTGATCGACCACCACGTGGCTAGGACAAAGCGACAACTCAAGCCAAACACCAGCCCATACTACCTCGCCGTAAAGGCAGAGACAAAATAGCTCGGGGATATACATATGACCTGCGGCAGGACCTGGACAGCAGAGCAGGACAGACCAGATCAATCTACCGATCACGGTGGCGTGCCCCGACACGCGACGACAGCTATCTAGCCGGACGTGACAAGCATAATCACGCCCGGGCCGAAAACCGCAGACGGACTCCATAAGAAATATGTCGTGACGTGGCCCGATATAGAGGCGCCACACACCCCCTTTGCTTCACTAATAAAGTAATGGAGCCCGAATTCCCAGAAGGGTTTAAACACGTGAACGTCGAATCATATGATGGTACAACAGACCCCGCGGTATGGATCGAAGATTTTCTTCTCCATATACATATGGCCCGCGGTGATGATCTTCATGCCATCAAATACCTCCCACTAAAACTCAAGGGACCAGCTCGACACTGGTTGAACAGCCTTCCCGAAAATTCCATTGGCGGCTGGGAGGACCTGGAAGACACCTTCCGCGATAACTTCGAAGGTACATACATCCGACCTCCGGATGCCGATGACCTAAGACACATCGTCCAATAGCCCAGAGAGTCAGCCAGGAAATTATGGACTAGGTTCTTAACTAAAAAGAAAAAACCAGACCGTTGACTGTCCGGATGCAGAAGCCCTAGCGGCCTTTAAACACAGCATCCGCGATGAATGGCTCACCCGACACCTTGGCCATGAAAAGCCGAAGTCCATTGTCGGTGTGAAAACCGGCGGATCTTGGGTAGGGGCTCCCGAACTGTGCGTCTAAGGCTAATGGTAACAGGAGGTGGGGGACACAATGTTTACCCAGGTCTGGGCCCTCTCCATGGAGGTAATACCCTACTTCCTGCTTGATTGATCTTGATGATATGAGTATTACAAGAATTGCTCTACCACGAGATCGTAGAGGCTAACCCTAGAAGCTAGCCTATGAGTATGATTGTTCTTCTTGTCCTACGGACTAAACCCTCCGATTTATATAGGCACCGGAGGGGGCTAGGGTTACACAGAGTCGGTTACAGAGAAGGGAACTGTCGGCGTCAAAACCGGCGGATCTCGGGTAGGGGGTCCCGAACTGTGCGTCTAGGCGGATGGTAACAGGAGACAAGGGACACGATGTTTTACCCAGGTTCGGGCCCTCTTGATGGAGGTAAAACCCTATGTCCTGCTTGATTAATATTGATGATATGGGTAGTACAAGAGTGGATCTACCACGAGATCAAGGAGGCTAAACCCTAGAAGCTAGCCTATGGTATGATTGTTGTAATGGAGGTTATGTCCTACGGACTAAAGCCCTCCGGTTTATATAGACACCGGAGAGGGCTAGGGTTACACAGAGTCGGTTACAATGGTAGGAGATCTACATATCCGTATCGCCAAGCTTGCCTTCCACGCCAAGGAAAGTCCCATCCGGACATGGGACGGAGTCTTCAATCTTGTATCTTCGTAGTCTTGGAGTCCGGCGGACGATGATAGTCCGGCTGTCCGGACACCCCCTAGTCCAGGACTCCCTCAGTAGCCCCCGAACCAGGCTTTAATAACGATAAGTCCAGCGCGTATATAGTCTTCGGCGTTGCAAGGCGGGTTCTCCTTTAAGTTCCATGTACCTGCCGAACAGTGTCCGGCTTCCTTATCAATGTTGCGCTTCTTGGCTTCCACGCCCAATAATGGCCTTCTTCCACGCGTCGCACGAATGCGAAAAGCCAGGGTATCTTTAATGTTTTACCCCCTAGCTGCACAAATAATCTGCCTATAAGAGAGGCAAGAATCCAGATCCAAATCACACCATCTTCCTTCCGTGAGTACTCATCGGAGCGCCTCTGACCAAAAATCCATTCCATTATGGACCGTCGCTGCGGCTCCTCTTCTCGCGCTCCCATCCCTCTGCCAGGAGATTGGAGGAGATGTTCCGTCCCGCACAACGAGCTGGTGTCGCTTCAAGCAAAGGGATACCTCCCTCCGGCCTTCATGGTCCCGGTTCGAGCCGGGTTGGCCACCTACCAAGGTGGGAGGCAAGCGGAGGCTACCCCAAATCCCAACAAAGGGGAGCGGGTATGCTTCGTCCCCTATCTGATAAGGGGACTCGGATTTCCTATCCATCCGTTCCTCCGCGGTCCTCCTGGAGTTCTATGGACTCCAGCTCCATCACCTTACGCCCACCTCTATCCTGCATATCGTGGGTTACGTAGCTCTTTGCGAGCTATTTCTGGGCATCGAGCCCCATTTTGCACTGTGGAAGAGGCTGTTCTGCCTCGTACCCCATTCTCACGAGGGGTCCATATACCAAGTGGGCAGCGCCAAAATATGGCGCATTGCCGGGACCGGATATCGATCCGGAACCCCTAAGAAGGCGTCCGAAGACTGGCCTTCGGAATGGTTTTACATAGAGGATGCTCCGCTGCCGGACCCTGTTCGGATCGGCCTCCCGGAGTTCAGTTCTATTCCTCTGAAGAAACGCCTTAGTTGGCGTCCGTGGAGCCCCCAGCTGGAGGAAGACACGAGCGTCCATTATCTGATGGGCCGAATATGGTTACTGGCCCATTCCGGGTTGACCATGATTGGAGTCATGGCAACATGCATTACGCGGGGGGTGCAGCCACTACAATACAGGGACCACCCCATGTGGGATTTCAACGGGGAAGACGACGCCACCCGTCATGGCCGCAAAGGACTGGATTCGGCCGAGGATCTGGTGACGATCCTGTCCGGCCTGTACAAGGGGGAGAAGGAGGACTTTCTCCAGACGAACCTGTTGAATGGGTTCTCCATGAATAACCCTCGGCGTTGGGTAAGCGAACAATTTAAGGGCCCGACCCATGTTTTCAAAGTTTAAGCTTCTTATATTATGTCTTTGACGTAGGAACTATGTCGGATTGTGGAGGACATGATAAGTCCAGCTCCGCAACCTGAGGATCCGGAGAGATCCCAAGATCCGGCCTCGGAAGAGGATCCGGACATAAAGGTGGAGCTAATCGATGGGGTGTTCCACCAGCTCAGCATGGATAATGCTTTAGTCGCCATTACGGCTGACTACCCCGGATTATATCCGGCTTCCCAGGTGATTGTGACCAAAGTCTCGACACCATTGTTTCTTCCCCACTCATCTCTGACCTTCGCATACGATGGTGTTTTGCAGGAAGCGCCTCCGGGGCAGGAAGCCGAGCCTGCGGCGGCTGACCAACAAAGGCCAGTCCGGACTAGCAGGCGGAAGAGGAGCGCGGCGCGGACTGAAACGTCGCCGCAAAGGTATAGCTCATAGTTCTTTATTTGGAGCAACGTCCCTAGGAAGCGTTTGAGTGCTCATGACTTTTGTAGGAGAAAAAGCGCCCGCCGGACTGTGGGCGTAGAGGTTGCCAATCCGACCTCTACCAGCCGGGCTCCAGCACCCGGTCTGGAGGGGGAGGCAAGCGCAAGGCGCGGGCCGGATACTCCTCCAACGGAGGATGCCGACAGACTGTCCGCCACCAAGTCTGAGGTGGAAAGCGCCATGAACCACAGGCGCCGTCGGACAGTATTTCGTGACGCGTGCTTCTCCCCAGAGGCGTTGAATGCCTTTAACGCGGGGGACGCGCACCTCCGTGCTGCTCAAGATGGTTTTACCAAAGCCACGGAGCAGTATGTAAAAGACATACGGGTAAGAGAATGTAATAGTTATATATGCCAGTAGCCCCCGAGACTTAAAGTAGTTATAATAACTGATTTAAGGATCATTTGTATTGCAGGATCTTACTGAGAAGAATACCCAACTGTCTCAGGAGCTGCAAGAGTGCAAGGCCCAACTTGAGGCCGCACTTGCTGCCGCAGGAGGAAATACAGAGACCCCTCCTGGTAACACATTAGTTTAATAATATAAGCGCTGTGCGGCATGCGCGCAAGTCTAATAATCACATTGCAAGTGCTGCCAGACAAGATCCGGACAGACAAGAACTACTGCGCCAGCTGAAGGCTGGCGAGAGGGTGCTAAATAGAGTGCAGCAAGAAAGGAACAAGCTTCAAGATGCCCATGCCCAGCTTGGAGAAGAGCTGAAAGACGTTCGGGCCGAGCTGTCCGGCTCCGTTAAGGAGAATCAGCGGCTTCGTCGCGGCATTTATAGTAACTGCTTGAGCGAACTCCTTTGAAAAGAAGAGTTCGGCGAGGAAGTCAATTGACAAAATATGTCTGTAGGTATACTCACAGGTCGCCCTGCAGAGGAGATGCCTGTATCGATGGGTGATCAACTTCCCGAACTGTTGCAGCTGCTCGAACGAGTTCGGCAGGCGATGAGCGGTGCCGTTCAGGATTTATGGCCGGCCCTTTCCCTGCCCGAAGGCCTTGGGGAGCTTGCGGACAAGCTTCAGGGAGTGCGGCGGCGCTTCCGTTTGTGGAAGATTTCGGCCTGCCGCCAAGGTGCCAGGGAGGCTTGGGCCATGGTGAAGACGTGGTACAAGAAGGTGGATCCCAGCCATATGGCCGAGGTCGGACCTATGGGGCCCGACGGGAAGGAGATCCCTGTGAGTTTAGTATACGGCCAAGTAGAGTTGGCCGCTAAATTTTCCCAACAGGACTGTAAATTGGACAGCCTGTTAGATGGGATTGAGGAGGAATACAGTCAGTAGATTTGACGATGTATTTTTAAAATGACATGTGAAATGCCTTCTAGCCGGATTGTAGATTGTTTGTCTTTGCCGACCATTTTGCTTCAACCTCGGGACCCTAGAGTCCGGAGTGTGTCCGAATACCTTATCAGTTAAGAAACAACCGGGGTATGCATGGAGACCAGGCGTAGGGGTCATCAGTGCTTTATCAGACAAGTGCCCAACTAGTTATGTTATATTACATGGTTAGTAAGAAACATCTTCCAGGGAGAATAGTTCCGTTAAGGGTTCCTTTCCCTGGGAGGCATGCCCTGAAGTGCATGTCCGGACTGCGAAAAAAGCAGAAAAACATCTGGGGGCAGATAAATAAGTAGGTAAAAAATCATCTTTCAATTCACCGACTGAATATTCCCTTAAGAACGCTAGCTTTCGGCTTCACCCAGTCTGAGGTACACATCCGGCTGACCCGGCAGTAACAATCGCAGAGGTGCTCCCTTTACCTCCTAGCCGAACAATCGGGAATGTAGGGGTAAGCACAGGAGCCAGGCAACCCAACTTGGCCAAAAAGTCATATCGATGCATATAATGGTTAATAAAAGGTACATGTGAAAGCTTGACACATGTGCTAGGCATGAAGCCCTTAAGCTTCTGGTAAAGAAGCCCCCAGGTATAATGAGTGCGGATGGCACATCAAGTATGTGCGAACAATGCGCAAGCAAGCCCGTAAGGGCTTTTTAGGAAAGGGGTTTAAGAGAAGAAAGAGAAACAAAAGACAGCTGAAGTGCAAAAATTTGAACGGGGGAAGGGGATGAACTCTTAGTCCGGCACTAGGCGTAGAATCTTTGGAGGCGGGCTGCGTTCCATGGGTTCGGCTTGAGTCGGTTGTCCGACGCATTTCTTAGACGGTACGCTCCGCCGGTCAGGTCTTGATCGATAATGAAAGGGCCCTCCCATTTGGGCTTGAGCTTGTCCTTTTTCTTGTCCGGCCGGCGTAGAACTAGTTCGCCAACATTGTAGGTCTTGGCCCGTACTTCTCTACTTTGATATCTTCGAGCCTGCTGCTGATAGAATGCGGAACGAGCCTTGGCGACGTCGTGTTCTTCCTCCAATGTGTACAAGCTGTCCTGCCGATCCAGCTCGGCTTCTCTTTCTTCGTACATGCGCACTCGAGGTGAGTCATGAATGATGTCGCAGGGCAGAACTGCCTCTACGCCGTATACCATAAAAATGGTGTGAATCCGGTGGTATGGTTGGGCGTTGTCCGCAGCCCCCAGAGAACGGAGTCGAGCTCCTCTACCCAATGCGTGTCAGATTTCGTAAGTGACCGCACTAGTCTGGGTTTGATGCCGCACATTATTAGACCATTTGCTCGTTCCACTTGACCGTTGGTTTGAGGATGATAGACTGAAGCGTAATCGAGCTTAATGCCCATGTTTTTGCACCATGATTTAACATCGTCGACCGTGAAGTTCGTGCTGTTATCGGTGATGATGCTGTGGGGGATACCATAACGGTGTACTACCCCGGATAGAAAGTCTATCACTGGTCCGGACTCTGCCATTTTAACTGGTTTGGCCTCTATCCATTTGGTGAATTTGTCCACCATGACCAATAAGTACCTTTGCTTCTGGGTTACCCCTTTAAGGGGTCCAACCATGTCAAGCCCCCAGACCGCGAAAGGCCAGGTAATGGGTATAGTTTTGAGGGCGGTTGGTGGCATATGACTCTGATTAGCAAAGAGCTGACAACCGACGCATCTTTGGACCAAGTCCTGAGCATCTGCCCGGGCCGTCGGCCAATAAAATCCTGTACGGAATGCCTTTCCTACAAGGGCCCGAGCTGCTGCATGGTGTCCGCCTAGTCCGGCATGGATTTCAGCCAGGAGGTTTCGCCCTTCCTCTTCGGAGATACACCTTTGAAGGACTCCGGTTGTGCTTTTCTTATAGAGTTCTCCCTCGTGGACCTTGCAGGCTTTAGATCGCCGGACTATGCAGCGGGCCTTGTTTTGGTCTTCGGGAAGTTCCTGCCTAAGCAAGTAGGCTAGGAATGGCTCTGTCCACGGGGCGATTACTGCCATTATGTCGTGGGCTGAAGGTGTTATTTCATCGGCTGAGTCGCCGGTTATGTCAGATTGCTTTGTATCGGTTGGTGCGGCTGCTTCCGGTTTGTTGCTTCCGGACTCCTCTTCCCATAGGACGGATGGCTTAAATAACCGTTCCAGGAAGATGTTTGGAGGAACAGCGTCACGTTTTGCGCCGATGTGTGCCAATACGTCGGCCGCTTGGTTATTATCCCTGGCTACGTGGTGGAATTCAAGTCCTTCAAACCGAGCTGACATCTTTAGAACAGCTTTGCGATATGCTGCCATTTTCGGATCCTTGGCATCAAAATCTCCATTTATTTGGGATATTGCGAGGTTTGAATCCCCGTGCACCTCTAGGCGTTGAATGCCCATGGAGATTGCCATCCGAAGGCCATGTAAAAGGGCCTCGTATTCGTCTGCGTTGTTGGAGTTGTGTACATTATCTGAAGTACGTATTGGACTGTATCCCCGGTCGGGGACGTCAATACGATGCTGAACCCCAATCCGGCCAACATTTTAGAGCCGTCGAAGTGCATAGTCCAATTGGAGTATGCGCCGTACTCTTTAAGGAGTTCGGCTTCGGTCCATTCAGCGACAAAGTCAGCCAAAACTTGTGACTTATAGCTCGCCGAGGTTTGTAAGTTATATCGAATGGTAAGAGCTCAATGGCCCATTTTGCAATCCTGCCCGTTGCATCGCGGTTGTTTATAATGTCATTGAGTGGTAATTCGGAGGCCACTGTTATCGAACACTCTTGAAAGTAGTGTCTGAGCTTCCGGGATGCCATGAACACCGCATATGCTATCTTTTGATAATGCGGGTAATGGGACTTGCAAGGGGTTAACACAGTGGATACGTAGTACACTGGTTTTTGAAGAGGGAATTTATGCCCTTCTGTCTCTCGTTCGACGACGAGTACCGCGCTTACAACTTGATGTGTTGCTGCGATGTATAATAACATTGGTTCGCCCAGGTTGGGCGTAGCCAGGACCGGATTTGTTGCCAATATGGCTTTTATTTCTTCGAGTCCGGCAGTGGCAGCATCCGTCCACTCGAAGTGTTCGGTGCGCCTAAGGAGGCGATAGAGGGGCAGTGCCTTTTCTCCTAGACGGGAGATAAAGCGGCTTAGAGCCGCCACGCATCCAGTCAATTTTTGTATTTGCTTGAGGTCTTTTGGGATGTCCAGCTGTGACAGAGCTCGGATCTTGGCTGGGTTTGCTTCAATTCCTCTACCGGATACAATGAAGCCCAATAGCTTTCCGGCTGGTACGCCGAAAACGCATTTTTCCGGATTCAGCTTCATGTCGTATGCTCTGAGGTTGTCGAATGTGAGCCTCAAGTCGTCTACTAGAGTTTCGACGTGTTTGGTTTTGACGACTACGTCGTCTACGTATGCCTCAACTGTTTTGCCGATCTGGGTGGCCAGACATGTTTGAATCATGCGCTGATATGTTGCGCCGGCGTTTTTAAGTCCGAAGGGCATCGTGTTGAAGCAGAATGGTCCATATGGAGTGATGAATGCCGTTGCGGCTTGGTCTGCTTCTGCCATCTTGATTTGATGGTAGCCAGAGTATGCATCGAGGAACCACAATGAATCGTGCCCTACAGTAGCATTGATTATTTGGTCGATGCGGGGGAGGGGGAAGGGATCCTTTGGGCAGGCCTTGTTGAGGTCTTTAAAATCGACACATAGGCGCCAGGATTTGTCCTTCTTTGGTACCATTACGAGGTTTGCTAGCCAATCCGGATGTTTGATATCTCTGATGAATCTGGCTTCCAATAGTTTGGCTAGCTCTTCTCCCATTGCCTGTCTTTTTGGTTCGGAAAATCGTCGAAGAGCCTGTTTGACTGGCTTGAATCCTTTTAGGATGTTTAGGCTGTGTTCTGCCAATCTGCGTGGGATTCCGGGCATATCCGAGGGGTGCCAGGCGAAAATGTCCCAATTTTCCCGAAGGAATTCTCGCAGTGCGGCGTCTACATCAGGGTTCAATTGTGCCCCGATGGAGGCCGTCTTTGTTGGGTCCGTTGGATGGACCTGGAATTTCACTATTTCATCTGCTGGTTTGAAGGAGGTGGACTTGGATCTCTTATTGAGTATCACATCATCCCTATTCACCGTAGAGCGCAGCGCGGTGAGTTCTTCTGCCGCTAGGGCTTCGGATAGTGCCTTCAGGGCTAATGTGGCTGTCTTGTTTTCGGCGTGGAGTGCTATGTCTGGACCACTAACGAGAGTGATTATTCCACCGGGCCCAGGCATTTTGAGCTTCATGTACCTGTAATGGGGTACGGCTTGAAAAATTGTGAATGCCTCTCGTCCTAATATAGCGTGATATCCGCTGTTGAACGGGGCCACTTGGAACGTGACTTCTTCGGATCTGTAATTGTCCGGCGAGCCGAACACCACATCGAGTGTGATTTTTCCGATGCAGCGCGCTTCTCGGCTAGGGATTATTCCTCTAAAGGTTGTGCTGCTTCGCTCAATACGGCTCTAGTCTATTTTCATTTTTTGAAGAGTTTCCTCGTAGATGAGGTTTAATCCGCTGCCGCCATCCATGAGGACCTTTGTAAGTCGAAAGCCGTCCACTATTGGACTAAGTACTAGTGCGGCTGGTGCTCGGGCTGTTTGGAATTTAGGTTCGTCGCTGGCGTTGAAGGTAATGGCTATGTCGCTCCATGGATTTGTTGTTGCTACTTGGTAGACTTCGGCGAGGCTGCGGATTGTTCGTTTTCGCATATTATTTGATGCGAAAGTCTCGAAGACTGTTGATACCATACCGATATTGTTGGAGTGGTTTTCCGGGGCTAGAAGCTCCTCGCCACTTTTGGCCACCTGCCGTAATATCCAACATGCTCGAAGGCTATGTGTTGTGACAGCGCCTTCTGTACTGTGAATTTTACAGGGTCCACTAAGCCATCCCTCCAAAACGGTTCCGTGCCCTCTATGGAGTTTTTGCTTTTTGGTTTTTGTGTCAGGTGCCTGAGTGTAATGCACCCTTTTGTTGCGGACTAGGGTTGTATTCGGGGCCGGATTGTCCCAAAACTTATTTTCGGTTTTCTGGAAACTCTCCATCGCACAGTACTCTCGTACTATGGACGCCAGATCGGCGAGGCGTGTAATTTCACGACGGCTGACGGCGTTCAAGATTCCCTCGTCCGTGCAATTATTGCAAAAAATTGAGACTGCGTTTTCCTCTCGGCAGTCCTTTATCCTGTCCATAACCAGGAGGAATCTGGCCCAGTAGTGATGTACTGTTTCGGCGGGCTCTTGCCGGTTAGAGATAGATCGCATATGTCTGGGCGGGTGGGTGGAATTAAGTCCGGAACCCTGCCCATCTCGAGGCACGAGAGCCGGGAAGTTTCCAAATTTAAAAGCTTGGATTGCTGGACGTGGTCCAACGAGTCCGGAACGATGCATGATTTTAAGTTCAGTGCTCGATCGAAGTCCGTCCCTCCGCGGAAATCCGGCATGGAGGGTTCGGGAGCCCGGACATGACTAGTTTTCAATATAGGAGAAGAGTCGCCGCATTGTTCCTCTACCACTACGACGTGGTGGGTGACCTGGGGAGAGTTAATCTCTCTCAGATCAGTTTTAAGCCCAATCTGATTGTAGTCTGTAGCAACTCCCAGGGCGGCAATGCGATCCAAGAGCTCGTTGACAGACTAGAGCTCTATTGGATCCAGCTGCTCGGCAGATTCCGAGCTGACGCGAAGATTGCTTTTGACGACTTGAGAAGTCATTGTCGAAGCAGTGGCCGGACAGGCGGTCATAAGAAAACCACCTAGCCGGATAGTTTGGCCGGCGGCCAAGGCCCCTTTGGCGAAAATACCGTCCTTGAAGACGGGTGGAGGCATCCTTCCTATCAGCGACGGCACAGAGGAACTCTCAATGAAAGCACCAATGTCGGTGTCAAAACCGGCGGATCTCGGGTAGGGGTCCCGAACTGTGCGTCTAAGCGGATGGTAACAGGAGACAAGGGACACGATGTTTTACCCAGGTTCGGGCCCTCTTGATGGAGGTAAAACCCTACGTCCTGCTTGATTAATATTGATGATATGGGTAGTACAAGAGTGGATCTACCACGAGATCAAGGAGGCTAAACCCTAGAAGCTAGCCTATGGTATGATTGTTGTAATGGAGGTTATGTCCTACGGACTAAAGCCCTCTGGTTTATATAGACACCGGAGAGGGCTTTGTTACACAGAGTCGGTTACAATGGTAGGAGATCTACATATCCGTATCGCCAAGCTTGCCTTCCACGCCAAGGAAAGTCCCATCCGGACACGGGACAGAGTCTTCAATCTTGTATCTTCGTAGTCTTGGAGTCCGGCGGACGATGATAGTCCGGCTGTCCAGACACCCCCTAGTCCAGGACTCCCTCAGGAACCTACATATCTGAATTGCCAAGCTTGCCTTCCACGCAAAGGAGAGTCCCACCTGGACACGGGCCGAAGTCTTCAATCTTGTATCTTCATAGCCCAACAGTCCGACATAAGCATATAGTCCGTCTGTCCGAGGACCCCCCTAATCCAGCACTCCCTCAGTAGCCCCTGAACTAGGCTTCAATGACGATGAGTTTGGTGCGCAAATTGTCTTCGGCATTGCAAGGCGGGTTCCTTCTCCGAATACTCCAAAGAAGATCTTGAACACAAGGATCATGTTCGGCTCTACAAAACAAATTCCACATACCACCATAGAGAGCAAAATATTCCACAAGTCTAATCTGCTGACAACTTTTACCCAGCGTGACATCACGCCGTGGCCTGGTTATTTTTCAAACTGTTTTCTCGACCTGCTACTGCACATCTTGCGAGGCGGTTTTATTGGCACGTCTTGTTGAAGCAGAGATCATGTCCCCTTATCATGGGATTCTCATCAATACGGGTGCAGGTAACCCAACCGCGCCATCAACACGGCGCTTGGGGAATAAGCGAGTTTACAGGGTAAGTGGGGAGGCGCATAGTTTCTATCGCCTTTATAAACGGATAAGGATTCCCCCTTTTTCACCCACGCCTTCTTCTTACTCTGCTCATTCATTCTCTCTCGCTCGAGCTCCAGCGCCCAAGCTTTCACCTTCTCCGCAAAGTCATTCCAAATATGTCCGGAGCGGGAGGCAAGTGGATGGCCTCCTCCATCACCGAGGAGGACATCACGAAGCTTCGGGAGGGCGGATACCTGTCCGCAAACATCATGCACCGGCTTCCGACCGAAGGGAAAATCATCCCTACCCCAAAACCCCAGGAAAGGGTAGTATTCCTCTCTCACTTTGTCCGCGGACTAGGGTTCCCCCTTCACCCGTTCGTCCGCGGACATATGTTTTACTAAAGGATGGACTTCCATGATCTGGCCCCCAACTTTATCCTCAACATCTCGGCATTCATCGTCGTGTGCGAGGCCTTCCTCCGCATTACGCCCCACTTCGTCCTATGGCTGAAGACCTTCAACGTGAAGCCAAAGGTGGTGGGTGGCCAACAAGCGGAGTGCGGGGGCGCCATGGTGGGCAAGGTGCCCAATGTCACCTAGCCCGAAGGCTCCTTTGTGGAGACCGTGAAGGGGTGGCAATCGGGGTGGTTCTACATCACCAAGTCGCGCGACACCAACTGGGTGGCGACCCTCGAATTTTGATCCGGCGTCCCCATGCGGCTCACCTCCTGGAAAGAGAAGGGATTAGCCTGGGGCGCAGTGGAAGAGCTGACCGGACTTCAGACCTGCGTCCAAAATATGATAAGCAAGAAAATCAAGCAACGTAGTCCAGGTTATGCTCCTCCGCCGGATCCTTCCATGTTAGAGACGGGTTTGCAATTTGTGGGAGTTCAACCCGGCCGAACACTAGACGCTGCAAGAGCTCTTCGGCACGACGCACGAAGACGTCTAGAAGGTTCTCTTCAAGGCCACCGAGGTACCCCCACCCATAACCGAAGATTGCGGACTCAACGAAAAACGCCCAGCCAATCCGGTAAGTTTTCATATTTTGCAAGATTTGCCTTTTGCCAGCACATTCGCGGGAGGAATCTAAGCCCCCATGCCAATTTTACAGGCATGTGTAGCGATAGCGGAGCAGATTGACTGTCCAGCTCCGCTACCTGAAGATCCAGAATCGCCTCTTCTGACAAAGATGTTGTTTCCGGCACCCTATGAGGTGCCGGAGAAGAAGGCCAAGAAGAAGGCCGCGGGGACCAGAGAAGGTCTCTGGCGCAAGATTATGTCGGACGTAACGTCCGACGATGTCGAGATGCCCTCCTCCTCCAAAGACGACGAGGAGGAGGAAGAAATCCCTCCCTCCCCTATCGAGGGGATAAAGAAGAGAAAGGCCGCCCCGCATGAGAGGCCGACGTGTCCAATAATGGAAAAACCTTCCTTCCGGACCACTCCACCGCAGCCACCTACAGCGACGAGGAGTGGGAGCCCAGGGTCAAGACCCTGGCTAAGTCGTAAGTATCCGGACACAATAGTACTTCCGGTATGTATGCTTTGTCACTTCTTATTATGCCGAACGTGCACCTGTAATCCGGCCAATTCCCACATCGAGGTATCCTCCTCTTCGGAGGGGTCTCTGGACCCGTCGACGATGAACAACGATTCACTCCCGACAACCTCCTCCCCTAGGCCCGTAGACGACACCGAGGTGTTGTCTCAAAGGATACCAGGCCAAGGGGAGACAGTTTCGGAGATGCCCCCAGGCGAAATCCCAGTCACCAGGCATGTGGGGGGAAGACCCCCACGGACTCCAATAATGGGGGCCGCAGCAAGTTCGGCCCCCAGCCGAATACGGCTCCAAAAACTCAAGTGGTTGTGGATTCAGGTAGGCAGCCTCTCTCTAAGGGTGGTGAGCCACCTGTACCGATGACCTCTATCCGTCCAGAGGCATCAGACAACTTGCTGGAAGCGCTTCGCGGCGCTTCCATTGATGAAGAACACCGTACTCTTATGAGTACGGTGATTGAGAAGGTCCGGTCCACCAAAAGCGGATTGACCGAAGCCTGCGCTAGCCTCCTAACAGGCTATGAGGTAAGTAATAACATTGTAAGAAAATATCACAATATAGACAGTAGCCCCTGATGCTCTGTTTGGTGTCCGGAAAGAAAAAGCCGAATAGAGGATCAAATAACGTTCGCAGGAGTCTAATAGAAGTTTTCTATGTGTATAAGTAGGCGTTGCTGCTAGCCACTGCCGCGCATACTGCGGAGGTCTCCAGACTGAAGCGGGACCTGGAGCGGACCGAGGGAGAGCTCGGCCTAGTTAAGAGGCAGCTCGAGGAAAGTCAATGTACGCAATACCCCGTCTGTATATTTATAAAGGAAAAATGGTATCCACTGATAGAAGCGTCATAAACTTTGGTAGGGGCCACGATCGAAGTGGCGGCCCTTAAGAAGGCGCTGGCCGAGGCTGAAGACAAAGCGACCAAGGAAAACGCCAAGCGCGAGAAGCAAGAGGCCCGGGTCGATGAGGTCCAACAAGAGCTCCAGGATTTCGTCCAAAAAGACGAGTCCTTGGAGCGTGACTCTAAGACTCAAGAGTCCGTGCTTGCTAAGGCCCTCCAGAGCGTGCAAGATGCCAAAGCTGAAGCCCAAAAGTCCCTCCAGGAGATTTAGGCGGCCAAGAAGATTGTGGTGGGTAAGGCATTCATTATGCAAAGCAAGCATGTGAAGGAGACTTTCCTTTTACTTACCCGAATTTGGAGTTCTCCAGGAGCGTTCGCGGATCTTCCGCGCAGCATATCAGATGCTGCGGAATTCTACCGAGCTGATGAAGGGAGCTCAATGGAGAAGTTGTTCTGGTCCCAATATCTTGGGACAGAACATCCGATGCGCTTGAGCGACCAGCTGAAGCAACTGGTCGAGCTCCACAAGGCAGCCGAACTGGCCATGAAGGACCTAATAGCCCGGCTGTGGCCTGCCGAGCCTATGCCCAGCAGTTACTTCGGTCTCGTGAAGCGGCTTGTGAGTGCCTGCCCACAACTTGAAGTCATAAAGCAGTCGGTTTGCATTGAAGGTGTGCGAATGGCCTTTGCCCGCGCAAAAGTGCACTGGGCGAAGATGGATGCCGAGAAGCTGATGACGGAGGGGCCACCAAAGGGCAAGGAGCACCGCCGGCCCGAAAAGTATTATGACAGTGTCTTGAAGGGTTCCCGTCTTGTGGCGGAGCAATGTGCTAAGGATGTAATTTTTGAGTGAATGCACTCATTTTATCCTGTAATATGGAACAAGTTCATGTGCGTAATATAACTCTTGTTGATTTAAAATTTTACCTCCTGTGCGGCCGTTTACAAAATCTGAGAGTTGGTCTGTCGTCGGCTTCTGCCCCCATGTAACTAGTACATGGGTGTTCGGGATAAATCTAAACACTATTTATCCAAATTTTTGGTCCTTTAAGGAGGTGTTTAGTGCAACGAACAAGGCAATTGGACTATACAGCTTTATCACCCTCACTTAGCCATAGAAGTTCTATAATTTTAAATTTTGGCGTAGCCCCTGGTATTCGGAAGGCCGAACTTGGGGCGCTATACACGCTTAAATCGGACAAAGACCGATTCCTCGCCTGAAACGGAAAAAATCTTTAAGGATTTGAAACCTCTCGAACAGCGACCAGCTCTCGCTGCATCATGACAGTCAGTTTTTGGCTTTCTCTACTGACGTGCTCATCCGGAAGAACCGGGACACAATCGCAGTAGTTCTCCCTTTACTACACTAGCCGATATAGCGGAACGTAGGGTAGCAAGAACAGGAGCCGGGCAACCCAACTATTGACCCAAGATATGATTCAGAGCTGATGCATATAATGCTATAAGTTCGGGGTGCCGCACTGTCGAAAGTGTTCAGACTTTCTTGTCGTGTTATGGGGTACACTGAAGCCCCTGGCGAACTGAACATACCAGAGTGTACGGGTGCAATTTTAATAAATAAACAATCAAGGAAAAAGAAAAGGAAATGTAATAATAAGCTGACGCTGTACATTATTTTCCATTGTTTATTTGAATGATACGTCAAGGCGTATGTATACAAGTAGTGCAATAAGCAAAATAGGACTATTTGACATGTCCTAACCAAGAGCGAGCTATGTGTGGGTATGTAAAACAGGAATAGCGATCATTATCAGATACCACCTGGGGATTCCCTCGTACGTCAAATTTCCTTGCCTCCTTGGTGTTTTCGTCCCGCGATGGGTTCGATAATTAGGTTATCGGAAGAGCCTCAAGAAGGTAGGGACCTAAAAGAAAGAAAAGGGTGAAGGTATACGGGTCCTGGGGCGGTTGAGCCGCATTGTGGACCTCATTCTAGCTGTGCCTCCGTCTATGCCCATGGTATTTTAAGTGTGTAATTATGTATGCGCGACACAAATTTCACCGCTTGACTGGGACTAGGACGGAGGCCGAATTTCTAGGCGAGCTATGGACGGGAAGGATGATCCTGTTGCAGAGTACTTTCGACTCGCTTGACGGTGTCCGGGGGCTTTATTGTCGAATTGGAGGTCTGCCTACGGAGGCTTCTCTGTACTTCTGTTGCGAGGGCCGTAGTGTGCTCCTCCGTACGGAGGGAGCGCTCTGTGTTTCCATTGACTATTATAACCCCGCGAGGTCCTGGCATCTTGAACTTAAGGTAGGCATAGTGCGGCACCGCATTGAATCTAGCGAATGCGGTTCGTCCGAGCAGTGCATGATTGCCACTACGGAAGGGGATGATATCGAAGATTAACTCCTTGCTTCGAAAGTTGTCCGGAGATCCGAAGACTACTTCCAGTGTGATTGAGCCCGGGCAACAGGCCTCTACACCTGGTATGACACCTTTGAAGGTGGTTTTGGTGGGTTTGATCCTTGAGGGATCGATACCCATTTTTCGCACTGTATCCTGATAGAGCAGGTTCAAGCTGCTGCCACCGTCCATGAGGACTGGTGTGAGGTGGAATCCGTCAATGATAGGGTCAAGGACCAGTGCGGCTGAGCCGCCATGGCGGATACCTGCGATCAAAGGTGATCGAACAGGAAGACCATGGGTTGAATTTTGGGGCGACTGGCTCCATCGCGTAGACGTCCCTTAGTGCACGCTTCTGCTCCCGCTTGGGAATATGGGTGGCGTATATCATATTCACCGTTTTTACTTGGGGAGGAAATTTCTTCTGTCCTCCTGTATTCGGCAGCCGGGGTTCCTCGTCGTCATCACTATGCGGCCCCTTTTCCTTGTTTTCGGCATTCAACTTGCCAGCCTGTATAAATACCCAACATTCTCTATTGGTGTGGTTGGCTGGTTTATCGGGGGTGCCGTGAATTTTACATGAGCGATCGAGCGAGTATGCGGTCCAGACTGGACAGGCCTAGATTTTTTCTTTTAAATGGCTTCTTCCATTGACTAGTCTTGGAGCCACTGAATCTGTCATTGACGGCCGTGTCTTCGGTGTTATCGCCATTATTGCGACGCTTGTGTCTGTTGCGTCGGGGCTTGTCGTTGCTATCTCTGGCGTCTGAGGTGCCAGGATTTTTTGATGTGCTGTTGCTACGAGCCAACCAGCTATCCTCGCCCGCACAAAAGTGGGTCATGAGTGTCGTGAGGGCTGCCATGGACTTCGGCTTCTCTTGGCCGAGGTGTCGGGAAAGCCACTCGTCACGGATGTTATGCTTAAAGGCCGCTAGGGCTTCATGATAACCCGCAAGTATATGGGATAGTTGTAGCCTCTTTCACTACTAGAAAAAGGGCTATAGATGGGATTGACACTAATGGCGCACCAGACAAGCGGTGCGCCATTAGTATATACTAATGGCGCACCACCTTCTGATACGCCATTAGTGTTGAAACTACTAATGGCGCACCTGGCCCAAGGTGCGCCATTAGTATCAATTTTTTTTTTGAACTAGTGCGCCTGTACAAACATACTAATGGCGCATCCAGACGAAGTGCGCCATTACTAGTTGTAACTAGTAATGGCGCACCTGTCGGAAAGTGCGCCACTAATGTTGTTTTTTTATTATATTTTTTATTCCTATTTTTGCAAAACTACTAATGGCGCACTTTTCCACCGTGCGCCATTACTAGTTTAAACTAGTAATGGCGCACTGTGTAGCAGTGCGCCATTAGTATGTTTTTTTGCAAAACTACTAATGGCGCACCACCAGAAGGTTGGTGCGCCATTAGTAAGTGGGCAGCAACAAGATATTTTGGACAGCCTCTCCTACCCACACTCACTTTCTCCCCACTTCATTCTCTCCACCGCCTCCTTCTTGTCTCGGGTGCCTCCTCTTTTTCACCTCATTTCCACCATAGATTCATTCAAATTAAGTGGTTAAATTACCTTGTTTTGATAGGTAAGTAAGGGGGGAAGCTATATTTATGTTGTTCTCCCTACAACAATGTGCACATGCACTTTTTATGGCCTAGCTAGACCTATGTATGTTCGTGGTGTTGCATATGTTTGTGGTGTTGCATATGTGTTTGTGTTTGGAGGTGTACCGGTATTTGAAATGCGATAGTTGCCAATATTTTGCCGGAATGTTGGTTCATTTCCGTTTCGGCGAGAATTTTGGCATTAAGCATTCTTTTTGGTCCTATTTTTAGGGAAAGTCATGCCAAATTTTTTCTTGGTTCTAAAATATCGTTTTGCTCTACCCCGCAGGCGACCATGGTCCGCACGATGACCGAAGGCATCGTGAATAGGTTTTTGAGGTCCGCGAAGGCCGAGATGCTTCAAAAGAACAAGATGGAGATAAGATGTCCGTGTCAAAGATGCAAGCTGAAGAGCCTTATTGCGGACCCGGACTCCGGGCAGGTGCGGGACCACCTGCTCTTGCGTGGTTTCATGGATGGCTATCGGTGGCAAGGTGATGAAGATGACTACGAAGTCGTCCATGGGGGCCGGGCAAGAAATGAGGAAGGGCAGCAAGACAACCACCGCGGCTCGGGCGGGCGAGAAGACGAAGAATCCCCAGGAGATGATCATGACGGTGATGCTGTACACAGTCATCATGTAGAAGATGCAGGACATGATGATGAGGAAGATGCCGGAGCAGACGACCGGCATGATCATGAAGATGATGATGCCGGCGGAGCAGACGACGCTGGACCATCGATGGGTTGGGTGCAGGACCCTCATATTCAAGAGCTGCTTCTCAAGCAGACGGATAACGCAAGAGCTGCCGCCCGAGAGAAAGCCAAGATGGATCAACTTGAGTTAGACGCGGTTACTCCATTGTATGAAGGATGCAGGCCCGAGGATACCTGCCTGAAAGTAACGCTCATGGCTCTGGAGATGAAGGTAAAACACAAAATGACCAACGCATGCTTCGACGAGAACATGTCATTCTAGCACGAACGTCTTCCCAAGGGGAACAAGTGCCCGACCAGTTTCGAGAAGGCAAAGAAAATCGTGTGTCCTCTGGATTTACCGCACGTGAAATACCATGTGTGCATGAACAATTGCATCATTTATCGGGACGAGCACGCGGAGTCTACCATATGTCCGGTGTGCGGCGTCACTCGATACAAGAAGAGGAAGAAAGCTCCTCGAAAAGTGGTGTGGTACTTCCCGATCACTCCTCGTCTGCAGCAGTATTTCGCGGACCCTAAGGTAGCAAAGCTCCTGCGTTGGCACACAGATAGGGAGGAGAAGAAGCGAGAAGATGACGCAAATGATCCGGAGATAGATAAAAAAGACAAGATGCTGAGTCACCCTAAGGATGCGAGCCAGTGGCAAGCGTTGAACTTCGAAGACCCAGAATTTGGGAACGATCCAAGGAACATCATGCTGGGCGCAAGCACCGATGGAGTCAATCCATTTGGCAGCCAGAGAAGCACACATAGCACCTGGCCTGTGTTTGTGTGGATGTACAACCTTCCCCCCTGGTTGTGCATGAAGAGGAAGTACATTCACATGAGTATGCTAATTGAAGGGCCGAAACAACCAGGGAACGACATCAATCTGTATTTGGGGCTGCTGAGAGAGGAGCTTGACACGCTGTGGAAAACGCCAGCCAATACGTGGGATGCCGCAGAGAAAGAATATTTCCCTATGAGAGCCGCACTGCTCACGACGGTGCACGACTATCTCGGTTACGGATATCTTGCGGGGCAGGTAGTCCATGGATTTTCTGGATGCGTAAGGTGCATGGATGACACAACGTATCGCCAGCTAGATAGAGATCCCGGGTCTTCGAAAACCGTGTTCATGGGACATCGAAGGTGGCTTCGCGACGATGACCCGTGGAGGAAACGCAAGGATCTGTTTGATGGTGAAACCGAACCCCGAAAACGCCCGTGTACGAGGAGCGGCGAGGAAATAGACAAGCTGTTGAAAAATTGGAAAGATTGCCCACTGCCGGGAAAGAAGCAAAAGGCGCTAGAGCCGGGAAAGAAGCGAAAGGCGCCAGAGCCGCTGCTGAAGGTATGGAAAACGAGGTCTGTTTTCTGGGACTTGCCGTACTGGAAGATCCACCGTGTGCCTCACAGCCTTGATGTCATGCATATCACGAAGAACGTGTGCGAGAGTCTGCTTGGTACCCTGCTCAACATGCCAGAGAGGACCAAAGATGGGCCGAAAGCAAGGGCAGACTTGAAATCAATGGGCATCAGGCAGGAGCTTCACGCTAATGATGATGATGATGATGATGATGATGATGATGATGATGATGATGATGATGATGATGATGATGATGATGATGAGGCGAAGCAGGACACAGAAAGTCGTCGCAAAGGCAAAAAGGCCAAGAAGACCGGAAATGACTACCCTCCCGCGTGCTTCACTCTAAGTCAGGAGGAGATCGAGCAGTTTTTCACCTGCCTCCTAGGAGTAAAACTTCCTTACGGTTACGCGGGGAAGATAAGCAGATACCTAGACCCAGCGAAGCAGAAGTTCAGTGGGATGAAGTCTCACGACTGTCACGTGCTGATGATGCAGGTACTTCCAGTTGCAATCCGTGGGATCATGGACGCGCACGTCCAGAGGGAAGTATAGCCAGGGGCTTTCTGATCGAAGAGTGCATATCCTACTGCATGAATTATCTAGGCATCGAGAACCCCGTTGGTCCGCCCGTCAACAGGCACCTCGGCAGGCTCGCTGGATGGGGTCACCGTGAGGGTCGCTGCGAAATGCATGTCGACTTAGAGGGTCGACTCGCCGACTTTGAAAGAGCAAACCTAGTCGCGCTACAACACATAGACATGGTCGATCCTTGGGTGGTAGAGCACAAAACCTTTATTAACAAGACGTACAATGACCGAGGCCAACAGAGGACGGACGAAGATATAATCAAAGAGCACAACTCATGTTTCACGCATTGGTTCAAGCAGAAGCTTCTGTCGTACCCTTTACATGAGGATTCTTCCGTGGAAGAACAACTCATATTCGCCTTGTCACAGGGCGCCGAGCACAACCTGATGACCTATGAGGCGTACGATATCAACGGCTACACATTCTACACCGAGGCGAAGGACATGAAGAGCGATGGTTATCAGAACTCCGGGGTAATGATGGAATCCTACACCGGTAATGACAAGGATAGATACTACGGAAGGATCGAGGAGATCTGGGAGCTGAGCTACGCTGGAGAGAAGGTCCTGATGTTCCGTGTCAGATGGGCGAAGAGCGTCCTAAAAGAAGACCAGTATTTCACCACCATGGTTATACCCGAAGCCAAATCCAAGACAGCGGGCGAAAACGTCACCGCGAAAAATGAGCCATGGGTACTGGCTTCCCAAGTTGACCAATGCTTCTTCATTACCGACCCGTCAAAGCCCAGTCGTGTTGTCGTGAGGAGAGGCAAAAGGAAGATCATCGGAATGGATGGAGTAGCCAATGAGCAAGACTTCGACAAGTACGGCGACCCGAGGATCGAACATGACGACGATGATGAAGTAGCAGCATACACCACAAGAAGAAGCAGGACCACCCTACCTAAAGGACGTCCGTTCCACAGAAGAACTCCATTTGCGAAAAAGAAGGGCAAGAAGATTGTGAACAGATAGCTAGCTAAGATCGATTGTATTTAAATCGTAGCCTTCATTTCTCGATTGTATTTCATGGGCACTTTTTGAACTATCATGAATATTTTTAAATTTCATGGACACTCGATCTCGATCCCCCTCCATCTCGATCGCTATCCCACCTCGCCAGATCCGGTCCCCCTCGCCACTGAGCACCCCCCGGTCCACCGGCCGCCGCCACCGACCCCCCGCACCCTCGATTCCCCTACTCAACCGCCGCCGCCGACCCCCCGCACCCCTCCCCTACTCAACCGCCGCCGTCGACCCCCCGCACCCCTACCCTACTCAATCGTCGCTGCCGACCCCCCGCACCCCCCGCACCCTCCCCCGCTCCACCGGCATTACTGTTTGATGATATTTTTTTAAAAAATATTACTGTCTTATAAAAAATATATTACTGCTATGATTTAAACAAGTTTGAACATATTTAAACACAAATAAGTATCAAACAGCATTTTAAATGAAAAAAAAATTGTGGAGCCTTGGAATCGAACCCCGGACCTCCTGGTGTGAGAACTGGCTGCTGACCAGTCGAGCTAGTAGAGGGAGCTTGATGTGGATCAGGTCAGGTGGAAGATAACCTGTTGGCTCGTGCAGAAATAAAAAAAAATACTAATGGCGCACCAGGGCGAGGTGCGCCATTAGTATGGATGTACTTATGGCGCACCGAGGTGTGGTGCGCCATTAGTATTGTGCCGCCCTCGATCTCCTTCCCCTCGACGCTGCCCCTCTCCGGCCCAAACCTATCCCCTCTCTCTCCCTCGCCCTCTCCCACGATCCCCTTCCCCTCGACGCTGCCCCGCCGCCTCGACGCCGCTGCCCCGCCGCCTCGATACCGCCCCGACGCCGCCTCGACACCTCGACGCCCGCCTCGCTCCTCCTCCGGCGCCTCTCCGCCCAGCCCAAGCCCAAGGCCGCTCCACCTCCACCTCCTCTGCATCCGCCGTCGAACGAGGGCGCCGCAGTGTGGGCCCGTCGCGCCGTCGCCGCCAGTGCCTTCAGCGACCTCATCGTCCGCAGCAAAGGAGCCCCTCCACCGCCCGCAGCCAAGGAGTCGAGTCGACGGCCGCCGAGGAGCCGCGTCGCCAACCGCCAGCGTGGAGTCGACCGTCGCCGAACAACCCCGCCGTACTTCCTCAAGATCCAGGGCGCTGCAGGTAAGATTCAGGGCACTATAGGGAACATATTTTTAACTGAATTTTCATGTTTGCTCAGTCTGAATCTACATGATGTTTTATTGTTTAAGCCTGTGCTAGCTTGTGATTTACCATGCAGTAAACCATAGCTAATCATCTTTAGCTAGCTGTGGTGTTTTGAACGTAGTATGTCTAATTTGAATCTTGCTTAACGCAACTGAACCTTACTACTAGACTAGACATTAACACTGTTCTAGCTTACTCCTTCAGTTGACCTACACCTGACCTGACTATTCATATTGGGATTTCAACTGACCCAAACTACACCTATCTGACATAGACATAGAGGACGACTCTGCCAATTTGTCTGCAAATTCTTCAGTTTGCACCAACCGGTGGACGGAGGCTAGAGATGGGCCACCTGTCTGTCTTTGCCAGTAGATAAGAGTTGAACCTCAGTTCATGCACAAGAGTCTCAGCTAATAGTAGGAATCAAATTAAAAAAAGAGGGAAGTACACAAGAGTCTCAGCTAACAGTAGTTATCAAATTAAAATTCTAGCCGACACTGTGACATGAATAGAACGAACCAAGAAGCAGAGAACTGTAATAATAAGGCTCGAAGCAGAGACTGCTAGCAGTAGTACCTGTAAATGGATTTGGTTGTAATAGAAATGACATTTTATCTACTCAAACTCATTATATTGGAATTATTTGAAGATGTGTGGTGTTAGCCTATCGGTAATAATTATGTGTTAGTGTGAGTTTATTCTTCCTGTGAGCATTCTAATTTTATTTCTCTGGATTCAAGCAATGGGTTTGGACTTGCAAGATTCAGTTCACAAGTACTTGTGGGCTTTGGCTTTTAGCCTAATGATGTCTCTTACTTGTGACAGTTCAGTTGTCAGTGTAATATGTTAGAAACTGCTACTATGTCTCTATTAGAATCATCACTCTTTACACACTTATTAGAAACCCGTTTATTTCATCTGGTGAGACTTGTCTGTCTTCAGGCTCAACTGCCGCAGGGCTGTTAGACATGAGCAGCCGCCAATTAATTCTGCTCCTGGTGTTCCCCACTTGCAGTTAATAAGAAAGTATTTTGGTTTTGCAAGATTCTGTGTTTTACTACTAGCACACCCTCTGTTCCTCTTCACATGAATGATACTGCTTGGAGATGCATATATTGTTTCACCTCTTCACATGCCAATGTATTTTCCATGTTGTGATGGAGGCCTTTTTTGCCTTGTCCACCCGAGAGGCCCTTGAGTTTCTGGAATGTCGATTAACTTCCGTTCCAGCAAATTCGGGTACTCCATATGTCCTATTTTCAGCAAAGGTCATGCTGAAATTTTTCGTGAATTTTAGCATGACTTTGCTAAAAATAGGACATATGGGGTACTTCTGACTAATGATGAAAGCTTAGGCTTTTAGCGTGCCTCGGCATCGAAAAACCCTCAATGATAAAAGCTTAGCTTTTAGGATGCCTCGGTGTCGACAAACCCTAAACAATAAGCAATTTTTTGACCAAACTTTGTTCCTATTTAGAGAGAAACATGGCCAACAACGATGAGGCCGGGGGTTCGGGCGACAAGGCATTCTGGGAGCTGTCCCAGGAGATGGAGGACCAACCTCAGTTGTATGAGGACGCCGCCTTCCCCGCCGATCCTGAGACCACTGATGGTACCGCCGAGGATGACCCCACTGATGCCAGCACTGATGGTGCCGCCGAGGATGCCACCACTGATGATGGCAGCGCACGCACAGATGGCAGCCAACCGAAGAGGCAGCGGAAGGACCGGCGCCCGATCGTGCTCCTCACCCTCAAGGAGGAAGTTACTGAAGTGGACTCCAATGGGAATCCAACGGCACCCGAACGAATAGTCAAGGGGTACTCGCTTCAGGTCGGGTGGATTCTCCGAAGCACCATCTCGATCAACACCGAGAACCTGAGGCATCCTGACCGAGGGAATTTGCGCAACCTCCTCTTCACGAAGCTGCACGAACGATACAAGTTCCCCGCTGAATTTGCAAACACAAGCCTCAAAGGGAATAAAGTGAACAATGCTGCCCTCACGAAGATGAGCAAGGCCCTGTCTACTTGGAAAAGCAATGTGAAGAGAATGATCGAGAAAGGTGAGAGTTATGAGAAGATCAAAGAGAAAAAATCCTTCGATCACCGAAGATGACTACAACGACTTCAAGATCAATTGCTTGAGCACCGCAAACTCCCAATCAAGTCAGTGGGGGAAACAAATGAGGGAGCTGAACATAGGGGAACACACACTCGGTCCCGGCGGTTACAGAGTGGCGGAGCCTATATGGGACAAGGAGGAGGCGGACCGTGCCGAGCAAGGCCTGCCGCCCCTCTTCGATAAATACGGTGACAAGCAGACCAGGAACTTTCTCAGGGCCCGGTACAAGAAGGACCCGAAAACAAAGGAGCTTACCACGGATCCGAAGACCAGGAAGCTTGAGCTTGTTCTGGTAAGGAATACACCCCCGCGTAATTAGCTCCATATGGTTGCATTCTAATTAATGAAGCCAAATTTCTAAATGGTTCACATTCCTTCCGCAGGCGACTGAAAGCAGTAGCATGGGGTCGACTAAGAGCAACCCTTGGGACACCACTCTAAATAGGGCGTTGAATGTAATGAAGAACAAGGATAAGCTCAGTAAGCCGACGTCAGCTGGTCGTGTGGCCGGCAAAGGCTTGTCAACAAAATGGGGGTCATACTATACCGCTGGTGTGCGGAAGGACAAAAATACCAGCTCGGAAAGCCAGGCGCGCGAGGTTCAAGAACTCAAGGCACAGGTGGCGTGGATTCCGGAGATTGTCCAAGAGCAAGTGGAACAACGACTCGGAGCGACGATCACCGCCATTGTGCCTACCTTGATCTCGGGGTTGAGTGCGTGGATTGCGGGCGACCAACAGGGGCTGCCCCCGATTCCTAGCTTCACGGCCAGCAACTCGCATAATGCGATGGCGGGGCCATTGGTGCCTCCGGCGGAGGCGGCATTGGTGTCTTCGACGCCGGCACGGGAGCTTAATGCACCCGGGTGTACGCCGGCCGGCACCTCTGCAGCAAGCGGCCCCTCCGTCAACTGCACGCCCGCCGTTGGCGGTGCCTCGACATTAGCCGAGGTCGACGCCATCATCACGGTAACTAATTATGCCTCTCTCGGCCGAGGACTTCATCTCCTTGCCTTTGACTGGGCATCCCTGACGCCCTACATGTTTTCGCAGGACACCGCCGACATTCCGTGCACTCTCCTGCACTTCGTGAACAATGAGTTGGTCGATGTTGCCAAGGGCAAAATCGTTCAACCGGGCAACCCCTTGTTCCACGGTACCCAGATGCCACCCAACTTGTTTAGGGTTCAACTGGTTCGGGTGCTGCCAGGCTGCGATGAGTTGTTACCTCCGAGTCGACCCGTCGGGGCCGACGATGATGACGTGATGACCCTCAGCACCTGCCTGAGCTGGCCCCTGCTTTGGCCGAAGAGCCAGATTCATTTGGGGGCGGGGGGCACCACCCCAAAGACAACACCGCCAGTCGTGCTGGCGCCAAGTGGGCCCCATGGCAAGACCGCCGCAACGGTGCCGGACATCCCTATGCCACTGGATCCAAACATGCATATGGCACAGGATCAGAACAACGATGATGACGATACATTTGGCAACGTCGATCAGTACTTTGCCGATCATGGGTACGATGGCGACTTCATGGGGCCTCCTTCTCAAGAACCCAACCCAACAAAAGACGTGTGCGATCTAGCTGGTACCGCGGAGAAGCCAAGTTGCAATAGGCGTCGTCTGGCGTTCAGCTCTCAGGAGACGCCTCTAGCTACCGACTTCAACGAGCCTCAGATAGGCGAGGTGCAAAATATTATCAGCCCCAACACACTCAAGAAGGCGGTCTGTGAGTAGAACTTGGTTCCATTACAGGAGAAGAAGAAGGCACGCAAAAGAAAGACTAAGAAGGGTGCGAGCCAGCCGGCACCGAGTACGATCCGTGCTCAGGACGGGCCTCCTTCACCTAAGGATATCTCGAGGAGGGTGCATGTGGCGGGTAGGGCGATGCTACCTACAAATATGCTCAATGCTGCAACCGGTGCTATGCGGAGTCTGCATGACAGTGTTCTTTCTTTGGAGAAGCGGCGTCTCAGAGAGAAGGATGTGGCATACCCGGTTTTCGCGGCCAAGGTGCCAGAGGGCAAGGGCTTTGTGGATAACTCCATCGGGTGTACGATCGTCCTGCGGTTTGATGACATCCACGCTATGTTGAACCTTCATCCGCTGCACTACACATTCGTTCGGCTATTTTCGCTGAGTATGGAGATGCGGATCATTCGCGACAAGACCCCGGACATCGTGATAGTCGACCCCTTCTACATGCGTGCCAAAATCTTGGGCAGCGCTGGGGACCGGCAAGTCACGAGTTCTTACCTCGAAGGCGTCATTCTGGCAAACCAAGATAAGGATAACTTCCTCGTGCCTTACTTTCCCGAGTAAGTCCTCCCCTCAACCGGCCCGTAACATATGAATTCTTAGATTTCGATCGTTTTTCTTTTAACATTCCGTGTTTTCTGCAGTGACACACATTGCACGCTCATCCTCCTAAGCCCCAAATATTCCATGGCCACGTATTTCCACCCGGACCGTCAGTCGAACGTAGACTACACAAATGTCAAGAAGGTTCTTGATGATGTTATCCCCGGCTACGCCAAATCTGGAGGCACCTTCACCAAGCCTATTCGTAAGTACGACAAGCACATGTTCTCCCACAATACGACGTTCTGCTGTGTCAAGCAGCCGCCTGGCGGTCAGAAGGGTGCCTACTATGCCATCCATCACATGCGGGCGATCGTACGGGACCATCATCAACTTCTGCTACCGAGTAAACTCAAAGATTGGGTAAAGAGCGTGTAGGCAATCCAGGACGCGGACCTCCGACAAGAATTCTTTCGCATCCAGTTGGAGTTTGCGGAAATCATCCATCAAGATGTCCTTCGTACCTCGGGGCAGTTCTACCTCAACAATCAACCGTCCAACAGTGACATCGACACAATGCTACAAATGTAGGCTGACAACAACCGTTATTTCATGACTCCCACGATAGACGACGGCTTCATCCACGCTCCGGTCCCTTGAGTCGAGTCGAAAGCAGTGATGCTGTGTCTAGTTTTGAAACATCGATTGGCTCGTGTTGTAATTAAACTTTAATGAACTTGTAGTATGTCTCTTTGGTTTTGAGAGTCGTTCAACTTAGATGTAATCGATGCTATTAATGTCTTGCTTTTCTCTTCCGATCGTTCCGTTGCATACTTATATATTGCTTATGTATTGTCTGTGAATTGGTACTAACGTTTCGTTTGGCTAGTGCATAGCGATGCCGACGTATGTCGTGTACAAGGGTAAGGTTCCCGGAGTCTACGACGACTGGGAGGAGTGTCGGAGACAGGTTCACCGATTCAGCGGTAATAGTTACAAAGGGTACACCACTAGGGCCGAGGCTGAATCTAGATACGCCCGCTATCTAGCGGGAGAGGGGAGGGAGTGTTGGAGGAACCAGATGAAGACGAGTTTCATCGTGATGATGCTCATCGTGATGACCGCAGCTCTCTTCTATGTGATGGTAGTTTAGATGATCGATATCGACTTGTAATGTGAAGACAAACTCGCTACTCGCGGTCTCGAGACTTGTAATATAATGTTCTATCTTTGTTCGGTCTTTTCAATTCGGAGACTAATATGATGAATTGTATTCGTAGACTAATATGATGAATTGTATTCAAAGACTAATCTTCTATTGTATTCGATGAATCTGTTGTTGATGTGTGCTGTCTATATTTTGTCCAATTATACATTTTGTAACCTGTGCAAAAAATAGAAAATAAAAAATAAAAAACCTAATATTCATACTAATGGCACATCACATCACAGTGCGCCATTAGTATGACAAAGTATACTAATGGCGCATCACATCACAGTGCGCCATTAGTATGACACGCCATTAGTATGCCGAGGTTACTAATGGCGCATCTTGTTGCTGTGCGCCATTAGTATGCCAGAGCACCTGGGTATACATGGCCCCTGGGAGGCATACTAATGGCGCACTTCTGTATACACTAATGGCGCATCAGAGGTGCGCCATTAGCATACCAGATACTAATGGCGTGGCACTAATGGCGCACCACTAATGCGTCATTAATGGCCAAATTAGGTGCGCCATTAGTAGGCCTTTTCCTAGTAGTGTTTCGATAAGAGTGTCGAACCCAACGAGGAGCTAAAGGTAGAAAAAATACTCTCTCAAGTCCTATCGCCCACTGATATGACTCTACGCACGTTTGACGTTCGCTTTACCTAGAACAAGTATGAAACTAGAAGTACTTTGTAGGTGTTGTAAGATAGACTTGCAAGATAATAAAGAACATGTAAATATAAACTAGGGGATGTTTAGATAAAGAAGCAATAAATTAAATATAGCGAGTATGGAAAAGTGGTGGTAGGAGTTGTGGAGTTGTCCCTAAGCAATTGATTATGTTACTAGACCGGTAATCAATATTGCAATTCTATTTGAGGGAGAGGCATAAGCTAACATACTTTCTCTACTTGGATCATATGCACTTATGATTGGAACTCTTGCAAGCATCCGCAACTGATCATTAAGGTAAAACCCAACCATAGCATTAAAGTATCAAGTCCCCTTTATCCCATACGCAAAGAACCTACTTATAAGGGTATGTGCTTCTGTCACTCACCCCACCCACCATAAGCAAATCATAAACATATTGCAAACCCTATAGCAGGATCCCTCACGCTTGCGCGACACAGAGAGCACCATAGGACAACACCAATAATAAAACATGCAACTCAAACCAATCATAGCAATTCATCATTCACCAATAGGACAACAAAAATCTACTCAGACATCATAGGATGGCAACACATCATTGGATAATAATATGAAGCATAAAGCACCATGTTCAAGTAGAGGGTACAGCGGGTTGCGGGAGAGTGGACCGCTGAATATAGACGGGGGAAGGTGTTGGAGATGTTGGTGAAGATGGCGGAGGTGTTGGTGAAGATCGCGGTGATGATGATGGCCCCTGGCAACGCTCCGGCGCCACCGAAAGCAAGGGGGAGAGAGCCCCCCTTCTTCGTCTTCTTCCTTGACCTCCTCCCTAGATGGGAGAAGGGTTTCCCCTCTGGTCCTTGGCTCCCATGGCTTGGGAGGGGCAAGAGCCCCTCCGAGATTGGATCTATCTCTCTATTTCTGCGTTCTCAAATCCTTCCCCTTCACCGTTTCTTTTATATCCGGAGATCCGTTACTGCGATTGGGGTGAATCTTTCGCCCAGATTTTTCTCATGAAATTAGCTTTCTTGCGGCAAAAGAAGAGCGTCAACCGCCTTACGGGTGGCCCACGAGAGTGCCAGGCGAGCCCAGGGGAAGGGCGCGCCCCCTGTCTCGTGGCCACCTCGGGCACCGTTTCGCATTGATTCTTACTCCGGAAAATCCCAAATATTCCAAAATAATTATCCATCCGTTTTTATCCCGTTTGGATTCCGTTTCATATGGGGTTTCTGCAAAACATAAAACATGCAACAGACAGGAACTAGCACTGGACACTGGATCAATATGTTAGTCCCAAAAATAGTATAAAAAGTTGCCAAAAGTATATGGAAGTTGAATAATATTGGCATGGAACAATCAAAAATTATAGATACGACAGAGATGTATCAGCATCCCCAAGCTTAATTCCTACTCGTCCCCGAGTAGGTAAATGATAAAAAAAGATAATTTTTGATGTGGAATGCTACCTAGCATAATCTTGATCATGTATCTAATCATGGCATGAATATTAAGACATGAGTGATTCAAAGCAGTAGTCTATCATTTGACATAAGAACAATAATACTTAGGGCATCCCAACAAACAATCATGTCTTTCAAAACATCAATGTTTCAGAACGTTATCACTACAAAATCATATAGTCTGGTATGCTCCCTTTTCTTAACACAAGGTACCCCTCATGCCTATCCCGGTGTCAGCCAAGCAATTTTTTCATACTTTAGTATTCTCAAAAAATTTCAACCTTCACGCAATACATGAGCGTGAGCCATGGATATAGCACTATGGGTGGAATAGAATATGATGGTGGAGGTTATGTGGAGAAGACAAAAAGGGAGAAAGTCTCACACCGACGCGGCTAATCAACGGGCTATGGAGATGCCCCTCAATTTATGTCAATGTGAGGAGTAGGGATTGCCATGCAACGGATGCACTAAGAGCTATAAGTGTATGAAAGCTCAAACTGAAACTAAGTGGGTGTGCATCCAACTTTCTTGCTCATGAAGACCTAGGGCATTTGAGGAAGCCCATCGTTAGAATATACAAGCCAAGTTCTATAATGAAAATTCCCACTAGTATATGAAAGTGATAACATAGGAGACTCTCTATATGAAGAACATGGTGCTACTCTGAAGCACAAGTGTGGTAAAAGGATAGTAACATTTCCCCTTTTCTTTTCTTCTTTTTTTCTTTTTTTCTTTTTTTTTCTTTTTTTGGGTGGGCTTCTTTGGCCCCCTTTTTTATTTAGGCTTCTTTGGCCTTTCCTTTTTTCCTTTTTTTCTTTTTTTTTCATGGGGGCAATGCTCTATAATGATGATCATCACACTTTTATTTACTTACAACTCAATATTACAACTCGATACTAGAACAAAGATATGACTCTATATGAATGCTTCCGGCGGTGTACCGGGATGTGCAATGATCTAGCGTAGCAATGACATCAAAAAATGGACAAGCCATGAAAACATCATGCCAGCTATCTTACGATCATGCAAAGCAATATGACAATGAATGCTCAAGTCATGTATATGATGATGATGGAAGTTGCATGGCAATATATCTCGGAATGGCTATGGAAATGCCATGATAGGTAGGTATGGTGGCTGTTTTGAGGAAGATATAAGGAGTCTTATGTGTGATAGAGCGTATCATATCATGGAGTTTCTATGCACCGACGAAGTTTGCACCAACTCTCGAGGTGAGAAAGGGCAATGCACGGTACCGAAGAGGCTAGCAATGATGGAAGGGTCATAGTGCGTATAATCCATGGACTCAACATTAGTCATAAAGAACTCACATACTTATTGCAAAAAATTATTAGCCCTTGAAACAAAGTACTACGCGCATGCTCCTAGGGGGAGGTTGGTAGGAGTTAACCATCGCGCGCCCCCGACCTTCACGCAAAGATAAACAATCAAAATACAATGCGCGCCAATTTGGTTACATAGTTAGTAGACCATACGTGAATGCTTCGGGAATCACAAACCTTAACACCAACATCCTTACTAAACACAACCATCTACTAGTACCTCCCACATATTATCACCTCTATATCGCAAAACTATTGCAAGGAATCAAACATATCATATTCAGCGATCTACAAGTTTATGTAGGATTTTATGACTAACCATGTGAATGACCAATTCCTGTTATCTCTCTAAATAGATATAAGTGAAGCAAGAGAGCATTCTACAAATGGCAGTTTTCTATGTGAAGAGAAACAGGCAATCCAAACTTCAAATGGTATAAGTGAAGCACATGAGGCATTCTATAAAGCCATACTCAAAAGATTTAAGTGAAGTGCAATGAGCATTCTATAAATCAACCAAGGACTATCTCATACCAGCATGGTGCATAAAAGAAAAGTGAAAACTAAATGCAAAAGACGCTCCAAAACTTGCACATATCGCATGAACGAAACGAATACGAAAACATACAGATAGTTGTTGAAGAAAGAGGGGATGCCTTCCGGGTCATCCCCAAGCTTAGGCGCTTGAGTCTCCTTGAATATTTACTTGGGTTGCCTTGGGCATCCCCAAGCTTGAGCTCTTGCCTCTCTTCCTTTTCCTCATATCGAGACATCCTTGATTAGACACTTCATCCACACAAAACTTCAACAGAAAACTCGGTAAGATCCATTAGTATAATTAAGCAAATCACTACTCTAAGTACTATTAGAAACCAGTTCATATTTTATTTTTGCATTGTGTTTACTTTAATATAGTTTTTCCATGGCTTAATCCACTGATATAAATTGATAGATTCATCAAAACAAGCAAACTATGCATCAAAAACAGAATCTGTCAAAAACAGAACTGTCTGTAGAAATCTGAACATTCACCATACTTCTGCTACCCCAAAAATTCTACAAAAATTAGGGAAAATAAACAATTTGTACATAAAGGAAATGCAAAAGCAATCAGAACCATTTGACATTCCACTTAAAAATTTAAAATCGCGCACTACAGCCAAAGTTTCTATCCTACACCGTACAAACCAACAAGCATTGTAAACATCCTAAAGGTAAACCTTGGCACATTATTTTTATAATAAAATTTAATTGTACAAGGGGATAATTATTTTTGTTTAAAAGTTTCTGTAATCAAGATTCACAAAGTTTCCGTGAGCATGAACAAAGTTCAAGGAGCTCTCCCACTTCAACAATGCTTGTCCCTCTCACTTTCACTTTCCTTTTTGAAAAGTTTTTAGGTTCCCCTCTTTATTTTTTTGTTTTTAGACTATATAAAAGCACTCAACAGAAATAAATGACTCTCTAAAACTTCCGGGTTGTCTCCCTGGCAGCGCTTTCTTTAAAGCCATTAAGCTAGGCATATAGTGCTCAAGTAACGAATCCACCCGGATCCCAAGGTATATCAAAGACAATTTTAATTAACAATGATTTTAATTTAATAGTGAGCAAAAAGTAATAAATATCATGCAACAACGGATTCTAACTCTCTTCCTATGCATCGGCATGTCATAAAACAACAATTCATGCACAGAAAGTAAAGGCCAATGCATAGTATAAGCAGTTTCTTGCAATTTTATCATATTGGTAACATAAAAAGCCGGAGATATAGTTCCTATCTCATAATAATTGCAAGTAGGAGCAGCAAGCACATGCATATTATATCTATCAAAATTATCATGTGTAGTAGTAAAACGCAACCCATCAATATAATCCTTAATGAGCACAAACTTCTCCGATATAGTGTAGTTGGGAGAATTCAAAAAGATAATAGGACTATCATGCGTGGGTTCAATAGCCACAATTTCATGTTTAACATAAGGAAATATAGCAAGTTCATCTCCATAATCATGATTCATATTGGCATCTTGGCCACAAGCATAGCAAGCATCATCAAAAAGGGATGTTTGAAGAGAATCAACGGGATCATAGCAATCATCATAGCAATCATCCTTCGGTAAGCACGAAGGAGAATTAAACAATGTATGATTTGAAGAGTTACTCCCATTAGAAGGTGGGCACGGGTGATCAATCCGATCTTCCTCCTTTTGTTCTTCACTCTCCTCATCATCTTTTTCATCCAATGAGCTCACAGTTTCATCAATTTCTTCTTCCATGGCTTCCTGCAAAATATTAGTCTATTCTTGGACAGCGGAGAATTTCTCAATATATAGTTTAACATAGGCATTAGAAGCATAATTATCATAACAATATTCAAGTATGGCAAAATTTTCAGATTTGTAAAGAGTAGCATCATACTTTTCAATCAAAGAAGCAATTTCATAAGCACCCTTAAAAGCAACAAATTCTTTAATTTGTTGAACATCATAGTAATTATAAACACCCTTAGCATATGAAGATACGATTCCATTATCAATAAACTCACATTGGTAGGGAAGGTGTTTCTTAGGGTTTTCAAAACAACAAGTAATATCATATATTTCACATAAATTCCAAGCATAGCATTGCAAACGATGAATTTGATCCAGTAAAAGTTTCCCCTTTTCAGATATACGGTGTCACACATAACAAGCATGCTCATCTAAGGATTTGCCCTCAACTAAGCTAGTTGGGGTTTCAGCACGAGCACAAAGGGATCGAAGATGATCCAAGTAAAAAGCTTCAGGAGTGTGATAGATTTTGAGTGGTTCTTCAACCATTGGTTCAGTAGGTACAACTAATTTTTTTGGTATTTTGTATTTCCTACCCATAACTAAAGATATAAAACAACTAAGAACAGTACATAAAAATTACTTAGTGATAAAGCAAACAAGCACACACGAGAATATTCGCCCCACGCTATGACTCCCCGGCAATGGCGCCAGAAAAAGGTCTTGATAACCCGCAAGTATACGGGATAGTTGTAGCCTCTTTCGATAAGTAAGAGTGTCGAACCCAACGAGGAGCTAAAGGTAGAACAAATACTCTCTCAAGTCCTATCGGCCACTGATACGACTCTACGCACGCTTGACGTTCGCTTTACCTAGAACAAGTATGAAACTAGAAGTACTTTGTAGGAGTTGTAAGATAGACTTGCAAGATAATAAAAAACACGTAAATATAAACTAGGGGATGTTTAGATAAAGAAGTAATAAAGTAAACATAGCGAGTATGGAAAAGTGGTGGTAGGTGTTGTGGAATTGTCCCTAAGCAATTGACTATGTTACTAGACCGGTAATCACTATTGCAATTCTATTTGAGGGAGAGGCATAAGATAACATGCTTTTGACACGTCTCCAACGTATCTATAATTTTTGATTGTTCCATGCTATTATATTACCTATTTTGGATGTTTATGGGCTTTATTTTACACATTTATATCATTTTTGGGACTAACCTACTAACCGGAGGCCCAGCCCATATTGCTGTTTTTTTGCCTTTTCAGTATTTCGAAGAAAAGAAATATCAAACGGAGTCCAAACAGAATGAAACCTTCGGGGGCGTTATTTTTGGAACAAATCCGATCCGGAGAGCCTGAGTGCAAGTCAAGAAAGCTCCGAGGGCCCCATGAGATAAGAGGGCGCCCGCCCCTAGGGCGCGCCCCCAGTCTCGTGGGCCCCTCGGGCGTCCACCGACGTACTTCTTCCTCCTATATATACCTACGTACCCCGAAAACATCGAGGAGCACCACAAAACACAATTTCCACCGTCGTAACCTTCTGTATCCGCGAGATCCCATCTTGGAGCCCTTGCCGGCACTTTGCCGGAGGGGAAAGCAACCACGGAGTGCCTCTACATCAACATCCTTGCCCCTCCGATGAGTTGTGAGTAGTTTACCACAGACCTACGGGTCCATAGTTATTAGCTAGATGACTTCTTCTCTCTTTTTGGATCTCAATACAATGTTCTCCCCTTCTCTTGTGGAGATCTATTCGATGTAATCTCTTTTTGCAGTGTGTTTGTCGAGATCCGAAGAATTGTGGGTTTATGATCAAGTTTATCTATGAATAATATTTGAATCTTCTCTGAATTCTTTTATGTATGATTGAGTTATCTTTGCCAGTCTCTTCGAATTATCAGTTTGGTTTGGCCTACTAGATTGATCTTTCTTGCCATGGGAGAAGTGCTTAGCTTTGGGTTCAATCTTGCGGTGTTCTTACCCAGTGACAGAAAGGGTTGCAAGACACGTATTGTATTGTTGCCATCGAGGATAACAAGATGGGGTTTATATCATATTGCATGTGTTTATCCCTCTACATCATGTCATCTTGCTTAACGTGTTGCTCTGTTCTGATGAACTTAATACTTTAGATGCATGCTGGATAGCGGTCGATGTGTGGAGTAATAGTAGTAGATGCAGGAAGGAGTCGGTCTACTTGTTTTGGACGTGATGCCTATATACATGATCATGCCTATATAATCTCATAACTATGCGCTTTTCTATCAATTGCTCGACAGTAATTTGTTCACCCATCGTAATACTTATGATATCTTGAGAGAAGCCTCTAGTGAAACCTATGCCCCCCGGGTCTATCTCTTCTCATATTTGCTTTCCATCTACCTTTATTTGCATCTTTACTTTTTGCATCTATATCAAAAATACCAAAAATATATTTATCTTATCATACTATCTTTATTAGATCTCACTTTCGCAAGTGGCCGTGAAGGGATTGACAACCCCTTTATTACGTTGGTTGTGAGTTCTCAGTTTGTTTGTGTAGGTGCGTGGGACTTTTGAGGACCCTCCCACTAGATTGATACCTTGGTTCTCAAAACTGAGGGAAATACTTACGCTACACTTTGCTGCATCACCCTCTCCTCTTTGAGGAAAACCAACGCAAGCTGAAGATGTAGCAAGAAGGATTTCTGGCGGCATTGTTGTGGAGGTCTTCGCTCAAGTCAAGACATACCAAGTACCCATCACAAACCCATCTCCCTCGCATTTACATTATTTGCCATTTGCCTCTCATTTTCCTCTCCCCCACTTCACCCTTGCCATTTTATTCGCCCTCTCTTTCCCAATCTCCTCCTCTCCTTTCGCTTGCCGTTTTTCTGTTTGCTTGTGTGTTGGATTACTTGTTGCCATGGCACAAGATAATACCAAGTTGTGTGACTTCTCGAATACCAATAATAATGATTTCCTTAGTACTCCGATTGCTCCTCTTAATGATGTTGAGTCTTGTGAAATCAATACCGCTTTGCTGAATCTTGTTATGAAAGATCAATTCACCGGCCTTCCTAATGAAGATGCCGCTACTCACCTAAACAATTTTGTTGATTTGTGTGATATGCAAAAGAAGAAAGATATAGATAACAATATTGTCAAATTGAAGTTATTTCCGTTTTCACTTAGAGATCGAGCGAAAGTTTGGTTTTCGTCTTTGCCTAAAAATAGTATTGATTCTTGGAACAAGTGCAAAGATGCTTTTATCTCTAAGTATTTTCCTCCCGCTAAGATCATCACTCTTAGGAACGATATTATGAATTTTAAACAACTTGCTCATGAACATGTTGCCCAATCTTGGGAAAGAATGAAATTGATGCTTCGCAATTGCCCTACTCATGGTTTGAATTTATGGATGATCATACAAAATTTTATGCCGGTTTGAACTTTGCTTCTAGAAATATCTTAGATTCGGCCGCGGAGGCACCTTTATGGAAATCACGTTAGGAGATGCTACAAAATTGCTTGACAATATTATGGCTAATTATTCTCAATGGCACACCGAAAGATCTTCTAGTAAAAAAGTGCATGCTATAGAAGAAATTAATGTTTTGAGTGGAAAGATGGATGAACTTATGAAGATGTTTGCTACTAAAAATACTCCTCTTGATCCCAATGATATGCCTTTGTCTTCCTTGATTGAGAATAATAATGAATCTATGGATGTGAATTTTGTTGGTAGGAATAGTTTTGGAAACAATGCTTATAGAGGAAATTTCAATGCTAGACCGTTCCCTAGTAATCCATCTAATAATTATGGAAATTCCTACAATAATTCTTATGGTAATTTTAATAATATGCCCTCTGATTTTGAGAATATTGTGAAAGAATTTATGATTTCTCAAAAGAATTTTAATGCCGTGCTTGAAGAAAAATTGCTCAAAGTTGATGATTTGGCTAGGAACGTTGATAGACTTTCGCTTGATGTTAATTCTCTTAAACTTGAATCTTCTTCTCCTAAGCATGATATCAATGAGTCTCTCAAAGTAATGAGAATTTCCATTGATGAGTGCAAGGAAAGAACCGCTAGATTGCGTGCTAAAAAAGAAAGCTTTATAAAAGCGTGTTCTTCTAGTTTCCACAAAAATAATGATGAGGAACTTAAAGTTATTGATGCGTCTCTGATTAGATCTATGTTTTGCAATATGAATTTTGATGATTATGGGAGTGATGATGAATCAACTTTGCCTAGAAGGCGTCCCAAAAATTCGGAGTCTTTAGATCTTAATGCTAAATTTGGTAAAAGTGAGATTGGAGAATCTTCAACTTCTAATAATATTGAACTTACTATCTCGGATTTCAAGGAATTTGATTATGATAATTGCTCTTTAAAAGGTTGTATTTCCTTGTTGCAATCCGTTGTTAATTCTCCTCATGCTTATAGTCAAAATAAAGCTTTTACCAAACATATTGTTGATGCCTTGATGCAATCTTATGATGAAAAACCTAATTTGGAAGTTTCTATACCTAGAAAACTTAATGATGAGTGGGAACCTACTATAAAGATTAAAATTAAAGATTATGAGTGTTTTGCTTTGTGTGATTTGGGTGCTAGTGTTTCCACGATTCCGAAAACTTTATGTGATATTCTAGGTTTCCATGATCTTGATGATTGCTCTTTAAATTTTCACCTTGTGGATTCCACCGTTAAAAAGCCTATGGGAAGGATCAATGATGTTCTCATTGTTGCAAATAGAAATTTGGTGCCCATAGATTCTATCGTTCTTGATATAGATTGCAATCTTTCTTGCCCTATTATTCTTGGTAGACCTTTCCTTAGAACGATTGGTGCGATTATTGATATGAAGGAAGGGAACATTAGATTCCAATTTCCATTAAAGAAAGGCATGGAGCACTTTCCAAGGAAGAAAGTTAGATTACCTTATGAATCTATCATGCGTGCTACTTATGAATTTAGTGCCAAAGATGGCACTCGTTAGATCTATCTTTGTTTTTATGCCTAGCTAGGGGCGTTAAACAATAGCGCTAGTTGGGATGCAACCCAATTTTCTTTATGTTTTTTTGTTTTTGCTCCTGTTTAGTAATAACTAGCAAAGTGGCCCGCTCTTCGCTCGGGCTAGTACTTAATATAGTTAGATTCAAATTAGTTTGCATTTGCAAGTTCTTTGGGTTGGTCGTGGAGTGGTGATTTTAAGGATATAACTCCTTCAATGTTTTGGGGAAATCTCTAGAGCCTATGGTGTCACTTTTTTTTAGTGCTACGTGCTCTTAACCACTGGTTGACCCAATGTGGCTGCAGTGATGTGTGCATGGTACGCGGCTGGCTTGACAATACTGTTGAGGCATATTAAAGTTTATTATTTATAGTATATAGTGTTCCCGAGAAGTATTGTATGCATCAAATTTGCATGAATATGAGTTATTTTCTAATGATTATATTTTCTTGTTCATATTCCCATGAAGTATATGCTAGTATATGCCCGATCCTTACTTCCTCCGTTGACTCCTGGGTTGCTGTGTCGGCTGATGTCCAGGTACTCATAGAGCATAGACACCATCATTTTATCCATGCACTCGCAGACGGATGCCACCGGCTAAATTCCAGCTACGCAAAGAGCAACGTTGGTGCTGTTGTTGATTCATTGTGCATGGATCACATCTCCCGTAGCCAGCTTGAATCCTAACTGAGTTCATCCTGAAGAAGCACATTCGGAATTGATCCCTTGAAGATGGGTTTTTCTCCCTACAAAAAGAGATTGTGATTTGATAGTTTTTCTTTGTAGCTAGGAAGCGGCGAAAGAGACGTTGAATCCCGAAGGAATACCGGTAGCGCTAGTGCAGAGACTCATAGCCACCACCGCTATGTGAGTTCGAGGATACTGGGGATGGCAGTTGCGTGTGTGTTTATTTTCTGAAGGGCGACGACTATGATCTTTATTCTAGAATTGAGCCTCGCGTATTTTCTTGGATAGCTTTAGTTTTTCCTTATAAAGGAAGGTTTTCCGGTAATCTTTTTTGAACAGCATGTAATCTTTATTTTTGGATTGAACCGCATAGCTGCAGTTTTTTTTCCTTTTTGAGATTGAGCCATCTTAGATCTAGCCTATTAATTGTCTTTCAAGTTACGGGTCTACCAAATTAACGACCCGATATTTCTAATTATTGTGGTAATTTCTAGCTTATTTCTCTTTTTTATTATTAATCCGTCGAGAACTTTTTTTTAAATAATAGATAGATGTACATGAGCCTATTTTATTTTGCTCTGGACAAAACATTATGTAGTTTGCTTTTTTTCCCTCCATCTATTTCTAAATATATTTTTGAGGGGTCCCTCTATTTCTTAATGGACGTGTCAATGATGGATGTGTATGTGAATTTTTTTCCTCCCTCTATTTCTTTTTCTTTTTTGAGGATCCTCCCTCTATATTTTTTACAATCTCCCTTTTTTTTATTTTTTTAACATCAGTACAGATGCAAGTACTCATACGTACGCTCATACAATCACCCCTATGCATGCACACACGCACAGCCTACCCCTATATATGGGCACCTCTGAGAGACTGAGCTGTCATGTCATCTTGAAATTTATGAAGTCACTATAGGCACCTCGTCATCGACGGGAACGTCTCCTCCCACTGAAAGCGCGTCGACGGGAAATCCTGAAATAAATCCAGGAATAAGGAGAGCACCAGGATTTGAACCCTGGTGTGCTATGGATACCACTGTCCCTCTAACAATCCAACCACAGGTTCATTTGCATCACCCTCTATTTCTTAATGGACGTGCCAATCATGGCTCTGTACGTGTCTTTTATTCCAAAAAGTAGACATGATTTTTTTTTGAAGCTAAAGTAGACAGGATTGAACCGCACGTACATGATGGATGTGCACCGTGACTTTTGTTCCAAAAGATTAGGCAGGATTGAGCCACACGTAAAGGCTAAAGGATAGCTATAGTTTTTTCTTCGGTCTTAGATCTGATCCATTAATTATGTCTTTTAAGTTATAGGTCCACCAAATCATTGACCCAATGTTTTTAATTATTGTGATAATTTCTAATTTTTTTTACCTTCAGCGTAAGTCCTTTTTGGTTAAGTGTTCAGCGCACGTCTTTTTTGTTATTTAGGTGGGTGCACGTCCTTTTTTGTTACATGCACACGTCATTTTAAAAGAAAATGAAATGCACATGTACTTTTTTTTTGTTGAACTGAATGTGCACGTACTTTATATGCTAAGGCTTGTGTTTTTAGGAATGTCCTGCCTTAATGCATGTGTGGATATAGGAAAGAATTAGCCCATTATCACCGCAACTCTTTTTTTGGACGCGAATGCATGCATAGATACATAGAGGAATTATCCCACACCACGTTACCCTTATTTTTTTAGGAAAGGCCAACGCCAGTTTTTTAGCACACTAATGCATGCTGACACATATGAAGGAATCAGGCCACATCACGCTACCTTTATTTTCTTAGGAAAGCCTACGTCAGTTTTTTTTTCTTAACAAAACGTTTTTTCCTTATAATGGCTATGGTGGGTAATTTTTTTTGACTTAAAACAGATCTAATGGCTGTAAATGTTTAATATCTTAAATAAATGGTTGGATGTTTCTAATTTTTATGGGATTTTCTAGCCTATTTATATTTTTTGTGGTGAGCCCGTCAATCACTTTTTATATATAATAGATTCTTGCATCTACCTTCTGGTTAGATGTGTTTTTTTCTTTTAATTAGTGTTTGTGCCAAGTAGAACCTATAGGATAACCTACGATGATAGTTGATTTGATTCTGCTGAAAAACAGAAACTTTGCACACACGAATATAATTTTGTTAAATCACAAGAACCTTCTTTTGCGTTGATTCTTTTTGTTGCTGTTCAATAGACAAAATTTCCATGACTTCCTATTTTCCTAGGATTTTTAGAGTTCCAGAAGTTTGCGTTAGTTACAGATTGCTACAGACTGTTCTATTTTTGACAGATTCTGTATTTCGTGTGTTGTTTGCTTATTTCAATGTATCTATGGCTAGTAAAATAGTTTATAAACCATAAAGAAGTTGGAATACAGTAGGTTTAACACCAATATAAATAAAGAATGAGTTCATTGTAGTACCTTATGTGGTGGTTTTGTTTTCTTTCACTAACGGAGCTTATAAGATTTCCTGTTGAGTTTTGTGTTGTGAAGTTTTGAAGTTTTGGGTAAAGCTTTTATGGACTATGGAATAAAGGGTGGCAAGAGCCTAAGCTTGCGGATGCCCGTGGCGCCCCAAGATATTCAAGAATAGCCAAAATCCTAAGCTTGGGGATGCCCCGGGAAGACATCCCTCTTTCGTCTTCGTTCATTGGTAACTTTACTTGGAGCTATATTTTTATTCGCCACATGATATGTGTTTTGCTTGGAGCGTCGTGTATTATATTAGTCTTTGCTAGTCTCTCATGCTTGACTTATATTATTTTGAGAGTATTTTAGAACATCATGGTATTTGCTATTATCATAAAGTTGGTCCTAGAATGATGAGCATCCAAGTTGGGTATAATAAAAACTATCATAGAAAAGTGAATTGGATGCTATGATCAATTTGATGCTTGATAATTGTTTTGAGATATGGAGGTAGTGATATTAAAGTTATGCTAGTTGGGTGATTATGAATTTAAAGAATGCTTGTGTTGAAGCTTGTGACTCCCGTAGCATGCACGTATGGTGAACCGCTTTGTGATGAAGTTGGGGCACTGTTTTATTTATTGATTGTCTTCCTTATGAGTGGCGGTCGGGGACGAGCGATGGTCTTTTCCTACCAATCTATCCCCCTAGGAGCATGCGCGTACTACTTTGGTTTTTGATGACTTCTAAATTTTTGCAACAAGTATATGAGTTCTTTTGCTTAATGTTAAGTCCATGGATTATACGCACTCTTTCACCCTTCCACCATTGCTAGCCTCTCTTGTACCGTGCAATTTTCGCCGGTACCATACACCCACCATACTCCTTCCTCAAAACAGCCACCATACCTACCTATTATGGCATTTCCATAGCCATTCCGAGATATATTTCCATGCAACTTTCCACCGTTCCGTTCATATGACACGCATTACTTTTGTCATATTGCTTTTTGCATGATCATGTAGTTGACACTGTATTTGTGGCAAGGCCACCTTCATAATTTTCATACATGTCACTCTTGATTCATTGCATATCCCGGTACACCGCCGGAGGCATTCATATAGAGTCATATCTTGTTCTAGCTTTGAGATGTAAATCCATAAAAGTGTGATGATCTTCATTATTAGAGCATTGTCCTAGTGAGGAAAGGATGATGAAGACTATGATTCCCCCACAAGTCGGGATGAGACTTCGGACTTCACAAAAAGAAAAAAAAGAGAAAGGCCAAAGAAAAAAAAGAAAAAACAGGAGAAAAATAAAAAATAAAAAATAAAATGAGAGAAAAAGAGAGAAGGGACAATGCTACTATCTGTTTTCCACACTTGTGCTTCAAAATAGCACCATGATCTTCATGATAGAGAGTCTCATATGTTGTCACTTTCATATACTAGTGGGAATTTTTCATTATAGAACTTGGCTTGTATATTCCAATGATGGGCCTCCTCAAAAGTGCCCTAGGTCTTCGTGATCAAGAAAGTTGGATGCACCCCACTTAGTTTCTTTTGTTGAGCTTTCATATATTTATAGCTCTAGTGCATCCATTGCATGGCAATCCCTACTCACTCACATTGATATCTATTAATGGGCATCTGCATAGCCCATTGATACGCCTAGTTGATGTGAGACTATCTTCTCCTTTTTGTCTTCTCCACAACCACCCTTCTATTCCATATATAGTGCTATGTCCATGGCTCACGCTCATGTATTGCGTGAAAGTTAAAAAAGTTTGAGATTATTAAAGTATGAAACAATTGCTTGGCTTGTCATCGGGGTTGTGCATGATTAAATACTTTGTTTGATGAAGATAGAGCATAGCCAGACTATATGATTTTGTAGGGATAGCTTTCTTTAGCCATGTTATTTTGAGAAGACATGATTACTTTGATTTCTATGCTTGAAGTATTACTATTTCTTATGCCAATATAAACTTTATTTTGTATTCATTTGGTTCTGAACATTCATTCCACAATAAAGGAAATTACATTATGAATTATGCTAGGTAGCATTCCACATCAAAAATTCTCTTTTTATCATTTACCTACTCGAGGACGAGCAGGAATTAAGCTTGGGGATGCTTGATACGTCTCCAATGTATCTATAATTTTTGATTGTTCCATGCTATTATATTACCTCTTTAGGATGTTTATGGGCTTTATTTTACACATTTATATCATTTTTGGGACTAACCTACTAACCGGAGGCCCAGCCCATATTGCTGTTTTTTTGCCTATTCAGTATTTCGAAGAAAAGAAATATCAAACGGAGTCCAAATGGAATGAAACCTTCGGGAGCGTTATTTTTGGAACAAATCTGATCCGGAGAGCCTGGAGTGCAAGTCAAGAAAGCTCTGAGGGCCCCACGAGATAGGAGGGCGCCCCCCTGTAGGGCGTGCCCCCTGTCTCGTGGGCCCCTCGAGCATCCACCGACATACTTCTTCCTCCTATATATACCTACGTACCCGAAAACATCCAGGAGCACCACGAAACACAATTTCCAATGCAGTAACCTTCTGTATCCGCGAGATCCCATCTTGGAGCCCTTGCCGGCACTTCGCCGGAGGGGGAAGCAACCATGGAGGGCCTCTACATCAACATCCTTGCCCCACCGATGAGTTGTGAGTAGTTTACCACAGACCTACGATTCCATAGTTATTAGCTAGATGGCTTCTTCTCTCTTTTTGGATCTCAATACAATGTTCTCCCCCTCTCTTGTGGAGATCTATTCGATGTAATCTCTTTTTGCGGTGTGTTTGTCGAGATCCGATGAATTGTGGGTTTATGATCAAGTTTATCTATGAATAATATTTGAATCTTCTCTGAATTCTTTTATGTATGATTGAGTTATCTTTGCAAGTCTCTTTGAATTATCAGTTTGGTTTGGCCTACTAGATTGATCTTAGCTTTGGGTTCAATCTTGTGGTGTTCTTACCCAGTGACAGAAAGGGTTGCAAGACAGGTATTGTATTGTTGCCATCGAGGATAACAAGATGGGGTTTATATCATATTGCATGTGTTTATCCCTCTACATCATGTCATCTTGCTTAATGTGTTGCTCTGTTCTTATGAACTTAATCTGTAGATGCATGCTGGATAGCGGTCGATGTGTGGAGTAATAGTAGTAGATGCAGGTAGGAGTCGGTCTACTTGTTTTGGACGTGATGCCTATATACATGATCATGCCTAGATAATCTCATAACTATGCGCTTTTCTATCAATTGCTCGACAGTAATTTGTTCACCCACCATAATACTTATGCTATCTTGAGAGAAGCCTCTAGTGAAACCTATGGCCCCCGGGTCTATCTCTTATCATATTTGCTTTCCATCTACCTTTATTTGCATCTTTCCTTTTTGCATATATATCAAAAATACCAAAAGTATATTTATCTTATCATACTATCTTTATTAGATCTCACTTTCGCAAGTGGCCGTGAAGGGATTGACAACCCCTTTATTGCGTTGGTTGCGAGTTCTCAGTTTGTTTGTGTAGGTGCGTGGGACTTTTAAGGACCCTCCTACTGGATTGATACCTTGGTTCTCAAAACTGAGGGAAATACTTACGCTACACTTTGCTGCATCACCCTCTCCTCTTCGAGGAAAACCAACGCAAGCTCAAGACGTAGCAGCTTTCTCTACTTGGATCATATGCACTTATGATTGGAACACTAGAAAGCATCCGCAACTACTAAAGATCATTAAGGTAAAACCCAACCATACACTAAAGTATCAAGTCTCCTTTATCCCATACGCAAACAACCTACTTACTCGGGTCTGTTCTTCTGTCACTCACGCCACCCACCATAAGAAAATCTTAAACATATTGCAAACCCTACAGCGGGAATCCCTCACGCTTGCGCAACACAGAGAGGACCATAGGACAACACCAATAATAAAACATGCAACTCAAACCAATCATAACAATTCATCAATCACCGATAGGACAATGAAAATCTACTCAAACATCATAGGATGGCAACACATCATTGTATAATAATATGAAGCATAAAGCACCATGTTCAAGTAGAGGGTACAGCGGGTTGCAGGAGAGTGGACCACTGAATATAGATGGGGGAAGGTGATGGAGATGTTGGTGAAGAAGGCGGAGGTGTTGGTGAAGATCGCGATGATGATGATGGCCCCCGGCAGCGCTCCGGCGCCATCGGAAGCAAGGGGGAGAGCCCCCCTTCTTCTTCTTCTTCCTTGACCTCCTCCCTAGATGGGAGAAGGGTTTCCCCTCTGGTCCTTGGCTCCCATGGCTTGGGTGGGGCGAGAGCCCCTCCGAGATTGGATCTATCTCTCTGTTACTGCGTTCTCAGATCCTTCCCCTTCACCGTTTCTTTTATATCCGGAGATCCGTAACTCCGATTGGGGTGAATCCTTCGCCCAGATTTTTCTCATAAAATTAGCTTTCCTGCGGAAAAAGAAGAGCGTCAACCGCCTTACGGGTGGCCCAGGAGAGTGCTAGGCGCGCCCCCTGTCTCGTGGCCACCTCGGGCACCGTTTCACGTTGATTCTTCCTCCGGAAAATCCCAAATATTCCAAAATAATTCTCCGTCCGGTTTTATCCCGTTTGGATTCCGTTTGATATGGGGTTTCTGCGAAACATAAAACATGCAATAGACAGGAACTGGCACTGGGCACTGGATCAATATGTTAGTCCCAAAAATAGTATAAAAAGTTGCCAAAAGTATATGAAAGTTGAAAAATATTGGCATGGAACAATCAAAAATTATAGATACGATGGAGACATATCACTTCGGCGTTCGGACAGTCGACAATTTGGTTCTTTTTAGTAAGGAACCGAGTCCAGAATTTCCTGGCTGACTCTCAGGGCTGTTGGATTATGTCACTTAAATCATCAGCATCTGGTGGTTGAACATAAGTGCCCTGGAAGTTATCCAGGAATGCGTCTTCCAGGTTCTCCCAACTGCCAATGGAGTTTGCCGGCAGACTATTGCCAATGCCGAGCCGGTCCCTCGAGTTTTAGTGGGAGGTACTTGATGGCATGTAGATCATCGCCGCGGGCCATGTGAATGTGGAGAAGGAAATCTTTGATCCATACCGCGGGGTCTGTTGTCCCATCATATGGTTCGATGTTCACGGGCTTGAACCCTTCTGGGAATTCATGCTCCATTACTTTGTCAGTGAAGCATTGGGGGTGTGCGGCGCCTCTATGCCGGGCTATATCACGACGCAGTTCAAATGAGTCTGGTCTATTGTATTCGGCCCGGCTGGATTTGTATTTAGTATATCTAGCGTGGCGGTCATCGTCACGCGTTAGGGCGCGCCCCCGTGATCCGTAGATCGATCTTGACTGTCCTGCTTTATTTTCCAATTCGTATCACAGGTCCTGCATGTAGCCCCGGGCCTTCATGTTTTTATTTGTTTGGCGACGGGGTGCGGGCTGGTGTTCGGGCTGATACGCCACTTTGTCTCGGCCACGAGGTGGCCGGTTAGCCGCATCCTGCGCTGGTAGTGTAGGCTCTAGTGCCTCATCCTCGAATTGAGGTAACAACCTGCACCTCGGGTAACTTTTGGTTGGGCGCTCGAGTCTGTATTCCTCGGCTGCCAGGACCTCGGTCCATCTATCAGTTAGCAGATCTTGATGAACTTGAAGCTGCTGCTATTTTTTCTTCAGACTCTTTGAAGTGGCTGTAAGCCAGCGCTTGAAGTGCTCCTACTCGACGGGATCCTCAGGAACAATAAATTCTTCGTTGCCAAAGCTCACCTGGTCTTCAGAGAGGGGCATGTAATTGTCATCCTCCGAGTCTCCATCCATTGCCTGTTCATCAGGGCTAGCTTGCCCATCCTCCCGTTCGGCTTGATCGAAGCTTGGCCGGGCGGGATTGTTTCCGTCTTCGACATCATCCGGAGTGCTATTCCCTCTTGTGCCGGTATCGCTCTTTTTGTTATGGTGGGGTTTAGAGCGGCGCCGCTAACACCGGCGCTTAGATTGCTTCTCTAGAGGGTCACCCTCCGTTGCATCCTTTTGATCCTCGCCATCGTTTTCTCTGGGTGTGTCCACCATATATATATATCATATGATGAGGTGGCTGTCTAGCGCCCTATGGTTGGTGGTTCCTGTTCTTCTCCGGCATCGTTGCCCATACCGTCGATGTCTTCAGAGTCGAGATCAAGCATGTCGGTTAAGTCGTCGACAGTGGCTATTAAGTGGGTGGTGGGTGGGTAACGAATTCCTTCGTCGTCTGCTTCCCACTCCAGCCGGACATATTTCGGCCAAGAGTCTCCTGGCAGGGAGAGAGATTTTAACGAGTTAAGCACGTCGCCCAAGGGCAAGTGCTAAAAGATATCCGTGGAGCTAAACTCCATGATAGGTGCTCAGTCAGATCTGATGGGCACGGATGCGCGCGGTTCAGATCCTATGGCTGGAGACGAGTCCGGGGGTCTGACGACACAGACCTCCTTGGAGGTGAGATCTGTGTTAGGCTCCATCGCCGCTAAGTGTGCGGCCTCCATGGCGGGGTCCATCCACCCATCCTCAGATGGCACGATCTGCTCTGGATTTAAAGCTAGGGCAGCTGCAGGTGCGATCTCCTAAACACCGTCCGATGGCGGATCTAGGTCATGCTCATCGCGACTGTAGGGTGCACCTTTTATGGGCTCAAATCCATCAAAGACCAAGTCTCCGCGGATGTCGGCAGTGTAATTCAGGCTTCTGAACCTGACCTGATGGCCAGGGGCATAGCTATCGATCTGCTCCAGATGGCCAAGCGAGTTGGTCTGCAGTGTGAAGCCGCCGAATACGAAGATCTGTCCGGGGAGGAAAACCTCCCCCCTGCACCGCATCATTGTAGATGATTGAACGAGCCATCAAACCTTACCGTGATGACACAGTGGAACTCTCAATGAAAGAACCAATGTCGGTGTCAAAACCGGCGGATTTCGGGTAGGGGGTCCTGAACTATGCGTTGAAAGCTAATGGTAACAGGAGGCGGGGGACACAATGTTTACCCAGGTTCGGGCCCTCTCTATGGAGGTAATACCCTACTTCCTGCTTGATTGATCTTGATGATATGAGTATTACAAGAGATGATCTACCACGAGATCGTAGAGGCTAACCCTAGAAGCTAGCCTATGATTATGATTGTTCTTCTTGTCCTACGGACTAAACCCTCCAACACCGGAGGGGGCTAGGGTTACATAGAGTTGGTTACAGAGAAAGGAATCTACATATCGGAATTGCCAAGCTTGCCTTCCACGCAAAGGAGAGTTCCACTCGGACACGTGACGAAGTCTTCAATCTTGTATCTTCATAGTCCAACAGTCCGACATAAGCATATAGTCCGGCTGTCCGAGGACCCCCTAATCTAGGACACCCTCATCCATGGCAGCCCTCACGGCACTCGTGACCCGCTTTTGCGCGGGCAAAGATAGCTGGCTACACTACAAAAAATACACACATCCATGACATTTTGGGCCGAACGAAATTTTTTTCTGTCATACATATGACACGTCTATGATGATAATTGTGACAAAACCCGGTATCATCATAGATGTGGTGGGCTCCTACTTCTATGGCAAAAAATCATGACAGAAAATGGGCTTTTCCTCCTGGGCGGGCCGGAGACGCAGCTGCATGACATTCTTTGGGCCGTCCATGACGGAAAAAACTGTGGTAGAAGCGAGGGGGAGGAAAATTTCGGGGAGTTGCCGGTTACGGTGGGAGAGCGATGCGTGTTTCTCTCGTACAGGTATGCGCGTGTGTGCGAGGTGTTGGCTCTAACTGAACCCGAGCGAGGCGTTGGGCTCTAATTGAACCCGAGCGATTGCACTGCAGGCTACGCGTTACTGAACCCGAGCGATCGATCGATGGCTGTTAACTGAACTCGATGGAGCGATTCCTTCGCTACTGCTGCTAACTGAAGCCAATCGATGCTGCCTCTAGGATGAACAGTGAGCATTGACGGGGGGGTTTGGATGAACAGTGAGCGGTGGCGTTGCCTCTGGATGAAAAGGACCCCGTGGTGTGGAGGGCTGGATGAACAGTAGACGGTGGAGGGGTTGCCGTGGAGGGGTGGTTGAACAGGACCCCGTGGTGTGGAGGGCTGGATGAACAGTAGACGGTGGAGGGGTGCCCGTGGAGGGGTAGTTGAACGGTAGCCGGTGGAGTAGTGCGCGGTGGAGGCTGGATGAACAGGAGCCCGTGGAGGCTGGAGGAGGTCGACGGTAGCCCGTGGAGGCTGGAGGAGGTCGACGGTGGAGATGAACAGTATCCCATGGAGTCCCGTTTTGCGGTACGCCACACCCCTCCCGATGAACAGGACCACCGTTTCGACCGTAGGAGGTCCGTTTCGTCCGTTTTGCGGTACGCCACACCCCTCCCGATCAACAGGACCCCCGTTTCGACCATAGGAGGTCCGTTTCCTCCATTTTGCGGTACGCCACACCCCTCCCGATCAACAGGACCCTCGTTTCGACCGTAGGAGGTCCGTTTCCTCCGTTTTGCTGTACGCCACACCCCTCCCGATCAACAGGACCCCGTTCCGGACGTAGGAGGTCCATTTCCTCCATTTTGCGGTACACCAAGCCTCATTTCCATCGCCTGTTCCGTCCAAGCCCTCCCAATGAACACGACCATGCATTCCATTCCTACCCAGCCGGTTGGCTCCCCATGAACACGACGATGACGTTGTTTCTCCGTTCTGACCTAGCCATGTACGTATGCGCGAGTAGGTGTTCGAGACCCTGCCCGTATGTACGTACATGGCCGTATTTTCTTTCTTGCACCCTCGCCGCTATACGTACGTATACATGCTACGTGCGCGCCTCTACATTTACGACACGTGCGCGCCTCTACATCGACCAGTATGTACGTACATGTTCGCGACCAGAATGACAACGCTATGTATGCTTCGACCAGGTGGGTCCCGACTTTCAGGCACTTCCTTGCGTGCAAAGATGTAGCTGGTGGGTCCCAGCAGTCACGGGGGCGAATCGTTTTTTTTTTGCCCGGACGCACTTCCTTGCGTGCGAAGGTGTAGCTGGTGGGTCCCAGCAGTTAGGGGGGAAACGTTTTTTTCGCGAAATACGGTGGCCCGTCCGGTGGGTCCCCACTGTTAGGTGGAGGAATAATTATTTTGCGCATAATAAAGAGGCACTTCCTTGCTGTGGCCGTGGACCCAGCTGTCAGCCTCTCCATGTACAGTCCACGTCCGATGGAAGCTGTTCCTTGACCACGTTGACCACGCAGCGCCGAGAGCACCAGGGCGGTGGACGATGGCGAGGCCTAGGAAGGGGACGACATGGAGCCGGGGAAGATGCGGCAGTATATGCCCACGCGTAGAGGAGTACGAGGGTTCACTGGTTCGCTGCGGTGTGAGGCTGCCGTCGCCGCAGAATAACAGGGGGTGTGGTTGAGTAGAGGGATGGCCTGGCCAGCGGTGGGAGTAGTAGGGGGCGGTGAGGCCTCCGCCGCATCGCAGCCGGCCACGGGAGGCAGGAGCACGAGGCACGACCGGCGCTGGTTTGGGCGGCTGGAGCAAGAAGACTAGAGGTTGAAGAAGCACTATGGCCGTTGGATGGACATCGTACGGTCACTGGAGCTAGAATCGTGCATATTGACTAAGTTGACAAAGCTCTCCGTCCCCGTCAACTTAGTAGGCCCACAAGTCAGCCTGCCACTATACTGGGTCCCAGCTAATAGGGGGAGTATTCTTTTTTTGTGCGTAATAAGGAGGCACTTCCTTGCGTGCGAAGATATAGCTGGTGCGTCCGAGCTGTCAGCGGTGGTGTTTTTTTGCGAAATACTGAGGCCCTTTTGGTGGGTCCCCGATGTCAGGTGGAGGAATCATTATTTTGCGTGTAATAAGGAGGCATTTCCTTGCGTGCGGCCGTGGACCCAGCTGTCGGCCTCTCCACGTATAGTCCACTTCAGATGCATGTCAGTCGTTGACCACGTTGACCAGGCCGCGCCGAGAGCACCAGGGCGGTGGACGACTGCGAGGCCTAGGAAGGGAACGACACGGAGGCAGGGAAGACTCCGCAGTTGTTTCCCACGCGGAGGGGAGTACGACTGAATGAGGGTTTACTGGTTCGTCTGCCGTCGCCAGAGAATAACAGCAGGTGTGGGTGAGTGGAGGGATGGCTAGGCCAGCGATGGGAGTATGGTGGGGTGGTGAGGCCTGCGCGGCAGCACAGCCGGCCGCGGGGAGGAGGGAGCAGGCAGTCCCGCCGGCGCTTGTTTGAGCGGCTGGAGCAGGAAGAGCAGGGATTGAAAAAGCACGGCGGTCGTTCGATGGCCATCCAACAGTCACTGCTTGTGCGTCAACCTATTTTTAGGAAAGCCTCAAATCTGTGGAAAACAGCATTCAACCCATCTGCCATTATTTCTAATAATTTACAGCCCATTTGCTAATTCTTAAGGTTTTTTTTGGAGCCCATATTCTTTTTGTTAGCATTACAGCCCATATTGTGGCCACGATTAAAAAATTATACGAAATTTTGCAGATTTCGGTGTGGTCCGAACTATTTTTAATCCCGAAATTTCGACTCACATTCAAACTAATTTTAAAAATAAATGTATATCAATATAAAATCCAACAAATTCTCCACGCATAAAAATTAATGTAATTTAAAATCTCAAAATGCAAAAAAGATATTTGAAACTAATTGACGGTTTGATGTGTTTTAAAAATGTACAGCCCATTGCTCATTACTGATAGGCCATTTTCTCGGCCAGCCGAATGAAGCTCTCCTCGTCTTGAAAGATTTGCAGCCCAACAGGCCTGACAAAGCGACTTACTTGGCAAATCACAAAAAAACTAGGCTGTGGCCTTGGACCCAGCTGTCAGCCTCTCCACGTACAGTACTCTTCTGATGGAAGTCGGTCATTGACCACATTGACGACGCCGCGCCGAGAGCACCAAGGCGGTGGACGACGGTGAGGCCTAGGAAGGGGACGACGCGGAGCCGGGGAAGACGCGGCGGTGGATGCCCACGCGGAGAGGAGTACGAGGGTTTACTGGTTCGGCTGCGGCGTGAGGCTGCTGTCGCCGCAGAATAACAGGGGGTGTGAGTGAGTAGAGGGATACCTTGGGCCAGCAGTGGGAGTAGTAGGGGGCGGTGAGGCCTCTGCGGCATCACAGCCGGCCACGAGAGGCAGGAGCACGCGGCACGACTGGCGCTACTTTGGGAGGTTGGAGCAAGAAGACCAGAGGTTGAAGAAGCACTATGGTCGTTGGATGGACATCGTACGGTCACTGGAGCTAGAATCGTTCATATTGACTAAGTTGACAAAGCCCTCCATCCTCGTCAACTTAGTAGGCCCACAAGTCAGCCACCCACTATGGTGGGTCCCAGCTAGCAGGGGGTATTCATTTTTTGGTGCGTAATAAGGAGGCACTTCCTTGCATGCGAATATAGCTGGCGGGTCCGACCTGTCAGCGGGGGGGGGGGGGGGGGACGTTTTTTTCGTGAAATACAGAAGCCCTTCCCACGTACAGTGCACGTACAGTGCGTGATAAGGAGGAACAATCCTTGCGTGCGACCATGGACCTCGTGGGTCCCAGCCATTTGTCTCTCCACGTACAGTCCTCTTCCGATGACTCTCGTATGTTGACCACGTCGCGCCGAGCGCACCGAGGCGGTGGACGACGGCAAGGCCCCCGGACTGGAACGACCCGGAGATGGGGAAGATGCGGCAGTGGAGTCGCAGACGGAGAGGAGTGGGAAACTTGACTGGTTCGGGTGTGGGGTGGGCCTACACTCGGCAGAGAATAACAGGAGGTGCGGAGTGGAGGGATGGCTTGGCCGTCGGCGGGGTAGCGTTTCGCTGAGGAGCGCAAAATACCGCCGCTGGACGCTGAACGCTGGAGCAGGCGGTTCCGGCAGCACTGGGGGAGGAAGATGAGAGATTGAAGAAGAATGCCGGTCGTTGGATGTAAATCCAACGCCTTCTTAGGCTTCGACCTACTGGCCCATGTGTCAGCCAGTCCATTTGTTTTTTTAGCCCATTTGGTGGGCTAGGTGAAACAATGATGTAGCATCTATGCAGCCCGTTTAAATCCCATTTGCATTTTTCTCGAAATCCACGGACTTGCTGGGCTGGGTGAAAATATCATGTTGGGCTAGACGGAGAAATGTTATAAAAACATAAACACATGATTGCACGTCAGTAAAATCTTTGCAAGCTTATGTACGCAATCACTAGGAGTTAATTGGCAAGTTATATATAAACAATTATTATTATTATTATTTTGTAAGAACTTTCAACTTACGAAATAAAATATCATTTTAATTTGATGAGTTAATAGTACGTGGGGTATTATTATTTTTTAGGCTAGACGTGGGACAGTTGAGTTAGTTCTAGGGGAAAGTACTAGTAGAAAACTTAGTTTACATCGAAAAAGAAAGTGGGAGAAAATTCAGAGACCTGCTGGGTCCACCTGAGGAGAGGAATATGTTGGGAGGAAGGAGATTCGAAGCACGGCAGCCAAGTGAACTAGTTTTTTTTACGGACAAGTGAACTAGTTTACATACATTAGCAAATAGCCACTAAAAAAAGCAATTAGGTTAATGGGTTCTTAAAAGAAATATTTCGGACAAAACAGATAATTACGACACATAGGCTAATGCATGAAACACTCAGATGATAAAGGTGCTTATAAACAGATAAAGTACAACATCTAGACCTTCCTGGCACGCTTGATCATGACGCTGCGGCTGTCCGTGTACTCGTGGTTACTGGAAGCAGACACGCCCTCATGTCCAAGATCTGCCTGTACATGTCGTAGCATGCGTATGCGTCCTTGGCCGCGTAGGTTATGTAGGCTAGATTCAGAGGTACCTCCCACGTGTTCAGGTCGTCTTCTTTCACGTTGGCATATCAGGGGTCGATGATGGTCTCAGCGAGGTCAACCACGGAGTCCTTCTCCTGCCCGTTGCTGATGATCTTGTATTGCTTCTAGATGTCGACAAGCTTGTTGCACCAGATGGCCGAATCGTCGCGTTCTTCCTTCTCTCCACCGTAGCGAAGGTGCAGTCGGCGCTGCTGATGAAACGGGCGAATGCTCCAGAACCTGGTGCAGCCATAGGACTGAGGCGAGGCAGAGCTTCACCGAGTCCGTATCGTTGGTGTACATCACATTCAACTTGGTGCAGCCATAGGACTGAACGGCGAACTAACTCCTTGCTGAAGTCCATATCCAGCAGGCTCACCCCTCGGATTGCCATTGGAGTCTCTTCGAGTGAACGAGTGTGTAGGCGGCGGCAGCAGTTCGTTTTTCAGCTCTTGGGGAACTGGATTCAACAGTAAGCTGAGTGTGTATAGGCGAGAAGAGTTACTACCCCTCCCTCGCACGTTCGGCAGAAGATGCACCCTCCGCACATTCAAACACCTCCATTAAGAAACCTACTCTAGCCACACGTCGGTTCACGAGCGGGTCTGTATTGGTACTGTAATAATAGGAGTTAGTGGTCACTTTACTTAAATTTAATTAGCTTTAGTATAAATTTATACTTAAAACAAGCAATGCATTGGCTCGTTCTATCAGTGCCACGGGATCAACATGCACAACAATTAGAATTATTATTCTCAGGAAGCACACGATCAGCACATTTGTCGCACTTTCACAAAGATAATACTACCAAGTTTGAACTGTTTGTTATGGTTGCTGTCCTCTGCATCATCATGCCGTGTTTCCCAGCTTGCATGATTCAGAACCAACAAATAAGATCCAAATAATAAGTACAACAAAGATGCCTACACATCTCATTGATTCCCAGCTTGCAAGATTCAGAACCAATAAATAAGATCCAAATAATAAGTACAACAAAGATGCCTACACGTCTCATTGATTCCCAGCTTGCAAAATTCAGAATCAACAAACAAGATTCAAATAATAAGTACAACAAAGATGCCTACACATCTCACTGATTACCAGCTTGCAAGATTCAGAACCAACCCATTAGAGCCTTTTGATAAAGTGAATATCGGGATTAAATCCATCTTGGCTAGCCATGTCATACAATCGAAGAACTTGGCGAATGCTCTTGACCGTCACAACATCTATAGTAGAGTATTCCTGTTTGCATAGCACAAACAAGGAGACACGAGAGCATGATTTTGCTTTAGTTGAACCATTTTGTGCAGTTCCACCAAAATTGAGAGATGTTGCTCTTGACCGTCACAACATCTGTAGTAGAGTATTCCTGTTTGCAGAGCATGTTTGCATAGCACAAACAAGGAGACAGGAGAGTATGGTTTCACTTTAGTTTAACCATTTTGTGTAGTTCCACCAAAATTGAGAGATGTTGCCCACGTGACATTTTAGTTGAACTGCACAAGACACTCATTCCAAAAAAAGTGTTTTGTGCAGTTCACCAAAAGGTCACAATAGCAACAAGGTGAAATGGATATCCCTATCTGCACAAAATGATAGAAAGTAAACAGTTGCTGGTCAATAAGAATATACGAAACATATACAAAATGAAAAGAAGCATCTTAACTATGTTCATGGCAATCACGCAAGGACAGTAGAAATTTTAAAACGTCAGCAATGCTTCATGTTACCAGAAGCATTACGATCAACAATGAGATTCCTCAGATATGGGATTACTTTAATGGTGGCATTGCTTGTTTACCAGACACAATAAATCAACATCAGCTAGAGAGTTGGTTTAAGGGCATGGGACCGTGGGGACACCAGGACACTCAGCAGCGTAAAGGAGCAACTTACTTATCATACTGGGGAAAACAGCAAGAATGCCATTTGTAACACAGTTTGATTGCATCTTATCACTGGAGGCATTAGATTAACAATAACACTGGTTAGACATGTCCCTAAGGTAAAAGTGTAATCGCTTCATTTTACATGTGCCCTTACAGCAAAAGGTTGGTTTACCCGCAAAAAAACAGCAAAAGGTTGGTATAAGGACATGGACAGTGGACGCATCAGCACAATGTACCTACAAGGAGGCATAAAGTGGTGATGCCGAGCTTGTTCATGCTATGTGAGGGCAGCAAACCTAATCCTGGAGACCTTTTACTATGTGAGGGCAACAAATCTAATCATGGAGGCCTTTTACTATGTGAGGGCAGCAAATCTAATCCTGAGACCTTTTACTATGTGAGGGCAGCAAATCTAATCCTGAGACCTTTTACTATGTGAGGACAGCAAATCTAATCCGAGACCTTTTACTATGTGAGGGCAGCAAATCTAATCCTGGAGACCTTTTACTATGTGATGGCAGCAAATCTAATCCTGGACATACTCTGTTGACTTGTCCACCAGCCGCCACTTTCTATCCTTTTTTCAACCAATAATAGATCTATTCCTTATCCAGTTTGTACTGCGTTTTCCCATTATTTCCCTTTTCAACCAAGAGACCGGTTGGGTATCCGGTCTCTACTACTTTCACCATATTATTTCCTCTTTGAATCAAGTCCTAGATTCATGCTACAATCTTCTCCCCTTTCTTCGATGTTTGAACAAAGCCCTTGATTCGAATGCATGAAGTAGCTTTACCTCTAATAATACTAAAAATTTAGGTGGCTTTGGAAGAGATGATGGGAGTAGAAAAATATGCACATGCAGACACGTGGGGAGCTGGGGCAGTAGAGCAAGGCCGCTTTCGAAGAACTTATACCTGAGGGTCGCCGGGATGTCGGCGGCGGCAAGTCAGATCTGCGGACAATACGGCAGGGAGGAAGAAGGGTCGGAGGACCTCCTGAGTCGGTGCTGTCTCGGAGAGAACGGCATGGGCAGAGGATCGGGCCCCTCCGGCAGCTGTGGGTTTCCTCCCTCGGCGGTGATGACCGCGTGAATGATGCACCTTTTAGTCCTCTACACACACCGGCCGAAGCGATCCGGACGGATCTGTGACCAGCGGTGAGCAGAGAGAAAATGTCGCTACCGCTGTCTTGTTTATATCTGGAGAGGATGAGAGAATGAAGAGAGAAACCCTAGTAAAGCAAGCGCTCAGGCCCCTGCGTCCATATATACTGGAGTGATTATCTTTTTTCTCTCCACAACAAGCGTTTCAATTTGTGTACGTGGCATTAAAGAAAAGAAACTCTCTATTTAAGGTGACTACTCTACGACTCCTACTTACTACTACAGTACTACCTCCGTCCTGGTTTATAGGTCCCTTTTATAGTTTGTGCCAAATTTTGACTAAAGATTTAACTAACAAAATGTTAATGCATGTCAAGAAAAATTATCCCATTGGATTCGTATTTGAACATAGTTTTGAAAAATATAATGTTTGGTGACATGCGTGAACATTTTCTTAGTTTAATCCATGGTCAAAATTTGGCACGAAATACAATGGGGACCAATAAACCCGGACAGAGGTAGTATTGTTCACTTGTGCTCCCTGCCCCTCCATTCATTGAACAACCCCACGGGTGAATAAGAGGGTGCTTGGATACGTTTTAGTCCCATGACTAAAAGTAGTGGGACTAAAACTTGCTAGCCTCACCCATGCTTGGATCCAAATACTAAAGAGGCTAAAATCAAGTTATTGAGCATTTATTATCCTCCAAACCCTCCAATCCAGAACTCGCATGTGTTAAAGGAGATGAATTAAATGAGGAGAAAGAGGGCTAATACATATTTTAGTAGGTTTCCTATGACTAAATTTTTTTAGCCTCAAGACTAGTCGTAGCCTCTCTTTAGTCAGGGGTGCTTGGAACTTTAGCCTCTAAAAGCGACTATTTTTAGTCAGACTAAAAATAGTCCCTTGGATCCAAGCACCCTCCAAACATACAGTAAGTACTGTATTTATATAGAACGAACAAGCTCGAACTATTTTCGCGTAGTTAAAAGTTGAGGGCGGGGCTTTTCCCGGGCAGTACGCGCGGCAGATTTCGGGTAGGCGGTTTAACAGAGAGGCGAGGAGGGTGAGCGACTGGGGCTGTGCGATTTGACGGCGCGTTACTGCTGGAAAGACTTGTGATATGACCACTCACTATAGTCATGAATTACTGGTGCTCCGACCGGGGTGATGCCCCCCTTCCGTTCCGCGCTCTAATCTGGTGCATGACACGTCGACCCGGATGCTGGCTCTCCCACATGTCGGAGTAGTAAGAAGGAGCAAAGAATGATGCGGTATATACTAGTACTATACTACTCCCTCCGTTCCTAAATATAAGTCTTTGGAGAGATTTCACTATGGACCACATACGGAGAAAAATGAGTGAATCTACACATAAAATGCATCTATATACATCCGTATGTGGTCCACAATGAAATATCTACAAAGACTTATATTTAGGAACAGAGGGAGTACTACTCAGGTCGGAGGAGTGCGAACCACGGCAGCCCAGTGAACCAGTCGTGCGAACCACGGTAGCCCAGTGAACCAGCAGTAGAAAACAATAATGTGGTGATATGGCCATAAAAACAATGTGCTACGGTCCACACTGTAGCATGTACAGTAACACTCCTCTTTGTTTGGATCCCTGAGTTAGAGCTAGTTTGGGTTTAAATATCCTCAAATTATCGAAACAAGAGGGGTTAGTTTGAGCTAGTTTGCTCTAACCCAGCTAAAAAAACTAGCCCGGTGGAGAGGTTCTAATTGGTTTAGTTATCCTGGGCCCACTAAAAGAGAACTACAAAAATCTCACCTGCCAGCACCAGACCGCTCCCCTAGAAAAATCTCACCTGCCCGCACCAGATCGCTCCCCCCTCTCGCACGACTCCTCTCTGTTCCCCATAGGGCCGCTTGCCCAAGTGCCGCTCGCCCTCTCTCTACTCCGGCTGCCCTCTCCTTCCGGCCTCCGCCGCCCTACTCCGGCCGCCCTCTCCCTCCGACCTTCGAAGGTCGCCCCGCTCCCGCTTCACCAGTCGTTTTTCTCCCTCTGTCGTGCGCGGCGGCGGCGCATCTACCAGGGAGGTCGCGAGAGGGGTGAGTTTGTTCGTTCCTTCTCTGTCTCATGGCCATATCATTGATCTTGCTTGCTCTAGCGCTAATTCTGATTTGGAAAAGTAGATCCTGATCAAACTTGCTATAGATTTGTGGTGCACGCATGGAATTGTTTGATGTTGCTTGAGGAGGTAATAAATCTTTCTAGAGGCCCAAAGATTCAGGTGACCTTTCTAGGTATTTCAATTTCAGGCTTGCATTATTTGTAGAGGCCCAAAGATTCAGTTCACCTTTCTTGGTATTTCAATTTCAGGCTTGCATTGTTTCTAGAGGCCCAAAGATTCAGTTCACCTTTCTAGGTATTTGAGTTTCAGGCTTGCATTATTTCTAGAGGCCCAAAGATTCAGTTCACCTTTCTAGGTATTTTAGTTTCAGTCTTGCATTATATCTAGAGGCCCAAAGATTCAGTTCACCTTTCTAGGTATTTCAGTTTCAGGCTTGCATTATTTCTAGAGGCCCAAAGATTCAGTTCACCTTTCTAGGTATTTAAGTTTCAGGCTTGCATTATTTCTATAGGCCCAAAGATTCAGTTCACCTTTCTAGGTATTTCAGTTTCAGGCTTGCATTATTTCTAGAGGCCCAAAGATTCAGTTCACCTTTCTAGGTATTTTAGTTACAGGCTTGCATTATTTCTAGAGGCCCAAAGATTAAGTTCCCAGTCGGCGGCAAGCGGCCTTGCTACCCATGCCGGTGTCGACCTCAACTCGCAAGGGCCGGCGTCGGAGGGGTTCCCGGGGCTTGGGCTCTACAGAGCCTTCCTCCAGAGCGACGATGGCGAGCTCCTCCCTCGGTGCGTGAGGGGCTCCGGGCTCCCTCCCTATCGTGAACAACTTCCGTGATGAGTTAGCTCATTCTTTGTTTCATGAAGTGTTTTTTTATTTTGTGAAGCTTGATTGATGACTTGTATGTCTAAGTGGGATATCTCATTTGTATGGACAAAGTAAAAATTATCATGTTTTGCATGCTTGATTGTATAGATGGTTCGTTTATGTCAATTGTGAGCGGGAGGAGGCCACAGAAGAGACGGCCACACCAAGAGGGTGCTTGGATCCAAGGGAATTATTTTAGTCTGACTAAAAATAGGGTCCAAAGTAGTCAAATGATTGAGATAGAGCATTTATTGTCAATCTAACCCTGCCATCCATACACCTCTTTGCTTTAGAGTTAGTTCAGGGTTAGAATCTAACTCTAACCTCTAACTGAGTTAGAGTTCTCCTTGTCTCGGTTCATCGCCATCATACTTTCCTCATTCCTGTGTTTTCAGTATCCTGCGAATCAAAGAGGCCCGTTTTTCGGGAAAAATCAAAGAGGCCCTTAGACTGGTTTAGGTCCGGTCATTTTTTATAAATGTGTTATGTCCAAAATTTAATGAACGTGCTCCGGTTTCCATGAAAATAATCCGGTTTCATGTAGTAATTCATTGATTTATTTATTCTTCTGCGGGGGGTTTGCATGTAATTCGTGATGTCTGAAATGTAAAGTACCCCGGCATATGCTCCGAGTCGTGCATGCACTACGACCCAGATGCTCTATGTCCCACATGTCGGCCAATGGGAGCACGTGGAAATAGCCTAGGAGTACATATAGGAGGATAAATCCGTCAAAAATATGTACTGTGAAGCATAGCCGCGGTTCGAAAAGTAGACCTAAAGTGATGACAACGATAGGTCGCACGCACCCAACTAGTGGTACTAGACATACGACTAATTTTTCCCTCAAAAAAAGAGGCACGAGTGCTCAGTACTCCTATTCTATAAACACGAGTCCCATCTAACAACAGCGTCCGTGCTACAGCTAGCCCTCCTCCCTCGTTTCTCTCTTCTAACTCTAAACTCGGTCGACGCCCGGTGGGTGGGGTGGGTTTGCTCAACTGCGGCCCCACCTCACAGTGAAAACGTTACGACTGGAATAAAAAATGCCATATACTCCCTCCGTTCATAAATATAAGCCTTTTTAGATACTACTTCAAATGGAATACATCATACAGATGTATGAAGACATAGTTTAGAGTGTAGATTCACTCATGTTGCTCTGTATGTAGTAGTCACTTGCTGGAATCTTTAGAAAGACTTATATTTGGGAATGGAGGGAGTACTATACTAATAAAACATTAAGGCCATGAGGCGATGCAGTGCTGGTTACAGGAGGCAAGAAGAAGAGATGCATCCATCGACGACGTCCACCTCCTCGACCAGGGCGCCGGCCCACCGAACAGCGCCTAAGTAGCAGCGGCTTTCGTGGCCAGGTCGACGTGCTTCTGAACAATGGCGTCCAAAGATTCCAGCCGCTGGAACAAGGCCAACGCCTTTCTGTCCTCGCTTGCCTTGTAGTGGCCTATGTAGACGATTTCCTCGTAGACGTGGATGTGCAGGTCGACGGTTTCTTGCATGGCGTGGCATTGCGCGGCGAGTGCAGCCTCGAGGTGCACATTCTTCGTCGCGACCTCCGCCACCTGCAGGGCCACCAGGGCTTGAAAGAGTTCGTCACCATGTAGGCCGATGAGGGTGGCAGGAAATGAGGAGCTTGGCGCGCGGGCTGGAGCAGTACGGCAAGGTCGTCCGCGCGCTTCTTGACGGCGGTGAACTTGCGGATGGAGTTGACCATCATGTCGTCCATGCGAGAGGCGAAGCCGGCGTCGGCGAGGGCTACGATGCCTGCAGTCGCCAGCACCGTCTGGAAACGCTGCACGGTGCGGGGCCGCAGGCCGACGCCTTGGATGATTTGGCACAGCCGACTGCCGCTCGCGTCTATCGCCTCCAAAGGTGCTTGTGGCTTCTGGTCACTTGGTCTTGGATTGGAGTGAGCAGTGTTTCCCAGAGACTTGGGAGTAGATGGATTGGAGTGGTGGGGCGCCTTTATTATATGAGAGTCCAAACTCTGTTGCATTCACATCGTGCTGGCTCTAGTCTGCTTCTCCAATTAATTCCCTCTGCATGTAATTGAGGATGCATCATTGAACTTTCAACGTCTCGGGAACCGCTACCCTCTTCCTCCTTGGCATTCAAGCACCTATGGACCTATCGACGACGAGGTGCCTATGGTGACTTTGTAAATTTCAAGATGATAGTGCCGTGCGTGTGTGTGTTCATAGGGGTGAGTGTATGCGCGTGTATATGAGCGCTTGCGTCTGTACCGTGTCAAAAAAAACGTAAATGTGTGTCAAAAAGAGACTAGTCAGTATACTCAATATTGTGCACCTCGGAGAGGAACTTCACTCATTTTGCTCCATATGTAATCCGTCTCGGTGTAGTCTAGTCACTTGTTGAAATCTCTAGAAGGGCAAATACTCCTTTCTGGTTTATAGGGCTATACTAGCAAGCAGTTGTACGTACTAGTACAATAGTGGGCTGACATAGCAATTTTGTCTCATGCAAGAGCCTGGCTATATGCGTGCTCCAATGTTCGCAACTGCAATATTCGGTTTGCGCTTGGCTCTTCGCCTCTTCTAGAAGACGAACAATGATGTTACTACTACTGCTTCTACAGTGTCAAATCCACTGCTGCATGTCCGTCCACGGTGAGCGGGACGGATAGCTTGTTGTAGAAGTACTACTAATAAGCAAAAGCCTGTCCTCGTTTGCGAGCAACCACGCGCATGGGCGAGGGAGAAGCGTGTAGTAAAATCAAGCTTCTCCTCGTTCTACGAGTTGACGTGACACAACATAGCACTATCCCCACATGCTTGCCTCTAAACTTGGCTGAAAGACCCGTAGTGTACAATATATTTGCTGCAACCTCTAACATTTACCCACCACAAATTAAAATATATGTGGCCGTATGCATCGTTCTGATGCAGAGGCCGGGGAGTCCCCCCTTTTTGAAAAAAACAAATTAAAATATATATTCCAATCTTGACCAGATGAGCGTGCAAACTACAATCACCAGGGTGACAGGTAGGGCCAGAAGACTATTTTAATTTAAAAAAAAAACTTCGAGACGGCCACATAGCATGGAGCTGACCCCAACGATTTTAAGCTTACATGCACGGTACATGCTATCTAGACTACTCTACACATGAAACTGCCACACGAGCGTCTGGGCTGCGCTTGGCCCTTCGCCTCTTCCGGAAGTCGAACAATGATGGTGTTCTACTGCACTGGAGGAGTACTACAGTACGCTTCTGGCCATCTGGCACCGATTGAACTGTTGCATGTCCATCGCGTGCGGGATGGAGAGCGTGTAGCGAAAGCTTCTCCTAGTCTTGCCAGCCACCACGCTCATGGGCGAGGGAGGGACGCTCTTGTCTTTGCGTGTATGACAGGTGGGCCCGACAGGTGTGTGGCCAACCTGTCTTACAGCCAAAGGCAGGTGTAGTTAAGTCCGCGAGGGAGAGGATAATCAAACTTCTCGTTGATGTACGAGTTGACGCGACACATCAAAGCACTGCACTCGATATATTTCAATAATTTGTGTTTACCGATGCATTAATTACAATGCATGCATGCATGCCGTGACTCTTCTTTTGATAGTACTTGCATGTGTTGATTTAATGCACCTTGAAGGATGGTTGTGCACAAGGAGGGCGAGATCATGCAGACCGAACAGGAACAGGACCCGATGATGGAGCTCTCTAAGGTCTCGATGGACCTCACCGTGCTCCACTGCCCCTTGTGCCTCCACCCCTTGACGCCTCCAGTGTATGAGGTTCGAATACACCTCGTCCGTTCGGCTGATTGAGCAAGGTGCAGGTTTCTTGATTGATGTGTTGTTGGATTGATTTCTGCAGTGCAAGGAAGGGCACCTGGCCTGCGCGGACTGCCGCGTCGAGCGCCCCGGGAACCAGCGGAAGTGCCAGAAGTGCGAGCGCGGCGGTGGCTTCGACGTGCGGAACACGGCGGTGGACTCTGTCCTTTTGTCGGTGAGGGTGGAGTGCCCGCACGAAGGCTATGGGCTCTACGTCACTTACCACAAGCTCGCCGATCACCAGAGCGTGTGTCCGCTCGCGCCCTGCAAATGCCCCGTGCCCGTCTGCGGCTACGAAGGCCCGTCGCCGGCGCTCTACCACCACATCAGCACCACGCATCCCATGCCCGTGCAAAGGATCCAGTACGGCAAGGTGCTCCAGCTGCAAGTGCCACTGTCAAAGCCACGGCTCTTGCCGTTCGCGAAGGAGGACCGCTGCACGTTTTTCTTGGTCGGCGGCGTGCTCGACATCGGCGCGCCTATCACCATGTCGGTCGTCTGCATCAGAGCAGGGGCGTCCCCACTGCCGCACTAGGCCAAGCTGTGGGCGAACGGCCCGCCGGGGGAGCCCAAAGGCACGACCGACGCCGTCAAGGTGGAAATGGAGGTGACAAGCAGCAAGGATCCCGGCGATGTCGACGTGCAGGAGCTGACCTTCTTGACAGTTCCGCCCAAGCTGCTGGCCGGGGCTAAGCTTGTGTCCCTCCATATTCAGATTGAAAAGCTTACGTCCTAAATGTTTCGACAGTGCCTTCTGTTTATCTTAGTAATATGCTAATATAGGGATTACCTTTGTCTACTTTAGCTTAAGAAATGGTGGGTTTTGGTGGTGCTGCAGCAATTACTTCGACATCAGATCAGAATTTCCAACAGTCGAACGGATATTTTGTGTCTGTTGGATATAAAGTTTCTTTGGGTAAGAAATACTACTTGTCATCAAAATGGATAAAAGGAGATGTATATAGACGTATTTTAGTTCTAGACACGTCCCTTTTATCCATTTTGATGACAAGCACTCCCTCCGTTCCACAATACACGCCTTCCATTTGTCAAAATATAGATGTATCTAGACATGTTTTAGTATATAGGTACATCCATGATAGAGCCAATCGGATGGTTGAGAACACTACAATTCGTAGCTACAGATGCGTGTGTGACTCCCAGATGCAGAGGCCGGGGGTCATCCTCCTTTTCAAGAAAAAACAGACGCATGTGTGAGAGGACGAGTGCGTGCGTGCACCTCTTCTCTTCCTGTATAACGTACTACTAAACTCAGAGTACAAGTTTTTGTGGGTGGCAGGATGGTGCGTGCGAGAAGTCTCGAGAGATAGGTTTAATGTGTCCGAAAAAAGGACTAGCCTAGAGCTCGCCACGCGGCTATTCCTGTCGAACGCCCCATTAACCATAAGACATGTATACGACGGTGCCAGTTATTGCACGCACATCATGTCTACTACACAACCTTCTTCTTGTAGACGTTGTTGGGCCTGCAAGTGCACAGGTTTGTAGGACAGTAGCAAATTTCCCTCAAGTGGATGACCTAAGGTTTATCAATCTGTAGGAGGCGTAGGATGAAGATGGTCTCTCTCAAACAACCCTGCAAACAAATAACAAAGAGTCTCTTGTGTCCCCAACACACCCAATACAATGGTAAATTGTATAGGTGCACTAGTTCAGTGAAGAGGTGGTGATACAAGTTCGATATGGATGGTAGATAAAGGTATTTGTAATCTGAAATAATAAAAACAGCAAGGTAACAAGTGATAAACGTGAGCATGAACGGTATTGCAATGATAGGAAACAAGGCCTAGGGTTCATACTTTCACTAGTGCAAGTTCTCTCAACAATAATAACATAGATAGATCATATAACAATCCCTCAACATGCAACAAAGAGTCACTCCAAAGCCACTAATAGCGGATAACAAACGTAGAGATTATGGTAGGGTACGAAACCACCTCAAAGTTATCCTTTCTGTTCTATCTATTCAAGAGTTCGTAGTAAAATAACATAAAGCTATTCTTTCCGCTCGATCCATTATATAGTTCATACTAGAATAACACCTTAAGACACAAATCAACCAAAACCCTAATGTCACCTAGATACTCCATTGTCACCTCAAGTATCCGTGGGCATGATTATACGATATGCATCACACAATCTCAGATTCATCCAACCAACATAAAGTACTTCAAAGAGTGCCCCAAAGTTTCTATTGGAGAGTCAAGAACGTGTGCCAACCCCTATGCATAGGTTCCCAATGTCACGAAACCCGCAAGTTGATCACCAAAACATACATCAAGTGGCACATGATATCCCATTGTCACCACAGATAATTACGGCAAGACATACATCAAGTGTTCTCATAAAGACTCAATCCGATAAGATAACTTCAAAGGGGAAACTCAATTCATCACAAGAGAGTAGAGGGGGAGAAACATCATAAGATCCAACTAAAATAGCAAAGCTCGGGATACATCAAGATCGTATCACCTCAAGAACACGAGAGAGAACACGAGAGAGAGAGAGAGATCAAACACATAGCTACTGGTACATACCCTCAGCCCCGAGGGTGAACTACTCCCTCCTCGTCATGGGTAGCGTCGGGATGATGAAGATGGCCACCGGTGATTGGATCCCCCTCCGGCAGGTGCCGGAACAGGGTCCTGATTGGTTTTTGGTGGCTACAGAGGCTTGCGGCGGCGGAACTCCCGATCTATCTTCTGTTCTGGAAGTTTAAGGGTACATAGGTATATATGGGTGAAGGGGGTACGTCGGTGGAGCTACGGGGGCCCCACGAGGTAGGGGGAGCGCCCAGGGGTGGTGGGCACGCCCCCCACCCTCGTGGGCAGCCCGTATCTCCCCTGACGTGCACTCCAAGTTCCCTGGGTTGCTTTCCTTCCAAAAACAACTTCTCCAATTGATTTCGTATCGTTTTGACTCCGTCTGATATTCCTTTTCCTCGAAACACTGAAATAGGCATAAAATAGCAAATCTGGGCTGGGCCTCCGGTTAATAGGTTAGTCCCAAAAATAATATAAAAGTGGATAATAAAGCCCAATATTGCCTAAAACAGTAGATAAAGTAGCATGGAGCAATCAAAAATTATAGATACGTTGGAGACGTATCAAGCATCCCCAAGCTTAATTCCTGCTCGTCCTCGAGTAGGTAAATGATAAAAAAGAATTTTTGATGCGGAGTGATACTTTGGCATAATTTCAATATAAATCTTCTTATTTGTGATATGAATATTCAGATCCGAAAGATTCAAGACAAAAGTTCATATTGACACAAAAATAATAATACTTCAAGCGTACTAATCAAAGCAATAATGTCTTCTCAAAATAGCATGGCAAAAGAAAGTTCATCCCTACAAAATCATATAGTTATTCGTTAGGCTATGCTTCATTTTCGTCACACAAAGATGTTCCCAACTTCTATACCCCCGATAAAAAGCCAAGCAATTGTTTCATACTCAAATAATCTCAGACTTTTTCAACCTTCACGCAATACATGAGCGCGAGCCATGGATATAACACTATGTGTGGAATAGAATATGATGACGGGTGTCGGTGTCAAAACCGGCGGATCTCGGGTAGGGGGTCCCGAACTGTGCGTCTAGGCGGATGGTAACATGAGACAAGGGACACGATGTTTTTACCCACGTTCGGGCCCTCTCGATGGAGGTAAAACCCTACTCCTGCTTGATTAATATTGATGATATGGGTAGTACAAGAGTGGATCTACCACGAGATCAAGGAGGCTAAACCCTAGAAGCTATCCTATGGTATGATTGTTGTAATGGTTGTTCGTCCTACGGACTAAAAGCCTCCGGTTTATATAGACACCGGAGAGGGCTAGGGTTACGCAGAGTCGGTTACAATGGTAGGAGATCTTCATATCCGTATTGCCAAGCTTTCCTTCCACGCCAAGGAAAGTCCCATCCGGACACGGGACGAAGTCTTCAATCTTGTATCTTCATAGTCTTGGAGTCCGGCCGATGATGATAGTCCGGCTATCCGGACACCCCCTATTCCAGGACTCCCCCTAGTCCAGTTCAAGGGGGTGTCCGGATAGCCGGACTATCATCATCGGCCGGACTCCAAGACTATGAAGATACAAGATTGAAGACTTCGTCCCGTGTCCAGATGGGACTTTCCATGGTGTGGAAGGAAAGCTTGGCAATACGGATATGAAGATCTCCTACCATTGTAACCGACTCTGCGTAACCCTAGCCCTCTCCGGTGTCTATATAAACCGGAGGGTTTTAGTCCGTAGGACGAACAACCATTACAACAATCATACCATAGGATAGCTTCTAGGGTTTAGCCTCCTTGATCTCGTGGTAGATCCACTCTTGTACTACCCATATCATCAATATTAATCAAGCAGGAGTAGGGTTTTACCTCCATCGAGAGGGCCCGAACGTGGGTAAAAACATCGTGTCCCTTGTATCCTGTTACCATCCGCCTAGACGCACAGTTCGGGACCCCCTACCCGAGATCCGCCGGTTTGACACCGACATCGGTGCTTTCATTGAGAGTTCCTCTGTGTCGTCACGGATAGGCTTGATGGCTCCTTCGATCATCAACAACGACGTAGTCCAGGCTGAGACTTTTCTCCCAGGACAGATCTTCGTATTCGGCGGCTTTGCACTGCGGGCCAATTCGCTTGGCCATCTGGAGCAGATTGAAAGCTACGCCCATGGCCGTCAGGTCAGATTTGGAAGTCTAAACTTCACGGCTGACATCCGCGGAGACTTGATCTTCGACGGATTCGAGCCATAGCCGAGCGCGCCGCACTGTCACGATGGGCATGATTTAGCTCTGCTGCCGGACAGTGCCCTGGTGGCCGCACATGAGTCCGCTCCGACCCTTAGTCCAGAGCCGACCACGCAGACCGAGTTCGGGTGGCTAGACACCGCCTCGGGGGCTGCAACCTCTACGGCAATGGAGCCGAATACTGACCTTGTCCCTTGTAAAGCTCGTGACTCCGAGGTGCCGGACTCCTCGCCGGACTCCGAACCTCCTACGCCCCTACCAATCGAATCCGATTGGGCGCTGATCATGGAGTTCACTGCTGCGGACATCTTTCAGCACTCACCCTTTGGCGACATCCTGAATTCGCTAAAGTATCTCTCGTTATTAGGAGAGCCCTGGCCGGACTGTGGTTAGGATGGTTGGGATGCGGACGACGAAGAAATTCAAAGCCACCCACCACCCACTTTGTAGGCACTGTCGACGATCTAATCGACATGCTAGATTATGACTCCGAAGACATCGACGGTATGGATGACGATGCCGGAGACGACCAAGAACCAGCGCCTATGGGGCACTGGAAGACCACCTCGTCATACGACATATACATGGTGGACATCCCAAAGGATGGGAACGGCGAGGATGCAGCGGAGGAAGGCTCCTCCAAGAAACAGCCCAAGCGCCGGCGTCAGTGGCGTCGCTCTAAGTCCCTCCACAGCAAGAATGGAGATTCCAGCACCGGAGATAATAATACCCCAGAGAGTGCCGAAGACAACCCCCTCCAGCAAGATTCAGCACAGGAGGACGGAGAAGCCAGCCCTCATGAGAGAGCGGCAGACGAAGAGGTAGAGGATGATAATTACATGCCTCCCTCCGGAGACGAGGCAAGCCTCAACGACGACGAATTCGTCATGCCCGAGGATCCCGTCGAACAAGAGCATTTTAAACACAGGCTAATGGCCACGGCGAATAGCCTAAAGAAAAAGCAGCAACATCTTCGAGCTGATCAAGACCTGCTGGCCGACAGATGGACCAAAGTCCTTGCGGCCGAAGAGCATGAACTCGAACGCCCCTCCAAAAGCTACCCAAAATGCAAGTTGCTCCCCCGATTAGAGGAGGAGGCATATAAACCTTCATCACCAGCACACAATACGGCAGACCGACCACCTCGTGGCCGCGACAGAGAGGCCTCTAGACCCTCCCCCAGAACCGTACCCTGGCATCGCTCGAAAAGCACGAAGCCACGGGGGAATCCGCCGGACTTGCGAGACATATTGGAGGACAAGGCAAGACAATCAAGATTGATCTACGGATCACGTGGGCGCCCCACGATGCGCGACGACTACCATCGCGCCGGTACAGCAACTCCGGCCGGGCCCAACACAGTAGACAAAGCTCGCTCGAGCTACGTCATGATATTGCCCAATACAGAGGCGCCGCACACCCACTATGCTTCACAGATGAAGTAATGGATCATCAAATCCCTGAAGGGTTTAAACCCGTGAACATTGAATCCTACGATGGCACAACAGACCCCGCGGTTTGGATCGAAGACTATCTCCTTCATATCCACATGGCCCGCGGTGACGATCTTCATGCCATCAAATATCTCCCACTCAAGCTTAAAGGACCAGCTCGGCATTGGATTAACAGCTTGCCAGCAGAGTCAATTGGGTGTTGGGAGGACCTGGAAGCCGCATTCCTTGACAACTTCCAGGGCACATATGTGCGACCACCAGACGCCGATGACCTAAGCCACATAATTCAGCAGCCAGAAGAATCGGCCAGACAGTTCTGGACACGGTTCTTAACAAAGAAAAATCAAATCGTCGACTGTCCGGATGCGGAGGCCCTCGCAGCCTTCAAACATAACATCCGCGACGAGTGGCTGGCCCGGCACCTAGGACAGGAAAAGCCGAAATCCATGGCAGCCCTCACATCACTCATGACCCGCTTCTGCGCGGGAGAGGACAGCTGGCTAGCCCGCAGTAACAACCTCAGCAAAAATTCTGGCAGTCCGGATAACAAGGACCGCAATGGCAGGTCGCGTCACAACAAAAACAAACGCCGCGTTAATGGCGATAACACTGAGGATACGGCAGTTAACGCCGGATTCAGAGGCTCCAAACCCGGTCAGCGGAAAAAGCCATTCAAAAGAACTACTCCGGGTCCGTCCAATTTGGACCGAATACTCGACCGCTCGTGCCAGATACACGACACCCCCGAAAAGCCAGCCAATCACACCAACAGGGATTGTTGGGTATTCAAGCAGGCAGGCAAGTTAATCGCCGAAAACAATGACAAGGGGCTGCATAGCGACGACGAGGAAGAGACCCGGTCGCCAAACAATAGAGGACAGAAGGGTTTCCCCCCACAAGTGCAGATGGTAAACATGATATACGCAACCCACATACCCAAGAGGGAGTGGAAGTGTGCACTTAGGGACGTATATGCGATGGAGCCAGTCACTTGTTAATCCATGGTCCTCTTGCCCGATCACTTTTGATCGAAGGGACCACCCCACCAGTACCCACCATGGAGGATTCGCCGCATTGGTCTTAGACCCAATCGTCAATGAATTTCACCTCACCAGAGTCCTGATGGACGGCGGCAGCAGCCGGAACCTGTTTATCAGGATACAGTGCGCAAAATGGGCATATACCCCTCAAGGATTAAACCTACAAAGACGACCTTCAAAGGCGCCATACCAGGTGTAGAGGCCAATTGTACAGGCTCAGTCACACTGGAAGTGGTCTTCGGATCCCCGGATAACTTCCGAAGCGAGGAGTTAATCTTCTACATAGTCATGTTCCGCAGCGGCTATCACGCTCTGCTCGGACGGACCGCGTTTGCAAAGTTCAACGCGGTGCCGCATTACGCATACCTCAAGCTCAAGATGCCAGGCCCTCGAGGAGTCATCACGGTCAACGGAAACACTGAACGCTCCCTCCGAACGGAGGAACACACAGCGGCTCTCGCGGCAGAAGTACAGAGCAGCCTCTTAAGGCAATTTTCGAGTCCGGCCATTAAGCGACTGGACACGACCAAATGCGCCCGAAGTAACCTACAACAAGACCACCTAGCACGTTCCGAGCACGCGTAGCAATGCGGCCCCAACCCCAGCCCCTGCCAAATTGCAAGACTGGTCCTTCGCGTACATCATTACGCTCTGGAGATACCATGGGCATAGGGGGAGGGGCACGGCCACCACAGGCCCAGAATGCGGCTTAACAGCACTAGGGGATCCCAAGTGTGTGGCTCTTTTTATTTTTCTTTTTTTTCTCACGCACAGGACTTCGTTCACCAGAGGCCCTGTCCGGCAGTAGACCTGCCGAACACACGATGCAATAGCCAGGGGAGAAGAAGTGCTACGGCGAGTATCCAGGTGGTCTCCATTACGAGCATTACATCCGTTTTTCATACACCATTCCTTAGCCTACCTCTAGAGGGGGACATGTTTAATAGTCTTACCCCTTGCTTACCGCACTATTTGTATCATTCTGCATTCATTGCAGAATTCCTTGAATAAACAATGCATCGCTTTTTCGCTTATAATTGCATTTCTTTCTTATATATATGTTCATTTACGACATCTTGCATCCGTACACTTTGGTACGGCCGAATACACCAGGGGCTTAAGTTCCCCGCATTATGGTGATAAGTCCGAACACTTTCACAAGTGCGGCACCCCGAACTTATAGCATTATATGCATCGGCTCCGAATCATGTCTTGGGTCAATAGTTGGGTTTGCTCGGCTCCCATGTTTTGGTACCTTACGTTCCATTTCATCGGCTAAGGTAGCACTGGGAGAACCACTGCGATTGCGCCCCGGTTGAGCTGGGCGAGCGCCTCAGTGGAGAAAGCTAAAACTGACTGTCATGATAACGCGAGAGCTAGTCGCTGTTCGAGAGGTCTTTTCGAGTCCCTAAAGACTTATGCCGCTTAGAGCGAGGAACCGGCTTTGTCCGGCCCAGGCATGGATAGCGCCCCGAACTCGGTCTTCCGAACACTAGGGGCTTCGCCGAAATTTAAAATTATCGAATTCTATGGCTAAGTGAGAGTGTTCAAGTATTATAAGTCCGGTTGCCTCGTTCATTGTGTTGAGCGCCTCCCTAGATGGACCCAACAATCGGAACAGGAGCGCTCAAGTTTATCCCGAGCACCCCAGCACTCGTGGCATGGGGGCTGAAGCCAATGACTTGCCATCTCTCAGATTTGATAAACGGCTGCACAGAAGGTAATATTTTAAATTAATAAGCGTTGCTTAGCGCATATGAATAAAGTTTTCAGCGCACAGGATAACACATTGCGAGTCTACTCAAATATTACATCTTTGGAGCACTCACCCGCGATCATGCGGGCTCCCTTTAGGACACTCTTATAATACATTTCGGGCGTGCGATACTTCTTGCCCGCCGGCGGCGCGTCCGTTAGAAGCTTCTCAGCATCCATCCTGCCCAGTGCACTTTTGCACGGGCAAGGGCCCGACGGGCACCTTCAATGCAGGCGAAATGCTTGACGACTTCCACCCAGGGACACGCATCCACCAGCCGCCGCACCAGGCCGAAGTAGCTCCCAGGCATGGCCTCCTTGGGCCACAGCCGAACTATGAGGCCCTTCATGGTCTGTTCGGCTACCTTGTGGAGCTCGACCAGCTGCTTCAGCTGGTCGCTAAGGGGCACCGGATGTCCGTCCTCAGCATACAGAGACCAGAAGACCTTCTCCATCGAGCACCCCTCCTCGGCCCAGTAGAAAGCGGCAGCATCGGACACGCTGCGAGGCAGATCTGCAAACGCTCCTCGAGAGCTCCGAATTCGGGTAAGTAACAGGTAATTCACATTCACATGCTTGCTTTGCATGAAAAATGCCTTACCCGCCGCTATTTTCGTCACCGCCTCGATTTCCTGGAGGGCCTTGTGGGCTTCGGCCTTAGCGGCTCTGGCACTCTCAAGAGCCGATGCAAGCTCGGACTCTCGAGTCTTCAAGTCGCGCTCCAAACTCTCATGCTTTTCCACGAGAGCCTGGAGCTCTTGCTGCACCTCCGCCACCCGTGCCTCCTGCTTCTCTCACTCGGCTCGTTCCGCAGCCGCATTGCGTTCGGCCGCGGACACGGCCTCCTTCAGGGTCGCCACCTCGTTCGTGGCCCCTGGATTACCCACGTTATCCTTGTTATTTCTCTTGCAACCAAAATCCTTTTCTGTAAGGTACATACATAATATGGTGTTACTCACCTTCCTTGTCCTGGAGTTGCTTCTTGGCACGGCCGAGCTCACTCTCGGACTGCTCGAGGTTCTGCTTCAAAGCATCGACCTTCGTAGTCAGTGCGGCAGAAGTCAGTAGTGCAGCCTGCAATCCCATATTGACATATTTTTTAGACCTCCTGCGTATATCTTTTTAGATCCTTAGTCCGGCTTTTCTTTCAGAACACCGAACCGAGCATCAGGGGCTACTATCTATGTGGTATTATATTACATATTTTAAATTTCTTACCTCAAAGCCTGTTAGAAGGCTGCTGCAGGCTTCGGTCAGCCCGCTCTTGGCGAGCTGAACCTTCTGAATCACCGCACTCATGATAGTGCGGTGTTATTCCTCGATGGAAGCGCCGTTGAGCGCCTCCAACAAGTTATCCGGCGCCTTCAGTTGGACGGGGGCCGCCGGTGTCACAGTCTTGCCGTTCTTACGAAGGGGCCGCTTGTCGGACTCCAGAACCACTGCAGGTTCCGGTGCGAAGTCCGGGAGGTTGCCCTGAGGCACCTCCGGAGCCTCCCCCTCCTGGCGGGTCCCCTCCTGGGATCCCACCTCGGCGTCATCAGCATCACGAGGGGTGGAGGCGGTCGGAAGGGAATCCATATCTGACGTAGCCAAGGACCCGATCGACGAAGCGGGAAGATCATCCTTGGCCGGACTACAGGTTGTATGCGGCATTAGAAGGCCACCACGTGGCAAAAAGAGAAATGGTAAATCATCAAGGAAGTCAGACACTTACGATCTTGCCAGGGGCTTGGCCCTTGAGGGCCACTCCTCGTCTTCATCGTCGGCGTTGACGGAGCAGTCCGGAGGAAGGGTCCGTCCTTTCTTGGACCCTTCGGCCACCCTCGTTGGGGAGGGCTTCCTCTTCTTCTCTCCCCCCGCTGGGGAAGAGGCCTCTTTCTCCTCCTCCTCGGGGGAGGAGTCCGCCTCGGAGTCATCGGACGATGAGTCCGATACCACCTGGCGCCGGGAACTCCTTCGGGTTCCCGTGGCCTTTTTCTTGGCCTTCTTCTCCGGCACCACGTAAAGTGCCGGGACCAGCAGCCCTGTCAAACGGGTGTCCGCGGGATCTTCTGGAAGGGGAGCCGGACAGTTAACCTATCCGAACGTCTTCTGCCAGTCCTGTTAAAGGCATCGGGAGTTTAGATCCCACATAGAGTCAAACTATGAGAGAAATGAGTATCCCATAAAGGATAACATAGCTTACCTCGCTGGACGGGCGCTGCGTGCTGAATCCGCGATCTTCAGTTGCAGATGCGGGGGCTTCTCCGCCCTTGAACAGCACCCTCCAGGGAGCTTCGTATGTCGTGTCAAAGAGCCCGGTCTAGGTCCGGTGCTGTGCCGGATCAAACTCCCACAAATTGAAGGCCCGTTGCTGGCAGGGGAGAATCCGGCGTACGAGCATGACCTGGATCACGTTGACAAGCTTAAGCTTCTTGTTCACCAGGGTCTGGAGACAAGACTGGAGTCCGGTCAGCTCCTCCAAACTAACCCATAGCAAGCCCTTCTCTTTCCAGGAGGTGAGCTGCATGGGGGTACCAGATCTGAACTCGGGGGCCGCTGCCCATTTAGGGTCACGCGGCTCGGTGATGTAGAACCACCCCGATTGCCACCCTTTGATGGATTCCACGAAGGCACCCTCAAGCCAAGTGACGTTGGGCATTTTGCCCACCATGGCGCCTCCGCACTCCGCTTGGACGCCCTTCACCACCTTCGGCTTGACATTGAAGGTCTTTAGCCACAAGCCGAAGTGGGGCTGGATGCAGAGGAAGGCCTCGCACACGATGATAAACGCCGAGACGTTGAGGATGAAGTTTGGCGCCAGATCGTGGAAGTCCAGGCCGTAGTAGTACATGAGCCCCCGGACGAAGGGGTGAAGTGGGAAGCCCAGTCCGCGGAGGAAGTGGGGAAGAAATACGACCCTCTCATGGGGCCGGGGGGTGGGGATGAGCTGCCCCTCGTCGGGCAGCCGGTGTGCGATGTCGCCGGACAGGTATCCGGCGCTGCGCAGCTTCTCGATGTGCCCCTCCGTGACGGAGGAGGCCATCCACTTGCCTCCCGCTCCGGACATGGCTGGAGAAGGTTGAGGCGAGATGTGCGGACTTGGGCGCTGGAGCTCAAGTGCGCGGAGATGGATAAGCAAAGGAGGAAGAAGGTGTAGATAAAAAAGGTGGATCCTTATCCCCTTATATATGGGCGGACGAAGACTATGCGTCCCAACCTGGTAAAACTCGCTTATCTCCCAAGTGCCACAATCAATGCCACGGTTGGGTTACCCACGTCGGTATTGATGGGAATCTCGGAATAAGGGGAACACGATCTCTGCCTCGACAAGACGTGCCAAGGAAACCGCTTCGCTAAACGCGCTGAGGTGGTATAATAAAAACGATTCAAGTAAAGGCTTGGTAGTGGTGTGACGTCACGCCACAAAATACGTCAGCAGATTAAACTTGTGTACATATTATTCTCTCTATGGTGGTATGTGGAATTTATTTTACAGAGCCGGACACTATCCTGGTGTTCACAATCTTCTATGAATTATTCGGAGGAGGAACCCGCCTTGCAATGCCGAAGACAATATGTGCGCCGGACTCGTCGTCATTGAAGCCTGGTTCAGGGGCTACTGAGGGAGTCCTGGACTAGGGGGTGTCCGGATAGCCGGACTATCATTATCGGCCAGACTCCAAGACTATGAAGATACAAGATTGAAGACTTCGTCCCGTGTCCGGATGGGACTTTCCTTGGCGTGGAAGGCAAGCTTAGCAATATGGATATGAAGATCGCCTACCATTGTAACCGACTCTGTGTAACCCTAGCCCTCTCCGGTGTCTATATAAACCGGAGGGTTTTAGTCCGTAGGACGAACAACCATTACAACAATCATACCATAGGCTAGCTTCTAGGGTTTAGCCTCCTTGATCTCTTGGTAGATCCACTCTTGTACTACCCATATCATCAATATTAATCAAGCAGGAGTAGGGTTTTACCTCCATCGAGAGGGCCCGAACCTGGGTAAAAACATCGTGTCCCTTGTCTCCTGTTACCATCAGCCTAGACGCACAGTTCGGGACCCCCTACCCGAGATCCGCCGGTTTTGACACCGACAGTGGCTCAAAACCTTCAACGTGGAGTCGAAGATGGTTGAGGGGCGTCAGGCAGAGTGCGGCGGGGCGATTATAAGCAAGAGGGCCGATGCTCCATGGCCCGAGGGCTCTTTTCAGGAGGAGCTCGATCTGTGGCAACAGGAGTTGTTCTATCTCACCGCCCTCCAGGGGCAGCAGGCAGAAGCTGCCGCCCGCTTTTCGCTCGGGCCCTCCACAACGGCTGACGTCATGGGTCAACAAAGGGCTTGACTGGGGGCCGTCCAAAGACGTACCCCTATTGCAGGGCCGGATTCGAGACCTCCAAGAGAGGGAGATTAATCTGGTCGTAGTGATGCAGGTTATGCTGATTCGGCGTCTTCTGCCCTACAAACGTCGCCCCCTCCGCCTGTGGGAATTCAATCCGGAGGGACCACGAGCTCTTCAACACTTCATGGGTACGACACCCGTGGAGATGTACAAATTGTTCTTCGGATCACAAGAGGTGTGTCCGGAATTGACCGAGGACGCCGGCTTAAGCTGCCATCGCTCGGATACTCAAGTAAGTAGCCCTATGTCCGGACATACCATTTGTTTGCATATCTTGGATTTGCCCTTTAACCAATCGTCCTTTGAACAGGAGTGGATAGCGCAAGCAAAACTGATACGTTGTCCGGCCCCCCTCCTGGAGACCGCGCCGGATCCCATGTTGGTCTAGATGCTGGAGGTTGCGCCCTCAGAGGAGGGCGAAGGGGAGAACAGAGAAACTACCGCCTCTACTAAGGAGGCTTTAGAGAAAGGGAGGATCGAGAATCCCTCCTTCCAGGGGGAGAAGAGGACCGCTTCCGAAGATCCGGAGGCCAAGGCCTCAAAGCGGGGGAAGAAATCTTCACCAGAGGGTCCTGCGCCAGGAGAAGCCCCAGCCGCACTATCTCCCCTAATGAATCAGCCCTCCAGCGAGCCGTAAGTAGAAAAAGGGGAGTTTTGTAATAAGGGACATCCCTATTTTTGCTTCTGAGGATAACCGAAGTTTTTACCTTGTAGTTCGGATCTCCGCCCTTCTCAGCTGAGCTCATCTTCGGGGGACCTTCGCCCAGAGATGATGGAGAGCGAGACGCCTCCATCTGCCACACCGCCAGGCGGGGCGGACGACCCTGAGGTGTCGTCACGGAGGGTCTCCCCGAGTCCCACAGAGCCGGAGAGTTCGGCACCAATTGATGTGCGGCTGAGGGAGCTGAAAAATCTGCTCGAGAGGGCGTCTATCTCAGAAGATCACCATACATTAATGAGTATGGTGATTGAAAGAATTTCATCCGCTGAGAGCGGGTTGCATGATGCTGTCAGAACTTTACTGGCGGGGTTTGAGGTACGTAAAAATGACATGCCTTTTGACAGTTCTGCACATAGAGTGCACCCTGTATAGATAGTAGCCCCTAAGACTCGGTACATTGTCAGAAGTGACAGCGTGCCGAGGATCATAATCTTAGTTTTAATATGTCGCCATTCCTATTCAGGGAGTGGAGCTTTCGGTGGCCAGCCGGACTGATAGAGTTGCCGAACTGAAGCGGCAACTGGATGTTGCGGATGCGGACATCGCGCTGGTCAATAGACGACTTGACGAGTCACAAGGTAGATTGTTTCTCCGTGGTCACCTAGTAAGGGAGCTGACGCCCACTCCTTACAACATGTATGCTTGATGCAGATGGTGCCGCTGCTGTGGAGGACCTTCGGGCAGAGCTTGCTCGAGCCAAGGAGCAGGCCAGAAGGAGTGATGCGGCTGCCTCGAAGGCAGCCGAAGAGTTAAAAGCCGAAAAGGTTGCTCACTGCCGAAGCAGGGAGGAGATGGCCGGAATGGCCATGAAGCTGAAGGATGTTACCGACCGCTATGAGGTTCTTGAAAAAGAACGCCAAGCGGAGCAAGAGGACCTAAAGAAGGCCACCACCGAAGCCAAGGATGTCCGTTCTGCAATGAGGGCTATAAAGGAGGAGCTGCGTCAGGCCGGAGACATTGCGGCTGGAAAGCCTTTTCTGCTGCGCAGGAAGTTCACAGATCAGAAGTATGCTCAGCTGGGCCAGCTGTGGGGTGCGGAGGATCCTTATCTAGATTTGACGGCGAGTGCGGCGGATGCGGTTGTGCACTTCCGGAGCCAAAAGAATCACGAGATGGAAGAGCTGTTTTGGTCTCAATTCCACAGTCCGGAGCGTTCACTTCCGTTGACCGATCGGTTGGCTGAGTGGGCTGAGCTGAATAGATTGTCCGGACTTGCCATGACGGATGTAGTGGCTCATCTGTGGCCGGATAGGCCCAAGCAGAAGAGTTATTTTGGCTTATTGCAGCAATTCCTTGGGGCGGTGCCGCAGATCAAGGCGATGCAGCGGTCGGTATGCATAGAGGGTGCACGGACCCGTGTTAAGACATACTGGGCGGAGATGGATGCCACCGCTGTTGCATCCCGGGGTTCGGACGAGAGCCGGTTACCCGCCGAGCACTATTTTGGAGAAGTCCTGCAGGGCGCTCGTTTAATAGAGTCGCAGTGCTCAGAAAATGTTATGTTCAAATGACATGTATGATTTATGAAACGATATTCATAATATAAGTGATTTTTATACTTGTGCGTTCAAGTATTGAAATATCTCCTGTGCGGCCGTTAATGTATACCTGTATATAACCTGAAAGATGGCAGTCTTCGGCTTCAGCCCCCACGCACATGGTGCGGGGGTGTTTGCAAAAATAGCGCATTTTCACACTTAATCCAACGTCTTGGTCCTGTGAAGGAGATGGTAGCGTAGCAAACTAGGCAGCCGGACTATAATGCTTTATCACTTTCACTTAGCCATAGGAGTTCGAAGGTGGGGCTACGATATAGCACCTAGGGGCACCGCTTTCTCCGAATTCGGGGCGCGTATGCGCCTGACCGGGATACGGTCCATCGTCAAAGCGGGGGAATTCTAGACATTCCGGTAGTCGATCGAGTGGTTGACCAGTCTCTTGCTATATCATGACAGTCAGTTTTCGGCTTTCTCTACTGAGGTGCTCGCCCGGCCGAACCGGGGCACAATCGCAGTAGTTCTCCTGGTGCCGCGTTAGCCGATGATACGGAACGTAAGGCAACAAAACACAAGAGCCGGGCAAACCCAACATTTGACCAAAGACATGATTCGGAGCTGATGCATATAAGGCCTAACTCGAGACGCCGAACACTCCCTAAGGTATTCGGTCTTTATGATAACGGGCAGAACAATGCCCTAAGCCCCTAGTGTCCAGGTACAGGCGAAAATTTCTGACGCCACCGATGCCAAAACGCTAGCCTCCTCATAGGTTATGGTAGGAAACCGGGGGATGTGTATCAACAAGAGACAGTAAGAAAGGTTTATGCAGGGTCTTAATCTGAAAAGAATCCTTGCAGCGGGTCCCTGCTGCACGTCTACGCCTGTGTCTCCGTTGTGCTGTATCCTGGACGGGTGTAGCACGCTGTTCATCTGTAAAAGAGAAGAACTTAGTTTGGAAAGATATCGTGCAAGAAATGTATTTAAAACAGAGCATGAAAGAATGAATGAAGTTGAGCTTTTATTGGCTCTCATTGTTCATGCTCACAGCCCCTTGTAAAGGGGTATGCGGCTAGGAAGCCCCTAGTTTATTTATGCCGGACTCGCCTAGCCGTTTCCGTGGTCTTAAGCGACCTTTCAAAGAGATAATGCCGTGTGGACCGGGCATTTTAAGTGTAAGAGACGCGTAATGCGGTATTGCGTTAAAGCGGGCGAAAGCTTCACGTCCCAATAGTGCTTGATGGCTACTTTTAAATGGGGTGATATGGAAGATTAGCTTTTCGCGAGGGAAGTTGTCGGATGAACCGAACACAACTTCTAGTAGTAAGGAGCCCGTGCAATTGGCGTAAGGGCCTGGCATCGCTCCTTTGAAGGAAGTGCTGCTATGGCGAATTTTGATAGGGTCTATCCCCATCCTGCGGATTGTGTCCAGATATAACAGGTTTAAATCGCTGCCGCCATCCATTAGGACTTGTGTAAATTGTAGTCCGTCGATTATAGGATCCAATATCAAAGCAGTCCATCCTGCGTTTCGAATGCTTCTGGAGTAATCCAGATGGTCGAAAGTAATTGGTTTTGACATCCAATCTCGGGATTCCGCTGGGGTGGACCGTGCGGCGCGTACTTTAGCAGGTGCCGCACTATTGTTCCGTATTATCACGTGAAGTGAGTTTACAGTTTTGACTTCTTGTGGGAAAGTCTTTTGTTTTCCGGCGCTCTGCTTGTGGGGTTCGTCATCGTCTTCGCTTTGTGTGTCGAGCCCCTTGTGTTCGGCGTTAAGTCGGCCGGACTGTTTGAAGACCCAACAATCTCGGTGGGTATGGTTCGCAGGCCTCCCGGGGGTACTGTGGATTTGACATATCCTATCCAAAATTTTGTTTAGGTTGGATAGCTCGTCACTGTTGTCCTTAATAGGCAGTGTTTTGTTGTTCGGCCGAGAGCTTTTGAACCCGGCGTTGACCGTCGTGCTCTTTGGGCCATTTTCTTTACTCCGGCGCTGATCTTTTCTGCGTCGTGATTTCCCATTTCCATCTCTAACCTCGGATGTACTCGGGTCGCTGGTGCTGCATCTTGTCAGCCAGCTATCTTCTCCCGCGCAAAAGCGGGTCATGAGGTTCGTTAGCGCGGCCATTGTTCTTGGTTTCTCCTGGCCAAGGTGTCTGGCGAGCCATTCGTCTCGGACGTTATGTTTAAAAGCTGCTAAGGCTTCGGCGTCCGGACAGTCGACTATTTGGTTCTTTTTGGTGAGGAACCTGTTCCAGAATTTGCGTGCTGACTCTCCGGGCTGTTGAGTTATGTGACTTAAATCGTCTGCATCTGGAGGGCGGACATAAGTCCCCTGAAAATTTGCTCTAAACGCATCCTCGAGCTCTTTCCAACTTCCAATAGTATTTTCTGGGAGGCTTTTGAGCCAATGCCGAGCTGGCCCTTTGAGCTTGAGGGGTAGGTATTTTATGGCATGGAGATCGTCTCCTCTAGCCATATGTATGTGTGGGATGTAGTCCTCAATCCAGACTCCGGGGTCTGCTGTTCCGTCGTATGCCTCTATGTTTACGGGCTTAAAACCCGCTGGAAATTCATGATCCAGTACGTCATCGGTGAAACATAGGGGTGTGCGGCGCCCCTGTATTTAGGTGTGTCGTTATCTTCGAATACTCGGCGTGTTGTGTTGCTTCCTGGAGCCCCCTTTTTTGGCCAATAAATAGACCTGACCGGGCCATCGTTTTTGCGCGGATCTTTATGTGTATCATGTGCTGGCTTGTGTGCAGCGCCGCTTGCCGCTCTTAGCCTGTCATCTGGTCGTCTATCCGGCCAGGCGGCCTCTTTGCTTTTTGATTGTGGTGGCTCAACGGCCTCCTCGTCGAATTCGGGCAACAGCTTGCGCTTCGGATAGCTCTTTGCTTGGTGACTATTGCCGTATTTGTCTGCGGTCTTGAGTACTTTGCTCCATCTCATTCTGACTACGTCTTCGACTATTTTGAGCTTCCGCTTCTGCTTCTTCGAACTTCTTGCAGTGGCGACGAGCCTTTTGTGAAGGTTCTTATGCTCCAGTGTGAAGGAAATATGCCCTAGAGGCAATAATAAAGTTATTATTTATTTCCTTATATCATGATAAATGTTTATTATACATGCTAGAATTGTATTAACCGGAAACATGATACATGTGTGAATACATAGACAAACATATAGTCACTAGTATGCCTCTACTTGACTAGCTCATTAATCAAAGACGGTTATGTTTCCTAACCATAGACATGTGTTGTCATTTGATTAATGGGATCACATCATTAGAAGAATGATGTGATTGATATGACTCATTCCGTTAGCCTAGCACTTGATCGTTTAGTATACTGCTATTGCTTTCTTCATGACTTATACAAAGTTCCTACAACTATGAGATTGTGCAACTCCCGTTTACCGGAAGAACACTTTGTGTGCTACCAAACGTCACAACGTAACTGGGTGATTATAAAGGTGCTCTACAGGTGTTTCCGAAGGTACATGTTGGGTTGGCATAATTCGAGATTAGGATTTGTCACTCCGATTGTCGGAGAGGTATCTCTAGGCCCTCTCGGTAATACTCATCACCTAAGCCTTGCAAGCATGTAACTAATGAGTTAGTTATGAGATGATGTATTACGGAACGAGTAAAGAGACTTGCCGGTAATGAGATTGAACTAGGTATTGGATACCGACGATCAAATCTCGGGCAAGTAACATACCGATGACAAAGGGAACAAAGTATGTTGTTATGCGGTTTGACCGATAAAGATCTTCGTAGAATATGTACGAACCAATATAGGCATCCAGGTCCCGCTATTGGTTATTGACCGAGAATGGTTCTAGGTCATGTCTACATAGTTCTCGAACCCGCAGGGTCCGCACGCTTAACGTTTCGATGACAGTTTTATTATGAGTTTATAAGTTTTGATGTACCGAAGGTTGTTCAGAGTCCCAGATGAGATCACGGACATGACGAGGAGTCTCGAAATGGTCGAGACATAAAGATTGATATATTGGACGAATATATTCGGACACCGGAAAAGTTCCGGGTGATTTTGGAGAAAACCGGAGTGCCGGGGGGGTTACCGGAACCCCCCGGGAGAGTATTGGGCCTATGGGCCTTAGGGGAAAGGAGAGAGGGCGGCCAACATGGGCCGCGCGCCCCCTCCCCCCTCTGGTCCGAATTGGACTAGGAGGGGGGCGGCGCCCCCCCCCCCCTTTCCTTCCCCCTCTCCCCCTTCCTTCCCCATCCTAGTAGGAGTAGGAAAGGAGGAGTCCTACTCCTACTAGGAGGAGGATTCCTCCTCCCTTGGCGCGACCAAAGGGGCCGGCCGGCCTCCCCCCTCCCTCCTTTATATACGGGGGCAGGGGGCACCCCATAGACACACAAGTTGATCTACAGATCGTTCCTTAGCCGTGTGCGGTGCCCCCCTCCACCATATTCCACCTCGGTCATATCGTCGCGGAGTTTAGGCGAAGCCCTGCGCCGGTAGAACATCATCATCGTCACCACGCCGTTGTGCTGACGGAACTCAGCCCCGACGCTTTGCTGGATTGGAGCCCGGGGGTCGTCATCGAGCTGAACGTGTGCTGAACACGGAGGTGCCGTACGTTCGGTGCTTGGATCGGTCGCATCGTGAAGATGTACGACTACATCAACCGCATTGTCATAACGCTTCCGCTTTCGGTCTACGAGGGTACGTGGACACACTCTCCCCTCTCGTTGTTATGCCATCACCATGATCTTGCGTGTGCGTAGGAAATTTTTTGAAATTACTACGTTCCCCAACACGGTGATGTGTCCGGCGTGAGATCGTCTGGACTGTTGTTTTCGCCGGGGATGGGTTGCTTGTCCAATTCATCCCATTTGGATGGTTACTTGGTTGCATGTTCGTCGTCCACTAGTTGGCGCTGCTCTACGGCTGGGTCATTATTGGTGCTGTTGTTATCGAGGCGAGACTTCGGGCGGCGCTTGCATCGTCGTTTTGGTTGCTTCGCCACGTCCCGTTGTTCCTCGTTATCACTTCCTTTTGGTGTATCCACCATGTATATGTCATGAGTTGAGGTGGCTTTCCAGTTCCCCGTAGGCGCTGGTTCTTGGTCGTCTCCGGCATCGTCGTCCGTACCGTCGATGTCTTCGGAGTCGAACTCTAGCATGTCGGTTAAATTGTCGACAGTGGCTATAAAGTGGGTGGTGGGTGGGCTTTGATTTTCTTCGTCGTCCGCATCCCAGCCATCCTGACCACAATTCGGCCAGGGCTCTCCTGATAGCGAGAGATACTTTAGCGAATTCAGGATGTCGCCAAAAGGTGAGTGTTGAAAGATGTCTGCGGCGGTGAACTCCATGATCGGCGCCCAATCGGATTCGATTGGAGGGGGCGCGGGAGGTTCGGAGTCCGGCGAGGAGTCTGGCACCTCGGAGTCACGAGCCTCGCCAGGGACAAAGTCAGTATTCGGCTCCATCGCCGTAGAGGTTGCAGCCCCCGAGGCGGTGTCCAGCCACCCGTCCTCGATCTGGGCAGCCGGCTCCGAATTGAGGATTGGAGCGGACTTGTGTGCCGCCTCCAGGGCACTGTCCGGCAGCAGAGTTAAATCATGCCCGTCATGACAGTGTGGCGCGCTCGGCTGTGGCTCGAATCCGTCGAAGATCAAGTCTCCGCGAATGTTAGCCGTGAAGTTAAGGCTTCCAAATCTGACCTGATGGCCAGGGGCGTAGCTTTCAATCTGCTCCAGATGGCCAAGCGAATTGGCCCGCACTACAAAGCTGCCGAATACGGAGATCTGTCCAGGAAGAAAAGTCTCACCCTAGACTGCGTCGTTGTTGATGATCGAAGGAGCCATCAAGCCTATCGGCGATGACACAGAGGAACTCTCAATGAAAGCACCAATGTCGGTGTCAAAACCGGCGGATCTCGGGTAGGGGGTCCCGAACTATGCGTCTAGGCGGATGGTAACAGGAGTCAAGGGACACGATGTTTTTACCCAGGTTCAGGCCCTCTCGATGGAGGTAAAACCCTACTCCTGCTTGATTGATATTGATGATATGGGTAGTACAAGAGTGGATCTACCACGAGATCAAGGAGGCTAAACCCTAGAGTCTAGCCTATGGTATGATTGTTGTTCGTCCTATGGACTAAAACCCTCTGGTTTATATAGACACCGGAGAGGGCTAGGGTTACACAGAGTCGGTTACAATGGTAGGAGATCTACATATCCGTATTGCCAAGCTTGCCTTCCACGCCAAGGAAAGTCCCATCCGGACACGGGACGAAGTCTTCAATCTTGTATCTTCATAGTCTTGGTGTCCGGCCGATGATGATAGTCCGACTATCTGGACACCCCCTAGTCCAGGACTCCCTCAATGGGGATTGTGTGGAGAAGACAAAAAAGGAGAAAGTCTCACATTGACGAGGCTAATCAACGGGCTATGGAGATGCGCATCAATTGATGTCAACATGAGGAGTAGGGATTGTCATGCAATAGATGCACTAGAGCTATGAATGCTCAACAAAAGAAAACTAGTGGGTATGCATCCAACTCGCTTGCTCACGAAGACCTAGGCCATTTTGAGGAAGCCCATCATTGGAATATACAAGCCAAGTTCTATAATGAAAAATTCCCACTAGTATAAAAAGACAACTTTATGAGACTCCCTATCATGAAGATCTTGGTGCTACTTTGAAGCACAAGTGTGGTAAAAGGATATTAGCATTGTCCCTTCTCTCTTTTTCTCTCATATTTTTTTTATTTGGGCCTTTCTCTTTCTTTTTTTTTTGGCCTCCCCTTTTTTTCGTCCGGAGTCTCATCCCGACTTGTGGGGGAATCATAGTCTCCATCATCCTTTCCTACCTTGGGACAATGCTCTAATAATGATGATCATCACACTTTTATTTTTCTTACAACTCAACAATTACAACTTGATACTTAGAACAAAGTATGACTCTATATAAATGCCTCCGGCGGTGTACCGGGATGGTGCAATGAATCAAGAGTGACATGTATGAAAAATAATGCATGGTGGCTTTGCCACAAATACGATGTCAACTACATGATCATGCAATGGCAATATGACAAAAGTAATGTATGTCATGATGATGATGGAAGTTACATGGCAATATATCTCGGAATGGCTATAGAACTGCCATGATAGGTAGGTATGGTGGCTGTTTTGAGGAAGATATAAGGAGGTTTATGTGTGATAGAGAGTATCGTATCACGGGGTTTGGATGCACCGGCGAAGTTTGCACCAACTCTCAAGGTGAGAAAGGGCAATGCACGGTACCGAAGAGGCTAGCAAAGGCGGAAAGGTGAGAGTGCGTATAATCCATTGAATCAACATTAGTCAAAAGAACTCATATACTTATTGCAAAAATTTAGAAGTCATCAAAGACCAAGTACTACGCGCATGCTCCTAGGGGGATTGATTGGTGGGAAAAGACCATCTCTCGTCCCCGACCGCCACTTATAAGGATGCACAAGCTAGGTACACTTCATGTTTCAAATTTGTTACACAACTTTAACCATACGTGCATGCTACGGGACTTGCAAACTTCAACACAAGCATTTCTCAAATTCACAATTACTCAACTAGCACGACTTTGATATTATCACCTCCATATCTCAAAACAATTATCAAGCATCAGTCTTATCTTAGTATTCAATTCACTCAAAAAAAGTTTCACATATCTTGAATACCAAGTATATTTACATTAAGCAAATTACCATGCTATTTAAGACTCAAAATAATATAAGTGAAGTATGAGAGTTCATCTATTTCTTCAAAATAAAACCACCACCATGTTCTAAAAGATATAAATGATGCACTAGAGCAAATGACAAACTACTCCGAAAGATATAAGTGAAGATCAATGAGTAGCTAAATAATTATGCAACTAGGCGAAGACTCTCTCTCATTTAATAATTTCAGATCTTGATACTTTATTCAAACAGCAAGCAAAGCTAAATAAAACTACATTGCAAGGATAGCACAACTCATGTGAAGAAGCAAAAACTTAGGCTCAACCGATACTAACCGATAGTTGTTGAAGAAGAAAGGTGGGATGCCTACCGGGGCATCCCCAAGCTTAGATGCTGGAGACTTCTTGAAATATTATCTTGGGGTGCCTTGGGCATCCCCAAGCTTGAGCTTTTGTGTCTCCTTAATTCCTCTCATATCATGGTTTCTCTTTTTATCAAAAGCTTCATTCACAACAAACTCAACAAGAACTCGTGAGATAGATTAGTATAAACCAATGCAAAACCTTATCATTTTCTACTGTAACAAATCACTTAAATAATTATTCAACATTGCATACTAAATGCCTCTGCATATTTAATACTCCTATCTTCAAATAGAATCATTAAACAAGCAAACAATTGCAAACAATGCAACCATAACAGCAATCTGCCAAAACAGTACAGTCTGTAAAGAATGCAATAGTCATCATACTTCCCTAACTCCAAAAATTATGAACTAAAATTTCCACTGTAATAAATTTATCAGAGCTCAATATGCAAAAAGATTCAACATTATACCACTCTCTGACTTTTCTAGGGAATTTTTGCAACAGCGGTAAACTTTCTGTTTTTCAAACAGCAACATGTATACTAGCAAAATAAGCATGGCAAAGGCTATCCTTGACTTTTTTTATTGAAACTAAAGATGCAAAACATCTATCTATTATATTATTAAAACAACAAAAAAGGAACGGTAGAAATTAACCGGTGTAAAGTTATAGTATTTCAACGGCTGAGATCCACCAGGTGAAATATGCATATGCAATTGACTACCCGTACAATCACAAGCATGCACGAGATGGACTGCATATGGGCACACATATGTATTGTGAGTCCAATACAATTATGTGTGTGCTGCATGTCCCAATTGGAAAGTAAAAAGGCAAAACAAATAATAAGATATTTTTAGAACGACGGACAGCTGAGAATTATCAGCTAAAGTCTCCGTACAAGATATTGGCTTCGGAGATAAAAGCACTAGCACGGACCGGATGAACAATTACGTACTGTCCGAGTCCAGTACAATTAGTATGAGCCCTACGTGTGCTGCATGTCCGGATTGGAAAGCAAAAAGGGTAAATAAAAAAAATAAAGTGCTTACAGTACAGGCTACTACTACTAATCCCATGAGGTGTACCTGCAATCAACGAACATGGTAAATTGAGTAATTTATTTATGGGCTTCATACACACTGTGACCTAATGGCTTGGCGACATGGATGCAGGGATTGAATGGGATAGGTAAGTCAAATTATTTTCTGAAATTTTTTGTGCTAATTCAAAAGTATTTTAAAATTGATATACATATACTTCGTTGAATTTCTCGGTTTATTACAATAACTCTGATAAAAAAAGTTGACATGCCTTAAAAACTTTGGCACCATATACAATTGAATAAATACTTATCAATTGATCACGGTGATAGCTATTCATAAGCCAGATTCTTCTAATTTCTAATAATATGTTTTGTGATAATCATTTTTTTGTTAAATGTCGGGTTAAAATGAAGTACTAACAAGCCGAGCAAACAACATATTTGCATGGCTAGATGTGTTATGTATTATTAGATATATACGTCGTATCTGATAATAATTTTGAGATATTTTTAAGATGTAAGATCAAAAATCAATTGCCGGTCGTGATGATAATGAATTATCTATCAAATATTTTACACATGTTAAATCTAAGATAACTAGCGTTGTGCCCGCGCATTTGCGCGGCTAGATTGACTATATATATATTTTGTGTCGAATTTGTTTCCATGCCAACTATGTGTCCTCTCTCTCAAGTATTATCTGACTTAATTAATTTTCTACTAACCATATATCATATAAATATCATAGTTTTAAATAGCGCGCTAAGCATCTTAGCGCCAGACCTCTTCCAAATGCTATAGCGTGCTATAGCGGAGCTATAGCGCGCTATTTAGAATGTTTGTTCATTTGTTTGGACCAAAGTCTCTTAGCGCAAGACCTTTTGTAAACGCTATAGCGTGTTATAGCGAAGCTATAGCGGGCTATTTGAAACAGTGATAAATATACTGAAGTCAAACGCAAGTCTCCAGGAAACTTGATCGTTATAGTACCGAGTACATTATTGTTTGTTGATAAAAATAACTTGTAGACTTCAATATCATATCAACCCTCATGTTTCTGAGAAATTCTCCACCAAGAATTAAATCTAAACATGAATGGATTCTAGGCACCAATTCTTCTCTTCTCGTGTTAAACCAAAATGTATGCAAAAATGATTCTACCATGATTAATCTTACAGTTACATATTTCATCACGTGTGGACAAATGTCATGCCTTTTTTTGTCAATGATTTTTCCATGATAAGTGACGTATAGTTAACTAAAAATAACCATTCATTTATATATTTTACTGTGTGTTTGACGGGAACGATGCGTGCTTATGGTATTTTTTGTATTGTGTTTTCTTTCTGAACCTCCTATCACATGCCATGTTTGGGTGTTTTTTAGTGCTAGACGCCGATGACAAATGTAATGCCTTCTTTTCCTATCAATCGTTTACTATTAGTATGGTGACTTGTAGATAGATTCATGTATTCGGTGTGGTGCTTTAGTCATCCTTATTCCTCCCATGGACTGATTTCTTTCCTAGAACTAATTACTATGTCTTCATATGATGCGTCTACTACTACCTCATGTGTGTGCATGCCTTCATTAGATCGTACGGAAATGCATGAGGAAAGAACACAATCTATTTTAACAAACCTGATACCTTGGGCGTTTGGTTCAAACAATTCTTTTGATGGACCTCCATTTGTAAACTTGGGGTCAAATCATGCGATTAGAAAATAATGGGAGTGCAAGGGATGCAAATTGCAGTTACACAGTGAGTCGTCAAATCCTCCCTCCAAGGTCATCTGTGGCATGCCAGGCTTGCGCCTGTGTTTGTGGTGTTTGGGGTTGCCCTCCATCCTCGCTATGGTCATCAAATTTTGTTGCCTATCACGAAATCGATAACAGCATAGTGGACCTGAATCATGGGCTTTCGACACCATAGACCTTGACATAGATTCAGGACACCTTGTGTGCTCGTCTTCTGCGTCGGTGCTAGATCACTATCATCTTTGGAGCTCATCACATAATTTATGTTTGGTCGTTTCAGGGGTTGCTGCCATCTTCAGATCCAATCCGGCTTCTAGTTCCCACCGAATAACCTTTAATTTGTGTGCTTCTCCAGTTTTCTGACCATGCACAAAATCTAGACGCGAGATAACTTCCACTGGTGGAATACTATTTGCTGATGCTTTGTATACATCAGTGACACGCTTATCCAATATTTTAATGGATCCAAGAATATAGCTGGCTCCAGCGACCTCAACATGCACGTACGACATCGGCTATTTTTTTGCGCCGTCCGCTGCGATAATCAATCAGAATGGAGTCAGGTTTGTCTTGTCATCACGTATATCTAAGAAAAAGACACCATATATATAGGTGTATGCATTTTTCAAGAATACAATGGTCCCCCAATGAAGAACATAATTGCAGTTGACAATATAGGTTTGAAGTCTAAGAAATTCATAGTTGATATCCTGCTGAATGGTGCATAGCGGGGCCAAGGATCGGTGGTGGCGGCCTGGCACCAGTGTTGTTGTTGTCTGACCTTGTTCGAGGCCGGGGCCAGCGTGCACCCAGGTCTCATCTTTCCGGCCGTCAGCTTCCCTGGCTAAGGCCGTCTTGCAGTTGGACATCTCGTCCTCTGCATGCCCACGGGGCGGCGGCTTGCAGTCCCGCCCACATTGTCCTACGTGCCTGCGTCTGAGGCCGGCCTCTTGGAGTAGCTGCACTCTGTTCTGTCTGACGCGAGCATCGAGCAGCCGTGCACGCTCGCGATGGAGACGCCGGCGTGGAGGCCGTCTTAGTCATGGTGTACGTCTGGGTCAACGGCGGTGTCCTATATATGGACGAAACTTCAAAGCTGAGGATGTCGTGTGGTATTCCTCTTGTACACCGTGCATACCTTTGTTAGAATCCTTAACTGCCAAAATATGGATCTCCATCTAGTCTACGTTTCCCTGATGGTGCATAATTGATGGGATTGTAGCCTTGCACGTATCTACCTATTACACGTTATTTGGTTGCTTGTGTCCATCTATGTTTATGCACGTACACGTGACCGAAGAACATATCCCCAGGTACGTGCACATATTCTATTGTTTCCAACTTTTTTTTCAACTCTTTATTAATGCATGTTATACGTGTCGGTTCAATATACGCTTTGGGCACGTAACGTAATATCTTTAAATCTCAGCCGTAATTATTCCTGATCAACGGTGCATATTATTTTAACGTATGTGGAAGACCGTGGTGTCTCGTTTGACTTCTATATTAATTATATAATAGATAGATAGATAGATTCCTTTCCGAAAATTTGTATGGCATTAATTTGGAAGGACCTAGGCCATTAATATATTTCTTAAAGCATCTCAAATTTTCCCGATTACCTGCATACAATATGTTGTTAGATCTTTTGAAACAATATTCATCATGCATGTTATATCTGCAAACTGAAAATATAACCATCATGCTTATACGTGCGAGCGGTAGGTTATTTGGTAATCTTACTAGAAAAAAACACATGAAGTGACATAGGCAATGATACACCACAGTTAGGGCCGTCCTTACAAGAAATGAGAGAAACGTTAAGAAATACTTGGTGTTTATATATGGGATATTTAGTGTTTTTCAAATACAAAAACGTTTGCAAAAAAGGTCTAGATGTGAAAATAAATGGACGCACCAACATATATAACAATAAATAACATATCCATCACAACTGGTGCCAAGAGATAACACATAGTGAAAATATAACAAAACTAATAACGATCTCTTCGCATAGCTAATTCCACCTTGCCATCATGTAACATCAGACGTAAACCACCAAGTCAACATGCATCTTTATCCATTGCCATACATTTTTGGGCTCAGTAAGGAAGTCAAAGTAGAGTGAACAAATATTGCCGGTGACCTTAACAGTTTCCATAGTGACAAATGTCGAATATTAAACATTGGGCTTGCTACATAGAGAAAAGGTGGACTAAACAGTAATTATATTATGAAAATAATATAACCATTTTTAAATAAATAAGTAATAGTAGTGGTGGTGGTAGTAGTAGTAAAATATAGAGATGCTACTACGTATAGGTATTTGAATTTAATGTTTAGACAAGATTTTTTCAGTGCTAATACGAGCTTATTATGAATTGATATCCTTGAAATGTTACACTTCATAATATAAGATTTTTTTTGATAAGAAACATGAAATCATATTTAAGATGCAAAAAATAAATAAGGACACATTATGATTCTAGCCGCGCAAATGCGCGGGATATTCCGCTAGTTATTCTAACAGCAAGCTAATACTAACAAAAGAAAATGGCGCTCCAAGCAAAACACATATCATGTGGTGAATAAAAATATAGCTCCAAGTAAAGTTACCGATGAACGGAGACGAAAGAGGGGATGCCTTCCGGGGCATCCCCAAGCTTACGCTCTTGGTTGTCCTTGAATATTACCTTGGGGTGCCTTGGGCATCCCCAAGCTTAGGCTCTTGCCACTCCTTATTCCATAGTCAATCGAATCTTTACCCAAAACTTGAAAACTCCACAACACAAAACTCAACAGAAAACTCGTAAGCTCCATTAGTATAGGAAATAAAACAACCACTTAGGTACTGTAATGAACTCATTATAAATTCATATTGGTGTAATATCTACTGTACTTCAACTTATCTATGGTTCATACCCTCCGATACTACTCATGGATTCATCAAAATAAGCAAACAACACATAGAAAACAGAATCTGTCAAAAACAGAACAGTCTGTATTAATCTGTATCAAACGTATACTTCTGGAACTCCAAAAATTCTACCAAATTAGGACGATTTTTGTATCAATGCAGAGCAAAAAGAATCAAATCAGAAGCACATTTCTGTGAATTAACAAAACTAATCTACTGGGTGCAAAAGTTTCTGATTTTCAGCAGGATCAACACAACTATCACCGTACGCTATCCTAAAGGTCTTACTTGGCACTTTATTGAAACAAAACCTATAAAACATGATTAATACAGTAGCATAATCATGTGGACACACAAAAACAGTAAGGATAAATATTGGGTTGTCTCCCAACAAGCGCTTTTCTTTATCGCCTTTCTAGCTAGGCATGATGATGATAATGATGCTCACATAAAAGATAAGAATTGAAACATAACGGGAGCATCATGAAGCATATGACTAGCACTTTTAAGTCTAACCCACTTCCTATGCATAGGGATTTTGTGAGAAAACAACTTATGGGAACAAGGATCAACTAGCATAGGAAGGTAAAACAAGCATAGCTTCAAGATTTTAAACACATAGAGAGGAAACTTGATATTATTGCAATTCCTACGAGCATATATTCCTCCCTCATAATAATGTTCAGTAGCATCATGAATGAATTCAACAATATAACCAGCACCTAAAGCATTCTTTTCATGATCTACTTGCATAGAAAATTCACTACTCTCCACATAAGCAAAATTCTTCTCACGAATAATAGTGCAAGTATCATAAGAGACTTGAACACTAAAAATTGTTTCCACATTAAAAGAGTAATGTTCAGAAAAAGGGTAATCATAATCATGAGAAGATTTGTAAATATAATCATCACTACTTTTTATAGCATAAGTTTCATCACAATAATCATCATAAGCAGCAACTTCGTTCTCATCATAATCGATTGAAACCTCTCCCAAGATAGTGGAATCACTAAATAAAGTTGACACTCTTCCAAATCCACTTTCGTATTCATCACAATAAAATTCAACATCCTCCAAAATAGTGGGATCACTACTTCCTAAAGTTGACTCTCTTCCGAACCCACTTTCATCAATATAATCATCATAGGTAGGAGGCATGTTATCATCATAACAACTTTGCATATCAAAACTTGGGATGCTAAAAATATCATCTTCATTAAACATAGCATCCCCAAGCTTGGGACAAACATTAATTCCAGAAAATATATTCTCAAATATTTCATCCCAATCAAACATAGCTTCCCCAGGCTTGGGCCCTTTCATATCATAAGCATAATCACTCTCATCATTAAAAATATCGATAGCACCAATAGTATAGCAATTATCATCATCACAATGAGTAGTAGGAGCGACATCATTTGGGAGGGATACCTTTTTACCTTTGTTGCTCCTTCTTTTCTTTTTCTTCTTCACATTATGTGTAGGTTCAACCTTCCTCTTTGAGCTCCTTATTGATGAGATTGGTTGAATAGAAAGCTCCTCCTCGTAACCTGATTCATCATAAGAAATAATAGGAGGAGATTGGGAAGTCTCTTCCCTTTCACTAGTATTCTCATCATCCTCTATTTGTTTTCTTTTCTTTATGTAATTGGCAATATAAGGATTTTCAATGCAATTCACCTCATAATACATATAAATTTCTTCTAGATCAAAACCAAGAAGTTTGTAACGGGCAAATTCTGGAAGATAATTAGTTAAACGTTTCATTTCTTCGCAACCCATAAGCAAGCTAAGCTCATTATAATGTGCAAGGGAAATCAACTCATCACAATTTTTCGACACGATTAGATGATGAAACAATTTGCATCGGATAGCTAAATGACCACTATCATTGCAAAGTCCACAAGTACGGCCAAGAAAATTTGAATTTTCAGCACAAACATCTAGCCTTTCTTGCAACATTTTAGTTTCTAAGTGCTTATGCCTCTTGCAATAAATATCTTCTCTATTTGGTGTGTTCATGCAAACATGCACTCCACAAAAGTTGACATGCTCATAAGAGATATTTTCATCATAACTAGTGCAATCATCATTAGCATCATGGATATTCAAAGAATTCGTACTAACAACATTGCAATCATGCTCATCATTCAAAGATTTACTGCCAAACAATTTAGAGATTTATTCTTATAGAACTTGAGCACAATTATCCTTTCCATCATACTCACGAAAGATATTAAAAAGGTGAAGCATATGAGACAAACTTAACTCCATTTTTTGTAATTTTCTTTTATAAACTAGACTAGTGCTAAAGCAAGAAACAAAAAGATTCGATTTCAAGATCTAAAGATATACCTTCAAGCTCTCACCTCCCCGGCAACGGCGCCAGAAAAGAGCTTAGTTGACGGGGTGTGAGTGAGTGCCCTTTACCTTTGCCTCCCCGGCAACGGCGCCAGAAAAGAGCTTGATGTCTACTACACAACCTTCTTCTTGTAGACGTTGTTGGGCCTGCAAGTGCACAGGTTTGTAGGACAGTAGCAAATTTCCCTCAAGTGGATGACCTAAGGTTTATCAATCCGTAGGAGCCGTAGGATGAAGATGTTCTCTCTCAAACAACCCTGCAACCAAATAACAAAGAGTCTCTTGTGTCCCCAACACACCCAATACAGTGGTAAATTGTATAGGTGCACTAGTTCGGTAAGAGATGGTGATACAAGTGCAATTTGGATATTAGATAAAGGTATTTGTAATCTGAAATAATAAAAACAGCAATGTAACAAGTGATAAACGTGAGCGTAAATGGTATTGCAATGATAGGAAACAAGGCCTAGGGTTCATACTTTAACTAGTGCAAGTTCTCTCAACAATAATAACATAGATAGATCATATAACAAGCCCTCAACATGCAACAAAGAGTCACTCCAAAGCCACTAATAGCGGAGAACAAACATAGAGATTATGGTAGGGTACGAAACCACCTCAAAGTTATCCTTTCTGTTCTATCTATTCAAGAGTTCGTAGTAAAAAAACATAAAGCTATTCTTTCCGCTCGATCCATCATAGAGTTCATACTAGAATAACACCTTAAGACACAAATCAACCAAAATCCTAATGTCACCTAGATACTCCATTTTCACCTCAAGTATCTGTGGGCATGATTATACGATATGCATCACACAATCTCGGATTCATCCAACCAACACAAAGTACTTCAAAGAGTGCCCCAAAGTTTCTATCGGAGAGTCAAGAACGTGTGCCAACCCCTATGCACAGGTTCCCAATGTCACAAAACCCGCAAGTTGATCACCAAAACATACATCAAGTGGCACATGATATCCCATTGTCACCACAGATAATCACGGCAAGACATACATCAAGTGTTCTCATAAAGACTCAATCCGATAAGATAACTTCAAAGGGGAAACTCAATTCATCACAAGAGAGTAGAGGAGGAGAAACATCATAAGATCCAACTACAATAGCAAAGCTCGGGATACATCAAGATCGTATCACCTCAAGAACATGAGAGAGAACACGAGAGAGAGAGAGAGAGATCAAACACATAGCTACTGGTACATACCCTTAGCCCCGAGGGTGAACTACTCCCTCCTCGTCATGGATAGCGCCAGGATGATGAAGATGGCCACCGGTGATGAGATCCCCCTCCGGCAGGGTGCTGGAACAGGTTCCCGATTGGTTTTTGGTGGCTACAGAGGCTTGCGGTGGCGGAACTCCCGATCTATCTTCTGTTCTGTAAGTTTTAGGGTACGTAGGTATATATGGGTGCAGGGGTACGTCGGTGGAGCTACAGGGGCCCCACGAGGTAGGGGGGCGTGCCCGGGGGTGGTGGGCGCGCCCCCCACCCTCGTGGGCAGCCCGTATCTCCCCTGACGTGCACTCCAAGTTCCCTGGGTTGCTTTCCTTCCAAAAATAACTTTTCCAGTTGATTTCGTTCCGTTTTGACTCCGTCTGATATTCCTTTTCCTCGAAACACTGAAATAGGCATAAAACGGCAAATCTGGGTTGGGCCTCCGGTTAATAGGTTTGTCCCAAAAATAATATAAAAGTGGATAATAAAGCCCAATATTTCCTAAAATAGTAGATAAAGTAGCATGGAGCAATCAAAAATTATAGATACGTTGGAGACGTATCAGTACACATCATTACTCCCTCCTTTCCGGTTTATGGTGAGTGGTGGAATATTTTTTGTAGTTTGCAAAAGCACCTAATTAATGCTCTTATTTTCTCAAAAAATTATGTTTATCAATGCATTAATTGCAATGCATGCATGCATAAAGTACATGCATTGGTCAATTTTCTCTTAATACTTGCATGCAATGATTTAGTGCACCTTGGAATCTGAACATGTGTTGGGGAAAAACCAAATTGAGCCTTATAAAATGGAAAAACTAAAATTTTGAGATAAGCCCTATAAAACCGGAAAGGAGGGAGTAGAAAAAGAAGTACTCCATCCGGGAATAGTGTCGCACTTCAAAACTAGAACCGTCAATAAATTTTGAGCTTGCGTCTCGTCACATTCCAAATTACTCCACGCTATATTGAATTGCAAACCTGGTCACACCGATCCCAACCTAAACGATTTCCCACTTAGGAGCGTATTAGTACCATGCTAGTATATTGAATTCCAAACCTGTTCACACCGATCACAACCTAAACGGTTTCCCACTTAGGAGCGTATTAGTACTCGGTTATAAATACTAGTATGCCAAGATGACTGCACATTCCTCAACAACTCCTCATCCACAAAAACAAACAAGTCATTCAGCATCCTTCCCTTGTGTCTGCCATGGCCAGCGTGAGTTCTGGGTCGAGAGATTTCTACCAGGGAGAGGCGAGCATGGAAGCGGAAGCATGAGAGATGTCCCGCCTCGCTAAGAGAGCAGACGACATGTCCCGCTGCACGGAAGTAGCAGCACAGAGGTCCCGCCGCGCCGCTGAAGCAGCACGGGGGTCCTGCCGCGCCGTCGATGCAACAGACTGGTCCGACTGCGCCACCGAAGCAGCAGAGATGTCCCGCCGCGCCACGAATGCAGCAGAGATGTCCCGCCGCGCCGCGGCGGCCTGGGAAAATTTCTCGCGGGCAGGCGACGACTGTTACAGGCGCATGCATGCGATCGTCCATAGCCAGATGGATCAGATGTCTGGCTTGGCGAGGTTGCAGGACGACGTGAAAGCCTCGTTTAAACAGGCTACCGGCGTCATCCGGCAACTAAGGGAGGGCAATGAGAGGCTCCGGGCCGAGCGCGACCTGCTGAGGGAGAAGATCGTCCGAAGTGCAGACCAGCAGGAGGAGACCAGTGCCTTGTTGAAGAGGACCGACGTCATCGTCAAGAAACTTATGGACGAGAATGACATGCTCCGCAACGAGCGCCAAAGGCTGGTGGAGGAATCCGTGGATGTTCTCAAGCAGCGTCTTGAGGACACGAAAGAGCTCATCGCCGCTCGCCGGGGAGACTAGTTCCCGCGGCCTGCAGCAACGCATCAAGAAAGTAGAGATCAGCGAGCCAGATCCTTGTCTTCCTTCTTCTTTTGCCCTTGTGTATTTCGGGCGTAGCCACATGTGGCTTTTTTAATTATCTTTCTAATCATGTAAGACAATTAGTCGTCCTTATCTTTCTATGGAAGATCAATGTTGCGAGGCTGGAATGAAGAAAACTCTTGCTGTGGCGACCCTGGCGTTGTTGTTCTTCTAGTTGATGCTAGGCTTCCTTCAGTTTCCTAGTTTCTTTTGATGTAATAATCGGTTTAGGATGTCGATTGTGTTGTCGGTTGTGAAATGTTGCGTTCTAGCGCGGATGTTTGGCCTTTGTTGACCTCTTGGGATGTTGCGATTTCAATCTGGTACTTTTAGTCCTTCGTGTTAGGCTGGAGTTGTGCTGAACTTCTTGTGAATTGTGGTGGTTTTCAGTAATGAAAATCGGAAGGGGCAAGCCCTTCTTTGATCAAAAAAATCGTCCTTATATATTCATCAGTCTTGCTATAAGTCGCAGTAGATGCTATATAGGTCCGTCGGATCTTACATCAAGATTTGTGCTGTCAGGTTTTCTTTTTTATCTCTTAAATCTCAGTCGAGTGAGACATAGCCACGCCATTAAACAGAGGCTCGAGCGCCATTAATGGAGACCTTGGGAGAGAGGTGGACGGCAGATGGAGGTCAAAGGGCTCTCCTCCCGATAAGCACGCGCAGGGGTCTGATCGCACGCCTCTCATACTCAAATAGCTACCCTGCACGGCGCCTCCTAGCTAATAAAAAATGGGGACACGTGGCAACACGTAAATGGTACTAGTAAGTAGAACGCCCACGGTTTCAATAATACTTGTGTTTCCGATTGTAACGTGACAACACTTGTTCCAAAATGACTTTGTTGATTGTTAATGTGTGCGCCTTCGCAAATCGGACTGCAAATTTACCACAGCATGTTGGTGCCATGTCATGGCACCAAGCCAAGTTTCATTATTTTCATGCGTGTTTTGGATTTACAGGAATTAAAAAACTAAGTTTCTCAATGTTTCCAACCCAGCCACGACGCCCAGAATTTTGAATTTCATTCCCATTTCTTGCATGGAACCTAGAAATTTACCCGAGGACACACATGTGATTTTTCAACCAACTTTGGTGCACTGGAACATGTGCTTGTATTTCAAATTTGAATTATGCACACAAATGTGACACGTTCCCTCCCAGAACCACGAGCCTTCTTGAGAGAAGCTCCGATTTGCAAGAAGCTTATACCAAAATTTGTTCCTATTCGGCCAATTTTTTTATACCACGGCATGGTACTACCATGACATGACACCATGCCAAGTTTCATGATTTTAAAACCAAGTTTCTCAATGTTCTTGACCGAGCCATGATGCCCAGATGTTTGAATCTTATTCTCATTTTTTGCATGGGAGTAGAAATTCACCCGAGGACACAAATGTGATTTTCAACCAACTTTGGTGCACGGGAGCACGTGCTTGTAGTTCAAATTTGAATTATGCACATTAAATGACCAAAAACTCAATTAATGTGTAAATAAGGCCAAACGAAGCCGGAATGATTCCAAAATTTAACAGGGCACTCATGTAGTTCTATGTTGCCTTTGTAAATAAACTCAAGGGGGACAACGTACATCGTTTCGCACTCAAAGGTGACACGTTCCCTCTCAGAACCACGAGCCTTCTTGAGAGAAGCTTCGGTTTGCAAGAAGCTTATACCAAAATCTGTTCCTATTCGGCCATTTTTTTTACTACAACATGGTAGTACCATGACATGACATCCATGCCAAGTTTCATGATTTTCAGACGTGTTTTGGATTTACAAGAATTTTAAAACCAAGTTTCTCAATGTTCTCGGCTGAGCCACGATGCCCAGATGTTTTAATTTTATTCTCATTTCTTGCATGGGACCTAGAAATTCACCCGAGGACACAAATGTGATTTTTCAACCAACTTTGGTGCACGAGAGCATGTGCTTGTAGTTCAAATTTAACTTATGCACATTAAATCACCAGAAACTCAATTAATGTATAACAAACGACAAACGAACCCGGAATAATTCCAAAATTTAACAAGGCAATAATGTAGTTCTATGTTGCCTTTGTTAAGAAACTCAAGGGCGGGTGGGGGGTGGCACGTTCCCTCTTAGAAACCAAGAGCTTCCAAATCGGCCCAATTTTTTACCACAACATGTTAGTGCCATGACATGACACCATGCCAAGTTTCATTACATGAATTTAAAATCTAAGTTTCTCGATGTTCTCGGCAGAGTCATGACGCCCAGATGTTTGAATTTCATTCTCATTTCTTCCATGGGACCAAGAAATTCAACCAAGGACACACATGTGATTTTTCAACCCACTTTGGTGCACCGGAGCATGTGCATGCAATTCATATTTAGATTATGCACATTAAACGTCCAGAAACTCAATTAATGTATAAAAAGGCCAAATGAACCTGAAATAATTCCAAAATTTAACAGGGCACTCATATAGTTCTGTGTTGCCTCTGTAAATAAAATCAGGGGGGAGGCAGCGTATATCGTTTCGCACACAAAGGTGACACGTTCCCTCTCGGAACCACGAGGCTTGTTGAGAGAATCTCCGCTTTTGCAAGAGGCTTATACCAAAACTTGTCCCAATTCAGCCAAAAATAATACGTATGAAAATAGGGTTTAGATTATCCCGAACATCTCGCTACCTAGACCAATAATGTACTATGATTTGAATTCAACATAAAATGGATACAGATATTTGAATTAGAGAGCGTATGGTACATGTAGTTCATAGTGAAATATGATTACTGCTATATGCATGTCTTTTTGTTATCAAGATAATATTTAAATTATTGTATAATTTGACAACAATCGTATTCAAATAAGGAAAATTGATTCAAATTTAGTCCATATGGTAGACGACAATATATATGTTCACATGGTGGAGTAAAATGTTCATATATGATGGAAGATCAAAATGTATGACTACATCAATTATAAACCGCAAGGTCACCTAATGATATATTCGAATTCAACATAACGTGGATTCAAAAATTGAAATTCGAGATCATGGCATCTGTAATCATATAAAGGGACATTACTCTTTCTTTGGTGGGAATTGATTTGTTTTTTGTTGTTGTTGAGGGAAGTGCGAATCGATTTGGTACTGTGCAGGGTAATCATGTTCTCCCAATTTTTTTTACATTTTTCTTGTAGTTTTTTCAATGGAATCTATAGCAATATTATAAAAGGGGAAATGACTCTCTTGTGTCTTGTATGATTTTTTTTACATGTTAAGTTTGTTCTGCCGAACAAGGAATCCGCACCTTGTTATCCCGAAATTTTCAAGCTCGAGTATCTTTTGTCTCACCAGCTTTGAAACTCCCGCTTCTTCAACCCGCGCCACGCCATGTTATCCCGAAATTTGGACGCGCGCGAGAACTCCCTCCTCATCCGAAATCGCTCCCGCAGCCCAGACACGTGAAATCCCCCTTCTACCCCTCAGCCGGAAATGAAGCTCCACGTTGCGGTGTCAAAACCGGTGGGGGTATGCTAGCAACTTACCCTACATTTCGGACAAGCGCGTCCCTAAGCTTGGCTCCCCCCACCCCTTCGCCCCCCCTCCCCCCCCCATTCGTACATGAGGCCGCCAAAACCCGCGAAACCCCACGCTCCTTCATCGGCCTCCCGACCGCCGCCCAGCCAGAGACTCTTCTCCTACTATGTCGTCCACCGGAACAGCTCGCCGTCCCTCATCCACCGCACCGGATGAGGATCCGTTGTCGATCTCGTCGTCCCGCCAGATCAGCCGCCCCGTCCTCCACCTCCAAGGAGCTACCCCGACGTTCGCGTCATCTATCGCGCCACCTCAATCCCCACAGCGCTGTCTTGACCTGCCCCACCGGAACCGCAGCACCCTCACCAATTCCTCCGATGAAGCCGAGGCCAACTCGGCGCCACCAAGGAGATTCTGCACTCACCGCTGCATTTTATCTTTTATTCGATCTCACGGGGATGTCGGTGCTCGATACCGAGCAGACATGGCGTCTCCATCGACGGCGCCGTCGCTGGCCACATCATCCACGACGTCTCTCCCCCATGTCGTTGCTTCCTCGGCGGTGACTTCCACAACGGCACTAGCTGCAGCTGCTCCGGCTCTCGCTCGCGCTGCGGCTCTGTTCTTGCTGTCGGTCGCGTTGCTGCACTACTCCTGCTTTCGTTCGTGCTGCTGCTCTGCTCTTGCTCTCGCTTGCGCTGCTGCTGCTGCTGCACGACCTCCGGCAGCTATAGGAGTTGCTGCTTTAGCACACGCTCGCGGTGCTACTGCACAACTTGCTCTCTGCTAGTGCATTCCTTGCTCGAGCGTCTGCTGATTTAGATCACTGCTTCTCTGCTACTAGTGCTCGAACGCCCTAAACATCTATTGCAATGCTCTGTTACTAGTTCAATCAGTTTCAACAGTAAAATTCAGTATCAACTGTGAAGTTCATTTTCTTTAGTTAAGTTCAGAGTGAATAGTAATTACAGCATCTGTCGGATGCGTTTTACATCTAGCACTTTTTGGTGATGTATTTTACATCATCTATTGCAGATGATATTAGGGTCCCACTTCAGATTAAAGTTGTCTGTCTTGTCATGCTTCAGCCTCGTCGCCGTACACCTTAGTGGAGCTGCTCCAACGATGGAACCGTCCATCACAGCGGAGCAGTACCCTCGGCGCCGTTTCCAGATGCCTCAGATCTTCTTCCCCGCCTCCGACAGTCACACCAGCATCATCACCATCCTCCACGTCCAACCCAATGATGCTGAGGTCCACAAGGCTATGCCAAAGAGGTTGTACACTCGTCGCATCACTTTGTTTCTCCATTCCTCTGTCCTTCCAATTCATGTGAGCCAAACACCCAGGTTGACCGAAATCCGATTTTTCCAAATGCTTTGTTTTGCACGTGCATTCCTATCCTATTCCTGTGTTTTTCCTGTCCCTGCGTTTATAGAATCCTCCAATTCTAAGGAGCCCTTACAGATTTACTTCATTTTCAGATTGGCATCAAAGAAAACTCTGTTTGTTATGTCCTGCTCCTGCCGTGCCGTCATCCACCCCACCTGAGGTGCACCATCGACAGAAGCGTTCACTACAGCAGAGATCCCCCTGCATACTTTCTTTCGCCGCCTCAGATCATCTTCCCCGTTGCCGGCAGCCACGCCAACTGCATTACCATCATCGACTGAGCAGATGAACCTGAGGACTAGACAGTTCCGGAAGAGAGGTCGCAGTCTTTCGTGTTTGCCTATGTTATACATCGGTTATTATTACCTACTACTTTATCGTTCAATCTTGAGTTTTGAATTGCCCATGGGTCTCATATCGGGCCAGCAACGAATAGTATCTGTCTACTATCTGGTTCATCTGGGGTCTTCTATGTGGTTCATGTTGGGTGGGCAACAAACAATAGATGATCCATTGTCTATCTTTTTAAACTGAAGCTATAATCTACCTGCTATCATTAGTTTTGGATCCATCCACTCATTTGCTATCATCAGTCTTGATTTTTGCATGCACCCCTTAGGCCTTACAAAATCTAACTATTTTTTTTATTATGCATGTCAAATATTGTACACAATCGTACTGAACATGTAGAGAAAAAGAGAAGACTGTTGCGTGCGAATATAATGTCATGCAGACGCTGCTCCATGGTGGGCGAAGTGCCCCCCCTCTCCTGCATTTCCAAATTGTATTCCAGAGGAAGATAATTGTTCAGATGGAGATTCAGAAGGAGCCGACCATGCCTGTTTACCACCTGAGGTGTTTGCTCTAACCTGGCATGCTGATGTTGGTCATATCATGCATATGGCGCCTTGCATTGCTTACATTATACATCTTATATGTCATCAGCTTAGTTTAGATTTGCTTTGTGTGAATGCCACCTGTTTGGTTTCTATATCATACTCCCACCATTCCTAAATATTTGTCTTTTTAGAGATTTCAGCAAGTGACTACATACGGAACAAAATGAGTGAATCTACACTCTAAAATATGTTTATATACATCCGTATGTGGTAGTCTATTTGAAATCTCCAAAAAGACAAATATTTAGGAACGGAGGGAGTATATGGGAATTATGCAATGCCATCTTCTTTAGCCAGGCATCATATACGTGAATCATGCAATGCCATCCTGTTTAGCTAGTCATCGTATATGTGAATTGTATCGTGCCATATTTTTTTCCATAATGTGTTCCATTTGTCAACAATGTTTATACATTCATCTACTCTTCCTGTGCATCAGCCACTTGAGTCGGTCATGGGAAAATCTGGAGTGAAAACACGGTCTTCTGAGCAGTCAGTGCTACCTGTCGATGCAGATTTCTTGCTGGTTACAGATAGCTCCTCAGAGGAGGATTCAGAGAGAGATGACTAGTCGTATCCCCCCCCCCCCCCGAGGTGCATGCTCTAACTTGGCTGGGTTATATTGCTCATATCATGCATATGGTGTCTTGCATTGCCATGCCATCTGTTTAGATTAGACATGCTTTGTGTGAATGCCTCCTGTTTGCTTTCTATATCAGATATGTGAATTATGCAATGCCATGTTTTTCAGCCAGTTATCATATTTGTGAATTATGCACCGCCATGGAGCCAGGCATCATATATGTGAATTATCTCATGCCATCTTTTTTTTCATTACGTATTCCATTTGTCGACAATCTGTGTATATTGAACTACTCTTCATGTGTATCAGCCATTTGAGCTGGTTATGGAAAAATCTGGAGTGAAAACAAGGTCTTCAGAGAAGGCAATGGTACCTGTTGAAGCATATATCTCGATGGTTACAGGGAGCTCCTCAGAGGAGGATTCAGAGACAGATGACCAGTCCTATATCCCACCTGAGGTGTATGCTCTAAGTTGCAATGGTTATATTTCTCATATGATGCATATGGTGTCTTGCATTGCTTAATTTAGACATCATATGCACAATATTGAATTCTATCTGCTTATTTTAGAGATCATACATGCGAGTGCCAGCTGGTTAGTATATGAATCAATTATGTCAATTATATCATGCCATCCTGTATACATAGACAACATGTATGTGAATTATTTCATCCCAATCTATTTTAGAAAGACATCATATAGTTTTGTCATGTCATCCTGTTTAGGTAATCATCATATGTTGAATTATGCCATTATATCCTGTTAAGTTATCGATCATATATCTGAAACTGTGTCATGCTATCCTGTTTAGTTAGGCATCATATATGTGAAATTGTGTCATGCTGTCCTGTTTGGTTAGACAACATATATGTGAATTACCACATCTGTCTATCATACAATGTCTGTACGTTCAATTTCTTTTCTTGTTTATCAGCCATTTGAATTGGAGGGGGTGATGGCAGTATCTAAGGGAGCAAAAACCCGTTCTTCACAAAAGAAAGTGCTACCCGTCGATGCAGATAGAACCATGGTTGTACTGGCCCACAAACTAGCCCCACCACACATAATCGAGACTCTTCCAGATTGCACACTTACACCGTTGGGCAGAGAACCAGCTACAACCCATCTAACCGCAACCCAGCAGATAGTAACCCACTTGTAGTTGACAAAGCACCATGTCCACCACTGAGTACCCCCACACGAGCAGTTTGTAAAGCTACTGCAGTGCCCAAAGCACGAAGACCACCACAGCTAACCCAAACTCCACGTTCAAAGCAGAAGAGAAACTCTTCTCAGGTCAGATTCCGTAGCTATGGTCCATACTCCTTTGCTGTTGCATCACTGTATTTACTCATACCAACTACTTTCGAATTTGAAGGATCCAATTGAAACTCCAATGGCGCAACAGGTATGTTTTAAACCTATTTCTTTAACTGGATTGATGTTCTAACTTCTTGCTCTATGTTGATTTTAGTTTAAGTTGAACAGTTATGTTATCATGTGATGCACATTACAAGTGCTGCCAATGTTGTGTAGTTTCTCACACTTATATTCTGTCTATGCTGCTGTCTCTTAAAAATATATGAGTTGAACTGTGTCTCTATCTTGATTAGGGAACATAAACTAGAATGATATGGACAATACAGTGACCATAGTACATAGATATATGTTTGTTTCATGTTGTTATCCTGTCCACCTTACTACTGAACCGGTTTACCAAAATGAGTTTGGTATACTACAAGCTAAACCTGTGATGTGTCTGCTTGTTTCTCTTGTAGTATGCAAACAGAATATTGGAGAAGAGCACCCCACTATGCAATGGTAGAGAAAGTAATGCAGATAAGGTTCAAGATAGTGAGACAACCCTGTTGGTCTCCAAGAAAGGTGATAAAAACGATCTTGTAGACAGTGAGAAAACCCCACAGTCCTGCGTTGATGTAGTGTTCAAGTTACTGGCCAGTACCGCTGGCACAAGCTCTTTGAACTCGCTGCCTGAATCACTTCGGCTTCTTCAGTCTCAGCTACAAGATGAAAGACATCAGTCAGCTGTTCTATGGCAAGAAGCCAAAGGACTGAGGAAGTCCCTGCAGAATTCAGATGCGTACTTTCTTGTGCAATAGCAAGCGCTGGAGGATTTAAGCGCCAAACAAGAGAAAGTTAATAAGCTTGCTAAGCATCTTGCCAGCATTATGGGTACCCAGGATATTGTTTCTTGAACTCTTCTGAAGTGGTTTCAGTTCTGGACTTGTTTTGCTGCGGCATTTATATGCTGTTGTGTTCCCTATATTTGCACTGGTGGTGAACTTTGATGCCCAGTGGATGTAATATGTGTAATAGCCATGATAGCCTAGCATAAGTTGCTTGCTTATTTATTTCCTTGTTGTCTTGTTTATTTGTTTGCTTGTAGTGAGTGCAGTTCTTTTTCCGCGGTTTGCTAGTGGCTGCAATAACCTATTTTTTAACCATGGGCTAATATTTACTATAGTGACACTGGGCCTCCTACGGGCCGTAGAAACAATGGGCCTTCTATGGGCCGTAGAAACAGTAGGCCTTCTACGGGCCGTAGAAACATTGGGCCTTCTACGGGCCGTAGAAACAATCGGCCTTCTACGGGCCGTATCATCAATGGGCCTTATACGGGTCGTATGATCGATTGGCCAAACATGAGCCAATAACAGGCCGCATTATGGCCGTAAACGGGCTAGAGTTGGAATCGTCCGTTCATGGGCCGACCATAACGGGCCATCGTTAATAGGCTGTATTTGATGACGCTATGAAAACGGCCCAATGTATTAACGGACCAAAACAGGCTGACTGTAACCAGGGGCTGAATTTGGCCAACAAGAAGAAAATGACAGTAACGGGCCGTAAGTAAAGAATGCTCGAAATGAGCCCAAGAATAAATGGGCTCTGAGAAGGCCGAAAGATAACATGGGCTGGAAACGGCCCAACTGAATAACGGGCCATTAATGGGTATAAAGTGATACACTGTTCATTACGGGCCGGTTTCACCATGGGCCGTTAATGGGTCTAAAGTGATACACTGTTCATTGCGGGTCAGTTTCACCACGGGCCGTTAATAGGCCAAGAGTTACATAGGGCCTCATATGGGCCGAAAGACGTCATGGGCCATACATGGGCCAGAAGTGAAAACGGGCTGGAATCATATTGGATGGCCCAGATGACGCTACTGGGCCTAATTCAGGTATGGCGTAATGGGCCTTGGGTTAGCGGGGTGTAAATGGGCTATATGCGAACATGCCGTTAATAGGCTTTCCATGGGCCGGCCCGTCACCTTTTGACCAAGTCAAACGGGCCGGCCTTTCCACAGGAATGGGCCTCTGTTGGGCCGTGCCACGTGTCGACGTATCATAGGCGCCTTCTGTCCAATGAGTGGATGAAATCTGTCCCAACAATGAGCCGACACTAAGGATGGCAATTTTACCCATGGACATGGATATCCATGGATATCCGACCCGAATGGATAGTGTCGGTGTCAAAACCGGCGGATCTCGGGTAGGGGGTCCCGAACTGTGCGTCTAGGCGGATGGTAACAAGAGACGAGGGACACGATGTTTTTACCCTCTCGATGGAGGTAAAACCCTACGTCCCGCTTGATTAATATTGATGATATGGGTAGTACAAGAGTGGATCTACCACGAGATCAAGGAGGCTAAACCCTAGAAGCTAGCCTATGGTATGATTGTTGTAATGTATGTCGTCCTACGGACTAAAGCCCTCCGGTTTATATAGACACTGGAGGAGGCTAGGGTTACACAGAGTCGGTTACAATGGTAGGAGATCTACATATCCGTATTGCCAAGCTTGCCTTCCACGCCAAGGAAAGTCCCATATGGACACGGGACGGAGTCTTCAATCTTGTATCTTCGTAGTCTTGGAGTCCGGCGGATAATGATAGTCCGGCTGTCCGGACACCCCCTAGTCCAGGACTCCCTCAGTAGCCCCTGAACCAGGCTTCAATGATGATAAGTCCGGCGCGCATAATGTTCGGCATTGCAAGGCGGGTTCCTCCCTTGAATAATCCAGAGAAGATCGTGAACACCAGGATAGTGTCCGGCTCTGCAAAATAAATTCCACATTCCACCGTAGAGAGAATAAAATGTACACTTAGTTCAATCTGCTGATGTATTACGCGGCGTGACATCACACCGCTACCAAGCCTTTGTTTTGAATCGTTTTTTACCATACCACCTCAGCACGTTTAGCGAAGCGGTTTCCTTGGCACGTCTTGTCAAAGCAGAGATCGTGTTCCCCCTATTCGGGATTCTCATCAATACGTGCGTGGGTAACCCAACCGTTCCCGTCGCCACGCCTCCTCTATCGAAGGCGAATCCCAAACGGTCACGGAGATGGCCCTTGGTATTTCGCCCCCTTTATAAGAGGACCAAGGCTCGTCCTTGTTCTTCAATCTCGCATCGAATCTCTTCCCCGCTCCCAGTTCCAACACCCAGAGCCTCCGATTCGAGCGCTTCGGATCCTCAACCATGTCCGGCTCCGACCTCCAGGGCCGGTGGATGCCCTCCTCCGTCACGGAGGAGGACATATTGAAGTTACGTGAAGCCAAGTACCTAGCCTACGAGGTTTCGCACAGGTTGCTTGCCCAAGGGCAGGCCGTGCCCGCCCCCGAGCCCGGTGAATACGTCATCTTCGTATCCCACCTCCGTCGGGGTTTAGGCTTCCTGACGGACCCCTTCGTGAGAGGGCTCCTGTTCTACTATGGGCTGGACTTTCACGACTTGGCTTCGGAGTCCATCCTCCATATCTCCGCATTCATTATCATCTGTGAAGCCTTCCTTCGCGTCACTCCCCACTTTGGCCTGTGGCTGAAGACCTTCAAGGTGGAGCCGAAGATGATCGGGGGGTGTCAAGCGGAGTGCGGCGGGGCGACCATAAGCAAAAAGGCCGATGCCCCGTGGCCCGAGGGTTCCTTCCAAGAGGAACTCGGACTGTGGCAGCAGGAGTGGTTCTATATCACCGCTCCGAAGGGCAGCAGGAAAAAGCCGCCGCCTTCATTCCGCCCGGGACCTCCACGCCAGCTAATGTCATGGGTCAACCAAGGGCTCAATTGGGGGCCGTCCGAAGACGTGCCCTCACTGCAGGGCCGGATTCGAGATCTCCAAGCGAGGGAGATCGACCTGATCAAGGTGATGCAGGTCATGCTAATCAGGCATCTTCTGCCCTGCAAACGCCGTCCTCTCCGTCTAGGGAGTTCAACCCGGAGGGACCTCGGATTCTCCAACACTTTATGGGTGCGACACCCGTGGAGATGTACAAGTTGTTCTTCGGACCGCAGGTGGCGTGTCCGAAATTAGCCGAGGACGCAGGCCTAAGCCACAATCGCCCGGATACTCAGGTAAAAAGCTCAGAGTCCGGACATTCTGTTTCTATGCCTCTCTAGAGTTCGCCTCCTGACCCGTTACTTTTCACAGGAATGGGTGGCGCGATCAAGGCTGATAAGGTGTCTGGCCCCCCTCCCAGAGACCGCACTGGAGCCTGTGCTGGTCAGAATGTTGGAGGTCGCGCCCACAGAAGGGGGCGAAGGGGAAAATAGAGGAGCTAATATTTCTCCCAAAGGGGCGACTGAAGAGGGGGGAACCAAGGACCCCTCCCTTCAGGGGGAGAAGAGGACCGCCTCCGAAGATCCGGAGGCCAAAGCCACTAAACATGGGAAGAGATCTTCCCCGGGGGGTCCGGCTTCCGGAGAGAATCCGGACGCACAATCATTGCCAAAGGATCGGCCCTCCAGCGAGCCGTGAGTATGAAAGAGGGAGTTAATTAGTAAGGAAATACCTTCATTTGTGCTTCTGTGGTTAACCGAAATATTTATATTTGCAGTTCGGATCTGCATCCTTCTCAGATGATTTCATCTTCGGGGGACCTTCTTCCGGAGATGATGGAGAGCGAAATGCCTCCGTCTGCGGTGCCGTCAGATAAGGTGGGCGAGCCTGAAGTATCGTCACGGAGGGTATCCCCGAGTCCGGAGGGGCCAGAGAGCTCGGCACCCACTAGTATCCGGCCGGGAGAACTGAAGAATCTGCTTGAGAGGGCGTCCATTTCAGAAGATCACCATGCGTTGATGTGTAGGGTGGTTGGAAGGATTTCGTCCGCCGAGAGCGGATTGCGTAATGCCGCCATGAGTTTGCTGGCGGGATTTGAGGTATGCAAGAATGACGCATCCTTTTGTCTTTTAACAGTTTTGCACATAAAAATGCGCCCTGTATAGATAGTAGCCCCTGGGACTCGGTAGGTTGTCGGGAACGACAGCGTGCCGAGGATCGAAATCTCAAGTAATGAATACCGTTGTTCCTATGCAGGTGGCGGATAGTCCGAGGGCCAGCCGGACTAATGAGTTTGCCGAGTTAAGTCGGCAACTTGACATGGCTGATGCAGACATCGCACTTGTCAACCGGCGACTTGACGAGTCGCAAGGTAAATAAGTTCTCCGCAGTCGCTTTATTTAAGGGGGTCGAAGCCCTCCTCTGATAAATTTTATGCTGTTGTACAGATGGTGCTGCTGCTGTGGAGAACCTTCGGGCCGAACTTGCTCGAGCTAAGGAGCAATCCCGAAGGAGTGATGTGGCTGCCTCGAGGGCAGCCGGGGAATTGAAAGCCGAAAGGGCTGCGCACTGCCGAAGTAGGGCAGAGGTGGCCGAATTGGCCATGAAATTAAAGGATGCTACCGACCGCAATGAGGCTCTTGAAAAGGAGCGCTTATCGGAGCGGGAAGACCTAAAGAAGGCCACCGCCGAAGCCAAGGATGCCCGCTCTGCAATGCGGGCTATGAAGGAGGAACTGCGCCAGGCCGGAGAGATCGTGTCTGGCAAGCCTTTTCTGCTGCGTCGCCGGTTTATGGATGGAAAGTATGCTCAATTTGAGCGGCTGTGGAGTCGGGAGGATCCGTATATGGACTTAGCTGCAAGTGCGGCCGATGCCATTAAGCACTTCCGGAGCCAGGGGGATCACGAGACGGAAGAGCTATATTGGTCTCAATTCCACAGTCCGGATCGCTCACTTCCGTTGACAGACCGGTTGGCCGAATGGGCCGAGCTAAATAGATTGTCCGGACTTGCCATGACTGACATCGTGGCCCATGTCTGGCCAGAGAGGTCCAAGGCGACGAGCTACTTCGGCTTACTGCAGCAATTCCTTGGAGCGGTGCCGCATATAAAGGACATGAAGCGGTAGGCCTGCATCGAGGGCGTGCGGATGGCTCTTGCCCGTGTGAAGGCGCATTGTCCGGAGATGGATGCCACCGCTGTTGCCGCCCAGGGTTCGGATGAGAGCCGGCTCCCTGCCGAGCACTACTTCGGGGAAGTTATGCGTGGCGCTCGTGTAATAGAGTCGCAGTGCTCGAAAAATATCACGTTCAAATGAACGTATTAGCTTGTAAATCGATGATTATGTTACAACTGCTTTTTATACTTGTGCGTCCCAAGTAGTAAAACTTCTCCTGTGCGGCCGTTTACGTATACATTTGTATAACTTGAAAGATTGCAGTCTTCGGCTTCAGCCCCCACGCACAGGGTGCGGGGGTGTTCGCAAAAATAGCGCGTTTTCACACTTAATCTGACGTCTCGGTCCTGTTTAAGGAGGTGGTAGCGTAGCAAACTAGGCAATCCGGACTATAAAGCTTTATCACTTTCACTTAGCCAGTGGAGCTCGAGGGTGGGGCTACGATATAGCCCCTGGTGGCATCGCCCTTCTCCGAAGTTGGAGCGCGTGTGTGCCTGACCGGGAAACGGTCCTTCGTCAAAGCGGGGAATTCTAAACATTCCGATAGTCGATCGAGTGGTTGACCAGACTCTCGCTGTATCATGACAGTCAGTTTTCGGCTTTCTCTACTGAGGTGCTCGCCCAGCCGAACTGGGGCACAATCGCAGTAGTTCTCCTGGTGTCGCGTTAGCCGATGATACGGAACGTAAGGCAGCAAAACACAGGAGCCGGGCAAACCCAACATTTGACCAAAGACATGATTCGGAGCTGATGCATATAATGCCTAACTCGAGACGCCGAACACTCCCTAAGGTGTTCGGTCTTTATAATAACGGGCAGAACGATGCCCTAAGCCCCTAGTGTCCAGGTACGGGCATGGTCTTCTGACGCGGCCGATGCCAAAGCGTCAGGCTCTGCTTTGGCTATAGGAAGAAACCAAGGGAGAATAACAACAAGAGACAGTAAAAAAGGTTTACGCAGGGTCTTAATCTGAAAAGAATCCTCACAACGGGTCCCTACTGCACGTCTGCGCCTGTGTCTCCGTTGCGCCATTATCCTGGACGGGTATGCACGTTGTTCATTGCGGTTGTTTGTGCGCGCAGCCCCCTGTGAAGGGGTATGCGGCTAGGGAGCCCCTAGCCTACTGACGCCGGATTCGTCTATCCGAGTCCGGGGTCTTTGAGTGACCCTTGCACTAAAATGATGCCACGCGGACCGGGCATCTTGAGTGTAAGAGACGCGTAATGCGGTATGGCATTGAAGCGGACAAAAGCCTTTCGTCCCAAGAGTGCTTGATATTCACTTTCAAATGGGACGATATGAAAAATTAATTTTTCTCGTCGTAAATTTTTCGGCGATCCGAACACGACTTCTAGTAATATGGAGCCTGTGCACTTGGCGTAAGGGCCTGGCGTCACTCCTTTGAAGGAAGTGCGGATGTGTCGGATGTTAGCAGGGTTTATCCCCATCCTACGGATTGTTTTTGAATACAACAAGTTTAAGTCGCTGCCTCCGTCCATTTGGACATTGGTAAATTGTAATCCGTCTATTATGGGATTCAATATTAGGGGAGTCCGTCCCGCATTTCGAACGCTTCTGGAATAGTCCATGTGGTCGAAAGTGATTGGTTTTGATATCCAATCTCTACGGTCTACTGGGTTGGAGCGTGCGAAGCTCTTTTTAGAAAGTGCCGCACTATTTTTCCGTATTATCACATGAAGTGAGTTTACTGCTTTGACCCCTTGTGGGAAAGTCTTTTGTTTTCCGGTGCTCTGCTGGTGGGGTTTATCTTCTTCGCTTGACGCGTCGAGCCCCTTGTGTTCGGCATTTAGTCGGCCGGACTGTTTAAAAACCCAACAATCCCTGTGGGTGTGATTTGCAGGTCTTCCGGGGGTACTGTGGATTTGACATATCCGACCCAAAATCTTGTTTAAGTTGGACAATTCATCACTGTCATCCTTGAGAGGCTGTGTTTTATTGTTGGGCCGCGAGCTTTTGAATCCGGCGTTGACTGCCGTGCTCTTTGGGCTTTTCTCTTTAATCCGGCGCTGCTCTTTTCTGCGCCGTGATTTTCCGTTTCCATCTCTTATCTCGGATGTACTTGGATCGCTGGTGCTGCATCTTGCTAGTCAGCTATCTTCTCCCGCACATAAGCGGGTCATGAGGCTTGTTAGTGCGGACATTGTCCTTGGTTTCTCTTGACCGAGGTGCCTGGCAAGCCATTCGTCTCGGACATTATGCTTGAAAGCTGCTAAGGCTTCGGTGTCCGGACAGTCGACTATTTGGTTCTTTTTGGTAAGGAACATGTTCCAGAATTTCCGTGCTGACTCTCCGGACTATTGAGTTATATGACTTAGATCATCTGCATCCGGAGGGCGGACGTAAGTCCCTTGAAAATTTGCTCTAAACGCGTCCTCGAGCTCTTCCCAACTTCCAACATTGTTTTCTGGGAGGCTTTTAAGACAATGACGGGCTGGCCCTTTGAGCTTGAGGGGTAGGTATTTTATGGCGTGGAGATCGTCTCCTCTAGCCATATGTATATGTAGTATATAATCTTCTATCCAGACTCCAGGGTCTGTTGTTCCATCGTAGGCCTCTATGTTGATGGGTTTAAATCCTGCTGGGAATTCATGGTCCAGCACCTCATCGGTGAAACATAGTGGGTGTGCGGCGCCCCTGTATTTGTGTGTGCCGCTATCGTCGGACACTTGGCGTGTTGCCTTGCTTCTTGGGGCCTTCTCCTTTGGCCCGTAAATGGACCTGGCTGGGCCATCTATCCTTCCGAGTTCATTGGTGCATTTATGTTTGGCGCCGCTGTCATAATTTGGCCTGTCATCTGGCCATCTATCGAACCAGGCAGCCCCTTTATTTTTGGACGGTGGAGGCTCTACGTCCTCCTCGTTGAATTCTGGTAGCAGTTTGCGCTTCGGATAGCTCTTTGATTGGTGGCCATTGCCGTACTTATCTGCGGTTTTGAGCACTTTGCTCCATCTCATTCTGAGTGTTCACCGCTGTTTTGAGCCTCCGTTTTTCCTTCTTCAGGCTTCTTGCAGTACTGACGAGTCTTTTCCGAAGGTTCTTGCTCTCCGGCGGCGTGTCCGGCATGAGGTCGTCCGGACTGTTATTTTCACCGGGCCTGGACTGATTATCTGACTCGTCATGTTCGGACGGTTGCTTATTTGCATGTTCGTCGTCCACTTGTGAGCCCTGCCGTATTGCGGGCTCCTTGGGAGCGTTGTTGTCGTCGAGGCGGGATTTAGGGCGACGTCTGCGCCGCCGTTTTGGTCATTTATCGGCGGGGTCATCTTCTGCCGCGGCCCGTTTGTCCTCGTTATCGCTCTCCTTTGGGGTGTCCACCATATATATGTCATGTGACGAGGTGGTCCTCCCGTGCTTTATTTGCTCTATTTTTTGTTCGTCTACGGCATCGTCGTTCATTCCGTCGATGTCTTCGGAGTCGTAGTCTAGCATGTCGGTTAGATCGTCGACAGTGGCTACAAAGTGGGTGGTGGGTGGGCTGCGAATTTCTTCGTCGTCCGTACCCCAACCATCCTGGCCATAGTCCGGCCAGGACTCTCCTGATAGCGAGAGATGCTTTAGTGAATTCAGGATATCGCCAAAAGGCGAGTATTGAAAGATGTCCGCGGCGGTGAATTCCATAACCGGCGCCCAATCCGGATCGATTGGTAGGGGCGCGGGAGGTTCGGAGTCCGGCGTGGAGTCCGGCGCCTCGGAATCACGAGTTTCGCAGGGGACAAGATTAGTGTTCGGCTCCATCGCCGTGGATGTTGAAGCCCCCAGGGCGGCGTCTATCCACCGGCCCTCGATTTGGGCGATCGGCTCCGGGCTAATGGTCGAAGCGGATCCGTGTGCGGCCACCAAGGCACTGTTCGGCGGCAGAGCTAGATCATGCCCATCGTTACAGTGCGGCACGCTTGGGTGTGGCCCGAGTCCGTCGAAGATCAAGTCTCCGCAGACATCGGCCGTGAAGTTTAAGCTTCTGAATCTGACCTGACGGCCAGGGGCGTAGCTCTCGATCTGCTCCAGAGGGCCAAGTGAATTGGCCCGTAGTGCGAAGCCGCCGAATACGAAGATCTGTCCGGGGAGAAAAATCTCACCCTGGACAGCGTTGTTGGTTGAAGATGCCATCAAGCCTATCGGTGACGACACAGAGGATCTCTCAATGAAAGCACCAATGTCGGTGTCAAAACCGGCGGATCTCGGGTAGGGGGTCCCGAACTGTGCGTCTAGGCGGATGGTAACAAGAGACGAGGGACACGATGTTTTTACCCAGGTTTGGGCCCTCTCGATGGAGGTAAAACCCTACATCCTGCTTGATTAATATTGATGATATGGGTAGTACAAGAGTGGATCTACCACGAGATCAAAGAGGCTAAACCCTAGAAGCTAGCCTATGGTATGATTGTTGTAATGTATGTCGTCCTACAGACTAAAGCCCTCCGGTTTATATAGACACCGGAGGAGGCTAGGGTTACACAGAGTCGGTTACAATGGTAGGAGATCGACATATCCGTATTGCCAAGCTTGCCTTCCACGCCAAGGAAAGTCCCATCCGGACACGGGACGGAGTCTTCAATCTTGTATCTTCGTAGTCTTGGAGTCCGGCGGATAATGATAGTCCGGCTGTCCGGACACCCTCTAGTCCAGGACTCCCTCAGATAGGGTTTGGATATACTTTTGTGCCCATGGGCGGCGCCCAAACTCGACCCGATTGCTCGCGAGTAGGTCATGGATAAAATCTTGTACCCATGGGTATATCCAAACCCGACCCGATAGTATGCATTAATGGGCAAAAATCTGCTATCCCTAGCCACAGTCACACGTCCCACTGCAATTTTACACTTCCTTACGTAAAACTTGCAAAAGAAATTGAACAATCCCCACCGTAACTTTCATAAGTTGACATTCAATCCCCACTAACATACTCTAGTGCCCCTTCCCTTATTTTTATCTCCTTGTTAAATGACTCATCATTCTTATCTTTTAGAAAAATACTGAATGATATTAGGTTATTAGTGGACATTGATTTACCATAAGTTGGTGTATTACAATAAGTGAAGCCTTAGCCTGCCACAAGGTGAATAATGGAAGAGCTTATGTTAATATTGTGTTATGTATTATCTACATGTCTTGAGAGGACCCAATGGATATCTAGTGGGTATGGATATTCATCGGGTTTGGACATGGACACAATTTTTCACCCATGGATTTTTTCATGGGCGGGCAAAGACTGTCTTCATGGATATGGATATGGATTTGATTTTGTTCAACCCGATCCAAACTCGACTGTCGGTGTCAAAACCGGCGGATCTCGGGTAGGGGGTCCCGAACTGTGCGTCTAGGCGGATGGTAACAGGAGACAAGGGACACGATGTTTTTACCCAGGTTCGGGCACTCTCGATGGAGGTAATACCCTACTCCTGCTTGATTAATATTGATGATATGGGTAGTACAAGAGTAGATCTACCACGAGATCGGAGAGGCTAAACCCTAGAAGCTAGCATGGTATGATTGTTGTTCGTCCTATGGACTAAAACCCTCCGGTTTATATAGACACCGGATAGGGTTAGGATTACACAGAGTCGGTTTCAATGGTAGGAGATCTACATATCCGTATCGCGAAGCTTGCCTTCCACGCCAAGGAAAGTCCCATCCGGACACAGGACGAAGTCTTCAATCTTGTATCTTCATAGTCCAGGAGTCCGGCCAAAGGTGATAGTTCGGCTATCCGGACAACCCCTAATCCAGGACTCCCTCACCGACCCATTGCCATCCTTAGCCGACATGTGTTTCCTCCAGCCAATGACGATTTTACACGTGGAAAATCCCCATTGGTCGGGGCTGTTAATGGGTTATCGGATCCAAAACCCGACCCGATAGCTTAACGGTGTTTCGTTACGGTGGATGCCACGTGTCGGTCACCCTTGACGAAAGCACTTCTGTGACGCGCGATTTATCGTCGTGGAAGTGGACACTTCCGTGATGATAATTTTGGTAATGTCATGGAACACTTCTACGACAGCACAGGTATGACTATCATGATTCTGTCATAAATTTGTCATGGATGTACATGCATGACAAAAACGCGACCTACTGTGACAAGCACGTATCATTACGGAAGTGTATTTTTTTGTAGTGCTAGCCCGTAGCAATAACAATGCAAGCGAACCTGGCACCTCTAAAGCCAGAAATAGCAACGGCAAGCCCCGACGCAACAGACACAAGCGTCGAAGCAACGGTGACAATACCGATGACACTGTAGTCAACGCCGGATTCAGTGGCTCCAAGTCCGGCCAGCGGAAGAAGCCATTTAAAAGGAATAATCCGGGCTCATCCAGCTTGGACCACATACTCGATCGTCTGTGTCAGATACACGGCACCCCCGATAAGCCAGCCAATCATACCAGCAGAAGTTGTTGGGTCTTTAAGCAGGCCAGCAAGTTAAATGCCGAGAACAAGGAAAAGGGGTCGCAAAGTGAGGACGATGAAGAGGAGCCCCGTCCACCGAACACAGGGGGATAGAAGAAGTTCCCCCCTCAGGTTAAAACGGTGAACATGATATATGTCACCCATATCCCCAAGAGAGAGCGCAAACGCGCGCTCAGGGACGTCTATGCGATAAAGCCAGTCGCCTCAAAATTCAATCCATGGTCGTCATGCCCGATCACTTTCAATCGCAGGGACCACCCGACCAGCATTCGTCATGGCGGTTTAGCCGCATGGGTCCTCAACCCAATAATTGACAGATTCCACCTCCCGCGAGTCCTCATGGACGGTGGCAGCAGCCTCAACCTGCTATATCAGGATACAGTGTGCAAAATGGGCATCAATCCATCAAGGATCAAGCCCACAAAAACTACCTTTAAAGGAGTTATACCAGGTGTAGAGGCCCGCTGCACGGGCTCAATCACATTGGAGGTTGTCTTCGGATCTCCGGACAACTTCCGAAGCTAAGAGTTGATCTTCGACATCGTCCCCTTCCGTGGTAGTTATAACGCCCTACTTGGACGAATTACATTTGCTCGATTCAATGCGGTGCCACACTATGCTTATCTATAAGATGCCCAGACCACGCGGTGTCATAACAGTCAATGGAAACACAGAGCGCTCACTCCATACTGAGGAGCACACAGCCGCTCTGGCAGCAGAGGTACAGAGCGGCCTTATCAAGCAGAACTTTAATTCGGTGGCCAAGCTCCTGGACACTGTCGAACGAGTTCGAACTACTCTGCAGCAGGACAGTCCAGCTCATCAAGAGCTCGACTAGCAATTTGGCCTCCGTCTCAGTCCCGACCAAATGGCGGCGTACGTACCGTGCGTACATAACTACGCAATCAAAATATGGGGCATAGACAGAGGCGTAACGTTATTGTGGCCCATCATACGGCTCACACACATACCTTTTCGTTTTCCTTCTTATCATTTTTTCACATGCCCCTCCCGACGGCCTGATCATCGATCCTTTCGAAGGATATATATATACCAAGGCGGCAAGCAGTACGGACGTGTGGGGGAATCTCTAGATGTTTCTTCTTAATGATCATTCTACCTGTCTTCAGGACCCGCACGCAGCTCCCCCTTGGTCTTGGTAGGTTAAACAGCCATATTGTTTATCGCACTATTTGTACAAATACGCTTTGACGTATTAATCAAATTACAATAAAAATAGTCTGCGGCCCAACTTATGTGGCATTAGCTTACTACTTCATTTTATTTCGTTATTATTATCGATTGCACCCGTACACTTTGGTACGCTTTAAATTCGCCAGTGGCTTCATTATGCTCCATACTACGGCAAGAAAGTTCGAACACTTTTTACAGTACAGTTCGGCACCCCGAATTTTAGCATTATATGCATTGGCTCTGAATCATGTCTTTGGTCAATAGTTGGGTTGCCCGGCTCCTGTGCTTACTACCTTACATTCCGCTCTATTGGCTAGGGTAATAAAAGGAGAACTACTGCGATTGTGTCTCTGGTTTATCCGAGCAAACACCTCAGTAGAGAAAGCCGGAAACTGACTATCATGATGTGGCGAGAGCTGGTCAGCTATTCGGAGGTTTAAAATCTTTTGCGATTTTTTCCGCCTTGTGCAACGAATCGGCCTTCACCCGATCAGGTGTCTACAACACCCTAGTCCGGATTAAATACTAACTAGGTCTGCGCCTACATTTCTATTTGTCAAACTCCTATGGCTAAGTGAGGGTGATAAAGCCACGTAGTCCAATTGCCTGGTTTTTTGCGCTAAACACCTCCTTCAAGGACCAAACTTTTGGATAAAGAGTGTTTAGATTCATCCCGAACACCCCCGTACTACCTACATGGGGGCTGAAGCCGATGACTGGCCAACTCTCAGATTTAACAAAACGGCCGAACAGGAGGTAAAATTTTAAGTAACAAGCATTATATTACATAACGGCTCTGTTTCATAATACAGGAAGGGAAAATATGAATGACTTCATTCAAAGATAATGTCTTTTGAACACTGCCCCTCTACAATGCGGGATCCCTTCAGGACATCTTCAAAATACTGCTCGGGCGTGCGGAGCTCTTTGCCCGCGGGCGGGCCCTCCGTCGTAAGCTTCACGGTGTCCATCTTCGCCCACTGTATCTTGACACGGGGGAAGGCCATCCGCGCGCCTTCGATGCAGACCGACCGCTTGATGGCATCTAGCCGAGGGCAGGCATTGACCAGCCGCTTCACTAGCCCAAAGTAGCTGCTGGGTATGGCTTCGGCAGGCCATAGCCGGATTAAATCATTCATGGCTAGTTCGTCCATCCTATGCGGTTCGACCAGCTGTTTTAGCTGATTGCTAAAGGGCACCGGATGTTCTGGCGCAAGGTATTGCAACCAAAACGGCTTCTTCGTGGAGCTAACCTCTTTGGCTCGGAAGAACTCCGCAGCGTCAGAAACACTGCGCGGCAGATCCGCAAATGCCCCTGGAGAACTCCAAATCCAGGTTAGTAAGAGATACCTTTTCTTCACATACTTGCTCTACATAATAAAGGCCTTACCCGCCACGATTTTTCCGGCCTCCTGGATTTCCCGGAGGGGCCCTGGGCTTCAACCCGGGCATCATGTGCACTTTGGCGGGCCTTGGCAAGTTCAGACTCTTGATCCGCAATGTTACACTCCAAGGACTCACATTTCTTCACGGAGTCCTGGAGCTCCTGTTGGACCTCACCGACCCTGGTCTCATGCTTCTCACGGGCGGCTTGTTCCTTGGCCGCTCTCTCCTCGGCCTCAGCCAGCGCCTTCTTGAGGGTCTCCACCTCGGTCGCCATTCCTAACAAATATCATGGCACTTTGGTCAGCACAAATCATTCATCCTTTCTGAATATACACAAGGTTATTGCATACCTTGATTGTCTTCCATCTGTTTTGTCAAACGGCCGAGCTCTTCCTCGGTCCGCTCCAGACTCTGCTTCAGTCCGGATACCTCAGCAGCATGAGAGGTCGTAGCCAGCAACGATGCCTGCTTATTCATATAGACATGTCCGGTTAGTCTCCTGCGAAAGTTATTTGATCCTCTATCTGTTTTTTCTTTCCGAACACCGGATAGAGTCTCAGGGGCTACTGTCTATACTATGACATTCTTTTTATATAATTGTGTCGCTTACCTCAAAACCTGTTAGAAGGCTGGTACAGGCGTCAGTCAGTCCGCTCTTAATGGACCGAACCCTCTCAACCACTGTAACCATAAGGATACAGTGTTCCTCAACAATGGAAGAGCCTTGCAGCACTTCCAGCAAATTATCCAGTGCCTCTGGATGGACAGAGGTCACCGGCGGAATAGGCGGACCTCCTTATTTCGAAAGAGGCTGCTTGCCTGATTCCGGAGCCGTATAGGTCTCTGGAATTGTATTCGGCTGGGGGGGCGAATTGGATAAAGCCCCCATCGCTAGTTTCCATGGAGATTTGCTCCCCCATGTGTCCGGGGGCCGAGGTTTCACCCTCTGGCGCCGCCTTGACGGCCTCCTGCGTCTCTCCCTGGCCTGGGGTCCTTCGGGACAACACCTCGGTGTCATCGATGGCCTTGGGAGAGGAGGCCGCTGGAAGGGACCCTCTGTCCATCACCTTCGGGTCCAGCGAATTCCCCGTAGATGAGGGTTGCTGGAGGACGGAACGGGTCGGGCTGCAGCACATGATTTGACATGTAAAAACCATGAAGTAAAAGGGCCGGATATATGAGCGCATCTTCGAGTACTTACAATTCGGCCAGGGGCTTATCCCTTGGGCGCCATTCGGAGCTGCTATCGATGTCCCACACGGAGTTGTCTACAAGGGAGACTGAGGGAGTCTTGGACTGGGGGGTGTTCGGATAGCCGGACTATCATCATCGGCCGGACTCCAAGACTATGAAGATACAAGATTGAAGACTTCGTCCCGTGTCCGGATGGGACTTTCCTTGGCGTGGAAGGCAAGCTTGGCGATACGGATATGTAGATCTCCTACCATTGTAACCGACTCTGTGTAACCCTAGCCCTCTCCGGTGTCTATATAAACCGGAGGGTTTTAGTCCGTAGGATGAACAACCATTACAACAATCATACCATAGGCTAGCTTCTAGGGTTTAGCCTCCTTGATCTCGTGGTAGATCCACTCTTGTACTACCCATATCATCAATATCAATCAAGCAGGAGTAGGGTTTTACCTCCACCGAGAGGGCCCGAACCTGGGTAAAAACATCGTGTCCCTTGTCTCCTGTTACCATCCGCCTAGACGCACAGTTCGGGACCCCCTACCCGAGATCTGCCGGTTTTGACACCGACAGAGACCCTCCCCTTCTTGGGCGCCTCAGCCTCCAGATGCGTGGAGGCCGCTCTCTTATTCCTTCCCTCCTCAGGGGGGAGAGTTGCTTTCTTCTTCCTCCTCTTCCTCGTCGTCGGTGGCGGGAGGGGAATGGGTTTTGGCGTCTTCGGACGTCATGTCCGAAGTGCCCTTATGGCGGAGGCCACCTCTAGTCCCGTTTGCCTTCTTCTCCGGCGCTTGATAGGGCGCAGGAACCAGCATCTTTGTCAGAAGTGGAATTGCTGGGTCTTCGAGCAGCGGAGCCGGACACTGAATCCGCTTCGCCTTCTTTGTCCAGCCCTGAGATAATCAATAGGGAGGCTTAGGCGTCTTCCTCGAGTATGCAAGTAAAGGATGCACCTTGAAATACGAAAAACTTACCGGACTAGCGGGATGGGCCAGGTCGTGCCCACGGTCCTCGGTCGTATCCGGCCATATCTCGTTGGACTTGAAAAGCACCTTCCAGATGTCTTCGTGTGTAGTTCCGAAGAACTGCAGCAAGGTCTGGTGCTTGGCCGGATCGAACTCCCACAAATGGCAAGTCCGGCTTTGGCACGGAAGGATCCGGCAAACAAGCATCACCTGGATCACATTGACAAGCTTAATGTTCTTGTCTACCATGCTCCTGATGTGTGTCTGGAGTGTTGTCAGCTCGTCCGATGAAGACCAGTCTAGGCCCTTCTCTTGCCAGGAGGTGAGCCGCATCGGGGCTCTGGACTGGAATTTGGGAGCCGCATCCCAGTTGGCGTCGCGCGGCTCTGTGATGTAGAACCACTGCTGTTGCCACCCTTTGACGGACTCCACGAAAGTACCTTTTGGCCATATGACGTTGGGCATCTTGCTCATCATGGCGCATCTGCACTCCGCGTGTTGACCGCCCACGACCTTCGGCTTCACATTGAATATCTTTAACCACAATCCGAAGTGTGGTGGGATGCGGAGGAAGGCCTCGCACACGACGATGAATGCCGAGATGTTGAGGAAGGAGTTGGGGGCTAGATCATAGAAATCTAGCCCATAGTAGAACATGAGTCCGCGGACGAATGGGTGGAGAGGAAATCCCAACCTGCTGACGAAGTGGGGGATGAACACTACCCTTTCATGGGGCTCCGGGGTGGGGACGATCTGTCCCTTGGCCTGAAACCGGTGGGCGACTTCCTTGGCCAAATACCCAGCCTCCCGGAGCTTGGTAATGTCATTCTCCTTGACGGAGGAGGCCATCCACTTGCCCTGCGCTCCGGATCCAGACATGATCAGGTGTGCTTTCTTGAGGCGGAGAGGATGAGGACCTGGGCATTGGAGCTTGAGAGTGGGTGGGAAGATAGAGAGAAGGCATGGGCGAAAGGGGTGAATCCTTATCTCCTTATAAAGGTAGCGAATATCAAGCGCCTCCCCACTCGCCTTAAAACTCGCCTATTCCCCAAGGGCCATGCAAACGGCACGATTGGGTTACCCACGCCCATATTGATGAGAATCCCGCGATAAGGGGACACGATATCTGCTTCGACAAGACATGCCAATAAAACCACACCTTGAAACGTGGAGCGAGAGGCTAAAAGCGGTTCGAAATAATGACCGGGCGGCGACGTGATGTCATGCTACGAAAGTTGTCAGTAGATTGGACTCGTGAAAATATTATACTCTCTGTGGATATGTGCGGTGTTTGTTTTACAGAACTAGACACGTTCTCTGTGTTCAAGAGCTGTTTTGGAGTATTCGGAGGAGGAACCCTCCTTGCAATGCCGAAGACAATCTGTGTGTCGGACATCGTCATTGAAGCTTGGTTCAGGGGCTACTGAGTGAGCCCTGAATTAAGGGGTCCTCGGGCGTCCGACCTATTGGACATGGGCCGGACTAATGGGCCATGAAGATGCAAGACAGAAGACTCTCTCCGGTGTCTGGATGGGACTCTCCTTGGCGTGGATGGCAAGCCTAGCGTTCGGATATGAAGATTCCTTTCTCTGTAACCGACTTTGCACAACTCTAGTCCCCTCTGGTGTCTATATAAACCGGAGGGTTTAGTCCATAGAGGCAATCACAATCATACATGCTAGACTTCTAGGGTTTAGCCATTACGATCTCGTGGTAGATCAACTCTTCTAATACTCATATTCATCAAGATCAATCAAGCAGAAAGTAGGTTATTACCTCCATAGAGATGGCCCAAACCTAGGTAAACATCGTGTCCCCTGTCTCCTATTACCATCGACCATAGACGCATAGTTCGGGACCCCCTACCCGAGATCCGCCGGTTTTGACACCGACACCAGGTACCCCAACTTGCGTAGAATGTGATGTTTTAGTCCTAAACTTGCAAAATGCAACTCCACCATACCCCAACTTGCATTGCATGTGATGATTTAGTCCCGGGCCTATCACAGCTCGACAAGTGGCAGCCAGGTGGCTGGACCAGTCGTCGCCCGCTCTTTTGCAAGAAACCCCCTACCGTTTTGCCTAATCAACTAGCAGTAGAACGCCTGAATTAAATCTGTCTAGAATCCCACTCGCGTCCGCTCGTTCCCCATCTGCCTCCGACAGCTCCAGGGCCAGCTCTTAGCTCGACGCTACCAGCAAGCTCGCCACCGCCTTCCAGCTCTCTACCGCAGTCCAGATCGGTGCCATGGTCTCCTAGTTGGACAGTTCATCCTTGGCGTCGTCGTCAGACGGTGACTCAGTCACCAGTCAGGTTAGCCGTTGGCTCCCCCATAGCAACGCAGTTAGGGTTAGGGTTCCAGCAGTAAAATTTGGCCAGAACATGAAGATGTTGATTTGTTATTCTTGTAGGCACTTGCCACCATTTTCTGCTCAGAATGGAGAGGCCCTGCTACTAAATTTGTGTATAGATGTGAGCACCAAGATGTGTGCGAGAAGTTTGTTGCCTCTGATTCAGTCGATAGTGACTGAACTCTGAACAATTGTTGGCCAGCTTCTGATTCATGGCAATTAGCAGCAAACTCAGTGTTCTTGTCTAGTTTCTTCTTGATCTTTGGGCATATTCTCTGCCTTGCACACTTCTCTATTCCCTCTCTCTGTTTACTCACTAGCCTTTGCATGATCTTGTAAAATATATATTCAAGCATTGACAATACCTCCATCTCTCTGCTCTCCAGAATGTAGTTGTAAAAAATGTTGCACCAATTCTGATTAGTATGATGTCATAGAATGTTGCAACAATACAACAAAATTAAAACATAGGAAGAGGTACGGTACTTCATAAACTGTTGCAGAGGATGTACCAGTTAAGTACTTTAGAGTTATTGTTCAGCAGAATATCACACTTAGGAAAAACACAAAAAAATGCTTTACACCATGTCTTTTCATTGGATCCAGTCTTTCAGTCCAGTTGAAGGCAGCTGAGCTGTGTCCATCCATTTTCTCGCATTTCTGGCCCCACTTCACCCTGTTTGGTGCTCTTGCAATGGCCCACGGATCTTGCTTCAGCAACTCTCCTTTGTGCTTCTCATTGAAATTCTAATAAATATGCCTAACACAAAACCTATACCCAGCATCTGGCCAGATTTTTTGCACAACATTAATCAAACCTTTCTGCTCGTCACTCATAACACTGAAAGGAGCAGTATTTGTGATGTTAAGATCATCTCCCAAAGTAGTGAGAAACCACTCCCAAGAACTTGTGCACTCTACTTCTACCCAACCCATTGCAATGGGGAAAATGCAGTCATTAGCATCAATACCTACAGCACTAAGCAACACTTCTTTAAACCTAGTTTTCATGTGACAACCATCAATGAAAATATTAGGCATGCACCCCTTGAGCCACCCCCTTTTACATGCATCATAAGACCAATATAGAGTTTTCAGACATTTTCTGCCCAGTGGGAAATTTTTGTCTTTAACAAGCTTAGTTGACAGAAGAAATGCAGACCCAGGGTTGGTACTCCTCAATTCATGCCCATAATCCCAAAGCATATTGAACTGCTCTTCTTCATCACCATGTATCTCCTTAAGTGTTTTTGTTCTTGCCCTAGCTAGCTTCCATCTGTTAGGGGTGACATGAAATTCGTTGGTGATCTTTCTTGAAAATGTACCTAGTGACATCTTCTGGTCATCTCTAAACTCATCTATGAAATACTTGCACAGGAATTTTGCTGCCAGTGACCTTAACTTCCATTTCTTCTGGCATTTATGTTCTCCATATTAAGTCTTGATGACAAATCTTCCTGTCATATTGTCATTGCCAGCAAAAAGGTACCAAGGGAAACCACTTTCACAAACTGCCTCAAGTCTCCTCTTGTCATTCTTTATCTTCTTGATCTGCACTCTGTTTCTAACTAAATATGCAGTCAGTGTGTGTCTTAGCTCCACCACATCAGCAAATACCATCCCTACTTTAAAAATAGGGGAAATCATGTCACCTTTGCATTCAAAGCTTTAAACTTATAGCTAAGTTCATCTGCTTGCTCAATTGATAGGTTCAGATCTTCATCCTCAAGCAAATAGTCAGGTTCCACATCTTCTTCCTCTTGCTCAACTTCTTCATCAACATCAAAGTCAATGTTGTCATCATCAAGATCATCATCACCATCATCTATGTCACAATCAATACCACTGAAATCTGAATCTGAAACAATTATATCTTCAATAAATGTTTGTCCATGTTTAGTTAGCATGTTGTGCTCAATGATACGTCTCCAACGTATCTATAATTTTTTATTGTTCCATCCTATTATATTATCTATCTTGGGTGTTTTATATGCATTTATATGCTATTTTATATGATTTTTGGGACTAACCTGTTAACCTAGAGCCCAGTGCTAGTTTATGTTTTTTCCTTGTTTTTGAGTGTCACAGGAAAGGAATATCAAACGGAGTACAGTTGACCTGAAACTTTCCCACGATTGTTTTTGGACCAAAAGAAGCCCACGAAGTACCAAAGATGGACCAAAGAGTCCCGAGGCCTCCACAAGGGTGGAGGGCGCCCCCGCCCCCCTAGGGCGCGCCCTCCTACCTTGTCGGCTCCTCGTGGGCCCCCCTGGCTCGAAACTGACGCCAAAAATTCTTATAAATGCAGTAACCCCGAAAAAGAAACCTAGATCGGTAGTTCCATCGCTGCAAGCCTCTATAGCCACCAAACAACAATCGGGGCCCTGTTCCGGCACCCTGCCGGAGGGGGAAATCATCACCGGTGGCCATCTTCATCATCCCGGCGCTCTCTATGACGAGGAGGGGGTAGTTCACCCTCGGGGCTGAGGGTATGTACCAGTATCTATGTGTTTGATCTCTCTCTCTCCCTCTCTCTCTCTCTCACGTGTTCTTGATTTGGCATGATCTTGATGTACTGCGAGCTTTGCTATTATAGTTGGATCTTATGATGTTTATCCCCCTCTACCTTCTTGTAATGGATTGAATTTTCCATTTGAAGTTATCTTATCGGATTAAGTCTTTAAGGATTTTGAGAACACTTGATGTATGTCTTGCATGTGCTTATCTGTGGTGACAATGGGATATTCACATGATCTACTTGACGTATGTTTTGGTGATAAACTTGCGGGTTCTGTGACCTTGTGAACTTATGCATAGGGGTTGGCACACGTTTTCGTCTTGACTCTCCGGTAGAAACTTTGGGGCACTCTTTGAAGTTCTTTGTGTTGGTTTGAATAGATGAATCTGAGATTGTGTGATGCATATTGTATAATCAAATCCGTGGATACTTGTGGTGACATTGGAGTATCTAGATGACATTAGGGTTTTGGTTGATGTGTGTCTTAAGGTGTTATTTTAGTACGAACTCTAGGGATGTTTGTGACACTTATAGGAATAGCCCAATAGATCGATCAGAAATAATAACTTTGAGGTGGTTTCGTACCCTACAATAATCTCTTCGTTTATTCCCCGCTATTAGTGCCTTTGGAGTGACTCTTTGTTGCACGTTGAGGGATTGTTATATGATCTAACTATGTTATGATTGTTGAAAGAACTTGCACTAGTGAAAGTATGAACCCTAGGCCTTGTTTCGAAGCATTGCAATACCGTTTTTGCTCACTTTTGTTACTTGCTACCTTGTTGTTTTTATATTTCAGATTACGAAAACCTATATCTACCATCCATATTGTACTTGTATCACCATATCTTCGCCGAACTAGTCCACCTATACAATTTACCATTGTATTATGTGTGTTGGGGACACAACAGACTCTTTGTTATTTGGTTGTAGGGTTGTTTGAGAGAGACCATCTTCATCCTACACCTCCCACACGCATTGATAAACCTTAGGTCATCCACTTGAGGGAAATTTGCTACTGTCCTACAGAACTCTGTGCTTGGAGGCCCAACAGTACGAGTCTACAAGAAGAAGGTTGCATAGTAGATATCACTCAGCACCCTCAATCAGCAAACTCTGTGGGTTTGTTCCATTTGCTGGAATCTCTGACAAGGGATCTGCCACAAAGACTGAAATTAGGCTATGGGAAGAGGATGCACTTGCTGTAGCAAAACTTGATGTTGCTGTTAGTAAAGACAGTGGTAATGTGCACAACAAATCGGACCTGAAGTTGCTGATGAAATCGGTATGGTCAACCATGAGTACAAGCATTTTATGCTCAGCACTAGCTCTTATCATATGCTGCACATCCTCATCATCTCCAATTCTGATCAAACTAACTGAGATTGGTTTATTTGGTCTGCACCAGTAAATGATGTGCTCAATCACAGGATATCCCAACCAAAGCAAGTGTTGTCAAGGAATGCATAGGAGAAAGTGCCAGAGTCAACATAGTCTAGCTCCTCAACAGAAGGGTTCCAGTACTCCAGCTTACTAATTGGGCCACAGAAAATTTCACCATGCTCAAGTTCCAGTGTAAAAAAAGGACTATCTACCCTTTCTCCATTTGTTGCATCACACACTGCATCCAAAAAATGAACTTCGTAATGACTAAGCACTGCATAAATGAACTTCATAAGTGCACAAAATTCAGAAAAGTTCAGAAACAATATTCAGTTAACTGAATATTCAGTTGAATGAAAATAATTCAATTAACAAGATGCATCAGATTTAGTAAACTACAACAACTTAAGGTGCATCAGATTTAGTAAACTACAACAACTTTCAGTTAACTACAGTAAGCTGAAAATATCCACTTAACTATAGTAAACTAAAAATATTCAGTTAACTACAGTAATTGGACATATTTAGTTTACCACAGTAAACTGAAAAATATTCAGTTAACTACGGTAAACTCAATATATTGAGTTTACTAAAGATAAACTAACCATAAATGAAATACAACATTAGCAAGACCATTCAATTAACTGAAACTTCACTGCAGATATCATTAGCATTACCAAAACTAAACTAAATGGTTCAACAACTTAGCCCAGTTTACACTCTGTATAAAACATCTTCAACAGCAAACAGATGCATGAGTGGAGTACAAGCTAGAGCAGAACTAAAAGCCAACTAAAAAGGCATGAACATCTAATTTATCCGCCATAAACCCTAGCTCTCATGTCGAACCCAAACCTAAAATCGTCGGCCGAAACCCTATCTCTATTGCGCCATATATGACCCTATGCAAGAAACACCACTACACGGCCTTAGATTGAGAACAAATGGCACCGATTGGAGCTGATGTGCACGGCGCAAACGGCGGGCCGACGAGCCACAGAGCAAAGCAGAGGATAGGGAGATGGAGGAAAACGGCTCACAGTAATCAGGAGGGAAGATGCCGAACGGGCGGACGAGATGAGCAGATTCAGGCGCCTCGACGCCGCCGGCGAACGGCGGCGATGACACCTCCATCGCTGACATTACCATCACCCTCGCCAGCCCGTGCACTCCTGTCCCCCCCCCCCCCCCCCCCGACAGGACAGCGACCAACTGAATCCTCTCGAACGAACACGAACTGGATTCCAGACAAATTTAATTCAGGTGCTCTGTACTGCGGGTTGATTAGAAAGAACGGTAGGGGGGTTTCTTGCAAAAGAGCGAGCGACGACCGGTCCAGCCACCTGGCTGCCACCTGTCGAGCTATGATAGGCCGGCGACTAAAACATCACATGCAGTGCAAGTTAGGGTATGGTTGAGTTGCATTTTGCAAGTTTGGGACTAAATCTGTACATTCTACCCAAGTTGGGGTACATGGGTGCTTTCACCTCTAGTTTTATATCTCTAAATTTACATCATTTATTGAAGCTGCTCTTAACCAAGTAAAGTAGTTGTTGAGGTAGGTATCATATGATGGCCTGTTGGGATACTCTAACTCGGTTAGAGGTTAGAGTTAGATTCTAACCCTGAATCAACCCTGAACTAACTCTAACCAAAGAGGTGTTTGAATGGCAGGGTTAGATTGATAATAAATGCTTTTTCTCACTCATTTGGCTACTTTGGACCCTATTACCTGCCGGATTTGGCGGAGCGACCCTAGCCGAGGAAGACGGGGACGCGCCCGGCAAGGAGCCGCACTGGCCTCTCGCGCAGCTCGCCGGCGGAATCCGCCGTCCCTGCGCAAGGAGTCGCGCTGGCCGAGGCCGACGGGGACGGGTCGCGCAAGGAGCCGCGACTACTTACTGGCGGGCGGACGGGCCGCAGGGAGACGGGGTTGGAACGGGAGGATAGGGCGGGGATGCTTACCGGCGGCGGACGGGAGCGCGGATACGGTGAGGCGCCTTCACGGGCGGTGCGAGAAGGAGGGAGGGAGAGGACGAGATGTTTCGAGGAAGTGGAGAGGGATCTGCTGTGGGGAGAGCGAGAGAAAAAAATATTTTTTTAATGGTCCCAGAAAAACTAACCTAAATAAGCATCTCTTGAATGGGTTAGATTTTTTGGGTGGGTTAGATGCATCTAACCAAACTAACCATCCTGTTTGGATATTTTTGGGTTAGTTGAGTCCAAACTAACCCAAACTAAAACTCGTGCGAAACCTCGTCGGACCGAGCAAAGTAATTGCTGAGGCAGGCAGTCAGGACGTGGACCGAGCAAAGGAATTGCTGAGGCAGGTAGTGGACGAGACTGTAGAAAGATTCCACGCTGCAAGTAGCACATGTGTTCCTGCAAAGCTGCCTCGGTGCTGTATGCCATGTGAATCGATTCTCTTTTCTCAAAAGTAGTGTGGTACCCTACCGTGTTTCATTAGTCTTGCCGGCTCCATAGACAAAGGATTCTTTCTTCCCTGCCATCGCCATCTGCAAGCCCAAATCAACAGAGAGAGAGAGAGAGCAACAATGGCGGAAGTTCTGGTGAGCGCATCGACAGGGGCAATGGGTTCCCTCCTGCGGAAGTTGGGAGCTATGTTGACGGATGAATACAAGCTGCTCAAGAACGTCCGTGGGGACATCAAGTTCCTCAAGGACGAGCTGGAGGTCATGTGCGCGTTCCTCCTCAAGATGTCAGATGTGGAGGAGCCCGACGAACCAACAAAGCTGCGTGTGACGGCGGTGCGGGAGATGTCCTATAAGATAGAGGACAACATCGACAAGTTCATGGTCCTCGTGGAACACGAGTCCTCCGGCTCCGAGGCGGCTCATGGCGTCGCCAAGCTCATGGACAAGTGCAAGAACTTGCTGCCGGACATCAAGACCCGCCGCAGGATCGCCAAGGAGGTCAAAGACATCAAGAAACAAATTAAGGATGTCAGCGACAGATTTTCAAGGTACCAGATCTAGTTCTCTTTACAGTACTATTAGTACCTACCATCAGATTTGTGACCGATTTATTGCCACTCAAGGTACAAGATTGACGAGTCCTCCTCCTCTATGCCGGCAAAAGACAAGGTCGACCCTCGACTTCGTGCAGTCTACAAAGACGCCACAGAGATCGTCGGAATTGATGGACCAAAAGATGAACTTGTCAAGTGGCTGAATCAGAAAGAGGGCCAATCACTTAAATCTGTCTCTATTGTTGGATATGGAGGGTTGAGCAAGACCACGCTCGCCAACCAGATCCGGGTCAACCTTGGAGCGACCTTCGACTGCGGGGCTTTTGTCTCGATTTCACGCAAGCCTGACATGAAGGCGATATTAAGATCTATATTATCACAAATCACCAAGAAAGACGATGCTTGCTCCAAATTAGATGATATACAAGTCATCATCGACAAGATTCGAGAATTCCTCCAAGACACAAGGTATGTATGTGAGATCTGCTACAAAGTACCATTGCTTAATTAGCTCGTGTATAACCCGTTGCCTAGAATTTTGCTAATGAAGATTGCTTTGTGTGATTTACATTCGTCCTCAACTTGTATGACTGCGTTTGAAATTTGAAGTCATTGTTTCTTGCAACTTATGTCGATCTGTTCACTATAAGATTAGCTAAAATCTGTATGCCGATTTCTGTCGCCACACATTATCTAATTGTCAAACTTGCGGCTATGTTCTGTTTATTAAATAATTGTGACATGGCGCCAGTGAAAACAATAGAGTACATGCAATTCCCTTTTTTTGTATACAAGACAAATATCCGCACGCACCACATGACTGCAAATACATCTATCTTCTAAGGACCCAAAGCACTTGCATGTGCGGACCACTGTTACTGGATATGCAGTACATTAAGTTTGTGATTAGCCACTTTAAGAACATAGGGTTCCTAGAGGCTATAAACCTACGGTTATCAGTATTATAATCCTGAATGGATATCAAACATCCGTTGAAGAATCTATACCCATAACACAAAAAGAGAAAAGGGAAGAATTAATCATAGTCAGATCGGACCAGCCTGACTAGCGTAACATAATGATAACCACTCAATATGTGGTCCTACCAATCATAAGGAAATAACTTGTTACCAAAAAGACAAAAGAAAATAGGTAATCCCCACCATTGTTTCCATATATATCCTCTTGCTAACATGCTATTGGCAGTGGCAAAACATTATATCTTGCCACTGGCAACAGCTGCCTCGACTCGGCCTGAGCATCTCATCAAGGAATTCACAATTTTTCCTCTTGGTTGTTAAATCTTGCTCTTTTTTGTTTGCCTCCTATGGAAATGTTTTTTCCCTTATATTGCGACCAAATTGTATCTAAGAGCAACTCCAACGCGCCTGACGGAGTTTTTGTTCGCTTTTTGTCCGTTTGGATCGGCCGAGCGGACGGGCGTGTCCGGTTTTGCCATTGGGTGCGTGGGCGCGCCCAATACGACTTACGCATTAGTCCGCGCGGGCATTTAAAACAAACTTAAGAAGCTTAAAATAATTAAACATAAATAAAAATGCATATTAAAACTGGTCAAAGTCCACATAATTAAACATAAAACATTAGTAAATAAACTGCCGCCCCAGCCCGCATCCCTAGGGGTCGGCCTCGTCGTCGGAGCGGGTGAAATCGAAGAATGCTGGCAGCTCAGACCACGGGAAGGCCTGCTGGTAGGCCACCAACGCCGCCTGCTGGCTTTACCTGGCGCCTTGCGCCTCCTCCTCCTCCTCGCACGCCCAACAAAGCCGGCGCTCCTCCTCCTCGGGCTCCCGCTTCATGCGGACCTGGCCATCCTCCCGTTCCTCCTCCAGCGTGTGGTCCTTCCACACCGCGAGGTAGGCCGCCTCCTCCTCCGTCGCGCCCAGCCAAACGGGCGGCGCGCTCACCCACTCCCGGACGACGCCCTGCCATTGGTAGACGCTGGTGGGTGCGGGTGGTGCCAGCGCTGGTGCGGGCGGTTACGATGGGGCCGGTGGTGGTGGCGGGTAGACGCTGTTGCTGGCGACTGACAGCTGCAGTGCGCGTCCTCAACGATGGCGCGCTGTGTCGCCTCCTCCAACGCCTCGAGGAACGCCGCCTCTTCCTCCTCACCCTACTGCTTGACCACCGACGGCGGCGGTGGAGGGCGTTCTTCGAGCTGGATGGCGCCGCGGCGGCGTGCTCGGTGGCGAACCAGACGTCCTAGTTACGGGACTCTAGCGCGTAGGCGGGGTCGCAGCGCTGCTCCGATGTCAGGAGAGTACGCCCGGCTCGGATCTCCTTGGCACGCGCACGCTCGAACCACGGCATGGACGGCACCGAAATGCGGTGGGGGTCGAGGTGCCAGCCATGGGGGAGGTTCACGTCCAGCCACAACAGCGGGACGCGGTACTCCCAGTGGTACTGCACAGTCCCGTGGCGATGTCGCCCTCCCGTACCACGACGCTGACACCAATGCGCACCCCTTCGTCGGCGGCCTCACCGGTCCTTGCGACGAGCCGGCCTCGTGGTCGTGCTTCCCCTTGCCCTTGCCTTTGCCGAAGATGCCCATGATGACTAGGGTTTCTATCGCCGGCGAGGGAGCAGATGTGGACTGGAGTGGGAGGAGAAGTGGACGAGGCCGGCCCCGCCGCACCCTTGCAATTAAAAAGGACGCAGTTTGGACGCTTCTAGTCACTGCCATGCGGGCCCGAGGTAGGTGGGAGGCATTGACTACGATTGCGGTGGTAGTTGGCTCGCTGACACGCGGGCCTGAGGCGGACACCAAGCGGACGCGCAACACGTTCGTCTCGTGTTCGTGCGGACACAAATCAAGCGCAAATTTGGGTTGGAAATGCGTCCACATGGACACCGAGCGGACGTGATTTGGGTTTGCGTCCATGTGTTGGGCTGGCATTTTGTCCATTTCGACTCAAACAGACACGCGCGGACTAAATGCGTCGGCGCGTTGGAGTTGCTTGTACTATGTGTGGAGTTGTTATCTTTGAGTTTCTTCCCCATTTGTAGTTGTGTATTATTGTGAGATGCTATGAGGATTTCACTTATCGTACAAGTATGTTTTAGATAATGACATCTTTGTTGATGTTAGACAATTACTCCCTCAGTTCCAAAATACATGACTCAACTTTGTATTAACTTTAGTACAAAGTTGAGTCATCTATTTTGGAACGGAGGGAGTACATCAAGGTGTTTTATATCTAGGATGCACACAGATGTGACATTGTTTCAGAATTTTACGTTACTTGATAGGAATTACTCTAAATATGTAATGAGTTCTAATGCGTATGTTCATAAAACTATGTTGCAGGTACTTCATCATAATTGATGATATATGGGAGTTAGGAACATGGGAAACTTTGAAATGTGCATTTGTCAAGAATACATTGGGCAGCAGAATAATTATCACAACACGTATAGTTGATGTTGCCAAATCTTGCTCTCCTTCTAGTGAAGATCTTGTCTATGAGATGAAACCACTCAGTGAGGCTGACTCAAAGAAATTGTTTTTGAAGAGGATATTTGGTTGTGAAGAAAACTGTCCTGATAGCTTGAAAGAAGCTGCCAATGATATTTTGAAAAAATGTCGTGGTCTACCTCTGGCCATCAATGCCATTTCTAGCCTGTTGGCCACAACAAGGGAAACAAAAGAAGAGTGGGATCGGGTGCGACATTCCATACGCTCTTCAAAGGTCAAAAGTGATATAATAGAGACCATGAATTACATATTATCCCTTAGTTATTTTGATCTTCCCCACCACCTAAGAAGCTGCTTATTGTACTTGGCTCTGTTTCCTGAAGACGAATTGATTGAAAGGCAGCGGTTGGTACGCAGATGGATTTCTGAAGGCTTTATCCATGGAGAAAGTGGACAAGATCTCATGGAATTAGGAGAGGAATATTTTCACCAGCTTGTGAACAAAAGTCTAATATGTTGGGAAACGTAGTAATTTCAAAAAATTTCCTACGCACACACAAGATCATGGTGATGCATAGCAACGAGAGGGGAGAGTGTTGTCTACGTACCCTCGTAGACCGAAGCGGAAGCGTTGACGCAACGTAGAGGAAGTAGTCGTACGTCCTCCCGGTCCAACCGATCCTAGCACCGTTACTCCGGCACCTCCGAGTTCTTGACACGCGTACAGCTCGATGACGCACCCTTGATCTCCAATCCAGTAGAGGCTCCGAGGGGGAGTTCTGTCAGCACGACGGCGTGGTGACGATCTTGATGTTCTCCTGTCGCAGGGCTTCGCCTAAGCACCGCTACAATATGATCGAGGTGTAATATCGTGGAGGGGGGCACCGCACACGGCTAAGGAACGATCAATGATCAACTTGTGTGTTCTAGGGTGCCCCCCTACCCCCGTATATAAAGGAGGGAGGGAGGAGGTGGCCGGCCTCAAGGGGGGCGCGCCATAGGGAGGGGGAAACCTACTCCAAGTAGGTTTCCCTCTCTTTTCCTTATCTTATTTGGAGGGGGAAGGAAGGAGTACTAGTATTAGGAAGTAGTACTAGTAGTAGAAAGGAAGAGAGGGGGAAGGAGAAAGGAAAGGGGGGGCCAGCCCCCCTCCCCAATTCGGATTGGGCTTGGGGGGCACGCCCCCCTCCCTTGCTCCTTCTCTCTTCCTCCTACATGGGCCCAATAAGGCCCATATACCTCCCGGGGGGTTCCGGTAACCTCCCGGAGCTCCAAACTTTTCCGGAACCTTTCCGGTGTCCAAATATATCCGTCCAATATATCAATCTTTATGTCTCGACCATTTCGAGACTCCTCGTCATGTCCGTGATCATATCTGGGACTCCGAACAACCTTCGGTACATCAAAATACATAAACTCATAATATAACTGTCATCGAAACCTTAAGCGTGCGGACCCTACGGTTCGAGAACAATGTAGACATGACCGAGACATGTCTCCGGTCAATAACCAATAGCGGGACCTGGATGCCCATATTGGTTCCTACATATTCTACGAAGATCTTTATCGGTCAAACCGCACAACAACATACGTTGTTCCCTTTGTCATCGGTATGTTACTTGCCCGAGATTCGATCGTTGGTATCCAATACCTAGTTCAATCTCGTTACCGGCAAGTCTCTTTACTCGTTCCGTAATACATCATCTCACAACTAACTCATTAGTTGAAATGCTTGCAAGGCTTAAGTGATGTGTATTACCGAGAGGGCCTAGAGATACCTCTCCGACATTCGGAGTGACAAATCCTAATCTCGAAATACGCCAACTCAACAAGTACCTTCAGAGACACCTGTAGAGCACCTTTATAATCACCCAGTTACGTAGTGACGTTTGGTAGCACACAAAGTGTTCCTCCGGTAAACGGGAGTTGCATAATCTCATAGTCATAGGAACATGTATAAGTCATGAAGGAAGCAATAGCAACATACTAAACGATCGTGTGCTAAGCTAACGGAATGGGTCATGTCAATCAGATCATTCAACTAATGATGTGACCTTGTTAATCAAATAACAACTCCTTGTTCATGGTTAGGAAACATAACCATCTTTGATTAGCAAGCTAGTCAAGTAGAGGCATACTAGTGACACTCTGTTTGTCTATATATTCACACATGTATTATGTTTCCGGTTAATACAATTCTAGCATGAATAATAAACATTTATCATGATATGAGGAAATAAATAATAACTTTATTATTGCCTCTAGGGCATATTTCCTTCAGTCTCCCACTTGCACTAGAGTCAATAATCTAGATTACACAGTAATGATTCTAACACCCATGGAGTCTTGGTGTTGATCATGTTTTGCTCGTGGAAGAGGCTTAGTCAACGGGTCTGCAATATTCCGATCCGTATATATCTTGCAAATCTCTATGTCTCGCACCTGGACTAGATCCCGGATGGAATTGAAGCGTCTCTTGATGTGCTTGGTTCTCTTGTGAAATCTGGATTCCTTCTCTAAGGCAATCGCTCCAGTATTGTCACAAAAGATTTTCATTGGACCCGATGCACTAGGTATGACACCTAGATCGGATATGAACTCCTTCATCCAGACTCCTTCATTGGCTACTTCCGAAGCAGCTATGTATTCCACTTCACATGTAGATCCCGCCACGACGCTTTGCTTTGAACTGCACCAACTGACAGCTCCACCGTTTAATGTAAACACGTATCCGGTTTGCGATTTAGAATCGTCCGGATCAGTGTCAAAGCTTCCATCAACGTAACCATTTACGATGAGCTCTTTGTCACCTCCATATACGAGAAACATATCCTTAGTCCTTTTCAGGTATTTCAGGATGTTCTTGACCGCTGTCTAGTGATCCACTCCTGGATTACTTTGGTACCTCCCTGCTAGACTTATAGCAAGGCACACATCAGGTCTGGTACACAGCATTGCATACATGATAGAGTCTATGGCTGAAGCATAGGGAACACTTTTCATTTTCTCTCTATCTTCTGCAGTGGTCGGGCTTTGAGTCTTACTCAACTTCACACCTTGCAATACAGGCAAGAACCCTTTCTTAGCTTGATCCATTTTGAACTTCTTCAAAACTTTGTCAAGGTATGTGCTTTGTGAAAGTCCAATTAAGCGTCTTGATCTATCTCTATAGATCTTAATGCCCAATATGTAAGCAGCTTCACCGAGGTCTTTCATTGAAAAACTTTTATTCAAGTATCCCTTTATGCTATCCAGAAATTCTATATCATTTCTAATCAATAATATGTCATCCACATATAATATTAGAAATGCTACAGAGCTCCCACTCACTTTCTTGTAAATACAGGCTTCTCCAAAAGTCTGTATAAAGCCAAATGCTTTGATCACACTATCAAAACGTTTATTCCAACTCCGAGAGGCTTGCACCAGTCCATAAATGGAATGTTGGAGCTTGCACACTTTGTTAGCTCCCTTTGGATCGATAAAACCTTCTGGTTGTATCATATACAACTCTTCTTCCAGAAATCCATTCAGGAATGCAGTTTTTACATCCATTTGCCAAATTTCATAATCACAAAATGCGGCAATTGCTAACATGATTCGGACAGACTTAAGCATCGCTACGGGTGAGAAGGTCTCATCGTAGTCAACCACTTGAACTTGTCAAAAACCTTTTGCAACAAGTCGAGCTTTGTAGACAGTAACATTTCCGTCAGCATCAGTCTTCTTCTTGAAGATCCATTTATTCTCAATTGCTTGCCGACCATCGGGCAAGTCAACCAAAGTCCATACTTTGTTCTCATACATGGATCCCATCTCAGATTTCATGGCTTCAAGCCATTTTGCGGAATCTGGGCCCACCATCGCTTCTTCATAGTTCGTAGGTTCATCATGATCTAGTAGCATGACTTTCAGAATAGGATTACCGTACCACTCTGGTGCAGATCTTACTCTGTTCGACCTACATAGTTCTTGATCTGAAGTTCTATTATCATTATCATCAACTTCCTCACTAGTTGGTTTTGACGTCACAGAAACCGGTTCCTGTGATGTATTATTTTCCAACAAGGGAGTAGGTACAGTTACCTCATCAAGTTCTACTTTCCTCCCACTCACTTCTTTCGAGAGAAACTCCTTCTCTAGAAAGGATCCATTCTTAGCAACGAATGTCTTGCCTTCGGATCTGTGATAGAAGGTGTACCCAACTGTCTCCTTTGGGTATCCTATGAAGCCACATTTCTCCGATTTGGGTTCGAGCTTATCAGGTTGAAGCTTTTTCACATAAGCATCGCAACCCCAAACTTTAAGAAACGACAACTTTGGTTTCTTGCCAAACCATAGTTCATAAGGTGTCGTCTCAACGGATTTCGACGGTGCCCTATTTAACGTTAATGTGGCTGTCTCTAGAGCATAACCCCAAAACGATAGCGGTAAATCTGTAAGAGACATCATAGACCGCACCATATCAAGTAAAGTACGATTACAACGTTCGGACACACCATTACGCTGTGGTGTTCCGGGTGGCGTGAGTTGTAAAACTATTCCACATTGTTTTAAGTGTAAACCAAACTCGTAACTCAAATATTCTCCTCCACGATCAGATCGTAGAAACTTTATTTTCTTGTTACGATGATTTTCAACTTCACTCTGAAATTCTTTGAACTTTTCAAATGTTTCAGACTTATGCTTCATTAAGTAGATATACCCATATCTGCTTAAATCATCTGTGAAGGTGAGAAAATAACGATATCCGCCACGAGCCTCAACATTCATTGGACCACATACATCTGTATGTATGATTTCCAACAAATCTGTTGCTCTCTCCATAGTACCGGAGAACGGCGTTTTGGTCATCTTGCCCATGAGGCACGGTTCGCAAGTACCAAGTGATTCATAATCAAGTGGTTCCAAAAGTCCATCAGTATGGAGTTTCTTCATGCGCTTTATACCGATATGACCCAAACGGCAGTGCCACAAATAAGTTGCACTATCATTATCAACTTTGCATCTTTTGGCTTCAACACTATGAATATGTGTATTACTACTATCCAGATTCATCAAAAATAGACCACTCTTCAGGGGTGCATGACCATAAAAGATATTACTCATATAAATAGAACAACCATTATTCTATGATTTAAATGAATAACCGTCTCGCATCAAACAAGATCCAGATATAATATTCATGCTCAACGCTGGCACCAAATAACAATTATTTAGGTCTAATACTAATCCCGAAGGTAGATGTAGAGGTAGCGTGCCGACCGCGATCACATCGACTTTGGAACCATTTCCCACGCGCATTGTCACCTCGGCCTTTGCCAGTGTTCGCTTAATCCGTAGTCCCTGTTTCGAGTTGCAAATATTAGCAACAGAACCAGTATCAAATACCCAGGTGCTACTGCGAGCTCTAGTAAGGTACACATCAGTAACATGTATATCACATATACCTTTGTTCACTTTGCCATCCTTCTTATCCGCCAAATACTTGGGACAGTTCTGCTTCCAGTGACCAGTCTGCTTGCAGTAGAAGCACTCAGTTTCAGGCTTAGGTCCAGACTTGGGTTTCTTCTCTTGAGCAGCAACTTGTTTGCTGTTCTTCTTGAAGTTCCCCTTCTTCTTCCCTTTGCCCTTTTTCTTGAAACTAGTGGTCTTGTTAACCATCAACACTTGATGCTCCTTCTTGATTTCTACCTCCGCAGCCTTTAGCATTGCGAAGAGCTCGAGAATCGTTTTATCCATCCCTTGCATATTATAGTTCATCACGAAGCTCTTGTAGCTTGGTGGAAGTGATTGGAGAATTCTGTCAATGATGCTATCATCCGGAAGAGTAACTCCCAGTTGAATCAAGTGATTACAATACCCAGACATCTTGAGTATGTGCTCACTGACAGAACTATTCTCCTCCATCTTGCAGCTATAGAACTTATTGGAGACTTCATATCTCTCAATCCGGGCATTCTTCTGGAATATCAACTTCAACTCCTGAAACATCTCATATGCTCCATGACGTTCAAAACGTCGTTGAAGTCCCGGTTCTAAGCCGTAAAGCATGGCACATTGAACTATCGAGTAGTCATCAGCTTTGCTCTGCCAGACGTTCTTAACGTCGTCAGTTGCATCAGCAGCAGGCCTGGCACCCAGCGGTGCTTCCAGGATGTAATTTTTCTGTGCAGCAATGAGGATAATCCTCAAGTTACGGACCCAGTCCGCGTAGTTGCTACCATCATCTTTCAACTTAGCTTTCTCAAGGAACGCATTAAAATTCAACGGAACAACAGCACGGGCCATCTATCTACAAACAACATAGATAAGCAAGATACTATCAGGCACTAAGTTCATGATAAATTTTAGTTCAATTAATCATATTATTTAAGAACTCCCACTTAGACAGACATCTCTCTAGTCATCTAAGTGATCACGTGATCCAAATCAACTAAACCATAACCGATCATCACGTGAGATGGAGTAGTTTTCAATGGTGAACATCTTATGTTGATCATATCTACTATATGATTCACACTCGACCTTTCGGTCTCCGTGTTCCGAGGCCATATCTGCATATGCTAGGCTCGTCAAGTTTAACCTGAGTATTCTGCGTGTGCAAAACTGGCTTGCACCCGTTGTAGATGGACGTAGAGCTTATCACACCCGATCATCACGTGGTGTCTGGGCACGACGAACTTTGGCAACGGTGCATACTCAGGGAGAACACTACTTCATAATTTTTAGTGAGAGATCATCTTAAAATGCTACTGTCAATCAAAGCAAGATAAGATGCATAAAGGATAAACATCACATGCAATCAATATAAGTGATATGATATGGCCATCATCTTCTTGTGCTTGTGATCTCCATCTCCGAAGCACCATCATGATCACCATCGTCACCGGCGCGACACCTTGATCTCCATCGTAGCATCGTTGTCGTTTACGCCATCTATTGCTTCTACGACTATCGCTACCGCTTAGTGATAAAGTAAAGCAATTACAGGGCGTTTGCATTTCATACAATAAAGCGACAACCATATGGCTCCTGCCAGTTGCCAATAACTTCGGTTACAAAACATGATCATCTCATACAATAAAATATAGCATCATGTCTTGGCCATATCACATCACAACATGCCCTGCAAAAACAAGTTAGACGTCCTCTACTTTGTTGTTGCAAGTTTTACGTGGCTGCTACGGGCTTAAGCAAGAACCAATCTCACCTACGCATCAAAACCACAACGATAGTTTGTCAAGTTGATGCTGTTTTAACCTTCGCAAGGACCGGGCGTAGCCACACTCGGTTCAACTAAAGTTGGAGAAACTGACACCCGCTAGTCACCTGTGTGCAAAGCACGGCGGTAAAACCAGTCTCGCGTAAGCGTACGCGTAATGTCGGTCCGGGCCGCTTCATCCAACAATACCGCCGAACCAAAGTATGACATGCTGGTAAGCAGTATGACTTATATCGTCCACAACTCACTTGTGTTCTACTCGTGCATATAACATCAAACCATAAAAACCTAGGCTCGGATGCCACTGTTGGGAAACGTAGTAATTTCAAAAAATTTCCTACGCACACACAAGATCATGGTGATGCATAGCAACGAGAGGGGAGAGTGTTGTCTACGTACCCTCGTAGACCGAAGCGGAAGCATTGACGCAACGTAGAGGAAGTAGTCGTACGTCCTCCCGGTCCAACCGATCCTAGCACCGTTACTCCGGCACCTCCGAGTTCTTGACACGCGTACAGCTCGATGACGCACCCTTGATCTCCAATCCAGTAGAGGCTCCGAGGGGGAGTTCTGTCAGCACGACGGCGTGGTGACGATCGTGATGTTCTCCTGTCGCAGGGCTTCGCCTAAGCACCGCTACAATATGATCGAGGTGTAATATCGTGGAGGGGGGCACCGCACATGGCTAAGGAACGATCAATGATCAACTTGTGTGTTCTAGGGTGACCCCCTACCCCCGTATATAAAGGAGGGAGGGAGGAGGTGGCCGGCCTCAAGGGGGGCGCGCCATAGGGAGGGGGAAACCTACTCCAAGTAGGTTTCCCTCTCTTTTCCTTATCTTATTTGGAGGGGGAAGGAAGGAGTACTAGTATTAGGAAGTAGTACTAGTAGTAGAAAGGAAGAGAGGGGGAAGGAGAAAGGAAAGGGGGGGCCGGCCCCCCTCCCCAATTCGGATTGGGCTTGGGGGGCGCGCCCCCCTCCCTTGCTCCTTCTCTCTTCCTCCTACATGGGCCCAATAAGGCCCATATACCTCCCGGGGGGTTCCGGTAACCTCCCGGAGCTCCAAACTTCTCCGGAACCTTTCCGGTGTCCAAATATATCCGTCCAATATATCAATCTTTATGTCTCGACCATTTCGAGACTCCTCGTCATGTCCGTGATCATATCTGGGACTCCGAACAACCTTCGGTACATCAAAATACATAAACTCATAATATAACTGTCATCGAAACCTTAAGCGTGCGGACCCTACGGTTCGAGAACAATGTAGACATGACCGAGACATGTCTCCGGTCAATAACCAATAGCGGGACCTGGATGCCCATATTGGTTCCTACATATTCTACGAAGATCTTTATCGGTCAAACCGCACAACAACATACGTTGTTCCCTTTGTCATCGGTATGTTACTTGCCCGAGATTCGATCGTCGGTATCCAATACCTAGTTCAATCTCGTTACCGGCAAGTCTCTTTACTCGTTCCATAATACATCATCTCACAACTAACTCATTAGTTGAAATGCTTGCAAGGCTTAAGTGATGTGTATTACCGAGAGGGCCCAGAGATACCTCTCCGACATTCGGAGTGACAAATCCTAATCTCGAAATACGCCAACTCAACAAGTACCTTCGGAGACACCTGTAGAGCACCTTTATAATCACCCAGTTACGTAGTGACGTTTGGTAGCACACAAAGTGTTCCTCCGGTAAACGGGAGTTGCATAGTCTCATAGTCATAGGAGCATGTATAAGTCATGAAGGAAGCAATAGCAACATACTAAACGATCGTGTGCTAAGCTAACGGAATGGGTCATGTCAATCAAATCATTCAACTAATGATGTGACCTTGTTAATCAAATAACAACTCCTTGTTCATGGTTAGGAAACATAACCATCTTTGATTAACAAGCTAGTCAAGTAGAGGCATACTAGTGACACTCTGTTTGTCTATATATTCACACATGTATTATGTTTCCGGTTAATACAATTCTAGCATGAATAATAAACATTTATCATGATATGAGGAAATAAATAATAACTTTATTATTGCCTCTAGGGCATATTTCCTTCATAATACAGCCCGGCAACATAGGGTATGACGGCAAGGTGGAGTATCTGCTGCGTTGGGGGAGGGGCTGGGGCAGGAGGCCCTGGCTCCTCCTTCTTCCCCGGTGGTCTGGAGGATTGCCTCTTCTTCGCCGACAGCTCTTCCGTCTGCACAAGCGGATGGGGAGGGAGGAGGGCGCGGGCAGGCGGCCCCCGTCATCCCCTCTCTGTCTGGACCGGTGGCAGTGGACCCCGGCGTGGGGCACCTGTCTGTGGGGCTTGGGAGCCCGCAGCCGCCTCCTCTGGTAACCTCGGCTGACCCTTTGAGGGACACTACGCCAGGTTTTACTAGGGAGGAGGTTGTTGCTTTTGGCGGGATCCCGGATCCCGTCTCGACAGGCAGACGGAGGAGTGCTCGCATCCATGAGCTCCCGGAGGTGGATGATATGCAGCAGCGGTGCGCTATGAGGGCGGCCAAGCTTCAGGAGGCTGCATCATCTTTTGGTTTGTCCGTCAACATATCTAACTCTTTATTGCATTTTTCTAATGAGGAGATTATAAATAATGCAAACCAGTTAGGAGTTTCACTAGGTGCAACGGATAGTGAGATCACTAATTCGGTCAATGATCTGTTAGATTTGGAGGCGGAACGTGTCTTAGAGACTATTCGTAATCTTGCAGCTGTTAAACCAATGAATGATGATGAGATTGATGCGTTAGGGGTTAGAGTGCTCGATAATCTGTGTGCGGATCTAGCACCCCCCACTCATGACTCTGAGCAAGATGATGTACCCCTAGAGAATGAGGCCAGTAATATTTGTGAACCCGGTTATGGGGACCGGGCGACTGAGCCTAGTAAACCTAAGCGTAAGTGGAATCGGAAGATCTATCCCGATTCCGCAGTTTGTAGGAGTGCTAGGATTCGAGTTACTAAAAAATTCCATGATGAACTATGAGAGGAATTTTTTGGAATAGCAGAGGTCTGAAGGACTTGGCTAAAAGAAGATTCCTAGCTGAGGCAGCTCTAGAGCAGAGGTTAGATTTTGTTGCTCTATCGGAGACGGGTAGAGATAACTTTGCACCCCAGTTTCTCTCTTCTCTTGTGGGTGGTATTGATTTCGATTGGCATTGCCTCCCTCCGCGAGGAAGATCGGGTGGTATCTTACTAGGTGTGAGATGCGATTCGCTTGAAGTCCGAAGTGTCGTAATGGGAGACTCGCGGTGAAGTTTCGAGTCAGGTCTAGGGTAGATGGTTTTAACTGGGCTTTGGTGGCGGTTTATGGTGCCGCACAGCCTGAGCTTAAAGTGGAGTTCCTGGCGGACCTTGTTCGAATCTGTGGGTCAGAACAGCTTCCAATTTTAGTTGGAGGTGATTTCAATATCATCAGGAGGAGAGAGGAGAAGAACAATGATAACTTTGACGGCAGATGGTCATTTATGTTCAATACCATTATTGAAAGCTTGGATCTGAGAGAGATGGAGCTTTCTGGTAGAAAGTTCACCTGGGCTAATGCTCTACCTAACCCAACATATGAAAAACTTGATCGAGTACTTGCGAGCGTGGAGTGGGAACAAAAGTTCCCTCTGGTTACGGTGCAAGCTCTTTCGAGGGGAATATCTGATCACACCCCATTGTTCATGGACTCAGGAGAGCCGAACCATGTGGGTAACAAGAATACCTTCTCCTTCGAGTTGTCTTGGTTTGAACGTGAGGGGTTCTTGGACTTAATCGCCAGGGAATGGGATAGAGGTGTAGGAGGCAAGAATGCGATAGAGCGTTGGCAGAATAAGATTAGACATTTAAGAAGTTTCTTACGGGGTTGGGCTAAGCACCTTAGTGGTGTGTATAAGCTTGAAAAGGATAGACTCCTTACTCTTATACAGGCCCTGGACATACAGGCCGAAGTCAATATCTTGTCGCCAGCTCAGCTTCAGGTTAAAAATGAGGCGGAGAAGAGGCTGAAAGAACTGCTTCGCGAAGAAGAATTGAAGTGGGCTTTGCGTGCTAAAGTACGCAAAGTGGTCCAAGGGGATGCGAACACTCAGTTCTTCCATTTGATAGCTAACGGCAAGCACAGAAAGAAGCGTATCTTTCAGCTTGAGCAAGATGAGGGCACTATTTTAGGTCAGGATAACCTAAAAACATACATTACCGACTATTATAAGCAGTTATTTGGACCTCCGAAGGATAATTGTGTGTCCCTCGATGAGTCCAGGACTGAGGACGTGCCTCAGCTATCAGCTGCTGATAATGATATTTTGGTTGCCCCGTTTTCGGAGAAGGAGGTTTTTGATGCTATTGCACAGATGAAAAACAATAAGGCTCCCGGACCGGATGGATTCCCGGCAGAGTTCTATAAAAAGTGCTGGCACATTATTAAGGGGGATTTACTACCTATGTTCCATGATCTGTTCTCTGGACAGCTTCAATTATTTCACTTGAATTTTGGGACTATCACACTGCTTCCTAAGAAGACGGATGCTGTGAGAATTGAGCAATTCAGGCCGATCTGTCTCCTCAATGTTAGTTTCAAAATTTTCACCAAGGTCGGGACTAACAGACTCACACAGATTGCGCATTCTGTGGTGCAACAGTCCCAAACTGTTTTCATGCCGGACAGAAATATCCTTGAAGGGGTGGTCGTCCTGCATGAAACACTCCATGAAATCCATTCCAAAAAATTAGATGGAGTAATTTTTAAGGTGGATTTCGAGAAAGCGTACGATAAGGTCAAATGGCCATTCCTCCAACAGTCATTGCATATGAAAGGTTTTGATGAAGCCTGGCGCCGACAGGTTGAATCATTTACGCAAAAAGGTAGTGTGGGAATTAAAGTTAATGATGACATAGGTCATTACTTCCAGACACATAAAGGCCTCAGACAAGGAGATCCGATGTCCCCTATCTTGCTTAACATTGTGGTGGATATGTTAGCAATCTTGATAGGAAGGGCTAAGGAAAATGGTCAAGTAAGTGGTTTGGTACCTCATCTTGTTGATGGAGGTGTATCCATCCTTCAGTACGCTGATGATACAATCATCTTCATGGAGCATGACTTGGCCAAGGCTAGAAATATGAAGCTCGTGTTATGCCTTTTCGAACAATTGACCGGGTTAAAGATTAACTTTCATAAGAGCGAGCTGTTTTGTTTTGGTAGGGCCAAAGATGAACAGGATGCTTATAGGCAATTGTTTGGGTGTGAGTTGGGAGAGTTACCCTTCTCCTACCTGGGGATTCCAATCCACCATCGTAGGCTGACAAATAGAGAGTGGAAGTGCATCGAGGACCGATTTGAGAAGAAACTGAGCTGCTGGAAGGGTAAGCTCATGTCATAAGGAGGCCGATTAATCCTGATTAATTCGGTGCTTACGAGTATGCCAATGTTTCTCCTATCGTTTTTTGAGGTCCCAGTTGGTGTTAGGAAGAGACTGGACTTCTATCAATCGCGTTTCTTTTGGCAGGGTGATGAGCTTAAAAGAAAATATCGGCTTGCTAAATGGGATATCATCTGCAGACCGAAAGACCAAGGGGGTCTAGGTATTGAGAATCTGGAAGTTAAGAATAAATGCCTTCTTAGCAAGTGGCTGTGGAAGCTCTCATCGGAGACTGATGCTATGTGGGCTCAAATCCTTCGCAGCAAGTACCTCCAGACAAAAACTCTGTCCCAGGTTACAGTCAGGCTGACCGATTCGCCTTTCTGGAAAGGCCTGATGAAAGTCAAACAGGCCTTATTTAATAGGACGAAGTTTGTTATTGGAAACGGCTCGAGTACACGTTTCTGGGAGGATACTTGGCTCGGCGACACACCCTTGGCCATCCAATATCCGTCTTTGTACCGCATTGTTCAACGACGTGAGGAATTCGTCGCATCGGTTTTTCAATCTACCCCCTTAATATCCAGTTCCGACGAACGCTAGCGGGCAATCGTTGGGAAGAATGGCTCCGTCTAGTTAGGAGACTGATGGACGTCCAGCTTTCACAACAACCCGATGAATTATGCTGGAAATTGACTAAGTCTGGAGTATTCACGGTTAAATCAATGTATATTGATGTTATTAATTCGAACTCCATTCCTACGTCTAAACATGTTTGGGATGTCAAAGTTCCTTTGAAAATAAAAGTGTTTATGTGGTTTGTCCATAAACAAGTTATTTTAACTAAGGACAACTTGATAAAGCGTAATTGGACAGGACCTACTAGGTGTAGTTTATGCGATCGGGATGAGACTATCAAACACCTCTTTTTTGATTGCCCGTTGGCCAAGGTACTTTGGCAGATAGTCCACATTGCTTTTAATATCAATCCACCGAATTCTGTTAATGCATTATTTGGGACTTGGCTTAACGGGATTGAGCCTGGCTTAGCGAGACATATTCGGGTTGGAGTTTGTGCTTTGCTGTGGACTATCTGGACTTGCAGAAATGATTTGGTCTTTAACAGAATATCATGTACACATTTTTTGCAGGTCATATTCCAATCTACGGCACTGATCCGTTCGTGGTCGCTACTCACCCAGACGGAGGCCAGGGAGCATTTGGTTACTGGGTCTTTCCGCTGGGAGATGGTAGCTCGGGATATCTTCAACCGGTTCGGATGACGGTCATGTAATAGGATAGGTATTTAGTTTTCCTATCTAGTTTGAGCCGGCCGGTTGTGGCATCTTGTCTTGGCTAGTGGGTGTTTCTAGCCTTTTTTTTGGCTCTGTGTGAGCTTTCTGTACTTTTTTATTACTTTTGGAGACCTTTGGAACCATGTAGGTACTTCTTTATTTGGTTAATAAGATGGCCGTATGCATCTTTCTGATGCAGAGGCTGGGGAATCCCCCCTTTTCGAAAAAAAAAGTGATATAATAGAGACCATGAATTACATATTATCTCTTGGTTATTTTGATCTTCCCACCACCTAAGAAGCTGCTTATTGTATCTGGCTCTGTTTCCTGAAGACCAATTGATTGGAAGGAAGCGGTTAGTACGCAGATGGATTTCTGAAGGCTTTATCCATGGAGAAAGTGGACAAGATCTCATGGAATTAGGAGAGGAATATTTTCACCAGCTTGTGAACAGAAGTCTAATACAGCCCGACAACATAGGGTATGACGGCAAGGCAATGTATTGCCGAGTCCATGACACCATCCTTGATTTCCTAATTGACAAATCCTCCAAAGAGAACATGTGTACTGTCCTAAAGAAACAATGCAAGCCTAATGGCATAGTTCGTCGGCTCTCTCTAATGGGGAATGAGGATGAAGCAATCGTGGAGCAATTGGATCTGTCACACGCTCGGTCAATCAGTGCTTTTGGGGATATCAAGCTATTGCCTTCGCTTGGGAGGTCAAAATGCTTGCGCGTGCTAGACTTGCAAGCCTGTGGTCAGTTGAAAAATCATCATATCAAGGACATTGAAAGACTCTATCAGCTGAGGTACTTGGATATCTCTTTTACAGGAATCACGGAGCTTCCCAGGCAAATTGGGGAGTTGCTGTATCTAGAGACGCTAGTTACATCCTATGAATTCCTTGAGCTTCCTGAAAGCACAACTCGGCTACAACGACTGCCACGTTTGTTTGTTGGCAGCGGTTGTAAGCTTCCAGATGGGTTGGGAAACTTGATGAACTTGCAAGAGCTTGACTGCGTTGATGCCTTGCATTTGAAGCATGTGGAAGAGCTCGGCAAACTAACAAATCTGAGAAAGCCGAGGATTAAATTGGACACTGATGGGATTGAAGGCAACAAATTAGAAGAGTCCAAGGAAAAGCTGGTGTCCTCTCTCTGTAAACTGGACGAATGCGGCCTCCGTTCCCTGAGTATTTATTATCATCTGAGAGAAAAGGATGGAGAAGAGCCGTTCCTCCCTGCTTTGGTTTGTATCCAGGAGGTTTTTGTATATGGACAAGATATCAGCCAGATTAGCAGATGGCTCGCGTCACTTCCCAACCTACACATGTTGTTTTTCAACGGTCCGAAGATAGAGCAGCAGGAAATTGAGATGATTGGATTGATACCCAATCTGATCGAATTGTCGCTGTCTTTACATGAAACAGACGACGCTGGGCGGCTCATCATCAGGCGTGAAGGATTTCGACAGTTGCAGAGGTTTGAGGTTTACCATACTCGTATGGGGTTTTTAATGTTTGAACCGGGGGCTATGCCAAGGCTCAAGGAGCTTAAACTCTCTGGCTTCATGGAAAAGCCCAAATCTGGTGCGGGCGATTTCGACTTTGGCATCCAACGCCTCTCCAGCCTTGCTCGCCTCACTGTCAGCTTATCCTGCGTTGGCTCGACGGTGGCAGAAGTAGAGGCTGCGGAGGATGCTTTCAGGGGCGTGGCCGAGGCGAACCCCAACCGACCAATACTGGAGATGACAAGACTTAATCCGCACCTTATGTTACGAGACGAGCAAATAGATATGACAGGCTCAGGTACTATTAACAAGTTTGTACTTTTTGTCTTGGTGAGCAGTGGATCAAAAGATGTGCATATGCTTCATTCTTTTTCCGGTAATCTATTTTCAGCTACAACGCCGGCCGTCAAGTCCTAGATGCCTAAACCGAGACGCGCCTTTGATTATGGAGCTCTGATTGGATGCGGCAACAAATAAAGCTCCACATTTCTATTCGGGCTACCTCTTTGTCCCAAAGCTGGTGTACTCTTGTGATTTGTGTTGCGCAACTGATATGTCTGTATATGCCTGGGAGTATCACGAATTAGTGGAATGACTAGTAATAAGTAAGACAAGTATCACGAATTCAGAGTGGGATGCAATTTTTTCTTCTCTTTTCGGTAAGACTGTAACATGCTTTTGCGCATAAGTAGATTGTCATTTGAGTATACTATGACAGTATTTTTTCCATTAATATTTGTGTATTCCTAGATTGAGACTTTGATATGTAACCCAGATTTCTGTTGTTAGGAACGGTAGCTTATCAGAAGAAAAGATGTGGCGTGCACCTATATTCTATAACATGTATGCAGTAATCAGATCCACATTTGTTTTGTATTCATTCTGCCATTGGATCATACTCATTGCCATAGTTAAATGTTTGTGAGTACTTGTTGTCTTTCGATTGTAACCCTATGACATTGGAATAAAACTCCCATATGATTTGCCAAAAAAAAAACTAGCATATCACTGTTTTTTTTTGTAAGTGCATCACATCCAAGAAAACATATATGGAGTAATCAAAAAATTAAACTTGGATGAAAAATGTGAAAATGGCCGAACCATAAATATAACATCACTAGATTGTGAAATACTATAATTGAACTTTCTGTTGTCTTGTTTTTTATAAACATGCAAGCGACTGTCAAAGATATACTCCCTTTGTCTTAAAATAAGTGTCTTAACTTTATACTATCTCTAACAAAGTTGTGCGAAAGTTAAAACACTTATTTTGGGACGGGGACCACGTCAATGCGCAGACAGATTTGTGTTTACAAACTAGGCGGGTAGTGGGAAAGGATTCCATATATATGTTGAATTGTTGATTATCCACTTTTATTAGGAACGGATCCACATAGTAAGCCCAACGGAGCCAAATCTGCGGACCAGTTCATGAAGATAACGGGAGATCCGGGAAGCTTTCCTAGCTAGATTCAACCGGATCCACGAGGTTCTTTTTTTCGAAGGCTAGAACAACAGAGTGTAGCATGAACACTACACCAACCGGATCCACAAGGTCAAGCCGTCCATATCCACCAACACAAAAACTGAGGCAACCAAATCCGTCAAAGGCCGTGTGTCGCTGGCTCGCTGCTCGCTGGTTTCGGTCGTTGACCTGCCTGCGCCTGCGCCGCCGTCCCACGACAACAGTCGGCTGCGTTGTTGCGCCTCTGCTCCCGGACGCACTCACCACTCCCATCAGAGCATTTTCCTCTTATAGCAACTGACCATTGTAACCCCGGTATCTATATAAGTCGTTGGGGTTAGGCCGTATATAGGACAACTTAGAGACACACGATCTCGAGATAGATTAACCATGTACTCATTACTTCCCAATCAATACAACAAAAGCAGGACGTAGGGTTTTAACTCTTCGAGAGGGCCTGAACCTGGGTAAAACATCATGTCCCTGTGTTCATGTTACCATCGTTCCAAGGCTAGCAGATCGGGACCCCGTACCCGAGATTTGCTGGACTTAGCTCCATCACTGGGTCGATAGCATAGCCAGATTGGATCTACCACCGCGCCGCTGCGGATGAGCCGATATGCCACTGCGCCATCTCGGATGGGACGGTCTGTCACTACACCGCCACGAATGGGCCGATATGCGACTGCACCTCCACCTTTTGACGGAAACTAGGTCGACGACAGTCACATGTGAAGAAGTGTTCAAGAGTCGGCGTGCTCGCCGACGTGAACATTACGGCGGTGGTGCTAGGGTTTGGCCTGGCATCAGGGAAGGAAAGGAAAATGGACGGAAAATGAATATGTGGTACACAAAGAGAAGGAAAAGGGTGCGCCCCTAGGTACTCACTGAAACCGCCTACAAACTAGAGGTGGTTTCATAGTACACACCGCCTCCAATCTTTCTGCAGGCGGTTTCAGATTTCCAACCGTCGTCAGAGCTTTTTATATGAAAAAATAACCACTTTGGTGTGGGTATTACAGGCGGCATTGTTATGTTAGGTCACAAACATTTTCGAGGCCCGCCATTAAGGCTTGTTTTTGTACTAGTGTGTTTTTCATAATTTGAAAGAACTTTTGTCCAGAATCTAAACTAAAGTGATCTTCTTACGAAGCCGACACCTGGAGGAGCTTTCTTAGGTCGTTGGATTGTTCAAAGCTTGTGAATGAAATGAGTTGCCAATGGAAGGGAAGGCAAGGAAAAAAGAGGCAATTCAAGGTCATGCTATGAAATGCATTGGTCTAGGGAGGAGAATCAACAAGATTGAGGTTGAAAATCAGACAGTGAGATGATGGAAATGGGAGCACAGATGCAGAATCCTACTCCATCCGCTCAAATTATTCGTCTTAGATTTCTTTAGATACGGATGTATTTAGACACATTCCGAATTCAGGACGGGGGTAATAGATGTTTGTTGCAACTGTTGTCAAACAATAATTATTTGTATTTGAGATAGTCACTAAATGTATGCCATGTGGCTTGGATTTTAATAAGTAGCAACAAATTTTGTTACGAGTTATTTGTAGCTCTTCTAAAGGAAAATCAGGGGGGGTGCTCTGCTTCCTCTGCTTTGCTCTGCTTCGGCCGCGCACCTTTGTTACAGCGTACGCTCTCCCGCTGAGAAGTTCCCTCTTCTTCCTCGGTGCCCTAGCTCGACGCCGCCGCCTTGCCGTTGCCGTAGCCCCGCCGACGCCTCACATCCCCCCAGCCCTCCGCCTCGCCGCCTCCGACTTCAACGCCGGCCGCACCGCGTCACCACCTCCTGCCGCGATCTCGCACATTGGTTCTCGAGGTACGACTGCTCTCTGTCGTCCAGACAACTAATCCTACCCTAATCAATCAATGGAGATCAGTGCTTGTCTAAGATGCCTGTTGAATGTGAGAAATTCTGCTCAGACGCCCTTGTAACTCTGAATGTTGGTCGACAGTCTTGCCAAATACAGTAGAAAATTTTATGAGACAGTCTTGACAGAAATTCTGCTCACTAGACTACTAGAGAGAGACCGAGCTATTACTGTTACTGCATTTTTACATGGAACCTGTTCTTTTCCATGTGGGGAATAAGGAGAAGGGAAAACACTTTGATTCTAGTTTCAGTTTTTCGCATATAAAATTTGGCGGATGCTTTGTGTTTAAAATTCGACAGATGGAAACATCATCTGGGAACCTTTCTTCTGCTCCTTTTTGTGAATGCAGACTTGAATGCTCTTTTGCATCCTTTTTTTGTTTTGTTGAGTTGAATGCTCTTTTGCATCTACTTAGAACAAGTTCATGTGATCTTGCGCAATGTCACTCTTCATGTGGTACCTTTGCAACAATTTTGACTGAAAAATAGGACACGTCCTAGTCCCAGCAGAAGAAAGCATCACATGTGGGTAGGAAACACAAACACACTCAGCAATTTCTGTCATCTCACTAGAGAGAGAGAGAGAGAGATGGTGGAAATCTGAATCATCACTAGTTAGTTATAGGAAGTTGCTCATGAGGTGGCTGCTAAACCAGCAGCAATACAGGGATCAGAAACAATAGCACAGGAGTCAGCAATAGTGTAGGGTCCACCACCATCAGTTAGCCACAGGCTCTATCTAGCATCAGGTCATTCTTCGGTCAAACTCTCTCATGGCGCCTGTATATCCGACTTGCGGATCACATGGACCTTCATCGTGAATCTGCTCGTGTCCGTCAGTTCGAAGAGGCAGATGTCATCTTCCTCCAGCCCGACATCCGAGATGAATTTGGGCCAGGCTCTGTCGATCCACCAAGTTTTGTTAGATTTCCTCAAGCCCAGCCTGCAGTCCCAATCCCTCTCGTCGCCGTCCAGCAGGAGGCGGAGGCGTCCTGGCTGGGTCAGGAGACATGCCGAAGCATACTCCGGGCCCAAGTACTGCCCAAGAGCGCGAAAGAGTGTCAGATACGACGATCAGCCTCGGATCAATGGTTCATTCCGCAAAAGGAAGAAAAGTTCATTGCTTTATATATAAAGCGGGGCGAAAGCCTTTTTCCGGTATAAAGGAAGAAAAGTGCACATTTTTTTACTTATAAATTGCAGTGGCAAGTTTTTTAGGTGAGAAATGGGTTATGTGTGTGTGAGTTTGACAACGCAATCGCAAATGTAGTGGGGTGAAAAAACGAAAAACCGACTACAGATTATACGCATTGGTTGTGGTATCGATCTGAACTCACCAGAGAAGTTTTGGTAACAACCTCACTGGAGCTAACCACTTTAGCAAACACAGGAAATTGGGAACCAATTGCCCGAACCCTCTCTTCGACTTTCTCTTTCTGTTGCCTGTGTAGAGGGGTCGCTTGGGTTGATATGTAGTTGTTGGACCTAGGACCTTGTAAACCTGCTTCATTCGACTCGCGAACTTGGAGTCCTGAAAAACATTCCATGCTTCCTTATGGTGTTCACACAATGACCACATGTCATCCAAAATGTAGTGAAATGAAAGAAATGCGCACATATGGCAGCTGCATTGCTCTGACCTGATTTAGCCCAACCGAAGGACGTTGAAGCCGTGTTCTGAGCTTGTGCACGACGGCCTTCTCTGGGAACATTTGAAGAGTTTCCCGTGTCAAACCAGGTTTTCTCACAACCGCTCGGGTCAAGGACAAGAACTTCGAGCTGGGCTTTCCCCTTGCTTCTAAAGACGAGGAGGTCGTTGTCTTGCATGCGGTGACCATCTACAAAATGACTCAACTCAGATTGGAGGATTACTTGATCGTCACCATGCTTGCTTGCGCCGACAACGTATATCATGTCATTGCTATGGGCTTTGAGCTGAATGGGAGCTTCAGTTATCCCCTCTTTGAAACTGTCCAAAAGCGTCATGGGTATGTACTGCAAGAACACAAGCTGGAATTAATTAATAGCCTATGGATCGGTCGGATTCAAAACACAAGCAGAAAATTATGTGGTGAAGGATGTAACTTACAACATGGCAGTCCTGTTTGGCATTTGCTTTGTTCACAGTTGCCACATGCAGACGAGATTCAGACCTCATGCTGCTCTGAGCTAGTTCTAGCACTTTCTTGTCTTGTTCATGGCTTAGCCTGGTCCCGGGGAATGCGGTATAGTCAATGTTGATTGATGTCTGAACATGTGCAGGATCAGGCACCACTTGTTCTGCACATGAAGAAAAAAGAGTGTTATAACCATCAGAAAAGCATCACCAAAAGCAAGCAATGGACGACTTCAAAGACCAACAACACATATAGCAACATTATGACCAACAAAAGCATAGTTCAGACATTAGATCTGCGCCACGAACGAACACATCCGCTCTGCCCTGGCCGACGGTGATAGATTAAGATGCATGACCTGCGCCATGGACGCCGGCGACGACAGCCATCCCTACTGTTCGTAGGTCGCCATCGGCATCGGCATCGCCCCGCCCCATCCCCCTTGCAACAGACGCCATGGGTGAGAGCGCCCCACTACCGAGGCCGTGAAGAGGCGAGAGCACGTCCACTCTGCAGCTAGACGGGAGGCAAGGGGTGGATTCGCCGCCGCGGCCGTCGCCGCCTCACTCCCTCCGCGCCGGCCGCCGCTAACTTTTTTTTTGTGGGAAAGGGATTTGGGGAGGAAGAGACGAGAGAGACCGGGCGTTTTCGGTTCCTAGGGTTCGCGCTTGGCTGTGACTAAACCTGATCATTTGTCGGGCCAGGTCGGGTTCGGGCCAGGCTTGATAAAGCCCGAAGAAAAAATCCCAAGCCCGAGCCCGTCCCGGCCCGAAGTACATGAACAGTGGCATTTTTTAATTAAATTAATCATTTTCAGGATATTACATTAATTTATTATACCTATATTTTCAATAAAATACGTTTATATATACATTTCGGGCTTTATTCGGGCTTTCGGGTCGGGCTTCGGGTCAGAAAGTGGAGCCCGAGCCCGGCCCGAATGTCGGGTTTCGGGTTCGGGCCAGTGGGCCGGGTTGTCCATGAACAGGTCTAGCTGTGAGTAGCGAGACGCGGCGTGCCTTCGCTGGCTCTCGCTGGGCCAGGAAAAAATTCAAAAAAGGCCGAATTTATTTGCTCCAGAGGCCCGTATACCGGGGGCAGCGAGAAACCGTGGTTGTCATGACCGGATGAACCGGATATGTGAACCTCGAAGCGGGAGTTCCCATGATACAGGAACCGGACGGAGGAGTTTTGTTGTATGTGATGCGCCTTGACAAAGTCATGCCATCCAGACATGAGAACAATGTCACCAAATTCCCAACCGATTTTAACAGGGTAGCTGCGGCCATTTGGAGCTTCAAGTTGGATCTCGTCGAACTCGGTGATCAAGTTCCTCAGATGGCTCGCAACCGGCGGCTGTATGCGTTGTCCAAGGAGAAGGAAGGTACACTTGGTTATTTAGAGACATACTAGCCATGCCCCGTGCCGTCGATGAGTTGTGTTTGAATATGTTGTTTTTATTGTTTACAATTATACTTAATTTAAAGCAAGAGAGATATATAGATGAGATTGCAATCATAAAAATATAAATATGAAAAATGACACAATTATTGTCACCGTACGTATTCCATCTTAGAAAACTGGGAGTATACATGATGGTACTTTTCTAGTAAGATCAAACAAACACGAAACATTCACTTCTAACTTAGATCATTTCGGTGGAGCCCCCTACATGCTTGGTGGTTCGGTGCTTGTGATGAAATGATAGAGGGCATTTACAAATTGTTGCATGCAATCTTTAGGTGACTTGGCGCCAGTCCACGTGATGATTGGATCTTCAGTGTATGGACGTTGAGAGTACATTCATAGTGGTATCATGTTGAAGAAATTATCGCATATTTTAGCTAGGATTCTAGTCTGCCTTGTAAGCTCATTTTACTGGATGGTTATTAGGACAGGCCATGTTGAATTGTCATTGATTGGTTCATGTTTTCTCTTGCATTGAAGCAGACTTCCCATTTTGACTTGAAATGAATTTGGCGCCATGTGCGCCTCTCCCTTGTTCACAAAAAAATTCTGAATTTGAAGTACATGATAGTTTTGGTGACCATCAGTTTGTTCTGTTGTATATGTTATATGCTATAGTTAATTGTTGTTGGAAACGTGATGAAGCCACTCGGTGACTCAAGTGCATGATAGCATGTTTCTCATTGTGATTTGAGCGGCGCGTGCCCTGGGACGTACTTCCGCCGACGATACGTGGGATCGTGATTCGGGACCATACCACAACGACCGTAACTGCACTACAGTAACCACTAACCACACACGCAAACACAACATGTTAGCCAATTAACGTCGAATTAAGTGGCGCTCAGAACCAACGGAAATGCGGTGTCGGTTAACACCGAGTAAAACAGCATCCAGAATCAAGATGTCCGTCCCTAGGGTGACGGTTGGTTTTAGGTCCCGCGACTAGGGAGGCGATCTAGGGTTTTTTGCGCCGCCGCCAACACCAGTCCGCCTTCCTGCCGTCGTCTCAGTTGTTTGCCCCGCGCGTCGCCGCTCGGGGTCCGTGGTGCTCTCGTCGCCCAAGGTTTCGTGCCCCTTGTAAACCCCCACCAAAAACCTTTCGTGTGATCTAGGGCACACGATCGTAAGACACCTGGTTTCGTCCCTAGGAGGTGGGATCTGTTGTTTGGAAGCTCGGCGTTGGGATGGAGAAGGTGGAGGGCTTGCTGCAAGATCTGAAGCTTTCGGAGAAGGAGAAGACTGGTGTCAAGATCGGGTGGAGGGGATCTGGGAAGATGGGAGTGGTGGAACCGCAAGCCCTAGCAAAGCTCTTATCGGAAAAACCTATTTTTGTGGAGGCAATGGCGGAAACCCAGGGCCGGATCTGGTGCCCCATCAAGGGGCTGGATTGCAAGGAGGTGGGCGAGAATACTTTCATGTTCACGTTTGGGCAGGAGTCCGGCAAGGTAATGGCGCTAGACAATGGCCCCTGGGAATTTGGCAATGATATGCTGGTGGTGGAGGATTTTGTGCCCAAGAAACGCGTGGAGGATTATACTTTTGAAACTATTCTGATCTAGGTGAGGATTCTGAGATTACCACTTGGCATGATGTGTCGGGAAGCAGGTGAGGCCATTGGGAAGTTAATTGGTGTGGTACTGAATGTGGAAGCTAGGCCAGATGGGCGGGCTATGGGAAAGTTATTGCGTGTTAAAGTCAGAATGAATATAAAGAATCCTCTAACGAGGGGTTTTACCTTCGATGAGGAAGATGGGTACGCCAATAGAGCAACAGAAGGCAAAGCGACCGTGGGAGAGGAAGACAAGAATTGGTGCCCATTTGTGTATGAATATCTCCCGGATTTTTGTTATTTGTGTGGCATCATTGGTCATGTGGACAGTGCTTGTGCTATAAAGATGAAGCCGGGTGAGAAAAAGCAGTTTGGCCCATGGCTGAGGGCCCCATCATGCCACGCGGGAGTAACAGAGATAACCGGGGTAGATGGGGGGAAGGAAGGATGATCAAGAATGGCAGAAGTTCGAGCAGTAGAGGAATGGGGACGTGGGGAGGCCGTACGCTATCGGCTAGTGATGCTCCTTCATGGAGGAAGCAGTCGAAGAGCTAGGAGGACAGGGAGGATGAGAAGGAGGGAGGTCAGGAGGTTACCATCCCTTTGAAGAAGGGGGTCGAACCGGGGCCGTATAAAAGCAGGAAGAATGGGGCAGTCTTGCGGCTCACGTATGATGATGCCACAGTGCAGGGTACCAATAAAATAAAGGAGGTCGAGGGGGCGGGAGGGGTTGTCAGGCATAGTCCGGTGGAGATAGGTGGATAGGGTGAGCCGCAGGGGTTTGTCGCTAGTGGAGGTGTAAATACCGAGGCCATGCAGACGACAAGGGCCATGCAGGTTGATGTGATACACGTAGATTTTGCTGATCTGGCTATGGCGGGAAGAATGAGAAGATCATGGGTACAAGGAGTGGGAAATCGAAGCTTGGGGGGACTTACAAGAAGATCGGGAGGGAAGGAGTGTTGGGAGAGAGGAAGGGTGTCCAGGCAGAGGCGTATGGCAATATTCTATGGCTCAAGAGGGGTGGGGAGGGGTTTGAGAGGGATGGGGTGGAGGAGGTGAAGAAGCTGAAACATGGGGAGGAGTTTGAGCAGCAGGTGCAGATGCAATAGGAGAATGCGGGGCTGTCGGGACAGCCCTGCGAGAAGAAATGAAGGTTATGGTGTGGAACTGCCGAGGTTTGGGGAATGGCCCGGCAGTTCGTGGACTTCTGGAACTCCAGAAGGAGGAGGACCCCGACATCTTGTTCCTGTCAGAGACTAAACTAGACAGGGGGAGGATGGAGAGATTCCGAGATAAATTAGGTCTGCACCATGTGGCGGTGCAAAATAATAAAGTAAAGAGTGGTGGATTAGCGTTGTTTTGGCGTCGAGGAATAATGTTACTGTGAGATGGATGGGACGTATGTTGTAAGTGCATCTAGTGCCCCTTAGTGATTTTGGTGTATTGAAGACTTATAGGTTAAGTAACTGATGCGTTTGTGAGTGTACACAGGTCTATAAGTCTATGAGGAGTTTGATATTTACAGAGAAAGTCGACCCCTAAAAATGAAGTTCTTCGACTGAAGACTTTGATATTCTGAAGACTTTCTGAAGACTTTGAAAGTGAAGAAATTGGTGTGACCTTGAAGACTTGGTATTCATTCGAGGAATATGGAGCGTGAAGACTTTTGTTTTCGTAGTTTCATTTTCTCTTTCTTGAGTCATAGGAAACACCGTACTGTTAAAGGGGGTCGAGGAAATACTAAGGAAAAATTTCCATGTGATGCTCAACTCAAAATCCTACACCTACCAATCCCTTCGAGTGAAGCCATTGGAAATCTCAAACAGTTCAGTCAATTTCTTCAGTGACAGAGACGCAGTTCTTCTGGTCACTGAGGACTTTGCTCTGACTGAGGAGTTAGGAATTCGCCAGTGCGAATTGCCTACACAGTGAGGAACATGATAGCCCTAAGGAACTTGATAGTCAAATTTCCGACCGTTGCTGTGCTGCGCGCCGGCTGTCCAAAATATCTTATCCACCTAACGATCATATCATTGAAGGGCATTTATGTCTTATCATGTCGGGCTGCTCCCTAGGCTATAAATAGCCGCCCCCTACAACCACTAGTTGGTTGGCTGCTCCGAGAGAACTTGACACTTGTCATTTGAGAGCAACCCATCCTCCGAGGACTTTGAGCGAAAATCATCAAGTGAGGAAAATCCCAAAACCAAACCCCCACAAACCCAAAGTGATTGAGCATCACTGAAGAAATTGATCCTGCGTGGATCCGACGCTTGTTACCTTTGAAGACTGTGCTTCTTCCAGACGGTTAGGCGTCAAGGTCTAGAGCATCCAAGAGGAATTGTGGATCGCCGAGTGACCAAGTCTGTGAAGGTTTGGAAGTCACCTGAAGACTTACCACGAGTGATTGGACGAGACCTGCGTGGTCTTAGTTCAAGGAGAATACGGTGAGTACTGGGTGTCCTGAGTTGCGTCTCAGAGACTGGGTGTCCGGGACTGCGTGACCGCGAGTTTAAATACTCAGCCGCTCCAACCAGATGTACAACTGAGACAGCAGTTAGAACTGGTTTACCAAATCATTGTCTTCACCAACTAACTGGTTCTATTTCCTCAACTCTTTCATTTCCTCATTACTGTGTTGTATGTTGTTCATATCTGTGCTTGAAGACTTTGACTGAAGACTTTCACAAATTCCTCAGTTCAATTTCTTTAGTCTGTTTGTCTTCATCTTGTTATCCTGTGTTTACGCTTTCTGTACTCTGTGCTAGTCTTCATTTCTTCATGATGACTATGTTTGTATCCTGTTATGTTTACTTCTGAGTACACATTCCGCTGCAAGTAGTTCTTCGCTAAGGAATTTCCTCACCAGCAAATTCCTCAGTGAAGAATTCATAAAAATCGCCTATTCACCCCCCCTCTAGTCGATATAACGCACTTTCAATTGGTATCAGAGCAAGGTACTCCCTTGTTCTATGTGATTTTGGTTTAACCGCCTGGAGTTTTAGTTATGTCGACCGTAGGTATGATCAAGGTCTCGGCTGGGTGTCCTACCTTTGATGGAACGGACTACCCCTACTGGAAGAACAAGATGCGAATGCATCTTGAGGCAATTGATAATGATCTCTGGTATGTTGTGGAAAATGGTGTCCCCACTGTCACTCCCTCACTGAATGCTACCAATGTGAAGAGATTCAAACAACTCGACTCTCAAGCGAAGAATATCATATGTGGTCATCTGAGCAAATGACGGTATGGAAGAGTGAGTTCTTTGGAAACTGCTAAGCTTATCTGGGATAGGCTGTCCAAAGTAAATGAAGGAGCTTCAACTCAGCGTGACTCTCGAGTCGATGTTCTTCGGAATCTCTTCAACCGCTTCAAAAGACTCGACAATGAGAATGTCCAACAAACCTTTGATCGCCTCACTGACATTTCAAATGAGCTTCAAGCCCTCGGTGCCACTGACATCACTAATCATGAAGTTGTGAAGAAACTGCTGAGATCGCTTGATTCCTCATCTGATACTCTGGGACTGATGATACAAGAACGTGCTGACTACAAGTCGCTTGATCCTGCTGATATCCTCGAAAGGCTAAACACTCACGAGTTCCAGCTTGCTGAAAAGAGAGATCTCTATGGCTCAAACTATGGGAAACCACGTGCCCTGAAGGCCAAGGTTGTGTCTGACTCTGAATATGAGGATTCTGGTAGTAGCCTTGGTAATCCTGAAGAACTGAGCCAGGATCTAGCACTACTTGTGAAGAAATTTCAAAAGTTCACAAGATGTGGTCGCTTTGGAAAATCCTCAAGAGGAAATGATTCCTCATCCAGTGACTATAAGAGAAGACATTGCCACGAATGCAAGAAGCCTGGTCACTATATTCAAGATTGTCCTCAGTGGGAAAAGGAAATGAAGAAGAAAAAATACAAGGATTACAGTTCTGATGATGCGAAGAAGAAGAAGAAATCGTCAAAATCTTCGTCATCAAAATCCTCGAAGTCTTCATCTCACAAGAAGAGCAGCTCCAAGAAGGCTCGGGCATTCATTGGCAAGGAGATGGACTCTGAAGCTGAATTTGAGAAAAATGATGAAGAGGAGGAGTCTGAAGAATCTGAGTCTGGTGTTGCGAGTCTGGCCGTCGCTACTGCCTTCGTCAGGAAGTCCATCTTCAACACTGAGGAAACTGACTTCACCGACAAGCCTGATGAAGATAATGATGGCTACGCTCCCACCTATTGCTTCATGGCGAAAGGTGCTAAGGTACTCAAATACAACTCCTCTGACTCTAGTGAAAATGAATCTGATGAGGATCTCAAGCCCAGCTACTCTAAACTTGCTAAAATTGCTGTGAAACAACAACGGGCTCTTGAAAAGGTTCAAAACATGCTAAATAAAAGTTATGATATGTTGGGTGAAGAAATGGATCGCACTAAAGCCTTGACTGAAAATCTTCAGAGACTTCAGTCTAGGTTTGATAACCTTCAAGGTCATCATAACTCTCTCTTGTCTGATCATGAGAAACTTTCTTATGAATTTCTTCAAGAAAAGCAAGACCACGAGAAGCTTTCTCTTGAATCTCTTCAAAGAAAGGAAGATCTTGAAAAGCTAAGAGTGTGTTATGAAGATCTTCAGAAGGAGCGCGATTCATTACTAGCTCAACAAATCAGCGCTTCTCAGGAAGAATTTGTTCCTCCATGCTTAAAGTGCATTGAACGTGAATCTGCTAATTCTTCACCTGAATGTTCAAATGCTTCAAATGTTACAAATTCTTCATCTGCCTCTGCTATCACTAATTCCTCATCTGAGGACATTGCTAGTATCACTGACACTGCAGGGCTGAAGGAATTGTACATGACAGGCATGTACAAAAGCCTCAAAGGGCATCAGACACTTTGTGATGTGCTCAAAAAGCAGATCCTCAACAGAAACCCTAGGAAAGAGGGTATTGCCTTTGAGAGGAAACTCAATGCTGATGGAACATATTGGAAGCCTGAGCAGTACCCCAAAACCTCATGGGTTGCTGCAAAGGGACCTCCAGTTGATCCATCTAACTTATCTGGCTTTACATGTGAATCTCCTCATTCTTCTGATGAGTCATTTGACTCCAACTATAAACTGTTCAAAAATCAGAATGGTGAAGTATTTGCTAGATATGTTGGCACTAACTGCAGGAACGGTTCCCCTATGAAGAAAATCTGGGTTCCCAAAAGTTGTGTTGAAAGTCTTCAGGTGAATGTCCTCATGACACCACCTGTGAAGAATAGGAACCCCAGATCAAATTCTTCATATGGACCAAATTCTTCATATGGATCAAATTCCTCAACTGGATCAAAGTCCTCATATGATTATCATCGTGCTAACAACTCTATCTCGCAGGGTAGAGCTAAGGGCTATGAATATGTGCATTATTCTTCAAACCATTATGTTCATAAGTCCTCGAAGAATTACTCTGCTTATTCATATGCTTACCCTAACCCATCTTATGTGAAGCGAAATGGTTTGGCATCTATGCCACCTTTCTGATATGGTGCTCGCAGAATGATGAACTCTTTGCCACCCCTCCAGATGTGGGTGGTGAAGAAAAAGAACTAATCTCTTCTGCAGGGTCAGGTCTCCAGACGTGCTCTAACGTCTGAAGAACTTACTGGGGACCTGACAAAAATGCCTGAAGGGACGCAGGCGAATCATGATGAAATGAACTTTCATTTCACACGTCCTCATACTGCTATATCTGTTTACTGCTTGATGAAATTCATCTGATGAACTTGATATCATATTCTTCATTGATGAAGCATATGAGATTGTAAGCTACACTAATTCATCTTCAGGATGATCAACCCAAAACCACTGAATGGGTCCTCGATAGTGGATGTACAAATCACATGACTGGTGCCAAGAATCTATTGATGGATGCTCCCTTATCACCGTCACCTCTTAAGCATATCATCTTTGCTGACAAAGGCAAAAGTCAGGTATTGGGTCTTGGTAAGGTTGCTATCTCTAAGGATAAGCACATGGACAAAGTCATGCTTGTTGAGTCCTTAGGATACAATATCATGTCAGTCTCGATGCTTTGTGATCTTGATATGGTTGTTGTCTTTGGCAAATATCGCTGTGTTGTGATTATGGAAGCTGACAATTCCAAAGTCTTCGAAGGCTTTAGGAGAGGAGATCTGTATATTGTTGATTTCTCTACAGGACCACAACCAGCTGTATGTCTACTTGCGAAAGCTTCAGAAGGCTGGCTATGCCATTGACGACTTGGTCATGCAGGCATGAGGAATCTGAACACGCTTGCGAAGAAGAAGCATGTCATTGGCATTGAGAATGTCAAATTCCTCAAGGATCACTTATGCGGAGCCTGTGAAGCCGGAAAAATGACCAAGGCCAAGCATCCAGCGAAGACTATCATGACCACTACCCGTCCATTCGAATTGCTTCACATGGACCTCTTCGGACCCAATCATTATTCAGCAGTCACTAATGATGCATCTCTATATGGTTTTGTCATTGTTGATGATTACTCTCGATATACATGGGTACACATTGTTACTTACAAACATGAAGTGCAGGAAGTCTTCAAATGATTTTCCTCGAGGGCTTCAACCAACTTTGGTGTGAAGATCAAGCATATCAGAAGTGACAATGGAACTGAGTTCAAGAATTCCGGTCTTGATGCATATCTTGATGAACTTGGTATTACTCATGAGTTATCTGCTCCCTATACTCCTTAGCAGAATGGCGTTGTGGAGCGCAAGAACAGAACACTTGTTGAGATGGCTCGCACTATGCTTGATGAATACAAAACGCCTCAGCGTTTTTGGATTGATGCAATTGATACTGCTTGCCACATCATCAACAGAGTATATCTTCACAAATTCTTGAAGAAGACTGCCTATGAACTCCTCACTAACAAGAAACCCAATGTGAGTTATTTCAAAGTCTTCGGTGCTAAATGTTGGATTAGAGATCCTCACCATAACTCTAAATTTGCACCGAAAGCACATGAAGGTTTTATGCTTGGTTACGAAAAGGACTCGCACACCTACAGAGTCTTCAACATTGTTCTTCACAAGATTGTTGACACTGTAGATGTGCGGTTCGACGAAACTAATGGCTCGCAAAGAGAGCACCTACCTTCTATGTTAGATGAACTAGCACCTGAGGATGTCATTCCGACTGAAGAATCTGCTAAAGAATTCATTCCTGTTCATGAAGAACGTCGAGCTGATGCACCTGAAGAACAAGATGAGGAAAATGGTGCTGAAGAAAATGCTGATCAAAATCCTCAGCGACAACCAACTCATCCACGCGTTGCAAAATAAGTGCAAGTGGAGAAGATCATCAATGACATTAGCGCACCAGGTCCTCTCACACGCTCAAAAGCATCACATTTATCTAACTTTTGTGGGCACTATGCTTTTGTCTCTATCACAGAGCCCACTAAGGTAGATGAAGCATTTCTGGAGCCGGAGTGGATTCAGGCTATGCAAGAAGAATTACATCAATTCGAGCTGAACAATGTCTGGGAATTGGTCAATCGCCCAGATCCTCGCAAGCATAATATCATTGGCACAAAGTGGATCTACCGCAACAAGCAAGATGAAAATGGCCTTGTGGTGAGGAATAAGGCACGACTAGTAGCCCAAGGCTACACACAGGTTGAAGGAATTGATTTCGATGAAACTTTTGCACCTGTTGCTAGACTTGAGGCTATTCGCATATTACTTGCTTACTCTAACCATCATGATGTCATCTTATATCAAATGGATGTGAAAAGTGCATTCCTCAATGGTAAGCTTGAGGAAGAAGTATATGTTGCTCAACCCCCAGGTTTTGAAGATCCCAAGAATCCTGACAAAGTCTTCAGACTCAATAAGGCCCTCTATGGCCTCAAGCATGCCCCTCGGGCGTGGTATGATACATTGAAGGAATTCTTCGTGAAGAATGGCTTCACACCCGGTTCACTCGACCCTACTCTCTTTACTAAATCATATGATGGTGAACTGTTTGTGTGCCAAATATATGTTGATAATATTATCTTTGGCTGTACTAACCAACGATACAGTGATGAATTTGCCTATATGATGAGTGAAGAATATCAAATGTCTATGATGGGAGAGTTGAAATTCTTCTTAGGTCTTCAAATTCGTCAGCAGCACAATGGCATATTCATATCTCAGGAGAAATACCTCAAAGATGTACTGAGGAAATTCGGCATGCAAGATTGCAAAGGTGTCAAAATTCCTATGCCCACAAATGGCCATCTATGCACTGATGAAAATGGTATTGACTTTGATCACAAGGTATACCGCTCCATGATTGGTTCCTTATTGTACTTATGTGCATCTAGGCCAGATATAATGCTTAGTGTTTGCATGTGTGCCCGATTTCAAGCTGCACCGAAGGAATCACACCATAAGGCTGTGAAGCATATTCTTCGATATCTAGCTCACACACCAACACTAGGATTATGGTACCCCAAGGGCTCTGCTTTTGATCTCATTGGATATTCTGACTCTGACTATGCTGGTGATCGTGTGGACCGCAAGTCAACATCTGGCACTTGTCATTTCCTCGGACGATCTTTGGCCTGTTGGTCCTCGAAGAAACAGAACTACGTATCACTGTCTACTGCTGAAGCTGAATACATTGCTGCTGGCTCATGCTGTGCTCAACTGCTTTGGATGAAGCAAACCCTCAAGGACTATGGTGTCAACGTGAAGAATGTGCCTCTCCTCTGCGACAATGAGAGTGCCATCAAGATTGCTCACAACCCAGTTCAGCACTCGAAGACTAAGCACATCCAGATTCGTCATCATTTTCTTCGTGATCATGTGTTGAAGGGCGACATCTCCATCGAGCATGTGAAGACTGAAGAACAGCTAGCTGATATCTTCACCAAGCCCTTGGATGAGAAGAGATTTAGCAAGTTGCGTTGTGAGCTAAATATCTTAGAGTCTTCGAATGTTCTTTGAAAAGGACACACATCCTAACCCTTATGCAGAATTGATGACTTAGATGTGCAACACATGAAGAACCATTTTTCTTCAATCAATGAAGAATAACATTCTAAGTGTGAAAAAATTAATGAAGAATTTGATTCTCAGAACCCTACGACAATTGTACGCGGTGTCTGAAATCATCATTCTTATACGGTGGGTCACGCCACCACAAAAGTTGAAAATCTTCAATTTGAGTTTTTCCTTATTTTTGAAATTCCTCAGTCTTTCAAATTCTTCAACTTTGCTAAATCTTCACTGTTTCCGTCATTTTTCTTCATTGGCTATATATATATACGTGAGTTTATGTCCTCTACAGCATTCACTTATTGCTATTTCTTCAAGTTGCGATTTCTGCTAAGTGAATGTGATCGGACCCTTCCCCCTCTATGCTATACTCAACCCAATCTATTCACAAATTCTTCATGTGCGTTCTGATTGAAACTCGTTCAAAGTCTTCACTGTGTCAGCTGAAGAAATTGAGAACGAAACTTTAAAACAAATCTTATCCAGATTTTCGGTTTTGCCGCTCAAACCGTTCCGCATCCCACGATGCATTATTATATTCACCCACGATCGTACACGATCTCATCTGCACAGTACGTGGGTGACACATGTCGCGTGAAGGAGAAAGGGCAGGGGCATGTTCGTCCCAAAATCTTCGGGTGAACAGTTTTTCACCGTGGCTATAAATACCCCTCTCCCCTTCCTCACTTCATTTACTCCGCTCGACCGCTGTCTCTCGCTCGAGCTCCTCAAACCCTAGCGCCGCCGCTACTCCATCGCCGCCGGTGAGGAAGAGCTTCACTGCCTCGACCTCGTCGCCATCGTACTCGCGCCGGCTGCGGAAATCTTCACTCCGCCGCCGCCGTAGCTGTCTCCCTCTGCCAAGTTAGGGCGTGGGAGATCTAACTTAACGAACTTCACCATGGTTCATCTCTGTTCGTTGTGTTCTTTAGTTCGGGTAATTAAAAGTCACTTTTATTACTTGCTTTGATTCTCAAACTTTTCTGAAAATCTTCAAAGGTGTTTTATTCTTCAATTCTTCACATATAAACACCTCTCACACTGTATGCTCTTGATCCATCTCTCTAAGCACTCATTTCTTCAAGATTCCTCAATTGTACGGATTTTTGATCTGTACAACTCTGAAACCTAAGACAAGAACGCTTAGTGAAATTCCTCAAGGCTCAACTGGTCAAATTCCTCAAAACTTGTCTTTTCGAAAAATCATCTAAGAACGCATATGACATCTCCAAATTCCTCGCACCTACACTCTGTTCACAGGTACTCATGTCCGCTGCTGAATCACTAGGTTCTCATCAACTTAACTCATTTGCAGCGTTCCTCGAAGAAAAACTACATACTTCTTCAGAGTGTTCTATTGTTCAAATTCCTCATCTGAAGAAAATGGCAGAAGGAAAGAGACCGCAGAAAGGAGGAAAGAGACCGGAGGTCATGACCGCTTTCGAGATCCCTGATGAAATATACAAGGATTATTCCACACCTGATGAAGCCAAGTTTGGCAAAGAAAACAAGAATCAGCGCAAAGTGCGCATTCAAAGGATTGAACGAAGATGGGAACGAGAATGGAGGGAATATCGATATGTTACTCCCAAGTACATGAAGAAATTCGCCTTAAATCCTCCATGCCCAAGAGCTCCATTGGCACCTGGCCAAGTCGCTGATCCCACTAGCATCAAAAGTGGTGAAGACTTTCCTGAAGAATGGGCTAGGCGCCAAGCAAAATTGGCAAGGCAAGCCAAGGAGGCAGTGAGGAAATTCAATGAGGATTCTGCTGCTGCTGTTGCCGCTGAGACCTCGGTCAAGCCGAGGAAATCAATGCCGAAGAAGCCTGCTCGCAAGCCAAGTGCTTCACCATCAGCGCCCTCACGGCAAATTCCTCAGACTACTGATGCTCCACCAAAGTCCTCAGCAGCTCCCTCCAAGTCCTCAACTCCTGTGCATCTGGCTACATGTCAAAGGACTCAGGGTTTCTCAATTGCTTCTGGTGTCTCAGCAAGTTCCTCAGCTGCACCAATGTCCTCATCAGGCTCCACTCTGCTGAAGACAAAAGCAACAGCTGGACGCGGTCCTCGACCAAGTCCAAGAAAGAAACAGGTTGCTTTCCAAGTGCCTTCTGATGATGAAGCTTCTGATGAAGAACTTGCATAAATCATCAGAGACAGACAAGCAAAGGCCGCTAGAGCCAAAGGAACACCTGTGCCTTTGCTTCTGGATCCGAAGAAGATCCTTGACTACATCGACTTATGGCATCAGGATCCAAACACTCCAATGCCTGATCTGCCTCTGACTCCTGGTCAAAGTCATATGCTGACCCATTTCATCTCTGAAGAGAAATGGAAGTTTGAAAAGGCTTGTGAGATAAATAGAGCACAAGCCAGAAAAGAGAAGCTTCTGAAGAAGAACATTGTCAGACTGACACCTGAAGAACTTCTCAAGGCTCAATCTGAGATCCAAGCCCTCAACAAAGATTTCGATGCATACAATGCTGATTGGCAAGGAGCCAAAGTGAGATTCGTCAATTTGACGAAGAAAATGACAACTATTGCAGCCCCATCGCAACAAGAAAATCCTCAGGCTACAGACTCTGCTCAGCCTGCTGAAGAACATGCCAGCACTGCTGATGACTTTCAGCCTGCTGATGAGAATACAAGTTCCAGGGCTGATGACTCCATTCCAGCCGCTGAAGAAATTCCCAGGGCATTCACTAGTGGTGCGCCTGAAGAAACTGAAGAGATCAGGGCAACTGCACCAGTTGTGCCTGAAGAAAATGAACCACAGTCCTCAGCTCCTCCTGCGCCAACACCAACTCCAATTCTTCCTTCTGCTTATGAAGTGAAGAAGACCAAGGCTGCAGAGCGAGCTGCAGTGAAGAAAAGGAAGGCATCAGCTGCGTCAAATTCTTCGGCCGCGAAGAAAATGAAGCCAATGACCAGCTCGCTTGAAAATCCTATTGATGCCATTCCCATTTCCTCCATGTCGTCTAAGGAAATTGTTCCTTATGGAGAAGACTACAAGATCCCTAGCGGATCTGATGAAGAAAATCACTCTGTTGCTACCTCAGAATAGTTTGATGAAGAAATTGAAGTGGAAGCATTCCCTTCAACGCCAGTCGTTTCCTCACCTTCGCCTCAGTTCACAGCTGAAGAGGCTGGTGTTGATGAAATTGAAAAACAAGAAGAAGATGTGGATATTGGATGCACTACACCAGTGATGAACGATGACTTTTGGGAAAGTCAGCATCCCAATACTCCTCTCTTCACTCCTATTCAACAAATTCCTCAGTCCCCGGCTACAACTGTTCAAATGGGCTCTGAAGAAACTCATCCCACATCGTCTGTTCATGAAGAAATTCCAGCCGCTAGTGCTGAAGAACCTGCTGCTGCTGATCCCCAAACTGCACAAGATGAGGAACCAGAAATTCCTCAGCTTGAAGCACCTGAGATCGTGATTCCTGAGGTTGTGCTGCAAATCACTGGCACTCCTCTGCCCAAACCGAAGAATCCGTTCTCTAGCAAGCAAAAATTCATGGCTGAAGACTTCTTTTCTGAGCATGTGTTCTTCACTGATTACAATCCATATGACTTTGCTCGCATAAGGAAGAGACATTTCTGGACTGCTACTCAAGCCAACTTCTATTCCTCAGTGCTCTTTGACAAGGACAAAATCTTCGATCATGAGCATATTCCTCATGTGGATATGGAATCTCTGCCGTGCTTTGAGCCAGTCCTCCGAGTTATTCACGATGCAGGACTACTGAATTTCTGCACTGATATCTGTGATTGGAATGAAGAACTCATTCTTCAGTTCTATGCCACTTTGCATATCACCGGAGATGCTGAAGATGTCAATTCATGGGTGCTAGATTGGATGACATAAAACACTCACTACAAGGCACCAGCAACTGAATTGCTTCGTGTCCTTCCTCTTGATCCTCCCCATGACAGTGCACGATGCATCTACAATGACCGCGAACTAACAGATCATTATATGCAAATGCTCATGAAGCCTTTGAAGCCAGGGCAGGCCCCTCGAACCAAATTCCTCATCAAGGAATTGCTGTATGTGCCTCGGACTGTCTATCGAATCCTGACGAAGACAATGAGTCCTATCAAAGGCCACGACTCAAATGATGAAGATGTCGTTGGCATCATGAAGAACATGCTTTTCAACATCATTCATGGCGTTCCCGTCAACTTCCATGATTTCTTCATGAGGACTCTGGCTAATGTTGCAATGCCACCTTTTGAGCTGAAGCCCTATGCGCCTTGGATTATGAGATTCATAAGGGCAAGATCTTCACTGAATTACAAGGCTGACACTCTGAACCATGGTAGCTACTTGCCGCCCATTGAAGTCCTCAAGCGACCAGTTTCATCATCTAATGATAAGGGCAAGGCAGCTGCTGTGATCGATGAAGGCACTCGTCCATTGGATGGTCAATTCCGTCTAGCTACATCTTACTCCACCAATGACGATTCTGCCACACATGACACTGCCACAAATACCTCTGCCAAGCAAAAGCCTCAAGCAACAGCACCCAGGGTGATGACTGACTGTGATTTACTCCTCAGTCTTCATCAGAAGGTTGATCGCAATCACAAATGGGTGAAACTTCAATTTGCTGCAATTCTTCACAACATGACCTCAAACCATAATGCAATGAAGAAAAATCAGTATCACCTTCATGAAACCCTCAACCGCACCTGGGCTGTTCTCACTCATGTATACTCCGCGGAAGAATTGAAGACTCTGGGTCTCCAGGAAGCTTTTGACTGGTCTACACCACCTCCGAAGGAATTCAATAGAGTCAAAGTTCCTGATCTGGTGGCCAGTTCTTATTCTTCATCGTGTGAAACTGATGAACATGAAGATTTGAACGACACTGCGGCAGGCCCTACTTCAACAAACAACCCCGACAACGCTGGCGCTCCTCCATCAACGTGAAATTCTTCAGGGGCGTTAGTCCTCAGTTTCAATCCTTTTGGTCATTTGATCACAAAGGGGGAGAAATCTGAGTTAGTCTTCAAGCGGGTTTATATTATGGGCGTTTTGTTAAGTTACAACTCTCGTTCTTCCGAAACTTTTATTGGATCGAGTTGTAATCTTAAATCCGATGGAGCCCTGATACTTTTGAACGGTGCATTGTGCTGACTTTGCACTGTGCTCTGATACTTTTGATGTGTTATTCTGCATGCTTATTCCTCGTTAATATTATTGCACGCATGCTGAATCTCATCAGGCACCATATTTCATCATGCATTTCAAATTCTTCATATTATATATCAAATGCGTGTATGAATTACAAGATATAGGGGGAGATCTCCATGATTCAATTCTTCAAATGTGCATTGCCTCAAACGCAAATTCTTCACTATGCACATACTCAGGGGGAGTTCTTCTATATCTTGCAATCAAATTCCTCAATATCAGTATTTACACTTCATATGGTTATCCCTGTTGAAAACTTAACCTATGTTGTCATCAATCACCAAAAAGGGGGAGATTGTAAGTGCATCTAGTGCCCCTTAGTGATTTTGGTGTATTGAAGACTTATAGGTTAAGTAACTGATGCGTTTGTGAGTGTACACAGGTCTACAAGTCTATGAGGAGTTTGATATTTACAGAGAAAGTCGACCCCTAAAAATGAAGTTGTTCGACTGAAGACTGTGATATTCTGAAGACTTTGATATTCTGAAGACTTTGAAAGTGAAGAAATTGCTGTGACCTTGAAGACTTGGTATTCATTCGAGGAATATGGAGCGTGAAGACTTTTGTTTTCGTAGTTTCATTTTCTCTTTCTTGAGTCATAGGAAACACCGTACTGTTAAACGGGGTCGAGGAAATACTAAGGAAAAATTTCCATGTGATGCTCAACTCAAAATCCTACACCTACCAATCCCTTCGAGTGAAGCCATTGGAAATCTCATACAGTTCAGTCAATTTCTTCAGTGACAGAGACGCAGTTCTTCTGGTCACTGAGGACTTTGCTCTGACTGAGGAGTTAGGAATTCGCCAGTGCGAATTGCCTACACAGTGAGGAACATGATAGCCCTGAGGAACATGATAGTCAAATTTCTGACCGTTGCAGTGCTGCGCGCCGGCTGTCCAAAATATCTTATCCACCTAACGGTCATATCATTGAAGGGCATTTATGTCTTATCATGTCGGGCTGCTCCCTAGGCTATAAATAGCCGCCCCCTACAACCACTAGTTGGTTGGCTGCTCCGAGAGAACTTGACACTTGTCATTTGAGAGCAACCCATCCTCCGAGGACTTTGAGCGAAAATCATCAAGTGAGGAAAATCCCAAAACCAAACCCCCACAAACCCAAAGTCATTGAGCATCACTGAAGAAATTGATCCTGCGTGGATCCGACGCTTGTTACCTTTGAAGACTGTGCTTCTTCCAGACGGTTAGGCGTCAAGGTCTAGAGCATCCAAGAGGAATTGTGGATCGCCGAGTGACCAAGTCTGTGAAGGTTTGGAAGTCACCTGAAGACTTACCACGAGTGATTGGACGAGACCTGCGTGGTCTTAGTTCAAGGAGAATACGGTGAGGACTGGGTGTCCTGAGTTGCGGCTCAGAGACTGGGTGTCCGGGACTGCGTGTCCTCGAGTTTAAATACTCAGCCGCTCCAACCAGACGTACAACTGAGACAGCAGTTGGAACTGGTTTACCAAACCATTGTCTTCACCAACTAACTGGTTCTATTTCCTCAACTCTTTCATTTCCTCATTACTGTGTTGTATGTTGTTCATATCTGTGCTTGAAGACTTTGACTGAAGACTTTCACAAATTCCTCAGTTCAATTTCTTCAATCTGTTTGTCTTCATCTTGTTATCCTGTGTTTACGCTTTCTGTACTCTGTGCTAGTCTTCATTTCTTCATGATGACTATGTTTGTATCCTGTTATGTTTACTTCTGAGTACACATTCTGCTGCAAGTAGTTCTTCGCTAAGGAATTTCCTCACCAGCAAATTCCTCAGTGAAGAATTCATAAAAATCGCCTATTCACCCCCCCCTCTAGTCGATATAACACACTTTCATATGTACATTGATGCAGTGGTGGTAGAGGAAGATGGTTTCAAATGGAGACTTACAGGCATATATGGTGAATCCCACACAGAGAAGAAAAGCGAGACATGGCGTCTACTCCGTGCCCTTCACCACCAACTTCAACTCCCGTGGGTTTGCCTAGGCAACTTTAATGAAATTCTCTTTAATCATGAGAAGCAAGGAGGTGTGCCTAGATCTCATAGGTCCATGCAGAATTTCCATGATGCACTTGATGATTGTAATTTGCATGACCTCGGTTTCGAGGGTGATATTTTTACTTGGAGAAATAAAAACTACCGTGTTGATGGGTATATTCGGGAATGGCTAGATCGGGTGGTTGCTACACCTGATTGGTGTGCAAGATTTCCAGCTTATAAGGTAGTAAATGGGGACCCAAAGAAATCTCATCATAGGCTTGTTACGTTGGTGTTGGATGGCCCCTCACGCCCTTGGAGGCAATTGCAGGGAGGCGTGTGTTTTAAACGTTTTGAAGCACGGTGGCTTTGGAGGAAATTTTGACAATATTGTAAAAGAAGCCTGGGATGATGGCAACGGCCTCAATGTGAAGGAGAAGTTAAAGGCGGTTGTCGAAGCTTTGAACACCTGGAGTAGAGAGGTTCTTGGAGATTTGGGGAAGAGGATTAAGAAGATAAAAAGCGAGTTGGAGGTGGTCAGAAGAGAGCAAATCTCAGATAGCCAGGTGCGCAGGGAACAGAATCTGAGCTTCAAGCTGGAGCGGTTGGAGGAGCAACAGGATCTTGTGTGGAAACAACGTGCCCATGTAAACTGGCTAGTATATGGTGACCGTAACACAAAATATTTCCAGGCATATGCCTCAGAGAGAAGAAAGAGGAACACTATACATAAGCTGAAGCGGGAGGATGGAGTGGAGGTAGAAGGAGAGGAGGCCATTAAGGATCTTATCACTAACTATTTTTCTGCCCTATTTACCCCCATGGCAGGTGCGGAGGCGAATGCAACTCTGAACCATATTGCTCCAAAGGTGACTAGCCAGATGAATGACTTTCTTACTGCAGATTTCACCGAGCAGGAAGTTAAACAGGCCCTAGATGACATTGGGGACCTCAAGGCTCCTAGTGTGGATGGTATCGCGGCTCTCTTCTATAAGCATTATTGGTAGTTGGTTGGTGCTGATGTGACACGTGAGGTTTTACGTGTGTTGTGAGGCGGCAGTATACCGAAGGGATGGAACGACACCCTGGTGGTACTAATCCCAATGGTTCAGAACCCCGAGAGACTAAAGGATATGCGCCGTATTAGCCTCTGCAACGTGGTGTACAAACTCGTGTCCAAAGTTCTGGCAAACAGGCTAAAGTGCATCCTAGGAGAGATCATATCACCAAATCAGAGTGCCTTTGTACCTGGGAGGTTAATCTCAGACAATACTATCCTTGCGTATGAGATAACACACTTCTTAAAGAGGAAGAGAACGGGCAATGCTTGCTATGCTGCTTTGAAACTTGATATGACCAAAGCATATGACCGCGTGGAATGGGGTTTCCTTGAGAAAGTCATGAAGCAATTGGGCTTTGCAGAAGTGTTCATTGATCTGATTAGTAAGTGTGTCCGGACAGTCAAATTTCGGTTCCAGGTGAATGGATCTTGTACGGATGAGGTGGTTCCGGGGAGGGGTCTTCGTCAAGGGGATCCGATCTCGCCATACCTATTCCTGATCTGTGCGGAGGGTTTATCTGCTCTTCTGCAGCATGCTGAGCAAGAGGGACACATCAAGGGTATCCAACTGGCTCCGACGGCACCCTCCATCAGCCACCTCCTTTTTGCGGATGATTCCCTTCTGTTGATAGAGGCCACCCTGGAGAGTGTCAATGCTGTCAACGAGATCCTGTAGGTGTATGAAAACGGGCCGGGTCAGGTGATTAATAGGGACAAGTCAGCCGTCATGTTCAGTAAAGACACTTCACATACAAAGAAGCAAATCCTTCTTGGCCTGCTGGGTCTCCAGTCAGAAAGCTTGAACGGAAAATACATGGGCTTGCCAAGCTATGTTGGCCAATCTAGACAGAAATGCTTTGGGTATTTGAGAGAGAGAATTTGGGAGATTCTCAAAGGTTGGAAGATTAAGCTTCTGTCTAAAGCGGCCAAAGAGATCTTGATTAAGGCATTTATCCAAGCGGTGCCCACATATGCTATGGCATGTTTTGATCTAACGAAAGAGCTCTGTGAGAGTATCAACAAAATGGTGTGTGATTTCTGGTGGGCCAACCAGGAGGAGGAACGAAAACACAAGTGGGTCAGCTGGGATAAGATGTGCTTACCAAAGGAGCAGGGAGGCCTTTGTTTCAGGGACCTACACTCGTTCAATGTGGCAATGCTAGCAAGGCAGGTGTGGCGTCTGCTGCAAGCTCCCGAATCGCTGTGTGCTCGAGTCCTGCAAGCGAAGTACTACCCGTCCGGTGATAACTTCAGTGCACAGGCCCAGCCAGGAATAAGCTATGTGTAGCGCAACATCCTCAAGGGCGTTGAGGTCGTCTGAGCGGGCATGATTTGGAGAGTTGGATTAGGGGAGAACATTCACATTTGGCAGGACTCGTGGCTGCCATCCAATGATACTAGAAGGTCGAGTATGCTCCAAGACGGACACCTATTGACCTGTGTTTCCGAGCTAATTGACCCAGCAACAAACCAATGGGATGCCCAACTAGTGACACAGACATTTACCCCAGTGGATGCTGCTACAATTCTTGCGATCCCAATATGCGAACAGTATGACAATTTCATTGCATGGCACTTTGACAAGAAGGGGTTTTTCTCTATTCGTTCCGCTTACAGGGTTTATACCAGCCTACAAGCGCAACAGAACACACGCCAAGTGGGTGAGAGCGTAACAGGTCATCAACATATTGAGAGTTTCTAGAAAAGCTTGTGGAAGATCAGATGCCCAGGCAGAGTCCACCACTTCCTATGGCGCCTGGCTCACAACAGTCACCCATTACTCCGGAACGTAGAGCACATTGGGGTGGAATTGGACACGAGGTGTTTGCTGTGTCAAAGGGTCCCGGAGGATGGTGGCCATCTATTCCTGCGCTGCAAGGAGGTAAAGAAGATGTGGAGGGGATGTGGCTTGGAACGGCTGCGGCTAGACTTCCTGGGAGCACAAACACCAAAAGCTATGCTACAAATGATGCTCAAATTGCCGGGGGAATCCCTCCTATTGGTGGTCTCTCTTCTTTGGTCATGGTGGACAGAGAGAAACAAAACAAACCACAAGCAATAGAGGCTGTCCGAGGAGGGTTTTGCTGCGAAGATGAGGCATGATGTGACTGAATGGAGGGAATTCCTAGGGCTCAAGGCAAAAGAGAAACTAGCAAACAAATGCCGTTGGACGCCGCCACCAACGGATGTGGTGAAACTTAACTTGGACGCGTCTTCCCGTGCTACTACGGGAGTGGGCGGCTGGGGCGTCATAGCTCTGGGAAGCGATGGTGGAATTCTCATGGCTGCGGCAGGCTCACTCACGAACCTGCAGGAAGCGATACAGGCCGAAGCCCTTGCACTGTTGAAAGCCATAGAGCTCGCTGACCAACTTGGCATGGGTCGTGTCATGTTTGAAACTAACTGTCTTCCCCTCCAACAGGCGATTGCCTCCACAGCGGGAGACCGAGGCGCTCTTGGGGTGCTGTTCAGAGAAGCAAAGTATAAGCTGCAGCTAGATTTTATAGAGCAAAGTGTTCTCTTCTGTCCTAGATCGTGTAATGTTCCAGCACATGTGCTGGCTGCCTATGACTGTCGGAACTTCCTAGACGGCCAATATGTCTGGCTGTCAGGTTTCCCCAGCGTTGTTACCCGTGCCGTGGCCGCCGATCTGGCTGGCCCACCATAATTTCATGGAATGCAAGGTGTTCCAAGCTAAAAAAAACAAACAGCATCCAGAATCAACGGGAAAAGTGGCGCTACATGGCGATGCATGTGGTCACATCACATACAAAAATCTCCTCCAACATTGTATGCATGCACATGACCGCATTTTTCTTCATCTTACTATTTACTAATGCATAATAAAATCCTGTTAAAAAAATGTTTGTTCATTGAAAATTTAAAACAAACCTTCCAAGTACTTCAAGAACTTAAATACTCTTTAATAGATGAAAATAAAAGGATTTCTAATTTCGATAGTAACATAATGTTGGATCCATTCCTTTTGAATTGTCACTACCACTCAGAGTCCACCGTCCAACCGTGACTAATCCTAACATTGGCTGCCTAACGAAATCACAGACTAAATCGCAACACCCACCCACAAAACGTACGCTCACAGGTCCCCCAATAATACATGCATGCGCCATGCATCCATTAACCAATTTTGAACAGCATAAAAACTCCTAAGAAACCACAAATAATTACTAGAAAGCTTTGACAAAGAATCATAAGAAGGCACCATTTTATTATCCTTGTGTATAAATGTATGATCAAACCCATTATTTGGTGAGATTTTAGGATACATTTTAAGACGTTCCCCTTGTCTTATTTTTGTAGAATCAAGAAAAAACTAAATATAACCATACATTTGGCAATCTTAATTACAATTAAGTTTTCAAACATGGAATTTCACTAAGGCCCTAGAGAAAATCTAAATGGGGAAATTATGCTATTCCACAACCTCTCGAAAGCTGCATTTTCGGTCGTTGCAACATTTTATTATAATTAATATTATTTCATGAAAAAAATAGTTATAATATTATTTATTATTGAAGTGAATCAAAATGAATGTTTTCCTACTATTGCCAATTGATACGTCTCCAACGTATCTATAGTTTTTGATTGTTCCATGCTATTATATATTATGTTTTGGATGTTTAATGGGCTTTATTATACACTTTTATATTATTTTGGGGACTAACCTATTAACCCGAGGCCCAGTGCAAATTGATGTTTTTTTTCCTATTTCAGTGTTTCGCAGAAAAGGAATATCAAATGGAATCCAAACAGAATGAAACCTTCGGGAACGTGATTTTTGGTACAAACGTGATCCAGAGGACTTGGAGTGGACGTCAAGAAACAACCGAGGTGGCCACGAGGTAAGGAGGCGCGCCCCCACCCTCATGGGCCCATCGTGGCTCTCTTGACCGACTTCCTTCGCCTATATATACTCATATACCCTGGAAACATCCAGGAGCACTACGAAACCCTATTTCCACCGCCGCAACCTTTAGTACCCATGAGATCCCATCTTGGGGCCTTTTTCGGCGCTCTGTCGGAGGGGGCTTCAATCACGGAGGGCTTCTACATCAACACCATAGCCTCTCCGATGATGTGTGAGTAGTTTACCTCAGACCTTCGGGTCCATAGTTATTAGCTAGATGGCTTCTTCTCTCTCTTTGGATCTCAATACAAAGTTCTCCTCGATCTTCTTGGAGATATATTCGATGTAACTCTTTTTGCAGTGTGTTTGTCGAGATCCGATGAATTGTGGGTTTATGATCAAGATTATCTATGAACAATATTTGAATCTCCTCTGAATTCTTTTATGTATGATGGGTTATCTTTGCAAGTCTCTTCGAATTATCAGTTTGGTTTGGCTTACTAGATTGATCTTTCTTGCAATGGGAGAAGTGCTTAGCTTTGGGTTCAATCTTGCGTTGCTCGATCCTAGTGACAGAAGGGGAAACGACACGTATTGTATTGTTGCCATCGAGGATAAAAAGATGGTGTTTATATCATATTGCTTGAGTTTGTCCCTCTACATCATGTCATATTACTTAATGTGTTACTATGTTCTTATGAACTTAATACTCTAGATGCATGCTGGATAGCAGTCAATGTGTGGAGTAATAGTAGTAGATGCAGGCAGGAGTCGGTCTATTTGTCGCGGACGTGATGCTTATATACATGATCATGCCTAGATATTCTCATAACTATGCTCAATTCTATCAATTGCCCAACAATAATTTGTTCACCCACCGTAATACTTATGCTATCTTGAGAGAAGCCACTAGTGAAACCTATGGCCCCCGGGTCTATCTTCCATCATATTAATCTTCAGTCAACTAGCTATTTCTAGCGCCATTTATTTTGCAGTCTTTACTTTAAATCTTTATCATAAAAATACCAAACATATTATCTTATCATCTCTATCAGATCTCACTTTTGCAAGTGGCCGTGAAGGGATTGAAAACCCCTTTATCGCGTTGGTTGCAAGGTTCTTATTTGTTTGTGTAGGTACGAGGGACTCGCGCGTGGTCTCCTACTGGATTGATACCTTGGTTCTCCAAAACTGAGGGAAATACTTACGCTACTTTACTGCAGCACCCTTTCCTCTTCAAGGGAAAGCCAACGCAGTGCTCAAGAGGTAGCAAGAAGGATTTCTGGCGCCGTTTCCGGGGAGTCTACGCACAAGTCAGGACATACCAAGTACCCATCACAAACTCTTATCCCTCGCATTACATTATTTGCCATTTGCCTCTCATTTTCCTTTCCCCCACTTCACCCTTGCTGTTTTATTCACCCTTCTTCTGTTCGTCTTTTTCGTTTGCTTTGATGTCTTACTTGGCTCGTTTGCTCGTCTGGTTGGAATAGTTGTTTATTTATTGCTAAACATAGAACCTAAGATCTATGGATCCTCATCCGCTTGCTAATCTTTTTAAGAGATCCAATTATGATGAACCAATTGCTAGTGAGTTTTGTGCACTAGATTATCTTTATGAAGTTTTGCTTGAAATTCGTGAATCTGAAAATTGTGTGAAGAAATTTATGAAGAGATTCACGATGGCTCCTTGAATAAAAAGCATGATTGCAATGATTTTACTATAAATTCTCTTGATGTCAATTGTGCTAATAATATGCAAAACCCTAAGCTTGGGGATGCTAGTTTTGCTATGTCTACTACTTGTTGCAATGATCATGATTGGGGTGATTCTTCTTATGATCTTGAAAATTTATTTAAGCCCCATGATGAATATGAGATTGATAATAGTGTTTGCAATAATATTGAAAGTGGGTTTGGAAGAGTGTCAACTTTAGATCCCACATATTGGGAGAATGTTCAATCTTATGGTATTTTTGATAAAAGTGAGTTTGGAGAGGTCATGACTTTAGTTAATGATAATCCCACTATTTTGGAAGAGTGTCAACTTCGCATGCATATGGATTGTGTTGAGAATATGCTATGTGATAGCTATTTTGTTGAATTTGCCTATGATCCTACATGTAATTATTATGAGAGAGGAAAATATGGTTGTAGAAATTTTTATCTTACTAAGTTACCTCTCGTCATGTTGAGATTGCTATCGTCTCTTTGTTCTTCCTTGCATAGGCTAATTCTTGCTTGCTATGATAATTTGTTTGCTTATAAAATGCCTATGCATAGGAAGTATGTTAGACTTAGATGTGTTTGTCACGTGTTTTATGATGCTCTTTTTGCTCTTTAATTCTTATCTTTTATGCGAGCATCATTGAAATCTCAATGCCTAGCTAAAAAGGCTTTAAAGAAAAGCGCTTGTTGGGAGACAACCCAATATTTATCCTTGCTATTTAGTAATAAATAATTTATCTACCCTCTGGTTAGATTTGTTTTTATGTTTTAATAGTTTTTGTGCCAAGTGAAACCTATAGGATCTTCTTGGATAGTAATTATTTGATCTTGCTGAAAAAGACATAAACTTTTTGTTCACGATTGTTTAAAATCACCAGAACGTGATAAAATACTGATTCCAATTGTAGTAGATCAATAAAAAAATTATCTAGTATTTCCTATTTTGGTAGAAGTTTTGGAGTTCCACAAGTATACGTTTGATACAAATTACTACAGACTATTTTGTTTTTGACAGATTCTGTTTTTCGTGTGTTGTTTGCTTATTTAGATGAATCTATGGCTAGTAATGGAGTTTATGAACCATAGAGAAGTTGGAATTCAGTAGGTTTAACACCAATATAAATAAAGAATTAGTTCATTACAGTACCTTAAAGTGGTGGTTTGTTTTCTTTCGCTAACGGAGCTCATGAGATTTTCTGTTGAGTTTTGTGTTGTGAAGTTTTCAAGTTTTGGGTAAAGATTTGATGGATTATGGAATAAGGAGTGGCAAGTGCCTAAGATTGGGGATGCCCAAGGCACCCCAAGGTAAAATCCAAGGACAACCAAAATCCTAAGCTTTGGGATAACCCGGAAGGCATCCCCTCTTTTGTCTTCGTCCATTGGTAACTTTACTTGGAGCTATATTTTTATTCACCACATGATATGTGTTTTGCTTAGAGCATCTTGTATGATTTGAGTCTTTGCTTTTTAGTTTACCGCAATCATCCTTGTTGTACACACCTTTTGAGAGAGACACAAATGATTCGGAGTTTATTAGAATCCTCTATGTGCTTCACTTATATCTTTTGAGTTAGATATTTTTGCTCTAAGTGCTTCGCTTATATCTTTTAGAGCACGGTGGTCGTTTTATTTTATAGAAATTATTGATCTCTCATGATTTGCATATATTATTTTGATAGTTCTTTAGAACAGCGTGGTAATTTGCTTTAGTTATAAAATTAGTCCTAATATGATGAACATCCAAGATGGATATAATAAGGACTATCATATAAAGTGCATTGAATACTATGAGAAGTTTGATACTTGATGATTGTTTTGAGATATAGAGATGGTGATTAGAGTCATGCTAGTTGAGTAGTTGTGAATTTGAGAAATACTTGTTCTAAAGTTTGTGATTCCCGTAGCACGTATGGTGAACCGTTATGTGATGAAGTCGGAGCATGATTTATTTATTGATTGTCTTCCTTATGAGTGGCGGTCGGGGACAAGCGATGGTATTTTCCTACCAATCTATCCCCCTAGGAGCATGCGCGTAGTACTTAGTTTTGATAACTAATAGATTTTTGCAATAAGTATGTGAGTTCTTTATGACCAATGTTCAGTCCATGGATTATACGCACTCTCACCCTTCCACCATTTCTAGCCTCTCTAATATCGCGCACCTTTCGCCGGTATCATACACCCACCATATACCTTCCTCAAAATAGCCACCATACCTACCTACTATGGCATTTCCATAGCCATTCCGAGATATATTGCCATGCAACTTACCACCATTTCGTTTATTATGACACGCTTCATCATTGTCATATTGCTTTGCATGATCATGTAGTGGACATTGTATTTGTGGAAAAGCCACCTTTATAATTCTTTCATACATGTCACTCTTGATTCATTGCATATCCCGGTACACCGCTGGAGGCATTCACATAGAGTCATATTTTGTTCTAACTATTGAGTTGTAATTTTTGAGTTGTAAGTAAATAAAAGTGTGATGATCATCATTATTAGAGCATTGTCCCAAGTGAGGAAAGGATGATGGAGACTATCACTCCCCCACAAGTTGGGATGAGACTCCGGACGAAAATAAAAAAAAGGAAAAGAAAAGAGGCCATAAAAAAAGGGGAAAAGGCCCAAAGAAAAAAAAGAAAAAAATATGAGAGAAAAAGAGAGAAGGGACAATGTTACTATCCTTTTTCCACACTTGTGCTTCAAAGTAGCACCATGATCTTCATGATAGAGAGTCTCTTATGTTGTCACTTTCATATACTAGTGGGAATTTTACATTATAGAACTTGGCTTGTATATTCCAATGATGGGCTTCCTCAAAATGCCCTAGGTCTTCGTGAGCAAGCGAGTTGGATGCACACCCACTTAGTTTCTTTTGTTGAGCTTTCATACACTTATAGCTCTAGTGCATCCGTTGCATGGCAATCGCTACTCACTCACATTGATATCTATTGATGGGCATCTCCATAGCCTGTTGATACGCCTAGTTGATGTGAGACTATCTTCTTCCTTTTTGTCTTCTCCACAACCACCCTTCTATTCCACATATAGTGCTATGTCCATGGCTCACGCTCATGTATTGCGTGAAAATTGAAAAAGTTTGAGAACATCAAAAGTATGAAACAATTACTTGGCTTGTCATCGGGGTTGTGCATGATTAAATACTTTGTGTGATGAAGATAGAGCATAGCCAGACTATATGATTTTGTAGGGATAACTTTCTTTGGCCATTTTATTTTGAGAAGACATGATTTCTTTGTTAGTATGCTTGAAATATTATTATTTTTATGTCAATATTAAACTTTTATCTTGAATCTTTCAGATCTGAACATTCATACAACAATAAAGGAAATTACATTGAGAAATATGCTAGGTAGCATTCCACATCATTGATACGTCTCCAACGTATCTATAATTTTTTATTGTTCCATGCTATTATATATTTTGTTTTGGATGTTTAATGGGCTTTATTATACACTTTTATATTATTTTTGGGACTAACCTATTAACCCGAGGCCCAATGCAAATTGCTGTTTTTTTGCCTATTTCAGTGTTTCGCAGAAAAGGAATATAAAACGGAATCCAAACGGAATGAAACCTTCGGGAACGTGATTTTTGGAACAAATGTGATCCAGAGGACTTGGAGTGGACGTCAAGAAACAACCGAGGTGGCCACAAGGCAGGGAGGCACGCCTGCCTCCCTAGGCGCGCCCCCACCCTCGTGGGCTCCTACTTATGCTAGTTTGATACTTGATGATTGTTTTGAGATATAGAGATGGTGATTAGAGTCATGCTAGTTGAGTAGTTGTGAATTTGAGAAATACTTGTTCTAAAGTTTGTGATTCCCGTAGCATGCACGTGTGGTGAACCGTTATGTGATGAAGTCGGAGCAGGATTTATTTATTGATTGTCTTACTTATGAGTGGCGGTCGGGGACAAGCGATGGTCTTTTCCTACCAATCTATCCCCCTAGGAGCATGCGCGTAGTACTTTGTTTCAATGACTTGTAGATTTTTGCAATAAGTATATGAGTTCTTTATGACTAATGTTAAGTCCATGGATTATACACACTCTCACACTTCCACCATTTCTAGCCTCTGTAATACCGCGCACCTTTCGCCAGCTCGATGACGTCCCTCGTACTCTTGATCCAGTTGAGGCCGAGGGAGAGTTTCGTCAGCACGATGGCATGATGACGGTGGTGATGATGCTACCGACGCAGGGCTTCGCCTAAGCACCGCTACAATATGATCGAGGTGGATTATGGTGGAGGGGGGCACCGCACACGGCTAAAAGATCAATGATCAACTTGTGTGTTCTAGGGTGCCCCCTGCCCCCGTATATAAAGGAGCAAGGGGGGAGGCCGACCAGCCTTGGGGTGCGCCAAGGAGGGGGAGGAGTCCTCATCCTAGTAGGAGTAGGACTCCCCTTTCCTAGTCCAACTAGGAGGAGGAAGGGGGAAGGAAGGAGAGGGAAAGGAGAAGGAAAGGGGTGGGGCACGCCCCCCTCCCTAGTCCAATTCGGACCCCCTATAGGGAGGGGGCGCGGCTGCCCCTTGTGGGCTGCCTCCCCTCTTCCCTATGGCCCATGTAGGCCCAATAGTCCCCCGGGGGTTCCGATAAACCCCCCGGCACTGTGATAATTATCCGGTGACTCTCGGAACTCATCTGGTGTTCGAATATAGTCATACAATATATCAATCTTTATGTCTTGACCATTTCAAGACTCCTCGTCATGTATTTGATCACATGACAAGGGTGGGGGCGTGCCCAGGGGGGTAGGCGCTCCTCCCTGCCTTGTGGCCTCCTCGATGATTTCTTGACGTCCACTCCAAGTCCTCTGGCTCACGTTTGTTCCAAAAATCACGCTCCCGAAGTTTTCATTCCGTTTGGACTCTGTTTGATATTCCTTTTCTGCGAAAAACTAAAATAGGCAAAAAAACAACAATTTGCACTGGGCCTTGGGTTAATAGGTTAGTCCCAAAAATAATATAAAAGTGTATAGTAAAGCCCATTAAACATCCAAAACGGATAATATAATAGCATGGAACAATAAAAAATTATAGATACATTGTAGACGTATCAAGCCCTCGAGCAAATAGGCCGCTGAGCCATGCGCTGGAGACGTGGACGGTGAAGCCGACATGGGTGAGGTCAGTTGAGATAGAGCCTAATCGGCCATGTGACCGACGTGATCTGGCGTTGGTGCCACAACATCATCCGTGAGGACCTCAACGCGAGCTCCTCGTCCTGTACCTGCACCATGGTTAGGGAGCAGCAAAGGCGTATGCACAAAATCATCAAATTGGTCAGCTGTAGGAGACGAATGCGACGAAGATGGTGAAAAATTGGGAGAAGGCGCATTGGAAAAAGGAAACACATTCTCATCAAACACTACATCTCTACTGATGTAAACACGATTTGATGGAACATGGAGGCACTTGTAGCCCTTGTGAAGAACGCTATAGCCGAGGAACACACACTTCTTCAACTGAAACTGAAGTTTTTGTTTGTTGTATGGACGGTGTTGGGGGACATAGTAATTTAAAAAAAAATCCTACGCACACGCAAGAACGTGGTGATGCATAGCAACGAGCGGGGAGAGTGTGTCCACGTACCCTCGTAGACCGAAAGTGGAAGCGTTATATCAACGCAGTTGATGTAGTCGCACGTCTTCACGATCCGATCGATCCTAGCACCGAACGTACGGCACCTCCGTGTTCAGCACATGTTCAACTTGATGACGTCCCTCGTACTCCAGATCCAATTGAGGCCGAGGGAGAGTTTTGTCAGCACGATGGCATGATGACGGTGGTGATGATGCTACCGACGCAGGGCTTCGCCTAAGCACCGCTACGATATGATCGAGGTGGATTATGATGGAAGGGGGCACTGCACATGGCTAAAAGATCAATGATCAACTTGTGTGTTCTAGGGTGCCCCCTGCCCCGTATATAAAGGAGCAAAGGGGGAGGCCAGCCAGCCTTGGGGCGCGCCAAGGAGGGGGAGGAGTCCTCCTCCTAGTAGGAGTAGGACTCCCCCTTTCCTAGTCCAACTAGGAGGAGGAAGGGGGGAGGAAGGAGAGGGAAAGGAGAAGGAAATGAAGGAAATATGCACTAGAGGCAATAATAAAGTTATTATTTATTTCCTTATATCATGATAAATGTTTATTATTCATGCTAAAATTGTATTAACCGGAAACATAATACATGTGTGAATGCATAGACAAACATAGTGTCACTAGTATGCCTCTACTTGACTAGCTCGTTTATCAAAGATGATTATGTTTCCTAGCCATGGACAAAAGAGTTGTCATTTGATTAACGGGATCACATCATTAGGAGAATGATGTGATTGACATGACCCATTCCGTTAGCCTAGCACTTGATCGTTTAGTATACTGCTATTGCTTTCTTCATGACTTATACAAAGTTCCTACAACTATGAGATTGTGCAACTCCCGTTTACCGGAAGAACACTTTGTGTGCTACCAAACGTCACAATGTAACTGGGTGATTATAAAGGTGCTCTACAGGTGTTTCCGAAGGTACATGTTGGGTTGGCATAATTCGAGATTAGGATTTGTCACTCTGATTGTCGGAGAGGTATCTCTGGGCCCTCTCGGTAATACTCATCACCTAAGCCTTGCAAGCATGTAACTAATGAGTTAGTTATGAGATGATGTATTACGGAACGAGTAAAGAGACTTGCCGGTAATGAGATTGAACTAGGTATTGGATACCGACGATCAAATCTCGGGCAAGTAACATACCGATGACAAAGGGAACAAAGTATGTTGTTATGCGGTTTGACCGATAAAGATCTTCGTAGAATATGTAGGAACCAATATGGGCATCCAGGTCCCGCTATTGGTTATTGACCGAGAATAGTTCTAGGTCATGTCTACATAGTTCTCGAACCCGTAGGGTCCGCACGCTTAACGTTTCGATGACAATCTTATTATGAGTTTATAAGTTTTGATGTACCGAAGGTTGTTCGGAGTCCCAGATGTGATCACGGACATGACGAGGAGTCTCGAAATGGTCGAGACATAAAGATTGATATATTGGTCGACTATATTCGGACACCGGAAAAGTTCCGGGTGATTTCGGAGAAAACCGGAGTGCCGGGGGGGTTACCGGAACCCCCCGGGAGAGTATTGGGCCTTTGGGGCTTATGGGAAAGGAGAGAGGGGCGGCCAGCATGGGCCATGCGCCCCCTCCCCCCTCTGGTCCGAATTGGACTAGGAGGGGGGGGGGGGGGGGCGCCCCCCCTTTCCTTCCCCCTCTCCCCCTTCCTTCCCCCTCCTAGTAGGAGTAGGAAAGGAGGAGTCCTACTCCTACTAGGAGGAGGATTCCTCCTCCCTTGGCGCGCCCAAAGGGGCCGGCCGGCCTCCCCCCTCCCTCCTTTATATACGGGGGCAGGGGGCACCCCATAGACACACAAGTTGATCTACGGATCGTTCCTTAGCCGTGTGCGGTGCCCCCTTCCACCATATTCCACCTCGGTTATATCGTCGCGGAGTTTAGGCGAAGCCCTGCGCCAGTAGAACATCATCATCGTCACCACGCCGTCGTGCTGACGGAACTCATCTCCGGAGACTCGGCTGGATCGGAGGCCGGAGATCGTCATCGAGCTGAACGTGTGCTGAACTCGGAGGCTCCGTACGTTCGGTGCTTGGATCGGTCGAATCGTGAAGACGTACGACTACATCAACCGCGTTGTGATAACGCTTCTGATTACGGTCTACGAGGGTACGTGGACAAACACTCTCCCCTCTCGTTGCTATGCCATCACCATGATCTTGCGTGTGCGTAGGAATTTTTTTGAAATTACTACGTTCCCCAACAGTGGCATCCGAGCCTAGGTTTTATGCGTTGACGTTATATGCACGAGTAGAACACAAGTGAGTTGTGGGCGATACAAGTCATACTGCTTACCAGCATGTCATACTTTGGTTCGGCGGTATTGTGAGATGAAGCGGCCCGGACTGACATTACGCGTACGCTTACGCGAGACTGGTTTCACCGTTACGAGCACTCGTGCTTAAAGGTGACTAGCGGGTGTCTGTCTCTCTCACTTTAGCTGAACCGAGTGTGGCTATGCCCGGTCCTTGCGAAGGTTAAAACAGCACCAAGTTGACGAACTATCGTTGTGGTTTTTTGATGCGTAGGTAAGAACGGTTCTTGCTCAGCCCGTAGCAGCCACGTAAAATTTGCAACAACAAAGTAGAGGACGTCTAACTTGTTTTTGCAGGGCATGTTGTGATGTGATATGGTCAAGACGTGATGCTATATTTTATTGTATGAGATGATCATGTTTTGTAACCGAAGTTATCGGCAACTAGCAGGAGCCATATGGTTGTCGCTTTATTGTATGAAATGCAAACGCCCTGTAATTGCTTTACTTTATCACTAAGTGGTAGCGATAGTCGTAGAAGCAATATATGGCGTAAATGACAACGATGCTACGATGGAGATCAAGGTGTCGCGCCGGTGATGATGGTGATCACGACGGTGCTTCGGAGATGGAGATCACAAGCACAAGATGATGATGGCCATATCATATCACTTATATTGATTGCATGTGATGTTTATCCTTTATGCATCTTATCTTGCTTTGATTGACGGTAGCATTTTAAGATGATCTCTCACTAAAATTATCAAGAAGTGTTCTCCCTGAGTATGCACCGTTGCCAAAGTTCATCGTGCCCAGACACCACGTGATGAACGGGTGTGATAAGCTCTACGTCCATCTACAATGGGTGCAAGCCAGTTTTGCACACGTGGAATACTCAGGTTATACTTGACGAGCCTAGCATATGCAGATATGGCCTCGGAACACGGAGACCGAAATGTCGAGCGTGAATCATATAGTAGATATGATCAACATAATGATGTTCACCATTGAAAACTACTCCATCTCACGTGATGATCGGTCATGGTTTAGTTGATTTGGATCACGTGATCACTTAGATGACTAGAGAGATGTCTGTCTAAGTGGGAGTTCTTAAGTAATATGATTAATTGAACTTAAATTTATCATGAACTTAGTCCTGGTAGTATTTTGCAAATTATGTTGTAGATCAATAGCTCGTGTTGTTGCTTTCATATGTTTGTTTTGATATGTTCCTAGAGAAACTGTTTTGAAAGATGTTAGTAGCAATGATGCGGATTGGATCCGTGATCTGAGGTTTATCCTCATTGCTGCACAGAAGAATTATGTTCTTGATGCACCGCTAGGTGACAGGCCTATTGCAGGAGCAGATGCAGATGTTGTGAATGTTTGGCTAGCTCATTATGATGACTACTTGATAGTTTAGTGCACCATGCTTAACGGCTTAGAATCGGGACTTCAAAGATGTTTTGAACGTCATGGACCATATGAGATGTTCCAGGAATTGAACTTAATATTTCAAGCAAATACCCGAGTTGAGAGATATTAAGTCTCCAACAAGTTCTATAGCTAAAAGATGGAGGAGAATCGCTCAACTAGTGAGCATGTGCTCAGATTGTCTGTGTACTTCAATCGCTTGAATCAAGTGGGAGTTAATCTTCCAGATAATAAGATAGTGATTGACAGAATTCTCTAGTCACCATCACTAAGTTACTAGAACTTGGTGATGAACTATAGTATGCAAGGGATGATGAAAACGATTCCCGAGCTCTTCATGAAGTTGAAATCGACGAAGGTAGAAATCAAGAAAGAGCATCAAGTGTTGATGATTGACAAGATCACTAGTTTCAAGAAAAGGGCAAAGGGAAAGAAAGGGAAACTTCAAGTAGAATGGCAAACAAGTTGTCACTCCCGTGAAGAAGCCCAAAGCTGGACCTAAGCCTGAAACTGAGTGCTTCTACTGCAAAGCAAATGGTCACTGGAAGTGGAACTACTCCAAATATTTGGTGGATAAGAAGGATGGAGAAGTGAACAAGGGTATATTTGATATACAGATTATTGATGTGTGCCTTACTAGTGTTTACAGTAGCCCCTGAGTATTTGATACTTGTTCGGTTACTAAGATTAGTAACTCGAAACAGGAGTTACAGAATAAATAGAGACTAGTTGAAGGGGAAGTGACGTTGAGTGTTGGAAATAGTTCCAAGATTGATATGATCATCATCGCACACTCCCTAAACTTTCGGGATAAGTGTTAAACCTAAATAAATGTTATTTAGCGTTTGCGTTGAGCATGAATATGATTTGATCATGTTTATTGCAATACGGTTATTCATTTAAAGTCGGAGAATAATTGTTGTTCTGTTTACATGAATAAAACCTTCAATGGTCATACACCCAATGAAAAAAGTTTATTGGATCTCGATCGTAGTGATACACATATTCATAATATTGATGCCAAAAGATGCAAAGTTAATAATGATAGTGCAACTTATTTGTGGCACTGCCGTTTGGGTCATATCGGTGTAAAGCGCATGAAGAAACTCCATAAAGATGGATTTTCGGAATCACTTGGTTATGAATCATTTGATGCTTGCGAACCGTGCCTTTGGGCGAGATGACAAAAACTCCGTTCTTCGGAACAATGGAACGAGCAACAAACTTGTTGGAAATAATACATACTGATGTATACAGACCAATGAGTATGAAGGCTCGTGGCGGGTATCGTTATTTTCTAACCTTCACAGATGATTTGAGCAGATATGGGTATATCTACTTGATGAAACATAAGTCTGAAATAGTTGAAAGGTTCAAAGAATTTCAGAGTGAAGTGGAAAAATCATCGTAACAAGAAAATAAAGTTTCTGCAATCTGATCGCGGAGACGAATATTTGAGTTACGAGTTTGGTCTTCAATTAAAACAATGTGGAATAGTTTCACAGCTCACACCACCTGGAACACCACAACGTTATGGTGTGTCCGAACGTCGTAACCGCACTTTATTGGATATGGTGAGATCTATGATGTCTCTTATTGATTTACCATTATTGTTTTGGGGTTATGCATTAGAGACAGCTGCATTCACGTTTAATAGGGCAACATCTAAATCCATTGAGACGACACCATATGAACTGTGGTTTAGCAAGAAACCTAAGTTGTCGTTTCTTAAAGTTTGGGGCTGCGATGCTTATGTGAAAAAGTTTCATCCTGATAAGCTCAAATCCAAATCGAAGAAATGCGTCTTCATAAAATACCCAAAGGAAATTGTTGGGTACACCTTCTATCACAGATCCGAAGGCAAGATATTTGTTGCTAAAAACTGATCCTTTCTAGAGAAGAAGTTCCTCTCGAAAGAAGTGAGTGGGAGGCAAGTAAGAGCTTGATAAGGTAATTTGTACCTTCTCCCGAATTGGAAAGTAGTTCATCACAGAAACCAGTTCCAGTGATTCCTACACCAATTAGTGAGGAAGCTAATGATGATGATCATGAAACTTCAGATCAAGTTACTACAGAACCTCGTAGGTCTTCCAGAGTACGGTCCGCACCAGAGTGGTACGGTAATCATGTTCTGAAAGTCATGTTACTAGACCATGATAAACCTACGAACTATGAGGAAGCGATGATGAGCCCAGATTCCGCAAAATGGCTGGAGGCCATGAAATCTAAGATAGGATCCATGTATGAGAACAAAGTGTGGACTTTGGTGGACTTGCCCGATGATCGGCAAACCATAGAAAATAAATGGATCTTCAAGAGGAAGACGGACGTTGATAGTAGTGTTACTATCTACAAAGCTCGACTTGTCGCAAAAGGGTTTTTGACAAGTTCAAGGTGTTGACTACAATGAGATTTTCTCAAACTGTAGCGATGCTTAAGTCTGTCCGAATCATGTTAGCAATTGCCACATTTTATGAAATCTGGCAAATAGATGTCAAAACTGCATTCCTTTATAGTTTTCTTAAAGAAAAGTTGTATATGATGCAACCAGAAGGTTTTGTCAATCCTAAAGGTGCTAACAAAATGTGCAAGCTCCAGCAATCCATCTATGGACTGGTGCAAGCATCTCGGAGTTGGAATATACGCTTTGATAAGTTGATCAAAGCATATTGTTTTGTACAGACTTGTGGTGAAGCCTGTATTTACAAGAAAGTGAGTGGGAGCACTACAACATTTCTGATAAGTATATGTGAATGACATATTGTTGATCGGAAGTAATGTAGAATTATTCTGCAAAGCATAAAGGAGTATTTGAAAGGATTTTTTCGAAGAAGGACCTTGGTAAAGCTGCTTAACATATTGAGCATCAAGATCTATAGAGATAGATCAAGACGCTTGATAAGTTTTTTCAATGAGTACACACCTTGACAAGATTTTGAAGTAGTTCAAAATGGAGCAGTCAAAGAAAGAGTTTCTTGCCTGTGTTACAAGGTGTGAAATTGAGTAAGACTCAAAGTCCGACCACGACAGAAGATAGAAAGAGAATGAAAGTCATTCCCTATGCCTCAGCCATAGGTTCTACAAAGTATGCTATGCTGTGTACCAGACCTATTGTATACCATGCTCTGAGTTTTGCAAAGGAATACAATTTTGATCTAAGAGTAGATCACTGGACAACGGTCAAGAATATCCTTAGTAAGGACTAAGGAGATGTTTCTCGATAATGGAAGTGATAAAAGAGCTCGTCGTAAAAGTTACAACGATACAAGCTTTTACACCGATCCAGATGACTCTAAGTCTCAATCTAGATACATATTGAAAGTGGGAGCAATTAGCTAGAGTAGCCCCGAGCACAGCATTGTAGACATAGAATATTTGCAAAATACATACGGCTCTGAATGTGACAGACCCGTTGACTAAATTTCTCTCACGAACAAAACATGATCATACCTTTGTACTCTTTGGGTGTTAATCACATAGTTATGTGAGCTAGATTATTGACTCTAGTATACCCTTCGAGTGTTGATCACATGAAGATGTGAACTATGGGTATTAATCACATACAGATGTGAATATTGGTGTTAAATCACATGGCGACGTGAACTAGATTATTGATTCTAGTGCAAGTGGGAGACTGAAGGAAATATGCCCTAGAGGCAATAATAAAGTTATTATTTATTTCCTTATATCGTGATAAATTTTTATTATTCATGCTAAAATTGTATTAACCGGAAACATAATACATGTGTGAATGCATAGACAAACATAGTGTCACTAGTATGCCTCTACTTGACTAGCTCGTTTATCAAAGATGGTTATGTTTCCTAGCCATGGACAAAAGAGTTGTCATTTTATTAACGGGATCACATCATTAGGAGAATGATGTGATTGACATGACCCATACCGTTAGCCTAGCACTTGATCATTTAGTATACTGCTATTGCTTTCTTCATGACTTATACAAAGTTCCTACAACTATGAGATTGTGAAACTCCCGTTTACCGGAAGAACACTTTGTGTGCTACCAAACGTCACAACGTAACTGGGTGATTATAAAGGTGCTCTACAGGTGTTTCCGAAGGTACATGTTGGGTTGGCATAATTCGAGATTAGGATTTGTCACTCCGATTGTCGGAGAGGTATCTCTGGGCCCTCTCGGTAATACTCATCACCTAAGCCTTGCAAGCATGTAACTAATGAGTTAGTTATGAGATGATGTATTACGGAACGAGTAAAGAGACTTGCCGGTAACGAGATTGAACTAGGTATTGGATACCGACGATCAAATCTCGGGCAAGTAACATACCGATGACAAAGGGAACAAAGTATGTTGTTATGCGGTTTGACCGATAAAGATCTTCGTAGAATATGTAGGAACCAATATGGGCATCCAGGTCCCGCTATTGGTTATTGACCGAGAATAGTTCTAGGTCATGTCTACATAGTTCTCGAACCCGTAGGGTCCGCACGCTTAACATTTCGATGACAGTTTTATTATGAGTTTATAAGTTTTGATGTACCGAAGGTTGTTCGGAGTCCCAGATGTGATCACGGACATGACGAGGAGTCTCGAAATGGTCGAGACATAAAGATTGATATATTGGACGACTATATTCGGACACCGGAAAAGTTCCGGGTGATTTCGGAGAAAACCGGAGTGCCAGGGGGGTTACCGGAACCCCTCGGGAGAGTATTGGGCCTATGGGCCTTAGGGGAAAGGAGAGAGGGGCGGCCAGCATGGGCCGCGCGCCCCCTCCCCCCTCTGGTCCGAATTGGACTAGGAGGGGGGGGGGGGCGGCGCCCCCCCTTTCCTTCCCCCTCTCCCCCTTCCTTCCCCCTCCTAGTAGGAGTAGGAAAGGAGGAGTCCTACTCCTACTAGGAGGAGGATTCCTCCTCCCTTGGCACGCCCAAAGGGGCCGGCCGGCCTCCCCCCTCCCTCCTTTATATACGGGGGCAGGGGGCACCCCATAGACACACAAGTTGATCTACGGATCGTTCCTTAGCCGTGTGCGGTGCCCCCTTCCACCATATTCCACCTCGGTTATATCGTCGCGGAGTTTAGGCGAAGCCCTGCGCCGGTAGAACATCATCATCGTCACCATGCCGTCGTGCTGACGGAACTCATCTCCGGAGACTCGGCTGGATCGGAGGCCGAAGATCGTCATCGAGCTGAACGTGTGCTGAACTCGGAGGCTCCATACGTTCGGTGCTTGGATCGGTCGGATCGTGAAGACGTATGACTACATCAATCGCATTGTGATAACGCTTCCGCTTACGGTCTACGAGGGTACGTGGACAAACACTCTCCCCTCTCGTTGCTATGCCATCACCGTGATCTTGCGTGTGCGTAGGAAATTTTTTGAAATTACTACGTTCCCCAACAGGAAAGGGGGGGGCGCCCCCCTCCCTAGTCCATTTCGGACCCCCTATAGGGAGGGGGCACGGCTGCCCCTTGTGGGCTGCCTCCCCTCTTCCCTATGGCCCATGTAGGTCCAATAGTCCCCCCGGGGGTTCCGATAACCCCCCGGCACTCCGATAATTATCCGGTGACCCCCGGAACTCATCTAGTGTCCGAATATAGTCATCCCATGTATCAATCTTTATGTCTCGACCATTTCAAGACTCCTCGTCATGTCCGTGATCACATTCTGGACTCCGAACTACCTTCGGTACATCAAAACACATAAACTCATAATACCGATCGTCACCGAACGTTAAGCGTGCGGACCCTACGGGTTCGAGAACTATCTAGACATGATCGAGACTCATCTCCGGTCAATAACCAATAGCATAACCTGGATGCTCATATTGGTTCCCACATATTCTAGGAAGATCTTTATCGGTCAAACCGCATAACAACATACGTTGTTCCCTTTGTCATCGGTATGTTACTTGCCCGAGATTCGATTGTCAATATCTCAATACCTAGTTCAATCTCATTACCGGCTAGTTTCTTTACTCATTCCGTAATGCATCATCCCGTAACTAACTCATTAGTTACATTGCTTGCAAGGTTTATAGTGATGTGCATTACCGAAAGGGCCTAGAGATACCTCTCCGACAATCGGAGTGACAAATCCTAATCTTGATCTATGCCAACTCAACAAGTACCATCGGAGACACCTGTAGAGCACCTTTATAATCACGCAGTTACGTTGTGATGTTTGGTAGCACACAAAGTGTTCCTCCGGTATTTGGGAGTTGCATAATCTCATAGTCATAGGAACATGTATAAGTCATGAAGAAAGCAATAACAATATACTAAACGATTAAATGCTAAGCTAATGGAATGAGTCAAGTCAATCACATCATTCTCTAATGATGTGATCCCGTTAATCAAATGACAACTCATGTCAATGGCTAGGAAACTTAACCATCTTTGATTCAACGAGCTAGTCAAGTAGAGGCATACTAGTGACACTCTGTTTGTCTATGTATTCACACATGTACTAAGTTTCTGGTTAATACAATTCTAGCATGAATAATAAACATTTATCATGACTAGCACATATGCCCGTGCGTTGCAACGGGGAGATAATTTTTTTGCAACAAGCAGCAGGAGAGATAATTGATGTGTTCATCAAAAATTGTCTCCACGGCGGTGGGTGACGGAGCGAGGAGTTGCGGTCTTCTCATGTTTCATGTTTGGCCCACGAGATTTTGATAGTGATGGGGTTGGTCGGCGTGGTGGCATTCACCCAACTGGTACCTTTTTTTTCTCTGGGTTCACCTCCGTCTCGTAGCTGTGGTTGCGTCCTCATTTGGTTGCTTTGACCACGTTCTCCTACGACGACCTAACCGGATGGATTACTAATTGCGGTGTATAAATTATGTTTCAGAAGCATACTCAGTACATAACCAGACATGAATATCCCTTCATTATCAGGGTTTATTCTCTTCAATTATTTTTGCGCTCACGTGCCCATAAATTTTATTAATTAGAGCAGAACCAGCATATTCTCTTTTATCAGCACGTGCCCACAATTTTATTTTTCATTATAGCCAACCATCATATTGTCTTTTATTGGCACATGCAAGTTTCCTCCGGCAAATATTTGTGGAGTCCCTAGTTCTCCTCATAATTCTCGAGACAACTTCCTTATTGTCACACAACCTCTTTATTTCCAGACAACTTAGGGACATATAAAAACTGGTGTGATTTAGTATAAAATTCCAAGATGGGACTGTTCCTATCATAATTACAAGCTCGCTGACTTAGTTTTATCCGTCGGCACAATATGGAAGGTTTGTCCCACCCCGGGGATAACCGAAAAAATTGGGTAGGTACATGTTGAATGGACGAAACAAAATCTATATGTATATTTTCTCTTTTCTTAGGGCAGCTACGCGGGAGCTACTATGACGCTAGCCACGGCGTGTTGAACGACCGAACACATGACCTTAAAGACCCGACCACGTGCCGCTAGCCACAACCACAAACGCCTACTGCTAACCAACAGCCAACGCGAATATTTAAGAACATAGTGCAATGTCGGATTTAGAACATTTTTTGAACTTCTAAAAAAATAAGAATTGCCGAATATTCTTGGAAACATGAATATTTTTTGAAATTACGAACAATGTTATTAATATTCCATCCATTTTGGCAAAAACATGAACAAAATTTGAAACAACATCATTTTTTGAAGACATAAACCTTTTGAAAAACCCAAACATCTTTTAAATATGTGATCGACTTTCGAAAATGGACACGTTTTGAACATTCAGAATAATATTATATAATGTGTTTTTAAACGTGAACATTATTTTGAATCTGTATACATTTTACTAAAGCAAGAATATATTTCAAATTTCGAATATTTTTAGAAAAACATGTTTTTTAAATCACAAACAATTTTGGAGTATTTTTGAATTTTAAAAAAATCAGATTGAGAAAATAAATTAATTTCTAAATTTTTTGAAAAGTGGAAGACAATACTGTAATTCGAATAATTTTTGAAAATTTAACAAAAAAATCAAATTCTAAAATTTTTTAAAATAATTGAATTACGAAATAGGGTAAACATGAAAATAAATTTGGACGGAAAAAACAAAATGGGCCAGCCAAGTCTTGGGCACCCTGTGCAAACTCTGACTATCTAACGCACGGAGAGAGAAATAGCCTTTTTGCAGCTACATGGGCAGGCAAGTAAGTGGGCTGGTTTAGCTGGGCCACAGCTTGCGCGGCCCTAGTACGAAATTCTGTATTGCTAAAAAAATATAGACGAACGCACAAAAATTCAATACGACCTCGAATATAAAAATAAATTTTGATGGTGAACGGATGAAAAAAACGGTGAAACACACTTTACTTTATTAGTAGGGGTATAGAAAGGTGAATATTTTTTGAAATTATGAACAATGTTATTAATATTCCATCCATTTTGGCAAAAACATGAACAAAATTTGAAACAACATTATTTTTTGAAGACATGAACCTTTGGTGAAACCCAAACATCTTTTTAATATGTGATCGACTTTCAAAAATGGACATGTTTTGAACATTTAGAATAATATTATATAATGTGTTTTTAAACGCGACATTATTTTGAATCTGTATACATTTTACTAAAGCAAGATTATATTTCAAATTTCGAATATTTTTAGAAATACATGTTTTTATATCATAAAATTTTTTGGAGTATTTTTGAATTTAAAAAAAATGAGATTGAGAAAATAAATTAATTTCTAAACATTTTGAAAAGTGGATGACAATATTGTAATTCGAATAATTTTTGAAAATTTAGCAAAAAATCAAATTCTAAATAGTTTTAAAATATTTGAATTACGAAGTAGGGTAAACATAAAAATAAATTTGGACGGAAAAACAAAATGGGCCGGCCCAGTCTTGGGCGCCCTGTGCGAACTCTGACTATCTGACGCGTGGAGAGAAAAATAGGCTTTTTGCAGCTAAATGGGCAGGCAAGTAAGTGGGCTGGTTTATCTGGGCCACAGCTTGTGCGGGCCTAGTACGAAATTCTGTATTGCTAAAAAATTACAGACGGACGCACAAAAATTTAATACCACCTCAAATATAAAAAATAAATTTTGATAGTGAACGGATGAAAAAAATGGAGAAACGCACCTTACTTTATTAGTAGGTATAGATATAAGGAAATATAAATAACAACTTTATTATTGCCTGTAGGGCATATTTCCTTCAGTCTCCCACTTGCACTAGAGTCAATAATATAGTTCACATCGCCATGTGATTTAACACCAATAGTTCACATCACCATGTGATTAACACAGATAGTTCACATCGCCATGTGATCAACACTTAAAGGGTTTACTAGAGAATCTAGTTCACATCGCTCTGTGATTAACAACCAAGAGCACTAAGGTGTGATCATGTTTTGCTTGTGAGATAAATTTAGTCAACGGATCTGCCACATTTAGAGCCGAATGTATTTTGCAAATTTCTATGTCAACAATGCTCTGGACGGAGCTACTCTACCTAATTGCTCCCACTTTCAATATGTATCCAGATTTAGACTTAGAGTCATCTAAATCAGTGTCAAAACTTGCATCGACGTAACCCTTTACGACGAATCTTTTATCACCTCCATCATCGAGAAACATATCCTTATTCCACTAAAGATAATTTTGACCACTGTCCAGTGATCTACTCCTAGATCATTATTGTACTCCCTTGCCAAACTCAGTGTAGGGTATACAATAGATCTGGTGCACAACATGGCATACTTTATAGAACCTATGACTGAGGCATAAGGAATGACTTTCATTCTCTTTCTATCTTCTGCCGTGGTCGGGCTTTGAGTCTTACTCAATTTCACACCTTGTAACGCAGGCAAGAACTCCTTCTTTAACTGTTCCATTTTGAACTTACTTCAAAAACTTGTCAAGGTATGTGCTTATTGAAAAAACTTATTAAGCGTCTTAATCTATCTCTATAGATCTTGATGCTCAATATGCAAGCAGCTTCACCGAGATCTTTCTTTGAAAAACTCCTTTCAAACACTCCTTTATGCTTTCTAGAAAATTCTACATAATTTTCGATCAACAATATGTCATTCACATATACTTATCAGAAATGTTGTAGTGCTCCCACTCAATTTCTTGTAAATACAGGCTTCATCGTAAGTCCTTATAAAACTAAATCCTTTGATCAACTAATCAAAGCATATATTCCAACTCCGAGATGCTTGCACCAGTCCATAGATGGATCGCTGGAGCTTGCACATTTTGTTAGCACCTTTAGGATTGACAAAACCTTCTGGTTGCATCATATACAACACTTCTTTAATATATCCATTTAAGGAATGCAGTTTTGTTATCCATTTGCCAGATTTCATAAAAAGCGGCAATTGCTAACATGATTCAGACAGACTTAAGCAATAATACGAGTGAGAAAATATCATCGTATTCGACACCTTGAACTTGTCAAAAAACCTTTTTCGACAATTCGAGCTTTGTAGATAGTAACACTACCAGCAGCGTCCGTCTTCCTCTTGAAAATCCATTTATTCTCAATGGCTCACCGATCAACGGGCAAGTCAATCAAATTCCACACTTTATTTTCATACATGGATCCCATCTAAGATTTCATGGCCTCAAGTCATTTCGCGGAATCTGGGCTCATCATCGCTTCCTCATAGTTCGTAGGTTCGTCATAGTCAACTAACATGACCTCCAGAACATGATTACCGGACCACTCTGGTGCGGACCTTACTCTGGCTGACCTACGAGGTTCGGTAGTAACTTGATCTGAAGTTTCATGATCATCATCATTAACTTCCTCACTAATTGGTGTAGGCATCACTAGAACTGATTTCTCTAATGAACTTCTTGTTGGGTGACGTAGTAGTTTCAAAAAAAAATCCTACGCACACGCAAGATCATGGTGATGCATAGCAACGAGAGGGGAGAGTGTTGTCCACGTACCCTTGTAGACCATAAGCGGAAGCGTTATATCAACGCGGTTGATGTAGTCGTACGTCTTCACGATCCGACCGATCCAAGTACCGAACGCACGACACCTCCGAGTTCAGCACACGTTCAGCTCGATGACGTCCCTCGTACTCTTGATCCAGTTGAGGCCGAGGGAGAGTTTCGCCAGAACGACAGCGTGATGACGGAGATGATGAACCGACGCAGGGCTTCGCCTAAGCACCGCTATGATATGACCGAGGTGGAATATGGTGGAGGGGGGCACGGCACACGGCTTGGAACAATGAACTTGTGTGTCCTAGGGTGCCCCCCGCCCCCGTATATAAAGGAGCAAGGGGGAGGCTGGCCGGCCCTTGGTGCGCCCCAAGGAGAGGAGGAATCCTCCTCCTACTAGGAGTTTTATTCAAAGTGAACTGTCAAGGGGGTCCCATAAATCACCCAACCGCGTAAGGAACGCAAAATAAAGGAACATAACACCGGTATGACGGAAACTAGGGCGGCAAGAGTGGAACAGAACACCAGGCATAAGGCCGAGCCTTCCACCCTTTACCAAGTATATAGACGCATTAATTAAATAAGAGATATTGTGATATCCCAACATAATCTTGTCCACCATGGAGCAATCTTCAAATTCACCTGCAACTAACAACGCTATAAGAGGGGCTGAGGAAAAGCGGTAACATAGCCAAGCAACGGTTTGCTAGGAAGGGTGAAAAGGTTAGAGGCTGACATGGCAATTTGGGGAAGCTTGAAGAACAAGTGATAGGAAGCGCAGCATAGCGATAGAATGAAGCCACTAGCATAGCAATGATAGTAATGAGATCCAAGGTGACGGTCATCTTTCCTGAAATCCCGCAAGGAAGAAGAACGAGTCCATGAAGAAGACGAACGGATGAAGCCGAACCAAGCGTAGACGAACGAATCCTCACGATCGCAACGAAACAGGAACTATCGAGAAGAAGCACACAACATGGTAAACACACCACACATATACATGACATGGTGCTCAACCAAGTATGATGCAAGACAAGACTACATGAAGCTACTCATGGCAAGAGATGATGCATACAAGAACAACACATCAAAGCAAGGTTAAATGAGGCCGGAAACAACATATAACAATTCCGGTAAGTCCTCATATGCAAATTTATAAATTGGTCCAGAAATTAATAAACCTTATGTTCAAGTTGTTAAACAGCAAGTTAAGATGCACCGAGATGATCTACACGAGATTCTAGTCAAGTTACATATAAAGTTCATTTAATTCGGAGCTACGACCTAGAAGATATGAGCAAAACAAGTTAAACATGGCATTGATGCAAAATGCATACAAACATCAAGCAAACACTCTTAAAACATGGATGAAACATGATAATATGAAACTTGATGCAAAATCAAGCAAGTTTCATATAGAGCACACTCAAAACGGAGCAACGGTTCAACACATACACATGAAACAACTTTAAAGGACAAGCTGTCCAAAACAGCAACTAGGCATCTAGAAAGCATCAAAACAATATGCTACATCACCTCAACATAATAACAAAAGGCATGGTCATGAAGTACAGGTAAAGCATGACAAAACATGAACACTGGGCTATCTCTAGAATACACTATAACATGCTCAAAAGGACATGACAAGGTTGCAAATAATAACAGTTTACAGACTTAGCAGAAATAACATCAGGTTGCAATGTTTAGAGCTATCAAACAACATGTTACAGGAACTTAACAGGGAAAACAAAGGAATGGCATGCTAATAATAAAGATAAAGAACAAAACTCCCTTACTGAACTAATTCCAAAGATCAACATAAAACATGGTAGCATCCATGCAAACATGGCAAGCAATATGACAGATTCAGACGGTCAATAACAGCCCATGGCAGAAACAACGATAAGTAGGCATGTTGGTGAGCTTGTACCACTCATCACAGAGAATTAAATGGCATGATAAGGCAACCAACAATAATATGACATATTTATGAAGCTAAGCATGGGAAGATCAAGTTCATAGGGTGCATGGATCACTAGCAAAGCTCATGGCAAAACTGAACTTAATGTTAACAGGCTGACAGCAACATTATTTAGCAATTTGAGAGCAAGATTACAACAAGCTACAGCAGGCTATAAATGCAACCAGGGGCATGGATGGATAGAGCATGACATGTATAACAAAACATCCTTAGTGAACATCTCCAGATTACACATAGAATGACTTGTAGCAGCAGGTTTACATAGCATCATGATATAGCAGATTCAGCCTAGCAAAACAGCAACAGCAAGTACCCTACTTCACGAGCTTGATGCACTCACTACAAGACTCACAAAAATACATGGATTGCACCTATATAAAGATGGCATGATGTATCTCTAAACTCATGTAGACATCAAGCTCATAGGAGGCACACACAAATTGGAATGAAAAAGACAAATCTCCAAGTTCTGATAACAGACAGCAATTAACATCATATAGCACTCTTGCAACGATGATAATGGCATCAAGATTGACTCAAACAAGCATGCCACAATGGAATGAAATGTCGAGCATCTCACAATGAGCATTTTTATATATTAAACATGCAAAACGAAGCTATGAGCATGGAGATATGGCATGTCAAAGATGTACACATAATATGCAAAATCTGGGACTTGGTGAAAAAAATATAGGCACGAAGAGTGCGAAATAACTAAGCGGCGCTCAAGGCGGGGGATAGCCGGGCTTCTCACCAGCGTGGTCTTGGGCCGAAGAGAGGCCGAGCTAGGCCGGGGCTGGGCCGAGGCGACGTGGGCCGGAGCGCTTGGCCGCGACGCGGGGCCCATGCGCGGTCAACGGGCAGGGAGGATCGGGGCTCCTCCCCGATCGAGCGGGACGGCGGCGGCGAGGGGTCGCCAGAGGGGCGCGAGGGAGGAGGCGGGCCCGGGCGGCGATGTCGGGGTTTGCAGGAGGAGCCGAGGCGGGGCGGCGGCGCCGGGCGCCCGCGCGGCGGAGACGGCGGCCTGCGGCGAGCGGCGCGGCTGGAGCAGAGGGAGGCGCTGGCCGAGGACGGCGGTGTCGCGACGGGAGGTCGCCGGCGGGAGTGGACGGGGCGGATCTGGCGGCTCTTTGCCGGATCTGGTCGGAGACGAAGGGCATCACGGGGAGGCGGGGTCGCTGGAGGCGGCGGCGCGAAGGAAGCCGCGGGGCAGCAGCGGCGATGCACGCCGGCGGCGGGACTGGTTCCGGGCGGCGGCGGCGGATCTGGGCGGCGGCGGATCTAGGCCCAGGCGGGCCCATGATGGGCTTCCTCGGGCCGCGCGGTGGGGAACGGCGCCGGGACAGGTGGCGAGCTCCGGTTGGCTGCGGGCTGGTGGACATGCCCGGCGCGGGATGGACATGTCCGGCGGCGGGAGGAGGAAGAAAGTTAGGGTTTGCCCGAAATTTCGGGGGAGGGGACTAATTTATAGGCATAGGGAGCTAGGAGAGTCCAAATGGGGAGAGGTTTTCGCCCACACGATCACGATCGAACGACTGAGAGCATGGACGGGGTTTGGATGGGCTCACGGGCTTTGGTAAACAGGGGCTGGGATACAAAGAGAGAGGGGTTTTGGGCTATGCGGTTAACCGTTGGGGCATCAAACGACCTCCAAATGGAACGAAATTTGACGGGCGGTCTACCGGTGATATACCAAGGCCACTCGGCAAATCTCGACCCATTCCGAGAACGTTTTTCTCCCTCTCACGAAACAAGGTCTGAGAGGTGCGACGGGTGCGTGCGAGTGTGTCTGTGCTCAAAACGAACAACGGAGAGAACCGGCGGAACCCGAACGGATGCAAGTTTTGAAACACATGCAGATGAAATGCAGATGATGACATGGCATAATGCAACACGCAAGCAAATGACATGGCAACTATGGAGAATAACAGGGAGACACCTGGCGCATCGAATCTGTGGCGTTACATCTGGGCTGGAATACGGGGTGTTCCGGTTTCTCTGAGCCAGGGTTCCACAGGCCTCTTCGGGATACCAGGAGCACTCCAGCACCAGAGCCATTCAACATTTTGGACCCATTAAAGAACATAGTCCAATGTTTCGAGTGAATATGAGTTGGATGTTGCTGCTCAATCCACTCGATGAGGAAATCAGCTATTGCTTGATACTTGATTGCTTTCTTTGCCTCGAACTTGATATCGAAAGGAAGGAGTTCAATCGCCCACTTGGCCACTCAACCGGTTGCATCCTGATTGTTCTGAATTTCTGATAATGGAGCGTTGCTGACAACCGAGACCGAGTGGTCTGCGAAGTAATGTGCAACTTTCTTTGAGGTCAAATAAACCCCATAGACTAGCTTCTGGTAATGTGGATACCTTTGCTTGGACGGGGTCAAGACTTCAGAAATATAATACACCGGGCGTCGGACTTCGTAGGCTTTGCCTTCTTCTTCCCACTCCACTGTGAGCACTGTGTTGACAACCTGTCAAGTGGCTGCAATGTATAGCAGTAGAGGCTCTTTGCTGATTGGGGCAGCAAGCACCGCTGGGTGGAAAGCAAGTCTTTGAGCTCTACAAATGCTGCGTCGGCTTCAGGAGTCCACTCGAACTTGTCAGACTTCTTCATCAGTCGATAAAGAGGTAATGCCTTTTCACCGAGACGAGAAATGAATCAGCTCAACGCAGCCAAACAACCAGTAAGCTTCTGAATGTCGTGCACACGCACAGGGCTTTTCATTCAGAGAATTGCCCCAACCTTTTCTGGGTTTGCGTCGATCCCTCGTTCAGAAATGAGGAAACCGAGAAACTTTTCGCCTGGAACTCCGAATGTGCACTTTGACGGGTTGAGCTTCATATCATATCTTCTTAAGTTGGCAAAGGTTTCAGCGAGGTCAGTCAATTTGTCGGAACCCTTGCGTGACTTGACCATGATGTCATCCATGTACGCTTCCACGTTCCAGCTGATCTGAGTGAGCAGGCACTTCTGAATCATGCACATGAATGTGGCACCAGCAATCTCGAGGCCAAAAGGCATGGTAACATAGCAAAAAAACCCGAATGGTGTGACGAAGGCTGTTTTTATTTCATCAGGTCCATACAGTCGGATCTGATGGTACCCAGAATACGCATCCAAAAAGGACAAGCGCTCACACCCCACAGTTGAGTCAAATATCTTGTCGATGCGGGGGAGAGGGAAATGATCTTTCGGGCAGGCCTAATTGATGCGCTTGAAATCAATACACATACGAAGTGAATCATCTTTCTTGGGGACCGTGACAATATTGGCGAGCCACTCGGAGTGGTATATCTCGCAGATGAACTCAGCTGCCAGAAGTCGAGCCACTTCCTCGCGAATTGCCTTCCTTTTCTCCACGGCGGACCGACAGAGATGCTCTTTGATGGGTTTTGCTTTTGGGTCGACTCGCAAACGGTGCTCAGCCAGTCCCCTGGGTACACCCGACATGTCATATGGTTTCCATGCAAAGATGTCCCAGTTCTTACGGAGGAACTGGATGAGCGCTTCTTCCTATTTGTTGTCGAGTGTAGTTGAGATGTGGGTCGGAGCAACATTGGGATCAGTCGGGTGAATATGGACGGGCTTTGTTTCACCGACCGACTGAAATGTAGACTCTGAAGCAGGCTTCTTGGCTCGCAACAAATCACTCGGATCTGCAATCTTGTTGTACTCTTCCATTTCTACCGCTGCCATTTGATCATCAGCAATCTTTGAGCCCTTCTGGAGGCACTCTTCTGCTCTTTGCCGATTCCCGTTGACTGTGATCACACCTCTGGGGCCAGGCATCTTCAACTTGAGATATACGTAACATGGTCGATCCATGAAACGAGGATATGCAGGTCTACGCAGAATGGCATGATAAGCACTATGGAAATCCACCACCTCAAACGCCAACTTCTCTTTACGGTAATTCTTTGAATCACCGAAAACCACATCAAGAGTGATATGACCGAGTGAATCAGCTTTCTTTCTTGGGATGACTCTGTGGAATCTCATGTTGCTCTCGCTGAGCTTGGACATCGGAATGCCCATACCTCAGAGGGTATCAGCATACAGAATGTTCAAACCACTACCACCATCCATCAGAACCTTGGTCAGTCGGGTGCCCCCAACGACTGGGTCGACCACCAGCGCTTGCCGCCCGAGGGTAGCAACGTGCGCTGGGTGATCGGACTGGTCGAATGTAATGGGAGTCTTCGAACACTTTAAATACATTATAGTTGTCGGGGCAACCATATTCACTTCTTGGATGATAACTTCAGTCAACTTTTGCTTTCGACGTCAGCAAAAATCACTAAAGTAGCATTGACATTGGGTTAACCTTCATCTTCCTCTTTGTCCTCCTCCTTATCAGATTCGTTCTCCTTTTTGCTGGCTGGCCCTCTCGGAAGCTCTGAATCAGGAGTCGACACTGTCGAGTGGTATGCTTGAGATAAATCCAGTTACCCTCTTCGTCTTTTTTGGTGTGTATGTGACACGGCAAATCAAGAACATCATTTCCCGCTTGATCTTTCACTTTTTTTGGGATCCATGGCCCCTTGGATTTTCCCTTGAACTTCCCTTGATTCACAACTGCGGCTTCAGTAGGACCTGCAGTTTCAGCTTTGCACTTGTGCTTCCGACTGCAATTTCCTCCTCCGGTGTCCTGGGCGACTGGCTTATTCTTGCCACTGCGGAGTCGGTCTTCCTCTTTGCCGTTAGCGTATCGAGTGGCTATTTCCATCATTCGGGCCAGGGTCATGTCTCCTGTCCGACCGAATTTTAGGTTGAGCTCTCTGTACCGAACGCCCTCCTTGAAGGCACAAACTGCTTGGTGCTGTGATACATTTTCCACTGTATAATGAAGGGTAGTCCATCTCTGAATGTAATCTCTCAATGTCTCATTCAGCTTATGGACACAATGTTGTAATTCAGTCAGCCCGGCTGGTCGCTTGCAGGTGCCCTCGAATGTTTTAACGAATACTCGGGCCAACTCTTCCCAACTGAAAATACTACCAGGGGCTAGCTGATTCAACCAAGCTCTGGCCAAACCCTCCAGCATCAAAGGGAGGTGTTTCATGGCCACATCATCGTTGCCGCCGCCAATCTGCACTGCCACTTGGTAATCTTCTAGCCAGGTGTCAGGCTTTGACTCACCAGTGAACTTACTCACACCCATCGCCAATCTGATGTTGGGAGGGATCTCAGCAGCTCCGATGGCTCTACTGAAACATTCGGGCCCAGAAACATGCACTCTGCTACCAATCAGATGATCTCTGTCTTGTCCCTCTTTGTGTGTCTGGCCTCTGTCGACCAGACCTCGTACGAGAACTGATCATGCATCAAACTCGGGCTCTCCTTGGGTCGATTGGAGATCTCCGCTCATCACCATACAGGCGCCTGTCATCTTGTCGGGGCACGTACAATCCGCCCCTCGGAGGGGGCATAGGAACTCGATGGCGGTCATCACGGGCAAATCGATGATCATACAGTCCATGGCCCCGATCCAGGTGCTGATCCTGGCGGTGCCCGCGATCCTCACACCGCGGACGCAATCTTGGACTGTGAGCCGACTGAACTATGTATGCAACCATAGACCCGATGTGGATCCTGTTGCGCGACTGAGAAACAGGTTTGTTCACCCGCTGCCCAGAGCAGCTCGGATCTGTAGTAAACCTCTACCAGCCTCTGAACGGGATGGCTGAATTGACTCTGCTATACGGGTTGCAGCTGCAAGATTCTGGATCAGTGTGCGATACACCTGAGGTTCAAGCAGAAACAATTATCGATGACGTTGACTGGATTCGGGGATCTTCCAACGAGCGCGTTCGTCGAGTGAGTGTTGGAGATTCTCCAGGAGCGCGCGCTCAGCCAAGGTGGCTATGCGCGCAGCCTCCAAGGCCCGAGCCTCATAGGTCTCTCCAACGATGGGGGTCTGGAGTGCCTCCATGTTGCGACGATGCAGTTCCTCCCTCTGCTTCGAAGTGAGGGATTCAGGATGATACTCGTCATGACCATGCGACGGACCGCTGCCACCATCGCTGCCGCTGCTGCGACGGAAACCCGGCGGGCTGCATGGCGTGTCGACCATCAGGACTTCTGCCGCAGGGTTGTTGCTCCTGCACTCGGACAGGGTCTCAGCGGAACCAGTCGAATAGTCTGTAGAGAGATTCGCCGGGCTCAATTGTCGCGACTTGAGGGGTGGCCGACTGGCGGGCCACCGCATGCTTCACCCACCGCCGAAGCCGCGATCAACTAGATCGCTTGCGACGACGAACATCAGGGAGCGAGGATGCCACGGGAGCCGACCAATACTGGGTCAACGGCTATCGCAAAAGGACGCTATGAGTGCATGCGCGAAAGTGCGTCGCCCTACGGACGGGGAGCGTCTCAACGTTGAGGGGGGCCTCCTGGAGTTGGTGGAGTCGTCGGCAATGAAAACTAGCGCGCCGAGACGGATCTTGCGGCCCAGAGCCAAACTACTGCCACAAAACATGTTGATGGAGATCGGAAAAACCGCAACCTCACCGGAAGTTGCTAAGACACCTGCCCCAAGGTGGGCGCCAACTCTCGTGGGAGTATGTCTGACAGTAAGAGTAGGGGGTACATAGGAGGAGGCAAGATCCTAGCTACGGTGAGGTTGTGCACGAAAGATGTACGAGTTCAGGCCCTTCTCGGAGGAAGTAATAGCCCTACGTCTCGGTGCCCAGAGGCTTGGTCGAGTGGATTATGCGTGAGAGTTACATGGGGTGCGAACCCTTGTACCTGAGGAGGGGGTGGCTTATATAGAGTGCGTCGGACCCCTCCAGCACTCAGTTATACAGGGTTCAATGTACATTAAGATAGGGCGTTACTGGTAACGCTAGCTATAAAGAGCTATAAATGACCTTTAAGACTACGGAGTGAATGCCTGGCCATTGCCGTTCTGTGTATATTTAGACCTTCTTTTCTCCGAGTTATTCTTTGTGCGGTCGAATGACTCTACCTTGGTTGAATGGAATTGGGATATCCGAGTGAGATAGCTGGTCGAGTGGATTGCACCCCAAGATGATTTCAGTCGGTATCTTCTATTGGGCCTTGAATGTCTTTGACTCTAGGGAAGTGTCCTTGGGTAGGGCGTCTAGGTCAGGGCTATGACCCTACCCCAGGTACATGTCACCGTCAGGAGGCGTAAAAACGGTTCGAAATTTTAACAGGCCAGACGTGACGTTTCGCTGAAAAGTTGTCTGTTGACAGACACTATTTTGATTAAATATCTTGCCTTCATGACTAAGGGTTGCGACGATTATACAGAGCCGGATATAGTTCTTTTGTTCAGAAGATTACCTTTGAAGTGCTCGAGAGGAAGAAACTACCTTGCAATGCCGAAGACAACCCGCGTGCCGAACATATCGTCATTGAAGATGGGTTCAGGGGGGCTACTGAGGGAGCCCTGGATTAAGGGGTCCTCGAGTGTCCGGGCTGTGTGATATAGGCCGGACTTATGGGCCGTGAAGATACATGGCAGAAGACCTTCCCCCGTGTCCGGGTAGGACTCTCCTATGCGTGGGTGGCAAGATTGGTGTCCGGATATGTAATTTCCTTCCTCTGTAAACCGACTCTGTACAACCCTAGGCCCCTCTGTGGTGTATATAAACTGGAGGGTTTAGTCCGTAGAGGCTATCATAATTCATACAGACTAGACTTCTAGAGTTTAGCTACCATGATCTCGAGGTAGATCAACTCTTGTAACCCCTATACTCATCAAATATAATCAAGCAGGACGTAGGGTTTTACCTCCATTAAGAGGGCCTGAACCTGGGTAAACACCGTGTACCCTTTGTCCCTTGTTGCCTTCAATCCTCAAACGCATAGTTCAGGACCCCTACCCAAGATCGGACGGTTTTGACACCGACAACTGGCAGCTCTGGTGCCAACCTGTGCTGCCGCTAACCGGTTTGGCTTCGTCTCGACCTCCCCTACCCATTCATCTCCGCCCGTGACCAATTTCGTCCATCTTTGTCGGCCCTGGTGAGCTGCAGCGGGAGTGCGACCCGACCTGCAGCGGGAGCATGTGAGCTTCTATTCGGTAGCGCTTGATCTGTGCGCTGGACTTCTTCTCCGCCACACCATTCAACTTGCGGCCACGCTTGAGTCTCTAAGGCGGCGGATCAGCCTGCCACGATGCGACAGCCTCTTTCAGCAAGCTGATGGCAATGGGGTGGTAGCGGCGAGGCCTGATCCGAAGCTTACGCTACGACTGTGGATCCTTAAAAAGGCGGGCTGATGGCTTGACATGCATCTTTAGCCGCATCCATGAGCTTGAGTTGCAGCACCAGGCCACTTGGTCGGTCTCCGCTACCAGCCTCCGAGAAAATCTCTGAACGTGTTGCTGTCTGGTTTTGACAGTAGTTTCAGTGCACTAGTTTTACATCTACAAATACATCATCTGTTGCAGTTGAAGTTTTACATCATAAATATATATCATCTATTGGAGTTGGCCGTTTTTTGAAGATGTAAAAAATAGTTTTTGGTGATTTAAATTATACAACACCTAGTTTTACATCTCGAAATTATACAACACCTAGTTTTATGAGGTAAAAGTACCCCAGGTGAGGGAGTCCTGGATTAAGGGGTCCTCGGGCGTCCGACCTGTTGGACATGGGCCGGACTAATGGGCCGTGAAGATACAAGACAGAAGACTCTCTCCCGTGTCCGGATGGGACTCTCCTTAGAATGGATGGCAAGCCTAGCGTTCGGATATGAAGATTCCTTTCTCTGTAACTGACTTTGTACAACCCTAGTCCCCTCCGGTGTCTATATAAACTGGAGGGCTTAGTCCGTAGAGGCAATCACAATCATACAAGCTAGACTTCTAGGGTTTAGCCATTACAATCTTGTGGTAGATCAACTCTTGAAATACTCATATTCATCCAGATCAATCAAGCAAGAAGTAGGGTATTACCTCCATAGAGAGGGCCCGAACCTGGGTAAACATCATGTCCCCTGTCTCCTGTTACCATCGACCTTAGACGCATAGTTCGGGAACCCCTACCGAGATCCGCCGGTTTTGACACCGACATTGGTGCTTTCATTGTGAGTTCCTCTGTGTCGTCACTAGAAGGTCCGATGGCCCCATCAATCATCTACAACAATGCTACCCTGAGGAAGGCTTTCCTCCCCGGCCAGATCTTTGTGTTCGGCGGCTTCGCACTATTAGCCAACTCACTTGGCCATCTAAAGCAGATCGACAGCTATGCCCCAGGTCACCAGATTAGTTTTGGAAATCTGGACTATGTCGCTGATATCCGAGGAGACTTGATCTTCCCAGGATTTGCACCCCCAACCTCAGCTCTGGCCTTAGATCCGGAGCATATCGCTAGGTCCGAAGACGGGCTCCCTGAGCTCGCCAGACTATCTGCGGCAACTAGGCCCATCGTGGGAGACCCGGGGGAAGTAGTGTCGCTGGCAACAATCATGAAGCCAAACCCTCCTCCGGATACTGGCTCCGAATCCTCGGAGTCAGCACTGTGTGAGTTCGGCCAAGGAGTCTCCTTCTCGCCGTACTCCATGGGCTCTCCTCTCTCGGGCCAAACGTCTCCTTTAAGCGAAGCTCTGGACTTAATGCGATCCCTGGTCATTACAGAGGAGCAATGTCTGAACTATGCTCAGCCCGAACTAGGGGCTGAGATCTGGGAATTTTACGTCCCACCCACCACCCACTTTATCGCCACTATCGAGGACTTAACAGACATGCTTGATTATGACTCTGAAAACATCGACGGTATGGACGACGATGCCAGAGAAGAGGAGGCCCAAAACCCGCCATTTACCGGACACTGGATGGCCACCTCCTCGTATGATGTGTACATGGTGGATGCACCCAAAGAAAATAGCGGCGATGACAAGGAAGATCCAGTCGAGGATAAACCTCCTGAGATACAGCCAAAGCACCGACATCAGCGGGGCCGCTCTAAGTCACGCCGAGGACAGCAACACTGGCACAGGAGAAAAAAATACTCTAGACGATGCCGAGGATAATGAAAACCCCGTCGAGCCAACCTCCGAACAGGACTAACGGGAAGATGGGCAAGTTAGCCCTAATGAACAGGCCGTAAACAAAGACTCGGAGGACAGTAATTATCTTCCGCTCTCCGAGGATGAGGTGAGCCTCGGCAACGAGGATTTTATCGTGCCTGTGGAACCTCTTGAGTAGGAGCGCTTTAAGCGCCAGCCAATAGCCACTGCAAGGAGCCTGAAAAAGAAGCAGCAACAACTTCAAGCTGATCAAGATCTGCTCAATGATAGATGGACTAATGTCCTGGCAGCCGAGGAATACAGCCTCGAGCGCCCAACCAAAAGTTACCCGAAGCAAAAATTGCTACCTCAATTCGATAACAAGGCGCTGGAGCCCGTACCATCAGCGCATAATGTGGCTGATCAACCACCCCGTGGCTAGGACAAAGCGACAACTCAAGCCAAACACCAGTCCATACTACCTCGCCGTAAAGGCAGAGACAAAATAGCTCGGGGATATACATATGACCTGCGGCAGGACCTGGACAACAGAGCAGGACAGACCAGATCAATCTACGGATCATGGTGGCGTGCCCCGACACGCGACGACAGCTATCTAGCCGGACGTGACAAGCATAATCACGCCCGGGCCGAAAACCGCAGACGAACTCCATAAGAAATATGTCGTGACGTGGCCCGATATAGAGGCGCCACACACCCCCTTTGCTTCACTAATAAAGTAATGGAGCCCGAATTCCCAGAAGGGTTTAAACACGTTAACATCGAATCATATGATGGGACAACAGACCCCGCGGTATGGATCGAAGATTTTCTTCTCCATATACATATGGCCCGCGGTGATGATCTTCATGCCATCAAATACCTCCCACTAAAACTCAATGGACCAGCTCGACACTAGTTGAACAGCCTTCCCGAAAATTCCATTGGCGGCTGGGAGGAACTGGAAGACACCTTCCGCGATAACTTCGAAGGTACATACATCCGACCTCCGGATGCCGATGACCTAAGTCACATCGTCCAATAGCCTAGAGAGTCAGCCAGGAAATTATGGACTAGGTTCTTAACTAAAAAGAAAAAACCAGACCATTGACTGTCCGGATGCAGAAGCCCTAGCGGCCTTTAAACACAGCATCCGCGATGAATGGCTCACCCGACACCTTGGCCATGAAAAGCCGAAGTCCATTGTCGGTGTGAAAACCGGCGGATCTTGGGTAGGGGCTCCCGAACTGTGCGTCTAAGGCTAATGGTAACAGGAGGTGGGGGACACAATGTTTACCCAGGTCTGGGCCCTCTCCATGGAGGTAATACCCTACTTCCTGCTTGATTGATCTTGATGATATGAGTATTACAAGAATTGCGCTACCACGAGATCGTAGAGGCTAACCCTAGAAGCTAGCCTATGAGTATGATTGTTCTTCTTGTCCTACGGACTAAACCCTCCGATTTATATAGGCACCGGAGGGGGCTAGGGTTACACAGAGTCGGTTACAGAGAAGGGAACTGTCGGTGTCAAAACCGGCGGATCTCGGGTAGGGGGTCCCGAACTGTGCGTCTAGGCGGATGGTAACAGGAGACAAGGGACACGATGTTTTACCCAGGTTCGGGCCCTCTTGATGGAGGTAAAACCCTATGTCCTGCTTGATTAATATTGATGATATGGGTAGTACAAGAGTGGATCTACCACGAGATCAAGGAGGCTAAACCCTAGAAGCTAGCCTATGGTATGATTGTTGTAATGGAGGTTATGTCCTACGGACTAAAGCCCTCCGGTTTATATAGACACCGGAGAGGGCTAGGGTTACACAGAGTCGGTTACAATGGTAGGAGATCTACATATCCGTATCGCCAAGCTTGCCTTCCACGCCAAGGAAAGTCCCATCCGGACACGGGACGTAGTCTTCAATCTTGTATCTTTGTAGTCTTGGAGTCCGGCGGACGATGATAGTCCGGCTGTCCGGACACCCCCTAGTCCAGGACTCCCTCAGTAGCCCCCGAACCAGGCTTCAATGACGATAAGTCCAGCGCGTATATAGTCTTCGGCGTTGCAAGGCGGGTTCTCCTTTAAGTTCCATGTACCTGCCGAACAGTGTTCGGCTTCCTTATCAATGTTGCGCTTCTTGGCTTCCACGCCCAATAATGGCCTTCTTCCACGCGTCGCACGAATGCAAAAAGCCAGGGTATCATTAATGTTTTACCCCCTAGCTGCACAAATAATCTGCCTATAAGAGAGGCAAGAATCCAGATCCAAATCGCACCATCTTCCTTCCGTGAGTACTCATCGGAGCGCCTCTGACCAAAAATCCATTCCATCATGGACCGTCGCCGCGGCTCCTCTTCTCGCGCTCCCATCCCTCTGCCAGGAGATTGGAGGAGATGTTCCGTCCCGCACAACGAGCTGGTGTCGCTTCAAGCAAAGGGATACCTTCCTCCGGCCTTCATGGTCCCGGTTCGAGCCGGGTTGGCCACCTACCAAGGTGGGAGGCAAGCGGAGGCTACCCCAAATCCCAACAAAGGGGAGCGGGTATGCTTTGTCCCCTATCTGATAAGGGGACTCGGATTTCCTATCCATCCGTTTCTCCGCGGTCCTCCTGGAGTTCTATGGACTCCAGCTCCATCAACTTACGCCCGCCTCTATCCTGCATATCGCGGGTTACGTAGCTCTTTGCGAGCTATTTCTGGGCATCGAGCCCCATTTTGCACTGTGGAAGAGGCTGTTCTGCCTCGTACCCCATTCTCACGAGGGGTCCATATACCAAGTGGGCAGCGCCGAAATATGGCGCATTGCCGGGACCGGATATCCATCCGGAACCCCTAAGAAGGCATCTGAAGACTGGCCTTCGGAATGGTTTTACATAGAGGACGCTCCGCTGCCGGACCCTGTTCGGATCGGCCTCCCGGAGTTCAGTTCTGTTCCTCTGAAGAAACGCCTTAGTTGGCGTCCGTGGAGCCCCCAGCTGGAGGAAGACAAGAGCCGTCTTTGTTGGGTCCGTTGGATGGACCTGGAATTTTACTATTTCATCTGCTGGTTTGAAGGAGGTGGACTTGGATCTCTTATCGAGTATCACATCGTCCCTATTCACCGTAGAGCGCAGCGCGGTGAGTTCTTCTGCCGCTAGGGCTTCGGATAGTGCCTTCAGGGCTAATGTGGCTGTCTTGTTTTCGGTGTGGAGTGCTATGTCTGGATCACTAACGAGAGTGATTATTCCACCGGGCCCAGGCATTTTGAGCTTCATGTACCCGTAATGGGGTACGGCTTGAAAAATTGTGAATGCCTCTCGTCCTAATATAGCGTGATATCCGCTGTTGAACGGGGCCACTTGGAACGTGACTTCTTCGGATCTGTAATTGTCCGGCGAGCCGAACACCACATCGAGTGTGATTTTTCCGGTGCAGCGCGCTTCCCGGCTAGGGATTATTCCTCTAAAGGTTGTGCTGCTTCGCTCAATACGGCTCTAGTCTATTTTCATTTTTTGAAGAGTTTCCTCGTAGATGAGGTTTAATCCGCTGCCGCCATCCATGAGGACCTTTGTAAGTCGAAATCCGTCCACTATTGGACTAAGTACTAGTGCGGCTGGTGCTCGGGCTGTTCGGAATTTAGGTTCGTCGCTGGCGTTGAAGGTAATGGCTGTGTCGCTCCATGGATTTGTTGTTGCTACTTGGTAGACTTCGGCGAGGCTGCGGATTGTTTGTTTTCGCATATTATTTGATGCGAAAGTCTCGAAGACTGTTGATACCATACTGATATTGTTGGAGTGGTTTTCCGGGGCTAGAAGCTCCTCACCACTTTTGGCCACCTGCCGTAATATCCAACATGCTCGAAGGCTATGTGTTGTGACAGCGCCATCTGTACTGTGAATTTTACAGGGTCCACTAAGCCATCCCTCCAAAACGGTTCCGTGCCCTCTATGGGGTTTTTGCTTTTTGGTTTTTGTGTCAGGTGCCTGAGTGTAATGCACCCTTTTGTTGCGGACTAGGGTTGTATTCGGGGCCGGATTGTCCCAAAACTTATTTTCGGTTTTACGGAAACTCTCCATCGCACAGCACTCTCGTACTATGGACGCCAGATCGGCGAAGCGTGTAATTTCACGACGGCTGACGGCGTTCAAGATTCCCTCGTCCGTGCAATTATTGCAAAAAATTGAGATTGCGTTTTCCTCTCGGCAGTCCTTTATCTTGTCCATAACCAGGAGGAATCTGGCCCAGTAGTGATGTACTGTTTCGGCGGGCTCTTGCCGGTTAGAGATAGATCGCATATGTCTAGGCGGGTGGGTGGAATTAAGTCCGGAACCCTGCCCATCTCGAGGCTCGAGAGCCGGGAAGTTTCCAAATTTAAAAGCTTGGATTGCTGGGCGTGGTCCAACGAGTCCGGAACGATGCATGATTTTAAGTTCAGTGCTCGATCGAAGCCGTCCCTCCGCAGAAATCCGGCATGGAGGGTTCGGGAGCCCGAACATGACTAGTTTTCAATATAGGAGAAGAGTCGCCGCATTGTTCTTCTACCACTACGACGTGGTGGGTGACCTGGGGAGAGTTAATCTCTCTCAGATCAGTTTTAAGCCCAATCTGATTGTAGTCTGTAGCGACTCCCAGGGCGGTGATGCGATCCAAGAGCTCGTTGACAGACTAGAGCTCTATTGGATCCAGCTGCTCGGCAGATTCCGAGCTGACGCGAAGATTGCTTTTGACGACTTGAGAAGTCATTGTCGAAGCAGTGGCCGGACAGGCGGTCATAAGAAAACCACCTAGCTGGATAGTTTGGCCGGCGGCCAAGGCCCCTTTGGCGAAAATACCGTCCTTGAAGATGGGTGGAGGCATCCTTCCTATCGGCGACGGCACAGAGGAACTCTCAATGAAAGCACCAATGTCGGTGTCAAAACCGGCGGATCTCGGGTAGGGGTCCCGAACTATGCGTCTAAGCAGATGGTAATAGGAGACAAGGGACACGATGTTTTACCCAGGTTCGGGCCCTCTTGATGGAGGTAAAACCCTACGTCCTGCTTGATTAATATTGATGATATGGGTAGTACAAGAGTGGATCTACCACGAGATCAAGGAGGCTAAACCCTAGAAGCTAGCCTATGGTATGATTGTTGTAATGGAGGTTATGTCCTACGGACTAAAGCCCTCCGGTTTATATAGACACCGGAGAGGGCTTTGTTACACAGAGTCGGTTACAATGGTAGGAGATCTACATATCCGTATCGCCAAGCTTGCCTTCCACGCCAAGGAAAGTCCCATCCGGACACGGGACAGAGTCTTCAATCTTGTATCTTCGTAGTCTTGGAGTCCGGCGGACGATGATAGTCCGGCTGTCCAGACACCCCCTAGTCCAGGACTCCCTCAGGAACCTACATATCTGAATTGCCAAGCTTGCCTTCCACGCAAAGGAGAGTCCCACCTGGACACGGGCCGAAGTCTTCAATCTTGTATCTTCATAGCCCAACAGTCCGACATAAGCATATAGTCCGTCTGTCCGAGGACCCCCCTAATCCAGCACTCCCTCAGTAGCCCCTGAACTAGGCTTCAATGACGATGAGTTTGGTGCGCAAATTGTCTTCGGCATTGCAAGGCGGGTTCCTTCTCCGAATACTCCAAAGAAGATCTTGAACACAAGGATCATGTTCGGCTCTACAAAACAAATTCCACATACCACCGTAGAGAGCAAAATATTCCACAAGTCTAATCTGCTGACAACTTTTACCCAGCGTGACATCACGTCGTGGCCTGGTTATTTTTCAAACTGTTTTCTCGACCTGCTACTGCACATCTTGCGAGGCAGTTTTATTGGCACGTCTTGTTGAAGCAGAGATCATGTCCCCTTATCATGGGATTCTCATCAATACGGGTGCAGGTAACCCAACCGCGCCATCAACACGGCGCTTGGGTAATAAGCGAGTTTACAGGGTAAGTGGGGAGGCGCATAGTTTCTATCGCCTTTATAAAGGGATAAGGATTCCCCCTTTTTCACCCACGCCTTCTTCTTACTCTGCTCATTCATTCTCTCTCGCTCGAGCTCCAGCGCCCAAGCTTTCACCTTCTCCGCAAAGTCATTCCAAATATGTCCGGAGCGGGAGGCAAGTGGATGGCCTCCTCCATCACCGAGGAGGACATCACGAAGCTTCGGGAGGGCGGATACCTGTCCGCAAACATCATGCACCGGCTTCCGAACGAAGGGCAAATCATCCCTACCCCAAAACCCCAGGAAAGGGTAGTATTCCTCTCTCACTTTGTCCGCGGACTAGGGTTCCCCCTTCACCCGTTCGTCCGCGGCTTATGTTTTACTATAGGATGGACTTCCATGATCTGGCCCCCAACTTTATCCTCAACATCTCGGCATTCATCGTCGTGTGCGAGGCCTTCCTCCGCATTACTCCCCACTTCGTCCTATGGCTGAAGACCTTCAACGTGAAGCCAAAGGTGGTGGGTGGCCAACAAGCGGAGTGCGGGGGCGCCATGGTGGGCAAGATGCCCAATGTCACCTAGCCCGAAGGCTCCTTTGTGGAGACCGTGAAGGGGTGGCAATCGGGGTGGTTCTACATCACCAAGTCACGCGACACCAACTGGGTGGCGACCCTCGAATTTTGATCCGGTGTCCCCATGCGGCTCACCTCCTGGAAAGAGAAGGGATTAGCCTGGGGCGCAGCGGAAGAGCTGACCGGACTTCAGACCTGCGTCCAAAATATGATAAGCAAGAAAATCAAGCAATGTAGTCCAGGTTATGCTCCTCCGCCGGATCCTTCCATGTCAGAGACGGGTTTGCAATTTGTGGGAGTTCAACCCGGCCGAACACTAGACGGAGCAAGAGCTCTTCGGCACGACGCACGAAGACGTCTAGAAGGTTCTCTTCAAGGCCACCGAGGTACCCCCACCCATAACCGAAGATTGCGGACTCAACGAAAAACGCCCAGCCAATCCGGTAAGTTTTCACATTTTGCAAGATTTGCCTTTTGCCAGCACATTCGCGGGAGGAATCTAAGCCCCCATGCCAATTTTACAGGCATGTGTAGCGATAGCGGAGCAGATTGACTGTCCAGCTCCGCTACCTGAAGATCCAGAATCGCCTCTTCTGACGAAGATGCTGTTTCCGGCACCCTATGAGGTGCCAGAGAAGAAGGCCAAGACGAAGGCCGCGGGGACCAGAGAAGGTCTCTGGCGCAAGATTATGTCGGACGTAACGTCCAACGATGTCGAGATGCCCTCCTCCTCCAAAGACGACGAGGAGGAGGAAGAAATCCCTCCCTCCCCTATCGAGGGGATAAAGAAGAGAAAGGCCGCCCCGCATGGGAGGCCGACATGTCCAAGAATGGAAAAACCTTCCTTCCGGACCACTCCACCGCAGCCACCTACAGCGATGAGGAGTGGGAGCCCAGGGTCAAGACCCTGGCTAAGTCGTAAGTATCCGGACACAATAGTACTTCCGGTATGTATGCTTTGTCGCTTCTTATTATGCTGAACGTGCACCTGAACGATGAACAACGATTCACTCCCGATAGCCTCTTCCCCTAGGCCCGCAGATGACACCGAGGTGTTGTCTCAAAGGATACCAGGCCAAGGGGAGACAGTTTCGGAGATGCCCCCAGGCGAAATCCCAGTCACCAGGCACATGGGGGGAAGACCCCCACGGACTCCAATAATGGGGGCCGTAGCAAGTTCGGCCCCCAGCCGAATACGGCTCCGAAAACTCAAGTGGTTGTGGATTCAGGTAGGCAGCCTCTCTTTAAGGGTGGCGAGCCACCTGTACCGATGACCTCTGTCCGTCCAGAGGCATCAGACAACTTGCTGGAAGCGCTTCGCGGCGCTTCCATTGATGAAGAACACCGTACTCTTATGAGTACGGTGATTGAGAAGGTCCGGTCCACCAAAAGCGGATTGACCGAAGCCTGCGCTAGCCTCCTAACAGGCTATGAGGTAAGTAATAACATTGTAGGAAAATATCACAATATAGACAGTAGCCCCTGATGCTCTGTTTGGTGTCCGGAAAGAAAAAGCCGAATAGAGGATCAAATAACGTTCGCAGGAGTCTAACAGAAGTTGTCTATGTGTATAAGTAGGCGTTGCTGCTAGCCACTGCCGCGCATACTGCGGAGGTCTCCGGACTGAAGCGGGACCTGGAGCGGACCGAGGGAGAGCTCGGCCTAGTTAAGAGGCAGCTCGAGGAAAGTCAAGGTACGCAATACCCCGTCTGTATATTTATAAAGGAAAAATGGTATCCGCTGATAGAAGCGTCATAAACTTTGGTAGGGGCCATGATCGAAGTGGCGGCCCTTAAGAAGGCGCTGGCCGAGGCCGAAGACAAAGCGACCAAGGAAAACGCCAAGCGCGAGAAGCAAGAGGCCCGGGTCGATGAGGTCCAACAAGAGCTCCAGGATTTCGTCCAAAAAGACGAGTCCTTGGAGCGTGACTCTAAGACTCAAGAGTCCGTGCTTGCTAAGGCCCTCCAGAGCGTGCAAGACGCCAAAGCTGAAGCCCAAAAGTCCCTCCAGGAGATTTAGGCGGCCAAGAAGATTGTGGCGGGTAAGGCATTCATTATGCAAAGCAAGCATGTGAAGGAGACTTTCCTTTTACTTACCCGAATTTGGAGTTCTCCAGGAGCGTTCGCGGATCTTCCGCGCAGCATATCAGATGCTGCGGAATTCTACCGAGCTGATGAAGGGAGCTCAATGGAGAAGTTGTTCTGGTCCCAATATCTTGGGACAGAACATCCGATGCGCTTGAGCGACCAGCTGAAGCAACTGGTCGAGCTCCACAAGGCAGCCGAACTGGCCATGAAGGACCTAATAGCCCGGCTGTGGCCTGCCGAGCCTATGCCCAGCAGCTACTTCGGTCTCGTGAAGCGGCTTGTGAGTGCCTGCCCACAACTTGAAGTCATAAAGCAGTCGGTTTGCATTGAAGGTGTGCGAATGGCCTTCGCCCGCGCAAAAGTGCACTGGGCGAAGATGGATGCCGAGAAACTGATCACGGAGGGGCCACCAAAGGGCAAGGAGCACCCTGGCCCGAAAAGTATTACGACAGTGTCTTGAAGGGTTCCCGTCTTGTGGCGGAGCAATGTGCTAAGGATGTAATTTTTGAGTGAATGCACTCATTTTATCCTGTAATATGGAACAAGTTCATGTGCGTAATATAACTCTTGTTGATTTAAAATTTTACCTCCTGTGCGGCCGTTTACAAAATCTGAGAGTTGGTCTGTCGTCGGCTTCTTCCCCCATGTAACTAGTACATGGGTGTTCGGGATAAATCTAAACACTATTTATCCAAATTTTTGGTCCTTTAAGGAGGTGTTTAGTGCAACGAACAAGGCAATTGGACTATACAGCTTTATCACCCTCACTTAGCCATAAAAGTTCTATAATTTTAAATTTTGGCGTAGCCCCTGGTATTCGGAAGGCCGAACTTGGGGCGCTATACACGCTTAAATCGGACAAAGACCGATTCCTCGCCTGAAACGGAAAAAATCTTTAAGGATTTGAAACCTCTCGAACAGCGACCAGCTCTCGCTGCATCATGACAGTCAGTTTTTGGCTTTCTCTACTGACGTGCTCGTCCGGAAGAACCGGGACACAATCGCAGTAGTTCTCCCTTTACTACACTAGCCGATATAGCGGAACGTAGGGTAGCAAGAACAGGAGCCGGGCAACCCAAGTATTGACCCAAGATATGATTCGGAGCTGATGCATATAATGCTATAAGTTCGGGGTGCCGCACTGTCGAAAGTGTTCAGACTTTCTTGTCGTGTTATGGGGTACACTGAAGCCCCTGGCGAACTGAACATACCAGAGTGTACGGGTGCAATTTTAATAAATAAACAATCAAGGAAAAAGAAAAGGAAATGTAATAATAAGTTGACGCTGTACATTATTTTCCATTGTTTATTTGAATGATACGTCAAGGCGTATGTATACAAGTAGTGCAATAAGCAAAATAGGACTATTTGACATGTCCTAACCAAGAGCGAGCTGTGTGTGGGTATGTAAAACAGATACCACCTGGGGATTCCCTCGTACGTCAAAGCTCCTTGCCTCCTTGGTGTTTTCGTCCCGCGATGGGTTCGATAATTAGGTTATCGGAAGAGCCTCAAGAAGGTAGGGACCTAAAAGAAAGAAAAGGGTGAAGGTATACGGGTCCTGGGGCGGTTGAGCCGCATTGTGGACCTCATTCTAGCTGTGCCTCCGTCTATGCCCATGGTATTTTAAGTGTGTAATTATGTATGCGCGACACAAATTTCACCGCTTGACTGGGACTAGGACGGAGGCCGAATTTCTAGGCGAGCTATGGACGGGAAGGATGATCCTGTTGCAGAGTACTTCGGACTCGCTTGATGGTGTCCGGGGGCTTTATTGTCGAATTGGAGGTCTGCCTAAGGAGGCTTCTCTGTACTTCTGTTGCGAGGGCCGCAGTGTGCTCCTCCGTACGGAGGGAGCGCTCTGTGTTTCCATTGACTATTATAACCCCGCGAGGTCCTGGCATCTTGAACTTAAGGTAGGCATAGTGCGGCACCGCATTGAATCTAGCGAATGCGGTTCGTCCGAGCAGTGCATGATTGCCACTACGGAAGGGGATGATATCGAAGATTAACTCCTTGCTTCGAAAGTTGTCCGGAGATCCGAAGACTACTTCCAGTGTGATTGAGCCCAGGCAACAGGCCTCTACACCTGGTATGACACCTTTGAAGGTGGTTTTGGTGGGTTTGATCCTTGAGGGATCGATACCCATTTTTCACACTGTATCCTGATAGAGCAGGTTCAAGCTGCTGCCACCGTCCATGAGGACTGGTGTGAGGTGGAATCCGTCAATGATAGGGTCAAGGAACAGTGCGGCTGAGCCGCCATGGCGGATACCTGCGATCAAAGGTGATCGAACAGGAAGACCATGGGTTGAATTTTGGGGCGACTGGCTCCATCGCGTAGACGTCCCTTAGTGCACGCTTCTACTCCCGCTTGGGAATATGGGTGGCGTATATCATATTCACCGTTTTTACTTGGGGAGGAAATTTCTTCTGTCCTCCTGTATTCGGCAGCCGGGGTTCCTCGTCGTCATCACTATGCGGCCCCTTTTCCTTGTTTTCGGCATTCAACTTGCCAGCCTGTATAAATACCCAACATTCTCTGTTGGTGTGGTTGGCTGGTTTATCGGGGGTGCCGTGAATTTTACATGAGCGATCGAGCGAGTATGCGGTCCAGACTGGACAGGCCTAGATTGTTTCTTTTAAATGGCTTCTTCCATTGACTAGTCTTGGAGCCACTGAATCTGTCATTGACGACCGTGTCTTCGGCGTTATCGCCATTATTGCGACGCTTGTGTCTGTTGCGTCGGGGCTTGTCGTTGCTATCTCTGGCGTCTGAGGTGCCAGGATTTTTTGATGTGCTGTTGCTACGAGCCAACCAGCTATCCTCGCCCGCACAAAAGTGGGTCATGAGTGTCGTGAGGGCTGCCATGGACTTCGGCTTCTCTTGGCCGAGGTGTCGGGAAAGCCACTCGTCACGGATGTTATGCTTAAAGGCCGCTAGGGCTTCATGATAACCCGCAAGTATATGGGATAGTTGTAGCCTCTTTCACTACTAGAAAAAGGGCTATAGATGGGATTGACACTAATGGCGCACCAGACAAGCGGTGCGCCATTAGTATATACTAATGGCGCACCACCTTCTGATACGCCATTAGTGTTGAAACTACTAATGGCGCACCTGGCCCAAGGTGAGCCATTAGTATCAAAATTTTTTTTGAACTAGTGCGCCTGTCCAAACATACTAATGGCGCATCCAGACGAAGTGCGCCATTACTAGTTGTAACTAATAATGGTGCACCTGTCGGAAAGTGCCCCACTAATGTTGTTTTTTTATTATATTTTTTATTCCTATTTTTGCAAAACTACTAATGGCGCACTTTTCCACCGTGCGCCATTACTAGTTTAAACTAGTAATGGCGCACTGTGTAGCAGTGCCCCATTAGTATGTTTTTTTGCAAAACTACTAATGGCGCACCACCAGAAGGTGCGCCATTAGTAACCTGGATTACTAATGGCGCATTTATGGTTGGTGCGCCATTAGTAAGTGGGCAGCAACAAGATATTTTGGACAGCCTCTCCTACCCACACTCACTTTCTCCCCACTTCATTCTCTCCACCGCCTCCTTCTTGTCTCGGGTGCCTCCTCCTTTTCACCTCATTTCCACCATAGATTCATTCAAATTAAGTGGTTAACTTACCTTGTTTTGATAGGTAAGTAAGGGGGGAAGCTATATTTATGTTGTTCTCCCTACAACAATGTGCACATGCACTTTTTATGGCCTAGCTAGACCTATGTATGTTCGTGGTGTTGCATATGTTTGTGGTGTTGCATATGTGTTTGTGCTTGGAGGTGTACCGGTATTTGAAATGCGATAGTTGCCAATATTTTGCCGGAATGTTGATTCATTTCCGTTTCGGCGAGAATTTTGGCATTAAGCATTCTTTTTGGTCCTATTTTTAGGGAAAGTCATGCCAAATTTTTTCTTGGTTCTAAAATATCGTTTTGCTCTACCCCGCAGGCGACCATGGTCCGCACGATGACCGAAGGCATCGTGAATAGGTTTTTGAGGTCCGCGAAGGCCGAGATGCTTCAAAAGAACAAGACGGAGATAAGATGTCCGTGTCAAAGATGCAAGCTGAAGAGCCTTATTGCGGACCCGGATTCCGGGCAGGTGCGGGACGACCTGCTCTTGCGTGGTTTCATGGATGGCTATCGGTGGCAAGGTGATGAAGATGACTACGAAGTCGTCCATGGGGGCCGGGCAAGAAATGAGGAAGGGCAGCAAGACAACCACCGCGGCTCGGGCGGGCGAGAAGACGAAGAATCCCCAGGAGATGATCATGACGGTGATGCTGTACACAGTCATCATGTAGAAGATGCAGGACATGATGATGAGGAAGATGCCGGAGCAGACGACCGGCATGATCATGAAGATGATGATGCCGGCAGAGCAGACGACGCTGGACCATCGATGGGTTGGGTGCAGGACCCTCATATTCAAGAGCTGCTTCTCAAGCAGACGGATAACGCAAGAGCTGCCGCCCGAGAGAAAGCCAAGATGGATCAACTTGAGTTAGACGCGGTTACTCCATTGTATGAAGGATGCAGGCCCGAGGATACCTGCCTGAAAGTAACGCTCATGGCTCTGGAGATGAAGGTAAAACACAAAATGACCAACGCATGCTTCGACGAGAACATGTCATTCTAGCACGAACGTCTTCCCAAGGGGAACAAGTGCCCGACCAGTTTCGAGAAGGCAAAGAAAATCGTGTGTCCTCTGGATTTACCGCACGTGAAATACCATGTGTGCATGAACAATTGCATCATTTATCGGGACGAGCACGCGGAGTCTACCATATGTCCGGTGTGCGGCATCACTCGATACAAGAAGAGGAAGAAAGCTCCTCGAAAAGTGGTGTGGTACTTCCCGATCACTCCTCGTCTGCAGCAGTATTTCGCGGACCCTAAGGTAGCAAAGCTCCTGCGTTGGCACGCGGATAGGGAGGAGAAGAAGCGAGAAGATGACGCAAATGATCCGGAGATAGATAAAAAAGACAAGATGCTGAGTCACCCTAAGGATGCGAGCCAGTGGCAAGCGTTGAACTTCGAAGACCCAGAATTTGCGAATGATCCATGGAACATCATGCAGGGCGCGAGCACCGATGGAGTCAATCCATTTGGCAGCCAGAGAAGCACACATAGCACCTGGCCTATGTTTGTGTGGATGTACAACCTTCCCCCCTGGTTGTGCATGAAGAGGAAGTACATTCACATGAGTATGCTAATTGAAGGGCCGAAACAACCAGGGAACGACATCAATCTGTATTTGGGGCTACTGAAAGAGGAGCTTGACACGCTGTGGAAAACGCCAGCCAATACGTGGGATGCCGCAGAGAAAGAATATTTCCCTATGAGAGCCGCACTGCTCACGACGGTGCACGACTATCTCGGTTACGGATATCTTGCGGGGCAGGTAGTCCATGGATTTTCTGGATGCGTAAGGTGCATGGATGACACAACGTATCGCCAGCTAGATAGAGATCCCGGGTCTTCGAAAACCGTGTTCATGGGACATCGAAGGTGGCTTCGCGACGATGACCCGTGGAGGAAACGCAAGGATCTGTTCGATGGTGACACCGAACCCCGAAAACGCCCGTGTACGAGGAGCGGCGAGGAAATAGACAAGCTGTTCAAAAATTGGAAAGATTGCCCACTGCCGGGAAAGAAGCAAAAGGCGCTAGAGCCGGGAAAGAAGCGAAAGGCGCCAGAGCCGCTGCTGAAGGTATGGAAAACGAGGTCTGTTTTCTGGGACTTGCCGTACTGGAAGATCCACCGTGTGCCTCACAGCCTTGATGTCATGCATATCACGAAGAACGTGTGCGAGAGTCTGCTTGGTACCCTGCTCAACATGCCAGAGAGGACCAAAGATGGGCCGAAAGCAAGGGCAGACTTGAAATCAATGGGCATCAGGCAGGAGCTTCACGCTAATGATGATGACGATGATGATGATGATGACGATGATGATGATGATGATGAGGCGAAGCAGGACACAAAAAGTCGTCGCAAAGGCAAAGAGGCCAAGAAGACCGGAAATGACTACCCTCCCGCGTGCTTCACTCTAAGTCAGGAGGAGATCGAGTAGTTTTTCACCTGCCTCCTAGGAGTAAAACTTCCTTACGGTTACGCGGGGAAGATAAGCAGATACCTAGACCCAGCGAAGCAGAAGTTCAGTGGGATGAAGTCTCACGACTGTCACGTGTTGATGACGCAGGTACTTCCAGTTGCAATCCGTGGGATCATGGACGCACACGTCCGTGAAACGCTATTTGGCCTATGCAACTTTTTCGACGTCATCTCTTGGAAGTCGATTGGCGTGAGGCAACTCAGAAGGCTACAGGAAGAGATCGTGGTGATACTATGTGAGCTTCAGATGTACTTCCCGCCGCATTCTTCGACGTTATGGTGCATCTGCTTGTCCATATAGTGGAGGATATCATCCAACTCGGGCTGACGTTCCTGCACAGCATGATGCCGTTTGAAAGGATGAATGGTGTCATCCAAGGATACATTCGCAACATGTCACGTCCAGAGGGAAGTATAGCCAGGGGCTTTCTGATCGAAGAGTGCATCTCCTACTGCATGAATTATCTAGGCATCGAGAACCCCGTTGGTCTGCCCGTCAACAGGCACCTCGACTGGCTCGCTGGATGGGGTCACAGTGAGGGTCGCTGCGAAATGCATGTCGACTTAGAGGGTCGACTCGCCGACTTTGAAAGGGCAAACCTAGTCGCGCTACAACACATAGACGTGGTCGATCCTTGGGTGGTAGAGCACAAAACCTTTATTAAGAAGACGTACAATGACCGAGGCCAACAGAGGACGGACGAAGATATAATCAAAGAGCACAACTCATGTTTCACGCATTGGTTCAAGCAGAAGCTTCTGTCGTACCCTTTACATGAGGATTCTTTCGTGGAAGAACAACTCATATTCGCCTTGTCACAGGGCGCCGAGCACAATCTGATGACCTATGAGGTGTACGATATCAACGGCTACACATTCTACACCGAGGCCAAGGACATGAAGAGCGATGGTTATCAGAACTCCGGGGTAATGATGGAATGCTACACCGGTAATGACAAGGATAGATACTACGGAAGGATCGAGGAGATCTGGGAGCTGAGCTACGCTGGAGAGAAGGTCCCGATGTTCCGTGTCAGATGGGCGAAGAGCGTCCTAAAAGAAGACCGGTATTTCACCACCATGGTTATACCCGAAGCCAAATCCAAGACAGCGGGCGAAAACGTCACCGCGAAAAATGAGCCATGGGTACTGGCTTCCCAAGTTGACCAATGCTTCTTCATTACCAACCCGTCAAAGCCCAGTCGTGTTGTCGTGAGGAGAGGCAAAAGGAAGATCATCGGAATGGATGGAGTAGCCAATGAGCAAGACTTCGACAAGTACGGCGACCCGAGGATCGAACATGACGACGATGATGAAGTAGCAGCATACACCACAAGAAGAAGCAGGACCACCCTACCTAAAGGACGTCCGTTCCACAGAAGAACTCCATTTGCGAAAAAGAAGGGCAAGAAGATTGTGAACAGATAGCTAGCTAAGATCGATTGTATTTAAATCGTAGCCTTCATTTCTCGATTGTATTTCATGGGCACTTTTTGAACTATCATGAATATTTTTAAATTTCATGGACACTCGATCTCGATCCCCCTCCATCTCGATCGCTATCCCACCTCGCCAGATCCGGTCCCCCTCGCCGCTGAGCACCCCCCGGTCCACCGGCCGCCGCCACCGACCCCCCGCACCCTCGATTCCCCTACTCAACCGCCGCCGCCGACCCCCCGCACCCCTCCCCTACTCAACCGCCGCCGCCGACCCCCCGCACCCCTCCCCTACTCAATCGTCGCTGCCGACCCCCCGCACCCCTCCCCTACACAACCGCCGCCGCCGACCCCCCGCACCACCCGCACCCTCCCCCGCTCCACCGGCATTACTGTTTGATGATATTTTTAAAAAAAATATTACTGTCTTATAAAAAATATATTACTGCTATGATTTAAACAAGTTTGAACATATTTAAACACAAATAAGTATCAAACAGCATTTTAAATGAAAAAAAATTGTGGAGCCTGGGAATCGAACCCCGGACCTCCTGGTGTGAGAACTGGCTGCTGACCAGTCGAGCTAGTAGAGGGAGCTTGATGTGGATCAGGTCAGGTGGAAGATAACCTGTTGGCTCGCGCAGAAATAAAAAAAAATACTAATGGCGCACCAGGGCGAGGTGCGCCATTAGTATGGATGTACTTATGGCGCACCGAGGTGTGGTGCGCCATTAGTATTGTGCCTTCCTCGATCTCCTTCCCCTCGACGCTGCCCCTCTCTGGCCCAAACCTATCCCCTCTCTCTCCCTCGCCCTCGCCCACGATCCCCTTCCCCTCGACGCTGCCACGCCGCCTCGACGCCGCTGCCCCGCCGCCTCGATACCGCCCCGACGCCGCCTCGACACCTCGACGCCCGCCTCGCTCCTCCTCCGGCGCCTCTCCGCCCAGCCCAAGCCCAAGGCCGCTCCACCTCCACCTCCTCCGCATCCGCCGTCGGACGAGGGCGCCGCAGTGTGGGCCCGTCGCGCGGCCGCGCTCTCGCTGCTGGGGCTCACCGGCGCCGTCGCCGCCAGCGACCTCATCGTCCGCAGCAAAGGAGCCCCTCCACCGCCCGCAGCCAAGGAGTCGAGTCGACCGCCGTCGAGGAGCCGCGTTGCCAACCGCCAGCGTGGAGTCGACCGTCGCCGAACAACCCCGCCGTACTTCCTCAAGATCCAGGGCGCTGCAGGTAAGATTCAGGGCACTATAGGGAACATATTTTTAACTGAATTTTCATGTTTGCTCAGTCTGAATCTACATGATGTTTTATTGTTTAAGCCTGTGCTAGCTTGTGATTTACCATGCAGTAAACCGTAGCTAATCATCTTTAGCTAGCTGTGGTGTTTTGAACGTAGTATGTCTAATTTGAATCTTGCTTAACGCAACTGAACCTTACTACTAGACTAGACATTAACACTGTTCTAGCTTACTCCTTCAGTTGACCTACACCTGACCTGACTATTCAGATTGGGATTTCAACTGACCCAAACTACACCTATCTGACATAGACACAGAGGACGACTCTGCCAATTTGTCTGCAAATTCTTCAGTTTGCACCAACCGGTGGACGGAGGCTAGAGATGGGCCACCTGTCTGTCTTTGCCAGTAGATAAGAGTTGAACCTCAGTTCATGCACAAGAGTCTCAGCTAATAGTAGGAATCAAATTAAAAAAAGAGGGAAGTACACAAGAGTCTCAGCTAACAGTAGTTATCAAATTAAAATTCTAGCCGACACTGTGACATGAATAGAACGAACCAAGAAGCAGAGAACTGTAATAATAAGGCTCGAAGCAGAGACTGCTAGCAGTAGTACCTGTAAATGGATTTGGTTGTAATAGAAATGACATTTTATCTACTCAAACTCATTATATTGGAATTATTTGAAGATGTGTGGTGTTAGCCTATCGGTAATAATTATGTGTTAGTGTGAGTTTATTCTTCCTGTGAGCATTCTAATTTTATTTCTCTGGATTCAAGCAATGGGTTTGGACTTGCAAGATTCAGTTCACAAGTACTTGTGGGCTTTGGCTTTTAGCCTAATGAGGTCTCTTACTTGTGATAGTTCAGTTGTCAGTGTAATATGTTAGAAACTGCTACTATGTCTCTATAAGAATCATCACTCTTTACACACTTATTAGAAACCCGTTTATTTCATTTGGTGAGACTTGTCTGTCTTCAGGCTCAACTGCCGTAGGGCTGTTAGACATGAGCAGCCGCCAATTAATTCTGCTCCTGGTGTTCCCCACTTGCAGTTAATAAGAAAGTATTTTGGTTTTGCAAGATTCTGTGTTTTACTACTAGCACACCCTCTGTTCCTCTTCACATGAACGATACTGCTTGGAGATGCATATATTGTTTCACCTCTTCACATGCCAATGTATTTTCCATGTTGTGATGGAGGCCTTTTTTGCCTTGTCCACCCGAGAGCCCCTTGAGTTTGCTGGAATGTCGATTAACTTCCGTTCCAGCAAATTCGGGTACTCCATATGTCCTATTTTCAGCAAAGGTCATGCTGAAATTTTCTGTGAATTTTAGCATGACTTTGCTAAAAACAGGACATATGGGGTACTTCTGACTAATGATGAAAGCTTAGGCTTTTAGGGTGCCTCGGCATCGAAAAACCCTCAATGATAAAACCTTAGCTTTTAGGATGCCTCGGTGTCGACAAACCCTAAACAATAAGCAATTTTTTGACCAAACTTTGTTCCTATTTAGAGAGAAACATGGCCAACAACGATGAGGCCGGGGGTTCGGGCGGCAAGGCATTCTGGGAGCTGTCCCAGGAGATGGAGGACCAACCTCAGTTGTATGAGGACGCCGCCTTCCCCACTGATCCTAAGATCACTGATGGTACCGCCGAGGATGACCCCACTGATGCCAGCATTGATGGTGCCGCCGAGGATGCCACCACTGATGATGGCGGCGCACACACAGATGGCAGCCAACCGAAGAGGCAGCGGAAGGACCGGCGCCCGATCGTGCTCCTCACCCTCAAGGAGGAAGTTACTGAAGTGGACTCCAACGGGAATCCAACGGCACCCGAACGAATAGTCAAGGGGTACTCGCTTTAGCTCGGGTGGATTCTCCGAAGCACCATCTCGATCAACACCGAGAACCTAAGGCATCCTGACCGAGGGAATTTGCGCAACCTCCTCTTCACGAAGCTGCATGAACGATACAAGTTCCCCGCTGAATTTGCAAACACAAGCCTCAAAGGGAATAAAGTGAACAATGCTTCCCTCACGAAGATGAGCAAGGCCCTGTCTACTTGGAAAAGCAATGTGAAGAGAATGATCGAGAAAGGTGAGAGTTATGAGAAGATCAAAGAGAAAAAATCCTTCGATCACCGAAGATGACTACAACGACTTCAAGATCAATTGCTCGAGCACCGCAAACTCCCAATCAAGTCAGTGGGGGAAACAAATGCGGGAGCTGAACATAGGGGAACACACACTCGGTCCCGGCGGTTACAGAGTGGCGGAGCCTATATGGGACAAGGAGGAGGCGGACCGTGCCGAGCAAGGCCTACCGCCCCTCTTCGATAAATACGGTGACAAGCAGACCAGGAACTTTCTCAGGGCCCGGTACAAGAAGGACTCGAAAACAAAGGAGCTTACCACGGATCCGAAGACCAGGAAGCTTGAGCTTGTTCTGGTAAGGAATACACCCCCGCGTAATTAGCTCCATATGGTTGCATTCTAATTAATGAAGCCAAATTTCTAAATGGTTCACATTCCTTCCGCAGGCGACTGAAAGCAGTAGCACGGGGTCGACTAAGAGCAACCCTTGGGACACTACTCTAAATAGGGCGTTGAATGTAATGAAGAACAAGGATAAGCTCAGTAAGCCGACGTCAGCTGGTCGTGTGGCCGGCAAAGGCTTGTCAACAAAATGGGGGTCATACTATACCGCTGGTGTGCGGAAGGAGAAAAAGACCAGCTCGGAAAGCCAGGCGCGCGAGGTTCAAGAACTCAAGGCACAGGTGGCGTGGATTCCGGAGATTGTCCAAGAGCAAGTGGAACAACGACTCGGAGCGACGATCACCGCCATTGTGCCTACCTTGATCTCGGGGTTGAGTGCGTGGATTGCGGGCGGCCAACAGGGGCTGCCCCCGATTCCTAGCTTCACGGCCAGCAACTCGCATAATGCGATGGCGGGGCCATTGGTGCCTCCGGCGGAGGCGGCATTGGTGTCTTCGACGCCGGCACGGGAGCTTAATGCACCCGGGTGTACGCCGGCCGGCACCTCTGCAGCAAGCGGCCTCTCCGTCAACTGCACGCCCGCCGTTGGCGGTGCCTCGACATTAGCCGAGCTCGACGCCATCATCACGGTAACTAATTATGCCTCTCTCGGCCGAGGACTTCATCTCCTTGCCTTTGACTGGGCATCCCTGACGCCCTACATGTTTTCGCAGGGCACCGCCAACGTTCCGTGCACTCTCCTGCACTTCGTGAACAATGAGTTGGTCGATGTTGCCAAGGGAAAAATCGTTCAACCTGGCAACCCCTTGTTCCACGGTACCCAGATGCCACCCAACTTGTTTAGGGTTCAACTGGTTCGGGTGCTGCCAGGCTGCGACGAGTTGTTACCTCCGAGTCGACCCGTCGGGGCCGACGATGATGACGTGATGACCCTCAGCACCTGCCTGAGCTGGCCCCTGCTTTGGCCGAAGAGCCAGATTCGTTTGGGGGCGGGGGACACCACCCCAAAGACAACACCGCCAGTCGTGCTGGCGCCAAGTGGGCCCCATGGCAAGACCGCCGCAACGGTGCTGGACATCCCTATGCCACTGGATCCAAACATGCATATGGCACAGGATCAGAACGACGATGACGACGATACATTTGGCAACGTCGATCAGTACTTTGCCGATCGTGGGTACGATGGCGACTTCATGGGGCCTCCTTCTCAAGAACCCAACCCAACAAAAGACGTGTGCGATCTAGCTGGTACCGCGGAGAAGCCAAGTTGCAACAGGCGTCGTCTGGCGTTCAGCTCTCAGGAGACGCCTCCAGCTACCGACTTCAACGAGCCTCAGATAGGCGAGGTGCGAAATATTATCAGCCCCAACACACTCAAGAAGGAGGTCTGTGAGCAGAACTTGGTCCCATTACAGGAGAAGAAGAAGGCACGCAAAAGAAACACTAAGAAGGGTGCGAGCCAGCCGGCACCGAGTACGATCCGTGCTCAGGACGGGCCACCTTCACCTAAGGATATCTCGAGGAGGGTGCATGTGGCGGGTAGGGCGATGCTACCTACAAATATGCTCAATGCTGCAACCGGTGCTATGCGGAGTCTGCATGACAGTGTTCTTTCTTTGGAGAAGCGGCGTCTCAGAGAGAAGGATGTGGCATACCCGGTTTTCGCGGCCAAGGTGCCAGAGGGCAAGGGCTTTGTGGATAACTCCATCGGGTGTACGATCGTCCTGCAGTTTGATGACATCCACGCTATGTTGAACCTTCATCCGCTGCACTACACCTTCGTTCGGCTATTTTCGCTGAGTATGGAGATGCGGATCATTCGCGACAAGACCCCGGACATCGTGATAGTCGACCCCTTCTACATGCGTGCCAAAATCTTGGGCAGCGCTGGGGACCGGCAAGTCGCGAGTTCTTACCTCGAAGGCGTCATTCTGGCAAACCAAGATAAGGATAACTTCCTCGTGCCTTACTTTCCCGAGTAAGTCCTCCCCTCAACCGGCCCGTAACATATGAATTCTTAGATTTCGATCGTTTTTCTTTTAACATTCCGTGTTTTCTGCAGTGACACACATTGCACGCTCATCCTCCTAAGCCCCAAATATTCCATGGCCACGTATTTCGACCCGGACCGTCAGTCGAACGTAGACTACACAAATGTCAAGAAGGTTCTTGATGACGTTATCCCCGGCTACGCCAAATCTAGAGGCACCTTCACCAAGCCTATTCGTAAGTACGGCAAGCACGTGTTCTCCCACAATACGACGTTCTGCTGTGTCAAGCAGCCGCCTGGCGGTCAGAAGGGTGCCTACTATGCCATCCATCACATGCGGGCGATCATACGGGACCATCATCAACTTCTGCTACCGAGTAAACTCAAAGATTGGGTAAAGAGCGTGTAGGCAATCCAGGACGCGGACCTCCGACAAGAATTCTTTCGCATCCAGTCGGAGTTTGCGGAAATCATCCATCAAGATGTCCTTCGTACCTCGGGGCAGTTCTACCTCAACAATCAACCGTCCAACAGTGACATCGACACAATGCTACAAATGCAGGCTGACAACAACCGTTATTTCATGACTCCCACGATAGACGGCGGCTTCATCCACGCTCCGGTCCCTTGAGTCGAGTCGAAAGCAGTGATGCTGTGTCTAGTTTTGAAACATCGATTGGCTCGTGTTGTAATTAAACTTTAATGAACTTGTAGTATGTCTCTTTGGTTTTTGAGAGTCGTTCAACTTAGATGTAATCGATGCTATTAATGTCTTGCTTTTCTCTTCCGATCGTTCTGTTGCATACTTATATATTGCTTATGTATTGTCTATTAATTGGTACTAACGTTTCGTTTGGCTAGTGCATAGCGATGCCGACGTATGTCGTGTATAAGGGTCAGGTTCCCGGAGTCTACGACGACTGGGAGGAGTGTCGGAGACAGGTTCACCGATTCAGCGGTAATAGTTACAAAGGGTACACCACTAGGGCCGAGGCTGAATCTAGATACGCCCGCTATCTAGTGGGAGAGGGGAGGGAGTGTTGGAGGAACCAGATGAAGACGAGTTTCATCGTGATGATGCTCATCGTGATGACCGCAGCTCTCTTCTATGTGATGGTAGTTTAGATGATCGATATCGACTTGTAATGTGAAGACAAACTCGCTACTCGCGGTCTCGAGACTTGTAATATAATGTTCTATCTTTGTTCGGTCTTTTCAATTCGGAGACTAATATGATGAATTGTATTCGTAGACTAATATGATGAATTGTATTCAAAGACTAATCTTCTATTGTATTCGATGAATCTGTTGTTGATGTGTGCTGTCTATATTTTGTCCAATTATACATTTTGTAACCTGTGCAAAAAATAGAAAATAAAAAATAAAAAAACCTAATATTCATACTAATGGCGCATCACATCACAGTGCGCCATTAGTATGACAAAGTATACTAATGGCGCATCATTAAATAGTGCGCCATTAGTATGCTGAGGTTACTAATGACGCATCTTGTTGCTGTGCGCCATTAGTATGCCAGAGCACCTGGGTATACATGGCCCCTGGGAGGCATACTAATGGCGCACTTCTGTATACACTAATGGCGCATCAGAGGTGCGCCATTAGCATACCAGATACTAATGGCGCACCAGTGGTGCGCCATTAGTAAAATATACTAATGGCGTGGCACTAATGGCGCACCACTAATGCGCCATTAATGGCCAAATTAGGTGCGCCATTAGTAGGCCTTTTCCTAGTAGTGTTTCGATAAGAGTGTCGAACCCAACGAGGAGCTAAAGGTAGAAAAAATACTCTCTCAAGTCCTATCGGCCACTGATATGACTCTACGCACGTTTGACATTCGCTTTACCTAGAACAAGTATGAAACTAGAAGTACTATGTAGGTGTTGTAAGATAGACTTGCAAGATAATAAAGAACACGTAAATATAAACTAGGGGATGTTTAGATAAAGAAGCAATAAATTAAATATAGCGAGTATGGAAAAGTGGTGGTAGGAGTTGTGGAGTTCTCCCTAAGCAATTGATTATGTTACTAGACCGGTAATCAATATTGCAATTCTATTTGAGGGAGAGGCATAAGCTAACATACTTTCTCTACTTGGATCATATGCACTTATGATTGGAACTCTTGCAAGCATCCGCAACTGATCATTAAGGTAAAACCCAACCATAGCATTAAAGTATCAAGTCCCCTTTATCCCATACGCAAAGAACCTACTTATAAGGGTATGTGCTTCTGTCACTCACGCCACCCACCATAAGCAAATCATAAACATATTGAAAACCATATAGCGGGATCCCTCACGCTTGCGCGACACAGAGAGCACCATAGGACAGCACCAATAATAAAACATGCAACTCAAACCAATCATAGCAAGTCATCATTCACCGACAGGACAACGAAAATCTACTCAGACATCATAGGATGGCAACACATCATTGGATAATAATATGAAGCATAAAGCACCATGTTCAAGTAGAGGGTACAGCGGGTTGCGGGAGATGTTGGTGAAGATGGCGGAGGTGTTGGTGAAGATCGCGGTGATGATGATGGCCCCCGGCAGCGCTCCGGCGCCACCGAAAGCAAGGGGGAGAGAGCCCCCCTTCTTCGTCTTCTTCCTTGACCTCCTCCCTAGATGGGAGAAGGGTTTCCCCTCTGGTCCTTGGCTCCCATGGCTTGGGAGGGGCAAGAGCCCCTCCGAGATTGGATCTATCTCTCTGTTTCTGCGTTCTCAAATCCTTCCCCTTCACGATTTCTTTTATATCCGAAGATCCGTTACTGCGATTGGGGTGAATCTTTCGCCTAGATTTTTCTCATGAAATTAGCTTTCTTGCGGCAAAAGAAGAGCGTCAACCGCCTTACGGGTGGCCCACGAGAGTGCCAGGCGAGCCCAGGGGAAGGGCGCGCCCCCTGTCTCGTGGCCACCTCGGGCACCGTTTCGCATTGATTCTTCCTCCGGAAAATCCCAAATATTCCAAAATAATTATCCATCCGTTTTTATCCCGTTTGGATTCTGTTTCATATGGGGTTTCTGCAAAACATAAAACATGCAACAGACAGGAACTAGCACTGGACACTGGATCAATATGTTAGTCCCAAAAATAGTATAAAAAGTTGCCAAAAGTATATGGAAGTTGAATAATATTGGCATGGAACAATCAAAAATTATAGATACGACAGAGATGTATCAGAATCCCCAAGCTTAATTCCTGCTCGTCCCCGAGTAGGTAAATGATAAAAAAGATAATTTTTGATGTGGAATGCTACCTAGCATAATCTTGATCATGTATCTAATCATGGCATGAATATTAAGACATGAGTGATTCAACGCAATAGTCTATCATTTGACATAAGAACAATAATACTTAGGGCATCCCAACAAACAATCATGTCTTTCAAAACATCAATGCTTCAGAACGTTATCACTACAAAATCATATAGTCTGGTATGCTCCCTTTTCTTAACACAAGGTACCCCTCATGCCGATCCCGGTGTCAGCCAAGCAATTTTTTCATACTTTAGTATTCTCAAAAAATTTCAACCTTCACGCAATACATGAGCGTGAGCCATGGATATAGCACTATGGGTGGAATAGAATATGATGGTGGAGGTTATGTGGAGAAGACAAAAAGGGAGAAAGTCTCACACCGACGCGGCTAATCAACGGGCTATGGAGATGCCCATCAATTTATGTCAATGTGAGGAGTAGGGATTGCCATGCAACGGATGCACTAAGAGCTATAAGTGTATGAAAGCTCAAATTGAAACTAAGTGGGTGTGCATCCAACTTTCTTGCTCATGAAGACCTAGGGCATTTGAGGAAGCCCATCGTTAGAATATACAAGCCAAGTTCTATAATGAAAATTCCCACTAGTATATGAAAGTGATAACATAGGAGACTCTCTATATGAAGAACATGGTGCTACTCTGAAGCACAAGTGTGGTAAAAGGATAGTAACATTTCCCCTTTTCTTTTCTTCTTTTTTTCTTTTTTTCTTTTTTTTCTTTTTTTTGGGTGGGCTTCTTTGGCCCCCTTTTTTATTTAGGCTTCTTTGGCCTTTCCTTTTTTCCTTTTTTTCTTTTTTTTTCATGGGGGCAATGCTCTATAATGATGATCATCACACTTTTATTTACTTACAACTCAATATTACAACTCGATACTAGAACAAAGATATGACTCTATATGAATGCTTCCGGTGGTGTACCGGGATGTGCAATGATCTAGCGTAGCAATGACATCAAAAAATGGACAAGCCATGAAAACATCATGCCAGCTATCTTACGATCATGCAAAGCAATATGACAATGAATGCTCAAGTCATGTATATGATGATGATGGAAGTTGCATGGCAATATATCTCGGAATGGCTATGGAAATGCCATGATAGGTAGGTCTGGTGGCTGTTTTGAGGAAGATATAAGGAGTCTTATGTGTGATAGAGCGTATCGTATCACGGAGTTTCTATGCACCGACGAAGTTTGCACCAACTCTCGAGGTGAGAAAGGGCAATGCACGGTACCGAAGAGGCTAGCAATGATGGAAGGGTCATAGTGCGTATAATCCATGGACTCAACATTAGTCATAAAGAACTCACATAGTTATTGCAAAAAATTATTAGCCCTTGAAACAAAGTACTACGCGCATGCTCCTAGGGGGAGGTTGGTAGGAGTTAACCATCGCGCACCCCCGACCTTCACGCAAAGATAAACAATCAAAATACAATGCGCGCCAATTTGGTTACATAGTTAGTAGACCATACGTGCATGCTTCGGGAATCACAAACCTTAACACCAACATCCTTACTAAACACAACCATCTACTAGTACCTCCCACATATTATCACCTCTATATCGCAAAACTATTGCAAGGAATCAAACATATCATATTCAGCGATCTACAAGTTTATGTAGGATTTTATGACTAACCATGTGAATGAGCAATTCCTGTTATCTCTCTAAATAGATATAAGTGAAGCAAGAGAGCATTCTACAAATGGCAGTTTTCTATGTGAAGAGAAATAGGCAATCCAAACTTCAAATGGTATAAGTGAAGCACATGAAGCATTCTATAAAGCCATAATCAAAAGATTTAAGTGAAGTGCAATGAGCATTCTATAAATCAACCAAGGACTATCTCATACCAGCATGGTGCATAAAAGAAAAGTGAAAACTAAATGCAAAAGACGCTCCAAAACTTGCACATATCGCATGAACGAAACGAATACGAAAACATACAGATAGTTGTTGAAGAAAGAGGGGATGCCTTCCGGGTCATCCCCAAGCTTAGACGCTTGAGTCTCCTTGAATATTTACTTGGGTTGCCTTGGGCATCCCCAAGCTTGAGCTCTTGCCTCTCTTCCTTTTCCTCATATCGAGACATCCTTGATTAGACACTTCATCCACACAAAACTTCAACAGAAAACTCGGTAAGATCCATTAGTATAATTAAGCAAATCACTACTCTAAGTACTATTAGAAACCAGTTCATATTTTATTTTTGCATTGTGTTTACTTTAATATAGTTTTTCCATGGCTTAATCCACTGATATAAATTGATAGATTCATCAAAACAAGCAAACTATGCATCAAAAACAGAATCTGTCAAAAATAGAACTGTCTGTAGAAATCTGAACATTCACCATACTTCTGTTACCCCAACAATTCTACAAAAATTAGGGAAAATAAAAAATTTGTACATAAAGGAAATGCAAAAGCAATCAGAACCATTTGACATTCCACTTAAAAATTTAAAATCGCGCACTACAGCCAAAGTTTCTATCCTGCACCGTACAAACCAACAAGCATTGTAAACATCCTAAAGGTAAACCTTGGCACATTGTTTTTATAATAAAATTTAATTGTACAAGGGGATAATTATTTTTGTTGAAAAGTTTCTGTAATCAAGATTCACAAAGTTTCCGTGAGCATGAACAAAGTTCAAGGAGCTCTCCCACTTCAACAATGCTTGTCCCTCTCACTTTCACTTTCCTTTTTGAAAAGTTTTTAGGTTCCCCTATTTATTTTTTTGTTTTTACACTATATAAAAGCACTCAACAGAAATAAATGACTCTCTAAAACTTCCGGGTTGTCTCCCTGGCAGCGCTTTCTTTAAAGCCATTAAGCTAGGCATATAGTGCTCAAGTAACGAATCCACCCGGATCCCAAGGTATATCAAAGACAATTTTAATTAACAATGATTTTAATTTAATAGTGAGCAAAAATTAATAAATATCATGCAACAACGGATTCTAACTCTCTTCCTATGCATCGGCATGTCATAAAACAACAATTCATGCACAGAAAGTAAAGGCCAATGCATAGTATAAGCAGTTTCTTGCAATTTTATCATATTGGTAACATAAAAAGCCGGAGATATAGTTCCTATCTCATAATAATTGCAAGTAGGAGCAGCAAGCACATGCATATTATATCTATCAAAATTATCATGTGTAGTAGTAAAACGCAACCCATCAATATAATCCTTAATGAGCACAAACTTCTCCGATATAGTGTAGTTGGGAGAACTCAAAAAGATAATAGGACTATCATGCGTGGGTGCAATAGCCACAATTTCATGTTTAACATAAGGAACTATAGCAAGTTCATCTCCATAATCATGATTCATATTGGCATCTTGGCCACAAGCATAGCAAGCATCATCAAAAAGGGATGTTTGAAGAGAATCAACGGGATCATAGCAATCATCATAGCAATCATCCTTCGGTAAGCACGAAGGAGAATTAAACAATGTATGATTTGAAGAGTTACTCCCATTAGAAGGTGGGCACGGGTGATCAATCCGCTCTTCCTCCTTTTGTTCTTCACTCTCCTCATCATCTTTTTCATCCAATGAGCTCACAGTTTCATCAATTTCTTCTTCCATGGCTTCCTGCAAAATATTAGTCTATTCTTGGACAGCGGAGAATTTCTCAATATATAGTTTAACATAGGCATTAGAAGCATAATTATCATAACAATATTCAAGTATGGCAAAATTTTCAGATTTGTAAAGAGTAGCATCATACTTTTCAATCAAAGAAGCAATTTCATAAGCACCCTTAAAAGCAACAAATTCTTTAATTTGTTGAACATCATAGTAATTATAAACACCCTTAGCATATGAAGATACGATTCCATTATCAATAAACTCACATTGGTAGGGAAGGTGTTTCTTAGGGTTTTCAGAACAACAAGTAATATCATATATTTCACATAAATTCCAAGCATAGCATTGCAAACGATGAATTTGATCCAGTAAAAGTTTCCCCTTTTCAGATATACGGTATCACACATAACAAGCATGCTCATCTAAGGATTTGCCCTCAACTAAGCTAGTTGGGGTTTCAGCACGAGCACAAAGGGATCAAAGATGATCCAAGTAAAAAGCTTCAGGAGTGTGATAGATTTTGAGTGGTTCTTCAACCATTGGTTCAGTAGGTACAACTAATTTTTTTGGTATTTTGTATTTCCTACCCATAACTAAAGATATAAAACAACTAAGAACAGCACATAAAAATTACTTAGTGATAAAGCAAACAAGCACACACGAGAATATTCACCCCACGCTATGACTCCCCGGCAATGGCGCCAGAAAAAGGTCTTGATAACCCGCAAGTATACGGGATAGTTGTAGCGTCTTTCGATAAGTAAGAGTGTCGAACCCAACGAGAAGCTAAAGGTAGAACAAATACTCTCTCAAGTCCTATCGGCCACTGATACGACTCTACGCACGCTTGACGTTCGCTTTACCTAGAACAAGTATGAAACTAGAAGTACTTTGTAGGAGTTGTAAGATAGACTTGCAAGATAATAAAGAACACATAAATATAAACTAGGGGATGTTTAGATAAAGAAGTAATAAAGTAAATATAGCGAGTATGGAAAAGTGGTGGTAGGTGTTGTGGAATTGTCCCTAAGCAATTGACTATTTTACTAGACCGGTAATCACTATTGCAATTCTATTTGAGGGAGAGGCATAAGATAACATGCTTTTGATACGTCTCCAACGTATCTATAATTTTTGATTGTTCCATGCTATTATATTACCTCTTTTGGATGTTTATGGGCTTTATTTTACACATTTATATCATTTTTAGGACTAACCTACTAACCGGAGGCCCAGCCCATATTGCTGTTTTTTTGCCTTTTTAGTATTTCGAAGAAAAGGAATATCAAACGGAGTCCAAACAGAATGAAACCTTCGGGGGCGTTATTTTTCGAACAAATCCGATCCGGAGAGCCTGAGTGCAAGTCAAGAAAGCTCCAAGGGCCCCATGAGATAAGAGGGCGCCCCCCCCTAGGGCGCGCCCCTAGTCTCGTGGGCCCCTCGGGCGTCCACCGATGTACTTCTTCCTCCTATATATACCTACGTACCCCGAAAACATCGAGGAGCACCACAAAACACAATTTCCACCGTCGTAACCTTCTGTATCCGCGAGATCCCATCTTGGAGCCCTTGCCGGCACTTTGCTGGAGGGGAAAGCAACCACGGAGGGCCTCTACATCAACATCCTTGCCCCTCCGATGAGTTGTGAGTAGTTTACCACAGACCTACGGGTCCATAGTTATTAGCTAGATGACTTCTTCTCTCTTTTTGGATCTCAATACAATGTTCTCCCCTTCTCTTGTGGAGATCTATTCGATGTAATCTCTTTTTGCAGTGTGTTTGTCGAGATCCGAAGAATTGTGGGTTTATGATCAAGTTTATCTATGAATAATATTTGAATCTTCTCTGAATTCTTTTATGTATGATTGAGTTATCTTTGCAAGTCTCTTCGAATTATCAGTTTGGTTTGGCCTACTAGATTGATCTTTCTTGCCATGGGAGAAGTGCTTAGCTTTGGGTTCAATCTTGCGGTGTTGTTCTTACCCAGTGACAGAAAGGGTTGCAAGACACGTATTGTATTGTTGCCATCGAGGATAACAAGATGGGGTTTATATCATATTGCATGTGTTTATCCCTCTACATCATGTCATCTTGCTTAACGCGTTGCTCTGTTCTGATGAACTTAATACTTTAGATGCATGCTGGATAGCGGTCGATGTGTGGAGTAATAGTAGTAGATGCTGGAAGGAGTCGGTCTACTTGTTTTGGACATGATGCCTATATACATGATCATGCCTATATAATCTCATAACTATGCGCTTTTCTATCAATTGCTCGACAGTAATTTGTTCACCCATCGTAATACTTATGATATCTTGAGAGAAGCCTCTAGTGAAACCTATGGCCCCCGGGTCTATCTCTTCTCATATTTGCTTTCCATCTACCTTTATTTGCATCTTTACTTTTTGCATCTATATCAAAAATAACAAAAATATATTTATCTTATCATACTATCTTTATTAGATCTCACTTTCGCAAGTGGCCGTGAAGGGATTGACAACCCCTTTATTGCGTTGGTTGTGAGTTCTCAGTTTGTTTGTGTAGGTGCGTGGGACTTTTGAGGACCCTCCCACTGGATTGATACCTTGGTTCTCAAAACTGAGGGAAATACTTACGCTACACTTTGCTGCATCACCCTCTCCTCTTTGAGGAAAACCAACGCAAGCTGAAGATGTAGCAAGAAGGATTTCTGGCGGCATTGTTGTGGAGGTCTTCGCTCAAGTCAAGACATACCAAGTACCCATCACAAACCCATCTCCCTCGCATTTACATTATTTGCCATTTGCCTCTCATTTTCCTCTCCCCCACTTCACCCTTGCCATTTTATTCGCCCTCTCTTTCCCAATCTCCTCCTCTCCTTTCGCTTGCCGTTTTTCTGTTTGCTTGTGTGTTGGATTACTTGTTGCCATGGCAAAAGATAATACCAAGTTGTGTGACTTCTCGAATACCAATAATAATGATTTCCTTAGTACTCCGATTGCTCCTCTTAATGATGTTGAGTCTTGTGAAATCAATACCGCTTTGCTGAATCTTGTTATGAAAGATCAATTCACCGGCCTTCTTAGTGAAGATGCCGCTACTCACCTAAACAATTTTGTTGATTTGTGTGATATGCAAAAGAAGAAAGATATGGATAACAATATTGTCAAATTGAAGTTATTTCCGTTTTCACTTAGAGATCGAGCGAAAGTTTGGTTTTCGTCTTTGCCTAAAAATAGTATTGATTCTTGGAACAAGTGCAAAGATGCTTTTATCTCTAAGTATTTTCCTCCCGCTAAGATCATCACTCTTAGGAACGATATTATGAATTTTAAACAACTTGCTCATGAACATGTTGCCCAATCTTGGGAAAGAATGAAATTGATGCTTCGCAATTGCCCTACTCATGGTTTGAATTTATGGATGATCATACAAAATTTTATGCCGGTTTGAACTTTGCTTCTAGAAATATCTTAGATTCGGCCGCGGGAGGCACCTTTATGGAAATCACGTTAGGAGATGCTACAAAATTGCTTGATAATATTATGGCTAATTATTCTCAATGGCACACCGAAAGATCTTCTAGTAAAAAGGTGCATGCTATAGAAGAAATTAATGTTTTGAGTGGAAAGATGGATGAACTTATGAAGATGTTTGCTACTAAAAATACTCCTCTTGATCCCAATGATATGCCTTTGTCTTCCTTGATTGAGAATAATAATGAATCTATGGATGTGAATTTTGTTGGTAGGAATAGTTTTGGAAACAATGCTTATAGAGGAAATTTCAATGCTAGACCGTTCCCTAGTAATCCCTCTAATAATTATGGAAATTCCTACAATAATTCTTATGGTAATTTTAATAATATGCCCTCTGATTTTGAGAATATTGTGAAAGAATTTATGATTTCTCAAAAGAATTTTAATGTCGTGCTTGAAGAAAAATTGCTCAAAGTTGATGATTTGGCTAGGAACGTTGATAGACTTTCGCTTGATGTTAATTCTCTTGAACTTGAATCTTCTTCTCCTAAGCATGATATCAATGAGTCTCTCAAAGTAATGAGAATTTCCATTGATGAGTGCAAGGAAAGAACCGCTAGATTGCGTGCTAAAAAAGAAAGCTTTATAAAAGCGTGTTCTTCTAGTTTCCACGAAAATAATGATGAGGAACTTAAAGTTATTGATGCGTCTCCGATTAGATCTATGTTTTGCAATATGAATTTTGATGATTATGGGAGTGATGATGAATCAACTTTGCCTAGAAGGCGTCCCAAAAATTCGGAGTCTTTAGATCTTAATGCTAAATTTGGTAAAAGTGAGATTGGAGAATCTTCAACTTCTAATAATATTGAACTTACTATCTCGGATTTCAAGGAATTTGATTATGATAATTGCTCTTTAAAAGGTTGTATTTCCTTGTTGCAATCCGTTGTTAATTCTCCTCATGCTTATAGTCAAAATAAAGCTTTTACCAAACATATTGTTGATGCCTTGATGCAATCTTATGATGAAAATCTTAATTTGGAAGTTTCTATACCTAGAAAACTTAATGATGAGTGGGAACCTACTATAAAGATTAAAATTAAAGATTATGAGTGTTTTGCTTTGTGTGATTTGGGTGCTAGTGTTTCCACGATTCCAAAAACTTTATGTGATATTCTAGGTTTCCATGATCTTGATGATTGCTCTTTAAATTTGCACCTTGTGGATTCCACCGTTAAAAAGCCTATGGGAAGGATCAATGATGTTCTCATTGTTGCAAATAGAAATTTGGTGCCCATAGATTTTATCGTTCTTGATATAGATTGCAATCTTTCTTGCCCTATTATTCTTGGTAGACCTTTCCTTAGAACGATTGGTGCGATTATTGATATGAAGGATGGGAACATTAGATTCCAATTTCCATTAAAGAAAGGCATGGAGCACTTTCCAAGAAAGAAAGTTAGATTACCTTATGAATCTATCATGCGTGCTACTTATGAATTTAGTGCCAAAGATGGCACTCGTTAGATCTATCTTTGTTTTTATGCCTAGCTAGGGGCGTTAAACAATAGCGCTAGTTGGGATGCAACCCAATTTTCTTTATGTTTTTTTGTTTTTGCTCCTGTTTAGTAATAACTAGCAAAGTGGCCCGCTCTTCGCTCGGGCTAGTACTTAATATAGTTAGATTCAAATTAGTTTGCATTTGCAAGTTCTTTGGGTTGGTCGTGGAGTGGTGATTTTAAGGATATAACCCCTTTAATGTTTTGGGGAAATCTCTAGAGCCTATGGTGTCACTTTTTTTTAGTGCTACGTGCTCTTAACCACTGGTTGACCCAATGTGGCTGCAGTGATGTGTGCATGGTACGCGGCTGGCTTGACAATACTGTTGAGGCATATTAAAGTTTATTATTTATAGTATATAGTGTTCCCGAGAAGTATTGTATGCATCAAATTTGCATGAATATGAGTTATTTTCTAATGATTATATTTTCTTGTTCATATTCCCATGAAGTATATGCTAGCATTGATTTATTTTTTATACAAATTGCAACACCAAAAATTACATAATTTACGCTAAATGTATGTATATGCATAGGTGTTTTTCTTGGATGATGTGCACCAAAAAATACATATTCCCATGAAGTATATTGTTTTTCTTATATGATCTACACTAATCGTAGGTGTTCTTCTATAATTAATAAATGATTTTTAGAACAATTCATAGTTGGTTACTTCTATTGTTTGCAATAAAATATATTTTTTGTACTTGAATGATTAGTTGGGCTTTTAGCCCAACAGGCTCACGCGGATGCACACAACATTCAGGCATCTCTCACACTTCACACAGACGCTGATCTTGCCCGATCCCCTTTGCCCCGTTTCTCCTTTCCTTACTTCCTCCGTTGACTCCTGGGTTGCTGCGTCGGCTGATGTCCAGGTACTCATAGAGCATAGACACCATCATTTTATCCATGCACTCGCAGACGGATGCCACCGGCTAAATTCCAGCTACGCAAAGAGCAACGTTGGTGCTGTTGTTGATTCATTGTGCATGGATCACATCTCCCGTAGCCAGCTTGAATCCTAACTGAGTTCATCCTGAAGAAGCAGATTCGGAATTGATCCCTTGAAGATGGGTTTTTCTCCCTACAAAAAGAGATTGTGATTTGATAGTTTTTCTTTGTAGCTAGGAAGCGGCGAAGAGACGTTGGATCCCGAAGGAATACCGGTAGCGCTAGTGCAGAGACTCATAGCCACCACCGCTATGTGAGTTCGAGGATACTGGGGATGGCAGTTGCGTGTGTGTTTATTTTCTGAAGGGCGACGACTATGATCTTTATTCTAGAATTGAGCCTCGCGTATTTTCTTGGATAGCTTTAGTTTTTCCTTATAAAGGAAGGTTTTCCGGTAATCTTTTTCTAACAGCATGTAATCTTTATTTTTGGATTGAACCGCATAGCTGCAGTTTTTTTTTCCTTTTTGAGATTGAGCCATCTTAGATCTAGCCTATTAATTGTCTTTCAAGTTACGGGTCTACCAAATTAACGACCCGATATTTCTAATTATTGTGGTAATTTCTAGCTTATTTCTCTTTTTTATTATTAATCCGTCGAGAACTTTTTTTTAAATAATAGATAGATGTACATGAGCCTATTTTATTTTGCTCTGGACAAAACATTATGTAGTTTGCTTTTTTCCCCTCCATCTATTTCTAAATATATTTTTGAGGGGTCCCTCTATTTCTTAATGGACGTGTCAATGATGGATGTGTATGTGAATTTTTTTCCTCCCTCTATTTCTTTTTCTTTTTTGAGGATCCTCCCTCTATATTTTTTACAATCTCCCTTTTTTTCTTTTTTTAACATCAGTACAGATGCAAGTACTCATACGTACGCTCATACAATCACCCCTATGCATGCACACACGCACAGCCTACCCCTATATATGGGCACCTCTGAGAGACTGAGCTGTCATGTCATCTTGAAATTTATGAAGTCACTATAGGCACCTCGTCATCGACGGGAACGTCTCCTCCCACTGAAAGCGCGTCGACGGGAAATCTTGAAATAAATCCAGGAATAAGGAGAGCACCAGGATTTGAACCCTGGTGTGCTGTGGATACCACTGTCCCTCTAACAATCCAACCACAGGTTCATTTGCATCACCCTCTATTTCTTAATGGACGTGCCAATCATGGCTCTGTACGTGTCTTTTATTCCAAAAAGTAGACATGATTTTTTTTTAAGCTAAAGTAGACAGGATTGAACCGCACGTACATGATGGATGTGCACCGTGACTTTTGTTCCAAAAGATTAGGCAGGATTGAGCCACACGTAAAGGCTAAAGTATAGCTATAGTTTTTTCTTGATGAGACGGAACGGTCTTAGATCTGATCCATTAATTATGTCTTTTAAGTTATAGGTCCACCAAATCATTGACCCAATGTTTTTAATTATTGTGATAATTTCTAATTTTTTTTACCTTCAGCGTAAGTCCTTTTTGGTTAAGTGTTCAGCGCACGTCTTTTTTGTTATTTAGGTGGGTGCACGTCCTTTTTTGTTACATGCACACGTCATTTTAAAAGAAAATGAAATGCACATGTACTTTTTTTTTGTTGAACTGAATGTGCACGTACTTTATATGCTAAGGCTTGTGTTTTTAGGAATGTCCTGCCTTAATGCATGTGTGGATATAGGAAAGAATTAGCCCATTATCACCGCAACTCTTTTTTAGGACGCGAATGCATGCATAGATACATAGAGGAATTATCCCACACCACGTTACCCTTATTTTTTTAGGAAAGGCCAACGCCAGTTTTTTAGCACACTAATGCATGCTGACACATATGAAGGAATCAGGCCACATCACGCTACCTTTATTTTCTTAGGAAAGCCTACGTCAGTTTTTTTTCTTAACAAAAGGTTTTTTCCTTATAATGGCTATGGTGGGTAATTTTTTTTGACTTAAAACAGATCTAGTGGCTGTAAATGTTTAATATCTTAAATAAATGGTTGGATGTTTCTAATTTTTATGGGATTTTCTAGCCTATTTATATTTTTTGTGGTGAGCCCGTCAATCACTTTTTATATATAATAGATTCTTGCATCTACCTTCTGGTTAGATGTGTTTTTTTCTTTTAATTAGTGTTTGTGCCAAGTAGAACCTATAGGATAACCTACGATGATAGTTGATTTGATTCTGCTGAAAAACAGAAACTTTGCACACACGAATATAATTTTGTTAAATCACAAGAACCTTCTTTTGCGTTGATTCTTTTTGCTGCTGTTCAATAGACAAAATTTCCATGACTTCCTATTTTCCTAGGATTTTTAGAGTTCCAGAAGTTTGCGTTAGTTACAGATTGCTACAGATTGTTCTGTTTTTGACAGATTCTGTATTTCGTGTGTTGTTTGCTTATTTCAATGTATCTATGGCTAGTAAAATAGTTTATAAACCATAAAGAAGTTGGAATACAGTAGGTTTAACACCAATATAAATAAAGAATGAGTTCATTGTAGTACCTTATGTGGTGGTTTTGTTTTCTTTCACTAACGGAGCTTATAAGATTTCCTGTTGAGTTTTGTGTTGTGAAGTTTTCAAGTTTTGGGTAAAGCTTTTATGGACTATGGAATAAAGGGTGGCAAGAGCCTAAGCTTGGGGATGCCCGTGGCGCCCCAAGATATTCAAGAATAGCCAAAATCCTAAGCTTGGGGATGCCCCGGGAAGGCATCCCCTCTTTCGTCTTCGTTCATTGGTAACTTTACTTGGAGCTATATTTTTATTCGCCACATGATATGTGTTTTGCTTGGAGCGTCGTGTATTATATTAGTCTTTGCTAGTCTCTCATGCTTCACTTATATTATTTTGAGAGTATTTTAGAACATCATGGTATTTGCTATTATCATAAAGTTGGTCCTAGAATGATGAGCATCCAAGTTGGGTATAATAAAAACTATCATAGAAAAGTGAATTGGATGCTATGATCAATTTGATGCTTGATAATTGTTTTGAGATATGGAGGTAGTGATATTAAAGTCATGCTAGCTGGGTGATTATGAATTTAAAGAATGCTTGTGTTGAAGCTTGTGACTCCCGTAGCATGCACGTATGGTGAACCGCTTTGTGATGAAGTTGGGGCACAGTTTTATTTATTGATTGTCTTCCTTATGAGTGGCGGTCGGGGACGAGCGATGGTCTTTTCCTACCAATCTATCCCCCTAGGAGCATGCGCGTACTACTTTGGTTTTTGATGACTTCTAAATTTTTGCAACAAGTATATGAGTTCTTTTGCTTAATGTTAAGTCCATGGATTATACGCACTCTTTCACCCTTCCACCATTGCTAGCCTCTCTTGTACCGTGCAATTTTCGCCGGTACCATACACCCACCATACTCCTTCCTCAAAACAGCCACCATACCTACCTATTATGGCATTTCCATAGCCATTCCGAGATATATTTCCATGCAACTTTCCACCGTTCCGTTCATATGACACGCATTACTTTTGTCATATTGCTTTTTGCATGATCATGTAGTTGACACTGTATTTGTGGCAAGGCCACCTTCATAATTTTCATACATGTCGCTCTTGATTCATTGCATATCCCGGTACACCGCCGGAGGCATTCATATAGAGTCCTATCTTGTTCTAGCTTTGAGTTGTAAATCCATAAAAGTGTGATGATCTTCATTATTAGAGCATTGTCCTAGTGAGGAAAGGATGATGAAGACTATGATTCCCCCACAAGTCGGGATGAGACTTCGGACTTTACAAAAAGAAAAAAAAGAGAAAGGCCAAAGAAAAAAAAGAAAAAAAAGGAGAAAAATAAAAAATAAAAAATAAAATGAGAGAAAAAGAGAGAAGGGACAATGCTACTATCTGTTTTCCACACTTGTGCTTCAAAATAGCACCATGATCTTCATGATAGAGAGTCTCATATGTTGTCACTTTCATATACTAGTGGGAATTTTTCATTATAGAACTTGGCTTGTATATTCCAATGATGGGCCTCCTCAAAAGTGCCCTAGGTCTTCGTGATCAAGAAAGTTGGATGCACCCCACTTAGTTTCTTTTGTTGAGCTTTCATATATTTATAGCTCTAGTGCATCCATTGCATGGCAATCCCTACTCACTCACATTGATATCTATTAATGGGCATCTGCATAGCCCATTGATACGCCTAGTTGATGTGAGACTATCTTCTCCTTTTTGTCTTCTCCACAACCAGCCTTCTATTCCATATATAGTGCTATGTCCATGGCTCACGCTCATGTATTGCGTGAAAGTTAAAAAAGTTTGAGATTATTAAAGTATGAAACAATTGCTTGGCTTGTCATCGGGGTTGTGCATGATTAAATACTTTGTGTGATGAAGATAGAGCATAGCCAGACTATATGATTTTGTAGGGATAGCTTTCTTTAGCCATGTTATTTTGAGAAGACATGATTACTTTGATTTGTATGCTTGAAGTATTACTATTTCTTATGTCAATATAAACTTTATTTTGTATTCATTTGGGTCTGAACATTCATTCGACAATAAAGAAAATTACATTATGAATTATGCTAGGTAGCATTCCACATCAAAAATTCTCTTTTTATCATTTACGTACTCGATGACGAGCAGGAATTAAGCTTGGGGATGCTTGATACGTCTCCAACGTATCTATAATTTTTGATTGTTCCATGCTATTATATTACCTCTTTTGGATGTTTATGGGCTTTATTTTACACATTTATATCATTTTGGGGACTAACCTACTAACCGGAGGCCCAGCCCATATTGCTGTTTTTTTGCCTATTCAGTATTTCGAAGAAAAGAAATATCAAACGGAGTCCAAATGGAATGAAACTTTCGGGAGCGTTATTTTTGGAACAAATCTGATCCGGAGAGCCTGGAGTGCAAGTCAAGAAAGCTCCGAGGGCCCCACGAGATAGGAGGGCGCCCCCCTGTAGGGCGTGCCCCCTGTCTCGTGGGCCCCTCGAGCATCCACCGACATACTTCTTCCTCCTATATATACCTACGTACCTGAAAACATCCAGGAGCACCACGAAACACAATTTCCAATGCAGTAACCTTCTGTATCCGCGAGATCCCATCTTGGAGCCCTTGCCGGCACTTTGCCGTAGGGGGAAGCAACCATGGAGGGCCTCTACATCAACATCCTTGCCCCACCGATGAGTTGTGAGTAGTTTACCACAGACCTACGGTTCCATAGTTATTAGCTAGATGGCTTCTTCTCTCTTTTTGGATCTCAATACAATGTTCTCCCCCTCTCTTGTGGAGATCTATTCGATGTAATCTCTTTTTGCGGTGTGTTTGTCGAGATCCGATGAATTGTGGGTTTATGATCAAGTTTATCTATGAATAATATTTGAATCTTCTCTGAATTCTTTTATGTATGATTGAGTTATCTTTGCAAGTCTCTTTGAATTATCAGTTTGGTTTGGCCTACTAGATTGATCTTAGCTTTGGGTTCAATCTTGCGGTGTTCTTACCCAGTGACAGAAAGGGTTGCAAGACACGTATTGTATTGTTGCCATCGAGGATAACAAGATGGGGTTTATATCATATTGCATGTGTTTATCCCTCTACATCATGTCATCTTGCTTAATGCGTTGCTCTGTTCTTATGAACTTAATCTGTAGATGCATGCTGGATAGCGGTCGATGTGTGGAGTAATAGTAGTAGATGCAGGCAGGAGTCGGTCTACTTGTTTTGGACGTGATGCCTATATACATGATCATGCCTAGATAATCTCATAACTATGCGCTTTTCTATCAATTGCTCGACAGTAATTTGTTCACCCACCATAATACTTATGCTATCTTGAGAGAAGCCTCTAGTGAAACCTATGGCCCCCGGGTCTATCTCTTATCATATTTGCTTTCCATCTACCTTTATTTGCATCTTTCCTTTTTGCATATATATCAAAAATACCAAAAGTATATTTATCTTATCATACTATCTTTATTAGATCTCACTTTCGCAAGTGGCCGTGAAGGGATTGACAACCCCTTTATTGCGTTGGTTGCGAGTTCTCAGTTTGTTTGTGTAGGTGCGTGGGACTTTTGAGGACCCTCCTACTGGATTGATACCTTGGTTCTCAAAACTGAGGGAAATACTTACGCTACACTTTGCTGCATCACCCTCTCCTCTTCGAGGAAAACCAACGCAAGCTCAAGACGTAGCAACTTTCTCTACTTGGATCATATGCACTTATGATTGGAACTCTAGAAAGCATCCGCAACTACTAAAGATCATTAAGGTAAAACCCAACCATACACTAAAGTATCAAGTCTCCTTTATCCCATACGCAAACAACCTACTTACTCGGGTCTGTTCTTCTGTCACTCATGCCACCCACCATAAGAAAATCTTAAACATATTGCAAACCCTACAGCGGGAATCCCTCACGCTTGCACAACACAGAGAGGACCATAGGACAACACCAATAATAAAACATGCAACTCAAACCAATCATAACAATTCATCAATCACCGATAGTACAATGAAAATCTACTCAAACATCATTGGATGGCAACACATCATTGGATAATAATATGAAGCATAAAGCACCATGTTCAAGTAGAGGGTACAGCGGGTTGCGGGAGAGTGGACCACTGAATATAGATGGGGGAAGGTGATGGAGATGTTGGTGAAGAAGGCGGAGGTGTTGGTGAAGATCGCGATGATGATGATGGCCCCCGGCAGCGCTCCGGCGCCATCGGAAGCAAGGGGGAGAGCCCCCCTTCTTCTTCTTCTTCCTTGACCTCCTCCCTAGATGGGAGAAGGGTTTCCCCTCTGGTCCTTGGCTCCCATGGCTTGGGAGGGGCGAGAGCCCCTCCGAGATTGGATCTATCTCTCTGTTTCTGCGTTCTCAGATCCTTCCCCTTCACCGTTTCTTTTATATCCGGAGATCCGTAACTCCGATTGGGGTGAATCCTTCGCCCAGGTTTTTCTCATAAAATTAGCTTTCTTGCGGAAAAAGAAGAGCGTCAACCGCCTTACGGGTGGCCCAGGAGAGTGCTAGGCGCGCCCCCTGTCTCGTGGCCACCTCGGGCACCGTTTCACGTTGATTCTTCCTCCGGAAAATCCCAAATATTCCAAAATAATTCTCCGCCGGTTTTATCCCGTTTGGATTCCGTTTGATATGGGGTTTCTGCGAAACATAAAACATGCAATAGACAGGAACTGGCACTGGGCACTGGATCAATATGTTAGTCCCAAAAATAGTATAAAAAGTTGCCAAAAGTATATGAAAGTTGAAAAATATTGGCATGGAACAATCAAAAATTATAGATACGATGGAGACGTATCACTTCGGCATTCGGACAGTCGACAATTTGGTTCTTTTTAGTTAGGAACCGAGTCCAGAATTTCCTGGCTGACTCTCAGGGCTGTTGGATTATGTCACTTAAATCATCAGCATCTGGTGGTTGAACATAAGTGCCCTGGAAATTATCCAGGAATGCGTCTTCCAGGTTCTCCCAACTGCCAATGGAGTTTGCCGGCAGACTATTGCCAATGTCGAGCCAGTCCCTTGAGTTTTAGTGGGAGGTACTTGATGGCATGTAGATCATCGCCGCGGGCCATGTGAATGTGGAGAAGGAAATCTTCGATCCATACCGCGGGGTCTGTTGTCCCATCATATGGTTCGATGTTCACGGGCTTGAACCCTTTTGGGAATTCATGCTCCATTACTTTGTCAGTGAAGCATTGGGGGTGTGCGGCGCCTCTATGACGGGCTATATCACGACGCAGTTCAAATGAGTCTGGTCTATTGTATTCGGCCCGGCTGGATTTGTATTTAGTATATCTAGCGTGGCGGTCATCGTCACGCGTTAGGGCGCGCCCCCGTGATCCGTAGATCGATCTTGACTGTCCTGCTTTATTTTCCAATTCGTATCACAGGTCCTGCGTGTAGCCCCGGGCCTTCATGTTTTTATTTGTTTGGCGACGGGGTGCGGGCTGGTGTTCGGGCTTATACGCCACTTTGTCTCGGCCACGAGGTGGCCGGTTAGCCGCATCCTGCGCTGGTAGTGTAGGCTCTAGTGCCTCATCCTCGAATTGAGGTAACAACCTGCACCTCGGGTAACTTTTGGTTGGGCGCTCGAGTCTGTATTCCTCGGCTGCCAGGACCTCGGTCCATCTATCAGTTAGCAGATCTTGATAAACTTGAAGCTGCTACTATTTTTTCTTCAGACTCTTTGAAGTGGCTGTAAGCCAGCGCTTGAAGTGCTCCTGCTCGACGGGATCCTCAGGCACAATAAATTCTTCGTTGCCAAGGCTCACCTCGTCTTCAGAGAGGGGCATGTAATTGTCATCCTCCGAGTCTCCATCCATTGCCTGTTCATCAGGGCTAGCTTGCCCATCCTCCCGTTCGGCTTGCTCGAAGCTTGGCCGGGCGGGATTGTTTCCGTCTTCGACATCATCCGGAGTGCTATTCTCTCTTGTGCCGGTATCGCTCTTTTTGTTATGGTGGGGTTTAGAGCGGCGCCGCTAACGCCGGCGCTTAGATTGCTTCTCTAGAGGGTCACCCTCCGTTGCATCCTTTTGATCCTTGCCATCGTTTTCTCTGGGTGTGTCCACCATATATATATCATATGATGACGTGGCTGTCTAGCGCCCTATGGTTGGTGGTTCATGTTCTTCTCCGGCATCGTCGCCCATACCGTCGATGTCTTCAGAGTCGAGATCAAGCATGTCGGTTAAGTCGTCCACAGTGGCTATTAAGTGGGTGGTGGGTGGGTAACGAATTCCTTCGTCGTCTGCTTCCCACTCCAGTCGGACATAGTTCGGCCAAGAGTCTCCTGGCAGGGAGAGAGATTTTAACGAGTTAAGCACGTCGCCCAAGGGCGAGTGCTAAAAGATATCCTGGAGCTAAACTCCATGATAGGTGCCCAGTCAGATCTGATGGGCACGGATGCGCGCGGTTCAGATCCTATGTTTGGAGACGAGTCCGGGGGTCTGACGACACAGACCTCCTTGGAGGTGAGATCTGTGTTAGGCTCCATCGCCGCTAAGTGTGCGGCCTCCATGGCGGGGTCCATCCACCCGTCCTCAGATGGCACGATCTGCTCTGGATTTAAAGCCAGGGCAGCTGCAGGTGCGATCTCCTAAACACCGTCCGATGGCGGATCTAGGTCATGCTCATCGCGACTGTAGGGTGCACCTTTTATGGGCTCAAATCCATCAAAGATCAAGTCTCCGCGGATGTCGGCAGTGTAATTCAGGCTTCTGAACCTGACCTGATGGCCAGGGGCATAGCTATCGATCTGCTCCAGATGGCCAAGCGAGTTGGTCCGCAGTGTGAAGCCGCCGAATACGAAGATCTGTCCGGGGAGGAAAACCTCCCCCATGCACCGCATCATTGTAGATGATTGAACGAGCCATCAAGCCTTACCGTGATGACACAGTGGAACTCTCAATGAAAGAACCAATGTCGGTGTCAAAACCGGCGGATTTCGGGTTGGGGGTCCTGAACTATGCGTTGAAAGCTAATGGTAACAGGAGGCGGGGGACACAATGTTTACCCAGGTTCGGGCCCTCTCTATGGAGGTAATACCCTACTTCCTGCTTGATTGATCTTGATGATATGAGTATTACAAGAGATGATCTACCACGAGATCGTAGAGGCTAACCCTAGAAGCTAGCCTATGATTATGATTGTTCTTCTTATCCTACGGACTAAACCCTCCAACACCGGAGGGGGCTAGGGTTACATAGAGTTGGTTACAGAGAAAGGAATCTACATATCCGAATTGCCAAGCTTGCCTTCCACGCGAAGGAGAGTCCCACTCGGGCACGTGATGAAGTCTTCAATCTTGTATCTTCATAGTCCAACAGTCCGACATAAGCATATAGTCCGGCTGTCCGAGGAACCCCTAATCTAGGACTCCCTCATCCATGGCAGCCCTCACGGCACTCGTGACCCGCTTTTGCGCGGGCAAAGATAGTTGGCTACACTACAAAAAAAACACACATCCGTGACATTTTGGGCCGAACGAATTTTTTTTCTGTCATACATATGACACGTCTATGACGATAATTGTGACAAAACCAGGTATCATCATAGATGTGGTGGGCTCCTACTTCTATGGCAAAAAATCATGACAGAAAATGGGCTTTTCCTCCTGGGCGGGCCGGAGACGCAGCTGCATGACATTCTTTGGGCCGTCCATGACGGAAAAAACTGTGGTAGAAGCGAGGGGGAGGAAAATTTCGGGGAGTTGCCGGTTACGGTGGGAGAGCGATGCGCGTTTCTCTCGTACAGGTATGCGCGTGTGTGCGAGGTGTTGGCTCTAACTGAACCCGAGCGAGGCGTTGGGCTCTAATTGAACCCGAGCGATTGCACTGCAGGCTACGCGTTACTGAACCCGAGCGATCGATCGATGGCTGTTAACTGAACTCGATGGAGCGATTCCTTCGCTACTGCTGCTAACTGAAGCCAATCGATGCTGCCTCTAGGATGAAAAGTGAGCATTGACGGGGGGGTTTGGATGAACAGTGAGCGGTGGCGTTGCCTCTGGATGAAAAGGACCCCGTGGTGTGGAGGGCTGGATGAACAGTAGACGGTGGAGGGGTTGCCGTGGAGGGGTGGTTGAACAGGACCCCGTGGTGTGGAGGGCTGGATGAACAGTAGACGGTGGAGGGGTGCCCGTGGAGGGGTAGTTGAACGGTAGCCGGTGGAGTAGTGCGCGGTGGAGGCTGGATGAACAGGAGCCCGTGGAGGCTGGAGGAGGTCGACGGTAGCCCATGGAGGCTGGAGGAGGTCGACGGTGGAGATGAACAGTATCCCGTGGAGTCCCGTTTTGCGGTACGCCACACCGCTCCCGATGAACAGGACCATCGTTTCGACCGTAGGAGGTCCGTTTTGTCCGTTTTGCGGTACGCCACACCCCTCCCGATCAACAGGACCCCCATTTCGACCGTAGGAGGTCCGTTTCCTCCATTTTGCGGTACGCCACACCCCTCCCGATCAACAGGACCCTCGTTTCAACCGTAGGAGGTCCGTTTCCTCCGTTTTGCTGTACGCCACACCCCTCCCGATCAACAGTACCCCGTTCCGGACGTAGGAGGTCCATTTCCTCCATTTTGCGGTACACCAAGCCTCGTTTCCATCGCCTGTTCCGTCCAAGCCCTCCCGATGAACACGACCATGCATTCCGTTCCGACCCAGCCGGTTGGCTCCCCATGAACACGACGATGACGTTGTTTCTCCGTTCCGACCCAGCCATGTACGTATGCGCGAGTAGGCGTTCGAGACCCTGCCCGTATGTACGTACATGGCCGTATTTTCTTTCTTGCACCCTCGCCGCTATACGTACGTATACATGCTACGTGCGCGCCTCTACTACGACACGTGCGCGCCTCTACATTTACGACACGTGCGCGCCTCTACATCGACCAGTATGTACGTACATGTTCGCGACCAGAATGACAACGCTATGTATGCTTCGACCAGGTGGGTCCCGACTTTCAGGCACTTCCTTGCGTGCAAAGATGTAGCTGGTCGGTCCCAGCAGTCAGGGGGGCGAATCGTTTTTTTTTGCCCGGACGCACTTCCTTGCGTGCGAAGGTGTAGCTAGTGGGTCCCAGCAGTTAGGGGGGAAACGTTTTTTTCGCGAAATATGGTGGCCCGTCCGGTGGGTCCCCACTGTTAGGTGGAGGAATAATTATTTTGCGCGTAATAAAGAGGCACTTCCTTGCTGTTGCCGTGGACCCAGCTGTCAGCCTCTCCATGTACAGTCCACGTCCGATGGAAGCTGTTCCTTGACCACGTTGACCACGCAGCGCCGAGAGCACCAGGGCGGTGGACGATGGCGAGGCCTAGGAAGGGGACGACATGGAGCCGGGGAAGACGCGGCAGTATATGCCCACGCGTAGAGGAGTACGAGGGTTCACTGGTTCGCTGCGGTGTGAGGCTGCCGTCGCCGCAGAATAACAGGGGGTGTGGTTGAGTAGAGGGATGGCCTGGCCAACGGTGGGAGTAGTAGGGGGCGGTGAGGCCTCTGCCGCATCGCAGCCGGCCACGGGAGGCAGGAGCACGAGGCACGACCGACGCTGGTTTGGGCGGCTGGAGCAAGAAGACTAGAGGTTGAAGAAGCACTACGGTCGTTGGATGGACATCGTACGGTCACTGGAGCTAGAATCGTGCATATTGACTAAGTTGACAAAGCTCTCCGTCCCCGTCAACTTAGTAGGCCCACAAGTCAGCCTGCCACTATACTTGGTCCCAGCTAATAGGGGGAGTATTCTTTTTTTTGTGCGTAATAAGGAGGCACTTCCTTGTGTGCGAAGATATAGATGGTGGGTCCGAGCTGTCAGCGGTGGTGTTTTTTTGCGAAATACTGAGGCCCTTTTGGTGGGTCCCCGATGTCAGGTGGAGGAATCATTATTTTGCGTGTAATAAGGAGGCATTTCCTTGCGTGCGGCCGTGGACCCAGCTGTCGGCCTCTCCACGTATAGTCCACTTCAGATGCATGTCGGTCGTTGACCACGTTGACCAGGCCGCGCCGAGAGAACCAGGGCGGTGGACGACTGCGAGGCCTAGGAAGGGAACGACACGGAGGCAGGGAAGACTCCGCAGTTGTTTCCCACACGGAGGGGAGTACGACTGAATGAGGGTTTACTGGTTCGTCTGCCGTCGCCAGAGAATAACAGCAGGTGTGGGTGAGTGGAGGGATGGCTAGGCCAGCGATGGGAGTATGGTGGGGTGGTGAGGCCTACGCGGCAGCACAGCCGGCCGCGGGGAGGAGGGAGCAGGCAGTCCCGCCGGCGCTTGTTTGAGCGGCTGGAGCAGGAAGAGCAGGGATTGAAGAAGCACGACGGTCGTTCGATGGCCATCCAACAGTCACTGCTTGTGCGTCAACCTATTTTTAGGAAAGCCTCAAATCTGTGGAAAACAGCATACAACCCATCTGCCATTATTTCTAATAATTTACAGCCCATTTGCTAATTCTTAAGGTTTTTTTTGGAGCCCATATTCTTTTTGTTAGCATTACAGCCCATATTGTGGATACGGTTAAAAAATTATACGAAATTTTGCAGATTTCGGTGTGGTCCGAACTATTTTTAATCCCGAAATTTCGACTCACATTCAAACTGATTTTAAAAATAAATGTATATCAATATAAAATCCAACAAATTCTCCACGCATAAAAATTAATGTAATTTAAAATCTCAAAATGAAAAAAAGATATTTGAAACTAATTGACGGTTTGATGTGTTTTAAAAATGTACAGCCCATTGCTCATTACTGATAGGCCATTTTCTCGGCCAGCCGAATGAAGCTCTCCTCGTCTTGAAAGATTTGCAGCCCAACAGGCCTGACAAAGCGACTTACTTGGCAAATCACAAAAAAACTAGGATGTGGCCTTGGACCCAGCTGTCAGCCTCTCCACGTACAGTACTCTTCTGATGGAAGTCGGTCATTGACCACATTGACCACGCCGTGCCGAGAGCACCAAGGCGGTGGACGACGGTGAGGCCTAGGAAGGGGACGACGCGGAGCCGGGGAAGACGCGGCGGTGGATGCCCACGCGGAGAGGAGTACGAGGGTTTACTGGTTCGGCTGCGGCGTGAGGCTGCTGTCGCCGTAGAATAACAGGGGGTGTGAGTGAGTAGAGGGATACCTTGGGCCAGCAGTGGGAGTAGTAGGGGGCGGTGAGGCCTCTGCGGCATCACAGCCGGCCACGAGAGGCAGGAGCACGCGGCACGACTGGCGCTGCTTTGGGAGGTTGGAGCAAGAAGACCAGAGGTTGAAGAAGCACTATGGTCGTTGGATGGACATCGTACGGTCACTGGAGCTAGAATCGTTCATATTGACTAAGTTGACAAAGCCCTCCATCCTCGTCAACTTAGTAGGCCCACAAGTCAGCCACCCACTATGGTGGGTCCCAGCTAGCAGGGGGTATTCATTTTTTGGTGCGTAATAAGGAGGCACTTCCTTGCGTGCGAATATAGCTGGCGGGTCCGACCTGTCAGTAGGGGGGGACGTTTTTTTCGCGAAATACAGAAGCCCTTCCCACGTACAGTGCACGTACGGTGCGTAATAAGGAGGAACAATCCTTGCGTGCGACCATGGACCTCGTGGGTCCCAGCCGTTTGGCTCTCCACGTACAGTCCTCTTCCGATGACTCTCATATGTTGACCACGCCGCGCCGAGCGCACCGAGGCGGTGGACGACGGCAAGGCCCCAGACTGGAATGACCCGGAGATGGGGAAGACGCGGCAGTGGAGTCGCAGACGGAGAGGAGTGGGAAACTTGACTGGTTCGGGTGTGGGGTGGGCCTACACTCGGCAGAGAATAACAGGAGGTGCGGAGTGGAGGGATGGCCTGGCCGTTGGCAGGGTAGCGTTTCGCTGAGGAGCGCAAAATACCGCCGCTGGACGCCGAACGCTGGAGCAGGCGGTTCCGGCAGCACTGGGGGAGGAAGATGAGAGATTGAAGAAGAATGCCAGCTGTTGGATGTAAATCCAACGCCTTCTTAGGCTTCGACCTACTGGCCCACGTGTCAGCCAGTCCATTTGTTTTTTTAGTCCATTTGGTGGGCTAGGTGAAACAATGATGTAGCATCTATGCAGCCCGTTTAAATCCCATTTGCATTTTTCTCGAAATCCACGGACTTGCTGGGCTGGGTGAAAATATCATGTTGGGCTAGACGGAGAAATGTTATAAAAACATAAACACATGATTGCACGTCAGTAAAATCTTTGCAAGCTTATGTACGCAATCACTAGGAGTTAACTTGGCAAGTTATATATAAACAATTATTATTATTATTTTGTAAGAACTTTCAACTTACGAAATAAAATATCATTTTAATTTGATGAGTTAATAGTACGTGGGGTATTATTATTTTTTAGGCTAGACGTGGGACAGTTGAGTTGGTTCTAGGGAAAAGTACTAGGAGAAAACTTAGTTTACATCGAAAAAGAAAGTGGGAGAAAATTCAGAGACCTGCTGGGTCCACCTGAGGAGAGGAATATGTTGGGAGGAAGGAGATTCGAAGCACGGCAGCCAAGTGAACTAGTTTTTTTTACGGACAAGTGAACTAGTTTACATACATTAGCAAATAGCCACTAAAAAAGCAATTAGGTTAATGGGTTCTTAAAAGAAATATTTCAGACAAAACAGATAATTACGACACATAGGCTAATGCATGAAACACTCAGATGATAAAGGTGCTTATAAACAGATAAAGTACAACATCTAGACCTTCCTGGCACGCTTGATCATGACGCTGCGGCTCTCCGTGTACTCGTGGTTACGGGAAGCAGACACGCCCTCATGTCCAAGATCTGCCTGTACAAGTCGTAGCATGCGTATGCGTCCTTGGCCGCATAGGTTATGTAGGCTAGATTCAAAGGTACCTCCCACGTGTTCAGGTCGTCTTCTTTCACGTTGGCATATCAGGGGTCGATGATGGTCTCAGCGAGGTCAACCACGGAGTCCTTCTCCTGCCCGTTGCTGATGATCTTGTATTGCTTCTAGATGTCGACAAGCTTGTTGCACCAGATGGCCGAATCGTCGCGTTCTTCCTTCTCTCCACCGTAGCGAAGGTGCAGTCGGCGCTGCTGATGAAACGGGCGAATGCTCCAGAACCTGGTGCAGCCATAGGACTGAGGCGAGGCAGAGCTTCACCGAGTCCGTATCGTTGGTGTACATCACATTCAACTTGGTGCAGCCATAGGACTGAACGGCGAACTAACTCCTTGCTGAAGTCCATATCCAGCAGGCTCACACCTCGGATTGCCATTGGAGTCTCTTCGAGTGAACGAGTGTGTAGGCGGCGGCAGCAGTTCGTTTTTCAGCTCTTGGGGAACTGGATTCAACAGTAAGCTGAGTGTGTACAGGCGAGAAGAGTTACTACCCCTCCCTCGTCCGCTGCACGTCCGGCAGAAGATGCACCCTCCGCGCATTCAAACACCTCCATTAAGAAACCTACTCCGGCCACACGTCGGTTCACGAGCGGGTCTGTATTGGTACTGTAATAACATGAGTTAGTGGTCACTTTACTTAAATTTAATTAGCTTTAGTAGAAATTTATACTTAAAACAAGCAATGCATTGGCTCGTTCTATCAGTGCCACGGGATCAACATGCACAACAATTAGAATTATTATTCTCAGGAAGCACACGATCAGCACATTTGTCGCACTTTCACAAAGATAATACTACCAAGTTTGAACTGTTTGTTATGGTTGTTGTCCTCTGCATCATCATGCCGTGTTTCCCAGCTTGCATGATTCAGAACCAACAAATAAGATCCAAATAATAAGTACAACAAAGATGCCTACACATCTCATTGATTCCCAGCTTGCAAGATTCAGAACCAATAAATAAGATCCAAATAATAAGTACAACAAAGATGCCTACACGTCTCATTGATTCCCAGCTTGCAAGATTCAGAACCAACAAATAAGATTCAAATAATAAGTACAACAAAGATGCCTACACATCTCACTGATTACCAGCTTGCAAGATTCAGAACCAACCCATTAGAGCCTTTTGATAAAGTGAATATCGGGATTAAATCCATCTTGGCTAGCCATGTCATACAATCGAAGAACTTGGCGAATGCTCTTGACCGTCACAACATCTGTAGTAGAGTATTCCTGTTTGCACAGCATGTTTGCATAGCACAAACAAGGAGACACGAGAGCATGATTTTGCTTTAGTTGAACCATTTTGTGCAGTTCCACCAAAATTGAGAGATGTTGCTCTTGACCGTCACAACATCTGTAGTAGAGTATTCCTGTTTGCAGAGCATGTTTGCATAGAACAAACAAGGAGACAGGAGAGTATGGTTTCACTTTAGTTTAACCATTTTGTGTAGTTCCACCAGAATTGAGAGATGTTGCCCACGTGACATTTTAGTTGAACTGCACAAGACACTCATTCCAAAAAAAAGTGTTTTGTGCAGTTCACCAAAAGGTCACAATAGCAACAAGGTGAAATGGATATCCCTATCTGCACAAAATGATAGAAAGTAAATAGTTGCTGGTCAATAAGAATATACGAAACATATACAAAATGAAAAGAAGCATCTTAACTATGTTCATGGCAATCACGCAAGGACAGTAGAAATTTTAAAACGTCAGCAATGCTTCATGTTACCAGAAGCATTACGATCAACAATGAGATTCCTCAGATATGGGATTACTTTAATGGTGGCATTGCTTGTTTACCAGACACAATAAATCAACATCAGCTAAAGAGTTGGTTTAAGGGCATGGGACTGTGGGGACACCAGGACACTCAGCAGCGTAAAGGAGCAACTTACTTATCATACTGGGGAAAAGAGCAGGAATGCCATTTGTAACACAGTTTAATTGCATCTTATCACTGGAGGCATTAGATTAACAATAACACTGGTTAGACATGTCCCTAAGGTAAAAGTGTAATCGCTTCATTTTACATGTGCCCTTACAGCAAAAGGTTGGTTTACCCGCAAAAAAAACAGCAAAAGGTTGGTATAAGGACATGGACAGTGGACGCATCAGCACAATGTACCTACAAGGAGGCATAAAGTGGTGATGCTGAGCTTGTTCATGCTATGTGAGGGCAGCAAACCTAATCCTGGAGACCTTTTACTATGTGAGGGCAACAAATCTAATCATGGAGGCCTTTTACTATGTGAGGGCAGCAAATCTAATCCTGAGACCTTTTACTATGTGAGGGCAGCAAATCTAATCCTGAGACCTTTTACTATGTGAGGACAGCAAATCTAATCTGAGACCTTTTACTATGTGAGGGCAGCAAATCTAATCCTGGAGACCTTTTACTATGTGATGGCAGCAAATCTAATCCTGGACATACTCTGTTGATTTGTCCACCAGCCGCCACTTTCTATCCTTTTTTCAACCAATAATAGATCTGTTCCTTATCCAGTTTGTACTGCGTTTTCCCATTATTTCCCTTTTCAACCAAGAGACCGGTTGGGTATCCGGTCTCTACTACTTTCACCATATTATTTCCTCTTTGAATCAAGTCCTAGATTCATGCTACAACTTTCCCCCTTTCTTCGATGTTTGAACAAAGCCCTTGATTCGAATGCATGAAGTAGCTTTACCTCTAATAAAACTAAAAATTTAGGTGGCTTTGGAAGAGCTGATGGGAGTAGAAAAATATGCACATGCAGACACGTGGGGAGCTGGGGCAGTAGAGCAAGGCTGCTTTCGAAAAACTTATACCTGAGGGTCGCCGAGATGTCGGCGGCGGAAGGTCGGATCTGCGGACAATACGGCTGGGAGGAAGAAGGGTCGGAGGACCTCTTGAGTCGGTGCTGTCTCGGAGAGAACGGCATGGGCAGAGGATCGGGCCCCTCCGGCAGCTGTGGGTTTCCTCCCTCGGCGGTGATGACCGCGTGAATGATGCACCTTTTAGTCCTCTACACACACCGGCCGAAGCGATCCGGACGGATCTGTGACCAGCGGTGAGCAGAGAGAAAATGTCGCTACCGCTGTCTTGTTTATATCTGGAGAGGATGAGAGAATGAAGAGAGAAACCCTAGTAAAGCAAGCGCTCAGGCCCCTGCGTCCATATATACTGGAGTGATTATCTTTTTTCTTTCCACAACAAGCGTTTCAATTTGTGTACGTGGCATTAAAGAAAAGAAACTCTCTATTTAAGGTGACTACTCTACGACTCCTACTTACTACTACAGTACTACCTCCGTCCTGGTTTATAGGTCCCTTTTATAGTTTGTGCCAAATTTTGACTAAAGATTTAACTAACAAAATGTTAATGCATGTCAAGAAAAATTATCTCATTGGATTCGTATTTGAACATAGTTTTGAAAAATATAATGTTTGGTGACATGCGTGAACATTTTCTTAGTTTAATCCATGGTCAAAATTTGGCACGAAATACAATGGAGACCAATAAACCCGGACAGAGGTAGTATTGTTCACTTGTGCTTCCCGCCCCTCCATTCATTGAACAACCCCACGGGTGAATAAGAGGGTGCTTGGATACGTTTTAGTCCCATGACTAAAAGTAGTGGGACTAAAACTTGCTAGCCTCACCCATGCTTGGATCCAAATACTAAAGAGGCTAAAATCAAGTTATTGAGCATTTATTATCCTCCAAACCCTCCAATCCAGAACTCGCATGTGTTAAAGGAGATGAATTAAATGAGGAGAAAGAGGGCTAATACATATTGTAGTAGGTTTCCTATGACTAAATTTTTCTAGCCTCAAGACTAGTCGTAGCCTCTCTTTAGTCAGGGGTGCTTGGAACTTTAGCCTCTAAAAGCGACTATTTTTAGTCAGACTAAAAATAGTCCCTTGGATCCAAGCACCCTCCAAACATACAGTAAGTACTGTATTTATATAGAACGAACAAGCTCGAACTATTTTCGCGTAGTTAAAAGTTGAGGGCGGGGCTTTTCCCAGGCAGTACGCGCGGCAGATTTCGGGTAGGCGGTTTGACAGAGAGGCGAGGAGGGTGAGCGAGTGGGGCTGTGCGATTTGACGGCGCGTTACTGCTGGAAAGACTTGTGATATGACCACTCACTATAGTCATGAATTACTGGTGCTCCGACCGGGGTGATGCCCCCCTTCCGTTCCGCGCTCTAATCTGGTGCATGACACGTCAACCCGGATGCTGGCTCTCCCACATGTCGGAGTAGTAAGAAGGAGCAAAGAATGATGTGGTATATACTAGTACTATACTACTCCCTCCGTTCCTAAATATAAGTCTTTGGAGAGATTTCACTACGGACCACATACGGAGAAAAATGAGTGAATCTACACATAAAATGCATCTATATACATCCGTATGTGGTCCACAGTGAAATATCTACGAAGACTTATATTTAGGAATAGAGGGAGTACTACTCAGGTCGGAGGAGTGCGAACCACGGCAGCCCAGTGAACCAGTCGTGCGAACCACGGTAGCCCAGTGAACCAGCAGTAGAAAACAATAATGTGGTGATATGGCCATAAAAACAATGTGCTACGGTCCACACTGTAGCATGTACAGTAACACTCCTTTGTTTGGATCCCTGAGTTAGAGCTAGTTTGGGTTGAAATATCCTCAAATTATCGAAACAAGAGGGGTTAGTTTGAGCTAGTTTGCTCTAACCCAGCTAAAAAAACTAGCCCGGTGGAGAGGTTCTAATTGGTTTAGTTATCCTGGGCCCACTAAAAGAGAACTACAAAAATCTCACCTGCCAGCACCAGACCGCTCCCCTAAAAAAATCTCACCTGCCCGCACCAGATCGCTCCCCCCTCTCGCACTACTCCTCTCTGTTCCCCATAGGGCCGCCTGCCCAAGTGCCGCTCGCCCTCTCTCTACTCCGGCCGCCCTCTCCTTCCGGCCTCCGCCGCCCTACTCCGGCCGCCCTCTCCCTCCGACCTTCGAAGGTCGCCCTGCTCCCGCTTCACCAGTCGTTTTTCTCCCTCTATCGTGCGCGGCGGCGGCGCATCTACCAGGGAGGTCGCGAGAGGGGTGAGTTTGTTCGTTCCTTCTCTGTCTCATGGCCATATCATTGATCTTGCTTGCTCTAGCGCTAATTCTGATTTGGAAAAGTATATCCTGATCAAACTTGCTATAGATTTGTGGTGCACGCATGGAATTGTTTGATGTTGCTTGAGGAGGTAATAAATCTTTCTAGAGGCCCAAAGATTCAGGTCACCTTTCTAGGTATTTCAATTTCAGGCTTGCATTATTTGTAGAGGCCCAAAGATTCAGTTCACCTTTCTTGGTATTTCAATTTCAGGCTTGCATTGTTTCTAGAGGCCCAAAGATTCAGTTCACCTTTCTAGGTATTTGAGTTTCAGGCTTGCATTATTTCTAGAGGCCCAAAGATTCAGTTCACCTTTCTAGGTATTTTAGTTTCAGTCTTGCATTATATCTAGAGGCCCAAAGATTCAGTTCACCTTTCTAGGTATTTCAGTTTCAGGCTTGCATTATTTCTAGAGGCCCAAAGATTCAGTTCACCTTTCTAGGTATTTAAGTTTCAGGCTTGCATTATTTCTAGAGGCCCAAAGATTCAGTTCACCTTTCTAGGTATTTCAGTTTCAGGCTTGCATTATTTCTAGAGGCCCAAAGATTCAGTTCACCTTTCTAGGTATTTTAGTTACAGGCTTGCATTATTTCTAGAGGCCCAAAGATTAAGTTCCCAGTCGGCGGCAAGCGGCCCTGCTACCCATGCCGGTGTCGACCTCAACTCGCAAGGGCTAGCGTCGGAGGGGTTCCCGGGGCTTGGGCTCTATAGAGCCTTCCTCCAGAGCGACGATGGCGAGCTCCTCCCTCGGTGCGTGAGGGGCTCTGGGCTCCCTCCCTATCGTGAACAACTTCCGTGATGAGTTAGCTCATTCTTTGTTTCATGAAGTGTTTTTTTATTTTGTGAAGCTTGATTGACGACTTGTATGTCTAAGTGGGATATCTCATTTGTATGGACAAAGTAAAAATTATCATGTTTTGCATGCTTGATTGTATAGATGGTTCGTTTATGTCAATTGTGAGCGGGAGGAGGCCACAGAAGAGCCGGCCACACCAAGAGGGTGCTTGGATCCAAGGGACTTATTTTAGTCTGACTAAAAATAGGGTCCAAAGTAGTCAAATGATTGAGATAGAGCATTTATTGTCAATCTAACCCTGCCATCCATACACCTCTTTGCTTTAGAGTTAGTTCAGGGTTAGAATCTAACTCTAACCTCTAACTGAGTTAGAGTTCTCCTTGTCTCGGTTCATCGCCATCATACTTTCCTCATTCCTGTGTTTTTAGTATCCTGCGAATCAAAGAGGCCCATTTTTCGGGAAAAATCAAAGAGGCCCTTAGACTGGTTTAGGTCCGGTCATTTTTTATAAATGTGTTATGTCCAAAATTTAATGAACGTGCTCCGGTTTCCATGAAAATAATCCGGTTTCATGTAGTAATTCATTGATTTATTTATTCTTCTGCGGGGGGTTTGCATGTAATTCGTGAGGTCTGAAATGTAAAGTACCCCGGCATATGCTCCGAGTTGTGCATGCACTACGACCCAGATGCTCTATGTCCCACATGTCGGCGAATGGGAGCACGTGGAAATAGCCTAGGAGTACATATAGGAGGATAAATCCGTCAAAAATATGTACTGTGAAGCGTAGCCGCGGTTCGAAAAGTAGACCTAAAGTGATGACAACTATAGGTCGCACGCACCCAACTAGTGGTACTAGACATACGACTAATTTTTCCCTCAAAAAAACGAGGCACGAGTGCTCAGTACTCCTATTCTATAAACACGAGTCCCATCTAACAACAGCGTCCGTGCTACAGCTAGCCCTCCTCCCTCGTTTCTCTCTTCTAACTCTAAACTCGGCCGACGCCCGGTGGGTGGGGTGGGTTTGCTCAACTGCGGCCCCACCTCACAGTGAAAACGTTACGACTGGAATAAAAAATGCCATATACTCCCTCCGTTCATAAATATAAGCCTTTTTAGATACTACTTCAAATGGAATACATCATACAGATGTATGAAGACATAGTTTAGAGTGTAGATTCACTCATGTTGCTCCGTATGTAGTAGTGACTTGCTGGAATCTTTAGAAAGACTTATATTTGGGAATGGAGGGAGTACTATACTAATAAAACATTAAGGCCATGAGGCGATGCAGTGCTGGTTACAGGAGGCAAGAAGAAGAGATGCATCCATCGACGACGTCCACCTCCTCGACCAGGGCGCCGGCCCACCGAACGGCGCCTAAGTAGCAGCGGCTTTCGTGGCCAGGTCGACGTGCTTCTGAACAATGGCGTCCAAAGATTCCAGCCGCTGGAACAAGGCCAACGCCTTTCTGTCCTCGCTTGCCTTGTAGTGGCCTATGTAGACGATTTCCTCGTAGACGTGGATGTGCAGGTCGACGGTTTCTTGCATGGCGAGGCATTGCGCGGCGAGTGCAGCCTCGAGGTGCACATTCTTCGTCGCGACCTCCGCAACCTGCAGGGCCACCAGGGCTTGAAAGAGTTCGTCACCATGTAGGCCGATGAGGGTGGCAGGAAATGAGGAGCTTGGCACGCGGGCTGGAGCAGTACAGCAAGGTCGTCCGCGCGCTTCTTGACGGTGGTGAACTTGCGGATGGAGTTGACCATCATGTCGTCCATGCGAGAGGCGAAGCCGGCGTCGGCGAGGGCTACGATGCCTGCGGTCGCCAGCACCGTCTGGAAACGCTGCACGGTGCGGGGCCGCAGGCCGACGCCTTGGATGATTTGGCACAGCCGACTGCCGCTCGCGTCTATCGCCTCCAAAGGTGCTTGTGGCTTCTGGTCACTTGGTGTTGGATTGGAGTGAGAAGTGTTTCCCAGAGACTTGGGAGTAGATGGATTGGAGTGGTGGGGCGCCTTTATTATATGAGAGTCCAAACTCTGTTGCATTCACATCGTGTTGGCTCTAGTCTGCTTCTCCAATTAATTCCCTCTGCATGTAATTGAGGATGCATCATTGAACTTTCAACGTCTCGGGAACCGCTACCCTCTTCCTCCTTGGCATTCAAGCACCTATGGACCTGTCGACGACGAGGTGCCTATGGTGACTTTGTAAATTTCAAGATGATAGTGTCGTGCGTGTGTGTGTTCATAGGGGTGAGTGTATGCGCGTGTATATGAGCGCTTGCGTCTGTACCGTGTCAAAAAAAAACGTAAATGCGTGTCAAAAAGAGACTAGTCAGTATACTCAATATTGTGCACCTCGGAGAGGAAAATGATAGAACTAGTACGTATTTATTTACGGTGCAGATTCACTCATTTTGCTCCATATGTAATCCGTCTCGGTGTAGTCTAGTCACTTGTTGAAATCTCTAGAAGGGCAAATACTCCTTTCTGGTTTATAGGGCTATACTAGCAAGCAGTTGTACGTACTAGTACAATAGTGGGCTGACATAGCAATTTTGTCTCATGCAAGAGCCTGGCTATATGCGTGCTCCAATGTTCGCAACTACAATATTCGGTTTGCGCTTGGCTCTTCGCCTCTTCTAGAAGACGAACAATGATGTTACTACTACTGCTTCTACAGTGTCAAATCCACTGCTGCATGTCCGTCCACCGCGAGCGGGACGGATAGCTTGTTGTAGAAGTACTACGACTAAGCAAAAGCATGTCCTCGTTTGCGAGCAACCACGCGCATGGGCGAGGGAGAAGGCATGTAGTAAAATCAAGCTTCTCCTCGTTCTACGAGTTGACGTGACACAACATAGCACTAGCCCCACATGCTTGCCTCTAAACTTGGCTGAAAGACCCGTAGTGTACAATATATTTGCTGCAACCTCTAACATTTACCCACCACAAATTAAAATATATGTGGCCGTATGCATCGTTCTGATGCAGAGGCCGGGGAGTCCCCCCTTTTTGAAAAAAACAAATTAAAATATATATTCCAGTCTTGACCAGATGAGCGTGCAAACTACAATCACCAGGGTGACAGGTAGGGCCAGAAGACTATTTTAATTACAAAAAAATTCGAGACGGCCACATAGCATGGAGCCGACCCCAACGATTTTAAGCTTACAGGCACGGTACATGCTATCTAGACTACTCTACACATGAAACTGCCACACGAGCGTCTGGGCTGCGCTTGGCCCTTCGCCTCTTCGGGAAGTCGAACAATGATGGTGTTCTACTGCACTGGAGGAGTACTATAGTACGCTTCTGGCCATCTGGCACCGATTGAACTATTGCATGTCCATCGTGTGCGGGAGGGAGAGCGTGTAGCGAAAGCTTCTCCTAGTCTTGCCAGCCACCACGCTCATGGGCGAGGGAGGGACGCTCTTGTCTTTGCGTGTATGACAGGTGGGCCCGACAGGTGTGTGGCCAACCTGTCATACAGCCAAAGGCAGGTGTAGTTAAGTCCGCGAGGGAGAGGATAATCAAACTTCTCGTTGATGTACGAGTTGACGCGACACATCAAAGCACTGCACTCGATATATTTCAATAATTTGTGTTTACCAATGCATTAATTACAACGCATGCATGCATGCCGTGACTCTTCTTTTGATAGTACTTGCATGTGTTGATTTAATGCACCTTGAAGGATGGTTGTGCATAAGGAGGGCGAGATCATGCAGACCGAACAGGAACAGGACCCGACGATGGAGCTCTCTAAGGTCTCGATGGACCTCACCGTGCTCCACTGCCCCTTGTGCCTCCACCCCTTGACGCCTCCAGTGTATGAGGTTCGAATACACCTCGTCCGTTCGGCTGATTGAGCAAGGTGCAGGTTTCTTGATTGATGTGCTGTTGGATTGATTTCTGCAGTGCAAGGAAGGGCACCTGGCCTGCGCGGACTGCCGCGTCGAGCGCCCCGGGAACCAGCGGCAGTGCCAGAAGTGCGAGCGCGGCGGTGGCTTCGACGTGCGGAACACAGCGGTGGACTTTGTCCTTTCGTCGGTGAGGGTGGAGTGCCCGCACGAAGGCTGTGGGCTCTACGTCACTTACCACAAGCTCGCCGATCACCAGAGCGTGTGTCCGCTCGCGCCCTGCAAATGCCCCGTGCCCGTCTGCGGCTACGAAGGCCCGTCGCCGGCGCTCTACCACCACACCATGCCCGTGCAAAGGATCCAGTACGGCAAGGTGCTCCAGCTGCAAGTGCCACTGTCAAAGCCACGGCTCTTGCCGTTCGCGAAGGAAGACCGCCGCGCGTTTTTCTTGGTCGGCGGCGTGCTCGACATAGGCGCGCCTATCACCATGTCGGTCGTCTGCATCAGAGCAGGGGCGTCCCCACTGCCGCACTAGGCCAAGCTGTGGGCGAACGGCCTGCCGGGGGAGCCCAAAGGCACGACCGACGCCGTCAAGGTGGAAATGGAGGTGACAAGCAGCAAGGATCCCGGCGACGTCGACGTGCAGGAGCTGACCTTATTGACAGTTCCGCCCAAGCTGCTGGTCGGGGCTAAGCTTGTGTCCCTCCACATTCAGATTGAAAAGCTTACGTCCTAAATGTTTCGACAGTGCCTTCTGTTTATCTTAGTAATATGCTAATATAGGGATTACCTTTGTCTACTTTAGCTTAAGAAATGGTGGGTTTTGGTGGTGCTGCAGCAATTACTTCGACCTCAGATCAGAATTTCCAACAGTTGAACGGATATTTTGTGTATGTTGGATATAAAGTTTCTTTGGGTAAGAAATACTACTTGTCATCAAAATGGATAAAAGGAGATGTATGTAGACGTATTTTAGTTCTAGACACGTCCCTTTTATCCATTTTCATGACAAGCACTCCCTCCGTTCCACAATACACGCCTTCCATTTGTCAAAATATAGATGTATCTAGACATGTTTTAGTATATAGGTACATCCATGATAGAGCCAATCGGATGGTTGAGAACACTACAATTCGTAGCTACAGATGCGTGTGTGACTCCCAGATGCAGAGGCCGGGGGTCATCATCCTCCTTTTCGAGAAAAAACAGACGCGTGTGTGAGAGGACGAGTGCGTGCGTGCACCTCTTCTCTTCCTGTATAACGTACTACTAAACTCAGAGTACAAGTTTTTGTGGGTGGCAGGATGGTGCGTGCGAGAAGTCTCGAGAGATAGGTTTAATGCGTCCGAAAAAAGGACTAGCCTAGAGCTCGCCACGCGGCTATTCCTGTCGAACGCCCCATTAACCGTAAGACATGTATACGACGGTGCCAGTTATTGCACGTACATCATGTCTACTACACAACCTTCTTCTTGTAGACGTTGTTGGGTCTGCAAGTGCACAGGTTTGTAGGACAGTAGCAAATTTCCCTCAAGTGGATGACCTAAGGTTTATCAATCCGTAGGAGGCGTAGGATGAAGATGGTCTCTCTCAAACAACCCTGCAAACAAATAACAAAGAGTCTCTTGTGTCCCCAACACACCCAATACAATGGTAAATTGTATAGGTGCACTAGTTCGGTGAAGAGGTGGTGATACAAGTTCAATATGGATGGTAGATAAAGGTATTTGTAATCTGAAATAATAAAAACAGCAAGGTAACAAGTGATAAACGTGAGCATGAATGGTATTGCAATGATAGGAAACAAGGCCTAGGGTTCATACTTTCACTAGTGCAAGTTCTCTCAACAATAACAACATAGATAGATCATATAACAATCCCTCAACATGCAACAAAGAGTCACTCCAAAGCCACTAATAGCGGATAACAAACGTAGAGATTATGGTAGGGTACGAAACCACCTCAAAGTTATCCTTTCTGTTCTATCTATTCAAGAGTTCATAGTAAAATAACATAAAGCTATTCTTTCCGCTCGATCCATTATAGAGTTCATACTAGAATAATACCTTAAGACACAAATCAACCAAAACCCTAATGTCACCTAGATACTCCATTGTCACCTCAAGTATCCGTGGGCATGATTATACGATATGCATCACACAATCTCAGATTCATCCAACCAACACAAAGTACTTCAAAGAGTGCCCCAAAGTTTCTATCGGAGAGTCAAGAACGTGTGCCAACCCCTATGCATAGGTTCCCAATGTCACGAAACCCGCAAGTTGATCACCAAAACATACATCAAGTGGCACATGATATCCCATTGTCACCACAGATAATTACGGCAAGATATACATCAAGTGTTCTCATAAAGACTCAATCCGATAAGATAACTTCAAAGGGGAAACTCAATTCATCACAAGAGAGTAGAGGGGGAGAAACATCATAAGATCCAACTAAAATAGCAAAGCTCAGGATACATCAAGATCGTATCACCTCAAGAACACGAGAGAGAACACGAGAGAGAGAGAGAGATCAAACACATAGCTAGTGGTACATACCCTCAGCCCCGAGGGTGAACTACTCCCTCCTCGTCATGGGTAGCGTCAGGATGATGAAGATGGCCACCGGTGATTGGATCCCCCTCCGGCAGGTGCCGGAACAGGGTCCCGATTGGTTTTTGGTGGCTACAGAGGCTTGCGGCGGCGGAACTCCCGATCTATCTTCTGTTCTGGAAGTTTAAGGGTACATAGGTATATATGGGTGAAGGGGGTACGTCGGTGGAGCTACGGGGGCCCCACGAGGTAGGGGGACCGCCCAGGGGTGGTGGGCACGCCCACCACCCTCGTGGGCAGCCCGTATATCCCCTGACGTGCACTCCAAGTTCCCTGGGTTGCTTTCCTTCCAAAAATAACTTCTCCAATTGATTTTGTATCGTTTTGACTCCGTCTGATATTCCTTTTCCTCGAAACATTGAAATAGGCATAAAATAGCAAATCTGGGCTGGGCCTCCGGTTAATAGGTTAGTCCCAAAAATAATATAAAAGTGGATAATAAAGCCCAATATTGCCTAAAACAGTAGATAAAGTAGCATGGAGCAATCAAAAATTATAGATACGCTGGAGACGTATCAAGCATCCCCAAGCTTAATTCCTGCTCGTCCTCGAGTAGGTAAATGATAAAAAAGAATTTTTGATGTGGAGTGATACTTTGGCATAATTTCAATATAAATCTTCTTATTTGTGATATGAATATTCAGATCCAAAAGATTCAAGACAAAAGTTCATATTGACACAAAAATAATAATACTTCAAGCATACTAATCAAAGCAATAATGTCTTCTCAAAATAGCATGGCAAAAGAAAGTTCATCCCTACAAAATCAAATAGTTATTCGTTAGGCTATGCTTCATTTTCGTCACACAAAGATGTTCCCAACTTCTATACCCCCGATAAAAAGCCAAGCAATTGTTTCATACTCAAATAATCTCAGACTTTTTCAACCTTCACGCAATACATGAGCGCGAGCCATGGATATAGCACTATGTGTGGAATAGAATATGATGATGGGTGTCGGTGTCAAAACCGGCGGATCTCGGGTAGGGGGTCCCGAACTGTGCGTCTAGGCGGATGGTAACAGGAGACAAGGGACACGATGTTTTTACCCAGGTTCGGGCCCTCTCGATGGAGGTAAAACCCTACTCCTGCTTGATTGATATTGATGATATGGGTAGTACAAGAGTGGATCTACCACGAGATCAAGGAGGCTAAACCCTAGAGGCTAGCCTATGGTATGATTGTTGTTCGTCCTATGGACTAAAACCCTCCGGTTTATATAGACACCGGAGAGGGCTAGGGTTACACAGAGTCGGTTACAATGGTAGGAGATCTACATATCCGTATTGCCAAGCTTGCCTTCCACGCCAAGGAAAGTCCCATTCGGACACGGGACGAAGTCTTCAATCTTGTATCTTCATAGTCTTGGAGTCCGGCCGATGATGATAGTCCGGCTATCCGGACACCCCCTAGTCCAAGACTCCCTCAGTAGCCCCTGAACCAGGCTTCAATGACGACGAGTCCGGCGCGCATATTGTCTTCGGCATTGCAAGGCGGGTTCCTCCTCCGAATAATTCATAGAAGATTGTGAACTCCAGGATAGTGTCCAGCTCTGCAAAATAAATTCCACATACCACCGTAGAGAGAATAATATTTACACAAGTTCAATCTGCTGACGTATTTCGTGGCATGACGTCACACCACTACCAAGCCTTTACTTGAATCGTTTTTATTATACCACCTCAACGCGTTCAGCGAAGCGGTTTTGTTGGCACGTCTTGTCGAAGCAGAGATCGTGTTCCCCTTATTCCGGGATTCCCATCAATACGCACGTGGGTAACCCAACCGCACCCGTTGCCACGCCCCCTCCATCGAAGGCGAGTTCCAAACGGTCACGGGGACGGCTCTTGGTATTCTCCCTCTTTATAATGAGACGAAGGCTCGTTTCTTTTCTTCAATCCTCGACCGAATCTACCCCTTGCCCCAAGTTCCAGCACTCAGGGCTCCAGATTCAGGCGCTTCGGATCTTCAGCAATGTCCGGCTCTGACCTACAAGGCCGGTGGATGCCCTCCTCCGTCACAGAGGAGGACGTGCTAAAGCTGAGAGAAGCCAGGTACTTAACCTACGAGATTTCGCATAGGTTGCCTGCCCAAGGGCAAGTTAGTCCTACTCCCAAGCCAGGCGAGAGTGTCGTGTTCGTGTCTCACCTCCTTCGGGGTTTAGGCTTCCCGATGCAACCTTTTGTGAGAGGGCTCATGTTTTACTATGGGCTGGAATTCCATGACTTGGCTCCGGAGTCCATCCTCCATATCTCATCATTCATTGTCGTCTGCGAAGCCTTCCGTCGCACCACCCCTCACTTCGGTTTGTGGCTGAGGGAGTCCTGGACTAGGGGGTGTCCGGATAGCCGGACTATCATCATCGGCCGGACTCCAAGACTATGAAGATACAAGATTGAAGACTTCTTCCCGTGTCCGGATGGGACTTTCCTTGGCGTGGAAGGAAAGCTTGGCAATACGGATATGAAGATCTCCTACCATTGTAACCGACTCTGCGTAACCCTAGCCCTCTCAGGTGTCTATATAAACCGGAGTGTTTTAGTCCGTAGGACGAACAACCATTACAACAATCATACCATAGGATAGCTTCTAGGGTTTAGCCTCCTTGATCTCGTGGTAGATCCACTCTTGTACTACCCATATCATCAATATTAATCAAGCAGGAGTAGGGTTTTACCTCCATCGAGAGGGCCCGAACGTGGGTAAAAACATCGTGTCCCTTGTCTCCTGTTACCATCCGCCTATACGCACAGTTCGGGACCCCCTACCCAAGATCCGCCGGTTTGACACCGACATTGGTGCTTTCATTGAGAGTTCCTCTGTGTCGTTACGGATAGGCTTGATGGCTCCTTCGATCATCAACAACGACATAGTCCAGGGTGAGACTTTTCTCCCAGGACAGATCTTCGTATTCGGCGGCTTTGCACTGCGGGACAATTCGCTTGGCCATCTGGAGCAGATTGAAAGCTACGCCCATGGCCGTCAAGTCAGATTTGGAAGTCTAAACTTCACGGCTGACATCCGCGGAGACTTGATCTTCGACGGATTCGAGCCATAGTCGAGCGCGCCGCACTGTCACGATGGGCATGATTTAGCTCTGCTGCCGGACAGTGCCCTGGTGGCCACACATGAGTCCACTCCGACCCTTAGTCCGGAGCCGACCACGCAGACCGAGTTCGGGTGGCTAGACACCGCCTCGGGGGCTGCAACCTCTACGGCAATGGAGCCGAATACTGACATTGTCCCTTGTAAAGCTCGTGACTCCGAGGTGCCGGACTCCTCGCCGGACTCCGAACCTCCTGCGCCCCTACCAATCGAATCCGATTGGGCGCTGATCATGGAGTTCACTGCTGCGGACATCTTTCAGCACTCACCCTTTGGCGACATCCTGAATTCGCTAAAGTATCTCTCGTTATCAGGAGAGCCCTGGCCGGACTGCGGTTAGGATGGTTGGGATGCGGAGGACGAAGAAATTCAAAGCCACCCACCACCCACTTTGTAGCCACTGTCGACGATCTAATCGACATGCTAGATTATGACTCCGAAGACATCGACGGTATTGACGACGATGCCGGAGACGACCAAGAACCAGCGCCTATGGGGCACTGGAAGACCACCTCGTCATACGACATATACATGGTGGACATCCCAAAGGATGGGAACGGCGAGGATGCAGCGGAGGAAGGCTCCTCCAAGAAACAGCCCAAGCGCCGGTGTCAGTGGCGTCGCTCTAAGTCCCTCCACAGCAAGAATGGAGATTCCAGCACCGGAGATAATAATACCCCAGAGAGTGCCGAAGACAACCCCCTCCAGCAAGATTCAGCACAGGAGGACGGAGAAGCCAGCCCTCACGAGAGAGCGGCAGACGAAGAGGTAGAGGATGATAATTACATGCCTCCCTCCGGAGACGAGGTCAAGCCTCAACGACGACGAATTCGTCATGCCCGAGGATCCCGTCGAACAAGAGCATTTTAAACACAGGCTAATGGCCACGGCGAACAGCCAAAAGAAAAAGCAGCAACATCTTCGAGCTGATCAAGACCTGCTGGCCTACAGATGGACCAAAGTCCTTGCGGCCGAAGAGCATGAACTCGAACGCCCCTCCAAAAGCTACCCAAAACGCAAGTTGCTCCCCCGATTAGAGGAGGAGGCATATAAACCTTCATCACCAGCGCACAATACGGCAGACCGACCACCTCGTGGCCGCGACAGAGAGGCCTCTAGACCCTCCGCCAGAACCGTACCCTGGCATCGCTCGAAAAGCACGAAGCCACGGGGGAATCCGCCGGACTTGCGAGACATATTGGAGGACAAGGCAAGACAATCAAGATCGATCTACCGATCACGTGGGCGCCCCACGATGCGCGACGACTACCATCGCGCCGGATACAGCAACTCCGGCCGGGCCGAACACAGTAGACAAAGCTCGCTCGAGCTACGTCGTGATATTGCCCCAATACAGAGGCGCCGCACACCCACTATGCTTCACAGATGAAGTAATGGATCATCAAATCCCTGAAGGGTTTAAACCCGTGAACATTGAATCCTACGATGGCACAACAGACCCCACGGTTTGGATCGAAGACTATCTCCTTCATATCCACATGGCCCGCGGTGACGATCTTCATGCCATCAAATATCTCCCACTCAAGCTTAAAGGACCAGCTCGGCATTGGATTAACAGCTTGCCAGCAGAGTCAATTGGGTGTTGGGAGGACCTGGAAGCCGCATTCCTTGACAACTTCCAGGGAACATATGTGCGACCACCAGACGCCGATGACCTAAGCCACATAATTCAGCAGCCAGAAGAATCGGCCAGACAGTTCTGGACACGGTTCTTAACAAAGAAAAATCAAATCGTCGACTGTCCGGATGCGGAGGCCCTCGCAGCCTTCAAACATAACATCCGCGACGAGTGGCTGGCCCGGCACCTAGGACAGGAAAAGCCGAAATCCATGGCAGCCCTCACATCACTCATGACCCGCTTCTGCGCGGGAGAGGACAGCTGGCTAGCCCGCAGTAACAACCTCAGCAAAAATTCTGGCAGTCCGGATAACAAGGACCGCAATGGCAGGTCGCGTCACAACAAAAACAAACGCCGCGTTAATGGCGATAACACTGAGGATACGGCAGTTCAGAGGCTCCAAACCCGGTCAGCGGAAAAAGCCATTCAAAAGAACTACTCCGGGTCCGTCCAATTTGGACCGAATACTCGACCGCTCGTGCCAGATACACGGCACCCCCGAAAAGCCAGCCAATCACACCAACAGGGATTGTTGGGTATTCAAGCAGGCAGGCAAGTTAATCGCCGAAAACAATGACAAGGGGCTGCATAGCAACGACGAGGAAGAGACCCGGTCGCCAAACAATAGAGGACAGAAGGGTTTCCCCCCACAAGTGCAGACGGTAAACATGATATACGCAACCCACATACCCAAGAGGGAGTGGAAGTGTGCACTTAGGGACGTATATGCGATGGAGCCAGTCGCCCCAAAGTTCAATCCATGGTCCTCTTGCCCGATCACTTTTGATCGAAGGGACCACCCCACCAGTACCCACCATGGAGGATTCGCCGCATTGGTCTTAGACCCAATCGTCAATGAATTTCACCTCACCAGAGTCCTGATGGACGGCGGCAGCAGCCGGAACCTGTTTATCAGGATACAGTGGGCAAAATGGGCATAGACCCCTCAAGGATTAAACCTACAAAGACGACCTTCAAAGGCGCCATACCAGGTGTAGAGGCCAATTGTACAGGCTCAGTCACACTGGAAGTGGTCTTCGGATCCCCGGATAACTTCCGAAGCGAGGAGTTAATCTTCTACATAGTCATGTTCCGCAGCGGCTATCACGCTCTGCTCGGACGGAACGCGTTTGCAAAGTTCAACGCGGTGCCGCATTACGCATACCTCAAGCTCAAGATGCCAGGCCCTCGAGGAGTCATCACGGTCAACGGAAACACTGAACGCTCCCTCCGAACGGAGGAACACATAGCGGCTCTCGCGGCGGAAGTACAGAGCAGCCTCTTAAGGCAATTTTCGAGTCCGGCCATTAAGCGACTGGACACGACCAAACGCGCCCGAAGTAACCTACAACAAGACCACCTAGCACGTTTTGAGCACGCGTAGCAATGCGGCCCCAACCCCAGCCCCTGCCAAATTGCAAGACTGGTCCTTCGCGTACATCATTACGCTCTGGAGATACCATGGGCATAGGGGGAGGGGCACGGCCACCACAGGCCCAGAATGCGGCTTAACCTCACCAGGGGATCCCAAGTGTGTGGCTCTTTTTATTTTTCTTTTTTTTCTCACGCACAGGACTCCGTTCACCAGAGGCCCTGTCCGGCAGTAGACCTGCCGAACACACGATGCAACAGCCAGGGGAGAAGAAGTGCTACGGCAAGTATCCAGGTGGTCTCCATTACGAGCATTACATCCGTTTTTCATACACCCTTCCTTAGCCTACCCCTGGAGGGGGACATGTTTAATAGTCTTACCCCTTGCTTACCGCACTATTTGTATCATTCTGCATTCATTGCAGAATTCCTTGAATAAACAATGCATCGCTTTTTCGCTTATAATTGCATTTCTTTCTTACATATATGTTCATTTACGACATCTTGCATCCGTACACTTTGGTACGGCCGAATACACCAGGGGCTTAAGTTCCCCGCATTATGGTGATAAGTCCGAACACTTTCACAAGTGCGGCACCCTGAACTTATAGCATTATATGCATCGGCTCCGAATCATGTCTTGGGTCAATAGTTGGGTTTGCCCGGCTCCCATGTTTTGGTACCTTACGTTCCGTTTCATCGGCTAAGGTAGCACTGGGAGAACCACTGCGATTGCGCCCCGGTTGAGCTGGGCGAGCGCCTCAGTGGAGAAAGCTAAAACTGACCGTCATGATAAGGCGAGAGCTGGTCGCTGTTCGAGAGGTCTTTTCGAGTCCCTAAAGACTTATGCCGCTTAGAGCGAGGAACCGGCTTTGTCCGGCCCAGGCATGGATAGCGCCCCGAACTCGGTCTTCCGAACACTAGGGGCTTCGCCGAAATTTAAAATTATCGAATTCTATGGCTAAGTGAGAGTGTTCAAGTATTATAAGTCCGGTTGCCTCGTTCATTGTGTTGAGCGCCTCCCTAGATGGACCCAACAATCGGAACAAGAGTGCTCAAGTTTATCCCGAACACCCCAGCACTCGTGGCATGGGGGCTGAAGCCAATGACTTGCCATCTCTCAGATTTGATAAACGGCCGCACAAAAGGTAATATTTTAAATTAATAAGCGTTGCTTAGCGCATATGAATAAAGTTTTCAGCGCACAGGATAACACATTGCGAGTCTACTCAAATATTACATCTTTGGAGCACTCACCCGCGATCATGCGGGCTCCCTTCAGGACACTCTTATAATACATTTCGGGCGTGCGATACTCCTTGCCCGCCGGCGGCGTGTCCGTTAGAAGCTTCTCAGCATCCATCCTGCCCAGTGCACTTTTGCACGGGCAAGGGCCCGACGGGCACCTTCAATGCAGGCGGAATGCTTGACGACTTCCACCCAGGGACACGCATCCACCAGCCGCTGCACCAGGCCGAAGTAGCTCCCAGGCATGGCCTCCTTGGGCCACAGCCGAACTATGAGGCCCTTCATGGTCTGTTCGGCTACCTTGTGGAGCTCGACCAGCTGCTTCAGCTGGTCGCTAAGGGGCACCGGATGTCCGTCCTCAGCATACAGAGACCAGAAGACCTTCTCCATCGAGCACCCCTCCTCGGCCCGGTAGAAAGCGGCAGCATCGGACACGCTGCGAGGCAGATCTGCAAACGCTCCTCGAGAGCTCCGAATTCGGGTAAGTAACAGGTAATTCACATTCACATGCTTGCTTTGCATGAAAAATGCCTTACCCGCCGCTATTTTCGTCACCGCCTCGATTTCCTGGACGGCCTTGTGGGCTTCGGCCTTAGCGGCTCTGGCACTCTCAAGAGCCGATGCAAGCTCGGACTCTCGAGTCTTCAAGTCGCGCTCCAAACTCTCATGCTTTTCCACGAGAGCCTGGAGCTCTTGCTGCACCTCCGCCACCCGTGCCTCCTGCTTCTCTCACTCGGCTCGTTCCGCGGCCGCATTGCAATCGGCCGCGGACACGGCCTCCTTCAGGGTCGCCACCTCGTTCGTGGCACCTGGATTACCCATGTTGTCCTTGTTATTTCTCTTGCAACCAAAATCCTTTTCTATAAGGTACATACTTAATATGGTGTTACTCACCTTCCTTGTCCTCGAGTTGCTTCTTGGCACGGCCGAGCTCACTCTCGGACTGCTCGAGGTTCTGCTTCAAAGCATCGACCTTCGTAGTCAGTGCGGCAAAAGTCAGTAGCGCAGCCTGCAATCCCATATTGACATATTTTTTAGACCTCCTGCGTATATCTTTTTAGATCCTTAGTCCGGCTTTTCTTTCAGAACACCGAACCGAGCATCAGGGGCTACTATCTATGTGGTATTATATTACATATTTTAAATTTCTTACCTCAAAGCCTGTTAGAAGGCTGCTGCAGGCTTCGGTCAGCCCGCTCTTGGCGAGCTGAACCTTCTGAATCACCGCACTCATGATAGTGCGGTGTTCTTCCTCGATGGAAGCGCCGTTGAGCGCCTCCAACAAGTTATCCGGCGCCTTCGGTTGGACGGGGGCCGCCGGTGTCACAGTCTTGCCGTTCTTACGAAGGGGCCGCTTGCCGGACTCCGGAACCACTGCAGGTTCCGGTGCGAAGTCTGGGAGGTTGCCCTGAGGCACCTCCGGAGCCTCCCCCTCCTGGCGGGTCCCCTCCTGGGATCCCACCTCGGCGTCATCAGCATCACGAGGGGTGGAGGCGATCGGAAGGGAATCCATATCTGACGTAGCCAAGGACCCGATCGACGAAGCGGGAAGATCGTCCTTGGCCGGACTACAGGTTGTATGCGGCATTAGAAGGCCACCACGTGGCAACAAGAGAAATGGTAAATCATCAAGGAAGTCAGACACTTACGATCTTGCCAGGGGCTTGGTCCTTGAGGGCCACTCCTCGTCGCCATCGTCGGCGTTGGCGGAGCAGTCCGGAGGAAGGGTCCGTCCTTTCTTGGACCCTTCGGCCGCCCTCGTTGGGGAGGGCTTCCTCTTCTTCTCTCCCCCCGCTGGGGAAGAGGCCTCTTTCTCCTCCTCCTCGGGGGAGGAGTCCGCCTCGGAGTCATCGGACGATGAGTCCGATACCACCTGGCGCCGGGAACTCCTTCGGGTTCCCGTGGCCTTTTTCTTGGCCTTCTTCTCCGGCACCACGTAAAGTGCCGGGACCAGCAGCCCCGTCAAACGGGTGTCCGCGGGATCTTCTGGAAGGGGAGCCGGACAGTTAACCTATCCGAACGTCTTCTGCCAGTCCTGTTAAAGGCATCGGGAGTTTAGATCCCACATAGAGTCAAACTATGAGAGAAATGAGTATCCCATAAAGGATAACATAGCTTACCTCGCTGGACGGGCGCTGCGTGCTGAATCCGCGATCTTCAGTTGCAGATGCGGGGGCTTCTCCGCCCTTGAACAGCACCCTCCATGCAGCTTCGTACGTCGTGTCAAAGAGCCCGCTCTAGGTCCGGTGCTGTGCCGGATCAAACTCCCACAAATTGAAGGCCCGTTGCTGGCAGGGGAGAATCCGGCGGACGAGCATGACCTGGATCACGTTGACCAGCTTAAGCTTCTTGTTCACCAGGGTCTGGAGACAAGACTGGAGTCCGGTCAGCTCCTCCGAACTACCCCATAGCAAGCCCTTCTCTTTCCAGGAGGTGAGCTGCATGGGGGTACCAGATCTGAACTCGGGGGCCGCTGCCCATTTAGGGTCACGTGCCTCGGTGATGTAGAACCACCCCGATAGCCACCCTTTGATGGATTCCACGAAGGCACCCTCAAGCCAAGTGACGTTGGGCATTTTGCCCACCATGGCGCCTCCGCACTCCGCTTGGACGCCCTTCACCACCTTCGGCTTGACATTGAAGGTCTTTAGCCACAAGCCGAAGTGGGGCTGGATGCAGAGGAAGGCCTCGCACACGATGATAAATGCCGAGACGTTGAGGATGAAGTTTGGCGCCAGATCGTGGAAGTCCAGGCCGTAGTAGTACATGAGCCCCCGGACGAAGGGGTGAAGTGGGAAGCCCAGTCCGCGGAGGAAGTGGGGAAGAAATACGACCCTCTCATGGGGCCGGGGGGTGGGGATGAGCCTTCCCTCGTCGGGCAGCCGGTGTCTGATGTCGCCGGACAGGTATCCGGCGCTGCGAAGCTTCTCGATGTGCCCCTCCGTGACGGAGGAGGCCATCCACTTGCCTCTCGCTCCGGACATGGCTGGAGAAGGTTGAGGCGAGATGTGCGGACTTGGGCGCTGGAGCTCAAGTGCGCGGAGATGGATAAGCAAAGGAGGAAGAAGGTGTAGATAAAAAAGGTGGATCCTTATCCCCTTTTATATGGGCGGACGAAGACTATGCGTCCCAACCTGGTAAAACTCGCTTATCTCCCAAGCGCCACAATCAATGGCACGGTTGGGTTACCCACGTCGGTATTGATGGGAATCCCGGAATAAGGGGAACACGATCTCTGCTTCGACAAGACGTGCCAAGGAAACCGCTTCACTAAACGCGCTGAGGTGGTATAATAAAAACGATTCAAGTAAAGGCTTGGTAGTGGTGTGACGTCACGCCACAAAATACGTCAGCAGATTGAACTTGTGTACATATTATTCTCTCTATGGTGGTATGTGGAATTTATTTTACAGAGCCGGACACTATCCTGGTGTTCACAATCTTCTATGAATTATTCGGAGGAGGAACCCGCCTTGCAATGCCGAAGACAATATGCGCGCCGGACTCGTCGTCATTGAAGCCTGGTTCAGGGGCTACTGAGGGAGTCCTGGACTAGGGAGTGTCCGGATAGCCGGACTATCATTATCGGCCGGACTCCAAGACTATGAAGATACAAGATTGAAGACTTCGTCCCGTGTCCGGATGGGACTTTCCTTGGCGTGGAAGGCAAGCTTGGCAATATGGATATGAAGATCTCCTACCATTGTAACCGACTCTGTGTAAACCTAGCCCTCTCCGGTGTCTATATAAACTGGAGGGTTTTAGTCCGTAGGACGAACAACCATTACAACAATCATACCATAGGCTAGCTTCTAGGGTTTAGCCTCCTTGATCTCTTGGTAGATCCACTCTTGTACTACCCATATCATCAATATTAATCAAGCAGGAGTAGGGTTTTACCTCCATCGAGAGGGCCCGAACCTGGGTAAAAACATCGTGTCCCTTGTCTCCTGTTACCATCAGCCTAGACGCACAGTTCGGGACCCCCTACCCGAGATCCGCCGGTTTTGACACCGACAGTGGCTCAAAACCTTCAACGTGGAGTCGAAGATGGTTGAGGGGCGTCATGCAGAGTGCGGCGGGGCGATTATAAGCAAGAGGGCCGATGCTCCATGGCCCGAGGGCTCTTTTCAGGAGGAGCTCGATCTGTGGCAACAGGAGTTGTTCTATCTCACCGCCCTCCAGGGGCAGCAGGCAGAAGCTACCGCCCGCTTTTTGCTCGGGCCCTCCACAACGGCTGACGTCATGGGTCAACAAAGGGCTTGACTGGGGGCCGTCCAAAGACGTACCCCTATTGCAGGGCCGGATTCGAGACCTCCAAGAGAGGGAGATTAATCTGGTCGTAGTGATGCAGGTTATGCTGATTCGGCGTCTTCTGCCCTACAAACGTCGCCCCCTCCGCCTGTGGGAATTCAATCCGGAGGGACCACGAGCTCTTCAACACTTCATGGGTACGACACCCGTGGAGATGTACAAATTGTTCTTCGGATAACAAGAGGTGTGTCCGGAATTGACCGAGGAGGCCAGCTTAAGCTGCCATCGCTCGGATACTCAAGTAAGTAGCCCTGTGTCCGGACATACCGTTTGTTTGCATATCTTGGATTTGCCCTTTAACCAATCGTCCTTTGAACAGGAGTGGATAGCGCAAGCAAAACTGATACGTTGTCCGGCCCCCCTCCTGGAGACCGCGCCGGATCCCATGTTGGTCTAGATGCTGGAGGTTGCGCCCTCAGAGGAGGGCGAAGGGGAGAACAGAGAAATTACCGCCTCTACTAAGGAGGCTTTCGAGAAAGGGAGGATCGAGAATCCCTCCTTCCAGGGGAAGAAGAGGACCGCTTCCGAAGATTCGGAGGCCAAGGCCTCAAAGCGGGGGAAGAAATCTTCACCAGAGGGTCCTGCGCCAGGAGAAGCCCCGGCCGCACTATCTCCCCTAATGAATTAGCCCTCCAGCGAGCCGTAAGTAGAAAAAGGGGAGTTTTGTAATAAGGGACATCCCTATTTCTTCTTCTGAGGATAACCGAAGTTTTTACCTTGTAGTTCTGATCTCCGCCCTTCTCAGCTGAGCTCATCTTTGGGGGACCTTCGCCCAGAGATGATGGAGAGCGAGACACCTCCATCTGCCACACCGCCAGGCGGGGCGGACGACCCTGAGGTGTCGTCGCGGAGGGTCTCCCCGAGTCCCGCAGAGCCGGAGAGTTCGGCACCAATTGATGTGCGGCCGAGGGAGCTGAAAAATCTGCTCGAGAGGGCGTCTATCTCAGAAGATCACTGTACATTAATGAGTATGGTGATTGAAAGAATTTCATCCGCTAAGAGCGGGTTGCATGATGCTGTCAGAAGTTTACTGGCGGGGTTTGAGGTACGTAAAAATGACATGCCTTTTGACAGTTTTGCACATAGAGTGCACCCTGTATAGATAGTAGCCCCTAAGACTCGGTACATTGTCAGAAGTGACAGCGTGCCGAGGATCATAATCTTAGTTTTAATATGTCGCCATTCCCATTCAGGGAGCGGAGCTTTCGGTGGCCAGCCGGACTGATAGAGTTGTCGAACTGAAGCGGCAACTGGATGTTGCGGATGCGGACATCGCGCTGGTCAATAGACGACTTGACGAGTCACAAGGTAGGTTGTTTCTCCGTGGTCACCTAGTAAGGGAGCTGACGCCCACTCCTTACAACATGTATGCTTGATGCAGATGGTGTCGCTGCAATGGAGGACCTTCGGGCAGAGCTTGCTCGAGCCAAGGAGCAGGCCAGAAGGAGTGATGCGGCTGCCTCGAAGGCAGCCGAAGAGTTAAAAACCGAAAAGGTTGCTCACTGCCGAAGCAGGGAGGAGATGGCCAGAATGGCCATGAAGCTGAAGGATGTTACCGACCGCTATGAGGTTCTTGAAAAAGAACGCCAAGCGGAGCAAGAGGACCTGAAGAAGGCCACCGCCGAAGCCAAGGATGCCCGTTCTGCAATGAGGGCTATAAAGGAGGAGCTGCGTCAGGCCGGAGACATTGCGGCTGGAAAGCCCTTTCTGCTGCGCAGGAAGTTCACAGATCAGAAGTATGCTCAGCTAGGCCAGCTGTGGGGTGCGGAGGATCCTTATCTAGATTTGGCGGCGAGTGCGGCGGATCCGGAGCCAAAAGAATCACGAGATGGAAGAGCTGTTTTGGTCTCAATTCCACAGTCCAGAGCGTTCACTTCCGTTGACCGATTGGTTGGCTGAGTGGGCTGAGCTGAATAGATTGTCCGGACTTGCCATGACGGATGTAGTGGCTCATCTGTGGCCGGATAGGCCCAAGCAGAAGAGTTATTTTGGCTTATTGCAGCAATTCCTTGGGGCGGTGCCGCATATCAAGGCGATGCAGCGGTCGGTATGCATAGAGGGTGCACGGACCCGTGTTAAGACATACTGGGCGGAGATGGATGCCACCGCTGTTGCATCCCGGGGTTCGGACGAGAGCCGGTTACCCGCCGAGCACTATTTTGGAGAAGTCCTGCAAGGCGCTCGTTTAATAGAGTCGCAGTGCTCAAAAAATGTTATGTTCAAATGACATGTATGATTTATGAAACGATATTCATAATATAAGTGCTTTTTATGCTTGTGCGTTCAAGTATTGAAATATCTCCTGTGCGGCCGTTAATGTATACCTGTATATAAACTGAAAGATGGCAGTCTTCGGCTTCAGCCCCCACGCACATGGTGCGGGGGTGTTTGCAGAAATAGCGCATTTTCACACTTAATCCAACGTCTTGGTCCTGTGAAGGAGGTGGTAGCGTAGCAAACTAGGCAGCCAGACTATAATGCTTTATCACTTTCACTTAGCCATAGGAGTTCGAAGGTGGGGCTACGATATAGCACCTAGGGGCACCGCTTTCTCCGAATTCGGGGCGCGTATGCGCCTGACCGGGAAACGGTCCTTCGTCAAAGCGGGGGAATTCTAGACATTCCGGTAGTCGATCGAGTGGTTGACCAGTCTCTTGCTATATCATGACAGTCAGTTTTCGGCTTTCTCTACTGAGGTGCTCGCCCGGCCGAACCGGGGCACAATCGCAGTAGTTCTCCTGGTGCCGCGTTAGCCGATGATACGGAACGTAAGGCAACAAAACACAAGAGCCGGGCAAACCCAACATTTGACCAAAGACATGATTCGGAGCTGATGCATATAAGGCCTAACTCGAGACGCCAAACACTCCCTAAGGTATTCGGTCTTTATGATAACGGGCAGAACAATGCCCTTAGCCCCTAGTGTCCAGGTACGGGCGAAAATTTCTAACGCGGCTGATGCCAAAACGCCAGCGTCCTCATCGGTTATGGTAGGAAACCGGGGGATGTGTATCAACAAGAGACAGTAAGAAAGGTTTATGCAGGGTCTTAATCTGAAAAGAATCCTTGCAGCGGGTCCCTGCTGCACGTCTACGCCTGTGTCTCCGTTGTGCTGTATCCTGGACGGGTGTAGCACGCTGTTCATCTGTAAAAGAGAAGAACTTAGTTTGGAAAGATATCGTGCAAGAAATGTATTTAAAATAGAGCATGAAAGAATGAATGAAGTTGAGCTTTTATTGGCTCTCATTGTTCATGCTCACAGCCCCTTGTAAAGGGGTATGCGGCTAGGAAGCCCCTAGTTTATTTATGCCGGACTCGCCTAGCCGTTTCCGTGGTCTTAAGCGACCTTTCAAAGAGATAATGCCGTGTGGACCGGGCATTTTAAGTGTAAGAGACGCGTAATGCGGTATTGCGTTAAAGCGGGCGAAAGCTTCACGTCCCAATAGTGCTTGATGGCTACTTTTAAATGGGGCGATATGGAAGATTAGCTTTTCGCGACGGAAGTTGTCGGATGAACCGAACACAACTTCTAGTAGTAAGGAGCCCGTGCTATTGGCGTAAGGGCCTGGCATCGCTCCTTTGAAGGAAGTGCTGCTATGGCGAATTTTGATAGGGTCTATCCCCATCCTGCGGATTGTGTCCAGATATAACAGGTTTAAATCGCTGCCGCCATCCATTAGGACTTGTGTAAATTGTAGTCCGTCGATTATAGGATCCAATATCAAAGCAGTCCATCCTGCGTTTCGAATGCTTCTGGAGTAATCCAGATGGTCGAAAGTAATTGGTTTTGACATCCAATCTCGGGATTCCGCCGGGGTGGACCGTGCGGCGCGTACTTTAGCAGGTGCCGCACTATTGTTCCGTATTATCACGTGAAGTGAGTTTACAGTTTTGACTTCTTGTGGGAAAGTCTTTTGTTTTCCGGCGCTCTACTTGTGGGGTTCGTCATCGTCTTCGCTTTGTGTGTCGAGCCCCTTGTGTTCGGCGTTAAGTCGGCCGGACTGTTTGAAGACCCAACAATCTCGGTGGGTATGGTTCGCAGGCTTCCCGGGGGTACTGTGGATTTGACATATCCTATCCAAAATTTTGTTTAGGTTGGATAGCTCGTCACTGTTGTCCTTAATAGGCAGTGTTTTGTTGTTCAGCCGAGAGCTTTTGAACCCGGCATTGACCGTCGTGCTCTTTGGGCCATTTTCTTTACTCCGGCGCTGATCTTTTCTGCGTCATGATTTCCCATTTCCATCTCTAACCTCGGATGTACTCGGGTCGCTGGTGCTGCATCTTGCCAGCCAGCTATCTTCTCCCGCGCAAAAGCGGGTCATGAGGTTCGTTAGCGCGGCCATTGTTCTTGGTTTCTCCTGGCCAAGGTGTCTGGCGAGCCATTCGTCTCGGACATTATGTTTAAAAGCTGCTAAGGCTTCGGCGTCCGGACAGTCGACTATTTGGTTCTTTTTGGTGAGGAACCTGTTCCAGAATTTGCGTGCTGACTCTCCGGGTTGTTGAGTTATGTGACTTAAATCGTCTGCATCTGGTGGGTGGACATAAGTCCCCTGAAAATTTGCTCTAAACGCATCCTCGAGCTCTTTCCAACTTCCAATAGTATTTTCTGGGAGGCTTTTGAGCCAATGCCGAGCTGGCCCTTTGAGCTTGAGGGGTAGGTATTTTATGGCATGGAGATCGTCTCCTCTAGCCATATGTATGTGTAGGATGTAGTCCTCAATCCAGACTCCGGGGTCTGCTGTTCCGTCGTATGCCTCTATGTTTACGGGCTTAAAACCCGCTGGAAATTCATGATCCAGTACCTCATCGGTGAAACATAGTGGGTGTGCGGCGCCCCTGTATTTAGGTGTGTCGTTATCTTCGAATACTCGGCGTGTTGTGTTGCTTCCTGGAGCCCCCTTTTTTGGCCCATAAATAGACCTGACCGGGCCATCGTTTTTGCGCGGATCTTTATGTGTATCATGTGCCGGCTTGTGTGCGGCGCCGCTTGCCGCTCTTAGCCTGTCATCTGGTTGTCTATCCAGCCAGGCGGCCTCTTTGCTTTTTGATTGTGGTGGCTCAACGGCCTCCTCATCGAATTCGGGCAATAGCTTGCGCTTCGGATAGCTCTTTGCTTGGTGACTATTGCCGTATTTGTCTGCGGTCTTGAGTACTTTGCTCCATCTCATTCTGAGTACGTCTTCGACTGTTTTGAGCTTCCGCTTCTGCTTCTTCGAACTTCTTGCAGTGGCGACGAGCCTTTTGTGAAATTCTTATGCTCCGGTGTGAAGGAAATATGCCCTAGAGGCAATAATAAAGTTATTATTTATTTCCTTATATCATGATAAATGTTTATTATTCATGCTAGAATTGTATTAACCGGAAACATGATACATGTGTGAATACATAGACAAACATATAGTCACTAGTATGCCTCTACTTGACTAGCTCATTAATCAAAGATGGTTATGTTTCCTAACCATAGACATGTGTTGTCATTTGATTAATGGGATCACATCATTAGAAGAATGATGTGATTGACATGACCCATTCCGTTAGCCTAGCACTTGATCGTTTAGTATACTGCTATTGCTTTCTTCATGACTTATACAAAGTTCCTACAACTATGAGATTGTGCAACTCCCGTTTACCGGAAGAACACTTTGTGTGCTACCAAACGTCACAACGTAACTGGGTGATTATAAAGGTGCTCTACAGGTGTTTCCGAAGGTACATGTTGGGTTGGCATAATTCGAGATTAGGATTTGTCACTCCGATTGTCGGAGAGGTATCTCTGGGCCCTCTCGGTAATACTCATCACCTATGCCTTGCAAGCATGTAACTAATGAGTTAGTTATGAGATGATGTATTACATAACGAGTAAAGAGACTTGCCGGTAATGAGATTGAACTAGGTATTGGATACCGACGATCAAATCTCGGGTAAGTAACATACCGATGACAAAGGGAACAAAGTATGTTGTTATGCGGTTTGACCGATAAAGATCTTCGTAGAATATGTAGGAACCAATATGGGCATCCAGGTCCCGCTATTGGTTATTGACCGAGAATGGTTCTAGGTCATGTCTACATAGTTCTCGAACCCGCAGGGTCCGCACGCTTAACGTTTCGATGATAGTTTTATTATGAGTTTATAAGTTTTGATTTACCGAAGGTTGTTCAGAGTCCCAGATGAGATCACGGACATGACGAGGAGTCTCGAAATGGTCGAGACATAAAGATTGATATATTGGACGACTATATTCGGACACCAGAAAAGTTCCGGGTGATTTTGGAGAAAACCGGAGTGCTGGGGGGGGGGGGGGTTACCGGAACCCCCCGGGAGAGTATTGGGCCTATGGGCCTTAGGGGAAAGGAGGGAGGGGCGGCCAGCATGGGCCGCGCACCCCCTCCCCCCTCTGGTCCGAATTGGACTAGGAGGGGGGGCGGCGCCCCCCCCCCTTCCTTCCCCCTCTCCCCCTTCCTTCCCCCTCCTAGTAGGAGTAGGAAAGGAGGAGTCCTACTCCTACTAGGAGGAGGATTCCTCCTCCCTTGGCGCTCCCAAAGGGGCCGGCCGGCCTCCCCCCTCCCTCCTTTATATACGAGGGCAGGGGGCACCCCATAGACACACAAGTTGATCTACGGATCGTTCCTTAGCCGTGTGCGGTGCCCCCCTCCACCATATTCCACCTCGGTCATATCATCGCGGAGTTTAGGCGAAGCCCTGCGCCCGTAGAACATCATCATTGTCACCACGCCGTCGTGCTGACGGAACTCATCCCCGACGCTTTGCTGGATTGGAGCCCGGGCGTCGTCATCGAGCTTAACGTGTGCTGAACACAGAGGTGCCGTACGTTCGGTGCTTGGATCGGTCGGATCATGAAGACGTACGACTACATCAACCGCGTTGTCATAATGCTTCCGCTTTCGGTCTACGAGGGTACGTGGACACACTCTCCCCTCTCGTTACTATGCCATCACCATGATCTTGCGTGTGCGTAGGAAATTTTTTGAAATTACTACGTTCCCCAACACGGTGATGTGTCCGGCGTGAGATCGTCTGGACTGTTGTTTTCGCCGGGGATGGGTTGCTTGTCCAATTCATCCCGTTTGGATGGTTGCTTGGTTGCATGTTCGTCGTCCACTAGTTGGCGCTGCTCTACGGCTGGGTCATTATTGGTGCTGTTGTTATCGAGGCGAGACTTCGGGCGGCGCTTGCATCGTCGTTTTGGTTGCTTCACCGCGTCCCGTTGTTCCTCGTTATCACTTCCTTTTGGTGTATCCACCATGTATATGTCATGAGTTGAGGTGGCTTTCCAGTTCCCCGTAGGCGCTGGTTCTTGGTCGTCTCCGGCATCGTCGTCCGTACCGTCGATGTCTTCGGAGTCGAAGTCTAGCATGTCGGTTAAATTGTCGACAGTGGCTATAAAGTGGGTGGTGGGTGGGCTTTGATTTTCTTCGTCGTCCGCATCCCAGCCATCCTGACCGCAATTCGGCCAGGGCTCTCCTGATAGCGAGAGATACTTTAGCGAATTTAGGATGTCGCCAAAAGGTGAGTGTTGAAAGATGTCTGCGGCGGTGAACTCCATGATCGGCGCCCAATCGAATTCGATTGGAGGGGGCGCGGGAGGTTCGGAGTCCGGCGAGGAGTCTGGCACCTCGGAGTCACGAGCCTCGCCAGGGACAAAGTCAGTATTCGGCTCCATCGCCATAGAGGTTACAGCCCCCGAGGCGGTGTCCAGCCACCCGTCCTCGATCTGGGCAGCCGGCTCCGAATTGAGGATTGGAGCGGACTCGTGTGCGGCCTCCAGGGCACTATCCGGCAGCAGAGTTAAATCATGCCCGTCGTGACAGTGCGGCGCGCTCGGCTGTGGCTCGAATCCGTCGAAGATCAAGTCTCCGCGAATGTCAACCGTGAAGTTAAGGCTTCCAAATCTGACCTGATGGCCAGGGGCGTAGCTTTCAATCTGCTCCAGATGGCCAAGCGAATTGGCCCGCACTACAAAGCCGCCGAATACGGAGATCTGTCCGGGAAGAAAAGTCTCACCCTAGACTGTGTCGTTGTTGATGATCGAAGGAGCCATCAAGCCTATCGGTGATGACACAGAGGAACTCTCAATGAAAGCACCAATGTCGGTGTCAAGACCGGCGGATCTCGGGTAGGGGGTCCCGAACTGTGCGTCTAGGCGGATGGTAACAGGAGTCAAGGGACACGATGTTTTTACCCAGGTTCGGGCCCTCTCGATAGAGGTAAAACCCTACTCCTGCTTGATTGATATTGATGATATGGGTAGTACAAGAGTGGATCTACCACGAGATCAAGGAGGCTAAACCCTAGAGTCTAGCCTATGGTATGATTGTCGTTCGTCCTATGGACTAAAACCCTCTAGTTTATATAGACACCGGAGAGGGCTAGGGTTACACGGAGTCGGTTACAATGGTAGGAGGTCTACATATCCGTATTGCCAAGCATGCCTTCCACGCCAAGGAAAGTCCCATCCGGACACGGGACGAAGTCTTCAATCTTGTATCTTCATAGTCGTGGAGTCCGGCCGATGATGATAGTCCGACTATCTGGACACCCCCTAGTCCAGGACTCCCTCAATGGGGATTGTGTGGAGAAGACAAAAAAGGAGAAAGTCTCACATTGACGAGGCTAATCAACGGGCTATGGAGATGCCCATCAATTGATGTCAACATGAGGAGTAGGGATTGCCATGCAATAGATGCACTAGAGCTATGAATGCTCAACAAAAGAAAACTAGTGGGTATGCATCCAACTCGCTTGCTCACGAAGACCTAGGCCATTTTGAGGAAGCCCATCATTGGAATATACAAGCCAAGTTCTATAATGAAAAATTCCCACTAGTATAAAAAGACAACTTTATGAGACTCACTATCATGAAGATCTTGGTGCTACTTTGAAGCACAAGTGTGGTAAAAGGATAGTAGCATTGTCCCTTCTCTCTTTTTCTCTCATATTTTTTTATTTGGGCCTTTCTGTTTCTTTTTTTTGGCCTCCCCTTTTTTTCGTCCGGAGTCTCATCCCGACTTGTGGGGGAATCATAGTCTCCATCATCCTTTCCTACCTTGGGACAATGCTCTAATAGTGATGATCATCACACTTTTATTTTTCTTACAACTCAACAATTACAAATCGATACTTAGAACAAAGTATGACTCTATATAAATGCCTCCGGCGGTGTACCGGGATGGTGCAATGAATCAAGAGTGACATGTATGAAAAATAATGCATGGTGGCTTTGCCACAAATACGATGTCAACTACATGATCATGCAATGGCAATATGACAAAAGTAATGTATGTCATGATGATGATGGAAGTTACATGGCAATATATCTCGGAATGGCTATGGAACTGCCATGATAGGTAGGTATGGTGGCTGTTTTGAGGAAGATATAAGGAGGTTTATGTTTGATAGAGCGTATCGTATCACGGGGTTTGGATGCACCAGCGAAGTTTGCACCAACTCTAAAGGTGAGAAAGGGCAATGCACGGTACCGAAGAGGCTAGCAAAGGCGGAAAGGTGAGAGTGCGTATAATCCATTGAATCAACATTAGTCAAAAGAACTCATATACTTATTGCAAAAATTTAGAAGTCATCAAAAACCAAGTACTACGCGCATGCTCCTAGGGGGATTGATTGGTGGGAAAAGACCATCTCTCGTCCCCGACCGCCACTTATAAGGATGCACAAGCCAGGTACACTTCATGTTTCAAATTTGTTACACAACTTTAACCATACGTGCATGCTACGGGACTTGCAAACTTCAACACAAGCATTTCTCAAATTCACAATTACTCAACTAGCACGACTTTGATATTATCACCTCCATATCTCAAAACAATTATCAAGCATCAGTCTTATCTTAGTATTCAATTCACTCAAAAAAAGTTTCACATATCTTGAATACCAAGTATATTTACATTAAGCAAATTACCATGCTATTTAAGACTCAAAATAATATAAGTGAAGTATGAGAGTTCATCTATTTCTTCAAAATAAAACTACCACCATGTTCTAAAAGATATAAATGATGCACTAGAGCAAATGACAAACTACTCCGAAAGATATAAGTGAAGATCAATGAGTAGCTAAATAATTATGCAACTAGGCAAAGACTCTCTCTCATTTAATAATTTCAGATCTTGATACTTTATTCAAACAGCAAGCAAAGCTAAATAAAACTACATTGCAAGGATAGCACAACTCATGTGAAGAAGCAAAAACTTAGGCTCAACCGATACTAACCGATAGTTGTTGAAGAAGAAAGGTGGGATGCCTACCGGGGCATCCCCAAGCTTAGATGCTTGAGACTTCTTGAAATATTATCTTGGGGTGCCTTGGGCATCCCCAAGCTTGAGCTTTTATGTCTCCTTAATTCCTCTCATATCATGGTTTCTCTTTTTATCAAAAGCTTCATTCACAACAAACTCAACAAGAACTCGTGAGATAGATTAGTATAAACCAATGCAAAACCTTATCATTTTCTACTGTAACAAATCACTTAAATAATTATTCAACATTGCATACTAAATGCCTCTGCATATTTAATACTCCTATCTTCAAATAGAATCATTAAACAAGCAAAAAATTGCAAACAATGCAACCATAACAGCAATATGCCAAAACAGTACAGTCTGTAAAGAATGCAATAGTCATCATACTTCCCTAACTCCACAAATTATGAACTAAAATTCCCACTGTAATAAATTTATCAGAGCTCAATATGCAAAAAGATTCAACATTATACCACTCTCTGACTTTTCTAGAGAATTTTTGCAACAGCGGTAAACTTTCTGTTTTTCAAACAGCAACATGTATACTAGCAAAATAAGCATGGCAAAGGCTATCCTTGACTTTTTTTATTGAAACTAAAGATGCAAAACATCTATCTATTATATTATTAAAACAACAGAAAAGGAACGGTAGAAATTAACCGGTGTAAAGTTATAGTATTTCAACGGCTGAGATCCACCAGGTGAAATATGCATATGCAATTGACTACCCGTACAATCACAAGCATGCACGAGATGGACTGCATATGGGCACACATATGTATTGTGAGTCCAATACAATTACGTGTGTGCTGCATGTCCCAATTGGAAAGTAAAAAGGCAAAACAAATAATAAGATATTTTTAGAACGACGGACAGCTGAGAATTATCAGCTAAAGTCTCCGTACAAGATATTGGCTTCGGAGATAAAAGCACTAGCACGGACCGGATGAACAATTACGTACTGTCCGAGTCCAGTACAATTAGTATGAGCCCTACGTGTGCTGCATGTCCGGATTGGAAAGCAAAAAGGGTAAATAAAAAAAATAAAGTGCTTACAGTACAGGCTACTACTACTAATCCCATGAGGTGTACCTGCAATCAACGAACATGGTAAATTGAGTAATTTATTTATGGGCTTCATACACGCTGTGACCTAATGGCTTGGCGACATGGATGTAGGGATTGAATGGGATAGGTAAGTCAAATTATTTTCTGAAATTTTTTGTGCTAATTCAAAAGTATTTTAAAATTGATATACATATACTTCGTTGAATTTCTCGGTTTATTACAATAACTCTGATAAAAAAAGTTGACATGTCCTTAAAAACTTTGGCACCATATACAATTGAATAAATACTTATTAATTGATCACGGTGATAGCTATTCATACGCCAGATTCTTCTAATTTCTAATAATATGTTTTGTGATAATCATTTTTTTGTTAAATGTCGGGTTAAAATGAAGTACTAACAAGCCGAGCAAACAACATATTTGCATGGCAAGATGTGTTATGTATTATTAGATATATACGTCGTATCTGATAATAATTTTGAGATATTTTTAAGATGTTAGATCAAAAATCAATTGCCGGTCGTGATGATAATGAATTATCTATCAAATATTTTACACATGTTAAATATAAGATAACCGGCGTTGTGCCCGCGCATTTGCGCGGCTAGATTGACTATATATATATTTTGTGTCGAATTTGTTTCCATGCCAACTATGTGTCCTCTCTCTCAAGTATTATCTGACTTAATTAATTTTCTACTAACCATATATCATATAAATATCATAGTTTTAAATAGCGCGCTAAGCATCTTAGCGCTGGACCTCTTCCAAATGCTATAGCGTGCTATAGCGGAGCTATAGCGCGCTATTTAAAATGTTTGTTCATTTGTTTGGACCAAAGTCTCTTAGCGCAAGACCTTTTGTAAACGCTATAGCGTGCTATAGCGAAGCTATAGCGGTCTATTTGAAACAGTGATAAATATACTGAAGTCAAACGCAAGTCTCCAGGAAACTTGATCGTTATAGTACCGAGTACATTATTGTTTGTTGATAAAAATAACTTGTAGACTTCAATATCATATCAACCCTCATGTTTCTGAGAAATTCTCCACCAAGAATTAAATCTAAACATGAATGGATTCTAGGCACCAATTCTTCTCTTCTCGTGTTAAACCAAAATGTATGCAAAAATGATTCTACCATGATTAATCTTACAGTTACATATTTCATCACGTGTGGACAAATGTCATGCCTTTTTTTGTCAATGATTTTTCCATGATAAGTGACGTATAGTTAACTAAAAATAACCATTCATTTATATATTTTACTGTGTGTTTGACGGCAACGATGCGTGCTTATGGTATTTTTTGTATTGTGTTTTCTTTCTGAACCTCCTATCACATGCCATGTTTGGGCGTGCTCATGTGTGTGCATGCCTTCATTAGATCGTACGGAAATGCATGAGGAAAGAACACAATCTATTTTAACAAACCTGATACCTTGGGCGTTTGGTTCAAACAATTCTTTTGATGGACCTTCATTTGTAAACTTGGGGTCAAATCATGTGATTAGAAAATAATGGGAGTGCAAGGGATGCAAATTGCAGTTACACAGTGAGTCGTCAAATCCTCCCTCCAAGGTCATCTGTGGCATGCCAGGCTTGCGCCTGTGTTTGTGGTGTTTGGGGTTGCCCTCCATCCTCGCTATGGTCATCAAATTTTGTTGCCTATCACGAAATCGATAACAGCATAGTGGACCTGAATCATGGGCTTTCGACACCATAGACCTTGACATAGATTCAGGACACCTTGTGTGCTCGTCTTCTGCGCCGGTGCTAGATCACTATCATCTTTGGAGCTCATCACATAATTTATGTTTGGTCGTTTCAGGGGTTGCTGCCATCTTCAGATCCAATCCGGCTTCTAGTTCCCACCGAATAACCTTTAATTTGTGTGCTTCTCCAGTTTTCTGACCATGCACAAAATCTAGACGCGAGATAACTTCCACTGGTGGAATACTATTTGCTGATGCTTTGTATACATCAGTGACACGCTTATCCAATATTTTAATGGATCCAAGAATATAGCTGGCTCCAGCGACCTCAACATGCACGTACGACATCGGCTATTTTTTTGCGCCGTCCGCTGCGATAATCAATCAGAATGGAGTCAGGTTTGTCTTGTCATCGCGTATATCTAAGAAAAAGACACCATATATATAGGTGTATGCATTTTTCAAGAATACAATGGTCCCCCAATGAAGAACATAATTGCAGTTGACAATATAGGTTTGAAGTCTAAGAAATTCATAGTTGATATCCTGCTGAATGGTGCATAGCGGGGCCAAGGATCGGTGGTGGCGGCCTGGCACCAGTGTTGTTGTTGTCTGACCTTGTTCGAGGCCGGGGCCAGCGTGCACCCAGGTCTCATCTTTCCGGCCGTCAGCTTCCCTGGCTAAGGCCGTCTTGCAGTTGGACATCTCGTCCTCTGCATGCCCACGGGGCGGCGGCTTGCAGTCCCGCCCACATTGTCCTACGTGCCTGCGTCTGAGGCCGGCCTCTTGGAGTAGCTGCACTCTGTTCTGTCTGACGCGAGCATCGAGCAGCCGTGCGCGCTCGCGATGGAGACGCCGGCGTGGAGGCCGTCTTAGTCATGGTGTACGTCTGGGTCAACGGCGGTGTCCTATATATGGACGAAACTTCAAAGCTGAGGATGTCGTGTGGTATTCCTCTTGTACACCGTGCATACCTTTGTTAGAATCCTTAACTGCCAAAATATGGATCTCCATCTAGTCTACGTTTCCCTGATGGCGCATAATTGATGGGATTGTAGCCTTGCACGTATCTACCTATTACACGTTATTTGGTTGCTTGTGTCCATCTATGTTTATGCACGTACACGTGACCGAAGAACATATCCCCAGGCACGTGCACATATTCTATTGTTTCCAACTTTTTTTTCAACTCTTTATTAATGCATGTTATACGTGTCGGTTCAATATACGCTTTAGGCACGTAACGTAATATCTTTAAATCTCAGCCGTAATTATTCCTGATCAACGGTGCATATTATTTTAACGTATGTGGAAGACCGTGGTGTCTCGTTTGACTTCTATATTAATTATATAATAGATAGATAGATAGATTCCTTTTCGAAAATTTGTATGGCGTTAATTTGGAAGGACCTAGGCCATTAATATATTTCTTAAAGCATCTCAAATTTTCCCGTTTACCTGCATACAATATGTTGTCAGATCTTTTGAAATAATATTCATCATGCATTTATATCTACAAACTGAAAATATAACCATCATGCTTATACGTGCGAGCGGTAGGTTATTTGGTAATCTTACTAGAAAAAAACACATGAAGTGACATAGGCAATGATACACTACAGTTAGGGCCGTCCTTACAAGAAATGAGAGAAACGTTAAGAAATACTTGGTGTTTATATATGGGATATTTAGTGTTTTTCAAATACAAAAATGTTTGCAAAAAAGGTCTAGATGTGAAAATAAATGGACGCACCAACATATATAACAATAAATAACATATCCATCACAACTGGTGCTAAGAGATAACACATAGTGAAAATATAACAAAACTAATAACGATCTCTTCGCATAGCTAATTCCACCTTGCCATCATGTAACATCAGACGTAAACCACCAAGTCAACATGCATCTTTATCCATTGCCATACCTTTTTGGGCTCAGTAAGGAAGTCAAAGTAGAGTGAACAAATATTGCCGGTGACCCTAACAGTTTCCATAGTGACAAATGTCGAATATTAAACATTGGGCTTGCTACATAGAGAAAAGGTGGACTAAACAGTAATTATATTATGAAAATAATATAACCATTTTTAAATAAATAAGTAATAGTAGTGGTGGTGGTAGTAGTAGTAAACTATAGAGATGCTACTACGTATAGGTATTTGAATTTAATGTTTAGACAAGATTTTTTCAGTGCTAATACGAGCTTATTATGAATTGATATCCTTGAAATGTTACACTTCATAATATAAGATTTTTTTTTTGATAAGAAACATGAAATCATATTTAAGATGCAAAAAATAAATAAGGACACATTATGATTCTAGCCGCGCAAATGCGCGGGATATTCCGCTAGTTATTCTAACAGCAAGTTAATACTAACAAAAGAAAATGGCGCTCCAAGCAAAACACATATCATGTGGTGAATAAAAATATAGCTCCAAGTAAAGTTACCGATGAACGGAGACGAAAGAGGGGATGCCTTCCGGGGCATCCCCAAGCTTACGCTCTTGGTTGTCCTTGAATATTACCTTGGGGTGCCTTGGGCATCCCCAAGCTTAGGCTCTTGCCACTACTTATTCCATAGTCAATCGAATCTTTACCCAAAACTTGAAAACTCCACAACACAAAACTCAACAGAAAACTCGTAAGCTCCGTTAGTATAGGAAATAAAACAACCACTTAGGTACTGTAATGAACTCATTATAAATTCATATTGGTGTAATATCTACTGTACTTCAACTTATCTATGGTTCATACCCTCCGATACTACTCATGGATTCATCAAAATAAGCAAACAACACATAGAAAACAGAATCTGTGAAAAACAGAACAGTCTGTAGTAATCTGTATCAAACGTATACTTCTGGAACTCCAAAAATTCTACCAAATTAGGACGATTTTTGTACCAATCCAGAGCAAAAAGAATCAAATCAGAAGCACATTTCTGTGAATTAACAAAACTAATCTACTGGGTGCAAAAGTTTCTGATTTTCAGCAGGATCAACACAACTATCACCGTACGCTATCCTAAAGGTCTTACTTGGCACTTTATTGAAACAAAACCTATAAAACATGATTAATACAGTAGCATAATCATGTGGACACACAAAAACAGTAAGGATAAATATTGGGTTGTCTCCCAACAAGCGCTTTTCTTTAACGCCTTTCTAGCTAGGCATGATGATGATAATGATGCTCACATAAAAGATAAGAATTGAAACATAACGGGAGCATCATGAAGCATATGACTAGCACTTTTAAGTCTAACCCACTTCCTATGCATAGGGATTTTGTGAGAAAACAACTTATGGGAACAAGGATCAACTAGCATAGGAAGGTAAAACAAGCATAGCTTCAAGATTTTAAACACATAGAGAGGAAACTTGATATTATTGCAATTCCTACGAGCATATATTCCTCCCTCATAATAATGTTCAGTAGCATCATGAATGAATTCAACAATATAACCAGCACCTAAAGCATTCTTTTCATGATCTACTTGCATAGAAAATTCACTACTCTCCACATAAGCAAAATTCTTCTCACGAATAATAGTGCAAGTATCATAAGAGACTTGAAAACTACAAATTGTTTCCACATTAAAAGAGTAATGTTCAGAAAAAGGGTAATCATAATCATGACAAGATTTGTAAATATAATCATCACTACTTTTTATAGCACAAGTTTCATCACAATAATCATCATAAGCAGCAACTTCGTTCTCATCATAATCGATTGAAACCTCTCCCAAGATAGTGAAATCACTAAATAAAGTTGACACTCTTCCAAATCCACTTTCGTATTCATCACAATAAAATTCAACATCCTCCAAAATACTGGGATCACTACTTCCTAAAGTTGACTCTCTTCCGAACCCACTTTCATCAATATAATCATCATAGGTAGGAGGCATGCTATCATCATAACAACTTTGCATATCAAAACTTGGGATGCTAAAAATATCATCTTCATTAAACATAGCATCCCCAAGCTTGGGACAAACATTAATTCCAGAAAATATATTCTCAAATATTTCATCCCAATCAAACATAGCTTCCCCAAGCTTGGGCCCTTTCATATCATAAGCATAATCACTCTCATCATTAAAAATATCGATAGCACCAATAGTATAGCAATTATCATCATCACAATGAGTAGTAGGAGCGACATCATTTGGGAGGGATACCTTTTTACCTTTGTTGCTCCTTCTTTTCTTTTTCTTCTTCACATTATGTGTAGGTTCAACCTTCCTCTTTGAGCTCCTTATTGATGAGATTGGTTGAATAGAAAGCTCCTCCTCGTAACCTGATTCATCATAAGAAATAATAGGAGGAGATTGGGAAGTCTCTTCCCTTTCACTAGTATTCTCATCATCCTCTATTTGTTTTCTTTTCTTTATGTAATTGGCAATATAAGGATTTTCAATGCAATTCACCTCATAATACACATAAATTTCTTCTAGATCAAAACCAAGAAGTTTGTAACGGGCAAATTCTGGAAGATAATTAGTTAAACGTTTCATTTCTTCGCAACCCATAAGCAAGCTAAGCTCATTATAATGTGCAAGGGAAATCAACTCATCACAATTTTTGGACACGATTAGATGATGAAACAATTTGCATCGGATAGCTAAATGACCACTATCATTGCAAAGTCCACAAGTATGGCCAAGAAAATTTGAATTTTCAGCACAAACATCTAGCCTTTCTTGCAACATTTTAGTTTCTAAGTGCTTATGCCTCTTGCAATAAATATCTTCTCTATTTGGTGTGTTCATGAAAACATGCACTCCACAAAAGTTGACATGCTCATAAGAGATATTTTCATCATAACTAGTGCAATCATCATTAGCATCATGGATATTCAAAGAATTCGTACTAACAACATTGCAATCATGCTCATCATTCAAAGATTTAGTGCCAAACAATTTAGAGATTTATTCTTATAGAACTTGAGCACAATTATCCTTTCCATCATACTCACGAAAGATATTAAAAAGGTGAAGCGTATGAGACAAACTTAACTCCATTTTTTGTAATTTTATTTTATAAACTAGACTAGTGCTAAAGCAAGAAACAAAAAGATTCGATTTCAAGATCTAAAGATATACCTTCAAGCACTCACCTCCCCGGCAACGGCGCCAGAAAAGAGCTTAGTTGACGGGGTGTGAGTGAGTGCCCTTTACCTTTGCCTCCCCGGCAACGGCGCCAGAAAAGAGCTTGATGTCTACTACACAACCTTCTTCTTGTAGACGTTGTTGGGCCTGCAAGTGCACAGGTTTGTAGGACAGTAGCAAATTTCCCTCAAGTGGATGACCTAAGGTTTGTCAATCCGTAGGAGCCGTAGGATGAAGATGTTCTCTCTCAAACAACCCTGCAACCAAATAACAAAGAGTCTCTTGTGTCCCCAACACACCCAATACAGTGGTAAATTGTATAGGTGCACTAGTTCGGTGAAGAGATGGTGATACAAGTGCAATTTGGATATTAGATAAAGGTATTTGTAATCTGAAATAATAAAAACAGCAATGTAACAAGTGATAAACGTGAGCGTAAATGGTATTGCAATGATAGGAAACAAGGCCTAGGGTTCATACTTTCACTAGTGCAAGTTCTCTCAACAATAATAACATAGATAGATCATATAACAAGCCCTCAACATGCAACAAAGAGTCACTCCAAAGCCACTAATAGCGGAGAACAAACATAGAGATTATGGTAGGTAAGAAACCACCTCAAAGTTATCCTTTCTGTTCTATCTATTCAAGAGTTCGTAGTAAAAAAACATAAATCTATTCTTTCCGCTCGATCCATCATAGAGTTCATACTAGAATAACACCTTAAGACACAAATCAACCAAAATCCTAATGTCACCTAGATACTCCATTGTCACCTCAAGTATCTGTGGGCATGATTATACACATAACACAATCTCGGATTCATCCAACCAACACAAAGTACTTCAAAGAGTGCCCCAAAGTTTCTATCGGAGAGTCAAGAACGTGTGCCAACCCCTATGCATAGGTTCCCAATGTCACAAAACCCGCAAGTTGATCACCAAAACATACATCAAGTGGCACAAGATATCCCATTGTCACCACAGATAATCACGGCAAGACATACATCAAGTGTTCTCATAAAGACTCAATCCGATAAGATAACTTCAAAGGGGAAACTCAATTCATCACAAGAGAGTAGAGGAGGAGAAACATCATAAGATCCAACTACAATAGCAAAGCTCGGGATACATCAAGATCGTATCACCTCAAGAACATGAGAGAGAACACGAGAGAGAGAGAGAGAGAGATCAAACACATAGCTACTGGTACATACCCTCAGCCCCGAGGGTGAACTACTCCCTCCTCGTCATGGATAGCGCCGGGATGATGAAGATGGCCACCGGTGATGAGATCCCCCTCCGGCAGGGTGCTGGAACAGGTTCCCGATTGGTTTTTGGTGGCTACAGAGGCTTGCGGCGGCGGAACTCCCGATCTATCTTCTGTTCTGTAAGTTTTAGGGTACGTAGGTATATATGGGTGCAGGGGGTACGTCGGTGGAGCTATAGGGGCCCCACGAGGTAGGAGGGCGTGCCCGGGGGTGGTGGGCGCGCCCCCCACCCTCGTGGGCAGCCCGTATCTCCCCTGACGTGCACTCCAAGTTCCCTGGGTTGCTTTCCTTCCAAAAATAACTTTTCCAGTTGATTTCGTTCCGTTTTGACTCCGTCTGATATTCCTTTTCCTCGAAACACTGAAATAGGCATAAAACGGAAAATCTGGGTTGGGCCTCCGGTTAATAGGTTTGTCCCAAAAATAATATAAAAGTGGATAATAAAGCCCAATATTTCCTAAAACAGTAGATAAAGTAGCATGGAGCAATCAAAAATTATAGATACGTTGGAGACGTATCAGTACACATCAGTACTCCCTCCTTTCCGTTTTATGGTGAGTGGTGGAATATTTTTTGTAGTTTGCAAAAGCACCTAATTAATGCTCTTATCTTCTCAAAAAATTATGTTTATCAATGCATTAATTGCAATGCATGCATGCATAAAGTACATGCATTGGTCAATTTTCTCTTAATACTTGCATGCAATGATTTAATGCACCTTGGAATCTGAACATGTGTTGGGGAAAAACCAAATTGAGCCTTATAAAATGGAAAAACTAAAATTTTGAGATAAGCCCTATAAAACCGGAAAGGAGGGAGTAGAAAAAGAAGTACTCCATTCGGGAATAGTGTCGCACTTCAAAACTAGAACCGTCAATAAATTTTGAGCTTGCGTCTCATCACATTCCAAATTACTCCACGCTATATTGAATTGCAAACCTGGTCACACCGATCACAACCTAAACGATTTCCCACTTAGGAGCGTATTAGTACCACGCTAGTATATTGAATTCCAAACCTGTTCACACCGATCACAACCTAAACGGTTTCCCACTTAGGAGCGTATTAGTACTCGGTTATAAATACTAGTATGCCAAGATGACTCCACATTCCTCAACAACTCCTCATCCACAAAAACAAACAAGTCATTCAGCATCCTTCCCTTGTGTCTGCCATGGCCAGCGTGAGTTCTGGGTCGAGAGATTTCTACCAGGGAGAGGCGAGCATGGAAGCGGAAGCATGAGAGATGTCCCGCCTCGCTACGAGAGCAGACGACATGTCCCGCTGCACAGAAGTAGCAGCACAGAGGTCCCGCCGCGCCGCTGAAGCAGCACGGAGGTCCTGCCGCGCCGTCGATGCAGCAGACTGGTCCGACCGCGCCACCGAAGCAGCAGAGATGTCCCGCCGCGCCACGAATGCAGTAGAGATGTCCCGCCGCGCCGCGGCGGCCTGGGAAAATTTCTCGCGGGCAGGCGACGACTGTTACAGGCGCATGCATGCGATCGTCCATAGCCAGATGGATCAGATGTCTGGCTTGGCGAGGTTGCAGGACGACGTGAAAGCCTCGTTTAAACAGGCTACCGGCGTCATCCAGCAACTAAGGGAGGGCAATGAGAGGCTCCGGGCCGAGCGCGACCTGCTGGGGGAGAAGATCGTCCGAAGTGCAGACCAGCAGGAGGAGACCAGTGCCTTGTTGAAGAGGACCGACGTCATCCTCAAGAAACTTATGGACGAGAATGACATGCTCCGCAACGAGCGCCAAAGGCTGGTGGAGGAATCCGTGGATGTTCTCAAGCAGCGTCTTGAGGACACGAAAGAGCTCATCGCCGCTCGCCGGGGAGACTAGTTCTCGCGGCCTGCAGCAACGCATCAAGAAAGTAGAGATCAGCGAGCCAGATCCTTGTCTTCCTTCTTCTTTTGCCCTTGTGTATTTCGGGCGTAGCCGCATGTGGATTTTTTAATTATCTTTCGAATCATGTAAGACAATTAGTCGTCCTTATCTTTCTATGGAAGATCAATGTTGCGAGGCTGGAATGAAGAAAACTCTTGCTGTGGCGACCCTGGCGTTGTTGTTCTTCTAGTTGATGCTAGGCTTCCTTCAGTTTCATGGTTTCTTTTGATGTAATAATCGGTTTAGGATGTCGATTGTGTCGTCGGTTGTGAAATGTTGCGTTCTAGCGCGGATGTTTAGCCTTTGCTGGCCTCTTGGGATGTTGCGATTTCAATCTGGTACTTTTAGTCCTTCGTGTTAGGCTGGAGTTGTGCTAAACTTCTTGTGAATTGTGGTGGTTTTCAGTAATGAAAATCGGAAGGGGCAAGCCCTTCTTTGATCAAAAAAATCGTCCTTATATATTCATCAGTCTTGCTATAAGTCGCAGTAGATGCTATATAGGTCCGTCGGATCTTACATCAAGATTTGTGCTGTCAGGTTTTCTTTTTTCTCTTAAATCTCAGTCGAGTGAGACATAGCCACGCCATTAAACAGAGGCTCGAGCGCCATTAATGGAGACCTTGGGAGAGAGGTGGACGGCAGATGGAGGTCAAAGGGCTCTCCTCCCGATAAGCACGCGCAGGGGTCTGATCGCACGCCTCTCATACTCAAATAGCTACCCTGCACGGCGCCTCCTAGCTAATAAAAAATGGGGACACATGGCAACACGTAAATGGTACTAGTAAGTAGAACGCCCACGGTTTCAATAATACTTGTGTTTCCGATTGTAACGTGACAACACTTGTTCCAAAATGACTTTGTTGATTGTTAATGTGTGCGCCTTCGCAAATCGGACTGCAAATTTACCACAGCATGTTGGCGCCATGTCATGGCACCAAGCCAAGTTTCATTATTTTCATGCGTGTTTTGGATTTACAGGAATTAAAAAACTAAGTTTCTCAATGTTTCCAACCCAGCCACGACACCCAGAATTTTGAATTTCATTCCCATTTCTTGCATGGAACCTAGAAATTTACCCGAGGACACACATGTGATTTTTCAACCAACTTTGGTGCACTGGAACATGTGCTTGTATTTCAAATTTTAATTATGCACACAAAGGTGACACGTTCCCTCCCAGAACCACGAGCCTTCTTGAGAGAAGCTCCGATTTGCAAGAAGCTTATACCAAAATTTGTTCCTATTCGGCCAATTTTTTTATACCACGGCATGGTACTACCATGACATGACACCATGCCAAGTTTCATGATTTTAAAACCAAGTTTCTCAATGTTCTTGACCGAGCTATGATGCCCAGATGTTTGAATCTTATTCTCATTTTTTGCATGGGAGTAGAAATTCACCCGAGGACACAAATGTGATTTTCAACCAACTTTGGTGCACGGGAGCACGTGCTTGTAGTTCAAATTTGAATTATGCACATTAAATGACCAAAAACTCAACTAATGTGTAAATAAGGCCAAACGAAGCAGGAATGATTCCAAAATTTAACAGGGCACTCATGTAGTTCTATGTTGCCTTTGTAAATAAACTCAAGGGGGACAACGTACATCGTTTCGCACTCAAAGGTGACACGTTCCCTCTCAGAACCATGAGCCTTCTTGAGAGAAGCTTCGGTTTGCAAGAAGCTTATACCAAAATCTGTTCCTATTCGGCCATTTTTTTTACTACAACATGGTAGTACCATGACATGACATCCATGCCAAGTTTCATGATTTTCAGACGTGTTTTGGATTTACAAGAATTTTAAAACCAAGTTTCTCAATGTTCTCGGCTGAGCCACGATGCCCGGATGTTTTAATTTTATTCTCATTTCTTGCATGGGACCTAGAAATTCACCCGAGGACACAAATGTGATTTTTCAACCAACTTTGGTGCACGAGAGCATGTGCTTGTAGTTCAAATTTGACTTATGCACATTAAATCACCAGAAACTCAATTAATGTATAACAAACGACAAACGAACCCGGAATAATTCCAAAATTTAACATGGCAATAATGTAGTTCTATGTTGCCTTTGTTAAGAAACTCAAGGGCGGGTGGGGGGTGGCACGTTCCCTCTTAGAAACCACGAGCTTCCAAATCGGACCAATTTTTTACCACAACATGTTAGTGCCATGACATGACACCATGCCAAGTTTCATTACATGAATTTAAAATCTAAGTTTCTCGATGTTCTCGGCAGAGTCATGACGCCCAGATGTTTGAATTTCATTCTCATTTCTTCCATGGGACCAAGAAATTCAACCAAGGACACACATGTGATTTTTCAACCCACTTTGGTGCACCGGAGCATGTGCATGCAATTCATATTTAGATTATGCACATTAAACGTCCAGAAACTCAATTAATGTATAAAAAGGCCAAATGAACCTGAAATAATTCCAAAATTTAACAGGGCACTCATATAGTTCTGTGTTGCCTCTGTAAATAAAATCAGGGGGGAGGCAGCGTATATCGTTTGGCACACAAAGGTGACACGTTCCCTCTCGGAACCACGAGGCTTCTTGAGAGAATCTCCGCTTTTGCAAGAGGCTTATACCAAAACTTGTCCCAATTCAGCCAAAAATAATACGTATGAAAACGGGGTTTAGATTATCCCGAACATCTCGCTACCTAGACCAATAATGTACTATGATTTGAATTCAACATAAAATGGATACAGATATTTGAATTAGAGAGCGTATGGTACATGTAGTTCATAGTGAAATATGATTACTGCTATATGCATGTCTTTTTGTTATCAAGATAATATTTAAATTATTGTATAATTTGACAACAATCGTATTCAAATAAGGAAAATTGATTCAAATTTAGTCCATATGGTAGACGACAATATATATGTTCACATGGTGGAGTAAAATGTTCATATATGATGGAAGATCAAAATGTATGACTACATCAATTATAAACCGCAAGGTCACCTAATGATATATTCGAATTCAACATAACGTGGATTCAAAAATTGAAATTCGAGATCATGGCATCTGTAATCATATAAAGGGACATTACTCTTTCTTTGGTGGGAATTGATTTGTTTTTTGTTGTTGTTGAGGGAAGTGCGAATCGATTTGGTACTGTGCAGGGTAATCATGTTCTCCCAATTTTTTTTACATTTTTCTTGTAGTTTTTTCAATGGCATCTATAGCAATATAGTAAAAGGGGACATGACTCTCTTGTGTCTTGTATGATTTTTTTTACATGTTAAGTTTGTTCTGCCGAACAAGGAATCCGCACCTTGTTATCCCGAAATTTTCAAGCTCGAGTATCTTTTGTCTCACCAGCTTTGAAACTCCCGCTTCTTCAACCCGTGCCACGCCATGTTATCCCGAAATTTGGACGCGCGCGAGAACTCCCTCCTCATCCGAAATCGCTCCCGCAGCCCAGACACGTGAAATCCCCCTTCTACCACTCAGCCGGAAATGAAGCTCCACGTCGCGGTGTCAAAACCGGTGGGGGTATGCTAGCAACTTACCCTACATTTCGGACAAGCGCGTCCCTAAGCTTGGCTCCCCCCACCCCTTCGCCCCCCCTCCCCCCCCATTCGTACATGAGGCCGCCAAAACCCGTGAAACCCCACGCTCCTTCATCGGCCTCCCGACCGCCGCCCAGCCAGAGACTCTTCCCCTACTATGTCGTCCACCGCAACAGCTCGCCGTCCCTCATCCACTGCACCGGATGAGGATCCGTTGTCGATCTCGTCGTCCCGCCAGATCAGCCGCCCCGTCCTCCACCTCCAAGGAGCTACCCCGACGTTCGCGTCATCTATCGCGCCACCTCAATCCCCGCAGCGCTGTCTTCACCTGCCCCACTGGAACCACAGCACCCTCACCAATTCCTCCGATGAAGCCGAGGCCAACTCGGCGCCACCAAGGAGATTCTGCACTCACCGCTGCATTTTATCTTTTATTCGATCTCACGGGGCTATCGGTGCTCGATACCGAGCAGACATGGCGTCTCCATCGACGGCGCCGATGCTGGCCACATCATCCACGACGTCTCTCCCCCATGTCGTTGCTTCCTCGGCGGTGACTTCCACAACGGCACTAGCTGCAGCTGCTCCGGCTCTCGCTCGCGCTGCGGCTCTGTTCTTGCTGTCGGTCACGTTGCTGCACTACTCCTGCTTTCGTTCGTGCTGCTGCTCTGCTCTTGCTCTCACTTGCGCTGCTGTTGCTGCTGCACGACCTCCGGCAGCTATAGGAGTTGCTGCTTTAGCACTCGCTCGCGGTGCTACTGCACGACTTGCTCTCTGCTAGTGCATTCCTTGCTCGAGCGTCTGCTGATTTAGATCACTGCTTCTCTGCTACTAGTGCTCGAATGCCCTAAACATCTATTGCAATGCTCTGTTACTAGTTCAATCAGTTTCAACAGTAAAATTCAGTATCAACTGTGAAGTTCATTTTCTTTAGTTAAGTTCAGAGTGAACAGTACTTACAGCATCTGTCGGAGCGGCCGTGGCGCGGCTGATGCGTTTTACATCTAGCACTTTTTGGTGATGTATTTTACATCATCTATTGCAGATGATATTAGGGTCCCACTTCAGATTAAAGTTGTCTGTCTTGTCATGCTTCAGCCTCATCGCCGTACACCTTAGCGGAGCTGCTCCAACGATGGAACCGTCCATCACAGCGGAGCAGTACCCTCGGCGCCGTTTCTAGATGCCTCGGATCTTCTTCCCCGCCTCCGACAGTCACACCAGCATCATCACCATCCTCCACGTCCAACCCAATGATTCTGAGGTCCACAAGGCTATGCCAAAGAGGTTGTACACTCGTCGCATCACTTTGTTTCTCCATTCCTCTGTTCCTCCAATTCATGTGAGCCAAACACCCAGGTTGACCGAAATCCGATGTTTCCAAATGCTCTGTTTTGCACGTGCATTCCTATCCTATTCATGTGTTTTTCCTGTCCCTGCGTTTATAGAATCCTCCAATTCTAAGGAGCCCTTACAGATTTACTTCATTTTCATATTGGCATCAAAGAAAACTCTGTGTGTTATGTCCTACTCCTGCCATGCCGTCATCCACCCCACCTGAGGTGCACCATCGACAGAAGCGTTCACTACAGCAGAGATCCCCCTGCAGACTTTCTTTCGCCGCCTCAGATCATCTTCCCCGTTGCCGGCAGCCACGCCAACTGCATTACCATCATCGACTGAGCAGATGAACCTGAGGACTAGGCAGTTCCGGAAGAGAGGTCGCAGTCTTTCGTGTTTGCCTATGTTATACATCGGTTATTATTACCTACTACTTTATCGTTCAATCTTGAGTTTTGAATTGCCCATGGGTCTCATATCGAGCCAGCAACGAATAGTATATGTCTACTATCTGGTTCATCTGGGGTCTTCTATGTGGTTCATGTTGCGTGGGCAACAAACAATAGATGATCCATTGTCTATCTTTTTAAACTGAAGCTATAATCTACCTGCTATCATTAGTTTTGGATCCATCCACTCATTTGCTATCATCAGTCTTGATTTTTGCATGCACCCCTTAGGCCTTACAAAATCTAACTATTTTTTTTATTATGCATGTCAAATATTGTACACAATCGTACTGAACATGTAGAGAAAAAGAGAAGACTGTTGCGTGCGAATATAATGTCATGCAGACGCTGCTCCATGGTGGGCGAAGTGCCCCCCCTCTCCTGCATTTCCAAATTGTATTCCAGAGGAAGATAATTGTTCAGATGGAGATTCAGAAGGAGCCGACCATGCCTGTTTACCACCTGAGGTGTTTGCTCTAACCTGGCATGCTGATGTTGGTCATATCATGCATATGGCGCCTTGCATTGCTTACATTATACATCTTATATGTCATCAGCTTAGTTTAGATTTGCTTTGTGTGAATGCCACCTGTTTGGTTTCTATATCATACTCCCACCATTCCTAAATATTTGTCTTTTTAGACATTTCAACAAGTGACTACATACGGAACAAAATGAGTGAATCTACACTCTAAAATATGTCTATATACATCCGTATGTGGTAGTCCATTTGAAATCTCCAAAAACACAAATATTTAGGAACAGAGGGAGTATATGGGAATTATGCAATGCCATCTTCTTTAGCTAGGCATCATATACGTGAATCATGCAATGCCATCCTGTTTAGCTAGTCATCGTATCTGTGAATTGTATCGTGCCATATTTTTTTCCATAATGTGTTCCATTTGTCAACAATGTTTATACATTCATCTACTCTTCCTGTGCATCAGCCACTTGAGTCGGTCATGGGAAAATCTGGAGTGAAAACAAGGTCTTCTGAGCAGTCAGTGCTACCTGTCGATGCAGATTTCTTGCTGGTTACAGATAGCTCCTCAGAGGAGGATTCAGAGAGAGATGACTAGTCGTACCCCCCCCCCCCCCGAGGTGCATGCTCTAACTTGGCTGGGTTATATTGCTCATATCATGCATATGGTGTCTTGCATTGCCATGCCATCTGTTTAGATTAGACATGCTTTGTGTGAATGCCTCCTGTTTGCTTTCTATATCAGATATGTGAATTATGCAATGCCATGTTTTTCAGCCAGTTATCATATATGTGAATTATGCACCGCCATGGAGCCAGGCATCATATATGTGAATTATCTCATGCCATCTTTTTTTTTCATTACGTATTCCATTTGTCGACAATCTGTGTATATTGAACTACTCTTCATGTGTATCAGCCATTTGAGCTGGTTATGGAAAAATCTGGAGTGAAAACAAGGTCTTCAGAGAAGGCAATGGTACCTGTTGAAGCATATATCTCGATGGTTACAGGGAGCTCCTCATAGGAGGATTCAGAGACAGATGACCAGTCCTATATCCCACCTGAGGTGTATGCTCTAAGTTGCAATGGTTATATTTCTCATATGATGCATATGGTGTCTTGCATTGCTTAGTTTAGACATCATATGCACAATATTGAATTCTATCTGCTTAGTTTAGAGATCATACATGCGAGTGCCAGCTGGTTAGTACATGAATCAATTATGTCAATTATATCATGCCATCCTGTATACATAGACAACATGTATGTGAATTATTTCATCCCAACCTATTTTAGAAAGACATCATATAGTTTTGTCATGTCATCCTGTTTAGGTAATCATCATATGTTGAATTATGCCATTATATCCTGTTAAGTTATCGATCATATATCTGAAACTGTGTCATGCTATCCTGTTTAGTTAGGAATCATATATGTGAAATTGTGTCATGCTGTCCTGTTTGGTTAGACAACATATATGTGAATTACCACATCTGTCTATCATACAATGTCTGTACGTTTAATTTCTTTTCTTGTTTATCAGCCATTTGAATTGGAGGGGGTGATGGCAGTATCTAAGGGAGCAAAAACCCGTTCTTCACAAAAGAAAGTGCTACCCGTCGATGCAGATAGAACCATGGTTGTACTGGCCCACAAACTAGCCCCACCACACATAATCGAGACTCTTCCAGATTGCACACTTACACCGTTGGGCAGAGAACCAGCTACAACCCATCTAACCGCAACCCAGCGGATAGTAACCCACTTGTAGTTGACAAAGCACCATGTCCACCACAGAGTACCCCCACACGAGCAGTTTGTAAAGCTACTGCAGTGCCCAAAGCATGAAGACCACCACAGCTAACCCAAACTCGACGTTCAAAGCAGAAGAGAAACTCTTCTCAGGTCAGATTCCGTAGCTATGGTCCATACTCCTTTGCTGTTGCATCACTGTATTTACTCATACCAACTAGTTTCGAATTTGAAGGATCCAATTGAAACTCCAATGGCGCAACAGGTATGTTTTAAACCTATTTCTTTAACTGGATTGATGTTCTAACTTCTTGCTCTATGTTGATTTCAGTTTAAGTTGAATAGTTATGTTCTCATGTGATGCACATTACAAGTGCTGCCAATGTTGTGTAGTTTCTCACACTTATATTCTGTCTATGCTGCTGTCTCTTAAAAATATATGAGTTGAATTGTGTCTCTATCTTGATTAGGGAACATAAACTAGAATGATATGGACAATACAGTGACCATAGTACATAGATATATGTTTGTTTCATGTTGTTATCCTGTCCACCTTACTACTGAACCGGTTTACCAAAATGAGTTTGGTATACTACAAGCTAAACCTGTGATGTGTCTGCTTGTTTCTCTTGTAGCATGCAAACAGAATATTGGAGAAGAGCACCCCACTATGCAATGGTAGAGAAAGTAATGCAGATAAGGTTCAAGATAGTGAGACAACCCTGTTGGTCTCCAAGAAAGGTGATAAAAACGATCTTGTAGACAGTGAGAAAACCCCACAGTCCTGCGTTGATGTAGTGTTCAAGTTACTGGCCAGTACCGCTGGCACAAGCTCTTCGAACTCGCTGCCTGAATCACTTCGGCTTCTTCAGTCTCAGCTACAAGCTGAAAGGCATCAGTCAGCTGTTCTGCGGCAAGAAGCCGAAGGACTGAGGAAGTCCCTGCAGAATTCAGATGCGTACTTTCTTGTGCAATAGCAAGCGCTGGAGGATTTAAGCGCCAAACAAGAGAAAGTTAATAAGCTTGCTAAGCATCTTGCCAGCATTATGGGTACCCAGGATATTGTTTCTTGAACTCTTCTGAAGTGGTTTCAGTTCTGGACTTGTTTTGCTGCGGCATTTATATGCTGCTATGTTCCCTATATTTGCACTGGTGGTGAACTTTGATGCCCAGTGGATGTAATATGTGTAATAGCCGTGATAGCCTAGCATAAGTTGCTTGCTTATTTATTTCCTTGTTGTCTTGTTTATTTGTTTGCTTGTAGTGAGTGCAGTTCTTTTTCGCGGTTTGCTAGTGGCTGCAATAACCTATTTTTTAACCATGGGCTAATATTTACTGTAGTGACACTGGGCCTCCTACGGGCCATAGAAACAGTGGGCCTTCTATGGGCCGTAGAAATAGTAGGCCTTCTACGGGCCGTAGAAACATTGGGCCTTCTACGGGCCATAGAAACAATGGGCCTTCTACGGGCCGTATCATCAATGGGCCTTATACGGGTCGTATGATCGATTGGCCAAACATGAGCCAATAACAGGCCGCATTATGGCCGTAAACGGTCTAGAGTTTGAATCGTCCGTTCATGGGCCGACCATAACGGGCCATCGTTAATAGGCTGTATTTGATGACGCTATGAAAACGGCCCAATGTATTAACGGACCACAAACAGGCTGACTGTAACCAGGGGCTGAATTTGGCCAACAAGCAGAAAATGACAGTAATGGGCCGTAAGTAAACGAATGCTCGAAATGAGCCCAAGAATAAATGGGCTCTGAGAAGGCCGAAAGATAACATGGGCTGGAAACGGCCCAACTGAATAACGGGCCATTAATGGGTATAAAGTGATACACTGTTCATTACGGGCCGGTTTCACCATGGGCCGTTAATGGGTCTAAAGTGATACACTGTTCATTGCGGGCCAGTTTCACCACGGGCCGTTAATAGGCCAAGAGTTACATAGGGCCTCATATGGGCCGAAAGACGTCATGGGCCATACATGGGCCAAAAGTGAAAACGGGCTGGAATCATATTGGATGGCCCAGATGACGCTACTGGGCCTAATTCAGGTATGGCGTAATGGGCCTTGGGTTAGCGGGGTGTAAATGGGCTATATGCAAACATGCCGTTAATAGGCTTTCCATGGGCCGGCCCGTCACCTTTTGACCAAGTCAAACGGGCCGGCCTTTCCACAGGAATGGGCCTCTGTTGGGCCGTGCCACGTGTCGACGTATCATAGGCGCCTTCTGTCCAATGAGTGGATGAAATCTGTCCCAACAATGAGCCGACACTAAGGATGGCAATTTTACCCATGGACATGGATATCCATGGATATCCGACCCGAATGGATAGTGTCGGTGTCAAAACTGGCGGATCTCGGGTAGGGGGTCCCGAACTGTGCGTCTAGGCGGATGGTAACAAGAGACGAGGGACACGATGTTTTTACCCTCTCGATGGAGGTAAAACCCTACGTCCTGCTTGATTAATATTGATGATATGGGTAGTACAAGAGTGGATCTACCACGAGATCAAGGAGGCTAAACCCTAGAAGCTAGCCTATGGTGTGATTGTTGTAATGTATGTCGTCCTACGGACTAAAGCCCTCCGGTTTATATAGACACCGGAGGAGGCTAGGGTTACACAGAGTCGGTTACAATGGTAGGAGATCTACATATCCGTATTGCCAAGCTTGCCTTCCACGCCAAGGAAAGTCCCATATGGACACGGGACGGAGTCTTCAATCTTGTATCTTCGTAGTCTTGGAGTCCGGCGGATAATGATAGTCCGGCTGTCCGGACACCCCCTAGTCCAGGACTCCCTCAGTAGCCCCTGAACCAGGCTTCAATGACGATAAGTCCGGCGCGCATAATGTTCGGCATTGCAAGGCGGGTTCCTCCCTTGAATAATCCAGAGAAGATCGTGAACACCAGGATAGTGTCCGGCTCTGCAAAATAAATTCCACATTCCACCGTAGAGAGAATAAAATGTACACTTAGTTCAATCTGCTGATGTATTACGCGGCGTGACATCACACCGCTACCAAGCCTTTGTTTTGAATCTTTTTTACCATACCACCTCAGCACGTTTAGCGAAGCGGTTTCCTTGGCACGTCTTGTCAAAGCAGAGATCGTGTTCCCCCTATTCCGGGATTCTCATCAATACGTGCGTGGGTAACCCAACCGTTCCCGTCGCCACGCCTCCTCTATCGAAGGCGAATCCAAAACGGTCACGGAGACGGCCCTTGGTATTTCGCCCCCTTTATAAGAGGACCAAGGCTCGTCCTTGTTCTTCAATCTCGCATCGAATCTCTTCCCTGCTCCCAGTTCCAACACCCAGAGCCTCCGATTCGAGCGCTTAGGATCCTCAACCATGTCCGGCTCCGACCTCCAGGGCCGGTGGATGCCCTCCTCCGTCACAGAGGAGGACATATTGAAGTTACGTGAAGCCAAGTACCTGGCCTACGAGGTTTCGCATAGGTTGCCTGCCCAAGGGCAGGCCGTGCCCGCCCCCGAGCCCGGTGAATACGTCGTCTTCGTATCCCACCTCCGTCGGGGTTTAGGCTTCCCGACGGACCCCTTCATGAGAGGGCTCCTGTTCTACTATGGGCTGGACTTTCACGACTTAGCTCCGGAGTCCATCCTCCATATCTCCGCATTCAGTATCATCTGCAAAGCCTTCCTTCGCGTCACTCCCCACTTTGGCCTGTGGCTGAAGACCTTCAAGGTGGAGCCGAAGATGATCGGGGGGTGTAAAGCGGAGTGCGGCGGGGCGACCATAAGCAAAAAGGCCGATGCCCCGTGGCCCGAGGGTTCCTTCCAAGAGGAACTCGGACTGTGGCAGCAGGAGTGGTTCTATATCACCACTCTGAAGGGCAGCAGGCAAAAGCCGCCGCCTTCATTCCGCCCGGGACCTCCACGCCAGCTAATGTCGTGGGTCAACCAAGGGCTCAATTGGGGGCCGTCTGAAGACGTGCCCTCACTGCAGGGCCGGATTCGAGATCTCCAAGCGAGGGAGATCGACCTGATCAAGGTGATGCAGGTCATGCTAATCAGGCATCTTCTGCCCTGCAAACGCCGTCCTCTCCGTCTATGGGAGTTCAACCCGGAGGGACCTCGGATTCTCCAACACTTTATGGGTGCGACACCCGTGGAGATGTACAAGTTGTTCTTCGGACCGTAGGTGGCGTGTCCGGAATTAGCCGAGGACGCAGGCCTAAGCCACAATCGCCCGGATACTCAGGTAAAAAGCTCAGAGTCCGGACATTCTGTTTATATGCCTCTCTAGAGTTCGCCTCCTGACCCGTTACTTTTCACAGGAATGGGTGGCGCGATCAAGGCTGATAAGGTGTCCGGCCCCCCTCCCAGAGACCGCACTGGAGCCCGTGTTGGTCAGAATGTTGGAGGTCGCGCCCACAGAAGGGGGCGAAGGGGAAAATAGAGGAGCTAATATTTCTCCCAAAGGGGCGACTGAAGAGGGGGCAACCAAGAACCCCTCCCTTCAGGGGGAGAAGAGGACCGCCTCCGAAAATCCGGAGGCCAAAGCCCCTAAACGTGGGAAGAGATCTTCCCCAGGGGGTCCGGCTTCCGGAGAGAATCCGGATGCACAATCATTGCCAAAGGATCGGCCCTCCAGCGAGCCGTGAGTATGAAAGAGGGAGTTAATTAGTAAGGAAATACCTTCATTTGTGCTTCTGTGGTTAACCGAAATATTTATATTTGCAGTTCGGATCTGCATCCTTCTCAGATGAGTTCATCTTTGGGGGACCTTCTTTCGGAGATGATGGAGAGCGAAACGCCTCCGTCTGCGGTGCCGTCAGATAAGGCGGGCGAGCCTGAAGTATCGTCACGGAGGGTATCCCCGAGTCCGGAGGGGCCAGAGAGCTCGGCATGCACTAGTATCCGGCCAGGAGAACTGAAGAATCTACTTGAGAGGGCATCCATTTCAGAAGATCACCGTGCGTTGATGCGTAGGGTGGTTGGAAGGATTTCGTCCGCCGAGAGCGGATTGCGTAATGCCGCCATGAGTTTGCTGGCGGAATTTGAGGTATGCAAGAATGACGCATCCTTTTGTCTTTTAACAGTTTTGCACATAAAAATGCGCCCTGTATAGATAGTAGCCCTTGGGACTCGGTAGGTTGTCGAGAACGACAGCATGCCGAGGATCGAAATCTCAAGTAATGAATACCGTTGTTCCTATGCAGGTGGCGGATAGTCTGAGGGCAAGCCGGACTAATGAGTTTGCCGAGTTAAGTCGGCAACTTGACATGGCTGATGCAGACATCGCACTTGTCAACCGGCGACTTGACAAGTCGCAAGGTAAATAAGTTCTCCGCAGTCGCTTTATTTAAGGGCGTCGAAGCCCTCCTCTGATAAATTTTATGCTGTTGTACAGACGGTGCTGCTGCTGTGGAGAACCTTCGGGCCGAACTTGCTCGAGCTAAGGAGCAAGCCCGAAGGAGTGATGTGGCTGCCTCGAGGGCAGCCGGGGAATTGAAAGCCGAAAGGGCTGCGCACTGCCGAAGCAGGGCAGAGGTGGCCGAATTGGCCATGAAATTAAAGGATGCTACCGACCGCAATGAGGCTCTTGAAAAGGAGCGCTTATCGGAGCGGGAAGACCTGAAGAAGGCCACCGCCGAAGCCAAGGATGCCCGCTCTGCAATGCGGGCTGTGAAGGAGGAACTGCGCCAGGCCGGAGAGATCGTGGCTGGCAAGCCTTTTCTGCTGCGTCACCGGTTTATGGATGGAAAGTATGCTCAATTTGAGCGGCTGTGGAGTCCGGAGGATCCGTATATGGACTTAGCTGCAAGTGCGGCTGATGCCATTAAGCACTTCCGGAGCCAGGGGGATCACGAGACGGAAGAGCTATATTGGTCTCAATTCCACAGTCCGGATTGCTCACTTCCGTTGACAGACCAGTTGGCCGAATGGGCCGAGCTAAATAGATTGTCCGGACTTGCCATGACTGACATCGTGGCCCATGTCTGGCCAGAGAGGTCCAAGGCGACGAGCTACTTCGGCTTACTGCAGCAATTCCTTGGAGCGGTGCCGCATATAAAGGACATGAAGCAATCGTCCTGCATCGAGGGCGCGCGGATGGCTCTTGCCCGTGTGAAGGCGCATTGTCCGGAGATGGATGCCACCGCTGTTGCCGCCCAGGGTTCGGATGAGAGCCGGCTCCCTGCCGAGCACTACTTCGGGGAAGTTATGCGTGGCGCTCGTGTAATAGAGTCGCAGTGCTCGAAAAATATCACGTTCAAATGAACGTATTAGCTTGTAAATCGATGATTATGTTACAACTGCTTTTTATACTTGTGCGTCCCAAGTAGTAAAACTTCTCCTGTGCGGCCGTTTACGTATACATTTGTATAACTTGAAAGATTGCAGTCTTCGGCTTCAGCCCCCACGCACAGGGTGCGGGGGTGTTCGCAAAAATAGCGCGTTTTCACACTTAATCCGATGTCTCGGTCCTGTTTAAGGAGGTGGTAGCGTAGCAAACTAGGCAATCCGGACTATAATGCTTTATCACTTTCACTTAGCCAGTGGAGCTCGAGGGTGGGGCTACGATATAGCCCCTGGTGGCATCGCCCTTCTCCGAAGTTGGAGCGCGTGTGTGCCTGACCGGGAAACGGTCCTTCGTCAAAGCGGGGAATTCTAAACATTCCGATAGTCGATCGAGTGGTTGACCAGACTCTCGCTGTATCATGACAGTCAGTTTTCGGCTTTCTCTACTGAGGTGCTCGCCTAGCCGAACTGGGGCACAATCGCAGTAGTTCTCCTGGTGCCGCGTTAGCCGATGATACGGAACGTAAGGCAGCAAAACACAGGAGCCGAGCAAACCCAACATTTGACCAAAGACATGATTCGGAGCTGATGCATATAATGCCTAACTCGAGACGCCGAACACTCCCTAAGGTGTTCGGTCTTTATAATAATGGGCAGAACGATGCCCTAACCCCTAGTGTCCAGGTACGGGCATGGTCTTCTGACGTGGCCGATGCCAAAGCGTCAGGCTCTGCTTTGGCTATAGGAAGAAACCAAGGGAGAATAACAACAAGAGATAGTAAAAAAGGTTTACGCAGGGTCTTAATCTGAAAAGAATCCTCACAACGGGTCCCTACTGCACGTCTGCGCCTGTGTCTCCATTGCGCCGTTATCCTGGACGGGTATGCACGTTGTTCATTGCGGTTGTTTGTGCGCGCAGCCCCCTGTGAAGGGGTATGCGGCTAGGGAGCCCCTAGCCTACTGACGCCGGATTCGTCTATCCGAGTCCGGGGTCTTTGAGTGACCCTCGCACTAAAATGACGCCACGCGGACCGGGCATCTTGAGTGTAAGAGACGCGTAATGCGGTATGGCATTGAAGCGGACAAAAGCCTTTCGTCCCAAGAGTGCTTGATATTCACTTTCAAATGGGACGATATGAAAAATTAATTTTTCTCGTCGAAAATTGTTCGGCGATCCGAACACGACTTCTAGTAATATGGAGCCTGTGCACTTGGCGTAAGGGCCTGGCGTCACTCCTTTGAAGGAAGTGCGGATGTGTCGGATGTTAGCAGGGTTTATCCCCATCCTACGGATTGTTTTTGAATACAGCAAGTTTAAGTCGCTGCCTCCGTCCATTAGGACATTGGTAAATTGTAATCCGTCTATTATGGGATTCAATATTAGGGGAGTCCGTCCCGCATTTCGAATGCTTCTGGAATAGTCCATGTGGTCGAAAGTGATTGGTTTTGATATCCAATCTCGACGGTCTACTGGGTTGGACCGTGCGGAGCTCTTTTTAGAAAGTGCCGCACAATTTTTCCGTATTATCATATGAAGTGAGTTTACTGCTTTGACCCCTTGTGGGAAAGTCTTTTGTTTTCCGGTGCTCTGCTGGTGGGGTTTATCTTCTTCGCTTGACGCGTCGAGCCCCTTGTGTTCGGCATTTAGTCGGCCGGACTGTTTAAAAACCCAACAATCCCTGTGGGTGTGATTTGCAGGTCTTCCGGGGGTACTGTGGATTTGACAAATCCGACCCAAAATCTTGTTTAAGTTGGACAATTCATCACTGTCATCCTTGAGAGGCTGTGTTTTATTGTTGGGCCGCGAGCTTTTGAATCCGGCGTTGACTGCCGTGCTCTTTGGGCTTTTCTCTTTAATCCGGCGCTGCTCTTTTCTGCGCCGTGATTTTCCGTTTCCATCTCTTATCTCGGATGTACTTGGATCGCTGGTGCTGCATCTTGCTAGTCAGCTATCTTCTCCCGCACAGAAGCGGGTCATGAGGCTTGTTAATGCGGACATTGTCCTTGGTTTCTCTTGACCGAGGTGCCTGGCAAGCCATTCGTCTCGGACATTATGCTTGAAAGCTGCTAAGGCTTCGGCGTCCGGACAGTCGACTATTTGGTTCTTTTTGGTAAGGAACATGTTCCAGAATTTCCGCGCTGACTCTCCGGACTATTGAGTTATATGACTTAGATCATCTGCATCCGGAGGGCGAACGTAAGCCCCTTGAAAATTTGCTCTAAACGCGTCCTCGACCTCTTCCCAACTTCCAACATTGTTTTCTGGGAGGCTTTTAAGCCAATGACGGGCTGGCCCTTTGAGCTTGAGGGGTAGGTATTTTATGGCGTGGAGATCGTCTCCTCTAGCCATATGTATATGTAGTATATAATCTTCTATCCAGACTCCAGGGTCTGTTGTTCCATCATAGGCCTCTATGTTGATGGGTTTAAATCCTGCTGGGAATTCATGGTCCAGCACCTCATCGGTGAAACATAGTGGGCGTGCGGCGCCCCTGTACTTGTGTGTGCCGCTATCGTCGGACACTTGGCGTGTTGCCTTGCTTCTTGGGGCCTTCTCCTTTGGCCCGTAAATGGACCTGGCTGGGCCATCTATCCTTCCGAGTTCGTTGGTGGATTTATGTTTGGCGCCGCTGTCATAATTTGGCCTGTCATCTGGCCATCTATCCAACCAGGCGGCCCCTTTATTTTTGGACGGTGGAGGCTCTACGTCCTCCTCGTTGAATTCTGGTAGCAGTTTGCGCTTCGGGTTGCTCTTTGATTGGTGGCCATTGCCGTACTTATCTGCGGTTTTGAGCACTTTGCTCCATCTCATTCTGAGTGTGTCTTCCGCTGTTTTGAGCCTCCGTTTTTCCTTCTTCAGGCTTCTTGCAGTACTGACGAGTCTTTTCCGAAGGTTCTTGCTCTCCGGCGGCGTGTCCGGCATGAGGTCGTCCGGACTGTTATTTTCACCGGGCCTTGACTGATTATCTGACTCGTCATGTTCGGACGGTTGCTTATTTGCATGTTCGTCGTCCACTTGTGAGCCCTGCCGTATTGCGGGCTCCTTGGGAGCGTTGTTGTCATCGAGGCGGGATTTAGGGCGACGTCTGCGCCGCCGTTTTGGTCGTTTATTGGCGGGGTCATCTTCTGCCGCGGCCCGTTTGTCCTCGTTATCGCTCTCCTTTGGGGTGTCCACCATATATATGTCATGTGACGAGGTGGTCCTCCCGTGCTTTATATGCTCTGTTTTTTGTTCGTCTCCGGCATCGTCGTCCATTCCGTCGATGTCTTCGGAGTCGTAGTCTAGCATGTCGGTTAGATCGTCGACAGTGGCTACAAAGTGGGTGGTGGGTGGGCTCCGAATTTCTTCGTCGTCCGTACCCCAACCATCCTGGCCATAGTCCGGCCAGGACTCTCCTGATAGCGAGAGATGCTTTAGTGAATTCAGGATATCGCCAAAAGGCGAGTATTGAAAGATGTCCGCGGCAGTGAATTCCATAACCGGCGCCCAATCCGGATCGATTGGTAGGGGCGCGGGAGGTTCGGAGTCCGGCGTGGAGTCCGGCACCTCGGAATCACGAGTTTCGCAGGGGACAAGATTAGTGTTCGGCTCCATCGCCGTGGATGTTGAAGCCCCCAGGGCGGCGTCTATCCACCGGCCCTCGATCTGGGCGATCGGCTCCAGGCTAATGGTCGAAGCGGATCCGTGTGCGGCCACCAAGGCACTGTTCGGCGGCAGAGCTAGATCATGCCCATCGTTACAGTGCGGCACGCTTGGCTGTGGCTCGAGTCCGTCGAAGATCAAGTCTCTGCGGACATCGGCCGTGAAGTTTAAGCTTCCGAATCTGACCTGACGGCCAGGGGCATAGCTCTCGATCTGCTCCAGATGGCCAAGTGAATTGGCCCGCAGTGCGAAGCCGCCGAATACGAAGATCTGTCCGGGGAGAAAAATCTCACCCTGGATACCGTTGTTGGTTGAAGATGCCATCAAGCCTATCGGTGACGACACAGAGGATCTCTCAATGAAAGCACCAATGTCGGTGTCAAAACCGGCGGATCTCGGGTAGGGGGTCCCGAACTGTGCGTCTAGGCGGATGGTAACAAGAGACGAGGGACACGATGTTTTTACCCAGGTTTGGGCCCTCTCGATGGAGGTAAAACCCTACGTCCTGCTTGATTAATATTGATGATATGGGTAGTACAAGAGTGGATCTACCACGAGATCAAGGAGGCTAAACCCTAGAAGCTAGCCTATGGTATGATTGTTGTAATGTATGTCGTCCTACGGACTAAAGCCCTCCGGTTTATATAGACACCGAAGGAGGCTAGGGTTACACAGAGTCGGTTACAATGGTAGGAGATCTACATATCCGTATTGCCAAGCTTGCCTTCCACGCCAAGGAAAGTCCCATCCGGACACGGGACGGAGTCTTCAATCTTGTATCTTCGTAGTCTTGGAGTCCAGCGGATAATGATAGTCCGGCTGTCCGGACACCCCCTAGTCCAGGACTCCCTCACATAGGGTTTGGATATACTTTTGTGCCCATGGGCGGCGCCCAAACTCGACCCGATTGCTCGCGAGTAGGTCATGGATAAAATCTTGTACCCATGGGTATACCCAAACCCGACCCGATAGTATGCATTAATGGGCAAAAATCTGCTATCCCTAGCCACAGTCACATGTCCCACTGCAATTTTACACTTCCTTACGTAAAACTTGCAAAAGAAATTGAACAATCCCCACCGTAACTTTCATAAGTTGACATTCAATCCCCACTAACATTCTCCAGTGCCCCTTCCCTTATTTTTATCTCCTTGTTAAATGACTCGTCATTCTTATCTTTTAGAAAAATACTGAATGATATTAGGTTATTAGTGGACATTGATTTACCATAAGTTGGTGTATTACAATAAGTGAAGCCTTAGCCTGCCACAAGGTGAATAATGGAAGAGCTTATGTTAATATTGTGTTATGTATTATCTACATGTCTTGAGAGGACCCAATGGATATCTAGTGGGTATGGATATTAATCGGGTTTGGACATGGACACAATTTTTCACCCATGGATTTTTTCATGGGCGGGCAAAGACTGTCTTCATGGATATGGATATGGATTTGATTTTGTTCAACCCGATCCAAACTCGACTGTCGGTGTAAAAACCGGCGGATCTCGGGTAGGGGGTCCCGAACTGTGCGTCTAGGCGGATGGTAACAGGAGACAAGGGACACGATGTTTTTACCCAGGTTCGGGCCCTCTCGATGGAGGTAATACCCTACTCCTGCTTGATTAATATTGATGATATGGGTAGTACAAGAGTAGATCTACCATGAGATCAGAGAGGCTAAACCCTAGAAGCTAGCATGGTATGATTGTTGTTCGTCCTATGGACTAAAACCCTCCGGTTTATATAGACACCGGATAGGGTTAGGATTACACAGAGTCGGTTACAATGGTAGGAGATCTACATATCCGTATCGCCAAGCTTGCCTTCCACGCCAAGGAAAGTCCCATCCGGACACAGGACGAAGTCTTCAATGTTGTATCTTCATAGTCCAGGAGTCCGGCCAAAGGTGATAGTTCGGCTATCCAGACAACCCCTAATCCAGGACTCCCTCACCGACCCATTGCCATCCTTAGCCGACACGTGTTTCCTCCAGCCAATGACGATTTTACACGTGGAAAATCCCCATTGGTCGGGGCTTTTAACGGGTTATCGGATCCAAAACCCGACCCGATAGGTTAACGGCGTTTCGTTACGGTGGATGCCACGTGTCGGTCACCCTTGACGAAAGCACTTCTGTGACGCGCGATTTATCGTCATGGAAGTGGACACTTCCGTGATGATAATTTTGGTAATGTCATGGAACACTTCTACGACAGCACAGGTATGACTATCTTGATTCTGTCATAAATTTGTCATGGATGTACATGCATGACAAAAACGCGACCTACTGTGACAAACACGTATCATTATGGAAGTGTGTTTTTTTGTAGTGCTAGCCCGTAGCAATAACAATGCAAGCGAACCTGGCACCTCTAAAGCCAGAAATAGCAACGGCAAGCCCCGATGCAACAGACACAAGCGTCGAAGCAACGGTGACAATACCGATGACACTGCAGTCAACGCCGGATTCAGTGGCTCCAAGTCCGGCCAGCGGAAGAAGCCATTTAAAAGGAATAATCCGGGCTCATCCAGCTTGGACCACATACTCGATCATCTGTGTCAGATACACGGCACCCCCGATAAGCCAGCCAATCATACCAGCAGAAGTTGTTGGGTCTTTAAGCAGGCCAGCAAGTTAAATGCCGAGAACAAGGAAAAGGGGTCGCGAAGTGAGGACGATGAAGAGGAGCCCCGTCCACCGAACACAGGGGGATAGAAGAAGTTCCCCCCTCAGGTTAAAATGGTGAACATGATATATGTCACCCATATCCCCAAGAGAGAGCGCAAACGCGCGCTCAGGGACGTCTATGCGATAAAGCCAGTCGCCCCAAAATTCAATCCATGGTCGTCATGCCCGATCACTTTCAATCGCAGGGACCACCCGACCAGCATTCGACATGGCGGTTCAGCCGCATGGGTCCTCAACCCAATAATTGACGGATTCCACCTCCCGCGAGTCCTCATGGACGGTGGCAGCAGCCTCAACCTGCTATATCAGGATACAGTGTGCAAAATGGGCATCAATCCATCAAGGATCAAGCCCACAAAAACTACCTTTAAAGGAGTTATACCAGGTGTAGAGGCCCGCTGCACGGGCTCAATTACATTGGAGGTTGTCTTCGGATCTCCGGACAACTTCCGAAGCTAAGAGTTGATCTTCGACATCGTCCCCTTCCGTAGTGGTTATAACGCCCTACTTGGACGAATTACATTTGCTCGATTCAATGCGGTGCCACACTATGCTTATCTATAAGATGCCCAGACCACGCGGTGTCATAACAGTCAATGGAAACACAGAGCGCTCACTCCATACTGAGGAGCAGACAGCCGCTCTGGCAGCAGAGGTACAGAGCGGCCTTATCAAGCAGAACTTTAATTCGGTGGCCAAGCTCCTGGACACTGTCGAACGAGTTCGAACTACTCTGCAGCAGGACAGTCCAGCTCATCAAGAGCTCGACTAGCAATTTGGCCTCCGTCTCAGTCCCGACCAAATGGCGGCGTACGTACCGTGCGTACATAACTACGCAATCAAAATATGGGGCATAGACAAAGGCGTAACGTTATTGTGGCCCATCATACGGCTCACACACATACCTTTTCGTTTTCCTTCTTATCATTTTTTCACATGCCCCTCCCGACGGCCTGATCATCGATCCTTTCGAAGGATATATATATACCAAGGCGGAAAGCAGTACGGGCCTGTGGGGGAATCTCTAGATGTTTCTTCTTAATGATCATTCTACCTGTCTTCAGGACCCGCACGCAGCTCCCCCTTGGTCTTGGTAGGTTAAATAGCCATATTTTTTATCGCACTATTTGTACAAATACGCTTTGACGTATTAATCAAATTACAATAAAAATAGTCTGCGGCCCAACTTATGTGGCATTAGCTTACTACTTCATTTTATTTCGTTATTATTATCGATTGCACCCGTACACTTTGGTACACTTTAAATTCGCCAGTGGCTTCATTATGCTCCATACTACGGCAAGAAAGTTCGAACACTTTTTACAGTACAGTTCGGCACCCCGAATTTTAGCATTATATGCATTGGCTCTGAATCATGTCTTTGGTCAATAGTTGGGTTGCCCGGCTCCTGTGCTTACTACCTTACATTTCGCTCTATCGGCTAGGGTAATAAAAGGAGAACTACTGCGATTGTGTCTCTGGTTTATCCGAGCAAACACCTCAGTAGAGAAAGCTGGAAACTGACTATCATGATGTGGCGAGAGCTGGTCAGCTATTCGGAGGTTTAAAATCTTTTGCGATTTTTTCCGCCTTGTGCGACGAATCGGCCTTCACCCGATCAGGTGTCTACAACACCCTAGTCCGGATTAAATACTAACTAGGTTTGCGCCTACATTTCTATTTGTCAAACTCCTATGGCTAAGTGAGGGTGATAAAGCCACGTAGTCCAATTGCCTGGTTCGTTGCGCTAAACACCTCCTTCAAGGACCAAACTTTTGGATAAAGAGTGTTTAGATTCATCCCGAACACCCCCGTACTACCTACATGGGGGCTGAAGCCGATGACTGGCCAACTCTCAGATTTAACAAATCGGCCGCACAGGAGGTAAAATTTTAAATAACAAGCATTATATTACATAACGGCTCTGTTTCATAATACAGGAAGGGACAATATGAATGACTTCATTCAAAGATAATGTCTTTTGAACACTGCCCCTCTACAATGCGGGATCCCTTCAGGACATCTTCAAAATACCGCTCGGGCGTGCGGAGCTCTTTGCCCGCGGGCGGGCCCTCCGTCGTAAGCTTCACGGTGTCCATCTTCGCCCACTGTATCTTGACACGGGGGAAGGCCATCCGCGCGCCTTCGATGCAGACCGACTGCTTGATGGCATCTAGCCGAGGGCAGGCATTGACCAGCCGCTTCACGAGCCCAAAGTAGCTGCTGGGTATGGCTTCGGCAGGCCATAGCCGGATTAAATCATTCATGGCTAGTTCGTCCACCCTATGCGGTTCGACCAGCTGTTTTAGCTGATTGCTAAAGGGCACCGGATGTTCTGGCGCAAGGTATTGCAACCAAAACGGCTTCTTCGTGGAGCTAACCTCTTTGGCTCGGAAGAACTCCGCAGCGTCAGAAACACTGCGCGGCAGATCCGCAAATGCCCCTGGAGAACTCTAAATCTAGGTTAGTAAGAGATACCTTTTCTTCACATACTTGCTCTACATAATAAAGGCCTTACCCGCCACGATTTTTCCGGCCTCCTGGATTTCCCGGAGGGGCCCTGGGCTTCAACCCGGGCATCGTGTGCACTTTGGCGGGCCTTGGCAAGTTCAGACTCTTGATCCGCAATGTTACACTCCAAGGACTCACATTTCTTCACGGAGTCCTAGAGCTCCTGTTCGACCTCACCGACCCTGGTCTCATGCTTCTCACGGGCGGATTGTTCCTTGGCCGCTCTCTCCTCGGCCTCGGCCAGCGCCTTCTTGAGGGTCTCCACCTCGGTCGCCACTCCTAACAAATATCATGGCACTTTGGTCAGCACAAATCATTCATCCTTTCTGAATATACACAAGGTTATTGCATACCTGATTGTCTTCCATCTATTTTGTCACACGGCCAAGCTCTTCCTCGGTCCGCTCCAGACTTTGCTTCAGTCCGGATACCTCAGCAGCATGAGAGGTCGTAGCCAGCAACGATGCCTGCTTATTCATATAGACATGTCCGGTTAGTCTCCTGCGAAAGTTATTTAATCCTCTATCTGGTTTTTCTTTCCGAACACCGGATAGAGTCTTAGGGGCTACTGTCTATACTATGACATTCTTTTTATATAATTGTGTCGCTTACCTCAAAACCTGTTAGAAGGCTGGTACAGGCGTCAGTCAGTCCGCTCTTAATGGACCGAACCCTCTCAACCACTGTAACCATAAGGATACGGTGTTCCTCAACAATGGAAGAGCCTTGCAGCGCTTCCAGCAAATTATCCAGTGCCTCTGGATGGACAGAGGTCACCGGCGGAATAGGCGCACCTCCTTCTTTCGAAAGAGGCTGCTTGCCTGATTCCGGAGCCGTATAGGTCTCTGGAATTGTATTCGGCTGGGGGGGCGAATTGGATAAAGCCCCCATCGCTAGTTTCCATGGAGATTTGCTCCCCCATGTGTCCGGCGGCCGAGGTTTCACCCTCTGGCACCGCCTTGACGGCCTCCTACGTCTCTCCCTGGCCTGGGGTCCTTCGGGACAACACCTCGGTGTCATCGATGGCCTTGGGAGAGGAGGCCGCTGGAAGGGACCCGCTGTCCATCACCTTCGGGTCCAGCGAATTCCCCGTAGATGAGGGTTGCTGGAGGACGGAACGGGTCCGGCTGCAGCACATGATTTGACATGTTAAAACCATGAAGTAAAAGGGTCGGATATATGAGTGCATCTTCGAGTACTTACAATTCAGCCAGGGGCTTATCCCTGGGGCGCCATTCGGAGCTGCTATCGATGTCCCACACGGAGTTGTCTACAAGGGAGACTGAGGGAGTCCTGGACTGGGGGGTGTTCGGATAGCTGGACTATCATCATCGGCCGGACTCCAAGACTATGAAGATACAAGATTGAAGACTTCGTCCCGTGTCCGGATGGGACTTTCCTTGGCGTGGAAGGCAAGCTTGGCGATACGGATATGTAGATCTCCTACCATTGTAACCGACTCTGTGTAACCCTAGCCCTCTCCGGTGTCTATATAAACCGGAGGGTTTTAGTCCGTAGGACGAACAACCATTACAACAATCATACCATAGGCTAGCTTCTAGGGTTTAGCCTCCTTGATCTCGTGGTAGATCCACTCTTGTACTACCCATATCATCAATATCAATCAAGCAGGAGTAGGGTTTTACCTCCACCGAGAGGGCCCGGACCTGGGTAAAAACATCGTGTCCCTTGTCTCCTATTACCATCCACCTAGACGCACAATTCGGGACCCCCTACCCGAGATCCGCCGGTTTCAACACCAACATTGGTGCTTTCATTGAGAGTTCCTCTGTGTCGTCACCGATAGGCTTGATGGCTCCTTCGATCATCACCAACGACGTAGTCCAGGGTGAGACTTTTCTCCCCGGACAGATCTTCGTGTTCGGCGGCTTTGCACTGCGGGCCAATTCACTTGGCCATCTGGAGCAGATCGAAAGCTACACCCCTGGCCATCAGGTCAGATTTGGAAGCCTAAACTTCACGGCTGACATCCGCGGAGACTTGATCTTCGATGTATTCGAGCCACAGCCGAGCGCGCCGCACTGTCATGATGGGCATGATTTAGCTCTGCCGCCGGACAGTACCCTGGAGGCTGCACATGAATCCGCTCTGACCCATAGTTTGGAGCCGACCGCGCAGATCGAGGATAGGTGGCTGGACACCGCCTCGGGGGCTGCAACTTCTACGGCGATGGAGCCGAATACTGACCTAGCCCCCTACAAAGCTCGTGACTCCGAGGTGCCGGACTCCCTGCCGGACTCCGAACCTCCTGCGTCCCTACCAATCGAATCCGATTGGGCGCCGATCATGGAGTTCACCGCTGCGGACATCTTTCAGCACTCACCCTTTGGCGACATCCTGAATTCGCTAAAGTATCTCTCGTTATCAGGAGAGCCCTGGCCGGACTACGGTCAGGATGGTTGGGATGCGGACGACGAAGAAATTCAAAGCCCACCCACCACCCACTTTATAGCCACTGTCGACGATCTAACCGACATGCTAGACTACGACTCTGAAGACATCGACGTTATGGACGACGATGCCGGAGACGATCAACAACCAGCGCCTACAGAGCACTGGAAGGCCACCTCAACTCATGATGTACATATGGTGGACACCCCAAAAGGGAGCGATAACGAGGAACAACGGGACGCGGCGAAGGATAATTCCCCCGAAAAACAACCAAAACGGCGACGCAAGCGCCGCCCCAAGTCCCGCCTCGATAACAACAGCACCCATAATGACCCAGCCATAGAGCAGGGCAAACCAATGGGCGACGAACATGCAACCAAGAAACCATCTGAACAGGATGAATCGGATAATCAACTCATCCTCGGCGAAAACAACAGTCCAGACGATCTCACACCGGACACACCACCGGAGCACAAGAACCTTCGAAAAAGGCTTGTCGCCACTGCAAGAAGTTTGAAGAAGGAGAAACGGAAGCTCAAAACAGCGGAAGACATACTCAGAATGAGGTGGAGCAAAGTACTCAAGACCGCGGACAAATATGGCAATAGCCACCAAACAAAGAGCTACCCGAAGCGCAAGCTGCTGCCAGAATTGGACGAGGAGGCCGTAGAGCCCCCACAATCAAAAAGCAAAGAGGCCACCTGGCCGTATAGGCGACCAGATGACAGGCCAAGAGCGGCAAGCGGCGTCGCACATAAGCCGGCACATGACACGCATAAAGATCCTCGCAAAACGGATGGCCCGGTCAGGTCCATTTATGGGCCAAAGAAGAGGGCCCCAGGAAGGAACAAAACACGCCGAGTGTTCGAAGGTAACGACACACCTAAATACAGGGGCGCCGCACACCCACTATGTTTCACCGATGAGGTGCTGGATCATGAATTCCTAGCGGGGTTCAAGCCCGTAAACATAGAGGCATACGACGGAACAACAGACCCCGGAGTCTGGATTGAGGATTACATCCTGCACATACACATGGCTAGAGGAGATGATCTCCACGCCATAAAATATCTACCCCTCAAGCTCAAAGGGCCAGCTCGGCATTGGCTCAAAAGCCTCCTAGAAAATACCATTAGAAGTTGGGAAGAGCTCGAAGACGCGTTTAGAGCAAATTTTCAGGGGACTTATGTCCGCCCTCCGGATGCAGACGATTTAAGTCACATAACTCAACAGCCCGGAGAGTCAGCACGCAAATTCTGGAACAGGTTCCTTACAAAAAAGAACCAAATAGTCGACTGTCTGGACGCCGAAGCCTTAGCAGCTTTTAACCATAATGCCCGAGACGAATGGCTTGCCAGACACCTCGGCCAAGAGAAGCCGAGAACAATGGCCGCGCTAACAAGCCTCATGACCCACTTTTGTGCGGGGGAAGACAGCTGGCTAGCAAGATGCAGCACCAGCAACCCGAGTACATCCGAGATCAGAGATGGAAACGGAAAATCACGGCGCAGAAAGGACCAGCGCCAGATTCAAAAGCTCGCGGGCGAACAATAAAACACTGCCTCTTAAGGACAACAGTGACGAGCTATCCAACTTGAACAAAATTTTGGATCGGATATGTCAAATCCACAGTACATCCGGGAAGCCTGCAAACCACACCCACCGGGATTGTTGGGTCTTCAAACAGTCCGGCCAACTCAACGTCGAACACAAGGGGCTCGACGCGCCAAGCGAGGATGACGACGAACCCCACCAGCAGAGCGCCGGAAAACAAAAGACTTTCCCACAAGAAGTCAAAATAGTAAACTCACTTCATGTGATAATACGGAACAACAGTGCGGCACCCGCCAAAGTAGGTGTCGCACGGTCCACCCCAGCGGAACCTCGAGATTGGATGTCAAAACCAATTACTTTCGACCACCTGGACTATTCCAGAAGTATTCGAAACGCAGGATGGACTGCTCTAATATTGGATCCTATAATCGACGGACTACAATTTACACAAGTCCTAATGGATGGCGGCAGCAATTTAAACCTGCTATATCCGGACACAATCCGCAAGTTGGGGATAGACCTTACTAAAATTCGCCATAGCCGCACTTCCTTTAAAGGAGTGACGCTAGGCCCTTACGCCAAGTGCACGGGCTCCTTACTACTAGAAGTTGTGTTCGGGTCACCCCGCAACTTCCGACGCGAAAAGCTAATCTTTCATGTCGCCCCATTCAAAAGTAGCCATCAAGCACTATTGGGACGTGAAGCTTTTGTCCACTTTAACGCAATACCACACTACGCGTCTCTTACACTTAAAATGCCCGGTCCACGCAGCATCATCTCATTAAAAGGTCGTTCAAGACCCCGGACACGACTAGACGAGTCCGGCATAAATAAACTAGGGGCTCCCTAGCCGCACACCCCTTCACAGGGGGCTGTGCGTATGAGCAATAAGGAGCCAATAAAAGCTCAACTTTATTCATTTATTCATGCTTTGTTTTAAATACATTTTTGACACGATTTCTTTTCAAACTAAGTCCCTCTCTTTTACAGATGAACGGCGTGTTACACCCGTCCAGGATACAGCACAACGGAGACACAGGCACAGACGTGCAGTAGGGACCCGTTGCAAGGATTCTTTTCAGATTAAGACCCTGCGTAAACCTTTTTTACTGTCTCTTGTTGCTACATATCCCCTGGTTTCTCATTATAACCAGAGAGGAGGCTGACGTTTTGGCATCGGCCGCGTCAGAGGACCTCGCGTGTACCTGGACACTAGGGGCTTAGGGCATTGATCTGCCCGTCATCATAAAGACCGAACACCTCAGGGAGTGTTCGGCGTCTCGAGTTAGGCCTTATATGCATCAGCTCCGAATCATGTCTTTGGCCAAATGTTGGGTTTGCCCGGCTCCTGTGTTTTGCTGCCTTACGTTCCGTATCATCGGCTAACGCGGCACTAGGAGAACTACTGTGATTGTGCCCCAGTTCGGTCGGGTGAGCACCTCAGTAGAGAAAGCCGAAAACTGACTGTCATGATGTAGCGAGAGACTGGTCAACCACTCGATCGACCTCCGGAATGTTTAGAATTCCTCCGCTTTGACGAAGGACCGTTTCCCGGTCAGGCACACACGCGCCCCAAATTCGGAGAGCGCGGTGCCCCTAGGGGCTATATCGTAGCCCCACCTTCGAACTCCTATGGATAAGTGAAAGTGATAACGCATTATAGTCCGGTTGCCTCGTTTGCTACGCTATCACCTCCTTCACAGGACCAAGACGTTGGATTAAGTGTGAAAATGCGCTATTTCGCAAACACCCCCGCACCATGTGCGTGGGGGCTGAAGCCGAAGACTGCCATCTTTCAGCTTATACACAAGTATACATTAAACGGATGCACAGGAGATATTTGAATACTTGAACGCACAAGTACAGAAAGTGCTTATATTATAAACATTGTTTTACAAACCATAAAGTTCATTTGAACAAGACATTTTTTGAGAACTGCGACTCTATTACACGAGCACCACGCAGAACTTCCCCAAAATAGTGCTCGGCGGGTAACCGGCTCTCGTCCGAACCCTGGGTCGCAACAGCGGTGGCATCCATCTCCGTCCAGTATGTCTTCACACGGGCGAGGGCCATCCGTGCACCCTCTATGCAGGCCGACCGCTTCATCGCCTTGATATGCGGCACCGCCCCAAGGAATTGCTGCAATAAGCCAAAATAACTCTTCGGCTTGGGCCTATCCGGCCAGACATGAGCCACGATATCCATCATGGCAAGTCCGGACAATCTATTCAGCTCAGCCCACTTAGCCAACCGATTAGTTAGCGGAAGTGAACACTCCGGACTATGGAATTGAGACCAAAAAAGCTCTTCCGTCTCGTGATCCTTTTGATTTCGGAAGTGCACAACAGCATCTGCCGCACTCGCCGCTAATTCCATATAAGGATCCTCCGGACCCCACAGCTGGCCAAGCTAAGCGTACTTCAGATCTGTAAATCTCCTGCGAAGTAGAAAGGGCTTGCCAGCCACAATATCTTCGGCCTGGCGCAGCTCCTCCTTTATAGCCCTCATTGCAGAACGGACATCCTTGGCTTCAGCGGTGCTCCGCTCGGCGTTCTTTTTTAAGAACCTCATAGCGGTCGGTAACATCTTTTAACTTCACGGCCATTTCGGCCATCTCCTTCCTGCTTCGGCAGTGAGCAGCCCTTTCGGCTTCTAGCTCTTCGGCCGCCCTCGAGGCAGCCGCATCAGTCCTTCTGGCCTACTCCTTGGTTCGAGCAAGTTCTGCCCGAAGGCTCTCCACAGCAGCGGCACCATCTGCATTGAGCATACATGTTGTAAGGAGTGGGCTTCGGCTCCCTTACTAGGTGACCACGGAGAAAAACCTACCTTGTGACTCGTCAAGTCGCTTATTGACCAGTGCGATGTCCGCATCCGCAATGTCGAGTTGCCGCTTTAGTTCGGCAACCCTATCAGTCCGGCTGGCCACCGGACTATCCGCCACCTACATAGGAAAGGAGAAAATCAATACCTGCGATTTTGATCCTCGGCACGCTGTCGCTCTTGACAACATACCGAGTCCCAGGGGCTACTATCTATACAGGGCGCACTTTATGTGCAAAACTGTCAAAAGGTATGTCACTTTTACGTACCTCAAACCCCGCCAGCAAGCTTCTGATGGCATCATGCAACCCGCCTTCGGCGGACGAAATTCTTCCAATCACCATATTCATCAATGTACGGTGACCTTCTGAGATAGACGCCCTCTCAAGTAGATCCTTCAGCTTCCCCGGTCGCACACCAGCCGGTGCCGAACTCTCCGGCCCCGCCGGACTCGGGGATACCCTCCGCGATGACACCTCAGGTTCGTCTGCCCTGCCTGATGGTGCGGCGGACGGAGGCGTCTCGCTCTCCACAATCTCCGGACGAAGGTCCCCCGAAGACGAGCTCATCTGAGAAGGACGGAGATCCGAACTACAAGGTAAAAACTTCGGTTACCCTCAGAAGCAAAAATAGGGATGTCTCTTATTACAGAACCCCCTGTTTCTACTTACGGCTCGCTAGAGGGCTGATTCCTTAGGGGAGATAGTGCGGCCAGGGCCTCCCCGGACGCAGGACCCTCTGGTGAAGATCTCTTCCCCCGCCTCGAGGCCTTGGCCTCCGGGTTTTCGGAAGCAGTCCTCTTCTCCCCTTGGAAGGAGGGATTCTTGATTCCCCCTTTCTCAAATGCCTCCTTGGTAGAGGCGGTAGTGTCCCTGTTCTCCCTTTCGCCTTCCCCTGAAGGCGCAACCTTCAGCATTCTGACCAGCATGGGATCCGGCACGGTCTCTGGGAGGGGGGCCGGACACCGTATCAGTTTCGCTTGCGCTATCCACTCCTATTCAAGAGACGATGGGTTAAAAGGCAAATTCAAGAAGGCGCAAACAAACGGTGTGTCCAGACGCAGGGCCACTTACCTGAGCATCCGGGCGATTGCAGCTTAGGCTGGAATCCTCGGTCAATTCCGGACACATCTCTTGTGGTCTGAAGAACAATTTATACATCTCCACGGGTGTCGTACCCATGAAGTGTTGGAGAGCTCGTGGCCCCTCTGGATTGAATTCCCACAGGCGGAGGGGGCAACGCTTGCAGGGCAGAAGATGCCGAATCAGCATAACCTACGTCACCATGACCAGATTGATCTCCCTCTCTTGGAGGTCTTGAATCCGGCCCTGCAGTAGGGGTACGTCCTTTGACGGCCCCCAGTTGAGCCCTTGGTTGACCCACGACATCAGCCGCTGTGGAGGGCCCGAGCGAAAGATGGGCAGCAGCTTCTGCTTGCTGCCCCTAGGAGCGGTAATATAGGACCACTCCTGTTGCCACAAGTCGAGCTCCTCCTGGAAAGAGCCCTTGGGCCATGGAGCATCGGCCCTTCTGCTTAAAACCGCCCCGCCGCACTCAGGTTGACGCCCCTCGATCATCTTCGGCTCCACGTTGAAGGTCTTGAGCCACAAACCGAACTGGGGAGTAGTGCGGAGGAAGGCTTTGCAGACGATGATGAATGATGAGATGTGGAGGATAGACTCCGGAGCCAGGTCATGGAATTCCAACCTGTAGTAAAACATGAGCCCTCTCACAAAAGGATCCGTCGGGAAGCCTAAACCCCGACGGAGGTGGGACACGAACACGACGCTCTCGCTGGGCTCGGGAGTAGGAATGACTTGCCCTTTGGCGGGCAACCTAAGCGAAATCTCGCAGGTTAGGTACCTGGCTTCTCGCAGCTTTAGCACATCCTCTTCCGTGACGGAGGAGGGCATCCACCAGCCCTGTAGGTCGGAGCTCGACATTGTTGAAGGTCCGAAGCGCTCGAATCTGGAGCTTTGGGTGTTGGAACTCGGGGCGAGGGGTAGATTCGATTGAGGATTGAAGAAAAGAAACGAGCCTTGGTCTCATTATAAAGAGGGAGAATACCAAGAGTCGTCCCCGTGACCGTTTGGGACTCACCTTCGATAGAGGAGGCGTGGCGACGGGCGCGGTTGGGTTACCCACGTCCGTATTGATGGGAATCCCGGAATAAGGGGAACACGATCTCTGCTTCGACAAGACGTGCCAAGGAAACCGCTTCGCTAAACGCGCTGAGGTGGTATAATAAAAAAACAATTCAGGTAAAGGCTTGGTGGTGGTGTGACGTCATGCCACAAAATACGTCAGCAGATTGAACTTGTGTGCATATTATTCTCTCTACGGTGGAATGTGGAATTTATTTTGCAGAGCCGGACACTATCCTGGTGTTCGCAATCTTCTATGAATTATTCGGAGGAGGAACCCGCCTTGCAATGCCGAACAATATGCGCGCCGGACTCATCATCATTGAAGCCTGGTTCAGGGGCTACTGAGGGAGTCCTGGACTGGGGGGTGTCCGGATAGCCGGACTATCATCATCGGCCGGACTCCAAGACTATGAAGATACAAGATTGAAGACTTCGTCCCATGTCCGAATGGGACTTTCCTTGGCGTGGAAGGCAAGCTTGGCGATACGGATATGTAGATCTCCTACCATTGTAACCGACTCTGTGTAACCCTAGCCCTCTCCGGTGTCTATATAAACTGGAGGGTTTTAGTCCGTAGGACGAACAACCATTACAACAATCATACCATAGGCTAGCTTCTAGGGTTTAGCCTCCTTGATCTTGTGGTAGATCCACTCTTGTACTACTCATATCATCAATATCAATCAAGCAGGAGTAGGGTTTTACCTCCACCGAGAGGGCCCGAACCTGGGTAAAAACATCGTGTCCCTTGTCTCCTGTTACCATCCGCCTAGACGCACAGTTCGGGACCCCCTACCCGAGATCCGCCGGTTTTGACACCGACAGAGACCCTCCCCTTCTTGGGCGCCTCAGCCTCCAGATGCGTGGAGGCCGCTCTCTTATTCCTTCCCTCCTCAGGGGGGAGAGTTGCTTTCTTCTTCCTCCTCTTCCTCGTCGTCGGTGGCGGGAGGGGAATGGGTTTTGGCGTCTTCGGACATCATGTCCGAAGTGCCCTTATGGCGGAGGCCACCTCTAGTCCCGTTTGCCTTCTTCTCCGGCGCTTGATAGGGCGCAGGAACCAGCATCTTCGTCAGAAGTGGAATTGCTGGGTCTTCGAGCAGTGGAGCCGGACACTGAATCCGCTTCGCCTTCTTTGTCCAGCCCTGAGATAATCAATAGGGAGGCTTAGGCGTCTTCCTCGAGTATGCAAGTAAAGGATGCACCTTGAAATACGAAAAACTTACCGGACTAGCGGGATGGGCCAGGTCGTGCCCACGGTCCTCGGTCGTATCCGGCCACATCTCGTTGGACTTGAAAAGCACCTTCCAGATGTCTTCGTGTGTAGTTCCGAAGAACTGCAGCAAGGTCTGGTGCTTGGCCGGATCGAACTCCCACAAATGGCAAGTCCGGCTTTGGCACGGAAGGATCCGGCGAACAAGCATCACCTGGATCACATTGACAAGCTTAATGTTCTTGTCTACCATGCTCCTGATGTGTGTCTGGAGTGTTGTCAGCTCGTCCGATGAAGACCAGTCTAGGCCCTTCTCTTGCCAGGAGGTGAGCCGCATTGGGGCTCTGGACTGGAATTTGCGAGCCGCGTCCCAGTTGGCGTCGTGTGGCTCTGTGATGTAGAACCACTGCTGTTGCCACCCTTTGACGGACTCCACGAAAGTACCTTTTGGCCATATGACGTTGGGCATCTTGCTCATCATGGCGCATCCGCACTCCGCGTGTTGACCGCCCACGACCTTCGGCTTCACATTGAATATCTTTAACCACAATCCGAAGTGGGGTGGGATGCGGAGGAAGGCCTCGCACACGACGATGAATGCCGAGATGTTGAGCAAGGAGTTGGGGACTAGATCATTGAAATCTAGCCCATAGTAGAACATGAGTCCGCGGACGAATGGGTGGAGAGGAAATCCCAACCTGCTGACGAAGTGGGGGATGAACACTACCCTTTCATGGGGCTCCGGGGTGGGGACGATCTGTCCCTTGGCCTGAAACCGGTGGGCGACTTCCTTGGCCAAATACCCAGCCTCCCGGAGCTTGGTAATGTCATTCTCCTTGACGGAGGAGGCCATCCACTTGCCCTGCGCTCCGGATCCAGACATGATCAGGAGTGCTTTCTTGAGGCGGAGAGGATGAGGACCTGGGCATTGGAGCTTGAGAGTGGGTGGGAAGATAGAGAGAAGGCATGGGCGAAAGGGGTGAATCCTTATCTCCTTATAAAGGTAGCGAATATCAAGCGCCTCCCCACTCGCCTTAAAACTCGCCTATTCCCCAAGGGCCATGCAAACGGCACGATTGGGTTACGCACACCCATATTGATGAGAATCCCGCGATAAGGGGACACGATATCTGCTTCGACAAGACGTGCCAATAAAACCACACCTTGAAACGTGGAGCGGGAGGCTAAAAACGGTTCGAAATAATGACCGGGCGGCGACGTGATGTCATGCTACAAAAGTTGTCAGTAGATTGGACTCGTGAAAATATTATACTCTCTGTGGATATGTGTGGTGTTTGTTTTACAGAACTAGACACGTTCTCTGTGTTCAAGAGCTGTTTTGGAGTATTCGGAGGAGGAACCCTCCTTGCAGTGCCGAAGACAATCTGTGTGTCAGACATCGTCATTGAAGCTTGGTTCAGGGGCTACTGAGTGAGCCCTGAATTAAGGGGTCCTCGGGCGTCCGACCTATTGGACATGGGCCGGACTAATGGGCCATGAAGATGCAAGACAGAAGACTCTCTCCGGTGTCTGGATGGGACTCTCCTTAGCGTGGATGGCAAGCCTAGCGTTCGGATATGAAGATTCCTTTCTCTGTAACCGACTTTGTACAACTCTAGTCCCCTCTGGTGTCTATATAAACTGGAGGGTTTAGTCCATAGAGGCAATCACAATCATACATGCTAGACTTCTAGGGTTTAGCCATTACGATCTCGTGGTAGATCAACTCTTCTAATACTCATATTCATCAAGATCAATCAAGCAGAAAGTAGGTTATTACTTCCATAGAGATGGCCCAAACCTAGGTAAACATCGTGTCCCCTGTCTCCTATTACCATCGACCATAGACGCATAGTTCGGGACACCCTACCCGAGATCCGCCGGTTTTGACACCGACACCAGGTACCCCAACTTGCGTAGAATGTGATGTTTTAGTCCCAAACTTGCAAAATGCAACTCCACCATACCCCAACTTGCATTGTATGTGATGATTTAGTCCCGGGCCTATCACAGCTCGACAAGTGGCAGCCAGGTGGCTGGACCAGTCGTCGCCCGCTCTTTTGCAAGAAACCCCCTGCCGTTTTGCCTAATCAACTAGCAGTAGAACGCCTGAATTAAATCTATCTAGAATCCCACTCGCGTCCGCTCGTTCCCCATCTGCCTCCGACAACTCCAGGGCCAGCTCTTAGCTCGACGCTACCAGCAAGCTCGCCACCGCCTTCCAGCTCTGTACCGCAGTCTAGATCGGTGCCATGGTCTCCTGGTTGGACAGTTCATCCTTGGCGTCGTCGTCAGATGGTGACTCAGTCACCAGTCAGGTTAGCCGTTGGCTCCCCCATAGCAACGCAGTTAGGGTTAGGGTTCCAGCAGTAAAATTTGGCCAGAACATGAAGATGTTGATTTGTTATTCTTGTAGGCACTTGCCACCATTTTCTGCTCAGAATGGAGAGGCCCTGCTACTGAATTTGTGTATAGATGTGAGCACCAAGATGTGTGCGAGAAGTTTGTTGCCTCTGATTCAGTCGATAGTGACTGAACTCTGAACAATTGTTGGCCAGCTTCTGATTCATGGCAATTAGCAGCAAACTCAGTGTTCTTGTCTAGTTTCTTCTTGATCTTTGGGCATATTCTCTGCCTTGCACACTTCTCTATTGCCTCTCTCTGTTTACTCACTAGCCTTTGCATGATCTTGTAAAATATATATTCAAGCATTGACAATACCTCCATCTCTCTACTCTCCAGAATGTAGTTGTAAAAAATGTTGCACCAATTCTGATTAGTATGATGTCATAGAATGTTGCAACAATACAACAAAATTAAAACATAGGAAGAGGTACGGTACTTCATAAACTGTTGCAGAGGATGTACCAGTTAAGTACTTTAGAGTTATTGTTCAGCAGAATATCACACTTAGAAAAAACAGAAAAAAATGCTTTACACCATGTCTTTTCATTGGATCCAGTCTTTCAGTCCAGTTGAAGGCAGCTGAGCTGTGTCCATCCATTTTCTCGCATTTCTGGCCCCACTTCACCCTGTTTGGTGCTCTTGCAATGGCCCATGGATCTTGCTTCAGCAACTCTCCTTTGTGCTTCTCATTGAAATTCTGATAAATATGCCTAACACAAAACCTATACTCAGCATCTGGCCAGATTTTTTGCACAACATTAATCAAACCTTTTTGCTCATCACTCATAACACTGAAAGGATCAGTATTTGTGATGTTAAGATCATCTCCCAAAGTAGTGAGAAACCACTCCCAAGAACTTGTGCACTCTACTTCTACCCAACCCATTGCAATGGGGAAAATGCAGTCATTAGGATCAATACCTACAGCACTAAGCAACACTTCTTTAAACCTAGTTTTCATGTGACAACCATCAATGAAAATATTAGGCATGCACCCCTTGAGCCACCCCCTTTTACATGCATCATAAGACCAATATAGAGTTTTCAGACATTTTCTGCCCAGTGGGAAATCTTTGTCTTTAACAAGCTTAGTTGACAGAAGAAATGCAGACCCAGGGTTGGTACTCCTCAATTCATGCCCATAATCCCAAAGCATATTGAACTGCTCTTCTTCATCACCATGTATCTCCTTAAGTGTTGTTGTTCTTGCCCTAGCTAGCTTCCATCTGTTAGGGGTGACATGAAATTCGTTGGTGATCTTTCTTGAAAATGTACCTAGTGACATCTTCTGGTCATCTCTAAACTCATCTATGAAATACTTGCCCAGGAATTTTGCTGCCAGTGACCTTAACTTCCATTTCTTCTGGCATTTATGTTCTCCATATTAAGTCTTGATGACAAATCTTCCTATCATATTGTCATTGCCAGCAAAAAGGTACCACGGGAAACCACTTTCACAAACTGCCTCAAGTCTCCTCTTGTCATTCTTTATCTTCTTGATCTGCACTCTGTTTCTAACTAAATATGCAGTCAGTGTGTGTCTTAGCTCCACCACATCAGCAAATACCATACCTACTTTAAAAATAGGGGAAATCATGTCACCTTTGCATTCAAAGCTTTAAACTTATAGCTAAGTTCATCTGCTTGCTCAATTGATAGGTTCAGATCTTCATCCTCAAGCAAATAGTCAGGTTCCACATCTTCTTCCTCTTGCTCAACTTCTTCATGAACATCAAAGTCAATGTTGTCATCATCAAGATCATCATCACCATCATCTATGTCACAGTCAATACCACTGAAATCTGAATCTAAAACAATTATATCTTCAATAAATGTTTGTCCATGTTTAGTTAGCATGTTGTGCTCAATGATACGTCTCCAACGTATCTATAATTTTTTATTGTTCCATCCTATTATATTATCTATCTTGGGTGTTTTATATGCATTTATATGCTATTTTATATGATTTTTGGGACTAACCTGTTAACCTAGAGCCCAATGCTAGTTTATGTTTTTTCCTTGTTTTTGAGTGTCGCAGGAAAGGAATATCAAACGGAGTACAGTTGACCTGAAACTTTCCCACGATTGTTTTTGGACCAAAAGAAGCCCACGAAGTACCAGAGATGGACCAAAGAGTCCCGAGGCCTCCACAAGGGTGGAGGGCGCCCCCGCCCCCCTAGGGCGCGCCCTCCTACCTTGTCGGCTCCTCGTGGGCCCCCCTGGCTCGAAACTGACGCCAAAAATTCTTATAAATGCAGTAACCCCGAAAAAGAAACCTAGATCGGTAGTTCCACCGCTGCAAGCCTCTATAGCCACCAAACAACAATCGGGGCCCTGTCCCGGCACCCTGCCGGAGGGGGAAATCATCACCGGTTGCCATCTTCATCATCCCGGCGCTCTCTATGACGAGGAGGGGGTAGTTCACCCTCGGGGCTGAGGGTATGTACCAGTATCTATGTGTTTGATCTCTCTCTCTCCCTCTCTCTCTCTCTCACGTGTTCTTGATTTGGCATGATCTTGATGTACTGCGAGCTTTGCTATTATAGTTGGATCTTATGATGTTTCTCCCCCTCTACCTTCTTGTAATGGATTGAATTTTCCATTTGAAGTTATCTTATCGGATTAAGTCTTTAAGGATTTTGAGAACACTTGATGTATGTCTTGCATGTGCTTATCTGTGGTGACAATTGGATATTCACGTGATCTACTTGACGTATGTTTTGGTGATAAACTTGCGGGTTCTGTGACCTTGTGAACTTATGCATAGGGGTTGGCACACGTTTTCGTCTTGACTCTCCGGTAGAAACTTTGGGGCACTCTTTGAAGTTCTTTGTGTTGGTTTGAATAGATGAATCTGAGATTGTGTGATGCATATTGTATAATCAAATCCGTGGATACTTGTGGTGACATTGGAGTATCTAGATCACATTAGGGTTTTGGTTGATGTGTGTCTTAAGGTGTTATTTTAGTACGAACTCTAGGGATGTTTGTGACACTTATAGGAATAGCCCAATAGATCGATCAGAAATAATAACTTTGAGGTGGTTTCGTACCCTACAATAATCTCTTCGTTTATTCCCCGCTATTAGTGCCTTTGGAGTGACTCTTTGTTGCACGTTGAGGGATTGTTATATGATCTAACTATGTTATGATTGTTGAAAGAACTTGCACTAGTGAAAGTATGAACCCTAGGCCTTGTTTCGAAGCATTGCAATACCGTTTTTGCTCACTTTTGTTACTTGCTACCTTGTTGTTTTTATATTTCAGATTACGAAAACCTATATCTACCATCCATATTGTACTTGTATCACCATATCTTCGCCGAACTAGTCCACCTATACAATTTACCATTGTATTATGTGTGTTGGGGACACAACAGACTCTTTGTTATTTGGTTGTAGGGTTGTTTGAGAGAGACCATCTTCATCCTACGCCTCCCACACGCATTGATAAACCTTAGGTCATCCACTTGAGGGAAATTTGCTACTGTCCTACAGAACTCTGTGCTTGGAGGCCCAACAGTACGAGTCTACAAGAAGAAGGTTGCATAGTAGATATCACTCAGCACCCTCAATCAGCAAACTCTGTGGGTTTGTTCCATTTGCTGGAATCTCTGACAAGGGATCTGCCACAAAGACTGAAATTAGGCTATGGGAAGAGGATGCACTTGCTGTAGCAAAACTTGATGTTGCTGTTAGTAAAGACAGTGGTAATGTGCACAACAAATCAGACCTGAAGTTGCTGATGAAATCGGTATGGTCAACCATGAGTACAAGCATTTTATGCTCAGCACTAGCTCTTATCATATGCTGCACATCCTCATCATCTCCAATTCTGATCAAACTAACTGAGATTGGTTTATTTGGTTTGCACCAGTAAATGATGTGCTCAATCACAGGATATCCCAACCAAAGCAAGTGTTGTCAAGGAATGCATAGGAGAAAGTGCCAGAGTCAACATAGTCTAGCTCCTCAACAGAAGGGTTCCAGTACTCCAGCTTACTAATTGGGCCACAAAAAATTTCACCATGCTCAAGTTCCAGTGTAAAAAAAGGACTATCTACCCTTTCTCCATTTGTTGCATCACACACTTCATCCAAAAAATGAACTTCGTAATGACTAAGCACTGCATAAATGAACTTCATAAGTGCACAAAATTCAGAAAAGTTCAGAAACAATATTCAGTTAACTGAATATTCAGTTGAATGAAAATAATTCAATTAACAAGATGCATCAGATTTAGTAAACTACAACAACTTAAGGTGCATCAGATTTAGTAAACTACAACAACTTTCAGTTAACTACAGTAAGCTGAAAATATCCACTTAACTATAGTAAACTAAAAATATTCAGTTAACTACAGTAACTGGACATATTTAGTTTACCACAGTAAACTGAAAAATATTCAGTTAACTACGGTAAACTCAATATATTGAGTTTACTAAAGATAAACTAACCATAAATGAAATACAACATTAGCAAGACCATTCAATTAACTGAAACTTCACTGCAGATATCATTAGCATTACCAAAACTAAACTAAATGGTTCAACAACTTAGCCCAGTTTACACTCTGTATAAAACATCTTCAACAGCAAAAAAGAGTTTAAGTTAACAACACAAACAGATGCATGAGTGGAGTACAAGCTAGAGCAGAACTAAAAGCCAACTAAAAAGGCATGAACATCTAATTTATCCGCCATAAACCCTAGCTCTCATGTCGAACCCAAACCTAAAATCGTCGGCCGAAACCCTATCTCTATTGCGCCATATATGACCCTATGCAAGAAACACCACTACACGGCCTTAGATTGAGAACAAATGGCACCGATTGGAGCTGATGTGCACGGCGCAAACGGCGGGGCGACGAGCCACAGAGCAAAGCAGAGGATAGGGAGATGGAGGAAAACGGCTCACAGTAATCAGGAGGGAAGATGCCGAACGGGCGGACGAGATGAGCAGATTCAGGCGCCTCGACGCCGCCGGCGAACGGCGGCGACGACACCTCCATCGCTGACATTACCATCACCCTCGCCAGCCCGTGAACTCCTGTCCCCCCCCCCCCCCCCGACAGGACAGCGACCAACTGAATCCTCTCGAACGAACACGAACTGGATTCCAGACAAATTTAATTCAGGTGCTCTGTACTGCGGGTTGATTAGAAAGAACGGTAGGGGGGTTTCTTGCAAAAGAGCGAGCGACGACCGGTCCAGCCACCTGGCTGCCACTTGTCGAGCTATGATAGGCCGGCGACTAAAACATCACATGCAGTGCAAGTTAGGGTATGGTTGAGTTGCATTTTGCAAGTTTGGGACTAAATCTGTACATTCTACCCAAGTTGGGGTACATGGGTGCTTTCACCTCTAGTTTTATATCTCTAAATTTACATCATTTATTGAAGCTGCTCTTAACCAAGTAAAGTAGTTGTTGAGGTAGGTATCATATGATGGCCTGTTGGGATACTCTAACTCGGTTAGAGGTTAGAGTTAGATTCTAACCCTGAATCAACCCTGAACTAACTCTAACCAAAGAGGTGTTTGAATGGCAGGGTTAGATTGATAATAAATGCTTTTTCTCACTCATTTGGCTACTTTGGACCCTATTACCTGCCGGATTTGGCGGAGCGACCCTAGCCGAGGAAGACGGGGACGCGCCCGGCAAGGAGCCGCACTGGCCTCTCGCGCAGCCCGCCGGCGGAATCCGCCGTCCCTGCGCAAGGAGTCGCGCTGGCCGAGGCCGACGGGGACGGGTCGCGCAAGGAGCCGCGACTGCTTACTGGCGGGCGGACGGGCCGCAGGGAGACGGGGGTGGAACGGGAGGATAGGGCGGGGATGCTTACCGGCGGCGGACGGGAGCGCGGATACGGTGAGGCGCCTTCACGGGCGGTGCGAGAAGGAGGGAGGGAGAGGACGAGATGTTTCGAGGAAGTGGAGAGGGATCTGCTGTGGGGAGAGCGAGAGAAAAAAATATTTTTTAATGGTCCTAGAAAAACTAACCTAAATAAGCATCTCTTGAATGGGTTACATTTTTTGGGTGGGTTAGATGCATCTAACCAAACTAACCATCCTGTTTGGATATTTTTGGGTTAGTTGAGTCCAAACTAACCCAAACTAAAACTCGTGTGAAACCTCGTCGGACCGAGCAAAGTAATTGCTGAGGCAGGCAGTCAGGACGGGGACCGAGCAAAGGAATTGCTGAGGCAGGTAGTGGACGAGACTGTAGAAAGATTCCACGCTGCAAGTAGCACATGTGTTCCTGCAAAGCTGCCTCGGTGCTGTATGCCATGTGAATCGATTCTCTTTTCTCAAAAGTAGTGTGGTACCCTACCGTGTTTCATTAGTCTTGCCGGCTCCATAGACAAAGGATTCTTTCTTCCCTGCCATCGCCATCTGCAAGCCCAAATCAACAGAGAGAGAAAGAGCAACAATGGCGGAAGTTCTGGTGAGCGCATCGACAGGGGCAATGGGTTCCCTCCTGCGGAAGTTGGGAGCTATGTTGACGGATGAATACAAGCTGCTCAAGAACGTCCGTGGGGACATCAAGTTCCTCAAGGACGAGCTGGAGGTCATGTGCGCGTTCCTCCTCAAGATGTCAGATGTGGAGGAGCCCGACGAACCAACAAAGCTGCGTGTGACGGCGGTGCGGGAGATGTCCTATAAGATAGAGGACAACATCGACAAGTTCATGGTCCTCGTGGAACACGAGTCCTCCGGCTCCGAGGCGGCTCATGGCGTCGCCAAGCTCATGGACAAGTGCAAGAACTTGTTGCCGGACATCAAGACCCGCCGCAGGATCGCCAAGGAGGTCAAAGACATCAAGAAACAAATTAAGGATGTCAGCGACAGATTTTCAAGGTACCAGATCTGTTTCTCTTTACAGTACTATTAGTACCTACCATCAGATTTGTGACCGATTTGTTGCCACTCAAGGTACAAGATTGACGAGTCCTCCTCCTCTATGCCGGCAAAAGACAAGGTCGACCCTCGACTTGGTGCAGTCTAGAAAGACGCCACAGAGATCGTCGGAATTGATGGACCAAAAGATGAACTTGTCAAGTGGCTGAATCAGAAAGAGGGCCAATCACTTAAATCTGTCTCTATTGTTGGATATGGAGGGTTGGGCAAGACCACGCTCGCCAACCAGATCCGGGTCAACCTTGGAGCGACCTTCGACTGCGGGGCTTTTGTCTCGATTTCACGCAAGCCTGACATGAAGGCGATATTAAGATCTATATTATCACAAATCACCAAGAAAGACGAGGCTTACTCTAGATTAGATGATATACAACTCATCATCGACAAGATTCGAGGATTCCTCCAAGACACAAGGTATGTATGTGAGATCTGCTACAAAGTACCATTGCTTAATTAGCTCGTGTATAACCCGTTGCCTAGAATTTTGCTAATGAAGATTGCTTTGTGTGATTTACATTCGTCCTCAACTTGTATGACTGCGTTTGAAATTTGAAGTCATTGTTTCTTGCAACTTATGTCGATCTGTTCACTATAAGATTAGCTAAAATCTGTATGCCGATTTCTGTCGCCACACATTATCTAATTGTCAAACTTGCGGCTATGTTCTGTTTATTAAATAATTGTGACATGGCGCCAGTGAAAACAATAGAGTACATGCAATTCCCTTTTTTTGTATACAAGACAAATATCCGCACGCACCACATGACTGCAAATACATCTATCTTCTAAGGACCCAAAGCACTTGCATGTGCGGACCACTGTTACTGGATATGCAGTACATTAAGTTTGTGATTAGCCACTTTAAGAACATAGGGTTCCTAGAGGCTATAAACCTACGGTTATCAGTATTATAATCCTGAATGGATATCAAACATCCGTTGAAGAATCTATACCCATAACACAAAAAGAGAAAAGGGAAGAATTAATCATAGTCAGATCGGACCAGCCTGACTAGCGTAACATAATGATAACCACTCAATATGTGGTCCTACCAATCATAAGGAAATAACTTGTTACCAAAAAGACAAAAGAAAATAGGTAATCCCCACCATTGTTTCCATATATATCCTCTTGCTAACATGCTATTGGCAGTGGCAAAACATTGTATCTTGCCACTGGCAACAGCTGCCTCGACTCGGCCTGAGCATCTCATCAAGGAATTCACAATTTTTCCTCTTGGTTGTTAAATCTTGCTCTTTTTTGTTTGCCTCCTATGGAAATGTTTTTTCCCTTATATTGCGACCAAATTGTATCTAAGAGCAACTCCAACGCGCCTGACGGAGTTTTTGTTCGCTTTTTGTCCGTTTGGATCGGCCGAGCGGACGGGCGTGTCCGGTTTTGCCATTGGGTGCGTGGGCGCGCCCAATACGACCTACGCATTAGTCCGCGCGGGCATTTAAAACAAACTTAAGAAGCTTAAAATAATTAAACATAAATAAAAATGCATATTAAAACTGGTCAAAGTCCACATAATTAAACATAAAACATTAGTAAATAAACTGCCGCCCCAGCCCGCATCCCTAGGGGTCGGCCTCGTCGTCGGAGCGGGTGAAATCGAAGAATGCTGGCAGCTCAGACCACGGGAAGGCCTGCTGGTAGGCCACCAACGCCGCCTGCTGGCTTTACCTGGCGCCGCGCGCCTCCTCCTCCTCCTCGCACGCCCAACAAAGCCGGCGCTCCTCCTCCTCGGGCTCCCGCTTCATGCGGACCTGGCCATCCTCCCGTTCCTCCTTCAGCGTGTGGTCCTTCCACGCCGCGAGGTAGGCCGCCTCCTCCTCCATCGCGCCCAGCCAAATGGGCGGCGCGCTCACCCACTCCCGGACGACGCCCTGCCATTGGTAGACGCTGGTGGGTGCGGGTGGTGCCAGCGCTGGTGCGGGCGGTTACGATGGGGCCGGTGGTGGTGGCGGGTAGACGCTGTTGCTGGCGACTGACAGCTGCAGTGCGCGTCCTCGACGATGGCGCGCTGTGTCGCCTCCTCCAACGCCTCGAGGAACGCCGCCTCTTCCTCCTCACCCTACTGCTTGACCACCGACGGCGGCGGTGGAGGGCGTTCTTCGAGCTGGATGGCGCCGCGGCGGCGTGCTCGGTGGCGAACCAGACGTCCTAGTTATGGGACTCTAGCGCGTAGGCGGGGTCGCAGCGCTGCTCCGATGTCAGGAGAGTACGCCCGGCTCGGATCTCCTTGGCACGCGCACGCTCGAACCACGGCATGGACGGCACCGAAATGCGGTGGGGGTCGAGGTGCCAGCCATGGGGGAGGTTCATGTCCAGCCACGACAGCGGGACGCGGTACTCCCAGTGGTACTGCACAGTCCCGTGGCGATGTCGCCCTCCCGTACCACGACGCTGACACCAATGCACACCCCTTCGTTGGCGGCCTCACCGGTCCTTGCGACGAGCCGGCCTCGTGGTCGTGCTTCCCCTTGCCCTTGCCTTTGCCGAAGATGCCCATGATGACTAGGGTTTCTATCGCCGGCGAGGGAGCAGATGTGGACTGGAGTGGGAGGAGAAGTGGACGAGGCCGGCCCCGCCGCACCCTTGCAATTAAAAAGGACGCAGTTTGGACGCTTCTAGTCACTGCCATGCGGGCCCGAGGTAGGTGGGAGGCATTGACTACGATTGTGGTGGTAGTTGGCTGGCTGACACGCGGGCCTGAGATGGACACCAAGCGGACGCGCAACACGTTCGTCTCGTGTTCGTGCGGACACAAATCAAGCGCAAATTTGGGTTGGAAATGCGTCCACATGGACACCGAGCGGACGTGATTTGGGTTTGCGTCTGTGTGTTGGGCTGGCATTTTGTCCATTTCGACTCAAACAGACACGCGCGGACTAAATGCGTCGGCGCGTTGGAGTTGCTTGTACTATGTGTGGAGTTGTTATCTTTGAGTTTCTTCCCCATTTGTAGTTGTGTATTATTGTGAGATGCTATGAGGATTTCACTTATCGTACAAGTATGTTTTAGATAATGACATCTTTGTTGATGTTAGACAATTACTCCCTCGGTTCCAAAATACATGACTCAACTTTGTATTAACTTTAGTACAAAGTTGAGTCATCTATTTTGGAACGGAGGGAGTACATCAAGGTGTTTTATATCTAGGATGCACACAGACGTGACATTGTTTCAGAATTTTACGTTACTTGATAGGAATTACTCTAAATATGTAATGAGTTCTAATGCGTATGTTCATAAAACTATGTTGCAGGTACTTCATCATAATTGATGATATATGGGAGTTAGGAACATGGGAAACTTTGAAATGTGCATTTGTCAAGAATACATTGGGCAGCAGAATAATTATCACAACACGTATAGTTGATGTTGCCAAATCTTGCTCTCCTTCTAGTGAAGATCTTGTCTATGAGATGAAACCACTCAGTGAGGCTGACTCAAAGAAATTGTTTTTCAAGAGGATATTTGGTTGTGAAGAAAACTGTCCTGATAGCTTGAAAGAAGCTGCCAATGATATTTTGAAAAAATGTCGTGGTCTACCTCTGGCCATCAATGCCATTTCTAGCCTGTTGGCCACAACAAGGGAAACAAAAGAAGAGTGGGATCGGGTGCGACATTCCATACGCTCTTCAAAGGTCAAAAGTGATATAATAGAGACCATGAATTACATATTATCCCTTAGTTATTTTGATCTTCCCCACCACCTAAGAAGCTGCTTATTGTACTTGGCTCTGTTTCCTGAAGACGAATTGATTGAAAGGCAGCGGTTGGTACGCAGATGGATTTCTGAAGGCTTTATCCATGGAGAAAGTGGACAAGATCTCATGGAATTAGGAGAGGAATATTTTCACCAGCTTGTGAACAGAAGTCTAATATGTTGGGAAACGTAGTAATTTCAAAAAATTTCCTACGCACACACAAGATCATGGTGATGCATAGCAACGAGAGGGGAGAGTGTTGTCTATGTACCCTCGTAGACCGAAGCGGAAGCGTTGACGCAACGTAGAGGAAGTAGTCGTACGTCCTCCCGGTCCAACCGATCCTAGCACCGTTACTCCGGCACCTCCGAGTTCTTGACACGCGTACAGCTCGATGACGCACCCTTGATCTCCAATCCAGTAGAGGCTCCGAGGGGGAGTTCTGTCAGCACGACGGCGTGGTGACGATCTTGATGTTCTCCTGTCGCAGGGCTTCGCCTAAGCACCGCTACAATATGATCGAGGTGTAATATCGTGGAGGGGGGCACCGCACACGGCTAAGGAACGATCAATGATCAACTTGTGTGTTCTAGGGTGCCCCCCTACCCCCGTATATAAAGGAGGGAGGGAGGAGGTGGCCGGCCTCAAGGGCGGCGCGCCATAGGGAGGGGGAAACCTACTCCAAGTAGGTTTCCCTCTCTTTTCCTTATCTTATTTGGAGGGGGAAGGAAGGAGTACTAGTATTAGGAAGTAGTACTAGTAGTAGAAAGGAAGAGAGGGGGAAGGAGAAAGGAAAGGGGGGGCCAGCCCCCGTCCCCAATTCGGATTGGGCTTGGGGGGCACGCCCCCCTCCCTTGCTCCTTCTCTCTTCCTCCTACATGGGCCCAATAAGGCCCATATACCTCCCGGGGGGTTCCGGTAACCTCCCGGAGCTCCAAACTTCTCCGGAACCTTTCCGGTATCCAAATATATCCGTCCAATATATCAATCTTTATGTCTCGACCATTTCGAGACTCCTCGTCATGTCCGTGATCATATCTGGGACTCCGAACAACCTTCGGTACATCAAAATACATAAACTCATAATATAACTGTCATCGAAACCTTAAGCGTGCAGACCCTACGGTTCGAGAACAATGTAGACATGACCGAGACATGTCTCCGGTCAATAACCAATAGCGGGACCTGGATGCCCATATTGGTTCCTACATATTCTACGAAGATCTTTATCGGTCAAACCGCACAACAACATACGTTGTTCCCTTTGTCATCGGTATGTTACTTGCCCGAGATTCGATCGTTGGTATCCAATACCTAGTTCAATCTTGTTACCGGCAAGTCTCTTTACTCGTTCCGTAATACATCCTCTCACAACTAACTCATTAGTTGAAATGCTTGCAAGGCTTAAGTGATGTGTATTACCGAGAGGGCCCAGAGATACCTCTCCGACATTCGGAGTGACAAATCCTGATCTCGAAATACGCCAACTCAACAAGTACCTTCGGAGACACCTGTAGAGCACCTTTATAATCACCCAGTTACGTAGTGACGTTTGGTAGCACACAAAGTGTTCCTCCGGTAAACGGGAGTTGCATAATCTCATAGTCATAGGAACATGTATAAGTCATGAAGGAAGCAATAGCAACATACTAAACGATCGTGTGCTAAGCTAACGGAATGGGTCATGTCAATCAGATCATTCAACTAATGATGTGACCTTGTTAATCAAATAACAACTCCTTGTTCATGGTTAGGAAACATAACCATCTTTGATTAACAAGCTAGTCAAGTAGAGGCATACTAGTGACACTCTGTTTGTCTATATATTCACACATGTATTATGTTTCCGGTTAATACAATTCTAGCATGAATAATAAACATTTATCATGATATGAGGAAATAAATAATAACTTTATTATTGCCTCTAGGGCATATTTCCTTCATAATACGGCCCGGCAACATAGGGTATGACGGCAAGGTGGAGTATCTGCTGCGTTGGGGGAGGGGCTGGGGCAGGAGGCCCTGGCTCCTCCTTCTTCCCCGGTGGTCTGGAGGATCGCCTCTTCTTCGCCGACAGCTCTTCCGTCTGCACAAGCGGATGGGGCGGGAGGAGGGCGCGGGCAGGCGACCCCCGTCATCCCCTCTCTGTCTGCACCGGTGGCAGTGGACCCCGGCGTGGGGCACCTGTCTGTGGGGCTTGGGAGCCCGCAGCCGCCTCCTCTGGTAACCTCGGCTGACCCTTTGAGGGACACTACGCCAGGTTTTACTAGGGAGGAGGTTGTTGCTTTTGGCGGGATCCCGGATCCCGTCTCGACAGGCAAACGGAGGAGTGCTCGCATCCACGAGCTCCCGGAGGTGGATGATATGCAGCAGCGGTGCGCTATGAGGGCGGCCAAGCTTCAGGAGGCTGCATCATCTTCTGGTTTGTCCGTCAACATATCTAACTCTTTATTGCATTTTTCTAATGAGGAGATTATAAATAATGCAAACCAGTTAGGAGTTTCACTAGGTGCAACGGATAGTGAGATCACTAATTCGGTCAATGATCTGTTAGATTTGGAGGCGGAACGTGTCTTAGAGACTATTCGTAATCTTGCAGCTGTTAAACCAATGAATGATGATGAGATTGATGTGTTAGGGGTTAGAGCGCTCGATAATCTGTGTGCGGATCTAGCACCCCCCACTCATGACTCTGAGGAAGATGATGTACCCCTAGAGAATGAGGCCAGTAATATTTGTGAACCCGGTTATGGGGACCAGGCGACTGAGCCTAGTAAACCTAAGCGTAAGTGGAAACGGAAGATCTATCCCGATTCCGCAGTTCGTAGGAGTGCTAGGATTCGAGTTACTAAAAAATTCCATGATGAACTATGAGAGGAATTTTTTGGAATAGCAGAGGTCTGAAGGACTTGGCTAAAAGAAGATTCCTAGCTGAGGCAGCTCTAGAGCAGAGGTTAGATTTTGTTGCTCTATCGGAGACGGGTAGAGATAACTTTGCACCCTAGTTTCTCTCTTCTCTTGTGGGTGGTATTGATTTCGATTGGCATTGCCTCCCTCCGCGAGGAAGATCGGGTGGTATCTTACTAGGTGTGAGATGCGATTCGCTTGAAGTCCGAAGTGTCGTGATGGGAGACTTCGCGGTGAAGTTTCGAGTCAGGTCTAGGGTAGATGGTTTTAACTGGGCTTTGGTGGCGGTTTATGGTGCCGCACAGCCTGAGCTTAAAGCGGAGTTCCTGGCGGACCTTGTTCGAATCTGTGGGTCAGAACAGCTTCCAATTTTAGTTGGAGGTGATTTCAATATCATCAGGAGGAGAGAGGAGAAGAACAATGATAACTTTGACGGCAGATGGTCATTTATGTTCAATACCATTATTGAAAGCTTGGATCTGAGAGAGATAGAGCTTTCTGGTAGAAAGTTCACCTGGGCTAATGCTCTACCTAACCCAACATATGAAAAACTTGATCGAGTACTTGCGAGCGTGGAGTGGGAACGAAAGTTCCCTCTGGTTACGGTGCAAGCTCTTTCGAGGGGAATATCTGATCACACCCCATTGTTCGTGGACTCAGGAGAGCCGAACCATGTGGGTAACAAGAATACCTTCTCCTTCGAGATGTCTTGGTTTGAACGTGAGGGGTTCTTGGACTTAATCGCCAGGGAATGGGATAGAGGTGTAGGAGGCAAGAATGCGATAGAGCGTTGGCAGAATAAGATTAGACATTTAAGAAGTTTCTTACGGGGTTGGGCTAAGCACCTTAGTGGTGTGTATAAGCTTGAAAAGGATAGACTCCTTACTCTTATACAGGCCCTGGACATACAGGCCGAAGTCAATATCTTGTCGCCAGCTCAGCTTCAGGTTAAAAATGAGGCGGAGAAGAGGCTGAAAGAACTGCTTCGCGAAGAAGAATTGAAGTGGGCTTTGCGTGCTAAAGTACGCAAAGTGGTCCAAGGGGATGCGAACACTCAGTTCTTCCATTTGATAGCTAACGGCAAGCACAGAAAGAAGCGTATCTTTCAGCTTGAGCAAGATGAGGGCACTATTTTAGGTCAGGATAACCTAAAAACATACATTACCGACTATTATAAGCAGTTATTTGGACCTCCGAAGGATAATTGTGTGTCCCTCGATGAGTCCAGGACTGAGGACGTGCCTCAGCTATCAGCTGCTGATAATGATATTTTGGTTGCCCCGTTTTCGGAGAAGGAGGTTTTTGATGCTATTGCACAGATGAAAAACAATAAGGCTCCCGGACCGGATGGATTCCCGGCAGAGTTCTATAAAAAGTGCTGGCACATTATTAAGGGGGATTTACTACCTATGTTCCATGATCTGTTCTCTGGACAGCTTCAATTATTTCACTTGAATTTTGGGACTATCACACTGCTTCCTAAGAAGACGGATGCTGTGAGAATTGAGCAATTCAGGCCGATCTGTCTCCTCAATGTTAGTTTCAAAATTTTCACCAAGGTCGGGACTAACAGACTCACACAGATTGCGCATTCTGTGGTGCAACAGTCCCAAACTTCTTTCATGCCGGACAGAAATATCCTTGAAGGGGTGGTCGTCCTGCATGAAACACTCCATGAAATCCATTCCAAAAAAATAGATGGAGTAATTTTTAAGGTGGATTTCGAGAAAGCGTACGATAAGGTCAAATGGCCATTCCTCCAACAGTCATTGCGTATGAAAGGTTTTGATGAAGCCTGGCGCCGACAGGTTGAATCATTTACGCAAAAAGGTAGTGTGGGAATTAAAGTTAATGATGACATAGGTCATTACTTCCAGACACATAAAGGCCTCAGGCAAGGAGATTCGATGTCCCCTATCTTGTTTAACATTGTGGTGGATATGTTAGCAACCTTGATAGGAAGGGCTAAGGAAAATGGTCAAGTAAGTGGTTTGGTACCTCATCTTATTGATGGAGGTGTATCCATCCTTCAGTACGCTGATGATACAATCATCTTCATGGAGCATGACTTGGCCAAGGCTAGAAATATGAAGCTCGTGTTATGCCTTTTCGAACAATTGACCGGGTTAAAGATTAACTTTCATAAGAGCGAGCTGTTCTGTTTTGGTAGGGCCAAAGATGAACAGGATGCTTATAGGCAATTGTTTGGGTGTGAGTTGGGAGAGTTACCCTTCTCCTACCTAGGGATTCCAATCCACCATCGTAGGCTGACAAATAGAGAGTGGAAGTGCATCGAGGACCGATTTGAGAAGAAACTGAGCTGCTGGAAGGGTAAGCTCATGTCATAAGGAGGCCGATTAATCCTGATTAATTCGGTGCTTACGAGTATGCCAATGTTTCTCCTATCGTTTTTTGAGGTCCCAGTTGGTGTTAGGAAGAGACTGGACTTCTATCGATCGCGTTTCTTTTGGCAGGGTGATGAGCTTAAAAGAAAATATCGGCTTGCTAAATGGGATATCATCTGCAGACCGAAAGACCAAGGGGGTCTAGGTATTGAGAATCTAGAAGTTAAGAATAAATGCCTTCTTAGCAAGTGGCTGCGGAAGCTCTCATCGGAGACTGATGCTATGTGGGCTCAAATCCTTCGCAGAAAGTACCTCCAGACAAAAACTCTGTCCCAGGTTACAGTCAGGCTGACCGATTCGCCTTTCTGGAAAGGCCTGATAAAAGTCAAACAGGCCTTATTTAATAGGACGAAGTTTGTTATTGGAAACGGCTCGAGTACACGTTTCTGGGAGGATACTTCGCTCGGCGACACACCCTTAGCCATCCAATATCTGTCTTTGTACCGCATTGTTCAACGACGTGAGGAATTCGTCGCATCGGTTTTTCAATCTACCCCCCTTAATATCCAGTTCCGACGAACGCTAGCGGGCAATCGTTGGGAAGAATGGCTCCGTCTAGTTAGGAGACTGATGGACGTCCAGCTTTCATAACAACCCGATGAATTACGCTGGAAATTGACTAAGTCTGGAGTATTCACGGTTAAATCAATGTATATTGATGTTATTAATTCGAACTCCATTCCTACGTCTAAACATGTTTGGGCTGTCAAAGTTCCTTTGAAAATAAAAGTGTTCATGTGGTTTGTCCATAAACAAGTTATTTTAACTAAGGACAACTTGATAAAGCGTAATTGGACAGGACCTACTAGGTGTAGTTTATGCGATCGGGATGAGACTATCGAACACCTCTTTTTTGATTGCCCGTTGGCCAAGGTACTTTGGCAGACAGTCCATATTGCTTTTAATATCAATCCACCGAATTCTGTTAATGCATTATTTGGGACTTGGCTTAATGGGATTGAGCCTGGCTTAGCGAGACATATTCGGGTTGGAGTTTGTGCTTTGCTGTGGACTATCTGGACTTGCAGAAATGATTTGGTCTTTAACAGAATATCATGTACACATTTTTTGCAGGTCATATTCCGATCTACGGCACTGATCCGTTCGTGGTCGCTACTCACCCAGACGGAGGCCAGGGAGCATTTGGTTACTGGGTCTTTCCGCTGGGAGATGGTAGCTCGGGATATCTTCAACCGGTTCGGATGGCGGTCATGTAATAGGATAGGTATTTAGTTTTCCTATCTAGTTTGAGCCGGCCGGTTGTGGCATCTTGTCTTGGCTAGTGGGTGTTTCTAGCCTTTTTTTTGGCTCTGTGTGAGCTTTCTGTACTTTTTTATTACTTTTGGAGACCTTTGGAACCATGTAGGTACTTCTTTATTTGGTTAATAAGATGGCCGTATGCATCTTTCTGATGCAGAGGCTGGGGAATCCCCCCTTTTCGAAAAAAAAGTGATATAATAGAGACCATGAATTACATATTATCTCTTGGTTATTTTGATCTTCCCCACCACCTAAGAAGCTGCTTATTGTACCTGGCTCTGTTTCCTGAAGACCAATTGATTGGAAGGAAGCGGTTAGTACGCAGATGGATTTCTGAAGGCTTTATCCATGGAGAAAGTGGACAAGATCTCATGGAATTAGGAGAGGAATATTTTCACCAGCTTGTGAACAGAAGTCTAATACAGCCCGACAACATAGGGTATGACGGCAAGGCAATGTATTGCCGAGTCCATGACACCATCCTTGATTTCCTAATTGACAAATCCTCCAAAGAGAACATGTGTACTGTCCTAAAGAAACAATGCAAGCCTAATGGCATAGTTCGTCGGCTCTCTCTAATGGGGAATGAGGATGAAGCAATCGTGGAGCAATTGAATCTGTCACACGCTCGGTCAATCAGTGCTTTTGGGGATATCAAGCTATTGCCTTCGCTTGGGAGGTCAAAATGCTTGCGCGTGCTAGACTTGCAAGCCTGTGGTCAGTTGAAAAATCATCATATCAAGGACATTGAAAGACTCTATCAGCTGAGGTACTTGGATATCTCTTTTACAGGAATCACGGAGCTTCCCAGGCAAATTGGGGAGTTGCTGTATCTAGAGACGCTAGTTACATCCTATGAATTCCTTGAGCTTCCTGAAAGCACAACTCGGCTACAACGACTGGCACGTTTGTTTGTTGGCAGCGGTTGTAAGCTTCCAGATGGGTTGGGAAACTTGATGAACTTGCAAGAGCTTGACTGCGTTGATGCCTTGCATTTGAAGCATGTGGAAGAGCTCGGCAAACTAACAAATCTGAGAAAGCTGAGGATTAAATTGGACACTGATGGGATTGAAGGCAACAAATTAGAAGAGTCCAAGGAAAAGCTGGTGTCCTCTCTCTGTAAACTGGACGAATGCGGCCTCCGTTCCCTGAGTATTTATTATCATCTGAGAGAAAAAGGATGGAGAAGAGCCGTTCCTCCCTGCTTTGGTTTGTATCCAGGAGGTTTTTGTATATGGACAAGATATCAGCCAGATTAGCAGATGGCTCGCGTCACTTCCCAACCTACACATGTTGTTTTTCAACGGTCCGAAGATAGAGCAGCAGGAAATTGAGATGATTGGATTGATACCCAATCTGATCGAATTGTCGCTGTCTTTACATGAAACAGACGACGCTGGGCGGCTCATCATCAGGCGTGAAGGATTTCGACAGTTGCAGAGGTTTGAGGTTTACCATACTCGTATGGGGTTTTTAATGTTTGAACCGGGGGCTATGCCGAGGCTCAAGGAGCTTAAACTCTCTGGCTTCATGGAAAAGCCCAAATCTGGTGCGGGCGATTTCGACTTTGGCATCCAACGCCTCTCCAGCCTTGCTCGCCTCACTGTCAGCTTATCCTGCGTTGGCTCGACGGTGGCAGAAGTAGAGGCTGCGGAGGATGCTTTCAGGGGCGTGGCCGAGGCGAACCCCAACCGACCAATACTGGAGATGACAAGACTTAATCCGCACCTTATGTTACGAGACGAGCAAATAGATATGACAGGCTCAGGTACTATTAACAAGTTTGTACTTTTTGTCTTGGTGAGCAGTGGATCAAAAGATGTGCATATGCTTCATTCTTTTTCCGGTAATCTATTTTCAGCTACAACGCCGGCCGTCAAGTCCTAGATGCCTAAACCGAGACGCGCCTTCGATTATGGAGCTCTGATTGGATGCGGCAACAAATAAAGCTCCACATTTCTATTCGGGCTACCTCTTTGTCCCAAAGCTGGTGTACTCTTGTGATTTGTGTTGCGCAACTGATATGTCTGTATATGCCTGGGAGTATCACGAATTAGTGGAATGACTAGTAATAAGTAAGACAAGTATCACGAATTCAGAGTGGGATGCAATTTTTTCTTCTCTTTTCGGTAAGACTGTAACATGCTTTTGCGCATAAGTAGATTGTCATTTGAGTATACTATGACAGTATTTTTTCCATTAATATTTGTGTATTCTTAGATTGAGACTTTGATATGTAACCCAGATTTCTGTTGTTAGGAACGGTAGCTTATCAGAAGAAAAGATGTGGCGTGCACCTATATTCTATAACATGTATGCAGTAATCAGATCCACATTTGTTTTGTATTCATTCTGCCATTGGATCATACTCATTGCCATAGTTAAATGTTTGTGAGTACTTGTTGTCTTTCGATTGTAACCCTATGACATTGGAATAAAACTCCCATATGATTTGCCAAAAAAAAACTAGCATATCACTGTTTTTTTTGTAAGTGCATCACATCCAAGAAAACATATATGGAGTAATCAAAAAATTAAACTTGGATGAAAAATGTGAAAATGGCCGAACCATAAACATAACATCACTAGATTGTGAAATACTATAATTGAACTTTCTGTTGTCTTGTTTTTTATAAACATGCAAGCGACTGTCAAAGATATACTCCCTTTGTCTTAAAATAAGTGTCTTAACTTTATACTATCTCTAACAAAGTTGTACGAAAGTTAAAACACTTATTTTGGGACGGGGACCACGTCAATGCGCAGACAGATTTGTGTTTACAAACTAGGCGGGTAGTGGGAAAGGATTCCATATATATGTTGAATTGTTGATTATCCACTTTTACTAGGAACGGATCCACATAGTAAGCCCAACGGAGCCAAATCTGCGGACCAGTTCATGAAGATAACGGGAGATCCGGGAAGCTTTCCTAGCTAGATTCAACCGGATCCACAAGGTTTTTTTTTTCGAAGGCTAGAACAACAGAGTGTAGCATGAACACTACACCAAACGGATCCACAAGGTCAAGCCGTCCATATCCACCAACACAAAAACTGAGGCAACCAAATCCGTCAAAGGCCGTGTGTCGCTGGCTCGCTGCTCGCTGGTTTCGGTCGTTGACCTGCCTGCGCCTGCGCCGCCGTCCCACAACAACAGTCGGCTGCGTTGTTGCGCCTCTGCTCCCGGACGCACTCACCACTCCCATCAGAGCATTTTCCTCTTATAGCAACCGACCATTGTAACCCCGGTATCTATATAAGTCGTTGGGGTTAGGCCGTATATAGGACAACTTAGAGACACACGATCTCAAGATAGATTAACCATGTACTCGTTACTTCCCAATCAATACAACAAAAGCAGGACGTAGGGTTTTAACTCTTCGAGAGAGCCTGAACCTGGGTAAAACATCATGTCCCTGTGTTCATGTTACCATCGTTCCAAGGCTAGCAGATCGGGACCCGTACCCGAGATTTGCTGGACTTAGCTCCATCACTGGGTCGATAGCATAGCCAGATTGGATCTACCACCGCGCCGCTGCGGATGAACCGATATGCCACTGCGCCATCTCGGATGGGACGGTCTGTCACTACACCGCCACGAATGGGCCGATATGCGACTGCACCTCCACCTTTTGACGGAAACTAGGTCAACGACAGTCACATGTGAAGAAGTGTTCAAGAGTCGGCGTGCTCGCCGACGTGAACATTACGGCGGTGGTGCTAGGGTTTGGTCTGGCATCAGGGAAGGAAAGGAAAATGGACGGAAAATGAATATGTGGTACACAAAGAGAAGGAAAAGGGTGCGCCCCTAGGTACTCACTGAAACCGCCTACAAACTAGAGGTGGTTTCATAGTACACACCGCCTCCAATCTTTCTGCAGGCGGTTTCAGATTTCCAACCGTCGTCAGAGCTTTTTATATGAAAAAATAACCACTTTGGTGTGGGTATTACAGGCGGCATTGTTATGTTAGGTCACAACCATTTTCGAGGCCCGCCATTAAGGCTTGTTTTTGTACTAGTGTGTTTTTCATAATTTGAAAGAACTTTTGTCCAGAATCTAAACTAAAGTGATCTTCTTACGAAGCCGGCACCTGGAGGAGCTTTCTTAGGTCGTTGGATTGTTCAAAGCTTGTGAATGAAATGAGTTGCCAATGGAAGGGAAGGCAAGGAAAAAAGAGGCAATTCAAGCTCATGCTATGTAATGCATTGGTCTAGGGAGGAGAATCAACAAGATTGAGGTTGAAAATCAGACAGTGAGATGATGGAAATGGGAGCACAGATGCAGAATCCTACTCCATCCGCTCAAATTATTTGTCTTAGATTTCTTTAGATACGGATGTATTTAGACACATTCCGAATTCAGGACGGGGGTAATAGATGTTTGTTGCAACTGTTGTCAAACAATAATTATTTGTATTTGAGATAGTGACTAAATGTATGCCATGTGGCTTGGATTTTAATAAGTAGCAACAAATTTTGTTACGAGTTATTTGTAGCTCTTCTAAAGGAAAATCAGGAGGGGTGCTCTGCTTCCTCTGCTTTGCTCTGCTTCGGCCGCGCACCTTTGTTACAACGTACGCTCTCCCGCTGAGAAGTTCCCTCTTCTTCCTCGGTGCCCTAGCTCGACGCCGCCGCCTTGCCGTTGCCATAGCCCCGCCGACGCCTCACATCCCCCCAGCCCTCCGCCTCGCCGCCTCCGACTTCAACGCCGGCCGCACCGCGTCACCACCTCCTGCCGCGATCTCGCACATTGGTTCTCGAGGTACGACTGCTCTCTGTCGTCCAGCCAACTAATCCTACCCTAATCAATCAATGGAGATCAGTGCTTGTCTAAGATGCCTGTTGAATGTGACAAATTCTGCTCAGACGCCCTTGTAACTCTGAATGTTGGTCGACAGTCTTGCCAAATACAGTAGAAAATTTTATGAGACAGTCTTGACAGAAATTCTGCTCACTAGACTACTAGAGAGAGACCGAGCTATTACTGTTACTGCATTTTTACATGGAACCTGTTCTTTTCCATGTGGGGAATAAGGAGAAGGGAAAACACTTTGATTCTAGTTTCAGTTTTTCGCATATAAAATTTGGCGGATGCTTTGCGTTTAAAATTCGACAGATGGAAACATCATCTGGGACCCTTTCTTCTGCTCTTTTTTGTGAATGCAGACTTGAATGCTCTTTTGCATCCTTTTTTTGTTTTGTTGAGTTGAATGCTCTTTTGCATCTACTTAGAACAAGTTCATGTGATCTTGCGCAATGTCACTCTTCATGTGGTACCTTCGCAACAATTTTGACTGAAAAATAGGACACGTCCTAGTCCCAGCAGAAGAAAGCATCACATGTGGGTAGGAAACACAAACACACTCAGCAATTTCTGTCATCTCACTAGAGAGAGAGAGTGGAAATCTGAATCATCACTAGTTAGTTATAGGAAGTTGCTCATGAGGTGGCTGCTAAACAAGCAGCAATACAGGGATCAGAAACAATAGCACAGGAGTCAGCAATAGTATAGGGTCCACCACCATCAGTTAGCCACAGGCTCTATCTAGCATCAGGTCATTCTTCAGTCAAACTCTCTCATGGCGTCTGTATATCCGACTTGCGGATCACATGGACCTTCATCGTGAATCTGCTCGTGTCCGTCAGTTCGAAGAGGCAGATGTCATCTTCCTCCAGCCCGACATCCGAGATGAATTTGGGCCAGGCTCTGTCGATCCACCAAGTTTTGTTAGATTTCCTCAAGCCCAGCCTGCAGTCCCAATCCCTCTCGTCGCCGTCCAGCAGGAGGCGGAGGCGTCCTGGCTGGGTCAGGAGACATGCCGAAGCATACTCCGGGCCCAAGTACTGCCCAAGAGCGCGAAAGAGTGTCAGATACGACGATCAGCCTCGGATCAATGGTTCATTCCGCAAAAGGAAGAAAAGTTCATTGCTTTATATATAAAGCGGGGTGAAAGCCTTTTTCCGGTATAAAGGAAGAAAAGTGCACATTTTTTTTACTTATAAATTGCAGTGGCAAGTTTGTTAGGTGAGAAATGGGTTATGTGTGTGTGAGTTTGACAACGCAATCGCAAATGTAGTGTGGTGAAAAAACGAAAAACCGACTACAGATTATACGCATTGGTTGTGGTATCGATCTGAACTCACCAGAGAAGTTTTGGTAACAACCTCACTGGAGCTAACCACTTTAACAAACACAGGAAATTGGGAACCAATTGCCCGAACCCTCTCTTCGACTTTCTCTTTCTGTTGCCTGTGTAGAGGGGTCGCTTGGGTTGATATGTAGTTGTTGGACCTAGGAGCTTGTAAACCTGCTTCATTCGACTCGCGAACTTGGAGTCCTGAAAAACATTCCATGCTTCCTTATGGTGTTCACACAATGACCACATGTCATCCAAAATGTAGTGAAATGAAAGAAATGCACACATATGGCAGCTGCATTGCTCTGACCTGATTTAGCCCAACCGAAGGACGTTGAAGCCGTGTTCTGAGCTTGTGCACGACGGCCTTCTCTGGGAACATTTGAAGAGTTTCCCGTGTCAAACCAGGTTTTCTCACAACCGCTCGGGTCAAGGACAAGAACTTCGAGCTGGGCTTTCCCCTTGCTTCTAAAGACGAGGAGGTCGTTGTCTTGCATGCGGTGACCAGCTACAAAATGACTCAACTCAGATTGGAGGATTACTTGATCGTCACCATGCTTGCTTGCGCCGACAACGTATATCATGTCATTGCTATGGGCTTTGAGCTGAATGGGAGCTTCAGTTATCCCCTCTTTGAAACTGTCCAAAAGCGTCATGGGTATGTACTGCAAGAACACAAGCTGGAATTAATTAATAGCCTATGGATCGGTCGGATTCAAAACACAAGCAGAAAATTATGTGGTGAAGGATGTAACTTACAACATGGCAGTCCTGTTTGGCATTTGCTTTGTTCACAGTTGCCACATGCAGACGAGATTCAGACCTCATGCTGCTCTGAGCTAGTTCTAGCACTTTCTTGTCTTGTTCATGGCTTAGCCTGGTCCCGGGGAATGCGGTATAGTCAATGTTGATTGATGTCTGAACACGTGCAGGATCAGGCACCACTTGTTCTGCACATGAAGAAAAAAGAGTGTTATAACCATCAGAAAAGCATCACCAGAAGCAAGCAATGGATGACTTCAAAGACCAACAACACATATAGCAACATTATGACCAACAAAAGCATAGTTCAGACATTAGATCTGCGCCACGAACGAACACATCCGCTCTGCCCTGGCCGACGGTGATAGATTAAGATGCATGACCTGCGCCATGGACGCCGGCGACGACAGCCATCCCTACTGTTCGTAGGTCGCCATCGGCATCGGCATCGCCACGCCCCATCCCCCTTGCAACAGACGCCATGGGTGAGAGCGCCCCACTGCCGAGGCCGTGAAGAGGCGAGAGCACGTCCACTCTGCAGCTAGACGGGAGGCAAGGGGTGGATTCGCCGCCGCGGCCGTCGCCGCCTCACTCCCTCCGCGCCGGCCGCCGCCAACTTTTTTTTTGTGGGAAAGGGATTTGGGGAGGAAGAGACGAGAGAGACCGGGCGTTTTCGGTTCCTAGGGTTCGCGCTTGGCTGTGAGTAAACCTGATCATTTGTCGGGCCGGGTCGGGTTTGGGCCGGGCTTGACAAAGCCCGAAGAAAAAATCCCAAGCCCGAGCCCGTCCCGGCCCGAAGTACATAAACAGTGGCATTTTTTAATTAAATTAATCATTTTCAGGATATTACATTAATTTATTATACCTATATTTTCAATAAAATACGTTTATATATACATTTCGGGCTTTATTCGGGCTTTCGGGTCGGGCTTCAGGTCAGAAAGTGAAGCCCGAGCCCGGCCCGAATGTCGGGCTTCGGGTTCGGGTTGGCGGGCCGGGTTGTCCATGAACAGGTCTAGCTGTGAGTAGCGAGACGCGGCGTGCCTTCGCTGGCTCTCGCTGGGCCAGGAAAAAAATTCAAAAAGGCCGAATTTATTTGCTCCAGAGGCCCGTATACCGGGGGCAGCGAGAAACCGTGGTTGTCATGACCGGATGAACCGGATATGTGAACCTCGAAGCGGGAGTTCCCACGATACAGGAACCGGACGGAGGAGTTTTGTTGTATGTGATGCGCCTTGACAAAGTCGTGCCATCCAGACATGAGAACAATGTCACCAAATTCCCAACCGATTTTAACAGGGTAGCTGCGGCCATTTGGAGCTTCAAGTTGGATCTCGTCGAACTCGGTGATCAAGTTCCTCAGATGGCTCGCAACCGGCGGCTGTATGCGTTGTCCAAGGAGAAGGAAGGTACACTTGGTTATGTAGAGACATACTAGCCATGCCCCGCGCCGTCGATGAGTTGTGTTTGAATATGTTGTTTTTATTGTTTACAATTATACTTAATTTAAAGCAAGAGAGATATATAGATGAGATTGCAATCATAAAAATATAAATATGAAAAATGACACAATTTTGTCACCGTACGTATTCCATCTTAGAAAACTGGGAGTATACATGATGGTACTTTTCTAGTAAGATCAAACAAACACGAAACATTCACTTCTAACTTAGATCATTTCGGTGGAGCCCCCTACATGCTTGGTGCTTCGGTGCTTGTGATGAAATGATAGAGGGCATTTACAAATTGTTGCATGCAATCTTCAGGTGACTTGGCGCCGGTGCACGTGATGATTGGATCTTCGGTGTATGGACGTTGAGAGTACATTCATAGTGGTATCATGTTGAAGAAATTATCGCATATTTTAGCTAGGATTCTAGTCTGCCTTGTAAGCTCATTTTACTGGATGATTATTAGGACAGGCCATGTTGAATTGTCATTGATTGGTTCATGTTTTCTCTTGCATTGAAGCAGACTTCCCATTTTGACTTGAAATGAATTTAGCGCCATGTGCGCCTCTCCCTTGTTCACAAAAAAATTCTAAACTTGAAGTACATGATAGTTTTGGTGACCATCAGTTTGTTCTGTTGTATATGTTATATGCTATAGTTAATTGTTGTTGGAAACGTGATGAAGCCACTCGGTGACTCAAGTGCATGATAGCATGTTTTTCATTGTGATTTGAGCGGCACGTGCCCTGGGACGTACTTCCGCCGACGATACGTGGGATCGTGATTCGGGACCATACCACAGCGACCGTAACTGCACTACAGTAACCACTAACCACACACGCAAACACAACATGTTAGCCAATTAACATCGAATTAAGTGGCGCTCAGAACCAACGGAAATGCGGTGTCGGTTAACACCGAGTAAAACAGCATCCAGAATCAAGATGTCCGTCCCTAGGGTGACGGTTGGTTTTAGGTCCCGCGACTAGGGAGGCGATCTAGGGTTTTTTGCGCCGCCGCCAACACCAGTCCGCCTTCCTGCCGTCGTCTCAGTTGTTTGCCCCGCGCGTCGCCGCTCGGGGTCCGTGGTGCTCTCGTCGCCCAAGGTTTCGTGCCCCGTCGTAAACCCCCACCAAAAACCTTTCGTGTGATCTAGGGAACACGATCGTAAGACACCTGGTTTCGTCCATAGGAGGTGGGATCTGTTGTTTGGAAGCTCGGCGTTGGGATGGAGAAGGTGGAGGGCTTGCTGCAAGATCTGAAGCTTTCGGAGAAGGAGAAGACTGGTGTCAAGATTGGGTGGAGGGGATCTGGGAAGATGGGAGTGGTGGAACCGCAAGCCCTAGCAAAGCTCTTATCGGAAAAACCTATTTTTGTGGAGGCAATGGCGGAAACCCAGGGCCGGATCTGGTGCCCCATCAAGGGGCTGGATTGCAAGGAGGTGGGCGAGAATACTTTCATGTTCACGTTTGGGCAGGAGTCCGGCAAGGTAATGGCGCTAGACAATGGCCCCTGGGAATTTGGCAATGATATGCTGGTGGTGGAGGATTTTGTGCCCAAGAAACGTGTGGAGGATTATACTTTTGAAACTGTTCTGATCTAGGTGAGGATTCTGAGATTACCACTTGGCATGATGTGTCGGGAAGCAGGTGAGGCCATTGGGAAGTTAATTGGTGTGGTACTGAATGTGTAAGCTAGGCCAGATGGGCGGGCTATGGGAAAGTTATTGCGTGTTAAAGTCAGAATGAATATAAAGAATCCTCTAACGAGGGGTTTTACCTTCGATGAGGAAGATGGGTACGCCAATAGAGCAACAGAAGGCAAAGCGGCCGCGGGAGAGGAAGACAAGAATTGGTGCCCATTTGTGTATGAATATCTCCCGGATTTTTGTTATGTGTGTGGCATCATTGGTCATGTGGACAGTGCTTGTGCTATAAAGATGAAGCCGGGTGAGAAAAAGCAGTTTGGCCCATGGCTGAGGGCCCCATCATGCCACGCGGGAGTAACAGAGTTAACCGGGGTAGATGGGGGGAAGGAAGGATGATCAAGAATGGCAGAAGTTCGAGCAGTAGAGGAATGGGGACGTGGGGAGGCCGTACGCTATCGGCTAGTGATGCTCCTTCATGGAGGAAGCAGTCGAAGAGCTAGGAGGACAGGGAGGATGAGAAGGAGGAAGGTGAGGAGGTTACCAGCCCTTTGAACAAGGGGGTCGAACCGGGGCCGTATAAAAGCAGGAAGAATGGCGCGGTCTTGCGGCTCACGTATGATGATGCCACAGTGCAGGGTACCAATAAAATAAAGGAGGTCGAGGGGGCGGGAGGGGTTGTCAGGCATAGTCCGGTGGAGATAGGTGGATAGGGTGAGCCGCAGGGGTTTGTCGCTAGTGGAGGTGTAAATACCGAGGCCATGCAGACGACAAGGGCCATGCAGGTTGATGTGATACACGTAGATGTTGATGATCTGGCTATGGCGGGAAGAATGAGAAGATCATGGGTACAAGGAGTGGGAAATCGAAGCTTGGGGGACTTACAAGAAGATCGGGAGGGAAGGAGTGTTGGGAGAGAGGAAGGGTGTCTAGGCAGAGGCGTATGGCAATATTCTAGGGCTCAAGAGGGGTGGGGAGGGGTTTGAGAGGGATGGGGTGGAGGAGGTGAAGAAGCTGAAACATGGGGAGGAGTTTGAGCAGCAGGTGCAGATGCAATAGGAGAATGCGGGGCTGCCGGGACAGCCCTGCGAGAAGAAATGAAGGTTATGGTGTGGAACTGCCGAGGTTTGGGGAATGGCCCGGCAGTTCGTGGACTTCTGGAACTCCAGAAGGAGGAGGACCCCGACATCTTGTTCCTGTCAGAGACTAAACTAGACAGGGGGAGGATGGAGAGATTCCGAGATAAATTAGGTCTGCACCATGTGGCGGTGCAAAATAATAAAGTAAAGAGTGGTGGATTAGCGTTGTTTTGGCGTCGAGGAATAATGTTACTGTGAGATGGATGGGACGTATGTTGTAAGTGCATCTAGTGCCCCTTAGTGATTTTGGTGTATTGAAGACTTATAGGTTAAGTAACTGATGCGTTTGTGAGTGTACACAGGTCTATAAGTCTATGAGGAGTTTGATATTTACAGAGAAAGTCGACCCCTAAAAATGAAGTTCTTCGACTGAAGACTTTGACCCGTAAAAATGTTTGTATCCTGTTATGTTTACTTCTGAGTACACATTCCGCTGCAAGTAGTTCTTCGCTAAGGAATTTCCTCACCAGCAAATTCCTCAGTGAAGAATTCATAAAAATCGCCTATTCACCCCCCCTCTAGTCGATATAACGCACTTTCAATTGGTATCAGAGCAAGGTACTCCCTTGTTCTGTGTGATTTTGGTTTAACCGCCTGGAGTTTTAGTTATGTCGACCGCAGGTATGATCAAGGTCTCGGCTGGGTGTCCTACCTTTGATGGAACGGACTACCCCTACTGGAAGAACAAGATGCGAATGCATCTTGAGGCAATTGATAATGATCTCTGGTATGTTGTGGAAAATGGTGTCCCCACTGTCACTCCCTCACTGAATGCTACCGATGTAAAGAGATTGAAACAACTCGACTCTCAAGCGAAGAATATCATATGTGGTCATCCGAGCAAATGACAGTATGGAAGAGTGAGTGCTTTGGAAACTGCTAAGCTTATCTGGGATAGGCTGTCCAAAGTAAATGAAGGAGTTTCAACTCAGCGTGACTCTCGAGTCGATGTTCTTAGGAATCTCTTCAACCGCTTCAAAAGACTCGACAATGAGAATGTCCAACAAACCTTTGATCGCCTCACTGACATTTCAAATGAGCTTCAAGCCCTCGGTGCCACTGACATCACTGATCATGAAGTTGTGAAGAAACTGCTGAGATCGCTTGATTCCTCATTTGATACTCTGGGACTGATGATACAAGAACGTGCTGACTACAAGTCGCTTGATCCTGCAGATATCCTCGAAAGGCTAAACACTCACGAGTTCCAGCTTGCTGAAAAGAGAGATCTCTATGGCTCAAACTATGGGAAACCACGTGCCCTGAAGGCCAAGGTTGTGTCTGACTCTGAATATGAGGATTCTGGTAGTAGCCTTGGTGATCCTGAAGAACTGAGCCAGGATCTAGCACTGCTTGTGAAGAAATTCCAGAAGTTCACAAGACATGGTTGCTTTGGAAAATCCTCAAGAGGAAATGATTCCTCATCCAGTGACTATAAGAGAAGACTTTGCCACGAATGCAAGAAGCCTGGTCACTATATTCAAGATTGTCCTCAGTGGGAAAAGGAAATGAAGAGGAAAAAATACAAGGATTACAGTTCTGATGATGCGAAGAAGAAGAAGAAATCGTCAAAATCTTCGTCATCAAAATCCTCGAAGTCTTTATCTGACAAGAAGAGCAGCTCCAAGAAGGCTCAGGCATTCATTGGCAATGAGATGGACTCTGAAGCTGAATCTAAGGAAAATGATGAAGAGGAGGAGTCTGAAGAATCTGAGTCTGGTGTTACGAGTCTGGCCGTCGCTACTGCCTTCGTCAGCAAGTCCATCTTCAACATTGAAGAAACTGACTTCACCGACAAGCCTGATGAAGATAATGATGGCTACGCTCCCACCTATTGCTTCATCGTGAAAGGTACTAAGGTACTCCAATACAACTCCTCTGACTCTAGTGAAAATGAATCTGATGAGGATCTCAAGCCCAGCTACTCTAAACTTGCTAAAATTGCTGTGAAACAACAACGGGCTCTTGAAAAGGTTCAAAACATGCTAGATAAAAGTGATGATATGTTGGGTGAAGAAATGGATCGCACTAAAGCCTTGACTGAAAATCTTCAGAGACTTCAGTCTAGGTTTGATAACCTTCAAGGTCATCATAACTCTCTCTTGTCTGATCATGAGAAACTTTCTTATGAATTTCTTCAAGAAAAGCAAGACCACGAGAAGCTTTCTCTTGAATCTCTTCAAAGAAAGGAGGATCTTGAAAAGCTAAGAGTGTGTTATGAAGATCTTCAGAAGGAGCGCGATTCATTACTAGCTCAACAAATCAGCGCTTCTCAGGAAGAATTTGTTCCTCCATGCTTAAAGTGCATTGAACATGAATCTGCTAATTCTTCACCTGAATGTTCAAATGCTTCAAATGTTACAAATTCTTCATCTGCCTCTGCTATCACTAATTCCTCATCTGAGGACATTGCTAGTATCACTGACACTGCAGGGCTGAAGGAATTGTACATGATAGGCATCTACAAAAGCCTCAAAGGGCATCAGACACTTTGTGATGTGCTCAAAAAGCAGATCCTCAACAGAAACCCTAGGAAAGAGGGTATTGCCTTTGAGAGGAAACTCAATGCTGATGGAACATATTGGAAGCCTGAGCAGTACTCCAAAACCTCATGGGTTGCTGCAAAGGGACCTCCAGTTGATCCATCTAACTTATCTGGCTTTACATGTGAATCTCCTCATTCTTCTGATGAGTCATTTGACTCCAACTATAAAGTGTTCAAAAATCAGAATGGTGAAGTATTTGCTAGATATGTTGGCACTAACTGCAGGAACGGTTCCCCTATGAAGAAAATCTGGGTTCCCAAAAGTTGTGTTGAAAGTCTTCAGGTGAATGTCCTCATGACACCACCTGTGAAGAACAGGAACCCCAGATCAAATTCTTCATATGGACCAAATTCTTCATATGGATCAAATTCCTCAACTGGATCAAAGTCCTCATATGATTATCGTCGTGCTAACAACTCTGTCTCGTAGGGTAGAGCTAAGGGCTATGAATATGTGCATTATTATTCAAACCATTATGTTCATAAGTCCTCGAAGAATTACTCTGCTTATTCATATGCTTACCCTAATCCATCTTATGTGAAGCGAAATGGTTTGGCATCTATGCCACCTTTCTCATATGGTGCTCGCAGAATGATGAACTCTTTGCCACCCCTCCAGATGTGGGTGGTGAAGAAAAAGAACTAATCTCTTCTGCAGGGTCAGGTCTCCAGACGTGCTCTAACATCTGAAGAACTTACTGGGGACCTGACAAAAATGCCTGAAGGGACGCAGGCGAATCATGATGAAATGAACTTTCATTTCACACGTCCTCATACTGCTATATCTATTTACTGCTTGATGAAATTCATCTGATGAACTTGATATCATATTCTTCACTGATGAAGCATATGAGATTGTAAGCTACACTAATTCATCTGCAGGATGATCAACCCAAAACCACTGAATGGGTCCTCGATAGTGGATATACAAATCACATAACTGGTGACAAGAATCTATTGACGGATACTCCCTTATCACCGTCACCTCTGAAGCATATCATCTTTGCTGACAAAGGCAAAAGTCAGGTATTGGGTCTTGGTAAGGTTGCTATCTCTAAGGATAAGCACATGGACAAAGTCATGCTTGTTGAGTCCTTAGGATACAATATCATGTCAGTCTCGATGCAAATATCGCTGTGTTGTGATTATGGAAGCTGACAATTCCAAAGTCTTCGAAGGCTTTAGGAGAGGAGATCTGTATATTGTTGATTTCTCTACAGGACCACAACCAGCCGTATGTCTACTTGCGAAAGCTTCAGAAGGCTGGCTATGGCATCGACGACTTGGTCATGCAGGCATGAGGAATCTGAACACGCTTGAGAAGAAGAAGCATGTCATTGGCATTGAGAATGTCAAATTCCTCAAGGATCACTTATGCGGAGCCTGTGAAGCCGGAAAAATGACCAAGGCCAAGCATCCAGCGAAGACTATCATGACCACTACCCATCCATTCAAATTGATTCACATGGACCTCTTCGGACCTAATCATTATTCAGCAGTCACTAATGATGCATCTCTATATGGTTTTGTCATTGTTGATGATTACTCTCGATATACATGGGTACACATTGTTACTTACAAACATGAAGTGCAGGAAGTCTTCAAACGATTTTCCTCGAGGGCTTCAACCAACTTTGGTGTGAAGATCAAGCATATCAGAAGTGACAATGGAACTGAGTTCAAGAATTCCGGTCTTGATGCATATCTTGATGAACTTGGTATTACTCATGAGTTATCTGCTCCCTATACTCCTTAGCAGAATGGCGTCGTGGAGCGCAAGAACATAACTCTTGTTGAGATGGCTCGCACTATGCTTGATGAATACAAAACGCCTCAGCGTTTTTGGATTGATGCAATTGATACTGCTTGCCACATCATCAACAGAGTATATCTTCACAAATTCTTCAAGAAGACTGCCTATGAACTCCTCACTGACAAGAAACCCAATGTGAGTTATTTCAAAGTCTTCGGTGCTAAATTTTGGATTAGAGATCCTCACCATAACTCTAAATTTGCACCGAAAGCACATGAAGGTTTTATGCTTGGTTACGAAAAGGACTCGCACACCTACAGAGTCTTCAACATTGTTCTTCACAAGATTGTTGACACTGTAGATGTGCGGTTCGACGAAACTAATGGCTCGCAAAGAGAGCACCTACCTTCTGTGTTAGATGAACCAGCACCTGAGGATGCTATCAAGCTCAAGGCAACTGAGGATGTCATTCCGACTGAAGAATCTGATGAAGAATTCATTCCTGTTCATGAAGAACGTCGAGCTGATGCACCTGAAGAACAAGATGAGGAAAATGGTGCTGAAGAAAATGCTGATCAAAATCCTCAGCGACAACCAACTCATCCACGCGTTGCAAAAGAAGTGCAAGTGGAGAAGATCATCGATGACATTAGCGCACCAGGTCCTCTCACACGCTCAAAAGCATCACATTTATCTAACTTTTGTGGGCACTATGCTTTTGTCTCTATCACAGAGCCCACTAAGGTAGATGAAGCATTTCTGGAGCCGGAGTGGATTCAGGCTATGCAAGAAGAATTACATCAGTTCGAGTTGAACAATGTCTAGGAATTGGTCAATCGCCCAGATCCTCGCAAGCATAATATCATTGGCACAAAGTGGATCTACCGCAACAAGCAAGATGAAAATGGCCTTGTGGTGAGGAATAAGGCACGACTAGTAGCCCAAGGCTACACACAGGTTGAACGAATTGATTTCGATGAAACTTTTGCACCTGTTGCTAGACTTGAGGCTATTCGCATATTACTTGCTTACGCTAACCATCATGATATCATCTTATATCAAATGGATGTGAAAAGTGCATTCCTCAATGGTAAGCTTGAGGAAGAAGTATATGTTGCTCAACCCCCAGGTTTTGAAGATCCCAAGAATCCTGACAAAGTCTTCAGACTCAATAAGGCCCTCTATGGCCTCAAGCAAGCCCCTCGGGCGTGGTATGATACATTGAAGGAATTCTTCGTGAAGAATGGCTTCACACCCGGTTCACTCGACCCTACTCTCTTTACTAAATCATATGATGGTGAACTGTTTGTGTGCCAGATATATGTTGATGATATTATCTTTGGCTGTACTAACCAACGATACAGTGATGAATTTGCCTATATGATGAGTGAAGAATATCAAATGTCTATGATGGGAGAGTTGAAATTCTTCTTAGGTCTTCAAATTCGTCAGCAGCACAATGACATATTCATATCTCAGGAGAAATACCTCAAAGATGTACTGAGGAAATTCGGCATGCAAGATTGCAAAGGTGTCAAAATTCCTATGCCCACAAATGGCCATCTATGCACTGATGAAAATGGTATTGACTTCGATCACAAGGTATACCGCTCCATGATTGGTTCCTTATTGTACTTATGTGCATCTAGGCCAGATATAATGCTTAGTGTTTGCATGTGTGCCCGATTTCAAGCTGCACCGAAGGAATCACACCATAAGGCTGTGAAGCATATTCTTCGATATCTAGCTCACACACTAACACTAGGATTATGGTACCCCAAGGGCTCTGCTTTTGATCTCATTGGATATTCTGACTCTGACTATGCTGGTGATCGTGTGGACCGCAAGTCAACATCTGGCACTTGTCATTTCCTCGGACGATCTTTGGTCTGTTGGTCCTCGAAGAAACAGAACTGCATATCACTGTCTACTTCTGAAGCTGAATACATTGCTGCTGGCTCATGCTGTGCTCAACTGCTTTGGATGAAGCAAACCCTCAAGGACTATGGTATCAACGTGAAGAATGTGCCTCTCCTCTGCGACAATGAGAGTGCCATCAAGATTGCTCACAACCCAGTTCAGCACTCGAAGACTAAGCACATCCAGATTCGTCATCATTTTCTTCGTGATCATGTGTTGAAGGGCGACATCTCCATCGAGCATGTGAAGACTGAAGAACAGCTAGCTGATATCTTCACCAAGCCCTTGGATGAGAAGAGATTTAGCAAGTTGTGTTGTGAGCTAAATATCTTAGAGTCTTCGAATGTTCTTTGAAAAGGACACACATCCTAACCCTTATGCAGAATTGATCACTTAGATGTGCAACACATGAAGAACCGTTTTTCTTCAATCAATGAAGAATAACATTCTAAGTGTGAAGAAATTAATGAAGAATTTGATTCTCAGAACCCTACGACAATTGTACGCGGTGTCTGAAATCATCATTCTTATACGGTGGGTCACGCCACCACAAAAGTTGAAAATCTTCAATTTGAGTTTTTCCTTATTTTTGAAATTCCTCAGTCTTTCAAATTCTTCAACTTTGCAAAATCTTCACTGTTTCCGTCGTTTTTCTTCATTGGCTATATATATACGTGAGTTTATGTCCTCTACAGCATTCACTTATTGCTATTTATTCAAGTTGCGATTTCTGCTAAGTGAATGTGATCGGACCCTTCCCCCTCTATGCTATACTCAACCCAATCTATTCACAAATTCTTCATGTGCGTTCTGATTGAAACTCGTTCAAAGTCTTCACTGTGTCAGCTGAAGAAATTGTGAACGAAACTTTAAAACAAATCTTATCCAGATTTTCGGTTTTACCGCTCAAACCGTTCCGCATCCCACGATGCATTAGTTTATTCACCCACGATCTTACACGATCTCATCTGCACAGTACGTGGGTGACACATGTCGCGTGAAGAAGAAAGGGCAGGGGCATGTTCGTCCCAAAATCTTCGGGCGAACAGTTTTTACCGTGGCTATAAATACCCCTCTCCCCTTCCTTACTTCATTTACTCCACTCGGTCGCTGTCTCTCGCTCGAGCTCTCCTCAAACCCTAGCGCCGCTGCTACTCCATCGCCGCCGGTGAGGAAGAGCTTCACTGCCTCGACCTCGTCGCCGTCGTACTCGCGCCGGCTGCGGAAATCTTAGGGCGTGGGAGATCTAACTTGACGAACTTCACCATGGTTCATCTCTGTTCGTCGTGTTCTTCAGTTCGGGTAATTAAAAGTCACTTTTATTACTCGCTTTGATTCTCAAACTTTTCTCAAAATCTTCAAAGGTGTTTTATTCTTCAATTCTTCACATATAAACACCTCTCACACTATATGCTCTTGATCCATCTCTCTAAGCACTCATTTCTTCAAGATTCCTCAATTGTACGGATTTTCGATCTGTACAACTCTGGAACCTAAGACAAGAACGCTTAGTGAAATTCCTCAAGGCTCAACTGGTCAAATTCCTCAAAACTTATCTTTTCGAAAAATCTTCTAAGAACGCATATGACCTCTCCAAATTCCTCGCACCTACACTCTGTTCACAGGTACTCATGTCCGCTGCTGAATCACTAGGTTCTCATCAACTTAACTCATTTGCAGCGTTCCTCAAAGAAAAACTGCATACTTCTTCAGAGTGTTCTATTGTTCAAATTCCTCATCTGAAGAAAATGGCAGAAGGAAAGAGACCGCAGAAAGGAGGAAAGAGACCGGAGGTCATGACCGCTTTCGAGATCCCTGATGAAATATACAAGGATTATTGCACACCATATGAGGCCAAGTTTGGCAAAGAAAACAAGAATCAGCGCAAAGTGCGCATTCAAAGGATTGAACGAAGATGGGCACGAGAATGGAGGGAATATCGATATGTTACTCCCAAGTACATGAAGAAATTCGCCTTAAATCCTCCATGCCCAAGAGCTCCATTGGCACCTGGCCAAGTCGCTGATCCCACTAGCATCAAAAGTGGTGAAGACTTTCCTGAAGAATGGGCTAGGCGCCAAGCAAAATTGGCAAGGCAAGCCAAGGAGGCAGTGAGGAAATTCAATGAGGATTCTGCTGCTGCTGCTGCTGCCGCTGAGACCTCGGTCAAGCCGAGGAAATCAATGCCGAAGAAGCCTGCTCGCAAGCCAAGTGCTTCACCATCAGCGCCCTCACGGCAAATTCCTCAGACTACTGCTGCTCCACCAAAGTCCTCAGCAGCTCCCTCCAAGTCCTCAACTCCTGTGCATCTGGCTACATGTCAAAGGACTCAGGGTTTCTCAATTGCTTCTGGTGTCTCAACAAGTTCCTCAGCTGCACCAATGTCCTCATCAGGCCCCACTCTGCTGAAGACAAAAGCAACAGCTGGACGCGGTCCTCGGCCAAGTCCAAGAAAGAAACATGTTGCTTTCCAAGTTCCTTCTGATGATGAAGCTTCTGATGAAGAACTTGCAGAAATCATCAGAGACAGACAAGCAAAGGCCGCTAGAGCCAAAGGAACACCTGTGCCTCTGCTTCTGGATCCGAAGAAGATCCTTGAGTACATCAACTTATGGCATCAGGATCCAAACACTCCAATGCCTGATCTGCCTCTGACTCCTGGTCAAAGTCATATGCTGAACCATTTCATCTCTGAAGAGAAATGGAAGTTTGAAAAGGCTCGTGAGATAAATAGAGCACAAGCCAGAAAAGAGAAGCTTCTGAAGAAGAACATTGTCAGACTGACACCTGAAGAACTTCTCAAGGCTCAATCTGAGATCCAAGCCCTCAGCAAAGATTTTGATGCATACAATGCTGATTGGCAAGGAGCCAAAGTGAGATTCGTCAATTTGACGAAGAAAATGACAACTATTGCATCCCCATCGCAACAAGAAAATCCTCAGGCTGCAGACTCTGCTCAGCCTGCTGAAGAACATGCCAGCACTGCTGATGACTTTCAGCCTGCTGATGAGAATACAAGTTCCAGGGCTGATGACTCCATTCCAGCCGCTGAAGAAATTCCCAGGGCATCCACTAGTGGTGCACCTGAAGAAACTGAAGAGATCAGGGCAACTGCACCAGTTGTGCCTGAAGAAAATGAACCATAGTCCTCAGCTCCTCCTGCGCCAACACCAACTCCAATTCTTCCTTCTGCTTATGAAGTGAAGAAGACCAAGGCTGCAGAGCGAGCTGCAGTGAAGAAAAGGAAGGCATCAGCTGCGTCAAATTCTTCGGCCGCGAAGAAAATGAAGCCAATGACCAGCTCGCTTGAAAATCCTATTGATGCCGTTCCCATTTCCTCCATGTCGTCTAAGGAAATTGTTCCTTATGGAGAAGACTACAAGATCCCTAGCGGATCTGATGAAGAAAATCACTCTGTTGCTACCTCAGAACAGTTTGATGAAGAAATTGAAGTGGAAGCATTCCCTTCAATGCCAGTCGTTTCCTCACCTTCGCCTCAGTTCACAGCTGAAGAGGCTGGTGTTGAGGAAATTGAAAAAGAAGAAGAAGATGTGGATATTGGATGCACTACACCAGTGATGAACGATGACTTTTGGGAAAGTCAGCATCCCAATACTCCTCTCTTCACTCCTATTCAACAAATTCCTCAGTCCCCAGCTACAACTGTTCAAATGGGCTCTGAAGAAACTCATCCCACATCGTTTGTTCATGAAGAAATTCCAGCCGCTAGTGCTGAAGAACCTGCTGCTGCTGATCCCCAAACTGCACAAGATGAGGAACCAGAAATTCCTCAGCCTGAAGCACCTGAGATCGTGATTCCTGAGGTTGTGCTGCAAATCACTGACACTCCTCTGCCCAAACCGAAGAATCCGTTCTCTAGCAAGCAAAAATTCAAGGCTGAAGACTTCTTTTCTGAGCATGTGTTCTTCACTGATTACAATCCATATGACTCTGCTCGCATAAGGAAGAGACGTTTCTGGACTGCTACTCAAGCCAACTTCTATTCCTCAGTGCTCTTTGACAAGGACAAAATCTTCGATCATGAGCATATTCCTCATGTGGATATGGAATCTCTACCGTGCTTCGAGCCAGTCCTCCGAGTTATTCACGATGCAGGACTACTGAATTTCTGCACTGATATCTGTGATTGGAATGAAGAACTCATTCTTCAGTTCTATGCCACTTTGCATATCACCGGAGATGCTGAAGATGTCAATTCATGGGTGCTGGATTGGATGACAGAAAACACTCACTACAAGGCACCAGCAACTGAATTGCTTCGTGTCCTTCCTCTTGATCCTCCCCATGACAGTGCATGATGCATCTACAATGACCGCGAACTGACAGATCATTATATGCAAGTGCTCATGAAGCCTTTGAAGCCAGGGCAGGCCCCTCGAACCAAATTCCTCGTCAAGGAATTGCTGTATGTGCCTCGGACTGTCTATCGAATCCTGACGAAGACAATGAGTCCTATCAAAGGCCACGACTCAAATGATGAAGATGTCGTTGGCATCATGAAGAACATGCTTTTCAACATCATTCATGGCGTTCCCGTCAACTTCCATGATTTCTTCATGAGGACTCTGGCTAATGTTGCAATGTCACCTTTTGAGCTGAAGCCCTATGAGCCTTGGATTATGAGATTCATAAGGGCAAGATCTTCACTGAATTACAAGGCTGACACTCTGAACCATGGTGGCTACTTGCCGCCCATTGAAGTCCTCAAGCGACCAGTTTCATCATCTGATGATAACGGCAAGGCAGCTGCTGTGATCGATGAAGGCACTCGTCCATTGGATGGTCAATTCCGTCTAGCTACATCTTACTCTGCCAATGACGATTCTGCCACACATGACACTGTCGCAAATACCTCTGCCAAGCAAAAGCCTCAAGCAACAGCATCCAGGGTGATGACTGACCGTGAGTTACTCCTCAGTCTTCATCAGAAGGTTGATCGCAATCACAAATGGGTGAAACGTCAATTTGCTGCAATTCTTCACAAAATGACCTCAACCCATAATGCAGTGAAGAAAAATCAGTATCACCTTCATGAAACCCTCAACCGCACCTGGGCTGTTCTCACTCATGTATACTCCGCGGAAGAACTGAAGACTCTGGGTCTCCAGGAAGCTTTTGACTGGTCTGCACCACCTCCGAAGAAATTCAATAGAGTCAAAGTTCCTGATCTGGTGGCCAGTTCTTATTCTTCATCGCGTGAAACTGATGAACATGAAGATTTGAACGACACTGCGGCAGGCCCTACTTCAACAAACAACCCCGACAACGCTGGCGCTCCTCCATCAACGTGAAATTCTTCAGGGGCGTTAGTCCTCAGTTTCAATCCTTTTGGTCATTTGATGACAAAGGGGGAGAAATCTGAGTTAGTCTTCAAGCGGGTTTATATTATGGGCGTTTTGTTAAGTTACAACTCTCGTTCTTCCGAAACTTTTATTGGATCGAGTTGTAATCTTAAATCCGATGGTGCCCTGATACTTTTGAACGGTGCATTGTGCTGACTTTGCACTGTGCTCTGATACTTTTGATGTGTTATTCTGCATGCTTATTCCTCGTTAATATTATTGCACGCATGCTGAATCTCATCAGGCACCATATTTCATCATGCATTTCAAATTCTTCATATTATATATCAAATGCGTGTATGAATTACAAGATATAGGGGGAGATCTCCATGATTCAATTCTTCAAATGTGCATTGCCTCAAACGCAAATTCTTCACTATGCACATATTCAGGGGGAGTTCTTCTATATCTTGCAATCAAATTCCTCAATATCAGTATTTACACTTCATATGGTTATCCCCGTTGAAAACTTAACCTATGTTGTCATCAATCACCAAAAAGGGGGAGATTGTAAGTGCATCTAGTGCCCCTTAGTGATTTTGGTGTATTGAAGACTTATAGGTTAAGTAACTGATGCGTTTGTGAGTGTACACAGGTCTATAAGTCTATGAGGAGTTTGATATTTACAGAGAAAGTCGACCCCTAAAAATGAAGTTCTTCGACTGAAGACTTTGATATTGTGAAGACTTTGAAAGTGAAGAAATTGCTGTGACCTTGAAGACTTGGTATTCATTCGAGGAATATGGAGCTTGAAGAGTTTTGTTTTCGTAGTTTCATTTTCTCTTTCTTGAGTCATAGGAAACACCGTACTATTAAAGGGGGTCGAGGAAATACTAAGGAAAAATTTCCATGTGATGCTCAACTCAAAATCCTACACCTACCAATCCCTTCGAGTGAAGCCATTGGAAATCTCATACAGTTCAGTCAATTTCTTCAGTGACAAAGACGCAGTTCTTCTGGTCACTGAGGACTTTGCTCTGACTGAGGAGTTAGGAATTCGCCAGTGCGAATTGCCTACACAGTGAGGAACATGATAGCCCTGAGGAACTTGATAGTCAAATTTCGGACCGTTGCTGTGCTGTGCGCCGGCTGTCCAAAATATCTTATCCACCTAACGGTCATATCATTGAAGGGCATTTATGTCTTATCATGTCGGGCTGCTCCCTAGTATAAATAGCCGCCCCCTACAACCACTAGTTGGTTGGATGCTCCGAGAGAACTTGACACTTGTCATTTGAGAGCAACCCATCCTCCGAGGACTTTGAGCGAAAATCATCAAGTGAGGAAAATCCCAAAACCAAACCCCCACAAACCCAAAGTGATTGAGCATCACTGAAGAAATTGATCCTGCGTGGATCCGACGCTTGTTACCTTTGAAGACTGTGCTTCTTCTAGACGGTTAGGCGTCAAGGTCTAGAGCATCCAAGAGGAATTGTGGATCGCCGAGTGACCAAGTCTGTGAAGGTTTGGAAGTCACCTGAAGACTTACCACGAGTGATTGGACGAGACCTGCGTGGTCTTAGTTCAAGGAGAATACGGTGAGGACTGGGTGTCCTGAGTTGCGGCTCAGAGACTGGGTGTCCGGGACTGCGTGTCCTCGAGTTTAAATACTCAGCCGCTCCAACCAGACGTACAACTGAGACAACAGTTGGAACTGGTTTACCAAACCATTGTCTTCACCAACTAACTGGTTCTATTTCCTCAACTCTTTCATTTCCTCATTACTGTGTTGTATGTTGTTCATATCTGTGCTTGAAGACTTTGACTGAAGACTTTCACAAATTCCTCAGTTCAATTTCTTCAGTCTGTTTGTCTTCATCTTATTATCCTGTGTTTACGCTTTCTGTACTCTGTGCTAGTCTTCATTTCTTCATGATGACTATGTTTGTATCCTGTTATGTTTACTTCTGAGTACACATTCTGCTGCAAGTAGTTCTTCGCTAAGGAATTTCCTCACCAGCAAATTCCTCAGTGAAGAATTCATAAAAATCGCCTATTCACCCCCCCCCCCTCTAGTCAATATAACGCACTTTCATATGTACATTGATGCAGTGGTGGAAGAGGAAGATGGTTTCAAATGGAGACTTACAGGCATATATGGTGAATCCCACACAAAGAAGAAAAGCGAGACATGGCGTCTACTCCGTGCCCTTCACCACCAACTTCAACTCCCGTGGGTTTGCCTAGGCGACTTTAATGAAATTCTCTTTAATCATGAGAAGCAAGGAGGTGTGCCTAGATCTCATAGGTCCATGCAGAATTTCCGTGATGCACTTGATGATTGTAATTTGCATGACCTCGGTTTCGAGGGTGATATTTTTACTTGGAGAAATAAAAACTACCGTGTTGATGGGTATATTCGGGAATGGCTAGATCGGGTGGTTGCTACACCTAATTGGTGTGCAAGATTTCCAGCTTATAAGGTAGTAAATGGGGACCCAAAGAAATCTGATCATAGGCCTGTTACGTTGGTGTTGGATGGCCCCTCACGCCCTTGGTGGCAACTGCAGGGAGGCGTGTGTTTTAAACGTTTTGAAGCACGGTGGCTTTGGAGGAAATTTTGACAATATTGTAAAGGAAGCCTGGGATGATGGCAACGGCCTCAATGTGAAGGAGAAGTTAAAGGCGGTTGTCGAAGCTTTGAACACCTGGAGTAGAGAGGTTCTTGGAGATTTGGGGAAGAGGATTAAGAAGATAAAAAGCGAGTTGGAAGTGGTTAGAAGAGAGCAAATCTCAGATAGCCAGGTGCGCAGGGAACAGAATCTGAGCTTCAAGCTGGAGCGGTTGGAGGAGCAACATGATCTTGTGTGGAAACAACGTGCCCATGTAAACTGGCTAGTATATGGTGACCGTAACACAAAATATTTCCAGGCATATGCCTCAGAGAGAAGAAAGAGGAACACTATACATAAGCTGAAGCGGGAGGATGGAGTGGAGGTAGAAGGAGAGGAGGCCATTAAGGATCTTATCACTAACTATTTTTCTGCCCTATTTACCCCCATGGTAGGTGCGGAGGCGAATGCAACTCTGAACCATATTGCTCCAAAGGTGACTAGCCAGATGAATGACTTTCTTACTGCAGATTTCACCGAGCAGGAAGTTAAACAGGCCCTAGATGACATTGGGGACCTCAAGGCTCCTAGTGTGGATGGTATCGCGGCTCTCTTCTATAAGCATTATTGGTAGTTGGTTGGTGCTGATGTGACACGTGAGGTTTTACGTGTGTTGTGAGGCGGTAGTATACCGAAGGGATGGAACGACACCCTGGTGGTACTAATCCCAAAGGTTCAGAACCCCTATAGACTAAAGGATCTGGGCCCTATTAGCCTCTGCAACGTGGTGTACAAACTCGTGTCCAAAGTTCTGGCAAACAGGCTAAAGTGCATCCTAGGAGAGATCATATCACCAAATCAGAGTGCCTTTGTACCTGGGAGGTTAATCTCAGACAATACTATCCTTGCGTATGAGATGACACACTTCTTAAAGAGGAAGAGAACGGGCAATGCTTGCTATGCTGCTTTGAAACTTGATATGACCAAAGCATATGACCGCGTGGAATGGGGTTTCCTTGAGAAAGTCATGAAGCAATTGGGCTTTGCAGAAGTGTTCATTGATCTGATTAGTAAGTGTGTCCGGACAGTCAAATTTCGGTTCCAGGTGAATGGATCTTGTATGGATGAGGTGGTTCCGGGGAGGGGTCTTCGTCAAGGGGATCCGATCTCGCCATACCTATTCCTGATCTGTGCGGAGGGTTTATCTGCTCTTCTGCAGCATGCTGAGCAAGAGGGACACATCAAGGGGATCCAACTGGCTCCGACGGCACCCTCCATCAGCCACCTCCTTTTTGCGGATGATTCCCTTCTGTTGATAGAGGCTACCCTGGAGAGTGTCAATGCGGTCAACGAGATCCTGTAGGTGTATGAAAACCGGTCGGGCCAGGTGATTAATAGGGACAAGTCAGCCATCATGTTCAGTAAAGACACTTCACATACAAAGAAGCAAATCCTTCTCGGCCTGCTGGGTCTCCAGTCAGAAAGCTTGAACGGAAAATACCTGGGCTTGCCAAGCTATGTTGGCCAATCTAGACAGAAATGCTTTGAGTATTTGAGAGAGAGAATTTGGGAGATTCTCAAAGGTTGGAAGATTAAGCTTCTGTCTAAAGCGGCCAAAGAGATCTTGATTAAGGCATTTATCCAAGCAGTGCCCACATATGCTATGGCATGTTTTGATCTAACGAAAGAGCTCTGCGAGAGTATCAACAAAATGGTGTGTGATTTCTGGTGGGCCAACCAGGAGGAGGAATGAAAACACAAGTGGGTCAGCTGGGATAAGATGTGCTTACCAAAGGAGCAGGGAGGCCTTGGTTTCAGGGACCTACACTTGTTCAATGTGGCAATGCTAGCAAGGCAGGTGTGGCGTCTGCTGCAAGCTCCCGAATCGCTGTGTGCTCGAGTCCTGCAAGCGAAGTACTACCCGTCCGGTGATAACTTCAGTGCACAGGCCCAGCCGGGAATAAGCTATGTCTGGCGCAGCATCCTCAAGGGCGTTGAGGTCGTCCGAGCGGGCATGATTTGGAGAGTTGGATTAGGGGAGAACATTCACATTTGGCAGGACTCGTGGCTGCCGTCCAATGATACTAGAAGGTCGAGTACGCTCCAAGCCGGACACCTATTGACCCGTGTTTCCGAGCTAATTGACCCAACAACAAACCAATGGGATGCCCAACTAGTGACACAGACATTTACCCTAGTGGATGCTGCTACAATTCTTGCGATCCCAATATGCGAACAGTATGACAATTTCATTGCATGGCACTTTGACAAGAAGGGGTTTTTCTCTGTTTGTTCCGCTTACAGGGTTTATACCAGCCTACAAGTGCAACAGAACACACGCCAAGTGGGTGAGAGCATAGCAGGTCATCAACATATTGAGAGTTTCTGGAAAAGCTTGTGGAAGATCAGATGCCCAGGCAGAGTCCACCACTTCCTATGGCGCCTGGCTCACAACAGTCACCCATTACTCCGGAACGTAGAGCACATTGGGGTGGAATTGGACACGAGGTGTTTGCTGTGTCAAAGGGTCCCGGAGGATGGTGGCCATCTATTCCTGCGCTGCAAGGACGTAAAGAAGATGTGGAGGGGATGTGGCTTGGAACGGCTGCGGCTAGACTTCCTGGGAGCACAAACACCAAAAGCTACGCTACAAATGATGCTCAAATTGCCGGAGGAATCCCTCCTATTGGTGGTCTCTCTTCTTTGGTCATGGTGGACAGAGAGAAACAAAACAAACCACAAGCAACAGAGGCTGTCCGAGGAGGGTTTTGCTGCGAAGGTGAGGCATGATGTGACTGAATGGAGGGAATTCCTAGGGCTCAAGGCAAAAGAGAAACTAGCAAACGAATGCCGTTGGACGCCGCCACCAACGGATGTGGTGAAACTTAACTTGGACGCGTCTTTCCGTGCTACTACGGGAGTGGGCGGCTGGGGCGTCATAGCTCTGGGAAGCGATGGTGGAATTCTCATGGCTGCGGCAGGCTCACTCACGAACCTGCAGGAAGCGATACAGGCCGAAGCCCTTGCACTGTTGAAAGCCATAGAGCTCGCTGACCAACTTGGCATGGGCCGTGTCATGTTTGAAACTGACTGTCTTCCCCTCCAACAGGCGATTGCCTCCACAGCGGGAGACCGAGGCGCTCTTGGGGTGCTGTTCAGAGAAGCAAAGTATAAGCTGCAGCTAGATTTTATAGAGCAAAGTGTTCTCTTCTGTCCTAGATCGTGTAATGTTCCAGCACATGTGCTGGCTGCCTATGACTGTCGGAACTTCCTAGACGGCCAATATGTCTGGCTGTCAGGTTTCCCCAGCGTTGTTACCCATGCCGTGGCCGCCGATCTGGCTGGCCCACCATAATTTCATGGAATGCAAGGTGTTCCAAGCTAAAAAAACAAACAGCATCCAGAATCAACGAGAAAAGTGGCGCTACATGGCGATGCACGTGGTCACATCACATACAAAAATCTCCTCCAACATTGTATGCATGCACATGACCGCATTTTTCTTCATCTTACTATTTACTAACGCATAATAAAATCCTGTTAAAAAAATGTTTGTTCATTGACAATTTAAAACAAACCTTCCAAGTACTTCAAGAACTTAAATACTCTTTAATAGATGAAAATAAAAGGATTTCTAATTTCGATAGTAACATAATGTTGGATCCATTCCTTTTGAATTGTCACTACCACTCAGAGTCCACCGTCCAACCGTGACTAATCCTAACATTGGCTGCCTAACAAAATCACAGACTAAATCGCAACACCCACCCACAAAACGTACGCTCACAGGTCCCCCAATAATACATGCATGCGCCATGCATCCATTAACCAATTTTGAACAGCATAAAAACTCCTAAGAAACCACAAATAATTACCAGAAAGCTTTGACAAAGAATCATAAGGAGGCACCATTTTATTATCCTTGTGTATAAATGTATGATCAAACCCATTATTTGGTGAGATTTTAGGATACATTTTAAGACGTTCCCCTTGTCTTATTTTTGTAGAATCAAGAAAAAACTAAATATAACCATACATTTGGCATTCTTAATTACAATTAAGTTTTGAAACATGGAATTTCACTAAGGCCCTAGAGAAAATCTAAATGGGAAAATTATGCTATTCCACAACCTCTCGAAAGCTGCATTTTCGGTCGTTGCAACATTTTATTATAATTAATATTATTTCATGAAAAAAATAGTTATAATATTATTTATTATTGAAGTGAATCAAAATGAATGTTTTCCTACTATTGCCAATTGATACGTCTCCAACGTATCTATAGTTTTTGATTGTTCCATGCTATTATATATTCTGTTTTGGATGTTTAATGGGCTTTATTATACACTTTTATATTATTTTGGGGACTAACCTATTAACCCAAGGCCCAGTGCAAATTGCTGTTTTTTTTTCCTATTTCAGTGTTTCGCAGAAAAGGAATATCAAATGGAATCCAAACGGAATGAAACCTTCGGGAACGTGATTTTTGGAACAAACGTGATCCAGAGGACTTGGAGTGGACGTCAAGAAACAACCGAGGTGGCCACGAGGTAAGGAGGCGCGCCCCCACCCTCGTGGGCCCATCGTGGCTCTCTTGACCGACTTCCTTCGCCTATATATACTCATATACCCTGGAAACATCCAGGAGCACTACGAAACCCTATTTCCACCGCCGCAACCTTTAGTACTCATGAGATCCCATCTTGGGGCCTTTTTCGGCACTCTGCCGGAGGGGGCTTCGATCATGGAGGGCTTCTACATCAACACCATAGCCTCTCCGATGATGTGTGAGTAGTTTACCTCAGACCTTCGGGTCCATAGTTATTAGCTAGATGGCTTCTTCTCTCTCTTTGGATCTCAATACAAAGTTCTCCTCGATCTTCTTGGAGATCTATTCGATGTAACTCTTTTTGTGGTGTGTTTGTCGAGATCCGATGAATTGTGGGTTTATGATCAAGATTATCTATGAACAATATTTGAATCTCCTCTGAATTCTTTTATGTATGATGGGTTATCTTTGCAAGTCTCTTCGAATTATCAGTTTGGTTTGGCTTACTAGATTGATCTTTCTTGCAATGGGAGAAGTGCTTAGCTTTGGGTTCAATCTTGCGTTGCTCGATCCTAGTGACAGAAGGGGAAACGACACGTATTGTATTGTTGCCATCGAGGATAAAAAGATGGGGTTTATATCATATTGCTTGAGTTTGTCCCTTTACATCATGTCATATTACTTAATGTGTTACTATGTTCTTATGAACTTAACACTCTAGATGCATGCTGGATAGCAGTCGATGTGTGGAGTAATAGTAGTAGATGCAGGCAGGAGTCGGTCTATTTGTCGCGGACGTGATGCTTATATACATGATCATGCCTAGATATTCTCATAACTATGCTCAATTCTATCAATTGCCCAACAGTAATTTGTTCACCCACCGTAATACTTATGCTATCTTGAGAGAAGCCACTAGTGAAACCTATGGCCCCCGGGTCTATCTTCCATCATATTAATCTTCAGTCAACTAGCTATTTCTGGCGCCGTTTATTTTGCAATCTTTACTTTAAATCTTTATCATAAAAATACCAAAAATATTATCTTATCATCTCTATCAGATCTCACTTTTGCAAGTGGCCGTGAAGGGATTGACAACCCCTTTATCGCGTTGGTTGCAAGGTTCTTATTTGTTTGTGTAGGTACGAGGGACTCGCGCGTGGTCTCCTACTGGATTGATACCTTGGTTCTCCAAAACTGAGGGAAATACTTACGCTACTTTACTGCAGCACCCTTTCCTCTTCAAGGGAAAACCAACGCAGTGCTCAAGAGGTAGCAAGAAGGATTTCTGGCGCCGTTTCCGGGGAGTCTACGCACAAGTCAGGACATACCAAGTACCCATCACAAACTCTTATCCCTCGCATTGCATTATTTTCCATTTGCCTCTCATTTTCCTTTCCCCCACTTCACCCTTGCTGTTTTATTCACCCTTCTTCTGTTCGTCTTTTTCGTTTGCTTTGATGTCTTACTTGGCTCGTTTGCTCGTCTGGTTGGAATAGTTGTTTATTTATTGCTAAACAGAGAACCTAAGATCTATGGATCCTCATCCGCTTGCTAATCCTTTTAAGAGATCCAATTATGATGAACCAATTGCTAGTGAGTTTTGTGCACTAGATTATCTTTATGAAGTTTTGCTTGAAATTCGTGAATCTGAAAATTGTGTGAAGAAATTTATGAAGAGATTCACGATGGCTCCTTGAATAAAAAGCATGATTGCAATGATTTTACTATAAATTATCTTGATGTCAATTGTGCTAATAATATGCAAAACCCTAAGCTTGGGGATGCTAGTTTTGCTATGTCTACTACTTGTTGCAATGATCATGATTGGGGCGATTCTTCTTATGATCTTGAAAATTTATTTAAGCCCCATGATGAATATGAGATTGATAATAGTGTTTGCAATAATATTGAAAGTGGGTTTGGAAGAGTGTCAAATTTAGATCCCACATATTTGGAGAATGTTCAATCTTATGGTATTTTTGATAAAAGTGGGTTTGGAGAGGTCATGACTTTAGTTAATGATAATCCCACTATTTTGCAAGAGTGTCAACTTCGCATGCATTTGGATTGTGTTGAGAATATGCTATGTGATAGCTATTTTGTTGAATTTGCCTATGATCCTACATGTAATTATTATGAGAGAGGAAAATATGGTTGTAGAAATTTTTATCTTACTAAGTTACCTCTCGTCATGTTGAGATTGCTATCGTCTCTTTGTTCTTCCTTGCATAGGCTAATTTTTGCTTGCTATGATAATTTGTTTGCTTATAAAATGCCTATGCATAGGAAGTATGTTAGACTTAGATGTGTTTGTCACGTGTTTTATGATGCTCTTTTTGCTCTTTAATTCTTATCTTTTATGCGAGCATCATTGAAATCTCAATGCCTAGCTAAAAAGGCTTTAAAGAAAAGCGCTTGTTGGGAGACAACCCAGTATTTATCCTTGCTATTTAGTAATAAATAATTTATCTACCCTCTGGTTAGATTTGTTTTTATGTTTTAATAGTGTTTGTGCCAAGTGAAACCTATAGGATCTTCTTGGATAGTAATTATTTGATCTTGCTGAAAAAGGCATAAACTTTTTGTTCACGATTGTTTAAAATCACCAGAACGTGATAAAATACTGATTCCAATTGTAGTAGATCAATAAACAAATTATCTAGTATTTCCTATTTTGGTAGAAGTTTTGGAGTTCCACAAGTATACGTTTGATACAGATTACTACAGACTATTCTGTTTTTGACAGATTCTGTTCTTCGTGTGTTGTTTGCTTATTTAGATGAATCTATGGCTAGTAATGGAGTTTATGAACCATAGAGAAGTTGGAATGCAGTAGGTTTAACACCAATATAAATAAATAATTAGTTCATTACAGTACCTTAAAGTGGTGGTTTGTTTTCTTTCGCTAACGGAGCTCATGAGATTTTCTGTTGAGTTTTGTGTTGTGAAGTTTTCAAGTTTTGGGTAAAGATTTGATGGATTATGGAATAAGGAGTGGCAAGTGCCTAAGCTTGGGGATGCCCAAGGCACCCCAAGGTAAAATCCAAGGACAACCAAAATCCTAAGCTTGGGGATAACCCGGAAGGCATCCCCTCTTTTGTCTTCGTCCATTGGTAACTTTATTGGAGCTATATTTTTATTCACCACATGATATGTGTTTTGCTTGGAGCATCTTGTATGATTTGAGTCTTTGCTTTTTAGTTTACCGCAATCATCCTTGTTGTACACACCTTTTGAGAGAGACACAAATGATTCGGAATTTATTAGAATCCTCTATGTGCTTCACTTATATCTTTTGAGTTAGATAATTTTTGCTCTAAGTGCTTCGCTTATATCTTTTAGGGCACGGTGGTCGTTTTATTTTATAGAAATTATTGATCTCTCATGATTTGCATATATTATTTTGAGAGTTCTTTAGAACAGCATGGTAATTTGCTTTAGTTATAAAATTAGTCCTAATATGATGAACATCCAAGATGAAATATAATAAGGACTATCATATAAAGTGCATTGAATACTATGAGAAGTTTGATACTTGATGATTGTTTTGATATATAGAGATGGTGATTAGAGTCATGCTAGTTGAGTAGTTGTGAATTTGAGAAATACTTGTTCTAAAGTTTGTGATTCCCGTAGCACGTATGGTTAACCGTTATGTGATGAAGTCGGAGCATGATTTATTTATTGATTGTCTTCCTTATGAGTGGCGGTCGGGGACAAGCGATGGTATTTTCCTACCAATATATCCCCCTAGGAGCATGCGCGTAGTACTTAGTTTTGATAACTAATAGATTTTTGCAATAAGTATGTGAGTTCTTTATGACTAATGTACAGTCCATGGATTATACGCACTCTCGCCCTTCCACCATTTCTAGCCTCTCTAATATCGCGCACCTTTCGCCGGTATCATACACCCACCATATACCTTCCTCAAAACAACCACCATACCTACCTACTATGGCATTTCCATAGCCATTCCGGGATATATTGCCATGCAACTTACCACCGTTTCGTTTATTATGACACGCTTCATCATTATCATATTGCTTTGCATGATCATGTAGTGGACATTGTATTTGTGGCAAAGCCACCTTTATAATTCTTTCATACATGTCACTCTTGATTCATTGCATATCCCGGTACACCGCTGGAGGCATTCACATAGAGTCATATTTTGTTCTAACTATTGAGTTGTAATTTTTGAGTTGTAAGTAAATAAAAGTGTGATGATCATCATTATTAGAGCATTGTCCCAAGTGAGGAAAGGATGATGGAGACTATCATTCCCCCACAAGTTGGGATGAGACTCCGGACGAAAATAAAAAAAAGGAAAAGAAAAGAGGCCATAAAAAAAGGGGAAAAGGCCCAAAGAAAAAAAATATGAGAGAAAAAGAGAGAAGGGACAATGTTACTATCCTTTTTCCACACTTGTGCTTCAAAGTAGCACCATGATCTTCATGATAGAGAGTCTCCTATGTTGTCACTTTCATATACTAGTGGGAATTTTACATTATAGAACTTGGCTTGTATATTCCAATGATGGGCTTCCTCAAAATGCCCTAGGTCTTCGTGAGCAAGCGAGTTGGATGCACACCCACTTAGTTTCTTTTGTTGAGCTTTCATACACTTATAGCTCTAGTGCATCCGTTACATGGCAATCGCTACTCACTCACATTGATATCTATTGATGGGCATATCCATAGCCTGTTGATACGCCTAGTTGATGTGAGACTATCTTCTTCCTTTTTGTCTTCTCCACAACCACCCTTCTATTCCACATATAGTGCTATGTCCATGGCTCACGCTCATGTATTGCGTGAATATTGAAAAAGTTTGAGAACATCAAAAGTATGAAACAATTGCTTGGCTTGTCATCGGGTTGTGCATGATTAAATACTTTGTGTGATGAAGATAGAGCATAGCCAGACTATATGATTTTGTAGGGATAACTTTCTTTAGCCATGTTATTTTGAGAAGACATGATTGCTTTGTTAGTATGCTTGAAATATTATTATTTTTATGTCAACATTAAACTTTTATCTTGAATCTTTCAGATCTGAACATTCATACCACAATAAAGGAAATTACATTGAGAAATATGCTAGGTAGCATTCCACATCATTGATACGTCTCCAACGTATCTATAATTTTTTATTGTTCCATGCTATTATATATTTTGTTTTGAATGTTTAATGGGCTTTATTATACACTTTTATATTATTTTTGGGACTAACCTATTAACCCGAGGCCCAATGCAAATTGCTGTTTTTTTGCCTATTTCAGTGTTTCGCAGAAAAGGAATATAAAACGGAATCCAAACGGAATGAAACCTTCGGTACGTGATTTTTGGAACCAACGTGATCCAGAGGACTTGGAGTGGATGTCAAGAAACAACCGAGGTGGCCACAAGGCAGGGAGGCACGCCTGCCCCCCTAGGCGCGCCCCCACCCTCGTGGGCTCCTACTTATGCTAGTTTGATACTTGATGATTGTTTTGAGATATAGAGATGGTGATTAGAGTCATGCTAGTTGAGTAGTTGTGAATTTGAGAAATACTTGTTCTAAAGTTTGTGATTCCCGTAGCATGCACGTGTGGTGAACCGTTATGTGATGAAGTCGGAGCAGGATTTATTTATTGATTGTCTTCCTTATGAGTGGCGGTCGGGGACAAGCGATGGTCGTTTCCTACCAATCTATCCCCCTAGGAGAATGCGTGTAGTACTTTGTTTCAATGACTTGTAGATTTTTGCAATAAGTATATGAGTTCTTTATGACTAATGTTAAGTCCATGGATTATACACACTCTCACACTTCCACCATTTCTAGCCTCTGTAATACCGCACACCTTTCGCCAGCTCGATGACATCCCTCGTACTCTTGATCCAGTTGAGGCCGAGGGAGAGTTTCATCAGCACGATGGCGTGATGACAGTGGTGATGATGCTACCAACGCAGGGCTTCGCCTAAGCACCGCTACGATATGATCGAGGTGGATTATGGTGGAGGGGGGCACCGCACACGGCTAAAAGATCAATGATCAACTTGTGTGTTCTAGGGTGCCCCCTGCCCCCGTATATAAAGGAGCAAGGGGGGAGGCCGGCCAGCCTTGGGGTGCGCCAAGGAGGGGGAGGAGTCCTCATCCTAGTAGGAGTAGGACTCCCCTTTCCTAGTCCAACTAGGAGGAGGAAGGGGGAAGGAAGGAGAGGGAAAGGAGAAGGAAAGGGGGGGGCACGCCCCCCTCCCTAGTCCAATTCGGACCCCCTATAGGGAGGGGGCGCGGCTGCCCCTTGTGGGCTGCCTCCCCTCTTCCCTATGGCCCATGTAGGCCCAATAGTCCCCCGGGGGTTCCGATAAACCCCCCGGCACTCCGATAATTATCCGGTGACTCCCGGAACTCATCTGGTGTTCGAATATAGTCATACAATATATCAATCTTTATGTCTTGACCATTTCAAGACTCCTCGTCATGTATTTGATCACATGACAAGGCTGGGGGGGGGGGGGCGCCCAGGGGGGCAGGCGCTCCTCCCTGCCTTGTGGCCTCCTCGATGATTTCTTGACGTCCACTCCAAGTCCTCTGGTTCACGTTTGTTCCAAAAATCACGCTCCCGAAGGTTTCATTCCGTTTGGACTCTGTTTGATATTCCTTTTCTGCGAAAAACTGAAATAGGCAAAAAAACAGCAATTTGCACTGGGCCTTGGGTTAATAGGTTAGTCCCAAAAATAATATAAAAGTGTATAGTAAAGCCCATTAAACATCCAAAACGGATAATATAATAGCATGGAACAATAAAAATTATAGATACGTTGTAGACGTATCAATCCCTCGAGCAAACAGGCCGCTGAGCCATGCGCTGGAGACGTGGACGGTGAAGCCGACGTGGGTGAGGTCAGTTGAGATAGAGCCGAATCGGCCGTGTGATCGACGTGGTCTGGCGTTGGTGCCCCAACATCATCCGTGAGGACCTCAACGCGAGCTCCTCGTCCTGTACCTGCACCATGGTTAGGGAGCAGCAAAGGCGTATGCACAAAATCATCAAATTGGTCAGCTGTAGGAGACGAATGCGACGAAGATGGTGAAAAATTGGGAGAAGGCGCATTGGAAAAAGGAAACACATTCTCATGAAACACTACATCTCTACTGATGTAAACACGATTTGATGGAACATGGAGGCACTTGTAGCCCTTGTGAAGAGTGCTATAGCCGAGGAACACACACTTCTTCAACTGAAACTGAAGTTTTTGTTTGTTGTATGGACGGTGTTGGGGAACATAGTAATTTCAAAAAAAATCCTACGCACACGCAAGAACATGGTGATGCATAGCAACGAGCGGGGAGAGTGTGTCCACGTACCCTCGTAGACCGAAAGTGGAAGCGTTATATCAACGCAGTTGATGTAGTCGTACGTATTCACGATCCGATCGATCCTAGCACCGAATGTACGGCACCTCCGTGTTCAGCACATGTTCAACTTGATGACGTCCCTCGTACTCCTGATCCAGTTGAGGCCGAGGGAGAGTTTTGTCAGCACGATGGCATGATGACGGTGGTGATGATGCTACCGACGCAGGGCTTCGCCTAAGCACCGCTACGATATGATCGAGGTGGATTATGATGGAGGGGGGCACCGCACATGGCTCAAAGTTCAATGATCAACTTGTGTGTTCTAGGGTGCCCCCTGCCCCATATATAAAGGAGCAAGGGGGGAGGCCAGCCAGCCTTGGGGCGCGCCAAGGAGGGGGAGGAGTCCTCCTCCTAGTAGGAGTAGGACTCCCCCTTTCCTAGTCTAACTAGGAGGAGGAAGGGGGAAGGAAGGAGAGGGAAAGGAGAAGGAAATGAAGGAAATATGCCCTAGAGGCAATAATAAAGTTATTATTTATTTCCTTATATCATGATAAATGTTTATTATTCATGCTAAAATTGTATTAACCGGAAACATAATACATGTGTGAATGCATAGACAAACATAGTGTCACTAGTATGCCTCTACTTGACTAGCTCGTTTATCAAAGATGGTTATGTTTCCTAGCCATGGACAAAAGAGTTGTCATTTGATTAACGGGATCACATCATTTGGAGAATGATGTGATTGACATGACCCATTCCGTTAGCCTAGCACTTGATCGTTTAGTATACTGCTATTGCTTTCTTCATGACTTATACAAAGTTCCTACAACTATGAGATTGTGCAACTCCCGTTTACCGGAAGAACACTTTGTGTGCTACCAAACGTCACAACGTAACTGGGTGATTATAAAGGTGCTCTACAGGTGTTTCCGAAGGTACAAGTTGGGTTGGCATAATTCGAGATTAGGATTTGTCACTCCGATTGTCGGAGAGGTATCTCTGGGCCCTCTCGGTAATACTCATCACCTAAGCCTGGCAAGCATGTAAATAATGAGTTAGTTATGAGATGATGTATTACGGAACGAGTAAAGAGACTTGCCGGTAATGAGATTGAACTAGGTATTGGATACCGACGATCAAATCTCGGGCAAGTAACATACCGATGACAAAGGGAACAAAGTATGTTGTTATGCGGTTTGACCGATAAAGATCTTCGTAGAATATGTAGGAACCAATATGGGCATCCAGGTCCCGCTATTGGTTATTGACCGAGAATAGTTCTAGGTCATGTCTACATAGTTCTCGAACCCGTAGGGTCCGCACGCTTAACGTTTCGATGACAATTTTATTATGAGTTTATAAGTTTTGATGTACCGAAGGTTGTTCGGAGTCCCAGATGTGATCACGGACATGACGAGGAGTCTCAAAATGGTCGAGACATAAAGATTGATATATTGGACGACTATATTTGGACACCGGAAAAGTTCCGGGTGATTTCAGAGAAAACCGGAGTGCCGGGGGGGGTTACCGGAACCCCCCGGGAGAGTATTGGGCCTATGGGCCTTAGGGGAAAGGAGAGAGGGGCGGCCAACATGGGCCGCGCGCCCCCTCCCCCCTCTGGTCCGAATTGGACTAGGAGGGGGGGGGGGCGGCGCCCCCCCTTTCCTTCCCCCTCTCCCCCTTCCTTCCCCCTCCTAGTAGGAGTAGGAAAGGAGGAGTCCTACTCCTACTAGGAGGAGGATTCCTCCTCCCTTGGCGCGCCCAAAGGGGCCGACCGGCCTCCCCCCTCCCTCCTTTATATACGGGGGCAGGGGGCACCCCATAGACACACAAGTTGATCTACGGATCGTTCCTTAGCCGTGTGCGGTGCCCCCTTCCACCATATTCCACCTCGGTTATATCGTCGCGGAGTTTAGGCGAAGCCCTGCGCCGGTAGAACATCATCATCGTCACCACGCCGTCGTGCTGACGGAACTCATCTCCGGAGACTCGGCTGGATCGGAGGCCGGAGATCGTCATCGAGCTGAACGTGTGCTGAACTCGGAGGCTCCGTACGTTCGGTGCTTGGATCGGTCGAATCGTGAAGACGTACGACTACATAAACCGCGTTGTGATAACGCTTCTGATTACGGTCTACGAGGGTACGTGGACAAACACTCTCCCCTCTCGTTGCTATGCCATCACCATGATCTTGCGTGTGCGTAGGAATTTTTTTGAAATTACTACATTCCCCAACAGTGGCATCCGAGCCTAGGTTTTATGCGTTGACGTTATATGCACGAGTAGAACACAAGTGAGTTGTGGGCGATACAAGTCATACTGCTTACCAGCATGTCATACTTTGGTTCGGCGGTATTGTGAGATGAAGCGGCCCAGACTGACATTACGCGTACGCTTACGCGAGACTGGTTTCACCGTTACGAGCACTCGTGCTTAAAGGTGACTGGCGGGTGTCTGTCTCTCTCACTTTAGCTGAATCGAGTGTGGCTACGCCCGGTCCTTGCGAAGGTTAAAACAGCACCAAGTTGACGAACTATCGTTGTGGTTTTTTGATGCGTAGGTAAGAACGGTTCTTGCTCAGCCCGTAGCAGCCACGTAAAATTTGCAACAACAAAGTAGAGGACGTCTAACTTGTTTTTGCAGGGCATGTTGTGATGTGATATGGTCAAGACGTGATGCTATATTTTATTGTATGAGATGATCATGTTTTGTAACCGAAGTTATCGGCAACTGGCAGGAGCCATATGGTTGTCGCTTTATTGTATGAAATGCAAACGCCCTGTAATTGCTTTACTTTATCACTAAGCGGTAGCGATAGTCGTAGAAGCAATATATGGCGTAAATGACAACGATGCTACGATGGAGATCAAGGTGTCGCGCCGGTGACGATGGTGATCACGACGGTGCTTCGGAGATGGAGATCACAAGCACAAGATGATGATGGCCATATCATATCACTTATATTGATTGCATGTGATGTTTATCCTTTATGCATCTTATCTTGCTTTGATTGACGGTAGCATTTTAAGATGATCTCTCACTAAAATTATCAAGAAGTGTTCTCCCTGAGTATGCACCGTTGCCAAAGTTCATCGTGCCCAGACACCACGTGATGAACGGGTGTGATAAGCTCTACGTCCATCTACAATGGGTGCAAGCCAGTTTTGCACACGTGGAATACTCAGGTTATACTTGACGAGCCTAGCATATGCAGATATGGCCTCGGAACACGGAGACCGAAATGTCGAGCGTGAATCATATAGTAGATATGATCAACATAATGATGTTCACCATTGAAAACTACTCCATCTCACGTGATGATCGGTCATGGTTTAGTTGATTTGGATCACGTGATCACTTAGATGACTAGAGAGATGTCTGTCTAAGTGGGAGTTCTTAAGTAATATGATTAATTGAACTTAAATTTATCATGAACTTAGTCCTGGTAGTATTTTGCAAATTATGTTGTAGATCAATAGCTCGTGTTGTTGCTTTCATATGTTTGTTTTGATATGTTCCTAGAGAAACTGTTTTGAAAGATGTTAGTAGCAATGATGCGGATTGGATCCGTGATCTGAGGTTTATCCTCATTGCTGCACAGAAGAATTATGTTCTTGATGCACCGCTAGGTGACAGACCTATTGCAGGAGCAGATGCAGATGTTGTGAATGTTTGGCTAGCTCATTATGATGACTACTTGATAGTTTAGTGCACCATGCTTAACGGCTTAGAATCGGGACTTCAAAGATGTTTTGAACATCATGGACCATATGCGATGTTCCAGGAATTGAACTTAATATTTCAAGCAAATACCCGAGTTGAGAGATATGAAGTCTCCAACAAGTTCTATAGCTAAAAGATGGAGGAGAATCGCTCAACTAGTGAGCATGTGCTCAGATTGTCTGTGTACTTCAATCGCTTGAATCAAGTGGGAGTTAATCTTCCAGATAATAAGATAGTGATTGACAGAATTCTCTAGTCACCATCACTAAGTTACTAGAACTTGGTGATGAACTATAGTATGCAAGGGATGATGAAAACGATTCCCGAGCTCTTCATGAAGTTGAAATCGACGAAGGTAGAAATCAAGAAAGAGCATCAAGTGTTGATGATTGACAAGATCACTAGTTTCAAGAAAAGGGCAAAGGGAAAGAAAGGGAAACTTCAAGTAGAATGGCAAACAAGTTGTCACTCCCGTGAAGAAGCCCAAAGCTGGACCTAAGCCTGAAACTGAGTGCTTCTACTGCAAAGCAAATGGTCACTGGAAGTGGAACTACTCCAAATATTTGGTGGATAAGAAGGATGGCGAAGTGAAAAAGGGTATATTTGATATACAGATTATTGATGTGTGCCTTACTAGTGTTTATAGTAGCCCCTGAGTATTTGATACTTGTTCGGTTACTAAGATTAGTAACTCGAAACAGGAGTTACAGAATAAATAGAGACTAGTTGAAGGGGAAGTGACGATGAGTGTTGGAAATAGTTCCAAGATTGATATGATCATCATCGCACACTCCCTAAACTTTCGGGATAAGTGTTAAACCTAAATAAATGTTATTTAGCGTTTGCGTTGAGCATGAATATGATTTGATCATGTTTATTGCAATACGGTTATTCATTTAAAGTCGGAGAATAATTGTTGTTCTGTTTACATGAATAAAACCTTCAATGGTCATACACCCAATGAAAAAAGTTTATTGGATCTCGATCGTAGTGATACACATATTCATAATATTGATGCCAAAAGATGCAAAGTTAATAATGATAGTGCAACTTATTTGTGGCACTGCCGTTTGGGTCATATCGGTGTAAAGCGCATGAAGAAACTCCATAAAGATGGATTTTCGGAATCACTTGGTTATGAATCATTTGATGCTTGCGAACCGTGCCTTTGGGCGAGATGACAAAAACTCCGTTCTTCGGAACAATGGAACGAGCAACAAACTTGTTGGAAATAATACATACTAATGTATACAGACCAATGAGTATGAAGGCTCGTGGCGGGTATCGTTATTTTCTAACCTTCACAGATGATTTGAGCAGATATGGGTATATCTACTTGATGAAACATAAGTCTGAAATAGTTGAAAGGTTCAAAGAATTTCAGAGTGAAGTGGAAAAATCATCGTAACAAGAAAATAAAGTTTCTGCAATCTGATCGCGGAGACGAATATTTGAGTTACGAGTTTGGTTTTCAATTAAAACAATGTGGAATAGTTTCACAGCTCACACCACCTGGAACACCACAACGTTATGGTGTGTCCGAACGTCGTAACCGCACTTTATTGGATATGGTGCGATCTATGATGTCTCTTATTGATTTACCATTATTGTTTTGGGGTTATGCATTAGAGACAGCTGCATTCACGTTTAATAGGGCAACATCTAAATCCGTTGAGACGACACCATATGAACTGTGGTTTAGCAAGAAACCTAAGTTGTCCTTTCTTAAAGTTTGGGGCTGCGATGCTTATGTGAAAAAGTTTCATCCTGATAAGCTCAAATCCAAATCGAAGAAATGCGTCTTCATAAAATACCCAAAGTAAATTGTTGGGTACACCTTCTATCACAGATCCGAAGGCAAGATATTCGTTGCTAAAAACTGATCCTTTCTAGAGAAGAAGGTCCTTTCGAAAGAAGTGAGTGGGAGGAAAGTAAGAGCTTGATAAGGTAATTTGTACCTTCTCCCGAATTGGAAAGTAGTTCATCACAGAAACCAGTTCCAGTGATTCCTACACCAATTAGTGAGGAAGCTAATGATGATGATCATGAAACTTCAGATCAAGTTACTACAGAACCTCGTAGGTCTTCCAGAGTACGGTCCGCACCAGAGTGGTACGGTAATCATGTTCTGAAAGTCTTGTTACTAGACCATGATAAACATACGAACTATGAGGAAGCGATGATGAGCCCAGATTCCGCAAAATGGCTGGAGGCCATGAAATCTGAGATAGAATCCATGTATGAGAACAAAGTGTGGACTTTGGTGGACTTGCCCGATGATCGGCAAACCATAGAAAATAAATGGATCTTCAAGAGGAAGATAGACGTTGATAGTAGTGTTACTATCTACAAAGCTCGACTTGTCGCAAAAGGGTTTTTGACAAGTTCAAGGTGTTGACTACAATGAGATTTTCTCAAACTGTAGCGATGCTTAAGTCTGTCCGAATCATGTTAGCAATTGCCACATTTTATGAAATCTGGCAAATGGATGTCAAAACTGCATTCCTTTATAGTTTTCTTAAAGAAAAGTTGTATATGATGCAACCAGAAGGTTTTGTCAATCCTAAAGGTGCTAACAAAATGTGCAAGCTCCAGCAATCCATCTATGGACTGGTGCAAGCATCTCGGAGTTGGAATATACGCTTTGATAAGTTGATCAAAGCATATTGTTTTGTACAGACTTGCGGTGAAGCCTGTATTTACAAGAAAGTGAGTGGGAGCACTACAACATTTCTGATAAGTATATGTGAATGACATATTGTTGATCGGAAGTAATGTAGAATTATTCTGCAAAGCATAAAGGAGTATTTGAAAGGAGTTTTTCGAAGAAGGACCTCGGTAAAGCTGCTTAACATATTGAGCATCAAGATCTATAGAGATAGATCAAGACGCTTGATAAGTTTTTCAATGAGTACACACCTTGACAAGATTTTGAAGTAGTTCAAAATGGAGCAGTCAAAGAAAGAGTTTCTTGCCTGTGTTACAAGGTGTGAAATTGAGTAAGACTCAAAGTCCGACCACGGCAGAAGATAGAAAGAGAATGAAAGTCATTCCCTATGCCTCAGCCATAGGTTCTACAAAGTATGCTATGCTGTGTACCAGACCTATTGTATACCTTGCTCTGAGTTTTGCAAAGGAATACAATTTTGATCTAAGAGTAGATCACTGGACAGCGGTCAAGAATATCCTTAGTAAGGACTAAGGAGATGTTTCTCGATAATGGAAGTGATAAAAGAGCTCGTCGTAAAAGTTAGAATGATACAAGCTTTTACACCGATCCAGATGACTCTAAGTCTCAATCTGGATACATATTGAAAGTGGGAGCAATTAGCTAGAGTGGCCCCGAGCAGAGCATTGTAGACATATAATATTTGCAAAATACATATGGCTCTGAATGTGACAGACCCGTTGACTAAATTTCTCTCACGAACAAAACATGATCATACCTTTGTACTCTTTGGGTGTTAGTCACATAGTGATGTGAGCTAGATTATTGACTCTAGTATACCCTTCGAGTGTTGATCACATGAAGATGTGAACTATGGGTATTAATCACATACAGATGTGAATATTGGTGTTAAATCACATGGCGACGTGAACTAGATTATTGATTCTAGTGCAAGTGGGAGACTGAAGGAAATATGCCCTAGAGGCAATAATAAAGTTATTATTTATTTCCTTATATCATGATAAATGTTTATTATTCATGCTAAAATTGTATTAACCGGAAACATAATACATGTGTGAATGCATAGACAAACATAGTGTCACTAGTATGCCTCTACTTGACTAGCTCGTTTATCAAAGATGGTTATGTTTCCTAGCCATGGACAAAAGAGTTGTCATTTGATTAACGGGATCACATCATTAGGAGAATGATGTGATTGACATGACCCATTCCGTTAGCCTAGCACTTGATCGTTTAGTATACTGCTATTGCTTTCTTCATGACTTATACAAAGTTCCTACAACTATGAGATTGTGCAACTCCCGTTTACCGGAAGAACACTTTGTGTGCTACCAAACGTCACAACGTAACTGGGTGATTATAAAGGTGCTCTACAGGTGTTTCCGAAGGTACATGTTGGGTTGGCATAATTCGAGATTAGGATTTGTCACTCCGATTGTCGGAGAGGTATCTCTGGGCCCTCTCGGTAATACTCATCACCTAAGCCTTGCAAGCATGTAACTAATGAGTTAGTTATGAGATGATGTATTATGGAACGAGTAAAGAGACTTGCCGGTAACGAGATTGAACTAGGTATTGGATACCGACGATCAAATCTCGGGCAAGTAACATACCGATGACAAAGGGAACAAAGTATGTTGTTATGCGGTTTGACCGATAAAGATCTTCGTAGAATATGTAGGAACCAATATGGGCATCCAGGTCCCGCTATTGGTTATTGACCGAGAATAGTTCTAGGTCACGTCTACATAGTTCTCGAACCCGTAGGGTCCGCACGCTTAACGTTTCGATGACAGTTTTATTATGAGTTTATAAGTTTTGATGTACCGAAGGTTGTTCGGAGTCCCAGATGTGATCACGGACATGACGAGGAGTCTCGAAATGGTCGAGACATAAAGATTGATATATTGGACGACTATATTCAGACACCGGAAAAGTTCCGGGTGATTTCGGAGAAAACCGGAGTGCCGGGGGGGGGGGGGGGGGGGGGGGTTACCGGAACCCCTCGGGAGAGTATTGGGCCTATGGGCCTTAGGGGAAAGGAGAGAGGGGCGACCAGCATGGGCCGCGCGCCCCCTCCCCCCTCTGGTCCGAATTGGACTAGGAGGGGGGGGGCGCCCCCCCCCCTTTCCTTCCCCCTCTCCTCCTTCCTTCCCCCTCCTAGTAGGAGTAGGAAAGGAGGAGTCCTACTCCTACTAGGAGGAGGATTCCTCCTCCCTTGGCGCGCCCAAAGGGGCCGGCCGGCCTCCCCCCTCCCTCCTTTATATACGGGGGCAGGGGGCACACCATAGACACACAAGTTGATCTACGGATCGTTCCTTAGCCGTGTGCGGTGCCCCCTTCCACCATATTCCACCTCGGTTATATCGTCGCGGAGTTTAGGCGAAGCCCTGCGCCGGTAGAACATCATCATCGTCACCACGCCGTCGTGCTGACGGAACTCATCTCCGGAGACTCGGCTGGATCGGAGGCCGGAGATCGTCATCGAGCTGAACGCGTGCTGAACTCGGAGGCTCCGTACGTTGGGTGCTTGGATCGGTCGGATCGTGAAGACGTATGACTACATCAACCGCGTTGTGATAACGCTTCCGCTTACGGTCTACGAGGGTACGTGGACAAACACTCTCCCCTCTCGTTGCTATGCCATCACCATGATCTTGCGTGTGCGTAGGAAATTTTTTGAAATTACTACGTTCCCCAACAGGAAAGGGGGGGGGCGCCCCCCTCCCTAGTCCATTTCGGACCCCCTATAGGGAGGGGGCACGGCTGCCCCTTGTGGGCTGCTTCCCCTCTTCCCTATGGCCCATGTAGGTCCAATAGTCCCCCCGGGGGTTCCGATAACCCCCCGGCACTCCGATAATTATCCGGTGACCCCCGGAACTCATCTGGTGTCCGAATATAGTCATCCAATGTATCAATCTTTATGTCTCGACCATTTCAAGACTCCTCGTCATGTCCGTGATCACATCCTGGACTCCGAACTACCTTCGGTACATCAAAACACATAAACTCATAAACCGATCGTCACCGAACGTTAAGCGTGCGGACCCTACGGGTTCGAGAACTATCTAGACATGATCGAGACTCATCTCCGGTCAATAACCAATAGCGGAACCTGGATGCTCATATTGGTTCCCACATATTCTAGGAAGATCTTTATCGGTCAAACCGCATAACAACATACGTTGTTCCCTTTGTCATCGGTATGTTACTTGCCCGAGATTCGATTGTCAATATCTCAATACCTAGTTCAATCTCATTACCGGCTAGTTTCTTTACTCATTCCGTAATGCATCATCCCGTAACTAACTCATTAGTTACATTGCTTGCAAGGTTTATAGTGATGTGCATTACCGAAAGGGCCCAGAGATACCTCTCCGACAATCGGAGTGACAAATCCTAATCTTGATCTATGCCAACTCAACAAGTACCATCGGAGACACCTGTAGAGCACCTTTATAATCACCCAGTTACGTTGTGATGTTTGGTAGCACACAAAGTGTTCCTCCGGTATTTGGGAGTTGCATAATCTCATAGTCATAGGAACATGTATAAGTCATGAAGAAAGCAATAACAATATACTAAACGATTAAATGCTAAGCTAATGGAATGAGTCAAGTCAATCACATCATTCTCTAATGATGTGATCCCGTTAATCAAATGACAACTCATGTCAATGGCTAGGAAACTTAACCATCTTTGATTCAACGAGCTAGTCAAGTAGAGGCATACTAGTGACACTCTGTTTGTCTATGTATTCACACATGTACTAAGTTTCTGGTTAATACAATTCTAGCATGAATAATAAACATTTATCATGACTAGCACATATGCCCGTGCGTTGCAACGGGGAGATAATTTTTTTGCAACAAGCAGCAGGAGAGATAATTGATGTGTTCATCAAAAATTGTCTCCACGGTGGTGGGTGACGGAGTGAGGAGTTGCGGTCTTCTCATGTTTCATGTTTGGCCCACGAGATTTTGATAGTGATGGGGTTGGTCGGCATGGTGGCATTCACCCAACTGGTACCTTTTTTTTCTCTGGGTTCACCTCCGTCTCGTAGCTGTGGTTGCGTCCTCATTTGGTTGCTTCGACCACGTTCTCCTACGACGACCTAACCGGATGGATTACTAAATGCGGTGTATAAATTATGTTTCAGAAGCATACTCAGTACATAACCAGACATGAATATCCCTTCATTATCAGGGTTTATTCTCTTCAATTATTTTTGCGCTCACGTGCCCATATATTCTATTAATTAGAGCAGAACCAGCATATTCTCTTTTATCAGCACGTGCCCACAATTTTATTTTTCATTATAGCCAACCATCATATTGTCTTTTATTGGCACATGCAAGTTTCCTCCGGCAAATATTTGTGGAGTCCCTAGTTCTCCTCATAATTCTCGAGACAACTTCCTTATTGTCAAACAACCTCTTTATTTCCAGACAACTTAGGGACATATAAAAACTGGTGTGATTTAGTATAAAATTCCAAGATGGGACTGTTCCTATCATAATTACAAGCTCGCTGACTTAGTTTTATCCGTCGGCACAATATCGAAGGTTTGGCCCACCCCGGGGATAACCGAAAAAATTGCGTAGGTACATGTTGAATGGACGAAACAAAATCTATATGTATATTTTCTCTTTTCTTAGGGCAGCTGCGCGGGAGCTACTATGACGCTAGCCACGGCGTGTTGAACGACTGAACACATGACCTTAAAGACCCGACCACGTGCCGCTAGCCACAACCACAAACGCCTACTGCTAACCAACGGCCAACGCGAATATTTAAGAACATAGTGCAATGTCGGATTTAGAACATTTTTTGAACTTCTAAAAAAATAAGAATTGCCGAATATTCTTGGAAACATGAATATTTTTTGAAATTACGAACAATGTTATTAATATTCCATCCATTTTGGCAAAAACATGAACAAAATTTGAAACAACATCATTTTTTGAAGACATGAACCTTTTGACAAACCCAAACATCTTTTTAATATGTGATCGACTTTCGAAAATGGACACGTTTTGAAAATTCAGAATAATATTATATAATGTGTTTTTAAACGTGAACGTTATTTTGAATCTGTATACATTTTACTAAAGCAAGAATATATTTCAAATTTCGAATATTTTTAGAAAAACATGTTTTTTAAATCACAAACAATTTTGGAGTATTTTTGAATTTTAAAAAATCAGATTGAGAATTAATTTCTAAATTTTTTGAAAAGTGGAAGACAATACTGTAATTCGAATAATATTTGAAAATTTAACAAAAAATCAAATTCTAAACTTTTTTAAAATAATTGAATTACGAAATAGGGTAAACATGAAAATAAATTTGGACGGAAAAACAAAATGGGCCGGCCCAGTCTTGGGCACCCTGTGCGAACTCTGACTATCTGACGCGCGGAGAGAGAAATAGCCTTTTTGCAGCTACATGGGCAGGCAAGTAAGTGGGCTGGTTTAGCTGGGCCACAGCTTGCGCGGCCCTAGTACGAAATTCTGTATTGCTAAAAAAATACAGACGAACGCACAAAAATTCAATACGACCTCGAATATAAAAATAAATTTTGATGGTGAACGGATGAAAAAAACGGTGAAACACACTTTACTTTATTAGTAGGGGTATAGAAACGTGAATATTTTTTGAAATTACGAACAATGTTATTAATATTCCATCCATTTTGGCAAAAACATGAACAAAATTTGAAACAACATTATTTTTTGAAGACATGAACCTTTGGTGAAACCCAAACATCTTTTTAATATGTGATCGACTTTCCAAAATGGACATGTTTTGAACATTTAGAATAATATTATATAATGTGTTTTTAAACGCGACATTATTTTGAATCTGTATACATTTTACTAAAGCAAGATTATATTTCAAATTTCGAATATTTTTAGAAATACATGTTTTTATATCAGAAATTTTTTTGGAGTATTTTTGAATTTAAAAAAAATGAGATTGAGAAAATATATTAATTTCTAAACATTTTGAAAAGTGGATGACAATATTGTAATTCGAATAATTTTTGAAAATTTAGCAAAAAATCAAATTCTAAATAGTTTTAAAATATTTGAATTACGAAGTAGGGTAAACATAAAAATAAATTTCGACGGAAAAACAAAATGGGCCGGCCCAGTCTTGGGCGCCCTGTGCGAACTCTGACTATCTGACGCGTGGAGAGAAAAATAGGCTTTTTGCAGCTAAATGGGCAGGCAAGTAAGTGGGCTGGTTTAGCTGGGCCACAACTTGTGCGGGCCTAGTACGAAATTCTGTATTGCTAAAAAATTACAGACGGACGCACAAAAATTTAATACCACCTCAAATATAAAAAATAAATTTTGATAGTGAACGGATGAAAAAAATGGAGAAACGCACCTTACTTTATTAGTAGGTATAGATATAAGGAAATATAAATAACAACTTTATTATTGCCTGTAGGGCATATTTCCTTCAGTCTCCCACTTGCACTAGAGTCAATAATATAGTTCACATCGCCATGTGATTTAACACCAATAGTTCACATCACCATGTGATTAACACAGATAGTTCACATCGCCATGTGATCAACACATAAAGGGTTTACTAGAGAATCTAGTTCACATCGCTCTGTGATTAACAACCGAGAGCACTAAGGTGTGATCATGTTTTGCTTGTGAGATAAATTTAGTCAACGGATCTGCCACATTTAGAGCCGTATGTATTTTGCAAATGTCTATGTCAACAATGCTCTGCACGGAGCTACTCTACCTAATTGCTCCCACTTTCAATATGTATCCAGATTGAGACTTAGAGTCATCTAAATCAGTGTCAAAACTTGCATCGACGTAACCCTTTACGACGAATCTTTTATCACCTCCATCATCGAGAAACATATCCTTATTCCACTAAAGATAATTTTGACCACTGTCCAGTGATCTACTCCTAGATCATTATTGTACTCCCTTACCAAACTCAGTGTAGGGTATACAATAGATCTGGTGCACAACATGGCATACTTTATAGAACCTATGATTGAGGCATAAGGAATGACTTTCATTCTCTTTCTATCTTCTGCCGTGGTCGGGCTTTGAGTCTTACTCAATTTCACACCTTGTAACGCGGGCAAGAACTCCTTCTTTAACTGTTCCATTTTGAACTTACTTCAAAAACTTGTCAAGGTATGTGCTTATTGAAAAAACTTATCAAGCGTCTTAATCTATCTCTATAGATCTTGATGCTCAATATGTAAGCAGCTTCACCGAGATATTTCTTTGAAAAACTTCTTTCAAACACTCCTTTATGCTTTCTAGAAAATTCTACATAATTTTCGATCAACAATATGTCATTCACATATACTTATCAGAAATGTTGTAGTGCTCCCACTCACTTTCTTGTAAATACAGGCTTCATCGTAAGTCTATATAAAACTAAATCCTTTGATCAACTAATCAAAGCATATATTCCAACTCCGAGATGCTTGCACCAGTCCATAGATGGATCGCTGGAGCTTGCACATTTTGTTAGCACCTTTAGGATTGACAAAACCTTCTGGTTGCATCATATACAATACTTCTTTAATATATCCATTTAAGGAATGCAGTTTTGTTATCCATTTGCCAGATTTCATAAAAAGCGGCAATTGCTAACATGATCAGATAGACTTAAGCAACAATACGAGTGAGAAAATCTCATCGTATTCGACACCTTGAACTTGTCAAAAAACCTTTTTCGACAATTCGAGCTTTGCAGATAGTAACACTACCATCAGCGTCCGTCTTCCTCTTGAAAATCCATTTATTCTCAATGGCTCACCGATCAACGGGCAAGTCAATCAAATTCCACACTTTATTTTCATACATGGATCCCATCTAAGATTTCATGGCCTCAAGTCATTTCGCGGAATCTGGGCTCATCATCGCTTCCTCATAGTTCGTAGGTTCGTCATAGTCAACTAACATGACCTCCAGAACATGATTACCAGACCACTCTGGTGCGGACCTTACTCTGGCTGACCTACGAGGTTCGGTAGTAACTTGATCTGAAGTTTCATGATCATCATCATTAACTTCCTCACTAATTGGTGTAGGCATCACTAGAACTGATTTCTGTGATGAACTTCTTGTTGGGTGACGTAGTAGTTTCAAAAAAAAAATCCTACGCACACGCAAGATCATGGTGATGCATAGCAACAAGAGGGGAGAGTGTTGTCCACGTACCCTTGTAGACCGTAAGCGGAAGCGTTATATCAACGTGGTTGACGTAGTCGTACGTCTTCACGATCCGACCGATCCAAGTACCGAACGCACGACACCTCCGAGTTCAGCACACGTTCAGCTCGATGACGTCCCTCGTACTCTTGATCTAGTTGAGGCCGAGGGAGAGTTTCGCCAGAACGACGGCGTGATAACGGAGATGATGAACCGACGCAGGGCTTCGCCTAAGAACCGCTATGATATGACCGAGGTGGAATATGGTGGAGGGGGGCACGGCACACGACTTGGAACAATGAACTTGTGTCTCCTAGGGTGCCCCCCGCCCCCGTATATAAAGGAGCAAGGGGGAGGCTGGCCGACCCTTGGTGCGCCCCAAGGAGAGGAGGAATCCTCCTCCTACTAGGAGTTTTATTCAAAGTGAACTGTCAAGGGGGTCCCATAAATCACCCAACCGCGTAAGGAACGCAAAATAAAGGAACATAACACCGGTATGACGGAAACTAGGGCGGCAAGAGTGGAACAAAACACTAGGCATAAGGCCGAGCCTTCCACCCTTTACCAAGTATATAGACGCATTAATTAAATAAGAGATATTGTGATATCCCAACATAATCCTGTCCACCATGGAGCAATCTTCAAATTCACCTGCAATTAACAACGCTATAAGAGGGGCTGAGCAAAAGCGGTAACATAGCCAAGCAACGGTTTGCTAGGAAGGGTGAAAAGGTTAGAGGCTGACATGGCAATTTGGGGAAGCTTGAAGAACAAGTGATAGGAAGCGCAGCATAGCGATAGAATGAAGCCACTAGCATAGCAATGATAGTAATGAGATCCAAGGTGATGGTCATCTTTCCTGAAATCCCGCAAGGAAGAAGAACGAGTCCATGAAGAAGACGAACGGATGAAGCCGAACCAAGCGTAGACGAACGAATCCTCACGATCGCAACGAAACAGGAACTATCGAGAAGAAGCACACAACATGGTAAACACACCACACATATACATGACATGGTGCTCAACCAAGTATGATGCAAGACAAGACTACATGAAGCTACTCATGGCAAGAGATGATGCATACAAGAACAACACATCAAAGCAAGGTTAAATGAGGCCGGAAACAACATATAACAATTCCGGTAAGTCCTCATATGCAAATTTAGAAATTGGTCCAGAACTGAATAAATCTTATGTTCAAGTTGTTAAACAGCAAGTTAAGATGCACCAAGATGATCTACACGAGATTCTAGTCAAGTTACATATAAAGTTCATTTAATTCGGAGCTACGGCCTAGAAGATATGAGCACAACAAGTTAAACATGGCATTGATGCAAAATGCATACAAACATCAAGCAAACACTCTCAAAACATGGATGCAACATGATAATATGAAACTTCATGCAAAATCAAGCAAGTTTCATATAGAGCACACTCAAAACGGAGCAACGGTTCAACACATACACATGAAACAACTTTAAAGGACAAGCTGTCCAAAACAGCAACTAGGCATCTAGAAAGCATCAAAACAATATGCTACATCACCTCAACATAATAACAAAAGGCGTGGGAATGAAGTACAGGTAAATCATGACAAAACATGAACACTGAGCTATCTCTAGAATACACTATAACATGCTCAAAAGGACATGACAAGGTTGCAAATAATAACAGTTTACAGACTTAGCAGAAATAACATCAGGTTGCAATGTTTAGAGCTATCAAACAACATGTTACAGGAACTTAACATGGAAAACAAAGGAATGGCATGCTAATAATAAAGATAAAGAACAAAACTCCCTTACTGAAATAATTCCAAAGATCAACATAAAACATGGTAGCATCCATGCAAACATGGCAAGCAATATGACAGATTTAGACGGTCAATAACAGCCCATGGCAGAAACAACGATAAGTAGGCATGTTGGTGAGCTTGTACCACTCATCACAGAGAATTAAATGGCATGATAAGGCAACCAACAGTAATATGACATATTTATGAAGCTAAGCATGGGAAGATCAAGTTCATAGGGTGCATGGATCACTAGCAAAGCTCATGGCAAAACTGAACTTAATGTTAACAGGCTGACAGCAACATTATTTAGCAATTTGAGAGCAAGATTACAACAAGCTACAGCAGGCTATAAATGCAACCAGGGGCATGGATGGATAGAGCATGACATGTATAACAAAACATCCTTACTGAACATCTCCAGATTACACATAGAATGACTTGTAGCAGCAGGTTTGCATAGCATCATGATATAGCAGATTCAACCTAGCAAAATAGCAACAGCAAGTACCCTACTTCACGAGCTTGATGCACTCACTACAAGACTCACAAAAATACATGGATTGCACCTATATAAAGATGGCATGATATATCTCTAAACTCATGTAGACAACAAGCTCATAGGAGGCACACACAAATTGGAATGAAAAAGACAAATCTCCATGTTCTGATAACAGACAGCAATTAACATCATATAGCACTCTTGCAACGATGATAATGGCATCAAGATTGACTCGAACAAGCATGCCACAATGGAATGAAATGTCGAGCATCTCACAATGAGCATTTTTATATATTAAACATGCAAAACGAAGCTATGAGCATGGAGATATGGCATGTCAAAGATGTACACATAATATGCAAAATCTGGGACTTGGTGAAAAAAATATAGGCACGAAGAGTGCGAAATAACTAAGCGGCGCTCAGGGCGGGGGATAGCCGGGCTTCTCACCAGCGTGGTCTTGGGCCGAAGAGAGGCCGAGCTAGGCCGGGACTGGGCCGAGGCGACGTGGGCCGGAGCGCTTGGCCGCGACGCGGGGCCCATGCGCGGTCAACGGGCAGGGAGGATCGGGGCTCCTCCCCGATCGAGCGGGACGGCGGCGGCGAGGGGTCGCCAGAGGGGCGCGAGGGAGGAGGCGGGTCCGGGCGGCGATGTCGGGGTTCGCAGGAGGAGCCGAGGCGGGGCGGCGGCGCCGGGCGCCCGCGCGGCGGAGACGGCGGCCCGCGGCGAGCTGCGCGGCTGGAGCGGAGGGAGGCGCCGACCGAGGACGGCGGTGTCGCGACGGGAGGTCGCCGGCGGGAGCGGACGGGGCGGATCTGGCGGCTCTTTGCCGGATCTGGTCGGAGACGAAGGGCATCACGGGGAGGCGGGGTCACTAGAGGCAGCGGCGCACGGCACCGTGGCGGCGGCGTGAAGGGAGCCACGGGGCAGCAGCGGCGATGCACGCCGGCGGCGGGACTGGATCCGGGCGGCGGCGGCGGATCTGGGCGGGGCGGATCTAGGCCCAGGCAGGCCCGCGATGGGCTTCCTCGGGCCGCGCGGTAGGGAACGGCGGCGGGACAGGTGGCGAGCTCCGGTTGGCTGCGGGCTGGTGGACATGCCCGGCGCGGGATGGACATGTCCGGCGGCGGGAGGAGGAAGAAAGTTAGGGTTTGCCCGAAATTTCGGGGGAGGGGACTAATTTATAGGCATAGGGAGCTAGGAGAGTCCAAATGGGGAGAGGTTTTCGCCCACACGATCACGATCGAACGACCGAGAGCATGGACGGGGTTTGGATGGGCTCACGGGCTTTGGTAAACAGGGGCTGGGATACAAAGAGAGAGGGGTTTCGGGCTATGCGGTTAACCGTTGGGGCATCAAACGGCCTCCAAATGGAACGAAATTTGACGGGCGGTCTACCGGTGATATACCAAGGCCACTCGGCAAATCTCGACCCATTCCGAGAACGTTTTTCTCCCTCTCACGAAACAAGGTCTGAGAGGTGCGACGGGTGCGTGCGAGTGTGTCTGTGCTCAGAACGAACAACGGAGAGAACCGGCGGAACCCGAACGGATGCAAGTTTTGAAACACATGCAGATGAAATGCAGATGATGACATGGCATAATGCAACACGCAAGCAAATGACCTGGCAACTACGGCGAATAACCGGGAGACACCTGGCGCATCGAATCTGTGGCGTTACATCTGGGCTGGAATACGGGGTGTTCCGGTTTTCTGAGCCAGGGTTCCACAGGCCTCTTCGGGATACCAGGAGCACTCCAGCACCAGAGCCATTCAACATTTTGGACCCATTAAAGAACATAGTCCAATGTTCCGAGTGAATATGAGTTGGATGTTGCTGCTCAATCCACTCGATGAGGAAATCAGCTATTGCTTGATACTTGATTGCTTTCTTTGCCTCGAACTTGATATCGAAAGGAAGGAGTTCAATCGCCCACTTGGCAACTCAACCGGTTGCATCCTGATTGTTCTGAATTTCTGATAATGGAGCGTTGCTGACAACCGAGACCGAGTGGTCTGCGAAGTAATGTGCAACTTTCTTTGAGGTCAAATAAACCCCATAGACTAGCTTCTGGTAATGTGGATACCTTTGCTTGGACGGGGTCAAGACTTCAAAAATATAATACACCGGGCGTCGGACTTCGTAGGCCTTGCCTTCTTCTTCCCACTCCACTGTGAGCATTGTGTTGACAACCTGTCAAGTTGCTGCAATGTATAGCAGTAGAGGCTCTTTGCTGATTGGGGCAGCAAGCACCGCTGGGTGGAAAGCAAGTCTTTGAGCTCTACAAATGCTGCGTCAGCTTCAGGAGTCCACTCGAACTTGTCAGACTTCTTCATCAGTCGATAAAGAGGTAATGCCTTTTCACCGAGACGAGAAATGAATCAGCTCAACGCAGCCAAACAACCAGTAAGCTTCTGAATGTCGTGCACACGCACAAGGCTTTTCATTCAGAGAATTGCCCCAACCTTTTCTGGGTTTGCGTCGATCCCTCGTTCAGAAATGAGGAAACCGAGCAACTTTTCGCCTGGAACTCCGAATGTGCACTTTGACGGGTTGAGCTTCATATCATATCTTCTTAAGTTGGCAAAGGTTTCAGCGAGGTCAGTCAATTGGTCGGAACCCTTGCGTGACTTGACCATGATGTCATCCATGTACGCTTCCACGTTCCGGCTGATCTGAGTGAGCAGGCACTTCTGAATCATGCACATGAATGTGGCACCAGCAATCTTGAGGCCAAAAGGCATGGTAACATAGCAAAAAAACCCGAATGGTGTGACGAAGGCTGTTTTTATTTCATCTGGTCCATACAGTCGGATCTGATGGTACCCAGAATACGCATCCAAAAAGGACAAGCGCTCACACCCCACAGTTGAGTCAAATATCTTGTCGATGCGGGGGAGAGGGAAATGATCTTTCGGGCAGGCCTAATTGATGCGCTTGAAATCGATACACATACGAAGTGAATCATCTTTCTTGGGGACCGTGACAATATTGGCGAGCCACTCGGAGTGGTATATCTCGCAGATGAACTCAGCTGCCAGAAGTCGAGCCACTTCCTCGCCAATTGCCTTCCTTTTCTCCACGGCGGACCGACAGAGATGCTCTTTGATGGGTTTTGCTTTTGGGTCGACTCGCAAACGGTGCTCAGCCAGTCCCCTGGGTACACCCGGCATGTCATATGGTTTCCATGCGAAGATGTCCCAGTTCTTACGGAGGAACTGGATGAGCGCTTCTTCCTATTTGTTGTCGAGTGTAGTTGAGATGTGGGTCGGAGCAGCATTGGGATCAGTCGGGTGAATATGGACGGGCTTTGTTTCACCGACCGACTGAAATGTAGACTCTGAAGCAGGCTTCTTGGCTCGCAACAAATCACTCGGATCTGCAAATCTTGTTGTACTCTTCCATTTCTACCACTGCCATTTGATCATCAGCAATCTTTGAGCCCTTCTGGAGGCACTCTTCTGCTCTTTGCCGATTCCCGTTGACTGTGATCACACCTCTGGGGCCAGGCATCTTCAACTTGAGATATACGTAACATGGTCGATCCATGAAACGAGGATATGCAGGTCTACCCAGAATGGCATGATAAGCACTATGGAAATCCACCACCTCAAACGCCAACTTCTCTTTACGGTAATTCTTTGAATCACCGAAAACCACATCAAGAGTGATATGACCGAGTGAATCAGCTTTCTTTCTTGGGATGACTCCGTGGAATCTCATGTTGCTCTCGCTGAGCTTGGACATCGGAATGCCCATACCTCAGAGGGTATCAACATACAGAATGTTCAAACCACTGCCACCATCCATCAGAACCTTGGTCAGTCGGGTGCCCCCAACGACTGGGTCGACCACCAGCGCTTGCCGCCCGAGGGTAGCAACGTGCGCTGGGTGATCGGACTGGTCGAATGTAATGGGAGTCTTCGAACAATTTAAATACATTGTAGTTGTCGGGGCAACCATATTCACTTCTTGGATGATAACTTCAGTCAACTTTTGCTTTCGACGTCAGCAAAAATCACTAAAGTAGCATTGAAATTGGGGTAACCTTCATCTTCCTCTTTGTCCTCCTCCTTATCAGATTCGTTCTCCTTTTCGCTGGCTGGCCCTCTCGGAAGCTCTGAATCAGGAGTCGACACTGTTGAGTGGTATGCTTGGGATAAATCCAGTTACCCTCTTCGTCTTTTTTGGTGTGTATGTGACACGGCAAATCAAGAACATCATTTCCCGCTTGATCTTTCACTTTTTTGGGGATCCATGGCCCCTTGAATTTTCCCTTGAACTTCCCTTGATTCACAACTGCGGCTTCAGTAGGACCTGCAGTTTCAGCTTTGCACTTGTGCTTCCGACTGCAATTTCCTCCTTCGGTGTCCTGGGCGACTGGCTTATTCTTGCCACTGCGGAGTCGGTCTTCCTCTTTGCCGTTAGCGTATCGAGTGGCTATTTCCATCATTCGGGCCAGGGTCATGTCTCCTGTCCGACCGAATTTCAGGTTGAGCTCTCTGTACCGAACGCCCTCCTTGAATGCACAAACTGCTTGGTGCTGTGATACATTTTCCACTGTATTATGAAGGGTAGTCCATCTCTGAATGTAATCTCTCAATGTCTCATTCAGCTTATGGACACAATGTTGTAATTCAATCAGCCTGGCTGGTCGCTTGCAGGTGCCCTCGAATGTTTTAACGAACACTCGGGCCAACTCTTCCCAACTGAAAATACTACCAAGGGCTAGCTGATTCAACCAAGCTCTGGCCAAACCCTCCAGCATCAAAGGGAGGTGTTTCATGGCCACATCATCGTTGCTGCCGCCAATCTGCACTGCCACTTGGTAATCTTCTAGCCAGGTGTCAGGCTTTGACTCACCAGCGAACTTACTCACACCCATCGCCAATCTGATGTTGGGAGGGATCTCAGCAGCTCCGATGGCTCTACTGAAACATTCGGGCCCAGAAACATGCACTTTGCTACCAATCAGATGATCTCTGTCTTGTCCCTCTTTGTGTGTCTGGCCTCTGTCGACTAGACCTCGTACGAGAACTGATCATGCATCAAACTCGGGCTCTCCTTGGGTCGATTGGAGATCTCCGCTCATCACCATACGGGCGCCTGTCATCTTGTCGGGGCACGTACAATCCGCCCCTTGGAGGGGGCATAGGAACTCGATGGTGGTCATCACGGCCAAATCGATGATCATACAGTCCATGGCCCCGATCCAGGTGCTGATCCTGGCGGTGCCCGCGATCCTCACACCGCGGAGGCAATCTTGGACTGTGAGCCGACTGAACTATGTCTGCAACCATAGACCCGATGTGGATCCTGTTGCGCGACTGAGAAACAGGTTTGTTCACCCGCTGCCCAGAGCAGCTCGGATCTGTAGTAAACCTCTACCAGCCTCTGAACGGAATGGCTGAATTGACTCTGCTATACGGGTTGCAGCTGCAAGATTCTGGATCAGTGTGCGATACACCTGAGGTTCAAGCGGAAATAATTATCGATGACGTTGACTGGATTCGGGGATCTGCCAACGAGCGCGTTCGTCGAGTGAGTGTTGGAGATTCTCTAGGAGCGCGCGCTCAGCCAAGGTGGCTATGCGCCCAGCCTCCAAGGCCCGAGCCTCATAGGTCTCTCCAACGATGGGGGTCTGGAGTGCCTCCATGTTGCGACGATGCAGTTCCTCCCTCTGCTCCAAAGTGAGGGATTCAGGATGATACTCGTCATGACCATGCGACGGACCGCCGCCACCATCGCTGCCGCTGCTGCGACGGAAAGCCGGCGGGCAGCATGGCGTGTCGACCATCAGGACTTCTGCCGCAGGGTTGTTGCTCCTGCACTCGGACAGGGTCTCAGCGGAACCAGTCGAATAGTCTGTAGAGAGATTCGCTGGGCTCAATTGTTGCGACTTGAGGGGTGGCCGACTGGCGGGCCACCGCATGCTTCACCCACCGCCGAAGCCGCGATCAACTAGATCGCTTGCGACGACGAACATCAGGGAGCGAGGATGCCACGGGAGCCGACCAATACTGGGTCAATGGCTATCGCAAAAGGACACTATGAGTGCATGCGCAAAAGTGCATCACCCTACGGACGGGGAGCGTCTCGACGTTGAGGGGGGCCTCCTGGAGCTAGGCGGAGTCATCGGCAATGAAAACTAGCGCGCCGAGATGGATCTCGCGGCCCAAAGCCAAACTACTGCCACAAAACATGTTGATGGAGATCGGAAAAACCGCAACCTCACCGGAAGTTGCTAAGACACCTGCCTCAAGGTGGGCGCCAACTCTCGTGGGAGTATGTCTGACAGTAAGAGTAGGGGGTACGTAGGAGGAGGCAAGATCCTAGCTACGGTGAGGTTGTTCACGAAAGATGTACGAGTTCAGGCCCTTCTCGGAGGAAGTAATAGCCCTACGACTCGGTGCCCAGAGGCTTGGTCGAGTGGATTATGCGTGAGAGTTACATGGGGTGCGAACCCTTGTACCTGAGGAGGGGGTGGCTTATATAGAGTGCGTCGGACCCCTCCAGCGCTCAGTTATACAGGGTTCAATGTACATTAAGACAGGGCGTTACTGGTAACGCTAGCTATAAAGAGCTATAAATGACCTTTAAGACTACGGAGTGAATGCCTGACCGTTGCCGTTCTGTGTAGATTTAGACCTTCTTTTCTCCGAGTGATTCTTTGTGTGGTCGAATGACTCTACCTTGGTTGAATGGAATTGGGGTATCCGAGTGAGGTAGCTGGTCGAGTGGATTGCACCCCAAGATGATTTCAGTCGGTATCTTCTATTGGGCCTTGAATGTCTTTGACTCTAGGGAAGTGTCCTTGGGTAGGGCGTCTAGGTCAGGGCTATGACCCTACCCCAGGTACATGTCACCGTCAGGAGGCATAAAAACGGTTCGAAATTTTAATAGGCCAGACGTGATGTTTCGCTGAAAAGTTGTCTGTTGACAGACACTATTTTGATTAAATATATTGCCTTCATGACTAAGGGTTGCGACGATTATACAGAGCCGGATATAGTTCTTTTGTTCAGAAGATTACCTTTGAAGTGCTCGAGAGGAAGAAACTGCCTTGCAATGCCGAAGACAACCCGCGTGCCGAACATACCGTCATTGAAGATGGGTTCCGGGGGGCTACTGAGGGAGTCCTGGATTAAGGGGTCCTCGAATGTCCGGGCTGTGTGATATATGCCGGACTTATGGGCCGTGAAGATACATGGCAGAAGACCTTCCCCCGTGTCCGGGTAGGACTCTCCTATGCGTGGGTGGCAAGATTGGTGTCCGGATATGTAATTTCCTTCCTCTAGAAACCGACTCTGTACAACCCTAGGCCCCTCCGTTGTGTATATAAACTGGAGGGTTTAGTCCGTAGAGGCTATCATAATTCATACAAACTAGACTTCTAGAGTTTAGCTACCATGATCTCGAGGTAGATCAACTCTTGTAACCCCTATACTCATCAAATATAATCAAGCAGGACGTAGGGTTTTACCTCCATTAAGAGGGCCTGAACCTGGGTAAACACCGTGTTCCCTTTGTCCCTTGTTGCCTTCAATCCTCAAACGCGTAGTTCGGGACCCCTACCCAAGATCGGACGGTTTTGACACCGACAACTGGCAGCTCTGGTGCCAACCTGTGCTGCCGCTAACCGGTTTGGCTTCGTCTCGACCTCCCCTACCCATTCATCTCCGCCCGTGACCAATTTCGTCCATCTTTGTCGGCCCTAGTGAGCTGCAGCGGGAGTGCGACCCGACCTGCAGCGGGAGCATGTGAGCTTCTATTCGGCAGCGCTTGATCTGTGCGCTGGACTTCTTCTCCGCCACACCGTTCAACTTGCGGCCGCGCTTGAGTCTCGAAGGCGGCGGATCAGCCTGCCACGATGCGACAGCCTCTTTCAGCAAGCTGATGGCGACGGGGTGGTAGTGGCGGGGCCTGATCTGAAGCTTACGCTACGACTGTGGATCCTGAAGAAGGCGGGCAGATGGCTTGACATGCATCTTTAGCCGCAGCCATGAGCTTGAGTTGCAGCACCAGGCCACTTGGTCGGTCTCCGCTACCAGCCTCCGAGCAAATCTCTGAACGTGTTGCTGTCTGGTTTTGACAGTAGGTTCAGTGCACTAGTTTTACATCTACAAATACATCATCTGTTGCAGTTGAAGTTTTACATCATAAATATATATCATCTATTGGAGTTGGCCGTTTTTTGAAGATGTAAAAAATAGTTTTTGGTGATTTAAATTATACAACACCTAGTTTTACATCTCAAAATTATACAACACCTAGTTTTATGAGGTAAAAGTACCCTAGGTGAGGGAGTCCTGGATTAAGGGGTCCTCGGGCGTCCGACCTGTTGGACATGGGCCGGACTAATGGGCCGTGAAGATACAAGACAGAAGACTCTCTCCCGTGTCCGGATGGGACTCTCCTTAGCATGGATGGCAAGCCTAGCGTTCGGATATGAAGATTCCTTTCTCTGTAACTGACTTTGTACAACCCTAGTCCCCTCCAGTGTCTATATAAACTGGAGGGTTTAGTCCGTAGAGGCAATCACAATCATACAAGCTAGACTTCTAGGGTTTAGCCATTACAATCTTGTGGTAGATCAACTCTTGAAATACTCATATTCATCCAGATCAATCAAGCAAGAAGTAGGGTATTACCTCCATAAAGAGGGCCCAAACCTGGGTAATCATCGTGTCCCTTGTCTCCTGTTACCATCGACCTTAGACGCATAGTTCGGGACCCCCTACCGAGATCCGCCGGTTTTGACACCGACATTGGTGCTTTCATTGTGAGTTCCTCTGTGTTGTCGCTAGAAGGTCCGATGGCCCCGTCAATCATCTACAACAATGCTACCCTGAGCAAGGCTTTCCTCCCCGGCCAGATCTTTGTTTTCGGCGGCTTCACACTATTAGCCAACTCACTTGGCCATCTAAAGCAGATCGACAGCTATGCCCCAGGTCACTAGATTAGTTTTGGAAATCTGGACTATGTCGCTGATATCCGAGGAGACTTGATCTTCCCAGGATTTGCACCCCCAACCTCAGCTCTGGCCTTAGATCCGGAGCATATCGCTAGGTCCAAAGACGGGCTCCCTGAGCTCGCCGGACTATCTGCGGCCACTAGGCCCATCGTGGGACAGTCGGGGGAAGTAGTGTCGCTGGCAACAATCATGAAGCCAAACCCTCCTCCGGATACTGGCTCTGAATCCTCAGAGTCAGCACTGTGTGAGTTCGGCCAAGGAGTCTCCTTCTCGTCGTACTCCATGGGCTCTCCTCTCTCGGGCCAAACGTCGCCTTTAAGCAAAGCTCTAGACTTAATGCGATCCCTGGTCATTACAGAGGAGCAATGTCTGAACTATGCTCAGCCCGAACTAGGGGCTGAGAGCAGGGAATTTTACGTCCCACCCACCACCCACTTTATCGCCACTATCGAGGACTTAACAGACATGCTCGATTATGACTCTGAAAACATCGACGGTATGGACGACGATGCCAGAGAAGAGGAGGCCCAAAACCCGCTGTTTATCGGACACTGGAAGGCCACCTCCTCGTATGATGTGTACATGGTGGATGCACCCAAAGAAAATAGCAGCGATGACAAGGAAGATCCAGTCGAGGATAAACCTCCTGAGATACAGCCAAAGCACCGACGTCAGCGGCGCCGCTCTAAGTCACGCCGAGGACAGCAACACTGGCACAGGAGAAAAAAAATACTCTAGACGATGCCGAGGATAATGAAAACCCCGTCGAGCCAACCTTCGAACAGGACTAACGGGAAGATGGGCAAGTTAGCCCTAATGAACAGGCCGTAAACAAAGACTCGTAGGACAGTAATTATCTTCCGCTCTTCGAGGATGAGGTGAGCCTCGGCAACGAGGATTTTATCGTGCCTGTGGAACCTCTCGAGTAGGAGCGCTTTAAGCGCCAGCCAATAGCCACTGCAAGGAGCCTGAAAAAGAAGCAGCAACAGCTTCAAGCTGATCAAGATTTGCTCAATGATAGATGGACTAACGTCCTGCAGCCGAGGAATACAGCCTCGAGCGCCCAACCAAAATTTACCCGAAGCAAAAATTGCTACCTCAATTCGATAACAAGGCGCTGGAGCCCGTACCATCAGCGCATAATGTGGCTGATCGACCACCACGTGGCTAGGACAAAGCGACAACTCAAGCCAAACACCAGCCCATACTACCTCACCGTAAAGGCAGAGACAAAATAGCTCGGGGATATACATATGACCTGCGGCAGGACCTGGACAGCAGAGCAGGACATACCAGATCAATCTACGGATCATGGGGGCGTGCCCCGACACGTGACGACAGCTATCTAGCCGGACGTGACAAGCATAATCACGCCTGGGCCGAAAACCGCAGACGGACTCCATAAGAAATATGTCGTGACGTGGCCCGATATAGAGGCGCCACACACCCCCTTTGCTTCACTAATAAAGTAATGGAGCCCGAATTCCCAGAAGGGTTTAAACACGTGAACATCGAATCATATGATGGGACAACAGACCCCGCGGTATGGATCGAAGATTTTCTTCTCCATATACATATGGCCCGCGGTGATGATCTTCATGCCATCAAATACCTCCCACTAAAACTCAAGGGACCAGCTCGACACTGGTTGAACAGCCTTCCCGAAAATTCCATTGGCGGCTGGGAGGACCTGGAAGACACCTTCCGCGATAACTTCGAAGGTACGTACATCCGACCTCCGGATGCCGATGACCTAAGTCACATCGTCCAATAGCCCAGAGAGTCAGCCAGGAAATTATGGACTAGGTTCTTAACTAAAAAGAAAAAACCAGACCATTGACTGTCTGGATGCAGAAGCCCTAGTGGCCTTTAAACACAGCATCTGCGATGAATGGCTCACCCGACACCTTGGCCATGAAAAGCCGAAGTCCATTGTCGGTGTCAAAACCGGCGGATCTTGGGTAGGGGCTCCCGAACTGTGCGTCTAAGGCTAATGGTAACATGAGGTGGGGGACACAATGTTTACCCAGGTCTGGGCACTCTCCATGGAGGTAATACCCTACTTCCTGCTTGATTGATCTTGATGATATGAGTATTACAGGAATTGCTCTACCACGAGATCGTAGAGGCTAACCCTAGAAGCTAGCCTATGAGTATGATTGTTCTTCTTGTCCTACGGACTAAACCCTCCGATTTATATAGGCACCAGAGGGGGCTAGGGTTACACAGAGTCGGTTACAGAGAAGGGAACTGTCGGTGTCAAAACCGGCGGATCTCGGGTAGGGGGTCCCGAACTGTGCGTCTAGGCGGATGGTAACAGGAGACAAGGGACACGATGTTTTACCCAGGTTCGGGCCCTCTTGATGGAGGTAAAACCCTACGTCCTGCTTGATTAATATTGATGATATGGGTAGTACAAGAGTGGATCTAGACACCAGAGAGGGCTAGGGTTACACAGAGTCGGTTACAATGGTAGGAGATCTACATATCCGTATCGCCAAGCTTGCCTTCCACGCCAAGGAAAGTCCCATCCGGACACGGGACGGAGTCTTTAATCTTGTATCTTCATAGTCTTGGAGTCCGGCGGACGATGATAGTCCGGCTGTCCGGACACCCCCTAGTCCAGGACTCCCTCAGTAGCCCCCGAACCAGGCTTCAATGACGATAAGTCCAGCACGTATATAGTCTTTGGCGTTGCAAGGCGGGTTCTCCTTTAAGTTCCATGTACCTGCCGAACAGTGTCTGGCTTCCTTATCAATGTTGCGCTTCTTGGCTTCCACGCCCAATAATGGCCTTTTTCCACGCGTCGCACGAATGCGAAAAGCCAGGGTATCTTTAATGTTTTACCCCCTAGCTGCACAAATAATCTGCCTATAAGAGAGGCAAGAATCCAGATCCAAATCACACCATCTTCCTTCCGTGAGTACTCATCGGAGCGCCTCTGACCAAAAATCCATTCCATCATGGACCGTCGCCGCGGCTCCTCTTCTCGCGCTCCCAGCCCTCTGCCAGGAGATTGGAGGAGATGTTCCGTCCCGCACAACGAGCTGGTGGCGCTTCAAGCAAAGGGATACCTCCCTCCGGCCTTCATGGTCCCGGTTCGAGCCGGGTTGGCCACCTACCAAGGTGGGAGGCAAGCGGAGGCTACCCCAAATCCCAACAAAGGGGAGCAGGTATGCTTCGTCCCCTATCTGATAAGGGGACTCGGATTTCCTATCCATCCGTTCCTCCGCGGTCCTCCTGGAGTTCTATGGACTCTAGCTCCATCACCTTACGCCCGCCTCTATCCTGCATATCACGGGTTACGTAGCTCTTTGCGAGCTATTTCTGGGCATCGAGCCCCATTTTGCACTGTGGAAGAGGTTGTTCTGCCTCGTACCCCATTCTCACGAGGGGTCCATATACCAAGTGGGCAGCGCCGAAATATGGCGCATTGCCGGGACCGGATATCCATCCGGAACCCCTAAGAAGGCGTCCGAAGACTGGCCTTCGGAATGGTTTTACATAGAGGACGCTCCACTGCCGGACCCTGTTCGTATCGGCCTCCCGGAGTTCAGTTCTGTTCCTCTGAAGAAATGCCTTAGTTGGCGTCCATGGAGCCCCCAGCTGGAGGAAGACAAGAGCGTCCATTATCTGATGGGCCGAATAAGGTTACTGGCCCATTCCGGGTTGACCATGATTGGAGTCATGGCAACATGCATTACGCGGGGGGTGCAGCCACTGCAATACAGGGGTCACCCCATGTGGGATTTCAACGGGGAAGAGGACGCCACCCGTCATGGCCGCAAAGGACCGGATTCGGCCGAGGATCTGGTGACGATCCTGTCCGGCCTGTACAAGGGGGAGAAGGAGGACTTTCTCCAGACGAACCTGTTCAATGGGTTCTCCATGAATAACCCTCGGCGTTGGGTAAGCGAACACTTTAAGGGCCCGACCCATGTTTTCAAAGTTTAAGCTTCTTATATTATGTCTTTGACGCAGGAACTACGCCGGATTGTGGAGGACATGATAAGTCCAGCTCCGCAACCTGAGGATCCGGAGAGATCCCAAGATCCGGCCTCGGAAGAGGATCCGGACATAAAGGTGGAGCTAATCGACGGGGTGTTCCACCAGCTCAGCATGGATAATGCTTTAGTCGCCATTACGGCTGACTACCCCGGATTATATCCGGCTTCCCAGGTGATTGTGACCAAAGTCTCGACACCATTGTTTCTTCCCCACTCATCTCTGACCTTCGCATACGATGGTGTTTTGCAGGAAGCGCCTCCGGGGCGGGAAGCCGAGCCTGCGGTGGCTGACCAACAAAGGCCAGTCCGGACTAGTAGGCGGAAGAGGAGCGCGGCGCGGACTGAAACTTGGCCGCAAAGGTATAGCTCACAGTTCTTTATTTGGAGCAACGTCCCTAGGAAGCGTTTGAGTGCTCATGACTTTTGTAGGAGAAAAAGCGCCCGCCGGACTGTGGGCGTAGAGGTTGCCAATCCGACCTCTACCAGCCGGGCTCCAGCACCCGGTCTGGAGGGGGAGGCAAGCGCAAGGCGCGGGCCGGATACTCCTCCAACGGAGGATGCCGACAGATTGTCCGCCACCAAGTCTGAGGTGGAAAGCGCCATGAACCACAGGCACCGTCAGACAGTATTTCGTGACGCGTGCTTCTCCCCGGAGGCGTTGAATGCCTTTAACGCGGGGGACGCGCACCTCCGTGCTGCTCAAGATGGTTTTACCAAAGCCACGGAGCAGTATGTAAAAGACATACGGGTAAGAGAATGTAATAGTTATATATGCCAGTAGCCCCCGAGACTTAAAGTAGTTATAATAACTGATTTAAGGATCATTTGAATTGTAGGATCTTACTGAGAAGAATACCCAACTGTCTCAGGAGCTGCAAGAGTGCAAGGCCCAACTTGAGGCCGCACTTGCTGCCGCAGGAGGAAATACAGAGACCCCTCCTGGTAACACATTAGTTTAATAATATAAGCGCTGTGCGGCGTGCGCGCAAGTCTAATAATGACATTGCAGGTGCTGCCGGACAAGATCTGGACAGAAAAGAACTACTGCGCCAGCTGAAGGCCGACGAGAGGGTGCTGAATAGAGTGCAGCAAGAAAGGAACAAGCTTCAGGATGCCCATGCCCAGCTTGGAGAAGAGCTGAAAGGCGTTCGGGCCGAGCTGTCCGGCTCCGTTAAGGAGAATCAGCGGCTTCGTCGCGGCATTTATAGTAAGTGCTTGAGCGAACTCCTTTGAAAAGAAGAGTTCGGCGAGGAAGTCAATTGACAAAATATGTCTATAGGTATACTCACAGGTCGCCCTGCAGAGGAGATGCCCGTATCGACGGGTGATCAACTTCCCGAACTGTTGCAGCTGCTCGAATGAGTTCGGCAGGCAATGAGCGGCGCCGTTCAGGCTTTATGGCCGGCCCTTTCCCTGCCCGAAGGCCTTGGGGAGCTTGCGGAGAAGCTTCAGGGAGTGCGGCGGCGCTTCCGTTTGTGGAAGATTTCGGCCTGCCGCCAAGGTGCCAGGGAGGCCTGGGCCATGGTGAAGACGTGGTACAAGAAGGTGGATCCCAACCATATGGCCGAGGTCGGACCTATGGGGCCCAACGGGAAGGAGATCCCTGTGAGTTTAGTATACAGCCAAGTAGAGTTGGCCGCTAAATTTTCCCAACAGGACTGTAAATTGGACAACCTGTTAGATGGGATTGAGGAGGAATAAAGTCAGTAGATTTGACGATGTATTTTTAAAATGACATGTGAAATGCCTTCTAGCCGGATTGTAGATTGTTTGTCTTTGCCGACCTTTTTGCTTCAACCTCGGGACCCTAGAGTCCGGAGTGTGTCTGAATACCTTATCAGTTAAGAAACAACCGGGGTATGCATGGAGACCAGGCGTAGGGGTCATCAGTGCTTTATCAGACAAGTGCCCAACTAGTTATGTTATATTACATGGTTAGTAAGAAACATCTTCCAGGGAGAATAGTTCCATTAAGGGTTCCTTTCCCTGGGAGGCATGCCCTAAAGTGCATGTCCGGACTGCGAAAAAAGCAGAAAAACATCTGGGGGCAGATAAATAAGTAGGTAAAAAATCATCTTTCAATTCACCGACCGAATATTCCCTTAAGAACGCTAGCTTTCGGCTTCACCCAGTCTGAGGTACACATCCGGCTGACCCGGCAGTAACAATCGCAGAGGTGCTCCCTTTACCTCCTAGCCGAACAATCGGGAACGTAAGGGTAAGCACAGGAGCCAGGCAACCCATCTTGGCCAAAAAGTCATATCGATGCATATAATGGTTAATAAAAGGTACATGTGGAAGCTTGACACATGTGCTGGGCATGAAGCCCTTAAGCTTCTGGTAAAGAAGCCCCCAGGTATAATGAGTGCGGATGGCACATCAAGTATGTGCGAACAATGTGCAAGCAGGCCCGTAAGGGCTTTTTAGGAAAGGGGTTTAAGAGAAGAAAGAGAAACAAAAGACAGCTGAACTGCAAAAATTTGAACGGCGGAAGGGGACGAACTCTTAGTCCGGCACTAGGCGTAGAATCTTCGGAGGCGGGCTGCGTTCCATGGGATCGGCTCGAGTCGGTTGTCCGACGCATTTCTTAGACGGTACGCTCTGCCGGTGAGGACTTGATCGATAATGAAAGGGCCCTCCCATTTGGGCTTGAGCTTGTCCTTTTTCTTGTCCGGCCGGCGTAGAACTAGTTCGCCAACATTGTAGGTCTTGGCCCGTACTTCTCTACTTTGATATCTTCGAGCCTGCTGCTGATAGAATGCGGAACGAGCCTTGGCGACGTCGCGTTCTTCCTCCAATGCGTACAAGCTGTCCTGCCGATCCAGCTCGGCTTCTCTTTCTTCGTACATGCGCACTCGAGGTGAGTCATGAATGATGTCGCAGGGCAGAACTGCCTCTACGCCGTATACCATAAAAATGGTGTGAATCCGGTAGTACGGTTGGGCGTTGTCCGCAGCCCCCAGAGAACGGAGTCGAGATCCTCTACCCAATGCGTGTCAGATTTCGTAAGTGACCGCACTAGTCTGGGTTTGATGCCGCTCATTATTAGACCATTTTCTCGTTCCACTTGACCGTTGGTTTGAGGATGATAGACTGAAGCGTAATCGAGCTTAATGCCCATGTTTTTGCACCATGATTTAACCTCGTCGGCCGTGAAGTTTGTGCTGTTATCGGTGATGATGCTGTGGGGGATACCATAACGGTGTACTACCCCGGATATAAAGTCTATCACTGGTCCGGACTCTGCCGTTTTAACTGGTTTGGCCTCTATCCATTTGGTGAATTTATCCACCATGACCAATAAGTACCTTTGCTTGTGGATTACCCCTTTAAGGGGTCCAACCATGTCAAGCCCCCAGACCGCGAACGGCCAGGTAATGGGTATAGTTTTGAGGGCGGTGGGTGGCATATGACTCTGATTAGTAAAGAGCTGACAACCGACGCATCTTTGGACTAAGTCCTGAGCATCTGCCCGGGCCGTCGGCCAATAAAATCCTGTATGGAATGCCTTTCCTACAAGGGCCCGAGCTGCTGCATGGTGTCCGCCTAGTCCGGCATGGATTTCAGCCAGGAGGTTTCGCCCTTCCTCTTCGGAGATACACCTTTGAAGGACTCCGGTTGTGCTTTTCTTATAGAGTTCTCCCTCATGGACCTTGCAGGCTTTAGATCGCCGGACTATGCAGCGGGCCTCGTTTTGGTCTTCGGGAAGTTCCTTCCTAAGCAAGTAGGCTAGGAATGGCTCTGTCCACGGGGCGATTACTGCCATTATGTCGTGGGCTGAAGGTGTTATTTCATCGGCTGAGTCGCCGGTTATGTCAGATTGCTTTGTATCGGTTGGTGCGGCTGCTTCCGGTTTGTTGTTTCCGGACTCCTCTTCCCATAGGACGGATGGCTTAAATAACCGTTCTAGGAAGATGTTTGGAGGGACAGCGTCACGTTTTGCGCCGATGCGTTCCAATACGTCGGCCGCTTGGTTATTATCCCTGGCTACGTGGTGGAATTCAAGTCCTTCAAACCGAGCTGACATTTTTAGGACAGCTTTGCGATATGCTGCCATTTTCGGATCCTTGGCATCAAAGTCTCCATTTATTTGGGATATTGCGAGGTTTGAATCCCCGTGCACCTCTAGGCATTGAATGCCCATGGAGATTGCCATCCGGAGGCCATGTAGAAGGGCCTCGTATTCTGCTGCGTTGTTGGAGTCTGTGTACATTATCTGAAGTACGTATTGGACTGTATCCCCGGTTGGGGATGTCAATACGATGCCGGCCCCCAATCCGGCCAACATTTTAGAGCCGTCGAAGTGCATAGTCCAATTGGAGTATGCGCCGTACTCTTTAAGGAGTTCGGCTTCGGTCCATTCAGCGACAAAGTCAGCCAAAACTTGTGACTTTATAGCTCGCCGAGGTTTGTAAGTTATATCAAATGGTAAGAGCTCAATGGCCCATTTTGCAATCCTGCCCGTTGCGTCGTGGTTGTTTATAATGTCATTGAGTGGTACTTCGGAGGCCACTGTTATCGAACACTCTTGAAAGTAGTGTCTGAGCTTCCGAGATGCCATGAACACCGCATATGCTATCTTTTGATAGTGCGGGTAACGGGACTTGCAGGGGGTTAACACAGTGGATACGTAGTACACTGGTTTTTGAAGAGGGAATTTATGCCCTTCTGTCTCTCGTTCGACGACGAGTACCGCGCTTACAACTTGATGTGTTGCTGCGATGTATAATAACATTGGTTCGCCCAGGTTGGGCGCAGCCAGGACCGGATTTGTTGCCAATATGGCTTTTATTTCTTCGAGTCCGGAAGTGGCAGCATCCGTCCACTCGAAGTGTTTGGTGTGCCTAAGGAGGCGATAGAGGGGCAGTGCCTTTTCTCCTAGACGGGAGATAAAGCGGCTTAGAGCCGCCACGCATCCAGTCAATTTTTGTATTTGCTTGAGGTCTTTTGGGATGTCCAGCTGTGACAGAGCTCGGATCTTGGCTGGGTTTGCTTCAATTCCTCTACCGGATACAATGAAGCCCAATAGCTTTCCGGCTGGTACACCGAAAACGCATTTTTCCGGATTCAGCTTGATGTCGTATGCTCTGAGGTTGTCGAATGTGAGCCTCAAGTCGTCTACTAGAGTTTCGACGTGTTTGGTTTTGACGACTACGTCGTCTACGTATGCCTCAACTGTTTTGCCAATCTGGGTGGCCAGACATGTTTGAATCATGCGCTGATATGTTGCGCCGACGTTTTTAAGTCCGAAGGGCATCGTGTTGAAGCAGAATGGTCCATATGGAGTGATGAATGCCGTTGCGGCTTGGTCTACTTCTGCCATCTTGATTTGATGGTAGCCAGAGTATGCATCGAGGAACCACAATGAATCGTGCCCTGCAGTAGCATCGATTATTTGGTCGATGCGGGGGAGGGGGAAGGGATCCTTTGGGCAGGCCTTGTTGAGGTACTTAAAATCGACACATAGGCGCCAGGATTTGTCCTTCTTTGGTACCATTACGAGGTTTGCTAGCCAATCCGGATGTTTGATATCTCTGATGAATCCGGCTTCCAATAGTTTGGCTAGCTCTTCTCCCACTGCCTGTCTTTTTGGTTCGGAAAATCGTCGAAGAGCCTGTTTGACTGGCTTGAATCCTTTTAGGATGTTTAGGCTGTGTTCTGCCAATCTGCGTGGGATTCCGGGCATATCCGAGGGGTGCCAGGCGAAAATGTCCCAATTTTCCCGAAGGAATTCTCGTAGTGCGGCGTCTACATCAGGGTTCAATTGTGCCCCGATGGAGGCCATCTTTGTTGGGTCCGTTGGATGGACCTGGAATTTTACTATTTCATCTGCTGGTTTGAAGGAGGTGGACTTGGATCTCTTATCGAGTATCACATCGTCCCTATTCACCGTAGAGCGCAGCGCGGTGAGTTCTTCTGCCGCTAGGGCTTCGGATAGTGCCTTCAGGGCTAATGTGGCTGTCTTGTTTTCGGCGTGGAGTGCTATGTCTGGATCACTAACGAGAGTGATTATTCCACCGAGCCCAGGCATTTTGAGCTTCATGTACCCGTAATGGGGTACGGCTTGAAAAAATGTGAATGCCTCTCGTCCTAATATAGCGTGATATCCGCTGTTGAACGGGGCCACTTGGAACGTGACTTCTTCGGATCTGTAATTGTCCGGCGAGCCGAACACCACATCGAGTGTGATTTTTCCGGTGCAGCGCGCTTCCCGGCTAGGGATTATTCCTCTAAAGGTTGTGCTGCTTCGCTCAATACGGCTCTAGTCTATTTTCATTTTTTGAAGAGTTTCCTCGTAGATGAGGTTTAATCCGCTGCCGCCATCCATGAGGACCTTTGTAAGTCGAAAGCCGTCCACTATTGGACTAAGTACTAGTGCGGCTGGTGCTCGGGCTGTTCGGAATTTAGGTTCGCCGCTGGCGTTGAAGGTAATGGCTGTGTCGCTCCATGGATTTGTTGTTGCTACTTGGTAGACTTCGGCGAGGCTGCGGATTGTTCGTTTTCGCATATTATTTGATGCGAAAGTCTCGAAGACTGTTGATACCATACCGATATTGTTGGAGTGGTTTTCCGGGGCTAGAAGCTCCTCGCCACTTTTGGCCACCTGCCGTAATATCCAACATGCTCGAAGGCTATGTGTTGTGACAGCGCCTTCTGTACTGTGAATTTTACAGGGTCCGCTAAGCCATCCCTCCAAAACGGTTCCATGCCCTCTATGGGGTTTTTTCTTTTTGGTTTTTGTGTCAGGTGCCTGAGTGTAATGCACCCTTTTGTTGCGGACTAGGGTTGTATTCGGGGCCGGATTGTCCCAAAACTTATTTTCGGTTTTCCGGATAATCTCCATCGCACAGTACTTTCGTACTATGGACGCCAGATCGGCGAAGCGTGTAATTTCACGACGGCTGACGGCATTCAAGATTCCCTCGTCCGTGCAATTATTGCAAAAAATTGAGATTGCGTTTTCCTCTCGGTAGTCCTTTATCCTGTCCATAACCAGGAGGAATCTGTCCCAGTAGTGATGTACTGTTTCGGCGGGCTCTTGCCGGTTAGAGATAGATCGCATATGTCTGGGCGGGTGGGTGGAATTAAGTCCGGAACCCTGCCCATCTCGAGGCTCGAGAGCCGGGAAGTTTCCAAAATTTAAAAGCTTGGATTGCTGGACGTGGTCCAACGAGTCCGGAACGATGCATGATTTTAAGTTTAGTGCTCGATCGAAGTCCGTCCCTCTGCGGAAATCCGGCATGGAGGGTTCGGGAGCCCGGACATGACTAGTTTTCAATATAGGAGAAGAGTCGCCGCATTGTTCCTCTACCACTACGACGTGGTGGGTGACCTGGGGAGAGTTAATCTCTCTCAGATCAGTTTTAAGCCCAATCTGATTGTAGTCTGTAGCAACTCCCAGGGCGGCGATGCGATCCAAGAGCTCGTTGACAGACGAGAGCTCTATTGGATCCAGCTGCTCGACAGATTCCGAGCTGACGCGAAGATTGCTTTTGACGACTTGAGAAGTCATTGTCGAAGCAGTGGCCGGACAGGCGGTCATAAGAAAACCACCTAGCCGGATAGTTTGGCCGGCGGCCAAGGCCCCTTTGGCGAAAATACCGTCCTTGAAGACGGGTGGAGGCATCCTTCCTATCGGCGACGGCACAGAGGAACTCTCAATGAAAGCACCAATGTCGGTGTCAAAACCGGCGGATCTCGGGTAGGGGTCCCGAACTGTGCGTCTAAGCGGATGGTAACAGGAGACAAGGGACACGATGTTTTACCAAGGTTCGGGCCCTCTTGATGGAGGTAAAACCCTACGTCCTGCTTGATTAATATTGATGATATGGGTAGTACAAGAGTGGATCTACGACGAGATCAAGGAGGCTAAACCCTAGAAGCTAGCCTATGGTATGATTGTTGTAATGGAGGTTATGTCCTACGGACTAAAGCCCTCCGGTTTATATAGACACCGGAGAGGGCTAGGGTTACACAGAGTCGGTTACAATGGTAGGAGATCTACATATCCGTATCGCCAAGCTTGCCTTCCACGCCAAGGAAAGTCCCATCCGGACACGGGACGGAGTCTTCAATCTTGTATCTTCGTAGTCTTGGAGTCCGGCGGACGATGATAGTCTGGCTATCCAGACACCCGCTAGTCCAGGACTCCCTCAGGAACCTACATATCTGAATTGCCAAGCTTGCCTTCCACGCAAAGGAGAGTCCCACCTGGACACAGGCCGAAGTCTTCAATCTTGTATCTTCATAGCCCAACAGTCCGACATAAGCATATAGTCCGTCTGTCCGAGGGCCCCCCTAATCCAGCACTCCCTCAGTAGCCCCTGAACTAGGCTTCAATGACGGTGAGTTTGGTGCGCAGATTGTCTTCGGCATTGCAAGGCGGGTTCCTTCTCCGAATACTCCAAAGAAGATCTTGAACACAAGGATCATGTTCGGCTCTACAAAACAAATTCCACATACCACCGTAGAGAGCAAAATATTCCACAAGTCTAATCTGCTGACAACTTTTACCCAGCGTGACATCACGCTGTGGCCTGGTTATTTTTCAAACTGTTTTCTCGACCTGCTACTGCATATCTTGCGAGGCGGTTTTATTGGCACGTCTTGTTGAAGCAGAGATCATGTCCCCTTATCATGGGATTCTCATCAATACGGGTGCAGGTAACCCAACCGTGCCATCAACACGGCGCTTGGGGAATAAGCAAGTTTACAGGGTAAGTGGGGAGGCGCATAGTTTCTATCGCCTTTATAAAGGGATAAGGATTCCCCCTTTTTCACCCACGCCTTCTTCTTACTCTGCTCATTCATTCTCTCTCGCTCGAGCTCCAGCACCCAAGCATTCACCTTCTCCGCAAAGTCATTCCAAATATGTCCGGAGCGGGAGGCAAGTGGATGGCCTCCTCCATCACCGAGGAGGACATCACGAAGCTTCGGGAGGGCGGATACCTGTCCGCAAACATCATGCACCGGCTTCCGACCGAAGGGCAAATCATCCCTACCCCAAAACCCCAGGAAAGGGTAGTATTCCTCTCTCACTTTGTCCGCGGACTAGGGTTCCCCCTTCACCCGTTCGTCCGCGGACTTATGTTTTACTACAGGATGGACTTCCATGATCTGGCCCCCAACTTTATCCTCAACATCTCGGCATTCATCGTCGTGTGCGAGGCCTTCCTCCGCATTACGCCCCACTTCGTCCAATGGCTGAAGACCTTCAACGTGAAGCCAAAGGTGGTGGGTGGCCAACAAGCGGAGTGCGGGGGCGCCATGGTGGGCAAGATGCCCAATGTCACCTAGCCCGAAGGCTCCTTTGTGGAGACCGTGAAGGGGTGGCAATCGGGGTGGTTCTACATCACCAAGTCGCGCGACACCAACTGGGTGGCGACCCTCGAATTTTGATCCGGCGTCCCCATGCGGCTCACCTCCTGGAAAGAGAAGGGATTAGCCTGGGGCGCAGCGGAAGAGCTGACCGGACTTCAGACCTGCGTCCAAAATATGATAAGCAAGAAAATCAAGCAACGTAGTCTAGGTTATGCTCCTCCGTCGGATCCTTCCATGCCAGAGACGGGTTTGCAATCTGTGGGAGTTCAACCCGGCCGAACACTAGACGCTGCAAGAGCTCTTCGGCACGACGCACGAAGACGTCTAGAAGGTTCTCTTCAAGGCCACCGAGGTACCCCCACCCATAACCGTAGATTGCGGACTCAACGAAAAACGCCCAGCCAATCCGGTAAGTTTTCATATTTTGCAAGATTTTCCTTTTGCCAGCACATTCGCGGGAGGAATCTAAGCCCCCATGCCAATTTTACAGGCATGTGTAGCGATAGCGGAGCAGATTGGCTGTCCAGCTCCGCTACCTGAAGATCCAGAATCGCCTCTTCTGACGAAGATGCTGTTTCCGGCACCCTATGAGGTGCCAGAGAAGAAGGCCAAGAAGAAGTCCGCGGCGACCAGAGAAGGTCTTTGGCGCAAGATTATGTCGGACGTAACGTCCGATGATGTCGAGATGCCCTCCTCCTCCAAAGACGACGAGGAGGAGGAAGAAATCCCTTCTTCCCCTATCGAGGGGATAAAGAAGAGAAAGGCCGCCCCGCATGGGAGGCCGACGTGTCCAAGAAGGGAAAAACCTTCCTTCCGGATCACTCCACCGCAGCCACCTACAGCGACGAGGAGTGGGAGCCCAGGGTCAAGACCCTGGCTAAGTCGTAAGTATCCGGACACAATAGTACTTCCGGTATGTATGCTTTGTCGCTTCTTATTATGCCGAACGTGCACCTGTAATCCGGCCAAATCCCACATCGAGGTATCCTCCTCTTCGGAGGGGTCTCTGGACCCGTCGACGATGAACAACGATTCACTCCCGACAGCCTCCTCCCCCAGGCCCGCAGACAACACCGAGGTGTTGTCTCAAAGGATACCAGGCCAAGGGGAGACAGTTTCGGAGATGCCCCCAGGCGAAATCCCAGTGACCAGATACGTGGGGGGAAGACCCCCACGGACTCCAATAATGGGGGCCGCAGCAAGTTCAGCCCCCAGCCGAATACGGCTCCGAAAACCCAAGTGGTTGTGGATTCAGGTAGGCAGCCTCTCTCTAAGGGTGGCGAGCCACCTGTACCGATGACCTCTGTCCGTCCAGAGGCATCAGACAACTTGCTGGAAGCGCTTCGCGGCACTTCCATTGATGAAGAACACCGTACTCTTATGAGTACGGTGATTGAGAAGGTCCGGTCCACCAAAGTCGGATTGACCGAAGCCTGCGCTAGCCTCCTAACAGGCTATGAGGTAAGTAATAACATTGTAAGAAAATATCACAATATAGACAGTAGCCCCTGATGCTCTGTTTGGTGTCCGGAAAGAAAAAGCCGAATAGAGGATCAAATAATGTTCGCAGGAGTCTAACAGAAGTTATCTATGTGTATAAGTAGGCGTTGCTGCTAGCCGCTGCCGCGCATACTGCGGAGGTCTCCGGACTGAAGCGGGACCTTGAGCGGACCGAGGGAGAGCTCGGCCTTGTTAAGAGGCAGCTCGAGGAAAGTCAAGGTACGCAATACCCCGTCTGTATATTTATAAAGGAAAAATGGTATCCGCTGATAGAAGCGTCATAAACTTTGGTAGGGGCCACGATCGAAGTGGCGGCCCTTAAGAAGGCGCTGGCCGAGGCCGAAGACAAAGCGACCAAGGAACACGCCAAGCGCGAGAAGCAAGAGGCCCGGGTCGATGAGGTCCAACAAGAGCTCCAGGATTTCGTCCAAAAAGATGAGTCCTTGGAGCGTGACTCTAAGACTCAAGAGTCCGTGCTTGCTAAGGCCCTCCAGAGCGTGCAAGACGCCAAAGCTGAAGCCCAAAAGTCCCTCCAGGAGATTTAGGCGGCCAAGAAGATTGTGGTGGGTAAGGCATTCATTATGCAAAGCAAGCATGTGAAGGAGACTTTCCTTTTACTTACCCGAATTTGGAGTTCTCCAGGAGCGTTCGCGGATCTTCCGCGCAGCATATCAGATGCTGCGGAATTCTACCGAGCCGAAGAAGGGAGCTCAATGGAGAAGTTGTTCTGGTCCCAATATCTTGGGCAGAACATCCGATGCCCTTGAGCAACCAGCTGAAGCAACTGGTCGAGCTCCACAAGGCAGCCGAACTGGCCATGAAGAACCTAATAGCCCGGCTGTGGCCTGCCGAGCCTATGCCCAGCAGCTACTTCGGTCTCGTGAAGCGGCTTGTGAGTGCCTGCCCACAACTTTAAGTCATAAAATAGTCGGTTTGCATTGAAGGTGCGCGAATGGCCTTCGCCCGCGCAAAAGTGCACTGGGCGAAGATGGATGCCGAGAAGCTGATGACGGAGGGGCCACCAAAGGGCAAGGAGCACCGCCGGCCCGAAAAGTATTACGACAGTGTCTTGAAGGGTTCCCGTCTTGTGGCGGAGCAATGTGCTAGGGATGTAATTTTTGAGTGAATGCACTCATTTTATCCTGTAATATGGAACAAGTTCATGTGCGTAATATAACTCTTGTTGATTTAAAATTTTACCTCCTGTGCGGCCGTTTACAAAATCTGAGAGTTGGTCTGTCGTCGGCTTCTGCCCCCATGTAACTAGTACATGGGTGTTCGGGATAAATCTAAACACTATTTATCCAAATTTTTGGTCCTTTAAGGAGGTGTTTAGTGCAACGAACAAGGCAATTGGACTATACAGCTTATCACCCTCATTTAGCCATAGAAGTTCTATAATTTTAAATTTTGGCATAGCCCCTGGTATTCGGAAGGCCGAACTTGGGGCGCTATACACGCTTAAATCGGACAAAGACCGATTCCTCGCCTGAAACGGAAAAAATCTTTAAGGATTTGAAACCTCTCGAACAGCGACCAGCTCTCGCTGCATCATGACAGTTAGTTTTTGGCTTTCTCTACTGACGTGCTCGTCCGGAAGAACCGGGACACAATTGCAGTAGTTCTCCCTTTACTACACTAGCCGATATAGCGGAACGTAGGGTAGCAAGAACAGGAGCCGGGCAACCCAACTATTGACCCAAGACATGATTCGGAGCTGATGCATATAATGCTATAAGTTCGGGGTGCCGCACTGTCGAAAGTGTTCAGACTTTCTTGACGTGTTATGGGGTACACTGAAGCCCCTGGCGAACTGAACATACCAGAGTGTACGGGTGCAATTTTAATAAATAAACAATCAAGGAAAAAGAAAAGGAAATATAATAATAAGCTGACGCTGTACATTATTTTCCATTGTTTATTTGAATGATACGTCAAGGCGTATGTATACAAGTAGTGCGATAAGCAAAATAGGACTATTTGACATGTCCTAACCAAGAGCGAGCTGTGTGTGGGTATGTAAAACAGGAATAGCGATCATTATCAGATACCACCTGGGGATTCCCTCGTACGTCAAAGCTCCTTGCCTCCTTGGTGTTTTCGTCCCGCGATGGGTTCGATAATTAGGTTATCGGAAGAGCCTCAAGAAGGTAGGGACCTAAAAGAAAGAAAAGGGTGAAGGTATATGGGTCCTGGGGCGGTTGAGCCGCATTGTGGACCTCGTTCTAGCTGTGCCTCCGTCTATGCCCATGGTATTTTAAGTGTGTAATTATGTATGCGCGACACAAATTTCACCGCTTGACTGGGACTAGGACGGAGGGCGAATTTCTAGGCGAGCTATGGACGGGAAGGATGATCCTGTTGCAGAGTACTTCGGACTCGCTTGACCATGTCCGGGGGCTTTATTGTCGAATTGGAGGTCTGCCTAAGGAGGCTTCTCTGTACTTTTGTTGCGAGGGCCGCAGTGTGCTCCTCCGTACGGAGGGAGCGCTCTGTGTTTCCATTGACTATTATAACCCCGCGAGGCCCTGGCATCTTGAACTTAAGGTAGGCATAGTGCGGCACCGCATTGAATCTAGCGAATGCGGTTCGTCCGAGCAGTGCATGATTGCCACTACGGAAGGGGATGATATCGAAGATTAACTCCTTGCTTCGAAGGTTCTCCGGAGATCCGAAGACTACTTCCAGTGTGATTGAGCCCGGGCAACAGGCCTCTACACCTGGTATGACACCTTTGAAGGTGGTTTTGGTGGGTTTGATCCTTGAGGGATCGATACCCATTTTTCGCACTGTATCCTGATAGAGCAGGTTCAAGCTGCTGCCACCGTCCATGAGGACTGGTGTGAGGTGGAATCCGTCAATGATAGGGTCAAGGACCAGTGCGGCTGAGCCGCCATGGCGGATACCTGCGATCAAAGGTGATCGAACAGGAAGACCATGGGTTGAATTTTGGGGCGAGTGGCTCCATCGCGTAGACGTCCCTTAGTGCACGCTTCCGCTCCCGCTTGGGAATATGGGTGGCGTATATCATATTCACCGTTTTTACTTGGGGAGGAAATTTCTTCTGTCCTCCTGTATTCGGCAGCCGGGGTTCCTCGTCGTCATCACTATGCGGCCCTTTTCCTTGTTTTCGGCATTCAACTTGCCAGCCTGTATAAATACCCAACATTCTCTGTTGGTGTGGTTGGCTAGTTTATCGGGGTGCCGTGAATTTTACATGAGCGATCGAGCGAGTATGCGGTCCAGACTGGACAGGCCTGGATTGTTTCTTTTAAATGGCTTCTTCCATTGACTAGTCTTGGAGCCACTGAATCTGTCATTGACGGCCGTGTCTTCGGCGTTATCGCCATTATTGCGACGCTTGTGTCTGTTGCGTCGGGGCTTGTCGTTGCTATCTCTGGCGTCTGAGGTGCCAGGATTTCTTGATGTGCTGTTGCTACGAGCCAACCAACTATCCTCGCCCGCACAAAAGTGGGTCATGAGTGTCGTGAGGGCTGCCATGGACTTCGGCTTTTCTTGGCCGAGGTGTCGGGAAAGCCACTCGTCACGGATGTTATGCTTAAAGGCCGCTAGGGCTTCATGATAACCCGCAAGTATATGGGATAGTTGTAGCCTCTTTCACTACTAGAAAAAGGGCTATAGATGGGATTGACACTAATGGCGCACCAGACAAGCGGTGCGCCATTAGTATATACTAATGATGGCGCACCACCTTCTGATACGCCATTAGTGTTGAAACTACTAATGGCGCACCTGGCCCAAGGTGCGCCATTAGTATGAAATTTTTTTTTGAACTAGTGCGCCTGTCCAAACATACTAATGGCGCATCCAGACGAAGTGCGCCATTACTAGTTGTAACTAGTAATGGCGCACCTGTCGGAAAGCGCGCCACTAATGTTGTTTTTTTATTATATTTTTTATTCCTATTTTTGCAAAACTACTAATGGTGCACTTTTCCACCGTGCGCCATTACTAGTTTAAACTAGTAATGACGCACTGTGTAGCAGTGCGCCATTAGTATGTTTTTTTGCAAAACTACTAATGGCGCACCACCAGAAGGTGCGCCATTAGTAACCTGGATTACTAATGGCGCATTTATGGTTGGTGCACCATTAGTAAGTGGGCAGCAACAAGATATTTTGGACAGCCTCTCCTACCCACACTCACTTTCTCCCCACTTCATTCTCTCCACCGCCTCCTCCTTGTCTCGGGTGCCTCCTCTTTTTCACCTCATTTCCACCATAGATTCATTCAAATTAAGTGGTTAAATTACCTTGTTTTGATAGGTAAGTAAGGGGGGGAAGCTATATTTATGTTGTTCTCCCTACAACAATGTGCACATGCACTTTTTATGGCCTAGCTAGACCTATGTATGTTCGTGGTGTTGCATATGTTTGTGGTGTTGCATATGTGTTTGTGTTTGGAGGTGTACTGGTATTTGAAATGCGATAGTTGCCAATATTTTGCCGGAATGTTGATTCATTTCCGTTTCGGCGAGAATTTTGGCATTAAGCATTCTTTTTGGTCCTATTTTTAGGGAAAGTCATGCCAAATTTTTGTTGGTTCTAAAATATCGTTTTGCTCTACCCCGCAGGCGACCATGGTCCGCACGATGACCGAAGGCATCGTGAATAGGTTTTTGAGGTCCGCGAAGGCCGAGATGCTTCAAAAGAACAAGACGGAGATAAGATGTCCGTGTCGAAGATGCAAGCTGAAGAGCCTTATTGCGGACCCGGATTTCGGGCAGGTGTGGGACCACCTGCTCTTGCGTGGTTTCATGGATGGCTATCGGTGGCAAGGTGATGAAGATGACTACGAAGTCGTCCATGGGGGACGGGCAAGAAATGAGGAAGGGCAGCAAGACAACCACCTTGGCTCGGGCGGGCGAGAAGACGAAGAATCCCCAGGAGATGATCACAACGGTGATGCTGTACACAGTCATCATGTAGAAGATGCAGGACATGATGATGAGGAAGATGCCGGAGCAGACGACGGGCATGATCATGAAGATGATGATGCCGGCGGAGCAGACGACGCTGGACCATCGATGGGTTGGGTGCAGGACCCTCATATTCAAGAGCTGCTTCTCAAGCAGACGGATAACGCAAGAGCTGCCGCCCGAGAGAAAGCCAAGATGGATCAACTTGAGTTAGACGCCGTTACTCCATTGTATGAAGGATGCAGGCCCGAGGATACCCGCCTGAAAGTAACGCTCATGGCTCTGGAGATGAAGGTAAAACACAAAATGACCGACGCATGCTTCAACGAGAACATGTCATTCTGGCACGAACGTCTTCCCAAGGGGAACAAGTGCCCGACCAGTTTCGAGGAGGCAAAGAAAATCGTGTGTCCTCTGGATTTACCGCACGTGAAATACCATGTGTGCATGAACAATTGCATCATTTATCGGGACGAGCACGCGGAGTCTACCATATGTCCGGTGTGCGGCATCACTCGATACAAGAAGAGGAAGAAAGCTCCTCGAAAAGTGGTGTGGTACTTTCCGATCACTCCTCATCTGCAGCAGTATTTCGCGGACCCTAAGGTAGGAAAGCTCCTGCGTTGGCACGCGGATAGGGAGGAGAAGAAGCGAGAAGATGACGCAAATGATCCTGAGATAGATAAAAAAGACAAGATGCTGAGTCACCCTAAGGATGCGAGCCAGTGGCAAGCGTTGAACTTCGAAGACCCAGAATTTGGGAACGATCCAAGGAACATCGTGCTGGGCGCGAGCACCGATGGAGTCAATCCATTTGGCAGCCAGAGAAGCACACATAGCACCTGGCCTATGTTTGTGTGGATGTACAACCTTCCCCCCTGGTTGTGCATGAAGAGGAAGTACATTCACATGAGTATGCTAATTGAAGGGCCGAAACAACCAGGGAACGACATCAATCTGTATTTGGGGCTGCTGAAAGAGGAGCTTGACACGCTGTGGAAGACGCCAGCCAATACGTGGGATGCCGCAGAGAAAGAATATTTCCCTATGAGAGCTGCACTGCTCACGACGGTGCACGACTATCTCGGTTACGGATATCTTGCGGGGCAGGTAGTCCACGGATTTTCTGGATGCGTAAGGTGCATGGATGACACAACGTATCGCCAGCTAGATAGAGATCCCGGGTCTTCGAAAACCGTGTTCATGGGACATCGAAGGTGGCTTTGCGACGATGACCCGTGGAGGAAACGCAAGGATCTGTTCGATGGTGAAACCGAACCCCGAAAACGCCCGTGTACGAGGAGCGGCGAGGAAATAGACAAGCTGTTGAAAAATTGGAAAGATTGCCCACTGCCGGGAAAGAAGCAAAAGGCGCAAGAGACGGGAAAGAAGTGAAAGGCGCCAGAGCCGCTGCTGAAGGTATGGAAAACGAGGTCTGTTTTCTGGGACTTGCCGTACTGGAAGATCCACCGTGTGCCTCACAGCCTTGATGTCATGCATATCATGAAGAACGTGTGCGAGAGCCTGCTTGGTACCCTGCTCGACATGCCAAAGAGGACCAAAGATGGGCCGAAAGCAAGGGTAGACTTGAAATCAATGGGCATCAGGCAGGAGCTTCATGCTAATGATGATGATGATGATGATGATGATGATGATGATGATGATGATGATGATGATGATGATGATGATGATGAGGCGAAGCAGGACACAAAAAGTTGTCGCAAAGGCAAAAAGGCCAAGAAGACCGGAATGACTACCCTCCCGCGTGCTTCACTCTAAGTCAGGAGGAGATCGAGCAGTTTTTCACCTGCCTCCTAGGAGTAAAACTTCCTTACGGTTACGCGGGGAAGATAAGCAGATACCTAGACCCAGCGAAGCAGAAGTTCAGTGGGATGAAGTCTCACGACTGTCACGTGCTGATGACGCAGGTACTTCCAGTTGCAATCCGTGGGATGATGGACGCGCACGTCCGTGAAACGCTATTTGGCCTATGCAACTTTTTCGACGTCATCTCTCGGAAGTCGATTAGCGTGAGGCAACTCAGAAGGCTACAGGAAGAGATCGTGGTGATACTATGCGAGCTTCAGATGTACTTCCCGCCGCATTCTTCGACGTTATGGTGCATCTGCCGGTCCATATAGTGGAGGATATCATCCAACTCGGGCTGACGTTCCTGCACAGCATGATGTCGTTCGAAAGGATGAATGGTGTCATCAAAGGATATGTTCGCAACATGTCACGTCCAGAGGGAAGTATAGCCAGGGGCTTTCTGACCAAAGAGTGCATCTCCTACTGCATGAATTATCTAGGCATCGAGAACCCCGTTGGTCTGCCCGTCAACAGGCACCTCGGCAGGCTCGCTGGATGGGGTCACCGTGAGGGTCGCCGCGAAATGCATGTCGACTTAGAGGGTCGACTGGCTGACTTTGAAAGAGCAAACCTAGTCGCGCTACAACACATAGACGTGGTTGATCCTTGGGTGGTAGAGCACAAAACCTTTATTAAGAAGACGTACAATGACCGAGGCCAACAGAGGACGGACGAAGATATAATCAAAGAGCACAACTCATGTTTCACGCGTTGGTTCAAGCAGAAGCTTCTGTCGTACCCTTTACATGAGGATTCTTCCGTGGAAGAACAACTCATATTCGCCTTGTCACAGGGCACCGAGCACAACCTGATGACCTATGAGGCGGACGATATCAACGGCTACACATTCTACACCGAGGCCAAGGACATGAAGAGCGATGGTTATCAGAACTCCGGGGTAACGATGGAATCCTACACCGGTAATGACAAGGATAGATACTACGGAAGGATCGAGGAGATCTGGGAGCTGAGCTACGCTGGAGAGAAGGTCCCGATGTTCCGTGTCAGATGGGTGAAGAGCGTCCTAAAAGAAGACCGGTATTTCACCACCATGGTTATACCCGAATCCAAATCCAAGACAGCGGGCGCAAACGTCACCGCGAAAAATGAGCCATGGGTACTGGCTTCCCAAGTTGACCAATGCTTCTTCATTACCGACCCGTCAAAGCCCAGTCATGTTGTCGTGAGGAGAGGCAAAAGGAAGATCATCGGAATGGATGGAGTAGCCAATGAGTAAGACTTCGACAAGTACGGCGACCCGAGGATCGAACATGACGATGATGATGAAGTAGCAGCATACACCACAAGAAGAAGCAGGACCACCCTACCTAAAGGACGTCCGTTCCACAGAAGAACTCCATTTGCGAAAAAGAAGGGCAAGAAGATTGTGAACAGATAGCTAGCTAAGATCGATTGTATTTAAATCGTAGCCTTCATTTCTCGATTGTATTTCATGGGCACTTTTTGAACTATCATGAATATTTTTAAATTTCATGGACACTCGATCTCGATCCCCCTCCATCTCGATCGCTATCCCACCTCGCCAGATCCGGTCCCCCTCGCCGCCGAGCACCCCGCGGTCCACCGGCCGCCGCCACCGACCCCCCGCACCCTCGATTCCCCTACTCAACCGCCGCCGCCGACCCCACGCACCCCTCCCCTAATCAACCGCCGCCGCCGACCCCCCGCACCCCTCCCCTACTCAATCGTCGCCGCCGACCCCCCGCACCGCTCCCCTACTCAACCGCCGCCGCCGACCCCCCGCACCCCCCGCACCCTCCCCCGCTCCACCGGCATTACTGTTTGATGATATTTTTTAAAAAAATATTACTGTCTTATAAAAAAAATATTACTGTTATGATTTAAACAAGTTTGAACATATTTAAACACAAATAAGTATCAAACAGCATTTTAAATGAAAAAAAATTGTGGAGCCTGGGAATCGAACCCCGGACCTCCTGGTGTGAGAACTGGCTGCTGACCAATCGAGCTAGTAGAGGGAGCTTGATGTGGATCAGGTCAGGTGGAAGATAACCTGTTGGCTCACGCAGAAATAAAAAAAATACTAATGGCGCACCAGGGCGAGGTGCGCCATTAGTATGGATGTACGTATGGCGCACCGAGGTGTGGTGCGCCATTAGTATTGTGCCGCCCTCGATCTCCTTCCCCTCGACGCTGCCCCTCTCCGGCCCAAACCTATCCCCTCTCTCTCCCTCGCCCTCGCCCTCGATCCCCTTCCCCTTGACGCTGCCCCGCCGCCTCGACGCCACTGCCCCGCCGCCTCGATACCGCCCCGACGCCGCCTCGACACCTCGACGCCCGCCTCGCTCCTCCTCCGGCGCCTCTCCGCCCAGCCCAAGCCCAAGGCCGCTCCGCCTCCACCTCCTCCGCATCCGCCGTCGGACGAGGGCGCCGCAGTGTGGGCCCGTCGCGTGGCCGCGCTCTCGCTGCTGGGGCTCACCGGCGCCGTCGCCGCCAGTGCCTTCAGCGAACTCATCGTCCGCAGCAAAGGATCCCCTCCACCGCCCACAGCCAAGGAGTCGAGTCGACCGCCGCCGAGGAGCCGCGTCGCCAACCGCCAGCGTGGAGTCGACCGTCGTCGAACAACACCGCCGTACTTCCTCAAGATCCAGGGCGCTGCAGGTAAGATTCAGGGCACTATAGGGAACATATTTTTAACTGAATTTTCATGTTTTCTCAGTCTGAATCTACATGATGTTTTATTGTTTAAGCCTGTGCTAGCTTGTGATTTATCATGCAGTAAACCGTAGCTAATCATCTTTAGCTAGCTGTGGTGTTTTGAACGTAGTATGTCTAATTTGAATCTTGCTTAACGCAACTGAACCTTACTACTAGACTAGAGCTTAACACTGTTCTAGCTTACTCCTTCAGTTGACCTACACCTGACCTGACTATTCAGATTGGGATTTCAACTGACCCAAACTACACCTATCTGACATAGACACAGAGGACGACTCTGCCAATTTGTCTGCAAATTCTTCAGTTTGCACCAACCGGTGGACGGAGGCTAGAGATGGGCCACCTGTCTGTCTTTGCCAGTAGATAAGAGTTGAACCTCAGTTCATGCACAAGAGTCTCAGCTAATAGTAGGAATCAAATTAAAAAAAGAGGGAAGTACACAAGAGTCTCAGCTAACAGTAGTTATCAAATTAAAATTCTAACTGACACTGTGACATGAATAGAACGAACCAAGAAGCATAGAACTGTAATAATAAGGCTCGAAGCAGAGACTGCTAGTAGTAGTACCTGTAAATGGATTTGGTTGTAATAGAAATGACATTTTATCTACTCAAACTCATTATATTGGAATTATTTGAAGATGTGTGGTGTTAGCCTATCAGTAATAATTATGTGTTAGTGTGAGTTTATTCTTCCTGTGAGCATTCTAATTTTATTTCTCTGGATTCAAGCAATGGGTTTGGACTTGCAAGATTCAGTTCACAAGTACTTGTGGGCTTTGGCTTTTAGCCTAGTGAGGTCTCTTACTTGTGACAGTTCAGTTGTCAGTGTAATATGTTAGAAACTGCTACTATGTCTCTAGAAGAATCATCACTCTTTACACACTTATTAGAAACCCGTTTATTTCATCTGGTGAGACTTGTCTGTCTTCAGGCTCAACTGCCGCAGGGCTGTTAGACATGAGCAGCCGCCAACTAATTCTGCTCCTGGTGTTCCCCACTTGCAGTTAATAAGAAAGTATTTTGGTTTTGCAAGATTCTGTGTTTTACTACTAGCACAATTATGCATTGTCTTGTGTCTGCTCAGAACACGAATGACCTTCCTTTAATTGGCACACCCTTTGTTCCTCTTCACATGAATGATACTGCTTGGAGATGCATATATTGTTTCACCTCTTCACATGCCAATGTATTTTCCATGTTGTGATGGAGGCCTTTTTTGCCTTGTCCACCCGAGAGGCCCTTGAGTTTGCTGGAATGTCGATTAACTTCCGTTCCAGCAAATTCGGGTACTCCATATGTCCTATTTTCAGCAAAGGTCATGCTGAAATTTTCCGTGAATTTTAGCATGACTTTGCTTAAAATAGGACATATGGGGTACTTCTGACTAATGATGAAAGCTTAGGCTTTTAGGGTGCCTCGGCGTCGAAAAACCCTCAATGATAAAAGCTTAGCTTTTAGGATGCCTCGGTGTCGAGAAACCCTAAACAATAACCAATTTTTTGACCAAACTTTGTTCCTATTTAGAGAGAAACATGGCCAACAACGATGAGGCCGGGGGTTCGGGCGGCAAGGCATTCTGGGAGCTGTCCCGGGAGATGGAGGACCAACCTCAGTTGTATGAGGACGCCGCCTTCCCCACCGATCCTGAGACCACTGATGGTACCGCCGAGGATGACCCCACTGATGCCAGCACTGATGGTGCCGCCGAGGATGCCACCACTGATGATGGAGGCGCACGCACAGATGGCAGCCAACCGAAGAGGCAGCGGAAGGATCGGCGCCCGATCGTGCTCCTCACCTTCAAGGAGGAAGTTACTGAAGTGGACTCCAACGGGAATCCAACGGCACCTGAACGAATAGTCAAGGGGTACTCGCTTCAGCTCGGGTGCATTCTCGGGAGCACCGTCTCGATCAACACCGAGAACCTGAGGCATCCTGACCGAGGGAATTTGCGCAACCTCCTCTTCACGAAGCTGCACGAACGATACAAGTTCCCCGCTGAATTTGCAAACACAAGCCTCAAAGGGAATAAAGTGAACAATGCTGCCCTCACGAAGATGAGAAAGGCCCCGTCTACTTGGAAAAGCAATGTGAAGAGAATGATCGAGAAAGGTGAGAGTTATGAGAAGATCAAAGAGGAAAATCCTTCGATCACCGAAGATGACTACAACGACTTCAAGATCAATTGCTCGAGCACCGCAAACTCCCAATCAAGTTAGTGGGGGAAACAAATGCGGGAGCTGAACATAGGGGAACACACACTCGGTCCCAGCGGTTACAGAGTGGCGGAGCCTATATGGGACAAGGAGGAGGCGGACCGTGCCGAGCAAGGCCTACCGCCCCTCTTCGATAAATACGGTGACAAGCAGACCAGGAACTTTGTCAGGGCCCGGTACAAGAAGGACCCGAAAACAAAGGAGCTTACCACGGATCCGAAGACCAGGAAGCTTGAGCTTGTTCTGGTAAGGAATACACCCCCGCGTAATTAGCTCCATATGGTTGCATTCTAATTAATGAAGCCAAATTTCTAAATGGTTCACCTTCCTTCCGCAGGCGACTGAAAGCAGTAGCACGAGGTCGACTAAGAGCAACCCTTGGGACACCACTCTAAATAGGGCGTTGAATGTAATGAAGAACAAGGATAAGCTCAGTAAGCCGACGTCAGCTGGTCGTGTGGCCGGCAAAGGCTTGTCAACAAAATGGGGGTCATACTATACCGCTGGTGTGCGGAAGGAGAAAAAGACCAGCTCGAAAAGCCAGGCGCGCGAGGTTCAAGAACTCAAGGCACAGGTGGCGTGGATTCCGGAGATTGTCCAAGAGCAAGTGGAACAACGACTCGGAGCGACGATCACCGCCATTGTGCCTACCTTGATCTCTGGGTTGAGTGCGTGGATTGCGGGTGACCAACAGGGACCGCCCCCGATTCCTAGCTTCACGGCCAGCAACTCACATAATGCAATGGCGGGGCCATTGGTGCCTCCGGCGGAGGCGGCATTGGTGTCTTCGATGCCGGCACGGGAGCTTAATGCACCCGGGTGTACGCCGGTCGGCACCTCTGCAGCAAGCGGCCCCTCCGTCAACTGCACGCCCGCCGTTGGCGGTGCCTCGACATTAGCCGAGCTCGACGCCATCATCACGGTAACTAATTATGCCTCTCTCGGCCGAGGACTTCATCTCCTTGCCTTTGACTGGGCATCCCTGACGCCCTACATGTTTTCGCAGGGCACCGCCGACGTTCCGTGCACTCTCCTGCACTTCGTGAATAATGAGTTGGTCGATGTTGCCAAGGGCAAAATCGTTCAACCGGGCAACCCCTTGTTCCACGGTACCCAGATGCCACCCAACTTGTTTAGGGTTCAACTGGTTCGGGTGCTGCCAGGCTGCGATGAGTTGTTACCTCCGAGTCGACCCGTCGGGGCCAACGATGATGACGTGATGACCCTCAGCACCTGCCTGAGCTGGCCCCTGCTTTGGCCGAAGAGCCAGATTCATTTGGGGGCGGGGGACACCACCCCAAAGACAACACCGCCAGTCGTGCTGGCGCCAAGTCGGCCCCATGGCAAGACCGCCGCAACGGTGCCGGACATCCCTATGCCACTAGATCCAAACATGCATATGGCACAGGATCAGAACGACGATGACGACGATACATTTCGCAATGTCGATCAGTACTTTGCCGATCATGGGTACGATGGCGACTTCATGGGGCCTCCTTCTCAAGAACCCAACCCAACAAAAGACATGTGCGATCTAGCTGGTACCGCGGAGAAGCCAAGTTGCAACAGGCGTCGTCTGGCGTTCAGCTCTCAGGAGACGCCTCCAGCTACCGACTTCACCGAGCCTCAGATAGGCGAGGTGCGAAATATTATCAGCCCCAACACACTCAAGAAGGCGGTCTGTGAGCAGAACTTGGTCCCATTACAGGAGAAGAAGAAGGCACTCAAAAGAAAGACTAAGAAGGGTGCGAGCCAGCCGGCACCGAGTACGATCCGTGCTCAGGACGGGCCACCTTCGCCTAAGGATACCTCGAGGAGGGTGCATGTAGCGGGTAGGGCGATGCTACCGACAAATATGCTCAATGCTGCAACCGGTGCTATGCGGAGTCTGCATGACAGTGTTCTTTCTTTGGAGAAGCGGCGTCTCAGAGAGAAGGATGTGGCATACCCAGTTTTCGCGGCCAAGGTGCCAGAGGGCAAGGGCTTTGTGGATAACTCCATCGGGTGTACGATCGTCCTGCGGTTTGATGACATCCACGCTATGTTGAACCTTCATCCGCTGCACTACACCTTCATTCGGCTATTTTCGCTGAGTATGGAGATGCGGATCATTCGCGACAAGACCCCGGACATCGTGATAGTCGACCCCTTCTACATGCATGCCAAGATCTTGGGCAGCGCTGGGGACCGGCAAGTCGCGAGTTCTTACCTCGAAGGCATCATTCTGGCAAACCAAGATAAGGATAACTTCCTCGTGCCTTACTTTCCCGAGTAAGTCCTCCCCTCAACCGGCCCGTAACATATGAATTCTTAGATTTCGATCGTTTTTCTTTTAACATTCCGTGTTTTCTGCAGTGACACACATTGCACGCTCATCCTCCTAAGCCCCAAATATTCCATGGCCACGTATTTCGACCCGGACCGTCAGTCGAACGTAGACTACACAAATGTCAAGAAGGTTCTTGATGATGTTATCCCCGGCTACGCCAAATCTGGAGGCACCTTCACCAAGCCTATTCGTAAGTACGGGAAGCACGTGTTCTCCCACAATACGACGTTCTGCTGTGTCAAGCAGCCGCCTGGCGGTCAGAAGGGTGCCTACTACGCCATCCATCACATGCGGGCGATCGTACGGGACCATCATCAACTTCTGCTATCGAGTAAACTCAAAGATTGGGTAAAGAGCGTGTCGGCAATCCAGGACGCGGACCTCCGACAAGAAATCTTTCGCATCCAGTCGGAGTTTGCGGAAATCATCCATCAAGATGTCCTTCGTACCTCGGGGCAGTTCTACCTCAACAATCAACCGTCCAACAGTGACATCGACACAATGCTACAAATGCAGGCTGACAACAACCGTTATTTCATGACTCCCACGATAGACGGCGGCTTCATCCACGCTCCGGTCCCTTGAGTCGAGTTGAAAGCAGTGATGCTGTGTCAAGTTTTGAAACATCGATTGGCTCGTGTTGTAATTAAACTTTAATGAACTTGTAGTATGTCTCTTTGGTTTTGAGAGTCGTTCAACTTAGATGTAATCGATGCTATTAATGTCTTGCTTTTCTCTTCCGATCGTTCTGTTGCATACTTATATATTGCTTATGTATTGTCTGTGAATTGGTACTAACGTTTCGTTTGGCTAGTGCATAGCGATGCCGACGTATGTCGTGTACAAGGGTAAGGTTCCCGGAGTCTACGACGACTGGGAGGAGTGTCGGAGACAGGTTCACCGATTCAGCGGTAATAGTTATAAAGGGTACACCACTAGGACCGAGGCTGAATCTAGATACGCCCGCTATCTAGCGGGAGAGGGGATGGAGTGTTGGAGGAACCAGATGAAGACGAGTTTCATCGTGATGATGCTCATCGTGATGACCGCAACTCTCTTCTATGTGATGGTAGTTTAGATGATCGATATCGACTTGTAATGTGAAGACAAACTCGCTACTCGCGGTCTCGAGACTTGTAATATAATGTTCTATCTTTGTTCGGTCTTTTCAATTCGGAGACTAATATGATGAATTGTATTCGTAGACTAATATGATGAATTGTATTCAAAGACTAATCTTCTATTGTATTCGATGAATCTGTTGTTGATGTGTGCTGTCTATATTTTGTCCAATTATACATTTTGTAACCTGTGCAAAAAACAGAAAATAAAAAATAAAAAAACCTAATATTCATACTAATGGCGCATCACATCACAGTGCGCCATTAGTATGACAAAGTATACTAATGGCGCATCATTAAACAGTGCGCCATTAATATGCCGAGGTTACTAATGGCGCATCTTGTTGCTGTGCGCCATTAGTATGCCAGAGCACCTGGGTATACATGGCCCCTGGGAGGCATACTAATGGCGCACTTCTGTATACACTAATGGCGCATCAGAGGTGCGCCATTAGTATACCAGATACTAATGGCGCACCAGTGGTGCGCCATTAGTAAAATATACTAATGGCGTGGCACTAATGGCGCACCACTAATGCGCCATTAATGGCCAAATTAGGTGCGCCATTAGTAGGCCTTTTCCTAGTAGTGTTTCGATAAGAGTGTCGAACCCAACGAGGAGCTAAAGGTAGAAAAAATACTCTCTCAAGTCCTATCGGCCACTGATATGACTCTACGCACGTTTGACGTTCACTTTACCTAGAACAAGTATGAAACTAGAAGTACTTTGTAGGTGTTGTAAGATAGACTTGCAAGATAATAAAGAACACGTAAATATAAACTAGGGGATGTTTAGATAAAGAAGCAATAAATTAATTATAGCGAGTATGAAAAAGTGGTGGTAGGAGTTGTGGAGTTGTCCCTAAGCAATTGCCTATGTTACTAGACCGGTAATCAATATTGCAATTCTATTTGAGGGAGAGGCATAAGCTAACATACTTTCTCTACTTGGATCATATGCACTTATGATTGGAACTCTTGCAAGCATCCGCAACTGAACATTAAGGTAAAACCCAACCATAGCATTAAAGTATCAAGTCCCCTTTATCCCATACGCAAACAACCTACTTATAAGGGTATGTGCTTCTGTCACTCACGCCACCCACCATAAGCAAATCATAAACATATTGCAAACCCTATAGCGGGATCCCTCACGCTTGCGCGACACAGAGAGCACCATAGGACAGCACCAATAATAAAACATGCAACTCAAACCAATCATAGCAATTCATCATTCACCGATAGGACAATGAAAATCTACTCAGACATCATAGGATGGCAACACATCATTGGATAATAATATGAAGCATAAAGCACCATGTTCAAGTAGAGGGTACAGCGGGTTGCGGGAGAGTGGACCGCTGAATATAGACGGGGGAAGGTGTTGGAGATGTTGGTGAAGATGGCGGAGGTGTTGGTGAAGATCGCGGTGATGATGATGGCCCCCGGCAGCGCTCCGGCGCCACCCGAAGCAAGGGGGAGAGAGCCCCCCCTTCTTCGTCTTCTTCCTTGACCTCCTCCCTAGATGGGAGAAGGGTTTCCCCTCTGGTCCTTGGCTCCCATGGCTTGGGAGGGGCAAGAGCCCCTCCGAGATTGGATCTATCTCTCTGTTTCTGCGTTCTCAAATCCTTCCCCTTCACCGTTTCTTTTATATCCGGAGATCCGTTACTGCGATTGGGGTGAATCTTTCGCCCAGATTTTTCTCATGAAATTAGCTTTCTTGCGGCAAAAGAAGAGCGTCAACCGCCTTACGGGTGGCCCACGAGAGTTCCAGGCGAGCCCAGGGGAAGGGCGCGCCCCCTGTCTCGTGGCCACCTCGGGCACCGTTTCGCATTGATTCTTCCTCCGGAAAATCCCAAATATTCCAAAATAATTATCCATCCGTTTTTATCCCGTTTGGATTCCGTTTCATATGGGGTTTCTGCAAAACATAAAACATGCAACAGACAGGAACTAGCACTGGACACTGGATCAATATGTTAGTCCCAAAAATAGTATAAAAAGTTGCCAAAACTATATGGAAGTTGAATAATATTGGCATGATCAAAAATTATAGATACGACGGAGATGTATCAGCATCCCCAAGATTAATTCCTGCTCGTCCCCGCGTAGGTAAATGATAAAAAAGATAATTTTTGATGTGGAATGCTACCTAGCATAATCTTGATCATGTATCTAATCATGGCATGAATATTAAGACATGAGTGATTCAAAGCAATAGTCTATTAGTTGACATAAGAACAATAATACTTAGGGCATCCCAACAAACAATCATGTCTTTCAAAACATCAATGCTTCAGAACCTTATCACTACAAAATCATATAGTCTGGTATGCTCCCTTTTCTTAACACAAGGTACCCCTCATGCCTATCCCGGTGTCAGCCAAGCAATTTTTTCATACTTTAGTATTCTCAAAAAATTTCAACCTTCACGCAATACATGAGCGTGAGCCATTGATATAGCACTATGGGTGGAATAGAATATGATGGTGGAGGTTATGTGGAGAAGACAAAAAGGGAGAAAGTCTCACACCGACACGGCTAATCAACGGGCTATGGAGATGCCCATCAATTTATGTCAATGTGAGGTATAGGGATTGCCATGCAACGGATGCACTAAGAGCTATAAGTGTATGAAAGCTCAAACTGAAACTAAGTGGGTGTGCATCCAACTTGCTTGCTCATGAAGACCTAGGGCATTTGAGGAAGCCCATCGTTAGAATATACAAGCCAAGTTCTATAATGAAAATTCCCACTAGTATATGAAAGTGATAACATAGGAGACTCTCTATATGAAGAACATGGTGCTACTCTGAAGCACAAGTGTGGTAAAAGGATAGTAACATTGCCCCTTTTCTTTTCTTCTTTTTTTCTTTTTTTCTTTTTTTTTCTTTTTTTGGGTGGGCTTCTTTGGCCCCCTTTTTTATTTAGGCTTCTTTGGCCTTTCCTTTTTTCCTTTTTTTCTTTTTTTTCATGGGGGCAATGCTCTATAATGATGATCATCACACTTTTATTTACTTACAACTCAATATTACAACTTGATACTAGAACAAAGATATGACTCTATATGAATGCTTCCGGCGGTGTACCGGGACGTGCAATGATCTAGCGTAGCAATGACATCAAAAAATGGACAAGCCATGAAAACATCATGCCAGCTATCTTACGATCATGCAAAGCAATATGACAATGAATGCTCAAGTCATGTATATGATGATGATGGAAGTTGCATGGCAATATATCTCGGAATGGCTATGGAAATGCCATGATAGGTAGGTATGGTGGCTGTTTTGAGAAAGATATAAGGAGGCTTATGTGTGATAGAGCGTATCGTATCATGGAGTTTCTATGCACCGACGAAGTTTGCACCAACTCTCGAGGTGAGAAAGGGCAATGCACGGTACCGAAGAGGCTAGCAATGATGGAAGGGTCATAGTGCGTATAATCCATGGACTCAACATTAGTCATAAAGAACTCACATACTTATTGCAAAAAATCATTAGCCCTTGAAACAAAGTACTACGCGCATGCTCCTAGGGGGAGGTTGGTAGGAGTTAACCATCGCGCGCCCCCGACCTTCATGCAAAGATAAACAATCAAAATACAATGCGCGCCAATTTGGTTACATAGTAGACCATACATGCATGCTTCGGGAATCACAAACCTTAACACCAACATCCTTAATAAACACAACCATCTACTAGTACCTCCCACATATTATCACCTCTATATCGCAAAACTATTGCAAGGAATCAAACATATCATATTCAGCGATGTACAAGTTTATGTAGGATTTTATGACTAACCATGTGAATGACCAATTCCTGTTATCTCTCTAAATAGATATAAGTGAAGAAAGAGAGCATTCTACAAATGACAGTTTTCTATGTGAAGAGAAACAGGCAATCCAAACTTCAAATGGTATAAGTGAAGCACATGAAGCATTCTATAAAGCCATACTCAAAAGATTTAAGTGAAGTGCAATGAGAATTCTATAAATCAACCAAGGACTATCTCATACCAGCATGGTGCATAAAAGAAAACTGAAAACTAAATGCAAAAGACGCTCCAAAACTTGCACATATCGCATGAACGAAACGAATAGGAAAACATACAGATAGTTGTTGAAGAAAGAGGGGATGCCTTCCGGGGCATCCCCAAGCTTAGACGCTTGAGTCTCCTTGAATATTTACTTGGGTTGCCTTGGGCATCCCCAAGCTTGAGCTCTTGCCTCTCTTCCTTTTCCTCATATCGAGACATCCTTGATTAGACACTTCATCCACACAAAACTTCAACAGAAAACTCGGTAAGATCCGTTAGTATAATTAAGCAAATCACTACTCTAAGTACTATTAGAAACCAGTTCATATTTTATTTTTTCATTGTGTTTACTTTAATATAGTTTTTCCATGGCTTAATCCACTGATATAAATTGATAGATTCATCAAAACAAGCAAACTATGCATCAAAAACAGAATCTGTCAAAAACAGTACTGTCTGTAGAAATCTGAACATTCACCATACTTCTGGTACCCCAAAAATTCTACAAAAATTAGGGAAAATAAAAAATTTGTACATAAAGGAAATTCAAAAGCAATCAGAACCATTTGACGTTCCACTTAAAAATTTAAAATCGCGCACTACAGCCAAAGTTTCTATCCTGCACCGTACAAACCAACAAGCATTGTAAACATCCTAAAGGCAAACCTTGGCACATTATTTTTATAATAAAATTTAATTGTACAAGGGGATAATTATTTTTGTTGAAAAGTTTCTATAATCAAGATTCACAAAGTTTCTGTGAGCATGAACAAAGTTCAAGGAGCTCTCCCACTTCAACAATGCTTGTCCCTCTCACTTTCACTTTCCTTTTTGAAAAGGTTTTAGGTTCCCCTCTTTATTTTTTTGTTTTTAGACTATATAAAAGCACTCAACAGAAATAAATGACTCTCTAAAACTTCCGGGTTGTCTCCCTGGCAGCGCTTTCTTTAAAGCCATTAAGCTAGGCATATAGTGCTCAAGTAACGAATCCACCCGGATCCCAAGGTATATCAATGACAATTTTAATTAACAATGATTTTAATTTAATAGTGAGAAAAAAGTAATAAATATCATGCAACAACAGATTCTAACTCTCTTCCTATGCATCGGCATGTTATAAAACAACAATTCATGCACAGAAAGTAAAGGCCAATGCATAGTATAAGCAGTTTCTTGCAATTTTATCATATTGGTAACATAAAAAGCCGGAGATATAGTTCCTATCTCATAATAATTGCAAGTAGGAGCAGCAAGCACATGCATATTATATCTATCAAAATTATCATGTGTAGTAGTAAAACGCAACCCATCAATATAATCCTTAATGAGCACAAACTTCTCCGATATAGTGTAGTTGGGAGAATTCAAAAAGATAATAGGACTATCATGCGTGGGTGCAATAGCCACAATTTCATGTTTAACATAAGGAACTATAGCAAGTTCATCTCCATAATCATGATTCATATTGGCATCTTGGCCACAAGCATAGCAAGCATCATCAAAAAGGGATGTTTGAAGAGAATCAACGGGATCATAGCAATCATCATAGCAATCATCCTTCGGTAAGCACGAAGGAGAATTAAACAATGTATGGTTTGAAGAGTTACTCCCATTAGAAGGTGGGCACGGGTGATCAATCCGCTCTTCCTCCTTTTGTTCTTCACTCTCCTCATCATCTTTTTCATCCAATGAGCTCACAGTTTCATCAATTTCTTCTTCCATGGCTTCCTGCAAAATATTAGTCTCTTCTTGGACAGCAGAGAATTTCTCAATATATAGTTTAACATAGGCATTAGAAGCATAATTATCATAACAATATTCATGTATGGCAAAATTTTTAGATTTGTAAAGAGTAGCATCATACTTTTCAATCAAAGAAGCAATTTCATAAGCACCCTTAAAAGCAACAAATTCTTTAATTTGTTGAACATCATAGTAATTATAAACACCCTTAGCATATGAAGATACGATTCCATTATCAATAAACTCACATTGGTAGGGAAGGTGTTTCTTAGGGTTTTCAGAACAACAAGTAATATCATATATTTCACATAAATTCCAAGCATAGCATTGCAAACGATGAATTTGATCCAGTAAAAGTTTCCCCTTTTTAGATATACAGTGTCACACATAACAAGCATGCTCATCTAAGGATTTGCCCTCAACTAAGCTAGTTGGGGTTTCAGCACGAGCACAAAGGGATCGAAGATGATCCAAGTAAAAAGCTTCAGGAGTGTGATAGATTTTGAGTGGTTCTTCAACCATTGGTTCAGTAGGTACAACTAATTTTTTTTGGTATTTTGTGTTTCCTACCCATAACTAAAGATATAAAACAACTAAGAACAGCACATAAAAATTACTTAGTGATAAAGCAAACAAGCACACACGAGAATATTCACCCCACGCTATGACTCCCCGGCAATGGCGCCAGAAAAAGGTCTTGATAACCCGCAAGTATACGGGATAGTTGTAGCCTCTTTCAATAAGTAAGAGTGTCAAACCCAACAAGGAGATAAAGGTAGAACAAATACTCTCTCAAGTCCTATCAGCCACTGATACGACTCTACGCACGCTTGACGTTCGCTTTACCTAGAACAAGTATGAAACTAGAAGTACTTTGTAGGAGTTGTAAGATAGACTTGCAAGATAATAAAGAACACGTAAATATAAACTAAGGGATGTTTAGATAAAGAAGTAATAAAGTAAATATAGCGAGTATGGAAAAGTGGTGGTAGGAGTTGTGGAATTGTCCCTAAGCAATTGACTATGTTACTAGACCGGTAATCACTATTGCAATTCTATTTGAGGGAGAGGCATAAGCTAACATGCTTTTGATACGTCTCCAACGTATCTATAATTTTTGATTGTTCCATGCTATTATATTACCTCTTTTGGATGTTTATGGGCTTTATTTTACACATTTATATCATTTTTGGGACTAACCTACTAACCGGAGGCCCAGCCCATATTGCTGTTTTTTTGCCTTTTCAGTATTTCGAAGAAAAGGAATATCAAACGGAGTCCAAACAGAATTAAACCTTCGGGGGCGTTATTTTTGGAACAAACCCGATCCGGAGAGCCTGAGTGCAAGTCAAGAAAGCTCCGAGGGCCCCATGAGATAAGAGGGCGCCCCTCCCCCCCTAGGACGCGCCCCCTGTCTCGTGGGCCCCTCGGGCGTCCACCGACGTACTTCTTCCTCCTATATATACCTACGTACCCCGAAAACATCGAGTAGCACCACAAAACACAATTTCCACCGTCGTAACCTTCTGTATCCGCGAGATCCCATCTTGGAGCCCTTGCCGGCACTTTGCCGGAGGGGAAAGCAACCACGGAGGGCCTCTACATCAACATCCTTGCCCCTCCGATGAGTTGTGAGTAGTTTACCACAGACCTACGGGTCCATAGTTATTAGCTAAATGACTTCTTCTCTCTTTTTGGATCTCAATACAATGTTCTCCCCTTCTCTTGTGGAGATCTATTCGATGTAATCTCTTTTTGCGGTGTGTTTGTCGAGATCCGAAGAATTGTGGGTTTATGATGAAGTTTATCTATGAATAATATTTGAATCTTCTCTGAATTCTTTTATGTATGATTGAGTTATCTTTGCAAGTCTCTTTGAATTATCAGTTTGGTTTGGCCTACTAGATTGATCTTTCTTGCCATGGGAGAAGTGCTTAGCTTTGGGTTCAATCTTGCGGTGTTCTTACCCAGTGACAGAAAGGGTTGCAAGACACGTATTGTATTGTTGCCATCGAGGATAACAAGATGGGGTTTATATCATATTGCATGTGTTTATCCCTCTACATCATGTCATCTTGCTTAACGCGTTGCTCTGTTCTGATGAACTTAATACTTTAGATGCATGCTGGATAGCGGTTGATGTGTGGAGTAATAGTAGTAGATGCAGGAAGGAGTCGGTCTACTTGTTTTGGACGTGATGCCTATATACATGATCATGCCTATATAATCTCATAACTATGCGCTTTTCTATAAATTGCTCGACAGTAATTTGTTCACCCATTGTAATACTTATGATATCTTGAGAGAAGCCTCTAGTGAAACCTATGGCCCCCGGGTCTATCTCTTCTCATATTTGCTTTCCATCTACCTTTATTTGCATCTTTACTTTTTGCATCTATATCAAAAACACCAAAAATATATTTATCTTATCATACTATCTTTATTAGATCTCACTTTCGCAAGTGGCCGTGAAGGGATTGAAAACCCCTTTATTGCGTTGGTTGTGAGTTCTCAGTTTGTTTGTGTAGGTGCGTGGGACTTTTGAGGACCCTCCCACTGGATTGATACCTTGGTTCTCAAAACTGAGGGAAATACTTACGCTACACTTTGCTGCATCACCCTCTCCTCTTTGAGGAAAACCAACGCAAGCTCAAGATGTAGCAAGAAGGATTTCTGGCGGCGTTGTTGTGGAGGTCTTCGCTCAAGTCCAGACATACCAAGTACCCATCACAAACCCATCTCCCTCGCATTTACATTATTTGCCATTTGCCTCTCATTTTCCTCTCCCCCACTTCACCCTTGCCATTTTATTCGCCCTCTCTTTCCCAATCTCCTCCTCTCCTTTCGCTTGCCGTTTTTTTGTTTGCTTGTGTGTTGGATTACTTGTTGCCATGGCACAAGATAATACCAAGTTGTGTGACTTCTCGAATACCAATAATAATGATTTCCTTAGTACTCCGATTGCTCCTCTTAATGATGTTGAGTCTTGTGAAATCAATACCGCTTTGCTGAATCTTGTTATGAAAGATCAATTCACCGGCCTTCCTAGTGAAGATGCCGCTACTCACCTAAAATTTTTTGTTGATTTGTGTGATATGCAAAAGAAGAAAGATACGGATAACAATATTGTCAAATTGAAGTTATTTCCGTTTTCACTTAGAGATCGAGCGAAAGTTTGGTTTTCGTCTTTGCCTAAAAATAGTATTGATTCTTGGAACAAGTGCAAAGATGCTTTTATCTCTAAGTATTTTCCTCCCGCTAAGATCATCACTCTTAGGAACGATATTATGAATTTTAAACAACTTGCTCATGAGCATGTTGCTCAATCTTGGGAAAGAATGAAATTGATGCTTCGCAATTGCCCTACTCATGGTTTGAATTTATGGATGATCATACAAAATTTTATGCTGGTTTGAACTTTGCTTCTAGAAATATCTTAGATTCGGCCGCGGGAGGCACCTTTATGGAAATCACGTTAGGAGATGCTACAAAATTGCTTGATAATATTATGGCTAATTATTCTCAATGGCACACCGAAAGATCTTCTAGTAAAAAAGTGCATGCTATAGAAGAAATTAATGTTTTGAGTGGAAAGATGGATGAACTTATGAAGATGGTTGCTACTAAAAATACTCCTCTTGATCCCAATGATATGCCTTTGTCTTCCTTGATTGAGAATAATAATGAATCTATGGATGTGAATTTTGTTTGTAGGAATAGTTTTGGAAACAATGCTTATAGAGGAAATTTCAATGCTAGACCGTTCCCTAGTAATCCCTCTAATAATTATGGAAATTCCTACAATAATTCTTATGGTAATTTTAATAATATGCCCTCTAATTTTGAGAATATTGTGAAAGAATTTATGATTTCTCAAAAGAATTTTAATGCCGTGCTTGAAGAAAAATTGCTCAAAGTTGATGATTTGGCTAGGAACGTTGATAGACTTTCGCTTGATGTTAATTCTCTTAAACTTGAATCTTCTTCTCCTAAGCATGATATCAATGAGTCTCTCAAAGTAATGAGAATTTCCATTGATGAGTGCAAGGAAAGAACCGCTAGATTGCGTGCTAAAAAAGAAAGCTTTATAAAAGCGTGTTCTTCTAGTTTCCACGAAAATAATGATGAGGAACTTAAAGTTATTGATGCGTCTCCGATTAGATCTATGTTTTGCAATATGAATTTTGATGATTATGGGAGTGATGATGAATCAACTTTGCCTAGAAGGCGTCCCAAAAATTCGGAGTCTTTAGATCTTAATGCTAAATTTGGTAAAAGTGAGATTGGAGAATCTTCAACTTCTAATAATGTTGAACTTACTATCTCGGATTTCAAGGAATTTGATTATGATAATTGCTCTTTAAAAGGTTGTATTTCCTTGTTGCAATCCGTTGTTAATTCTCCTCATGCTTATAGTCAAAATAAAGCTTTTACCAAACATATTGTTGATGCCTTGATGCAATCTTATGATGAAGAATTAATTTGGAAGTTTCTATACCTAGAAAACTTAATGATGAGTGGGAACCTACTATAAAGATTAAAATTAAAGATTATGAGTGTTTTGCTTTGTGTGACTTGGGTGCTAGTGTTTCCACGATTCCGAAAACTTTATGTGATATTCTAGGTTTCCATGATCTTGATGATTGCTCTTTAAATTTGCACCTTGTGGATTCCACCATTAAAAATCCTATGGGAAGGATCAATGATGTTCTCATTGTTGCAAATAGAAATTTGGTGCCCATAGATTTTATCGTTCTTGATATAGATTGCAATCTTTCTTGCCCTATTATTCTTGGTAGACCTTTCCTTAGAACGATTGGTGCGATTATTGATATGAAGGAAGGGGACATTAGATTCCAATTTCCATTAAAGAAAGGCATGAAGCACTTTCCAAGAAAGAAAGTTAGATTACCTTATGAATCTATCATGCGTGCTACTTATGAATTTAGTGCCAAAGATGGCACTCGTTAGATCTATCTTTGTTTTTATGCCTAGTTAGGGGCGTTAAACAATAGCGCTAGTTGGGATGCAACCCAATTTTCTTTATGTTTTTTGTTTTTGCTCCTGTTTAGTAATAACTAGCAAAGTGGCCCGCTCTTCGCTCGGGCTAGTACTTAATATAGTTAGATTCAAATTAGTTTGCATTTGCAAGTTCTTTGGGTTGGTCGTGGAGTGGTGATTTTAAGGATATAACCCCTTTAATGTTTTGGGGAAATCTCTAGAGCCTATGGTGTCACTTTTTTTTAGTGCTACGTGCTCTTAACCACTGGTTGACCCAATGTGGGTGCAGTGATGTGTGCATGGTACGCGGTTGGCTTGACAATACTGTTGAGGCATATTAAAGTTTATTATTTATAGTATATAGTGTTCCCGAGAAGTATCGTATGCATCAAATTTGCATGAATATGAGTTATTTTCTAATGATTATATTTTCTTGTTCATATTCCCATGAAGTATATGCTAGCATTGATTTATTTTTTATACAAATTGCAACACCAAAAATTACATAATTTACGCTAAATGTATGTATATGCATAGGTGTTTTTCTTGGATGATGTGCACCAAAAAATACATATTCCCATGAAGTATATTGTTTTTCTTATATGATCTACACTAATCGTAGGTGTTCTTCTATAATTAATAAATGATTTTTTGAACAATTCATAGTTGGTTACTTCTATTGTTTGCAATAAAATATATTTTTTGTACTTGAATGATTAGTTGGGCTTTTAGCCCAACAGGCTCACGCGGATGCACACAACATTCAGGCATCTCTCACACTTCACACAGACGCTGGTCTTGCCCGATCCCCTTTGCCCCGTTTCTCCTTTCGTTACTTCCTCCGTTGACTCCTGGGTTGCTGCGTCGGCTGATGTCCAGGTACTCATAGAGCATAGACACCATCATTTTATCCATGCACTCGCAGACGGATGCCACCGGCTAAATTCCAGCTACGCAAAGAGCAACGTTGGTGCTGTTGTTGATTCATTGTGCATGGATCACATCTCCCGTAGCCAGCTTGAATCCTAACTGAGTTCATCCTGAAGAAGCAGATTCGGAATTGATCCCTTGAAGATGGGTTTTTCTCCCTACAAAAAGAGATTGTGATTTGATAGTTTTTCTTTGTAGCTAGGAAGCGGCGAAGAGACGTTGGATCCCGAAGGAATACCGGTAGCGCTAGTGCAGAGACTCATAGCCACCACCGCTATGTGAGTTCGAGGATACTGGGGATGGCAGTTGCGTGTGTGTTTATTTTCTGAAGGGCGACGACTATGATCTTTATTCTAGAATTGAGCCTCGCGTATTTTCTTGGATAGCTTTAGTTTTTCCTTATAAAGGAAGGTTTTCCGGTAATCTTTTTTTAACAGCATGTAATCTTTATTTTTGGATTGAACCGCATAGCTGCAGTTTTTTTTCCTTTTTGAGATTGAGCCATCTTAGATCTAGCCGATTAATTGTCTTTCAAGTTACGGGTCTACCAAATTAACGACCCGATATTTCTAATTATTGAGGTAATTTCTAGCTTATTTCTCTTTTTTATTATTAATCCGTCGAGAACTTTTTTTTAAATAATAGATAGATGTACATGAGCCTATTTTATTTTGCTCTGGACAAAACATTATGTAGTTTGCTTTTTTCCCCTCCATCTATTTCTAAATATATTTTTGAGGGGTCCCTCTATTTCTTAATGGACGTGTCAATGATGGATGTGTATGTGAATTTTTTTCCTCCCTCTATTTCTTTTTCTTTTTAGAGGATCCTCCCTCTATATTTTTTACAATCTCCCTTTTTTTCTTTTTTTAACATCAGTACAGATGCAAGTACTCATACGTACGCTCATACAATCACCCCTATGCATGCACACACGCACAGCCTACCCCTATATATGGGCATCTCTGAGAGACTGAGCTGTCATGTCATCTTGAAATTTATGAAGTCACTATAGGCACCTCGTCATCGACGGGAACGTCTCCTCCCACTGAAAGCGCGTCGCCGGGAAATCCTGAAATAAATCCAGGAATAAGGAGAGCACCAGGATTTGAACCCTGGTGTGCTGTGGATACCACTGTCCCTCTAACAATCCAACCACAGGTTCGTTTGCATCACCCTCTATTTCTTAATGGACGTGCCAATCATGGCTCTGTACGTGTCTTTTATTCCAAAAAGTAGACATGTTTTTTTTTTTGAAGCTAAAGTAGACAGGATTGAACCGCACGTACATGATGGATGTGCATCGTGACTTTTGTTCCAAAAGATTAGCCAGGATTGAGCCACACGTAAAGGCTAAAGGATAGCTACAGTTTTTTCTTGATGAGATGGAACGGTCTTAGATCTGATCCATTAATTATGTCTTTTAAGTTATAGGTCCACCAAATCATTGACCCGATGTTTTTAATTATTGTGATAATTTCTAATTTTTTTTACCTTCAGCGTAAGTCCTTTTTGGTTAAGTGTTCAGCGCACGTCTTTTTTGTTATTTAGGTGGGTGCACGTCCTTTTTTGTTACATGCACACGTCATTTTAAAAGAAAATGAAATGCACATGTACTTTTTTTTTTGTTGAACTGAATGTGCACGTACTTTATATGCTAAGGCTTGTGTTTTTAGGAATGTCCTGCCTTAATGCATGTGTGGATATAGGAAAGAATTAGCCCATTATCACCGCAACTCTTTTTTAGGACGTGAATGCATGCATACATACATAGAGGAATTATCCCACACCACGTTACCCTTATTTTTTTAGGAAAGGCCAACGCCTGTTTTTTAGCACACTAATGCATGCTGACACATATGACGGAATCAGGCCACATCACGCTACCTTTATTTTCTTAGGAAAGCCTACGTCAGTTTTTTTTCTTAGCAAAACGTTTTTTCCTTATAATGGCTATGGTGGGTAATTTTTTTTGACTTAAAACAGATCTAATGGCTGTAAATGTTTAATATCTTAAATAAATGGTTGGATGTTTCTAATTTTTATGGGATTTTCTAGCCTATTTATATTTTTTGTGGTGAGCCCGTCAATCACTTTTTATATATAATAGATTCTTGCATCTACCTTCTGGTTAGATGTGTTTTTATCTTTTAATTAGTGTTTGTGCCAAGTAGAACCTATAGGATAACCTACGATGATAGTTGATTTGATTCTGCTGAAAAACAGAAACTTTGCACACACGAATATAATTTTGTTAAATCACAAGAACCTTCTTTTGCGTTGATTCTTTTTGCTGCTGTTCAATAGACAAAATTTCCATGACTTCCTATTTTCCTAGGATTTTTAGAGTTCCATAAGTTTGCGTTAGTTACAGATTGCTACAGACTGTTCTGTTTTTGACAGATTCTGTATTTCGTGTGTTGTTTGCTTATTTCAATGTATCTATGGCTAGTAAAATAGTTTATAAACCATAAAGAAGTTGGAATACAGTAGGTTTAACACCAATATAAATAAAGAATGAGTTCATTGTAGTACCTTATGTGGTGGTTTTGTTTCCTTTCACTAACGGAGCTTATAAGATTTCCTGTTGAGTTTTGTGTTGTGAAGTTTTCAAGTTTTGGGTAAAGCTTTTATGGACTATGGAATAAAGGGTGGCAAGAGCCTAAGCTTGGGGATGCCCGTGGCACCCCAAGATATTCAAGAATAGCCAAAATCCTAAGCTTGGGGATGCCCCGGGAAGGCATCCCCTCTTTCGTCTTCGTTCATTGGTAACTTTACTTGGAGCTATATTTTTATTCGCCACATGATATGTGTTTTGCTTGGAGCGTCGTGTATTATATTAGTCTTTGCTAGTCTCTCATGCTTCACTTATATTATTTTGAGAGACTTTTAGAACATCATGGTATTTGCTATTATCATAAAGTTGGTCCTAGAATGATGAGCATCCAAGTTGGGTATAATAAGAACTATCATAGAAAAGTGAATTGGATTCTATGATCAATTTGATGCTTGATAATTGTTTTGAGATATGGAGGTAGTGATATTAAAGTCATGCTAGTTGGGTGATTATGAATATAAAGAATGCTTGTGTTGAAGCTTGTGACTCCCGTAGCATGCACGTATGGTGAACCGCTTTGTGATGAAGTTGGGGCACAGTTTTATTTATTGATTGTCTTCCTTATGAGTGGCGGTCGGGGACGAGCGATGGTCTTTTCCTACCAATCTATCCCCCTAGGAGCATGCGCGTACTACTTTGGTTTTTGATGACTTCTAAATTTTTGCAACAAGTATATGAGTTCTTTTGCTTAATGTTAAGTCCATGGATTATACGCACTCTTTCACCCTTCCACCATTGCTAGCCTCTCTTGTACCGTGCAATTTTCGCCGGTACCATACACCCACCATACTCCTTCCTCAAAACAGCCACCATACCTACCTATTATGGCATTTCCGTAGCCATTCCGAGATATATTTCCATGCAACTTTCCACCGTTCCGTTCATATGACACGCATTACTTTTGTCATATTGCTTTTTGCATGATCATGTAGTTGACACTGTATTTGTGGCAAGGCCACCTTCATAATTTTCATACATGTCGCTCTTGATTCATTGCATATCCCGGTACACCGCCGGAGGCATTCATATAGAGTCATATCTTGTTCTAGCTTTGAGTTGTAAATCCATAAAAGTGTGATGATCTTCATTATTAGAGCATTGTCCTAGTGAGGAAAGGATGATGAAGACTATGATTCCCCCACAAGTCGGGATGAGACTTCGGACTTTACAAAAAGAAAAAAAAAGAAAGGCCAAAGAAAAAAAAGAAAAAAAAGGAGAAAAATAAAAAATAAAAAATAAAATGAGAGAAAAAGAGAGAAGAGACAATGCTACTATCTCTTTTCCACACTTGTGCTTCAAAATAGCACCATGATCTTCATGATAGAGAGTCTCATATGTTGTCACTTTCATATACTAGTGGGAATTTTTCATTATAGAACTTGGCTTGTATATTCCAATGATGGGCCTCCTCAAAAGTGCCCTAGGTCTTCGTGATCAAGCAAGTTGGATGCACCCCACTTAGTTTCTTTTGTTGAGCTTTCATATATTTATAGCTCTAGTGCATCCATTGCATGGCAATCCCTACTCACTCACATTGATATCTATTAATGGGCATCTGCATAGCCCATTGATACGCCTAGTTGATGTGAGACTATCTTCTCCTTTTTGTCTTCTCCACAACCACCCTTCTATTCCATATATAGTGCTATGTCCATGGCTCACGCTCATGTATTGCGTGAAAGTTAAAAAAGTTTGAGATTATTAAAGTATGAAACAATTGCTTGGCTTGTCATCGGGGTTGTGCATGATTAAATACTTTGTGTGATGAAGATAGAGCATAGCCAGACTATATGATTTTGTAGGGATAGCTTTCTTTAGCCATGTTATTTTGAGACGACATGATTACTTTGATTTGTATGCTTGAAGTATTACTATTTCTTATGTCAATATAAACTTTATTTTGTATTCACTTGGGTCTGAACATTCATTCCACAATAAAGAAAATTACATTATTAATTATGCTAGGTAGCATTCCACATCAAAAATTCTCTTTTTATCATTTACCTACTCGAGGACGAGCAGGAATTAAGCTTGGGGATGCTTGATACGTCTCCAACGTATATATAATTTTTGATTGTTCCATGCTATTATATTACCTCTTTTGGATGTTTATGGGCTTTATTTTACACATTTATATCATTTTTGGGACTAACCTACTAACCGGAGGCCCAGCCCATATTGCTGGTTTTTTGCCTATTCAGTATTTCGAAGAAAAGAAATATCAAACGGAGTCCAAATGGAATGAAACCTTCGGGAGCATTATTTTTGCAACAAATCTGATCCGGAGAGCCTGGAGTGCAAGTCAAGAAAGCTCCAAGGGCCCCACGAGATAGGAGGGCGCCCCCCTGTAGGGCGCGCCCCCTGTCTCGTGGGCCCCTCGAGCATCCACCGACATACTTCTTCCTCCTATATATACCTACGTACCCGAAAACATCCAGGAGCACCACGAAACACAATTTCCAATGCCGTAACCTTCTGTATCCGCGAGATCCCATCTTGGAGCCCTTGCCGGCACTTTGCCGGAGGGGGAAGCAACCATGGAGGGCCTCTACATCAACATCCTTGCCCCTCCGATGAGTTGTGAGTAGTTTACCACAGACCTACGGGTCCATAGTTATTAGCTAGATGGCTTCTTCTCTCTTTTTGGATCTCAATACAATGTTCTCCCCCTCTCTTGTGGAGATCTATTCGATGTAATCTCTTTTTGCAGTGTGTTTGTCGAGATCCGATGAATTGTGGGTTTATGATCAAGTTTATCTATGAATAATATTTGAATCTTCTCTGAATTCTTTTATGTATGATTGAGTTATCTTTGCAAGTCTCTTTGAATTATCAGTTTGGTTTGGCCTACTAGATTGATCTTAGCTTTGGGTTCAATCTTGCGGTGTTCTTACCCAGTGACAGAAAGGGTTGCAAGACAGGTATTGTATTGTTGCCATCGAGGATAACAAGATGGGGTTTATATCATATTGCATGTGTTTATCCCTCTACATCATGTCATCTTGCTTAATGCGTTGCTCTGTTCTTATGAACTTAATCTGTAGATGCATGCTGGATAGCGGTCGATGTGTGGAGTAATAGTAGTAGATGCAGGCAGGAGTCGGTCTACTTGTTTTGGACGTGATGCCTATATACATGATCATGCCTAGATAATCTCATAACTATGCGCTTTTCTATCAATTGCTCGATAGTAATTTGTTCACCCACCATAATACTTATGGTATCTTGAGAGAAGCCTCTTGTGAAACCTATGGCCCCAGGGTCTATCTCTTATCATATTTGCTTTCCATATACCTTTATTTGCATCTTTCCTTTTTGCATATATATCAAAAATACCAAAAGTATATTTATCTTATCATACTATCTTTATTAGATCTCACTTTCGCAAGTGGCCGTGAAGGGATTGACAACCCCTTTATTGCGTTGGTTACGAGTTCTCAGTTTGTTTGTGTAGGTGCGTGGGACTTTTGAGGACCCTCCTACTGGATTGATACCTTGGTTCTCAAAACTGAGGGAAATACTTACGCTACACTTTGCTGCATCACCCTCTCCTCTTCGAGGAAAACCAACGCAAGCTCAAGACGTAGAAACTTTCTCTACTTGGATCATATGCACTTATGATTGGAACTCTAGAAAGCATCCGCAACTACTAAAGATCATTAAGGTAAAACCCAACCATACACTAAAGTATCAAGTCCCCTTTATCCCATACGCAAACAACCTACTTACTCGGGTCTGTGCTTCTGTCACTCACGCCACCCACCATAAGAAAATCATAAACATATTGCAAACCCTACTGCAGGAATCCCTCACGCTTGCGCAACAAAGAGAGGACCATAGGACAACACCAATAATAAAACATGCAACTCAAACCAATCATAACAATTCATCAATCACCGATAGGACAATGAAAATCTACTCAAAGATCATAGGATGGCAACACATCATTGGATAATAATATGAAGCATAAAGCACCATGTTCAAGTAGAGGGTACAGCGGGTTGCGAGAGAGTGGACCACTGAATATAGATGGGGGAAGGTGATGGAGATGTTGGTGAAGAAGGCGGAGGTGTTGGTGAAGATCGCGATGATGATGATGGCCCCCGGCAGCGCTCCGGCGCCATCGGAAGCAAGGGGGAGAGCCCCCCTTCTTCTTCTTCTTCCTTGACCTCCTCCCTAGATGGGAGAAGGGTTTCCCCTCTGGTACTTGGCTCCCATGGCTTGGGAGGGGCGAGAGCCCCTCCGAGATTGGATCTATCTCTCTGTTTCTGCGTTCTCAGATCCTTCCCCTTCACCGTTTCTTTTATATCCGGAGATCCGTAACTCCGATTGGGGTGAATCCTTCGCCCAGATTTTTCTCATAAAATTAGCTTTCTTGCTGAAAAAGAAGAGCGTCAACCGCCTTACAGGTGGCCTAGGAGAGTGCTAGGCGCGCCCCCTGTCTCGTGGCCACCTCGGGCACCGTTTCACGTTGATTCTTCCTCCGGAAAATCCCAAATATTCCAAAATAATTCTCCGTCCGGTTTTATCCCGTTTGGATTCCGTTTGATATGGGGTTTCTGCGAAACATAAAACATGCAATAGAAAGGAACTGGCACTGGGCACTGGATCAATATGTTAGTCCCAAAAATAGTATAAAAAGTTGCCAAAAGTATATGAAAGTTGAAAAATATTGGCATGGAACAATCAAAAATTATAGATACGATGGAGACGTATCACTTCGGCGTCCGGACAGTCGACAATTTGGTTCTTTTTAGTTAGGAACCGAGTCCAGAATTTCCTGGCTGAGTCTCAGGGCTGTTGGATTTTGTCACTTAAATCATCAGCATCTGGTGGTTGAACATAAGTGCCCTGGAAGTTATCCAGGAATGCGTCTTCCAGGTTCTCCCAACTGCCAATGGAGTTTGCCGGTAGACTATTGCCAATGTCGAGCCGGTCCCTTGAGTTTTAGTGGGAGGTACTTGATGGCATGTAGATCATCGCCGCGGGCCATGTGAATGTGGAGAAGGAAATCTTCGATCCATACCGCGGGCTCTGTTGTCCCATCATATGGTTCGATGTTCACGGGCTTGAACCCTTCTGGGAATTCATGCTCCATTACTTTTTCAGTGAAGCATTGGGGGTGTGCGGCGCCTCTATGCCGGGCTATATCACGACGCAGTTCAAATGAGTCTGGTCTATTGTATTCGGCCCGGCTGGATTTGTATTTAGTATATCTAGCGTGGCGGTCATCGTCACGCGTTAGGGCGCGCCCCCGTGATCCGTAGATCGATCTTGACTGTCCTGCTTTATTTTCCAATTCGTATCACAGGTCCTGCGTGTAGCCCCGGGCCTTCATGTTTTTATTTGTTTGGCGACAGGGTGCGGGCTGGTGTTCGGGCTGATACGCCACTTTGTCTCGGCCACGAGGTGGCCGGTTAGCCGCATCCTGCGCTGGTAGTGTAGGCTCTAGTGCCTCATCCTCGAATTGAGGTAACAACCTGCACCTCGGGTAACTTTTGGTTGGGCGCTCGAGTCTGTATTCCTCGGCTGCCAGGACCTCGGTCCATCTATCAGTTAGCAGATCTTGATCAACTTGAAGCTGCTGCTGTTTTTTCTTCAGACTCTTTGCAGTGGCTGTAAGCCAGCGCTTGAAGTGCTCCTGCTCGACGGGATCCTCAGGCACAATAAATTCTTCGTTGCCAAGGCTCACCTCGTCTTCAGAGAGGGGCATGTAATTGTCATCCTCTGAGTCTCCATCCATTGCCTGTTCATCAGGGCTAGCTTGCCCATCCTCCCGTTCGGCTTGCTCGAAGCTTGGTCGGGCGGGATTGTTTCCGTCTTCGGCATCATCCGGAGTGCTATTCTCTCTTGTGCCGGTATCGCTCTTTTTGTTATGGTGGGGTTTAGAGCGGCGCCGCTAACACTGGCGCTTAGATTGCTTCTCTAGAGGGTCACCCTCCGTTGCATCCTTTTGATCCTCGCCATCGTTTTCTCTGGGTGTGTCCACCATATATATATATATATCATATGATGAGGTGGCTGTCTAGCGCCCTATGGTTGGTGGTTCCTGTTCTTCTCCGGCATCGTCGCCCATACCGTCGATGTCTTCAGAGTCGAGATCAAGCATGTCGGTTAAGTCGTCGACAGTGGCTATTAAGTGGGTGGTGGGTGGGTAACGAATTCCTTCGTCGTCTGCTTCCCACTCCAGCCGGACATAGTTCGGCCAAGAGTCTCCTGGCAGCGAGAGAGATTTTAACGAGTTAAGCACGTCGCCCAAGGGCGAGTGCTAAAAGATATCCGTGGAGCTAAACTCCATGATAGGTGCCCAGTCAGATCTGATGGGCACGGATGCGCGCGGTTCAGATCCTATGGCTGGAGACGAGTCCGGGGGTCTGACGACACAGACCTCCTTGGAGGTGAGATCTGTGTTAGGCTCCATCGCCGCTAAGTGTGCGGCCTCCATGGCGGGGTCCATCCACCCGTCCTCAGATGGCACGATCTGTTCTGGATTTAAAGCCAGGGCAGCTGCAGGTGCGATCTCCTAAACACCGTCCGATGGCTGATCTAGGTCATGCTCATCGCGACTGTAGGGTGCACCTTTTATGGGCTCAAATCCATCAAAGATCAAGTCTCCGCGGATGTCGGCAGTGTAATTCAGGCTTCTGAACCTGACCTGATGGCCAGGGGCATACCTATCGATCTGCTCCAGATGGCCAAGCGAGTTGGCCCGCAGTGTGAAGCCGCCGAATACGAAGATCTGTCCGGGGAGGAAAACCTCCCCCCTGCACCGCATCGTTGTAGATGATTGAACGAGCCATCAAGCCTTACCGTGATGACACAGTGGAACTCTCAATGAAAGAACCAATGTCGGTGTCAAAACCAGCGGATTTCGGGTAGGGGGTCCTGAACTGTGCGTTGAAAGCTAATGGTAACAGGAGGCGGGGGACACAATGTTTACCCAGGTTCGGGCCCTCTCTATGGAGGTAATACCCTACTTCCTGCTTGATTGATCTTGATGATATGAGTATTACAAGAGTTGATCTACCACGAGATCGTAGAGGCTAACCCTAGAAGCTAGCCTATGATTATGATTGTTCTTCTTGTCCTACGGACTAAACCCTCCAACACCGGAGGGGGCTAGGGTTACATAGAGTTGGTTACAGAGAAAGGAATCTACATATCCGAATTGCCAAGCTTGCCTTCCACGCAAAGGAGAGTCCCACCCGGACACGTGACGAAGTCTTCAATCTTGTATCTTCATAGTCCAACAGTCCGACATAAGCATATAGTCCGGCTGTCCGAGGACCCCCTAATCTAGGAATCCCTCATCCATGGCAGCCCTCACGGCACTCGTGACCCGCTTTTGCGCGGGCAAAGATAGCTGGCTACACTACAAAAAAACACACATCCGTGACATTTTGGGCCGAACGAAATTTTTTTCTGTCATACATATGACACGTCACAAAACCCGGTATCATCATAGATGTGGTGGGCTCCTACTTCTATGGCAAAAAATCATGACAGAAAATGGGCTTTTCATCCTGGGCGGGCCGGAGACGCAGCTGCATGACATTCTTTGGGCCGTCCATGACGGAAAAAACCGTGGTAGAAGCGAGGGAAAGGAAAATTTCGGGGAGTTGCCGGTTACGGTGGGAGAGCGATGCGCGTTTCTCTCGTACAGGTATGCGCGTGTGTGCGAGGTGTTGGCTCTAACTGAACCCGAGCGAGGCGTTGGGCTCTAACTGAACCCGAGCGATTGCACTGCAGGCTACGGGTTACTGAACCCGAGCGATCGATCGATGGCTGTTAACTGAACTCGATGGAGCGATTCCTTCGCTACTGCTACTAACTGAAGCCGGTCGATGCTGCCTCTAGGATGAACAGTGAGCATTGACGGGGGGGTTTGGATGAACAGTGAGCGGTGGCGTTGCCTCTGGATGAAAAGGACCCCGTGGTGTGGAGGGCTGGATGAACAGTAGACGGTGGAGGGGTTGCCGTGGAGGGGTGGTTGAACAAGACCCCGTGGTGTGGAGGGCTGGATGAACAGTAGACGGTGGAGGGGTGCCCGTGGAGGGGTAGTTGAACGGTAGCCGGTGGAGTAGCGCGCGGTGGAGGCTAGATGAACAGGAGCCCGTGGAGGCTGGAGGAGGTCGACGGTAGCCCGTGGAGGCTGGAGGAGGTCGACGGTGGAGATGAACAGTATCCCGTGGAGTCCCGTTTTGCGGTACGCCACACCCCTCCCGATGAACAGGACCACCGTTTCGACCGTAGGAGGTCCGTTTCGTCCGTTTTGCGGTACGCCACACCCCTCCCGATCAACAGGACCCCCGTTTCGACCGTAGGAGGTCCGTTTCCTCCATTTTGCGGTACGCCACACCCCTCCCGATCAACAGGACCCTCGTTTCGACCGTAGGAGGTCTGTTTCCTCCGTTTTGTTGTAGGGGCGGTGAGGCCTCCGCCGCATCGCAGCCGGCCACGGGAGACAGGAGCACGAGGCACGACTGGCGCTGGTTTGGGCGGCTGGAGCAAGAAGACCAGAGGTTGAAGAAGCACTACGGCCATTGGATGGACATTGTACGGTCACTGGAGCTAGAATCATGCATATTGACTAAGTTGACAAAGCTCTCCGTCCCCGTCAACTTAGTAGGCCCACAAGTCAGCTTGCCACTATACTGGGTCCCAGCTAATAGGGGGAGTATTCTTTTTTTTTTGTGCGTAATAAGGAGGCACTTCCTTGCGTGCGAAGATATAGCTGGTGGGTCCGAGCTATCAGCGGCGGTGTTTTTTTGCGAAATACTGAGGCCCTTTTGGTGGGTCCCCGATGTCAGGTGGAGGAATCATTATTTTGCGCGTAATAAGGAGGCATTTCCTTGCGTGCGGTCGTGGACCCAGCTGTCGGCCTCTCCACGTACAGTCCACTTCAGATGCATGTCGGTCGTTGACCACGTTGACCAGGCCGCGCCGAGAGCACCAGGGCGGTGGACGACTGCGAGGCCTAGGAAGGGAACGACATGGAGGCAGGGAAGACTCCGCAGTTGTTTCCCACGCGGAGGGGAGTACGACTGAATGAGGGTTTACTGGTTCGTCTGCCGTCGCCAGGGAATAACAGCAGGTGTGGGTGAGTGGAGGGATGGCTAGGCCAGCGATGGGAGTATGGTGGGGTGGTGAGGCTTGCGCGGCAGCACAGCCGGCCGCGGGGAGGAGGGAGCAGGCAGTCCCGCCGGCGCTTGTTTGAGCGGCTGGAGCAGGAAGAGCAGGGATTGAAGAAGCACGACGGCCGTTCGATGGCCATCCAACAGTCACTGCTTGTGCGTCAACCTGTTTTTAGGAAAGCCTCAAATCTGTGGAAAACAGCATACAACCCATCTGCCATTATTTCTAATAATTTACAGCCCATTTGCTAATTCTTAAGGTTTTTTTTGGAGCCCATATTCTTTTTGTTAGCATTACAGCCCATATTTTGGCCACGGTTAAAAAATTATACGAAATTTTGCAGATTTCGGTGCGGTCTGAACTATTTTTAATCCCGAAATTTCGACTCACATTCAAACTGATTTTAAAAATAAATGTATATCAATATAAAATCCAACAAATTCTCCACGCATAAAAATTAATGTAATTTAAAATCTCAAAATGAAAAAAAAGATATTTGAAACTAATTGACGGTTTGATGTGTTTTAAAAATGTACAGCCCATTGCTCATTACTGATAGTCCATTTTCTCGGCCAGCCGAATGAAGCTCTCCTCGTCTTGAAAGACTTGCAGCCCAACAGGCCTGACAAAGCGACTTACTTGGCAAATCACAAAAAAAAACTAGGCTGTGGCCTTGGACCCAGCTGTCAGCCTCTCCACGTACAGTACTCTTCTGATGGAAGTCGGTCATTGACCACATTGACCACGCCGCGCCGAGAGCACCAAGGCGGTGGACGACGGTGAGGCCTAGGAAGGGGACGACACGGAGCCGGGAAAGACGCGGCGGTGGATGCCCACGCGGAGAGGAGTACGAGGGTTTACTGGTTCGGCTGCGGCATGAGGCTGCTGTCGCCGCAGAATAACAGGGGGTGTGAGTGAGTAGAGGGATACCTTGGGCCAGCAGTGGGAGTAGTAGGGGGCGGTGAGGCCTCTGCAGCATCACAGCCGGCCACGAGAGGCAGGAGCACGCGGCACGACCGGTGCTGCTTTGGGAGGCTGGAGCAAGAAGACCAGAGGTTGAAGAAGCACTATGGTCGTTGGATGGACATCGTACGGTCACTGGAGCTAGAATCGTTCATATTGACTAAGTTGACAAAGCCCTCCATCCTCGTCAACTTAGTAGGCCCACAAGTCAGCCACCCACTATGGTGGGTCCCAGCTAGCAGGGGGTATTCATTTTTTGGTGCGTAATAAGGAGGCACTTCCTTGCGTGCGAATATAGCTGGTGGGTCCGACCTGTCAGCGGGGGGGGGACGTTTTTTTCGCGAAATACAGAAGCCCTTCCCACATACAGTGCACGTACAGTGCGTAATAAGGAGGAACAATCCTTGCGTGCGACCATGGACCTCGTGGGTCCCAGCCGTCTGGCTCTCCACGTACAGTCCTCTTCCGATGACTCTCGTATGTTGACCACGCCGCGCCGAGCGCACCGAGGCGGTGGACGACGGCAAGGCCCCAGACTGGAACGACCCGGAGATGGGGAAGACCCGGCAGTGGAGTCGCAGACGGAGAGGAGTGGGAAACTTGACTGGTTCGGGTGTGGGGTGGGCCTACACTCGGCAGAGAATAACAGGAGGTGCGGAGTGGAGGGATGGCCTGGCCGTCGGCGGGGTAGCGTTTCGCTGAGGAGCGAAAAACAACGCCGCTGGACGCCGAACGCTGGAGCAGGCGGTTCCGGCAGCGCTGGGGGAGGAAGATGAGAGATTGAAGAAGAATGCCGGCCGTTGGATGTAAATCCAACGCCTTCTTAGGCTTCAACCTACTGGCCCACATGTCAGCCAGTCCATTTGTTTTTTTAGTCCATTTGGTGGGCTAGGTGAAACAATGATGTAGCATCTATGCAGCCCGTTTAAATCCCATTTGCATTTTTCTCGAAATCCACGGACTTGCTGGGCTGGGTGAAAATATCATGTTGGGCTAGACGGAGAAATGTTATAAAAACATAAACACATGATTGCACGTCAGTAAAATCTTTGCAAGCTTATGTACGCAATCACTAGGAGTTAACTTGGCAAGTTATATATAAACAATTATTATTATTATTTTGTAAGAACTTTCAACTTACGAAATAAAATATCATTTTAATTTGATGAGTTAATAGTACGTGGGGTATTATTATTTTTTAGGCTAGACATGGGACAGTTGAGTTGGTTCTAGGGGAAAGTACTGGGAGAAAACTCAGTTTACATCGAAAAAGAAAGTGGGAGAAAATTCAGAGACCTGCTGGGTCCACCTGAGGAGAGGAATATGTTGGGAGGAAGGAGATTCGAAGCACGGCAGCCGAGTGAACTAGTTTTTTTTATGGACAAGTGAACTAGTTTACATACATTAGCAAATAGCCACTAAAAAAAGCAATCAGGTTAATGGGTTCTTAAAAGAAATATTTCGGACAAAACAGATAATTACGACACATAGGCTAATGCATGAAACACTCAGATGATAAAGGTGCTTATAAACAGATAAAGTACAACATCTAGACCTTCCTGGCACGCTTGATCATGAGGCTGCGGCTGTCCGTGTACTCGTGGTTACAGGAAGCAGACACGCCCTCATGTCCAAGATCTGCCTGTACATGTCGTAGCATGCGTATGCGTCCTTGGCCGCGTAGGTTATGTAGGCTAGATTCAGAGGTACCTCCCACGTGTTCAGGTCGTCTTCTTTCACGTTGGCATATCAGGGGTCGATGATGGTCTCAGCGAGGTCAACCACGGAGTCCTTCTCCTGCCCGTTGCTGATGATCTTGTATTGCTTCTGGATGTCGACAAGCTTGTTGCACCAGATGGCCGAATCGTCGCGTTCTTCCTTCTCTCCACCGTAGCGAAGGTGCAGTCCGCGCTGCTGATGAAATGGGCGAATGCTCCAGAACCTGGTGCAGCCATAGGACTGAGGTGAGGCAGAGCTTCACCGAGTCCGTATCGTTGGTGTACATCACATTCAACTTGGTGCAGCCATAGGACTGAACGGCGAACTAACTCCTTGCTGAAGTCCATATCCAGCAGGCTCACCCCTCGGATTGCCATTGGAGTCTCTTCGAGTGAATGAGTGTGTAGGCGGCGGCAGCAGTTCGTTTTTCAGCTCTTGGGGAACTGGATTCAACAGTAAGCTGAGTGTGTACAGGCGAGAACAATTACTACCCCTCCCTCGTCCGCTGCACGCCCGGCAGAAGATGCACCCTCCGCGCATTCAAACACCTCCATTAAGAAACCTACTCCGGCCACACGTCGGTTCACGAGCGGGTCTGTATTGGTACTGTAATAACAGGAGTTAGTGGTCACTTTACTTAAATTTAATTAGCTTTAGTAGAAATTTATACTTAAAACAAGCAATGCATTGGCTCGTTCTATCAGTGCCACGGGATCAACATGCACAACAATTAGAATTATTATTCTCAGGACGCACACGATCAGCACATTTGTCGCACTTTCACAAAGATAATACTACCAAGTTTGAACTGTTTGTTATGGTTGCTGTCCTCTGCATCATCATGCCGTGTTTCCCAGCTTGCATGATTCAGAACCAACAAATAAGATCCAAATAATAAGTACAACAAAGATGCCTACACATTTCATTGATTCCCAGCTTGCAAGATTCAGAACCAATAAATAAGATCCAAATAATAAGTACAACAAAGATGCCTACACGTCTCATTGATTCCCAGCTTGCAAGATTCAGAACCAACAAATAAAATTCAAATAATAAGTACAACAAAGATGCCTACACATCTCACTGATTACCAGCTTGCAAGATTCAGAACCAACCCATTAGAGCCTTTTGATAAAGTGAATATCGGGATTAAATCCATCTTGGCTAGCCATGTCATACAATCGAAGAACTTGGCGAATGCTCTTGACCGTCACAACATCTGTAGTAGAGTATTCCTGTTTGCACAGCATGTTTACATAGCACAAACAAGGAGACACGAGAGCATGATTTCGCTTTAGTTGAACCATTTTGTGAGTTCCACCAAAATTGAGAGATGTTGCTCTTGACCGTCACAACATCTGTAGTAGAGTATTCCTATTTGCACAGCACGTTTGCATAGCACAAACAAGGAGACAGGAGAGTATGGTTTCACTTTAGTTTAACCATTTTGTGTAGTTCCACCAAAATTGAGAGATGTTGCCCACGTGACATTTTAGTTGAACTGCACAAGACACTCATTCCAAAAAAAAGTGTTTTGTGCAGTTCACCAAAAGGTCACAATAGCAACAAGGTGAAATGGATATCCCTATCTGCACAAAATGATAGAAAGTAAACAGTTGCTGGTCAATAAGAATATACGAAACATATACAAAATGAAAAGAAGCATCTTAACTATGTTCATGGCAATCACGCAAGGACAGTAGAAATTTTAAAACGTCGGCAATGCTTCATGTTACCAGAAGCATTACGATCAACAATGAGATTCCTCAGATATGGGATTACTTTAATGGTGGCATTGCTTGTTTACCAGACACAATAAATCAACAGCAGCTAAAGAGTTGGTTTAAGGGCATGGGACCATGGGGACACCAGGACACTCAGCAGCGTAAAGGAGCAACTTACTTATCATACTGGGGAAAACAGCAGGAATGCCATTTGTAACACAGTTTAATTGCATCTTATCACTGGAGGCATTAGATTAACAATAACACTGGTTAGACATGTCCCTAAGGTAACAGTGTAATCGCTTCATTTTACATGTGCCCTTACAGCAAAAGGTTGGTTTACCCGCAAAAAAAAACAGCAAAAGGTTGGTATAAGGACATGGACAGTGGACGCATCAGCACAATGTACCTACAAGGAGGCATAAAGTGGTGATGCCGAGCTTGTTCATGCTATGTGAGGGCAGAAAACCTAATCCTGGAGACCTTTTACTATGTGAGGGCAGCAAATCTAATCCTGGAGGCCTTTTACTATGTGAGGGCAGCAAATCTAATCCTGAGACCTTTTACTATGTGAGGGCAGCAAATCTAATCCTGAGACCTTTTACTATGTGAGGACAGCAAATCTAATCCGAGACCTTTTACTATGTGAGGGCAGCAAATCTAATCCTGGAGACCTTTTACTATGTGATGGCAGCAAATCTAATCCTGGACATACTCTGTTGACTTGTCCACCAGCCGCCACTTTCTATCCTTTTTTCAACTAATAATAGATCTGTTCCTTATCCAGTTTGTACTACGTTTTCCCATTATTTCCCTTTTCAACCAAGAGACCGGTTGGGTATCCGGTCTCTACTACTTTCACCATATTATTTCCTCTTTGAATCAAGTCCTAGATTCATGCTACAACTTTCCCCCCTTTCTTCGATGTTTGAACAAAGCCCTTGATTCGAATGCATGAAGTAGCTTTACCTCTAATAATACTAAAAATTTAGGTGGCTTTGGAAGAGCTGATGGGAGTAGAAAAATATGCACATGCAGACACGTGGGGAGCTGGGGCAGTAGAGCAAGGCCGCTTTCGAAGAACTTATACCTGAGGGTCATCGGGATGTCGGCGGCGGCAGGTCGGATCTGCGGACAATACGGCAGGGAGGAAGAAGGGTCGGAGGACCTCCTGAGTCGGTGCTGTCTCGGAGAGAACGACATGGGCAGAGGATCGGGCCCCTCCGGCAGCTGTGGGTTTCCTCCCTCGGCGGCGATGACCGCGTGAATGATGCACCTTTTAGTCCTCTACACACACCGGCCGAAGCGATCCGGACGGATCTATGACCAGCGGTGAGCAGAGAGAAAATGTCGCTACCGCTGTCTTGTTTATATCTGGAGAGGATGAGAGAATGAAGAGAGAAACCCTAGTAAAGCAAGCGCTCAGGCCCCTGCGTCCATATATACTGGAGTGATTATCTTTTTTCTCTCCACAACAAGCGTTTCAATTTGTGTACGTGGCATTAAAGAAAAGAAATTCTCTATTTAAGGTGGCTACTCTACGACTCCTACTAACTACTACAGTACTACCTCCGTCCTGGTTTATAGGTCCCTTCTATAGTTTGTGCCAAATTTTGACTAAAGATTTAACTAACAAAATGTTAATGCATGTCAAGAAAAATTATCTCATTGGATTCGTATTTGAACATAGTTTTGAAAAATATAATGTTTGGTGACATGCGTGAACATTTTCTTTGTTTAATCCATGGTCAAAATTTGGCACGAAATACAATGGGGACCAATAAACCCGGACAGAGGTAGTATTGTTCACTTGTGCTCCCCGCCCCTCCATTCATTGAACAACCCCACGGGTGAATAAGAGGGTGCTTGGATACGTTTTAGTCCCATGACTAAAAGTAGTGGGACTAAAACTTGCTAGCCTCACCCATGCTTGGATCCAAATACTAAAGAGGCTAAAATCAAGTTATTGAGCATTTATTATCCTCCAAACCCTCCAATCCAGAACTCGCATGTGTTAAAGGAGATGAATTAAATGAGGAGAAAGAGGGCTAATACATATTTTAGTAGGTTTCCTATGACTAAATTTTTTTAGCCTCAAGACTAGTCGTAGCCTCTCTTTAGTCAGGGGTGCTTGGAACTTTAGCCTCTAAAAGCGACTATTTTTAGTCAGACTAAAAATAGTCCCTTGGATCCAAGCACCCTCCAAACATACAGTAAGTACTGTATTTATATAGAACGAACAAGCTCGAACTATTTTTGCGTAGTTAAAAGTTGAGGGCGGGGCTTTTCCCGGGCAGTACGCGCGGCAGATTTTGGGTAGGCGGTTTGACAGAGAGGCGAGGAGGGTGAGCGAGTGGGGCTGTGCGATTTGACGGCGCGTTACTGCTGGAAAGACTTGTGATATGACCACTCACTATAGTTATGAATTACTGGCGCTCCGACCGGGGTGATGCCCCCCTTCCGTTCCGCGCTCTAATCTGGTGCATGACACGTCGACCCGGATGCTGGCTCTCCCACATGTCGGAGTAGTAAGAAGGAGCAAAGAATGATGCGGTATATACTAGTACTATACTACTCCCTCCGTTCCTAAATATAAGTCTTTGGAGAGATTTCACTATGGACCACATACGGAGAAAAATGAGTGAATCTACACATAAAATGCATCTATATACATCCGTATGTGGTCCACAGTGAAATATCTACGAAGACTTATATTTAGGAACAGAGGGAGTACTACTCAGGTCGGAGGAGTGCGAACCACGGCAGCCCAGTGAACCAGTCGTGCGAACCACGGTAGCCCAGTGAACCAGCAGTAGAAAACAATAATGTGGTGATATGGCCATAAAAACAATGTGCTACGGTCCACACTGTAGCACGTACAGTAACATTCCTCTTTGTTTGGATCCCTGAGTTAGAGCTAGTTTGGGTTGAAATATCCTTAAATTATCGAAACAAGAGGGGTTAGTTTGAGCTAGTTTGCTCTAACCCAGCTAAAAAAACTAGCCCGGTGGAGAGGTTCTAACTGGTTTAGTTATCCTGGGCCCACTAAAAGAGAACTACAAAAATCTCACCTGCCAGCACCAGACCGCTCCCCTAAAAAAATCTCACCTGCCCGCACCAGATCGCTCCCCCCTCTCGCACGACTCCTCTCTGTTCCCCATAGGGCCGCCTGCCCAAGTGCCGCTCGCCCTCTCTCTACTCCGACCGCCCTCTCCTTCCGGCCTCCGCCGCCCTACTCCGGCCGCCCTCTCCCTTCGCCCCGCTCCCGCTTCACCAGTCGTTTTTCTCCCTCTGTCGTGCGCGGCGGCGGCGCATCTACCAGGGAGGTCGCGAGAGGGGTGAGTTTGTTCGTTCCTTCTCTGTCTCATGGCCATATCATTGATCTTGCTTGCTCTAGCGCTAATTCTGATTTGGAAAAGTAGATCCTGATCAAACTTGCTATAGATTTGTGGTGCACGCATGGAATTGTTTGATGTTGCTTGAGGAGGTAATAAATCTTTCTAGAGGCCCAAAGATTCAGGTCACCTTTCTAGGTATTTCAATTTCAGGCTTGCATTATTTGTAGAGGCCCAAAGATTTAGTTCACCTTTCTTGGTATTTCAATTTCAGGCTTGCATTGTTTCTAGAGGCCCAAAGATTCAGTTCACCTTTCTAGGTATTTGAGTTTCAGGCTTGCATTATTTCTAGAGGCCCAAAGATTCAGTTCACCTTTCTAGGTATTTTAGTTTCAGGCTTGCATTGTATCTAGATGCCCAAAGATTCAGTTCACCTTTCTAGGTATTTCAGTTTCAGGCTTGCATTATTTCTAGAGGCCCAAATATTCAGTTCACCTTTCTAGGTATTTAAGTTTCAGGCTTGCATTATTTGTAGAGGCCCAAAGATTCAGTTCACCTTTCTAGGTATTTCAGTTTCAGGCTTGCATTATTTCTAGAGGCCCAAAGATTCAGTTCACCTTTCTAGGTATTTTAGTTACAGGCTTGCATTATTTCTAGAGGCCCAAAGATTAAGTTCCCAGTCGGCGGCAAGCGGCCCTGCTACCCATGCCGGTGTCGACCTCAACTCGCAAGGGCCGGCATCGGAGGGGTTCCCGGGGCTTGGGCTCTATAGAGCCTTCCTACAGAGCGATGATGGCGAGCTCCTCCCTCGGTGCGTGAGGGGCTCCGGGCTCCCTCCCTATCGTGAACAACTTCCGTGATGAGTTAGCTCATTCTTTGTTTCATGAAGTGTTTTTTTATTTTGTGAAGCTTGATTGACGACTTGTATGTCTAAGTGGGATATCTCATTTGTATGGACAAAGTAAAAATTATCATGTTTTGCATGCTTGATTGTATAGATGGTTCGTTTATGTCAATTGTGAGCTGGAGGAGGCCACAGAAGAGCCGGCCACACCAAGAGGGTGCTTGGATCCAAGGGACTTATTTTAGTCTGACTAAAAATAGGGTCCAAAGTAGTCAAATGATTGAGATAGAGCATTTATTGTCAATCTAACCCTGCCATCCATACGCCTCTTTGCTTTAGAGTTAGTTCAGGGTTAGAATCTAACTCTAACCTCTAACTGAGTTAGAGTTCTCCTCGTCTCGGTTCATCGCCATCATACTTTCCTCATTCCTGTGTTTTCAGTATCCTGTGAATCAAAGAGGCCCGTTTTTCGGGAAAAATCAAAGAGGCCCTTAGACTGGTTTAGGTCCGGTCATTTTTTATAAATGTGTTATGTCCAAAATTTAATGAACGTGTTCCGGTTTCCACGAAAATAATCCGGTTTCATGTAGTAATTCATTGATTTATTTATTCTTCTGCCGGGGGGTTTGCATGTAATTCGTGAGGTCTGAAATGTAAAGTACCCCGGCATATGCTCCGAGTCGTGCATGCACTACGACCCAGATGCTCTATGTCCCACATGTCGGAGAAAGGGAGCACGTGGAAATAGCCTAGGAGTACATATAGGATGATAAATCCGTCAAAAATATGTACTGTGAAGCGTAGCCGCGGTTCGAAAAGTAGACCTAAAGTGATGACAACTATAGGTCGCACGCACCCAACTAGTGGTACTAGACATACGACTAATTTTTCCCTCAAAAAAAAAGAGGCACGAGTGCTCAGTACTCCTATTCTATAAACACGAGTCCCATCTAACAACAGCGTCCGTGCTACAGCTAGCCCTCCTCCCTCGTTTCTCTCTTCTAACTCTAAACTCGGCCGACGCCCGGTGGGTGGGGTGGGTTTGCTCAACTGCGGCCCCACCTCACAGTGAAAACGTTACGACTGGAATAAAAAATGCCATATACTCCCTCCGTTCATAAATATAAGCCTTTTTAGATACTACTTCAAATGGAATACATCATATAGATGTATGAAGACATAGTTTAGAGTGTAGATTCACTCATGTTACTCCGTATGTAGTAGTCACTTGCTGGAATCTTTAGAAAGACTTATATTTGGGAATGGAGGGAGTACTATACTAATAAAACATTAAGGCCATGAGGCGATGCAGTTCTGGTTACAGGAGGCAAGAAGAAGAGATGCATCCATCGACGACGTCCACCTCCTCGACCAGGGCGCCGGCCCACCGAACGGCGCCTAAGTAGCAGCGGCTTTCGTGGCCAGGTCGACGTGCTTCTGAACAATGGCGTCCAAAGATTCCAGCCGCTGGAAGAAGGCCAACGCCTTTCTGTCCTCGCTTGCCTTGTAGTGGCCTATGTAGACGATTTCCTCGTAGACGTGGATGTGCAGGTCGACGGTTTCTTGCATGGCGAGGCGTTGCGCGGCGAGTGCAGCCTCGAGGTGCACATTCTTCGTCGCGACCTCCACCACCTGCAGGGCCACCAGGGCTTGAAAGAGTTCGTCACCATGTAGGCCGATGAGGGTGGCAGGAAATGAGGAGCTTGGCGCGCGGGCTGGAGCAGTACGGCAAGGTCGTCCGCGCGCTTCTTGACGGCGGTGAACTTGCGGATGGAGTTGACCATCATGTCGTCCATGCGAGAGGCGAAGCCGGCGTCGGCGAGGGCTACGATGCCTGCGGTCGCCAGCACCGTCTGGAAACGCTGCACGGTGCGGGGCCGCAGGTCGACGCCTTGGATGATTTGGCACAGCCGACTGCCGCTCGCGTCTATCGCCTCCAAAGGTGCTTGTGGCTTCTGGTCACTTGGTCTTGGATTGGAGTGAGCAGTGTTTCCCAGAGACTTGGGAGTAGATGGATTGGAGTGGTGGGGCGCCTTTATTATATGAGAGTCCAAACTCTGTTGCATTCACATCGTGCTGGCTCTAGTCTGCTTCTCCAATTAATTCCCTCTGCATGTAATTGAGGATGCATCATTGAACTTTCAACGTCTCGGGAACCGCTACCCTCTTCCTCCTTGGCATTCAAGCACCTATGGACCTGTCGACGACAAGGTGCCTATGGTGACTTTGTAAATTTCAAGATGATAGTGCCGTGCGTGTGTGTGTTCATAGGGGTGAGTGTATGCGCGTGTATATGAGCGCTTGCGTCTGTACCGTGTCAAAAAAAACGTAAATGCGTGTCAAAAAGAGACTAGTCAGTATACTCAATATTGTGCACCTCGGAGAGGAAAATGATAGAACTAGTACGTATTTATTTACGGTGCAGATTCACTCATTTTGCTCCATATGTAATCCGTCTCGGTGTAGTCTAGTCACTTGTTGAAATCTCTAGAAGGGCAAATACTCCTTTCTGGTTTATAGGGCTATACTAGCAAGCAGTTGTACGTACTAGTACAATAGTGGGTTGACATAGCAATTTTGTCTCATGCAAGAGTCTGGCTATATGCGTGCTCCAATGTTCGCAACTGCAATATTCGGTTTGCGCTTGGCTCTTCGCCTCTTCGAGAAGACGAACAATGATGTTACTACTACTGCTTCTACAATGTCAAATCCACTGCTGCATGTCCGTCCACCGTGAGCGGGACGGATAGCTTGTTGTAGAAGTACTACTACTAAGCAAAAGCCTGTCCTCGTTTGCGAGCAACCACGCGCATGGGCGAGGGAGAAGGCGTGTAGTAAAATCAAGCTTCTCCTCGTTCTACGAGTTGACGCGACACAACATAGCACTAGCCCCACATGCTTGCCTCTAAACTTGGCTGAAAGACCCGTAGTGTACAATATATTTGTTGCAACCTCTAACATTTACCCACCACAAATTAAAATATATGTGGCCGTATGCATTGTTCTGATGCAGAGGCCGGGGAGTCCCCCCTTTTCGAAAAAAAACAAATTAAAATATATATTCCAGTCTTGACCAGATGAGCGTGCAAACAACAATCACCAGGGTGACAGGTAGGGCCAGAAGACTATTTTAATTTAAAAAAAAACTTCGAGACGGCCACATAGCATGGAGCCGACCCCAACGATTTTAAGTTTACAGGCACGGTACATGCTATCTAGACTACTCTACACATGAAACTGCCACACGAGCGTCTAGGCTGCGCTTGGCCCTTCGCCTCTTCGGGAAGTCGAACAATGATGGTGTTCTACTGCACTGGAGGAGTACTACAGTACGCTTCTGGCCATCTGGCACCGATTGAACTGTTGCATGTCCATCGCGTGCGGGAGGGAGAGCGTGTAGCGAAAGCTTCTCCTAGTCTTGCCAGCCACCACGCTCATGGGCGAGGGAGGGACGCTCTTGTCTTTGCGTGTATGACAAGTGGGCCCGACAGGTGTGTGGCCAACCTGTCATACAGCCAAAGGCAGGTGTAGTAAGTCCGCGAGGGAGAGGATAATCAAACTTCTCGTTGATGTACGAGTTGACGCGACACATCAAAGCACTGCACTCGATATATTTCAATAATTTGTGTTTATCGATGCATTAATTACAACGCATGCATGCATGCCGTGACTCTTCTTTTGATAGTACTTGCATGTGTTGATATAATGCACCTTGAAGGATGGTTGTGCACAAGGAGGGCGAGATCATGCAGACCGAACAGGAACAGGACCTGACGATGGAGCTCTCTAAGGTCTCGATGGACCTCACCGTGCTCCACTGCCCCTTGTGCCTCTGCCCCTTGACGCCTCCAGTGTATGAGGTTCGAATACACCTCGTCCGTTCGGCTGATTGAGCAAGGTGCAGGTTTCTTGATTGATGTGCTATTGGATTGATTTCTGTAGTGCAAGGAAGGGCACCTGGCCTGCGCGGACTGCCGCGTCGAGCGCCCCGGGAACCAGCGGCAGTGCTAGAAGTGCGAGCGCGGCGGTGGCTTCGACGTGCGGAACACGGCGGTGGACTCTGTCCTTTCGTCGGTGAGGGTGGAGTGCCCGCACGAAGGCTGTGGGCTCTACGTCACTTACCACAAGCTCGCCGATCACCAGAGCGTGTGTCCGCTCGCGCCCTGCAAATGCCCCGTGCCCGTCTGCGGCTACGAAGGCCCGTCGCCGGCGCTCTACCACCACATCAGCACCGCGCATCCCATGCCTGTGCAAAGGATCCAGTACGGCAAGGTGCTCCAGCTGCAAGTGCCACTGTCAAAGCCACGGCTCTTGCTGTTCGCGGAGGAGGACCGCCGCGCGTTTTTCTTGGTCGGCAGCATGCTCGACATCGGCGCGCCTATCACCATGTTGGTCGTCTGCACCAGAGCGGGGGCGTCCCCAATGCCGCACTAGGCCAAGCTGTGGGCGAACGGCCCGCCGGGGGAGCCCAAAGGCACGACCGATGCCGTCAAGGTGGAAATGGAGGTGACAAGCAGCAAGGATCCCGGCGACGTCGACGTGCAGGAGCTGACCTTCTTGACAGTTCCGCCCAAGCTGCTGGCCGGGGCTAAGCTTGTGTCCCTCCACATTCAGATTGAAAAGCTTACATCCTAAATGTTTCGATAGTGCCTTCTGTTTATCTTAGTAGTATGCTAATATAGGGATTACCTTTGTCTACTTTAGCTTAAGAAATGGTGGGTTTTGGTGGTGCTGCAGCAATTACTTCGACATCAGATCAGAATTTCCAACAGTCGAACGGATATTTTGTGTCCGTTGGATATAAAGTTCCTTTGGGTAAGAAATACTACTTTTCATCAAAATGGATAAAAGGAGATGTATGTAGACGTATTTTAGTTCTAGACACGTCCCTTTTATCCATTTTGATGACAAGCACTCCCTCCGTTCCACAATACACGCCTTCCATTTGTCAAAATATAGATGTATCTAGACATGTTTTAGTATATAGGTACATCCATGATAGAGCCAATCGGATGGTTGAGAACACTACAATTCGTAGCTACAGATGCGTGTGTGACTCCCAGATGCAGAGGCCGGGGGTGATCATCCTCCTTTTCGAGAAAAAACAGACGCGTGTGTGAGAGGACGAGTGCGTGCGTGCACCTCTTCTCTTCCTGTATAACATACTACTAAACTCAGAGTACAAGTTTTTGTGGGTGGCAGGATGGTGCGTGCGAGAAGTCTCGAGAGATAGGTTTAATGCGTCCGAAAAAAGGACTAGCCTAGAGCTCGCCACGCGGCTATTCCTGTCGAACGCCACATTAACCGTAAGACATGTATACGACGGTGCCAGTTATTGCACGTACATCATGTCTACTACACAACCTTCTTCTTGTAGATGTTGTTGGGCCTACAAGTGCACAGGTTTGTAGGACAGTAGCAAATTTCCCTCAAGTGGATGACCTAAGTTTTATCAATCCGTAGGAGGCGTAGGATGAAGATGGTCTCTCTCAAACAACCCTGCAAACAAATAACAAAGAGTCTCTTGTGTCCTCAACACACCCAATACAATGGTAAATTGTATAGGTGCACTAGTTCGGTGAAGAGGTGGTGATACAAGTTCAATATGGATGGTAGATAAAGGTATTTGTAATCTGAAATAATAAAAACAGCAAGGTAACAAGTGATAAACGTGAGCGTGAACGGTATTGCAATGATAGGAAACAAGGCCTAGGGTTCATACTTTCACTAGTGCAAGTTCTCTCAACAATAATAACATAGATAGATCATATAACAATCCCTCAACATGCAACAAAGAGTCACTCCAAAGCCACTAATAGCGGATAACAAATGTAGAGATTATGGTAGGGTACGAAACCACCTCAAAGTTATCCTTTCTGTTCTATCTATTCAAGAGTTCGTAGTAAAATAACATAAAGCTATTCTTTCCGCTCGATCCATCATAGAGTTCATACTAGAATAACACCTTAAGACACAAATCAACCAAAACCCTAATGTCACCTAGATACTCCATTGTCACCTCAAGTATCCGTGGGCATGATTATACGATATGCATCACACAATCTCAGACTCATCCAACCAACACAAAGTACTTCAAAGAGTGCCCCAAAGTTTCTATCAGAGAGTCAAGAACGTGTGCCAACCCCTATGCATAGGTTCCCAATGTCACGAAACCCGCAAGTTGATCACCAAAACATACATCAAGTGGCACATGATATCCCATTGTCACCACAGATAATTACGGCAAGACATACATCAAGTGTTCTCATAAAGACTCAATCCGATAAGATAACTTCAAAGGGGAAACTCAATTCATCACAAGAGATTAGAGGGGGAGAAACATCATAAGATCCAACTAAAATAGCAAAGCTCGGGATACATCAAGATCGTATCACCTCAAGAACACGAGAGAGAACACGAGAGAGAGTGAGAGATCAAACACATAGCTACTGGTACATACCCTCAGCCCCGAGGGTGAACTACTCCCTCCTCGTCATGGGTAGCGCCGGGATGATGAAGATGGCCACCGGTGATTGGATCCCCCTCCGGCAGGTGCCGGAATAGGGTCCCGATTGGTTTTTGGTGGCTACAGAGGCTTGCGGCGGCGGAACTCCCGATCTATCTTCTGTTCTGGAAGTTTAAGGGTACATAGGTATATATGGGTGAAGGGGGTACGTCGGTGGAGCTACGGGGGCCCCACGAGGTAGGGGGGAGCGCCCAGGGGTGGTGGGCACGCCCCCCACCCTCGTGGGCAGCCCGTATCTCCCCTGACGTGCACTCCAAGTTCCCTGGGTTGCTTTCCTTCCAAAAATAACTTCTCCAATTGATTTCGTATCGTTTTGACTCCGTCTGATATTCCTTTTCCTCGAAACACTGAAATAGGCATAAAATAGCAAATCTGGGCTGCGCCTCCGGTTAATAGGTTAGTCCCAAAAATAATATAAAAGTGGATAATAAAGCCCAATATTGCCTAAAACAGTAGATAAAGTAGCATGGAGCAATCAAAAATTATAGATACGTTGGAGACGTATCAAGCATCCCCAAGCTTAATTCCTGCTCGTCCTTGAGTAGGTAAATGATAAAAAAGAATTTTTGATGCGGAGTGATACTTTGGCATAATTTCAATATAAATCTTCTTATTTGTGATATGAGTATTCAGATCCGAAAGATTCAAGACAAAAGTTCATATTGACACAAAAATAATAATACTTCAAGCATACTAATCAAAGCAATAATGTCTTCTCAAAATAGCATGGCAAAAGAAAGTTCATCCCTACAAAATCATATAGTTATTCGTTAGGCTATGCTTCATTTTCGTCACACAAAGATGTTCCCAACTTCTATACCCCCGATGACAAGCCAAGCAATTGTTTCATACTCAAATAATCTCAGACTTTTTCAACCTTCACGCAATACATGAGCGCGAGCCATGGATATAGAACTATGGGTGGAATAGAATATGATGATGGGTGTCGGTGTCAAAACCGGCGGATCTCGGGTAAGGGGTCCCGAACTGTGCGTCTAGGCGGATGGTAACATGGAGAGGGCTAGGGTTACCCATATCATCAATATTAATCAAGCAGGAGTAGGGTTTTACCTCCTGTTACCATCCGCCTAGACGCACAGTTCGGGACCCCCTACCCGAGATCCGCCGGTTTGACACCGACATTGGTGCTTTCATTGAGAGTTCCTCTGTGTCGTCACGGATAGGCTTGATGGCTCCTTCGATCATCAACAACGACGTAGTCCAGGGTGAGACTTTTCTCCCCGGACAGATCTTCGTATTCGGCGGCTTTGCACTGCAGGCCAATTCGCTTGGCCATCTGGAGCAGATTGAAAGCTACGCCCCTGGCCGTCAGGTCAGATTTGGAAGTCTAAACTTCACGGCTGACATCCGTGGAGACTTGATCTTCGACGGATTCGAGCCACAGCCGAGCGCGCCGCACTGTCACGATGGGCATGATTTAGCTCTGCTGCCGGACAGTGCCCTGGTGGTCACACATGAGTCCGCTCCGACCCTTAGTTCGGAGCCGACCACGCAGACCGAGTTCGGGTGGCTTGACACTGCCTCGGGGGCTGCAACCTCTATGGCGATGGAGCCGAATACTGACCTTGTCCCTTGTAAAGCTCGTGACTCTGAGGTGCCGGACTCCTCGCCGGACTCCGAACCTCCTGCGCCCCTACCAATCGAATCCGATTGGGCGCTGATCATGGAGTTCACTACCGCGGACATCTTTCAGCACTCACCCTTTGGCGACATCCTGAATTCGCTAAAGTATCTCTCGTTATCAGGAGAGCCCTGGCCGGACTGCGGTTAGGATGGTTGGGATGCGGACGACGAAGAAATTCAAAGCCACCCACCACCCACTTTGTAGCCACTGTCGACGATCTAATCGACATGCTAGATTACGACTCCGAAGACATCGATGGTATGGACGACGATGCCGGAGACGACCAAGAACCAGCGCCTATGGGGCACTGGAAGACCACCTCGTCATACGACATATACATGGTGGACATCCCAAAGGCTCCTCCAGGAAACAGCCCAAGCACCGGTGTCAGTGGCGTCGCTCTAAGTCCCTCCACAGCAAGAATGGAGATTCCAGCACCGGAGATAATAATACCCCAGAGAGTGCCGAAGACAACCCCCTCCAGCAAGATTCAGCACAGGAGGACGGAGAAGCCAGCCCTCACGAGAGAGCGGCAGACGAAGAGGTAGAGGATGATAATTACATGCCTCCCTCCGGAGACGAGGCAAGCCTCAACGACGACGAATTCGTCGTGCCCGAGGATCCCGTCGAACAAGAGCGTTTTAAACACAGGCTAATGGCCACGGCGAACAGCCTAAAGAAAAAGCAGCAACATCTTCGAGCTGATCAAGACCTGCTGGCCGACAGATGGACCAAAGTCCTTGCGGCCGAAGAGCATGAACTCGAACGCCCCTCCAAAAGCTACCCAGAATGCAAGTTGCTCCCCCGATTAGAGGAGGAGGCATATAAACCTTCATCACCAGCGCACAATACGGCAGATCGACCACCTCGTGGCCGCGACAGAGAGGCCTCTAGACCCTCCGCCAGAACCATACCCTGGCATCGCTCGAAAAGCACGAAGCCACGGGGGAATCCGCCGGACTTGCGAGACATATTGGAGGACAAGGCAAGACAATCAAGATCGATCTACGGATCACGTGGGCACCCCACGATGCGCCATGACTACCATCACGCCAGATACAGCAACTCCGGCCGGGCCGAACACAGTAGACAAAGCTCGCTCGAGCTACGTCGTGATATTGCCCAATACGGAGGCGCCGCACACCCACTATGCTTCACAGATGAAGTAATGGATCATCAAATCCCTGAAGGGTTTAAACCCGTGAACATTGAATCCTACGATGGCACAACAGACCCCGCGGTTTGGATCGAAGACTATCTCCTTCATATCCACATGGCCCGCGGTGACGATCTTCATGCCATCAAATATCTCCCACTCAAGCTTAAAGGACTAGCTCGGCATTGGATTAACAGCTTGCCAGCAGAGTCAATTGGGTGTTGGGAGGACCTGGAAGCCGCATTCCTGGACAACTTCTGGGGCACATATGTGCGACCACCAGATGCCGATGACCTAAGCCACATAATTCAGCAGCCAGAAGAATCGGCCAGACAGTTCTGGACACGGTTTTTAACAAAGAAAAATCAAATCATCGACTGTCCGAATGCGGAGGCCCTCGCAGCCTTCAAACATAACATCCGCGATGAGTGGCTGGCCCGGCACCTAGGACAGGAAAAGCCGAAATCCATGGCAGCCCTCACATCACTCATGACCCGCTTCTGTGTGGGAGAGGACAGTTGGCTAGCCCGCAGTAACAAGCTCAGCAAAAATTCTGGCAGTCCGGATAACAAGGACCGCAATGGCAGGTCACGTCGCAACAAAAACAAACGCCGCGTTAACGGCGATAACACTGAGGATACGGCAGTTAACGCCGGATTCAGAGGCTCCAAACCCGGTCAGCGGAAAAAGCCATTCAAAAGAACTACTCCGGGTCCGTCCAATTTGGACTGAATACTCGACCGCTCGTGCCAGATACACGGCACCCCCGAAAAGCCAGCCAATCACACCAACAGGGATTGTTGGGTATTCAAGCAGGCAGGCAAGTTAATCGCCGAAAACAATGACAAGGGGCTGCATAGCGACGACGAGGAAGAGACCCAGTCGCCAAACAATAGAGGACAGAAGGGTTTCACCCCACAAGTGCAGACGGTAAACATGATATACGCAACCCACATACCCAAGAGGGAGCGGAAGTGTGCACTTAGGGACGTATATGCGATGGAGCCAGTCGCCCCGAAGTTCAATCCATGGTCCTCTTGCCCGATCACTTTTGATCGAAGGGACCACCCCACCAGTACCCGCCATGGCGGATTCGCCGCATTGGTCTCAGACCCAATCGTTAATGAATTTCACCTCACCAGAGCCCTGATGGACGGCGGCAGCAGCCGGAACCTGTTTATAGGGATACAGTGCGCAAAATAGGCATAGACCCCTCAAGGATTAAACCTACAAAGACGACCTTCAAAGGCGTCATACCAGGTGTAGAGGCCAATTGTACAGGCTCAGTCACACTGGAAGTGGTCTTCGGATCCCCGGATAACTTCCGAAGCGAGGAGTTAATCTTCTACATAGTCATGTTCCACAGCGGCTATCACGCTCTGCTCGGACGGACCGCGTTTGCAAAGTTCAACGCGGTGCCGCATTACGCATACCTCAAGCTCAAGATGCCAGGCCCTCGAGGAGTTATCACGGTCAACGGAAACACTGAACGCTCCCTCCGAACGGAGGAACACACAGCGGCTCTCGCGACAGAAGTACAGAGCAGCCTCTTAAGGCAATTTTCGAGTCCGGCCATTAAGCGACTGGACACGACCAAACGCGCCCGAAGTAACCTACAACAAGACCACCTGGCACGTTCCTAGCACGCGTAGCAATGCGGTCCCAACCCCAGTCCCTGCCAAATTGCAAGACTGGTCCTTCGCGTACATCATTACGCTCTGGAGATACCATGGGCATAGGGGGAGGGGCACGGCCACCACAGGCCCAGAATGCGGCTTAACCGCACCAGGGGATCCCAAGTGTGTGGCTCTTTTTATTTTTCTTTTTTTTCTCACGCACAGGACTCCGTTCACCAGAGGCCCTGTCCGGCAGTAGACCTGCCGAACACACGATGCAACAGCCAGGGGAGAAGAAGGGCTACGGCGAGTATCCAGGTGGTCTCCATTACGAGCATTACATCCGTTTTTCGTACACCATTCCGTAGCCTACCCCTGGAGGGGGACATGTTTAATAGTCTTACCCCTTGCTTACCGCACTATTTGTATCATTCTGTATTCATTGCAGAATTCCTTGAATAAACAATGCATCGCTTTTTCGCTTATAATTGCATTTCTTTCTTATATATATGTTCATTTACGACATCTTGCATCCGTACACTTTGGTACGGCCGAATACACCAGGGGCTTAAGTTCCCCGCATTATGGTGATAAGTCCGAACACTTTCATAAGTGTGGCACACCGAACTTATAGCATTATATGCATCGGCTCCGAATCATGTCTTGGGTCAATAGTTGGGTTTGCCCGGCTCCCATGTTTTGGTACCTTACGTTCCGTTTCATCAGCTAAGGTAGCACTGGGAGAACCACTGCGATTGTGCCCCGGTTGAGCTGGGCGAGTGCCTCAGTGGAGAAAGCTAAAACTGACCGTCATGATAAGGCGAGAGCTGGTCGCTGTTCGAGAGGTCTTTTCGAGTCCCTAAAGACTTATGCCGCTTAGAGCGAGGAACCGGCTTTGTCCGGCCCAGGCGTGGATAGCGCCCCGAACTCGGTCTTCCAAACACTAGGGGCTTCGCCGAAATTTAAAATTATAGAATTCTATGGCTAAGTGAGAGTGTTCAAGTATTATAAGTCCGGTTGCCTCGATCATTGTGTTGAGCGCCTCCCTAGATGGACCCAACAATCGGAACAAGAGTGCTCAAGTTTATCCCGAACACCCCAGCACTCGTGGCATGGGGGCTGAAGCCAATGACTTGCCATCTCTCAGATTTGATAAACGGCCGCACAGAAGGTAATATTTTAAATTAATAAGCATTGCTTAGCGCATATGAATAAAGTTTTCAGCGCACAGGATAACACATTGCGAGTCTACCCAAATATTACATCTTTGGAGCACTCACCCGCGATCATGCGGGCTCCCTTCAGGACACTCTTATAATACATTTCAGGCGTGCGATACTCCTTGCCCGCCGGCGGCGCGTCCGTTAGAAGCTTCTCAGCATCCATCCTGCCCAGTGCACTTTTGCATGGGCAAGGGCCCGACGAGCACCTTCAATGCAGGAGGAATGCTTGACGACTTCCACCCAGGGACACGCATCCACCAGCCGCCGCACCAGGCCGAAGTAGCTCCCAGGCATGGCCTCCTTGGGCCACAGCCGAACTATGAGGCCCTTCATGACCTGTTCGGCTACCTTGTGGAGCTCGACCAGCTGCTTCAGCTGGTCGCTAAGGGGCACCGGATGTCCGGCCTCAGCATACTGAGACCAGAAGACCTTCTCCATTGAGCTCCCCTCCTCGGCCCGGTAGAAAGCGGCAGCATCGGACACACTGCGAGGCAGATCTGCAAATGCTCCTCGAGAGCTCCGAATTCGGGTAAGTAACAGGTAATTCACATTCACATGCTTGCTTTGCATGAAAAATGCCTTACCCGCCGCTATTTTCGTCACCGCCTCGATTTCCTGGAGGGCCTTGTGGGCTTCGGCCTTAGCGGCTCTGGCACTCTCAAGAGCCGATGCAAGCTCGGACTCTCGAGTCTTCAAGTCGCGCTCCAAACTCTCATGCTTTTCCACAAGAGCCTGGAGCTCTTGCTGCACCTCCGCCACCCGTGCCTCCTGCTTCTCTCGCTCGGCTCGTTCCGCGGCCGCATTGCGTTCGGCTGCGGACACGGCCTCCTTCAGGGTCGCCACCTCGTTCGTGGCCCCTGGATTACCCACGTTATCCTTGTTATTTCTCTTGCAACCAAAATCCTTTTCTGTAAGGTACATACTTAATATGGTGTTACTCACCTTCCTTGTCCTCGAGTTGCTTCTTGGCACGGCCGAGCTCACTCTCGGACTGCTCGAGGTTCTGCTTCAAAGCATCGACCTCCGTAGTCAGTGCGGCAGAAGTCAGTAGCGCAGCCTGCAATCCCATATTGACATATTTTTTAGACCTCCTGCGTATATCTTTTTAGATCCTCAGTCCGGCTTTTCTTTCAGAACACCGAACCGAGCATCAGGGGCTACTATCTATGTGGTATTATATTACATATTTTAAATTTCTTACCTCAAAGCCTGTTAGAAGGCTGCTGCAGGCTTCGGTCAGCCCGCTCTTGGCGAGCTGAACCTTCTGAATCACCGCACTCATGATAGTGCGGTGTTCTTCCTCGATGGAAGCGCCGTTGAGCGCCTCCAACAAGTTATCCGGCGCCTTCGGTTGGACGGGGGCCGCCGGTGTCACAGTATTGCCCTTCTTACGAAGGGGCCGCTTGCCGGACTCCGGAACCACTGCAGGTTCCGGTGCGAAGTCCGGGAGGTTGCCCTGAGGCACCTCTGGAGCTTCCCCCTCCTAGCGGGTCCCCTCCTGGGATCCCACCTCGGTGTCATCAGCATCACGAGGGGTGGAGGCGGTCGGAAGGGAATCCATATCTGACGTAGCCAAGGACCCGATCGACGAAGCGGGAAGATCGTCCTTGGCCGGACTACAGGTTGTATGCGGCATTAGAAGGCCACCACGTGGCAAAAAGAGAAATGGTAAATCATCAAGGAAGTCAGACACTTATGATCTTGCCAGGGGCTTGGCCCTTGAGGGCCACTCCTCGTCGCCATCGTCGGCGTTGGCGGAGCAGTCCGGAGGAAGGGTCCGTCCTTTCTTGGACCCTTCGGCCGCCCTCGTTCGGGAGGGCTTCCTCTTCTTCTCTCCCCCCGCTGGGGGAGAGGCCTCTTTCTCCTCCTCCTCGGGGGAGGAGTCCGCCTCGGAGTCATCGGACGATGAGTCCAATACCACCTGGCACCGGGAACTCCTTCGGGTTCCCGTGGCCTTTTTCTTGGCCTTCTTCTCCGGCACCACGTAAAGTGCCGGGACCAGCAGCCCCGTCAAACGGGTGTCCGCGGGATCTTCTGGAAGGGGAGCTGGACAGTTAACCTATCCGAACGTCTTCTGCCAGTCCTGTTAAAGGCATCGGGAGTTTAGATCCCACATAGAGTCAAACTATGAGAGAAATGAGTATCCCATAAAGGATAACATAGCTTACCTCGCTGGACGGGCGCTGCGTGCTGAATCCGCGATCTTCAGTTGCGGATGCGGGGGCTTCTCCGCCCTTGAACAACACCCTCCAGGCAGCTTCGTACGTCGTGTCAAAGAGCCCGCTCAAGGTCCGGTGTTGTGCCGGATCAAACTCCCACAAATTGAAGGCCCGTTGCTGGCAGGGGAGAATCCAGCGGACGAGCATGACCTGGATCACATTGACAAGCTTAAGCTTCTTGTTCACCAGGGTCTGGAGACAAGACTGGAGTCCGGTCAGCTCCTCCGAACTACCCCATAGCAAGCCCTTCTCTTTCCAGGAGGTGAGCTGCATGGGGGTACCAGATCTGAACTCGGGGCCGCTGCCCATTTAGGGTCACGTGGCTCGGTGATGTAGAACCACCCCGATTTCCACCCTTTGATGGATTCCACGAAGGCACCCTCAAGCCAAGTGACGTTGGGCATTTTGCCCACCATGGCGCCTCCGCACTCCGCTTGGACGCCCTTCACCACCTTCGGCTTGACATTGAAGGTCTTTAGCCACAAGCCGAAGTGGGGCTGGATGCAGAGGAAGGCCTCGCACACGACGATAAACGCCGAGACGTTGAGGATGAAGTTTGGCGCCAGATCGTGGAAGTCCAGGCCGTAGTAGTACATGAGCCCCCGGACAAAGGGGTGAAGTGGGAAGCCCAGTCCATGGAGGAAGTGGGGAAGAAATACGACCCTCTCATGGGGCCGGGGGGTGGGGATGAGCTGCCCCTCGTCGGGCAGCCGGTGTGCGATGTCGTCGGATAGGTATCCGGCGCTGCGCAGCTTCTCGATGTGCCCCTCCGTGACGGAGGAGGCCATCCACTTACCTCCCGCTCCGGACATGGCTGGAGAAGGTTGAGGCGAGATGTGCGGACTTGGGCGCTGGAGCTCAAGTGCGCGGAAATGGATAAGCAAAGGAGGAAGAAGGCGTAGGTAAAAAAGGTGGATCCTTATCCCCTTATATATGGGCGGACGAAGACTATGCGTCCCGACCTGGTAAAACTCGCTTATCTCCCAAGCACCACAATCAATGGCACGGTTGGGTTACCCACGTCGGTATTGATGGGAATCCCGGAATAAGGGGAACATGATCTCTGCTTCGACAAGACGTGCCAAGGAAACCGCTTCGCTAAACGCGCTAAGGTGGTATAATAAAAACGATTCAAGTAAAGGCTTGGTAGTGGTGTGACGTCACGCCACAAAATACGTCAGCAGATTGAACTTGTGTACATATTATTCTCTCTACGGTGGTATGTGGAATTTATTTTACGGAGCCGGACACTATCCTGGTGTTCACAATCTTCTATGAATTATTCGGAGGATGAACCCGCCTTGCATTGCCGAAGACAATATGCGCGCCGGACTCGTCGTCATTGAAGCCTGGTTCAGGGGCTACTGAGGGAGTCCTGCACTAGGGGGTGTCCGGATAGCCGGACTATCGTTATCGGCCGGACTCCAAGACTATGAAGATACAAGATTGAAGACTTCGTCCCGTGTCCGGATGGGACTTTCCTTGGCGTGGAAGGCAAGCTTGGCAATATGGATATGAAGATCTCCTACCATTGTAACCGACTCTGTGTAACCCTAGCCCTCTCCGGTGTCTATATAAACCGGAGGGTTTTAGTCCGTAGGACGAACAACCATTACAACAATCATACCATAGGCTAGCTTCTAGGGTTTAGCCTCCTTGATCTCTTGGTAGATCCACTCTTGTACTACCCATATCATCAATATTAATCAAGCAGGAGTAGGGTTTTACCTCCATCGAGAGGGCCCGAACCTGGGTAAAAACATCGTGTCCCTTCTCTCCTGTTACCATCAGCCTAGACGCACAGTTTGGGACCCCCTACCTGAGATCCGCCGGTTTTGACACCGACAGTGGCTCAAAACCTTCAACGTGGAGTCGAAGATGGTTGAGGGGCGTCAGGCAGAGTGCGGCGAGGCGATTATAAGCAAGAGGGCCGATGCTCCATGGCCCGAGGGCTCTTTTTAGGAGGAGCTCGATCTGTGGCAACAAGAGTTGTTCTATCTCACTGCCCTCCAGGGGCAGCAGGCAGAAGCTGCCGCCTGCTTTTCGCTCGGGCCCTCCACAACGGCTGACGTCATGGGTCAACAAAGGGCTTGACTGGGGGCCGTCCAAAGACGTACCCATATTGCAGGGCCGGATTCGAGACCTCCAAGAGAGGGAGATTAATCTGGTCGTAGTGATGCAGGTTATGCTGATTCGGCGTCTTCTGCCCTACAAACGTCGCCCCCTCCGCCTGTGGGAATTCAATCCGGATGGACCACGAGCTCTTCAACACTTCATGGGTACGACACCCGTGGAGATGTACAAATTGTTCTTCGGATCACAAGAGGTGTGTCCGGAATTGACCGAGGACGCCGGCTTAAGCTGCCATCGCTCGGATACTCAAGTAAGTAGCCCTGTGTCCGGACATACCGTTTGTTTGCATATCTTGGATTTGCCCTTTAACCAATCGTCCTTTGAACAGGAGTGGATAGCGCAAGCAAAACTGATACGTTGTCCGGCCCCCCTCCTGGAGACCGCGCCGGATCCCATGTTGGTCAAGATGCTGGAGGTTGCGCCCTCAGAGGAGGGCGAAGGGGAGAACAGAGAAACTACCGCCTCTACTAAGGAGGCTTTCGAGAAAGGGGGGATCGAGAATCCCTCCTTCCAGGGGGAGAAGAGGACCGCTTCCGAAGATTCGGAGGCCAAGGCCTCAAAGCGGGGGAAGAAATCTTCACCAGAGGGTCCTACGCCAGGAGAAGCCCCGGCCGCACTATCTCCCCTAATGAATCAGCCCTCCAGCGAGCCGTAAGTAGAAAAAGGGGAGTTTTGTAATAAGGGACATCCCTATTTTTGCTTCTGAGGATAACCGAAGTTTTTACCTTGTAGTTCGGATCTCCGCCCTTCTCAGCTGAGCTCATCTTCGGGGGACCTTCACCCGGAGATGATGGAGAGCGAGACGCCTCCATGTGCCGCACCGCCAGGCGGGGCGGACGACCCTGAGGTGTCGTCGCGGAGGGTCTCCCCGAGTCCCGCAGAGCCGGAGAGTTCGGCACCAACTGATGTGCGGCCGAGGGAGCTGAAAAATCTGGTCAAGAGGGCGTCTATCTCAGAAGATCACCGTACATTAATGAGTATGGTGATTGAAAGAATTTCATCCGCTGAGAGCGGGTTGCACGATGCTGTTAGAAGTTTACTGGCGGGGTTTGAGGTACGTAAAAATGACATGCCTTTTGACAGTTTTGCACATAGAGTGCGCCCTGTATAGATAGTAGCCCCTGAGACTCGGTACGTTGTCAGAAGTGACAGCGTGCCGAGGATCATAATCTTAGTTTTAATATGTCGCCATTCCTATTCAGGGGGCGGAGCTTTCGGTGGCCAGCCGGACTGATAGAGTTGCCGAACTGAAGCGGCAACTGGATGTTGCGGATGCGGACATCGCGCTGGTCAATAGACGACTTGACGAGTCACAAGGTAGGTTGTTTCTCCGTGGTCACCTAGTAAGGGAGCTGACGCTCACTCCTTACAACATGTATGCTTGATGCAGATGGTGCCGCTGCTGTGGAGGACCTTCGGGCAGAGCTTGCTCGAGCCAAGGAGCAGGCCAGAAGGAGTGATGCGACTGCCTCGAAGGCAGCCGAAGAGTTAAAAGCCGAAAAGGTTGCTCACTGCCGAAGCAAGGAGGAGATGGCCGGAATGGCCATGAAGCTGAAGGATGTTACCGACCGCTATGAGGTTCTTGAAAAAGAACGCCGAGCGGAGCAAGAGGACCTGAAGAAGGCCACCGCCGAAGCCAAGGATGCCCGTTCTGCAATGAGGGCTATAAAGGAGGAGCTGCGTCAGGCCGGAGACATTGCGGCTGGAAAGCCCTTTCTGCTGCGCAGGAAGTTCACAGATCAGAAGTATGCTCAGCTGGGCCAGCTGTGGGGTGCGGAGGATCCTTATCTAGATTTGGCGGCGAGTGCGGCGGATGCGGTTGTGCACTTCCGGAGCCAAAAGAATCACGAGATGGAAGATTTGTTTTGGTCTCAATTCCACAGTCCGGAGCGTTCACTTCCGTTGACCGATCGGTTGGCTGAGTGGGCTGAGCTGAATAGATTGTCTGGACTTGCCATGACGGATGTAGTGGCTCATCTGTGGGCGGATAGGCCCAAGCAGAAGAGTTATTTAGGCTTATTGCAGCAATTCCTTGGGGCGGTGACGCATATCAAGGCGATGCAGCGGTCGGTATGCATAGAGGGTGCACGGACCCGTGTTAAGACATACTGGGCGGAGATGGATGCTACCGCTGTTGCATCCCGGGGTTCGGACGAGAGCCGGTTACCCGCCGAGCACTATTTTGGAGAAGTCCTGCAGGGCGCTCGTTTAATAGAGTCGTAGTGCTCAAAAAATGTTATGTTCAAATGACATGTATGATTTATGAAACGATATTCATAATATAAGTGCTTTTTATACTTGTGCGTTCAAGTATTGAAATATCTCCTGTGCGGCCGTTAATGTATACCTGTATATAACCTGAAAGATGGCAGTCTTCGGCTTCAGCCCCCACGCACATGGTGCGGGGGTGTTTGCAAAAATAGCGCATTTTCACAGTTAATCCAACGTCTTGGTCCTGTGAAGGAGGTGGTAGCGTAGCAAACTAGGCAGCCGGACTATAATGCTTTATCACTTTCACTTAGCCATAGGAGTTCGAAGGTGGGGCTACGATATAGCACCTAGGGGCACCGCTTTCTCCGAATTCGGGGCGCGTATGCGCCTGACCGGGAAACGGTCCTTCGTCAAAGCGGGGGAATTCTAGACATTTCGGTAGTCGATCGAGTGGTTGACCAGTCTCTCGCTATATCATGACAGTTAGTTTTCGGCTTTCTCTACTGAGGTGCTCGCCCGGCCGAACTGGGGCACAATCGCAGTAGTTCTCCTGGTGCCGCGTTAGCCGATGATACGGAACATAAGGCAACAAAACAGAAGAGCCGGGCAAACCCAACATTTGACCAAAGACATGATTCGGAGCTGATGCATATAAGGCCTAACTCGAGATGCCGAACACTCCCTAAGGTATTCAGTCTTTATGATAACGGGCAGAACAATGCCCTAAGCCCCTAGTGTCCAGGTACGGGCAAAAATTTCTGACGCGGCCGATGCCAAAACGCTAGCCTCCTCATCGGTTATGGTAGGAAACCGGGGGATGTGTATCAACAAGAGACAATAAGAAAGGTTTATGCAGGGTCTTAATCTGAAAAGAATCCTTGCAACGGGTCCCTGCTGCACGTCTACGCCTGTGTCTCCGTTGTGCTGTATCCTGGACGGGTGTAGCACGCTGTTCATCTGTAAAGAGAAGAACTTAGTTTGGAAAGATATCGTGCAAGAAATGTATTTAAAACAAAGCATGAAAGAATGAATGAAGTTGAGCTTTTATTGGCTCTCATTGTTCATGCTCACAGCCCCTTGTAAAGGGGTATGCGGCTAGGAAGCCCCTAGTTTATTTATGCCGGACTCGCCTAGCCGTTTCCGTGGTCTTAAGAGACCTTTCAAAGAGATAATGTCGTGTGGACCGGGCATTTTAAGTGTAAGAGACGCTAATGCGGTATTGCGTTAAAGCGGGCGAAATGGAAGATTAGCTTTTCGCGACGGAAGTTGTCGGATGAACCGAACACAACTTCTAGTAGTAAGGAGCCCGTGCAATTGGCGTAAGGGCCTGGCGTCGCTCCTTTGAAGGAAGTGCTGCTATGGCGAATTTTGATAGGGTCTATCCCCATCCTGCGGATTGTGTCCAGATATAGCAGGTTTAAATCGCTGCCGCCATCCATTAGGACTTGTGTAAATTATAGTCCGTCGATTATAGGATCCAATATCAAAGCAGTCCATCCTGCGTTTCAAATGCTTCTGGAGTAATCCAAATGGTCGAAAGTAATTGGTTTTGACATCCAATCTCGGGATTCCGCTGGGGTGGACCGTGCGGCGCGTACTTTAGCAGGTGCCGCACTATTGTTCCGTATTATCACGTGAAGTGAGTTTATAGTTTTGACTTCTTGTGGCAAAGTCTTTTGTTTTCTGGCGCTCTGCTTGTGGGGTTCGTCATCGTCTTCGCTTTGTGTGTCGAGCCCCTTGTGTTCGGCGTTAAGTCGGCCGGACTGTTTGAAGACCCAACAATCTCGATGGGTATGGTTCGCAGGCTTCCCGGGGGTACTGTGGATTTGACATATCCTATCCAAAATTTTGTTTAGGTTGGATAGCTTGTCACTGTTGTCCTTAATAGGCAGTGTTTTGTTGTTCGGCCGAGAGCTTTTGAACCCGGCGTTGACCGTCGTGCTCTTTGGGCCATTTTCTTTACTCCGGCGCTGATCTTTTCTGCGTCGTGATTTCCCATTTCCATCTCTAACCTCGGATGTACTCGGGTCGCTGGTGCTGCATCTTGCCAGCCAGCTATCTTCTCCCGCGCAAAAGCGGGTCATGAGGTTCGTTAGCGCGGCCATTGTTCTTGGTTTCTCCTGGCCGAGGTGTCTGGCGAGCCATTCGTCTCGGACGTTATGTTTAAAAGCTGCTAAGGCTTCGGCGTCCGGACAGTCAACTATTTGGTTCTTTTTGGTGAGGAACCTGTTCCAGAATTTGCGTGCTGACTCTCCGGGCTGTTGAGTTATGTGACTTAAATCGTCTGCATCTGGAGGGCGGACATAAGTCCCCTGAAAATTTGCTCTAAATGCATCCTCGAGCTCTTTCCAACTTCCAATAGTATTTTCTGGGAGGCTTTTGATCCAATGCCGAGCTGGCCCTTTGAGCTTGAGGGGTAGGTATTTTATGGCATGGAGATCGTCTCCTCTAGCCATATGTATGTGTAGGATGTAGTCCTCAATCCAGACTCTGGGGTCTGCTGTTCCGTCGTATGCCTCTATGTTTACGGGCTTAAAACCCGCTGGAAATTCATGATCCAGTACCTCATCGGTGAAACATAGTGGGTGTGCGGCGCCCCTGTATTTAGGTGTGTCGTTATCTTCGAATACTCGGCGTGTTGTGTTGCTTCCTGGAGCCCCCTTTTTTGGCCCATAAATAGACCTGACCGGGCCATCGTTTTTGCGCGGATCTTTATGTGTATCATGTGTCGGCTTGTGTGCGGCGCCGCTTGCCGCTCTTAGCCTGTCATCTGGTCGTCTATCCGGCCAGGCGGCCTCTTTGCTTTTTGATTGTGGTGGCTCAACGGCCTCCTCGTCGAATTCGGGCAACAGCTTGCGCTTCGGATAGCTCTTTGCTTGGTGACTATTGCCGTATTTGTCTGCGGTCTTGAGTACTTTCCTCCATCTCATTCTAAGTACGTCTTCCGCTGTTTTGAGCTTCCGCTTCTGCTTCTTCGAACTTCTTGCAGTGGGGACGAGCCTTTTGTGAAGGTTCTTATGCTCCGGTGTGAAGGAAATATGCCCTAGAGGCAATAATAAAGCTATTATTTATTTCCTTATATCATGATAAATGTTTATTATTCATGCTAGAATTGTATTAATCGGAAACATGATACATGTGTGAATACATAGACAAACATATAGTCACTAGTATGCCTCTACTTGACTAGCTCATTAATCAAAGATGGTTATGTTTCCTAACCATAGACATGTGTTGTCATTTAATTAATGGGATCACATCATTAGAAGAATGATGTGATTGACATGACCCATTCCGTTAGCCTAGCACTTGATCGTTTAGTATACTGCTATTGCTTTCTTCATGACTTATACAAAGTTCCTACAACTATGAGATTGTGCAACTCCCGTTTACCGGAAGATCACTTTGTGTGCTACCAAACGTCACAACGTAACTGGGTGATTATAAAGGTGCTCTACAGGTGTTTCCGAAGGTACATGTTGGGTTGGCATAATTCGAGATTAGGATTTGTCACTCCGATTGTCGGAGAGGTATCTCTGGGCCCTCCCGGTAATACTCATCACCTAAGCCTTGCAAGCATGTAACTAATGAGTTAGTTATGAGATGATGTATTACGGAACGAGTAAAGAGACTTGCCGGTAACGAGATTGAACTAGGTATTGGATACCGACGATCAAATCTCGGGCAAGTAACATACCGATGACAAAGGGAACAAAGTATGTTGTTATGTGGTTTGACCGATAAAGATCTTCGTAGAATATGTAGGAACCAATATGGGCATCCAGGTCCCGCTATTGGTTATTGACCAAGAATGGTTCTAGGTCATGTCTACATAGTTCTCGAACCCGTAGGGTCCGCACGCTTAACGTTTCGATGACAGTTTTATTATGAGTTTATAAGTTTTGATGTACCGAAGGTTGTTCGGAGTCCCAGATGAGATCATGGACATGACGAGGAGTCTCGAAATGGTCGAGACATAAAGATTGATATATTGGACGACTATATTCGGACACCGGAAAAGTTCCGGGTGATTTTGGAGAAAACCGGAGTGCCGGGGGGGTTACCGGAACCCCCCGGGAGAGTATTGGGCCTATGGGCCTTAGGGGAAAGGAGAGAGGGGCGGCCAGCATGGGCCGCGCGCCCCCTCCCCCCTCTGGTCCGAATTGGACTAGGAGGGGGGCGGCGCCCCCCCCCCCCCTTCCTTCCCCCTCTCCCCCTTCCTTCCCCCTCCTAGTAGGAGTAGGAAAGGAGGAGTCCTACTCCTACTAGGAGGAGGATTCCTCCTCCCTTGGCGCGCCCAAAGGGGCCGGCCGGCCTCCCCCCTTCCTCCTTTATATACGAGGGCAGGGGGCACCCCATAGACACACAAGTTGATCTACGGATCGTTCCTTAGCCGTGTGCGGTGCCCCCCCCCCCCCCCCCTCCACCATATTCCACCTCGGTCATATCGTCGCGGAGTTTAGGCGAAGCCCTGCACCGGTAGAACATCATCATTGTCACCACGCCGTTGTGCTGACGGAACTCATCCCCGATGCTTTGCTGGATTGGAGCCCGGGGGTCGTCATCGAGCTGAACGTGTGCTGAACACAGAGGTGCCGTACGTTCGGTGCTTGGATCGGTCGGATCGTGAAGACGTACAACTACATCAATCGCGTTGTCATAACGCTTCCGCTTTCGGTCTATGAGGGTACGTGGAAACACTCTCCCCTCTCGTTGCTATGCCATCACCATGATCTTGCATGTGCATAGGAAATTTTTTGAAATTACTACGTTCCCCAACAGTGGCATCCGAGCCTAGGTTTTATGCGTTGATGTTATATGCACGAGTAGAACACCAGTGAGTTGTGGGTGATACAAGTCATACTGCTTACCAGCATGTCATACTTTGGTTCAGCGGTATTGTGAGATGAAGCGGCCCGGACCGACATTACGTGTACGCTTACGCGAGACTGGTTTCACCGTTACGAGCACCCGTGCTTAAAGGTGACTGGCGGGTGTCTGTCTCTCTCACTTTAGCTGAATCGAGTGTGGCTACGCCCGGTCCTTGCGAAGGTTAAAACAGCACCAACTTGACGAACTATCGTTGTGGTTTTTTGATGCGTAGGTAAGAACGGTTCTTGCTAAGCCCGTAGCAGCCACATAAAATTTGCAACAACAAAGTAGAGGACGTCTAACTTGTTTTTGCAGGGCATGTTGTGATGTGATATGGTCAAGACATGATGCTACATTTTATTGTATGAGATGATCATGTTTTGTAACCGAAGTTATCGGCAACTGGCAGCAGCCATATGGTTGTCGCTTTATTGTATGAAATGCAAGCGCCCTGTAATTGCTTTACTTTATCACTAAGCGGTAGCGATAGTCGTAGAAGCAATAGATGGCGTAACGACAATGATGCTACGATGGAGATCAAGGTGTCATGCCGGTGACGATGGTGATCATGATGGTGCTTCGAAGATGGAGATCACAAGCACAAGATGATGATGGCCATATCATATCACTTATATTGATTGCATGTGATGTTTATCCTTTATGCATCTTATCTTGCTTTGATTGACGGTAGCATTTTAAGATGATCTCTCACTAATTATCAAGAAGTGTTCTCCCTGAGTATGCACCGTTGCGAAAGTTCTTCGTGCTGAGACACCACGTGATGATCAGGTGTGATAGGCTCTACGTTCAAATACAACGGGTGCAAAACAGTTGCACACGCGGAATACTCAGGTTATACTTGACGAGCCTAGCATATACAGATATGGCCTCGGAACACGGAGACCGAAAGGTCGAGCGTGAATGATATAGTAGATATGATCAACATAGCGATGTTCACCATTGAAACTACTCCATCTCACGTGATGATCGGACATGGTTTAGTTGATTTGGATCACGTGATCACTTAGATAACTAGAGAGATGTCTGTCTAAGTGGGAGTTCTTAAGTAATATGATTAATTGAACTTAAATTTATCATGAACTTAGTCCTGGTAGTATTTTGCAAATTATGTTGTAGATCAATAGCTTGTGTTGTTGCTTTCATATGTTTATTTTGATATGTTCCTAGAGAAAATTGTGTTGAAAAATGTTAGTAGCAATGATGCGGATTGAATCCGTGATCTGAGGTTTATCCTCATTGCTGCACAGAAGAATTATGTCCTTAATGCACCGATAGGTGACAGACCTATTGCAGGAGCAGATGTAGACGTTATGAACGTTTGGCTAGCTCAATATGATGACTACTTGATAGTTTAGTGCACCATGCTTAACGGCTTAGAATCGGGACTTCAAAGACATTTTAAACGTCATGGACCATATGAGATGTTCCAGGAATTGAAGTTAATATTTCAAGCAAATACCCGAGTTGAGAGATATGAAGTCTCCAACAAGTTCTATAGCTAAAAGATGGAGGAGAATCGCTCAACTAGTGAGCATGTGCTCAGATTGTCTGGGTACTTCAATCGCTTGAATCAAGTGGGAGTTAATCTTCCAGATAAGATAGTGATTGACAGAATTCTCTAGTCACCATCACTAAGTTACTAGAACTTCGTGATGAACTATAGTATGCAAGGGATGACGAAAACGATTCCCAAGCTCTTCGTGATGTTGAAATCGACGAAGGTAGAAATCAAGAAAGAGCATCAAGTGTTGATGATTGACAAGTCCACTAGTTTCAAGAAAAGGGCAGAGGGAAAGAAAAGGAAACTTCAAGTAGAATGGCAAACAAGTTGTCACTCCCATGAAGAAGACCAAAGCTGGACCAAAGCCTGAAACTGAGTGCTTACACTGCAAAGGAAATGGTCACTGGAAGCGGAAATGCCCTGAATATTTGGTGGATAAGAAGGATGGCAAAGTGAACAAGAGTATATTTGATATACAGGTTATTGATGTGTACCTTACTAGTGTGTATAGTAGCCCCTGAGTATTTGATACTTGTTCGGTTACTAAAAATTAGTAACTCGAAACAGGAGATACAGAATAAACAGAGACTAGTTGAGGGTGAAGTGACGATGTATGTTGGAAGTGGTTCCAAGATTGATATCATCATCATCGCACACTCCCTATACTTTCGTGATTAGTGTTAAACCTAAATAAATGTTATTTGGCGTTTGCGTTGAGCATGAATATGATTTGATCATGTTTATTGTGATATGGTTATTCATTTAAAGTTAGAGAATAATTGTTATTCTGTTTACATGAATAAGACCTTGATGGTCATACACCCAATGAACATAGTTTGTTGGATCTCGATCGTAGTGATACACATATTCATAATATTGATGCCAAAAGATGCAAAGTTAATAATGATAGTGCAACTTATTTGTGGCACTGCCGTTTGGGTCATATCGGTGTAAAGCGCATGAAGAAACTCCATAAAGATGGATTTTTGGAATCACTTGGTTATGAATCATTTGATGCTTGCGAACCGTGCCTTTTGGGCAAGATGACTAAAACTCCGTTCTTCGGAACAATGGAACGAGCTACTGACTTGTTGGAAATAATACATACCGATGTATGCGATCCAATGAGTGTTGATGCTCGCGGCAAGTACCGTTATTTTCTGACCTTCACAAGATGATTTGAGCAGATATTGGTATATCTACTTGATGAAACATAAGTCTGAAATAGTTGAAAGGTTCAAAGAATTTCATAGTGAAGTGGAAAAATCATCGTAACAAGAAAATAAAGTTTCTGCGATCTGATCGCGGAGACGAGTATTTGAGTTATGAGTTTGGTCTTCAATTAAAACAATGTGGAATAGTTTTACAGCTCATGCCACCTGGAACACCACAACGTTATGGTGTGTCCGAACGTCGTAACCGCACTTTATTGGATATGGTGCGATCTATGATGTCTCTTACTAATTTACCATTATTGCTTTGGGGTTATGCATTAGAGACAGCTGCATTCACGTTAAAAGGGCACCATCTAAATCCATTGAGACGACACCATATGAACTGTGGTTTAGCAAGAAACCCAAGTTGTCATTTCTTAAAGTTTGGGGCTGCGATGCTTATATGAAAAAGTCTCATCCTGATAAGCTCAAACCCAAATTGGAGAAGTGCGTCTTCATAGAATACACGGAAGAGACATTGGGTACACCTTCTATCACAGATCTGAGGGCAAGATTTTCGTTGCTAAATTCGGATCCTTTCTAGAGAAGGAGTTTCTCTCGAAAGAAGTGAGTAGGAGGAAAGTAGAACTTGATGAGGTAACTGTACCTTCTCCCGAATTGGAAAATAGTTCATCACTGAAATCAGTTCCAGTGATTCCTACACCAATTAGTGAGGAAGCTAATGATGATGATCATGAAACTTCAGATCAAGTTACTACCGAACTTTGTAGATCTTCCAGATTAAGATCCGCACCAGAGTGGTACGGTAATCCTATTCTGGAAGTCATGTTACTAGACCATGATGAACCTACGAACTATGAGGAAGCGATGATGAGCCCAGATTCCGTGAAATGGCTTGAGGCCATAAAATCTGAGATATGATCCATGTATGAGAACAAAGTATGGACTTTGATTGACTTGCTCGATGATCAGCAAGCCATGTTAAATAAATGGATCTTCAAGAAGAAGACGGACACTGATAGTAGTGTTACTATCTACTGAGCTTGACTTGTTGCGAAAGGTTTCCAACAAGTTTAAGGTGTTGAATACGATGAGATTTTCTCACTCGTATCGAAGCTTAAGTCTGTCTGAATCATGTTAGCAATTGCTAGATTTTATGAAATCTGGCAAATGGATGTCAAAACTGCATTCCTTAATGGATTTATTAAAGAAGAGTTGTATATGATGCAACCAGAAAGTTTTTGTCAATCCTAAAGATTCTAACAAAGTGTGCAAGCTCCAGCAATCCATCAATGGACTGGTGCAAGCATCTCGGAGTTGGAATATACGCTTTGATGAGTTGATCAAAGCATATGGTTTTATACAGACTTTTGAAAAGGCATGTATTTACAAGAAAGTGAGTGGGAGCACTACAACATTTCTGATAAGTATATATGAATGACATATTGTTGATCGGAAATAATGTAGAATTATTCTGCAAACCATAAAGGAGTGTTTTAAAGGAGTTCTTTAAAAGAAAGACTTCAGTAAAAGCTACTTACATATTGAGCATCAAGATCTATTGAGATAGATCAAGACGCTTGATAAGATTTTCAATGAGTACATACCTTGGCAAAATTTTGAAATAGTTCAAGATGGAACAGTCAAAGAAAGAGTTCTTGCCTGTGTTGCAAAGGTGTGAAATTGAGTAAGACTCAAATCCCGACCACGGTAGAAAATAGAAAAGAGAATGAAAGTCATTCCCTATGCCTCAGTCATAGGTTCGATAAAGTATGCTATGCTATGTACCAGACCTATTGTATACCTTGCTCTGAATTTGGCAAGGGAGTACAATAGTGATCTAGGAGTAGATCACTGGACATTGGTCAAAATTATCCTTAGTGGAATAAGGATATGTTTCTCGATTATGGAGGTGACAAAAGGTTCATCGTAAAGGGTTACGTTGATACAAGTTTTGGCACTAATCCAGGTGACTCTAAGTCTTAATCTGGACACATATTGAAAGTGGGAGCAATTAGCTAGAGTAGCTCCGTGCAGAGCATTGTGGACATAGAATATTTTGCAAAATACATACGGCTCTGAATATGACAGATCCGTTGACTAAACTTCTCTCACAAGCAAAACATGATCATACCTTAGTAGTCTTTGGGTGTTAATCACATAGCAATGTGAACTAGATTATTGACTCTAGTAAACCCTTTGGGTGTTGGTCACATGACGATGTGAACTATGGGTGTTAATCATATACAGATATGAATATTGATGTTAAATCACATGGCGATGTGAACTAGATTATTGACTCTAGTGCAAGTGGGAGACTGAAGGAAATATGCCCTAGAGGCAATAATAAAGTTATTATTTATTTCCTTATATCATGATAAATGTTTATTATTCATGCTAGAATTGTATTAACCGGAAACATGATACATGTGTGAATACATAGACAAACATATAGCCACTAGTATGCCTCTACTTGACTAGCTCATTAATCAAAGATGGTTATGTTTCCTAACCATAGACATGTGTTGTCATTTGATTAATGGGATCACATCATTAGAAGAATGATGTGATTGACATGACCCATTCCGTTAGCCTAGCACTTGATCGTTTAGTATACTGTTATTGCTTTCTTCATGACTTATATAAAGTTCCTACAACTATGAGATTGTGCAACTCCCGTTTACCGAAAGAACACTTTGTGTGCTACCAAACGTCACAACGTAACTGGGTGATTATAAAGGTGCTCTATAGGTGTTTCCGAAGGTACATGTTGGGTTGGCATAATTCGAGATTAGGATTTCTCACTCCGATTGTCGGAGAGGTATCTCTGGGCCCTCTCGGTAATACTCATCACCTAAGCCTTGCAAGCATGTAACTAATGAGTTAGTTATGAGATGATGTATTACGGAACGAGTAAAGAGACTTGCCGGTAACGAGGTTGAACTAGGTATTGGATACCGACGATCAAATCTCGGGCAAGTAACATACCGATGACAAAGGGAACAAAGTATGTTGTTATGCGGTTTGACCGTTAAAGATCTTCGTAGAATATGTAGGAACCAATATGGGCATCCAGGTCCCGCTATTGGTTATTGACCGAGAATGGTTCTAGGTCATGTCTACATAGTTCTCGAACCCGTAGGGTCCGCACGCTTAACGTTTCGATGACAGTTTTATTATGAGTTTATAAGTTTTGATGTACCGAAGGTTGTTCGGAGTCCCAGATGAGATCACGGACATGACGAGGAGTCTCGAAATGGTCGAGACATAAAGATTGATATATTGGATGACTATATTCGGACACCGGAAAAGTTCCGGGTGATTTTGGAGAAAACCGGAGTGCCGGGGGGTTACCGGAACCCCCCGGGAGAGTATTGGGCCTATGGGCCTTAGGGGAAAGGAGAGAGGGGCGGCCAGCATGGGCCGCGCGCCCCCTCCCCCCTCTGGTCCGAATTGGACTAGGAGGGGGGCGGCGCCCCCCCCCCCCTTTCCTTCCCCCTCTCCCCCTTCCTTCCCCCTCCTAGTAGGAGTAGGAAAGGAGGAGTCCTACTCCTACTAGGAGGAGGATTCCTCCTCCCTTGGCGCGCCCAAAGAGGCCGGCCGGCCTCCCGCCTCCCTCCTTTATATACGGGGGCAGGGGGCACCCCATAGACACACAAGTTGATCTACGGATCGTTCCTTAGCCGTGTGCGGTGCCCCCCTCCACCATATTCCACCTCGGTCATATCGTCGCGGAGTTTAGGCGAAGCCCTGCGCCGGTAGAACATCATCATCGTCACCACGCCGTCGTGCTGACGGAACTCATCCCTGACGCTTTGCTGGATTGGAGCCTGGGGGTCGTCATCGAGCTGAATGTGTGCTAAACACGGAGGTGCCGTACGTTCGGTGCTTGGATCGGTCGGATCGTGAAGATGTACGACTACATCAACCGCGTTGTCATAACGCTTCCGCTTTCGGTCTACGAGGGTACGTGGACACACTCTCCCCTCTCGTTGCTATGCCATCACCATGATCTTGCGTGTGCGTAGGAAATTTTTTGAAATTACTACGTTCCCCAACACGGTGATGTGTCCGGCGTGAGATCGTCTGGACTGTTGTTTTCGCCGGGGATGGGTTGCTTTTCCAATTCATCCCGTTCAGATGGTTGCTTGGTTGCATGTTCGTCGTCCACTGGTTGGCGCTGCTCTACGGCTGGGTCATTATTGGTGCTGTTGTTATCGAGGCGAGACTTCGGGCGGCGCTTGCATCGTCGTTTTGGTTGCTTCGCCGCGTCCCGTTGTTCCTCGTTATCACTTCCTTTTGGTGTATCCACCATGTATATGTCATGAGTTGAGGTGGCTTTCCAGTTCCCCGTAGGCGCTGGTTCTTGGTCGTCTCCGGCATCGTCGTCCGTACCGTCGATGTCTTCGGAGTCGAAGTCTAGCATGTCGGTTAAATCGTCGACAGTGGCTATAAAGTGGGTGGTGGGTGGGCTTTGATTTTCTTCGTCGTCCGCATCCCAGCCATCCTGACCGCAATTCGTCCAGGGCTCTCCTGATAGCGAGAGATACTTTAGCGAATTCAGGATGTCGCCAAAAGGTGAGTGTTGAAAGATGTCTGCGGCGGTGAACTCCATGATCGGCGCCCAATCGGGTTCGATTGGAGGGGGCGCGGGAGGTTCGGAGTCCGGCGAGGAGTCTGGCACCTCGGAGTCACGAGCTTCGCCAGGGACAAAGTCAGTATTCGGCTCCATCGCCGTAGAGGTTGCAGCCCCCGAGGCGGTGTCCAGCCACCCGTCCTCGATCTGGGCAGCCGGCTCCGAATTGAGGATTGGAGCGGACTCGTATGCGGCCTCCAGGGCACTGTCCGGCAGCAGAGTTAAATCATGCCCGTCGTGACAGTGCGGCGCGCTCGGCTGTGGCTCGAATCCGTCGAAGATCAAGTCTCCGCGAATGTCAGCCGTGAAGTTAAGGCTTCCAAATCTGACCTGATGGCCAGGGGCGTAGCTTTCAATCTGCTCCAGATGGCCAAGCGAATTGGCCCGCACTGCAAAGCCGCCGAATACGGAGATCTGTCCGGGAAGAAAAGTCTCACCCTAGACTGCTCGTTGTTGATGATCGAAGGAGCCATCAAGCCTATCGGTGATGACACAGAGGAACTCTCAATGAAAGCACCAATGTCGGTGTCAAAACCGGCGGATCTCGGGTAGGGGGTCCCGAACTGTGCGTCTAGGCGGATGGTAACAGGAGTCAAGGGACACGATGTTTTTACCCAGGTTCAGGCCCTCTCGATGGAGGTAAAACCCTACTCCTGCTTGATTGATATTGATGATATGGGTAGTACAAGAGTGGATCTACCACGAGATCAAGGAGGCTAAACCCTAGAGTCTAGCCTATGGTATGATTGTTGTTCTTCCTATGGACTAAAACCCTCTGGTTTATATAGACACCGGAGAGGGCTAGGGTTACACAGAGTCGGTTACAATGGTAGGAGATCTACATATCCGTATTGCCAAGCTTGCCTTCCACGCCAAGGAAAGTCCCATCCGGACACGGGACGAAGTCTTCAATCTTGTATCTTCATAGTCTTGGAGTCCGGCCGATGATGATAGTCCGGCTATCCGGACACCCCCTAGTCCAGGACTCCCTCAATGGGGATTGTGTGGAGAAGACAAAAAAGGAGAAAGTCTCACATTGACGAGGCTAATCAACGGGCTATGGAGATGCCCATCAATTGATGTCAACATGAGGAGTAGGGATTGCCATGCAATAGATGCACTAGAGCTATGAATGCTCAACAAAAGAAAACTAGTGGGTATGCATCCAACTCGCTTGCTCACAAAGACCTAGGCCATTTTGAGGAGGCCCATCATTGGAATATACAAGCCAAGTTCTATAATGAAAAATTCCCACTAGTATAAAAAGACAACTTTATGAGACTCACTATCATGAAGATCTTGGTGCTACTTTGAAGCACAAGTGTGGTAAAAGGATAGTAGCATTGTCCCTTCTCTCTTTTTATCTCATATTTTTTTTATTTGGGCCTTTCTCTTTCTTTTTTTTGGCCTCCCCTTTTTTTCGTCCGGAGTCTCATCCCGACTTGTGGGGGAATCATAGTCTCCATCATCCTTTCCTACCTTGGGACAATGCTCTAATAATGATGATCATCACACTTTTATTTTTCTTACAACTCAACAATTACAACTCGATACTTAGAACAAAGTATGACTCTATATAAATGCCTCCGGCGGTGTATCGGGATGGTGCAATGAATCAAGAGTGACATGTATGAAAAATAATGCATGGTGGCTTTGCCACAAATACGATGTCAACTACATGATCATGCAATGGCAATATGACAAAAGTAATGTATGTCATGATGATGATGGAAGTTGCATGGCAATATATCTCGGAATGGCTATGGAACTGCCATGATAGGTAGGTATGGTGGCTGTTTTGAGGAAGATATAAGGAGGTTTATGTGTGATAGATCATATCGTATCACGGGGTTTGGATGCACCGGCGAAGTTTGCACCAACTCTCAAGGTGAGAAAGGGCAATGCACGGTACCGAAGAGGCTAGCAAAGGCGGAAAGGTGAGAGTGCGTATAATCCATTGAATCAACATTAGTCAAAAGAACTCATATACTTATTGCAAAAATTTAGAAGTCATCAAAAACCAAGTACTACGCGCATGCTCCTAGGGGGATTGATTGGTGGGAAAAGACCATCTCTCGTCCCCGACCGCCACTCATAAGGATGCACAAGCCAGGTACACTTCATGTTTCAAATTTGTTACACAACTTTAACCATACGTGCATGCTACGGGACTTGCAAACTTCAACACAAGCATTTCTCAAATTCACAATTACTCAACTAGCACGACTTTGATATTATCACCTCCATATCTCAAAACAATTATCAAGCATCAGTCTTATCTTAGTATTCAATTCACTCAAAAAAAGTTTCACGTATCTTGAATACCAAGTATATTTACATTAAGCAAATTACCATGCTATTTAAGACTCAAAATAATATAAGTGAAGTATGAGAGTTCATCTATTTCTTCGAAATAAAACTACCACCATGTTCTAAAAGATATAAATGATGCACTAGAGCAAATGACAAACTACTCCGAAAGATATAAGTGAAGATCAATGAGTAGCTAAATAATTATGCAACTAGGCGAAGACTCTCTCTCATTTAATAATTTCAGATATTGATACTTTATTCAAACAGCAAGCAAAGCTAAATAAAACTACATTGCAAGGATAGCACAACTCATGTGAAGAAGCAAAAACTTAGGCTCAACCGATACTAACCGATAGTTGTTGAAGAAGAAAGGTGGGATACCTACCGGGGCATCCCCAAACTTAGATGCTTGAGACTTCTTGAAATATTATCTTGGGGTGCCTTGGGCATCCCCAAGCTTGAGATTTTGTGTCTCCTTAATTCCTCTCATATCATGGTTTCTCTTTTTATCAAAAGCTTCATTCACAACAAACTCAACAAGAACTCGTGAGATAGATTAGTATAAACCAATGCAAAACCTTATCATTTTCTACTGTAACAAATCACTTAAATAATTATTCAACATTGCATACTAAATGCCTCTGCATATTTAATACTCCTATCTTCAAATAGAATCATTAAACAAGCAAACAATTGCAAACAATGCAACCATAACAGCAATCTGCCAAAACAGTACAGTCTGTAAAGAATGCAATAGTCATCATACTTCCTTAATTCCAAAAATTATGAACTAAAATTCCCACTGTAATAAATTTATCAGAGCTCAGTATGCAAAAAGATTCAACATTATACCACTCTCTGACTTTTCTAGGGAATTTTTGCAACAGCGGTAAACTTTCTGTTTTTCAAACAGCAACATGTATACTAGCAAAATAAGCATGGCAAAGGCTATCCTTGACTTTTTTTATTGAAACTAAAGATGCAAAACATCTATCTATTATATTATTAAAACGACAGAAAAGGAACGGTAGAAATTAACCGGTGTAAAGTTATAGTATTTCAACGGCTGAGATCCACCAGGTGAAATATGCATATGCAATTGACTACCCGTACAATCACAAGCATGCACGAGATGGACTGCATATGGGCAGACATATGTATTGTGAGTCCAATACAATTACGTGTGTGCTGCATGTCCCAATTGGAAAGTAAAAAGGCAAAACAAATAATAAGATATTTTTAGAACGACGGACAGCTGAGAATTATCAGCTAAAGTCTCCGTACAAGATATTGGCTTCGGAGATAAAAGCACTAGCACGGACCGGATGAACAATTACGTACTGTCCAAGTCCAGTACAATTAGTATGAGCCCTACGTGTGCTGCATGTCCGGATTGGAAAGCAAAAAGGGTAAATAAAAAAAATGAAGTGCTTACAGTACAAGCTACTACTACTAATCCCATGAGGTGTACCTGCAATCAACGAACATGGTAAATTGAGTAATTTATTTATGGGCTTCATACACGCTGTGACCTAATGGCTTGGCGACATGGATGCAGGGATTGAATGGGATAGGTAAGTCAAATTATTTTCTGAAATTTTTTGTGCTAATTCAAAAGTATTTTATAATTGATATACATATACTTCGTTGAATTTCTCGGTTTATTACAATAACTCTGATAAAAAAAGCTGACATGTCCTTAAAACCTTTGGCACCATATACAATTGAATAAATACTTATCAATTGATCACGGTGATAGCTATTCATACGCCAGATTCTTCTAATTTCTAATAATATGTTTTGTGATAATCATTTTTTTGTTAAATGTCGGGTTAAAATGAAGTACTAACAAGCCGAGCAAACAACATATTTGCATGGCTAGATGTGTTATGTATTATTAGATATATACGTCGTATCTGATAATAATTTTGAGATATTTTTAAGATGTTAGATCAAAAATCAATTGCCGGTCGTGATGATAATGAATTATCTATCAAATATTTTACACATGTTAAATCTAAGATAACTAGCGTTGTGCCCGCGCATTTGCGCGGCTAGATTGACTATATATATATTTTGTATCGAATTTGTTTCCATGCCAACTATGTGTCCTCTCTCTCAAGTATTATCTGACTTAATTAATTTTCTACTAACCATATATCATATAAATATACTGAAGTCAAACGCAAGTCTCCAGGAAACTTGATCGTTATAGTACCGAGTACATTATTGTTTGTTGATAAAAATAACTTGTAGACTTCAATATCATATCAACCCTCATGTTTCTGAGAAATTCTCCACCAAGAATTAAATCTAAACATGAATGGATTCTAGGCACCAATTCTTCTCTTCTCGTGTTAAACCAAAATGTATGCAAAAATGATTCTACCACGATTAATCTTACAGTTACATATTTCATCACGTGTGGACAAATGTCATGCCTTTTTTTGTCAATGATTTTTCCATGATAAGTGACGTATAGTTAACTAAAAATAACCATTCATTTATATATTTTACTGTGTGTTTGACGGGAACGATGCGTGCTTATGGTATTTTTTGTATTGTGTTTTCTTTCTGAACCTCCTATCACATGCCATGTTTGGGTGTTTTTTAGTGCTAGACGCCGATGACAAATGTAATGCCTTCTTTTCCTATCAATCGTTTACTATTAGTATGGTGACTTGTAGATAGATTCATGTATTCGGTGTGGTGCTTTAGTCATCCTTATTCCTCCCATGGACTGATTTCTTTCCTGGAACTAATTACTATGTCTTCATATGATGCGTCTACTACTACCTCATGTGTGTGCATGCCTTCATTAGATCATACGGAAATGCATGAGGAAAGAACACAATCTATTTTAACAAACCTGATACCTTGGGCGTTTGGTTCAAACAATTCTTTTGATGGACCTCCATTTGTAAACTTGGGGTCAAATCATGCGATTAGAAAATAATGAGAGTGCAAGGGATGCAAATTGCAGTTACACAGTGAGTCGTCAAATCCTCCCTCCAAGGTCATCTGTGGCATGCCAGGCTTGCGCCTGTGTTTGTGGTGTTTGGGGTTGCCCTCCATCCTCGCTATGGTCATCAAATTTTGTTGCCTATCACGAAATCGATAACAGCATAGTGGACCTGAATCATGGGCTTTCGACACCATAGACCTTGACATAGATTCAGGACACCTTGTGTGCTCGTCTTCTGCGCCGGTGCTAGATCACTATCATCTTTGGAGCTCATCACATAATTTATGTTTGGTCGTTTCAGGGGTTGCTGCCATCTTCAGATCCAATCCGGCTTCTAGTTCCCACCGAATAACCTTTAATTTGTGTGCTTCTCCAGTTTTCTGACCATGCACAAAATCTAGACGCGAGATAACTTCCACTGGTGGAATACTATTTGCTGATGCTTTGTATACATCAGTGACACGCTTATCCAATATTTTAATGGATCCAAGAATATAGCTGGCTCCAGCGACCTCAACATGCACGTACGACATCGGCTATTTTTTTGCGCCGTCCGCTGCGATAATCAATCAGAATGGAGTCAGGTTTGTCTTGTCATCGCGTATATATAAGAAAAAGACACCATATATATAGGTGTATGCATTTTTCAAGAATACAATGGTCCCCCAATGAAGAACATAATTGCAGTTGACAATATAGGTTTGAAGTCTAAGAAATTCATAGTTGATATCCTGCTGAATGGTGCTAGGTAATGCCATGGATGTACGTGCGATCATGAATAGATTAGATAGCGGGGCCAAGGATCGGTGGTGGCGGCCTGGCACCAGCGTTGTTGTTGTCTGACCTTGTTCGAGGCCGGGGCCAGCGTGCACCCAGGTCTCATCTTTCCGGCCGTCAGCTTCCCTGGCTAAGGCCGTCTTGCAGTTGGACATCTCGTCCTCTGCATGCCCACGGGACGGCGGCTTGCAGTCCCGCCCACATTGTCCTACGTGCCTGCGTCTGAGGCCGGCCTCTTGGAGTAGCTGCACTCTGTTCTGTCTGACGCGAGCATCGAGCAGCCGTGCACGCTCGCGATGGAGACGCCGGCGTGGAGGCCGTCTTAGTCATGGTGTACGTCTGGGTCAACGGCGGTGTCCTATATATGGACGAAACTTCAAAGCTGAGGATGTCGTGTGGTATTCCTCTTGTACACCGTGCATACCTTTGTTAGAATCCTTAACTGCCAAAATATGGATCTCCATCTAGTCTACGTTTCCCTGATGGTGCATAATTGATTGGATTGTAGCCTTGCACGTATCTACCTATTACACGTTATTTGGTTGCTTGTGTCCATCTATGTTTATGCACGTACACGTGACCGAAGAACATATCCCCAGGTACGTGCACATATTCTATTGTTTCCAACTTTTTTTTAACTCTTTATTAATGCATGTTATATGTGTCGGTTCAATATACGCTTTAGGCACGTAACGTAATATCTTTAAATCTCAGCCGTAATTATTCCTGATCAACGGTGCATATTATTTTAACGTATGTGGAAGACCGTGGTGTCTCGTTTGACTTCTATATTAATTATATAATAGATAGATAGATTCCTTTCCGAAAATTTGTATGGCGTTAATTTGGAAGGACCTAGGCCATTAATATATTTCTTAAAGCATCTCAAATTTTCCCGATTACCTGCATACAATATGTTGTCAGATCTTTTGAAACAATATTCATCATGCATGTTATATCTACAAACTGAAAATATAACCATCATGCTTATATGTGCGAGCGGTAGGTTATTTGGTAATCTTACTAGAAAAAAACACATGAAGTGACATAGGCAATGATACACTACAGTTAGGGCCGTCCTTACAAGAAATGAGAGAAACGTTAAGAAATACTTGGTGTTTATATATGGGATATTTAGTGTTTTTCAAATACAAAAACGTTTGCAAAAAAGGTCTAGATGTGAAAATAAATGGACGCACCAACATATATAACAATAAATAACATATCCATCACAACTGGTGCTAAGAGATAACACATAGTGAAAATATAACAAAACTAATAACGATCTCTGCGCATAGCTAATTCCACCTTGCCATCATGTAACATCAGACGTAAACCACCAAGTCAACATGCATCTTTATCCATTGCCATACCTTTTTGGGCTCAGTAAGGAAGTCAAAGTAGAGTGAACAAATATTGCCGGTGACCCTAACAGTTTCCATAGTGACAAATGTCGAATATTAAACATTGGGCTTGCTACATAGAGAAAAGGTGGACTAAACAGTAATTATATTATGAAAATAATATAACCATTTTTAAATAAATAAGTAATAGTAGTGGTGGTGGTGGTAGTAGTAAAATATAGAGATGCTACTACGTATAGGTATTTGAATTTAATGTTTAGACAAGATTTTTTCAGTGCTAATACGAGCTTATTATGAGTTGATATCCTTGAAATGTTACACTTCATAATATAAGATTTTTTTTTTATAAGAAACATGAAATCATATTTAAGATGCAAAAAATAAATAAGGACACATTATGATTCTAGCCGCGCAAATGCGCGAGATATTCCGCTAGTTATTCTAACAGCAAGCTAATACTAACAAAAGAAAATGACGCTCCAAGCAAAACACATATCATGTGGTGAATAAAAATATAGCTCCAAGTAAAGTTACCGATGAACGGAGACGAAAGAGGGGATGCCTTCCGGGGCATCCCCAAGCTTACGCTCTTGGTTGTCCTTGAATATTACCTTGGGGTGCCTTGGGCATCCCCAAGCTTAGGCTCTTGCCACTCCTTATTCCATAGTCAATCGAATCTTTACCCAAAACATGAAAACTCCACAACACAAAACTCAACAGAAAACTCGTAAGCTCCGTTAGTATAGGAAATAAAACAACCACTTAGGTACTTAATGAACTCATTATAAATTCATATTGGTGTAATATCTACTGTACTTCAACTTATCTATGGTTCATACCCTCCGATACTACTCATGGATTCATCAAAATAAGCAAACAACACATAGAAAACAGAATCTGTCAAAAACAGAACAGTCTGTAGTAATCTGTATCAAACGTATACTTCTGGAACTCCAAAAATTCTACCAAATTAGGACGATTTGTGTACCACTCCAGAGCAAAAAGAATCAAATCAGAAGCACATTTCTGTGAATTAACAAAACTAATCTACTGGGTGCAAAAGTTTCTGATTTTCAGCAGGATCAACACAACTATCACCGTACGCTATCCTAAAGGTCTTACTTGGCACTTTATTGAAACAAAACCTATAAAACATGATTAATACAGTAGCATAATCATGTGGACACACAAAAACAGTAAGGATAAATATTGGGTTGTCTCCCAACAAGCGCTTTTCTTTAACGCCTTTCTAGCTAGGCATGATGATGATAATGATGCTCACATAAAAGATAAGAATTGAAACATAACAGGAGCATCATGAAGCATATGACTAGCACTTTTAAGTCTAACCCACTTCCTATGCATAGGGATTTTGTGAGAAAACAACTTATGGGAACAAGGATCAACTAGCATAGGAAGGTAAAACAAGCATAGCTTCAAGATTTTAAACACATAGAGAGGAAACTTGATATTATTGCAATTCCTACGAGCATATATTCCTCCCTCATAATAATGTTCAGTAGCATCATGAATGAATTCAACAATATAACCAGCACCTAAAGCATTCTTTTTATGATCTACTTGCATAGAAAATTCACTACTCTCCACATAAGCAAAATTCTTCTCACGAATAATAGTGCAAGTATCATAAGAGACTTGAACACTAAAAATTGTTTCCACATTAAAAGTGTAATGTTCATAAAAAGGGTAATCATAATCATGACAAGATTTGTAAATATAATCATCACTACTTTTTATAGCATAAGTTTCATCACAATAATCATCATAAGCAGCAACTTCGTTCTCATCATAATCGATTGAAACCTCTCCCAAGATAGTGGAATCACTAAATAAAGTTGACACTCTTCCAAATCCACTTTCGTATTCATCACAATAAAATTCAACATCCTCCAAAATAGTGGGATCACTACTTCCTAAAGTTGACTCTCTTCCGAACCCACTTTCATCAATATAATCATCATAGGTAGGAGGCATGCTATCATCATAACAACTTTGCATATCAAAACTTGGGATGCTAAAAATATCATCTTCATTAAACATAGCATCCCCAAGCTTGGGACAAACATTAATTCCAGCAAATATATTCTCAAATATTTCATCCCAATCAAACATAGCTTCCCCAAGCTTGGGCCCTTTCATATCATAAGCATAATCACTCTCATCATTAAAAATATCGATAGTACCAATAGTATAGCAATTATCATCATCACAATGAGTAGTAGGAGCGACATCATTTGGGAGGGATACCTTTTTACCTTTGTTGCTCCTTCTTTTCTTTTTCTTCTTCACATTATGTGTAGGTTCAACCTTCCTCTTTGAGCTCCTTATTGATGAGATTGGTTGAATAGAAAGATCCTCCTCGTAACCTGATTCATCATAAGAAATAATAGGAGGAGATTGGGAAGTCTCTTCCCTTTCACTAGTATTCTCATCATCCTCTATTTGTTTTCTTTTCTTTATGTAATTGGCAATATAAGGACTTTAAATGCAATTCACCTCATAATACATATAAATTTCTTCTAGATCAAAACCAAGAAGTTTGTAATGGGCAAATTCTGGAAGATAATTAGTTAAACGTTTCATTTCTTCGCAACCCATAAGCAAGCTAAGCTCATTATAATGTGCAAGGGAAATCAACTCATCACAATTTTTGGACACGATTAGATCATGAAACAATTTGCATCGGATAGCTAAATGACCACTATCATTGCAAAGTCCACAAGTACGGCCAAGAAAATTTAAATTTTCAGCACAAACATCTAGCCTTTCTTGCAACAATTTAGTTTCTAAGTGCTTATGCCTCTTGCAATAAATATCTTCTCTATTTGGTGTGTTCATGCAAACATGCACTCCACAAAAGTTGACATGCTCATAAGAGATATTTTCATCATAACTAGTGCAATCATCATTAGCATCATGGATATTCAAAGAATTCGTACTAACAACATTGCAATCATGCTCATCATTCAAAGATTTAGTGCCAAACAATTTAGAGATTTATTCTTATAGAACTTGAGCACAATTATCCTTTCCATCATACTTACGAAAGATATTAAAAAGGTGAAGCGTATGAGACAAACTTAACTCCATTTTTTTGTAATTTTCTTTTATAAACTAGACTAGTGCTAAAACAAGAAACAAAAAGATTCGATTGCAAGATCTAAAGATATACCTTCAAGCACTCACCTCCCCGGCAACGGCGCCAGAAAAGAGCTTAGTTGACGGGGTGTGAGTGAGTGCCCTTTACCTTTGCCTCCCCGGCAACGGCGCCAGAAAAGAGCTTGATGTCTACTACACAACCTTCTTCTTGTAGACGTTGTTGGGCCTGCAAGTGCACAGGTTTGTAGGACAGTAGCAAATTTCCCTCAAGTGGATGACCTAAGGTTTATCAATCCGTAGGAGCCGTAGGATGAAGATGTTCTCTCTCAAACAACCCTGCAACCAAATAACAAAGAGTCTCTTGTGTCCCCAACACACCCAATACAGTGGTAAATTGTATAGGTGCACTAGTTCGGTGAAGAGATGGTGATACAAGTGCAATTTGGATATTAGATAAAGGTATTTGTAATCTGAAATAATAAAAACAGCAATGTAACAAGTGATAAACGTGAGCGTAAATGGTATTGCAATGATAGGAAACAAGGCCTAGGGTTCATACTTTCACTAGTGCAAGTTCTCTCAACAATAATAACATAGATAGATCATATAACAAGCCCTCAACATGCAACAAAGAGTCACTCCAAAGCCACTAATAGCGGAGAACAAACATAGAGATTATGGTAGGGTACGAAACCACCTCAAAGTTATCCTTTCTGTTCTATCTATTCAAGAGTTCGTAGTAAAAAAACATAAAGCTATTCTTTCCGCTCGATCCATCATAGAGTTCATACTAGAATAACACCTTAAGACACAAATCAACCAAAATCCTAATGTCACCTAGATACTCCATTGTCACCTCAAGTATCTGTGGGCATGATTATACGATATGCATCACACAATCTCGGATTCATCCAACCAACACAAAGTAATTCAAAGAGTGCCCCAAAGTTTCTATCGGAGAGTCAAGAACGTGTGCCAACCCCTATGCATAGGTTCCCAATGTCACAAAACCCGCAAGTTGATCACCAAAACATACATCAAGTGGCACATGATATCCCATTGTCACCACAGATAATCACGGCAAGACATACATCAAGTGTTCTCATAAAGACTCAATCCGATAAGATAACTTCAAAGGGGAAACTCAATTCATCACAAGAGAGTAGAGGAGGAGAAACATCATAAGATCCAACTACAATAGCAAAGCTCGGGATACATAAAGATCGTATCACCTCAAGAACATGAGAGAGAACACGAGAGAGAGAGAGAGAGATCAAACACATAGCTACTGGTACATACCCTCAGCCCCGAGGGTGAACTACTCCCTCCTCGTCATGGATACCGCCGGGATGATGAAGATGGCCACCGGTGATGAGATCCCCCTCCGGCAGGGTGCCGGAACAGGTTCCCGATTGGTTTTTGGTGGCTACAGAGTCTTGCGGCGGCGGAACTCCCGATCTATCTTCTGTTCTGTAAGTTTTAGGGTACGTAGGCATATATGGGTGCAGGGGGTACGTCGGTGGAGCTACAGGGGCCCCACGAGGTAGGGGGGCGTGCCCGGGGGTGGTGGGCGCGCCCCCCACCCTCGTGGGCAGCCCGTATCTCCCCTGACGTGCACTCCAAGTTTCCTGGGTTGCTTTCCTTCCAAAAATAACTTTTCCAGTTGATTTCATTCCGTTTTGACTCCGTCTGATATTCCTTTTCCTCGAAACACTGAAATAGGCATAAAACAGCAAATCTGGGTTGGGCCTCCGGTTAATAGGTTTGTCCCAAAAATAATATAAAAGTGGATAATAAAGCCCAATATTTCCTAAAACAGTAGATAAAGTAGCATGGAGCAATCAAAAATTATAGATACGTTGGAGACGTATCAGTACACATCAGTACTCCCTCCTTTCCGGTTTATGGTGAGTGGTGGAATATTTTTTGTAGTTTGCAAAAGCACCTAATTAATGCTCTTGTTTTCTCAAAAAATTATGTTTATCAATGCATTAATTGCAATGCATGCATGCATAAAGTACATGCATTGGTTAATTTTCTCTTAATACTTGCATGCAATGATTTAATGCACCTTGGAATCTGAACATGTGTTGGGGAAAAACCAAATTGAGCCTTATAAAATGGAAAAACTAAAATTTTGAGATAAGCCCTATAAAACCGGAAAGGAGGGAGTAGAAAAAGAAGTACTCCATCCGGGAATAGTGTCGCACTTCAAAACTAGAACGGTCAATAAATTTTGAGCTTGTGTCTCGTCACATTCCAAATTACTCCACGCTATATTGAATTGCAAACCTGGTCACACCGATCACAACCTAAACGGTTTCCCACTTAGGAGCGTATTAGTACCACGCTAGTATATTGAATTCCAAACCTGTTCACACCGATCACAACCTAAACGGTTTCCCACTTAGGAGCGTATTAGTACTCGGTTATAAATACTAGTATGCCAAGATGACTGCACATTCCTCAACAACTCCTCATCCACAAAAACAAACAAGTCATTCAGCATCCTTCCCTTGTGTCTGCCATGGCCAGCGTGAGTTCTGGGTCGAGAGATTTCTACCAGGGAGAGGCGAGCATGGAAGCCGAAGCACGAGAGATGTCCCGCCTCGCTACGAGAGCAGACGACATGTCCCGCTGCACGGAAGTAGCAGCACAGAGGTCCCGCCGCACCGCTGAAGCAGCACGGAGGTCCTGCCGCGCCGTCGATGCAGCAGACTGGTCCGACCGCGCCACCGAAGCAGCAGAGATGTCCCACCGCGCCACGAATGCAGTAGAGATGTCCCGCCGCGCCGCGGCGGCCTGGGAAAATTTCTCGCGGGCAGGCGACGACTGTTACAGGTGCATTCATGCGATCGTCCATAGCTAGATGGATCAGATCTCTGGCTTAGCGAGGTTGCAGGACGACGTGAAAGCCTCGTTTAAACAGGCTACCGGCGTCATCCGGCAACTAAGGGAGGGCAATGAGAGGCTCCGGTCCGAGCGCGACCTGCTGAGGGAGAAGATCGTCCGAAGTGCAGACCAGCAGGAGGAGACCAGTGCCTTGTTGAAGAGGACCGACGTCATCGTCAAGAAACTTATGGACGAGAATGACATGCTCCGCAACGAGCGCCAAAGGCTGGTGGAGGAATCCGTGGATGTTCTCAAGCAGCGTCTTGAGGACACGAAAGAGCTCATCGCCGCTCGCCGGGGAGACTAGTTCCCGCGGCCTGCAGCAACGCATCAAGAAAGTAGAGATCAGCGAGCCAGATCCTTGTCTTCCTTCTACTTTTGCCCTTGTGTATTTCGGGCGTAGCCGCATGTGGCTTTTTTAATTATCTTTCTAATTATGTAAGACAATTAGTCGTCCTTATCTTTCTATGGAAGATCAATGTTGCGAGGCTGGAATGAAGAAAACTCTTGCTGTGGCGACCCTGGCGTTGTTGTTCTTCTAGTTGCTGCTAGGCTTCCTTCAGTTTCCTGGTTTCTTTTGATGTAATAATCGGTTTAGGATGTCGATTGTGTCGTCGGTTGTGAAATGTTGCGTTCTAGCGCGGATGTTTGGCCTTTGTTGGCCTCTTGGGATGTTGCGATTTCAATCTGGTACTTTTAGTCCTTCGTGTTAGGCTGGAGTTGTGCTGAACTTCTTGTGAATTGTGGTGGTTTTCAGTAATGAAAATCGGAAGGGGCAAGCCCTTCTTTGATCAAAAAAATCGTCCTTATATATTCATCAGTCTTGCTATAAGTCGCAGTAGATGCTATATAGGTCCGTCGGATCTTACATCAAGATTTGTGCTGTCAGGTTTTCTTTTTTCTCTCTTAAATCTTAGTCGAGTGAGACATAGCCACGCCATTAAACAGAGGCTCGAGCGCCATTAATGGAGACCTTGGGAGAGAGGTGGACGGCATATGGAGGTCAAAGGGCTCTCCTCCCGATAAGCACGCGCAGGGGTCTGATCGCACGCCTCTCATACTCAAATAGCTACCCTACACGGCGCCTCCTAGCTAATAAAAAATGGGAACACGTGGCAGCACGTAAATGGTACTAGTAAGTAGAACGCCCACGGTTTCAATAATACTTGTGTTTCTGATTGTAATGTGACAACACTTGTTCCAAAATGACTTTGTTGATTGTTAATGTGTGCGCCTTCGCAAATCGGACTGCAAATTTACCACAGCATGTTGGTGCCATGTCATGGCACCAAGCCAAGTTTCATTATTTTCATGCGTGTTTTTGATTTACAGGAATTAAAAAACTAAGTTTCTCAATGTTTCCAACCCAGCCACGACGCCCAGAATTTTGAATTTCATTCCCATTTCTTGCATGGAACCTAGAAATTTACCCGAGGACACACATGTGATTTTTCAACCAACTTTGGTGCACTGGAACATGTGCTTGTATTTCAAATTTGAATTATGCACACAAAGGTGACACGTTCCCTCCCAGAACCACGAGCCTTCTTGAGAGAAGCTCCGATTTGCAAGAAGCTTATACCAAAATTTGTTCCTATTCGGCCAATTTTTTTATACCACGGCATGGTACTACCATGACATGACACCATGCCAAGTTTCATGATTTTAAAACCAAGTTTCTCAATGTTCTTGACCGAGCCATGATGCCCAGATGTTTGAATCTTATTCTCAATTTTTGCATGGGAGTAGAAATTCACCCGAGGACACAAATGTGATTTTCAACCAACTTTGGTGCACGGGAGCACGTGCTTGTAGTTCAAATTTGAATTATGCACATTAAATGACCAAAAACTCAATTAATGTGTAAATAAGGCCAAACGAAGCCGGAATGATTACAAAATTTAACAGGGCACTCATGTAGTTCTATGTTGCCTTTGTAAATAAACTCAAGGGGGACAACGTACGTCGTTTCGCACTCAAAGGTGACACATTCCCTCTCAGAACCACGAGCCTTCTTGAGAGAAGCTTCGGTTTGCAAGAAGCTTATACCAAAATCTGTTCCTATTCGGCCATTTTTTTTACTACAACATGGTAGTACCATGACATGACATCCATGCCAAGTTTCATGATTTTCAGACGTGTTTTGGATTTACAAGAATTTTAAAACCAAGTTTCTCAATGTTCTCGGCTGAGCCATGATGCCCAGATGTTTTAATTTTATTCTCATTTCTTGCATGGGACCTAGAAATTCACCCGAGGACACAAATATGATTTTTCAACCAACTTTGGTGCACGAGAGCATGTGCTTGTAGTTCAAATTTGACTTATGCACATTAAATGACCAGAAACTCAATTAATGTATAACAAACGACAAACGAACCCGGAATAATTCCAAAATTTAACATGGCAATAATGTAGTTCTATGTTGCCTTTGTTAAGAAACTCAAGGGCGGGTGGGGGGTGGCACGTTCCCTCTTAGAAACCACGAGCTTCCAAATCGGCCCAATTTTTTACCACAACATGTTAGTGCCATGACATGACACCATGCCAAGTTTCATTACATGAATTTAAAATCTAAGTTTCTCGATGTTTTCGGCAGAGTCATGACGCCCAGATGTTTGAATTTCATTCTCATTTCTTCCATGGGACCAAGAAATTCAACCAAGGACACACATGTGATTTTTCAACCCACTTTGGTGCACCGAGCATGTGCATGCAATTCATATTTAGATTATGCACATTAAACGTCCAGAAACTCAATTAATGTATAAAAAGGCCAAATGAACCCGAAATAATTCCAAATGAACCCGAAATAAAATCAGGGGGAGGCAGCGTATATCGTTTCGCACACAAAGGTGACACGTTCCCTCTCGGAACCACGAGGCTTGTTGAGAGAATCTCCGCTTTTGCAAGAGGCTTATACCAAAACTTGTCCCAATTCAGCCAAAAATAATACGTATGAAAACAGGGTTTAGATTATCCCAAACATCTCGCTACCTAGACCAATAATGTACTATGATTTGAATTCAACATAAAATGGATACAGATATTTGAATTAGAGAGCGTATGGTACATGTAGTTCATAGTGAAATATGATTACTGCTATATGCATGTCTTTTTGTTATCAAGATAATATTTAAATTATTGTATAATTTGACAACAATCGTATTCAAATAAGGAAAATTGATTCAAATTTAGTCCATATGGTAGACGACAATATATATGTTCACATGGTGGAGTAAAATGTTCATATATGATGGAAGATCAAAATGTATGACTACATCAATTATAAACCGCAAGGTCACTTAATGATATATTCGAATTCAACATAACGTGGATTCAAAAATTGAAATTCGAGATCATGGCATCTGCAATCATATAAAGGGACATTACTCTTTCTTTGGTGGGAATTGATTTGTTTTTTTTGTTGTTGAGGGAAGTGCGAATCGATTTGGTACTGTGCAGGGTAATCATGTTCTCCCAATTTTTTTTACATTTTTCTTGTAGTTTTTTCAATGGCATCTATAGCAATATAGTAAAAGGGGACATGACTCTCTTGTGTCTTGTATGATTTTTTTTTACATGTTAAGTTTGTTCTGCCGAACAAGGAATCTGCACCTTGTTATCCCGAAATTTTCAAGCTCGAGTATCTTTTGTCTCACCAGCTTTGAAACTCCCGCTTTTTCAACCCGCGCCACGCCTTGTTATCCCGAAATTTGGACGCGCGCGAGAACTCCCTCCTCATCCGAAATCGCTCCCACAGCCCAAACACGTGAAATCCCCCTTCTACCCCTCAGCCGGAAATGAAGCTCCACGTCGCGGTGTCAAAACCGGTGGGGGTATGCTGGCAACTTACCCTACATTTTGGACAAGCGCGTCCCTAAGCTTGGCTCCCCCCACCCCTTTGCCCCCCTCCCCCCCCCCCCATTCGTACACCGAGGCCGCCAAAACCCGCGAAACCCCACGCTCCTTCATCGGCCTCCCGACCGCCGCCCAGCCAGAGACTCTTCCCCGACTATGTCGTCCACCGCAACAGCTCGCCGTCCCTCATCCACCGCACCGGATGAGGATCCGTTGTCGATCTCGTCGTCCCGCCAGATCAGCCGCCCCGTCCTCCACCTCCAAGGAGCTACCCCGACGTTCGCCTCATCTATCGCGCCACCTCAATCCCCACAGCGCCGTCTTGACCTGCCCCACCGGAACCGCAGCACCCTCACCAATTCCTCCGATGAAGCCGAGGCCAACTCGGCGCCACCAATGAGATTCTGCACTCACCGCTGCATTTTATCTTTTATTCGATCTCACGGGGCTGTCGGTGCTCGATACCGAGCAGACATGGCGTCTCCATCGACGGCTCCGTCGCTGGCCACATCATCCACGACGTCTCTCCCCCATGTCGTTGCTTCCTCGGCGGTGACTTCCACAACGGCACTAGCTGCAGCTGCTCCGGCTCTCGCTCGTGCTGCGGCTCTGTTCTTGCTGTCGGTCGCGTTGCTGCACTACTCCTGCTTTCGTTCGTGCTGCTGCTCTGCTCTTGCTCTCGCTTGCGCTGCTGCTGCTGCTGCACGACCTCCGGCAGCTATAGGAGTTGCTGCTTTAGCACTCGCTCGCGGTGCTACTGCATGACTTGCTCTCTGCTAGTGCATTCCTTGCTCGAGCGTCTGCTGATTTAGATCACTGCTTCTCTGCTACTAGTGCTCGAACACCCTAAACATCTATTGCAATGCTCTGTTACTAGTTCAATCAGTTTCAACAGTAAAATTCAGTATCAACTGTGAAGTTCATTTTCTTTAGTTAAGTTCAGAGTGAACAGTACTTACAGCATCTGTCGGAGCGGCCGTGGCGCGGCTGATGCGTTTTACATCTAGCACTTTTTGGTGATGTATTTTACATCATCTATTGCAGATGATATTAGGGTCCCACTTCAGATTAAAGTTGTCTGTCTTGTCATGCTTCAGCCTCGTCGCCGTACACCTTAGCGGAGCTCCTCCAACGATGGAACCGTCCATCACAGCGGAGCAGTACCCTCGGCGCCGTTTCCAGATGCCTCGGATCTTCTTCCCCGCCTCCGACAGTCACACCAGCATCATCACCATCCTCCACGTCCAACCCAATGATGCTGAGGTCCACAAGGCTATGCCAAAGAGGTTGTACACTCGTCGCATCACTTTGTTTCTCCATTCCTCTGTTCTTCCAATTCATGTGAGCCAAACACCCAGGTTGACCGAAATCCTATGTTTCCAAATGCTCTGTTTTGCATGTGCATTCCTATCATATTCCTGTGTTTTTCCTGTCCCTGCGTTTATAGAATCCTCCAATTCTAAGGAGCCCTTACAGATTTACTTCATTTTCAGATTGGCGTCAAAGAAAACTCTGTGTGTTATGTCCCTGCTCCTGCCGTGCCGTCATCCACCCCACCTGAGGTGCACCATCGACAGAAGCGTTCACTACAGCAGAGATCCCCCTGCAGACTTTCTTTCGCCGCCTCAGATCATCTTCCCCGTTGCCGGCAGCCACGCCAACTGCATTACCATCATCGACTGAGCAGATGAACCTGAGGACTAGACAGTTCCGGAAGAGAGGTCGCAGTCTTTCGTGTTTGCCTATGTTATACATCGGTTATTATTACCTACTACTTTATCGTTCAATCTTGAGTTTTGAATTGCCCATGGGTCTCATATCGAGCCAGCAACGAATAGTATCTGTCTACTATCTGGTTCATCTGGGGTCTTCTATGTGGTTCATGTTGGGTGGGCAACAAACAATAGATGATCCATTGTCTATCTTTTTAAACTGAAGCTATAATCTACCTGCTATCATTAGTTTTGGATCCATCCACTCATTTGCTACCATCAGCCTTGATTTTTGCATGCACCCCTTAGGCCTTACAAAATCTAACTATTTTTTTTATTATGCATGTCAAATATTGTACACAATCGTACTGAACATGTAGAGAAAAAGAGAAGACTGTTGCGTGCGAATATAATGTCATGCAGATGCTGCTCCATGGTGGGCGAAGTGCCCCCCCTCTCCTGCATTTCCAAATTGTATTCCAGAGGAAGATAATTGTTCAGATGGAGATTCAGAAGGAGCCGACCATGCCTGTTTACCACCTGAGGTGTTTGCTCTAACCTGGCATGCTGATGTTGGTCATATCATGCATATGGCGCCTTGCATTGCTTACATTATACATCTTATATGTCATCAGCTTAGTTTAGATTTGCTTTGTGTGAATGCCACCTGTTTGGTTTCTATATCATACTCCCACCATTCCTAAATATTTGTCTTTTTAGAGATTTCAACAAGTGACTACATACGGAACAAAATGAGTGAATCTACACTCTAAAATATGTCTATATACATCCGTATGTGGTAGTCCATTTGAAATCTCTAAAAAGACAAATATTTAGGAACGGAGGGAGTATATGGGAATTATGCAATGCCATCTTCTTTAGCCAGGCATCATATACGTGAATCATGCAATGCCATCCTGTTTAGCCAGTCGTCGTATATGTGAATTGTATCGTGCCATATTTTTTTCCATAATGTGTTCCATTTGTCAACAATGTTTATACATTCATCTACTCTTCCTGTGCATCAGCCACTTGAGTCGGTCATGGGAAAATCTGGAGTGAAAACAAGGTCTTCTGAGCAGTCAGTGCTACCTGTCGATGCAGATTTCTTGCTGGTTACAGATAGCTCCTCAGAGGAGGATTCAGAGAGAGATGACTAGTCGTATCCCCCCCCCCCCCCCCCCGAGGTGCATGCTCTAACTTGGCTGGGTTATATTGCTCATATCATGCATATGGTGTCTTGCATTGTCATGCCATCTGTTTAGATTAGACATGCTTTGTATGAATGCCTCCTGTTTGCTTTCTATATCAGATATGTGAATTATGCAATGCCATGTTTTTCAGCCAGTTATCATATATGTGAATTATGCACCGCCATGGAGCCAACATCATATATGTGAATTATCTCATGCCATCTTTTTTTTCATTACGTATTCCATTTGTCGACAATCTGTGTATATTGAACTACTCTTCATGTGTATCAGCCATTTGAGCTGGTTATGGAAAAATCTGGAGTGAAAACAAGGTCTTCAGAGAAGGCAATGGTACCTGTTGAAGCATATATCTTGATGGTTACAGGGAGCTCCTCAGAGGAGGATTCAGAGACAGACGACCAGTCCTATATCCCACCTGAGGTGTATGCTCTAAGTTGCAATGGTTATATTTCTCATATGATGCATATGGTGTCTTGCATTGCTTAGTTTAGACATCATATGCACAATATTGAATTCTATCTGCTTAGTTTAGAGATCATACATGCGAGTGCCAGCTGGTTAGTATATGAATCAATTATGTCAATTATATCATGCCATCCTGTATACTTAGACAACATGTATGTGAATTATTTCATCCCAACCTATTTTAGAAAGACATCATATAGTTTTGTCATGTCATCCTGTTTAGGTAATCATCATATGTTGAATTATGCCATTATATCCTGTTAAGTTATCCATCATATATCTGAAACTGTGTCATGCTATCCTGTTTAGTTAGGCATCATATATGTGAAATTGTGTCATGCTGTCCTGTTTGGTTAGACAACATATATGTGAATTAACACATCTATCTATCATACAATGTCTGTACGTTCAATTTCTTTTCTTGTTTATCAGCCATTTGAATTGGAGGGGGTGATGGCAGTATCTAAGGGAGCAAAAACCCGTTCTTCACAAAAGAAAGTGCTACCCGTCGATGCAGATAGAACCACGATTGTACTGGCCCACAAACTAGCCCCACCACACATAATCGAGACTCTTCCAGATTGCACACTTACACCGTTGGGCAGAGAACCAGCTACAACCCATCTAACCGCAACCCAGCGGATAGTAACCCACTTATAGTTGACAAAGCACCATGTCCACCACAGAGTACCCCCACACGAGCAGTTTGTAAAGCTACTGCAGTGCCCAAAGCACGAAGACCACCACAGCTAACCCAAACTCCATGTTCAAAGCAGAAGAGAAACTCTTCTCAGGTCAGATTCCGTAGCTATGGTCCATACTCCTTTGCTGTTGCATCACTGTATTTACTCATACCAACTACTTTCGAATTTGAAGGATCCAATTGAAACTCCAATGGCGCAACAGGTATGTTTTAAACCTATTTCTTTAACTGGATTGATGTTCTAACTTCTTGCACTATGTTGATTTCAGTTTAAGTTGTATAAACAGTTATGTTCTCATGTGATGCACATTACAAGTGCTGCCAATGTTGTGTAGTTTCTCACACTTATATTCTGTCTATGCTGCTGTCTCTTAAAAATATATGAGTTGAACTGTGTCTCTATCTTGATTAGGGAACATAAACTAGAATGATATGGACAATACAGTGACCATAGTACATAGATATATGTTTGTTTCATGTTGTTATCCTGTCCACCTTACTACTGAACCGGTTTACCAAAATGAGTTTGGTATACTACAAGCTAAACCTGTGATGTGTCTGCTTGTTTCTCTTGTAGTATGCAAACAGAATATTGGAGAAGAGCACCCCACTATGCAATGGTAGAGAAAGTAATGCAGATAAGGTTCAAGATAGTGAGACAACCCTATTGGTCTCCAAGAAAGGTGATAAAAACGATCTTGTAGACAGTGAGAAAACCCCACAGTCCTGCGTTGATGTAGTGTTCAAGTTACTGGCCAGTACCGCTGGCACAAGCTCTTCGAACTCGCTGCCTGAATCACTTCGGCTTCTTCAGTCTCAGCTACAAGCTGAAAGGCATCGGTCAGCTGTTCTGCGGCAAGAAGCCGAAGGACTGAGGAAGTCCCTGCAGAATTCAGATGCGTACTTTCTTGTGCAATAGCAAGCGCTGGAGGATTTAAGCGCCAAACAAGAGAAAGTTAATAAGCTTGCTAAGCATCTTGCCAGCATTATGGGTACCCAGGATATTGTTTCTTGAACTCTTCTGAAGTGGTTTTAGTTCTGGACTTGTTTTGCTACGGCATTTATATGCTGCTGTGTTCCCTATATTTGCATTGGTGGTGAACTTTGATGCCCAGTGGATGTAATATGTGTAATAGCCGTGATAGCCTAGCATAAGTTGCTTGCTTATTTATTTCCTTGTTGTCTTGTTTATTTGTTTGCTTGTAGTGAGTGCAGTTCTTTTTCCGCGGTTTGCTAGTGGCTGCAATAACCTATTTTTTAAAACTAGGCCACAATAACCATGGGCTAATATTTACTGTAGTGACACTAGGCCTCCTACGGGCCGTAGAAACAGTGGGCCTTCTATGGGCCGTAGAAATAGTAGGCCTTCTACGGGCCGTAGAAACATTGGGCCTTCTACGGGCCGTAGAAACAATGGGCCTTCTACGGGCCGTATCATCAATGGGCCTTATATGGGTGTAACGCCCCGGATCCGATGCGCCAGGTGTCCGCCAGTTTTTCGCCGTCCTTGCCATGTCATGTGCTTGCGTGTTGCACTTTGCCATGTCATCATCTACATTTCATATCATGTCATCATGTGCATCGCATTGACATACATGTTCGTCTCATGCATCCGAGCATTTTCCCCATTGTCCGTTTTGCAATCCGGCACTCCTATGTCCTCCGGTGTCCCCTTTTGCCTCTTCTCTTGTGCGGGTGTTAAACTTTCTCGGAATGGCCCGAGGTTTGCCAAGCGGCCTTAGTATAGCACCGGTAGACCGCCTGTCAAGTTTCGTGCCATTTGGAGGTCTTTTGATACTCCAACGGTTAACTGGGTAACCGTAAAGCCCTCTTTGTGTTGCAGCCCAACACCCCTTCCAAAGTGGCCCAAAACCCAGAAAACTCCCCTCCATGCTCTCGGTCGTTCAATCACGATCGCGTGGCCGAAAACCGCACCTCATTTGGACTCTCCTAGCTCCCTCTACCTATAAATATGTGGCCTCCCCCGAAATTCCTGCAGTCCAACCCTAGCCCTCTCCCTCCTCACGCCGCCGGACGCGTCCGCCCGCGCCGGACACGTCCACCGGCCGCGTCATCCCGGCCAATCGGGGCGCGCCACGTCGCCAACCCCGCCGCCTCAGCCAACCGCCGCTCGCCACCTGGCCTCCGGTCTCCTCGCCCCGCCGCCGGCCCGCCGAGGCCCGCTCCCGGCCCCCGCGGGCCCAGCCGCCGCCGCCGCCCCGCGGTCGCCCGACCCCGCGCCGCCGGGCCCATCTCGCCGACCGGCCGCCGCCCGCCGCCGCGCTCGCCGCCTCCGCCGCCTGGCGCCGCCGCGCCCGCCGCCGCCCGGCGCGCCGCCGCCGTCCCGCGCCTGCCCCGCTCCACCTCTTGCCTCGCCGCCCCGTGCCACCTCCTGCCTCGCCGTGCCGCCGCGCGCCCCCGCCGGCGAGCTCCCTGCCGCCGCCTCCCTGCACCTCGCGCGCCGGCTCCGCCCTTCGCCAGCGAGCCCCGGACCAGCCCGCGCCGCCGGCCCGCTCCCGTCCCCGCGCGCCCCCGCCGCCGGTGTCCTCTCCCCGCGCCGGATCCAGCGAGATCCGGCCGGAGGAGACCCCCTCGCGCCCGATCCGGCCACCTCCGTCGCCTCCGGCGAGCGTCTCCGGCCATCCTCGATTCCCGTGCCAACCCGAAGGTTGACCCCGTATGACTAAGTCCCCAGTTTTTGTAATTTTCATGCCACATTCATTGCATCACATCTCTGCATCCGTAGCTCCGTTTTGCGCGTGTAATATGTCAAATTGTTCGTCTCGACGAGTAGATCATTTCATTCCATTGTATCATTTTCATTTGTGTTCATCTTGATGCCCGAAATGCTATTGGAAGAGTGCATGTTGATGTTAATCTGCTGAAACTGTTATAACTTGCTGTTTTATCATTTTTGCCATGATTTATGTGTGCATCCTATGAGTATGAGCTCTACATGAATGTTGATCTATGCCATGCCATCTTTCAAGGGGTGTTAACCATGTATTTTTGTGATTTGTGTGCTGAGTGCATCGAGCTTGTTAAGTAGGGTAGTTGCTGTTGCTGTTTTCCTGATAGATTCTGCTATATTTTGTTGCTATGTTAATATGCTTCCACTAATCATTCTATGCATAATTTGGAGATGCTCTATAAACATGTTTTGATCTACATGTTATGCTCTATCCATTCATGCCATTGGTTGCAATTATAGCCTGCTGGAACATGTTCATTTCTTGCTCCAAAGTTGCTTGAAAATGTTGTTGTCAGCCTGTTAACATTAAGTTCACTTGTTCCCATGTGTTTTCCTAGTGATCCATGTACCCTATGACCTTGCTATTGCCATGCTTAGCTTCATAAACATGCCTTCTTACTGTTGGTTGCCTTGCCATGCCATGTATTGCTCTGTGGTGAGTGGTTCAAGCTCACGAACATGCCTACTTATTGTTGTTCCTGCCATGTTTAAATCTGTAATATAACTTGCCATGTTTACATGGGTGCCATCATATTTTCTGATCCTTTTTGGCTTATGGTCAGTAAGGGACTTTTGATCTATGCAATTAGTAGATTCATGCCATGCCTTTGTTTGCCATGATAAGTTCTTGTAACATGTTGTTTGATAGCTCTAAACATTGCAACCTGATGTTATTTCCTGATAAGTCTGAAACTGTTATTATTTGCAATATCTCCATGTGTTTTTGAGCATGTTCTAGTCTTTTCTGGAGATAGCTCAGTGTTCATGTTTTGTTATGCTTTACCAGTACTTCATGACCACGCCTTTTTTTGTTATGTTGGGATGTTGTAGCATGTTGTTTTGATACTTGTAAGATGCCTAGTTGCTGTTATGGACAGATTGTTGTTATGACTTGTATAGAGTATGTGTTTCACCGTTGCTCCGTTTTGAGTGTGCTCTATATGAAACTTGCTTGATTTTGCATGTAGTTTCATATTATCATGTTGCATCCTTGTTTTGGGTGTGTTTGCTTGATGGTTGGGTGCATTTTGCATCAACGCCATGTTTAACTTGTTTTGCTCATATCTTTTAGGCCGTAGCTCCGAATCTAATGAACTTTATATGTAACTTGACTAGAATCTCGTGTAGTTCATCGTGGTGCATCTTAACTTGCTGTTTAACAACTTGAACATATGGTTTATTCAGTTCTGGACCAATTTCGAAATATGCATATGAGGACTTACCGGAATTGTTATATGTTGTTCCCGGCCTCATTTAAACTTGCCTTGTTGTGTTGCTCATGTTTGCATCATCTCTTGCCATGAGTAGCCTCATCTAGCTTTGTCATGCATCATACTTGTTGTGCATCATGTCTTGTCATGTGTGGTGTGTTTACCTATGTTATGTGCTTCTTCTTGTTAGTTCCTGTTTCGTTGCGATCATGAGGATTCATTCGTCTCCGATTGGTTCGGCTTCATCCGTTCGTCTTCTTCATGGACTCGTTCTTATTCCTTGCGGGATTTCAGGCAAGATGACCGCTACCCTGGATCTCACTACTATCATTGCTATGCTAGTTGCTTCGTTCTATCGCTATGCTGCGCTACCTATTACCTGTTTATCAAGCCATCCCAAATTGCCATGAACCTCTAATCTTTGACACCATTCCTATGCAAACCGTTGTTTGGCTATGTTACCGCTTTGCTCAGCCCTTCTTATAGCGTTGCTAGTTGCAGGTGAAGTTGAAGATTTCTCCATGGTGGAAAGGGTTTATGTTGGGATATCACAATATCTCTTATATTATTAATGCATCTATATACTTGGTAAAGGGTGGAAGGCTCGGCCTTATGCCTGGTGTTTTGTTCCACTCTTGCCACCCTAGTTTCCGTCATACCGGTGTTATGTTCCCGGATTTTGCGTTCCTAACGCGGTCGGGTGATTTATGGGACCCCCCTGACAGTTCGCTTTGAATAAAACTTGTCCAGCAAGGCCCAACATTGACTTTTACCATTTGCCTCACCACCACCTACTTTTCCCTTGGGAGTCGCTCTCTCGAGGGTCATCTTTATTTTAGCCCCCCCCCCCCCCCGGGCCAGTGCTTGTCTAAGTGCTGGTCCAAACCGAGCGATGTCCGGCGCCCCCTGGGCAACCAGGGTCTATGCCAACCCGACGTCTTGCTCATCCGGTGTGCCCTGAGAACGAGATATGTGCAGCTCCTATCGGGATTGTCGGCGCATCGGGAGGCTTTGCTGGTCTTGTTTTACCATTGTCGAAATGTCTTGATGTACCGGGATTCCGAGACTGATCGGGTCTTCCTGGGTGAAGGTATATTCCTTCGTTGATCGCGAGAGCTTGTCATGGGCTAAGTTGGGACACCCCTGCAGGGTTTAAACTTTCGAGAGCCGTGCCCGCGGTTATGTGGCAGATGGGAATTTGTTAATGTCCGGTTGTAGATAACTTGACACTTGATCCGAAATAAAACGCATCAACCGAGTGTGTAGCCGTGATGGTCTCTTCTCGGCGGAGTCCGGGAAGTGAACACGGTTTCTGGGTTATGTCTGACGTAAGTAGGAGTTCAGGATCACCTCTTGATCATTACTAGTTGACGACCGTTCCTTTGTTTCTCTTCTCGCTCTCTTTTGCGTATGTTAGCCACCATACTTGCTTAGTCGCTGCTGCAACCTCACCACCTTGCCCCTTCCTTACCCATTTAAGCTTTGCTAGTCTTGATACCCATGGTAATGGGATTGCTGAGTCCTCGTGGCTCACCAGATACTTCCAAAACCAGTTTGCAGGTGCCGATGTTATCGAGCAGGTGACGCAACCAAGCTCAAGGAGGAGCCCGATGAAGATCTTGCCCTTTGTGTTGTTCCATTCTAGTTGATCAGTAGTGGAGCCCAGTTGGGGTCGATCGGGGACTTTTGTCGCATTTGGGGTTCTTCTTTTATTTTGGTTTCGTAGTCGGACCTTGATTGTATCTGGATGATGTAATGCTTTATTCATGTAATTGTGTGAAGTGGCGATTGTAAGCCAACTATGTATCTCTTTCCCTTATGTATTACATGGGTTGTGTGAAGATTACCTCACTTGCGACATTGCTTTCAATGCGGTTATGCCTCTAAGTCGTGCTTCGACACGTGGGAGATATAGCCGCATCGAGGGCGTTACAAGTTGGTAATCAGAGCCTTCCCCGACCTTAGGAGCCCCACTGCTTGATCGTTTTTAGCGGCCGAGTTGTGTCTAGAAAAATGTTTTGAGTCATTTAGGATTATATATATCGGATAGTTAGGAATTCTTTTTACTCCTCAGTCCCTTCGTCGCTCTGGTGAGGTCTCCTGACGTAGAAGTTTTGACTCTTCTCTTCTCAAATTTCACTAAAAAAAAATTTTAGGATCACGCGGGTATCTTGGAATCGTTCCGATGGTTTTATGATGAGAACATTGTCTTGGTGCCTCCTGTCAGGGGTTTAGTGGAAGTGTCCCGGGGAGTTGAGCTCTGAGGTGTTGTCGTCATAATTTTATCATTGCAGTTCTGGAATACCTGAGTTTAGTACGCCGACATCGAAAATCTCTTTTATGCAGTTGTTGGTGAGATAACCCCGATAACCCAGTACTGAGGTGAGTACGGGAGTATTGCCATGACTCGTATAACGGATGCTTTTCGAAGGTTGAGGTACACGATTTCCGAAGGTTTCTTGGTTATGTGTTGACGGATGGATATAGCTGGATGTAGGGATTGTTAGTTTGGGTGAGATATATTGCTTCCCCTGTATCCCCAACACCAGATTGCATAACTAGAAAGTTTCGGGAGTTTTATAGGTGGGAATTCAAGTAGCTCCTAGGATATCTTTCCGACAGATGCATGATATGGGATTGGGTAAATCTCTATCATATGTATTTGTTCCGGCTTATTCTGCTAGCCAAATCCTTTGTTTTGTTTTATTTGTGGTATTCGAGTTGCTTCGAAGTCAAATGTTGAAACCATACCTTTGCTAAACGATGTTCTCATATTGCTATGTGAATACTAATCCCTTTTGATCATCGAGAGTGTCATGACAATTCTTCTCTAACCGGCGGGATTCTCTCCAGGCTAATACTATCATTCTCCCCATCCGCAAGATCATTTCTAAGTTTTCTCAACGGTGTCTGTTTCATCCGTCCCAAGTTGCCTTTGTTTTCCCGCCCTCCCACCCTTTTTCTTCAAGGACACAGATTTCTTAATCAAGTATCCATTTATTCATGTGAAGTCTCTTCATTCTTTTCAATCAATGTTCTGATCCGGTGATTTCCCATGAAGATGCTCAACAGTTTCAAGTTCATCATCCTTCATTGTTGTTTCTTCTCCGGTGGTTCCAATTCAAGCTTTGGATATTCATCATATTCCTTTCCTCGTTTCAAATATTTTTCTCATGCCGGTGTATCTCTTAATCATTCACCTCTCGCTTTCCATTTGTTCCGGTGTGCTGAAGATACCTCGAAAGATTCGTGTTATCATTCCTAATCCGTTCGAGTTACTTCAAGGTTGTTATCTCATTAAAGCCATCTAATTCAACCGGTGCAATTCCCCCTTTCAATCATTTTCAATGGTGTTTTGTTTTGAGTGGGCCCTAACCCACAGGTCTTTTCCCAGGATCTTACTTGACTCTTCGAATTATCAGGAGCGATTCTCAAATTCATTTCCAAGTTTGACGTAAGAATGAATTTTCATCAGTCACATTCCTTCTCCAAGATCTTTCAAATTCTTTTTATAGTTGGCTCAACCTCTTCGCTTTTGATTCTTCCGGTGTGCCTCAATAATTCTTGGTGGTGTTTCTCGTTGTCATTCTCATCATTTGAAGACCGAAGAAGAGTTTCTCTTTAATCTTGCTCTATTCTCTTCAAGATTCATGGTGCTAGCTTGTTGCCATCCTCTCATAATTGTTTTCGATTGTGAGAATCTTTTTCACCCATCTGGAGCATTTTAGGAGTCTTTTCCGTTTCATTCTCCGGAGCCAATCATCTCAGAATTATTCATTCTCAGCTTTTAGCTCTCGTTCTCAAAATCTTACCGGTGCATCATTCAAATACCCTCTAATCAGCTCGCGATCTATTCGTTCATTTGTATCTAAATACCCTTAAATATCTTCATTCGTTTTCCAATTCTTTCCGGTGAACTGTGCCTTTGCTACTTTCATTTTCAATTCTTACGGTGGTTCTTTCAAGATCTCTCTTCCTTGTTCATCATATCAATTCACTTGTTGTTCCAATCCTACCGGTGGTTCGTTGAAGACCTTCTCAAGTTTTGATATATCTCTTTTAATCCTTTCTACGAGAATAAGTAGTATGCCAAATCCGTTGTTTGTCATCAATTTAAATTGGTGAAGGATACGCATAACATAATTCTTGTTCTTGTTTCATCCAAGTGATTAATCTCTTCTTTTCGGTGTTTGTTCATCATATCACATTCTCGGTTCTAAGATGTTCATCTTTCTTTTCGGAGTTCCAAGCTCTCTCAATTATCTCGTCGCGAAGCTCCATCTAAATCATTGCAAGGATTCACCTTGTGTTTTCAACTTCTCTTTCTTTGTATCATCCTTTTATTACCGGAGTTCTTCATGGAGGCTCTACATGGTGGTTCGTCAAGGATTCTTTTCATTCTTCAATTGTTCTTCAAGACTTCTCTCGAGGTTATGATCTGCCAAGCTATACTCTAAAATAAACATGGTGTTCAACACATGTTTTGTTTTCAGGAGTTCAAGCAATCTTCATCTTGCATTCCAAAGTGCAATTCTTCTACCTTAGCTTTTGAGGTGGTATTATATCATTCTTGACAATTTCCATTCATGTTTCATGATTCATATGTTTTCAAGAATGAGGTATTCTAAATCCATCTTTTTCTCTTCGTTCAAGAGATCTTTTCGACCAATCAACTTCTTCGTTGGAGTTATCTTGTGTCAGTTTTCACCTAAAGCCTTTCCTTAAGGGTTGTTGCTATTTGTGGTGATTATACATGACCCAAGCTTGCTCTCTATTCACTTGGTGGAAGAAGTTTCTCTTATCTTCATTGATCTCAACCAATCAATTATTTCCATTAGTGGCCGGTTGTCACCTCATCATTTTGACATGTTTGCCATAAGCCCACAACAAGCTTGTGCTTCTCGTTGTTGATTTTCCAACAACTCCGTTCGATTCTCCTTTGCAAGGATGCTTTCCAAGTTCACTTGTGGCAAAAGTTGTCATTTTCTCCTCCGTCCCTTTATTCCAATGATCTATCTTCTATTCTTTCTTCCGGAGGCATTGTGATGTTGCTCTCTTCACTCATCATCTCGAATTGTGAGGATCGTGTTCTTTTCATGCTTATCCATTTAACCGGAGTGTGGTATCATCTCTTCAATATCTTTTCATCTCATCAAGTTTTCTTCTCTTTTCTACCAGAGTGCTGTCCAAATTCTGCCATTCTTGTTCCTTGGCTATCTCATTATACCGAGGTGGTCATATTCTTTTCGTTCGTGAAGCTCTTATTTCCATGTATTTCAACCTTCAAGTTCTCGTAATACTCCTTGTTCATCTTTTCTAACGGATTGTTTGCAATCTCGTTCATCTCTGTTGTACTCTTTCTTTTAAATTGCTCAACCTTTCAAGGTTCATGGTTTCACTCGTTTTTCGAAGAAGCAACTTAGTTTTACCTCTTATCTTCCTCTTCCGTTTTCCCTCCGGTGCCATCCTAGATCTCGAGACGAGATCCTCTCGTAGTGGTGGAGTGTTGTAACGCCCCGGATCCGATGCGCCAGGTGTCCGCCAGTTTTTCGCCGTCCTTGCCATGTCATGTGCTTGCGTGTTGCACTTTGCCATGTCATCATCTGCATTTCATATCATGTCATCATGTGCATCGCATTGACATACATGTTCGTCTCATGCATCCGAGCATTTTCCCCGTTGTCCGTTTTGCAATCCGGCACTCCTATGTCCTCCGGCGTCCCCTTTTGCCTCTTCTCTTGTGCGGGTGTTAAACTTTCTCGGAATGGCCCGAGGTTTGCCAAGCGGCCTTGGTATAGCACCGGTAGACCGCCTGTCAAGTTTCGTGCCATTTGGAGGTCGTTTGATAATCCAACGGTTAACTGGGTAACCGTAAAGCCCTCTTTGTGTTGCAGCCCAACACCCCTTCCAAAGTAGCCCAAAACCCAGCAAACTCCCCTCCATGCTCTCGGTCGTTCGATCACAATCGCGTGGCCGAAAACCGCACCTCATTTGGACTCTCCTAGCTCCCTCTACCTATAAATATGTGGCCTCCCACGAAATTCCCGCAGTCCAACCCTAGCCCTCTCCCTCCTCGCGCCGCCGGACGCGTCCACCCGCGCCGGACACGTCCACCGGCCGCGTCACCCCGGCCAATCGGGGCGCGCCACGTCGCCAACCCCGCCGCCTCAGCCAACCGCCGCTCGCCACCTGGCCTCCGGTCTCCTCGCCCCGCCGCCGGCCCGCCGAGGCCCGCTCCCAGCCCCCGCGGGCCCAGCCGCCGCCGCCGCCCCGCGGTCGCCCGACCCCGCGCCTCTGGGCCCATCTCGCCGGCCGGCCGCCACCCGCCGCCGCGCTCGCCGCCTCCGCCGCCTGGCGCCGCCGCGCCCGCCGCCGCCTGGCGCGCCGCCGCCGTCCCGCGCCTGCCCCGCTCCACCTCCTGCCTCGCCGCCCCGCGCCACCTCCTGCCTCGCCGGGCCGCCGCGCGCCCCCGCCGGCGAGCTCCCTGCCGCCGCCTCCCTGCACCTCGCGCGCCGGCTCCGCCCTTCGCCGGCGAGCCCCGGACCAGCCCGCGCCGCCGGCCCGCTCCCGTCCCCGCGCGCCCCCGACGCCGGTGTCCTCTCCCCGCGCCGGATCCGGCGAGATCCGGCCGGAGGAGACCCCCACGCGCCAGATCCGGCCACCTCCATCGCCTCCGGCGAGCGTCTCCGGCCATCCTCGATTCCCGTGCCAACCCGAAGGTTGACCCCGTATGACTAAGTCCCCAGTTTTTGTAATTTCCATGCCATATTCATTGCATCACATCTCTGCATCTGTAGCTCCGTTTTGCGCGTGTAATATGTCAAATTGTTCGCCTCGACGAGTAGATCATTTCATTCCATTGTATCATTTTCATTTGAGTTCATCTTGATGCCCGAAATGCTGTTGGAAGAGTGCATATTGATGTTAATCTGCTGAAACTGTTATAACTTGCTGTTTTATCATTTTTGCCATGATTTATGTGTGCATCCTATGAGTATGAGCTCTACATGAATATTGATCTATGCCATTCCATCTTTCCAGGGGTGTTAACCATGTATTTTTGTGATTTGTGTGCTGAGTGCATCGATCTTGTTAAGTAGGGTAGTTGCTGTTGCTGTTTTCCTGACAGATTCTGTTATATTTTGTTGCTATGTTAATATGCTTCCACTAATCATTCTATGCATAATTTGGAGATGCTCTATAAACATGTTTTGATCTACATGTTATGCTCTATCCATTCATGCCCTTGGTTGAAATTATAGCCTGCTGGAACATGTTCATTTCTTGCTCCAAAGTTGCTTGAAAATGTTGCTGTCAGCCTGTTAACATTAAGTTCACTTGTTCCCATGTGTTTTCCTAGTGATCCATGTACCCTATGACCTTGCTATTGCCATGCTTAGCTTCATAAACATGCCTTCTTACTGTTGGTTGCCTTGTCATGCCATGTATTGCTCTGTGGTGAGTGGTTCAAGCTCACGAACATGCCTACTTATTGTTGTTCCTGCCATGTTTAAATCTGTAATATAACTTGCCATGTTTACATGGGTGCCATCATATTTTCTGATCCTTTTTGGCTTATGGTCAGTAAGGGACTTTTGATCTATGCAATTAGTAGATTCATGCCATGCCTTTGTTTGCCATGATAAGTTCCTGTAACATGTTGTTTGATAGCTCTAAACATTGCAACCTGATGTTATTTCCTGATAAGTCTGAAACTGTTATTATTTGCAATATCTCCATGTGTTTTTGAGCATGTTCTAGTCTTTTCTGGAGATAGCTCAGTGTTCATGTTTTGTTATGCTTTACCAGTACTTCATGACCACGCCTTTTTTTGTTATGTTGGGATGTTGTAGCATGTTGTTTTGATACTTGTAAGATGCCTAGTTGCTGTTATGGACAGATTGTTGTTATGACTTGTATAGAGTGTATGTGTTTCACCGTTGCTCCGTTTTGAGTGTGCTCTATATGAAACTTGCTTGATTTTGCATGTAGTTTCATATTATCATGTTGCATCCTTGTTTTGGGTGTGTTTGCTTGATGGTTGGGTGCATTTTGCATCAACGCCATGTTTAACTTGTTTTGCTCATATCTTCTAGGCCGTAGCTCCGAATCTAATGAACTTTATATGTAACTTGACTAGAATCTCGTGTAGTTCATCATGGTGCATCTTAACTTGCTGTTTAACAACTTGAACATATGGTTTATTCAGTTCTGGACCAATTTCGAAATATGCATATGAGGACTTACCGGAATTGTTATATGTTGTTCCCGGCCTCATTTAAACTTGCCTTGTTGTGTTGCTCATGTTTGCATCATCTCTTGCCATGAGTAGCCTCATCTAGCTTTGTCATGCATCATGCTTGGTGTGCATCATGTCTTGTCATGTGTGGTGTGTTTACCTATGTTTTGTGCTTCTTCTTGTTAGTTCCTGTTTCGTTGCGATCGTGAGGATTCGTTCGTCTCCGATTGGTTCGGCTTCATCCGTTCGTCTTCTTCATGAACTCGTTCTTCTTCCTTGCGGGATTTCAGGCAAGATGACCGCTACCCTGGATCTCACTACTATCATTGCTATGCTAGTTGCTTCGTTCTATCGCTATGCTGCGCTACCTATTACCTGTTTATCAAGCCATCCCAAATTGCCATGAACCTCTAACCTTTGACACCATTCCTATGCAAACCGTTGTTTGGCTATGTTACCGCTTTGCTCAGCCCTTCTTATAGCGTTGCTAGTTGCAGGTGAAGTTGAAGATTTCTCCATGGTGGACAGGGTTTATGTTGGGATATCACAATATCTCTTATATTATTAATGCATCTATATACTTGGTAAAGGGTGGAAGGCTCGGCCTTATGCCTGGTGTTTTGTTCCACTCTTGCCACCCTAGTTTCCATCATACCGGTGTTATGTTCCCGGATTTTGCGTTCCTAACGCGGTCGGGTGATTTATGGGACCCCCCTGACAGTTCGCTTTGAATAAAACTTGTCCAGCAAGGCCCAACATTGACTTTTACCATTTGCCTCACCACCACCTACTTTTCACTTGGGAGTCACTCTCTCGAGGGTCATCTTTAGTTTAGCCCCCCCGGGCCAGTGCTTGTCTAAGTGCTGGTCCAAACCGAGCGATGTCCGGCGCCCCCTGGGCAACCAGGGTCTATGCCAACCCGACGTCTTGCTCATCCGGTGTGCCCTGAGAACGAGATATGTGCAGCTCCTATCGGGATTGTCGGCGCATCGGGAGGCTTTGCTGGTCTTGTTTTACCATTGTCGAAATGTCTTGATGTACCGGGATTCCGAGACTGATCGGGTCTTCCTGGGTGAAGGTATATTCCTTCGTTGATCGCGAGAGCTTGTCATGGGCTAAGTTGGGACACCCCTGCAGGGTTTAAACTTTCGAGAGCCGTGCCCGCGGTTATGTGGCAGATGGGAATTTGTTAATGTCCGGTTGTAGATAACTTGACACTTGATCCGAAATAAAACGCATCAACCGAGTGTGTAGCCGTGATGGTCTCTTCTCGGCGGAGTCCGGGAAGTGAACACGGTTTCTGGGTTATGTCTGACGTAAGTAGGAGTTCAGGATCACCTCTTGATCATTACTAGTTGACGACCGTTCCTTTGTTTCTCTTCTCGCTCTCTTTTGCGTATGTTAGCCACCATACTTGCTTAGTCGCTGCTGCAACCTCACCACCTTGCCCCTTCCTTACCCATTTAAGCTTTGCTAGTCTTGATACCCATGGTAATGGGATTGCTGAGTCCTCGTGGCTCACCAGATACTTCCAAAACCAGTTTGCAGGTGCCGATGTTATCGAGCAGGTGACGCAACCAAGCTCAAGGAGGAGCCCGATGAAGATCTTGCCCTTTGTGTTGTTCCATTCTAGTTGATCAGTAGTGGAGCCCAGTTGGGGTCGATCGGGGACTTTTGTCGCATTTGGGGTTCTTCTTTTATTTTGGTTTCGTAGTCGGACCTTGATTGTATCTGGATGATGTAATGCTTTATTCATGTAATTGTGTGAAGTGGCGATTGTAAGCCAACTATGTATCTCTTTCCCTTATGTATTACATGGGTTGTGTGAAGATTACCTCACTTGCGACATTGCTTTCAATGCGGTTATGCCTCTAAGTCGTGCTTCGACACGTGGGAGATATAGCCGCATCGAGGGCGTTACAAGTTGGTAATCAGAGCCTTCCCCGACCTTAGGAGCCCCACTGCTTGATCGTTTTTAGCGGCCGAGTTGTGTCTAGAAAAATGTTTTGAGTCATTTAGGATTATATATATCGGATAGTTAGGAATTCTTTTTACTCCTCAGTCCCTTCGTCGCTCTGGTGAGGTCTCCTGACGTAGAAGTTTTGACTCTTCTCTTCTCAAATTTCACTAAAAAAAAATTTTAGGATCACGCGGGTATCTTGGAATCGTTCCGATGGTTTTATGATGAGAACATTGTCTTGGTGCCTCCTGTCAGGGGTTTAGTGGAAGTGTCCCGGGGAGTTGAGCTCTGAGGTGTTGTCGTCATAATTTTATCATTGCAGTTCTGGAATACCTGAGTTTAGTACGCCGACATCGAAAATCTCTTTTATGCAGTTGTTGGTGAGATAACCCCGATAACCCAGTACTGAGGTGAGTACGGGAGTATTGCCATGACTCGTATAACGGATGCTTTTCGAAGGTTGAGGTACACGATTTCCGAAGGTTTCTTGGTTATGTGTTGACGGATGGATATAGCTGGATGTAGGGATTGTTAGTTTGGGTGAGATATATTGCTTCCCCTGTATCCCCAACACCAGATTGCATAACTAGAAAGTTTCGGGAGTTTTATAGGTGGGAATTCAAGTAGCTCCTAGGATATCTTTCCGACAGATGCATGATATGGGATTGGGTAAATCTCTATCATATGTATTTGTTCCGGCTTATTCTGCTAGCCAAATCCTTTGTTTTGTTTTATTTGTGGTATTCGAGTTGCTTCGAAGTCAAATGTTGAAACCATACCTTTGCTAAACGGTGTTCTCATATTGCTATGTGAATACTAATCCCTTTTGATCATCGAGAGTGTCATGACAATTCTTCTCTAACCGGCGGGATTCTCTCCAGGCTAATACTATCATTCTCCCCATCCGCAAGATCATTTCTAAGTTTTCTCAACGGTGTCTGTTTCATCCGTCCCAAGTTGCCTTTGTTTTCCCGCCCTCCCACCCTTTTTCTTCAAGGACACAGATTTCTTAATCAAGTATCCATTTATTCATGTGAAGTCTCTTCATTCTTTTCAATCAATGTTCTGATCCGGTGATTTCCCATGAAGATGCTCAATAGTTTCAAGTTCATCATCCTTCATTGTTGTTTCTTCTCCGGTGGTTCCAATTCAAGCTTTGGATATTCATCATATTCCTTTCCTCGTTTCAAATATTTTTCTCATGCCGGTGTATCTCTTAATCATTCACCTCTCGCTTTCCATTTGTTCCGGTGTGCTGAAGATACCTCGAAAGATTCGTGTTATCATTCCTAATCCGTTCGAGTTACTTCAAGGTTGTTATCTCATTAAAGCCATCTAATTCAACCGGTGCAATTCCCCCTTTCAATCATTTTCAATGGTGTTTTGTTTTGAGTGGGCCCTAACCCACAGGTCTTTTCCCAGGATCTTACTTGACTCTTCGAATTATCAGGAGCGATTCTCAAATTCATTTCCAAGTTTGACGTAAGAATGAATTTTCATCAGTCACATTCCTTCTCCAAGATCTTTCAAATTCTTTTTATAGTTGGCTCAACCTCTTCGCTTTTGATTCTTCCAGTGTGCCTCAATAATTCTTGGTGGTGTTTCTCGTTGTCATTCTCATCATTTGAAGACCGAAGAAGAGTTTCTCTTTAATCTTGCTCTATTCTCTTCAAGATTCATGGTGCTAGCTTGTTGCCATCCTCTCATAATTGTTTTCGATTGTGAGAATCTTTTTCACCCATCTGGAGCATTTTAGGAGTCTTTTCCGTTTCATTCTCCGGAGCCAATCATCTCAGAATTATTCATTCTCAGCTTTTAGCTCTCGTTCTCAAAATCTTACCGGTGCATCATTCAAATACCCTCTAATCAGCTCGTGATCTATTCGTTCATTTGTATCTAAATACCCTTAAATATCTTCATTCGTTTTCCAATTCTTCCCGGTGAACTGTGCCTTTGCTACTTTCATTTTCAATTCTTACGGTGGTTCTTTCAAGATCTCTCTTCCTTGTTCATCATATCAATTCACTTGTTGTTCCAATCCTACCGGTGGTTCGTTGAAGACCTTCTCAAGTTTTGATATATCTCTTTTAATCCTTTCTACGAGAATAAGTAGTATGCCAAATCCGTTGTTTGTCATCAATTTAAATTGGTGAAGGATACGCATAACATAATTCTTGTTCTTGTTTCATCCAAGTGATTAATCTCTTCTTTTCGGTGTTTGTTCATCATATCACATTCTCGGTTCTAAGATGTTCATCTTTCTTTTCGGAGTTCCAAGCTCTCTCAATTATCTCGTCGCGAAGCTCCATCTAAATCATTGCAAGGATTCACCTTGTGTTTTCAACTTCTCTTTCTTTGTATCATCCTTTTATTACCGGAGTTCTTCATGGAGGCTCTACATGGTGGTTCGTCAAGGATTCTTTTCATTCTTCAATTGTTCTTCAAGACTTCTCTCGAGGTTATGATCTGCCAAGCTATACTCTAAAATAAACATGGTGTTCAACACATGTTTTGTTTTCAGGAGTTCTAGCAATCTTCATCTTGCATTCCAAAGTGCAATTCTTCTACCTTAGCTTTTGAGGTGGTATTATATCATTCTTGACAATTTCCATTCATGTTTCATGATTCATATGTTTTCAAGAATGAGGTATTCTAAATCCATCTTTTTCTCTTCGTTCAAGAGATCTTTTCGACCAATCAACTTCTTCGTTGGAGTTATCTTGTGTCAGTTTTCACCTAAAGCCTTTCCTTAAGGGTTGTTGCTATTTGTGGTGATTATACATGACCCAAGCTTGCTCTCTATTCACTTGGTGGAAGAAGTTTCTCTTATCTTCATTGATCTCAACCAATCAATTATTTCCATTAGTGGCCGGTTGTCACCTCATCATTTTGACATGTTTGCCATAAGCCCACAACAAGCTTGTGCTTCTCGTTGTTGATTTTCCAACAACTCCGTTCGATTCTCCTTTGCAAGGATGCTTTCCAAGTTCACTTGTGGCAAAAGTTGTCATTTTCTCCTCCGTCCCTTTATTCCAATGATCTATCTTCTATTCTTTCTTCCGGAGGCATTGTGATGTTGCTCTCTTCACTCATCATCTCGAATTGTGAGGATCGTGTTCTTTTCATGCTTATCCATTTAACCGGAGTGTGGTATCATCTCTTCAATATCTTTTCATCTCATCAAGTTTTCTTCTCTTTTCTACCAGAGTGCTGTCCAAATTCTGCCATTCTTGTTCCTTGGCTATCTCATTATACCGAGGTGGTCATATTCTTTTCGTTCGTGAAGCTCTTATTTCCATGTATTTCAACCTTCAAGTTCTCGTAATACTCCTTGTTCATCTTTTCTAACGGATTGTTTGCAATCTCGTTCATCTCTGTTGTACTCTTTCTTTTAAATTGCTCAACCTTTCAAGGTTCATGGTTTCACTCGTTTTTCGAAGAAGCAACTTAGTTTTACCTCTTATCTTCCTCTTCCGTTTTCCCTCCGGTGCCATCCTAGATCTCGAGACGAGATCCTCTCGTAGTGGTGGAGTGTTGTAACGCCCCGGATCCGATGCGCCAGGTGTCCGCCAGTTTTTCGCCGTCCTTGCCATGTCATGTGCTTGCGTGTTGCACTTTGCCATGTCATCATCTGCATTTCATATCATGTCATCATGTGCATCGCATTGACATACATGTTCGTCTCATGCATCCGAGCATTTTCCCCGTTGTCCGTTTTGCAATCCGGCACTCCTATGTCCTCCGGCGTCCCCTTTTGCCTCTTCTCTTGTGCGGGTGTTAAACTTTCTCGGAATGGCCCGAGGTTTGCCAAGCGGCCTTGGTATAGCACCGGTAGACCGCCTGTCAAGTTTCGTGCCATTTGGAGGTCGTTTGATAATCCAACGGTTAACTGGGTAACCGTAAAGCCCTCTTTGTGTTGCAGCCCAACACCCCTTCCAAAGTAGCCCAAAACCCAGCAAACTCCCCTCCATGCTCTCGGTCGTTCGATCACAATCGCGTGGCCGAAAACCGCACCTCATTTGGACTCTCCTAGCTCCCTCTACCTATAAATATGTGGCCTCCCACGAAATTCCCGCAGTCCAACCCTAGCCCTCTCCCTCCTCGCGCCGCCGGACGCGTCCACCCGCGCCGGACACGTCCACCGGCCGCGTCACCCCGACCAATCGGGGCGCGCCACGTCGCCAACCCCGCCGCCTCAGCCAACCGCCGCTCGCCACCTGGCCTCCGGTCTCCTCGCCCCGCCGCCGGCCCGCCGAGGCCCGCTCCCAGCCCCCGCGGGCCCAGCCGCCGCCGCCGCCCCGCGGTCGCCCGACCCCCCGCCTCTGGGCCCATCTCGCCGGCCGGCCGCCGCCCGCCGCCGCGCTCGCCGCCTCCGCCGCCTGGCGCCGCCGCGCCCGCCGCCGCCTGGCGCGCCGCCGCCGTCCCGCGCCTGCCCCGCTCCACCTCCTGCCTCGCCGCCCCGCGCCACCTCCTGCCTCGCCGGGCCGCCGCGCGCCCCCGCCGGCGAGCTCCCTGCCGCCGCCTCCCTGCACCTCGCGCGCCGGCTCCGCCCTTCGCCGGCGAGCCCCGGACCAGCCCGCGCCGCCGGCCCGCTCCCGTCCCCGCGCGCCCCCGCCGCCGGTGTCCTCTCCCCGCGCCGGATCCGGCGAGATCCGGCCGGAGGAGACCCCCACGCGCCAGATCCGGCCACCTCCATCGCCTCCGGCGAGCGTCTCCGGCCATCCTCGATTCCCGTGCCAACCCGAAGGTTGACCCCGTATGACTAAGTCCCCAGTTTTTGTAATTTCCATGCCATATTCATTGCATCACATCTCTGCATCTGTAGCTCCGTTTTGCGCGTGTAATATGTCAAATTGTTCGCCTCGACGAGTAGATCATTTCATTCCATTGTATCATTTTCATTTGAGTTCATCTTGATGCCCGAAATGCTGTTGGAAGAGTGCATATTGATGTTAATCTGCTGAAACTGTTATAACTTGCTGTTTTATCATTTTTGCCATGATTTATGTGTGCATCCTATGAGTATGAGCTCTACATGAATATTGATCTATGCCATTCCATCTTTCCAGGGGTGTTAACCATGTATTTTTGTGATTTGTGTGCTGAGTGCATCGATCTTGTTAAGTAGGGTAGTTGCTGTTGCTGTTTTCCTGACAGATTCTGTTATATTTTGTTGCTATGTTAATATGCTTCCACTAATCATTCTATGCATAATTTGGAGATGCTCTATAAACATGTTTTGATCTACATGTTATGCTCTATCCATTCATGCCCTTGGTTGAAATTATAGCCTGCTCGAACATGTTCATTTCTTGCTCCAAAGTTGCTTGAAAATGTTGCTGTCAGCCTGTTAACATTAAGTTCACTTGTTCCCATGTGTTTTCCTAGTGATCCATGTACCCTATGACCTTGCTATTGCCATGCTTAGCTTCATAAACATGCCTTCTTACTGTTGGTTGCCTTGTCATGCCATGTATTGCTCTGTGGTGAGTGGTTCAAGCTCACGAACATGCCTACTTATTGTTGTTCCTGCCATGTTTAAATCTGTAATATAACTTGCCATGTTTACATGGGTGCCATCATATTTTCTGATCCTTTTTGGCTTATGGTCAGTAAGGGACTTTTGATCTATGCAATTAGTAGATTCATGCCATGCCTTTGTTTGCCATGATAAGTTCCTGTAACATGTTGTTTGATAGCTCTAAACATTGCAACCTGATGTTATTTCCTGATAAGTCTGAAACTGTTATTATTTGCAATATCTCCATGTGTTTTTGAGCATGTTCTAGTCTTTTCTGGAGATAGCTCAGTGTTCATGTTTTGTTATGCTTTACCAGTACTTCATGACCACGCCTTTTTTTGTTATGTTGGGATGTTGTAGCATGTTGTTTTGATACTTGTAAGATGCCTAGTTGCTGTTATGGACAGATTGTTGTTATGACTTGTATAGAGTGTATGTGTTTCACCGTTGCTCCGTTTTGAGTGTGCTCTATATGAAACTTGCTTGATTTTGCATGTAGTTTCATATTATCATGTTGCATCCTTGTTTTGGGTGTGTTTGCTTGATGGTTGGGTGCATTTTGCATCAACGCCATGTTTAACTTGTTTTGCTCATATCTTCTAGGCCGTAGCTCCGAATCTAATGAACTTTATATGTAACTTGACTAGAATCTCGTGTAGTTCATCGTGGTGCATCTTAACTTGCTGTTTAACAACTTGAACATATGGTTTATTCAGTTCTGGACCAATTTCGAAATATGCATATGAGGACTTACCGGAATTGTTATATGTTGTTCCCGGCCTCATTTAAACTTGCCTTGTTGTGTTGCTCATGTTTGCATCATCTCTTGCCATGAGTAGCCTCATCTAGCTTTGTCATGCATCATGCTTGGTGTGCATCATGTCTTGTCATGTGTGGTGTGTTTACCTATGTTTTGTGCTTCTTCTTGTTAGTTCCTGTTTCGTTGCGATCGTGAGGATTCGTTCGTCTCCGATTGGTTCGGCTTCATCCGTTCGTCTTCTTCATGAACTCGTTCTTCTTCCTTGCGGGATTTCAGGCAAGATGACCGCTACCCTGGATCTCACTACTATCATTGCTATGCTAGTTGCTTCGTTCTATCGCTATGCTGCGCTACCTATTACCTGTTTATCAAGCCATCCCAAATTGCCATGAACCTCTAACCTTTGACACCATTCCTATGCAAACCGTTGTTTGGCTATGTTACCGCTTTGCTCAGCCCTTCTTATAGCGTTGCTAGTTGCAGGTGAAGTTGAAGATTTCTCCATGGTGGACAGGGTTTATGTTGGGATATCACAATATCTCTTATATTATTAATGCATCTATATACTTGGTAAAGGGTGGAAGGCTCGGCCTTATGCCTGGTGTTTTGTTCCACTCTTGCCACCCTAGTTTCCATCATACCGGTGTTATGTTCCCGGATTTTGCGTTCCTAACGCGGTCGGGTGATTTATGGGACCCCCCTGACAGTTCGCTTTGAATAAAACTTGTCCAGCAAGGCCCAACATTGACTTTTACCATTTGCCTCACCACCACCTACTTTTCACTTGGGAGTCGCTCTCTCGAGGGTCATCTTTAGTTTAGCCCCCCCGGGCCAGTGCTTGTCTAAGTGCTGGTCCAAACCGAGCGATGTCCGGCGCCCCCTGGGCAACCAGGGTCTATGCCAACCCGACGTCTTGCTCATCCGGTGTGCCCTGAGAACGAGATATGTGCAGCTCCTATCGGGATTGTCGGCGCATCGGGAGGCTTTGCTGGTCTTGTTTTACCATTGTCGAAATGTCTTGATGTACCGGGATTCCGAGACTGATCGGGTCTTCCTGGGTGAAGGTCTATTCCTTCATTGATCGCGAGAGCTTGTCATGGGCTAAGTTGGGACACCCCTGCAGGGTTTAAACTTTCGAGAGCCGTGCCCGCGGTTATGTGGCAGATGGGAATTTTTTAATGTCCGGTTGTAGATAACTTGACACTTGATCCAAAATAAAACGCATCAACCGAGTGTGTAGCCGTGATGGTCTCTTCTCGGCGGAGTCCGGGAAGTGAACACGGTTTCTGGGTTATGTCTGACGTAAGTAGGAGTTCAGGATCACCTCTTGATCATTACTAGTTGACGACCGTTCCTTTGTTTCTCTTCTCGCTCTCTTTTGCGTATGTTAGCCACCATACTTGCTTAGCCGCTGCTGCAACCTCACCACCTTGCCCCTTCCTTACCCATTTAAGCTTTGCTAGTCTTGATACCCATGGTAATGGGATTGCTGAGTCCTCGTGGCTCACTAGATACTTCCAAAACCAGTTTGCAGGTGCCGATGTTACCGAGCAGGTGACGCAACCAAGCTCAAGGAGGAGCTCGATGAAGATCTTGCCCTTTGTGTTGTTCCGTTCTAGTTGATCACTAGTGGAGCCCAGTTGGGGTCGATCAGGGACTTTTGTCGCATTTGGGGTTCTTCTTTTATTTTGGTTCCGTAGTCGGACCTTGATTGTATCTGGATGATGTAATGCTTTATTCATGTAATTGTGTGAAGTAGCGATTGTAAGCCAACTATGTATCTCTTTCCCTTATGTATTACATGGGTTGTGTGAAGATTACCTCACTTGCGACATTGCTTTCAATGCGGTTATCCTCTAAGTCGTGCTTCGACACGTGGGAGATATAGCCGCATCGAGGGCGTTACAAGTTGGTAATCAGAGCCTTCCCCGACCTTAGGAGCCCCACTGCTTGATCGTTTTTAGCGGCCGAGTTGTGTCTAGAAAAATGTTTTGAGTCATTTAGGATTATATATATCGGATAGTTAGGAATTCTTTTTACTCCTCAGTCCCTTCGTTGCTCTGGTGAGGTCTCCTGACGTAGAAGTTTTGACTCTTCTCTTCTCAAATTTCACTAAAAAAAATTTTAGGATCACGCGGGTATCTTGGAATCGTTCCGATGGTTTTATGATGAGAACATTGTCTTGGTGCCTCCTGTCAGGGGTTTAGTGGAAGTGTCCCAGGGAGTTGAGCTCTGAGGTGTTGTCGTCATAATTTTATCATTGCAGTTCTGGAATACCTGAGTTTAGTACGCCGACATCGAAAATCTCTTGTATGCAGTTGTTGGTGAGATAACCCCGATAACCCAGTACTGAGGTGAGTACGGGAGTATTGCCATGACTCGTATAACGGATGCTTTTCGAAGGTTGAGGTACACAATTTCCGAAGGTTTCTTGGTTATGTGTTGACGGATGGATATAGCTAGATGTAGGGATTGTTAGTTTGGGTGAGATATATTGCTTCCCCTATATCCCCAACACCAGATTGCATAACTAGAAAGTTTCGGGAGTTTTATAGGTGGGAATTCAAGTAGCTCCTAGGATATCTTTCCGACAGATGCATGATATGGGATTGGGTAAATCTCTATCATATGTATTTGTTCCGGCTTATTCTGCTAGCCAAATCCTTTGTTTTGTTTTATTTGTGGTATTCGAGTTGCTTCGAAGTCAAATGTTGAAACCATAACTTTGCTAAACGGTGTTCTCATATTGCAATGTGAATACTAATCCCTTTTGATCATCGAGAGTGTCATGACAATTCTTCTCTAACCGGCGGGATTCTCTCCAGGCTAATACTATCATTCTCCCCATCCGCAAGATCATTTCTAAGTTTTCTCAACGGTGTCTGTTTCATCCGTCCCAAGTTGCCTTTGTTTTCCCACCCTCCCACCCTTTTTCTTCAAGGACACAGATTTCTTAATCAAGTATCCATTTATTCATGTGAAGTCTCTTCATTCTTTTCAATCAATGTTCTGATCCGGTGATTTCCCATGAAGATGCTCAACAGTTTCAAGTTCATCATCCTTCATTGTTGTTTCTTCTCCGGTGGTTCCAATTCAAGCTTTGGATATTCATCATATTCCTTTCCTCGTTTCAAATATTTTTCTCATGCCGGTGTATCTCTTAATCATTCACCTCTCGCTTTCCATTTGTTCCGGTGTGCTGAAGATACCTCGAAAGATTCGTGTTATCATTCCTAATCCGTTCGAGTTACTTCAAGGTTGTTATCTCATTAAAGCCATCTAATTCAACCGGTGCAATTCCCCCTTTCAATCATTTTCAATGGTGTTTTGTTTTGAGTGGGCCCTAACCCACAGGTCTTTTCCCAGGATCTTACTTGACTCTTCGAATTATCAGGAGCGATTCTCAAATTCATTTCCAAGTTTGACGTAAGAATGAATTTTCATCAGTCACATTCCTTCTCCAAGATCTTTCAAATTCTTTTTATAGTTGGCTCAACCTCTTCGCTTTTGATTCTTCCGGTGTGCCTCAATAATTCTTGGTGGTGTTTCTCGTTGTCATTCTCATCATTTGAAGACCGAAGAAGAGTTTCTCTTTAATCTTGCTCTATTCTCTTCAAGATTCATGGTGCTAGCTTGTTGCCATCCTCTCATAATTGTTTTCGATTGTGAGAATCTTTTTCACCCATCTGGAGCATTTTAGGAGTCTTTTCCGTTTCATTCTCCGGAGCCAATCATCTCAGAATTATTCATTCTCAGCTTTCAGCTCTCGTTCTCAAAATCTTACCGGTGCATCATTCAAATACCCTCTAATCAGCTCGTGATCTATTCGTTCATTTGTATCTAAATACCCTTAAATATCTTCATTCGTTTTCCAATTCTTCCCGGTGAACTGTGCCTTTGCTACTTTCATTTTCAATTCTTACGGTGGTTCTTTCAAGATCTCTCTTCCTTGTTCATCATATCAATTCACTTGTTGTTCCAATCCTACCGGTGGTTCGTTGAAGACCTTCTCAAGTTTTGATATATCTCTTTTAATCCTTTCTACGAGAATAAGTAGTATGCCAAATCCGTTGTTTGTCATCAATTTAAATTGGTGAAGGATACGCATAACATAATTCTTGTTCTTGTTTCATCCAAGTGATTAATCTCTTCTTTTCGGTGTTTGTTCATCATATCACATTCTCGGTTCTAAGATGTTCATCTTTCTTTTCGGAGTTCCAAGCTCTCTCAATTATCTCGTCGCGAAGCTCCATCTAAATCATTGCAAGGATTCACCTTGTGTTTTCAACTTCTCTTTCTTTGTATCATCCTTTTATTACCGGAGTTCTTCATGGAGGCTCTACATGGTGGTTCGTCAAGGATTCTTTTCATTCTTCAATTGTTCTTCAAGACTTCTCTCGAGGTTATGATCTGCCAAGCTATACTCTAAAATAAACATGGTGTTCAACACATGTTTTGTTTTCAGGAGTTCAAGCAATCTTCATCTTGCATTCCAAAGTGCAATTCTTCTACCTTAGCTTTTGAGGTGGTATTATATCATTCTTGACAATTTCCATTCATGTTTCATGATTCATATGTTGTCAAGAATGAGGTATTCTAAATCCATCTTTTTCTCTTCGTTCAAGAGATCTTTTCGACCAATCAACTTCTTCGTTGGAGTTATCTTGTGTCAGTTTTCACCTAAAGCCTTTCCTTAAGGGTTGTTGCTATTTGTGGTGATTATACATGACCCAAGCTTGCTCTCTATTCACTTGGTGGAAGAAGTTTCTCTTATCTTCATTGATCTCAACCAATCAATTGTTTCCATTAGTGGCCGGTTGTCACCTCATCATTTTGACATGTTTGCCATAAGCCCACAACAAGCTTGTGCTTCTCGTTGTTGATTTTCCAACAACTCCGTTCGATTCTCCTTTGCAAGGATGCTTTCCAAGTTCACTTGTGGCAAAAGTTGTCATTTTCTCCTCCGTCCCTTTATTCCAATGATCTATCTTCTATTCTTTCTTCCGGAGGCATTGTGATGTTGCTCTCTTCACTCATCATCTCGAATTGTGAGGATCGTGTTCTTTTCATGCTTATCCATTTAACCGGAGTGTGGTATCATCTCTTCAATATCTTTTCATCTCATCAAGTTTTCTTCTCTTTTCTACCGGAGTGCTGTCCAAATTCTGCCATTCTTGTTCCTTGGCTATCTCATTATACCGAGGAGTTAATATTCTTTTCGTTCGTGAAGCTCTTATTTCCATGTATTTCAACCTTCCAGTTCTCGTAATACTCCTTGTTCATCTTTTCTAACGGATTGTTTGCAATCTCGTTCATCTCTGTTGTACTCTTTCTTTTAAATTGCTCAACCTTTCAAGGTTCATGGTTTCACTCGTTTTTCGAAGAAGCAACTTAGTTTTACCTCTTATCTTCCTCTTCCGTTTTCCCTTCGGTGCCATCCTAGATCTCGAGACGAGATCCTCTCGTAGTGGAGTGTTGTAACGCCCCGGATCCGATGCGCCAGGTGTCCGCCAGTTTTCCGCCGTCCTTGCCATGTCATGTGCTTGCGTGTTGCACTTTGCCATGTCATCATCTGCATTTCATATCATGTCATCATGTGCATCGCATTGACATACATGTTCGTCTCATGCATCCGAGCATTTTCCCCGTTGTCCGTTTTGCAATCCGGCACTCCTATGTCCTCCGGCGTCCCCTTTTGCCTCTTCTCTTGTGCGGGTGTTAAACTTTCTCGGAATGGCCCGAGGTTTGCCAAGCGGCCTTGGTATAGCACCGGTAGACCGCCTGTCAAGTTTCGTGCCATTTGGAGGTCGTTTGATACTCCAACGGTTAACTGGGTAACCGTAAAGCCCTCTTTGTGTTGCAGCCCAACACCCCTTCCAAAGTAGCCCAAAACCAAGCAAACTCCCCTCCATGCTCTCGGTCGTTCGATCACGATCGCGTGGCCGAAAGCCGCACCTCATTTGGACTCTCCTAGCTCCCTCTACCTATAAATATGTGGCCTCCCCCGAAATTCCCGCAGTCCAACCCTAGCCCTCTCCCTCCTCGCGCCGCCGGACGCGTCCACCCGCGCCGGACACGTCCACCGGCCGCGTCACCCCGGCCAATCGGGGCGCGCCACGTCGCCAACCCCGCCGCCTCAGCCAACCGCCGCTCGCCACCTGGCCTCCGGTCTCCTCGCCCCGCCGCCGGCCCGCCGAGGCCCGCTCCCAGCCCCCGCGGGCCCAGCCGCCGCCGCCGCCCCGCGGTCACCCGACCCCGCGCCTCTGGGCCCATCTCGCCGGCCGGCCGCCGCCCGCCGCCGCGCTCGCCGCCTCCGCCGCCTGGCGCCGCCGCGCCCGCCGCCGCCCGGCGCGCCGCCGCCGTCCCGCGCCTGCCCCGCTCCACCTCCTGCCTCGCCGCCCCGCGCCACCTCCTGCCTCGCCGCGCCGCCGCGCGCCCCCGCCGGCGAGCTCCCTGCCGCCGCCTCCCTGCACCTCGCGCGCCGGCTCCGCCCTTCGCCGGCGAGCCCCGGACCAGCCCGCGTCGCCGGCCCGCTCCCGTCCCCGCGCGCCCCCGCCGCCGGTGTCCTCTCCCCGCGCCGGATCCGGCGAGATCCGGCCGGAGGAGACCCCCTCGCGCCAGATCCGGCCACCTCCATCGCCTCCGGCGAGCATCTCCGGCCATCCTCGATTCCCGTGCCAACCCGAAGGTTGACCCCGTATGACTAAGTCCCCAGTTTTTGTAATTTTCATGCCATATTCATTGCATCACATCTCTGCATCTGTAGCTCCGTTTTGCGCGTGTAATATGTCAAATTGTTCGCCTCGACGAGTAGATCATTTCATTCCATTGTATCATTTTCATTTGAGTTCATCTTGATGCCCGAAATGCTGTTGGAAGAGTGCATATTGATGTTAATCTGCTGAAACTGTTATAACTTGCTGTTTTATCATTTTTGCCATGATTTATGTGTGCATCCTATGAGTATGAGCTCTACATGAATGTTGATCTATGCCATTCCATCTTTCCAGGGGTGTTAACAATGTATTTTTGTGATTTGTGTGCTGAGTGCATCGAGCTTGTTAAGTAGGGTAGTTGTTGTTGCTGTTTTCCTGACAGATTCTGTTATATTTTGTTGCTATGTTAATATGCTTCCACTAATCATTCTATGCATAATCTGGAGATGCTCTATAAACATGTTTTGATATACATGTTATGCTCTATCCATTCATGCCCTTGGTTGCAATTATAGCCTGCTGGAACATGTTCATTTCTTGCTCCAAAGTTGCTTGAAAATGTTGCTGTCAGCCTGTTAACATTAAGTTCACTTGTTCCCATGTGTTTTCCTAGTGATCCATGTACCCTATGACCTTGCTCTTGCCATGCTTAGCTTCATAAACATGCCTTCTTACTGTTGGTTGCCTTGCCATGCCATTATTTCTCTGTGGTGAGTGGTTCAAGCTCACGAACATGCCTACTTATTGTTGTTCCTGTCATGTTTAAATCTGTAATATAACTTGCCATGTTTACATGGGTGCCATCATATTTTCTGATCCTTTTTGGCTTATGGTCAGTAAGGGACTTTTGATCTATGCAATTAGTAGATTCATGCCATGCCTTTGTTTGCCATGATAAGTTCCTGTAACATATTGTTTGATAGCTCTAAACATTGCAACCTGATGTTATTTTTTGATAAGTCTGAAACTGTTATTATTTGCAATATCTCCATGTGTTTTTGAGCATGTTCTAATCTTTTCTGGAGATGGCTAAGTGTTCATGTTTTGTTATGCTTTACCAGTACTTCATGACCATGCCTTTTGTTGTTATGTTGGGATGTTGTAGCATGTTGTTTTGATACTTGTAAGATGCCTAGTTGCTGTTATGGATAGATTGTTGTTATGACTTGTATAGAGTGTATGTGTTTCACCGTTGCTCCGTTTTGAGTGTGCTCTATATGAAACTTGCTTGATTTTGCATGTAGTTTCATATTATCATGTTGCATCCTTGTTTTGGGTGTGTTTGCTTGATGGTTGGGTGCATTTTGCATCAACACCATGTTTAACTTGTTTTGCTCATATCTTCTGGGCCGTAGCTCCGAATCTAATGAACTTTATATGTAACTTGACTAGAATCTCGTGTAGTTCATCGTGGTGCTGTTTAACAACTTGAATATATGGTTTATTAAGTTCTGGACCAATTTCAAAATATGCATATGAGGACTTACTGGAATTGTTATATGTTGTTCCCGGCCTCATTTAAACTTGCCTTGTTGTGTTGCTCGTGTTTGCATCATCTCTTGCCATGAGTAGCCTCATCTAGCTTTGTCATGCATCATGCTTGTTGTGCATCATGTCTTGTCATGTGTGGTGTGTTTACCTATGTTTTGTGCTTCTTCTTGTTAGTTCCTGTTTCGTTGCGATCGTGAGGATTCGTTCGTCTCCGATTGGTTCGGCTTCATCCGTTCGTCTTCTTCATGAACTCGTTCTTCTTCCTTGCAGGATCTCAGGCAAGATGACCGCTACCCTGGATCTCACTACTATCATTGCTATGCTAGTTGCTTCGTTCTATCGCTATGCTGCGCTACCTTTTACCTGTTTATCAAGCCATCCCAAATTGCCATGAACCTCTAACCTTTGACACCATTCCTATGCAAACCGTTGTTTGGCTATGTTACCGCTTTGCTCAGCCCTTCTTATAGCGTTGCTAGTTGCAGGTGAAGTTGAAGATTTCTCCATGGTGGACAGGGTTTATGTTGGGATATCACAATATCTCTTATATTATTAATGCATCTATATACTTGGTAAAGGGTGGAAGGCTCGGCCTTATGCCTGGTGTTTTGTTCCACTCTTGCCACCCTAGTTTCCGTCATACCGGTGTTATGTTCCCGGATTTTGCGTTCCTAACGCGGTCGGGTGATTTATGGGACCCCCCTGACAGTTCGCTTTGAATAAAACTTGTCCAGCAAGGCCCAACATTGACTTTTACCATTTGCCTCACCACCACCTACTTTTCACTTGGGAGTCGCTCTCTCGAGGGTCATCTTTAGTTTAGCCCCCCCGGGCCAGTGCTTGTCTAAGTGCTGGTCCAAACCGAGCGATGTCCGGCGCCCCCTGGGCAACCAGGGTCTATGCCAACCCGACGTCTTGCTCATCCGGTGTGCCCTGAGAACGAGATATGTGCAGCTCCTATCGGGATTGTCGGCGCATCGGGAGGCTTTGCTGGTCTTGTTTTACCATTGTCGAAATGTCTTGATGTACCGGGATTCCGAGACTGATCGGGTCTTCCTGGGTGAAGGTCTATTCCTTCGTTGATCGCGAGAGCTTGTCATGGGCTAAGTTGGGACACCCCTGCAGGGTTTAAACTTTCGAGAGCCGTGCCCGCGGTTATGTGGCAGATGGGAATTTGTTAATGTCCGGTTGTAGATAACTTGACACTTGATCCGAAATAAAACGCATCAACCGAGTGTGTAGCCGTGATGGTCTCTTCTCGGCGGAGTCCGGGAAGTGAACACGGTTTCTGGGTTATGTCTGACGTAAGTAGGAGTTCAGGATCACCTCTTGATCATTACTAGTTGACGACCGTTCCTTTGTTTCTCTTCTCGCTCTCTTTTGCGTATGTTAGCCACCATACTTGCTTAGCCGCTGCTGCAACCTCACCACCTTGCCCCTTCCTTACCCATTTAAGCTTTGCTAGTCTTGATACCCATGGTAATGGGATTGCTGAGTCCTCGTGGCTCACCAGATACTTCCAAAACCAGTTTGCAGGTGCCGATGTTACCGAGCAGGTGACGCAACCAAGCTCAAGGAGGAGCTCGATGAAGATCTTGCCCTTTGTGTTGTTCCGTTCTAGTTGATCAGTAGTGGAGCCCAGTTGGGGTCGATCAGGGACTTTTGTCGCATTTGGGGTTCTTCTTTTATTTTGGTTCCGTAGTCGGACCTTGATTGTATCTGGATGATGTAATGCTTTATTCATGTAATTGTGTGAAGTAGCGATTGTAAGCCAACTATGTATCTCTTTCCCTTATGTATTACATGGGTTGTGTGAAGATTACCTCACTTGCGACATTGCTTTCAATGCGGTTATGCCTCTAAGTCGTGCTTCGACACGTGGGAGATATATCCGCATCGAGGGCGTTACAACGGGTCGTATGATCGATTGGCCAAACATGAGCCAATAACAGGCCGCATTATGGCCGTAAACGGGCTAGAGTTGGAATCGTCCGTTCATGGGCCGACCATAACGGGCCATCGTTAATAGGATGTATTTGATGATGCTATGAAAACGGCCCAATGTATTAAAGGACCACAAACAGGCCGACTGTAACCAGGGGCTGAATTTGGCCCACAAGCAGAAAATGACAGTAACGGGCCGTAAGTAAACAAATGCTCGAAATGAGCCCAAGAATAAATGGGCTCTGAGAAGGCCGAAAGATAACATGTGCTGGAAACGGCCCAACTGAATAATGGGCCATTAATGGGTATAAAGTGATACACTGTTCATTACGGGCCAGTTTCACCACGGGCCGTTAATGGGTCTAAAGTGATACACTGTTCATTGCGGGCCAGTTTCACCACGGGCCGTTAATAGGCCAAGAGTTACATAGGGCCTCATATGGGCCGAAAGACGTCATGGGCCATACATGGGCCAGAAGTGAAAATGGGCTGGAATCATATTGGATGGCCCAGATGACGCTACTGGGCCTAATTCAGGTAGGGCGTAATGGGCCTTGGGTTAGCGGGGTGTAAATGGGCTATATGCGAACATGCCGTTAATAGGCTTTCCATGGGCCGGCCCGTCACCTTTTGACCAAGTCAAACGGGCCGGCCTTTCCACAGGAATGGGCCTCTGTTGGGCCATGCCACGTGTCGACGTATCATAGGCGCCTTCTGTCCAATGAGTGGATGACATCTGTCCCAACAATGAGCCGACACTAAGGATGGCAATTTTACCCATGGACATGGATATCCATGGATATCCGACCCGAATGGATAGTGTCGGTGTCAAAACCGGCGGATCTCGGGTAGGGGGTCCTGAACTATGCGTCTAGGCGGATGGTAACAAGAGACGAGGGACACGATGTTTTTACCCAGGTTCAGGCCCTCTCGATGGAGGTAAAACCCTACATCCTTCTTGATTAATATTGATGATATGGGTAGTACAAGAGTGGATCTACCACGAGATCAAGGAGGCTAAACCCTAGAAGCTAGCCTATGGTATGATTGTTGTAATGTATGTCGTCCTACGGACTAAAGCCCTCCGGTTTATATAGACACCGGAGGAGGCTAGGGTTACACAGAGTCGGTTACAATGGTAGGAGATCTACATATCCGTATTGCCAAGCTTGCCTTCCATGCTAAGGAAAGTCCCATCCGGACACGGGACGGAGTCTTCAATCTTGTATCTTCGTAGTCTTGGAGTCCGGCGGATAATGATAGTCCGACTGTCCGGACACCCCCTAGTCCAGGACTCCCTCAGTAGCCCCTGAACCAGGCTTCAATGACGATAAGTCCGGCGCGCATAATGTTCGGCATTGCAAGGCGGGTTCCTCCCTTGAATAATCTAGAGAAGATCGTGAACACCAGGATAGTGTCCGGCTCTGCAAAATAAATTCCACATTCCACCGTAGAGAGAATAAAATGTACACTTAGTTCAATCTGCTGACGTATTACGCGGCGTGACATCACACCGCTACCAAGCCTTTGTTTTGAATCATTTTTTACCATACCACCTCAACACGTTTAGCGAAGCTGTTTCCTTGGCACGTCTTGTCAAAGCAGAGATCGTGTTCCCCCTATTCTGGGATTCTCATCAATACGTGCGTGGGTAACCCAACCATTCCCGTCGCCACGCCTCCTCTATCGAAGGCGAATCCCAAACAGTCACGGAGACGGCCCTTGGTATTTCGCCCCCTTTATAAGAGGACCAAGGCTCGTCCTTGTTCTTCAATCTCGCATCGAATCTCTTCCCCGCTCCCAGTTCCAACACCCAGAGCCTCAGATTCGAGCGCTTCGGATCCTCAACCATGTCCGGCTCCGACCTCCAGGGCCGGTGGATGCCCTCCTCCATCACGGAGGAGGACATATTGAAGTTACGTGAACCCAAGTACCTGGCCTACGAGGTTTCGCACAGGTTGCCTGCCCAAGGGCAGGCCGTGCCCGCCCCCGAGCCCGGTGAATACGTCGTCTTCGTATCCCACCTCCGTCGGGGTTTAGGCTTCCCGACAGACCCCTTCGTGAGAGGGCTCCTGTTCTACTATGGGTTGGACTTTCACGACTTGGCACCGAGTCCATCCTCCATATCTCCGCATTCATTATCATCTGCGAAGCCTTCCTCCGCGTCACTCCCCACTTTGGCCTGTGGCTGAAGACCTTCAAGGTGGAGCCGAAGATGATCGGGGGGTGTCAAGCGGAGTGCGGCGGGGCGACCATAAGCAAAAAGGCCGATGCCCCGTGGCCCGAGGGTTCCTTCCAAGAGGAACTCGGACTGTGGCAGCAGGAGTGGTTCTATATCACCGCTCCGAAGGGCAGCAGGCAAAAACCGCCGCCTTCATTCCGCCCGGGACCTCCACGCCAGCTAATGTCGTGGGTCAACCAAGGGCTCAATTGGGGGCCGTCCGAAGACGTGCCCTCACTGCAGGGCCGGATTCGAGATCTCCAAGCGAGGGAGATCGACCTGATCAAGGTGATGCAGGTCATGCTAATCAGGCATCTTCTGCCCTGCAAACGCCGTCCTCTCCGTCTATGGGAGTTCAACCCGGAGGGACCTCGGATTCTCCAACACTTTATGGGTGCGACACCCGTGGAGATGTACAAGTTGTTCTTCGGACCGCAGGTGGCGTGTCCGGAATTAGCCGAGGACGCAGGCCTAAGCCACAATCGCCCGGATACTCAGGTAAAAAGCTCAGAGTCCGGACATTCTGTTTATATGCCTCTCTAGAGTTCGCCTCCTGACCCGTTACTTTTCACAGGAATGGGTGGCGCGATCAAGGCTGATAAGGTGTCCGGCCCCCCTCCCAGAGACCGCACTAGAGCCCATGCTGGTCAGAATGTTGGAGGTCGCACCCACAGAAGGGGGCGAAGGGGAAAATAGAGGAGCTAATATTTCGCCCAAAGGGGCGACTGAAGAGGGGGGAACCAAGAACCCCTCCCTTCAGGGGGAGAAGAGGACCGCCTCCGAAGATCCGGAGGCCAAAGCCCCTAAACGTGGGAAGAGATCTTCCCCGGGGGGTCCGGCGTCCGGAGAGAATCCGGACGCACAATCATTGCCAAAGGATCGGCCCTCCAGCGAGCCGTGAGTATGAAAAAGGGAGTTAATTAGTAAGGAAATACCTTCATTTGTGCTTCTGTGGTTAACCGAAATATTTATATTTGCAGTTCGGATCTGCATCCTTCTTAGATGAGTTCATCTTTGGGGGACCTTCTTCCGGAGATGATGGAGAGCGAAACGCCTCCGTCTGCGGCGCCGTCAGATAAGGCGGGCGAGCCTGAAGTATCGTCACGGAGGGTATCCCCGAGTCCGGAGGGGCCAGAGAGCTCGGCACCCACTAGTATCCGGCCGGGAGAACTGAAGAATCTGCTTGAGAGGGCGTCCATTTCAGAAGATCACCGTGCGTTGATGCGTAGGGTGGTTGGAAGGATTTCATCCGCCGAGAGCGGATTGCGTAATGCCGCCATGAGTTTGCTGGCGGGATTTGAGGTATGCAAGAATGACGCATCCTTTTGTCTTTTAACAGTTTTGCACATAAAAATGTGCCCTGTATAGATAGTAGCCCCTGGGACTCGGTAGGTTGTCGGGAACGACAGCGTGCCGAGGATCAAAATCTCAAGTAATGAATACCGCTGTTCCTATGCGGGTGGCGGATAGTCCGAGGGCCAGCCGGACTAATGAGTTTGCCGAGTTAAGTCGGCAACTTGACATGGCGGATGCAGACATCGCACTTGTCAACCGGCGACTTGACGAGTCGCAAGGTAAATAAGTTCTCCGCAGTCGCTTTATTTAAGGGGGTCGAAGCCCTCCTCTGATAAATTTTATGTTGTTGTACAGACGGTGCTGCTGCTGTGGAGAACCTTCGGGCCGAACTTGCTCGAGCTAAGGAGCAAGCCCGAAGGAGTGATGCGGCTGCCTCGAGGGCAGCCGAGGAATTGAAAGCCGAAAGGGCTGCGCACTGCCGAAGCAGGGCAGAGGTGGCCGAATTGTTCATGAAATTAAAGGATGCTACCGACCGCAATGAGGCTCTTGAAAAGGAGCGCTTATCGGAGCGGGAAGACCTGAAGAAGGCCACCGCTGAAGCCAAGGATGCCCGCTCTGCAATGCGGGATATGAAGGAGGAACTGCGCCAGGCCAGAGAGATCGTGGCTGGCAAGCCTTTTCTGCTGCATCGCCGGTTTATGGATGGAAAGTGTGCTCAATTTGAGCGGTTGTGGAGTCCGGAGGATCCGTATATGGACTTAGCTGCAAGTGCGGCCGATGCCGTTAAGCACTTCCGGAGCCAGGGGGATCACGAGACGGAAGAGCTATATTGGTCTCAATTCCACAGTCCGGATCGCTCACTTCCGTTGACAGACCAGTTGGCCGAATGGGCCGAGCTAAATAGATTGTCCGGACTTGCCATGACTGACATCGTGGCCCATGTCTGGCCAGAGAGGTCCAAGGCGACGAGCTACTTCGGCTTACTGCATCAATTCCTTGGAGCGGTGCCGCATATAAAGGACATGAAGCGGTCGGCCTGCATCAAGGGGGCGCGGATGGCTCTTGCCCGTGTGAAGGCGCATTGTCCGGAGATGGATGCCACCGCTGTTGCCGCCCAGGGTTCGGATGAGAGCCGGCTCCCTGCCGAGCACTACTTCGGGGAAGTTATGCGTGGCGCTCGTGTAATAGAGTCGCAGTGCTCGAAAAATATCACGTTCAAATGAACGTATTAGCTTGTAAATCGATGATTATGTTACAACTGCTTTTTATACTTGTGCGTCCCAAGTAGTAAAACTTCTCCTGTGCGGCCGTTTACGTATACATTTGTATAACTTGAAAGATTGCAGTCTTCAGCTTCAGCCCCCATGCACAGGGTGCGGGGGTGTTCGCAAAAATAGCGCGTTTTCACACTTAATCCGACGTCTCGGTCCTGTTTAAGGAGGTGGTAGCGTAGCAAACTAGGCAATCCGGACTATAATGCTTTATCACTTTCACTTAGCCAGTGGAGCTCGAGGGTGGGGCTACGATATAGCCCCTGGTGGCATCGCCCTTCTCCGAAGTCGGAGCGCGTGTGTGCCTGACCGGGAAACGGTCCTTCGTCAAAGCGGGGAATTCGAAACATTCCGATAGTCGATCGAGTGGTTGACCAGACTCTCGCTGTATCATGACAGTCAGTTTTCGGCTTTCTCTACTGAGGTGCTCGCCCAGCCGAACTGGGGCACAATCGCAGTAGTTCTCTTGGTGCCGCGTTAGCCGATGATACGGAACGTAAGGCAGCAAAACACAGGAGCCGGGCAAACCCAACATTTGACCAAAGACATGATTCGGAGCTGATGCATATAATGCCTAACTCGAGACGCCGAACACTCCCTAAGGTGTTCGATCTTTATAATAATGGGCAGAACGATGCCCTAAGCCCCTAGTGTCCAGGTACGGGCATGGTCTTCTGACGCGGCCGATGCCAAAGCGTCAGGCTCCGCTTTGGCTATAGGAAGAAACCAAGGGAGAATAACAACAAGAGACAGTAAAAAAGGTTTACGCAGGGTCTTAATCTGAAAAGAATCCTCACAACGGGTCCCTACTGCACGTCTGCGCCTGTGTCTCCGTTGCGCCTTTATCCTGGACGGGTATGCACGTTGTTCATCGCGGTTGTTTGTGCGCGCAGCCCCCTGTGAAGGGGTATGCGGCTAGGGAGCCCCTAGCCTACTGACGCCGGATTCGTCTATCCGAGTCCGGGGTCTTTGAGTGACCCTCGCACTAAAATGACGCCACGCGGACCGGGCATCTTGAGTGTAAGAGACGCGTAATGCGGTATGGCGTTGAAGAGGACAAAAGCCTTTTGTCCCAAGAGTGCTTGATATTCACTTTCAAATGGGACGATATGAAAAATTAATTTTTCTCGTCGAAAATTGTTCGGCGATCCGAACATGACTTCTAGTAATATGGAGCCTGTGCACTTGGCGTAAGGGCCTGGCGTCACTCCTTTGAAGGAAGTGCGGCTGTGTCGGATGTTAGCAGGGTTTATCCCCATCCTACGGATTGTTTTTGAATACAGCAAGTTTAAGTCGCTGCCTCCGTCCATTAGGACATTGGTAAATTGTAATCCGTCTATTATGGGATTCAATATTAGGGGAGTCCGTCTCGCATTTCAAACGCTTCTGGAATAGTCCAGGTGGTCGAAAGTGATTGGTTTTGATATCCAATCTCTACGGTCTACTGGGTTGGACCATGCGAAGCTCTTTTTAGAAAGTGCCGCACTATTTTTCCGTATTATCACATGAAGTGAGTTTATTGCTTTGACCCCTTGTGGGAAAGTCTTTTGTTTTCCGGTGCTCTGCTGGTGGGGTTTATCTTCTTCGCTTGACGCGTCGAGCCCCTTGTGTTCGGCATTTAGTCGGCCGGACTGTTTAAAAACCCAACAATCCCTGTGGGTGTGATTTGCAGGTCTTCCGGGGGTACTGTGGATTTGACATATCTGACCCAAAATCTTGTTTAAGTTGGACAATATGTCACTGTCATCCTTGAGAGGCTGTGTTTTATTGTTGGGCCGCGAGCTTTTGAATCCGGCGTTGACTGCCGTGCTCTTTGGGCTTTTCTCTTTAATCCGGCGCTGCTCTTTTCTGCGCCGTGATTTTCCATTTCCATCTCTTATCTCGGATGTACTTGGATCGCTGGTGCTGCATCTTGCTAGCCAGCTATCTTCTCCCGCACAGAAGCGGGTCATGAGGCTTGTTAGTGCGGACATTGTCCTTGGTTTCTCTTGACCGAGGTGCCTGGCAAGCCATTCGTCTCGGACATTATGCTTGAAAGCTGCTAAGGCTTCGGCGTCTGGACAGTTGACTATTTGGTTCTTTTTGGTAAGGAACCTGTTCCAGAATTTCCGTGCTGACTCTCCGGACTGTTGAGTTATATGACTTAGATCATCTGCATCCGGAGGGCGGACGTAAGTCCCTTGAAAATTTGCTCTAAATGCGTCCTCGAGCTCTTCCCAACTTCCAACAGTGTTTTCTGGGAGGCTTTTAAGCCAATGACGAGCTGGCCCTTTGAGCTTGAGGGGTAGGTATTTTATGGCGTGGAGATCGTCTCCTCTATCCATATGTATATGTAGTATATAATCTTCTATCCAGACTCCAGGGTCTATTGTTCCATCGTAGGCCTCTATGTTGATGGGTTTAAATCCTGCTGGGAATTCATGGTCCAGCACCTCATCGGTGAAACATAGTGGGTGTGGGGCGCCCCTGTATTTGTGTGTGCCGCTATCGTCGGACACTTGGCGTGTTGCCTTGCTTCTTGGGGCCTTCTCCTTTGGCCCGTAAATGGATCTGGCTGGGCCATCTATCCTTCTGAGTTCGTTGGTGGATTTATGTTTGGCGCCGCTGTCATAATTTGGCCTGTCATCTGGCCGTCTATCCAACCAGGCGGCCCCTTTATTTTTGGACGGTGGAGGCTCTATGGCCTCCTCGTCAAATTCTGGTAGCAGTTTGCGCTTCGGGTAGCTCTTTGATTGGTGGCCATTGCCGTACTTATCTGCGGTTTTGAGCACTTTGCTCCATCTCATTCTGAGTGTGTCTTCCGCTGTTTTGAGCCTCCGTTTTTCCTTCTTCAGGCTTCTTGCAGTACTGACGAGTCTTTTCCGAAGGTTCTTGCTCTCCGGCGGCGTGTCCGGCATGAGGTCGTCTGGACTATTATTTTCACCGGGCCTGGACTGATTATCTGACTCGTCATGTTCAGACGGTTGCTTATTTGCATGTTCGTCGTCCACTTGTGAGCCCTGCCGTATTACGGGCTCCTTGGGAGCGTTGTTGTCGTCGAGGCGGGATTTAGGGCGATGTCTGCGCCGCCGTTTTGGTCGTTTATCGGCGGGGTCATCTTCTGCCGCGGCCCGTTTGTCCTCGTTATCGCTCTCCTTTGGGGTGTCCACCATATATATGTCATGTGACGAGGTGGTCCTCTCGTGCCTTATATGCTCTGTTTTTTGTTCGTCTCCGACATCGTCGTCCATTCCGTCGATGTCTTCGGAGTCGTAGTCTAGCATGTCGGTTAGATCGTCGACAGTGGCTACAAAGTGGGTGGTGGGTGGGCTCCGAATATCTTCGTCGTCCGTACCCCAACCATCCTGGCCATAGTCCGGCCAGGACTCTCCTAATAGCGAGAGATGCTTTAGTGAATTCAGGATATCGCCAAAAGGCGAGTATTGAAAGATGTCCGCGGCGGTGAATTCCATAACCGGCGCCCAATCCGGATCGATTGGTAGGGGCGCGGGAGGTTCGGAGTCCGGCGTGGAGTCCGGCGCCTCGGAATCACGAGTTTCGCAGGGGACAAGATCAGTGTTCGGCTCCATCGCCGTGGATGTTGAAGCCCCCATGGCGGCGTCTATCCACCGGCCCTCGATCTGGGCGATCGGCTCCGGGCTAATGGTCGAAGCGGATCCGTGTGCGGCCACCAAGGCACTGTTCGGCGGCAGAGCTAGATCATGCCCATCGTTACAGTGCGGCACACTTGGCTGTGGCTCGAGTCCGTCAAAGATCAAGTCTCCGTGGACATCGGCCGTGAAGTTTAAGCTTCCGAATCTGACCTGACAGCCAGGGGCGTAGCTCTCGATCTGCTCCAGATGGCCAAGTGAATTGGCCCGCAGTGCGAAGCCGTCGAATACGAAGATCTGTCCGGGGAGAAAAATCTCACCCTGGACAGCGTTGTTGGTTGAAGATGCCATCAAGCCTATCGGTGACGACACAGAGGATCTCTCAATGAAAGCACCAATGTCGCTGTCAAAACCGGCGGATCTCGGGTAGGGGGTCCCGAACTGTGTGTCTAGGCGGATGGTAATAAGAGACGAGGGACATGATGTTTTTACCCAGGTTCAGGCCCTCTCGATGGAGGTAAAACCCTACGTCCTGCTTGATTAATATTGATGATATGGGTAGTACAAGAGTGGATCTACCACGAGATCAAGGAGGCTAAACCCTAGAAGCTAGCCTATGGTATGATTGTTGTAATGTATGTCGTCCTACGGACTAAAGCCCTCCGGTTTATATAGACACCGGAGGAGGCTAGGGTTACACAGAGTCGGTTACAATGGTAGGAGATCTACATATCCGTATTGCCAAGCTTGCCTTCCACGCCAAGGAAAGTCCCATCCGGACACGGGACGGAGTCTTCAATCTTGTATCTTCGTAGTCTTGGAGTCCGGCGAATAATGATAGTCCGGCTGTCCGGACACCCCCTAGTCCAGGACTCCCTCAGATAGGGTTTGGATATACTTTTGTGCCCATGGGCGGCGCCCAAACTCGACCCGATTGCTCGCGAGTAGGTCATGGATAAAATCTTGTACCCATGGGTATATCCAAACCCGACCTGATAGTATGCATTAATGGGCAAAAATCTGCTATCCCTAGCCACAGTCACATGTCCCACTGCAATTTTACACTTCCTTACGAAAAACTTGCAAAAGAAATTGAACAATCCCCACCGTAACTTTCATTAGTTGACATTCAATCCCCACTAACATACTCCAGTGCCCCTTCCCTTATTTTTATCTCCTTGTTAAATGACTCGTCATTCTTATCTTTTAGAAAAATACTGAATGATATTAGGTTATTAGTGGACATTGATTTACCATAAGTTGGTGTATTACAATAAGTGAAGCCTTAGCCTGCCACAAGGTGAATAATGGAAGAGCTTATGTTAATATTGTGTTATGTATTATCTACATGTCTTGAGAGGACCCAATGGATATCTAGTGGGTATGGATATTCATCGGGTTTGGACATGGACACAATTTTTCACCCATGGATTTTTTCATGGGCGGGCAAAGACTGTCTTCATGGATATGGATATGGATTTGATTTTGTTCAACCCGATCCAAACTCGACTTTCGGTGTCAAAACCGGCGGATCTCGGGTAGGGGGTCCCGAACTGTGCGTCTAGGCGGATGGTAACAGGAGACAAGGGACACTATGTTTTTACCCAGGTTCGGGCCCTCTCGATGGAGGTAATACCCTAATCCTGCTTGATTAATATTGATGATATGGGTAGTACAAGAGTAGATCTACCACGAGATCAGAGAGGCTAAACCCTAGAAGCTAGCATGGTATGATTGTTGTTCGTCCTACGGACTAAAACCCTCCGGTTTATATAGACACCGGATAGGGTTAGGATTACACAGAGTCGGTTACAATGGTAGGAGATCTACATATCCGTATCGCCAAGCTTGCCTTCCACCCCAAGGAAAGTCCCATCCGGACACAGGACAAAGTCTTCAATCTTGTATCTTCATAGTCCAGGAGTCCGGCCAAAGGTGATAGTTCGGCTATCCGGACACCCCCTAATCCAGGACTCCCTCACCGACCCATTGCCATCCTTAGCCGACACGTGTTTCCTCCAGCCAATGACGATTTTACACGTGGAAAATCCCCATTGGTCGGGGCTGTTAACGGGTTATCGGATCCAAAACCCGACCCGATAGCTTAACGGCGTTCCGTTACGGTGGATGCCACGTGTTGGTCACCCTTGACGAAAGCACTTCTGTGACGCGTGATTTATCGTCGTGGAAGTGGACACTTCCGTGATGATAATTTTGGTAATGTCATGGAACACTTCTACGACAGCACAGGTATGACTATCTTGATTCTGTCATAAATTTGTCATGGATGTACATGCATGACAAAAACGCGACCTACTGTGACAAACACGTATCATTACGGAAGTGTATTTTTTTGTAGTGCTAGCCCGTAGCAATAACAATGCAAGCGAACCTGGCACCTCTAAAGCCAGAAATAGCAACGGCAAGCCCCGACGCAACAGACACAAGCGTCGAAGCAACTGTGACAATACCGATGACACGGCAGTCAACGCCGGATTTAGTGGCTCCAAGTCCGGCCAGCGGAAGAAGCCATTTAAAAGGAATAATCCGGGCTCATCCAGCTTGGACCACATACTCGATCGTCTGTGTCAGATACACGGCACCCCCGATAAGCCAGCCAATCATACCAGCAGAAGTTGTTGGGTCTTTAAGCAGGCCGGCAAGTTAAATGCCGAGAACAAGGAAAAGGGGTCGCAAAGTGAGGACGATGAAGAGGAGCCCCGTCCACCGAACACAGGGGGATAGAAGAAGTTCCCCCCTCAGGTTAAAACGGTGAACATGATATATGTCACCCATATCCCCAAGAGAGAGCGCAAACGCGCGCTCAGGGACGTCTATGCGATAAAGCCAGTCGCCCCAAAATTCAATCCATGGTCGTCATGCCCGATCACTTTTAATCGCAGGGACCACCCGACCAGCATTCGTCATGGCGGTTCAGCCGCATGGGTCCTCAACCCAATAATTGACGGATTCCACCTCCCGCGAGTCCTCATGGACGGTGGCAGCAGCCTCAACCTGCTATATCAGGATACAGTGTGGAAAATGGGCATCGATCCATCAAGGATCAAGCCCACAAAAACTACCTTTAAAGGAGTTATACCAGGTGTAGAGGCCCACTGCACGGGTTCAATCACATTGGAGGTTGTCTTCGGATCTCCGGACAACTTCCGAAGCTAAGAGTTGATCTTCGACATCGTCCCCTTCCGTAGTGGTTATAACGCCCTACTTGGACAAACTACATTTGCTCGATTCAATGCGGTGCCACACTATGCTTATCTATAAGATGCCCAGACCACGCGGTGTCATAACAGTCAATGGAAACACAGAGCGCTCACTCCATACTGAGGAGCACACAGCCGCTCTGGCAGCAGAGGTACAGAGCGGCCTTATCAAGCAGAACTTTAATTCGGTGGCCAAGCTCTTGGACACTGTCGAACGAGTTTGAACTACTCTGCAACAGGACAGTCCAGCTCATCAAGAGCTCGACTAGCAATTTGGCCTCCATCTCAGTCCCGACCAAATGGCGGCATACGTACCGTGCGTACATAACTACGCAATCAAAATATGCGGCATAGACAGAGGCGTAACGTTATTGTGGCCCATCATACGGCTCACACACATACCTTTTCGTTTTCCTTCTTATCATTTTTTTCACATGCCCCTCCCGACGGCCTGATCATCGATCCTTTCGAAGGATATATATATACCAAGGCGGCAAGCAGTACGGGCGTGTGGGGGAATCTCTAGATGTTTCTTCTTAATGATCATTCTACCTGTCTTCAGGACCCGCACGCAGCTCCCCCTTGGTCTTGGTAGGTTAAACAGCCATATTGTTTATCGCACTATTTGTACAAATACGCTTTGACGTATTAATCAAATTACAATAAAAATAGTCTGCGGCCCAACTTATGTGGCATTAGCTTACTACTTCATTTTATTTCGTTATTATTATCGATTGCACCCGTACACTTTGGTACGCTTTAAATTCGCCAGTGGCTTCATTATGCTCCATACTACGGCAAGAAAGTTCGAACACTTTTTACAGTACAGTTCGGCACCCCGAATTTTAGCATTATATGCATTGGCTTTGAATCATGTCTTTGGTCAATAGTTGGGTTGCCCGGCTCCTGTACTTACTACCTTACATTCCGCTCTACCGGCTAGGGTAATAAAAGGAGAACTACGGCGATTGTGTCTCTGGTTTATCTGAGCAAACACCTTAGTAGAGAAAGCCAAAAACTGACTATCATGATGTGGCGAGAGCTGGTCAGCTATTCGGAGGTTTAAAATCTTTTGCGATTTTTTCCGCCTTGTGCGACGAATCGGCCTTCACCCGATCAGGTGTCTACAACACACTAGTCCGGATTAAATACTAACTAGGTCTGCGCCTACATTTCTATTTGTCAAACTCCTATGGCTAAGTGAGGGTGATAAAGCCACGTAGTCCAATTGCCTGGTTCGTTGCGCTAAACACCTCCTTCAAGGACCAAACTTTTGGATAAAGAGTGTTTAGATTCATCCCGAGCACCCCCGTACTACCTACATGGGGGCTGAAGCTGATGACTGGCCAACTCTCAGATTTAACAAAACGGCCGCACAGGAGGTAAAATTTTAAATAACAAGCATTATATTACATAACGGCTCTGTTTCATAATACAGGAAGGGACAATATGAATGACTTCATTCAAAGATAATGTCTTTTGAACACTGCCCCTCTACAATGCGGGATCCCTTCAGGACATCTTCAAAATACCACTCGGGCGTGCGGAGCTCTTTGCCCGCGGGCGGGCCCTCCGTCGTAAGCTTCACGGTGTCCATCTTCGCCCACTGTATCTTGACACGGGCGAAGGCCATCCGCGCGCCTTCGATGTAGACCGACCGCTTGATGGCATCTAGCCGAGGGCAGGCATTGACCAGCCGCTTCACGAGCCCAAAGTAGCTGCTGGGTATGGCTTCGGCAGGCCATAGCCGGATTAAATCATTCATGGCTAGTTCGTCCACCCTATGCGGTTCGACCAGCTGTTTTAGCTGATTGCTAAAGGGCACCGGATGTTCTGGCGCAAGGTATTGCAACCAAAACGGCTTCTTCGTGGAGCTAACCTCTTTGGCTCGGAAGAACTCCGCAGCGTCAGAAACACTGCGCGCCAGATCCGCAAATGCCCCTAGAGAACTCCAAATCCAGGTTAGTAAGGGATACCTTTTCTTCACATACTTGCTCTACATAATAAAGGCCTTACCCGCCACGATTTTTCCGGCCTCCTGGATTTCCCGGAGGGGCCCTGGGCTTCAACCCGGGCATCGTGTGCACTTTGGCGGGCCTTGGCAAGTTCAGACTCTTGATCCGCAATGTTACACTCCAAGGACTCGCATTTCTTCAAGGAGTCCTGGAGCTCCTGTTGGACCTCACCGACCCTGGTCTCATGCTTCTCACGGGCGGCTTGTTCCTTGGCCGCTCTCTCCTCGGCCTCGGCCAGCGCCTTCTTGAGGGTCTCCACCTCGGTCGCCACTCCTAACAAATATCATGGCACTTTGGTCAGCACAAATCATTCATCCTTTCTGAATATACACAAGGTTATTGCATACCTTGATTGTCTTCCATCTGTTTTGTCACACGGCCGAGCTCTTCCTCGGTCCGCTCCAGACTCTGCTTCAGTCCGGATACCTCAGCAGCATGAGAGGTCGTAGCCAGCAATGATGCCTGCTTATTCATATAGACATGTCCGGTTAGTCTCCTGTGAAAGTTATTTGATCCTCTATCTGGTTTTTCTTTCCGAACACCGGATAGAGTCTCAGGGGCTACTGTCTATACTATGACATTCTTTTTATATAATTGTGTCGCTTACCTCAAAACCTGTTAGAAGGCTGGTACAGGCGTCAGTCAGTCCGCTCTTAACGGACCGAACCCTCTCAACCACTGTAACCATAAGGTACGGTGTTCCTCAACAATGGAAGAGCCTTGCAGCGCTTCCAGCAAATTATCCAGTGCCTCTGGATGGATAGAGGTCACCGGCGGAATAGGCGCACCTCCTTCTTTCGAAAGAGGCTGCTTGCCTGATTCTGGAGCCGTATAGGTCTCTGGAATTGTATTCGGCTGGGGGGGCGAATTGGATAAAGCCCCCATCGCTAGTTTCCATGGAGATTTGCTCCCCCATGTGTCCGGCGGCCGAGGTTTCACCCTCTAGCGCCGCCTTGACGGCCTCCTGCGTCTCTCCCTGGCCTGGGGTCCTTCGGGACAACACCTCGGTGTCATCGATGGCCTTGGGAGAGGAGGCCGCTGGAAGGGACCCGCTGTCCATCACCTTCGGGTCCAGCGAATTCCCCGTAGATGAGGGTTGCTGGAGGACGGAACGGGTCGGGCTGCAGCACATGATTTGACATGTTAAAACCATGAAGTAAAAGGGCCGGATATATGAGCGCATCTTCGAGTACTTACAATTCGGCCAGGGGCTTATCCCTGGGGCGCCATTCGGAGCTGCTATCGATGTCCCACACGGAGTTGTCTACAAGGGAGACTGAGGGAGTCCTGGACTGGGGGGTGTTCGGATAGCTGGACTATCATCATCGGCCGGACTCCAAGACTATGAAGATACAAGATTGAAGACTTCGTCCCGTGTCCGGATGGGACTTTCCTTGGCGTGGAAGGCAAGCTTGGCGATACGGATATGTAGATCTCCTACCATTGTAACCGACTCTGTGTAACCCTAGCCCTCTCCGGTGTCTATATAAACCGGAGGGTTTTAGTCTGTAGGACGAACAACCATTACAACAATCATACCATAGGCCAGCTTCTAGGGTTTAGCCTCCTTGATCTCGTGGTAGATCCACTCTTGTACTACCCATATCATCAATATCAATCAAGTAGGAGTAGGGTTTTACCTCCACCGAGAGGGCCCGGACCTGGGTAAAAACATCGTGTCCCTTGTCTCCTGTTACCATCCACCTAGACGCACAGTTCGGGACCCCCTACCCCAGATCCGCCGGTTTCGACACCAACATTGGTGCTTTCATTGAGAGTTCCTCTGTGTCGTCACCGATAGGCTTGATGGCTCCTTCGATCATCACCAACGACGCAGTCCAGGGTAAGACTTTTCTCCCCGGACAGATCTTCGTGTTCGGCGGCTTTGCACTGCGGGCCAATTCACTTGGCCATCTGGAGCAGATCGAAAGCTACACCCCTGGCCATCAGGTCAGATTTGGAAGCCTAAACTTCACGGCTGACATCCGCGGAGACTTGATCTTCGATGTATTCGAGCCACAGCCGAGCGCGCCGCACTGTCACGATGGGCATGATTTAGCTCTGCCGCCGGACAGTACCCTGGAGGCCGCACATGAATCCGCTCTGACCCATAGTTCGGAGCCGACCGCGCAGATCGAGGACAGGTGGCTGGACACTGCCTCGGGGGCTGCAACTTCTACGGCGATGGAGCCGAATACTGACCTTGCCCCCTGCAAAGCTCGTGACTCCGAGGTGCCGGACTCCCTGCCGGACTCCGAACCTCCTGCGTCCCTACCAATCGAATCCGATTGAGCGCCGATCATGGAGTTCACTGCTGCGGACATCTTTCAGCACTCACCCTTTGGCGACATCCTGAATTCGCTAAAGTATCTCTCGTTATCAGGAGAGCCCTGGCCGGACTGCGGTCAGGATGGTTGGGATGCGGACGACGAAGAAATTCAAAGCCCACCCACCACCCACTTTATAGCCACTGTCGACGATCTAACCGACATGCTAGACTACGACTCCGAAGACATCGACGGTATGGACGACGATGCCGGAGACGATCAACAACCAGCGCCTACAGAGCACTGGAAGGCCACCTCAACTCATGATGTACATATGGTGGACACCCCAAAAGGGAGTGATAACGAGGAACAACGGGACGCGGCGAAGGATAATTCCCCCGAAAAACAACCAAAACGGCGACGCAAGCGCCGCCCCAAGTCCCGCCTCGATAACAACAGCACCCATAATGACCCAGCCATAGAGCAGGGCAAACCAATGGGCGACGAACATGCAACCAAGAAACCATCCGAACAGGATGAATCAGATAATCAACTCATCCTCGGCGAAATCAATAGTCCAGACGATCTCACACCGGACACACCACCGGAGCACAAGAACCTTCGAAAAAGGCTTGTCGCCGCTGCAAGAAGTTTGAAGAAGGAGAAACGGAAGCTCAAAACAGCGGAAGACATACTCAGAATGAGGTGGAGCAAAGTACTCAAGACCGCGGACAAATATGGCAATAGCCACCAAACAAAGAGCTACCCGAAGCGCAAGCTGCTGCCAGAATTGGACGAGGAGGCCATAGAGCACCCACAATCAAAAAGCAAAGAGGCCACCTGGCCGTATAGGCGACCAGATGACAGGCCAAGAGCGGCAAGCGGCGCCGCACATAAGCCGGCACATGACACGCATAAAGATCCTCGCAAAACGGATGGCCCGGTCAGGTCCATTTATGGGCCAAAGAAGAGGGCCCCAGGAAGGAACAAAACACGCCGAGTGTTCGAAGATAACAACACACCTAAATACAGGGGCGCCGCACACCCACTATGTTTCACCGATGAGGTGCTGGATCATGAATTCCTAGCGGGGTTCAAGCCCGTAAACATAGAGGCATACGACGGAACAACAGACCCCGGAGTCTGGATTGAGGATTACATCCTGCACATACACATGGCTAGAGGAGATGATTTCCACGCCATAAAATATCTATCCCTCAAGCTCAAAGGGCCAGCTCGGCATTGGCTCAAAAGCCTCCCAGAAAATACCATTAGAAGTTGGGAAGAGCTCGAAGACGCGTTTAGAGCAAATTTTCAGGGGACTTATGTCCGCCCTCCGGATGCAGACGATTTAAGTCACATAACTCAATAGCCCGGAGAGTTAGCGCGCAAATTCTGGAACAGGTTCCTTACAAAAAAGAACCAAATAGTCGACTGTCCGGACGCCGAAGCCTTAGCAGCTTTTAAACATAATGCCCGAGACGAATGGCTCGCCAGACACCTCGGCCAAGAGAAGCCGAGAACAATGGCCGCACTAACAAGCCTCATGACCCACTTTTGTGCGGGGGAAGACAACTGGCTAGCAAGATGCAGCACCAGCAACCCGAGTACATCCGAGATCAGAGATGGAAACGGAAAATCACGGCGCAGAAAGGACCAGCGCCAGATTCAAAAGCTCGCGGCCGAACAATAAAACACTGCCTCTTAAGGACAACAGTGACGAGCTATCCAACTTGAACAAAATTTTGGATCGGATATGTCAAATCCACAGTACCTCCGGGAAGCCTGCAAACCACACCCACCGGGATTGTTGGGTCTTCAAACAGTCCGGCCAACTCAACACCGAACACAAGGGGATCGACGCGCCAAGCGAGGATGACGACGAACCCCACCAGCAGAGCGCCAGAAAACAAAAGACTTTGCCACAAGAAGTCAAAATAGTAAACTCACTTCATGTGATAATACAGAACAACAGTGCGGCACCCGCCAAAGTAGGTGTCGCACGGTCCACCCTAGCGAAACCTCGAGATTGGATGTCAAACCAATTACTTTCGACCACCTAGACTATTCCAGAAGTATTCGAAACGCAGGATGGACTTCTCTATTATTGGATCCTATAATCGACGGACTACAATTTACACAAGTCCTAATGGATGGCGGCAGCAATTTAAACCTGCTATATCCGGACACAATCCGCAAGTTGGGGATAGACCTTACTAAAATTCGCCATAGCCGCACTTCCTTTAAAGGAGTGACGACAGGCCCTTACGCCAAGTGCACGGGCTCCTTACTACTAGAAGTTGTGTTCGGGTCACCCGGCAACTTCTAACGCGAAAAGCTAATCTTTCATGTCGCCCCATTCAAAAGTAGCCATCAAGCACTATTGGGACGTGAAGCTTTTGTCCACTTTAACGCAATAACACACTACGCGTCTCTTACACTTAAAATGCCCGGTCCACGCGGCATCATCTTATTAAAAGGTCGTTCAGGACCCCGGACACGGCTAGACGAGTCCGGCATAAATAAACTAGGGGCTCCCTAGCCGCACACCCCTTCACAGGGGACTGTGCGTATGAGCAATAAGGAGCCAATAAAAGCTCAACTTTATTCATTTATTCATGCTCTGTTTTAAATACATTTTTGACACAATTTCTTTTCAAACTAAGTCCCTCTCTTTTACAGATGAACAGCGTGTTACACCCGTCCAGGATACAGCACAACAGAGACACAGGCGCAGACGTGCAGTAGGGACCCGTTGCAAGGATTCTTTTCAGATTAAGACCTTGCGTAAACCTTTTTTACTGTCTCTTGTTGCTACATATCCCCTGGTTTCTCATTATAACCAGAGAGGAGGCTGACGTTTTGGCATCGGCCGCGTCAGAGGACCTCGCGTGTACCTGGACACTAGGGGCTTAGGGCATTGATCTGCCCGTCATCATAAAGACCGAACACCTCAGGGAGTGTTCGGCGTCTCGAGTTAGGCCTTATATGCATCAGCTCCGAATCATTTCTTTGGTCAAATGTTGGGTTTGCCCAGCTCCTGTGTTTTGCTGCCTTACGTTCCGTATCATCGGCTAACGCGGCACTAGGAGAACTACTGCGATTGTGCCCCAGTTCGGCCGGGTGAGCACCTCAGTAGAGAAAGCCGAAAACTGACTGTCATGATGTAGCGAGAGACTGGTCAACCACTCGATCAACCTCCGGAATGTTTAGAATTCCTCCGCTTTGACGAAGGACCGTTTCCCGGTCAGGCACACACGCGCCCCAAATCGGAGAGCGCGGTGCCCCTAGGGGCTATATCGTAGCCCCACCTTCGAACTCCTATGGCTAAGTGAAAGTGATAAAGCATTATAGTCCGGTTGCCTCGTTCGCTACGCTATCACCTCCTTCACAGGACCAAGACGTTGGATTAAGTGTGAAAATGCGCTATTTCGCAAACACCCCCGCACCATGTGCGTGGGGGCTGAAGCCGAAGACTGCCATCTTTCAGCTTATACACAAGTATACATTAAACGGCCGCACAGGAGATATTTGAATACTTGAACGCACAAGTACAAAAAGCGCTTATATTATAAACATCGTTTTACAAACCATAAAGTTCATTTGAACATGACATTTTTTGAGCACTGCGACTCTATTACACGAGCACCACGCAGAACTTCCCCAAAATAGTGCTCGGCGGGTAACCGGCTCTCGTCCGAACCCTGGGTCGCAACAGCGGTGGCATCCATCTCCGTCCAGTATGTCTTCACACGGGCGAGGGCCATCCGTGCACCCTCTATGCAGGACGACCGCTTCATCGCCTTGATATGCGGCACCGCCCCAAGGAATGGCTGCAATAAGCCAAAATAACTCTTCGGCTTGGGCCTATCCGGCCAGACATGAGCCACGATATCCGTCATGGCAAGTCCGGACAATCTATTCAGCTCAGCCCACTCAGCCAACCGATCGGTCAACGGAAGTGAACGCTCCGGACTATGGAATTGAGACCAAAAAAGCTCTTCCGTCTCATGATCCTTTTGACTTCGGAAGTGCACAACAGCAACTGCCGCACTCACCGCTAAGTCCATATAAGGATCCTCCGGACCCCACAGCTGGCCAAGCTGAGCGTACTTCGGATCTGTAAACCTCCTGCGCAGTAGAAAGGGCTTGCCAGCCACAATATCTTCGGCCTGGCGCAGCTCCTCCTTTATAGCCCTCATTGCAGAACGGGCATCCTTGGCTTCAGCGGTGGCCTTCCTCAGGCCTTCTTGCTCCGCTCGGCGTTCTTTTTTAAGAACCTCATAGCGGTCGGTAACATCTTTCAACTTCATGGCCATTTCGGCCATCTCCTCCCTGCTTCGGCAGTGAGCAGCCCTTTCGGCTTCTAGCTCTTCGGCCGCCCTCGAGGCAGCCGCATCACTCCTTCTGGCCTGCTCCTTGGTTCGAGCAAGTTCTGCCCGAAGGCTCTCCACAGCAGCGGCACCATCTGCATTGAGCATACATGTTGTAAGGAGTGGGCTTCGGCTCCCTTACTAGGTGACCACGGAGAAAAACCTACCTTGTGACTCGTCAAGTCGCTTATTGACCAGTGCGATGTCCGCATCCGCAATGTCGAGTTGCCGCTTTAGTTCGGCAACCCTATAAGTCCGGCTGGCCACCGGACTATCCGCCACCTGCATAGGAAAGGCGAAAATCAATACCTACGATTTTGATCCTCGGCACGATGTCGCTCTTGACAACCTACCGAGTCCCAGGGGCTACTATCTATACAGGGCGCACTTTATGTGCAAAACTGTCAAAAGGTATGTCACTTTTACGTACCTCAAACCCCGCCAGCAAGCTTCTGACGGCATCATGCAACCCGCCTTCGACGGACGAAATTCTTCCAATCACCATACTCATCAATGTACGGTGACCTTCTGAGATAGACGCCCTCTCAAGCAGATCCTTCAGCTTCCCCGGCCGCACACCAGCCGGTGCCGAACTCTCCGGCCCCGCCGGACTCGGGGATACCCTCCGCGATGACACCTCAGGTTCGTCCGCCCTGCCTGATGGTGCGGCGGACGGAGGCGTCTCGCTCTCCACAATCTCCGGACGAAGGTCCCCCGAAGACGAGCTCATCTGAGAAGGACGGAGATCCGAACTACAAGGTAAAAACTTCGGTTATCCTCAGAAGCAAAAATAGGGATGTCTCTTATTACAGAACCCCCTGTTTCTACTTACGGCTCGCTGGAGGGCTGATTCCTTAGGGGAGATAGTGCGGCCGGGGCCTCCCCGGACGCAGGACCCTCTGGTGAAGATCTCTTCCCCCGCCTCGAGGCCTTGGCCTCCGGGTTTTCGGAAGCAGTCCTCTTCTCCCCTTGGAAGAAGGGATTCTCGATTCCCCCTTTCTCAAATGCCTCCTTGGTAGAGGCGGTAGTGTCCCTGTTCTCCCCTTCGCCTTCCCCTGAAGGTGCAACCTTCAGCATTCTGACCAGCACGGGATCCGGCACGGTCTCTGGGAGGGGGGTCGGACACCGTATCAGTTTCGCTTGCGCTATCCACTCCTATTCAAGAGACGATGGGTTAAAAGGCAAATTCAAGAAGGCGCAAACAAACGGTGTGTCCGGACGCAGGGCCACTTACCTGAGCATCCGGGCGATTGCAGCTTAGGCTGGAATCCTCGGTCAATTCCGGACACATCTCTTGTGGTCTGAAGAATAATTTATACATCTCCACGGGTGTCGTACCCATGAAGTGTTGGAGAGCTCGTGGCCCCTCTGGATTGAATTCCCACAGGCGGAGGGGGCGACGCTTGCAGGGCAGAAGATGCCGAATCAGCATAACCTGCGTCACCATGACCAGATTGATCTCCCTCTCTTGGAGGTCTTGAATCCGGCCCTGCAGTAGGGGTACGTCCTTTGACGGCCCCCAGTTGAGCCCTTGGTTGACCCACGACATCAGCCGCTGTGGAGGGCCCGAGGGAAAGATGGGCAGCAGCTTCTGCTTGCTTCCCCTAGGAGCGGTAATATAGAACCACTCCTGTTGCCACAAACCGAGCTCCTCCTGGAAAGAGCCCTTGGGCCATGGAGCATCGGCCCTTCTACTTACAACCGCACCACCGCACTCAGCTTGACGCCCCTCGATCGTCTTCGGCTCCACGTTGAAGGTCTTGAGCCACAAACCGAACTGGGGAGTAGTGCGGAGGAAGGCTTCGCAGACGACGATGAATGATGAGATGTGGAGGATAGACTCCGGAGCCAGGTCATGGAATTCCAACCCGTAGTAAAACATGAGCCCTCTCACAAAAGGATCCGTCGGGAAGCCTAAACCCCGACGGAGGTGGGACACGAACACGACGCTCTCGCCGGGCTCGGGAGTAGGAATGACTTGCCCTTTGGCGGGTAACCTAAGCGAAATCTCGCAGGTTAGGTACCTGGCTTCTCGCAACTTTAGCACATCCTCTTCCGTGACGGAGGAGGGCATCCACCAGCCCTGTAGGTCGGAGCCGGACATTGTTGAAGGTCCGAAGCGCTCGAATCTGGAGCTTTGGGTGTTGGAACTCGGGGCGAGGGGTAGATTCGATTGAGGATTGAAGAAAAGAAACGAGCCTTGGTCTCATTATAAAGAGGGAGAATACCAAGAGCCGTCCCCGTGACCGTTTGGGACTCACCTTTGATAGAGGAGGCGTGGCGACGGGCGCGGTTGGGTTACCCACGTCCGTATTGATGGGAATCCCGGAATAAGGGGAACACGGTCTCTGCTTCGACAAGACGTGCCAAGGAAACCGCTTCGCTAAACGCGCTGAGGTGGTATAATAAAAAACGATTCAAGTAAAGGCTTGGTGGTGGTGTGACGTCATGCCACAAAATACGTCAGCAGATTGAACTTGTGTGCATATTATTCTCTCTACGGTGGAATGTGGAATTTATTTTGCAGAGCCGGACACTATCCTGGTGTTCGCAATCTTCTATGAATTATTCGGAGGAGGAACCCGCCTTGCAATGCCGAACAATATGCGCGCCGGACTCATCATCATTGAAGCCTGGTTCAGGGGCTACTGAGGGAGTCCTAGACTGGGGGGTGTCCGGATAGCCGGACTATCATCATCGGCCAGACTCCAAGACTATGAAGATACAAGATTGAAGACTTTGTCCCGTGTCCGGATGGGACTTTCCTTGGCGTGGAAGGCAAGCTTGGCGATACGGATATGTAGATCTCCTACCATTGTAACCGACTCTGTGTAACCCTAGCCCTCTCCGTTATCTATATAAACCGGAGGGTTTTAGTCCGTAGGACGAACAACCATTACAACAATCATACCATAGGCTAGCTTCTAGGGTTTAGCCTCCTTGATCTCGTGGTAGATCCACTCTTGTACTACCCATATCATCAATATCAATCAAGCAGGAGTAGGGTTTTACCTCCACCGAGAGGGCCCGAACCTGGGTAAAAACATCGTGTCCCTTGTCTCCTGTTACCATCCGCCTAGACGCACAGTTCGGGACCCCCTACCCGAGATCCGCCGGTTTTGACACTGACAGAGACCCTCCCCTTCTTGGGCGCCTCAGCCTCCAGATGCGTGGAGGCCGCTCTCTTATTCCTTCCCCCCTCAGGGGGGGAGAGTTGCTTTCTTCTTCCTCCTCTTCCTCGTCGTCGGTGGCGGGAGGGGAATGGGTTTTGGCGTCTTCGGACGTCATGTCCGAAGTGCCCTTATGGCGGAGGCCACCTCTAGTCCCGTTTGCCTTCTTCTCCGGCGCTTGATAGGGCGCAGGAACCAGCATCTTCGTCAGAAGTGGAATTGCTGGGTCTTCGAGCAGCGGAGCCGGACACTGAATCCGCTTCGCCTTTTTTGTCCAGCCCTGAGATAATCAATAGGGAGGCTTAGGCGTCTTCCTCGAGTATGCAAGTAAAGGATGCACCTTGAAATACGAAAAACTTACCGGACTAGCGGGATGGGCCAGGTCGTGCCCACGGTCCTCGGTCGTATCCGGCCACGTCTCGTTGGACTTGAAAAGCACCTTCCAGATGTCTTCGTGTGTAGTTCCGAAGAACTGCAGCAAGGTCTGGTGCTTGGCCGGATCGAACTCCCACAAATGGCAAGTCCGGCTTTGGCACGGAAGGATCCGGCGAACAAGCATCACCTGGATCACATTGACAAGCTTAATGTTCTTGTCTACCATGCTCCTGATGTGTGTCTGGAGTGTTCTCAGCTCCTCCGATGAAGACCAGTCTAGGCCCTTCTCTAGCCAGGAGGTGAGCCGCATCGGGGCTCCGGACTGGAATTTGGGAGCCGCGTCCCAGGTGGCGTTGTGCGGCTCTGTGATGTAGAACCACTGCTGTTGCCACCCTTTGAAGGACTCCACGAAAGTACCTTTTGGCCATATGACGTTGGGCATCTTGCTCATCATGGCGCATCCGCACTCCGCGTGTTGACCGCCCACGACCTTCGGCTTCACATTGAATATCTTTAACCACAATCCAAAGTGGGGTGGGATGCGGAGGAAGGCCTCGCACACGACGATGAATGCCGAGATGTTGAGGAAGGAGTTGGGGGCTAGATCATGGAAATCTAGCCCATAGTAGAACATGAGTCCGCGGACGAATGGGTGGAGAGGAAATCCCAACCTGCTGACGAAGTGGGGGATGAACACTACCCTTTCATGGGGCTCCGGGGTGGGGACGATCTGTCCCTTGGCCTGAAACCGGTGGGCGACTTCCTTGGCCAAATACCCAGCCTCCCAGAGCTTGGTAATGTCATTCTCCTTGACGGAGGAGGCCATCCACTTGCCCTGCGCTCCGGATCCAGACATGATCAGGAGTGCTTTCTTGAGGTGGAGAGGATGAGGACCTGGGCGTTGGAGCTCGAGAGTGGGTGGGAAGATAGAGAGAAGGCATGGGCGAAAGGGGTGAATCCTTATCTCCTTATAAAGGTAGCGAATATCAAGCGCCTCCCCACTCGCCTTAAAACTCGCCTATTCCCCAAGGGCCATGCAAACGGCACGATTGGGTTACCCACGCCCATATTGATGAGAATCCCGCGATAAGGGGACATGATATCTGCTTCGACAAGACGTGCCAATAAAACCACACCTTGAAACGTGGAGCAGGAGGCTAAAAACGGTTCGAAATAATGACCGGGCGGCGACGTGATGTCATGCTACGGAAGTTGTCAGTAGATTGGACTCGTGAAAATATTATACTCTCTGCGGATATGTGTGGTGTTTGTTTTACAGAACTAGACACGTTCTCTGTGTTCAAGAGCTGTTTTGGAGTATTCGGAGGAGGAACCCTCCTTGCAATGCCGAAGACAATCTGTGTGTCGGACATCGTCATTGAAGCTTGGTTCAGGGGCTACTGAGTGAGCCCTGAATTAAGGGGTCCTCGGGCGTCCGACCTATTGGACATGGGCCGGACTAATGGGCCATGAAGATGCAAGACAGAAGACTCTCTCCGGTGTCCGGATGGGACTCTCCTTGGCGTGGATGGCAAGCCTAGTGTTCGGATATGAAGATTCCTTTCTCTGTAACCGACTTTGTACAACTCTAGTCCCCTCTAGTGTCTATATAAACCGGAGGGTTTAGTCCATAGAGGCAATCACAATCATACATGCTAGACTTCTAGGGTTTAGCCATTACGATCTCGTGGTAGATCAACTCTTCTAATACTCATATTCATCAAGATCAATCAAGCAGAAAGTAGGTTATTACCTCCATAGAGATGGCCCAAACCTAGGTAAACATCGTGTCCCCTATCTCCTGTTACCATCGACCATAGACGCATAGTTCGGGACCCCCTACCCGAGATCCGCCGGTTTTGACACCGACACCAGGTACCCCAACTTGCGTAGAATGTGATGTTTTAGTCCCAAACTTGCAAAATGCAACTCCACCATACCCCAACTTGCATTGCATGTGATGATTTAGTCCTGGGCCTATCACAGCTCGACAAGTGGCAGCCAGGTGGCTGGACCAGTCGTCGCCCGCTCTTTTGCAAGAAACCCCCTGCCGTTTTGCCTAATCAACTAGCAGTAGAATGCCTTAATTAAATCTGTCTAGAATCCCACTCGCGTCCGCTCGTTCCCCATCTGCCTCCGACAGCTCCAAGGCCAGCTCTTAGCTCGACGCTACCAGCAAGCTCGCCACCGACTTCCAGCTCTCTACCGCAGTCCATATCGGTGCCATGGTCTCCTGGTTGGACAGTTCATCCTTGGCGTCATCGTCAGACGGTGACTCAGTCACCAGTCAGGTTAGCGGTTGGCTCCCCCATAGCAACGCAGTTAGGGTTAGGGTTCCAGCAGTAAAATTTGGCCAGAACATGAAGATGTTGATTTGTTATTCTTGTAGGCACTTGCCACCATTTTCTGCTCAGAATGGAGAGGCCCTGCTACTGAATTTGTGTATAGATGTGAGCACCAAGCTGTGTGCGAGAAGTTTGTTGCCTCTGATTCAGTCGATAGTGACTGAACTCTGAACAATTGTTGGCCAGCTTCTGATTCATGGCAATTAGCAGCAAACTCAGTGTTCTTGTCTAGTTTCTTCTTGATCTTTGGGCATATTCTCTGCCTTGCACACTTCTCTATTGCCTCTCTCTGTTTACTCACTAGCCTTTGCATGATCTTGTAAAATATATATTCAAGCATTGACAATACCTCCATCTCTCTTCTCTCCGGAATATAGTTCTAAAAAATGTTGCACCAATTCTGATTAGTATGATGTCATAGAATGTTGCAACAATACAACAAAATTAAAACATAGGAAGAGGTACGGTACTTCATAAACTGTTGCAGAGGATGTACCAGTTAAGTACTTTAGAGTTATTGTTCAGCAGAATATCACACTTAGAAAAACACAAAAAAATGCTTTACACCATGTCTTTGCATTGGATCCAGTCTTTCAGTCCAGTTGAAGGCAGCTGAGCTGTGTCCATCCATTTTCTCGCATTTCTGGCCCCACTTCACCCTATTTGGTGCTCTTGCAATGGCCCACGGATCTTGCTTCAGCAACTCTCCTTTGTGCTTCTCATTGAAATTCTGATAAATATGCCTAACACAAAACCTATACTCAGCATCTGGCCAGATTTTTTGCACAACATTAATCAAACCTTTCTGCTCGTCACTCATAACACTGAAAGGAGCAGTATTTGTGATGTTAAGATCATCTCCCAAAGTAGTGAGAAACCACTCCCAAGAACTTGTGCACTCTACTTCTACCCAACCCATTGCAATGGAGAAAATGCAGTCATTAGGATCAATACCTACAGTGGCGGAGGTAGAGGGTGGCTAGGGTGGGCCATGGCCCACCCTGAGATTTGGAAATAGGTTTTATACAATAGGAGAAATGCTAATTTTTCTTTTAAAAAACCAATGTATATGTATAGTAGTATTGCTGGCCCACCCTGGTTCAATCGCCTAGCTCCGCCACTGAATACCTACAGCACTAAGCAACACTTCTTTAAACCTAGTTTTCATGTGACAACCATCAATGAAAATATTAGGCATGCACCCCTTGAGCCACCCCCTTTTACATGCATCATAAGACCAATATAGAGTTTTCAGACATTTTCTGCCCTGTGGGAAATCTTTGTCTTTAACAAGCTTAGTTGACAGAAGAAATGTAGACCCAGGGTTGGTACTCCTCAATTCATGCCCATAATCCCAAAGCATATTGAACTGCTCTTCTTCATCACCATGTATCTCCTTAAGTGCTGTTGTTCTTGCCCTAGCTAGCTTCCATCTGTTAGGGGTGACATGAAATTCGTTGGTGATCTTTCTTGAAAATGTACCTAGTGACATCTTCTGGTCATCTCTAAACTCATCTATGAAATACTTGCACAGGAATTTTGCTGCCAGTGACCTTAACTTCCATTTCTTCTGGCATTTATGTTCTCCATATTAAGTCTTGATGACAAATCTTCCTATCATATTGTCATTGCCAGCAAAAAGGTACCAAGGGAAACCACTTTCACAAACTGCCTCAAGTCTCCTCTTGTCATTCTTTATCTTCTTGATCTGCACTCTGTTTCTAACTAAATATGCAGTCAGTGTGTGTCTTAGCTCCACCACATCAGCAAATACCATCCCTACTTTAAAAATAGGGGAAATCATGTCACCTTTGCATTCAAAGCTTTAAACTTATAGCTAAGTTCATCTGCTTGCTCAATTGATAGGTTCAGATCTTCATCCTCAAGCAAATAGTCAGGTTCCACATCTTCTTCCTCTTGCTCAACTTCTTCATCAACATCAAAGTCAATGTTGTCATCATAAAGATCATCATCACCATCATCTATGTCACAGTCAATACCACTGAAATCTGAATCTGAAACAACTATATCTTCAATAAATGTTTGTCCATGTTTAGTTAGCATGTTGTGCTCAATGATACGTCTCCAACGTATCTATAATTTTTTATTGTTCCATCCTATTATATTATCTATCTTGGGTGTTTTATATGCATTTATATGCTATTTTATATGATTTTTGGGACTAACCTATTAACCTAGAGCCCAGTGCTAGTTTCTGTTTTTTCCTTGTTTTTGAGTGTCGCAGGAAAGGAATATCAAACGGAGTACAGTTGACCTGAAACTTTCCCACGATTGTTTTTGGACCAAAAGAAGCCCACGAAGTACCAGAGATGGACCAAAGAGTCCCGAGGCCTCCATAAGGGTGGAGGGCGCCCCCGCCCCCCTAGGGCGCGCCCTCCTACCTTGTCGGCTCCTCGTGGGCCCCCCTGGCTCGAAACTGACGCCAAAAATTCTTATAAATGCAGTAACCCCGAAAAAGAAACCTAGATCGGTAGTTCCACCGCTGCAAGCCTCTGTAGCCACCAAACAACAATCGGGGCCCTGTTCTGGCACCCTGCCGGAGGGGGAAATCATCACCGGTGGCCATCTTCATCATCCCGGCGCTCTCTATGACGAGGAGGGGGTAGTTCACCCTCGGGGCTGAGGGTATGTACCAGTATCTATGTGTTTGATCTCTCTCTCTCTCCCTCTCTCTCTCTCTCACGTGTTCTTGATTTGGCACGATCTTGATGTACTGCGAGCTTTGCTATTATAGTTGGATCTTATGATGTTTCTCCCCCTCTACCTTCTTGTAATGGATTGAGTTTTCCATTTGAAGTTATCTTATCGGATTAAGTCTTTAAGGACTTTGAGAACACTTGATGTATGTCTTGCATGTGCTTATCTGTGGTGACAATGGGATATTCACGTGATCTACTTGACGTATGTTTTGGTGATAAACTTGCGGGTTCTGTGACCTTGTGAACTTATGCATAGGGGTTGGCACACGTTTTCGTCTTGACTCTCCGGTAGAAACTTTGGGGCACTCTTTGAAGTTTTTTGTGTTGGTTTGAATAGATGAATCTGAGATTGTGTGATGCATATTGTATAATCAAATCCGTGGATACTTGTGGTGACATTGGAGTATCTAGATGACATTAGGGTTTTGGTTGATGTGTGTCTTAAGGTGTTATTTTAGTACGAACTCTAGGGTTGTTTGTGACACTTATAGGAATAGCCCAATAGATCGATCAGAAATAATAACTTTGAGGTGGTTTCGTACCCTACAATAATCTCTTCGTTTATTCCCCGCTATTAGTGACTTTGGAGTGACTCTTTGTTGCACGTTGAGGGATTGTTATATGATCTAACTATGTTATGATTGTTGAAAGAACTTGAACTAGTGAAAGTATGAACCCTAGGCCTTGTTTCGAAGCATTGCAATACCGTTTTTGCTCACTTTTGTTACTTGCTACCTTGTTGTTTTTATATTTCAGATTACGAAAACCTATATCTACCATCCATATTGTACTTGTATCACCATATCTTCGCCGAACTAGTCCACCTATACAATTTACCATTGTATTATGTGTGTTGGGGACACAAGAGACTCTTTGTTATTTGGTTGTAGGGTTGTTTGAGAGAGACCATCTTCATCCTACGCCTCCCACACGCATTGATAAACCTTAGGTCATCCACTTGAGGGAAATTTGCTACTGTCCTACAGAACTCTGTGCTTGGAGGCCCAACAGTACGAGTCTACAAGAAGAAGGTTGCATAGTAGATATCACTCAGCACCCTCAATCAGCAAACTCTGTGGGTTTGTTCCATTTGCTGGAATCTCTGACAAGGGATCTGCCACAAAGACTGAAATTAGGCTATGGGAAGAGGATGCACTTGCTGTAGCAAAACTTGATGTTGCTGTTAGTAAAGACAGTGGTAATGTGCACAACAAATCAGACCTGAAGTTGCTGATGAAATCGGTATGGTCAACCATGAGTACAAGCATTTTATGCTCAGCACTAGCTCTTATCATATGCTGCACATCCTCATCATCTCCAATTCTGATCAAACTAACTGAGATTGGTTTATTTGGTTTGCACCAGTAAATGATGTGCTCAATCACAGGATATCCCAACCAAAGCAAGTGTTGTCAAGGAATGCATAGGAGAAAGTGCCAGAGTCAACATAGTCTAGCTCCTCAACAGAAGGGTTCCAGTACTCCAGCTTACTAATTGGGCCACAGAAAATTTCACCATGCTCAAGTTCCAGTGTAAAAAAAGGACTATCTACCCTTTCTCCATTTGTTGCATCACACACTGCATCCAAAAAATGAACTTCGTAATGACTAAGCACTGCATAAATGAACTTCATAAGTGCACAAAATTCAGAAAAGTTCAGAAACAATATTCAGTTAACTGAATATTCAGTTGAATGAAAATAATTCAATTAACAAGATGCATCAGATTTAGTAAACTACAACAACTTAAGGTGCATCAGATTTAGTAAACTACAACAACTTTCAGTTAACTACAGTAAGCTGAAAATATCCAGTTAACTATAGTAAACTAAAAATATTCAGTTAACTACAGTAACTGGACATATTTAGTTTACCACAGTAAATTGAAAAATATTCAATTAACTATAGTAAATATATTGAGTTTACTAAAGATAAACTAACCATAAATGAAATACAACATTAGCAAGACCATTCAATTAACTGAAACTTCACTGCAGATATCATTAGCATTACCAAAACTAAACTAAATGGTTCAACAACTTAGCCCAGTTTACACTCTGTATAAAACATCTTCAACAACAAAAAAGAGTTTAAGTTAACAACACAAACAGATGCATGAGTGAAGTACAAGCTAGAGCAGAACTAAAAGCCAACTAAAAAGGCATGAACATCTAATTTATCCGCCATAAACCCTAGCTCTCATGTCGAACCCAAACCTAAAATTGTCGGCCGAAACCCTATCTCTATTGCGCCATATATGACCCTATGCAAGAAACACCACTACACGGCCTTAGATTGAGAACAAATGGCACCGATTGGAGCTGATGTGCACGGCGCAAACGGCGGGGCGACGAGCCACAGAGCAAAGCAGAGGATATGGAGATGGAGGAAAACGGCTCACAGTAATCAGGAGGGAAGATGCCGAACGGGCGGACGAGATGAGCAGATTCAGGCGCCTCGACGCCGCCGGCGAATGGCGGCGACGACACCTCCATCGCTGACATTACCATCACCCTCGCCAGCCCGTGAACTCCTGTCCCCCCCCCCCCCCCCCCCCGACAGGACAGCGACCAACTGAATCCTCTCGAACGAACACGAACTGGATTCCAGACAAATTTAATTCAGGTGCTCTGTACTGCGGGTTGATTAGAAAGAACGGTAGGGGGTTTCTTGCAAAAGAGCGAGCGACGACCGGTCCAGCCACCTGGCTGCCACTTGTCGAGCTGTGATAGGCCGGCGACTAAAACATCACATGCAGTGCAAGTTAGGGTATGGTTGAGTTGAATTTTGCAAGTTTGGGACTAAATCTGTACATTCTACCCAAGTTGGGGTACATGGGTGCTTTCACCTCTAGTTTTATATCTCTAAATTTACATCATTTATTGAAGCTGCTCTTAACCAAGTAAAGTAGTTGTTGATGTAGGTATCATATGATGGCCTGTTGGGATACTCTAACTCGGTTAGAGGTTAGAGTTAGATTCTAACCCTGAATCAACCCTGAACTAACTCTAACCAAAGAGGTGTTTGAATGGCAGGGTTAGATTGACAATAAATGCTTTTTCTCACTCATTTGGCTACTTTGGACCCTATTACCTGCCGGATTTGGCGGAGTGACCCTAGCCGAGGAAGACGGGGACGCGCCCGGCAAGGAGCCGCACTGGCCTCTCGCGCAGCCCGCCGGCGGAATCCGCCGTCCCTGCGCAAGGAGTCGCGCTGGCCGAGGCCGACGGGGACGGGTCGCGCAAGGAGCCGCGACTGCTTACTGGCGGGCGGACGGGCCGCAGGGAGACGGGGTTGGAACGGGAGGATAGGGCGGGGATGCTTACCGGCGGCGGACGGGAGCGCGGATACGGTGAGGCGCCTTCACGGGCGGTGCGAGAAGGAGGGAGGGAGAGGACAAGATGTTTCGAGGAAGTGGAGAGGGATCTGCTGTGGGGAGAGCGAGAGAAAAAAATATTTTTTAATGGTCCTAGAAAAACTAACCTAAATAAGCATCTCTTGAATGGGTTAGATTTTTTGGGTGGGTTAGATGCATCTAACCAAACTAACCATCCTGTTTGGATATTTTTGGGTTAGTTGAGTCCAAACTAACCCAAACTAAAACTCGTGTGAAACCTCGTCGGACCGAGCAAAGTAATTGCTGAGGCATGCAGTCAGGACGGGGACCGAGCAAAGGAATTGCTGAGGCAGGTAGTGGACGAGACTGTAGAAAGATTCCACGCTGCAAGTAGCACATGTGTTCCTGCAAAGCTGCCTCGGTGCTGTATGCCATGTGAATCGATTCTCTTTTCTCAAAAGTAGTGTGGTACCCTACCGTGTTTCATTAGTCTTGCCGGCTCCATAGACAAAGGATTCTTTCTTCCCTGCCATCGCCATCTGCAAGCCCAAATCAACAGAGAGAGAGAGAGAGAGCAACAACGGCGGAAGTTCTGGTGAGCGCATCGCCAGGGGCAATGGGTTCCCTCCTGCGGAAGTTGGGAGCTATGTTGACGGATGAATACAAGCTGCTCAAGAACGTCCGTGGGGACATCAAGTTCCTCAAGGACGAGCTGGAGGTCATGTGCGCGTTCCTCCTCAAGATGTCAGATGTGGAGGAGCCCGACGAACCAACAAAGCTGCGTGTGACGGCGGTGCGGGAGATGTCCTATAAGATAGAGGACAACATCGACAAGTTCATGGTCCTCGTGGAACACGAGTCCTCCGGCTCCGAGGCGGCTCATGGCGTCGCCAAGCTCATGGACAAGTGCAAGAACTTGCTGCCGGACATCAAGACCCGCCGCAGGATCGCCAAGGAGGTCAAAGACATCAAGAAACAAATTAAGGATGTCAGCGACAGATTTTCAAGGTACCAGATCTGGTTCTCTTTACAGTACTATTAGTACCTATCATCAGATTTGTGACCGATTTGTTGCCACTCAAGGTACAAGATTGACGAGTCCTCCTCCTCTATGCCGGCAAAAGACAAGGTCGACCCTCGACTTCGTGCAGTCTACAAAGACGCCACAGAGATCGTCGGAATTGATGGAACAAAAGATGAACTTGTCAAGTGGCTGAATCAGAAAGAGGGCCAATCACTTAAATCTGTCTCTATTGTTGGATATGGAGGGTTGGGCAAGACCACGCTCGCCAACCAGATCCGGGTCAACCTTGGAGCGACCTTCGACTGCTGGGCTTTTGTCTCGATTTCACGCAAGCCTGACATGAAGGCGATATTAAGATCTATATTATCACAAATCACCAAGAAAGACGATGCTTGCTCCAGATTAGATGATATACAACTCATCATCGACAAGATTCGAGAATTCCTCCAAGACACAAGGTATGTATGTGAGATCTGCTACAAAGTACCATTGCTTAATTAGCTCGTGTATAACCCGTTGCCTAGAATTTTGCTAATGAAGATTGCTTTGTGTGATTTACATTCGTCCTCAACTTGTATGACTGCGTTTGAAATTTGAAGTCATTGTTTCTTGCAACTTATGTCGATCTGTTCACTATAAGATTAGCTAAAATCTGTATGCCGATTTCTGTCGCCACACATTATCTAATTGTCAAACTTGCGGCTATGTTCTGTTTATTAAATAATTGTGACATGGCGCCAGTGAAAACAATAGAGTACATGCAATTCCCTTTTTTTGTATACAAGACAAATATCCGCACGCACCACATGACTGCAAATACATCTATCTTCTAAGGACCCAAAGCACTTGCATGTGCGGACCACTGTTACTGGATATGCAGTACATTAAGTTTGTGATTAGCCACTTTAAGAACATAGGGTTCCTAGAGGCTATAAACCTACGGTTATCAGTATTATAATCCTGAATGGATAACAAACATCCGTTGAAGAATCTATACCCATAACACAAAAAGAGAAAAGGGAAGAATTAATCATAGTCAGATCGGACCAGCCTGACTAGCGTAACATAATGATAACCACTCAATATGTGGTCCTACCAATCATAAGGAAATAACTTGTTACCAAAAAGACAAAAGAAAACAGGTAATCCCCACCATTGTTTCGATATCTATCCTCTTGCCAACATGCTATAGGCAGTGGCAAAACATTGTGCCTTGCCACTCGCAACAGCTGCCTTGACTCGGCCTGAGCATGTCGTCAAGGAATTCATAATTTTTCCTCTTGGTTGTTAAATCTTGCTATTTTTTTGTTTGCCTCCTATGGCAATGTTTTTTTTCCTTATATTGCGACCAAATTGTATCTAAGAGCAACTCCAACGTGCCGACGGAGTTTTTGCTCGCTTTTTGTCCGTTTGGATTGGCCGAGCGGACGGGGTGTCCGGTTTTGCCATTGGGTGCGTGGGCGCGCCCAATATGGCCTATGCATTAGTCCGCGTGGGCATTTAAAAAAACTTAAAAAGCTTAAAATAATTAAACATAAATAAAAATGCATATTAAAACTGGTCAAAGTCCACATAATTAAACATAAAAGATTAAAACATTAATAAAAAATTGCGGCCCCAGCCCGCAGCCCCAGGCGTCGTCCTCGTTGTCGGAGCGGGTGAGATCCGAGAATGCTGGCGGCTCAGATCACGGGAAGACCTGCTGGTAGGCCACCAACGCCGCCTGCTGCTGCGGTGGCTTTGCCTGGCGCCGCGCGCGCCTCCTCCTCGCACGCCCAACGAAGCCGGCGCTCCTCCTCCTCAGGCTCTCGCTGCATGCGGACCTGGTCGTCCTCCCGTTCCTCCTCCAGCGTGTGGTCCTTCCACGCCGCGAGGTAGGCCGCCTCCTCCTCCGTTGCGCCCAGCCAAACGGGCGACGCGCTCACCCACTCCCGGATGACGCCCTGCCATTGGTAGACGCTGGTGGGCGCGGGTGTTATCGGCGCTGGCGCGGGTGGTTACGATGGGGCCGGTGGTGGTGGCGGGTAGACGCTGTCGCTGGCAGCCGACAGCTGCAGTGCGTCCTCGACGCTAGGCCACCAGGAGTCCTCGGGCTGGGACTTCTCGATGGCGCGCTGGGTCGCCTCCTCCAACGCCTCGAGGAACGTCGCCTCTTCCTCCTCACCCTACTGCTTGACCACCGGCGGTGGCGGTGGAGGGCGTGCTTCGAGCTGGACGGCGCCGCGGCGGCACACATCGTGCTCGATGGTGAACCAGACGTCCCAGTTAGGGGAGTCTGGCGCGTAGGTGGGGTCGCAGCGCTGCTCCGACGTCAGGAGAGCACGCCCGGCTCGGATCTCCTTGGCTCGCGCATGCTCGGACCACGACACGGATGGCACCGCAATGCGGTGGGGGTCGAGGTGCCAGCCATGGGGAGGTTCACGTCCGGCCACGACAGTGGGACGCGGTACTCAAAGTGGTACTGCACGGTCCCGTGGCGCTGTCGCCCTTCCGTCCCACGATGTCGACACCAATGCGCACCCCTTCGTTGGCGGCCTCACCGGTCCTTGCGACGAGCCGGCCTCGTGGTCATGCTTACCCTTGCCCTTGCCTTTGCCGAAGAAGCCCATGATGACTAGGGTTTTCTGTTGCCGGCGAGGGAGCGGATGTGGACTGGAGTGGAAGGAGAAGTGGATGAGGCCGGCCCCGCCGCACCCTTGCAATTAAAAAGGAAGCGGTTTGGACGCTTCTAGTCACTGCCATGCGGGCCCGAGGTAGGTGGGCTGCATTGACTACGACTGCAATGGTAGTTGGTTGGCCGACACGCGGGCCTCAGGCGGACGCGCAGCACGTCCGTCTCATGTTCGTGTGGACGCAAATCAGGTGCAAATTTGGGTTGGAAATGCATCCACATGGACACCGAGCGGACGTGATTTGGGTTTGCGTCCACGTGTTGGGCTGGCGTTTTTGTCCATTTCGACTGAAACGGACACGCGCGGACCAAATGTGTCGGCGCGTTGGAGTTGCTTGTACCTAGTACTATGTGTGGAGTTGTTATCTTTGAGTTTCTTCCCCATTTGTAGTTGTGTATTATTGTGAGATGCTCTGAGGATTTCACTTATCGTACAAGTATGTTTTAGATAATGACATCTTTATTGATGTTACACAATTACATCAAGGTGTATTATATCTAGGATGCACACAGATGTGACATTGTTTTAGGATTTTATGTTACTTGATAGGTATTACTACAAATATCTAATGAACTCTAATGCGTCTGTTCATAAAACTGTGTTGCAGGTACTTCATCATAATTGATGATATATGGGAGTTAGGAACATGGGAAACTTTGAAATGTGCATTTGTCAAGAATACATTGGGCAGCAGAATAATTATCACAACACGTATAGTTGATGTTGCCAAATCTTGCTCTCCTTCTAGTGAAGATCTTGTCTATGAGATGAAACCACTCAGTGAGGCTGACTCAAAGAAATTGTTTTTCAAGAGGATATTTGGTTGTGAAGAAAACTGTCCTGATAGCTTGAAAGAAGCTGCCAATGATATTTTGAAAAAATGCCATGGTCTACCTCTGGCCATCAATGCCATTTCTAGCCTGTTGGCCACAACAAGGGAAACAAAAGAAGAGTGGGATCGGGTGCGACATTCCATACGCTCTTCAAAGGTCAAAAGTGATATAATAGAGACCATGAATTACATATTATCTCTTAGTTATTTTGATCTTCCCCACCACCTAAGAAGCTGCTTATTGTACTTGGCTCTGTTTCCTGAAGACAAATTGATTAAAAGGCAGCGGTTGGTACGCAGATGGATTTCTGAAGGATTTATCCATGGAGAAAGTGGACAAGATCTCATGGAATTAGGAGAGGAATATTTTCACCAGCTTGTGAACAGAAGTCTAATACAGCCCGACAAAATAGGGTATGACGGCAAGGCGGAGTATTGCCGAGTCCATGACACCATCCTTGATTTCCTAATTGACAAATCCTCTGAAGAGAACATGTGTACTGTCCTAAAGAAACAATGCAAGCCTAATGGCATAGTTCGTCGGCTCTCTCTAATGGGGAATGAGGATGAAGAAATCGTGGAGCAATTGGATCTGTCACACGCTCGGTCAATCACTGCTTTTGGGGATATCAAGCTATTGCCTTCGCTTGGGAGGTCAAAATGCTTGCGCGTGCTAGACTTGCAAGCCTGCGATCAGTTGCAAAATCATCATATCAAGGATATTGAAAGACTCTATCAGCTGAGATACTTGGATATCTCTTTTACAGAAATCACGGAGCTTCCCAGGCAAATTGGGGAGTTGCTGTATCTAGAGACGCTAGTTACATCCTGTGAATTCCTTGAGCTTCCTGAAAGCACAAGTCGGCTACAACGATTGGCACGTTTGTTTGTTTACCACGGTTGTAAGCTTCCAGATGGGTTGGGAAACTTGATGAACTTGCAAGAGCTTGACTGCGTTAATGCCTTGCAGTTGAAGCATGTGGAAGAGCTCGGCAAACTAACAAATCTGAGAAAGCTGAGGATTAACTTGGACACTGATGGGATAGAAGGCAACAAATTAGAAGAGTCCAAGGAAAAGCTGGTGTCCTCTCTCTGTAAACTGGACGAATGCGGCCTCCGTTCCCTGAGTATTTATTATCATCTGAGAGAAAAGGATGGAGAAGAGCCGTTCCTCCCTGCTTTGGTTTGTATCCAGGAGGTTTTTGTATATGGACAAGATATCAGCCAGATTAGCAGATGGCTCGCGTCACTTCCCAACCTACACATGTTGTTTTTCAACGGTCCGAAGATAGAGCAGCAGGAAATTGAGATGATTGGATTGATACCCAATCTGATCGAATTGTCGCTGTCTTTACATGAAACAGACGACGCTGGGCGGCTCATCATCAGGCGTGAAGGATTTCGACAGTTGCAGAGGTTTGAGGTTTACCATACTCGTATGGGGTTTTTAATGTTTGAACCGGGGGCTATGCCGAGGCTCAAGGAGCTTAAACTCTCTGGCTTCATGGAAAAGCCCAAATCTGCTGCGGGCGATTTCGACTTTGGCATCCAACGCCTCTCCAGCCTTGCTCGCCTCACTGTCAACTTATCCTGCATTCGCTGGACGGCGGCAGAAGTAGAGGCTGTGGAGGAAGCTTTCAAGAGCATGGCCGAGGCGAACCCCAATCGTCCAATACTGGAGATGACAATACGTCATCCGCACCTTATGTTAAAAGACGAGCAAATAGGTATGACAGGCTCAGGTACTATTAACAAGTTTGTACTTTTTGTCTTGGTGAGCAGTAGATCAAAAGATGTACATATGCTTCATTCTTTTTCCGGTAATCTATTTTCAGCTACAACGCCGGCCGTCAAGTCCTAGATGCCTAAACCGAGATGCGCCTTTGGTTATGGAGCCCAAGTCACGTACTCTGATTGGATGCTGCAGCAAATAAAGCTCCACATTTCTATTCGGGCTACCTCTTTTCTCTCAAAGCTGGTGCACTCTTGTGATTTGTGTTGCGCAACTGATACTTCTGTATATGTCTGCAAGTATCACGAATTAGTGGAATGACTAGGAATAAGTAAGACAAGTATCACGAATTCATGGAATGCAATTTTTTTCTTCTCTTTTCGGTAAGACGGTAACATGCTTTTGGGCATAAGTAGACTGTCATTTGAGTATACTATGATACTAGATTGTCTCTCCTAGTATTTTTTCCATTAATATTTGTGTATTCTTAGATTGAGACTTTGATATGTAACCCAGACTTTGATATGTAGCTTATCAGAAGAAAAGATCTGGCATTTTATTCTATAACCTGTATGCAGTAATCAGATCCACATTTTAGTTCTGTATTCATTCTGCCCTTGGATCATACTCATTGCCATAGTTAAATGTTGGTGAGGACTTGTTGTCTCTCAATTGTAACCCTTGGAATAAAACTCCCATATGATTTGCCAAAAAAAAACTAGCATATCACTGTTTTTTTGGTGCATCACATCCAAGAAAACATAATGGAGTAATAAAAAAAACTCTACTTGGATGAAAAATGTGAAAATGGCCAAACCATAATGTTCAAGAGTCGGCGTGCTCGCCGAGGTGAACATTGCGGCGGTGTTGCTAGGGTTTGGCCTGGGATCAGGGAAGGAAAGGAAAATGGAAGGAAAATGAATATGTGGTACACACTAAAACCGCCTCTAAACTAGAGGCGGTTTTGTAGTACCCACCGCCTCCAATCTTTCCTGCAGGCGGTTTCAGATTCCCAACCGCCGTCAGAGCTTTTTATATGAAAAAAAATAACCACTTTGGTGTGGGTATTACATGCGGCTTTGTTATGTTTGGTCACAACCATTTTCGAGGCCCGCTATTAATGCTTGTTTTTGTACTAGTGCGTTTTTCGTAATTCAAAAGAACTTTTGTCCAGAATCTAAACTAAAGTGATCTTCTTACGAAGCCGGCACCTGGAGGAGCTTTCTTAGGCGTTGAATTGTTCAAAGCTTGTGAATGAAATGAGTTGCCAATGAATGGAAAGGCAAGGAAAAAAGAGGCAATTCAAGATCATGCTATGAAATACATTGGTCTAGGGAGGAGAATCAACAAGATTGAGGTTGAAAATCAGACAGTGAGATGATGGAAATGAGAGCACAGATGCAGAATCCTACTCCATCCGCTCAAATTATTTGTTTTAGATTTCCTTAGATACCGATGTATTTAGACACATTTCGAATTCAGGACGGGGGTAATAGATGTTTGTTGCAACTGTTGTCAAGCAATATTATTTGTATTTGAGATAGTGACTAAATGTATGCCGTGTGGCTTGGATTTTAATAGCAACAAATTTTGTTACGAGTTATTTGTAGCTCTTCTAAAGGAAAATCAGGGGGTGCTCTGCTTCCTCTGCTTTGCTCTGCTTCGGCCGCACCTTTGTTACAGCGTACGCTCTCCCGCTGAGAAGTTCCCTCTTCTACCTCGGTGCCCTAGCTCGACGCCGCCGCCTTGCCGTTGCCGTAGCCCCGCCGACGCCTCACATCCCCCCAGCTCTCCGCCTCGCCGCCTCCGACTTCAACGCCGGCCGCATCGCGTCACCATCTCCTGCCGCGATCTCACACATTGGTTCTCGAGGTACGACTGCTCTCTGTCGTCCAGCCAACTAATCCTGCCCTAATCAATCAATGGAGATCAGTGCTTGTCTAAGATGCCTGTTGAATGTGAGAAATTCTGCTCAGACGCCCTTGTAACTCTGAATGTTGGTCGACAGTCTTGCCAAATACAGTAGAAAATTTTATGAGACAGTCTTGACAGAAATTCTGCTCACTAGACTACTAGAGAGAGACCGAGCTATTACTGTTACTGCATTTTTACATGGAACCTGTTCTTTTCCATGTGGGGAATAAGGAGAAGGGAAAACACTTTGATTCTAGTTTCAGTTTTTCGCATATAAAATTTGGCGGATGCTTTGCGTTTAAAATTCGACAGATGGAAACATCATCTGGGAACCTTTCTTCTGCTCTTTTTTGTGAATGCAGACTTGAATGCTCTTTTGCATCCTTTTTTTGTTTTGTTGAGTTGAATGCTCTTTTGCATCTACTTAGAACAAGTTCATGTGATCTTGCGCAATGTCACTCTTCATGTGGTACCTTTGCAACAATTTTGACTGAAAAATAGGACACGTCCTAGTCCCAGCAGAAGAAAGCATCACATGTGGGTAGGAAACACAAACACACTCAGCAATTTATGTCATCTCACTAGAGAGAGAGAGAGAGATGGTGGAAATCTGAATCATCACTAGTTAGTTATAGGAAGTTGCTCATGAGGTGGCTGCTAAACCAGCAGCAATACAGGGATCAGAAACAATAGCACGGGAGTCAGCAATAGTGTAGGGTCCACCACCATCAGTTAGCCACAGGCTCTATCTAGCATCAGGTCATTCTTCGGTCAAACTCTCTCATGGCGCCTGTATATCCGACTTGCGGATCACATGGACCTTCATCGTGAATCTGCTCGTGTCCGTCAGTTCGAAGAGGCAGATGTCATCTTCCTCCAGCCCGACATCCGAGATGAATTTGGGCCAGGCTCTGTCGATCCACCAAGTTTTGTTAGTTTTCCTGAAGCTCAACTTGCAGTCCCAATCCCTCTCGTCGCCCTCCAGCAGGAGGCGGAGACGTCCTGGCTGGGTCAGGAGACATGCCGAAGCATATTCGTTGCCCAAGTACTGTCCACGGGCGCGACAGAGTGTCAGATATGACGATCAGTCTCGGATCAATGATTCATTCGGCAAAATGTAGAAAAGTGCACATTAGACAGCAAGTTTTTTGGGTGAGAAATGGATTATGTGAGTTCCGCGACGCAATCACAAAAGTAGTGGGGTCTCAAGATTTTCATGAAAAAATGAAAAACTGATTACAGATTATACGTAGTGGTCGTGGTATCTGAACTCACCAGAGAAGGAGCGGTAGCAACATCACTGGAGGTGATCACTTTCACAAACACAGGACATTCGGAACCAATTGCCCGAACTCTCTCTTTGACTTTGGCTTCCTGTTGGCTATGTAGAGGGGGCCCGGTTGATATGTAATTGTTGGACCTAGGAGCTTCTAAACCGGCTTCATTAGACTCGCGAGCTTGGAGTCCTGAAAAGCATTCCATGCTTCCTTATGGTGTTCACACAATGACCGTCGAAAATGTGGTAAAATGAAAAGAATGCACATGGCAGCTGCATTACTCTGACCTGATTTAGCCCAACGGAAGGATGTTGAAGCCATGTTCTGAGCTTGTGCACGACGGCCTTCTCTGGCGTTTGAAGAGTTTCCCATATCAAAACAAGGTTTCTCACAACCGCTCGGGTCAAGGACAAGAACTTCGAGCTGGGCTTTCCCCTTGCTTCTGAAGACGAGGAGGTCATCGTCTTGCATGCGGTGACAATCTAGAAAACGACTCAACTCAGATTGGAGGATTATTTGATCGGCGCCATGCTTGCTTGCGCCAACATCGTACAACATGTCCTTGCTATGGGTTTTGAGCTGAATGGGAGCTTCAGTTATTCCCTCTTTGAAAATGTCCAAAAGAGTCAACGGTATGTACTGCAAGAACAGAAGAAAGAAAAAAGAACACAAGCCGGAATTAATTAATAGCCTATGGATCGATCGGATTCAAAACACAAGCAGAAAATTATGTGGTGAAGGATGTAACTTACAACATGGCAGTCCTGTTTGGCATTTGCTTTGTTCACAGTTGCCACATGCAGACGAGATTCAGACCTCATGCTGCTCTGAGCTAGTTCTAGCACTTTCTTGTCTTGTTCATGGCTTAGCCTGGTCCCGGGGAATGCGGTATAGTCAATGTTGATTGATGTCTGAACGTGTGCAGGACCAGGCACCACTTGTTCTGCACATCAAGAAAAAAGATTGTTATAACCATCAGAGAAGCATTACCAAAAGCACTTGACGACTTGAAGGTCCTAATTGACTTCACCATTCAGCACGTGACGATCACGAGGAGGTGGTGGGGAAGAGTTGCCGTGACCGGGTGAATCGGATATGTGAACCTCGAAGCTGGAGTTCCCACGGTACACGAACCGGATGGAGGAGTTTTGTTCTATGTGATGCACCTTGACAAAGTCAGTGCCATCCAGACCTAAGAACAATGTCACCAAACTCCCAACCGATTTTAACAGGGTACACACGGCCATTAGGAGCTTCAAGTTGGATCTCCTCGAACTCAGTGATCAAGTTTCTCAGATGGCTTGCAACCGGCGGCCGTATGCGCTGTCCAAGGAGAATGAAGGTACACTCGGTTATTTAGAGACAGAGGTTTCACTGGTTGTGGAAAATTCAGAAAGAAAGAATTCAGGTTGCAGGATTACTGTAGAATGAACACTTTGATGGTGCAGAAAGCTGAGAGCAATGATCTTAAGTGGCAAGTGGATCTTACTTTACTAGATTTATCTCAAGCACAGGAATAACAATCTAACCTTGACAGTCAATTATCTTACACATTCAGAGGTCAAAAAAATTTTAGAAAAGGAGGATGACCCCCGGCCCCGCATCTGGTCGATGCATACGGCCACTTTATTAATTATTCTCACAAGACCTTGTAAAGCCACACAACAGCAAGACTAAAGTCATCGTCTAAGCAACAGCTGTTGCTACACCTATCCAATTGATGAAGGGGCGCAGATAGTCTGGGCCTAACACCAAACAGATATCGCAGCCAAACCTAAACATCTAAGACCTAAGGTCCCAACCAGGACGCCTACCGGGTATGGGGCACCTACTAGTCCGGCGCAATCCTCAACCAGGACGCCTGCCGGGTATGAGGCCGCCGCAGCCACCTACCACCAATCCATCTTCAGAGTTGTGGGAGTCCGCTCGGGGAAACCGCGAGCGTGAGCCCTGCCGTCGCCCCCAAGCCCGCGCCGGCGCGCCCCGCCTCTAGCGTGCCGCCAACAACCGCTACGATCCGCCCGCCCCAGATCCAGCGAGTCGTGGGAGAAGAGATCCCGGCGCCGCCGACGCCGACCGGGCTTTGCCTGGTGGCACGCCCCGGCAGCGGCGAGGAGGAGAGGTCAGGGGAGGGACGAGGACGCGGCGGCGCTAGGGTTCCCCCCGGTCGCCGCGCAGGGGCGACACGGGAGGAGAGCACGGGCCAAGCGCACAATGCTGCTTGGCCCCCATTCAGAGGTCAAATACTTGGATATCTCCACTACTCTGTAGTCCTGTCAAAATGTGAATACTTTTTTGCAAGAAAATATGGGTAACATGTCCCTGGTTCAGTTCAGCCTTAGCTGTATTGTTCAGCCTTAGATTCTGCTAGTTCAAACAATATATCTGGTAAAATTTTGGGACTTGAGGAATCTGGACACATTGGACATATCAAGAAGAAACTCTTTATTAGGATCAGACAAATTTTAGGGGCTCCATACTTGCCATCTACATTGCAGGTAAAATTCTAGTTTCTGTATGTGAACTGAACTTAGACATCTTTAACCAGTGAGCTGAAATCCCAGAGAAAGGAAATAACGCCTGTCTCCTGATACTGATGGACTCATAATCTGAACTTTGCCAAGAATGAAAAGCATCAGGCACCATGGCTAGAATGAAACCCAACATTAGTTTTCAGTGAGATTCTGACCATTACCCCAACCAACATTATTTTCCATCACACAGAGTACAGACAGGCAGGCATCATAAGGAAGGGAGGAAGGAAGCGACATTGAACCCGTACCATATGGTCCGCGAAATCGTCGCCGGCGACGAGGGAGAACTGCCTCGGGTGGTCGCCGGCGTGGCTCCAGTAGCAGTGCAGCCTCCACCACTCACATTCCTCGCAGCCGTCCGCCCCGCACTTGCATCCCTCCGCGTCGCATTCCTCGCCGCAGCCTGACAGCCAGCCCGCGCAAACAAGCAGACAGCCGTGAGGAATGGAAAGAGAGAAGAAAAGAGGGGCGTTTCTTGCTAACCAACAGGACGAACGCTTGCCCGGCGGGGAAGCATGGAGCGGCCGTACCTTCGTTAACGCCGTCCATGTCCATCTGCCGGCGGCCGGCGCCGCCGCCGCCGTGGAGAGTGGAGACTGAGTGAGTGAGTCAACCCCGGCCGGCCCGGCGTAGGAGTAGTCCCTGGGGTTGATCGTTTTGGGCAATTGGTGGGGAGGGTAAAGCTGCTGCACGCGGCGCGGCGAGCCGGAAGAGGAAGCGAGGCACGTGACCGCTAGTACTCTACTGTCTACTGTGTGTATCTCCTCCCTCTTCAATTATTTACCCACCCAAGTACTACTACCCAACGCCCAACGGCTGTAAAAAATCACAAGTAGACAGGCATCAATCCTACTCTACTGGTGCCTACAATATATGCTAGTAATAGGAACATCTTCTCATTTATGTTCCAAAATATGTTTGGTTTGGCTGGCACTCATGTTTGATGCTCTGGCCAGTCCGGCTCATAATGCATTTCATTCATTTTAGGGAAAAGATTTTTTCAAAACAAATGTGAAAAATCCACGAGTTTCAGAAAACGGTATTGAAAGCTCGGGGCGGGTTCGGATCGTCCGGGTTCCGTTTGACCGGTTCTTTATGTGATTATTACCATCTTTTTGAACAAAAAAGGAGAGATTTTGGATGAAAAGGCAACTTTTTGTAAAATAAAGGATATTTCTTCTACTACTCTTCTTATAAAAGAGTAGATTTTTCAAAAGCAGTATAAATGAAAATTATTGAGTTCCATTTTTTGAAATACAAAATCCAATAGTTTGGGTCGGGTTCGGGTGGTATGGGTTGGGATTGAAAGGTTTCTGTATTGGGTTCGTGTGGCGTGGATTTTTCTTTGCGTCATGTGATGTAAAAAGGAGCATAACCGATTGAATGTTAATGCGATTATGAATACAAGTTTAGGTTTTGTCTTGAAGAAGGGAGATATTGGATGGAAAGCAACCTTTTCTATTTATTTTGATGAATGAGACCTTTAGCACCGAAATTTAGGGTGTGTCATGCCCCGCGGTAAAACTGAGCATGGGCAGCCCGGTTTGAAAGCCTGACATTAGGGATGGGCTCGACCTCGCTTTTCTACCCAAAAAAGTGAAATGAGGAATTATTTTTAGAGAAATAGGTGTAATGATTCATCCGGCCTAAAAAAAGGGTGTAATGATTCATTAATTTGCCACAACATGATTTATTTAGTTTGAAATACAAAAGCTGTCTTATACCATGTTGCTCGGTTGGACAGGTGTCAGGCCCGGCTTCGCATTTTTAGATCAAAACTCAGCCCCGTCCTTGTTTCTGACAAAACCTATCAATGTATTAGGTAATATATGAGGCCACTTGCTCTGCGCCTAAAGCATGGCATCTTCAATGAGCTTCGGCCTCAACTTTCTCCTCGAGAAAGGTTGAAATGGGGATTTTGTGTTTTTAGAAAAATAGTTGTAATGGATCATTAATTTGTCCTGTGATGATTCATTTTGTATTTAAATATGGAATAATTGTTTACCATGTTACTCGGCTAAAAATGTCCCAGACCTGGTTTGGCATTTTGTAGAGCTTAGCCCGAAACTCGACCGGGTCCTTGTTTCTTGAAAAAACTATGCATGTACTAGGTTGTATGAGGTCACCGTCTTTGCCTGTAGCGCGTTGTGAGTGAACAAACACACGGTGGTCAGATTATTATTCAATTTAATCTGGCTATGATGCTAGGATGTCAGGTTTAGAGCAAGGTTTTCTTTCCAAAAATAGCTACTGCGGAAGTTTTAAAACAATGTTCACATATTAAATAAAAAGTTCCAGATTTTCCAAAAAATGACGATTTTAATTTTTAATGGAATTTTAAAATTGTTCACAACTTTCTAAAAAAATGTTGGCTAATTTATTGTGTCTACATTTCTAAAAATTTGAAAAACAAATAATGAATTTTGAAAAAATTCCCTACATTTTAGTAAACTCCTTGAATTTAGAAAATGTTCAAAATATTCATGTATTTTAAAAATTGTTTGTCAATTTAAAAAGTGTTCCCAAATTTTAAAAACATTTTTGAATTTTAGCAAGTTTCAAAATAAAAAATGTTCAAGATTTTTTCTAGAAAGAACACCTATAAGAAATGTGCATGCTCTGTGTGCATGTGGTTTATATAGATCATGTACCTGCTCGGTAAAGTGAAGCACCGATCTCAAGTTAGAATAGGTGGTGTTTACAGGCCATGTACCTGCCGAAAAATGCCAACGGAGGCCAAGCTCCACGGAGCTCGGTATTTTGAAAAGATTCAAAAGTCATATTTCGAAGTTTTAAAAAATAAAAAAATCCATGAAATTTATATGATTTCCGCACGCACGTGTGAGAAAATCATTTGAATTTTTCGTGATTTGTAGACTGTACAAAAAGAACAAATTTCCGACCCAAGAACAAAATATTGGCCCATTTTAGAAATACATTTTGTCTTTTTCTCTGTGGCTATGAATTTTTGCACATACGCAATAAACATGTGTGAGTGTATACAAAAAATTTCAAAAAATTGCACTAAGTGGAAATTTGTATTTTGAAAACAAGCTCCATGGAGCTCGGCCTCCGAAAGCCCTTACTCATGTACCTGCTCGGTGAAGTGAAGCACAAATCTCGAGTATAGAATGGGTGATGTATATAGGCCATGTACCTGCTCTGTGTTGGTACAAAATCAAGACTATAATTTGTAAACATCTTATATTGTGGGACGGAGGGAGTAGTACACATTACTGCACCACAATTACTTTACATGATAATAATTAATCATTCAAACAAATACAAGGTCTCCTTCGGGAGCCTTCTTTTTTTTTTTTTGAGGAAAGGCCGTCATGGCTAGCTTTATTAAATTAAAACACGCTTACATCGTCCACGAGTTCCCTCATCAAGAAATCGGGAGGCTCGTCCAACCAACTAAAAGAGGACTTATTACGATAACTATGATTAGCTAGCACATGCGCTACATTATTACATGATCGTAAGCAATGCTTAAAGGTGACCTTTCCAATAGATGAACCGATATCTATGCATTCTGCAAATAAGACTGCAGCTTCATCCCACCATCTTGTTTGTCCAGAGCAGAAATTAATGACTTGAAGGGAATCAGACTCCGCTTCTATCCTACTGAATCCAAGGGAATTATTCTACTAAATCCAAGGGAATTAGCGAATAGTAATCCATCTCTCATGGCCATTGCCTCCATGGTGATAGCATCGGCTGCAATAGCAATAAATTTGCAGTGAGCCGCAATAAAATTTCCCCTATTGTCTCTGAGAATAGCTGCAGTTGCACCAATACCCTCATGTGCAAAAAGAAGCTGCGTCAACATTAAGTTTTATGAATCCTGGGTCCGGTTTCCTCCATTTTGTTTCAGGCAACTCGGTCATTCGGTTAGAGGCATTTTGGAAATAGCCTCCTTGTTTTGTTCTCAATAATAATTACTTCAAAGAGCAAATACTCGAGGACCGCTCCTTCGGTTTTCATATTTCCAATTTTTTTTGACTTCTCGGTTTTTCACTGGCCCGATGGAGTTTGGAACTGTATTTTTGATTTCGTTGATGGTTGCGCATATCAAGCCAACATAAAAACGATGGATAGCTACCACATCTTCAAGCTTTAATGTGTTTTTCAACCCTCTGTTTTATACATATATTTTCTTTGAGCAAGAATGTTTTATTTTATGCATATGTTACCACCATATTCTTATTTCTATATGCTTACGTTTTTCATATTTCCATATTTTCAGAATCGCGTGAGTGTGACCCAAGTAGTTGGCACCGGTAATCAGCACTTGCAATCAGCGATCTAGCTTTGCACCAATAGGAAATCATGACAAAACATAAACTTTATAACTCGCTACTTCAAGATCTATACTCATTACGAAGATGAAGCTGATGACAATTTCTCACAAAACAGGTCTTTAACAACAACTCCAGAACAAACTTTGGGCGCCTACTTCGACACACCGCAGGCTCAACTGCCGGCATCACACTATCCCCGCATCATATGTAGTTCTCCAACCTGTGGTGAAACAGAAGGGGCCATCAGCACACTGCTTATATTCACATGAGAACAGGAAATTCACTAATGAGAAAATAAGCGTGAGAGAAAATAAGCGCGAAAACAAGCTAATGCCATAGGTAAAAAGGGAAAATGGCACAGCCAGCCCATGCTTTTCTGTTCCAGATCAATATGCTATACATTCAGAAGGTTTCAATATGCCATTTATCTAGAACACAATCATGAATCCCAAATAACCATCAACGAAAAATCAAGGATGTGCACATCAGCCAAGTACAGTCGGAGAAAACCAAAAAGTATATGAAGGAATCAAGTACAGTCATCCAGGGTGGATCAAGTTGTTACAAAATAAAGTTGCATCATCTGAATTCACACTATCATAGTCGAGATTTCGGAGGAAGAGATTGCAATGATCATTACAGCTAGTTCCTCAAAACCGCTACTGTTTCTAGTTGCCGAGACCAAAATTCAGACCAAATGTGATTGAATTTTGCGATTGTACTATCAAATCAAAACATTATAGAGTAAAAAACAACCGATTACTTCTGACAAACAATTCATTCAGAATTTCAATTTGTCTGGTCGCACTTGTCAGATAAATTACACGGCGAAACGAACTTAAAAGTCAAGAGTGAACCACTCAACCCCCAGTTCGCCACAGCTGATTACCCTTAATTCATCCGAATTCTCCTATCAAACTAGGAAATTGGCGGGTTTATTTGAAGGGAAAAAGGATCTACTAAAACCTACTACAGTGGTAACTTAGTAGCCATATTGCTCGGATCGCGGGAATGTCCTAATAAGATGTGCCAAAACTCAACATGTTCCAACTTCCAAGTCCCGAAGCCCACAGCGCCCAATTCCGCACGGCCGCAGCCGCAAAATCCACGGGGGCAGGCGCGCACACCGCAGATCCAACAGATCACAGCACGAGACAACAGGATCCAAGTCTAAGCCGTGCAAGCAAGAGGGAGAAGCGGGCATACCTAGCCGGAGCCGACGATGATGTTGTTGATGGGGATGAAGATGAGCTTGACGAAGAACCCCACGAACCCCATGACGACGAACCCGATCGCCGTCCGCGCCGCCACCTTGGTGAACTCTGCGCACGCGCGGAGAGAGAAACGGCGTCAGATCTGGACGGAAACAAACCGGATCCGAAGACCAGGAGGCAGAGGACGCTCAGCGGTTGAGAATTTACCCTTGCGGTCGGGCTTGTGGCAGCGCTTGACGAGGCGGACGCTGTCCTTGGCGAACTCGCGGAGGGGATCCACCACGGAGTCGACAGCGTCCATGGCTGTCTCCGAGCCGACGAGATCTCCGGGCCGACGACGACGCGGTCGCGCGCGTGAGGGGATGGGCGAATGCTGCTTGGATTTGTGCGGGTGGGTTTCGCGGATGGCTTCTTTTATAAACTTTTCTGCAAAAAAGCGTGAACTGCCTGGATGGAAGTATTGTCAATGTTCGACTGCCGGAGAGGAATGCTTATCCTCAGCTTCCACGTCGCCCGGCCAATCAGAGGCTGACACGTGTACATACAGCTCGGCCCTCTTACTGTGGGCGCGGACAGGTGGGCCAACCTTGTCAGAATGGATGTCAAACGAGCTAAATAGCTAGCTGGCTGCCTGGCTTTGTGATCCGTGTGAAAAATTAACATGAAAGTTGTGGGTTCGTGTTATTATACCCTTATATAAAATTGTCTCAGAAAAACTTTTACCCTTATAAAAAATTGTGGTAAACTAGTGAGCTATTGTTTTGAGTAATACTAAGTTATTGTACCATGTACAATTTTAGTTCACTAGTTTTCGTGAAAGAACTAATCATGATATTAGGTTTCAAAAGAACCTGAGTATATTTTTTTCGATACCTCGATAGAGGGTTGCGCTAGAGTTGCCGTCCAAACCAATGGCCCTTCCCGATCTAGATTCTGGAATTCTCCCTACATTTGGTGATGTGTCACCTGTGCTACAAAACTGATCATGTTAATTAAAAATAGTAACTCCGATTTTTTTTTACTCCAAACTTCAAAAGTTTTACATACATAATGTTCATCTCTGACATTATGTGTACATGGGATTTACACAAATCATCATTCAGTGCTACAGGACATGACTCCAAATTACAAGATAAATTGGGGTATCCCCCGCACAGTGAGAAAAAAGGACACACGGGGTATAATTATGTACTCAGAAATAGTGACCAAGCTAAGATCCGCACACTTAAGCCTGCAACGCCAGCTCAACGTCGCCACCTACTTCCGCGACTTGCTCCTCCACATTGCCATCTTCGTACCCGGCGGAATCTTGAGCCTTCTTTCTACGCCATTCAATCATCTTGGATATGATGCCCGCGTTGTACACCATCATGCCAGTTAGGAAGATTCCGATTAACGCAGACATGCTGCTTCCCACCTACGAACACAAATAAGGAACATTCAACCTTTTTTGAAGAAATATTCAACTCTCATTTTATCGAACAATATGTGTGTCACTAATTGCAGAGAATCATTTTTACCAGATGAAGTATCTTCTCTGCATTCCAGTGATTGTGTGTTCGTTCTGTTAAATCAACCAATCGAAAGATGTTGATGACAGTCTCGACCAGTTTCAGGATCAGATCGCGGCGCCATCGTCCATTGCTTCCATTCTTTTGTATCCATGCCACAAATTTGAAGTGTCAGAAATAAAAACCAATGTATAAGCATTTATCATCTAAGAACACATGTAATGAGATCCTATACCTGGGAACGTATGACTATAACACCATCGATCAAGACTATAACAATGGTGATCGCAGGAACCGCATTAGTATGCCAAGCATTACTCTTTGGAATTACCATCCCACGACAAAGCAAAAAAACTCCAGCCGCCATCACGATCAACATGCCGAAAATCTGTAGAGAAAGATGCACAGGTACTATTGAACTTGGTAGCACCCACCATTTGATGTAGTATGATGTAAGGAGGATATATTCGGTAATTTTTACCCTAGTCCTGATCCAAGTTCTTTGATTCCTGACAAGATGATATGCAATAGCAAACCAGTGAAAGAAGAATCCCAGCAAACACACGAATCCAAACACCTCAGATCCCTTGGTATGAAGTGCATCATACCCAACGATGTAAGTCTTGAAACAACTAATCAGTTTGTCCACCAACAAGAATTTGTTCAAGACTAAGTCGCCATTAACACACGTCCAATCCATGAAACTGCAAGTGAAAGTGCTAGTATCGACTAGAGGGGGGGGGGTGAATAGGCGATATTTATGAAAGTCTTCAAACTTTGGTAGTTTCGAAGACAAACAATAGAAACAACCTAATTGACATGCAGCTGAAGTTAAACTACCCTAAACAAGCCATAGTCAAGCATGTCATGAAGTGAAAGTACAAGACTAATAGCAGTTGGGTAGACAGGATCAATATAGAAGATAATATGAAGCCAATCAACAATAGTAGTCAAGCAATGAAGTCAAACAGATAGACAGATAAGCAATGACTTCATGAAGACAAACTGAAGTAAGGTTGGAAGGGATAGAACCAGTTGCTTGTTGAAGACACATGATTTGTTGGACCAGTTCCAGTTGCTGTGACAACTGTACGTCTGGTTAGGGAGGCTGAGATTCAACTCAGAAGACCGTGTCTTCACCTTATTCCCCTTGAGCTAAGGACACCCAGTCCTCGCCCAATCACTCTGGTAAGTCTTCAAGGGAGACTTCCAAACCTTCACAGACTTCGTTCACCGGCAATCCACAATGACTCTTGGATGCTCAGAACGCGACGCCTAACCGGCTGGAGGATACACAGTCCTCAAGTGTAATAAGTCTTTAGGTCACACGGACAGAAAGACTTCAGTGATGCCTAACACCCTTTGGCTCTGGGTGTTTGGGCTTTGTCCTCGCAAGGATTTCTCTCTCTCAAATGCTTCGAGGTGGGTTGCTCTCAAACGACAAAAGCCGTGCACAAACTCTGAGCAGCCACCAATTTATGGTGTAGGGGGTGGGCTATTTATAGCCACTAGGCAACCCGACCTGATTTGTCCAAAATGACCCTGGGTCACTAAGGAACTGACACGTGTTTCAACGGTCAGATTTCAAACACACGCGGCAACTTTACTTGGGCTACAAGCAAAGCTGACTCATCCAGCTCTGGATAAGATTTGCTCTCATTGTCTTCGCTCGAAGACATAGGATTTGGGTTGAGCATCACTTCAGTCACTCTGACTTAGTTCACTGGGACCTCACTTAACAGTACGGTGGTTCCTGTGACTCAACAAAGAAGAAAATGAAACAACGAATCCACACAGTCTTCGCGCTCCAAAGTCTTCACTCAATGTCTTCTCATGTCATAGTCTTCAATATGAATATCTTATCATACCACCATTGTCTTTAATGTCTTCATACATTTTTAGGGGTCATCTCCGATAGGTAAACCGAATCAATGAGGGACACTACCTGCGTTATCCTGCAATTCTCACAAACGCATTACTCCCTCAACCAACTTTGTCATCAATACTCCAAAACCAACTAGGGGTGGCACTAGATGCACTTACAGCAAGATAGAAGAAGGGAACATTGTAAATATGACATGTAAAGTACTCGAAATCCGATAACGTTGAAACTATTTCGCCAAAAAAGAAGAAGAAAATATAACGTTGAAACTACAGGCGAACGAACGGGGCGCATGTCTACTCTCCCAATTGCCCCACTCCCCTTCCCCATCCTCTGGCCGCTTTCACGGCGTTAGCAACCAGGCCAACTGTTGGTACCTGTCCAACCAAATCTCCAAGCTTACTCCTGGACCCATAATTTGAACCCAAACCACACCACACGACATTCCAAATCTATAGAGAAACTAGACCAAACGGTTTTCGAAATTTGCTTTTGTACCGTTTGCTCAACTAATTTGAACCCATTAATTCCACAAACAAAGTATGCAAAGCCAACTCTCAATCTGAAACTTGAATGCGATTGACAGGTGCAAGTAATAGTAAGCTTTGCATTTTTTTTGCGCAACAAGCTTTGCGTCTTCTTGAAGATGAAGAACTAATAGTATCAGCAAAGGAAAAGAGAGCCGAAGCTGAGGAGGTAGAAATAATCTGCTGGAACGCCTATAAACAGATTCTAGTATGATGTGATTATGATGATATTCGCAACTTGGCAATAACAAGACTAGTTGTAAGACTAATGCTACTACTAATATAATATAATAATTTTAATTTTAGATGTAGGTAATAAAAAATCATATAAAAGATGGGTAAGAACAAATACATGTGCTTTGCAGAAGAAGAAAAAAAAACATAAATATGAATTTCGAAAAAAATATTATTACACTGTATATGTTTCCTATTCGCTTGGAAATTATCGTATTGTCTTTCTGCCTTACCAAATACTCCCTCTGTCCCAAAAATCTTTGTCAGACGGAGGAAGTAGCAGATGTCTATGTTTCCATATTTCGCAAAAAAGAAAAGAATAACCCCTTTTTTTCCCACAAAAAGAAATAATGAATAGCTCTTTTTTTCCAGCAAACAGACGACTTTTGGAACATACGGGTTTGGACCGCGAGTTAGCGAGCCGAGATATTTATTTCCCAGCGATCTGAGCAGGCCGGGGAGAGAAAGAGAGCGGGCGGCCTTGGCCTGCTACAGCCCAAACTGAGTGGCGGGAGCCCGGATGTGGTCTTTGTGACTACAGATGCAGTTTTTTTTTTCCAAAAAAAAAAGAAAGTAGAAGAAGAAAGACTGAGCGCTGTGCAGCCGAAGAAGCTGAGCGCTTTGAAGCAGGAGGTTGCCGGAGCTCCGGCACGCGGGGGCTGGGCAAAGAGCCCAGGCCCGTGCTATATATGCGTGCACGCACTCGACCGTATCCGCATCAAACCATTTCGCTCCTCAAACCAGATAAGAACCCCACTCCATGGACAACTACTTCGAAAATTTAGGTCGCAGAATCCCGTTTCTGCAGCGGATTGAACTTACAACTGGCCCACGCAAAGCGCAAAGCTGGTGGCGTTGACGATGCAGACGATGATCATGTAAGCAGCAGGCTGAACTCCACGGCGTCCACCTCCGGCGCCCATACTCTGCAACTGCAAGATGAACTATATGAGTCTAACGGATCCATCCTTGGTGGAAGGAAGCAGATGAGGAAAAACCTCAAGATCAATCGAAAAATGCAATTTTAAACCCGAATTTAACGCACCTTTAGTCCTGAATGAATGGGAGGACGCGGACCGGGGACCGAGCTCAAGTTTGTATCCTCAAGCTCTGCTTTGCTGCGAGGGTATTTAAGCAACTATAGCTTGGGTGGGTATTCACGGTATGTAAGCAACTCTGGTTTCATATTTGCACAATTAACAAACTCGACAGGAGCTGTCACGAGTCTTAAGCATTTGGTGGGACCCATGCGTTGGCAGCGTCAAAGGCAGACGGCCTCGGCGGCGGGTCAGAGACAGAGTTGAGGTGCTCTGGGGGATGAGGTGCGTGAAAATACTGTACCAAGATCAATAAAAGAAATGCCATTTGAACCTCGATTTTTCACGCACCTGTAGATGCCGCGGACTGAAGATCAAGCCCATGCTCGTATCGGCAACAGCTTCACCTCCTGCCATCATCGGCTGCAGATGTAAACTTGTTAGATCATTGCCACGATATGCATGCAATGCACATAAACAGGTTCGCGTCGGGCCGCTACAGCCGTGCACCCCAACCCGTCTCAAACGTACAAACAGGCTGCCTGATCACTGACCGGTCAAAAAAATCAATCCATCCGGACGCCTCAAACTGGCCTCAACCGTTCGGACTGTCCGGCGCCCCTCATATCTCAGCCCAAATGTAGTGCAGATATAGGGAGGCCCGGGCGCGGCCGGACACGTCCGCCACATCAGTCCGGCCCATCCGACCCCACTTCGTCCCCACAAAAACCCCTAATTCAGAAACTCTAACTCGGTTCACTCCGCTCTCGCTCCGTCTCTTATTCTCCCCCTACTCCGATGTCTTCAATTCCGATCCACTCCGACGACTCCGGTGACCATGTCGAGCGCAGGGAAGCCGCTCTGACTCTCACATCGATGTGGACGAGGAGCTGGCCCTTCGCATTGCCCTGGAGAGGTCCAAGGTGGACACAAGGGGGGGGGGGGGGTGGCAGTTTCGTATATGCCGCCTCGCCTCTTCCCCGCCGGCACATCGCGCACGCCGGAGCCGGCCCCTCCCGGGCCACATGCACTCCGCAAGGACTGCGTAGTTCACGCCGCCCTCACCCCGTCTGTTGTCCTATATTAGGAGGTGCATTTCACGTCGGCATGCTGGTGATGGGCCGGGTCGAAGACCCACTAATGATAGACAAGTGGACCATGCTAGCCCTGATGAAGATATCCTGAAGGGTTGACATACACTTCAAGCGTGTTTTGAATAGTTGGCTTGTTTATCTCAACGTTGTAATCGACCATGTGTAAACCCTAGGCCTCTTACGTCTATATAAGCCATGAGGTTTAGTCCATGCATGCGCATTCACCTTTGCAAGGTTTTAGAGCTTAGATAAACTCATACGATCTCGAGATAGATCAGTCTGTACTTTGTACCCATCATAATAAATATATAAGAAGCATGACGTAGGGTTTTACCTTATCAAGAGGGCCTGAACCTGGGTAAAACATCGTGTCCCTACTCTCCCTGTTACCATCTAGCTCTGATCATCAAGCTTGGGAGCACCAACCCGAGATCCACCAGTTTTAGCACCGACATTGGTGGCCCATGCAGGTCCCGCCAGGTGATCACGAGAGCTCGATGCCAGATCTTCGGATCAACAACAACATCGGTTGTGGGGATACCTTTGTGCCCCGGTCAGCTCTTCGCTTTCGGCAACATCAAGTTGCACGCCGACCCCGTTAGCCATCTCGGCTAGGTGAAGAATTTGACCCCAGGCCAAGCCCTTCGGTTTGGCAATATGGAATACGCCGCGGACGCTCGCGGCGAGCTTGTCTTCTTGGGATGGGTTTCAAACCAGCTCAAGGATTCTTCGGACGTCATCGCCCACGGACCGGATTCGATCTCGGAAAGGGCCCCATGACGAGATCAACTCCCCGGGCTTGGCTTCAAGATCGGATCCAGACTTTACCCCGCCGCCTCAAGCGTCAAGCCCCCCCACCCCCACCCCCACCCCACCCCGTCGAGGTTTCCGAGGTAGCATTATGTTGCACTTCGGCTGGTTTGCAGGTCGGTTCCGTCTACCGTCAAGAGATGGGCGAGGCAAAACTCTCTGCTCTAAACGAGATGTTAAACAGGATCCACGATCTCAACCTCTAGGATGGTCAGACCTCGGTCTACAATAAGATCAAAGGTGAGCCCAAGGGCATGGAAAATTTCGTCCTGCCCGCCACCCATGAAGTCGCTACTGTCAAAGATCTAACCAACGTACCATACCACACTGAGGAAGTCCTGGACTAGGTGGTCCTCAGGCGTCCGGGCTATATGATATGGGCCGGACTAATGGGTCGTGAAGATATGAGATCGAAGACCTTCCCCCGTGTTTGGATGGGACTCTCCTTTGCGTGGATGGCAAGCTTGGCGTTTGGATCATGCATCTTCCTTTCTCTGTAAACCGACTTTGTACAACCCTAGGTCCCTCCGGTGTCTATATAAACTGGAGGGTTTAGTCCATAGAGGCAATCATAATCATACAGGCTAGACATCTAGGGTTTAGCCATTACAATCTCGAGGTAGATCAACTCTTATAACCCCTATACTCATCAAAATCAATCAAGTAGGAAGTAGGGCCGAGGTTAAGGATGTTAACATGCTGTACCCGCCTCATGTCCAAAGAGCACCAACACGGGCCACTCGTAGCCTCACATCCAATCTACTTCGACAGAAGGGGAGGTCGGATTTTCCGATCATACGTAACATGCCGACAAGTTTGGAGGGACTCCATTACGGATAGGCGGCTGCATTGATAGTCCATCCCATTGTGGATGGTTTTCACTTGACCCGTGTCGTGATGGACTGCGACAATAGCTCAAACTTGCTCTATGCGGACAAAATCAGGGAGATGCACATCAAACCCATAAGAATAAGATCGAGCAGCGCCATAATAACAGGCTTTACGGCAGGAGCCTAGATCCGAAGCATTGGCAATATTACGCTAGACATAGTATTTGGCACGCTCGAACATTACCGATGGGGAGGTTTAATCTTTGAGATAGCACCCTTTCATAGTTGTCATCAAGCACTACTAGGGCGGCCTGCCTTTGCTCGCTTTCATGTCCTATGGGCCCAAAGCCATAATTACAATAAACGGAAAGGCGGCGTCTTTCGCCCCAGAGGAAGAACGGGCCACTGCCTCGGTAGCCGAGGCACGAGTCGCCAGAGCATATTGAATTCATGCTCCAGCCAGTTACTCCAAAAGTCTGAACTGATGAAGGGAGGTGGGCAATATATTTCAACACTCTCCCTCACATCTAGGCTATTTTAATCCTTAGACGTGGGATCGGTGTAGGCCGTGTTAGAAGTATAATTATGTTTAAGTTAGAGATTAGGAGTTAGAGATAGGATTGGTTTATGACTTGTCCCCTATTTGAAGTCTCTCTCTCATATTGTATTCTATATATATCCCACACCTTGGTCTGATCAATACAACAACAAAAATATTCAGCCATCCAATAGTTTTCACATGGTATCAGAGCCAAGGGGTCTTGAGTTCAAGACCCTGCCAACGCAGTATTAAATAAAACGATTCTGCGGCCTACATCGATCCCATGTCTAAGGACTAAAATAGCCTAGACGTGAGGGGGAGTGTTGAAGTATATTGCCCACCTCCCTCCATCAGTTCGGACTTTTGGATGAGTTGGCTGGAGCATGAATTCAGAATCGTTTTATTTAATACTGCGTTGGTAGGGTCTTGAACTCAAGACCTCTTGGCTTTGATATCATATTGAATTCATGCTCCAGCCAGTTACTCCAAAAGTCCGAACTGATGGAGGGAGGTGGGCAATATACTTCAACAGAGCACAGATAACTGAGGATGCTGCAGGTGATCGAACCGCATCAAGCGCCCCCATGAGTGCAACACGCCCATAAAGCCCCCGATTTGTCTTTGATTTATGGGAAAACATATGTCTAGACCGCTCGACGGACTGATGGGGTACTGCGTTGATGACAAAATGGGCCCTGACTGGTACGTGGACCGATGGGATACTGTGTTGGATGGCAAAATGGGTTCGAACAATTTGGTCCAGATTGATGCGGGCAGTTTGAGGGTCCTTGCTGAAGATGCCTTATACTCCAAGGTTCGTGGGAAAAAAACCAGGCAAGAAAAGATAAAAGAACTATATCAGCGCCATTTTTCGTTCCTGAGGTGGCAGCAGCACCCCAAGTTCACAGCCGAAATGGTCAAAAGAGTAGAAAGAGCGGCAATCAAAACTGCCGTCCCTGTCAAAATAAAAATCAAACCCCGCCAGAGCAAAGCACAAACCACAACCCCGCCACACACGAGCAAAGCAAGTATCTTCCCTGCACAACCTCCGCTTCTCAGAGTTGCTGTCGTCCATTAAAAAAAAGTTGCTGCCGTCGCTGTCCAAACTCAAAATTACACGCCGCAAGTACTCCCTCAAGAACCCCCGCGGCGGGAACGAGAACTCCGACTCCTCCGCCATTGTTTCTTTGCGATTTTCAGTCGCTCGAGCTTCAAATCGCGTCTTCTCCGGCAGGGCGTGCTGTTGTCGGCTGTCTGCTCCCACTGCTAAACTACAGCTGCAGAAGAAGAACCACGGGTATGTCACTTACAGATCCTTTTCCCGAATGGTAAATTAAACCTTGAATTGTAGTAGCTGCGATTTTTTTTGGAAATGGAGGCTTGCCCCCGGCCTCTGCATCGGAACGATGCATGCAGCCATCTGCTAACTACTACATCTGCTAAAGAAGGCGGCGATCAAAACACCTGCAGGAAATGGAGGCAGGAGCGTTCGTTGTCGGCAGTATGATCATGAACTCCATCGTGAACTTCGCCATTCTCGGGCTCTGCATCCAACAGACGTAAGATAAATAAATTTTGGCGAACATGATTTAATTCACGAGTTGTCCATAGCTTATATGCTCGTTCCGGCTGATGTCCATGTGTACATCCTTGAGGTAGTTACATCATATTTACTTAATTTCTCTCAGGTTCATGTATTCAGCGCGTAATGATGCCGGCGAGTTATTCTTCGACAATTTCTCGCTGGTGGCAAAATCGGTCAGCTGTTTCAAGATGTTTATCACATTGCATCATCTTGTTCAAACCAAGGGATCTGAGATGCTTGCGCAGGTGTGCTTGCTGGCCTTCTTCCTTCACATGTATGCTATCACGACTCATCTCAACATGAATCGCGGAGCTTGGGCCAGGACAAGGGTAAGGCATACCAGATTACCAGTACGTTTTCAGTTATGAACCACCTAGTTATGGCACTAAGGAAGGCGTTCTCTTCTAGTAAATATCTAAAAGAAGAAAAGAAATAGCCTTGGCATTGAATCAAATTCTTATGAACGGATAAACTTGAATGTTCCTGGGATTTTGAACTTTAGCTGACATGCTAAAACTTTATGCACCGTCGGAGGCCCAAACTTTTGCTCTGACACAGAACATGCTAGCTACATGGAGTAGTTTCCGTTGTGACCCTGACATCAGGTAGTCATATTCCTCTGTTACAATTACCACAGCACGTGCACAATCATAAGTACATATATTGACAGTGTGCCACACCGGTGAATGCATCTCCAAGGAAAAGTTCATCGGAAATACAAAACATCTCCAAGGAAAATTTTCAAGTCAATGTGATGCATTAGCAACAGAGTTTAGCATTCACCGCAAAAGAAAAACAGAATTTAGCATTCACCGAGGAAAAAACAGAGTTTAGGCATATCCTCTATTACTGTTATCATGGCACAAGCAGAATATGAAAATATATTGACAGTAGATGACTCTAATTCTACCTTTGCAACAAGGAAGGAGATAATTTAATGCATTAGCAACACAATTTCGCATTCACCACAAAAGAAAAAAACAGAGTTTAGCATTCACCAAGAAAAAAACAGAGTTTAGGCATATCCTCTTACTGTTATCATGGCACAAGCCGAATCTGAAAATATATTGACAGTAGATGACTCTAATTCTAACTTTGCAACAAGGAAGGCGATAATTTAATGCATTAGCAACAGAGTTTAGCATTCACCGGAAAAGAAAAAACAGAGTTTAGCATTCACGGATGAAAAAACAGAGATTAGGCATATCCTCTATTACTGTTAAGATGGCACAAGCAGAATTTGAAAATATTTTGATAGTAGATGACTCTAATTCTACCTTTGCAACAAGGAAGGCGATAATTTAATGCATTAGCAACACAGTTTAGCATTCATCGAGGAAAAACAGAGTTTAGGCATATCCTCTATTACTCTTATCATGGCACAATCAGAATCTGAAAATATATTAATAGTAGATGACTCTAATTCTACCTTCGCAACAAGGAAGGCGATAATTAAATGCATTAGCAACAGAGTTTAGTATTCACCGCAAAAGAAAAAACAGAGTTTAGCATTCACCGAGGAAAAAACAGAGTTTAGGCATATCCTCTATTACTGTTATCATGGCACAAGCAGAATCTGAAAATATATTGACAGTAGATGACTCTAATTCTACCTTTGCAACAAGGAAGCCGGTAATTTAATGCATTAACAACACAGTTTAGCATTCACCACAAAAGAAAAAACAGAGTTTAGCACTCACCGAGGAAAAAATAGAGTTTAGGCATATCCTCTATTACGGTTATCATGACACAAGCAGAATTTGAAAATATTTTGACAGTAGATGACTCTAATTCTTCCTTTGCGACCAGGAAGGCGATAATTTAATGCATTAGCAACATAGTTTAGCATTTGCCGCAAAAGAAAAAACAGATTTTAGCATTCACCGCAAATAAAAAAACAGAGTTTAGCATTCACCCTCACTTTTACTCTGCAATGTTTTCTTACATATTGTAGGCATGTCAACCTTAATGGCAGCTGGAGTTTTCTTGCTTTGCCGTGGGATGGTAATCCTCAAGGATCACCCTTGGCACATTGCTGCGATCCCCGCAATCATAATTTTTATTGTATTGCTTGAAGCATGCGTGCTCATACACAAGCAGGTAAAAGTTCGATCAAAATTCAAAGCAGAACACATATATTGCTCCTACATGATAACTACAGGATGTGGGAAGTACTGAAACATTTTTACACCCATTCAAACGTGTGACACAGATGAAAGAGGATGGAGGCAATCAAAACTCGCTCCGCGATCTGCAGGTTACAGTGGCCGAGATTCTCATCGCCATCTACCAATTTGTCGATTATGTGGCGAACGCACATAGCCCCTGGGTTGCAGAGAAGATTCTTCATTTGGTAAGGTCCATCCATGGTGGCTAAGTGCCTTCCCTTGTTTGATGAATCAAGAGCCGAAGCATGAACCATTGTTTTACTTTGTGTTCGTAGGTGGGAAACGGGCTTCCCGTGCTGGTCGGAGCTTGCCATGTTGGCTGGGTCGCGTACAAGGCGGGCATCATATCCAAGGTTTTCGAATGGCTCAGGAAGATCCCCCTGGTTCTCACCGGGGAAGAAGGGCAGGTCGCCGGAGGAGCTGTGGCGGTGAGCGATGGAGACGGCGATGCAGAGGGGCAGGTTGAGGAAGAAGGCGTCGGGATGGTGGTGGCGGTGCTGGCTTAGCTGTGCGGATGGATACCGATTTATACATTTCACATGATTTTTGTAGCGATTCTTTGTTGCACTACTGAACACAGACTCAGTGTGTCATCCGGCCATTCTAGGATCGTACATGCACCAGGCGGTGTCAGAATATCATATTTTTGTTTCGGTTACCAGTTATGTATAACTATTGTTGTTATACTCCCTCCGTTCCTCAATACAGTATGTCTTTAGAGATTTCAGTAAGGGACTATGGGGCTGTTTGGTTGGAGGCCTGACGAGACTTGGCTGGCCTGACAACCTCCCTGAGTTGTGTTTGAAGTCTGTTTGGTTGGTGCCTGAAGTTCTGGACATCTCCCTGGCCTGGAGCTTACATGCAGTTCATTAGCCTGGCAAGATCACATGCAGCTTCATTAGCCTGTTTCAGGCCGATGGAATCGGAGGCCTGAGCTCCAGGCACACATTGTTTTCAATTGTTTAACACCTTATGTTGTACTTTCGGTCAACTCAGCCATTCAATGTACCCATTTAATATTTAAGCATTTGTCTCAGGCCAGGCCACCAGCAGGATAGCAACCAAACGCCGCATGTGCGCAGCTGCCTAGCAGGCAAGAATCCATCTTTTCCCATCGGCCTGTCAGGCACGAAATTGGTCAGGCACGGAGCTCAGGGCATGAACCAAACAGCCCCTATATACGAAGGCAGAATGAGTGTCTTTAGAGATTTCAGCCCGGGCGTTTGAGGATGGTTCGAGACACTCGGCTGGGTTGATTTTGTGTGTGACCGGTCAGTCCATTCGTCCGTTTGAGATGGATTTGGGGTGCCTGGCTTTAGATGCTCTATAATCACATCCGGAGTTCCGACCACGGCGACATTGAGACAAGTGGGCAGCAACACCCCAAGTTCACAGCCGAGACGCTCAAAACGGCAGGCCCCGCTTTTCTGTCCAAACTCCAAATCAACCCCACCGGCCACAGAGTAAAGCAAGTAAAGTTCTAGCCAAACCGTTTTTCGTTTCGTTTCGTTTGTGAGATGACATCAACGTAAGTCCAGCGCTTGCATATTGTGTTCGACAAAAAAGGTCAAAGTTCACAGCCGAGACGGTCAAAACGGCAGGCCCCGCTTTTCGGCTTAAACTCACTGGCCACATAGCAAAGCAAGTAACCACAACCCCGCGGTTCGTGTACACTCCTCCGCCATTGTTTCTTAGCAATTTTTAGTCGCTCGAGCTTCAAATTGCGTGTTCTCCGGCAGGGCGTGCTGCTCTCCCACTGCTAACTGTACAATTGGAGAAGAAGGTTTCCATTGCCGATACCATCATCTGCAGAATAACCACGGGTATGTCACTTATAGACCATTTTCCTCTTTCCCGAATGGTGAATTTAACCTTGATTTGTAGTAGCTGCGATATATTATATTGTTGTTGTTCTCCATTCATCTGTCGGATTAGACCTTTTTTCCAGCCGATCGTGGAAAGAAAACCCGCCGCAGCAGTTAAATGCCGACGTCATGGGTCGTCCCCGTCGAGGGCCTCGAACGTTGCCATTTTTGTTTCCCATTCAAGCTTCAAATCTTGTGTTCTGCGGCAGGTCGCGATGTTCTCCCTTGTCTGCTCCAACTTCTAACTACATCTGCAGAAGAAGAAGGCAATCAAAATACTTGCAGGACATGGCGGCTCGAGCTTTCGCTGTCGGCCGTATGATCATGAACAACATCGTGAACTTCACTGTTGTCGTGCTCTGCATCCAACAGACGTAAGACAAAGAAATGTTCGTAAACGGGTTTTAATTCACGAGTTTCCTTGAGGTAGTTATAGCTTATTTCCTTAATTTTTTTCTGGTTCATGTATTCCGTGCGTAATGATGCCGGCGAGTTATTCTTCGACAATTTCTCGCTGGTGGCAAAATCGGTGAGCTGTTTCAAGATGTTCATCACAGCGTATCATACTGTTCAAACCAAGGGATCTGATATGTTTGCGCTGGTGTGTTTGCTGGCCTTCTTCCTTCACCTGTATGCTATCACGACTCATCTCAACATGAATCGCAGAGCTTGGGCAAGGACCACGGTAAGGTCTACTGAATCTATCCTCACCCTCCATGCAACAAAGCATACCAGTACGTTCTCATTTGTGAATTACAGTACTTAGTTGTGACACCAAGGAAGGTGTTGTTCTCTTTCAATTAAATATCAAAATGAAAAATCTTAGCCTTGGCATTGAATCACCTTTCCTATGAGATGATAAACTTGAAGTTTTTTGGATTTCGACATTTGGCTGAGATGCTAAAACTTTATACACCATTGGAGGCCCAAACTTCTGCTCTGAGAAACAAAACATGCTAGCTGCATTGAGTAGCTTTCATTTTGACCCTCATATTAGATAGTCATAGTCCTCTGTTACAGTTATCATAGCACGAAAAGAGTTTCTACGTATATATGTTGCCATTGATGAATGCTAAACTCTGTTGCTAATACTCTCCGTTGGCTTTTAATCTTGCAAGAAGGAAGGTGATAAATTTTCAAGTCAATGTAATGCATTAGCAACAGAGTTTAGCATTCACCGGGGAAAAACAGAGTTTAGCATTGAATACATCCCCAAGTGTTTACTCATAGTCCTCTGTTACAGTTATCATAGCACGAGCAGAAATTGTACACATACTGAAAGTGGTGAATGCTAAACTCTGTTGCCAATGCTCTCCGTTGGCTTTTAATCAACCTTTGCAAGAAGAAAGGTGATATATTTTCAAGTCAATGTAATACATTAGCAACAAAGTTTAGCATTCATCGTCGGAAAAACAGAGTTTAGCATTGAATACATTCCCAAGTTTTTACTCATAGTCCCCTGTTATAGTTATCATAGCACGAGCAGAAATTGTATACATACTGAAAGTGGTGAATGCTAAACTGTGTTGCTAATGCTCTCCGTTAGCTTTTAATCTACCTTTGCAAGAAGGAAGGTGATAAATTTTCAAGTCAATGTAATGCATTAGCAACAGAGTTTAGCATTCACGAAGGAAAAAAACCCAGAGTTTAGCATTGAATACATCCCCAAGTGTTTACTCATAGTCCTCTGTTACAGTTATCATAGCACGAGCAGAAATTGTACACATATTGAAAGTGGTGAATGCTAAACTCTGTTGCTAATGCTCTCCGTTGGCTTTTAATCTACCTTTGCAAGTAGGAAGGTGATAAATTTTCAAGTCAATGTAATGCATTAGCAACAGAGTTTGCATTAGCGACATAGTTTAGCATTCATCCGGGAAAAAAACAGAGTTTAGGATTGAATACATCCCCAAGTGTTTACTCATAGTCCCTTGTTACACTTATCATAGCACAAGCAGAAATTGTACAGATACTGAAAGTGGTGAATGCTAAACTCTGTTGCTAATGCTCTCGGTTGGCTTTTATTCTACCAAGGAAGGTTATAAATTTTCAAGTCAATGTAATGCATTAGCAACAGAGTTTAGCATTCACCAGGGAAAAATAGAGTTTAGTATTGAATACGTCCCCAAGTGTTTACTCATAGTCCTCTGTTACAATTATCATAACACGAGTTGAATTTGAAAATATATTGACAGTGGATGACTTTTATTCTTCCTTTGCAACAAGGAGGGATAAACTTATAAGTTAATTTAATGCATTAGCAACAGAGTCTAGCATTCGCCGCAAAAGAAAAACAGAGTTTAGCATTCACCGCAAACAGAAACAGTGTTTAGCATTCACCGCAAAAGAGAAAAATAGAGTTTAGCATTGAATACATCCGCAAGTGTTTGAACAGTAATTTGCCTAGCAAACTCACTAGTACTCTACTTCGTTTTCTTACAGATCGTAGGCATGGCAACCATAATGGCAGCTGGTGTTTTCTTACTTTGCCGTGGGATGATAATCCACAAGGATCATTGACGGTGTCCTGGACTAGGGGGTACTCACCACGTCATCTCCCGATCAGTTGGATTGGGCCGAGGACCCCCATGGCCGTATACTTATGGGCCAGTCCGGACAGCTGCCGCATACAAGGAAGAATCCACAAGACTTGGCGATCAAGACAAGGACTCCTCCCCCACCGGCGTATTCGGCTAGGACTCATGTTATCCTAGGCCTCTGGTGCATTATATAAACCGAGGCCAGGCTAGTCGATAGATATATACAACAATCATACCATAGGCTAGCTTCTAGGGTTTAGCCTCCTTGATCTCGTGGTAGATCCACTCTTGTACTACCCATATCATCAATATCAATCAAGCAGGAGTAGGGTTTTACCTGCATCGAGAGGGCCCGAACCTGGGTAAAAACATCGTGTCCCTTGTCTCCTGTTACCATCCGCCTAGACGCACAGTTCGGGACCCCCTACCCGAGATCCGCTGGTTTTGACACCGACATTGGTGCTTTCATTGAGAGTTCCGCTGTGTGATCGATAGAAGGATCGATGGCTCGCCTGCAGATCAACTGCGACTTCGGCATCTTCGTCACCAGCTCGACTGGTCACCTTGGTTCGACCAAGAATTGCGCCCCGTGTTCGGATCACCATATTCGGACGAGGGCCTTCATCAAACATCAGTTCCGATCTCTATCAAGATCACGGAGGAATCATCCATGGAGCTCGGGGGCTCAACGTCAACATTGCCCTCAAGCGACCGTGCTGTTTTTCTGGACAGCGAACTCGTATCTGCTGCCACCACCTCTTCGAGTATCGCTTTGACGATCTCTTTGGTGGAATTGTGCGGAATTGAGTCTACAACAACCCAGGAAAATTTCGTCGAGTTCCGATGGAGGAATCTCTGGCAATCCACGATATACCGGAGCACTGTCAAATCTGGATGGGAATTTGGATGTGTTTAGGGCGTGGTGTCCAGCTTCTAGCTCGGACGTCCTTTGAAAGATCCAACCGTTGATCGGCTGCGGAATTCCTATATCTACCTCCCCACCAAATTTCAGCTCGATCCAACGTCCAAACTCCGGGAACCTTCCGATTAGTGCATCACTTTTCGGATCTGTTTTCTGCGCGAGAACGAATCCGACCCGTATTCATCTTTTTTATGAACGGGATTTCGGACATCCTTTTTGAAGGAAGTTTTGTATGGGATATTGTGTATTATTCCCGAACACATCCCACTAACTTTAAGATCTTTTGAACATGATCTTCAGCATCATGTTGGTGTCAAACCAGTCCGGCAATATTGCTCCACGGCTGCCGACCTGCGCTAGACACGTCGTCACTTTGTTGAGCCAAGCTCAACTTCTTCGGATCATCATCTCGGCAAGCCGAACAAGAGTCCGGCATCGCGAAGGACAAATCATCACCAACATCGCCGCCCCACGGATTACATGGAGCGGGCATACCGGCATCGCCGCACAGTCGCTTCATCAAGCCGGCATCGACCACGTCACGACCTGCATCGGTAGGGCTGCACTATTGCTTCTTCAAGCTAGTGTCCATCACGCCGACCTACTTCGACATCTCGGCTGGACTGGGGGCTTCGCCATCTCTTCATCAACCTACTCCGGACACTTCGGCGTCACTAGTCGACCAGCTCCGTCACGTTAGCTCGGCCGAGGGCTTTGCCTCGGCGAGCCAACCTTTACCAGCATTACCATGCCGTCGTTTTATCGCCCATCAAGCAATGGGTGTGCGGAGCGAATCCCAATTTTGGGAATCACCTTCCTTCGGATTGCTACAACAAATAAACCAGGTCTATTAAATGGTGGCCGCATTCACGACAGTCGCATGGTGGTTCGGTCAGTTTCCGTACATAGTCCGGCGAACGCCGCATCCGGAGCTCGGACCGACCTGCGAATTCAGGCTTTGCCACGCCTTTACCGCATCACGCCGATGCCCTGCATCGACATTGACTTCGGCGCCAGGCCATATTTCTTTTATTACTCACTTTGCATAAATTATTCATTATGCAACGATTTTTTTATTATCATTATTACTATTATCTCCCGTTTGCACTATTTTTTGTGCACAGGAAAATGATCCGGAGACTTCGGCGTCACTCTGCCGGTCTGCATCGACCGTGCTATGTCACCACTTCGGCGTGTCGAGCTCTCCGCTCTGCCACCTCAGGACCGCCTTGGGGGATAGAACCTTGTCCCGCATCAAGCTCAGACTGCGAACACATTAACCAGCTAAGTCGCTTTCATGCTCAAAGCTTTAATTTCTAACTTGTGTTCGGTTCGACCAAGCGTTATACTTTTTTGGAAAAAAAAGTTGCTTGTAAATTTTTTTCTTGTCCATACTTTGTTCACACATACTTGACACGCTACTCGCGCTCATTATACCTGGGGCTTCTTTAACAGAAGCTTATTAATACGGGCTTTATGCCCAACACATGTGTCACACTTCCGCATGTACCTTTTATTCACCATTATATGCATCGATATGACTTAAGTTTTGGCCAAGCTGGGTTGCCTGGCTCCTGTGCTTACCCCTACATTCCCGATTGTTAGGCTAGGTGGTAAAAGGAGCACCTCTGCAATTGTTACTGCCGGGTCAGCCGGATGTGTACCTCAGACTGGGTGAAGCCGAAAGCTAGCATTTTTAAGGGAATACTCGGTCGGTGAACTAAAAGATGATTTCTTACCTATTTATTTACCTGCCCTCAGATGTTTTTCTGCTCTTTTCGTAGTCCGGACATGCACTTTAGTGCATGCCTCCCAGGGAAAGGAACCCTAACGGAACTATTCTCCCTGGAAGATGTTTCTTACTAACCATGTAATATAACATAACTAGTTGGGCACTTGTCTGATAAAGCACTAATGACCCCTACGCCTGGTCTCCACGCATGCCCCGGTTTTTATAACCGCGAGGGTATTCGTACACACTCCGGACTATTGGGTCCAGAGGTTGAAGCGAAAAGGTCCGCTACGACAAACGATCAACAATCCGGCTAGAAGACATTCTACATGTCACCTTACATTATATAGTCAACTTTTACCCAAGTCACTTGGGGGCTCTTATGTTTATTTGAGTCGTTTCATACTAAGTGTTTTTCTTCTTAGTCGTTGCAAAGTTATTATTATTTATCATTCCTTTTTTCGACACGAGTGTGCAGTCACTAGCCGGGGAGCCTAATTTCTCTCTCAAAAGCCGCTAGAGTTTAGTTTGCTAAACTGGCCTGATGAGAAGTACTCCGCCCTCGGGATAGGAGGTTGAAGCCGTAGGCTGACCCGCTCGAAGTCTTGAGATAGGATGTATCATGTTAAATCACGACAGAAGCACTTCTTTTTTCTAAGACCAATTTTAGGGTTGGCACCGAACACTTGAAATTGTTCGGACTTCATGTTTTTACTGACGTTTCTTGGTTTTCCAAGCTTTTTGGCACTTTTAAACTATTTGTGCTTTTTCAGCACAAGTCTCGCAGTGCAATGCCGGACACCTTTATAGATTCGGCAAAAATATTCTCGGATATTGCTATATATGCATCGGTTTCGAATTGTGTCTTCGGTCAATAGTTGGGTTGCCCGGCTCCTGCACTTGCTTCCTACGTTCCGCTTTTTTCGGCTAGGCGTGCAAATGGAGAACCACTGCGATCGTGCTTCCAGCTCACACGGTTAAGCACCTCAGTGGAGAAAGCCGAAAACTGACTGTCACAATAAGCGTAAACTGGTCAGTGATCCGATGACTGTGTTAAATAACAGTCCGTTCATAACATTGGCCGAAGTGTTTACAGCTTGACCTCGACTGTCGCCGAACACTACCGGGGACTATTAACTAGCCTCCCAAACTAAATCCTCGATATTTCGCTCTTACATTGGAGCTAAGGTTTTATGATCATGCTTAGCATGACAACCCAAAGAAAGGAACCGATAGCGGGACTATTTTCTTTGGAAGACATTTCTTCTGTTAAACAGTAATATAAAATATCTCTCCGTGTACCTTAGTTTATAAAACCGTATGGCCAGATTGCCTTGTTTGTCGTAAATCTTTGCCCTCATAAAGGCTTTATAAAGTAAGACAAACACTCCTCGGCTACTGGCCGAGGAGGTGGAAGCCGATGGTCGGACAACAAAGTTTTGTACAATGCGGATCCGAGCATTAAATGACGTAAAGTACTTGGATACATAGAGTCATTACACACAATTTGTGATTTTACTATGGATATCGATCCTTAATTCGGCCACCCGTGCCCGCATTAAGGCTCGGGGGCTACTGGGCTTCGGGCTTATTATCTAAACATATTAAAGGGGCACATTGATCTCCTGATCTGGCGTTGCCACCCGACCAGTGTCTCGGGGGCTACTGCATTGCTTGTCCAATGCAGAAAATTTTAAGTGCAATATAGTTTCCGAGGAGATTTTGATCCTCAGGTTGGTCGGCCGCACCCAACCTGAGTCTCGAGGACTGAGCACGCCGCTTTTTGTGTCCCGAAGTATTCTGCCGAGCTAGGACTTGATCCTCAGACCGATTTTGCAAATCAACCTGAGTCTCAGCAGCTATGGGGATCAGCGGTCTTATGTCATCCTTCATGGGCATCTCGGGTTTTAGACCGATACCCACCTTGAGGGCTACTGGCTATGTATCTCGGCAGAGAATAAATTGCACCAACAAAAAATATTGACAAAAATCGGCCCACATTCGGGGTGGTGCACCACCTCAGAAGCAGTCCGGCATAAAGCTCGGGCGCTAGTGGCTGGCTCCATAGAGGGCATTTCCAGCATTAAGCTCGGCTAAACTCCTTCAAACTTCTTTGAGCCAAGGTGATTTACGACACCTCGGATACAGTCCGGCGTTGGAGCTCGGATACATAGTCCGGCGTTGGAGCTCGGATAGATAGTCCAGCGTTAGAGCTGGGAAGCAGTCCGGCATTGGTGCCCGGCTGCAAAAAACACCTCGAATGCAGTCCGGCATTAGAGCTCGGACGCAAGAGGGAACTGCCTTCCAGGAACAACTTCAAACCTGAGGTGTGGTATAAAAATAACAAGGCATTGATAAAGGCCGGAAACTTAAAGGGGCTCCTCGGATACCCGACGTGTAAACCCGTCGAATGCATTTCGGCGATCCTCAAGATCGAAGATAAAGAAGATTTGTTGAACCAGTTTTCAAGACCGGCAACCGAAGATGAAGAACGGTTCGGAAGAATCGAGGAGCGTCCCTAACTTGAAGACCGGTTCAGGGGGCTATTGACGGTGTCCTGGACTAGGGGGTACTCACCACGTCATCTCCCGATCAGTTGGATTGGGCCGAGGACCCCCATGGCCGTATACTCATGGGCCAATCCGGACAGCTGCCGCATACAAGGAAGAATCCACAAGACTTGGCGATCAAGACAAGGACTCCTCCCCCACTGGCGTATTCGGCTAGGACTCATGTTATCCTAGGCCTCTGGTGCATTATATAAACCGAGGCCAGGCTAGTCGATAGATATATACAACAATCATACCATAGGCTAGCTTCTAGGGTTTAGCCTCCTTGATCTCGTGGTAGATCCACTCTTGTACTACCCATATCATCAACATGAATCAAGCAGGAGTAGGGTTTTACCTCCATCGAGAGGGCCCGAACCTGGGTAAAAACATCATGTCCCTTGTCTCCTGTTACCATCCGCCTAGACGCACAGTTCGGGACCCCCTACCCGAGATCCGCCGGTTTTGACACCGACAATCACCCTTGGCACACTGCTGCGATCCCCGCAATCATAACTTTTGCTGTGTTGCTTGAAGCATGTGTGCTCATACACAAGCAGGTAAAATCCGGTGCAAAACAACGTTCTGGGGGCCTGCTTGGGACCTTTTTTACCCGCCGGTGCTAAAATAAGGTGCTTGGGGAGCGTCCTGGGGGCCCTAGTGGAGATGCTCTAAGTGGTAACCATGGAGCAGACCCCCGTCGCTGTTGTGGTCGAATGTCTTTTTCGCGATTTTCAGTCGCTGTTGCTTGCTTCCTCCTCCCTGCAGTTAATTGTCAGCCTTGAATTGTACCTGCGATGGATCATATTGTTCTTCTCCATTAATCTGTGTTGAGTAAATAAGCAATTTTTTATAGGTAAATCACTAGCATGGCATTGACTAAATTAACGACATACTGATTCTGATCTAAACATGCACCTACTAAGCAAACAGTAGACACATCCACATATACTGCCAATACGAAAATAAACATGAGCGGGATAAACGAGTTATACCCTCCGATGGGCCAGGCAGAAACCGCGGCGGCAGTGGCGCAGCAGCGGCGTCCTCAACAACCTTCTTGTCGGCTTCAACTTTCTCGGCAGCGGCACGTTCGGCGTCGGTGGACATGGTGATGATGAGGGCGACGCGGACGTAGAGGAAGTAGACGAACAACGAGTAGTCGCGTAGTCGCTTCCCAAAAACCTATTCGCCCCTCTCCCGTACAGGAACCGGAGGGGCGGGGTTTTGGAGACTTGCTCTCCCGTCGACCGTGTACACGGCGGACGGTAAGGAGTCACCGGCGGCAGCAACAGCAAAGGAACGACGGTGTACGATTCGACGTCTCAGATCGTGGCCCAGTTGTCAGAAACTCTCCGTTAGCGACTGGCAAAAATAAGCGCATAGGTGTGAGCTCGGCTCATTGTCACGTCGGGACGAGGCGAGCGGCGGAGGAGGATTGCGCGAGGGCCTATTCTGTTATCAAGCTCCAATAGCATGTAGAAGAGAAACCCTTATAAGGAGGTCTAACTCCTCTCCAAATTTCGGGGTGGGACAAAATTCCTACTACACCTAGTGCCAATAAAAACCCACATGGGCCCTTAGATATTTTTCAGAAATTCCTATATGGGCCTAAAGCTCATCTCAAATTTCAGCAATCTGTCCGATAAGACTTTTTTTTGAAAGGAACATACAACATTCCATTAATTAACTTGACACGCTGCGCATATCGCCAGCTACAACTTCTGTTACAAACTCTGGGAATTGGTCCAGCCAGGTTTCTAGACAACCATTCCCCATACACGCACCATGCGCAACTAAAGTGTGCGCCGCTTGGTTACAGTCTCTACTACAATATTCAACAGCTACAACATTTAAGCTCACACGCATTTGAAATTTAACATCCTGGAACAATGAGGCTAACTCTGAGAGATCATACTCTGTGGTAGTGATAGCCTGTTTTAGTACCATTGAATCTGTCTCGAACATCACCTGATGGCACCCCATCTGAACAGCTATATTAGTTGCTTGTTGTAGTGCTGAAGTTTTTTTTATCCGATGAGACATTTTTTTATCCGATGGTGGAAAGAAAAAATACGTACACCTTTCCATCGCTGGCCGACGCGGCCGGATCAAGTGCTCCCCGGGGGGTCTGGGATGGGAGAGGCGTGCGAGGGCGGGGCTTGCTTGCCCGGAAGTCCACGGCCGGTTTTGACCGGGGCCCGCTTCTCGACCCGGCGCACTGCAAGCACACGACCCCCGCCCTCCTTGGACGCGCCTCCCATCCCAGACCCCCTGGGGCGAACTCGTCTGGCACTGTTTCTTCGCCATTCTCAGCCGCTCAAGCTTCAAATCGCGTGTTCTGCAGCAGGCCCTGTTGTTCTTGGTTGTCTGCTCCCACTGCTGCCTACAAGGTTTCTATTGCCGAACATCACCTGCACAAGAACCACTGGTATGCTAGTTACGACCCTTTTTTCCGAATGGTAGATTTAGCCTTGAATTGCAGCTGCGATGGTTCATATTGTTGTTCTCCATTCATCTGTCGGATGAGACCTTTTTTTTCATCCGATGGTGGAAAGAAACCCTCGTCAGCAGTAAATGCTGAAGCCATGGAGTGTCATGTGGCCGCCGAGCGACTGGGACGTCGTCATCTTTTGTTTCCCGTTCTAGCTTCAAATCGAGCGTTCGCTCTGCTCTCCGTTGCTGCCTTTACCTTGCCCGCACTTTTTGTTCGCCATCTTAATTTTAGTCTAACTACATCTGCAGAAGAAGGCAATCAAAACAGATGCAGGACATGGCTGCTGGAGCTTTCGCGGTCGGCAGTATGATCATGAACTCCATCGTCAACTTGGCCGCTCTGGCGCTCTGCATCCAACAAACGTAAGATAAAGAAGAGTTTCCCTAGCTTTTATGACCGCTCCGGCTTCTGTGTATGCGTTTATCCTTCAGGCAGTTGCAACATATTTTCTTAATTTCTCTCAGGTTCATGTATTCAGCGCGTAATGATGCCGGCGAGTTATTCTTCGACAATTTCTCGCTGGTGGCAAAATCGGTCAGCTGTTTCAAGATGTTTATCACAGCGTATCATTCTGTTCAAACCAAGGGATCTGAGATGCTTGCGCTGGTGTGTTTGCTGGCCTTCTTCCTTCACCTGTATGCTATCACGACTCATCTCAACATGAATCGCAGAGCTTGGGCCAGGACAAGGGTAAGGCATACCAGATTACCAGTACGTTTTCAATTATGAACCACTTAGTTATGGCACTAAGGAAGGCATACCAGATTACCAGTAAATATCTAAAAGAAAAAAAAATAGCCTTGGCATTGAATCAAATTCTTATGAACTGATAAAATTGAATGTTCCTAGGATTTTGAACTTTAGCTGACATGCTAAAACTTTATGCACCATCGGAAGCCCAAACTTTCTGCTCTGAGAAACAGAACATGCTAGCTACATGGAGTAGCTTCCGTTTTGACCCTGACATCAGGTAGTCATATTCCTCTGTTACAGTTATCATAGCACGAGCACAATCATCGGTACATATATTGACAGTGTGCCACAGTGGTGAATGCATCTCCAAGGAAAAGTTCATCGGAAGTACAAAGCATCTCCAAGGAAAATTTTCAAGTCAATGTGATTCATTAGCAACAGAGTTTAGCATTTACCGCAAAAGAAAAACCAGAGTTTAGCATTCACCGAGGAAAAGCCAGCGTTTAGGCATATCCTCTATTACTGTTATCATGGCACAAGCAGAATCTGAAAATATATTGACAGTAGATGACTCTAATTCTACCTTTGCAACAAGGAAGGCGATAATTTAATGCATTAGCAACACAGTTTAGCATTCACCGCAAAAGAAAAAACAGAGTTTAGCATTCACCGCAAAAGAAAAAACAGAGTTTCGGCATATCCTCTATTACCGTTATCATGGCACAAGCATAATTTGAAAATATTTTGACAGTAGATGACACTAATTCTTCCTTTGCGACCAGGAAGGCGATAATTTAATGCATTAGCAACAGAGTTTAGCATTCGCCGCAAAAGAAAAAAAACAGAGTTTAGCATTCACCCTCACTTTTACTCTGCAACATTTTCTTACAGATTGTAGGCATGGCAACCTTAATGGCAGCTGGAGTTTTCTTGCTTTGCCGTGGGATGGTAATCCCCAAGGATCACTCTTGGCACACCGTTGCGATCCCCGCAATCATAATTATTATTGTATTGCTTGAAGCATGCGTGCTCATACACAAGCAGGTAAAAGTTTGATAAAAGCAGAACACATATACTTGCATGATAACTGCAGGATGTGGGAAGTACTGAAACATTTGTACACCCATTCAAACTTGTTGCACAGATAAAGGAGGATGGAGGCAATCAAAACTTGCTCCGCGATCTGCAGGTTATAGTGGCCGAGATGCTCATCGCCATCTACCAACTCGTCGATTACGTGGGGAACACACATAGCCCCTGGGCTGCAGAGAAGATTCTTCATCTGGTAAGGTCCATCCATGGTGGCTAAGTGCCTTTCCTTGATTCATGAATCAAGGGCCGAAGCATGAACCATTGTTGTACTTTGTGTTCGTAGGTGGGAAACGGGCTGCCCGTGCTGATCGGAGCTTGCCATGTCGGCTGGATCGCGTACAAGGCGGGCATCATATCCAAGGTTGTCGAATGGCTCAGGAAGATCCCCCTGGTTCTCGCCAGGGAAGAAGAGCAGGTTGCCGGAGGAGCTGCAGTGGTGAGCGGTGGAGACGGCGATGCGGAGGGGCAGGTTGGGGAAGAAGGTGTTGAAGGAAATATGCCCTAGAGGCAATAATAAAGTTATTATTTATTTCCTTATATCATGATAAATGTTTATTATTCATGCTAGAATTGTATTAACCGGAAATATAATACATGTGTGAATATATAGACAAACATAGTGTCACTAGTATGCCTCTACTTGACTAGCTTGTTAATCAAAGATGGTTATGTTTCCTAACCATGAACAAAGAGTTGTTATTTGATTAACAAGATCACATCATTAGTTGAATGATCTGATTGACATGATCCATTCCGTTAGCTTAGCACCCGATCGTTTAGTATGTTGCTATTGCTTTCTTCATGACTTATACATGTTCCTATGACTATGAGATTATGCAACTCCCGTTTACCGGAGGAACACTTTGTGTGCTACCAAACATCACAACGTAACTGGGTGATTATAAATGTGCTCTACAGGTGTCTCCAAAGATACTTGTTGGGTTGGCGTATTTCGAGATTAGGATTTATCACTCCGAATGTCGGAGAGGTATCTCTGGGCCCTCTCGGTAATGCACATCACTTAAACCTTGCAAGCATTGCAACTAATGAGTTAGTTGCGAGATGATGTATTACGGAACGAGTAAAGAGACTTGCCGGTAACGAGATTGAACTAGGTATTGGATACCGACGATCGAATCTCGGGCAAGTAACATACCGATGACAAAGGGAACAACGTATGTTGTTATGCGGTCTGACCGATAAAGATCTTCGTAGAATATGTAGGAACCAATATGAGCATCCAGGTCCCGCTATTGGTTATTGACCGCAGACATGTCTCGGTCATGTCTACATTGTTCTCGAACCGTAGGGTCCGCACGCTTAAGGTTTCGATGACAGTTATATTATGAGTTTATGTATTTTGATGTACCGAAGGTTGTTCGGAGTCCCGGATGTGATCACGGACATGACGAGGAGTATCGAAATGGTCAAGACATAAAGATTGATATATTGGACGGATATATTTGGACACCGGAAAGGTTCCGGATGAGATTGGGATTATACCGGAGTTTCGGGAGGTTACCGGACCCCCCGGTAAGTATATGGGCCTTAGTGGAAGGGAGGGAGAAAGAGCAAAGGAGGGGGCGCCCCCCAAGCCCAATCCGAATAGGGAAGGGGGCCGGCCCCCCCTTTCCTTCTTCCCTCCCCTCTCTTCCTTCCCTCTCCTACTCCTAATAGGAAAGGGGGGCCAAACCTACTTGGAGTAGGTTTGCCCCCCCTAGGGCGCGCCTCCCCTCTTGGCCGGCCCCCTCCTCCTCTCCTCCTTTATATACGGGGAGGGGGGCACCCCATAGACACACAAGTTGATCTTCGTGATCGTTGCTTAGCCGTGTGCGGTGCCCCCCTCCACGATATTACATCTCAGTCATATTGTAGCGATGCTTAGGCGAAGCCCTGCGACGGTTGAACATCAAGATCGTCACCACGCCGTCGTGCTGATGGAACTCCTCCTTGAAGCTCTGATGGATCAGAGCCCGGGGTGCGTCGTCGAGCTGTACGTGTGTCAAGAACTCGGAGGTGCCGGAGTAACGGTGCTTGGATCGGTTGGACCGGGAAGACGTACGACTACTTCCTCTACGTTGTGTCAACGCTTCCGCTTCGGTCTACGAGGGTACGTAGACAACATTCTCCCCTCTCGTTGCTATGCATCACCATGATCTTGCGTGTGCGTAGGAAATTTTTTGAAATTACTACGTTCCCCAACAGTGGCATCCGAGCCTAGGTTTTATGGTTTGATGTTATATGCACGAGTAGAACACAAATGAGTTGTGGGCGATATAAGTCATACTGCTTACCAGCATGTCATACTTTGGTTCGGCGGTATTGTTGGATGAAGCGGCCCGGACCGACATTACGCGTACGCTTACGCGAGACTGGTTTTACCGCCGTGCTTTGCACACAGGTGACTAGCGGGTGTCAGTTTCTCCAACTTTAGTTGAACCGAGTGTGGCTACGCCCGGTCCTTGTGAAGGTTAAAACAGCATCAACTTGACAAACTATCGTTGTGGTTTTGATGCGTAGGTGAGATTGGTTCTTGCTTAAGCCCGTAGCAGCCACGTAAAACTTGCAACAACAAAGTAGAGGACGTCTAACTTGTTTTTGTAGGGCATGTTGTGATGTGATATGGCCAAGACGTGATGCTATATTTTACTGTATGAGATGATCATGTTTTGTAACCGAAGTTATCGGCAACTGGCAGGAGCCATATGGTTGTCGCTTTATTGTATGAAATGCAAACGCCCTATAATTGCTTTACTTTATCACTAAGCGGTAGCGATAGTCGTAGAAGCAATAGATGGCGTAAACGACAACGATGCTACGATGGAGATCAAGGTGTCGCGCCGGTGACGATGGTGATCATGACGGTGCTTCGGAGATGGAGATCACAAGCACAAGATGATGATGGCCATATCATATCACTTATATTGATTGCATGTGATGTTTATCCTTTATGCATCTTATCTTGCTTTGATTGACGGTAGCATTTAAAGATGATCTCTCACTAATTATCAAGAAGTGTTCTCCCTGAGTATGCACCGTTGCCAAAGTTCGTCGTGCCCAGACACCACGTGATGATCGGGTGTGATAAGCTCTACGTCCATCTACAACGGGTGCAAGCCAGTTTTGCACACGCGGAATGCTCAGGTTAAACTTGACGAGCCTAGCATATGCAGATATGGCCCCAGAGCACGGAGACCGAAAGGTCGAGCGTGAATCATATAGTAGATATGATCAACATAGTGATGTTCACCATTGAAAACTACTCCATCTCACGTGATGATCGGTTATGGTTTAGTTGATTTGGATCACGTGATCACTTAGATGACTAGACAGATGTCTGTCTAAGTGGGAGTTCTTAAGTAATATGATTAATTGAACTTAAATTTATCATGAACTTAGTCCTGGTAGTATTTTGCAAATTATGTTGTAGATCAATAGCTCGCGTTGTTGCTTTCATATGTTTATTTTGATATGTTCCTAGAGAAAATTGTGTTGAAAAATGTTAGTAGCAATGATGCGGATTGGATCCGTGATCTGAGGTTTATTCTCATTGCTGCACAGAAGAATTATGTCCTGGATGCACCGCTAGGTGACAGACCTATTGCAGGAGCAGATGCAGACGTTATGAACATTTGGCTAGCTCAATATGATGACTACTTGATAGTTTAAGTGCACCATGCTTAACGGCTTAGAATCAGGACTTCAAAGACGTTTTGAACGTCATGGAACATATGAGATGTTCCAGGAGTTGAAGTTAATATTTCAAGCAAATACCCGAGTTGAGAGATATGAAGTCTCCAACAAGTTCTATAGCTAAAAGATGGAGGAGAATCGCTCAACTAGTGAGCATGTGCTCAGATTGTCTAGGTACTACAATCGCTTGAATCAAGTGGGAGTTAATCTTCCAGATAAGATAGTGATTGACAGAATTCTCTAGTCACCATCACCAAGTTAGTAGAACTTCGTGATGAACTATAGTATGCAAGGGATGACAAAAACGATTCCCGAGCTCTTCGTGATGTTGAAATCGACGAAGGTAGAAATCAAGAAAGAGCATCAAGTGTTGATGATTGACAAGACCACTAGTTTCAATAAAAGGGCAAAGGAAAGAAAGGGAAACTTCAAGTAGAATGGCAAACAAGTTGTCACTCCTGTGAAGAAGACCAAAGCTGGACCAAAGCCTGAAACTGAGTGCTTACACTACAAAGGAAATGGTCACTGGAAGCAGAAATGCCCTGAATATTTGGTGGATAAGAAGGATGGCAAAGTGAACAAGGGTATATTTGATATACAGGTTATTGATGTGTGCCTTACTAGTGTTTATAGTAGCCCCTGAGTATTTGATACTTGTTCAGTTGCTAAGATTAGTAACTCGAAACAGGAGTTACAGAATAAACAGAGACTAGTTGAAGGGGAAGTGACGATGGGTGTTGGAAGTAGTTCCAAGATTGATATGATCATCATCGCACACTCCCTATACTTTCGGGATTAGTGTTAAACCTAAATAAATGTTATTTGGCGTTTGCGTTGAGCATGAACATGATTTGATCGTGTTTATTGTGATACGGTTATTCATTTAAAGTTAGAGAATAATTGTTATTCTGTTTACATGAATAAGACCTTCGATGGTCATACACCCAATGAACATAGTTTGTTGGATCTCGATCATAGTGATACACATATTCATAATATTGATGCCAAAAGATGCAAAGTTAATAATGATAGTGCAACTTATTTGTGGCACTGCCGTTTGGGTCATATCGGTGTAAAGCGCATGAAGAAACTCCATAAAGATGGATTTTTGGAATCACTTGGTTATGAATCATTTGATACTTGCGAACCGTGCCTTTTGGGCAAGATGACTAAAACTCCGTTCTCCGGAACAATGGAACAAGCTACTGACTTATTGGAAATAATACATACCGATGTATGCGATCCAATGAGTGTTGATGCTCGTGGCAAGTATCGTTATTTTCTGACCTTCACAAGATGATTTGAGCAGATATGGGTATATCTACTTGATGAAACATAAGTCTGGAATAGTTGAAAGGTTCAAAGAATTTAAGAGTGAAGTGGAAAAATCATCGTAACAAGAAAATAAAATTTCTGCGATCTGATCGCGGAGACAAATATTTGAGTTACGAGTTTGGCCTTCATATAAAACAATGTGGAATAGTTTCACAGCTCACGCCACCTGGAACACCACAATGTTATGGTGTGTCCGAACATCGTAACCGCACTTTATTGGATACGGTGCGATCTATGATGTTTCTTATTGATTTACCATTGTCGTTTTGGGGTTATGCATTAGAGACAGCTGCATTCACGTTAAAAGGGTACCATCTAAATCCGTTGAGACGACACCATATGAACTGTGGTTTAGCAAGAAACCCAAGTTGTCATTTCTTGAAGTTTGGGGATGCGATGCTTATGTGAAAAAGTTTCATCCTGATAAGCTCGAACCAAAATCGGAGAGGTGCGTCTTCATAGAATACCCAAAGGAAATTGTTGGGTACACCTTCTATCACAGATCCGAAGGCAAGATATTCGTTGCTAAGAATGGATCCTTTCTAGAGAAGGAGTTTCTCTCGAAAGAAGTGAGTGGGAGGAAAGTAGAACTTGATGAGGTAACTGTACCTACTTCCTTGTTGGAAAATTGTACATCACAGGAACCGGTTTCTGTGACGACAAAACGAACCAGTGAGGAAGTTGATGATGATGATCATAGAACTTCAGATCAATTTACTACAGAACCTCGTAGGTCAACCAGAGTGAGATCCGCACTAGAGTGATACGGTAATCCCATTATGGAGGTCATGTTACTTGACCATGACGAACCTACGAACTATGAGGAAGCGATGATGAGCCCAGATTCCGCAAAATGGTTTGAGACCATGAAATCTGAGATATAATCCATGTATGAAAACAAAGTATGGACTTTGATGGATTTGCCCGATGATCAGCAAACCATAGAAAATAAATGGATCTTCAAGAGGAAGACGAACGTTGATAGTAGTGTTACTATCTACAAAGCTCGACTTGTCGAAAAATGTTTTTTGACAAAGTTCAAGGTGTTGACTACGATGAAATTTTCTCACTCGTAGCGATGCTTAAGTCTGTCCAAATCATATTAGCAATTGCCGCATTTTTTATGAAATCTGGCAAATGGATAAACAAAACCACATTCATTAATGGATTTAAAGAAGAGTTGTATATGATGCAACTAGAAGGTTTTGTTAATCCTAAAGGTGCTGACAAAATACGTAAGCTCCAGCGATCCATCTATGGACTGGTGCGAGCATCTCGGAGTTGGAATATACGCTTTGATCAAAGCATATAGTTTTATACAGACTTGCGGTGAAGCCTGTATTTACTAGAAAGTGAGTGGGAGCACTACAACATTTCTGATAAGTATATGTGAATGACATATTGTAGATCGGAAATAATGTAGAATTATTCTGCAAAGCATAAAGGAGTGTTTGAAAGGAGTTTTTCAAAGAAAGACCTCGGTGAAGCTGCTTACATATTGAGCATCAAGATCTATAGAGATAGATCAAGACGCTTGATAAGTTTTTTCAATGAGTACATACCTTGACAAGATTTTGAAGTAGTTCAAAATGGAACAGTCAAAGAAAGAGTTCTTGCCTGTGTTACAAGGTGTGAAATTGAGTAAGACTCAAAACCTGACCACGGCAGAAGATAGAAAGAGAATGAAAGTCATTCCCTATGCCTTGGCCATAGGTTCTATAAAGTATGCCATGCTGTGAACCAGATCTATTGTATACCCTACGCTGAGTTTGGTAAGGGAGTACAATAGTGATCTAGGAGTAGATCACTGGACAGCGGTCAAAATTATCCTTAGTGGAAAAAGGATATGTTTCTCGATTATGGAAGTGACAAAAGGTTCGTCGTAAAGGGTTACGTCGATGCAAGTTTTGACACCGATCTGGATGACTCTAAGTCTCGATCTAGATACATATTGAAAGTGGGAGCAATTAGCTAGAGTAGCTCCGTGCAGAGCATTGTAGACATAGAAAATTGCAAAATACATAACGGATCTGAATGTGAAAGACCCGTTGACTAAGATTCTCTCACAAGCAAAACATGATCACACCTTAGTACTCTTTGGGTGTTAATCACATAGAGATGTGAACTAGATTACTGAATCTAGTAAACCCTTTTGGTGTTGGTCACATGGCGATGTGAACTATGGGTGTTAATCACATGATGATGTGAACTATCGATGTTAATCACATGGTGATGTGATCTAGATTATTGACTCTAGTGCAAGTGGGAGACTGAAGGAAATATGCCCTAGAGGCAATAATAAAGTTATTATTTATTTCCTTATATCATGATAAATGTTTATTATTCATGCTAGAATTGTATTAACCGGAAACATAATACATGTGTGAATATATAGACAAACAGAGTGTCACTAGTATGCCTCTACTTGACTAGCTTGTTAATCAAAGATGGTTATGTTTCCTAACCATGAACAAAGAGTTGTTATTTGATTAACAAGATCACATCATTAGTTGAATGATTTGATTGACATGACCCATTCCGTTAGCTTAGCACCCGATCGTTTAGTATGTTGCTATTGCTTTCTTCATGACTTATACATGTTCCTATGACTATGAGATTATGCAACTCCCGTTTATCGGAGGAACACTTTGTGTGCTACCAAACGTCACAACGTAACTGGGTGATTATAAAGGTTCTCTACAGGTGTCTCCAAAGGTACTTGTTGGGTTGGCGTATTTCGAGATTAGGATTTGTCACTCCGAATGTCCGAGAGGTATCTCTGGGCCCTCTCGGTAATGCACATCACTTAAGCCTTGCAAGCATTGCAACTAATGAGTTAGTTGCGAGATGATGTATTACGGAACGAGTAAAGAGACTTGCCGGTAACGAGATTGAACTAGGTATTGGATACCGACGATCGAATCTCGGGCAAGTAACATACCGATGACAAAGGGAACAACGTATGTTGTTATGCGGTCTGACCGATAAAGATCTTCGTAGAATATATAGGAACCAATATGGGCATCCAGGTCCCGCTATTGGTTATTGACCGGAGACATATCTCGGTCATGTCTACATTGTTCTCGAACCGTAGGGTCCGCACGCTTAAGGTTTCGATGACAGTTATATTATGAGTTTATGTATTTTGATGTACCGAAGGTTGTTCAGAGTTCCGGATGTGATCATGGACATGACGATGAGTCTCGAAATGGTCTAGACATAAAAATTGATATATTGGACGGATATATTTGGACACCGAAAAGGTTCCGGGTGAGATTGGGATTATACCGGAGTTCCGGGAGGTTACCGGAACCCCCCGGTAAGTATATAGGCCTTATTGGACCTTAGTGGAAGGGAGGGAGAAAGAGCAAAGGAGGGGGCACCCCCCCCCCAAGCCCAATCCGAATTGGGAAGGGGGCCGGCCCCCCCTTTCCTTCTTCCCTCCCCTCTCTTCCTTCCCTCTCCTACTCCTAATAGGAAAGGGGGGGGGGCCAAACCTACTTGGAGCAGGTTTGCCCCCCCTAGGGCGCGCCTCCCCTCTTGGCCGGCCCCCTCCTCCTCTCCTCCTTTATATACGGGGAGGGGGGGCACCCCATAGACACACAAGTTGATCTTCGTGATCGTTGCTTAGCCGTGTGCGGTGCCTCCCTCCACGATATTACACCTCGGTCATATTGTAGCGGTGCTTAGGCGAAGCCCTGCGACGGTTGAACATCAAGATCGTCACCACACCGTCGTGCTGACGGAACTCCTCCCTGAAGCTCTGCTGGATCGGAGCCCGGGGTGCATCATCGAGCTGTACGTGTGTCAAGAACTCGGAGGTGCCGGAGTAACGGTACTTGGATCGGTTGGACCGGGAAGACGTACGACTATTTCCTCTACGTTGTGTCAACGCTTCCGCTTCGGTCTACGAGGGTACGTAGACAACACTCTCCCCTCTCGTTGCTATGCATCACCATGATCTTGCGTGTGCGTAGGAATTTTTTTGAAATTACTACGTTCCCCAACAGGTGTCGGCATAGTGGTGGCGGTGCTCGCTTAGGTGTGCGGATGGATGCGGATTTATACATTTCACACGACTTTTGTACCGATTCTTTGTTGTACTACTGAACGCACAGCCGACACATGGTGGATTATAGGATCGCACGTGTACCAGGCGGTGTGAGAATATCATATTTTTGTTCCTGTGAACAGTTATGTATTACTCTCTTTGTTCTATAATATAAGATATTACTATAACCAACTATAGTCCAGCTTCCCATGCAAATAAAGGGCAGCATTTTAAATATTTTTTAATGTGTACACAGAAAATTGTGAGTTATAATCATTCATATTAAGCCACCATAAATAGGTATAGGCTAATTAAAATAGTACAGTATCACCTACGTGATGAACACATTAATGAGCGCATGAGTCCTCTGTACATGTACTCCCTGCGATTCAAAATGAGTGTCCTAGTTTTAAACTAAAATTAAACTAATTTTAGGTAAATACTACGACAAGACACTTATTTTGATGAATCGGAGGGAATAATATATTAGCTGGTTACCAGTAAATTTATCTGATGCTAGATTTATATACGCAGGATAGAAAACGTCTCCGTCGAGGTACATATGAACGCGCCAGAGCAGTAGCTTATCCTGGAAGAAATACTCGGCGAGGTGCTTTTTCTTTTCCCTGGGAACTGATGATATCACCCTTGTGCGTAGCGTATCGCTTTTTTTTTCTTTTCTTTTTTTTTTTGCGAAAGGTGTAGCGTAGCGCATTGGGAGGATCCTTCTTCTAAGATGAAAATGCGTTGGGTGGAGTTGGGATCCATATGACGCACCATAATATTAATTTTTTGCGGGTTTAAAAGTAGTTTATTATTTACAAAGTAACAGACTCACCATAACAAACTACTCCCTCTGTTTCAAAATAAGTGTCTCAAGCTTAGTACAACTTTGTAATAAAGTTAGTACAAAGTTGAGACACTTATTTTAGAATGGAGGGCGTACTAGAAATTCGAACGACGCAACAACTGGCGGGGGCGGTCAGGACGCAACAGTGCCGCGTCGGACACCCGCCGACGTGGAGGCACCCGCGCCGTGGTCACGCTCATTTGTCAAGGGCGGCAGGGCTTCAGTCTTCTATATAAAAGCGGGGTGTTTTCTCTCGAAAACAGAAGGGACCGGCCGGGGGTCTTCGTCTTCACAGGTCTCGTCGCTCCCTGCAGCTCCGCTCCATAGGTACATAAATCCAAGCTTGCGTGATCTGCTCATGAAATCGGCCGAGACAGCCATCGCCATCTACCGGTTGATTGATTTCATGCAACAAAAGCACAACCCCTGGGATGCAGAGAAGATTCTTCATTTGGTAAGGAGGAATCGACGGTTCCTTGTTTGATCAATATCAAGAGTTGAATGATAATGAGTTACAACTATCCACTATTTCGCAGGTGGGGCCGGCATGCCCGTCTTGATCGGGGCTTACCAGATTGGCTGGATCATGTGCAAGGTGGGCATCATATGTCAGATGATCGAATGGCTTAGAAAGCTCCCCCAAGTTTACACTGAGCAAGAAGAACAGGCCGCTGGAGCTGCCATGGAGGACGACAGAGATGGTGACACTGCGCCCGAGGGCGGTGGCGAAGAGGGTGTCGAGATACTGGTGGTGCCCTAGGTGTTTGATGTTGCTAGTTATCCCGTGCCGCAGGAGCACGTTGAAACGCAAACACAAAGGACCATACACACCTAAAGTATCCTAAGACACCCATAATATAAGAAAATCTCCGGAGCTCTGTGCCATCATCCCTGAATCTTGAGAGAAGACCCCTGCAGCAGAACGATCTGCAACCAGGCACAAGCAGGTCATCATCTTCAACCACGGAACAATTGCCACCACGCTGTTTCCTCCTTTCTTGACACCAGCGCTAAGAAGGCATGGACATCAATCCAACACACCTGCAACAGCCGTCGCCATCTTTGGCTTTGAGTACCACGAAAAATATCCCTTCCGGAAGGAAGAGAACTCGAGTCATCCGACCGGTCCAGCACCGCGGCCGGGCCATTCGCCCGGGCAAAGCAGAATCTCCCTCCAGCATCAGCGCAAAGGAAGGAGAAGAACAACAGCAGCAAATCATACCGACAAGGAAGAAGAAGGGTCTTCGTCTCCTTGCATCCATCGCCCATCCGAGGACCCAAACGGCCAGTGCCAATGGACCTCCAGTCACCATTGCCCGCGACCTCGACGAGATCCGGGGATCCCCCACCCCGCTGGCTCCTAGACGAAGGCCAAAGCCTCGACTGACCGCGAACGGAGCCTGGAGAAACTTATTCCGACGCGACACCACCGCAATGGCCTCGGCAGCGTCACCCTCAACCCTAACCCTACCACACACACCTAGCGGACAGACCCGAGGTTCCTCCTCCCTCCTGCGGCCGGAGCGGCCGACGGAGAGAGAGGGAACCAGCGGCGCCACCGGCGGCGCGCAGGAAACCCTCGTCGCCTCCTTGGCCTCGCGATCCTACTTTCACGGATCGCTTCGATGGGCGTGCCGCAGGATTGTTATGTACTAGATCATGTGTTGTACTTAAAAAATTCTGTTGTCGTGCCATAACCGATCCTAGGATCGGAAGCGCGCGTTGGCCGAAGCGTCTTGTTTCAATAAAAAAAGGGTGGTGATTGACTTGGATGAGTTAATTCCAGGAAACCACCACATTTGGAATAGTTACAGAAAAATACTTGGTCTCTGATATTTTGCAAAAGTCATCACGTTTTTAGTAATCTTTTCACAGAAACCGTAGATTGCCCAATTTAGTCCTTGCTTTCCCGACAGGTGGGCCCGAAAAACGCTGATGTGGCGTAACGTTGGGCTGACTGCGCCGTTTGACCCAGTCGGCAGCTCCCTTCTCCCTTCCAATGGACGCCCGGGCAACCTGAACGGCCGGCCCTGGGGACGAATTCCCCTTTTCATAATTTTGTTCACATATTAACAAATGATTACAAATTTTAAAAATTGTTCCTATCTTTGAATTTTTTGAAATTTTAAAAGAAGCTGATGTCTTAAAAATCATAAAATTCCAAAATACGGGGAATTTTATAAAATATTTGGGGAATTTCATAAAATCTTCATTTGTTTGAAAAAATCGTTCATAATTTCAAAATACAATTTTGTTTTAATTGTGTTCCGGTTTAAAAAAATCACATTTTCAAATAATAGTTAGCTTTAAAAAATGTGCTCGTTTTCAATTTTGTTCCTTTTGTCAGAAATTTATCGAGATTACCAAAAATCACGTTTTCATAAGATGTTTTAGTTTCAGTTTTATTGACAAAGTTTAAAATTGTTTCTGTTTCTAAGAATATTTACATTTGTCAAACATAAAATCATTGAAATTTCAAAAAAAAAAGTGGCTTGTAGTTCATTTGAATTCCGTTGCCTATTTGGACAACAATGGCCAGCAACGTGATTCACTCATGGGAGGTCGTGCATTCGATCCCTCTCACGCTCATGCACATCGACGCGTTTGGTTCGGCCTATTTGGTGTGGTTTCCGATTCCTGCGCTTCCGGAAAGCGTAGATGGCGTTTGTTTCGCGTACTACGTATTTGGTAACCGTGTTTCCCGATACACCGCTTCGCAGAGTTGAAAACAGCCGAGCGGCAGCAGATTAGGAAAGCGGACCCAGTTGCCCGAACCAAACAAAGCTCGTATTCAGAAACAAGAGATCGGAAGCGGAGCTTCTCGATACCCAAGCCCATTACATTACCTGACCATGAACCAAACGCGTCGCTACTTTTTGGGTACTTTGCAGACTATTGTTTAAGTGCGAATTGGTGTTTATGTTTGAGTAAAATGCATCGGTGGTCATTGAACTTACTGTATACGCTCACTTTTGTCATTGTACTTAAAAATACGGTCAATACAGTCCTCATATATGAGTTGCGGTTATTGTACGGTCACTGTCCACCGTATTGCTTTGTATTTGTTTTAGTTGACCGGTCAAACAGTTTGAATGGTGCATTGTCAGCTCATTTTCTCTATCGATCTATATGGGACCCACTTGTCACTGAGTGTAAGAAAGAAGCAGAGGCAAAAGTAAAAACACCCGGGGGAATCGAACCCGAACACGCACACTGACAGCAGCCGTGCGCTAGCCAGTTGAAAAGACAACAATATATGTTTTATTTCTTCACATGTTCCCTTATTAAACACATGCAGACAGTAACGCGCACACACACGCGGTACGCTACTTGAGGCAGGTCTTGAACCAGACCGGCCACTAAATTTTTTACTTTTTTTGAGAACGCCACAGGTGCACAGGTGCACGACACAAACCTTATAACGTAAGTACTACTATTTTGTATCTTCTGCCATTGTCTTAATATAATTTGAAGGAGCTCTTGCTTCGAAACAGGAGGAAAAAAATGGATTTTGTTTGGAAACTTGATGCATGTCATGGCAGATCTCTCAACTTTATGCCCAGGACACGATGACGCAAACGCCATCTTTCTGTACTTTGCCGCTCCGTTTACAAAACAGGGAAACAATTCAACACACAGCTAAATATTTACAAGCAGTACTTCCTTTTGTCTTTGCCATAATTTAATTAGGAGCTCTGCTCTAGCTTGGAAAAAGGAGGAAGAAAAGAAGAACCTGAGGAGAAGAAAGAGCTTTCGGCCGCATGGTCATGGATGTCACGTGATTGCAGAACGATATACAGTAATCAATAAGACTCCGTTCTCCAATTTAGCCACGAAGCGTCGTTGGCTCAGCCAGCTAGCGTGTTGGACTCATGTCGTTCTGTTTAAGGTTCAATTCCTCACCGTTTCTATTCTTAATTTTGCTTCTATTTCTTTCACCTAGTCACTGACAGGTGGGGCCGTGTAGATAGGCAGAGGAAATGAGGCATCATTCAAACTGTTTGACTGGTCAACAGAACAAAATACGAAGCTATACGGTGTGTCAGTGACCGTATAATCACCGCACCTCGTATATAATGACCGTATTGACCGTATTCTTAAGTACAGTGACTAAAATGAGTTTATACGATAAGTTCAGTGACCATCAATGCATTTTACTCTTTATGTTTTGTTGCTGCGTTAGTTTCTTTTAGTATTGAATCATTTTCCTATCTTCCTCTCGATCCGCCACCAGGAACTCGCGCTCCGCCAACGTTCTGCGGCGGCTCTCCTTCATCGACGACCTTGATCGTCAGCGGTGAGGGTGGTCGCCGGATCCACGCGTGTGGATAGTTTTAATCCAAAGTAGCTTAGTTTTTAGGCTATTCATCGTCTTGGCTTCGACGAGGCGATGGTGGCGTTGAATCAAATTTCTCCAGATCCTACTCCAATGAGAAGATTGGTTCTATTGTTGGGGATGTATTTGGAATCCAACCTGTTCAAGCAAGGATGGTGTGGTGGCGGCGACATCCTCATGTTGGATATGTGTCCTCGGGCTCCATCGTTGCGACGGTGTCTACTTCAGCATTAGCGTGGAGCTTGGGAGGTATTCCAAGAGCGAATGCAGATTATGGTTTGCATCGACGACATCAAGAAGACGGAACGTGTGCTGGGGTTGTAGTTGATGGATGGCAGGTGTGGTTTCCTCCTTCGGCGTCTTAGTCATGGTGGGGTGTCAAATCTGGAGTTCGATGGCGTGTCCAGGATGTTGCCCTGGTCTGATTCGTTCAACGCCGATGGTTTCACGTTTGGGGAGCCACCTTAGAGTTCTGCAAAGCTACATATCAGCAATGGAGCCGCATCGAGCTTGGGTGAGGAGGTGATCCGTCATTCTATTCTTCAGTGGTTGCTATGTGGTGCTGGAGGCAGGTGATGAACGTTGGTGTCAAACTCAAAGATGTTCTGCTATCTTTTTAGTTTTGTCATGTTGGTGCTTACGTGACTTATACTTATGAATGAGACACATATTATCATGAAAAAGATCTGCTGATGGTTGCGGGTTTGAATCAGGCGAACTTTTTCCAAATACACCGTTACATTCAAATTTACCATTTTTTGAAAGTAATATTCTTTTCTAAAATCCACAAACTATTTTAAAAATTGTTAATTTTTTTTTTCAAATTTGAAGATTTTTTTACAATCTGTGAACTTTTCAAACCGATGTAGTTTTTCCTTGTCTGCGAACTTATTTTTCAAAATTCTTGTTTTTTCTGCCAAAATCCACGAACAGTTTTTTTAATTCGTGAACTTCCCTTCAAAATTGATGAACTTTTTGAGTCCCTTGTGGTTTTTGAAAATTGGCAAACGTTTTTGTAATCTATTTTTTTTCAAAATAATGATTTTTTTGGAATTTGTGAACTTCTTTTCAAATACATGACCTTTTGGAATTCACTAACTGTATTCCGTTTTTTGCGTTCTTTTTGCAAAACTTTATGGGTGACGGGTCAACTGGTCAACCGTTGACTACGCGAACGAGGTGCGCCCAGGGCGTGCAATCGCATGTGCCCTTATGGGCTGGCCCCTATTTACTAGCGCATGGGTGCCAGAACACCTAACTGGCATAGAATCCTCTAAAAAGAAGAACTGGCATAGAAGGCGCCGATTTGGAGGTATGCTCTATGCGTCGAAATGACGGGAATACTCAGGTTACATCTGCTATATGCATGGGCCTAGTTCTATCGATCTGTGGTGGTTTGAGCGTAACTTTTGTATCAATTTTCTTTTGTGTTTCCTTGTTTTGTTTTTGGTTTTGTGATTTCTCAATTGATTTGATTTTTTTTCATTTTGTTTTCGATCTAAACGTGAGTGTTTATTTTGAAGTGGAACATTTTATAAAAAAAATGTTAAATTTCCTGAAAAAATATGAATATTGTTTAAAAATCCCAATCTTTTGAAAACATCATGAACTCTTTCTAATTTATTTGTCCATTTTTTATTATTTCAAATTTCATGCATATTGTAATTTTTCATATTTTAATTTATTGATCATTTTCGAAAATCATCAACATTTTTATAAAAAAATATGAATGTTTCTAAAATAGAAACCGTGGAAGAAAACCAATAGAAAAAAGGTAATAAATCATAAGAAAGAAAAGAAAAGAAAACTGGAATAGAAAACGTACGCATCATACCTACTTCCTGATCAAAGGAAAATCGGCTGGGGGGATGATACCGGCCAATGGGAGCCAGGTGATTGTGCGTTTCGGCCGGAGATGCAGGGCGCGGAGGGGAGCGGGGCTGCATTGCTGCCTGTGCATGCATGCATGGCGCGGCACAGCCACAACTTGTGCAAACCTCATGCTCACCCACACCGTCTCCTATATCCAAGCTGTATGTGCAACAGTGCAAGTACGGACTCGAAAATCCGTAGCTGCACCAAACCGTTTCGAAACCAAAGAGCCTAACACCACTCTCACATGTAAAAGAAGAAGAAAGCTCGTGGACTAAGCAGAACTATTTGCGAAAAATTAGCTCGTGGGAAATCCTATTCCTACAGAATGATATTGCAACTGGTCAAGGCAAAGTGCAAAGCTGATGGTGTTGGTGATCGCATATCACATATGGATAGTAGAGAATGTAACATTCTGGACATAGCCAAGTGGAACGGACCATCAGATTAGAGAGAGTCAACATTTGCGTCAGCATAGACATAGCCAAGTGGAACCGACCTCTGGAAATGTTGGTTGAAGCATGAAAGGTGGTAGGTTCTAGTTTGTTCCCGGCTAACGGGCCTTCGTTCAATTAGAACAAAGCATTATAAACAAGTGATACTATTTTTTGCTGCCTATGTGGTGTTAATCAATCAACCGATCTCTCGCCTAACAGCGTGAGACTCCTTTTATTTTTGGAGACAAGCGTAAGACTCCAACAGGACCGTGCAAAACCGAGCCGGCCAATCGGTTGGTAGAGATCGAAAATGGTTGACTGAGTCACAAGTGCCAAGGGAGATCTTTTTTTAGGAAATGCTTGTTAAGCTTCATGCATTAGCCAACGCAACCAAAATTCCGAACTAACGAAAAGGGCTAGTGCAATCCACATACTGTAACAATGCTAAGGGAGCTCCTATCTGATGCAGGAGCTCGGATATTGTCATTGTTGTAGTTTGCTGATCACAGATTTAATAGCTTTGGTTTTTTCTTTTTCCTCGGCTACAAATAGTTTTGGTCTGATATGACTTTGCTATTATAGGCGTGTTTTTGTGTGCGTGCATTGGTGTTGGCTGTATGCATCCGAACTATCCAGAGGCCGGGTGTATACTTATTATGTCCGTATCCTCTTGATGCCCCATTTCGAGTCAATAAAATTCACTCTTTTTCGAAAAAATCTGACGCAGGAGCTCTTTTTTTTTTAGAAAATGCTAAGGGAGCTCCTATGTGATGCTATAGGCTGCCGTTCGCACAGTGAGCTTCCTGATGGCCCGTACAATAATACATGAACTGTAGCGATCGACAAAAAAGGGTGTACCGATCTAGAATAAGTACCGCAGCGATCCGGAGTCTCGAGTTACTATATTGACCGGGTCTTCTATTTCTAATTTTTTAAGAAAATATTAATTGAAATGCAAACAAATTTTGGAAACATGTAACTTTTAGAATTTGTGAACAGCTTTAGAAAAATAGGACATTTTCTAAAATTCCAAAAATATATTTCAAAAGCGCAGACATTACTTGAAAACGATTTTTTTCCTAAAAAGAGAACATTTTCCTAAAAAGCGCAGAGTATGAAACATTTTTCGGAAAAAGTGAGAAAAAAATCATTTTTTAAATTTTCAAAATGTAAGAAAAAATACGAAATTTAACATTTTTTGTAGTTTTCGATCAAATTGTGAATATCTGATCATTTTTCTTGGAAAACGTGATTTTTTTAAAAAAATGACCCCGATATGTGCCATACGTTCGGTTTGGGCAGGTGCCTACCGAACGTTTCATTCGGTGCGCCAAGCCCCACACCCGAATGGATCGCCCCTACAGGCCTTGGTCTTTTCCTGTGATAAAAAGCCCAAATTTTTATATTTCTTTGCTGTGACAAAACAAAAGCCCAGTATATGCTACCCTAAAAAAGCCAGTCTTTAAAAGCACAAAACAGCCATGGTGAAATGAATTTTTTTGTCACAATGACCCAAAATAAAAAAGTCATGGCAATTTTAATATGTACATACATGGCGAGTGAAAAAAATGTTGTTTAAAATTGCCAGGCCAATCATTGCAAAAATGCCATTGGAGTGAAGCACAAATCCGCCATGGCAAAAAATCATCATTAGTTGCTGTTGTGTCATGCCAAAAAAAAATCAGAATTGCCATGGCAACATAATTATGTTCAGAAAATGTCATGGAAAAAATTCAAATGAATAGAATAAGCATTACACAAACTAAATTTTCCATCTATGTTAAATCAAAATTGTCATGGCGATAAAAACTAAAACTGATATAGCACAACTACAAAAGAAGATTTTGCCATGGCAATTTAAAAACAGTTTGCCATGACAAAAAATCATGCATGATAAAACTACCATGGAAAAAGATAGATAGACAAAATTTAGAATTCGCCGTGTAGTTAATAAACAGGATGGCAAAATATGGAGAAAAAACTACATCTAGATCAAATTTTATGAAATTGCCATGGCAAAAAAAACATATTTGCCATGCCCTGCCGAAAACAAAAATTCGTACAAATTTCCATGTGAGTAGCCCATTCATTTTAACAAAAAAATTCCCACATTAAAGAGATCAAGGTTAAAATTAATTTGCAACGGCAAATGAAAAGTAAAATTGCCATGTATTTAAAAGTTAGTTTGCAATGGCAATTAAGTTAAACTTTCCATGTCAATTAAGTTAAATTTGCTATGAAGAATTGAAGAAGGTAAATGCGTGATGGTAAAAAAAAGAAGTAAACTGATAAAATGTAAAATTGCCATGACAAATTACTAAATTGAAGTAAAGTTAGCCATGTTATGTGAACTAGAATTGCCATGGCAAATTGGTAAATTGTGGTAAAATTGCCATGGGAAATTGAAGAAGGTAAATTTGTGATGGTAAAAAATAAAATGTAAAATAAAAGATGACGTGCTAGGAAGTAAGATTAGCCATGTTACATGAACTAGATTGGCCATGCCCACTTACTAAATTGGCCATGGTAAATTACTAAAATTACATGAACAATTTTTTCTTAAGCGAATTGGTTTTATGATGCCATATGAATTCGAGGCATGCCAATTGCCATGATGAAAAATTGGTTGTATGGTACTAAAATTGCCATGACAAAAAAATGCCATGGAGATTTGCCAAGGTAGTATGGTACTAAACTTGCCATTGCAAAAAATGGTTGTGGAGATTTGCCATGGCAAAAACACTGTAGACATGCCAATTCCCTTGACCCACAATGAAAAAAAAGTGAAAAATATTTGTCGTGAGAAAGAATAATAATTACCATGAGCATTGATCTAAAAATTGCCATGATCCATGATCTAAATTTGCCATGGCTAATTATTAAATGTACCATGGTCCATAATTTGTTTTCCCATGGTCAATTGTTTAAATTTGCCATGCTACAAGATCTAGATTTGCCATGGCCAATTACTAAAATTGCCATGGTAAATTACTAAATGAACACAACTTAAGTACTAAAAGTCAATTTGGCATGGCCAAATTGCCATGGTCAATACTATACACATGAAAATTAAAAAAGATAATACATTTTGCTATCTAACCATCTATAATTTTGCCATGATCAATCCGAAATAAAGTTGCCATGGTCAATACAATATATTTGGCTCGGTAAATGCAAATAAGTTTGCCATGTCATATTTATGAATTCGCCATTGTCAAAAAGAACAAATTCACCATGGTCAATGCAAAAAAATAAGTGCCATGTAAAATAGTTTGTTGAACACATGTAGCAAAATGTTTTAGAGAAATACATGATCTATGGGTCATGGTATGTTACATCAACATGGCGAATGTTTAGAGAAAAAAATGATCAATGTTTTATGGCAAATGCCATCTAGTGGAAGTGTGATTTCACTACAAGCATGCTTGTCAATATGCATGTACAGTAGCCCATGTCAGTACATCTTAAAGTTGCAAAAATGACAGAAAGACTACACATATTAAAGTTTGCATTGCGAACTCGATCTTGAGTTATCGATAGCAAAGACATCTTACAAAAGTTGCCATGATCCCTATCCTGAGAGCACACACAACCTATGACAACATGATTTCTCAGAAATCATGGCAATTTTGCCATGGGAAAAAGTCGGGACATGGTAAAATGTTGAAACGTGGCAAAATCAACAATACTAAGAATTTGCTGTTCTCCTAAAAATACATGGCAAAATTGCCATCGATGATCAATCAACACATGGCAAAAATTTCCCTACATTTTCAACCAAATCAAACGGCTTGCGAAGTTGAACTGTTCATTCTACGCATGAATCCTCAACACAGCTAGGGAATTCATCGGAAACACCGCTAGAATTAGCTACTGAACTAATTCAATAAGTATCATATCGAACAAACTAAAAACACCCGGTCGAGGGACGGACTCAGTGTTAATAGTAGGGAGGAGGGGCACGGGCATGAGTCAATGAAGGCCGCAGAGCGACTCGTCGACGGTGGCCTCCGACTCCAAGGGCCACGCCTGCTTAGGAGAGATGCGCCTCGTCCTCACCCCGCCGCCTAGTTCCATCATCAAAGCCTGGGATCGATGCCCTTCCACCGCAGAAGGAGCCGACGCGCTAGCCCTTCGGCCACCACCGCTCCTGTTCCGGACGCCGTCGGTGGATGGGCCCCCTCCCTCAAGCCTGCACTGCCCACCTTTGGGAGGTGCATCTCGGGTTAGAGAGGGACGCGTCGACAGCCCACCTCCATGCATGGACTCCTCGTCATCGCGGATGGGCTCGTCGTCGCCGGCATCGGGCCACCATGTGCTGCCCAGTTGGAGGGGGCACACCGAAAAAAGTGGAGGTGCGACCGCATCGCCAGAGGTGACGCCCCTCTCTCCCTTGAATCGGCCACCGCCCAACTCGGGGAGGCGCATCCCGTGGTGGAGGGGAAAACATCGCTAGCACGCCACCGCGGGTAGACTCGTCGTCGCCGCGGATGGGCTCGTCGTCGCCGGTGGATGGCTTCTCCCACATTGTCTGCATTTGAGAGGAGTGGTTATGTTTGAGGACTGAGGAGATAAGGCACTCATAGTATGCGAGGAGAAATCGTTCAGCACGATCGGTTGCTTTGGCGAACGAAAGAAACGATGACGTGGTGGTTTGACATGCTTTTAGATTGGTGATTGATCTAATGGCCCAAGGGGCATTCGGCCCGGAGTGCTTCGTGCCACACGTGTGGCACTTATCCTTTGGGAAAAACCAAACATTTTTAAAAACACGAACACAAAAATGAAATTCCAAACTTTTTGATAAAAGAGCAATTTTCAAAATTTGAACCTTTTTTTTGAAGATTTTAACATTTTTTAAAATTTGTGAATTTATGAATAAAAATAAATTAAACAGAAACAATAAATAAAAGAAAAACAAAACAAAAAGGCTGGAACAGGTTCCCAAAACTGAAACTGAAAAGCTCTGTGTACAGTTGAGATGGGTCGGCCCAATCGCCCAATAGATTAACATCCCTTTGTGTATAGACAATTTGAGCATGTATTAAAAAATGGTGAAAAAGTTGATCATGTACATACAAATAATAATAAAGCATTTGAGAAAAATGTTGAACATGTATTTAAAAAATGTTAATCAAGCATTTCAAAAATGGTAAATGTGTATATAAAAATGTTGACAATGTATTAAAAAAATGGTAAACTTGTATTTAAAAAATGGTAATCATCAATTTTGAAAAAAGGTTGAATGTGTATACAAAAATGTTGACCATGTATTTAAAAAAAATATTAATCTGGTATTTGAAGAAAACTGATAAAAAAAGAAAGAGAGAAACAAAACCGAAGGCAAAAGGAAGAGAAAGAAAAGAAAATAAAACCGAAGACCCAGAAATATATTAAGAAAACCAAAGAAAGAGAACGAAAAATTAAAGAAAAGAAAATAAAACTCAACAAACAATATAGAAAATATGGAAAAATAAAATAAAAAACAAAAGCATAAAAAATAACCCAACAAATCCAGTGAAAATAAGATATTTCGCCTCAAGTATGGTTGCGGCAAGCTACCTAAGTAAGAACCAGACGTTAACCTAATGGCCAGGAGCGATGCGCATCATCCCCGAGATCATGGTTCGATCCAGAGTTCTCATTGTTTTTAAGTCTGCTTGAGCGAGGGAGGGGAAGAAAATGGGCAGGCCAGATTCATATGCCAAGCAAAATTCCTTCAGCGAGCAAAGCTATTGTTTCGCTTAAAGCAAGAAATAGCTCTCGCGCAAATAGAAAACGCAAATCTTATGGACCATCAAACTTGCGAGCAATAACAGCAATGGCCACTTAACGCCTTTGCTGGGCCAGGCCATAGTGGAAGCGCTGGAGTGGCTTTAGGAAGCCTACGCTCACCAGTTTGGGAAGCTTCCACCCGGTTTTGGAAGCTCCGAGACATTTTTTCCCTTATATCTATTATTCTCTGTCCGGTTTTTAGTCTTCTGAGTGAGTTTTGCTTCTTTTTCTTTTTTTCATTCTTATTCTTTTTATTTATTTATTAAATGTTAGAATTTTACAAATTCATGAAAACTGTAGATTTCGAATTCACAAAGATTTTTTGAATTCAATACTTTTTCCAAATCCTATTTCCTTGAAGTTCTTTGAAATTCTTTAACCTTTATTTAATTCAGAAATGATTTTTAAATTCATGATTTTTTTCGTATTAATGATTTGTTTTTGAATTCACGAACATTTTTTCCAAAATCCACAAAGGTTTTTAACAAATATTTTTCAAATCCGTGTGTCCTGATTTTTAATTAACGAACGGAATTTTTTAATTCAAAAATAGTTTTCAAATTCAATAACTTTTTGCAAATTCATGAACATTTTTTAGTTCATGTATTTTTTAATTTCATGAAATCTTTTGGAATTCATGCAAAATTTTAAATATGAAACTATTTTCAAATACAGTAGCTATTTGCAAAGTTTTTTAAAAGTCGTGATATTTTTAAAATGTGCAGATATTTTTGAATTTGTGAACATATTTTGAATTCATGAACATTTTTCAGATTCATGATTTTTGTTTCAATTCATGAATGTTTTTGATAAATCCTAAAAAAATTGAATACGGGATTTTCCCCAATTTTGTAAATATTTCAAATTAAAATAAAATCCGCTCTGGTACTTCCGGTCGCGTTCACCACCCTGTGGAGGGTACCGACGGTTTTCCGAACTGACAATGCAATGTGGGTTGTCATTGGCGCAAGGGGTAACTTTAAATATCAAAGGTCGCAGTATGTTTCTTGTTCAATGTCATTGTTTGGGAGATTGGAAGGGGTGATGGAGGGCAGACCATGGGGTTTCAGAGGGGCTCCGGTAGTCAGGGCCGGGCCGGGAAAATTCGGGGCCCCGTGCGAAACTCTAAAATGGACCCTATCCTAGTAGAGAAAATGAACCAATGAACAGTTATGATGTATGTGTCATAATATTTTATATGGCAATTGGATATATGTAGTTATACATATTCAAGTTCCCGTTGCATAACGTTTATTTCGACAACATCTTTTTGAAATTCTTTGGAATGAAATATATAATGATATCCTCAGGATTTGGGTATGACCAAGGCTAATCATTACTCAGAAATTTAATCATCTCGGTACATAAGTTTAAGTTTTATAAGAAAGCATGTAACTTACCACTAGCGCTACGCATGGTAGTCGTCATTTAGGTCCTCTCAGCCTGTGGAAACAATTAGAAATCTTATCATCTTGAATTTGTGATACTGGTGGCAATAAGGAGATACAGGTTGGATAAGTTTGTGACCTCTTTGTCCCCTTTATCCTCTATGTAATCAGATTGGAAAAAATAGTTAGTCCACAATCAGCTAAACCTATGTACGACACTTCAAGAACTGGAATTGACGCTTCCCTTCCCCCAAATTCAAACTTAGTATTAGAAGCAGACAAATTACCAGGCCGGCCACTTGAAGGTGATGAGCAGAACACCGGTGCAGGCGTTTGGCGATGTGAGGGCAGTGGAAGCAACACTTCGGGTGATCCGCATGGTTCTGCATGCCGAGTTCTCAAATGTCTCGACGACGGGTCTTGACTTGGTAAAGAGGAGCGCATCAAGATCGGCCATCACGGCGGGCCGACGACGGGCGAAATCAAGTCGGCCGAGCACTAGCACTACGCACTATTTGGTCGATGTATCGATCGGAACACCGTTTCTCTATTTGCCGACTGGTCTAGAAAAAAAACACAAACAGCTCGAGGCTCAGATCGGAGACGGGAAGAACCTAATGGATTCTTTTAGGGTTAAGAACCTAAGCGATTGATCGTTTTTTAGGCTAATCGATTGATCGGTGACGACACACTATGGGAAACGACCATGCATGAGCCTAGGCCTAAACCGAATTTTAGGGCCCCTCAAATTTTGGGGCCCTGTGCGGGCCGCACGATCCTCACTACTATGGGCCTAGCCCTGCCGGTAGTCATACAAGAGTATGATGGTTTACCAAATGTGATTGATTATACATTGAACAAAATGTTGGTGTGTGGTAAGGATTAAGGTGATTCCAATGTCCTGACAATGAGAAAGGATATAGCTGTAAAGATTGCAATGTAGGGTGGAGAGCCGTCGATTAAAGTCATAGTAAATGAAGGAAGAATTAATTGAACAAGGACGCTTAGAGAGAGGGGGTATTTAGATGTCAGCAAGCCTTCTGCCAAATTTGTTCCCATCACATTGAAGAAGAGGAAGAAGTATCCGGTATACTATGAGAAACTTCCGAATTGGTTCTACTTTTGTGGTTATGTGGGGCATGTGGTGGAGGAGTGCAGGGATGGTATTGATGACTTGAGGTAGTGGGAGTGGGATAATTGCTCCTCTAGAACTCTGAACAGGTAGGTGGTGCATCTACAGGGGACCGTACTGGAGGTGTGGGTGGTGGCTCCGATCAGCGGGGTCTATGTAGAGAGGAAGGTAGAGGAGGAGGAGGAGTATGAGGAGATGGTGGCAGAGGAGATATGGGGAGTTGCTATGGGAGGGGAGGATGGGGAAGAGGTTATGGGAGGGGACACGAAGTTGATCATGAGGAGATGGATCTTTCACAACACAGGTCAATAGAGGAGAAGGAAAGAGATAGTAGTGCTCATAAAAGGTTGATTTTTCTTGATGGTACCATTAATGTCCACGGCCTGGAATAGTTGGAGGGACCATATTGATGCTGGAAAACAGGGCCGCTAGTTCTACTGCAGCGACCATTACGTCAACCACCCCAGAAAGAATCCTATAGCAAAGAGGAGAAGGAGGGCTAATAGGTTAATGGATAGGAGCAAGATGATGTCAATATGCTCAAATAGGTGGCCTTCTTCGAGGAGGGCTGGCGGGAGCAATGAGGAGCATATGTTGGAACTTTCATGGTATTGGTGACATCGCGATGGCTCCATGAGCTAATTCAGGATTGTGCGTTGGAGGTGGTCTGTTTGGTTGAGACACAACTTTCAAAATAGTGAGTCGAAGGTCTTACTCAGGTGCTTGGTTATGATGACGAGTGGTGGAAGGAGTGGGCGAATTGGAATGTTTTGGTGAAATCCTATGAATTTGATATTAGTGATTTTTCTAAGTATCACATTGATATGGCTATGTCAGAGTCAAGGAAAGACGAATGGCACTTGATTGTTTTTATGGGGAATCAAATAGGATCTTAAGTCAAAACATATGGGACATGATATCATTTTTCCGAGGGGAATCTACACTTCCGTGGGTATGCATTGGAGATTTCAATGAGATCCTCCGTAGGGAGGATCAGTTCAGTCCGGATGAAAGGGATCAGCTCAAACAATCTTAATAAAAAAATTCGTATATCTTGCGAAGACCCTGAATTGCCATGTCAAAACAATCATAACAAAAGGACAAAAATGGATAAATTTGCTAGGACAATAAAATGACGCCATCATATATTTGGAAGAGGTGCCCTCACTAGCCCACATTTTATTCCGAAAAGTAATATTTTTTGACCCCCTAGATATGTGTAACATGTGCAAATGTGTGTGAAATTATGTTACGTGACAAACCTAGGAGTTGCGTTGAGGTAAAAAGGCCACATGTTTTAGAAATGATTTCATACAAAATAGGAAAATAAAAAAAGGTTGCCATGATCTTTAGAAAAAGCTAGGGGACAGAGTTCCCATGTTGTAGATAATAAAATTGCCATGTTGTAGATAGTAAATTTGTCGTGAAGTATTAACATAGAAAAGCAAAGAAAAATTTACATGGGGGAAGAGTTGTTATGTTGTAGATAATTTTTTTGGCATGTTGTAGATAGTAAATTTGCCATGATGTATGGAACACAAAAAAGAAAAAATTGCCATGAACTGGGGGGGGGGGGGGGGGGCGGAGTTTTTCCATGTTTTAGGTAATAATTTCCCACATTTCAACTATTTGTATAAATTTGCCAGATATCTAGGTTTGTACAAATATTCCACATATCTCGAATTCTTATGTAAGTAACGAAAAAAGTTGCCATGATTTATAGAGAACAATTTTTTTGAAGCTGCCATGTGACCATTACAAAATTTATAAAACTTTATATGATTATAGAAAAACAGAATTCTTACATTTCCATGTGACCAATTCAAATTGGTGTACAGTGGCCTTGATCCATTGAACAAAATTCTTAAAAAAAAGCCATGACATGTGTAGTTTCTGTGATGTATGTATAGCTGCATTTTATAATAAGATAACATGCCATGATGGAGAAAACAATTTCATAAGTACAACACAAAATTCTAAAATTTCCATGATTTTAGAAAAAAAATTCTACATTTTGCAAAAACTTCCATGTATGAGAGAACAAATTTCAAAACTTGCAATGACACTATTCCATATTTGCAAAAACTGCCATGTATGAGGGAACAAAATTCATAGACTTGACATGTGACCATTACAAAAGGTTATGAAAAAATGCCATGTATGATAGAACAAAATTCATATATTTGCCATGTGACATTACAAAATGCTATAAAAGCTACCATGACTTGGAAAAATATATTTTTTCTAAATTTTCCATGGGAGCATAACCATTTTTTTTTCAAAATTTTCCATGATGTAGAGAAGCAAAATATTTGTGAGCAACGAAAAATTGCCATGGCTCTAAAATGTCAGATGACACCAAAACTGCACCATGGATCTAAAATTTTCCATGCTCCAGTAAAGAATTTTTTTTGCCATGTGAGCATCCAAAATTTGCCATGGAAATAGAATTTACCATGGCTCTAAAATTTTAATGGCCTGTCAAAAAATTGCCATGGTTCTAAAATTTGCTAGTGATTCCACCCCACACGCTAACATCCCCCCACTCCATTTGAGCAACCACCATGCCATTCCCTCTAGATGGCCAACAGAATTTTTTAAGAAAAATTACTATTCGTACCTTACCATCGTGATGGGTAGAGGAGTCGACGACAATTTATTTGTTCATTGGGCATGAGCGACGTCCAGAAAACAGGAGCAACCACTGCTCGTGCCCCCTTTGTGGAACCACCATCGTCATGATCCAGAAATCAGCTGCACTCCAATCAAGCCTGGAGACGGCGTGGAGGGTTGCGCCGGTGGTGTTGCTCTTCATCAAGACTAGCGGCTGCACCATGGCGCACAACCCCTCGTCACGACGCATGGCCTCGACCTTAAAGTACATCCTCCTATTGATGGTGATTCTCCATCGAGCGTGGCAACATCATGGAGCTCCTTGTTGGGGGTGATGCCTTTACTGATGCTTCTGATCTAGCCTGATGGTGGCATGCACCTCCTCGCCCCAGGTGACCCAAATCAAGATATGCACAACTGCCCGCAGCAGTGTTCCCATCAAGCTAGACCATTAGTGAAACAAATCACCGCAGACGAGGTAGATAACGGTGCGCATAGCTGCCAGTGCTCGTGCTTCCATTGAGCCCGATGATGCGCTGGATTCTTCAAGCAGGCGCTGGCCATGCCAGCCGATGGGTCTCCTCTCTCACTCTCTAAGTGAATGGGGATTAGATAGAATGGGAGTGAAAGGCGAGGTCATGTTGCGACGGCAGGTGATTTGGACCGAAATGCTAGGAATGCGTCTCACTAAAGACGCCTTGGAGTGAATGGTTTTCCCATCGAATAACACGGCATCAGAAACTATCGAGATTCGTTTGCTGCATTGGACGGCGGTCATCGCGCCGCACGTTAAATGTTCCTGGGGAATGCCAGCTCCATAAAATTTTCAAAGATTTTACATGACACAATAGCGAAGACCACAACTCAAACTCAAGTCGCCATATTTTCTAGTATAAAATGGGAATGTTATTCGGGGAACGTGCCTCTCCTGCCGAGCGATCCTGTTGCATGGATCTTGACGAAGGACGCATACTCCCTCCGTTCCTTGATATAAGGTGTATAGATTTTTAAGAAAAAAATCTGAAATATAAGGTGTATTGCGTTGCACCACTCATTTGGATATTTTTTTAGGATTTGATTACATTTCATTATATCATGCAAGCTCCTCTATTTTCTCATGTCAATTAGTCAGGTGAAATCTCGCCCAAAACTTGTGAAATTTTTCCTCCACGTGCGTTCTTTAATTTCCGTGCCAAAAATTATACTCAATCTTTTTTACCACATGGCACATGGATCAAAATTGTACTCAAATTTTACAGATCGTGGGTAAGGAAATATTTGTGGCCGCTGGAGCGTCATTGCTTTGTCGCGGGATGGTAATCCCAAAGGACCATAATTGGCATACTTCTGTAGTACACATGATCTACATTTGCATAGTCTCTCTTGAGACCGGCCTGTTGGTACGCAGCAAGGTATAAGATAAATGAAGGCATATGCACATGAGTGCAAGATAAGGGACAGACTATATATAATATACATGAGAATGCAAGAAGTAAATATTGAATTTTTCACACTAGCTAAATCATGGCATAGATAAACGAGGATGGAGGCCATAAAAACTTGCTCCGTGATCTGCTCATTATGTTGGCCGACACAATCATCGCCATATACCGATTTATCTACTCTGTTGGAAAAACAGAAAGCCCATGGGAGACAGAGAAGATTCTCCATTTGGTAAGGTCCATGGTTGTTCCCCTTGTTTGATCAAGCAATAGCTGAAGAATGAACTAATAGTCTAATACTAAGATTTGCATTCCAGGTGGGGTGCGTCCTGCCCGTGTGGATCGGAGCTTGCCTTGTCGGCTGGATTGCATACAAGGCGAGCATCCTGCGTGTGGTGGTCGAACAGGTAAGGAGGATGAAGATCCCACGAGTTTTCACGCGGAAACAGGAGCAGCATGCCAGAGATGCCATAGAGCATGATGGGGATGGTGACCCTACGGAGAAGGTGGCGGCGAAATTAGGTGTCGAGGTGGCGGTGGTGCCGGCTTAGTTGTGTGGTTGGGTCGAGAGCTGAGCGCCAGTTATCCCATTTCACAAAATTGCTGTACATACTGTGTGTTGTATTGTACTATACTAGTACCTAACTGAATTCAGTCCGAGTGCCATTGTGTTATTTGGATAGGAGGTGGGAAGAGTCTGTTTTGGCAAGAAAGTTACCAATTTGAATCCATGTCCTATTGTAGTGATCCAAAACTTGAATAAGGCGACATAGCGAAAATTTCATGGATGGATTTTGTGTGTGACCGAAAGGAGGGGGAAGGGAAGAGCTTGAGAGAGCAACCGGGCAAGATCAGAGCCGCCAAGAATTCATCACAGATCTACATATTGTGGCCTAGTTGGACCGTAAGCTCCTTGTGGCCCAGTTGGCCAATAAGCTAACTAGAACCAACTGCAGTGGCGTAGCTCTAGATCTCAACATCTCCAAAATTTTGGTGGCTTCGGATTGCAAAGGAGTGGTGGAGGATATTCACAATGGAATATGCGGAATGCATGGCATCAATGTAAAACAGATTAAGTTCATTGCGGCTAATTTGAAACCCGCTCTTTCATCTTCAAAGGTGGAAGTACAAATTTTGAGGCACATAGCCTCACAAAATTCACTCTAGACTTGTCAGATGGGCGCCATGTGTGGCTTCTCCAACCCCAGATGTAAATTATATCCATATGAACGTTAATCAATAAAGTGGAGTGAGTTTTGCCTAAAAAAACTGTATTGGCGTAGATAGGCAGAAGGCAAGGACCATCAGTGTCGTTGCAAGGGGAGAATGCGGTTGTTTGCTTCTCAGCATTTCTTGTGATGGCGTGTGTCTTTTCATTTGGAGGATTCACACACACACACACACACACACACACACACACGCACGCACGCACGCACGCACACAAACTATAGAACCAAGTTTCCACAAAAATAATAATAATGCTAGATCGTGGAAATGGCTGGGCACAGACATATTCGAAACTATAGAACCAAGTTTCCACAAAAAAAAACTGAGGCACAACCGTCCCTCAAATCCCATAACGCAGCATCAGCCTGTACGCTTAGGGCTCATTTGGTAACCAGGGATCCTCCTGGGACCTCCCTCATTTCCCTGGCTAGGAAATACCCAGGGCGAAAAGATCCAGGGGAGCGTACCGCCGCATTTGGTGCCCAGTGAAGGGGAGGGACCCTGTCCCATTCGCCATCCCTTCCACGACTGAGATTTCCATGCCCCCACAGGCAGTGTAGGAAATCCCTATCTCGCTCAATCCCGCGAGTCGCGACGAACGGACTAAGAAGCGATGGAACTTGGTAAAAGCCCACAACCTCGGAGACTCTTTGTCCGACGATCAAGAGCAACGTCGTCCTAGAGACCCTACTTCCCCCTTGAGCGCTGCACCCGACGGCGATGGTAGCGGTCCGATGGCCTTCCTCTTCTCTCCCCTCAGATCTCCTCCTCCTAGAGACCCTTCTCTCCACTGCCACCACCCGACCATGAAGATCGATGGCAGCTAACAAAACATCTGGACCTGGCAAAGCTTCGAATATGTCTGTGCCCAGCCATTTGCGCGGTCTTGCAGATCTTATCGTGTTCGGCGATGACAACTTTGCCTGGCTAGATCTTTGTGTGGCTAGATCAGTTTCATTACAGATACTACAATACCCAATGCCTAAACAAGACATATATTTTTCGGACATGCGACAGTGATCTATTGATAAGTAAGGACCGATCAATCATAGTAGAGATGATATGACGCATAAAGATTTGTTGGATATGACTGGCATATATTCCTTTTCATTACTGCAACACTAGTGACACAGGGTGCTGCCACAGCTTGCCCTTGTGAGTGTTGCAATTATGTGTTCTAGGCTAGTGTTCCCCCCTTATTGTACGTAGGAGATCTATGATACAAGTGTCCTAATCCAACACTCTATCATCCTACCCACACACAAGTCGAACATGTAACCACTACAAAAAAATCCAGCATATAGCCAGCACATCTGCACATGTACACACATATTCAACACATTTTCAACAACATACTTATATGTTACCTCAACAACATCCTACCCACACGCAAGTCTAACATGTAATTACATATGGCAAAGAAAAGTTTCAACATATAACCAACTCACGTATCAACAACAATAACGCATGTAACCTATTACCGTGGGTTACTCATAGTGTTGTACTCCAAGCACAAATCTAACATGTAATCTACACGTACAAATATAATTGAACATATTCAATAACGTGGGTGCATATGTAACCTGGGTTACTCATGAAGTGCCACTGTCGCCACGGCGTAAATTGGCACCCTCTTTCGTGACGTGATTCCTGGCGCCTCTTCCATATCCACCACCACCGACGGTGGAACCGCCCAGTCGAAGTGCCCCACAAGGTTAGCAAGCGTGAGCTCCACGATAGTGGTTGTGAACCCTATCCCGGGGCACATCCTCCTACCTGCACCGAAAGGTATGAGTTGGGAATGTTGCCCGCGAAAGTCCACCTTGCTGTTGATAAACCGCTCCGGCCAGAACTCTCCGACATGCTCCCATGCCGCAGGGTCTCTCCCGACGGCCCATGCATTCACAATGACCCGAGTCCCACTAGGGACGTGGTAGTCTTGGACCCTCGCGTGTTGCATAGACTCACGGGGAACAAGAAGAGGCCCAGGTGGGTGCAACCGCATCGTCTCCTTGATAACAGCCCTAAGGTACTCCATCACCGGAAGGTCTTGCTCAGTAATCATTAGTAAGTGACTAGTCTTGGTATAGTGGCGCCTGATTTCTTGTTGTAGCTTCTGCATCACTGGCTTGTTGTGGAGAAGCTCGGCCATGACCCATTCGAGGACGATGATGGTCGAGTCTGTCCCTGCTCCGAACAAATCCTGTCCATATTTATCCAAGAGTTAGAAAACGAAATCCCTACGTACATGTTGGAATGCAAGCACGATTCTTAGAATGTGTCGATCAAGAGAAACGTAAAGGCATGAACCATTTTTGGCCACAACAAAATGGTGCCCAGGTCCACTACATTAATAATGACAATGATATGATTGAATGGGATGTTTGCCGCCAGACTGTGAATGACATGACATGGTTTGAGTGCTTAATGTTTGCAAGGTAGCACGATTCATCAATTTCCTAAAATAGGCAAACAATGGCTTTGCTAATTATTGCTCAATATTCGCATGACAACTTTTCCTTTTCAAAAATATAGTTGCATGCCCTCCGACATCAGCAACATGTTTTCTTTGGGTGTGGATAGGTCTCAGTCGACCGAGACTTAAGCAAGTCTCAGTCTAAGTGATATAGCATATGAGAAGAAGAAAGAAAAACCGAGAACTTTTTTGCACGAATCTTTCATGCAAAATCAAAGGAAGATAATATCCACTGAGACATAGCGAGGTCTTAGAGCATCTCCAACAGCCGCATAAAAATTTCGCGCCCAATAAAAGTTATATCGCGCCACTGTAGCACTTTTAATGCGCCGGGACCAACGTTGCTTTAGCAGACGCCCAAAAACGCGCACCTAAAAAAGCAGGCAGTGCAAATGTGAAGCATGCGCAATCCGGAGCCCAAAATATGTTGCGCGCGATAGCATTTTTCAGCACGTGCCCAAAACTTTATAGAGTGCGCAATATTTTACAACATCTGTTCAGGCTGTTCGGTGCCAAAAAAAAAGATTTTTTAGTACGCGGTTGAGCGCCTGTTGAAGATGATCTTAGTCGACTGAAACTTAGCAAAACTGGTTTTCTTTCTCTAAGAAGCCGATATTCACCAATTTACTGTGATTTTCGGTGGTTAACGAGTTTGGTCACGTCAAAGCTTGTGCATGCATGCAGTTTTACCTCTAGTAGTGCCTTGACGTTGTCCCTGCTCAAGCGAAACCCCGTCTCGCTCGATTCTCTCTGAAGCGACAGCAGCACATGCACGAACGCCTCGTCCTCGCAATCGCAACCTCCCACGCCGGCGCTCGCGGCAACGTCGACGATCTCCTCGAGGATCCGATCGATCCTCTCGAACGCCCTGCTCACCTTGGCGTCCGTCCCGTCCACGGCGGCCACCCACGCCAGCCACGGGAAGTAGTCGCCGACATGGAACGCCCCGAGCAGCGCGTTGGCCTCCTCCAGCAGCGCGTCCACCTTGGCGCGCCACCCGGCTGCGCCCGAGGCGCGCACCCCGAGCACGATCCGCCCGTTCACGTCCTTGGCGAAGCCGCCCAGGAGCTCGCTGAGCCGCACTACGCCGCCGCCGTGCGCTCGTTCCTCCTCCACCCTCCGGACCAGCTTCGCCACCTCCTCCTCGCGCACGCCGCGGTAGGCGCGCACCCTGCCGGGGCTCAGGAGGTGGAGCACGGCGAGCTTGCGCACGCTGCGCCAGTAGGCGCCGTGGGGCGCGAAGGCGATGTCGGTGCAGCCGTAGAGGAGACGTCTCGGGATGGCGAGCGACGGCCGGTTGGCGAAGGCATGGTCCTGCAGCTGCAGCACCTCCCTCGCCGCGTCGGCGGAGGAGACGACCAGGGTTGGCACGCGGCCCAGGTAGAGCAGCAGGACGGGTCCGTGCGCCACGGCGAGCGCGTGCAGGGCGCGGTGTGGGAGCGCGCCGAGTTGGTGGAGGTTGCCGACGATCGGCAGGCGCGGCGGCGAGGGCGGGAGTCGTTGGTGGGCGGGATGCTTTTTGGTTTGGGTACGCAGTAGCAGCAACAGCATGCACACGCACACACTGAGAATTAGCGTGGCAACTTGCGGTGTGAATGGAAATGTAATCGTCGTTGTGGTTTCCATTTTGGATCAGTCTTACTGCAATTGGTGCGAGCTGGGTGTAGCTCTATATAAGAGAGGCTCAGTGAAGGTACTGCATTTATAGGAGAATTAGCAAACTGAAGGCTCAGCGAAGGTACCCGCCACACGGCATAGAACACAGCGTGCATGCACGTGGGAATCCTTTTGGGTTTTCAGTTTTTAAAATGTTTTATTTTTTAAATTAAAAATTTGATTGAAAATTCGTTTTCACCATTAAATCCCTCGCAAGGAGATCTTCCAAACTAGATCTCATATCAATATATTTCGACGATTTTTTTTTGGTTAAAATTTGCCATGTCTATTGCATATAAATTGGCATGATGTTTACACGAACACTAGTAGAAAAAGGGCCATTTGTCCCGGTTCGTAAGGGCCTTCGGTCCCGGTTGAGGAACCGGGACTAAAAGGTTGTTACTAATGCCTTTGGCCTTTAGTCCCGGTTCTTACACGAACCGGGACAGATGGACCTCCACGTGGCCGCTGCGGCCAGCCCAGGCATGGGGCCTTTGGTCCCGGTTAGTGAGATAAACCGGGACCAAAAGACATCCACGCGTCAGCAGCTGGCTGGAGCTGGGGTTTTTTTTGAAAGGGGCTGGTTTGGGGGTTTTGGGGGTTAATTTAGGTTGTTATTAGCTAGCTAAATGAGAGAAGTGTCCTTTCTTATATCTCCGTGCTTCGTTTATCAACGCTACTGCGCTATGTTCATTTCACCCGCTGATATATAATAACTCTTCATGCTCGCATCATGCATCATCATATATAATAACAAGCCTACTAATCATGCATCATCATACAACTTCTACCCGTTATTAATAACAAGTCATACGATCATCATCCTCATAGTCATCGAACTAACCCTACTTAATAGTTCTTAGCACATGATCATCAGTATTAGGTAGGACCTAAATTCCCTTAGGTAAAATAGCATAAAACAATATAGACCCTGACTCTCCGTTATGAAGAATGGAGATCATCCTGTTTTCAATTCTTGCGCTTCGCTTCCTTTTGCTTCCAAGAACCTCCTTACGACTGTCCATACATTTTTTTTATTCTTTGATTGTCATGTCTCCACTTCTTTTAGAAATCCGGTATGGACAGTTGAGATTCGTAGGATGACCTGGTTGTATGTTCAAAACATCAAGGCGACCATGCTGATACATCAGAAGAGGCACACAATCATTCGGGATTATCTGTTCAAAAACATAGTAATAATTTCGTAGTTAGCAATGATGTACTAGTTTTAGAAGTATGCAAAAGATGCACGTATGTCATAATAGTAAAAAATCTTAGCAGGGTATCTCCATGGCAGTTACCATAGTTCAACACGTGCACTAGTGGCACGTATTGACCATAATGTTGAGGAGTTCGATTGTAGATATTGTAATTCTCAAGATCAGTACAAAATGCGATCAGATGATTTTTCTCCTGATAAGTTAATTCGGAGCCATCGGTGTAGTGGGTTTTGTCTACCATCTTCCGCACATTCTTTGAAAAATGAAAATAAGCTGTCAATGGAAATAAGCTGTCAACTATTTTGAAATAAACAATATAAATTACTTAATAACTATGTTTGAGAAGCTCGCATAGGGGAAGAATTGGAAGCGAATCAACAAGGACCCAAATGTCCATATTGTCTTGCTCGATTTTAGGATCACCAAGATCCATGGTGACAAGCATACCCTCATCAAAACCATGCATCTTGCAAAGTGCTTCCCAATTTTTGCAACCAAAATGGGTTACACTCTCAGAATTGTACAGCTTTACTTCAAAATCCACACCATGATGGGTCCTTAGGTGAATTTTCTTTGTTTCCATACTTTCATGGTCTTCAAAACTCATCCTCTCCAAGAAATAGCGTCTTGCATAGCATAGAAACTCTTGTCGTCGTTGCATACCATTTCAACATCGAAGGTCTCCTCGAGCTTAATGCTGAAGCGCCAATCTTCGTCCAGCTCAAGGAACCTGTCGCACATACCTCGGTCGTCGTGGCACCAGTCGCACTCCCCCGGGCGGTTTTCGTCGTCCAAGTACGACATTTCCTATATTCATAATTCAAATATTAAACTTTTACAATTAAATATATGTACTAAAAAACCTAAATTAGATCATTATTATTCATCACGGGTTGACTGTCGGTCTGTCGAGCCTTTTCTTGAAAACTCTCAGCTCATGTGGTGTACATATTCGACCGTCGGTGATGGTAGCTCCTCCTTTCATTCCCGAGTGCATTACACCAAATTGTCTAGCACACGGGAATGAAGGAGAAGCTACCCCCACGACAACAGTCGGGATTCTTCGTCCTCTCATATATATATGGTTGGAGACTCTCCCTCACTGATTCCTCTATGACATTTGCGACCATCGGTGATGGTAGCTCCTCCTTTCGTTCCCGAGTGCAGTACACCAAAATGTGTCTAGCACACGGGAACGAAGGAGAAGCTACCCCCACGACAACAGTCGGGATTCTTCATCCTCTCATATAGGTGGAGACTCGACAGACTTAAAGTCAACCCGAGGACTCATATTATAGGACTCATATTGACATGGAGATTTGGCTGGTCTCACCTCGAGGTCGGAGGGGGGTCGGTGACGGGGACGACGGCGCGGATGATGGAGGGGGCTCCTAGATTTCTGCATAGTGCTCTCCAATTTTAGCATTCAAAGTAGGAGTACTTTTCCAATTTGAGCATTCAATAAGCAAAACCAAATCGTAAAATAAAGTAGTATTCAAATTAGCATGCATTCAATTATAAGCAAAACTATATCATCTCTTGTGTCCGTACATCGTCGAATATTATCACTAATACTCCTCGAATACTATCATACATATAGAATCGCTAATACAGCTAGAACCGTAGCGCCCGACGGGTATCGTCGCGGGCGGTGGACACCCAAAGAGAAGGAACCATCACAGGATGATAGCTCCAGTGAGATCCCTGAAGAACCTGCCAGGTATTGTCGAACCTGTCCTCCAACGCAACCATGTAGCGATGGACGTGCTCGTCCTCCTCGCTGACACGGTGACGTACCACCTCCGCGGTGTCCGGAAGCCTCGGCACCGTCACTGGCCCACGCGACCGCCACCAAACAAGGATCGGGTCAACAACGGGCTGGCTCCTAACCAACCTACGCCCCCCAAAAGGTAGCACCTCCTAATACCAGCCCGACGGAGCCCAGTCCCGGACATGGTCCCTCTGATCAAGCCGGCCTCCTCCGCCGAGTCGACGACGAGGATGCGATAGGCATCATCGACATCGATGCGGGATTAATTGCTTGAATTAAAAAAAATAAACTAGTTCTATTAATTTTCTTGCTAAAAATAAACTACTTCTATATATAGTAAAATAAAGTAGTTTTATTAAATCAACTAGTTCAACTACTAAGCACTTACTATAAGTAAATAAAATAAAGTAGTTCTTACTAAAAATAAACTACTTCTATATATAGTAAAATTTAATAAAGTAGTTTTATTAAATAAACTAGTTCAACTACTAAGCACTAACCTAAAATCGATATCTACTGACCTAAATAAAAAATTAATACATATATGAAAAAAACATATATAAACAAAAAAAATGCTATGAACATTATATTCATACATACATAGCCACATCCATTCATCATATAGCTACCACATACATATATACATTATATATATGAAAAATGCAATGAACAAAAAAATAATACAAATTATATGAAAAAAATGAACAGAGCCGTGTCAGCGGCGGCTCACATTGGGGACGGCCGGCGAGGGCGATGTCGGGGGCGGCGGAGGGCGACGGCATGGGCGGCGGAGGGCGACGGCGACGGCGGCGTGGGGCGGAGGGCGACAGCGACGGTGACGGGCGACGGCTCTCGGGGGCGACGACGTCGGCGGCGGGGGGCGGAGGGCGATGGCGATGGGCGACGGCGTGGGCGGCGGACGACGCGGCGTGGGCTCGGGGCCACGGGCGACGGCGACGGCGGCGGGGCAGCCTGGCGGCGTGGATGAGCTCGTGGCGTCATCGGGCGGGGGGAAACTGGCAATGAAAACTGCAAATTTTCACAAGTGTTTCTTATATAGTCGAAGCATTGGTCCCGGTTCGTGGCACCAACCGGGAACAATGCTGCCCTTTAGTCTCGGTTGGTGACACCAACCGGGACCAAAGGTCTCTTTTCAGCAGCCCAAAGGGCGGGAAGCAAAGGGCTTTGGTCCCGGTTGGTGGCACCAACCGGGACTAAAGGGGGGGGCATTGGTACTGGTTGGTGCCACGAACCGGGACCAAAGGTGTGAATTGGTTCCAGTTCGTGGCACCAACCGGGACCAATGTCCTGCTGCCAAAGCCGCGGTGCAGTGGAATGTTTAGTCCCACCTCGCTAGCCGAGGAGCGACAGGACCGGTTTATAAGCCCTGCCCCGCCAGCTCCGTTGAGCTCCTCTCAACAGCAGGCCTCTGGGCCTAATCTCACACTGAATGCATGTGGGCCTGCTGGGCCTTCTGCGGGCCTGAATCCTGGCCCATGGATGGGTTTCTAGTCCTATTCAGGCCGTGGTGGCCTAGTAGGCGGCATTTTTTTATTTTTTTCCCAGTTTTTTATTTTCTTTTTTGCTTTATTTATTTTATTTTGTTTCTACTTACAACAAAATACTTACTGTTGCTATTTTATTTATTTCAGGAAAATTGTTTTTGCTTATAATGTTTTGAACAGAAAATACTTTGGTAATTTTAGGTCCATAAATTTTATTTATGTTATCAAAGTTTATTTTATTTTATTTTATTTTGTTTCTACTTATATATTTTAATAAAATTTATTTTATTTTATTTTGTTTCTACTTACATCCTCAATTTTTATCCCTTTCCGACTTCATTTGTTATTTTTCATGCATTTACTGATTGTTTTGAGCTATAAGACCCTGAAATTGTAAAGCAGTTCAAATGAACTCTAAAAAGGTTGGAAGTTGGCATGGTATCATCATTTCATCCCATAGCATGTGCAAGAAAGTTGAGAGGGTTACGGCAAAAACAGGATGCACTACATGTACAAAACGGACAATCTCTTTCGAAGTATCAGGATTTCATACGGAAACTCGTCTGTTACAAAGGGATTTCATTTTTTTAAACTTATTTGAACTCCTGACTTTTTGTGTGTTCAAAATGCACCATTCAAAGCCACATCATCAATTTTCATCCCTCTCTGACTTCATTTGTTATTTTTCATGCATTTACTGATTATTTTGAGCTATAAGACCCTGAAATTGAAAAGCAGTTCAAATGAACTCTGAAAAGGTTGGAAGTTGGCATGGTATCATCATTTCATTCACATAGAATGTGCAAGAAAGTTGAGAGGGTTACGGCAAAAACTGGATGCATTTCATGTACAAAACTGACAATCTCTTTCGAAGTATCAGGATTTCATGCGGAAACTCGTCTGTTACAAAGATATTTCATTTTTTTAAACTTATTTGAACTCCTGACTTTTTGTGTGTTCAAAATGCACCATTCAAAGCCACATCATCAATTTTCAACCCTTTCTGACTTCATTTGTTATTTTCATGCATTTACTGATTATTTTGAGCTATAAGACCCTGAAATTGAAAAGCATTTCAAATAAACTCTGAAAAGGTTGGAAGTTGGCATGGTATCATCATTTCATCCACATAGCATGTGCAAGAAAGTTGAGAGGGTTACGGCAAAAGCTGGATGCACTTCGTGTACAAAACGGACAATCTCTTTCGAAGTATCAGGATTTCATACGGAAACTCGTCTGTTACAAAGGGATTTCATTTTTTTAAACTTATTTGAACTCCTGACTTTTTTTGTGTCCAAAATGCACCATTCAAAGCCACATCATCAATTTTCAACCCTTTCTGACTGTATTTGTTATTTTTCATTCATTTACTGATTATTTTGAGCTATAAGACCTTGAAACTGAAAAGCATTTCAAATGAACTCTGAAAAGGTTGGAAGTTGGCATGGTATCATCATTTAATCCACATAGCATGTGCAAGAAAGGTGAGAGGGTTACGGCAAAACTGGATGCACTTCATGTACAAAATGGACAATCTCTTTCGAAGTATCAGGATTTCATACGAAAACTTGTCTCTTACAACAGGCATTTCAAATGAACTATGAAAAGGTTGAAAGTTGGCATGGTATCATCATAATATTTGTGGAGAAAGTCTTCACTTTTTCTTCGCTTGTGTCCTTTCCTTATTGTGCCGTAACCATGGATAATCTTCATCAGGATGCTTGGGTCAACCTTGACTTTGAAGGGAGGAATTTCATGAAACTTTTCATAATCTTCGGACATGTTTGTCTTGCCCTCCATTCCCACAATGTCCCTTTTTCCTGAAAGAACTATGTGGTGATAGCCCACAAGTGTAGGGGATCGCAACAGCTTTCGAGGGTAAAGTATTCAACCCAAATTTATTGATTCGACACAAGGGGAGCCAAAGAATATTCTTGAGTATTAGCAGTTGAGTTGTCAATTCAACCACACCTGGATAACTTAGTATCTGCAGCAAATATTTAGTAGCAAAGTAGTATGATAATAAAGGTAACGGTAGCAAAAGTATTGTTTTTTGGTTTTGTAGTAGTTGTAACAGTAGCAACATAAAAGTAAATAAGCGAAGAACAATATGTGAAAAGCTCGTAGGCATTGGATCAGTGATGGATAATTATGCCGGATGCGATTCCTCATGTAATAGCTATAACATAGGGTGACACAGAACTAGCTCCAGTTCATAATTGTAATGTAGGCATGTATTCCATAAATAGTCATACGTGCTTATGGAAAAGAACTTGCATGACATCTTTTGTCCTACCCTCCCGAGGCAGCGGGGTCCTAGCGGAAACTAAGGGATATTAAGGCCTCCTTTTAATAGAGAACCAAAACAAAGCACTAGCACCTAGTGAATACATGAACTCCTCAAACTACGGTCATCACCGAGAAGTATCCCGATTATTGTCACTTCGGGGGTTGTCGGATCATAACACATAATAGGTGACTATAGACTTGCAACATAGGATCAAGAACACACATATATTCATGAAAACATAATAGGTTCAGATCTGAAATCATGGCACTCGGGCCCTAGTGACAAGCATTAAGCATAGCAAAGTCATAGCAACATCAATCTCAGAACATAGTGGATACTAGGGATCAAACTCTAACAAAACTAACTTGATTACATGGTAAATCTCATCCAACCCATCACCGTCCAGCAAGCCTACGATGGAATTACTCACGCACGGCGGTGAGCATCATGAAATTGGTGATGGAGGATGGTTGATGATGACGACGGCGATGAATCCCCCTCTCCGGAGCCCCGAATGGACTCCAGATCAGCCCTCCCAAGAGATATTAGGGCTTGGCGGCGGCTCCATATCGTAAAACGTGATGAAACTTTCTCTCTGATTTTTTTCTCCCCAAACGTGAATATATGGAGGTTGAGTTGAGGTCGGTGGAGGTCCAGGGGGCCCACGAGACAGGGGGGAGCGCCCCCCACCCTCGTGGACAGGGTGTGGGCCCCATGGTCTTGATTCTTTCGCCAGTATTTTTTATATTTTCCAAAAAGTGCCTCCGTGGATTTTTAGGACATTCCGAGAACTTTTCTTTTCTACACATAAAACAACATCATGGCAGTTCTGCTGGAAACAACGTCAGTCCGGGTTAGTTTCATTCAAATCATGCAAGTTAGAGTCCAAAACAAGGGCAAAAGTGTTTGGAAAAGTAGATACGTTGGAGACGTATCAACTCCCCCAAGCTTAAACCTTTGCTTGTCCTCAAGCAATTCAGTTGATAAGCTGAAAGTGATAAAGAAAAACTTTTACAAACTCTGTTTGCTCTTGTTGTTGTAAACATGCAAAGCCATCATTCAGGTTTCAGCAAATATTATGAACTAACCATACTCACAATAACACTTAGGTCTCACAATTACTCATATCAATAGCATAATCAGCTAGCGAGCCATAATAATAAAACTCGGATGACAACACTTTCTCAAAACAATCATAACATGATATAACAAAGAGATATCTCGCTAGCCCTTTCTGAGACCGCAAAACATAAATGCAGAGCACCTTTAAAGATCAAGGACTGACTAAACATTGTAATTCATGGTAAAAGAGATCCAGTCAAGTCATACCCCATATAAACCAATAATAATGAATGCAAATTACAGTGTGCTCTCCAGCGGGTGCTTTTTAATAAGAAGGGTGATGACTCAACATAAAAGTAAATAGATAGGCCCTTCGCAGAGGGAAGAAGGGATTTGTAGAGGTGCCAGAGCTCGATTTTAAAATAGAGACTGAATAACATTTCTAGCAGCATACTTTTGCTGTCAACGCAACAACTATGAGATGGCTGTATCTTCCATACTACATGCATTATAGGCAGTTCTCAAATAAAATGTTAAAGGTCTATACTCCCCCAACCACCAACAAGCATCAATCCATGGCTTGCTCGAAACAACGAGTGCCTCCAACTAACAACAACCCTGGGGGAGTTTTGTTTAATTATTTTTATTTGCTTTGATCTTTCTGGATCATGGGACTGGGCATCCCGGTTACCGGCCCTCTCTCGTGAATGAGGAGCGGAGTCCACTCCTCTTGAGAATAACCCACCTAGCATGGAAGATATAGGTAGCCCTAGTTGAAACATGAGCTGCTCGAGCGTACAAAACAGAATTTCATCTGAAGGTTTGGAGTTTGGCACATACAAATTTACTTGGAACGGCAGTTAAATACCACATATAGGTAGGTACAGTGGACTCATATGGAACAACTTTGAGGTTTAAGGAGTTTGGATGCACAAGCAGTATTCCTGCTTAATACAGGTGAAGGCTAGCAAAAGACTGGGAAGCGACCAACTGAGAGAGCGACAACAGTCGTAAACATGCATTAAAATTAATTTACACCAAGTACAAGCATGAGTAGGATATAATCTACCATGAACATAAATATCATGAAGGCTATGTTGATTTGTTTCAACTACATGCGTGAACATGTGCCAAGTTGAGTCACTCAATTTATTCAAAGGAGGATACCATCCCATCATACCACATCATAATCATTCTAATAGCATGTTGGCACGCAAGGTAAACCATTATAACTCATAGCTAATCAAGCATGCACTACTAGGGAAAACCCTAGCAGTAGCGCGGGTTTTGTGTCCACTAGTAACGCGGGAGGCCGCGCTACTAATAAGGCGCTATAGCTATTGCTTAGCAGTAACGCGTGCCCGCACGCGCTACTGCTAGGACAAATAGCTGCAACATTTGTTCAGTACCACGCTACTGCTAAGGTAACTACTTGCAGCGTGTTTTCCATCCATCACTACTAGTATTTTTTTATTTTTAGTGTATTTATGCGCCATCGTACAAATATTGGTACAATACCAGTTATGAGGTTTACATCATTATGTCCATAATAGTGTGTCAAATGAAGGTGGATTAGGTTCAAGTGGAGGCAATATGTGGTGCATGTCAAAAGTATACTACTAATCCAAACATGATCTAGTTTGGACTAGTAGTACTTTCGATGTGCACCACATGTTGCCTCCACTTGAATCTAATCTGCCAGCACAAGCTATTTAATCATCATCATAGTCATTACCACCAACAATATTTATTTAATCACCACTAACACTAGCTATTTTATCATCATAGTAATAGTGTAGCACATCATCATCCTCAAACTCATTTCTAGCTAGCTATTAATAATCTTCATAGTCATTACCACCAACACTAGCTATTTTATCATCATAGTAATAGTGTAGCACATCATCATCCTCAAACTCATTTCTAGCTAGCTAATCACTCCTGCTGCTCTCTCTTAGGTAAAATAACATAAACCATGTATAGCTCTCCTCCTTGATCAAGCTGAGCATGCAGATGAACCTGTCTCCTAATCGTGGGTAGCGCATCTGTTTGCTGCCCCCTAGTACTTCTCTGCGCTCCCCCATCACATATTTGGTCCAGTCTTGCACTATTAAGCATCCGTCGCTAATCTTGAATGCACTAAAGTAATCTGTAGGATATCTTGGCCGTAAGCTGATAATACTCATGGTACCTTTAGTCTCGATCCCATAAGGCACAACATTCATCGGGAGTCCCTGTTGAAGAACATCGTATGGTAACATACTTAGCAATGAAGTTTAGCTTCAAAAATAATGTATGGAAAAGATGCACTGATGACAAATAGTAAAAATCTTACCATCCTTCCTAAATAGATGTGACCGTAGTTCATTACGAACACTATTGGTTGCACATTTTCAGTACTAACATTTCTAAATGCAGGAAGAAAATTTGTCTTGACAGTATCAAGATCCTCAAGCCATGAAACATAATGACTGAGCTCCTTGCAGTTGAGTTCAGCCCCAGGACAGTATACGGTCCTGTATACCAAGCGCTGGACATGTTTTCTTGCACCGAAATAAGCTGACAATACAAATTAGTTGTCAACTTTTTTTGAATAAACAATATCAAAGACATAAATATGGTTGAGAAACTTACATAATGGTATAACTGGAGGTGTCTGCACATCGACCCAGATGTCGGTATTACCTTCAATATCATCTTCCGGACGAATATCAAAGGTGATAACCATATCAGGCTCAAATGCATAAGTCTTGCATAGTGCTCGCCATGTTTTGCATCCAAAATAGGTGTAGTCGTCTGAATTGTATAATTTTGCATGGAAAATATAACCATGCTCGGTCTTCAAGTAAACTTTCTTTTCCTCCGTACTATGACTGAAACCTATCTTATGTAATACAAAAACTCTTGCATGGCAGGGGATACGCTAGTATAATAGTAAAAAAAATATAAGTTGAAGCAAATGAAGCAGATGTCATGCTTAATTACGAAAAAAGACTTGTCGTTGTGACTTACTGTATCCACTTCGAAGTTCTCGTCCAGCTTGATGCTGAAGCGCCTATCATCATCTAGGAAGATTCTGTCGCACAGGCCGTGCTCGTCTTTGCAGTATTTGCAAATACCGAAATCCTTTTCGTCGTCAGACATTTCCTATGTTCATAGTTAAAACATTAATTGAAAATCGATCGAAGACAACTACCAAGATACTCAACACACAAATCCGGGGCACTCGATATTTCCTACATATTCTGGCACAAGTCATGCCAAAATTCACGGATAAATCCGGCATGACCTTTGCTAAAATAGGACATATCGAGCGCCTGAAATTTGCCTTAACGGAAATGAATCAACACTCCGGCAAAACATAGGCCACTCGGAGGTGTAACCTGCAAACATGACCTACCACTTGGATATTGAGCAACACAAGATATACATTTCAAAATATATTATAGGACTCAAATTAGCATGCATTCAATAAGCAAAAGTAAATCATCTCATGCGTCCGTACATCGTCGAATATTATCACTAATACATCACGAATAGTGTCATACATATAACATCACTAATACAACTAAAACACTAGCGAACGACGGGTATCGGCGCTGGCGGTGGACACCCACAGAGAAGGAACCATCACGGGATCATAGCTCCAGTGAGATCCCCGGAGAACCTGCCAGGTATTGGAGAACGGCCTGTGCTCCAACGCAAACAAGTAGCGACGGACGTGCGCGTCCTCCTCACTGAGACGGTGACGCACCACCTCCGCGGAGTCCTCGAGCCTCTGGATCGTCACTGGCCCACGCGACCGCCACCAAAGAAGGTTCGGGTCAACGACAGGCTGGCTCCTCACCAACCTGCGCCCCCGGTAGGTAGCGCCTCCCAGTACCACCCCGGCGGAGCCCAGTCCCGGACATGGCCGATCTGGTCAAGCAGGTGTCGTCCTCCGCCAACTCGACGACGAGGATGCGGGATAGGCATCGTCCACGTCGAGGCGGTTAAAATTGCTTTACCTAAAAAATAGAAACAAGTTCTTACTAACTAGTTCTATTAATTCAACTAGTTCTTACTAAAAATAAACTTACTATAAATAAAAATATTCTAGTACCTAATTAGTACCTAGTTATTACTAACTAATTAGTACCTAGGAACTACTGCCCTAATTACCATCTAAGTAATTAACTAACCAGCACTAAAAATAGCCTATGGTTCATACTAACTAGCACTAAATAGCTAGGGTTCATACTAAGCAGAGAAGAGGGATTGGAAGGGGAGAGTGCTTATAGAGGGCGGGGAGAGAGATGGGGTCGTGGGAGACGGCGGCACCGAGGCGCTGCGAGGCGGGGTCGGGGGAGACGGCGGCGAGGCGGGTCGAGGGAGACGGCGGCGAGGCGGGGTCGGGGGAGACGGCGGCGAGGCGGGGTCGGGGGAGACGACGGCGAGGTGGAGGCGACGGGGAATAGTAGAGGAGAATTGGGGGAGGAAATAGAGGAGAGGGAATCGGGCCGCGCAGGGGGTTAGGTGAAAATAGATTTAACTGTAGCGTGGGGAGGAAAAACACGCTGCTGCTAAAATCCGTAGTAGTAGCGCTGTTCGTAGAAGGGTGCTACTACTATACCTAGCACGTCGGGAATGGTGTGGCAATTATAGTAGTAGCGCTTTCTGTTCCAGCCGCGCTACTGCTAAGCGGGTAACAGTAGCACGGTTCTGGCAGACGCGCTACTGCTAAGTAGCAGTAGCGCCTCATTTTAACAAGCGCTACTGGTAACATTCTGTGTAAAAGGTTTTCCCTAGTAGTGATGGCACAAGCAACTATAATCTCTAAATGTCATTGCAAATATGTTTACTTCATAATAAGCTGAATCAGAAACGATGAACTCATCACATTTACAAAAACAAGAGAGGTCGAGTTCATAACAGCTTTTCTCATCTCAATCAGTCCATCATATATCATCATTATTGCCTTTCACTTGCACGACCGAACGATGTGTATAATAATAAGACTGCACGTGCATTCTGCAAGCATTCAACTCAAAAGAGAAGACAAGTAATATGGGCTCTAAGTCAAATAAATAATCATGCATATGAGAGCCACTAAGCATTTTCAATATGGTCTTCTCGACCCCCAAAGGAAAGAAAATAAAATAAAACTATTTACACGGGAAAGCTCCCAACAAGTAAGAAGAAGAATAAGAAATCTTTTTGGGTTTTCATTTTAATTACTACTACAAGCAAAGAAATTAAACTAACTTTTTTTTAGTTTTTCTTAATGTTTATCAAACACACAAGAAGAAAGCGAGAAAAAGAAAATTAAACTAGCATGGATAATACAATGAAAGAGTATGAGCACCGACGACTAGTGTGTGAACATGAATGTAAAGTCGGTGAGAAATACGTACTCCCCCAAGCTTAGGCTTTTGTCCTAAGTTGGTCTAGTACCAAGGACCACTGCTACTCTCCCCGTTGTACTGGGAGGTGTAATCAAGATACCACGGGCTGGTCATCTCCGGATCCCACTGGAAAGATGATGCATGATAAGGGTCCAGTGCAGGTTCCGGCTCAGGTTCAGGTTCTGGAGTGGATGCTTGGGCTCAATGAGCATACACCGCCTCCGGCGTGACAAGAAAATTTTCTGCAAGCAAATCAAACAACAGAGGCATAGGCAAAATAATAGTCTCATTGTGTTTCTTATTAAATCTAAGGTTATACAAGAGCATCTTCTCTTCGTTGTCAACAATAAATGTGTGGGCTACCATGCTCTTGTAATCTAAAATGTGAGGAGTCAATTTTGTCTCCTCTTTCTCATGGTGCCTAATAGGTATCTGAAAATGTCTGGCAAGACGTGAAGCATAGATACCTCCAAATATGGGGCCTTTTGTACGATTCAGGCTTAGCCGTTTAGCGACGGCGACACCCATACTAAAAATATTATCTCCGAGCAAGGCATGTTGAAGAATGATAATATCAGGAACACTAAGGTTTCCACTATTTCCACGACCAATCAAGCATCTACTAGCAAATATGGCAAAGGAGCGTAGAACAGGAAAATGTATGCTAGAGATTTTTGCCTCAGAACCCTTTTTGGCTCCTCTACAACTACAGTGTTAACAAAGCCATCCACATCTTTACGATGGGGTTCCTCTAATTCTCCGTCATAGGGTATCCTACATACCGCGAAAAAATTACGTAAAGACATTTCTCTGAATTCATCATATAAGTGAAATGATACTGAAGGCGATGACTTCTTAGGATAATAATAATTTTTTTGCATGAAAGTATTGGTGAGTAAGAGATACTGATCGATCCGGTCATGGAGGAAACCGGGGAGGCCTGCATTCTCGACCAAAGAATAAAAATCTTCACGAATTCCAGCTTCTTTCAAGAAATCATTGCATGGCCATTCGCACGACCGTACTTCCGCTAGGCGAGGAAGATTATACTTGGCTTTTCCTTCTCTTTCGCTTGTTTTTCCTGAGAGCCCTGGCTAGAAGAGCCCCTCAAAAGTTTCCTTAACATTTTCTGAAAATTTAGTAACTTCAAAAAAAAGTGAATAAAACTAAACAAGATTGGTAGCAACTACTCCTACAAGTGTCTAGAGCCTATATCATGCATTAGAATTGCTCGGGACCTCATAAATTTAAAATGCAAGCTCAAGAACATGGTCACCTATGTAGCAAAAATTTGCAATTAATAAAGCACTAGAACAAAAACTAATTGGACCAATGGAGGATTCACATACCAAACAACAATCTCCCAAAGAAGTTTTGTGAATGGAGCTTTGAGCAAGGAGATCGAAAATCGCAGCAAAATGAGCTAGAACTCGTCCTTGAGCTGGATGGGGATTTTTTTGGGTAGAAGATCAAGTGTGTGGGTGCTGGCATAAGTGGAGGGGGGCCACCAGGGGCCCACGAGACAGGGGGGCGCGCCCAGGGGGAGGGGGCGTGCCCTCCACTCTCGTGGCCTTGTGCTTGCACCTCCTGCAGTGATTTCAGTGCCTAAAATCCTTAAATATTCCATCAAAAATCATACTAAATTTGCAGGGCATTTGGAGCACTTTTATTTTCGGGATATTTTTTAATGCACGGATAATTTAGAAAACAGATGGATAATACTATTTTTGATTTATTTATTCTAAATAACAGAAAGTAAAAAGAGGGTACAGAAGGTTGTGCCTTCTAGTTTCATCCATCTCGTGATCATGAAAATGAATCCACTAACAAGGTTGATCAAGTCTTGTTAACAAACTCATTCCGAATAACACGGAACCGGAGAAATTTCGAATAACACTAAGTTACCTCAACGGGGATATGAAAATCCCCAACAATAAGAATATCATACTTTTTCTTGACAGTAGGTAGAGGAAATTCAAAACCTCCAATAATGATAGTTGGAACTTTTCCAAAAGAATTGATGCTATGAACTTGAGATTGTTTCCTCGGAAAGTGTACCGTATGCTCATTACCATTAACATGAAAAGTGACATTGCCTTTGTTGCAATCAATAACAGCCCCTGCAGTATTCAGAAAAGGTCTACCAAGGATAATCGACATACTATCATCCTCGGGAATATCAAGAATAACAAAGTCCGTTAAGATAGTGACATTTGCAAGCACAACAGGCACATCCTCACAAATACCGACAGGTATAGCAGTTGATTTATCAGCCATTTGCAAAGATATTTCAGTAGGTGTCAACTTATTCAATTCAAGTCTACGATATAAAGAGAGAGGCATAACACTAACACCGGCTCCAAGATCACATAAAGCAGTTCTAACATAATTTCTTTTAATGGAGCATGGTATAGTTGGTACTCCCGGATCTCCAAGTTTCTTTGGTATTCCACCCTTAAAAGTGTAATTAGCAAGCATGGTGGAAATTTCAGCTTCCGGTATCTTTCTTTTATTTGTAATGATATCCTTCATATATTTAGCATAAGGAATTACTTTGAGCATATCAGTTAAATGCATACGTAAGAAAATAGGTCTAATCATATTTCAGCAAAGCGCTCAAAATTCTCATCATCCTTTGTCTTGGATGGTTTAGGAGGAAAGGGCATGGGTTTTTGAAACCATGGTTCTCTTTCTTTACCGTGCTTCCTAGCAATAAAATCTCTCTTATCATAACGTTGATTCTTTGATTGTGGGTTATCAAGATCAACAGCAGGTTCAATCTCTACATCATTGTTTTTGCTAGGTTGAGCATCAACATGAACATTATCATTAACAATATCACTAGGTTCATGTTCATCACCGGATTGTGTTTCAACATCAGAAATAGAAATATCATTGGGATTCTCAGGTGTGTCTATAGTAGGTTCACTAGAAGCATGCAAAGTTCTATCGTTTTTCTTTTTCTTCTTTTTGGAAGAACTAGGTGCCTCTAAATTATTTCTCTAAGAATCTTGCTCGATTCTCTTAGGGTGGCCTTCAGGATACAAAGGTTCCTGAGTCATTCTACCAGTTCTAGTAGCCACTCTAACAACAAAGTCATGTTTATTATTTAATTCATCAAGCAAATTATTTTGAGCTTTAAGTACTTGCTCAGCTTGAGTAGCAACCATAGAAGCATATTTGCTAACGAGTTTGAGTTCACCTTTAACTCTAGCCATATTATCGCTCACGCGTCCTATCGCGAAAGCATTATTCTTTAACTCTCTACCAACATAAGCATTAAAACTTTCTTGTCTAGCCATAAAATCATCAAATTCATCTAAGCATGGGCTATGAAATTTAGTAGAGGGGATTTCAACTTTATCGTATCTATAGAGAGAATTTACCTTTACTACCTGTGTCGGGTTATCAAGACAATGTGTTTCTTCAATAGGCGGTATATTAAGACCATGTATTTCTTCAATAGGTGGTAAATTCTTAACATCTTCAGCTTTAATACCTTTTTCTTTCATTGATTTCTTTGCCTCTTGCATATCTTCAAGACTGAGAAATAAAACACCTCTCTTCTTCGGAGTGGGTTTAGGAATAGGTGAGGAGTTGGCTCAATTGGTTCAGGAATTGCCTCAGGAATTGGCTCTGGAAGAGTCCAATTATTTTCATTAGTCAACATATTATTCAATAGCAATTCAGCTTCGTCGACTGTTCTTTCCCTGAAAACACACCAGCACAACTATCCAAGTGGTCCTTGGAGGCATTGGTTAGTCCATTATAAAAGATATCAAGTATTTCATTTTTCTTAAGAGGATGATCAGGCAAAGAATTAAGTAATCGGAGAAGCCTCCCCCAAGCTTGTGGGAGACTCTCTTCTTTGATTTGCACAAAATTATATATTTCCCGCAAGGCAGCTTGTTTCTTATGAGCAGGGAAATATTTAACAGAGAAGTAATAAATCATATCCTGGGGACTACGCACACAACCAGGAGCAAGAGAATTATACCAAGTCTTAGCATCACCCTTTAACAAGAACGGAAATATCTTAAGGATATAAAAATAGCGAGATTTATCATCATGAGTAAACAGGTTGGCTATGTCATTCAACTTGGTAAGATGTGCCACAACAGTTTTAGATTCAAGGCCATAAAAAGGATTAGATTCAACTAAAGTAATAATTTCTGGATCAATAGAGAATTCATAATCCTTATCAGTAACACAAATATGTGAAGTAGCAAAAGCAGGGTCAGGTTTCATTCTAGCATTAAGAGGATGCTGCTTCCGTTTAGCTAATAATTTCTTAAGATCATATCTATCTCTACAAGCAAAGATAGCTCTAGCAGCTTCCTCTTGCATAACATAACCCTCAGGAACAACAAGTAATTCATAATCATTAGGAGAACCATCATCATCACTATCATCAGTAATAGCATCTTCAATAATTTCATTCTCTCTAGCTCTAGCAAGTTGTTCATCAAGAAATTCACCTAATGGCAAAGTAGTATCGCGCACAGAGGTAGTTTCATCATAAGTATCATGCATAGCAGAAGTGGCATCATCAATAACATGCGACATATCAGAATTCATAGCAGTAGCAGGTTTAGGTGTCGCAAGCTTACTCAAAATAGAAGGAGAATCTAGTGCAGAGCTAGATGGCAATTCCTTACCTCCCCTCGTAGTTGAGGGATAGATCGTATCTTTCGCGTCTTTCAAGTTCTTCATAGTGATCAACAGATATAAATCCCAAGTGACTCATAGAATAGAGCTATGCTCTCCGGCAACGGCGCCAGAAATTAGTCTTGATAACCCACAAGTGTAGGGGATCGCAACAGCTTTCGAGGGTAAAGTATTCAACCCAAATTTATTGATTCGACACAAGGGGAGCCAAAGAATATTCTTGAGTATTAGCAGTTGAGTTGTCAATTCAACCACACCTGGATAACTTAGTATCTGCAACAAAGTATTTAGTAGCAAAGTAGTATGATAATAAAGGTAATGGTATTAAAAGTAATGTTTTTGGGTTTGGTAGTAGTTGTAACAGTAGCAACAGAAAAGTAAATAAGCAGAGAACAATATGTGAAAAGCTCGTAGGCATTGGATCAGTGATGGATAATTATGCCGGATGCGATTCCTCATGTAATAGCTACAACATAGGGTGACACAGAACTAGCTCCAGTTCATCAATGTAATGTAGGCATGTATTCCGTAAATAGTCATACGTGCTTATGGAAAAGAACTTGCATGACATCTTTTGTCCTACCCTCCCGTGGCAGCGGGGTCCTAGCGGAAACTAAGGGATATTAAGGCCTCCTTTTATTAGAGAACCGGAAAAAAGCATTAGAACATAGTGAATACATGAACTCCTCAAACTACGGTCATCACCGAGAAGTATCCCGATTATTGTCACTTCGGGGTTGTCGGATCATAACACATAATAGGTCACTATAGAATTGCAAGATAAGATCAGGAACACACATATATTCATGAAAACATAATAGGTCTAGATCTCAAATCATGGCACTCAGGCCCTAGTGACAAGCATTAAGCATAGCAAAGTCATAGCAACATCAATCTCAGAACATAGTGGATACTAGGGATCAAACCCTAACAAAACTAACTTGATTACATGGTAAATCTCATCCAACCCATCACCGTCCAGCAAGCCTACGATGGAATTACTCACGCACGGCGGTGAGCATCATGAAATTGGTGATGGAGGATGGTTGATGATGACGACGGCGACGAATCCCCCTCTCCGGAGCCCCGAACAGACTCCAGATCAACCCTCCCAAGAGAGATCAGGGCTTGGCGGCGGCTTCATATCGTAAAACGCGATGAAACTTTCTCTCTAATTTTTTTCTCCCGAAACGTGAATATATGGAGTTGGAGTTGAGGTCGGTGGAGTTCCAGGGGGCCCACAAGACAGGGGGCGCGCCCAGGGGGAGGGGGCGCGCCCCCACCCTCGTGGACAGGGTGTGGGCTCCATGGTCTTGATTCTTTCGCCAGTATTTTTTATATTTTCCAAAAAATGCCTGCGTGGATTTTCAGGACATTCCGAGAACTTTTCTTTTCTACATATAAAACAACATCATGGCAGTTCTGCTAAAAACAACATCAGTCCGGGTTAGTTTCATTCAAATCATGCAAGTTAGAGTCCAAAACAAGGGAAAAAGTGTTTGGAAAAGTCGATACGTTGGAGACGTATCATGTGGTACTTTGGCTCATCGTATGATGTATTCGCTTCCTTATCTTTTCTCTTTCTCGGTTTGGTAGACATGTCCTTCACATAGATAACCCGTGCCACATCATTGGCTAGGACGAACGGTTCGTCAGTGTACCCAAGATTGTTCAGATCGACTGTTGTCATTCCTTATTGTGGGTCTACCTGTACCCCGCCTCCTGACAGATTGACCCATTTGCATTTAAACAAATGGACCATAAAATCTACTCCGTAGTCAAGTTCCCATATGTCCACTATGTAACCGTAATATGTGTCCTTTCCCCTCTCAGTTGCTGCATCAAAGTGGACACCGCTGTTTTGGTTGGTGCTCTTTTGATCTTGGGCAATCGTGTAAAATGTATTCCCATTTATCTCCTACCCTTTGTAAGTCAATACAGTCGAAGATGGTCCCCTGGACAACGAGTTTAGCTCATCACAAACAGTGTTGTCACCTCTGAGACGTGTTTCCAACCAACTGCTGAAAGTCCTGATGTGTTCACATGTAATCCAGTCGTCGCACTGCTCCGGGTGTTTGGAGCGCAGACTGTTCTTGTGTTCATCGACATACAGGGTCACCAAGGTAGAGTTCTGTAGAACTGTGTAGTGTGCTTGAGACCAAGAATATCCGTACCTGCATATTATTGAGTCCCCTCCAAGCATGCCTTTTCCAGTCAGTCTCCCCTCATACCGCGATTCAGGGAGACCTATCTTCTTAAGCCCAGGAATGAAGTCAACACAAAACCCAATGACATCCTCTGTTTGATGGCCTTCCTTCTGGCCTAGCGCGGTTGCGGACATATTTCTTCAGGACTCCCATGAACTTTCAAAGGGGTACATATTGTGTATAAATACGGGGCCCACAATGACAATCTCGTCAACTAGATGAACTAGGACGTGCGTCATGATATTGAAGAATGATGGTGGGAACACCAGCTCGAAACTGACAAGACATTGCACCACATCACTCCTTAGCCTTGGTATGATTTCTGGATTGATCACCTTCTGAGAGATTGCATTGAGGAATGCACATAGCTTCACAATGGCTAATCGGACGTTTTTCGGTAGAAGCCCCTGATAACCCACAAGTATAGGGGATTGATGTCTACTACACAACCTTCTTCTTGTAGACGTTGTTGGGCCTGCAAGTGCACAGGTTTGTAGGACAGTAGCAAATTTCCCTCAAGTGGATGACCTAAGGTTTATCAATCCATGGGAGGCGTAGGATGAAGATGGTCTCTCTCAAACAACCGTGCAACCAAATAACAAAAAGTCTCTTGTGTTCCCAACACACCCAATACAATGGTAAATTGTATAGGTGCACTAGTTCGGTGAAGAGATGATGATACAAGTGCAATATGGATAGTAGATATAGGTTTTTGTAATCTGAAATATAAAAACAGCAAGGTAACAAGTGGTAAAAGTGAGCGTAAACGGTATTGCAATGATAGGAAACAAGGCCTAGGGTTCATACTTTCACTAGTGCAAATTCTCTCAACAATAATAACATAGATAGATAATATGACAAGCCCTCAACATGCAACAAAGAGTCACTCCAAAGCCACTAATAGCGGAGAACAAACGTAGAGATGATGGTAGGGTACGAAACCACCTCAAAGTTATTCTTTCGGATCAATCTATAAAAGAGTTCGTACTAGAATAACACCTTAAGACACAAATCAACCAAAACCCTAATGTCACCTAGATACTCCATTGTCACCTCAAGTATCCGTGGGCATGATTATACGATATGCATCACACAATCTCAGATTCATCCAACCAACACAAAGTACTTCAAAGAGTGCCCCAAAGTTTCTATCGGAGAGTCAAGAACGTGTGCCAACCCCTATGCATAGGTTCCCAATGTCACAAAACCCGCAAGTTGATCACCAAAACATACATCAAGTGGCACATGATATCCCATTGTCACCACAGATAAACACGGCAAGACATACATCAAGTGTTCTCATAAAAGACTCAATCCGATAAGATAACTTCAAAGGGGAAACTCAATTCATCACAAGAGAGTAGAGGGGGAGAAACATCATAAGATCCAACTAAAATAGCAAAGCTCGGGATACATCAAGATTGTGCCATAGAGGAACACGAGAGAGAGAGATCAAACACATAACTACTGGTACATACCCTCAGCCCCGAGGGTGAACTACTCCCTCCTCGTCATGGATAGCGCCGGGATGATGAAGATGGCCACCGGTGATGGGACCCCCCTCCGGCAGGGTGCCGGAACAGGGTCCCGATTGGTTTTTGGTGGCTACAGAGGCTTGCGGCGGCGGAACTCCCGATCTATCTTCTGTTCTGGAAGTTTTAGGGTATATTGGTATTTATAGGAGGAAGAAACACGTCAGGGAGCCACGAGGGCCCCATGAGGGTGGAGGGCGCACCCAGGGGGGGTGGGCGCGCCCCCCTACCTCGTGCCTTCCTCGTTTCTTTCTTGACGTGGACTCCAAGTCTCCCGGCCGGGTTGCTTTCCTTCCAAAAATAACTTCTCTAGTTGATTTCGTTCCATTTTGACTCCGTCTGATATTCCTTTTCCTCGAAACACTGAAACAGGCATAAAACAGCAAATCTGGGCTGGGCCTCCAGTTAATAGGTTAGTCCCAAAAATAATATAAAAGTGGATAATAAAGCACAATATTGCCTAAAATAGTAGATAAAGTAGCATGGAGCAATCAAAAATTATAGATACATTGGAGACGTATCAGGGATCGCAACAACTTTCGAGGGTAGAGTATTCAACCCAAATTTATTGATTCGACACAAGGGGAGCCAAAGAATATTCTTGAGTATTAGCAGTTGAGTTGTCAATTCAACCACACCTAGATAACTTAGTATCTGCAGCAAAGTATTTAGTAGCAAAAGTGGTATGATAATAGGGGTAACGGTAGCAAAAGTAAAGATAAATGTTTTTCGGTTTTTGTAGTAGTTGTAACAGTAGCAACGGAAAAGTAAAATAAGCGAAGAACAATATGTGAAAAGCTCGTAGGCAATGGATCAGTGATGGATAATTATGCCGGATGCGATTCCTCATGCAATAGTTATAACATAGGGTGATATAGAACTAGCTCCAATTCATCAATGTAATGTAGGCATGTATTCCGTAAATAGTCATACGTGCTTATGGAAAAGAACTTGTATGACGTCTTTTGTCCTACCCTCCTGTTGCAGCGGGGTCCTTACAGAAACTAAGGGATATTAAGGCCTCCTTTTTATAGAGAACCAAAGCATTAACACATAGTGAATACATGAACTCCTCAAACTACGGTCATCATCGAGAAGTATCCCGATTATTGTCACTTCGGGGTTGTCGGATCATAACACATAATAGGTGACTATAGACTTGCAAGATAGGATCAAGAACACACATATATTCATGAAAACATAATAGGTTCTGATCTGAAATGATGGCACTCGGGCCCTAGTGACAAGCATTAAGCATAGCAAAGTCATAGCAACATCAATCTCAGAACATAGTGGATACTAGGGATCAAACCCTAACAAAACTAACTTGATTACATGGTAAATCTCATCCAACCCATCACCGTCCAACAAGCCTACGATGGAACTACTCACGCACGGCGGTGAGCATCATGAAATTGGTGCTGGAGGATGGTTGATGATGACGACGACAACGAATCCCCCTCTCTAGAGCCCTGAACGGACTCCAGATCAGCCCTCCCGAGAGAGATTAGGGCTTGGCGGCGGCTCCGTGTCGTAAAACGCGATGAAACTTTATCCTTGATTTTTTTCTCCCCGAGACGGAATATATGGAGTTGGAGTTGAGGCTGGAGGGTGTCCAGGGGGCCGCGCCCTGGAGGGGGGGGGGGGGGGGGTGCCCCCCTGTCTCGTGGACAGGCCGTGGGCCCCTTGGCACTAATTCTTTTGCCAAAAATTCTTATTAAATCTGAAAAGTGCCTCCGTGGATTTTCAGGACATTCCGAGAACTTTTCTTTTCTACACATGAAACAACATCATGGCAGTTCTGCTGAAAACAGCGTCAGTCCGGGTTAGTTTCATTGAAATCATGCAAGTTAGAGTCCAAAACAAGGGCAAAAGTGTTTGGAAAAGTAGATACGTTGGAGACGTATCAACTCCCCAAGCTTAAACCTTTGCTTGTCCTCAAGCAATTTAGTTGATAAACTGAAAGTGATAAAGAAAAACTTTTACAAACTCTGTTTGCTCTTGTTGTTGTAACATGAAAAGCCAGCATTCAAGTTTCAGCAAATATCATGAACTAACCATACTAACAATAACACATAGGTCTCACAGTTACTCATATCAATAGCATAATCAGCTAGCGAGCCATAATAATAAAACTCGGATGACAACACTTTCTCAAAATAATCATAACATGATATAACAAAATGGTATCTCGCGACCCCTTTCTGAGACCGCAAAACATAAATGTAGAGCACCTTTAAAGATCAAGGACTGACTAAACATTGTAATTCATGGTAAAAGAGATCCAGTCAAGTCATACCCAATATAAACCAATAGTAATGAATGCAAATGACAGTGTGCTCTCCAGCGGGTGCTTTTTAATAAGAAGGGTGATGACTCAACATAAAAGTAAATAGACAGGCCCTTCACAGAGGGAAGCAGGGATTTGTAGAGGTGCCAGAGCTCGATTTTAAAATAGAGATTGAATAACATTTTGAGCGGCATACTTTTGCTGTCAACGCAACAACTATGAGATGGCTGTATCTTCCATACTACATGCATCATAGGCAGTTCCCAAACAGAATAGTAAAGGTTTATACTCCCCCAACCACCAACAAGCATCAATCCATGGCTTGCTCAAAACATTGAGTGCCTCCAACATACAATAGCCCTGGGAGATTTTTGTTTAATTATTTTGACTTGCTTTGATCTTTTTGGATCATGGGACTGGGCATCCCGGTTACCGGCCCTTTCTCGTGAATGAGGAGCGGAGTCCACTCCTCTTGAGAATAACCCACCTAGCATGGAAGATATAGGCAACCCTAGTTGAAACATGAGCCGCTCGAGCATACAAAACAGAATTTCATTTGAAGGTTTGGAGTTTGGCACATACAAATTTACTTGGAACGGCAGGTAAATACCGCATATAGGGAGGTATAGTGGACTCATATGGAACAACTTTGGGGTTTAAGGAGTTTGGATGCACAAGCAGTATTCCCGCTTAGTACAGGTGAAGGCTAGCAAAAGACCGGGAAGCGACCAACTGAGAGAGCGACAACAGTCGTAAACATGCATTAAAATTAATTTACGCCGAGTACAAGCATGAGTAGGATATAATCTACCATGAAGATAAATATCATGAAGGCTATGTTGATTTGATTCAACTACATGCGTGAACATGTGCCTAGTCGAGTCACTTAATACATTCAAAGGAGGATACCATCCCATCATACCACATCATAATCATTCTAATAGCATGTTGGCACGCAAGGTAAACTATTATAACTCATAGCTAATCAAGCATGGCACAAGTAACTATAATCTCTAAATGTCATTGCAAATATGTTCACTTCATAATAGCTGACTCAGGAACGATGAATCATCATATTTACAAAAACAAGAGAGGTCGAGTTCATACCAGCTTTTCTCATCCCAATAAGTCCATCATATATCGTCATTATTGCCTTTCACTTGCACAACCGAATGATGTGTATAATAATAAGAGTGCACGTGCATTGGACTAAGCTGGAATCTGCAAGCATTCAACTCAAGTGAGAAGACAAGTGATATTGGATCTAAGTTAAATAAACAATCATGCATATAAGAGCCACTAAGCATTTTCAATATGGTCTTCTCGACCCCCAAAAGAAAGAAAAGAAAATAAAACTATTTACACGAGAAAGCTCCCAACAAGTAAAAGAAGAACGAGAAATATTTTTGGGTTTTCATTTTAATTTCTACTACAAGCATGGAAATTAAACTAACTATTTTTTTTGGTTTTTTCTTAAGGTTTATCAAACACACAAGAAGAAAACTAGAAAAAGAAATTTAAACTAGCATGGATATACAATGAAAGAGTGTGAGCACCGACGACTAGTGTGTGAACATGAATGTAAAGTCGGTGAGAAATACATACTCCCCAAGCTTAGGCTTTTGGCCTAAGTCGGTCTAATACCAGTGACCGCCTGGCTAGTATCCATAAGTGAAACTGGGGTAGTACTGAGATGAAGAGGCAATCGCCTCCTGAGCAGCAGCGTGTTGGCGAGCTGCCTCCATTCCCCTCTCATATTCAGTTGCTTCTTCCCTGGTGACAACATATCTTCCTTTTGCCTAATAATCAAAAAGGTAGGTAGCTGGAAGAGTAACAGGGACGATGTTGTGTCTATTATAGGTTAGTCGATAATGGAGGAATTGTTCATTCCTCTCAAGAAAATGATGATCAAACATAGCTTCTTTATCCAAATAAACAGGAGGTACAATCATGTCCCCCTCTCGTGGAGCTATATTAAGAAAATTACCACACGGGTTGCACAAATTCCTCCAAAGAAATCTCCCCTTCTACTATTATTCTGCAACCTACGTGCAACTATTGCCCCTAAGTTATAACCTCTATAACCCGACACAGCACTCTTGAGGACACAAAGATCAGGGGCACACATGTGACATACTTCGTCCTTACCGTTAATGCATCTACCAATAAAGAGAGCAAAGTAATGTATAGCAGGAAAATCAATGCTCCCTATGGTAGCTTGTGTTGCGTCCCTAGATTCTCCCACAGTAATACTAGCAAGAAAATCTCTAACTTCAGATTTGGGAGGATCATTAACATTACCCCACTGCGGGAGTTTGCAAGCAGTTGTGAAATCCTCTAAATCCATGGTATAAGATGTATCATAAATATCAAACATAACACTAGGAGAATTACGCGCAGAAATGTATTCGAACCTCCGCACAAAGGAATCAGTCAATTGATAATATTGAGGACACTTATCTTGTAAGAAGTCCTCCAGCTCGGCATTACGCACATACGCGTCAAATTCCTCCGTGAAGCCTGCTTTGATCATAAAATCATCGGATGGCCACTCGCAAGCCCGTACATTTGCGTCCCTTGGCAAATTAACATCTTGTTCACGTATGGCAATCCTTGGCCCTTTCTTTGCCGAGGAACCACCTTGGTACATTCTTCTAAGCATATTTCTTTTTCTGAAATTTTCTGAAATTTTAGTAACTTCAAAATAAAAGTGAATAAAACTAAACAAGATTGATAGCAACTACTCCTACAAGTGCCTAGAGCCTATATCATGCATTGGAATTGCTTGGGACCTCAAAAATTTAACATGCAAGCTCAAGAACAAGGTCACCTATGCAGCACAAATTTGCAATGAATAAAGCATTAGAACAAAAACTAATTGGACCTATGGAGGATTCACATACCAAGCAACAATCTCCCAAAGCAGTTTTGCGAATGGAGCTTTGAGCTAAGAGATCGAAAATCGCAGCAAAACGAGCTAGAACTCGGGCTTGAGCTGGATGGGGATTTTTTTGGGTAGAAGATGAAGTGTGTGGGTGCTGGCATAAGTGGAGGGGAGCCACCAGGGGCCCACGAGACAGGGAGGCGCACACTACAGGGGGAGCCACGCCCTCCTCTCTCGTGGCCTGGTGCTTGGCCCTCCTGCAGTGTTTTCAGTGCCTAAAATCCTCAGATATTCCAGAAAAAATCATACTAAATTTGCAGGGCATTTGGAGCACTTCTATTTTCGGACTACTTTTTTTAATGCACGGATAATTTAGAAAATAGATAGATAATACTATTTTTGCTTTATTTAATCTAAATAACAGAAAGTGAAAAGAAGGGTATAGAAGGTTGTGCCTTCTAGTTTCATCCATCTCGTGATCATCAAAATGAACCCACTAACAAGGTTGATCAAGTCTTGTTAACAAACACATTCCTAATAACACGGAACCGGAGAAATTTCAAATAACACTAAGTTACCTCAACGGGGATATGAAAATTCCCAACAATAAGAATATCATACTTTTTCTTGACAGTAGGAAGAGGAAATTCAAAATCTCCAAAATGATAGTTGGACTTTTTCAATAGAATTAATGCTATGAACTTGAGATTGTTTCCTCGGAAAGTATACCGTATGCTCATTACCATTAACATGAAAAGTGACATTGCCTTTCTTGCAATCAATAACAGCCCCTACAGTATTAAGAAAAGGTCTACCAAGGATAATAGACATACTATTGTCCTCGGGAATATCAAGAATAACAAAGTTCGTTAAGATAGTGACATTTGCAACCACAACAGGCACATCCTCACAAATACCGACAGGTATAGCAGTTGATTTATCAACCATTTGCAAAGATATTTCAGTAGGTGTCAACTTATTCAATTCAAGTCTACGATATAAAGAGAGAGGCATAACGCTAACACCGGCTCCAAGATCACATAAAGCAGTTCTAACATAATTTCTTTTAATGGAGCATGGTATAGTTGGAACACCCGGATCTCCAAGTTTATTCGGTATTCCACCCTTAAAAGTGTAATTAGCAAGCATGGTGGAAATTTCAGCTTCCGGTATCTTTCTTTTATTTGTGATGATATCCTTCGTATACTTAGCATAAGGATTTACTTTAAGCATATCAGTTAAACGCATACGTAAGAAAATAGGTCTAATCATTTCAGCAAAGCGCTCAAAATCCTCATCATCCTTTGACTTGGATGGTTTAGGAGGAAAGGGCATGGGTTTTTGAACCCATGGTTCTCTTTCTTTACCATGCTTCCTAGCAACAAAATCTCTCTTGTCATAACGTTGATTCTTTGATTGTGGGTTATCAAGATCAACAGCAGGTTCAATCTCTACATCATTGTTTTTGCTAGGTTGAGCATCAACATGAACATTATCATTAACATTATCACTAGGTTCATGTTCATCACCTGACTGTGTTTCAGCATCAGAAATAGAAATATCATTAGGATTCTCAGGTGTGTCTACAGTAGGTTCATTAGAAGCATGCAAAGTCCTATCATTTTTTTCTTCTTTTTAGAAGAATTAGGTGCCTCTAAATTACTTCTCTGTGAATCTTGCTCGATTCTCTTAGGGTGGCCTTCAGGATACAAAGGTTCCTGAGTCATTCTACCAGTTCTAGTAGCCACTCTAACAACAAAGTCATTTTTATTATTTAATTCATCAAGCAAATCATTTTGAGATTTGAGTACTTGCTCAGCTTGAGTAGCAACCATAGAAGCATATTTGCTGACGCGGTGAAGTTCATCTTTAACTGTAGCCAGATTATCACCTACGCGTCCTATCTCAAAAGCATTATTCTTTAACTCTCTACCAACATAAGCATTAAAACTTTCTTGTCTAGCCATAAAGTCATCAAATTCATCTAAGCATGGGCTATGAAATTTAGTAGAGGGTATTTCAACTTTATTATATCTATAGAGAGAATTCACCTTTACTACCTTTGTCGGGTTATCAAGACAATATGGTTGTTCAGGCGGTAAATTAAGACCATGTATTTCTTCAATAGGAGGTAAATTCTTAACATCTTCAGCTTTAATGCCTTTTTCTTTCATTGATTTCTTTGCCTGTTGCATATCTTCAGGACTGAGAAATTAAACACCTCTCTTCTTCGGAGTGGGTTTAGGAATAGGCTCAGGAGTTGGCTCAATTGGTTCAGGAATTACTTCAGGAACTGGCTCGGGAAGAGTCCAATTATTTTCATTAGTCAACATATTATTCAATAGTATTTCATCTTCGTCGACTGTTCTTTCCCTGAAAACACAACCAGCACAACTATCCATGTAGTCCTTGGAAGCATCGGTTAGTCCATTATAAAAGATATCAAGTATTTCATTTTTCTTAAGAGGATGATCTGGCAAAGCATTAAGTAACCGGAGAAGCCTCCCCCAAGCTTGTGGGAGACTCTCTTCTTTGATTTGCACAAAATTATATATTTCCCGCAAGGCAGCTTATTTCTTATGAGCAGGGAAATATTTAGCAGAGAAGTAATAAATCATATCCTGGGGACTACGCACACAACCAGGAGAAAGAGAATTATACCAAGTCTTAGCATCACCCTTTAATGAGAACGGAAATATCTTAAGGATATATAAATAATGAGACTTCTCATCATTAGTAAACAGGGTGGCTATATCATTCAACTTGGTAAGATGTGCCACAACAATTTCAGATTCAAGGCCATAAAAGGATCAGATTCAACTAAAGTAATAATATCAGGATCAACAGAGAATTCATAATCCTTATCAGTAACACAGATATGTGAAGTAGCAAAAGTAGGATCGGGTTTCATTCTAGCATTAAGAGAGTGCTGCTTCCATTTAGCTAATAATTTCTTAAGATCATTTCTATCATTTTAAGCAAGAATTTCCATAGCAGCTTTTTCATTCATAACATAACCCTTAGGAACAACAGGTAATACATAATCATTGGACGGACCTTCATCATCACTATCATCAGTAATAGGATCTTCAGTAATATCATTCCCCCTAACTCTAGCAAGTTGTTTATCAAGAAATTCACCTAATGGCAAAGTAGTATCAAGCACACAAGTAGTTTCATCATGCATAGCAGAAGTGGCATCATCAATAACATGCGACATATCAGAATTCATAGCAGTAGCAGGTTTAGGTGTCGCAAGCCTACTAATAACGGAAGGAGAATCTAGTGCAGAGCTAGATGGCAGTTCCTTACCTCCCCTCGTAGTTGAGGGCAAAATCTTGGTTTTAGCATCTTTCAAGTTCTTCGTAGTGATCAACAGATATAAATCCCAAGTGACTCAGAGAATAGAGCTATGCTCCCCGGCAACGGCGCCAGAAATTAGTCTTGATAACCCACAAGTATAGGGGATCGCAACAGCTTTCGAGGGTAGAGAATTCAACCCAAATTTATTGATTCGACACAAGGGGAGCCAAAGAATATTCCTGAGTATTAGCAGTTGTGTTGTAAATTCAACCACACCTGGATAACTTAGTATCTGCAGCAAAGTATTTAGTAGAAAAAGTGGTATGATAATAGGGGTAACGGTAGCAAAAGTAAAGATAAATGTTTTTGGGTTTTTGTAGTAGTTATAACAGTAGCAACAGAAAAGTAAAATAAGCGAAGAACAATATGTGAAAAGCTTGTAGGCAATGGATCAGTGATGGATAATTATGCTGGATGCGATTACTCATGCAAAAGTTATAACATAGGGTGATATAGAACTAGCTCCAATTCATCAGTGTAATGTAGGCATGTATTATGTAAATAGTCATACGTGCGTATGGAAAAGAACTTGTATGACATCTTTTGTCCTACCCTCCCGTTGCAGCGGGGTCCTTACGGAAACTAAGGGATATTAAGGCCTCCTTTTAATAGAGAACCGGACCAAAGCACTAACACATAGTGAATACATGAACTCCTCAATCTACGGTCATCACCGAGAAGTATCCCGATTATTGTCACTTCGGGGTTGTCGGATCATAACACATAATAGGTGACTATAGACTTGCAAGATAGGATCAAGAACACACATATATTCATGAAAACATAATAGGTTCAGATCTGAAATCATGGCACTTGGGCCCTAGTGACAAGCATTAAGCATAGCAAAGTCATAACAACATCAATCTCAGAACATAGTGGATACTAGGGATCAAACCCTAACAAAACTAACTTGATTACATGGTAAATCTCATCCAACCCATCATCGTCCAGCAAGCCTACGATGGAATTACTCACGCACGGCGGTGAGCATCATGAAATTGGTGATGGAGGATGGTTGATGATGACGACGGGGACGAATCCCCCTCTCCGCAGCCCCGAACGGACTCCACATCAGCCCTCCCGAGAGAGATTAGGGCTTAGCGGCGGCTCCGTGTCGTAAAACGCTATGAAACTTTCTCCTTGACTTTTTTCTCCCCGAGACGGAATATATGGAGTTGGAGTTGAGGTCGGAGGGTGTCCAGGGGGCCCACAAGATAGGGGGCCGCGCCCTAGGGGGGGCCCCCTGTCTCGTGGACAGGCCGTGGGCCCCCTGGCACTAATTCTTTCGCCAAAAATTCTTATTAAATCTGAAAAGTGCCTCCGTGGATTTCCAGGACATTCTGAGAACTTTTCTTTTCTACACATTAAACAACATCATGACAGTTCTGCTGAAAACAGCGTCAGTCCGGGTTAGTTTCATTCAAATCATGCAAGTTAGAGTCCAAAACAAGGGCAAAAGTGTTTGGAAAAGTAGATACGTTGGAGACATATCAGCCCCCTCAATGCAACCGGAAGCAGTTGCGTCATAATCACGTGACAGTCATGAGACTTTAGGTTCTGGAACTTTTTCTCTGGCATATTTATTATTCCCTTTATATTCGAGGAGAAGCCAGTCGGGACCTTCATACTAAGCAGGCATTCAAAGAAGATTTCCTTCTCTTCTTTGGCAAGAGCGTAGCTGGCAGGACCTTCATACTGCTTTGGAGGCATGTTGTCTTTTTCGTACAAATGTTGCAGGTCCTCTCGTGCCTCAGCTATATCTTTTGTGTTCCGATACACGCCCAAGAAGCCTAGCAGGTTCACGCAAAGGTTCTTTGTCACGTGCATCATGTCGATCGAAGCGTGGACCTCTAGGTATTTCCAGTAGGGTAGGTCCCAAAATATAGATTTCTTCTTCCACATGGGTGCGTGTCCCTCAGCGTCACTCGGAACAGCTAGTCCGCCGGGACCCTTTCCAAAGATTACGTGTAAATCATTGACCATAGCAAGTACGTGATCACCGGTATGCATGGCGGGCTTCTTCCGGTGATCTGCCTCGCCTTTGAAATGCTTGTCTTTCTTTCGACATTGATGGTTGGTCGGAAGAAATCGACGATGGCCCAGGTACACATTCTTCCTGCATTTGTCCAGGTATATACATTCGATGTCAGCTAAACAGTGCGTGCATGCGTGGTATCCCTTGTTTGTCTATCCTGAAAGGTTACTGAGAGTGGGCCAATCGTTGATGGTTACAAACAGCAACGCGTGGAGGTTAAATTCCTCCTGTCTGTGCTCATCCCATGCACGTACACCGTTTCCATTCCACAACTGTAAAAGTTCTTCAACTAATGGCCTTAGGTACACATCAATGTCATTGCCGGGTTGCTTAGGGCCTTGGATGAGAACTGGCATCATAATGAACTTCCGCTTCATGCACATCCAAGGAGGAAGGTTATACATACATAGAGTCACGGGCCAGGTGCTGTGATTGCTGCTCTGCTCCCCGAAAGGATTAATGCCATCCGCGCTTAAACCAAAGCATACATTCCTTGGGTCACATGCAAACTCAGCCCAGTACCCTCTCTCGATTTTTCTCCACTGCGACTCGTCAGCGGGTGCTCTCAACTTCTCGTCTTTCTTACGGTCCTCACTGTGCCATCTCATCAACTTGGCATGCTCTTTGTTTCTGAACAGTCATTTCAACCGTGGTATTATAGGAGCATACCACATCACCTTCGCAGGAACCCTCTTCCTGCGGGGCTCGCCGTCAAAATCACTAGGGTCATCTCGTCTGATCTTATACCGCAATGCACCGCATACCGGGCATGCATTCAAATCCTCGTACGCACCACGGTAGAGGATGCGGTCATTAGGGCATGCATGTATCTTCTGCACCTCCAATCCTAGAGGGCATACGACCTTCTTTACTGCGTACGTACTATCGGGCAATTCGTTATCCTTTGGAAGCTTCTTCTTCAATATTTTCAGTAGCTTCTCAAATCCTTTGTCAGGCACAACATTCTCTGCCTTCCACTGCAGCAATTCCAATATGGTACCCAGCTTTGTGTTGCCATCTTCGCAATTGGGGTAAAACCCTTTTTTGTGATCCTGTAACATGCGATTGAACTTCAGCTTCTCCTTTTAACTTTCACATTGCGTCCTTGCATCGACAATGACCCGGCGGAGATCATCATCATCGGGCACATCATCTGGTTCCTCTTGATCTTCAGCAGCTTCCCCCGTTGCAGCATCATTTGGCACATCGTCTGGTTCCTCTTGATCTTCAGCACCTCCCCCCCATTGCAGCATCACCGTATTCAGGGGGCACAAGTTGTCATCGTTCTCTTCTTCTTCGCCATCTTCCCTCATAACCCCTATTTCTCCGTGCCTCGTCCAAACATTATAGTGTGGCATGAAACCCTTGTAAAGCAGGTGGGTGTGAAGGATTTTCCGGTCAGAGTAAGACTTCGTATTCCCATATTTAGGGCATGGACAACACATAAAACCATTCTGCTTGTTTGCCTCAGCCACTTTGAGAAAATTATGCATGGCCTTATTGTACTCGGAGGTGTGTCTGTCACCATACATCCATTGTCGTTTCATCTGCGTGCATTATATATAATTATGTGTGTCAAAAGTAAGAAAATCCGACAAGTATCTATCTAAAGTAAGAAAATTAGACAAGTATCTATCTAAACTAAGAAAATCATAAAGAAGATAAGAACAAGAGGTTCACCACGGTGGTGCCAGGAGAGATCGGCGCGAGCGATCAACGGCGGTGAAAACGGGGACGGGGCGTGATGGACCGTTAAATCTAGACAAATCTCGGGAAAAATGGAGCTCCGAGGTCGAGCTTCAAGAGGAGAAAGCTTAACTAGTGTGGCTCGGGCATTTCATCGAACACCTTATGTGCATAGGAGGTGAGCTAGAGCAACCAAATGCCCTCCTCTCGCCGTCCAGAAAAAACAGAGCACTGTGGAGTGCTCTGCCGCGGCGATGGGTATATATAGGCAAATTATGTGTCCCGGTTTGTGGCATGAACGGGACTAAATTCACCCTTCTATACCGGTTCAAGGCACGAACCGGTACCAATGTCCATGGGCCAGGAGCGCGGCCCATTGGTCCTGGTTCATGCCTAGAACCGGGACAAATGGATCCAGACGAACCCGGACCAATGCCCACGAGGCCCCGGCCGCCCCCCTGGGCTCATGAACCGGGTCTAATGCCCCCCATGGGTCCCGGTTCGTGAAGAACCGGGACTAATGGGCTGGCCAGGCCCGAACCAAAGCCCTGTTTTCTACTAGTGTGAAGTTGCCATGATATGTTTCAGCTATTTTCATCTAGATTTAAAAGTAAATTTTGACATATTATAAAACGGGAAATTAAGAAACTAGACTTGCCATGAACCATAAACTAAAATTTCCATGATAAATGCACTTAAAATTGCCATGGTTCATACAAAGAATAATTTTCATGGTCAAAGTACTGGAATTGCCATCATAAAAAAACTAAAATTGCCATGCTCTACAAACTAAAATTTTCACATGGCAACTTTTGTTTAAGCACTATGGCAACTACTCCCTCCGTTCCAATATCTAAGGTGTATTATTTTCAGCACGTTAACCAAGGCACGTAATTATGTAATATTTAGTACGAAATTACCCTTGTCTAATTCATAGATTAGCGGCAATAAATCATTTAGGCTAGGAAAAGAAGAGATACACACAATCAGGAGAGAGATGGTTTCCTTTTGTTTCTCTACAAGGAGAGATACATGCAATCAGGGGAGAGATACTTTCCTTTCTCTGGAGGGCCAAGATCAGAATTACGAGGAATTAGAACAAATGCACCTTACATTGTGGAATTTTATCAAAAAATAAATACACCTTATATAAAGGAACGGAGGGAGTACAGTGTAAACATCATGGCAACTTTTGGGGAAAAAAATCGTCGAAACATATCAACATAGGGTCCAGTTTTTAAGATCTCGTCGAGACGGATTTAATGGCGAAAACAGATTTTTAATTCGATTTTTTAATTAGGAGAAAAAACCTGATGTCATATGTTAATACGTGGCAAAATGAATGGTGATGGAGGCGTGTGGACGATGTGCAAGATGTGGGCGTTAGTTTTTCGCCAATTAAACACTTCAAAGTCATTCAGTAACTCTCGAACTCATTACTTTAGGAATACTCCTTACAAAGATCACTCCCACCTTCCCAAGTTGTGACAAAGTGACGTGCCTGCATGTGTGCCACTTGTCATCACCGGGGAGTTTTCCCTTTTTTCTAGATCCTTTATTCAAAATGATTTATCTCGTAAATCGTGCGTCCAAATCTCAAACCGTTTTCACCATTGGATTCCTCGCGTCGAGATCTTCAAAAATAGACCCTACGTTGATAGGTTTTGGCGAACTTTTTTTCAAAAAAAACCGGACGAAAAAACCAAACCGGAAGCACGGTTTTCCCCTTTCCGGAAGAGGCACGACCGTGCCTCTCGCGAAATCATAACCATGCCTCTCGTGGAAGCAATACCGTGCCTCGCACACAAGAAAAGAAACAAAAACACATTTTTTTCGATTTCGAGAGGCACGATCGTGTCTCTCGCGGAAGCAAAGCAGTGCCTCTCACATAAGGAAAAAATTCAAAAAACACATTTTTTTCGTTTTCGAGAGGCATGGCCATGCCTCTTGCGAAAGCACAACCGTGCCTCTAACTGAAGTAAAACCGTGCATCTCGAAGAAAGAAAATCAAAACAAAAAACGCGTTTTTTTGTTTCCGAGAGGCATGGTTGTACCTCTCGGAAAAGCAAAACTGTGCTTCCCGCGGAAGCAAAGCAGTGCCTATGGCGGAATAAATAAACAGAAAGCATGTTTTTTTTGTTTCCGTGAGGCATGACTGTGCCTCTCGCAAAAGCAAAACCGTGCCTTCCATGGAAGCAAAAAATCACATTTTTTGTGTGTGAACAAAGTTAAAAGCTAAGGTAGACCGGTGGCAAACCAAAAAGTCGAAAAAAACTGGGAAAAGAACCGTTTGAAAAGCCAAAAATGCATGCGGAAAAATAAATAAAATAAAATCTGGTGGGAGCGCCCACAGCACGACACGTGGCGGCGGCTGAGAGCATGCTAAGTGGCGCTGATCGTTGTGAGGCTTCCGAAGGAGCGTTCGTCAACTAGTTGCTCTCCGTAACTCTCCTCCTCACGTAATTGTTCATAGATGTAGCAAATCTCCAGTTCTATGCTCCCTAGTTTTTAAGACCTCACAATCAATTGAGATCTTCAATTTAAAATTAGGTCATTTATGTTGGGAAACGTAGCACGCAATTTTAAAAAAAATTCTACGCTAATGCAAGATCTATTTAGGAGATGCATAGCAACGAGAGAGAGAGAGAGAGTGTGTCTACGTACCCTCGTAAACAGAAAGCAGAAGCGTTTGACAACACGGTTGATGTAGTCAAACTTCTTCTCGCTCCGACCGATCAAGCACCGAACGTACGGCACCTTCAAGTTCTACAGATGTTCAGCTCAATAACGTCCCTCGAACTCTTGATCCAGCAGAGTGTGGAGGAAGTAGATGAGTTCCGTCAGCATGATGGCATGGTGACGGTGATGGTGAAGTTATCCGCATGGGTCTTCGCCTAAGCACTACGAGAATATGACCGGAGGCATAAACTTTGAAGTGGGGCGCTGCACACGGCTAACAATAGTTGATGTGTGTACTAGGCGCCCCCTCCCCACGTATATATAGGTGGGAGGGGGAGGGGAACAGCCTTGGGGCGCCCCAAGTAGGTGGAATCCTACTTGGGGGCCTAGTCCAATTCGCACCCTCCCATTACCATATTTTTCGGAGGGGGGGGGGGGGGGGGGAGGAAGGAGGAGAGAGGAGGGAAGCAAAGAGGAGGCCGAATCCCTCACCGTCCTTCTCTCTTCCCCTCTTTCCATCCTCCTGTGGTTCGGCCCATATGGGGAGCGCAGCAGCCCCTGATGGCTGCTGCGTTTCCTCTCTTGGCCCATTAGGCCCATATCTTTGCAGGAGGGGGGGGGGGGGTGCCCGGAACCCCATCAGGTGACCTAATATGTACCTGGTACCCTCCGGAACACTTCCGATGTCCGAATACTATCATCTTATCTATCAATCTTTACCTCTCGACCATTTCGAGACTCCTCGTCATGTCCGTGATCTCATCTAGGACTCCGAACAACATTCGGTCACCAAATCACATAACTCATATAATACAAAATCGTCATCGAACGTTAAGCGTGCGGACCCTATGGGTTTGAGAACTATGTAGACATGACCCACACACTTCTTCGGTCAATAACCAATAGCGTAACCTGGATGGTCATATTGGCTTCCACATATTCTACGAAGATCTTTATCGGTCAAACCATTATGGCAACATACGTTATTCCCTTTGTCATCGGCATGTTACTTGCCTGAGATTCGATCGTCGGTATCTTCATATTAGTTCAATCTCATTACCGGAAAGTCTCTTTACTCATTCCGTAATGCATCATTCTGTAATTAAATCATTAGTCACTTTGTTTGCAAGGCTTCTTATGATGTGCATTATCGAGAGGGCCCAGCGATACTTCTTCGATACTCGGAGTGACAAATCCTAATCTCGATCTATGCCAACCCAACAAACATGTTCGAAGATAACTGTAGAGCATCTTTATAATCACCCAATTACATTGTGACGTTTGATAGCACATAAGGAATTCCTCCGGTATCTGGGAGTTGCATAATCTCATAGTCGGAGGAATATGTATTTGACATGAAGAAAGCAATAGCTAAAACTGAACGATCATAATGCTAAGCTAATGAATGGGTCCTGTCTATCACATCATTCTACTAATGATGTGATCCCGTTTTATCAAATGACAACACAGGTCTATGGTTAGGAAACTTAACCATCTTTAATTAACAAGCTAGTCTAGTAGAGGCTTACTAGGGACACCGTATTTTGTCTATGTATTCACACATGTATCAAGTTTTCGGTTAATACAATTCTAGCATGAATAATAAACATTTATCATGAAATAAAAAAAATATGAAATAACAAATTTATTATTGCCTTTAGGGCATATTTCCTTCAATTTACTTTTGATCGGATCAACTATTTCAGAAATAGCTCTATCATTTAATTTTTTAATACAACAGGCTCCCTAATTTTCGAGCTCTCCTATCTATACCAATATAAAAAGACCCAAAAGGGCTGATTCAATTAATCTCGGCCATCAAATCATGTCAATCCAATGACCTAAACTACTTCATTGTCGAGCGCTCAACACGTTTAGCATGCAGTTAATTTCATGGCAAATATAGTGCTAATCACATAATAACACGCAAATAATATCGTACTTAATATCCACATGCACTTAATATACTTCCAAATGCGTGCATTGCACTTAATATACTTCTAAATTAACGTACATTGCACGTACACATTAACTAGTTTGATTGAGGTATACATTTTCAATGCCTTCATTTTGACTTCGTCAATCCTTGCTTGTCGCAATGAAATATCTACTTTCATTAAGCTCCCTAATTTTAAAGTCCCTCATTGAACTGAGATCCCCTGCTTCATTGTGGGATCTCTTGATGAATGGGTCCCTTGGTTAGTGCGTGGGTAGTGCAGGCCTTCGTTGACAAAAAAGAAGTGCCGCCTATGACACGTTTAACACTAGCATAACACAAGCGGCCAACAACATAGGTAACTTTTTCATATATTTGAATTAATTAAAAGATTCCCTTCAATCACACGGTCAAAAAGACTCACCCAAACACCACCATAAAAAAAATTATACATTCACGAACGATTCACTGCAGATTGGTTATATCAAACACTCTCCCACCAATCGTTTCCCTAAGTTATATCAAACACCCGTTCATAATTATGATTCCATAAAGTCTATCCGTAGGTATAGCATCTCTGATAAAAAGAACACACTTCATTTTATTCCCCACACGCCAAACCAACTAGCACGTAAATAATTTTTACTACTTCAAAAAAATTACCATGTAAAAATAAAATATGTAAAATCCTAAGAACATAAGCGGCGTAGCAAGGCGCGCACTGCCTTTCTAGTAGATGATGAATAGTAGTATGAACCATCGAGACTAGATAATTGTCATGCGGCGGTTTCATTGTTTGGCCAATATCAGTACGCACAAATGGTTCTGCCCTCTGTATCAGTGATGGAGATACGGGGACCAGCCCTCCCAATTTAGAGATGAACAGTGCATAATTTAGAAAAGAATACATGCACTTCTGTTGTTTGGCTTCTGTAATCAAAAGTTTGTGTTATTTGGACCCCTTTTTTTAACTAGCAGATGAGAAGGTGCGGTAATTTCAGTTTCAGTTTTGTTAAGTCTCAGTCGACTAAGTCTTCATTATGTCTTGCATGGGGATTCATACAATTTTTTACTTTATTCTTCTTATATATTATGTCATTTTACCGAGACAAGGTTAAGTCTCAATCGACTGAGACCTAGCCATACCTTTTCAGTTTTACTTCTTATAATGTTACATAAAATATTCATGTTCCATACAACCAAATCGAAATGTAAGCAACTAAATCGAAGGCTGCAAAGGTCCTTCGAAAAAAACCTATCCACCGCCATCACCTCCGCCTACACCATAGATCGGGCCCCGCTCGTCCAGACGGCCTTGCCGGCGTCGGTAGGGGTGGGGAACCAGATAAATGAGTGGAGTTCTTAATAATAGTAGTGTTTTCACTAGATTGGTTTAGGGTTTTGGTAGTCATCTTCTTCGGTGGAGATGGTATCGTCTACAATAAGTAATCTTCGACCCTTTGTTCAATGACGGGATATCATTCCTGACGTCAATGGTGGTGTGGGAAGATTAATTTTTTCTAAGTATAGTCGTTCAGATCTTGCTTCGCTAGGTCGATTTTGTTTTTTTTTCCTCATGGTCGCCGCAAGGAGGATTGTCCTTGTAATATCTGTCTTGGCTACTATGTCTTCAACAATGCTGATTCGCACTGACGGCTCCCAGCGACTTCAACCTGACTGCTCGGTTTTTTTGTCCCTGGAATACTGGTGTTGGTACCCTTGCCGATGTTGGTTGACTACATGGCTGCATGTGTGCATCGCAGCCTTGGTCGGCTCAAACTAAAATTATGGAAGAACCCTCATTGATATTTATAGGTCTGTGGTTTGATACCTTTGTTATTTTCCATCGGCTGCCTTTAGAAAAATACAAGACAATGTCATGGAAGAAGAAAGAGTTTGAAGATTTTGGAGATTTGCTCGTTTCTTTTAGACTTTATTTTTTAAATCGCTGCAGGCAGCTCATGTATCTCTACCATGCCAATTCACTACTATAAATATATCATGATATTGATTGTAAAACAAATTGCTTGAAATGTATTGCAAAACATGCCGCAACAACGTGCATGGTATCATGCAGTTACTTCCATGGATTGATATGTTGGTTTCTCATCTGCTTGGAAAGTTAGCGCTGGCAGCAAGTCTTGCACTTGTAGATCAATCGATTGCTTGGCGTTCTAGTAGTTGGAGTACAGTAGGTAAAGTGACATTGTTGCATATGCTAAACAAGGTGGTGCTCAAATAGAACCAGACTTTGCGAAAGTACCCTTTTGCACCTGAGCTCATATGTACCCCGTGAACAGTAAAATAAAATAAAACGTCTGTTCCATAATGTAGTGCATATAAATTTATTAAAAAGTCAAACCTCACAAACTTTGACTAAGTTTGTAGGAAAAACCATTACATCTAGAATGCCAAACATATATCATTAAATTCATCATGAGATTTAGTTTCATATTTTATATATTTAGTATTGTAAATATAAATTTGCTTTCTCTATGCACTTGGTCAAACTTTGCATTTGACTTTTAAAAAAAATCTATACGCACTAGATTATGGAACGGAGGGAGTAGAAAAAATAAATAAAAATCTGAATTTTTTGGACACAAACTTTGGCGAATTCTAAACAAGTGTGCAAAAATTCATGAAGAAAAAACATTCCAAAAATGTTGCGTAAAAAAAATTAACACTCCAAAAGGTCTGTTTCTCAGAGCATCAATTTTGTTTTTTTACGGCAGCATTTTTGGAATGTTGTTTCTTCATGAAATTTTGCATGCAGTTTCAGAGTTCGTCAAATTTTGTCTCCAATAGGTTTCAGTTTTTTTTTACTATTTTTTTTATTTTACTGTTTATGAGAGTGCATATGAGTTCGGGTGCAAAAACTTCATGTCCCAGACTTTGTTGCATATACAAGTCAAAATATGCTACCGATCGATGGTAACTGCCGTCTAGTTCATTTAGCACATGTAAACGTCAGACACGGTGGCGACCGTGTCATTCGACTTTTCGACATCGACATGTCAGCCGGGCTGGCTGGACGTTCCAAAATAATTGTGAGAGTTATGGGCCGTTCGAACGTTGTACACCACTTGCTACCAGTAGCAGCAGCCATCTTCTCATAAGTAAAATGATAGAGCATAAATGGTGGCCGGATATTTCCCGTCGGTTCTCGATCGGTACCAGCGCATAAATGGTGGTTAGGTTTTTCTTTTTTTTGAAGAAAAGAAATGGAGACTGATGTAATAAGTGGCTGATGTGGATGTGGGTGATCATTAGCGGCGTTTTCTTGTTTTGGCCAACAACAGTTGTATAGTACGGCCGGTGGCCTGGGTATACATTTGATAGGAGGCAACTAATTCGTTGAAAATTCAACAACCAGACTGTTCAGATGGGGATGTGCAGCCCGGCCGTACGGCGGCAACTAGGCGCAGCACCTCCCCACCCTCTTTGAGTATTTCTTTTGTGTTATTAAGTAGTCCCTTCATTTCATAATATAAGATCTTTTCGCAAGCTGTTTACGCTTGAAAAACATCTTATATTGTGGGATGGAGGAGTACTCGCTCCGCATCGAAAAACGTCTAACCCTTTTTTAGGGAAAAAGAAAGTTCGTTCATTCATTCATGGAAAGAGCACAATCATTCTCAATTACATGAAGGATCCAGACACCAGAACTATGGGACAAGGACCAGACAAAAACAGCATCAAGGGACATCGTCGGAGCCAGACATCAGAGCACCTAGACCCAAGTCTCCTCATATTTAGCTCACCGGTTGGCGCTGTTTCTATCTTCAGAATTCAAAGCAGCCAAAGCAGCAGCACAGTTCAACTCGACGTGCACATGTCCTTTAGGGCCTGTTTTGATTAGCGTTTTCTTCTTAATACACCTGTAAAAGAAATACACGTCTCCACCGGTCGGTTTCATTTCCAGCCGGAAAACAGTCATGCCCAGTAAAATACACTTGTAAATCTTACACCTCTGTATTGAATTACACCTATACCAAGCGCGCCCTTATTTATATTTCTCAAATACTTGAGTCCGATCGCTGGGGCATTGGCCTCCGCTTCCTCTGCATCATCGCATGCCTGAAGATGACAGCTTGAAGAAAACACAATCGATCCTGCACTATCGCGTGCGTTCGCACCTGTCCACGCAGACCCCAAAAGTGAAACATAAAACGCATCGGCGTTCGGTTTAATACAACCTCCTTGGGGCCTGGACCAGTGGCATTTTGGCTGCATGTTTTGATGTGGTGACAACGTCATCTCAGTTGCATGTAAAAGCTTTTTTTTCCTTTTGACAGCACTTTCAGTTGGGGCTTCAGAGTTCAACGCTTCCTATTAATTCTTTAGAAAATGGACAGAGTCCAAAATCGTTGCTTCCCTAAGATGCCATGACCGCCATAGAACTAGAAGCAATTTTTCTCGCATGTGTCCAGAACATTGGCTTAGAGCATGTAACAGCCAATCCGGATCATGTGCAACAAATAGAGGTTCTTTTGGTAATGCCCAGTGTTATCTTATCTTCTCTCTGAGAGCTCTAGCCTTGGTGTAGTTCACAACGGTGTGGTGAGCATCGTTCTTCTCTGTACCACATATGTTGCATTTGCCATCCACTTCCAGGGTCCTCCTCCTTTTGTTCTCCTTTGTGGGAAGTGAATCAGTGGCAATTCTGGAGGCCACAATCCGGAGGGACCTACGCTTTCCAGATCAAGTTCCAGATTTTCCTGTCTGGTTCTGATGGTACTAGAAGAACCGACTATGTCTTGATGTCGCTTCAAGATCATTCCCAGTCTATAAGCACTTCTTAACGTGAAGATTCCGATTTTCTCATAGTTCCACACTATATAGTCTTCAGTTTCATTGAGAGGAATTTATTTTGCATATTTCCTCCATGTCAAAACTATGGAATAACTCATTGATACACTCCAGAATCGTGAAAATAAGGAGGTACGTGATATGGTAAGTAAACGGACTCCGAAAAATCCGCAAAAAATTTTTTTGTCAGTTCTGGAATATTTAGAAAATTAGGAAAATAAGAAACTTCCAGGAAAGTGACCCTGGTGGGCACGATACACCAGCAGGTAGGTTGTGCCCACCTCGGGTACTTTTTGGACTCCGTTTTTCTACCATATGCTTGTTCCCCAAGATAAAACATCTATATATATCTCCCAAACCTGTTAACCTCCGTATCACGGAGAAATCTCCTGTTTTCTTTTCTTGCTGTTTTCTGTGAGATCTGTTGAGCCAGGCATCATGTATTCTTCCCCCTCTGATCATATGGAAGAGGATGCTTGGTTGATGAAGATTGAGCTGAAGAGAGAAAACCCCTTGGAGCAGCTAAGGAGGATAAGAGCAAGGAGGTCGCCGGAGATCAAGTGCCGATGGACGAGCAAGCCTTGCCCGCCGATGAGGAAGAGGAAGATATCCTTGAACCCTACTATGCTCATCTTACCCCCGTTGAGATTGCAGCCTTCAGGATCATTAATACGGTTCATATACAAAATAAGTATCTCAATCGTGAAAATATTTTGCATATTGAGCACATTGCTTCCCTGCGGAGAGTCATCCGAAGATTGGAGAGCCTCTTGATCCTTAAAGACCGGATTGCTTCTACTTCATCACCACCATCTTCTTCATCACCACAAAAAGAAAACTGAGTATTGGGTATGGGCACTCCCCTTGGCTTTCACCAAGCTTGGGGGAGGTGCCCCGGTATCGTATCAATCTCCACTATCTTTTGCCTTTACTTTCTTAGTTCGATCAATAGTTATCTTTTGCTTTTAGATGAATAACAGTTTAGTTCGATCCTTTCATTTTGTGAGTTTGCTTAGTGATCAAACTTTGTAATCGTGTGCGAGATATAATAAAGTTTAGTTTGAGTTTTGCCTTCTTTACTTTCTTGTTGCAATAAAAGAAAGGAAATAAAAAGAAAAAGATCATATGCTAATCTTATGGTAAGTGATGACATCACACAAGGAAATGTATAAGTAGAAAATTTTATTGTAGATTGACAAACATAGCATTGATCAATGATGCAACACATGAAATAATTAATAAGGGAAGAGAAGATTCACATATAAATATACTATCATGGAAATCTTTTATGATTGTGAGCACCCATCAAAATATTATATGCCAAAGTTGTTGACACTGGACAAGGAAGACAACTTAATGATTTATGTTTGTTCATATTCACATAGAAGTCATATTGTCATAGATCCTTCAACATGTGGTTCTTGACCGTATCTTTGCTAGCCAAAAACTCCGCACTAAGTAGAGATACTACTTGTGCATCCAAAACCCTTAAACCCTATCTTGTTTGAGATTCCACCATACCTACCTATGGATTGAGTAAGATCCCTCAAGTAAGTTGTCATCGGTGCAAAAAGGGCAATAAAAATTGCTTATAAAAATGTGAGATCATTTAGTGTAAGGGAAAATTGAGCGTTTTACGAACTTGTGATGGTGAAGAATAAAAGTGACATACTGCATAATAAAGGTTGCCATCACAAGGGGCAATATAACATGACGTTCTCTTGCACTAAGGGGTTGAGCATACAAACAAAAATCGCATGGCAACCTCTGCTTCCCTCTTAGAAGGGCCTATCTTTTACTTTCATGTATTTACTTTTATGCAAGAGTCAAACTTTTTCTTCCTATTCCTTTTATTTTTCTCCTTTGGCAAGCATGGTGAGGAAAGATCTAGGCACATATGTCCAGTTGAATATGGGTGGCATAAGTTATTATTGTTGACATCGCCCTGGAGGTGAGTGTGTTGGGAGGCAAAACTATAAGCCCCTATCTTCATATGTGTTCGGTTGAAACGTTTTGCTCATGTGTACGCGGTGAGTGTTGGCAATTATAGAAGACTAAATGATGATTGAGTATGTGGACCTGCCTAAAGGCTCCGATACATGACCCTTCCTAAAAAGATGATGAATTGTAGTTGCAAAGTTGACTGAGAACATAGTTTGTTGGTTTCCAATAGAGTTTATGCTTTATACTGTTGTGATGAATTGTCACTTGTTCACGAGAAGTCTATGATAAAAGTTTTATATTAAAGTTTGTTGATGTTACAATAAGTCACATGATGCTGCTATGTCCGTATTTTTGTTTTTATCGACACCTCTCTGTCTAAGCATGTGGACATGTTTTTCGATTTCGGTTTTCGCTTGAGAACAAGCGAGGTCTAAGCTTTGGGGAGTTGATACGTCCATTCTGCATCATGTTTTCCTACTGTTATTTATGTTGTTTTATGGTATAATAATGCTTTTTGGAGTAATTCTAATGCCTTTTCTCTCATAATATGCAAGGTATGCACCAAGGGGGAGAATTCTGGCAGCTGGAAATCTGGACCTAAAAAAGCTACATCAAGCTACCTATTCTGCACAACTCCAAATGAGCTGAAACTCTTCGAGGAATTTTTATGAAATATTTAATGAATATTGGAGCAAATAAGTACCAGAGGAGGGCCACCAGGTGGGCACAACCCACCTAGGTGCGCCAGGAGGCCTAGACGCGCCATGGTGGGTGCTGCCCTCCTCTGGTGCCCATCTTCTGGTATATAAGTCATTTTGTCCTAGAAAAATAAGAGGAGGACATTCGGGACGAAGCGCCGCCGCCTCGAGGCAGAACTTGGGCAGGAGCACTTTTGCCCTCCGGCGGAACGATTCCGTCGGGGGAACTTCCCTCCTGGAGGGGGAAATCATCGTCATCATCATCGCCAACAACTCTCCCATTTTGGGGAGGGCTATATTCATCAACATCTTCATAGCACCAACTCCTCTCAAACCCTAGTTCATCTCTTGTGTTCAATCTTTGTATCCAAACTATAGATTGGTGCTGGTGGGTGACTAGTAGTGTTGATTACATATTGTAGTTGATTACTATATTGTTTATTTGGGGGTAGATTATATGTTCAGATCCATTATGCTATTTAATACCCCTATGATCTTGAGCATATTTATCATCCATGAGTAGTCACTTTCGTTCTTGAGGTCATGGGAGAAATCATGTTGCAAGTAAGCATGTGAACTTGATATGTGTTTGATATTTTGATGGTATGTGTGTTGCCATTCTCTTAGTGGTGTCATGTGAACGTCGACTACATGACACTTCACCATATTTGGGCCTAAGGGAATGCATTGTGGATTAGTTATTAGATGATGGGTTGCGAGAGTGACAGAAGCTTAAACCCCAGTTTATGCGCTATTCCCTAAGGGACTGATTGGATCCAAAAGTTTAATGCTATTGTTAGAATTTATTCTTAATACTTTTCTCGTAGTTGTAGATGCTTGCGAGAGGGTTAATCGTAAGTAGGAGGCTTGTTCAAGTAAGAACATCACGTAAGCAACGTTCCACCCACATATCAAATTATCAAAGTACCGAACACGAATTAAGGCAACATAATGAAAGTGACTAGATGAAATTCTCATGTACCCTCAAGAACACTTTGCTTATCATAAGAAACCATTTTGGTCTGTCCTTTGCCTCAAAAGGATTGGGCTACCTTGCTGCACTTTTGTTACTACTATTGTTACTTGCTCGTTACAAACTATCTTGCTATCAAACTACTCCGTTACTCACAATTTTAGCACTTGCAGACATTAGCTTGCTGAAAACCACTTGTCATTTCCTTCTGCTTCTCGTTGGGTTCGACACTCTTACTTATCGAAAAGGGCTACAATTGACCCCAAACACTTGTGGGTCATCACGTAATGCTTATCGAAAAGGGTCAACTCGTTAGTCACATTGCTTGCAAGGCTTAGAGTGATGAGCATTACCGAGAGGGCCCAGAGATACCTCTCCGGTACACGGAGTGCCAAATCCTAATCTTGATCTATGCCAACCCAACAAACACCTTCGGAGACACCTGTAGAGCATCTTTATAATCACCCAGTTAGGTTGTGACGTTGGATAGAACACAAGGTGTTCCTACGGTATTCGGGAGTTGCATAATCTCATAGTCACAGGAACATGTATAAGTCATGAAGAAAGCAATAGCAATAAAACTGTAATGATCATAATGCTAAACTAACGGATGGGTCTTGTCCATCACTTCACTCTAATGATGTGATCCTATTCATCAAATGACAACAAATGTGTATGGTTAGGAAACATAACCATCTTTGATTAACAAGCTACTCAAGTAGACACATACTAGGGACACTATGTATTGTCTATGTATTCACACATGTACTAAGTTTCCGGTTAATACAATTCTAACATGAATAATAAACATTTGTCATGATATAAGGAAATATAAATAACAACTTTATTATTGCCTCTAGGGCATATTTCCTTCACATCCTACCCACATGCAAGTCTAACATGTAATTACATATGACAAAGAAAAGGTTGAACATATAACCAACTCACATATCAACAACAATAACGCATGTAACCTATTACCGTGGGTTACTCATAGTGTTGTACTCCAAGCACAAATATAACATGTAATCTACACGTGCAAATATAATTGAACATATTCAACAACATGGGTGCATATGTAACCTGGGTTACTCATGAAGTGCCACTGCGGACACGGCATAAATTGGCACCCTCTTTCGTGACGTGATTCCTGGAGCCTCTTCCATATCCACCACCACCGTTGCTGGAACCGCCCAGTCGAAGTGCCCCACAAGGTTAGCAAGCGTGAGCTCCACGACAGTGGTTGTGAACCCTATCCCGGGGCACATCCTCCTACCTGCACCGAAAGGTATGAGTTGGGAATGTTGCCCGCGAAAGTCCACCTTGCTGTTGATAAACCGCTCCGGCCAGAACTCTCCGACATGCTCCCATGCCGCAGGGTCTCTCCCGATGGCCTATCATTCACAATGACCCGAGTCCCACGAGGGACATGGTAGTCTTGGACCCTCGCGTGTTGTACAGGCTCACGGGAAACAAGAAGAGGCCCAGGTGGGTGCAACCGCATCGTCTCCTTGATAACGGCCCTAAGGTACTCCATCACCGGAAGGTCATGCTCAGTAATCATTAGTAAGTGACTAGTCTTGGTATAGTGACGCCTGATTTCTTGTAGCTTCTGCATCACTGGCTTGTTGCGGAGAAGCTTGGACATGACCCATTCGAGGACGATGATGGTCGAGTCTGTCCCTGTTCCGAACAAATCCTGTCCATATTTATCCAAGTGTTAGAAAACGAAATCCCTAGCTACGTGCATGTTGGAATGCAAGCACGATTCTTCGAATGTGTTGATCAAGAGAAATGTAAAGGCATGAACCATTTTTGGTCCAATGCCACAACAAAATGGTGCCCAGGTCCACTACATTAATCATGACAATGATATGATTGAATGGGATGTTTGCCGCCAGACTGTGAATGACATGACATGGCTTGAGTGCTTAATGTCTGCAAGGTAGCACGATTCATCAATTTCCTAAAATAGGCAAACAATGGTTTTGCTAATTATTGCTCAATATTCGCATGACAACTTTTCCTTTTCAAAAATATAGTTGCATGCCCTCCGACATCAGCAGCATGTTTTCTTTATCTAAGAAGCCGACATCATCAGCAGCATGTGAACGAGTTTTGTCACGTGAAGCTTGTGAATGCATGCAGTTTTACCTCTAGTAGTGCCTTGACGTTGTCCCTGCTCAAGCGAAACCCTGTCTCATTCGATTCTCTCTGAAGCGACAGCAGCACATGCACGAACGCCTCGTCCTCGCGACGACGACCTCCCACGCCGGTGCTCCTCGCGGCAACGTCGACGATCTCCTCGAGGATCCGATCGATCCTCTCGAACGCCCTGCTCACCTTGGCGTCCGTCCCGTCCACGGCGGCCACCCCCGCCAGCCACGGGAAGTAGTCGCCGACATGGAACGCCCCGAGCAGCGCGTTGGCCTCCTCCAGCAGCGCGTCCACCTTGGCACGCCACCCGGCTGCGCCCGAGGCACGCACACCGAGCACGATCCGCCCGTTCACGTCCTTGGCGAAGCCGGCCAGGAGCTCACTGAGCCGAACCACGCCATGCGCTCGTTTCACCTCCACCCTCCGGACCAGCTTCGCCACCTTCTCCTCGCGCACGCCGCGGTACGCGCGCACCCTGCCGGGGCTCAGGAGGTGGAGCACGGCGATCTTGCGCATGCCGTGCCAGTAGGCGCCGTGGGGCGTGAAGGCGATGTCGGTGCAGCCGTAGAGGAGCCGTCTCGGGATGGCGAGCGATGGCCGGTTGGCGAAGGCATGGTCGACGAGAACATCTCCTTACACAGAAAGGCGTATCGCCGAAAATCCTGAAATAAATCAAGAAATAATGCAAGCATCAGGACTTGAACCCTGATAGGCTGGGCATATCACTGTCCCTCCGACCATCTAACCATAGGTTGGTTCGCCCTTAATTTTAACTGATCCCGCCCCCTGATTTTAACTGGGTCATGTCAGCCCGTAACTACCTTTCCGTGAGAAATGGCCCATAGATGTAGCAAAGCTCGTGGTCAATTGGTCTTACTTCTCACACTGCTTGCCATATATCTTCTATATCTAAATAACTAGCCTCCAGTAGCTATTTCTCTCAACATGCAATCATGTCACATCATCGCACAACATGCATGAGAGAATGCCCACCTCCACTACAATATGACTCTCAACATACGAGCATGCCACTTCATCATGAAACATGCATGGAAAAAAAGACTCATCTTAACATGCAAACATACATGAGAATTTTCATTCTATTATGTTATTTATATTTAATAAACATTTTACAACTATACAATATACTCAACCATAATAAATTATAAATATTTTTAGTTTTAGCCTTTTATATTACTAATTGAAATATTCATGTTTCATAAAACGAATCACATTGAAATATGTCACAAAATATTTCCGCAACAACATGCGGGGTATTATCTAGTTGTGTATAACACTATGCTCCTTAATTTTAAAGTCATGAGAGTCAATTGGGGCTTCAACTTTTTTAATACACTATGCTCCCTAATTTTGGAGCTCTCCCATTCCTTTGAGATATACATTTTCAATGCCTTGATTTTGACTCGGTGAATCCTTGGTTGTGGCAATGCAATCTCTACCTTCATTAAGCTTCTTAATTTTAAAGCCTCCCCATTGAACTGAGATCTTCAATTTGGATTGGATACACAACTGATTGGGTCGTTGACCAGGGCTTTGTTGTGGGATCTCTCGATGAATCGGTCTCTTGTAAGTGACTAGGTGTTGTATGCCTTCGTTGACAAAAAGGAAGTGGCACTTGACACGTTTAGCACCAGCATAACACATGCGACCAACAAGATAGGTAACTGCCTCATATATTTGTATTAATTAAATGATGCCCTCCAATCGAACAGCCAAAAAGACCCACCCACGCACCACAGTAAAAATGAAAAATGATACACTCAAGGCCGATTCACTGCAGTTTGGTTATACCGAACACACTCCCACCAATCACTCCCCGAGTTTCATCATTGAGCCACACTTACGCTAAACTCTAACCATAAATTGACACATTCATCAGTAACCATGATTCCGTAAAGTCTATCCTTAGGTGTAGCATCTTTGATAAAAATAACACACTTCATTGTTTCCCCCAAACGCCAAACCAACTAGCACATAAATAATTTCACAATTAAAAAAATTACCACGTAAAAATAAAACATGTAAAACCCCAAGAACATGAGCGACGCAGCAAAGGGTGGGTTGCCCTTCTAGTAGATGATGAATAGTAGTATGAATGAGCGAGACTGCATATTTGTCACGCGGCGGTTTCATGGTTTGGCCAATCGCAATACGCACAGATGGTTCTGCCCTGCGTATACTAAAGGAGACAGGGGGACCATCCCTCCCAATTTAGAGATGAACAGTACATAATTTAGAAAACAATGCATGCACTTATGTAGTTTGGCCTCCCTATTCTTTAACTAGTAGTTGGGGAGATGCAGTATTTTCAGTTCCAGTATTGCCAAGTCTTAGTCGACTGAGGTTTCTTATATGTTCGTTTGATGTTGCATGGAGGTTCTTATATTTTTCTTTACCTTTTCTTCTTATATACTATGTCATTTTGACTGAGACTTGATTAAGTCTCAATTGGCTGAGACCTAGTCATAATCTTTCAGTTTTAGTTGTCATAATGTTACATAAAATATTCATGTTCCATACATTCAAATTGAAATGTAAGCAACCAAATCAATGGCTTGAAAGGTCCTCCGAAAAAAAAACTTAGCCGCTGCCACCACCTCTGCCTCCACGATAGATCGGGTCCAGCTCCTCTGGCCGGCCTCACTGGCATTGGGAGGGGTGGGGAACCGGATCTATGAGTGGAGCACTTAATAATAGTAGTGTTTTCACTAGATTCATTTAGGGTTTTATAGTCATCTTCTTAAGTGGAGATGGCATAGTTTGCAATAAGTAATCTTCGTCCCTTCGTTCAACGGATAGATCTCCTTCGTGGTGTCAATGGGGGTGTTGGAAGATTAAATTTGTCTTGGTATGGTCCTTCAAATCTTGCTTCACCGGATTGGTTTTGACTTTTTTTTTCTCATGATCGCCTTGAGGAGGAATTTCCTCGTAATATCAGTCCCGGCTGCTACGTCCTCGACAATGGAGATTCGTACTCACGGTTCCCAGCGGCATCGGCTTGGCTGCTTGCTTTTTTGTCCCTGGAATATCGGTGTTGGTACTCTTGTCGATGTTAGTTGATTACATTAATAGCTGCATGCTTGCATCACGGCCTTGGCATTGTGGCTCGAGGCCTTTTATAGTTCATCAACTAAATTTTGGCCCTTTATTTTTCTTGTTTGACGGCCAGATGAGGCAATATTACACCGGATTTCCAGTAGTATATTGAGTTGTGAGGGGTACTTTAGGCAGCTCATTGTTAATCAACCCCACAGGTAGTTCGGTCCAAAAACAAGTGGAGGGTAGAGATAGAATTTCAGTGAGCATTGAGTTCGCCATCCCGGACCATCGCATCGGCAGCTACCGTGCACGCCTGTACTGTTTGTAGCCGGCGACCAGTCATCGCCAGGGGTGGAGCCATGATTTTGGTATTAGGGGGGGGGGGGGCATTTTTTTCTGGACCAAAAATAAATAACTATCATCATACTATAATAATGTGTCGCACAATAGAAATATTGAATACAATTGTATGATTTTAAATTTGCCTCTACAATTGCCAAATATGATGATTTTTTTAATAATTTCATTTGAAGAGAACTTACCTGCTAATTCTTTTCAACGTATATGATCATGCAATACCGAAGTCATTCGTCCCCCATTTGGCGGTGTCTAACTGATAAATAAATAGTTGCAATGTTTAGGGGAACTTTGTGGCGATATGGCCCCTCAGGTGTATATATAAATGTTGAGCTCCATCTTGCTTGTCCGGTGGTAGCTCCATTTTGACAATGTTTATTAGGTCTTACTGATAAGTTGTGGTTATGCTGTTTTCTTGTTCTGCAACTTTTACCATGTCCGGCATATTCTCAACTTGAGTTTCAATTCGATTGGGATTTGTAATTTGTGCATTAGCATCATTAACAATTCAGTAGGTTGAGAACTTCAAGAATAAAGCTTATAAAGAATTAATCATAGCGGCATTTGACGGTGCTTTTCTCTTCGCATGTGTGGAATTGTAATATCTCAATTAGGTGTTCGACATAGGAAAAAATTGCATCACAAATAGGAACTCATATAAGATAATTTGCATCCTGATCATGATTATTTCAACGATAATACAAGATAGGAACACTTCATGGAATCATACCATCACAAAATCACACAACCAAAACAACTAAACAACAAAAGGCTGATGTATAAATTGAACAACGATAAAAGATGGCAATTGAGATTACTAGATGGTGTGATGTAGTGACGTGTCAAACCTTGTGTCCTTGGCTAGTTCCCGTTGGTTGGATCCAGAAGATTTGACAAGTGAAGAATGTTGTGTCGTGCCGTCACCGTAAGAATAGGATCAAGAGCAGCAGGGCAGGGAGAGTAGAGGCGGCCGGCGGGCTATGGCACAGAATGGAGGCGGATAATTTGTGCATACTAATCCACGTACATGGTTGAGCAACTAGTTGAGGAGCGCTCCTTCGGGAGGCTCCCAATTATCACTTGGGGGTGGGCCGAGAGCATGCTGATACGTCTCCAACGTATCTATAACTTTTGATTGTTCCATGCCATTATATTATTCGTTTTGAATGTTTTATATGCATTAATATGCTATTTTATATTATTTTTGAGACTAACCTATTAACCTAGAGCCTAGTGCCAGTTCCTGTTTTTTCGACTGTTTTTGAGTTTTGCTGAAAAGGAAATACCAAACGGAGTCCAAACGGAATAAAACCTTTGCGATGATTTTTCTTGGACCAGAAGACAACCAGGAGACTTGGAGATGAAGTCAGAGGAGCCACGAGGAGGCCACAAGGACGGAGGGCGTGCCCTGGGGGTAGGGCGCCCCCACTCCTGTGGGCCCCTCGTGCACTTCCTGACCTAATTCTTTCGCCTATATATTCCCATATATCCCCAAACCAATAGAGGCATCCACAAAAAAACTTTTCCGCCGCCGCAACCTTCTGTACCCATGAGATCCTATCTAGGGGCTTTTTCAGGTGTCCTGCCGGAAGGGGATTCGATCACGGAGGGCTCTACATCAACACCATTTCTTTTCCGATGAAGCGTGAGTAGTTTACCACAGACTTACGAGTCCATAGCTAGTAGCTAGATGGCTGATTCTCTCTCTTTGATTCTCAATACCATGTTCTCCTCGATGTTCTTGGTGATCTATTCGATGTAGTACTTTTTTGCGGTGTTTTTGCCGAGATCCGACGAATTGTGGATTTATGATCAGCTTATCTATGAATATTATTTGAATCTTTTCTGAATTCTTATATGCATGATTTGATATCTTTGTAATTCTATTCGAACTATCGGTTTGGTTTGGCCAACTAGATTGGTTTTTCTTGCAATGAGAGCAGTGCTTAGCTTTGGGTTCAATCATGCGGTGTCCTTTCCCAGTGACAGTAGGGCCAGCAAGGCACGTATTGTATTGTTGCCATCGAGGATAAAAAGATGGGGTTTTCATCATATTGCTTGAGTTAATTCCTCTACATCATGTCATCATACTTAATGCATTACTCTGTTCTTTATGAACTTAATACTCTAGATGCATGCTGGATAGTGGTCGATGTGTGGAGTAATAGTAGTTGATGCAGGCAGGAGTCGCTCTACTTGACACGAACGTGAAGCCTATATTCATGATCATTGCCTTAGATATCATCATAACTTTGCGCTTTTCTATCAATTGCTCGGCAGTATTTGTTCACCTACCGTATTATCTTCTATCTTGAGAGAAGCCTCTAGTGAAGTCTATGGCCCCCGGGTCTATCTTCCATCATATAAGTTTCCGATCTACAATCTTAGTTTCCAATCTATTATTCTTGCAATCTTTTACTTTCCGATCTATAAATAAAAAATGCCAAAATATTTAATTTATCGTTTATCTATATCTATCAGATCTCACTTTTGCAAGTTATCGTGAAGGGATTGACAACCCCTTTATCGCGTTGGGTGCAAGTTTGTTTGATTGTTTGTGCAGGTATTCGGTGATTTGTGCGTCGTGTCACACTGGATTGATACTTTGGTTCTGAAGCTGAGGGAAATCCTTATCTCTACTTTGCTGCATCACCCTTTCCTCTTCAAGGGAAAAACCAACGCAAGCTCAAGAAGTAGCACGCGGCACTTGGGGTGCTCTAAGCCTCCGCCACGTGTCGTGCTCTCGTTGCCCCCTCCGGATTTTTTTCTATTTTCCCGCACACGTTTTCGGCTTTGTATATGGTTTTTCTTAGGTTATTTTTGGGTTGTTGGTATTCCACCGATCTTTTTTAGTTTTTGGACGAAAGAATCAGTTTTTTTGCGTGAAAACGTGTTGTACTTTTTTTTCCTTCACGAGAGGCATAGTTTTATTTTTGCGAGCCTCTTCAAAACAAAAAAACTTATTTTCTTTCGTTTTCCATCCATGAGAGGCATATTTTTACTTCCTGAGAGGGACGTTTTTTTTTCTTTCGCAAGAGGCATGGCCGTTCCTCTTGGAAACGGGAAAAACACGCGTTTTCTATTTTTTCCTTCCACGAGAGGCATGGTTTTTCTTCTGCGTCAGTCACAGACTTGCTTAAGCGAGAGGCACGGCTGTGCCTATCAGAAACAGGAAAAAAAGTTTTATTTCTTCCACAAGAGGCACAAATTTACTTTCGAGGGAGGCACGGTTGTGCCTCTCGAAAACGAAAAAATTGCGTTTTCTTTTTTCTTTTCCTTCCACGAGAGGCACGGGTCTACTTATCGTGGAGGCACGGATTTGCTTCCGCGAGAGGCACAGTCGTGCCTCTTTCAAAAACGAAAAAAAGTGCTCCCGCTTCGGTTTTTTTTGTTAAAAAAGATAGTCAAAACCTATCAACATGAGATCTAAATTTCGAGATCTCGACACGCGGAATCCAATTGTGAAAATAGTTTGATATTTGGATGCAGAATTTAAGAGATAAAATGTTGAATAAATGAATCTATGAAAAAGGAAAAACGCCCAGGTTGCAACAAGTTGTGCGCATGCAGTGCAACACTTGTCGCAATATAAAGAGATAGGATTGATCTTTGAAAGGAGTACTCCTTAATTAGTGATTTTGGGTATAGACTAAACACAGGAGAACGCAACGCCCAGGCCAGGAGGAGATTTGAGCCAATAGCCCAACCGTAGGCGTCACATGGGCCTTATTCCTTTTTGTAAACTTAAAATTGAGACATGGGGGCAAGTATGTATTTACGTGGATTAAGTAAGAGCTTGAACTACGAGGCTCACAATCTAGCGAAGCATGCTTTAATTTTAGAGGCTGGCTGCCATGCTTGGTTAGGCCAACCCGATAATCTTCTTTTTCGTCCTTGTAAACATTGTGATGATCTAATAAAGCTTCACGAGTTTGTCTCAAAAAACATGCATTCATACGACTAATTACATCATTGCTCAATCGGGGGGTGGGGGGGGGGGGGGGCACGTAACAATCTTGCATTCACGGCCTTATTACGGGGTTTTCAAGAGTAACTCTGACTTGGCAGGTTCTGATTAGATTAAGGACGGATGTTGGGCCCCACCCGTCTGAAACCAGGGCGTGGAGAGATTTAGATTAGAAGGAAAACCAGGGTGGATGTTGGGGACAGAGGCCCGTAGGGTTGTTTGTTGTGATTATTGTAAGTAATCAGAACAATCATTACGTTTAATCCTTTGAAAGGACAAATCTATCCCTAATAGGAAATTACCAATATGTCCTTGAACATAATTGTGAGGGATCATTTTCAACCATTCGATCGATTTAAGACCGCACATTATATTTGGTAGTATGATGTACCACAAAAAAAACTCTAAAACTATCCTCGTCGGTATATACAGGTCTATGGTTTGATACCTTTGTTTTGTTCTTTCGGTTGCCTTAAGAAAAGTATAAGATCTGTGTCATGAAAGAAGAAAGAGTTTGAAGATCTTGAAGATTTGCTCGTTTCTTTAAGACATTATTTTGTGTCATCACTAGTAGAAAAGGGGCCAATGGTCCAGGCCGGTCCAGCCCATTAGTCCCGGTTCAATATAGAACAGGGACCAATGGGGGCATTGGACCCGGTTCGTGAGCCCCAGGGGCCGGCCAGGCCACGTGGGCCATTGGTCCCGGTTCGTCTGGACATATTGGTCCCGGTTGGTGGGACGAACCGGGACCAATGGGCCTCGCTCCTGGCCCAACACCATTGGTCCCGGTTGGTGGCTTGAACCGGGACCAAAGGCTGCCCTTTAGTCCCGGTTCATGCCACCAACCGGGACTAAAGGGTTGGTCCTCGTTGCGGCCAGAGTTTAGTTCCACCTCGCCAACCGAAGGGGAATCAGACCGGTTTATAAGCCCCTCCCTCTCTGCCTTATTGAGCTCCTCTGAAAATGAAAATAGATGCCCTTATATAGGGAATTTAGCCTAAATTCATACGGATTTCTCTTGAAATTCGTTATGAATTTAAGTTGAATTTCCTCTATAAGCGCATCTATGCTCATTTCTGAGTAGTTTTTTATATAGTTTTTTTTTCTTTTCTGCTATATTTATTTTTTATTTTTATTTCTGAGTTGTAATAAGCTATTAAAAATAAGCATATATGCTCCTTTTTTAGTACAGTTAATCACAACTATTTTTTGCTTCTATTCATTTCTGAGTAGTTTTCTATATAGTTTTTTTCTTTTCTGCTATATTTATTTTTTTCTTTTTATTTCTGAGTTGTAATAAGCCATTAAAAATAAGCATATATGCTCCTTTCTTAGTACAGTTAATCACAACTATTTTTTGCTTCTATTCATTTCTGAGTAGTTTTCTATATAGTTTTTTTTCTTTTCTGCTATATTTATTCTTTTGTTTTTATTTCTGAGTTGCAATAAGTCATTAAAAATAAGCATCTATGCTATTTTTTTAGTAAAGTTAATCAAAATTATTTTTTCTTCTATTTATTTCTGAGTGGTTTTTTATATAGTTTCTTTTCTTTTCTTTTTATTTCTGAGTTGTAATAAGTCATTAAAAATTATAAAGAGGCGCAATGCTCGTTAATTTGCTTCAAGCCTTTCGGAATAGTGTCAACTGCACTGCACATAACTCTGTGCTGTCTACCGTATTCCTCAAGGCTTGAAGCTAACCAACGCGCAGGAGTATTGAGCGTCTTCGTCATCATCTCTGCACTCAGGGCTTATAAACAGCTGCGAGTGCCTCTCGCTTGGCGAGGTGGGACTAAAAAAACAGTTGCAGGAAGAATCAACAAAAAAACAGCTGCAGAAAATAAAAAAGTAGTTACACGGGTCCATTGGTACCGGTTCATGGCGCCAACCCGTACCAATGCCACTCTTTGGTCCCGGTTGGTTGAACCAACCGGGACGAATGCTCATCTTTAGTCCCGGTTGGAGCCACCAACCGGGACCAAAGGTCTTCGTTTCCCGCCCTTTGGGCTGCTGAAAAGAGGCCTTTGGTCCCGGTTGGTGGCACCAACCGGGACTAAAGGTGGCATTAGTCCCGGTTGGAGCCACCAACCGGGACCAATGCTCTTGTTATATATACAGGACTTAGCAGTTTTCGCCAAAACCCATCTCTTTCTTCTCGCCCCGACGCCTCTGCTCCTCTCGTCGCCGTCGCCGCCGAGCCCTGCCCCGATGCCCTGCTCCTCGTCGTCGTCGCCCGCGCACGTCATCGCCGCCCCCATCGCTGCCCGCGTCCCGCGCCGCTCCGTCATCGCCCGTGCCGCCCCGACATCGTCGCCACCCCCGCCGTCGCCCCTGCCCGCGCCGCCCCGAGCCCGCCGTCCCCGTCGCCGCCCCGAGCCCGCCGTCCCCGTCGCCGCCCCGAGCCCGCCATCCTCGTCGCCCCTTCCCCGCGCCGCCCCGAGCCCGTCGTCGCCCCTGCCCGGCCCGCGTCGCCCCGAGCCCGCCGTCCTCGTCGCCCCTGCCCCGCGCCGCCCCGAGCTCGTCGTCGCCCCTGCCCCGCGCCGCCTCGACGCCGTCGCCGCCCCGCTCTGCACCTCGCCGTCGCCTTCGCCGTCGCCGTCGCCGGCCGTACGTGAGCTTTTTTTTTATTTTTGTTAGATTTTTTTAGATTCTTTTTGTAGTTCATAGATTTTTTTGTTAGGTTAGATGTGTAGTAATTTAGATATGTAGTTCATAGATTTTTTTTGTTAGATTAGATTTTTTTGTTAGATTACATGTGTAGTAATTAATTTGTTCATATTATGTTATATTTTTTTTCTGTTAATAGATTTTTTTGGTGATATTATTATTGAATATGCATGTTTGGTGATATTATTGTTAATAGATTTTTTTTGTGATATTTAGATTGTGTAATTAATTTTGTTCATAGAATTTTAATGATTTTTTTGTTCATAGTATTTAGAAAAAGAAAAAAATAAGAAGTGGTTTATATATAGTTGAACTCGCTAGTTGATTTAATAAACTAATTTATTTTACTATATATAGAAGTAGTTTGTTTTTAGTAAGTACTACTTATTTATTTATAGTAAGTGCTTAGTAGTTGAACTAGATAGTTGATTTAATTAATAAAACTACTTTTATTTAACTATATATAGAAGTAGTTCCCGCGTCGACGCCGGTGATGCCTATCCCGCATCCTCGTCGTCGTCGATTCGGCGGTGGAGGCCTGCTTGATCAGGGCCATGTTCGGGACTGGGCTCCGCCAGGCTGGTATTGGGAGGTGCTACCTTCCGGGGGACGTAGGTTGGTGAGGAGGCAGCCCGTTGTTGACCCGATCCTTGTTTGGTGGCTGTCGCGTGGGCCAGTGACGGTGGTGAGGCATCCGTACACCGCGGAGGTGGTACGTCACCGTGTCAGCGAGGAGGACGAGCACGTCCGTCGCTTCATGGTTGCATTGGAGGGGAGGTTCGACAATACCTGGCAGGTTCTTCAGGGATCTCACTGGAGCTATGATCCTGTGATGGTTCCTTATCTTTGGGTGTCCACCGCCCGCGTCTATACCCGTCGGGCGCTACGGTTCTAGTTGTATTAGTGATAATATTCGACGATGTACGGACACCAAGAGATGATGTACTTTTGCTTATAATTATTGAATGCATGCTAATTTGAATACTATACTTTATTTTATGATTTGGTTTTGCTTATTAAATGCTCATATTGGATAAGTTCTCCTTCATTCCCGTGTGCTAGACAATTTGGTATAATAATGCATTCGGGAATGATCATCGATAGTCAACCCGTGATTAATAATAATGATCTAGTTTAATATTTGAATTATGAACGTAGGCCGGAAATGTCGTACTCATCGGACGACGAAAACCGCCCGGGGGAGTGCGACTGGTGCCATGACGACCGAGGTATTTGCGACAGGTTCATTGAGCTGGACGAAGATCGGCGCTTCAGTATTAAGCTCGAGGAGACCTGCGATGTTCATACGGTACGCAACGATGACAATAATTTTTTCGTAATTAAGCACGACTTCAACTATTTTAACGTGTATTTTTCATCTTTTCCAATTCGACTAGCTTATCCCATGCTTTGCAAGACGCTATGTCTTGGAGAGGATGGGTTTTGAAGACCATGAAAGTTTCGAAACCAAAAAAATTATCCTAAGTACCCACAATGGTGTGGATTTTCAAGTAAAGCTGTACAATGCTCAGAGTGTAACCCATTTTGGTTGCAAAAATTGGAAGCACTTTGCAAGATGTATGGTCTTGATGAGGGTATGCTTGTCATCATTGATCTTGGTGATCCTACAATCGAGCAAGAGAGACCTTCGATTTGGGTCCTTGTGGATACACCTCCAATTCTTCCCTCATGTGAGCATAGTTATTAAGTAATTTATATTGTTTATTCCAAAATATATAGTTGACAACTTATCTCCATTGACATCTTATTTTCATTCTTCAAAGAATGTGCGGAAGATGGTAGACAGAACGTACTACACCGAAGGCTCCGAATTAATTTATCAAGAGAAAAATCATCTGGTCGGATTTTGTACTGATCTTGAGAATTACAATATCTACAATCAAACTCCTCAACATTATGGTCAATACGTGCCACTAGTGCACGTGTTGAACTACGGTAACTACCATGGAGATACCCTAGTAAGATTATTTTTTACTATTACAACATCCGTGCATCTTTTTGCACACTTATAAAACTAGTACATCATTGCTAACTACGAAGTTATTACTATGTTTTTCAACAGATAATCCCGAATGATTGTGTGCCTCATCTGATGTATGCGCATGGTAGCCTTCATGTTTTGAACATACAACCAGGTCGTCCTACGAATCACAATTGTCAATACCGGGTTTCTAAAAGAAGTGGAGACATAACAATCAAAGAATGGAAAAAATGTATGGACAGTCGTAAGGAGCTTCTTGGAAGCAATAAGCAGCGAAGGGCAAGAATTGGAGACAGGATGATCGCCATTCTTCATAATGGAGAGTCAGGGTTTATATTGTTTTATGCTATTTTACCTTAAGGGTGTTTAGGTCCTACCTGATACTGATGATCATGTGCTAAGAACAATTATGTAGGGTTGGGTTCGATGACTATGAGGATGATGATCGTATGACTTATTATTAATAACGAGTAGAAGTTGTATGATGATGCATGATTAGTAGGACTTGTTATTATATATATATGATGATGTATGATGCAAGCATGCATGAGCATGTTATATCTGCGGGTGCAATGAACATAGCAGCAGCGTTGATAAACCAAGGACGAAGATATAAGAGAGGACACTTCTCTCTATTAGCTAGCTATAATAACAACCTAAAAATAACTCCCAAAACCCCTAAAGCAGCCACTTTTGTAAAAAAAAATTGACTTTTGGTCCCGGTTGGAGCCACCAACCGGGACCAAAGGCCCCCTCACTGGGCTCGGCGCACAGGGCCACGTGGAGGCACATTGATCCCGGTTCGTGTTAGAACCGGGACTAATGGGTGGAGGCATTAGTAATGACCCATTAGTCCCGGTTCATGAACCGGGACTAAAGGCCCTTACGAACCGGGACTAATGGGTGGTTTTCTACTAGTGCATGAAAGAAGAAAGAGTTTGAAGATCTTGAAGATTTGCTCGTTTCTTTAAGACATTATATTGTAACCGCTGTAGGCAGCTCATGTATCTGTACCATGTAGAATTCGCTACCATAAATATATCATGATATTGATTTAAAAAAATAATTGCACTGAAATGTATTGCAAAATATTTCACAACAACGTGCATGATATCATCTAGTTACCTCTATGGATACATTGGTTTCTCATCCCATTGGGAAGTTAGCGCTGGCAGGTGGCAGTAAGTCTTGCACTTGGGGGTCCATCGATTGCTTGGCGTTCTACTAACTGGTGTACAGTAGGTAAAGGGACATTGCTGCATATGCTAAAGAAAACTGTGCTCAAATAGAACCCGAATTTGTTGCATATAGAAGTCAAAATATGCTACCAATGGACGGTAACTGCCGTCTAGTTCATTTCGCACATGTTATTTATAGACAAGTTTATTTAGCACATGCAAATGTCAGACATGGTGGCATTCAACTTTTCCACATCACATGTCGGCCGGGCTGGCTGGACGTTTCAAAATAATTGTGAGAGTTACTGTTACCAGTAGCAGCAGCTATCTTCTCATAAATATAATGATAGAGCATAAATGGTGGCCGGATATTTCCCGTTGGTTCTCGAACGGTACCAGCGCATAAATGGTGGTTAGGTTTTTCTTTTTTTGAAGAAAAGAAATGGAGACTGATGTAATAAGTGGCTGATGTGGATGTGGGTGATCATTAGCGGCGTTTTCTTGTTTTGGCCAACAACAGTTGTAGTACGGCCGGTGGCCTGGGTATACATTTAATAGGAGGCAATTAATTCGTTGAAAATTCAACAACCTGACTGTTCAGATGGGGATGTGCAGCTCGGCCGTACGGCGGCAACTAGGCGCAGCACCTCCCCACCCTCTTTGAGTATTTCTTTTGTGTTATTAAGTAGTCCCTTCATTTCATAATATAAGATCTTTTCGCAAGCTGTTTAAGCTTGAAAAACATCTTATATTGTGGGATGGAGGAGTACTCCCTCCGCATCGTAAAACGTCTAACCCTTTTTTAGGGAAAAAGAAAGTTCATTCATTCATTCATGGAAAGAGCACAATCATTCTCAATTACATGAAGGATACCTGCTGGTGGCACATTTTTTGGCAGAAACAAATTTCCCACGAATTCTAGCATGAGCAGTCAACTCATGTGCAACCACATTACTCTCTCTTTTAATTTTACTTACCTCACATAGACTGAAGTCACGTATAGGATTTGGCTTTTAGCCTCATCATATTTTTTCGAGAACACCTCGAGATGGCAGGGGTTCCTGTATTTCATTAAGAAGAATAGAGTTAGTCCAGTTTATAAGAAAATCCGGACCCAAAAACCTAACATTCTCGGTTAATCAGGGAAAACCAAAATAAAACCCAAAAAAGAAAAAGAAAACGAGAAAAAAAGGCACTAGAACTAGGGGATAGGGACCAGACAAAAACAGCATCAAGGGACATACACCAGAGCGCCTAGACCCAGGTCTCCTCATATTTAGCCCACCGGTTGGCGCTGCTTCTATTTTCAGAATTCAAAGCAGCTAACGCAGCAGCACAGTTCGACTCGACGTGCACATGCCCTTTATTTATATTTCTCAAATACTTGAGTCCGATCGCTAGGGCATTGGCCTCCGCTTCCTCTGCATCATCGCATGCCTGAAGATGACAGCTCACAGAAAACACAATCGATCCTGCACTATCGCGTGCGTTCGCACCTGCCCACGCAGACCCCAAAAGTGAAACATAAGACACTTTGGGGCCTGGACCAGTGGCATTTCGGCTGCATGATGTGGTGACAACGTCATCTCAGTTACATGTAAAAGCTTTTTTTTCTTTTGACATCACTTTCAATTGGGGCTCCAGAGTTCAATGCTTCCTATTAATTCTTCAGAAAAAGGACAGAGTCCAAAATCTTTGCTTCCCCTTTATTATGCACAATATCATCCCTAAGATGCCACGACCGCCATAGAACTAGAAGCAACTTTTCTCGCATGTGTCCAGAACATTGACTTAAAGCATGTAATAGCCAATCCGGATCATGTGCAACAAGTAGAGGTTCTTTTGGTAATGCCCAGTGTTATCTTATCTTCTCTCTAAGAGTTCTAGCCTTGGTTCCAGGGTCCTCCTCCTTTTGCTCTCCTTTGTGGGAAGTGAATCAGTGGCAATTCTGGAGGCCACAATACGGACTTTATGAGGGACCTACCCTTTCCAGACCAAGTTCCAGAGGTTTTCCTGTCCAGTTCTTATGGTACTAGAAGAACCAACTATTTGTTCATGTTGCGTTAAGATCATTCCCAGTCTATAAGCACTTCTTAACGTGAAGATGCCAATTTTCTCATAGTTCCACGCTATATGGTCTTCAGTTTCATTGAGAGGAATTTATTTTGCATATTTCCTCCATGTCAAAACTATGGAATAACTCATTGATAAAGGGGGTGTTCAACTCTCTTTGCGGCAACATGATCAGATTAACCCACGCTACTAGGGAGAAGCCTAGTAGTGACACGGGGTAAAAGGCTAGTAGCAGCGCGGGTGATCGCGCTACTACTATCACGCTACAGCTAACTGCTTACTAGGGTAGTAGTAGCGCGGGGTAGTACCCCGTGCCACTACTACTACTGTTAGTATTAGCGCGGGGTAGTACCCTGTGCCGCTACTACTATTGTTAGTAGTAGCGCGGTTGCGCAGGTCAAGACCCCACGTTGCAACACCTATGTGTATTCTTTCTGATATTTATGCAGTATTTATATAGCAGTTATACAGATTATTATACAGTTCAACATATCACTACTACGAAAAAGCCTAGTAGTAGCACGCGTATTAGGTGTATCAGTAGCGCGGGGCACCACGCTACTGATACAACGCTACAACTAACATGTATCAGTAGCGCGTGCTGACCCAAGCTACTGTTATACATGGCTAGCAGCAGCGAGCTTTAGCGCAAAGCACTACTGCTAATATCTGCAGCGCTTTAATCTGGGGCGCGCTGCTGCTAACTCCACTCCCCTCGCTACTGTTAGTTTTATTAGTTTTTATTTTTTTCTGCATATTTATTTTGTATTTGAACATGCTTTATATAATAATATTTAGCATATCATATACATACAAATGTAATCATAGCATCAAATCATGTCATCATCATCCAACACAAAGTGGACTCTCGTCATCATCTCGAAAATAGCGATAAAAGTTCTTGCAACTACATCGTCATCCATCTAAACAATGATATATGCAAGAACTAGCGTGAACCTAAACTAACTACTGGCTGTCGCTCGGAAACCAGAAACCGGTACACCTGGGCCTGACACTCCGGCCACTCGTCGTATACTCCTGGCGTAGCACTTCTTCGCCACCGATGATCTATGCACCTACATCATCACATGAGTCAATGATATGCAGCGTATATAGTTGAGCAACAGAAAGTGACAGACTTGGCAAAAATATAAACAACATATCATAAGCATAAATAACAAAGTTCATCGTACCCAAAATGCCCTAACTAGAGTGATCTTCGCTAGTCGAGGAGGACGGTTTAATTACATCACAAATAAACTTTCGTCGTGCATAACTCAAAGTTTCGTCATACAGAAAGTATGGACTAAACAGGCACATTGTCATATATCGACAATCACTCAAACATGTCGTGCCATCCATCCAAGTTAGGGAGATAGTCCCCAAGCTTTGTGAAAGGCTTTAGGTCGGGACGCTGAGTGGCTATGCGTGTTCGGACGTCTTCCCGTGACATTTACCCTTCCTCGTAGAACAACCCTATTTTTTCAGGACCTCCTTCATGATGATTTGGGAAAGTTCACGCTAGATGTGATAGAACTCAGCTGGAAGCCGATGGTCCTCGATATCTCCTACGTTCCTTGCGCATTGCAGAATATGGGCATCCACGGATGTAGGTGACATGCGAAGGTTCTGCTGATCCCGTCTGTACTCCAGCATGTGGTGTAGGACATAAAATCCATCACTAAGAGTATCATTCGGTTCTTGGATGCAGCAGAAGTCGGTCTTATGGCTGAACGCGGGCCTGCCATTCCTCTTCTTCTTGGTCTTGATCTCTCCACCCCGTACGCCATAGAAAAAGATAGCATTGTCGAGAACAAACTTGATGTGGGTGTAATCCTTTTTGTTCATGTTCTTCGACGATTCCAAGTAAAGAGCATGAGAGTATCGGGGGTAAAGGATGAAGACGGCGTGCCCGTGGCTGCGCAAAATAAGTGCACCTCAAATTAATTAGCCTCCACCGTGCAATTGAATGATTGAAATCAAAGGAAGGATATCCGCGCGGATGACTTACAGGGGATGATAAGACACGTCATCTTGTCCTTATTGGCAACCATGAAATCGACGATGTAGTCTCTTGCGTATTCACGGTGCTCTGCGCAGACTACAAAGAAGCCCTCGTGCATGAAGTACGGGTCAGCTCAAGCTTGGGGAGGCTTAAGTCAATGTTATATTCAAGCCCCAATCATGAGCTCTCAAGAGAAATTATTATTCAAAATTTTTATGCTCGGCTTTCTCATAATGATCGATCCATGCTCGATACTTCTTGTACTGGTTCCTATATGAAAATGATATTGAATTCAAATGGGATTTATTGTAAAGAATTACACACAACTCCGAAGATTGGGAACTCGATGAAGGTAAAGAGTCAGGTATAAACCTTAAGTTTGATTGTGTTAAATCTTTTATGGACACCGATGCTTTTCGTGATTTTAGCACTAAATATGGACTTGACTCTGAGATAGTAGCTTCTTTCTGTGAATCTTTTGCTACTCATGTTGATCTCCCTAAGCAGAAGTGGTTTAAATATCATCCTCCCATTGAAGTTAAAGTAGTAGAAGCTATTAAAGTTGAAGAAGAAACTATTACTTACAATGTTGATCCTATTGTTCCTACTACTTATATTGAGAAACCACCTTTTCCTGTTAGAATAAAGGATCATGCTAAAGCTTCAACTGTGGTTCATAAGAGTTATACTAGAAAACCTACACCCCCTGAACAAATTAAAGTTGAACCTAGTATTTCTATGGTTAAAGATCTCTTGGTTGATAATATTGATGGGCATGTTATTTATTTCTGTGATGAAGTTGCTAGAATTGCTAAACCCGGTATGAAAAATAAACATAAACCTGTTGTTGGCATGCCTGTTGTTTCCGTTAAAATAGGAGATCATTGTTATCATGGATTATGTGATATGGGTGCTAGTGTGAGTGCAATTCCTTATACCTTGTATGAAGAAATTATGAAGGATATTACACATGCTGAGATAGAAGATATTGATGTTACTATTAAGCTTGCCAATAGAGATATTGTTTCCCCAATTGGGATTGCTAGAGATGTTGAAGTCTTGCGTGGAAAAGTTAAATACCTTACTGATCTTCTTGTTCTTGGTTCCCCGCAAGATAACTTTTGTCCCATTATATTTGGTAGACCTTTCTTGAACATTGTTAATGCTAAGATAGATTGCGAGAAATATATTGTTACTGTTGGTTTACGGGATATGTCTCATGATTTTAATTTCTCCACATTTCGTAGACAACCCCATGGTAAAGAATTGCCTAGTAAGGATTAAATTATATGTCTTGGTTATATTGCCATTCCTCCTACTGATCCAATAGAACAATATTTGCTAGGCCATGAAAATGATATGTTTATGAATGAAAGAAGGGAAATAGATGAAGTATTCTATAATGGGCCTATTTTGAAACACAATTTGCCTGTTGAAATCCTCGGGGATCCTCGTCCACCCAAGGGTGATCCCGTGTTTGAGCTTAAACAATTACCTGATACTCTGAAATATGCTTATCTTGATTAAAATAAGATATATCTTGTTATTATTAGTGCTAACCTTTCATAGCATGAACAAAAGAAATTATTGAAAACTCTGAAGAAGCACTGAGCCGCTATTGGATATACTCTTGATGATCTTAAGGGCATTAGTCCCACTCTATGTCAGCACAAAATATAATTAGAGAAAGATGCTAAACTAGTTATTGATCACCAACGACGGTTAAATCCTAAGATGAAAGAAGTGGTAAGAAATAAAATACTAATGCTTTTGGAGGCTGGTAAAATTTATCTTATTGTTGATTGTAAATGGGTGAGCCCTGTTCATTGTGTCCCTAAGAAGGGAGGTATTACTGTTGTTCCTAATGATAAGAACAAATTGATTCCAGAAAGAATTATTATAGGTTATAGAATGGTAACTTATTTTCGAAAATTAAATAAGGCTACTAGAAAATATCACTACCCTCTACCTTTTATTGATCAAATTCTTGAAAAATTATCCAAGCATACACCTTTTTGCTTTCGAGATGGTTATTCTGGTTTCTCTCAAATACCTGTGTCAAAAGATGATCAAGAGAAAACCACTTTTACTTGCCCTTTCGGTACCTTTGCTTATAGACATATGCCTTTTGGTTTAGCAATGCACCTGCTAGCTTTCAAAGATGTATGACTGCTATATTCTCTGACTTTTGTGAAAAGATTTTTGTGGTTTTCATGGATGATTTCTCCGTTTATGGAACTTCTTTTGATGATTGCTTAAGCAACCTTGATCGAGTTTTGCAGAGATGTGAAGAAACTAATCTTGTCTTGAATTTGGAAAAGTGCCACTTTATGGTTAATGAAGGTATTGTCCCGAGGCATAAAATTTCTGAAAGAGGTATTGAAGTTGATAAAGCTAAAGTATATGCTATTGAAAAGATGCCGTGTGCTAAAGATATCAAAGGTATAAGAAGTTTCTTGGTCATGTTGGCTTCTATAGGAGGTTTATTAATGACTTCTCTAAAATTTCTAGGCCTCTCACTAATCTCTTACAAAAAGATGTTCCTTTTGTTTTTGATGATGATTGTGTAGAAGCATTTGAAATACTTAAGAAAGCCTTGATTTCTGCTCCTATTGTTCAGCCATTAGATTGGAGTTTACCCTTTGAAATTATGTGTTATGCCAGTGATTATGTTGTTGGTTCTATTCTAGAAATTAAATGTTATTTAGTATGCTAGTAAAACTCTAGACAATGCCCAGAGAAATTATGCTACTACTGAAAAAGAATTTTTAGCAGTTATTTTTGCTTGTGATAAGTTCATACCTTATATTGTTGATTCCAAAGTAACTGTTCATATGGATCATGCTGCTATTAAATATCTTATGGAAAAGAAAGATGCTAAACCTAGACTTATTAGATGGGTTCTCTTGCTACAAGAATTTGATTTGCATATCATTGATAGCTTTCCTGATGATAGCTAAACCGATGATAGCTTTCCTGATGAACAACTAGCTGTAATAAATGCTTCTCGTAATACTCCATGGTATGCTGATTATGCTAATTACATTGTTGCTAAATTTATACCACCTAGTTTCACATACTAGCAAAATAAAATGTTTTTCTATGATTTAAGACATTACTTCTGGGATGACCCACAACTTTATAAAAAAGGAGCTGATGGTGTCATTAGACGTTGTGTATTTGAGCATGAACATGAACGGATGCTACGCAAGTGCCACTCCGAGGCTTACGGAGGACAACATGCTGGAGATAGAACTGCACATAAGGTATTGCAATCTAGTTTTTATTGGCCGACTCTCTTCAAGGATGATCGTAAGTTTGTCTTGTCTTGTGATGAATGCCAAAAAATTGGTGATATTAGTAGACGTAAGGAAATGACTATGAACTATTCACTTGTTATTGAAGCATTTGATGTTTGGGGTTTTGATTATATGGGACCTTTTCCTTCCTCTAAAGGGTATACACATATTTTAGTTGCTGTTGATTATGTTACTATGTGGGTATAAGTTATTCCAAATAGTAGTGCTGATCATAACACTTTCATTAAGATGCTTAAAGAAGTTATTTTTCCGAGGTTTAGAGTCCCCAGATATTTAATGACTGATGGTGGTTCACATTTTATTCATGGTGCTTTCCGTAAAGTTCTTGCTAAATATGATGTTAACCATAGAATTGCGTCTCCATATCATCCCGAGTCTAGTGGTCAAGTAGAATTGAGCAATAGAGAGATTAAATTAATTTTGCAAAAGATTGTTAATAGATCTAGAAAAAATTGGTCTAAGAAACTTCATGATGCTTTGTGGGCTTATAGAACGGCTTATAAGAATCCTATGGGTACGTCTCCATATAAAATGGTTTATGGAAAAGCATGTCACTTACCTCTCAAACTAGAACATAAGGCATATTGGGCTATTAAAGAGCTCAATTCTGATTTCAAACTTGCCGGTGAGAAGAGGTTATTTGACATTAGCTCACTTGATGAATGGAGAACCCAAGCCTATGAGAATGCCAAGTTGTTTAAAGAAAAATTTAAAAGATGGCATGACAAAAGGATACAAAAGCGTGAGTTTAATGTAGGTGATCATTGAGGGAGTCCTGCATTGAGGGGTCCTCGGACAGCCGGACTATATACTTTGGCCGGACCGTTGGACTATGAAGATACAAGATTGAAGACTTCGTCCCTTGTCCGGGTGGGACTCTCCTTTGCGTGGAAGGCAATCTTGGCAATTCGGATATGTAAATCTCCTTCTCTGTAACCGACTCTGTGTAACCCTAGCTCCCTTTGGTGTAGGACAACAACGGTCATAATCATAAGCTAGCTTCTAGGGTTTAGCCTCTACGATCTCGTGGTAGATCAACTCCTGTAATACTCATATCATCAAGATCAATCAAGAAGGAAGTAGGGTATTACCTCCATCGAGAGGGCCCGAACCTGGGTAAAACATCGTGTCCCCTACCTCCTGTTACCATTAGCCTTACACGCAAGTTCGGGACCCCCTACCCGAGATCCGCCGGTTTTGACACCGACATTGGTGCTTTCATTGATAGTTCCACTGTGTTGTCACAGTAAGGCTTGATGGCTCCTTCAATCATCTTCAACGATGCGGTCTAGGGGGATGTTTTCCTTCCCGGACAGATCTTCGTATTCGGCGGCTTCGTACTGTGGGCCAACTCACTTGCCCATCTGGAGCAGATCGATAGCTATGCCCCTGGCCATCAGGTCAGGTTTGGAAGCTTGAACTATACTGCCGAGATCCATGGAGACTTGATCTTCGACGGGTTCGAGCCCATGTCAGGCGCGCCGGACGGTCACGACAGGCATGACTTTGATCTGCCATCAGACACTATTCAGGAGATCGCGCCTGCGGCGGCGCCAGGAATCAATCCGGAGCAGATCGTGCCCTCCGAGGATGGGTGGATGGACCCCGCCATGGAGGCCGCGCACTCATATGCGCTGGAGCCGAACACTGATCCCACCTCCTGTGAGGGTGGTTTCATCGGACCCTCGGACTCGTCTCCGGCTACAGGATCTGAACCGCGTGCGTCCGTGCCTATCGAATCTGATTGGGCACCGGTCATGAAGCTCACCACCGCGGATATTTTTTAGCACTCGCCCTTGGGTGACGTGCTGAACTCATTAAGGTCTCTTTCCTTGTAGAGAGATTCTTGGACGAACTATGTCCAGCTCGAGTGGGAAGCGGACGACGAAAAAATTCGTTCCCCACCCACCACCCACTTAATAGCCACTTTCGATGACTTAACCGATGTGCTTGACTTCAATTCCGAAGACATCGACGGTATGGACGACGATGCAGGAGAAGAACAGGAACCACCGCCTATAGGGTGCTGGACAGCCACCTCATCATACGATATATATATGGTGGACACCCCCAAAGAAAGCAATGGCAATGAGTCAACGGACGATAACCCCTTGGAGAAGCAATCTAAGCACCAGCGTCGTAGGCGCCGCTCCAAGCCCCGCCATAGCAAAAATAGCGATACCGGCACAAGAGACAACAATCCGGATGGTGCCAAAGATGAAAACAATCCTGCCCAGCCAGGCTTCGAGCAGGCCGAGCAAGAGGATGGGCAAGCTAGCCCTAAGGAATAGGCGACAGATGGAGAATCAGAGGATGATAATTTCATGCCTCTCTCCGGACACTAAGTGAGCCTTGGCGACAAAGAATTCATCGTGCCTGAGGGTCCCGTCGAGAAGGAGCGCTTCAAGCGCCGGCTTATAGCCACTTCAAAAAGCCTGAAGAAAAAGTAGCAACAGCTCCAAGCTGATCAAGATCTGCTAACTGATAGATGGATCGAGGTCCTGGCTGCCGAGGAATACGGACTCGAGCGCCCTGTCAAAAGTTACCCAAAGCGCAGGTTGCTACCTCAACTCGAGGAGGAGGCGTTAAAGCCCACACTACTAGCGCATGAGGTGGCTGACCGGCCACCCCGTGGCCGAGACAAAGCGGCATACCAGCCCGAAGTCTAGACCGCACCCCGTCACCAACCAAACGAAAATACTAAGGCCCGGGGCTACATGAAGGACCTGCGAGAATTATTGGAAAACAAAGCAGGACAGTCAAGATCGATCTACGGATCACAGGGTCGCGCCCCAACGCGTGACAAAGATCGTCACGTCCGATACACTAACAAATCCGGCCGGGCCGAATACAAGGAAGCCCGGCACAGAGGCGCCGCACATACCTTACGCTTCACTGATGAAGTAATGGATCATGAATTCCCGGAAGGGTTTAAACCCATGAACATTGAATCATATGATAGTACCAAAGACCCTGCGTTATGGATAGAAGATTTTTTCCTCCACATTCACATGGCCCGCAGAGATGATCTACACGCCATCAAGTACCTCCCACTAAAACTCAAGGGACCGGCTCGACATTGGCTGAATAGCTTGTCGACAAACTCCATCGGGAGTTGGGAGAACCTGGCAGACGCATTCCTTGACAACTTCCAGGGCACTTATGTGCGACCACCAGATGTTGATGATCTAAGTCACATAACCCAACAGCCCAGAGAGTCAGCCATGAAACTTTGGACCCGGTTCCTAACCAAAAAGAACCAAATTGTCGACTGTCCGGATGCCGAAGTCCTAGCGGCCCTTAAGCATAACATCCATGACGAGTGGCTTACCTGATATCTCGGCCAGGAAAAGCCAAAGTCCATGGCAGCCCTCACAACACTCATGACCCGCTTTTGCGCGGGCGAGGATAGCTGATTGGCTCGTAGCAACAATACAGCATGCAATCCTGGCACATTGAAAGCCAAGGATAGCAACGACAAACCACGGCACAACAAACACAAGCGCCGCAAAAATGGTGATAGTGCCGAAGACACGTCAGTCAATGCCGGATTCAGCGGCTCCATGTCCGGTCAGCGGAAGAAGCCATTCAACAAAAACAATTCAGGCCCATCCAGTTTGGACCGCATACTCGACCGTCCATGCCAAATTCATGGCACACCAGGAACACCAACCACACCAACAAAGAGTGCTGGGTCTTCACACAAGCCGGCAGGTCAGATGCCGAAAACAAGGGGAAGGGGTGTCAAAGCGATGACGAGAGGAGCCCTGATCACCGAATACAGGAGGACAGAAGAAATCCCCCCCAGGTGAAAACGGTGAATATGATATGCGCAAGCCACATTCCAAAGTGGAAACATGCACTAAGGGAAGTTTGTAAAATCGACCCAAAGTTTAACCCATGGTCCTCTTGCCCGATCTTTTTCGATCGTAGGGACCATCCTACCAGTATCTATCACGGCGGTTCGGCCGCACTGGTCCTCGACCCCATCATTGACGGATTCCACCTCACATGAGTCCTTATGGACGGAGGTAGCACCCTGAACCTATTATACCAGGATACAGTGCACAAAATGGGCATCAAACCATCAAGGATTAAGCCCACCGAAACCACCTTCGAAGGTGTCATACCAGGGGTAGAGGCCTGTTGCACGGGCTCAATCACACTGGAAGTGGTCTTCGGATCTCCGGACAATCACCGTATCGAAGATTTAGTCTTCTACATCATCCCCTTTTGCAGTGACCATCAGGCATTGCTCGGACGAACCGGGTTCGCTCAGTTCAATGTGGGGCCACATTATGACTACCGTAAATTAAAGATGCCTGGTCCGCGTGGCGTCATCACGGTTAATAGCAGGTCCGAACTCCCCCTCACCGCCGAAGAGTCTACCACCACTTTAACAACACGAGCAACGGATGGCACCTTCCTGCCAAATCTCGAGTCGACGGCCAAGCTCCCGGACACCACCAAAGGAGTCCGAACTATTGCGCGGCAGGATAACCCGGCCCACCCGGAGCTTAATTAAAAACACTCCAGAAAAAGATATTACAAGCCACATGCTGTGGCTCAACCGCTCTGCGGCGCAAAACCATTTCTTGCATTTACTTTGCAGGTTCACCTTTACGTAAGCCAAGAGGGATGGCGTGGGAACAGTTCGAGCGCGTAAGGGAATCTCTAGATATTCCCCCCTATGATCATCCGACTACATCCCGGATCCAAACACAACTTCTTCACGCCTGGTATCAGCAGGTTCGGCAATAATATTTCCTTTTATCACATCATATGTACTTACACGCATTGACGTATCATTCAAATACAACATGTGGATTTATGTGATGCTCATCTACTACTATTTCTTATTTAAATCTCTTTGTTAAAAGGCGGCTGCTTATCATGATATGCCTTAATATGCCAGGGGCTTCATCATGCCCATGCTACGGCAAAAAAGTCCGAACACCTTCACGGTAGTTCGGCACCCCTAACTTATAGCATTATATGCATCAGCTCTGAATCATGTCTTGGGTCAATAGTTGGGTTTGCCCGGCTCCTATGTTTTGGTACCTTACGTTCTACTATATCAGCTAAGGTAGCACTGGGAGAAATATTGTGATTATGTCCCGGTTCTTCCGGACGAGCACCTTAGTAGAGAAAGCCGAAAACTGACTGTCATGATGTAGCGAGAGCTGGTCAGCTGTTCGTGTTGGGAACGTAGTAATTTAAAATTTTCCTACGCACACGTAAGATCATGGTGATGCATAGGAACGAGAGGGGAGAGTGTTGTCTATGTAACCTCGTAGACCGAAGCGGAAGCGTTGACGCAACGTAGAGGAAGTAGTCGTACATTCTCCTGGTCCAACGATCCAAGCACCGTTACTCCGGCACCTCCGAGTTCTTGACACACGTACAGCTCGATGACGCACCCCGATCTCCGATCCAGCAGAGGCGCGGGGGGAGTTCCGTCAGCACGACGGCGTGGTGACGATCTTGATGTTCTCCTGTCGCAGGGCTTCTCCTAAGCACCGCTACAATATGACCGAGGTGTAATATCGTGGAGGGGGGCACCGCACACGGCTAAGGAACGATCTGAATGATCAATTTGTGTGTCTAGGGTGCCCCCCTACCCCCGTATATAAAGGAGGGAGGGAGGAGGTGGCCGGCCCAAGGGGGAGGCGCGCCATAGGGGGGAGAAACCTGCTCCAAGTAGGTTTCCCCTCCTTTTCCTAATCCAAGATGGAGGGGGGAGGAAGGAGTAGTAGTAGTAGGAAGGAAGAGGGGGAAGGAGAGAAGGAAAGGGGGGGCGGCCCCCTTCCCAATTCGGATTGGGCTTGGGGGGGGGGGCGCCCCCTCCCTTGCTCCTTCTCCCTCCCTTCCAATAGGGCCCAATAAGGCCCATATACTTACCGGGGGGTTCCGGTAACCTCCCGGAGCTCCGGTATATTCCCAAACTCTTCCGGAACCTTTCCGGTGTCCAAATATATCCGTCCAATATATCAATCTTTATGTCTCGACCATTTCGAGACTCCTCGTCATGTCCGTGATCACATCCGGGACTCCGAACAAACTTCGGTACATCAAAATACATAAACTTATAATATAACTGTCATCGAAACCTTAAGCGTGCGGACCCTACGGTTCGAGAACAATGTAGACATGATCGAGACACGTCTCTGGTCAATAACCAATAGCGGGACCTGGATGCCCATATTGGTTCCTACATATTCTACGAAGATCTTTATCGGTCAAACCGCACAACAACATACGTTGTTCCCTTTGTCATCGGTATGTTACTTGCCCGAGATTTGATCGTCGGTATCCAATACCTAGTTCAATCTCGTTACCGGTAAGTCTCTTTACTCGTTCCGTAATACGTCATCTCATAACTAACTCATTAGTTACATGCTTGCAAGTCTTAGGTGATGAGTATTACCGAGAGGGCCCAGAGATACCTCTCCGACAATCAGAGTGACAAATCCTAATCTTGAAATATGCCAACTCAACATGTACCTTCGGAGACACCTGTAGTACTCCTTTATAATCACCCAGTTACGTTGTGACGTTTGGTAGTACCCAAAGTGTTCCTCCGGTAAACGGGAGTTGCATAATTCTCATAGTTACAGGAACATGTATAAGTCATGAAGAAAGCAATAGCAGAATACTAAACGATCAAGTGCTAAGCTAACGGGATGGGTCATGTCAATCACATCATTCTCCTAATGATGTGATCCCATTTAATCAAATGACAACACATGTCTATGGTTAGGAAACACAACCATCTTTGATTAATGAGCTAGTCAAGTAGAGGCATACTAGTGACTATATGTTTGTCTATGTATTCACACATGTATTATGTTTCCGGTTAATACAATTCTAGCATGAATAATAAACATTTATCATGATATGAGGAAATAAATAATAACTTTATTATTGCCTCTAGGGCATATTTTCTTCCGTCTCCCACTTGCACTAGAGTCAATAATCTATATTACATAGTAATGATTCTAACACCCATGGAGTCTTGGTGCTGATCATGTTTTGCTCGTGAGAGAGGCTTAGTCAACGGGTCTGCAACATTCAGATCCGTATGTATCTTGCAAATTTCTATGTCTCCCACTTGGACTTGGTCCCGAGTGGAATTGAAGCGTCTCTTGATGTTCTTGGTCCTCTTGTGAAATCTGGATTCCTTTGCCAAGGCAATTGCACCAGTATTGTCACAGAAGATCTTCATTGGTCCCGATGCACTAGGTATGACACCTAGATCGGAAATGAACTCCTTCATCCAGACTCCTTCATTTGCTGCTTCAGAAGCAGCTATATACTCCGCTTCACATGTAGATCCTGCTACGACGCTTTGTTTAGAACTGCACCAACTCACAGCTCCACCGTTTAATATAAACACGTATCCGGTTTGCGATTTAGAATCGTCCGGATCAGTGTCAAAGCTTGCATCGACGTAACCATTTACGACTAGCTCTTTGTCACCTCCATATACGAGAAACACATCCTTAGTCCTTTTTCAGGTATTTCAGGATGTTCTTGACCGCTGTCCAGTGATCCACTCCTGGATTACTTTGGTACCTTCCTGCCAAGCTTATTGCTAAGCATACGTCAGGTCTGGTACACAACATTGCATACATGATAGAGCCTATGGCTGAAGCATAGGGAACACCTTTCATTTTCTCTCTATCTTCTATTGTGGTCGGGCATTGAGTTTGACTCAACTTCACACCTTGTAGCACAGGCAAGAACCCTTTCTTTGCCTAATCCATTTTGAACTTTTTCAAAATTTTGTCAAGGTATGTGCTTTGTGAAAGTCCTATTAAGCGTCTTGATCTATCTCTATAGATCTTGATGCCCAATATATAAGCAGCTTCACCGAGGTCTTTCATTGAAAAACTTTTATTCAAGTATCCCTTTATGCTATCCAGAAATTCTATATCATTTCCAATTAATAATATGTCATCAACATATAAAACTAGAAATGCTACAGAGCTCCCACTCACTTTCTTGTAAATACAGGCTTCTCCAAAAGTCTGTATAAAACCATATGCTTTGATCACACTGTCAAAGCGTTTATTCCAACTCCGAGATGCTTGCACCAGTCCATAAATGGAATGCTGGAGCTTGCAAACTTTGTCAGCACCTTTTGGATCAACAAAACCTTCCGGCTGCATCATATACAACTCTTCTTCTAGAAATCCATTCAAGAATGCAGTCTTGACATCCATCTGCCAAATTTCATAATCATGAAATGCAGCAATAGCCAACATGATTCGGACAGACTTAAGCATCGCTACGGGTGAGAAAGTCTCATCGTAGTCAACCCCTTGAACTTGTCGAAAACCTTTCGCAACAAGTCGAGCTTTGTAGACAGCAACATTACCATCAGCGTCAGTCTTCTTCTTAAAGATCCATTTATTCTCAATGGCTTGCCGATCATCGGGCAAGTCAACCAAAGTCCATACTTTGTTTTCATACATGGATTCCATCTCAGATTTCATGGCCTCTAGCCATTTTGCGGAATCTGGGCTCATCATCGCTTCCTCATAGTTCGTAGGTTCATCATGGTCAAGTAACATGACTTCCAGAATAGGATTACCGTACCACTCTCGTGCGGATCTTACTCTGGTAGACCTACGAGGTTCATTAGAAACTTGATCTGAAGTTTCATGATCAATATCATTAGCTTCCTCACTAATTGGTGTAGTTGTCACAAGAACCGGTTCTTGTGATGAACTACCTTCCAATAAGGGAGTAGATACAGTTATCTCATCAAGTTCTACTTTCCTCCCACTCACTTCTTTCGAGAGAAACTCCTTCTCTAGAAAGGATCCGAATTTAGCAACGAAAATCTTGCCCTCAGATCTGTGATAGAAGGTGTACCCAATAGTCTCCTTTGGGTATCCTATGAAGAAACATTTTTCCGATTTGGGTTCGAGCTTATCTGGTTGAAGTTTCTTCACATAAGCATCGCAGCCCCAAACTTTAAGAAACGACAACTTTGGTTTCTTGCCAAACCACAGTTCATAAGGCGTCGTCTCAACGGATTTTGATGGTGCCCTATTTAACGTGAATGCGGCCGTCTCTAAAGCATAACCCCAAAACAATAGCGGTAAATCGGTAAGAGACATCATAGATCGTACCATATCAAGTAAAGTACGACTACGACGTTCGGACACACCATTTCGTTGAGGTGTTCCAGGTGGCGTGAGTTGCAAAACTATTCCGCATTGTTTCAAATGTAAACCAAACTCGTAACTCAAATATTCTCCTCCACGATCAGATCGTAGAAAGTTTATTTTCTTGTTACGATGATTTTCTACTTCACTCTGAAATTCTTTGAACTTTTCAAATGTTTCAGAATTGTGCTTCATTAAGTAGATATACCCATATCTGCTCAAATCATCTGTGAAGGTGAGAAAATAACGATATCCGCCACGAGCCTCAACATTCATCGGGCCACATACATCTGTATGTATGATTTCCAACAAATCTGTTGCTCTCTCCATAGATCCGGAGAACGGTGTTTTAGTCATGTTGCCCATGAGGCACGGTTCGCAAGTACCAAGTGATTCATAATCAAGTGATTCCAGAAGTCCATCAGTATGGAGTTTCTTCATGCGTTTTATACCGATATGACCTAAACGGCAGTGCCACAAATATGTTGCACTATCATTATCAACTCTGCATCTTTTGGCTTCAACATTATGAATATGTGTATCACTACTATAGAGATTCAATAAAAATAGAACACTCTTCAAGGGTGCATGACCATAAAAGATATTACTCATATAAATAGAACAACCATTATTCTCTGATTTAAATGAATAACCGTCTCGCATCAAACAAGATCCAGATATAATGTTCATGCTCAACGCAGGCACCAAATAACAATTATTCAGGTCTAAAACTAATCCCGATGGTAGATGTAGAGGTAGCGTGCCGACCGCGATCACATCGACTTTGGAACCATTTCCCACGCGCATCGTCACCTCGTCCTTAGCTAATCTTCGCTTAATCTGTAGTCCCTGTTTCGAGTTGCAAATATTAGCAACAGAACCAGTATCAAATACCCAGGTGCTACTGCGAGCATTAGTAAGGTACACATCAATAACATGTATATCACATATACCTTTGTTTACTTTGCCATCCTTCTTATCCGCCAAATACTTGGGGCAGTTCCACTTCCAGTGTCCAGTCTGCTTGCAGTAGAAGCACTCAGTTTCAGGCTTAGGTCCAGACTTGGGTTTCTTCTTTTGAGCAGCAACTTGCTTGCTGTTCTTTTTGAAGTTCCCCTTCTTCTTCCCTTTGCCCTTCTTCTTGAAACTAGTGGTCTTGTTGACCATCAACACTTGATGCTCCTTCTTGATTTCTACCTCCGCGGCTTTCAGCATCGCGAAGAGCTCGGGAATAGTCTTGTTCATCCCTTGCATATTATAGTTCATCACAAAGCTCTTGTAGCTTGGTGGCAGTGATTGGAGAATTCTGTCAATGACGCTATCATCCGGAAGATTAATTCCCAGTTGAATCAAGTGATTATTATACCCAGACATTTTGAGTATATGCTCACTGACAGAACTGTTCTCCTCCATCTTGCAGCTGTAGAACTTATTGGAGACTTCATATCTCTCAATCCGGGCATTTGCTTGAAATATTAACTTCAACTCCTGGAACATCTCATATGCTCCATGACGTTCAAAACGTTGTTGAAGACCCGGTTCTAAGCCGTAAAGCATGGCACACTGAACTATAGAGTAGTCATCAGCTTTGCTCTGCCAGACGTTCTTAACGTCGTCAGTTGCATCAGCAGCAGGCCTGGCACCCAGCGGTGCTTCCAGGACGTAACTCTTCTGTGCAGCAATGAGGATAATCCTCAGGTTACGGACCCAGTCCGTGTAATTGCTACCATCATCTTTCAACTTTGCTTTCTCAAGGAACGCATTAAAATTCAATGGAACAACAGCACGAGCCATCTATCTACAAACAAACATAGACAAGCAAAATACCATCAGGTACTAAGTTCATGATAAATTTAAGTTCAATTAATCATATTACTAAAGAACTCCCACTTAGACAGACATCTCTCTAGTCATCTAAGTGATCACGTGATCCAAATCAACTAAACCATGTCCGATCATCACGTGAGATGAAGTAGTTTCAATGGTGAACATCTCTATGTTGATCATATCTACTATATCATTCACGCTTGACCTTTCGGTCTCCGTGTTCCAAGGCCATATCTGTATATGCTAGGCTCGTCAAGTATAACCTGAGTATTCCGCGTGTGCAACTGTTTTGCACCCGTTGTATTTGAACGTAGAGCCTATCACACCCGATCATGACGTGGTGTCTCAGCACGAAGAACTTTCGCAATGGTGCATACTCAGGGAGAACACTTCTTGATAATTAGTGAGAGATCATCTTAAAATGCTACCGTCAATGAAAGCAAGATAAGATGCATAAAGGATAAACATCACATGCAATCAATATAAGTGATATGATATGGCCATCATCATCTTGTGCTTGTGATCTCCATCTCCGAAGCATCATCGTGATCACCATCATCACCGACGCGACACCTTGATCTCCATCGTAGCATCGTTGTCGTTACGCCATCTATTGCTTCTACGACTATCGCTACCGCTTAGTGATAAAGTAAAGCAATTACAGGGCGTTTGCATTTCATACAATAAAGCGACAACCATATGGCTCCAGCCAGTTGCCGATAACTTCGGTTACAAAACATGATCATCTCATACAATAAAATATAGCATCACGTCTTGACCATACCACATCACAACATGCCCTGCAAAAACAAGTTAGACATCCTCTACTTTGTTGTTGCAAATTTTACGTGGCTGCTACGGGCTTAGCAAGAACCGTTCTTACCTACGCATCAAAACCACAACGATAGTTTGTCAAATAGACTCCGTTTTAACCTTCACAAGGACCGGGCGTAGCCACACTCGGTTCAACTAAAGTTGGAGAAGCTGACACCCGCCAGCCACCTATGTGCAAAGCACGTCGGTAGAACCAGTCTCGCGTAAGCGTACGCGTAATGTCGGTCCGGGCCGCTTCATCCAACAATACCGCTGAACCAAAGTATGACATGCTGGTAGGCAGTATGACTTATATCGTCCACAACTCACTTGTTTTCTACTCGTGCGTATAACATCAACGCATAAAACCTAGGCTCGGATGCCACTGTTGGGAACGTAGTAATTTAAAATTTTCCTACGCACACGCAAGATCATGGTGATGCATAGCAACGAGAGGGGAGAGTGTTGTCTATGTACCCTCGTAGACCGAAGCGGAAGCGTTGACGCAACGTAGAGGAAGTAGTCGTACGTCCTCCCGGTCCAACCGATCCAAGCACCGTTACTCCGGCACCTCCGAGTTCTTGACACACGTACAGCTCGATGACGCACCCCGATCTCCGATCCAGCAGAGGCGCGGGGGGAGTTCCGTCAGCACGACGGCGTGGTGACGATCTTGATGTTCTCCTGTCGCAGGGCTTCTCCTAAGCACCGCTACAATATGACCGAGGTGTAATATCGTGGAGGGGGGCACCGCACACAGCTAGGGAACGATCTCAATGATCAACTTGTGTGTCTAGGGTGCCCCCCTACCCCCGTATATAAAGGAGGGAGGGAGGAGGTGGCCGGCCCAAGGGGGAGGCGCGCCATAGGGGGGAGAAACCTACTCCAAGTAGGTTTCCCCTCCTTTTCCTAATCCAAGATGGAGGGGGAAGGAAGGAGTAGTAGTAGTAGGAAGGAAGAGGGGGAAGGAGAGAAGGAAAGGGGGGGCCGGCCCCCTTCCCAATTCAGATTGGGCTTGGGGGGGGGGGGGCGCCCCCTCCCTTGCTCCTTCTCCCTCCCTTCCAATAGGGCCCAATAAGGCCCATATACTTACCGGGGGGTTCCGGTAACCTCCCGGAGCTCCGGTATACTCCCAAACTCTTCCGGAACCTTTCCGGTGTCCAAATATATCCGTCCAATATATCAATCTTTATGTCTCGACCATTTCGAGACTCCTCGTCATGTCCGTGATCACATCCGGGACTCCGAACAAACTTCGGTACATCAAAATACATAAACTCATAATATAACTGTCATCGAAACCTTAAGCGTGCGGACCCTACGGTTCGAGAACAATGTAGACATGACCGAGACACGTTTCTGGTCAATAACCAATAGCGGGACCTGGATGCCCATATTGGTTCCTACATATTCTATGAAGATCTTTATCGGTCAAACCGCACAACAACATATGTTGTTCCCTTTGTCATCGGTATGTTACTTGCCCGAGATTTGATCGTCGGTATCCAATACCTAGTTCAATCTCGTTACCGGTAAGTCTCTTTACTCGTTCCGTAATACGTCATCTCATAACTAACTCATTAGTTACATGCTTGCAAGGCTTAGGTGATGAGTATTACCGAGAGGGCCCAGAGATACCTCTCCGACAATCGGAGTGACAAATTCTAATCTTGAAATATGCCAACTCAACATGTACCTTCGGAGACACCTGTAGTACTCCTTTATAATCACCCAGTTACGTTGTGATGTTTGGTAGTACCCAAAGTGTTCCTCCGGTAAACGGGAGTTGCATAATTCTCATAGTTACAGTAACATGTATAAGTCATGAAGAAAGCAATAGCAGAATACTAAACGATCAAGTGCTAAGCTAACGGGATGGGTCATGTCAATCACATCATTCTCCTAATGATGTGATCCCATTTAATCAAATGACAACACATGTCTATGGTTAGGAAACATAACCATCTTTGATTAATGAGCTAGTCAAGTAGAGGCATACTAGTGACTATATGTTTGTCTATGTATTCACACATGTATTATGTTTCCGGTTAATACAATTCTAGCATGAATAATAAACATTTATCATGATATGAGGAAATAAATAATAACTTTATTACTGCCTCTAGGGCATATTTTCTTCAGTTCGAGAGGTTCTAAAATCTTTATGGATTTCTTCCGCATAATGCCATAACCAATGCAGCGTGCAACGGATCGGCCTTTTCCGATCAGGCGCTTATAGAGCCCCTCGTGCGGTCTTCCGAACACCAGGGGCTGCGCCTACCTTCCTCGTAAAAACTCCTATGGCTAAGTGAGAGCGATATAGCCCTATAGTCCGATTGTCTGCTTCGCTGTGTTGAACACCTCCTTTAGGGACCCAAAACTGGGATAAAGAGTGCTCAGGTTTATCCTGAACACCCCCGTACTAACTACGTGGGGGCAGAAGCCGACGACTGGACGACTCCCAGGATTAGTATATAAAACGGCCGCACAGGAGGAAAACTTTCATACGACAAGCAATAAATAATGACCTTGTTCAAATATTACAAAGGAAAAACATGACCGTATTCACGATAATATAATGTCCTTGGTGCATTGCTCTGCCGCAAGTCGGGCCCCTTTCAAGAAACCTTCATAATATAGTTCGGGCTTGCGGTTCTCTTTTGATACGTCTCCAACGTATCTATAATTTTTGATTGTTCCATGATATTATATTACCCCTTTTTGGATGTTTATGGGCTTTATTTTACACATTTATATCATTTTTGGGACTAACCTATTAACCGAAGGCCCAGCCCATATTGCTGTTTTATTGCCTGTTTCAGCATTTCGAAGAAAAGGAATATCAAACGGATTCCAAACAGAATGAAACCTTGGATTTCACGTCAGAAGACCCCCGAGGAGGCCACGAGATAGGAGGCCCCCCTGTAGGGCATGCTCCCCTGTCTTGTGGGCCCCTCGAGGATCCCCCGACCGACTTCTTTCGCCTATATAACCCTACGTACCCTAAAACCATCGAATATCAAGATAGATCGGGAGTTTCGCCGCCGCAAGCCTCTGTAGCCACCAAAAACCTCTTGGGAGCCCGTTCCGACACCCTGCCGGAGGGGGAATCCATCACCGGTGGCCATCTTCATCATCCCGGCACTCTCCATGACGAGGAGGGAGTAGTTCACCCTCGGGGCTGAGGGTATGTACCAGTAGCTATGTGTTTGATCTCTCTCTCTCTCTCTCTCATGTTCTCTCTCGTGTTCCCTCTATGGCACGATCTTGATGTATCCCGGCTTTGCTATTGTAGTTAGATCTTATGATGTTTCTCCCCCTCCACTCTCTTGTGATGAATTGAGTTTCCCCTTTGAAGTTATCTTATCGGATTGAGTCTTTTATGAGAACACTTGATGTATGTCTTGCCATGTTTATTTGTGGTGACAATGGGATATCATGTGCCTCTTGAAGTATGATTTGGTGACCAACTTGCGGGTTCCACCCATGAACCTATGCATAGGGGTTAGCACACGTTCTTGACTCTCCGGTAGAAACTTTGGGGCAGTCTTTGAAGTACTTTGTGTTGGTTGGATAGATGAATTTGAGATTGTGTGATGCATATCGTATAATCATGCCCACGGATACTTGAGGTGACAATGGAGTATCTAACTGACATTAGGGTTTTGGTTGATTTGTGTCTTAAGGTGTTATTCTAGTACGAACTCTTTAATAGATCGATCCGAAAGAATAACTTCGAGGTGGTTTCGTACCCTACCATAATCTCGACGTTTGTTCTCTGCTATTAGTGGCTTTGGAGTGACTCTTTGTTGCATGTTGAAGGATTGTTATATGATCTATCTATGTTATTATTGTTGAGAGAACTTGCACTAGTGAAAGTATGAACCCTAGGCCTTGTTTCCTATCATTGCAATACCGTTACGCTCACTTTTATCATTAGTTACCATGCTGTTTTTATTATTTCAGATTACAAAAACCTATTTCTACCATCTATTTTGCACTTGTATTACCATCTCTTCACCGAACTAGTGCACCTATACAATTTACCATTGTATTGGGTGTGTTGGGGACACAAGAGACTCTTTTTTATTTGGTTGCAGGGTTGCTTGAGAGAGACCATCTTCATCCTACGGATTGATAAACCTTAGGTCATCCACTTGAGGGAAATTTGCTACTATCCTATAAACCTATGCACTTGCAGTCCCAACAACGTCTACAAGAAGAAGGTTGTGTAGTAGACATGAAGCTCTTTTCTGGCGCTGTTGCCGGGGAGGCTAGGTAAAGGGCACTCACTCACACCCCGTGAACTAAGCTCTTTTCTGGCGCCGTTTCCGGGGAGGTGAGTGCTTGAAGGTATATCTTTAGATCTTTCAATCGAATCTTTTTGTTTCTTGTTTTATCACTAGTTTAGTTTATAAAAGAAAAATTACAAAAAAATGGAGTTAAGTTTGTCTCATACGCTTCACCTTTTTAATATCTTTCGTGAGTATGATGGAAAAGAAAATTTTGCTCAAGTGCTAGAACAAGAATGCATTAAAATGCTTGGTACTAAATCTTTGAATGATGAGCATGATTGCAATGTTGTTAGTATGAATTCCTTGAATATCCATGATGCTAATGATATGCAAAGCCACAAGCTTGGGGAAGCTATGTTTGATGAATATGATATGTTTAGTCCCCCAAGTTTTGATGAGCAAATTTATTATGATGAAAGCATGCCTCCTATTTATGATGATTATATTGATGAAAGTGGGTTTGGAAGAGTGTCAACTTTAGGAAGTAGTGATCCCACTATTTTGGAGGATGTTGAATCTTATTGTGATGAACATGAAAGTGGACTTGGAAGAGTGTCAACTTTATTTAGTGATGATTCCACTATTTCGGAAGAGGTTCCAATTGATTATGAGAACAAAGTTGCTGTCTATGATGATTATTGTGATGACTTGTATTCTATTAGGAATAATGATAACCATGAAACTTGTCATCATGATTTTAGTTTTCAATTGGATTATGCCTCACATGATAATTATTTTGTTGAGTTTGCTCCCACTACTATTGATGAGAAGAATTTTGCTTATGTGGAGATTAGTAAATTTTCTATGCTTGTAGATCATGAAAAGAATGCTTTAGGAGCTGGTTATATTGTTGAATTCATTCATGATGCTACTGAAAATTATTATGAGAGAGGAACATATGCTTGTAGGAATTGCAATAATGTCAAGTTTCCTCTCTATGTGCTTCAAGTTTTGAACTTATGCTTGTTTTACCTTCCTATGCTATTTGATTATTGTTCCCATAAGTTATTTGCTCGCAAAATCCCAATGCATAGGAAGTGGGTTAGACTTAAATGTTCTAGTCATATGCTTCATGATGCTCCCGTTATGTTTCAATTCTTATCTTTTATGTGAGCATCATTGACATCATCATGCCTAGCTAGAAAGGCATTAAAGAAAAGCGCTTGTTGGGAGACAACCCAATATTTACCCTTACTGTTTTTTTGTGTCCACATGATTATGCTACTGTAGTAATCATGTTTTATATCTTTTGTTTCAATAAAGTGCCAAGTAAGACCTTTAGGATAGCTTATAGTGATAGTTGTGTTGATCCTGCTGAAAATCAGAAACTTTTGCACCCAGTAATTTAGTTTTGTTAATTCACAGAAATATGCTTCTGATATGATTCTTTTTGCTATTTATTGGAACACAAATTGCTTAGAACTTCCTAATTTGGTATGATTTTTGAAGTTCCATAAGTGTACGTTTGCTACAGTTTACTCTAGACTGTTCTGTTTTTGACAGATTCTGTTTTCTATGTGTTGTTTGCTTATTTCGATGAATCTATGAGTAGTATCGGAGGGTATGAACCATAGATAAGTTGGAGTAAAGTAGATATTACACTAATATGAATTTAGAATGAGTTCATTACAGTACCTAAGTGGTGGTTTTATTTTCTTATATTAACGGAGCTTACGAGTTTTCTGTTGAGTTTTGTGTTGTGGAGTTTTCAAGTTTTGGGTAAAGATTCGATGGACTACGGAATAAGGAGTGGCAAGAGCCTAAGCTTGGGGATTCCCAAGGCACCCCAAGGTAATATTCAAGGACAACCAAGATCCTAAGCTTGGGGATGCCCCGGAAGGCATCCCCTCTTTCGTCTTTGTTAATCGGTAACTTTACTTGGAGCTATATTTTTATTCACCACATGATATGTGTTTTGCTTGGAGCGTCATTTTCTCTTGTTAGTATTTGCTTTCTGTTATTTAGAATAATGTTTCGCATCTTTAGTTTCGATAAAGAAGTCAAGGATAGCCTTTGCCATGCTTATTTTTGCTAGTATACATGTTGCTGTTTGAAAACAGAAAGTCTACCGCTGTTGCAAAAATTCCCTAGAAAAGTCAGAGAGTGATATAATGTTGAAACCTCTTGCATAACGAGCTATGACAAATTTACTACAGTGGTAATTTTATTTCATAATTTTTGGAGTTAGGCAAGTATTTATACTCTTGCATTCTTTACAGACTATACTGTTTTGGCAGATTGCTGTTATGGTTGCATTGTTTGCATATGTTTGCTTGTTTAATGATTCTATTTGAGGATAGGAGTATTAAATATGCAGAGACATTTAGTACGCAATGTTGGATAATAATTTTAGTGATTTGTTATAGTAGAAGATGATAAGGTTTTGCATTGTTTATACTAACCTATCTCACGAGTTCTTGTTGAGTTTGTTGTGAATGAAGCTTTTGATAAAAAGAGAAACCATGATATGAGAGGAATTAAGGAGACACAAAAGTTCAAGCTTGGGGATGCCCAAGGCACCCCAAGACAATATTTTAAGAAGTCTCAAGCATCTAAGCTTGGGGATGCCCCAGTGGGCATCCCACCTTTCTTCTTCAACAACTATCGGTTAGTATCGGTTGAACCTAAGTTTTTGCTTCTTCACATGAGTTGTGCTATCCTTGCAATGTCATTTTGTTTTGTTTTGCTTGTTGTTTGAATACAATACCAAGATCTGAAATTCCTTAATGTTAGAGAGTCTTCGCATAGTTGCACAATTATTCGACTACTCATTGATCTTCACTTATATCTTTCAGAGTAGTTTGTCATTTGCTCTAGTGCATCAGTTATATATTTTAGAGCACAGCGGTGGTTATATTTTGTAGAAATTGCTATTCTCTCATGCTTCACTTATATTATTTTGAGAGCCTTTCAGTACAGCATGGTATTTTCTATGGTTACAAAGTTGGTCCTAGAATGATGAGCATCCAAGTTGGGTATAATAAAAACTATCATAGAAAGTGAATTGGATGCTATGATCAATTTGATGCTTGATAATTGTTTTGAGATATGGAGGTAGTGATATTAAAGTCATGCTAGTTGGCTGATTATGGATTTAAAGAATGCTTGTGTTAAGGGTTGTGATTCCCGTAGCATGCACGTATGGTGAACCGCTTTGTGATGAAGTTGGAGCACAATTTTATTTATTGATTGTCTTCCTTATGAGTAGAGGTCGGGGACGAGCGATGGTCTTTCCTACCAATCTATCCCCCTAGGAGCATGCGCTTAGTACTTTGTTTTTGATGACTTCTAAATTTTTGCAATAAGTATATATATATGAGTTCTTTTGACTAATGTTGAGTCCATGGATTATACGCACCTCACCCTTCCACCATTGCTAGCCTCTCTTGTCCCGCGCAACTTTCGTCGGTATCATACACCCACCATATACCTTCCTCAAAACAGCCACCATACCTACCTATTATGGCATTTCCATAGCCATTCCGAGATATATTGCCATGCAACTTTCCACCGTCCCGTTCATATGACACGCATTACTTTTGTCATATTTCTTTTTGCATGATCATGTAGTTGACATTGTATTTGTGGCAAGGCCACCTTCATAATTTTCATACATGTCGCTCTTGATTCATTGCATATCCCGGTACACCGCCGGAGGCATTCATATAGAGTCATATCTTGTTCTAGCTTTGAGTTGTAAATCAATAAAAGTGTGATGATCTTCATTATTAGAGCATTGTCCTAGTGAGGAAAGGATGATGAAGACTATGATTCCCCCACAAGTCGGGAGGAGACTTCGGACTTTACAAAAATAAAAAAAATAGAAAGGCAAAAAGAAAAAAAGAGAAGGCCAAAGAAAAAAATGAAAAAAGAAAAAGAGAAAAAAGAGAAAAAAAATAAAATGAGAGAAAAAGAGAGAAGGGACAATGCTACTATCTCTTTTTCCACAGTTGTGCTTCAAAATAGCACCATGATATTCATGTTAGAGAGTCTCATATGTTGTCACTTTCATATACTAGTGGGAATTTTTCATTATAGAACTTGGCTTGTACATTCCAATGATGGGCTTCCTCAAAGTGCCCTAGGTCTTCGTGAGCAAGCATGTTGGATGCACCCCACTTAGTTTCTTTTGTTGAGCTTTCATATATTTATAGCTGTAGTGCATCCGTTGCATAGCAATCCCTACTCACTCACATTGATATCTATTAATGGGCATCTCCATAGCCCGTTGATACGCCTAGTTGATGTGAGACTAGCTTCTCCTTTTTGTCTTCTCCACAACCACCATTCTATTCCACTTATAGTGCTATGTCCATGGCTCACCCTCATGTATTGCGTGAAAGTTTAAAGAGTTTGAGATTATTAAAGTATAAAACAATTGCTTGGCTTGTCATCCGGGTTGTGCATGATTAAATACTTTGTGTGATGAAGATAGAGCAACAGCCAGACTATATGATTTTGTAGGGAGAACTTTCTTTGGCCATGTTATTTTGAGAAGACATGATTACTTTGATTAGTATGCTTGAAGTATTACTATTTCTTATGTTAATATGAACTTTTGTTTTGTATCATTTGGATCGGAACATTCATGCCACAATAAGAAAATTACATTGACAATTATGCTAGGTAGCATTCCACATCAAAAATTCTGTTTTTATCATTTACCTACTCGAGGACGAGCATGAATTAAGCTTGGGGATGCTTGATACGTCTCCAATGTATCTATAATTTTTGATTGTTCCATGCTATTATATTACCCCTTTTTGGATGTTTATGGGCTTTATTTTACACATTTATATCATTTTTGGGACTAACCTATTAACCGGAGGCCCAACTCATATTGTTGTTTTATTGCCTGTTTCAGTATTTCGAAGAAAAGGAATATCAAACCGAGTCCAAACGGAATGAAACCTTCGGCAGCGTGATTTCTTGGAAGAATATGATCCGGGAGACTTGGACTTCACGTCAGAAGACCCTCGAGGAGGCCACGAGATAGGAGGCCGCGCCCCCCTATAGGGCGCGCCCCCTATCTCGTGGGCCCCTCGAGGCTCCCCCGACTGACTTCTTTTGCCTATATAACCCTACGTACCCTAAAACCATCGAATATCAAGATAGATCGGGAGTTCCACCGCCGCAAGCCTCTGTAGCCACCAAAAACCTCTCGGGAGCCCATTCCGGCACCCTGCCGGAGGGGGAATCCATCATCGGTGGCCATCTTCATCATCCCGGTGCTCTCCATGACGAGGAGGGAGTAGTTCACCCTCGGGGCTGAGGGTATGTACCAGTAGCTACGTGTTTGATCTCTCTCTCTCGTGTTCTCTCTCGTGTTCCCTCTATGGCACGATCTTGATGTATCCCGAGCTTTGCTATTGTAGTTGGATCTTATGATGTTTCTCCCCCTCTACTCTCTTGTGATGAATTGAGTTTCCCCTTTGAAGTTATCTTATCGGATTGAGTCTTTTATGAGAACACTTGATGTACGTCTTGCCGTGTTTATCTGTGGTGACAATGGGATATCATGTGCCTCTTGATGTATGTTTTGGTGACCAACTTGTGGGTTCCACCCATGAACCTATGCATAGGGGTTGTCACACGTTCTTGACTCTCCGGTAGAAACTTTGGGGCACTCTTTGAAGTACTTTGTGTTGGTTGGATAGATGAATTTGATATTGTGTCATGCATATTGTATAATCATGCCCACATATACTTGAGGTGACAATGGAGTATATAGGTGACATTAGGGTTTTGGTTGATTTGTGTCTTAAGGTGTTATTCTAGTACGAACTCTTTAATAGATCGATCTGAAAGAATAACTTTGAGATGGTTTCATACCCTACCATAATCTCTACGTTTGTTCCCCACTATTAGTGGCTTTGGACTGACTCTTTGTTGCATGTTGAGGGATTGTTATATGATCTATCTATGTTATTATTGTTGAGAGAACTTGCACTAGTGAAAGTATGAACCCTAGGCCTTGTTTCCTATCATTGCAATATCGTTTACGCTCACTTTTATCATTAGTTACCTTGCTGTTTTTATTATCTGAGATTACAAAAACCTATTTATACCATATATTTTGCACTTGTATCACCATCTCTTCGCCGAACTAGTGCACCTATACAATTTACCATTGTATTGGGTGTGTTGGAGACACAAGAGACTCTTTGTTATTTGGTTGCAGGGTTGCTTGAGAGAGACCATCTTCATCCTACACCTCCTATGGATGATAAACCTTAGGTCATCCACTTGAGGGAAATTTGCTACTGTCGTACAAACATGTGCACTTGCAGGCCCAACAACGTCTACAAGAAGAAGGTTGTGTAGTAGACATCATGTTTCCCCTCCGGCGGTCCGTCGGTCATTAGCTTTTCTGCATACATCTCCCCCAAATGCACCTTTGCGCAGGCGAAGGCCATTCACCCACCTTCTATGCAGACCGACCACTTGATGACTTTGAGTCGAGGGCAGGCACTCGCAATCCGCTTCACGAGCCCGAAGTAACTGCTTGGAATCAGCTCGGCAGGCCACAACTGGATAATCAAATCCTTCAGCTGATCGGAAAACGACACCGGATAATTCAACGCCAGATACTGCATCCAGAAGAGTTTATCCGTAGTATTCCTCTCTTCGGCTTGGTAGAATTGGGCGGCCTCAGATATGCTGCATGGCAGCTCCGCAAATACCCCTGGAGAAATCAGAATTTAAACTCTCAACTTGATTTTCTCCTTTCAAATACTCGCTTTGTACAGAAAAAGCCTTACCAGCCACAATCTTCCTCGCCTCCTGGATTTCCTTCAGGGCACCTTGGGACTCCCCCCGGGCATCACTTGCGGCTTCGCGAGCCTGGGAGAGTTCAGATTCTTTCCCTGCTAAACTCTGCTCCATGGTCTCGCATTTCTGCACGGCCCCTTGAAGCTCTCGCTCAGCCTCAATAACTCTGGCCTCGTGTTTCTCACGAAGAGCCTGCTCTGCGGCTGCCTTCTTCTTGGCTTCGGGCACAGCCTTCCGGAGAGCCTCAATTTTGGCAGTCGCTCCTAGAGCACATTACACAAATATTTTCATCATGCACACTTATTCATTTGTGCTACATAAACAAGGTTTCTACATACCTTGATTATCCTCCAGTTGTCTCTTCACTTGGCCAAGTTCTCCTTCGGCCCGCTGCAGACTATGCCTCAGTCCGGATACTTCCACAGCATGAGAGGCGGCAGTCGCTACAGATGCCTGCTGATTAAAAAGAGTGATAGATGTCATCAAGTGAGTCTCTTGCGAGCATGAATGTGATCATCTGTTTGGTTATTTCTTTCACCGAACAGTGTATCAAGGGCTGCCCTCTATACCATGACACTTTCCCAAAAACTCATAAAACATACCTCAAAGCCTCTTATGAGGCTGATACAGGATTCATTTAGTCCACTCTCAGCGGACTGAATCTTCTCAATCACCGCACCCATGAGGGCACGGTGTTCATCCATGATGGAGGCACCCTTTAGCGCCGCCAATAAAGTATCCGGCACCTCTGGTTGGACAGAGGCAGCCGGTGGAGCAGGCATACCTCCTCCTGTTGACGAAGGCCGTCTGTTTGATTCTGGGACCTTATGGGTCACTAGAATCATGTCCGGCTGGGGGCCGGATTCAAGATGACCCCCGCCGTCGACGCCCACGTGAGCTTTCTCTCCCGTGTGTCCAGCCCCTGAAGTATGGCCTCCTGACGCCGCCTTTGCGACCTTTTCCCCTCCTCCGTGGCATGGGTCCTTCTGGGACGAAACCTTGGTTTCACTCATATGTTTGGAGGAGGAGGCCTTCGAGGGTGTTCCGCTCTCCATCGCATCCGAACCTAGCAGATCTTCTGACGAGGATTGTTCGGCGCGGTGCTTCGCCGGACTGAAAAAACACGGCTCAGATTAGAATGTCATGCCATGAAGAGTCTAGACGCATGAGCGTGTTCGGATTTTATACTCACGAGTTCACTAGGGGCTCGGCCCTGGGATCCCACTCCGGGCTGCTATCGGTGGCACCGGTGGACTCCTCTTGTAGAGGAGTTTTTCCCCTCTTAGGTGACTCGGCCTCCAAGGATGTGGAGGCCGTCCTTTATTTCTTCCCCCCGCGGGAGATTCGTCTCTTTCCTCCTCCTCATCCTCTTCGGAGGAAGAATGGGCATTGGAATCTTCAAATCTTGCGTCCGAAGCGCCACGACGACGGAGGCTGCCCCTAGTCTTCTTGGCCTCCTTTCCAGCCTTCTTCTTTGTTGCCTTGTAAGGTGCGGGGACCAGCATCTTCGTCAGAAGTGGGCCGGCCTGTTCTTCTGGCAGCGGGGCCGGACAGTAGATCCGCCACGCCTTCTTCGCCCAACCCTAGGAAATTTGTGGGAAACACTTCAGGCATTTTCTTAAAGGATATGCGAATGAAACATATGAACTGTCATCGAACGATCACTTACCGAACTTGCCGGGCGGGACAGTTGGTACCCGCGGTCCTCTGTGGTGTCCGACCATGTTTTGCCGGACCTAAAGAGCACCTTCTAGATGTCCTTATGCGAGGAGCCAAAGAGCTCTGACAAGGTCTGCTGCTTGGCCGGGTCGAACTCCCATAGATTGCAAGCCCGATGTTGACAAGGTAGAATCCGGCGAACTAACATCACCTGGGCTACATTGACAAGCTTGATGTCCTTTTCTTGCATGTCTCAGACGCACGTCTGGAGCTCCGATAGCTCGTTAGACGAAGCCCAGTTCAGGCCCTTCTTGGGCCAGGACGTAAGCCACAGGGGGGCGCCAGATCTGAACTCTGGGGTGGTGGCCCATTCCTTGCCGCGCGGCTCGGTGATGTAGAACCACTGCTGCTGCCAGTCCTTGTCGGAATCATTCAAAGCACCTGTTGGCCATGTAACGTTGGGCATCTTGCTCACCATGCCACCTCCGCATTTGGCATGCTCGCTGCTCACTACCTTGGGCTACACATTAAAAAACCTTCAGCCATAAGCTAATGTGCGGCGGGACACAGAGAAAGGCCTCGCACACGATGATGAATGTCGAGATATTGAGGAAACAATTGGGAGATAGATCATGAAAATCAATCCTATAATAGTACATGATGCCGCGAACAAATGGGTGGAGGGGAAACCCTAGCCCACGGACAAAATGAGGGAGAAATACCACCCTCTTGTGGGGTTCCACGGTGGGGTCGATTTGTCCCGCCGTCGGAAGACGGTGGCTGATTCTCTTGGCCAAATACCCTGCCCCCCCGAAGCTTTTTAATATCCTTCTCCGGGATGGTAGAGGCCATCCACTTGCCTCCTGCTCTGGATCTGGACATTTTTGGTAAACCTTTTTGATGGAGAAGGCGGATGCTTGAGCGCTAGGGCTTGAGCAAGAAGGGACGGATGCGCAGAGGAAGAAGGCATGGGTGAAAGAGGGAGTTCTTATCCTCTTATATAGGAAGCAGGGATCCTTTGCCTCCTCGCTTGCACGTTAAAATCACTTATTCCCCAAGCGCCACGATTGATGGCATGGTTGGGTTACCCACGCCCATATTGATGAAAATCCTGTGATGAGGGGACACGCTCTGCTTCGACAAGACGTGCCGATAAAACCGCTTAGCGATATGTGCGGTAGCTGGTTATGAAAAACGGTTCGAATAAAGACCGGGCCGTGGTGTGACGTCACGCTATGAAAAGCTGTCAGCAGATTACATTTGTGGAAAATTGTGCTCTCTAAGGTGGTATGTGGAATTTGTTTTGCAGAGCTGGACACGATCCTTGTGTTCGTAATCTTCTATGGAGTATTCGGAGAAGGAACCCGCCTTGCAATGCCGAAGACAATCTACGCACCGGACTCATCGTCATTCAAGCTTGGTTCAGGGGCTACTAAGGGAGTCCTGGATTGAGGGGTCATCAGACAGCCGGACTATATACTTTGGCCGGACTGTTGGACTATGAAGATACAAGATTGAAGACTTCGTCCCGTGTCCGGGTGGGACTCTCCTTTGCGTGCAAGGCAATCTTGGGAATTTGGATATGTAAATCTCCTTCTCTGTAACCAACTCTATGTAACCCTAGCCCCCTTTGGTGTCTATATAAACCGGAGGGTTTTAGTCCGTAGGACAACAACAATCATAATCATAGGCTAGCTTCTAGTGGTTAGCCTCTACGATCTCGTGGTAGATCAACTCTTGTAATACTCATATCATCAAGATCAATCAAGCAGGAAGTAGGGTATTACCTCCATCGAGAGGGCCTGAACCTGGGTAAAACATCGTGTCCCCTGCCTCCTATTACCATTAGCCTTAGACACACAGTTCAGGACCCCCTACCCGAGATCCACCGGTTTTGACACCGACAATCATGTTTTGCTATACCTCTCTAGTTTAATTTTTTTGCCGGAAAGCTTCTCTCTAAATGGGAAGGTCCTTACATTATCAAGGAGGTCTATCGTTCCAGTGCCATAAAAATCAACAACGCCGATTCACAAATCCGAAGGTGGTAAACGGTCAAAGAATCAAACATCACATCTCAGGTAATCCCATAAACGTTGAGACCAATATAATCGACACCGTAACACTAGAGGAGTACATAAGGGACACTTTCTAGAATGTTTCAAACTTCGTAAAGAATAGGTATGTGGTACGGTAAGTAAACCGACTCCAAAATTTTTCCAGTAGCAGTTTTTCTCCGTTTTGGAATATTTAAAAATAAGGAAAATTAAAAGTAGTCCGAAAGAGACACGAGGCCACCAAAGGGTGGAGGGCGCGCCCCCCGTCCTTGTGGCCACCTCGTGTGCCCTCTGGACTCCGTTTTCTTTCATGGTACTTCTTTTGGTTAGTAAAAATTCATTATATAATCTATCGAAGGTTTTGACCACCATACCACGACAATATCTCTTGTTTTTGTTTCGAGCTGTTTTCTGTCAGAGTTTTCAAGGCCAGGCATCATGTCGTCCTCCCCCTCCAACAATGTGGACGACGATGCTTGGTTGATGTAGATGGAACTTAGAAGGGAGGATGCCGAGAGAGCCACGATGGAGGAGGATGAAGGAGATTCGCTTGAGGAAGAACCTCCGGCAACGGAGAGGGGTACTCTTGCAGGCATCTCCACTATTCCAAATCTCCATCAAGCAATAGGAGCTACAAGCAAGCAAGAAGACCAAGATATTCGAGAAGGGCTTCCCCCCAGGAGGCCCTTAATTACACAGGTTACATCGGAACAACTTTCGTAATTTGGTTCTTAATTACGGAGTGGAGAACTCCCACTGGTACCGTAAGGTGCTATACAAACGGTTTTTAACCCCTTTCTGCGACGACATTTGGAATCGTCACCAAGTGAGTGTGGGCGATAGGGGGTCCTTCCCACACGACCCAGAAACCGTCGGGGATGGGCGAGCGGCTACTAACGTTCGCCATAGAATAAACGTATGAGAAGCCACCCAGCCCCACACGTTACATCTTGACGTTACAATTCTGATCAGAGAGACATCCCAAACGATTACGCCGCTATAGTCGTGTGAAAAAGGTTGACATCAACGTTTAATCTACCGATATGTTTGTGATAGGTACATTATCGCACACGGTTCAAGAATGTAAGATATGTGCGGTGCCTCTAATAACGCTAATCTGTACATTTTCATAACTGTGTGCGATTGGTATTCCTATCACACACGCACACTGGTTTGAAACGTTTGTCGTACTACCATGAATTGCACACGCATATGATACGAAACCGTGTGTGCGCCGTCGGGCATCGCAAATGTTTCACGTCAAAGAACCGTTGGTTTTCTTTTTCCATCGCACACGCTATTTTCTTTCGAACCGTTTGCACATTATTTTTTTCGCTTCTCTACATTTTTTTGGCTGTCATTTATTATTTGAATTGGAAATTTTGAAATATGGAATGTGCAATTCAAATTCTCAGCACAATGGTTCAACAACGAATCCATAAATAAAATTTTCAGTACAATATGTTCAGAAATTACAGGATTAGACAACAATTAACTATGATGAACCAAAATATTTACAGGCGGTAAAGGTGAAGAGATAAGTGTAAATCATTTTGACTACTGTCGGTGTCAAAACTGGCGGATCTCGGGTAGGGGGTCCCGGACTGTGTGTCTAAGGCTAATGGTAATAGGAGGCGGGGGACACGATGTTTACCCAGGACCGGGCCCTCTCTATGGAGGTAATACCCTACTTCCTGCTTGATTGATCTTGATGAATATGAGTATTACAAGAGTTGATCTACCACGAGATCGTAATGGCTATACCCTAGAAGTCTAGCCTATGAGGATATGATGGTTGTAACTCTAACCCTTGAAGTCTAAACCCTTCGGTTTATATAGACACCAGGAGGGGCTAGGGTTGTACAAAGTCGGTTACAGAGAAAGGAATCTACATATCCGAATCGCCAAGCTTGCCTTCCACGCTAAGGAGAGTCCCATCCGGACACGGGACGAAGTCTTCTATCTGGTACCTTCATAGCCCAACAGTCCGGCCAATGTATATAGTTGATAACCCACAAGTATAGGGCATCATTGTATCCTATTTCGATAAGTAAGCATGTCGAAACCAATGATGAGCTAAAGGTAGAACAAATATTCCTTCAAGTTCTATCGACCACCGATACAACTCTACGCACGCTTAGCGTTCACTTTACCTAAAACAAGTATGAAACTAGAAGGACTTTGTAGGTGTTGTTGTATAGGTTTGCAAGATAATAAAGAGCACATAAATATAAACTCGGGGCTGTTTAGATAAAGAAGCAATAAATTAAGTAAATATAGCGAGTATGGAAAAGTGGTGGTAGGAGTTATGAAATTGTCCCTAAGCAATTGACTACTTTACTAGACCGATAGCAAGTTTTATGTGGGAGAGGCATAAGCTAACATACTTTCTCTTCTTGGATCATATGCACTTATGATTGGAACTCTAGCAATTATCCACAACTACTAAAGATCATTAAGGTAAAACCCAGCATTAAAGCATCTAGTCCCCTTTATCCCTTACGCCACAACCCCCTTACTCGGGTTTATGCTTCTGTCACTCAAGCAACCCACTATAGGCGAATCATGAACATATTGCAACACCCTACGACGGGAATCCCTCACGCTTGCGCGACATGGAGGGCACAATAGGACAACAACATAACCACAAGCAAATTAAACAAATCATAGCACAATCACCGGTAGGACAACGAAAATCTACTCAGACATCATAAGATGGCAACACATCATTGGATAATAAAATGAAGCATAAAGCACCATGTTCAAGTAGAGGGTATAGCGGGTTGCGAGAGAGTGGACCGCTGAATATAGATGGGGGAAGGTGATGTAGATGTTGGTGAAGATGATGGCTGTGTTGGTGTAGATCAGGGTGATGATGATGGCCCCCGGCGGCGTTCCGGCGCCACCGGAATCAAGGCGGAGAGACCCCCCTTTTTCTTCTTCTTCCTTGACCTTCTCCCTAGATGGGAGAAGGGTTTCCCCTTTGGTCCATGGTCTCGATGGCGTGGGAGGGGCGGGAGCCCCTCCGAGATTGGATCTGTCTCTCTGTCTCTCTCTGTTTCTTCGTTTTTATGTTCTGCCCTTTCACCATTTATTATATATCCAGAGATTCGTAACTCCGATTGGGTGGAAACCTTCCCCAAGATTTTTCTCCGAAAATTAGCTTTCTTGTGGCCAAAAAATGGGATCAACCGCCTTATGGGGTGCCCATGAGGGTCAGGGGTGTGCCTGCCCCCCGGGGCGCCCCCCCGTGCCTCGTGGCCTCCTCGGGCACCGTCTCGTGTTGATTTTTCTTCCAAAAAATTATAAATATTCCAAAAATATTCTCCGTCTGTTTTAATCCCGTTTGGACTCCATTTGATATGGGGTTTCTGTGAAATATAAAACATGCAACAAACAGGAACTGGCACTGGGCACTGGATCAATATGTTAGTCCCAAAAATAGTATAAAAAGTTGCGAAAAGTATATGAAAGTTGTATAATATTGGCATGGAACAATCAAAAATTATAGATACGACGGAGACGCATCAGCATCGCCAAGCTTAATTCCTGCTCGTCCTCGAGTAGGTAAATGATAAAAAAGATAATTTTTGATGTGGAATGCTACCTAGCATAATCTTGATCATGTATCTAATCATGGCGTGAATATTAAGACACGAGTGATTCAAGGAAATAGTCTATCATTTGACATAAAAACAATAATACTTCGGGCATCCCAACAAACAACCATGCCTTTCAAAATATCAATGCTTACAGAACGTTATCCGTACAAAATCATATAGTCCTGTATGCTCCCTTTTCTTAACACAAGGTATCCCTCATGCCTATCCCGATGTCAGCCAAGCAATTGGTTCATACTTTTTAACGCGCTTTAGCTTTTTCAACCCTCACGCAATACATGAGCGCAAGCCATGGATATAGCACTATAGGTGGAATAGAATATGATGGTGGAGGTTTATGTGGAGAAGACGAAAAGGGAGAGAGTTTCACATCGACGTGGCTAATCAACGGTTTATGGAGATGCCCATCAATTGATGTCAATGCGAGGAGTAGGGATTGCCATGCAACGACTGCAATAAGAGCTACAAGTGTATGAAATCTCAAACTGAAAACTAAGTGGGTGTGCATCCAACTTGCTTGCTCATGAAGACCTCGGGCATTTGAGGAAGCCCATCATCGGAACATACAAGCCAAGTTCTATAATGAAAATTCCCACTAGTATATGAAAGTCATAACTCAGGAGACTCTCTATATGAAGAACATGGTGCTATTTGGAGCACAAGTGTTGTAAAAGGATAGTAACATTGCCCCTTCTCTTTTATTCTCTCATTTTTTATTTATTTTCTCTTTTTTTGGTGGGCTTCTTTGGCCTCTTTTTTTCTTATTATTTTGGCTTCTTTGGCCTCTATTATTTTTCATAAAGTCTGGAGTCTCATCCCGACTTGTGGGGGAATCATAATCTCCATCATCCTTTCCTCACTGGGCAATGCTCTATAATGATGATCATCACACTTTTATTTACTTACAACTTAATATTACAACTCGATATCTAGAACAAAGATATGACTCTATATGAATGCCTCTGGCGGTGTACCGGGATGTGCAATGATCTAGCATAGCAAAGATATAAAAAATCGGACAAGCCATGAAAACATCATGCTAGCTATCTTACGATCATGCGAAGCAACATGACAATGAATGCTCAAGTCATGTATATAATGATGATGGAAGTTGCATGGCAATATATCTCGGAATGGCTATGGAAATGCCATAATAGGTAGGTATGGTGGCTGTTTTGAGGAAGATATAAGGAGGTTTATGTGTGATAGAGCATATCGTATCACGGGGTTTGGATGCACCGGCGAAGTTTGCACCAACTCTCGAGGTGAGAAAGGGCAATGCACGGTACCGAAGAGGCTAGCAATGACGGAAAGGTGAGAGTGCGTATAATCCATGGACTCACATTAGTCATAAAGAACTCATATACTTATTGCAAAAGTTTATTAGCCCTCGAAGCAAAGTACTACTACGCATGCTCCTAGGGGGGAGGTTGGTAGGAGTTAACCATCGCGCGCCCCCGACCTTCACGCAAAGATAAACAATCAAAATACAATGCGCGCCAATTTGGTTACATAGTTAGTAGACCATACGTGCATGCTTCGGGAATCACAAACCTTAGCACCAATATCCTTACTAAACACAACCATCTACTAGAACCTCCCACATATTATCATCTCTATATCGCAAAACTAACGCAAGGAATCAAACATATTATATTCAGTGATCTACAAGTTTTATGTAGGATTTTATGACTAACCATGTGAATGACCAATTCCTATCATCTCTTTAAATAGATATAAGTGAAGCAAGAGAGTTTAATTCTTTCTGCAAAAGATATGCCCACGCTCTAACAAATATAAGTGTAGCAAAAGAGCATTCTACAAATGGCGGTTTTCTATGTGAAGAGAAACAGGCAATCCAACCTTCAAATGATATAAGTGAAGCACATGAGGCATTCTATAAATCAACCATGGACTATCTCATACCAGCATGGTGCATAAAAGAAAAGTGAAAACTAAATGCAAAAGATGCTCCAAGACTTGCACATATCCCATGAACCAAAACGAATCCGAAAACATACCGATACTTGTTGAAGAAAGAGGGGATGCCTTCCGGGGCATCCCCAAGCTTAGACGCTTGAGTCTCCTTGAATATTTACTTGGGATGCCTTGGGCATCCCCAATCTTGAGCTCTTGCCTCTCTTCCTTCTCCTCATATCGAGACCTCCTCGATCAAACACTTCATCCACACAAAACTTCAACAAAAAACTCGGTAAGATCCGTTAGTATAATAAAGCAAATCACTACTCTAAGTACTGTTGCAAACCAATTCATATTTTGTTTTTGCATTGAGTCTATTGTAATATAACTTTTCCATGGCTTAATCCACTGATAGAAATTGATAATTTCATCAAAACAAGTAAACTATGCATCAAAAATAGAATCTGTCAAAAACAGAACAGTCTGTAGCAATCTGAACATTCACCATAATCCTGTTACCCCAAAAATTCTACCAAAATTAGGAAAAATACAAAAATTGTACATAAAGACAGTGCAAAATGTTTCAGAACCGTTAGATGTTCCAGTAAAAAATGTAAAATCACGCACTACAGCCAAAGTTTCTATCCTCCACCGCACAAACCAACAAGCATTCTAAACATCCTAAAGGCAAACCTTGGCACATTATTTTTATAATACAATGGAATTGTACAAGGGGGTAATTATTTCTGATGAAAAGTTCCTGTAATTAAGATTCACAAAGTTTCCGTGAGCATGAACAAAGTTCAAGGAGCTCCCCCACTTCAACAATGCTTGTCTTTCTCACTTTCACTTTCCTTTTTGAAAAGTTTTGGGTTCCCCTCTTTATTTTTTTGTTTTTGGACTATATAAAAGCAATCAACAGAAATAAATGACTCTCCAAAACTTCCGGGTTGTCTCCCTGGCAGCGCTTTCTTTAAAGCCATTAAGCTAGGCATATAGTGCTCAAGTAATGGATCCACCTGGATCCCAAGGTATATCAAAGCCAATTTTAATTAACAATGATTTTTCATTTAGTAGTGAGCACAAAGTAACATATATCAAGCAATAACGAAGTCTAACTCTCTTCCTATGCATCGGCATGCCATAAAAGAACAATTCATGCACACCAACTAAAGGCCAATGCATAGTATAAGCAGTTTCTTGCAATTTTATCGTGTGGGAAACATACAGAGGTGGAGAGTTCCTCTCTCATAATAATTGCAAGTAGGAGCAGCAAGCACATGCATATTATATCTATCAAAATCATCATGTGTAGTAGTAAAACACAACCCATCAATATAATCCTTAATAAGCACAAACTTCTCCGTGATAGTGTAGTTTGGAGAATTCAAAAAGATAATAGGACTATCATGCGTGGATGCAATAGCAACAATTTCACGTTTAACATAAGGAACTATAGCAAGTTCATTTCCATAAGCATAATTCATATTGGCATCTTGGCCACAAGCATAGCAAGCATCATCAAAAAGGGGTATTTCAAGAGAATGAACTGGATCATAACAATCATTATAGCAATCGTCCTTCGGTAAGCACGAGGGAAATCAAACAATGTATGAGTTGAAGAGTTACTCTCATTAGAAGGTGGGCACGGGTAGCTAATCCGCTCTTCCTCCTTTTGTTCTTCGCTCTCCTCATCATCTTTTTCATCAAATGAGCTCACAGTTTTGCCAATTTCTTCTTCCATAGACTCCTGCAAAATTTCTTCTTCCATAGTCTCTTCTTGGACAACAGAGGAGTCTCAATATATAGTTTAACATAGGCATTAGAAGCATAATTATCATAACAATATTTAAGTATGGAAAAATTTCTAGATTTGTAAAGAGTAACATCATACGTTTCAATCAAAGAAGCAATTTCATAAGCACCCGAAAGAGCAACAAATTCTTCAATTTGTTGAACATCATAGTAATTATAAACACCCTTAGCATACGAAAATACTATTCCATTGGTAGGGAAGGTGTTTCTTAGGGTTTTTAGAACAACAAGTAACATTACATATCTCACATAAATTCCAAGCATAGCATTGCAAACGACGAATTTGATCCAGTAAAAGTTTTCCTTTTTCAGATATGCGGTGTCGCACATAACAAGCATGCTCATCTAAAGATTTGCCCTCAACTAAGGTAGTTGGGGTTTCAGCACGAGCACAAAGGGATCGAAGATGATCCAAGTAAAAAGCTTCAGTAGTGTGATAGATTTTGAGTGGTTCTTCAACCATCGGTGTAGCAGGTACAACTAATTTTTTTGGTATTTTGCGTTTCCTACCCATAACTAAAGATAGAAAACAACTAAGAACAGCAAATAAAAATTACTTAGTGATAAAGCAAGCAAGCACACACGAGAATATTCACCCCACGCTATGACTCACCGGCAACGGAGCCAGAAAAAGGTCTTGATAACCCACAAGTACAGGGGATCATTGTAGCCTCTGTCGATAAGTAAGAGTGTCGGACCCAACGAGGAGCTAAAGGTAGAACAAATATTCGCTCAAGTTCTATCGACCACCGATACAACTCTACGCATGCTTAGCGTTCACTTTACCTAAAACAAGTATGAAACTAGAAGGACTTTGTATGTGTTGTTGGATAGGTTTGCAAGATAATAAAGATCATGTAAATATAAACAAGGGGCTATTTAGATAAAGAACCAATAAAGTAAATATAGCGAGTGTGCAAAAGTGGTGGTAGGAGTTATGAAATTGTCCCTAAGCAATTGACTACTTTACTAGACCGATAGCAAGTTTTATGTGGGAGAGGCATAAGCTAACATACTTTCTCTTCTTTGATCATATGCACTTATGATTGGAACTCTAGCAAGCATCCGCAACTACTAAAGATCATTAAGGTAAAACCCAACCATAGCATTAAAACATCAAGTCCCCTTTATCCCATACGCCACAACTCCTTACTTGGGTTTATGCTTCAGTCACTCAAGCAACCCACTATAAGCGAATCATGAACATATTGCAACACCCTACGACAGGAATCCCTCACGCTTGGGCGACACGGAGGGCACAATAGGACAGCAACATAACCACAAGCAAATTAAACCAATCATAGCAATTCACCAATCACCAGTAGGACAACGAAAATCTACTCAGACATCATAAGATGGCAACACATCATTGGATAATAATATGAAGCATAAAGCACCATGTTCAAGTAGAGGGTACAACGGGTTGCGGGAGAGTGGACCGCTGAATATAGATGGGGGAAGGTGATGGAGATGTTGGTTAAGATGACGACAGTGTTGGTGTAGATCGCGGTGATGATGATGGCCCCCGACGTGTTCCGGCGCCACCGGAAGCAAGGCGGAGAGAGCCCCCCTTGTTCTTCTTCTTGTTTCTTGAACTTCTCCCTAGATGGGAGAAGGGTTTCCCCTCAGGTCCATGGTCTCCATGGCGTGGGAGGGGCGAGAGCCCCACCGAGATTGGATCTGTCTCTCTGTCTCTCTCTATTTCTGAGTTTTTAGGTTTTGCCCTGTCACCGTTTCTTATATATTTGGAGATCCGTAACTCCGATTGGGTTGAAACCTTCGCCAAGATTTTTCTCCGAAAATTAACGTTGTTGCGGCCACGAAAGAGCATAAACCGCCTTACGGGGTGCCCACGAGGGTCAAGGGTGTGCCTGCCCCTAGGTCACTGTCTCGCGTTGATTTTTCTTCCCAAAAATCATAAATATTCCAAAATTATTTTCCGTCCGTTTTTATCCCATTTGGACTCCGTTTGATATGGGGTTTCTGCGAAACATAAAACATGCAACAAACAGGAACTGGCACTGGGTACTGGATCAATATGTTAGTCCCAATAATAGTATAAAAAGTTGCCAAAAGTATATGAAAGTTGTATAATATTGGCATGAAACAATCAAAAATTATTGATACGACGGAGACGTATCAATAGTCCGACTGTCCGAGGACCCCTTAGTCCAGGACTCCCTCAGTAGCCCCTAAATGAGGTTTCAATGATGAAGAGTCCGGCGCGCGGAATGTCTTCGGCATTGCAAGGCGGGTTCCTTCTCCGAATACTCCTACATAGTCTTCTGAGCATAGAAAACGTGTCCGGCTCTACAAAACAAATACCACACACAACCATAGAGAGTATAATATTGCACGAGTCAAATCCGTTGAGAACTTTTTGTAGAGTGACATGACGCCACTGCCCGGCCATTATTCAAACCATTTTTTAGCCTGCCGCTCCGTATTTCGAGGTGCGGCTTCTGGCACGTCTTGTCGAAGCAGGGACCGTGTTCCCTTATCACGGGATTCTCATCAATACGGGCATGGGTAACCCAACCGCGCCATCTACATGGCACATGGGGAATAGGTGGATTTTAAGGCGAGCAGGGAGGCGCGTAACTTTCACTGCCCTTATAAGGGGATAAGGATTCATGCTCGTTCACCCACGCCTTCTCCTTCCTCTGCCCATCCATTCTCAAGATCCAGCGCCCAAGTTCTTGCCTTCTCTGCCCAAAAAATCACTCCAACCATTTCTAGATCCAGAGCTGGAGGCAAGTGGATGGCCTCCTCCATCAAGAAAGGAGGATATCAAGAAGCTCCGGGAGGCCGGGTACCTGGCCAAGGACATCGCTCATCGACTTCCAGCCAAGGGACAGATCGTCCCCACCCCGGAGCCCCAGGAGAGGGTGGTGTTTCTCACCCATTTCGTCTGCGGGCTGGGATTTCCCCTCCACCTGTTTGTCCATGGCTGATGTTTTACTACGGGCTAGAATTCCATGACTTGGCTCCCAACTCCATCCTCAACATCTTGGCATTTATTATCGTGTGCGAGGCCTTCCTCCGCATCACACCTCACTTCACCCTATGGCTGAAGACTTTCAACATGAAGCCAAAGGTGGTGAGCGGCCAACAAGCGGAGTGCGGAGGCTCCATGGTGGGCAAAATGCCCAATGTCGTCTGGCCCAAAGGCTCCTTTGTGGAGACCGTGAAGGGGTGGCAATCGGCGTGGTTCTACATTACCGAGCCGCGCGACACCAACTGGGCGGCGGCCCCTGAATTCCGATCCGGAGTCCCAATGCGGCTCACCTCCTGGCAAGAGAAGGGCCTGGAATGGGGCTCTTTGGACGAGCTGATGGGGCTCCAGACGTGTGTCAAGAGCATGATAAACAAGAAAATCAAGCTTGTCAATGTGATCCAGGTTATGCTCTTCCGCCGGATCTTTCTATGCCAGCGCCGAACTTGCAGTTTGTGGGAGTTCGACCCGACCAAGCACCAGACGTTGCTGGAGCTCTTCGGCACGATGCACGAAGACATCTGGAAGGTGCACTTCAAGGCCGGCGAGGTACCACAGCCCTCGACCGAGGATCGTGGGCTTAGCTTAAAACGCCATGCTCATCTGGTAAGTTTTTTTTTGTGTTTTCAAGGTATATCCTTTACTGATATATCTGAGGGAGGAAATTAAGCCTCCCTACGAATTTTTCAGGCCTGGATAGAGATAGTGGAGCAGATTAACTATCCGGCTCTGCTGCCCGAAGATCTAGAAATGCCTCTTCTGACGAAGATGTTGTTTCCGGCGCCTTATGAGGTGCCGGAGAAGAAGGCCAAGAAAAAGGCCCCGGGGACCAGAAGTGGTCTCCATCGCAAGGGCACTTTGGACATGACGTCCGAAGACACCGGGACGCACTCCTCCACCGAAGATGACGAGGAAGAGGAGGAGGAAGAAGAGATCCATCCCCCTCCCGCTGGGGGGAGAAAGAAGAGGAAGGGCTCCACATACGGGGAGGCCAAGGCGTCCAAGAAGGGGAAAACTTCCCTTTCAGACAACTCTACAGCGGCCACCAATAGTGGAGGGGGGTGGGAGCCAGGGTCAAGCCCCTAGCCAACTCGTAAGTGTCCAGACAGAGTAATATATCCGGCATTTTACTTTATTGACTTTAATGTGTTGGATCATGCACTTGCAGCCCGGCCCAGTCCAACATCGCGCTGTCCTCCTCTTCGGAGGGTTCGTTGGGCGCGTCGGCGATGAACAACGAGTCCCTTCCGACGGCCTTTCTCCAAAGGTTGCGGACAACACCGAGGTGTTGTCTTGAAGGATCCCTGGCCAAGGAGAGGATCAGTAGGCCGTCCCGGTGGTGCTGGAGGGTAAAACCCTAGTTGCCGAACACATGGGGGGACAGACCCCTGTGGACATCAACGATGGGGGCCGTATCCAATTCGGCCCCTAGCCGAACACAGCTCCGGAGACCCAAGTGGCTCCGGATTCAGGTAGACCACATCTTTCGAATGAGGGGGGCGAGCCAACTCCACCGGTGACCTCTGTCCATCCAGAGGCACCAGATAGATTACTGGAAGCGCTACGAGGCACTTCCGTTATGGAAGAGCACCGTACTCTTATGACTGCGGTGATTGAGAAGGTTCAGTCCGCCAAAAGCAAACTGACTGAGGCCTGTACTAGCCTTCTCATAAGCTTTGATGTAAGTAATGTAATTGTAGAAGAATATCACAGTGTAGACAGTAGCCCTTGATGATCTGTTCGGTGTTCGGAAAGAAAAACCGAACAGAGGATCAAAATAATTTTCGCAGGAGTCTAACATAATATGTCTATGTGAATAAGCAGGCATCGCTGCTAGCTGTTGCCGCTCATACTGCGGAGGTCTCCGGACTAAAGCAGAACCTAGAGTGGACCAAGAAATAGCTTGGCCTCTTGAAGAAGCAGCAAGGTATGTGTTTAACCTGCGTGTATGTTTTAGGAAGGATAAATGGTTCATGCTAACTAAAGTGTCATGAACTTTATTAGAGGCCACGACCGAGGTGGCGGCCCTCAAGAAGGCGTTAGCCGAGGCTGAGGACAAAGCGGCCAAGGAACTCGCCACGCGCGAAAAGCAAGAGGCTCGGGTCCGCGAGGTCCAGCAAGAGCTCCAGGATGCCATCAAGAAGTACGAGTCCTTGGAGCATGATTCGAAAATTCAAGAGTCCGAACTTGCCAAGGCTCGCCAGAGCGTGCAAGACGCCCGAGCCGAAGCCCAGGGTGCCCTCCAGGAGATCCAGGCGGCCAAGAAAATTACAACGGGTAAGGCTTTCATTATGCAAAGCAGATATGTGAAGGAAACATTCCTGTTACTTACCCGGGTTTGGAGCTCTCCAGGGGTGTTTATGGATTTGCCGCACAGCATATCCGATGCTGCAACATTTTATCGAGCTTAAGAAGGGAGCTTGACGGAGAAGCCTTTCTGGTTTCAATACCTTGGACCAGAACTTCCAGTGCCCTTTTGCGACCAACTAAAACAGCTGGTCGAGCTACATAAGGCAGCCGAACTGTCCATGAAGGTCTTAATAGTCCGGCTGTGGCCTGCGGAGCCCATGCTTAGCAGCTACTTCAGACTCGTCAAGCGGCTTGTGAGTGCCTGCCCGCGGCTTGAAACCATCAAGCGATCGGTTTGCATTGAAGGTGCGCGGATTGCCTTTGCCCGCGCCAAGGTGCACTGGGCGAAGATGGATGCCAAGAAGCTATTGACCGAGGGGCTGCGTTAGGGCAAGGAGAACCGCCGTCCAGAGATGTATTTTGACAGTTTCGTGGAGGGATCCCGCCTTGTTGTGGAGCAATGTATGAAGGATGTTATATTCCCATGAAAACATTCAAGTTATCATGTCCTGTATTTGTGAAACAAGGTTGTTATGTAATATAATGCTTGCTACTTTAAATTTTTTACCTCCTGTGCGGCCGTTTATGAAAATCTGAGAGTTGCCACTCGTCGGCTTTTGCTCCCACGTAAATAGTACAGGGGTTTTCGGGATAAATATAAACACTCTTTACTCCAAATTTTGGTCCTTAAAGGAGGTGTTTAACATGACGAACAAGCCAATCAGACTATATGGCTTTATCACCCTCACTTAGCCATAGGAGTTTGACAATGAGAATTTTGGTGAAGCCGCTGGTATTTGGAAGACCAAAGTTCGGGCGCTAGACACGCCTAATCGGATAAGAATCGATTCCTCACATAAAGCGGAAGAAATCTTTAAGCATTTAAAGACCTCTCGAACAGCTGACCAGCTCTCGCCGCATCATGATAGTCAGTTTTCGGCTTTCTCTACTGAGGTGCTCGTCCGGAAGAACCCAGACACAATCGTAGTAGTTCTCACTTTATTACCCTAGCCGATATAGTGGAACATAAGGTAGTAAGCACAGGAGCCGGGCAACCCAACTATTGACCAATGACATGATTCGGAGCCGATGCATATAATGCTATAAGTTCGGGGTGCCGAACTGTAGTATAAAAGTGTTCAGACTTTATTGCCGTACTGCAGGGCGCGATGAAGCCCCTGGCGAAGTGATACGTACCAGAGTGTACAGGTGCAACAAGTAATAATTACAAAGACATGGAAAGAGTCAAGTAATAAGCTAACACCAAGAATATTGAGCCGCAAAATATTTTCCATTGTATTTTGATTAATACGTCGAGGCGTACTTGTACAATTAATGCGATAAGCGAGTAAGGCTATTTAACATGCCGTGACCAAGAGCGAGCTGCGTGCGGGTATGTAAAACAGGTATAGCGATCGTTAGCAGCGACCACCTGGGTATTCCCTTATATGTCAAAGCCCCTTGCCTACTCGGTGAATCCGTCCCGTGATGGGTCCGATGATTAGGTTATCGGAAAAAGCCTCGAGAAGAGAAAAACCTGAAAGAAAGAGAAAAAGTGAAGGAATGCGGATCTGGAGGCGGTTGAGCCGCATTGTGGACCACGGTCTAGCTGTACCTCCGTCCCTGCCCATGGTACTTTAAGTGTGTAGTTATGTACGCACGACACGATTTTCGCCGCTTGATTGGGACTGGGACTGAGGACAGATTGCTAGTTGTGCTCTGGACGAGCTGGACGGTCCTGCTGCAGAGTAGTTCAGACTCGCTTGACAGTGTCCGAGGGCTTTACTGCCGAATTGAGGTTCTGCCTAAGAAGGCTACTCTGTACTTCTGCTGCAAGGGCCGCGGTGTGTTCCTCAATACGGAGGGAGCGCTCCGTATTTCCATTGACCGTTATAACACTGCGAGGTCTGGGCATCTTGAGCTTGAGGTAAGCATAGTGCAATACCGCATTGAATCGAGCAAATGCAGTTCGTCCGAGCAGTGCATGGTAGCCACTGCGGAAGGGGACGATATCAAAGATTAATTCCTCGCTCCGGAAATTATCCGGGGATCCGAAGAGCACTTCCAGTGTGATGGAGCCCGTACAACAGGCCTCTACACCTGGTATGACACCTTTAAAGGTGGTTTTTGTGGGCTTGATCCTTGAAGGATTGATACCCATTTTTCATATTGTATCCTGATAGAGCAGGTTCAGGCTACTTCCACCATCCATGAGGACTCGCGTGATATGGAATCCATCAATAATTCGGTCAAGGACCAGTGCGGCTGAACCGCCATGACAGATACTGGTCGGATGGTCCCTGTAGTCGAAGGTGATCGGACAGGAGGACCATGGGTTAAATTTTGGGGCGACTGGCTCCATTGCATAGACGTCCCTGAGTGCACGCTTGCGCTCCTTCTTGGGGATATGGGTGGCGTATATCATGTTCACTGTTTTAACTTGGGGGGGGGGGAATTTCTTTTGTCCCCCTGTGTTCGGTGGTCGGGGTTCCTCATCATTGTCCTCGCTTTGCGACCCTTTCTCCTTTTACTCTCGGCGTTTAACTTGCCGGCCTGTTTGAAAACCCAACATTCCCTGTTGGTATGATTGGCTGGTTTATCCGGAGTGCCATGGATTTGGCATGGTCGATCTAGCATGCAGTCCAGACTGGACGTGCCCGGATTGTTCCTTTTAAATGGCTTCTTCCGCTGACCAGACTAAGAGCCGCTGAATCCAGCGTTGACCGCCGTGTCTTCGGTACTATCACCTTTGTTTGACGCTTGTGTCTATTGCGTCGGGGCTTGCCGTTGTTGTTTCTGGCTTCAAAAGTGCCAGGTTTGCTTGTATTGTTGTTGCTACGGGCTAGCCCGCTGTCTTCGCCCGCGCAGAAGTAGGTCATGAGTGCCATAAGAGCTGACATGGACTTCGGTTTTTCCTGGCCGACGTGTCTGGCCAGCCATTCGTCACGGATGTTGTGCTTAAAGGCCGCTAGGGCTTTGGCGTCCGGACAGTCGATGATCTGGTTCTTTTTAGTTAGGAACCGAGTCTAGAATTTCCTGGTTGACTCTACGGGCTGTTGGATTATATAACTTAGGTCATCGACATTCGGAGGTCGGACATATGTGCCTTGGAAGTTGTCGAGGAAGACGCCCTCCAATTCCTCCCAGCTGCCAATGGAGTTTTCGGGCAAACTGTTTATACAGTATCTAGCTGGTCCCTTGAGTTTGAGCGGGATGTATTTGATGGCGTGAAGATCATCACCGCGGGCCATATGAATGTGGAGAAGAAAATCCTCAATCCACACCGCGGGCTCATCATATGATTCGATGTTTACGGGTTTAAACCCTTCTGGGAAATCACGTCCCATTACTTCATCAGTGAAGCAGAGGGGGTGTGCGGCGCCTCTATATCGGGCCAAGTTGTGACGTAGTTCGGATGGAGCTCATCTGCGGTTTTCGGCCCGGACGTGGTTACGTTTCTCACATTCCGCCAGATGGCCGTCGTCGCACGTTGAGGCGTGCCCCCATGATCCATAGATTGATCTTGTTTGACCTGCTTTCTTTTCCAAATCGCGTCGCAGGTAGTGTGTATATCCCCTTGCTGTTGTATTTTTGTTCGCGGCGAGGTGGTGCAGGCTGGTATTCGGCATAAGGTGCCGCTTTGTCCCGGCCACGTAGTAGTCGGTCAGCCGTATTGTACCTTGGAAGGACGGGCTCCAGCGCCTCGTCATCAAACTGTGGTAACAGTTTGCGCTTCAGGTAGCTTTTGGTTGGGCGCTCGAGGCCGTATTCCTCGGCTGCCAGGACATCAATCCATCTTTCATTGCATAGATCTTGATCAGCTTGAAGCTGATGCTGCTTCTTTTTCAGGCTTCTTGCAGTGGCAATGAGCTGACGCTTAAAGCGTTCCTGTTCGGCGGGCTCTTCATGCACTATGAAATATTCATCACCGAAGCTAACATTATCTTCGGAGAGCGGAAGGTAGTTACTATCCTCCGAGTCTTCGTTCATGGCCTGTTCGCCAGGGCTGACTCGCTCATCATCCTGTTCCTCCTGTTCGGAGGTCGAGTCAACGGGGTCTTCATTGTTTTCGGCACCATACGTAGTGTTGTCCTCTTCTGTGACAGTGTTGCTATTTTTTCTACGGAGTGGCTTAGAGCGGCGCCCCTGACGTCGGCGCTTCGGCTTTATCTCAGGAGGTTTATCCTTGACTGGATTTTCATCGTCGCCATTGTTTTCTTTGGGTGTATCTATCATGTATATGTCATATGAGGAGGTGGCTGTCCAACGCCCTGTAGGGTTCCTGATCCTATCTGGCATCAGCGTCCATACCATCGATGTCTTTGGATTCGTAGTCAAGCATTCGGTTAAGTCGTCGACAGTGGCTATAAAGTGGGTGGTGGGTGGGAAACGAAGCTCTTCGTCGTCCGCTTCCCATTCGAACTGGACATAGCTCAGCCGAGAGTCCCCTGACAGGGAGAGAGATTTCAATGAATTTAACACGTCGCCAAAAGGCGAGTGCTGGAAGATGTCCACGGAGCTGAACTCCAAGACCGGCGCCCAATTAGGTTCAGTGGATGCGGATGGACGCGGTCCGGAATCCACAGTCGGAGATGAGTCCGGGGTTCCGGCAGCACAAGCCCAGCCTGATGTTGGGTCTGTTTGGAGTGCAAGTGCCGCTGAGTCTGCGGCTTCTGCGGCGGGGTTGAGCTTCCCGTCCGTTAACGACACAGTCTGCTACGGCTCTAGGGCCAGGGCGGTCACAGGTGCTATCTCTTGTATGCGGCCAGATGACAGGTCTAGACCTTGTTCATCGTGGTAGCCGAGGACAGCCGTCATGGGCTCGAATCCATTGAAGATCAAGTCTCCACGGATATCGGCCACGAAATTCAGACTTCCAAATCTGACCTGATGGCCAGGGGCGTAGCTATCGATCTGCTCTAAATGGCCAAACGAGTTGCCCGAAGTGCGAATCCGTCGAATATGAAGATCTATCCGGGGAGGAAGATTTCTCCCTGGACTGCTTTGTTGTAGATGATTGATGGAGCTATTAAGCCCATCTTCGACGACACAGTGCAACTCTTAATGAAAGCACCAATGTCGGTGTCAAAACCAGCGGATCTTGGGTAGGGGGTCCCGAACTGTGTGTCTAAGGCTAGTGGTAATAAGAGGCGGGGGACACGATGTTTACCCAGGTTCGGGCCCTCTCTGTGGAGGTAATACCCTACTTCCTACTTGATTGATCTTGATGAAGATGAGTATTACAAGAGTTGATCTACCACGAGATCGTAATGGCTATACCCTAGAAGTCTAGTCTATGAGGATATGATTGTTGTAACTCTAACCCTAGAAGTCTAAACCCTCCGGTTTATATAGACACCAGGAGGGGCTAGGGTTGTACAAAGTCGGTCACAGAGAAATGAATCTACATATCCGAATCGGCAAGCTTGCCTTCCACCCTAAGGAGAGTCCCATCCAGACACGAGACGAAGTTGTCTATCTTGTATCTTCGTAGCCCAACAGTACGACCAATGTATATAGTCCGGCTGTTCGAGGACCCCTTAGTCCAGGACTACCTCAACTGCCAATCGTGTTGAAGAAGCGGAATGCCCATAATGTGCCTTCCTGCATGCCATAGACACGACAACTTTTGTCCAACCCCTTGGGACGATCGCCCGCCCATCCTTGACCTCCTTCAGGAATACTTCTAGAGCATTATCATGGTAGCATGAATTATATACTTTAACCTTAGTTGCCTCCACTCCAGTCATGTAGTTTGCAAGGTAATCATCAATAAATGGCTTCGGAAACCACTGAAAAGAGAAAAATATCAGATCATGAGGCCTAATAGAGTAACTTGTTGTGGGCAGGGGGAAAAGGCAACACATTACTTACCATCCTAAAATTCACAGTTGTCTAGGACAAAGTGTAAATAAAGAGCTTAATTCCCATCACCCATTTGTTTCGCCTAACAATCTTTCTTAGTTTCCTTACTTGACGCTTGTTCATGAATATCTCATTGCCCCATACACAAAAGGGATCGAAACGTGGATCAGTACCGCTCGTATATGTACCTACAAGCAACCAGTAAATGTTAGAAGCTAAACTGAGATTGCACAAATGATGTAAAATACAACTACCTACATTCCTAAGTACAAGTGTTTTTAGAGATTTCAATATGAACTACATACAGATGTATATAGAATTATAGATATAGTTTAGATTAGAATCTAGATTCACTCATTTTGCTCCTTATGTAGTCTATATTGGAATCTCTAAACACACGTAAATTTAGGAATAGATTGTGTATAAGACATGGGATGCAGCTAACCTCGACGGCAAACAACAGCATCGCCCATTGTAGCCCTGTGTAAGTACATGGAAAGCTATTGTTAACTACATAAGGGTTAACATCCACCAAAATAGCAAATGGTAATAAAACGACAACATCTGTAGTGATATCTTCATGGCGAAAGAGTAGCACGGTAGCAAAGGGACGGATTAAAAAATGGATACAACTGTTAATTGCAACAGGCTTAACAGCATCCTAATTCATGTTTTGTAAGTTTGTAGCCATTGAAATACAACTGTTTAAAAATGGATACAACTGTTAACTACAACAAGCTTAATGGCCATTGAAACCGGTACTGATAAAAAGTGAAATTGGCAGAGTTAAACTTCATAGGGCAGGTGCTGCCAGAGCAGATAATGGCCCAGTTGTCTATAAAATGGTAGGGAAAATAGCTAAAACATGTTAGGCATGTTTACTACAAGATGCTTACGACATTGACCATACAAAACATAGCCATTAATTGCAACTGGTATTGGTAAGATTGGACTGGTGAGTTCATACTTGGTAAGTCCTGAGAGGTAGTTGCTGGGGCACTTCATCTTGGCCAGAGCCCGCCCAAAGTTAGAGGCGGCGGAGGCGAGCTCTTCCTCCGGGTTGAAGCATGGATCAGTGCCCCCGACACGTGTACCTACAAGAAGCAAGTCAATGTTAGAAGCCAAACTGCAATTGCACAAATGATGTGAAATACTATAAGACATGGGATGCAGCTAACCTCGATGGCAAACAACAACATCGCCCGTTATGGCCCTGCGTAAGTACATGGATAGGAATGTTAAGTACAACAGGGTTAGCATCCACCAAAAATAGCAAATGGGCAGCATCTCTATTATATCTTCATTGCGGAGAGTAGCATGGTAGCAAAGGGACAGATTAAAAAATGGATACAACTATTAATTGCAACAGGCTTAACAACATCCTAAGTCATGTTTTGTAAGTTTGTAGCCATTGAAATACAACTATTTAAAAATGGATTCAGCAGTTAATTGCAACATGCTTAATAGCCATTGAAACCGGTAAAGATATGCAATTGGTAGAGTTAAACATCACAAGGCAGGTGCTGCCAGAGCAGGTAATGACCCAGTTGTCCATAAAAGGGTAGGGAAAGTAGCTAAAATGTGTTGGGCATGTTTACTAGAACATGCTTAATACATCGACCGTACAAAACATAGCCATTAATTGCAACTGGTATTCGTAAGATTGAACTGGTGAGTTCATACTTGGTAAGTCATGAGAGGTAGTTGCTGGGGCATTTCATCTTGGCCAGAGCCCGCCCAAAGTCAGAGGCAGCGGAGGCAAGCTCTTCCTCTGGTTTGAAGCGTGGATCAGTGCCCCCGACACGTGTACCTACAAGAAGCAAGTCAATGTTAGAAGCCAAACTGCAATTGCACAAATGATGTAAAATACTATAAGACATGGGATGCAGCTAACCTCGACGGCAAACAACAGCATCGCCCATTATGGCCCTGCGTAAGTACATGGATAGGCATGTTAATTACAACAGTGTTAGCATCCACCAAAAATAGCAAATGGGCAGCATCTCTAGTATATCTTCATTGCGGAGAGTAGCATGGTAGCTGATACGTCTTCGTCGTATCTATAATTTTTGATTTTTCCATGCCAATATTATTCAACTTTCATATACTTTTGGCAACTTTTTATATTATTTTTGGGACTAACATATTGATCCAGTGCCCAGTGCCAGTTCTTGTCTGTTGCATGTTTAATTATCCGTAGAAACCCAATATCAAATGGAATCCAAACGGGATAAAAATGGACGGAGAATTATTTTGGAATATTTGGGATTTTCCGGAGGAAGAATCAACGCGAAACAGTGCCCGAGGTGGCCACGAGACAGGGGGGCTCCCTCCCCCCTGGCCGCGCCCCCCACCCTCATGGGCCCCTCGTAAGGCCGTTGATGCCCTTCTTTGGCCGCAAGAAAGTTAATTTTTGGAAAAAGATATGGGCAAAGGTTTCAATCCAATCGGAGTTACGGATCTCCGGATATAAAAGAAACGGTGCTAGGGCAGAATCCGAGAACGCAGAAACAGCGAGAGACAGAGAGATAGATCCAATCTCGGAGGGGCTCTCGCCCCTCCCACGCCACCGGAGCCAAGGAGCAGAGGGGAAACCCTTCTCCCATCTAGGGAGAAGTTCAAGGAAGAAGAAGAAGAAGGGGGACTCTCCCCCTTGCTTCCGGTGGCGCCGGAGCGCTGCCGGGGGCCATCATCATCACCGTGATCTTCACCAACACCTCCGCCATATTCACCAACATCTCCATCACCTTCCCCCATCTATATTCAACGGTCCACTCTCCCGCAACCCGTTGTACCCTCTACATGAACATGGTGCTTTATGCTTCATATTATTATCCAATGATGTGTTGCCATCCTATGATGTCTGAGTAGATTTCGTTGTCCTATCAGTGATTGATGAATTGCTATGATTGCTTTGAGTTGCATGTTTTATTATTGGTGCTGTCCTATTGTTCCCTCCATGTCATGCAAGCGTGAGGGATTCCCGCTGTAGGGTTTGCAATATGTTCATGATTTGCTTATGGTGGGTGGCGTGAGTGACAGAAGCACATACCCGAGTAAGTAGGTTTTATGCGTATGGGATAAAGGGGACTTGATACTGTAATGCTATGGTTGGGTTTTACCTTAATGATCTTTAGTAGTTGCGGACGCTTGCTAGAGTTCCAATCATAAGTGCATATGATCCAAGAAGAGAAAGTATGTTAGCTTACGCCTCTCCCTCAAATAGAATTGCAATAGTGATTACCGGTCTAGTAACGTAGTCAATTGCTTAGGGACAATTCCACAACTCCTACCACCACTTTTCCACACTCGCTATATTTACTTTATTGCTTCTTTATCTAAACAACCCCTACTTTTTATTTCGCGTTCTTTATATTCTTGCAAACCTATCCAACAACACCTACAAAGTTCTTCTAGTTTCATACTTGTTCTAGGTAAAGCGAACGTCAAGCGTGCATAGAGTCGTATCAGTGGCAGATAGGACTTGAGAGAATATTTGTTCTGCCTTTAGCTCCTCATTGGGTTCGACACTCTTACTTATTGAAAGAGGCTACAATTATCCCCTACACTTGTGGGTTATCAAGACCTTTTTCTGGCGCCGTTGCCGAGGAGTCATAGCGTGGGGTGAATATTCTCGTGTGTGCTTGTTCACTTTATCACTAAGTAATTTTTATTTGCTGTTCTAAGTTGTTCTCTATCTTTAGTTATGGATATGGAAAGAGAAATACCAAAAAAATTAGGTGCACTTGCTACTCATGGAGATGGGGAACGTCCTAAAACCCTCGATGCTCGTTATGTTCAAGATATTATGTACTACTTTGATAATCCTGAGAAAACCCCATTCAATTATGTTATGGGAGACACATTGGATCAACGTGAATACTTTAGGGATTATCTCTTGACACAAAAAGGGAAACTATTATGGGATCAAATTCATATATTACGTTGGTACGCTCGTCAACTATGCATGATACATGATTATACTTGCTGCTCTAGGGGTAAGGCTCCACACCTTCCTTTTTCTTGAAAATTCAATGATAATAAAACCTTAGCTTCTTATGCTAATGGTGTATATGATTACTATGATGTGGAACAAATAGAAGAATTTGTAGCTTTTATGGGTGCTTATGATATTGAATCTATGTTTAAAGAGTTTGATGATTTTGATGATTCAGTTTATAGACCTAAATTTTTTGCTATACTTAAATATTGTTATAAGAATTATGAAAACAATTACAATATTGATGCATTTATTGAGAAAGTCTCTGCTGTCCAAGAAGAGACTAATATTTTGCAGGAGTCTATGGAAGAAGAAATTGATGAAACCGTGAGCTCATTGGATGAAAAAATGATGAGGAGAGCGAAGAAAAAAAGGAGAAAGAGCGGATTAGCTACCCGTGCCCAGCTTCTAATGAGAGTAACTCTTCAACTCATACATTGTTTAATTTCCCTTCGTGCTTACCGAAGGATGATTGCTATGATGATTGTTATGATCCCGTTGATTCTCTTGAATTACCCCTTTTTGATGATGCTTGCTATGCTTGTGGCCAAGATGCCAATATGAATTATGATTATGGAGATGAACTTGCTATAGTTCCTTATGTTAAACATGAAATTGTTGCTATTGCACCCACGCATGATAGTTCTATTATCTTTTTGAATTCTCCCAACTACACTATATCGGAGAAGTTTGTGCTTACTAAGGATTATATTGATGGGTTGCCTTTTACCGTTGCACATGATGATTTTGATGAATATAATATGCATGTGCTTGCTGCTCCTACTTGCAATTATTATGAGAGAGGAACTACATCTCCGCCTCTTTATGTTTCCAACACGATAGAATTGCAAGAAACTGCTTATACTATGCATTGGCCTTTACTTGGTGTGCATGAATTGTTCTTTTATGACATGCTGATGCATAGGAAGAGAGTTGGACTTCGTTGCTGCATGATATATGTTACTTTGTGCTCACTACTAAATTACAAATCATTGTTAATTAAAATTGTCTTTGATATACCTTGGGATCCGGGTGGGTCCATTACTTGAGCACTATATGCCTAGCTTAATGGCTTTAAAGAAAGCGCTGCCAGGGAGACAACCCAGAAGTTTTAGAGAGTCATTTATTTCTGTTGAGTGCTTTTATATAGTCTAAAAACAAAAAAAAATAAAGAGGGGAACCTAAAAATTTTCAAAAAAGAAAGTGAAAGTGAGAAAGACAAGCATTGTTGAAGTGGGAGCTAGCCTTGAACTTTGTTCATGCTCACGGAAACTTTGTGAATCTTGATTACAGAAACTTTTCATAAAAAATAATTATCCCCTTGTATAATTCCATTTTATTATAAAAATAATGTCCCAAGGTTTTCCTTTAGGATGTTTGCAATGCTTGTTGGTTTCTACGGTGCAGGACAGAAACTTTCGTTGTAGTGCGCGATTTTACATTTTTAACTAGAACATTAAACGGTTCTGATTCTTTTCACTGTCTTGCTGTACAAATTGTCTATTTTTCCTAATTTTGGTAGAATTTTTGGGCTACCAGAAGTATGGTGAATGTTTAGATTGCTACAGACTGTTCTATTTTTGACAGATTCTGTTTTTTTGATGCATAGTTTGCTTGTTTTGATGAATCTATAAATTTATATCAGTGTATTAAGCCATGAAAAAGCTATATTACAGTAGACACAATACAAAAACAAAATATGAATTGGTTTGCTACAATACTTAGAGTAGTATTTCACTTTATTATACTAACGGATCTTACCGAGTTTTCTGTTGAAGTTTTGTGTGGATGAATTGTTTGATCGAAGAGGTCTCGATATGAGGAAAAGGAAGAGAGGCAAGAGCTCTAGCTTGGGGATGCCCAAGGCACCCCAAGTAAATATTCAAGGAGACTCAAGCATCTAAGCTTGGGGATGCCCCGGAAGGCATCCCCTCCTTCTTCAACAAGTATCGGTATGTTTTTGTATTCGTTTCGTTCATGCGATATGTGCAAGTCTTGGAGCGTCTTTTGCATTTAGTTTTCACTTTTCTTTTATGCACCATGCTGGTATGATATAGTACTTGGATGATTTATAGAATGCTCATTGCACTTCAATTAAATCTTTTGAATATGGCTTTATAGAATGCTTCATGTGCTTCACTTATATCATTTGAAGTTTGGATTGCCTGTTTCTCTTCACATAGAAAACCGCCATTTGTAGAATGCTCTTTTGCTTCACTTATATTTGTTAGAGCGCGGGCATATATTTTTTAGAAAGAATTAAACTCTCTTACTTCACTTATATCTATTTAGAGAGATGACAGGAATTGGTCATTCACATGGTTAGTCATAAAATCCTACATAAACTTGTAGATCGCTGAATATGATATGTTTAATTCCTTGCAATAGTTTTGCGATATAGAGATGATAATATGTGGGAGGTACTAGTAGATGGTTGTGTTTAGTAAGGATGTTGGTGTTAAGGTTTGTGATTCCTGAAGCATGCACGTATGGTCTACTAACTATGTAACAAAATTGGCGCGTGTTGTATTTTGATTGTTTATCTTTGCATGAAGGTCGGGGGCGCGCGATGGTTAACTCCTACCAACCTCCCCCATAGGAGCATGCGCGTACTACTTTGTTTTGAGGGCTAATAAATTTTTTCAATAAGTATGTGAGTTCTTTATGACTAATGTTGAGTCCATGGATTATAGGCACTCTCACCCTTCCATCATTGCCAACTTCTTCGGTACCGTGCATTGCCCTTTCTCACCTCAAGATTTGGTGCAAACTTTGCCGGTGCATCCAAACCCCGTGATACGATCCACTCTATCACACATAAACCTCCTTATATCTTCCTCAAAACAGCCACCATACCTACCTATCATGGCATTTCCATAGCCATTCCGAGATATATTGCCATGCAACTTTCCATCATCATCATATACATGACTTGAGCATTCATTGTCATATTGCTTTGCATGATCGTAAGATAGCTAGCATGATGTTTTCATGGCTTGTCCGTTTTTTGATGTCATTGCTACGCTAGATCATTGCACATCCCGATACACCGCCGGAAGCATTCATATTTAGTCATATCTTTGTTCTAGTATCGAGTTGTAATATTGAGTTGTAAGTAAATAAAAGTGTGATGATCATCATTATAGAGCATTGCCCCATGAAAAGAAAGAAAAAAAAAGAAAGAAAAGATAGAAAAGAGAGGCCAAAGAAGCCTAAATAAAAAAAGGGGGCCAAAGAAGCCCGCAAAAAGAAAAAGAAAAAAAGTAAAAAAGAAAAAAAAGAAAAGGGGCAATGTTACTATCCTTTTACCACACTTGTGCTCCAGAGTAGCACCATGTTCTTCATATAGAGAGTCTCCTATATTGTCACTTTCATATACTAGTGGGAATTTTCATTATAGAACTTGGCTTGTATATTCCAACGATAGGCTTCCTCAAAATGCCCTAGGTCTTCATGAGCAAGCAAGTTGGATGCACACCCACTTAGTTTTAGTTTAAGCTTTCATACACTTATAGATCTAGTGCATCCGTTGCATGCCAATCCCTACTCCTCGCATTGACATCAATTGATGGGCATCTCCATAGCCCATTGATTAGCCATGTCGATGTGAGACTTTCTCCCTTTTTGTCTTCTCCACATAACCTCCACCATCGTATTATATTCCACCCATAGTGCTATATCCATGGCTTACGCTCATGTATTGCGTGAAGGTTGAAAAAGTTTGAGAATACAAAAGTATGAAACAATTGCTTGGCTGACACCGGGATAGGCATGAGGGGTACCTTGTGTTAAGAAAAGGGAGCATACAAGACTATATGATTTTGTAGGTATAACGTTCTGGAAGCATTGATATTTTGAAAGACATGATTGTTTGTTGGGATGCCCTAAGTATTATTGTTTTTATGTCCTTGCCTTGAATCACTCGTGTCTTAATATTCATTCCATGATTAGATTACATTATCAAGATTATGCTAGGTAGCATTCCACATAAAAAATTATCTTTTTTTTATCATTTACCCACTCAAGGACGAGCAGGAATTAAGCTTGGGGATGCTGATACGTCTGTGTCGTATCTATAATTTTTGATTGTTCCATGCCAATATTATTCAACTTTCATAAACTTTTGGCAACATTTTATATTATTTTTGGGACTAACATATTGATCTAGTGCCCAGTGCCAGTTCCTGTCAGTTGCATGTTTATGTTCCGCAGAAACCCAATATCAAACGAAATCCAAACGGGATAAAAACGGACGGAGAATTATTTTGGAATATTTGGGATTTTCTGGAGGAAGAATCAACGCGAAACGGTGCCCGAGGTGGCCACGAGACAGGAGGGCGCGCCCTCCCCCTAGGTGCGCCCCACCCTCGTGGGCCCCTCGTAAGGCGGTTGATGCCCTTCTTTGGCCGCAAGAAAGCTAATTTTTGGAAAAAGATCTAGGCGAAGGTTTCAATCCAATCAGAGTTACGGATCTCCAAATATAAAAGAAACGGTGCCATGGCAGAATTCGAGAACGCAGAAACAGAGAGAGACAGAGAGATAGATCAAATCTCAGAGTGGCTCTCGCCCCTCCCATGCCATGGGAGCCAAGGACCGGAGGCCAAACCCTTCTCCCATCTAGGGAGAAGGTCAAGGAAGAAGAAGAAGGGGGGCTCCCCCCTTGCTTCCAGTGGCGCCGGAGGGTTGCCGGGGGCCATCATCATCACCGAGATCTTCACCAACACCTCCGCCATCTTCACCAACATCTCCATCACCTTCCCCCAATCTATATTCAGCAGTCCACTCTCCCGCAACCCGCTATACCCTCTACTTGAACATGGTGCTTTATGCTTCATATTATTATCCAATGATGTGTTGCCATCCTATGATGTCTGAGTAGATTTTCGTTGTCCTATCAGTGATTGATGAATTGCTATGATTGCTTTGAGTTGCATGTTTTATTATTGGTGCTGTCCTATTGTGCCCTCCGTGTCGCGCAAGCGTGAGGGATTCCCGCTGTAGGGTTTGCAATATGTTCATGATTTTCTTATGGTGGGTGGCGTGAGTGATAGAAGCATAGACCCGAGTAAGTAGGTTGTTTGTGTATGGGATAAAGGGGACTTGATACTTAATGCTATGGTTGGGTTTTACCTTAATGATCTTTAGTAGTTGCGGACGCTTGCTAGAGTTCCAATCATAAGTGCATATGATCCAAGAAGAGAAAGTATGTTAGCTTACGCCTCTCCCTCAAATAGAATTGCAATAGTGATTACCGGTCTAGTAACGTAGTCAATTGCTTAGGGACAATTTCACAACTCCTACCACCACTTTTCCACACTCGCTATATATACTTTATTGCTTCTTTATCTAAACAGCCCCTACTTTTTATTTACGTGTTCTTTATATTCTTGCAAACCTACCCAACAACACCTACAAAGTACTTCTAGTTTCATACTTGTTCTAGGTTAAGCGATCGTCAAGCGTGCGTAGAGTCGTATCAGTGGCAGATAGGACTTGAGAGAATATTTGTTCTACCTTTAGCTCCTTGTTGGGTTCGACACACTTACTTATCAAAAGAGGCTACAATTATCCCCTACACTTGTGGGTTATCAGTAGCAAAGGGACAGATTAAAAAATGGATACAAATGTTAATTGCAACAGGCTTAACAACATCCTAAGTCATGTTTTGTAAGTTTGTAGCCATTGAAATACAACTGTTTAAAAATGGATTCAATTGTTAATTGCAACATGCTTAATAGCCATTGAAACCGGTACTGATATGCAATTGGCAGAGTTAAACATCACAAGGCAGGTGCCACCAGAGCAGATAATGACCCAGTTGTCTATAAATGGGTAGGGAACGTAGCTAAAACGTGTTGGGCATGTTTACTAGAACATGCTTAATTCATCGACCGTACAAAACATTGCCATTAATATCAACTGGTATTGGTAAGATTGAACTGGTGAGTACATACTTGGTAAGTCCTGAGAGGTAGTTGGTGGGGCACTTCATCTTGGCTAGAGCCCGCCCAAAGCCAGCGGCGGCGGAGGCGAGCTGTTCCTCCGGGTCGAAGCGTGGATTAGTGCTGCTGACATGTGTACCTACAGGCAACCAGTAAATGGTAGAAATTAAACTGCAATTGCATAAATGGTGTGAAATACTGTAAGGCATGGGATGCAGCTAACCTCGACGGCAAACAATAGCATCGGCCGTTATGACCCTGCGTAAGTACATGGACATGCATGTTAAGTACAACGGGGGTTAGCATCCACTAAAAATAGCAAATGGGCAGCATCTCTAGTGATATCCTGAGTGAATTGTAAGTTTATTGCCGGTATTGGTGAAATTGAACTGGACAGTTAATACTTGAACATCACATAGTGTGTAGTACTGAAATAAACAAGGCATGAACATGATTAATACATCAACCGTACAAAACATAGCCATTGCAAGTCGTATTGGTAAGATTTAGCTGGTCAGATCATACCTATTAAGTCCTGGGTGTAGTCACTGGGGCACTTCTTCTGGGCCAGAGCCTGCACCATGTCGGCGGCGGTGGAGGAGAGGTGTTCCTTCGGGTCAACACGCACAGCGGCCATCGCGCCATGGGCCGCCATCAGCTCCTCGACCTCCACATGATATGTGGTTGGGCTTGCACGACGATGCTCTGGAGGTAGGGGCAGTGGGGATTTGGATGCCTGAGGATGTTTAACAGGCGCCATTTAAGCAATCAGGCCGGGGCCGTGATAGAGATGGGTGGGTTACCTGACTGGATCCAAGCAAAACGTAGATGTGCTTGAAGCTATGTTTGCGGTGGCAGCGGTTTGAGCACGGGGGAGGCACGGGGGGGGGGGGGGGAGGGAGGTGGGAGATACTGAGGAAATTTGATGGGTGTGGATATGGTTGGAGGAATAAATTCTGAAATCGCGCGCCTAATGAAAATTTCTCGGTGAAACTTGAAACTTGGGCGGGGGAAACACACAACGCAGATGAAGCGCGTAAAATACTCATGTGTGAGAAAACAGAAAATTGGCAGATACCATCTCCAAAAAAATGTGCACGTGTACCAAATAGTTCATCGGGGCTAACCATTTCTGTTGTACTCCCTAATAGCAAACAATTCATCGAAGCAAACAGTATGCCATATATCGCACACACATTGATATGGCTGCCCATTTCTGTTGTTCTGCCTCATCGCAAATAGTTCGAATGGACTAACCGTGTGCCCTGCATCGCACACGTAACTAAAATCTGAACCGTGTTTGATGGCTCTGCCATCGCAAATGTTTTGCACCTTTTTTGACGGTTCTTTTACACCACCATCTGCGATTAATGCATCACACACAATTTGTCAAAGGGTCTCTGATCGTAGTGTCGCGTTAGCAGCATCCTGCAGTAGGGACCCTTCGTACACATATACCCTCCAATTGGGACATATCCCGTCCAAGTGAAAGCAATGCAAGGAAGAGCTCTTGGGGGCCTGAAAATTAGCACCTTATGGAGGACATTCAAAAGAATACAAATATGCTCCAACGTGTGACCCAAGAACTGCAAGTTCTAAAAGGTGCTTTAATGAAGCTAACAGATTCATCAACAACTCCATCATCCTCACCTCTTAAGGAAGAGACATAAATACATGGGGATGGGCACTCCCCTTGGCAACTGCCAAGCTTGGGGGAGGTGTCCCGGTATCGTATCACCATCACATATTTATCTTTATCGTTTTTCTTAGTTCGATCCTTTTGGTTATATCTTGATCTAGTAGAAAAAATTTTTAGTATGATCTAGCTTTGAGTTTTGTTTCAATCTCTACCTATGTAATCGAGTTCATGAGTTATATATAATAAAGAATAGTTTTTGAGTTGAGGGCTTTTCTTTCTTGCTATGATCTTGAGGGAATTAAAGTAAAGAGAAAGAATAAAAAGAAATAAAAAGATCATATGTTGATCTTATGGAAAGTAATGACTTCACATATAAAGAGTATGATGAATAAAAGTTGTTGAGAGTTGACAAACATAGTTTTGGTTATTGTTGCAATTAATAGGAAGTAATAAAAAAAGAGCTTCACATATAAGTATACTATCTTGGACATCTTTTGTAATTGTGAGCACTCATCAAAATATGACATGCTAAAAAGTTGATGTTGGACAAGGAAGACAACATAATGGGTTATGTTTTCTTATATCTGAATAGAAGTTATATTGTCATGGATCATCCAACATATTGAGCTTGCCTTTCCCTCTCATGCTAGCCAAATTCTTTGCACCAAGTAGAGATACAACTTGTGCTTCCAAACATTCCTTAAACCAGTTTTGCCATGAGAGTCCACAGTATCTACCTATGGATTGAGTAAGATCCTTCAAGTAAGTTGTCATTGGTGCAAGCAATAAAAATTTCCCTCTAAATATGTATGATCTATTAGTGTGAAGAAAATAAGCTTTATACGAACCTATGATATGGAAGAAATAAAAGCGACAAAATGCGTAATAAAGGTCTTTATCATAGGCAGCAATATAAAGTCACGTTCTTTTGCATTAAGATTTTGTGCATCCAACCATAAAAGTGCATGACAACCTCTGCTTCCCTCTGCAAAGGGCCTATCTTTTAATTTTATCTTCTACCCTTATACAAGAGTCATGGTGATCATCACCTTTCCTTTTTACACTTTTTCCTTTGGCAAGCACTATATGTTGGAGAGATTCGGATATATATATATCCACTCGCATGTATGTTATCATAAACTATTATTTTTGACATTACCCTTGAGGTAAAAGGTTGGGAGGCAAAAATTATAAGCCCCTATCTTTCTCTATGTCCAATTGAAACTTTGTACCCATAAGTAAGGCGTGAGTGTTAGCAATTGTGAAAGATTAAATGATAGTTGAGTATGTGGACTTGCTGAAAAGCTCTTGAATTGACTCTTTTCGGTGTTATGATAAATTGCAATTGTTTCAATGACTGAGATCATAGTTTATTAGTTTTCAATGAAGTTTCCGATTCATACTTTATCTTGTGAATGAATTGTTACTTTAGCATGAGAAATTATATGGCATTATATGTTGTTGTTCTAAAGATGATCATGATGCCCTCATGTCCGTATTTTATTTTATCGATGCCTCTACCTCTAAACATGTGGATTTAATTTTTGATATCGGCTTTCACTTGAGGACAAGCAAGGTCTAAGCTTGGGGGAGTTGATACATCCATTATGCATCATGCTTTTATATTGATATTTTTTGCATTATGGGTTGTTATTACACATTATATCACAATACTTATGCCTTTTCTCTCTTATTTTATAAGGTTTACATGAAGAGGGAGAATGCCGGCAAATGGAATTCTGGGCTAGAAACGAGCAAATATTAGAGACCTATTCTGCACAACTCCCAAAGTCCTGAAACTTCAGGGAGCATGTTTTTGGAATATACAAAAAACATTGGGCGAAGAAAATATCAGAGGGGGCCACCAGCCCGCCACAAGGTGGAGCCCCCCCTCCTTGTGGCCCCCTGGCAGGCCTTCGCTGCCCATCTTCTGCTATATGGTGTGTTTTGACCTGGAAAAAAGTAAGAAGAAAGCTTTCGGGACAAAGCGTCGCCGTCTCGAGGCGGAACCTGACAAGAACCAATCTAGGGCTCCGGCGGAGCTATTCTGCCGGGGAAACATCCCTCGGGAGGGGGAAATCGAAGCCATCGTCATCACCATTGATCCTCTCATCGAGAGGGGGTCAATCTCCATCAAAATCTTCACTAGAACCATCTCCTCTCAAAACCTAGTTCATCTCTTGTATTCAATCTTGGTCCCAAAACCTCAGATTGGTACGTGTGGGTTGCTAGTAGTGTTAATTACTCCTTGTAGTTGATGCTAGTTGGTGTATCCGATGGAAGATTATATTTTAAGATCCTTAATGATAATTAATACTCCTCTAATCTTGATCATAAATGAGCTTTGTGAGTAGTTACATTTTTTCCTGAGGACATGCGAGAAGTCTTGTTATAAGTAATCCTGTGAATTTGGTATTCGTTCGATATTTTGATGAGATATATGGTGTCTCTCCTCTATTGGTGTTATGTGAACATCGACTACATTTCACTCCACCATTATTTGGGTCTAGGGGAAGGCATTGGGAAGAGAGGGAGAGAAGCTTAAACCCTAGTTTATGCGTTGCTTCGTAAGGAGCTGATTTGGATCCATATGTTTCATGCTATGGTTAGGTTTACGTTAATTCTTATTTCATAGTTGTGGATGCTTGCGAGAGGGATTAATCATAAGTGGGAGACTTGTCCAAGGAGGGGCAGCACCCAAGCACCAGTTCACCTACATATCAAATTATAAAAGTAAAGAACACAAATCATATGAGCATGATGAAAACTAACTTGACAACAATTCCCATGTGTCCTTAGGAGCACTTTGCATTATATAAGAGTTTGTCCTGGCTTTTCCTTTGCTACAAAAAGGATTGGGCCACCTTGCTGCACCTTGTTTGCTTTTATTACTTGTTAACTGTTACGATTTATCTTATCACAAAACTATCTGTTACCGATAACACTTTGCTTGAAGAGAATACCTTGTTGAAAACCGCTTGTCATTTCCTTCTGATCCTTGTTGGGTTTGACACTCTTACTTATAGAAAGGACTACGATAGATCCCCTATACTTGTGGGTCATCACCCAGCGCGCTGGGTTCGGCCCTGGTCTGCCGGCGCCAAATTCGGCCCTAACCGGCGGAAGGTGAGCTTTTGAGGGCGCGACTGGGCCATTTTTTTCATGCCGACAATAAAAAAAGGCCTTAGGGGGGCCTGTTGGGGGCACGACTGGAGATGCTCTTACCCACACCTGTCGGTGGTTCTCCAGTCGATCGAACTCAATCATGGCCAAAGGTTCGTGCCACACAATCCCCATAAGAAACAAGCACCGCTTGCTTTTCCGGGTAAGATTCGTGCCTCCCGAGGATGGCCCTCTGTTGGCTACGACCGTCGTTGCTGGATGCAAATGCGTTGCATATTCTAACAGAAGCAGCATCATCCTGGTTCTCAATGTGTTTGCTGAGTACCCTGTCATAGGAAGCACTGCCAAGATGTCCACGCACATGGTTTTACTCGACAAAACTAGCTCACCGGTGGCTTCCATGCAGACAGTGGGATTCAAAAGTGCGCCTATCCCTGCGTTCACGAAAAAAGGAGCTGCTTACTTCCTATTGGTAGAGAGGGATGATCTCAAGGCCAACTGTGTGGTGGACGACTACTTCGAGGTGTTGTGCTCCGTTGACATCAGTTGGGAAAAAAACTGGACACCTCCGGCTTCACCGCCGGGTCTGGGTCATGATCTGGCCATCATGCTTGGTAAACAAGACCTCACCTATGTTACCTTTGACGTCGGCGGGGAGAGCTTCAGTGCACATCGCTTGGTGCTCGTGGCCCGATCGCTCGTCTTAAGAGTGCAGCTCAATGGCCCAATGGCCGAAAACAAGATGACTTCGATCACCATCCAAGACATGGAGGCCTCTACCTTCTGATTATTACTCCATTACATGTATCATGCTTCACCACCCGATGCTGGCGAAAATGATAGTAGTAGCCATGTTGATAGGCGTCTGCTTGTAGCCGCTGATTTTGCATCCACCATGGCAGAACACCAGCATCTGCTTGTAGCCGCTGATAGGTATGTGATGTAGGAGCTCAAGATTATCTGTGAGGACAAGCTTATGTGGCAACGGTATCACCATAGACAGTGTGGTCTCAATGTTGGAGCTCGTGGAGGACCACGTCTGCCCAAAACTCAAATTTCGGTGCTTTGATTTCCTCGTCGATGGTGACAATTTCAAGATGGTCGCGACGTCTGGTGAGTACCTCCATTTGATGCAGAGTTTCCCGACCCTCTTGGTCGAAGCATGGGAGAGGTGTCGTGGTTCTAAGACTGACAGTAGAAAGGGGGGTATGTATGGAGAGGCAAGATCTCAGCTATGGCGAAGGTGTACACACAGGATTTACGAGTTCAGGCCCTTCGCGGAGGAAGTAATAGCCCTACGTCTCACTGCCCGGAGGCGGTTGACTGGATTATATGTGTGTGATGTTACAGGGGGTGCGAGCCCTTGTCTCAGAGGAGGGGGGTGGCTTATATAGAGTGCGCCAGGTCCCCAGCCATCCTCCATTACAAGGGAATTAATGTACATAAAGTAGGGGCATTACTGATAACGTCATCCTTAAGTGTTACTAGCACACATTCCCGTGCGTTGCAACGGGAGAAAAAAATATCATAACCCCTACCCCTCTCGCGAACACCACCACCACCCCACACACAGTCCATGGAAGCACCTATATTTTTGCTCCTTCCCACCTCTATGAACGGTGGCCGTTCACGTGGCCACGGCGCTTCGAAAGTGATTAACCCAAGGCGACGAGGTCCGCCATCACATTATCTTTGAACCGTGCCAACAAAGCAATGTTTCTACCTTGCAAAAAAACAAAGCAACATTTATAACTTCAAAAAACTAATCTTGTGAAGGTAGATGTGAGTACCGCCCTCTGCGAGCTACTCATTGATGCATGTCGGTTGCTACAAAATAAAAATTGTCTCAAAGCCAAGATGTGCCAGTTTAGTAAAATATCATACTACATCAACCTCCATGTAGTAGTAAATGAAAAAAAAAGAAAATAATACATAATTATTTGTTACATAAATCTGAATTGTTAACAAATCATCCGGTAAAATGCAACAAAAAAACTTTCCTTCGATGTGCCATTAAAGATCCTCCATAGAATGCACCCAAAAAAACTCATTTCTTATCCACCGGGAATCCACGTTGTCAACCATGTCCATCCATGAGGACGTTTTCTCGGCGTGATTATTTTCAGATTGTTTCCTAATAATCTTCTTTTTACTCTTTTGTTGCCTAATAAGCTCATCTCACCAAGCCCGCCCATTTATAATTAGAGAACCATAGACCACCAAGCTGCTATGCATGCAAGGCAGCACATCTCGCACGAGGCTTTCCCTATGTGCCATTCATTAAGGCACGATCTCACACCAGCCAGCATGATGGAGCACATCCCACGAGTCCGTCTTTATTTAACCAGCGCATATGCATGTCACGAGCCCGTTTTGACCAACGCAGGTAAATGCATGCCGTGCATGTATCCCTCTCCTTCCTTTATTGGCCTCTCTTCTTATTATATCTTCTTGATCCGATTGAATGATTCTTCTAAACTCACAGTCATATATAAATTGGTAAACTTTTACTCTAAAGAAGCGAGGTGGAACATTTAATAAAAAGCGAACTCACCACATATCACAAGATAGATATAGCTAGTTGGTTACAACTGTGGTTTAGTTAGGAGACGTCATAGGTTCGAATCCCAGCCCTGACATTATTTTTTGCTATTTTAAGTAGCCCTAGAGCAGGCCCAACAACTGCACAAGCCCAGAAGCAATGGAGAGGAGGCGTCCCATACCAGCAAACACATACGGGAAGAGTCCTCTATGAACAATGGATTAAATTAATACCACCTTGCCAACCATCGAATCTTGAGACCGTACGGAGCTGCAGACGCGTTGAAACAAAAAAACATAGCGTAGGACCACCTAAGCGGGACGAAACCAAGAATACCTATTCCCTTTAATAGTAGGTATAGATTAATGATCTTAAAGACTACGGAGTGAATGTCTGACCGTTGCAATGCTGAGTGACTCCTGGCCTTCAGTAGGACGAGTGATTCCTCATATGGTCGAGTGACAACAGGCAGGGGGACACCCGAGAGATATGAGATGTCGAGTGGATTGCACTCGACATCTTTGACTGGGGGTTCTTCGTTGCCTCTTGGACTTCTTATCTTCTAGGGTAGTGACCTTGGGTAGGACGTATAGGTCAGGCCTATGATCCTACCCTAGGTCTGTATCCTCATCAGTAGCCCCCGAATGGATTGAGGTTCGAATGGAAAGTAGGCTGAAGTTAATCTTGTTCTGAGTTTCGAGTCTGGTGAGTGTTTTACGCAGGACGGAAGGCTCACATTGGTACTTCAGCATTGATTCAGTCGCCTTGATCCATTCAGAGAGTTGCCGACTGAACTTGTTGCATCATCTGCCAAGTGCTGTCTTGGGGTGCAGAATCTTTGGCGCGATTGATTGCAGTGTATCCCAGATTTCACGGGATATGAAATTTCGGGGAAGCGTGCGGGACGGGGCGCGCCGAAGTAAGCGGGGCAGATACACAATAGTTCCTCGATTTCCGCGCCACCTTTTTTGCCACGTACGTTGCGCGCGACTGTTGCGGGATTTGACAGGATCGATCGCCTGGTCCCACGCGTCAGCCACTCGGAAGCAGCCCTTTATAAGGCAACAGGGCCGAGGCGTCTGCACTGTGCACGCCCATTTCTCTTTCTTCTTCCTGTGCTTCTTCACCGCATCTAGTTCTTCTGCTCTTGACGCTGCCGCTCTGCTGCCATGGTGAAGGACAAGACGGCGGTGCTAGAGAGCGCGAAGAAGGCGATGGGGTGGCGAAAGGCAAGAAGCAAAACTGTGGGTCGTCATCACGCACGGGGCTGCCGACAGGCTGGATTGTAAGTGCATCTAGTGCCCCTTAGTGATTTTGGTGTATTGAAGACTTATAGGTTAAGGGACTGATGCGTTTGTGAGTGTACACAGGACTATAAGTCTATGAGGAGTTTTATATTTATAGAGAAAGTCAACCCCTAAAAGTGAAGTTCTTACACTGAAGACTTTGGATTTCTGAAGACTTTCTGAAGACTTTGAAAGTGAAGAAATTGGTGTGACCTTGAAGACTTAGCAAACATTCGAGGAACATGAAGCGTGAAGACTTTTGTTTTCGTAGTTTCATTTTCTCTTTCTTGAGTCATAGGAAACATCGTACTGTTAAAGGGGGTCGAGGAAATACTAAGGAAAAATTTCCATGTGATGCTCAACTCAAAATCCTACACCTACCAATCCCTTCGAGTGAAGCCATTGGAAATCTCATACAGTTCAGTCACATTCTTCAGTGACAGATACGAAGTTCTTCTGGTCTCTAAGGAATTTGTTCTGACTGAGGAGTTTGGAATTCACCAGTGTGAATTGCCTACACAGTGAGGATCATGATAGCCCTGAGGATTTTGATGGTCAAAATTCCGACCGTTGCTGTGCTATGCGCCAGCGGTTCCAAAATATCTACCCACCTAACGGTCATATCAGACAAGGGCATTTATGTCTTATCATGTCAGGCTGCTCCCTAGGCTATAAATAGCCGCCCCCTTCAACCACTAGCTGCTTGGCTGCTCCGAGAGAAACTGACACTTGTCAATTGAGAGCATCCCATCCTCCGAGGACTTTGAGTGAAAATCATCAAGTGAGGAAAACCCAAACCCAACACCTACAAACCCAAAGTGATTGAGCATCACTAAAGAGATTGATCCTGCGTGGATCCGACGCTTGTTTCCTTTGAAGACTGTGCTTCTTCCAGACGGTTAGGCGTCAAGGTCTAGAGCATCCAAGAGGAATTGTGGATCGCCGAGTGACCGAGTTTGTGAAGGTTCGGAAGTCACCTGAAGGCTTACCACGAGTGATTGGGCGAGGTCTGTGTGACCTTAGCTCAAGGAGAATATGGTGAGGACTGTGTGTCCGAGATTGGGTGTCCTCTAGTTTAAATACTCAGCCGCTCCAACCAAATGTACAACTGAGACAGCAGTTGGAACTGGTCTACCAAATCATTGTCTTCATCAAGCTATCTGGTTCTATTTCCTCAACTCTTCCATTTCCTCATGTCTATTGTTGTGTGCCTGTTCATATCTGTTTGAAGACTTTGACTGAAGACTTTCTCAAATTACTCAGTTCAGTTTCTTCAGTCTGTCCGTCTTCTTTCTTGTGTTATCCTGTGTTAACGCTTTCTGTACTCTGTGCTTGTCTTCATTTCATTATGATGACTATGCTTGTGTTCTGTTATGTTTACTTCTGAGTACTTATTCCGCTGCAAGTAGTTCTTCATTTAGGAATTTCCTCACCAGCAAATTCCTTAGTGAAGAATTCATAAAAATCGCGTATTCACCCCCCTCTAGTTGATATAACGCACTTTCAATTGGTATCAGAGCAAGGTACTCCGTTGTTCTATATGATTTTGGTTTAACCGCCTGGAGTTTTAGTTATATCGACCGCAGGTATGATCAAGGTCTCTGTTGGGTGACCTATCTTCGATGCAACGGACTACCCCTACTAGAAGAACAAGATGCGAATGCATCTTGAGGCAATTGACAACGATCTCTGGTATGTTGTGGAAAATGGTATTCCCTCAATCACACCTTCTCTGAACGCTACTGATGTGAAGAGATTCAAGCAACTCGATTCTCAAGAGAAGAATATCATATGTGGTGATCTGAGGAAAGGACAATATGGAAGAGTGAGTGCTTTGGAAACTTCTAAGCTTATCTGGGACAGGCTGTCCAAAGTGAATGAAGGAGTCTCAACTCAATGTGACTCTCGTGTTGACGTTCTTCGCAATCTCTTCAACCGCTTCAAAAGACTCGACAATGATAATGTTCAGCAAACCTTCGATCGCCTCACTGACATCTCAAATGAGCTTCAAGCGCTTGGCGCCACTGATATCACCGACCATGAGGTGGTGAAGAAATTGCTGAGATTGCTAGATTCTTCATTTGATACTCTGGCACTGATGATTCAAGAGTGTGCTAACTACAAGTCACTTGATCCTGCTGATATCCTCGAGAGGCTAAATACTCATGAGTTCCAGCTTGTTGAGAAGAGAGATCTCTACGGTTCGAGCTATGGCAGATCACGTGCTTTGAAGGCCAAGGCAGTTTCTGAGTCTGAAGATGAAGACTCTGCTAGCAGCCTTGTTGACCCTGAAGAACTGAGCCAGGAACTTGCACTGCTCGTGAAGAAATTTCAGAAGTTCTCAAGACGTGGTCGCTTTGGAAAACCCTCAATGAGCAATGATTCCTCATCCAGTGACTACAAGAAGAGGCTGTGTCACAAATGCAAGAAACCTAGTCACTACATCCAAGATTGTCCTCAGTGGGATAAGGAATCAAAGAAGAAGAAATACAAGGATTACAGTTCTGATGACGCAAAGAAGAAGAAGAAATCTTCAAAGTCTTCATCATCAAAATCCTCGAGGTCTTCATCTCATAAGAAGAGCAGCTCCAAGAAGGCTCGGGCATTCATTGGCAAAGAAATGGACTCTGAGGCTGAATCTGAGGAACATGAGGACGAGGAGGCATCTGAGGAGTCTGAGTCTAGTGTGGCGAGCCTAGCTCTCGCTACTGCATTCGTCAGCAAGTCTATCTTCCACTCTGAAGAAAACGACTTCACCAACAAGGCTGATGAAGGGAATGATGACTACGCTCCCACCTATTGCTTCATGGCAAAGGGTGTCAAGGTAACTAAACACGCCTCCTCTGACTCTAGTGAGGATGAATCTGATGAAAATCTCAAACCCAGCTACTCTAAACTTGCTAAAATTGCTGTGAAACAACAGAAGGCCTTTGAAAAGGTTCAAAACATGCTAGACAAAAGTGATGATATGTTGGGTGAAGAAATGGATCGTACTGAAACCTTGACTGAAAATCTTCAGAGACTTCAGTCCAGGTTTGACAATCTTCAAGGTCATCATAACACTCTCTTATCTGATCACGAGAAGCTTTCTTCTGAATTTCTTCAAAGAAAGCAAGATCTTGAAAAGCTAAGAGTGGATTATGAAGATCTTCAGAAGGAGCGCGATTCATTACTTGCTCAACAAATCAGCGCTACCCAGGAAGAATTTGTTCCTCCATGTCTGAAGTGCATTGAACGTGAAAATGCTAATTCTTCACCTGAATGTTCAAATGCTTCTAATGCTACAAATTCTTCATATGTCTCTGCTATCACTAATTCCTCATCTGTGGAGAATGCAAGTATCACTGATGATGCAGGGCTGAAGGAATTGTACATGACAGGCATGTACAAAAGCCTCAAAGGGCATCAGACTATGTGTGATGCGCTCAAAAAGCAGATCCTCAATAGAAACCCTAGGAAAGAGGGTATTGCCTTTGAGAGGAAACTCAATGCTAATGGAACATATTGGAAGCCTGAGCAGTACCCCAAAACCTCATGGGTTACTGCAAAGGGACCTCCAGTTGATCCATCCAACTTATCTAGCTTTACATGTGAATCTCCTCATTTTTTCTGATGAGTCATTTGACTCTAACTATAAACTGTTCAAAAACCAGAATGGTGAAGAATTTCCTAGATATGTTGGGACTAACTGCAGGAATGGTTCCCCTATGAAGAAAATCTGGGTTCCCAAAAGTTGCCTTAAAAGTCTTCAGGTGAATGTCCTCATGACACCACCTGTGAAGAATAGGAACTCCAGATCAAATTCTTCATATGAACCAAATTCTTCATATGGATCCAAGTCCTCACATGGATCAAAATCCTCAAAAGGATCAAAGTCCTCCTACGATCATCATCGTGCTAACCCTTCTGTTTCACAGGGTAGAGCTAAGGGCTACGAATATGTGCATTATTCTTCAAATCGTTATGTTCATAAGTCCTCGAAGAATTTCTCTGCTTATTCATATGCTTAACCTAACCCCTCTTATGTGAAACAAAGTGGACTGGCATCCATGCCACCTTTCTCATATGGTGCTCGCAGAGTGATGAATTCTTTGCCACCCTTCAGATGTGGGTGGTGAAGAAAAAAATTAATCTCTTATGCAGGGTGTGGTCTCCAGTCGTGCTCAAAACGACTGAATAATTTGCTGGAGACCTGAACACTGCCTGATAGGACGCATGCTAATCATGATGAAATGATCCTTCATTTCTCACGTCCTCATACTGATTATCTGTTCTAATTGCTTGATGAAATTGACCTCATGATATTGATATCATATTCTTCACTGATGAAGTATATGAGTTTGTATGCTACACTAATTCATCTGCAGGATGATCAACCCAAATCCAATGAGTGGGTCCTCGATAGTGGATGTACAAATCACATGACTGGTGACAAGAATCTATTGATGGATGCTCCCTTATCACCGTCACATCTGAAGCATATCATCTTCGCTGACAAAGGAAAAAGTCAGGTATTGGGTCTAGGTAAGGTTGCGATCTCTAAGGACATACACATGGACAAAGTCATGCTTGTCGAGTCCTTAGGATACAACCTCATGTCTATCTCAATGCTTTGTGATCTTGATATGGTTGTTGACTTTGGCAAGTATCAATGTGTTGTGATCATGGAAGCTGACAATTCCAAAGTTTTCGAAGGCTTTAGGAGAGGAGACTTGCACATTGTTGATTTCTCTACAGGACCACAGCCTGCCATGTGCTTACTTGCAAAAGCTTCAGAAGGCTGGCTATGGCATCGATGACTTGGTCGTGATGGCATGAGGAATCTGCACATGCTCGCGAAGAAGAAGCATGTCATTGGCATTGAGAATGTCAAATTCCTCAAGGATCACTTATGCGGAGCCTGTGAAGCTGGGAAGATGACAACAGCCAAGCATCCAGCGAAGACTATCATGACTACCACTCGACCATTTGAATTGCTTCACATGGATCTTTTTGGTCCTAATCATTATTCTGCTGTTACAAATGATGCATCTCTATATGGCTTTGTTATTGTTGATGATTATTCTCGTTACACATGGGTACATTGTCACTTACAAACATGAGGTGCAGGAAGTCTTCAAACGATTTTCCTCGAGGGCTTCAACCAACTTTGGTGTGAAGATCAAGCACATCAAGAGTGACAATGGAACTGAGTTCAAGAATTTCGGTCTTGATGACTATCTTGATGAACTTGGTATTACTCATGAGTTATCTGCTCCTTATACTCCTTAATAGAATGGCGTCGTGGAGCGCAAGAACAGAACTCTTGTTGAGATGGCTCACACTATGCTTGATGAATACAAGACGCCTCGTTGTTTCTGGAGTGAGGCAATTGATACTGCATGCCACATCATCAACAGAGTATATCTTCACAAATTCTTCAAGAAGACTGCCTATGAACTCCTCACTGACAAGAAACCCAATGTGAGTTACTTCAAAGTCTTCGGTGCTAAATGTTGGATTAGAGATCCTCATCACAATTCTAAATTTGCACCGAAAGCACATGAGGGTTTCATGCTTGGTTACGAAAAGGACTCGCACACCTACAAAGTCTTCAACAACGTTCTTCAAAAGGTTGTTGAAACCGTGGATGTGCGGTTCGATGAAACTAATGCTCGCAAAGAGAGAACCTACCTTCTGTGATAGATGAACCAGGACCTGAGGATTCTATCAAGTTCAAAGCCACTGAGGATGTCATTCCTATTAAAGAATATGCTGAAGAATTCATTCCAGAACGTAATGAACGTCGAGCTGGCGCACCTAAAGAAAATGGTGCTGAGGAAAATACTCCTGAAGAAAATGCAGATCAAACGCCTCGAAGACAACCCGCTCATCCTTGTATTGCAAACGAAGTGCAAATCGAGAAGATCATCGATGACAATGAAGCACCAGGTCCTCTTACATGCTCAAAAGCTTCACATTTATCTAACTTTTGTCGGCACTTTGCGTTTGTCTCTATCCAGAGCCCACTAAGGTAGATGAAGCATTTCTGGAGCTTGAGTGGATTGAAGCTATGCAAGAAAAATTACATCAGTTCGAGCTCAACAACGTCTGGGAACTAGTCAAACATCCAGATCCTCGCAAGCACAACATTATTGGCACAAAGTGGTGAGAAATAAGGCGCGGCTTGTAGCTCAAGGCTACACACAGGTTGAAGGAATTGACTTCAATGAAACTTTTGCACCTGTTGCTAGACTTGAGGCTATTCGCATATTACTTGCTTATACTAACCATCATGATATTATCTTACAACAAATGGATGTGAAAAGTGCATTCCTCAATGGTAAGCTTGAGCAAGAAGTATATGTTGCTCAACCCCCAGGTTTTGAAGATCCAAAGTATCCCGACAAAGTCTTCAAGCTCAACAAGGCCCTTATGGCCTCAAGCAAGCCCCTCGGGCGTGGTATGATACTTTGAAGGAATTCCTCATGAAGAAAGGCTTCAAACCCGGTTCACTCGACCCAACTCTTTTCACTAAGTCTTATGATGGTGAATTGTTTGTGTGCCAAATATTGTTGATGATATCATTTTCGGCTGTACTGACCAATGATATAGTGATGAATTTTCCTATATTTTGAGTGAAGAATATCAAATGCTATGATGGGAGAGTTGAAGTTCTTATTAGGTCTTCAAATTCATCAACAGCGTATTGGAATATTTATATCTCAGGAGAAATACCTCAAGGACGTATTGAGGAAATTTGGCATGCAAGATTGCAAAGGGGTCAAAATTCCAATGCCCACAAATGGCCATCTATGCACTGATGAAAATGGTAAAGACTTCGATCAAAAGGTATACCGCTCCATGATTGGTTCTTTATTGTACCAATGTGCATCTAGGCCGGATATTATGCTTAGTGTTTGCATGTGTGCCCGATTTCAAGCTACACTGAAGGAATCACACCATAAGGCTATGAAGCATATTCTTTGATACTTAGCTCACACACCAACACTTGGATTATGGTATCCCAAGGGCTCTACTTTTGATCTCATTGGATATTCAGACTCTAACTATGCTCGCGATCGCGTGGACCACAAGTCAACATGTGGCACATGTCATTTCCTCGGACGATCTTTGGTCTGTTGGTCCTCGAAGAAACAGAACTGCATATCACTCTCCATTGCAGAAGCTGAGTACATTGCTGCTGGATCGTGCTGTGCTCAACTACTATGGATGAAGCAAACACTCAAGGACTATGGCGTTAACATGAAGAATGTGCCTCTCTACTGTGACAATGAGAGTGCCATCAAGATTGCTCATAACCCATTTCAGCACTCGAAGACCAAGCACATCCAGATTCGTCATCATTTTCTTCGTGATCATGTGTTGAAGGGCGACATCTCTAGACTGATACATGAGTTCTATGCTGGGCAAATTTCTCTTGAGAGCATCAACACTTCTTTCATAACTCTAGTTCCCAAGGGGCCTTCTCCCAGTACTGCTAATAATTTCAGACCTATATCTTTACTCAATTGCTGCCTCAAACTCATCACCAAATTGCTTGCAAACAGGTTATGGAAAGTGATCCTCAAAATGGTTCATATTAATCTGTATGGCTTCCTTAAGGAAAGAGCTATTCATGACTGTCTTGGTTGGGCTTATGAGTACCTACATCAATGCCACAAGTCAAAGGAGGAAATTGTTGTGCTGAAACTAGATTTTGAAAAGGCATTTGACCTCATTGATATCCTCAGAGCAAAGGGTTTTGGAGAAAGATGGATTGGATGGATTAAAATTCTATTTACTTCTGCTTCATCACAAGTGCTTCTCAATGGCATTCCTGGGAAAAAGTTTTATTGCCTGAGAGGTGTAAGACAAGGGGATCCTCTCTCTCCCCTTCTTTTTGTGTTGGCTGCAGACCTCCTTCAGTCAATCATGAATAGAGCACTGAACTTGGGTCTTCTCACTCCACCTTTGCAAGTACAGTCATGTCCAGATTTTCCCATAGTTCAGTATGCAGATGATACCCTGATTCTCATGCAAGCTAATGCCCCACAACTCCATTGTCTTAAAGCCCTTCTTCACACAATTGCAGATGCTACTGGATTAAAGGTCAACTATAGCAAATCAAATCTAATACCAATCAATGTGAGTAATGAAAAAATGGAAATTTTGACTGGTACAATGAACTGTTTGAAAGGATCATTCCCCTTCACTTACCTGGGCATTCCTTTAGGGCTTCAAAAACCAACAGTGGAACAGTGTTTGCCTTTAGTGAGCAGAATTGCAAAAAAAATGGTGGGCCTATCTTCTTTTATGACTCTTGCTGGAAGGTTACTGCTGGTCAAGTCAGTGCTAAATTTACTTATTATATACTTCATGGGCTGTCTTGATGTTCCTATAACTATCAAAAACCAGGTTAACAAATACTTGAGACATTGTCTTTGGAGGGTCCAGATTTGGAGGATCACAGACCAGCTTTGGTAGCTTGGTCCACTGTTTGTAGGCCCAAAATTCAGGGTGGACTTGGAGTTATGAACATATTTGTTCAAAACCAAGCCCTTCTACTCAAAAACCTCCACAAGTTCTACAATAGAGAAAAAATCCCATGGGTCAATCTCATTTGGGAGGCTTATTATGACAATGGCATCCTACCAGGACAAAAATGGGAAGGGTCTTTCTGGTGGAAATGTAACCTGAGGCTCATTGATAGTTACAAATCCATGGCAAGATGCACAATAGGTGATGGTAAATCTGCTCTGTTTTGGTCTGACCTCTGGCACACTACTTGCCTGAATCAATTATTCCCTCATCTTTACTCCTTTGTCAGAGATCAGAACCTTTCAGTGCAAAATGTTCTTATGTTTGAATACTTGGAAGATTTATTTCACCTACCACTGACTTAGGAGGCTTTTCTGGAATTTGAGCTGATGGAAGAGATTTGTGACACCCTCAAAAGATCTGCATCCAATGAGCACTTGGATACTTGGAGTTATATGTGGGGTAATAATATTCTTTAAGTGGCTAAAGCATACAAAATTTTGATACGTGTAAAAATTGTACCAGCACAGTTCAGCTGGATTTGGAAATGTTCTGCCCAGCCAAACATAAGGTCTTCTTTTGGAGACTTCTTCATGATAGACTCAATACCAGGAATCTGCTAAGAAGGAAAACTTTTCATCTTGACAACTATAATTGTGCTACTCTCAACTGCCAGCAGGAAGAAACACTCCAACACCTCTTTTGGACCTGCCCTTTTGCTTCTGCTTGCTGGGATATTCTCTGCCCTAACAGACAAAGGAACCTCTCCATCATGGAAGCCATTCCAGACCTAAGGAGCAACATACATCAACCTTTTTCCATGGAGATCATTATCATTGCATCTTGGGCCATTTGGATAGTCAGGAATGATAAGATTTTCAATAACTTGCCAACCAGCATTGACAGATGGAAGTTCATCTTCCTCTCAGAACTACACCTGCTCAAATTCAGAATTAAGGAGAAGTTTTCAGCTTCTTTCTTTTCCTGGTTGGACACCCTTGTCCTGTAATTTTTGTAGTCTTTTTAGTTTCTTTAGTTTTTTTATTTTCTAGTTGTTAGCCTTTTTTTAGGCTAGTTTTCCTTTTTTGGGGCTTATCTCAAGCCTTGTTTGTTTGAACTCTCTTTTTATACTAATAATAAAAAAATTGCAGTGGGGTTTTGCCCTACTGTGTACAGTCAAAAAAAAGAAGGGTGATAGCTCCATCGACCACGTCAGTACTGAAGATCAGCTGGCCGATATCTTCACTAAGCCCTTGGATGGTAAGACATTTAGCAAGTTGCGGTGTGAGCTAAATATCCTAGAATCTTAAAATGTTCTCTGAAATGCACACACCTCCTAACACTTATGCTGACTTGATGACTTAGATGCGAAATCACAATGTAACATTTTTCTTCAATCAATGAAGACTAACCCTCTAAGTGTGAAGAAATTAATGAAGAAATTGATTCTCAGAGCCCTACGACAATCGTACGCGGTGTCTGAAATCAGCTTTCTTATACGGTGGGTTACGCCACCAACCAAAGTTGAAAATCTTCAATATGAGTTTTTCTTCGTTTTTTGAAATTCCTCAGTTTTTCAAATTCTTCAACTTTGCATTGTCTTCACTCTTTTCGGTGTTGTTCTTCATTTGAATATATATATATATATATATATATATATCTATATATATATATATATATATATATATATATATATATATATATATATATATATATGAGTTTAATGTCCTCTACAACATTCACTTCTTGTTATTTCTTCAAGTTTAATTCTTCTGCTAAGTGAATGTGATCGGACCCTTCCCCCTCTATGCTAAGCTCAACCCAGTCTATTCACAAATTTCTCATATGCGTTCTATTTGAAACTTGTTCAAGTTCTTCACTGTGTCCTTGACAGCTGAAGAAATTGCGAACGGAACTTTTAACTTATCTTATCTGAATTTTCGGCTTTGCCGCTCAAACCGTTCTGCTTCACACGACAATACTTATCTATTCACCCACGATCCTACATGATCGCCACCTCTCAGTACGTGGGTGACACATGTCAAGCGAATGAGAAGGGGCCAGGGACATGTTCGTCTGATTTCCTCAGTTGAACAGTTTTTCACTCCCTCTATAAATACCTCTGTCTCTTCCTCACTTCACTTTCACCTCGCTCGTGCTCTCTCTCCTGCTTGAGCTTCCCAAAACCCTAGCGCCGCTGCTACTTCATCGTCGCCGATGAGGAAGAGCTTCACTGCCTCGACCTCGTCGCCGTCGTACTCGCGCTGGTTGCGGATTTCTTCACTCCGCCGCTGCCGTAGCCGTCTTCCTCTGCCAAGTTAGGGCATGGAAGATCTGACCTGACGAACTTCACATATGTTCTTCCCAGTTCGTCGTGTTCTTCACTTCGGGTAATTAAAAGATACTTTTACTTCTCGATTGATTCTCAAGTTTTCCTGAAAATCTTCAAAGGTATTTATTCTTCAAATCTTCACACACATGAACACCTCACACGTCATCTGCTCTTGATTCATTTCTCTAAGCAATGTTTTTCTTCAAGATTCCTCAATTGTGTGGATTCTCAATCTATACAACTCTAGAACCTAAGACAAAGAACGCTTAGTGAAATTCCTCAAGACTCATCTGGCCAAATTCCTCAAAACCTATTCTTTTTGAAAAACCTTCTAAGAATGCATATGACCTCTCCAAATTCCTCGCAACTATACTCTGTTCATAGGTACAAATGTCCGCTGCTGAATCACTAGGTTCTCATCAACTTAACTCAATTGCAGCGTTCCTCGAAGAAAAGTTGCATACCTCTTTAGAAACTTCAGTTGTTCATATTCCTCAGCTGAAGAAAGTGGGTGACAAAAGGCCACAGAAGGGAGGAAAGAGGCCTGAAGTCAATACTGCGTTTGAAATCCTTGAGGACATATACAAGGACTACTGCACTCCTGATGAAGCCAAATTTGGCAAAGAGGACAAGAATCAGCGCAAGGTGCGCATACAAAGGATCGAGAGGAGATGGGCACGAGAATGGAGGGAGTACAGATATGTCACTCCCAAGTATATGAAGAAATTCGCACTCAACCCTCCATGCCCAAGACCTCCATTGGCACCAGGCCAGTTGGAAGATCCTACCAGCCTCAAGCGCGGTGAGGATTATCCTGATGAATGGGCAAAGCGCCAAGCCAAACTGGCTAAGCAAGCAAAGGAAGCAGTGAAGAAATTCAACGCAGACTCTGCTGCTGCTGCTGCCTCTGCTAGTCAGCCAAAGAATGCAATGCACAAGAAGCCTGCACATAAGTCCAGTGCTTCACCTTCAATGCCCTCACGGCCAAGCTCCTCTGCTATGCCATCAAGGCCAGATTCCTCAAGGCCCTCACGGCCAATTCCTCAGACTGCTCCTTCAAAGTCATCAGCTCCTCCGTCAAAGTCTTCAGCTGCTCCAACAAAATCCTCGGCACTTGTGCATCTCGCCACGTGCCAAAGGACTCAAGGCTTCTCTATTGCCTTAGGAGCATCTGCAAGCTCCTCAACTGCTCGTAATTCCTCAGCTGGTCCCTCTCTACTGAAGAAAAAGGCCACTGCTGGACGAGGCACTCGACCAAGTCCTCACAAGAAGCAGGTCGCCTTCCACGTACCCTCTGATTATGATGAGGCTGATGATGAAGAACTTGTCGAAATCATCAGAGACAGGCAAGCCAGGGCCGCTAGACCCAAAGGCAGCAATGTACCGCTGATGCTGGATCCAAAGTTGATACTCGACTACATTGACCTGTGGCACAAGGATCCTAACATGCCTTTGCTGGAGATGAACCTCACTCTTGGTCAAAGTCATGTTCTTACTGCTTTCATTGAGGAAAAAAATGGAAATTTGAACAAGGCAGAAGTTTGAAGAAAGCGCAGTACAAGAAACAACACTACCTCAAGGACAATATCCTCACTCTCACTCCTGATCAGCTCCTTGCCTTGCAAGTTGAAATCAAACAGCTGAGTGATGAATTTGATTGCTACCATGCTGATTGGAAGGGTGCCAAGGTGCATTTCGTCAATCTGACGAAGAAATTCAATTCAAGTGCTGCTCCACCTGTGCACGTTGAAGTTACTCAGGCTGAGGCAACTGCTCAGCCTACTGAAGAACATGCCAGCACCGCTGATGACAATCAGGCTGCTGAAGAAAATGAGAGTGCCAGGGCTATGACTCCATTCCAGCCGTTGAAGATATTGCCAGGACATCCACTAGTGATGCGCCTGAGGAAAGTGAACAAGTCAGGACAACTGCATCAGTTGTGCCTGAGGAAAATGAACCAAAGTCCTCTGCACCTCCTGCGCCTACACCAACTCTGATCCTTCCATCTGCATCAGATGTGAAGAAGACCAAGGCTGCAGAACATGCAGTTGTGAAGAAAAGGAAGGCATCAACTTCATCAAATTCTTCAGCTCCGAAGAAGATGAACACTCTGATCAGTTCAATTGACAATCCAATTGATGCCGTTCCAGTATCATGAATGCCATCAAAGGACATTGTTCCTTTTGGTGAAGATTATGTGATTCCTGATGAATCTAATGAAGAAACTCCTTCTACAGCTTCGTCAGAGCAGTTGGACGAAGAAATTGAAGTGGATAAGATCCCTTCAACCCTAGTCATCTCCTCACCTATGCCTCAGTTTACTGCTGAAGAGGCAGGTGTTGAAGAAATTGCAGATGAGGATGTGGACATTGGGTGTACCACTCGTGTGCTCAATGATGAATTTTGGGACAGTCAACATCCAAACTCTCCAATGTTCACTCCACTCCAAGCTATTCCTCAGTCCCCTGCTGCCACTAAAGTGCAAATGGGATCTGAAGAACCTCATGCAACCCCAAGTGTTCATGAAGAAATTCCAGCCACTAGTGCTGAAGAAATTGTCAATGAAGAATTGACGACCCAGGCTGAAGCTGCAGAAGAGCCTGAAATTCCTCAGCCTGAGGAACCTGAGATTGCGATTCCTGTAGTGGTGCTGCAATTGACTGACACTCCTAAGCCCAAGCCAAAGGATCCTTTCTCCAAGAAGCAAAAATTCAAGGCTGATGATTTCTTCGGCGAGCACGTATTCTTCACGGAATTCAACCCCTATGACAATGCTCGTCTTAGAAGGAAGCATTTCTGGACTGCCAGCCAGGCCAACTTCTATTCCTCAGTGCTGTTCAACAAGGACAAAGTCTTCGATCATGAGCATATTCCTCATGTGGACATGGCATCCATGCCTTGCTTCTCTCAAGTCCTCAGCATGATTCATGATGCTGGCTTGCTCAATTTCTGCTCTGACATAGTTGATTGGAATGAAGAGCTTATTCTTCTGTTCTACGCAACTTTGCATATCACAGGCGATGCTGCTGACGTCAACTCGTGGGTGTTGGACTGGATGACTAAAAACACTCATTACAAGGCACCAGCCTCTGAATTCCTTCGTGCCTTACCAATCAGTCCTCCACCTGACGGAGCTTGTTGTCTATATGATGCGCCTGAACTCACTAATCACTATATGCAAGTGCTCATGAAGCCGCTGAAGCCAGGTCAAGCTCCAATGACCAAATTCCTCCTGAAGGAATTGCTCTATGTGCCAACAACAATCTACCGCATTCTGACGAAGACCATCAGTCCCATCAAAGGCCATGACTCATCCGATGAAGAAATTATCGGAATGATGAAGAATATGCTTTTCAACATCATGCATGGCATCGCCATAAATTATCATGATTTCTTCATGAGGACTCTGGCGAATGTTGCACTTTCTCCATTTGAGCTGAAGCCTTACGCGCCGTGGATCATGAGATTCCTTAGAACAAGGTCTTCACTCAACTACAAGGCTGATTTTTAGAATCACCTCAGCTACTTGCCCCCTTTTGAAGTCCTCAAGCGGACAATTTCCTCATCTGATGAGAAGGGCAAGTTACCAGCCGTTATCGATGAGGGCATTCGTCCATTGGATGGTCAGTTCCGCAAAGCTGCATCTTACTCCACCAATGATGACTCTGCCACTCGTGATACTGCTGCCAATGCTACCAAGACAAGTCCTCAAGCTACTGCTCCTCGTGTGCTGACTGATCGTGAACTGCTGATAAGTCTTCACCAGAAGGTGGATCGAAATCACAAGTGGGTTAAGCATCAGTTTGGCTCTATTCTTCACAATATGACTTCTACGCATAATGCAGTGAAGAAAAATCACTACTACCTCCATGAAGTGTTTGATCGCACCTGGGCTATTCTGTCATATCTATATGGTGAAGAAGATCTGGAGGAAATGGGCTTCAAGGAAGACTTTGACTGGTCTGCACCTCCACCGAAGAGATTCAAGAAGGTCAAGGTTCCTTCCTTGGTGGCCAGCTCATATTCTTCATCACACGCCACGGACGAGCATGAAGACTTGGACGACACTGCAGCAGGCCCTACAACGACTCAAGACCCTAACAACGCTGGCGCTCCTCCATCTTCATGATATTCTTCAGGGGCGTTAGTCCTCAGTTTCAATCCTTTTGGTCATTCGATGACAAAGGGGGAGAAATTTGAGTTAGTCTTCAAGTGGGTCTATCTTATATGTGCATTTTTTGCTAAGTTACAACTCTCGTTCTTCTGATGACGTTGCTGGATCAAGTTGTAACCTTAAACTCTATGGTGACCTGATACTCTTGCTGTGTTCTTCTGCATGCTTATTCCTCATTAATGTTAATGCACGCATGCTGAATTACATCAGTCACCATATTTCATCATGCATTTCAAATTCTTCATATTATATATCAAATGCGTGAATTACAAGATATAGGGGGAGATCTCCATGATTATACTCTTCAAGTGTGCATTGCTTCAAAAGCAAATTCCTCACTATGCACATCTTCAGGGGGAGTTCTTCTATATCTTGCAATCAAATTCCTCAACATCAGTATTCACAATTCATATGTTTATCCCCATTGAAAACTTAACCTATATTGTCATCAATCACCAAAAAGGGGGAGATTGTAAGTGCATCTAGTGCCCCTTTGTGATTTTGGTGTATTGAAGACTTATAGATTAAGGGACTGATGCCTTTGTGAGTGTACACAGGACTATAAGTCTATGAGGAGTTTGATATTTATAGAGAAAGTCGACCCCTAAAAATGAAGTTCTTAAACTGAAGACTTTGGATTCTGAAGACTTTCTAAAGACTTTGAAAGTGAAGAAATTGGTGTGACCTTGAAGACTTAGCAATCATTCGAGGAACATGAAGCGTGAAGACTTTTGTTTTTGTAGTTTCATTTTCTCTTTCTTGAGTCATAGGAAACACCGTGTTATTAAAGGGGGTCGAGGAAATACTAAGGAAAAATTTCCATGTGATGCTCAACTCAAAATCCTACACCTACCAATCCCTTCGAGTGAAGCCATTGGAAATCTCATACAGTTCAGTCACATTCTTCAGTGACAGATACGAAGTTCTTCTGGTCTCTAAGGAATTTGTTCTGACTGAGGTGTTAGGAATTCACCAGTGTGAATTGCCTACACAGTGAGGATCATGATAGCCCTGAGGATTTTGATGGTCAAAATTCCGACCGTTGCTGTGCTATGCGCCAGCGGTTCCAAAATATCTACCCACCTAACGGTCATATCAGACAAGGGCACTTATGTCTTATCATGTCGGGTTGCTCCCTAGGATATAAATAGCCACCCCCTTCAACCACTAGCTGCTTGGCTACTCCGAGAGAAACTGACACTTGCCAATTGAGAGCATCCCATCCTCCGAGGACTTTGAGCAAAAATCATCAAGTGAGGAAAACCCAAACCCAACACCTACAAACCCAAAGTGATTGAGCATCACTAAAGAGATTGATCCTGCAGGGATCCGACGCTTGTTTCCTTTGAAGACTGTGCTTCTTCCAGACGGTTAGGCGTCAAGGTCTAGAGCATCCAAGAGGAATTGTGGATTGCCGAGTGACCAAGTTTGTGAAGGTTCGGAAGTCACCTGAAGACTTACCACAAGTGATTGGGCGAGGTCTGTGTGACCTTAGCTCAAGGAGATTACGGTGAGGACTGTGTGTCCGGGACTGGGTGTCCTCGAGTTTAAATACTCAGCCGCTCCAACCAGATGTACAACTAAGACAACAGTTGGAACTGGTCTACCAAATCATTGTCTTCATCAAGCTATCTGGTTCTATTTCCTCAACTCTTCCATTTCCTCATGTATGTTGTTGTGTGCCTGTTCATATCTGTCTGAAGACTTTGACTGAAGACTTTCTCAAATTCCTCAGTTCAATTTCTTCAGTCTGTCCGTCTTCTTTCTTGTGTTATCCCGTGTTAACGCTTTCTGTACTCTGTGCTTGTCTTCATTTCATTATGATGACTATGCTTGTGTTCTGTTATGTTTACTTCTGAGTACTTATTCCGCTACAAGTAGTTCTTCATTTAGGAATTTCCTCACCAGCAAATTCCTCAGTGAAGAATTCATAAAAATCGCCTATTCACCCCCCTCTAGTCGATATAACGCACTTTCATGGATCCAGGGCGATTGGATCCGGTCTTTGCTCCGGCAAGAAGATCTGGATGAGCCTGCAGAGTCCAGGCTGATAGCCAAGGGTGCAGCAAGGATGCCTGAGGGGGAGACGGAGCTGCAGCCTCGACCGGGTGAGTGTGTACTCCTCGCCACCCACGTCGACCGGGGTTTTCGCTCCCTCTGCAACCCTTCTTCCGGGGCTTCCTGAACTTCTTTGGTGCCCAACTCCTCCATTTTTCTCCCAATACCATCACGTACCTTGTCGCGTTTGTGTTGATGTATGAAAAACTTTTTGGGGTGTCGACCGCACTGGGGCCTTTTCAAACATATTTTCACCATCCGTTCCCAGTCGGTGAAGAAAGCGAAAATGAGTGACTCGAAGACCCATGTCATCCAGATGTGTGGGGGGTTGGGTATCCAAAAGAGGCAGAGGAGTTCTTTCCCTGCCATGGCTCTCCCTAAATTGGTTAGAGGTTGGCAGTCGACCTGGTTCTACAGCCAGGACCTCCCAACTCCAGGTCAGTCGACTGGCCTTCCCCACTTCACTTTTGACCGTGTCCATACTCCTCCACTAAAAGTGACTAGTCCTGAGAACCCGGAGACGAAGATGTTGGTTGAGAAAGTGGTCCAGCTTATTAATGAGGGTGTTGGTTTCAAAACCGGCGGATCTCGGGTAGGGGGTCCCGAACTGTGCGTCTAGGCGGATGGTAACAGGAGACAAGGGACACGATGTTTTTACCCAGGTTCGGGCCCTCTCGATGGAGGTAAAACCCTACTCCTGCTTGATTGATATTGATGATATGGGTAGTACAAGAGTGGATCTACCACGAGATCAAGGAGGCTAAACCATAGAAGCTAACCTATGGTATGATTGTTGTTGTCATTGTTGTCCTACGGACTAAAACCCTCCAGTTTATATAGACACCGGAGAGGGCTAGGGTTACACAGAGTCGGTTACAATTGTAGGAGATCTACATATCCATTTTGCCAAGCTTGCCTTCCACACCAAGGAAAGTCCCATCCGGACACGGGACGAAGTCTTCAATCTTGTATCTTCATAGTCTTGGAGTCTGGCCGATGATGATAGTTCGGCTATCCGGACACCCCCTAGTCCAGGATCCCTCAGTAGCCCCGGAACCAGGCTTCAATGACGATAAGTCCGGCGCGCATATTGTCTTCGGCATTGCAAGGCGGGTTCCTCCTACGAATAATTCATAGAAGATTGTGAACACCAGGATAGTGTCCGGCTCTGCAAAACAAATTCCGCGTACCACCGTAGAGATAATATTATTTACACAAGTTCAATCTGCTGACGTATTTCGCGGCGTGACGTCACACCACTACCAAGCCTTTACTTGAATCGTTTTTATTATACCACCTCAGCGCATTTAGCGAAGTGGTTTCCTTGGCACGTCTTGTCGAAGCAGAGATCGTGTTCCCCTTATTCCGGGATCCCCATCAATACGGACGTGGGTAACCCAACCGCGCCATTGATAGTGGCGCTTGGGAGATAAGCGAGTTTTACCAGGCCGGTGGGGACGTATAGTTTCGTCCGCCCATATATATGGGGATAAGGATCCGCCTCTTTTACCTACGCCTTCTTCCTCCTTTGCTTATCCATCTCTGCGCACTCGAGCTCCAGCGCCCAAGTCTGCACATCTCACCTCGACCTTCTCCAGTCATGTCCGGAGCGGGAGACAAGTGGATGGCCTCCTCTATTATGGAGGGGCACATAGAGAAACTGCGCGGCGCCAGATATCTGTCCAGCAACATCGCGCACCGGCTGCCTGACGAGGGGCAGCTCATCCCCACCCCCAGGCCCCATGAGAGGGTCGTATTCCTTCCCCACTTCCTCCGCGGACTGGGCTTTCCACTCCACCCCTTCGTCCGGGGGCTCATGAACTACTACGGCCTGGATTTCCACGATCTAGCCCCAAATTTCATCCTCAATATCTCGGAGTTTATCTTCGTGTGCTAGGCCTTCCTCTGCATCCAACCCCACTTCGGCTTGTGGCTCAATAACTTCAACGTCAAGCCGAAGGTTGTGAAGGGCAGCCAGGCAGAGTGCGGAGGCGCCATGGTGGGCAGAATGCCCAACGTCACTTGGCTTGAGGGTGCCTTCGTGGAATCCATCAAAGGGTGGCAATCGGGGTGGTTCTACATCACCGAGCCGCGTGACCCTAAATGGGCAGCGGCCCCTGAGTTCAGATCTGGCATCCCATGCAGCTCACCTCTTGGAAAGAGAAGGGCTTGCTTTGGGGTAGTTCGGAGGAGCTGACCGGACTCTAGTCCTGTCTACAGACCCTGGTGAACAAGAAGCTTAAGCTTGTCAACGTGATCCAGGTCATGCTCGTCCGCCGGATTCTCCCCTGCCAACAACGGGCCTTCAATTTGTGGGAGTTTGATCCGGCACAGCACCGGACCTTGAGCGGGCTCTTCGACACGACGTACGAAGCTGCCTGGAGGGCACTGTTCAAGGGCGCCGAAGCTCCCGCATCCGCAACCGAAGATCGCGGATTCAGCACGCAACACCCGGCCGGCGAGGTAAGCTATGTTATCCTTTACGGGACACTCATTCTTGTCATAGTTTGACTCTATGTGGGATCTAAACTCCCAATACCTTTAACAGGACTGGCAGAAGACATCCGGACAGGTTAACTGTCCGGCTCCCCTTCCAGAAGACCAAGCGGATGCCCGTTTGACATGGCTGCTGGTCCCGGCACTTTACGTAGTGCCGGAGAAGAAGGCCAAGAAGAAGGCCACGGGAACCCGAAGGAGTTCCCGGCGTCAGGTGATATCGGACTCATCGTCCGATGACTCCGAGGCGGACTCCTCCCCTGATGACGAGGAGGAGAAGAAAGAGGCCTCTACCCCAGCGGGGGGAGAGAAGAAGAGGAAGGCGTCCCCAACGAGGGAGGCCGAAGGGTCCAAGAAAGGAAGGACCCTTCCCCCGGACTGCTCCGCCAACGTTGGTGATGGCAATGAGGAGTGGCCCTCAAGGGCCAAGCCCCTGGCGAGATCGTAAGTATCCGGACTCCTGGATGTTTTATAATTTTTCTTTTCGCCACGCGGTGCCTTTCTAATGCCGCATACAACCTGTAGTCCAACCAAGGACGATCTTCCCGCTTTGTCGAGCGGGTACTTGGGCACGTCGGATGTGGATTCTATTCCGACCGCCTCCACCCCCCGTGACACTAACGATGTTGAGGTGGGATCCCGGGAAGGGACCCGCCAGGAGGAGGAGGAGGCCCCAGAGGTGCCACAGGGCAACCTCCCGGACTTCGCACCGGAACCTGCAGTGGTTCCCGAGTCCGGCAAGCGGACCCTTCGTAAGAAGGGCAAGACTGTGACGCCGGCGGCCTCCGTCCAACCGGAGGCGCCGGATAACTTGCTTTAGGCGCTCAATGGCGCTTCCATCAAAGAAGAGCACCGCACTGTCATGAGTTCGGTGATTAGAAGGTTCAGCTCGCCAAGAGTGGGCTGACCGAAGCCTGCAGCAGCCTTCTAAAAGGCTTTGAGGTAAGAATTTTAAGATATGTAATATAATACCGCATAGACAGTAGCCCCTGATGCTCGGTTCGGTGTTCGGAAACAAAAGATGGACTGAGGATCTAAAAAAGATATATGCAGGAGTCTAAAAAATATCTCAATATGGGTTTGCAGGCTGCGCTGCTGACCTCTGCCGCACTGACTGCGGAGGTCAATACCTTGAACCAGAGCCTCGAGTGGTCCAAGAGCAAGCTCGGCCGTGCCAAGAAGCAGCTCGAGGACAAGGAAGGTGAGTAACACTGTATTAAAGTTGTACCTTACAGAAAAGGATTTGGTTGCAAGAGGCGGTGTCCGCGGCCGAACGCAATGCGGCCGCGGAACGAGCCGAGCGAGAGAAGCAGGAGGCGCGGGTGGCGGAGGTATGGCAAGAGCTCCAGGCTCTCGTGGAAAAGCACGAGAGTTTGGAGCGTGACTCGAAGACTCGAGAGTCCGAGCTTGCATCGGCTCTTGAGAGTGCCAAAGCCGCTAAGGCCGAAGCCCAGAAGGCCCTCCAGGAAATTGGGGATTTGAAGAAAATAGCGGCGGGTAAGGCATTCTTCATGCAAAGCAAGCATGTTAAAGTGAATTACCTATTACTTACCTGGATTCGGAGCTCTCCAGGAACGTTCGATGATCTGCCCCGCAGCATGTTTGATGCTGCCGCTTTCTACAGAGCCGAGGAGGGGAGCTCAACGGAGAATGTATTCTGGTCTCAGTATGCTGACGCCGGACATCCAGTGCCCCTTAGCGATCAGCTGAAGCAGCTGGTCGAGCTCCACAAGGTGGCCGAACAGGCCATGAAGGGCCTCATAGCTCGGCTGTGGCCCGGGGAGGCCATGCCTGGGAGCTACTTCGGCCTGGTGCGGCGGCTGGTGGATGCGTGTCCCTGGGTTGAAGTTATCAAGCACTCTGCCTGCATTGAAGGTGCCCGGCGGGCCCTCGCCCGTGCAAAGGTGCACTGGGGCAGGATGGACGCTCAGAAGCTTGTGAAGGACGCGCCGCCAGCGGGCAAGGAGTATCGCACGCCCGAAATGTATTATAAGAGTGTCCTGAAGGGTGCCCGCGTGATTGCGGGTGAGTGCTCCAAAGATGTAATATTTGAGTAGACTCGCATTTTGTTATCCTGTGCGCTGAAAACTTTGTTCATATGCGCTAAGCAACGCTTATTAATTTAAAATATTACCTTCTGTGCGGCCGTTTATTAAATCTGAGAGATGGCAAGTCGTCGGCTTCAGCCCCCATGCCACGAGTGCTGGGGTGTTCGGGATAAACTTGAGCGCTCTTGTTCCCATTTCTGGGTCCATCTAGGGAGGCGCTCAACACAACGAACGAGGCAACCGGACTTATAATGCTTGAACACTCTCACTTAGCCATAGAATTCTATAATTTTAAATTTCGGCGAAGCCCCTAGTGTTCGGAAGGCCGAGTTCGGGGCGCTATCCATGCCTGGGCCGGACAAAGCCGGTTCCTCGCTCTAAGCGGCATAAGTCTTTAAGGACTCGAAAAAACCTCTCGAACAGCGACCAGCTCTCGCTGCATCATGACGGTCAGTTTTAGCTTTCTCCACTGAGGCGCTCGCCCAGCTCAACTGGGGCGCAATCGCAGTGGTTCTCCCAGTGCTACCTTAGCCGATACAACAAAACGTAAGGTACCAAAACATGGGAGCCGGGCAAACCCAACTATTGACCCAAGACATGATTCGGAGCCGATGCATATAATGCTATAAGTTCGGGGTGCCGCACTTGTGAAAGTGTTCGGACTTATTACGCCATAATGTGGGGAACTTAAGCCCCTGGTGTATTTAGCCGTACCAGAGTGTACGGATGCAACATGTCATAAATGAACATATGTGTAAGAAGGAAATGCAATTATAAGCAAAAAGCGATGCATTGTTTATTCCAAAAATACTGCCATGAATGCGGAACGATACAAATAGTGCGGTAAGCAACGGATGGGACTATTAAACATGTCCTCCTCCAAGGGTAGGCTGCGGAATGGTGTATAAAACAGATTTAATGCTCATAATGGAGACCACCTGAGTGTTCGTCGTAGCCTTTCTCCTTCACTGGCTGTTGCATCGTGAGTTCGGCAGGTCTACTGCCGGACAGGCCCTCTAGTAAGTGGAGTCCTGTGGATAAGAAGAAGAAAAAAAAGAAAAAGGATGAAACACTTGGGAACCCCTGGTGTGGTTGAGCCGCACTCTGGGCCTGTTGTGGTCGTGCCCCTCCCCCTATGCTCATGGTATCTCAAGAGCGTAATGATGTATGCGAAGGACCAGTCTTGCAATTTTGTGAGGGCTGGGGTTGGGGCCGCATTGCTACGCGTGCTCGGAACGTGACAGGTGTTCTTGTTGTAAGTTACTCCGGGCGCGTTTGGCCGTGTACAGTCGCTTGACGGCCGGACTCAAAAATTTCCTTAAGAGGCTGCTCTGTACTTCTGCCACGAGAGCCGCTGTGTGTTCCTCCGTTCGGAGGGAGCGTTCAGTGTTTCCTTTGACCGTAATGACTCCTCGAGGGCCTGGCATCTTGAGCTTGAGGTATGCGTAGTGCGGCACTATGTTGAACTTTGCGAACGCGGTTCGTCCGAGCAGAGCATGATAGCCGCTGCAGAACGGGACTATATCGAAGATTAACTCCTCGCTTCGGAAGTTATCTGGGGATCCGAAGACCACTTCCAGTGTAACTGAGCCTGTACAATTGGCCTCTACACCTGGTATGACGCCTTTGAAGGTCGTCTTTGTGGGTTTAATCCTTGAGGGGTCTATGCCCATCTTGCGCACTGTATCCTGATAAAGCGGGTTCAGGCTGCTGCCGCTGTCCATCAGGACTCTGGTGAGGTGAAATCCATCGACGATTGGGTCTAAAACCAATGCGGCGAATCCGCCATGGCGGATACTGGTGGGATGGTCCCTTCGATCAAAAGTGATCGGGCAAGAGGACCATGGATTGAATTTTGGGGCGACTGGCTCCATCGCGTATACGTCCTTGAGTGCACGCTTCCGCTCCCTTTTGGGTATGTGAGTTGCGTATATCATGTTCACCGTCCGCACTTGTGGGGGGAAACCCTTTTGTCCTCTATTGTTCGGCGGCCGGGTCTCTTCCTCGTCATCGCTATGCAGCCCCTTGTCATTGTTTTCGGCAATTAACTTGCCTGCCTGCTTGAATACCCAACAGTCCCTGTTGGTGTGATTAGCTGGCTTTTCGGGGGTGCCGTGTACCTGGCACGAGCGGTCGAGTATTCGGTCCAAATTGGACGGACCCGGGGTAGTTCTTTTGAATGGCTTGTTCCGCTGACCGGGTTTAGAGCCTCTGAATCCAGTGTTGACTGCCGTATCCTCAGTGTTGTCACCGTTAACGCGGCGTTTGTTTTTGTTGCGACGTGACCTGCCATTGCGGTCCTTGATATCCGGACTGCCAGAATTTTTGCTGAGGTTGTTACTGCGGGCTAGCCAACTGTCTTCTCCCGCGCAAAAGCGGGTCATAAGTGATGTGAGGGCTGCCATGGATTTCTGCTTCTCCTGTCCTAGTTGCCGGGCAAGCCACTCGTCGCGGATGTTATGTTTGAAGGCTGCGAGGGCCTCTGCATCCGGACAGTCGATGATTTGATTTTTCTTTGTTAAGAACCTTGTCCAGAACTGTCTGGCCGATTCGTCTGGCTGCTAAATTATGTGGCTTAGGTCATCGGCGTCTGGTGGTTGCACATATGTGCCCTGGAAGTTGTCAAGGAATGCAGCTTCCAGGTCTTCCCAACACCCAATTTATTATGCTGGCAAGCTGTTAAGCCAATGCCGAGCTGGTCCTTTAAGCTTGAGTGGGAGATATTTGATGGCGTGAAGATCGTCGCCGCGGGCCATGTGGATATGAAGGAGATAGTCTTTGATCCAAACCACGGGGTCTGTTGTGCCATTGTAGGATTCAATGTTCACGGGTTTAAACCCTTCGGGGATTTGATGATCCATTACTTCATTTGTGAAGCATAGTGGGTGTGCGGCGCCTCTATATGGGGCTATATCACGACGTAGCTCCAGCAAGCTTTGTCTGTTGTGTTCGGCCCGGCCGGAGTTGATGTATCCGGCGCGATGGTATTCGTCGCTCATCGGGGGCGCCCACGCGATCCGTAGATCGATCTTGATTGTCTTGCCTTATCCTCCAATATGTCTCGCAAGTCCGGCGCATTCCATCGCGGCTTCATACTCTTCGACCGGTGCCGGGGTACGGTTCTGGTGGAGGGCCTAGAGGCCTCACTGTCGCGGCCACGAGGTGGTCGGTCATCCGTATTGTGCGCCGGTGATGCAGGTTTATATGCCTCCTCCTCTAATCGGGGGAGCAACTTGCGTTTGGGGTAGCTTTTGGAGGGGCGTTCGAGTTCATACTCTTCGGCCGCAAGGACTTCGGTCCATCTGTCGGCTAGCAGATCTTGATCAGCTCTAAGCTGTTGCTGCTTTTTCTTTAGGCTGTTTGCCGTGGCCATAAGCCTGCGTTTAAAACGCTCTTGTTCGACGAGATCCTCAGGCACGACGAATTGGTCGTCGTCGAGGCTTGCCTCGTCTCCAGAGGGAGGCATGTAGTTGTCGTCCTCTACCTCTCTTTGTCTCCCGCTCTCTCATGACACTACTAGAAAAACCCCTACTAATGCCGCACCTAATATGGCCATTAATGGCGCATCTGTGGTGCGCCATTAATAGCACGCCATTAGTAATTTTTACTAATGGCGCACCACCTGGTGCGCCATTAGTAGCTGGTATACTAATGGCGCACCGCGGGTGCGCCATTAGTATAGGCCAGGGTGCGCCACTAGTATGCCTCCCAGGGGCCATGTATACCCAGGTGCTTTGGCATACTAATGGCGCACCACCACTTGATGCGCCATTAGTAACCGCTGCATACTAATGGTGCACTGCCCTGTGATGCGCCATTAGTATGCACTGTCATACTAATGGCGCACTGTCATGTGATGCGCCATTAGTATGAATATTAGGTTTTTTTATTTTTTATTTTCTTTTTTTTGCATAGGTTACAAAATATATAATTTGACAAAATATAGACAACACACATCAACAACAGATTCATCGAATACAATAGAAGATTAGTCTTTGAATACAATTCATCATATTAGTCTCCGAATACAATTCATCATATTAGTCTCCGAATTGAAAAGACCGAACAAAGATAGAACATTATATTACAAGTCCCGAGACCGCGAGTAGCGAGTTTGTCTTCACGTTACAAGTCGATATCGATCATCTAAACTACCATCACATAGAAGAGAGCTGCGGTCATCACGATGAGCATCATCACAATGAAACTCGTCTTCATCCGGTTCCTCCAACGCTCCCTCCCCTCTCCCGCTAGATAGCGGGCATATCTTGATTCGGCCTCGGCCCTAGTGGTGTACCCTTTGTAACTGTTACCGCTAAATCGGTGAACCTGTCTCCGACACTCCTCGCAGTCATCGTAGACTCCGGGAACCTTACCCTTGTACACGACATACGTCGGCATCGCTATGCACTAGCCAAACGAAACGTTAGTACCAATTCACAGACAATACATAAGCAATATATAAGTATGCAACAGAACGATCGGAAGAGAAAAGCAAGACATTAATAGCATCGACTACATCTAAGTTGAATGACTCTCGAAACCAAAGAGACATACTACAAGTTCATTAAAGTTTAATTACAACATGAGCCAATCGATGTTTCAGAACTAGACACAGCATCACTGCTTTCGACTTGACTCAAGGGACCGGAGCGTGGATGAAGCCGCCGTCTATCATGGGAGTCATGAAATAACGGTCGTTGTTAGCCTGCATTTGTAGCATTGTGTTGATGTCACTGTTGGACGGTTGATTGTTGAGGTAGAACTGCCCCGAGGTACGAAGGACATCTTGATGGATGATTTCCGCAAACTCTGACTGGATGTGAAAGAATTCTTGTCGGAGGTCCGCGTCCTGGATTGCCGACACGCTCTTTGCCCAATCTTTGAGTTTACTCGGTAGCAGAAGTTGATGATGGTCCCGTACGATCGCCCGCATGTGATGGATGGCGTAGTAGGCACCCTTCTGACCGCCAGGCGGCTGCTTGACGCAGCAGAACGTCGTATTGTGGGAGAACACGTGCTTGCCGTACTTACGAATAGGCCTGGTGAAGGTGCCTCCAGATTTGGCGTAGCCGGGGAGAACATCATCAAGAACCTTCTTGACATTTGTATAGTCTACATTCGACTGACGGTCCGGGTCGAAATACGTGGCCATGGAATATTTGGGGCTTAGGAGGATGAGCGTGCATTGTGTGTCACTGCAGAAAACACGGAATGTTAAAAGAAAAACGATCGAAATGTAAGAATTCATATGTTACGGGCCGGTTGAGGGGAGGACTTACTCGGGAAAGTAAGGCACGAGGAAGTTATCCTTATCTTGGTTTGCCAGAATGACGCCTTCGAGGTAAGAACTCGCGACTTGCCGGTCCCTAGCGCTGCCCAAGATCTTGGCACGCATGTAGAAGGGGTCGACTATCACGATGTCCGGGGTCTTGTCGCGAATGATCCGCATCTCCATACTCAGCGAAAATAGCCGAACGAAGGTGTAGTGCAGCGGATGAAGGTTCAACATAGCGTGGATGTCATCAAAACGCAGGACGATCGTACGCCCGATGGAGTTATCCACAAAGCCCTTACCCTATGGCACCTTGGCCGCGAAAACCGGGTATGCCACATCCTTCTCTCTGAGACGCCGCTTCTCCAAAGCAAGAACACTGTCATGCAGACTCCGCATAGCACCGGTTGCAGCATTGAGCATATTTGTCGGTAGCATCGCCCTACCCGCCACATGCACCCTCCTCGAGATATCCTGCGGTGAAGGTGGCCCGTCCTGAGCACGGATCGTACTCGGTGCCGGCTGGCTCGCACCCTTCTTAGTCTTTCTTTTGCGTGCCTTCTTCTTCTCCTGTAATGGGACCGAGTTCTGCTCACAGACCGCCTTCTTGAGTGTGTTGGGGCTGATAATATTTCGCACCTCGCCTATCTGAGGCTCGGTGAAGTCGGCAGCTAGAGGCGTCTCCTGAGAGCTGAACGCCAGACGACGCCTGTTGCAACTTGGCTTCTCCGCGATACCAGCTAGATCGCACAAGTCTTTTGTTGGGTTTGGTTCTTGAGAAGGAGGCCCCATGAAGTCACCATCGTACCCATGATTGGCAAAGTACTGATCAACGTTGGAAAATGTATCGTCGTCATCGTCGTCCTCGTTCTGATCCTGTGCCATATGCATGTTTGGATCCAGTGGCATAGGGATGTCCGGCACCGTTACGGCGGTCTTGCCATGGGGCCGACTTGGCGCCGGCACGACTGGCAGTGTTGTCTTTGGGGTGGTGTCCCCCGCCCCCAAACGAATCTGGCTCTTCGGCCAAACCAGGGGCCAACTCAGGCAGGCGCTGAGGGTCATCACGTCATCATCGTCGGCCTTGACGGGTTGAATCGGAGGTAACAAGTCGTCGCAGCCTGGCAGCACCAGAACCAGTTGAACCCTAAACAAGTTGGGTGGCATCTGGGTACCGTGGAACAAGGGGTTGCCCGGTTGAACAATTTTGCCCTTGGCGACATCGACCAACTCGTTGTTCACGAAGTGGAGGAGAGTGCACGGAACGTCGGCGGCGCCCTGCGAAAACATGTAGGGCGTCAGGGATGACCAGTCAAAGGCAAGGAGATGAAGTCCTCGGCCGAGAGAGGCTTAATTAGTTACCGTGATGATGGCGTCGAGCTCGGCTAATGTCGATGCACTGCCAACGGCGGGCGTGCAGTTGACGGAGGGGCCGCTTGCTGAAGAGGTGCCGGCCGGCGTACACTCGGGTGCATTAATCTCCCGTGCCGGCGTCGGAGACACCAACGCCGCCTCCGCCGAAGGCACCAATGGCCCCGCCATCGCATTATGCGAGTTGCTGGCCGTGAAACTAGGAATCGGGGACGGCCCCTGTTGGCCGCCCGCAATCCACGCACTCAACCCCGAGATCAAGGTAGGCACAAGGGCGGTGATCGTCGCTCCGAGTCGTTGTTCCACTTGCTCTTGGACAATCTCCGGAATCCGCGCCACCTGTGCCTTGAGTTCTTGAACCTCTCGCGCCTGGCTTTCCGAGCTGGTCTTTTTCTCCTTCCGCACACCAGCGGTATAGTATGACCCCCATTTTGTTGACAAGCCTTTGTCGGCCACACGACCAGCTGACGTCGGCTTACTGAGCTTATCCTTGTTCTTCATTACATTCAACGCCGTATTTAGAGTGGTGTCCCAAGGGTTGCTCTTAGTCGACCCTGCGCTACTGCTTTCAGTCGCCTGCGGAAGGAATGTGAACCATTTAGAAATTTGGCTTCATTAATTAGAATGCAACCATATGGAGCTAATTACACGGGGGTGTATTCCTTACCAGAACAAGCTCAAGCTGCCTGGTCTTCGGATCCGTGGTAAGCTCCTTTGTTTTCGGGTCCTTCTTGTACCGGGCCCTGACAAAGTTCCTGGTCTGCTTGTTACCGCTGTATTTCTCGAAGAGGGGCGGTAGGCCTTGCTCGGCACGGTCCGCCTCCTCCTTGTCCCATATAGGCTCCGCCACTCTGTAACCGCTGGGACCGAGTGTGTGTTCCCCTATGTTCAGCTCCTGCATTTGTTTCCCCCACTCACTTGATTGGGAGCTTGCGGTGCTCGAGCAATTGATCTTGAAGTCGTTGTAGTCATGTTCGGTGATCGAAGGATTTTTCTCCTTGATCTTCTGATAACTCTCACCTTTCTCGATCATTCTCTTCCCATTGCTTTTCCAAGTAGACAGGGCCTTGCTCATCTTCGTGAGGGCAGCATTGTTCACTTTATTCCCTTTGAGGCTTGTGTTTGCAAATTCAGCGGGGAACTTGTATCATTCGTGCAGCTTCGTGAAGAGGAGGTGGCGCGAATTCCCTCGGTCAGGATCCCTCAGGTTCTCGGTGTTGATCGAGACGGTGCTCCGGACAATGCACCCGAGATGAAGCGAGTACCCCCTTGACTATTCGTTTGGGCGCCGTTGGATACCCGTTGGAGTACACTTCAGTAACTTCCTCCTTGAGGGTGAGGAGCACGATCGGGCGCCGGTCCTTCCGTTGGCTCTTCGGTTGGCTGCCATCTGTGCGGGCGCCGCCATCATCAGTGGTGGCATCCTCGGCGGCACCATCAGTGGTGGCATCAGTGTGGTCATCCTCGGCGGCACCATCAGTGGTCTCAGGGTCGGTGGGGAAGGCGGCGGCCTCATACAAGTGAGGTTGTTCCTCCATCTCCTGGGACAGCTCCCAGAATGCCTTGCCGCCCGAACCCCCGGCCTCATCGTTGTGGGCCATGTTTCTCTCTAAATAGAAACAAAGTTTGTTAAAAAGTTGGTTATTGTCAAGGAACAAGATCTCTAAGTTGACCGAATAACCTAATTCTCGAGGAATGTCGCCAAAAAGTTGGTTATTGTCAAGGAACAATTGAGAGATGTTTGTGATATTGCCTAGGTGTTTTGGGATAGAACCTATTAGTGTGTTGTTGCTAAGGTCCAAGTCCACGTTCTCAGGGTAACCTAGTTCTTGAGGGGTGTGTCTAGAAAGTTCACTCTTCTTTTTAGAAGACAAGCGTCTGAAATGGTATTGCCTTTCCTTAATTTGTACTATTTTTGCATTGTGTTGAATACTTATGTGGGTGAGTGTATCTGTAATTACTTTTTACTACACCGCAGGGTGTTCAAACACGCGGAGAGGATAAACGCTAGCAGGCTGATCATTGCATATCATTCATAACCATGAATGAAGGCTCAATGGACCAAGGAAAGAAAACCTACACAAACACAAGGATGACTATTGGAGACACTCAGGCCTGCTGCTTTGTGTTGATTGTTCAGAAGCTAGGGAATGTCCATTATATATAGATGCAGAGAAGCTTCGTCCGTGGTGAAGGTCAACCCCTATATTTTAATTGGAGGGCCAAGAGATAAGCTAAGCTGCAAATTATGAATCTGCGTCGAAAATTGCACCACATTCAGCATAGGGCAGGAGACGCCTACCCTAATGAATATGTTATTCTCACAGCTCATCACTTGCTGAACTTGTAAATCATTTCCGTGAAAACAATCAAATGGTTTTCAGCGACAAGTGATACAAGGAACTAAACTGGGTTTCAGCTCTACATGGGCCAGAGTGGACTTGAGCAAATGTGTGTATGTGATGTGCCCAACAGGGTAAACTTATTAAGATATACTCCAATCTTCATCAAGTTGCAATTTTGAAACGTTGGCAGTTTTTCTAGCTGATGAAAGGAAACAATTTCCTTCCTGGACCATGGAGTCATGCACACGTTGGGTTAATGCGCAGTTGAACTCCGATGAAGAAAAATAGAAAGTATATGGCATAAAGGGGTCTAGACTTGTGCAATTTTGACATTTAGGGTTACCCAAATGCATGTGTTATGACTTCTGAAGCCAGACAGAAACTCCGATTATTTTTGGTTCTGTACATGATGCAAAATGGATGGATGGATGAATATAATGAAGCAAGTAATTGTCCTGCCTTGGAAATTAAGCTGGTGCCTACAGGTATATGTATGTATTGTTCGGTTGGTCCTGAAAAACAAAAGCTATCTAGCTAGTATGCAATGCAAATTAAGCTGCAGATAGCTTATTGTCTCCTCTCACTATCTCTCTATCACACATGGCAAGCAAGGGTGTCTGAGTGTGTGAATAAAATACTAAACTAATCCAACCACTAAAGTAAATTAATTTTTATTTCGGTTGAGAATCAGGCACCTTCTAGGTCAAGAAAATTGGGCATGACCTTTGCTAATTTTCTTGACCTAGGAGTGCCCCATTTCTCAACCGAAACGGAAATTAATCAACGTTTCAGGAGAAAGGGGTTATTTTAGAAGATCACAAGTAGCAGCAGCATCACTTGACAAATCACAACGAGAAGCAGGAGGACAGTAACATGAGCCTTACATCTCTGACATACTGCTGCAGTTGCAATGCTACTCCAAAACTGAGGCCTTCTTTGGACAAAATGCAGTGGAACTGCACTACTACTAAAATGCATACAGCAGCACTATAACCAAAAAGCTGAAGACCTTATGTAGATAGGATCAGGATGCAGTGAAGAATTCAACCAACACCCCAGCTGGGAAATAGCTAATGACTGCTACAGCATTCTCCCGCACTAGGGTTAAGTTAAGTATGCGGCACTGTGTAGTTCATTAGCACACTACCCTGTGAAAAACTTAGTAGTAGTTCACTATGACACTACAAGCAGAGGACAGAAACATGAGCTTTTTATCTGTTACATACTAGTACTCCAGTTGCAATGACTCCAGAACTGATACCTTGCTTATAGATATAAAAGGCAGCGATTGAAGATAAGCCACAATAGCTAAGGCCTGCCTGCCGCAGGTTTATGTTGCACTAGGATTAGTATGTGACACTAGAAGCAGAAGTTACTACTTAATTATTCTGTGAAAAAACTTACTAGTTCACTCTGACACTACAAGCGGAGGACGGAAACATGAGCTTTATATCTGTTACTTCTTCCCAAGTTGGAATACAACTCCAAATCTGAGGCCTTGTTTACAGAAAATGCAGTGAACTGCACTGCCACTAAAATGCATCAGCGCAACAATGTGACCCGAAAGCCGAGACCTTGTGTAGATGGGATCAGCATGCAGTGAAGAATTCAACCAACACCAGCTGGGCAATAGCTAATGATTTCTACAGGCTTCTGTTGCACTAGGAGTAGATTAAGTAAGCATGCCGCACTGCATAGTTCACCAGCACACTACCCTGTGAAAAACATAGTGCCAGTTCACTATGACACTACAAGCAGAGGATAGAAACGTGAGCTTCTTATCTGCTAGTATTACATAGTAGTAGTCCAGTTACAATGTAACTCCAGAACTGAGACCTTGTTCCGATACAAAATGCAGTGAAATGAACTACCAATAAAATTTACTAGAGCAGCAGTGTATTAACCCAAAAGCCAAGACCTTGTGCAGAGGGAGAGGGGGAGAGGGGGAGAGGAGGGGAGCTCACGGGGGCCGGGGAGTGGGGCGCGGGGAGGATGCCGGGGAGTGGGGCGCGGGTAGGATGTCGGGGACGAGGTCCGGGTGGTGGTGGTGCTCCGGCGACGGTGGTGTGGACGGGGCGGCATCCGGGCGGCGGGGTCGCGTCGAGGCAGCGGGGCAGCATCGAGGTGGCGGGGCAGCGGCGTCGGGGCAGGGTCGAGGCGGCGTCGGGGCGGCGTCGGGGCGGCGGGGTCGCGTCGAGGCGGCGGGGCAGCGTCGAGGTGGCGGGGCAGCAGCGTTGGCTTAGGTTTGGGCGGACGGCGCGGGCTCGAGGGGGAGGAAGGGGAGAGGGAGGCGGCGGGGGCACGTGGGCGGCTGCGGCGCAGTGGGTCAGGGCAGCGGCGACGGCGGCGGTGGATCGAGCTAGGGAGAGGGAACTGGCGAGGGGAAGAGGGAAGGGGGGATCGGGCGAAGGGGGAGAGGGAAGGGGGGATCGGGCACAATACTAATGGCGCACCACCCCTCGGTGCGCCATAAGTACATCCATACTAATGGCGCACCTCACCGTGGTGCGCCATTAGTATTTTTTTATTTCAACTCGAGCCAACAGGTTATGTACCACCAGAACTGATCCACATCAGGTCCCCTCTACTAGTTCGACTGGTCAGCAGCCAGTTCTCACACCAGGAGGTCCTGGGTTCGACTCCCAGGCTCCACAATTTTTTTTAGCATTTAAAAAGCTGTTTGATACTTATTTGTGTTTAAATATGTTCAAACTTGTTTAAATCATAACAGTAATATTTTTTTATAAGACGGTAATAATTTTTTAAAAAATATCATCAAACAGTAATGCCGGTGGAGCGGGGGAGGGTGCGCGGGGTGCGGGGGGTCGGCGGCAGTGGTTGAGTAGGGGAATCGATGGTGCGGGGGGGGGGGGGGGGTCGGCAGCGGCGGCCGATGGACTGGGGGGTGCTCGGCGGCGACGGGGACCGGATCTGGCGAGGTGGGATATTTGATACTTATTTGTGTTTAAATATGTTCAAACTTGTTTAAATCATAACAGTAATATTTTTTTTATAAGACAGTAATAATTTTTTAAAAAATATCATCAAACAGTAATGCCGGTGGAGCGGGGGAGGGTGCGCGGGGTGCGGGGGGTCGGCAGCGGCGGTTGAGTAGGGGAATCGAGGGTGCGGGGGGTCGGCGGCGGCGGCCGGTGGACTGGGGGATGCTCGGCGGCGAGGGGGACCGGATCTGGCGAGGTGGGATAGCGATCGAGATGGAGGGGGATCGAGATCGAGTGTCCATGAAATTTAAAAATATTCATGATAGTTCAAAAAGTACCCATGAAATACAATCGAAAAATGAAGGCTACGATTTAAATACAATCGATCTTATCTAGCTATTTGTTCACAATCTTCTTGCCCTTCTTTTTCGCAGATGGAGTTCTTATGTGGAACAGACGTCCTTTAGGTAGGGTGGTCCTGCTTCTTCTTGTGGTGTATGCTGCTACTTCATCATCGTCGTCATGTTCGATCCTCGGGTCGCCGTACTTGTCGAAGTCTTGCTCATTGACTACTCCATCCATTCCGATGATCTTCCTTTTGCCTCTCCTCACGACAACACGACTGGGCTTTGGCGGGTCGGTAATGAAGAAGCATTGGTCCACTTGGGAAGCCAGTACCCATGGCTCATTTTTCGCGGTGATGTTTGCGCCCGCGGTCTTGGATTTGGCTTCGGGTATAACCATGGTGGTGAAATACCGGTCTTCTTTTATGACGTTCTTGGCCCGTCTGACACGGAACATCGGGACCTTCTCTCCAGCGTAGCTCAGCTCCCAGATCTCCTCGATCCTTCCGTAGTATTTGTCCTTGTCGTTACCGGTGTAGGATTCCATCGTTACCCCGGAGTTCTGATAACCATCGCTCTTCATGTCCTTGGCCTCGGTGTAGAATGTGTAGCCGTTGATATCGTACACCTCATAGGTCATCAGGTTGTGCTCGGCGCCCTGTGACAAGGCGAATATGAGTTGTTCTTCCGCGGAAGAATCCTCATGTAAAGGGTACGACAGAAGCTTCTGCTTGAACCAACGCGTGAAACATGAGTTGTGCTCTTTGAGTATATCTCCGTCCGTCCTCTGTTGGCCTCGGTCATTGTACGTCTTCTTAATAAAGGTTTTGTGCTCTACCACCCAAGGATCGACCACGTCTATGTGTTGTAGCGCGACTAGGTTCGCTCTTTCAAGGTCGGCGAGTCGACCCTCGAAGTCGACATGCATTTCGCGGCGACCCTCACGGTGACCCCATCCAGCGAGCCTGCCGAGGTGCCTGTTGACGGGCAGACCAACGGGGTTCTCGATGCCTAGATAATTCGTGCAGTAGGAGATGCACTCTTCGGTCAGAAAGCCCCTGGCTATGCTTCCTTCTGGACGTGACATGTTGCGAACGTATCCTTTGATGACACCATTCATCCTTTCAAACGGCATCATGCTGTGTAGGAACGTCGGCCCGAGTTGGATGATATCCTCCACTATATTGACCAGCAGATGCACCATAACGTCGAAGAATGCGGGTGGGAAGTACATCTCAAGCTCGCATAGTATCACCACGATCTCTTCCTGTAGCCTTCTGAGTTGCCTCACGCCAATCGACTTCCGAGAGATGACGTCGAAGAAGTTGCATAGGCCAAATAGCGTTTCACGGACGTGCGCGTCCATGATCCCACGGATTGCAACTGGAAGTATCTGCGTCATCAGCACGTGACAGTCGTGAGACTTCATCCCGCTGAACTTCTGCTTCGCTGGGTCTAGGTATCTGCTTATCTTCCCCGCGTAACCGTAAGGAAGTTTTACTCCTAGGAGGCAGGTGAAAAACTGCTCGATCTCCTCCTGACTTAGAGTGAAGCACGCGGGAGGGTAGTCATTTCCGGTCTTCTTGGCCTTTTTGCCTTTGCGACGACTTTCTGTGTCCTGCTTTGCCTCATCATCATCATCATCATCATATAGCGTGAAGCTCCTGCCTAATGCCCATTGATTTCAAGTTTTCCCTTGCTTTCGGCCCATCTTTGGTCCTCTCTGGCATGTTAAGCAGGGTACCAAGCAGACTCTCGCACACGTTCTTCGTGATATGCATGACATCAAGGCTGTGAGGCACACGGTGGATCTTCCAGTACGGCAAGTCCCAGAAAACAGACCTCGTTTTCCATACCTTCAGCAGCGGCTCTGGCGCCTTTCGCTTCTTTCCCGGCTCTGGCGCCTTTTGCTTCTTTCCCGGCAATGGGCAGTCTTTCCAATTTTTTAACAGCTTGTCTATTTCCTCGCCGCTCCTCGTACACGGGCGTTTTCGGGGTTCGGTTTCACCATCGAACAGATCCTTGTGTTTCCTCCACGGGTCATCGTCGCGAAGCCACCTTCGATGTCCCATCAACACGGTTTTCGAAGACCCGTGATCTCTATCTAGCTGGCGATACGTTGTGTCATCCATGCACCTTACGCATCCAGAAAATCCGTGGACTACCTGCCCCGCAAGATATCCGTAACCGAGATAGTCGTGCACCATCGTGAGCAGTGCGGCTCTCATAGGGAAATATTCTTTCTCTGCGGCGTCCCACGTATTGGCTGGCGTTTTCCACAGCGTGTCAAGCTCCTCTTTCAGCAGCCCCAGATATAGATTGATGTCGTTCCCTAGTTGTTTCGGCCCTTCAATTAGCATACTCATGTGAATGTACTTCCTCTTCATGCACAACCAGGGGGGAAGGTTGTACATCCACACAAACACAGGCCAGGTGCTATGTGTGCTTCTCTGGCTGCCAAACGGATTGACTCCATCGGTGCTCGCGCCCAGCACGATGTTCCTTGGATCGTTCCCAAATTCTGGGTATTCGAAGTTCAACGCTTGCCACTGGCTCGCATCCTTAGGGTGACTCAGCATCTTGTCTTTTTTATCTATCTCCGGATCTTCTCGCTTCTTCTCCTCCCTATCCGTGTGCCAACGCAGGAGCTTTGCTACCTTAGGGTCCGCGAAATACCGCTGCAGACGAGGAGTGATCGGAAAGTACCACACCACTTTTCGAGGAGCTTTCTTCCTCTTCTTGCATCGAGTGAAACCGCAGACCGGACATATGGTAGACTCCGCGTGCTCGTCCCGATAAATGATGCAATTGTTCATGCACACATGGTATTTCACGTGCGGTAAATCCAGAGGACACACGATTTTCTTCGCCTCCTCCAAACTGGTCGGGCACTTGTTCCCCTTGGGAAGGCGTTCGTGCCAGAATGACATGTTCTCGTCGAAGCATGCGTCGGTCATTTTGTGTTTTACCTTCATCTCCAGAGCCATGAGCGTTACTTTCAGGCGGGTATCCTCGGGCCTGCATCCTTCATACAATGGAGTAACCGCGTCTAACTCAAGTTGATCCATCTTGGCTTTCTCTCGGGCGGCAGCTCTTGCGTTATCCGTCTGCTTGAGAAGCAGCTCTTGAATATGAGGGTCCTGCACCCAGCCCATCGACGGTCCAGCGTCGTCTGCTCCGCGGGCATCATCATCATGCCCTGCATCTTCTACATGATGACTGTGTACAGCATCACCATCGTGATCATCTCCTGGGGATTCTTCGTCTTCTCGCCCCCTCGAGCCGCGGTGGTTGTCTTGCTGCCCTTCCTCATTTCTTGCCCGGCCCCCATGGACGGCTTCGTAGTCATCTTCATCACCTTGCCACCGATAGCCATACATGAAACCACCCAAGAGCAGGTGGTCCCGCACCTGCCCGGAATCCGGGTCCGCAATAAGGCTATTCAGCTTGCATCTTCGACACGGACATCTTATCTCCGTCTCGTTCTTTTGAAGCATCTCGGCCTTCGTGGACCTCAAAAACCTATTCACGATGCCTTCGGTCATCGTGCGGACCATGGTCGCCTGCGGGGTAGAGCAAAACGATATTTTAGAACCAAGAAAAAATTTGGCATGACTTTCCCTAAAAATAGGACCAAAAAGAATGCTTAATGCCAAAATTCTCGCCGAAACGGAAATGAATCAACATTCCGGCAAAATATTGGCAACTATTGCATTTCAAATACCGGTACACCTCCAAACACAAACACATATGCAACACCACAAACATATGCAACACCACGAACATACATAGATCTAGCTAGGCCATAAAAAGTGCATGTGCACATTGTTGTAGGGAGAACAACATAAATATAGCTTCCCCCCTTACTTACCGAGCAAAACAAGGTAACTTAACCACTTAATTTGAATGAATCTATGGTGGAAATGAGGTGAAAAAGAGGAGGCACCCGAGACAAGGAGGAGGGGGTGGAGAGAATGAAGTGGGGAGAAAGTTGGTGTGGGAGGAGAGGCTGTCCAAAATATCTTGTTGCTGCCCACTTACTAATGGCGCACCATCAACAAATGCGCCATTAGTAATCCAGGTTACTAATGGCGCACCCCCTGGTAGTGCGGCATTAGTAGTTTTGCAAAAAAAAACATACTAATGGCGCACCCTGCCACGGTGCGCCATTACTAGTTTGAACTAGTAATGGCGCACCGTGGCAGGGTGCGCCATTAGTACTTTTGCAAAAAAGGGAATAAAAAAATAATAAAAAAATAACATTAGTGGCGCACTTTCTGGCTGGTGCGCCATTACTAGTTACAACTAGTAATGGCGCACTAACTGCGGATGCGCCATTAGTATGTTTGGACAGGCGCACTAGTTCAAGAAAAAATTGGTACTAATGGCACACCGTGGGCCTGGTGCGCCATTAGTAGTTTCAACACTAATGGCGCATCAGATGGTGGTGCGCCATTAGTATATACTAATGGCGCACCGCTTGTCTGGTGCGCCATTAGTGTCAATACCATCTATAGCCCTTTTTCTAGTAGTGTGAGGGCTGGCTTCTCCGTCTTCCTGTGCGGAATCTTGCTGGAGGGGGTTGTCTTCGGCACTCTCTGGGGTGTTATTGTCTCCGGTGCTGGAATCTCCGTTCTTGCTGTGGCGGGATTTAGAGCGGCGCCGTTGACGCCGGCGCTTGGGCTGTTTCTTGGAGGAATCTTCCTCCGCTGCTTCTTCGCCATTCCCGTCCTTTGGGATGTCCACCATATATATATCTTATGACGAGGTGGTCTTCCAGTGCCCCGTAGGCGCTGGTTCTTGGTCATCTCCGGCATCATCGTCCATACCGTCGATGTCTTCGGAGTCGTAGTCTAGCATGTCGGTTAGGTCGTCGACAGTGGCTACAAAGTGGGTGGTGGGTGGGTCTTGAATTTTTTCGTCGTCCGCGTCCCAACCATCCTGAACACAATTCGGCCAGGGCCCTCCTGATAGCGAGAGATACTTTAGCGAATTCAGGATGTCGCCGAAAGGTGAGTGTTGAAAGATGTCCGCGGCAGTGAACTCCATGATCGGTGCACAATCGGGTTCGATTGGAGGGGGCGCAGGAGGTTCGTAGTCCGGCGAGGAGTCCGGCACCTCGGAGTCACGAGCGTCACAAGGGACAAGGTCATTATTCGGCTCCATCGCCGTAGAGGTTGCAGCCCCCGAGGCGGTGTCCAGCCACCCATCCTTGGTCTGCGCGGTCGGCTCTGAATTAAGGGTCGGAGCGGACTCATGTGCGGCCTCCAGGGCATTGTCCGGCAGCGGAGCTAAATCATGCCCATCGAGACAGTGCGGCGCGATCGGCTGTGGCTCGAATCCATCGAGGATCAAGTCTCCACGGATGTCAGCCGTGAAGTTTAGAGTTCCAAATCTGACCTGATGACCTGGGGCATAGCTTTCGATCTGCTCCAGATGGCCAAGCGAATTGGCCCGCAGTGCAAAGCCGCCGAATACGAAGATCTGTCTGGGGAGAAAAGTCTCACCCTGGACTGCGTCGTTGTTGATGATCGAAGGAGCCATCAAGCCTATCGGTGACGACACAGAGGAACTCTCAATGAAAGCACCAATGTCGGTGTCAAAACCGGCGGATCTCGGGTAGGGGGTCCCGAACAGTGCGTCTAGGCGGATGGTAACAGGAGACAAGGGACACGATGTTTTTACCCAGGTTCGGGCCCTCTCGATGGAGGTAAAACCCTACTCCTGCTTGATTGATATTGATGATATGGGTAGTACAAGAGTGGATCTACCACGAGATCAAGGAGGCTAAACCATAGAAGCTAGCCTATGGTATGATTGTTGTTGTCATTGTTGTCCTACGGACTAAAACCCTCCGGTTTATATAGACATTGAAGAGGGCTAGGGTTACACAGAGTCGGTTACAATGGTAGGAGATCTACATATCTGTATTGCCAAGCTTGCCTTCCATGCCAAGGAAAGTCCCATCCGGACACGGGACGAAGTCTTCAATCTTGTATCTTCATAGTCTTGGAGTCCGGCCGATGATGATAGTTCGGCTATCCGGACACCCCCTAGTCTAACACTCCCTCAGAGGGTGTCACTGGTATGGATCTGCTGGAAGTATTTCTCAGTCGACGCATTCAGCCTCTTCAGGCCCGTGACCATCCCATGTGGTTGTACTCTGGGTCCGACGACACCGCTCGCGTTCATCCAGAGGAAGTGCCGTCCAAGACCGTGGCCATGCGGTTGAAGAGAATTACAAGCAACCAGGACAACCCTAGAGGAGCCAGGTGAGTCATCCCCTTCAATGACAACAATCAGCCTGACAAGGTATGTTCTTTATTCTGACTGTCTTTGCATACACGTTCGGACTGTACTTGATCTCGACCGACTTTTACTCGACTTTTTGTCTTGTAAGTTTTCACTGACATGCATTCGATGCCCAACGGTGAACAAGCTCTTGAGCAGGACCAGGAGGGAGAGGCCAGCGCGGAGGAGAGTGGTGAATGGGAATCTTCGGATGAAGACGAGGAGGAGGAGAGCGAGGAGTCAGACGACGAGGAAGAAGTCAACTCACCGTCGCGCTCCGAACGCCGATCCAAGCAATACCATGACCCGGCGGGCGGGCGCGGAAAGAATGTGGCTCCAAGTGCCCACACACAGAAGCGCACTCGGACGTCGACTCCGGAGCCGACAAAGAAGGTCGCCAAGCAGCCCAAGGTTGCTCCTCCAAAGACTCGGAAGACTTTGCCGCGGATTAAGACGGACGTCCATGCTGCTTCGGCGTGAGTATCTTGCTTGCATTTATCTAGGCCGACTGAAGTTTTTGTTCTGACCAAACGGATCATGTATCTTCCTAGCCCAACCTCTGCTGCAACTGACATGGATATCTACAAAGCTCCAGGAGACGAGGAGACCGACGATGAGGCCACTTCCCGAGCTGGTAAGTCCATTCGACCAGGCTTCGTTTAGTCAAGTGGGTTGTCAGTCGGCTGAATTTCCAATGTTTCTCTCTCTCTTTGCAGTTCCGCGAGAGGTCGTCGTGCTTCCTAATGATGAAGAAGAAGAAGTGCCTCTACAAGAGAGGAGGAGGAGAGGTGGGGGCTCAATCAGGAGAAAGCTGGAAGTTCAAGTCCCTCAGTCAACGTTGGCGCTTGAGGCGGTGGTTGAGCGTTCCGGAGATCCGTTTCGGACCAACGTCACATTTGCCAGCACGTTGTCGATTGATCGTCCATCGGGGTCGATTGCTCCGGTTACTGACGCTCCAGTGCAACTCCACTCGTCTGACCCAGTAGCTGCTTCAGCCGCCTTGGAGCCATCACTCCTCGCTGCATATCAGTCCCCACACAATTCGCCAAGTGCTGCCAGGGAGGCTCTTCACCAGGTGAACCTCGTCATGGAGCGGGTGAAGGTGATGCACGAGGCCAGTCAGGTGGCTTATAACGCCAGCACTGCCCTGCAGACCAATGTTAAGGTCAGCAAACTTCGACTGAACTTTTGAATGCTGTTTTACATCCGATCACCCACTGGGGTGTGCTTCTGTTTAGAGTTTAGGAAATCTTCCACTTCACTCGACTCGTGCTGAGTCTTAGTAATCTGTCCAGACCAGTGGGGGCTGAGGGAGTCCTAGATTAAGGGGTCCTCGGATAGCCGGACTATATACTTTGGCTGGACTGTTGGACTATGAAGATACAAGATTGATGACTCTGTCCCGTGTCCGGATGGGACTCTCCTTTGCGTGGAAGGCAAGCTTGGATATTGGGATATGTAGATTTCCTTCTCTGTATCCAACTCTGTGTAACCCTAGCCCCCTCCGATGTCTATATAAACCGGAGGGTTTAGTCTGTAGGACAACACCACTCATAATCATAGGCTAGCTTCTAGGGTTTAGCCTCTATGATCTCGTGGTAGATCAACTCTTGCAATAATCGTATCATGAAGATCAATCAAGCAGGAAGTAGGGTATTACCTCCATCGAGAGGGCCCGAACCTAGGTAAAACATCGTGTCCCCTGCCTCCTGTTACCATTAGCCTTAGACGCACAGTTAGGGACCCCTACCCGAGATCTGCCGGTTTTGACACCGACATTGGTGCTTTCATTGAGAGTTCCACTGTGCCGTCGGTATAAGGCTTGATGGATCCCTCGATCCTCTTCAACAATGCGGTCCAGGGGGAGGTTTTCCTTCCCAGACAGATCTTCGTATTCGGCGGCTTCATACTGCGGGCCGACTCACTTGGCCAACTAGAGCAGATCGACAGCTACGCCCCTGGCCATCAGGTTAGGTTTGGAAGCTTAAACTATACTGCCGAAATCCACGGAGACTTGATCTTCGACGGATTCGAGCCCATGATAGGTGCGCCGAACGGTCACGACGGACATGACTTCGATCTGCCGTCGGACATTATTCGGGACATCGCACCCGCGTTGGCGCCGGGAATCAATCCCGAGAAGATCGTGCCTTCCGAGGACGGGTGGATGGACCCCTCCACGGAGGCTGCAAACTCATCGGCGTCGGAGCCGAACACTGATCCCACCTCCTGTGAGAGTGGCGTTATCGGACCCCCAGACTCGCCTCCTGCTGCAGGATCCGAACCGCGTGCATCCATGCCTATCGAATCAGATTGGGCACCTGTCATGGAGTTCACTGCCGTGGATATCTTTCACCGCTCACCCCTGGATGACGTGATGAACTCATTAAGGTCTCTGTCCTTGTCAGAAGATTCGTGTCCGAACTATGTCCGGCTCGAATGGGGAGGGGATGACGAAGAAATTCGTTACCCACCTACCACCAACTTCATAGCCACTGTCTATGACTTAACAGGCACGCTCGATTTCGACTTCGAAGACATCAATGGTATTTACGATGATGCAGGAGAAGAGTAGGAACCACCGCCCATTGGGTGATGGACTGCCACCTCATCATACGATATTTACATGGTGGACACACCAAAAGAAGGTGATGGTGACGATACAACGAAGGACAATCCCCTCGATAAGCCACCAAAGCGGTGCCGTAGACGCTGCTCTAAATCCCGCCACCGTAAAAACAGCGACAACAGCGCAAGAAATAATAATACCCCGGTTGATTCCAAAGGAAACGACGACCCCATGGACCCAGCGATGGAGCAGGAGGAGCCAGGGGACGGTGAAAACAGTCCGGAGCCGACGTCAGATAACGCCGATCCCGAGGGTAAAATTCAACAACCTGTCTCCGGAGAGGAGGACAGCCCGGACGATGACGCACTTATCATCCCAGAAAAACTCTTGGAACAAGAGAACCTCCACAGAAGAATTATTGCCACTGCGAGGAGCCTAAAGAAGCAGAAGCAAATTTTTAAGGCCGCGCAGGATACGCTCAACCGTAGGTGGAGCAAAGTGCTCGACACAGAAGAAAAATACGGCGACGATCGCCACACAAAGAGCTATCCAAAGCGCAAGCTACTGCCCGAATTCGATGATGAGGCCTTAGAGCCCACTCAGCCGAAAACTACCGATCGGCCAGACCTACCACCCCGTGGCCGTGACAAGACGGCTAAGGATGCCGCACACAAGTCAGCACACGATTTACGTGAGCTCCTGGACAGAAATTCCGGTATGACCAGATCCATCAACGAATCTGGGAAGCGCGCTCCAGCGCAGGATCAGAACTACCGAAATGATAACATTGATCGAATACCAGCTTGGAATCAGAACAAAGCACAACAACCGTCGATAGCATGCCACAACACAGCCAAATACAGGGGTGCCGCACACCCCTGTGCTTCACCGATGAGGTGCTGGATCATGAATTTCCAGAAGGATTTAAACACGTGAATATAGAGGCATACGACGGAACTACAGACCTTGGGGTGTGGATCGAGGACTTTATCATTCATATCTATATGGCTCGAGGAGACGATCTCCACGCCATCAAATATCTACCCCTCAAATTAAAGGGACCAGCTCGGCACTGGTTGAAAAGCCTTCCCGAAAACTCAACTGGAAGTTGGGAAGAGCTCGACGATGCTTTCAAGGCCAAATTTCAAGGGACCTATGTCCGGCCTTCGGACGCTGACGACCTAAGTCACATAATTCAACAGCCTGGAGAGTCAGCCCGAAAGCTCTAGAATAGGTTTCTCACTAAGAAGAATCAAATAGTCGATTGCCTGGAAGCCGAAGCCTTAGCGGCCTTCAAACACAGTATTCGGGACGAATGGCTTGCCAGACACCTCGGTCAAGAAAAGCCGAGGACAATGGAAACCTTAACAAGCCTTATGACCCGCTTCTACGCAGGCAAGGACAGTTGGCTGGCCCGTAGCGGCACGAGCGACCCAAGCACATCCGAAGTCCGGGATGGCAACGGGAAGCCGCGACGCAACAAAAACAAGCGTCGAAACAATAATGACAGCCCAGAGAATACTACAGTCAATGCCGGATTCAGGGGCTCCGGACCCGGTCACCGGAAGAAGCCATTTAAAGGCAGCAGAGAAGGACCATCCAGCCTAAACAAGATTCTAGACAAATTATGTCAGATTCACGGCACCCCCCAAAAGCCTGCAAACCACACCCACAGAGAGTGTTGGGTTTTCAAACAGGCCGGCAACCAGAATGCCGGACAAAAGGGGAGGGAGACGCCAAGTGAGGATGAGGATGAGCCTCGTCAGCCGAACACTTGAGGACAGAAAAATTCCCACCAGAAGTCAAAACAGTGAATATGATTTACGTAACTCACATTCCAAACATAACGCGCAAACGCGCACTCAGAGACGTATACGCTGTTGAGCCCGTTGCCCCCAAATTCAACCCCTGGTCGGCCTGCCCGATCACCTTCGATCGTAGGGACCACCCGATCGACTAGTGTCCGGCACAGGGGAATGGCCGCCTTGGTGCTCGAACCAATAATTGACGGATACCATCTCACACGAGTCCTCATGGACGGCGGCAGTAGTCTAAACCTGATATATCAGGACACTATCCGCAAAATGGAGATGGACTCTTCAAGGATCAGCCCTAAGTAACACTACCTTTAACGGAGTAATACCAGGCGTTGAGGCCCACTGTACGGGCTCCCTAGTACTAGAAGTTGTATTCGGTTCCCCCGTCAACTTCAGAAGTGAGGAATTAACCTTCGACATCGCTCCATTCCGGAGTGGCTATCACGCACTACTCGGACGAACGACCTTCACTCGTTTTAATGCAGTACCGCATTACGCCTACCTCAAACTTAAGATGCTCGGTCCATGCAGTGTCATCAGTTAGCGGAAACACAGAACATTCCTTACGCGCAGAAGAATATGTGGCGGCTCTAGCAGCCGAACACTGAGCGGTCCCGCCAACCAGGACTAATGGCCGGTCGTCAAGACCACGGACACAGTTAGACGAGTCCGGCGCTCCACCGAATGTAATAGCCCGGTTGGGATTTCCCCACAAAAGATGCTAGGGGCTGCTCACAAAAGGAGCCCATTGTTTGGCTCGACCTTATCAATACAATAGCATATTACATTTTCATTAACGAACACCTCACATGAAGTCTGTCACCTGGGTTTTTTCTTTTACAGGCAACCATCGCGCTACACCCTTCCAGGATATGGCACAACAGAGATAAAGGCGCAGACGTGCAGGAGGGCCCTGCACAAAGGTTTCTCTTTAGATTAAGACCCTACGTAAACCTTTCTAACATCTATTGTTGCTTCTTCCCCCTAGAAACTTTATACAACCGGGGGGGATACTGGCGTCTTCGGCATTTTTGTCACACCAGAACACTGCTCATACCTGGAAACTCAGGGCTCATTGTTAAGGGCGTTATTCAGCCCAGTACACATTATAAAGTCCGAATACCTTAGGGAGTGTTCGACGTCACGAGTTTAGCCTTATATGCATCAGCTCTGAATCCTGTCTTTGGTCAAATGTTGGGTTTGCTCGACTCCCGTGTTTTGCTACCTTACGTTCCGTTCTATCGGCTAAGGCGGCACCGGGAGAACTACTGCAATTGTGCCCCGGTTCACCTGGATGAGCACCTCAGTAGAGAAAGCCAAAAACTGACTATCATGATACAACGCGAGACTGGTCAACCACTCGATGACCCTGCAAAATACTCATGATTCCTCCACATTAATGAAGGACCGGTTTTCCGCTCACGTAACTTATGCACACCATATCCGGCTGAATGCGAAAGTACCAGGGGCTATATAGTAGCCCCACCGTCAAACTCCTATGGCTAAGTGAAAGTGTTAAAGCTATATAGTCAGATTTCCTGGTTCGCCACGCTATCACCTCCTTAACGGACCAAGACGTTGGATCAAGTGTGACTACGCGCTTTCCCGAACACCCCCGCATTATATGTGTGGGGGCTGAAGCCGACGACTGCAAACTTTCAGGAGACATATATATATATACATAAACGGCCGCACAGGAGGCATTACAATACTTTCAGGCAAAAGTATAAAAACAACCTTTACATTTGAAATGGCATTGTCTTTACAATCGCGATACATGTCATTCGAACATGGCACTCTTCGAGCACTGAGCCTCTATTAAACGAGCGTATTCTAAGACTTCTTCGAAATAGTTCTCGGCCGGGTCCTGGCCGTCCGCCGCACTCCGGGTTGCAATAGCCGTGGCTTCCATCCTAGCCCACTATGTTTTAACACGGGCAAGATCCATCCGCGCACCCTTTATGCACGCCTGATACGTCTCCAACGTATCTATAATTTTTGATTGTTCCATGCTATTATATTACCCCTTTTGGATGTTTATGGGATTTATTTTACACATTTATATCATTTTTGGGACTAACCTACTAACCGGAGGCCCAGCCCATATTGCTGTTTTTTTGCCTATTTGAGTATTTCGAAGAAAAGGAATATCAAACAGAGTCCAAACGGAAAGAAACCTTCGGGAGCGTTATTTTTGGAACAAATCTTATCCGGAGAGCTTGGATTGCAAGTCAGGAAGCTCCCGAGGGCCCCACGAGAAAGGGGGTCGTGCCCCCCTGTAGGGCGCGCCCCCTGTATATATACCTACGGGCGGCCACCGACGTACTTCTTCCTCCTATATATACCTACGTACCCTGAAAACATCTACAGGCACCACGAAACACAATTTTCACCGCCGTAACCTTCTGTATCCGCGATATCCCATCTTGGAGCCTTCGCCGGCACTCTGCCGGAGGGGGAATCAACCATGGAGGGCCTCTACATCAACATCCTTGCCCCTCCGATGAGTTGTGAGTAGTTTACCACAGACCTATGGGTCCATAGTTATTAGCTAGATGGCTTCTTCTCTCTTTTTGGATCTCAATACAATGTTCTCCCCCTCTCTTGTGGAGATCTATTTGATGTAAACTATTTTTACGGTGTGTTTGTCGAGATCCGTTGAATTGTGGGTTTATGATCAAGTTTATCTATGAATAATATTTGAATCTTCTCTGAATTCTTTTATGTATGATTGAGTTATCTTTGCGAGTCTCTTCGAATTATCAGTTTGGTCTGGCCTACTATATTAGTTTTTCTTGCCATGGGAGAAGTGCTTAGCTTTGGGTTCAATCTTGCGGTGTTCTTACCCAGTGACAGAAAGGGTTGCAAGACACGTATTGTATTGTTGCCATCGAGGATAACATGATGGGATTTATATCATATTGCATGTGTTTATCTCTCTACATCATGTCATCTTGCTTAAAGCGTTACTCTGTTCTTATGAACTTAATACTCTAGATGCAGGCAAGAGTCGGTTGATGTGTGGAGTAATAGTAGTAGGTGCAGGCAGGAGTCGGTCTACTTGTTATGGACGTGATGCCTATATATATGATCATGCCTAGATAATCTCATAACTATGCGCTTTTCTATCAATTGCTCGATAGTAATTTGTTCACCGACCGTAATACTTATGCTATCTTGAGAGAAGCCAACAGTGAAACCTATGGCCCCCGGGTCTATCTCTTATCATATTTTCTTTCAATCTACTTTATTTGCATCTTTACTTTTTCATCTATCTTATAAAATACCAAATATATATTTATCTTATCATACTATCTTTATTAGATCCCACTTTCGCAAGTGGTCGTGAAGGGATTGACAACCCCTTTATTGCGTTGGTTGCGAGTTCTCAGTTTGTTTGTGTAGGTGCGTGGGACTTTTGAAAAGCCTCCTACTGGATTGATACCTTGGTTCTCAAAACTAAGGGAAATACTTACGCTACACTTTGCTGCATCACCCTCTCCTCTTCGAGGAAAACCAACGCAAGCTCAAGACGTAGCAAGAAGGATTTCTGGCACCGTTGTCGGGGAGGTCTTCGCTCAAGTCAAGACATACCAAGTACCCATCACAAACCCATCTCCCTCGCATTTACATTATTTGCCATTTGCCTCTCGTTTTCCTCTCCCCCACCTCACCCTTGCCGTTTTATTCGCCCTCTCTTTCCAAATCTCCTCCTCTCTTTTCCGCTTGCCATTTTTCTGTTTGCTTGTGTGTTGGATTACTTGTTGCCATGGCGCAAGATAATACCAAATTGTGTGACTTCTCGAATACCAATAATGATGATTTCCTTAGTACTCCGATTGCTCCTTTTAATGATGTTGAGTCTTGTGAAATCAATACCGCTTTGCTGAATCTTGTTATGAAAGATCAATTTTCCAGCCTTCCTAGCAAAGTGCCGCTACTCATCTAAACAATTTTGTGGATTTGTGTGATATGCAAAAGAAGAAAGATACGGATAACAATATTGTCAAATTGAAGTTATTTCCGTTTTCACTTAGAGATCATGCTAAAGTTTGGTTTTCGTCTTTGCCTAAAAATATTATTGATTCTTGGAACAAGTGCAAATATGCTTTTATCTCTAAGTATTTTCCTCCCGCTAAGATCATCACTCTTAGGAACGATATTATGAATTTTAAACAACTTGATCATGAGCATGTTGCCCAATCTTGGGAAAGAATGAAATTGATCCTTCGCAATTGCCCTACTCATGGTTTGAATTTATGGATGATCATACAAAAATTTTATGCTGGTTTGAACTTTGCTTCTAGAAATCACTTATATTTGGTGGCGGGAGGCACGTTTATGGAAATCACATTAGGATATGCTACAAAATTGCTTGATAATAATATGGCTAATTATTCTCAATGGCACACCGAAAGATCTTCTTGTAAAAAAGTGCATGCTGTAGAAGAAATTAATGTTTTGAGTGGAAAGATGGATAAACTTATGAAGATGTTTGCTACTAAAACTACTCCTCTTGATCCCAATGATATGCCTTTGTCTTCTTGGATTGAGAATAATAATGAATCTATGGATGTGAATTTTGTTGGTAGGAATAGTTTTGGAAATAACGCTTATAGAGGAAATTTTAATTCAAGACCATTCCCTAGTAATTCCTCTAACAATTATGGAAATTCCTACAATAATTCTTATGGTAATTTTAATAAGATGCCCTCGGATTTTGAGAATAGTGTGAAAGAATTTATTGTTTCTCAAAAGAATTTTAATGCTTTGCTTGAAGAAAAATTGCTCAAAGTTGATGATTTGGATAGGAACGTTGATAGACTTTCGCTTGATGTTAATTCTCTTAAACTTGGATCTTCTTCTCCTAAGCATTTTATCAATGAGTCTCTCAAAGTAATGAGAATTTCCATTGACGAGTGCAAGGAAAGAACCGCTAGATTGCGTGCTAAAAAAGAAAGCTTTATAAAAGCGTGTTCTTCTAGTCTTCATGAAAATAATGATGAGGATCTTAAAATTATTGATGCGTCTCGGATTAGATATATGTTTTTCAATATGAATTTTGATGATTATGCGAGTGATGATGAATCAACTTTGCCTAGAAGGCGTCCCAAAATTCAGAGTCTTTAGATCTGGATGTTAAATTTGGTAAAAGTGAGATTGGAGAATCCTCAACTTCTAATAATGTTGAACCCACTATCTCGGATTTCAAGGAATTTGATTATGACAATTGTTCTTTAAAAGGGTGTATTTCCTTGTTGCAATCCGTTGTTAATTCTCCCCATGCTTATAGTCAAAACAAAGCTTTTACCCAGCATATTGTTGATGCCTTGATGCAATCTTCTGATGATAAACTTAATTTGGAAGTTTCTATACCTAGAAAACTTAATGATGAGTGGGAACCTACTATAAAGATTAAAATTAAAGATTATGAGTGTTTTGCTTTGTGTGATTTGGGTGCGAGTGTTTCGACGATTCCGAAAACTTTATCTGATATTCTAGGCTTCCATGATCTTGATGATTGCTCTTTGAATTTGCACCTTGCGGATTCCACCATTAAAAAGCCTATGGGAAGGATCAATGATGTCCTTATTTTTGCAAATAGAAATTTGGTGCCCATAGATTTTATCGTTCTTGCCCTATTATTCTTGGTAGACCTTTCATTAGAACGATTGGTGCGATTATTGATATGAAGGAAGGGAATATTAGATTCCAATTTCCATTAAAGAAAAGAATGGAGAACTTTCCAAGAAAGAAAGTCAAATTACCTTATGAATCTATTATGCGTGCTACTTATGAATTTAGTGCCAAAGATGGCACTCGTTAAATCTATCTTTCTTTTTATGCCTAGCTAGGGGCGTTAAACGATAGCGCTAGTTGGGAGGCAACCCAATTTTTCTTTATGTTTTTTGTTTTTGCTCCTGTTTAGTAATAAATCTTGCATCTACCTTCTGGTTAGATGTGTTTTTATCTTTTAATTAGTGTTTGTGCCAAGTAGAACCTATAGGATAACCTACGATGATAGTTGATTTGATTCTGCTGAAAAACAGAAACTTTGCGCGCACAAATATAATTTTGTTAAATCGCAGGAACGTGCTTTTGCGTTGATTGTTTTTGATTCTGTTAAATAGACAAATTGTCCAGGACTTCCTATTTTGGTAGGATTTTTAGAGTTCCAGAAGTTTGCGTTAGTTACAGATTGCTACAGACTGTTCTGTTTTTGACAGATTCTGTTTTTCGTGTGTTGTTTGCTTATTTCAATGCATCTATGGCTAGTAAATTAGTTTATAAACCATAAAGAAGTTGGAATACAGTAGGTTTAACACCAAAATAAATAAAGAATGATTTCATGGCAGTACCTTATGTGGTGGTTTTGTTTTCTTTCAATAACGGAGCTTATAATATTTCCTGTTGAGTTTTGTGTTGTGAAGTTTTCAAGTTTTGGGTAAAGCTTTTATGGACTATGGAATAAGGAGTGGAAAGAGCCTAAGCTTGGGGATTCTTATGGCACCCCAAGATATTCAAGTATAGCCAAAAGCCTAAGCTTGGGGATGCCCCGGGAAGGCATCCCCTCTTTCGTCTTCGTTCATTGGTAACTTTACTTGGAGCTATATTTTTATTCGCCACATGATATGTGTTTTGCTTGGAGCGTCGTGTATTATATTAGTCTTTGCTTTTTAGTTTACCACAATCATCCTTGCTGTACACACCTTTTGGGAGAAGCCTATTTGATTAGAATTTGCTAGAATACTCTATGTGCTTCACTTATATCTTTTGAGCTTGATAGTTTTGGCTCTAGTGCTTCATTTATATCTTTTAGAGCACGGTGGTGTCTTAATTTTGAAGAAATTGATAGTCTCTCATGCTTCACTTATATTATTTTGAGTGTCTTTTAGAACAGCATGGTATTTTCTATGATCATAAAGTTGGTCCTAGAATGATGAGCATCCAAGTTGAGTATAATAAAAACTAACATAGAAAGTGAATTGAATGCTATGATCAATTTGATGCTTGATAATTGTTTTGAGATCTGGAGGTAGTGATATTAAAGTCATGCTAGTTGGGTGATTATGAATTTATTGATTGTCTTCCTTATGAGTGGCGGTCGGGGACGAGCGATGGTCTTTTCCTACCAATCTATCCCCCTAGGAGCATGCACGTAGTACTTTGGTTTTTGATGACTTCTAAATTTTTGCAACAAGTATATGAGTTCTTTTGATTAATGTTGAGTCCATGGATTATACGCACTCTTTCACCCTTCCACCATTGCTAGCCTCTCTTGTACCGCGCAACTTTCGCCGGTACCATACACCTACCATACTCCTTCCTCAAAACAGCCAACATACCTACCTATTATGGCATTTCGATAGCCAGTCCGAGATATATTGCCATGCAACGTTCCACCGTTCCGTTCATATGACACACATTACTTTTGTCATATTGCTCTTTGCATGATCATGTAGTTGACATTGTATTTGTGGCAAGGCCACCTTCATACTTTTCATACATGTCGCTCTTGATTCATTTCATATCCCGGTACACCGCCGGAGGCATTCATATAGAGTCATATCTTGTTCTAGCTTTGAGTTGTAAATCCATAAAAGTGTGATGATGTTCATTATTACAGCATTGTCCTAGTGAGGAAAGGATGATGAAGACTATGATTCCCCCACAAGTCGGGATGAGACTTCGGACTTTACAAAAAGAAAAGAGAAAAAAAAAAGAGAAAGGCCAAAAAAAGGAAGAAGGCCAAAGAAAAAAAAGAAGAAAAGAAAAAAGAAAAAAAAGAAAATAAGAGAAAAAGAGAGAAGGGACAATGCTACTATCTCTTTTTCCACACTTGTGCTTCAAAATAGCACCATGATCTTCATGTTAGAGATTCTCATATGTTGTCACTTCTATATACTAGTGGGAATTTTTCATTATAGAACTTGGCTTGTATATTCCAATGATGGGCTTCCTCAAAGTGCCCTAGGTCTTCGTGAGCAAGCAAGTTGGATGCAGCCCACTTAGTTTCTTTTGTTGAGCTTTCATATATTTATAGCTCTAGTGCATCCGTTGCATGGCAATCCCTACTCACTCACATTCATATCTATTAATGGGCATCTCCATAGCCCGTTGATACGCCTAGTTGATGTGAGACTATCTTCTCCTTTTTGTCTTCTCCACAACAACCATTCTATTCCACATATAGTGCTATGTCCATGGCTCATGCTCATGTATTGCGTGAAAGTTGAAAAAGTTTGAGATTATTAAAGTATGAAACAATTTCTTGTCTTGTCATCGGGGTTGTGCATGATTAAATACTTTGTGTGATGAAGATAGAGAAACAGCCAGACTATATGATTTTGTAGGGATAACTTTCTTTAGCCATGTTATTTTGAGAAGACATGATTACTTTGATTAGTATGCTTGAAATATTACTATTTCTTATGTCAATATGAACTTTTATTTTGTATTCATTTGGATCTGAACATTCTTGCCACAATAAAGAAAACTACATTATGAATTATGCTAGGTAGCATTCCACATCAAAATTTTCTTTTTACCATTTACCTACTCGAGGACGAGCAGGAATTAAGCTTGGGGATGCTTGATACGTCTCCAACATATCTATAATTTTTGATTGTTCCATGCTATTATATTACCCCTTTTGGATGTTTATGGGCTTTATTTTACACATTTATATCATTTTTGGGACTAACCTACTAACCGGCGGCCCAGCCCATATTGCTGTTTTTTTGCCTATTTCAGTATTTCGAAGAAAAGGAATATCAAACGGAGTCCAAACGGAAATAAACATTCGGGAGCGTTATTTTTGGAACAAATCTGATCCGGAGAGCTTGGATTGCAAGTCAAGAAACTCCCTAGGGCCCCATGAGATAGGGGTGCCCCACCTTGTAGGGCGTGCCCCCTGTCTCGTGGGCCCCTCGGGTGGCCACCGACGTACTTCTTCCTCCTATATATACCTACGTACCCCAAAAACATCCAAGAGCACCATGAAACATAATTTCCACCGCTGTAACCTTCTGTATCCGCGAGATCCCGTATTGGAGCCTTCGCCGGCACTCTGCCAGAGGGGGAATCAACCACGGAGGGCCTCTACATCAACATCCTTGCCCCTCCGATGAGTTGTGAGTAGTTTACCATAGACCTACGGGTCCATAGTTATTAGCTAGATGGCTTCTTCTCTCTTTTTGGATCTCAATACAATGTTCTCCCCCTCTCTTGTGGAGATCTATTCGATGTAAACTCTTTGCGGTGTGTTTGTCGAGATCCGATGAATTGTGGGTTTATGATGAAGTTTATCTATGAATAATATTTGAATCTTCTCTGAATTCTTTTATGTATGATTGAGTTATCTTTGCAATTTTCTTCGAATTATCAGTTTGGTTTGGCCTACTAGATTGGTTTTTCTTGCCATGGGAGATGTGCTTAGCTTTGGGTTCAATCTTGCGGTATTCTTACCCAGTGACAGAAAGGGTTGCAAGACACGTATTTTATTGTTGCCATCGAGGATAACAAGATGGGGTTTATATCATATTGCATGTGTTTATCTCTCTACATCATGTCATCTTGCTTAAAGCGTTACTCTGTTCTTATGAACTTAATACTCTAGATGCAGGCAGGAGTCGGTCGATGTGTGGAGTAATAGTAGTAGATGCAGGCAGGTGTCGATCTACTTGTTATGGACGTGATGCCTATATACATGATCATGCCTAGATAATCTCATAACTATGCGCTTTTCTATCAATTGCTCAACAGTAATTTGTTCACCAACCGTAATACTTATGCTATCTTGAGAGAAGCCACTAGTGAAACCCATGGCCCCCGGGTCTATCTCTTATCATATTTTCTTTCAATCTACTTTATTTGCATCTTTACTTTTTGCATCTATCTTATAAAATACCAAAAATATATTTATCTTATCTTACTATCTTTATTAGATTTCACTTTCGCAAGTGGCCGTGAAGGGATTGACAACCCCTTTATTGCGTTGGTTGCGAGTTCACAGTTTGTTTGTGTAGGTGCGTGGGACTTTTGCGAAGCCTCCTACTGGATTGATACCTTGGTTCTCAAAACCAAGGGAAATACTTATGCTACACTTTGCTGCATCACCCTCTCCTCTACGAGGAAAACCAACGCAAGCTCAAGACGTAGCAACGCCGACCTCTTTACAATGTCGATATGCGACACAACACCGAGGAATTGTTGCACTAATCCAAAATAATTGTCCGGCCTTGGCCCTTGTGGCCATAGATGATCCACGCCAGACCTCATAGCAAGCCCAGACAACCTGTGGAGTTCAGCCCATGCAGCCATCTTTTCATTTATTGGCAGTGGACGCGTCGGGGTATTGAACTGCGACTAGAATAACCTCTCAGTCTTATGGTCCTTCCGATCTTTGTAAAACTCGGATGCATCAGCATCGCTCTTTGCCAGGTCCGCATATGCATCCGCCGCACTCTACAAATGATCTAGAGGGGCATACTTCGGATCTCCGAATTTCATCCGCAACAGATAGGGCTTTCCAGCCACGATATCTCCGGCTTCACAAAGCTCCTCCTTCATCCCTCATTTTAGAGCGGGTTTCCTTGGCTGCCTCTAGGGCCTTCTTCAGGTCAGCTGCTTTTGCTTGATTTTCCTTTTCAAGGAGCTCGCGGCGGTTGGCGGCATCTTCTAGCTCGGTAGCCATCTGAGCCATCTTTTCTTCGCTCCGACGACGAGCAGCCTGTTCAGCTTTTAACTCCTCGACCGCCTTCAGAGTGGCCGCATCACTTATTCGGGATTGCTCCTTGGCTCGGGCAAGCTCCGCCCGAAGGGTCTCCACGGCAGCAGCTCCATCTGCAGAAAATAACATATTACAAATACTAGCATCATGCTCCTCTTAAAGATTTGCCGACAAGCCGAATATACATACCTTGTGCCACATTAAGCCGCTTGTTAACAAGCGTGATGTCGGCATCAGCCACGTCTAGCTGCCACTTTAGTTCGTCAAAATCAGCAGGTCGATCGGCCGCCGAACCATCGGCCACCTGCACATAAAGCAGCGCGATTATTAACAGAGATTATGATCCTCTATCTGCCACATTGATGGCAACCAGAGTCTCAGGGGATACTATCTATATAGAGCTCACTTAGCATGTGCGGCAACATCAAAATTGCACTTGTTGCGTACCTCAAATCCTCTGAGTAGACTCGTAAAAGCTTCATTCAAACCGCTTTTCGCAGATTAAATCCTCTCAAGTACCGTGCCCATTAGATCACGATGCGTCTCGGAGATGGCCGCTCGCTCCAGAAGGCCCATTAGTGTGTCCAGATGTGCGCCGGACAATCTCGGACTCCTCCTAAAGCTCTCCTTGGGAGCCAGATATTGCAGACTCCGGGCGGCCGAAGTGTCAACTTGTAGCCTTGGTGGATCCGGAGAAATCCTCCATGACGACACTTCGGGGTCGTCCGCCCCATGTGGCGGGGAGGGATAGGGAGGCGACTCGCTCTCCATCATCTTCGGAGGAAGATCCCCCGAGGACGAATTCTGTGGAGAAGGGCTACGAGCCGGACTGCAACAAATATGTTTCGGTCATTATTCTCAGAGACAAAACAGGATATGTTTATCAAAGTACTCTTTCACTTACTGTTCGGTGGAGGACCGGTCCCCTTGTGAGGTCTTCCCCCCTCGTTTAGAAGCCTCTGTTTCAAAATCTTTGGAGGCGGCCCTTTTCTTACCTTGGGGAGCGGGGATTTTAGATTCCCCTCCACGACTATCCTCCTTCACGGAGGCATCTACTCCGCCAATCTGGATGTGTAAAAAATAAGGCCCATTTGTGGCTTCTCTATTCCTCCCCTCATCCTCGCCTCATGGCACCTGATACGGTGCACGATCAAGCATCCTGGTCAACAAAGGATTCGGCGAGCCTTCAGGAAGAGGGGCCGGACACCTGATCCTCTCCGCCTTTTTCAGCCAGTCCTGGCAGGGAACATTTCTTAGAATTATGTTATAATAAATATAAAGGATAGTGTATTCGGCAACAGAAGTATTTACCAGGGTATCCGGACGGTTGCAATTGAGACCCGCGTCCTCGGTGGTGTCCGGACACTTTATTCGTGATTCGAAGAATAACTCGTACATCTCTTTGAGCGTCAGGCCAAAGAATTGTTGGATGGTTCGTGGTCCTTCCGGGTTGAACTCCCACATACGGAGTGGACGACGTTGGCAGGGAAGGACTCGACGGACCAACATCACTTGCATTATCTTGACAAGATTTATATCCCTCTTGAGAAGGTCTCGGATGCGGCTCTGCAATGTCGGCACGTCATTTGCCGGCCCCAAGTCCAGCCCTTTGTTGACCCATGATGCCAGTTGTGGTGGAGGGCCCGGGCGGAACGCTGGAGCAGCCACCCGTTGCCATAAATCAATGGTCTCCATGAAAGAACCCTTTGGCCATGGGGCGCCGGCTCCTTTGCTTATTATAGCGCCTCCGCACTCCACGTGACGCACGTCGATCACCCTCGGCCTCACATTGAAGGTCTTGAGCTATAGGCCAAAGTGGGGGGCGATGCGGAGGAAGGCTTCACACACGAGGATAAACGACGAGATGTGAAGAACGGAATCCGGAGCTAGATCATGGAAATCTAGTCCATAATAGAACATGAGCCCTCTCATGAAGGGACCAACGCTAAAACCTAGCCCTTGGAGAAAGTGGGAGATAAATAAAACACTCTCGTTAGGATCAGGATTGGGCACGACCTGCCCTGGAGCAGGTAGCATGTGCGGAATCTCGGCGGTGAGATACCTGGCCTCCCTAAGCTTCCGTATGTCCTCCTCTGTGACGGAGGAGGCCATCCACCAGCCTTGATTGGATCCGGACATGGTCGAAAGAACAAGGTGCTTTAGCTTGAGCCTTGGGTGTTGGAACTCGAGGTAGGGGAGGGGAAGGATTGAGCGTGGAAAGAAAAGACAGGCCTTGGCCCCTTTATAAAGAGGACGAATATCAAGCGTCCCCCGCATGACCGTTTAGGATTTGCCTAAAATCGAAGAGTCATATTAAACAAACATGGTTAGATTACCCACGCAATCCCGTGATAAGGGGGACACGATCTCTACTTTGACAAGACGTGCAAGTAATACCACCTCGCAGCGCATGTAGTGGCTAGTTATGAAAATGGTTCTAATAAAGGCCGAACCGTGGCATCATGAAAAGCTGTCAGCAGATTAGATTTGTGGAATATTATACTATCTACGGTGGAACTTGTTTTGTAGAGCCGGACACGGTCCTTGTGTTCTAAAACTTCTATGAAATATTCGGAGAAGGAACCCGCCTTGCAATGTCAAAGACAATATGCGTGCCGGACTCATCGTCATTGAAGCCTCGTTCAGGGGCTACTGAGGGAGTCCTGGATTAAGGGGTCCTCGGACAGCCGGACTATATACTTTGGCCGGACTGTTGGACTATGAAGATACAAGATTGAAGACTTCGTCCCATGTCTGGATGGGACTCTCCTTTGCGTGGAAGGCAAGCTTGGATATTCGGATATGTAGATTTCCTTCTCTGTAACCGACTCTGTGTAACCCTAGCCCCCTCCGGTGTCTATATAAACCAGAGGGTTTAGTCCGTAGGACAACAACAATCATAATCATAGGCTAGTTTCTAGGGTTTAGCCTCTACGATCTCGTGGTAGATCTACTCTTGTAATACTCGTATCATCAAGATCAATCGAGCAGGAAGTAGCGTATTACCTCCATCTTGAGGGCCCGAACCTGGGTAAAACATCGTGTCCCCTGCCTCCTGTTACCATTAGCCTTAGACGCATAGTTCAGGACCCCCTACCCGAGATCTACTGGTTTTGACACCGACAGGGGCACGCCGAGTGCACCCACTGGGTGTAGTCCCCGAGACCACGGTCGACTGCTGGCAGTCGGCTGAGGTCTTAGAATCTTCTCTTTTTTTGACTCATGTTGGGCAGACCATGCTGAGTGTTGATCTAAATTAGTGGGGGCATGCTAAGTGCACCCACTGGGTGTAGTCCCCGAGACTAGTGTTGAATATTTGATTCGGCAGTAGTCTTAGAGTAACTTTTCACTGTCATTGTTTCTTATTTCTGTCGACTGACATATCTCTCTCGTTGACTGCAGAGGTCTTGTGATCTTGGAGCTCGGATTTCCGAGTTAAAGAAGAAGCATATCAGCGTTGAACTTGATCTTGAACTCGTAAAGAAGAACCTCAAGACTGCTGATGTCTACTACACAACCTTCTTCTTGTAGACGTTGTTGGGCCTGCAAGTGCACAGGTTTGTAGGACAGTAGCAAATTTCCTTCAAGTGGATGATCTAAGGTTTATCAATCCATAGGGGGCGTAGGATGAAGATGGTCTCTCTCAAACAACCCTGCAACCAAATAACAAAAAGTATCTTGTGTCCCCAACACACCCAATACAATGGTAAATTGTATAGGTGCACTAGTTCGGCGAAGAGATGGTGATACAAATGCAATATGGATAGTAGATAAAGGTATTTGTAATCTGAAATAATAAAAACAGCAAGGTAACTAATGATAAAAGTGAGTGTAAACGGTATTGCAATGATAGGAAACAAGGCCTAGGGTTCATACTTTCACTAGTGCAAGTTCTCTCAACAATAATCACGTAGATGGATCATATAACAAGCCCTCAACATGCAACAAAGAGTCACTCTGAAGCAACTAATAGCGGAGAACAAACATAGAGATTATGGTAGGGTACGAAACCACCTCAAAGTTATTCTTTCGGATCAATCTATAGAAGAGTTTGTACTACAATAACACCTTAAGAGAAAAATCAACCAAAACCCTAATGTCACCTAGATACTCCATTGTCACCTCAAGTATCTGTGGGCATGATTATATGATATGCATCACACAATCTCAGATTCATCCAACCAACATAAAAGTACTTCAAAGAGTGCCCCAAAGTTTCTATCGAAGAGTCAAGAACGTGTGCCAACCCCTATGCATAGGTTCCCAATGTCACGAAACCCGCAAGTTGATCACCAAAACATACATCAAGTGGCACATGATATCCCATTGTCACCATAGATAATCACAGCAAGACATACATCAAGTGTTCTCATAAAAGACTCAATCCGATAAGATAACTTCAAAGGGGAAACTCAATTCATCACAAGAGAGTAGAGGGGGAGAAACATCATAAGATCCAACTACAATAGCAAAGCTCGGGATACATCAAGATCGTGCCATAGAGGGAACACGAGAGAGAGAGAGAGAGAGAGAGAGAGAGAGAGAGAGAGAGAGAGAGATCAAACACATAGCTACTGGTACATACCCTCAGCCCCGAGGGTGAACTACTCCCTCCTCGTCATGGACAGGCTGGAATGATGAAGATGGCCACCGGTGATGGGATCCCCCTCCGGCAGGGTGCCGGAATAGGGTCCCGATTGGTTTTTGGTGGCTACAAAGGCTTGCGGCGGCGGAACTCCCAATCTATCTTCTGGTCTGGAAGTTTTAGGATACAAGAGTATATATGGGTGCAGGGGGTACGTCGGAGGAGCTACAGGAGCCCCACGAGGTAGGGTGGCGCGCCCGGGGGGGGGGGGGGGGGGTGGGCGCGCCTCCCACCCTCGTGGGCAGCCCATATCTCGCCTGACATGCACTCCAAGTTCCCTGGGTTGCTTTCCTTCCAAAAATAACTTCTCCAGTTGATTTCGTTCCGTTTTGACTCCATCTGATATTCCTTTTCCTCGAAACACTGAAATAGGCATAAAACAGCAACTCTGGGCTGCGCCTCCGGTTAATAGGTTAGTCCCAAAAATAATATAAAAGTGGATAATAAAGCCCAATAGTGCCCAAAACAGTAGATAATATAGCATGGAGCAATAAAAAATTATAGATACGTTGGAGACGTATCAAGCATCCCCAAGCTTAATTCCTGCTCGTCCTCGAGTAGGTAAATGATAAAAAAGAATTTTTGAGGCGGAGTGCTACTTGGCATAATTTCAATGTAATTCTTCTTACTTGTGATATGAATATTCAGATCCAAAAGATTCAAGACAAAAATTCATATTGACATAAAAATAATAATACTTCAAGCATACTAATAAAGCAATCATGTCTTCTCAAAATAACATGGCAAAAGAAAGTTCATCCCTACAAAATCATATAGTTAGGCTATGCTTCATTTTCGTCACACAAAGATGTTCCCAACTTCTATACCCCCGATGACAAGCCAAGCAATTGTTTCATACTTAAATAATCTCAAACTTTTTCAACCTTCACGCAATACATGAGCGCGAGCCATGGATATAGCACTATGGGTGGAATAGAATATGGTGATGGGGATTGTGTGGAGAAGACAAAAAAGGAGAAAGTCTCACATTGACAAGGATAATCAACGGGCTATGGAGATGCCCATTAATTGATGTCAACATGAGGAGTAGGGATTGCCATGCAACGGATGCACTAGAGCTATGAATGCTCAACAAAAGAAAACTAGTGGGTGTGCATCCAACTCGCTTGCCCATGAAGACCTAGGGCATTTGAGGAAGCCCATCGTACGCATATACAAGCCAAATTCTATAACGAAAAATTCCCACTAGTATAAAAAGACAACTTATGAGACTCACTACATGAAGAACAAGGTACTACTTTGAAGCACAATATATGAGACTCACTACATGAAGGACAAGGTGCTACTTTGAAGCACAAGTGTGGAAAAGAGATAGTAGCATTGCCCTTTTTATTTTCTCTTTTTTTGGGCCTTTCTTTTTTTCTTTTGGCCTTTCTGGGCAATGCTCTAATAATGATGATCATCACACTATCATTGATTACAACATATGAATTACAACTCGAAGCTAGAAAGATATGACTCTATATGAATGCCTCCAGCGGTGTACCAGGATGGTGCAATGAATCAAGAGTGACATGTATGAAAAGTAATGCATGGTGGCTTTGCCACAAATACGATGTCAACTACATGATCATGCAATGGCAATATGACAAAAGTAACGTATGTCATGAATATGGTGATGGAAGTTGCATGGCAATATATCTCGGAATGGCTATGGAAATGCCATAATAGGTAGGTATGGTGGCTGTTTTGAGGAAGATATAAGGAGGTTTATGTGTGATAGAGCGTATCGTATCACGGGGTTTGGATGCACCGGCGAAGTTTGCACCAACTCTCGAGGTGAGAAAGGGCAATGCACGGTACCGAAGAGGCTTGCAAAGGAGAAAAGGTAAAAGCGCGTATAATCTATAGACTCAACATTAGTGAAAAGAACTCATATACTTATTGCAAAAATTTAGAAGTAATCAAAAATCAAGTACTACGCGCATGCTCCTATGGGGATAGATTGGTAGGAAAAGACCATCGCTCGTCCCCGACCGCCACTCATAAGGATGCACAAGCCAGGTACACTTCATGTTTCAAATTTGTTACACAACTTTAACCATACGTGCATGCTACGGGACTTGCAAACTTCAACACAAGCATTTCTCAAATTCACAATTACTCAACTAGCACGACTTTGATATTCCATATCTCAAAACAATTATCAAGCATCAAACTTATCTTAGTATTCAACTCACTCAAAAGAAAGTTTCACATATCTTGAATACCAAGTATATTAACATTAAGCAAATTACCATGCTATTTAAGACTCTCCAAATAATATAAGTGAAGTATGAGAGTTCATCTATTTCTTCAAAATAAAACTACCACCATGCTCTAAAAGATATAAGTGAAGCACTAGAGCAAATGACAAACTACTCCGAAAGATATAAGTGAAGATCAATGAGTAGCTAAATAATTATGCAACTATTCGAAGAATCTCTCTCATTTAATAATTTCAGATCTTGATACTTTATTCAAACAGCAAGCAAAGCTAAAGAAAACTACATTGCAAGGATAGCACAACTCATGTGAAGAAGCAAAAACTTAGGCTCAACCGATACTAACCGATAGTTGTTGAAGAAGAAAGGTGGGATGCCTACCGGGGCATCCCCAAGCTTAGATGCTTGAGAATTCTTGAAATATTATATTGGGGTGCCTTGGGCATCCCCAAGCTTGAGCTTTTGTGTCTCCTTAATTCCTCTCATATCATGGTTTCTCTTTTTATCAAAAGCTTCATTCACAACAAACTCAACAAGAACTAGTGAGATAGGTTAGTATAAACCAATCCAAAACCTTATCATTTTCTACTGTAACAAATCACTTAAATTATTATTCAACATTGAATACTAAATTCCTCTGCATATTTAATACTCCTATCTTCAAATATAATCATTAAACAAGCAAACATATGCAAACAACGCAAACATAACAGCAATCTGCCAAAACAGTACAGTCTGTAAAGAGTGCAACAGTATCAATACTTACCTAACTCCAAAAATTATGAACTAAAATTACCACTGTAATAAATTTATCATAGATCAATATGCAAAAAGATTCAACATTATACCACTCACTGACTTTTCTAGGGAATTTTTGCAGCTGCGGTAAACTTTCTGTTTTTCAAACAGCAACATGTATACTAGCAAAATAAGCATGGCAAAGGCTATCCTTGACTTCTTTATTGAAACTAAAGATGCAAAAAATTATTCAAAATAACAGAAATCTAATACTAACAAAAGAAAATGACGCTCCAAGCAAAACACATATCATGTGGTGAATAAAAATATAGCTCCAAGTAAAGTTACCAATGAACGAAGACGAAAGAGGGGATGCCTTCCGGGGCATCCCCAAGCTTAGGCTCTTGGTTGTCCTTTAACATTAACTTGGGGTGCCTTGGGCATCCCCAATCTTAGGCTCTTGCGACTCCTTATTCCATAGTCCATGGAATCTTTAACCAAAACTTGAAAACTTCACAACACAAAACTCAACAGGAAATCTTATAAGCTTCGTTAGTGAAAGAGAACAGAACCACTACATTGGAACTGTAATTAACTCATTATAAATTCATATTGGTGTAATATATACTGTACTCAAACTTATCTATGGTTCATACGCTCCGATACTACTCGTAGATTCATCAAAATAAGCAAACAACACATAGAAAATAGAATCTGTCAAAAACAGAACAGTCTGTAGTAATCTGTATCAAGTGTATACTTCTGGAACTCCAAATATCCTACCAAATTATGAAGTCCTAAGCCATTCGTATACCAATTCAGAGCAAAAAGAATCAGATCAGAATCACGTTTCTGTGAATTAACAAAACTAATTTACTCGGTGCAAAAGTTTCTGATTTTCAGCAGGATCAACACAACTATCACCGTAAGCCATCCTAAAGGTCTTACTTGGCACTTTATTGAAACAAAAGCTATAAAACATGATTACTACAGTAGCATAATCATGTGAACACACAAAAACAGTACGGATAAGTATTGGGTTGTCTCCCAACAAGCGCTTTTCTTTAATGCCTTTCTAGCTAGGCATGATGATGACAATGATGCTCACATAAAAGATAAGAATTGAAACATAATGAAGGAAATATGCCCTAGAGGAAATAATAAATTTATTATTTATTTCCTCATATCATGATAAATGTTTATTATTCATGCTAGAATTGTATTAACCGGAAACATAATACATGTGTGAATATATAGACAAACAGAGTGTCACTAGTATGCCTCTACTTGACTAGCTTGTTAATCAAAGATGGTTATGTTTCCTAACCATGAACAAGGAGTTGTTATTTGATTAACAAGGTCACATCATTAGTTGAATGATCTGATTGACATGACCCATTCCGTTAGCTTAGCACACGATCGTTTAGTATGTTGCTATTGCTTCCTTCATGACTTATACATGTTCCTATGACTATGAGATTATGCAACTCCCGTTTACCGGAGGAACACTTTGTCTGCTACCAAACGTCACAACGTAACTGGGTGATTATAAAGGTGCTCTACAGGTGTCTCCGAAGGTACTTGTTGAGTTGGCGTATTTCGAGATTAGGATTTGTCACTCCGAATGTCGGAGAGGTATCTCTGGGCCCTCTCGGTAATACACATCACTTAAGCCTTGCAAGCATTTCAACTAATGAGTTAGTTGTGAGATGATGTATTATGGAACGAGTAAAGAGACTTGCCGGTAACGAGATTGAACTAGGTGTTGGATACCGACGATCGAATCTCGGGCAAGTAACATACCGATGACAAAGGGAACAACGTATGTTGTTGTGCGGTATGACCGATAAAGATCTTCGTAGAATATGTAGGAACCAATATGGGCATCCAGGTCCCGCTATTGGTTATTGACCAGAGACATGTCTCGGTCATGTCTACATTGTTCTCGAACCGTAGGGTCCGCACGCTTAAGGTTTCGATGACAGTTTCATTATGATTTTATGTATTTTGATGTACCGAAGGTTGTTCGGGGTCCCGGATGTGATCACGGACATGACGAGGAGTCTCGAAATGGTTGAGACATAAAGATTGATATATTGGACAGATATATTTGGACACCGGAAAGGTTTCGGGTGAGATTGGAAATATACCGGAGCTCCGGGAGGTTACCGGAACCCCCCCCCCCCCCCCGGTAAGTGTATGGGCCTTATTGGGCCTTAGTGGGATGGAGGGAGAAGGAGAAAGGGAGGGGGCGCCCCCCCCCCAAGCCCAATCCAAATTGGGAGGGGGGCCGGCCCCCCCTTTCCTTCTCTCCTCCCCCTCTCTTCCTTCCTTCTCCTACTCCGAATACGAAAGGGGGGGCCAAACCTACTTGGAGTAGGTTTGCCCCCCTAGGGCGCGCCTCCCCCTTGGGCCGGCCTCCTCCTCCCTCCCTCCTTTATATACGGGGGTAGGGGGGCACCCTAGACACACAAGTTGATCATTGAGATCGTTCCTTAGCCGTGTGTGGTGCCCCCCTCCACGAAATTACACCTCGGTCATATTGTAGCGGTGCTTAGGAGAAGCCCTGCGACAGGAGAACATCAAGATCGTCACCACGCCGTCGTGCTGACGGAACTCCTCCCCGCGCCTCTGCTGGATCGGAGATCGGGGTGCGTCATCAAGCTGTACGCGTGTCAAGAACTCGGAGGTGCCGGAGTAACGGTGCTTGGATCGATCGAACCGGGAGGACGTACGACTACTTCCTCTATGTTATGTCAACGCTTCCGCTTCGGTCTACGAGGGTATGTAGACAACACTCTCCCCTCTCGTTGCTATGCATCACCATGATCTTGCATGTGCGTAGGAAATTTTTTGAAATTACTACGTTCCCCAACAGTGGCATCCGAGCCTAGGTTTTTATGGTTCGATGTTATATGCACGAGTAGAACACAAGTGAGTTGTGGGCGATATAAGTCATACTGCTTACCAGCATGTCATACTTTGGTTCGGCGGTATTGTTGGATGAAGCGGCCCGGACCGACCTTATGCGTACGCTTACGCGAGACTGGTTTTACCGCTGTGCTTTGCACACAGGTGACTAGCGGGTGTCAGTTTCTCCAAGTTTAGTTTTACCGAGTGTGGCTACGCCCGGTCCTTGCGAAGGTTAAAACAACATCAACTTGACAAACTATCGTTGTGGTTTTGATGCGTAGGTGAGATTGGTTCTTGCTTAAGCCCGTAGCAGCCACGTAAAACTTGCAACAACAAAGTAGAGGACGTCTAACTTGTTTTTGCAGGGCATGTTGTGATGTGATATGGCCAAGACATGATGCTATATTTTATTGTATGAGATAATCATGTTTTGTAACCGAAGTTATCGGCAACTGGCAGGAGCCATATGGTTGTCGCTTTATTGTATGAAATGCAAACGCCCTGTAATTGCTTTACTTTATCACTAAGCGGTAGCAATAGTCGTAGAAGCAATAGATGGCGTAAACGACAACGATGCTACGATGGAGATCAAGGTGTCGTGCCGGTGACGATGGTGATCATGATGGTGCTTCGGAGATGGAGATCACAAGCACAAGAAGATGATGGCCATATCATATCACTTATATTGATTGCATGTGATGTTTATCCTTTATGCATCTTATCTTGCTTTGATTGACGGTAGCATTTTAAGATGATCTCTCACTAAAAATTATCAAGTAGTGTTCTCCCTAAGTATGCACCATTGCCAAAGTTCGTCGTGCCCAGACACCATGTGATGATCGGGTGCGATAAGCTCTACGTCCATCTACAACGGGTGCAAGCCAGTTTTGCACACGCAGAATACTCAGGTTAAACTTGACGAGCCTAGCATATGCAGATATGGCCTCGGAACACGGAGACCGAAAGGTCGAGCGTGAATCATATAGTAGATATGATCAACATAAGATGTTCACCATTGAAAACTAATCCATCTCACGTGATGATCGGTTATGGTTTAGTTGATTTGGATCACGTGATCACTTAGATGACTAGAGAGATGTCTGTCTAAGTGGGAGTTCTTTAGTAATATGATTAATTGAACTTAAATTTATCATGAACTTACTACCTGATAGTATCTTGCTTGTCTATGTTGATTGTAGATAGATGGCCCGTGCTGTTGTTCCGTTGAATTTTAATACGTTCCTTGAGAAAGCTAAGTTCAAAAATGATGTTAGCAACTACGCGGACTGGGTCCGTAACTTGAGGATTATCCTCATTGCTGCACAGAAAAATTACGTCCTGGAAGCACCGCTGGGTGCCAGGCCTGCTGCTGATGCAACTGACGACGTTAAGAACGTCTGGCAGAGCAAAGCTGATGACTACTCGATAGTTCAATGTGCCATGCTGTACGGCTTAGAACCGGGACTTCAACGACGTTTTGAACGTCATGGAGCATATGAGATGTTCCAGGAGTTGAAGTTAATATTCCAGAAGAATGCCCGGATTGAGAGATATGAAGTCTCCAATAAGTTCTATAGTTGCAAGATGGAGGAGAATAGTTCTGTCAGTGAGCATATACTCAAGATGTCTGGGTATTGTAATCACTTGATTCAACTGGGAGTTACACTTCCGGATGATAGCGTCATTGACAGAATTCTCCAATCACTTCCACCAAGCTACAAGAGCTTCGTGATGAACTATAATATGCAAGGGATGGATAAGACGATTCCCGAGCTCTTCGCAATGCTGAAAGCTGCGGAGGTAGAAATCAAGAAGGAGCATCAAGTGTTGATGGTTAACAAGACCACTAGTTTCAAGAAAAAGGGCAAAGGGAAGAAGAAGGGGAACTTCAAGAAGAACAGCAAACAAGTTGCTGCTCAAGAGAAGAAACCCAAGTCTGGACCTAAGCCTGAAACTGAGTGCTTCTACTGCAAGCAGACTGGTCACTGGAAGCGGAACTACCCCAAGTATTTGGCGGATAAGAAGGATGGCAAGGTGAACAAAGGTATATGTGATATACATGTTATTGATGTGTACCTTACTAGAGCTCGCAGTAGCACCTGGGTGTTTGATACTGGTTCTGTTGCTAATATCTGCAACTCGAAACAGGGACTACGGATTAAGCGAACACTGGCAAAGGATGAGGTGACGATGCGCGTGGGAAACGGTTCCAAAGTCGATGTGATCGCGGTCGGCACGCTACCTCTACATCTACCTTCGGGATTAGTATTAGACCTAAATAATTGTTATTTGGTGCCAGCATTGAGCATGAACATTATATCTGGATCTTGTTTGATGCGAGACGGTTATTCATTTAAATTAGAGAATAATGGTTGTTCTATTTATATGAGTAATATCTTTTATGGTCATGCACCCTTGAAGAGTGGTCTATTTTTGATGAATCTCGATAGTAGTGATACACATATTCATAGTGTTGAAGCCAAAAGATGCAGAGTTGATAATGATAGTGCAACTTATTTGTGGCACTGCCGTTTGGGTCATATCGGTATAAAGCGCATGAAGAAACTCCATACTGATGGACTTTTCGAATCACTTGATTATGAATCACTTGGTACTTGCGAACCGTGCCTCATGGGCAAGATGACCAAAACGCCGTTCTCCGGTACTATGGAGAGAGCAACAGATTTGTTGGAAATCATACATACAGATGTATGTGGTCCGATGAATGTTGAGGCTCGTGGCGGATATCGTTATTTTCTCACCTTCACTGATGATTTAAGTAGATATGGGTATATCTACTTAATGAAGCATAAGTCTGAAACATTTGAAAAGTTCAAAGAATTTCAGAGTGAAGTTGAAAATCATCATAACAAGAAAATAAAGTTTCTACTATCTGATCGTGGAGGTGAATATTTGAGTTACGAGTTTGGTCTACACTTAAAACATTGTGGAATAGTTTCGCAACTCACGCCATCCGGAACACCACAGCGTAATGGTGTATCCGAACGTCGTAATCATACTTTACTTGATATGGTGCGGTCTATGATGTCTCTTACAGATTTACCGCTATCGTTTTGGGGTTATGCTTTAGAGACGGCCACATTCACGTTAAATAGGGCACCGTCGAAATCCGTTGAGACGACACCTTATGAACTATGGTTTGGCAAGAAACCAAAGTTGTCGTTTCTTAAAGTTTGGGGCTGCGATGCTTATGTGAAAAAGCTTCAACCTGATAAGCTCGAACCCAAATCGGAGAAATGTGTCTTCATAGGATACCCAAAGGAGACAGTTGGGTACACCTTCTATCACAGATCCGAAGGCAAGACATTTGTTGCTAAGAATGGATCCTTTCTGGAGAAGGAGTTTCTCTCGAAAGAAGTGAGTGGGAGGAAAGTAGAACTTGATGAGGTAACTGTACCTCCTCCCTTGTTGGAAAATAATACATCACAAGAACCGGTTTCTGTGACGTCAAACCCAACTAGTGAGGAAGTTGATGATGATGATCATAGAACTTCAGATCAAGTTAATACAGAACCTCGTAGGTCGAACAGAGTAAGATCCGCACCAGAGTGGTACGGTAATCCTATTCTGGAAGTCATGCTACTAGATCATGATGAACCTACAAACTATGAAGAAGCGATGGTGAGCCCAGATTCTGCAAAATGGCTTGAAGCCATGAAATCTGAGATGGGATCCATGTATGAGAACAAAGTATGGACTTTGGTTGACTTGCCCGATGGTCGGCAAGCAATTGAGAATAAATGGATCTTCAAGAAGAAGACTGATGCTGACAGTAATGTTATTGTCCACAAAGCTCGACTTGTTGCAAAAGGTTTTCGACAAGTTCAAGGGGTTGACTACGATGAGACCTTCTCACCCGTAGCGATGCTTAATTCTGTCCGAATCATGTTAGCAATTGCCGCATTTTATGATTATGAAATTTGGCAAATGGATGTAAAAACTGCATTCCTGAATGGATTTCTGGAAGAAGAGTTGTATATGATGCAACCAGAAGGTTTTATCGATCCAAAGGAAGCTAACAAAGTGTGCAAGCTCCAGCGATCCATTTATGGACTGGTGCAAGCCTCTCGGAGTTGGAATAAACGTTTTGATAGTGTGATCAAAGCATTTGGTTTTATACAGACTTTTGGAGAAGCCTGTATTTACAAGAAAGTGAGTGGGAGCTCTGTAGCATTTCTAATATTATATGTGGATGACATATTATTGATTGGAAATGATATAGAATTTCTGGATAGCATAAAGGGATACTTGAATAAAAGTTTTTCAATGAAAGACCTCGGTGAAGCTGCTTACATATTAGGCATTAAGATCTATAGAGATAGATCAAGACGCTTAATTGGACTTTCACAAAGCACATACCTTGACAAAGTTTTGAAGAAGTTCAAAATGGATCAAGCAAAGAAAGGGTTCTTGCCTGTATTGCAAGGTGTGAAGTTGAGTAAGACTCAAAGCCCGACCACTGCAGAAGATAGAGAGAAATTGAAAAATGTTCCCTATGCTTCAGCCATAGGCTCTATCATGTATGCAATGCTGTGTACCAGACCTGATGTGTGCCCTGCTATAAGTCTAGCAGGGAGGTACCAAAGTAATCCAGGAGTGGATCACTGGACAGCGGTCAAGAACATCCTGAAATACCTGAAAAGGACTAAGGATATGTTTCTCGTATATGGAGGTGACAAAGAGCTCATCGTAAATGGTTACGTTGATGCAAGCTTTGACACTGATCCGGACGATTCTAAATCGCAAACCGGATACGTGTTTACATTAAACGGTGGAGCTGTCAGTTGGTGCAGTTCAAAGCAAAGCGTCGTGGCGGGATAACCGTGTGAAGCAGAATACATAGCTGCTTCGGAAGCAGCTAATGAAGGAGTTCATATCCGATCTAGGTGTCATACCTAGTGCATCGGGTCCAATGAAAATCTTTTGCGACAATACTGGAGCGATTGCCTTAGCGAAGGAATCCAGATTTCACAAGAGAACCAAGCACATCAAGAGACGCTTCAATTCCATTCGGGATCTAGTCCAGGTGGGAGACATAGAGATTTGCAAGATACATACGGATCTGAATGTTGCAGACCCGTTGACTAAGCCTCTTCCACGAGCAAAACATGATCAACACCAAGACTCCATGGGTGTTAGAATCATTACTGTGTAATCTAGATTATTGACTCTAGTGCAAGTGGGAGACTGAAGGAAATATGCCCTAGAGGCAATAATAAAGTTATTATTTATTTCCTCATATCATGATAAATGTTTATTATTCATGCTAGAATTGTATTAACCGGAAACATAATACATGTGTGAATATATAGACAAACAGAGTGTCACTAGTATGCCTCTACTTGACTAGCTTGTTAATCAAAGATGGTTATGTTTCCTAACCATGAACAAGGAGTTGTTATTTGATTAACAAGAACACATCATTAGTTGAATGATCTGATTGACATGACCCATTCCGTTAGCTTAGCACACGATCGTTTAGTATGTTGCTATTGCTTCCTTCATGACTTATACATGTTCCTATGACTATGAGATTATGCAACTCCCGTTTACCGGAGGAACACTTTGTGTGCTACCAAACGTCACAACGTAACTGGGTGATTATAAAGGTGCTCTACAGGTGTCTCCGAAGGTACTTGTTGAGTTGGCGTATTTCGAGATTAGGATTTGTCACTCCGAATGTCGGAGAGGTATCTCTGCGCCCTCTCGGTAATACACATCACTTAAGCCTTGCAAGCATTTCAACTAATGAGTTAGTTGTGAGATGATGTATTACGGAACGAGTAAAGAGACTTTCCGGTAACGAGATTGAACTAGGTATTGGATACCGACGATCGAATCTCGGGCAAGTAACATACCGATGACAAAGGGAACAACGTATGTTGTTGTGCGGTATGACCAATAAAGATCTTCGTAGAATATGTAGGAACCAATATGGGCATCCAGGTCCCGCTATTGGTTATTGACCGGAGACATGTCTCGGTCATGTCTACATTGTTCTCGAACCGTAGGGTCCGCACGCTTAAGGTTTCGATGACAGTTTCATAATGAGTTTATGTATTTTGATGTACCGAAGGTTGTTCGGAGTCCCGGATGTGATCACGGACATGACGAGGAGTCTTGAAATGGTCGAGACATAAAGATTGATATATTGGACGGATATATTTGGACACCGGAAAGGTTCCGGGTGAGATTGGAAATACACCGGAGCTCCGGGAGGTTACCGGAACCCCCCCCCCCCCCGGTAAGTATATGGGCCTTATTGGGCCTTAGTGGGATGGAGGGAGAAGGAGCAAGGGAGGGGGCGCCCCCCCCCCCAAGCCCAATCCGAATTGGGAGGGGGGCCGGCCCCCCCTTTCCTTCTCTCCTCCCCCTCTCTTCCTTCCTTCTCCTACTCCGAATAGGAAAGGCGGGGCCAAACCTACTTGGAGTAGGTTTTCCCCCCTAGGGCGCGCCTCCCCCTTGGGCCGGCCTCCTCCTCCCTCCCTCCTTTATATACGTGGGTTGGGGGGCACCCTAGACACACAAGTTGATCATTGAGATTGTTCCTTAGCCGTGTGCGGTGCCCCCCTCCATGAAATTACACCTCGGTCATATTGTAGCGGTGCTTAGGCGAAGCCCTGCGACAGGAGAACATCAAGATCGTCACCACGCCGTCGTGCTGACGGAACTCCTCCCCGCGCCTCTGCTGGATCGGAGATCGGGGTGCGTCATCGAGCTGTACGCGTGTCAAGAACTCGGAGGTGCCGGAGTAATGGTGCTTGGATCGGTCGGACCGGGAGGACGTACGACTACTTCGTCTACGTTGTGTCAATGCTTCCGCTTCGGTCTACGAGGGTACGTAGACAACACTCTCCCCTCTCGTTGCTATGCATCACCATGATCTTGCGTGTGCGTAGGAAATTTTTTGAAATTACTACGTTCCCCAACACATAAAAGGAGCATCATGAAGCATATGACTAGCACTTTTAAGTCTAACCCACTTCCTATGCATAGGGATTTTGTGAGCAAACAACTTATGGGAACGATAATCAACTAGCATAGGAAGGTAAAACAAGCATAGCTTCAAAACTTGAAGCACATAGAGAGGAAACTTGATATTATTGCAATTCCTACAAGCATATGTTCCTCCCTCATAATAATTTTCAGTAGCATCATGAATGAATTCAACAATGTAACCAGCACCTAAAGCATTCTTTTCATGATCTACTAGCATAGAAAATTTACTACCCTCCTCATAAGCAAAATTCTTCTCATGAATAGTAGTGGGGGCAAACTCAACAAAATAACTATCATATGATTTAAAATTAGGATCAAGATGAAAAGTTTCATGCTTATCACTATTCTTTAAAGCATACGTGTCATCACACTAATCATCATACATAGGAGGCATGCTTTCATCATAGTAAATTTGCTCATCAAAGCTTGGGGGACAAAAAATATCATCTTCATCAAACATAGCTTGGCTTTGCATATCATTAGCATCATGGATATTGAAGGAATTCATACTAACAACATTGCAATCATGCTCATCATTCACATATTTCATGCCAAGCATTCTATGTAATTCTTCTTCTAGCACTTGAGCACAATTTTCGTTTCCATCAAATTCACGAAAGATATTAAAAAGACGAAGCGTATGAGACAAACTCAACTCCATTTTTTTGTAGTTTTCTTTTATAAACTAAACTAGTGATAAAACAAGAAACAAAAAGATTCAATTGCAAGATCTAAAGATATAACTTCAAGCGCTAACCTCCCCAGCAAAGGAACCAGAAAGGAGCTTGATGTCTACTACACAACCTTCTTCTTGTAGACGTTGTTGGGCCTGCAAGTGCACAGGTTTGTAGGACAGTAGCAAATGTCCCTCAACTGGATGACCTAAGTTTATCAATCCGTAGGAGGCGTAGGATGAAGATGGTCTCTCTCAAACAACCCTGCAACCAAATAACAAAAAGTCTCTTGTGTCCCCAACACACCCAATACAATGGTAAATTGTATAGGTGCACTAGTTCGGCGAAGAGATGGTGATACAAGTGCAATATGGATAGTAGATAAAGGTATTTGTAATCTGAAATAATAAAAACAGCAAGGTAACTAATGATAAAAGTGAGCGTAAACGGTATTGCAATGATAGGAAACAAGGCCTAGGGTTCATACTTTCACTACTGCAAGTTCTCTCAACAATAATAACGTAGATATATCATATAACAAGCCCTCAACATGCAACAAAGAGTCACTCCGAAGCCACTAATAGCGGAGAACAAACATAGAGATTATGGTAGGGTACGAAACCACCTCAAAGTTATTCTTTCGGATCAATCTATAAAAGAGTTTGTACTAGAATAACACCTTAAGATATAAATCAACCAAAACCCTAATGTCACCTAGATACTCCATTGTCACCTCAAGTATCTGTGGGCATGATTATACAATATGCATCACACAATCTTAGATTCATCCAACCAACATAAAAGTACTTCAAAGAGTGCCCCAAAGTTTCTATCGAAGAGTTAAGAACGTGTGCCAACCCCTATGCATAGGTTCCCAATGTCACGAAACCCGCAAGTTGATCACCAAAACATACATCAAGTGGCACATGATAACCCATTGTCACCACAGATAATCACGGCAAGACATACATCAAGTGTTCTCATAAAAGACTCAATCCGATAAGATAACTTCTGTGACGCCCGGGTAATAAATCTACAGTAACCCTCTCGTAATGATGCCACGTCACTGCGATTACTGTTGCTAGTCTCGTGTTAGTTCAGAACCAACCCAAATTCAAATTTGAATTAAATGCAAACATCAAAAGTTTTCAAAAATTGAAACAAAAATATTCGGTCTGTGCCAAATATTACATAGGTAATTATAGTGAAGAAAGCACATGATTAGAAAATACTTAAATGCCCTAAATTAATTAAAACAGAAAAGGAAAATAAATAAAAGAAAAGAAAACACAAAAATAGAAAACAAAGCTAAAAAAAGAGAAGCCCCACCCACTAGCCAACCGGCCCAACAGGCCACCAGGCAGGCCCACCAGCCGCGCCCATATCCCCCCACTGCTCACAAAACCCTAGAGCCCCACCCCACTTCCCCCCACGATCCCCACCCTCTCCCTCCAGCGCCGTCACAGGAGAGGGTGCACGATCCACATCGCTCTCCCCACTCTCCCCTCGCTCTCTTCCCCCACCCGAGGACCCGATCTGGATCGGGGCGCTCGCCTCCCCGATCCCGGTGATCCCGTCGCCCCCGACGCCGCAGAGCTTTGTCACCAACCCGCCGGAAGCCGCGGCCTCGACCCGGTGCCGCCTCGCTGCGACGCCGCTGCGTCGACCTTGCCGGACTCCATCGCCGGCCTGCCTCCTCGTAGACCCGTCGTCTCCATCCTCCTTCCCAAGCCCCATTGCCCCGATCCCTACCCCCGCGGTGAGGACCCCAGTCCTCCTCCCTCCCCTACTCCGGCCACTTCGGCCATGGCCTCGCTCACCACCCCGCGCCACCCACCGCACGTGCACCACCTATGCGTCGCCCGCGCCCCGGATCTCCCTGTCTTCTCCGCGCTCGCACGCCACTCTGCCCCACCGCGGAGCCCCCTTCCCCTACCGCTCTGTCGCTGCGGCTCACTGCCGCCCCGCGCCCGCTGGCCGCGTCAAGTGCCCCCCAGTGCCTCGCGCCCCTCCTGGCCTCCCCCTGTTAGCTCCTCTCGCGCTCGCCTCTCCCTCCCCGCGCATCGCTAGCGCATGCGCGCACCGCGCCATTCTGGCCCGAGCCCGATGCCCTCCCCCGCAGCCTGCGGCGCCCCGCACTCGCCGTCAACGGCCACGGCCGCCGCCGAAGACCCTACTGCCCCGTGCATCCAGCTTGTCGGTCTAGTCCCTGCCACCGGCCGTGACCTTGGCCGCCGGCGCCGCCCCGTGGCTGGTCTGGGCGAGCCCCCTATCGGGCGGGCTGGCGCCCGTCGCCCAGCAACGCCCGCTGCCCGCCCCATAACTGCTAGCTCATGCGCCCGTTAAGGCCATGGGCCTATGACAAATGGGCCCCAACACCCCAGAACGTTTAAAAAAATAGTAATAAAAATAAATTTAACTAATTAATTAAGTTAACTAGTCCTATTTAATTAATCAAATGAACCTGTTAGTTTATTTATACAGTAATTAGTTTAACCTAAACCCTCTTTAACCTAATAGTGTATGACAGGTGGGTCCCACTGGACCCACAAGTCAGTTTGACCAGTCAACACCTCTGTTGACTGCTGATGTCATGCTGATGTCATGATGACGTCAGCAAACACTTTTATGGATAATGTTGAATTAAATTAAATTAATTATGCCCAGGTAATAAAGCTATAGTAACCCTCTCGTAATGATGCCACGTCACCGCGATTACTGTTGCTAGTCTCGTGTTAGTTCAGAACCGATCCAAATTCAAATTTGAATTAAATGCAAACATCAAAAGTTTTCAAAAATTGAAACAAAAATATTCGGTCTGTGCCACATATTACATAGGTAATTATAGTGAAGAAAGCACATGATTAGAAAATACTTAAATGCCCTAAATTAATTAAAACAGAAAAGGAAAATAAATAAAAGAAAAGAAAACACAAAAATAGAAAACAAAGATAAAAAAAGAGAAGCCCCACCCACTAGCCAACCGGCCCAACAGGCCACCAGGCAGGCCCACCAGCCGCGCCCATATCCCCCCACTGCTCCCAAAACCCTAGAGCCCCACCCCACTTCCCCCCACGATCCCCACCCTCTCCCTCCAGCGCCGTCACAGGAGAGGGTGCACGATCCACATCGCTCTCCCCACTCTCCCCTCGCTCTCTTCCCCCACCCGAGGACCCGATCTGGATCGGGGCGCTCGCCTCCCCGATCCCGGTGATCCCGTCGCCCCCGACGCCGCAGAGCTTTGTCACCAACCCGCCGGAAGCCGCGGCCTCGACCCGGTGCCGCCTCGCTGCGACGCCGCTGCCTCGACCTTGCTGGACTCCATCGCCGGCCTGCCTCCTCGTAGACCCGTCGTCTCCATCCTCCTCCCCAAGCCCCATTGCCCCGATCCCTACCCCCGCGGTGAGGATCCCAGTCCTCCTCCCTCCCCTACTCCGGCCACTTCGGCCATGGCCTCGCTCACCACCCCGCGCCACCCACCGCACGTGCACCACCTATGCGTCGCCCGCGCCCCGGATCTCCCTGTCTTCTCCGCGCTCGCACGCCACTCTGCCCCACCGCGGAGCCCCCTTCCCCTACCGCTCTGTCGCTGCGGCTCACTGCCGCCCCGCGCCCGCTGGCCGCGTCAAGTGCCCCCCAGTGCCTCGCGCCCCTCCTGGCCTCCCCCTGTTAGCTCCTCTCGCGCTCGCCTCTCCCTCCCCGCGCATCGCTAGCGCATGCGCGCACCGCGCCATTCTGGCCCGAGCCCGACGCCCTCCCCCGCAGCCTGCGGCGCCCCGCACTCACCGTCAACGGCCACGGCCGCCGCCGAAGACCCTACTGCCCCGTGCATCCAGCTTGTCGGTCTAGTCCCTGCCACCGGCCGTGACCTTGGCCGCCGGCGCCGCCCCGTGGCTGGTCTGGGCGAGCCCCCTATCGGGCGGGCTGGCGCCCGTCGCCCAGCAACGCCCGCTGCCCGCCCCATAACTGCTAGCTCATGCGCCCGTTAAGGCCATGGGCCTATGACAAATGGGCCCCAACACCCCAGAACGTTTAAAAAAATAGTAATAAAAATAAATTTAACTAATTAATTAAGTTAACTAGTCCTATTTAATTAATCAAATGAACCTGTTAGTTTATTTATACAGTAATTAGTTTAACCTAAACCCTCTTTAACCTAATAGTGTATGACAGGTGGGTCCCACTGGATCCACACGTCAGTTTGACCAGTCAACACCTCTGTTGACTGCTGATGTCATGCTGATGTCATGATGACGTCAGCAAACACTGTTATGGATAATGTTGAATTAAATTAAATTAATTATGCCCAGGTAATAAAGCTATAGTAACCCTCTCGTAATGATGCCACGTCACCGCGATTACTGTTGCTAGTCTCGTGTTAGTTCAGAACCGATCCAAATTCAAATTTGAACTAAATGCAAACATCAAAAGTTTTCAAAAATTGAAACAAAAATGTTCGGTCTGTGCCAAATATTACATAGGTAATTATTGTGAAGAAAGCACATGATTAGAAAATACTTAAATGCCCAAAATTAATTAAAACAGAAAAGGAAAATAAATAAAAGAAAAGAAAACACAAAAATAGAAAACAAAGCTAAAACAAAAGAGAAGCCCCACCCACTGGGCCAACCGGCCCAACAGGCCACTAGGCCGGCACACCAGCCGCGCCCATATCCCCCCACTGCTCCCAAAATCCTAGAGCCCCACCCCACTTCCCCCCACGATCCCCACCCTCTCCCTCCAGCGCCGTCACAGGAGAGGGCGCACGATCCCCATCGCTCTCCCCACTCTCCCCTCGCTCTCTTCCCCCACCCGAGAACCCGATCTGGATCGGGGCGCTCGCCCCCCCGATCCCGGTGACCCCGTCGCCCCCGACGCCGCGGAGCTTCGTCACCAACCCGCCGGAAGCCGCGGCCTCGACCCGGTGCCGCCTCGCTGCGACGCCGCTGCCTCGACCTTGCCGGACTCCATCGCCGGCCTGCCTCCTCGTCGACCCGTCGTCTCCATCCTCCTCCCCAAGCCCCATTGCCCCGATCCCTACGCCCGCGGTGAGGATCCCAGTCCTCCTCCCTCTCCTACTCCGGCCACTTCGGCCATGGCCTCGCTCACCACGCCGCGCCACCTACCGCACGTGCACCACCTGTGCGTCACCCGCGCCCCAGATCTTCCTGTCTTCTCCGCGCTCGCACGCCACTCTGCCCCACCGCGGCGCCCCCTTCCCTTACCGCTCTGTCGCTGCGGCTCACTGCCGCCCCGCGCCCGCTGGCCGGGTCAAGCGCCCCCCAGTGCCTCGCGCCCCTCCTGGCCTCCCCCTGTGAGCTCCTCTCGCGCTCGCCTCTCCCTCCCCACGCATCGCTAGCGCATGCGCGCACCGCGCCATTCTAGCCCGAGCCCGACGCCCTCCCCCGCAGCCTGCGGCGCCCCGCACTCGCCGTCAACGGCCACGGCCGCCGCCGAAGACCCTGCTGCCCCGTGCATCCCGCTCGTCGGTCTAGTTCCTGCCACCGGTCGTGACCTTGGCCGCCGGCGCCACCCCTTGGCTGGTCTGGGCGAGCCCCCTATCGGGCGGGCTGGCGCCCGTCTCCTAGCAACGCCCGCTGCCCGCCCCGTAACCGCTAGCTCATGCGCCCGTTAAGGCCATGGGCCTATGACAAATAGGCCCAACACCCCAGAACGTTTTAAAAAAATAGTGATAAAAATAAATTTAATTAATTAATTAACTAAATTAATTAAGTTAACTAATCCTATTTAATTAATCAAATTAACCTATTAGATTATTTATACAGTAATTAGTTTAACCTAAACCCTATTTAACCTAATAGTGTATGACAGGTGGGTCCCACTGGACCCACACATCAGTTTGACCAGTCAACACCTCTGTTGACTGCTGATGTCATGCTGATGTCATGATGACGTCAGCAAACACTGTTATGGATAATGTTGAATTAAATTAAATTAATTAAAATTCTAAAAATGAATCAAATCTTTTAAAATTAATATAAAATAAACCGTAGCTCGGATGGAAAAACTTTGTACATGAAAGTTGCTCAGAACGACGATACGAATCAGGATACGCAGCCCGTTCATCCGCCACGCGTCCCTAGAATAGTGAACCTGCAACATTTCACCTCCGGTTCATCTGTCCGAAAACAACAAACACCGGGGATACTTTCCCGGTTGTTTCCACCCTTCGCTGGTATCACCTCCTACCGCGTTAGGTCACCCCTAGCACCGCTTATTGCCATGTTATGTTCTGTGATGCCTTGTGTGCTCCGTATTTACTGTTTCTTCCCCCCTCTTCTCTCCGGTAGACTACGAGACCGACGCTGCTGCTGCCCAGTTCGACTACGGAGTTGATGACCCCTCATTCTTGCCAGAGCAACCAGGCAAGCCCCCCCCCCCTTGATCACCAGATATCGCCTATTCTTCTCTATACTTCTTGCATTAGAGTAGTGTAGCATGTTACTGTTTGGTTACTCCTATTCTGTTGCATATCATGTCATTGTTGCTACAGTCATTGATACCTTACCTGCAATCCTAAATACTTAGTATAGGATGCTAGTTTATCATCATTGGCTGTCTTGCTATACTATTGGGCCGTGATCACTCGGGAGGTGATCACGGGTATATACTATACATATATACATACTACAGATGGTGACTAAAGTCGGGTCCGCTCGAAGAGTACCCGCGAGTGATTCACGGATTGGGGGCTGAAAGGACCTTTGTCCCGACAGCCCTCTATGTGGATCTTTGTGGCGGAGCGACAGGGCAGGTTGAGACCACCTAGGCGAGAGGTGGGCCTGGCCCTGGTCGGCGTCCGCGATTGCTTCATAATAACATTCTTAACGAGATCTTGGTATTTGATCTGAGTCTGGCCATTTGGTCTATACGCACTAACCATCTACGCGGGAGTAGTTATGGGTATCCCGGCGTCGTGGTATCAGCCGAAGCCTTCTTGACGTCAGCGACGGAGCGGCGCACGCCGGATTGGACTGGAACGCCTACTCTTGTATAAGGGAGGCTAGGTCTGCTTCCGGCCGCACTCGCAACGTGCAGGTGTGCAATGGGCGATGGGCCCGGACCCCTGCACGCATAGGATTTAGACCGGCGTGTTGACCTCTCTGTTGTGCCTAGGTGGGGCTGCGACGTGTTGATGTTCCGAGGCCGGGCATGACCCAGGAAAGTGTGTCCGGCCAAATGGGATCGAGCGTGTTGGGTTATGTGGTGCACCCCTGCAGGGAAGTTTATCTATTCGAATAGTCGTGTCCCTCGGTAAAAGGACGACCCAGAGTTGTACCTTGACCTTATGACAACTAGAACCGGATACTTAATAAAATACACCCAGACAAGTTCCACAGACAACCCGGTGATCGCTTTTCCACAGGGCGACGAGGGGAGGATCGCTGGGTAGGATTATGCTATGCGATGCTACTGGAGATGCTACTTGGAGATGCTACTTGGAGATGCTACTTGGAGGACTTCAATCTACTCTCTTCTACATACTGCAAGACGGAGGCTGCCAGAAGCGCAGTCTTCGATAGGACTAGCTATCCCCCTCTTATTCTGGCATTCTGCAGTTCAGTCCACTGATATGGCCTCCTTACACATATACCCATGCATATGTAGTGTAGATCCTTGCTTGCGAGTACTTTGGATGAGTACTCACGGTTGCTTTCTCCCCCTTTTCCCCCCTTTCCTTTCTTTCTGGTTGTCGCAACCAGATGCTGGAGCCCAGGAGCTAGACGCCACCGTCGATGACGACTACTACACTGGAGGTGCCTACTACTACGTGCAGGCTGCTGACGACGACCAGGAGTAGTTTAGGAGGATCCCAGGCAGGAGGCCTGCGCCTCTTTCGATCTGTATCACAGTTTGTGCTAGCCATCTTATGGCAACTTGTTTAACTTATGTCTGTACTCAGATATTGTTGCGTCCGCTGACTCGTCTATGATCGAGCACTTGTATTCGAGCCCTCGAGGCCCCTAGCTTGTATTATGATGCTTGTATGACTTATTTATGTTTTAGAGTTGTGTTGTGATATCTTCCCGTGAGTCCCTGATCTTGATCGTACACATTTGCGTGCATGACTAGTGTACGATTGAATCGGGGGCGTCACAACTTCAAAGGGGAAACTCAATTCATCACAAGATAGTAGAGGGGGAGAAACATCATAAGATCCAACTACAATAGCAAAGCTCGGGATACATCAAGATCATGCCATAGAGGGAACACGAGAGAGAACACGAGAGAGAGAGAGAGAGATCAAACACATAGCTACTAGTACATACCCTCAGCCCCGAGGGTGAACTACTCCCTCCTCATCATGGATAGCATCGGGATGATGAAGATGGCCACCGGTGATGGGATCCCCCTCCGGCAGGGTGCCAGAACAGGGTCCCGATTGGTTTTGGGTGGCTACAGGGGCTTGCGGCGACGGAACTCCCGATCTATCTTCTGTTCTGGAAGTTTTATGGTACAAGAGTATATATGGGTGCAGGGGGTACGTCGGAGGAGCTACGGGGGCCCCACGAGGCAGGGGGCACGCCCAGGGGGGTGGGCGTGCCCCCCACCCTCGTGGGCAGCCCGTATCTCCCCTGACATGCACTCCAAGTTCCCTGGGTTGCTTTCCTTCCAAAAATAACTTCTCCAGCTGATTTCGTCCCGTTTTGACTCCCTCTGATATTCCTTTTCCTCGAAACACTAAAATAGGCATAAAACAACAAATCTGGGCTGGGCCTCCGGTTAATAGGTTAGTCCCAAAAATAATATAAAAGTGGATAATAAACCCCAATATTGCCCAAAACAGTAGATAATATAGCATGGAGCAATCAAAAATTATAGATACGTTGGAGACGTATCAACTGCTCAAGAAGAAACGGCCATCATGGGAGGTAACCAATTGACACTTGCCCACCTAGTAGCTCGCGTCTTTGACTGTTTTTTCTTTCAGTCTATTTGAACCGAGTGACTTCACACAAGCAGATGTGCGTAGTGAAAACCGTCAACTTCAGGCTCGTTTGAAGAGTGTTGTTTCTTTGGAGAGAATGAAGGAAGCTTTGGAGAAGAAGGACCAGGACCTTGCTGCTACTCAGAAGGAAGCACGTGAGAAGACAACACTTGCGGACAAGAAGTTGGCTTCAGTCAGCAAGTTGGAAGAGGAGAACGCGAAGCTGAAGACCACCATCTCAGAAGCCAATCGGGAAGTCGAGCAACTGAAGAAGGATAAGGAGAACCTGACCAATGAAGTTGGAGGCCTCAGAGCCAAGACAGGTGTCGGTGTCAAAACCGGCGGATCTCGGGTAGGGGGGCCCGAACTGTGCGTCTAGGCGGATGGTAACAGGAGACAAGGGACACGATGTTTTTACCCAGGTTCGGGCCCTCTCGATGGAGGTAAAACCCTACTGTTAGTGTCAAAACCGGCGGATCTCGGGTAGGGGGTCCCGAAGTGTGCGTCTAGGCGGATGGTAACAGGAGACGAGGGACACGATGTTTTACCCAGGTTCGGGCCCTCTTGATGGAGGTAAAACCCTACGTCCTGCTTGATTAATATTGATGATATGGGTAGTACAAGAGTGGATCTACCACGAGATCAAGGAGGCTAAACCCTAAAGCTAGCCTATGGTATGATTGTTGTAATGTATGTTGTCCTACGGACTAAAGCCCTCTGGTTTATATAGACACCGGAGGAGGCTAGGGTTACACAGAGTCGGTTACAATGGTAGGAGATCTACATATCCGTATTGCCAAGCTTGCCTTCCACGCCAAGGAAAGTCCCATCCAGACACGGGACGGAGTCTTCAATCTTGTATATTCGTAGTCTTGGAGTCCGGTGGACGATGATAATCCGGCTGTCCGGACACCCCCTAGTCCAGGACTCCCTCAGTAGCCCCTGAACCAGGCTTCAATGACGATAAGTCCGGCGTGCATAATGTTCGGCATTGCAAGGCGGGTTCCTTCCTTGAATAATCCAGAGAAGATCATGAACACCAGGATAGTTTCCGGCTCTGCAAAATAAATTCCACATTCCACTATAGAGAGAATAAAATATACACAAGTCCAATCTGCTGACGTATTATGCGGCATGACATCACACTGCTACCAAGCCTCTACTTGAATCGTTTTTTATTATACCACCTCAGCATGTTTAGCGAAGCAGTTTCCTTGGCATGTCCTGTCGAAGCAGAGATCGTGTTCCCCTTATTCCGGGATTCTCATCAATACGGACGTGGGTAACCCAACCGTGCCCGTCGCCACGTCTCCTCTATCGAAGGTGAATCACGAACGGTCACGGAGACGACTCTTGGTATTTTCGCCCTTTATAAGAGGAACAAGGCTCGTTTCTTTTCTTCAATCTTCCATCGAATCTTCTCCTTGCCCCAAGTTCCAACACCCAGAGCCCCAGAATCGAGCGCTTCGGATCTTGAACCATGTCCGGCTCCGACCTTCAGGGTCGGTGGATGCCCTCCTCCATTACGGAGGAGGACGTGCTAAAGCTGTGTGAGGCCAAGTACCTGTCCTACGAGATTTTGCACAGGTTGCCCGCCCAAGGGCAGGCCGTGCCCACTCCCGAGCCCGGTGAGTACGTCATCTTCGTATCCCACCTCCGTCGGGGTTTAGGCTTCCCGACGGACCCCTTCGTGAGAGGGCTCATGTTCTACTACGGGCTGGATTTTCACGACTTGGCTCCGGAGTCCATCCTCTGTATCTCCGCATTCATTATCGTCTGCGAAGCCTTCCTCCGCGTCACCCCCCACTTGGGCATGTGGCTGAAGACCTTCAAGGTGGAGCCAATGATGATCGGGGGGCGTCAAGCGGAGTGCGGCGGGGCGGCCATAAGCAGAAGGGCCGATGCCCCGTGGCCCGAGGGCTCCTTCCAAGAGGAGCTCGGCTTGTGGCAGCAGGAGTGGTTCTATATCACCGCTCCGAAGGGCAGCAAGCAAAAGCCGCCGCCTTCATTCTGCCCGGGACCCCAACGCCGACTGATGTCGTGGGTCAACCAAGGGCTCAATTGGGGGCCATCCGAAGACGTGCCCTTATTGCAGGGCCGGATTCGAGACCTCCAGGCATGGGAGATCAATCTGGTGGTGGTGATGTAGGTTATGCTGATCAGGCGTCTTCTGCCCTGCAAACGCCGTCCTCTCCGGTTATGGGAGTTCAATCCGGAGGGACCACGAATTCTCCAACACTTAATGGGTATGACACCCGTGGAGATGTACAAATTGTTCTTCGGACCGCAGGTGGCGTGTCCGAAATTGACCGAGGACGCAGGCTTAAGCTGCAATCGCCCGGATACTCAGGTTAAGTAGCTCAGAGTCCGGATGTTCCGTTTATTTGCTTTTCTAGAATTCGCCTCCTGACCCATTACTCTTTATCAGGAGTGGGTAGCGCGATCGAAGCTGATAAGGTGTCCGGCCCCCCTCCCAGAGACCGCACTGGAGCCCGTGCTGGTCAGAATGTTGGAGGTCGCGCCCGTGGAAGGGGGCGATGGGGAAAATAGAAGAGCTATCACTTCGCCCAAGGGGGCGTCTGAAGAGGGGGGGATCGAAAATCCCTCCTTCCAGGGGGAGAAGAGGACCGCCTCCGAAGATCCGGAGGCCAAAGCCCCTAAACGGGGGAAGAAATCTTCACCAGGGGGTCCTGCGTCCGGGGAGAACCCGGACGTACAATCGTCTCTAAAGGATCAGCCCTCTAGTGAGCCGTGGGTAGAAAAAGGGGAGTTCAATAATAAGAAAATACCCCTATTTGTGCTTCTATAGATGACCGAAATTTTTTCCTTACAGTTCGGATCTGCGGACTTCTCAGATGAGTTCGTCTTCGGGGGACCTTCGTCCGGAGATGATGGAGAACGAAACGCCTCCGTCTGCTGCGCCGTCGGACAGGGCAGACGAGCCTGAAGTATCGTCGCGGAGGGTATCCTAGAGCCCGGTGGAGCCGGAGAGTTCGGCGCCAACTAGTGTCCGGCCGGGGGAGCTGAAGAGTCTGCTTGAGAGGGCGTCCGTCTCAGAAGATCACCGTGCTTTGATGAGTATGGTGATTGGAAGGATTTCGTCCACCGAAATCAGATTGCATAATACCGTCAGGAGTTTGCTGGCGGGATTTGAGGTACGCAAGAATGACGCACCTTTTTGACAGTTTTGCACATAGAAGTGTGCCCTGTATAGATAGTAGCCCCTGAGACTCGGCAGGTTGTCAAAAGCGACAGCGTGCCGAGGATCAAAATCGCAGGTATTGAATATCGTCCTTCCTATGTAGGTGGCGGATAGTCCGGGGGCTAGCCGGACTAGTGGAGTTGTCGAGTTAATGCGGCAACTTGATGTGGTGGATGCGGACATCGCGCTTATCAACCGGCGACTTGACAAGTCGCAAGGTAAATGAATTCTCCACAGTCTCTTATTTAAGGGAGCTAAAGCCCGCCTCTGATAATATATATGTTGTGATACAGACGGTGCTGCTGCTATGGAGAGCCTTCGGGACGAGCTTGCTCAAGCTAAGGAGCAAGCCCGAAGGAGTGATGCGGCTGCCTCGAGGGCGGCCGAGGAGTTGAAAGCCGAAAAGGCTGCACACTGCCTAAGCAGGGAAAAGATGGCCGAATTGGCCGTGAAATGAAAAGATGCTGCTGACCGCAATGAGGCTCTTGAAAAGGAGCGCTTATCGGAGCGGGAAAACCTGGGGAAGGCCACCGCCGAGGCCAAGGATGCCCATTCTGCAATGCGGGCCATGAAGGAGGAACTACGCCAGGCCGGAGATATTGTGGCTGGCAGGCCTTTTCTGCTGCATTGTCGGTTTACGGATCAAAAGTATGCCCAACTTGGCCAGCTGTGGGGTCCGGAGGATCCATATATGGACTTAGCGGCAAGTGCGGCTGATGCCGTTGAGCACTTGCGGAGCCAGAAGGATCACAAGACGGAAGAGCTATTTTGGTCTCAATTCCATAGTCCGAATCGTTCACTTCCGTTGACCGATCGGTTGGCCGAATGGGCTGAGCTAAATAGATTGTCTGGACTTGCCATGACTGATATCGTGGCTCATGTCTGGCCAGAGAGGCCCAAGGCGACGAGCTATTTCGGCTTATTCCAGCAATTTCTTGGAGCGGTGCCGCATATCAAGGAGATGAAGCGGTCGGCCTGCATAGAAGGTGCGCGGATGGTCCTTGCCCGTGTGAAGACACATTGGACAGAGATGGATGCCACCGCTATTGCCGCCCAGGGTTCGGACGAAAGCCGGTTACCCGCCGAGCACTATTTTGGGGAAGTTATGCGTGGCGCTCGTGTAATAGAGTCGCAGTGCTCGAAAAATGTCATGTTCAAATGAATGTTTTATCTTGTAAAACAATGATTATTCTGTAACCGCTTTTTATACTTATGCATTCCAAGTATTAAAATATCTCCTATGCGGCCGTTTATGTATACGTTTGTATAACCTGAAAGATTGCAGTCTTCGGCTTCAGCCCCCACGCACAAGGTGCAGGGGTGTTCACAAAAATAGCACGTTTTCACACTTAATCCGACATCTCGGTCCTGTTAAGGAGGTGTTAGCGTAGCAAACGAGGCAATCCGGACTATGATGCTTTATCACTTTCACTTAGCCATTGGAGTTCGAGGGTGGGGCTACGATATAGCCCCTTGGGGCACCGCGCTTCTCCGAATTCGGGGCGCGTGTGTGCCTGACCGGGAAACGGTCCTTTGTCAAAGCGGGGAATTCTAAACATTCCGGTAGTCGATCGAGTGGTTGACCAGTCTCTCGCTTTATCATGACAGTCAGTTTTCGGCTTTCTCTACTGAGGTGCTCGCCCAGCCGAACTGGGGCACAATCGCAGTAGTTCTCCTGGTGCCGCGTTAGCCGATGATACGGAACGTAAGGCAGCAAAACACAGGAGCCGGGCAAACCCAACATTTGACCAAAGACATGATTCGGAGCTGATGCATATAAGGCCTAACTCGAGACGCCGAACACTCCCTAAGGTGTTCGGTCTTTATAATAATGGGCAGAACAACGCCCTAAGCCCCTAGTGTCCAGGTACGGGCATGGTCCTCTGACGCGGCCGATGCCAAAACGTCAGGCTCCGCTTTGGTTATAAGAAGAAACCAAGGGAGAATAACAACAAGAGACAGTAAAAAAGGTTTACGCAGGGTCTTAATCTGAAAAGAATCCTCGCGACGGGTCCCTACTGCACGTCTGCGCCTGTGTCTCCGTTGTGCCGTTATCCTGGACGGATGTGCACGTTGTTCATCTGTAAAAAGAGAGGAACTTAGTTTGAAAAGAACTCGTGCGAAAAAAGTATATGCGAAAGAAGAAATATATAAATAAGTAAAGTGGAGTCTGTATGAGCTCGCTGTTGCTTGTGCGTGCAGCCCCTTGTGACGGGGTGTGCCCCTTGTAAAGCGGAGTCTTTAAATGATCCTCGCAATGAAATGATGCCACGTGGACTGGGCATCTTATGTGTAAGAGACGCGTAATGTGGTATGGCGTTGAAGCGGACAAAAGCTTCTCGTCCCAGGAGTGCTTGATAGCTGCTTTTAAATGGGATGATATGAAAGATTAGTTTTTCGTGTCGAAAGTTGTTTGGTGATCCGAACACAACTTCTAATAATAAGGAGCCTGTGCTCTTGGCGTAAGGGTCTGGCGTCACTCCTTTGAAGGAAGTGCGGCTTTGTTGAATTGTAGTAAGGTCTATCCCCAACTTGCGGACTGTGTTTGGATACAGCAGGTTTAGGTCACTGCCTCTGTCCATCAGGACTTGTGTAAATTGCAGTCCTTCGATTATAGGATCCAATATCAGGGAAGTCCATCCTGCGTTTCGAACGATTCTGGAATAATCCAGGTGGTCGAAAGTGATTGGTTTTGATGTCCAATCTCTATGTTCCGCCGGGTTAGACCGTGCGAGACCCATTTCAACTGGTGTCGCACTGTTTTGCCGTATTATCACATGAAGTGAGTTTACTGCTTTGACCTCTTGTGGGAAGGTCTTTTGTTTTCCGGTGCTCTGCTTGTGGGGTTTATCATCTTCGCTTGATGCATCGAGCCCCTTGTGTTCGGCGTTTAGTCGGCCGGACTGTTTGAAAACCCTACAATCTCGGTGGGTGTGGTTTGCAGGCCTTCCGGGGGTACTGTGGATTTTACATATCCTACCCAGGATCTTGTTTAAGTTGGATAGCTCATCGCTGTTATCCTTAAGAGGAGGTGTTTTGTTGTTTGGCCGCGAGCTTTTGAATCCGGCGTTGACTGTCGTGCTCTTTGGGCTTTTCTCTTTATTCCGGCGCTGCTCTTTTCTGTGCCGTGATTTTCCGTTTCCATCTCTGGTCTCGGATGTACTTGGGTCGCTGGTGCTGCATCTTTCTAGCCAGCTATCCTCTCCCGCACAAAAGCGGGTCATGAGGCTTGTTAGCGCGGACATTGTCCTCGGCTTCTCTTGGCCGAGGTGTCTGGCGAGCCATTCGTCTCGGACGTTGTGTTTAAAAGCTGCTAAGGCTTCAGCATCCGGACAGTCGACTATTTGCTTCTTTTTGGTGAGGAACCTGTTCCAGAATTTGCGCGCTGACTCTCCGGGCTATTGAGTTATATGACTTAGATCATCTGCATCCGGAGGGCGGACATAAGATCCTTGAAAATTTTCTCTAAACGCGTCCTCGAGCTCTTCCCAACTTCCAACAGTGTTTTCTGGGAGGCTTTTGAGCCAATGACGGGCTGGCCCTTTGAGCTTGAGGGGTAGGTATTTTATGGCGTGGAGATCATCTCCTCTGGCGATGTGTATGTGTAGTATATAATCTTCTATCCAGACTCCAGGGTTTGTTGTTCCGTCGTAGGCCTCTATGTTTATGGGTTTAAACCCTGCTGGGAATTCGTGATCCAGCACCTCGTTGGTGAAACATAGTGGGTGTGCGGCACCTCTGTATTTGGGTGCACCAATGTCTTCGGACACTTTGCGTGTTGCATTGCTTCCTGGGGCCCTCTTCTTTGGCCCGTAAATGGACCTGGCTGGGCCATCTGTCTTTCCAGGGTCATTAGTCCGCTTATGTGCGGCGCCGTTTTCAAGTTTTGGCCTATCGTTTGGCCGTCTATCCAACCAGGAAGCCTTTTTGTTTTTTGACTGTGGGGGCTCTATGGCCTCCTCGTCAAATTCTGGTAGCAGCTTGCGCTTCGGGTAGCTCTTTGATTGATGGCCATTGCCGTATTTGTCTGCGGTTTTGAGCACTTTGCTCCACCTCATTCTGAGTGTATCTTCCGCTGTTTTGAGCTTCCGTTTTTCCTTTTTCAAACTTCTTGCGGTGGCGACGAGTCTTTTTCGAAGGTTTTTATTCTCCGGCGGTGTGTCCGGCGTGAGGTCGTCTGGACTGTTGTTTTCGCCGGGCCTGGACTGATTATCTGACTCGTCCTGCTCGGACAGTTGCTTATCTGCATGTTCGTCGTCCACTTGTTTGCCCTGCTGTATTGTGGGGTCATTAGGAGCGCTCTTGTTGTCGAGGCGAGACTTAGGGCGGCGTCTGCGCCGCCGTTTTGGTTGTTTGTCAGCGGGGTTATCTTCTGCCGCGACCCGTTGGTCCTCGTTATCGCTTCCTTTTGGGGTATCCACCAAATAAACGTCGTATGACGAGGTGGTCTTCCCATGCCCTATAGGCGCTGGTTCTTGTTCATCTCCGGCATCGTCGTCCATACCGTCGATGTCCTCGGAGTCATAAGTATGTCGGTTAGATCGTCGACAGTGGCTACAAAGTGGGTGGTGGGTGGGCTCTGAATTTCTTCGTCGCCCGTATCCCAACCATCTGGCCATAATCCGGCCAGGACTCTCCAGATAGCGAGAGATGCTTTAGCGAATTTAGGATGTCACCAAAGGGCGAGTGTTGGGAGATGTCCGCAGCGGTGAATTCCATAACTGGCGCCCAATCAGATTTGATTGGTAGGGGCGCGGGAGGTCCGGAGTCCGGCAAGGAGTCCGGCACCTCGGAGTCACGAGTTTCGTGAGGGACAAGGCTAGTGTTCGGCTCCATCGCCGTGGAAGTTGAAGCCCCCGAGGTGGTGTCCAACCACCGGTCCCCGATCTGGGCGATCGGCTCCGAGCTAAGAGCCGGAGCGGACTCGTGTGCGGCCACCAAGGCACTGTTCGTCGGCGGAGCTAGATCATGCCCATCGTAACAGTGCGGCGCGCTTGGCTGTGGCTCGAGCCCGTCGAAGATCAAGTCTCCGCGGACGCCGGCCGTGAAGTTTAGGCTTCCGAATCTGACCTGACGGCCAGGGGCGTAGCTTTCGATCTGCTCCAGATGGCCAAGTGAATTAACCTGTAGTGCGAAGCCGCCGAATACGAAGATCTGTCCGGGGAGAAAAGTCTCACCCTGGACAGCGTTGTTGATTGAAGACGCCATCGAGCCTATCGGTGACGACACAGAGGAACTCTTAATGAAAGCACCAATGTCGGTGTCAAAACCGGCGGATCTTGGGTAGGGGGTCCTGAACTGTGCGTCTAGGTGGATGGTAACAGGAGACGAGGGACACGATGTTTTACCCAGGTTCGGGCCCTCTTGATGGAGGTAAAACCCTACGTCCTGCTTGATTAATATTGATGATATGGGTAGTACAAGAGTGGATCTACCACGAGATCAAGGAGGCTAAACCCTAAAGCTAGCCTATGGTATGATTGTTGTAATGTATATTGTCCTACGGACTAAAGCCCTCCGGTTTATATAGACACCGGAGGAGGCTAGGGTTACACAGAGTCGGTTACAATGGTAGGAGATCTACATATCCGTATTGCCAAGTTTGCCTTCCACGCCAAGGAAAGTCCCATCCGGACACGGGACGGAGTCTTCAATCTTGTATCTTCGTAGTCTTGGAGTCCAGCGGACGATGATAGTCCGGCTGTCCGGACACCCCCTAGTCCAGGACTCCCTCACCAACTCCTGCTTGATTGATATTGATGATATGGGTAGTACAAGAGTGGATCTACCATGAGATCAAGGAGGCTAAACCCTAGAAGCTAGCCTATGGTATGATTGTTGTAATGGTTGTCTTGTCCTACGGACTAAAACCCTCCGGTTTATATAGACACCGGGGAGGGCTAGGGTTACACAGAGTCGGTTACAATGGTAGGAGATCTACATATCCGTATTGCCAAGCTTGCCTTCCACGCCAAGGAAAGTCCCATTCGGACACGGGACGAAGTCTTCAATCTTGTATATTCATAGTCTTGGAGTCCGGCTGACGATGATAGTCCAGCTATCCGGACAGCCCCTAGTCCAGGACTCCCTCAGTAGCCCCTGAACCAGGCTTCAATGACGATGAGTCCGGCGCGCATATTGTTCGGCATTGCAAGGCGGGTTCCTCCTCCGAATAATTCATAGAAGATTGTGAACACCAGGATAGTGTCCGGCTCTGCAAAATAATTTCCACATTCCACCGTAGAGAGAATATTATGAACACAAGTTCAATCCGCTGACGTATTTTGTGGCATGACGTCACACCACCACCAAGTCTTTACTTGAATCATTTTTTATTATACCACCTCAGCGCGTTTAGCGAAGCGGTTTCCTTGGCACGTCTTGTCGAAGCAGAGATCGTGTTCCCCTTATTCCGGGATTCTCATCAATACGGACGTGGGTAACCCAACCGCGCCCGTCGCCACGCCCCCTCTATCGAAGGCGAGCCCCGAACGGTCACGGAGACGGCTCTTGGTATTCTCCCTCTTTATAATGGGACCAAGGGTCGTTTCTTTTCTTCAATCCTCCGTCGAATCTTCTCCTGGCCCCAAGTTCCAACACCCAGAGCCCCAGATTTGAGCGCTTCGGACCTTCAACAATGTCCGGCTCCGACCTTCAGGGCCGGTGGATTCCCTCCTCCGTCACGGAGGAGGACGTGCTAAAGCTGCGAGAGGCCAAGTACCTGTCTTACGAGATTTCGCACAGGTTGCCCGCCGAAGGGCAGTCCATCCCCACCCCCGAGCCCGGCGAGTATGTCGTTTTTGTATCCCACCTCCGTCGTGGTTTAGGCTTCCCTATGGATCCTTTTGTGAGAGGGCTCATGTTTTACTATGGGTTGGAATTCCACGACTTGGCTCCGGAGTCCATCCTCCATATTTTTGCATTTATTGTCGTCTGCGAAGCCTTCCTCCGCGTCACCCCCCACTTTGGCCTGTGGCTGAAGACCTTCAATGTGGAGCCGAAGATGATCCAGGGGCGTCATGTAGAGTGCGGCGGGGCGGCCGTAAGCAGGAGGGCCGATGCCCCGTGGCCCGAGGGCTCCTTCCAAGAGGAGCTCGGCTTGTGGCAACAGGAGTGGTTCTATATTACCGCTCCGAAGGGAAGCAGGCAGAAGCCGCCGCCCGTATTCTGCTCGGGACCTCCACGACGGTTGATGTAGTGGGTCAACCAAGGGCTCAACTGGGGGCCGTCAAAGGACATGCCCCTATTGCAGGGCCAGATTCGAGACCTCCAAGCGAGGGAGATCGATCTGGTCGTGGTGATGCAGGTTATGCTGATTAGGCGTCTCCTGCCCTGCAAACGCCGTCCTCTCCGGCTATGGGAGTTTAATCCGGAGGGACCACGGATTCTCCAACACTTCATGGGTACGACACCCATGTAGATGTACAAATTGTTCTTCGGATCACGGGAAGTATGTCCGGAATTGACCGAGGACGCCGGCCTAAGCTGCAATCGCCCGGATACTCAAGTAAGTAGCTCGGTGTTCGGACATACCGTTTCTTTACCGTTCTACAATTCGCCTTTTAACCTGTTGTCCTTTAACAGGAGTGGATAGCGCAAGCAAAGCTGATACGGTGTCCGGCCCCCCTCCCGGAGACCGCCCTGGATCCCGTGCTGGTCAGGATGCTGGAGGTTGAGCCTTCAGAAGAAGGCGAAGGGGAAAATAGAGGAGCTACCGCCTCGCCCAAGGAGGCTCTTGAAAAAGGGGGGATCGAGAATCCCTCCCTCCAGGGGGAGAAGAGGACCGCCTTCGAAGACCCGGAGGCCAAAGCCCCTTAGCGGGGGAAGAAATCTTCACCAGAGGGTCCTGCGTCCGGGGAGGCCCCGACCGCACAGTCTCCCCTAAAGAATCAGCCCTCCAGCGAGTCGTAAGTAGAAAAAAGGGAGTTTGGTAATAAAAGACATCCCTATTTGTGCTTCTGAGGATAACTGAAGTTTTTACCTTGTAGTTCGGATCTCCGACCTTCTCAGATGAGCTCGTCTTCGGGGGACCTTCATCCGAAGATGGTGGAGAGCGAGACACCTCAGTCCGCTGCGCCGTCGGATAGGGCGGACGAGCCTGAAGTGTCATCACGGAGGGTATCCCCGAGCCCGGCAGAGCCGAAGAGTTCGGCGCCAACTAGTGTTCGGCCGGGGGAGCTGAAGGATCTGCTTGAGAGGGCGTCCATCTCAGAAGATCACCATGCATTGATGAGTATTGTGATTGGAAGGATTTCGTCCGCCGAAAGCGGACTGCGTAGTGCCGTCAGGAGTTTGCTGGCGGGGTTTGAGGTACGTAAAAATGACACACCTTTTTGACAATGTTGCACATAAAGTGCGCCCTGTATAGATAGTAGCCCCTGAGACTCGGTAGGTTGTCGAAAGCGACAGCGTGCCGAGGATCAAAATCGCAGATATTAATTGTTGCCTTTCCTAAGCAGGTGGAGGTTAGTCCGAGGGCCAGCCGGACTGATAGAGTTGCCGAACTAAAGCGGCAACTCGACATTGCGGATGCGGACATCGCGCTAGTCAACAAGCGACTTGACGAGTCGCAAGGTAAGTTTTTTCTCCGTAGTCACCTAGTAAGGGAGCCGAAGCCCACCTCTTACAATATTTGTGCTTGATGCAGATGGTGCCGCTGCTGTGGAGAGCCTTCAGGCAGAACTTGCTCAAGCCAAGGAGCAAGCAAGAAGGAGTGATGCGGTTGCCTCGAGGGCGGCCGAGGAGTTAGAAGCCGAAAGGGCAGCGCACTGCCGAAGCAGGCAAGAGATGGCCGAATTGGCTGTGATGTTAAAAGATGCTACCGACCGCAATGAGGTACTTGAAAAGGAGCGCCTAGCGGAGCGAGAGGACCTGGGGAAGGCCACCACCGAAGCCAAGGATGCCCGTTCTGCAATGCGGGCTATAAAGGAGGAGCTGCGCCAGGCCGGAGACATTGTGGCTGGCAAGCCTTTTCTGCTGCGCCGAAGGTTTACGGATCCAAAGTATGCTCATCTTGGCCAGCTGTGGGGTCCGGAGGATCCTTATATGGACTTAGCGGCGAGTGCGGAGGATGCCGTTGTGCACTTCCGAAGTCAGAAGGATCACAAGACGGAAGAGCTGTTTTGGTCTCAATTCCATAGTCCGGAGCGTTGGACTTCCGCTGACCGATCGGTTGGCCGAGTGGGTTGAGCTGAATAGGTTGTCCGGATTTGCCATGACGGATATCGTGACTCATGTCTGGCCGGATAGGCCCAAGCCAAAGAGTTATTTTGGCTTATTGAAGCAATTTCTTGGGGCGGTGCCGCATGTTAAGGCGATGAAGCGGTCGTCCTGCATAGAGGGTGCGTGGATGGCCCTTGCCCGTGTGAAGACACATTGGACAGAGATGGATGCCACCGCTGTTGCGACCCGGGTTCGGACGAGAGCCGGTTACCTGCCGAGCACTATTTTGGGGAAGTCCTGCGTGGTGCTCGTGTAATAGAGTCGCAGTGCTCAAAAAATGTCAGGTTCAAATGAACATTTTGGTTTATAAAACGATGTTTATGATGTAAGCGCTTTTTGCACTTGTGCGTTCAAGTAATGAAATATCTCCTGTGTGGCCGTTTATGTATACGTGTGTATAACCTGAAAGATGCAGTCGTCGGCTTCAGCCCCCACGCACAAGGTGCGGGGGTGTTCGCAAAAAATAGCGCATTTTCACACTTAATTCGACGTCTCGGTCCTGTGAAGGAGGTGGTAGCGTAGCAAACGAGGCAACCGGACTATAATGCTTTATCACTTTCACTTAGCCATAGGAGTTCGAGGGTGGGGCTACAACATAGCCCCTAGTGGCAACGTGCTCTCTGAATTCGGGGTGCGTATGTGCCTGACCGGGAAACGGCCCTTCGTCAAAGCGGGGGAATTCTAAACATCCGGTAGTCGATCGAGTGGTTGACCAGTCTCCCGCTGTATCATGACAGTCAGTTTTCGGCTTTCTCTACTGAGGTGCTCGCCCAGCCGAACTGGGGCACAATCGCAGTAGTTCTCCTAGTGCCGCGTTAGCCAATGATACGGAACGTAAGGCAGCAAAACACAGGACCCGGGCAAACCCAACATTTGACCAAAGACATGATTCGGAGCTGATGCATATAAGGCCTAACTCGAGACGCCGAACACTCCCTAAGGTGTTCGGTCTTTATAATAATGGGCGGAACAATGCCCTAAGCCCCTAGTGTCCAGGTACGGGTGAGGGAGTCCTGGACTAGGGGGTGTCCAGACAGCCGGACTATCATTATCCGCCGGACTCCAAGACTATGAAGATACAAGATTGAAGACTCCGTCCCGTGTCCGGATGGGACTTTCCTTGGCGTGGAAGGCAAGCTTGGCAATACGGATATGTAGATCTCTTACCATTGTAACCGACTCTGTGTAACCCTAGCCTCCTCCGGTGTCTATATAAACCGGAGGGCTTTAGTCCGTAGGACAACATACATTACAACAATCATACCATAGGCTAGCTTCTAGGGTTTAGCCTCCTTGATCTCGTGGTAGATCCACTCTTGTACTACCCATATCATCAATATTAATCAAGAAGGACATAGGGTTTTACCTCCATCAAGAGGGCCCGAACCTGGGTAAAAACATCGTGTCCCTCGTCTCTTGTTACCATCCGCCTAGACGCACAGTTCGGGACCCCCTACCCGAGATCCGCCGGTTTTGACACCGACATTGGTGCTTTCATTGAGAGTTCCTCTGTGTCGTCACTGATAGGCTTGATGGCATATTCAACCAGCAACGCTGTCCAGGGTGAGACTTTTCTCCCCGGACAGATCTTCTTGTTCGGCGGTTCGCCCTGCGGGCCAATTCACTTGGCCATCTGGAGCAGATGGAAAGCTACGCCCCTGGCCGTCAGGTCAGATTTGGAAGCTTAAACTTCACGGCCGATGTCTGCGGAGACTTGATCTTCGACGGACTCGAGCCACAGCCAAGCGCGCCGCACTGTGACGACAGGCATGATCTAGCTCTGCCACCGAACAGTGCCTTGGTGGCCGCACATGGGTCCGCTTCGGCCATTAGCCCAGAGCCGATCGCCCTGATCGAGGGCCGGTGGATAGACGCCGCCCTGGGGGCTTCAACATCCACTGCGATGGAGCCAAACACTAATCCTGTCCCCTGCGAAACTCATGATTCAGAGGCGCCGGACTCCTCGCCGGACTCCGAACCTCCCGCGCCCCTACCAATCGATCCGGATTGGGCGCCGGTCATGGAATTCACCGCAGCGGACATCTTCCAATACTCGCCTTTTGGCGATATCCTAAATTCATTAAGGCACCTCTCATTATCGGGAGAGTCCTGGCCGGACTGTGGCCAGGATGGTTAGGGTACGGACGACGAAGAAATTCAGAGCCCACCCACCACCCACTTTGTAGCCATTGTCGACGATCTAATCGACATGCTAGACTACGACTCCGAAGACATCGACGCTATGGGCGACGATGTCGGAGACGAACAGGAACCAGCGCCTACAGGGCACTAGAAGACCACCTCGTCATACGACATATACATGGTGGACACCCCCAAAGACGGGGACGGCGAAGAAACAGCGGAGGTAGACTCCTTAAAGAAGCAGCCCAAACGCCGGCGTCAGCGGCGCCGCTCTAAATCCCGCCATAGCAAGAATGGAGATTCCAGCACAGGAGATAATAATACTCCAGAGAGTGCCGAAGACAATCCCCTCCAGCAAGATTCAGCACAGGAGCATGCAGAAGCAAGCCCTCAGGAGAGGGCGGCAGACGAAGAGGTTGAGGATCATAGCTATATGCCTCCCTCCGAAGATGAAGCAAGCCTCAACGATGACGAATTCGTCGTACCTGAGGATCCCGTCGAACAAGAGCGCTTCAAGCGCAGGCTTCTCGCCACAGCAAATAGCTTAAAGAAAAAGCAGCAACAGCTTCAAGCTATTTAGGACCTGCTGGCGGATCGATGGACCGAGGTCCCCGCGGCCGAAGAGTACAAACTCGAACGTCCCTCCAAAAGTTACCCAAGACGCAAGCTGCTCCCCCGATTAGAGGAGGAAGCATACGTACCTCCATCACCAGCGCACGATATGGCTGACCGACCACCCCGTGGTCGTGACAGAGAGGCATCCAGGCCCCCAGCCAAGACCATACCCCGGCATCATTCCAAAAGTACGAAGCCAAGAAGGAACGCGCCGGACTTGCGAGACATATTGGAGGACAAAGCAAGGCAATCCAGATCCATATATGGATCACGTGGGCGCCCTACGACCCACGACGAATACTGTCGCGCCGGATACAATAACCCTGGCCGGGCCGAGCACAACAGACAGCGCTCTCTTGAGCTGCGTCGCGATATTGCTCAATACAGAGGCGCCGCACACCCGCTATGCTTCACTGACGAAGTAATGGATCATCAGATCCCCGAACGGTTTAAACCCATAAACATCGAATCTTACGATGGCACAACAGACCCCGCGGTCTGGATCGAAGACTACCTTCCCCACATCCATATGGCCCGCGGCGACGATCTCCACGCCATCAAGTACCTCCCACTCAAGCTTAAAGGACCAGCTCGGCATTGGCTTAACAGCTTGCCCGCAGAGTCAATTGGGTGTTGGGAAGACCTGGAGGCCGCATTCCTTGATAACTTCCAAGGCACATACGTGCGACCACCAGATTCCGATGACCTAAGCCACATCATTCAGCAGCCAGACGAATCAGCCAGACAATTCTGGACATGGTTCTTGACGAAGAAAAATCAAATCGTCGATTGTCCGGATGCAGAGGCCCTTGCAACCTTCAAACATAACATCCGGGACGAATGGCTAGCCCGGCACCTGGGGCAGGAAAAGCCAAAATCCATGGCAGCGCTCACATCGTTAATGACCCGCTTTTGCGCGGGAGAGGACAGCTGGCTAGCCCGTAGCAACAATCTCCGTAAAAATTCTGGCAGTCCGGATACTAAGGACAACAACGGCAGGTCACGTCGAAACAAAAACAAGCGCCGCATTAACGGCGACGATAAGGAGGATACGGCAGTCAACGCCGGATTCCGAGGCTCTAAACCCGGTCAGCGGAAGAAGCCATTCAAAAGAACCACTCCGGGTCCGTCCAATCTGGACCGAATACTCGACCGCTTATGCCAGATACATGGCACCTCTGAAAAGCCAGCTAACCACACTAATAGAGACTGCTGGGTGTTCAAGCAGGCCGGCAAGTTAATTGCCGAAAACAATGACAAGGGGCTAAACAGCGACGACGAGGAAGATACCAAACCGCCGAACAACAGAGGACAGAAGGGTTTTCCCCCACAAGTGCGGATGGTGAATATGATATACGCGACCCATATACCCAAGAGGGAGAGGAAACGTGCACTAAGGGACGTCTATGCGATGGAGCCAGTCGCCCCAAAGTTCAACCCATGGTCCTCTTGTCCGATCACTTTCGATCGAAGAGACCATCCGACCAGCATACGCCATGGCGGATTCGCCGCATTGGTTCTAGACCCAATCGTCGATGGGTTCCACCTCACGAGAGTCCTGATGGACGGCGGCAGCAGCCTGAACCTGCTTTATCAGGATACAGTGCGCAAAATGGGCATAGACCCATCAAGGATTAAACCTACAAAGACAACCTTTAAAGGTGTCATACCAGGAGTGGAAGCCAACTGTACAGGCTCAGTCACACTGGAAGTGGTCTTCGGATCCCCGGATAATTTCCGGAGCGAAGAGTTAATCTTCGACATAGTCCTGTTTCGCAGCGGCTATCACGCTCTGCTCGGACGAACCGCGTTTGCCAAATTCAACGCGGTGCCGCACTATGCATACCTAAAGCTCAAGATGCTAGGCCCTCGTGGAGTCATCACGGTCAATGGGAATACGGAACGCTCCCTCCGAACGGAGGAACATACAGCGGCTCTCGCGGCAGAAGTACAGAGCAGCCTTCTAAGCCAATTCTCGAGTCCGGCCGTTAAACGGCCGGATACAGCAAAGCGCGCCCGGAGCAATGCCAACCAAGACCACCTGGCGCGATCAGAGCACGCGTAGCAATGCGGCCCCAACCCTCGCCCGCGCATGATCGCAAGAATAACACTCCGCGTACATCATTACGCTTTGGAGATACCATGGGCACAGGGGAGGGGGCACGATCGCAATGGACCCAGACTGCGGTTCGACCACACCGGGGGCTCGCAAATGTGCCCCCCCCTTTTTTTTATCATTTTTCTTCTTTTATGTACACAGGACTCTGTTAACCAGAAGCCCTGCCCGGCGGCGAACCTGCCGAACTCATGATGCAACAGTCAGGGATTAAAGAAGGCCGCGACGAACACTCAGGTGGTCTCAATTACGAGCATTAAATTCGATTATATACACCAAGTCCGCAGCTCATCCCTGGAGGGGGACACGTTTACCTAGTCCAAATCCCTTGCTTACAGCACTATTTGTATCAGTCCACTCCACTAGCAGACTTTCTGTCATAAATAATGTAGCAACTTTTTGATCACAATTGCATCACCTTTTATATATATGCTCATTATATGACATCTTGCACCCGTATATTTTGGTACGACCTAATACACCGGGGGCTTATGTTCCCCATTCTATGGTGTGATAAGTCCGAACACTTTCACAAGTGCGGCACCCCGAACTTATAGCATTATATGAATCGGCTCCGAATCATGTCTTGGGTCAATAGTTGGGTTTGCCCGGCTCCCACGTTTTGGTGCCTTACGTTCCGTTCCGTCGGCTAAGGTGGCACTGGGAGAACCACTGCGATTGCGCCCCGGTTGAGCCGGGCGAGCGCCTCAGTGGAGAAAGCGAAAACTGACTGGCATGATAAGGCGAGAGACTGGTCGCTGTTCGAGAGGTTTTTTTGGGTCCTTAAAGACTCACGCCGCTTCGAGCGAAGTTCCGGACAATGTCCGATGAAGGCGTGGATAGCGCCCCGGATTCGGTCTTCCGAATACCAGGGGCTTCGCCGAAATTGAAAATTATAGAATTCTATGGCTAAGTGAGAGTGTTCAAGCATTATAAGTCCGGTTGCCTTGTTCGTTGTGTTGAGCGCCTCCCTCGATGGACCCAACAATGGGAACAAGAGTGCTCAAGGTTATCCCGAACACCCCAGCACTCGCGGCTTGGGGGATGAAGCCAATGACTTGCCATCTCTCAGATTATATAAACGGCCGCACAGAAGGTAATATTTTAAATTAAAAAAGCGTTGCTTATCGCGCACATGAACAAAGTTTCAAGCGTGCAGGATAATACATAGCAAATTCATTCAAAGATTACATTTCGGGGGCACTCATCCGCAATATTGCGGGCTCCCTTCAGGACAGTTTTATAATACATCTCGGGTGTGCGATACTCCTTGCCCGGCGGCGGTGGGTCCGTGAGAAGCTTCTCCGCATCCAACCTGCCCCATTGCACCTTTGTGCGGGCAAGAGCCCGGCGGGCACCTTCAATACAGGCGGAGCGCTTGATTACATCCACCCAGGGGCATGCATCCACCAGCCGCCGCACGAGGCCAAAGTAGCTCCCAGGCATGGCCTGTCCAGGCCACAGCCGGGCTATGAGGCCCTTCATGGCCTCTTCAGCTACCTTGTGGAGTTCGACCAGCTGCTTCAGCTGGTCGCTTGGGGGCACCGGGTGTCCGGCCTCAGCATACTGAGACCAGAAGACTTTTTCCGTCGAGCTCCCCTCCTCGCCACGATAGAATGCGGCGGCATCGGACGCACTACGCGGCAGATCTGCAAACGCCCCTGGAGAACTCCGAATGCGGGTAAGTATCAGGTAATTTACATTAACATGCTTGCTCTGCATGAAAAATGCCTTACCCGCCGCTATTTTCTTTATATCTTCAACCTCCTGAAGGGCCTTACGGGCCTCGGCCTTGGCGGACTTGGCACTTTCGAGAGCCGAGGCAAGCTCGGACTCTCGAGTCTTGGAGTCATGCTCCAAACTCTCATGCTTTTCCATGAGAGCCTGGAGCTCTTGCCGAACTTCCGCCACCTGTGCCTCTTGCTTTTCTCGCTCAGCGCGTTCCGCGGCCGCACTGTGTTCGGCCACGGACACAACATCCTTCAGGGCTGCCACCTCATTAGTGGCCCCTGCAATACACATATTATCCTTGTTAATTTTATTGCAACCGAAATCCTTTTCTGTAAGGTACCTATTCAAAGTGGTGTTACTCACCTTCTTTTTCCTCGAGCTGCTTCCTCACATGGCCGAGCTCTTGCTCGGACCGCTCGAGATCCTGCTTTAACACATCGACCTCCACCGTTAATGCGGCAGAGGCCAGCAGCGCAGCCTGCAAACCCATATTGACATATTTTTAGCAACCCTGCGAATATCCTGTTAGATCCTCAGTCCAACTTTTCTTTCTGAACACCAAACTGAGCATCAGGGGCTACTGTCTATGCGGTATTACATTACATAATTTTAACTTCTTACCTCAAAGCCTGTTAAAAGGCTGCTGCAGGCTTCGGTCAGCCCGCTTTTGGCGAGCTGAACCTTTTGAATCACCGCACTCATGATAGTGCGGTGTTCTTCCTCAATGGAAGCGCCTTTAAGCGCCTCCAGCAAGTTATCTGGCGCCTCCGGTTGGACGGAGGCCCCCGGTGTCACGGTCTTGCCCTTCTTTCGAAGGGGCCGCTTGCCGGACTCTGGAACCACTGCGGGTTCCGATGTAGAGTCCGGCGCAAAGTCCGGGAGGTCGCCTGACGGCGCCTCCGGAGCCTCCTCCTGATGGGTCCCTCTCTGGGATCCCACCTCGGCGTCCTCGTCGGCGCGTGGGGTGGAGGCGGTCGGAAGTGAATTCACATCCGACGAGGCCAACGACCCGCTCGATGAGTCAGGGAGATCGTCATCGGCCGGACTACGGAAAGAATGCGGCGTTAGAAGGACACTATGTGACATAAAAGATATGCATATAAAGGATCCGGGTACTTACGATCTTGCCGGATGCCTGGCCCTTTGAGGCCACTCATCCTCGCCAACGCTGGTGTTGGCGAAACTGTCCGGGGGGATAGTTCTCCCCCTCTTGGACCCTTCGGCCTCCCCGATTGGGGAAGCCTTCCTCTTCTTCTCTCCCTCCTCTGGGAGAAAATAATCCTCCTCCTCGTCTTCGGGGGAGGAGTCCGCGTCGTCGTCAGACGCTTGATTGCGGGAACTCTTTCGAGTCCCCGCGGCCACCTTCTTGGCCTTCTTCTCCGGCACCACGTGCGGTGCCGGAACCAGCAGCCTTGCTAAGCGGGCATCCACTGGATCTTCTGGCCTGGGAGCCGGGCTGATAAGCAGCTTGGCCTTCTCCATCCATTCCTGTCAAAGGAAGAGGCAGAATGAAACCTCATAGGAGACAATTTAATTATCACAAGTGTCCCGTAATGGGGTTGAATCACTTACCTCGTCAGTTGGATACTGCGAGCTGAATCCTGATCTTCCGTCGCGGATGCGGGGGCTTCGCCGCCCTTGAACAGCACCCTCCAGGCGCCTTCGTATGTTGTATCGAAGAGTCCGCTTAGCGCCTGGTGCTGTTCCGGATTGAACTCCCACAAATTGAATGCCCGTTCTTGGTATGGGAGGATCCGCCGGATGAGCATGACTTGGACCACGTCGACGAGCCTGAGCCCATTGCTCACCATCTTCTGGATGCAGGCTCGGAGTCCCGTCACCTCCACCGGATTGCCCCACTGCAAGCCCTTCTATTTCCAGGAGGTGAGCTGCGTGGGGATGCCAGATCTAAACTCGGGGGCCGCTGCCCATGTGGGTTTGCGTGTCTCGGTGATGTAGAACCACCCCGATTGCCACCCCTTGATGGAGTCCACAAAGGTCCCTTCGAGCCAAAGGACGTTGGGCAATTTGCCCAACATGGCGCCTCCGCATTCCGCTTGCGTGCCCTTCACAACCTTCGGCTTGACATTGAAGGTCTTGAGCCACAGGCCGAAGTGGGGCCGGATGCAGAGGAAGGCCTCGCACACGACGATAAACGCCGAGATGTTGAGGATGAAGTTCGGCGCCAGATCGTGGAAATCCAGGCCGTAGTAAAACATGAGCCCCCGGACAAATGGATGGAGCATAAAGCCCATTCCGCGGAGGAAGTGGGGGAGGAAGACGACCCTCTCATGAGGCCCAGGGGTAGGGATGAGCTGCCCCTCGTCGGGCAGCCGATGCGCGATATCGCCGGAAAGGTATCCGGCGCTGCGCAGCTTGGTGATGTCCTCCTCCTTAGCGGTGGAGGCCAACCATTTGCCTCCCGCTCCGGACATATTCGGAGAATGTCGAGGCGAGATGCGCGAGCTTGGGCGCTGGAGCTTGAGTTCGCAGAGATGGATAAGCAAAGGAGGAAGAAGGCGTAGGTGAGAAGGTGAATCCTTATCCCTTATATATAGGCGGACGAAAACTATGCGTCCCCCACCAGCCTGGTAAAACTCGCTTATCTCCCAAGCGCCACCATCAATGGCGCGGTCGGGTTACCCACGAACGTATTGATGAGAATCCCGGAATAAGGGGAACATGATCTCTGCTTCGACAAGACGTGCCAAGGGAACCGCTTCGCTAAACATGCTGAGGTGGTATAGTAAAAAACGATTCAAACAAAGGCTTGGTAGCGGTGTGATGTCACGCCGCACAATACGTCAGCAGATTGAACTAAGTGTACATTTTATTCTCTCTACGGTGGAATGTAGAATTTATTTTGCAGAGCCGGACACTATCCTGGTGTTCATGATCTTCTTTGGATTATTCAAGGGAGGAACCCGCCTTGCAATGCTGAACATTATGCGCGCCGGACTTATCATCATTGAAGCCTGGTTCAGGGGCTACTGAGGGAGTCCTGGACTAGGCGGTGTCCGGACAGCCGGACTATCATTATCCGCCGGACTCCAAGACTACAAAGATACAAGATTGAAGACTCCGTCCCGTGTCCGGATGGGACTTTCCTTGGCGTGGAAGGCAAGCTTGGCAATACGGATATGTAGATCTCCTACCATTGTAACCGACTCTGTGTAACCCTAGCCTCCTCCGGTGTCTATATAAACCGGAGGGCTTTAGTAACCGACTCTGTGTAGGACAACATACATTACAACAATCATACCATAGGCTAGCTTCTAGGGTTTAGCCTCCTTGATCTCGTGGTAGATCCACTCTTGTACTACCTATATCATCAATATTAATCAAGCAGGATGTAGGGTTTTACCTCCATCAAGAGGGCCCGAACCTGGGTAAAAACATCGTGTCCCTCGTCTCTTGTTACCATCCGCCTAGACGCACAGTTCGGGACCCCCTACCCGAGATCCGCCGGTTTTGACACCGACAACGGGCAAGGTCCTCTGACGCGGCCGATGCCAAAACGTCAGTCTCCTCTCTGGTTATAATGAGAAACCAGGGGATTATAGCAACAAGAGACAGTAAAAAAGGTTTACGCATGGTCTTAATCTGAAAAGAATCCTTGCAACGGGTCCCTAATGCACGTCTGCGCCTGTGTCTCCGTTGTGCCGTTATCCTGGACGGGTGTGCACGTTGTTCATTTGTAAAAAGAGAGGAACTTAGTTTGAAAGAAAATCGTGCAAAAAGTGCATTAAAAATTGAAATATTAATAAATGAATAACGCTGAGCCTATATTGGCTCGTTATTGCTTATATGCACAGCCCCTTGTGAAGGGGCGTGCGGCTAGGGAGTCCCTAGCTTATTTATTCCGGACTCATCTAGCCGTGTCCGGGGTCTTAAACGACCTTTTAATGAAATGATGCCACGTGGACCGGGCATTTTAAGTGTAAGAGACGCGTAATGTGGTATTGCGTTAAAGCGGACAAAAGCTTCCCGTCCCAATAGTGCTTGATAGCTACTTTTGAGTGGGGCGACATGAAAGATTAGCTTTTCCCGTCGGAAGTTGTCAGGTGACCCGAACACAACTTCTAGTAATATGGAGCCCGTGCACTTGGCGTAAGGGCCTGGCGTCACTCCTTTAAAGGAAGTGCGGCTATATCAAATTTTAGTAAGGTCTATCCCCAACTTGCGGATTGTGTCCGGATATAGCAGGTTTAAATCGCTGCCGCCATCCATCAGGACTTGTGTAAATTGTAGTCCGTCGATTATAGGATCCAATATCAGAGCAGTCCATCCTGCATTTCGAATGCTTCTGGAATAATCCAGGTGGTCGAAAGTGATTGGTTTTGACATCCAATTTCGAGGTTCCGCTGGGGTGGACCGTGCGGCACTTATTTTAGCGGGTGCCGCATTGTTTTTCTGTACTATCACATGAAGTGAGTTTACTGTTTTGACTTCTTGTGGGAAAGTCTTTTGTTTTCCGGTGCTCTGCTGGTGGGGTTCTTCATCATCCTCGCTTGGCGCGTTGAGCCCCTTGTGTTCGGCGTTGAGTCGGCCGGACTGTTTGAAAACCCAACAATCTCGGTGGGTGTGGTTTGCAGGCCTTCCGGAAGTACTATGGATTTGACATATCCGATCCAAGATTTTTTTTAAGTTTGATAGCTCATCACAGTTGTCCTTAAGAGGCAGTGTTTTGTTGTTCGGCCGCGAGCATTTGAATCCGGCGTTGACCGCCGTGTTCTTTGGGCTTCTTTCTTTATTCCAGCGCTGATCCTTTCTGCGCCGTGATTTTCCATTTCCATCCCTGATCTGGGATGTACTCGGGTCGCTGGTGCTGCATCTTGCTAGCCAACTGTCTTCCCCCGCGCAAAAGCGGGTCATGAGGCTTGTTAGCGCGGCCATTGTTCTCGGCTTCTCTTGGCCGAGGTGTCTGGCGAGCCATTCGTCTCGGACATTATGTTTAAAAGCTGCTAAGGCTTCGGCGTCCGGACAGTCGACTATTTGGTTCTTTTTGGTAAGGAACCTGTTCCAGAATTTGCACGCTGACTCTCCGGGCTGTTGAGTTATATGACTTAGATCGTCTGCATCCGGAGGGCGGACATAAGTCCCTTGAAAATTTGCTCTAAACGCGTTCTCGAGCTCTTCCCAACTTCCAACAGTGTTTTCTGGGAGGCTTTTGAGCCAATGCCGAGCTGGCCCTTTGAGCTTGAGGGGTAGATATTTTATGGTGTGGAGATCATCTCCTCTAGCCATGTGTATGTGTAGTATGTAATCCTCTATCCAGACTCCAGGGTCTATTGTTCCGTCGTATGCCTCTATGTTTATGGGTTTGAACCCTGCTGGAAATTCATGATCCAGCACCTCATCGGTGAAACATAGTGGGTGTGCGGCGCCCCTGTATTTGGGTGTGCTGCTGTCTTCGAACACTTGGCGTGTTGTGTTGCTTCCTGGGGCCCTCTTTTTTGGCTCATGAATGGACCGGACCGGGCCATTTGTTTTCCGAGGATCATGAGTCGGCTTGTGTGCGGCGCCGCTTGTCGCTTTTGGCCTGTCATCTGGTCGTCTATCCGGCCAGGCGGCCTCTTTGCTTTTTGACTGTGGGGGCTTTATGGCCTCCTCGTCGAATTCAGGCAGCAGCTTGCGCTTCGGGTAGCTCTTTGTTTGGTGGCCATTGCCATATTTGTCCGCGGTCTTGAGTACTTTGCTCCACCTCATTCTAAGTATGTCTTCCGCTGTTTTGAGCTTCCGTTTTTCTTTCTTCAGACTTCTTGCAGTGGCGACGAGTCTTTGTGAAGGTTCTTATGCTCCGGTGGTGTGTCCGGCGTGAGGTCGTCTGGACTGTTGGTTTCGCCGGGCATGGATTGATTATCCGATTCGTCCTGTTCGGACGGTTGCTTGGTTGCATGTTCGTCGTCCACTGGTTTTCCCTGCTCTATTGTTGGGTCATTAGGAGTGCTGTTTTTGTCGAGGCGGGACTTAGGGCAGCGTCTGCGTCGCCGTTTTGGTTGTTTGTCGGCGGGATTATGCTTTGCCGCGCCCTGTTGTTCATCGTTATCGCTTCCTTTTGGGGTGTCCACCATATATACGCAATTGGTTGGGGTGGCCTTCCAGTGCTCGTTGAGCGCTGGTTCTTGATCTTCTCCGGCGTCGTCGTCCATACCGTCGATGTCTTCGGAGTCGTAGTCTAGCATGTCGGTTAGATCATCGACGGTGGCTACAAAGTGGGTGGTGGGTGGGCTTTGAATTTCTTCGTCGTCCGCATCCCAACCATCTTGGCCGTAATCCGGCCAGGGCTCTCCAGATAGCGAGAGATGCTTTAGCGGATTAAGGATGTCGCCAAAGGGTGAGTGTTGAAAGATGTCCGCGGCAGTGAACTCCATGATCGGCGCCCAATCGGATTCCATTGGCTGGGGCGCAGGAGGCTCGGAGTCCGGCAGGGAGTCCGGCACCTCGGAGTCACGAGCTTTATAAGGGACGAGGTCAGTGTTCGGCTCCATCGCCGTGGAAGTTGCAGCTCCCGAGGCGGTGTCCAGCCACCCGTCCTCGATCTGCGCGATCGGCTCTGAACTATGGGTCGGAGGGGATTCGTGTGCGGCCTCCAAAGTACTGTCCGGCGGCAGAGTTAGATCATGCCCATCATGACCGTGCGGCGCGCTCGGCTGTGGCTCGGATCCATCAAAGATCAAGTCTCCACGGATGTCTGCCGTGAAGTTTAGGCTTCCAATTCTGACCTGATGGCCAGGGGCGTAGCTTTCGATCTGCTCCAGATGGCCAAGTGAATTGGCCCGCAGTGCGAAGCCGCTGAATATGAAGATCTGTCCGGGGAGAAAAGTCTCACCCTGGACTGCGTTGTTGTTGATTGAAGAAGCCATCAAGTCTATCGGTGACGACACAGAGGAACTCTCAATGAAAGCACCAATGTCGGTGTCAAAACCGGCGGATCTCGGGTAGGGTGTCCCGAACTGTGCGTCTAGGCGGATGGTAACAGGAGACAAGGGACACGATGTTTTTACCCAGGTTCGGGCCCTCTCGATGGAGGTAAAACCCTACTCCTGCTTGATTTATATTGATGATATGGGTAGTACAAGAGTGGATCTACCATGAGATCAAGGAGGCTAAACCCTAGAAGCTAGCCTATGGTATGATTGTTGTAATGGTTATCTTGTCCTACGGACTAAAACCCTCCGGTTTATATAGACACCGGGGAGGGCTAGGGTTACACAGAGTCGGTTACAATGCTGGGAGATCTACATATCCGTATTGCCAAGCTTGCCTTCCACGCCAAGGAAAGTCCCATCCGGACACGGGATGAAGTCTTCAATCTTGTATCTTCATAGTCTTGGAGTCCGGCTGACGATGATAGTCCGGCTGTCCGGACACCCCCTAGTACAGGACTCCCTCAACAGGCAAGCTAGAGTCTTATCTGGGACAGCTTGCCGCGAAACTAGTTCTGAAGCTTGAAGGTACAACTGCTAGACTGGTTAATTGTCATCGATTGAAGTATGTTGTAATATTGTCGACTCACTATTTTTCATGATGGAGCAGAACTTTGTCAGGATTTTTAAGCTGAAACCGGGCGGGTCGAGACAGGTCTCAACTCCATCAATTGCCCTGTGAAAGATGACGTTGCGATGAACTTGTTGCGGTTGGAATCACGCTTGGACGATGCCGTTTCTTATCTGGCTCGACTGAAAACTACTAGGAAAAGGGCTATAGATAGGATTGATACTAATGGCGCACCTGGTAAGCAGTGCGCCACTACTATATACTAATGGCGCACCGGACGGTGGTGTGCCATTAGTGTGGAAGAAACTAATGGCGCACCAGGCACAGGGTGCGCCACTAGTATTGAATTTTTTTTCCATTTTTCCATACACTCTAATGGCGCATGGCGCCGAAGTGCGCCATTACTAGTTCTACCAAGTAATGGCGCACCTTGTAAGCAGTGCGCCATTAGTATATAATTTTTTTTACTTTTTTGCAAAACTGCTAATGGCGCACCGTGTATATTTTCATGGACACTTTTTGATCTCGATCTCGATCCGACCCGCACCCTCCCCCGCTAGCTCCACCGCCGCCGACGACCCACCGCAACCCTCCCCCGCTCCACCGCCGCCGACGAGCACCCCCCCCCCCCCGCACCCTCCCCCGCTCCACCGCCGCCGACGAGCACCCGGCCCCCCCGCACCCTCCCCCGCTCCACCGCCGCCAACGACCCACCGCAACCCTCCCCCGCTCCACCGCCGCCGACGAGCACCCGGCCCCCCCGCACCCTCCCCCGCTCCACCGCCGCCGCCGATGATATTTCCAAGTAACAAATTTGAACATATTTTTTAAAAAATTATTACTGTTTTTATAAAAAAATATTACTGTTATGATTCAAACAAGTTTGAACATATTTAAACACAAATAAATATAAAAAACAGCATTTAAAATGCATAAAAAAATATTGGGGAGCCTGGGAATCAAACCCAGGACCTCCTGCTGTGTGTGCTGCGTGCCGACCAGTCGGGCTAGTGGGTGGGTTATGTTGTAGATAGGGTTAGGTTGTAGATAGGGCTAGTGGGCTAGATTAGAACAAAATTCTAATGGCGCACCGAGCTCTGGTGCGCCATTAGAATAGTCGTACTTACGGCGCACGAGATGGTGGTGCGCCATTAGAGTAGTCGGACACTAATTAATCCCCAATCTCTCTAATCTCTCCCCTGCCTCATCGATCTCACCCGCTGCCCCCCCCCCCCCCCCCCCCCCCCGTGCTCGCCGTCCCACCTTGCTCCGCCCCCTCCGTCCGTCGCGCCTGCACGCCGTCGGCGACGCCGCCGCCTCTCCTGGCTGTGGTCTTGTGCTGCCCCGACGCCGCCGCCCCGACCGCCGCCGGACTCCACCCACGCCGCCCCCGTGCCCCCCGAACGAGATCAGCCGAGCGCACGCGCTAGGGTTCCTCACCCCGCCGCCCGCTCCTCTCCTCTCCTCCTCCCTCCGACGAGCGAGGGCCTCCTCCGGCCCCTGCAGCAGCCGACAAGTGCGGCCCCGACGCGCCCACCCCGCCTGCCCCTGCCGTCCTCCGCCACCGGTCACCTCCGTAGCAGCCGGCGAGCCAAGGACGGTGCCGTGACCCTCGCCGCCAACCCCGAGCTCCCCTGCTTCCTCTCTGCGCCATCCAAGGTGAGCTTCCCTGCCCCTTCTCCCTCTCTCTCCATGTCCTGGGCAGCAAGATCAAGAGAATTATGCTTTTAATTAAAATTATGCTTTGAACAATAGAAACAAAAAACAGAGTATGGACCACTCATCCAATATTTTAAGTGTTCTAATTCATAAGTAAATCGCCTTAATTCATCCAGTGTAGGGGAAACTTAGAAGAGAATTCAACATCCTTGGTCTGTTTTATACAAATTCAGTTTAATGTTTGACACAACTGTCCAGTACCAAAGACTTAGGAGTATTGCAAAATATTAAGATAATGGTAACTGGCTTTTCTTCTTTTCGACAACACGCGGGTTGATGGTTTGAATGGCTCCTAACGGTTCATGTATCATCACTTACTAACATCCCAAACATATGCAGAAATATGCCTATATGGCCTAGACCTACAACTATCTCCTGCTATGGATGTTTGCTGAACCGAATAAATATGCCTATAAGGCTAATACTAGTAGTGCTACTCTCTTACTAGTAGTGCTATGGATTTTTGCTGAACCGAATAAATATGCCTATATGCCTATAAATATGCCTATAAATCTGCTTGAATATTTGTTTATTCAAAGTAAATGAACATTTTACTGCTAGTGTACTGATAGTGTAATCTAGCTATTGTACTGATATTTCTGTTTCTTTGAACATTTTACTATCAATAAAAATGATGTACTGCTGCTTTCAGTTAATTCAAATTAGCTAAAACCTTTTACTGTCAAATAGTGCTAATTAATGTTTACTCTATTAAATAAACTACTCCATGTTAAATAAACCTTGCTAGGTGAATCTTGTTTGCATTAGGAGTAGTTGCTGGAAATTTACTGAATTTTGTTATGTGCTTTGTGGTGCTAGTTTGCTGGATTTTGTCTCCGACCATTGTGTCGTGATGAATTTACAGGTACCCCGAGAGGCCCTTGAGTTTGCCGGAATGTCGATTAACTTCCGTTCCGGCAAATTCGGGTACTCCATATGTCCTATTTTCAGCAAAGGTAATGCTGAAATTTTCCGTGAATTTTAGCATTACTTTGCTAAAAATAGGACATATGGAGTACTTGCGACTAATGCATGTTATCATGCATGGGTACTAATTGGTCTCTTCTGCTGCTTATCAGAGATGGCGGGAAGCAGCCACCGCCGATCTGCGACACCGCAGTACGAGTTGGATGCTTCCGAGTTCTTCACTATCATACTTGAGGCTTCAGTATCATCCATGACGCAGGTATATAAAACGAGAGATCTCCCCTTCACCCATCTCATTATGATATCTGTTGTTTGCTACATCACTCATTGTCCCAAACTGCAGAGGCTGCCTGACAGTTTTATGAACATGCTGATGGGTGAAGATCCGCCAAATAATGTGAAGCTGCGACAGGCCGGCAGCGGGTTTCGCAGGCAGTGGGATGTGCAGTTGGCGATCAAGAAGGGCCACATGTACTTGTCTCGTGGGTGGGAGAAGTTCTACCGTGCCTACGACCTGGGGCTGGGGTACTTCCTTGTCTTCAGGTACGACGACGACGCCAACATGCTCATCGCGAAGGTGTACAACAAGACTATGTGTCGCATGCGCTACGCTGCCGATGATGATGCCGGTACGTTCTGCCTCTTCTTATTCCTCTACATTTGGCTTTGTCTCACATCGATTGTTAACGGTCATTGTTGCATTTTGGACAGGTAGGAGCAGCAGCAGCGACACTGGCTACAGCCAAAGCAGCAGCGACTATGGCTGTAGCGAAAGCAGCAGCGATTCTAGCAGCAGCATAGACAACAAGAAGGATGATCCGGACTGGCGTGCGGGAGAAGAGGAGCAGAGTGAGGATGAGGAGCTGCAGGATGACGATGGGCATCAGGCTGAGGATGACCCAGCGCTGGTGGTGGCTGACCAAGGGCAAGAGATGGTGGTGGCTGACCATGGGCAAGAGATGGAGGTGGCTGAGGATGACCTAGCGATGGTCGTGCCTGAAGGTGGCCTCGCGATGGTGGTGGTGCCTGACAATGACCACGCACCGGTGGTGGCGCCGGCGATCCCATAGCTGGGCGACATGACCACGCCAATTGTGGTAGAAGACTACATCCCACTGCCTCCACTGCCTCTGCCGCCTCACCGCTCTAGGCGCATCAGGGAGATGAAGGAGAAGAAGGAGAAGAACTGCCTACTTTGTCAGGTATGTCAGATCTCCTATAGGTTAGCTATCCAAAATGATATATATATATATACTTAGTTACCTATATTATCTCTAATATGCTTAGTTTCCTATAGGTTAGCTTCATTTTACCTAAGTTGGCTCTAATATACTGACTTAGAGCTTATATGCTTAGTTTCCTATAGACTCCAAAATAACTTATGTTAGCACAAAATGATCAAGTTTACATAATAAACTTATAGTTCTTTTCTTATTCTTCTTCTTTTCCAAAATGACATAGGTTAGCTTCATTTTACCTAAGTTTGGTCTAATATACTTTAGAGCTTATATGCTTAGTTTCCTATAGGTTAGCTCCAAAATAACTTATGTTAGCACAAAATGATCAAGTTTACATAATAAGCTTATAGTCTTCTTCTTATTCTTCTTCTTTTCCAAAACTCTTCTTATTCTTCTTCTAGTGTTCTTCTTCTTCTAGTATTCTTCTAGTCTTCTTCTTTTTCTTCTTCTAACTTCTTGTTTATCATTTTGCAGATTTGATTTAATTGACGGAAGCTTGCGTGGATGGAGGGCTTCTTTTCCATTTGTGTTTTTATTTTGTATCAATGTGAAACTTTTGTGAATTGATGGATAACGGTGTTGCATGAACAATGTGAAACTTTTGTAACGACATAACTATGTGTTGGCTATGTATGTATATATAATGAAACTTGTGTGTTGGATATGATTGCTATATGGATGCTTGTTGTATATATATGTGTTGAATATCTCATATGTGAAATAGTGACCTGAGATTAAGAAAAAAAATTAAAAAAAGTTGTTACTAATGGTGCACTACCATGTGTTGCGCTATAAGTATCGCAGATAATAGTGGCGCACTGTGGGCAGTACTAATGGCGCACTGCCTGGTGCGCCATTAAAATACCAGATTCTAATGGCACACATGTGGTGCGCCATTAGAAAAAAATTCTAATGGCGTGAGGCTAGTGGCGCACCAGCCATGCGCCATTAGAAGGCAAAACTTGTGCGCCACTAGCATGCCTTTTCCTAGTAGTGGAAGGCGGCGATGACCCGGGTGGACGCCGAACTCTGGCCTCAGGAGGAACTTTCTCAAGACCTTGAGTCGCTGATGACTCGACTCAATCAGATTCCTGGCCGAGTGCAGGAGTGGAAGAAGTCATCCGCTCACTGTGGTGCTGACGTCGCACTATCATTGGTTCGAGTGCACTTCAAGGACGCCAGAGAAGACAAGTTGGCAACCCTCAAGGTAGTGAATACTAAGAAGCACACCTTCCAGTCCTTCATGGACACCTTCCTTGAGGCCGCCACTCGTATTGCGGACAGCATTGACCTTGACAGCTTCTGCGATCCAGCCAGCCCTTCTCCCACCGAGTGATCGAAAAAACATTATGCTTTACCCTCATTTGCCTCGGAATGCCGAGTGATTTTGTAATCGTTGAAACTCCTTCGGGCCTGACGCCCGAGTACTCTAATACGCAGTTAGAAACCTTTGGATTTATCTGAACTTTACGTATCTTTGAATATGTTGTGTTTGTCTTTGAGCGGAACTCGTTCTTCCCTCGGATTGGTTTTTGTACTATCGATGCAGCTTTTGAGGAGGAGGCCGCAGTCGACCTGTTGGACGAGCCTTGAGCAGCATTGATCATCTCATCAGCGAGGCACTTAGCAATGGCCTTGACATTCCTGAAAGCAGTTCGCCTTGGCACTAGCTGTTGGATGAGCCTTTGGCAGCATTGATCAGCTCATCAGTGAGGCATTCAACACTGGCCTTGTTGTTCCTGAAAGCAGCTCACCTTGGCGTCGGCTGTTGGATGAGCCTTTGGCAGTGCGCACAACCTCGTCCTTCTTCTTGATGGTGCAGCCCTAGGGGGAGGGGTCGTGGTCGACCCGTACCATTCGGTTGGGTTTTTCAAACTCAGGCGAGTATTGGACTGCAGCTAAGCCCCCGAGTGAGAGGATTGCTCGCCACTCAGTAGGATTTTTTATACTTAGGCGAGTACTGGACTGCAGCTAAGCCCTCGAGTGAGAGGATTGCTCGTCACTCGGTAGGATTTTTACACTTAGGCGAGTACTGGAATACAGCTAAGCCCCCGAGTGAGAGGATTGCTCGCCACTCGGTAGGATTTTTTATACTTAGGCGAGTACTGGACTGCAGCTAAGCAGTGCGCACAATCTCGTCCTTCTTCTTGACGGTGTACCCCCGGGGGGAGGGGTCGTGGTCGATTCATACCATTCGGTAGGATCTTTCAAACTTAGGCGAGTACTGGACTGCAGCTAAGCCTCCGAGTGAGAGGCTGGCTCACCACTCAGTAGGATTTTTTTAATACTTAGGCGAGTATTGGACTACAGCTAAGCCTCCGAGTGAGTGGCTGGCTCACCACTCGGTATGACTTTTTAACACTTAGGAGAGTACTGGACAGCAGCTAATCCTCCGAGTGAGAGGCTGGCTCACCACTCAGTAGGATTTTTTAATACTTAGGCGAGACAGATTCGCAACTAAGCCCCCGAGAGAGAGGATGGCTCACCACTCGGTAGGATTTTTTTTTCAACTTAGGCGAAACGGTTTCGCAGCTAAGCCCCCGAGTGAGAGGCTGGCTCACCACTCGGTAGGATTTTTCTTTTCAACTTAGGCGAAACGGATTCGCAGCTAAGGCACCCACTGGGGGATTTTAGAACATGCAAAAAATGAACAACAATCTTTCGGAAGACTGTAAAATCATGTCTTTGATTATCAAACTAAAAGGTATTTCTTATTACATCTCCACAATCTGAATGCTTAAGAGTAAAAGGGGCGGAGCAGTTCCGCATTCCAAGTGCGTGGCTCATCTTTATTGTGCTCGACGTTGAAAAGATGATATGCTCCGTTGTGGAGCACTTTGGTGATGACGAAGGGGCCTTCCCAAGCAGGAGCGAGCTTGTGTGGTTTCTGCTGGTCTACTCAAAGAACCAAGTCTCCCTCTTGAAATGCCCGACCCCTTATGTTTCTGGCGTGGAATCGACGCAGGTCTTGTTGATAGATGGTCGACTAAATCAAGGCCATCTCCCTTTCTTCTTCTAGGAGATCAACTGCATTTTGCCTAGCCTGTTCTACTTCCTCTTCTGAGAAGAGCTCGACCAGGGGCGCATTATGAAGCAAATAACTCGGGAGTACAGATTCGGCTCCAGACGCTAAGAAGAATGGAGTCCGTCCAGTCGACCGATTAGGAGTTTTCCTCAATCCCCAAAGTACTGATGAAAGTTCGTCGACCCAGGCTCCTGCTGCATGCTTGAGGTCACGCATAAATCGGGGTTTCAGTCCTTTGAGAATCAATCCATTTGCTCTTTCGGCCTTCCATTCGACTGAGGATGGGCGACTGAAGCGTAATAGACCCTTGTGCCTTGGGAAGCACAAAAGGCTCTGAACTCGTCAGAGTCGAAGTTCGACCCATTATCCGTGATGATGCTGTGTGGAACACCATATTTGAATGTCAATTCTCTAATGAAGCTTACAACTGTACTCGCTTCAAGGTTTTTAATGGGCTTGGCTTCAATACAATTGGTAAACTTGTCGACTGCTACCAGCACATGGGTAAATCCACTCCTGCCGGTCCTCAGAGGTCCAACCATATCCAATCCCCAGACAGCGAAAGGCCAGACGAGTGGAATAGTCTTCAGAGCTGACGCGGGCTTATGGGACATGTTGGAGTAGAACTGACAGCCTTCACATTTGTCTACTATTTCTTTTGCCATCTCGTTGGCATGAGGCCAGTAAAACCCGGCTCGGTATGCTTTGGCCATGATGGTCCGAGAGGACACATGGTGACCACAGGTCCCCGAGTGAATATCATTGAGGATCATTCGATCTTCTTCTGGCGTGATGCATTTCTGGCAGACTCCAGTTACACTTTCTCTGAACAACTGACCTTTTATCTCAGTAAAGGCTTTAGATCGTCGGATGATCTGTCGAGCCTCTTCTTCATCCTGTGGAAGTTCTTTCCTAAGAATGTACGTGATACGTCCATTTTGCATCATGCTTTTATGTCAATATTTATTGCATTATGGGCTGTTATTTCACGTTATGTCACAATACTTATGGCTATTCTCTCTTATTTTACAAGGTTTACATGAAGAGGTAGAATGCCGCCAACTGGAATTCTGGGCTGGCAAAGGAGCAAATATGGAAGGACTATTCTGCACAACTCCAAAAGTCCTGAAACTCCACGGAACACCTTAAAATAAATAAAGAAAAATTGTCGCCAAAGATGAAGGCCAGGGGGCCCACACCCTGCTCACGAGGGTGGGGGGCGCCCCCCCTGGGCGCGCCCCCTACCTCGTGGGCCCTCTGGTGGCTCTCCGACGTCCATCTTCTCCCATATGAAGTCTTTCGATGAGAAAAAATAGAAGAGAACCTTTTGGGACGAGACTCTGCCTCCACGAGGCGGAACCTTGGCGGAACCAATCTAGGGCTCTAGCAGAGTTGTTCTGCCGGGGACACTTCCCTCCGGGAGGGGGAAATCATCACCATCGTCATCACCAACGCTCCTCTCATCAGGAGAGGGCAATCTCCATCAACATCTTCACTAGCACCATCTCATCTCCAAACCCTAGTTCATCTCTTGTATCCAATTCTTGTCTCCAAGTCCGGGATTGGTGCTAGTAGGTTGCTAGTAGTGTTGATTACTCCTTGTAGTTGATGCTAGTTGGTTTATTCGGTGGAAGATCATATGTTCAGATCCTTTATGCACATTATTACCCCTCTGATTATGAACATGAATATGCTTTGTGAGTAGTTACGTTTGTTCCTGAGGACAAGGGAGAAGTCTTGCTATTAGTAGTCATGTGAATTTGGTATTCATTCGATATTTTGATAAGATGTATGTTGTCTAACCTCTAGTGGTGTTATGTGAACGTCGACTACATAACACTTCACCATTATTTGGGCCTAGAGGGAGGCATTGGGAAGTAATAAGTAGATGATGGGTTGCTAGAGTGACAGAAGCTTAAACCCTAGTTTATGCGTTGCTTCATAAGGGGCTGATTTCGATCCATATGTTTCATGCTATGGTTAGGTTTACCTTAATACTTTTGTTGTAGTTGCGGATGCTTGCAATAGAGGTTAATCATAAGTGGGATGCTTGTCCAAGTAAGGGCAGTACCCAAGCACCGGTCCACCCACATACCAAATTATCAAAGTACCGAACGTGAATCATATGAGCGTGATGAAAACTAGCTTGATGATATTCCCATGTGTCCTCGGGAGCGCTTTTCCTATTATAAGAGTTTATCCAGGCTTGACCTTTGCTACAAAAAGGATTGGGCCACCTTGCAGCACTTTATTTACTTTTTTTACTTGTTACTCGTTACAATTATCCTATCACAAAACTATCCGTTACCACTTATTTCAGTACTTGCAGAGAATACCTTGCTGAAAACCGCTTATCATTTCCTTCTGCTCCTCGTTGGGTTCGACATTCTTACTTATCGAAAGGACTACGATAGATCCCCTATACTTGTGGGTCATCAAGACTCTTTTCTGGCGCCGTTGCCGGGGAGTGAAGCACCTTTGGTAGGTGGAATTTGGTAAGGAAAAATTTATTTAGTGTGCTGAAATTTTCTGTCACTTGTTACTATGGAAAGTAATTGTTTGAGGGGCTTGTTCGGGGTATCTTCACCCCGTCCGGTTGAGCCAAGAGTTGATCCTCAACCTACTGAACCTACTGAATCTATTGAAAATGAAACTGCTTTTCAGATTCCTTCGGGTATCATGGAAAAACTGCTAGCTAACACTTTCGCAGGAGATGGAACAATGCATCCTGACGAACATCTACGCTTTGTGGATGATATTTGTGGACTATTTAAGCTTGCAGGTATACCCGATGATGTTGTTAAGAGGAAGGCTTTCCCTTTATCTTTGGAGGGAGACGCATTGACATGGCATAGGCTATGTGATGATACGAGATCATGGAACTATAAAAGATTGAAATTGCAATTTCATCAAAAGTATTACCCTATGCATCTTGTTCATCGTGATCGCAATTATATATATAATTTTTGGCCTCGCGAAGGAGAAAGCATCGCTCAAGCTTGTGGGAGGCTTAAATCAATGTTATATTCATGCCCCAATCATGAGCTCCCAAAATTGACAATTCTCCAGAATTTTTATGCTCGGCTTTCTGATAATAATCGCACCATGCTCGATACTTCTTGTGCTGGCTCTTTTATGATGAAGTCTATTGAATTTGGATGGAATTTATTGGATAGAATTAAATGCAACTCTAAAGATTGGGAGCTCGATGAAGGTAAGGAGTCAGGTATGACACCTAAGTTTGATTGTGTTAAATCTTTTATGGATACCGATATTTTCCGTAAGTTTAGCACTAAATATGGACTTGACTCTGAGATAGTAGCTTCTTTCTGTGAATCTTTTGCTACTTATGTTGATCTCCCCAAGGAGAAGTGGTTTAAATAGCATCCTCCCATAGAAGTAAAAGTAGCTACACCTATTAAAGTTGAAGAAAAGATTGTCACTTATAATGATCCTATTGTTCCTACTTATGTTGAGAAACCCCCTTTCCCTGTTAGAATGAAGGATCATGCTAAAGCTTCAACTGTTGTTCGTAAAAGCAATACTAGGACTTATACACCTCCTAAGCAAGTCAAAGTAGAACCCAATATTGCTATTGTTAAAGATCTCTTGTCTGATAATATTGATGGGCATGTTATTCAATTCACTGGTGAAACTGCTAGAATTGCTAAACCCTGTGATAGAGATAAACATAGACATGTGGTAGGCGTGCCTGTTATTTCTGTTAAAATAGGAGATCAATGTTATCATGGCTTATGTGATATGGGTGCTAGCGCTAGTGTTATACCCATTGGCTTATACAAAGAAATTATACATGAGATTGCACCTGCTGAGTTAGAAGAAATTGATGTTACAATTAAACTTGCCAATAGAGATACTATATCTCCAATGGGAATTGTTAGAGATGTTGAAGTCTTTTGTGGGAAAACCAAATATCCTGCTGATTTTCTTGTTCTTGGTTCTCCACAAGATAGCTTCTGTCCCATTATATTTGGTAGACCCTTCTTGCGTACTGTTAATGCTACAATAGATTGCGAAAAGAATGTTGTTACTGTTGGCTTGGATGATATGGTTCATGAGTTTAATTTCTCTAAGTTTAGTAAACAACATCGTGAGAAAGAATTGCCTAGTAAGGATGAAATTATTTGTCTATCTTCTATTGCTGTACCTCCTAGTGATCCTTTAGAACACTATTTGCTAGACCATCAAAATGATATGTTTATGAATGAAAGATGGGAAATAGATGAAGTATTCTTTAAACAGGAACCTATTCTGCAACACAATTTGCCTGTTGAAATCCTAGGGGATCCTCCTCCACCCAAGGGTGATCCCGTGTTTGAGCTTAAACCGTTGCCTGATAATCTTAAATATGCTTATCTTGATGAAAATAAAATATATCCTGTCATTATTAGTGCTAACCTTTCAGAGCATGAAGAAGAAAGATTATTGAAAACTCTGAAGAAGCATCGTGCCGCTATTGGATATACTCTGGATGATCTTAAGGGCATCAGTCCCACTCTATGCCAACATAAAATAAATTTGGAAGCTGATGTCAAACCAGTTCGTGATCCTCAACGACGTTTGAATCCTCAAATGAAAGAAGTGGTAAGGAAGGAAATACTCAAGCTTTTGGAGGCAGGTATAATTTATCACGTTGCTGATAGTCAGTGGGTAAGTCATGTCCATTGTGTCCCTAAGAAGGGAGGTATTACTGTTGTCCCTAATGATAAAGATGAATTGATTCCACAAAGAATTATCACAGATTATAGGATGGTAATTGATTTCCGCAAATTAAATAAGGCTACTAAGAAAGATCATTACCCCTTACCTTTTATTGATCAAATGCTAGAAAGATTATGCAAACATACACATTATTGCTTTCTAGATGGTTATTCTGGTTTTTCTCAAATACCTGTGTCGGCTAAAGATCAATCAAAGACTACTTTTACATGCCCTTTTGGTACTTTTTCTTATAGACGTATGCCTTTTGGTTTATGTAATGCACCTGCTACCTTTCAAAGATGCATGATGGCTATATTCTATGACTTTTGCGAGAAAATTTGTGAGGTTTTCATGGATGACTTTTTCATCTATGGTTCCTCTTTTGATGATTGCTTGAGAAATCTTGCTCGAGTTTTGCAGAGATGTGAAGAAACTAATCTTGTCTTGAATTGGGAAAAGTGCCACTTTATGGTGAATGAAGGTATTGTCTTGGGGCACAAAGTTTCTGAAAGAGGTATTGAAGTTGATAAAGCCAAGGTTGATGCTATTGAAAAGATGCCATGTCCCAAGGACATCAAAGGTATAAGAAGTTTCCTTGGTCACGCCGGATTTTATAGGAGGTTCACCAAGGACTTCTCAAAAATCTCTCGGCCTCTGACTAATTTATTATAAAAAGATGTGCCATTTGTCTTTGATGATGATTGTGTAGAAGCATTTGAAATACTTAAGAAAGCATTAGTCTCTGCACCTGTTGTTCTGCCACCTGATTGGAATTTACCTTTTGAAATTATGTGTGATGCTAGTGATTATGCTGTAGGTGCTGTTCTAGGGCAAAGAGTTGATAAGAAATTGAATGTTATCCATTATGGTAGTAAGACTCTAGACAATGCTCAAAGAAATTATGCTACTACCGAAAAGGAACTTTTAGCGGTTGTATTTGCTTGTGATAAATTCAGACCCTATATTGTTGATTCTAGAGTAACTATTCACACAGATCATGCTGCTATTAAATATCTTATGGAAAAGAAAGATGAAAAACCTAGACTCATTAGATGGGTTCTCTTGCTTCAAGAATTTGATTTACATATTGTTGATACAAAAGGAGCTGAGAACCCCGTTGCAGACAACTTGTCTAGGCTAGAGAATATTCTTGATGACCCACTACCTATTGATGATAGCTTTCCTAATGAAAAACTAAATGTCATAAGTACTTCTCGTAGCACTCCATGGTATGCTGATTATGCTAATTATATTGTTGCTAAATTTATACCACGTAGCTTCACATACCAACAAAAGAAAAAGTTTTTCTATGACTTGCGACATTAATTTTGGGATGACCCACATCTTTATAAAGAAGGAGTAGATGGTGTTATTAGACGTTGTGTACCTGATCATGAACAGGAATAGATCCTACGCAAGTGTCACTCCAAGGCTTATGTAGGACAACACGCTGGAGATAGAACTGCACATAAGGTATTGCAATCCGGCTTTTATTGGCCTACTCTCTTCAAGGATGCCCATAAGTTTGTTTTATCCTGTGATGAATGTCAAAGAATTGGTAATATCAGTAGACATCAAGAAATGCCCATGAAATATTCACTTGTTATTGAGCCATTTGATGTTTGGGGCTTTGATTATATGGGACCTTTTCCTGCCTCTAATGGTTACACTCATATTTTAGTTGTTGTTGATTACGTTACTAAGTGGTTAGAAGCTATTCCAACTAGTAGTGCTGATCATAACACTTCTATTAAAATGCTTAAAGAAGTTATTTTTCTGAGGTTTGGAGTCCCTAGATACTTAATGACTGATGGCGGTTCACACTTTATTCATGGTGCTTTCCGTAAGATGCTTGCTAAATACGACGTTAATCATAGAATTGCATCTCCATATCACCCGTAGTCTAGTGGTCACGTAGAATTGAGCAATAGAGAGCTCAAATTAATTTTGCAAAAGACTTTCAATAGGTCTAGAAAGAATTGGTCCAAGAAACTAAATGATGCATTATGGGCCTATAGAACTAGAACATAAGGCTTATTGGGAAAGCATGTCACTTACCTCTCGAACTAAATCCTATGGGTATGTCTCCGTATAAAATGGTTTATGGGAAAGCATGTCACTTACCTCTCGAACTAGAACATAAGGCTTATTGGGCTATTAAAGAGCTCAACTATGACTTCAAACTTGCCCGTGAGAAGAGGTTATTTGATATTAGCTCACTTGATGAATGGAGAACCCAAGCTTATGAAAATGCCAAGTTGTTTAAAGAAAAAGTTAAAAGGTGGCATGACAAAAGGATAAAAAGCGTGAGTTTAATGTAGGTGATTATGTATTGCTATACAACTCTTATTTAAGATTTTTTTGCAGGAAAACTTCTCTCCAAATGGGAAGGTCCTTACGTTATCGAGGAGGTCTATCATTTCGGTGCCATAAAAATCAACAACTTCGCAGGCACAAATCCGAAGGTGGTAAACAGTCAAAGGATCAAACACTATATCTCAGGTAATCCTATAAATGTTGAAACTAGTATTATTGAAACCGTAACCCCGGAGGAATACATAAGGGACACTTTCCAGAACGTACCAGACTCCGAAAAGGAATAGGTATGTGGTACGGTAAGTAAACCGACTCCAAAACAATTTTTAAGGCAATATTTCTCCGTTTTGGAATATTTAGAAAAATAGAAAAATAAGTAGCAGTCCAGGGAGGACACGAGGCCTCCACGAGGGTGGAGGGTGCGCCCTACCCCCCTGGGCGCGCCGCCCTACCTCGTGAGCACCTCGTGTGCCCTTCGGACTCCGTTTCCTTGCACGATACGTATTCTGGTCGGTAAAAATTCATTATATATACTCCCAAAGGTTTTGACTCCCGTATCACGCAAATATCCTATGTTTTTGTTTCGAGCCGTTGCTGCTGCAGATAAGAGCAAGATGTCTTCTCAAGAGTCAGTCGGGGAGAGCCGGGTATCTAACCCGGCACCGGAACCAAGGGCAAACAGCGACGCTGACCACTTTGGGCCCGCAACAGAGGGAGAGATGGAGGCTGACCTGATGAGAGTAGATGCCATGGAAGATCAAGAAGTCACCTCTCGCTTCCGAGCTGGGTTTACGATGGGGGAACTACAGAGCTCAGCTATTCCAAACTCGGTTATCCCTTCCAATGTCAAATTTCTTTCCTATGAAAATATGATGAGAAGTATCTATGGTTCTCCCGCAGCTATGCAACACCCTTGGGTGCAAGGAGCTTTAGCCGTTACAGGAAAGCTTCGCAAGGAAATAATGGACCTCAAGCAGCAGGTCAATAAGCTCGAAGAGGAGAACCGTATTCTGAGGGGGGTCATCGCTAAGAATATTACGCCAACAACAAAGAAGGAGAAATAATCAACTGGGTATGGGCACTCCCCTTGGCAACTGCCAAGCTTGGGGGAGGTGCCCTGGTATCGTATCACCATCACAACTCCTATCTTTACCGTTTTTCTTAGTTTGATCCTATTAGTAGTATCTTGATTTAGTAGAATAAAGTCATGGCATAATCTAGTTTTGAGTTTTGCTTTATGATCCTTCTTTGTAATTGAGTCCGTGAGCTATATAATAAAGATTAGTGTTGAGTCAAGGGCTTGAGTATTTTGCCATGATCTTGGGTGATTAGAAGAAAAAGAATAAAAAGAATCAAAGAGTTCGTATTGATCTTAGTGAAAGTAATGACTTCACATAGAAAAAGTATGATGATTAAAAGTTGTTGGGAGTTGGAAAATATATCTTTGGTCACTGTTGCAATTAATAGGAAGTAATAAGGAAAGAGAGGTTTCACATATAGATATATTATCATTGACATCTTTTATGATTGGGAGCACTCATTAAAATATGACATGTAAAGAGTTGAGGTTGGACAAGGAAGACAACATAATGAGTTATGTTTTCTTACATCTGAGATAAAGTATGTTGTCATGGTTCCTCTACCATGTTGAGCTTGCCTTTCCCCCTCATGCTAGCCAAATTCTCAGCACTAAGTAGAAATACTACTTGTGCTTCCAAATACCCTTAAACCAGTTTTGCCATGAGAGTCCACCATATCTACCTATGGATTGAGTAAGATCCTTCAAGTAAGTTGTCTTCGGTGCAAGCAATAAAAATTGCTCTCTAAATATGCATGACTTATTAGTGTGAAGAAAATAAACTTTGTACGAACTTGTTGTGGATGCAATAAAAGCGATGGACTGCATAATAAAGGTCCACATGCAAGGGGCAATATAAAGTGACATTCTTTTGCATTAAGATTTTGTGCATCAACCCTAAACGCGCATGACAACCTCTGCTTCCCTCTGTGAACGGCCTATCTTTTATTATTATCCTCTACCTTATGCAAGAGTCACGGTGATCTTCACCTTCCCTTTTTCATTTTATCCTTTGGCAAGCTCAGCATGTTGGAAAGAATATGATATATATATCTAATTGGATGTGGGGAGCGTGAATTATTATTGTTGACATTACCCTTGAGGTAAAAAGTGTGGGGCAAAACTATAAGCCCCTATCTTTCTCTGTGTCCAATTAAAACACCGTAACCACAAGTATTTCCTGAGTGTTAGCAGTTATGAAGGACTAAGTGATAGTTGAGTATGTGGACTTGCTTTTAAGCTCTGACATAGACTCTTTCCGATGTTATGATAAATTGCAATTGCTCCAATGACTGAGATTATAATTGTAGGTGCCCAATAAGGTTCCTGATTCATATTTTGGCTTTGTGAAAAGATCATCACTTGAACATGAGTAATCATATGACAAAATCTATATATGTTGCTGTTATGAAATAATCATGATGCCTTCATGTCCGTATTTTATTTTTATCGACGCCTCTACCTCTAAACATGAGGACATATTTAATGTTATCGGCTTTTCGCTTGAGGACAAGCGAGGTCGAAGCTTGGGGGAGTTGATACGTCCATTTTGCATCATGCTTTTATGTCAATATTTATTGCATCCGACTGTAAAGCCCATAATGCATTTTTATTGGCATCCATTTTTATGGCATTATGGGCATTATTGCATCCGACTGTAAAGCCCATAATGCTTTTATGGCATTTTTATTGGCATTATTGCATCCGACTGTAAAGCCCATAATGCTTTTATGGCATTTTTATTGGCATCCATTTTTATGGCATGCCCGATTGAAATGCTTGAAATCGATGCACATACGAAGTGAATCGTCCTTCTTAGGGACCATGACTATATTGGCAAGCCACTCGGAGTGGTAGATCTCTCGGATGAACTCTGCTGCTAGGAGCCGAGCCACTTCCTTGCCAATTTCTTTCTCTTCTGCACGACGAACCACCGAAGATGCTCTTTGACGGGTTTTACCTTCGGATCAACATGCAAATGGTGCTCAGCCAGTTCCCTGGGTACACCCGGCATGTCAGAAGCACTACGGGAAATAGGAGATTTGCCATCAGTATTGCTCTTTGCCGTCAGCATTTCGTCGGGCCAGACGGCAAAGACAAATTTTGCCGACAACAGCTGACGGCAAAGAACAACTGACGGCAAATTCACACTTTGCCGTCTGTAAAAAAAAACACAGACGGCAAAGATTGTTTGCCGTCTGAGATATTTTTTTACAGACGGCAAAGAGCTCTTTTCGCCGTCTATAAAAGAAATCACAGACGGCAAAGTCTTTGCCGTCTGAGATTTTTTTTATAGATGGCAAAGATAGCTCTTTGCCGTTTGTAAAATAAATCGCAGACGGCAAATAGAAAGCACATCACACGGATCGAGCCCACGGATAGATGAGGTGGCAAGATCTGGGCCGCCCGCAACTGTCAAAAGAAATCACAGACGGCAAAATCTTTGCCGTCTGCGATTTTTTTTTACAGACGGCAAAGAAGAAGCACATCACGCGGATCCATCACACGGATCGATGACTTGGCAATATCTCACACACACATCTCACGCCGGCCGGCGGACGCACGCCTCCACCCACTCCACGATGCACGCACCCCCATGTAAGCCCCCACCCACGAGGCCATGACACTACCTGCCCCACCCACGATTCCCATCTCCCTCGTGATCCCTCTTCTCTCCAACTCCCCGAGCAATAGCACGCCGTCGGCGCGCCCTCTCCTGTGTCCTGCTCCCTCCTCCCTGCTTCTCCTGCGAGCAGCCCCAGGCCACTGGGCAACACCCGCCCGCCCATCAGGCGCCGCCGAGCTGCCACATGCTCAGCACCGTCCGCCCGTCCCCAAGACGCGGCCAGCACCGTCCGCCCGTCCCCAAGTCGCGGCCAGCTCCGTCCTCCCGTCCCCAAGCCGCGGCCAGCGCCGTCCGCCCGTCCCCAAGCCGTGGCCAGCGCCCGTCCGTACGCCGCCGCGCCCAGCACCATCCCTCCCGTGCGTCCGCCACCTCGCCAGTGCACGTGAAGGTCCACCTCGTCCTCACCCGCCGGCCGTGCGCACCACAGCTCCTCCGGCTGTGCGCACCACAGCTCCTCCGGCCGCGCACCCGAGCCCCGTGCTCCCTTCGAGCTCCTCCTCACCCGCCGGTCGTGCGTTCTGCCTTGCGAGCTCCACCACTAGAGCAGCCGGGTGCTCCGCCGGTCGAGCACCGCCCATCTTCGATCTCCCTCGTATGCCTCGTCGTGGCGTCGGAGCGAGATAGCTCCCGAGCGTGGCCAAGCCGGAGAGGACATGGCTGGGCAGGGCTGGGCGATGGTGCAGCGAGCAGAGCACGGCAGAGCAGTGCAGCGAGCATTGGGGCCGGGCGGCGGGGAGAACAGAGCACCGCAATGGAGAAGAACGACCTGATTGATTTTTACTTTTACTTTTTAGGATCCTTTGTGTTAATTTCCAGGACTATTCTATAGCTTTAGTTTTTTCTTTTGGGGAAGCATTTTGTATTGCACTATCATTGAATAAAAGCACTAGACACACCCGAGCCTTTGCCTATTAAAAGAAGCAGAAGAAACATAGGCAGTGCACTATGTGCATTGACCGCATTCCTCAGGAGCAACATTGATGTGTCTTTTTTTAATTTGACCTATTTCTTTGCCGTCTGTGATATACGAGGCCGACGGCAAATACATGAATAGCTGACGGTAAAGATGTAGTATGGCAGACGACAAAAGTACTTTTCTTTGCCGTCTGTGATTCATAACGCTGACGGCAAAGTAGATTTGGCTGACAGCAAAGTCTTTGCCGTATGTCTGGTGAAAGCTGACGGCAAAGTATTCTTTGCCGACTTATCTTTGCCGTCTGACTTTGCCGTCTGCTTCCTGACGGCAAAATCTTTGCCGTCTGGATTTTGGTCTTTGCCGTCTGTGATCTACAGACGGCAAATTACCTGTTTCTTGTAGTGAAGGTTTCCATGCAAAGATGTCCCGGTTCTCACGGAGGAACTGGATGAGTGCTTCTTCCTATTTGCTGTCGAATCTCATTGAGATATGAGTCGGTGAGATATGAGTCGGTGCGGCTTCTTAGCTCGGAGCAAATCACTCGGATCTGCATTCTTCTGATATTCTTGAAATTCAACTGCTGCCATTTGTGCTTCGGGAATTTTGGAACCCTTCTGGAAGCATTCCTCCGCTTTCTGCCGATTTCTAGTAACTGTGATCACACCTCTACGGCCGGGTATCTTCAACTGGAGGTACACGTAACATGGTCGAGCCATAAAACGTGCGTAGGCAGGCCTACCCAGAATGTCATGATAAGCACTCTGGAAATCCACAACTTCAAATGTCAACTTTTCCTTACGACAATTCTTGGAATCACCGAAAACCACGTCAAGGGCGATCTGGCCGAGTGATTCGGCTTTATTTCCATGGATAACACCATGGAAACTCATGTTACTCTCGCTAAGTTTGGACATCGGAATGCCCATCCCCTTCAAGGTTTCAGCATAAAGGATATTCAGGCCGCTACCACCATCCATTAGCACTTTGGTCAGTCTAGTGCCTTCGACCACTGGGTCAACCACCAACGCTTGCCTCCCAGGGGTGGCTATATGCGCAGGGTGATCAGACTGGTCGAATGTGATGGCTGTTTTAGACCATTTCAGGTATGTGGTCATCGTTGCTTGGGAAACCATATTCACTTCTCTGTTGATAACTTTCAATCGACTCTTGCTCTCAACATCAGCAAAAATCATTAGCGTGGAATTGACTTTGGGCTAACCGCCGTCTTCTTCTTCGTCCTCGTCTTTGTCTGACTCCTTTTCCTTCTCACTGGGTTGTTTCTCTTGGAACTGCTGGATCAGGAGTCGACATTGTCGACTGGTGTGCTTAGGGTAAATCAGATTCCCCTCTTCATCTTTCTTCGTATGGATGTGACATGGTAAATCCAACACATCATTTCCTGCTTGATCCTTTATTTTCTTAGGGGTCCAGGGCCCCTTAGCTTTTCCTTTAAACTTTCCTTGAACCACTCCCGCAATCTCATCGGGTGCTGTAGGCTCGGCCTTACGTTTCTGTTTTCGATTGGAACTACCCCCACTGGCATCTTGGCCGACTGGTTTACCCTTTCCGCTGTGGAGTCGATCCTCTTCTTCTCGGTTAGCGTACTGGGTGGCTATTTCCATCATCCGAGTCAGAGTCATATCTCCAGTCCGACCGAACTTCAGGACCAGCTCTCGGTATTTAACGCCTTCCTTGAAGGCACACACTGCTTGATGCTCTGATACATTTTCCATGGTGTGATGCAAAGTGGTCCACCTCTGAATGAAATCTCTTAGAGTCTCACTCGGTTTCTGCACACAATGCTGCAACTCTGTCAGCCCTGCTGGTCGCTTGCAAGTGCCCTCAAAAGTTCTGACGAACACTCGAGCAAGCTCTTCCCAACTGTATATACTGCCACTACTAAGAAAAGGCCTACTAATGGCGCACCTAATTTGGCCATTAACGGCGCATTAGTGGTGCGCCATTAGTGCCACGCCATTAGTATATTTTACTAATGGTGCACCCCCTGGTGCGCCGTTAGTATCTGATATACTAATGGCGCACCACTGATGCGCCATTAGTGTATACATAAGTGCGCCATTAGTATGCCTCCCAGGGGCCATGTATACCCTGGTGCTCTGGCATACTAATGGCGCACAGCAACAAGATGCGCCATTAGTAACCTCGGCATACTAATGGCGCACTGTTCAGTGATACGCCATTAGTATGCTTTGTCATACTAATGGCGCACTGTCATGTGATGCGCCATTAGTATGAATATTAGGTTTTTTTATTTTTTATTTTCTGTTTTTTGCACAGGTTATAAAATGTATAATTTGACAAAATATAGACAGCACACATCAACAACAGATTCATCGAATACCATAGAAGATTAGTCTTTGAATACAATTCATCATATTAGTCTCCGAATACAATTCATCATATTAGTCTCCGAATTGAAAAGACCGAACAAAGATAGAACATTATATTACAAGTCTCGCGACCGCGAGTAGCGAGTTTGTCTTCACATTACAAGTCGATATCGATCATCTAAACTACCATCACATAGAAGAGAGCTGCGGTCATCACGATGAGCATCATCACGATGAAACTCGTCTTCATCCGGTTACTCCAACGCTCCCTCCCCTCTCCCGCTAGATAGCGGGCGTATCTAGATTCGGCCTCGGCCCTAGTGGTGTACCCTTTGTAACTGTTACCGCTGAATCGGTCAACCTGTCTCCGACACTCCTCCCAGTCATCGTAGACTCCGGGAACCTTACCCTTGTACGCGACATACGTCAGCATCGCTATGCACTAGCCAAACAAAACGTTAGTACCAATTCACAGACAATACATAAGCAATATATAAGTATGCAACAGAACAATCGGAAGAGAAAAGCAAGACATTAATAGCATCAATTACATCTAAGTTGAACGACTCTCGAAACCAAAGAGACATACTACAAGTTCATTAAAGTTTAATTACAACATGAGCCAATCGATGTTTCAGAACTAGACACAGCATCACTGCTTTCGACTCGACTCAAGGGACCAGAGCGTAGGTGAAGCCGCCGTCTATTGTGGGAGTCATGAAATAACGGTCGTTGTCAGCCTGCATTTGTAGCATTGTGTCGATGTCACTATTGGACGGTTGATTGTTGAGGTAGAACTGCCCCGAGCTACGAAGGACATCTTGATGGATGATTTCCGCAAACTCCGACTGGATGCGAAAGAATTCTTGCCGGAGGTCCGCGTCCTGGATTGCCGACACGCTCTTTGCCCAATCTTTGAGTTTACTCGGTAGCAGAAGTTGATGATGGTCCCGTACGATCGCCCGCATGTGATGGATGGCGTAGTAGGAACCCTTCTGACCGCCAGGCGGCTGCTTGACGCAGCAGAACATCGTATTGTGGGAGAACACGTGCTTGCCGTACTTACGAATAGGCTTGGTGAAGGTGCCTCCAGATTTGGCGAAGCCGGGGAGAACATCATCAAGAACCTTCTTGACATTTGTGTAGTCTATGTTCGACTGACGGTCCGGGTCGAAATACGTGGCCATGGAATATTTGGGGCTTAGGAGGATGAGCGTGCAATGTGTGTCACTGCAGAAAACACGGAATGTTAAAAGAAAAACGATCGAAATGTAAGAATTCATATGTTACGGGCCGGTTGAGGGGAGGACTTACTCGGGAAAGTAAGGAACGAGGAACTTATCCTTATCATGGTTTGCCAGAATGACGCCTTCGAGGTAAGAACTTGCGACTTGCCGGTCCCCAGCGCTGCCCAAGATCTTGGCACGCATGTAGAAGGGGTCGACTATCACGATGTCCGGGGTCTTGTCGCGAATGATCCGCATCTCCATACTCAGCGAAAATAGCCGAACGAAGGTGTAGTGCAGCGGATGAAGGTTCAACATAGCGTGGATGTCATCAAAACGCAGAACGATCGTACGCCCGATGGAGTTATCCACAAATCCCTTGCCCTCTGGCACCTTGGCCGCGAAAACCGGGTATGCCACATCCTTCTCTCTGAGACGCCGCTTCTCCAAAGAAAGAACACTATCATGCAGACTCCGCATAGCATCGGTTGCAGCATTGAGCATATTTGTCGGTAGCATCGCCCTACCCGCCACATGCACCCTCCTCGAGAAATCCTGCGGTGAAGGTGGCCCGTCCTGAGCACGGATCGTACTCGGTGCCGGCTGGCTCGCACCCTTCTTAGTCTTTCTTTTGCGTGCCTTCTTCTTCTCCCGTAATGGGACCGAGTTCTGCTCACAGACCGCCTTCTTGAGTGTGTTGGGGCTGATAATATTTCGCACCTCGCCTATCTGATGCTCGGTGAAGTCAGCAGCTGGAGGCGTCTCCTGAGAGCTGAATGCCAGATGGCGCCTTTTGCAACTTGGCTTCTCCGTGGTACCAGCTAGATCGCACACGTCTTTTGTTGGGTTGGGTTCTTGAGAAGGAGGCCCCATGAAGTCGCCATCGTACCCATGATCGGCAAAGTACTGATCGACGTTGCCAAATGTATCGTCGTCGTCGTCGTCGTCGTTCTGATCCTGTGCCATATGCATGTTTGGATCCAGTGGCATAGGGATGTCCGGCACAGTTGCGGCGGTCTTGCCATGGGGCCGACTTGGCGCCGGCACGACTGGCGGTGTTGTCTTTGGGGTGGTGTCCCCCGCCCCCAAACGAATCTGGCTCTTCGGCCAAAGCAGGGGCCAGCTCAGGCAGGCGCTGAGGGTCATCACGTCATCATCGTCGGCCCCGACGGGTCGAATCGGAGGTAACAACTCGTCGCAGCCTGGCAGCACCCGAACCAGTTGAACCCTAAACAAGTTGGGTGGCATCTGGGTACCGTGGAACAAGGGGTTGCCCGGTTGAACGATTTTGCCCTTGGCGACATCGACCAACTCGTTGTTCACGAAGTGGAGGAGAGTGCACGGAACGTCGGCAGCACCCTGCGAAAACATGTAGGGCGTCAGGGATGCCCAGTCAAAGGCAAGGAGATGAAGTCCTCGGCCGAGAGAGGCTTAATTAGTTACCGTGATGATGGCGTCGATCTTGGCTAATGTCGAGGCACCGCCAACGGCGGGCGTGCAGTTGACGGAGGGGCCGCTTGCTGCAGAGGTGCCGGCCGGCGTACACCCGGGTGCATTAAGCTCCCGTGCCGGCGTCGAAGACACCAATGCCGCCTCCGCCGGAGGCACCAATGGCCCCGCCATCGCATTATGCGAGTTCCTGGCCATGAAGCTAGGAATCGGGGGCGGCCCCTGTTGGCCGCCCGCAATCCACGCACTCAACCCCGAGATCAAGGTAGGCACAATGGCGGTGATCGTCGCTCTGAGTCGTTGTTCCACTTGCTCTTGGACAATCTCTGGAATCCGCGCCACCTATGCCTTGAGTTCTTGAACCTCTTGCGCCTGGCTTTCCGAGCTGGTCTTTTTCTCCTTCCGCACACCAGCGGTATAGTATGACCCCCATTTTGTCGACAAGCCTTTGCCGGCCACACGACCAGCTGACGTCGGCTTACTGAGCTTATCCTTGTTCTTCATTACATTCAACGCCCTATTTAGAGTGGTGTCCCAAGGGTTGCTCTTAGTCGACCCCGCGCTACTGCTTTCAGTCGCCTGTGGAAGGAATGTGAACCATTTAGAAATTTGGCTTCATTAATTAGAATGCAACCATATGGAGCTAATTACACGGAGGTGTATTCCTTACCAGAACAAGCTCAAGCTTCCTGGTCTTCGGATCCGTGGTAAGCTCCTTTGTTTTTGGGTCCTTCTTGTACCGGGCCCTGACAAAGTTCCTGGTCTGCTTGTCACCGTATTTATCGAAGAGGGGCGGTAGGCCTTGCTCGGCACGGTCCGCCTCCTCCTTGTCCCATATAGGCTCCGCCACTCTATAACCGCCGGGACCAAGTGTGTGTTCCCCTATGTTCAGCTCCCGCATTTGTTTCCCCCACTCACTTGATTGGGAGTTTGCGGTGCTCGAGCAATTGATCTTGAAGTCGTTGTAGTCATCTTCGGTGATCGAAGGATTTTTCTCCTTGATCTTCTGATAACTCTCACCTTTCTCGATCATTCTCTTCACATTGCTTTTCCAAGTAGACAGGGCCTTTCTCATCTTCGTGAGGGCAGCATTGTTCACTTTATTCCCTTTGAGGCTTGTGTTTGCAAATTCAGCGGGGAACTTGTATCGTTCGTGCAGCTTCGTGAAGAGGAGGTTGCGCAAATTCCCTCAGTCAGGATGCCTCAGGTTCTCGGTGTGGATCGAGATGGTGCTCCGGAGAATGCACCCGAGCTAAAGCGAGTACCCCTTGACTATTCGTTCGGGCGCCGTTGGATTCCCGTTGGAGTCCACTTCAGTAAATTCCTCCTTGAGGGTGAGGAGCACGATCGGGCGCCGGTCCTTCCGTTGCCTCTTCGGTTGGCTGCCATCTGTGCGTGCGCCGCCATCATCAGTGGTGGCATCCTCGGCGGCACCATCAGTGGTGGCATCAGTGTGGTCATCCTCGGCGGCACCATCAGTGGTCTCAGGATCGGTGGGGAAGGCAGCGTCCTCATACAAGTGAGGTTGTTCCTCCATCTCCTGGGACAGCTCCCAGAATGCCTTGCCGCCCGAACACCCGGCCTCATCGTTGTGGGCCATGTTTCTCTCCAAATAGAAACAAAGTTTGGTCAAAAAGTTGGTTATTGTCAAGGAACAAGATCATGGTCTCATCATTTAGGGTTTGTCGACACCGAGGCATCCTAAAATCTAAGATTTTATCATTGAGGGTTTTTTGACACCGAGGCACCCTAAAAGCCCAAGCTTTCATCATTTCGGTTTTTATCGACACCGAGGCACCCTAAAAGCCATGCATTAGTCACAAGTACGCCGGGGCACTTGATCCTACTTAATTAACTACTAAGATACCCCGGCCCATGCATTAGTCAAAAGTACCCCATATGTCCTTTTTTTAGCAAAGTCATGCTAAAATTCATAGAAAATTTCAGCATGACCTTTGCTGAAAATAGGACATATGGAGTACCCGAATTTGCCGGAACGGAAGTTAATCGACATTCCGGCAAACTCAAGGGCCTCTCGGGGTACCTGCAAAATCATTATCCCAGGTGGACATGGATGCAATGTCACATGTCACATGGATCCCACACCCACAGGAGCTGGTGAAGCTTCATGTGTATTTCACGAAAACCAGCCTAACTAAAGAGCTTTATGTAGAAAACAAATCACTCCACCAGCTCACACAGGATCCATCAGAGACATTCACCCAAGATTTAACGGCTGTCGTTGATTTTTTTTCTATGTTTGCACACAAAGTGGTGCTTCTATTGTAGTCTCCCCAGTACAGTTCATGTCCAATCTACCATACATTTGATGCCAACTTGATCATCCCTCTAAGCAATTACTCAAAATTGATCAAAGTTTATGCATTAGAGAATATCAGTCATTGATATATGGGTCCACATATGTTATGAAACAAACACTAAAACAAATTGCATGCGTGATGCTGCTGATGATGACCAAGCCCAATTATCCAGGTGCTTTGTCCAACTATAAGCACAGTGGAGTGCAGCAAAATAAGTACAGAATTCTTTTGTTAATTCACAACTTTGTACACATACTCTGCATAGTCAAAGTGCCTTCTTTTCATATATAATAACATGCATGGTGACGAGGAAACACTGAACCCTACATCAGGAAACAGCCTAGTAATCTATTGGCAAAGCAGTAATCATACAAGAAGGCAGGAAGGGAGCAGTAATCTATTGGCAAAGCAGTAATCATATTTTAATCATATTCATATATTTTAATCAAGTCCAGCGGGGAGGAATCTCTCAAAATTATATTAAAGAGTTGTAAAAGACCCGGAGACTACATTGAGACTCATTTTGTATATCATAGTTTGAAATGGCCAGGGAGGAAATCTGACTGACAAATGTTGAAGAAAATGGCGAAAGAACAGTTTGCTTTGTGCTCACCACGCAGGGGAGGAGGCGACGAGGTCCGGGTGGTGGTGGTGCTCCGGCGACACCTACATTGTACCCATAGGCATTCAGCAATTTTGCATAAGAGAGCATGTCTTAGGCTCAACCACTTGTTCAGGTTTATGAAAAATTTTAACCAATTTAAGCATATGAATTGCCACCAGGACATGTTATGTATGTACAGTTAACCAATTTTCTTGTCGGTTCGAGAGCTGGTAGCACCACATTGATGTGTTTATGCCAGCTAGAGCAGAACTAGTCGTCCTCAAAACAGAACAATTGACTTGGTAAAAGAATCATATTCTTGAGTGAGTGTTGCGTGCAAGCAATCAGACATGGTCCTCTGACTAAAATAAACAGGGCAGCAACAACCAGCCATCATGCCTAACTGCCTACCCAATTCCCATTTCAATTTGCACATGACCAAACCATGTCCATCGTGCCTAACAAGCAGCAACCTATTCATACAAGTCGGGTGAAACATGCATGTGCTAATCAAACATGAAGGAAGGGCATACATATATGATTATTAACCAATCCGAGAGACTTTGTGGGTTTTCTGAACCAAACCAAGTGCAAGTAGCGCTAGATTTTAGCCTTTCGCATCATCACCACTACGAATTCCACAACAGCCCTGACTAATTAACCGCATGATCGTAGAAAAGGAGAAAAATCCCCACCCAGTTCGTCGAACAGAGCAGAGCACAAAAATCCCCTCCAGTGAATTTTACCACGATCTACTACTTGGGGCCGCGAATTCGCAGGACTGTAGGAGCATGGAATGGATAATAAGGAGGCGCATACCTAGAGGAAGAGACGACCACCGACGATTCTGCGAAGTTGAAGAAGAAGAAGCCGATCTGGATGGATGATGACGATCTCCTTCGTGCGCTCCGTGGATATTTGGGCTTCTGTGTGCGCTCAACGGTGGTGTCGGGGCGGCGCTGGCGACGGTGGTGTGGACGGGGCGGCGCTGGTGTCGGGGCGGCGTCGAGGGCGGCGGGGCGACGGTGGTGTCGGGGCGGCGCTGGCGACGGTGGTGTGGACGGGGCGGCGCTGGTGTCGGGGCGGCGTCGAGGGCGGCGGGGCGACGGTGGTGTCGGGGCGGCGCGGGCGACGGTGGTGTAGACGGGGCGGCGCTGGTGTCGGGGCGGCGTCGAGGGCAGCGGGGCGGCGGCGTCGGGAGAGGAGAGGGGAAGGGGATTGCGGGCGAGGGCGAGGGAGAGAGAGGGGATCGATACGAAATAGGGGCGGCACAATACTAATGGCACACCACCCCTCGGTGCGCCATAAGTACATACATTCTAATGGCGCACCTCACCCTGGTGCGCCATTAGTATTTTTTTTTATTTCTGCTCGAGCCAACAGGTTATCTACCACCTGACCTGATACATATCAAGTCTTCTCTACTAGCTCGACTGGTCAGCAGCTAGTTCTCACACCAGGAGGTCTTGGGTTCGATTCCCAGGCTCCACAATTTTTTTTATGCATTTAAAATGCTGTTTGATACTTATTTGTGTTTAAATATGTTCAAACTTGTTTAAATCATAACAGTAATATTGTTTTTATAAGACAGTAATAATTTTTTTAAAAATATCATCAAACAGTAATGCCGGTGGAGCGGGGGAGGGTGCGGGGGGTCGGCGGCGGCGGTTGAGTAGGGGAGGGGTGCGGGGGGTCGGCGGCGGCGGTTGAGTAGGGGAATCGAGGGTGCGGGCGGTCGGCGGCGGCGGCCGGTGGACCGGATCTGGTGAGGTGGGATAGCGATCGAGATGGAGGGGGATCGAGATCGAGTGTCCATGAAATTAAAAAATATTCATGATAGTTCAAAAAGTGCCCATGAAATACAATCGAGAATTGAAGTCTACGATTTAAATACAATCGATCTTAGCTAGCTATCTGTTCACAATCTTCTTGCCCTTCTTTTTCGCAAATGGAGTTCTTCTATGGAACGGACGTCCTTTAGGTAGGGTGGTCCTGCTTCTTCTTGTGGTGTATGCTGCAACTTCATCATCGTCATCATGTTCGATCCTCGGGTCGCCGTACTTGTCGAAGTCTTGCTCATTGGCTACTCCATCCATTCCGATGATCTTCCTTTTGCCTCTCCTCATGATAACACGACTGGGCTTTGGCGTGTCGGTAATGAAGAAGCATTGGTCCACTTGGGAAGCCAGTACCCATGGCTCATTTTTCGCGGTGACGTTTGCGCCCGCGGTCTTGGATTTGGCTTCGGGTATAACCATGGTGGTGAAATACCAGTCTTCTTTTATGACGTTCTTGGCCCATCTGACACGGAACATCGGGATCTTCTCTCCAGCGTAGCTCAGCTCCCAGATCTCCTCGATCCTTCCGTAGTATCTGTCCTTGTCGTTACCGGTGTAGGATTCCATCGTTACCCCGGAGTTCTGATAACCATCGCTCTTCATGTCCTTGGCCTCGGTGTAGAATGTGTAGCCGTTGATATCGTACGCCTCATAGGTCATCAGGTTGTGCTCGGCGCCCTGTGACAAGGCGAATATGAGTTGTTCTTCCGCGGAAGAATCCTCATGTAAAGGGTACGACAAAAGCTTCTGCTTGAACCAACGCGTGAAACATGAGTTATGCTCTTTGAGTATATCTCCGTCCGTCCTCTGTTGGCCTCGGTCATTGTACGTCTTCTTAATAAAGGTTTTGTGCTCTACCACCCAAGGATCGACCACGTCTATGTGTTGTAGCGCGACTAGGTTTGCTCTTTCAAAGTCGGCGAGTCGACCCTCGAAGTCGACATGCATTTCGCGGCGACCCTCACGGTGACCCCATCCAGCGAGCCTGCTGAGGTGCCTGTTGACGGGCAGACCAACGGGGTTCTCGATGCCTAGATAATTCGTGCAGTAGGAGATGCACTCTTCGGTCAGAAAGCCCCTGGCTATGCTTCCTTCTGGACGTGACATGTTGCGAACGTATCCTTTGATGACACAATTCATCCTTTCGAACGGCATCATACTGTGCAGGAACGTCGGCCCGAGTTGGATGATATCCTCCACTATATGGACCAGCAGATGCACCATAACGTCGAATAATGCGGGCGGGAAGTACATCTCAAGCTCGCATAGTATCACCACGATCTCTTCCTGTAGCCTTCTGAGTTGCCTCACGCCAATCAAATTCCGACAGATGACGTTGAAGAAGTTGCATAGGCCAAATAGCGTTTCATGGACGTGCGCGTCCATGATCCCACGGATTGCAACTGGAAGTATCTGCGTAATCAGCACGTGACAGTCGTGAGACTTCATCCCGCTGAACTTCTGCTTCGCTGGGTCTAGGTATCTGCTTATCTTCCCCGCGTAACCGTAAGGAAGTTTTACTCCTAGGAGGCAGGTGAAAAACTGCTCGATCTCCTCCTGACTTAGAGTGAAGCACGTGGGAGGGTAGTCATTTCCGGTCTTCTTGGCCTTTTTGCCTTTGCAACGACTTTCTGTGTCCTGCTTCGCCTCATCATCATCATCATCATCATCATCATCATCATCATCATCATCATCATCATCATCATCATCATTATCATCATCATCATATATAGCGTGAAGCTCCTGCCTGATGCCCATTGATTTCAAGTCTGCCCTTGCTTTCGGCCCATCTTTGGTCCTCTCTGGCATGTTGAGCAGGGTACCAAGAAGACTCTCGCACAAGTTCTTCGTGATATGCATGACATCAAGGCTGTGAGGTACACAGTGGATCTTCCAGTACGGCAAGTCCTAGTAAACAGACCTCGTTTTCCATACCTTCAGCAGCGGCTCTAGCGCCTTTCACTTCTTTCCCGGCTCTGGCGCCTTTTGCTTCTTTCCCGGCAGTGGGCAGTCTTTCCAATTTTTCAACAGCTTGTCTATTTCCTCGCCGCTCCTCGTACACGGGCGTTTTCGGGGTTCGGTTTCACCATCGAACAGATCCTTGCGTTTCCTCCACGGGTCATCGTCGCGAAGCCACCTTCGATGTCCCATGAACACGGTTTTCGGAGACCCGGGATCTCTATCTAGCTGGCGATACGTTGTGTCATCCATGCACCTTACGCATCCAGAAAATCCGTGGACTACCTGCCCCGTGAGATATCCGTAACCGAGATAGTCGTGCACCGTCGTGAGCAGTGCGGCTCTCATAGGGAAATTTTCTTTCTCTGCGGCGTCCCACGTATTGGCTGGCGTTTTCCACAGCGTGTCTAGCTCCTCCTTCAGCAGCCCCAGATACAGATTGATGTCGTTCCCTGGTTGTTTCGGCCCTTCATTTAGCATACTCATGTGAATGTACTTCCTCTTCATGCACAACCAGGGGGGAAGGTTGTACATCCACACAAACACAGGCCAGGTTCTATGTGTGCTTCTCTAGCTGCCAAATGGATTGACTCCATCGGTGCTCGCGCCCAGCACGATGTTCCTTGGATCCTTCCCAAATTCTGGGTATTCAAAATTCAACGTTTGCCACTGGCTCGCATCCTTAGGGTGACTCCGCATCTTGTCTTTTTTATCTATCTCCGGATCATTTGCGTCATCTTCTCGCTTCTTCTCCTCCCTATCCGCGTGCCAACGCAGGAGCTTTGCTACCTTAGGATTCATGAAATACCGCTGCAGACGAGGAGTGGTTGGAAAGTACCACACCACTTTTCGAGGAGCTTTCTTCCTCTTCTTGTATCGAGTGACGCCGCACACCGGACATATGGTAGACTCCGCGTGCTCGTCCCGATAAATGATGCAATTGTTCATGCACACATGGTATTTCACGTGCGGTAAATCTAGAGGACACACGATTTTCTTCGCCTCCTCCAAACTGGTCGGGCACTTGTTCCCCTTTGGAAGACGTTCGTGCCAGAATGACATGTTCTCGTCGAAGCATGCGTCGGTCATTTTGTGTTTTACCTTCATCTCCAGAGCCATGAGCGTTACTTTCAGGCGGGTATCCTCGGTCCTGCATCCTTCATACAATGGAGTAACCGCGTCTAACTCAAGTTTATCCATCTTGGCTTTCTCTCGGGCGGCAGCTCTTGCGTTATCCGTCTGCTTGAGAAGCAGCTCTTGAATATGAGGGTCCTGCACCGAGCCCATGGATGGTCCAGCGTCGTCTGCTCCGCCAGCATCATCATCATGTCCTGCATCTTCTACATGATGACTGTGTACAGCTTCACCGTCGTGATCATCTCCTGGGGATTCTTCGTCTTCTCGCCCGCCCGAGCCGCGGTGGTTGTCTTGCTGCCCTTCCTCATTTCTTGCCCGGCCCCCATGGACGACTTCGTAGTCATCTTCATCACCTTGCCACCGATAGCCATCCATGAAACCACGCAAGAGCAGGTGGTCCCGCACCTGCCCGGAATCCGGGTCCGCAATAAGGCTCTTCAGCTTGCATCTTCGACACGGACATCTTATCTCTGTGTCGTTCTTTTGAAGCATCTCGGCCTTCGCGGACCTCAAAAACCTATTCACGATGCCTTCGGTCATCGTGCGGACCATGGTCGCCTGCGGGGTAGAGCAAAACGATATTTTAGAACCAAGAAAAAATTTGGCATGACTTTCCCTAAAAATAGGACCAAAAAGAATGCTTAATGATAAAATTCTCGCCGAAACGAAAATGAATCAATATTCCGGCAAAATATTGGCAACTATCGCATTTCAAATACCGGTACACCTCCAAACACAAACACATATGCAACACCACAAACATATGCAACACCACGAACATACATAGATCTAGCTAGGCCATAAAAAGTGCATGTGCACATTGTTGTAGGGAGAACAACATAAATATAGCTTCCCCCCTTACTTACCTATCAAAACATGGTAATTTAACCACTTAATTTGAATGAATCTATGGTGGAAATGAGGTGAAAAAGAGGAGGCACCCGAGACAAGGAGGAGGCGGTGGAGAGAATGAAGTGGGATTGAAAGTGAGTGTGGGAGGAGAGGCTGTCCAAAATATCTTGTTGCTGCCCACTTACTAATGGCGCGCCAACCACAAATGCGCCATTAGTAATCCAGGTTACTAATGGCGCACCCCTGGTGGTGCGCCATTAGTAGTTTTGCAAAAAAAACATACTAATGGCGCACTCCCCCACGGTGCGCCATTACTAGTTTAAACTAGTAATGGCGCACCGTGGGAGAGTGCGCCATTAGTAGTTTTGCAAAAAAAGGAATAAAAAAAACAACATTAGTGGCGCACTTTCTGACAGGTGCGCCATTACTAGTTACAACTAGTAATGGCGCACTTCCTACGGATGCGCCATTAGTATGTTTGGACAGGCGCACTAGTTCAAAAAAAATTGATACTAATGCGCACCATGGGCCAGGTGCGCCATTAGTAGTTTCAACACTAATGGCGTATCAGAAGGTGGTGCGCCATTAGTATATACTAATGGCGCACCACTTGTTTGGTGCGCCATTAGTGTCAATCCCATCTATAGTCCTTTTTCTAGTAGTGTGCCTGGGGTTAACTGAGTCAACCACGCTCTGGCCGACCCTTCTAACATCACAGGAAGATGCTTCATTGCCACTTCTTCATTCCCGCCACCAATCTACATAGCCACTCGGTAATCCTCAAGCCAAGTTTCAGGCTTGGACTCTTCAGTGAACTTACTGACTCCAGTTGCTAACCTGAAGTTGGGAGGAATCACTGCAGCCCTGATGGCTTTGCTGAAACACTCTGGACCCGAAACATGAACTCTGCTGCCAGTCGGACGATCTCTGCCAGGGTCTTCTCTATGCGCTCTGTTCCGGTCGACTAGACCTTGAACGAGAATAGATCTTGCATCAAAGCCTGGCTCTCTTGGGTCGACTGGTGCTCTGCGCTCGCCACTATGACGGCGTCTATCACCGTACTGTCAAGGCACATATGATGCACTCCTCAAAGGAGGTGTGGGCACTCGACGATGATTGTCGCGGTCGAGCCGGTGATCATACTGCCCACGGCCTTCACGCTGTAGGGGCGATCTTGGACTGTGGGCCGACTGAACTGTATCCACTACCATGGATCTGCTATGAATCCTATTCCGCGACTGAGACACTGATGTTTTTTGTTCTCCTGCTGCCCGGAGTAAGGCCCGGATCTTCATCAAACCTCTGCCAGCCTCCAACTGGGAAGGTTGAATTGACTCTGCTATTCGGGCCGCAGCTGTGAGATTTTGAATCGGAGTGCGGTATACCTTAGGCGGAGGCGGGAAAAGCTGTCGTCGACTGGACTCAGGGATCCGCTCCCGAGCACGCTCGTTGAGAGCGCGCTAAAGGTTCTCCAGTCGAGTGTGCTCAGCCAAATTAGCCAAGCGCACCTATTCCAAGGCCTGAGCCTCGGGGGTTTCTCCAACGATGGGCGTGTGGAGTGCATCCATCTTGCGGCGAGGAAGTTCTTCCCTCTGCTGCGAAGAGGGGGGTTCGGGATGGTACTCCTTGTGGACGCGCGACGGATCGCCGGCACCATCCTCGCCGTCTTCACGGCGGAAACCAGGCGGACTACATGGTCCATCGACCATCAAGACTTCAGCCACAGGGTCGCTGCTATCGCACTCGGATGCGGTCTCGGCGGAGCCAGTCGACAGATCGAACAGGCCATGGAGAGTTTCGTCGGGCTCGATTGCCGCGATTTGATGGGTGGCCGAATGTCGAGCCACCGCCTGTTTCACCCACCGCTGAAGACACCATCGCAGCCGACCAATACTGAGTCGGCGGCTGCCGGAGAAGGACGCCGCGAACGCGTGCGCGAAAGTGCGTCGCCCCTCGGACGGGGAGCACCTCGACGTCAAGGGGAGCTTCCTGAAGCCAAGTGGAGTCGTCGGCGATGAAAACGAGCACGCCGAGACAGATGTCGCGTCCCTCAGCCAATCCACCGCCGGAAATCATGATGATGGGGATCGGAAAAATTGCAACTTCACCGACAAGTCGCTAAGACACCTGCCCCATGGTGGGCGCCAACTGTCGTGGTTCTAAGACTGACAGTATGTATGGAGAGGCAAGATCTCAGCTATGGTGAAGGTGTACACACGGGATTTACGAGTTCAGGCCCTGCGCGGAGGAAGTAATAGCCCTACGTCTCGGTGCTCGGAGGCGGTCGACTGGATTATATGTGTGTGATGTTACAGGGGGTGCAAACCCTTGTCTCAGAAGAGGGGGTGACTTATATAGAGTGCGCCAGGACCCCAGCCATCCTCCATTACAAGAGACTTAATATACATAAAGTAGGGGCGTTACAGATAACGCCAGCCTTAAGTGTTATTAATGATCTTAAAGATTACGGAGTGAATGTCCGACCGTTGCAATGCTGAGTGACTCCTGGCCTTCAGTAGGTCGAGTGATTCCTCATATGGTCGAGTGACAACAGGCAGGGGGACGCCGGAGTGATATGAGATGTCGAGAGGATTGCACTCGACATCTCTGACTGGGGGTCTCTCGTTGCCTCTTGGACTTATTATCTTCTAGGATAGTGACTTTGGGTAGGACGTATAGGCCTATGACCCTATCCTAGGTCTGTATCCTCATCAAGAGGTTCAAGATTGCGCGTGAAAAACCGACCATCATGAAACCTCCTCCTCCTCAGAAGAATAGAGTAAACTCGAGTATGGCTGAACAACGTTGGAATTAATGGTGATACATAAATGTTCGTAATTACAAGCCTGTTACACTGGCATGCCCTTCATCGACTACATCATGTGGGCCTAATTAGTAGTTGCAGAAGAATACTCCTTGCCTAGCTTACCTATCATTGTTTCAAGTTCTTGTTGGATATTCGTAATGTTGGGTATTTCTTCTGAGCTACAAAGGCAAGTTTGAATGATATTATAGGCTGTATGTTGCTACAATTGTGTGAAATTCCCTTCTTTTTGTGTGCATGTTGATAGTCTCGAGAATCTTGTCTATATTCTTTTGAGTGCTGCAAGCAAGTTGAGTGAAACTGTATGGGGATTCGAACTGTATATGGTCGCACAACTAGAATACATAACCGTATTAACTAGAATAAGTCGGAACAGTTTGCTATGCTTGCAGTACAAAGGATAATAACTAAAGTACATGGTGATTTATGCTTCCATTGCCTCCAGTACTTGTCGTTCTTGCTTATGGTTTAAGATTTTGATGGCATTCCCTTTAGCGTTAGGTTTAAGATTTTGATGCAATTCCCGTTAGCTGAAGCAAGCTGGAATAGTCTGCTCGCTTTCAGATCATACGATAGCAGAGCTACATATACAATATTCTTTTCTGTATGTAGTCCGCAAATTGTACTCCCTCTGTTCCTAAATATTTGTGTTTTTAGAGATTTCAAATGGGCTCCAAATGCTTATGTATATATAGACATATTTTAGAGTGTAGATTCACTCATTTTGCTCCCTATGTAGTCACTTGTTGAAATCTTTAGAAAGACAAATATTTAGGAACGGAGGGAGTTTTTTTTAGAAAAGGAGGATGACCCCCGGCCTCTGCATCTGGGCGATGCATACGGCCACTTTATTAATTATTCTCACAAGACCTTACAAAGACATACAACAGCAAGACTAAAGCCACTTTCTCAGCAACAACTGTCGCTACACCTATCCAATCGATGAAGGGCGCTGATAGTCTGGGCCTAATACCAAACAGACATCGCAGCCAAACCTAAACATCTAAGACCTGAGGTCCCAACCAGGACGCCTGCCGGGTATGGGGTACCTACCAGTCCGGCGCACTCCTCAAGCAGTACGCCTACCGGGTATGAGGCCGAGGAACGGAGGGAGTAGTATGTAGTTATTTTCTGTCGTTTCGGATAAAGTTCAGTTTGGATGCTCATGCAACTAACATGAAGCTATTGAGTTCCTGAGATGAGCAACGCTTATTTTGTAAAGTTATACCAATATCTTCGTATGCTATTCCACTTTACTCATTTATTTTGGTAAAATATGTCAGTGTTTCAAGAAATGATAGTAACATTCCGCAACTACGCTCCGACGCCATGGTGGACTGAATTGAGTGCATGCAAGATGAGCCTTTAGCGGGCGCAAACAACTTTCCTAGATTATGAAAACAAGTTCTCCTTGAATAAGGTTTCTGGTGCATAAGAACCTAAAGCAATGTAACCCAGGGGTAAACCGGCGCTCCCTGTGTCACCCCCCTCGCGACACAGAGGCAAAACCTAGCCACCGCCAAAAAAAGTTCCTTCCGGGCCATCTCTCGCCGCCGCTGCCGTCGGCCTCTGCTGCGGTGTATGCGCTCCTATGCTATGAGCTCCTCGGCATGGTTTCCTTTCGGCTCGATGAGGCGGTCCAACCTCTATGTGATGTCGTTGACTCCATGCGAGGTTGGATGCTACAAATTGGGAGCTTTCTGGAGCGAGCTAAGATTGCACTAGGTAGGCTCGTCTTTTTTTTTCGAAAAAGGGGAATTCCCCGGCCTCTGCATCAGAATGATGCATACGGCCATCTTATAAAGCAAATAAAGATAGTGTCAACAAGGTTCGAAGGTCTCCAAAACAGGAAAAAGTAAAACAAGCTCACATAGAGCCATAGAGCAGCTAGAAACCACAACTAGCCAAGATAAGAGGCCACAACCGGCTGGCTAACAAGGATAAGTATACTAGAGGCCTATCCTATTACATGACCGCCATCCAAACCGGTTGAATATATCCCGAACTACCATCTCCCAGCAGAAAGATCCAGTAACCAAATGCTCCCTGGCCTCCGTCCGAGTGAGTGGCAACCACGAACAGATCCGTGCCGTAGTTCGGAATATAACCTGCAAAAAGTGGATACATGATATTCTGTTAAAAACCAAATCATTCCTGCAAGTCCAGATAGTCCACAGCAACGCACAAACCCCAACCCGAATGTGTTTCGCTAAGTCAGGTTGAACCCCATTCAACCATGTCCCAAATAAGGCGTTAACAGAATTCGGTGGTTTGATATTAAAAGCAATGTGAACCGTCTGCCAAAGGATTTGGCCAACGGACAATCAAAAAATAGGTGTTTGATAGTCTCATCCCGATCACAGAAGCTACACCTAGTAGGTCCTGTCCAATTACGCTTTAACAAATTGTCCTTGGTTAAAATAACTTGTTTGTTGACAAACCACATAAACACTTTTATTTTCAAAGGAACCTTGACATCCCAAACATGCTTGGAAGTAGGAATGGAGCTCGAATTAATAACATCAATATACATTGATTTAACTGTGAATACTCCAGACCTAGTTAGTTTCCAGCGTAATTCATCGGGTTGTTGGGAAAGCTGGACCTCCATCAGTCTCCTAACTAGACGGAGCCATTCTTCCCAACGATTTCCCGCCAGCGTCCGTCGGAACTGAATATTAAGGGGGATCGACTGAAGAACCGAAGCCACGAACACCTCACGTCGTTGAACAATACGGTACAACGAAGGGTACTCGATGGCTAAGGGCGTCTCGCCGAGCCAAGTATCCTCCCGGAAACGTGTGGAAGTACCCACTGCGCACGGCATGCAACTGTCGCGCACCAATCCGGAACACAATGAGTCGGATTTAACTACCAACCGAGTAAATAGAGAGCACAGGGACAAGGCATCAATCGGGGACAAAAGTCGACCGGGCATGACGCCCGCTTCCAGCGGGTAAAATTTCAGACGACGCCCCTAGAGCAGGAAATGTCCATGCAGCGACGAGGCAAAAGAGGCGAGCCCGGGGAGGGGGTGGAACATGAACATGTCCGATGGGTCATGGACGTCTGAGGCCGTGGGACATACCGATGGGTCATGGACGTCTAAGCCGTGGGGCAGCAAGGAACGAACCAACAAATCAGATGGCGGGAAGGCCGCCAAGAAGGTAGAAGGGGTGCCTCGGATGCTGCGAGGCGCATGCGAGGCCGCGGGTGGCCCTAGAAGGTAGGTACTTCAACATCCTTTAAAGGAGTAACTACAACGTCTTCACCAAGAACTGGTCTAATGTAGGCTGTGTTTTTTTTTTTTTTGAGAAAATTCATTAGCTCGAGTTTATAGATAAACCCATCACGACAAACGCCATCCCACAAATGACAAGCAGGTTCGAGAACAAAGTAAAGGCACAATAGGCTTGATACAAACCAAAGGAACAATCCGCGGGAATGACAGGTAGGCCTCCCAAAATCATAGAGAAGGGTAACTAGCTAGGCAGGGCCACATAAGAACATTGGATGAGGGCGATGACATTCACATAAATCTAGGAGATCATCATCGAGTTGGCGTCGACATCCACATCTTTAATGAGTGGAGTCCACTGTTATAGCTAAGCAAATCATTTTGAACAAGCAACTACCTGCTTTGTTAGGGAAAATATGTTCGACGATAAACTTGGTACGAGTCGTCCATAAAGCCCGACACAATGTTGCAAAAGCAGACCAAAAACACGATAAATTGCCCTGGGTCATTTGCTAAAAGTGGAAACAAATTTGCAGCAGCAGCAGGGTCCTCTGGCCAGTCTGTAACTATTGCACTCTGTACGGTGGCACGATCGACACAAAAGTTGATCAGTTTTCCAGTAATCTCGTTTGGCACCACTCAATTCTTTTCATTTGGTAGAAGGGAAATGAAATCTCTGTTAGCATTTCCTTTGGTCGAAATGAAAATCCAATTGCAAAAAACATGTTTGGCTGCTACAAGGATTTCTAAATTGAAATGACTCTCATATCATGTTTGGTTCCCAATTTGGCAAGAATCGATACACCCACACATAGTTTGGTTTCAAAACAAGCTTCATAATACATAAACGTCGTCTTTCCAAAATTTAACATTCATGCCAACATGAAACAAGTTGCGACACACAATCTTTCATATAATTAAGAAGCAGCTCCATATAGCACAAATCCGCAGTCATATTCAATTCTCACACCAATATGGGTTGACAACAACCGAAATGCCAGTGTGGTCACCTTGTTGTTGTCACACAATTGCCGCATTTGGATGGTGGCTCTGCATCGGCGAGGCACCGCGACTTGACCCTCGCCTCTGAACACAACCGAGCAGTCACATGCCTTCCCGGGAAAAAAGAGCCTTTCCCCAATGCTGCGGTAGCTTTGCTGACGGTGACCTTTGGTGGCAACAAGGAGAGGATGGGCAAAATGAGATGGTGTAGACGGGCGACTAGGGTTTCTCCAGGGTCACCTGAGTAGGGGGAATGACTTTCGATGATGAATTTTAGAATATATTGTTTGACATGCAAGGCAGGAGCTCTGCCGATTTTCTTAAGATACGAAAACAAAAATGCAGAGCGGTCTGATTTATGAGGGAAACTTGGCAAAAAAGCACAATCGCCCGACTGATTAAGGGAAACCGTGCAAAGACCCATGTAACGAAAAAGAGAAAAGAAACAAAAAAAAGGACAACAATTCCGACACCGACCAACACTCACCTCCATCGCCAATGTGCCCACAACCCTAAGATGAGTGAGCGAGCTCTTCAGAAGCGCCTTCAAGAAAGAAAATGACACCCTAGGCTGCCAACCAGGGTGAGATGATCAGGTTCTATCGCGCCACGACAAAGGGGGGAGACTGGGGTGGACGCCAGAGGAGCCACGGCCCATGTGCCGAGGGGAGGGGGTCGGGAGAGTCTGGTATTAAGTGGTACTACCTCCGTCTGGGTTTATTGGTCCCCTTTGTATTTTGTGTCTAAGTTTGACCGTATATTTGACTAGCAAATTATAAGTTGTATGTCAGAAAACTTACATTGTTGGATTCATATTTGAAAGAGGTTTTTATTGATACTAATTTTAGGGGATATACCTTATTTTTTGATAGTTAAATCAAAGGTCAAAATTTTACCCAAACTACAAAGGGAACTAATAAATCGGATGGAGGTAGTACACCTTAGTTTTTTTTAATAATAGAATTCTATTGAAATGCCATATGGGCAAGGTCCTCATGGTGAGTTCATACTTCAGAGGAGAAAATAAAGAACCCCTCCTATGGTGCGCCGCTAATTCCAGAATTCGAAATATTAAAATCCTCGTTTCGGACCTGGTGGCTAAGCAATCTCGAAACATGGACACAAGTGTCGCAAAGATGAAATGCCGGCAACGCGGAGATATTTTTTTTGAAGTCGGAGCGACGGCATGTCAAATTTCTATAAGTATACATGGAATGCTGGCACAAGCTGGCATGCAACGCCCACCCAATTAGCGTCCGAACCAAAGTCGAACAGTGCCCAGCATTTGAACAGCCGGCTCGGGTCAGCACATTACAACGGCGGTTCAATAATAGTACTTCTACGAGGACGCGAGAGAAAATGACAAGCAACATAAAAATTTGAGGACAGTGACCCCGTGAGCAAACAGCGTACATCGCCCGATCCAACAGCATACAAGTCTCAGTAAGAATTTGCTCCGCTCAAACACATCAGGTGGAAATGGCGGGCGCCGGAGCCGGAGCTGGAGCCGCTGCCTATACATCCATGAACTTGATCGTCGACATCTTCACCGTTGCGCTCCGCATCACACAGATGTAAGTACAAACCATTCCTTGAGCTTTTGTCCCAAGTACAAGCAATTAGCTTGCCCAATCGCCAATTTTATGAAGCCTTTTTTTTTCTTTTGACACGAACGACACACTGATGTCAACATTTCTTGCACGTCTTCCAGGTCCGTCGATTCAGAATATAATGCTGCTGGCGAGTTAGTATTCAACAATTTGGTGGTGATAGATAAATCGATCAGCTGTATCAAGTTGTTCGTCGCTGCGTATCATGCCACTCATACCGAGGGGTCTGAGGTGTTTGGGTACGTCTGCTTAGTGGGGTTCTCTCTTCACTCGTGTGCTATCACAAATCATCTCGATAAGAATCTCAAAGCTTGGGCCAGGATCAGGGTAAGATTGACTGAAATCTATCCTCTACAGTCTACAGCTTAGTTACCTGGATGTACATATACGAGTAGAGGATCAGTGCGATATTATGTTTTTTTTTTGCGGGGGAGTGCAATACGACGTTAACCCACTTAACTATCACATTGATTATTTCTTCTACAAACATATAAATTTTCAGCCACCAACAAAAATTGCTGCAGGTAGTATATGACTTTCGTATATCAACTAACATAAGTATATCAAAAGTAGAATTTATACTCAATTTGACTGACATAAGTATATCAAGTATAGTCAATCTTTTTAATCACATGGCACATGGTTCAGAATTATACTCAAATTTTACAGATCGTGGGTAAGGCAGTATTCATGGCCGCTGGAGCGTCGTTGCTTTGTCGTGGGATGGTAATCCCAAAGGACCTTGCTTGGCATACTACCGTGGTTCACATGATCTACATTTCCATAGTCTCTCTTGAGGCCGGCATGTTGGTACGCAGCAAGGTATAAGATAAAAGCAGAGCATATATACATGAGTGTAAGATAAAAGCACAGCCTGTGTACATGAGAAATGCAAGAAGTAGGAATTAAATACTGTATTTGTTACACTAATTCATGACATAGATAAATGAGGATGGAGGCAGTAAAAACTTGCGCCGTGATCTGCTCATTACATTGGCTGACACAATCATCGCCATCTACCGATTCGTCGACTCTGTTGGAAAAATACAAAGCCCATGGGATGCAGAGGAGATTCTCCATTTGGTAAGGTCCACGGTTGTGACTTGTTTCCCTTGTATCACCAAGCTACAGTTGAAGAATGAACTAATAGTCTATTTGCATGCAAGGCGGGCAGCGGCCTGCCCGTTATGATCGGAGCTTGCCATGTCAGTTGGATCACGTACAAGGCAGCCATCGTGCGTGTGGTGGTTGAATGGCCAAGGAAGATGAAGATCCATCGAGCTTTCACGGGGAAAGAAGAGCAGCATGCCAGAGCTGCCATAGAGGACGATGGAGATGGTGACCCTATGGAGAAAGTGGTGGCGAAAGTAGGCGTTGAGGTGGTGGTGGTATCGGCTTAGTTGTGTGGGTGGGTCGATAGCCGACCGCGAATCATCCCATTTCACAGGATTGTTGTACGGATTATGTATTGTACTTAGTTGTGTGAGTGCCGTTGTGATATTTCGGTAGGAGGTCGGAATAGTTTGTTTCAGCAAAAAAGTTACTCCCTCTGTCCGGGTTTATTGAGCCTCCTCGTATTTTGGTTGAAACTTTGACCATCTATGTGGCTAAGAAATTATGAGATATATGACACAAAAGGTATATTAGTGGATTTGTATTCGAAATTCACATGGTGTAACTTTTTTACAATAGTTCATATCTTTTTATTAAATATAAACTTTGACCCAAACTAAGAGTTGTCCTAGAAAACTCGGACGGAGGTAGTACCAATTTGAATCCATGTTCGTTTATAGCGATCCAAAACTTGAATAAGCGACATAATCCAAATTTCTCAGATGGATTTTCTGTGTGACAGCAAAGGAGGGGGAAAGGAAGAGATTGAGAGAGCAACATGGAGCAAACAAGGGGGAGACCAAAGCCGCAAAGAATTCATCATGGATCTAAATATTGTGGCCCAGTTGGCCCATAAGCTCCTTGTGGCCCACTAGAACAAAATGTAACATTACAAGAAGCACTAGGAACACAGAGGATTTCTGGGCTTGGAACCCTGACAAAAAGGACATGTTTACAGTGAGTTCAGCCTACAGATTTTTGGTCAATACAAAATATACGAGGGAAGGCCGGTTGCATGAACGTGCTGGATCATCGAGCAATGATCGTGAGGTGAAAGACTGGACGAAGCTTTGGGGACTTACAGTCCCATCTAAAATCAGAATTTTCCTATGGCGGCTCGTACGCCACTCCTTACCAAGAACAGACGTGATGAACAGGAGAAACATGGCAACCAGGGATGCATGCCCGCTGTGTGGGGTGCAAGATTCATGGCGCCATGCGCTTATATAGTGCATTATGGCAAGGAGTACTTGGTCACTGGCGGAGCCGGAGCTAGTATCAAAGATGACAGAAAATGCGGAGCCACGGGCAAAGAATTGGCTGTTCGAGCTAAGTGAAACTTTGGATCATTGCGTGTTTACCTCAACGGTTATCACTCTTTCGGCCATTTGGTACGCAAGTAGGAAAGCAATTCACGAAGGAATCTTTCAATCTCCTCAGCAAACATCATCGTTCGTGACATCGTATATGAATGAGCTGAGCCAGCTGGCCCCCGTTGCGCAGAGGCAAGTTCCAGGTGCTGCCCAACATAACTCTCCAAACTCCTGCATTGCATCACCAGTGGGAGTGGCGAAGATGAACGTAGATGCAGCGATCTTGCACAACAAACGAGGAGGATTTGTGGCCGCCGTTTGCCGAGACCACACAGGGTTATACCTTGGGTCCTCGGCGATTCTTGTTTGACGCATCATTGTTTCGATGATACTTGAAACTTTTTCTTGTAGAGAAGCACTGGCCCTAGCATATGATCTAAACATCCAGAGAGTGTTGGTTGCATCAGATAGTTTGGGGGTGGTGAAGGATATTAACTCTGGTACAAGAGGCCCTCATTCAGCGATATTACATGAAATAACAGAACATAGCAATAGTTTTATTGTGTGCTCTTTTGTTCATGAGCGTAGGAACCATAATTTTAAAGCTCATAATTTAGCCAAGTCGGCCTATAATCTAGGCTTAGGTAGACATGTTTGGTTGGGCACTCCTCATGACCCGAACCTTGTACCTATGAACATTATTATTGAGTAATAAAGTGGCGAGATTTCTCAAAAAAGAAAAAACAAGAAGGACTAGAATTTCCTAAAAAAAGCCAGGAAGGACAGGAACCAACTGAAGTGGCGTAGCTCTAGATTTCAACATCTCCAAAATTTTGGTGGCTTCGGCTTGTAAAGTAGTGCTGGAGGATATTAATAATGGTACATGAGGAATGCTGGGCATCAATGTAAAAGAGAGGAAGCCCATTGCGGCTAATTTCAAAACCTGCTCTTTCATCTTCGAAGGTAGAAGTGCAAATTTCAAGCCACATAGCCTCGCAAAATTCAATCTAGGCTTGTTAGAGGGGCGCCATGTGTGGCTTCTCCAACCCCCGCATGTACATTATATCTATATGAATGTTAACCAATACTCCATCTACTCCAAAATATAAGGTGCATTGTTTTCCATGCAAGTCAACCATTTGAATGTTTGACCAAGATTATAGAATAAACTAACAAAATCTACAGTACCAAATAGATTAAATATGAAACTACTTTTCATGATGGTTCAAACGATATATATTTTATATTATGGATACTGATATATTTCTCTAAAAACTTAGCCAAACATGGCCTAGTTTGACTTAAAGAAAACAAATACACCTTAAATAAGTGGAGCGAGTTTTTCCTAAAAAACTGCAGTGGCGTAGATGGCAGAAGGCAAGGACCATCAGTGTCGCAGCAAGTACAGAATGCGGGTGTTTGATTCTCAGCATTTTTGGTGAGGGCGTTGAAGGAAATATGCCCTAGAGGCTATAATAAAGTTTTGTTTTATATTTCCTTATTTCATGATAAATATTTATTATTCATGCTAGAATTGTATTAACCGGAAACTTGATACATGTGTGGATATATAGACAAAACACCGTGTCCCTAGTAAGCCTCTACTAGACTAGCTCGTTAATAAAAAATTGTTAAGTTTCCTAACCATAGAAATGTGTTGTCATTTGATGAACGGGATCACATCATTAGGAGAATGATGTGATGTACAAAACTCATTCATTAGCTTAGCATTATGATCGTTCAGTTTTGTTGCTATTGCTTTCTTCATGTCAAATACATATTCCTCCGACTATGAGATTATGCAACTCCCGGATACCGGAGGAATGCCTTATGTTCTATCAAACGTCACAACGTAACTGGGTGATTATAAAGATGCTCTACATGTATCTCCCAAGGTGTTTGTTGGGTTGGCATAGATCGAGATTAGGATTTGTCACTCCGAGTATCGGAGAGGTATCTCTGGGCCCTCTCGGTAATACACACCATAAGAAGCCTTGCAAGCAAAGTGACTAATGAGTTAGTTGTAGGATGATGTATTATGGAACGAGTAAAGAGACTTTCCAGTCACGAGATTGAACTAGGTATGAAGATACCGACGATTGAATTCCGGGCAAGTACCGATGACAAAGGGAATAACGTATGTTGTCATAACGATTCGACCGATAAAGATCTTCGTAGAATATGTGGGAGCCAATATGAGCATCCAGGTTCCGCTATTGGTTATTGACCGGAGAGGTGTCACGGTCATGTCTATATAGTTCTCGAACCCGTAGGGTCCGCACGCTTAATGTTCGATCACGATATTGTATTATATGAGTTATGTGATTTGGTGACCGAATGTAGTTTGGAGTCCCGGATGAGATCAGGACATGGCGAGGAGTCTCGAAATGGTCGAGAGGTAAAGGTCGATATATAGGATGATGGTATTCGGACACCAAAAGTGTTCCGGAGGATCCGGGTACTTATCGGGAGGGCAAGGAAAGTGTGGAGTAGGACTCCCCCTTCCTTCCCTCGCCCCCCCCCCTCTTTCCTTCCCCCCTTGTTTATACAAGGTAAGGAGGGGCACCACTTGGGAAACCCCAAGTAGGATTTGGATCCTACTTGGGGCGCCCCTTGGCTGCCTGTCCTCCCCTCCCACCTATATAAATGTGGGCAGGGGGGTGCCTAGAACACACACCAACAACCGTTAGCCGTGTGCGGCGCCCCTCTCCACAGTTTACGCCTCTGATCATATTCTCGTAGTGCTTAGGCGTAGCCCTGCGCGGATCACTTTACCATCACCGTCACCACGATGTCGTGCTGAGGATCTCATCTACTTCCTCGACACCTTGCTGGATCAAGATGGCGAGGAACGTCATCGAGCTGAACGTGTGTAGAACTCGGAGGTGCCCTACGTTCGGTACTTGATCGATCAGAGGTAAAAGAAGTTCGACTACATCAACTGCGTTGTCAAACGCTTCCACTTTCGGTCTACGAGGGTACGTAGATACACTCTCCCCTCTCGATGTTATGCATCTCGTAGATAGATCTTGCATGAGCATAGAATATTTTTTTGAAATTGCATGCTATGTTCCCTAACAGGCATGTGGCTTTTCATTTGGAGAATTCATATACACACAAAAGAAAACTACAAAACCAAGTTTCCACAAAATAAAATAATGCTAGAACAACTGAGGCACATCCGTCGCTCAAATCCCGTAATGCAGCATCAGACTGTATGCGGCTCATTTGGTAACCATGGATCCTCCAGGGACCCCCCTCATTTCCCTAGCTAGGAAATATCTGGGCCAAAAAGATCGCGGGGAGCGTACCGCCGCATTTGGTGCTCAACGAAGGGGAGGGACCATGGCCCATTCTTCGGCTCTTCCGTGGCCGAGATTTCCATGCCTCAACAGGTCATGGAGGAACCTGTTTCGCTCGCTCTCGCGAGTTGCGACGACATACTGAGCGGTGGTGGCGCTTGGTGAAAGCCTACAACGTCGGAGGCTCTCTGTTCGACGATGAAGGCGACAGTAACCGTCCAATGTCCTTTCTCTTCTCTCCCCCGAGACCCCTCCACCTAGAAACCCTTCTCTCCGCTGCCACCACCCGACCATGAAGATAAACGATGACCGTTACCAAAGGATTTGGACCTGACGAAGTGTCAAATCTGTCTGCGCCCGACCATTCGCGCGGTCTTGCAGATCTCATCGTGTTCAGCGACGACGACTTTGCCTGGGTAGATCTTTGTCTGGCTAGATCAGTTTCATTACATATACTACAATACCCTATGCTTAAACAAGACATATATTTTTTGGACATGCGACAATGATCTATTGATAAGTAAGAACCGATGAATCATAGTACAAGATATGTCGGATATGGCTACTATATATTCCTTTTCATTACTGCAACACCAGTTACACAGGGTGCCGGTTCAAACTACCGCTTGCCCTTGCGAGTGTTGCAATTATTGTTCTAGGCTAGTGTGTCCCCTTATTGTACGTGTGAGATCCATGATACAAGTGCCCTACTCCAACACTCTATCATCCTACCCACCCACAAGTCCAACATGTAACCACCACAAAAAGATCCAGCATATAACCAACACATGTACACACATATTCAACACATTTTCAACACCATATGCATATGTTACCTCAACAACATCCTACCCACATGCAAGTCTAATATGTAATTACACATGGCAAAGAAAAGGTTCAACATATAACCAACACACATACCAACAACAATAACACAGGTAACCTATTATCGTGAATTACTCATAGGGCTGTACTATAAGACCGCTTTGCATCATATCCAAGCACAAATCTAACATGTAATCAACATGTACAGATATAATTGAACATATTCAACAACGTGGGTGCATATGTTACCTCGGTTACTCGTGAAGTGCCCTTGTTGCCACAGTGTAAATTGGCACCTTCTTTCATGACGTGATTCTCGGCGCCTCTTCCATATCCACTACCACCACCGATGGTGGAACCGCCAAGAGCTCCATGACAATGGTTGTGAACCCTATCCCAGGGCACATCCACCTACTGGCACCGAAAGGTATGAGTTGGGAATGTTGCCCGCAAAAGTCCACCTTGCTGTTGATAAACCCCTCTGGCCAGAACTCCCTGGCATGCTCCCATGCCTCGGGATCTCTCCCGATGGCCCATGCATTCACAATGACCCGAGTCCCACTAGGGACGTAGTAGTATTGGACCCTTGCGTGTTGCATAAACTCACGAGGAACAAGAAGAGGTCCAGGCGGGTGCAACCGCATCGTCTCCTTGATAACGGCACTAAGGTACTCCATGACCGGAAGGCCCTGCTCACTAATCATTAATAAGTGGCTAGTCTTGGTATAGTGGCGCCTGATTTCTTGTTGTAGCTTCTGCAACACTGGCTTGTTGCGGAGCAGTTCGGCCATGACCCATTCCAGGACGGTGATTGTCGAGTCTGTCCCTGCTCCGAACAAATCCTGTCCATATTTATCCAAGAGTTAGAAAACGAAATCCCTACGTACATGTTGGAATGCAAGCACGATTCTTAGAATGTGTCGATCAAGAGAAACGTAAAGGCATGAACCATTTTTGGCCACAACAAAATGGTGCCCAGGTCCACTACATTAATCATGAAAATGATATGATTGAATGGGATGTTTTCCGCCAGTCTGTGAATGACATGACATGGTTTGAGTGCTTAATGTCTGCAAGGTAGCACGATTCATCAATTTCCTAAAATAGGCAAACAATGGCTTTGCTAATTATTGCTCAATATTCCCATGACAACTTTTCCTTTTCAAAAATATAGTTGCATGCCCTCCAACATCAGCAGCATGTTTTCTTTGGGTGTGGATAGGTCTCAGTCGACTGAGACTTAACCAAGTCTCAGTCTAAGTGATATAGCATATGAGAAGAAGAAAGAAAAACCGAGAACTTTTTTGCACGAATCTTTCATGCAAAATCAAAGGAAGATAGTATTGGCTGAGACATAGCGAGGTCTTAGAGCATCTCCAACAGCCGCATAAAAATTTCACCAATAAAAGTTATAGCGCGCCACTGTAGCACTTTTAATGCGCCGGGACCAACATTGTTTTAGCAGACGACCAAAAACGCGCGCCTAAGAAAGCAAGCAGTGCAAATGTGAAGCACGCGCAATCCGGAGCCCAAAATATGTTGCGCGCGATAGCGTTTTTTAGCACGTTCCCAAAACTTTATAGAGTGCGCAATATTTTACAGCATCTGTTCAGGCTGTTCGGTGCCTAAAAAAGCGATTTTTAGTACGCGGAGCTCTTTTTGAGCATCTGTTGGAGATGATCTTAGTCGACTGAGACTTAGCAAAACTGGTTTTCTTTCTCTAAGAAGCCGATATTCACCAATTTACTGTGATTTTCCGTGGTTAACGAGTTTTGTCACGTCAAAGCTTGTGCATGCATGCAGTTTTACCTCTAGTAGTGCCTTGACGTGAAAAGAGATTCTACCATGCACGGGATCTACCGTGCATGTATCAGCCACTCATGCATGCATGTATTTATTGCAGTGCTTAGTTAATCTGAATCTATGGCCCCCAATTCAGTAGTTAACATCATGTCTGTCACCTTTACGCGTGTCCCCAAAGAAACGATGCACTTGTATTTCACTCATCCATGCTTTTTTGTACTCCAAAGTTTAGACCCAGTTTATTTTTTCAATCGGGTGCGTAATATGTTTACAAACCATATGTGCTTATTTCATTTTTGTAGACAATGGTCAAAGTGTATTTGAGCCGTAAGCACAAATAAGTTTTGAAAAACATATTTAATGTTGGTCACGTTTTAAACATGTCGTCAAAATAAACACATTTGTCCAGATAGAATGTAAGAGACACTTTAAATCGTTTACATAGAAAGAGATAATATATTTCCTGATAGAGTTGCCATGAGAGGCACAGCCAGGCACAGGGACATTATTTACGAAAAGCACTGACACACAACCTGGCATGTGACAGGAGAGGTGGTGATTAGTGGTTTTGCATGCACATTGATTTCTTTTGGCGCAAATCTCGGTAACACAATGAGTGGCAGATCGAGGAACGGTATATACCGTGCACGGTAGTTTTACCGTTCTCACGCCTTGACGTTGTCCCTGCTCAGCGAAACCCTGTCTCGCTCGATTCTCTCTGAAGCGACAGCAGCACATGCACGAACGCCTCGTCCTCGCAATCGCAACCTCCCACGCCGGCGCTCGTGGCAACGTCGACGTTCTCCTCGAGGATCCGATCGATCCTCTCGAACGTCCTGCTCACCTTGGCGTCCGTCCCGTCCACGGCGGCCACCCACGCCAGCCACGGGAAGTAGTCGCCGACATGGAACGCCCCGAGCAGCGCGTTGGCCTCCTCCAGCAGCGCGTCCACCTTGGCACGCCACCCGGCTGCGCCCGAGGCGCGCACCCCGAGCACGATCCGCCCGTTCACGTCCTTGGCGAAGCCGCCCAGTAGCTCGCTGAGCCGCACCACGCCGCCGCCGTGCGCTCGTTCCTCCTCCACCCTCCGGACCAGCTTCGCCACCTCCTCCTCGCGCACGCCGCGGTAGGCGCGCACCCTGCCAGGGCTCAGGAGGTGGAGCACGGCGAGCTTGCGCACGCTGCGCCAGTAGGCGCCATGGGGCGCGAAGGCGATGTCGGTGCAGCCGTAGAGGAGACGTCTCGGGATGGCGAGCGACGGCCGGTTGGCGAAGGCATGGTCCTCCAGCTGCAGCACCTCTCTCGCCGCGTCGGCGGAGGAGACGACCAGGGTTGGCACGCGGCCGAGGTAGAGCAGCATGACGGGTCCGTGCGCCACGGCTAGCGCGTGCAGGGCGCGGTGTGGGAGCGCGCCGAGTTGGTGGAGGTTGCCGACGATGGGCAAGCGTAGCGGCGAGGGCGGGAGTCGTTGGTCGGCGGGATGCTTCTTGGTTTGGGTACGCAATAGCAGCAGTAGTGAGCACGAGACAACGAGGATTAGCGTGGCAACTTGCAGTGTGGCTAGTGGTACTGGGAATGGCATCGTGGTGGGGTTTCCTTGGCTCAATCCTATTGCAAATGGTACATGGTTAGCTGTATATATATCTTTTTTTGGGGGGGAATAGTTGTATATATATTGATGCATTTATTACATATGAGAAAGATGTAGGAAAAGCGTGTTGAACATTTTTATATCACATAAATAAAGGACCCTACTGTAAGTGTAGAACAAAGTAACCTGGCCCATACGCCCCCATCACGCCAATTCACGCAATCTCGTCACGTCACCGCATGCATCCACAAATGACGAAATTGATGATGTCAGTGAGATTTTTTTCTGTTTCCATTTTGAGATATTTTATCTCGTAAATGAAAACTCCGATCGAAAAACCGTTTTTATCATTAAATCCGTCGTCACGAGATCTTCGAAACTAGATTTCATATCGATATGTTTCAACGACTTTTAAGAGATAAAACTAAACTTGCCATGGTGAATTACTAAAATTTGCCATGATCCATGTAATAATTTTGACATGGTTCATAATTAAAAAGAAAGCAGTCATCAATTACTTTAAAAATGCATGGTCAATGACTCAAATTTTCCATGAACAATAAACTAAATTGCCACGGTGAATTACTTAAATTTTCCATGATACATGCGCTAAAAATTGCCATGGTAATAATTTTCATGGTCAACAAACTAAAATTGACATGATCTATAAACTAAATTTGCCATGATCCATAAATTAAATTTACCGTGGTTAACTACTAAAAATTTCCATGGTCAATTAATAAAATTTCCATCAAAAGTAGTTGAAAATACAATGATAGCTTCTTTTTTTGCAAAAAAAAAATACAATGATAGCTTTAAATCTAGAAGAAAAAGTAGATGAAACATATCATGGCAACTTTAGTTTAAACTCTATAACAACTTCAGTGTAAACATCATGGCAACTTTTGGTCGAAAAAGTCGTCGAAACATATCAATATGGGATCTAGTTTTGAAGACCTCGTCGAGATGAATTTAATGATGAAAACAGATTTTTTAGTCAGATATTTGTTTAAGAGATAAAACATTTTGATATCCGAAAAAGCAAAAATATTTCGATGATTTCATCTGTTTGATATGACAAAATGGATGATGTTGGGATGTTTGGACCTATTGCTTCGTGCCACACTTGTGGCTCTTATAATTAGGGTAAATAAAAGGGATATAGGAAAGTCGTCGGTGGGCAGGATGTTTTCCTACATTGTTATTTATAAAAGAGGTAAATACACAAGTCTGAACTTACTAGGGATATTTACTTTAGTGCCTGAAGTTGAAAGTTACGCCGAACTGGTTCTAAAACTTGGCTGGCGCGTGCAAATACGATGCTAATCACAACTGTACACGTATAGTGTGCGGATGTGGCCCTGCATTTGCTGACATGGTATGGGGCCATTTGTATGGCGAAACATTATTAGATAATACTTTCTCCGTTCCTAAATATTTGTCATTCTAGTGATTTTAACAAGTGGCTACATACAAAGTAAAATGAGTAAAACTACACTCTAAAACATGTCTATAGACATCCGTATGTGGTAGTTTATTTGAAATCTCTAAAAAGACAAATATTTAGGAACGGAGGGAGTACTATATATATGTGTGTCTATGGCTAATGGGTCAGGTATATTAGAACAAAGGGAAAATTAGAATTAAAAATAGTGCCCAACAAACAAGCGTTGAGCCTACTACATGCAGCTTGAGGAAAACATGCGCGGAGCAATACCAAACACACTTTTATGACAACTTTTTCCACTAATAATGAATAGTAAATAAAAAGGCTTGTGGTGCTTAAATGGGGTGTATCCCCTGGCCCATTTAGCACATATTAACTTTTTTTCAGAAACGAAAAGGTCTGTAAATTCTAATCATAATAATAAATTTTAGGTTCAAATATTCATGTGTTTTTAATAATTACGTTGTGTATGGTTTGTATTCACTAAACATTTAAAAATGTATTTAACGAACATTCATAAATAATCCATGATTGTATATTTTAGAAGTTTGTATTTACTAAACATTTTTAAACACTTATGGCTTATATTTAAAATTAGTATTTTCTAAGTCATAAGTGAATATTTCTATTAATTACAGAGACATTTTTTAGTAAGTTATTTTATTAGGTACCTCTATATTCATTGCATGTCCACACAAATATTTCTGTACCATGAGGTTATTATTTATGTACCACAAATATTTATCACCTACAACATGGCATGGGGCCTGGTTTTTAATATTTTTTAAACAATACGTGCACACTGATATTTTTATACCACGAGGTAGTTATTAAGAACACACAAACATTTGTATATCATGAGGTAATTATTAATGGCACTCAAATATTTGAATCTAACTATCACTATTATGATTATAATTTACAGATTTTTGATAAATTTTTAAGTTAATCTGTACTGAATGAGCACTGGATGCAGCCCATTTAAATACAAAAAGTCAGTCTATCATAGATAAAGTAAGAGGGGTCACCGTTGGCATGGAAGCCTCTTTGCTGTAGTGGTCAGCGCGCGACAGGCGGGACCCTATACTCATAGATAAATATTGCATTGAAGTAATCATATTTCGTCGGTACAAGTGTGGACCCCATGCCACATCAGCCAAATATGATGCCATGTCGGCACATTATACATCTATAGATGTGTTTAGCACCGTATTTACACGCGCTAGCCAAGTTTTAGAATAAGTTCAACGTATTTTTCAAGTTCAAGTATCACAGGCAGTGCAATTACCTCTTAATAAATATTTTAAATGTTTCAAAAATAGTCATAAAAGGAATAAGGAATATGATCCGCACTATGCGGATCAAGCACATGATTTGGGCTGAGGCAGCACCCCGTGCCACCGCAACAAGCCCCATTGCAACACTCAACTCTGTCCACATGGTTATAGAAAGGGGTACACAACGCTGAAGCAGACTCTTGGACCATGGGGGCATTGGAGCCTGCTTTTTTTACCACCCAAAAATAAGTGCTTAATTTTTTTGATTTTTCTTGATTTTTTCACATGAATACGCATGGATGTGGTCTAAGCAACTCTGAAATTTCATTCAATAATACACTGTATTGTATGCTGCGCAAAAAAGACAAAATGTTGGCCCAATCAACAAAAAACAAGCCCCGAAATTGCATAAAATTTGTCCTTTTTTTATCTCTCACATGCTAGCACGTATATTGGTGAAATTTTGGCCCGTTATACTGCATTGCTATATGTGCATGTAGATACAAATTTGGAATTCTTCAAGCCGTAAAAACCTGTTTTTGGAACTTCAAAAAAAGGGCTCCAATGCCCCGCACATAGATGTCACTTTTTGCACCATATTGCAACGCTCAACTATCTCCATGTGGGGAGGGGTGCGTTGCACCTTGTGTTGCCACGTGTTGCAACACAGCTTTGTCCATGTGGGGAAGGGTGGGTATGTTGCACGCCTTCCAATCAAAGTCAGGCTGGTCAAAGTGGAGAGTAACTTGTACTAGTGTCATGCATATGATACTAGCCTAAGTTATTATCTTTATAGTGCAAAGTAACATAATATTAGTGCTATAAATGGCTTCACTAATTAGCTTGTAGACTCATCTTGTCTTGTAAAGCGCTATGTTACAGTAACATACTTCCTCCGTTTTTATTTACTCTGCATATTAGAGTTGACTGAAGTCAAACTTCGTAAAGTTTGACCAAGTCTATATAAAACAATATAGACATTTATAATGATATATCTATACGATGTGAAAGTACATCCAATAATAAATCTAATGTTGTTGATTTGTTATTGTATATCTTAATATTTTTGTTTATAAACTTGGTCAAAGTTTGTAAAGCTTGACTTTGATCAAAGCTAATATGCGAACTAAATAAAAACGGAGGGAGTATTATGTTACCACATCTCATTAAGACTAGTCATAATAGGTAGTAACTTAGACTATTAACATGCATATGTTACTAGTTTATGTTACTACCTTTCTAGTAGGGAGTAACCTATGTGTGGTGTTATGCGCACTTCATTTATTAGGTTGTAGTCTTATTTTGTCTTAGTCTGTGTGATGTTACAGTAACTAGCTATGTTACCACATGCCCCTATTTCCTAATTAATTACTGACCACATCATCTGTTTTGCCTAGAGATGTGTGATGTTATTCCCACTGTGGGTAGACTAACTTCTTGCCACATAAGCAAAAAAATCTTGGAGTGCGCTATGCTACTACCTTAAGTTACTCCCACTATGACCAACCTCAGTTTCGATGGTTGCTGAAGAAGGGAACATCATGCTTCTGGTTATCAGTTATCACATCCATCTATCAGTCGGTTGAGCATGAGCATTTAAAAAAACCTTTTGTCTAGTGAAGAGTGCACCTTAACGGGCCACCTTGCTCCACCCAAGGCGCACGAACCACACCATCCATCCTTTCACATCCACACCGAGCGGTGAGTTGGTGGACGTTTGCTAACAATCAAGAAGTGCAGCGAGGAGGGGCAGGAGTCATTAGTTGACGAGATGTTATCTTGATTTGCATATAAGTAGTAGCAGGCTAGCAGCAACAATATGCGCAACACAATGGGGATTAGAGCATTTCAAGAGACTTCCTTTTCTTCATAGTGTAAAAAACGCTCTTATATTATAGGACGGAGGGAGTAGCATTGGAAGAGTTAGGCCAGAAGACATGATCCAGTAGACTTACTTTCCAACAAAAATATTGGGACGTCCCAAAATCCCAGCTAAACTATGCCAATATCTAAGGAAATGTGGGATCTTCCAATAAGTGTCACATCAACGCGATGTCATTGTCGTCCGCTGCCGCACATGGTCACCACGCCACAGCTAGAGAGAGAGAGAGAGAGAGAAGGAGGAGGAGGGAGGTCTACAGGTCGTATTGAATATTGAGAAGGAATATTGAGAAGGACGCGACTAACGTCCACCCAGTCGGACATTAAGCAACAGGTCCAGACGATCACAAATGTTGTGAGCTTACTAGCTAGCTTAATTATCTCATGCATGGTGGTGAAGGAAACCCATGCAGCCAGCCTTCATTAATAATTCTATGCATGCATGCAAACTAAAAGACAAAGCAGATGATGTCTCGGGAGCAAGTATCGTGTCTCGAGAGCTCTATATTGGCCAGCCCAGCTGCATGGGAAGCTACAGCCTCCTTTTTTTAACCTTTGTTTGTACTTTAAATTATTCTAAATACATACTACAAAAATATATAATTTTTTGACAAGTGTTGACCAAGCAATTAAAAAATGTGAAATGTGTATAGAGAAAATGTTTAGCACGTATATGAAAATGTATAAAAAAATTCATCATGTATCCAAAAATGTTTAATCAAGCACTTGAGAAACATTTGAATAAGTATTTGAAAAATGTTAATCAAGAATTTTAAAAATATCAATGTGTATAGAAAAATGTTGACCATGTATTAAAAAATGATGAAGTATTTGAAAAGTGTTAATCATGCATTTGGAAATGTTAAATGTGTATAGAAAAAATGTTTACCATGTATGAAAAATTGATGAATTGGTATGCCATGTATATAAAAGTGTTAAGCAAGCATTTGAAAAAAAATGTTGAACAAACATTTAAAAAATGTTCATCAATCATTTGGAAAATGTTAAAAATGTGTGTAGAAACAATGTTGACCATGAAAATGATGGTTTTTTATGATGTATATAAAAACCATTTGACAAAAAGTTGAACAAGTTTTTGACAAATGTTAATCAAGGATTTGAAAAATGTTAAATGTGCATAGGAAAAATGTTGAGCATGTATTAAAAACAATGGTGAAAGAGATGATCATCGACATACAAATAATAATAAAGCATTTGAGAAAAATGTTGAACATGTATTTGAAAAATGTTAATCAAGCATTTAAAAAATGGTAAATGTGTATATCAAAATGTTGACCATGTATTAAAAAAATGGTAAACTTGTATTTGAAAAATGCTAATCAAGAATTTTGAAAAAAGGTTGAATGTGTATTCAAAAATGTTGACCATGTATTTAAAAAATGTTAATATGGTATTTGAAGAAAACTGATAAAAAAAGAAAGAGAGAAACAAAACCGAAGGCAAAAGAAAGAGAAAGAAAAGAAAAGAAAACCGAAGACCCAGAAATATATTAAGAAAACCAAAGAAAGAGAACGAAAAATTAAAGAAAAGAAAAATAAAACTCAATAAAACAATATAGAAAACAGGGAAAAGGAAAATAAAAAACAAAAACAAAAGCATAAAAAATAGCCCAACAAATCCAGTGAAAATGAGATATTTTGCCTCAAGTATGGTTGCGCCAAGCTACCCAAGTACTCCCTCCGTTCCAAAATAGATGACCCAACTTTATACTAACTTTAGTGCAAAGTTGAGTCATCTAGTTTGAAACGGAGAAAGTAAGAACCAGACGTTAGCCTATTGGCCAGGAGCGATGCGCATCATCCCCGAGATCATGGTTCGATCCGGAGTTCTCATTGTTTTTCTTCGTTGTTTTCAAGTCTGCCTGAGCGAGGGAGGGGAAGAAAATGGGCAGGCCCGATTCGTATGCTAAGCAAAATTCCTTCAGCGAGCAAAGCTATTGTTTCGCTTAAAGCAAGAAATAGCTCTCGCGCAAATAGAGAACACAAATCTTAGGCCTTCCACTATGTTATCGGTGCTAAATTGCTGAAAAAGGTGCCACATCATCATGGATGCCAGATAAACTTTTTAAGGCATCGGCCTCACAGGATAGGGCACCGCTCGTTCTAAAAAAAGGGGGCCCTACACAAAAAAAATAATCAGGCCAGAGCGCCTCGACCTGGTTCTTCTGTTGGGGAACGTAGCAGAAATTCAAAATTTTCCTACGTGTCACCAAGATCTATCTATGGAGAGACTAGCAACGAGGGGAAGGAGAGAGCATCTACACACCCTTGTAGATCGCTAAGCGGAAGCATTCAAGTGAACGGGGTTGATGGAGTCGTACTCGTCGTGATTCAAATCACCGATGATCAAGTGTCGAACGCACGGCACCTCCGCGTTCAACACACGTACAGCCCGGTGACGTCTCCCAAGCCTTGATCCAGCAAGGAGAGAGGGAGAGGTTGAGGAAGACTCCATCCAGCAGCAGCATAACAGCATGGTGGTGGTGGAGGAGCGTGGCAATCCTGCAGGGCTTCGCCAAGCACCGCGAGAGAGGAGGAGCACTTGGGAGAGGGCGGGCTGCGCCAGGGGCAAGGGTGAAGCTCCCATGTGCCTCCCCACTATATATAGGGGTGGTGGGGGCTGGTTTCTTGCCCTCCAAGTCCATTGGGGCGTTGGCAAAGGTGGGAGGAAAGAAATCCCATCATTTCCTTCCCCACCGATTGCTATCCCCCCTTTTAGGGATCTTGATCTTATCCCTTTGGGATATGATCTTATTCCTTCTAAGGGGGGATCTTGGTGCGCCTTGACCAGGGGTGTGGGGCCTTTCCCCCACTACCCACGTTCATGTGGGTCCCCCCATGCAGGTGGGCCCCACTCCGGAACCTTCTAGAACCTTCCCGGTACAATACCGAAAAATCCCGAACATTTTCCGGTGGCCAAAATAGGAATTCCCATATATAAATCTTTACCTCCGGACCATTCCGGAACTCCTCGTGACGTCCGGGATCTCATCCGGGACTCCGAACAACATTCGGTAACCACATGCAAACTTCCTTTATAACCCTAGCGTCATCGAACCTTAAGTGTGTAGACCCTACGGGTTCGGGAGACATGTAGACATGACCGAGACGTTCTCCGGTCAATAACCAACAGCGGGATCTGGATACCCATGATGGCTCCCACATGTTCCACGATGATCTCATCGGATGAACGACGATGTCAAGGACTTAATCAATCCCGTATACAATTCCCTTTGTCTAGCGGTATTGTACTTGCCCGAGATTCGATCGTCGGTATCCTTATATCTTGTTCAATCTCGTTACCGGCAAGTCTCTTTACTCGTTCCGTAACACATCATCCCGTGATCAACTCCTTGGTCACATTGCGCATATGATGATGTCCTACCGAGTGGGCCCAGAGATACCTCTCCGCTTACACGGAGTGACAAATCCCAGTCTCGATCTGTGTCAACCCAACAGACACTTTCGGAGATACCTGTAGTGCACCTTTATAGTCACCCAGTTACGTTGTGACGTTTGATACACCCAAAGCACTCCTACGGTATCCGGGAGTTACACGATCTCATGGTCTAAGGAAGAGATACTTGACATTGGAAAAGCTCTAGCAAACGAACTACACGATCTTAGTGCTAGGCTTAGGATTGGGTCTTGTCCATCACATCATTCTCCTAATGATGTGATCCCGTTATCAACGACATCCAATGTCCATAGCCAGGAAACCATGACTATCTGTTGATCACAACGAGCTAGTCAACTAGAGGCTCACTAGGGACATATTGTGGTCTATGTATTCACACGTGTATTACGATTTCCGGATAATACAGTTATAGCATGAATAAAAGACAATTATCATGAACAAGGAAATATAATAATAACTAATTTATTATTGCCTCTAGGGCATATTTCCAACAGTCTCCCACTTGCACTAGAGTCAATAATCTAGTTCACATCGATATGTGATTAACACTCAAGGTCACATCCCCATGTGACTAACACCCAAAGAGTTTACTAGAGTCAATAATCTAGTTCACATTTACCATGTGATTAACACTCGATGAGTTCTGGGTTTGATCATGTTATGCTTGTGAGAGAGGTTATAGTCAACGGGTCTGAACCTTTTAGATCCGTGTGTGCTTTACAAATCTCTATGTCATCTCCTAGATGTAGCTACCACGCTCTATTTGGAGCTATTCCAAATAACTGTTCTACTTGGAGCTATATTAAAAGTTGCTCCATTATACGTATCCGGTATCTCTACTCAGAGCTATCCGGATAGGTGTTAAGCTTGCATCAACGTAACTCTTTACGTCGAACTCTTTATCACCTCCACAATCGAGAAAATTCCTTAGTCCACTAGTTACTAAGGATAACTTTGACCGCTGTCCTGTGATCCATTCTTGGATCACTCTTGTACCCCTTGACTGACTCATGGCAAGGCACACTTCAGGTGCGGTACACAGCATAGCATACTGTAGAGAGCCTATGATAAAAGCATAGGGGACGACCTTCGTCCTTCCTCTTTCTTCTGCCGTGGTCGAGCTTTAAGTCTTAACTTCATACCTTACAACTCAGGCAAGAACTCCTTCTTTGACTGATCCATCTTGAACACCTTCAAGATTATGTCAAGGTACGTGCTCATTTAAAAGTACTATTAAGCATTTTGATCTATCTTATAGATCTTGATGCTTATTGTTCAAGTAGCCTAATCCAGGTTTTCCATTGAAAAACAGTTTTCAAATAACCCTATATGCTTTCTAGAAATTCTACATCATTTCTGATCATCAATATGTCAACAACATATACTCATCAGAAATTCCATAGTGCTCCCACTCACTTCTTTGGAAATACAAGTTTCTCATAAACTTTGTATAAACCCAAAATCTTTGATCATCTTATCAAAGTGTACATTCCAACTCCGAGATGCTTACTCCAGTCCTTAGAAGGATCGCTGGAGCCAGCATACCTTTTAGCATCCTTAGGATCGTCAAAAACCTTTCTGATTTTATTACATACAACCTTTCCTTACGAAAATTGGTAAGGAAACTCGTTTTGACATCCATCTGCCAGATTTCATAAATGCAGCTGATGCTAACACGAATCCGACGGACTTAAGCATCGCTACGGATGAGAAAATCTCATCGTAGTCAACTCCTTGAACTTGTGAAAAACTTTTCGTCACAAGTCGAGCTCCATAGATGGTTACATTACCATCCACTTCCGTCTTCTTCTTAAAGATCCATTTATCTCAATGGCTTGCCGATCATCAGGCAAGTCCACCAAAGTCCATGCTTTGTTCTGATACATGGATCCTATCTCGGATTTCATGGCTTCTAACCATTTATCGGAATTGGGCCCACCATTGCTTCTCCATAGCTCGTAGGTTCATTGTTGTCTAGCAACATGACCTTCAAGACAGGTTTACTGTACCACTCCGAAGTACTACGCGGCCTTGTCGTCCTACGAGGTTCGGTAGTGACTTGATCTGAAGCTTCATGATCACTATCATAAGCTTCCACTTCAATTGGTGTAGGTGCCACGGGAACGACTTCCTGTGCCCTGCTTCACACTGGTTGAAGTGATGGTTCAATAACCTCATCAAGTCTCCACCATCCTCCCACTCAACTTTTCGAGAGAAACCTTTCCTCGAGAAGGGACCCGATTCAAGAAACAATCCATATTGCTATCGGATCTGAATTAGGAGGTATACCCAACTTTTTTGGGTGTCCTATGAAGATGCATTTTATCCGCTTTCGGTTCGAGCTTATCAACCTGAAACTTTTTCACATAAGAGTCGCAGCCCCAAACTTTTAAGAAATGACAACTTAGATTTCTCCAAACCATAGTTCAAACGGTGTCGTCTCAACGGAATTATGTGGTACCCTATTAAAGTGAATGTGGTTGTCTCTAATGCCTAACCCATGAACGATAGTGGTAATTCGATAAGAGACATCATGGTACGCACCATATACAATAGGGTCCAACTATGATGTTCGGACACACCATCACACTATGGTGTTCCAGGCGGTTTTAATTGTGAAACAATTTCCACAATGTCTTAATTGTGTGCCAAAACTCGTAACTCAGATATTCATCTCTATGATCATATCATAGAAATTTTATCCTCCTGTCACAATGATCTTCTAGTTCACTCTGAAATTACTTGAACCATTCAATAATTCAGACTTGTGTTTCATCAAGTAAATATTCTCAACATCTACTCGAATCATCTGTGAAGTAAGAACATAACGATATCCACTACATGCCTCAGCACTTATTGGATTGCATACATCAAAATGTATTTCTTCCCACAAGTTGCTTTCTAGTTCCATTTTACTGAAACCGAGGATTTCAGTCATCTTGCCCATGTGGTATGATTTGCATGTCTCAAGTGATTCAAGATCAAGTGAGTTCAAACGGTCCATTTGCATGGAGTTTCTTCATGCATATACACCAATAGACATGGTTCGCATGTCTCAAACTTTTCAAAAACGAGTGAGCCCAAAGATCCATCAACATGGAGCTTCTTCATGCGTTTTATACCGATATGACTTACGTGGCAGTGCCACAAGTAGGTGGTACTATCATTACTATCTTTTGGCATGAACATGTGTATCACTACGATCGATATTCAATAAACCATTCATTTTAGGTGCAAGACCATTCAAGGTATTATTCAAATAAACAGAGCAACCATTATTCTCCTTAAATGAATAACCGTATTGCAATAGACATAATCCAATCATGTCTATACTCAACGCAAACACCAATCTCGATGGTAGAGGGAGCGTACGATGCTTTGATCATATCAACACTTGGAAACACTTCCAACACATATCGTCAGCTCACCTTTAGCTAGTCTCCGTTTATTCCGTAGCCTTTTGTTTCGAGTTACTAACACTTAGCAACCGAACCGGTATCTAATACCCTGGTGCTACTAGGAGTACTAGTAAAGTACACATTAATATAATGTATATCCAATATACTTCTATCGACAGTCTTCTCATCTACCAAGTATCTAGGGTAATCCTGCTCCAGTGGCTGTTCCCCTTATTACAGAAGCACTTAGTCTCGGGTTTGGGTTCAACCTTGGGTTTCTTCACTAGAGCAGCAGCTGATTTGCCGTTTCATGAAGTATCCCTTCTTGCCCTTGCCCTTCTTGAAACTAGTGGTTTCACCAACCATCAAAAATTGATGCTCCTTCTTGATTTCTACTTTCGCGGTGTCAAACATCGTGAATACCTCAAGGATCATCATATCTATCCCTGATATGTTATAGTTCATCACAAAGCTCTAGCAGCTTGGTGGCAATGTCTTTGGAGAAACATCACTATCTCATATGGAAGATCAACTCCCACTCGATTCAAGTGATTGTTGCACTCAGACAATCTGAGCACAAGCTCAACGATTGAGCTTTCCTCCTTAGTCTACAGGCTAAGAAAATTGTCGGAGGTCTTATACCTCTTGACGTGGGCACGAGCCTGAAATCTCAATTTCAGCCCTCAAAACATCTCATATGTTCCGCGATGTTTCGAAAAACATCTTTGGTGCCTCTACTTAAGCCATTTAACTGAACTATCACGTAGTTATCAAAACGTGTATGTCCGATGTTCACAACATCCACAGACGACGTTTGGGGTTCAACACACTGAGCGGTGCATTAAGGACATAAGCTTTCTACTGTCCGCATAATCGCTACTGTCAACTTTCAACTATATTTTCTCTAGGAACATAACTAAACAGTAGAACTAAAGCGTGAGCTTACGACATAATTTGCAAAAAGGTCTTTTGACTATGTTCAAGATAATTAAGTTCATCTTATGAACTCCCACTTAGATAGACATCCCTCTGGTCATTTAAGTGATTACATGATCCGAGTCAACTAGGCCGTGTCCGATCATCACGTGAGACGGACTAGTCATCGTCGGTGAACATCTTCATGTTGATCGTATCTACTATACGACTCATGCTCGACCTTTCGGTCTCCGTGTTCCGAGGCCATGTCTGTACATGCTAGGCTCGTCAAGTTAACCCTAAGTGTTTTCGCTGTGTAAATCTGTCTTACACCCGTTGTATGTGAACGTAAGGATCCATCACACCCGATCATCACGTGGTGCTTAGAAACGACGAACTGTAGCAACGGTGCACAGTTAGGGGAGAACACTTCTTGAAATTTTTGTAAGGGATCATCTTATTTACTACCGTCGTCCTAAGTAAACAAGATGCATAAACATGATAAACATCACATGCAATCAAATAGTGACATGATATGGCCAATATCATTTTGCTCCTTTTGATCTCCATCTTCGGGGCTCCATGATCATCATCGTCACCGGCATGACACCATGATCATGATCTCCATCATCGTGTCTCCATGAAGTCGTCTCGCCAACTTATTACTTCTACTACTATGGCTACCGGTTAGCAATAAAGTAAAGTAATTACATGGCGTTGTTCAATGACACGCAGGTCATACAATAAATTAAGACAACTCCTATGGCTCCTGCCGGTTGTCATACTCATCGACATGCAAGTCGTGAATCCTATTACAAGAACATGATCAATCTCATACAACACATATCATTCATCACATTCTTGTTGGCCATATCACATCACAAAGCATACCCTGCAAAAACAAGTTAGACGTCCTCTAATTGTTGTTGCATGTTTTACGTGGCTGCTATGGGTTTCTAGCATGAACATTTCTTACCTACGCAAAACCACAACGTGATATGCCAATTGCTATTTACCCTTCATAAGGACCCTTTTCATCGAATCCGTTCCGACTAAAGTGGGAGAGACTGGCACGCGCTAGCCACCTTATGCACCAAGTGCATGTCAATCGGTGGAACCTGTCTCACGTAAGAGTACGTGTAAGGTCGGTCCGGGCCGCTTCATCCCACAATACCGTCGAAACAAGATTGGACTAGTAACGGTAAGCATATTGAACAACATCAACGCCCACAACTACTTTGTGTTCTACTCGTGCAAAGAATCTACGCAATAGACCTGGCTCATGATGCCACTGTTGGGGAACGTAGCAGAAATTCAAAATTTTCCTACGTGTCACCAAGATCTATCTATGGAGAGACTAGCAACGAGGGGAAGGAGAGAGCATCTACATACCCTTGTAGATCGCTAAGCGGAAGCGTTCAAGTGAACGGGGTTGATGGAGTCGTACTCGTCGTGATTCAAATCACCGATGATCAAGTGTCGAACGCACGGCACCTCCGCGTTCAACACACGTACAGCCCGGTGACGTCTCCCAAGCCTTGATCCAGCAAGGAGAGAGGGAGAGGTTGAGGAAGACTCCATCCAGCAGCAGCACAACGGCGTGGTGGTGGTGGAGGAGCGTGGCAATCCTGCAGGGCTTCGCCAAGCACCGCGAGAGAGGAGGAGCACTTGGGAGAGGGAGGGCTGTGCCAGGGGCAAGGGTGAAGCTCCCATGTGCCTCCCCACTATATATAGGGGTGGAGGGGGCTGGTTTCTTGCCCTCCAAGTCTATTGGGGCGTTGGCAAAGGTGGGAGGAAAGAAATCCCATCATTTCCTTCCCCACCGATTGCTATCCCCCCTTTTAGGGATCTTGATCTTATCCCTTTGGGATATGATCTTATTCCTTCTAAGGGGGGATCTTGGTGCGCCTTGACCAGGGGTGTGGGGCCTTTCCCCCACTACCCACGTTCATGTGGGTCCCCCCATGCAGGTGGGCCCCACTCCGGAACCTTCTAGAACCTTCCCGGTACAATACCGAAAAATCCCGAACATTTTCCGGTGGCCAAAATAGGACTTCCCATATATAAATCTTTACCTCCGGACCATTCCGGAACTCCTCGTGACGTCCGGGATCTCATCCGGGACTCCGAACAACATTCGGTAACCACATGCAAACTTCCTTTATAACCCTAGCTTCATCGAACCTTAAGTGTGTAGACCCTACGGGTTCGGGAGACATGTAGACATGACCGAGACGTTCTCCGGTCAATAACCAACAGCGGGATCTGGATACGCATGATGGCTCCCACATGTTCCACGATGATCTCATCGGATGAACCACGATGTCAAGGACTTAATCAATCCCGTATACAATTCCCTTTGTCTAGCGGTATTGTACTTGCCCGAGATTCTATCGTCGGTATCCTTATATCTTGTTCAATCTCGTTACCGGCAAGTCTCTTTACTCGTTTCGTAACACATCATCCCGTGATCAACTCCTTGGTCACATTGCGCATATGATGATGTCCTACCGAGTGGGCCCAGAGATACCTCTCCGCTTACACGGAGTGACAAATCCCAGTCTCGATCTGTGTCAACCCAACAGACACTTTCGGAGATACCTGTAGTGCACCTTTATAGTCACCCAGTTACGTTGTGACGTTTGATACACCCAAAGCACTCCTACGGTATCCGGGAGTTACACGATCTCATGGTCTAAGGAAGAGATACTTGACATTGGAAAAGCTCTAGCAAACGAACTACACGATCTTAGTGCTAGGCTTAGGATTGGGTCTTGTCCATCACATCATTCTCCTAATGATGTGATCCCGTTATCAACGACATCCAATGTCCATAGCCAGGAAACCATGACTATCTGTTGATCACAACGAGCTAGTCAACTAGAGGCTCACTAGGGACATATTGTGGTCTATGTATTCACACGTGTATTACGATTTCCGGATAATACAGTTATAGCATGAATAAAAGACAATTATCATGAACAAGGAAATATAATAATAACTAATTTATTATTGCCTCTAGGGCATATTTCCAACATCTTCCTCCTCCAAAAAAATCCCCTTCGCCTATCCAATCCAATCAGAAAACCTTGTGCAGCCCGGGCAAAGGAATACGACAGGTCGGAGTGGGTGGAGGAGATGGAACGGGCTGGAGCGGGACGAGCTCACAACAGAGGATGCCGGAAACCCGCGCTGCTGCTAGGCTTTTCCCTAGTAGTGCATTGTCGTCCGCCGCCGCACATGGTCACCACGCCACAACTGGAGAGAGAGAGAGAGAGAGAGAGAGAGAGAGAGAAGGAGGAGGAGGGAGGTATATAGGTCGTATTGAATATTGAGAAGGACAAGACTAACGTCCACCCAGTCGGACATTAAGCAACAGGTGCAGACGATCACAAATGTTGTGAGCTTACTAGCTAGCTTATCTCATTCGTGGTGGTGAAGGAAACCCATGCAGTCAGCCTTCATTAATAATTCTATGCATGCATGCAAACTAAAAGACAAAGCAGTTGATGTCAGCAAAGATTCTCCATATTTCGAAACTTGTAGCTCAAACTATTGGTCCGATTGAAAAACCGTTTTCACATAAAATATTCGTCGCGACGAGACCTCCGGAACTAGATCCCATATTGATATGTTTCGATGAATTTTTTTGGGGTGAAAAGTTATCAGACTTAGGCTAAATAAGTTATCACCTATGTGGTACGCCAGTTACCATCATGTTTACATGGAAATTACCGGGGCATAAAAATGGCTCCTCCAACATTCTCTCCACATGCAAAAATAGTAGAGCACATGAAACCCGATGTCATTGTAAATTCTAGCTAATTCGAAGATGTAAACTGTTTTACAGCTCAAATTGTCGTTTTTGATTGAAAAATCGTTTTCACATAAAAAAATCCATTGCGATGGGAACTTCAAAACTAGATCTCATGTTGACATGTTTTGATCACTTTTTTGATCAAAAGTTACTGTAAAGTTATCAGTTATATTATATGTATATTAACATGTTATTTATACAAAGTTACCGGAGATGTGTTTTCAACGACTTCTTTCCCCTGGGTCAAATTTACTGTGATATTTATATCTAAGTTATTAGCTCCGGATGCGTATATTACCGTACTATTTGCACAGAAGTAACCGGGTTATGTTTCAATAACTTTTTATCCGGGTCTAAAGTTACTGCGTTGTTTATACCTAAGTTATCAGGTCTTTGATGTGTGAATTACTATGATATTGACAAAAAAAGTTACAAGAGGTATATTTCATCAACAATCCTTCCCCTCCCCTCACCACCGTTGCCAAAGTTACCATGACTGGGGCACATCAGTTATCAGGTCTGTGATGTGTGAGTTATCATGTTATTCACACCCCCAAATGGTCACCAAATTTACCAAGAAGACTGGGGTACATTAGTTATCATGTCTACGATGTGTGATCAGTTACCGTGCTATTCATATAAAAGTTATCGGGGGTATATTTCATCACGCCTTCCTCGCGAAAGGTACCAGGACCGCGGTGCATAAGTTATCAGGTCTCCGATGTGTGAGTTACCATGCTATTCACACGAAAGTTACCGGGGGATACGTGATCACCCCCCCCCCCCCCCGCCAAAGTTATCAGGACCGGGGTACATAAATTATCAGGTCTGTGATGTGTGAGTTATCAGGGTGTTTGTATGTAAGTTATCAGCTCCGCGGTGCGTTAATGACCATGTTATTCACATAACTTTATTGGGGGATGTTTCAACAAAAAAATCAGGTCAAAAGAATCACGTTAGTGGGGGAATCATTGACCTGACCACAATTTTTTGATGTTCAAACTCGTATTAACCAAGAACAAGTATCATGTAAATTTGTTTGAAAAACAACAAGTCTAAAGCCGGGCTAGTGGTTTGTGTTGTAGGAATTACTACTTGAGGTACAAGTTTCGATTCTTATCCAACACAGGAAGCTATCATTTTTTTTTGGAATGTGGGCAAGGATGCGATTAGTAAATGGTCCTCTTAATTTAGGAACATGAGCTGATGGGATGTGATCATGTGAGCAAAAAAAGTGACGGGCTTGCATCGGGGAAAAAAGGAAGAGGGAACGGGCCAGCGTCGGGAGAGACATGGGTTGTGCGGGCGATCCAGACGGGGTGCTCGGGGTCGTGCGATCCACAACGAGCAACGATCAGGTCATACGGATCTGTCTCTAACTTCCAGTCGAGCTTTAGGAAATTATGCAAGTACTACACCATGCAACAATTTATCACAACAAGCAGCTTAGTCCATGTGGTTCATGTCCCTCGTCACAATTCTTGAGTCTGGAGTTTGACTCCAGCTCCTAGCAAAAAAATTCGGGAATTAGCACAACTTTTATTTTGATGTTACGAGGTTTAAAAGGGTAAGTTCTTATGTTTTCCAACTTGGACGACTAACATACTGTAGCTTGTTGGTCAAAGGGAGCGTGCAAAGCTGTGCGTCCTGGGTTCGATCCCCATCGGGCGCTTTACCAGTGCGGGAGGTCGAACGTGGATCGTTCGATGGGGATCGTGCGTCTGGCAAATCGTTTGTGCCTGTTGCAAAAATCCAGACAGGGAGATAGCTTTCTCGTATTGAGAAAGAGATTATTGAGGATCCAAAAAAGCACCACACTTGCAAACCCCAATATAATAATTGAAAGAGACCTAGTATCTATTTATTGGGGGAGATGTTTTGAAACCGAGAGATGCTCTTAGCGCGGCAACTTGCATTGTGACTAGTGGTTAGGGGAATGGCATCGTGGCTGTTTCCATTTTGGTTCAGTGTCGTACTGCAAAATGGTGCGAGGGTAGCTGTTGATGCGTTGGTGCATTAATAGGAAAAGTGTGTCAACGTTTTTAGTGATTTGTCACATAAAATGGGTGGAGCCCGTTGGTCGGTTGGCGAGAGCTTTTCTTACTTATTATAAAGCATTTATTAGACCTACTATAAATTTCAACAGATGAAGAGTGTTCACATGCTAGTGTAGCTATGCATCTTCTCTGTATCTATGATACCTAAATAGTTCATCCCCACTATGATATTTCTCTTAACAGGCAGCCTATCCACATCAACAATGCTGCCACATCAGCATTTAGTTAAAGGCTTACACGTGGGGCCCACACTCCCCACCACAATAGAAAACATGCACGTCAGCTTCAGTTACTACTGCTAATTGAACGCAACCTCCTGTTCACCTCTCGTCACAGTTCAGTGTGTTCTACCTTTCTTTTAATTAGCACGCATGTTCCACTTTCAGACTTATTATGAGCCACGCAATCAATACAGTATGGAAACTGAGGCGAGCGAGTTGGCCTTCTCCTCTTCCTCTCCCTGGCCAGCGCTTATTCTTCCCGTTCCCCTACCCTCGGCTTTCCCAGGCCTCTCCGTCCCCTGAACTCTTCTTCCGGCTCCAACGCACTGCTTCCCGTTCCACGATCCCTGCAATTCGTCGCTGATGGGCCTTCTGATTGTAGGCACATCGGAGCTCTAGCTATTCGTGGAAGTGGAAGGAGTCATCGATGCGGCCATCCTCGCACAGCCGAATCAGCATGTTGTGCACGCCGTTGGTCTGCTCCCGGCTCTACTGACGTGGGCAACCTCAGACGCGCCGCTCTGCTCCGGGCTTCCTCGCGCTGGCGTCCTCAGACGCACAAGACGCGTCCATCACCATCGCGGCCCGATTCTAGTGTAACGGCCGCGCCTGATGCGGCCATCCCTGCGAAGCCAAGCGAGTATGTGTGCGCACGCGTTGCTCTGCTCCATACCCTCCTCGCCTTGACGGTCTCAGACGTACCAAGACCATCCCTGTTGCGGCCACGTTTCCAGCGGATGAGTTCGGGAAGGAGAACGTCGCTGGCCTCACAAATGCCCTCTTTATGTCGCTATGAACACCCGCAAGCCCAACTAAAAAAGAGCATGAGCATCTCTTCTCCTTGCGATTTGCCCGTCAGGCCGTCAGTGCATGCACTTATTAGCTGTTGTATTTTTGGATTTCTGATGGTGCTTTGGAGGATTAATCTTCTGTATTTTTTGATGGATTTTCATGGTCTGCACAGCTGCGATGAATCAGTACCAATGGTGAGCTCGAGCCTCCTATATGTTCTGGATTTCTTTCTTTGTGATCAGATTAATTTCCTGTTCTTATGTTGTGTTTGTACGTTTTGTGCCGCTTGCTGGTAGTTCCGAGGTGCTTGCTAGCTTGAACTTGGCGAGAACGGCGACCTACGGACTACAACAACAACGCTTCTGCAGTTTAAGGTCAAGTGCTCCTGTGTTGATCTTCAGTTTGTTATTTTCCTACGAAGATGTACATGCTGGAACACTGTGCAGCCCAATTCCATGTTGCTCTCCGGATAAGTATAAATGACTGAGAATGAATTAGCACTTCTTGATGTGCAGCCTAATCCTAATTCTGATTTCATATAAAACCATCTGGCAGGTTTGGTACGTACGAGCCCCATCTTTTACAAAATATTGATTTTTATCTGCACTACACATGCATTGCATTTCATTCTGCATATCTTAGATAGCCAAATCATGTGATTTCTTATGTGTGCTACACAGCCGAACAAATAATCTTGCAGCACCCATACGAACTTTCTTAAACATTGGGTTAATTTTCTGAAAAAAAATATAGGGTAATTATTCTCCTTTTGCATGGAAAAAATAAATAGATTAATTGACTGCACAAAGTAACAATTTGGTTCACTGTTTACATAAATTTAATTGTTACTACTACTCATATTTCCATTGTAGGAATCATATGCATGGGTCCTCTCACACAGGTGATTTCTTTTGTTGGGAATAAAAGAAACATGTGATAAGTTAATGGTTACACCAATACATCCTGTATATCAGGGTTGTGACCTTTCATCGCAAAGTTGATCAAAGTTTTCATTATTGAGTACATACAATAGCTGATTCATTGTATGCTTCCAACCATTAGTTTGTAGACACTTTCTCTCAGCGCCCGAGATGGCTTATGAGAATGTTACTTCTTTTCATAGTGGAACACTTGAGGAGGGTTACTAAATTGCTTCATGTATCTATATTACATGTTATGTAAATCTTTTTCCCTTGAAAAAATAGTTCTATAAGCCCAATTTTTCTATTCATTTTATATAATCGTTCCCGCAACAACGCGCGGGGTATCTTCTAGTTTCCATCTATGTTTATCCACGCTTCTTTCTTAGAGCACCTCCAACACGGACCTAAAACAGATACAATATCTGTCGGCGGAGTGATAGCCATCCAACCATATACGCCCGCGGACACGCACCATATATGCCCGCAGACACGCTGGGCGCGTCCGCGGTACAGATTGGGCAGCCGTGTACCTCATGTTCGGTCCTTCTTATCCATGCAAGTATTGCAACGGACAAAATTAACCTACATACATCAATGAAGGAACAAACAGGCATATTTAAATCGGCATAATTCACAGATAATTGATCATCGGACAACCAAAATAAGAAGTTTGCATAGGCTAGGCAGTACTTAAATATAAGAAAAAACTAAATTAAATGGAGAAAGGTGGATGAAATTACCATTTCCCTTGCTACCCACTTTCCTTGCGGTCGGCGGTGCTACTTTGGCCCTCGGTGTAGGCGTCGGCCGCTGGCAGGCCGTCGTTGTCGGAGCTGCGGAATCCGTGGCTAACGTCTGAGGCATCGTTCGATGAGGTGTGTCCGCCCAACGTCCGCAGAAAGCACTCCTGCTCCTCGGCATGCCTCCTTGCCTTCGCCTTCGCCGTTGCTTCGCGCTCTGACAACTCTATAACAGCCAGAGACCGACGCTCCAGATGCTTTCCATACATTTCGAGTTTCTCTTAATGATTTGATTGTTTGTTGCATTCATCATCTCATCATTCGCATGTCATCGGCACTCCACTGCCGTTATTTTTAAAACTTGCATCCGTTCGTAGTTGCCATTTCTCTCCATTTCTTCATTGTTCGTTCCGAGTCCAACCACATTTGCACGCGTCCGTGGCATCGTTAGATAATTATTTTCTAAGTGGGAATAAAATGTTCTCGGAATGCATTGGAAGTTGGCTTGCGGTCTTAAAATATTGTAGGTAGAATCGCCAAATTTTGTCGCATTTGAAGGACGTTTGGTACCCGAAACGTTAAACTATAGCGACTCTATAGCCGGTCAAATTGTCGGACGTTTTGGTATTTAAAAACTTGTGCCAGGCCGCGCCAATTCCCTCTCATCTCAAGCCAAGCCCTCTTACACAACCATTGCAGCCCGCCTAGCCTACCCCATCGACTGGAGCCTTCAGATCGCGATTGGAGGGCACCGAAACCCCGCAAAACTCCCCAACCCTACACCCCTCCCTATTTAAGTCGTGCCTCCCTTCAAAAAGTGGAACCCTAGCCCCTTCCTCAATTTTTCGTGCCCCTCCAAACCAGCGCCGCCACTTCGCCATTGTCTCCTCCCACCTCCAACCACGCAAGCCTGCAGAGCCCAGATCCAGGACGCCCGGGCCGAGAGAGAATCGCCACTGTGTCGACACGCAGAAGCTCGTCCCAGAGCTCGCCCGCTCCTCCCGTGTCCCAGCGCCTCCTCCACGCCTCCTGTCCGACCCCGCAGGCTGCACACTCCAGCGACCCCGCCACTGGTGACCACGACCAGGACCGACCTCATCCCGCTCCTCTCCTCCCCTGTCTCTCTCCCTTCCCTGATGCTTTCCCTCTCTTCATGTACTTAGCGCAGTAGGGGACCGCCACCGCCTGGAGCTCCATCCTCTGCTGCCAACACCAACCTCCGCCTCTGCCGGATCTGGCCGGATCTCCCTGGATCCGCCCATTCTGGCCATCAAACGCCCGGATCCTCCACCCCTCACCGGTCTTCGCGCCATCGCCGGCCTCCCCTTCTTCTGCATCGAGCAGGAGAAGACGCATGCAGCTAGCGCCCCGGCCTTGCTCGCATCCTCGCCTAGGCCACATCCGCGCGCTAGGCCTAGCTCGACTACCTCCGATGTTGACTAGACTAGCACCAGCAAGGCCTAGCCGCCGTCCGCGCCTTCGCCAGCCCCGCCAAGCCGGCCTGCCTTTGCTCGCTAACAACCGCCTCCCCGACCGGCATGTGAAGGCCCGAGGTGAGCACACTACAAGAAACCTGTTAATCCATGATAGATTTTTGGTGACAATTTCGAAATTCGTCATGAACCCATGTGGTACAGACCCGCAAGCCCACTAAAGCCCGCCTAAAGCCCTAAACCTTTCCCTGTATGAAACATAACCCTAAAATACTCTCGTCCCCAAACCCTTTCTTCATACCCACGCCCCGCGTCTCCTCGATCCCTTCCTCCGGATCCACCTCCCCGCCTCGAAGCGATGATGGCAGCATGAGATCCATGGCAACAGCAGCTGCAGCAGTCAGATGGAAGCGGCGGCCAACCCTAGCTATTGTGGCGTGCCTCTGCCACTCACAACCAACGACCTGGGTCATGGATCTGCGGCAGAGTCCTTCCTCCTCCGTCTCCCAGGCCACGTAGATGCCTCACAATCACTAGACGAGGAGAGGACGGCGACTGTGATCTGCGGGAGCGTCGGGCTCGATCTCGCCAGCGACATCGACACCCCGCACAAGGTCCCTCCCTTCTTCCCCCATCGTCTCTAGTCTCCTCGATTACTTCCTTTTCTTTCCCATCCCAATCGAAGTTTCTTGCACCCATGAAAGTTTTCCACTGTTCCATGACGAATCAGAACTGTCACGTATTAACAGATTTCTTGTAGTGGCAGCCGCCTAGTCCCTCGCCCTGAGCACTCTGTTATATCCCACGACCATTTGTTATTGCATGGCCAGTTCGCCCATTTTTGGCCCATCATGTTTTTTTTCCATCTAAACAAATTTCCCAATTATATCCAGGAAACTACTGTTTTACACATTAGCCCTCATACTTCATGAATATAAAAACTCAACAACCGTGCATCGGATTAAAATGATATATATATATGTAAAATGCTTAAAATTTCATGTAGTTTCACAATATCCAACTTTCATTCATGTGAAAAATGTTTAAAATTGTTGTTTGCATTAATTTGCAAAAATGACATGCTAAAATGGTTTATTTCATAACTAAATAATCGTAGCTCCGAATTAAATAAACTACATATGTAAATGGTCTAGAAAAATGTGTAGATTAACATGGTGCACTTACTTTGCACTTTTAACAACAATAAACAAATTGGTTTTATGCAGAACAATACCAATTTCTAAATTATGCAGAATTGTTATATGTTGTTTCTGGCATCATTTAACTTACCTAGATAGATATTTTATTTCTACTTCACCTCTTGACATGTTAAACAACATTTAAAATTGTTGAGTACATAAAAAATAGTGAACTAAATAATTCGAACGTGCAGTTTCGTCAATATGCAACCCGTTGTATATCGAACGTGAACTTAATGTGGAGTATTTGATTGTTGCATCTTTGCCATGCCATGCCTATTTAAACTGGACATGGATCATACTTGGTTGTGCATCATGCCATATTTATGCTTGTTTGTTTACCATGTTGTTTGCCTCTTTTCGGTTGTGCTTCTTTTCAATAGTTCCAGGTACTCGATAATTCTAGGTACCGTCGTGAGTGTGAGGATTTGTTTGACTACATTTGTTCGTCTACTTCATGCATTCGATCTTCTTCGAAGCGGGATTTTAGGCAAGATGACCATTACCTTGGATATCACTACTATCTTTGTTTGCTCGCTATGTCTTGCTACCTACCACTTCTCTGTCAGCCTCCCAATTGCCATGATCAGCCTCTAACCACTACAAGAAATATGTCAACTTATGACCACCACTATTGGTCACTGAAAGGTCACAAATTTCCATTTATGACCTTTTTGTGACCAAAAATAGAAGGTCAAAAGCTGGCCGTCGTAAACTGACTATAGCGACCTTTCTTCTGGAATGGTCATATATGTTTACGACCAAAATAAAGGTCGTAAATTTAACGACCAAATGTTTTAGTCACTAGCAATCCGACCACACCACGTCGGATCCACCGTGGCAAGCTGACGTGGCGGAATTACGACCAAATAAAAAGGTCGTAAAATAGAATCAGCCCGGTCCATTTCAGCCGTCTTGATGGGCCAAGCCCAATAATTCAGCCCATTTAATTTTTTTTCTCTTTATTTTGCTTATCTGCATGGGCCTGGCCCAATAATTTGGCCTTTTATTTTCTGGGAATTGAGCCTTTTTCTGATGATTTTTTTATATTCCACTATTGTTTTGGGCCACAACCTTTTTAGTCTAGTTCGAATTTGGGCCTTGGCCTTTTTATTTTCTGTTATGCAGCCTTTTACAATTTTTTTTCTTACAGTCATTTCTTTTTTTAGGCCCAAGCCTTTTTGGTCTAATTCTTGTTTGGGCCTTGGCCTTTTTAGAGCCCAGGTTCTCATTTTGCATAACTATAAACAAAAAGGCCCAGGAGCACAAGTGATCCACAAGCCCAGGTGCACAAGATCACATAACTTCACAGGATCACATAACTTCACAGAAAATAAACACAGGTTCACAAGATCACATAACTTCACAGCTCCCAGGTTCAAACAGCAAAATGCAACAAAATGCAGCAGCTCAGCTCAGCTCCCAGGTTCACAGGTTCAAAATGCAACAACTACCTTAGCTCCAGGTTCACAGCTCAAAGACAAAGAGGTTCAAAGACAAACTGCACAGCCATCAAACTGCCTTAGCTCCAAAGAGAGCCATCAAGTGGGCTAACTTCTCTTCTTGTTCTTGAGACTTCTTGCGCAGCAGCTCAAGTTCCTTGTCGCGTGCAGCTTCAGATTCTTCTGCCTTCATCTTGATTGCCGCCAATTCTTCTTGCACCAGTTCAGCTTGAAGCTCGGACCTCTCCAGCTTCTGCTCAAGGTCACGAACATGAGCAGCAACTTTGGCGGAGTTGTTCCTAGATGACTGGAGGCCAACATTCCTGAGGAATGTGCTTTGCTTGACTTCGGTCTTGAGGACTTGTTCGACAATTTCAACAGCAGACTTTGGCTCTTCACCTTCTGGTACCGGCGCTTCCTTCATTTTTTCCATCTCAAGCTAGCATATGGAGGAAAATGATAGGCATTAGTGGGAGATCTATTTCACATTTTGCAAACCAAACCAAGCAAGAGAAACCAAACCAGCACACAAATGGATTATTTGAAGTAACCAAACCAGCACACAAAATCTATACAAGAAGATGATGACTAGTGACCTGGAGACATGCAATTGGAACATTAAGCCTAGAATGGTGGTTCATTAAGCCTAGAATGGTGGTTCTATATATAAGATGGCTTCCCGAGTGAGCCGATCATCAAACTAACATTCAGATCAAATTTCATCATATCATAAAAAATGCATCAAATAGCTACAGCAAGTTCTGATCAAATTTCCATCTCAAGCCTACAATTGGAACAATATGAACTATCAAACAACATCAAAGCATGGAACATAGCATGTGTTCTTGACTGGCTCCGAGTCAAACAACATCAAATCATCAAAGCATCAAAGCTGGCTGTGAATCAAACAGGGCAAAGCATGGAGTGACTTACTATAGCAGTCTTGACTGGCTCCGAAAACCCGTGCTTCGTGCTGTTGTGGGTGGCCTTAAACAAGTCAATCGCAGACAGCTCCTCACCCTTACGCTCTTCTTTCTGAAATGTTTTTCAACAAAAATCAAAATGTTATTCAGCAAGAATCAGAAATGTTATTCAATGAGGAACCAAAGGTAAGGTCTCTAGAGAAGAGTTCTCACAGTGGCAAAAATGTGTGCTGTGTAGTGCCTGGAACCAGTTCTTTGACTGTACACGACTTTTTGTTGATTCATCTTGTTCACCAAATAGGTTTCCTACAAAAAAGCATACTGTCTGCATGATCTAGCACTAGCATATCATGTGCAGAACATAAAGCATCAAACAAAGCAGAGACAAACCTTGTGTCTTGGGGTAGACCACATCTCCACCAGAGCTTGCCATTCACCATCCGTTAGATCAGGCACCGGAGACTTAATGCTGACTTTATTTGCGGTTACGGTATCAAAATACTTCTTCTTGATCTGATGGCGTCTGTTCTTTGAATATTTTTGCAGAATATCATTGCACGAGGTCTTGATGGTCTCCGAGTCCGTGCTCATCTCAAAATTTGCCTACAAGATAGCAAACAAGGTAGGAACAATATTAGTGATCATGCATAGGTGTAACAGAAAATAGATAGCACATTAAGTATGAAACAAGTAGCTTACAGCAACTTTCCCAATGTAGTTCTCCAATAGACTAGCATTTTTTTTGTATAGCTTGAAGTGAGGAAGAACCGGAAGATGGCTTTTTGCAATGAGTCCACACTCAGAAGGAAGCTTTGCTGCCTGCAAAGGCTTCTCTGGACGAATCATCCCTTCAGCAATTTGGATAGGCACCTTGCTACCAAGCGACTTGGTGATCCTCTCTAGCCCTCTGCCCTTTCTAAGTCTAGTCTTGGGAGTCATTGCATCTGAAAATGAAACTGAACTCATAAATTAGAATAGAAATCGACAAATGCAGGAATCAACAAAAGCATACATGATCATTCCATTTGGAAAATGCACTAGTAAAAGATAGCATTGCAAAGGTCAACTTGCCTGATTGAAGCACAAGCTGCTGTTCTTCTTCATTGATGACAGCGTTCCTGTCAATAGAAGGTGCAACAGGGCTGAGGTCTGTGTGGACAGTGCCTGCTTCATCAATGCAGATGGTTCCTGCTTCATCTAGGCAGACAGTGCCATTTCCATCCATGCTGAGAGTGGTTCCTTCATCCATGGGCGGCAACTCATCACCCGTTTGCACCGAGGTCTGAGAGTCCATGAGCAGCATACTTTCCTGATGGTCCGTCGCAGTCGCCATCCTCGCTTTCTGCCTTGTGACTCTATCAAGGGCAGGTTCATCAGGTTCCAGGATCCTCTTTTTTTGTCCTGGAGATGGGGCCATCACCCTTCCTAGAGGCATTGTAGGAGATGTTTCTGAGCTCTTGTGCTTCTTGCTGACTGTCTTCTTAACACCAGGCCTCTTCGTCCTAGATTCCTTCAGTGCCTCGTATAAACAGCACGGAAAAAAGCATTAGATCACAAGAGAAATATGTGAGCACAAGGAATACCATAGATTAACAGAACCCCAACCCTCCAAGCAAGACAGAGTTTGCACCTTAACAATCTTGTTGACTACAACATCATCCACTTCCTCTCCATCAATAACTTCATCCTCTTTAGGATTGTACTCTGGGTCATCATTGATAACTCCACTACCCTCTTGAACCTCATCACTTCTACCTTCTTGTACACCCTTTGTTTTCCTAATCATCGACGCTATTGCACCGATGCCAAGGGACCGGAACACCTGATTGTTCCTCATGATATTTCTAGCCCTAACCTTCTCGTACTCGGTGAGAGGCTCTTCTTTGCATGATACAGGAAACATAACTATTAGGTGAATGTTTGGAATGCATGGACAGGCAGCCAAACATATCTTATGAAATTTTATTATCATTTAATCCTAGTTATTCAGGTAAGGAAGACTAACAGCACAAAGGCACAATTAAGCCAGCTTATTCAGATTGCAGCAATACATTTCACCTAGCATATTAAGACACAGATTTTATGAAACTGGCCACAAGGAGCAAGTTGCATACCAACGGTTGGCCTCATGCTTAACCTTGTCCTCCTTGCCATGGATGATCTTGAGGTGGTGCTTGCAAAATAGAATAAACAACAATCAGATACAACAGGGATAAAGTAAAATGATGCACTTGTATCAATAAATGAAAGCATTTGGAGCATCATGCACATAAAGTGATGTACTGTTATTAATTAAGCAAACATGTAAGTGCACTAAACAAGCATGCATGTACAGTGGAAATATATGTACACTAAACAAGTAAGCAAGCAAAGTGCTACTAATAGAAACAAGAAAGCATTGAAGGAAATTGAAAAGAAGTAAGCAAATACTATTGATACAAACCCTAATTAATAAGAAAGCAAGTAGCTTCTTCTCCATGTGCTACTGATACAAGCAAGTACTGCTAATGGAAACCCTAATTAAGCATGTATGCTTGCAAGCAACATGTATGTTAGCAAGCAAGCAACATGAACTAGTGAATTAGTGTCATGTACACATGCTTAGACAGTCTGACAGCAAGCTAGACAAGTATATCATGAGGACCTTCAAAATAACTAGATGTTTCCACTAGTAAAGCATGAAACAACAGTACTTGCAGAAGTACAAAAGCAGATGAAAAAAATACTCTCAACTGCTCAATAAAGTTCCCGGTCTTTGCAACAACAACAACAACAAAAAAAAGGCGAGAGGGCCACACGGGACAACATTTTCGATGAAATCAAAGGGAAATAAACTACTGGTTTCATAGGGGTGAATCGTGATGATGACAACATTCACTTGGCCATACATCTCATAAGAGAGATACGACATAAACACAAGGTTCAGAAACATCAGTGACACAGCGCCCCGCTCACAAGAGCGGTAAACACGCCACGAACCAAACCAACGCACAAGCACAATATAACCAAACGCACAGCAAACCCACCCATAACCTCAAAACAACAAGAATGGGTAGCATGAGAGGCCCTGAGGGGCACCTTCTCCAAGTGCTACTGATACAAGCCAAGTAATTAAATCATACACAAAGCAACATGAACCATGAACCAGAGGGAGGTCTTCCTCAAACCTCATCCACCTCCTCATCCATCCCCATCCCCTAAAATCATGCACTTCCTCTCCATCAACATGAACCCTAAACCATGAGGGGGATCAAACACTACAAGTGCACAAGGACACGCATGCAACATAACCAACTATGACCCAAGCCAAGCACCATGAGTGAATCTGGCGAGCACGTTCTGGATCAGTAGGGTTCGAGCCCTACAAGATGGCAAGAAAACGCGAAAAGAAAACGAATCCTGGCCCTAGATCGACATGAACAAGAACAAGAAATCATACAAACCATGAGGGAGGAGCCGACGTGCGAATCCTAACCCTAGATCAACATGAACAAGAACAAGAACCAGGAGCTCGATGAACATGAACAAGAACCACCAGGAGCTCGTAGATCAGCTGAATCCTAACCCTAGATTGACCTAATCCTAACCCTAGATCGACCGAATCCTAACCCTAGGTCCACCAGGAGGGGGATCTATCGAACCCTAGGGGGAGAGGGGAGAGGAGAGGGGTACCTGTCGCCGTCGTCGATCGTTGATGATGTGGATGATGTAGCCACCGTCGCCGATGTACTCACTGTCGTTGATGTAGCCGTCGATGTAGCCACCATCGTCGAGGGGAGAGAGAAGGGTGGATTCGTCGTCGGGGTGGGCGGCGCACCGCGGTGCGGCGTGGCGGGGCAGCACGGAGCAGGGGAGGGAGTGGTCGTCGGCAGGGCGGGGCGGCTCGGGGAGGGGAATGGGGAGAAGATAGGGTTTGTCGGGGAGAGGGGAGGGGAATGGGGAAATTTTTGGAGGGGAGGGGAGCGGATCCCGCGTGTTAGTGGGAGAGGGAGTGGTGGGTCCCGCCTGGTAGTGGGAGAGGGAGTGGAGGGAGTGGAGGGAAATTGTGGGAGAGGGAAATTTTGGTGGAGGGAAAATTTTGGTGTGGGAGGGAAATCCTTTTGGGTTTGGGTGTAGAAAAAATAGGGTTTTTTTGTAAACTTTGTAGAAATCATGGTTAAAATCATACCGAGTAGCTCAAGAAAATGCCGGTATTGCAAGTTTAGTATTTTTGCTAGTTGGTAGGCCACATTAGATGATGTGACGCGGAGGTCTCCCATTTTTTTGAATTTTTTTGAATTTTTTACGGTGTTTTCAAAAACCGGCCGATTTCGTCGCGGCGGCCGTCCGTGGCTAGGGTTTGAGCCGTGCAAATCTGTTGTCGATTCTGTGATGAAATGCCAACCTGTGAAGATAAAAAGCATTTTTAGTGAAAATAACGGGCAAGCTATGGAGGACCCGCAGTTCAAATTCCAGTCGGTTCCACCTGAATCGGCCGAAGGTGGTCCGAATTGCCGGGAGTAGCTACGAGGGTCGGAAATGCATGCTTTTTGGCGACCGTCAGTAAAATAGGGCCTACTTTGAGATAGACATGGAATGGCGACGTTTGGGGTGCCCCTCCTTGTAGCCGCTTCACGAAAAATGCATGTCTTTTGCATTCAAAAAATGAAAAACGGTTTTTTTTGTTAAACAAGTTGGAACCTCACTTTGTCAGCATGTTTTGCCATCACAAGACGGAGGCATGCGCCCAATTTGGGCATATTATCAGAAACTATTCAACGGATGCGGCCATATCATTGCTAGTTTGGCTTGAAAGGCATGAATCTTCGTTCATGGTAGGTCGTTTTTGAGAACACTTTTTCAAGAAAACGCCGGTATTGCAAGTTTAGTATTTTTGCTAGTTGGTAGGCCACATTAGATGATGTGACGCGAAGGTCTCCCATTTTTTTGAATTTTTTTGAATTTTTTTACGGTGTTTTCAAAAACCGGCCGATTTCGTCGCGGCGGCCGTCCGTGGCTAGGGTTTGAGCCGTGCAAATCTGTTGTCGATTCTGTGATGAAATGCCTACCTGTGAAGATAAAAAGAATTTTTAGTGAAAATAACGGGCAAGCTATGGAGAACCCGCAGTTCAAATTCTAGTCGGTTCCAGCTGAATCGGCCGAAGGTGGTCCGAATTGCCGGGAGTAGCTACGAGGGTCGGAAATGCATGCTTTTTGGCGACTGTCCGTAAAATAGGGCCTACTTTGAGATAGACATGGAATGGCGACGTTTGGGGTGCCCCTCCTTGTAGCCGCTTCACGAAAAACGCATGTCTTTTGCATTCAAAAAATGAAAAACGGTTTTTTTTGTTAAACAAGTTGGAACCTCGCTTTGTCAGCATTGTTTGCCATCACAAGACGGAGGCATGCGCCCAATTTGGGCATATTATCAGAAACTATTCAACGGATGCGGGCATATCATTGCTAGTTTGGCTTGAAAGGCATGAATCTTCGTTCATGGTAGGTCATTTTTGAGAACACTTTTTCAAGAAAACGCCGGTATTGCAAGTTTAGTATTTTTGCTAGTTGGTAGGCCACATTCGATGATGTGACGCGGAGGTCTCCCATTTTTTTGAATTTTTTTGAATTTTTTACGGTGTTTTCAAAAACCGGCCGATTTCGTCGCGGCGGCCGTCCATGGCTAGGGTTTGAGCCGTGCAAATCTGTTGTCGATTCTATGATGAAATGCCTACCTGTGAAGATAAAAAGAATTTTTAGTGAAAATAACGGGCAAGCTATGGAGGACCCGCAGTTCAAATTCCAGTCGGTTCCAGCTGAATCGGCCGAAGGTGGTCTGAATTGCCGGGAGTAGCTACGAGGGTTGGAAATGCATGCTTTTTGGCGACCGTCCGTAAAATAGGGCCTACTTTGAGATAGACATGGAATGGCGACGTTTGGGGTGCCCCTCCTTGTAGCCGCTTCACGAAAAACGCATGTCTTTTGCATTCAAAAAATGAAAAACGGTTTTTTCTGTTAAACAAGTTGGAACCTCGCTTTGTCAGCATTGTTTTTGCCATCACAAGACGGAGGCATGCGCCCAATTTGGGCATATTATCAGAAACTATTCAACGGATGCGGCCATATCATTGCTAGTTTGGCTTGAAAGGCATGAATCTTCGTTCATGGTAGGTCGTTTTTGAGAACACTTTTTCAAGAAAACGCCGGTATTGCAAGTTTAGTATTTTTGCTAGTTGGTAGGCCACATTAGATGATGTGACGCGGAGGTCTCCCATTTTTTTGAATTTTTTTGAATTTTTTACGGTGTTCTCAAAAACCGGCCGATTTCGTCGCGGCGGCCGTTCGTGGCTAGGGTTTGAGCCGTGCAAATCTGTTGTCGATTCTGTGATGAAATGCCTACCTGTGAAGATAAAAAGCATTTTTAGTGAAAATAACGGGCAAGCTATGGAGGACCCGCAGTTCAAATTCCAGTCGGTTCCAGCTGAATCGGCCGAAGGTGGTCCGAATTGCCGGGAGTAGCTACGATGGTCGGAAATGCATGCTTTTTGGCGACCGTCCGTAAAATAGGGCCTACTTTGAGATAGACATGGAATGGCGACATTTGGGGTGCCCCTCCTTGTAGCCGCTTCACGAAAAACGCATGTCTTTTGCATTCAAAAAATGAAAAACGGTTTTTTTTGTTAAACAAGTTGGAACCTCGCTTTGTCAGCATTGTTTGCCATAACAAGACGGAGGCATGCACCCAATTTGGGCATATTATCAGAAACTATTCAACGGATGCGGCCATATCATTGCTAGTTTGGCTTGAAAGGCATGAATCTTCGTTCATGGTAGGTCGTTTTTGAGAACACTTTTTCAAGAAAACGCCGGTATTGCAAGTTTAGTATTTTTGCTAGTTGGTAGGCCACATTAGATGATGTGACGCGGAGGTCTCCCATTTTTTTGAATTTTTTACGGTGTTTTCAAAAACCGGCCGATTTCGTCGCGGCGGCCGTCCGTGGCTAGGGTTTGAGCCGTGCAAATCTGTTGTCGATTCTATGATGAAATGCCTACCTGTGAAGATAAAAAGCATTTTTAGTGAAAATAACGGGCAAGCTATGGAGGACCCGCAGTTCAAATTCCAGTCAGTTCCAGCTGAATCGGCCGAAGGTGGTCCGAATTGCCGGGAGTAGCTACGAGGGTCGGAAATGCATGCTTTTTCGCGACCGTCCGTAAAATAGGGCCTACTTTGAGATAGACATGGAATGGCGACGTTTGGGGTGCCCCTCCTTGTAGCCGCTTCACGAAAAACGCATGTCTTTTGCATTCAAAAAATGAAAAACGGTTTTTTTGTTAAACAAGTTGGAACCTCGCTTTGTCAGCATTGTTTGCCATCACAAGACGGAGGCATGCACCCAATTTTGGGCATATTATCAGAAACTATTCAACGGATGCGGCCATATCATTGCTAGTTTGGCTTGAAAGGCACGAATCTTCGTTCATGGTAGGTCGTTTTTGAGAACACTTTTTCAAGAAAACGCCGGTATTGCAAGTTTAGTATTTTTGCTAGTTGGTAGGCCACATTAGATGATGTGACGCGGAGGTCTCGCATTTTTTTGCATTTTTTTGAATTTTTACGGTGTTTTCAAAAACCGGCCGATTTCGTTGCGGCGGCCGTCCGTGGCTAGGGTTTGAGCCGTGCAAATCTATTGTCGATTCTGTGATGAAGTGCCTACCTGTGAAGATAAAAAGCATTTTTAGTGAAAATAATTGGCAAGCTATGGAGGACCCGCAGTTCAAATTCTAGTCGGTTCCAGCTGAATCGGCCGAAGGTGGTCCGAATTGCCGGGAGTAGCTACGAGGGTCGAAAATGCATGCTTTTTGGCGACCGTCCGTAAAATAGGGCCTACTTTGAGATAGACATGGAATGGCGACGTTTGGGGTGCCCCTCCTTGTAGCCGCTTCACGAAAAACGCATGTCTTTTGCATTCAAAAAATGAAAAACGGTTTTTGAATTTTTACGGTGTTTTCAAAAACCGGCGGATTTTGTCACGGCGGTCGTCCGTGGCTAGGGCTTGAGTCATGTTTTTAGCATTCAAAAAATGAAACTTATATTGTTTCATACAGGAGCATGCACAAAAACCCATAATTTTATCTTTCATCCATGAGCATGCATTTTCAATTCCCGTCAATTACCAAACTGAATATTCATTGTTAAAAACATGACTTGTTTAGATGACACTGTCATACAGCATCCATGAGCATGCACAAAATTAAACCTGACATACTTAACATTGACATGTTCATATTACACTAACAAGCTTAAACCTAACATGCCGAACACCTTCTTAACATCTTCACTCCTCCTTCTTCTCCTTCATCAACCTGATGTGCTCAGAGTGGCAAATCCCAGCGCGGATGTACTCCTCTACCACAATTGGCATGGTCCTGTCGCCAAGCTGTGGGATTGCAGGAGCCGCCACCATCGCGAGGTCGTCGTCCGCCACCACCATCGCGAGGTCGTCGTCCGCCACCACCATAGCAAGGTCGTCATCGGCCACCACCATAGCAATGTCGTCATCTGCCACCACCATAGCAGGGTCGTCGTCAGCCACCACCATAGCATGTTCGTCGTCAGCCAGAATAGGCTGCTCCTCGTCATCCCCGCTCTGCTCCTCGTCGTCATCCCCGCTCTGCTCCACGTCGTCATCCCCGCTCTGCTCCTCGTCATCCCCGCTGCTGCTCCCATTGCCTGGCCAAATGCAACAAAGTGTGAACATGGTGTTGTCATCGTGCAGGTAGAGGAAGCCAAAAGGACAGGAAGAAGAGAGGCAGAGAGCTTACTGGCATCGTCGTCGTGCTGGTAGTACATGCGGCACATGGTGTTGTCGAACATCTTCACGGTGAACATGGCGTCACCGTCGTAGCGGAAGACAAGGAAGTACCCGAGCTGTAGCTCATGGGCGCGGGCGAAATGCTCCCAGCCGGGCCCTAGGTACATGTGGCCTTCACCATCAAACACCACCAACACTTCCCACAGCCTGTGAAGCCCGCTGCCGGCCTCCCGCAACTTCACTTTGTGGGGCTCATGGCCGGCGAGCATCTTCGCAAACTTGTCAGGCAGCCTCTGCAGCGAGGGTCAAGCAGTGGTTAATTGTGGCAATCAAGCACTAGACAGTAGAGTGATGATAAAGAAATGAGTGATGATAAACATACCTGCCTATTGTAAGATTTCTCAATTATGATCTCGAAGAACTCAAAACCGTCCAAGCCAGCCATCTCACTTCTACTCTAAACAAGCAATAGGAAACAAGCAATAGTAAATTAAACAACATGACTGGACAGAAATAGGAAACTGGAACAGAATAACCACAACAGCATGTTCAACCACAGAATAACCACAATAGCATGTTCAACAATACTTGTCAACAAGAATAACCACAATAGCATGTTCAACCAAAACAGCATGTTCAACAAGACTTGTCAACAAGAATAACCACAACAACATGTTCAACCATAGAATTCAACCGCAACAGAATTCAACAGCATGTTCTGGCAATAGTAACAGCATGTTCACCATAGAATTCAACAGCAACAGAATTCGGTTAATTCAGTTAATTAACCACAGAATTCAACAGCAACAGAACAACATGTCTACCAACAGAGCAACAGTTAATTGATGTCAGGTGACTACCAACAGAGCATAGATCCACCAACCACACTACCTACCACAACAACATACTAATCAAACAGCAATTCAACCACACTAGATCCACCAACAGAGCATACTAAATCCACCAAGAACAATATGCCTAAATCCACCAATAGATGCCTAGTATGCATAAAAAATCCTAGATTCTCAAACCCTAGAGCAGAAGAGAAAGGAGAGAGGATATGAAGCGGATGGCTTACCGCGGCGGAGTCCGAGAAGAAGTGGTCGCCGGCGGCGTAGGGCAAGCTGCGCGGGAGGCGTCGGACCAGCAGAGGCGCCGGGGAGGCGTCGCCATCACCCTAAAAAACATCCTAATCAAACCCTAATCCGGCGACAAGAACCCTAATCTATCATAACAGTAGATAGGAAGAGGAAGAGGAAGCGGATTCATACCCACGGTGACGGAGAGTCAAAGACGGAGAGAAAGTATGCGGCGGCGGTGGGAGAGGAAGAAGCCGGTGGCGGCGGAGAGGAGGAGCGGGTCGAGTGGATAGCAGGAGTGGAGAGGGGGAGTGGGGAAAAGAGTGGATAGGAGGAGAAGCGGGCCCAATTGTCAGCGAGATGATTGATACATTGAAAAGGCTGGGCATAGAGTACAAAACCGGCAACCTCTTCCTAGCCCAGTGGTAGAAACCAAGTGAACTAAGCGCACGGTCGTGGGTTCGAGTCCCCGCTTGTGCACATTTTTTGGGCAAATTAAGCGCATATTTTTTGGCCGCGCGAAATAAGTGAAATAAGTATTTTCTGGGCAGAGTAGCAAACTGGTCCACTTGTCAGCGAGTGGGTCGAGTGGCCCACTTGTCAGCGAGGTATGTGTTAAATACTTGCCTGGTTTAAGAGAAAAGAGATGGCATAGAGTAGATAATCAGTAACCTCTTCCTAGCCCAGTGGTACAAACACAGTGAAGCGAGCGCACGGTCGTGGGTTCGAGTCCCCGCTCGCGCATATTTTTTTGCTCTGACCAAAACATCTTCAGTTCAAAAAAACATGAATTAAACATCTTTAGTTCTGAAACTTGAACTAAACATCTTCAGTGCAAAACTACTAAATGATCACAAAAACTACATCTTCTACAAGTATCAGGATCACATCCAAAATGTGTTTTGCATCCAAAATGCTTACAAAATACTACAACCATCAGGATCACATCAAATGCTTACACAAGGAAATCAAATGTTTTGCATTTTTCATCACCATTTTGTCACAGGATCACACCACTACAGCCATCAGGATCTTCAAGCATTTTGCTACCTGGAGATAATTGTAGTACATCAGGATCACCATGCATATGCACAAGAAGGATCACTACAGAGAGTTAGAAGGATCACCAAGGAGACCAAATTTACCTTCATGTCCATTCGCTACTCATCGTCATCGATACGAAAACAAGGAACTCTATGCCCACTCCAGTTTTCCTCATCATCACTTCAATATTGCAGCATAGTATGATCAGTCCGGTTTTCCTCATCCTCGCTTTCATGTCCATCCTCTACCACCTTTCTTCTTTTCTTGATGCCTTCAACTGTTGCAGCACCAACGATCACACGTTCCCGGTCCCTTCGCACTCTGCTTTGCACCGGAACTTCCATAGAGTCATCATCAGCTTGCAACGGAACTTCCGTAGAGTCATCATCTTGGTATGTTAGTCCACCATCACCGGGGCCCTTTTCCACTTCAGTTTCAGTCACACTCCACAAGTGTCTGTGCTGAAAGTTTTGCACAACTCGCCATTTTCCGTGCATAAGAGTGTCTGGCAGATAAAACACCATTGTTGCTTGTGTTGTTAGAATAAAGGGATCACTCTTATAACAGCACCTTGTAGTGTTGATGCTTTTGAAGTGGCCATCATATTTGACAAAAGAGTCTCTCCTCTTCTTGCTACCAAGCTCAAACCAGTCACAGCGAAATAAGACAACCGAGCGATGGATGCCTCCACTAGAGTTGTACTGCAACTCCACGATGCTTCGAACCTGACCATAGAAGTCAATGATCTCACCATCATGTTACCCCTCTGTGACGATTTCACTATTCTGTGTCTTCCTTTTTTCCTCGCGGTCAACGGTGTGGTACCGGACACCTTCAGCAATGCATGCTGAATACACTCTCACTCGCTTATCCGGTAAGCATGCCAAAGCAAATAGATCATCACTGACCTTCTTCTCCTCATGCAACTTTCCAATCTGCACAAATAAACCATTTAGCAAACAATGGTATTTAACAATGGGTGAATAACACAGAAAACATAAAACATGTGGCTAAAGATCTCACATGATTCTTAAACCAATTAGCAAACACCTTGGCAACCCTTTTATCAACATTGATATTGCTTTCTTCCTGATTTAACTCTTCCTTGCATTTCCTACAATGCCAACAAAACATGTGAATTAAAACATTTGGCTGGTGCCAACCCAAGCAAAAAATATATATATAATGAGTGCACAAGATATAACGTACTCGATATATGGTAGAACCTCAGCGCAATTGCTGAGCACAAACCAAACCATCTTGTCATACTCATCACCAGCCTCCAAGTATTGTGAGGCTCCAAGAAAGTTCACACCATGGTTGAAAACAGAGACATCACCACTTTGCGAATCAAACCGCTCTCTATTTCTGCGCGGCCGGTTCCATCTTGTTTCCACATCACCAAACTATCTAGAGCAAAAAGTCAAGCACTCGTCAACGACATATGCTTCAGCAATAGAACCTTCAGGTCTTGCTGTGTTTCGCACATAACGCTTACAAGTAAGCATCCTTCTTTCGATTGCGTACATCCAACCGTATTGCACAGGGCCTCTAAGCATTGCCTCTTTGGGTAAGTGCACCGCCAAATGGACCATCACGGTGAAGAAAGCTGGAGGGAAAATCTTCTTGAGCTTGCAAAGAATAATTGGGATTTCTTTTTCAAGTCTTTCCAAGATAGTTAACTTGAGGGTTTTGCAGCACAGTTCTCTAAAGAAATTTCCAAGCTCAGCAACCGCTTCATATATATCCTTGTGCATGATTCCTCGGAGGCCCGCCGGTAAAATCCTTTGGAGGAGGATGTGACAATCATGGGTTTTCAGTACTGAGAGCTTGAATCCATCAGAAGTAACACACTTTGCTAGGTTAGCAGCATAACCATCTGGAAATTTCACCGCTCTTAGGAATTCACAGAATGCAAGCTTTTGTTCTTTATTCATTGTATACCATGCTCGTGGAATTCAAATGAATCTTCATCTTCATTGTGCTGTAGATGCAAATCTTCTCTTACGCCCATGTCCTCCAAATCAAGCCTAGAACTAACCGTGTCCTTTGTCTTCCCTTCAATGTTCAGAAATGTCCCTAGCAGATTCTCGCATATGTTTTTCTCAATGTGCATTACATCGAGATTATGCCTTAATTTCAGATCAGCCCAGTATGGCAGGTCCCACAAACAAGACCTCCGGTCCCAACATTGACCTTCCTCACGCTTTCTTTTCTTCGCCAGCTTTCCTGGTCTCACATCTTTCACCTTTTCAAGTTGTTGCTCCAGCTCTTCTTTAGTGAATTCAGCTGGCTTGTCACGGGTTTCATTCTCACCATTAAAATCTTTGCTTCTTCGCCAGCGATGGTTTCGGGGAAGAAAGCGGCGGTGCCCAATATAGCATATCTTGCTCCTTATTCTCTTTGAGCAAGGGTCTTTGTCACAATGGACACAAGCCTGATAACCCGCTGTGATCCTCCCAGACAGAGTGTGCGGAGCCGGGAAATCATGGATGGACCATATGATCGCAGTACGTAGATTGAACTTTTCTTCCGGACTCAAAACATCGTATGTAGGTACACCAGTCTAGAGCTGGAGCAGTTCTTCTACGAGGGGCTCCATAAAGACATCAAAATCCTTTCCTGGAGAATCTGGACCCGGGATAAGCAATGACATCATGAAGTTGGACTGATCCATGCATGCCCATGGTGGCAGGTTGTACGGCACCACAAAAACTGGCCACATGCTATAAGACGTGCTCATGTTCCCAAACGGATTAAACCCATCTGTGGCAATGCCAAGTTTTATGTTCCTTGGATCTGCAGCAAAATCAAAATGTATACGGTCAAACTCTTTCCATGCCTCTCCATCCGCTGGATGGCTCAGCTCATTGTCCACAGGTTGCTGCTTCAGCTTGTGCCATTGTACCTCACGCGATGATTTCTTCGAGATGAACATCCGCTGCAGCCTTGGTATCAAGGGAAAGTGCCTCAGTACCTTCTCCGGTATTGACTTCTTCCCATCAGCATCTTTCCACCTAGATGCATTGCATTTTGGACAGTTGTCATGCTTTGCTAAATCCTTCCGAAACAAGACACAGTTATTTGGGCACACATGTATTGACACATAACCTAACCCCAGCCTGCGGATTATGCTCAATGCTTCATCATGAGATCTGGGAACACAACTATCAGGGAATTGCAAGCTCAAAAGACGGAGTATTGCATTGAATGCGGCATTGCTAATCCGGTAGAAAGACTTGATGTGGAGTAACTTCACGGTGAAGGTAAATCTTGAAAATTTACCCCCTTCATGAGCTGCGCGCTTCGCCTCCTCTAACACCTCAGCAAACAATGATTTCTGTCCATCAGCACGATCTTCAGCATCGTACAAATCCTTCAATAGGTCAGGAATCCTATCATCTTCATGCCCATCCTCTTCCTCCAAAACAGCATTATCTCGCAAAACCTTTTCCATGAAATCAATGCCAGCATCACCACCACCCATCATATGAGGGGCCTCTGTATCAGCTTCAAAATGTTGAGGTTGTCTGTCTAAAGTTTCTCCATGATATATCCATCTATCATATGTGCTGGACATCCCATTAAGAAGAAGAAGATCTTCCACTCTTCCTTGAGCCATTCTTGGATGGTTGAGGCATTCACAACATGGGCAAAGAATGTGAGCATCGTTGGCAAAATTTGCCGGAACAAATGCCATGAAATCATCAACTCCTTTCATATGTTCTTTCGAAAACTTTCTAACTCCTTTTCTAATCCAGCTTCTGTCCATCTGCCAAAGACAACAAATTGTTGCAACTTAGCAAATCAATTTTAGTGCATCAAAATTAATTAATGAAAATGGATGGAAGTAATGGAAGCTAAAATTCCAGAAAATAAGCTATTTCCAATTTCTCACTACTTTAGTCCAGTTCACATGGTTTACTGATTTCACATGGGAGCAATAAAAAGTAGTTCAAATGGAAATACAAATTTCACATGGGAGAAAAGAAAAGCTAACTAAAACATGATGGTTCACAAAAAACAGAGGTGGTTAAACAACCAACAATAACAATATATGCTGCCACTAAGAACTATTTTGGTTAAACCACCAACAATAACACCACTGTCAATTTACATGAATGCCATTTCCAAGATTGCATCAAATCTACATCAATGAGAGTTTTCCTAGTTTACATCTAATCTACATCAATATTCAGGTCCTTCAACAGATTTGAGGCTGAAATTTCAGAGAATTCTCTTCACAATTTCTACCAAATTCATCAATGACATTTCCAAGAGATTTTTCCAAGCTTACAACAAACCTACATCAAATCACTCTATGTGTGTGTGGAGATTCTCCTAACAAATCTACATCAAATCATTGACATCAACAGAGAGGAGAGGGGGAAGAGGAGGGGGGAAGGAGAGGGGTGCATACGTGGGCGAGGTCTGCTTGCGGCGGTGGCGACTCCCCCATACTCGGCGGCGGTGAGTCCCCCATGCGTTGGCGAGGCGAGCGGCGAGGTCGCCGTTCCTGTCGTGGGCCCCGCCCCCGCCCCCGCCTCCACCCCTGCTGGTTGCTTCCGCCGCGAGGCCGCGGGCGAGGTCACCTGCAGCGAGGTCGTGGGCGAGTTGATTCGGCTGCCGGCCCCGGCCGCCGGCCGCCGCCCGCCGCCCACCGGCCCACCTGGTTGCTTCCGCCGCTGCCCGCCGCCACCTGGTCGGAAGACCTAGAAAAACGCTAAGTGTTGCTCTGCTCGATTGCCACCCGCCGCCACCTGGTCGGAAGGCCCCACTTGTCAATGATACGAGGGAGCCGTAGTTTTATATAATGTATAGATACATTCCCATACCTGAGCAACTGTCCCTCTCTAGCCCAGCGGTAGCGAGCGAACGAAGCTAGCGCGAGGTCGTGGGTTCGAGTCCCGCCTCGCGCCTCTTTTTTGGGCGAATTAAGCACTCGGCCCCACCTCTCAAGTGGGTCCTGCATGTCATTGTGTGCCCCGTCTGTTGTTGAATATTAACATTTTAAACAAAAATGACACCTAGACAGTGACACATAAGCGAGGTTGGTGAGGTGGCTGCCTAATCATCCGCTTTACGTGTTGTATTGGTCAAACTCAAGTGTAGTGACCATGTTGTATTGGTCGTTATCAGCTAGGCGTGAGGCAGTGGACAGTGCTTCCCGCTTTACGACCATTTCCTCTAATGGCATTATGACCTTTCTGACCAAAATGGTCGTTATGGTTTAGGGTTTAGAGCCCCCCCAGACAGCTTTTGACCAATTGGTCTAAAATGGTCATAAATTTATGACCAATTCTTTGAGGGTCACTGACAGAAGGTCATAAGTTGACATATTTCTTGTAGTAAACCTCCACCATCCTAGCAAAACATTGTTTGGCTATGTTACCGCTTTGCTCAGCCCCTCTTATTCTTGTACTCATAAGTTAGCCACATTCAAATGCTTAGTGCTTGCTACAACCTTATCAGTTAACCATTCCATACCCATTAAGTTTTGCTAGTTTGATACCCATGGTAATGAGATTTCTGAGTCCCTATGGCTCACAAATTACTACAACAATAGGTGCGGGTACAGGTAAAGCTATGCTTTAACGTGAAAGCAATGCATGTTTGCTTTTGGAGTTCTTCTTTCTCTTCTTCTTCTTCCTCGATCATAGGATGGGTTCTCGGTTGGCAGCCTGGGATTAGCAGGGTGGATGTCATTCTTCTTTCATTTGGTTTCATCCGTAGTCAGATCCCGCTCTTCTGTATGATGATTGCTTTGTATTGATTTATTCATGCTGTAGCTTCTGGCGTGTGTAAGCTTTTATCTGGTATTCTCATCTATTCAGTACATGTTATGTTGTAATGATATCCACCTTGCGAAGCTTCTCCGATATGCGCTTCTATCCTTAGCGGAACTTTCGAATTCCTTGAGGACAGGACCGGATATTGGGCGTGAACAAGCTCGATGACGAGCCGGAGCACTTTTGCATTATTGCACCAAAGATGCCATGCTTCCGACTTTGTCGCTGTCGGTTAGTGGAGGAGGACAGATGCGAGGAGCGCGTCCTCCAGATCAACCGACGCTCGCACTTTGTCGCCGCCTTGTCAACACTTCACCCGCCTCCACCCTCTCCCTTGCTCGTTGCCGCTCGCGCCGTGAGGCCCATGCCTTTGACTCGGGCGTCCTCGACTAGTCCAATGATGGCGACGACATGAGCACCCAATGGTGGCCGTGGACACCCTCCGGACATGGTTGAGAAGGGGCAGGGCGGCGTACCTGTAATGGAGCGGTGTGGAGTAGGCGGACCTGCAGCCGGTGCTGCGCATCAGACGGGAGGGCCCTGCAACGTCACACCACAGTGCGACGTTGGGCGAAGGAGGATGGCGTGTCGGAGCATCAGCTACCACCGCTGCTACCGCCTTGATCTAGCAGCAACTAGCACAGTGCGATGTGGAGAGCAACCGCATCCACGTCGGAGTCATTGCCGTCGGAGCCGGACGCCAATGACCGGACTGGGAAGAGGAGGGGACAAATAGAGTGGAGGGGAAAGGAGCGTACTGAGGTCTAGGGTTTGTTAGCTTGAGATATGTATGGGGTTCCTGCAGGCCATGGTGGGTCGGGCTGATGTGGCGGACGCATCCGGGCCGCCTCATATCCGCCCTACATCTGAGCTGGATTCAAGGGGTGCCGGATAGCCCGGGTGTTTGGGACCGGTTTGATGGGTGCTGGAAAGAAAAAAAAAGTCTGAACCAACTATTGCCCATCGAACAACACGTCATCACCAACTGCCCAGATTTGTTCGCTGCATATCGGACTGTTGGGGAATGCAGTAATTTCAAAAAAGTTCCTATGCACACGCAAGATCATGGTGATGATATAGCAACGAGAGGGGAGAGTGTTCGTCCACGTACCCTCGTAGACCGTAAGCGGAAGCGTTAGAACAACGCGGTTGATGTAGTCGTACGTCTTCACGATCCGACCGATCCAAGCACCGAACGTACGGAGCCTCCGAGTTCAGCAGACGTTCAGCTCGATGACGTCCCTCGAACTCCGATCCAGCCGAGTGTCGAGGGAGAGTTTCGTCAACACGACGGCGTGATGACGATCTTGATGTACTATCGGCGCAGGGCTTCGCCTAAGCTTCGTGATGATATGACCGAGGTGGAATATGGTGGAAGGGGGCACCGCACACAGCTAAGTAACGATCCGTAGATCAACTTGTGTGTCTATGGGGTGCCCCCTGCCCCCGTATAAAAAGGAGGGAGGGGGAGGCCGGCCGGCCCCTTTGGGCGCGCCAAGGGAGGAGGAATCCTCCTCCTTGTAGGAGTAGGATTCCTCCTTTCCTACTCCTAATAGGAGGGGGAAGGAAGGGGAGAGAGGGGGAAGGAAAGGGGGGCACCGCCCCCCCTCCTAGTCCAATTCGGACCAGAGGGAGAGGGGGCGCGCGGCCCACCCTGGCCGCCCCTCTCTCTGTTGGGGAACGTAGTAATTTCAAAAAATTTCCTACGCACATGCAAGATCATGGTGACGGCATAGCAACGAGAGGGGAGAGTGTTCGTCCACGTACCCTTGTAGACCGTAAGCGGAAGCGTTAGCACAACGCGGTTGATGTAGTCGTATGTCTTCACGATCCGACCGATCCAAGCACCGAACGTACGGAGCCTCCGAGTTCAGCACACGTTCAGCTCGATGACGATCTCCGGCCTCCGATCCATCCGAGCTCCGGAGATGAGTTCCGTCAGCACGACGGCATGGTGACGATGATGATGTTCTACCGGCGCAGGGCTTCGCCTAAACTCCGCGACGATATGACCGAGGTGGAATATGGTGGAAGGGGGCACCGCACACGGCTAAGGAACAATCCGTAGATCAACTTGTGTGTCCATGGGGTGCCCCCTACCCCCGTATATAAAGGAGCAAGGGAGGAGGAGGCCGGCCCTAAGAGGAGGGCACGCCAAGGGAGTCCTACTCCCACCGGGAGTAGGATTCCTTCTTTCCTAGTCCAACTAGGAGTCCTTCCATGTATTAGGAGTAGGAGACAAGGAAGGGGAAGAGAGAAGGGAAGGAAGGAGGGGGTGCGGCCCCTCCCCCTAGTCCAATTCGGACTAGGTCATGGGGGGCGTGTGGCCTGCCCTAGGCAGTCCCTCTCTCTTTCCCGCAGGGCCCAATAAGGCCCAATACTTCTCCCCGGCGAATTCCCGTAACTCTCCGGTACTCCGAAAAATACCCGAATCACTCGGAACCTTTCCGAACTCCGAATATAGTCATCCAATATATCAATCTTTACGTCTCGACCATTTCGAGACTCCTCGTCATGTCCCCGATCTCATCCGGGACTCCGAACTCCTTCGGTACATCAAAACTCATAAACTCATAATATAACTGTCATCGAAACATTAAGCATGCGGACCCTACGGGTTCGAGAACTATGTAGACATGACCTAGAACTATTCTCGGTCAATAACCAATAGCAGGACCTGGATGCCCATATTGGCTCCTACATATTCTACGAAGATCTTTATCGGTCAAACCGCATAACAACATACGTTGTTCCCTTTGTCATCGGTATGTTACTTGCCCGAGATTCGATCGTCGGTATCCAATACCTAGTTCAATCTCGTCACCGGCAAGTCTCTTTACTCGTTCTGTAATGCATTATCCCGTAATCAACTCATTGGTTACATTGCTTGCAAGGCTTATAATGATGTGCATTACCGAGAGGGCCCAGAGATACCTCTCCGACAATCGGAGTGACAAAACCTAATCTCGAAAATACGCCAACTCAACATGTACCTTCGGAGACACCTGTAGTACACCTTTATAATCACCCAGTTACGTTGTGACGTTTGGTAGTACCCAAAGTGTTCCTCCGGTAAACGGGAGTTGCATAATCTCATAGTTACAGGAACATGTATAAGTCATGAAGAAAGCAATGGCAACATACTAAACGATCAAGTGCTAAGCTAACGGAATGGGTCAAGTCAATCACATCATTCTCCTAATGATGTGATCCCGTTAATCAAATGACAACTCTTTTGTCCATGGCTAGGAAACATAACCATCTCTGATAAACGAGCTAGTCAAGTAGAGGCATACTAGTGACACTATGTTTGTCTATGTATTCACACATGTATTATGTTTCCGGTTAATACAATTCTAGCATGAATAATAAACATTTATCATGAAATAAGGAAATAAATAATAACTTTATTATTGCCTCTAGGGCATATTTCCTTCATTCTCCCACTTGCACTAGAGTCAATAATCTAGTTCACATCGCCATGTGATTTAACACCAATGTTCATATCTGTATATGATTAACACCCATAGTTCACATCATCATGTGACCAACATCCAAAGGGTTTACTAGAGTCAATAATCTAGTTCACATCGCTATGTGATTAACACCCAAAGAGTATTAAGGTGTGATCTTATTTTGCTCGTGAGAGAAGCTTAGTCAACGGGTCTGTCACATTCAGAGTCGTATGTATTTTGCAAATATTTTATGTCCACAATGCTCTGCACGGAGCTACTCTAGCTTATTGCTCCCACTTTCAATATGTATCCAGGTTGAGACTTAGAGTCATCTGGATCAATGTAAAAGTTTGCACTACTGTAACTTTTACAACAAACTCTTTTATCACCTCCATAATCGAGAAACATCTCCTTAGTCCTTACTAAGGATATTCTTGACCAATGTCCAGTGATCTACTCCTAGATCACTATTGTACTCCCTTGCCAAATTCAGAGCAAGGTATACAATAGGTCTGGTACATAGCATAGCACACTTTATAGAACCTATGACTGAGGCATAGGGAATGACTTTTCATTCTCTTTCTATTTTCTGCTGTGGTCGGGATTTGAGTCTTACTCAATTTCATACCTTTGCAACATAGGCAAGAACTCTTTCTTTGACTGTTCCATTTTGAACTATTTCAAAATCTTGCCAAGGTATGTACTCATTGAAAATCTTATCAAGCGTCTTGATCTATCTCAATAGATATTGATGCTCAATATGTAAGTAGCTTTTACTGAGGTCTTTTCTTTTTAAAGAACTCCTTTAAAACACTCCTTTATGCTTTGCAGAAAAATTCTACATCATTTCTGATCAACAATATGTCACTCACATATACTAATCAGAAAGGCTGTAGTGCTCCCACTCACTTTATTGTAAATACAGGCTTCATCGTAAGTCCATATAAAACTATATGCTTTGATCAACTTATCAAAGCGTATATTCCAACTCCGAGATGCTTGCACCAGTCCATAGATGGATCGCTGGAGCTTGCACATTTTGTTAGCACCTTTAGGATTGACAAAACCTTCTAGTTGCATCATATACAACTCTTCTTTAATAAATCCATTAAGGAATGCAGTTTTGACATCCATTTGCCAGATTTCATAAAATGTGGCAATTGCTAACTTGATTCAGACAGACTTAAGCATCGATACGAGTGAGAAAATCTCATCGTATTCAACACCTTTGAACTTTGTTGAAAACCTTTTGCAACAAGTCGAGCTTAGTGGATAGTAACACTACTATCAGTGTCCGTCTTCCTCTTGAAGATCCATTTATTTAACATGGCTTGCTGATCATCGAGCAAGTCAATCAAAGTCCATACTTTGTTCTCATACATGGATTATATCTCAGATTTTATGGCCTCGAGCCATTTCGCGGAATCTGGGCTCATCATTGCTTCCTCATAGTTCGTAGGTTCATCATGGTCTAGTAACATGACTTCCAGAACATGATTACTACACCACTCTGGTGCGGATCTTACTCTGGAAGACCTACGAGGTTCTGTAGTAACTTGATCTGAAGTTTCATGATCAATATCATTAGCTTCCTCACTAATTGGTGTATTTGTCACATTAACTAATTTCTGTGATAAACTACTTTCCAATAAAGGAGTAGATACAGTTATCTCATCAAGTTCTACTTTCCTCCCACTCACTTCTTTCGAGAGAAACTCCTTCTCTGGAAAGGATCCATTTTAGCAACGAATATCTTGCCTTCGGATCTGTGATAGAGGGTGTACCCAACAATTTCCTTCGGGTATTCTATGAAGACGCACTTCTCCGATTTGGGTTCGAGCTTACCAGGATGAAAACTTTTTCACATAAGCATCGCAGCCCCAAACTTTAAGAAACGACAACTTGGGTTTCTTGCTAAACCACAGTTCATATGTTGTCGTCTCAACGGATTTACATGGTGCCCTTTTAATGTGAATGCAGCTGTCTCTAATGCATAACCCCAAAACAATATTGGTAAATCAGTAAGAGACATCATAGATCGCACCATATCCAATATAGTGCGGTTACGACGTTCGTACACACCATAACGTTGTGGTGTTCCAGGTGGCGTGAGCTGTGAAACTATTCCACATTGTTTAATTGAAGACCAAACTCGTAACTCAAATATTCCTCTCCGCGATCAGATTGCAGAAACTTTATTTTCTTGTTACGATGATTTTCTACTTCACTCTAAAATTCTTTGAACCTTTCAACTATTTCAGACTTATGTTTCATCAAGTAGATATACCCATATCTGCTCAAATCATCTTGTGAAGGTCAAAAAATAACGATACTTGCCACGATCCTTCATACTCATTGGTCTGCATACATCAGTATGTATTATTTCCAATAAGTCGGTAGCTCGTTCCATTGTTCCGAAGAATGGAGTTTTAGTCATCTTGCCCAAAAGGCACGGTTCGGAAGAATCAAATGATTCATAACCAATTGATTCCGAAAATCCATCTTTATGGAGTTTCTTCATGCGCTTTACACCGATATGACCCAAACGGCAGTGCCACAAATAAGTTGCACTATCATTATTAACTTTGCATCTTTTGGCCTCAATATTATGAATATGTATATCACTACGATCGAGATCCAACAAACTATTTTCATTGGGTGTATGACCATTGAAGGTTTTATTCATGTAAACAGAACAACAATTGTTCTCTAACTTAAATGAATAACCGTATTGCAATAAACATGATCAAATCATATTCATGCTCAACGCAAACGCCAAATAACATTTAATTAGGTTTAACACTAATCCCGAAAGTATAAGGAGTGTGCAATGATGATCATATCAATCTTGGAACTACTTCCAACACTCATCGTCACTTTCCCTTTAACTAGTCTCTGTTTATTCTGTAACTCCTGTTTCGAGTTACTAATCTTAGCAACCGAACAAGTATCAAATACTTAGGGGCTACTATAAACACTAGTAAGGCACACATCAATAATTTGTATATCAAATATACCCTTGTTCACTTTGCCATCCTTCTTATCCACCAAATATTCAGGGCATTTCCGCTTCCAGTGACCATTTCCTTTGCAGTGTAAACACTCAGTTTCAGGCTATGGTCCAGCTTTGGGCTTCTTCGCAGGAGTGACAACTTGTTTGTCTTTCCACTTGAAGTTCCCTTTCTTTCCCTTTGCCCTTCTCTTGAAACTAGTGGTTTTGTCAATCATCAACACTTGATGGTCTTTTCTTGATTTCTACCTTCGTCGATTTCAACATCACGAAGAGCTCGGGAATCGTTTTCGTCATCCCTTGCATCCTATAGTTCATCACGAAGTTCTAGTAACTTAGTGATGGTGACTAGAGTTTTGTCAATCACTATCTTATCTGGAAGATTAACTCCCACTTGATTCAAGCGATTGAAGTACCCAGACAATATGAGCACATGCTCACTAGTTGAGCGATTCTCCTCCATATTTTAGTTTTAGAACTTGTTGGAGACTTCATATCTCTCAACTCGGGTATTTGCTGGAAATATTAACTTCAACTCCTGGAACATCTCATATGGTCCATGACGTTCAAAACGTCTTTGAAGTCCCGATTCTAAGCCGTTTAAGCATGGTGCACTAAACTATCAAGTAGTCATCCTTTTGAGCTAGCCAAACGTTCATAACGTCTGCATCTGCTCCTGCAATAGGTTTGTCACATAGCGGTGCATCAAGGACATAATTCTTCTGTGCAGCAATGAGGATTAACCTCATATCACGGATCAAATCCGCAACATTGCTACTAACATTTTTCAACACAGTTTTCTCTAGGAACATATCAAAACATATGAAAGCAACAATGCAAGCTATTGATCTACAACATAATTTGCAAGATACTACCAGGACTAAGTTCATGATAAATTTAAGTTCAATTAATCATATTACTTAAGAACTCCCACTTAGACAGACATCTCTCTAGTCATCTAAGTGATCACGTGATCCAAAACAACTAAACCATAACCGATTATCACGTGAGATGGAGTAGTTTTCAATGGTGAACATCACTATGTCGATCATATCTACTATATGATTCATGCTCGACCTTTCGGTCTCCATGCTCCGAGGCCATATCTGCATATGCTAGGCTCGTCAAGTTTAACCTGAGTATTCCGCGTGTGCAAAACTGGCTTGCACCCGTTGTAGATGGACGTAGAGCTTATCACACCCGATCATCACGTGGTGTCTGGGCACGACAAACTTTGGCAACGGTGCATACTTAGGGAGAACACTTCTTGATAATTAGTGAGAGATCATCTCAAAATGCTACCGTCAATCCAAGCAAGAATAAGATGTATAATAGATAAACATCATATGTAATCAAAATATGTGACATGATATGGCCATGATCATCTTGCGCCTTTGATCTCCATCTCCAAAGTACTGTCATGATCTTTATCGTCACCGGCACGACACCATGATCTTCATCATCTTGATCTATATCAATGTGTCATCACATGGTCGTCTCACCAACTATTGCTCTTGCAACTATTGCTATCGCATAGTGATAAAGTAAAGCAATTATTTGGCACTTGCATCTTATGCAACAAAGAGACAACCATAGAGCTTCTGCCAGTCGCCGATAACTTCAACAAAACATGATCATCTCATACAACAATTTATATCTCATCACGTCTTGACCATATCACATCACAACATGCCATGCAAAAACAAGTTAGACGTCCTCTACTTTGTTGTTGCAAGTTTTACGTGGCTGCTACGGGCTTAACCAAGAACCAATCTCACCTACGTATCAAAACCACAACGATAGTTTGTCAAATAGACTCCGTTTTAACCTTCGCAAGGACCGGGCGTAGCCACACTCGGTTCAACTAAAGTTGGAGAAACTGACACCCGCCAGCCACCTGTGTGCAAAGCACGTCGGTAGAACGAGTCTCGCGTAAGCGTACGCGTAATGTCGGTCCGGGCCGCTTCATCCAACAATACTGCCGAACCAAAGTATGACATGCTGGTAGGCAGTATGACTTATATCGTCCACAACTCACTTGTGTTCTACTCGTGCATATAACATCAACGCATAAAACCTAGACTCGGATGCCACTGTTGGGGAACGTAGTAATTTCAAAAAAATTCCTACGCACATGCAAGGTCATAGTGATGGCATAGTAACGAGAGGGGAGAGTGTTCGTCCACGTACCCTCGTAGACCGTAAGCGGAAGTGTTAGCACAACGCGGTTGATGTAGTCGTACGTCTTCATGATCCGACCGATCCAAGCACCGAACGTACGGAGCCTCCGAGTTCAGCACACGTTCAGCTCGATGACGATCTCCGGCCTCCGATCCAGCCGTTCTCCGGAGATGAGTTCCGTCAGCACGACGGCGTGGTGACGATGATGATGTTCTACCGGCGCAGGGCTTCGCCTAAACTCCGCGACGATATGACCGAGGTGGAATATGGTGGAAGGGGGCACCGCACATGGCTAAGGAACGATCCGTAGATCAACTTGTGTGTCCATGGGGTGCCCCCTACCCCTGTATATAAAGGAGCAAGGGAGGAGGAGGCCGGCCCTAAGAGGAGGGCGCGCCAAGGGAGTCCTACTCCCGGTTTTTTTATTGATAGTAATTAGTACTGCAACGATTAGAAAATTGATAATTGGTGGGCCGAAATTTGAAAAATAGGAAGGACGCTATGTACAACAGCGTCCAGGCTGGTCGCTATTGTGAATGACGTCTATAGCTGGACGCTATTAGAAAAGCGTCCAGTTATGTGGTTCGGTCAGGTGCTCTTATTCAACTATACTGAGAGTATTTCCTCTGATAGATTTAATATGTGAGTTTTGGATATTTTGTGATGGCTGTAAGGTATTGATAACAAATCACTGGAACACCCATTTATACCATTGTAGCACAGTTTGCTTTTGCCAAATTAGACGTAAAATCATCTTACAATAGTTGAATGTATGTATTTCTAACTCATTAGCTACCAAAACTGCCGCAAGCAAGTCTAATTGTGCACCTGTGACTTAATTGCTCTCTGGGCTGCCTTGAGGGCGAAAGCCTCCAGCGATTCAATCATGGACAGTGTGCTCCGGTACACTCCTTTGCAACTAAGAAAACAACTCGAGTGGTGAGCTAGTCAAGAGACCTCCCCTCTTTCCCCTCTCCCTTATGGGCCTCTCCCTCGAGCTACCGGAGGCTAACCCTAGCCATCGTCATTGGGGTTCCCCCTCCCCCTCTCCCTCCTCCCTAGTCGTTGCCAAAGGGCATGTTCACCCCGTCAGCGTAGGCGGCAGCTGGGATGTTTTCTCTTCCATGCACAGGACGTCGGGCGCGGGCCAGTTCGGGCAGGCATGGACGCCGCGTTCGACAAAGGGCGCGGCGGTGCACCGAAGCGGCCACGGACGGTGTCGTGGTGGCGGTGTGACGGTTGGCGGGCGGCTCGGGCTGCTGGGCACAGGCTACAAACGGCTACTCCTGCCATGGGCATGCAGGCGGCATGGTGTCCGGTGTTCGGCAACCAATGGTGGTCTCGGAGGCAGAGAGTGCATGCCAGAGGGTAATCATTGTATGGTTTGCGCAAGGCCGGCGACGGCGACAGCAATGGACGTCGTTACCTTCCTGAAGGCGGCGTTGTGGGTACAAGTCGAAGGCCGGAGGTATCCAGGCGGGGTCTGGTCGAACCAAACAGTGGACGCTGTTTATAAGAGCGTCCAGACTTGGACGTTGTTGGTACTAGCATCCAGCCTTGGACGCTGTTATTCCTAGCGTCCTTCCTATTTTCCAAATTTCTCATTAATGTTTATTAGTTTTATAATTACTGGAATATTAATTATCAATAATAAAAATTTCGGGTCCTACTCCCACCGGGAGTAGGATTCCTTCTTTCCTAGTCCAACTAGGAGTCCTTCCATGTATTAGGAGTAGGAGACAAGGAAGGGGAAGAGAGAAGGGAAGGAAGGAGGGGGTGCGGCCCCTCCCCCTAGTCCAATTCGGACTAGGCCATGGGGGGCGCGCGGCCTGCCCTAGGCAGCCCCTCTCTCTTTCCCGCAGGGCCCAATAAGGCCCAATACTTCTCCCCGGCGAATTCCCGTAACTCTCCGGTACTCCGAAAAATACCCGAATTACTCGGAACCTTTCCGAACTCCGAATATAGTCGTCCAATATGTCGATCTTTACGTATCGACCATTTCGAGACTCCTCGTCATGTCCCAGATCTCATCAGGGACTCCGAACTCCTTCTGTACATCAAAACTCATAAACTCATAATATAACTGTCATCGAAACCTTAAGCGTGCGGACCCTACGGGTTCGAGAACTATGTAGACATGACCTAGAAATATTCTCGTTCAATAACCAATAGCGGGACCTGGATGCCCATATTGGCTCCTACATATTCTACGAAGATCTTTATCAGTCAAACCGCATAACAACATACGTTGTTCCCTTTGTCATCGGTATGTTACTTGCTCGAGATTCGATCATCGGTATCCAATACCTAGTTCAATCTCGTCACCGGCAAGTCTCTTTACTCGTTCTGTAATGCATTATCCCATAATCAACTCATTGGTTACATTGCTTGCAAGGCTTATAATGATGTGCATTACCGAGAGGGCCCAGAGATACCTCTCCGACAATCGGAGTGACAAAACCTAATCTCGGAAATACGCCAACTCAACATGTACCTTCGGAGACACCTGTAGTACTCCTTTATAATCACCCAGTTACGTTGTGACGTTTGGTAGTACCCAAAGTGTTCCTCTGGTAAACGGGAGTTGCATAATCTCATAGTTACAGGAACATGTATAAGTCATGAAGAAAGCAATAGCAACATACTTAACGATCAAGTGCTAAGCTAACGGAATGGGTCAAGTCAATCACATCATTCTCCTAATGATGTGATCCCGTTAATCAAATGACAACTCTTTTGTCCATGGCTAGGAAACATAACCATCTCTGATAAACGAGCTAGTCAAGTAGAGGCATACTAGTGACACTATGTTTGTCTATGTATTCACACATGTATTATGTTTCCGGTTAATACAATTCTAGAATGAATAATAAACATTTATCATGAAATAAGGAAATAAATAATAACTTTATTATTGCCTCTAGGGCATATTTCCTTCACTCTCTTCCCATCTAGGCCCATGTGGCCCATTAACTCTCCCGGGGGGTTCCGGTAACCCCCCCGGCACTCCGGTTTTCTCCGAAAACTCCCGGAACCTTTCCGGTGTCTGTATATAGTCGTCCAATATATCAATCTTTATGTCTCGACAATTCCGAGACTCCTCGTCATGTCCGTGATCACATCCGGGACTCCGAACAAACTTCGGTACATCAAAACTTATAAACTCATAATAAAACTGTCATCGAAACGTTAAGCGTGCGGACCCTACGGGTTCGAGAACTATGTAGACATGACCCAGAACTATTCTCGGTCAATAACCAATAGCGGGACCTGGATGCCCATATTGGCTCCTACATATTCTACGAAGATCTTTATCGGTCAAACCGCATAACAACATACGTTGTTCCCTTTGTGATCGGTATGTTACTTGCCCGAGATTCGATCGTCGGTATCCAATACCTAGTTCAATCTCGTCACCGGCAAGTCTCTTTACTCGTTCTGTAATGCATTATCCCATAACCAACTCATATTTCACATTGCTTGCAAGGCTTATAATGATGTGCATTACCGAGAGGGCCCAGAGATACCTCTCCGACAATCGGAGTGACAAAACCTAATCTCGAAATACGCCAACTCAACATGTACCTTCGGAGACACCTGTAGTACTCCTTTATAATCACCCTGTTACGTTGTGACGTTTGGTAGTACCCAAAGTGTTCCTCCGCTAAACGGGAGTTGCATAATCTCATAGTTACAGGAACATGTATAAGTCATGAAGAAAGCAATAGCAACATCCTGAACGATCAAGCGCTAAGCTAACAGAATGGGTCAAGTCAATCACATCATTCTCCTAATGATGTGATCCCGTTAATCAAATGACAACTCTTTCGTCCATGGCTAGGAAACATAACCATCTCTGATAAACGAGCTAGTCAAGTAGAGGCATACTAGTGACACTATGTTTGTCTATGTATTCACACATGTATTATGTTTCCGGTTAATACAATTCTAGCATGAATAATAAACATTTATCATGAAATAAGGAAATAAATAATAACTTTATTATTGCCTCTAGGGCATATTTCCTTCAGTCTCCCACTTGCACTAGAGTCAATAATCTAGTTTACATCGCCATGTGATTTAACACCAATATTCATATCTGTATATGATTAACACCCATAGTTCACATCATCATGTGACCAACATCCAAAGGGTTTACTAGAGTCAATAATCTAGTTCACATCGCTATGTGATTAACACCCAAAGAGTAATAAGGTGTGATCATGTTTTGCTCGTGAGAGAAGCTTAGTCAACGGGTCTGTCACATTCAGAGTCGTATGTATTTTCCAAATATTTTATGTCCACAATGTTCTGCACGGAGCTACTCTAGCTAATTGCTCCCACTTTCAATATGTATCCAAGTTGAGACTTAGAGTCATCTGGATCAGTGTAAAAGTTTGCACTGATGTAACTTTTACAAAAAAACTCTTTTATCACCTCCATAATCGAGAAACATCTCCTTAGTCCTTACTAAGGATATTCTTGTCCAATGTCCAGTGATCTACTCCTAGATCACTATTGTACTCCCTTGCCAAATTCTGAGCAAGGTATACAATAGGTCTGGTACATAGCATAGCATACTTTATAGAACCTATGACTGAGGTATAGGGAATGACTTTCATTCTCTTTCTATTTTCTGCTGTTGTCGGGATTTGAGTCTTACTCAATTTCATACCTTTGCAACACAGGCAAGAACTCTTTCTTTGATTGTTCCAGTTTGAACTATTTCAAAATCTTGCCAAGGTATGTACTCATTGAAAATCTTATCAAGCGTCTTGATCTATCTCAATAGATCTTGATGCTCAATATGTAAGTAGCTTTTACTGAGGTCTTTTCTTTTTAAAGAACTCCTTTAAAACACTCCTTTATGCTTTGCAGAAAAGTTCTACATCATTTCTGATCAACATATGTCACTCACATATACTAATCAGAAAGGCTGTAGTGCTCCCACTCACTTTATTGTAAATACAGGCTTCATCGTAAGTCCATATAAAAGTATATGCTTTGATCAACTTATCAAAGCGTATATTCCAACTCCAAGATGCTTGCACTAGTCCATAGATGGATCGCTGGAGCTTGCACATTTTGTTAGCACCTTTAGGATTGACAAAACCTTCTGGTTGCATCATATACAACTCTTCTTTAATAAATCCATTAAGGAATGCAGTTTTGACATCCATTTGCCAGATTTCATAAAATGTGGCAATTGCTAACATGATTCAGACAGACTTAAGCATTGATACGAGTGAGAAAATCTCATCGTATTCAACACCTTGAACTTGTTGAAAACCTTTCGCAACAAGTCGAGCTTGGTGGATAGTAACACTACTATCAGTGTCCATCTTCCTCTTGAAGATCCATTTATTTAACATGGCTTGCTGATCATCGAGCAAGTCAATCAAAGCCCATACTTTGTTCTCATACATGGATCATATCTCAGATTTTATGGCCTCAAGCCATTTCGCGGAATCTGGGCTCATCATCGCTTCCTCATAGTTCGTGGGTTCATCATGGTCTAGTAACATGACTTCCAGAACAGAATTACCGTACCACTCTGGTGCGGACTGTACTTTGGAACACCTACGAGGTTCTGTAGTAACTTGATCTGAAGTTTCATGATCATCATCATTAGATTCCTCACTAATTGGTGTAGGAATCACTAGAACTGATTTCTGTGATGAACTACTTTCCAATTCGGGAGAAGGTACAAATTACCTTATCAAGCTCTACTTTCCTCCCACTCACTTCTTTCGAGAGAAACTCCTTCTCTAGAAAGGATCCATTTTTAGCAACGAATGTTTTGCCTTCAGATCTGTGATAGAAGGATTACCCAATAGTTTCCTTTGGGTATTCTATGAAGACGCACTTCTCCGATTTGGGTTCGAGCTTATCAGGTTAAAAACTTTTTCATATAAGCATCGCAACTCCAAACTTTAAGAAACGATAACTTGGGTTTCTCGCTAAACCACAGTTCATATGTTGTCGTCTCAACCGATTTAGATGGTGCCCTTTTAATGTGAATGCAGCTGTCTCTAATGCATAACCCCAAAATAATATTGGTAAATCAGTAGGAGACATCATAGATCGCACCATATCCAATAAAGTGCGGTTACGACGTTCGGACACACCATAACGTTGTCGTGTTCCAGGTGGCGTGAGCTGTGAAACTATTCCACACTGTTTTAATTGAAGACCAAACTCGTAACTCAAATATTCGTTTCCGCGATCAGATCGCAGAAACTTTATTTTCTTGTTACGATGATTTTCCACTTCACTCTGAAATTCTTTGAACCTTTCAACTATTTCAGACTTATGTTTCATCAAGTAGATATACCAATATCTGCTCAAATCATCTGTGAAGGTCAGAAAATAACGATACCCGCCGCGAGCCTCAACACTCATCGGATCGCATACATCAGTATGTATTATTTCCAATAAGTCAGTTGCTCGCTCCATTGTTCTGGAGAACGGAGTCTTGGTCATCTTGCCCATGAGGCATGGTTCGCAAGCATCAAGTGATTCATAATCAAGTGATTCCAAAATCCCATCAGCATGGAGTTTCTTCGTGCGCTTTACACCAATATGACCTAAATGGCAGTGCCACAAATAAGTTGCACTATCATTATTAACTTTGCATATTTTGGCTTCAATATTATGAATGTGTGTATCACACGATCGAGATCCAACAAACCATTTTCATTGGGTGTATGACCATAGAAGGTTTTATTCATGAAAACAGAACAACAATTATTCTCTAACTTACATGAATAACCGTATTGCAATAAACATGATCAAATCATATTCATGCTCAACACAAACACCAAATAACACTTATTTAGGTTTAACACTAATCCCGAAAGTATAGGGAGTGTGCGATGATGATCATATCAATCTTGGAACTATTTCCAACACTCAAGTCAAGTAGAGGCATACTAGTGACACTATGTTTGTCTATGTATTCACACATGTATTATGTTTCCGGTTAATACAATTCTAGCATGAATAATAAACATTTATCATGAAATAAGGAAATAAATAATAACTTTATTATTGCCTCTAGGGCATATTTCCTTCAGTCTCCCACTTGCACTAGAGTAAATAATCTAGTTTACATCGCCATGTGATTTAACACCAATATTCATATCTGTATATGATTAACACCCATAGTTCACATCATCATGTGACCAACATCCAAAGGGTTTACTAGAGTCAATAATCTAGTTCACATCGCTATGTGATTAACACCCAAAGAGTACTAAGGTGTGATCATGTTTTGCTCGTGAGAGAAGCTTAGTCAACGGGTCTGTCACATTCAGAGTCGTATGTATTTTCCAAATATTTTATGCCCACAATGCTCTGCACGGAGCTACTCTAGCTAATTGCTCCCACTTTCAATATGTATCCAAGTTGAGACTTAGAGTCATCTGGATCAGTGTAAAAGTTTGCACTGATGTAACTTTTACAAAAAAACTCTTTTATCACCTCCATAATCGAGAAACATCTCCTTAGTCCTTACTAAGGATATTCTTGTCCAATGTCCAGTGATCTACTCCTAGATCACTATTGTACTCCCTTGCCAAATTCTGAGCAAGGTATACAATAGGTCTGGTACATAGCATAGCATACTTTATAGAACCTATGACTGAGGTATAGGGAATGACTTTCATTCTCTTTCTATTTTCTGCTGTGGTCGGGATTTGAGTCTTACTCAATTTCATACCTTTGCAACACAGGCAAGAACTCTTTCTTTGACTGTTCCAGTTTGAACTATTTCAAAATCTTGCCAAGGTATGTACTCATTGAAAATCTTATCAAGCGTCTTGATCTATCTCAATAGATCTTGATGCTCAATATGTAAGTAGCTTTTACTGAGGTCTTTTCTTTTTAAAGAACTCCTTTAAAACACTCCTTTATGCTTTGCAGAAAAGTTCTACATCATTTCTGATCAACAATATGTCACTCACATATACTAATCAGAAAGGCTGTAGTGCTCCCACTGACTTTATTGTAAATACAGGCTTCATCGTAAGTCCATATAAAAGTATATGCTTTGATCAACTTATCAAAGCGTATATTCCAACTCCAAGATGCTTGCACTAGTCCATAGATGGATCGCTGGAGCTTGCACATTTTGTTAGCACCTTTAGGATTGACAAAACCTTCTGGTTGCATCATATACAACTCTTCTTTAATAAATCCATTAAGGAATGCAGTTTTGACATCCATTTGCCAGATTTCATAAAATGTGGCAATTGCTAACATGATTCAGACAGACTTAAGCATTGATACGAGTGAGAAAATCTCATCGTATTCAACACCTTGAACTTGTTGAAAACCTTTCGCAACAAGTCGAGCTTGGTGGATAGTAACACTACTATCAGTGTCCATCTTCCTCTTGAAGATCCATTTATTTAACATGGCTTGCTGATCATCGAGGAAGTCAATCAAAGCCCATACTTTGTTCTCATACATGGATCATATCTCAGATTTTATGGCCTCAAGCCATTTCGCGGAATCTGGGCTCATCATCGCTTCCTCATAGTTCGTGGGTTCATCATGGTCTAGTAACATGACTTCCAGAACAGAATTACCGTACCACTCTGGTGCGGACTGTACTTTGGAACACCTACGAGGTTCTGTAGTAACTTGATCTGAAGTTTCATGATCATCATCATTAGCTTCCTCACTAATTGGTGTAGGAATCACTAGAACCGATTTCTGTGATGAACTACTTTCCAATTCGGGAGAAGGTACAAATTACCTTATCAAGCTCTACTTTCCTCCCACTCACTTCTTTCGAGAGAAACTCCTTCTCTAGAAAGGATCCATTTTTAGCAACGAATGTTTTGCCTTCAGATCTGTGATAGAAGGATTACCCAATAGTTTCCTTTGGGTATTCTATGAAGACGCACTTCTCCGATTTGGGTTCGAGCTTATCAGGTTAAAAACTTTTTCATATAAGCATCGCAACTCCAAACTTTAAGAAACGATAACTTGGGTTTCTCGCTAAACCACAGTTCATATGTTGTCGTCTCAACGGATTTAGATGGTGCCCTTTTAATGTGAATGCAGCTGTCTCTAATGCATAACCCCAAAATAATATTGGTAAATCAGTAGGAGACATCATAGATCGCACCATATCCAATAAAGTGCGGTTACGACGTTCGGACACACCATAATGTTGTCGTGTTCCAGGTGGCGTGAGCTGTGAAACTATTCCACACTGTTTTAATTGAAGACCAAACTCGTAACTCAAATATTCGTTTCCGCGATCAGATCGCAGAAACTTTATTTTCTTGTTACGATGATTTTCCACTTCACTCTGAAATTCTTTGAACCTTTCAACTATTTCAGACTTATGTTTCATCAAGTAGATATACCAATATCTGCTCAAATCATCTGTGAAGGTCAGAAAATAACGATACCCGCCGCGAGCCTCAACACTCATCGGATCGCATACATCAGTATGTATTATTTCCAATAAGTCAGTTGCTCGCTCCATTGTTCTGGAGAACTGAGTCTTGGTCATCTTGCCCATGAGGCATGGTTCGCAAGCATCAAGTGATTCATAATCAAGTGATTCCAAAATCCCATCAGCATGGAGTTTCTTCGTGCGCTTTACACCAATATGACCTAAATGGCAGTGCCACAAATAAGTTGCACTATCATTATTAACTTTGCATCTTTTGGCTTCAATATTATGAATGTGTGTATCACACGATCGAGATCCAACAAACCATTTTCATTGGGTGTATGACCATAGAAGGTTTTATTCATGAAAACAGAACAACAATTATTCTCTAACTTACATGAATAACCATATTGCAATAAACATGATCAAATCATATTCATGCTCAACGCAAACACAAAATAACACTTATTTAGGTTTAACACTAATCCCGAAAGTATAGGGAGTGTGCGATGATGATCATATCAATCTTGGAACTATTTCCAACACACATCGTCACTTCACCCTTAACTAGTCTCTGTTTATTCTGCAACTCCCGTTTCGAGTTGCTAATCTTAGCAACTGAACTAGTATCAAATACTGAGGGGTTGCTATAAACACTAGTAATGTACACATCAATAAAATGTATATCAAATATACTTATGTTCACTTTGCCATCCTTCTTATCTGCCAATCACTTGGGGTAGTACCTCTTCCAGTGACCAGTCTCTTTGCAGTAGAAGCACTTAGTCTCAGGTTTAGGACCAGACTTGGGTTTCTTCACTTGAGCAGCAACTTGCTTGCCGTTCTTCTTGAAGTTCCCCTTCTTTTCCCTTTGCCTTTTTCTTGAAACTAGTGATCTTGTTAACCATCAACACTTGATGCTCTTTTCTTGATTTCTACCTTCGCCGATCTCAACATCGCGAAGAGCTCAGGAATAACTTTCGTCATCCCTTGCATATTATAGTTCATCACAAAGTTCTACTAACTTGGTGATGGTGACTAGAGAATTCTGTCAATCACTATCTTATCTGGAAGATTAACTCCCACTTGATTCAAGCGATTGAAGTACCCAGACAATCTGAGCACATGCTCACTAGTTGAGCGATTCTTCTCCATCTTTTAGCTATAGAACTTGTTGGAGACTTCATATCTCTCAACTCGGGTATTTGCTGGAAATATTAACTTCAACTCCTGGAACATCTCATATGGTCCATGACGTTCAAAACGTCTTTGAAGTCCTGATTCTAAGCCGTTAAGCATGGTGCACTAAACTATCAAGTAGTCATCATATTCAGCTAGCCAAACGTTCATAATGTCTGCATCTGCTCCTGCAATAGGTTTGTCACCTAGCGGTGCATCAAGGACATAATTCTTCTGTGCAGCAATGAGGATAAACCTCAGATCACGGATCCAATCCGCATCATTGCTACTAACATCTTTCAACACAGTTTACTCTAGGAACATATCAAAATAAACATATGAAAGAAACAACGCGAGCTATTGATCAACATAATTTGCAAAATACTACCAGGACTAAGTTCATGATAAATTTAAGTTCAATTAATCATATTACTTAAGAACTCCCACTTAGACAGACATCTCTCTAGTCATCTAAGTGATCACGTGATCGAAATCAACTAAACCATAACCGATCATCACGTGAGATGGAGTAGTTTTCAATGGTGAACATCACTATGTCGATCATATCTACTATATGATTCACGCTCGACCTTTCGGTCTCCGTGTTCTGAGGCCATATCTGCATATGCTAGGCTCGTCAAGTTTAACCTGAGTATTCCGTGTGTGCAAAACTGGCTTGCACCCGTTGTAGATGGACGTAGAGCTTATCACACCCGATCATCACGTGGTGTCTGGGCACGACGAACTTTGGCAACGGTGCATACTCAGGGAGAACACTTCTTGATAATTAGTGAGAGATCATCTTAAAATGCTACCGTCAAACAAAACATAATAAGATGTATAACGGATAAACATCATATGCAATCAAAATATGTGACATGATATGGCCATGATCATCTTGCGCCTTTGATCTCCATCTCCAAAGTACTGTCATGATCTCTATCGTCACCGGCACGACACCATGATCTTCATCATCTTGATCTATATCAATGTGTCATCACATGGTCGTCTCTCCAACTATTGCCCTTGCAACTATTGCTATCGCATAGCGATAAAGTAAAGCAATTATTTGGCACTTGCATCTTATGCAACAAAGAGACAACCATAGAGATTCTGCCAGTCGCCGATAACTTCAACAAAACATGATCATCTCATACAACAACTTATATCTCATCACGTTTTGACCATATCACATCACAACATGCCCTGCAAAAACAAGTTAGACGCCCTCTACTTTGTTGTTGCAAGTTTTACGTGGCTGCTACGGGCTTAAGCAAGAACCAATCTCACCTACGCATCAAAACCACAACGATAGTTTGTCAAATAGACTCCGTTTTAACCTTCGCAAGGACCGAGTGTAGCCACACTCGTTTCAACTAAAGTTGGAGAAACTGACACCCGCCAGCCACCTGTGTGCAAAGCACGTCGGTAGAACCAGTCTCGCGTAAGCGTACGCGTAATATCGGTCTGGGCCGCTTCATCCAATAATACCGCCGAACCAAAGTATGACATGCTGGTAGGCAGTATGACTTATATTGTCCACAACTCACTTGTGTTCTACTCGTGCATATAACATCAAAACATAAAAAACCTAGGCTCTGATACCACTGTTGGGGAACGCAGTAATTTCAAAAAATTTCCTACACACACGTAAGATCATGGTGATGATATAGCAACGAGAGGGGAGAGTGTTCGTCCACGTACCCTCGTAGACCGTAAGCGGAAGCGTTAGAACAACGCGGTTGATGTAGTCGTACGTCTTCACGATCCGACCGATCCAAGCACCGAACGTACGGAGCCTCCGAGTTCAGCACACGTTCAGCTCGATGACGTCCCTCGAACTCCGATCCAGCCAAGTGTCGAGGGAGAGTTTCGTCAACACGACAGCATGATGACGATCTTGATGTACTATCGGCGCAGGGCTTCGCCTAAGCTTCGCGACGATATGACCGAGGTGGAATATGGTGGAAGGGGCACCGCACACGGCTAAGGAACGATCGGTAGATCAACTTGTGTGTCTATGGGGTGCCCCCTGCCCCCGTATACAAAGGAGGGAGGGGGAGGCCGGCCGGCCCATTTGGGCGCGCCAAGGGAGGAGGAATCCTCCTCCTAGTAGGAGTAGGATTCCTCCTTTCCTACTCCTACTAGGAGGGGGAAGGAAGGGGAGAGAGGGGGAAGGAAAGGGGGGCGCCGCCCCCCCCCCTCCTAGTCCAATTCGGACCAGAGGGAGAGGGGGCGCGCGGCCCACCCTAGCCGCCCCTCTCTCTTCCCACCTAGGCCCATGTGGCCCATTAACTCTCCCGGGGGGTTCCGGTAACCCCCCCCGGCACTCCGGTTTTCTCCGAAAACTCCCGGAACCTTTCCGGTGTCCGTATATAGTCGTCCAATATATCAATCTTTATGTCTCGACCATTCCGAGACTCCTCGTCATGTCCGTGATCACATCCGGGACTCCGAACAAACTTCGGTACATCAAAACTTATAAACTCGTAATAAAACTGTCATCGAAACGTTAAGCGTGCGGACCCTACGGGTTCAAGAACTATGTAGACATGACCCAGAACTATTCTCGGTCAATAACCAATAGCGGGACCTGGATGCCCATATTGGCTCCTACATATTCTACGAAGATCTTTATCGGTCAAACCACATAACAACATACGTTGTTCCCTTTGTCATCGGTATGTTACTTGCTCGAGATTCGATCGTCGGTATCCAATACCTAGTTCAATCTCGTCACCGGCAAGTCTCTTCACTCGTTCTGTAATGCATCATCCCGTAACCAACTCATTGGTCACATTGCTTGCAAGGCTTATAATGATGTGCATTACCGAGAGGGCCCAGAGATACCTCTCCGACAATCGGAGTGACAAAACCTAATCTCGAAATACGCCAACTCAACATGTACCTTCGGAGACACCTGTAGTACTCCTTTATAATCACCCAGTTACGTTGTGACGTTTGGTAGTACCCAAAGTGTTCCTCCGGTAAACGGGAGTTGCATAATCTCATAGTTACAGGAACATGTATAAGTCATGAAGAAAGCAATAGCAAGATACTAAACGATCAAGCGCTAAGCTAACGGAATGGGTCAAGTCAATCACATCATTCTCCTAATGATGTGATCCCATTAATCAAATGACAACACTTTTGTCCATGGCTAGGAAACATAACCATCTCTGATAAACGAGCTAGTCAAGTAGAGGCATACTAGTGACACTATGTTTGTCTATGTATTCACACATGTATTATGTTTCCGGTTAATACAATTCTAGCATGAATAATAAATATTTATCATGAAATAAGGAAATAAATAATAACTTTATTATTGCCTCTAGGGCATATTTCCTTCACGGACAACTTTCGCCGCGTCGCGGGCGAAACGTTCACTAGGAACACCGTCTTAGAGCATCTACAGTCAGGTGCCCCAAACCGGCCTCAAACGTCAGGGCGGCCCGTCTGGTCACTGACCAGTCATGATTTTTTGACCCAAACGGCCGCCTCAAACGGGTCTCAAACACCTGAGCTGATCGGCACCCCTCATATCCAGCCCAAATATGGGGTGGATATGGGGGCGTTCGGGCGCGTCCGCCATGCTAGCCCGACTCACCCCGACCCCCAAATATCCCTACATTCGGAAAACCCTGGACACCTGTCAATCCGAAATCCACCTCAGTCCCATCTATGTCCACTCCACTTCCGATCCCATCCCTCCGATCCGACGGCCGGCGTCGGAACCAGCGGCAGATCCGGTTCAGAATCCAACGGGTCAAACATCAACGTTGAGGAGGTGGCCCTCCACATTGAATTACGGAGGTCGCTGCTCGAGCAAGGCTACCCCATCAGTGGTGGATCTTCTTCCTCTGGGTCCGTCGCCCATTGACGTAGCACCCATGACATCGCCGGTCCTTCCGGCATGCCGCGCAGCACCAGCATCTCAAACCCGCTCCACTCTGGCAGCTCCCCCTTCGCCAGGTACGCCATGCACCTCCACCATCCTCTGGTTCGACAGTGTGCCCACGCTGGGTCCGACGTGCACGCGGATACCCTAGTCCGGCGCGAGCGGCAGCGGACGAGGGAGAGGGGGGAGGCCATGTCAGTCCGTCGTTCGCCCTCGAGCGTGCCGGTGGATCCCAAGGCCACACTCCTTGCATCGGTCCTCCGCCGCTCTCTGACGACGGTGGAGACGGATGCGCGCGGTAGAATGCCACAACGCTCCAACTCGCCATCGAGATGTCGGAGTGCGGGGCGACCAAGGAGGCGACAACGAAGGCGAAGGCGGCCCGCCATGCGAAGGAGCAGGATCGCCTACTCCGCAGGCTGTCGGGCATGAGTTGCAGCTCCGAATCGGACCTGACGGACGGCTCCACCTCCAGCTCCAACAATGATGCGCCTCCGCATGCCAACGCCTACACAGAGGAGGGGCACAGCCGCGCCGACGACAGGAAGGGGAAGGGGCCGGCGAGGAAATGGTGATTTCCTCCACCCTTCTCCGCTTATATTTTAGCTATGTTTTAATTTCGTAGTATGGACTTGCTGTTGAACTCTGATGAACTATGTTTCTTTTGTCCGGCGATGCCAAGTTGATCCGATGAACTGCGTGTTGTTGATTGTGTTACGTAGCATTGCATGGTTTGTATAGTTTTGAGGGCTCGGATATGAGGGACTTGGGTGTGGAAGCCACCAAATGAGGCGTGTCCGGTAAGTGTCCGCGGACGCCCCCGGACACGCCCGCGGGCGTTTGAGGGCCTGAATTTGCAACCTGCGGCTGTAGATGCTCTTACATGACGCATCATTTTACGTGACGCTGCAAAAACTACATCTCAAGTTTAATTAACCATCTGTTGAAACAAGAATCCCTACAAATTCAATTTTTGCGGTCCGTTTCCGGGTACAACTCAGCATCCCTCTTATAAAGAAAAGGAGAAGGCGAGACATGATTTTCAGCACCCTACACCCTCCATGAACAGTAAATTGAAAACAAATTAAAATAAATTTTAAAAAATCTGAAACTTCTCAAACTTGATCAAACTTTTGATGATATTGCAATTTTTTAGCTAAAAATAACATCCGAGGAGTCCTCACCTAAAAAAACCAAAATTATTATTCAAAGTTTATGTACATTTTTTAGCAGTGATTTTGTTTTTTTGGTGAGGGCTCCACGAAGGTTATTTCTTGCTGAAACTTTGCAACAACATCAAATATTTGATCATCTTTGATCCCTGAAAGTTTCATAGTTTTTTGATTTTTTTTAATTCTTTACTAATTTACTGTTCATGAGGGCGTAGGGGCACCCGGGAGCTGTTACCAACAAGCAAAAACTATGGAGTCCGCCTTCGTTACGTGACGGGGGCGGCCTGCGTACTCCCCTTAAAACCCGACGGGGACGGATCCCTAATTTCCAACATATTACAGGAATACAGGTTCGCTCGCCGCCGATCGCCTACAGCTGCCGGTGGGTCCCCAGTGGATCGATGTCAATCATGGCCAACGACGGGCCATCCGATTGCCACATATCCCCCACAAGAAACAGCCACCGCTTCCTTTTCCGGGTAAGGCTCGTGCCGGCCGAGGATGGTCCTATGCGGGCTGCGATCTTCGTTGGTGGATGCCAATGCGTTGCCTTCTCCAAAGCAAGCGGCATCATCCTAACGCTCAGTGTGTCGGCTAAGTACCCCGTCATAGACGAAAGCCCTCCCAGCATGTCTACGCACATGGTTTTACTCGACAAGACCGGCTCACCGGCACCCTCCGTGGGGACAGCGGGATTCAACAGCGCGCCTCACCCCGTGTCGATGGAAGAAGGAGCTGGTTACATCCTGATGGTAGAGCGGGATGATCTCAAGGCCAACTGTGTGGTGGACGACAACTTCGTGGTGCTGTGCTCCATTGACATCTGCTGGGAAAGAAACTGGCTGACACCTCCAGCTCCTCCTCCTCCCGGTCTGGGTCATGATCGGGCCATGATGTTTGGTAAACAAGACCTCACCGATGTTTTCCTTTGACGTCGGCGGGGAGAGCTTCAATGCACATCGCTTGGTGCTCGCGGCCCGATCGCCCGTCTTTAGAGCGGAACTCTATGGCCCGATGGCTGAAAGCAAGATGACGTCCATCATCATCCAAGACATGGAGGCCTCCACCTTCGCATCTTTGCTCCACTACATGTATCATAGTTCGCTACACGATGCTGACACAAAGGATGTTCCTTCCGCCATGGCACACTACCAGCATCTACCTGTAGGCTGTAGCTGCTGATAGGTACGGGGTGGAGGGGCTGAAGATGATCTGTGAGGACAAGCTATGCGGCAATGGTATCACCATAAACAGTGTGGTCTCAATGTTGGAGCTCGCGGAGGGCCACGTCTGCCCCAAACTCAAAGCTCGGTGTTTTGATTTCCTCGCCGATGGTGATAATTTCAAGATGGTCGCGACATCTGGTGAGTACCACCGTTTGATGCAGAGTTTCCCGACCCCCTCTTGGTCGAAGCGCGGGAGAGGTTCAAGATTGCACGTGAAAACTGACCATCATGAAACCTCCTTCTCCGAAGAAGACTAGAGTAAACTAGAGTATGGCTGAATAACGATTGCGGTGATACATAAATGTTGGTAATTACAAGCCTGTTACACTGGCATGCCTTTCATCGGCTATAATGTAATTAGTACTCCCTCTGTAAGCTAATATAAGATCTTTTAGATCACTAGTGAGTGATCTAAAAGATCTTATATTAAGTTTATAGAGGTAGTTGCTGAAGAATTATACACCTTGCCTAGCTATCTTGGTTTGAACTTCTTGTTGAATTTTAGTAATGTTTTTGTATTTTTTTTTCAACTACAACGACAAGTTTGAATGAAATCATAGGCTCTATGATGCCACAATTGTGTTACATTCCCACTGGCGAAGCTACAGTTAAAATGTTGGGCGGGCCAGACGGGCTCCTTTGTATATTGGTCCAGGGCTGGGCGGGCCATGGCATTGTTTTGCCTGTGTGTAGCTCTGCCACTGTACATTCCCTTCTTTTTTTGCTCTTGCATGTTTATATCTAGCCTTTGGTTAGTCACTCTTTCTCATAATCTTGAGAATCTTATATGTATTCTTTTGAGCGCTGGCAGAAAGTTGAGAGAAACTTTATGTGGATTCGAACTGTACGTATCTGATTGCACAATTAGATTACATAACTGTATTAACTAGAACATGTTGGAATAATTTGCTATGCTTGTAGTACAAAGGATAATAACTAAAGTACATACATTCGATTTCATCAACCCTTCATGGTGATTTTTTTTCTTTGAGAATTGGTCGTGGTTATTTATGTTCTATTGCCTCCAAGACTTCTATCATTCTTGCTTAAGGTTTAAGATTTTGATTGAATACCCATACGATAGCAGAACCAAGCTGGAATTGTTTGCTTGCTTTCAGAACATACGATAGCGAAGCTATACAATATTCTGTTCTCTATGCAGTCAGCAAATTGTTGCTGTTTTCTGTCATTTTGGATAAAAATTCAGTACAACTAACATCAAGCTATCGAGTCATACCAATATCTTACTATGATATCCCACGTTTCTCAGGTCTTTGTTAAAATATGCCAGTGTTCGAAAAAATTATCATACCATTCAGCAACTGCTTGTCTACGCCATGATGGACTGAATTGAGTGCTAACAGGCGCAAACAACTTCCCTAGATTATAGAAAACTCGTTCTCGTTGAATAAGATTTCACCCAAGAAACAGGGGTGCAGGGTGGGGACGGGTACATCAATGACGGCTTCATGACGGGGAGGGACACCGGCAGCGCACCCGCTATCATAGCCACCGTCGCTGGCTAAGGGTTTCCCTAGGACCCGAGAACCCCAGCCCTCCTCAAAACACCTTCCGGAACCGGCGAGCAGGCATACATAAACATCAATGCAGTGCATAGATCTGGTGTGAAGGATGAGAGAAACATGTCGAGAGGCGACTCTCCTCCAAGTTGACGTCTAGCCGACCGAGAGCCATGGCATCACACCTCCATCCACCGGCTCCTCGTTTCCCGCAGAAACCAAGTAGGCCGGACGAAGCACCCACAGCAAGCCCGTGCCGTGGGGACCAAGCTGCCATAACTGTTAAAAAGGATAGAGAGGGATTGGTGGAATCGATGATTATTGCTTGAGGCTCGTGGACATATATATAGGAGTACATGGTCAACTTAGAGTACGAGACAAGCCAGAACAAATCCTAGTCATTCTCGTATTTCCTAATTAATCATAATACTCAACATCCCCCCGCAGTCACAACTGTAGCGACGCAGACGGTGAGACTGCAGAAGAATTTGAAGGCAAGCTGACGGACACCACCCCATAGTCGTAACGGTCGATGCATCGGGGAAGTCGTGGCTAGAGTGAAAACCGACAAGGTTGCTCAAGCTAGGCGGTAGCCCTTTGTGCCGTTGTCGAAGTAACCAAGAGCATAGAATGCCATAATCGATGTCGATCGTGGTAGCTGGTGTCGAGGAAGTCGCCGTGAAGCTGCGAGCGCAAGGAGGCGCCGAGTTAGTCATGGGCGCAGTGGTGTCGAAGTAGTGGTGCGCCAGAAAGATGTTGTTAACGAGGCGTTGCGCCGAGTTTGCCAAACCCGGGGACACATCGTAGATGATGTCACACGTCGGTGTTGCCAACACCGGGCGTGCGTAGATAGACGAAGATGAAGTTGACGAAGCACCGCACTAGGTTTGCCAGGCCCGGGGACACATCGTGGACAAAGGCACGCATTGGTGTTGCCAGCACCGGGAAAGCGTAGACGAGGGACCTGCACGAACTTTACGCCATGTCGAGGAGTTGGAGGGCCAGCAGAGAAGGAGACTCAATGACGGTTCTGGCGCCAACCGCGTGAGACCGATGTCACCAACGGTAGTCGGAGTAGATGAAGTGGTCGAGGTAGACGACGGCGATGCTGGCGACGGCTGGTGCTAGACAAAGACGAAGGAGGTGGACGGTGGCGGCGGCTATGGGGGTAGCAGCGGCGGTGGCCTGACGGCGACAGTGGCGGCTTGGTTAGGAGCGGCGACGACGACGGAGTAGAGGCGCGGGGGTCGACGGCGGTGGCGGTCGACGCAAACTGATTTTAGATCGAAAAACCAAAAAGTAAACGACGATCAAAGCAGTCGGCGAGAGAGAGAAACCCAAATCAAAGGATGGGGAGAAGACTCTCTAAGGCAGCCGGTCAACACGACTAGCGGACAAACCCTAGGTACAGGCGGCATGGCACACGACGGCTGTCAGGGATGCCGACCATCCCGACGGCGGCGTGCGGTGCGGAAGTGGCGGGCGGCCGCTAAGGTTGGATAGGCTGATACCATGTTAGAAGGGATAGAGAGGGATTGGTGGAATCGATGATTATTGCTTGAGCCTTGTGGGCCTATATATAGGAGTACATGGTTAATTTGAAGTACAAGGCAAGCCGGAACAAATCATAGTCTATCTTGCACTCCCTCCGTAAAGAAATATAACATTCCTACCGTTACAACAATAACAATGCAGATAATGAGACTGAAGAAGAATCCGAAAGAAAGCCCGCCCGCCCGGGCTTCCTGTCTACCCCACAACAAACGGTTGAAGAACGAAAGCTATACCACCTTCACCATTGGGAGCCCCAACAGCGGGCAGCCATCACCCTGCGGATGTCCTTGATGACAAGCGAGGATCCGCAAACACCGAGGCAGCCGTGCTTATGGGAGCCGAAGAACACCCACCCCAACCCGGGAAGGAACCGCCGTGCCCCGCGGCATTATCCAGGCCTTACCTCCCCGTACTAGAGCCGCCATGCCTGGACGCATGAGATTTTGCCGCAGGGGAAGCCACCACGAGTGTTCCTGACTCTTGGATCTGGATCTCAGACTTTCCGCACTCCCCGCCGCCGGACATGAGTGGTCGCTCAACCACAGAAGGGCCACGCGCGAAATGCCACCTCGCCGCCGCCGTTCTCTTGAAGCACATCTTTTCGGCAACCACTCTGGCGGCAGCGAGGATCTGAGATGGGGAGGGGAGTGCTGGCGGTGGGCGCAGGGGTGGTCACCTCTTATGTCGTCCCGTACAAAACGATGCAGGGGCAGGGGTAGGGTGCTTTGTTCACAGCTCTCGTCTTCAACTTATCTTACTCTAGGCCCCTAAAAAGGACCTATTTTTTTCGAAAAGGGGGGACTCCCCGGCCTCTGCATCAGAACGATGCATACGGCCATATTTATTAAATATTAAATAAGTCTCAACAAGGTCTTAACGTCTGCAAACATAAGCAACAACGAGCTCACACAGAGCCTCAACAGCAGAACAAAAAGCCCAAAAGCCACAACCGGCTGGCAGAATAAAAGATAGGTAAACTAGTTGCCTATCCTATTACATGACCGTCATCCAAACCGGTTGAAGATATCCCGCGCGACCATCTCCCACCGGACAGATCCAGTAACCAAACGCTCCCTGGCCTCCGTCGGAGTGAGTAAGGACCATATATGGATCAGTGCAGTAGCCCGGAATAAAACCTGCAAAAAATGAATAGTTGTTGTTCTGTTAAACGCTAAATCATTTCTGCAATTCCAAACTGCCCATAACAACGCACATACTCCTACACGAATGTGTCTAGCTGTTTTGGACTCTATCCCAGCAAGCCACGCCCCAAATAACGTGTTGACCTAAGTCGGAGGAGTAATGTTAAAGGCAATTTGCACGGAGCGCCACAGCCCTCGTGCCAACAGATAGTCAAAAAATAGATGGTTGATAGTCTCATCCCGATCACAGAAACTACACCTAGTAGAACCTGTCCAGTTTCGCTTAACTAGATTGTCCTTTGTTAAAATTACTTGTTTATGCACGAACCACATAAACACTTTAATCTTCAAAGGGACCTTAACTTTCCAAACCTCTTTGGAACTAGGAATCACAGTAGAGTTGATGATATCAATATACATCGATTTAACTGTGAACTTCCCAGATCTAGTAAGCTTCCAGCATAACTGATCGGGCTGAGGAGTTAACTGAACCTCCATCAGTCTACGGACTAAGTGAAGCCAAGCTTCCCATCGATCACCCACAAGCACCCTCCTGAAGTGAATGTTGAGTGGAATAGACTGCATAACTGTGGCAACAAGAGCCTCACGACGCTGAACAATACGATATAGGGACGGATACTGGGTCGCCAATGGCGTGTCGCCAAGCCACGTATCCTCCCAGAATCATGTGTTATTACCATTACCGACAATATACCTCGTTCTGTTAAAGAAAGCAGCTTTGATTCTCATGAGCCCCTTCCAGAACGGTGAATCCGTTGGTCTCAGAGTGACCTGGGATAGGGTCTTGGACTGCAGATATTTACTATGTAACATCTGCGCCCACGTTGCCTCCGTCTCAGAAGACAACTTAAACAGCCACTTACTGAGAAGACATCTGTTCTTGACTTCAAGATTTTCAATACCAAGGCCCCCTGGTCCTTTGGTCGACAGATAATATCCCATTTGGCCAATCTGCACTTCCTCTTAAGCTCATCACTCTGCCAAAATGTCACGCCCAATATGTGACCCTATCCAAAAGGAACTCGAAGGTCCCACCAAGGATAGACCCGCATATTGAAACGCTTTTGCAAGGTGGATATCATTACATCAACATTACATAATAGATGGGGATACTTACAAAAGGCATGCAATGCCACACGAATACAACATCATATTACATAAGAGCACCATCCGACTACGTATGAAACACAAACAGAAACTCAAACGACATCCACCCTGCTAGCCTAGGCTGCCGACCTGGAACCTATCCCCTGATCGAAGAAGAAGCAGAAGAAGAACTCCAAAATAAGCAAACATCGCTCTCGCGTCATGATCATCGCATAACCTGTACCTGCAACTGTTGTTGTAGTAATCTGTGAGCCACGAGGACTCAGCAATCCCATTACCATGGGTATCAAGACTAGCAAAGCTTAATGGGAAAGGAAGGGGTAAAGTGGTGAGGTTGCAGCAGCGACTAAGCATATATGGTGGCTAACATAGGCAAATGAGAGCGAGAAGAGAAACAAAGGAACGGTCGTGAATATAGCAATGATCAAGAGGTGATCCTGAACACCTACTTACGTCAAACATAACCCAGAAACCGTGTTCACTTCCCGGACTCCGCCGAGAAGAGACCATCACGGCTACACACGCGGTCGATGCGTTTTAATTCGGATCTGGTGTCAAGTTATCTACAACCGGACATTAACAAATTCCCATCTGCCACATAACCGTGGGCACGGCTCTCGAAAGTTTATACCCTACAGGGGTGTCCCAACTTAGCCCATGATAAGCTCTCGCGATCAATGAAGGATATTCCTTCTCCCAGGAAGACCCAATCAGTCTCGGAATCCCGGTTTACAAGACATTTCGACAATGGTAAAACAAGACCAGCAAAGCCGCCCGATGCGCCGACATCCCGATAGGAGCTGCACATATCTCGTTCTTAGGGCAACACCGGATAAGTCAAGCTACGAGTAAAACCAGAGTTCGAGTTTCCCCGAGGTGGCCCCGCAGATTGCTCGGTTCGGACCAACACTTAGACAAGCACTGGCCCGGGGGGGATAAAATAAAGATGACCCTTGGGTTAATTACTCCCAAGGGAAAGGTAGGTGGTGGTGAGGCAAATGGTAAAACCAAGGTTGGGCCTTGCTGGAGGAGTTTTATTCAAAGAGAACTGTCAGGGGGGTCCCATAAATCACCCGACCGCGTAAGGAACGCAAAAATCCGGGAACATAACACCGGTATGAAGGAAACTAGGGCGGCAAGAGTGGAACAAAACACCAGGCAAAAGGCCGAGCCTTCCACCCTCTACCAAGTATATAGATGCATTAATAATATAAGAGATATTGTGATATCCCAATGAAAACCATGTCCACCATGGAGAAATCTTCAACTTCACCTGCAACTAGCAACGCTATAAGAGGGGCTGAGCAAAGCGGTAACATAGCCAAACAACGGTTTGCTAGGAAGGGTGTCAAAGGTTAGAGGTTCATGGAAATTTGGGGAGGCTTGAAGAGCAAAAGATAGGTAGCGCAGCAAAGCGATAGAACGAAGCAACTAGCATAGCAATGATAGTAGTGAGATCCAGAGTAGCGGTAATCTTGCCTGAAATCCCGCAAGTAAGAAGAACAAGTCCATGAAGAAGATGAAGCCACGAAGACGAACCAAGCGTAGACGAACGAATCCTCACGATCGCAACGAAACGGGAGCTATCGAGAAGAAGCACACAACATGGTAAACACACCACACATAGACAAGACATGATGCACAACAAGCATGATGCATGACAAGACTACATGAAGCTACTCATGGCAAGAGATGATGCAAACAAGAACAACACATCAAGGCAAGTTTAAATGAGGCCGGGAACAACATATAACAATTCCGGTAAGTCCTCATATGCATATTTTGAAATTGGTCCAGAACTGAATAAACATTAAGTTGAAGTTGTTAAACAGCAAGTTAAAGAGCACCAAGAGGATCTACACGAAATTCTAGTCAAGTTACATATAAAGTTCATTTAATTCGAAGCTACGGCCTAGAAGATATGAGCAAAACAAGTTAAACATGGCATTGATGCAAAATGCATACAAACATCAAGCAAACACCTCAAAACAAAGATGCAACATGATCATATGAAGCTACATGCAAAACCAAGCAAGTTTCATATAGATCACACTCAAAACGGAGCAATGGTTCAACACATGCACTCTATACAAGTCATAACAACAATCTGTCCATAACAGCAACTAGGCATCTTGCAAGCATCAAAACAATATGCTACAGCACCCCAACATAATAACAGAAGGCATGGGCATGAAGTACAGGTAAAGCATAACAAAACATGAACACTGAGCTATCTCCAGAAACAACTAGAACATGCTCAAAAGGACATGGTAAGATTCCAAATAATAACAGTTTCAGACTTAGCAGAAATAACATCAGGTTGCAATGTTTAGAGCAAGCAAACAACATGTTACAGGAACTTATCATGGCAAACAAAGGCATGACATGAATCTACTAATTTCATAGAACAAAAGTCCCTTACTGATCATGAGCCAAAAAGGCACAGAAAATATGATGGCACCCATGTAAACATGGCAAGTTATATTACAGATTCATACATGGCAGGAACAACAATAAGTAGGCATGTTGGTGAGCTTGAACCACTCACCATAGAGCAATACATGGCATGGCAAGGCAACCCACAGTAAGAAGGCATCTTTTATGAATTTATACATGGCAAGAGAAAGGTCATAGGCTGCATGGATCACTAGAAAAGCATATGGCCAAAACTGAACTTCGTGTTAACAGGTTGACAACAACATTATTTAGCAACTTTGGAGTAAGATTACAACAAGCTACAGTAGTCTATAAATGCAACTAGGGGCATGAGTGGATAGAGCAAGACATGTATAACAAAACATCCTTAGTGAACATCTCCAGAATAATGCACGAAATGACATGTAGCAGCAGGTTAACATAGCAACAAAATATAACAGAATCTGTCAGGAAAACAGCAACAGCAAGTACCCTACTTAGCAAGCTTGATGCACTCAACACATAACTCAAAAAAATACATGGATGACACCCCTGGAAAGATGGCATATCATAGATCAAAATACATGTAGGGCTCATGCTCATAGGATGCACACATCAAACATGGCAAAAATGACAAAAGAGCATGTTATAACAGTTTCAGCAGATTAACATTAACATGCACTCTTCCAACAGCATTTCGGGCATCAAGATGAACTCAAATGAAAATGATGCAACATAATGAAATGAAGTACTCGTCGAGACGAACAATTTGACATATTACACACATGAAATGGTGCTACGGATGCAGAGATACGACATGATGAACAAGGCATAATAATGTAAATAATCTGGGACTTGGTGAAAATGGGGGCAACCTCGGATTCGCACGGAAATCGATGCAGGACGGATCTCGCCGGAAGAACTCGCCGGAGAGCGGCCGGAGGCGAGGATGAGGCCGGAGGAGGACGGGAAGAGGGCCGGGGAGGCGCGGCGGAGGCGGATCCGGCCCTCTGGCCACCGGATCTGGCCGGAGCGAGACCGGACGGCGGCGAGGGCGCGAGGTCGACGAGGCGGCGAGCTTGGACGGCGCCGGCGGGCGGAGGGGAGCGGGGCGCGCGGGGGCGGCGAGCGGGGCGCTCGGGGCCGGCGGCGGGAGCCGGGCGGCGGGAGCCGGGCGGCGGGGCCGGGCACCGGGAGGCGACACGCGGCGGCGCCGGGACGGAGCGGCGGCGGCGCGCCGGCGGGCGGGGACGCGGCGATCGTCGGCGGGAGGCGGCACGGCGGCGGGGCGCGGACTGGCGGCGGCGGCAGCCGAGCCGGGCGACGGCGGCGCGAGGGCCCGCGCGGGCCCGCGATGGGCTCCGCGGGCCGGCGGTGGAGGGTGGCGGCGGCGCGCCACGTGGCGAGCTCGGATTGGACGCGGGCGGCAGGGCGGACGTGTCCGGTCCGGTCCGGACATGTCCGGCGCGGCGCGGAGGAGAAAATTAGGGTTTTGAGGGGGCTTTGATCCGCGAAAATGGAAGGGGAGGGCCTTTATATAGGTAGAGGGAGCTAGGAGAGTTCAAATGAGGAGCGGTTTGCGGCCACGCGATCGTGATCGAATGACCGAGAGCATGGAGGGGAGTTAGATGGGTTTTGGGCCACTTTAGAAGGGGTGTTGGGCTGCAACAAAATAGGGCTTTTACGCTTACCCGGTTAACCGTTGGAGTACCAAACAACCTCCAAATGGCACGAAACTTGACAGGCGGTCTACCGGTGCTATACCAAGGCCGCTTGGCAAACCTCGGGCCATTCCGAGAAAGTTTAACACCCACTCACGAAGAGAGGCGAGAAGGGGACGCCGAATGACATAGGAGTGCCGGATTGCAAAACGGACAACGGGGAAAATGCTCGGATGCATGAGATGAACACGTATGCAAAATGAAATGCACATGATGACATGATAAAATGCGACACGCAAGCAAATGACATGGCAACGACGGCAAATAACTGGAAGACACATGGCGCAACGAATCCGGGGCGTTACAACACTCCTCCACTAACAAGAGATCTCGCCCCGAGATCTTAGGACCGAGACGGAAGGGAAAAAGGGATGAGGTGAAACAAGAACTCAAGAGAGGATGCAAAGAATTGCGAGCACCCGAGAAGAAGAGAGGAACGACGAGACCGACGAGAATCGAAAACTCAAGGAACCAGATAGACTATGAAACCACTCTGGTTAGAACGAGATAAGAAACGAATAAGACTGAAAGGATTTAGGCAGCACTCCGGCTGAAACATGGAGGAATAGAACACAAGCTTGAGAGGATGTAATGATACTTGATGGAGAAATGACACCAAACCTCCTGAAAGGATTGAAATAGTGGAATGAAAAGAACGGAGAAGAAAATGACAACTTGTGCCACAAATGAAATAGAGAGCATCCTTAGAAGGAGGAATTGAACGGAGTTGTTGACAAAAATCAACAACGAAAAGAATAAGCTTGTTGTGGACTTATGAAAAACATCTCAAAATTACGAGGTGATCTCCGACCACAAGCGGAAAAATTGAATGGCTGAGAAGAACGAAGAAATGCAAAACTCCACTTCAAAAGGATATGGAGAATTAATTGCACTTTGATATGCAAGAAGAAAGATACTAGAATTTGTCCAACAAAAAGTTGATGAACTCTTGAAGAATGAATTAAATCATGAAGAACCACCATGAAGAACTCCGGTGACAAAAGGATGGTGAGATAGAATGAGGGATGAAAGAATAAGATGAGCCTTGCGATGATTAGATGGAGGTTCCGACGAGATGGCCGAGGAAATTTGAACTCCAGAAAAGAAAAGATGAAAACACTTGAAACTAGAATTTAATCCTCACGAACAAACTCTGAAGGAAGGGATCACTCACTTGGATGAAATAAGAATAAGATTTATTGTATGCTTATCCTTCATCAAATTAAATTGATGACAATCAATGGATTTTACATACTACTTATTCTTCTTGAAAAGGATTAAGAAGTGACATAACGCAAACTTGAGAAGGTCTTCATGAACCACCGGTAAGATTGAAAAGAACGAATGGATTAATATGATAAACAAGGAAAATTATCTTGAGCGAACCACCGTAAGAATACAAAATGACTGATGAAAGATAATGAATCACCAGGAAGAATTAGAAGATCAAATATGCTAGAGAGGATTTAGATGCAAAAGAACGAAGAGATCATGAGCTGATTAAAGAACACTTGAACGAAGCACCATGATAAATAGAGAACGATAACTGGAATCATGGCCTCCGGTGAAAAGAAATGGAAAAACAACTCCTGACATACTCCGGATGGTTAAGAAAGAATATCTGACAAATGGAATAATTCGAGAGGACAACATGAAGCTAGAACCACGAATCTTCGGGAGAACGGATAAGATTTAGAGGAAAACTCTTCTTCTTTGGTCTCCAAATGGCGACGGAAAACAACACCAAAATTACTGAGATACTCCGGGAGAATGAAGAGAGAAGAGGTTGAGCCAACAATGAAAAGAATTTGAATGAGATCTTGGAGAAGGCAAGCGACTGATGGGATCCATTCTTACGTCAAACTTGAAAAGAAATGAGAAATAACTCCGGGGGAATCAGAAGAGTCAGGTAAGATCCAGGGAAAAGACCTGTGGGTTAGGGCCCACTAAAGAGAAAAACACCGTTGGAAAGGGGTATTGAAAAAGTAGATGATGCACCGAAATGATTGAAATATTTGAATGAGGTGACACCCTCGAATTAATTGGAACACAGACGAATCTCCTGTGATGTCTTCCGAACTCCGGAATGATTGAATGGCGAGAGGCAAACAAGCAAGGAGAACAATTGATCCAAGTAAAAGAATGTGAACAACCCGAAAAACTTGAATAGAATCCATCTGAGAAGAAAAAGAGTTGAAGAATGACAAACGAGACGAGAAATCACTGGTTGAAATAATTTACGAAAGACTGAAGAGGCTTCGCACGAATGAAATTGATGCTCGAAAGAGACTCAGGCTCCGGGAAGAAGAGGGTGGGAGGGTGGGAAAAACAAAGGCAACTTGGAAGGGGAAACCGACGAATAACTTGAAGAGAAAACACCGGTTGAAATCATTGAGGAAAGGAAGCAAGGACTTCGCACGAGTAGGATGGATACTCGATTACGGACTCCGGATTCGAGAAGAAGAAGGGAGGGAGGGTGGGAAAAACAAGGACAACTTCGGACAGGGAAACAACATCGATCGAAAAGAGCTGAGGATTGATCTCCCAAAGCGAGAGAGGTTCGAATCAGCTTGACGAGGAATGCGCCGAACAAAAGAGGATGGAAAACTCACGAAAGTAACCACGTGATCCTAAAGAAAAATTTGAACGGGAAGAGGAGTAATTCAAAACACCTATGTCAAGATTCCTCACCAGAGTGACGAAGAGGCAGAGGAGTAAAAAGAATTCCTACTCTCCGATATAACTAGACTCCGAAAACAGTTTTCTTCTAGACTCGACAACGGCCAAACTACACGATCAATCAAGGGGGCTCCTAAGGTCAGTCGAGGCTCTGATACCAACTTGTCACGCCCAATATGCGACCCTATCCAAAAGGAACTCGAAGGTCCCACCAAGGATAGACCCGCATATTGAAACGCTTTTGCAAGGTGGATATCATTACATCAACATTACATAATAGATGGGGATACTTACAAAAGGCATGCAATGCCACACGAATACAACATCATATTACATAAGAGCACCATCCGACCATGGATGAAACACAAACAGAAACTCAAATGAAATCAACCCTGCTAGCCCAGGCTGCCGACCTCGAACCTATCCCCTGATCGAAGAAGAAGCAGAAGAAGAACTCCAAAACAAGCAAACATCGCTCTCGCGTCATGATCATCGCATAACCTATACCTGCAACTGTTGTTGTAGTAATCTGTGAGCCACGAGGACTCAGCAATCCCATTACCATGGGTATCAAGACTAGCAAAGCTAAATGGAAAAGGAAGGGGTAAAGTGGTGAGGTTGCAGCAGCGACTAAGCATATATGGTGGCTAACATACGCAAATGAGAGCGAGAAGAGAAACAAAGGAATGGTCATGAAGCTAGCAATGATCAAGAGGTGATCCTGAACACCTACTTACGTCAAACATAACCCAGAAACCGTGTTCACTTCCCGGACTCCGCCGAGAAGAGACCATCACGGCTACACACGCGGTTGATGCATTTTAATTCGGATCTGGTGTCAAGTTATCTACAACCAGACATTAACAAATTCCCATCTACCACATAACCGCGGGCACGGCTCTCGAAAGTTTATACCCTGCAGGGGTGTCCCAACTTAGCCCATGATAAGCTCTCGCGATCAACGAAGGATATTCCTTCTCCCAGGAAGACCCGATCAGTCTCGGAATCCCGGTTTACAAGACATTTCGACAATGGTAAAACAAGACCAGCAAAGCCGCCCGATGCGCCGATATCCCGATAGGAGCTGCACATATCTCGTTCTCAGGGCAACACCGGATAAGTCAAGCTACGAGTAAAACCAGACTTCGAGTTTCCCCGAGGTGGCCCCGCAGGTTGCTCGGTTCGGACCAACACTTAGACAAGCACTGGCCCGGGGGGGCTAAAATAAAGATGACCCTTGGGTTAATTACTCCCAAGGGAAAGGTAGGTGGTGGTGAGGCAAAGGGTAAAACCAAGGTTCGGCCTTGCTGGAGGAGTTTTATTCAAAGAGAACTGTCAGGGGGGTCCCATAAATCACCCGACTGCGTAAGGAACGCAAAAATCCGGGAACATAACACTGGTATGACGGAAACTAGGGCGGCAAGAGTGGAACAAAACACCAGGAATAAGGCCGAGCCTTCCACCCTTTACCAAGTATATAAATGCATTAATAATATAAGAGATATTGTGATATCCCAACGCAAACCCTGTCCACCATGGAGAAATATTCAACTTCACCTGCAACTAGCAACGCTATATGAGGGGCTGAGCAAAGCGGTAACATAGCCAAACAACGGTTTGCTAGGAAGGGTGTCAAATGTTAGAGGTTCATGGCAATTTGGGGAGGCTTGAAGAGCAAAAGATAGGTAGCGCAGCAAAGCGATAGAACGAAGCAACTAGCATAGCAATGATAGTAGTGAGATCCAGGGTAGCGGTCATCTTGCCTGAAACCCCGCAAGGAAGAAGAACGAGTCCATGAAGAAGATGAAGCCACGAAGACGAACCAAGCATAGACGAACGAATCCTCGCGATCGCAACGAAACGGGAGCTATCGAGAAGAAGCACACAACATGGTAAACACACCACACATAGAAAAGACATGATGCACAACAAGCATGATGCATGACAAGACTACATGAAGCTACTCATGGCAAGACATGATGCAAACAAGAACAACACATCAAGGCAAGTTTAAATGAGGTCGGGAACAACATATAACAATTCCGGTAAGTCCTCATATGCATATTTCGAAATTGGTCCAGAACTGAATAAACATTAAGTTGAAGTTGTTAAACAGCAAGTTAAAAAGCACCAAGAGGATCTACATGAAATTGTAGTCAAGTTACATATAAAGTTCATTTAATTCGGAGCTACGGTCTAGAAGATATGAGCAAAACAAGTTAAACAAGGCATTGATGCAAAATGCATACAAACATCAAGCAAACACCTCAAAACAAGGATGCAACATGATAATATGAAGCTACGTGCAAAACCAAGCAAGTTTCATATAGAGCACACTCAAAACGGAGCAACGGTTCAACACATGCACTCTATACAAGTCATAACAACAATCTATCCATAACAGCAACTAGGCATCTTGCAAGCATCAAAACAATATGCTACAGCACCCCAACATAATAACAGAAGGCATGGGAATGAAGTATAGGTAAAGCATAACAAAACATGAACACTGAGCTATCTCCAGAAACAACTAGAACATGCTCAAAAGGACATGGTAAGATTGCAAATAATAACAGTTTCAGACTTAGCAGAAATAACATCAGGTTGCAATGTTTGGAGCAAGCAAACAACATGTTACAAGAACTTATCATGGCAAACAAAGGCATGGCATGAATCTACTAATTTCATAGAACAAAAGTCCCTTACTGATCATGAGCCAAAAAGGCACAGAAAATATGATGGCACCCATGTAAACATGGCAAGTTATATTACAGATTCATACATGGCAGGAACAACAATAAGTAGGCATGTTGGTGAGCTTGAACCACTCACCACAGAGCAATACATGGCATGGCAAGGCAACCCACAGTAAGAAGGCATGTTTATGAAGCTATACATGGCAATAGCAAGGTCATAGGGTGCATGGATCACTAGAAAAGCATATGGCCAAAACTGAACTTCATGTTAACAGGTTGACAACAACATTAATTAGCAACTTTGGAGCAAGATTACAACAAGCTACAGTAGTCTATAAAAGCAACTAGGGGCATTAATGGATAGAGCAAGACATGTATAACAAAACATCCTTAGTGAACATCTCCAGAATAATGCACGAAATGACTTGTAGCAGCAGGTTAACATAGCAACAAAATATAACAGAATCTGTCAGGAAAACAGCAACAACAAGTACCCTACTTAGCAAGTTTGATGCACTCAACACACAACTCACAAAAATACATGGATGGCACCCCTGGAAAGATGGCATATCATAGATCAAAACACATAGGGCTCATGCTCATAGGATGCACACATCGAACATGGCAAAAATGACAAAAGAGCATGTTATAACAGTTTCAGCAGATTAACATCAACATGCACTCTTCCAACAGAATTTTAGGCATCAAGATGAACTCAAATGAAAATGATGCAATGTAGTGAAATGAAGTACTCGTCGAGGCGAACAATTTGACATATTACACGCATGAAACGGAGCTACGAATGGAGAGATACGACATGATGAACAAGGCATGATAATGTAAATAATCTGGGACTTAGTGAAAACGGGGGCAACCTCGGATTCGCACGGAAATCGATGCAGGATGGATCTCGCCGGAGGAACTTGCCGGATAGCGGCCGGAGGCGAGGATGAGGCCGGAGGAGGACGGGGAGAGGGCCGGGGAGGCGCGACGGAGGCGGATCCGGCCCTCTGGCCACCGGATCTGGCCGGAGCGAGACCGGACGGCGGCGAGGGCGCGAGGTCGACGAGGCGGTGAGCTTGGACGGCGCCGGCGGGCGGAGGGGAGCGGGGCGCGCGGGGGCGGCGAGCGGGGCGCTCGGGACCGGCGGCGGGAGCCGGGCGGCGGGGCCGGGGCGCCGGGAGGCGACGCGCGGCGGCGCCGGGACGGAGCGGCGGCGGCGCGTCGGCGGGTGGCGGCACGGCGGCGGGACGTGGACTGGCGGCAGCGGCAGCCGGGCCGGGCGACGACGGCGCGAGGGCCCGCGCGGGCCCGCGATGGGCTCCGCGGGCCGGCGGCGGAGGGTGGCGGCGGCGCGCCACGTGGCGAGCTCGGATTGGACGCGGGCGGCAGGGCGGACGTGTCCGGTCCGGTCCGGACATGTCCGGCGCGGCGCGGAGGAGAAAATTAGGGTTTTGAGGGGGATTTGATCCGCGAAAATGGAAGGGGAGGGCCTTTATATAGGTAGAGGGAGCTAGGAGAGTCCAAATGAGGAGCAGTTTTCGGCCACGCGATCGTGATCGAACGACCGAGAGAATGGAGGGGAGTTAGATGGGTTTTGGGCCACTTTGGAAGGGGTGTTGGGCTGCAACAAAAGAGGGCTTTTACGGTTACCCGGTTAACCGTTGGAGTACCAAACAACCTCCAAATGGCATGAAACTTGACAGGCGGTCTACCGGTGCTATACCAAGGCCGCTTGGCAAACCTCGGGCCATTCCGAGAAAGTTTAACACCCACTCACGAAGAGAGGCGAGAAGGGGACGCCGGATGACATAGGAGTGCCGGATTGCAAAACGGACAACGGGGAAAATGCTCGGATGCATGAGATGAACACGTATGCAAAATGAAATGCACATGATGACATGATAAAATGTGACACGCAAGCAAATGACATTGCAACGACGGCGAATAACTGGAAGACACATGGCGCAACGAATCCGGGGTGTTACACAAAAGAATCGAGATCGATAAAAGTCCAGCCTTTTCCTAACCCCAACTAGGACCTCAAAGAAGGATAAGAGGAACATAGGTAAACTCGTGAGCACCGAGTTAATAAGAATCAACCGGCCTCCATAAGACATGAGTTTTCCTTTCCAGCAACTCAGTTTCTTCTCAAACCGATCCTCGATGCACTTCCACTCACTATTTGTTAGCTTACGATGGTGATTGGGAATACCGAGATACGTTAAAGGTAGATCCCCAACTTCACAACCAAACAATTGTCTATAAGCCTCTTGTTCTTCTTTGGCTCTACTAAAGCAGAACAGCTCGCTTTTGTGGAAATTAATCTTCAGCCCCGTCAATTGTTCAAATAGGCATAACTCTAACTTCATGTTTCTCGCTTTTGCCAAATCGTGCTCCATAAAAATGATTGTATCATCAGCGTATTGTAGAATGGAAAAACCAGCATCAACTAGATGAGGTACCAAGCCATCAACCTGACCGGCCTCCTTTGCCCTCCCAATCAGGATCGCCAACATATCAACCACAATATTGAACAAAATAGGCGACATAGGATCGCCTTGTCTCAGGCCCTTGTGAGTTTGGAAGTAATGACCTATGTCGTCATTTACTTTAATTCCAACACTCGTTTTTTGCGTGAACGCTTCCACCTGATGTCGCCAAACTTCATCGAAGCCCTTCATACGTAAAGCCTGTTGAAGAAACGGCCATTTGACTTTATCATAAGCCTTCTCGAAATCTACTTTGAAAATAATACCATCAAGTTTTTTCGTGTGGATTTCATGGAGCGTTTCATGAAGGACCACAACCCCTTCCAGGATGTTCCTGTCCGGCATGAAAGCCATCTGAGAAGGCTGCACAACGGCGTGCGCAATCTGTGTGAGCCTGATCGTCCCAACCTTGGTAAAATTTTTGAAACTAACATTCAGAAGACAGATAGGTCGAAATTGCTCGATTCTCACGGCCTCTGTTTTCTTAGGGAGCAGGGTTATTGTTCCAAAATTAAGTTGGAAAAACTGCAAATGTCCCGAGAACAAATCATGGAACATCGGCATCAGGTCCCCTTTAATAATATTCCAGCATCTCTTATAAAACTCAGCCGGGAAACCATCCGAGCCCGGTGCCTTATTACATTTCATCTTGGAAATGGCCTCGAAAACCTCCTTTTCCGAGAAAGGGGCAGTTAAGATATCGTTCTCCACAGAAGTAAGTTGAGGTTACATCTTGGACCCTAGACTCATCCAGCGACACACAGTTCTCCTCTGGTGGTCCAAACAACCGTTTGTAGTACTCAGTAATATAAAGCTTCAGGTTATCCTGACCGATAATTGTACCCTCATCTTGTTCTAGCTGAAAGATTCTCTTCTTCCTATGCTTGCCATTGGCTATCATGTGGAAGAATTGAGTGTTCGCGTCCCCCTGGACCACTTTTCGCACCTTGGCACGCAGTGCCCACTTTAATTCTTCTTCACGAAGTAGCTCTTTCAACCTCATCTCAGCATCGTGCTTGGTATGAAGCTCGGTGGCTAACAAAACCGTAGTCTCTGCTTTTACCTTAAAAAGGACCTATCTTACTCTAGAAACCAAACCGCACATTATTTTGAAGTCACATGACGTTGTGAATTGGGCATTCAAAATGGATGGTTTTCTCCACCCTCTAGCGATGGCAAGCATCATATGTTCTGCCAACATGACGTAAACCTTCAATAACATTGCTGAATTTGCTTCTATCAAGATGATGTTGACTCTTCACCACCATCTCCACAAGACCATTTTAAAGGGTGTGAGGCGACTAGTGAGGCGATGCGGGGGCCGACTGGCGCTGCCGCCGGGATACCCGCGGGGCCGGCATCGGTCTCCTTCGGTGATCGTCGGAGGGTGGGGGGCCGGTTCTGGGCCCTAGCCGATGATGATGACGGCGAGGGAGATGAGGATGCGGATGCGGCGCCGCCGTCTCCACCATCGGCGACGCCATCAGATTTCCTTTGCGATTTCTTGAGTGTCGGGTATGGGGAAGACGAGGTGGCGTCCACTGTTGACAAAATCCTTCCCGTCGATGATCCAGCGAGAGTCGGACTTCATGCGAGGCAGACTACGGAGATGCTGCGCCGAGTTGTTGACCGGTGAACGGCGGTGGCGGCGGTTCGGCCCAGAAAGGGGCCATTACCTAGGGTACGTCTTCCCAATTTGACTTATTTGATATGATTCTGCCGGATTCATGGACTTTTGTCAAGAAAATAAAGAACGCTCACCAGAATGGTTCTCGATCATTGCCGGAGGTGACCCTGGCAGCGCCGCCGGCGGTCACGGCGATCCAGATCAGACGCGCTCGACAGGAGCATTTGAACGTGCTCCTGGGCCGAGCCGCGCCGCGAGTCGTTGGTGGGCCTGTTGATAGTTTTGGGCCGGGTTCCGGTAGGTATGAGGCCCAGCCAGAACCGGTACACACTATCGTGGAGGGGACGAGTGCATGTACAATGTTTCGATCATCGTCGCCTCCTGTTCCGCCGTCTAGGGTTTTGCGTCGTTCTTCGAGGCTGCGTACGGTGGGGCCTGGACGGGCTCGCCGCATTCCCCCTCTCGGTGCGATGGCTGGACGGGGAGGTGCGCCTCCTCCAGGAAAGCGGCCAGCTCCGCCTAGCGGGGCGAGCCGGGCCGGTGGGGTGCCGCCGCTGGGTCAGGGTGCTGGCCGGAGAGCGCTGCCGGCGCAAGCGGTTGGAGCTGGGCGCGGCGGCGTGGCACCCCCCTTGACCGCAGCGGGCCGCAGTTCTGGTGCCCCCACTGCAATGCCCTATGCCTTCGGGTGGGCGAGGCGGGCCAGTAAACGGCCCTTGGCCTGTGGTTACCGGCGGTGCTGCGGTGGCCACTGTGGGTCGGGGGGCTGCGCCTCCCAGGCCACCTGCGCCTAGAAGGCAGGAGATGTCTTCGGGGCCGCTGCCTAAGCTGGCTCCTCTGCCTCACCTTGTTGCTCGCCCGCCTCCGCTGTCGCAGACCAACGCCGTTGGTGGTACTGTGGCTGCGCCCCGGGGTCAATGGGGAGACGATGGCTACGATGCCTATGGGGCGGGTCAGCATCGTGGCTCTTCGTCCACGGGTGGAGGTCGGGGTTATGCCTGGCAAAGCGACGGCTCAGCTGAGAGTCCATTCTTGGGTCCTTCTGGTGGCTTCGTTGAAGGGGCTTCTGGTCCGGGTCATCGGCAACGGGGAGGTTTCCGTGGCCATCGGGGTGGTCGAGGCGGTCGTGGGGGCCGGTACCGTGCATGACAACCACCCCCACCTGCTGTTGTTGTCGAGTAGACGACAGACGGGGATGCTGACGGGCCAGTGTTGAACGGTCACGTTATGGAGGTGGTGACGGCTCTTGCTAATGTCCAGGCTCCTGAGAACGAGGTTATGGCTGATGTGTCTGTGGAGATGACGGATAGGGCTGAGTCTGATAGGTTGTCCAAATGGGCGCGCAAGAAGGAAAATATGCTATGTTATCGTTGTGGTGACAAGGGCCACTTCATTGCGGACTGCGTGGTTCTGTTATGTGATACTTGTGGTAAGCCAGCACACGATTCTGGGGACTGTCCGATGCTGCGTGATCAGGCACCATCGCTTATGATGTACGGAGTATACTGTGCGGAGCTTACCTTTTTTAGCCTCCAAATGAGCGAGAGGTTACTGATGAGACCCCCAAGCATTACTATGGGGATTGTCAAGGTCACCAGAGGGGAGGTGTCTGAGACACAGATCGTGCAGAGGCTTCGGGAGCTGGCCCCTGGGGATTTCCAGTGGGAGCTAGTCAGTCTCGCTGATAAGATGTTCAGAGTTGAGTTTCCTTCGGAGGAGGCTGCAGAGGTTGCTGAGTTTTGGGATGTGTAAAGTGCTGGGAACTGATGGCATACTTGAGTTTCATGAGTGGAAGCAGGTGGAGCCTCAGGGTAAGCCGCTTACTCAGGCTTGGTTGCGTTTCTCTGGGGCCCCCTCCAAGCCGTTGCAGGATGCTCGGGTTGTGGCCAGTTTGGGCGTTTTGGTGGGGAAGCCTGAGTGTGTGGACATGGAGTTCACCAGAGCTCACGGGATTGCGCGGGTTTTGGTTAGCATTCTGAACATTGAGTATGTGCCGGAAGTTGTTAAGTGGACTATCGAGGCAGGATTTACAATCTGGTTATTGAGTTTGAGGATGAGAGCTTATTGGCTACGGAGTCTCACGGGTCTGACGTGGATATGCACGAGGGCAATGGCAGCACCGGGGCAAAGGAGCTGCCGATAGCCGACTCTGGACGTCAGCTGGCCAACGGACCAGAGTTCGAGTCCGCGACAACCGGGGATGGTGCGGCTCCCCCCTCCTCTGTGCCTACGACGACTCTGAGATTTGGGTCCTTCAAACCCGCTTCTGCACCTCCGAGGCTGTGGAGTGATTGGGTGGAGTCCGGGGAGGCGTTTGAGCTCGCGTTGCCTGCTTTGGTTTTTGAGGATTCTGTGTGTACTACTCCCGAGGTTCCTGGGCTCTATCGGTCATGGTCAGGGGAGAGGAGGAGGTGAGTCGGCAGGTGGCCATTCCCTCACGTGCTCAGCACACCCTCCTTCCTCAGGACATGGCGCCGGAGTTTGTAGCTGGGTCGTCGGGGGGGGGGGGGGTGGCAGGAGGCTTCGTGTTGCCCCTCTTACCGAGGGAGGGGATTTGGGGCAGGTGGTACCCGTATCCTGCTCTATGTTGGGTGGGGGTCTGGGGCAGGTGGCCTCGGATTCCCCCACTCCCATCGCGTCTACCTCTCTGTTGCTGGTGTCTGTGCCTTCGGGAGGGGGCTCGGGGCAGGTGGCCTCGGAGCCTTCTTCTCCTTCTCCTCAGGCGCCTATGGTGGCCGCCTCGCCGGTGTTGGGTGGGGGTTCGGGCAGGTGGCCCATGCACTCCTTTCCCCCCGTTCGCCTACTGGGGAGTCCGTGCAGGCGGTCCAGTCTCGCGGGTGGGGTGAGGCTGGAGGCCCTACCTCGACCAGGATCTCTCGAGAGGAGGTCATTGCTTTTGGAGGGATCCACGATCCGATGTCTGAGGGGCGACGGGTGAGTGGCCGTCTCTAGGCTCAGCCGGATGTGGACGACATTCAGTAGCGGTGCGCCACGAGGGTGGCCAAGCTCCGTGACGTTGAGGTCACTACTGGTATGTCCGTCAATACTTCTAATTCCATTCTGCATTTTTCAAATGTGAGATTGTTGAAAATGCAAATCAATTAGGAGATTCACTAGGTAGTAATGTTACTGAAATCTCAAATTCTATTAATGATCTTCTGGATCTAGAGGTTGAGCGAGCCTTAGAGATGATTCGTAATATAGCGGCGGTTAAACCCATGAGTGATTCTGAGGTTGAGGCTTTGGGGGTCAGGGTGCTAGATAATTTTTGTGCGGATCTTATGCCTCCCTTACATGAGGCGGAACAGGAGGAAGATTCTTCTGAGATAGTTATGGTTAGACCTTTTGAGACTGGTTGTGAGGACGGGTTGCAGAGTCAAAATGTCTCTAAACGCAAGTGGAAACGGAAGGTGTACCCGGTGTCCGCAGTGCATAGGAGTGCTAGGATTCGTACGGCTAAAAATTCCATGATGAACTATGAAAGGAATCTTTTGGAATAGCAGAGGTCTAAAGGACTTGGCTAAGAGAAGATTTCTTGCTGAGGCGTCTGTCGAGCATCATTTAGATTTTATCGCACTATCGGAGACCGGTAGAGATAATTTTGCGCCACAATTTCTAAATACTTTATCGGGAGGTTTTGATTTTGATTGGCATTGCCTGCCACCGAGAGGGAGATTGGGTGGAATCTTACTTGGTGTTCGATGTGATGCGCTCGAGGTTCGTTCTGTGGTAATGGGAGACTTTGCAGTCAAGTTTTGGGTGCGTTCGAAGGCCGATGGGTTTAATTGGGCTTTGGTTGCGGTATATGGTGCCGCACAGCCCGAACTAAAGCCCGAGTTCTTGGCTAATCTCGTTAGGATTTGCGGTTCTGAGCAGCTTCCTATCCTGGTGGGGGGTGATTTCAATATCATTAGAAGGTGTGAGGATAAGAACAATGATAACTTTGACGGCAGGTGGTCGTTTATGTTCAATACTATCATTGAAAGTCTTGACCTGAGAGAGATTGAGCTCTCGGGCAGAAAATTCACGTGGGCTAACGCGTTGCCAAATCCGACGTATGAGAAGTTGGGTCGAGTGTTGGCTAGTGTCGAGTGGGAACAGAAGTTCCCGTTAGTCATAGTTCAGGCTCTGTCCTGTGGAATTTCTGATCACACGCCCTTATTTGTGGACTCTGGTGAGGCCACCCACCTAGGAAACAAAAACTCGTTCTCCTTTGAGCTGGGTTGGTTTGAACGAGAAGGTTTCTTTGATCTCGTAGCAAGAGAGTGGGCTAAGGATTGTGGAGGGAAGACCACTCTTCAGCGCTGGCAGAATAAGATCAGGCATTTGAGATGTTTTCTGCGTGGGTGGGCTAAGCATCTTAGCGGGATTTATAAGGTCGAAAAGGAAAGGCTCCTCTCCCTTATTCAGTTCGTAGATGTAAAAGCAGAAACCACAGTTGTCGTGAATTTGTCACGGCAGATGTCCTAGTGAAGGGACTTAGTCGTGGAGCCATCGCTACGGGTTTACTTGAAGGGGTTAAAGCGGACACAAAGACACGAGGGTTTTATACTAGTTCGGCCCTTTCGATGAAGGTAAAAGCCTACGTCTAGTTGTGATGGAATTGATGTGGTCTCAATGGCTAGGGAGCAAACAAGCTTCCCCTAGGCTCGAGTTGTTGGTTGTCTGTCTTGAACCGCCGCCGGGTCGTCCCCTTATATACACGGGTGATGCCCGTCGGTCCGTAGAGTCCCAACCGGTTCATACTCGTATTCCGGTTGGTACCTCTCTATTCCTATCTTACAATACAAGTCATACATCAGGCCGGTTTACGGCTACACATTCTAAACCGACTATAGGCCTTGGGCCTTTATCTGCTTATACCATTAATGAAGTTAACCCGGCCCAAGTAGGCCGGTTTACGCCTAGTGGTAATATCCCCAACATTAGGCCCCAGATTGATTTGAACTAGTTCATGTCAATCCTTCACATAATCTTGCGTCTTGGACATCTTCTGGTAATTGGTAAACCTCCATGTCGTCATCGTTTTTGGTTGCTGTAAACCGGCATGACGTCATTAGTTTTGGTTACTGTAAACCGGCATGACGTCATCATGAAATTTATAACGCCCTCTTAATGACAGCTCCTGGATCCGCGTGCTTGACCTAGCTCGGTTGCCTTATAAATAAGGCCGAAGGGTCATTTCCCTTCTCTTCCCTTCGTCCCTTCTTCTTCTTCTTCCTCACGTCGCCGGCTTTGGAGCTCCGCCACCGCCGTTGACCTCTGCCTCGTCTCGGGCCGCTGCATCAACCTGAACGTACCAGAGTGTTGCGGCGCCTTTCCGCATCTTCTCCGTTCCCGGTAAGCTCTCTTTCCTTCTTAACCTAGATCTGTTCTTAGGGTTCCATGTTCATGCTATGTTCATCGCGCGTTCATAGCTGTTCACTGACCTTGAATGAATCTATGAACTCTTGCTGTGCTTAGTAGCGACCCCTTTAGCATCCGCTTCCTATTTCTCATCCAAACTCATAGATCTCCCGCACATACCCGCTCAATGGTTCACTTCTGTTTCCGCCTTACTCTTCGAAATATTTCCTGTTTTTGTGAGCTTGCTGTAGATCCGCGGCTGCAACAAGATTTTGTGAAACTTGTTTCTGCATACCTGGTTATTCATAGATTCAATTGCTTCCGATGCTTTAGGTCAGGCGGTTTAACTTTACCATAGAAAAAATTGCTAAACCGGTATATATCATTAGTCCCCTGGTTGAACCGCCAGAATCCACATGATGCCGTGTTGTAGAAGTCCGGTTTATAGGTAATGCCTCCGGTTTATCGTAGTTAGATCAACACTTTCTTCTACCCAGCGTATTCTTCAACCGGATCGCCTATTTCTTGTAGATCTCGCCATGGCCAAATAGGTGTATGAGTGCAATTGGGTTCCATTTCGTGTCACAAAATCGCAGTTGGACGACCTAGTCCTGATCGGCGCTTTGGATGATATAGATACAATCCACTGGAGGGTTCCTGGAGATGAATGTCCTCCCACACCCCAGGAAGGAGAGGTCGTGGTCTTCGCAGATCACATGGCCTGGGGCTTCAAACCGCCCGGCTCTAAATTTTATCGGGATGTGTTAGGCAATTTTCAGCTCCGTCCACAGGATATTGGCCCCAACTCGGTCACCAATCTGTGTCACTTTCAAGTACTTTCTGAGGCATACCTTCAAGAGGAACCTTCAGTCGAGTTGTTTAGAGATCTCTTTCATCTGAACCGCCGCACTGAATTCACCGATGGTCCTAATACCGAACTGGGCAGTATGGCCATTCAGAAGAGGAAGGAAATCAACTATCCCCACGTCAAACTTCATACTCACCCCAAGGAGTGGAATGCCACTTGGTTTTACTACAAGGATACATCTCCTGACAATGAAAATCCCTTGCCTGGCTTCCGTCCGGAACGGCTCAGCAACACTCACCCCTTTCCACAAAGGCTAAGCGCCAAGGAGAGAATCAAATATGCTCCTCAACTGTCCAAGCTCCGGGCCTTCATGGCCAACGGTTTAACAGGAATAGACCTTGCACGCTGCTGGATATCATGGAGCATTCTGCCTCTGAGCCGGCGCCCCGGTTTGATGTGCGAATACACTGGCAGTGTCGATGACCCACTCCGACATATCAAAATCCAGGTCTCCGACGACGAAGTCACAAGATCTGTAAAGAAGATGTTGAATGAACCGGAGCACCTCTGTGCTCAAACCGGTCTGCTTCCTTATTGCACCACCAACGAACCGCCAGCGGTAAGATTTTACTTGCTCTATTATTGAACCTGTTATTGCTTTATCTGTCTGACCTTTAATTATTGTTGATCCAGAGTGATAATCCGTTTTGGAGCAAGAAGCTTTCACAAGATAAAACGGAGAAGGCAGGGCGGCCAACCCGGCCCAAGACCAAGGTTATCAAGAAACCAGCTCGTAAGAGAAAGACCACCGCTTCATCTGACCCAGCCATTGATGATGATGTCGGTAATCCGGATCTTGAGGTAGAACTTGATTCACTTGGCTTACTTTTTACCCGCCTTATTGATGATGATGCTTGTCAGGATGACACTGAGGCCAGCAATGCGGGCTTCGTTGAGGTAACTATTCTCTCTTCTGATTCAGAAATCTTGCCTTTGCCAAAATCTCGCCGGGCAAACCGGAAAGTTAAATTTTCTCATCCTCTTGCTTATTTGGATCCCAACTTTCTTATGAAGACCCAGCAACACGAAGCTCGCCGCACAACCCGGCACAGCGGCCAGGTAGTTACTTCTGCCGGTTTACCGAACAGTCCGGTTCGAAAACGCCACTCCGAGGTCTCCGACCTTTTTATTGATTTAAATCCTAAAGCGGGTTTCTACCATCAACCTCTTAATCCATCGGACTCCGATTATCAGGTGACTTCTCATTCATCGTCTGGTGAATCGTCGGCCACTCAGCTACCACCTTTGAAAACCGTTGCTGGGTAAGTTAAACTGAACATATGCTTCCAGTGTACTGCGCAATGGCTTATACTTTTCCTTGACTTTTTGTATTTCCTTCAGGGCCAAACCGAAACCAAGCAAGAAGGTCCGCTTGGATAAAGCGGCCGAAGAAGATGTAGCCCCCGAACATAACCAAGCGCCGGATCATGAAATGTTTACTTCTGAAGATATCCCCAATGATCCTCCGTTGTAAGACGATGTTATTCCTGAAGAAGGGCTTACTAATACTCCAGCCTCTGCTGATCCGCTTGCCAGCTCAGTCCAGATTGAAAAACCCCACACTCCTGCTGACAAACCGGCCGCGCCAGCACAAACCGGCGAGTCCAAAGATGATGATGTTGTGATTACCGGTGTGGGCCGCTCTGAACCCGGGAATCCTGTCACCCTTACCAAGCATACCATCAAAGAGGATTTTTCCGCTTTGAACAAAGGAAAATGGGATGTTGAACTAGAGACATATGCTGCTCTGAGCGCCCAAGATCTTCACTCCGGCTATTTAAACCGGCTTTACACGAGCCGTGACTGCGAAGCTGGCCTGGTCAAAATGATGAGGGACAAATTTGAGGTAACTTGCTTCTTTCCTGGCCGGTTTGTAACCTTGGTCAAATCGGGACTTGATCTTGAACATGTTTGAAACCCGTCGGCATAACCCTCAAGGGCCGATCTAGCTTAGCATAAGTAAACCGGGACTCCAAATAGAAAACTGTCCTCAGAACATAACTTGATGAAATAGCCATTAGCCCCCAAGTGCCAAGTTGAATACTTGTATTGAGCTTGGGACTTTGTAATCTAGCAATACTTAAAAATTGAAGGTGCATTAGCCCCCAAATATCAGGCATATAACTTTGTTATGTGGTTGATACTTCAATTTCTTGGATCGCCTGTGCAAAGCTTAAAACGCTGTCTGTATGCAGGCTGAGGTGAAAATCAAGGAGGACCGGATTGCCGATTTGCAGGAGGCCTTGAAGACCCAGCAAGCTGAAACAGATAAGTCAAAGCAAGAATTAACCAGCGCCTTGAGCACGGCTGAACGGCTGAAAGAAGGCTTCAATAAAGAGCGGGCTGACTGGGCCACTGAGAAGGCCAGTTTAAACAAACGAGCGGAAAATGCCGAAGCTGCCCTTAAACCGGTGGTGGATGAATTGACTGCCGTACAGCGGCAAATACACTCCATGACTGCTGCAATCTTTGGTAAGCTCCTTTTAACATCTGTCATAATTTGAACCTGCTGTAGCGTAAAGCCGGTGTGAGACCATTCCAATCTTGTTGTAGGCACACGTATTGGGCACTTAGGAAATGATGTGCGGATGAAACTGAAAGCTGCCTACACCTTGGTGGAACAATTGTATACCGGAGCCCAACGGATCATCACCGCAGCTTCTCATAACAACCCGGCGCCCTCCTTAATCCAGGACACTCTTAGCCGGTTGTCAATGCTTCCAGCCCGGATTGAGGAGCTGAAAAAATCCGCTGCCCGAACCGGAGCCATCAATGCCTTAATCCGGGCAAAGGCATGGGTGCCCGATTTTGATCCTGTGGAAGCAGCTCAAGGCTATCCCAGCCTGAGAGAAGATGGCTATGAATTCAACGAAGAAGATTTAAGGGCCATAAACCGTTCAGTGCGCCCTCTGGCTTGCCAGCTAGCTGAAGAGGCAGATTTGACGCATTATCAAGCGCAATATAATGATCAAAACAAGCGAGTGCCTGCCCCAACTGTTGAAGCGGAGAATCTGATCCCTCCAATCCGTAAGCACACTTATGCTCCTGATATTGAACCGTCTTCCCTGATCCATGAAGAGGCTGTTTTCCAAGCTTTAATGGGAATCGACTGGACCACTGTTGATTTCCAGCCAATGGGTAGAGATGAGGAAGCTGAAGCGGCGGAAGATGAGGAGCAGGCTTGAACCGGAAGCCGGTCTGGAGAGCTATTTATAACATCTTTCCACAAGAACAATGATTTTGTTTGGGCCCCGTGCTGCCTTGTAATAGGATAGTTAAAACTTCTGCCTGGAATATGCCTTCGTGCATAAGTACTGAAGCTTTTGTTTGAAAAACTTTAATTCATATTCCCTGCAATCAGAAAAATTTGAACTTCGGTGGCAGTTATACCGCCAGCCGGTTTATGATCTTGATATGTGTATCAGTAATATAACAAATAGATGATACATAAATACCTGCCATGTTCGGGCATGAAGCTGGCTTAGCCAAGCCTGAAGCGGCGGTTTTATAAACCATTACCGTCAAAAAAAGGGGAGAAAGCAGCTCCCATATAAACCGTACTGAATCAGTACGAGCCCCCTTGTTACTCCATGATGTTAACAAGGAAAAGGTAGACCGGGCATACTCCTCCGGGTTAAAGGGGGACCAAAACCATCGGCTGAACCGGAAAAATATGTTTGTCGATATAAAAGAAATCCAACAACGGCAAAGAACAAACAAACCATGAAAATAACATGGAAGCAAAGGCAATGATAAAAACCGTTGGAAAAAATATGCTATACTGAGCTTGTTCAGATGGTATTACCATGGTCGGACAGGATCAAGGCCCCCAATAGGAGTGACAATGATTCAAGTCAGCCAGGTCCCCAAATGACTCGTGGCATATATGCCAGATCAAGAGGCGTGACAATGGTTCGGGTTCGACCATGCCCCCAAGTGATTTTGTGGCCTTAGGCCGACCAAGAGGCGTGACTGGTTCAGACTTGACCATGTCCCCAAATGATCTGGTGGCTGTTGCCTATCAAAGGGTGTTCGTTGGTTCGGACACGACCAAGGCCCCCAGTGATATATAAAAAACATATGTCAAGGGGTAAACCGGAGGCCGCTTTAAACAGAACCACTCCGTGTAACCTCGCATGATGAGACAGACAGAGACCCCGCTTTAGCTGAGGCTCCGGTTTAATATATCAAAGATAATATATACATTGTCATGATATGTACATAGATAGAGCCGATGGCTCAAGTATAGTAAGGCCGAAGATGAGCTATGTTCCACGGCCTGTTGGTCTCCTCCTCTGATGTACGTGAGTCTTGACGCTCTCGAATATCAATCAGATAGTACGACCCGTTGTGCAGATTCTTGCTGACCACGAAAGGTCCTTCCCAAGGTGGGGATAACTTGTGCATATCTGTTGGTACCTCTCTATTCCTATCTTACAATACAAGTCATACATCAGGCTGGTTTACGGCTACACGTTCTAAACCGACTATAGGCCTTGGGCCTTTATCTGCTTATACCATTAATGAAGTTAACCCTGTCCAAGTAGGCCGGTTTACGCCTAGTGGTAATATCCCCAACAACAATGCTGCCAGCTGCGGAGCTTCATGCCAAGATTGACGCGGAGATGAGGCTGAAAGAACTTCTTCAAGAAGAGGAATTGAAGTGGGCGTTGCGCGCTAAGGTCCGGCGAGTAGTTCAGGGAGATGCGAACACTCAATTCTTTCACATGACCGCTAATGGTAAACATAGAAAGAAGAGGATCTTTCAGCTTGAGCAAGATGAAGGAACAATTTTAGGACAGGAAAACCTAAAAATGTATATTACAGAGTATTACAAACAGCTGTTTGGACCTCCAGAGGATAACTGTGTGTCTCTGGATGAGTCCAGGATTGAGGATGTTCCTCAACTCACTGCGGTGGAGAATGATATTCTTGCGGCTCCTTTTTCTGAGAAAGAGGTGTTTGAGGCCATATCGCGAATGAAAAATAACAAGGCGCCATGCCCCGATGGATTTCCAACTAAGTTCTATAAAAAGTGCTGGCATATTATTAAAGGGGATCTGTTACCTATGTTCAATGATTTCTTCGCTGGGCAGCTTCAGCTTTTTCAGCTAAATTTTGGAACGATAACCCTTCTCCCTAAGAAAACAGAGGCTGTGAGGATTGAGCAATTCAGGCCCATCTGTCTTCTTAATGTTAGTTTCAAAATCTTTACCAAGGTCGGGACTAATAGGCTCACACAGATCGCTCATGCTATGGTGCAGCCTACCCAAACTGCTTTCATGCCGGATAGGAACATCCTTGAAGGGTTTGTGGTCCTACACGAAACGCTCCATGAGATCCACACGAAAAAGCTAGATGGGGTTGTTTTCAAAGTGGATTTCGAGAAAGCGTACGACAAAGTCAAATGGCCCTTCCTTCAACAGGCCTTACGCATGAAGGGTTTTTATGAAGCTTGGCGACGCCAGGTAGAATCCTTCACGCAAAAAAGGAGTGTTAGAATTAAAGTGAATGACGATATAGGTCATTATTTCCAGACACACAAAGGTCTGAGGCAAGGTGATCCAATGGCCCCTACTTTGTTCAACGTTGTGGTCGACATGTTGGCAATTCTTATAGGAAGGGCAAAGGAGGCCGGCCAGGTGGGTGGCTTGGTGCCTCATCTAGTTGATGGCGGTGTATCCATTTTGCAGTACACTGATAATACAATCATCTTTATGGAGCATGACTTGGCAAAAGCGAGAAATATGAAGCTAGTGTTATGCTTATTTGAACAATTGACCGGATTAAAGATAAACTTTCATAAAAGCGAATTGTTCTACTTTGGTAGAGCCAAGGAGGAACAAGAGGCTTATAGGCAATTGTTTGGATGTGAACTTCGGGCTTTACCTTTTACTTACCTAGGTATACCCATTCATCATCGTAAGCTATCGAACAGAGAGTGGAAATGCATCGAAGATCGGTTTGAGAAGAAACTTAGTTGCTGAAGGGCAAACTTATGTCTTATGGAGGCCGATTGATTCTTATTAATTCGGTGCTCACAAGTATGCCCATGTTCCTCTTATCCTTCTTTGAAGTTCTAGTTGGGGTTAGGAAAAGGCTGGACTTCTACCGATCAAGGTTTTTTTTGGCAGAGTGATGAACTAAAGAGAAAATACCGACTCGCCAAATGGGATATCATCTGTCGACCAATGGACCAAGGGGGTCTGGGTATTGAGAATCTTGAGGTCAAGAATAGATGCCTTCTCAGTAAGTGGCTGTATAAGTTATCAGTTGAGACTGACGCAACGTGGACGCAGATTCTCCGTAACAAGTATCTGCAGTCCAAGACTTTGTCATAGGTGACAGTGAGACCAACTGATTCGCCGTTTTGGAAGGGTCCTATGAGAGTTAAGTCAGCCTTCTTTAATAGAACAAAGTTTATTATTGGTAATGGCAACAATACCCGTTTCTGGGAGGATACTTGGCTTGGAGATACGCCTTTAGAGATCCAGTATCCGTCCCTGTATCGTATTGTTCAACGACGTGATGCGCTAGTGAAGGAAATATGCCCTAGAGGCAATAATAAAGTTATTATTTATTTCCTCATATCATGATAAATGTTTATTATTCATGCTAGAATTGTATTAACTGGAAACATAATACATGTGTGAATATATAGACAAACAGAGTGTCACTAGTATGCCTCTACTTGACTAGCTTGTTAATCAAAGATGGTTATGTTTCCTAACCATGAAGAAGGAGTTGTTATTTGATTAACAAGGTCACATCATTAGTTGAATGATCTGATTGACATGACCCATTCCGTTAGCTTAGCACACGATCGTTTAGTATGTTGCTATTGCTTCCTTCATGACTTATACATGTTCCTATGACTATGAGATTATGCAACTCCCGTTTACCGGAGGAACACTTTGTGTGCTACCAAACGTCACAACGTAACTGGGTGATTATAAAGGTGCTCTATAGGTGTCTCCGAAGGTACTTGTTGAGTTGGCGTATTTCGAGATTAGGATTTGTCACTCCGAATGTCGGAGAGGTATCTCTGGGCCCTCTCGGTAATACACATCACTTAAGCCTTGCAAGCATTTCAACTAATGAGTTAGTTATGAGATGATGTATTACGGAACGAGTAAAGAGACTTGCCGGTAACGAGATTGAACTAGGTATTGGATACCGACGATCGAATCTTGGGCAAGTAACATACCAATGACAAAGGGAACAACGTATGTTGTTGTGCGGTATGACCGATAAAGATCTTCGTAGAATATGTAGGAACCAATATGGGCATCCAGGTCCCGCTATTGGTTATTGACCGGAGACATGTCTCGGTCATGTCTACATTGTTCTCGAACTGTAGGGTCCGCACGCTTAAGGTTTCGATGACAGTTTCATTATGAGTTTATGTATTTTAATGTACCGAAGGTTGTTTGGAGTCCCGGATGTGATCACGGACATGACGAGGAGTCTCGAAATGGTCGAGACATAAAGATTGATATATTGGACGGATATATTTGGACACCGGAAAGGTTTCGGGTGAGATTGGAAATATACTGGAGCTCCAGGAGGTTACCGGAAACCCCCCCCCCCCCCCGGTAAGTATATGGGCCTTATTGGGCCTTAGTGGGATGGAGGGAGAAGGAGCAAGGGAGGGGGCGCCCCCCCAAGCCCATCCGAATTGGGAGGGTGGCCGGCCCCCCCTTTCCTTCTCTCCTCCTCCCTCTTCCTTCCTTCTCCTACTCCGAATAGGAAAGGGGGGGGGGCAAACCTACTTGGAGTAGGTTTGCCCCCCTAGGGCGCGCCTCCCCCTTGGGCCGGCGGCCTCCTCCGTCCCTCCTTTATATACGGGGGTAGGGGCACCCTAGACACACAAGTTGATCATTGAGATCGTTCCTTAGCCGTGTGCAGTGCCCCCCTCCATGAAATTACACCTCGGCCATATTGTAGCGGTGCTTAGGCGAAGCCCTGCGACAGGAGAACATCAAGATCGTCACCACGCCGTCGTGCTGACGGAACTCCTCCCCGCGCCTCTGCTGGATCGGAGATCGGGGTGCGTCATCGAGCTGTACGCGTGTCAAGAACTCGGAGGTGCCAGAGTAACGGTGCTTGGATCGGTCGGACCAGGAGGACGTACGACTACTTCCTCTACGTTGCGTCAACGCTTCCGCTTCGGTCTACGAGGGTACGTAGACAACACTCTCCCCTCTCGTTGCTATGCATCACCATGATCTTGCGTGTGCGTAGGAAATTTTTTGAAATTACTACATTCCCCAACTGTGGTATCAAAGCCAGGTTTTTTATGGTTTGATGTTATATGCACGAGTAGAACACAAGTGAGTTGTGGGCGATATAAGTCATACTGCTTACCAGCATGTCATACTTTGGTTTGGCTATCTTGTTGGATGAAGCGGCCCGGACCGACATTACGCGTACGCTTACGCGAGACTGGTTTTACCGCCGTGCTTTGCACACAGGTGACTAGCGGGTGTCAGTTTCTCCAACTTTAGTTGAACCGAATGTGGCTACGCACGGTCCTTGCGAAGGTTAAAACAGCATCAACTTGACAAACTATCGTTGTGGTTTTGATGCGTAGGTGAGATTGGTTCTTGCTTAAGCCCGTAGTAGCCACGTAAAACTTGCAACAACAAAGTAGAGGACGTCTAACTTGTTTTTGCAGGGCATGTTGTGATGTGATATGGCCAAGACGTGATGCTATATTTTATTGTATGAGATGATCATGTTTTGTAACCGAAGTTATCGGCAACTGGCAGGAGCCATATGGTTATCGCTTTATTGTATGAAATGCAAACGCCCTGTAATTCCTTTACTTTATCACTAAGCGGTAGCGATAGTCGTAGAAGCAATAGATGGCGTAAACGACAACGATGCTACAATGGAGATCAAGATGTCACGCCGGTGACGATGGTGATCATGATGGTGCTTCGGAGATGGTGATCACAAGCACAAGAAGATGATGGCCATATCATATCACTTATATTGATTGCATGTGATGTTTATCCTTTACGCATCTTATCTTGCTTTGATTGACGGTAGCATTTTAAGATGATCTCTCACTAAAATTATCAAGAAGTGTTCTCCCTGAGTATGCACCGCTGCCAAAGTTCGTCGTGCCGAGACACCACATGATGATCGGGTGTGATAAGCTCTACGTCCATCTACAACGGGTGCAAGCCAGTTTTGCACACGCAGAATACTCAGGTTAAACTTGACGAGCCTAGCATATGCAGATATGGCCTCGGAACACGGAGACCGAAAGGTCGAGCGTGAATCATATAGTAGATATGATCAACATAGTGATGTTCACCATTGAAAACTACTCCATCTCACGTGATGATCGGTCATGGTTTAGTTGATTTGGATCACGTGATCACTTAGATGACTAGAGAGATGTCTGTCTAAGTGGGAGTTCTTAAGTAATATGATTAATTCAAATTTAATTTATCATGAACTTAGTACCTGATAGTATCTTGCTTGTCTATGTTGATTGTAGATAGATGGCCCGTGTTGTTCTTCCGTTGAATTTTAATGCGTTCCTTGAGAAAGCTAAGTTGAAAGATGATGGTAGCAACTATGCGGACTGGGTCCGTAACTTGAGGATTATCCTCATTGCTGCACAGAAAAATTACGTTCTGGAAGCACCGCTGGGTGCCAGGCCTGCTGCTGATGCAACTGATGACGTTAAGAACGTCTGGCAGAGCAAAGCTGATGACTACTCGATAGTTCAATGTGCCATGCTTTACGGCTTAGAACCGGGACTGAAGGAAATATGCCCTAGAGACAATAATAAAGTTATTATTTATTTCCTCATATCATGATAAACGTTTATTATTCATGCTAGAATTGTATTAACCGGAAACATAATACATGTGTGAATACATAGACAAAACTATAGTCACTAGTATGCCTCTACTTGACTAGCTCATTAATCAAAGATGGTTATGTTTCCTGACCATAGACATGTTTTGTCATTTGATTAGTGGGATCACATCATTAGAAGAATGATGTGATTGACATGACCCATTCTGTTAGCCTAGCACCTGATCGTTTAGCATACAGCTATTGCTTTCTTCATGACTTATACAAAGTTCCTACAACTATGAGATTGTGCAACTCCCGTTTACCAGAAGAACACTTTGTGTGCTACCAAACGTCACAACGTAACTGGGTGATTATAAAGGTGCTCTACAGGTGTTTCCGAAGGTACATGTTGAGTTGGCATAATTCAAGATTAGGATTTGTCAGTCCGATTGTCGGAGAGGTATCTCTGGGCCCTCTCGGTAATACTCATCACCTAAGCCTTGCAAGCATGTAACTAATAAGTTAGTTATGAGATGACGTATTACAGAACGAGTAAAGAGACTTGCCGGTAACGAGATTGAACTAGGTATTGGATACCGACGATCAAATCTCGGGCAAGTAACATACTGATGACAAAGGGAACAAAGTATGTTGTTATGCGGTTTGACCGATAAAGATCTTCGTAGAATATGTAGGAACCAATATGGGCATCCAGGTCCCGCTATTGGTAATTGACCGGAGACATGTCTCAGTCATGTCTACATTGTTCTCGAACCGTAGGGTCCGCACGCTTAAGGTTTCGATGACAGTTATATTATGAGTTTATGTATTTTGATGTACTGAAGGTTGTTCGGAGTCCCGGATGTGATCACGGACATGACGAGGAGTCTCGAAATGGTCGAGACATAAAGATTGATATATTGGACGGATATATTTGGACACCGGAAAGGTTCCGGGAGAGTTTGGGAATATACCGGAGCTCCGGGAGGTTACCGGAACCCCCCGGTAAGTATATGGGCCTTATTGGGCCTTAGTGGAAGGGAGGGAGAAGGAGCAAGGGAGGGGGCGCCCCCCCCCCCAAGCCCAATCCGAATTGGGAAGGGGGCCAGCCCCCCCTTTCCTTCTCTCCTCCCCCCTCTTCCTTCCTTCTCCTACTCCGAATAGGAAAAGGGGGGGGCAAACCTACTTGGAGTAGGATTGCCCCCCCTAGGGCGCGCCACCCCTTGGGCCGGCCTCCTCCTCCCTACCTCCTTTATATACGGGGGTAAGGGGGCACCCTAGACACACAAGTTGATCATTGAGATCGTTCCTTAGCCGTGTGTGGTGCCCCCCTCCACGATATTACACCTCGGTCATATTGTAGCGGTGCTTAGGCGAAGCCCTGCGACAGGGGAACATCAAGATCGTCACCACGCCGTCGTGCTGACGGAACTCCTCCCCGCGCCTCTGCTGGATCGGAGACCGGGGTGCGTCATCGAGCTGTACGTGTGTCAAGAACTCGGAGGTGCCGGAGTAACGGTGCTTGGATCGGTTGGACCGGGAGGATGTACGACTACTTCCTCTACGCTGCGTCAACGCTTCCGCTTCGGTCTACGAGGGTACGTAGACAACACTCTCCCCTCTCGTTGCTATGCATCACCATGATCTTGCGTGTGCGTAGGAATTTTTTTGAAATTACTACGTTCCCCAACAGTGGCATCCGAGCCTAGGTTTTATGCGTTGATGTTATATGCACGAGTAGAACACAAGTGAGTTGTGGACGATATAAGTCATACTGCCTACCAGCATGTCATACTTTGGTTCAGCGGTATTGTGAGATGAAGCGGCCCGGACCGACATTACGCGTACGCTTACGCGAGACTGGTTTCACCGTTACGAGCACTCGTGCTTAAAGGTGACTGGCGGGTGTCTGTCTCTCTCACTTTAGCTGAATCGAGTGTGGCTATGCCCGGTCCTTGTGAAGGTTAAAACAGAGTCTATTTGACGAACTATCGTTGTGGTTTTGATGCGTAGGTAAGAACGGTTCTTGCTAAAGCCCGTAGCAGCCACGTAAAATTTGCAAAAACAAAGTAGAGGACGTCTAACTTGTTTTTGCAGGGCATGTTGTGATGTGATATGGTCAAGACGTGATGCTATATTTTATTGTATGAGATGATCATGTTTTGTAACCGAAGTTATCGGCAACTGGCAGGAGCCATATGGTTGTCGCTTTATTGTATGAAATGCAAACGCCCTGTAATTGCTTTACTTTATCACTAAGCGGTAGCGATAGTCGTAGAAGCAATAGATGGCGTAACGACAACGATGCTACGATGGAGATCAAGGTGTCGCGCCGGTGACGATGGTGATCACGACGGTGCTTCGGAGATGGAGATCACAAGCACAAGATGATGATGGCCATATCATATCACTTATATTGATTGCATGTGATGTTTATCCTTTATGCATCTTATCTTGCTTTGATTGACGGTAGCATTTTAAGATGATCTCTCACTAAAATTATCAAGAAGTGTTCTCCCTGAGTATGCACCGTTGCCAAAGTTCGTCGTGCCGAGACACCACGTGATGATCGGGTGTGATAAGCTCTACGTCCATCTACAACGGGTGCAAGCCAGTTTTGCACATGCAGAATACTCAGGTTAAACTTGACGATCCTAGCATATGCAGATATGGCCTCGGAACACGGAGACCGAAAGGTCGAGCGTGAATCATATAGTAGATATGATGAACATAGTGATGTTCACCATTGAAAACTACTCCATCTCACGTGATGATCGGTCATGGTTTAGTTGATTTGGATCACGTGATCACTTAGATGACTAGAGAGATGTCTGTCTAAGTGGGAGTTCTTAAGTAATATGATTAATTGAACTTTAATTTATCATGAACTTAGTCCTAGTAGTATTTTGCAAATTATGTTGTAGATCAATAGCTCGCATTGTTGCTTTCATATGTTTATTTTGATATGTTCCTAGAGAAAACTGTGTTGAAAATTGTTAGTAGCAATGTTGCAGATTTGATCCGTGATCTGTGGTTAATCCTCATTGCTGCACATAAGAATTATGTCCTTGATGCACCGCTAGGTGACAGACCTATTGCAAGAGCAGATGTAGACGTTATGAACATTTGGCTAGCTCAATATGATGACTACTTGATAGTTTAGTGCACCATGCTTAAACGGCTTAGAATCGGGACTTCAAAGACGTTTTGAACGTCATGGACCATATGAGATGTTCCAGGAATTGAAGTTAATATTTCAAGCAAATACCCGAGTTGAGAGATATGAAGTCTCCAACAAGTTCTATAGCTAAAAGATGGAGGAGAATCGCTCAACTAGTGAGCATGTGCTCAGATTGTCTGGGTACTTCAATCGCTTGAATCAAGTGGGAGTTAATCTTCCAGATAAGATAGTGATTGACAGAATTCTCTAGTCACCATCACTAAGTTACTAGAACTTCGTGATGAACTATAGTATGCAAGGGATGACGAAAACGATTCCCAAGCTCTTCGTGATGCTGAAATCAACGAAGGTAGAAATCAAGAAAGAGCATCAAGTGTTGATGGTTAACAAGATCACTAGTTTCAAGAAAAGGGCAAAGGGAAAGAAAGGGAACTTCAAGTAGAATGACAAGCAAGTTGTCACTCCTGCGAAGAAGCCCAAAGCTGGACCATAGCCTGAAACTGAGTGTTTACACTGCAAAGGAAATGGTCACTGGAAGCGGAAATGCCCTAAATATTTGGTGGATAAGAAGGATGGCAAAATGAACAAGGGTATATTTGATATACATATTATTGATGAGTGCCTTACTAGTGTTTATAGTAGCCCCTGAGTATTTGATACTTGTTCGGTTGCTAAGATTAGTAATTCGAAACGGGAGTTGCAGAATAAACAGAGACTAGTTAAGGGTGAAGTGACAATGTTTGTTGGAAGTGGTTCCAAGATTGATATGATCATCATCGCACACTCCCTATACTTTTGGGATTTGTGTTGAACCTAAATAAGTGTTATTTGGTATTTGCGTTGAGCATGAATATGATTTGATCATGTTTATTGCAATATGGTTATTCAATTAAGTTAGAGAACAATTGTTGTTTTGTTTACATGAATAAAACCTTCTATGGTCATACACACCAACGAAAATGGTTTGTTGGATCTCGATCGTAGTAATACACATATTCATAATATTGAGGCCAAAAGATGCAAAGTTAATAATCATAGTGCAACTTATTTGTGGCACTGCCGTTTAGGTCATATTGGTGTAAAGCGCACGAAGAAACTCCATGCTGATGGGATTTTGGAATCACTTGATTATGAATCACTTGATGCTTGCGAACCATGCCTCATGGGAAAGATGACTAAGACTCCGTTCTCTGGAACAATGGAGCGAGCAACTGACTTATTGGAAATAATACATACCGATGTATGCGATCCGATGAGTGTTGAGGCTCGCGGTGGGTATCGTTATTTTCTGACCTTCACAGATGATTTGAGCAGATATGGGTATATCTACTTGATGAAACATAAGTCTGAAATAGTTGAAAGGTTCAAAGAATTTCAGAGTGAAGTGGAAAAATCATCGTAACAAGAAAATAAAGTTTCTGCAATCTGATCGCGGAGACAAATATTTGAGTTACGAGTTTGGTCTTCAATTAAAACAATCTGGAATAGTTTCACAGCTCACGCCACCTGGAACACCACATCATAATGGTGTGTCCGAACGTCATAACCGTACTTTATTGGATACAGTACAATCTATGATGTTTCTTACCAATTTACCAATATCGTTTTGGGGTTATGCATTAGAGACAGCTGCATTCACGTTTAAGATAAGGGCACCATCTAAATCCGTTGAGACAACACCGTATGAACTATGGTTTAGCAGTAAACCTAAGCTGTTGTTTATTAAAGTTTGGGACTGCGATGCTTATGTGAAAAAGTTTCATCCTAATAATCTTGAACCTAAATCGGAGAAGTGCGTCTTCATAGAATACCCAAAGGAAATTGTTGGGTACACCCTCTATCACAGATCCTAAGGCAAGATATTCGTTGCTAAAATGGATCCTTTCCAGAGAAGGAGTTTCTCTCGAAAGAAGTGAGTGGGAGGAAAGTAGAACTTGATGAGGTAACTGTACCTGCTCCCTTATTGGAAAGTAGTTTATCACAGAAATTAGTTCCTGTGACAAATACACCAATTAGTGAGGAAGCTAATGATATTGATCATGAAACTTCAGATCAAGTTACTACAGAACCTCGTAGGTCTTCCAGAGTAAGATCCGCACCAGAGTGGTGTAGTAATCATGTTCTGGAAGTCATGTTACTAGACCATGATGAACCTACGAACTATGAGGAAGCGATGATGAGCCTAGATTCCGCGAAATGGCTCGAGGCCATAAAATCTGAGATATAATCCATGTATGAGAACAAAGTATGGACTTTGATTGACTTGCTCGATGATCAGCAAGCCATGTTAAATAAATGGATCTTCAAGAGGAAGACAGACACTGATAGTAGTGTTACTATCCACTAAGCTCGACTTGTTGCAAAAGGTTTTCAACAAAGTTCAAAGGTGTTGAATACGATGAGATTTTCTCATTCGTATCGATGCTTAAGTCTGTCTGAATCATGTTAGCAATTGCCACATTTTATGAAATCTGGCAAATGGATGTCAAAACTGCATTCCTTAATGGATTTATTAAAGAAGAGTTGTATATGATGCAACTAGAAGGTTTTGTCAATCCTAAAGGTGCTAACAAAATGTGCAAGCTCCAGCGATCGATCTATGGACTGGTGCAAGCATCTCGGAGTTGGAATATACGCTTTTATAAGTTGATCAAAGCATATAGTTTTATATGGACTTACGATGAAGCCTGTATTTACAATAAAGTGAGTGGGAGCACTACAGCCTTTCTAATTAGTATATGTGAGTGACATATTGTTGATCAGAAATGATGTAGAATTTTTCTGCAAAGCATAAAGGAGTGTTTTAAAGGAGTTCTTTAAAAAGAAAAGACCTCAGTAAAAGCTACTTACATATTGAGCATCAAGATCTATTGAGATAGATCAAGACGCTTGATAAGATTTTCAATGAGTACATACCTTGGCATGATTTCGAAATAGTTCAAAATGGAACAGTCAAAGAAAGAGTTCTTGCCTGTGTTGCAAAGGTATGAAATTGAGTAAGACTCAAATCCCGACCACAGCAGAAAATAGAAAGAGAATGAAAAGTCATTCCCTATGCCTCAGTCATAGGTTCTATAAAGTATGCTATGCTATGTACCAGACCTATTGTATACCTTGCTCTGAATTTGGCAAGGGAGTACAATAGCGATCTAAGAGTAGATCCCTAGACATTGGTCAAGAATATCCTTAGTAAGGACTAAAGAGATGTTTCTCGATTATGGAGGTGATAAAAGAGTTTGTTGTAAAAGTTACATCAGTGCAAACTTTTACACTGATCCAGATGACTCTAAGTCTCAACCTAGATACATATTGAAAGTGGGAGCAATTAGCTAGAGTAGCTCCGTGCAGAGCATTGTGGACATAAAATATTTGCAAAATACATACGGCTCTGAATGTGACAGGCCCGTTGACTAAGCTTCTCTCACGAGCAAAACATGATCACACCTTAGTACTCTTTGGGTGTTAATCACATAGCGATGTGAACTAGATTATTGACTCTAGTAAACCCTTTGGATGTTGGTCACATAATGATGTGAACTATGGGTGTTGATCATATACAGATATGAATATTGGTGTTAAATCACATGGCGATGTGAACTAGATTATTGACTCTAGTGCAAGTGGGAGACTGAAGGAAATATGCCCTAGAGACAATAATAAAGTTATTATTTATTTCCTCATATCATGATAAATGTTTATTATTCATGCTAGAATTGTATTAACCGGAAACATAATACATGTGTGAATACATAGACAAAACTATAGTCACTAGTATGCCTCTACTTGACTAGCTCATTAATCAAAGATGGTTATGTTTCCTGACCATAGACATGTGTTGTCATTTGATTAGTGGGATCACATCATTAGAAGAATGATGTGATTGACATGACCCATTCTGTTAGCCTAGCACTTGATCGTTTAGTATACTGCTATTGCTTTCTTCATGACTTATACAAAGTTCCTACAACTATGACATTGTGCAACTCCCGTTTACCGGAAGAACACTTTGTGTGCTACCAAACGTCACAACGTAACTGGGTGATTATAAAGGTGCTCTACAGGTGTTTCCGAAGGTACATGTTGAGTTGGCATAATTCGAGATTAGGATTTGTCACTCCGATTGTCGAAGAGGTATCTCTGGGCCCTCTCGGTAATACTCATCACCTAAGCCTTGCAAGCATGTAACTAATAAGTTAGTTATGAGATGACGTATTACAGAACGAGTAAAGAGACTTGCCGGTAACAAGATTGAACTAGGTATTGGATACCGACGATCAAATCTCGGGCAAGTAACATACTGATGACAAAGGGAACAAAGTATGTTGTTATGCGGTTTGACCGATAAAGATCTTCGTAGAATATGTAGGAACCAATATGGGCATCCAGGTCCCGCTATTGGTTACTGACCGGAGACATGTCTCAGTCATGTCTACATTGTTCTCGAACCGTAGGGTCCGCACGCTTAAGGTTTCGATGACAGTTATATTATGAGTTTATGTATTTTGATGTACCGAAGGTTGTTCGGAGTCCCGGATGTGATCACGGACATGACGAGGAGTCTCGAAATGGTCGAGACATAAAGATTGATATATTGGACGGATATATTTGGATACCGGAAAGGTTCCGGGAGGGTTTGGGAATATACCGGAGCTCCGGGAGGTTACCGGAACCCCCCGATAAGTATATGGGCCTTATTGGGCCTTAGTGGAAGGGAGGGAGAAGGTGCAAGGGAGGGGGCGCGCCCCCCCCCCCCCCCAAGCCCAATCCGAATTGGGAAGGGGGCCGGGCCCCCCTTTCCTTCTCTCCTCCCCCCTCTTCCTTCCTTCTCCTACTCCGAATAGGAAAAGGGGGGGGGGGGGCAAACCTACGTGGAGTAGGATTGCCCCCCCTAGGGCGCGCCACCCCTTGGGCCGGCCTCCTCCTCCCTCCCTCCTTTATATACGGGGGTAAGGGGGCACCCTAGACACACAAGTTGATCATTGAGATCGTTCCTTAGCCGTGTGCGGTGCCCCCCTCCACGATATTACACCTCGGTCATATTGTAGCGGTGCTTAGGCGAAGCCCTGCAACAGGAGAACATCAAGATCATCACCACGCCATCGTGCTAATGGAACTCCTCCCCGCGCCTCTGCTGGATCGGAGACCGGGGTGCGTCATCGAGCTGTACGTGTGTCAAGAACTCGGAGGTGCCGGAGTAACGGTGCTTGGATCGGTTGGACCGGGAGGACGTACGACTACTTCCTCTACGCTGCGTCAACGCTTCCGCTTCGGTCTACGAGGGTACGTAGACAACACTCTCCCCTCTCGTTGCTATGCATCACCATGATCTTGCGTGTGCGTAGGAAAATTTTTGAAATTACTACGTTCCCCAACAGGGACTTCAATGACATTTTGAACGTCATGGAGCATATGAGATGTTCCAGGAGTTGAAGTTAATATTCCAGAAGAATGCCCGGATTGAGAGATATGAAGTCTCCAATAAGTTCTATAGCTACAAGATGGAGGAGAATAGTTCTGTCAGTGAGCATATACTCAAGATGTCTGGGTATTGTAATCACTTGATTCAACTGGGAGTTACACTTCCGGATGATAGCGTCATTGACAGAATTCTCCAATCACTTCCACCAAGCTACAAGAGCTTCGTGATGAACTATAATATGCAAGGGATGGATAAGACGATTCCCGAGCTCTTCGCAATGCTGAAAGCTGCGGAGGTAGAAATCAAGAAGGAGCATCAAGTGTTGATAGTTAACAAGACCACTAGTTTCAAGAAAAAGGGCAAAGGGAAGAAGAAGGGGAACTTCAAGAAGAACAGCAAACAAGTTGCTGCTCAAGAGAAGAAACCCAAGTCTGGACCTAAGCCTGAAACTGAGTGCTTCTACTACAAGCAGACTGGTCACTGGAAGCGGAACTGCCCCAAGTATTTGGCGGATAAGAAGGATGGCAAGGTGAACAAAGGTATATGTGATATACATGTTATTGATGTGTACCTTACTAGAGCTCACAGTAGCACCTGGGTATTTGATACTGGTTCTATTGCTAATATCTGCAACTCGAAACAGGGACTACGGATTAAGCGAACACTGGCAAAGGACGAGGTGACGATGCACGTGGGAAATGGTTCCAAAGTCGATGTGATCGCGGTCGGCACGCTACCTCTACATCTACCTTCGGGATTAGTATTAGACCTAAATAATTGTTATTTGGTGCCAGCGTTGAGCATGAACATTATATCTGGATCTTGTTTGATGCGAGACGGTTATTCATTTAAATCAGAGAATAATGGTTGTTCTATTTATATGAGTAATATCTTTTATGGTCATGCACCCTTGAAGAGTGGTCTATTTTTGATGAATCTCGATAGTAGTGATACACATATTCATAGTGTTGAAGCCAAAAGATGCAGAGTTGATAACGATAGTGCAACTTATTTGTGGCACTGCCGTTTGGGTCATATCGGTATAAAGCGCATGAAGAAACTCCATACTGATGGACTTTTGGAATCACTTGATTATGAATCACTTGGTACTTGCGAACCGTGCCTCATGGGCAACATGACCAAAACGCCGTTCTCCGGTACTATGGAGAGAGCAACAGATTTGTTGGAAATCATACATACAGATGTATGTGGTCCGATGAATGTTGAGGCTCGTGGCGGATATCGTTATTTTCTCACCTTCAGTGATGATTTAAGTAGATATGGGTATATCTACTTAATGAAGCATAAGTCTGAAACATTTGAAAAGTTCAAAGAATTTCAGAGTGAAGTTGAAAATCATCGTAACAAGAAAATAAAGTTTCTACGATCTGATCGTGGAGGTGAATATTTGAGTTACGAGTTTGGTATACACTTAAAACATTGTGGAATAGTTTCGCAACTCACGCCACCCGGAACACCACAGCATGATGGTGTATCCGAACGTCGTAATCGTACTTTACTTGATATGGTGCGGTCTATGATGTCTCTTATAGATTTACCGCTATCGTTTTGGGGTTATGCTTTAGAGACGGCCACATTCACGTTAAATAGGGCACCGTCGAAATCCATTGAGATGACACCTTATGAACTATGGTTTGGCAAGAAACCAAAGTTGTCGTTTCTTAAAGTTTGGGGCTGCGATGCTTATGTGAAAAAGCTTCAACCTGATAAGATTGAACCCAAATCGGAGAAATGTGTCTTCATAGGATACCCAAAGGAGACAGTTGGGTACACCTTCTATCACAGATCCGAAGGCAAGACATTTGTTGCTAAGAATGGATCCTTTCTGGAGAAGGAGTTTCTCTCGAAAGAAGTGGGTGGGAGGAAAGTAGAAATTGATGAGGTAACTGTACCTACTCCCTTGTTGGAAAATAATACATCACAGGAACCGGTTTCTGTGACGTCAAACCCAACTAGTGAGGAAGTTTATGATGATGATCATAGAACTTCAGATCAAGTTAATACAGAACCTAGTAGGTCGAACAGAGTAAGATCCGCACCAGAGTGGTACGGTAATCCTATTTTGGAAGTCATGCTACTAGATCATGATGAACCTATGAACTATGAAGAAGCGATGGTGAGCCCAGATTCCGCAAAATGGCTTGAAGCCAGGAAATCTGAGATGGGATCCATGTATGAGAACAAAGTATGGACTTTGGTTGACTTGCCCGATGGTCGGCAAGCAATTGAGAATAAATGGATCTTCAAGAAGAAGACTGACGCTGACGGTAATGTTACTGTCTACAAAGCTCGACTTGTTGCAAAAGGTTTTCGACAAGTTCAAGGGGTTGACTACGATGAGACCTTCTCACCCGTAGCGATGCTTAAGTCTGTCCGAATCATGTTAGCAATTGCCGCATTTTATGATTATGAAATTTGGCAAATGGATGAAAAAACTGCATTCCTGAATGGATTTCTGGAAGAAGAGTTGTATATGATGCAACCAGAAGGTTTTATCGATCCAAAGGAAGCTAACAAAGTGTGCAAGCTCCAGCGATCCATTTATGGACTGGTGCAAGCCTCTCGGAGTTGGAATAAGCGTTTTGATAGTGTGATCAAAGCATTTGGTTTTATACAGACTTGTGGAGAAGCCTGTATTTACAAGAAAGTGAGTGGGAGCTCTGTAGCATTTCTAATATTATATGTGGATGACATATTATTGATTGGAAATGATATAGAATTTCTGGATAGCATAAAGGGATACTTGAATAAAAGTTTTTCAATGAAAGACCTCGGTGAAGCTGCTTACATATTAGGCATTAAGATCTATAGAGATAGATCAAGATGCTTAATTGGACTTTCACAAAGAACATACCTTGACAAAGTTTTGAAGAAGTTCAAAATGGATCAAGCAAAGAAAGGGTTCTTGCCTGTATTGCAAGGTGTGAAGTTGAGTAAGACTCAAAGCCCGACCACTGCAGAAGATAGAGAGAAAATGAAAAATGTTCCCTATGCTTCAGCCATAGGCTCTATCATGTATGCAATGCTGTGTACCAGACCTGATGTGTGCCTTGCTATAAGTCTAGCAGGGAGGTACCAAAGTAATTCAGGAGTGGATCACTGGACAGCGGTCAAGAACATCCTGAAATACCTGAAAAGGACTAAGGATATGTTTCTCGTATATGGAGGTGACAAAGAGCTCATCGTAAACGGTTATGTTGATGCAAGCTTTGACACTGATCCGGACGATTCTAAATCGCAAACCGGATACGTGTTTACATTAAACGGTGGAGCTGTCAGTTGGTGCAGTTCAAAGCAAAGCGTCGTGGTGGGATCTACATGTGAAGCGGAATACATAGCTGCTTCGGAAGCAGCTAATGAAGGAGTCTGGATGAAGGAGTTCATATCCGATCTAGGTGTCATACCTAGTGCATCGGGTCCAATGAAAATCTTTTGTGACAATACTGGAGCGATTGCCTTAGCGAAGGAATCCAGATTTCACAAGAGAACCAAGCACATCAAGAGACGCTTCAATTCCATCCGGGATCTAGTCCAGGTGGGAGACATAGAGATTTGCAAGATACATACGGATCTGAATGTTGCAGACCCGTTGACTAAGCCTCTTCCACGAGCAAAACATGATCAACACCAAGACTCCATGGGTGTTAGAATCATTACTGTGTAATCTAGATTATTGACTCTAGTGCAAGTGGGAGACTGAAGGAAATATGCCCTAGAGGCAATAATAAAGTTATTATTTATTTCCTCATATCAGGATAAATGTTTATTATTCATGCTAGAATTGTATTAACCGGAAACATAATACATGTGTGAATATATAGACAAACAGAGTGTCACTAGTATGCCTCTACTTGACTAGCTTGTTAATCAAAGATGGTTATGTTTCCTAACCATGAACAAGGAGTTGTTATTTGATTAACAAGGTCACATCATTAGTTGAATGATCTAATTGACATGACCCATTCCGTTAGCTTAGCACACGATCGTTTAGTATGTTGCTATTGCTTCCTTCATGACTTATACATGTTCCTATGACTATGAGATTATGCAACTCCCGTTTACCGGAGGAACACTTTGTGTGCTACCAAACGTCACAACGTAACTGGGTGATTATAAAGGTGCTCTACAGGTGTCTCCGAAGGTACTTGTTGAGTTGGCGTATTTCGAGATTAGGATTTGTCACTTCGAATGTCGGAGAGGTATCTCTGGGCCCTCTCGGTAATACACATCACTTAAGCCTTGCAAGCATTTCAACTAATGAGTTAGTTATGAGATGATGTATTACGGAACGAGTAAAGAGACTTGCCGGTAACGAGATTGAACTAGGTATTGGATACCGACGATCGAATCTCGGGCAAGTAACATATCGATGACAAAGGGAACAACGTATGTTGTTGTGCGGTATGACCGATAAAGATCTTCGTAGAATATGTAGGAACCAATATGGGCATCCAGGTCCCGCTATTGGTTATTGACCGGAGACATGTCTCGGTCATGTCTACATTGTTCTCGAACCGTAGGGTCCGCATGCTTAAGGTTTCGATGACAGTTTCATTATGAGTTTATGTATTTTGATGTACCGAAGGTTGTTCGGAGTCCCAGATGTGATCACGGACATGACGAGGAGTCTCGAAATGGTCGAGACATAAAGATTGATATATTGGACGGATATATTTGGACACTGGAAAGGTTCCGGGTGAGATTGGAAATGTACCGGAGCTCCGAGAGGTTACCGGAACCCCCCCCCCCCGGTAAGTATATGGTCCTTATTGGGCCTTAATGGGATGGAGGGAGAAGGAGCAAGGGAGGGGGCGCCCCCCCCCCCCCCCAAGCCCAATCCAAATTGGGAGGGGGGCCGGCCCCCCCTTTCCTTCTCTCCTCCTCCCTCTTCCTTCCTTCTCCTACTCCGAATAGGAAAGGGGGGGCCAAACCTACTTGGAGTAGGTTTGCCCCCCTAGGGCGCGCCTCCCATTTGGGCCGGCCTCCTCCTCCCTCCCTCCTTTATATACGGGGGTAGGGGGGCACCCTAGACACACAAGTTGATCATTGAGATCGTTCCTTAGCCGTGTGCGGTGCCCCCCTCCACGAAATTACACCTCGGTCATATTGTAGCGGTGCTTAGGCGAAGCCCTGCGACAGGAGAACATCAAGGTCGTCACCACGCCGTCGTGCTGACGGAACTCCTCCCCGCGCCTCTGCTGGATCGGAGATCGGGGTGCGTCATCGAGCTGTACGCGTGTCAAGAACTCGGAGGTGCCGGAGTAACTGTGCTTGGATCGGTCGGACCGGGAGGACGTACGACTACTTCCTCTACGTTGCGTCAACGCTTCCGCTTCGGTCTACGAGGGTACATAGACAACACTCTCCCCTCTCGTTGCTATGCATCACCATGATCTTGCGTGTGCGTAGGAAATTTTTTGAAATTACTACGTTCCCCAACAGCTAGTTGCAACAATTATGCAGTCCATCACCCTTAATATTCAGTTTCGGAGGGTGCTTGTTGGTGACAGTTGGGAAGCATGGCTTCATTTGGTGAGTAGACTGATGGAGGTTCAGCTAGCTCATCAGCCCGATCAGTTGCGTTGGAAACTTACTAGCTCTGGAGAATTTACGGTTAAGTCGGTGTATATCGATGTCATTAACTCTACTGTCATTCCTAGTTCCAAACATGTTTGGAAAATAAAAGTTCCTTTGAAGATTAAAGTGTTTATGTGGTTTGTACATAAACAAGTCATTTTAACAAATGACAACTTGGTCAAGCGCAATTGGACAGGATCTACTAGGTGTAGTTTCTGTGATCGGGACGAGACCATTAAGCCTCTATTCTTTGATTGCCCATTGGCGAGAGTTTTGTGGCGCACTGTGCAAATTGCCTTTAACTTTACTCCTCCGAATTCGATCAGTACGTTATTTGGAACGTGGCTTGTTGGGATAGAGTCCGATATAGCTAGACACATTCGTGTAGGAGTATGTGCGTTGTTGTGGGCAATTTGTAACTGTAGAAATGATTTGGCTTTTAACAGAACAACAAATATTCATTTTTTGCAGGTTTTGTTCCGAGCTACATCATTGATCCGTATGTGGTCCTTACTCACTCCGACGGAGGCCAGGGAGCGTTTGGTTACTGGATCTGTCCGGTGGGAGATGGTCGCGCGGGATATCTTCAACCGGTTTGGCTGGCGGTCATGTAATAGGATAGGCAATTAGTTTACCTGTCTTTGTTTTGCCAGCCGGTTGTGGATCTAGGGCCTTTTGTCTTTGTTTTTGGCGTTGAGGCTCTTTGCGAGCTAGCCTCTCTTTTTTGTTTCAAGACTGTAAGACCTTGTTGAACCTTTTTATTTATAAATGTGGCCGTATGCATCGTTCTGATGCAGAGGCCGGGGAGCCCCCCCTTTTCGAAAAAAAAATCTCCACAAGACCATAAAATTATAACCCATACCGCCTCGACAAACTGGCTTTCTGAACGCAAGTCACCGACCAAGATAGCAAGTCTCCCTTCGAGCAACACAACCAAGCTTCTTACCCATCAGGAATCTGAGGATCTTTGGAATGCAACATATAGATAGACAAACTTGGAACAATCACTAACATCATTTAGATATGTTCCATCTCGAAAGGATATACTGGTCAGAACTTTACACACATGCGCACGCGCGCACCACACACACACGCACCTGATCAAGAAGCAGAGAAAGAAAATGCTAGTTCCATATGTGATAACTTGAGTAAATAGCATAAAACTACAAAAATTGGGGATATGGTTGGAAAAAACTACCGCTTTTTGAAAATTTCCTGATACCTACCACTTCTGTGGTTTTTGATTCGGAAATGTTAACACCCACACGTGTGGGCGTCCACCATCTCGACCACACGCATCCATCACCGTCGAGTACTTTGTGCACGAATCTTGGCACAATCTGGTCGTTTTTCTATGCCACGTAGGACAAGGCGCGTGTGTGGTGTGTGAGACAGTTTGCCCGCACGTTGGTTGCCCTCCCACGGTCAGCAGTTGCCAGTCGGGGGCGTGCGGTGGAACTGCTATGCGCCCGCACGCGACGCGCCGACCGTGGTTGACGTCAAACACGTCGCGCACTTCGCCCCTCTCTCCCTCACGGTTCCATTTACTCACCCCCGCAGTTACTCGCACAACCCACTTCGAATTTCAAACCATTGGAGGAGAAGACGAGGAGAGAAGGCGATGGCGGAGGCGGAAGAATCGACGGTGTTCGCGGCCGTCGGTGGTGCTCGCCGGACCGGAGCGCCTGCAGATTGAAGGTAATGCTCGCTCCAACTCTCACAATCCTTTCCTGCATTTTCCCCCCTTCCCTCCCTGTTCGATTACTCGCTCAAGATTCATAGAGATTCAGGCGATTTGGCGATGCGTCGGCGTTCCCGCCGGCGGCGGAGTCCTGTGCTAGCCATTTTCGGTGGCACTGGGCAGTTTCGTCGCCGCCGCCACTGCGGCCTTGTCGGTGTGGTTCTGCCTGTCCGGAGGCACACACTGGTTGTGCCTTGGGATTGGGCAGGTGTCTTCCGGTCTGTTAGTTGCGCATTGGTTTAAATTGGTGTATGTAATCAGTTCGGGGAGACTTTTGACGTTGAATTTGAAGTCATTGTAGTTGCCTTCGAACCCTAGATCTAGTTAGTTGTTTTTCAAACTGCAACATGAGGCAAACGTGGTAGTTTGATTAACTATCATGACTGTATGGCAACTAACTTCCTGAATGACTGTGATAGTTGCCACAAACATGCTTTCCCATGCGGCAACTAACTTACTGAAATGACTGTGATAGTTGCCACAAACAAGCTTTCCCATGCGGCAACTAATTTATTGAATGACTGTGATAGTTGCCACAAACAAGCTTTCCCATGCGGCAACGCATTAGTCTTGCATTTGGATTTTGAGAGTGTCCGCCGGGTTGATTTGGTGCGGGGTTGGTTCGAAATTTGTGGTTGCAGCCATTTCGCGCGTGAATTGTAAGGGTGATTTTGAGGTTGAATCAGTTGCCGTTGAAACCTAGATCTAGTCTAGTTTGGGGGGCTGAAAATGCAGACTATGGCGAAATTGGTAGTACGATTTTTTGAACGTGAACAAATGTGCGGCAACTAAACTACCTGAATAAACGTGGTAGTTGCCACAAACGTGTTTTCCCATGTGGGCAACAGATTTCCGAAAATGACTGTCATAGTTGCCACCCCAAAACGAGGTGGCAACTAATTTCATTGAACTCCTGTGGCAGTTGCCACACGCATGCTCTTCCCATATGGCAAATTTTAATTCTGCTGAACTTGTACGATAAGTAACCAGAGAAAATATTCTTTTCTGAATGTGGCAACTATGGCAGTATGACCGAACGTGAACAGGTGTGTGGCAACTAAACTACATGAACAAATGTGGCAGTTGCCACAAATGTGTTCTCTTCTGCTGCAACATATTTTCTGAAAGTGACTGTCATAGTTGCCACGAATGTGTTCAAGCTCACACACAAGGGGGGGCAACTAAAATTTTCTGAATGAATGAGATAGTTGCCACATACACGCTTTTTTAAACGAGGCAAACTGTTTTTTTGCTGAATTTACATAATAGTAACCTTAAACATTCTTTTTTCATTTGTGAGAATTGTTTTTTTTCTGAATTATTTTGCGACAGTTTCCATACTTTTGATAGTTGCCACAATCGGTAGCACTGGACGGAAATAATGTGCACATTGAGTGGGCGTGTTTGCCACTTGGATTTTTGTATAATCATGTTGCAATACAGTTTGTGAACACAATGTCTGTTTCCACAACACAGATATGGCAATGTGGCAAATTGGCTGCATAGTATGGCAACCACATTTGCATTCAAATAGTTAACATTTTTTCTGTTGGGTGGCAACTGCTTACCCATTGCACTTTACATTTTCGCCATTAACAATTTGGTCTGTTCCTACATCAGCAGAATGGCTCGCGGCGATCATCAAAGTGATGATGACGATTTCATGGATCCACCTCAACGTAACCGGGCAACTGGACGGAGAAAAGAGGGCGATGAGGTAACTGTCTGCACACCCGCCCCCCTCCCTCCTGATTTATGTTATTTGCTGGCACCTATATCTTTTTTTTATAGTCGTCCATCATGAACTAAATTTTCGTAGCATTGCAAAAACATGGCAACAGCTCAACACTTTTGTGTTTGTTTTTTTGCAGAAGAAGAAACGTATTCGCAACAGAGCCTCCCAGGAACGTCTGACCGTGCTGATTGACAAATTCAGTGACGATCAAAAGGGAGCTGCTGCTGAGATGGGTATGCAGGTTCTGATGGATGTCCGGTGCACGAACCTTGTCAACCCGGTATGCGACTGGCTTGGTGAGATATACGATCCCGCCTCCAGGGAATTCGTGATCCCGGGACGGGGAAGACTCCCATTGAACGAGGAATCCGTGTTCTGCACTTTGGGTGTGCCTCGGGGACATATCAAAGTCCCGTATGAGGTTAATAATGAGATTGAGGAAGAGCTGTTCGCCCGTTTGTTTCCTGGGTTGGAGGCAATGCCGAACACGTCTGTACTGGTAGATTCTCTGCAGGCCATGACGACGCACGGAGAAGTTTTCAAGATGAAGCTGCTCATGTATCTCATATCAGCTATTTTCGCGCCGACCACTTCTCTTCGCCCAAGCAACAAATGTTTCCCCATCCTGGTGAATGATCCATGCTTACTACTGCCAGTGTTTTCGTTGCGCTTCTTTCCGTTTGATTTCTGACGTGGCAAACCTTTTTTGCCCTGAAAATTTCGTGTCGTGCTGGCGAATCTGAAAAACGTGAAGAATATGAACTGGTGTAAATTCATTGAAGACTTTCTCCACGATGCTTTCAAAAACAAGATGTACCAGAAGGGTTGTCGCCTGCATTTAATGGTATTTATTTTTACCAGGTCTCTGTGTGAACTCTTTGTTTATGACGCACTTTCATTCATGCATGACAATCTGGTCACAACAAGATGGCAACTGCCATAGCGACAATGTGGCAACTGCCATAATGACAACGTGGCAATTGTCATTCTGACAATGTGGTAACTGCCTTCATATTAGCATGGCAACTGCCATCATAGTAGGATGGCAACTTCCATCACACTTTGATGGCAACTACCACATACATATTATCGTTGGATCATACATTTATCCTGCTCTTTATTTTTTCCAAACTATAAATTACCGATGATGGCAACTGATATTTTCTTTTCTTTGCAAAATTGTTTTCAAATCAGCTTATGTATGTCGACTGTCTTGATCTGTCCACCGTGGATTTCACTGGGGTAGGAGGCCCGCCGCCTACGCACAAGTTTGCTGTTTCTGCGTGGACCATCGGCGCTGTCAAGGCTGTGCTTGCTGCAGACAGGGCAACTGATGGCACGTATGGAAAACTACAGGTTAGTTTTTGTTTATGTCTTTTTTTCACACGGCATGCTTACAAATTTGACACGACGCAACCGTCCGTGGTTTATAAGGCATGCTTACATTTTCTTTTTTTGTTTTTCATAGCTGATGGACAAGCATGCTATAGACTACAGCGTGTTTGGGGGGCCTCAAAAATTTGAAAAGTGGATGGACGTGCACTCAGCTCCGTCTTGCCCTTCTGAGGTAATGAAAATGTCCACATCCATGGGTTGCTGTGGATTACATGTTTGATGTTGCGGAAGTTACTTCAATACGGGGGTTGTTTGCTGATGCTTCTTGTTTTCGTGGACAGGCGGGGGCACCAGTTGAGCATCTAATTGGGCAGTTTGCTTCCGGAATGACCGGATTGCTCGGGAAGTTGGTCGAGGGGTGGATGTCCCTCAGTGCCTCCGACGGCAGCGCGGTTGCGAGGCAGTTCACTTCATTTGTTCTAGAACGTACACACTGGCCAACTGGCTATCGTGGCCGATACGACTACAACAGTTCCCAAGAGCCCGGCGACACACAAGATGATGTAGACGGAGACGCTGGCCTCAGCAAGGATGACGATGATGACATGGACAATGTGCATCAGGACACGGATGACGATGAACAAGCTGAAGTTCGCAGAGGCGGCAACAGGGGCAAGGATGCAACAGATGCCCCACCACCGGAGAAAGTGAAAGAACAGACGGCTGCGAGAGGCCAGGGGGTGTTGCCATCAAGGAGGGGGAGGGCTCCAGATGATGTTGGGCAGGGTTCTCATGGCAAGAAGTCCAAGACGGATCCCGTAGCTGCTAGGAGGAGGTTTGACTTTCAATTTTTAGTTTTCCGCTGTGTCTATTTTCTTGGAACAATCTCATCCAATTTTCTTTACACTTTTCTGTTGTCAAGCGCGGCAACGGGTTTGTTTTCTGACATTTGCCACCTTGTCTTTTTCCCTCCATCTGTTATTTTTGCAGCGAGCCGACCGCTGGTGGACGAGCAGTTACGAAGAAACAGGCGCCAACGCCAACCCGTGCTTCTGCTCGCTTGAACAAAGGTGCCCCCATTGCTGGTGACACCCCTTCCACCAGGTTGTCTCCTCGTACGACGACGACCAACACCGGGGATCCTGTTGTGTTGCCAGACATGAGGAAGCCAGTCAAGAAGTACGTTAATCAATGTGGTTTCATTTTCATATTTGTGTTTTTTCCTTCAATTTTCCAATGTTTTTTTTGTTCAGCTTTGTCACATGATATTCCTTCACCGTCACCCACGCGGCAACCTCTCTTCCCCCAAATGATTTCTTCATTCAATTCTCTTTTTAGTTTTACGGCAACTCATATTTGGTCTTCACATGGCAACTGGCATCTAGTGCAACTGGCATCTAACCCTCTACCTCATGGGCAACTGCCATTTTTTCACCTATGGGTTTGAGAGCTCATCCCATACACAGTTTTCAAATTGCATTCCTGCCAGAACATACATCAGTTTTTCATTCTTCAATTTTTTTGCTAAACACGGCAACTACTGCTGAATTGCAACTGCTAACCAGGACACATGGCAACTCAAGTTCCCATTACATGGCAACTACCAACTTTCCACATGTTTTTCATTCACTTTAAGGTTTCTACCAGTTTTTGCAAAACATGTTTTTGCTCATTTTTTTCAAACCTTTTCTCATGTGATTTTTTCTTTTTTCAAGGTTAAGAAGACTACTACGCGCGGGGCCAAGCATAGGATAAATGATCCGCTTGAACGACTACATTCAAAGTTGTCAACTAGGGGCAACTCAAATGTACATGAGGCACCCGTCGACAATACTGCTGCTGCACCGATGACGGCTTCCACCAACCCTGATGCGAGTGGCCGATCATCTCCGCCGGCTGCGGATGCCGAGGCTACAACAACAGGCATCCGTACATCGGGGAGTGATGAGTCCATATCTGCCAGGATAGCTGAAATATTGCCAACTCTTCTGGCAATGAAGGAAGCCGCAGTGAGCCACGCCACCCCATCAGCAAGTGTTGAAGTGGACGCTCCCGAGACGAACATAGGCAAGGAAGATTCGTGCTCTTCAGACACTGACTCCAAGGGCGTGCGTGATGGCGCACCTGTGTCCACGACAGAAGCCGCTGAGGCGGCAGTTCATAAGGATATGCCATCTTCAGGAGAGAGTCATGGCACAACAGCTCCAGCCCCTGTCGGTGCAGATACTGCTAAGGTTACCGTGGCGCGTGCTGGTCTTCCACCTAGGCGTCGCAGCCCCCGTAAGCAACCAACAGTCGTACTCAATGCACCGGCTGTACCTAGCAGCAGGAGAGACGAGTCTGGGTATGTTCCTGCATCCACACTGTTCCCGCCAACCGCCCAAAGCAATGTGATGGAGAACCTACAAGACCAGAGCAAAACTGAGGCAGTTGTCAAGGCTGGCACGAGTGACGCAGGTGAACGGCCAGAGCAGACTGCGCCTTTACCCGCAGTGGAAATCCCCAACATAAATCTGCGTACTTCCAGGCTGCCAGTCAATGTTGGTGTCCCCTACAGCCCAAACAAGAAGATTGCCATGAAAGTTGCTGCTGATACCACTGACAAGACGCCCCGCCCTGCAAACAAGCCCGAACATTCCGGAGCGGCTGATTCAGATATGTTTGTTGATCTTTCACCATTGGATTCTGCCCCGCAAATCGTTCGTGGTCCAGCCAGTAGGAATGAGAGGCACCCAATGGCATTTACCCCACCGAGCTTCAGCCTTGGCGTAAGTCAAGACCAAGCGGTGGTGCATGATCCTATGCCAGTTGCCTTTGCTTTTCCAGGAGGCACGGCGACAATGATGGCGCAGCCAATGGTCGAGGGCAGGAAGGCTGTCAAGTTCGCAGAGCCAATTGTGCAAGGTACACTTGTCATGTCCTTACGATTTTCGTGTGCACATATTTTGTAGTTTGGATTTTGTCCCAATCATATCCCATTCGGTGATGTTCTCACCTGCGGTGGAAACTGCGGTGTGATGAGATGGCAAGTTGATTTTTGATGCACCATAGCCTACTTTTTTTTTGGTTTGTTGCCATGCTGAATTTTTGACATTTGGGTAAACACATGGCAACTGAAGTTGATTCACCATGGCAACTGAAGTTGATTCACCATGGCAACTGAAGTTGCTGACACGTGGCAACTGTATTTGCTGACACGTGGCAACTATAGTTTATTACATATGGCAACTGGATTTGCCACACCATGTCACATGCATTTTGTTTGTTACCATTCTGCATTTTTTCTATACGGTAATCACATGGCAAGTGGAGTTGACACAACATGGCAACTGCATTTGATGCGACATGGCAACCACAGGCCATCTGAACGGTAATTCATCACAACTGCATGGCAACTGCAGTTGCGATGACATGGCCACCGTATTTCCCCACTTTTCCACAGTTGCGATGACATGATCACAACTGTAGTTGCACCACACATGGCAATTTCCCCACTTTTTCCTACCTACATGTCACATCATACACCCCATTTTTCCTCATAATCCATATGTTTTCTGACTTTCTCCTTATCATAACACACTTTTTATTTTTTTCTTCTCGAATCATTGCAGCCACCCCTGAGGAAATTTCACCGTCACTCGACGAAGCTTACCGCAAGATTGAGGAGGCAGCATTGCAGAGGAGGACATCCCGAGGACAGGGGCAATCAAGTTCCAACTTGACTGCGGAGATGGCAACTGAGGATTCCATCAGAAGCGCGACCCCTGGTTCTGTGAGACAGCAGAGGGTAGTTCACGCACCTCTCGCGGAAGACTACGAGCCCGAATTCAGGGCCACTAAGGAACAGACCCAGCTGTACGACGTCATCAAGCGGTTTGGAAATGCAAGGGCTAGCAGCAAGCATATGAAGGAGTTGAAAGCGTAAATGACCACATCCTACAATCACTCATTCTGCTTTGTTCTTTTTTTAGCATCTTCATCTTTTTCTTTTTTTGCACTCCTTATACATGATGCGCTTTACGTTTTAGTTCTTTTATATATCTCTTTACTTAGCAGGCATGATTCTTCCGTGTTATGTCGTTTTCATACAGCTCATGTTTGGACAGAACCAAAGTCATTCAATGCGGAGCGACGTACGTCGACCTGGGTGATCTCGCCGAGTCTGTGAGGCCAAACGGCAAAATGTCGACGAATGTGATTGCATGAGGGATCGACTACATCACCAATCACATTGATATGTGTGCCGACAAGGTCATCATGCATTACAGCGTGACATGCAAAATATGGGATGGTGACTTCCACCACAAAATTCTGAGGAAGAATTTCGCTCAGCACGGTGAATTCAAGCTAACACTGAAGAAATATGTGAGTACTCCTACCCTGTCTGCACTATTTTTTTACATGGTGTGGTTTTTGCCATCTTCTGCACTTTTTGTGACTGTGTGTCAAATTGTTTTTCCATGTGGCAACAGTTTCCATGCACATTTTTTCTTCTTTTTGTTTTTTGTGCATTCCCTGTGCGAACCACGTGGCATTTTTTGATTTTATGAAATGCACGGCAAATCTTGAACATACATGGATGGCAACTTTTCTTCAACTACCCCCACACCATAGCCAAAAAACACATCCTACATGATTCTAATTTTTTTGTCCCTCTGCTGTTCTTTTTATGTGAACTATGCAGGTCATGTTCCCCATGTTCCAGGAGCTTGCACCACATGCCCAACACGACAAGTGTGGTCACCACTACGCGATCTGTCTGGACCTGAAGAACCAACGCTTTGAGGTGCTTGATTCAATCTGTTCGGGAGCTGATTCAGATCTTACCACGCATGCTGAATTCTTCATCAACAACCTCACAGAGACATGGAACCGTCACTACGAAAATTCAAAGGTCCAGATCAGACATTTCCCGATTGAGTATGTGGCGACTGTGAAGCAAGGGAACACGTAATTTCTTTTTCCCCTCCTTTTTATGTGCCGTTTACATCAATTGCAACCCCTCTTTTTTTGTTTGCCACATGTGAATTGAAGTCTATGTTTTGCTATGTCTGTTCCTTTTTTTGTGTGTTCATTTGAGTCTTTTTCTCGTGCAGTACGGACTGCGGCTTTCACGCGCTGGAATACTTTGCAAAGTGGGAAGGCAGAATCGTCCCCGCCATCACAGCTGCAATGATTGTTGAGCTCCGGAAAATCCACACGTGGAACTGGTTGACGAACGAAGATTTCAACAAGCGGTCTGGAGCACGCGAGTTCGTGGAGGAAGCTGTCAAGAAAATCAACAAGAAGTACAAGTGATCATGTGGTGTCAGACGCCGGAGCATACCTTACATTCTGTTGCTGAGGAATGTAAGGTACTTATCTATCTTGTTATTGTCGAAAAACAATGTTTGTGTGCTATGTTACGACTGCAACCCAGCGTACGCCACTATGCAGTGGTGGTGTGTGAGCGACATTTTATAGTAGGTCTGTAATATATGTGTGGACGTGAACCTATGTTTTTAGTCGTTTAATGCACATACGTTTTTATGTTTTTATTATTATTACAATGGTTTCAGTCGCACACATCACCAGTTTTTTCGCTGTTTTTGGATTGCGTCCATGATGTTTAAAAACAGGTGGCAATTGTAGTTCAACATACGTGGGGCATCACAGGCTAGCAATTTGTGGGGCAGGGCTGATCATGCAGCCACATCCCTGGCTGTGATTTATGCATTTTCCGCCTTTGTCCAACTTGATTTTCAATACACTGCGCACAACACAATTTGTTTCTCTAAACCGTGTGGTATTTGTCATGGAAATATACGTCATGCACAGTCATTTCAAATACCATGTCATATTTTAAGCACAGCTAACATGGCAATTACAGTTCAAAACAACATGGCAGATCAAGCATACTTGACATGGCAGATACAGTACAACTAACATGGCAGATACAGTACAACTAACATGGCAGATCCAGTACAAAAAGCATGGCATATTTAGTACAAAGTAACATGGCATATTTTTAGTATAAGATAGCATGGCATATTTTTTACTACACACTACATGGCAGATTTAGTACACACTACATGGCAGATTTAATACACACTACATGGCAGATTTAGTACACATAACATGGCAGATTTAATACACATAACATGGCAGATTTCATACACATAACATGGCAACTGCATTTTCTGCAGTCAATGAATTTTGTCCCTTCTCTTTTCTTATGTTCCTCAATAGTTATTCTCCCAATTTTAAAAACAAAAAATCTCATCATATAGGCATACAAAACTAAATGTCCACAAGGACCATGACGCAATGCCCCAATTTCTGCTCATGGATTGCCCGCAGCTTTCTTCGTTTTCTTGTGTTTTGCTTGAATCTCCAATCCTGACTTGTACCTTATCTCTCTCGGGCGACCCTTTGTGATGGAACATGGTGGGTTCCTAACCTGCGTTTGTGTGCTTGCTGTTCCAGATCCTATGTCCGAGTTTTCAGATGACGGCCCGGTTGATGAAGGCACACTTGATGTGCGGGGGAACCGGTGTAAGGCTTCCTCAGCTTTCCGCTTCTTGATCTCATCAAGCTCTCTTTTTAGCGCCTTCCTGTGTTTTTCTGCGACTCTTGCTGTCTCATCACTTTTGCACGCTTCATCAATTAGCTCAGCATAGTTCTTCATCAGCACTACGTGCCTCACGGCTTCCATGGTGGACTCTGGTCTCTCGTCATGCATAGCCAGAACCGCGTGTGTTGTCTGCGGCGCCAACGCGTCGTCAGCGTCCCAAGTCCATCGTCGCCTTATGAAATGGCGGGGCATCCGTGTCACAGCGTTCATGTCCATCACTTTCAGTATGTGACAACACACAATGCCGTCCCGTTTGAACTTGCAGCATTGGCAGTAGTACGCGCCTTCGCCCATCGAGGCTTTCACGAAGTAGTTCCTTCCTTTGTCTGGGTCTTCAGGTTCTGAATCCGACATGCCCAAAATAGAACACACCTTGAACGTATGTTCATCCATCTGGAAAGCCGTGAACATGCTGGCACGCTTTATTTCTTCTTGGAATCTGCAAGTTTTGTGTGCTTTATGTTAATCCATCGTGCGATCCTTTTTTTTGTAGCACCTTATGCTGTCATGTGAATAGAAATAGATTTTTGTTTTGAATATGGCAATCATAGCATACTGAACATGGCAAACATAGCACACTGAACATGGCAACTGCGGTACACCAGACATGGCAACTGCAGTACACCAGACATGGCAACTTCAGCACACCAGACATGGCAACTGCAGTACACTGAACATGGCAACTGCAGTACAACAGACATGGCAACTGCAGTACACCAAACATGGCAACTGTATTACATTTTCAACTAGCCATCGTCGTTTCCACACCAATATTTTCCCCAATGGAAGCACATTGCATCAAACATGGGCATCTGCATTCCAGTAAACATGGGAATTGCATTTTCAACAAACATGGAAGTTGCATTTTATTAAACATGGCAATTTTTGTATATTCAGCATATGTGTTGACAATATGACATTTTTTCAGTTGACATTGGCATTTGCATACCAACATGCCCCAATGGAAGTACAGTTCACTAAACATGGCGCCGGAACTTCATTGAACGTATAAAATGTATCTGAGTAAGCATTGTAAACAGAAATTTCATCAAAACATGGCAACTGCAGCTGAGTAAGCATGGGAAAAAGTATTCCATTAAACATGGCAACTGCATATCATGGCAACTGCATTTGCAAATCTATATGGCAACTACTGCCCTAGTGCTTTTTGTGCAAACAAGACCCGTAACGCAACTGACTTACTTGTTAAAGATCTTGTTTGTGTATATCTTGCTCATTTGCCTCTCCATTGGTAAGTACGTTAGCAATTTCGGCTGCTTTAGTGCGGTGGTAGCTTCTTGCTGCAGCTCAGATCCCAGAATTTTTTGTTGCAGAGCTGTGTACTGCTTGGCAAACTGTAACAATGAGTTGCCAGGGCTCACGTACCGCTTCAACACAGCATTGAACCCCTCGCTGCGCTGCGTAGTCTGTAGAAAAGGGAAGAAGCAGTGCATGAAGTAGGCGGGCACCCAGTACATTTGCTTTTCCCACAGATTAGCAAGCGTCTCGTTGTCTTGGACTTGATGCGTTTCAACCATGGCCATCCAGCTCCTTTCAAACTCCTCGACCGTCAAGCTGTGGTCCACGCACAGCTCGAATGCCTTGTGCAGCTCTGGATGGTCAGCAAAGAACGGTCCTAGCGTCTCCTCAGCCTTCTTTATTATGTGCCACCTACAGTGCCTGTGCACTGCCAACGGAAAGACCTCCTCTATGCCTGCACGCATGCTAAAATCCTGGTCTGTTATTATGTTCATTGGAGCAAGTCCATCCATGCACTCCAAGAAGGTCTTGAACAACCAGACGTACCCATCCGTGTCTTCATTCCGAACGAGCCCGCAACCGAACTGCAATGACTGATTGTGGTTATTTATTCCTATGAACGGAGCACATGGCATCTTGTACATATTGGTGAGGTACGTCGCGTCGAACGAAATGCAATCTCGGAAATGTTTGTAGGCTCTCCTTGCAGCACCATCCACCCAATACATGTTCCTGACACGGTCCTCATCGTCCAACCTTATCCTGTAGAAGAAATCTGGATCTTCCTTTGCTTTCTCATCGAAGTAGGCAATTGTAGCCTCTATGTCAGCCAGCCTGCTCTCTCTATGGTACCTAGCCTGTAGGTTTGTGACGTCAGCCGGTATGTACGGCATGCTACTCAGTTTCCCCTTTTTGCTGTGGATGAGTGATAGTATCTGGACCATTCTGGATGGACCGACATGACAGTCATGTAGCAGCTTTACGAATTGCCTTTCGACTGGGGTGAATCCTCTGTGGGCGGTCAGAAATTTGACCAGGTCGAACTTCTTTATGAGACTGTGGTTGTGCTTGTCAAAATATTTGGTGACCACATACTGTGTCCCATCTACGTTTAGCTTACACCGGACAGGGCATCCCGTCTTGAGAATGATTCCTCTTTTTCGTTCCGGAACGACAGGCGCAGCACCTTTCACCTTCTTGTTCCTCCGCGCCTTGTGGCACCTCATCTCACCTCTGCTGTACTCATTGGTTTTCTTAATTTTCCTATGGTACTCGGTGTTGACCGCAAATCCATGGAACTTTGCATATGTCTGGTAGTATTCCTTTGCTTCCTCGAACGATTCAAATCTCTGCCCAATGTACGGTGGCTAAGGTACCACAATCTCTGATTGCCCACCATCTTCATCATCTTCTGCCTCATCGTCACTTTCATCATTCACTTCAGTATCGGCGGCAGTTCCTTCTACCTGAGCGTTGTCAGTGTGCGTGTTCAAAGGGGTGCTTGTCTGTAGTGCTGGAATGATTGCCATTGCCGACTGTGACTCGAAATTGTCTGCGGCACGAGTGTCTGCTGGCTGGTGGAACGCGTCTTCCGTGCGCTCAGAGCTCCCCGCATTTGATGTCGTGGCGCTGCCGCTAACTGTAGTTGTAGGCCCTGCGATAGGGAAAACAGGTACGACATTTAAGCTTTATGTTTGAATAACATGTGTATCGTGACGGACCACACCATCTATGAGTGATTTTGCACGGCATCATTTTTTCAAATAGCAAGCCGCGAGTATGTGTGTGGGCATGCACGGCAACTATAGCTGTCCAGTGATGGCAGCCATTGTTTTCAACAAACACGGCAACTAGTTTGTTTTCGCATGCAAATAACTTCAAGTATCAAAGGTACTGTTTGTTTTACTGGTTCAGATTTTTTCCCTTACCTTGGTGCGTTGCATTCGACCTTCCCGTGTTGCCTGGGACAGCAGAATGGTTTCCCCCACCCGCAATTAGTGAAGGCTGCCACGAGACGTTTGTCGGGGTACCACCAGCGTAATAACCTGTGTGCATAGCAGTGGTTGGTCAAATTCATGGCTACTATATTTTTTGCGCTAGCACGGCAACTGCAGTTGCCCCTGATGTGGCAACTGCAATTTTATTTTTGGCAAAAAAAATGTATTTTTTGCATCGGCATGGCAACCGCAGTTGTTCCTCTATGGCAGCTGCAGTTCCATGACATGGCAAATGTAGTTGTAATGGCATGGCAACTGCAGTTGTTCTCCCCTGGCAACTGTATTTGTACATGGACGGCAACAACAGACGTGCAGGGATGTCAAATGTAGTTTGCTAATACATGGCAACTGCAGATGACCAGTCATGGCAATTTTTTGCATTTGCCACCTATTGCTCCTTCTGCTAATTGATCATCATCAGCTTCACCTTATTTTATGGACTGACCTGTGTACGACGTCGACGGCAGGTACATTGGCGGTGCCTGATGCCACGTGTTGCACGAAGGCTCTGCATTTTCACACCGCGGTAAGTCGTGAGCCCTTTTGATAGATTTTTTTGCATGTTCATTTTTCATGTGCACCGCAGTATGCGCTCTTTTTTTCCGCGTTTACATTACCTTGACTGTCCATACAAGCTAGTTGAAGTTTGCTGCCCGTACATTTGTCAGTGATAGCTCCTTGCGAGTGAACTTGCCACGGGGCCCCGATAATTGTGTTTTGGTCATAAGAACCTGCTAAAAAATGGCAATGCACGACAAAAGTAGAATGTCATCTTCATCGTCGGGAAGATGGCAACTGTTCTCTTCTTTTTGTTAGCATGCATCATACCTACGCCTGCATACTATTCCAGTAGTGGCAGCAACGGCCCTGAAGAGATGAGCTGACTGTACTCTGTTGCATCCCAAGGGGCTGTTTCTGGCCTTTGAGAACCCCAATCACCAGCGCCACCTTCGTGATTCATTCTTACCGTGTCTCCCTTCCTTCTTTTCCAATGTGTTCTCAATCTCTGCATGAACAAGAAGGCATCAACAACCCACAAGAATAGCATTCCTGTGCTGCTTGCACATAGAAGATATGGATGGCAACCGACGGGTCATAATAGGTGGCAGCTAACGACAACGGAAGGTGGCAACTGTCATTACACACAAGTGGCAATTAATTTCTTCCAACCATCTCCATTCCAAAATTTTGCCCCTACCGTCCTATTTTTTCGTACCCAACTACTTGCGTCACTTAAACTAGGAAATTAAGTCAATTTCGAACATTAGTACATGGCAGATCTGGTGCACTCTGCCTGGCAATTGCGAATATACACCGAACCACGCAGTGTTCTGCCCCTACAGTATGGACCCAGTACAAGATCGGGAGATTTTTCAGCCTTAAGAATGAGATGGAAGGACGAGATCGAGAATTTTTCACCTGGTTTTAGCTGATCGTGTCTGGAGGGCTGGATTGGAGTGGGGGGCTGTGGATGGGGAGGGTTAGGGTGTGGTTTGGGGTCGGAGCGCCCTACGGATCTGCCCTGGTTGCCATGGCAACCAGGGATGGCCGGCGACGGATGTCGGGGATTCGAGAGGTTGGGGACGATGGCGGCGTAGGAGAGAGGGGATGGATCGGAGGCGTGGATCGGCTGGGTCGTGCGGGCAGCCGGTCTTCTGGCCCGGACGGGGCAGTGCGGGCAGGGTTGCCACACACCGGACGTGCGGGCCGCGCTTTTGCGCGCTCGGACGTGGTCGTGCGGGCCGATCCCCGTCTATGCCGCACGAGGCGTGCGGGCGGGTTCCTATCGACGCCACACGTGTGGCAGTTATTCGGACCCTTTTAATTTCACAGAACATCAAAAGCTCCAAAGTTACCAAACTACACAAGTTCTCTTCTTTTCTTCAATGGAATACCATACCGAGATCGAACGTCACTCAATTCAGTGAGATGAAAAGCACATCATCAATAACATCTATAATTAACAGATACAAACTCATACAGCAACACACCACTTTTAGTGTTGATCTCCTGTTAGTTGGCCCAACGGCCAACTGGACCCTTGACTCAGTCCTGATCGGGGACACTCAACTCGACTGGGTTGCGGGCCCCTCTCGCGCAGCTCCATATAAGGGAGGTGGGGGCTACGAGTGCATCACGCCAAGAATGGTTCGCACCCCACCTGCCCTGCCTACTGATCAAGGCGGAGCTGACAGCGGTGGGAAGCTCCGCCACCGCCACTGACCATACATCGCCGTCGTAACCACCTCCTCTCTCTGCCATCGCCACCATCACCGTCTCCACGATGGCCTCCGTCTCGAGTTCATCAACCGCTGGAGAAGGTAGGTTTACCGGAAATCCTACCCTACACGATCCCATGGATCTATCAATGGTATCAGACAGGTTTGGGCATATGGATTTTTCGGTTGAAATAGAACGCAGAGAAAAAAATAGATCCCCACCCCCCTCCCAAAGAACCCTAGCCTACGGGGCAAAGAAAGTACATCACCGGAAAAGGTGCGCCGCCGAAAGGGTGCACCGTTCCTCTCGATCCGGATGGGCATCGGCAAGCCGAGCCATCGAAAGAAGAACAAACCCCACGGGGCAAAGGCACCATCACCGAGCCATTTGACGGCGGCGCGTTCACCATCAAGGTGCTCGCGCACGCCGGCAAAGGGGACAAGGAGGGCGCCGCCGTATCGCGCGTCGCTGCTCGCGGCTCTCGCTGGATGGGTGAAATGGAGAAGTGGAAAGAAAAGGAGGACCCTCGTCGCGCCTGGGAGCCTCGCCGTCGGCGGCTGGCCAGCGGCCAGAAAGAATCACGAGCGAGAAGGGGAGCAGAGGTCAGCTCCGCCGCGTCATTCTCTCTCTGTCACTACAAAGAAGGGAGAACAGGAAGGGAAAGGGAAGAGATGGCTCACGCGGTGCAGTGGCCTTCGACGCCGTCGCAGGCGGCCGGACAGACACCTACCGGTGGCCGGGCGTTGCCCTTGCTGGACAGGGAGCAGAGGAGGGCTCCGCGGTGCCGCTCTCTCTCTCTCTCTCTCTCTCTGTCACAGGAAGAAAGGAGGAGAAGGAGAAGGGAGTTCGCGGGGTCGAGGAGCCCATCTCCGGCGGCTGGCGTGGACCGACACGTCGCCGTCCTCGAGCGAGAGAGAAGGGAAGAGAGCGGCGCGAGGAAGGGGGAGGAAATGAACTAGGGTTCCCCCCACGGGCGCTGGTTCCATTGGGTGAGAAAGGGGCTGGATCGTTGGATCGCGTCCGACGGCCAGGATCGAAACCCTAGCGCACAGCGGGCTTCTTAGGCCGAAAGTAGAGGCGGGGCCAGGCCGGCTCGCGCAGCGCCTAGGCCAACAGCCGCGCACGCTGGGCCAAGGCCGCAGCCGCGGGCGCTGGGCTGCGCTGCAGTCCCTTTTTTTCTATTTAGTTTTTGTTTTTGTTATTTGTCCGGTTTTTGGGCAGATTTTAAATAGTTTTTCTATTCAAATTTCATCCAACGAAATTTTGTTTAGAGTACAGAAAAGTAAAAGAAAAAGTTCTGAAAAGGAAAATAGAAAAGTTTCTGAAAATAAAAATAGAAAATTTTTAGAAAAAGAAATGTTCATGAATTTTAGAAAGAAAATAATAAAGTTCATGATTTTTTTTACTTGGTAAAAGAAAAGTTTCTGTAAATAATAAAAGGTTCATGAATTTTATATTCATGTTTTCCTCTGCGTGCATTGTTAATAGTGCTCTTTTACAAAGAAAATAAAAGTCTAGATAGAATTAAATTTAAAGAGCGCATTAAAGTGATTATTAAAATGAATATGATTATGTTATTTTTATGACCAACGTTGTTAATAACATGATCATGTTTTATTATTGAAACTAAAGGTGCATTTATTTCTATTTTTTCCAACGGTGATATAGTTTTAATTGCAGAAACAGTAAAGGCCTATGCGGGCGGGTGCATATTGACCATGGGTCAATTTTGCGGCTGGGCCTCATGCACAGAGTACACCTCGTCAATCAAAGTCTATTCTTTCAGAAGCATATTTTTGATGAATTATTGATCTCTACTCAAATTGAACCAACGAGATATTTGTTTAAAGATTACAAAAGTAACACAAATGCTTCTGAATAGTACGTTCTTTTTCATGATCTAAAGATGATTTAATTATGATGAGTACAGATTAGTTTTTCCCTGTGTGGGGAAACAACTTTTAAGCTTAAAGTTCATAAAGGCTTCCGCTGTTTTAAGTGAAAGAAAAGTTGAGCATTAGTTTGTTCTTACAGTTAAATCCATAAAGAAGAGAATTTTGAAATTAATTATGATGTTGTCGTTTAATGATCATAGCTGATGATGACAATATTATTATATGATATTCGCAAATCCTGTTTCTGCCCAACGGTGATCTAGGATTCAAAGTACAAGAATATCGTATGTTTTAGTTTTGAACAATGTTAAACTAAAACACAATATTTTTCCTGGAAGAGAGAAATTTTGCAAACAACAGTTGATTTCCATCAACGCTACAGTTAAAGTTTTAGTACTTACTCGGCTGCACTGCTGATGTTAAGAAAGAAAAATCGAGCGTCGTTCTGATTTTTTCTCGATGCAATAAAAGAGAAAAGGGAACAAATATGTTTCGGAAATGAGTTATCATTTCTCTCTCTCTCTCTAAAGTTTTCATGATGTTTCAGTTTTTTTGATTAAATTGGAACCAACAAGAAGGTTTTATCGGAAAAAATAAAAATAAAGTGTAAGTGCATGTTTTTAAGTCATTATGACTAAAGGTAATCAACATATTGTCCTTCAATAGTGATTGAAATAAATAACACGCATGTTCAATTTAACCAACGTTGAATTAAATATGTGCGTTATCAGTGCATTGATTGTTAACAATGCATTTAAAGTTTAATACCGCATGTTAGAAAAGTTTTGGCACTTGTGTCATTCATAACTTTGCATGGCAAAGAAAGTTTTTGCGATGACTCATGTACTACTTCAGTATCACATAAAAGTGAAGAAGTCTGGGGGAGCTTTTAGAGCTATCCAAACAAATCCCATGCATTTCCATAGTGTCATGCTGGACAGTGACTTCGAAAGAGCCGAAGGACAAAATAAAGTTGTATACGAACAAAAGTCAAGATTGCAAGCATAACTTGCAAAAGTGTACCAATATCAAGAACTCTGATGAGTTCTTGAAAGTGCAACAGAGTAAAGAACTCTGATGAGTTCTTGAGGGGAATGAGGAAATAGTACTCCCATTGTTCTTGCATGACTTGATCATGTGACCACACTAAGTAATAAAAGACTCCTCGTTCACAAGTGTTAAAAATAGTTTTGAAATTATGGAAGCAAAGTAGTTTGTGCCATATTTCGAGGGGGAGAAAGATTAGGAAGATAAGAAATTCTCCTCAAAATTGAATACGATGCATACAATGTGTGTTTAAAGTAAGAATGATCTATTAAAGAAGAGTATGATCGAAAAGGGAGTACACCGCTCATATCATTGATACCCCAAATCAAATAAACCCAAACAGAAGCTAGTAAATATACCATCTTTACAATAGATGGGATAATCTGGGGAGTAAAGTATGTTGAGAACTAAAGCTTGAAGAGAAGTGGGACCATATGTTCACTTCGAATGATTCAAGCACAACAATTGTCTCGACGTTGTATGAACGACAAAAGTTGAGATGACAACAGATGTTCAACACCTGTCGTTAACTCTTCAAAAGAAAATAAAGTCAAGGGAACTCTGTAGTATCAACCGTCTCTTGGCAATGAAAAATAGAAACAACCCCAGATAGAAAATAAAGTGATTCCGCCTCTTTTGGTGAAGCCATGAGAAGCGCTCATTCGTCGAAATGGCAAGAACCATGGAAGACGTCATGAGACCTAGAAATTCCTACTCGTTTTGGAACAAAGAATAAGTTCCCAACGGAGCCAAAACAGTAGGCTGTAATGGGTCTACAAGATTAAACTGTGACTCCTGGGGGAATATGAAAAGCCACAAAGCGCGACTTGTGGAAAAAGGCTTTATGCAAAGAAAACATAAGTGATAATGAGACATTATATGCACTCTCATAAAAGGATTATCTTAGAATCACAATGGCATTAGTGGCATACTAATATTTTGGAATTGCATCAGTTGGATGTAGAAACAACATCTCCCAAACAGAGATTTGTATGAGAAAACCCTTACACAACACAACCCAAGGGTTTTGTTGTGAAAAGAAAAGAAAAAATATGGGATGCCACATGAAGAAATCATTTATGGATCAAAGCACGCCAGTGAATAGTGGCATCTAAAGATTAAAGATGACGAAGAGAAGTTTTGGGTTTTAAGGAAGGTCAGGATGAAAAATTGAATATTTGCAAAGTTCAAAGATGGGAAATACTTTCCCGCTTTCGACGTGTAGATAATGTACTACTTACTAGTAGTGATGTACAATCTACTGTTGAAGAAAAAGAAGATTATTTGTGACATCAAGTCATGATCACAATAATCTCAGTGAAGGTCTATTCGCTCAAAGAATGGAAATTCACCGGGATAAAAGAAGAGGGGTATTAGGATTATCGCAAAAAGCATACTTAGAAAAGGATTCTAATGAGATATAGTATGCATGCGAGTAAGCTTACGCCTGTCTTATAGTCAAGGGTAATAGCTTGGGAATATTAAGTATTCCAAGAACCAATATGAGATCGATCAAAAGAAAGAGGTTCCATGTGCTTCAGCTGTTGGAAGCAAAATCAATGCTATTTACCCTGACATAGCTCAATTATTCGGGAAATTTTTGGCAGAAGTCTAGTCCAGCAATAGATCACTGGAATGGAGTTAAAGAACGTTTTGCAATCTAACAAAGTATTGTAAGCCTCATGCTAAATAAGAAAGGGACACATACTCTCAAAAGGTTGTGAGTAAAAGAACTAAGTTTTGGCGGGATGTTTAGTGAAGCCCACACTAGTAGCTAAACACTCATACCTTTGGAGTTTTATTGTGGAAAAGCTCCAAAAGAAAAATAGTTGCGGTGTCATGAGTTATGTATACCGCAAAGTATAGCATGATATGAGGCTACAGGACAGGCTAAATGGTTAAAGAAAACCTTACCCAGAATTGATGATGATATGCAACAGCAATATATCATCCAAGTATTTTATCTCCTACGTCAACATGTCAGGTGTATCGCCAAACACATTGACAAAGAGTTATATGTTGCAAAGGAGAAAATCCAGAATCACGTGATAGCACTAACGGTGTAAGTACCAAACAGATGCTTACAGATCCGCTTATCAAAGGCCTACCACCCAGCGTGTTAAGAGAACATGCAGTCGACATGGGAATTATGGGAGGTCTATGATTTCTGGATTACTAAAGGGCCCAAAGAAAGGTTAAGGTCTTTTTTCAATACAGAAAGATGCATTGTGGCTGTTAATCTGACGGTAACTGATAACTGTTATGACAAGGCACGCCCTACGTATTGATCTGCACTGAGACAAGGACCAAGAGCAAATCAAGAGAAAGTCAAAAGAGTTATGTCAAAGTGTGAAGTTAAAAGTATAAGGTGAGATCAAGGGGGAGAATGTTAGTGTTGATCTCCTGTTAGTTGGCCCAACGGCCAACTGGACCCTTGACTCAGTCCTGATCGGGGACACTCAACTCGACTGGGTTGTGGGCCCCTGTTGCGCAGATCCATATAAGGGAGGTGGGGGCTACGAATGCATCATGCCAAGAATGGTTTGCACCCCACCTGCCCTGCCTACTGATCAAGGCGGAGCTGACAGCGGCAGGAAGCTCCGCCACCGCCAGTGCCCATACATCGCCGTCGTAACCACCTCTCCTCTCTCTGCCATCGCCACCATCACCCTCTCCATGATGGCCTCCGTCTCGAGTTCATCAACCGCTGGAGAAGGTAGGTGAGGGAGTCCTGGACTAGGGGGTGTCCGGACAGCCGGACTATCATCGTCCGCCGGACTCCAAGACTACGAAGATACAAGATTGAAGACTCCGTCCCGTGTCCGGATGGGACTTTCCTTGGCGTGGAAGGCAAGCTTGGCGATACGGATACTTTCCTTTCCTCCGTACCATTGTAACCGACTCTGTGTAACCCTAGCCTCCTCTAGTGTCTATATAAACCGGAGGGCATTAGTTCGTAGGACACAACATACATTACAACAATCATACCATAGGCTAGCTCTAGGGTTTAGCCTCCTTGATCTCGTGGTAGATCCACTCTTGTACTACCCATATCATCAATATTAATCAAGCAGGACGTAGGGTTTTACCTCCATCAAGAGGGCCCGAACCTGGGTAAAACATCGTGTCCCTCGTCTCCTGTTACCATCTGCCTAGACACACAGTTCGGGACCCCCTACCCGAGATCCTCCAGTTTTGACACCGACATTGGTGCTTTCATTGAGAGTTCCTCTGTGTCGTCACCGATAGGCTTGATGGCATCTGCAACTAACGACGCTGTCCAGGGTGAGATTTTTCTCCCCGGACAGATCTTCATATTCGGCAGGTTCACACTGCGGGCTAATTCGCTTGGCCATCTGGAGCAGATCGAGAGCTACGCCCCTGGCCGTCAGGTCAGATTCGGAAGCCTAAACTTCACGGCCGATGTCCACGGAGACTTGATCTTCGATGGACCCGAGCCACAGCCAAGCGCGCCGCACTGTTGCGATGGGCATGATCTAGCTCTGCCGCCGAACAGTGCCTTGGTGGCCGCACACGAATCCGCTCCGGCCATTGGTCTGGAGCAGACTGCCCAGATAGAGGAGCGGTGGATGGACGCCGCCTCGGAGGCTTCAACCGCTATGGCGATGGAGCCGAACACTAATCTCGTCCCTTGCAAAACTCGTGATTCCGAGGTGTCGGACTCCTTGCCGGACTCCGAACCTCCCACGCCCCTACCAATCAAATCGGATTTGGCGCCGGTTATGGAATTCACCGCCGCGGACATCTTCCAATACTCGCCTTTTGGTGATATCCTGAATTCACTAAAGCATCTCTCGTTATCAGGAGAGCCCTGGCCGGACTATGGCCAGGATGGTTGGGATGCGGACGACGAAGAAATTCAGAGCCCACCCACCACCCACTTTGTAGCCACTGTCGACGATCTAACCGACATGCTAGACTACGACTCCGAAGACATCGATGCTATGGACGATGATGCCGGAGACGAATAGGAACCAGCGCCTACAGGGCACTGGAAGACCACCTCGTCATATGACATATACATGGTGGATACCCCAAAATATGGGGACGGCGAAGAAACAGCGGAGGCAAATCCTTTAAAGAAACAACCCAAGTGCCAACGTCAGCGGCGCCGCTCTAAATCCCGCCACAGCAAGAATGGAGATTCCGGCACAGGAGATAATAATACCCCAGAAAGTGCCGAAGACAACCCCCTCCAGCAAGACTCAGAGCAGGAGGATGCAGAAGCAAGCCCTCAGGAGAGGGCGGCAGAGGAAGAGGTTGAGGATTACAACTATATGCCTCCCTCCGAAGACGAGGCAAGCCTCAACGATGACGAATTCGTCATGCCCGAGGATCCCGTCGAGCAAGAGCGTTTTAAACGCAGGCTTATCGCCACGGCAAACAGCCTAAAGAAAAAGCAGCAGCAGCTTCAAGCTGACCAGGACCTGCTGGCCGATCGATGGACCGAGGTCCTCGCGGCCGAAGAGTATAAACTCGAACGCCCCTCTAAAAGCTATCCAAGACGCAAGCTGCTCCCCCGATAAGAGGAGGAAGCATACATACCTCCATCACCAGCGCACGATACGACTGACCGACCACCCCGCGGTCGTGACAGAGAGGCATCCAGGCCCCCAGCCAAGACCGTACCCCGGCATCGCTCCAAAAGTACGAAGCCAAGAGGGAACGCGCCGGACTTGCGAGATATATTGGAGGACAAAGCAAGGCAATCCAGATCCATCTGCGGATCACGTGGGCGCCCCACGACCCATGACGAATACCGTCGTACCGGATATAATAACCCCGGCCGGGCCGAACACGGTAGACAGCGCTCTCTTGAGCTGCGTCGTGATATTGCTCAATACAGAGGCGCCGCACACCCACTATGCTTCACTGACGAAGTAATGGATCATCAAATCCCTGAAGGGTTTAAACCCGTAAACATTGAATCCTACGATGGAACAACAGACCCCGCGGTTTGGATAGAAGATTATCTTCTCCACATCCATATGGCCCGCGGCGACGATCTCCACGCCATCAAGTATCTCCCACTCAAGCTTAAAGGACCAGCTCGGCATTGGCTTAACAGCTTGCCCGCAGAGTCAATTGGGTGTTGGGAAGACCTGGAGGCCGCATTCCTTGATAACTTTCAAGGCACGTATGTGCGACCACCAGACGCCGATGACCTAAGCCACATCATTCAGCAGCCAGACGAATCGGCCAGACAATTCTGGACACGGTTCTTGACGAAGAAAAATCAAATCGTCGACTGTCCGGATGCAGAGGCCCTTGCAGCCTTCAAGCATAACATCCGCGACGAATGGCTAGCCCGGCACCTGGGCCAGGAAAAACTGAAATCTATGGCAGCCCTCACATCATTAATGACCCGCTTCTGCGCGGGAGAGGATAGCTGGCTAGCCCACAGTAACAATCTCCACAAAAATTCTGGCAGTCCGGACACTAAGGACAACAACGGCAGGTCACGTCGAAACAAAAACAAACGCCGCATTAACGACGACGACAAGGAGGATACGGCAGTCAACGCCGGATTCCGAGGCTCTAAACCCGGTCAACGGAAGAAGCCATTCAAAAGAACCACTCCGGGTCCGTCCAATTTGGACCGAATACTCGACCGCTTATGCCAGATACATGGCACCCCTGAAAAACCAGCCAATCACACTAATAGAGATTGCTGGGTGTTCAAACAAGCAGGCAAGTTAATTGCCGAAAACAACGACAAGGGGCTAAACAGCGATGACGAGGAGGAGACCCGACCGCCGAACAGTAGAGGACAGAAGGGTTTTCCCCCACAAGTGCGGACGGTGAACATGATTTACGCAACCCATATACCCAAGAGGGAGAGGAAGCGCGCACTAAGGGACGTCTATGCGATGGAGCCAGTCACCCCGAAGTTCAATCCATGGTCCTCTTGTCCGATCACTTTCGATCGAAGAGACCATCCGACCAGCATACGCCATGGCGGATTCGCCGCATTGGTTTTAGACCCAATCGTCGATGGATTTCACCTCACGAGAGTCCTGATGGACGGCGGTAGTAGCCTGAACCTGCTTTATCAGGATACAGTGCGCAAGATGGGCATAGACCCCTCAAGGATTAAACCTACAAAGACAACCTTTAAAGGTGTCATACCAGGTGTGGAAGCCAACTGTACAGGCTCAGTAACACTGGAAGTGGTCTTCGGATCCCCGGACAATTTCCGGAGCGAGGAGTTAATCTTTGACATAGTCCCGTTTCGCAGCGGCTATCACGCTCTGCTCGGACGAACCGCGTTTGCAAAATTCAACGCGGTGCCGCATTATGCATACCTTAAGCTCAAGATGCCAGGCCCTCGTGGAGTCATCACGGTCAATGGGAATACGGAACGCTCCCTCCGAACGGAGGAACATACAGCGGCCCTCGCGGCGGAAGTACAGAGCAGCCTCTCAAGGCAATTCTCGGGTCCGGCCGTTAAACGGCCGGATACAGCAAAACGCGCCCGAAGCAATACCAACCAAGACCACCTGGCGCGATCACAGCACGTGTAGCAATGCGGCCCCGACCCCCGCCCGCGCATGATCGCAAGAATAACACTCCGCGTACATCATTACGCTTTGGAGATACCATGGGCGCAGGGAAAGGGGCACGATCGCAATGGACCCAGAGTGCGTTTCAACCACACCAGGGGCTCGCAAGTGTGCCCCCCCTTTTTTTTCTTAGTTTTACTATTTCCCTTCCTTATGTACACAGGACTCCGGTAACCAGAGGCCCTTTCCGGCGGCGAACCTGCCGAACTCGCGATGCAACAGTCAGGGACGGAAGAAGGCTGCGACGAACACTCAGGTGGTCTCAATTTCGAGCATTAAATTCGATTATATACACCAGATCCGCGGCTCACCCCTGGAGGGGGACATGTTCACTTAGTCCAAATCCCTTGCTTACCGCACTATTTGTATCAGTCCGCACTTATAGCAGACTTCCTTTCATAAATAATGCAGCACTTTTCGACTATAATTACATTACCTTTTATATATATGTCCATTACACGACATCTTGCACCCGTACATTTTCGTACGGCCGAATACACCAGGGGCTTGTGTTCCCCGCATTATGGTGTGATAAGTCCGAACACTTTCACATGTGCGGCACCCCGAACTTATAGCATTATATGAATCGGCTCCGAATCATGTCTTGGGTCAATAGTTGGGTTTGCCCGGCTCCCACGTTTTGGTGCCTTACGTTCCGTTCTATCGGCTAAGGTGGCACTGGGAGAACCACTGCGATTGCGCCCCGGTTGAGCCGGGTGAGCGCCTCAGTGGAGAAAGCTAAAACTGACTGGCATGATAAGGCGAGAGACTGGTCGCTGTTCGAGAGGTTTTTTTCGGGTCCTTAAAGACTCACGCCGCTTCGAGCGAAGTTCCGGACAATGTCCGACGAAGGCGTGGATAGCGTCCCGGGTTCGGCCTTCCGAATACCAGGGGCTTCGCCGAAATTTAAAATTATAGAATTCTATGGCTAAGTGAGAGTGTTCAAGCACTATAAGTCCGGTTGCCTTGTTCGCTGTGTTGAGCGCCTCCCTAGATGGACCCAAAAATGGGAACAAGAGCGCTCAAGGTTATCCCGAACACCCCAGCACTCGTGGCTTGGGGGCTGAAGCCAACGACTTGCCATCTCTCAGATTTTTACACGGCCGCACAGAAGGTAATATTTTAAATTAAACAAGCGTTGCTTAATGCGCACATGAACAAAGTCTTAGCGCAAAGGATAATACATAACGAGTCTACTCAAAGATTACATTTCTGGGGCACTCATCCGCAATATCGCGGGCTCCCTTCAGGACAGTTTTATAATACATTTCAGGCGTGCGATACTCCTTGCCCGGTGGCGGTGGGTCCGTGAGAAGCTTCTCCGCATCCAACCTGCCCCAATGCACCTTTGTGCGGGCAAGGGCCCGATGAGCACCTTCAATACAGGCGGAGCGCTTGATGACCTCAACCCAGGGGCATGCATCCACCAGCCGCCGCACGAGGCCAAAGTAGCTCCTAGGCATGGCCTGTCCTGGCCACAACCGGACTATAAGGCCCTTCATGGCCTCTTCAGCTACCTTGTGGAGTTCGACCAGCTACTTCAGCTGGTCGCTTGGGGGCACCGGGTGTCCGGCCTCAGTGTACTGAGACCAGAAGACTTTTTCCGTCGAGCTCCCCTCCTCGCCACGATAGAATGCGGCGGCATCGGACGCACTACGCAACAGATCTGCAAACGCCCCTGGAGAGCTCCGAATGCGGGTAAGTGTCAGGTATTTTACATTAACATGCTTGCTTTGCATGAAAAATGCCTTACCCGCCGCTATTTTCTTTACATCTTCAACCTCCTGAAGGGCCTTATGGGCCTCGGCCTTGGCGGACTTGGCACTTTCGAGAGCCGAGGCAAGCTCGGACTCTCGAGTCTTGGAGTCACGCTCCAAACTCTCATGTTTCTCCATGAGAGCCTGGAGCTCTTGCCGTACTTCCACCACCCGGGCCTCTTGCTTCTCTCGCTCTTCCCGCTCCGCGGCCGCACTACGTTCGGCCGCGGACACAGCCTCCTTCAGGGCTGCCACCTCGTTCGTGGCCCCTGCAATACCCATATTATCATTGTTAATTTTATTGCAACCAAAATCCTTTTCTGTAAGGTAACCATTCAAAGTGGTTTGACTCACCTTCTTTGTCCTCGAGCTGCTTCTTGGCATGGCCGAGCTCTTGCTCGGACCGCTCGAGATCCTTTTTCAACACATCGACCTCCGCCGATAGTGCGGCAGAGGTCAGCAGCGCAGCCTGCAAACCCATATTGACATATGTTAAGCAACCCTTCGCATATCTTGTTAGATCCTCAGTCCGGCTTTTCTTTCCGAACACCGAACTAAGCATCAGGGGCTATTGTCTATGCGATATTACATTACATAATTTTAACTTCTTACCTCAAAGCCTGTTAGAAGGCTGCTGCAGGCTTCGGTTAGCCCGCTTTTGGCGAGCTGAACCTTTTGAATCACCGCACTCATGATAGTGCGGTGTTCTTCCTCGATGGAAGCGCCTTTAAGCGCCTCCAACAAGTTATTCGGCGCCTCCGGTTGGACGGAGGCCGCCGGTGTCAAGGTCTTGCCCTTCTTTCGAAGGGGCCGCTTGCCGGACTCTGGAACCACTGCGGGTTCCGATGTAGAGTCCGACGCAAAGTCCGGGAGGCTGCCTGACGGCGCCTCCGGAGCCTCCTCCTGATGGGTCCCTCTCTGGGATCCCACCTCGGCGTCCTCGTCAGCGCGTGGGGTAGAGGCAGTCGGAAGTGAATCCACATCCGACGGGGCCAACGACCCGCTCGATGAGTCGGGGAGATCGTCATCGGCCGGACTACGGACAGAATGCGGCATTAAGGACACTACGTGACACGAAAGAAATTGCATATAAAGGATCCGGATACTTACGATCTTGCCGGACGCCTGGCCCTTGGAGGCCACTCACCCTCGCCAACTGTGGGGTTGGCGAAACTGTCCGGGGGGATAGTCCTCCCCCTCTTGGACCCTTCGGCCTCCCCTATTAGGGAAGCCTTCCTCTTCTTCTCTACCTCCTCCAGGAGAGAGTACTCCTCCTCCTCCTCATCTTCGGGGGAGGAGTACGCCTCGTCGTCAGACGCCTGATTGCGGGAACTCTTTCGAGTCCCCGCGGCCACCTTCTTGGCCTTCTTCTCCGGCACCACGTGCGGTGCCGGAACCAGCAGCCCTGCTAAACGGGCGTTCTCTGGGTCTTCTGGCATGGGAGCCGGGTTGATAAGCAGCTTGGCCTTCTCCATCCATTCCTGTCAAAGGAAGAGACAGAATGAAACCCCTCTAGAATCAATTTGATTACCAAAAGTGTCCCGTAAAGGGGTTGAATCACTTACCTCGTCAGCCGGATGCTGCGAGCGAATTCCGCGATCTTCTGTCGCGGATGCGGGGGCTTCGGCGCCCTTAAACAGCACCCTCTAGGCGCCTTCGTATGCCGTATCGAAGAGCCCGCTTAGCACCTGGTGTTGTTCCGGATTGAACTCCCACAGATTGAATGCCCGTTCTTGGCATGGGAGGATCCGGCGGATGAGCATGACTTGGACCACGTCGACGAGCCTGAGCTTACCGCTCACCAGCTTCTGGATGCAGGCTCGGAGTCCCGTCAGCTCCTTCCGATTGCCCCACAACAAGCCCTTCTCTTTCCAGGAGGTGAGCTGCGTGGGGACGCCAGATCTAAACCCGGGGGCCGCCGCCCATGTGGGCTTGCGCGGCTCGGTGATGTAGAACCACCCCGATTGCCACCCCTTGACGGAGTCCACGAAGGCCCCTTCGAGCCAGAGGACGTTGGGCAACTTACCCAACATGGCGCCTCCGCATTCCGCTTGCGTGCCCTTCACAACCTTCGGCTTGACGTTGAAGGTCTTGAGCCACAGGCCGAAGTGGGGCCGGATGCAGAGGAAGGCCTCGCACACGACGATAAACGCCGAGATGTTGAGAATGAAGTTCGGCGCCAGATCGTGGAAATCCAGGCCGTAGTAAACATGATCCCCCGGACAAATGGGTGCAGTGGAAAGCCCAGTCCGCGGAGAAAGTGGGGGAGGAAGACAACCCTCTCATGGGGCACAGGGGTAGGGATGAGCTGCCCCTCGTCGGGCAGCCGATGCGCGATATCGCCGGAAAGATATCCGGCGTTGCGCAGTTTGGTGATGTGCTCCTCCTTAACGGTGGAGGCCAACCATTTGCCTCCTGCTCCGGACATATTCGGAGAAGGTTAGGGCAAGATGCGCGAGCTTGGGCGTTGGAGCTTGAGTACGCGGAGATGGATAAGCAAAGGAGGAAGAAGGCGTAGGTGAGAAGGTAAATCCTTATCCCTTATATATAGGCGGACGAAAACTATGCGTCCCGCTGGCCTGATAAAACTCGCTTATCTCCCAAGCGCCACCATCAATGGCGCGGTTGGGTTACCCACGTCCGTATTGATGAGAATCCCGGAATAAGGGGAACACGATCTCTGCTTCGACAAGACGTGCCAAGGAAACCGCTTCGCTAAACGTGCTGAGGTGGTATAGTAAAAAACGATTCAAACAAAGGCTTGGTAGCGGTGTAATGTCACGCCGCATAATACGTCAGCAGATTGGACTGGTGTACATTTTATTCTCTCTACGATGGAATGTGGAATTTATTTTGCAGAGCCGGACACTATCCTGGTGTTCATGATCTTCTCTGGATTATTCAAGAGAGGAACCCGCCTTGCAATGCCGAACATTATGCGCGCCGGACTTATCGTCATCGAAGTCTGGTTCAGGGGCTACTGAGGGAGTCCTGGACTAGGGGGTGTCCGGACAGCCGGACTATCATCGTCTGCCGGACTCCAAGACTACGAAGATACAAGATTGAAGACTCCGTCCCGTGTCCGGATGGGACTTCCCTTGGCGTGGAAGGCAAGCTTGGCGATACGGATATGTAGATCTCCTACCATTGTAACCGACTCTGTGTAACCCTAGCCTCCTCCGGTGTCTATATAAACCGGAGGGCATTAGTCCGTAGGACACAACATACATTACAACAATCATACCATAGGCTAGCTCTAGGGTTTAGCCTCCGTGATCTCGTGGTAGATCCACTCTTGTACTACCCATATCATCAATATTAATAAAGCAGGACGTAGGGTTTTACCTCCATCAAGAAGGCCCGAACCTGGGTAAAATATCGTGTCCCTCGTCTCCTGTTACCATCCGCCTAGACGCACAGTTCGGGACCCCCTACCCGAGATCCGCCGGTTTTGACACCGACAGTAGGTTTACCGGAAATCCTACCCTACACGATCCCATGGATCTATCAACCACAAATGCAAATCAATAAAGAAAAGTCCAATCACAACAAAGCGAAAACAACAAGAAGGGCTTTGTAAAGGTTTCAAACTTCGGCGGCAGTGGCAAAAGCAGGTGGCCTAGTCCCAGCATGCATCCGCAGGACCAACAGTTGCGTCATTAGCTCGCCAACACGGACGACGGCCTCCGCGTGCTCCTTGAGCCTGCCTGACGGAGCAACATGTAGGGTCGTTGTCGACCAGAAAGCACCTTCCAAGCCATCTCCTCCTCCTCACCTTCCGCTGCTTGTCGAGCCTGCGAGGAGGAGGGTCCGGATGCCCTTCTTGAGCACCTCATGCCCTTATTGGATTGCAAGAACCGTGTGCTACAAATCACACATGAGTTAGCTGCTGCAAATTGTGTGTGATGATTTCAGTCATCACACACGTTTTGCTTGGGAAAACCATTTGTAAGATATCACAAATGGTTCAGCTAGCCAGTTGTGCGCAATGGGTCAGGAATTGCACACGGTCATTTTATCCACACACGGTTCAAATTCTATATCATGTGCGATGCCTTCATCTCACACAATTTTTTTTTCTTTGCGACACAATTAATGCTAGGGTGTGCGATACAGGGGCTTAATAGGATCAATCTGCACTAGTGTGGTCAAAAACAAGCAATGCACACACTCTCAGGTTGAGTACAAAATAGACATTCAGGCGTTTTTTCAATCCCTCTTTTCCTGAGGTTATCTTTGGTCATAAATTTGTATGTGTGTGTATGGCCCCAGGTTAGCGTCCTGATTTGGGCACAGTCACGCATGAATGGATGGCGAGGCGCGTTGGTAAAAGCAAATATAGGCAAGCGTTCGCGCGCACGTAGCGCCCCACCGCGTCTCCATGGGTAGCATCCGGAGGTTCCAATATATATATAACCATTACAGGATAAAGAACGGAGAGAACCGGAGGCAGGGGAGGAGAAGGACACGTACGGCGACGACGATGAGGACGAGCGTGCGCATCGCCATGGTGGCGGCGGTTGTCCTGCTGCTCGCCACGACGGCGACGGCGCATTTCCGGATGGACTTGATGGACGGCTACCGGCCGAAGCATGGACGGAGCCGCTTCCGCGCCGGATTCGTACCATGGACGCAGGACGAGCAGAAGGACGTGCAAAAACAAGGGTGGTCGAAGGAACCACAATAGTATTCCAAGCATTATCCTTTGGCACTATCATCCTGTACATAAGCAAGGCAACCCCAGTCCCCAATCTATACCTACTTTGTAAGGGGAGAAGGTTTCTTACTGCTGAATTTTCATCCGTTATTTTCGTTTGTCCATCACGGTAATTTTCCTTGGTCTCTGGAAGTTTCGTTTCTCTCGCTACTCTCAGCCGTACGGCCATTTTTTCTTGTGAAATGTCGCACGTCTAATGGGCTCTGCTCCGTGGCTTGCTCATATGCGTGGAAAATGTTGGACCTCTGCGTCGGCCTGGACCAGAATTTCGATTATGACAAATAAGTAAAAAAATGTGCCTTTCCCTAAAAAAAGTAAAGGAAAAAGTCCAAAATAAACCTTGAATTTATAGGCGAAAGCTAAATCAAACCCCGAACTCTCAATCCCTGAAATCAGCACACTAAACTCTCTAATCCCGGTCTATTTTAAACCTTGAGAGGACTTCACCGGTATTTGCTGAAAATTGGGCCGGCCCAGTAGTGCAGTCGCTCATGCACGCGCACTAATTTGTTTTCTTCGTTTTTCTTTTACGTTTTCTTTTCTTTTTTCATTTTCATGCATGTCTAATTTTTCTCAGTACCAAATATATATTTTTAATGCACACATTAAATATTTGATAAACTTTTGATATTTTCAAATACATTATGGAGATTTTCAAATTAAATGTTTTCAAAACTTTTTTGAATACATATTTTTCTAAATACAGGTTTTACATTTTCTTAATGACACTGAAAATTTTATAAAACTACACGAACATTCTTTTACATGGTTCAACATTTTTAAATTTGCATGCATTTTTTCAAACACGTGTCACGTATATTCTGTTAAGGTTATGACACATTTTTTACAACACGCAAACATTTTTTTTACATTGTACAAAAAGTGTTCACACTTTAAAATTTTGTTCAGGTTTCAGAAAAAAAAATATGTTTCAAAAAGTGTTTGCATTTTAATTTTTTTTCTCAGGTTTAAGAAAATATTTATGTTTTAAAAGGTGTTCTCTTTTGAAAGCTGTTGGTTTTATAGAAGTATTCAAAATTTTCAAAAATGCACTTTATAAAATGTTCGAAGAATTCAGAAATAAATACGTTTTCAATACTTGTTTGCCCCTAAAATTTTTTTCCACGGTTTGACGCTTTGGTTTTTGATTAAATAGTTTTGCCTTCTTATTATGTAAGTCATAGTCATTTGCTGTAGTGGCTAGAGAAATCAGGTCAACCATACCAGGTCCAAAGTTCGACTCCACGAAAAAAATCTGAAACATTTTTATAAAAACATTATTTACGAAATAATTTATGAAAATTCCAAAAATAATATTCAAAAAATGCGACACAATTCTGAAGATCCGAAAAAAATAATAGCATGTGAATAACTGTTGTAATACTGAACATTTTTTGACAAATGTGAATTTTTTTAAATCGCGAACAGTTTTTAAAATGCAAACAGAATTTTAGAATTCCAAATAATTTTTAAATAATACAATATGAATTGAATTCGTGCTAAAAATATAACACATGAACTTTTTTAACTTCTGAACAATTTTAGAAATGTGCAAACATTTTTTTAAACTTCACGAATTCTTCTAGTGTTATAGTGGCCTGGCCCAAATTCTTGTTTCTGAGAGTAGCTGGTTATCCCGGCTGGGATTGTAGTATTCCCGGTGTGCCAAACAGGTCTAGGGTCTAAAATAGACCGGGATTACAAGTTCAGAGTGCCAATTTCCGGGATTTAAAGTTTAGGGTTTGATTTAGCTTTTGGCTACAACCTCAAGGTTTATTTTGAACTTTTTCCAAAAGTAAAAAATGTGCTGCGCCGGGCAGGGCTCGACCTCAGGATCTTACGCTAATCAAACAAAATAAGGACAATTCCATTACACTTCGTTTCCAAACGGCCGAACCAAACACACCCTTAGGTCCTACGCTAATCAAACAAAATAAGCTGCGGGACAATGACTCTTCCTCGCGGTAGCCACGTCATCACCTAGAGATTGGCCGTGAGAACAAATAATAATCGGGCCAGCGATTGGACGATGATGTGTGTTTGGCAGCTTGTTGCCATTGGCCCATGTAGCCAGGTTGCCTTCGAAAGAAAACCCACACACGCGACCTTTCTCGTTTCATCTCCTCTAGCCCCTGACCCTCGTCTCCTCCCTGCAGCCCGGCTGCCACCGCCCTCCAAATCCACTGCACGACTGCACGAGGGCTTGCCCGGCCGTGCATGCGCCTCCACCTCCTGATCTTCTCTATCTCGCCACTGGATCCCTCCCTCCCCTGTTTGGCGTCTCGGAGATGAGGAACGGGAGGTCCGCGATGCGAGGACGACCAGTAGCTCCGCCTCCGCCATCGCAGCCGCCATCCGGCGGTCTCATGCTGGCCCAGCTCTTCCGGCATCGAACATCTGAGAAGGCAAGCCATGCTGCTCCCAAACCTTTTGCCTTTTGAGGCAAGGTGTGCCATGGCAGAAGATGGGGATGAAGGGGATGCCATGGGGGCTCGGCTCCACCTCTCCCATCCTCGGCTCCTTTCCATTGTGCGAGGCGAACCCATGGAAGTTGCAGCAAAGGGTTGCCTGCACAGGAGGAGCAGTCCCAGGTCTGGTCCGTCAACCTCTCTTCCTCCAAACTCCTATAAGATTATCATGTCGTAATCTCCTCCTGATCTTGCTATTTATCCATCTCCATCTCTCATCTGTGTTCCTTCAATTTGTAAGGATTGTCGGAAGCAAGTGTATGTGGGTGAGTTCTTCCTTCTTACAAGATTACTTCCAAGTGCATTTCTATGTTTGATTAATAATAGTTCAAATAGCGACTAGAATAGTAAAGCCAAAATTTGCCATGATTTAGATATTTTTCGCCGCATAGATCACGTACAATCACCATCACCGAGTGCATAGACAGCAACAAAATTGGGCATATTAGGGCTGAATGAGAATAGTTTTGTCGTGCATTTAGTTGGATCTCAGTGAAGTATTCTGTCCCAGGCGCAGAAAAAGGAACAAAGAATCTGAATTTGTGTTCTAAACCTGGTAGCAATACTTCCAAGTTTAGTTAAATAGATAGAACACTTCCATTCACATTTAAATAAGAATACTTCCAAATAACATAATGGAACTCCCAATGGTTATGAAACTTCCAAACAAAAGTTGAGGATTGAGCATAAATATTTAAAATGTATGCCGCGATCATTTTGAATTGGCAGCTGATACATTTGAAGGCTTTATGATTTCGAGTCGCTCATCAAGTCATTTATGTGATATCTTTCAGCGCGTACTTCATTCTTACTTTCGTGTCTTCTTGGAAAATAGAACACGGATGTTGCTCTCGCATTCGAGCTCCCCGGTGGATGGCGGAAAGAAAAAGATTTTTCTACTGCATCTATTCTTTAGGTTCATGATAAATAAAACACTTCTACTATGGTTTAATTCAGCAAGAGTTGTTTTATCTTTTACAGATCCTCTGGGTGTGTGTTTTCCTGGGGAAGACCCGGGAAAGGCTTGCATTCTTGCCTAAGTAAGCATACAGTGATGAAAATTGTGAAATATGTGGTTCAACTTTTAGTCGATTCCATTTTATGGCAACCATTACATGCTTGCAGTTACTAATAATGCAGTGTCATGACCATGTACTTCAAAATTTTGATTATGCAAATAATGATAGTATCAAAAAATATTTTTTATTTGCATTAATAGTCATGTTAGTGCCTGAACTATGGTATACTTTGTGCAGATTCCCTCGTAAAAGAATTTGACCAAATCAAATCAATCTCTGCTCTCAAGGGTGTTCACAGGAACACTGCATTTTTGGAATCATACATCGATTGTAAGTATCATTTATATTTTTTCTTGGTTGTAGAATTATGGCTCACAGTTTCACCTTTGTTGATTGAAATTGATTGACTGTTATTTATCTGGTTGAAACTTGATGTTTGAGAGGATCGCCCTCTAAAGTGCCAAGAAGAATTTTGTCCTACTGCATGTTTACACTACTCTCTTGTTGATGCTATGGATAATAAGACTCACGTCCTTCGATCCAAAAGCTAGAATTGCATTACGGTCTACTTGCTTCCGAGAAACATGAACCTCAAAATGTTAGAGATAGTTATGTGATATTCTTGGACCTGAAAAATTGTTCTCAGAAACAAACAAAGACTAAAAGATACTCCCTCCATACGGAAATACTTGTCATAGAAATGGATACAAATGGATGTATCTAGAACTAAAATACATCTAGATACATCCATTCCTCGGACAAGTATTTTCGGACGGAGGGAGTATGTGTTATCTGAAGAAGTGTTTTGTTTGCAAGTTCTAGTGAGCTAATCTGGCCGCATGCGAGAGTTTGTTGGCCAGGAATCTGTCGATGATAAAATTGTGAGTCACTGATTTGTCTTTGGGCAAGAAGAATTAATGGATGTCCAAGATGGATGAAGTTTTCGTTAATATCATGAGCAGGAAACATTTGCTTGATTGCATCTCTAATGTAAGTAGAAACACCACAGATGAACATTATACTTGACTTGTTCCAATTAGGTATCTGGCCAGAAGTTGAGCAAAAGCTATGAATAATATCGCGGATGCGATTGGCTTCAATGACATTGGCTTGACCACATGCCAAGAGATCGTCGGCAAATATGAGGGAGTGAATGGGAGGGCAGTTTGGTCCAAGAGAAATGCTACTAAGTTGGGCATTGGACATAGCTTCTTGTAAACAAATAGAAAGTTCATTGATGACAAGAACAAAAATATAAGGAAAGAGGGGACAACCTTGCTGTAAACCTCTTGTGCTGCTGAAGCGACTATAACTTTGGCCATTTATAAGAACAACGAAGCTAGGCATGGAAATACAAGCATGAACTAAATTGATGAAGTGCACATGCAATCCTTTATGAGAAAGAGATGCAATGACAAAGTTCCACTGAAGACGATCAAAAGCTTTAGCCAAGTCATTTTTTAACATGAAGGCGGGGTCTTTCCAAGAGCTAAGATTAAAAGAATGAGTGATCTCTTGAGCAATGATGATGTTATTGCTAATCCTTCTACCCTCAGTGAAAGCTTGTTGAGATGGGTGAATGTAATAGCCAAGGTGAGGTTTTAGTCTATTGGTCAGAGTCTTATAGATGATTTTATAAGTCACATTGTATAAGCTAATAAGCTTGTAATCAACAGAACAACCAAAGCTAGCTTTTTTTGAATGAGAGCAATCTGAGTATTATTGAGGTTAGTATGAAGAATACCTATTTCATGAATCTGTTTCACTAGCTGAACCACATCATCGATCAGCTACCCAGTTCCATGCCCCACTATAGAGTGCTACATTAAAACCATCTGGTCTGGGGGAGGCATTTTTTCTCATGGCTTTAAGAGTAACGTTATTATCTGGATGCCGTAAGTGAAATCTCCTTCATTTGTTGGCATAGCGGTGCCAAGTGTGCATGAAAGGCCTACCATGATTAGAAGCCGAAGAGAAGATATTTTTGAAGTAGTTCACAAAAGTGTTAGCAATAACTTACGGTTCAAATTAGCAAGACATCATTATCATCCTTAAATGAGGCAATTTTATCTTTCCTCCTATGTTTAAGGACAACCTGGTGAAAGAAGCTACTATTGTGATCGCCCTTAACTATCCAAAGTTTTTTTGCTCTTTGATAATAAAATTCAGTGAGTTTGGTCATGTTCTCTTCATATCTACAAATTAGAGCAGATTCTTGAGCAAAGCTACGCACCTAAATGGGTTGCATTTGGATTTCCTTGATTTGATCGTCTAGAGAGTCCGGCTCTTGTTCGAGAGGCTTCTTCTTCTTGCACCATCTTCTAAGGGCTCATGCAAGGTTACTAGTTCTAGCATGGACAGATTTACTCGCCTTGATTTCCCAAACAGGTTTTACCCTCCTGACAATGGTCCGATAACCCCTTTGGTGGCAGGGTGGGGTGGTGAGGGAGCTCACGTAGGGGTAGTACACGCTGGCCCTGCCCCTCACATCCCGGGGTCCACCACGCCCACCTCCTCCTCCCTATCCAGCTGTTTGGTGATCATCTCCAGGTATGGCTCCAGCTTGTGCAGGAAGGCATCGCGGGCGCCGATCTCGTAGAAGACGCTGATGACGGCGGCCTTACCCTAGACGCTCTAGTGCCCCATGTGCAGCTCCATGTCGTACCGGTGGTCGTTGGCGCTGTGCTCCGTGGGCGCATGCCAGTGCAGCTGCCGGAGGTGGTACGCCGTGTTGTCGATGGACGCGCTGCCGGCATCGCCCTCGAAACGCACCTGCATTTGCAATTGGGAACCATTACTACTTGGTAGGCGGAATGAAGGGAGTGGAGAAGCAGTGGGTTTAGGGTTTAGCGTTCACCACATATTCGAAAATTTTCATCACTTATTTAGAAAAACGACCATGTTGTATCTAAAATTGTTCATGACATATTTTAAAAATTCGTTACAAACTAAAAAATATTTGTAATGACATGACAAGTAGCAGGGCCAAGCAAATAATATGAATGACATGACAAGCAAAACAAGAAGAAGACGTGCAAGTAAAATAGGGCAGGCCATGCATACCTATCCGGGTCAAAAATCGAAGATACTCTCCGGCCGGGTATCTTCTGCGGCTATAAAGATACAGCAACACCCCTAAAAAAAGATACAGCGGCAGGGTCCTTTGTGAGAAAAAATCAGGTGCAAAACGTGAGTCACGACACTTAAGAGGTCAAATACAAAATTACCCACCAAATCAAGGGGCTTTGTGTAAAACAAAGAGGCCAGCTAGGGACTCACGTGAGCGCCGCATGACAATTTTCATGCTCAACCGACGTCACGTGCGCTGCGCGTGACCACAAAAGAGAGAAAACCGGGTGGCTGACTGGTTAAGATGACCCGTGTGACCAAACTGCACCCGCAACGCAAGTTCTATGACGGGTTTTTCCGGTTTGGAAGTTCCATTATTAAAGTGTACCCGCAACGCAAGTTCTTAGACCGCCGGTGCCATTTACTCAGCAATGGGGTTATATTATGTCGATGGATGGATCGATCAGCGGAGGGGGATGGAGGTACCGGTCTCCTGCTGGGCACTGGCTGCAGCGACAGCCAAGATGAGGACGGAGGCGGAGAAGAAGAGGAGCACCACGGAGGCCGAGACGGCGACTTGGCGAGGTTGAGGTGGAGGTGGAGGTCCCGAGATGGACGTATGTTGTCTCCTCCTGTTATTTGCCTCTTTAGTGTGTGTGTGTGTGTGTGTGTGTGTGTGTGTGTGTGTGTGTGTGGGCTCGTCTGCTCTTTGGTGTTGACCCAGGGACAGGTGCGGCATATATAGTGCGAGGAAAATGGCACGGGTCAACCATGGCCGGCCTGCGGCCGCGCTAGGTAATCGGAAGCTAACCTGCTACGACGTAGGTACACACATCCAAATTCACAGCTAGCCGAGATGTGGTTTGTTGAATATATAAAGAATTTTTGGATTATTTTAATCCTTAAATAAATCATGAGCATGGCAATGACAGTATTAAACGTATACTTATATTTGATCACGTAAACACGTACAAGACACAAAGCAGAAAGATTTACAAAACTAAACTAATACGGCAACACCGAAATAAATAGGAGCAGGATCAACGTGTTATATCCTCGAGTAGGCTAAAACGAAGCTGCGGCAGCGGTATCCTCAACGGCCTTCTTGTCAGCAACGGCCTTTTCGGCAGCGAGTCGGCCGGCTTCGGTGGTGGTGGACAAGGTGATGACAAAGATGACACGGCGTAGACGCTGTATAGTGGGCGTGGACGTACGACGACGAGCAGTCACGTAGGAGACGCTCCCAAAAACCTAGTCGCCCTCTCCCATACAAGATCTCAAGGGGTGTGGTTTCGGAGGTCTTCTCTCCCATACAGTTGTGCACGTGGTGGACGTGACGGGATCGCCGGCGGCGGCAGCAGCAATGAGTGGAATAATGGTGGGCAGTGCGCGTGGAGGCAGAGCAGATGCGATTTGTTCTTCGTGTAGGGTAGGATTGACCGACACATCCAATATATATACGTGGCCGGGTGGAAAGACGTGAACTGGACCCACATTCGAGTCAGCAACAACCCATGATCTAAAATCTCATATCATGTCTCGTATGTTAAGGACTCTCCATTAGTCTTTTAAAACTAGTATGGCTTTTTCAACATTTTCGTTGTTGACCTGGGCTATACGTACATTTGGATTTGGGAGAGAAGCTGAAACAAGGTGAGCTTTTTCTGCATTTTGTCTTCTTATTATTGTTCTCATTTGGTTTCTTTTATGTGTTAATTTACTTTATTATTTTCTCGCTATCAATCTTTTCTTACTTTCTGTTTAACCTTTTCCTTTTTATATGTAAACAGTTTGTGACTAATTTATATTGCATGAGATTTATCTTTTTTCTTTATTCTTATTTTCATTTCTCATTTGTGTTTTTCATGTATTCTTATTATTATCCGTATTCACGAGCCGCACGTAGGCGTGCTTGCACACAGGCGTGTTTCACTGTCTCGCGCTATGAGAGGCGTATTTTAAATATGTCCTAGCTGCAAGTTTCATGGGGTTTGTAACAGCAAGTTTGAAATGGGTCACATTTGCAAGTCTTCAAGGGTTGCAGCTGCAGGTTCTGAAGGGTCGCAATTGCAAGTTTTAAATAGGGATCAGAACTGTATTCAAATTGGGTTGCAACTGCATGTTTTCAAAGGGGTCGCAATTGCATATTTTAAAATGGGGTCGTAAATGCAAATTTTCAGTAGTACCGCAACTGTAAGTTTTCAAAATAGGGTTGCAACTTCATGTTTTTGAAGGGGGTCGCAACTACAAATTTTCAAATGGGTCGCAACTGCAAATTTTGAAGAGGGTTGCAACTGCAAATTCTCAATGGGGTTGGCACTGCAAATTTTCAAATGGGGTCGTAACTACATGCTTTCAAATGGGTTCAGAATGCAATGCTTTCATGGGGGTTTGCAACCGCAAGTTTTTAAATATAATCAAAACTGCATGTTTTCAATGGGGTCTCAACTGCATGTGTTAGGAGGGGGGGGGGGGGGGTCACAATTGCAAGTTTTTAAATGGGTTCACAAGTGTGTGCTTTCAAAGAGAAAGGGGGGAGGGAGGGTTGCAACAACAAGTTTTCAGGCAGGTCACAATTGCAAATCTTCAAATGGGGTCTAACGGGGTTGCAACTACAAGGTATGAAATAGAGTCTCATCTGCCACTTTTCAAGGTAGGAAACAACTAGTAGTCCGAGTGTCTCAACCCATATGGGGTTTTAGGTGTTTAGGAAGGTGTTGTTTACTACCAATGAAAGTATTTTTTTTTTTACCTCACGAAAATGACATCATAAGCCAAGACAAGTTTGTTTATTTTTTTATTTTTATTTATTTCCTTAATGATCTTGCTTCATTTCGGGACTTCTGCTTTTAAAGGTTATATGTATTTTTGAAGTATTTTTCACACACACATGCAAACTTTTTCTATGCATCCAGCTGCCCGTGATTCGACATCATTGTTATAATCACCCTTATATTGGAAATGTTAGAGGCATCTGAACCTCTGATGGCTTGACTACTTGGTTTGTCATGATCTTCACATTGCTTTGCCTTTCCGGCCCTTCGCACTGACCTAGGTTTAGGAGCTTCTGCACACTGTCCTGGATAGGATAATGATATCGTGGAACCGAAAAACCCACCAGCCATCTTCCTAAAACCAGTACACTGTCAACATGGATAATAGTTCAATATGGGTCCAGCCGAGGCATACATTGTTCAGTTTAGGCGGAAAAATAATTTATGAATAAATTCTGAGAAGATTAATTATCAATTTAAGACCAAAAATTTATTGGCAAATGCTAAAACTGTTAATGTACTTGCAGTCATCTTTACTAGCACAAGGTGTACTTTGGACTAGCATTCTTTGGTTTACAGGACATACTTTACATTTTCTTATTTACTTTTCTAAACTAAAGCAACTACAGGCAAATGGTGCAACAAGCCATCTATATCGTGTCTGTTATAATTAAACAGTACTGCTAAAGAGTGAGGACTTTGTCAGAACTTCAACCCATAAATAGTGACTAAATGAATCATAGATATACGCATATCCTTGGGATTAACAACTCATTCTCATCGGATAGTTCCTGGCGAAGAACAATTAATTCTCTTAGGAGATGAAGCCTCAACATCTATCGTTTAGTGGCACAATACTAATTTGTGGTCTTCATCTTGCTCAACTTCACGGTGGTGCATTTGTACGGCACCCACGGATGAACTTGGTGCTTCAGCACGAGCGGCCGTTGTGGACCTTCTTGTAAACTTCTCTACAAAATAATTTTTCAGTCCAATAGAATGATACAGTAGTGATCCTACAGCAACTACAACATTATAATCCTCTAAAAACATCAAAGTATCCAAGCCAAAATTATAATTTGGGTCAAAAGTATGCATATCCTAGGCATGCCAATGCTAGGCACATAGAACATGGATCCACGAAAAATAAGTTAGGGACGAAGGAGAAACATACCGTAGATCGATCATCTGGAAGGATTTAAACTGAAATTGAACGAGCAGAGAGATCCGGCAAAGTTGTGGTAGGGTTTGGAAGTTTGGAGGAAGAAGAAGAAAATAGATGAGATTGAGGAAACTTACCTCCTGCCTCGGCCTCCTTATGGCTGCCGAGAGGCCAAACGAGAGCAACAATATTGGATATCAAGTACTAAATTAAAATGCATGTCTGGACAGTTCAGTACGGCTGCAACACCTTCAGTTGCTCCAAAATTCAATCAAGGCTATGGATCCAACCAATTTCTTAGAAAACAATAAAACCTCTTATTTCTACATAATATCTAGCATAAAAATTCAATTACCGCCGCGTTCTACTGCGCTGATCCCTGTCCCTCCAGGGTCTAGTGTGGCAATGGGGAGAAGGGAGTCTGGGTGGCACCGTGGGGATGGAGGCGACGGCAACCGAGATGAGGAAGGGAATTGACGGTGAATGGATGCAGATGTGGGGCGGCGCCATGCAAAGGAAGGTGACGATAGCCCATGCAATGGGATTGTGTTGAGTAGGGGCTCGGCGTGGAGAGAGGCGACGGCGGCAGACTGAAGCGGGGATGGTGAGCTCATGTGTGCCATCAATTGAGTCGAGCGAGCCGCTGTATTATGTGCGACATGAGGTATCCTTTGAAGTCGAACCGAACAAGCGAGCCACCGCGAGGGAGGTGCGCTCGACCAGGAGGCCGTGGACGCTATGCTTGTCCACATGGGAGGCATTGGCGTCGGGTTTGCATAGGATTTAATTTGCAGCCGGTCTGCATAGAATTTTTTTGGGAAACGATTCAATACGGCTGATTGGCCGAAGCTCGGGCTGGTCACGCCGGGGATCTCCGCCACCACTCATTAGTACTACAACCTCTCTTTTGTGCAGCTCCACAACACCAACACCCTGGTCTCCTGTGGAGCTCCGACATGCCCAAGACCGATATTTCATTGCACTCCGCTAACCCAGCAACATTTGTATCTTATTCATAGGCCTCGTCCCTCCTCCCCCTCTTCTTCTCCATCCTCCTTCATGGCTTTCTTTTGCACGGAGCTGCTGCAAGGCCTGCTGTGGCCGGGAGCAAGCAACACAGGTGAGGGAACGGCACTGGGAAGACCCACTTGCTGGCACCTGTGCTGCGTGTCGGGAGTAGCCATGGCGAGATGTCTCAATCGGCAGGCGTGCAACTAGGAGCTGTCGGCCCAGATGCTGGGATCGGCAACTGCACATGCTACATCCAGCCATGACGTTGCTGGAAGCCTGGAACTAGTGCGGACAGATGCTGGAAGAGCATGGTCACCAGAGGCTAAAGACATTGCCGGGAGTCTGGAACCAGTGTCATGGAAAGCTGCAACCGTTGCCAAAGATGTTGGAGACTACCTTGTGCAAAGCTGCGACTGTGGGCAAAAAAAAAAAAAAAAAAAAAAAAAAAAAACTGTGCCGGATTTTTCTGTTTTGGATTGACCGAGCTGCGGGGGAAGAGACCAATCGTACGGTTCTAAGCAGATTATCAAACGGTTCTGTTGCAACCGGCCTAGCACTTGTGCCGGCCGGCCGACGCAGATTACTGCCCAATTTTTTTCCCCACAATTGGCCTACAACAACTTCCAGTGCCCTAAAAAACAACTTTCCGTGGGTTAGCATCGCTTGGGCCAGCGCCTTCTGCCCACGTACGACACTATCGCATGCTGCATCGGATCACGTTGATCCAATCTGCCGTCGCCGCTGATTTTGGCAAGACTGTCTTGTACATGCTGCACGATGCTCTGCCAGATTACAACACGATCAACTCCCTTCTGCATCGAAACTTGCGGACATAGTTCATCCCGTATTACGATGGCATCATGCAGATTTCTGTCAATTTTCTTCCTCCTCTAGATCTACAATCCACGACCTGCGGACTTTACAACCTTGCTCATGATACCACTTGTTACAATAAAACGAGGCGCATAGTTGATCATCCGAGGACCAAGCAATCACATGAGGCATGACACCGAGATTTGTTAGCGAGGTCACTGAACTCGGCTACATGCCCGGGGCCTAACTACGGGTGCTCTTCCCATGACGCCGTCACAATACCACAGCCCGGACGCCCGGGCACTGGCACACGCCGCCGGCTCCCCCTGCGCGCCTGTGCTATTATGTTGGTACTGCTTATTGTGTGTATTGCCCCGTATTATATGACAGAACTAGGACACAACTCCATAGCTTGTGAACATAATACAACTTCGAGTCCAAATGTAAGTTACCTTGTACCTAAATTCCATTCACATACCTAATTTCCATCATTGATTGGAAAGGAAAGGAATATAGCAATAAACCAAGTTGTAAAGGGCTTTGTTGCAGGCACTTTCGTGGATGAGAAGGCTATGAAAGTTCAGCAGTGCAATCACATGATCAAAACAATAAGTCGGCAAACCACTCTATGGTGTTGCCATACTGGCCTCTCCAGAAAGTGAGGCAATTGCTTCCCCGATGGTCAAATAGAGACAATCTGGCCTGAAATGGTTGCGTGTGTCGTTCGCTCGCTGTATTTTCTCCATGACCTCTCCAGTTGGATTCACAAGTACAAGCTGCAAAGGCGGAGGAAAAAAATGTTAATTTGCCATGTAACTAAAATTGGCAGCTTATGAACATAAAATTCAGTATATACATATTTACCTCTAGGCCAAGTCTCTCTGTTGGTTTCTTTAGGTCAATGAGGAACGCTATCCCACTTGTATCAATTGCAGGGACAGCTGAAGAGACAAAACAAGATGTGTCAGTGAAAACGCTACTGAAAATACTAAATTTCTGACATGCATCCAACACTCAAGTACATACATATGATTTATGAGTAAGTATGAGTTAAGTAATACGACAAAAGTATTTGGCGAACGGTCCATAAATAGTGATAAAACGGAACGAATCGTTGGTCGTCCGATGCGCTTGGTCTCGAGCAATCCCATATTTTTATCGATTGTATCCCGACGTGCAGGCGTGTTTCCTCTATATTTTTCTCTGCAGGCTTCGCCAGCCACATCTCCACATCTGGGCTGGGTTCTCACATTAATCTCTAGCTCAGGCTCGTTTCCTCTGTTGATTTTTTTGGATGCTCACGATCGCTAGCTTCGGTACGTCCCCCCCCCCCCCCCCCCCCCCCCCCCGCCATGTCAAAATTATGCGGTGGATGGGAATCAAACCCAAGTACTCCGTGCTAATTCCAACACACCACCCAGTTGAGTAGCACACTGTTCTGAATACATAGAACACAAGTTTCTGTTTTGAGTCGCATAAAACACTACATGCCTGTTCTGATTTCCTCCAACTCCAAACATCACAAATTCTCAGTGAGGAACTAGCCCGAACATGTCAGCTCCAGGAAGCTAAAATGCCCGAAGAAATTTTGAGCTGTAGTGCAACTTTTTTTAAGCGAGGGAAACCCAACTTCATGTTTACAGGAATCTGGAGTTGGACTTATTTAAGGCCGTAATGCCACCGCCAAAGAAAATGATTCGATCCCTCAACTCCTCGCTAGTACAGGTACCGCACAAACCCGCTCCTCCTCGTTCGGTCTAAAATGGGCAGCTTTTAGCCAGCCCAAGGTGGCAACGGATGGCCCTGCAATCCCACAACTGGGCTGCCAGCTCAACATGGCGCTGGGAGAAGCTACGAAGCAGCCGGAGTGCTGGACCCTTTTCCAGTCGCCACCTGAATCAAGAAGCTGAATCTAGGAAGTTTTGGAGAAGCTGGGAAGTTTTAGAACACACCCTACATGCTACTTGTACCTTGGTATTACAAGTTTGAACTCCAAAAATATAGAAACCAAACTGATGATTCTACCATTAGTCCTGCACATTTTGCTACTAGTTTACATGGTTCCACCAATTTCTCTTCACATCCTCCACCGGCTCACAAGGTCTTTTCTGAATTTTTTACACCGGTTCATAACTACTCATGCTGAAGTTATCGGAATTTCTTATGCTATAGTTACCACCCTGCTTGTACAATAGTTACTAGCCTTCTCATATCAATGTTATCGGTCTGCTCATGTTAGACTTACGAGGCTGCCCATGCCACAATTTCAAGCATAATGGTTATTTAGCTAATAGCCTATCCATGCTATACTTACCAACATGAGACAAGTGTAGTTACTAGGTTCCCCTGCTACATTTTCTCTAGTGTGTCACATTCACCAGCATAGGTTCCCCCTGCTACATTGCTATTTGCGACAAAGATTTAGTTTTTGGATTCAATAACTGTCCACAAGTAATTCGACAACCCACATAATCTTCGCAGGTAATAACTCATGAACATTATGGGTAACTCTTGTACTACCGGGTGATAACCTTCAGCTAACAAAAACATTGTAATGTGGCAAAACAAAGTTTATGTTTTCATGCAGGTAACTTCGGAGTAAACAATATGGCAACATATGTATAGTCATCAAAACATACCCACATGAGAGATCTAATTTCTAAGGGCATCTCCAGCCGTTGGCCTCCCAGGAGGGGCAAAAAATCGCCCCCTGGGGGCGCACCGGCGCTAAACCGCGAACTGGGGGCGTGATGCCCCCCAGTCGCGGCGCCCACGGTTAGTCAAAAAAGTCAAACACGGCGCAAAAACGACTCAAATTTAACGCAAAGATCGGCGAGTTCGTTCAAACTTAAACATATTTTACAAAAAAAGAAAAAAAAAACTACCGCGGGCTACCCCCGCCGTCTCCCTCGCCGCCCGCCTCGCCACCCGCCCACGCGGTTCTACATGCTGAGGAGGGCACGACGCCGTTGGTGGCCTCGAGCTGCTGGGCGTGACGGCGGCGGAAGTAAGGGTCCCAGAGCGGGCTGTCGGGGACGTACCGTGGCCCCTCCCTCGCCGCACGTGGCAGGTTCAAGCAGATGCGTGCGATCTCCGCACGCCACGCCGCGCCGGTGGGTACCGGGGGCACCGGCACGCCACCCGCGCTGATCCTCCACGTCCCGGGCACCCGCATGTCCGGCGGGACCGGGTACTCGGCCTCGTAAAGGAGGCGAGCCTCGTCTTCATGAAGATGGCGGCGGCCGAAGCCATTCGCCGCCGCGCCGTCGCCTGGGAAGCGCTCGGCCATGGGTGTGAACTGGAGACGGCGAAAGAGAGGAGAGGAGAGGGAGGAACGACGACGGCGGGAGAGTGTGAGTCGCCGAGTGCGCCGGGGCGTGTCATATATAGGCCGAGGCGCCGCCCGCGCGGGTGCCACCGTGTGTACGCGTGGCGGGCGAGGGAGGGGCGAGGGACGCGCGTCGTCCGGTCTTCACTGCGCCGCCCGTGAGGCATCAATGGCGCAGGCTGGCAGCGCGCGGCAGCTTTGGCATTGATTCGCCGCGGGAAACGAGGCGATGAGGACGATGAAGGGCCGAGAAGAGAGCCGTGTCACTGACGCGGTGGGCCCGCGGCTTTTTCGCGCCAAAACAGTTCGCCCGGCGCCCCCGGACGCCCCCAGCGCGCCGGGTTCGGGCTGGGCCCGCCGGCGCTGTTTTTGGCCCAAGCCGGCGAAAATCCAGCTCCTGGGGGCGCGACTGGACCGTTTTTTCGGCTCCGGCGCGAAAAAATCACCTGGGGAGACCTTCCTGGGGGCGCGGCTGGAGATGGCCTAAGGTCTCGCTACAACAAATTTAATTAATGGTGAAAACCAATTTTGAATTGGAATAACTGCTTGAGCTAGCTACATATCATTTTGAATTTTCAAAATTGGCAGAATCCATGATGTCATCAACCTTTCTCCCCTGGTGCACGCATGCATGTGCATGTGGGGAGAAGGCTAGGTGAATCATTTTTATGATCCAGAAATTTCTCGGTAAACAACATAGTGACTTTTGACCGAAAAAGTCGCCGAAACATACCTACATGAGATCTAGTTTCGAAGGTCTCATGGCAACGGATTGAATGGAGAAAACAGATTTTGAATCCACCAACAATTTCAGCTAGCTACAAAACATTTTAAAATTTTGAAACGAGGAGAATTTATGATGACATCAAATTTGTCCTCTAGTGTATGCATGCATGTGCATATGGAAAGAAGGGAATCGTTTGTTCCCAAAACATATTCCCTCCATTCCAAAATATAAGGTGTATTAATTTTTTCAAAAGTCAAATATGTGCATGCTTGACCAAGTTTCTACAAAAATATATCAATATCTACAATACCAAATTTATATCATTTGATCCATCATGAAAAGTATTTTCATATTTTATCTATTAGCTAGGTATTGCATATGTTGATATTTTATCCTCTAGTCTTGGCCAAACATACAACTATTTGATTTGCACAAAACTGATGCATCTTATATTGTAGAATGGAGGGAGTAACATTCACCAGTTAGTAGTGAGGTCTGATGCTAAACTGAGAAGTGAACAATTTTTTGTTGTTGGGGGTTACAAACCTGATAGATCAAAGATTACGAAACGGAGTTCGGTTTGTTTATTCGCTGAAAAACTTTCATCCTCTATCCATCTTTTAGTCCTACAAATGAAATATTACATTTTAACTTGTTCAACAACCTAACTTCAACATCCCTTTCTAGAATTTGATGTTTCTTTTACCTTTCATTCAGATAGTTGCTGTTTGCGAAGTTTATAGGAGCCTCAACTGTTAGTATCAAGAACCCAGGAACTCTCTGAGCCTCCTCATACTGATGGATGTTTCGGTAAATATCCGTTCCCTTTATGTTCCCTTGAATTACCATCCTTGGCCTTGTGACTTGCATCAGTACCCTAAATACAGATATACCAACCTACAAATTTGGCAATTTCAGTAACCAAAAAAAAATTCAACTATCAACTTCCTCTACAGAAAAATAAGTAATACTACATCTCAGTAATATTTCTGTTGGTTACCGCTATCGCGAGGCCTTGTTGGACTGAGAGGAAGATGACACCAGCAAATGCGCAGAAACACACGAGGAAATCTATCTTATCCATCTTCCAGATGTGGTATGCAGCAGAAAAATCGAGCAGGCCAATGACAGCAACAATTATGATGGCTCCAAGGACAACATTCGGGGTGTAGACAAACAATGGCATGAGAAACAACAGTGTGACCATGACTGTCAGCGCCATGATCACATTAGACATGGCGGTCTTGCAGCCGGCATTATGATTCACAGCAGAACGAGAAAATCCTCCTGATGGGAATAGAGAGAGCAATCAGTCTTTCTTCCTATGGTTGTGTGCATCATAGGATGCGGAGTCTGGGAGCCTTGTCAGGAATGCAAGAACATATTGGAGGCCATTTTAGTCCGAAAATGTATGTTACCTGTTGTAACATAGCATGATGTACATGAGCCGACAATGTTCATCAACCCAATGGCCATCATCTCTTTGTTACCATCCACCTTGTAGTCGTTGATTGAAGCAAATGTCCTGCCAACAGCTACTCCTTCCTGACAGAGTAAAATTTAGAGCACATGTCAGCTTGTTAGTGGCAACAGTTATGAAAAATAAATTTCAACTGCTTTTCTAATTTCTAATGCAATGTGAGGTTATGCATAGGATGATTAGCGTACTGTAAGGGAGATGATACCGATGACGAGGCCAGTCTTCATGGTGAGTCCTAGATATTTTGGATCAAAGAGTAGTTTGTCCCATGAGGGGTGATTCAGGCCACATTTGAGCGGCCCAATCTGCGGGGAAAAGATGCATACACTTCCTGTTTTCCATCATGTTGCATACCACAGTTGTAATATATGAACAATTATTCCGTTTTATTGTTTCTTACGATGCTTATGTTGTGGTTCTCTCCTTTGAAGAGGAAAATGAGCACCGTGGATATGATGATAGATACCAAGGGAGCACATGCCGAAATCCAGAAGAACTCTGGCCATCTCATGCTCTGTATATTCACATGTAGAGCCAGATGAATAAGTACTGCTGCAGGAGTTAGGTACAATCAACAGGTGCAAAAAAAAAAGTTCTAATTTTAGGTTCTAGAAAATGAAATGTTCTGTGATAGTTCAGCAAAAGGGGAGTGCTCGAGAGAAACAGCATTTGCGCGCAAGACAGTCGACGATCGACGCCAGTCAACGGTGCAGCACAAGAGCAGAATTGAAGAAAGGAAGCGCACGGCCTCACGTACGTACCACATGTCTGGCTGACAGCAGGAGCACGAGGAAGCACGCCCCCATCAGCATCGTCTGCCACGACCACTGCACGAAATCAACCATTAGCTAAGCATGCATATGCACGCACCGTGCATATATGTGTGTGTGTGTATATATGCATGGAGCAGGGGTTCAGAGCTAGATGGATGGATGGGTGACCTCGTCGGTGTGCTGGAAGACGGAGGCCATGACGGGGACAATGTCCATCTTGTCGGTGAAGTGGATGATACCCAGCAGCTCCTTGAGCTGCTGCAGCGACACGATGATCGCCGCACCCGCCATGAACCCCAGCAGCGTTGCCTTCGACAAGAAGTCGATGATGAAACCCAACCTGCACCATTGAAGAACAACAAAAACAACACATGCATTATTATTGTGCCGGTGCATGCATGGGTCCGTGCATCGATCTTTCATTTAAACAGGTTGGTTGTTGGATGCACCAGATTGTTGCAAGTACCTGAGGATGCCGAGGGAGGCTTGCAAGAGGCCGGCGAACAAGGTGGAGGTTAAGGCGAGCTGCAGGAATAGCGTCGGCTCCTCGGAGGGGCTCACCGGCACCCCCTTTTGCAGCATGGCCCCCATGATGAGCGACGTGATCGACGTCGGGCCCACTGCCAGGTCACGGGAGCTCCCCAGCATCGTGTACACGAGCGGCGGCACGAAGCTCGAAACTGCACACATATATGATGGATACGTCAATTATTAATTACCGCTGTAGAAAGAGAAAACATATGCATCATTTTCTTTTTTGGTGGTGCCACAGGCAGATGACGGGTGTTGGTGTCAAGCTCAGTTGATTTTCGGTCTTGATTGTAATTTTTCCTTCTTGGTTGATATTCCTTTGTGCAAATGCTAGCCTTCTGCTCAATTTTCAGTTTTGTCAGGTCAGTGTTTACATGGCTTGTATTATGATCTTTATGATTTAAATGAGACATTTTACCATAAAAAGAAAGAAAGGGAAAGCATATGCATACGTACATAGGCCTATGATCGGAGGCAGGTCTGCCAACTTCGCGTAGCTAATACCCTGCAAAGAGTACACATGCAAGACAGTAGGACCAGCACAGTTGGTAAGGCAGGGCGTTCGTGGAGAATCAATCATGGATGCACAAGTTAGCTTCAAAACTGTTGGAGGCTACAGCAATTTCATCTCATGCACATGATAAACGCTATGCAGACCAATAATCTTGTCTAGGAATCATTAGTGCGTGCACATGCCTGAGGAATGGCGACGCTGGCAATGGTGAGGCCGGCGATGAGATCGGACCTGAAGAGGGACAATGAGTAGCCGGGAAGCCACTCCACGATGGGGAACAGGTACTTGACCGCCATCAGCCACTTCTTCCGCAGCGGCTGCCCCTTGAAGCTCCGGAACGGGTCGTCGGGGAAAAAGGTCTCCTTCACCTTCCCTTTCATCTTGCTCGCTGAGCTCTGCGCCGGCTGAGCCATAACCTTGTGCAGCACCGCCGGCTGCGGAGCCTTGACCACCACAGCTTGCTTGGGCGGCAGGATCTCGCTGCCATTGTGGCCACCGTAGCGATCACTCGTCCCCTCCATGCAATATTATTGTGCTGAGAGAGATACAGCCTCACTGAGAAGGACACTGTACAGGTGTGTCTGTATGCAATGTATGCACAGCTTTAGTGGCGAATCCAGAAAAAGTTGAAGGGCTCAAAGTTAACGACGAGAAAACTAAACGTCATTTTGAAGAGAAAAAGACATTATGTCCTAGTCATTTTGTGCAAATAAGCTAACATTTTGCTAGAATACTACTGAAAATATATGTATTACTACTCTCATTTTCTGGTTTTCGTAAAACATCAAATTTTGAACGGAAATTTAAATCTATCTAGCTAAATACTTCTTCCGTACGAAAATACTTGTCAGTCAGACGGATATATCTAGCACTGAAATACCTTTAGATACATTTGAGCGACAATTATTTCCTGACGGAGGTCATTATCTTCCAGTCCTTTTTCTGTAAACAAGTTTGAACTTTTCTAGATTACTATTGGAAACATGTAGTATTTGTTAGATCTTTTTTGAATTTTTATAAACATTATCGATTTTTTAACCAAATTTTGAATTTGTTTAGCAAATTATAGCCATTATCTCTTAATCCTTTATCTTCAAATAAGCTTAAAACTTGAGAGATTACTACTAGAAACATGTAGTTTTTACTGTAATTGTTCTAAAGTTTCTAAAAAATATTAAATTTGACTATATATTTGGTATTGCCTACTTAAGCAGACAAAATTTGATATGCTTTCCCCCGGTGGCAGCGCTAGGTCTCGAGCCGTCGAGCATAAGGGTCCATCATCTCGCTATCAAACTTGGCTACTCTATGTACTGTGCGCTATTTTCCCGTGGGCTGGCATTCACAAAACCTGGTCGATCCGCATGTCCTGATCGACCATGTTGGTGTTGTTGGCTGAGAATGAGAGTTTGGGTTGATGGGCTAGGACGTGCAGTAGTATTTTATTTTTGAAGGCGTAGGCTAGAGCCTACTGAAGCCCCCCTACTAGACTCGCATGTATGTATATGCATGTACATATAGATCGGGCCTGGGCTGGCATCTCCAAGAGGCCTAGCTACAAAAAAGAAGAAAAGTGGTACGTACTCCCTCCGGTCCTTTTTACTCTGCATATGAGAATTGTGTGAAGTCAAACTTTGTAAAGTTTGATCATATTTATATGAAAAAATATTAACATCTACAATTCTAAATTTATACAATATGAAAACTAAAGTCATCATGCATGTAATGTTATTGATTTCACATTCTGAATGTTGGTATTTTTTCAATAAACTTGGTCAAAGTTTACGAGATTTGACTTCAGACAAATCTTATATGCGAACTAAAAAGGACCAGAGGGAGTACTACGCAACTTGTGAGGTAGGATCTGGGGTAGGGGTCTTCAACGCTCATGAGAAGACAAAGAGAATCCCATATAGAGCCTTGCATTATTATTGGGCTGGTACATGACAAAGAGACCACCATCACTCGCTATTGGCAATTGTAGGACCACCATACTGTGTAATGATAAAACTCCAGTCCTACCTTAATGCGGATGACTTTGAATTGGGGGCTGCACACCAAAAATTATAGCGTTGTTTATTTTTGCAATATGTCCAAGGGCAAAAGCCTTACTGTACAAAAATCTTAGGAACATGGCCTTGGATTGTAAATATCAGTATAAATCAGGCCTCACGATGCAACTTATTATGGAATTTTTGGAGCTACAAGGTCAGTTTGCAAGAAGTTAAACTCACCGAGGATGTTGAGGATGGCACTGTTTGGAACCTTAACACTTCGGGCGAATACTCAGATGTAGTTAGCATACTCTGCTCAGCTTGACTCCACGAACGTTTCCACAATGAAACCGGTTGTTTGGAATAATTGAGTGCTAGCAAAGCACAAATTATTTGTGTGGCTCATCATAATGACTGGGTTTGCATGACCGGCATGCTTCAACAAAAAAGATGGCCCAATTGTGGCTTATAACTATTGTAGAAGAGCAAGGAGGGAATTAGAGAGGGCGGCCTATATTACTTTCGGTGGTTGATTCACGATACACATTTGAAAAAATGTTTGCCTCCCGGCGCCATCAGATCGAGCAGACCATAGTGATCAACGTGTGCCTGCACCGGCAGCTCGTCTGCAGGACTGTACACTTGGTGCGGGAAAGGCGTGCGACCCTGTTTACTCATAAGGCAGGCGTCACAGAGACAACCGGCCTCCTCGATCAGTGAAAACCCATGCGTCGTCATATCACGTGCAGGGCCAATCCTGAGATTTTGGGGGCCCAGGGTGAAATTTTAACCTATGGCCCTTTAATATAACACTATAATACTAACCAATATTTTGACTACATGGAAAGAGGATGGACACCGGATGCTCACTCAGCAGCAGAGCAAGCTGAAATATCACCCGAAGAGGAGATGCCTGCCTCCATTGGTCGTTTAAGGACATACACGAGACCACCAGTTTGTTGAAGAACATGTCGTGTCACTATTGACAAGGAGGAGTCGACTCAACTGGATGAAATGCCTCACCAAGAACCATTCCACATGTCAAGGATTCATAGATCGGCAACAATTAGGCGAAAGCTTCCCCACCCCATCCTTCCCATCATGGTGTCGTAGTGTCATACCGGCCGCCGCCGTACCATCATCCACCAAGAATGCCCCATCAACTGACAGAGCAACCTAGTTGGAGGTGGGATCCAGGACAATGAACTTGTTGCGTTCACCAGCGGCATTTTACCCTTTAGAATATCCTCATCGAGTATCTGTTAGCTGAACCAAGGGATTGCCAATAGCTTTGCAGAAACTCTACAGAAATTTCGTGCGGAGGCATTTCCTTACCATGTGTAGCATCATTCCCATCATGATAGCTAAACTTCAGTCGACTGAAAATACATCTTTGGGTCAGTCGATTTCCCCGCTGGAGTGAAGGAAGAACCATCAGCAGGGGGGGCTCGGCGGAGAGGCTACCCCAGTATCTATCTTAGGGTTCATGGTGGAGGAGGTGGTGGATGGCGGTGGTGGGGGGCGGTTGTGAGGCGGTGGTGCACTTCGCCGGAGAAAAAAAATCCAATCGCGGGCGGGGCTACACTACTAGGTAAAACCTCTTATACACATAATCTTACCAGTAGCGCCTGTTAAAAGCAAGCGCTACTGCTACTTACCCGTAGCGCGTGTAAACAAACCACACTACAGATATGAGTGTAGCAAGGTATGAAAACCAACACCCCACCTACCCAATTAGCGTTGCCTATTGTGTCGGGTGAGGAAGAGGCTCCATTAGTGGCTGATGATGTCGCCGCCGTCATAGAAGCAATGCATGATGCCATCGACGAGGATGACGATGACCTCCTACAGTATCTCAATACCGGCGTCTCTGATGACGGAGGATTGATGGCTCAGCAGTATAAGTACTCAGTGTTTGAGCGTGATGAGTGAGTGCCTGAATTGCCGGATGATGAACGTATTATAGGCGCATAGGAAGAGACCGGGGAAAGGCAACAAAGCTGCTTCTATGATCCAGCCGCCTCGGCAGCCTCGGGTTCAAGACCCTATGCCTATTCCCGGTGCGGCAAAATGTCATATTCCTGGTGATCCGATCCTACCTAAGGCAGCGGTAGAGGCCACATACGACAATCTAAGGAGACTTCATGACGATGTGCTACGGAGAGAGAAAAGCATGATCGTCTCAAAAAATCAGGATACCTGCTTTACGTGGTTAACGTGCCGCAGCAAAGGTTGTATGTCAACGCATTCCATGCGGAAAAGTTTTTCCTTCGATCCGATTACATCTTCGACATGTTTCACTTGAGAAAACTGGATTTTATGTTTGTTCGCCTTTTTCCTTGCACATGAACCACATCATCAGGATTGAGCAGATACCTTATATCTGTGTCGCCGACCTGTACTTCATGCATGAGGGCTTCTTGGTAGTATGTCCAAAGCACCGTGAATACGCGAGTAACTACATCGCCGATATCATGGTCGACAATAAGGACAAGGAGACGATTCTCATACCTTATCATTCCATGTAAGTCATCCGCAGATATCTTTCCTTCGATTTTAATCATTAATTTGCATCCGTGGAGGCTAATTTGAGGTGTATTTATTTTGCGCAACGACGGGCGCGCCGTCCTCATCATCCTTTACCCCCGATTCTCCCATGCTCTTTACTTGGACTCGTCGAAGAACATGGAGAAAAAGGATTACACCCACATCATGTCTGTTCTCGATAGTGCTATCTTTAGCTATGGCCTACGGGATGGAGAGATCACGACCAGGAAAACAAGGAACCGCGCGCCCGCCTTCGGCCATAAGACCGACTTCTACTGCATGCAGCAACCAAGTGGTACTCTTAGTGATGGATTCTATGTCCTCCACCACATGCTGGAGTACAGACGGGATCACCAGAACCTTCGCATGTCACTTAGATTCGGCGATGCCCATATTCTGCAATGGGCAAAGAAGCTAGGAGATATCCTGGATCATCGACTCCGAGCTGAGTTCTATCACATCCAGCATGAACTTGCCAAATCATCATGATGGAGGTCCTCAAAAAAAAAACAGGGATGTTCTACGAAGAAGGGCGAATGTCGCGGGAGGATGTCCAAACACGCGTAGCCGCTCATCGTCTCGACCTGAAGCTTTCACTGCGCTCGAGGACTATCTCCCTAACTTGGATGGATGGCACGACATGTTGGAGTGATTGACGATTTAAGACAATGTGTCCGTTTAGTCCACACTTTCTTTATGACTAAAGTTTGAGTTATGCACGACGAAACTTTATTTGTGATGTAATTAAACCGTCCCCCTCAACTAGAGGAGATCACTCTAGTTAGGGCATTTTGGGTACGATGAACTTTGTTATTTATGCTTATGTTATGTTGCTTCTGTTTTTGCCAACTCTATCTCTTTCTGTTGCTCAACTATATATGTTTCATATTATTTACTCATGTGACGATGCAGGTATATAGATCATTGATGGCGAAGAAGTGCTACGCCAGGAGTATACGACGAGTGGCCGGAGTGTCAGGCCCAGGTGTACCGGTTTCCGAGCGACAGCCGGAGAGGGTTCGATAGCAGAGCTGAAGCGGAAAATAGTTAGTTTAAGTTCACTCTAGTGCGAGAGAGGGATACGAAACGGCACCTCAAGAAGTACTACATTATGTATGATGAGACATGTCATGTAACTTGTATAGCTATATCATGATTATGACGTGACAACATGATTTGTGTTAGATGATATGATAAGACTATTATGTGTATGATATGATGAGCATATTGCATGTTTATGATATGATTAGAATACTGTATAAAATATGTATAAAAACATCGTAAATACGTAGCAAAATAATAAGTGAAAATATAGTAGTAGCGCTCTTTAGTGCGTTGGTATGGAAAGCACTACTGCTAAGTAGGTATAGCAGCAGCGCGTGTCGAAACGCACTACTGCTAAACGTTAGATGTTGCGACGTAGCCCTTAGACACGCGCTAATGCTAGGCTTTTGCCTAATAGTGCTAGAGGGATGGCCGGGGGCGGCGGCTAAACCGGCGTTAGGGGGCGGTTCCGGGGAGGTCAGGGCGGCAAGGCGATTGCGGGAGCGCCGCCAGCCGCGGGCGGCGGTGGCTGGCGGTTTGGCAGGTGGCACGCATGGCGGTCTGGGAAGAAAAATATGTGAGGAAGAAGAAGGTTTAGCTGCCACACGATTTTCATCCAAGGGTCCACAAATTAATTGATCCTAATTGAAAAATTCAGTCGACTAATGTGTAGCCTCTCCCAAATTTTGTTAATTTGGCGTATATGGCAATTACTGGATGACCCCATCTCACTAAACAAGGCTGAAGGAACAAACTAAATGAAGTCCGCCCACCATGATGCATTGTACCGATGGCTAAAGCCTCTGAATCTTTGCATCAGGCTCTAATTTAATCAAGTTCTCGGACGACCCAGATCGAGGGTGGTTCGCGGGTCGTTGGTGCGTCCCCTGACCCGGGGTCGATCGACCCAGATCGAGGGTCGGGGACGAGGCCTGATCGAGCAGGATCGATGGATGGGTCGTGATCCCGATCAATGGGTGCTGACCGAGATGTATATGCAAGAAGACAAGGAGTTCTAGATGAATTGAGGCTTACCTGAGCACCAGGAAATCGCGCTCCACCACCGGACTGCCGGACTCCGTCGTTCCGCCATCTGCCCTCGCCTGCCGGCGACTGGCCGTCGAGCTGTCCGCTGCCGTACGCGACCTCTCCCGTCCCACTTCCGTCAATGACGGATATGGCACCTGGAGATGGATCCACGGGGTACCAATGGCGATATGGGACCTGCAGATGGATGAGGATCCACGGGGGACTGGTCCGCTGGAGCTTTGGAGAAGAACAACGGTGAGGGATTTGTGGATACTCCCATTTTATTATGAGATGAGTTGAGATACTTCCTGGAGCAAAACTCTTGGTGTAAAAAAAGGCAGACGAGAGAATCATGGCGTGGTCATTAGTACGCTTGTGGCCCCATTTCTTTTAACCATTTTTGTTGGTCCCTAGTTAGGGCATCTCCAGCCGTTGGCCCCCCAGGGGGCGTCTAAAAGCGCCGCCTGGGGGTGAGCCGGCGAAAAAAAAGCCCTGGGGGCGAGTCCTCGCCCAGCCGTCGGGGCCGCCTACAGGCGAGTTAAAAAAAGGGGGGGGGGGGGGGGGCGTTCGGCGAAGTTATACCAAAGAGCAGTTAAATTTCGTCCGAACATGACGAATTTCGGCCAAATTCGCCCATTTTCATTACATTATTAAGCTAATCTAAAATAGAAAGGCGCTGAAGTCGTCGCCGCCGTCGCTGCCATCGTCATCGTCGACCTTCTCCTCCTTGACGCGGACGCCCCGGCTGGACCCGATGTCGCCATGGTGGACTGGCGGCGGCGCGTCGTCGTCGTCATTGTCGCACAGGACGACGACTCCGTCTTCGTCGCGGCCGCGTCGGCGCTCCTCGAAGCGGCGCAGTTCGGCGCGCTGGCGCTCCTTCGCCTTCTCCCGGCGCGCCTTCTCCATCGCAATGGAGTCCTGGCGCGCCCATTCCAGGGCCGCGTCGTCGTCGACGAGCTCCGCCTTCGCCAGCGCCAGACCCGGCTCCGTCTTCACCGGCGCCAGTCCCGGCTCCGTCTTCACCGGCGCCAGTCCCGGCTCCGTCTTCGGCTTGACGAAGCGCGGAGGAACCGAGGACGAAGCGCGCCGGCCGCCCTCGTGGATGATGATGTCGGCACTGCGAGTGCGCCGACCGAGCGGCGACTCCGCCGCAGGCTCGGCCTTGACGGCGAGCAGGGCCGGAGCGCCGGAGGAGTGCGAGGAGGATCGGGAGGAGGAAGAGGAGGAGGAAGACCCGAACCGCCTTGGCGCCCATGTCCCGGCGGGTGGTATGCCAACGGCGGGTCGTTGCCGCCCTCGAGGTGTGTGAGCACGCCCTCGAGTGTGCGGCCGGGGACGCCCCACCAGAGGTGGCGCCCCTCGCTGTTTTGCCGCCCAACAACCACCGGCGCGCCGTTGGTGGACGCCAGACGCTGCTGCTGGCGGCGCTCGAAATACGCCGCCCAGGCGGCGTGGTTGTCGGCGGCGTACTGGGGGAGGGAGTGTTGGGCGTCGGGGAGGGACGCGCGGACGATCTCAACCTCGTCGGCGAAGTACTCCGGCTTCGCCGCGACGTCGGGCAACGGGGGAATTGGCACTCCCCCGGCGCTGAGCCTCCATCCCGATGGCCCGGCGCGCATGTCCGGCGGCGCCGGGATGTTCGCCTGGAACAGGAGCCAGGACTACAGAAGGCGGAGCGAACGGCGGCCGAAACCGTTGGCCGCCGCCTCGTCCCCGGGGAAGCGTTCTGCCATGGCGACGGCGACGGCGCGCGGGAGAGGCAGGGAGAGGGAGGGTCTGGACGGCGGCGAGGAGCGGGGCGGGGCTGGTGTGGGCACAGGAAGTGGAGTGGAGGCCGCCGGCTTTTATAGCCAGGCCGCGCCGTGTGTACGCGTGCGAGGGAGGGGAGGCGTCGGCGCCGCCCCGTGACGCGCCGCCCGTGAAGGAATCAATGGCAAGGCTGACCGGCGGCAGCCTTGCCATTGATTCCCCGCGGAAACCGAGGCCGTTGGGGGAAGACGAGGCGCCGGGTCGCTGACGCGGCTGGCCCGCGGCTTCTTCGCGCCAAAACAACTCGCCCCGGTGCCCCCGGGCGCCCCCCAGCGCGCCGAGTTCGGGCTGGGTCCGCCGGTGCCGTTTTCGGCCCAAGCCGGCGATTTTCGGCGTCCTAGGGGCGCGACTGGGCCGTTTTTTTGGCGCCGGCGCGAAAAAATCGCCTGGGAAAGCCTTCTTGAGGGCGCGGCTGGAGATGCCCTTAGCCTCCGGAAGAAGTGAAGTGTACTCCTCGTCCTGGACCCTCGACCCACGCGACGCCGTTCCTCAACCCGGTCACCCAAAATTCGTGGCAACTATGCTTCAGACTAGCATAAGGGCAGCCCAAATATAATTCACAAGATGCAAAACGTAGCTAGCAGCACTGCTACCAAGGGCAATGCTAGACTCACAGGGGTGTTTTTTTTTACATATATCATGGAGCTGCTAACGTGGACATTTAAGATTGGATTAAGCGGGTGGGAAGGGGCCACCCCCCAAATTCAGAGAGGCGCGGGGGGGGGGGGGGGGGGGATTATGGTTTGGAAAATTCAGTAAAAAGCCTGTAATAGTTCGCCCGTGTAGTATTCTTGGTGCTACTTCCAGGACATAAACTCGGATTACAGGTATCAAGGTGAAATTTAATATCTTGTTTTGTAAACCAGCTTTTCTTTTTTTAGTGGGATCATTTATGGGCCACATGCATGCAAGGAAGGAACACGAAACTGAGTGGAGTGTCATTATGACTACATGCATGCAAGTATTAAACAGGTTGCTAGTAGGGGGAAATATCATTAACTTTTACCTCGATTACTGTTGGTGGCCTTGTATAGATGCAAAATGTATTTTCCGTAGTGGACTTGTATAAGTAAATGGAGGGAGTACCAAATACCGAACTCACCAGCCCAGTTGACATTAACCAGGTAAAGCTTGAACTCTAGACAACTCAAGAAATGTTGGTTGCTGATGGTTTCCACTTGTTTGATCACACTCTAAAGTTTCTTCACAGAGTGATTTGTAACAAGCCATTTTATCGCGAGTATTCCATTTCTTTTTACCAACTTCTCTTGTGTTGTTTTACATCCGGAGATTCAAAGAGTTTGGTGTCACAGTGAGAGAAATAACATGTTATATGGATACACTAATAACATATAGTTAGCAGCTAGCTAGGATGATTGATAGTATTCCCTTGGTTGACAACTTAGACTTCAGTATGTAGAGTGGTGCACTTGGCCATAGTGTCATGGATCAGTTGCAAGGACATGAAATCTTGTCAATTGTTGCCGAGGCAATCACATTTGAAGAGTTGCTTACATGGTCATTTCCCATATACATGTTATAGTAGAAATAAATTACTTCATTTTTCTTCATGTGATCGTCAAGCTTGAGAACTACAAACCTCTGTTGCTTTTCCTATCTCTGTTTTTTTAGTTGTGCTTCATTGGTTCTTTTACTTGCTATATATGGAGTTTCAATATTGTACTTCATTTTAGTTGTTCAAAAGGTACTGGTTATTATTTTTGTTAGTTAATTGATGATGAGCAATAGTACTTCAATATGTGTGTGTGCGCGCGCGCGCGCGCGCACGCGTGCGTGTGTGTGCGCTTGCGTGCCAACTTGACATTCAAATCTATGGAGATTAAAATATTTGAAGCTAGGTAATTAAATACCTCTTTTTATTAATCAGTTCACACAGAGACCCCTTGTAGGATGGATGTTTTGACTTAGTTGTGGCTTTAATATGTTGAAACACGAGTTATCTTCTTACTAAATATTCCCTCCGTCCGAAAATACTTGTCCAAGGAATGGATGTATCTAGATGTATTTTAGTTCTAGATACATCCATTTGTATCCATTTCTACGACAAGTATTTTCGGACGGAGGGAGTAATATATAAATGGTACACTGAGCAAACAAGAGCGGAAGAATATGTTGAAGGCATGCTAGCAGAGATATTTGTTGAAGTCGAAAGCTAATGACAGGCACTCGCATGCCCTCTTTCATGGTCGCGGCGTGCCGCTTTGCCTTCCGCCTGCTAATGTTTATCTTAAGACCACCAACTTGATCTTTACATAAACTACCCCTCTGTAAACTAAGTAAGACATTTTAGATCACTATTTTAGGGACCTAAATGGTTTTATATTAGTTTATAAAGGGAGTACTTAATAGACAAATGAATACAGGAATATTAGGTAGGTAACATTCATAAAATATTCAAACTTTTCATTTGTTGAGCTCTAGCAATTGTTGCAAACCGAAAGATCCGAGATCATGGCGAGTAAACCATTCCTTGAATAGTTATTTAAGGAAACAACACCACCAATCCTACCCGCTTGAAGATTATAGTATTCCCTCTTATCCAAATCAATTGACGCATCCTCTATCTAACCTACTAATAAAGCACGGTGTGATATTCTTAATTTCGTTCCGCTTAGGTGATTTTATTTGTTTTGGACACCTCGCCTAATTCTATGTTACGTTTTTTAGCGACTCGTCCTACGTTAGGACGTTACGTTTATTTACGTGCACAGGAAGCCAGCGCCTCATCACATGAAGCCGGCCTGAGTTTTGCACGACTTGTACTTCCACCCGATCCCCCGATACAACTCCAGTTCCAGTTTGTTTGCCATGTTCAACTTGCTATAAGAATTCCATCGCGGCAGGAGGAAGCAATTCCTGATGCCACGCAGTTACAGACGTGAGTCATCTGCTATATCCCGTCGCCGGAGACGGCCACCGCCCATACTGCGTATTGGGCGTCCACGCAGCCGGGAGATGCATTGGAGGGGCAGCGGTTTGCCGACCACCGTGTTGCAAAAAAAAAAAAAAAAAACCGGAGGATGCATTATTGCAGCAAGAGTAGGAACTTTCTCAATTTGTTTTCAAACGATACGTCCAAGTGCGGCAGCACGACAAAGGACATAGAGAAAGAGAATAAGAGAGTTGTTTCCATCGCTTCTCCTGTGTCTCATCCAGGAAAACAATCATCATCGGCGGCCACCAAAGGGAGAAGAAGATGCGTACGAACCGGCAAACGGAGTAGTCTATATCGGATCCGGCACCGCCAAACGGCTCCCACATCCCGGCCTCTGCAATTTACGGCCAACGCACGGCGACATGTCCACCAACTATACTGCACAACACGCGGTGGCGCCGCGATACCTACCAACGACGGCACATCACAGCCCATCAATGCGGTCGGCAAGCACATCCAGATCGGATGTGTGACGGCACCAAACTCGGTGGTAGCGGAAATCGAGGTGGCTCCAAGCGGTGACTCTTGGCCCAAACACCACTTCTCTGTTCTCTCAGCGCACCGCCCCATGGTGCGGCCACCTAGGAGGTGCGGTGATGGACGTGCGTGCGGAACAAGTGCGCGTGGTGGAGTCTCTCCAGGACGATGGCAGTGCGCAGGCCCTCACGGTCAGCAGCGGCGGCCGTTTACCTAGACGGGAGGAAAAGGAATGGAGGAGCTCATGGTGGCAGAAAAATCCCCCCCTCTCGCGTCTCCCCCGAGAGCGACCGAGAAGGCTAACCCTAGTCGCTGCCACCTTCGCGCCTCCTCCCGTCCCCCTCCACCACCACCGATGGCAAGCTCCGTTGAGCAAAGCCCTGTTGGCTTCGGCGGCAGCGGGCAGCTTCTCCTCCTCGACTCGGCGTGGGGGCCGGCGCGGGACTGCCCGGCTGGGTGAGGGCGCCGAGCTCGCATGGGGTCGAAGATGTAGTGGCACGCACGGGGTGGCGGCGGCGTGCGCTGCATCATGGGTGGTGGGATCATGCGGGCGGGGCACGTGTGTGGTGGCTCTTTGGCGGGTACATGCACCATCGGGTACCCTGATGTGGATTGCTGGTGGGCGGCGCAGGAGGTGGACGGCGAGTTGGTGTCCTCCCATGGTGGCTATGCGGGACGGCGCCGCCTGATACGTCTCCATCGTTTCTACTTTTCCATACCCTTTTGCCTTTGATTTGGACTTTAATTTGCATGATTTGAATGGAACTAACCCAGACTGACGCTGTTTTCAGCAGAATTGCCTTGGTGTTATTTTTGTGCAGAAGTCAAAGTTCTCGGATTGAGCTGAAAATTTACGTGTGGAATATATTAAAAAATACTGGCGCAAAAAGTAACCAGAGGGGGGCGACCCAGAGGCCACAAGCCCTGGTGGCGCGCCTACCCCCCCCCCCCCAGGGCGCGCCTCCCCGGCTTGTGGGGCCCCTGGACCGCCTCTGACCCTAATTTCAACTCTATATATACCTATTGACGGAGAAAAAAATCAGAGAGAAGGATTCATCGCGTTTTACTATACGGAGCCGTCGCTGCCTCATGTTCTTCATCGAGAGGGCTGATCTGGAGTCCGTTCGGGACTCCGGAGAGGGGTCCGCTGCCCGCCATCTTCATCATCAACCTTTTTCCCTCACCAATTTCATGATGCACACCGCCGTGCGTGAGTAATTCCATCGTAGGCTTGCTGGACGGTGATGGGTTGGATGAGATTTATAATGTAAGCGAGTTAGTTTTGTTAGCGTTTGATCGCTAGTGTCCACTATGTTCTGAGATTCATGTTGCTAGTACTTTGCTTTGCTTAATGCTTGTCACTAGGGCCTGAGTGTCATGATTTCAGATCTGAACCTATTATGTTTTTATGAATATATTTGTGTTCTTGACCCTATCTTGCTAGTTGTAGACACCTATTACCTATTATGAGTTAAGATCCGCATACCCCAATGTGAGAATAATTGGGATACATGCCGACATTATATTGATGAATTGGAGGTATTTCTGTGTCACCCTAGGTTATCATTGTCGTTCCAATGCCTACGAGTTTTTCACATATTGATCTTTGCTATAAGTTACTTTCGTTGCTACTGCTGTTACAATCACTACAAACTGCCACTGTTACAATTGTCACTATTATCGTTACTATCATACTACTTTACTACTAAATACTTTGCTCAGATATTAAGTCTTTTAGGTGTGGTTGGATTGACAACTTCAACTACTAATACTTGTGAATATTCTTTGGCTTCCCTTGTGTCGAATCAATAAATTTGGGTTGAATACTCTACCCTCGAAAACTGTTGCGATCCCCTATACTTGTGGGTTATCACCCCTACGCAGGATCTACTAGGGCTTCGGGTGGGGTCCGTGTGGTGCGTGGGGTTGGGGCTGGCGGTCGCCCGGGGTGGCCGTCATTCTGGGGGTCAGCCTGTGGTTGGTGGCGGGGCTCGCGCTTGTGGGTTGTGTGGTGTGCTTGGCTCCGGTTGCTTCTACCCATGGCTGCTGGCGTGTCGAGGTGAGATCGGCGGGTTGGTGGAGCTCGATGGGGGTTGGAGGTGGTGGCTGCAAATGGAGGGCAAGGCTGGCCTTTTGTGCTGCCACGACGGTCGAATTGCCGGCGGCTTTGGGTATCCCTGTCTAGATTTATACGGTCAGATCTGATAGGGCAACCACCGCTCCTCCGTGTGGTGTTGTCCTGCAGTAGGTCGGCGGTGCCACCGGCCACATGGCGACCGTCGGCGATGTCGGGTTGGGGTCTGTGGGTTGTTTGGGGTCTCATCCACTCGTTATGGCGTCAGTTTACGGGTGGTGGAGGGGTTTGTGGTCCGTGGTGGTGGACGATGTCCGGCGGTGCGTAAGTTTGGGGGCCTCACTTGGTCCACCTGGCGCAAGGCTTCGCATTATGGCCCACTTCCTTGCACCCTGTTCGTGGCGTCCGTCCGAGTTTCGCTCCTTGGACATTGCAATGTCATCAATCAGATCGGCGCCGAGGACCATGTATATGGTGGCGCTCATGTGTGTGGCGCGGCCATCGGTAGTCACTGGATTTGTATCACCCCTGGCCCACCGGGACTGGCTGGGGATGCGTGTGTGGGCGCTTATGATAACCCACAAGTATAGGGGAGCGCAACAGTTTTTGAGCACAGAGTATTCAACCCAACTTTATAGATTCGACACAAGGGGAGCCAAAAAATATTATAAGTATTAGCAGTTGAGTTGTCAATTGAAACACACCTGAAGATTAGATATATGAAGCAAAGTGATCAGTAGCACAGTAATATGATAGTTTTGATAGCAGTAGTAACAGTAACAGTAATAGCAATCATTTGGTAGCAAGTGTAGCAGTAAGAGCAGCAATAATAACTTAGCAAGAACAATATGTGGAAAATTCGAAGGCATTGGATCGGTGAATTCGTTGGATGATATTCATCATATAACAGGGTTTACCTAGGGCGATACAAAACTAGCTCCAGTTCTTAAATATAATGTAGGCATGTATTCCATAAATAGTCATACGTGCTTATGAAAAGAACTTGTATGGCATCTTTTGTCCTACCCTCCCGTGGAAGCAAGGTCCATAAGAAAACTAAGGGATATTAAGGCTTTCTTTTAATAGAGAACAGGTGAATATATGAACTCCTCAAACTACGGTCATCACCAGAAAGTATCCCAATTACTGTCACACTGGGGTTTACGGATCATAACACGTAATAGGTGAATATGACTTGCAAGATCGGATCAAGAACATAAATATAATGGTGATAACATAAACAGTTCAGATCTGAAATCATGGCACTCGGGACCTAGTGACAAGCATTAAGCATAGCAAAGTCATAACAACATCAATCTCAGAATATAGTGGATACTAGGGATCAAGCCCTAACAAAACTGACTAGATTACATGATGAATCTCATCCAAGTCCTCACCGACCAGCGAGCCTACAAAAGAATTACTTACTCCCGATGGGGAGAATCATGGAATTGGTGATGAAGAAGGATTCATGATGACGAAGACCGAAAATTCACCTCTCCAGAACTCCAAATCGGCTCCAGATCAGGCCTCACGATGAAAAACAGGAGGTGGCGGTGGCTCCGTATTATAAAACGCGATGAAACTTCCTCCCAGATTTTTTCTCCAAAAATAAGTATTTATGGAGTTGGAATTAGGGTATGCACGACCATGAGGTGGGCACAAACCACCAGGGCGCGCCAGAGGGGGGGCGCCCTGGTGTCCTGTGCATAGCCAGGGGCCCCCTCCGGTGGTTCTTGGCTCCAGTATTTTTCTCTTATTATAAAATAATTCTCCAAAAAGTTTTGTTCCATTCCGAGAGGTTTTATTTCTGCACAAAAACAACACCATGGTAGTTCTGCTGAAAACAATGTCAGTCCGGGTTAGTATCATTCTCATACAAAAGCTGGTCCAAAACAAGAGCAAAAGCGTTAGGAAAAGTAGATACGACAGAGACATATCAGTTTCCTACGGTGCAGGTGCCAACCTAGACCCATGGCTAATGCGGGCTAGGGGTGAAATGCGACACCTTTCGCTCCTACTAGCGTGGTTGGGTGGCCGTGAGATGGATGATTGGAGATGCCTAGGCACATGGATGTCGGGGCGCCTGTCCCGGATGGCACGCTCCACATTTAGCTTTCTGGCAGGCTCCATGGTGGCGGTGATGGCTGCACCTCTTTGTCGTGTGGGTGACAAGGGGGTAGTGGCGGGAGGCCCTAGTCTGCTCTGGCTATGCCCAGGTCTGGTGTGGATGAGCTAACCCTCATTGTGGTGGTGACCGAGACCACTCCTGAGGCGATTGCGAGTGTTCGAGCGAAAGCTTTGCGTGTCTGGTGCCGGTGACGGTGGCGACCGTGGGTCTCATCCATGTGCTAGGGCTCCGGGTGAAAACACTAGTCTAGTTGGACTCGACAACAGCGTTGCTTCGCGTAGTTACCTACTTCGGGTGCTGTGGTGGTGCTCAGGTGTCCTTGGCCGGGCCTCATCTAGGTGTGAGGCTTGTTCTAGTTTATGGTTTATATTTTGATCCCCTTTGTAAGGGGGTCTCCCCACCATTTTATATCGTTCAACCGTTTAGTCTGTTGTGGTTTTGCTTTGTATATATAAAGACGGGCAAAAGCCTATTTCGAGGAAAAGCAATGGAAACACACACTGGAGTTGGATCAGGAAAGCATTAGCCATATGATAGTTTATCAATTCAGTCCTCGGACATGATGATGTTCACGAATAAATCCTCTTACTTACCGGTTAGTCCTTTGGCTGTACTGCAAATATGTATCAGAAATCCTATTACGTCACATGGATTTTCTTTTTGCTAAGCAACTGAGAGGCGATTACCTGAATAAGTTCAATGCAAGTTCCTCTATTACTTATCAGAGAATCCCGTATGAATAAGTTCCTCTATACTACATCACATGAATCTTCATTTTGGTATGCAATTGAGAGGCACTTGCAGAGATTCTCTCATTTGGGGAAAATCACAGGTACGCCTTCTTTATGTCGCATATCTCGACCTCGATATTAATGCTTATCATAATCTTAAACACCATGAAGTGTCTTTTTTTTCTATATTTCCCCAGCTCCTAAATTTGACATAATTTATGACGGCTGACAATCGGTTTGTATGGATCCCACAGGAACCGCATCTATTGAGAAACAGTAAAACGGAGCCACCTATGAGCCCCCACAGCAATTCGGAGCTCCCCATCGTACGATCACTGCCACGAACGTCCCAGATTTTAGCTCGGTCATCAACAATTTTCTTACGCTAATTAATAACCCCTTCAGCAGCGTGATCTGCTTAAATAGTCGTTTCACGGGCCGCTGCTCTGCGGAACAAGCTGCGCTTTGTGTAAGTAATCGGGTAGGTTAAGGCCCAGGAAGTACAGTCTAACGTGCAAAGCCTTCCCAGCTTCGCTCCTTCGTTTGTTGCCAGCCCTATCCCAAGTTGTTCCTCTGTTAAATTCCAAAAAAAAGTTGTTCCTCTATTCCTGTACGCTTCGCTGCCGCCATCATGCGTCCCGGCGGCGAGATTATACTTCACGTGTGCGTCAGAGCCGGTGGCCTCTAATGTTCCTCCGCAGCTCCCCATGGTGGATCCAGAGTCCTGCTCCATTGCGGCCGCGGCGGCAGCACACGCCGTCGGCGTCCATTCCCTGCCGGCATCCGCCTCCTTGTGTTGTTTGTTAATTTAGAGTTTCCTCTCAAGAAAGTAGCTAGCGTCCTCGGCTGGCCCATGAGATCAATGACCAAAAACCGCAAAGATCAAGAGCCCCAAGATTAACGATCTCCATCTTCTCTACTAGATTCTGGTAGACAATGTTTCTATCCAGGGGCGGAGCCAGGATTTGAGGTTGGGAGGGGGGGGGGGAACTGGCAAGACACAAGAAGCAAAAAAAATCTAGCATTGCAAAGATGATACTAATTTTTCATGGTTCGGTACAGACCATATAGTCAATCAAACAATGCAAAGAAGTTACATCTCTATTAGTTTGAAATTGGCTTTGCGACAACCAAGAAGATCAAATATGTCTATAATTTCATCAGAACTAAACTTTGACGCTATATCCTTCTCGATGTAGATTATCATACAATGTCGAAGAAAATCATCACCCATTGTACTTCGAAGACGAGTCTTGACAAGTTTCATAGCTGAAAATGCTCTCTCTGCTGTTGCAGTCGACACCGGGAGAGTTATTACTAATCGTAATAACCTGTCGACCATTGGATACATAGATGATTTAACTGTTTTGACCAGACCATGTGCCAAAGCTGCAAGTGATGGTAACATTTTCAGTTCTTGATGGTTGCATGTGTCAAGTTGAAAATGTGGTAGCTGACACTCCAACTGAGCTCTTTCTTGAGAAGAAAAATCTGCAGGATATAATTTTTCAACTAGCGTGCATATTCTTGATCTGTCAAATGTGTCACGTCTTGGATCCAATGATGCACAAAGTCTTAAAAGCTCTGTCGCTTGAAGACTGACACGATCATCTAACTTTGTCAATTGTTGGTCTATGGCAACATTAAATACATCCATTTTGTAGTGATGGAGTGTTGTGGTGTTGTCATGCTTGTTTCTGGATTGGTCACATCAACGTACCTAATAATAATATACATAAGAATTAGTTTCACTAGGTAATAAACATGTAACATAATCTTAAGTACAGAGTTGGGAAAAGGTGCATACTTGCGATTAAAATCCGGAATATCAATATCGTGCTTTAGGCAAAAAGAATTAACCTCTTCAAGAAGAGATTCCCAACCATTTTCTCTTAAGTCAGCAAGCAGCACCTTTGTGTTGGACACACAATCCAAAGCATTCAAAATATCCAAAGATTTAGGTTGCAGTCTTACACACAACACATCAGTGATCTTCATGATATTTTTCCATTAGGTGCAGAATAAACACAAAATCAAATGAGATGAGAATCCTAAGAGCACGAACAGCATCTCCTCGAGAAAATTGCGAGACTGAACGATCACTTGCTATACTTCTTAAAACAGAAACAGAAGCAGCAAACATCTTTCTTAAGCTTTGGATTGATTTATAGTGGGAGCTCCGTCTAGTGTCTCCTGCTCTTTGTAAAGAGCCTAACTGATTTGCCCCTCGGCCAGTATCAAGTTCTCCTAGTTCGATCTCTCATTCAATTTGAGCTACTTGGTTTGCTAGCAATTCATCGTTGCGTTTGGAAGAAGCACTAACAACATTGACTATAAAGTTTGCATGCTGAAAGAAGTTGTGTACCTCATGTACCTCTCTGGATGCTGCAACAAGAGCTAACTACAGCTGATGAGCCATACAATGAATGTAGTATGCATATGGACACTCCCGAAGAATAAGAGCCTTCAATCCATTCCACTCTCCCCTCATGTTGCTAGCCCCATCATACGCTTGGCCCCTGATATCTTGCACATTCAGGTTATTGAAAGCTAGAACAGCAAGTATCTTGTCTTTGAGAGTTGTTGCAGCAGTATCTTTAACATGCACTACATCAAGAAAGCGCAATGTAATAATTGATTCTTCATTGGCAAATCTAATAACGACCGCCATTTGCTCTTTTTTGGATTCATCCCTAGCTTCATCAACCATTATACAAAACTTGCGATTGCCAATTTCTTCTTTAATTGATTTCTGGACTTTACGAGCAATTATTCTTACAATTTCTTTCTGGACTTCTCCGAAAGTGTACTTTGCATTTCTTGGAGCATTTTCTAACACCACTTCATTGACCTCTTTATTATACGACGCCAGAATCTTGAGCATCTCAATAAAATTACCTCGGTTTTTAGATCCTGGAGATTCATCATGGCTTAGTATAGAATTGCTTAGTATAGAATTTGCAAGTATCAAGTCCACTTGGAACATAATAGATATAGAAATCATGCTTACCTGATGGCATCAATTGTAGTCTTGAGTCTCAGTCTCGCATCTGCCACTCTTTTCTCACATTGCTTCACCATTACCTTGTCTATATGAGACATGCTATTCTTAAGATTTTCAAAACATCTAACAGCAAAGTTATGAGCTGAGTTAGGATCACGACCCATGTGAGTTAGAAAAGCACATTCTTTCCCATTATTGACCTTTTTCCAGTTTTGAAATCCCTTGACTGTGAATGTATCTGAGCCACACCTTCCAATTGGCTTTTTGGAAAAGAGGAAACAAGGCAAGCAGTATGCCCTATGTGTGTCAGTTGAATACTCGAACCAAAAATGGTTTGTAAACCAATCTTTCTGGAATCGACGGCGATGATTACCCGTTCCAACAAATGGTTATTCCTCTGGTTGTAGGATCGGTTGATATGCGCCCTCAGATATATAAAAACGCCGAGCTTCGTCTTGCTTGGCAGGAGGGAGTTGCCAAATTTGAAGACGTTTGTCGGGGTCTCTAATATAATCTGTTTCTGTTCAACTGTCTCTTGCTGTGGACCTTCTACATATGCTGAAATATTCTGATCAGGAGTGTCACTCTGTCCACTACTTTGTCCTTGTTCGGCTGTGTTGGAATCATCAACACCGGTAGCAGTAGGTTCAGGTTGGGAGCCAGGGCAGGAGCTTGATCCAACCTTCTCAAAAAAAGAAAGCATTGTCTTCCTCTTCATGACTACACAAACACAAAAATACAAATCGGTGACAACAGACAATAAATCCAAACAAAAGAACAGGCCTAATTTGTGTCATGCCTAATTTGCAGTACATCTGTACATGTTTGTGAGGATAAACAAGATATTAGTTCCCCTAATTTCCTTGATCCCATTTAACCTAAGTACCTAACTCAAGAATTTCTGCAGTTCGGATCAGTTCGCCGGCATATAAATTACATAGCATGAATTAAAGAAGACTCACTTGCTGACTTGCAGGTTCGGCCGTCTGCGCCGCCGGAGCCGGCGCCAGGCCTGGCCGGCGCTGATTGGAGTCGCATGACGGCAGGAGGGACGAGGGAGAGGGAGAGACCGAGAGATGCGTCTCGTCTGTTATGCGTGGGTGCGTTGATTCGATTCCTATTCCGTAGGAGACCTCAGACCTGCCTCTTTGTCTTCCGTGTTGGGCTAGTGGGCTAAACATATGCTACTGGGCTTTGAGATCACCGTTGGGGGGGGGGGGGGGGGGGGGGGCTAATTAGTTCTAACTAGTCCTTATCGAACAAAAATTGTGCTATACAACGTTGGTTCGACGCGCACGTTGGGTGGGGGGGATGATAAGGCAAGATCTCTTTACCAGTTCCAATGCATGTTTTATGTACCAATTTTGGTGTTTAGAAGGGAAATCATAACTTATCTTAATCCAAAAGGATCAACGATTTATTTCGTGCTCTATAGGATATTGTTTGGTTGCGACTAGTCCATTGTTTCAAGGTTGCATCAGTCGAGCTAAAACCTCCGTATGCAAAAACAGTCGTGCAAATATTCCTCTACCCTGCTTCCAGATGATGTAGCTTTGGAGGATGTGTTTCTTTTGGTCCTTAAGCTTTGCCAACTGTGGTGATTATAGCTTGTGTTTACTCATGAGAGCTTATTATCAGTCTTATAAGGGTTTGTTTTTTCATTGCCCATTACTTCAGCATCCTTGAAACTTGAAAGGTTCTTGTCTTGGTAATGTGCTCCTATTTTTATTTAAAACAGCCATGGGAGGAATGGCACTAGAGCCTTCCCAGTTTCATGTTGAGCGTTATGATTTACGACAACAGTATAACTGAGTTCCTGTAAGTTATCTCTCTACCAACCTTTTCTTATCCTCACAATTTGAAGCTATATGAACATTTCTGTTTTGTTGTATAGATTTTATATCCTAATTGCAATATGTTGGAACCAATGTTAAAAGATGACATAGTGGAGAGTTTTTGTTTCATAGAGCATCCGAGGAGGTACAACTCTTAGTTTACTTTTTTGAAACAAAGGAGGTACAACTCTTTAAGCAAACTAGATGATTCCCCGCGCGTTTCTGCGGAACATGTTGCCTAAAACTTAGTGTTTTACTCGGCAATTAGGAAATATATGAACAAATGTTTGATATATATGACAAAATAATATATAGTCTACCACCTCCGCTTCTTTGCAAGGGAGGAAAGCTTCCAAGCTACAACTAAAACATCGTCACAAAGCTATAGCCGACCGGGTTGGCCTCGTAGAGGCACTCATGCACCGGCTACTTCGTCATGTGCCTCACCGCCGCCGGGGAGGGTTTCTTCTTGGATACCGGTGTTGGCGGTTACCATGGTGGACACACTTGTTGCCTGTTGAGCTGTGGCGACCAACATGGCCGAGCCAAAGAAAATCAATCCTGGTACACAACTTTAACAACGGTGCCGACATATCTCTTTGTTTGTTTTTTAGAATTGGTGCAAACATATCTAGTTCAATCCTAACGGGTATTTAACAATTCTTAGCATAAAAATTCAGAAAAAAGGACGACACAACATAAGATATATAAAAGTAAGGGACGATCATTCTTACTGAGTTAATACACTCACAACGATGCCACATGAAAAAAAAAAGTTGACAGTAGCAGAATAATTCATCCTAGCTCGAATCCTGCATAACATGTACAATAACCAGATGTGACATCAAATTATGAGGTGAAAATAATAAAATGAAACTTGGGATTAAACCTGCTATATTCTTCTCGATGGTTACGGAAATTCATAAGCGCGAGGTTGGACTTCTTGTGATGTTGCTTTTTTTCTGGGAAGATATGTGTCCGTTTATGATCAACGATGTACCTGTATTTGGCAAGACTAATTAAATAAATCAAATTCTCTGCTTCAGGAAAAGTTTGTGAATGAAATTAAAAAAAAGAATTTAAACACCTTCCGAAAATAATTTTAACTAATAATTAACATAAGTAGGGTGTTTCTTTATGATACCTTTCGACAAAGATTGTGGGTGGAGCTGACCAGGTCGGTGCTGCACCGATGCCTGACCGCTTGAGGATTGAGGGCATGCTGCAACGTGAGCTCGTTGGCCATGTGCTGCCTTACTCGTCGCCTAGGTTATGGGAGCAGAAGCATCCACGCAAACACGTGCCACTTCATGAGATCGATAATCAATCGATTTTGTTGAGACGAACGTGCTACTCTTGCACCAGTTAGCAAGACAGGCATCCAGCACCGCCGCTGTGACTTCCTAATCCAATAAGCCTAGCAGGCCTTCAGCCCCACAGAGCGAATCAGCAGAGATGACAATAGCTAAACTCCCTAACGGAAACAGGAGGGAAGGTGAGCTTAATTTTGAACCCACAAGGGCAAAAGCCAACTCGGCCTCCTCCCAATTTCCACACGGGCGATGCAAGAACATGGCACCACCGGTGATTTCTCTAGGCAAAGAGTGGCTGCTCTTCCAGGATCTGTAATTTCTCCGCAATGGTAGGTAGATGGCGCGGCGCGGCGCATCGGTAGTTCGTGGGTGATCACTAACCTAGCGTCAAGGTGTAGGAAGAAGGTGCAGAAGGGGGTGAGGGCAGAGGCATGGTGCACCATGATGCAATCGAGGGCTTGAGCAGAGGAAGATGGGAAAGATAAGGATGGATGGATCGGGAGAGGAGTGGAGATATGATAAGGATGCGGGGAACCCGATGGCCACATGCGGCCGGTGGTGCAATTTTATGTTCGATCGAGAGTAAACCACGCCCGTGGAAGAAGGAAACTGCTCATCTCTCGGTTACGGAAGTGGAAGAGAATCCCTCAGTTCGGTTACCGGGCATCGATGACCACAAAAAATAAAAAATAAATCACATAATTTGTTGATTTTTCTTTGGTGTGGAGACGTGAATTACTGTCCCTCTGGGAGCCGAGGAAAGCGGAGCCAACTTTCTCTTGGGCTACCTCGTGCCTAATCAAACCATTGGAGAATTTTATGGTGACACGGTGGAGCGCAGAAAAAATGCCATGCATGCAAAAGCGAAAGGATTAGCATAATGGAGGGTTGATGCTGATGTGGCTGTAGGAGAGTGGATGATGATGTGGATAGCCTGCATGCTTAGTTAAATATGTAAGTGGGGATCAACTATTTAAGTATTATAGATAACAAAGTCATGGGAAGGTGAGCTGAAGTCACAAGTGCACATGTACAAGCTGGAGCCGTAGAATTCAGAACACATTGGCTAACCTAGAAAATTCTCGGAAGCCTGGAGTGTCTACAATCTTATTATTTTCAGTTTTTCATACAAAATCGCTACAGAAACTTATCTAGCATAAGGCTGGAGGGACATAGATCTGCCCATGATACATGGTATGCTCAGTTTTGAACAGAAACTTTGTAAACACCGCGATAATATGTATGTAGCATTAGTATGACCCATTTGAACCGGCAGTATTTTGAAATCAGAATATCTGCTAGCTTGAACAAAACATACAATTATTTTCCTTGTTCTACATCACTGACCCAAGCAATGTTCATCAGAGATTTCTTGAAATTTAATGTCTACACATTTTTTTTTTGATTATTCAAATATACTACTATATTTTTCTCATTCTACTTCTACTTTATAATGGACGGGCGAAGCAACGCGCGCTTTTATGTTCTAGTAATAATAATGCAGCCAGGCAAGCATCTAAGAAGTAACCATGCCTTACCTTCGCATGGAATGTACCTTGTAAGAGCATCTCCTGCCACGCCCGCAACAGCCCCTCCCCCAAAGCCGTTTCTTTAGCGGCGCCCAGTCGCGCCCCTAGGAGCCCGTTTTTCGCTGGTTAGGACCGAAACTGGCGCCGGCGGACCCAGGCCGAACCCGGTGCGCTGGGGCGCGCCGGGGAACTTAATTTAGCGCGAACGGGATTGGGCCCACCGAGTTAGCGACACGCCGCTTCGTCGTCCTAATCACCTCGGTTCCCACGGGAATCAATGCCAAGGCTGTCGCGCTGCAGCGCCGGTCAGCCTTCCATTGATGCCTCACGGGTGGTGCAGTGAAGGCGCCGCGACGCCTGTCCCGCTTGCTCCCGCCACGCGTCACCCGGCGGGCTGCTTTCCCACCGCCCCGCTTCGGCTATAAAAGCCGACCTCCCCGCCGGTGAATGCCACAGTCGCCACAACTCGCCCCCTCCTCTCGCCTCGTCTCGCCATAGAAGCCACTCGCCCCTCTTCCACCGACGACGATCAATGGCCGAGCGACACCCAGGCGACGCTGCGACAGCGAATGGCTTCGACCGACGCCATCTGCGCGAAGACGAGGCACGCCTCCTCTACGAGGCCGACTACCCTACGCCCCCAGACATGCGGGTGCCGGGCTCGTGGAGGTTGAGCGCCGGCGGCGTCCAGGTGCCCCCGGCGTAGTTGTTCTCTATTTTTTCTTTCAAATTTGAATGAAATCGTCGAGTTTGTGCCATGTTTTGTACAAATTTGAATCAAATCGCTGAGTTTGTGCCGTGCTTGCGATGATTTGGGGACGACCTGGGGGCGACGACTGGGAACACAATCGCCCCCACGCCTAAATGAAATGCCGGTTCGTCCCCTTACGATGCTTTTTCGGCGTCCTGGGGGGCCGAACGGCTGGAGATGCTCTAATCTCTTAGGCCTCTTCCAATGCAAAGGTGCTTAGATGAGGTGCTAAGTCCATTAAATAGCTTAGCAAAACTTAACTCCGCAATGCATAGGTGCTTAACTTGTAGTTGCTAAACTCACTTTATTTAATGAGTTAGCACCTAAAGTCTTTCTTGCATTGGTCAAGTTATTCTATTTAATTGGTTTGCCTAGGTTCACGCGCTTGTCATTGGTTCTTCCTTGGGTCACCAAGGTGCTCTCTCTCCTCCATAATTGTTGTGCTATGTCATATTTTCGCTTATGTGGCATTCTTGGGCTAGCCATAGTGGGAGTAACTTAGCTAGTAACATAACGCATCCCAAGACAAATGTGCTTATGTGGCAAAGAGTTAATGAGGAGAGAGGTGTTTGTGGTAACATAATATGTTACTGTAACATAAGCACCCCGATGCAAAATGTGTCTACAACCTAATAAATAAAGTCTTGCATGACACTAAATTTATGTTACTACCCACTATGAAGGTAGTAACATAGACTAGTAACATATGTATGTTACTACTCTAAGTTACTTCCCACTATGACTAGCCTTAGCACATGTTCAGGGTGGAGCACTAGGAAGGGCCTTAGCAATATCTTAATTACGACATTGATTTAAATGCTCATTTAAATCTTAATTATTTGATACCCATTTCCAAGATGGTTGCACGAGCATCTCCAATTCGTTCTAGATTGATAATGCCATTGTGGGCTATCAGATTCTCTAGGTGAATTTTCAAGGTCGATAACATTTTCCTATGTGATGTAGGGCATACAAAGTATTCCCTCCATCCATAATATAAGATCACGCTTGTTACCTTGCGATTGACCACGTTCATCACGAATAGCTAGACACGTGACCACCATGGCGACAGCGGTGAAGAGGGTGCATGGCAACACAAATGGATTTGTTTTTCCCGTAGCAACGAACGGGCACTGTGCTAGTACAATATAAATGGACATAAGTTGCATATTAATTCGGATCGGAGGGAGTACCATATTATGGTGAGTAATGCTAATTTACTAAATCTATCCTACAGAAGGCGTGAAAATCTAATGGTGGTTAGGTTGAAATGACCATCATGGGGAGGGGGGCGGCTAAATCCAAATCAAGGTGGAGGTTTGTCCTGCGGCCCCATGCGTAGACCCCCATGCTCACAACTTTAGCATTTTCGTATGATCATACATTATCATAGAACATCAAATGAAAAAATATATCGTATCCACAATCTTGTATTGGGATTCCACAAATAAATAAAGAAAATCTTTACCTAATAATAAAGCAAATTGGGTTTCTTTCGTCCGTCATGCCATTTTTCAGAAAAGTCCCTCTATTTCAGAGAATTCAACCTGTAGTCATGTTTTAAGTTAAAACGAATCGTTATTTTCGTATTTTACACAAAATTTCTTGAAATCAACCCGCCGTCCGGATTTAAGTCACACCCAAACCGTTATTTTACATTTTTCAAAAACCCCCCTGATGTTTTAGGTAATTCATCTGCGGATCATATTTAAGTCAAACATATGCTTTTTAAAATCATCCATATCTTTTAAACCGTAACTCCGATTTGAACATGTTATATATGAAATTTGATTAGAAAAATATCTAGAATATGAATATGAAATTATTTTTACCTTTTAAGTATCTTTAAATATTATTTTGGAATATATTTGAGTCAAACCAAATGATTTTCTAAATTATCTGTATCTTTTAAACCGTAACTTCGATTTTAACATATTATGTATGAAATTTTATTAGAAAAATGTGTGGAATCTAAATATGATGTTAATTTTACCTGTTAATTATTTTTAAAATATTGTTATGGAAGCAAACTTATAATTTATAGCGCAAGATCCGTTTTTTCATACTGGCGGCGATCCGGATTGCAAATAAACACTCCACTATAACCATATACGGAAAAGAAAACATCGATAACTACATGTGCATACCTCTGAAAAATTTCGCAAGGGAAAACAACAGATTTCTCATTGCGAGAGTGAGAGAAAGCGAGCGAGAGAGAGAGAGAGGGAGAGGGAGGAGAGAGGGAGAGAGAGACGCCTTAGGATTAACCATATTCAACACACGTTTTTTGTTGTTTTGTGTGAACACCGAGGCCATCGCCGGCGAGGGTGAGAAGGAGGATAAGCGGCAATATAAATATGATGCCTCGCAAAAATAAAGAAGATGGACCTATTGTGGTCTCGAGTGATGGTTGTTGAGTTAAGAGTGTGTGTTATGTTTTCTCTCCAGTTACAACGCACGGGCTCTTTTGCTAGTGATAATAATGTATGATTGTATGCAATGTGAATGTAGTAACTACAATAGTATATATCAGCACTATGATAGTAAGAGATAATACTGAGCAAAGCGAGCTGCCTTAAGTTGGACACAGTTCCTTCTTGGGTAAGAGCAATGCCACCTTTCTATAAGTTAGGGCCTTTCCTGGTCCTAAGACATCCTCGGTCGACCTTAACCCCTCACATTACGTAGACGGGAAAACAGGGAAGTCACAATTGATGCGTTAGAGCTGCTAGTAGCATCCTTTCGAGGTTGAGGTGGAGGAAGAAAAGCATCATGAATTCCTTCTAGATCCTCTCTGGTCACTTCCACAAGTGGCTCGGTGTAATCATAATTTTCATATGTTGTGCTAGCAGAGGGGTTTAGAACTTCCAAGTCTCCAAGCTTATTCTCCACTGTTACATCGTCAGCCTTCATGCACTCTGCCTCTCTCGATTCAAGAATAGATCCCACGTTACTCTTGATCTCATTTTCTTGACTATCGGATTGAGTTATGGCAAGTCGTGAAGTTTTATACATAATCCTAAATATGTCATTGAGGACGAAATAGCCACCACCTTCTTGTGGTGCAAGGAAGAACGACTGCGTAAAGTTTTAGCAAACGTCATCAACCATGGTTAACGATCCAGTGACAACAATGAACATACCACCATTATGAGATGACATTGCATCTGCTGTCTCTATCTCCATCAAGTATTTGCCGAAGTCCATAGATATTAATGTTTTGTTGATCTCCTGTTGTTCAAACACACAAGGGGTAGAATTAATTAGGAATAATTAACCTAAGTATAGAAAAGTGAGCAATACTACTTGCACGTACAAATTCTACCAAAAGTTTATGCACAAGTCACTCTTGGTGGCCGGTAGCTAAAATCAAGGGAGTGGTTACCAATCTAAATTAACTAGTAAGAACATATACATAAAGGTGTTACATAATAATAGGATTTTCATATAAAGTTCTTTCTGCGAATATTTTCGTACAAAGATTGATACCCCAGTTTGTAGCAAGAGAAAACTAATATTTGTATAGAGGAACTTACGGGCAGTGTTGTTACGTACTCCACGACTCCATCAGAACATGCCCCGGCCAATCGTGCTCCTGTCATGATAAAATTTGTACGCCTGGTTTGGTGTCTCATGTAGAACATGATAGTATTGATCAACAAATACGGTGCAAACCTATACAAGAAAAAGAAGTCAGTCGAAGCTAATTAATACTCCCTCCGTTTGAAAATAGATGACTACAAAGTTGAGTCATATATTTTGAAACGGAGGGAGTACTTGTTTTGCGAGCAAATAGCCAGCTTGTTTTTTATGGAGGGAGAAACCCTACCACTTCCACTGTAGGGTAAAGACGTGGATCTGTGTGCATTGCCATTGCTGAAAGGAAATAATTATAGAATGATGGGTAAACTGAAGAATATTAGTTAGATTGGTGACTAAACAGGAAGATGATTAATCCCATCAACCAACGCCGGGAGAGATATACGAAGAGCGGGACATGAAAGGGGCGACAGTATACCTCAAGCAGGGAGGAGCGGAGCTCGCGGATCGAGGGGGGTCGCCGGGCGCCGGCGCAGGCTGAAACCCTAGAACGAACAGGAAGGCGGCGTGCAAGTCGTCGTTTGTTTACACAAAACGGCACGGGAGGGGATTTTGTTTGCGGGACACGCGAGCGGGCAGCACGGGAGGGGACGGGTTTAGTTGTTCTCCGGTTCCTCTTTCCCCTCCAGCTTGTGCGGCTGACCGACACGGGGGTCGGTCGGGGAGACTTGATTTGACCTTTGCTGTCAACAAAAACAGAAACCAAGTATTATAATCAAATCTATAAATGAGGGGAGCTACTAGCCCGGCCCGTTAATGTGTAGGTTATTTTTCAAAAATCTTTTTTGTGTTTTTAGAGAAAAACAAATATGATTAAAATCTCTTAAATAAATCACCCACAAAAAATCTCTTAAATACATCATATATGAAAAAAGTGTGTTTATGCATATAATTTTTTAGGAAGTTGTAAATATTATGTAAAATCAAGTCTCAGTTATCAATGGAAAAAATATTGTTAAATACTTTTGTTCACATAGTTTAAGAAAACATTGTTCATGTTCATTACACAAATGGTTCACACTGCTCATGAGCTTTTTACATATGCACACAAAACTATTTTGCGTCATAGTCAAACTATCATTGACTAATATATACTGAAAATATTATAGTACTTCAAAATGTTCATGATTACAAAAGAAATCTATTTTTCGTGAAAGGGCCCAAAGCTATATCTCAATGATCTCAGGTCCTTACAAACACAGCCATAGAGAGAGATAAGAAATACGTTCAAATTCTTGGGGGCTGAAGTCTTCTTCCTCATTAATCCACAAGCGGCCTTGGCGGAGCAAACTTTTTTAAACCCAAAAAGTTGTAGAACTAGCGGTTAGGAAGTCGTCAAAGAAACTCGCTGCCCCGGGGAACAAAACGCATATGAGGTTCTTTAGAAACCCCGAAGACCATGAACGTCGGTCAAAACCAGACGGATCCACCAACTTAAACTGACCAGATGACACGCCGGAAAACAGCTCCACACGGATCCTGCCAGGGCCGGCCCTGAGGGGGGGCAGGGGGGCGGCCGCCCCGGGCCCCCAAGTAGGAAGGGCCCCGATGGATTTGTGTGATGTTTAGGAAAGAATTGTAATTTTTTGGAAATAATTCTTTCCCGTATTGGCAGATCGCACTGATTCTAAAAAAGGTAAGGAATTATTTCCATGTAACAGATCGATTGATTGATTTTTACGTGTTTGATGTTTAGGAAAGAATTCTTTCACATGTAACAGATTGACTAATTAACTCTCAATCAAAAATGGAAAGAACTGTAACAGACCGTTAATTATGGCATTGCCTCACGCCAATGGTGTTCTAGTCTTTCTATTTCTTCTCTTCCAAAATTGGCAACGAATCGGCCATCCCAATGCCAAGTTCAACGTCATGTCACCGGCATCGTCTATTTGTGATTTTCAGCTGCTGGACGCGATTAGTGGAGGAAGGTAATGTGATTTTCAAGATATCATCAACCACCTATTCTTTTTATAGAGACTAGTATGATGGTTCAGTTCATGAAGTTTTAATTCTCGTACATATCTCTCTCACACACTCCAAATTCCTGTATTTTTTGGGAGCAGAAAAGGAAAACTAGGATTTCTGTTCGTGACTCGTAAGCAGCAGCAAAAGCTTGCAATTTCTATGTTCTAGCCATCAAGGTACCTTGTTCCATGCCCTTCCTTGTATATTTAATTAGCAGTGTTCTTAATTTCTTGTATCGCTTTTAATTTAGTTGAAAAGTATCCATCTGACAAAGAGAAAAAAAAGAACATGCATATGAGTTGTTTGAATCCTACAAAAAGTCTTCTAGTGCTTCCTCAGAAATAAAGTAAGCACTTCCTCTAGGGAATGAAGAATTAGCTTTAGTTACTGTTGAAGAATAACGTAGCGAAATATTATAGGATGATAAAAATTTGAGTTGCAGAGAAGTGTAATGAATTCACCTGATAAAAAAAAGTACCGCTTGAAAAGACTAGAATATTGTATCAATTGAAAAGTGCGAGCAACATTTATGTGCCCTATTTTTGGAATAGTTGAGATGACAAAGCAACATAAATTATAAATTATAGTGTAAAATGAGTAGTAATTTGTAACTGAAATAGAAAAAAAAGCACATGTATTTATATGGCTTTAGGGCCCCTTTTTGTTATCTCGCCCCTGGCCCCCAAAATCTTAGGACCGGGCCTGGATCCTGCTTTTGATTGTATTGATATGAGGTATAGTACAAAGTACAGGTATCTACCACGATATTGTTGTGTATGATTCAAATGATCTAGAATATGATATATCCGCTAGCCTCGCCTCGACTGATATAATGCACGAGAGGCCTAGGATTTAGAGGAGTCCTCCCCTCTTGCGTGTCAAGTCTTGTGAAATCTTCCTTGTATGCGTCATGGGCTTCTCCAAGTGGCCCGTTAGTCAACCTCCATGGGGTCCTCGGCCCGACCCACCTGGTCGGGAGACGACGTTGTGAGTACCCTCTAGTCCAGGACTCCGTCATCTCCGCCATTGATGAACATACCAATGTACACCGGGGAGAACATTATTCATAGACAGGGACATCGTGGCGCCTCGCTGCATGAACCAAACCCGAAGACTTGCTAAAGAAAATATGAGAGAAAGATGTCCATGCTACTACACGACAAGTCCAGGTTTGACGTCGATCTCACCGACATCCATGACCATGCACTAACTCTCTCTTCTCTGGTGACCTAGTCAGGACATGTCACCATTGAAGGCCACGATGTTGGATCACCAGCATCGCCTTCGGACATCACCTGCTGACAGTTACAGCTCGACCATGCAACAATGTCGCCGTCCAGCGGCAGCCCACCAGCTCCTCCATACTGGCTCCAAATAAGTAGAAGCCTCCACACTACGGTCGGCACTATAAAATTTCATAAGGTACACATTCAGTCGCACGTTTTCTTAACATGCAAGTACTGGAAACTCACAACTCCCCTCCCCCCCTCCCCTTTTTCTCGAACCAAACAACAAACCATATCAGAACACGTTAAACATGCCTAGAGTAATTAAGCATGGCACCAAACTCTGGTGACCAACATCGCATATAGCCTCAGCTCAATGGCCGACACACAACAGATAAGTCTAGAACAAAAACACATGTTTAACAATTCAATGCAGCGGGCAATGCCCCAATAGACCAACGCAAGCGCACGTAAATTTAAATATAACCAACATATGTTCAACGGGAAGTTAACATCCTAAGAAACCTTAAACACATAAACCTCCAACCTGAGGAAACTCCAACAGATAAATCAATGCGCAGTTTTTTAGGAAATAAAATTCCGCTTACATGATTGATGGCATATATAACACATAAATCCTCCACACACGATATATGATATATGCGTGCAGTTTGTCTTATAACATGGTTTGAATCAAGCACACGCGCATGGTTTGGATCAACAGAGAGGGAAAATGGTTCTTGCGTGTACAACAAGTAACTTGGTATCGGTAAGGGCGATGCGAACACGATGTAGGAAGCAGCAACCTCCCTCTCCTCTTCCGTTGTGCCCTTGTTAAAAGGCGAGCTTGTCGTGGGACGGTAGAGGCATCCACTTCGGTCACCTTTAGGATCGCCCGAGGTCGTATTCCCGGATTTTATGCCAACATCTTCGGCCGCGACAGTGGCCATGTTGGTGAGCTCCTTCTCTTTCTATCAATCATAGTTTAAGAGTAAGTGCTATGTGTTAAGAACTTGCTATATTACTAGTTAATGGTAGTTTTTTATAGTAGTTTAATAGAATATTAGGATCCATGTGTAGCTACTTGAACTTAAAGTTTTGATCTAATTATGTGCTATGTGATATGAGTTTGTCATAGTACTTTGTTAGGACTATTTGCTATAATAGTTTGCTTGCATTTTATGTTTCATGTTCTAGCAACTTATACTCAAAGTTTTGATCTAATTAAGTAATATGTCTTACTACCTAGCTTCCCATGTTATGAGGTTTGCTATAGTAGTATTCATTCCACACCATGTGTATGCATGCCACTTTTCATTGGCTATTAAGTTAGTTATTCCCATATATGTATTATATTAAGTTTTTAAGATGATATTGTTCTTTATTATATATAGGGGACAAACACACTTCGTTGTTGTCGTGACATCTTAGTGTACCACATAAATCACTCTTTATGTAGGACTATTTTATGTAGTGCAGCTAAAATAACACATTGGCGATGTCGATCTATTTTAGGTGCACTACAAAAAAGGAAGGAAGTGATATCCGAGTGGGTGAAGTTAAGGGTATTTTCCGATGAGTTCAAGGACTCAAGAGAGTGTACTTCGACGCCATTGTTGATTCTTCGACAACAAGATTCTTCTCCCCATTGGATCACTGCATCCAAAGTCTATTTAGTTTAATATGTTCATGGATAATTTATGTATGACAATGTATGTAGGAAATGTAATGTAGGTTTGTGCTTATATATTGTGCAGGAACATAACTTTGAGTTGTAGTGCAAAATGGGCTTGCACTGCTAGCCAACAGTCAGCCCTATTTTGCATTAACAAAAGATTGTCATCACTGACTGGCCATAAGCAAAGGCCAGTATGTAAAGAAGTTCACGCAACCCCTTTTCAGAGTCATCAGTGTGTGGCTCGTCCATCTTTGTTGATTGTCGGCACAGATGGGTCAGCTGGCCTGTCAGTCATGAAATTATCAGCACTCACCAAAAGGCACTATCAAGCTAGAAGCACGTTAGTGATATGATTTTGCTGGTCAGAATTTTCGGCATCATAGTAGTGTGACCCATAAAATCCTTGGGGCCCATTAGAACAAACTATGGTGGCATTAACATTGAACGGCCCAATACTAAGGCGACTATGCATGCAACCAGGGCCATGGCACTTGAATTGGGTTCCCTAGTGGGCCACCCTAGCTCAACAACTTTTAGTTTTTTATAGTTTTTGTGTGTTTTTTCCAAAGGTTTGTTTTAGTGTGGTTTTGTGATGACTTTGTGGTATTTGGTTTAATTTTTTAAATTGAATGATTATGAGATTTGTTTATTTTAATTTTCCTTTTCTTTTTACTATTTTCTTTTTCTTTTTTCCTAGTACTTTTTAGTAGCTTGCACATGCTTCTACTTATGACTGAACTTATTTTTGGAAAAACTGTAGTTGCCAACGGTTCAATTTATACTCAAGAATATTCTATAAATATATTTACCTAACATACTAGAAACAAAAATTTAAGATATTTGTTAGATTGAACCCTTTAGAGTCTCTACCGTGATACACATATAAATATATATTTAAACACTATATAACTTATGCAATTGAAAATAAAACAATATGAACAAAACATTTGTTACAATTTAGAATTTAAATTTAGTAGAAGCATTTTTCTACTGATTTACACTAAAATTATTTAACAATATTATGATGTGGGTAACTATGTAAGTAAATAATATGTAAGTAAACTCGCTAAGTTTGCGTATGATAAAAATCAGTTTTAAAAATATAGAAGTCTTGTATAAAGTAAAAGTTTAGAGCAAAGCCGGCCCTGAGGGGGGGCAGGGGGGCGGCCGCCCGGGGCCCCCAAGTAGGAATGGCCCCGATGGATTTGTGTGATGTTTAGGAAAGAATTGTAATTTTTTGCAAATAATTCTTTCCCGTATTGACAGATCGTCTTGATTCTAAAAAAGGTAAGGAATTATTTCCATGTAACAGATCGATTGATTGATTTTTACGTGTTTGATGTTTAGGAAAGAATTCTTTCCCATGTAACAGATTGACTAATTAACTCTCAATCAAAAATGGAAAGAACTGTAACAGACCATTAATTCTAGCATTGCCTCACGCCAATGGTGTTCCAGTTTTTCTATTTCTTCTCCTCCAAAATTGGCAACGAATCGGCCATGCCAATGCCAAGTTTAATGTCATGTCACCGGCATCGTCTATTTGTGATCTTCGGCTGCTGGACGCGATTAGTGGAGGAAGTTAATGTGATTTTCAAGATATCATCAACCACCTCTTCTTTTTATACAGACTAGTATGATGGTTCGGTTCATGAAGTTTTAATTCTCGTACATATCTCTTTCACACACTCCAATTTCCTGTATTTTTTGGGAGCAGAAAAGGAAATCTAGGATTTCTGTTCGTGACTCGTAAGCAGCAGCAAAAGCTTGCAATTTCTATGTTCTAGCCATCAAGGTACCTTGTTCCATGCCCTTCCTTGTATATTTAATTAGCAGTGTTCTTAATTTCTTGTATCGCTTTTAATTTAGTTGAAAAGTATCCATCTGACAAAAAGAAAAAAAATAACATGCATATGAGTTGATTGAGTCCTAGAAAAAGTCTTCTAGTGCTTCCTCAGAAATAAAGTAAGCACTTCCTCTAGGGATTGAAGAATTAGCTTTAGTTACTGTTGAAGAACAACGTAGCGAAATATTATAGGATGATAAAAATTTGAGTTGCAGAGAAGTGTAACGAATTCACCTGATAAAAAAAGTATTGGTTGAAAAGACTAAAAAATTGTATCGATTGAAAAGTGCGAGCAACTTTTATGTGCCCTATTTTTTGAATAGTTGAGATGACAAAGCAACATAAATTATAAATTATAGTGTAAAATGAGTAGTAATTTGTAACTGAAATAGAAAAAAAAGCATATATATTTATATGGCTTTAGGGCCCCTTTTTGTCATCTCGCCCCGGGCCCCCAAAATCTTAGGACCGGGCCTGGATCCTACTTTTGATTGTATAGATATGGGGTATAGTACAAAGTACAGGTATCTACCACGATATTGTCGTGTATGATTCAAACGATCTAGAATATGATATATCCGCTAGCCTCGCCTCGACTGATATAATGCACGAGAGGCCTAGGATTTAGAGGAGTCCTCCCCTCTTGTGTGCCAAGTCTTGTGAAATCTTCCTTGTATGCGTCATGGGCTTCTCCAAGTGGCCCGTTAGTCAACCTCCATGGGGTCCTCGGCCCGACCCACCTGGTCGGGAGACGATGTTGTGAGTACCCTCTAGTCCACGACTTCGTCATCTCCGCCATTGATGAACATACCAATGTACGCGCGGGGAGAACATTATTCATAGACGGGGACATCGTGGCACCTAGCTGCATGAACCAAACCCGAAGACTCGCTAAAGAAAACATGAGAGAAAGATGTCCATGCTACTACACGACAGGTCCAGGTTTGACGTCGATCTCACCGACATCCATGACCATGCACTGACTCTCTCTTCTCTGGTGACCTAGTCAGGACGTGTCACCATTGAAGGCCACGATGTTGGATCACCAGCATCGCCTTCGGACATCACCTGCTGACAGTTACAGCTCGACCATGCAACAATGTCGCCGTCCAGCGGCAGCCCACCAGCTCCTCCATACTGGCTCCAAATAAGTAGTAGCCTCCACACTACGGTCGGCACTGTAAACTTTCATAAGGTACACATTCAGTCGCACGTTTTTTTGACATGCAAGTACTGGAAACTCACAACTCCACGCCCCCCCCCCCTCCCCTTTTTCTCGAACCAAACAACAAACCATATCAGAACACGTTAAACATGCCTAGAGTAATTAAGCATGGCACCAAACTCTGGTGACCAACATCGCATATAGCCTCAGCTCAATGGCCGACACACAACAGATAGGTCTAGAACAAAAACACATGTTTAACAATTCAAAGCAGCGGGCAATGCCCCAATAGACCAACGCAAGCGCACGTAAATTTAAATATAACCAACATATGTTCAACGGGAAGTTAACATCCTAAGAAACCTTAAACACATAAACCTCCAACCTGAGAAAACTCCAACAGATAAATCAATGCGCAGTTTTTTTAGGAAATAAAATTCCGCTTACATGATTGATGGCATATATAACACATAAATCCTCCACACACGATATATGATATATGCGTGCAGTTTGTCTTATAACATGGTTTGAATCAAGCACACGCGCATGGTTTGGATCAACAGAGAGGGAAAATGGTTCTTGCCTGTACAACAAGTAGCTTGGTATCGGTAAGGGCGATGCGAACACGATGGAGGAAGCAGCAACCGCCCTCTCCTCTTCCATTATATGATAAAATCGTAGTTAAATCATTGGGTTTAATTGCAAAATTAGGCAAAACCTCTAGTGTATTTTGATGCCATATACACTCCAAACAATACATATATGCACATAACTCATGTAGTACCATGAAAACATGACTACAAATTCTTCAACATCTGCACATAATTCATCATGTGACATCCACAACTATTATAGTCATCTAGTTTCATATAGAGTACCACGAGGTGACATACATCACATACACAATCCCAAGTATAATACCTCTAAGTCAGATACATACATCGCACAAACTACACAAAAGCTCACAATGCTCACATGATGAGTTGAGCACATAAACAATTACGAGAAAGAGCTTGGATAAACAGTATGCAAAAGATCACATGATGAGTTGAGTGCATGAATAGTTTTCAGTAAACACATAACGAACAACCCAATCACAAGCTAAGTCTTATTTTGATTCTTGTGCTCAAAGCAGGGCTGGCTAGGTTGAATCTTTTACTTCTTATACACATTGTATGGTTGTCATTTGGCACCACCAGAACTTAGCAATTTATCTAGCAATTCTTGACATTTTCCTTGACCTTCATCTAAGCATGCATGGCAGTGGTAATTTAGAGTAAACAAACAATAGAAACAATAAAGATCTTGTAAACTAAATTGCAAAACTATTTTAGGTTACCTTTTTTATCCTCCAGATTCAGAGTTACTGATTTGTTTTTCATTTTTCTCAATTGTCTCCTCGAAGCTTTTGGACATGCTGAAACCGAAGCAATTAGAATACAAAAGAAAATATTAATCTAATCAAACCTAAAATCAGAACAAGTTGTAATTACTTTTTTGATGCTGCAGTACGAGAGTTATCATGTGTTCCTTTTTTCTTAGTCGTAGTTTCCCATCTTTGGTTATGGTGAGAATGAAGTTATTCAGAATTTAAACCCTGATTTGATTTAATCACTAGCATGAGTATAAAATTACTAATCTTAGTGCGAAATACATAGATGTCTGACTAGCATGTGCAGATAAAACCCATGTGCATATTGTCAGCAGACATTAAAAGGAAGATCAATTGCGTATGAACTGGAATGACTAAACATACTTGCATATTATATATGTAAGGTGATCAATTGAGCAAAATGATTGGCAAGTGGGAATATCAAAATAAAAAGAATACAACAGTGTCAATGCACACGCAAGTCCTTCTGGACATATGAAAAAATAACAGTATAATACCATTCAAATTAATCTAGACGTGTAGCAATTTTTTGAATGACAAAACAGGAAAAAACTTCAATCTTGCGTGGACCTAAAGATAAAATCAATGGTGAAAGCTGCTAATATCTAACACAATCGCACAGTTTGGTAGCATGTACACACAAACCTAGAGAAGAGAGATATTCACCATTCACGCCATGCATGAGCGCCATGGCCTGACTCCTTGGCAGTAGCGCAGTCGCCCTCCTTCGGTGCGCCATGGCAACCCTCCATCGGCCCGTGTTGACCGCGCAAGGCTGCAAGTGCCACGGTCGTGGACCTCCGGCGCCACGCCTTTGCAAACTCCTACCGGGCCTCTATTGGCCCGCCATCCTTAGCCCCACCATGGCCGCCCGAGGCTGCTGCGGGTGCGGCGCCGTAGCCCTTCTCCACCGCGCCTTCCGCCCCCCATCCTAGGCTGCCTCGGCCATACCCTCCTCCATGTCGCTCTCCCAGGAGATCTCCTCTCCCAGCGGTGCTCCGCCGCCGCCTAGGGTTAGGGCTCGCACCACAAGTGAATAGGGAGAGAATGAATCGAGACAATGAGGATGGTTTGGTGGTACACGCAGAACCCGACAGAAGTGCCATGTAAGTAGAAAACAAAGTTTTAGTGTCAAAAAGGAAAAAGGAAATAAATTGGGTCAAAAAAGGAAGCAGATTTTAAAATAGGGTCAAATAAGGAAATTCTCATTGTTGTATAGTCGACTGAAATAAATTGCGTTTTAGTCACAAATTTCACCCAATAAAAATATGACACATGTATGCATTTTTATCAAAGTTTTAATAGCGAGCTATAGCCCAGCTATAGCGTTTTGGAGCCTCGGCGTTACAGCTAGGCAGTTTTTGCCCTGTAGGAAAAAAGCCGCTAATAGCTCCGCTAAGAAGGGTTTAGCGCTAAATCCTGGGACCTCATTCAGCTTTAGCGTTTGTTTCCGTCAGCCCCAGCCAAATTTTCGGCCCAAAGCAAAATCACCCGCGGTCCAAATAATTCCTAACCCTACCCGTCCGCGACCCTCAGCTGCTGCTCCTCGTGCCTAGCCACAAGAAAGGAGGATTGATGCGGCTTCTTGCTACTCTCTGTGTCGCTTCGGCTGCTGCTGACCGTTGCTTTGGCTGCTCCCAACCAGGAAGACGATGATGTCGCAGTCCCAGCCACCTCAGGCTGCTCCATTGCATCTATACTATCCCAAGATAAAGTAGCTTACCTCCTCTGATTACTCATTTTTTTCCCCTAATCTTTGATTTGTTTCCAGTGCTAGCTGTTACTTGTATGAATGTATGAAATGATGCCATTCCCGAGCCAGAGCCATGACGAGTAGTTGTTATATGTGACTGGAATATATATCTATGACATATACATGTTATATCTTATATATGATGCCTCATTATATCATTTTTTTTCAGGATTTAAAAAACGCTAAATAGGGTTATAGCCCGCTATAGCTTTGCTATAGCCTCTAATAGCTGCTGGACGGGCCTCCGCTATTTAAAACATTGATTTTTATTGACAAAAACCAGCAAATAATGTATGTCTCTATGTCTGTAGTGCACGAGCTAATAAATAAAGAACTTAAAAAGAATACATATTTCAGAAAAAATATGGCAATCATGATGTAATAAATTTACCGAAGATTACCAAACTTGTAGTTATGAAAATGAGTCTAAAATTACACCATACATTGTAAAAAAAAACACAACAACTACACACTGTAACTTACAGTGCAATTCACTGTAATTATACTGTAATATTAGTTAGTTTGAATTATTTAAACTACAATGTCAATAGCAATACTGTAATTACACAGAGCTAATTCGAACGACAGAAACTATAATATAAATTGCACTATTGTAACTACACTAAATTAGTTTGAAGTTAATATTTATCTTGCAATATAACTAGTTGATAAGTATGCTTAGCAAATAATAAGAATGAGACACTGTAAATACAAACTTTTTTAGACTGTAAAGCATAGATTAGCACCATGTAATTTACAGAAGATTACATGAACTACTTTGAATATACAATATTTATCTCACAGTATAACTATTTAATAAAACATGTTTAGGAAATTGCAAACAAAAAATCCAGAAAATGACACATTTCAATTAAATTTTATATGTAATTTTGCATGTTTCTAACCCAACGGCATTTAGCTATTCTCCTTACACTGCAGTTTGAGCAAAACACATGACAATAAGTGTAAATTTGACGCAAAAAATTATAAGATATGAACTAAAACAACAATATATTTGACAAAATATGTTTTTAACGGGATTTTCACTCGGGGCTATCAGGATAATTCATAACAACATCTTACGAAGTAGATCCATTTCTTAATGTACGTTCGAGAAAAGTATATATCGCTACCTCTGAAAACATAAAAAATGAAATGATTTTGCTGATATGAGACTAATTACTTGAATTTTCTACGGGGCACACAAACATTAGGTGAGCTGCTGCAGTCCCACAAAGTGCTTTGAGGTTAAAACAAAGCCAAAAAAAATGTAGGTAGTTTGCTGTTTTATTTCGCACAACAACAGAACCAAGTATGTAGTTGTCAGAGAGACACAAGTCACAAAACACAAAGCTTCTGCAGAGAAACATTACGAATCTCTACTAACTAGTATATTTACCTTGCCAGTTGACACTTGACACCCATCTTAATTTTCGGGCGTTTCTCCACCAAACCCATTTTTTTGTACTTTATTAATTCGTACTCCCCTGAACAACCATAGACGAGTAATAATGTCAGTGAAGTCATTCAGCGTACCAGGGACAGCAACTGGTGAGGCCGACACCCCTCTAGTTTATCTAAAGAGCAACCTGATCCTTATGAAAATTATTAGCCAAATGGAATCAGGAATATTAGGTTGATAACATTCAGAGATATTCAAACTTATCCTTTCTTGAGCTCTACCAATGGTTGCGAACAGAGAAATTCGATCACGGCAAAACTATTCCTTGCATGATTCTTCAAGCAGGCAGCAGCTAGCTGGATGGTTAACCATAATCGAATCCTTGCCAGGGTTCCAATCTTAACGGCAGTTGCAGTTGGAAGAGTTACCTGACTATTAACAAGTCCTTGCATGATCATCAGGGAGACAGCACCATGCTACCGGCAGACGGATGCTCTTATTATTTCAGCCAGTTCCCGATACGAATGTCAACCATGCCTAACCAACTGTTTGAAATTTTTTCCATTTTTAATGGCAATGGCAGTTAGACGAGCTATCGATCGACTACCAAACAATAATCATGTCGAAGTAGGACCCAACCCAACATCAACATATATACATGGACACGAACTAGTCGAGCTCCTTTATTCAGTTACCCATATACAGGGCATCGACATGTACTTCCTCCGTCCCAAAATTCTTGTCTTAGATTTGTCTAAATACGGATATATCTAGTTATGTTTTAGTGTTACATACATCCGTATCTAGACAAATTTAAGACAAGAATTTTGGGATGGAGGAAGTACAAATAGAACGAAACAAATTGCAGTTCTATAATCACATGTACGTACACAATATGCAAACCTAATCCATTTCTCAGGTTGTTTTTTTTTTGCGAGAGAAATTTTCAATCTATTCTTCAATCATGGCAGCACAGACAACTCTAGAGGTAATAAAAATTACATCCAGATCCATTGACCACCTAGCGACGACTACAATCACAAGAGCGAGTCAAAGGCGCGCCGTCGTCATCGCCCTTCCCTCACAGGAACCAGGCAAACCTTTTTGTAGTAGACAGTCGGGAAGTCGTCGTGCTAAGTCCCAAAAGGACCAGCGCACCAGAACAACAACCATCACCGATGAAGAGAATTATAGATCGGAAAGATCAAACCTGTAAGCACACGAACAAACACGAACACAAACTGGATCCAAATAGATCCACCGAGGACCAGCACCGACCAAATCCCACAAGATCCGACAGAGACACACCTCCACAAGTCCTCCGACGACGCTATTCGCACCATCGGGACGGAGGTTGGACGTGGGAGACATTATTCCCTACTGAGGGACACCGCCATCGCTACCACAGCCCCAACCAAGAAGTTGAACCTAACAAAAATGAGAAGGGGGTCCCACCCGCTAGCGGGGGGCGGGGGGGGGGGGGGGGGGGGAGGATCCTCCACACCTCCATGGCCCAAAGGCCATCGGAGGTGTGGTGGATCGGCGGCAGCGCCGGCGGAAGGAGGAAGAGACTTTTCTTGAGGAAGAAAGGAGGTCTACAATAATTTGGTACAATGGACTTCATCTCTCAGGTTGTTGAAGTACTACGAAACACTAATTAAGCAGAGAACCGACTGTGACAATCAGTGTTTATTCTGCTGGATGGGCCAGAACATGCTGATATCTCTGCTGTTCACCTCCTGACGCGGCCTCGCGTTCTTCTCCATTTCCTGCAGATACGGCGGAAGGAAAATCAGTCCCAATTATCCCTTCTTTCTTTATACTCACTCAATCAAATGTTAGTCCACGGTTGAGTGGAGATCAACCGAGCTAGAGGCAGCTTTCATGTCGCTTTGGCATTTTAGCCATGTTTTTGGTCAACCAAATTAAAGACAGAGTTTAGTGCACCAGGAGGGCAAGGATCGGTAAATAGAGTAGAAATGCTCGCTTCCATGAGAGCTCGTTCGGTTTCAACAAAATTGAAGGGGAATAAAGTGGATTGGGGTGGATTAAATCTTATACAAGTCAAAACCTCATTCAATCCCCTCCAAACCTCTCCAATCCCCTCCAGGAGAGGTTTAACCGAACAAGGCATGAAGAGGATTCGAGGAAACAGAATGAAACTGCGTTGGCAAAAAGAAAATCTTACATCGTGGACGGCCTCTCGGAGAAGCTCCAGCTGATGCCGCGACACGGTACGAACCTGTTGAACCAGAGAGAAGTTTCAGAAAGAATCAATTCGCTTACCATTCACTCCCACAAAAAAAAAGCCCTCACCATGCATGCACCAACCATATGATGTAAAAGGACTCTCACTCTTTCAATGATCTAAATTCCGATCAACCAAAGTGAAGAAAATATAGTAGTACTACTACTATATCAGCGTCCCAACCGCCAAGCTAGAGAAAACAATGACTGCGGGAAGGCAACCTACCCGCTTGACGATGGTCCAGATGACCCCTTGGGTGCATGGCGGGGTGGTGAGGGAGCCCACGTAGCGGTAGTACACGCTGGCCCTCCCCCTGGCGCCCCTGGCGTCCACCATGCCCACCGTCTCCTCCCTCTCCGGCTGCTTCGCGATCATGTCCAGGTATGGCTCTAGCTTGTGCAGGAAGGCGTCGCGCGTGCCGATCTCGTAGAAGACCCCGATGACGGCGGCCTTTCCCTGGGCGCTCTGGTGCACCATGTGCAGCTCCATGTCGTACCGGCGGCCGTTGACGCTGTGCTCTGTGGGCGTGTGCCAGTGCAGCTGTCGTAGGTGGTACGCCGTGCCGCCGATGGACACGCTCCCGGCGTCGCCCTCGAACCGCAACATGATGTCGTGGCCGCGGTTGACGATGGAGGCGTTGGCGGGGGCGTAGGAGTGGTTGAGGTGGCCGAGGCGGCGCACCAGGGTCACGCGCGGGCCGGCGAGGTCGATGGGCGACTGCATCTCCCCCTCGCCGCACGCCGACCACTCCTCCTTGATCTCGCCCCAGTGCGCCGGCCCGTTCTCCGCGTCCAGTGAGTAGCTGAACTCCTCCTCGTGCTCTGCGACAAACGGACATGAATCATCAAGACAAGAAGACATGGGTTCATCGGAAGGAAAAGCAATTGTGATTATAACGATGGATGGATGGGTCGATCGGCGGAGGGCGACTGAGTTCAGCGTACCGGTTTCCTGCTGGGCTCTTGCTGCAGGGACGGTCGAGAGGATGACGAAGGCGGAGAAGAAGAGCACCGCTGATGCCGAGACGGCAAGGCGGAGGTCCCGACATGGATGCATGTTGTGGGTCTCTCCTCCTGGTCTTTGCTGCCTCTTTGTCGTCTGCTCCCCGAGCTGATGAGTCGTGTGTTGAGCTGCTGCTGCATATATACTACGAGCAGAATGGCACGGGTCAGGCGTGCCCGGCGGCGTTAGGTAACTGGAAGCTAACCTGCTACGTACGTCGTAGGTACTGACGTACGTACACACATCAAAATTCAGAGCAAATATAAGAACGGCCGAGATGTGTTCTGGTTGTTCCTCGACTCTGAACTAAATCGATGGGTTGCATTCGGAACTAATAACAAAAGCCGAGATTGATGTGGCAGAATTAATCTGAATTGGTGTAAATTCATGGCTCTGGCGTCCAAATACCGTGCAAATCACGTTTGGATACAAAAGCAGCCCTGACTAGGCTCGCCTGCGTGGCGGGTCCCGCTAATGAACACACCAACGGAACGGGGAAAGAGCAGGGAATGCATTGTTCCTAGACGGGGACAGCATCGCCGCTTCATTACCCGGAACCAAACTCAAAGACTAAAAAAAACATGGAGGAAAAAACCCCATGCCGCAGCATGATAGGTCAGAGTCATGTCGGGCTCGCCGCCATCTAGAACCATGCACCGACTCTCTCTTCTCCTACCACCTAGTCAGGTCGTGCCGCCGTTCAAAATCGCTGCGCTGGATCACCAACGCCACAGGCGAACATCGCTTGCTGACAACCGCAACCAGACCACGCAGCACTGACAGTGTTTTGCAGCAGCCCACCAGCTCCTCCATACATGCTCCTTATAAGCAGCAGCCTCCCCCTTCCTGTCGGCACCGTGTGGGCTTTGCCTAGCGTCGCACCCTGGCGGCAGCGAGAGGGACCAGATCGATGTGTGGCGGCTAGGGTTGCTCCGCCTGTCCCCCTACTTTCTTATGAAGTTTTTAGATAACAAAAAACTATCAAAAGAATTATCCGCTCTGGTAAGAAAAATGGTTCATGTATTTCAAAAGCGATGCACATGTAATTCAGAAGGAATGTTCATGCACTCGAAAGAAAATATTCATGTATACCAAAGAATAACTATGTATCTCTAAAAGGTGTAGATATACTTGCCTCAAAAATAAAGTAAAAATGAAAACAAATAAAATTCCAAAAAAATAAAACTAAAGTGAAAGTGAAACAAAAAATAAAACTGAATTCTATAAATAAAAGGAAACAAAATATAGATACAAAATGAACAAAATAAAGGTTCCACTAGAAATATACTGGTATGGTTGATAGCACGGACGACCGTGGGACACATGGAATTTCTTTTTGAAGGACCCAAATCTATTATAAAGTTTATAAGGAATACAAAGCGCCACAACCATAATAAAAAACCAATGGGGACCCTACACCATTGAGTGACAACTACCACCCCTACCACAGGCAGTCTGCCATTGTCGATGATAGCCAAGAACATGCCTAAGGACATGCGCCTCAGAACCGTAGTTGTTGTCGTCGAACTCTTAATCATATCGTTTTGAAGTTCCTGACAACAACTTTCAACATCACACACACACAGCAAAAAACCCTAACATCACCGCCCTAAGGAGACGATAGGAATCTACATTGGAGCTTCCTTGACTGTGTCCTAATAAATGAATTCGAGACAAACTAAAGCCTAAAAACCAACTTGAAGATGAAGCACCACAATCCCTCGAACGCCGCATGCCCGCCCCTCATAGGAAAAAAGGGTAACCTAAACTACTAGCGGGAGCCAAGGAATCGGGATCCCCCTCCCCGCCACCGGTCATCGCTGACAAAGCTTGGGGAGGGGGGGGGGGGGGGGGGATGAGTGCCTTAACTGCTGCAGCTGCGAATGGGAAAGAGGAACCCTAACTTGCGTATTGGTATCTTATACATGGTTTATACTACTATTTAATGCGTGCAATTCAAAAATTGAGCTTGATATTACTCCCTCTGTTCCAGAATATAAGATGTATTGATTTCCGTGCAAGTCAACCATTTGAATGTTTGACCAAGATTATAGAATAAAATAACATCTGCAATACATATAGATAAAATATGAAATTACTTTTCATGATGGATCAAATGATATATTTTGTATCGTGGATATTGATATATTTTTTAAAAAATTTGATCAAACATGCACTCACTTGACTTTTCAAAAATCAAATACACCTTATATAAAGAAACAAAGGAAGTACTATCGAACGAACAGAAGGTCCAGTACATATCTAATGCATACTAGTAGTATAGTATGTAAACGAAATATTTTATGCATCCGATAACCATATAGTTTTCACCGCTCCAAACGACCAACTAAACTAGCCCAAATAGTGGAGTAATTAAGTGAAGAGGAAAAACATCAAAAGACTTGACTTAAGCAGCTGCAGATGAAGATAAAAAACAGTTCAAGTGGGACGTGTTGTGACGTGTCTACTTGAAGGCCCATAGGTTCTCCTTTTTGATCTCCGCCTCCTCCTCCGGCGTGAAGTCGCACTCGATGTTGAACGTCTTACGTATCTGCTCGACCGTCTTGCCCTTGATCATGTCAGCCACCTTCTGGGTGCAGAGGTCCAGGAGTCCCTTGACGTCCAGATAGTTGGCGGCGAGGATGAGGTCGTAGAGCGTGGCCTGGTCGACGGCGATGAAGCTGGCGTCGAAGCTCTTGAGGTCCTGCTCGCCGCTTGCGACGTGCTTGTTGCAGTACTCGATGACCTGGGAGAGGATCTTGGAGGGGACGTTGGGCAGCGGGACGCCGTTCTCGATGCAGTTGTCCTCCATCATGTGGTGGATGGTCTCCGACATGGCCGCCGCCCCCTCTGCGACTTCGAAGCTCTCGCCGTCGGAGCTGATCAGCGTGATCTTCTTATTGCTCTTCTCGCCCGCGGCCTCGCCGCTGCTGCTTGCTTCCGCCGGCGTCGCATCAGCCATGGTTCTTGATTCGCTTGCTTGATTTCTCCTCGGGAAGGGAAAGCTCGTAAGCTTGGATCGATTTGGTTCAGGTTGGGCTCGATCGGTGCTCCCGTATTTAAAGGGTCAGACAAGGCAAGAAGCGAGAGACCGAATCGATATGTTAGTCAGGTTCCGAAATCGATCGATCGTTCTCTTATCCGATACCGTCATGATCTCACATAATCAATCAAGAGTACCCACATGTTTTTTTTCCTTCTGTGGAGAAGAGTCCAAATCTATTAGGTTCCCTAGCTAGGAGTGCAAAGCATCCCAACATAATGAAAATTACATCGAGGACCACCGAACGATCAATATCGTCACTGAACGAGCAGTCGACGTGCCATTGTCGCTTCTCCCCTACAGAAGTCTGCCTGACCTTGTCGATGATAGTCGGGAAGACTTCATGCACTTGCCCCTAAGGACGGGCATCCTGGAGCCACAGTCGTCACTGTTGAACCCTTGAATCGATCTGAAGTGTCTGGTACCATTTGTCTCCGTCGCGAACGCGCGTCAAGAAACCCAAACCTCTCCGCCCCAAAGAGACATCAAGAATGTACGCCGGAGCTCCATCAAATATGTCAAAGAGGGGAGGAAAACCCATGGGTTGAGCGGTGGAGCTGGGAGGGATTAGATCTGACGCCGCTTGCACAAGAGTGGAGGAAAAGACAATTACCATTATCTGAAGTGTGACACATCTATTATACACCTTTATAAAATCACATTTGGATTGATATTCATAATAGTACAATCCACATTTAGATTTATCATATGCAATCTACATTTATCTTGCTTGGACTTCGGCCAATCATCATATGACCGATGAATCTTTACTTTCATTTCTCAAGTTGGAGATCAAATTTTAAATTTGTAATTTTATGGAATGAAAACCATGGGGTGTATCTGTACATCCACTTGAGACTATTCTTTCCCTAAAAAAAAACTTGGGACTATTACTTTTAAGCTCAGGTGTATCTAAACCTCCTATCGGTTTTATGTTTCCTCTGAACTAAAGATTCAGAAAAACAATTCTAGCTATGTAGTACTAATTCTGAAAATAATTCTAGCATTATGTGTTCGATTTGCTCCATGTCTTTTTCCTGACAGAGTGGATGTGCTCTATGTTTATTTGTTGAATGGCATGGTGATATATTTTGCTGTATGATGATCACATATATTTGCTAACACTTTGTCTTTGTTTCTTTTCTACGCACCCTATGCAATCATTTTTTACAGCTTACAAAGAATGCAAACATGTGACTTAACTCACGTGAGAAGCAAACAGCTAGTGCAAATAGTGTTGTGAAAAAGCGGCCGCGTACAATTGATAGTTCAACATGGAGTGTAAAAAACTCAAATTGGCAAAATATTTGCATTCTTTAATGGCGTGTGGATGTACGATGACCGATGCTCTTCCTAGTTCGTTAATGGCGTGCGTACTTTTCTGCTTGCGGCTGAGGCAAACAAGCGGGAGGATGGTTTTATGTCTTGTTCATGTGCTGGCTGTAAGAATGATCGGAATTACTCTAAGTCAAAAACCATTCACGTCCACCTGTTTGAGTCCGGTTTCATGCCCCACTATAATGTTTGGACCAAGTATGGAGAAATAGGGGTTATGATGGAAGACAATGAAGAAGAAGAGGACAACGACAGCTATCCTGGCAATGGGTTCCCTGAATACGATGGTACAACAACGGGGGAAGAAGCTGAGCCGGCAATGCGGGAAGAAGCTGAGACGGCAATGCGGGAAGAAGCTGAAGAAGAGGCATCAGATGAGCCCGCTGATGATCTAGGTCGGGCCATTGCCGATGCAAAGAGAAACTGCGCAAGTAAGAAGGAGAGGCTGAAGTTGCAGCGCATGTTAGAGGACCACAAGAAATTGTTGTACCCAAATTTCTAAGGTGACAAGAAAAAGCTGGGCACCACACTGGAATTGCTGCAATGGAAGGCAGAGAATAGTTTATCTGACAAGGATTTAGAAAGTTGCTGATAATGTTAAACAAGATGCTTCCAAAGGATAACAAATTGCCCAAGAGTACGTATGAAGCAAAGAAGGTTGTCTGCCCTCTAGGATTAGAGGTGCAGAAGATACATGCATGCCCTAATGACTGCATCCTCTACCGCGGTGAGTACGAGGATTTGAAGGCGTGCCCGGTATTCGGTACATTGCGCTATAAGATCAGCCGCGATGACCCTGGTGATGTCGAGGGCGAGCGCCCCAGGAAGAAGATTCCTGCCAAGGTAATGTGGTATGCTCCTATAATACCACGGTTGAAATGTTTGTTCCAAAACAAAGAGGATGCCAAGTTGATGTGATGGCACAAAGAAGACCGTAAGAAAGACGGTAAGTTGAGAGTACCCGCTGACAGGTCGCAGTGGAGAAAAATCGAGAGAAAGTACTGGGAGGACTTCGCAAGTGACGCAAGGACCGTATGGTTTGGTCTAAGCGCAGATGGCGTTAATCCTTTTGGGGAGCAGAGCAGGAATCATAGCACTTGGCCTATGACTCTATGTATGTATAACCTTCCTTCTTGGTTGTACATGAAGCGGAAGTTGATTATGATGCCAGTGCTCATCCAAGGCCCTAAGCAACCCGACAACGACATTGATGTGTACCTAAAACCATTAGTTGAAGAACTCTTACAACTGTGGAACGAAAAAGGTGTACGTGTGTGGGATGAGCACGGATAGGAGGAATTTAACCTACATGCATTGCTGTTTGTGACCATCAATGATTGGCCTGCTCTCGGTAACCTTTCAGGACAGACAAACAAGGGATATCGCGCATGCACGCACTGTTTGGATGATACCGACAGTATATGTTTGGATAATTGTAAGGAGAATGTTTACCTGGGACATCGTCGATTTCTTTCGAGCAGGCATCCCGTAAGAAAGAAAGGCAAACATTTCAAAGATGAGGCAGATCATCGGACGAAGCCTCGCTACCGTACTGGTGATGATGTACATGATATGGTCAAGGATTTGAAGGTAATCTTTGAAAAGGCTCCTGGCGGACAATCTGTTCTGAATGACGCTGACGGACGTGCACCCATGTGGAAGAAGAAACCTATATTTTACGACCTACCCTATTGGAAAGACCTAGTGGTCAGCTCTGCAATCGACGTGATGCACGTGACGGAGAATCTTTGCATGACTCTGCTTGGCTTCTTGGGCATGTATGGGAAGACACAAAATACACTGGAGGCACGGGAGGACCAGCAACATAGGCATGGAAAGGACGGCATACATCAGGGTCATGCCAGCTACGCTCTTACCAAAGAAGAGAAGGAAATCTTTTTTGAATGCCTGCTCAGTATGAAGGTACCGTCTGGCTTCTCGTCGAATATAAAGGGAATAATAAATATGACAGAGAAAAAGTTCCAGAACCTAAAGTCTCATGACTACCACGTGATTATGACGCAGCTGCTTCCGGTTGTATTGAGGGGGCTTCTACCGGAAAACATTCGATTAGCCACTGTGAAGTTGTGTGCATTCCTCAATGCAATCTCTTAGAAGGTAATCGATCCAGAAATCATACCAAGGTTAGAGAATGATTTAGTGCAATGTCTTGTCAGTTTTGAGTTGGTGTTCCCACCATACTTCTTCAATATCATGACGCACGTCCTAGTTCACCTATGCGAAGAGATTGCCATTATGGTCCTGTATTTCTACACATATGTTCCCCTTTGACAGTTTCATGGGAATTTTAAAGAAATATGTTCATAATCGTGCTAGTCCAGAAGGAAGCATCTCCAAGGGCCATGAAAATGAGGAGTTCATTGAGTTTTGTGTTGACTTTACTCCTGACCTTAAGCCGATTGGTGTTCCTGAATCGCAGCATAAGGGCAGACTGGGTGGAAATGGCACGGTAGGACAGAATCAAGTAATATGATGTATGGACGGGCATTCTCTCACTGAAACACACTAGACAGTTCTACAAAATTCCGCCTTGGTGGCTCTGTATATGGAGGAACACAAGGATCTAAGCTCCAAATACCCGAAGCAGTCTGAAGACTAGATTACACGTGAACAAACGAGGACTTTCGCTGTTTGTTGTAGACACGTGCCATGCATGACGACGTTGTTGAAGATGATATGTACTTGCTGTCCCAGTTACCATCTTCGAATATAATGACTTTCAAAGGGTACAATATAAATGGAAATACATTTTACACGATCGCCCAACATAAAAAGAGCACAAACCAAAGCAGTGGTATCCGCTTTGATGCAGCAACTAATAAGAGAAAGGACATATTATGGTTACATAGAGGAGATATGGGAACTTGACTATGGAAGTTATTTGAAGGTCTCTTTGTTTCGGTGCAAATGGGTCAATCTGATAGGAGGCGGCGTAAAGGAAGACCCGCAATATGGAGTGACAACAGTGGATCTCAACAATCTTGCGTATGCAGACGAACCATTCGTCCTAGCCAATGATGTGGCGCGGGTTTTCTATGTGAAGGACATGCCTATCAAGCCGAGAAAAAGAAAAGATAAGGAAGCGAATACATCATACGATGGAAAGTCCCACTTTGGACAAACCGTATGAAATCTTTGTAATAGTTAGGGTGCTTATGTGTTTTGGCATTTGAAACGTGTACTTGTGTGCGTTAAATATGCACCATTCAAAGCTACGTCATCAATTTTCAACTCTTTCCGGCTTCATTTGGTATTTTTTATGCATTTACCGATTTTTTTGAGCTAAATGACCCTGAAATTGAAAAACACTATAAATAAACTTCTAGGGTTTTAGCCTTCCTTGGCCGGCGAAAAACCACCCTTCCCTACTGTTTCGTGTTGCTTCTAGGGTTTTAGCCTGCGCCGGCCGGCCGGCGACTCGCCCTCAATCTCTCCGTGCTTGATCGAGGTATCATCGCCCGTTCTATCTCCTCGTCCTTCTCTCAATTTCTCTGTGTGCATCTTCTATTTATCCATTCATCTTCTTCAACAATCTTCAATTTTCGGCATTGTTCCTTTTAATTAACGTTAGCATCTCTTTATGCTCATATAATACATTCTCTCTGTTTATATACCCGTTAATGTATAATTTCCTTTCAGCAATGGCGATGCAAGCTGATTCTCGTCAGACCCCACCAGAGGAAGTGATGGGACTTCTCTCTTTTTTCGTTAAGCATTACTACCAGAGTCTACAAGCGACACCAGACCAGGCGTACAAATTTTATAAAGACAGTTCCGATGGAGCCGTGGAATATGTGACAACACTGCCCGTAAGTTCCTGTATATGTGTATTTTTTTAAAATGGAGGAGGACCCCCGGCCTCTGCATCTGGACGATACATGCAATCACTTTATTAATTATTCACACAAGACCTAACAAAGTCATACACTAGCTAGTAAGATTAAAGCCACCGTCTGAAAATCAGTTTTGTTGCCACAATCAATAACTACCCAATCAATATGGTGTCTATCTTTATATAATCTGTGTTTGAACGACAGAATGATTCTTCTGACTAATTCTATATATATAACCCTTGTGTCTGATGACGCAGGAGATCAAGAAAAAAATTAATGTATATAGACTTCTGCAAATACTTGAAGATTCTGATACATACTGCAGATGGAGTGCCATCTCTCAATGGTGGTGTGCGCATTGTTGTCACTGGATCGTTAACCATGTCTGGTGGTGCTTACCAGAAATTTAAGCAGCCGTTCTTCCTCGCACCAATAGATGGTGGCAATTTTGTCCAAAGTGATATATTAAGAATTATGCCTGAGACGTCGCCACCTGTGGTAAGTCAAGCCCGCAATCAACAAAATGAGATCAAGCAGGATGTCGGATCTATTGCTGAACCAAGAGAGGTGGAGCGCGTGAGGACTGACCATGTGTCGGCGGAGAATAAGGTTGGAGATTTGGTAGTTCCAAACCCCACTGATAATGGCATAGCAGATGAAAATTATGACAACATCGATCCATTTCTGCAAGTGACCAAAGAGGATCTCAGTGGGGCTCTTGTTGTTGCTTCTCCTCCAACTCAAACTCATCAACCTCAAAAGGACACTACTAGCAGGTCTTACACGTCAAGTGTGACTTCCTTGTTTTCCCGTCTACTTAATATGAGGGGTTAAGTTCGACCGAGGGGGTCTCAAAACCGTAAAAAGGCCCTAACTTCTTTTAGAAAGGTGGCATTGCTTCTGACGCAAGAAGGAATTGTCCAACTTAAGGCCACTCGCATTGCTTACTATTATGTGCTAGTATCATTTTTCTCAAAAAAAAATGTGCTAGTATCATAGTGCATCATATATATGTTGAAGTGTATATGTGGGTTTCCTAGCCCTTTTCATCAGTTCGAACTTTTGGTTGCGTTGGCTAGCACATGAAGCTTAATAATATAATCTTGTACATTCACATCACATAGTATCATACGTCAGTATCAAGGCATTATTTCTTTATTTCTAGGATTCCAATAGAACATTGTGGATATGGTTTATTTCTTATTAACTTTGTTGTTTGATGTTCATAATACAAAAAATGCTAAAGTTACGAGCTGAGGGCTACGCATGGGGCCTATGTACAAACCTCCCCCCTGATGTCCCCTGATTTCAGCCCACACACCTCATATCAACCTAACTACCCACGGAGTTCCACGGGTCGTATCCATGGCTTTGTCTGCCGTGCCAATCGCTCCTACCATCATGTGGTATGTCTCTCTCGTTCTTGATTCTATCATTGTCGTCCTGATGCGACTTTTGTTGCTCCTGACATGGCGGCTATGTCATGGATGTTGTAGCCTACACGATCACCTCGTCCTTCCCGAATACAACCCCCAACATTAACCTCTTAGCTCCTATATTTTCCACCCATGGTACACAGGTCCCACCAATGCCAGCTTTTAGTTAGATGGTAAAGTAGTCTTGCATGGGTGTGCTTCCCTTTCTCTTTCTTCTCCCAGCTAAACTACTACATCCATTTGTTTGACCACTCCTAACTTAAAAACTTTCATATCTCTTAAAACAAAATTCCAATTTTAATTTTTTAATATATTTGAACTCATGGTGAAGAGACTTTTCAAAACAAGACCGGCCTTGCGAGCGAGTTTAAAAAATTGATTACACAATAACATATTTCACTCATTTCCTAATAACATACTTCACTTATTTACAATTTTTTTCAGAATAACATATTTCACTCATTTCATAAATAACATATTTTACTCATTTTGAAACTAATTTCACTCATTTCATATAAAATATTTCACTTGTCTAAAAAAAGATTCATAATAACATATTTCACTCATTTCAAAAAATATTTCATAATAACATATGTAACTCTTTTCAAATAATCAGTTTCACAAGTTGACATTTCAGTTTCATATTATTTTCATTTCTAGAACCTACACTTGATTTTTCACTGACTTGTTTCACAAAAAGCGCATCTGTTTCAGTTGCATATTTTTCAAATGACATATTTCACTCTTTTGAAATAAACTATCATACATTTTCAAATAATCAGTTTCACAAATTGGCATTTAAGTTTGATATTTGCGGTATAGGTTTGTTTCACATTTTCTAGTGAATAATGTTTGTTTCACTGATGAATTGTGAAATGTCCAAAATTAAGCGTGTTTCAAATGTATCCGGGTTTGATCTTGTTGTAAAGGTCTTGATGCCAGTAGTTCAAGTATATAAGAAAATTCAGAAACGCAATTTTTTTAAGAGATATGAATCATCCAAATTCTGCACATAAAAATAAAAGTGATGGATTTATGAAAGAGGGAGCTTGTGCTTGAGTGAGAAAAGAAAAATGTGTAACATGCATGTGTCTTTTTTCCGACTATGGCAGGATCCATGCCGTGATTTGACTTTGAAATACGTAAAAGAAGATACGTGTAATACATCTAGATGGGCCATAGCTCGCACGCATCTCAGAAAATATGAGCGGTGTGAGATCTATCGATACATCATAGCATCACCGCTTAAAATGACTTTGCGCGGTTAAGATCGCATTAGGGGTGCCATTGCTCTAAACTCTGAAGGCAACCCATCGATTTAGCTCTGAATTTTAATGTGTGTACCTACGTCAGTACCTACGCCGCTTCCAAATACCTAACGCGCCGGCCACGCCTTCCAGCCGCACAACGACTCATCAGCTCCACAAGCAGACGAGCCGACACACAACAGAGGGGGCAAGGACAAGTAGACAACATGCGTCCACGTCGGGGCCTCCACCACGCCGCGGCGGCGTCGGGGGCGCTCCTCCTCTTCTCCGCCTCCGTCCTCCTCTCGGCCGTTCCGGCAGCGAGAGCCCAGCAGGAGACCGGTACGTGAGCTCCATCATCCACCCCCGATCGACGCCGTGTCGCGCGTGCATGTCTTGATGATTCATGGCCGTTTAATGTCCTCATTGCAGAGCGCGAGGAGGAGTTCAGCTACTCGCTGGACGCGGAGAACGGGCCGGCGCACTGGGGCGAGATCAAGGAGGAGTGGTCGGCGTGCGGCAACGGGGAGATGCAGTCGCCCATCGACCTGGCCAGCCCGCGGGTCTCGCTGGTGCGCAGCCTGGGCCACCTCAACCACTCCTACGCCCCCGCCAACGCCTCCATCATCAACCGCGGCCACGACATCATGTTGAGGTTCGAGGGCGACGCCGGGAGCGTGTCCATCGGCGGCACGGCGTACCACCTCCGGCAGCTGCACTGGCACGCGCCCACGGAGCACAGCGTCAACGGCCGCCGGTACGACATGGAGCTGCATATGGTGCACCAGAGCGCCCAGAGAAAGGCCGCCGTCATCGGCGTCTTCTACGAGATCGGCGCCGATGACCCCTTCCTGCACAAGGTATACGGTATACCCCTAATAATTTGCTTCCTTCTCTCTTCCATTATTTCCTTATTAGTTAACCAACAAGTCAGCTAGGCTTGATTAAGCCAACATGGCAACATGGGGCGCACGCACGCGGATGCATTGCCGCCATGAGTGATTTCTTATTCAACTCAGCCTCTTGTTACAAAGTTATAACTCGATCTAGTCCTCCTGGATGATCAGCTGGAGCCATACCTGGAGATGATCGCGGAACAGCGGCAGAGGGAGGAGAAGGTGGGGGTGGTGGACGCCCGGGGCGCGAGGGGCAGGGCCAGCGTGTACTACCGCTACGTGGGCTCCCTCACCACCCCGCCATGCACCCAAGGGGTCATCTGGACCATCGTCAAGCGGGTAGGCTAGATGCTTGCATAAGCCCTGTTACATTACATGTTTGGTGTTCTGAAATTTTTGCTCTGGTTTTGCAGGTTCGTACCGTGTCGCGGCACCAGCTGGAGCTTCTCCGGGAGGCCGTCCACGATGTAATTAAGAATTTGATTTCCCCCCAATGCAGTTTCATTCTGTTGTTTCTCCAATTCTTGCCATGAACCATCTTCCTGGTGCACTCAACTCCTGTATCTTAAACTCGGTTGACCAAAACATGGCTAAAATTTCCAAAGAGACATGAAAACTGCCATCGACTGGGTTGATGTCAACCATCATTTAAGCACGCAGAAAGAAAGGAGGCAAAACTTGACTGATTTCCTTCCACCGTGCAGGACATGGAGAAGAACGCGAGGCCGCGTCAGGAGGTGAACAGCAGAGACATCAGCATGTTCCGGCCATATCAGCCGAATAAACATTGATTATCAGGGTCGATTCTCTGCTTAATTAGCTTGGTGGTACTTCAACAGCCTGAGAGATTAGGTTGCATACTCCATACTACCACTTTTTGTAGTTCTTTCCGTCCTTTTTGATGCTATGCATGCCTGTTACTTAATAATATGAGCTCGACAATGTCCATGCATATGGTGATCGATGTTGCGATCTAGATAGTGTCAACAATGGTTGTTGCTGGGTGCTCGATAACTCATCCAACTGCCACTACTTATAAAAATGAATAAATGAAAATAACAAAAACTGGGGTCAACCAGGCTTAATTAAGCTTAACAAAAGCCAACATGGCAACAGCTGGAGCTTCACCATCTGGAGAACTGGTTTTGCAGGTTTGTACCGTGTCGCGGCATTAGGTGGAGCTTCTCCGGGAGGCTGTCCAGGCATAAGAACTAGTTTTTGCCCTATTGCTGTTTCATTCTTCTTTTTCTCAAACCCTTTTCATGAACTATTCTCTCCTGATGCAGTCAACTCTCGTGTCGTTGGGCTTATTCGGCCTGTGCTAGCATTTTGGGCTTAGAATTTGGCCACTACTTACTTTCGTGTCACACTCCGCCACTGACCCGGCCCCCGGGCAAATATCACCACTCAAAACTAAAAACAGAGAGCATTGCTATCATTGTAAGGGCCGTACATTGAGCAGAACCCTTGTGTATGTGTCCTCTCCCAAGAAGCAGTTGTCGATGGTGACGACTTGGTCATTATTACCTTATACCAGAGAAGTAGCATCTCCTCTCCATCCCATACTATCACACAACGCTAGTGCCCCATCAGCAGCACCCACAATACTCAACTGTTTCCCCTTTCTTTGGCGATGCAAGCCACAAATGGATCGACCCCAAACACATCTATGGCATGGAAAGCAATCCTTGAGTAGTGTTGGTTGTGCGAGTAGAAAGCGAGGTAGCTGCCACTACTAGGGAAAAGCCTAGCAGCAGCGCGGGTTCTAGGTGTATCAGCAGCGCATGCGCTCCCGCGCTACTGATATACAAGTGTAGCAGCAGCGTTCTTACAGGGAGCCCGCTACTGCTAATAGCTATAGTGCGCTTCTCCTGTGCGCGCTACTGCTACTACTGCGCTGCTGCTAACTTTTCTCCACTCGCTACTGCTAATTTTAGTTGTTTTTTGTTTTTTTTCGGCATATTTGTTTTATATTTGAACAGGCTTTATAGAAGAATCTTTAGCACATACAAATGTCATCATGATACACATACAATGCCTGCGAGACCACAAATGTAATCATAGCATATACATACAAATAGTCTCATCATAATCATCATCCAACACAAAGTGGTATCTTGTCATCATCTCGAAAATAGCGATACATGCAAGTCTCGAATACTTGCAACTACAACGTCATCCATCTAAACAAAGGTATACGTGAGAAGAGCTATCACTATGAGTGAGAGCGGAACTATGCAGTACATGAGGTGGCGGTTACGAAGTAACTAGCTTCTCCTTCTTGTCTGCTTTTGAAGCCTTTATGGCTGGCGCCCGAGAACCCATTCACTTGCGCCTGACACTCATGCCACTCATTGTACACCCCCGGAACCTTCCCTTTGTACATGACATAGCACTTCCATCTCGCCATCGAGAAACTAGGTACCTGTTAAAGATGCATGTTCATGAAGAGGATGTACAATCATATATATGCAACAAAATATACTAGAGCAACACCGAAAAAGAAAGGGTTAGCAACTAGATGCAACATACAGTATGCAAACTAATTAACTAGAGGTACGCAGGTCATCGTATGCAAACTTAAAAAGTAGCGTTACGCAAGTTCGGCAGGGACCGTGGATATCACAAAGTTTCATCGCTATAAAAAGTATACAAGTTCAACCGACACATATCATCATCATCGGCATCATAAATCATTAGAAGTTCCATCCTTCCATATCATCGAGGATGGACCCTAGCTTCTTGAACGGTGTGAGGTCTAGACGTTGCATGCCTATGCGAGTTCGGACGTCAGCTCGCGATATAGGGCCGTGGTGGAACATCCCCTTCTCATCGACGACTTCTTTCATGATGATCGTCGCAATGTCCCTTTGGATGCGAAAGAAGTCATCTCTAAGTTTATAATCCGCTTCTCCATGAGATTCTAGCCACTTGTGTATATGATCATCATTTCTGCTTCTAATGCGAAGCTTTTGGTGATCCGTGTTGAACTGAATCATGAGATGGACGATGTAGAATCCATCCTTCTTGCTTGGTTTTGGGACTTGGATGCAGGAGAAGTTAGTTTTATGCGCGAAACCCATCTTCTTGTTCCTTTGTTTCCTGATCTGCATGTGGCCACCTCTAATGCTGAAGCCTTGGAGAGCATCATCTAGAATATTCATTATGTGGGTGTAGTCTTTTTTCTCGTAGTCTCTGGAAGGGTCAAAATACACGGCGTGGGAGACTTGCGGGTAAAGAACGATAAGGATGGCGCGCCCGTTGCTGCGGGGAAAAGACACCTCAAATTATTCCCCATAGAGAGAGAAGGAATGATTGAAATGTACGAAAGGGTTGTCCGGAACTGACTTACTTTGGATGATAAGGCACGAGGACAATTTCCCGGTCCTTATTTTGTACCATGAAGTTTTGGAGGTACTCCCTAGCAGTTTCACGCTCAAAGTCGCCGAGACACAAGAAAGACTCGTGCATGTAGTATGGATCCGCCACATAGATTTGTGAGACTTCTTCACTCTTCATGACGGAGCTCATATGTAGCGCAAAAAGGTGGACGATTGTAAAATCGAGCCGCCTTGTCAGAAACATCTCAAAGATATGGTCAAACCGCAGGAAGAACACCTCCGCTGGCCGTGTCTCGACGTAGCACTTACCCTCAGGCACACGAGCCGCGTATGTCGGATATCCTGGATCCTTTGAGGCTAGTAGGCTTTTCTCAGTTGACAGCACATGGTCGTGCAGTCTCCTGAGATCCCCTGATAGTGCCTCTAGCGGTTTCGGCGGTAGCATCGGCTCGCCCGTGAAATGGAACATGGCTGCACCTTTCAGGAGTACATGCTCTTCAGAATGCATCGTCTGGTTGCTTTGTGCTCTGGCTTGTTTGGAGGCAGTTATCTTCCTCGATCTCTTCCTCTCCTTTTTCTTGGGCACACCTTCCAGACCCTTCCTTAACCCCTGCCCCAGGGTTCACGGGCTAAGCACTGTACGACCCCCGGCTAGTTGAGCATGTGTTGAGGCGACATCTTCAGGCGTGTCCTGTGAGGAATTCATGAAGAGAGAGTTTTTGCAATCCTTCGAACGACCTTCCTGCCCGGGCATATCATCCATATCCTCATTAGCATGCTGATAGCCCGATTCGTCATATGGTTGACTCATCATATCTATGTCACAGTCATACACGTTTGTATTGAGGAAACCCATAGGGTCGACCTCCGTCTCATCATCCATTCTCTGTTCTACAGGACCGATTACATCAGTCAGTACTATTGCACCCCCTTCATCACGTCGTCCGCCGCTCTCACTCGGCACTACAGGAGCTGGTAATTGCGTAGGCGGAGTGGTGGTCTCCGCACATGCTTGTTGATGTGTGGTTATTGGTGTCCTCTCGGCCGGCTCCAAACGAATAAGATTCTTCGGCCATAGCAACACCCAACCCTTGCAGCTTCCAATCCGCGGCGGGGTCTCGTCGTCCTCTCCCACATGTTGTACTGGAGGAGGCAACGCCTCGTGCCCCGATTTCACACTGGACAAGCTAACCTTGAAGTGCCCAGCGGGGATCGGCTGGTTGTGGAACGTGGGTTTCAAGGGGTTCAATATCATCCCCTTTCCCACGTCGACCTTCTGGCCTTTTATCAAGTAGAGTATGGTGCACGGGGTTTCTTCGCCCTGCAAACACATATGTCTGTGACGTAAAACATCTGAAAGGCAACGAAAATGGAATATTCTATATATATATATATATATATATATATATATATATATATATATATATATATATATATATATATATATATGTTGGTGCGACATGTAATTACCGTGACGGCGTCGAGCTCAGCCAAAGACGAAGGCTCACCTAGCACGCCAGAGACTGAGGACGGGCTGCTATGAGCGGGAGCGACCACAAGAGGAGGCCCGGTTGCGTGAGCAAGTGATGGTGCGGTGTTGTTGTTGTTCATGGAGTTGCTCCCAACGAAACTGGGCATCGGGAAATCATGTACCGTCTTGTCTGGATTTTCCTTCGTCCAGTCGATGATAGCTGGAACCAAGTTAGTAGCAAAATCATTTATGCAGGCAGTTACAGCTGCATTGACTGCCTGCTGTAGCAACTCATTTTTCTCCTCGGCTGGTTTTTCCGCGTCCTCAGCTGCTTTTTTCTCGACCGCAAACTTCACCTTCGCGTCGATGTCCGCCTGACTAAACTTCTTTTTCTGCTTCTTGGCCTCTGGGCCCTCGTTGTAAAACACCTTCCACGTGGCGCCGTCTCCAGCGCCGTGCACACGACCATATTGCGGCCGCTGGCCCAAAGGGAGTCCCTTAAGTTCGTTCAAGGCCCGGTTGAGAGGGGTGTCCCACTTGAGCCTCATCGGAGAAGTAGGGCTTTTGGCTGCAAGCTGGTGATGCTTCTCCAGTAGTCTAATCAATTTCCTCATGATCTGGTCCGTATAAAAAACCTTTTTCTCCTTGTCCCACTTGTAGCGGGCCCTGATGAAGTCATGCTCCAAGGGGTTGGTGAACTCCGCAAAGGGGTCTGGGAGACCCACGGCTTCACGTTCCGCGTGCTCCTTATCCCATATGAGCCTTTTACCGAGGTAGCCATGGCTTCCGAGGCGATGCTTCCCCATGATCCTTTGCTGAAGGCTCTTGAATTTCGCAGCCTTAGCCTTGGCTGCCTCGGTAGCGCAAGTGTTCTTGAACTTTTTGAACTCATCTTCCGTAAGTGTCAGATTTTCCTCCAGAATCTTGGACAGGGGTTCCTCAGCCTCAATAGCTCGTTTCACCCTCCCTTTCCAGGAGGCCAAATCATTGCCGAACATGCCCATGGCGTGATTGTTAATCTTTTTCATCTTCGGATCATCACACGGTTGTTCTATGTTATCATCCCAGTAGGGGAACTTGAATCTCTTGTGCAACTTCGTTAGGAGCAACTGCGTCAAATGTTCTTTACTCTTTAAGTCATCGTCGTTGATGCTCGCGCATTCCCGTAGGATGCATCCTACTTGGTTCCCATAGCACTTGCGAGGTTCTTCCGGCTCTAATGGCTCAAACTTGCCAGGTGCCATCTTTGTGATCACAAGTCGTCCAATCCCTAGTTTGTTAGGTTTTCGTATCCTCTGCTTCTTATGCTTCCTCTTTTCGGTAGCGGCATCGGCGCCGGTACCTTCCCCGCCGGTCTCGGCGCCGCCATCGGTGCCGGCGCCGTCGGTGTCGATGTCGGCATCAGTACCATCATCGAGGCCGACCTGCAAACCTTTCTTAGTAGTCAAATAGTCAAATAGTTCCCGGGATGCCCAGTCCCATGATCCAAAAAGATCAAAGCAAATCAAAATAATTAAACAAAACTCCCCCAGGGCTGTTGTTAGTTGGAGGCACTCATTGTTTCGAGCAAGCCATGGATTGATGCTTGTTGGTGGTTAGGGGAGTATAAACCTTTACCATTCTGTTTGGGAACTGCCTATAATGCATTTAGTATGGAAGATACAACCATCTCATAGTTGTTGTGTTGACAGCAAAAGTATGCTGCTCAAAATGTCATTCAATCTCTATTTTAAAATCGAGCTCTGGCACCTCTACAAATCCCTGCTTCCCTCTGCGAAGGGCCTATCTATTTACTTTTTGTTGAGTCATCACCCTTCTTATTAAAAGCACCCACTGGACAGCACACTGTCATTTGCATTCATTACTATTGGTTTATATTGGGTATGACTTGACTAGATCTCTTTTACCATGAATTACAATGTTTAGTAAGTCCTTGATCTTTAAAGGTGCTCTGAATTTATGTTTTACGGTCTCAGAAAGGGCTAGCGAGATACCATTTTGTTATATCATGTTATGATTGTTTTGAGAAAGTGTTGTCATCCGAGTTTTATTATTATGGCCCACTAGCTGATTATGCTATTGATATGAGTAATTGTGAGACCTAGGTGTTATTGTGAGTATGGTTAGTTCATTATATTTGTTGAAACTTGAATGCTGGCTTTTCATGTTACAATAACAAGAGAAAACAGAGTTTGTAAAAGTTTCTCTTTATCACTTTCAGTTTATCAGCTTGAGGACAAGCAAAGGTTTAAGCTTGGGGGAGTTTATACGTCTCCAACGTATCTACTTTTCCAAACACTTTTGCCCTTGTTTTGGACTCTAACTTGCATGATTTGAATGAAACTAACCCGGACTGACGTTGTTTTCAGCAGAACTGCCATGATGTTGTTTTATGTGTAGAAAAGAAAGGTTCTCGGAATGTCCTGAAAATCCACGGAGGCACTTTTTCGAATTAATAAGAATTTCTGGGCGAAAGAAATACATCAGGGGGTGATGTCTACTACACAACCTTCTTCTTGTAGACGTTGTCGGGTCTGCAAGTGCACAGGTTTGTAGGACAGTAGCAAATTTCCCTCAAGTGGATGACCTAAGGCTTATCAATCCGTAGGAGGCGTAGGATGAAGATGGTCTCTCTCAAGCAACCCTGCAACCAAATAACAAAAAGTCTCTTGTGTCCCCAACACACCCAATACAATGGTAAATTGTATAGGTGCACTAGTTCGGCGAATAGATGGTGATACAAGTGCAATATGGATGGTAGATAAAGGTTTTTGTAATCTGAAATAATAAAAACACCAAGGTAATAAGTGATAAAAGTGAGCGTAAACGGTATTGCAATGATAGGAAACAAGGCCCAGGGTTCATACTTTCGCTAGTGCAAGTTCTCTCAACAATAATAACACAGATAGAACATATGACAAGCCCTCAACATGCAACAAAGAGTCACTCCAAAGACACTAATAGCGGAGAACAAACGTAGAGATTATGGTCAGGTACGAAACCACCACAAAGTTATTCTTTCGGATTGATCAATAAAAGAGTTCATACTAGAATAACACCTTAAGACACAAATCAACCAAAACCCTAATGTCACCTAGATACTCCATTGTCACCTCAAGCATCCGTGGGCATGATTATATGATATGCATCACACAATCTCAGATTCATCCAACCAACATAAAAGTACTTCAAAGAGTGCCCCAAAGTTTCTATCGGAGAGTCAAGAACGTGTGCCAACCCCTATGCATAGCTTCCCAAGTGTCACGAAACCCGCAAGTTGATCACCAAAACATACATCAAGTGGATCAATAGAATAACCCATTGTCACCACGGTTATCCCACGCAAGACATACATCAAGTGTTCATAAAAGACTCAATACAATAAGATAACTTCAAAAGGGGAAACTCAATTCATCACAAGAGAGTAGAGGGGGAGAAACATCATAAGATCCAACTACAATAGCAAAGCTTGATACATCAAGATCGTGCCATAGAGGAACACGAGAGAGAACACGAGAGAGAGAGAGAGAGAGAGAGATCAAACACATAGCTACTGGTACATACCCTCAGCCCCGAGGGTGAACTACTCCCTCCTCGTCATGGATAGCACCGGGATGATGAAGATGGCCTCCGGTGATGGGATCCCCCTCCGGCAGGGTGCCGGAACAGGGTCCCGATTGGTTTTTGGTGGCTACAGAGGCTTGCGGCGGCGGAACTCCCGATCTATCTTCTTTTCTGGAAGTTTTAGGGTACGTAGGTATATATGGGTGCAGGGGGTACGTTAGTGGACCCTCGGAGTGCTCACGAGGTAGGGGGGCGCGCCCAGGGGGGAGGGTTGCGCCCCCCACCCTCGTGGGAATCCCGGGAATCCCCTGACGAGCACTCCAAGCCCAACAGATTGGTTTCCTTCCAAAATTAACTTCTCCAGTTGATTTCGTTCCGTTTTGACTCCGTCTGATATTCCTTTTCCTCGAAACACTGAAATAGGCATAAAACAGCAAATCTGGGCTGGGCCTCCGGTTAATAGGTTAGTCCCAAAAATAATATAAAAGTGGATAATGAAGCCCAATATTGCCTAAAACAGTCGATAAAGTAGCATGGAGCAATCAAAAATTATAGATACGTTGGAGATGTATCAAGGGGCCCAGGGCCTGTCCACGAAACAGGGGGCGCCCCCCTGTAGGGCACGCCCCCTTATCTCGTGGGCCCCCTGGACCTCCACCGACCTTAACTCCAACTCCATATATTCACGTTCGGGGAGAAAAAAATCAGAGAGAAAGTTTCATCGCGTTTTACGACACGGAGCCGCCGCCAAGCCCTAATCTCTCTCGGGAGGGCTGATCTGGAGTCCGTTCGGGGCTCCGTAGAGGGGGATTCATCATCGTCGTCATCATCAACCATCCTCCATCACCAATTTCATGATGCTCACCACTGTGCGTGAGTAATTCCATCGTAGGCTTGCTGGACGGTGATGGGTTGGATGAGATTTACCATGTAATCAAGTTAGTTTTGTTAGGGTTTGATCCCTAGTATCCACTATGTTCTGAGATTGATGTTGCTATGACTTTGCTATGCTTAATGCTTGTCACTAGGGCCCGATTGCCATGATTTCAGATCTGAACCTATTGTGTTTTCATGAATATATGTGTGTTCTTGATCCTATCTTGCAAGTCTATAGTCACCTATTATGTGTTATGATCCGACAACCCCGAAGTGACAATAATCGGGATACTTCTCGGTGATGACCGTAGTTTGGGGAGTTCATGTATTCACTATGTGCTAATGCTTTGTCCCGGTTCTCTATTGAAAGGAGGCCTTAATATCCCTTAGTTTCCGCTAGGACCCCGCTGTCACGGGAGGGTAGGACAAAATATGTCATGCAAGTTCTTTTCCATAAGCACGTATGACTATTTACGGAATACATGCCTACATTACATTGATGAATTGGAGCTAGTTCTGTGTCACCCTATGTTATAGCTATTACATGAGGAATCGCATCCGGCATAATTATCCATCACTGATCCATTTCCTACGAGCTTTTCACATATTGTTCTTCGCTTATTTACTTTTCCGTTGCTACTGTTACAACTACTACAAAAACCCAAAAACAATTATCTTTACTTTTGCTACCATTACCTTTATTATCATACTACTTTGCTACTAAATACCTTGCTGCAGATACTAAGTTATCCAGGTGTGGTTGAATTGACAACTCAACTGCTAATACTCAAGAATATTCTTTGGCTCCCCTTGTGTCAAATCAATAAATTTGGGTTGAATACTTTACCCTCGAAAATTGTTGCGATGCCCTACACTTGTGGGTTATCAATACATACATACATAAATGAACATCTAAAAAACATCTAAAAATACATACATACTGAAAGTGCAACTAATCCCCGGGTGGTTTTGGTAATTAATAACAACATATATATCATTGAACTAATAGATACTTGAGAATCATTTCAGAAAGTTCAGTGATATGGGTATGGCAAGGACTGAAGAAGTGGACCCCTCAAAATGCTAAGGCAAGCATTGGCAAAAGCTCAAGACTCCATTTTTGGTTTAGTGATCCAAGATCACATTGAGTCCATAGGAAAAGCCAATAGTATTAAAAGGGGATGAGGTTATGATGATGATCTGGTTGCTCAAGTGCTTAGTGATACATCTCCTAAACTATCAGCAATTTCCACTGCCATATACACTCATAAGTAGTCTCGGTCCCACCGATATTCCAAACTCAGTCACACCGAGATGAACCACCTCAGCCATAAGCCAAACCCAAGAAAACTCGGATTTTCCGATTCTGAACTCGGTCTCACCGAAACATGAGTTGCCAAGCTTCTGTAACCTTCTGTCATCAAATCGGTGTCACCGAGATGATGAAGTCGGTCCCACCGAAACTGGCATGCTCTTGTCATTGCACGAATCGGACTAACCGAGATTGTATTTTCGGTCCCACCGAAAATCCCAACGTTCACATTATTTGAACTATCGGTCTCACCGAGTTGTCCACTTCGGTCCCACCGAGATCGCTCAAATGTGTGTAACGGTTGGATTTTGTGTGGAGGCTATTTATACCCCTCCACCCCCTCTTCATTCGTGGAGAGAGCCATCAGAAAGAACTACCACTCCTATCTTTTATTTCTGAGAAGAGAACTACCTACCCTTGTGTTGAGATCAAGTTGCTCCACTCCCACCATATGAAGCTTGATCTCTAGCCTTCCCAAGTTGCTTTCCACTCAATCTTTTCTTCCACCACAGCCAAATCAGTGAGGAGAGTTGAGTGTTGGGGAGATTATCATTTGAAGCACAAGAGCAAGGAGTTCATCATCATCTACAACATCTATTACCTTTTGGAGGGTGGTGCCTCCTAGATTGGTTAGGTGTCGCTTGGGAGCCTCCGTCATCGAGATGTGGAGTTGAACCAAGAAGTTTGTAAGGGCAAGGAGATCGCCTACTTCGTGAAGATCTACCCCGAGTAAGGCTAGCCCTCCGTGGGCGTAGGCCATGATGGAATAGACAAGGTTGCTTCTTCGTGGACCCTTCGTGGGTGGAGCCCTCCGTGGACTCGTGCAGCCGTTACCCTCCGTGGGTTGAAGTCTCCATCAACGTGGAAGTACGATAGCACCACCTATCGGAACCACGAGAAAAATCACCGCGTCTCGAAAATTGCGTTTGCTCTTCTCCACCTCTCTTTACTACATGTGCAATTTACTTTCCGCTGCCTATACTCTAGAATTGCATGTGTAGGGTGATGCTTGACTTGATCATAAGTGTGAATCTGCCAAAAACTGTTCTTTATTAAAAGGCAGAATTTTTATATTGTCAAGTAGTCTAATCACCCCCCCTCTAGACATACTTTCGATCCTACAAGTGGTATCAGAGCTTTGGTCTCCATTGTATTGGTTTCCATTGCATTGGACTCCATAAGCTTGGTTTCACAACCTAGGAGAGTATGGCGTCTAGTGAGGGTAATTTTCGTAGAGGTCCTTACTTTGATGGTACAAATTTTGCTAGTTGGAAGCATAAAATGAAAATGCATATTCTTGGTCATAATCCAGCCGCATGGGGCATTCTTTGTGTTGGTATGCAAGGTGAATTCTTCGAGGAAGGAAAAGTTCCGGATCGCGAAGCTACAACTAAAGAATTGCGGATGTTGCAAAACAATGCTCAAGCTTGTGACATTCTCTTCAATGCCTTGTGTCCCGAGGAGTTCAACAAAATCAGCCGTCTTGAGAATGCAAAAGAGATTTGGGATACTTTGGTTGAAATGCACGAAGGTACCGAGTCCGTGAAGGAATCAAAGCTAGATATTCTTCAAGGTCAACTTGACAAGTTCAAGATGAAGGATGGTGAAGGAGTCGCTGAAATGTACTCTAGGCTTGCTCTCATCACAAATGAGATTGCCGGCTTAGGAAGCGAAGAAATGACCGACCGATTCATCATCAAAAAGATTCTCAGAGCTTTGGATGGAAAGTATGACACCGTGTGCACTTTGATCCAAATGATGCCAAACTACAAGAATCTCAAGCCAACCGAAGTCATTGGAAGAATTGTTGCTCATGAGATGACACTTAAGGATAAGGAAGAGCTTCACAACAAGTCAAGTGGTGCTCACAAAGCTACAAGTGATGCTCCCACAACCTCAAGTGACAAGTTAGTTTCCAATGAAGAGATAAGCCTAATGGTCAAGAACTTCAACAAATTCTACAAGAATAGAGGCAAAGAGAGAAGCTCAAAGTCTAGATCATATGATGAAAAGAGATCTTCTAGTCGTGATCGAAACTGCTACAATTGTGGAAGACCCGGACACTACTCAAATGAGTGTACGGCTCCCCACAAGAGAAGAGAAGAATCTCCAAGAAGAAGAAGCTCAAGAGATGAGTCACCTCGGAAAGAGAGAAGGAGCAGAGATGATCGTTATGAACGAAGACCCTCTCGGAGAAGCAAGGATTCGGAGAGGAAAGACAAGTCATCAAGGAGCTACACAAGAAGAAAACATCAAGCTCATGTAGGTGAATGGGTCTCCGGCTCCGACTCCGACAATCAATCCGAAGGAAGCTATCACTCCGACTCCGACTACAGTCAAGATGAAGGTGTTGCCGGTCTTGCTCTCGTATCCTCCAACTCCAACTCCTACGACTTATTTGATTCACCAAATGAGGGAATTGGAAGATGCTTCATGGCTAAAGGCCCCAAGGTATCACACCCTGAATTCATTGACTTCAATAGTGATGAGGATGACTTGCTTTGTGAAGATGAGCTCTTGCTTAATAAATCCAGTGAGCCTAGTAACGATGAACATGCTAATAATCTTTATAGTCGAGAAGAGTCGAATGACAATGCTATGAAGGAGATTGAGCGTCTAACTAAAGAACTAAACACTCTTAAGTTAGCTCATGAAACAACTCAAGAAGATCATAGAGAGCTCCTAAGATCTCATGAGAAGCTACGCTTCGAGAAGCTCACTCTAGAGCAAGAACATGAGTTTCTAAAAGCAATCAATGACGATCTTCGAAAGAAGAGTTCTTCATATCTTGCCAAACGACTTCTCTTGTCTAATTTCTTGCCACCCATTAAGACTAAGCATGACAATCATAAGAAAAATTCTTCCTCTAGCAGTAACAATAACCATGCTAAATCCAATGTTGTTGCTTCTAGTAGTTCTCTTGATTCCACTAACAATGTTTCAAGCCAAGTTACACTTGAGCAAGAAAATATTTTATTGAAAGGGATCATAGAGAAAGGTGTCTACAAGAGCCTTGCCGGAAGCAAGAACTTTGAGGAAATTGTTCGCAAGCAAGGAAGGCACCGGAAGAATCAAGGAATTGGTTTTGAGCGAAAGTTCAATGCCGAAGGCGTTGAGTGGGAAGAAGGTCGATATCCTACTCCACAGTTTGTTCCTCAAAAGGAGAAGTATGATCCTACTTCTTCCAATGCGGAACAAGCTCAAGATGACCTTCCACCACAAGACCACAAGCTAAAAGGCAAGGACAAGCTTCAAGAGGAGATTGATGCATTTGTTGAAGCACCTCAAGCCATGGTCAAGTGGGTTCCCAAGGAAACGTCAAGTTCTACTTCGTCAAGCTCAACTACAACCCCAAGGATTCCCATCAAGATGATGTGGATCCCGAAGAAGAAGAACTAGAAAGTTCTTGAGGGTGACTCCGCCAACATACTTCACTCACATTCATTTTGGCAAAAACTTGTGCAATCAACTTCCACATCGTGCACTAGTTCATGGAGTCACAAACCCTCTTGTTGGTATGTCAAGGGACAAGGTAATCATTGCTTTCATGGACATCATCTGTTGTGAACTTCAATCTATGTCCATGGATATCCTTGTTTGTTCCTTGTGGGACTAACCCATGTAGGTATTGAAAGTGCCCGAATCCTAAGGATAGCTCCCAACTCTTGATGATCTCCATCAACATTGAGCATCTACATCTTCAACATCTACATGAAGTCTTCTACGACAACCCAAGGTTAGTTTGACCCTTTAAAAGGGGTTCTCACATCTAGGGGAGCTTTGCTCTAAAAATTGAGCTAAAGCATCTTCAAATGATGTGAACACATCAATGCTTTATGTAAAAGTGGTAACCCCACTTGTGCTTAAACGATGAGTATGACCTATGATCAAATGTTCTCATTTGGCTCCTAAGTCAATATACTCATATAAAGATGACCTAGTCATCGACAAATTGTGTGTTAGTTGCTAGAGTTTTGGTTGTGCATGTTTGACACATATTTCATTTGCTATCTTATTGTGTGAGCATGTTGGATGCATGATTTCATCCATTCGAGGACATCCATTTGTTGTTTTGGTCGTTTTGATTTTTCTGACCAAATGGATGGACAAGAATGCCTAAGTACCTCCCCTAGCTATCTATGCTTTCTTGTCTCAAATTCTATTCATGCTTACATCACAAACTTTGAACAAGTCATTTTCGGACCCTCCGGGTGAGGAGCACTCGGAGCCACCGATCCGTCAAGGGCTAACTTCCAAAACCTTCTAATTGATTTCGGTCAGACCAACTCACTCAAACTCGGTCGAACCGAAAGCATTTAGACTGATCTAGGTTTTCACCTCGGTGAAACCGAGTTGTGATTTTCGGCGTGACCGAAGTGCATAACTGCCTAGCAGTTATCCATCTCAGTGCCACCGAGTTTTACAACTCGGTCCCACCGACAGCGAAGGGGTATATACTCCGAGGGCCGCGCGCGTTGATTCCTCTTTCAAACGTTTCGCCCCCACACCCCTTGCTGCCGTCGCCTTGGTCTCCAGATCGTCGTCGTCGTCGCCTGTGCGCCCTCGCCGCAGGTCTCCGTCGCCGTCAACGGACATCTCCTCCGCGCCGTTGCCGCCGTAGAAAAACTCCACCAAGTTAGGGTGAGTTTTGATCCCACTCGTGCTCCCATCTCCGATTCAATGCACGTTTGGATTGCCTAGTATCTTGCCACGATTGAAATCCTCCTGTACACCAGATTAGTTCGTTTGAACTAGATTCGAGTAAAAGTTTTAGGGTTAGGTTTCCGCCGAACACATCTCGGTGAGACCGATTTTATAATTTCGGTATGACCGATTTGGCCTATGGCCATTGCACTGCACCTTTCGGTCCAACCGAGTTGTGCAAAATCGGTGTGACCGAAATGAAGATTCTGTGAAACCCTAGTGTTTTCGGCAGGACCGAAACCCACTTCGGTCAAACCGAAAGTGGTGTGCCAAGCTCCTGTTTAACACTTCGGATTCACCGATCCTTAAACTCGGTCTGACCGAAATGTCTTCTGTGAAAACCTAATACTAGAATTTGAACTCATTTTTTTTGGAAAAACTTCTGCAGTTTGTGATAACTCTTCTTATCTGCCTACACCTTATCTATTCACAGGTTGTCAGCCATGTCAGATGCCAGTGACAGTCAGAACAGGTCAGAAACACCCATTGCAGACATTCCAGAGGCAGGCACTAGTCCTAATCCTAGCAGCTCATCAGATGATGGTGAGAGGAGTACACCAAGTGGATTGCCTCCTGCAGCCACCAGAGCTAGAAAGAAGAGGAATTCAGATGATGAGGATTCTGATTTCGTTGTTGAGGAAGAGGTAACCTCAAAGCCCAAAAGGAAAGTTGTTGCCAAAGAGCCACAGGGTCAACAAACTAAGAAGGGCACCAGCAAAGTCAAGCAGTCAACTGTTGCTAAGAAGCTGAATTTGGGAGAGGCAGCTGCAAGCAAAGTGAAGAAAACCTCCAAGAGAAAGAGGATAGTGTATTACGCAGCAGTAGAGAATGAGGATGAGGAAGCACCCCAGCCTCCTCAGAAGCCGAAGCTCATGGGTGATGCCATTAAGGCTGGAGCCACATCAAAGCCCAAGAAATCTGCTCCAGCTAAGGCAGCTCCAGCAAAGCCTGCTACCAAGCCCAAGAAGACCGTCAGAAACATTCCAGCGTCTGAAAAGAACAAGGATGATGTGCCACCAGCTGAGTCAGACGATGAAGGACCAGTTTTGCTGAAACTTCGTCCAAAACTGCCACTCCATGATGATGGTCATCCTCAAGCTGAGGATATGAAGGCAAGGAAAGATAGAGGTCTCAGGCTATGGAGACAAACTGACCCATATGCCGTGAGGAGAAGAACTGCTGTAGATCCCAGATTTCACACCAGAGAGCAGCAGGACTTCTATGAGACCGTGCTGATGGACAAGAAGCCCATAGTCGCAGACACCCGATATGTTGACTGGAAGTACATTGACAGCGAAGAGCACAGAGATTTCTTTCCACATGTGCATGAAAGTTTCACTGCATGTGGCGTTGCAGACTTTGTAGGTCAGAAATTGACCAGTTGGAACGATGAGATGATAATGCAATTCTATGCCACAGCTCACTTCTACCCTGATGGAAAGATTACGTGGATGACTGAAGGTCAAAGGTTTTCTTCTTCTGTTGAAGAATGGGCAGAAATTCTGAATGCTCCAGTGCAACGAGAAGATGATATTGATGTATATGGGATTCCAAAGAAGAATCATGAATCCATGAAGAACATGTATAAAGAGATTCCAGCAGAGGATTTGGGAATCTGGAAGCTCGGCTCAGTCTACTATCTCCAGGCAGGCCTACCTACCACTAATACCATTTTGAGGCATACCTTGATGCCCAAGTCTGGAGATCATCGCATGATCAGAGGATACTCTATCAACATGCTGCACATACTTGATGAGAAAGCACCTTTCAAGGTGATGGACTTGATGGTAGAGACCATTAAGAGGACTGCAGCTGACCAGAAAAGGTCATGTGGATTTGCCCCGCAGATTCAGATGCTTATCAATGCCAAGTTTGGCACGGGCACATTCTTGTTGGATAGAGAACATTTACCGTTGCAGCCAGAGCATGAAGACAATGTTGTTGTGATGGATGAGGAGGATCCAACATCTGTTGAAGGTCAAGCCAAGATTGAAGCTGCCAAGAAAGCCAAAGCTGACAAGGAAGCAGCAGCAGCAGCAGCAGCTAAACCAAAGAATTTCGGAGAGCAAATTCTTGAAGCTACCCAAAGGATTGAACAACGCCTGGCCAGCATTGTACAGTCTCAGGAGAGCTTAGAGAGGATTGTTGAGGACAAGATCCACGCTTTGGATGTGAAGCTGACTGAAGTGCAAGTGACTGTCAACAAGCTTGAGGCAGACATTGAGGAAGCAAAGCGGGAGAAGGAAGAGCTTATGCGTGAGATGCAGGATGACTTAGTCCAGGATGCTTATCAACAGACTGCTCCGGTTCCCACAGGACCCCGATCAGCTGCTATTCCAGTGACTGACACCAGGACTACAGCTTCAGCACCTCCCACAGTTCCAGCAGTTACTCCAACTCCAGCTCCAGTGACCACTCCTCCAGCACAGACATCAGCTGAAGTCTTCGCCGATGCTGTCATATCCACTCCAACATCAACCCAGACGGGAGCCGCCAGCAGAGTCCCCAGTGACGCTTAGCTCTATGCTTTTTCGAACTTTTTGGTAACTTGTTGCCAAAGGGGGAGAAATTGTATAGATCATAGGACTTCGAGAGAGAGAGTGCTGTTGTCTTTGCGCTTTCGTTCTTTCGTTCTTTTGCGGTTTCTTTGAGATACTTTTGGTTTTCGAGACATTCAGTGTGTTTGATACTCCGTTTGATTCTACCTTAATGAGTGCTTGGTCGTACTATGCTTTAATGTGTGCTTAATGCTTATCATATGCCATTCCTATCTCGTATGACCATTTACTCATGTCTTGGTGATTGGGTGCATGCTATTCATTCTTATCATTTTGTGCGCTCCACCAAGATGTATGTGACATGGAAGAGTGACCCATGATCCTAACCGATTGTGCATTTGCATTCAAACGCAAATCTTATATAATGCACAAATTTAGGGGGAGCTCTTGCTTATCACATACTTCTCAAAGCGACGATATTATTCATTGATTATATCCTTTGTCGAAGCTTTGATCTATATGTTGTCATCAATTACCAAAAAGGGGGAGATTGAAAGTGCAACTAATCCCCGGGTGGTTTTGGTAATTAATAACAACATATATATCATTGAACTAATAGTTACTTGAGAATCATTTCAGAAAGTTCAGTGATATGGGTATGGCAAGGACTGAAGAAGTGGACCCCTCAAAATGCTAAGGCAAGCATTGGCAAAAGCTCAAGACTCCATTTTTGGTTTAGTGATCCAAGATCACATTGAGTCCATAGGAAAAGCCAATACTATTAAAAGGGGATGAGGTTATGATGATGATCTGGTTGCTCAAGTGCTTAGTGATACATCTCCTAAACTATCAGCAATTTTCACTGCCATATACACTCATAAGTAGTCTCGGTCCCACCGATATTCCAAACTCAGTCACACCGAGATGAACCACCTCAGCCATAAGCCAAACCCAAGAAAACTCGGATTTTCCGATTCTGAACTCGGTCTCGCCGAAACATGAGTTGCCAAGCTTCTGTAACCTTCTGTCATCAAATCGGTGTCACCGAGATGATGAAGTCGGTCCCACCAAAACTGGCATGCTCTTGTCATTGCACGAATCGGACTAACCGAGATTGTATTTTCGGTCCCACCGAAAATCCCAACGTTCACATTATTTGAACTATCGGTCTCACCGAGTTGTCCACTTCGGTCCCACCGAGATTGCTCAAATGTGTGTAACGGTTGGATTTTGTGTGGAGGCTATTTATACCCCTCCACCCCCTCTTCATTCGTGGAGAGAGCCATCAGAAAGAACTACCACTCCTATCTTTTATTTCTGAGAAGAGAACTACCTACCCTTGTGTTGAGATCAAGTTGCTCCACTCCCACCATATGAAGCTTGATCTCTAGCCTTCCCTAGTTGCTTTCCACTCAATCTTTTCTTCCACCACAGCCAAATCAGTGAGGAGAGTTGAGTGTTGGGGAGATTATCATTTGAAGCACAAGAGCAAGGAGTTCATCATCATCTACAACATCTATTACCTTTTGGAGGGTGGTGCCTCCTAGATTGGTTAGGTGTCGCTTGGGAGCCTCCGTCATCGAGATGTGGAGTTGAACCAAGAAGTTTGTAAGGGCAAGGAGATCGCCTACTTCGTGAAGATCTACCCCGAGTAAGGCTAGCCCTCCGTGGGCGTAGGCCATGATGGAATAGACAAGGTTGCTTCTTCGTGGACCCTTCGTGGGTGGAGCCCTCCGTGGACTCGCGCAGCCGTTACCCTCCGTGGGTTGAAGTCTCCATCAACGTGGAAGTACGATAGCACCACCTATCGGAACCACGAGAAAAATCACCGCGTCTCCAAAATTGCGTTTGCTCTTCTCCACCTCTCTTTACTACATGTGCAATTTACTTTCTGCTGCCTATACTCTAGAATTGCATGTGTAGGGTGATGCTTGACTTGATCATAAGTGTGAATCTGCCAAAAACTGTTCTTTATTAGAAGGCAGAATTTTTATATTGTCAAGTAGTCTAATCACCCCCCCTCTAGACATACTTTCGATCCTACACATACATATGAAAATATATACATATATGAAAAATCATATATAAAAAATGCAATTAGGCGGCGGCGGCGGGGGCAGGCCGGAGCGGTGCTCACAGAGGGAGGCGTCGGGGCAGGGGCGCACGGCGGGGCCGAGGGCATCGGCGGCGGGCAGGGCGGCGACGGTGGCGGGGCGGCCATGGCGTCGAGGCGGCGAGGTCGAGCGGTGGCACGGGGCGGTGACGGCGTCGGGGGTGACGGCGACGGCGCGGGGTGGCGCGCGGCGATGGCGTTGGGGCGACGATGATGGGCGCGCGGCAACAGCGTCGGGGCGGCAACGACAGGCGCAGGCGACGGCGATGGCGGCGATGGGGTAGAGAGCGGCGTCGGGGCAGAGGGCAGCGGGAGAATGAGGAACTGGAACGAAAATTTCACAAGTGTCGCTTATATACACAGCGCATTCGTCCCGGTTCGTGGCACAAACCGGAACGAATGCACCCCTTTAGTCCCGGTTGGTCCCACCAACCGGGACCAAAGGTCTCTTTTCAGCAGCCCAAAGGGCGGGAAGCAGAGGCTTTTGGTACCGGTTGGTGGCACCAACCGGTTCCAAAAGTGTGCATTGGTCCCAATTGGTTTCTAGTTGTATTGAGGCCGTAGTGGCCCAGTAGGTGGCATTTTTTTTTATTTTTTCCAGTTTTTTTTTCTGTTTTTTGCATTATTATTTTTTTTGTTTTTTGCTTTATTTTCCCAGTAGGTGGCAAAAAGAATGAACTAATAGCAAAAAGAATGAACTAAAAATAATCAATTAAAAATATAAACTTTCTGTTAGTTCCATTTCTTTTCCAATTTGAATAATTTAAAATTGAATTTTTTGAATTTTGTGTGAATCACTAGTTTTTGAATAACTTTACTATAAACATAGATTTTTGAGTGATTCTTTTTCCTGCTATTTAATATTACTGTGTTTTATCATTATATTCAAAAACAGATTTTGTTATTTTAGTTTCTAACACAAAAATTCTTTATGATAATTCTTTTTGCTATTAAAGTTTCTAACAAAAAATTCTTTATGATAATTTTTAGTTCATTCTTTTTGCTATTAGTTCATTATTTGAACTAAATGACCCTTAAATTGAAAAGCAGTACAAATGAACTCTGAAAAGGTTGAAAGTTGGCATGATATCGTCATTTCACCCATATAGCATGTGCTAAACAGTTGAGAGGGTTACGACAAAAACTGGATACAATACAGACAATCTCTTTGGAAGTATCAAGGAATCGGACGAAAACTCATCTGTTACAAAGGGATTCCATTTGTTCAAATGTAACTACAGTGATATTCTACATCAAAGGCATCATCACAATAGTTGTTGATAGAAAGTCTTCACTTTTTCTTCGCTTGTGTTCTTTGCTTATTGCGCCATAACCATGGATAATCTTCATCGTTTAACAGGATGCTTGGGTCAGCCTTGACTTTGAAGGGAGGAATTTCATGAAACTTTTCATAATCTTCACACATGTCTGTCTTGCCCTCCAATCCCAAGATGTCTCTTTTTCCTGAAAGAACTATGTGGCGCTTTGCCTCATCGTATGATGTATCCGCTTCCTTATATTTTCTTTTTCTCGGTTTGGTAGACATGTCCTTCACATAGAAAACCTGCGCCACATCGTTGGCTAGGACGAACGGCTCTTCGGTGTACCCCAGATTGTTCAGATCCACTGATGTCATTCCGTACTGTGGGTCCACCTGTACCCCTCCTCCTAACAGATTGACCCATTTGCACTTAAACAAAGGGACCTTAATATCATTTCCATAGTTAAGTTCCCATATGTCCACTATGTAACCATAATATGTGTCCTTTCCCCTATTGGTTGCTGCATCAAAGCGGACACCACTGTTTTGGTTGGTGCTCTTTTGATCTTGGGCGATTGTGTAAATTGTATTCCCATTTATCTCGTACCCTTTGTAGGTCATTATATTCGAAGATGGTTCCCTCGCCAACGAGTACAAGTCATCGGAAACAGTGTTGTCACACCTGAGACGTGTTTGGAACCAACTGCCAAAACTCCTAATGTGTTCACATGTAATCCAGTCCTCACATTGTTCCGGGTGTTTGGAGCACAGAATGTTCTTGTGTTCATCGACATACGGGGTCAACAAGGTAGAATTCTGTAGAACCGTGTAGTGTGCTTGAGACCAAGAATGCCCGTCCCTACGTACTATTGAGTCCTCTCCTAGCGTGCTTTTCCACCGAGTCTCCACTCATACTTCAATTGAGGGAGACCTATCTTCTTAAGGTCGGGAATGAAGTCAACACAAAACCCAATGACATCCTCTGTTTGATGGCCCATGGAGATGCTTCCTTCTGGCCTAGCGCGGTTACGGACCTATTTCTTTAGGACTCCCATGAACCTCTCAAAGGGGAACATATTGTGTAGAAATACAGGGCCCAGAATGACAATCTCTTTGACTAGATGAACTAGGACGTGCGTCGTGATATTGAAGAAAGATGGTGGGAACACCAGCTCGAAACTGACAAGACATTGCGCCACATCACTCCTTAACCTTGGTAGGATTTCTGGATCGATCACCTTCTGAGAGACTGCATTGAGGAATGAACATAGCTTCACAATGGCTAATCGAACTTTTTCCGGAAAAATCCCCCTCAATGCAACCAGAAGCAGTTGCGTGATAATCACGTGGCAGTCATGAGACTCTAGGTTCTGGAACTTTTTCTCTACCATATTTATTATTCCCTTTATATTCGATGAGAAGCCAGACGGGGACTTCATACTGAGCAGGCATTCAAAGAAGATTTCCTTCTCATCTTTGGTAAGAGCATAGCTGGTAGGACCTTCATACTGCTTTGGAGGCAAGCCGTCTTTTTCGTGCAAACGTTGCAGGTCCTCCCGTGCCTCCGCTGTATCTTTTGTCTTCCCAAACACGCCCAAGAAGCCTAGCAGGTTCACGCAAAGGTTCTTCGTCACGTGCATCACGTCAATCGAAGAGCAGACCTCTAGGTCTTTCCAGTAGGGTAGGTCCCAAAATATAGATTTCTTCTTCCACATGGGTGCGTGTCCTGCAGCGTCACTCTGAACAGATAGTCCGCTGGGTCTGAGGGAGTTCGGGATTAAGGGGTCCTCGGACAGCCGGACTATATACTTTGGCCGGACTGTTGGACTATGAAGATACAAGATTGAAGATTTCGTCCCGTGTCCGGATGGGACTCTCCTTTGCGTGGAAGGCAAGCTTGGCAATTCGGATATGTAGATCTCCTTCTCTGTAACCGACTCTGTGTAACCCTAGCCCCCTCCAGTGTCGATATAAACCGGTTGGTTTAGTCCGTAGGACAACAACAATCATAATCATAGGCTAGCTTCTAGGGTTTAGCCTCTACGATCTCGTGGTAGATCAACTCTTGTAATACTCATATCATCAAGATCAATCAAGCAGGAAGTAGGGTATTACCTCCATCGAGAGGGCCAGAACCTGGGTAAACATCGTGTCCCCCGCCTCTTGTTACCATTAGCCTTAGACGCACAGTTCAGGATCCCCTACCCGAGATCCGCCGGTTTTGACACCGACATTGGTGCTTTTTAGATTAAGGCGCAGACGGAGATAAAGGCGCAGACGTGCGGCAGGGCCCCGCTCAAAGGTTTCTTTTTAGATTAAGACCTTTTGTAAACCTTTTTTAATGTCTCTTGTTGCTTCATACCCTCTGGACACTTAACACAACTGGGAGGGATACTGGCGTTCTTGACACTTCGTCACGCCAGACTAATGCATGTACCTGGAAACATAGGGCTCATTATCGAGGGCGTTACTCAGCCCAGTATATGTCGTAAAGTCCGAATACCTTATGGAGTGTTCGGCATCGCGAGTTGGGCCTTATATGCATCAGCTCCAAATCATGTCTTTGGTCAAATGTTGGGTTTGCCCGGCTCCCGTGTTTTGCTACCTTACGTTCCGCTCTATCGGCTAAGGGGGCACCGGGAGAACTACTGTGATTGTGCCCTGGTTCATCTGGCTGAGCACCTCAGTAGAGAAAGCCGAAAAGTGACTGTCATGATGTAGCACGAGACTAGTCAACCACTCGATGACTCAGCGGAATCTTGGTGATTCCTCCGCATTAACGAAGGACTGGTTTCCTGGTCATGTACGTACGTGCATCACATTCGGATGAACGCGGAAGTACCAGGGGCTATATAGTAGCCCCACCGTCAAACTCCTATGGCTAAGTGAAAGTGTTAAAGCAATATAGTCCGATTGCCTGGTTCGCCGCGCTATCACCTCCTTAATGGACCAAGACGTTGGATCAAGTGTGATTATGCGCTTTTCCGAACACCCCCGCATTATATGCGTGGGGGCTGAAGCCGACGACTGCAAACTTTCAGGTTATATACATACATACATAAACGGCCGCACAGGAGGCACTATAATACTTTCAGGCAAAAGTATAAACACAGCCTCTATAATCAAAATAGCATTGTTTTTTACAATTCAGATACATGTCACTCGAACATGGTACTCTTCGAGCACTGAGCCTCTATTAAACAGGCACCTTCTAGGACTTCTTCAAAATAGTGCTCGGCCGGGTCCTGGCCTCCCGCCGGTTGCAATAGCGGTGGCCTCCATCCCTGCCCAGTAGGTCTTAACACGGGCAAGAGCCATCCGCGCACCCTCCATGCACGCCGACCTCTTCACAGCGTCGATATGCGACACAGCACCAAGGAATTGTTGCACCAAACCAAAATAACTGTCTGACCTTGGTCCCCTCGCCAAAGATGATCCACGACAGACCTCATAGCAAGCCCGGACAACCTATGGAGCTCAGCCCATCGGCCATCCTCTCATTCAATGGCAGCGGACGCGTCGGGGCACTAAACTACGACCAGAACAATCTTTCTATCTCATGGTCTTTCCGATCTTTGTAAAACTCAGTCACATCAGCAGCACTCTTTGCCAAGTCCGCATACGCGTCTGTTGCACTCCACAACTGATCCATAGGGGCATACTTTGGATCTCCGAACTTCATCCGCAACAAATAGGGCCTCCCAGCCGTGATATCTCCGGCTTCACGAAGCTCCTCCCTTATCCCTCTCATTTTAGAGCGGGTTTCCTTGGCCGCCTCCAGGGCCTTCTTCAGGTCAGCCGCTTTCGCTTGGCTTTCCTTTTCAAGGATCTCATAGCGGTCGGCGGCATCTTTCAGCTCAATAGCCATCTTGGCTATCCTTTCTTCGCTTTGGCGATGAGCAGCCTGTTGGGCTCTTAACTCTTCGACCGTCTTCAGGCCGGCCGCATCACTTATTCGGGCTTGTTCCTTGGCTCGGGAAAGCTCCGCCCAAAGGGTCTCTACGGCAGCAGCTCCATCTGCAGTCACAGCATGTTATAGATACTAGAATCATGCTCCTCTTAACATTTGCTGACAAGTCGAACATACATACCCTGGGCTTCGTCAAGATGCTTGTTAACAAGCGTGATATCGGCATCTGCCACGTCAAGCTACCGCTTCAATTCGGCAAAATCAGCAGTCCGGTCAGCCGCCGGACCCTCAGCCGCCTGCACATAAAAGCAGCGCAATTAATACCTGGGATTATGATCCTCTGTTTGCCACCTCTGGATGGCAACAAGAGTCTCAGGGGCTACTATCTATACAGAGCACACCTAGCATGTGCGGTACCGCCAAAAATACATATATTATTATTTGCGTATCTAAAAATCTCTCAGCAGACTCGTAAGAGCTTCATTCAAACTGCTTTTGGCGGATGAAATCCTCTCAACCACTGTACTCATTAAGGCACGATGCATCTCTGAGATGGCCGCTCACTCCAGAAGACCCATCAGTGTGTCCGGCCGTGTGCCGGACAATCCCGGACTCTTTTTGTTGCTCTCCTTGGGAGCCGAATATTCCGGACTTCGGGCAGCCGAAGTGTCAACTTCTGGCCTCGGCGGACCAGGAGAAATCCTCCGTGACGACACCTCGGGATCATCCGCCCCATGTGGCGGGAAGGCGGGAGGAGGCGTTTCGCTCTCCATCATCTCCGGAAGAAGATCCCCCGAAGACGAACTCTGCGGAGAAGGGCTACGAGCCGGACTGCAACAAATATGTCTCGGTTATTATTCTTAGAGACAAAACAGGATATGTTTACCAAAGTACTCTTTTTACTTACGGCTCGGTTGAGGGCTGGCCCCCTCGCGGGCGTTGTGCGGTAAGGACGCCCTCTGGTGCAGGGCCCCCTGGCGAGGGTTTCTACCCTCGTTTGGAAGCCTCTGTTTCCAAGTTTTCAGAGGCGGCCCTTTTCTTACCTTGAGGAGAGGGGATTTTAGATTCACCTCCCCGATTATCCTCCTTCGCGGAGGCACTTACTCCCCCGATTTGGATGGGTAAAGTATGAGGCCCACCTGTGGATTCTCTATTCCTCCCCTCATCTTCTCCTGATGGCACCTGATACGGTGCGCGCTCAAGCATCCTGGTCAATAAAGGATCCGGCAAGCCTTCGGGAAGGGGGGCCGAACACCTAATCCTCTACGCCTTCCTTATCCAGTCCTAGCAGAGAGTAATTTTTTAGAATAATGTCATAACAAACATAAAGGACGGCGTGTTCTGTAGCGGAATTACTTACTTGGGTATTCGGACGGTTGTAGTTGAGACCCGCATCCTCAGTGGTGTCCGGACACTTTATTCGTGATCCGAAGAACGATCCATACATCTCTTTGAGCGTCACGCCGAAGAATTGTTGAATGGTCCGCGGTCCTTCCGGGTTGAACTCCCACATACGGAGAGGTCGACGTTGGCATGGCAGGACCCGACGAACCAGCATTACTTGCATTACCTTGACAAGACTCACATCCCTCTTAAGGAGGTCTCGGATGCGGCTTTGTAGTGTCGGCACATCGTTAACTGGCCCCCAGTCCAGCCCCTTGTTGACCCATGACGCCAGTTCAAGTGGAGGGCCCGAGCGGAACGCTGGAGCGGCCGCCCGCCTTGTACCTCGGGGAGCTCTGATGTAAAACCACTCCCGTTGCCATAAATCGGAAGTTTCCGTGAAGGGACCCTTTGGCCATGGGGCGTCGGCACCTTTGCTTATTATAGCGCCTCCGCACTCTGCGTGGCGCCCGTCAATCATCTTCGGCCTCACATTGAAGGTCTTGAGCCATAGGCCGAAGTGGGGAGTGATGCGAAGGAAGGCTTCACACACGATGATAAACAACGAGATGTGAAGGATGGAATCCGGTGCTAGATCGTGGAAGTCTAGCCCATAATAGAACATGAGCCCTCTCACAAAGGGATCAAGACTAAAACCTAGCCCTCAAAGGAAGTGGGAAATAAATATGACACTCTCGTTGGGTTCGGGAGTGGGGATGACCTGCCCTTGAGTAGGCAGCCTGTGAGGGATCTCGACAGTGAGATACCTGGCCTCCCTAAGCTTGCTGATGTCCTCCTCTGTGACAGAGGAGGCCATCCACCGGCCTTGAAGGTTGGATCCGGACATGGTTGAAGGTCCGAAGTGCTTAACTTGAGCCTTGGGTGTTGAAACTCGAGGTGCGGGAGGGGAAGGATCAAGCGTGGGAAGAAAAGGACAGGCCTTGGCCCCCTTATAAAGAGGACGAATATCAAGCATCCCCCGCGTGACCGTTTGGGACTTGCCTAAGATCGAGGAGTCATATTAAACAAGCGTGGTTGGGTTACCCACACCTGTATTGATGAGAATCCCGTGATAAGGGGAACACGATCTCTGCTTCGATAAGACGTGCCAATAAAACCGCCTCGCAGCACGTGTAGTGGCTGGTTGTGAAAACGGTTAGAATAATGACCGGGCCGTGGCGTGATGTCACGCTATGAAAAGTTGTCAGTAGATTAGATTTTTGGAATATTGTGCTCTCTACGGTGGTATTTGGAATTTGTTTTGCAGACCCGGACACGATTCTTGTGTTCAAAATCTTCTATGGAGTATTCAGAGAAGGAACCCGCCTTGCAATGCCGAAGACAATCTGCGTGCCGGACTTATCATCATTGAAGCCTGGTTCAGGGGCTACTGAGGGAGTCCGGGATTAAGGGGTCCTCGAACAGCCGGACTATATACTTTGGCCAGACTGTTGGACTATGAAGATACAAGATTGAAGACTTCGTCCCGTGTCCGGATGGGACTCTCCTTTGCGTGGAAGGCAAGCTTGGAAATTCGGATATGTAGATCTCCTTCTCTGTAACCGACTTTGTGTAACCCTAGCCCCCTCCGGTGTCTATATAAACCGGAGGGTTTAGTCCGTAGGACAACAACAATCATAATCATAGGCTAGCTTCTAGGGTTTATCCTCTATGATCTCGTGGTAGATCAACTCTTGTAATACTCATATCATCAAGATCAATCAAGCAGGAAGTAGGGTATTACCTCCATCGAGAGGGCCCGAACCTGGGTAAACATCATGTCCCCCGCCTCCTGTTACCATTAGCCTTAGACACACAGTTCGGGACCCCCTACCCGAGATCCGCCGGTTTTAACACCGACAGGGACCCTTTCCGAAGATTACTTTTAAATCATTGACCATAGCAAGTACATGATCACCGGTACGCATGGCGGGCTTCTTCCGGTGATCTGCCTCGCCTTTGAAGTGCTTGCCTTTCTTTCGACATTGATGGTTGGTCGGAAGGAATCGACGATGCCCCAGGTAAACATTCTTCCTGTATTTGTCCAGGTATATACTTTGGGTGTCATCTAAACAGTGCATGCATGCATGGTATCCCATGTTTGTCTGTCCTGAAAGGTTACTGAGAGCAGGCCAATCATTGATGGTGACAAACAGCAACGCATGCAGGTCAAATTCCTCCTGTTTGTGCTCATCCCACACACGTACACCTTTTCCAGTCCACAGCTGTAAAAGTTCTTCAACTAATGGCCTTAGGTACACATCAATGTCGCTACCGGGTTGCTTAGGGCCTTGGATGAGAACTGGCATCATAATTGTCGGATTTTGGGTTCCGGCAGACCCTTGAAGTTCAAACACTGGGGTGCACGCGGAGATGTCGCCCTCTACCTACCTGCACCCCGCCGCCTTGCTAGTACCTAAACTACGAAAGGAACAACACAAGAGACACAAGGTTTATACTAGTTCGGGCCACCATTGTGGTGTAATACCCTACTCTAGTTTGTGGTGTGGTGGATTGCCTCTTGGGCTAATGATGATGAATAATACAAGGAAGAACCACCTCGCGGTGGCCTGTTCTTGGCTGGGGCGATGAACTTCTAGGAGGAGTTCAGTTGCCCTTCTCTCTTGCTATGATTATACTTGATTCTAGCTTCTGGATTCTAGATTCTAGATGCCAGATGCTAGATGCTAGATGCTAGATGCCAGATGCCTCTACCCTGGGGGTGGCTAGTCCTATTTATAGGCAAAGGCCCTGGGCCTCTTCCCAAATATTGAGCAAGAAGGGCGCCAACAATTGGCCATCTTGAAGGGGGACATCTGGTACACTTATCCTGACTAAAGTTGGTCCTCGCCTGTCAAAGGCTCTGGTGGTGACGCCTGCTTGGGCTCCACAATGACTTCCTTCCTGTCGTTGGGCTGGTCTTGGTCTTGTTGCACTGAAATGGATGCCTTTGCTTGATGCTCTCGCCTGCGCTTGCTCCCTTTGCACCAAAGAGGAAAGGAGGACACTGCGCGGGCTGGCGCCCGCCTGGCGCCCTTGGACGTCATGGCTTGCGTCATGGGCACCTCGTGAGGTACCCCGCCTTGATCTCTCCGCCTCCTCGTGAGCCAGCCTGATGAGGTCGTGCCTGAGGAAGCTCCTTATCGTCCACCCCGCGAGGCTTGGCCCCTCGCGAGGGTCTTGAGCTTGTGTTGATGAAGATGGGCCATGCTGGGCCCCTTTTGAGCCACGCCGCAGGCCGCAGGCAGGCAAGTCTGGGGACCCCCGTTCCCAGAACACCGACAGTAGTCCCCGGGCCCAAGGCACGCCCGGACTTGGCCGAGCAAAGAGGAGAAAGGGCAAGTGCGAAGCGCCACGGGCCCTAACAGCCTGCGGCCTTGGGCGTCGCGTGGCGGTTGATTGGACATGGGCGTCTCCACTTCCCCACGACGCCTCGGCAACTGCACGAATTGACAAGTCCCTGTATGCAAAGCGGGTCATGATTACCTGCGATCATGGAGGTCGGTGGTTGGCCTCCTCTGGCTTTAAGTACGGCACGACGCGTGCCCCTCCAGTCTATCCCCTCTTGCTTCTCCTTCTTCCCGGTCCTTGCCTCGTCTTGCTGCAATGGCCCTGATCCGCCGGTTCTCTGTGGCAGAGAAGGGAAAGGCTCCTCGAGAGGGTCCTGACCCACTTCCGCCGAAGAAACGGCTAGCCCTCTGCCATCGGGGTGAGGGCGCCCATCAGGAAGTGTTGAGGCCCTGGTGCGAGCGGCCACCACCAGGGTTCCCGCTTCCCTTGTACGCCCACATCGAGGGCTCTGAAGGAGTCGATGCCAAACGCCACGGGCGGCGACGCCGGCGGCGCCGGTGGGTCATGAAGGTGTGCGTCTTTCCCCTTGGAGTCCACGCCGAGGGCTCCTCCCGAGAGTTCGTGCTTCACGCTGCCATGCCTCCTTAGTCTTCGATTCGCCTTCCTCCTTTCTTCGCCTCCGTCATCCCGTAGGGGGAACTCCTGGGGCTCTGGCTGCAGCACCCTCACGACAGGGGCATAGGTCACGGTCGTTGCCCCGAGCGAGGTCTTCATGACTCGAGGCTGGGGCGAGATCGCTCGGGTCTGCAGGACAAGGGGCGCCCTCGCGATCTACCTGCAGTACGATGGTGCTTCGGTGATGTTCTTCAAGGTCTTCGATGCGGAGGGTCGCCGACTGGAGTGCTGCTCCGGGAGAGGTGGTCGGGACCCTGCTACGGCGAGGCTGAGGCCAGCTAACCGCTCCCTTGGCAGCTCCTCAGGCGGCGGAGGCGCCGGAGGATCCAGCGACTCTGCCGAGCTCTTCGCGACTCCGGAGACGAGCGACGACAGCTACGAGCCCCCGAGCCTGCGCCGCTCCCAGAGCAGGGCGGGCTCGTCGGGCCGTTGCCGCCTCTGATCTAGATGGGGTTGGCGCCGGTGCCGTACGGCCCACTGTTGATGATGGCGTCTTTTGAAGGGGCGCGTGTAGTTAGCTTCTTTAGGATCTGTTCCTTGCGAGGAATCAAAAGCGCGCCCCGTGGGGGCTTGTAAGGCGCTTGCAGTCCTATTTGTTAATATAATCCTTGCCATGGAGTAGCGCGAGTCGCTCATTCCGCCTTAGCTCAGTTCTTCCTTTCGAACCTCGCGAGGGCTTGATGCTCTGCGCCAACAAGTCCCAGTCCCAAGGCGGCTTCAGCCTTCGCTGGTATGCGAGGTCGCGATGCCGTGGTCAAGGCTAGGAGGTGAGCGGCCCGAGGTCCGATAAGAGCCCCTGAGTCGCGATGCTTAGGAGGTCCCCCTTAGCGCTCAAGCAGCCATCATTCAGTGAGAAAGGAGAGCGACGTTGCTAACACAGGATTTCATTAGGTGCGGGGACGGTGCCATGGTAGCTGGGGCTTCCGGGTGGTGACTTATCTCAAGAATTAGTGACCGTACCCTGGTGTGTCGCCGGGTCCATGAATCGGCAGGCGAGGGGTTGCTTGGCGAGGTCCTCGCGTGCCTCTCCCCTCTCGCCTTCGCTCCCCTTTCTGCTCTACGTCCTTGGGTCCCGGCCCTCGAGCGAGTCTCAGCCGTCGCTGGTATGCCAGGTCGCGATGCCGTGGACAAGGCCAGAGGGTGAGGGATGGAGAGCCAGTAAGAGCCCTGAGTCACGATGCTCAGGTACCCCCCTTTAACGTGCAAGCGGGTTGCACGGACGGGAGTGAAAAAGACACCGTGAGGGCCTCGCCTGAGGCTGCTCCTTGAAGGGATCCTGCAGGCTCATCACAGAAAGAACGAGAGTTCGCCATGGCAATCGACAGTCAGCCGTTGGTTGCTCTGGAGGGGTGGTGAGGCACTGAGGGCTTGACGAGGTGGCTCTATGCGGGGCTGCCGCAGCCAGAGCTCAGCCATTCAGGTTTGTCGGTGTTGCAGGGACGGACCCATGCGCAAGCGTTGTGCCGTTTGGGAGCAGCTCCATCAGTTGGTGTTAGTTGAGCGGGCAACTAGGTCAAGCATGTTAATCGCGAAGGAGTGCATTCATTCAAATAGATGCTGGGAAGGCGGACATCGCTAGGTCTGGCCCGAGCGACTTGGGGATGATGCAGCCCGAGGGGCGCCCCCAACAAAGTAGGCTAGGAACATGAAATAAAAGGGATACACGCCGCAGGGACGGACCCACGCGGCCTGGGAATAATGCAGCCCTGGGGGGGCGCTCCCAGCTGGAAATGAAACTTGAAAGATGTCACCTGATGATGTTGAAGGCGAAGGGGTGTTGGTGTAGTAGACTCGGTGGGCTGTGGGAGCCGATCCTCATGAGCCCCCAGGCCCCGGGGCCTCAGGAGGCTCCGGAGGCGCTGGTGGCTCCTCGCGGACCATCTCCATCTCCGTCAGGGCTGCGGAACGCCTGAGCTCTTGAGCCTCTAGGTTACCCCTCATGAGGGGCTGGTACATGGCAGCCGTGTTCGGCAAGCCGTAAGGCATGCGAACATAGCTGTGGGGTGGACCTTCGCAGCGCCCCACTTGCGAGGGCCAGAGGCGCTCCTGAGAGGCGGCTCGGTTGAGCCTTGGTATGTCGATGCAGACGCGCAGCCCACCATCCTCGCCTGGATGGGGAGCCACAATGGGTAAGCGGCGGCTGCCTCTCATGACTCTTGACTCCTGTAGCTCCTGAATGGCCTTGCTGACGAACTCCTAAGGGTTTGGCCCTCCTTGCCTTGCTCCTTCTTGAGGAAAACGTGCTTCGAAACACGCCTTCAAGTGGTGCCCAAGCGCCTCCCTCATGACCTTGGCGAGGTCGGCGGCCCTCCAGGGGAGAGCCCCCGAGCCCTACCTGAGGAGGGCACCGGGCGCGCTTCCCTATATGATGGAAGGAGGTTCCCCCTGGGCAGGCGCGGGCCCTGAGGGGCCTGCCTCCTGAGGGGTCGGGCCGGACGATGTCTTCTTCTTCTTAGGGGCGGTCTCGGGAAGCCTCCTGCTTCCGCGATCCGGGTCTTCCAGTGATGCGGCCTGAAAGGCTCGTTCCAGGGAGCACACCGCGTCTTTCTCTTCGCAGGGCACCGTGATGACTCCGCCACTTCCTGGCATCTTGAATGTTGTAGCCGTGGTGGGTTACAGCCATGAACTTGGCCAGCGCTGGGTCCCGAGGATGGCGTTGTATGGCAGGCGAATGTGGGAGACGTCGAAGTAGATGAGCTCAGTGCGGTAGTTGTCGCTCGCCCCGAAGGTGACAGGGAGGCGGACCTGCCCAATCGGGACCGTGGAGCCGTCGGTGACTCTGGGGAAAGGCTTGGTTGGCTGAAGCTGATTGTAGGGCACTTGGAGATTGTTGAATGTTTCCACGGACAGGACGTTGAGCCCTGCCCCGCCATCAATGAGGGTCCTGGTGACTAGCACGTTGCTGATGATTTGGGAACAAAGCATTGGGAGGACTCCGGCTATGGCCGCGCGCTTGAGCTGATCTGCGGAGCTGAACGTGATGGCGCACGCCGACCACCTAAGAGGGCGCGTGGCTTCGATCTTGGGGAGGACTGCATTCACTTCGCAGGCGAACTGCTTGAAGACGCGTTGAGAGGCTGGGGCTTGAGCTCCACCCAGGATGTAGGCGATCGCGCGTGGCTCCTGGAAGCCCCCAGCCCCCTCGTCCTGATGACGGTCCTCATTTCTCCTTGGCTGCGGCGGCAATGGAGGGAGGCCTGCGTTGCCTTGCGGGCGATCCTCGCGAAGCTGATCCCTCCAGTCTCCCTCGTGAGGCGGGTCCTACCAGCGATCCTTGCGAGGTCGGTCGTGCCACCCTTGGCGAGGGCCGCGATCTTCCCAGCGTCCTGCGTTCCTTCCTCCTCCTCGACCGTAGCCCCGGTCGCTACGGTCGGGACGTCGGCCGATCCTTCCTTCACGCACGGCTCGGAGCTCTTGGCATTCATTGGTGTTGCGGGTGTGGAGGTCATGGTACACGCAGTACCGACTGCCCTTGGAAGATTTGGGCTGATCTCTGCCCCGCTTGGTGTCTGGTTCTGCCGCGAGCACGGCAGCCCCCTTGCGCTTCACATCCTTGGCGTTGGGTTTCTTCTCTTCTGGGTCTGTGGCAGGCAGCTCGAGGAGGGAGAGACGCCGTTCCTCAGCCCTGGCGCACTTGGCCGCCAAGTTGAACAGCTCCAAGGAAGTGCTCAGGTCTTCATGCATTGCCAGCTCCTCCTTCATCTTGACGTCGCGCACGCCGTCGGAGAAGGCTGAGATAATGGCCTCCTCGGTCACCTTGGGAATCTTGAGGCGTGCGTTGTTGAAGCGCTGGATGTACTTCTGCAGGGTTTCCCCTGGTTGCTGCTTGATACGGCGCATATCGCTCACGGCGGGTGGCCGGTCACGAGTACCCTGGAAGTTGGCGATTAAATGGGTGCGCATCTCGTCCCAGGAGGAGATCGTGCCTGGAGCCAGGTTCAGGAGCTAGGTGCGGGCCTCGTCCTTGAGCGCCATGGGAAACCAGTTCGCCATGACCTTCTCGTCTCCGTTGGCAGCTTCGATGCCCAGCTCGTAGAGCTGGAGGAACTCTGCGGGGTCAGCCGTACCATCGTAGCGAGGAGGCAGGTCTGGCTTGAACTTGCCGGGCCACACGATGCTGCATAGCTCGGGGGTGAAGGCACGGCAGCCTGCTGTGGCCACGGGAGGCCTTGGGTGACGAAGAGCTTGGTCCTGCGGGTCCCCATGCGCTGCAGCTGGGAGCAGCGCAGGGTCTTGACGTGCTGGAGCAGGAGCGTGGTCCCGACGAGCTGAAGCAGGGAGCGCTCGGGCAGCTTCTCGCGGGCGAGGGACTTCTTGGCAGCTCTGCTCTTGCCGCGCTGGCGCCTGACGGAGCGGGTTCTGCCCAGGGGCCACGCGCCTTGGGGCCAGGGCGCCTTCTTGAGGAGGAGGCGGCTGTGGCGCCCCCAGAGCTTCGTCGCCCACGCAGAGCGGGGTGCGGTGCAGCGGGACGGACGGCGCAGGAGAGCCCCCTGCGGCACGGACGAGCTCGGCAACGCGGCCGAGCCATTCTTCGTAGACATCGTCGACGGGACGGTAGAACAGGAGCTCGTTTGCCTCAATGAGCGCAGCTCGAGCCTCCATGGGTGCGCGGAACGCGCGAGACGAAGAACCAGCTGGGGTGAGTGAAGGCGTAGCGGTGCGGCCGTCTTGCCTCACGGAGGGATGCTGGGACGATGCTTGCTGCTCGTTCCCCGCCGGGCCGGTGGCGGCGTTGATGGCAGGTGACGGGGAACGACGAGGGTGCCCGCCGACGGGAGCCGTTTGGGCGACACAGGAAGCGAGGGCAGCTCGGTGCTTGGCGCAGCCCGACGAGCGTCAGACATGGATGTGGTGGTCGGAGGAGAACAGGGCGGTGGAAGACGAACTCCGGCACACCCCTACCTGGCGCGCCAAATGTCGGATTTCGGGTTCCGGCAGACCCTTGAGGTTTGAACATTGGGGTGCACGCGGAGATTTCGCCCTCTACCTACCTGCGCCCCACCGCCTTGCTAGCATCTAAACTACGAAAGGAACAACACAAGAGACACAAGGTTTATACTAGTTCGGGCCACCATTGTGGTGTAATACCCTACTCTAGTTTGTGGTGTGGTGGATTGCCTCTTGGGCTGATGATGATGAACAATACAAGGAAGAACCGCCTCGCGGTGGCCTGTTCTTGGCTGGGGCGATGAACTGCTAGGAGGAGTTCAGTTGCCCTTCTCTCTTGCTATGATGCTACTTGATTCTAGCTTCTGGATTCTAGATTCTAGATGCCAGATGCTAGATGCTAGATGCTAGATGCTAGATGCCTCTACCCTAGGGGTGGCTAGTCCTATTTATAGGCAAAGGCCCTGGGCCTCTTCCCAAATATTGAGTGGGAAGGGCGCCAACAATTGGCCATTTTGAAGGGGAACATCTGGTACACTTATCCTGACTAAAGTTGGTCCTCGCCTGTCAAAGGCTCTGGTGGTGACGCCTGCTTGGGCTCCACAATGACTTCCTTCCTGCCGTTGGGCTGGTCTTGGTCTTGTTGCACCGAAATAGATGCCTTTGCTTGATGCTCTCGCCTGCGCTTGCTCCCTTTGCAGCAAAGAGGAAAGGAGGACACTGCGCGGGCTGGTGCCCGCCTGGCGCCCTTGGTCGTCATGGCTTGCGTCATGGGCACCTCATGAGGTACCCCGCCTTGATCTCTCCGCCTCCTCATGAGCCAGCCTGATGAGGCCGTGCCCGAGGAAGCTCCTTGTCGTCCACCCCGCGAGGCTTGGCCCCTCGCGAGGGTCTTGAGCTTGTGTTGATGAAGATGGGCCGTGCTGCGCCCCCCTTGAGCCACGCCGCAGGCCGCAGGCAGGCAAGTCTGGGGACCCCCGTTCCCAGAATGCGGACAATAATGAACTTCTATTTCATGCACAGCCAAGGAGGAAGGTTATAGATACATAAAGTCACGGGCCAGGTGTTGTGATTGCTGTTCTGCTCCCCGAAAGGATTAATGCCATCCGCGCTTAAACCAAACCATACATTCCTTGCGTCACCTGCAAAGTCCTTCCAGTACTTTCTCTCGATTTTTCTCCAATGCGACCCGTCAGCGGGTGCTCTCAACTTCCCGTCTTTCTTACGGTCATCTCTATGCCATCGCATCGACTTGGCATGCTCTTTGTTTCTAAACAGGCGTTTGAACCATGGTATTATCGGAGCATACCACATCACCTTGGCAGGAACCCTCTTCCGGGGGCGCTCGCCGTCAACATCACCAGGGTCATCTCGTCTGATCTTATACCGCAATGCACTGCATATCGGGCATGCGTTCAAATCCTCGTACGGACCACAGTACAGGATGCAGTCATTAGGGCATGCATGTATCTTCTGCACCTCCAATCCTAGAGGGCAAACAACCTTCTTTGCTGCATACGTACTGTCGGGCAATTCGTTATCCTTTGGAAGCTTCTTCTTCAATATTTTCAGTAGCTTCTCAAATCCTTTGTCAGGCACAACATTCTCTGCCTTCCACTGCAGCAATTCCAGTATGGTACCGAGCTTTTGTGTTGCCATCTTCGCAATTGGGGTACAACCCTTTTTTGTGATCCTCTAGCATGTGATCGAACTTCAGCTTCTCCTTTTGACTTTCGCATTGCGTCCTTGCATCGACAATGACCCGGCGGAGATCATCATCATCGGGCACATCGTCTGGTTCCTCTTGATCTTCAGCAGCTTCGCCCGTTGCAGCATCATCGTGCACATCATCTGGTTCCTCTTGATGTTCAGTAGCATCACCGTATTAAGGGGGCACATAGTTGTCATCGTACTCTTCTTCTTTGCTGTCTTCCATCATAACCCCTATTTCTCCGTGCCTTGTCCAAACATTATAGTGTGGCATGAAACCCTTGTAAAGCAGGTGGGTGTGGAGGATTTTCCGGTCAGAGTAAGACTTCGTATTCCCACATATAGGGCATGGACAACACATAAAACCATTCTGCTTGTTTGCCTCAGCCACTTCGAGAAAATCATGCACGCCCTTAATGTACTCGGAGGTGTATCTTGAACTGTACATCCATTGCCGGTTCATCTGCGTGCATTATATATAATTAAATGTGTCAAAAATCATTACAGAACATCATGGATATATAATTAAGTGACCAAATTAATAGAAGTTCATCATCACATTAAAACCAAAGTACATACATAGTTCTCATCTAACAACATAAAGCTCTGCAAAGCATCTAAATTAATTAAACCATACACTGAAACTATGTAAAACATTTCAATGCGAAAACAAATGCGATCATAATCGCAACCAATGTAACAACTAATCCAATTTCATAATGATACCAAGCCTCGGTATGAATGGCATATTTTCTAATCTTTCTAATCTTCAAGCGCATTGCATCCATCTTGATCTTGTGATCATCGACGACATCCGCAACATGCAACTCCAATATCATCTTCTCCTCCTCAATTTTTCTAATTTTTTCCTTCAACAAATTGTTTTCTTCTTCAACTAAATTTAACCTCTCGACAATAGGGTCGGTTGGAATTTCCGATTCAACAACCTCCTAGATAAATAAAATCTATGTCACGTTGGTCGGCATAATTCTCATAAACAATAAATGAACCAATAGTTATGAAAAGATAATATATACCACATCCGAATCATAGACAGGACGAGGGCCGACGGGGGCGGATACCAAAACCATCGCACTATATAAGATGCAATAATAAAACTAAGAAAATTATACAAGTATCTATATAAACATACAAGTAAGAATTTTTTTCCTTTCACAAAGAAGATAAGAACAAGAGGCTCACCACGGTGGTGTCGGCGACGAGATCGGCTCGGGCGATCGATGGCGGTGAAGACGGGGACGGGACAGGACGGACCGCTAAACCTAGACAAATATTGAGGAAAATGGAGCTTGGAGGTCGAGCTTGGAGAGGAGAAAGCTTAAGTAGTGTGGCTCGGGCATTCCATCGAACACCTAGTGTGCATAGGAGGTGAGCTAGAGCACCACAAAGCTCTCCCCTCGCCGGCCATGAAAAACAGAGCACTGGGAGTGCTCTCCTCACGGGCGAGGGGTATATATAGGCAACTAATTGGTCCCGGTTCGTGGCTCGAACCGGGACTAAAGGGCAGCCTTTGGTCCCAGTTCAAGCCACCAACCGGGACCAATGGTGGTGGGCCAGGAGCCAGGCCCATTGGTCCCGGTTCGTCCCACCAACCGGGAGCAATAGGTCCAGTCGAACCGGGACCAATGGCCCACGTGGCCCGGCTGGCCCCCGGGGCTCACGAACCGGGTCCAATGCCCCCATTGGTCCCGGTTCTGGATTGAACCGGGACTAATGGGCTGGCCCGGCCTGGACCATTGCCCCCTTTTAGAAAGAAGATAGGAACAAGAGGCTCACCATGGTGGTGCCGGCAATGAGATCGGCGCGGGCAATCAACGGTGGTGAAGACGGGGACAGGACGTGACAGACCGCTAAACCTAAAAAAATATTGAGGAAAATGGAGCTTGGAGGTCGAGCTTGGAGAGGAGAAAGCTTAAGTAGTGTGGCTCGGGCATTCCATCGAACACCTGGTGTGCATAGGAGGTGATCTAGAGCACCACAAAGCTCCCCCCTCGCCGGCCAGGAAAAATAGAGCACTCTGAGTGCTCTGCTTGCGAGCGCGGGGTATATATAGGCAACTCAATGGTCCCGGTTCGTGGCACGAACCGGGACTAAAGGATAGCCTTCCGTACCGGTTCGTGCCACGAACCGGGTCCACTGGAGGTGGGCCAGGAGCTAGGACCATTAGTCCCGGTTCGTGCCACCAACCGGGCCCAAAGGTCCAAGACGAACCGGGACCAATGCCCCCACGAGTACTGGCAGGCCCCTGGCCTTACGAACCGGGACCAATGGGCCCATGGGTACTGGTTCGTGGCCGAACCGGGACTAATGGGCTAACTAGGCCCAAACGTATGCCATGTTTTCTACTAGTGAACTACTGTCGACCCACTCGTGCTGCTCTAGGGGAAACCCTAGGATCTGGTGTTCCAGATCGGACGATCACGGCACTGCGGTGTCATTTCTCTCTTGGGAGCATCGTTTGTGGACCAGCACTGGAAGTCAGAGGCAGGAGATGGAGCGGCTTCATCTTGCACGGAGCTTCGGTGGAGATGTCAAGTCATGCCTGACCGACAGGTGCTATGCTTTGTCATGCCTGGTCGGCAGGTGCTACGCACGACAGATCTTCCAAAGACTTCAAGTTGTGTCGGCTGGTCATACTTGGCAGCATGGTGCTGAGGTGTATCAGTGGCGACAGCGACGTGCACAGCTATTTGCGCACAGGGAGGAGGTGACGTTGGGCGTTGATACGTCTCCAACGTATCTATACTTTTTGATTGCTCCATGCTACTTTATCTACTGTTTTGGACTATATTGGGCTTTATTTTTCCGCTTTTATATTACTTTTGGGACTAACCTATTAACCGGAGGCCTAGCTCAAAATTGCTGTTTTTTGCCTTTTTCAGTATTTCGAAGAAACAGAATATCAAACGGATTCCAAACGGAATGAAACCTTTCGGGATCGTGATTTTCCAACCGAACATGATCCAGGAGACTTGGACCCTACTCCAAGAAGCTTCCGAAGAGGTCACAAGGGTGGAGGGCGCCCCCCTGGGCGCGCCCACCCTACCTCATGGGCCCCTCGGAGCTCCACCGACGTACTCCTTCCTCCTATATATACCTACCTATCCCCGAACGATCAGAACAGGAGCCAAAAACCTAATTCCACCGCCGCAACCTTCTGTATCCACGAGATCCCATCTTGGGGCATGTTCCGGAGCTCTACCGGAGGGGGCATCCACCACGGAGGGCTTCTACATCATCACCATAGGCCCTCCGATGAAGTGTGAGTAGTTTACTTCAGACCTTCGGGTCCATAGCTAGTAGCTAGATGGCTTCTTCTCTCTTTTTGGATCTCAATACAAGGTTCTCCCCCTCTCTCGTGGAGATCTATTCGATGTAATCTTCTTTTTGCAGTGTGTTTGTTGAGACCGACAAATTGTGGGTTTATGATCCAGTATTATCTATGGAAAATATTTGATTCTTCTCTGAATTCTTTTATGTATGATTGAGTTATCTTTGCAAGTCTCTTCGAATTATCTTTTTGGTTTGGCCAACTAGATTGGTAGTTCTTGCAATGGGAGAAGTGTTTAGCTTTGGGTTCAATCTTGTGGTATCCTTACTCAGTGATAAAAAGAGTTGCAAGGCACGCATTGTATTGTTGCCATCGAGGATAACAAGATGGGGTTTTATCATATTGGATGAATTTATCCCTCTACATCATGTCATCTTGCTTACGGCGTTACTCTGTTTTCACTTAGTACTCTAGATGCATGTTGGATAGCGGTCGATGAGTGGAGTAATAGTAGTAGATGCAGAATCGTTTCGATCTACTTGTTTTGGACGTGATGCCTATATACATGATCATTGCCTAGATATACTCATAACTATGCTCAATTCTGTCAATTGCTCAACAGTAATTTGTTCACCCACCGTAGAATACTTATGCTCTTGAGAGAAGCCACTAGTGAAACCTATGGCCCCCGGGTCTATTCTCATCATATCAATCTATATCACTTTATTTACTTGCTTTGTTTTTACTTTGCCTTTATTTTTACTTTGCATCTATCTATCGAAAATACCAAAAATATTATCTCTATCAGATCTCACTCTCGTAAGTGACCGTGAAGGGATTGACAACCCCTAAGCATTGGTTGCGAGTTGCTATCGTTTTGTGTAGGTACGAGGGACTTCTGCGTGGTCTCCTACTGGATTGATACCTTGGTTCTCAAAAACTGAGGGAAATACTTATGCTACTTTACTGCATCATCCTCTCCTCTTCGGGGAAATCCAATGCAGTGCTCAAGAGGTAGCAAGAAGAATTTCTGGCGCCGTTGCCGGGGAGGCTCACGCAAGCAAGTCAACCATACCAAGTACCCATCGCAATCCCTATCTCTCGCATTACATTATTTGCATTTGCCTCTTGTTTTCCTCTCCCCCACTTCACCCTTGCCGTTTTATTCGCCCTCTCTTTCCCAAGCTCCTCCTCCTTTCCCTTTTTTGTTTTCTTCCTTCCGCCTTACTTCTTTTGTCGCTATGTCTGAAATTGGGGAGATTATCGTCGATATGGACAATAATGAGAACACAAAAAATCTCGAGGCTCCGGCCGATGAACCTCCTATCTTGCATACCAAAAAGTTTCGAATCGGTAGTGGTAACATCATTGGCAAAGGCGTTATTCAAGATTTCTTTACTTGTGTCGGTGCTTTACCTTCCATGGGCTGTTCTATTCTTCATAGAACTAGTAGCCTTGCGGATGCTATAGCTATGCTTGTGGTTGAACTTGAAAGACAATTTATGCATATGCACCCTTGCATACAGAGAATTTTCTTGGAATTCTCTAATATTGAGCACTCTTCTATTAAGCGCGTCGTTACTATCTTTTTGGCTCATGAATTTAGATTTATCATAAGAGAAGCCAAAGAAATCTTTTCACACTATAGGGTGGACGCCGGTCGTCCACCCATAGAAGCAATCCTCTATGATCAAGAGGAAATTAGACGTTTTCAATCTTAGGACTATGTTGCTTTCAATGAAAACCTTAGAAAAAAGGTCCCTATCAATGTCTTAGTTGATTGCATTAATGAGCTTAATAATGATTTTGCCCTTAGAAATAATGAGCTAGGATACTCTCTCGAGTATAAGCTCACCAGATTTTGCCAAAAGAATGCTTTCAGTGATGAAATAGTTGTGCACTATGGAGGGCCAAGGGAGGAACCCGTTCCTCCCGTGATTGATCTTGGGGATTTTTGTCCCACTAAATTTAGCCCTTTTGATTATTTTTGCTTGCCTCAAAGGAAACTTGCCGATGAACGTAGAGAATACGAGATGATCTTCCAAGATCTATCTTATTATTACAGCACTACCTAGATCTATCCTAGCTTTTATGCCTAGCTAGGTGTGTTAAACGATAGCGCTTGTTGGGAGGCAACCCAATTTTATTTTGTGTTTTTTGTTTTTGCTTCTGTTTAGGAATAAATAATCCATCTACCTTATGTTTGGATGTGGTTTTATGTTTTAATTAGCGTTTGTGCCAAGTAGGACCTATAGGATAACCTACGATGATAGTTGATTTGATTCTGCTGAAAAACAGAAACTTTGTGCGCACGAATTTAGTTACGATAAATCACAGGAATGTGCTTTTGCGTTGATTCTTTTTGCTGCTGAGCAACAAACAAATTTTCCAGGGCTTCCTATTTTGGTAGAACTTTTAGAGTTCCAGAAGTTTGCGTTAGTTACAGATTGCTACAGACTGTTCTGTTTTTGACAAATTCTGTTTTTCGTGTGTTGTTTGCTTATTTCAATGCATCTATGGCTAGTAATTCAGTCTATGAACCATAAGGAAGTTGGAATACAGTAGGTTTAACACCAATATAAATAAATAATGAGTTCATTACAGTAACTTGAAGTAGTCTTTTGTTTTCTTTCTCTAACGGAACTCACGAGATTTCTGTTGAGTTTTGTGTTGTGAAGTTTTCAAGTTTTGGGTCAATTCTTTTGATGGATTATGGAACAAGGAGTGGCAAGAGCCTAAGCTTGGGGATGCCCATGGAACCCCCAAGATAATCCAAGGACACCAAAAAGTCAAAGCTTGAGGATGCCCCGGAAGGCATCCCCTCTTTTGTCCACTTCCATCGGTAATTTACTTGGAGCTATATTTTTATTCACCAACATGATATTGAAGGAAATATGCCCTAGAGGCAATAATAAAGTTATTATTTATTTCCTTATATCATGATAAATGTTTATTATTCATGCTAGAATTGTATTAACCGGAAACATAATACATGTGTGAATATATAGACAAACAGAGTGTCACTAGTATGCCTCTACTTGACTAGCTTGTTAATAAAAGATGGTTATGTTTCCTAACCATGGACAAAGAGTTGTTATTTGATTAACGGGATCACATCATTAGTTGAGTGATCTGATTGACATGACCCATTCCGTTAGCTTAGCACCCGATCGTTTAGTATGTTGCTATTGCTTTCTTCATGACTTATACATGTTCCTATGACTATGAGATTATGCAACTCCCGTTTACCGGAGGAATACTTTGTGTGCTACCAAACGTCACAACGTAACTGGGTGATTATAAAGGTGCTCTACAGGTGTCTCCAAAGGTACTTGTTGGGTTGGCGTATTTCGAGATTAGGATTTGTCACTCCGAATGTCGGAGAGGTATCTCTGGGGCCTCTCGGTAATGCACATCACTTAAGCCTTGCAAGCATTGCAACTAATGAGTTAGTTGTGAGATGATGTATTACGGAACGAGTAAAGAGACTTGCCGGTAACGAGATTGAACTAGGTATTGGATACCGACGATCGAATCTCGGGCAAGTAACATACCGATGACAAAGGGAACAACGTATATTGTTATGCGGTCTGACCGATAAAGATGTTCGTAGAATATGTAGGAACCAATATGGGCATCCAGGTCCCACTATTGGTTATTGACCGGAGACGTGTCTCGGTCATGTCTACATTGTTCTCGAACCGTAGGGTCCGCACGCTTAAAGTTACGATGACAGTTTCTTTATGAGTTTATGTATTTTGATGTACCGAAGGTTGTTCGGAGTTCCGGATGTGATCACGGACATGACGAGGAGTCTCGAAATGGTCGAGACATAAAGATCGATATATTGTAAGCCTATATTTGGACATCGGAATCGTTCCGGGTGAAATCGGCATTTTACCGGAGTACCGGGGGGTTACCGGAACCCCCCGGGGGGTTATTGGGCCTACATGGGCCTTGAGGGAGAAGAGAGAAGGAGGCAGGAGGTGGCCGCGCGCCCCTCCCCTTCCTAGTCCGAATAGGACAAGGGAAGGGGGGCGGCGCCCCCCCTTTCCTTCCCCTCTTCCTCCTCTTTCCCCCTTCTCCTTCTCCAACTAGGAAAGAAAGGGAGTCCTACTCCCGGTGGGAGTAGGACTCCCCCCTGGCGCGCCCCTCCTTGGCCGGCCGCCCCCTCCCCTTGGCTCCTTTATATACGGGGGCAGGGGGGCACCCTAGGAGACACAAAGTTGATCTTCGTGATCGTTCCTTAGCCGTGTGCGGTGCCCCCCTCCACGATATTAGACCTCGGTCATATTGTACCGGTGCTTAGGCGAAGCCCTGCGACGGTTGAACATCAAGATCGTCACCATGCCATCGTACTGACGGAACTCCTCCCCGAAGCTTTGCTGGATCGGAGCCCGGGGTGCGTCATCGAGCTGTACGTGTGTCAAGAACTCGGAGGTGCCGGAGTAACGGTGCTTGGATCGGTTGGACCGGGAAGACATACGACTACTTCCTCTATGTTGCGTCAATGCTTCCGCTTCGGTCTACGAGGGTACGTAGACAACACACTCCCCTCTCGTTGCTATGCATCACCATGATCTTGCGTGTGCGTAGGAAAAGTTTTGAAATTACTACGTTCCCCAACAGTTGCATCCGAGCCTAGGTTTTATGGTTTGATGTTATATGCACGAGTAGAACACAAGTGAGTTGTGGGCGATATAAGTCATACTGCTTACCAGCATGTCATACTTTGGTTCAGCGGTATTGTTGGATGAAGCGGCCCGGACCGACATTACGCGTACGCTTACGCAAGACTGGTTCTACCGCCGTGCTTTGCACACAGGTGGCTGGCGGGTGTCAGTTTCTCCAACAATAGTTGAACCGAGTGTGGCCACGCCCGGTCCTTGCGAAGGTTAAAACAGCACCAACTTGACAATCTATCGTTGTGGTTTTGATGCGTAGGTGAGATTGGTTCTTGCTTAAGCCCGTAGCAGCCACGTAAAACTTGCAACAACAAAGTAGAGGACGTCTAACTTGTTTTTGCAGGGCATGTTGTGATGTGATATGGTCAAGACATGATGCTAAATTTTATTGTATGAGATGATCATGTTTTGTAACCGAGTTATCCGCAACTAGCAGGAGCCATATGGTTGTCGCTTTATTGTATGCAATGCTATCGCCCTGTAATGCTTTACTTTATCACTAAGCGGTAGCGATAGTCGTAGAAGCATAAGATTGGCGAGACGACAACGATGCTACGATGGAGATCAAGGTGTTGCGCCGGTGATGATGGTGATCATGACGGTGCTTCGGAGATGGAGATCACAAGCACAAGATGATGATGGCCATATCATATCACTTATATTGATTGCATGTGATGTTTATCTTTTATGCATCTTATCTTGCTTTGATTGACGGTAGCATTTTAAGATGATCTCTCACTAATTATCAAGAAGTGTTCTCCCTGAGTATGCACCGTTGCCAAAGTTCGTCGTGCCCAGACACCACGTGATGATCGGGTGTGATAAGCTCTACGTCCATCTACAACAGGTGCAAGCCAGTTTTGCACACGCAGAATACTCGGGTTAAACTTGACGAGCCTAGCATATGCAGATATGGCCTCGGAACACGGAGACCGAAATGTCGAGCGTGAATCATATAGTAGATATGATCAACATGAGATGTTCACCATTGAAAACTAATCCATTTCACGTGATGATCGGTTATGGTTTAGTTGAATTTGGATCACGTGATCACTTAGAGGATTAGAGGGATGTCTATCTAAGTGGGAGTTCTTAAGTAATATGATTAATTGAACTTAAATTTATCATGAACTTAGTACCTGATAGTATCTTGCTTGTCTATGTTGATTGTAGATAGATGGCCCGTGCTGTTGTTCCATTGAATTTTAATGCGTTCCTTGAGAAAGCAAAGTTGAAAGATGATGGTAGCAACTATGCGGACTGGGTCCGTAACTTGAGGATTATCCTCATTGCTGCACAGAAAAGTTACGTCCTGGAAGCACCGCTGGGTGCCAGGCCTGCTGCTGATGCAACTGACGACGTTAAGAACGTCTGGCAGAGCAAAGCTGATGACTACTCGATAGTTCAATGTGCCATGCTTTACGGCTTAGAACCGGGACTTCAACGACGTTTTGAACGTCATGGAGCATATGAGATGTTCCAGGAGTTGAAGTTAATATTCCATAAGAATGCCCGGATTGAGAGATATGAAGTCTCCAATAAGTTCTATAGCTGCAAGATGGAGGAGAATAGTTCTGTCAGTGAGCATATACTCAAGATGTCTGGGTATTGTAATCACTTGATTCAACTGGGAGTTACTCTTCCGGATGATAGCGTCATTGACAGAATTCTCCAATCACTTCCACCAAGCTACAAGAGCTTCGTGATGAACTATAATATGCAAGGGATGGATAAGACAATTCCCGAGCTCTTCGCAATGCTAAAGGCTGCGGAGGTAGAAATCAAGAAGGAGCATCAAGTGTTGATGGTCAACAAGACCACTAGTTTCAAGAAAAAGGACAAAGAGAAGAAGAAGGGGAACTTCAAGAAGAACAGCAAGCAAGTTGCTGCTCAAGAGAAGAAACCCAAGTCTGGACCTAAGCCTGAAATTGAGTGCTTCTACTTCAAGCAGACTGGTCACTGGAAGCGGAACTGCCCCAAGTATTTGGCGGATAAGAAGGATGGCAAGGTGAACAAAGGTATATGTGATATACATGTTATTGATGTGTACCTTACTAGAGCTCGCAGTAGCACCTGGGTATTTGATACTGGTTCTGTTGCTAATATTTGCAACTCGAAACAGGGACTACGGATTAAGCGAACACTAGCAAAGGACGAGGTGACGATGCGCGTGGGAAATGGTTCCAAAGTCGATGTGATCGCGGTCGGCACGCTACCTCTACATCTACCTTCGGGATTAGTATTAGACCTAAATAATTGTTATTTGGTGCCAGCGTTGAGCATGAACATTATATCTGGATCTTGTTTGATGCGAGACGGTTATTCATTTAAAACAGAGAATAATGGTTGTTCTATTTATATGAGTAATATCTTTTATGGTCATGCACCCTTGAAGAGTGGTCTATTTTTGATGAATCTCGATAGTAGTGATACACATATTCATAATGTTGAAGCCAAAAGATGCAGAGTTGATAATGATAGTGCAACTTATTTGTGGCACTGTCGTTTAGGTCATATCGGTGTAAAGCGCATGAAGAAACTCCATACTGATGGACTTTTGGAACCACTTGATTATGAATCACTTGGTACTTGCGAACCGTGCCTCATGGGCAAGATGACTAAAACGCCGTTCTCCGGTACTATGGAGAGAGCAACAGATTTGTTGGAAATCATACATACAGATGTATGTGGTCCGATGAATGTTGAGGCTCGTGGCGGATATCGTTATTTTCTCACCTTCACAGATGATTTAAGCAGATATGGGTATATCTACTTAATGAAGCATAAGTTTGAAACGTTTGAAAAGTTCAAAGAATTTCAGAGTGAAGTTGAAAATCATCGTAATAAGAAAATAAAGTTTCTACGATCTGATCGTGGAGGAGAATATTTGAGTTACAAGTTTGGTCTACACTTGAAACAATGCGGAATAGTTTCGCAACTCACGCCACCCGGAACACCACAGCGTAATGGTGTGTCCGAACGTCATAATCGTACTTTACTTGATATGGTGCGATCTATGATGTCTCTTACAGATTTACCGCTATCGTTTTGGGGTTATGCTTTAGAGACGGCCACATTCACATTAAATAGGGCACCATCAAAATCCATTGAGACGACACCTTATGAACTATGGTTTGGCAAGAAACCAAAGTTGTCATTTCTTAAAGTTTGGGGCTGTGATGCTTATGTGAAAAAGCTTCAACCTGATAAGCTCGAACCCTAATCGGAGAAATGTGTCTTCATAGGATACCCAAAAGAGACAGTTGGGTACACATTCTATCACAGATCTGAAGGCAAGACATTCGTTGCTAAGAATGGATCCTTTCTAGAGAAGGAGTTTCTCTCAAAAAAAGTGAGTGGGAGGAAAGTAGAACTTGATGAGGTAACTGTACCTGCTCCCTTGTTGGAAAATAGTACATCACAGGAACCGGTTTCTGTGACGTCAAAACCAACTAGTGAGGAAGTTGATGATGATGATCATAGAACTTCAGATCAAGTTACTACAGAACCTCATAGGTCAAACAGAGTAAGATCCGCACCTGAGTGGTACGGTAATCCTATTCTGGAAGTCATGCTACTAGATCATGATGAACCTACGAACTATGAAGAAGCGATGGTGAGCCCAGATTCCGCAAAATGGCTTGAAGCCATGAAATCTGAGATGGGATCCATGTATGAGAACAAAGTATGGACTTTGGTTGACTTGCCCGATGGTCGGCAAGCAATTGAGAATAAATGGATCTTCAAGAAGAAGACTGACATTGACGGTAATGTTACTGTCTATAAAGCTCGACTTGTTGCAAAAGGTTTTCGACAAGTTCAAGGGATTGACTACGATGAGACCTTCTCACCAGTAGCGATGCTTAAGTCTGTCCGAATCATGTTAGCAATTGCCGCATTTTATGATTATGAAATTTGGCAAATGGATGTAAAAACTGCATTCCTGAATGGGTTTCTAGAGGAAGAGTTGTATATGATGCAACCAGAAGGTTTTATCGATCCAAAGGGAGCTAACAAAGTGTGCAAGCTCCAGCGATCCATTTATGGACTTGTGCAAGCCTCTCGGAGTTGGAATAAATGCTTTGATAGTGTGATCAAAGCATTTGGGTTTATACAGACTTTTGGAGAAGCCTGTATTTACAAGAAAGTGAGTGGGAGCTCTGTAGCATTTCTAATATTATATGTGGATGACATATTATTGATTGGAAATGATATAGAATTTCTGGATAGCATAAAGGGATACTTGAATAAAAGTTTTTCAATGAAAGACCTCGGTGAAGCTGCTTACATATTGGGCATTAAGATCTATAGAGATAGATCAAGACGCTTAATTGGACTTTCACAAAGCACATACCTTGACAAAGTTTTGAAGAAGTTCAAAATGGATCAAGCAAAGAAAGGGTTCTTGCCTGTATTGCAAGGTGTGAAGTTGAGTAAGACTCAATGCCCGACCACTGTAGAAGATAGAGAGAAAATGAAAGATGTTCCCTATGCTTCAGCCATAGGCTCTATCATGTATGCAATGCTGTGTACCAGACCTGATGTGTGCCTTGCTATAAGTTTAGCAGGGAGGTACCAAAGTAATCCAGGAGTGGATCACTGGACAGCGGTCAAGAACATCCTGAAGTACCAGAAAAGGACTAAGGATATGTTTCTCGTATATGGAGGCATTGACACTGATCCAGACGATTCTAAATCGCAAACCGGATACGTGTTTACATTAAACGGTGGAGCTGTCAGTTGGTGCAGTTCTAAACAAAGCGTCGTGGCGGGATCTACGTGTGAAGCGGAATACATAGCTGCTTCGGAAGCAGCCAATGAAGGAGTTCATATCCGATCTAGGTGTCATACCTAGTGCATCGGGTCCAATGAAAATCTTTTGTGACAATACTGGAGCGATTGCCTTAGCGAAGGAATCCAGATTTCACAAGAGAACCAAGCACATCAAGAGACGGTTCAATTCCGTCCGGGATCTAGTCCAGGTGGGATACATAGAGATTTGCAAGATACATACGGATCTGAATGTTGCAGACCCGTTGACTAAGCCTCTTCCACGAGCAAAACATGATCAGCACCAAGACTCCATGGGTGTTAGAATCATTACTGTGTAATCTAGATTATTGACTCTAGTGCAAGTGGGAGACTGAAGGAAATATGGCCTAGAGGCAATAATAAAGTTATTATTTATTTCCTTATATCATGATAAATGTTTATTATTCATGCTAGAATTGTATTAACCGGAAACATAATACATGTGTGAATATATAGACAAACAGAGTGTCACTAGTATGCCTCTACTTGACTAGCTTGTTAATCAAAGATGGTTATGTTTCCTAACCATGGACAAAGAGTTGTTATTTGATTAATGGGATCACATCATTAGTTGAATGATCTGATTGACATGACCCATTCCGTTAGCTTAGCACCTGATCGTTTAGTATGTTGCTATTGCTTTCTTCATGACTTATACATGTTCCTATGACTATGAGATTATGCAACTCCCGTTTACCGGAGGAACACTTTGTGTGCCGTCACAACATAACTGGGTGATTATAAAAGTGCTCTACAGGTGTCTCCAAAGGTACTTGTTGGGTTGGCGTATTTCGAGATTAGGATTTGTCACTCCGAATGTCGGAGAGGTATCTCTGGGCCCTCTCGGTAATGCACATCACTTAAGCCTTGCAAGCATTGCAACTAATGAGTTACTTGTGAGATGATGTATTACGGAACGAGTAAAGAGACTTGCCGGTAACGAGATTGAACTAGGTATTGGACACCGATGATCGAATCTCGGGCAAGTAACATACCGATGACAAAGGGAACAACGTATATTGTTATGCGGTCTGACCGATAAAGATCTTTGTAGAATATGTAGGAACCAATATGGGCATCCAGGTCCCGCTATTGGTTATTGACCGAAGACGTGTCTCGGTCATGTCTACATTGTTCTCGAACCGTAGGGTCCGCACGCTTAAAGTTACGATGATAGTTTCTTTATGAGTTTATGTATTTTGATGTACCGAAGGTTGTTCAGAGTTTCAGATGTGATCACGGACATGACGAGGAGTCTCGAAATGGTCGAGACATAAAGATCGATATATTGGAAGCCTATATTTGGACATCGGAATCGTTCCGGGTGAAATCGGCATTTTACCGGAGTACCGGGGGGTTACCGGAACCCCCCGGGGGGTTATTGGGCCTACACGGGCCTTGAGGGAGAAGAGAGAAGGAGGCAGGAGGTGGCCGCGCGCCCCTCCCCTTCCTAGTCCGAATAGGACAAGGGAAGGGGGGCGGCGCCCCCCCTTTCCTTCCCCTCTTCCTCCTCTTTCCCCCTTCTCCTTCTCCAACTAGGAAAGAAAGGGAGTCCTACTCCCGGTGGGAGTAGGACTCCCCCCTGGCGCGCCCCTCCTTGGCCGGCCGCCCCCTCCCCTTGGCTCCTTTATATACGGGGGCAGGGGGCACCCTAGGAGACACAAAGTTGATCTTCGTGATCGTTCCTTAGCCGTGTGCGGTGCCCCCCTCCATGATATTACACCTCGGTCATATTGTAGTGGTGCTTAGGCGAAGCCCTGCGACGGTTGAACATCAAGATCGTCACCACGCCGTCGTGCTGACGGAACTCCTCCCCGAAGCTTTGCTGGATCGGAGCCCGGGGTGCGTCATCGAGCTGTACGTGTGTCAAGAACTCAGAGGTGCCGGAGTAACGGTGCTTGGATCGGTTGGACCGGGAATACGTACGACTACTTCCTCTATGTTGTGTCAACACTTCCGCTTCGGTCTACGAGGGTACGTAGACAACACTCTCCCCTCTCGTTGCTATGCATCACCATGATCTTGCGTGTGCATAGGAATTTTTTTGAAATTACTACGTTCCCCAACAGATATGTGTTTTGCTTGGAACGTCTTGTACTATTTGTGTCTTTGCTTGTTAGTCTACCACAATCATCCTTACTGTACACATCTTTTGAGAGAGCCATACATGAATTGGAATTTGTTAGAATACTCTATGTGCTTCACTTATATCTTTTGAGCTTGATAGTTTTGCTCATAGTGCTTCACTTATATCTTTTGAGCGTGATGTTTTTGCTCTAGTGCTTCACTTATATATTTTAGAGCACGGTGGTGGATTTGTTTTAAAGAAACTATTGATCTCTCATGCTTCACTTAGATTATTTTGGGATTCATTGATAGCATGGTAATTTGCTTAATGTTAATATACTTAGTGTTCAAGACATGTGAAACTTTCTTTTGAGTAAATTGAATTCTAAAGATAAGTTTGGTGCTTGATAATTGTTTTGAGATATGGAAGTAATAATATCAAAGTCGTGCTAGTTGATAATTGTGAATTTGAGAAATACTTGTGTTGAATTTGCAAGTCACGTAGCATGCACGTATGGGTAAAGTTGTGTAACAAATTTGAAATATGAAGTGTACCTGGCTTGCGCATCCTTATGAGTGGCGGTTGGGGACGAGCGATGGTCTTTTCCTACCAACCTATCCCCCTAGGAGCATGCGCGTAGTACTTGAATTTTTTGATGGCTTCTAAAGTTTTTGCAATAAGTATATGAGTTCTTTTGACTAATGTTGAGTTCATGGATTATACGCACTCTCACCTTTCCACCTTTGCTAGCCTCTCTAATACCGCGCACTTTTAGCCGGTATCATACACCCACCATATACCTTCCTCAAAACAGTCACCATACCTACCTATCATGGCATTTCCATAGCCATTCCGAGATATATTGCCATGCAACTTCCCTCATCATCATCATGACATACATTACTTTTGTCATATTGCCATTGCATGATCATGTAGTTGACATCGTATTTGTGGCAAAGCCACCATGCATTATTTTCCATACGTGTCACTCTTGATTCATTGCACCATCCCGGTATACCGCCGGAGGCATTCATATAGAGTCATCCTTTGTTCTAAATATCGAGTTGTAATTGTTGAGTTGTAAGAAAAATAAAAGTGTGATGATCATCATTATTAGAGCACTGTCCCAAGTGAGGAAAGGATGATGGAGACTATGATTCCCCCATAAGTCGGGATGAGACTCCGGACGAAAATAAAAAAAAGGCCATAAAAAAAGAAAGGCCCAAACAAAAAAAAAGAGAAAAAAAGAGAGAAGGGATAATGCTACTATCCTTTTACCACACTTGTGCTTCAAAGTAGCACTTTGTTCTTCATGTAGTGAGTCTCATATATTGTGCTTCAAAGTAGCACCAAGATCTTCGTGATAGTGAGTCTCATAAGTTGTCTTTTTTATACTAGTGGGAATTTTTCATTATAGAACTTGGCTTGTATATTCCAATGATGGGCTTCCTCAAAATGCCCTAGGTCTTCGTGAGCAAGCGAGTTGGATGCACACCCACTAGTTTTCTTTTGTTGAGCATTCATAGCTCTAGTGCATCCGTTGCATGGCAATCCCTACTCACTCACATCGATATCTATTGATGGGCATCTCCATAGCCCGTTGATACGCCTAGTTGATGTGAGACTTCTTCCTTTTTTGTCTTCTCCACACAACCCACATCATCATATTCTATTTCACCCACAGTGCTATATCCATGGCTCGTGCTCATGTATTGCGTGAAAGTTGAAAAAGTTTGAGATTATTTAAGTATGAAACAATTGCTTGGCTTATCATCGGGGGTATAGAAGTTGGGAACATCTTTGTGTGACGAAAATGAAGCATAGCCTAACCATATGATTTTTTAGGGATGAACTTTCTTTGGCCATGTTATTTTGAGAAGACATGATTGCTTTGATTAGTATGCTTGAAGTATTATTATTTTTGTGTCAATATGAACTTTTGTCTTGAATCTTTTGGATCTGAATATTCCTATCACAATTAAGAAGATTTACATCGAAATTATGCCAATGTATCACTCCGCATCAAAAATTCTTTTTTATCATTTACCTTGGTTCTCAAAAACTAAGGAAAATACTTACGCTACTTTACTGCATCATCCTCTCCTCTTCGGGGAAATCCAACGCAGTGCTCAAGAGGTAGCAGGCGTCGTGGTGGCGTCAACAATAGCTAGACCGACCAAGGTTGATGCATCAGTATAGTTCTGAAGATGGAGCAGTGGCAGTTGGCGGCGGCGGCCTTTGAGAGCACGCCGGACTTGCGAGATCCATGCCCGGCAGGCGTCCTGGATGGGTCCTCAGGTCTTAAATGTTAGTTTTGGCTGTGATGTCTGTTTGGTATTAGGCCCAGGCTATCTGCGCCCCTTCATCAACTGGATAGGTGTAGCGACAGTTTGTTGCTTAGACGGCGGCTTTAGTCTTACTGTGGTATTACTTTGTAAGGTCTTATGAGAATAATTAATAAAGTGGTCGTATGCATCTCCCAGATGCAGAGGCCGGGGGTCATCCTCCTTTTCTAAAAAAACAAGACAAGTGTGTACAACCCCTAAAAAATTCAAAATACCCATGGAGAGGTAAAAAGAGAAATACAGATGTGTATAGTGTCAATTCAGCTTTTATCTTCTTTTGACACTATTCATGATGGATTTGTCTTTTTTGTTTCTAAATATGTATTTCGTGTTTGAATCTGAACTTTTTAGGGGTTGCAAACATAAGTGTATTCAGGTTTTTTTTTTTTAAATGAAAATTTTAAATTTGAATTAGTAAATATGTGTTTGGTTCCACATGATACTTTCCCCAGTAAGTAGGAAGCACACCACAGCCTCTCGAGTCAAGCATGCTGACTCCACCAGCACAGAAGTAATAGCTTTGATCTTTGAACCTCTGTCCACCCAATCAGCCAATCCTGATCGCCCATGCCTCTCTAGTTAATCTGTTGTCTTTTTTTGTTATCGTGCCCCCTCATTTTGTCCCGATCAAGAGCACGTACAAACAATTTAACCAATTTATCTGTTGCGGACCTGCCTTTCTTATCACAAGTATGTGAATACATGATATAAAGAGGAACACAAAATTAGGGGTAGGCAGCAGCAGCAACAAGGACGAGGGAGCTGGTGGCCGTGTGTGTGTGTGTGTGTGTGTGTGTGTGTGTGAAATCTTCATGAATTTGAAAATATGCTCATAAACTTAAAAAATCATCATAAATTTGAAAAAGTTTCACAATTTCAAAAAATATTTGTGAATTTCAGAAAATGTCTATGAATTTAAAAATGTTCATATTTTTTAATAAATGTTTGCAAATTCAAAAAAGTGTTCGTGAATAGAATTTTATTTCAGGAATTCAAAAAATATTAACAAGTTTGAAAAAACTTCACAAAACCCCAAAAGAATCGCAAGTTTTAAAAAATGTCCATGAAATAATGGGAAAATAGAGATAGCATATAAAAAATAAAACCGGTTCTTGGGCTAATGGCCAGCCAGCCTTGCCCCATGTGGCTGCCCACTGTAACGTCGGACATGTATGCGGCTCATGACATTATATGCACGGTTGCTTTTGACCCGCGCTCTATCAACAACATCAAAATCGCTTTGATTTAACTCAGATTTTTTATAAAAGATACTTTTATTGACTCAAAATAAAGCATCAAGGAATAGAAATACAATGAGCATACACTCGGCATCTGTATAATTAGGATACACACGTTAAAATCAACATACTTAATTAGATGACATGTGTCATCCAGATGTGGAATAGAGTGAATGGGTGGCAAATAGATGTTGTTTTAAGACAAAAGCATTAATTATAGGACCAGGGAACAATAAATGGAGTAGATGATAGAGTGTCGAGAATTAATTGCCTACCGGATTTGCGTTTGTATATAAACACAACCAAGAGGTGGAACTCAAGAACGGAGTTTAAACACAGAAGAAACTGTAACTTTTCAAGGCTAACTCATCAATTTCATGAACAAGTTTAAAAATGCTCATGAATTTAAGAAAAAAATTATGAATTCAAAAATGTTCATAGATTTCACAAAATATTTGCAATTTGAAAAAAATCATGAATAGAAAAATATCTTCAGGAATTCAAAAAAGTTAACAAGTATGAAAAATCTTCACAAATTTCCAGAAACAATTGCAAGTTTTAAAAAAATGTTCATGAAATTAAAAATAGAAAAAAGAACAGAAGCAAAACAAAGTAACACATAAAAGTAAAAACTGGTTCAGGGAAGGTTCTAGAAATTTAAAAACACATTAAATAGTAGATGCCTTATCTTCTCTTTTAGTAATGACTAGCACACATGCCCGTGCGTTGCAACGGGAGGATAAAATTACATGCCTCTAGCTTAATATAAGAATGGATCAAGATCCCCACATGTCTGTATTCTCTAGTTCAACATAGCACCCTAAAATTAGAGCCAAACCAATATATTCTTTTTTTATTGGCTCGTGCCTATATTTTTTTTCAATTATTATTAACCGACATATTCTCTTTTATTGGCGACTGGAAGCTACCACTGTCAATAATTTATGGTGTCCCTTATTCTAAACAAGCCGACTTAGCTTGATGCGCCGGATGCGGAGCAGGCCCAGTATGGGAGTGATCGAACTCACGACCTCAAAGACCCAACCACATGTTGCTAGCCACTCAAACAAATGCGTTCGCAATTGATGTACACACAATGTTCTGTGCACGACATCCAGCCGATAATTGCTCTGCACCATCAGATGCTTTAGGAACAAAAGTACAAATGGCTGGATGGAAAAGTCGTGTGCATGTCGTCTAAAAATTGTCGGCTGTATAGCAGTGCTCTTCTGGTTAGCGTTAATATTAAAGAATCTAATGCAACGTCAGATTCAAAACTTTTTTTTGAACTTTACAAAAACTAATAACAATGAAATGCCAAATATACTTGGCAACGTGAACAATTTTCCAAATTACATTTTAAAAAAAATCCATACATTTTCAAAAAAGACGAACAAAAAATTTGAACGGAACATTTGTTGAAATTCACAAACATTTCTTAAAAGCATGAACGTTTTATAAAAATATGATTTTTTAAGTTGTGAATAATTTAGAAAATTAGACATATGGAAGAAATTTAGAAAATGTGTCTTCTAATGCAAAAATTATTTCAATTTTTGAACATATCACTAAAATAAGAATATTTTTCAAATTTGTAACATTTTTAAATCTTGCACAAATTTGGACCCAAACATTTTCCAAAAATGGGAATAATTTTTAAAACTCTGAAGAAAATCGGAATGATAAAAATTTAAAATTACAAACATTTTTTAAATAGGAACGGAATTTTGGAATTGATAATAGGAACTACCAAATATACTTGAAAACCTGAACAATTTTCCAAATTTTGAACAGTTTTTTTGAAAATGACATACTTTTTTGGACAAAGCAAGAACAAAAAATTTGAACAGAACATTTCCTGAAATTTGCATACATTTCTTAAATACCTGAACATTCTTATAAAAATATGAATATTTTTATGTTGTGAACATTTTTTGTAAATGGGAACATCTGTTAAACATGCAGAAGAATTTTAGAAATTTTTTTTCTTTAATGCAAACATTATTTTCGATTTTGAACCCTATATCTAAATTTTTTTTCGTATTACGAACATTTTTTAAAATATATTATTTTAAATCTTGAATTTTTGTGAAAAATACGAACATTTTATTAAAAATGGGAATATTTTTAAATTTTAAACATATTTTTGCGCGACCCAAAAATCAAAACAGTTTTTAAAATAGGAACACATTTTGTTAATTTGTAACTTTTTACGAAATTGTGAATAAAAATTGAAACTGCAAACATTTTTTAAAAATTGTGGAATTTCAGAAATTTTCTAAAAATATATTTGCAATGGCCAAGGTAAAAAGAAACAGGAAATGAAAAGAGAAAGAAACAGAAAAAGAAAATTTGAAACGAAACACAAACAAAAATGGGCCGCCGTGTCTTTGTCACCCTGTGCGTAGCTGAAACTATATGCTGCGTTGAGCGAAAAATAGGACTCTTTTATTGCTGCGTGTGCAGGAAAAAATGGCTGACTTTACTGGACCATAGGGCGCGCGGCCCACGTACTAAATTCTTCACAAATCGTTTTTCCTTTGCTAACAAATGGAGTACGAAAGTTTAGTACCACCTCGAATTGCTAACAGATGGAGTAGGAAAGTTTAGTACCACCTCGAATAAAAACAAAAAATCTTTTAGCGGTGAACGGATGAAAAAAATTAGAGAAACGCACCTTATTTTATTAGTAGGTATAGATATAGATATAGATATAGATTGATATAGATAGATATAGATATAGATATAGATATAGACTTGGGCTTCTTTGGCCAACGGTTTATGTCCTTGGTTCATGACATTGTCTCCACTATGCACGGCTCCGTTTGACCCGGGCTCCATCAACAACATCAAAAACACTTTGATTTAACTTAGATTTTTAATAAATGATACTCCCTCCTTCCTATAATATAAGAGTGTTTTTGACACTACACTAGTGTGTCATCCAGATATGAAATCTAACTAATGGCTAAAAACACAAACCCCTTTATAGATGAATGGGTAGTAAATAGATGCCCTTTTAATGCACATGCATTAATTAGTAGACCATAAATGGAGTAGATGATAGAGTGCCAAGAATTAACTGCCTACCAGATTTGCATTTTGTATATAAACACAAGCAAGCTAGGAGGCATGGCAACCCCGCATCAGAACTCAAGAATAAGGTCTAATAAACATACAAGAAGTTGTAACCTTCCAAGGCTACCTCATCTACTCTATGGCGCTTCTCAAGGATCCCAGAGCTCTCTTCCTGCCGACCATTGTTGTTACCGCCATGGCAATGCCATCATGCTATGCTGCACAAGGTAGTACTAAGTGATTATATGTACATGTCATCATGTCCTATTAGTTTATTCATATCTCATCCTAGTATACGTCGTATATGTTTATGTACATTGTGGTCAATCGAGTACTAAAAAATTTGTGCGTGCATGCACAAACACTGCAGGTGCAGAGGAGTGCAACCGGATCCTGCCGTGCACAGACAGTGCGTGCTACATCCACTGCCAGAAGCTGGGGTACAAGGACCCCAAGACGCGCTGTGAGCGTAGCCCTCCCACTAAAGGTCAGTTCTACGATACGTGCTGCTGTCTAAAACCGTAGATGGACAACATCGGGCTGCCCTCGGAGTGATCGGTCTTAACTAGCTTGGTCGTCGTAGTGGTTACTGAAATGTTTATCCGAGCATGTCGGTCTTGCGCGTAATAATTAATGATGGTGAATGATTGACCTGTTTCAAGTTAAAGAATAAAGATATTGGTGAAGGAGAGTATGCATAAGATAAACTTGGCATCGATTTGCCTCCAAGGGTTGCCCACAAGATAAATTTGGCATCGATCGCTTCACGTGTATCTTGATTTACATGACCAGTGAAACATGTCAAAGTGTGTTCGTTTCTCGCAAATTATGGCAGATTCAGTTAGAGATCAACAGGGCCGGTTATCAGTTTTTCACACACTCACAGGAGCAGAGGAAAAGAAAGTCATATTACAAGAGTTGATCTCTGGGTGCCGTGCAAGGCAACGCTAAGTGACAACATCTCCCTCCTCGAGCAACACCAACACCAGCTGGCAAAGGGCCAAATATATGGCGAGCTGGCGAGGGAGGAGGCCGTGGCGGCCGTGGCCGCGGAGAACCATAACTTTGTCGCCGAGCAGCGGACGTTGTACGTGGCCACAAGTGCTCGTGCCTGCTGCATTGCGCCCGCGACGCAAACGAACGGGGAGGAGGCGCTGACGGCACATGCGTTCTCGGACGAGAACGCAGGCAGCTGTGCGTCGTTGGTGCCTCCAACTGTGCCTCGTTGGTGCCGGTCGACGACAAGGCCGCCCCCGGCCTCGTCCATCATCGACCTCACGTCCATCAACGAGGACAGATTGCAGATTTCGACGAGGAGTAGTGCATGGGAGGCGGCACGACCTCGAGTCCAAAGTGGGACGGTTCATGTCCCATGTGCTACTATTCCTCATCGGCGACCGCACCTTCACTAAACGGGTCTCATCTCCGCTGGACATGGACACGGCCGGTGGAAACAAGGAGGACTTGAAGGACGGGTGGTACCATAGATTTAGACTAGGTTTAGTTCCGGTCGCTTTTGTTGAATGAAATGAATGCGCTTCGGTTTAAATGAAAATCATCTGGTTTGCACGTAACCGCCCGGTTTGTTGAAATCCGGTTTGAAATATATGCGAGTACGGTTGGATGGTCGGCTCCCGCATCACTGTTCGTAGACTGGCCCAGACCAGTCCGCAGACGAATACGATGTCCGATTTGAGGGTCGGCGTTGCAGATGCCCTAAGAGTATCTACAATCGGATATATCTATCTGGCCCCTCAAATACCCGCGGACGTGTACGGGCATGACCACGGTCAGTGACCAGGCATTTGGCTGCTCCACACTTGTGTCCAGTGTCCATATCCGAACCCCCAAATCCACGCACCCATGCAACGGTACATAGATGAACACGTTTAATAGCAACAAACGGACTAAAAATGACTAAAAGCACGCCTAATAGAAACAATTCGGTGCCTCTTCCCGTTGCTGTCGTCGGTGCGGCTGTACCCCACCATGTAGAACGTCAAATGCACATGATTTGGTTTCAGTCAGAGTGAAACAAAGAAACACCGATTTGACGTTCGTCTGAGGCGGAAGGAGAAAACCAATGTGGCGCAAAGGAAGGAAAAGAAGCTCTGGCTTAGGGAAGGATAAAGAAAAGGTAAGTGTTTGCGCCCGGTGCGCCGGCCGAAGCGCTCGGTCGGTCGCTTCCCTTTTTCATGCGCGGGACACGCTGGCACGCGCGCGTTTAGTTGACCCAAACGTTTTTCACTTTTTTTTCTTTTTTCTTTGCTTCTTCTTCCTTCCGCCAGCCGTCTGACCCGTGCTACATGGAGCTGCAACCGCGGTACTGGGAGAGTTGCAAACGGCGTTTTTCCGTGCTACAACCATGGACACAAAATGCTACATCCAGTGGATAAAAAAGCTTCAACCAGACAAAAAATACAGGAAATATTACAACTGTTTGACAAAAAGCTTCAACTTGCAGATGAAAAAGCTTCAACCAGAGATTGAGAAATTTTCCTCGACGACGGCCATGGCGTCTCTCTGTGATTTTGCTGCAACCGAACGATAGAGGAAGATTTCACCCAGGGGCTGCTCAAAACGAAAAAAGTTTCAATGGTTTACAAAAAAGCTTCCATCGTAGAGGGGAAAAGCTTCAACCATTTGTGAGAAAAGCTACAACCGTGTCAATTTTTTGCTACTACCGTCTGTGTGTTTTGCTACATCCATTCATGCGGCCATGGCGCTTTTTTACGACCGAGGCGTGACCGGCGACGACGAAGACGACATTTTTGTTGCAACAGCCTCGTTTTTTGCTACCAGTGGCGATGTGTTTTGCTACATCCATTCACGAGGCCATGGTGCTTCAAGCGCGGCGAGGTCAACGGCGAGGTGGGGGATGGGTGCTGCGAGGTCAACGGCCGGCAGGAGGCGGCCCGCGGTGCCGTGCAGCGAGGGGCGGGGGCGTGGCGAGGTGCAGCCTGCGGCGAGGGACGGGGGCGCGGCGAGGTGCAGCCTGCTGCGGTGCGGTGCTGCGGGGCGAGGAGCGGGTGCTGTGCGATGCAGGAGGATTTTTTCAGAGGGATCTCGATCTGGATCGCGCAGATCTGACGACCCCGGCTTGTGCATCGAACAGCTGGTGCTGGACCGGCCCAACAGTTGGGCCGGCGCACCGGCGCAGATCAGCGCCCTAAAGAAAAATTGATGTTGCTCCATACTTCCGGGCCCCAACAGATAGTCGACATACACACAGGGGAGCAAGGGAAAAAAGACGCATTGCTCCATACTTGTTATCGCCACACCGCCAGACAATCACGGTGGAGAACAGAAGATGCGGAAAACAGATTTATTGTGCTCGTCCATACTTGTTGTGTCGCACCGCCGGAACACCGCAATGGGGAGAACCGAGAGATTAAAGGCGTAACAGAGGACTCATATTCCTTAATTCAGATGATATGGATTTTTTTTTCAAAATTCAAATCATAATAATGGAGAAAAAATGAATTCAAATCGTATGAAGGTTTTTGTAAAAATCAGATCACATTGATGAACGAAGAACAAAAAAGTCAAAAAGACCGACCGTATACGTCTATACGGAGCGGATCGTATATCCTCGGCGAACCCGATGTACCAGTATAAGCTGGTTCGTGAACGCGTCGTCATCTATACGTCGGCCTTTTGCCTCGGCAGACCCGATGGGCCAGCGCTAACCGGCTCGTGACCACATCGTCGGCGATGCGTAGCCCACCAGCAGCCTGTTTAAGCTGCGTAACATATTTAGAAACGAGCCGTGTGGTACTATTTTATTCAATCGGACCGGCCAGTGCAAGTGCAGCGGCAACGGGAACCAGATGCACATGGTCATCAATCAGGAGAAAAGGATATCTACCATGCACGGGATATCCCATGCTTGGTGCAGCCGTTGATCTAGTTGGAGATTTGGTTACATGCATACGCGTCCTCACTTTCTCCATCAATGCTGACAGCTTTTTCATAGCTAGCTTTGTGCCAGAGAGTCTATATCATGTTCTACCCATCCATGTTTTTTCCATATGATTTTCAAGTTTGAATCCATTTTATCTTTTGAACTGAGAGTCTAGTACATAAACGTTTTGAATATTTGTAAAACTTTATGTGACAAAGTAGTGATGCACTCTAGAACATGAAAGACCCTACTATAACTTCATAAGAATACATGTTAGATACAACCTCGTAATATTATTTTCGAAACAAATTTACCAAGTGCTACCAAGATCCCTGATATTGAGACATAATAAATTCTTATGTAACATTTCGATACATTATGCTTGCCAAATGTCTATGATTTTGTGTGGTTTCATTAAGTCTCATCATGTTTTAAGATTCAACATTTTTTCTTGAAATATATTCAACATTGGTCTCATTAAATAGCTCTCGCCACCAAGTACCCAAATATGCAAAGATATCAAAAATCGTACTTTTGACCCAAAAGATATATAAACATGAAAATCAAATGAAAAAGAATGGAGTGGTTGAGTGAAAAGAGAGAAGTGGAATGGGAGGTACTGTGTATAGTACACAACAACAGTGTATGTGTCAGAAAGATGCATGCACGGGATATCCCGTGCATGGTAGAAAATTCATTTTCCATCAATCAGGGTAAAACATCTTTGTCTTCATGACCAGATACATAAATCAAGCTGTGAAGCTACAGACAACGACGACACACATACATGGGCGATCAGATTCAGAGCCGGCTATACTGATTGAGGCCGATATAGTCAGAGGTGAGAGGCTTGAAGATGCGCCGCTCGTCGCAGTCGAGGGCGGCGGCCAGCCTGGGCCAAACGTACATTGTGAGGAGCCAGTCGTCGCCTCCTGGGCGCGCGATGATCTGCACGAAGCCGTCGCACAGTCTCGCGCCGTCCTTGGACGTGGGCAGCACTAGCGCGGCGCACCCGAAGCCGAAGTCGGTGTCGAAGCTGAAGGACGTGAACGCTGTCACGGCCAGCACCGGGCTGCCCAGCCCGACGGTGGCCGTCTCGACGTACTTGGCAGCCCTGTGCTCCTCCACCCAGTCCACCAGCTGCTGGAAGTGCTCGTCGGTGGCCTTGGACCTGATCGACTCGCGCACCGCCGACGCGATGTCCGAGAGTGGCCGCCCGCGGAGGCCCTCCACGCTCGCCTCGGCCACCGCGAACGTCGTGACGTTGCCGACGTAGTTGCGCATCACTGCCTTGTACCTCGGCGCGGTGAGACGGCGCCGCCCGTCCACCCACCAGCCCATGCGACAGCTCTTGTCGGACGAGCCCACGACGGCGGCCAGGGCCTTCCACAAGTACGCGGACAGCGCCTCGAGGCGGGTGGCCTCGCCGTCCGCGTCCGCCCGGCTCCGGCTCGCCTGCGCGCGCAGCTTCTCGAGGTCACGCGCCTCCACGTAGTAGGTGCGCTGGACGAAGGAGCTCTCGGTTGTGAGAGCGTTGACGAGGTGCTCCTTCTTCAACGCCGTGAACGCCTCGCCTAGCGACGGGCTGTACGACGGCGGGGCGCGTGGTCGGAACACCGAGCGGTCGTGGTTCGGCGCGGCCGACACGGCCCCGGAGCGCGCAAGCTCGGACCACGCGTTGGCGAGCATGCACAGCGAGTACCCGTCCATGAGCATGTGGTTGCTGGCCCACGCCACGGCGAACCCGCCGCAGGCGAACGACACCAGCTGCACCGAGAGGGCGACGGCGGCATCGTACTGGACAGGGACGCCGATCTCAGCCAGCGACTCGCCCAGGTTGCCATAGTTCAGACTCGCGAGAGCCACGCCCGCCTCGCCGAGGACGAGCTCCGCGCCCTGGTTGTCGCAGTGCAGCAGCTCCGGGCGCCCTGACCGCGGGTCGGCGACGATGCGGCCGGTCAGAGGGAGGAAGTGGTCGAGCAGGGACGGTAGGCCGGCCTTGAAGGCTGCGACCACGTCTCGGAAGCCGCCGCCGGCGTTGGGCCTACGGTAGGCGCAGAAGAGCGAGTTGGGGATGCTCTGAGGCAGCAGGTCGAGGTTGGAGACGGCGAAGACGCGTGGTGCCACCGCATGGGTAACGGACGCCTTCACCGTGCTCCGGCTCAAGACTAGGACACGCGAATCCTTTGCCATTTTCCGTTCGCCAGTGGTGTGATCTGTGATGTGCGTATGACTATAGCTATGGATCGACGATCAGCTTGCATTGTGTGAGAATCTCTGGCCGGAGCACTAATAATCTTCGATCCAGTGGTTAGCAAACACAAGTTGACCTTATGATTAAGAAAAGCCAGCAATTTTTATTGGTGACTGCAGGAGTGGGATCAGGTCTAGCTACCTCTACCAGGGCAGCATTGGATACCAAATTAGCAACACAGAGTCACAGACACATACACAAGATCCAATTAACACATGACTGATCAAGTGCGTGCACAATAGGTGTAGTCGTGTAGAAGCATCATCAAAACTATAAAAAAAATATTGACCCAAAAATAGTATCATTTTTTTTTAAGAAAACTGGTAATTTTCTTAGTCTCTGTTCCTAAAGGAAGATTTGGTAATCTCGCTTCACCTTTCACCAACCCTATATTCCGCCCATGAGCGTTAACTCAATCAAATCAGCATTCCCAAAACAACTTCATGCATTAACTAATTCAAATCAAATCTTGACAAAATCTTAACTAAATACAAATTTCCCTTGCCTTCTCCTACTCATACCAAAATCAAATCAAATCTTACCAAAACATCAACTATAATCAAAGTTGGCCGGCCCATTTGATGCATGCGCTCGTTCTTAATTTTCTTTTTTTTTCTATGTTTTTATTTCCTTTTTTGTTTCACTTTTTCTATGACGAATCTATCATTTTGTGATCTTACCAAAACATGAATTATAATTAAAGTTGGTCGGCCCATTTGACTCGTGCGGGCATTTTTCTTTTTTCTTTTCTTTTTCTTGTACGTTTTGTTGTTTTGGTTTCCTTTTTTCCGTTTCAGTTTTACTGTGATCAACCTATTATTTGTGCTCGGCATACTATCCGAATCGACACAGACCTGTACGTCATGGTGAGTTGGTATCATCGCCTACATTCCGGTTAAAGGAGTACGACAGGGTTGCTCAGCCCCGAGAACAAGCATGGTCTACATCTCGGGCAAGATGTTCCTAAGCCCATAGGCGCACCTTGTCCTTGATAGTAGTGTAGATGTTGGAGATCGATGGTTGGTCGTCGTCGAAGATTCATCCATTGCGGTGCTTCCATAGCCACTAGGCGGTTAGGATGATCATGGAGGATAAGCCCTTGCGAGAGGAAGTAGGAGCATGGTCACAGGATGCAGCCCACCAGGACTGGAATGTTGTGTCAGCATCCGGTAGGTCAACCATAGCTCCCCTAAATCCTCGCTTGTCCTTATGACTGAATCATCTCCTCCAGAATCCCCATGAGAAAATTGAGGAGAAATATTTAATATGCCGCAAAATACTCCTCATACTACGGTAATCACCAGAAAGAATCCCAATTATTGTCACTTTAGGTATGCAGATCATAACATGTAATAGGTGCATACAACTTGCAAGATAGGATCAAGAACTCAAATATATTCATGAAAACATAGATGGTTTAGATATGACATCATGGCACTTGGACCCTAGTGACAAGCATCAAGAATATCAAAGTCATAGCAACATCAATCTCAGAACAAAGTGGATACTAGGGATCAAACCCTAACGAATTAACTCAATTACATGACAAATTTCATCCAACTCCATCACTGTCCAGCAAGCCTACGAAGGAATTACTCACTCCCGCACTACAAGAAATATGTCAACTTGTGACCATCACTATTGGTCGCTGAAAAGTCATTGTTTTTCATTTACGACCTTTTTGTGACAAAAAAACTGATGGTCAAAAGCTGGCGGTCGTAAACTGAAATTAACGACCTTCTCCGTGAGAAGGTCGTGGAAGGCAACAACCAAAACAAAACGTCATTGGTTCAACGAACTTCTGTTTTAGTCGCTGGCTCTCTCTGCCCAGGCCACGTCGGATCCGACATGGCAAGCTGACGTGGCAAAATTGCGACCAAATGAAAAGGTCGTTGACAAGAATCAGCCCGGTCCGATTAGGTGTCTATATGGGCCGAGCCCATTAATTCAGCCCATTTGTTTTTTTTTCTCTTTCAATTTGGGTAAGCTACACGTGCCAGGCCCTATAATTCGGCCTTTTTATTTTTGGGTTGTGGCCCTTTTTTCTTTTTTCAAATGGGTCTCAACTGTCAGGTAAGTGGGTCCCAAATGTCCTTTGGCATACTAATGGCGCACTGTGGGGTGATGCATCATTAGTATCCTTTGGCATACTAATGGCGCATTTTGGGGTGATGCGCCATTAGTATGAATATTAGGTATTTTTTTTACTTTTCTGATTTTTGCACAAGTTACAAAATATATTATTGGACAAAATATAGACATCACCACATAGCAACAGCAGATTCATCGAATACAATAGAAGATTAGTCTCCGAATACAATTCATCATATTAGTCTCCGAATTCAAAAGGCCGAACAAAGATAGAACATTACAAGTCTCGAGACCGCGAGTAGCGAGTTTGTCTTCACATTACAAGTCGATATCGATCATCTAAACTACCATCACATAGAAGAGAGCTGCGGTCATCACGATGAGCATCATCGCGATGAAACTGGTCTTCATCCGGTTCCTCCAACGCTCCCTCCTCTCTCCCGCTAGATAGCGCGTGTATCTAGATTCCGCCTCCGCCCTAGTGGTGTACCCTTTGTAACTATTACCGCTGAAACGGTGAACCTGTCTCCGACACTCCCCTCAGTCGTCGTAGACTCCGGGAACCTTACCCTTGTACACGACATACGATGGCATCTCTATGCACAAGCCAAACAACAGACAATACATAAGCAATATATAAGTATGCAACAAAAGGATCAAAAGAGAAAAGCAAGACATTAATAGCACGATTCATGGTCCTACTAATAAATAGCATCGATTACATCTAAGTTGAACAACTATCCAAACCAAAGAGACATACAAGTTCATTAAAGTTTAATTACAACATGAGCTAATCGATGTTTCAGAACTACAAATAGCATCACTACTTTCGACTCGACTCATGGGACCGGAGCATGGATGAAGCCGCCGTATTTCGTGATGGTCATGAAGTCGCGGTCGTTGTCAGCCTGCATTTGTAGCGTTGCGTCTATCTCACTGTTGGACGGTTGATATCTGAGGTAAAACTGCCCCGAGGTACAAAGGACATCTTGATGGATGATTTCTGCAAACTCTGACTGGATGCGAAAGAATTCTTGTCGGAGGTCTGCGTCCTAGATTGCCGCCAAGCTTGCGTCCCAACCTTTGAGATTATTTGGTAGCAGAAGGTGATTATGGTCCCGTACGATCGCCCGCATGTGATGGAGGGCGTAGTAGGCATCCTTCTAACCGCCAAGCGGCTGCTTGACGCAGGGGAACGTCGTATTGTGGTTGAACACGTGCATGTCGTACCTACGTATTGGCCTCTTAAAGGTGCCTCTAGATTTGGTGTAGCCGGGGAGAGCATCATCAAGAACTTTCTTGATATTTGTGTAGTGTATCTTGGAGTCACAGTCCGGGTCGAAATACATGGCCATGGAATATTTCGGGCTTAAGAGGATGGTGTGCAATGTGTGTCACTGCACAGAACACAGAATGTTAGAAAAAAAAGAACGATCGAAATCTAAGAAATCATATGTTACGGGGTGGTTAAGGGATGACTTACTCGGGAAAGTAAGGCATGAGGAAGTTATCCTTATCTAGGTTTGCCAGAATGACGCCTTCGAGGTGTGAACTCGCGACTTGCCGGTCCCCAACGCTGCCCAAGATCTTGGCACGCATGTAGAAGGGGTCGACTACCCCGATGTCCGGGGTCTTTTCTCTAATGATCCGCATCTCCATACTCAGCGAAAACAGCCGAACGAAGGTGTAGTGCAGCAGATGAAGGTCAAACATAGCAAAGATGTCATCAAACCGCAGGACAATTGTACCCCCGATGGCGCTATCCACAAAGCCCTTGCCCTCTGGCACCTTGGCCATGAAAACCGGGTATGCCACATCATTCTGGGAGAGACGCCGCTTCTCCAAAGAAAGAACACTGTCATCCAGACTCCGCATAGCACCGGTTGCAGCATTGAGCATATTTGTCGGTAGCATCGCCCTACCCGCCACATGCACCCTCCTCAAGATATCCTTAGGTGAAGGTGACCCGTCCTGAGCACGGATCGTACTCGGTGTCGGCTGGCTCGCACCGGCACCCTTGTTAGTCTTTCGTTTCCGTCCCTTCTTCTTGATTTGCTGTAATGGGACCGAGTTCTGCTCACAGACCGCCTTCTTGAGCGTGTTGGGGCTGATAATATTTTGCACCTCAGCTATCTAAGGCTCGGTGAAGGCGGCAGCTGGAGGCGTCTCCTGAGAACTGAACGCTAGACGACGCCTGTTGCAATTGGGTTTCTCCGCCGTACCAGCTAGATCGCGGTCGTCTTGGTTGGGTTCTTGAGAAGGAGGCCCGCAGAACTCATCACCGTACCCATGTTCGGCAAAGTACTTATCGACGTTGGTAAATGTACCATCGTCGTTGTTGTCGTCGTCGTCTGGATCCTGTGCCATATGCATGTCCGGATCCTATGCCATAGGGATCTCCGGCATGTCCGGTAGCTTTGCGGCGTTCTTGCCATGGCTTGGCTCCGGCACGACTGGCGGTCTTGTCTATGGGGTGGTGTCCCCCGCCCCCAAACGAATCTGGCTCTTCGGCCAAAGCAGGGGCTAGCTTACGCAAGCGCTGAGGGTCATCACATCGTCTTTGTCGGCCCCAGCGGGTCGAATCGGAGGTAACAGCTCGTCGCAGCCTGGCAGCACCCGAACCAGTTGAACACTATACAAGGTGGGTGGCATCGGATTACCGTGGAACACGCGGTTGCCCGGTTGAACGATTCTGCCCTTGGCGACATCGACCAACTCGCCGCCCACGAAGTGCAGGAGAGTGCAAGGAACGTCGGCGGCGCCCTACGAAAACATGTAGGGCGTCAGGGATGCCCAGTAAAAGGCAAGGAGATGAAGTCATCGGCCGAGAGGCTTAGTTACCGTGATGCCGTCGAGCTCGGCTAATGTCGAGGCACCGCCAACGGCGGGCGTGCAACTGACGGAGGGGCCACTTGCTGGCGAGGTGCCGGCTGGCGTACACCTGGGTGCATTAAGCTCCAATGCCCGTGCCGGCGCCGGAGACACAAATACCGCCTCTGCCGGAGACACCAATGGCGCCGCCTGCGCGTTGTGCGAGTTGCTGGCCGTGAAGCTGGGAACCGGGGGAGGCCCCTGTTGGCCGCCCACAATCCACGTCGTCAGCCCATGAATCAACGTAGGCACCATGGCGGTGAGCATTGTTCCCAGTTGTTGTTGCACTTGCTCTTGGACAATCTCCGGAATTCGCGCCACTTGTGCCTTGAGTGCTTCGTCCTCACGCGACTGGCTTTCCGAGCTGGTCTTTTTCTCCTTTCGCCCACCAGCGGTATAGTATGACGACCATTTTATGGACAAGCCTTTGCCGGCCACACGACCAGCTAACGACGGCTTACTGAGCTTATCCTTGTTTTTCATTATGTTCAACGCCCTATTTAAAGGGGTGTCAAAAGGGGAGCTCTGAGACGACCTCGCGCTACTGTTTTCAGTGTCCTGCGGAAGGAACGTGAACCATTTAGAAATATTGGGGATTAATTAGAATGCAACCATATGGAGCTAATTACGCGGGGGTGTATTCCTTACCAGAACAAGCTCAAGCGCCCTGGTCTTCGGATCCGTGGTAAGCTCCTTTGTTACCGGGTCCTCCTTGTACCGGGCCCTGACAAAGTTCCTGGTCTGCTTGTCATGGTATTTACTCACCTGGGGTAGTTCTGTTCCTTCTGCTTCTAGGGTTTCAGCCTCAAATCTCGTGCGCTCTGTCTGCTCCTCCGTGCTTGATCGAGGTACCGTCCGTCACCGGCCCCTTCCATCTTCTGTTCCATATCTCCATCTCTACGCGGCATGTCTGATCACTTAATTGTATCTCTCGATGGGTCTTGCTTGATGGGATTAATCATCTTCCTTTTTACATATACTAGTAGAGTGCCCATGCGTTGCCACGGGCTCTTGATATAGTTTAAAAGAGTTACAATAGGTCTTTCACACGTACAAAGAATATAACTCAAACACAATTATTTAATACCTGGAGTCCATTTTTGCAAATTAAATTGATAACATAAAGAAAAATTAATGTCATGTCCATGTAACAAACTGAGCGATGTTCCAACTAAACATCTATTACAAAACTAATAATATCTAGATGATGCGCCTAAGAAATTCTTTCACAATGTCAGGAAAGTTTCTTTTAGCTTCATTCCCACGATGTTTTAGCAAATATTAAAAAAACTGCTTCCTCAATTCATACCCATCCTGCACAAACAATACATGTAGTTAGCATGAAAATTTCACGCCGAAGGTCTTAAAACATGTAACGGACAATACCCACCGCGCAAATCGGCTTGACCAATTCTTTACCGTTCCACCAGAGCATAAAATGAAAAACAAAATAGCCAGACACATTCCTGTAAAACTTTAAATTATTAATATAAAAAATATAGTTATAACAAAAGTAAATGTTTTTGTTATGAATTCATTACCCGTCTATACTCGCTGGAACACCGAACGGAAATAAACGTTGCCATTTAGATATATCATAATTCCAACCAGGCAGCTTTATTTCGATCGCTTCTTTGAAATCCCTTGCAAAACTTTTTAGTTTCAGTGCATGCCTCATATTTTTTTTCCTCTAACGATTGTGATGTTTGAATAGGATCCATAATATATAGACGACGTGCCTCTTTGTCGATGACGTACAAGATGTATCGACCGATAGATGCATAGGGAAGATAAATCTACAAGTGGGGCTATTAGAAAAAACAATAAACCATGATAACAATGGACAAACTATTTTGCTTACCTTGTTGCACGATGAGATGTCGTTGTCCATCCCAGGCCAGCTATCAAATAATGTTGCTAATGTCTGGATAGTTTGCTTCTCGCAAAACTTCTGACCTCGTGTTGACTCTAGCATCATGGACTAAACAAAAAACAAAATATTGTTTCAACATGTTGATACTAATGACACATAGAATGAAGAGTTATGATAACTTACACAAAATCGTAGATCCATGTAGTGTACAGGAGGGTCTGTGAACAGTACTCCCTCGTCACATGCCAGCATACGCACTGCGGTGTTGAAGCAATCATTGTCCATGGACTGGTCCATGTTAAGTACACACTGAAGTTTCTTAAGACTTAAGCCCATTGCATCGGGTGTCGAGCTCCGGACCCATACCTCCCTAAAAATTGGACGGTAAGAAGAACAATAATATACATCCGCACATTAAATATTGATACATGATACTTACTCCAAACACCCGACATCATCGATCGACATGACGTAGTTGCAGAGGCCGGCAAGTAATTCACGTTGGTCCGTGGGTATGATAGTGATTGGGGCAGGACGTTTGTCTTTGACTACGTCTGATGGATTCTCCAGGATCTCGAGATCAGAATCAGCTAAAGTTTCTTCATCGGTAGGTTTAGGTTGATGGTATATGGGACCTCCTTTTAGCTTATTCAACTCTGAATCAAGCAAAATGACAGCTAATTTTTTTCGAAAATGTTTCATATCCACCTACAAAATATATATAAAAATCATTTATATAAATTTTTGAGATAAAATAACGAGATAATGTATAAAGATGTAATACCTGGGTGAACTCGTCTGACAGTCCATGTGATGTCCAGTATTCCATATAATTTAGCATAAACAGTCAACATGATACGCTAATAAATTATAAAATAATGCTTTAGAATATCACGCAAATGAATCAAATGAACAAACCATTGTAACAAGTGCTTACCCATCGGTTTGTATTGCCTCATGAAACTGCTCTACAACCGTCCATTTTGTAACATTGAGATCAGGCCACTTATGATCTCTGATAAAATCCGGACTATGCTCTACAAGTTTCAGACGCTTCTCAAGTCCTAGTAACTATTTTATATATAAGAAATATTAGGGAACAACGCAAACAAAAACATATGTTAAGATGAGTAAAAATATATATAGTTACCATAGTAGCAAGGTCATTGCGGTTGACCCGAGAACCAAGTGAGTCCAGTACTTGAATCTCACGTTTTTTGGCATTGGCGACTACTAGATACCAATGGTAGCCCGGCATGTTAATCGGAATGAATAACTGGTGTAAATATCATACAAGTCACGGTCGCAATTAGATATAAATATTAATAAATCATTATACATATGAATTAAAAAAACAATCCATAATTATATGCATGGATAACGAGACAAAAACTAACCATGTCTTGCTATACATAAGTATTAACATGATGCACAATGCGGTGATATTTTGATGGCTCTATGTCTCTTTCCCCGTCTTCTTTTATCTGGCCAGATACAAACGTGCTAACAATGTGTACCTTTTCACCCGCTCTGTTTTGTAGATGGTCGTGAGCAAGCATGCAATATATGTAAGCATTTATCACCTGTAAACAACATTTAGATTATATTTACATTTTATGATATTAAATATTGTTCATACTATTAATTACAAAGTTTGTGCAATTGGTTTTACACCGTCATGTAAAAACATATCATCTTTCATAAGGCATTCCAAATCATCGATTGATAATAAGGCATCTCCAATGTCCACAAACTGGGTATTCTTGGGGGCAGCCTTGATTGATTCAATGACTGTAATATCCCTAGGCGTACATACATAGTCTGTCGAATATGTAAATAAATGAGCCAATTTAGCAATCAAACTGAGCAAAAATAGTTGAATACAGAAGGCAATATCATCACAAAATTAAGATTGATAATAATATTAAAAAATACCTTGTGGGATAACATGTAAATTAGCATCCTTTTTTGGTTTGTTATGAGATATAACCTCTTCAACATTTTTATGTTGTGAATTTTCGTCCCCTTTCAGCAACATCGCATATGAACCCTCAATGGATACTTTCCGCGCATCTCCAAAGTCCATATCCATGTCTCCTATATTCTGAAAAAAATAAAAATATAAAAATAATCCTTTCATGTTTTCATGTATAATATACATACAAAACCCATCACTTTGTATCTACGATGAAATATATATGATGAAATATAAATGATGTTTTCTACTGCATAATATAATCATATATAGTATCTGAAAAAATATTAGTGAAAATAACACACTATTTTCTCTATAGAAAACATAATTGACATTACATAATTTAAATAATTGTACTAACACAAAATTAGGGAAAAAAAGAAACTGTGATGTTCATATATAATGAGTAGTCATATGAAAATTATTTAAATTATTTATATAGGCCATGGAAATTTGTCTACCTCAAGAAAAAAAAACATGCACCCAAGGTAGATTACATAATTATAATTATTTATAATTAGTAGATTTATTTATACATCAACCAAGTTTTGTTGTGGTACCCTTAATATGTGAAAGGTAAATATAAAAAATATTTATTTTTATGAAAAATATTTAACAAATATATATACTTTTATTGTTTCTGCGAGGTATGTGTACTTTTAAAAACCTACACATGCGAGTATAGCATTTATTTCGTCGAGCAAAATTTGCACACAAGACCCAAATTAGCTACACAGCACGGCCGAACCTGCACCCAAACTTAGCCCCATAATAAAATAACTATTAAATTAATTACCTTATCCACATTATATTTTTTCTGAGGGATTACATTATAACACGACAAGTGGGCTGGCACTTACCGGCCAGGAAGGCGTGGTGGCCTCCACGACCTAGGTTGCCTAATGGGCCGGCTCGACGGCCCACCTGGCACACTGGCGTCTGGGCCCAAACCCTAACCCGACTCACTCACCACACTAGGCCCAAACGATAACCCCACTCACTGGCAACCCTAGGCTTATCCCCTCCCCCCCGCCGCATCCAAAACTCCCCACCCACTCACCACACTCCCCTCCACTCACTGATTTCCTCTCGCCGTCTCCCCTTCCCCGCCGCGTGCATCGACGAGCATGGCGCTCGCGCAGCTCCACCCGCCGACCGCCGGATCCCATGCGGCGGCAAATCTCCGGGCGGCCTCACCGGCCATCTCCACCCCTACCAGCAGCTCGGCCCTTTCCTCTCCCCCCGCCGTATGGCCGCGCGCCTCCTCGCTGCCCGCCCGCCGCGCCCTCGCTCCCTCCCCGTACCCGCGCGCGCGGCGATCCCGCGATCGGGGGAGCCGGCTCCATCCCGCCCGCCGGCGATCAGGTCAGTCGCCGCCCTCTCCTGCCCCGCCTGTCCACCTGCCGGACCGGGCCTCTCCGCCCCGGCGCCGCTCCCAGTCGCCGGCTTCGATCGGTTGGCGGGTCGCATATGGTCTCGTCCGCCCGCTCGCGCTTGCGTGCACTGCTTTGCTTGCTCGTCTCCTTGATTGTCGATTGCTTCTTCTCCGCGCGTTCTCCCCACCCTCATGCTAAGAGCGGGGCGGGAGGGTTCGGGCGCCATTGCTCTGCTCCTGTGACCGCCACACACGGTAGATGGACTGCACTACTGCTAATTCCCATCGACAACTCTGGTGCGCGCGTCAGTTGCTCACTCCACTGACCACTTCAATTACCTGCTTACTGCGTGGTCGCGCCTGTAATACGTACTGAATTTTGTTTCTTTGTTCGCAGGCAGCGGAAGGGGCTTTGAGATCTCCAAGTTGGAGGAGAGGAATTGTCCTCTGATGCTGCAGCCAAGGGAAATGACACCAGGTGATTTGTTCTTTGTCATGGATTTTGTATTTTTACTGGGAGTCAATCACTTGTGTGTTTGAAGAATTGAGTACACGCGGATTGGTAGGATTGAAAGAGATTGCACTGAGCAAATATAAATGATGTTTTCTACTGCATAATATAATCATATATAGTATATGAAAAAATAGTAGTGAAAATAACACACTATTTTCTCTATAGAAAACATAATTGACATTACATAATTTAAATAATTGTACTAACACAAAAATAGGGGAAAACAAGAAACTGTGATGTTCATATATAATGAGTAGCATATTTTAGTACCATGATCCATTCTGTGTTCTCTGTTTACAATGTACTATCAAATGTCATGTGTATTTTCCCTGCTTGCTACTGGCTTTGGAGGAAAACTTAGTTCCGTCGTTTTTAAAGAGTAAAATTCACTGGTGGTCACTGTACTTGTCTTGCTGGTTCACTCAGGTTCATGTACTCAAGAAGTTAGTCAATACGATCACTATATACTCATCTTAATGATTATATGGTCATCGCCTAAACGTATAGCTTCATATTTTCTCTACGTTGACCGGTCAACTACCCAGCCCCACACGGGACCCGCCTGTCAATGAATAGAAGAAAGAAAAAAAGAAAGAGAAGGATAAAATATAACTGAAGTGCAGGTCAGGGATAGCACGGACTATAGCCACCTGACCGAGCAGCAAGTTCTATCATTTTGCAGAGCTTTACTAATTTATACTGTAAAGAACACACGCTTGCAACGCATGTCACACACGCGCGCGCAACACATGACACACACACCCGGGTATGCTTTTAAAAAACGCTAGTGTACGCTCACTATAAAGTACAGTACTACATGATTTGTTTTTTTTGTACAGCTCATATAAAAACATACTATTTCATAATGAAATTTTAACCACATCTACAATAAAAATACCTGTGTATCTATTTTCAGCGTTTTTTACCTTAAAATTTTGATTTTTTGAATCTTTTAAAATTTGGAGCCTGAGTGCCAAAAAGCCTCACTCACTTGTTAGCAATTTAGCATACTATAAACATAATCATCTTAATAATAAAATGTGTTGCACAATATTTTTTGCCTGCTCGCTGTGATTGCTAAGTAGTCGAAATTCTTTTTACATCCCTCACGTTTATTTATTTTTATTCAATCGATTTGGTAAGATTAAGCTGCTTTATAGATTAAAAAAATGCATTTTTTGTCGGAGATGGAAGATGATTTTGAGATGAATACGAGCATGCAGTTCTTTCTTCCGTTCAAATGTTTGTCTTTAGAATGTAAGAACATATTTATACACACAAAACTAATTTCCATCAAGAAATGTGAGAACATATTTATACATACAAAACAAATGTATAGATAGTTTGTAAGGCATCTGCGAAAAAAATGTGAGAACATATTTATACACACAATAAAATTTATATGAAGAAATTAATTGCAACTATATAGTTTTATGTATCCGCAAAAAAAAAACTATATAATGTTATGTACACAAAAGCACCACTTCTATTATCCGGTACCGGAGCCCCTCATATAGGGCCGGCCCTGAGCGTGGCGTAAGTGCAACGACGCAGGAGCTGATGTGCGTCGTACGTCGCGTGCGTGCATGCATATGCATGTGATCATTTTTTTTCTTTTTGAGCTCTGTATGTGTTCGTTATTGTATAAAAAGATGTCGCACTGTCAGAAACACAAATTGTTCTGTTGCGCGTTGGCTAGCGCGTGGGAACTTTAGTATCAGGTTGGAGGTTGGAATCCTCACCTTGCTACAATTTTTTCTCCTCTTTCTTTCATTGACAAGTGGGACCCACATAGGGAAGAGAGAGAACGTGTTTGACCAGTCAACACTGATAAAATACAAGGCTATACGCAGGTCAGTGACCGTATAATCACATTAACTTGTATATAATGACCGTATTGACCAATTTTTTATGTACGATGACCAAAATGAACCCGCGGCACAAGTTCAAGTACCGTAGGTGAATTTTACTCGTTTTTAAATGTAAATTATCTGCCATGATTAAGCAAGCCAAGCTGAAGTTTTGCCTTTGTTGGGACTTCTGAAACAGAGAACAAACAGTACTACAAATTTGAAATGGTGTTCTTTTCTTGCAAATGCACAACAAACTTTCAGGGGCCTGCCGATGGTTTGTTGAACAGCAAATTTTTAGGAGTTCTGCCTGATTTTCTTACCATGGTTAAGAAAATAACATGCTGGCAATGATTTGTGAGTAAAGCATGTTCCAATTCCTCTTGGATTGGCGCGTCGTTTTAGTATTTTTTATAAACATCGTTTATCCATATCAAGTATGCTTAATCTTGGTATATTCCCATTTTTTCATTTTCACAAATCACACTTTCTATATTGTTCACATGATTCTGAAGATGCTAGGAGAATTGTTGACGAAGAACGAACTAATGCACGCATCGAGATTGAAAATGCTAGAGCTGCTGTACAAAGAGTTCAAAAAGTACTTAAAGAGGAAGAGAACAGTTCACAAAGAATTGGAAAGCAGGCAAATTGTATATAATTTTATGAGCAGCATATTATCTTTTTTTCTGTACTTTAGTACCATGCTTACCTGGAACTTATGCCTGAATCTGTATTCCTTATATATTCTTTTATTTATGTCATATACAATTACTCCCCTTGACTTCTGTACAGTTTTTTTGTTCAAAACCAGTGGTAATTTATTTTTATTTGACTATGCAACCTTCTACGTACTGCATCAATAAGCAACAGATCTTCCTGCCCAACTTTGCTCTTATTGCTTGCTTGTCCAGATGATGTGCTTTGACACTGTCCTCAATTTGTTATATTCATTGTATTACTTGCCCTATCTTGATATAGTAGGGATATAGTTGGTATTAGAGTATTACATATTCATTGTGAATAATTTTAGACTATTCCATCGAAGCATTTTGTCCTCAAGCAATTTCTATTACATGTAATGACTTAATATTATGACTCTGATGATATATATCTTCAAGCAGTCCTATTATATTTGTTTGTTTTCTGGCATGTTGAAACACTTAATATTTATTTGTTTGTTTTTCTGGCTGAAATATATATATGAGACTTCATTAAAAAGTTAGGCAGTCAACTATGGTCATGACTTCAAAAGTTAGGTGTATGACACACGTGCGATGTCCAGAATAGACTGTTAGCCTATAATATCTGAAAGAACTGTTTGTATTCAGTTGCAGCCCACCTAATAGGACTGCTTGATTAGATCTACAGTCAATTGTATTGGCTATGATCTTTTTATAAGATGGCACTATCTCCACTGGTGTTTTTTTTGGGAATTTGATGGTATGCCTGACCAAACATGATCCTAATATAATAGTTGTTACCCTTTTACAGAAGAGAAAGATCCAGAAATTTGCATACCTAGAGGAACTCGTCTTCTTGATGCCCCTTGCTTACAGAAGATACTCCTCAGGAATTTGTCCTCCAAGTCTGGGTATTTTGATCTTTTGATATCTGTGATGGGGGAAGGGAGAGTAAGGAGGGGGATTAGGGATGGCACATGAGGTTAACATATATAGGTAGGCCATGCAGGGGAAGGCTGGGTAGCAGATATCTTTCCTTTTTTCAGATATATTCTTATGCATGGTGCAGATATCTTTCCTTTTTCAGATATGTACTTATGTATGGTGCAGATAGCTTTCCTTTTTTCATGAAACGCACACCTCTTAATAAATTTGAAAATATGTCAGAAATCAGAACTTACTAAAGAATTAAATGGTTGTATTAATTAAATAAGCAACTTATCATTGATTGCATGCCACTAAGTTACTTATTAGTTCTTATAAAATTTTCTGATATAAAAATGAAATATCTTATTAGTCTATTTAATTTTTTTTCTTTTTTAATATTGTTCAATTTGAAGAGGTAAACATGAACTTTCTATATAATTTATGTGTATCTAATCAAATCAACATGTACTATAAATCAAGTAAAATTAACAAACAAACAATCTTAAATGTTTTGTTTCTGAAAGATGGCAATTAACAGCCTTCGGATTTTGTTGTTTGCACAATAGTTGGTGACAAGGGGGCGTGGAACTGCTGCAGCCCATCTGTGACAGAGCAGACTCCTGCGAATTTGCCCAGCTAGGTACATCCTCTACTTGGTAGCAACTTGAAGAAAATTCTTCCTTTTTGCTTCCATGACCTGATATCCTCCTCACTGATGTATCGAGGAGCCGTGACCCGGCCTCACAGGAAGGGCCAGGGCGAAGACGTATCCCCGACGGCCAAGACACGGCCACGGTGGTGATTTTTGATGGTGAGACAGAGCAGACTCGAGCGACTTTGCCCAGCCAGGTACATCCTCTACACAACTACATGGCAGCAAATTGAACAAAATGTGACTTGATTAGTATAGTAGCTTAGTAATAGTAGGTTCCTGTACTCGCAAGTTTATGTCGAACAATCACTGCATCGTATATGCAAGCCTGGGATTATATTTGTGTGGGGGTCTGTGATATTGTGAGTACAACAGCAACCAGCCCACCAGGTTCCCTTTGAAACCACTTAGCCCGGCCTGAGTCAAATACAAGGCCACTGTCATCTTTGAAACCACTTAACCTCAGATAATACCACAAGGTTGATGGTTTTAGAATGTTGATGGACAAGTCTGAGGGGGCCAAACCTAAACAAAACATTTTTTATCTAATTTTCATATCCACTACTTTCTATTGATCCTGCAAAAGTGTACGGGCAAAATGTGTTGAGATCAAATGGTTACTTAATTTGTTTTCTGTACAAAATACCGTAGTTTTCATGCCAGCTTGCTTATGGTGTACAGTTGACACAGGTATCAGATAAAATGCACACACTCGTAATCTTGTTGCACAACACTGGGATCAGATTTTTGACAACATTATACAGTAGACTGAGTAAGATATAAGTAGGGAACATTCTGTAATGTGCTTATGGATATTGATAGCATAACATATAACAAAATTAATTTGAAGCACAAGCCCAAACCAGTGAAGCTTCTGTTGGCTGATGCAGTCTAACTTCTCGCCCATCTCGCGGCTCATGTGGCCCAGTGCCCTACTCCTGATTTCCTATAAACCAGGAATTACCAAAGTAAACTTTGTTTCCGTGGCTAACGGCCCCAACCTGGTTAACTTATAGGCTGGTAAGTGTATCAAAACTGGAGTCTCACCACCTCTTTAGCAACACCAAAGCTCTATCCTCCTCTTCAGTCAGTGGTTAGCTCAGGAATTTAGCTAACTTGCTCACAACTTGCAACGGGTTTGAGGACGTATTATACACGGAGGCATTAAATTATGAGCCTACCCACATGTTTGTTTACTTTGTCTACCCACAAGTTTCATGTACTGGACAACTATATTACACAAATCTTGTGTTATGAAAGATAATAGTTGGTCATTGATATGGCAAGTGTCTACGAGCTGCCTAATATAGCATGCATTTAACAGTTCTTTCGCATTCATAACTCTGCCTTTTCATAATTCCATGGATTTTTACTATATTGCGTATCCCAGTGACTTTGCCAACTTGCCGACATGGGGCCCCGTTCAGAGCACAAGCTTCACCTGAATAACCTTCTTTCAGTTCGTAAAACTATCTTGCTTGGTTTGCACTGCTTTATGTGTCTTAGATTCAACCTCTGCAAAAATGGGTGAAGTGTCAACCGTGTTTTGTTGATAATTTTATGAGAACACGTTTGTCTAAAATGATTTCTATTACCCATAAGAACGCACGGGCAGCTCTTAAAGCTGAAAAACTACAGCTTTCATGTAGCATCTTATGTGTCTCACTTGTCTCGAATATGCTGAATAGGTTGGTGCATCTCACCACCCACAAGCACACACAAAGGACGCATCTGCACTGAAGTGAATAAAGAATATCAACTTATTTCATTGCTTTTTTCCGCAAGAAATGCTATTTATTCTACTAGTAATATACATGTGGTCTTCTAGATGTGTTTGCTTTCTACAACGTGGTGTATGTAACTCATTATATTATGAAGTTATCATTGATTTGTATGCAACTCATTAAAATTCACAGCCTGCACACTAACATATCTACTGTTACCGTGGTTTTACTTTTTTACTGTACGTACTGATCAATAAGAAAAACTATTCCTCTCTCATTTTTGTTACTCTATTCAGGAGCACATAAAAGATAATCAGTGTTTATTCGCTAGCTAGAATTAAAGGCAACGGCGAGAGAGCAAGATCAAGGACAACTTCAAAATTTAAGAATATATGCAAGGTACGTGCCGTATGAACGTCATATGTTTATTGACTATTCTCTAGCTGGAATGTGATTATTTCGGACGAAGAAAACCTCGTATAGTATAACAGTGTGTGTATGGATGGAGTTATACTATACGAGGTAGTATATGGTGCCTGCATGACCGTCATATGTTTGTTGACTCTTCTCTAGCTGGTTATTTCCGATGAAGAAAACCTCGTATAGGATGGAGTTATACTATACGAGGTAGTATATGATGCGAGGCACGGAATGTCTGAAAACATCACCTGCCGGACTTTGAGTACGTTGTGAACCTGCCATGGTCCAACACAAAAGTACTTAGGTTCACCTGTAGCAAACCTGGTCCAAACTGTCTGGTCTACAACCATAAAATTTAGATAGAAGGAAAGATAGATATACAACCAACATAGCTAGTGGATGCCACCATTAATCACTATTTAAACTTTAAAGATATTTCAGAAAATGTCATTTGATCATCTGATCAGCATGGGCATTCAAAAAGATTATTGCCTTCAAAATGCCTCCGGTTCACCGGGAGCCACAAACCTGCTCCTGACCGCACGGGTATTATAGTACAAAATATACATAGAAGAAAAATTATATAGATAGAACCAAAACAAGCAGACAACGTTGAAGCTAATACGAAACTAGAGGGTGCCATCGAAGCATTTATTCCCTACATATATATAATCCGATACATTATTCATATTGCCAAAAGGATAAATCTGATAATTAATCCCTAACAAAGCTCTATTGGCTTATTATATATGCGACATTTCAATATGAATTAGTCCATAATCATTCATCTAAAAACCTCAAGGCCGCTGTAATTTCAGCTGGGATGTTTCCAGCTGCTTCATTGCCTTTGATCGTCAGCATCTGGACCAGCAAGTTCTTTCTGAGCTGTATTGAATCCTAGAAAATATAAAAAAATGAATTGTTATATATATATATATATGTAGGGAATAAATTGTTCAAGAATGAATTGCACAACAAACCTATGTGAGTGGAAGAACATAAATTTATATTCAACAATGATATGGAAGAGAAAAACTTGTTATATATACACCTACCGAAGTCCTGGAAATGTTATGCCCGAGAGTATCATCTTGGTGAGCCATCTCCTGTAGGAGTTTGAATCCAGAGTCCAGGCTGTGACAAAAAAAACTCCATATGTTAGAACCTATACAAGTGAGACTATATTGTGCATGACCAATTAAAACTATTACCGCGGGACTGTAATATAGGTATTATCTTGTGGCCAATCCACGAGTTGGGGATTCAAACCAGGCCTCTCCTGTTGCAATACACTGCCAAATTCTTTCAGAACTATCAGGGCTTCCTTCTTAAGTTCCTTGTCATGAAAGTCCTCTGGGCCTAGGAATGACTCATGATCAATCAGGAGAGTCCTCCTATTTTCAATATTAACTGCAAGGAGGTCGTAGGAGGAATCCACCAAATACAACGGCAATAGGTACTGCAATAGGTATACAAAGTTAGTGGTGAACAGATAGTATAAACACCAACTTTTAAGAAGGAAAATCCTTACCATGGACGGGGTCATGAGCACATTGTATTTCGGCAAAGGCCGTACAATGACATTGTTAATCAAAAAGTTGGTGCGTTTAGCTTGGCATAAGACAGTCTGACTCAGCACCCGTGCTAGGCCATGGAATTGCAAATCAAACATATGCGTGGAGCCAACAAAGTCTGTTCCTGCGTTCCTCTGTATAGCGTCGCTACTAAGCTTACGCACTGCAAGGTCAAAGCAGCTCGGATTGAGCCATGTATCAGCTCGCATGGTGTCTTGGATAGTCCGTAGACTTAACTCGATCACGAACGGACGAGGGCTCCTTATCCATATTGTGCTGCAAACAAACCGGGATGATAAAATCAGGGTATCATAAAAATATTGTACTTAAATGTGTGGGCAAACAATAGTATATTTTTTCAAAACTTTAGAACGGTCTGAAATGTATGTACCTAAAAATTGAAGTTGTAGTGTCATTGGAGGTCATAAGTACTATTTCGTAAGATAACCAAATCTACTATGATATGTTCGGCTGCAACTTGTTCCTATTACAGTGATGATAAAATCTATAGATGGTACATGTATCATGTACCAGGACCCGTTGCAATATACTATAGTTCATAGAAAATTTGTAGTTTAAAATAACATGCTGTGGATGGTACTAACATGGCGTAATGTAAAAGGATAATATTAGCTCATGACCAGAATTTTTCAACCACTACCCCGTTTGATAGCAAGGTACTAAAAAAACTACAGTATCAAAAACTACAGTAATTTAGTCAGTTGGTATGAAATACCGTGGTATTGACATAGCAGAGTATTTTAAAGTATTAACAATACAGAGAAGCTGTTTGACACAACGTTGTAAAATTAGTTGTACTGCTTTAAACACACCCGTTTTTCTAGAGGAGCTAGCCATTGCATGTAGCGATCGGCCAAAGAACGGCCATGCACACAGCCATAGAGGCATTTTTCTATCTAGTTACCCAGCTGGCCACTCCTTACCATGCGCATGCATAACAACCCAAGCTTGCACAAACTGAACTCCACTACACAGCCATGCTCAAGGCTTGCAGGTTATAAAAAATGACGCTTGGGCAGGGCCGCGGCAGGGAGCAAAGGCGAGTTGTTGAGAATGCTGAGAATGAGCTTAAGAAACTGACATTCGCAAATTCTTACCAGTGGCACCGGCAGAGTATGTCGGCATATTCGTCCCCGGATCGTCATCAGATGAATCATCTTTTGCGGCCTGGGAGACGGGTGATGCGCGGCTTGGGCATGTGGGACATTCGGAGTCTGAGTTTGCTAGGTCTGTAAGGGGGATTGCGATGCATTCTTTGCACGGTGTTTTTTTTCCTTCGGTCATAATTGGCCTTCCTCTGTGCACTTGACTCCCCCTTCTCATTCGCCGACATGCTTTTGCGGCGTTGCACGCTCCTCTCGCGTCTTTTTTCGTTCATCATTTCTCTGACCTTGAATGTTAATTTGTCACTTCTCTTCTGATGGCATGCTTTGCTCCTTGCGTTTTTTGCCTCCCTTTGATCGTTTGTTAAATTACGTTTCCGCTCATTGTCAGTCTGCCTCCTAGCTAGAACAGTGTCCTGAATGACAGACGCGTCTAAAGTTGAAGGGGGAGATGTTGCTCCCTCTTTCGTTAATTATGTAACGCTAGGGCTATTTTGGTCGTCTGAATCAAAAATAAGTTCAATTCTTATTTAGTTAATTTTGATTTATCGGACATGTAGAGTCAAATATAGAATAGCAGGGACTGCCATAGAAACGGATATTAAACGAACGCGCATACCTGAAGTAGCAGATGCATGTTTGTTTTGATCCTGGATACGCTTATCCTTGTTCCTCCAATAAGCAGCTCGCCTTAGGGCGTTTCTATGGTCTCTCTTGCGTTCTTCTTCAGTTCTTTCATTTGTTTCTTGTATGTCATTCAAGATCCCGTCTGGAGCCATTACAAACATTACCGAAAATAAAAAATCATGGAACTAAGATGGAAGCAATTTCTGTTATAATAGAACAAAATTACAATACCTTGTAGCTCTATGTCATTAACGATCCCAGTCGAGACCTCCGTTGAATCAGGAAATGCCGACGCATCATTCGAGAATGATGTATAGTTAGAGCTAGTGTGGTTGCCTTGCATACAAAAGTTGTCCAGACATATTATTGCTTATTGATAAAAAACGGTCTTAACATAATGATTAAATCATTAATAGCATACCTGATAAATGCAGGTTGTGTGCATGTTCAACTTGTACGGTAGATTGTTTCTTCCGCCGATAGGAAGCCCTCCTCAAGGCGTTTCTATGGTCTCTCTTGCGTTCTTCTTCCGTTTTATGCTCTGCTTTTTGGATGACTTACAAGATTACATTCCCGAATATTAGTGAATAAAACAGATACGCCCACGAAATTGGTGGATGATTAGGAACATTATGATCACCTTGATGCTCGGTGTCACAGATGATTCCAGATGACACCGTATTTGAACTTGGGAATGACTCCGAGCTGGTTGGGTTGTCTGGTGAACTAGAGTTGACCAAACAAAATAATGCTAATTGGTTAAGACGATACCAACTATAATGTTAAAAACATTTTGAACCATACCTGTTAACACAAGGGTCTTTGCAATTTCATCTAGGACATTAGGTAGCTTTTTCCGCCGATAGGAGGCCCTTCTCAGTGGGTTTCTATGGTCTCTCTTGCGTTCTGCCTCCGTTCTATCCTCTGTTTCTTGGGTGTAATACCGGTTTGATACTGCATCTGATGTCATTAGGGGGAAACACAAATATTAGAGAATATAACAGAAAAATGTGAGCAATTTGTTCAATGAGTACTCAAAATATGATCACCTTGACTTTCATTCTCATTAACGAGACCAGAAAGGGCCGTAGTTGTAATAGATAACGTTGACGCATCATGCGAGAATGCTGCATAGTTAGAGTTAGCTGGGTTGTCTGGTGAACAAAAATTGTACAAACACATGTCAACTAAATGGTTTTGACATACCGAATATCATGCATAATACTCTTTAAGCTTACCTGATGATTGAAGGGCAAGTGCATTTTCATCTTGGACATTAGATTTAGTTCTCTCCCTATCTTCGAGAACATTTGTGATATCACATAGAGAATGGCGACGGGCAGACTTCCCAATGACTTGTTGGTTACCCAAAACATCTAACAACTTGTTGCGATAAGCAGCCCGCCTACGAGCGTTGATAAGATCCCTATGATCTAATAAGTGGCAAATTATTGTGCATCATATATTCTGTTACCCGGGATATAAGCACAATATTACCTACTACGCAACATACGTATGCACATCAAACTAAGAGTGTGCATCAAGCTTACCAGATTTTGCAACTACCAGCTGATTCTCATTTTGTAAGCTGACAATATCCTCATTTCGTTTAATTCGATAAGCTGCACGTTTCCTTGCATTGTACTCCGCCCTTGCATTATCCGCGTATTTTTTGCATTCATTATTCAATGATAGAGTTTCATGATGTTCGGAAGCAGTGTCGTCTGCATGTATAAATACAAATAAGAAAACAAATAAAACGACGGCTGGGAAGGTGGATATCATGCCTATGGATACCTTGAGAATTATCTCGTAGCTGCATGTTATGAATGGCATGATGGAGTGTTAGGCTATCCGTAGGTGTTAATGTTTGACCATCATCATGGTACCCAAGCCTTACCCTTTCCGGTCCTTCTATAGAGTATAGAAAGCATGAATACAACTTCAATATTTGTCTGGTATGCACGCAATCAATCATGTACCTGTCTCCGTCGTGTAAAAAGGGTCAACATCTGCAGCTATGGATATGATGTTTGGATTACCATCTTTCATTTTTGTCACGCTCGTAGGTGCTGCAAGACATTAAGCATGGTACAAGTCATTGTTAGACTTGCACGTCCGCCATCACATCACAGTATTTTAACAGTTTATATACCTGGTTCAATCGCGCGAATAGCATCTACTTGTTCATCAACGGGTATCAAGTTTGCGTTGTATTCCCCAGCATGTTTTACGCTCGTCTGATCTGCAACACATTATGCAAGAAGCGTAATATTAGCAGAAAAGCAAGTATTCATAGCACAGTGAACACTACCTGTAGCTATGCCGTCTTCTTGTTCATGTTCACCGGCTTTGCTTCTTGCATTACCCATTCTCAAATGAAATGACCGCTGGCTCTGGTGTTTTTGAGGCCTGGGAGATGATCAGATGGATATAATGGATGCAACATGAACGCAAGAGAGATGGCGAACTTGAAGGCATGAATAAGAAGGTACTTTAATTCAAAGCATCAACAGTCAATCATTGAGTTCCTCGACTTTAATCTATCTTGAACTTTAAGCAGATCTTGAACTTTAATCTAAACATAGAACACATTCAGCAAAAAGCACATGTAGAGTGCCCGTTAGTGGTTACTACAGTTGGGTATTTATTGGTCTAAATTGTAAAGTGCGTTTTATACATGTCAAGCTGAAACATGCACAATGATCCTCTTATTCTACCCTGCTGAACTACCGATAAATATTGATTATACTGAACTCTGTTCTTTCTTTGTTGAATAAGAACTCATCTTTTCTCCTTTTTCCTTGGTGTTAGACCAACTGCTGTACCAGTGGCTAATGTTTCTACTCCAAGAGTTCTGATGTTACGGGAACATTGTTTCAGACACATGAGAACCTGGAACACCTAGCAATGATGGAGAGGGTTTTGGGACCCGTACCAGAGCACATGATACGGAAGGCTAGGTTTGTATTTATACCGTTAATTTGATTATCATTTTTTAATTTCTCGTTGAGCTATCTGTGTCCTGGAGGTCCAGGATTACTTTTAGTACCAAACCCTTATTATTGGGCTTGTTTCTCAAGAGAATGGCAGTATCTCCACTTGTATCCTGGAAGTTCAGGGTTTGAGTCAGTATCCTCAAAAAATCAAACAAGGGAAATGTTGGGTGAGAACCTAATAATTCCCTTTCCCAGGACCCCACAACAAGTGGGAGCTTTTGATTATGGGATAACCTTTGGTTATACTTTTGAGAGTGAAATATATATCATTCTCCTTTGCTCCCAATCTTCTGCATCAAATGTTTTGAAGAACTCTGGCACGTCCTACCTGCAAAGAAATATTTCTTTTATTTTTACACGCAGTCACTTTTTTTTTTTGGCTGTGGTTTCCTAAGTTCCCCGGTTTATAGTTGTTCACTGGTTATTGATTTGTATATTGTGAGTTTCATACCATTGTCTTTGTGTATGTATGTAAATTTCAGATATGTCTGTGTGCATGTGCTGGCAGTGTGTATGTGATGGCTGTGTATATGAAATCATATAAATTTCACATCTGCTATGTACGTTCATACCATTGTATTTGTGTATGGATGTAAATTCCAGATATGTCTGTGTGTATGTGCTGGCAGTGTGTATGTGATGACTGTGTATATGAAATCATGTAAAGTTCAGATTTGCTACGTAGGTTCATACCATAGTCTTTGTGTATGGATGTAAGTTTCAGATCTGGATGTAAATTTCAGATATGTGTTACCTGGAGGGCGGATCTTGTACGCCGTTGAAGCTGGCGCCACGTCCTGGACCTGTCCAGCGTCAGGTCCAGAAGGGGATCCGCGCCGGCGCAATGGATACCGGTGGTTTTGATCCGCGTCGGATCCTCGAAGCGCTCAGCGGGGAGTTGTGCCGCGGACCAGCGCCGGAGCAATGGAGGGATGGCGGGGAAGGACCGATGGGATGGCGGGCGAAGGACCGATGGGATGGCGGGCGAAGGATGGGCGGCGGGCGAAGGACCGATGGGCGGCGCCGGAGCAATGGAGGGATCGCAAGATCCACACGAGACCTCGCTCGAGGGCACGAGTACTCGTTCGAGACCAATGCAGTTTTTTTTTTCGCTGGTTAATCTTCGACGGTCTGTGGCCAGCGGTTTTTCAGTTTTTTTGTGCGTTCATCTCAGATGATAAGATTGGGAGGTTGTGCGGGTGCGGGACTCCATCGCGGGGTTTTTTTTTGGTTTTCGGCGGTTGGGAGGGAGGTGGGAAGTAGTACCAAAGAAGTACCAAAATAGACCGGGTTAGGTGGGACGAAGATAAAACCCGGAACGCGACCTACCAACTGAGACATTAGGAGTAGAGATTCATCTAATATTCTTTCAGTTTTTAGCCGTTAACGTGTCCCTTCATTTCCTTTCAGTTGAGCAATGGCAATGCAAGCAGATCCTAGTCTTATTACTCCTCAAGTGGTAGGATCCTCTTACCAAGCTAGCTAGCTAGGACCTAGGAGTACACGCAATATGTATTAGCTTCGATTGACTTAATCTTTTTCTTTCTATTGTATAGATTGGCACTGCATTTGTTCAGCAATACTACCATGCTCTAGAACGGGCACCAGAGCATGTGCACAAGTTTTATCATGACAGGAGCATGGTTGGCCGGCCAGGTTCCGATGGGGTACCAACGCACCCCGTAAGTTCCTGTATATGAAAATTATGTAGTAGTTTATTGCTACAAACTGGTAGTACAATCTTTATATGTAAAACACTTCGACTAATTTTCTTAATTATTTCCACCCCTTCGTATTAATTTCAACAACAGGAGATCAGCAAAAAGCTAATCTCTAGGGACTTCAGCGAATACTCGACCACCATAGAGACTACAGATGCAGCGCCATCTCACAATGATGGTCTGCTCGTTGTTGTCACTGGATCGTTAACCAAGGTTGATCGAGCTTGCCAAAAGTTTACACAGTCCTTCTTCCTTGCACCACAAGAAGGTGGCGGCTATTTTGTCCTCAGTGACATATTAAGAATTATTGAGTCTGAAACACCGCCGGTTGCGATAAGTCAAGCCGATAATCAAGAAAACGAGATCAAGAAAGATGTCGGATCTATTGTTGGATCAAGAGAGGCGGAGAGCGTGAAGACTGACCATGTGGCAACGGAGAATAAAGTTGCCGCTTCTCCTCCACCTCAATCTCAAAAGGATGCTACTAATAACAGTTCTTACGCATCAATCGTGACTTCTCTGTTTTCCCCTTGTACGTAATGTGGGGGGCTACGTTCGATCGAAGGTGTTGCAAAAACAGAAAATGAACTAACTTCTAGAAAGGTGGCAGCGCTCTTGACCCAAGAAGGAATTGCCCAACTAAAGGCCACTCACATCGCTTCGAATTATGTGCTAGTATCATAGTGCATTATGTTGTTGTATTAGTACTACATTCGCATTGTACATTACTATTTTCACCTTAATTATTTGTTGATGGAATCGCAATACAACATTGTGGATATGATATATTTATTTTAAGTGTTGGAAAACACTCAGCCTCGCCCAGCTGATAACACACACGCACGCCGACCACCCCTGGGAGGCGGTGGCTAGGGCGTGGGGTGATGGGGACACGTTACCGACATACTTTTATAGCTGGGTACTGCTGCAGCGTGGCGGCCATTCGAACGACCACCTAAGGGCATCTCCCGGAGAATATCAGGTCCTCCGGTAGCACCTCATCTTAGAGAATGCCGGGAGATCAACTATGCATCACAACAAACATAGTTCAGCCATTGGACGCAACGCCTTCAGCAGTTCTGAATCATATAGAACCGCGAGGCCGAAACTGACAGGATTTCCCCCTCTCTGTGTCCTGTCAGGAGAACGAGTTTAGCTACTAGAAGAAGCACAAGAACTGCTGAGTTTTCTCAACCTATATCTATTATGTATATCTATAGGCGAAAGTAAGCGTCTAGTTCTGCTATCATCATATCCGAGGCGGCGAAACTTGTGTCAGGACTCCAGCTCTGATCTTTCTCTACTCTGCATCGACATCCGGGTGCCGCAGCGCATCATAGGCTGAATCGGCAGAAATAATGAGGAAGTTAAGCTGCAGACCAGTGAGCATTAACAGCATAATGATAACAACAAGAAGGCAAAACCCAAAATTATATAATATGAAAGGAACTAAGCTTTTATCCATTGGATAGAAACTTAGTATATTCTCTGCAAAGATGAAATGAGATGGCTGAACTTGGTTTTGGCTTTCTATATGTTCCATAATTCTACTAGCGGAAAATGTTATGAAATCGACGAACTGAATTCTCTGGATCAAGAAAAAGAAATGGGGGAAATAGTAGTTTCTCTCTACTAGCTTCAGAGTTCAGACCATCTTTTACCATGGCACTGGCAGACTGATATTCCCATTCAACTACTTTTACTGTTTACAAGGCTATAACAAGTTTCTGACAAGTCCCAAGTCCTAACAGTAATATCCTTTTTCCAAGCACGCTGAGATTAGCATAGCACTCAACTAAAGTAAGACTCCAAATATCATGTCCATATAGTAAACGGTATGTACACCAAAATCTGTGCATTGTGCAAAAAGATTCAGGACCACCTGAATTTCTGTACGTTTCTGAAAACAATATTCATGCTCATGTGCGGAAACTGGATTTAATTCAGTATTGTACGAACCTGAATTTCATTTACAGGTTATTCAGCACAAGCAAAATATGCTAAATCGAAATAATATGGCACCAAATAGGAGGAACTGAACTATGTGAATCAAGGGCAGTAGTATGAAACCAACATTTGCATATCAAGGACTATCAAATCTATCATGGAGATATGCACGTCGTGCATAACAAATTCAGCAAGTCGTGGAGAGAGGCTCTCACCAGGGGTCCCGGACAGCATGACGACGAGCTCGAGGGTCTCGCCGGAGCCGCCGTGGGGCAGGTCGACAACGAGCGGGGTCAGCCTCCCGTAGTCGCCCGCTCGGACGCACATGACGAAGGCGTAGCGCCGGAGCAGCGGCAGGTTGAGGCGCTTGGCCAGGACGTTCCTCAGGTTGTACACGCAGCTCCCCTGGAACTGGAGCTGGGACCAGCCGTCGTCGGTGTAGAGCCGGAACCGGATCAGCCGCCACGCCGGAGGATACTCCTGCACCAAAGAACCATGAATTGTTGTGTCAAGAAGCAATTCGAGAGCTATTCAAGAAGCGGCCTGGTCTCACCGGAAACGGGGGTGGAAGGCGAGGCGGGCCCTCTCTGGCGGGGATGGGCTCGACGCTCCAGTAGAACGCGGCGGGGAAGCTGCCGTGGACGCGGAGGTAGTGGCCGCCGGCGTTGCGGAGCCGGACGTAGTTCGGGAAGCCCCCGCCCCCGCCGCCGATGGCCTGCCACATGACGGGCCCCACCCCGGGCTGGTCGTTGCTGCGCTGCTCGACGCGGAAGTGGCCGGGCCCGCGCGGCAGCGGCGTGTCCGTGGCGGCGAGGTACCGGCCGTAGGCGGCGCTGTGGAGGAGCAGGTACGGGCCGACGCCGTCGGCGCCGTGGTAAACGTGCACCGTCCAGGCCACGTTCAGTGTCGCGCGGTGCTGGCAGAGGGTGACGCTCGCCCCGTCGTCGGCGGCGAGGAGGTACTTGCCGCGCCCGCGGCTCCGCAGGCGCACGTGCTGCCTGTCGTGGAACTGCTCCATTGGTCGCCGGTGCTGTGCCGCTTGGACGTAGAGAGAGAGGACGAGGGAGAGGCTCGTTCTTGGTTCGCTGGGGCTCCGGCCGGCCGGCGAGGAGAGGCGAAAGAAAGCTGTTGGGTGCGGCGGTTACTTTGAGCGCGAAGCCGAGGAATTTCAAGGTGCCAGACGCCATGGCTGTTCCGGGCTTTGGGCACCAGCTGGGCTTTTCTGACGTTTTCGGCCCAACCCATACTCCGGAGCACGCCTCTCTCTGGGGCCTGACTCTTGTCCCCCCAGAGAAATGCTTTCAGAGAGATGCAGTCGACATATTCGGCTGATTTTTCCTGTAATGTTTGAAATTAGCTTTCATACCCTCCGTCCCAAAATAAATGTTTTAGTTTAAATTTAAACTAAAATCATGACACTTATTTTGAGACGGAGGGAGTAATACATTGTCCCATTGTTTCAAAAGGGATTTCGACCGTTTCACTAATTCAATAAAGTGATTTCAAAAGTCTCATTTTAAAAAACTAAATCAAAACTTTCATTATAATTATTTCAAAAGACCCACTTTAATCTTTTTCAAACAGCCATTTCAATGGTTTCAAGCTATCAAATTCAATTTGTTCAAAAGATTGGTTTCAATTATTTTAAAAGATCCATTTCAATTATTTAAAAAAGGACCATTTCAATTATTTCGGAAGATCCATTTTAATTATTTCAAAAGTACCATTTCAATTATTTAAAAAGGGTCATTTCAACTATTTCAGAAGATACATTTCAACTATTTCAAAAGGTCATTTCAATTATTTTCAAAACTCCAATTTCAAAAACTGAAGTATCAAATTGAGCTAGCTGAAATCACTTTTTTTAAATAATGAAATTATTTATATCACTATTCGTTTTCATAATTAAAACACACTTTATGCAATAATGAAATTGCTTCAAAAAACTGATTTTGACAGTTTCACTATTTAAACAAAGTTATTTAAACATTTCCATCATTTGGAACAAGTGATCTCAAATTTTCATTATGTAACACATATTTAAGGTAATATAAATATGATTGAAATAGTTAAATTTAAAATTGTTTAAACATGTTAAAGATTGTATGGAATTGGTCATACAAGGCCATGGGAAAAAATGAGGTCATTTCAAGAATGTCGAGAAACAACTTGGTCTCAGACGGGGCCTTCTGGCTTACCTGCAGATCCTCCATTGAACATGGTGTATTTTTGGACATCCTTGAAATGACACCAACTTTTGCAAGCAGATGGGCATGCCTATGGTAGGCATCCATGTGAGGTTTGAACGATTTCCGACACCGTATGCAAGTTATGCCACGTCCAGCCATGTATTAGCCTTTGTTGACTGAGAAAACTTCAAAAGCTACAAAATTTACTGAAAACCAAAACTAATTGGCATGGTACCTTGAATTGGCCATAAAAGCTAATGAAAACAATTGTGGTAATTTGATTTTTCTTTTGGAGGATATTGTGTCACTTGATGCATGTCAAGAAATAACATGCTATCAAACAAAACTTATGGCCTACTCACACACCCTACTTTGAGCATGGTGTTTTTTTGGACATTCTTGAAATGGCCCAAACTTTTGTGAGCATGTGGGCATGCCCATGGTAGAGGTCAATGCCAGGTTTGAAGGAAAAATATATTTAAAATCATAATTTAAATGGGTACTTAAAACTATTAGTTAAGTACTTCACAGAACAAATAAGTACAAATGGATAAAATTGAAAATTGAAAATTCTTTATTTAAAACAATTTAATAAATTTTAAAAAGATATTTAGAACTATTATTCCCTATTCTAAATAATATTTCAATTTTTTGAACATGTATCCAAAAGAGTAATAAATTTCAACATGGAGAAATATGAATTAACGAAAAAAGAGCAGAAAAACGAAAAACAAATTGAGAAAGAAAATTAGGCCTTTGCCCAACTAGGCGATGGCATCGCTCCCGTCGGTCCGCTGTTGGGCCAGGTCCAAGCGCTCGCGTATTAAAAATAATTTCATTGATTCAACAAATATCCCTGTTCTCAAAATTAGTTCCCAAATTGCAAAAATGATCCATTTTTTCAAACATGTTCAAAAAATAAAAAATATTTAATTCTAAAATAATATTCGTTTTAAAAAAACATAATTTTTAAAATATTCCTGTTTTCGAAAACATTCTAGACAAATAAAAATGGTCAAGGAAATTCTAAAACCAATTGGTTTCAAACTTTTGTTCGTATTTTTCAAAGATTTTTTTCGAAATTTAAAATTTGTTAATATTTTTCAAAAGATGTCAAAAAATCCAGAATTGTTCGTATTGAAAATGTTTGTGTTTTGACATTCTGAGCAATTTTCAAACACAGATTTTTTTACTTAAATTTCTGTACGATTTTGGGAAATGCAAATAGTAGTAATTGTTCTAACAAAATAGGAAAGGCTGAATTTTTTTGAAATTTCGTAGAAATTCTTGTGTGTGGCGCCATATTTTTCGGGAGCTCCTAGTCAGCGCTTTAAGAGCCAGTTAAGTATTGGCGCTTGCTTGCTAGTAGGCCGCAGCTTAATACTGCACCAGCTCCCTCGCCTGCTCGCTCGCTTCGCCTTAAGCTTTTTTCGTTAGTGTTTTTCAAAAGATGTCAAAAATTCATGGCTTTGAAAATTGTTACGACGTGAGCTTTTTTAAAATATCATGAATTTGGAAAATTTTCATGGATTAAAAAATTGCGAATTTGAAAATTGTTCATGAGTTAAAATTTAAAAACTTCATGAATTTGAAAAAAGTTCACGAGTTTGAAAACTTCTCAGAAATTTGGAAAAAACCCTGCAGATTTGAATAAATGTTTCACAAATTTTAAAAAAGTTAGAAAATTCAAAAAAAAGTTTGTGAAAATTGAAAATGAAAAATAAAAATAAAACTAAAAATGAAAAGTAAAGGGGAAAACCAAGCGAAAACCGTGCTTGAAAAAACCAAAAGAAAAATCGGCCAAAAAAACCTTGCAGAATTTGAACCAGACACGTGCACAGCAAGAAGATGAAGAAGTAGAACTATGCACATCCTGTTATCTGTCCCAGCTGGTAACTGCGGTCGGAACTAAACCTGTTGGTCTCGAGTTTGAATCCCAACTGGCATAATATATATACTCATTGCAAAATCACGGCATTTTCAGTTACGCGAAATGCATTATCTAATTATTATTTTATTTTTTGCAGGATCATCAACTTATTACTCATTACAGGAACCCCCTACAGTGAAAAGAAACGGCAACTACTACAAACATTGACAATACAAACATTGACAATACAAACATTGTTCAGGCATGGGACACAACAATGCCTTTCGGCAGTTCTGAATCAAAGAACAGCGAGGCCAAAACAGGCAGGGCTTCCCCCTCTCCCTGTCCTCTGTCAGGGGAAGGGACCAGCTAGTAGAAGAAACGCGATAGCTGCTGGGTTTTCTCAATCTATATCTATTCTATCTATCTATAGGCAAAGTAGGCGTCCAGTTCTGCAGTCATCGTATCCGAGGCGGCGAAACTTGTGTCAGGACTCCAGCTCTGATCTTTCTCTACTCTGCGTCGACATCCGGGTGCCGTAGCGCATTGTAGGCCGAATCAGCAGAAATAATGTGGAAGTTAAGTGGCAGACCAATGATCAATGACAGTATAATGAGAGCATCAAGAAGGCAAAACCCAAAACAATAAAAGTGTGCAAGAAACTAAGCTTTTATTCAGTGTGCACTGTCCATTGTAGGATACAGCCTGAATTCTGTTCATTGGCTAGAAGAAACTTAGTACAGTGTATTATTATCTGCAAAGGTGAAATGAGATGACTGAACTTATTTTGGCTTTTTAGGCTCCATATCTTTTACTAGCCGCAAAATGTTACGAAACCGACGAACTGAATTATATCTGGATCAAGAAAAGAAATGTGGAAACAGCAGTTTCTTTCTACTAGCTTCAGAGTTCAGAGTTCAGACCATCTTTTACGATCAGATCTGCACATTGTGCATACCAAATTCAGTAAGACATGGGGGAGTGGCTCTCACCAGGGGTCCCGGACAGCATGACGACGACCTCAAGGGTCTCGCCGGAGCCGCCGTGGGGCAGGTCGACGACGAGTGGGGTGAGCCTCCCCTGGCGGCCCGCTCGGACGCACATGACGAAGGCGGTGCTCAGCGGCAGGTTGAGGTGCCTGGCCAGAGCGTTCCTCAGGTGGTTCATGCACCTCCCAAAGAACTGGAACTGGGACCAGCCTTCGTCGGCGTAGAGCCCCTCGGCGGTCGCCTGCACGACCCGGATCCGCCGCTCCGCCCTCGGCTCCTCCTGCCCGAACTACCAAAGATCCATGGATTGTTATGCCGAGGAGGAGATCAAATCAAAGAAGCTATCTGAATTTAGACTCTGAATTTTCTTTCTGAACCTCGAGAAACAGAGTTGGCAACAATGGCGGCAAGAAGCAGTTCGAGAGCTATCTCACCGAAAGCGGCGGTGGAAGGCGAGGCGCGGCCTCTCTGGCGGGGATGGGCTCCACGGCCCAGTAGAACATGGTGCGCGTGCGCCTGCCGCGGACGCGGACGCTGAGGTGGAGGCCGCCGACGTTGCGGAGCAGGACCCCGCCCCCGCCGCCGCCCCCGATGGCCTGCCACATGATGGACCGCAGCTCCGGCTGGTCGTACCTGCGCTGCTCGACGCGGAAGCGGCCGTGCCCGCCCGGCAGCGGCATGTCCGTGGCGGCGAGGTAGCGGCCGTAGGCGGCGCTGTGGAGGAGCAGGTACGGGCCGTCGCCGTCGGCGCTGTGGTACAGGTGCACCGTCCACGCGACGTTCACGGACGCGCGGCGCCGGCTGAGGGTGACGCTCACCCCGTCGGCGGCGGCGCGGACGTACCGGCCGCGCCTGCGGTTCCGCAGCCGCACGTGCTGCCCGTCGTGGAACTGGTCCCATCGGTCGCCGGCGCTGTGGCGCTTGGAGATGGGCGCTGCGCGGTGGAGAGAGGGCGTGGGAGTGGTTCTTGGTTCGTCGGAGCTCCGGCCGGCGAGGAGAGGCGAAAGAAAGCTGTTGGTTGAGGCGGTTACGTTGGGCGCCAAGGCGAGGTATTTCAAGGTGCCTCGCACCATGGCCGTCCCGGGCCTTGGGCACAAGGTGGGCTTGCCGGCCTTTCGCTCGGCCCAGCCCGTAATCCTGTTTTTATTTTTTGAGAATCCATACTGGTGTTTTTTTAAGGAAAACTCAAGCTTTATTCATTTGCAATAACTGTTGCATCGTTTATGATGTTTTGTACAATTTCATTAAGTGGTTCCTCGAACCAATCAAAAGTGCAAGCGAATCTAGCCAATCTAGCACATTCTTGAGCAAATTTATTTGCTTCTCTATTACAGTGCTCGAGTCTAGAAATAGAAAATCACAAGCTAAATGAAAACAATCATCAAAAACTGCCGCCGCCGCCCCTGCTGATCATCCTTCTTCCTTCATGGTATCTATCGTCTCCATATTATCCGAATTAATAAGAATGTGAATCAATAGTTCAATACCCGTGTTGTTCTTGTGCCCTGCTGTTTTGTTTTTTTTGGCCGGATCTTTGTGCCATGTTGTTGCTTCCAGAGATTGGTGATCAGTTCGCCGCATTGCGTCGTGTTGTGCTTCTTGATGTCCTCTTATCTCATTTGTCCTGCTTGCATGTGGATTTATGTCTGTAATAGTGTGTGATGTGGAGTTATTCCTTGTTGACACTCGGAAGCCCGTGTGACACGAAGGAGCCATTCATGTTTTCTGTTGGAGTTGTGTCGAATATAGTGTACAAGGTAGGTTACAGTTGGACTACGAGTTGTATTGTGTTTACATAGGATGTGGAGTTGTGTCCTAGTAGGACACTTGTATCCTAGGCCTCTCATATATATCTGGGGTAGACGCACGATGTAACCTATGCCAACATAATAGCACAGGCGCGCAAGGGGGAGCCGGCGGCATGTGCCGGCGCCCGGGTGGCCGGGGTGCGGTATTGTGACGGTGTCACGGGGAGGAGCGCCCGTAGTCAAGCCCCGGGGATGTAGCCATATCGGTGAACCTCGTTAACAAATCTCGGTGTCGTGCTCGTGTGATTGCTTGGTCCTCGGATGATCAACGGTATGCCTCGGATTTATTCTAACAAGTGGTATCATGAGCTAGGTTATTCGGAAGCTGCGGATCGTTGATTTAGAGGAAGGATCGAGTCCAAGATGCAGCCGGCTATCGGCGTGGTTCTTGACGAGATCGGAAGAAAGCATATCAGCGGGAGGCTCGTGCGCAGACAAGGCTGGACGTGCGGCGATGAATCAAAGGATCGATCGGGCGAGCGTGCGGCGGTCAGACGCGTGCAAGCGGCAGGTGAGACGTGCGGCGATCGATCGATCGGGCGAGCGTCTCCTGCGAGCGGCGGCGGCGTAACGTGCGGCAACAGGACTTTCGATTGAACGGACGACGCCGACGTGGCTACGACCGTGGCGCAACGGCAGATGGCTGTGTGGCCCAACAGGGGTTGCATGTCTGTGTGTGCTGGAGGGCTGGCCCAGGTGGGGCTGTCGGAGCCGGCAGCGTGTCCGGGACGAGGCCCAGGCACGTACGCGTGGCTGGCTGCTCAGGAGCGTTGTGTACGTCCAAGATTTGTTTGAAAAAAAGAGGACCGAGTCCTCATGTATACGACGCAAGGCAGCAGATCGTTTTGAGCAAAAAATCCATCAACCGGTACGTATCCATTGAAGCTAGCAGGGACGTGGACAAAGCAACAGCCAGCATTGGAGGTTGGGCTAGAGCTACTACACGTGAAGATCAAAAGTTTTTTGGTTGGAATTGCTAGTAGTACACGCATGTTCTGTCGTGTACTTGTGCATCACAGGGAGATTGCTCACGTCTTTTTAACGAAGTCAGCCGTACAAAGAACCAGGGCATCAATGGGTGTCAGGTTTGAGGTGGAGAAGTTCGTGGAATAGAAAACCTTGGGTTATGGCAGACATGGGTGAAAGATTGTTGACGTGACAGGGATGCTTGAAGGAGTTGCAGGAAGTCATGTCAGCTAAGATGGAATTGTGATGTGATGGATGAAAATTCGCGGGAGACGGTTTTGGAGCTTTGAGTGTGTCGTATAGTCGAACGAGTTCGGCTGGTCGGACTAGGCAGTCTGATGGATCGACTTGGATGTCGGTTGGAACAGAAGACGGTGGTGGGATCGGCGACGACGACATAGGAGCGTGATGCTGATGGTGACCGACTTCTGGGCGTGGAAACACGCGGCACAGGCATGAGTGCTTGTGTGGCTTCGACAAGACTATGACGCAGGGTTGATTCAAGACGGTGTACATGAGAGCTTGAAGTCGACGGGGCGCGAGGGTGGACTGATTATCTACCATGGAGTCATGTTGAAGGTGGAGCTGGATTGAGGGGCTATGATGGATCCAGGGAATCGAAGCCCATTCAGTAAGGGAAAAAAAAGCGAGTAACACGCAGTTTGGACTGGAGCCCAGTGGTCCGATGGAAGCGTGAAACTCGTCACTGGTCGGCGATGATCGGTGGTACTCTGCAGTGGGGTTGAGTGGTGTGGTTCGCGACCCTTGAGACTCGACCGGGACAGCGGAGGCTCGACGCGGTAATAGCGGCGAGGCGTGCGGTATGCACGGGACATGGAGACGGGCCAGGGCTCTGGTGGTCATACATGTGATGAGACAACTGCGAATTTGACTCGGGGTGACTACAAGCAATGGTGAAATTCCTTCAAGTGTCAGACAGGCGGTCGAGAAAGGAGCGGTAACGTTGAGTTCAGGTAACTCTTATTTGTGACACCCAATATGTGAGTTGTTCATTTTTCACGCAGGTCAGTGATTAGTGTGTGATTGCGTTGGACCGATACTCTGGAAGTTGGGAGCACAAACTAGAGTAACAAGGAACTTAATTTTGCTCGAATGTTGACTCTGGTCAAAAAAAGAAGGGACTACAAGTTGCAGGTGGAGTCACATGGAGTCTTTGGAGTAGCAGTGGTACTCATGGGATAAGCTCAAGTTCAATGTACATGGAAGTTTAACGCATGGACAAATTCAAGGTGGTGGAGTATATTCGCCAAGGTGGAGTTTGTTGGAGTTGTGTCGAATATAGTGTACAAGGTAGGTTACAGTTGGACTACGAGTTGTATTGTGTTTACATAGGATGTGGAGTTGTGTCCTAGTAGGACACTTGTATCCTAGGCCTCTCATATATATCTGGGGTAGACGCACGATGTAACCTATGCCAACATAATAGCACAGGCGCGCAAGGGGGAGCCGGCGGCATGTGCCGGCGCCCGGGTGGCCGGGGTGCGGTATTGTGACGGTGTCACGGGGAGGAGCGCCCGTAGTCAAGCCCCGGGGATGTAGCCATATCGGTGAACCTCGTTAACAAATCTCGGTGTCGTGCTCGTGTGATTGCTTGGTCCTCGGATGATCAACGGTATGCCTCGGATTTATTCTAACATTTTCATACGATGGTTTAAAGACTTGTGTCTCGGTCATGGGCTGTTCGAGGGATGGTTGATAACATCGTTGGTGGTGTCGAGATTGCCATCATGTTTACTACTCATGTTTCGCTGGTTTTGTGCTTTTGGTCATCTTCCCAACCTCCTCATGGCCATAAGTGGTTTGAGAACCAAGGCAGGGTATTTCAAGGTGCCTGACACCATAGTCCCGTACTTTGGGCGCAAGGTCGTGTCGCGGCCCTATGCCACTTGGAGGTGAGTGTTGTGTGATTGAGAGAGGGCGAGCGACGGTTGTGATGATGGGCATCTAACGACGGAGGAGGCGGCTTATTTTTCCCTCAAATCAGTCGGATATTTATGTATGTGATTTGTGAGTTGTGTGATCGACGAGTTAGGCGGAACAATTTCGTGAAAGTGTACATATGTCGTCGTTTAAATAAAGGAGTCAAAAGAGGCATCGTCCTGGCTTTGCTTTTGTAGGTCCTATAAGAGAGACGAACCTACATAAAACTTCCAATTTCTACACAAAACTAAATAAACGCACTTTCATGTTAAATAAGCCTACTGTTGCATATTCAACACAACGAAATTTGCAGTAAACAGTTCCAAGTTCCACCCAAACAACTGTTCCCAAAATTACTTCTAAATCGAAACAAGTGACCATGCTAACGATTAAGAGTGAGGCGGGTCGAAATCCTATTCCCCAACTAAGCATCTAGACTCTAATACACTTTACTTCTGTTGCATGATGCAAGGATTTTTTTTTTCAAAGATAAAACAGCAACAAACACTTCATCAACCAGCATAAGTTCACCGCAGTGCAAGAAAAATATAACATGCACCGACAGTCGACGGAAAATGAAGAAACTAAAGTGAACAACACAATCAGATCATTTCCTCTACAATTGATTGATTAAGCTTCCATGACAAAGCAAGTCAGCACTTGGGTGTTTATTCAAGCTAACAAGGTAAAAGAAAAGAAGGTAAGCCTAGACTCTGCTATGTACCTAGCAACAATGGCAACAAGGGAGAGAAACATGGCACCAGGGGGAGCATCTGAGCCTCTGCAAATTGTGTGGAGGCCCAGAGACACCCCTCCACCCCTCTGACAAGTGGGAGCCACGAGGGACAACAAAAATGGAGGAGGGGAGGCAAAACTACTGCTGTATCATCAAATTTTTGCAATGGCAGGTAACCTATCCAATCAGCCACTTATACTTCCTTGCCTATGGCTCCTCTTCAGGTTATCTACCTTCAGCTTTCATTGCTCGTCCATGCTACTCTCATCAAAATATTTTGAGGTGGTTAATCTTCGTCGCAGACCGTCATGGGCAGGAGCGCCGGGTGACTTGACGATGTGGTCAGCATCTTCGGATCCCATGCCATGCGTATCGAGAGTTCCATTGCTGACATTTTGTTCTCTGAAGATGACATCTTTGATGTTCAGAACTCCATGTCCGTTTTCATCCATTTGGCAACTGCTGTCAAACATATCAAGGGTTCCATTGCTACCATTTTCTTCACCATGGATGCCGTTCTTGGTGCCCACGAATGCGTGCCCGTTTTCATCACTGTGACCACTCACATCATGAACAGAAGCTGCTCCGTGTTGGGCCTCAATGCCGTTTGTGGTGGAATAGGAACTCCGCCTTTCTTGTATCTTGTCAGGTAGTAGTGCTGCAGCACCAACATGTTCTTGTTCCTTGGAAGTGTTACTGCTCTGCGGATCACCCATAAAGCTCGGAGCTGCAGACTCCCTGGAACGCTTCGCAAGGAATCCAGGAGACATGCCCATGCCACCTGTGCTGCTTCGAGGTGAAGAATTGGTATTTGATATGCCATTGCCATTCACAGAGGATGATGATGATGGTTTGCCATTTCCATTACTAAATGGCAACCCATCATCAATTTTGACTGCTTTCTCTCCAGAACGAGGCCTTGCAAGGAAACCACGTGGGAAGAGACCTTTGCTTGTATTATTCCGATTTGGGTTGCTGCTTGATGGTGATCTGTAAGGCCTCGGATTAAATCCCTGAACAGAAGGTACATCTCTCTTTGCTGCATCCAAGGAGCAATTGTCAGATTGTGTATCACCATTGACAAGAACTTCATTGCTAGGAGTCACAAACACGTCTCCATTGCAATGGACACTTCCATTTGCTGAGGATGGGCTGCCGCCACGGGAGTTGGCAATAAGTCCTTGCTCTGGCCCGCTGAGATGTTCATTACAATGACCATCTATTTTTTGGGAGGAAACTGCCATGCTGCCACCATTTTGACACTCTTCCCTAGAGTCGGACTTCTTTCTTGAGGGTTTGTCAAGGAAACCAAGAGAAAAGAGTGGTTTTGGTTTTCCTGCCATACAATTCTCAAAGGTTGGGACTGATGTTTTGTTGCGTATCACTCCAACTGAATCACCTAAGATAGGTTGTTGTCGCACAATCTGTGTTTCTACTTCTGTTCCAGCTTCCACATCAATATCCATGTAGTCAACTGAATCAATATCTGGGGCAGGTTCCTTGCATTCCTCTTCAGAGGAATTAACTGAAGAGGATTCACATGCAGAATTGCCAGATTGGTCAGCTCTCATGGTATTATTGCCTTCTAACAGAGAACCTGAGTCTCTAGTATCTTCTTCAAGGACATGTAATGCTGACGAAATTGGCTGATGTATACTTCCATTGGTAACGAATTTATCTCTCTCAATGTTCATATGCAAATCCAGGTCTGATACCTGGTCGACGGTATCCATTCTATGCAGGGACTCATTGCTGGATCCAGAATCCTCTCGTAGATCTTCTGAAGACTTTGAAAATGATTCACATTTTAATGACACATCCTCAGGTATCAAATGATTTTGTCCATTTAAAGGAGGCACTTTGCACTGTTTCTCATGTTTTATTGGTTCTTTGACTGGAAGAAGTGGTACAGGACGAGCTGTTCTCCTGCGGTCGTAAAGGGAAAAGGAAAGTTTGTAAGACCAAATGTCAAGAGCATTTTAGCATAGTCTCAGACAGGTAATACTAGTTATATTCGTGACAAAAATGGATTAACTGGAGAACAATTTGCCACAAAAAAATGTGAACAAAACAAAATAAGGAAATAAGACAAGTCCAGAATATTTTAATGTGTTAGAAAATTACGAAAATTTATGAAATAAAACTAGTTAGAACAGTCACAGACAAAATGATACTGTGCTAATTAAATTTATGAAAAACAAAGTGGAATAAACAGAGAAATAATTTTTGCACAAGACAAAATAATGAAAGCATGATGATAAAGAAATAAAATTTGGTGGTCAGGGAAGTTCCATCTGGCAGCTGTTATCCTAAAATGGTGAAGCCATATTATACAACAACAGAACATGGAGGCACATATTATATGAAAGGTCTTTCTTTTGCATAAAGTGAATATGAATTCCAGCATCTGCTAATAGTTATGTTGTTGGAAATGAAGATGACCACATAATTCTAGAGTATAAAATATGCAAAGATCAGCAAGAAAGTAGATATAATCCACTCAAGCTTACATCAAGTAGCAATAGAAAAAGACTTGGATTCAGGTAAGATGTATATATGTGGCATTTCCCCATACAGTAGAAATTGATTCCCTAGACGAGGACACACATGATAATTACCTGCTATATAGAAGCATATAGGCACCTTGAGTATGTACTTCCTCCTCCTCAACAACATTGCCCTACAAATCAAAGCAAGAAAATGGATCAACTGGAATTACGACTCACGTATATCTGTATGGTTATAATATAGAGTGAACATGTACCTTGCAGTCATCCAATTTAAGCCAACGTCCTCGATAATGTTTTATGTAGCATATATAATGCCCAAAAAACGAAGCATTCAGCATATCCAGATGAACAACGACAGCATATAGATCATACTGGTCAGTTCCATCAGTGGTGCTCATGTATGGAGTTAAATCTAACTTCGTAGGGAATGTGACTTTCTTGTTCAGTTTTCCAAATCTACCACTCTGATAACCACAGGAAAGTATATTAGGTTCCACTTTTATAATACAACAGCATGACGTAGTTCTAACAGACTGATGTCCTAACCTGGAATCTTTTGAGAGTAATAGTGAGTATATTTGGAGCTTGATGAACTGTGAGATGTTTCCGTGCTTTAACATAGTCGTTACATCTGCACAAAAGTAGACAATATTTTAGAAAAAGATGGTATTTGATTCAGATTTTGAATCTGAAGTCTACAATGTCTGTAAAGTATATTTGGAGCTTGATGAACTGTAAGATGTTCAATACTTAAATGTGAAGTCTACAATGTCTGAAAATAGATAAAGAGAGAAGGGTCTGAACAACAAATGCATCACTTGTGCCAAAAATATGTAGTAGACCAAGACTGAGGATGGATGACTCCAGGTAATTAACATAATCAAATTACTCCAGCTTTAAATCAACTCTTATTTGAATTCAAAAAGTATATACTAAGAACATAATCACCAGCTCGCAGAATTTCACAAGACAAAATGAGGCTAAATTCCTGGCTAATTGTAGCATTATTGAAAGTAATGTCTCATCATGTGTTTTCGGAAGACGTCAACAGACCAAGTGAACATCATCATGTACAAATCCTTAATAATTAATAAGAACAAGCCGGTCTCAGCATATATATGCCCAAACTAAATCATATATATATATCAAAAATATGAACCTGTAACATTTGTTGCTACATAGCATAAGTGTACGGATGCTGTAAATAGGACTTACCCATCACATTTGTACTTATTGTCCCCATCAAGCCACTCTATAGCAGTGAACTGATCCAAGCATTTTTCCAAGGATTCAGCATCACCATGAATTTCAACTGTCAAGTCCATCATATTCTCATAGCGATTTGAGACCATACCACATGCAGTACACTGAACCTGCACATCCCATTTGAATGTTAGGCATTTGATGAACTGCAACAGATGCATACTGAAAAGACATATCCCTTAAGAATTTAAAGCTGATTAAAAACAGAGCAATCAGAAAGGCAAACTCATTGATTATAAAATATTAAATTTAATGTGGAAACAAAGGGGACCTGAGATTGCAGACGACCGCCAAATATGTGCTGAATAACAGTTGTCTCCTGGGTGCTATGATCTACGACCTTCTCACCTCCAAATTCGTCAAGGCAAGCTGATTGCATCTTATCTATTGCAAACCTATAAATAGAACACGCAGCACATAGCATTCAAGACAATCCAAGAGAGAGATAGCAAACCCACATACAAGCACATAAAGTAATTCACCTCATAAACTCATGAGCATCTTCCTGTCTACCAAAGCCAAGGTTGCCACCAATATTTGGTAAATGAGAAAGAATGTTCATGGGAGCAAATGGGTGTACGCTATCAAACGCTCTTTGAATATGAGATTGCAGCTCACATAGGAAACACCAATCTTCATGTCTTATAGTACCTGAAATGTTGAGTTGCATAGAACTTTTAAGATAAAGCTAGATGTTACTACATATTACATGACCATCGTAAACCATCACTTACATTGCCTATAATGGTCCTTTCCTAACAGATAGGCCACAAGTGGCCTCGTGTATGACAGACATTGTAAAACCACATTGGCAAAGCAACTGCACAAAAGGAACAAGAACTATTAGATATTCTATAAGCAAGTGTCTGTTAAGCAAAAGGTGGGGCAAAGATAGTACTCGTATATTATTCCAACATACCTGTTGCCACAGTTCACAAGCCCACAAGTTAAAAACTCGCCGTATTTCGAATCATTGTAATTCCAATTGTACAGCTTTAAAAAATCATCATAAGGATAGATGACCTGTGAATGTAACAAGAGTTGAAAATCTGTTTCTTCATCCAATTGCAAACAATTTCAAGGTCAAGAGTATAATTGCACACCTTGTTTAATTTTCGATGGCCAGGCACTAATGAGATACCGCGATGGCCAGAGACAGGTGACTTCTTACTGTTGGCCTCAACTCCACAGGGTAACTTGTCAATAGGATCCAATAATTTCATTTGTTTGCACTTGAATTTGTGATCAGATTGCCAATGCTTTGACTGACATTCTCCAGAACTAAATACGAGCATAAATGTAAGACATATATGCTTAGGAGAAATATAGCAGAATGATAGACTAGTGTAAAACTATGTGATATTGATGACTGGAGGCTAGTTAGACAACAAAACAGTGTATAGAAACTCCACGAATGTGACTTCAGGCAAATGATCTGTTGTTCATGAGTCTATTCAATTGATGTATCATAACAAGCAACACCAAGGGTATAACAGCGCATTGAAAGATAAAAATTTATAACTTTGCTATGGGCCAGAATTTCCGAACATTACAAAATAAACCAAAATACACTCAAGGTGAACTCCATTTTTGTTACAACCAAACCAGGCAAAAACCTCTTGTAAAAAAAAAAAACTTCGCTGTTTGACGTGCGGAAATGATCACCATCTAGATAAGAGAAACTCATCAGTACGCCACATATTACATGATAATAGATAGGCAGTCACTTGAACAATCCAAAACCGCACAAAGAATGAGAGCCTTAGTGACATTAATACTAAACTTCCGATTGTCCTGTGCAAACACTAACCAAATCAACCGATTACTCATGATAAAACGCAGAATAGAGAATACAAAAAGGGGGATAGTTCTTGAAGATATATACACTTCTGTTAAGCACTATTTTCAACTCTATATGTTGTCTGGTTGTTCACCAAATACACCTCGGAGCAAACTTCTGATGCTGTTTGGATTTGGGTGCAATGAAATCAATATTGGGCAATGACCAGGTTCAAATACATAGCCTCCGACTATCAAAGACTGCACCGTTTTCACATGCATCTGAGGAAGGAAACTAACTAATATCTATGACCTGCTATGACGTACACAACCAAATCGCACAAGGAACAAGATTTCAATGTTGTACGTATGTCTTGGATCCTCAAGAACCACTAAAATCACTGATCCTGAACACCAAATTACCAAGCCTCCAAGAAACGACAGCAAAATCACAACACACAGTCATGGACAACAGGGGTAAAGCCAAGAACCGTGAAAGATCCCTGAATGATTGCACGCACCAACTGCAGGATCACCACTCAATAATCTCCCAAGAACAGATGTTCCCATCAACTATGTATGTCTTGGATCCTCAAGAACCACTTAAATAACTGGTCCTAAACACCAAATTACCCAAGCCTCCAAGAGACGACAACAAAATCACAACACACAGTCATGGACAACAGAGGTAAAAGCTCCCTGCATGGACAGCAAAATCGTGAAAGATCCCTGCATGATTGCACGCACCAACTGCAGGATCACCACTCAATAACCTCTCAGGAACAGAGGTCTATGCATGTCTTGGACCCTCAAGAACCACTAGAATCACTGATCCTAATTACCCAAGCATCCAAGAAACAAGAGCAAAATCACAATTTCACAATCATGGACAACAGGGGCAGGACCAAATTGCCCAAAGCATCCAAGAAACGACAGCAAAATCACAATTCACAGCCATGGACACCGGGTGCACGGCCAAGAACCGTGAAGGATCCCCGCTTTGCACGCATCGACCACCGAATCGCGGAAAGGGGGCGACGCGATTCCGCAGGAGCTCGGCGGCAATGCATGAATCAAGATCACGCGCGCGCACAGCTAGGCCGTGCCAAGAAACAGGGAGGGGGAGGTACGGGATGGGGGAACGCACCAGTATCGCATGCGCTTGCAGCCGGAGCACTTCTTGGTGCCGGCGGCGCCGCAGTGGGCGCAGGGCCCGAGCTCGGGCGCCGCGGCCTGCTGCCCCAGCGGCGAGGAGGGGGGCTGCTGGTGCGGCGGCGGCGGCTGATCCCCCTGGGGCGGCATCGCGTAGGCGGGGTGGTGGTGGTGGTCCTCGTAGGCGGCGGCGAAGCCCGCGGCGTCGACGAGGAAGTAGCGCGAGGCGGCGCGGCGGAGGGCGGCGGCAGCGGCGGCGAGGAGCACGAAGCCGACGAGCGCCGCCTGGATCACCGCCGGGAAGTCGAAGTCGAGGCCCGCGCCGATCCCGCCCCCCGGCATCTAATATAGCGCCCGGCCGCCACCAGGAGCAGCGCTCGGTTAGGGTTGCGCGCCCAGCCAGCACCCCCGCCGCCACCGACCATCCGCGCGGGTCCGACCCGGACACCAACTCGGGTCCGACCCAACGGACCGGACCCGGCGGACCGGACCGGACCGCCCCGCTGCCGGGGCCGGAAGCGGGGAAGGAAGGAGGGGGGCAGGCGGCCGGCTGCTGCCGCGGCGGCGGCGGCGGCGGGTCGCCCCGGCCGGGGTGGCTGGCGGGTGGGGGCGGGAGGGGCGGGGCCCGGGCGGCAGAGGGAGCGGGTTGGGGGCTTGGGGCGGAGTGAGGCGACTGGCGTGCTGTCGTCTGTCTCTGCTGCTCTGCTCCTATGCGTCCATTGTCTCCAACTTCTCTCTGGAACCAACGATTGGGATGGGAGATGCCAAGAGGCAAGAGAGAGAGAGAGAGCTTTCTAGGCACGGCTGGATGGGATCCCTCATTCATGGGAATGGGGAATGTCTTTTCTTGATAATGATCCCAACAAAACAGGTAGTAGTACTAGATTTTTCCCTTTCTTTTCACATGTTATCTTTTGGGCAATTGTTTGTCTCCATAGTGCACTTCTCTTTCTTCAAAATAATTAGGAACAACAAATCAATCACCTACCAACGGAATTCCCAAAACCATGAACGGGAAAAGAAGAACAAGAGCTTCAGTTCTCAGAAGGAGCAACAGGGGAAGTCAAGCGGTGTTGGTAAAGCAGAAGGTGGTTAGAATATGAAAGAGGAGGTTGTCATCAATTACGATCTGAAAATGAAGGGTGTGATGTGTTACAACCGTGGAGAGCCAGCTCACTTTGTGGGGACTTGTCCAAAGTGCCCAAAGATTGTTTCATTTGCCGCAAGTCTGGGCATCACATGGACAATTGTGTGGAATGGTACAAACCTCAAGTTGATGCCCAATACTATGGCAGTGCCAATGCTAGACTGGGATTCTACCACATTGAGTCTGAAGACAAGGATGTTGTTAAGTGGCTTAACCTGTCTAATGTGTGGGTTGCTGTGATTGAGGAAGGTTCTATCTCTACTAACATTGACCCACAAGGTATTTTCTCCTGGCATTGGGCTACCAGCTATTGGTACAGCAGGGGGGTTCTTGGTTGGTATTAAACATGAGGAATTTGAAATTATCTCTGTTGATACCTTAGAGAAGAATAAGAAAACTTGGAGATTTGTAGTTGTATATGGTTCATCATATGATAACTCCAAGCTTGAATTTATCAATGAGCTCCATAATACTATGTATGCTTGGTTGGGTCCCACTACTATTGGAGGTGATGACTTCAACCTAGTTAGGAGTAGTGAGAAGAAAAAACTAGGGTGGTTAACTTTCATTGGGTAAGCCTATTCAATGACCGGTTAACAAATATGGTCTAATTGAATTAAAAATTCTGGTAGGAAGTTTAGTTGGGCCAATAACCAGGATAATATGGTGATGGATAACACTGATAAAGTTTTTATTTCTACCTACTAGGAAAGTATATTCCATTCTGTCGAACTTAAAGCCCTTCCTAGGGTTGATAGTGATCATACCCCTCTAGTTTTTTATACTAGAGCTATCCAACCACCAAAAAACAAGCAAATCAGGTTTGAAAAATGGTGGTTGGAGGTAGAGGGTTTTGAGGATATGGTTAAGAAATGTTGGAATGCTCCTTGCTCTTTTAAAGACCCTTTAAATAGGTGGCAATTCAAGATTAGAATATCGAGGAAAGTGTGTAGGGGTTGGAATGCCAATTATGAGGCTGCCCAAAACAGAACCAAACAGCAGTTGGTTGTTGAGTATGATTTATTAGACATTGAATCTGAAACAAAGGTGTTATCCCCACCTTCCAAAGGCTCATATGGATAAAACAGCTCTAGACCTCCAAAATATCTGGACATTGGAGGACATTAAGTCTAGACAAAGATCCAGAGAGAGAAATATCTTAGGAGGGAGAAATAATGCTTACTTCCATGCTTTGGCTAATCAAAGAAGGAGGATGAAGCAGATTTCCATGTTAAATGGACCAGATGGTCCTGTTGAAGATATTGAAGGAATTATTTAAACTGTGATATAGAATACTACAAGCAATTATTTGGTAGAGAAGATACTCTAGATATATCCTTAGATGATAATTTTTGGGACCCTTTTGAAAGAGTATCCAATGAACATAATATAAAGTTGGAAGCCAACATAACAGAAGAAGATGTTAAAAAACGGTGTTTGGATCTTATGCTGAGGGGGCTCCTGGCCCTGATGACTTCCCCTTCCTCTTTTATCTACATTTTTGGTCCACTATTAAGAGTGACCTTACATTGATGGTAGATGTCTGGAACAATGACTCCTTAGATCTATATAGGCTAAACTTTTCTTTATTAACCTTGATCCCAAAAGAACCTGATGCTAATATCATTCAAAAATTTAGGCCAATTGCACTGACCAATTGTATTTCAATTTTTTTGCTTGGTGTGTTGCTAATTAGTTAGGGGAGATTGGTGATGAGATCATTTCTCAAAACCAAATTGCCTTCATTAAAGGCAGGTTCATAGTGGAAAGTATGGTGACAACTCATGAAATTATTCATGATGTTGTTATTAATGACAAAGAAGGTTTTTTCTTTAAGCCTGATTGTGAGAAGGCATATGATAGAATTAGTAAAGAATTCCTGATGGATGTGATGTACCAGAGGGGATTTAGCCCTAAATGGATGAAGAAGATTGAATCTCTTCTATATAAAGGGTATGTAGGTGTCGGAATTAATGATTGTAGTAGTGATTCTTTTGAGACCTCTAAGGGTGTGAGACAAGGTGATCCTGCCTCCCCTCTGCTTTTCAACCTGGTAGCTAATGTATTTAGCAGAATGGTACATAAAGCTGCTAAAAACAAAATGTTAACTGGGTTGATGCCTAATATTTTTCCTCAGGGGATAACTAGTTTGCAGTATGCAGATGATACTCTCCTGTTTTTGGAAAATAACCTTGAATCTGCTAAGAATTTAAAATGGGTGCTTTCTTGTTTTGAACAAATGTCTGGCTTAAGGATTAACTTTCATAAATGTGATCTAGTGTCTATCAATGTGAAGGAGGAAGAGGCCCAGAAGGTGGCACAAGCTTTATCTTGTGGTCTGGGATCCTTTCCCCTTAAATATCTTGGATTTCCTCTTCACCACTCAAAATTCAGAAGAGAAGACTTGCAACCTGTGGTTGAAAAAGTCTTAAAAGAGCTGCTAGATGGAGAGGAAGGCTATTAGGATATGATAAGAAACTAGTATTTGTCCAAGCTTGTTTAGCTAGTATTCCTACTTATCTTATGAGTATGATCAAATTCCTCATGTGGGCTACTAATCTGATCAATTCACAGATGGCTCACTGCTTCTGGGATAACTAAGGGACGTCACAAGTACCACCTAGCTAATTGGGGGCTTCTTACCCAAAAGAAGCAATATGGTGGCTCAGGTATACCTAACATTGCTGAAATGAACCTAAGCCTCCTAGCCACATGGGTTTATAAATACCAGTTGGGAGACTAGAAGATGTGGAAGCATATGTTGATTCCAAATATAGAACTAGAAATCCCAATATTTTCTCTTGCCCTGATAACAACTCCTCTCCTTTTTGGAAAGATGTACTCTGGGCAGATAAAGCTGCCAAAGTAGGTTTCCAATGGAAAATTGGAAGTGGGAGAAAAGTAAACTTCTGGGAGGATCATTGGATTTGGATCATGTAGCTTGGCCATCCAATTTTGGTAGTTATATAGTACTAGTAGAATGCCCGTGCGTTGCCACGGTCCATGGATATATTTTTTGTCAGTTGCATATATAAATAATGCATGTATAGAAATGATAGCCCATAACAATGGAGAAGTAATTGAAATCAACTTCACTTGCGATGTAAGTTGATAAAAAATATAATAGAACAATGTGTACACAGAGAGCAATGATCCAAATAATTATCTACTGCAAACTACGATCTACTTGATGCGTTTAAGATTTTATCATAAAGTGTGAGGAATGATCTCTTCATCTTCATTTGCCTAGTATAATGCGAGCCGCATCCCGATTTTAGTGAGCTATAAATTGTAGGCTACCTATAGGTCACTTGGTTGGTATTTTCTCGAAAGATGACTTTTAGGTTGTGTGTCATTTATGCCACCACATAGCAGTTGCTCCTTTCTCCTTTTCTTGAAGGAAGAAAAAGAAGCCACTCCTCTCACTCACTCACTGCACAACCTCTCCTCCTCTTTTTCTCCATGACCAGCAAGCCACCAGGTGTCGCCGCATCTCATTTCCCCGCCATGACGTCGTGACTGCCATAGCTCCCGGACACCTTCCCTTCATGCCATGGTGAAGCCCGCACCCTCCTTTCCCCACCACCTCCCCTAACTTCCACGGTGACATCCACCCGCTCTTCTCCCCATCATGGTGTCGTTCCGCAACGCCTGCCTCTAGTCAGATGGTATGCTTTGACTGCGTGCTCTTCACAGGCATTCATATCTTGACTCTGTTCAATGGGTTTTTTGACTGGCTTACCTTCTGCGGGCGTTCATCTCTCGCCTCTCCTCAGTTGTAAAATTTTGCCTTGCCGCCCTTTGGCTCGCATTACACTCTTTATTAGTTTTTTTTTGTCTAGCTGCTCTTCAGCATGCATTCATTTCCTCTCTCTACTCGGGTGTTAGCCTATATCTCGTCATGCTTTATCACAGTTCCACCTTTGTAGATTTTTTTTCTTGTGTAGACTTGCATTGGAAGCAATATGTTCATCACCACTTGGTGTTCCTTGATGTTGTATGGTTTTCTGCATGGCAAAGACCCAGATTGGAAGCAATATGCCCAACACAGGGTTAGATTGAACGAATCTAAACCTGGAGAACAATACTCCATTGGGAAAAAAAGCATGTGAAAGGGTGATACCATTTGATGTTTCTACATGCTCTCTTGGCTCCAATTCTATGAGGTGGATGGTTCACATATGGACATACTAGATGACGGTACCGCACAAACTCTTAAGATTATTGCAAGCTCAAATAAAAATTATAATTATGTCTACACATTTTTGATAGAAAATACCATACTATTTTCTCCTTATGAGAAAATGTCCCATGGATAATGATTAAGGACCTTTGAACCTTCTCATAATAAACATAGAAAAATTGTTAGTGCCTGAAATGGTGGTAGCACTAACTATTTTTCTTTGTCCATTCATAATAAACATAGAAAATACTTGGAAAGAATTTTATCAGTTACTTGTTAATCAACAATGCATAGAGTGGAAAAATCAGCCAAGGCACTCACATCACCAAATTAGGAAGTGGAACAAAAATGAAATATACACATAAGGACATATCAAAGACTTGTGTAAGTGTCTATGTGAAATATGCAAGTCATATGGGGTAATTTACAGCAACAATAGAAGCCATGTTTCAAGAAGAAAGATGGGTACCGATTCAAGCAGGTATTGTTTTAGGCTCCAGCCTTGTATCGTTGCTCTTCCAGCCACTTATTATTTTCAAAATGACTACGCCAAAGCTGTATGTGTCAACCTTCTTTGATAGTTTTTTAGACGAACCTTCTCCGGTAGTTGGCCATGGATTACCTCTTAGGAGTGTACTCCCTGTTCAAATAATAAAATATAATCATCAAAAAATAGGCAGATGTCGAATGTACTATTTGAATGTTCAAACTTATAGTGTTTTTGCAAATTTAGTGCTGAGATGGTTGTGATCATCAGGTTAGTGTCCATGAATGAACGAAGAAAAATACAACCTCCGATGGAGGTGTTAGATACATTCGTATCTAGGCAAATCTAAGAAAACTAATTTGGGACAGAGAGAGTAGTTAGTGTCCATGAATGACCAACCATGAAACAAAACAAAACGTACATAAATAACAATCTCCAGATGCGGAGATATTTTAGGGAGCTATCAATTTTGTTTGGCAACAAAATATCTCTATGATAATTGACGATTCTTTTTCATATCTTGTGCCCGACGTCTAGTATTCAATCATGGCAATTATCTCCATATGATGGAGATATTTGAGGGAGTTATCAATGTTTGTCTGATAACCAAATATCATTCATTTGCAAAATATCTATTAAAAAGCTGAAAAAAACATGGCCAGTGATAGGCGTCGATCGGCTGGCCGAAATTTCGGCTGGTAGCACCGCACATGTACGATCTGCGTAGTTGTAGCCGCACGATCTCTCTTTCAACTGCTTCCTTTAGAAAAACAGAAAGGAGAAATCCACGGCGCCTGTCTACCGCGTCCACACCATGATCCTCCGATACGCCAGCCAGATCGCTAGCCGTCCTCCCCCGCTTGCCTTGCCGAAGATCGTCGTCCTCGTCGCCGGTGGTCGCTCTCACAGCACCAACCTCGTTGGTTCCAGCAGGACGCGTCGCCCCAATAGCAAATTGCCGCCGCCTTGTAGCTTGCCCACTGTCTTTGTAGTTGCAGCACCTAGCCAGCGCCATCGTTGCACGTCCGTCGCAGCACCACCATGCCGCCAGCCGCAGCTCTCAATGTCACGGTTCGTGCAAAATCAGCACGCGAACTGAAGCTTTTTCTCACGCCGGTGGAAGCTTTTTTCCACGCTGGTTGAAGCATTTTTTTACAGAGTTGAAGCTTTTCACCATGCTGGTTGAAGCTTTTTTCACCGCAGGTTGAAGCTTTTCCTAAGCCGGTTGTAGCTTTTTTTCCACTATTGAAGCTTTTACCCACCTCTATTGGCGCCTAACGGCCACCTATTTGCAGAATTGCCGTGCACGGGTTGTATCATCTTCGATTATCGCTTACAACACTGTAGGTCAGCGATTGAAGCTTTCATATGAGAGTACGGTTGTAGCATTTTCAGTTCGCGGTGGTTCGGTTGAAACTTTTTTAAACTATGGTTGAAGCTTTCATATAAACAGTTGTAGCTCTTTAGTCGCACTATGGTCCAGTTGAAGCTTTATATAGCGTCGTTTGAAGCTTTATATAGCGCCGTTTGAAGCTTTCAAATCAACGGTGGAAGCTTTCATGAGAATGGTTGTAGAATCCTCTCAGCTGCTATGCGCCATGGTCGGTCGCAAGCCATCGATGGTCACCAGCGCCATGCACAAACTCTTGCAGCTCCCCTTTGCGACTTCTCCACCCTGCCGTGGCTCGCCCTAATAGCAAGGGCTCATCAAGCCTATGCACTGCGCGTGGCGGTGGAGAAGAAGGAAAACAACAATTGTAGTGATCCACGTCGTGAGGAAGATGATTCGAACGATGGGCGCTCGTGTCCTGCACGACGCACGATCGAGACGATAGCAAGACTCACGTGCAACCGACCCAATCTTTGGCCGGTCACCCGGCCACAAACATTACCCAAAATACTTTGGCGTACAAGAAAGCATTTCAGAGGGAGAACTCCAACAAATTAAAGGACGGTGCCACTTTTCGTGGTAATGGCCTTGTTGCATGTGCGTGCCTAAGCTATGAATCAAATTACCAGGATAGGAGGTGGAAGAGCTCAGTCATGTACTCCCTCCATCCCAAAGTTCTTGTCTTAAATTTGTCTAAATACGGATGTATCAAATTACATTTTAGTATTAGTTACATCCGTATCTAGGCAAATCTAAGACGATAATTTTGGGACGGAGGGAGTACTATACAGCCTAGTCGTACACTGAGATCAAAGAATATGGATATATAGATTCCATCATTCCCTACTTGCAAGCTTGCTGCTAGTTTTCCCTAGCATTTTTTTGAACCCCGGCTCAGACATCACAAATTTGTCCATCGAAAACATTCTCTTGTATTTTCCTATTCACCAAGTTCAAAAATCACTGGTGTTTTACAAGGAACAAAAGTTTCCAATCTGAAAGCCATTTATTTTAATCTCCAAACACAACTCTTGAGTAAGTGATATTAGTATCCGATTAAGATGAATATTTTCAAGGGACCAAAACAAGAACTGGATTTAGACGACAATAATAGATATCATCACGGAAATGTGTCGTCAATTCTAGGTTACATTCTGTCGTGTGTCGTCGGTTCGTCACAATAAATAAATTCTAAAATGCAGATATCATTACAAAAATCTCTACCTACTAATAAAGCAATATTGCTTCTGCCCGTACGTCACAAAAATTGCCCCCCGAAGTTGCTATAAATTACCCGCTATGCCACCCATAAGTAAAGAAAATGATTCGATTTTTCTTTTCAAAGTTGCCGTCGTGCCGAGTGTTGTTATATATGTAATATCCCACAAATAGTACAGATACACTAGCAGTGTGGTGGCTTGATCCTGTCTCTTCCACCCTGGAGACCAGGGTTGGAACCCTAGCTGCAACCAATATATTCCTCCACCTTTTTCTCACGCGCTCCCCCCCAGGCCTACATGGGCTGGCCAGCGGGCTTAACGCCTTTCTTTTCTTTTTTTAGTCTCCTCTTTTCTCACTTCTTTTTTTGTTTTCTCCTTCTTTAAATTAATTCGATATTTTCAAATATTAAAAAGTTGCGAGTTTGAAAAAGATGTTTGAGAAATTATAAAATGTGTGTGAATTCAGAAAAGTTCAGGAAATCATACATTTTCGCGGTTTCAAAAAATGTTAGTGATTTTACAAAAATGTTGACAAATCATAATTTGGAAAGAAATGTCGTTAAATAAAATCAAGTTCATGATCTTGTATTCAAAACATATTTGTGAATCTGAAAAAAAAGTCAATGAAATTTTAGAAAATATTCGAAAAAAGAAAATATTTTTTGTGAAATACAAAATTTGTTCCCCAATTTTAAAAAATTTCATCGATTTAAAAAACATTTTCTGAGTCATCATGAGTTCGAAAACTATTCATGCATTTCAATAAATATTCATCTAAAAACAAATGTTCAAGAATTTTTTTTAAATGCCTAAATTTAAAAAGAATGTTTGTCGATTCAAAAAAGTTTTCCGATTCAGAAGTATTTTTTATCTAAGATTTGATTAGTTTTTGGAAATTATTTATATGTCTTGCGTTGGCGAGTAGTTGATGGTCGATGAGATTTATTTTTAAAGTTTCAAACATTCCCTTGCACGAGACAATGACAAGTGTGTCGTGCAGTGACAAGCTCATTGTTTACCACGTTGAATGCGTTGCGATCACATGAATATTGCATCCATCGTCAACGAGAGTGAGAAGAAAGATATTGGCAACATGGCGAGCCAGTGTTAAAATAGAGGACACTCATATATCGGGTATTGAGTCATACTTATTTGACCAACGTGTAATATATTTTTCTCCCGTTGCAACGCATGGGCATGTTTGCTAGTGAAGCATACATCTTATTTAGTAGAGGGTTCCTTTTCTCCCAGCTTACACTTTCTCCTTGGTATCCAAAAGATTCTCAAACTAAGGTGACTCCTAATGGATGTAATTAGCTTGTTTTTGTTGAAACTTGTATACATATCTTTGACATATTTCAACGGTCATACACTACTTGAACTATTTTAGACAACAAACCTCTGCCTTTCACCCCTCCCTGCACACAACACCATGATGGTATTATGACTTCCCGACTGGGACATGAATTCTTTCATCGTCTCTAAATTTTTTAGATCTTTGTTTGTATGCAAAAGCTGAAATGGCACCCTCAAAGTTAGATAAGGATCATGCGGCTTTGGGTGTGACCACCAAAAAGAAACAAAATACATGAAAATTAATGTACATAAAGTCTAAAATGGTAAAATAATAGTATCATTTTTGTTGTTTCTATTTTCCTACGGGCATCATTTTTCTTGTTTCTATTTTCCTATGGGCGTAGACAACCAAATTAGATCAAATATCCACCTACAGTATAAAGAATATGAAGTTGAAGTTGTCATGGTGCCGTGAGAACGGATACTCAGATCATTAAGATGATATATGCCAGTTAAATGTAAAGTTGAGCTTTAATGCCAACCACAAATCTACTGGAAGTGCATCTGTTCATGGATGTTATGTAGCTTTTAGCAATAACAAAAATACGTAGATAAGATTGTACCTCAAAGATCGGCCAAGCAACAAGCTTTCAGCTGTCGGTAGAAACACAGTTGACTTCGCAGAAGAAATCATCTTTTTGGTCCAACACAAGGGGGAAATTTACCACAAGACCATCTTATCTTTAGTGATCCATGTTCTTCTCTTACACGAGTGGAGAAACATGGGATATGTACTAAGACTATCAGAAAGACTACATAGGGTGATTACATATGTTTACCTTGGACTTCCTTATGAGAATATGACTCCAATTATATCCACCAACCACTAGTGTAAATCTAAAGCATGATGTAAGAAATATCAAGCGGCAGATGTTTTTCCTCACTTTATGATGAGCAAGCACAAATGGCAATGCGACCATTCCAATAGATCAAAATATTTTGGGTCTAGTGATCACCTAGAGGTGCATGTAGTGGCTGGTCCCATAGGTGATGTCCATTAGCGGCCACTTCCCTAGTACCTGTTCGTACGCGAATGACACAATCCTCACCGCTTCCCTCCAATCACCGGCTCCCTCTCCGCCCATGTATGCCTTGTCTTCCCCCTTAACGACAGTCTGCCCGTGCCACAAAGATGTAAAAATAGATATGGGAACCTGCAAATAAATCAACATGTAGTTGTTACAATCTAGTCACTACGGTTCTACGAAAAGGATTGATAAAAAGGCAAAAGGAGAAGCAAGGTATAGAAATAGAAGTCTCCCACACTATTTTTCAAGAGTGGCTTTGAGATGTTCACATGAAGTTTATCTTAAAAGAGCAGCATGGAGTATGATGACCCACAAGTATAGGGGATCGCAACAGTTTTCGAGGGTAGAGTATTCAACCCAAATTTATTGATTCGACACAAGGGGAGCCAAAAAATATTCTCAAGTATTAGCAGTTGAGTTGTCAGTTCAAGCACACCTGAAAGACTTAATATCTGCAGCAAAGTATTTAGTAGCAAAGCAGTATGGAAGTTATGGTAACGATGGCAAAAGTAACAGCAGCAGTTTTGTAGGAATCGTAACAGTGGTAATGGAGAAGTAACTAAGCGAAGATCAATATGTGAAAAGCTCATAGGCAATGGATCAGTGATGGATAATTATGCCGGATGCGATTCCTCATGCAACAGTTATAACATAGGGTGACACAGAACTAGCTCCAGTTCATCAATGTAATGTAGGCATGTATTCCGAATATAGTCATACGTGCTTATGGAAAAGAACTTGCATGACATCTTTTGTCCTACCCTCCCGTGGCAGCGGGGTCCTACTGGAAACTAAGGGATATTAAGGCCTCCTTTTAATAGAGTATCAGACCAAAGCATTAACACTTAGTGAATACATGAACTCCTCAAACTACGGTCATCACCGGGAGTGGTCCCGATTATTGTCACTTTGGGGTTGCCGGATCATAACACATAGTAGGTGACTAATAACTTGCAATATAGGATCAAGAACTCACATATATTCATGAAAACATAATAGGTTCAGATCTGAAATCATGGCACTCGGGCCCTAGTGACAAGCATTAAGCATAGTAGAGTCATAACAACATCAATCTTAGAACATAATGGATACTATGGATCAAACCCTAACAAAACTAACTCGATTACATGGTAAATCTCATCCAACCCATCACCGTCCAGCAAGCCTACGATGGGATTACTCATGCACGGCGGTGAGCATCATGAAATTGGTGATGGAGGATGGTCGATGATGACGATGGCGACGGATTCCCCTCTCCAGAGCCCCGAACGGACTCCAGATCAGCCCTCCCGAGGAAGAACAGGGCTTGACAGCTGATACGTCTCCAACGTATCTACTTTTCCAAACACTTTTGCCCTTATTTTGGACTCTAACTTGCATAATTTGAATGAAACTAACCCGGACTGACGCTGTTTTCAGCAGAACTGCCATGATGTTGTTTTATGTGTAGAAAACAGAAGTTCTCGGAATGTCCTGAAAATCCACGAAGGCACTTTTTGGAAAATATAAAAAATACTGGTGAAAGAATCAAGACTAGGGGGCCCACACCCTGTCCATGAGGGTGGGGGCGCACCCTCCCCCCGGGTGCGCCCCCCTGTCTCGTGGGCCCCCTGAGGCTCCGCCGACCTCAACTCCAACACCATATATTCCGTCTCGCGGAGAAAAAAAAAATCAGAGAGAAAGTTTCATCGCGTTTTACGATACGGAGCCGCCGCCAAGCCCTAATCTCTCTCGGGAGGTCTGATCTGGAGTCCGTTCGGGGCTCCGGAGAGGGGGATTCGTCGCCGTCGTCATCATTAACCATCCTCCATCACCAATTTCATGATGCTCACCGCAGTGTGTGAGTAATTCCATCGTAGGCTTGCTGGACGGTGATGGGTTGGATGAGATTTACCATGTAATCAAGTTAGTTTTGTTAGGGTTTGATCCCTAGTATCCACTATGTTCTGAGATTGATGTTGCTATGACTTTGCTATGCTTAATGCTTGTCACTAGGGCCAGAGTGCCATGATTTCAGATCTGAACCTATTATGTTTTCATGAATATGTGTGTGTTCTCGATCCTATCTTGCAAGTCTATAGTCACCTATTATGTGTTATGATCCGACAACCCCGAAGTGACAATAATCGGGATACTTCTCGGTGATGACCGTAGTTTGAAGAGTTCATGTATTCACTATGTGATAATGCTTTGTTCCGGTTCTCTATTAAAAGGAGGCCTTAATATCCCTTAGTTTCCGCTAGGACCCCGCTGCCACGGGAGGGTAGGACAAAAGATGTCATGCAAGTTCTTTTCCATAAGCATGTATGACTATTTACGGAATACATGCCTACATTGCATTGATGAACTGGAGCTAGTTCTGTGTCACCATATGTTATAGCTATTACATGAGGAATCGCATCCGACATAATTATCCATCACTGATCCATTGCCTACGAGCTTTTCACATATTGTTCTTCGCTTATTTACTTTTCCGTTGCTATTGTTACAATCACTACAAAACCCCAAAACATTACTTTTGCTACCATTACCTTTATTATCATACTACTTTGCTACTAAATACTTTGCTGCAGATACTAAGTTATCCAGGTCTGGTTGAATTGACAACTCAACTGCTAATACTCAAGAATATTCTTTGGCTCCCCTTGTGTCGAATCAATAAATTTGGGTTGAATACTTTACCCTCGAAAGTTGTTGCGATCCCCATACACTTGTGGGTTATCAAGACTAATTTCTGGCGCCGTTGCCGGGGAGCATAGCTCTATTCTCTGAGTCACTTGGGATTTATATCTGTTGATCACTATGAAGAACTTGAAAGACGACAGAACTACGATTTTTCCCTCAACTACGAGGGAAGGTAAGGAATTGCCATCTAGCTCTGCACTAGATTCTCCTTCTGTTTTGAGTAAGCTTGCGACACCTAAACCTGCTACTGCTATGAATTCTGATATGTCGCATGTTATTGATGATGCCACTTCTGCTATGCATGATACTTATGATGAAACTACTTCTATGCGTGATACTACTTTGCCATTAGGTGAATTTCTTGATGAACAACTTGCTAGAGTTAGGGGGAATGAAATTATTGAAGATGCTATTATTGATGATAGTGATGATGAAAATTCTCCCAATGATTATGAATTACCTGTTGTTCCTGAGGGTTATGTTATGAATGAAGAAGCCGCTAGAGATATCTTTGCTTGCAATGATAGATATGATCTTAAGAAATTATTAGCTAAATGGAAGCATCAGTCTCTTAATGCTAGAATGAAACCTGACCCTGCTTTTGCTACTTCACCTATCTGTGTTACTGATAAGGATTATGAATTCTTTGTTGATCCTGAAATTAGTACTTTAGTTGAATCTGATCCTTTTTATGGCCTTGAATCTGAAACTGTTGTGGCACATCTTACCAAGTTGAATGATATAGCCACCCTGTTTACTCATGATGATAAATCTCGCTATTATTATATCCTTAAGATATTTCCGTTCTCATTAAAGGGTGATGCTAAGACTTGGTATAATTCTCTTGCTCCTGGTTGTGTGCGTAGTCCCCAGGATATGATTTATTATTTCTCTGCTAAATATTTTCCTGCTCATAAGAAACAAGCTGCCTTGTGGGAAATATATAATTTTGTGCAAATCAAAGAAGAGAGTCTCCCACAAGCTTGGGGGAGGCTTCTCCGATTACTTAATGCTTTGCCTGATCATCCTCTTAAGAAAAATGAAATACTCGATATCTTTTATAATGGACTAACGATGCTTCCAAGGACTACTTGTATAGTTGTGCTGGTTGTGTTTTCAGGGAAAGAATAGTTGACGAAGCTGAATTACTATTGAATAATATGTTGACTAATGAAAATAATTGGACTCTTCCTGAGCCAAACCCTGAGGCAATTCATGAACCAATTAAGCCAACTCCTGAGCCTATTCCTAAACCCACTCCGAAGAAGAGAGGTGTTTTATTTCTCAATCCTGAAGATATGCAAGAGGCAAAGAAATCAATGAAGGAAAAAGGTATTAAAGCTGAAGGTGTTAAGAATTTACCACCTATTGAAGAAATACATGGTCTTAATGTATCGCCTGTTGAAGAACCACATTGTCTTGATAACCCGACACAGGTAGTAAAGGTAAATTCTCTCTATAGATATGATAAAGTTGAAATTCCCTCTACTAAATTTCATAGCCCATGCTTAGATGAATTTGATGACTTTATGGCTAGATAAGAAAGTTTTAATGCTTATGTTGGTAGAGAGTTAAAGAATAATGCTTTCGAGATAGGACGCGTGAGATATGCTTCTATGGTTGCTACTCAAGCTGAGGAAGTACTTAAAGCTCAAAATGATTTGCTTGATGAATTAAATAATAAAAATGACTTTGCTATTAGAGTGGCTACTAGAACTGGTAGAATGAATCAGGAACCTTTGTATCCTGAAGGCCACCCTAAGAGAATCGAGCAAGATTCTCAGAGAAACAATTTAGAGGCACCTAGTTCTTCCAAAAAGAAGAAAAAAAAAACGATAGAACTTTGCATGCTTCTAGTGAACCTACTGTAGACACGCCTGAGAATCCCAATGATATTTCTATCTCTGATGCTGAAACACAATCAGGTGATGAACATGAACCTAGTGATAAAGTCAATGATAATGTTCATGTTGATGCTCAACCTAGCAAAAACAATGATGTAGAGATTGAACCTGCTGTTGATCTTGATAACCCACAATCAAAGAATCAACGTTATGATAAGAGAGATTTTGTTGCTAGGAAGCACGGTAGAGAAAGAGAACCATGGGTTAAGAAACCCATGTCGTTTCCTCCCAAACCATCCAAGTCAAAGGATAATGAGGATTTTGAGCGCTTTGCTGAAATGATTAGACCCATCTTCTTACGTATGTGCTTAACTGATATGCTCAAACTAAATCCGTATGCTAAGTATATGAAGGATATCATTACAAATAAAAGAAAGATACCGGAAGCTGAAATTTCCACCATGCTTGCTAATTACACTTTTAAGGGTGGAATACCAAAGAAACTTGGAGACCCCGGGGTACCAACTATACCATGCTCCATTAAAAGAAATTATGTTAGAACTGCTTTATGTGATCTTGGAGCCGGTGTTAGTGTTATGCCTCTCTCTCTATATCGTAGACTTGAATTGAATAAGTTGACACCTACTGAAATATCTTTGCAAATGGCTGATAAATCAACTGCTATACCTGTCGGTATTTGTGAGGATGTGCCTGTTGTGGTTGCAAATGTCACTATCTTAACGGACTTTGTTATTCTTGATATTCCCGAGGACGATAGTATGTCGATTATCCTTGGTAGACCCTTTTTAAATACTGCAGGGGCTGTTATTGATTGCAACAAAGGCAATGTCACTTTTCATGTTAATGGTAATGAGCATATGGTACACTTTCCGAGGAAACAATCTCAAGTTCATAGCATCAATTCTATTGGAAAAGTTCCAACTATTATTATTGGAGGTTTTGAATTTCCTCTTCCTACTGTCAAGAAAAAGTATGATATTCTTATTGTTGGAGATTTTCATATCCCCGATGAGGTGACTTAGTGTTATTCGAAATTTCTCCGGTTCCGTGTTATTCAGAATGAGTTTGTTAACAAGACTTGATCAACCATGTTAGTGGATTCATTTTGATGATCATGAGATGGAAGAAACTAGAAGGCACAACCTTCTGTACCCACTTTTTACTTTCTGTTATTTAGAATAAATAAAGCAAAAATGGTATTATCTGTCTGTTTTCTAAATTATCCGTGCATTAAAAAATATCCCGAAAATAAAAGTGCTCCAAATGCCCTGCAAATTTAGTATGATTTTTTATGAAATATTTGAGGATTTTAGGCACTGAAATCACTGCAGGAGGGGCAAGCACCAGGCCACGAGAGTGGAGGGCGCGCCCACCCCCCTTGGGCGCGCCCCCTGTCTCGTGGGCCCTTGGTGGCCCCCTCCACTTATGCCAGCACCCACACACTCCATCTTCTATCCAAAAAATCCCCATCCAGCTCAAGCATGAGTTCTAGCTCATTTTGCTGCGATTTTCGATCTCCTTGCTCAAAGCTCCATTCACAAAACTGCTTTGGGAGATTGTTGCTTGGTGATACGTCTCCAACGTATCTATAATTTTTGATTGTTCCATGCTATTACATTACCTCTTTTGGATGTTTATGGGCTTTATTTTACACATTTATATCATTTTTGGGACTAACCAACTAACCGGAGGCCCAACCCATATTGCTGTTTTTTTGCCTATTTTAGTATTTCGAAGAAAAGGAATATCAAACAGAGTCCACACGGAATGAAACCTTCAGGAGCGTGATTTTTGGAACGAACCTGATCTGGAGAGTTTGGAGTGCAAGTCAAGAAGCTTCCGAGGGCCCCACGAGATAGGGGGCCGCGCCCCCTTGTAGGGCGCGTCCCCTGTCTCGTGGGCCCCTCAGGCGGCCACCGACATACTTCTTCCTCCTATATATATACCTACGTACCCCGAAAACATCCAGGGGCACCACGAAACACAATTTCCACCGACGTAACCTTCTGTATCCGCGAGATCTCATCTTGGAGCCTTCGCCGTCACTCTGCCGAAGGGGGAATCAACCACGGAGGGCTTCTACATCAACATCCTTGCCCCTCCGATGAGTTGTGAGTAGTTTACCACAGACCTACGGGTCCATAGTTATTAGCTAGATGGCTTCTTCTCTCTTTTTGGATCTCAATAAAATGTTCTCCCCCTCTCTCGTGGAGATCTATTTGATGTAAACTCTTTTTGCGGTGTGTTTGTCGAGATCCGATGAATTGTGGGTTTATGATCAAGTTTATCTATGAATAATATTTGAATCTTCTCTGAATTCTTTTATGTATGATTGAGTTATCTTTGCAAGTCTCTTCGAATTATCAGTTTGGTTTGACCTACTAGATTGGTCTTTCTTGCCATGGGAGAAGTGCTTAGCTTTGGGTTCAATCTTGCGGTGTCCTTACCCAGTGACAGAAAGGGTTGCAAGGCACGTATTGTATTGTTGCCATCGAGGATAACAAGATGGGGTTTATATCATATTGCATGTGTTTATCCCTCTACATCATGTCATCTTGCTTAATGCGTTACTCTGTTCTTATGAACTTAATACTCTAGATGCAGGCAGGAGTCGGTCGATGTGTGGAGTAATAGTAGTAGATGCAGGCAGGAGTCGGTCTACTTGTTATGGACGTGATGCCTATATACATGATCATGCCTAGATAATCTCATAACTATGCGCTTTTCTATCAATTGCTCGACAGTAATTTGTTCACCCACCGTAATACTTATGCTTTCTTGAGAGAAGCCTCTAGTGAAACCTATGGCCCCCGGGTCTATCTCTTATCATATTTGCTTTCAATCTACCTTTATTTGCATCTTTACTCTTTGCATCTATATTATAAAATACCAAAAATATATTTATCTTATCATACTATCTTTATTAGATCTCACTTTCGCAAGTGGCCGTGAAGGGATTGACAACCCCTTTATTGCGTTGGTTGTGAGTTCTCAGTTTGTTTGTGTAGGTGCGTGGGACTTTTGAGGAGCCTCCTACTGGATTGATACCTTGGTTCTCAAAACCGAGGGAAATACTTACGCTACACTTTGCTGCATCACCCTCTCCTCTTCGAGGAAAACCAACGCAAGCTCTAGACATAGCAAGAAGGATTTCTGGTGCCGTTGCCGGGGAGGTCTTCGCTCAAGTCAAGACATACCAAGTACCCATCACAAACCCATCTCCCTCGCATTTACATTATTTGCCATTTGCCTCTCGTTTTCCTCTCCCCCACTTCACCCTTGCCGTTTTATTCGCCCTCTCTTTCCCAATCTCCTTCTCTCTTTTTCGCTTGCCCTTTTTCCGTTTGCCGTGTGTTAGTTCGTTTACCTTGTCATCATGTCTAGTTCCTTATCTGCTCCTATGTCTCCCGAGTTTGAAGTTCTTCACTTCAAGCAAAGGCAAGGAGAAAATTTAAAAGATGCTTGGTATAGGATGATGGAATCTTATCGCAAGTGCACCCTAGAGGTGAACTTTAGAATTCTTCTTCGTAATTTTTATGTTGGGTTAAATATGACGCATAGACAACTCTTGGATTGCATTGCCAAGGGAAATTTCATTGAAATTGATCCTAGTATTGCGCATGAAATTATAGAGGGAATAGTGGGAACACTACCTCAAAAAGGGAGGATCACATCCTACCCAAGAAGAAACCCAAGTGTTTGGAAAGATTTGCGAAGTAACGAAAATATTACAAAAGTCTCTTGAGCCTCTTCAAAGTGTTAGTGGAAATCTTCACCACATGAATATGTTGATTACTCTTTGCAATAAGCGGTTGGATGCTTTAGATCTAAAAATTTCCGAGTATGAAGGGAAGTGGAAAGAACCTCCTGGATTCGAGCATAACTCCGCTAAAAACTGAAAATACAAGATGGCACTCGTGAGATCTATCCTTACTTTTATGCCTAGTTAGGGGCGTTAAACGATAGCGCTAGTTGGGAGGCAACCCAAATTTTCTTTATGTTTTTTGTTTTTGCTCCTGTTTAGTAATAAATCTTGCATCTACCTTCTGTTTAGATGTGTTTTTATCTTTTAATTAGTTTTTGTGCCAAGTAGAACCTATAGGATAACCTACGATGATAGTTGATTTGATTCTGCTGAAAAACAGAAACTTTGCGCGCACGAATATAATTTTGTTAAATCACAGGAACATGATTTTGCGTTGATTCTTTTTGATGCTGTTCAATAAACAAATTCTCAAGGACTTCATATTTTGGTAGGATTTTTAGAGTTCCATAAGTTTGCATTAGTTACAGATTGCTACAGACTGTTCTGTTTTTGACAGATTCTGTTTTTCGTGTGTTGTTTGCTTATTTCAATGCATCTATGGCTAGTAATTCAGTCTATGAACCATAAAGAAGTTGGGATACAGTAGGTTTAACACCAAATTAAATAAAGAATGATTTCATTGCAGTATCTTATGTGGTGGTTTTGTTTTGTTTCACTAACGGAGCTTATAAGATTTCCTGTTGAGTTTTGTGTTGTGAAGTTTTCAAGTTTTGGGTAAAGCTTTTATGGACTATGGAATAAAGGGTGGCAAGAGACTAAGCTTGGGGATGCCCATGGCACCCCAAGATATTCAAGAATAGCCAAAATCCTAAGCTTGGGGATGCCCCGGGAAGGCATCCCCTCTTTCGTCTTCGTTCATTGGTAACTTTACGTGGAGCTATATTTTTATTCGCCACATGATATGTGTTTTGCTTGGAGCGTCGTGTATTATATTTGTCTTTGCTTTTTAGTTTACCACAATCATCCTTGCTGTACACACCTTTTGGGAGAAGCCTATTTGATTAGAATTTGCTAGAATACTCTATGTGCTTCACTTATATCTTTTGAGCTTGATAGTTTTTGCTCTAGTGCTTCACTTATATCTTTTAGAGCACGGTGGTGTCTTAATTTTGAAGAAATTGCTAGTATCTCATGCTTCACTTATATTATTTTGAGAGTCTTTTAGAACAGCATGGTATTTGCTATTACAATAAAGTTGGTCTTAGAATGGTAGGCATCCAAGTTGGGTATAATAAAAACTATCATAGGAAGTGAATTAGATGCTATGATCAATTTGATACTTGATAATTGTTTTGAGATATGGAGGTAGTGATATTAAAGTCATGCTAGTTGGGTGATTATGAATTTAAAGAATGCTTGTGTTGAAGTTAGCAAGTCCTATAGCATGCACGTATGGTTAAAGTTGTGTAACAAATTTGAAACATGAAGTGTACTTGGCTTGTGCATCCTTATGAGTGGTGGTCGGGGACGAGCGATGGTCTTTTCCTACCAATCTATCCCCCTAGGAGCATGCGCATAGTACTTGATTTTTGATGACTTCTAAATTTTTGCAATAAGTATATGAGTTCTTTTGACTAATGTTGAGTCCATGGATTATACGCACTTTTACCTTTCCACCTTTGCTAGTCTCTTCGTTACCGTGCATTGCCCTTTCTCACCTTGAGAGTTGGTGCAAACTTCGCCAGTGCATCCAAACCCCGTGATACGATACGCTCTATCACACATAAACCACCCTATATCTTCCTCAAAACAGCCACCATACCTACCTATTATGGCATTTCCATAGCCATTCCGAGATATATTGCCATGCAACTTTCCACCGTTCCGTTCATCATCATCATGACATACTTTACTTTTTTCATATTGCCATTGCATGATCATGTAGTTGACATCGTATTTGTGGCAAAGCCACCATGCATTATTTTTCATACATGTCACTCTTGATTCATTGCACCATCCCGGTACACCACCGGAGGCATTCATATAGAGTCATATCTTGTTCTAGTTTCAAGTTGTAATTCTTATGTTGTAATCAATAGAAGTGTGATGATCATCATTATTAGAAACATTGCCCAAAGAAAAAAAGAAGAAAGGCCAAAAAGAAAAAAAGAAAGGCCCAAAGAAAAAAAAGGAAGAGAAAAAATAAAAAAAATAAAAAGGGCAATGTTACTATCTCTTTTTCCACACTTGTGCTTCAAAGTAGCACTTTGTTCTCCATGTAGTGAGTCTCATATATTGTGCTTCAAAGTAGCACCATGTTTTTCATATAGTGAGTCTCATAAGTTGTATTTTTCATACTAGTGGGAATTTTTCATTATAGAACTTGGCTTGTATATTCCTACGATGGGCTTCCTCAAATGCCCTAGGTCTTCGTGAGCAAGCAAGTTGGATGCACACCCACTAGTTTTCTTTTTGTTGAGCATTCATTTATAGCTCTAGTGCATCCGTTGCATGGCAATCCCTACTCCTCATGTTGACATCAATTGTTGGGCATCTCCATAGCCCGTTGATTATCCTCGTCAATGTGATACTTTCTCTTTTTTGTCTTCTCCACAAAATCCCCATCATCATATTCTATTCCACCCATAGTGCTATATCCATGGCTCACGCTCATGTATTGCGTGAAGGTTGAAAAAGTTTGAGATTATTTAAGTATGAAACAATTGCTTGGCTTGTCATCGGGGGTATAGAAGTTGGGAACATCTTTGTGTGACGAAAATGAAGCATAGCCTAACTATATGCTTTTGTAGGGATGAACTTTCTTTTGCCATGCTATTTTGAGAAGACATGATTACTTTGATTAGTATGCTTGAAGTGTTACTATTTTTTTATCAATATGAACTTTTATTTTGTATTCATATGGATCTGAACATTCATGCCACAATAAAGAAAATTATATTATGAATTATGCTAGGTAGCATTCCACATAAAAAATTCTCTTTTTATCATTTACCTACTCGAGGACGAGCAGGAATTAAGCTTGGGGATGCTTGATACGTCTCCAATGTATCTATACTTTTTGATTGTTCCATGCTATTATATTACCTCTTTTGGATGTTTATGGGCTTTATTTTACACATTTATATCGTTTTTGGGACTAACCTACTAACCGGAGGCCCAGCCCATATTGCTGTTTTTTTGCCTATTTCAGTATTTCGAAGAAAAGGAATATCAAACAGAGTCCAAACGGAATGAAACCTTCGGGAGCGTGATTTTTGGAACGAACCTGATCCGGAGAGCTTGGAGTGCAAGTCAAGAAGCTTCCGAGGGCCCCATGAGATAGGGGGCCGCGCCCCCCCTGTAGGGCGCGCCCCCTGTCTCATGGGCCCCTCGGGCGGCCACCGACGTACTTCTTCCTCCTATATATACCTACATACCCCGAAAACATCCAGGGGCACCACGACACACAATTTCCACCAGCGTAACCTTCTGTATCCGCGAGATCTCATCTTGGAGCCTTCGCCGACACTCTGCCAGAGGGGGAATCAACCACGGAGGGCTTCTACATCAACATCCTTGCCCCTCCGATGAGTTGTGAGTAGTTTACCACAGACCTACGGGTCCATAGTTATTAGCTAGATGGCTTCTTCTCTCTTTTTGGATCTCAATACAATGTTCTCCCCCTCTCTTGTGGAGATCTATTCGATGTAAACTCTTTTTGCGGTGTGTTTGTCGAGATCCGATGAATTGTGGGTTTATGATCAAGTTTATCTATGAATAATATTTGAATCTTCTCTGAATTCTTTTATGTATGATTGAGTTATCTTTGCAAGTCTCTTCGAATTATCAGTTTGGTTTGACCTACTAGATTGGTCTTTCTTGCCATGGGAGAAGTGCTTAGCTTTGGGTTCAATCTTGCGGTGTCCTTACCCAGTGACAGAAAGGGTTGCAAGGCACGTATTGTATTGTTGCCATCGAGGATAACAAGATGGGGTTTATATCATATTGCATGTGTTTATCCCTCTACATCATGTCATCTTGCTTAATGCGTTACTCTGTTCTTATGAACTTAATACTCTAGATGCAGGTAGGAGTCGGTCGATGTGTGGCGTAATAGTAGTAGATGCAGGCAGGAGTCGGTCTACTTGTTATGGACGTGATGGCTATATACATGATCATGCCTAGATAATCTCATAACTATGCGCTTTTCTATCAATTGCTCGACAGTAATTTGTTCACCCACCATAATATTTATGCTTTCTTGAGAGAAGCCTCTAGTGAAACCTATGGCCCCCGGGTCTATCTCTTATCATATTTGCTTTCAATCTACCTTTATTTGCATCTTTACTTTTTGCATCTATATTATAAAATACCAAAAATATATTTATCTTATCATACTATCTTTATTAGATCTCACTTTCGCAAGTGGCCGTGAAGGGATTGACAACCCCTTTATTGCGTTGGTTGCGAGTTCTCAATTTGTTTGTGTAGTGCGTGGGACTTTTGAGGAGCCTCCTACTGGATTGATACCTTGGTTCTCAAAACTGAGGGAAATACTTACGCTACACTTTGCTACATCACCCTCTCCTCTTTGAGGAAAACCAACGCAAGATCAAGACGTAGCACTTGGTATGTGACTCCTGCATTGGTCCAATTAGTTTTTGTTCTAGTGCTTTATTCATTGCAAATTTTTGCTGCATAGGTGACCATGTTCTCGAGCTTGCATGTTGAATTTATGAGGTCCCAAGCAATTCTAATTCATGATATAGGCTCTAGTCACCTGTAGGAGTAGTTGCTACCAATCTTGTTTAGTTTTATTCACTTTTATTTTGAAGTTACTAAAATTTCAGAAATTTTTCATAAAAAGAATTATGTCTAGGAGAATGTACCAAGGTGGTTCCTCGGTGAAGAAAGGGCCCATGATTGCTATACGTGAGCAAGATGTTGAATTACCGAGGGACGCGGATGTACGAGCTTGTGAGTGGCCATCCGATGATTTTATGGTCGAAGCAGGCTTTAAGGAAGAATTTGACGCGTATGTGCGTAATGCTGAGCTGGAGGACTTCTTACAAGATAAGTGTCCTCAATACTATCAATTGAATGATTCCTTTGTGCGGCGGTTTAAATATAATTGTACGCGTAATTCTCCCAGTGTCCTATTTGATATTTATGATACATCTTATACCATGGACTTAGAGGATTTTACAACTGCCTGCAAACTCCCGCAGTGGGGTAATATTAATGATCCTCACAAATCTGAATTTAGAGATTTCCTTGCTAGTATTACCGTGGGAGAATCCAGGGACATAGCACAAGCTACCATAGGGAGCATTCATTTTCATGCTATACATTATTTTGCTCTCTTCATTGGTAGATGCATTAACGGTAAATTAAAGATGAAGCATATCATATGTGTGTCCCTGATCTGTGTGTCCTCAAGAGTGTTGTGTTAGGTTATAAAGGTTATAACTTGGGGGCAATAGTTGCACGTAGGTTGCAGAATAATGGTAGAGCTGGAGATTTATTTGGAGGAATTTATGCAACCCGTGTGGCTAATTATCTTGGTATAGCCCCACGAGAGGGGGATATGATGTTACCTCCTGCTTATTTAGATTACGACGCTATGGTCAACCATCATTTTCTTAGGAGGAATGATCAATTCCTCCATTATCGACTAATCTATGACAGACGCAACGTCGTCCATGTTACTCTTCCTGCTCCTCTCCTTTTTGATTATCAGGCAAAAGGAAGATATGTTGTTACCAGGGAGGAAGTAGCTGAACACGAGGGGAGGGCGGAGGCAGCTCGCCAACATGCCGCTGCTCAGGAGGCGGTTGCTGCTGCATCTCAGTACGACCCCAGCTACAACTACGGATATCAGCCAAGCGGTCCTTGGTACTAGACCAACTTAGGCCAAAAGCCTAAGCTTGGGGGAGTACGTATTTGTCATCGACTTTACATTCATGTTCACACACTAGTCATCGGTGCTCATACTCTTTCATTGTATTATCCATGCTAGTTTCATTTCCTTTTCCTCGGTTTCTTCTTGTGTGTTTGATAAACCTTAAGAAAAACCAAAAAAATTAGTTAGTTTAATTTTTATGCTTTTGGTAGAAATTAAAATGAAAACCCAAAAAGATTTCTAGTTCTTCTTCTTGTTGAGAGCTTTCCCGTGTAAATAGTTTTATTTTCTTTCTTTCCTCTGGGGGTCGAGAAGACCATATTGAAAGTGCTTAGTGGCTCTCATATGCTTGATTGTTTATTTAACTTAGAGACCATATTACTTTGTCTTCTCTCTTGAGTTGAATGCTTGCAGATTCCAGCTTAGTCCAATGCACGTGCACTATTATCATTATACACATCGTTCGGTCGTGCAAGTGAAAGGCAATAATGACGATATATGATGGACTTATTGAGATGAGAAAAGCTGGTATGAACTCGACCTCTCTTGTTTTTGTAAATATGATGAGTTCATCGTTTCTGATTCAGCTTATTATGAAGTTAACACATTTGCAATGACATTTAGAGATTATAGTTGCTTGTGCCATGCTTGATCAGCTATGAGTTATAATGGTTTACCTTGCGTCCCAACATGCTATTAGAATGATTATGATGTGGTATGATGGGATGGTATCCTCCTTTGAATGAATTGAGTGACTCGACTTGGCACATGTTCATGCATGTAGTTGAAACAAATCAACATAGCCTTCATGATATTTACGTTCATGGTAGATTATATCCTACTCACGCTTGTATTCGGTGTAAATTAATTTTAATGCATGTTTATGACTGTTGTCGCTCTCTCAGTTGGTCGCTTCCCAGTCTTTTGCTAGCCTTCACATGTACTAAGCGGGAATACTGCTTGTGCATCCAAACTCCATAAACCCCAAAGTTGTTCCATATGAGTCCACCGTACCTTCCTATATGCGGTATTTACCTGCCGTTCCAAGTAAATTTGTATGTGCCAAACTCCAAACCTTCAAATCAAATTCTGTTTTGTATGCTCGAGCAGCTCATGTTTCAACTAGGGCTGCCTATATCTTCCATGCTAGGTGGGTTATTCTCAAGAGGAGTGGACTCCGCTCCTAATTCACGAGAAAGGGCCGGTAACCGGGATGCCCAGTCCCATGATCCAAAAAGATCAAAGCAAATCAAAATTATTAAACAAAACTCCCCAAGGGCTATTGTTAGTTGGAGGCACTCGTTGTTTCGAGCAAGCCATGGATTGATGCTTGTTGGTGGTTGGGGGAGTATAAACCTTTACCATTCTGTTTGGGAACTGCCTATAATGCATGTAGTATGGAAGATACAACCATCTCATAGTTGTTGCGTTGACAGCGAAAGTATGCCGCTCAAAATGTTATTCAATCTCTATTTTAAAATCGAGCTCTTGCACCTCTACAAATCCCTGCTTCCCTCTACGAAGGGCATATCTATTTACTTTTATGTTGAGTCATCACCCTTCTTATTAAAAAGCACCTGCTGGAGAGCACATTGTCATTTGTATTCATTACTATTGGTTTATATTGGGTATGACTTGACTAGATCTCTTTTATCATGAATTACAATGTTTAGTCAGTCCTTGATCTTTAAAGGTGCTCTGCATTTATGTTTTGCGGTCTCAGAAAGGGCTAGTGAGATACCATTTCGTTATATCATGTTATGATTGTTTTGAGAAAGTGTTGTCATCCAAGTTTTATTATTATGGCTCGCTAGCTGATTTTGCTATTGATATGAGTAATTGTGAGACCTAAGTGTTATTATGAGTATGGTTAGTTCATAATATTTGCTGAAACTTGAATAATGGCTTTGCATGTTTACAACAACAAGAGCAAACAGAGTTTGTAAAAGTTTTTCTTTATCACTTTCAGTTTATCAACTGAATTGCTTGAGGACAAGCAAAGGTTTAAGCTTAGGGGAGTTGATACGTCTCCAACGTATCTACTTTTGCAAACACTTTTGCCCTTGTTTTGGACTCTAACTTGCATGATTTGAATGAAACTAACCCGGATTGACGCTGTTTTCAGCAGAACTGCCATGATGTTGTTTTATGTGTAGAAAACAAAAGTTCTCGGAATGTCCTGAAAATCCACGAAGGCACTTTTTGGAAAATATAAAAAATACTGGTGAAAGAATCAAGACCAGGGGGGCCACACCCTGTCCACGAGGGTGGGGGCGCGCCCTCCCACCTGGGCGCGCCCCCCTGTCTCGTGGGCCCCCTGAGGCTCCGCCGACCTCAACTCCAACTCCATATATTTCGTCTCGTGGAGAAAAAAAATCAGAGAGAAAGTTTCATCGCGTTTTACGATACGGAGCCGCCGCCAAGCCCTAATATCTCTCGGGAGGCCTGATCTGGAGTCCGTTCGGGGCTCCGGAGAGGGGGATTCGTCGCCGTCATCATCATTAACCATCCTCCATCACCAATTTCATGATGCTCACCGCCGTGTGTAAGTAATTCCATGGTAGGCTTGCTGGAAGGTGAAGGGTTGGATGAGATTTACCATGTAATCAAGTTAGTTTTGTTAGGGTTTGATCCCTAGTATCCACTATGTTCTGAGATTGATGTTGCTATGACTTTGCTATGCTTAATGCTTGTCACTAGGGCCAGAGTGCCATGATTTCAGATCTGAACCTATTATGTTTTCATGAATATATGTGTGTTCTTGATCCTATCTTGCAAGTCTATAGTCACCTATTATGTGTTATGATCCGACACCCCCGAAGTGACCATAATCGGGATACTTCTCGGTGATGACCGTAGTTTGAGGAGTTCATGTATTCACTATGTGCTAATGCTTTGTTCCGGTTCTCTATTAAAAGGAGGCCTTAATATCCCTTAGTTTCTGCTAGGACCCCGCTGCTACGGGAGGGTAGGACAAAAGACGTCATGCAAGTTCTTTTCCATAAGCACGTATGACTATTTACGGAATACATGCCTACATTACATTGATGAACTGGAGCTAGTTCTGTGTCACCTTATGTTATAGCTATTACATGAGGAATCGCATCCGACATAATTATCCATCACTGATCCATTGCCTACGAGCTTTTCACATATTGTTCTTCGCTTATTTACTTTTCCGTTGCTATTGTTACAATCACTACAAAACCCCAAAACATTACTTTTGCTACCGTTACCTTTATTATCATACTACTTTGCTACTAAATACTTTGCTGCAGATACTAAGTTATCATGGTGTGGTTGAATTGACAACTCAACTGCTAATACTCAAGAATATTCTTTGGCTCCCCTTGTGTCGAATCAATAAATTTGGGTTGAATACTTTACCCTCGAAAGTTGTTGCGGTCCCCATACACTTGTGGGTTATCAAGACTAATTTCTGGCGCCGCTGCCGGGGAGGATAGCTCTATTCTCCGAGTCACTTGGGATTTATATCTGTTGATCACTATGAAGAACTTGAAAGACGACAGAACTACGATTTTTCCCTCAACTACGAGGGGAGGTAAGGAATTGCCATCTAGCTCTGCACTAGATTCTCCTTCTGTTTTGAGTAAGCTTGCGACACCTAAACCTGCTACTGCTATGAATTCTGATATGTCGCATGTTATTGATGATGCCACTTCTGCTATGCATGATACTTATGATGAAACTACTTCTATGCGTGATACTACTTTGCCATTAGGTGAATTTCTTGATGAACAACTTGCTAGAGTTAGGGGAATGAAATTTTTGAAGATGCTATTATTGATGATAGTGATGATGAAAATTCTCCCAATGATTATGAATTACCTGTTGTTCCTGAAGGTTATGTTATGAATGAAGAAGCTGCTAGAGCTATCTTTGCTTGCAATGATAGATATGATCTTAAGAAATTATTAGCTAAATGGAAGCAGCAGTCTCTTAATGCTAGAATGAAACCTGACCCTGCTTTTGCTACTTCACCTATCTGTGTTACTGATAAGGATTATGAATTCTCTGTTGATCCTGAAATTATTACTTTAGTTGAATCTGATCCTGTTTATGGCCTTGAATCTGAAACTGTTGTGGCACATCTTACCAAGTTGAATGATATAGCCACCCTGTTTACTCATGATGATAAATCTTGATATTATTATATCCTTAAGATATTTCCGTTCTCATTAAAGGGTGATGCTAAGACTTGGTATAATTCTCTTGCTCCTGGTTGTGTGCGTAGTCCCCAGGATATGATTTATTACTTCTCTGCTAAATATTTTCCTGCTCATAAGAAACAAGCTTCCTTGCGGGAAATATATAATTTTGTGCAAATCAAAGAAGAGAGTCTCCCACAAGCTTGGGGGAGGCTTCTCCGATTACTTAATGCTTTGCTTGATCATCCTCTTAAGAAAAATGAAATACTCGATATCTTTTATAATGGACTAACCGATGCTTCCAAGGACTACTTGGATAGTTGTGCTGGTTGTGTTTTCAGGGAAAGAATAGTGGACGAAGCTGAATTACTATTGAATAATATGTTGACTAATGAAAATAATTGGACTCTTCCTGAGCCAAACCCTTAGGCAATTCCTGAACCAATTAAGCCAACTCCTGAGCCTATTCCTAGACCCACTCCAAAGAAGAGAAGTGTTTTATTTCTCAATCCTGAAGATATGCAAGAGGCAAAGAAATCAATGAAGGAAAAAGGTATTAAAGCTGAAGATGTTAAGAATTTACCACCTATTGAAGAAATACATGGTCTTAATGTACCGCCTATTGAAGAACCACATTGTCTTGATAACCCGACATAGGTAGTAAAGGTAAATTCTCTCTATAGATATGATAAAGTTGAATTTCCCTCTACTAAATTTCATAGCCCATGCTTAGATGAATTTGATGACTTTATGGCTAGATAAGAAAGTTCTAATGCTTATGTTGGTAGAGAGTTAAAGAATAATGCTTTCGAGATAGGACGCGTGAGATATGCTTCTATGGTTGCTACTCAAGCTGAGGAAGTACTTAAAGCTCAAAATGATTTGCTTGATGAATTAAATAATAAAAATGACTTTGCTATTAGAGTGGCTACTAGAACTGGTAGAATGACTCAGGAACCTTTGTATCCTGAAGGCCACCCTAAGAGAATCGAGCAAGATTCTCAGAGGAACAATTTAGAGGCACCTAGTTGTTCCAAAAAGAAGAAAAAGAAAAATGATAGAACTTTGCATGCTTCTATAGTGAACCTACTGTAGACACGCTTGAGAATCCCAATGATATTTCTATCTCTGATGCTAAAACACAACCAGGTGATGAACATGAACCTAGTGATAAAGTCAATGATAATGTTCATGTTGATGCTCAACCTAGCAAAAACAATGATGTAGAGATTGAACCTGCTGTTGATCTTGATAACCCACAATCAAAGAATCAATGTTATGATAAGAGAGATTTTGTTGCTAGGAAGCACGGTAGAGAAAGAGAACCATGGGTTCAGAAACCCATTGTCGGTGTCAAAACCGGCGGATCTCGGGTAGGGGGTCCCGAACTGTGCGTCTAGGCGGATGGTAACAGTAGACAAGGGACACGGTGTTTTTACCCAGGTTCGGGCCCTCTCGATGGAGGTAAAACCCTACTCCTGCTTGATTGATATTGATGATATGGGTAGTACAAGAGTGGATCTACCACGAGATCAAGGAGGCTAAACCCTAGAAGCTAGCCTATGGTATGATTGTTGTAATGGTTGTTGTGTTCTACGGACTAAAGCCTTCCGGTTTATATAGACACCGGAGAGGGCTAGGGTTACACAGAGTCGGTTACAATGGTAGGAGATCTACATATCCGTATCGCCAAGCTTGCCTTCCACGCCAAGGAAAGTCCCATCCGGACACGGGACGGAGTCTTCAATCTTGTATCTTCGTAGTCTTGGAGTCCGGCGGACGATGATAGTCCGGCTGTCCGGACACCCCCCTAGTCCAGGACTCCCTCAGTAGCCCCTGAACCTGGCTTCAATGACGATGAGTCCGGCGCGCATAATGTTCGGCATTGCAAGGCGGGTTCCTCCTCCGAATAATCCATAGAAGATTGTGAACACCAGGATAGTGTCCGGCTCTGCAAAATAATTTCCACATTCCACCGTAGAGAGAATATCATGTACACAGGTTCAATCTGCTGACGTATCTTGTAGCGTGACGTCAGGCCACTACCAAGCCTTTACTTGAACCGGTTTTTTTATTACACCACCTCAGCGCGTTTAGCGAAGCGGTTTCCTTGGCACGTCTTGTCGAAGCAGAGATCGTGTTCCCCTTATTCCGAGATTCTCATCAATACGGACGTGGGTAACCCAACTGCGCCATTGATGGTGGCGCTTGGGAGATAAGCGAGTTTTACTAGGCCGGTGGGGACGTATAGTCTTCATCCGCCTATATATAAGGGGATAAGGATCCGCCTTTTTACCTACGCCTTCTTCCTTCTTTGCTTATCCATCTCCGCGCACTCGATCTCCAGCGCCCAAGTCCGCGCATCTCGTCTCAACCTTCTCCGACCATGTCCGGAGCGGGAGGTAAATGGTTGGCCTCCACTGTTAAGGAGGAGCATATCGCCAAACTGCGCAGCGCCGGATACCTTTCCGGCGACATCGCGCACCGGCTGCCCGACAAGGGGCAGCTCATCCCCACCCCCAGGCCCCATGAGAGGGTCGTATTTCTCCCCCACTTCCTCTGCGGACTGGGCTTTCCACTTCACCCCTTTGTCCGGGGGCTCATGTTCTACTATGGCCTGGATTTCCATGATCTGGCGCCGAACTTCATCCTCAACATCTCGGCGTTCATCGTCGTGTGCGAGGCCTTCCTCTGCATCCAGCCCCACATCGGCTTGTGGCTCAAGACCTTCAATGTCAAGCCGAAGGTAGTGAAGGGCACGCAGGCGGAGTGTGGAGGTGCCATGTTGGGCAAGATGCCCAACGTCCTCTGGTTCGAGGGGGCCTTCGTGGAGTCCGTCAAGGGGTTGCAGTCGGGGTGGTTCTACATCACCAAGCCGCGCGGCCCTACATGGGCCGCGGCCCCCGAGTTCAGATCTGGTATCCCTGTGCAGCTCACCTCCTGGAAAGAGAAGGGCTTGCTATGGGGTAGTTCAAAGGAGCTGACGGGACTCCAAGCCTGTATCCAGAAGCTGGTGAACAAGAAGCTCAGACTTGTTAATGTGGTCCAAGTCATGCTCGTCCGCCGGATTCTCCCATGCCAAGAACGGGCATTCAACCTATGGGAGTTTGATCTGGCACAGCACCAGGCGTTGAGCGGGCTCTTCGACACGACGTACGAAGGCGCCTGGAGGGTGCTGTTTAAGGGCGCCGAAGCCCCCGCATCCGCGACGGAAGATCGCGGATTTCACTCGCAGCATCCAGCTGACGAGGTAAGTGACTCTACCCCTTTATGGGACACTTGTTGTTAATAGTTCGACCCTAAGCGGGTTTCAATCTCCCTTTTCCTTTGACAGGAATGGATGAAGAAGGCCGAGCAGCTCATCCGCCCGGCTCCCATGCCAGAAAACCCAGTGGACGCCCATCTAGCGGGGCTGCTGGTTCCGGCACCACATGTGGTGCCGGAGAAGAAGGCCAAGAAGGTGGCCACGGGTACTCGAAAGAGTTCCCGTTTTCAGGTGTCCGACGACTCCGAGGCGGATTCCTCCCCCGAAGATGAGGAGGAGGAAGAAGACTCTCTCCCAGAGGAGGGAGAGAGAAAGAGGAAGGCCTCCCCAACAGGGGAGGCCGAAGGGTCCAAGAGGGGAAGAACTATTCCCCCGGACAGCTCCGCCAACGCCAACGTTGCCGAAGAAGAGTGGCCCTCGAGGGCCAGGCCTCCGGCAAGATCATAAGTATCCTGATTCTGAATAATCTGCGATTTCTTTTGTGTCACATAGTGTCCTTCTAATGCCGCATACTGCCCGCAGTCCGGCCGACGATGATCTCCCCGCTTCGTCGAGCGGGTCGTTGGCTTCGTCGGATGTGGATTCCATTCCGACTGCCTGCACCCCTCGTGCCGCTAAGGACGCCGAGGTGGGATCCCAGGAAGGGACCCATCAGGAGGAGGCTCCGGAGGCGCCGCAAGGCAGCCTCCCGGACTTCACGCCGGACTCCACACCGGAACCCGTAGTGGTTCCGGAGTCCGGCAGGGGGCCCCTTCGCAAGAAGGGCAAGACCGTGACACCGGCGGCCCCCGTCCAACCAGAGGCGCCGGACAACTTGGTGGAGGCGCTCAAAGGCGCTTCCATCGAGGAAGAACACCGCACTATCATGAGTGCGGTAATTCAGAAGGTTCAGCTCACCAAGAGCGGATTGACCGAAGCCCGCAGTAGCCTTCTAACAGGCTTTGAGGTAAGAAGTTAAAATTATGTAATGTAATACCGCATAGACAGTAGCCCCTGATGCTCGGTTCGGTGTTCGGAAAGAAAAGCCGGACTGAGGATCTAAAGAGATATACGCATGGTTGCTAAAAATTATGTCAATATGGGTTTGCAGGCTGCGCTGTTGACCTCTGCCGCACTGACTGCGGAGGTCGGTGCATTGAAGCAAGATCTCGAGCGGTCCGAGCAAGAGCTCGGCCGTGCCAAGAAGCAGCTCGAGGACAAAGAATGTGAGTAACACCACTTTGAATAGTTACCTTACAGAAAAGGATTTAGGTTGCAATAAAAATAACAAGGATAACGTGGGTACTGCAGGGGCCATGAACGAGGTGGCAACCCTGAAGGAGGCTGTGTCCGCGGCCGAACGCAATGCGGCCGCGGAACGGGCAGAGCGAGAGAAGCAGGAGGCATGGGTGGCGAAAGTGCGGCAAGAGCTCCAGGCTCTCATGGAAAAGCATGAGAGTTTGGAGCGCGACTCAAAGACTCGAGAGTCCGAGCTTGCCTCGGCTCTCGAAAGTGCCAAAGCCGCCAAGGCCGAGGCCCATAAGGCCCTTCAGGAGGTTGAGGATGTGAAGAAAATAGCGGCGGGTAAGGCATTTTTCATGCAAAGCAAGCATGTTAATGTAAACTACCTGACACTTACCCGAATTCGGAGCTCTCCAGGGGCGTTTGCAGATCTGCCTCGCAGTGTATCCGATGCCGCCGCATTCTACTGTGGCGAGGAGGGGAGCTCAACGGAGAAGGTCTTTTGGTCTCAGTACGCTGAGGCCGGCCTTCCGGTGCCCCCTAGCGACCAGCTGAAGCAGCTGGTCGAGCTTCACAAGGTAGCCGAGCAGGCCAAGAAGGGCCTCATAGTCCGGCTGTGGCCTGGAGAGGCCATGCCTGGGAGCTACTTCGGCCTCGTGCGGCGGCTGGTGGATGCGTGCCCCTGGGTGGAGGTCATCAAGCGCTCCGCCTGTATTGAAGGTGCTCGTCGGGCCCTTGCCCGCGCAAAGGTGCACTGGGGCAGGCTAGATGCGGAGAAGCTTATCACTGACGCACCGCCAGCGGGCAAGGAGTATCGTACGCCTGAGATGTACTATAAGACTATCCTGAAGGGTGCCCGCAAGATTGCGGATGAGTGCCCCAGAGATGTAATTATTGAGTAGACTCGCTATGTATTATCCTGTGCGCTGAAAACTTTGTTCATATGCGCTAAACAATGCTTGTTTGATTTAAAATATTACCTTCTGTGCGGCCGTTTATAAAATCTGAGAGATTGCAAGTCGTCGGCTTCAGCCCCCAAGCCACGAGTGCTGGGGTATTCGGGATAAATTTTAGCACTCTTGTTCCCATTCTTGGGTCCATCTAGGGAGGCGCTCAACACAACGAACAAGGCAACCGGACTTATAATGCTTGAACACTCTCACTTAGCCATAGAATTCTATAATTTTAAATTTCGGCAAAGCCCCTAGTATTCGGAAGACCGAGTTCGGGGCGCTATCCACGCCTTGGCCGGACATTATCCGGTTCTTCGCTTGAAGCGGCATAAGTCTTTAAGGACTCGAAAAGACCTCTCGAACAGCGACTAGTCTCTCGCCTTATCATGACAGTCAGTTTTAGCTTTCTCCACTGAGGCGCTCGCCCAGCTCAACCGGGGCGTAATCGCAGTGGTTCTCCCAGTGCCACCTTAGCCGACAGAACGGAACGTAAGGTACCAAAACGTGGGAGCCGGGCAAACCCAACTATTGACCCAAGACATGATTCGGAGCCGATTCATATAATGCTATAAGTTCGGGGTGCCGCACTTGTGAAAGTGTTCGGACTTATCACACCATAATGCGGGGAACATAAGCCCCTGGTGTATTCGGCCGTACCAAAATATACGGGTGCAAGATGTCATTAGTGAACATATATGTAAAGTAATGCAATAACTGGCAAAAAGTGCTGCATTATTTATTCAAGGAATTCTGCTATGAGTGCGGAATGATACAAATAGTGCGGTAAGCAAGGGATTGGACTAATTAAACATGTCCCCCTCCAGGGGTGGGCTACGGACTGGTGTATATAATCAAATTTAATGCTCGTAATGGAGACCACCTGAGTGTTCGTCGCAGCCTTCTTCCCTCCCTGGCTATTGCATCGTGAGTTCGGCGGGTTCACCGCCGGACAGGGCTTCTGGTGAACGGAGTCCTATGTATACAAAGAAGAAAAATAATAAAAAAGAGTGACACACTTGTGAGCCCCTGGTGTGGTCGAGCCGCACTCTGGGTCTGTTGTGGTAGTGCCCCTCCCCCTAGGCCCATGATATCTCCAGAGCGTAATGATGTACGCGGAGGGTTGGTCTTGCAATTATGCAAGGGCTGGGGTTGGGGCCGCATTGGTACGCGTGCTCGGAACGTGCTAGGTGGTCTTTGTTGATGTTGCTCCGGGCGCGTTTGGCCGTGTCCGGCCGTTTAACGGCCGGACTCAAAAATTGCCTTAGAAGGCTGCTCTGTACTTCTGCCGCGAGAGCCGCTGTATGTTCCTCCGTTCGGAGGGAGCGTTCCGTATTTCCATTGACCGTGATGACTCCACGAGGGCCTGGCATCTTGAGCTTGAGGTATGCGTAATGCGGCACCGCGTTGAACTTTGCGAACGCGGTTCGTCCGAGCAGAGCATGATAGCCGCTGCGGAACGGGACTATGTCGAAGATTAACTCCTCGCTCCGGAAATTGTCCGGGGATCCGAAGACCACTTCCAGTGTGACTTAGCCTATACAATTGGCCTCAACACCTGGTATGACGCCTTTGAAGGTCGTCTTTGTAGGTTTAATCCTTGAGGGGTCTATGCCCATCTTGCGCACTGTATCCTGATAAAGCAGGTTCAGGCTACTGCCGCCATCCATCAGGACTCTCGTGAGGTGAAGTCCATCGACGATTGGGTCTAAAACCAATGTGGCGAATCCGCCATGGCGGATACTAGTCGGATGGTCTCTTTGATCGAAAGTGATCGGGCAAGAGGACCATGGATTGAACTTAGGGGCGACTGGCTCCATCGCATATACGTCCCTTAGTGCACGCTTCCGCTCCCTCTTGGGTATATGGGTTGCGTATATCATGTTCACCGTCCGCACTTGTGGGGGGAAACCCTTCTGTCCTCTACTGTTCGGCGGTCGGGTCTCTTCCTCGTCGTCGCTGTGCAGCCCCTTGTCGTTGTTTTCGGCAATTAACTTGCCTGCCTGCTTAAATACCCAACAATCTCTGTTGGTGTGGTTAGCTGGCTTTTCGGGGGTGCCATGTATCTGGCATGAGCGGTCGAGTATTCGGTCCAAATTGGACGGACCCGGAGTGGTTCTTTTGAATGGCTTCTTCCGCTGACCGGGTTTAGAGCCTCGGAATCCGGCGTTGACTGTCGTATCCTCCTTGTCGTCGCCGTTAACGCGGCGTTTATTTTTTCTTCGACGCGACCTGCCATTGTGGTCCTTAGTGTCCGGACTACCAGCATTTTTGCTGAGGTTGTTGCTGCGAGCTAGCTAGCTATCCTCTCCCGCACAGAAGTGGGTCATTAATGATGTGAGGGCTGCCATGGATTTCGGCTTTTCCTGTCCTAGGTGCCGGGCTAGCCACTCGTCGCGGATGTTATGTTTGAAGGCTGCGAGGGCCTCTGTGTCCGGACAGTCGACGATTTGATTTTTCTTTGTTAAGAGCTGTGTCTAGAATTGCCTGGCTGATTCGTCTGACTGCTGGATTATGTGGCTTAGGTCATCGGCGTCTGGTGGTCGCACGTATGTGCCCTGGAAGTTGTCAAGGAATGCGGCTTCCAGGTCCTCCCAACACCCAATTGACTCTGCGGGCAGGCTGTTAAGCCAATGCCGAGCTGGTCCTTTAAGCTTGAGCAGGAGATATTTGATGGCGTGGAGATCGTCGCCGCGGGCCATATGGATGTGAAGGAGATAATCTTCGATCCAAACCGCGGGTTCTGTCATGCCATCGTAGGATTCAATGTTTACGGGTTTAAACCCTTCAGGGATTTGATGATCCATTACTTCGTCAGTGAAGCATAGCGGGTGTGCGGCGCCTCTGTATTGAGCAATATCACGACGTAGCTCAAGGGAGCGTTGTCTGCTGTGTTCGGCCCGGCCGGAGTTGTTGTATCCGGCTCGACGGTATTCTTCGTGGGTCGTGGGGCGCCCACGTGATCCATAGATAGATCTGGATTGTCTTGCCTTATCCTCCAATATATCCCGCAAGTCTGGCGCGTTCCCCCGTGGCTTCGTACTTTTCTAGCGATGCCAGGGTACGGTCTTGATGGAAGGCCTGGATGCCTCTCTGTCGCGACCACGGGGTGGTCGGTCGGCCGTATTGTGCGCTGGTGATGAAGGTATTTATGCTTCCTCCTCTAATCGGGGGAGCAACTTGCGTTTTGGGTAGCTCTTGGAGGGGCGTTCGAGTTCATACTCTTCGGCCGCGAGGACCTCGGTCCATATGTCGGCCAGCAGGTCTTGATCAGCTTGAAGCTGCTGCTGCTTTTTCTTTAGGCTATTTGCTGTGGCCATTAGCCTGAGTTTGAAACGCTCTTGTTCGACGGGATCCTTGGGCACGACGAATTCGTCGTCGTCGAGGCTTGCCTCGTCTCCGGAGGGAGGTATGTAATTATCATCCTCGACCTCTTCGTCTGCCGATATCTTGTGAGGGCTTGCTTCTGCATCCTCCTGCGCTGAATCTTGCAGGAGGGGATTGTCTTCGGCACTCTCTAGGGTGTTAGTATCCCCTGTGCCAGAATCTCCGTTCTTGCTGTGGCGGGATTTAGAGCGGCGCCGCTGGTGTTGGCGCTTGGGCTGTTTCTTTAAGGAATCTGCCTCCGCTGCTTCTTCGCCGTCCCCATCTTTTGGGGTGTCCACCATGTATATGTCATATGACGAGGTGGTCTTCCAGTGCCCTGTAGGCGCTGGTTCTTGTTCGTCTCCGGCATCGTCGTCCATACCGTCGATGTCTTCGGAGTCATAGTCTAGCATGTCGGTTAGATCGTCGACAGTGGCTAGAAAGTGGGTGGTGGGTGGGTTTTGAATTTCTTCGTCGTCCGCATCCCAACCATCCTGGCCATAATCCGGCCAGGGCTCTCCGGATAGCGAGAGATGCTTCAGCGAATTTAAGATGTCGCCAAAGGGTGAGTGCTGAAAGATGTCAGCAGCGGTGAACTCCATGATCGGCGCCCAATCGGATTCGATTGGCAGGGGCGCAGGAGGTTCGGAGTCCGGCAGGGAGTCCAGCACCTCGGAGTCATGAGTTTTATAGGGGACAAGGCCAGTGTTCGGCTCCATCGCCGTGGAAATTGCAGCTCCCGAGGAGGTGTCCAGCCACCCGTCCTCGAGCTGCGCGATCGGCTCCGGACTATGGGTCGGAGCGGATTCGTGTGCTGCCTCCAAGGCGCTGTCCGGCGGCAGAGTTAGATCATGCCCATCATGACAGTGCGGCACGCACGGCTGTGGCTCGGATCCGTCGAAGATCAGGTCTCCGTGGATATCCGCCGTGAAGTTTAGGCTTCCAAATCTGACCTGACGGCCAGGGGCGTAGCTTTCGATCTGCTCCAGATGGCTAAGTGAATTGGCCCGCAGTGCGAAGCCGCCGAATACGAAGATCTGTCCGGGGAGAAAAGTCTCACCCTGGACGGTGTTGTTGTTAACTGAAGAAGCCATCGAGCCTATCGGTGACGACACAGAGGAACTCTCAATGAAAGCACCAATGTCGGTGTCAAAACCGGCGGATCTCGGGTAGGGGGTCCCGAACTGTGCGTCTAGGCGGATGGTAACAGGAGACAAGGGAGACGGTGTTTTTACCCAGGTTCGGGCCCTCTCGATGGAGGTAAAACCCTACTCCTGCTTGATTGATATTGATGATATGGGTAGTACAAGAGTGGATCCACCACGAGATCAAGGAGGCTAAACCCTAGAAGCTAGCCTATGGTATGATTGTTGTAATGGTTGTTGTGTCCTACGGACTAAAGCCTTCCGGTTTATATAGACACCGGAGAGGGCTAGGGTTACACAGAGTCGGTTACAATGGTAGGAGATCTACATATCCGTATCGCCAAGCTTGCCTTCCACGCCAAGGAAAGTCCCATCCGGACACGGGACAGAGTCTTCAATCTTGTATCTTCGTAGTCTTGGAGTCCGGCGGACGATGATAGTCCAGCTGTCCGGACACCCCCTAGTCCAGGACTCCCTCACCCATGCCCTTTCCTCCTAAACCATCCAAGTCAAAGGATGATGAGGATTTTGAGCGCTTTGCTGAAATGATTAGACCCATCTTCTTAGGTATGCGCTTAACTGATATGCTCAAAGTAAATCCGTATGCTAAGTATATGAAGGATATCATTACAAATAAAAGAAAGATACCGGAAGCTTAAATTTCCACCATGCTTGCTAATTACACTTTTAAGGGTGGAATACCAAAGAAACTTGGAGACCCCGGGGTACCAACTATACCATGCTCCATTAAAAGAAATTATGTTAGAACTGCTTTATGTGATCTTGGAGCCGGTGTTAGTGTTATGCCTCTCTCTCTATATCGTAGACTTGAATTGAATAAGTTGACACCTACTGAAATATCTTTGCAAATGGCTGATAAATCAACTGCTATACCTGTCGGTATTTGTGAGGATGTGCCTGTTGTGGTTGCAAATGTCACTATCTTAACGGACTTTGTTATTCTTGATATTCCTGAGGACGATAGTATGTCGATTATCCTTGGTAGACCCTTTTTAAATACTGCAGGGCTGTTATTGATTGGAACAAAGGCAATGCCACTTTTCATGTTAATGGTAATGAGCATACAGTACACTTTCCGAGGAAACAATCTCAAGTTCATAGCATCAATTCTATTGGAAAAGTTCCAACTATTATTATTGGAGGTTTTGAATTTCCTCTTCTTACTGTCAAGAAAAAGTATGATATTCTTATTGTTGGAGATTTTCATATCCCCGTTGAGGTGACTTACTGTTATTCGAAATTTCTCCCGTTCCGTGTTATTCGGAATGAGTTTGTTAACAAGACTTGATCAACCTTGTTAGTGGATTTATTTTGATGATCATGAGATGGAAGAAACTAGAAGGCACAACCTTCTGTACCCACTTTTTACTTTTTGTTATTTAGAATAAATAAAGAAAAAAATGGTATTATCTGTCTGTTTTCTGAATTATCCGTGCATTAAAAAAATATCCCGAAAATAAAAGTGCTCCAAATGCCCTGCAAATTTCGTATGATTTTTTATGAAATATTTGAGGATTTTAGGCACTGAAATCACTGCAGGAGGGGCAAGCACCAGGCCACAAGAGTGGAGGGCGCGCCCACCCCCCTTGGGCGCGCCCCTGTCTCGTGGGCCCCTGGTGGCCCCCCTCCACTTATGCCAGCACCCACACACTCCATCTTCTACCCAAAAAATCCCCATCCAGCTCAAGCACGAGTTCTAGTTCATTTTGCTGCGATTTTCGATCTCCTTGCTCAAAGCTCCATTCACAAAACTGCTTTGGGAGATTGTTGCTTGGTGATACGTCTCCAACGTATCTATAATTTTTGATTGTTCCATGCTATTACATTACCACTTTTGGATGTTTATGGGCTTTATTTTACACATTTATATCATTTTTGGGACTAACCTACTAACCGGAGGCCCAACCCATATTGCTGTTTTTTGCCTATTTCAGTATTTCGAAGAAAAGGAATATCAAACGGAGTCCAAACGGAATGAAACCTTCAGGAGCATGATTTTTGGAACGAACCTGATCCGGAGAGTTTGGAGTGCAAGTCAAGAAGCTTCCGAGGGCCCCACGAGATAGGGGGGCCGCGCCCCCTTGTAGGGCGCGCCCCCTGTCTCGTGGGCCCCTCGGGCGGCCACCGACGTACTTCTTCCTCCTATATATACCTACGTACCCCGAAAACATCCAGGGGCACCATGAAACACAATTTCCACCGACGTAACCTTCTGTATCCGCGAGATCTCATCTTGGAACCTTCGCCGGCACTCTGCCGGAGGGGGAATCAACCACGGAGGGCTTCTACATCAACATCCTTGCCCCTCCGATCAGTTGTGAGTAGTTTACCACAGACCTACGGGTCCATAGTTATTAGCTAGATGGCTTCTTCTCTCTTTTTGGATCTCAATACAATGTTCTCCCCCTCTCTCGTGGAGATCTATTTGATGTAAATTCTTTTTGCGGTGTGTTTGTCGAGATCCGATGAATTGTGGGTTTATGATCAAGTTTATCTATGAATAATATTAGAATCTTCTCTGAATTCTTTTATGTATGATTGAGTTATCTTTGCAAGTCTCTTCGAATTATCAGTTTGGTTAGGCCTACTAGATTGGTCTTTCTTGCCATGGGAGAAGTGCTTAGCTTTGGGTTCAATCTTGCGGTGTCCTTACCCAGTGACAGAAAGGGTTGCAAGGCACGTATTGTATTGTTGCCATCGAGGATAACAAGATGGGGTTTATATCATATTGCATGTGTTTATCCCTCTACATCATGTCATCTTGCTTAATGCGTTACTCTGTTCTTATGAACTTAATACTCTAGATGCAGGCAGGAGTCGGTCGATGTGTGGAGTAATAGTAGTAGATGCAGGCAGGAGTCGGTCTACTTGTTATGGACGTGATGCCTATATACATGATCATGCCTAGATAATCTCATAACTATGCGCTTTTCTATCAATTGCTCGACAGTAATTTGTTCACCCACCATAATACTTATGCTTTCTTGAGAGAAGCCTCTAGTGAAACCTATGGCCCCCGGGTCTATCTCTTATTATATTTGCTTTCAATCTACCTTTATTTGCATCTTTACTTTTTGCATCTATATTATAAAATACCAAAAACATATTTATCTTATCATACTATCTTTATTAGATCTCACTTTCGCAAGTGGCCGTGAAGGGATTGACAACCCCTTTATTGCGTTGGTTGCGAGTTCTCAATTTGTTTGTGTAGTGCGTGGGACTTTTGAAGAGCCTCCTACTTGATTGATACCTTGGTTCTCAAAATTGAGGGAAATACTTGAGCTACACTTTGCTGCATCACCCTCTCCTCTTCGAGGAAAACCAACGCAAGATCAAGACGTAGCACTTGGTATGTGACTCCTGCATTAGTCCAATTAGTTTTTGTTCTAGTGCTTTATTCATTGCAAATTTTTGCTGCATAGGTGACCATGTTCTCGAGCTTGCATGTTGAATTTATGATGTCCCAAGCAATTCTAATTCATGATATAGGCTCTAGTCACTTGTAGGAGTAGTTGCTACCAATCTTGTTTAGTTTTATTCATTTTTATTTTGAAGTTACTAAAATTTCAGAATTTTTTTAGAAAAAGAATTATGTCTAGGAGAATGTACCAAGGTGGTTCCTCGGTGAAGAAAGGGCCTAGGATTGCTATACGTGAGCAAGATGTTGAATTACCAAGGGAAGCGGATGTACGAGCTTGTGAGTGGCCATCCGATGATTTTATGGTCGAAGCAGGCTATAAGGAAGAATTTGACGCATATGTGCGTAATGCTGAGCTGGAGGACTTCTTACAAGATAAGTGTCCTCAATACTACCAATTGACTGATTCCTTTGAGCGGCGGTTTAAATATAACTCGACGCGTAATTCTCCCAGTGTCCTATTTGATATTTATGATACATCTTATACCATGGACTTAGAGGATTTTACAACTGCCTGCAAACTCACGCAGTGGGGTAATATTAATGATCCTCACAAATCTGAATTTAGAGATTTCCTTGCTAGTATTACCGTGGGAGAATCCAGGGACATAGCACAAGCTACCATAGGGAGCATTCATTTTCCTGCTATACATTATTTTGCTCTCTTCATTGGTAGATGCATTAATGGTAAATTAAAGATGAAGCATGTCATATGTGTGTCCCTGATCTGTGTGTCCCCAAGAGTGTTGCGTTAGGTTATAAAGGTTATAACTTGGGGGCAATAGTTGCACGTAGGCTGCAGAATAATGGTAGAGCTGGAGATTTATTTGGAGGAATTTATGCAACCCGTGTGGCTAATTATCTTGGTATAGCCCCACGAGAGGGTGATATGATGTTACCTCCTGCTTATTTAGATTATGACGCTATGGTCAACCATCATTTTCTTAGGAGGAATGATCAATTCCTCCATTATCGACTAATCTATGACAGACGCAACGTCGTCCATGATACTCTTCCTGCTCCTCTCCTTTTTGATTATCAGGCAAAAGGAAGATATGTTGTTACCAGGGAGGAAGCAGCTGAACACGAGGGGAGGGCGGAGGCAGCTCGCCAACATGCCGCTGCTCAGGAGGCGGTTGCTGCTGCATCTCAGTACGACCCCAGCTACAACTACGGATATCAGCCAGGCGGTCCTTGGTACTAGACCAACTTAGGCCAAAAGCCTAAGCTTGGGGGAGTACGTATTTCTCACCGACTTTACATTCATGTTCATACACTAGTCGTCGGTGCTCATACGCTTTCATTGTATTATCCATGCTAGTTTCATTTCCTTTTCCTCGGTTTCTTCTTGTGTGTTTGATAAACCTTAAGAAAAACCAAAAAAATTAGTTAGTTTATTTTTCATGCTTTTGGTAGAAATTAAAATGAAAACCCAAAAAGATTTCTAGTTCTTCTTCTTACTTGTTGGGAGCTTTCCCGTTTAAATAGTTTTATTTTCTTTTCTTTCCTTTGGGGGTCGAGAAGACCATATTGAAAGTGCTTAGTGGCTCTCATATGCTTGATTGTTTATTTAACTTAGAGCCCATATTACTTTGTCTTCTCTCTTGAGTTGAATGCTTGCAGATTCCAGCTTAGTCCAATGCACGTGCACTATTATCATTACACACATCGTTCAGTCGTGCAAGTGAAAGGCAATAATGATGATATATGATGGACTTATTGAGATGAGAAAAGCTGGTATGAACTCGACCTCTCTTGTTTTTGTAAATATGATGAGTTCATCGTTTCTGATTCAGCTTATTATGAAGTTAACATATTTGCAATGACATTTAGAGATTATAGTTGCTTGTGCCATGCTTGATCAGCTATGAGTTATAATGGTTTACCTTGCGTGCCAGCATGCTATTAGAATGATTATGATGTGGTATGATGGGATGGTATCCTCCTTTGAATGAATTGAGTGACTCGACTTGGCACATGTTCATGCATGTAGTTGAAACAAATCAACATAGCCTTCATGATATTTATGTTCATGGTAGATTATATCCTACTCATGCTTGTATTTGGTGTAAATTAATTTTAATACATGTTTATGACTGTTGTCGCTCTCTAACTTGGTCGCTTCCCAGTCTTTTGCTAGCCTTCACCTGTACTAAGCGGGAATACTGCTTGTGCATCCAAACTCCATAAACCCCAAAGTTGTTCCATATGAGTCCACCATACCTTCCTATATGCGGTATTTACCTGCCGTTCCAAGTAAATTTGTATGTGCCAAACTCCAAACCTTCAAATGAAATTCTGTTTTGTATGCTCGAGCAGCTCATGTTTCAACTAGGGCTGCCTATATCTTCCGTGCTAGGTGGGTTATTCTCAAGAGGAGTGGACTCCGCTCCTCATTCACGAGAAAGGGCCGGTAACCAGGAATTCCAGTCCCATGATCCAAAAAGATCAAAGCAAATCAAAATAATTAAACAAAACTCCCCAAGGGCTGTTGTTAGTTGCAGGCACTCGTTGTTTCGAGCAAGCCATGGATTGATGCTTGTTGGTGGTTGGGGGAGTATAAACCTTTACCATTCTGTTTGGGAACTGCCTATAATGCATGTAGTATGGAAGATACAACCATCTCATAGTTGTTGCGTTGACAGCGAAAGTATGCCGCTCAAAATGTCATTCAATCTCTATTTTAAAATCGAGCTCTGGCACCTCTACAAATCCCTGCTTCCCTCTGCGAAGGGCCTATCTATTTAATTTTATATTGAGTCATCACCCTTCTTATTAAAAAGCACCCGCTCGAGAGCACACTGTCATTTGTATTCATTACTATTGGTTTATATTGGGTATGACTTGACTAGATCTCTTTTACCATGAATTACAATGTTTAGTCAGTCCTTGATCTTTAAAGGTTCTCTGCATTTATGTTTTGCGGTCTCAGAAAGGGCTAGAGAGATACCATTTTGTTATATCATGTTATGATTGTTTTGAGAAAGTGTTGTCATCCGAGTTTTATTATTATGGCTCGCTAGCTGATTATGCTATTGATATGAGTAATTTTGAGACCTAAGTGTTATTATGAGTATGGTTAGTTCATAATATTTGCTGAAACTTGAATAATGGCTTTGCATGTTTACAACAACAAGAGCAAACAGAGTTTGTAAAAGTTTTTCTTTATCACTTTCAGTTTATCAACTGAATTGCTTGAGGACAAGCAAAGGTTTAAGCTTAGGGGAGTTGATACGTCTCCAACGTATCTACTTTTCCAAACACTTTTGCCCTTGTTTTGGACTCTAACTTGCATGATTTGAATGAAACTAACCCGGATTGACGCTGTTTTCAGCAGAACTGCCATGATGTTGTTTTATGTGTAGAAAACAAAAGTTCTCGGAATGTCCTGAAAATCCACGGATGCACTTTTTGGAAAATATAAAAAACACTGGCGAAAGAATCAAAACCAGGGGGCCCACACCCTGTCCACGAGGGTGGGGGCGCACCCTCCCCCTGGGCGCCCCCTGTCTCTTGGGCCCCCTGAGGCTCCGCCGACCTCAACTCCAACTCCATATATTTCGTCTCGAGGAGAAAAAAATCAGAGAGAAAGTTTCATCGCGTTTTACGGTACGGAGCCGCCGCCAAGCCCTAATCTCTCTCGGGAGGGCTGATCTGGAGTCCGTTCGGGGCTCCAGAGAGGGGGATTCGTCGCCGTCATCATACTCAACCATCCTCCATCACCAATTTCATGATGCTCACCGCCGTGTGTGAGTAATTCCATCGTAGGCTTGCTAGACGGTGATGGGTTGGATGAGATTACCGTGTAATCAAGTTAGTTTTGTTAGGGTTTGATCCCTAGTATCCACTATGTTCTGAGATTGATGTTGCTGTAACTTTGCTATGCTTAATGCTTGTCACTAGGGCCCGAGTGCCATGATTTCAGATCTGAACCTATAATGTTTTCATCAATATATGTGTGTTCTTGATCCTATCTTGCAAGTCTATAGTCACCTACTATGTGTTATGATCCAACAACCCCGAAGTGACCATAATCGGGATACTTCTCGGTGATGACCGTAGTTTGAGGAGTTCATGTATTCACTATGTGCTAATGCTTTGTTCTGGTTCTCTATTAAAATGAGGCCTTAATATCCCTTAGTTTCCGCTAGGACCCCGCTGCTATGGGAGGGTAGGACAAAATATGTCATGCAAGTTCTTTTCCATAAGCACGTATGACTATTTATGGAATACATGCCTACATTACATTGATGAACTGGAGCTAGTTCTGTGTCACCCTATGTTATAGCTATTACATGAGGAATCGCATCCGACATAATTATCCATCACTGATCCATTGCCTACGAGCTTTTCACATATTGTTCTTCGCTTATTTACTTTTCCATTGCTATTGTTACAATCACTACAAAACCCCAAAACATTACTTTTGCTACCGTTACCTTTATTATCATACTACTTTCCTACTAAATACTTTGTTGCAGATACTAAGTTATCCAGGTGTGGTTGAGTTAAAACTCAACTGCTAATACTCAAGAATATTCTTTGGCTCCCCTTGTGTCGAATCAATAAATTTGGGTTGAATACTTTACCCTCGAAAGCTGTTGCGATCCCCTACACTTGTGGGTTATCAAGGCTAATTTCTGGCGCCGTTGCCGGGGAGCATAGCTCTATTCTCTGAGTCACTTGGGATTTATATCTGTTGATCACTATGAAGAACTTGAAAGACGACAGAACTATGATTTTCCCCTCAACTACGAGGGTAGGTAAGGAATTGCCATCTAGCTCTGCACTAGATTCTCCTTCTGTTTTGAGTAAGCTTGCGACACCTAAAGCTGCTATTGCTATGAATTCTATATGTCGCATGTTATTGATGATGCCACTTCTGCTATGCATGATACTTATGATGATACTACTTCTGTGCGTGATACTACTTTGCCAATAGGTGAATTTCTTGATGAACAACTTGCTAGAGTTAGGGGGAATGAAATTATTGAAGTTGCTATTGTTGATGATAGTGATGATGATTATGAATTACCTGTTGTTCCTGAGGGTTATGTTATGAATGAAGAAGCTGCTAGAGCTATCTTTGCTTGCAATGATAGATATGATCTTAAGAAATTATTAGCTAAATGGAAGCAGCAGTCTCTTAATGCTAGAATGAAACCTGACCCTGCTTTTGCTACTTCACCTATCTGTGTTACTGATAAGGATTATGAATTCTCTGTTGATCTTGAAATTATTACTTTAGTAGAATCTGATCCTTTTTATGGCCATGAATCTGGAACTGTTGTGGCACATCTTACCAAGTTGAATGATATAGCCACCCTGTTTACTCATGATGATAAATCTCGCTATTATTATATCCTTAAGATATTTCCGTTCTCATTAAAGGATGATGCTAAGACTTGGTATAATTATCTTGCTCCTGGTTGTGTGCGTAGTCCCCAGGATATGATTTATTACTTCTCTACGAAATATTTTCCTGCTCATAAGAAACAAGTTGCCTTGCGGGAAATATATAATTTTGTGCAAATAAAAGAAGAGAGTCTCCCACAACCTTGGGGGAGGCTTCTCCGATTACTTAATGCTTTGTTTGATCATCCTCTTAAGAAAAATGAAATACTCGATATCTTTTATAATGGACTAACCGATGCTTCCAAGGACTACTTGGATAGTTGTGCTGGTTGTGTTTTCAGGGAAAGAACAGTTGTCGAAGCTGAATTACAATTGAATAATATGCTGACTAATGAAAATAATTGGACTCTTCCTGAGCCAATTCCTGAGGCAATTCCTGAACCAATTAAGCCAACTCCTGAGCCTATTCCTAAACCCACTCCGAAGAAGAGAGGTGTTTTATTTCTCAGTCCTGAAGATATGCAAGAGGCAAAGAAATCAATGAAGGAAAAAGGTATTAAAGCTGAAGATGTTAAGAATTTACCACCTATTGAAGAAATACATGGACTTAATGTACCGCCTGTTGAAGAACCACATTGTCTTGATAACCCGACACAGGTAGTAAAGGTAAATTCTCTCTATAGATATGATAAATTTGAAATTCCCTCTACTAAATTTCATAGCCCATTCTTAGATGAATTTGATGACTTTATGGCTAGACAAGAAAGTTTTAATGCTTATGTTGGTAGAGAGTTAAAGAATAATGCATTCGAGATAGGACGCGTGAGCGATAATATGGCTAGAGTTAAAGGTGAACTCAAACTCATTAGCAAATATGCTTCTATGGTTGCTACTCAAGGTGAGCAAGTACTTAAAGCTCAAAATGATTTGCTCGATGAATTAAATAATAAAAATTACTTTGCTGTTAGAGTGGCTACTAGAACTGGTAGAATGACTCAGGAACCTTTGTATCCTGAAGGCCACCCTAAGAGAATCGAGCAAGATTCTTAGAGAAAGAATTTAGAGGCACCTAGTTCTTCCAAAAAGAAGAAAAAGAAAAACGATAGAACTTTGCATGCTTCTAGTGAACCTACTGTAGACACGCCTGAGAATCCCAATGATATTTCTATCTCTGATGCTGAAACACAATCAGGTGATGAACATGAACCTAGTGATAAAGTCAATGATAATGTTCATGTTGATGCTCAACCTAGCAAAAACAATGATGTAGAGATTGAACCTGCTGTTGATCTTGATAACCCACAATCAAAGGATCAATGTTATGATAAGAGAGATTTTATTGCTAGGAAGCACAGTAGAGAAAGAGAACCATGGGTTCAGAAACCCATGCCCTTTCCTCCTAAACCATCCAAGTCAAAGGATGATGAGGATTTTGAGCGCTTTGCTGAAATGATTAGACCCATCTTCTTACGTATGCGCTTAACTGATATGCTCAAAGTAAATCCTTATGCTAAGTATATGAAGCATATCATTACAAATAAAAGAAAGATACCGGTGTTGGCCAACGTAGTAATTTCAAAAAATTTCCTACGCACACGCAAGATCATGGTGATGCATAGCAACGAGAGGGGAGAGTGATGTCCACGTACCCTCGTAGACCGTAAGCGGAAGCGTTATGACAACGCGGTTGATGTAGTCGTACGTCTTCACGATCCGACCGATCCAAGCACCGAACGTACGGCACCTCCGAGTTCAGCACACGTTCAGCTCGATGACGATCCCCGGACTCCGCTCCAGCAAAGTGTCGGGGATGAGTTCCGTCAGCACGACGGCGTGGTGACGATGATGATGCTCTACCGGCGCAGGGCTTCGCCTAAACTCCGCGACGATATGACCGAGGTGGAATATGGTGGAGGGGGGCACCACACACGGCTAAGGAACGATCCGTAGATCAACTTGTGTGTCTATGGGGTGCCCCTGCCCCCGTATATAAAGGAGTGGAGGAGGGGAGGGCCGGCCCTCTCTATGGCGCGCCCTAGGGGAGTCCTACTCCCACCGGGAGTAGGATTCCCCCTTTCCTAGTCCAACTAGGAGTCCTTCCAAGTAGTAGGAGTAGGAGACAAGGAAGGGGAAGAGAGAAGGGAAGGAAGGAGGGGATGTGGCCCCTCCCCTTAGTCCAATTCGGACTAGGCCATGGGGGGGCGCGCGGCCTGCCCTACGCAGCCCCTCTCTCTTTCCCGTATGGCCCAATAAGGCCCAATACTTCTCCCCGGCGAATTCCCGTAACTCTCCGGTACTCCGAAAAATATCCGAATCACTCGGAACCTTTCCGAACTCCGAATATAGTCGTCCAATATATCGATCTTCACGTCTCGACCATTTCGAGACTCCTCATCATGTCCCCGATCTCATCCGGGACTCCGAACTCCTTCGGTACATCAAAACACATAAACTCATAATATAACTGTCATCGTAACGTTAAGCGTGCGGACCCTACGGGTTCGAGAACTATGTAGACATGAACTATTCTTGGTCAATAACCAATAGCGGAACCTGGATGCCCATATTGGCTCCTACATATTCTACGAAGATCTTTATCGGTCAAACGACATAACAACATACTTTGTTCCCTTTGTCATTGGTATGTTACTTGCCCGAGATTCGATCGTCAGTATCCAATACCTAGTTCAATCTCGTTACCGGCAAGTCTCTTTACTCGTTCCGTAATACATCATCCCGCAACTAACTCATTAGTTACAATGCTTGCAAGGCTTATAGTGATTTGCATTACAGAGAGGGCCTAGAGATACCTCTCCGACAATCGGAGTGACAAAACCTAATCTCGAAATACGCCAACCCAACATGTACCTTTGGAGACACCTGTAGTACTCCTTTATAATCACCCAGTTACGTTGTGATGTTTGGTAGCACCCAAAGTGTTCCTCCGGCAAACGGGAGTTGCATAATCTCATAGTTACAGGAACATGTATAAGTCATGAAGAAAGCAATAGCAACATACTAAACGATCAAGTGCTAGGCTAACGGAATGGGTCATGTCAATCACATCATTCTCCTAATGATGTGATCCCGTTAATCAAATGACAACTCTTTTGTCCATGGCTAGGAAATTTAACCATCTTTGATTCACGAGCTAGTCAAGTAGAGGCATACTAGTGACACTACGTTTGTCTATGTATTCACACATGTATTATGTTTCTGGTTAATACAATTCTAGCATGAATAATAAACATTTATCATGAAATAAGGAAATAAATAATAACTTTATTATTGCCTCTAGGGCATATTTCCTTCAGTCTCCCACTTGCACTAGAGTCAATAATCTAGTTCACATCGCTATGTGATTTTACACCAATATTCATATCTGTATATGATTAACACGCATAGTTCACATCGTCATGTGACCAACACCCAAAGGGTTTACTAGAGTCAATAATCTAGTTCACATCGCTATGTGATTAACACCCAAAGAGTACTAAGGTGTGATCATGTTTTGCTCGTGAAAGAAGCTTAGTCAACGGGTCTGTCACATTCAGAGCCGTATGTATTTTGCAAATATTCTATGTCCACAATGCTCTGCACGGAACTACTCTAGCTAATTGCTCCCACTTTCAATATGTATCCAGATTGAGACTTAGAGTCATCTGGATTGGTGTAAAAGCTTGCATCGCTGTAACTTTTTACGACGGGCCTTTTTATCACCTCCATAATCGAGAAACATGTCCTTAGTCCTCACTAGGGATATTCTTGACCGCTGTCCAGTGATCTACTCTTAGATCAAAATTGTATTCCTTTGTCAAACTCAGAGCAAGGTATACAATAGGTCTGGTTCACAGCATAGCATACTTTATAGAACCTATGACTGAGGCATAGGGAATGACTTTTCATTCTCTTTCTATTTTCTTCCATGGTCGGGTCTTGAGTCTTACTCAACTTCACACCTTTGCATCATAGGCAAGAACTCCATCTTTGACTGTTCCATTTTGAACTATTTCAAAAATTTATCAAGGTATGTACTCATTGAAAATCTTATCAAGCGTCTTGATCTATCTCAATAGATCTTGATGCTCAATATCTAAGTAGCTTTACTGAGGTCTTTCTTTTAAAGAACTCCTTTCAAACACTCCTTTATGCTTTGCAGAATAATTCTACATTATTTCTGATCAACAATATGTCATTCACATATACTTATCAGAAATGATGTAGTGCTCCCACTCACTTTCTTGTAAATACAGGCTTCACCATAAGTCTGTACAAAACTATATGCTTTGATCAACTTATCAAAGTGTATATTCCAACTCTGAGATGCTTGCACCAGTCCATAGATGGATCGCTGGAGCTTGCACATTTTGTTAGCACCTTTAGGATTGACAAAAACTTCTGGTTACATCACATACAACTCTTCTTTAATAAATCCATTAAGGAATGCAGTTTTGACATCCATTTGCCAGATTTCATAAAATGTGGCAATTGCTAACATGATTCGGACAGACTTAAGCATCGATACAAGTGAGAAAATCTCATTGTATTCAACATCTTGAACTTGTCGAAAAACCTTTTTGCGACAAGTCGAGCTTTGTAGATAGTAACACTACTATCAACGTCCGTCTTCCTCTTGAAGATCCATTTATTTCTTATGGTTTGCCGATCATCGGGCAATTCCACCAAAGTCCACACTTTGTTCTCATACATGGATCCTATCTCAGATTTCATGGCCTCCAGCCATTTTGCGGAATCTGGGCTCATCATCGCTTCCTCATAGTTCGTAGGTTTATCATGGTCTAGTAACATGACTTTCAGAACAGGATTACCGTACCACTCTGGTGCGGACCGTACTCTGGAAGGCCTACGAGGTTCTGTAGTAACTTGATCTGAAGTTTCATGATCATCATCATTAGCTTCCTCACTAATTGGTGTAGGAATCACTGGAACTAATTTCAGTGATGAACTATTTTCCAATTCGGGAGAAGGTACAGTTACCTCATCAAGTTCTACTTTCCTCCCACTCACTTCTTTCGAGAGAAACTCCTTCTCTAGAAAGGATCCATTTTTTTAGCAACGAATATCTTGCCTTCGGATCTGTGATAGAAGGTGTACCCAACAATTTCCTTTGGGTATTCTATAAAGACGCACTTCTCCGATTTGGGTTTGAGCTTATCAGGATGAAACTTTTTCACATAAGCATCGCAACCCCAAACTTTAAGAAACGACAACTTGGGTTTCTTGCTAAACCACAGTTCATATGGTATCGTCTCAACGGATTTAGATGGTGCCCTTTTAACGTGAATGCAGCTGTCTCTAATGCATAACCCCAAAACAATAGTGGTAAATCAGTAAGAGACATCATAGATCGCACCATATCCAATAAAGTGCGGTTATGACGTTCGGACACACCATAACGTTGTGGTGTTCCAGGTGGCGTGAGCTGTGAAACTATTTCACATAGTTTTAATTGAAGACCAAACTCGTAACTCAAATATTCATCTCTGCGATCAGATCACAGAAATTTTATTTCCTTGTTACAATGATTTTTCCACTTCACTCTAAAATTCTTTGAACCTTTCAACTATTTCAGACTTATGTTTCATCAAGTAGATATACCCATATCTGCTCAAATCATCTTGTGAAGGTCAGAAAATAATGATACTTGCCACAAGCATCAACACTCATTGGATCGCATACATCGGTATGTATTATTCCAATAAGTCAGCAACTTGTTCCATTGTTCCGGAGAACGGAGTTTTAGTCATCTTGCACATGAGGCATGGTTCGCAAGTACCAAGTGATTCATAATCAAGTGATTCAAAAGTCCATCATTATGGAGTTTCTTCATGCGCTTTACACCAATATGACCTAAACGGCAGTGCCACTAATAGGTTGCACTATCATTATTAACTTTGCATCTTTTGGCATCAATATTATGAATATGTTTATCACTACGATCGAGATCCTACAAACTATTTTCATTGGGTGTATGACCATTGAAGGTTTTATTCATGTAAATAGAACAACAATTGTTCTCTGACTTTAAATGAATAACCGTATTGCAATAAACATGATCAAATCATATTCATGCTCAACGCAAACGCCAAATAACATTTATTTAGGTTTAACACTAATCCCAAAAGTATAGGGAGTGTGCGATGATGATCATATCAATCTTGGAACTACTTCCAACACTCATCGTCACTTTCCCTTCAACTAGTCTCTGTTTATTCTGTAACTCCTATTTCGAGTTACTAATCTTAGCAACCGAACAAGTATCAAATACTCAGGGGCTACTATAAACACTAGTAAGGCACACATCAAACATCTGTATATCAAATATACCCTTGTTCACTTTGCCATCCTTCTTATCCACCAAATATTTAGGGCATTTCCGCTTCCAGTGACCATTTCCTTTGCAGTGTAAGCACTAAGTTTCAGGCTTTGGTCCAGCTTTGGTCTTCTTCACGGGAGTGACAATTTGTTTGCCATTCTACTTGAAGTTTCCCTTTCTTTCCCTTCGCCCTTTTCTTGAAACTAGTGGTCTTGTCAATCATCAACACTTGATGCTCTTTCTTGATTTCTACCTTCGTCGATTTCAACATCATGAAGAGCTCGGGAATCGTTTTCGTCATCCCTTGCATACTATAGTTCATCACGAAGTTCTAGTAACTTAGTGATGGTGACTAGAGAATTCTGTCAATCACTATCTTATCTGGAAGATTAACTCCCACTTGATTCAAGCGATTGAAGTACCCAGACAATCTGAGCACATGCTCACTAGTTGAGCGATTCTCCTCCATCTTTTAGCTATAGAACTTGTTGGAGACTTCATATCTCTCAACTCGGGTATTTGCTTGAAATATTAACTTCAATTCCTGGAACATCTCATATGGTCCATGATGTTCAAAACATCTTTGAAGTCCCGATTCTAAGCCGTTAAGCATGGTGCACTAAACTATCAAGTAGTCATCATATTGAGCTTAGCCAAACGTTCATAACGTCTGCATCTGCTCCTGCAATAGGTCTGTCACCTAGAGGTGCATTAAGGACATAATTCTTCGGTGCAGCAATGAGGATAAACCTCAGATCACGGATCCAATCCGCATCATTGCTACTAACATCTTTCAACACAATTTTCTCTAGGAACATATCAAAATAAACATATGAAAGCAACAACGCGTGCTATTGATCTACAACATAATTTGCAAAATACTACCAGGACTAAGTTCATGATAAATTTAAGTTCAATTAATCATATTACTTAAGAACTCCCACTTAGACAGACATCTCTCTAGTCATCTAAGTGATCACGTGATCCAAATCAACTAAACCATAACCAATCAACACGTGAGATGGAGTAGTTTTCAATGGTGAACATCACTATGTTGATCATATCAACTATATGATTCACGTTCGACCTTTCGGTCTCCGTGTTCTGAGGCCATATCTGTATATGCTAGGCTCGTCAAGTTTAACCTGAGTATTCTGCGTGTGCAAAACTGGCTTGCACCCGTTGTAGATGGACGTAGAGCTTATCACACCCGATCATCACGTGGTGTCTGGGCACGACGAACTTTGGCAACGGTGCATACTCAGGGAGAACACTTCTTGATAATTTAGTGAGAGATCATCTTAAAATGCTACCGTCAATCAAAGCAAGATAAGATGCATAAAGGATAAAGATCACATGCAATAAATATAAGTGATATTATATGGCCATCATCATCTTGTGCTTGTGATCTCCATCTCCGAAGCACCATCATGATCACCATCGTCACCGGCGCGACACCTTGATCTCCATCGTAGCATCGTTGTCGTTTACGCCATCTATTGCTTCTACGACTATCACTTCCGCTTAGTGATAAAGTAAAGCAATTACAGGGCGGTTGCATTTCATACAATAAAGCGACAACCATATGGCTCCTGCCAGTTGCCGATAACTTCGGTTACAAAACATGATCATCTCATACAATAAAATATAGCATCACGTCTTGACCATATCACATCACAACATGCCCTACAAAAACAAGTTAGACGTCCTCTACTTTGTTGTTGCAAGTTTTACGTGGCTGCTACGGGCTTAGCAAGAACCGTTCTTACCTACGCATCAAAACCACAACGATAGTTCGTCAAGTTAGTGCTGTTTTAACCTTCGCAAGGACCGGGCGTAGCCACACTTGATTCAGCTAAAGTGAGAGAGACAGACACCCGCCAGCCACCTTTAAGCACGAGTGCTCGTAATGGTGAAACCAGTCTCGCATAAGCGTACGCGTAATGTCGGTCCGGGCCGCTTCATCTCACAATACCGCTGAAACAAAGTATGACATGCTGGTAAGCAGTATGACTTGTATCGCCCACAAATCACTTGTGTTCTACTCGTGCATATGACATCTACGCATAAAACCTAGGCTCAGATACCACTGTTGGGGAACGTAGTAATTTCAAAAATTTTCCTACGCACACGCAAGATCATGGTGATGCATAGCAACGAGAGGGGAGAGTGATGTCCACGTACCCTCGTAGACCGTAAGTGGAAGCGTTATGACAACACGGTTGATGTAGTCGTACGTCTTCATAATCCGACCGATCCAAGCACCGAACGTAGGCACCTCCGAGTTCAGCACACGTTCAGCTCGATGACGATCCCCGGACTCCGATCCAACAAAGTGTCGGGGATGATTTCCGTCAGCACGACGGTGTGGTGACGATGATGATGCTCTACCGGCACAAGGCTTCGCCTAAACTCCGCGACGATATGACCGAGGTGGAATATGGTGGAGGGGGGCACCGCACACGGCTAAGGAACGATCCATAGATCAACTTGTGTTCTATGGGGTGCTCCCTGCCCCCGTATATAAAGGAGTGGAGGAGGGGAGGGCCGGCCCTCTCTATGGCGCGCCCTAGGGGAATCCTACTCCCGGTGACTCCCACCGGGAGTAGGATTCCCCCTTTCCTAGTCCAACTAGGAGTCCTTCCAAGTAGTAGGAGTAGGAGACAAGGAAGGGGAAGAGAGAAGGGAAGGAAGGAGGGGGTGCGGCCCCTCCCCTTAGTCCAATTCGGACTAGGCCATGGGGGGGCGCGCGGCCTGCCCTAGGCAGCCCCTCTCTCTTTCCCGTATGGCCCAATAAGGCCCAATACTTCTCCCCGGCGAATTCCCGTAACTCTCCGGTACTCCGAAAAATACCCGAATCACTCGGAACCTTTCTGAACTCCGAATATAGTCGTCCAATATATCGATCTTTACGTCTCCACCATTTCGAGACTCCTCATCATGTCCCCGATCTCATCCGGGACTCCGAACTCCTTCGGTACATCAAAACTCATAAACTCATAATATAACTGTCATCGTAACGTTAAGCGTGCGGACCCTACGGGTTCGAGAACTATGTAGACATGACCTAGAACTATTCTTGGTCAATAACCAATAGCGGAACCTGGATGCCCATATTGGCTCCTACATATTCTATGAAGATCTTTATCGGTCAAACCGCATAACAACATACTTTGTTCCCTTTGTCATTGGTATGTTACTTGCCCGAGATTCGATCGTCGGTATCCAATACCTAGTTCAATCTCGTTACCGGCAAGTCTCTTTACTCGTTCCGTAATACATCATCCCGGAACTAACTCATTAGTTACAATGCTTGCAAGGCTTATAGTGATGTGCATTACCGAGAGGGCCCAGAGATACCTCTCCGACAATCGGAGTGACAAAACCTAATCTCGAAATACGCCAACCCAACATGTACCTTTGGAGACACCTGTAGTACTCCTTTATAATCACCCAGTTACATTGTGACGTTTGGTAGCACCCAAAGTGTTCCTCCGGCAAACGGGGTTGCATAATCTCATAGTTACAGGAACATGTATAAGTCATGAAGAAAGCAATAGCAACATACTAAACGATCAAGTGCTAGGCTAACGAAATGGGTCATGTCAATCACATCATTCTCCTAATGATGTGATCCCGTTAATCAAATGACAACTCTTTTGTCCATGGCTAGGAAACTTAACCATCTTTGATTCACGAGCTAGTCAAGTAGAGGCATACTAGTGACACTATGTTTGTCTATGTATTCACACATGTATTATCTTTCTGGTTAATACAATTCTAGCATGAATAATAAACATTTATCATGAAATAAGGAAATAAATAATAACTTTATTATTGCCTCTAGGGCATATTTCCTTCAACCGGAGCTGAAATTTCCACCATGCTTGCTAATTACACTTTTAAGGGTGGAATACCAAAGAAACTTGGAGACCCCGGGGTACCAACTATACCATGCTCCATTAAAAGAAATTATGTTAGAACTGCTTTATGTGATCTTGGAGCCGGTGTTAGTGTTATGCCTCTCTCTCTATATCGTAGACTTGAATTGAATAAGTTGACACCTACTGAAATATCTTTGCAAATGGCTGATAAATCAATTGCTATACTTGTCGGTATTTGTGAGGATGTGCCTGTTGTGGTTGCAAATGTCACTATCTTAACGGACTTTGTTATTCTTGATATTCCTGAGGACGATAGTATGTCGATTATCCTTGGTAGACCCCTTTTAAATACTACAGGGGCTGTTATTGATTGCAACAAAGGCAGTGTCACTTTTCATGTTAATGGTAATGAGCATACGGTACACTTTCCGAGGAAACAATCTCAAGTTCATAGCATCAATTCTATTGGAAAAGTTCCAACTATTATTATTGGAGGTTTTTAATTTCCTCTTCCTACTGTCAAGAAAAAGTATGATATTCTTATTGTTGGAGATTTTCATATCCCCGTTGAGGTAACTTAGTGTTATTCGAAATCTCTCCGGTTCCGTGTTATTCGGAATGAGTTTGTTAACAAGACTTGATCAACCTTGTAAATGGATTCATTTTGATGATCATGAGATGGAAGAAACTAGAAGGCACAACCTTCTGTACCCACTTTTTACTTTCTATTATTTAGAATAAATAAAACAAAAATGGTATTATCTGTCTGTTTTCTGAATTATCCATGCATTAAAAAATATCCCGAAAATAAAAGTGCTCCAAATGCCTTGCAAATTTAGTATGATTTTTTATGAAATATTTGAGGATTTTAGGCACTGAAATCACTGCAGGAGGGGCAAGCACCAGGCTACGAGAGTGGAGGGCGCGCCCACCCCCCTGGGCGCGCCCCCTGTCTCGTGGGCCCCTGGTGCCCCCCTCCACTTATGCCAGCACCCACACACTCCATCTTGTACCCCAAAAAATCCCCATCCAGCTCAAGGACAAGTTCTAGCTCATTTTTCTGCGATTTTCGATCTCCTTACTCAAAGCTCCATTCACAAAACTGCTTTGGGAGATTGTTGCTTGGTATGTGACTCCTGCATTGGTCCAATTAGTTTTTGTTCTAGTGCTTTATTCATTGCAAATTTTTGCTGCATACGTGACCATGTTCTCGAGCTTGCATGTTGAATTTATGAGGTCCCAAGCAATTCTAATTCATGATATAGGCTCTAGTCACTTGTAGGAGTAGTTGCTACCAATCTTGTTTAGTTTTATTCACTTTTATTTTGAAGTTACTAAAATTTCAGAAATTTTTCAGAAAAAGAATTATGTCTAGGAGAATGTACCAAGGTGGTTCCTCGGTGAAGAAATGGCCCAGGATTGCTATACGTGAGTAAGATGTTGAATTACCGAGGGACGCGAATGTATGAGCTTGTGAGTGGCCATCCGATGATTTTATGGTCGAAGCAGGCTTTAAGGAAGAATTTGACGCGTATGTACGTAATGCTGAGCTGGAGGACTTCTTACAAGATAAGTGTCCTCAATACTATCAATTGACTGATTCCTTTGTGCGGCGGTTTAAATATAATTGTACGCGTAATTCTCCCAGTGTCCTATTTGATATTTATGATACATCTTATACCATGGACTTAGAGGATTTTACAACTGCCTGCAAACTCCCGCAGTGGGGTAATATTAATGATCCTCACAAATCTGAATTTAGAGATTTCCTTGCTAGTATTACCGTGGGAGAATCCAGGGACATAGCACAAGCTACCATAGGGAGCATTCATTTTCCTGCTATACATTATTTTGCTCTCTTCATTGGTAGATGCATTAACGGTAAATTAAAGATGAAGCATATCATATGTGTGTCCCTGATCTGTGTGTCCTCAAGAGTGTTGTGTTAGGTTATAAAGGTTATAACTTGGGGGCAATAGTTGCACGTAGGTTGCAGAATAATGGTAGAGCTGGAGATTTATTTGGAGGAATTTATGCAACCCGTGTGGCTAATTATCTTGGTATAGCCCCACGAGAGGGGGATATGATGTTACCTCCTGCTTATTTAGATTATGACGCTATGGTCAACCATCATTTTCTTAGGAGGAATGGTCAATTCCTCCATTATCGACTAATCTATGACAAACGCAACATCGTCCATGTTACTCTTCCTGCTCCTCTCCTTTTTGATTATCAAGCAAAAGGAAGATATGTTGTTACCAGGGAGGAAGCAGCTGAACACGAGGGGAGGGCGGAGGCAGCTCGCCAACATGCCGCTGCTCAGGAGGCGGTTGCTGCTGCATCTCAGTACGAACCCAGCTACAACTAAGGATATCAGCCAGGCGGTCCTTGGTACTAGACCAACTTAGGCCAAAAGCCTAATCTTGGGGGAGTACATATTTCTCACCGACTTTACATTCATGTTCACACACTAGTCATCGGTGCTCATACTCTTTCATTGTATTATCCATGCTAGTTTCATTTCCTTTTCCTCGGTTTCTTCTTGTGTGTTTGATAAACCTTCAGAAAAACCAAAAAAATTAGTTAGTTTAATTTTCATGCTTTTGGTAGAAATTAAAATGAAAACCCAAAAAGATTTCTAGTTCTTCTTCTTGTTGGGAGCTTTCCCGTGTAAATAGTTTTATTTTCTTTTCTTTCCTTTGGGGGTCGAGAAGACCATATTGAAAGTGCTTAGTGGCTATCATATGCTTGATTGTTTATTTAACTTAGAGACCATATTACTTTGTCTTCTCTCTTGAGTTGAATGCTTGCAGATTCCAGCTAGTCCAATGCACGTGCACTATTATCATTATACACATCGTTCGGTCGTGCAAGTGAAAGGCAATAATGACGATATATGATGGACTTATTGAGATGAGAAAAGCTGGTATGAACTCGACCTCTCTTGTTTTTGTAAATATGATGAGTTCATCATTTCTGATTCAGCTTATTATGAAGTTAACATATTTGCAATGACATTTAGAGATTATAGTTGCTTGTGCCATGCTTGATCAGCTATGAGTTATAATGGTTTACCTTGCGTGCCAACATGCTATTAGAATGATTATGATGTGGTATGATGGGATGGTATCCTCCTTTGAATGAATTGAGTGACTCGACTTGGCACATGTTCATGCATGTAGTTGAAACAAATCAACATAGCCTTCATGATATTTATGTTCATGGTAGATTATATCCTACTCATGCTTGTATTCGGTGTAAATTAATTTTAATGCATGTTTATGACTGTTATCGCTCTCTCAGTTGGTCGCTTCCCAGTCTTTTGCTAGCCTTCACCTGTACTAAGCGGGAATATTGCTTGTGCATCCAAACTCCATAAACCCCAAAGTTGTTCCATATGAGTCCACCATACCTTCCTATATGCGGTATTTACCTGCCGTTCCAAGTAAATTTGTATGTGCCAAACTCCAAACCTTCAAATGAAATTCTGTTTTGTATGCTCGAGCAGCTCATGTTTCAACTAGGGCTGCCTATATCTTCCATGCTAGGTGGGTTATTCTCTAGAGGAGTGGACTCCGCTCCTCATTCACGAGAAAGGGCCGGTAACCGGGATGCCTAGTCCCATGATCCAAAAAGATCAAAGCAAATCAAAATAATTAAACAAAACTCCCCAAGGGCTGTTGTTAGTTGGAGGCACTCGTTGTTTCGAGCAAGCCATGGATTGATGCTTGTTGGTGGTTGGGGGAGTATAAACCTTTACCATTCTGTTTGGGAACTGCCTATAATGCATGTAGTACGGAAGATACAACCATCTCATAGTTGTTGCGTTGACAGCGAAAGTATGCCGCTCAAAATGTTATTCAATCTCTATTTTAAAATCGAGCTCTGGCACCTCTACAAATCCCTGCTTCCCTCTGCGAAGGGCCTATCTATTTACTTTTATGTTGAGTCATCACCTTCCTTATTAAAAAGCACCCGCTAGAGAGCACACTGTCGTTTGCATTCATTACTATTGGTTTATATTGGGTATGACTTGACTAGATCTCTTTTACCATGAATTACAATGTTTAGTCAGTCCTTGATCTTTAAAGGTGCTCTGCATTTATGTTTTGCGGTCTCAGAAAGGGCTAGTGAGCTACCATTTTGTTATATCATGTTATGATTGTTTTGAGAAAGTGTTGTCATCTGAGTTTTATTATTATGGCTCGCTAGCTGATTATGCTATTGATATAAGTAATTGTGAGACGTAAGTGTTATTATGAGTATGGTTAGTTCATAATATTTGCTGAAATTTGAATAATGGCTTTGCATGTTTACAACAACAAGAGCAAACAGAGTTTGTAAAAGTTTTTCTTTATCACTTTCAGTTTATCAACTGAATTGCGTGAGGACAAGCAAAGGTTTAAGCTTAGGGGAGTTGATACGTCTCAAACGTATCTACTTTTCCAAACACTTTTGCCCTTGTTTTGGACTCTAACTTGCATGATTTGAATGAAACTAACCCGGATTGACGCTGTTTTCAGCAGAACTGCCATGATGTTGTTTTATGTGTAGAAAACAAAAGTTCTCGGAGGCACATTTTGGAAAATATAAACAATACTAGCGAAATAATCAAGACCAGGGGGCCCACACCCTGTCCACGAGGGTGGGGGGCGCGCCCTCCCCCTGGGCGCCCCCTGTCTCGTGCGCTCCCTGAGGCTCCGCCGACCTCAACTCCAACTCCATATATTCCGTCTCACGGAGAAAAAAATCAGAGAGAAAGTTTCATCATGTTTTACGATACGGGACCGCCGCCAAGCCCTAATCTCTCTCGGGAGGGCTGATCTGGAGACCGTTCGGGGCTCCGGAGAGGGGGATTCATCGCCGTCGTCATCATCAACCATCCTCCATCACGAATTTCATGATGCTCACCGCCATGTGTGAGTAATTCCATCATAGGCTTGCTGGACGGTGATGGGTTGGATGAGATTTACCATGTAATCAAGTTAATTTTGTTAGGGTTTGATCCCTAGTATCCACTATGTTCTAAGATTGATGTTGCTATGACTTTGCTATGCTTAATGCTTGTCACTAGGGCCCGAGTGCCATGATTTTAGATCTGAACCTATTATGTTTCCATGAATATATGTGTGTTCTTGATCCTATCTTGCAAGTCTATAGTCACCTATTATGTGTTATGATCCGACAACCCCGAAGTGACAATAATCGGGATACTTCTCGGTGATGACCGTAGTTTGAGGAGTTCATGTATTCACTATGTGCTAATGCTTTGTTCCGGTTCTCTATTAAAAGGAGGCCTTAATATCCCTTAGTTTCCGCTAGGACCCTGCTGCCACGGGAAGGTAGGACAAAAGATGTCATGTAAGTTCTTTTCCATAAGCACGTATGACTATTTACAGAATACATGCCTACATTACATTGATGAACTAGAGCTAGTTCTGTGTCACCCTATGTTATAGCTATTACATGAGGAATCGCATCCGACATAGTTATCCATCACCGATCCATTGCCTACGAGCTTTTCACATATTGTTCTTCGCTTATTTACTTTTCCGTTGCTATTGTTACAATCACTACAAAACCCAAAAACATTACTTTTGCTACCATTACCTTTATTATCATACTACTTTGCTACTAAATACTTTGCTGCAGATACTAAGTTATCTAGGTGTGGTTGAATTGAACACTCAACTGCTAATACTCAAGAATATTCTTTGGCTCCCCTTGTGTTGAATCAATAAATTTGGGTTGAATACTTTACCCTCAAAAGCTATGGCGATCGCCTACACTTGTGGGTTATCCGCAATGGCTCCGTATCGTAAAACGCGATGAATCCTTCTCTCTGATTTTTTTCTCCCCGAAAGTGAATATATGGAGTTGGAGTTGAGGTTGGTTGAGTCCCAGGGGGCCCACGAGGCAGGGGGCACGCCCTGGGGGGAGGTGGCCTGCACTATTGTGGACAAGATATGGGCCCCCTCATGCTGATTCTTTCGCCAGTATTTTTTATTAATTCCAAAAAGTTGCTCCGTGGATTTTCAGGTCATTCCGAGAACTTTTATTTCTACACAAAAATAACACCATGGCAGTTCTGCTGAAAACAACGTCAGTCCGGGTTAGTTCCATTCAAATCATGCAAGTTAGAGTCCAAAACAAGGGCAAAAGTGTTTGGAAAAGTAGATACGTTGGAGACGTATCAACTCCCCCAAGCTTAAACATTTGCTTGTCCTCAAGCAATTCAGTTGACAAACTGAAAGTGATAAAGAAAAACTTTTACAAACTCTGTTTGATCTTGTTGTTGCAAATATGTAAAGCCAGCATTCAAGTTTTCAGCAAAGATTATGAACTAATCATATTCATAATAACACTTAGGTCTCGTATTTACTCATATCAATGGCATAATCAACTAGCGAGCAATAATAATAAATCTTAGATGATAACACTTTCTCAAAACAATCATAATATGATATAATAAGATGGTATCTCGCTAGCCCTTTCTGAGACCGCAAAACATAAATGCAGAGCACCCCTGAAGATCGAGGACTGACTAGACATTGTAATTCATGGAAAAAGAGATCCAATCAAAGTCATACTCAATGTAAATTAATAGCAATGCATGCAGATGACAGCGGTGCTCTCCAACTGGTGCTTTTTAATAAGAGGATGATGACTCAATATAAAAGTAAATAGATAGGACCTTCGCAGAGGGAAGCAGAGATTTGTAGAGGTGCCAGAGCTCAAGTTTTAATACAAAGATAAATAATATTTTGAGCGGCATACTTTCATTGTCAACATAACAACCAAGAGATCTCGATATCTTCCATGCTACACACATTATAGGCAGTTCCCAAACAGAATGGTAAAGTTTATACTCCCCCATCACCAACAAACATCAATCCATGGCTTGTCCGAAACAACGGGTGCCGTCCAACTAAACAGCAATCCTGGGGGAGTTTTGGGTGCAATTATTTTGATTTGATTTAAGCATGTGACTGGGCATCCTGGTTACCAGCCATTTTCTCGTTAGTGATGAGCAGAGTCCACTCATCATAAGAATAACCTACCTAGCATGGAAGATATAGACAACCCTAGTTGATACATGCGCTATTCGAGCATACAAAACAGAATTTCATTTGAAGGTTTAGAGTTTGGCACATACAAATTTACTTGGAACGGCAGGTAAATACCGCATATAGGAAGGTATGGTGGACTCATATGGAATAATTTTGGGGTTTATGGAAGTGGATGCACAAGCAGTATTCCCGCTTAGTACAAGTGAAGGCTAGAAGGAGATTGGGGAGTGACCAACTAGAGAGCGACAACAGTCATGAACATGCATTAACATTAATCAACAATGAGTGCAAGCATGAGTAGATATAAATCACCATGAACATAAATATCGTGGAGGCTATGTTGATTTTGTTTCAACTACATGAGTGAACATGTGCCAAGTCAAGCCACTCGAATCATTCAAAGGAGGATACCACCCTATCATATCGCATCACAACTATTTTAATATCTTGTTGGCACGCAAGGTAAACCATTATAAAGTCTTAGCTAATTAAGCATGGCATGAGCAAATACAATCTCTAATTGTTATTGCAAACATGTTTCATCCATAATATGCTGAACCAGGAATGGTGGACTAATCATATTTACAAAAACAAGATAAGTCGAGTTCATACCAGCTTCTCTCATCTCAATCAGTCTAGCATATATCGTCATTATTGCCTTTCACTCGCACGACCGAACGCTATGGATAATAATAATAGTGCACGTGCATTGGACTAAGCTGGAATCTGCAAGCATTTAAAACATAGGAGAAGACAAGGTAATATGGGCTCTTGGTTAGATCAAAAATAATGCATATGAGAGCCACTCAACATTTTCATCATGGTCTTCTCCTCTCGACCCCCAAAGAAAAGAAAAGAAATAAAACTATTTACACGGGAAAGCTCCCAACAAGCAAAATAAGAACAAGAAATCTTTTTGGGTTTTCTTTTAGTTACTAATACAAGCATGGAAAATAAACTAGCTAAAAAGCTACAACTATTTTTTTTGTTTTTTCTTAAGGGTTTTCAAACACACAAGAAGAAAGCAAGAAAAGGAAATAAACTAGCATGGATAGTACAATGAAAAAGTATGAGCACCGACAACTAGAATGAGTGTGTGAACATGAATGTAATATCAGTGAGAAATACGTACTCCCCCAAGCTTAGGCTTTTGGCCTAAGTTGGTCTATGGCCACTGCTGCCTGGCGGATATCCAAAGTCGTAGTCAGGGTTGTACTGAGATGCAGCAGCTACTGCCTGACGAGCTGCAGCTTGGAGGCGGGCTGCCTCCGTCCTCCTCTCATATTTGTTCACCTCGTCCCTGGTTATAAAGTATCTCCTTTTTGCCTGAAAGTCAAACAAAGTGGGAGCAGGGAGAGCTACATGGACAGTACGCTGTCTGTCAAAGATTAGTCGGTACTGGAGGAATTGTTCATTCCTCTCAAGAAATTGATGGCTAACCATGGCACTATAATCTAGATAAGCAGGAGGCAACTCCATATCACTTCCATGAATGGGTACACCAAGATAATTAGCCATACGAGTTGCATAAATCCCACCAAACAAATCTTCACATGTACCAATAAGATGCAGCCTTCGTGCAACAATGGCCCCCAAGTTATATTGTTTATCACTTAATACCGCACTCTTGAGGACACTAAGATCTGGAATGCACATGTGAGAAGCCTCATCTTTACCGTTAATGCATCTACCTATAAAGAGAGCAAAATAATGTATGGAAGGGAAATGAATGCTCCCTATGGTAGGTTGTGTGATTTCTCTAGATTCCCCCACAGTGATACTAGCAAGAAAGTCTTTATATTCTGATTTGCGAGGTTCACTAACATTGCCCCACTGCGGGAGTTTACAAGCAGTATTAAAATCTTCTAGGTCCATGGTATATGATTTATCATAAAGATCAAATAAAACAGTGCGAGAATTGCGCGAGGATGTAAATTTAAACCTTCTCACAAAGGAATCAGTGAGGTAGTAGTACTGTAGGCACTTATCTGACATGAAGTCCTCAAGATCAGCATTACGCACATATGCGTCAAATTCATCCTTGATGCCTGCTTGGACTATAAATTCCTCTGACGACCATTCGCAAGGCCGCACTTGAGCTTCCTTCGGTGGTTCATCGTCCGACTCACGTATCGCGAGCCTTGGTCCTTGTTTCCTTGAGGAACCACCTTGGTATATTTTCCTATGCATGTTTCTTTCTCTGAAAAATTTCTGAAATTTTTAGTGACTCAAAATAAAAGTGCACCAAACTCAACAAGATTGATAGCAACTACTCCCACAAGTGCCTAGAGGCTATATCATGCATTAAAACTACTTTGGACCATATAAATTTGACATGCAAGCTCAAGAACAGGGTCACCTTAGCAGCAAAAATTTGCAATAAATAAAGCAGTAGAACAAAAACTAATTGGACCATTGGAGGAGTCACATACCGAGGAACAATCTCCCAAAAAAGTTTTGTGAATGGAGATTTGAGCAAGGAGATCGAAAATGGCAGCAGGATGAGTTAGAACACGGGTTTAAGCTATGGGAGGATTTTTTTCTGGAGGAAGACGAAGTGAGTGGGTGCTGGAATAAGTGGAGGGGGTCCACGTGGGGCCCATGAGGCAGAGGGACGCGCCCCGGGGGGTGGGCGCGCCCTGTGCACTCATGTCCAAATGGTGCCCCCCCCTGGTGTGTTCTCAGTGCCAGAAATTCTTAAATATTCTACAAAAAATCATACTTTATTTTCAGGGCATTTGGAGAACTTTTATTTTTGGGGTATTTTTTATTGCATGGATAACTCAGAAAACAGACAAAAAAACTATTTTTGCTCTATTTCATCTAAATAACAGAAAGTAGAAGGAGGGTACAGAAGGTTGTGCTTTCTAACTTCATCCATCTCATGCTCATCAAAAGGAATCCACTAACAAGGTTGATCAAGTCTTGTTAACAAACTTCTTCCGAATAACATAAATCCGGAGAACTTTCGAATAACACTAAGTCACCTCAACGGGGATATGCATGTCCCCAACAATAAGAATATCATATTTCTTTTTGACAGTAGGAAGAGGAAATTCAAAACCTCCAATAGTAATCGTTGAAATTTTTCCAATAGAATTGATACTATGAACTTGAGATTGTTTCCTCGGAAAGTGTACCATATGCGCATTACCATTTACATGAAAAGTGACATTGCCTTTGTTGCAATCAATAATACCCCCTGCAGTATTCAAAAAAGGTCTACCAAGGATGATCAACATACTGCCGTCCTCGGGAATATCAAGAATAACAAAGTCCGTTAAAATACTTACGTTTGCAACCACAACAGGCACATCCTCACAAATATGGACAGGTATAGCAGTTGATTTATCGACCATTTGCAAAGAGATTTCAGTAGGTGTCAACTTATTCATATCAAGTCTACGATATAAAGAGAGAGGCATAACACTAACACCGACTCCAAGATCACATAAAGCAGTTTTAGCATAGTTTCTCTTAATGGAGCATGGTATAGTTGGTACTCATGGATCTCCTAGTTTCTTTGATATTCCACCCTTAAAAGTGTAATTAGCAAGCATGGTGGAAATTTCAGCTTCCATTATCTTTCTTTTATTCGTAACAATATCTTTTATATACTTAGCATAAGGGTTCATTTTAAGCATATCAGTCAAACGCGTACGCAAAAAGATGGGTCTAATCATTTCAGCAAAGCGCTCAAAATCCTCATCATCCTTTTTCTTGGATGGCTTAGGAGGAAAAGGCATGGGTTTCTGAACCCATGGTTCTCTTTCTTTACCGTGCTTCCTAGCAACGAAGTCTCTCTTATCATAACGTTGATTCTTTGATTGTGGGTTATCAAGATCAACATCAGGTTCAATTTCTACATCATTATTATTACTAGGTTGAGCATCAACATGAACATCATCATTAACATTATCACTAGGTTCATGTTCATTACCAAATTGTGTTTCAGCATACAGAAATATCATTGGGATTCTCAGGTGTGTCTATGATAAGTCCTATCATTTTTCCTTTTCTTTTTCTTAGAAGGACTAGGTGCATCAACATTAATTCTCTGAGAATCTTGCTCAATTCTCTTAGGATGGCCCTCAGGGTACGAAGGTTCTTGAGTCATTCTACCACCTCTAGCCATAACTCTAACAGCATTATCATTTTTCTTATTGTTTAATTCATTGAGCAAATCATCTTGTGCTTTAAGCACTTGTTCTACCTGAGTGGTAACCATGGATGCATGTTTACTAATAAGTATAGGGTCACCTTTAACTCTAGACATATAATCACTCAGGTGTTCAATCATATAAGCATTACGTTTCAATTGTCTACCAACATAAGAGTTGATGTTTTCTTGTTTAACAATAAAATTATCAAACTCATCCAAGCATTGGCTAGCAGACTTATAACGAGGGATATCATCTTCATCAAATCTATAGAGATAATTTACCTTTACTACCTGTGTCGGGTTATCAAGACCATGTATTTGTTCAATAGGTGGTAAATTCTTAACATCTTCAGCTTTAATACCTTTTCTTTCATAGATTTCTTTGCCTCTTGCATATCTTCAGGACTGAGAAATAGAATACCCCTTTTCTTTGGAGTTGGCTTCGGAGTTGGTTGAGGAAGTGTCCAATCATTATCATCGCTCAATATATTATTCAATAGCAATTCAACTTGCTCAACAGTTCTTTCCCTGAAAACACAACCAGCACAACTATCCAGGTGGTCTCTGGAAGCATCGGTTAGTCCATTATAAAAGCTATATATCAAGTATTTCGTTTTATTGAGAGGATGATCGGACAAAGCATTAAATAATTGGAGAAGCCCCCCCCCCCCCCCCAAGCTTGTGGGAGACTCTCTTCTTCAATTTGCACAAAATTATATATTCCCCTTCAGGCAGCTTGTTTCTTATGGGCGGGGAAATATTTAGCAGAGAAGTAATAAATCATATCCTGGGGACTACGCACACAACCAGGAGCAAGAGAGTTAAACCATATTTTAGCATCACCCTTTAATGAGAACGTAAATAACTTAAGGATATAGTAATACCGAATTTTTTCCCCGTGAGTAAATAGGGTGGCTATATCATTCAATTTAGTAAGATGTGCCACAACAATTTCAGATTCATAGCCATAAAAAGGATCAGATTCAACCAAAGTAATTAACTCAGGATCAACAGAGAAATCATAATCCTTATCAGAAATACAAATAGGTGAAGTAGCAAAAGCAGGGTCATATTTCATTCTAGCATTCAGAGACTTTCCTTTCAGCTTAGCTAACAGTTTCTTAAGATCATATCTATCATTGCAAGCAAGAAAGCCTCTAGCAGTTTCTTCATCCATAACATAACCCTCAGGTACATCAGGCAATTCATATCTAGGGGGAGAATATTTATCATCACTTTCATCAATATTATCAATTTCAATAATTTCATTCTCTCTAACCCTAGCAAGTTGTTCATCAAGAAATTCACCTAATGGCATAGTATTATCAAGCATAGAAGTAGTTTCATCATAAGCATCATGCATAGCAGAAGTGGCATCATCAATAACACGCGACATATCAGAATCAATAGCAGGTGCAGGTGTCGCAAGTTTACTCAAAATAGAAGGTGAATCAAGTGCAGAGCTAGATGGCAGTTCCTTACCTACCCTCGTAGTTGAGGGAAAAATCTTGGTTCTTTCATCTTTCAAGTTCCTCACAGTGATCAGCCGATATAAATCCCAAGTGATTCAAAGAATAAAGCTATGCTCCCCGGCAACGGCGCCAGAAAATAGTCTTGATAACCCACAAGTATAGGGGATCACAACAGTTTTCGAGGGTAGAGTATTCAACCCAAATTTATTGATTCGACACAAGGGGAGCCAAAGAATATTCTCAAGTATTAGCGGCTGAGTTGTCAATTCAACCACACCTAAAAGACTTAATATCTGCAACAAATTATTTAGTAGCAAAGTAGTATGGAAGTAGCGGTAACGGTGGCAAAAGTAATAGTGGCAGTTTTGTAGGAATCATAACAGTGGTAACGGAGAGGTAACTAAGCAAAGATCAATATGTGAAAAGCTCATAGGCAATGGATCAGTGATGGATAATTATGTCGGATGCGATTCCTCATGCAACAGTTATAACATAGGGTGACACAGAACTAGCTCCAGTTCATCAATGTAATGTAGGCATGTATTCCGAATATAGTCATACATGCTTATGGAAAAGAACTTGCATGACATCTTTTGTCCTACCCTCCCGTGGCAGCGGGGTCCTATTAGAAACTAAGGGATATTAAGGCCTCCTTTTAATAGAGTACCGGACCGAAGCATTAACACTTAGTGAATACATGAACTCCTCAAACTATGGTCATGACCGGGAGTGGTCCCGATTGTTGTCACTTCGGGGTTGCCGGATCATAACACATAGTAGGTGACTATTAACTTGCAAGATAGGATCAAGAACTCACCTATATTCATGATAACATAATAGGTTCAGATCTGAAATCATGGTACTCGGGCCCTAGTGACAAGCATTAAACATAGCAAAGTCATAGCAACATCAATCTTAGAACATAATGGATACTAGAGATCAAACCCTAACAAAACTAACTCGATTACATGGTAAATCTCATCCAACCCATCACCGTCCAGCAAGCCTACGATGGGATTATTCACGCACAGCGGTGAGCATCATGAAATTGGTGATGGAGGATGGTTGATGATGACGATGGCGACGGATTCCCCTCTACAAAGCCCCGAACGGACTCCAGATCAGTCCTCCCGAGGAAGAACAGGGCTTGGCGGTGGCTCCGTATTGTAAAACGCGATGAATCCTTCTCTCTGATTTTTTTCTCCCCGAAAATGAATATATGTAGTTGGAGTTGAGGTCGGTGGAGTCCCAGGGGGCCGACGAGGCAGGGGGCGCGCCCTAGGGAGGGGGGGCACCCTGCACCCTCGTGGACAGGGTGTGTGCCCCCTGATGCTGCTTCTTTCGCCAGTATTTTTTATTAATCCCAAAAAGTTGCTCCGTGGATTTTCAGGTCATTCCGAGAACTTTTATTTCTGCACAAAAATAACACCATGGCGACAGTTCTGCTGAAAACAACGTCAGTCCGGGTTAGTTCCATTCAAATCATGCAAGTTAGATTCCAAAACAAGGGCAAAAGTGTTTGGAAAAGTAGATACGTTGGAGACGTATGATAGTACTCACATTTAAAATTTGAAAAAAGTATATGAAATGCATATCATTTCTATCACCATAGAAACAAACAGTGAAAAATGGGGCAATCAATTGAGCAGTGCGTCAAACATACAACAAAAACTATTGTTGTCCGCATCAATGCCACTAATAGTAACACTAAAATATCATTTTACCCTCACATAATGACATAATAGCTATGACACGAAAATACAAAATTTATTTGTTGACGCATCAAAGAGCTATTGTAATTTTCTATTAACTAACAAAGGAAACAACTGTAGGAATTTTTATAATTGCGGTAATTGTAACCATCTGGGATAATAGAGTACTACAGTTTGTAAGATCTAACTTTGGCAAAACCATACATCTAACTTGGGATCGTAAGATCCATCTGAATTGCGTGAGGCACATCCATCTTGTGCCAATGCACAATAGCTTCTTGAAACTATAACATGGTCGTCGGTACTGCTCTCCACCTCCAGAACCCCACCAAAACAAGATAAAACTGCATTATATAGCATAGAAATCATAATAAGAAAAATACATTCTAGAGTCGAGGTAAGAGCGCAGCAGCTAAACCATTTTAATTAATGGTAGGCCGCAAATTAGTCTGTACCTACAAAGTGTGAACTACTAGAGTCTTCGTGCTTCTTGCCCATGCCAAAAGGACCATAGCCATAATCGGAAGTCCAATGGGATGACAAATAAGTTTGTTCACATGCATATCACTTATATTACAAAAACATTTTAGCTATGCAAGCTGCAGATATCCTGCTAAAGGATATCACATTTTGTTAGCAAAGGTGATCAAACAGTTATTCTCGACGAAGATGAAAACTAACTTTCTGGAATAACCCAGTTTCATGTCGTTCTTATTTATTTATTGGGAAATTTAGGCGAATGCATTGATCAAGTGAAATAAAAATACATCATCACATGCTCAGTGAAGAAGTTTACTATATGTGGTCAGATGTAGAATGTTTCCCATCATACCAGAACATAAGGTGTCATGATGGGTATTTCTTCTTTCTATAGAAAGTCACAATAGTAATAGCAATTCCTTTGAATTCTTCGCACTGTCAAATATATATGTGCATGCTTGATTGTTATAATTGTCACAATGGTAATAGCTATATGATGCAACTGGGAATGGAAAATATAAAACTTTTTGTTTCTAGAAAACTTATTAAACAACTTTTCTGCACGAAATGGAAGTGTGGTATATGTAAAATTAAATACAAAAGGATCACATAATCCGTGCTTACCTCAAAATGAAGGCCTTTGCAAAGCTAACATTTATAGCAAAGATATATTTATATTGCCCTTGTTGTGCTGTCCACATTATTGGAAGAGTTTCCTTTGCTTTTTCTTCTCTTTTGCCAAGTAGCATCTTGAAATACATAGAACTGAATGAAGGGAACAAAATTTAATGTTCAAAAACCCACGAGCTTTAGCTAAAACTTTTATTATAAAATTCTAAAGTTCATTTAGAACAGCTCCTTAATCTACAGCTCTAGTTGCTTATCTTTCCTATTTATAAAGATTAAAGTTGGTGGCGAGTTCACATGTAGAACTAACCATACAAGTAAACAGTTTTACACATGGGACTGGACCCTTCCAAGAGATATAAATAAACAAATGCACTTTTACTTACATGTCAGACCTACCAAATAAACAAATACACTATACAAATTTAATGAGGGAACACCAGTCTTGTGAAAAACTAAGTAACAAATGCAGAAATGTGTCTGAAACTCAAAACCATGCTCTTGGTTTTAATTTCTCTTCCTATCCAGGAGATATTATGTCATTTTTTACTCTCTTTTGAATCTTGAACAGTGCAATAACAGCAAGACACCAATGCCTTTTGACGATCTCCTAAGCCGGTGGTCTAAGTTCCCTTTTTTGAGGCTTCGTAGCAACACACATGCATTGTGTAGTCCATGAAAGGGTCCACAAATTAGTCATAGCCTGAACTAATTGGTCGGGATCAGGAGAGCTAGAAAAACTCCAGAATGCTAGTTGCACCAAAGTTGTATGAATAATGAATTAGCGTATGCTGAACTTGGTATCTGCACAAGCAAGAAGGCATTGCTTTATGTACAAAAGGGCCAAACGGATGTAGAAGAATCGTTACTAACCTGCAGCTGCGGCAAGGGAATAGGTTGTGAGTGGATGTGCTTGCGAACACTGCCTGCAAGAACTCTTCCACAACAGAGCCATGATCAGTACAGCAAGCTAAAACTGAAACTTATTCTTCATCGACGTGCAAATATATGAGACTCTCACACAACAGTCCTATAGATGTAAGTATTAGTTTTAATTTGGCTAGCTAGGAGCAGAGGTAACTAACCAACAAAAGTTATTGAAGTACCTTTCAATTGAGGCCGGATGAGGACGAGGAGCTGTTCCCGCTGCTGAGCAGTTAGTTTTGGTGCTTCCAAAGCCATGAGTAGCACAACAGTGGGAAAGTTGGCAGAGTCCGCACATGAACAATCGCGACGGCAGGCACCTCATGGGGGTAATGCAGCGTCGACTACACCCCGAGGTAGACCGAGAGAATCCCATAACTGGGCGGCGAAGGGGCGGCGAATAGAAGGTGATCAGCAGTCTATGGGGCATTGACGTAGATGGACAGCTGCAATCCTCCACAGCAGGGATGCCTTTTTGGAGAAGGACGTCACGAGTCTGAACGCGGCGGCGGCAAAGGAGCCACCCGAAGAACTTCACCCTAGCCGACGATGGTAAACTTGTTGTGAAGGATTCTTTTCTAGAAAAAGCGCGAGTGAAGTACACTGTAGGTCCTCAAACTATTTCAGGGGGGTCACGTAGGTCCTCGAACTATGAAAATCGCCATCCAGGTCCTCGAAGTGCAGCATGTGTGTCATCCAGGTCCAAAATCTCCCCTACCCACCCTAACCGGCTAGTTGGCGGTGTTAAACGTGAATAGCGTACAGTTCTGTGCAGGATGAACAGGAAAAAAACATATTAAAAAATCTGAAATTCTTTGGCATCGAATATAACCTGGTGCGTGAACAGTAAAAATGTTCATTAATTCGAAAACTGTTTGCCAACAATGAATTTGGAAAAAATATTCATGGCTTTAATGAAATGTTTGCGACTTTAAAAAAATGGTCGCGAACAATGAATTTGGAGAAAATATTTGGGACTTTAATAAAATGTTCGTGACTTTACAAAATGTTCGCGGACGATGAATTTGCAAAAAATATTTGCGACTTTAATAAAATGTTTGAATTTGGGAAAAATATACGTGACTTTAGAAAAATACCCGCGAACGATGAATTTGGAAAAAATATTCGCTACTTCAAAAGGATGTTCGCGAATGATGAATTTGGGAAAAATATTCGTGACTTTAATAAAAAGTTCGTTAACATTGTTTTAAAGTCGCGAACATTTTTTTAAAGTCGCAAACATTTTTTCCATACCCGCGAACAATATTTGTAGTTCACGAAGATATTTTCAAGTTTATTGTTTGTGAACATTTTTCTAAAGTAACGAATAACTTTTCCATATTCGCGAACATTTTGAATTAATGAACATTTTTACTGTTCACGCACCAGGGTATCTTCGATGCCAAAGAATTTCAGGTTTTATATTTTTTTTTATTTTACTGTTCATCACATACAGAAATAATGTTTGAACTAGAACGCTATTGTACTGTTCAGGGTTTACTATTCAGTGTTTACGGTTAACAGCGGCAGCTTGGCAGTTAGAGGGGGTGAGGGAGATTTTGGACCTAAATGACACACTTATTGCACTTCGAGGACCTGGATGACGATTTTCATAGTTCGAGGACCTACATGACACCGCTGAAATAGTTCGAGGACCTACAGTGCACTTCACTCAAAAAGCGCATGATGACATTTCAATATATCTAACAATTAACAATCAAATAATACAGATGAACGTGTTTCAATATATCTTGCAAGATGCTAGTAAACTCCTTATGTTTGCATCCACAAAGAGCTACTTTCCCCCAAACCGGACACCGTATCAGTTCGCAGACCGTTGGGGGCCATTCTGTGAACATTGATGCGTGAGACGGCCATCCAAAGCTGCCTGTAAATGTTTGGCCACATTTCGAATGAATTTTAACAAAAGTATACAAATTTGATGGCAATTTAAACAAAGTGATGATTTTCATAGAAACTTGGATAACTTTTACATAAAACAGGACGATATTTGCTTGGGTAAACTTAAAAAATGCCAAGCTACCCTATAATTGACGGTGAACTTGTATATCATCCCGGGCAGGCCGGCGGCACCTCCGTCGCCGTTGTCGGATTCGTGGTCGGGCTTCGGGCGGCAGTAGTTTATGGGGTCACAGCACGGCTTCCCTGCCACAGCCTAGCACTTAAGGATGTTATTCTCCGCTTGCTCTAGCGCTGCACGCATTGCGGCTACGGCCACCAAGGACGTTGGCAGTGGGACTTGCTGGAGGCGGCTGCAGCGATGATCTCGCGGAGAGACCACTCCCTCCGTTCCAAATTACTTGTCTTGGATTTGTCTAGATACGGATGTATCTAGACTCATACATCCGTATCTAGACAAATCCAAGACAAGTAATTCGGAACGGAGGGAGTACTTCGCATCTCCTCGTCGAGGCGGCGGAGATATTGCTTCCTTGTCTCCGCTGTTGTCGAAGCACAGACGGATCCCCGCAAAGTGCACGAGGAAGGGCCGTCGCACGCGCGTGCGTCGTCACACAGAGATAGGCCGACTGAATTAATCAATGCGGGCCCCACACGTGTAGGCCTGTCGGGCCTCAGCCCGATATCCTCGCGCGATCCGCCCGTGGGGTGTGGAGTTCGTTCGGGCAAGCGTGTTTACTGACGCCATGCATGCACGTAGGTTTCCTACGTCGGCCCTGCCTCCTCCCCCAAAGCCGGACCCATCCAAGCAATTCAGCGTGGGTCAGCTCACGTCGCGACGATCTCGTGCCAGGATCACGTCTTAACATTTTTAGTCCCACCTCGCCCCCCGAGCAAGTCCCACACTTGCTTAAATACCTTCATCTATTTGATTATTACAAGCGTGGGTCTCCTTTGCACTCTGTTTGGAGGATATGCAAGAAACCATGATTCTTGAGGTTGCACATCAAATAGTCACATAGAAAATGCAAACCAAATATTCCAAACTCACATAGAAAATGCAAACCAAATCTCCCAAACTCATACTGTTACAAGGGAGTGGACCACCAAATAGCTAAGTTATACATTACAAGGGAGTGCATACAATGTTGTAGCTATCATAGTTCTGCTTCGAGATCCTACTACACAGAAGGATATAATTAATGTCATGGAATATATTTGGACACATGCAAACATTGAATTATGACATATTAGGTACCTCTAACCATTTTTGGTGCACGTACGTCGATTGTGACCATCTGCCACATGACAATAGCCACATCTAACCTGTGATCTTGTCTTCTTCATCTTTGCATGTAGCCTTTTCTTCGGAGCACCTCGGCCTGGCACATGCACGGGACACAGAACCTTATCGAAACCTTCACCATCAAGGTTAGCCGATTGTGGCATCAACGGGCCAAACCTAATGCTGTTACCCTGACATTAGTGGATCCCTTGCTATCAGCTTGTTCAATTGTTTATCCCTTGCAAACATCTTGTCCTTCCAAAACCGTTTTTAGATGCTGAAACGCCTCGTCAGAGTGGCATGCCTTGAAACATATTGCCTGACTAAAATTCCTTAACTTACGGTACCTTTGCAGGGTTGCAGAGTATTCATACATCTCGCTCTTCCTGGTCGGTGCGAATGCACATTTTGCACTCATTGTCCACCTAGTGGGAACACAACACCCAGGCAGTGTTTCTTCTTGAAAAATTTCCAATATGTAAAATATGTGGGAAAATGGTGTGCCTGCGCATTCCAATTTGCGGCAAGAACAACTGATCCCGCGAAGCACACCTTCCTTCAACTCCGTGCGCACTTTGATGTTTTTATCCATTCTTTCCTTCTTAGACACAACATATGTGGTAACTTCTGCTGCATCAAGTACCTCCCTGATCTCACATTTCCTTACAACATGTATGCTCCATAAGACCAACCTAAACACAGTGAAAACTTTTGCGGCATGTTTCTCAAGACTTGAAGCATTTTCCTCTGTGAATGGAACGGACTGCAAGTCCTTGATGTCTTGGAGAGCCTCGTTCAAGCGTCGCGACGCAAGGCAACGCTCATAGTGCTCTAGCATTTGAAACAACGTCATCTTAGCCTCAAGATGCACATGTATCACCGAGTTTAAACTCTCACTCCGCTGATTGCTGCTCAACCCTAGGAAACAATGCCCATCAAGATATGGAGCACACCACAATTTTCTCATCTTATACATGCAGCTAGGAGTCCTCACTTGTTACTTTATTCCGTTGTAAGAATTGTAACCATTTTCTCTCATGCTCTTCAATGGAAGATGTATCATATATGAAAGATCTAAATTCCTCCTTTAGTGTGTCATCATGCAGATGATGTGCAATGATGTTTTTATCCATTCTTTCCTTCTTAGACACAACATATGTGGTAACTTCTGCTGCATCAAGTACCTCCCTGATCTCACATTTCCTTACAACATGTATGCTCCATAAGACCAACCTAAACACAGTGAAAACTTTTGCGGCATGTTTCTCAAGACTTGAAGCATTTTCCTCTGTGAATGGAACAGACTGCAAGTCCTTGATGTCTTGGAGAGCCTCGTTCAAGCGTCGCGACGCAAGGCAACGCTCATAGTGCTCTAGCATTTGAAACAACGTCGTCTTAGCCTCAAGATGCACATGTATCACCGAGTTTAAACTCTCACTCCGCTGATTGCTGCTCAACCCTAGGAAACAATGCCCATCAAGATATGGAGCACACCACAATTTTCTCATCTTATACATCTGATGCAGCTAGGAGTCCTCACTTGTTACTTTATTCTGTTGTAAGAATTGTAACCATTTTCTCTCATGCTCTTCAATGGAAGATGTATCATATATGAAAGATCTGAATTCCTCCTTTACTGTGTCATCATGCAGATGATGTACAATGTTCTGCTGAATGTGCCATATACAGAGCTTATGGTTTGAGTTAGGCCACACCACCCTGATTGCTCTCTGCATTGCAAGGTCCCCATTCGTGATCACAGATATAGGATGCTTCTGTCCATAGCATCTGAAAAGGTCCGTAATATCCACTCATATGCCTGGCTTGTTTCATGTGAAATGATACCACATGCAAAAATAACAGTACTGCGGTGGTGATTCAACCTGATAAACGACACAAATGGCAGATTGTACTTATTGGTTCTGTATGTGCTATCAAAAACAGTAACGTCTTCGAAAGCCTCGTAGTCAAGTCAGGATTGACTATCACACCAGAACAGTCCCTTCAGATGGCCAGCTTCATCAACCAAGTACCTGAAGAAAAAAAAAATCTAAATCTCGCTCTCGCCTCGCCACCATGTGATTGATCATCATTTGCGCATCCCCGGAAGCAATTGATTCCTGCTTGTTAGCATGGCAGAAATTGTAAATGTCCCTCTCGTGCATCCAACCTCATCATATCCACCATGTTGCATGCAAAAAATATCCATAGGATGGTGTTTCCTAATCCCTAATTTTTCCATGTCTGCAATGTCTGCATTCTGCTCATAGCTAATTCTTCCGTGTGAACGCAAAAGACACGACAGATCCCGTGGGCTAGAGGATGGTTGTGTTCATCGATGAAATCCTTCACAAACCACTGACATGTTTCCTCCTGTCTTGCAATCACCAATTTAGCTTTACACCCTACATGAGTTATACTCTGTGGCCTCCTCTTTCTATCTTCCATCTTCCTCTTCATGTGCTTCTCTTCACGAACCCCTTTACGACTACACACAGATTTCCTTGAAATTATATGGCAACTGGATCCATCCCACCCGACATAGCTTCTCCGGACACTAAACCTTTCTCAAGACCATATTTTTTATAGAATATATAACCTTCATCCTAACTATTAAACATCTTGTTGGCCATATGATAGCACTCCAGCAATGACTCATGATTTACATCCGCCATGTCTTCCTGCATCACCATTCAGATGAATAAAAATCTGAAATGACAAACAAAAATGCATGCAAAACCCAGTATGAATCCTTGCGTGGAATTTTATACTTTGCTCCTTGTACATGTTATGGCAAGTGATCATCAACGTCCATAAACTGGGTCCCCCATAAACTAGTGAAGTGACCATGGATGATGAAAAATATTAAATTGAATTGCATTCACTAGGGAAACCTAAATCGATGATGACTAAACAAACCTAAGTAGGAAGTGCAGGCTACGAATCAAAGAAAGTTGAGATTCGGGCGATTCATACCTTAGGATGCAAGTCCGGAAGCGATGGGATCGGCGGGGGATGAGTTCCTATAGCGCCGCCGTCGTCGCCTCCGACACTACCACCGCAAATGGCACACCTTATTCTTCTTCGTGCCGTCGGGCACGTCTTTTATAGTGAAGGGGACGAGGAGGAGGACGAGGACGACGCCGACGATGGTGAATCGGTTCCTCTCGCCGGGCTCGTCGGACAGAAGGAAGGGGACGAGAACGAGGACTTGACCTCCTGGATCGACTAGACGTGGTTCTGGTCGTGAACGCGATCGGTTGAAACCACAATATTTTACCCTAGACTATTATGCCCTTTTCGGATTAAACTAATTAGGTTTATTCATTTTTAACCCCCCACCATATGGCTAAAAAAATCACAGGGGCAAGTACTCGAAAGTACTCCCAGTACTACGCCAATCACCGTAAAAGACCTCAATTTTTACATATATTTATCTACGAATACATTAGACCCACTATTAAGATATTGTTGGGTAACGTAGTAATTTCAAAATTTTCCTACGCACACGCAAGATCATGGTGATGATATAGCAACAAGGGGAGAGTGTTGTCTACGTACCCTCGTAGACCGAAAGCGGAAGCTTTATGACAACGCGGTTGATGTAGTCGTACGTCTTCATGATCCGACCGATCCAAGTACCGAACGTACGGCACCTCCGAGTTCTGCACACGTTCAGCTCGATGACGATCTCCGGCCTCCGATCCAGCCGAGCTCCGGAGATGAGTTCCGTCAGCACGACGGCGTGGTGACGATGATGATGTTCTACCGGCGCAGGGCTTCGCCTAAACTCCGCGACGATATGACCGAGGTGGAATATGGTGGAGGGGGGCACCGCACACGGCTAAGGAACGATCCGTAGATCAACTTGTGTGTCCATGGGGTGCCCCCTGCCCCAGTATATAAAGGAGGGAGGGAGGAGGAGGCCGGCCTAGGGAGGAGGCGCGCCATAGGGGAGTCCTACTCCCACCGGGAGTAGGATTCCCCCTTTCCTAGTCCAACTAGGGATCCTTCCATGTATTAGGAGTAGGAGACTAGGAAGGGGAAGAGAGAAGGGAAGGAAGGAGGGGGTGCGGCCCCTCCCCTTAGCCCAATTAGGACTAGGGCAAGGGGGGGCCCGCGGCCTGCACTAGGCAGCCCCTCTCCCTTTCCCGCAGGGCCCAATAAGGCCCAATACTTCTCCCCGGCGAATTCCCGTAACTCTCCGGTACTCCGAAAAATACCCGAATCACTCGGAACCTTTCCGAACTCCGAATATAGTCGTCCAATATATCGATCTTTACGTCTCGACCATTTTGAGACTCCTTGTCATGTCCCCGATCTTATCCGGGACTCCGAACTCCTTCGGTACATCAAAACTCATAAACTCATAATATAACTGTCATCGAAACCTTAAGCGTGCGGACCCTACGGGTTCGAGAACTATGTAGACATGACCTAGAACTATTCTCGGTCAATAACCAATAGCGGGACCTGGATGCCCATATTGGCTCCTACATATTCTACGAAGATCTTTATCGGTCAAACCGCATAACAACATACTTTGTTCCCTTTGTCATTGGTATGTTACTTGCCCGAGATTCGATCGTCAGTATCCAATACCTAGTTCAATCTCGTTACCGGCAAGTCTCTTTACTCGTTCCGTAATACATCATCCCGGAACTAACTCATTAGTTACAATGCTTGCAAGGCTTATAGTGATGTGCATTACCGAGAGGGCCCAGAGATACCTCTCCGACAATCGGAGTGACAAAACCTAATCTCGAAATACGCCAACCCAACATGTACCTTTGGAGACACCTGTAGTACTCCTTTATAATCACCCAGTTACATTGTGACGTTTGGTAGCACCCAAAGTGTTCCTCCGGCAAACGGGGTTGCATAATCTCATAGTTACAGGAACATGTATAAGTCATGAAGAAAGCAATAGCAACATACTAAACGATCAAGTGCTAAGCTAACGGAATGGGTCAAGTCAATCACATCATTCTCCTAATGATGTGATCCCATTAATCAAATGACAACTCTTTTGTCCATGGCTAGGAAACATAACCATCTCTGATAAATGAGCTAGTCAAGTAGAGGCATACTAGTGACACTATGTTTGTCTATGTATTCACACATGTATTATGTTTCCAGTTAATACAATTCTAGCATGAATAATAAACATTTATCATGAAATAAGGAAATAAATAATAACTTTATTATTGCCTCTAGGGCATATTTCCTTTAGTCTCCCACTTGCACTAGAGTCAATAATCTAGTTCACATCGCCATGTGATTTAACACCAATATTCGTATCTGTATATGATTAACACCCATAGTTCACATCATCGTGTGACCAACATCCAAAGGGTTTACTAGAGTCAATAATCTAGTTCACATCGCTATGTGATTAAACCCAAATAGTACTAAGGTGTGATCATGTTTTGCTCGTGAGAGAAGCTCAGTCAACGGGTCTGTCACATTCAGAGCCGTGTGTATTTTGCAAATATTCTATGTCTACAATGCTCTGCACGGAGCTACTCTAGCTAATCGCTCCCACTTTCAATATGTATCCAGATTGAGACTTAGAGTCATCTGGATCGGTGTGAAAACTTGCACCGAGATAACTTTTACGACGGGCTCTTTTATCACCTCCATAATCGAGAAATATTTCCTTAGTCCTCACTAAGGATATTCATGACCAATGTCCAGTGATCTACTCCTAGATCACTATTGTACTCCCTTGTCAAATACAGAGCAAGGTATACAATAGGTTTGGTACATAGCATAGCATACTTTATAGAACCTATGACTGAGGCATAGGGAATGACTTTTCATTCTCTTTCTATTTTCTGCTGTGGTCGGGATTTGAGTCTTACTCAATTTCATACCTTTGCAACACAGGCCAGAACTCTTTCTTTGACTGTTCCATTTTGAACTACTTCAAAAACTTGTCAAGGTATGTACTCATTGAAAATCTTATCAAGCGTCTTGATCTATCTCAATAGATCTTGATGCTCAATATGTATGTAGTTTTACTGAGGTCTTTCTTCAAAAAACTCTTATTCAAGTATCCTTTCATGCTTTGCAGAATAATTCTACATTATTTCCGATCAGCAATATGTCATTCACATATACTTATCAGAAATGCTGTAGTGCTCCCACTCACTTTCTTGTAAATACAGGCTGCACCGCAAGTCTGTATAATACTATATGCTTTGATCAACTTATCAAAGCGTATATTCCAACTCTGAGATGCTTGCACCAGTCCATAGATGGATCGCTGGAGCTTGCACATTTTGTTAGCACCTTTAGGATTGACAAAACCTTCTGGTTGCATCATATACAACTCTTCCTTAATAAATCCATTAAGGAATGCAGTTTTGACATCCATTTGCCAGATTTCATAAAATGTGGCAATTGCTAACATGATTCAGACAGACTTAAGCATCGATACGAGTGAGAAAATCTCATCATATTCAACACCTTGAACTTGTTGAAAACCTTTCGCAATAAGTCGAGCTTGGTAGATAGTAACACTACTATCAGTGTTCGTCTTCCTCTTGAAGATCCATTCATTTAACATGGCTTGCTGATCATCGAGAAAGTCAATCAAAGTCCATACTTTGTTGTCATACATGGATCATATCTCAGATTTTATGGCCTCAAGCCATCTCGCGGAATCTGGGCTCATCATCGCTTCCTCATAGTTCGTAGGTTCATCATGGTCTAGTAACATGACTTCCAGAACATGATTACTACATCACTCTGGTGCGGATCTTACTCTGGAAGACCTACGAGGTTCTGTAGTAACTTGATCTGAAGTTTCATGATCAATATCATTAGCTTCCTCACTAATTGGTGTATTTGTCACAGGAACTGATTTCTGTGATGAACTACTTTCCAATAAGGGAGCAGGTACAGTTACCTCATCAAGTTCTACTTTCCTCCCACTCACTTCTTTCGAGAGAAACTCCTTCTCTAGAAAGGATCCATTTTTAGCAACGAATATCTTGCCTTCGGATCTGTGATAGAAGGTGTACCCAACAATTTCCTTTGGTATTCTATGAAGACGCACTTCTCCGATTTGGGTTCGAGCTTATCAGGATGAAACTTTTTCACATAAGCATCGCAGCCCCAAACTTTAAGAAACGACAACTTGGGTTTCTTGCTAAACCATAGTTCATACGGTGTCGTCTCAACGGATTTAGATGGTGCCCTATTTCAAGTGAATGCAGCTGTCTCTAATGCATAACCCCAAAACGATAGTGGTAAACCGGTAAGAGACATCATAGATCGCACCATATCTTATAAAATATGATTATGACGTTCGGACACACCATAATGTTGTAGTGTTTCCAGTGGCGTGAACTATGAAACTATTCCACATTTGTTTTATATGAAGTCCAAACTCGTAACTCAAATATTCTTCTCCACGATCAGATCGCAGAAATTTTATTTTCTTGTTACGATGATTTTCCACTTCACTCTGAAATTCTTTGAACCTTTCAACTATTTCAGACTTATGTTTCATCAAGTAGATATACCCATATCTGCTTAAATCATCTGTGAAGGTCAGAAAATAACGATACTCGCCACGAGTCCTTAATAATCATTGGTCTGCATACATCAGTATGTATTATTTCCAACAAGTTTGTTGCTCGTTCCATTGTTCCGAAGAACGGAGTTTTAGTCATCTTGCCCAAAAGGCACGGTTCGCAAGCATCAAATGATTCATAACCAAGTGATTTCGAAAATCCATCTTTATGGAGTTTCTTCATGCGCTTTACACCGATATGACCCAAACGGCAGTGCCACAAATAAGTTGCACTATCATTATTAACTTTGCATCTTTTGGCATCAATATTACGAATATGTGTATCACTACGATCGAGATCCAACAAACTATTTTCATTGGGTGTATGACCATTGAAGGTTTTATTCATGTAAACAGAACAACAATTATTCTTTGACTTTAAATGAATAACCGTCTTGCAATAAATATGATCAAATCATATTCATGCTCAATGCAAACGCTAAATAACATTTATTTAGATTTTAACACTAATCCCGAAAGTATAGGGAGTGTGCGATGATGATCATATCAATCTTGGAACTACTTCCAACACTCATCGTCACTTTCCCTTCAACTAGTCTCTATTTATTCTATAACTCCTGTTTCGAGTTACTAATCTTAGCAACCGAACAAGTATCAAATACTCAGGGGCTACTATAAACACTAGTAAAGCACACATCAATAATCTGTATATCAAATATACCCTTGTTCACTTTGCCATCCTTCTTATCCACCAAATATTCAGGGCATTTCCGCTTCCAGTGACCATTTCCTTTGCAGTGTAAACACTCAGTTTCAGGCTATGGTCCAGCTTCGGGCTTCTTCGCAGGAGTGACAACTTGCTTGTCTTTCCACTTGAAGTTCCCTTTCTTTCCCTTTGCCCTTCTCTTGAAACTAGTGGTCTTGTCAATCATCAACACTTGATGGTCTTCTATTGATTTCTACCTTCGTTGATTTCAACATCACGAAGAGCTCGGGAATCGTTTTCGTCATCCCTTGCATACTATAGTTCATCACGAAGTTCTAGTAACTTAGTGATGGTGACTAGAGAATTCTGTCAATCACTATCTTATCTAGAAGATTAACTCCCACTTGATTCAAGCGATTGAAGTACCCAGACAATCTGAGCACATGCTCACTAGTTGAGCGATTCTCCTCCATCTTTTAGCTATAGAACTTGTTGGAGACTTCATATCTCTCAACTCGGGTATTTGCTTGAAATATCAACTTCAATTTCTGGAACATCTCATATGGTCCATGACGTTCAAAACGTCCTTGAAGTCCCGATTCTAAGCCGTTAAGCATGGTGCACTAAACTATCAAGTAGTCATTATATTGAGCTAGCCAAACGTTCATAACGTCTGCATCTGCTCCTGCAATCGGTCTGTCACCTAGCGGTGCGTCAAGGACATAATTCTTCTGCGTAGCAATGAGGATAAACCTCAGATCACGGATCCAATCCGCATCATTGCTACTAACATCTTTCAACACAGTTTTCTCTAGGAACATATCAAAATAAACATATGAAAGCAACAACGCGAGCTATTGATCTACAACATAATTTGCAAAATACTACCAGGACTAAGTTCATGATAAATTTAAGTTCAATTAATCATATTACTAAAGAACTCCCACTTAGACAGACATCTCTCTAGTCATCTAAGTGATCACGTGATCCAAATCAACTAAACCATGTCCGATCATCACGTGAGATGGAGTAGTTTCAATGGTGAACATCTCTATGTTGATCATATCTACTATATGATTCACGCTCGACCTTTCGGTCTCCGTGTTCCGAGGCCATATCTGTATATGCTAGGCTCGTCAAGTATAACCTGAGTATTCCACGTGTGCAATTGTTTTGCACCCGTTATATTTGAACGTAGAGCCTATCACACCCGATCATCACGTGGTGTCTCAGCACGAAGAACTTTCGCAACGGTGCATACTCAGGGAGAACACTTCTTGATAATTAGTGAGAGATCATCTTAAAATGCTACCGTCAATCAAAGCAAGATAAGATGCATAAAGGATAAACATCACATGCAATCAATATAAGTGATATGATATGGCCATCATCATTTTGTGCTTGTGATCTCCATCTCCGAAGCACCGTCGTGATCACCATCATCACCGGCGCGACACCTTGATCTCCATCATAGCATCGTTGTCGTTTACGCCATCTATTGCTTCTACGACTATCACTACCGCTTAGTGATAAAGTAAAGCAATTACAGGGCGTTTGCATTTCATACAATAAAGCGACAACCATATGGCTCCTGCCAGTTGCCGATAACTTCGGTTACAAAACATGATCATCTCATACAATAAAATATAGCATCACGTCTTGACCATATCACATCACAACATGCCCTGCAAAAACAAGTTAGACGTCCTCTACTTTGTTGTTGCAAATTTTACGTGGCTGCTACGGGCTTAGCAAGAACCGTTCTTACCTACGCATCAAAACCACAACGATAGTTTGTCAAATAGACTCCGTTTTAACCTTCACAAGGACAGGGCGTAGCCACACTCGGTTCAACTAAAGTTGGAGAAACAGACACCCGCTAGTCACCTGTGTGCAAAGCACGGCGGTAAAACCAGTCTCGCGTAAGCGTACGCGTAATGTCGGTCCGGGCCGCTTCATCCAACAATACCACTGAACCAAACTATGACATGCTGGTAGGCAGTATGACTTATATCGTCCACAACTCACTTGTGTTCTACTTGTGCATATAACATCAACGCATAAAACCTAGGCTCTGATACCACTGTTGGGTAACGTAGTAATTTCAAAATTTTCCTACGCACACGCAAGATCATGGTGATGATATAGCAACGAGGGGAGAGTGTTGTCTACGTACCCTCGTAGACCGAAAGCGGAAGCGTTATGACAACGCGGTTGATGTAGTCGTACGTCTTCACGATCCGACCGATCCAAGTACCGAACGTACGGCACCTCCGAGTTCTGCACACGTTTAGCTCGATGACGATCTCCGGCCTCCGATCCAGCCGAGCTCCGGAGATGAGTTCCGTCAGCACGACGGCGTGGTGACGATGATGATGTTCTACCGGCGCAGGGCTTCGCCTAAACTCCGCGACGATATGACCGAGGTGGAATATGGTGGAGGGGGGCACCGCACACAGCTAAGGAACGATCCGTAGATCAACTTGTGTGTCCATGGGGTGCCCCCTGCCCCCGTATATAAAGGAGGGAGGGAGGAGGAGGCCGGCCTAGGGAGGAGGCGCGCCATAGGGGAGTCCTACTCCCACCGGGAGTAGGATTCCCCCTTTCCTAGTCCAACTAGGGATCCTTCCATGTATTAGGAGTAGGAGACTAGGAAGGGGAAGAGAGATGGGAAGGAAGGAGGGGGTGCGGCCCCTCCCCTTAGCCCAATTAGGACTAGGGCAAGGGGGGGCCCGCGGCCTGCCCTAGGCAGCCCCTCTCCCTTTCCCGCAGGGCCCAATAAGGCCCAATACTTCTCCCCGGCGAATTCCCGTAACTCTCCGGTACTCCGAAAAATACCCGAATCACTCGGAACCTTTCTGAACTCCGAATATAGTCGTCCAATATATCGATCTTTACGTCTCGACCATTTCGAGACTCCTCGTCATGTCCCCGATCTCATCCGGCACTCCGAACTCCTTCGGTACATCAAAACTCATAAACTCACAATATAATTGTCATCGAAACCTTAAGCGTGCGGACCCTACGGGTTCGAGAACTATGTAGACATGACCTAGAACTATTCTCGGTCAATAACCAATAGCGGGACCTGGATGCCCATATTGGCTCCTACATATTCTACGAAGATCTTTATCGATCAAACCGCATAACAACATACGTTGTTCCCTTTGTCATCGGTATGTTACTTGCCCGAGGTTTGATCGTCGGTATCCAATACCTAGTTCAATCTCGTCACCGGCAAGTCTCTTTACTCGTTCTGTAATGCATCATCCCGTAACCAACTCATTGGTTACATTGCTTGCAAGGCTTATCATGATGTGCATTACCGAGAGGGCCCAGAGATACCTCTCCGACAATCGGAGTGACAAAACCTAATCTCGAAATACGCCAACTCAACATGTACCTTCGGAGACACCTGTAGTACTCCTTTATAATCACCCAGTTACGTTGTGACGTTTGGTAGTACCCAAAGTGTTCCTCCGGTAAACGGGAGTTGCATAATCTCATAGTTACAGGAACATGTATAAGTCATGAAGAAAGCAATAGCAACATACTAAACGATCAAGTGCTAAGCTAACGGAATGGGTCAAGTCAATCACATCATTCTCCTAATGATGTGATCCCATTAATCAAATGACAACTCTTTTGTCCATGGCTAGGAAACATAACCATCTCTGATAAATGAGCTAGTCAAGTAGAGGCATACTAGTGACACTATGTTTGTCTATGTATTCACACATGTATTATGTTTCCGGTTAATACAATTCTAGCATGAATAATAAACATTTATCATGAAATAAGGAAATAAATAATAACTTTATTATTGCCTCTAGGGCATATTTCCTTCAGATATTTGTAACCGTTTATGATTTACAAAATCTCTACCATGATATTTGATGATATTAACTATATATGAACACAGTCACACACACATACATGCAAGTATATATGTATGAGTCAGCCTTAAAAAATCAATTTAAACAAAGTACGCCATACAATTAAAATATAGCAAAATAAAAAATTTGGTGATATAATTGTAATAAATAGCAATATTATTTAGCAACATTTTATGTAATTAATTACAATAGCTAAGTAACATCAATTTTTATCATTACAATTGTAATATGGTACTAGTTGAAATAAATATAAAAGTTTAGTATAAAAATATGTATATTTTTCGTTCTCCTCGGTAGAAAAAAATACGTGGAATGCCTTTGTTTACAATACTTTAACATCTCATTACCCTCTATTTATTGTCACCAGGATCTCAAACACTTCAAAGTAGAAAATATAAATTTTTTATTTGAGTTAGACATGTTAAGAAAAAGCAACCGATGCATGAAAAGAGAAAAAGAAAGGCGATAAATAACCTTGTGATGCGTGTAGCAGTATCTCCACACAATGAGAACAACAATATGGTACAACATAATTCTACCAATACTCGATGCATCAAACATGCAATATGCAAAAGCACGAAGGCCTCACACATATATTAGGTATATAAACTGTAAAAACAAACCAACGGCGGCATAATCAACAAATACCAGCTGAACCAAAAGGAAGATATGTGTATGGGAGGGTAGAAACTAAAGCTCGAGCAAATGGATATCCAATTTCATCACAATCTTCTATCTTAGTATCTATCAAGTTCAATGCAGAGATTGCAACAAGGGTGGAGGCAGACCCAGTTTTTACCATCTCTGCCATGACTTCTTTACCCAATGAAAAGACAAAGAGTTGCCCAACAGAAACTACAAAGAGCATCACCAACATCATAATCTGTAACAAGATTTGAGAAGTCAAATTTGTACTGAGATCAATAGAGTTGAAATAAGTCTTAAACTTATTTTTCCATTTATCAACATGAGAATCACGTGTGCATTTCTTCTATGGAGATACTGGAGAAGCAATTCATATGAATATTGCAATGACAAATAAAATGTGAGGTTACAATATCTAACGTGTTGAATGAACGAAATGGTCACCCCCAATAATCATGAGGGGGTGCTCACACATGTTGGAACTCAACGCTCCAGCCCCTTGTGAGCATCTTTGTACACCGACCACATTGTTGTCTTCCACAAGCCTTATATTCGAGCTTCGTGCCATCATTCAGATTCTCAAGCTATTTGGTGATCTACCAGCCTGCACGGTACGTGCATCTCCAATGCGGCTCACCAAATCGGCCCTAAATGTACGGAATGGTTGGTCAGGAAAATTTTGCCACCCAAGGGCAACCACCAAAAATGTCCGGGCCGGTACGGACATCTGAAATCCCACAAACCAGAACCAAATGAAAAGGAGGTTTGCGAGCGCCCGGACCTCTGCCACGTCAGGCCCCAACATGCCCGGACCACCTAAAACCGTCCTTCCCCGCCACGTCCCCTCACTCTTAGCTCTGCATTCATGCCGACGTGACCGACGTGATGACTTCCCACTTGCATTCATGTTCACTAGTGGAAAAATGGCTAGCCACAACTTTAATGGATGACACCTCATTTTTAATTCACGCCACCACTATTTAAAAAAAAATAGTGGTTGCGTTGACATATTTGGTACGTCACCACTATGTCTTTACTGGTGGTGTGTCGCTTTAAATCAACATCTCTACTATTTGGGATCCAGCAGCCTACCCGACCGCAAGTTAGTGGTGACGTGTAACTTTTTGTCACGCCACCAGTAGTAGACATACTGATGGCATCTGACTTTTTTCGACGCCACCAGTAATAAGACAAGTCTATACAAAAATAAAAAACTGTCAAAAATTACTTATGGCGTGCGGATTATTATTATGTGTACTCGTGGGTATTATTATTATGGCAAAGCACAATCCGTCCATGCGGAATCCATGCCTTGCTTAGCCTCAAGACCAAATGGAAATTTGTATAGTTAACCGCATGCACCAGCTAGTTATAACCACATGATATAACTAGTAATTGATACAATTTTTGCTTTCACATTGAACGGTTCCATCTTCTCTCAATCTGTTTCTAACAATTTCTCTCGATACCTTAATTGAATGGTTATTGGTCATTTCAAGCAGAAAACACAAAATATCATAACAGAGTACTACCATAACAAAGTTGCAGCATGGGTTCACGCCCTTGTTTGTTTGCTTTGTTCTTATGATTTTGTTTTCTGAAACTTTTTGTTTTGTCAAGACGTGTTCATTAGAAACAATAGTGTGTTAGTAGTCGTTCAGTGAGAATTTGTTTAGGACAGTGAAAACCACCAGTTGCCTCTGCAAGGATTGCTGCCTTGTCAAGGAAGAAAATTTGTATGATCCTTGCTTTTGGCATCACATCAAGATCTCCTGCTATGCGATAAAGAAGTTGTTGTCATGTTAAATCTTCATAGTGAGGAAGATGCGGATTATGTAAGTTGATTCTATTGTCGTGAAGGCCTTCATAGTGACACAGACCAGTTTGATTTGGGAAATAATGCTATTGGAGATAATTATGGTTGTTGGCGAAAAGAGCAGATGTTATATTGGTAAGTAGGAACAGCAAATGCTTTGAGAAGCCAACACAATGCCAAATGGAGCCTTAACCAACTCATGCTTTTACGAACACCTGGATACAATTTATAGTACGGTATTCAATTTTTATTGTTCGTAGGCATGTTATGCAAAATGTTTAGATTACGTTGACTCAATGTTCAAAATATTTAGGTTGTGCTCCTCTATAATCTTGTTGCAATCTTGAGCCTGTTGAAGGCTACATTGTTCTTGCCTTGCATTTGTTTTCTGAGTCAGGTATTGAAATATCCGGTCAGAGGTACCCTTATAGATTTTTAGACGAATAACCTCTCTTTTCTCTCAACTTGTAAATACTTGAAGTTGTTAGGATACATAAGTTGTTGCAGTGGGTCATCTTGTTCTCCGCGCCTTGTTCCTGCCTTGTACTTCTTTTCCAACTAGCTAATTAATATATATTTTGTACAGCCTGAAATCAGTAGGAGTGCGGTTCCGTGGACGTGACAACAAGAGCTTGGGGACCCAAGGACGTACACTTTCTCATGGAGCTCATCCAGGTGAATCTATTACTATCCCTTGCCCCCTTTCTCTGGCACTCTATTGTGTTTCTACCGTAGTTGTTCTAGTAGCAGCGCCAGTATATGATTGGCGATGCACACACATTTTCAAACCTGTGCAGGAATTAATTGAATCCAGCTAAATCACCATTTTTGTAGTGTACGCGTTCTAATAGAAACTCTTTGCAAAATGTACATTTAATTTTTAAATATTAGTTGTCGTTCAATGTATACTTGTGATAGTACTATCAAAGCGTGAGAAAAAAAATTCATGTACAAATTAAGTTACAGGCCTGTAATAAATCGTATGCGCTTTGCAAAATGACTGGAGCAAACATTTGAGCTAACAATCATTTTGTTTTACTGAAATAACTTCCTAGAGTAGAGTTACAAATTAGCCGGCGAATGCGACCGGGCACGTCCACGGACAGTGACCGGTCACGCCTCAAATTAGCCATTTTGCATCCGCCTCTCTCATATTTCATTCCCTAGATCCATATAAAGCATGCAAAAGAAATCCTACGTACTACATACTACGTTCTACCCTAGCTACTCTTCGTCGTCGGAGATGTCCACGACGACGGTGCCAGGCGCCGGCTGGACGGGCGAGTAGGAGGGCTCCGGCTCATCCTCCTCCTCCTGGACCTCATCCATGTAGGCGAGCATCTCCGCCTTCTCCACGGCCTGCTGCACCTCCATCTCATGTCGGCGACATCGTCTGGCCTCTGTAGCCGACTCCGACCAGAGGGAATCGAGGATGGCCTGCTGCTCCACGTACAGATCTGCGTCGCCAGTGTCCCCCACATCCTCCTCCTCCGGATCATCCTCCTCCTCTCCTCCTCCACCTCTTCCTCCTCCTCCTCCAACCCCTCCTCCGGATCCACTACATCCGGAGGTAGCCTTGCGGCGATCCAGGCTTCGCGTCTAGCCAAGATCTGCTCAAAGAGCTCGAGTCGGCGCTCTGGCGTCAGAAATGGCTCGCTCCTCACCCGGCGGCGTGGGGGCATGTCTACTAGGTGGACGGGTAGAGTGGAAAGTGGCGGCGGCGGCGGCGGACAGGAGGAGAAAATGTGGATGGATGGTAGGGTTTCGGTGCTGCTGATTGACTTAAATAGCCGTGCTAGGTGCTACGCGGCCTGTTGGAGTTGCGCCCTACGGCGCCACTGGTCCAACAGAGGAGACGAGCTTCGGACCGCCAGGTTTCAGGGCGTTTTCGGTTGGGACCCCTTTGCCAGCCGGCCCCCTCCCCCGCCCAATCCACCCCGTATTTGGGCTGGATATGAGGGGTGCTAGTCAACCCGGGCGTTTGTGTCCTATTTGAGGCGTCTGTCTGGGTCGAACAATTAAGACCGGTCAGTGACCGGGCGGCCGCCCGGGCGTTTTAGGAGGGTTTGAGGTGCCCGACTGCAGATGCTCTATGGGTGTGAGACAAGGTGATCATGCCTCCCCTCTGCTTTTCAACCTGGTAGCTGGTGTATTTAGCAAAATGCTAAATAAAGCTGCTAAAAACAAAATGTTAACTGGGTTGATGCCTAATAATTTTCCTGAGGGGATAACTAGTTTGCAGTATGCAGATGATACTCTCCTATTTTTGGAGAATAACCTTGAATCTGCTAAGAATTAAAAATGGTTGATTTCTTGTTTTGAACAAATTTCTGGCTCAAGGATTAACTTTCATAAATGTGATCTAGTACCAATCAATGTCAAGGAGGAAGAGGCCCAGAAGGTGGCACAAGCTTTATCTTGTGGTCCGGGATCCTTTCCCCTTAAATATCTTAGATTTCCTCTTCACCACTCAAATCTGAAAAGAGAAGACTTGCAACCTATGGTTGAAGAAGTTTAAAAAAGAGTCGCTGGATGGAGAGGAAGGCTATTAGGGTATGATAAGAAACTAGTGTTGATCCAAGCTTGTTTAGCTAGTATTCCTACTTATCTTATGAGTATGATCAAATTCCCCAAGTGAGCTATTAATCTGATCAATTCAAAGATGGCTCACTGCTTCTAGGATAATTGAGGGACATCACAAGTACCACCTAGCTAATTGGGGGCTTCTTACCCAGAACAAGCAATATGGTGGCTTAGGTATACCTAACATTGCTAAAATGAACCTAAGCCTCCCAGCCTCATGGGTTAAATACCAGTTGGGAGACCAGAAGGTGTGGAAGCATATTGTTGATTCCAAACATAGAACTAGAAATCGCAATATTTTCTCTTTCCCTAATAACAACTCCTCTCCTTTTTGGGAAGGTGTACTCTGGGCAGCTTATGGAAAATTGGAAATGGGAGAAAAGTAAACTTTTGAGGATCATTGGTTTGGATCCTGTAGCTTGGCCATCCAATTTTGGGAGTTATATAGTATTGCTAATGAGCATAATATCTCCATAGCTGACCTTTGGGATGGGTAAATCTTAAGACCACATTCAGGTGGTGTGTGGGCAATAGACCGTTGCATCTCTGGTTTGATCTAGTTAGTGTTGCTCAATCGATCAGCTTATCTGATGAGGATGATGCATTAATTTGGAAATTAGAATCTAATGGTAAATATACTGTTAGATCTATGTATGCCATGATTAACTTTTGGTGCATTAGCCCTGTCAATATCCCTGATATTTGGCAGATACATGTGCCCCAAACATTCATTTTTTCTTGTGGCTATTGGCTCATGAAAAATTGTTAGTTAGAGGGAATTTAAGTAAGAGACAAAAATTAAATGATATTACTTGCCTATTTTGTTGTGAATATGAAACAAATAATCACCTCTTCTTTGAGTGTGATGTTGCTGCTGAAATCTGGAGAATTATTCATTCCATTACTGGGTAGGTGCCCCTGGCCACTTTGGAAAATTTAGCAAAAATGTGGGGAAAAAATCATTGCAAGCTAACAATTTGATTACCTTAGCTACTCTCTGGGCTATCTAGAGATATACAAATGATTTGTGTTTTAACAATGCCACCTAGATGGGAGTGCAGGTGATTTTGAAGAAGATAGTGGGTTTCTACAATCTATGGAAGATCTTGTGCAAGGGCCGCACAAAAGAGCTCGTAGAGAGGTTCACAACATCTCTGTGGGAGGTTGCCAGAAGACCACCACTGTTGCTCTGGCCAGAGCCAGGCCGAGGAAGAGGGAGCTGTGGCTGCAATACTCTCCGAGGAAAGCAGGAAGATGGGTAGGTGTAGACACCATGGTAGTTTTGGAGGGATGACAAAAATGTGCTCCAAAGATCCATCTGTTCTCTCTTGTAGACTTGGCTCCCTCTCGGGTGGTTTAGAACCTGTGTTATTCTGTTTCCTGCTAGCCTGGATGTTGCCAGGGTTGATGATGCAATCTTCCCCCACGTGCTGTAATAAACTGTACTTTGTTTGGTTTCGTTTCTAAGGAAATGGAACCGGGGCAAATAACCTTTCCTTCTAAAACAATAATAATAAGGAACATGATAAGAGGTTGTATTTTTTTATAGATCTACTAACCAAACTAGCAGTACAAACAGAGCTCCGAAAATAACCTGTATCCATGTTCATGTGGGCCAGCCTTCTTCTTCCTCCCGGATGGGTGATGGCGCGCCGCTGAAGCCAGCATGCCGTGGCCGATCGCGGCCATGAAGTCATCTAGGCCACGATCCCACTGGACCAGCGGCATGGGGAAGAAGTAGTCACGTTCGGAAGAGTTGCGGATCCCAGGGCCCGACCTCCATTATTTCTCTCGTGTCTCGCACTGGCACTGGAGGACACAATCAGGATATCCTTGGCTATTCAGTCGTGTTTCGGTGTGTATACCAGTAAGTTACATGTGCCTTTTCACATGAGAGTTTGGATAACCAATGTATGGCCGAATGTCGACATATGGCATTAGGATTAGTAGGCGTGCAAATTTGGATTGAACTATACACCAAGTACACAGTGTAGATTTAGTTTCTATTCTTCCATTGAAAATCCAATCGTAGCTACGGAATGTTAGAAGCAAAGCGGAGAGCGACGAGTCAACATTACCACGGTGATCAGCCGAAAGACGTTGGTGCCATAGGCGAAAGACCGCACATGCTAGAGAAATGGGGTATCGCCATTAGTTTTGTGCTTCCAAAACCACCAGTAGCACAACAGTAGGAAAGTTGGCGGAGTCCGCACAGGAACAATCGTGACGGTAGGCACCTCATGGGGGTAATGCAGCGTCGACTACACCCTGAGGTAGACCGAGAGAATCCCATAACCGGGCGGCGAATAGAAGGTGATCAGCAGTCTAGGGGGCATTGCCGCAGACGTCATGAGTCTGAACGCGGTGGCGGCAAAGGAGCCACCCGAAGAACTTCACCCTAGCCGACGATGGTAAACTTGTTGTGAAGGATTCTTTTCTAAAAAGGTGCATGATGACATTTCAATATATCTAACAATTAACAGTCAAATAATACAGATGAACCTGTTTCAATATATCTTGCAAGCTGCTAGTAAACTCCTTATGTTTGCGTCGACAAAGAGCTACTTTCTCGCTAAACTAAGGACATCTCCAACGCTGACCCCAAAACAGGACACCGTATTAGTCTGCGGACCGTTGGGGGCCATTCTGTGAACACTGATGCATGAGACGGCCATCCAAAGCTGCCTGTAAATGTCTGGTCACATTCCGAACGAATTTTAAAAAAAAGTATATAAATTTTATGCCAATTTAAACAAAGTGATGATTTTCATAGAAACTTGGATAATTTTTATTTCCTTCGGTAAACTTAAAAAACGCGAAGCTACCCTCTAATTGACGGTGAACTTGTATACCATCCCGGGCAGGCCGGCGGCACCTCCGTCACCGTCGTCGGATTCGTCGTCGGGCTTCGGGCGGCAGTAGTGCACGGGGGCGCGGCAGGGCTTCTCTGCCGCCGCCTAGCACTTAAGGATGTTCTTCTACGCTTGCTCTAGCGCCGCGCGCATTGCGGCTACGGCCACCGCGGATGTGGGCGGTGGGACTTGCTGGAGGCGGCTGCAGCGACGATCTCGCGGAGGGACCACTCCTTCGTAGTTCGCCATCTCCTTGTCGAGGCGGCGGAGATAGTGCTTCCTCGTCTCCGTTGTTGTCTTTGACCGATCGAGGGCCCAGGCGGTTGCAAGCCCTGGGTCCGCAAGGATTTGTGGTGGCGGCACGTCGGAGTCCACGAACTCCGCCCAGCGCGCGGTGTTGCCCCTGTCTCATCGCCGTTGTTTCCTGTCCACGTAGCTCACCACCATCATGACACTGGGAGAACGAGCAACCCGGAGCTCCCTGGTTTGCTTTCGGTTTGCTGAAAAAAGGACGTCCAGGCCAGCCCACAGACGGATAAATGTCTGGATTGTGTGGTCAGAGGGATGCGGACAATTCGAGGGTCCATGTTCAAGATGATCTAATATAAGCGCTTTAATCACTACTTGAAGTACTATAATAAACTTGTCCGTTTGCAGCAGCGATATGCACTCTCCGTGTAGGCCTTTCTTGTCGTTGTCCTGAAATAGTCGAAGAAATCATCTAAGGGCATGTACAATGGTTCTATCTTACGAATGCCACATATGATAAATGATGAGGTGAAGGAGAGAGAAATCATAAGAAAAGACTTGTCTTCTCTTATTTAAGAGAAGACAAGAGATGATCTCTTAGCACAATATCTCTCACCATATTTTTAGGAATAGCTAGTTATTGAAGATAATGCTAAGAGATGATCCATTGTAGGCATATTTTTTTTCATCTTTAAATTACATGCAAGACTTAAGATAAAATTATCTTATCAACCATTGTACATTGTCCTAACACACGGAGAAATTACGATAAGACAGGTCACTTGCTGGATTGCGTTTACTCCCAGCGTAAGCCAGCGGTTATACGTTAGATGTCGTTTTCTCACCAGTCAACACGGTCGGGTGACCACGCGATGCACCTTCCTTCCCAACTGCACGAAAGGTGTGTGACTGGCCCGTGTTTTGACCGTGCCGCCGTGCAATTTATGAACCCTTTCTTAACTCACCGAGCTAACCACATTCATGCTACAAGTCGTGTGTTTCACAGTAAAATTTTACCGCTATTTCGACAGTAATTTTGCAAACCTTTGTGTTATAGAGCGGCCTGCTTATATTATATTAGGGCATGACACCCCATCCATCTGCGGACACGGATGCGGGAGCCAGCCATCCAATGATATCCGCATACATTTAAAATAAATTTAAACAAACTGAATAAATTATATGCAAATCAGATGATTTTCATATAACCCGGAGCACATTCAATATCTTTCGGACATTTTTTAATTAAACAATACTCTAACCTAGTATAAATGATCGCCGACGCCCATTCCCCATGTCTGGCCGGCCAAGAGCCCCGCAAAATGAAGCTCCAGCTCCGCCACCGCTGCCTACAAGCAGCTAATCGGCCAACGAGGATGAACCCACCAAGCTTAGCTTCACCGGGAGGGAGAGACCCGTCGGCGCCCTCCCACGCTCTACTCTGCGTCACCGCTGTCGCCCGTGAACATGTCGGCGTCATTATCGTGGCGCCGTGCCGCAGCCGTCGCGAAGTTGCCAACCTCCTCGCCGTCGTCATTGTCGGGCCTGTAAACTTCATCCGACGCCTCATCCATCTCCTTGTAGGCGGTCTCTAAATCCTCCTGATACTGGCGGTAGCACCAGCGATTGTGGCGGAGTCGTAGGAGTCGAGAAACGCCTCCTGCTTGCCCATGTCCATGTACGGCGCGATGGCCATGATGACGACAAGTAGTTCCTCCACGCGTCGGTGCTCGTCGAGGAGGCGGAGGTTGTAGGCCTGGCCAGCCTGCGCCTGCCGAAACGCGCCTCCCGCTCCCAGCACCATGTCTCTATAGTGAGCACGAGCCTCGCCCATGGTGATGCCGGCATGGGCCAGCAAGGACGATGTCGACAGCTCGTCATCTGCCGCCTCTATCATTGGCGCGTACGCAACGCCGGCCTCCGGTGAGCTCGTCTGTTTGGTGGCTTGCCAGAGCCCGCAATGGCGGCTATCTCCTCCTTCGGACAAGAGACGTCCAACAAGGCTTTGAAGCTCGAGGAGGCCATGTCGTGTGTGGTGCGGAGTGGAGATAGAGAGCGGAGGAGGGTGGGTGGATGCAGCTGTGTTGCCGGACTCGGGTTTCAACAGAGGGCGGAGGGCAAGCTAGGCAGCGAGGTTCTTAATGGTGTGCAGCAGACGGACGGACGGGTGGTTCCGGAGTATATTCCTCAGCAACCGCGTATGTTTAATAGAGAGAGGCGGATGGACAAGTGCAGTTTGAATGCGGAGAGACCTAATGTGCACCGGGAAGTGGTGACACTCTTAGCCGGCGCGCCGTTTCAATGCCGACTCCGGTCAGAGGCGTCAAAGTCAATGGATTCACCTACCCCAGTCTCAGAACTTTCTAGACTTTCTTACCTGTGTTCTTCTCAACTAAGAGAAGGGCGTGCATCCACAGCAGTGGTATTAAAAACCACTTACTTGTAAGAGCTAGGGTACTGGCGTACCTCTCAAGTTGTGCCCCGAGGCCTGTTCATCATCTTGATCTTTTGGACACTCTAAAGTGGTGCTGACCAGCAGCGGGTGGGAAACCGTGCAGGTAAAGGAGAGGATTTTTGGGTGGACCATGTTTGCCAATAGCGGACGTGGCAGCGGTCCGGACGGACGCAAAGGCTTGTGGACAAAAGTGCGTCTGGATCGGCGAACGGACCTATGTAGGACCGCGTTCGATGATAAAACACGTCTGAACCGCGTGATCTATACGGTTGCGGGCGGCTTGAGGGTCAGCGTTGAAGATGCCCTGAAGCCTCATAGTTGATCAATAGTAGAATATTTACTTCACAAAAATATGAGACATCAACACCATGTTATTGGGTTGCCCTAGTAACATTGTTATATTTTGATTTTTTTTAATATAAACACTATGGATACTTCTTTTTTTGCGGCAACACTATGGATACTTCTTTTTTTTGCGGCAACACTATGGACATTTCATTTTCACGTCACCATAATTCAAGAGCACTATGTTTCTACCGTAAACAATTCAACATAATTTGTAATCTATAATTCTGCAATTCAAATTCAAAACTAAATTCAAATTCAAACATGAAACAGGGATCAAACGTAGAGCATCACTCAGTCCCATTTCTACTCCGAATCGCACCCGCTCCCATCCTTGATGCTAGAATCCGCGCATGCATTATTTCCACATACTTTCTTTGTGTTTCACTAAGCGCACTGATGTCCATGAACATGATCTTATATTCTTGCTCCATCTTCTTGATGCACATTTCCTCTCTAAGGACTCTCAACTTCTCTTCTTCAATTGCCACCTTGCACTCCTCCATGGCCTTGACCTCCACCCCCCTTGATTCCTTCTCTTGCTTTTTCTCTACCTCCATCTCCTTTTTTACTGTGATCGTCGCTTGGACCGCGGACTGGAACACAACACCATCTCTTCCTTTTTTCAGCTCCTTCTCGGCCTTCCTCTCCAACGGATTGTTTCTGGTGGGCGCCGCCGGGCTTGGAGTGGGACTTCGACCATCCTCATCATCAGTACCATTGACTTGGACTTGCTCTGTATCAAACTTCAGAGATGATGAATTCTTTGACCTCTTGTTTGGTGGATAACAATCATTGCTCCTCTGTTTCCTCTTCTCATTGTTCTTACCGTTGGCCTCAACTCCACAGGGTAAGTTCTCAACAGGATCCAATAATCTCATTTGCTCGCACTTGAATTTGTGGTCAGAATGCCAATGCTTTAACTGGCATTCTCGAGAACTAAATAAGAAAATAAATGTAAGACATATGCCATGAGAAATACAGCAGCATGATATAAGAACTAGTGTAAAACATGGCAACACGCAGGATATAACAAACAGCACGTTGGAAGGTAAATTTTACTGTATAACTTTGTTGTTGGAATTAAAGATGAACTGAGGCGCGTTGGAAGTTTTTACAATAAAACCAGGCATAAAAGCCACGCCACATGTATACCAAACAAGCAACATGGAGTGGGAGGGAGGAAGGAAGGAAGAGGAGGAGGAGATGCACCAGTATTTCATACGGTTGCACAAGCCGCACATCTTGTTGCTGGCGACGCCGCACTGCGCGCAGCGCCTCGGCTGAGCCGCCCTCTCCGGCTGCGCCGTGGGCTGCTGCTGGTTCCTCCCGGGCGGCATCGCGTAGGTGGCGGTTATGGTCGTCCAGGGTGGCGAGTCCCGCGGCGTCGACGAAAAGTAGCGCGAGGCGGCGCGGCGGAAGACGGCGGTGAAGAGCACCAACCACGAAGCCGACGAACGCCGCCTGGATCCCCGCCGACAAATCGTGCCCCAGCCCCGCGCCAAAGTTGCGGATCCGACCCCTGGCATCTAATCTCTACTATTAAAGGAGAATCTGCCGTCGTTGTGATGGTTCGACCTCCCTGCTCCTCTCGTACGACCTCGAAGAAAAAAATCACAGGAGGAAAAGCCCACGTTGCACGTCAACGAAAAACCGAAAAAACATGCACGTTCTCCGCCTCCTCCCCCGACCTGCCAGTTTCCATCCCCAGATCTCTCTCTCGCTCTTCCTAACCAGAACCACGAGGGCGATCATCTCCCCCGACCTCCAACTCCACCGCTCCAGGCTCCGGCAGCTAGGTCGCCGCCATCTCCCATCCACTCAACATCTCCAACATATCCGAATCTTTGCGCGCGGCGCACAGATGCCGCTCGGCCTTGACATCCCCATTGGCCTTGCCTCCTGAGTCCTGACCCAAGTCCTAGGGTCACGGTCCAAGATTGGAAGGGCGACATGCGGCTTGGTGGTGCTGCGGCGGACGGCAACGATCCAAGATTGGCAGGTTACTAACAGAAGCCACGGACACCAGGAACACTCGATTGATATCTCCCTCCCTCTATTCCTCTCTTGGGGTTTTTCTGATTGGTATTTTTGTGGACGGAAGACAAATCTAAGGAAGAAGATGAGGTGGGAAGCTAACCAGAAACTTGCCGGTAAGGATCCCTTGTTTCTTGGTGCTAATCCCACATGATCATCTTGAATAAGAAAATACAATTTTTTTGTCATGTTTCTTTCTGGACGAGCAGGACCTCGAGAAACCCTGTGTTCTGGATCTGGGAGGCACCAACTTCAGCGTGCTGAGGGTGCAGCTGGGAGGAAAAGATAGGCGTGTCGTTGACACTGAATCCGAGCAAGTGTCGATCCCAGAGGAAATCATGCATGGCACAACTGAGGTAATCAGTTCACTGAATTTGTTCTCTTCTTTTGTTTTGTATTCTTTCGCTGTTTTCTATTGCTGGAATAATGAATCGTCACTTTCTCAACCTCCTTAGTTTCTGATTAACGCTCATGTAAGAAGCTTAAACTTGAGGTCTAAACAAACACTGGAACTGGTGCTTTGCGTTTCACTTCGGAACATGGATGAGAGCACATGCATCATCATTTCACTATGCATAGTGGTTGTTGGATTTTCAGCTTTTGTTTTCAACTACTAGGCACACGTACAGCAGTGAAGATGGATTTTCGACTATTGTATTTCGAACGCCATTAACGCAGAAATGCAGTCTCAAGGATGGAAATAAACGAGTGTGTGTGGTGTTCTTTTTCTTAAAGAATACGTTTATATTCCCTGTTCTTTTCGCTTCAGGTTTACAACTATTTGGCCTACTACACAATGCATGTGTTCACCAGCAAAATTTCAGTTCTATTATCCAACATTAAAGATTAATTAACCAATGTTGTTGTCTTAAATCTCAGTATTATTTTAGTTTTTCTAAAGGACAAAATGGATCTAGGAATATTATGTTGAATCATTGAATTTGTACAATTTTTATTTGAGGGGTCATTACAGAGAGAAATATTGGTTGGTTATTATAACTTTCTTGCATATTAGTAATTGATATTTACAGTGCGAACAAGATATTAAAGTTTAGTCAGCTATTCCCTCGAAGAAAAGATCTAGGTGGTTATTTTTTTTACTACTTCTCTTTAGATTCATTTTATAGGACTGTAAAAATAGTAATCAGGAAGCAACATGTATAAATAGTGAGTGTTGATACTGCTCCCTCTAGATTTCAAATAGTACTTTTAGGCTCAAAGTATAGACAAAATAGGTGAACGAATCATTTCCTCGAAATAAACATAGTTGACTTTGCACAGAGTGTAATCGAATTAGGATGAAAGAAAATTATCCTCAATTTTTCGTTCATGTTTCGTATCTACTGCTTATTTGCTCTGCCTCAATTACTCAAGGCTACGAGGAAAGTTTTTTTTTTACCAGGATGGTGTTTTTTAGCAAAGAAGTGGAAATGATGCTTGTTTTGCTAAGATATATTCTCAAGTGATAATCGTATCTTGTTTGGCCCTTTGTGCTATGAGAGGAATTGAAAGATTGAATTATATATTCGATGTTACCAACATAGCTCCGTTTTTTTCTTTTCAGTGTGCACTATATGGGTTTGCTCTAGGGCAAGGAGGCGGTGACGAGCTGAAGGCGGCCAAAGCAATATCTTCCCCGTCTATGAGCTCCAAATATGTGTCTCAGCATGAAGGATTCGGACATGGCCATTGGAGTTTGAACATGACACCGTTGATGGAGAGAAGAAGAGATCCCCATATACACTGTGAACAATTGGGTTGATGGCGTCGCATCTCGGAACACACTACAAGAAATATGTAGCTGTCTCCCTCCCTTATACATGTTGTTTTGACTCAGGCGAGATATATTATAATTTACCTGACATGAACTCTATTTATCATGTAAAATGTACAATCTAATTATGGGTTTTAAGTGTTGTTTCTTTTCATTGTCAGAGGTGGACTTGGTTGATAGTCCATGGGGAGAATGGTATGAGGGGGGTGCAACGATAGGACACCGTTGGTTTGTCCCAACAATGTGCAACAGGTAAATTTGCTTAGGGGAAAGCTTAGAAAATAGGGACAAAGGATGATTCAGTTAACTAAGTCTTTGTATTAGTTTCCAGTCGTATCTTTGTTGTGGTCGAATAATAAGGAACTACAAATTTTTTTGCACCCAGTACATCATTCGTTATTCACAAATCATAAATACAAATCAGTCTCTTGAATCGATAAATATTGTATATATTCATATAAGTACAAGATGAAAAATGAAGGTAAGGAGGGGTGGGGAGAAGATTAGATATTACTGTCTTCTTGCAAGGGGACTATGGTTGTGAAGAAACGGAGATTGATGAGGGGGTAGAAGCGGGAGAAAGTCTGTTTATTGATGAAAACCACATGACATGTTCAACCAATTTTTTATTTGGAACATTATTTGATCACTATGTTTTTTATCCCGTGGCAACGCACGGGCATTAAACTAGTCTAATATACCCGGCCAGTCCTAGGGTTAGCAGCAGCAGGTTAGGGGCGCGCGCTCAGCCAGCACGCCCGCCGAACCGGACCTCGACCAGGGCTTGGTCCCAGACCCGAACTCGAGTCAGACCCGGGTCGCTCGCGCCTCCACGCCACGTCCGAGAGTCTTTCATGGGCAATGACAGTGAAATCAACAAAAGCGGGTTTTGGGCAATGTTTGTCTCCATCGAGTTTACTTTCTTTTTAGGAGACAACATAAAAGGCTGTATTTTGTCAGAAAAAAAACACAAAAGGTTGTAACTCACTAGCTCTAAATAAAGAAAACATACAAGGTTGTACCATTGTTGGCATTTTCCATGAAAACTCCTTGGGCAATCTTTGGCGCTCGTGTTAACTACATTTACACTACTGGTGATCTCCAGTAGTTTAGTACATGCAATCTAAGGATAGAGGTGCCACTGAAGCGAAAGGTCTCTGTCCTATCTGCATCCACCTTTTCCAACCCCCTATGTTATCGTCGGAGGATGCCACAACCAAAATACCTTGTGGTGGACAACGATGTGGGTGGGATGGGGGATTGCCGATCACCCATTGTGTTAGTGGCTCATAGAGAGCATGGCAACCAAGCACCTCCTTCTTCATCGGAGGATGCTACAACCTCTAGTCTCATGGTGGATGGCGCTGATGGGGCTCTCCTCGTTCTCTTGTCGTGGCCTCTTACAAATGACGATGATGGAGTGGTAGTTGGGGCGATAGTGATACCAACAAAACGGCTCTGTTTGGGTAATATTTGTCTCCAACGAGTTTAGTTTCTTCCTTTTATGGAGACAACATAAAAGGCTGTATTTTGTCACACACGCACGCGCACGCGCACGCGCACGCGCACGCACACACACACAAGGCTGTAACTCACTAGCACTAAATATAGAAAACATACTAGTACAAGGTTGTAGAATACTATGTTGGCATTTTCCAGGAAAACTCCTTGGGCAATCTTTGGCACTCGTGTTACATTTTAAACTACTGGTGATCTCCAGTAGTTTAGTACGTGCAATCTAAGTATAGAGGTGCCACTGAAGCGGAAGTAAAAAGAACTCGCCAAGGCCGACATCAGTCACCTAGTGTGGCTATCCGAATGACTGGACAACCTCCTCTTGGTTCGCATCCCCTTCTCCCTATCCTATCTGCATCCACCTTTTCCAACCCGTTATATTACCGCCGGAGGACGCCACAACCAAAATACTTTGTGGTGGACGACGATGTGGGTGAGAGGGGGATCGCCGATATGGGTGGGATGGGGGATTGCCGATCACCCATTGTGTTAGTGGCTCATAGAGAGCATGGCAACCAAGCACCTCCTTCTTCATCGGAGGATGCTACAACCTCTAGTCTCATGGTGGATGGCGCTGATGGGGCTCTCCTCGTTCTCTTGTCGTGGCCTCTTACAAATGACGATGATGGAGTGGTAGTTGGGGCGATAGTGATACCAACAAAACGGCTCTGTTTGGGTAATATTTGTCTCCAACGAGTTTAGTTTCTTCCTTTTATGGAGACAACATAAAAGGCTGTATTTTGTCACACACGCACGCGCACGCGCACGCGCACGCGCACGCACACACACACAAGGCTGTAACTCACTAGCACTAAATATAGAAAACATACTAGTACAAGGTTGTAGAATACTATGTTGGCATTTTCCAGGAAAACTCCTTGGGCAATCTTTGGCACTCGTGTTACATTTTAAACTACTGGTGATCTCCAGTAGTTTAGTACGTGCAATCTAAGTATAGAGGTGCCACTGAAGCGGAAGTAAAAAGAACTCGCCAAGGCCGACATCAGTCACCTAGTGTGGCTATCCGAATGACTGGACAACCTCCTCTTGGTTCGCATCCCCTTCTCCCTATCCTATCTGCATCCACCTTTTCCAACCCGTTATATTACCGCCGGAGGATGCCACAACCAAAATACTTTGTGGTGGACGACGATGTGGGTGAGAGGGGGATCGCCGATAACCCATTCTGTTAGTTGGCTCATGGCGAGGATGGCAACCAAGCACCTCCGTCTCCATCGTAGGATGCCACAACCTCCAGTCTCATGGTGGATGATGTTGATGGGGCTCTCGCCGTTCTCTTGTTGTGGCCGCTTACCAATGACGATAATGGAGTGGTAGTTGGGGTGACAACCCCATGTAGCGGTCAAGGCATGGTCTCATGCCTATTGGCAAGTGTTTCTCGCGAATGCTACCGTTCTTCGTGGTCATGAGGCTGACGAGTTGATGGTGCCAGTCGGATGTTTTGGCAGGGTCTGATTTGGAATTTTTCATTTCCGACCTTGGGTGCCCGTTAGGATGGAGATTGTTGAATGATGGAGACACTGCAACTGTTAAGCGCGAGAAAATCCAGACAAAAGCTATGTCCAATCGACAATCAAATCCGACAATGAAGCATGTGGGTGTCGAGACGTTGTCGAGGCCTTCTTCCCACCTTGAACCCGGGTGAAAACCCTTAGTCCAACACATCGGAATGGGCGGCGACGAGACGCTTCAAAGTCACGGGCTTCTTGGACAACCCTTTTCTGGGGAAGGGCTTACTAGTGATTTATGGCAGATTGACGATGCCTATGTTGTTTCTCAGATAGCATTGGAGGCAGCTTACCAGCCTGAAGACTTCCAGAGAAGTCTTCTCCGTGTGCAACAATCATTGCATGTTATTAATTTTTTTCTTCATGTTATATGTAACTTGCCGCTTCCCTTAGTGCACTTTGGCGTGATCTTTGTTTTACCTTTGTTTTGGTTGAATGCATCCTTAGTTTCTTTTAGCAAAGAGGCATATGTCCGGCCTTAAAAGGGGGCTCTTACAGACAACCTTAACAATTCTAGTGTTCAGAAATAAAATAGTTCGATGCATGCCACAAGGCGATAAGACGACGTAGTGTTTGGAGGGTATGATAAACGACAGTGTCCTCCACACCGCCCAACAACGCCAACTCGCGGGCAGCTCCCTAGCAGATATTGTTCCCACTGGTGGCCCTCCACAACTCATGGCATGGAGACGGGATGCTAGTACTTGGTCTGTCCTTTGGTCTCGCCAGAAGCGAAGCCTCCACAACATTCTTAGTTGGTGTAGAGGCCAAGGTAACAAAGCTTTCAATTCCTTAGACTAGCCACAGTGGGAGTAACTTCAGCGAGTGTATGTTACTAGTGTATGTTACTCACCATAAGCGAGAAAAATGCATGCACTTCCATTTACTAACAACAACTTTAAAGAGATTAGGAGTTTTTTTCTTTTGGCGGGGACACGGTGGTTAGAAGTTGAAAACCCGTTGTCGCGGCATTTACTCTCCCGTTGGCTGTTGTAACGGAGTTTTATCGGACCTCTTCCATGTGTAAATGTTGATTTGAGGGACGGATGGCCACCGATCAACGCCAGCTAACAAGAAGCACCCATCACTCCTGCAAGTTACTACTCCAGTAAGGCCCCTCTCAATGCTCCACCTTATACAGGTGCTAAGCCTTCCACGTAGGCAAAAATTCTGATGTGGCAAGCTATTTAAGAGGAGAGAGATGAGTGTGGTGACCACAGGAAGAAACAGTGCTAAGTGCGTGAACCTAGGCGAAACATTTAAAAGAAGAAAGCCCACCAATACATGAAAAGCTTTAGTTGCTAAATCATTAAATGAAGTAAGCTTAGCAACCATAAGCTAAGCACCTATGTATTGGGGGTATAGTTGCTAAGCTATTTAATGTGCTTAGCACCTCATCTAATCATCCATGCATTGGTAGCAGCCTAAAGTCGAGGCATTGCATGCCATGCCTGGCTACTACGTACTCCCATAAACGACTGACATGTATACTTTGTTCGTCCTTCACATATTAAATACTCTCCGTGTAGCCTGCAGCTGGTGTCGTTGTCTTAAAACGATGGCGGAGATCGTCCAATAACAGCCGAAGAAATGACATGACAGGTCGCTTTGCCGGGATTCCATTCCCTGTTCCTTGAGCAATACATTCGGAGCAAGTATATGTTCAAAAATGCTAGACATACAAAGACTTACACGCTTTTACACGCTCCTTCCATCTAACAACCAATCACAAACCTCTTCCCCCCTGATTTTCAGGGGGGTGGGCCACCCCGCTCGCCTATTGACCAATCAAGGTTAACCATCCTGTAAAAGCCTGTAAATTGTTTGTACGTGTAGCATTGCCGGTATATGTTAGATGCCGCCCTCTCGCCTCCGTCGAGTGAGTCTGACCGTGCAAAAAACCTTCTCACTGCACGGAAGGTGTGGGGTATACCTGGCCATCAGTCGGGCCGGGCCTGCCAAAGCCCAATGCAAAAAACCGAGCCCGGCCCGGCCCGGCCGTCGGGCCCGAGCCAAGCCCATCATGCTAAAAGCCTGTTGGGCCTCGGGGCGGGCCTCTTCCTTAAATGATGATTTTGACAGGCCCAGGCATGGCCCGACCCGGCTGTCGGGCTCAAAATCTAGGCCCGAGCCTGGCCCATGGTCAAGATCGAGCCAGGCTGTTCGGGCTGGACTGCCCATGGCCAGGGCTAGTGTGGGGTGACGACAGGCCCATCAGCCCATGTTTTAGGCGTGGTGAAGTGCAAGATTACGGAACCTTTGCTTACCTTGCCCGGCCACCTCCATGTTTTAGTATCCCTCAAAAAAGATAAAAACCCTCCATGTTTTAGTCGTGGCAGTTTATTCTGGCCTATAGTGTTCATAGTTGTCTTGGTATGTTTACCAAGTTTTACATAGTCGTCCTAGGATATTTACCAAGCTCAAACCATGCTTGGAGATAGGCCATTTGCAATTGATAATTCAGATTTATTTTTAGAACAAATTGATAATTATATCTGTAAGTGGGCTCCAAGTAAGGCGCGCTCAGCTCCGCCTCCGAATAGCAACAGCCTAGGTAAGAACCTGGGGGGATTCAGCCCACATGTTCTCCCCACGAGTGATTATTTCGAGGTGCATCAGTCCAGTTTTACACATTTTCTGAAAAGATTACCCCCCCCCCCCCCCCCCCTTTTTGAAATGAGAGGTCCTCCTAGGAAAAGATCGCCGCCCCCAACCACCTCGCCGGCGTCCGGAGCAGTGGGGAACCCGATCTATAAGTGAAGTTTCTAGTAATAGTAGCGCTTTCGTTAAATTGGTTTAAGGTTTTGGTAGTCATCTTCTTCTTTGGACATGGCATCACCTACAATAGTAATCTTCATCCCTTCATTCGACGACCAGATCTCCTTACTTACGTCAATGGTGGTGTTCGAAGATTAAACTTGTCTAGGCATGGTCCTTCAGATCTTGCTTTGTTAGATCAGTTTTGGATTTTTCCTCATGGTCGCTGCGAGGAAGATTGTCCTTGCAATATCTGTCCCGGCTGCTACTGCCAGCGACATTGACATTGCTGTTCGGTTTTTTGTCCCTGGAATACCGGTGTTGGTACTCCTGCCGATGTTGATTGATTACTTTAATGGTTGTGTGCGTACATCATATCCTTGGCATTGCGGCTCAAATTAAAACTATGGTAGAACACTCGTTGGTATTTATAGGTCTGTGGTTTGATACCTTTGTTATTTTCCTACGATTGTCGTCAGAAATGTACAAGATTGTTTCATGGAGGAAGAAAGAGTTTGAAGGTCTCGAAGATTTGCTCGTTCTTTCAGACTTTATTTTGTATTCGTTGTTGTCAGTTCATGTATCTCTATCATGTACAATTCGCTACTACAAATATATCATGGTATTGATTGTCAAAAAAAAGAGATAACATTGTTGCCGTCTGAAGTGTCAACCGGCCAAAAGAATTCCACTTGTACATAGGAAGGTTACATGCAAGGCTAATTGTTGGAATAAGCATAACACCAGCTTCATGTTTCTCGCTTTTGCTAAGTCATGCTCCATGAAGATAATAGTATCATCAGCGTACTGCAGGATAGACACCCCTCCATCAACTTGATGAGGTACCAGGCCACCTACTTGACCAGCATCCTTTGCCCTTCCTATTAGAATTGTCAACATGTCAACTACAATGTTGAACAGAATAGGTGACATTGGATCTCCTTGTCTCAGGCCCTTATGTGTTTGGAAGTAGTGACTTATGTCGTCATTCACTTTGATTCCAATACTCCCTTTTTGCGTGAAAGATTCAACCTGGTGTCTCCAGGCCTGATCAAAACCTTTCATGCGCAATGCCTGTTGCAGAAAGGGCCATTTGACTTTATCGTACGCTTTTTCGAAATCCACTTTGAAAACAACTTCGTCTAGTTTTTTCGTATGGATTTCATGGAGCATTTCATGAAGGACCACAACTCCTAGGATGTTTCTGTCCGACATTAAAACAGTTTGGGTCGGCTGCACCACAAAGTGCGCAATCTATGTGAGTCTATTAGTCCCAACCTTGGTAAAAAATTTGAAACTAACATTAAGAAGACAGATAGGTCTGAACTGCTCAATTCTCACAGCCTCTGTTTTCTTCGGAAGCAAAGTTATTGTTCCAAAATTCAGGTGAAACAAGTGAAGTTGTCTGGCAAATAGATCATGGAACATCGGTAGCAAATCCCCTTTAATTATGTGCCAGCATTTTTTATAAAACTCCGCCGGAAATCCATCCGACCCCGTAGCTTTATTATTCTTCATCTGTGAAATAGCTTCAAACACCTCTTTCTCCGAAAATGGGGCGGTTTAAACATCACTCTCCTCCGTAGCCAGCTGAGGAACATCCTCAATCCTAGACTCTCCAAAGACACAAAATTATCCTCTGGAGGCCCAAATAGCTGCTTGTAGTAATTGATTATGTATAATTTTAGGTTTTCCTGTCCTAAAATCGTCCCCTCATCTTGCTCAAGCTGAAAGATTCTGTTCTTTCTATGCTTGCCATTGGTGATCGTATGGAAGAATTGAGTATTGGCGCCCCCTTGGACAACTTTGCGAACCTTAGCTCGCAATGCCCACTTCAACTCATCTTCTCGCAGAAGTTCTTTCAGTCTCGTCTCTACGTCTACTTTAGCGTGGAGCTCCGAGGTTTCTAAAATTGTGGACTCGACTTTCAAATCTAGGGACTGAATAAGTGTAAGGAGCCTTTCCTTTTCAACCTTATAGATCCCACTGAGATGCTTAGCCCACCCTCGCAAGAAACTTCTCAAGTTCCTAATCCTATTCTGCCATCTCTCAATAGATGACCTCCCCCCTGCATCTTTCGCCCATTCCCTGGCTATCAGATCCAGGAAGCCTTCTCTTTCAAACCACGCTAGTTCAAAAGAAAAGGTGTTTCTATTACCCACATGTGTTGCCTCGCCAGAGTCAACCAGCAGAGGGGTGTGGTCAGAGATTCCACGAGATAATGCTTGTACTGTTACCAGAGGGAATTTCTATTCCCAGTCGACGCTCGCTAGGACTCGATCCAGCTTCTCATATGTCGGGTTTTGCAAGGTATTAGCCCAAGTGAATTTTCTACCCGAGAGCTCTATCTCTCTGAGATCCAAGCTTTCAATAATGTTATTAAACATGAACGACCACCTGGCGTCAAAATTATCATTATTCTTTTCTTCTCTCCTTCTAATAATGTTAAAGTCACCCCAACCAAGATTGGAAGCTGCTCAGACCCACAAATACGGACGAGATCCGCCAGAAAGTCTGGTTTAAGCTCCGGCTGCGCGGCCCCATGTACTGCTACCAGTGCCCAATTAAAGCCATCGATCTTGGATCTAACCCGAAATTTGACGGAGAAATCACCCATAACCACACTTCGGACTTCCAACATCTCGCATCTAACCCCAAGTAAGACCCCCCTGATCTTCCTCTTGGGGGAAGGCAATGCCAATCAAAATCGACACCTCCCGATAAAGTGCTAAGAAACTGAGGAGAGAAATTGTCTCTTCCTGTTTCAGAGAGGGCGATAAAATCCAACCTGTGCTCAATAGAAGCATCTGCTAAAAACCTTCTTTTAGCCAAGACCGTCAGACCTCTGCTATTCCAAAAGATGTCTTTCATAATTCATCATGGAATTTTTTTAGTAGTACGGATCCTAGCACTTCTACGCACCGCGGATGCTGGATAAATCTTTCGCCTCCACTTATGTTTAGGCTTGTTCTGATCCTCTATCCGGTCCTCACAACCGGTCTTCGTGGATCTAACAACCTGCCCCTTGACCGGGGCAACATGCCCTAGGGTCATAGAACCATCATCCTCTTCTATCTCAGGGAGGGATGGGGCAAGATCCACACAGAAAGTATCTAGCACCCTGACTCCCAAAGCATCTATATCAGAATCGTTCATAGGTTTGACCGCTGATAAGTTGCGAATCAACTCTAAAGCATGTTCCGCTTCCAGGTCCAGGATATCATTAACGGATTTAGAGATTTCACTTTCATTACTACCTAGTGAAACTCTAACTGATTTGCATTGTGAATAATCTCATCATTTGAAGAGTGCATAATGGAATTTGAAATGTTGACTGACATACCAGTAGTGACCTCAATGTCACGAAGCTTGGCTGCCCGCATGGCGCACCTCACCTGCATATCATCAACATCCAGATGGTCCTGGAGGTGACAGCTCATCCATCTCCCCTCAGACACAGGATCCGGAATACCTCCAAAAGCAATGACCTCCTCCCGAGATGGCCCATTGGGGTAAGGCCTCCTGCCCCACCCCCAACGCACGGCCAAGCAATTGTTTGTACGCCTCTTGTTTGGATGTGAACTGGGTGGTTTACCTTTCACATATTTGGATATACCAATTCACCATCGTAAGCTAACAAATAGAGAATGGAAGTGTATTGAGGATCGATTTGAAAAGAAACTGTGGAAGGGCAAGCTGATGTCATATGGGGGCCGATTAATTCTCATTAATATGGTACTCACGAGCATGCCTATTTTTCTCTTGTCTTTTTTCGAGGTACCAGTTGGAGATCGGAAAAGACTGGATTTCTATCGATCCCGCTTCTTCTGGCAGAGTGATGACCTGAAAAGAAAGTATAGACTCGCTAAATGGGATATTATTTGTCGATCGAAAGACCAAGGGGGTCTAGGTATCAAAAATCTTGAGGTTAAGAACAGATGTCTTCTCAGCAAGTGGCTGTATAAGCTATCTGTAGAGTCGGAGGCCACGTGGGCACAGATTCTGCGTAATAAGTACCTTCATTCAAAAACTTTTTCCCAGGTGACAGTGAGGCCAACGGACTCGCCTTTTCGGAAAGGTCTGATGAGAGTTAAATCAGTCTTTTTCAATTGGACAAAGTTTAAAGTCGGAAACGGTACATCTACGAGATTCTAGGATGATACATGGCTAGGGGAAATGCCCAATATCCTTCACTTTATAGCATTGTTCAACGAAGAGACGCTTTCGTTGCAACCGTGCTTCAGTCCACTCCTCTCAATATTCATTTCAGGAGAACACTTGCCGGTGCCCGTTGGGAAGCCTGGCTCCATCTGGTGAGAAGACTGATGGATGTGCGGCTTTCTCAACTTCCAGACCAGTTGTGCTGGAAGCTAACCAGGAATGGAGAGTTTACAGTTAAATCCATGTATCTGGATGTTATCAACTCTAGCTCTATTCCTAGTTCGAAACATGTTTGAAATGTCAAAGTACCTTAAGAGTTAAAGTGTTTATGTGGTTTGTACACAAACAAGTCATTTTAACTAAGGACAACTTGACAAACACAACTGGATTGGTTCTACAAGATGTAGTTTTTGTGACCGGGATGAGACCATCAAACACCTCTTTCTTGATTGTCCGATGGCGAAAATTTTATGACGGACTGTTCACATTGCTTTTTTAATATTACTTCTCCGAATAATATCAACACGTTATTTGGGACGTGGCTTGATGGGATAGAATCCGAAACAGTGAGACACATTCGTGTAGGAGTATGTGCTTTACTGTGGGCAGTCTGGAACTGCAGGAATGATTTGGTTTTTAACATAACAACAAATACTCATTTTTTGCAGGTTATATTCCGAGCCACTGCGTTGATATGTATGTGGTCGCTACTCACTCAGACGGAGGCCAGGGAGCGTTTGATTACTGGATCTATCCGATGAGAGATGATAGCTCATGCTATATTCAACCTGTTTGAATGGCGGTCATGTAATATGATAGGCAATTAGTTTTCCTGTCTTTCTTTTGCCAGCCGGTTGTTGCTTTATTTTTACCATCATGCTCTTTGTGAGCTTTTTTGCTTCGATCATTTTGAGACTTCAGGACCTATGTTGAACTTATTTGCTTTTTAATAAAGGTGGCCGTACGCATCGTTCTGATGCAGAGGCCGGGGATCTCCCCCTTTTCTAAAAAAAACATGCAAGGCTAATTCTGGAGAGGTTATAGCGTAGCCCTACTTCTTTTGCACACAAGGCTCATAGAAAAACCTCCTCAGTCATGCTCCTCCGCCCGCACAAGTGAATTTCTACTAATCTACTGTGCCATGCGTGTACTCCCTTCGTTCGGAATTACTTGTCGTAGAAATGAATGTATCTAGACGTATTCTAGTTCTAGATACATCCATTTCTGAGACAAGTAATTCCGAACGGAGGGAGTACTTTTTTAGTTTATACCGACTAATACGGTGTAAATTTCCTCGTTCTTTTTTCCAGAGTACGCATGCCATCCTCTCTACGCCGCCGGCCATCATCTGTATTCCGGTAGTGTCTGCAGCACAACATAGTGAATTCAGTTAATTTAATCAACGACAGAACGCCTCTACCAAAATATTGATGAAACAAAAACTTGAATTCATGGAACACTTCCATGTGTAGAACTAAAGACAGAGGAAATGACTCTCTCTTGGAGGAGGCTCCACACCTGAATATATTTTAAATTTTGAATGTGTTACAAAGTTCGCGCAGAATGTGCTACCCAAAGCTGGGAGGTGAACTAGTAGAAAACGGGCCAATGGTCCAGGCCGGCCCAGCCCATTAGTCCCGGTTCAATCCAGAACCGGGACCAATGGGGGCATCGGACCCGGTTCGTGAGCCCCGGGGGCCGGCCAGGCCACGTGGGCCACTGGTCCCGGTTCGTCTGGACCTATTGGTTCCGGTTGATGGGACGAACCGGGACCAATGGGCCTCGCTCCTGGCCCAACACCATTGGTCCCGGTTGGTGGCTTGAACCGGGACCAAAGGGCTGGTCCTAGTTGCGGCCAGAGTTTAGTCCCACCTTGCCAACCGAAGGGGGCTCAGACCAGTTTATAAGCCCCTCCCTCTCTGCCTTATTGAGCTCGTCTCAAAATGAAAATAGATGCCCTTATACAGAAAATTTAACCTAAATTCATACTGAATTTCTCTGACGTTAGTAGAAATTTATTATGAATTTAGGTTGAATTTTCTCTATAAGCGCATCTATGCTCATTTCTGCGTAGTTTTTTATATAGTTTTTTTTCTTTTTACTAAAGTTAATCACAACTATTTTTTTTCTATTTATTTCTGTAGTTTTTTATATAGTGAGCAACAGCAACGCAAGGCCAAGGTGCAAACATATCTATGTACGCGTAAAGCAAAGGAATCAACTAATTCATGAGACAATATTCACAACTTCTCAGAAAATAAAAATGCCTCCCCTCTTCCACCCATGGCTCACGATTACAACCACCAAATGTGAACCCGCAGTCATGACCAACGAAAGACAAGTATGGATAAGCAAACTGGCAAAAATACTGCTCGAATTTCCAGAAAGAGACATACCTATATCGTTCCTGTCGTGCGCGTAACCTCAATTTTTGAAGAATTACACTCTTTTCCACAAAAACATATCTTCCCTTGTCGGAGAAAACGTTCATGCCAACAAAGTTCCCATGATCATCGAACAATGGCCCGCCATCAACAGCCTAACACAGAAAAATAAAGCGACAACCAACAAGGTTTGCATCAGACAAACTAAGAATGGCAAGGGGTGGGACATAGAGTGGTTCATTCCGATTCCTCAAGAGGGCACACACCCGGCCATACAAACTAACAATGGCAACAATGGGACATGGAGTAAGTAATTCACCACACATAGTGATAGATTTTAACCACTTGTTTCTAGTACCTTCCCGTAACGAACAAAGAGAGGAATTAAAAACATACCTTACAAAGTGTTTCATCACCTTCAGGCATTGAAACTTTACTTGGGAGCACTTTCACAGGCGTAGCTCCACCAGACTCAACGGTAAGTTTCATGGTTACTAGGTCACCGTGGGGCCGAATTTCCACTGCATGACTGAGATTTACTTGACAGACATCAAGGAACCCTGTCACTTGGACAAAAGAAGCCCCACCAATCCCATGATATAACAAACAACGATGGTCCAAGCTCCCATGGGCAACGTTATTAAATGCATCGCGTGCTTCAATCTGAAATTACAACAAAGCAAGAAGAGAATACAGAATTACCACAAATTCCTCGAAATGAACAAGCAAAATGACAAAAGATTTACCAACCTTCATGGTAGAGCCGGGCTCTTTTTTCCCCCTCATAGCTGCAGCCAGATTTGCTGAGGTCAAGACTCTTATATAAGATTGCTTGCGTTCTATAGGAATGCCTGAGCATGTAAACACAATGGTATCTCCTACAAAAGATCAAAAGCTAGCTGATAATATGCAACTGCATATTTCGGGAATTCAGAAGCATAAAAAGCAAGATTACCATCAATCAAGAAAATCCAGACAACATTGCGGGTCATTTTGGACAGAGCTACACCAGGACAGTCTGAGACATCTTGATTTGAACCACTAGAGCTCCCGAGTCCAGTGCTATCGGTAGCACCTGAATCTAGTTTGAATAAAAAATAATACACCACAATTGTAACTTTTAAGGGCTCCAACTGACTTGTTAAAAATATGTGCAGAAGGGAAATAAGAAGTGACCCAGCAGACCTGGTGGCAATGACTCGATCAGCTTTTCCCCACTGTGGCAAGCCGTTAGGTTCTCATGTGATCTTGGGAGACAAGAACCAATCGGCTCTCCGGCAGCCTCGCGAGTCGTTGGCTCCTCACTCGTGCTCCTTGTGAGATCATCACCGCAGCTTGTAGATGTCGGCATCTTTCCAAATTCTAGACCAGGACAAAACCGATGGAGATAGTGAGTTTAGTAGCCAAGTACAATCAGATCACATCCTTGAAAGACTTGGTAATAAAACCAATCAATTCACACCCCGCAAAGAAAAGGCTTGCTAATAAAATTTTGACATCAGAGCTTATGGTTACTGAATTAGTATAAGCATTGTATTGTAAACTCCAATGTCAATCAGCATTCATGGCACATATATGCTAGGAAAGTTTACAGTTAGTGAAACCAAAAAGACAGTCTCGGTGTTCCAGATGTTGTATGTGACTCGAACTTATAAACGTCCCCGACGCCTTTTCTCTCGGCTCCTTCGGCGAGCTAGGGTTAGGGTTTGGGGTTGGAGGGACGCCCTGGGCGGCAGACGGCGAGGCGGCGGCTGGTGGACGGGGCGGCGCCGGATGCGGGTGATGGAGTAGTACAGCCGGTGGGCGGTGGGGGTTAGCTAGCGCGGCAGCGGCCGGGGGCGGTGAGCCGCCGGGGACGGAGGAGGATGGGGTGTGTAAAACAAATATTTTGGTGGACTGCTCGACACCTCAAGGGGGTGCGGCTATCTCATTATATATAAGTACCAAAGGGTACAATATACAAGGTGTATATCCAAGTCTACATATACACAAGTCTATGTACATATACAGTCTAACACCCTCCCTCAATCTTAACTGTGGCCTGAAGTACAAACTAAGTTAAGATTGCGCCTACAGCATACAAACTGTGGTTGAGGAAGAGGCTTCGTGAAGATGTCAGCAAGTTGATTCTTTGATGAGATGAACTTGATGCTAAGTAGCTTCTGTGCAACTCGTTCTCGAACGAAGTGATAGTCAACCTCAATATGTTTCGTCCGAGCATGGAACACAGGATTAGACGACAAATATGTAGCACCAATGTTATCACACCAAAGTACTGGAGGATGAGCTGAAGAGATTCTCAACTCACACAACAAGGACTGAATCCAAATGATCTCAGCCGTCACATCAGCCACTGCTTTGTACTCAGCTTCCGTGCTGCTGCGAGACACCGTAGCCTGCTTGCGAGCATTCCAAGCAACCAAGTTAAAACCAAGAAACACTGCATACCCCCCCCCCCCCCGGTGGATCGCCGGTCATCAGGACTACCAGCCCAGTCTGCATCCGAGAAGGCTGAGATCTCAGAAGATGGCGCAGGTTGGAGGAGCAAACCATGAGAAGCAGTGAGACAGACATAACGCAGGATACGCTTCACAGCTGACCAATGAGAAGTCCTGGGTGCATGGAGAAACTGACAGACACAGTTGACAGCATAAGAGACATCTGGTCTGGTGATAGTAAGATACTGCAGACCTCCAACAAGACTGCGGTACTCAGTGGCATCATCAGGTGAAATAGGATCTCCATCAAGAGCAAACAACCGATCAGTGGCAGACATCGGAGTACTGGAAGGTTTACACTTCAACATACCAGCACGACGCAATAGATCGAGAGCATACTTCTTCTGAGAAAGAGTTAACCCAGCAGAAGACCGTGAAACCTTCAGGCCAAGGAAGAAGTGTAGAGCACCGAGGTCTTTGACAGCAAAATCGCCACTCAAAGCAGCCACAAGACGATCGGCAGCAGCATCTGAGGAACTGATGAGGATGATATCATCAACATAGACCAGCAAATACATCGTAACCTCAGGTCGCTGAAGAAGAAACAGTGATGTGTCAGCAGTGGAGGGAATAAAACCAAGCGCCCACAGAACAGAGCCAAGACGTGCATGCCATGCACGGGGAGCCTGTTTGAGCCCATATAGCGCCTTGACAAGACGACAGAGATGGTGAGGACGCTCAGGATCCACAAACCCTGGCGGCTGTCGCATATAAACCTCCTCCTCCAAAACTCCATGCAAGAAAGCATTCTGCACATCAAGCTGACGAAGGAACCATCCTCGAGTAACAGCAAGGGACAACAGCAAACGAATAGTAGTGGGCTTGATAACTGGACTGAATGTGTCTGCATAATCAAGACCATACCTCTGTTTGAAACCCTTAGCAACTAGCCTCGCTTTGTAGCGTTCAATGGAGCCATCAGCATGCCTCTTGACTTTAAACACCCATTTAGAATCAATAATGTTGATCCCAGATACGGGAGGAACAAGCTGCCATGTGTCATTCTGCAGCAACGCCTGAAACTCCTGTTCCATCGCAGCACGCCAGTGAGGAATGCTCAGGGCAGCCTGAAAATGGCGAGGCTCAGCAGTAGGATCCTCCACAGCATGAGCCATACAAGCAGCGAGCCACGCAACAGGCCCATCAGTACGAATCTTTGGCTGGAACACTCCTGTCTGGCTGCGTGTGCGAGCTCGAGGAGCAGCAGCAGGTGGCGGCAACACCGGACTGGACTCGGGTGGCGACAGAGGCGAGGCCGAGCCACCCGAGCTCACGCCAGAGCCTGTCGATGCTGGAGAGCCAGGCGGCGTGGAGCCCGCGCCCGAGCTCACGCCGGAGCCAGGCGGCGTTGGGGCCAGCGAGGCCGGCCCATCCGGAGGCAGACCCGGCCCCCGTGAAGTAGCGCCTGATCCAGGCGAGGAGGCGGCCGGCTCGGGAGAGGCCCGCACCGAGGCAGCAACCGGCTCGGGAGAGGCCCGCACCGAGGCAGGAGCGGGGGAAGCCCGCGAGGGGGGCGGGGGCGATGCCCGGGTGGCGGCTGCGGGTGCAGCCCCGGCGGGTAGGCGGGCGCCGCCTGGTATGCATGCCCCATGCGAACGACCGACGTCCAGGTCCAGGGCTTCCGGCGATGCCTGTTCCTCAAGGAGCTCAAGACGAGCACCACGTCCAACACCTGCAGCATGGTTAGGAAGCAACGCAGGAGCATGTGCAACATCTACAAATTGATCAGGCGAAGGTGTGGTAGAAGAAACGTCCGGTAGAGGAGTGATAGAGTTGTTCGGAAGTGCACGAAAAGGGAACACATTCTCATCAAACACGACGTCACGAGAGATGTAAATGCGATTGGTGGGAACATGTAGGCATTTGTACCCTTTGTGAAGGGAACTATAGCCAAGAAAAACACACTTTTTCGACCGAAACTCTAGCTTATGTTTGTTATATGGACGCAAATGAGGCCAACAAGCAGACCCAAAAGCTTTGAGAAAAGTGTAGTCCGGAAGTTCATTGAGCAAGAGTTCAAGTGGAGTTTTCATATTCAGTAGTCGCGAGGGCAGCCTATTGATCAAAAAACAGGCAGTGGAGAAAGCATCACTCCAGAACCTAAAAGGAACGGAGGCATGAGCCAATAAAGTAATGCCAGTTTCTACAAGATGACGATGCTTACGTTCAGCAGTCCCATTCTGCTGATGTGTATGAGGACAAGACACACGATGTGTGATCCCAAGTTTGTTAAAAAACAAGTTGAGATTATGATATTCACCCCCCTAGTTGGTTTGAACATGAATAATTTTCTGACTAAGGAGACTCTCAACGTGTGCTTGAAACTGTAGAAAAACATCAAACACATCAGACTTTTTCTTAATAAGATAAAGCCAAGTAAACCGACTGTGAGCATCAATGAAACTGACATAATAATTGTGTCCACTAACAGACGTTTGGGCATGACCCCACACATCGGAAAACACAAGCTCAAGAGGATGTTTCACAACACGACTAGACTCTGAAAACGGAAGTTGGTGACTCTTGCCCTGCTGACAGGCATCACAAATAGTTTCAGCAATTTTATTTGACACAACTGGTAGCTCATGGCGATGTAACACATGACGAGCTATAGGAGCAGCAGGATGACCAAGGCGCGCATGCCAATGTGTAGGAGACACACGAACACCACTGAGCACTTGGGGAGAAAGCTGCATAGGAGGTGCGGTGGGCGCGTCGAGTGCGTACAGGCCACCGCGAAGACGACCGCTAAGCAGAATGGCCCTCGTGTCCCGATCCTTGATAAAGAAACAAAAAGGGTGAAACTCAGCAAGGACATTATTATCACGAGTAAGTTGTGGAACAGATAACAAACTACGTGAAGCAGTGGGAATACGAAGAACATTAGAAAGATGCAGTTTTCGTGAATTGTGTGCAAGAAGTGATGCCTGACCAACATGAGAGATGCGCATACCTGCTCCATTAGCGGTGTGCACCTGATCATGGCCACGATATGGCTCCTGAGTGGAGAGCTTGCCCATGTCGTTGGTGAGGTGGTTCGTAGCTCCCGTGTCCATGTACCATGTAGGATCAATGGAGTAAGACGGAGTGCAGCCATGGTCATGACTCGTCACTGCGGCAGCGGCCTGCTTTTCATTCCCTTTGCCATTGTTGCCGAGGCCCAGGAAGTCTTGCTTGTAACGACGATGACAGTGAGACGCAATGTGGCGCTCAATGCCACAGAGCTGACAGGCCTGCGGAGCTCCGCAAGAAGAGCAACATGCCACCGGCTGGTTACCACCCGTGATGTTCGGAGCATTGCCCCGCGAGGCCGGCTGTGAAGATGGCGCCGGTCTACCCCCCGAAGATGACGCCCGGGGGGTTTGCCACGAGTCGCGGCATTGGCGGAGGCGAAACCGGGGGAGGCGCGGCGCGCCTTGATGCGCTGTTCACGACCAAGGAGTCGTGCATAGAGCTCCCGAGGTGGGAGCGGATCATCACGGCCATGGACATTCTCAACGAGGTTGTCATAGTCATCATCAAGCCCGTTAAGCACGAAGGTGGTGAACTCCTCATCCTGCAGTGGCTGGCCAACGGAGGCCAACGTGTCGGCGAGACCCCGCATCTTGTTGAAGTAGTCCGTGATGCTGAGGTCACCAAGCTTAGTCTCACCCAGCTCAGTGCGTATAGAGTGAGCATGCGCCTGAGACTGAGAGGCGAAGCTGGTGTGAAGGGCCGGCCACGCCTCTCGGGACGTAGCGGCGAAGATGACCATCGACGAGACGCTCGGGGTGAGCGAGGACTGGATGGCGGAGAGGATGGCCTGATCCTGGGCCACCCAAGTGTGATATGTCGGGTGATGAGGAGGCGGACACGGGATGGATCCGTCGACGTAGCCTTCCAGATAGCGGCTCCGCAGAAGAGGCATCACCTGAGCACGCCAGGACAAGTAGTTGTCCGGCGTGGACTTCACCGGTAACAGGTGCGAGAAGTAGAATGGCGCCGGCATCGCAGTCAGATCGGTAGGAGCGTGCGGCGGTGCATAAGGGCCCAGTGAGGAGGCCGCCTCGGGATGCGCCGAAGGCACCGAGTAGAGCGGGTAGTGCCCTGGGGGTGCACCCGGAGCCCCGTACAGCGAGGCAGCCGCAGCCCCATGCGACGCCGCGCCGGGTTGGGGTAGCGCCGAGTAGGGCAGGGCGACGCCGGGTAGTGGTGCGTCGGGGGCGCGGCGTAGGGTGGCGGCGGGGCGCCGTATCCGGGCGGCAGCAGGCCGTAGTAGGACGGCGGGGCGCCGTGGCCTTGTGGCAGGGCGACGTAGGGTTCCGGCGGCGGCGGTGCCCCGTAGCCTGGTGGCGGGGCGACGTAGGGTCCCTGCGGCGATGGTGCCCCGTAGGGCGGAGCCGGATGGGACGACGACGGCGGCGGCCTGCCATGGACAGGGCCAGCCGCGCTGGCCGTAGAAGGATCCACACCGATCGCTTGGGAGATCGGAACGCCTGGAGACGAGGAGGATGCAGAAGCACCGTAGGCCATCGCGAGGGGCCGCGAGGCGAGGAACGGTGAGGCAAGGGCTGGCGCCGGGGCGGCGGCGGGAGCGACGACGGTACCATGTAAAACAAATATTTTGGTGGACTGCTCGACATCTCAAGGGGGTGCGGCTATCTCATTATATATAAGTACCAGAGGGTACAATATACAAGGTGTATATACAAGTCTATGTATACACAAGTCTACGTACATATCTCTCCCTAATTTTTTTAATAATAAAGCATGGATTGGGTCCCAGGGTTCACCGTCGCGGCGTTTTTACAGAAAAGGCCTTTTGTTTCTGTAGTATTGAACCCGCGGTCCCTCTTTAAGCGGTATTGTGGGAAAACGTTTCGGTTTTGCAGAAATCCCCCGTCGTTTTGGCTAATAAACCCGCGATGTTGTTTTAAGTCTTGCTATTGGGCTTGATGCACACGGGAGGAAAAGGAACGAGGACGAGCAGAAAAACGCACGGGAGGGGCTCTCCTCGATGCCATGGATACGGCACCGTCGCCGCCGCCGCCACGCGCGGCCGGTCTCCTTCTCCGGCCATCCGCCGCCGCCACGCGCGGCCGGTCTCCTTCTCCGGCCATCCGCCGCCCACTTCTCCTTCCTCTTGCTGCGGCCATCTTATGTCGCCGCCGCCGGCTTAAAACGGTGTTCCGACCGCCGGCTCGTCGGTACCTTACACCTCCATGGAAGTCCGGATCTCGCCGCCATACTGAACTCTCCGGCTCTCTCCCCACCCTGAATTCTCATCTGTCCCAGAGATCCTCTCCAACCTAGAGTTTCTCATGGAGATCACGTCCTGACACCGGCGTGCGGAGACAGGCAGGCCGCCCCTCTCGCGGACAGACTGGAGCAACGTTGGTTGAGGAGACGGCCACCGTCATGGATGCGGAACAGCTGCTGCGGTGGTCCTCATCTAGCCTTTATTCCAAGGTACGACTGTAACAAGCTTGCTGCTTAATTACCTTTGCTCCTAGCTAGCCAAAATTACAACTGATACATGTATATATATAGGTGTATTAGCATCTGCTGTGTCGGCTTAAAATTCTTGAGAGATTTTGAACTTTTTTCTTGCACATTATTAGGTGGTATTTTGTTATATTTGAGAAAGGCATATGTCAGTTATTTTTTAGGAGTTGAGAAACTACTTTTCTTGCCATCAAGGTTGATATAGTATGAACTTACAAGTTACAACCGTGAAGGTTGAACAACGTCAGTTATTTTTTCAGGGATTTAACAACATCAGTTTGTTGTACTTGCTTGAAGTTTTGCCCTGAGCATAACCTAATAGCAACGAACAAAAACTTATGTTTTAATGTATGCCAATAGTCATGTTGTCTGTTTAGTTGAGGTTTGTTTTTCAGTAGATGAATTTCCTGCACTGTCATGTAAGAGGATTTGCACTGATGCTAATCATGGTTCATTGGAACTCCAAACAACAAGGTATGTAATCCTTGTTGACATGAGTTACAAGTTCTTGATTTAATATCCTGATAATTTAAGTACTTTGTAATTTTGACGTGAAGCTCTGCCTTTGTAAGCGGCCAGGAAGGATCGATCAGAAGCAAGGTGGAACTTTTCTGCTCGTGGCGAGGACACCCCTGATGGCGCAAACATACCAACCTCTGTATTGACTTTGTCGGCGTGATTCATTCGCCTGGCTGTGACGGTGGAGAGACCTTGGCTGCACGACAGCAGCACTTTGTGGAGTCAATGCAGCGGTTGTCGCCTCCATGCTCGACCTCATGCTTACCCGCGCAACAGGAGATGAGCACTAGCGGCGGTGCAGGAAGAGGGAGTTGGGCTGCATTTGATTTGGGAGGCCCAGCTGAGGCGAGATGGGAGGAGAAGCATCGATGATACTCCACCCGTCCGTAGCCAACAGATGCATCGGTGCATCTAGCAGGAGGCACATCTTGTGGTGGTAGCGAGCTCATCTGCCAGGCATCATCAGGCGATACCAGTCGTTGATTGTTGCGTGGTGCTGGGATAGATGCCTCGCCGGTGGACCAGGCGACTGTGTTGCTGGTGAGTGCAAGGTGTTTGTGCTGATGATTGCGCGGGTTGTCTTATCATTGCGGCGTATCCACTCTGCTACTGATGCTTAGCTCTATTGCCTTGCCGTGTGATTGTGTCATATCGACACTAATACTAATGCTCAATGTTGTTGCCTGAAAGCACACCCTGTTGTGTTTATCATAAAGGAATAAACAACATCTAAAGAGGCCCATTGCCTTTAAGCAGTGTATACTTGTCAACTGACAAACTTGTAGCATTTGTATTTTGTAGGTATATCCGAAGGTTGTTTGAACTACTCTGATGCCACTCAGTTTTGCTTCATGCACAGTTTGGTTCAAAAATGATTCACACATTACATCCAAAAGGTATATATTCTTTTCAGGTTGTAAACGTCACCCCCATAGTAATTCATACATTTTCTTTTATACAGTTTGGCTTATTTATTTTTTTACTCATGTGTATCATGTAGTATTATATAGGTTAGAGCAGTATCAGTTTGATTGCTGCCCTCAATTCTTAACACACACTGATAGCTTACTTCTTTCTGGCTGTAACTCTGAAGCCTAAATAAGCATCTTTGGCTACTTAAGTGTGCTTGCATTCATTTTTTATTCTCAGTTCATTAATAATATATGTTCTCAAGATATAAATTTAAATTATTTGGAATACATGTACTTCAATATTCTTGCATTCTTTTAAATGTTCATTAAAGATGCATCAAGTTAGCGTGTAATTATTTTCATCAGAGCTAATCAACCAATAGCTTCACTCGTTGTGCTCTTGGGAACTTGTCATATCTATCCTTCATGCTTGTAACTCATAGTATTTCTTTAAACATTTTAAAGGTTTTTTTGAGCATGCATACTCATGAACTTTCTGCTGGATGTTTATTATCCATCCATACTGCCCAGTTCCAACCGTGTTTGACGCTTTTTTCAGTGGTCTACAGGATCTCTATTGAGCCCATCTTGGATGAGTAGCTAGATACCAGGATGTAGCACCATCATGTATCCCTACCAAAATTGAAGTTTGTTTCTTTGGTAAGACTAGGTAGTTCTCTAGATTATAATCATAATTAGTTGTGAGTTCTCAAGAAATATTTGTTGTACAACCATAAGAATGACGATCCGGACCGACCGAAGGGTATATATGATAATATGACATCAATTCCTGAATTAGTTGTTTCTCGCAAATTGAAATGTTTACAGAACACATTGTGATTGTATACTTAAATGGCTGCTGTCATTCATGACCATGTCCTAAAATTTATCCACAATTTTGCATATGTAGCTTGCTCAGTTCACCTAAGCAAGAAATTTGTTACTTTTTTCTGAACTTTTTTGCAAGGAAGCAAAAAGTTTGTTATTTTTCTCATAGATGAAATATCTTGATTTATGTGATGTAAGTAGACAATGATGTTTGATGTGTATGAGGATCCTGAGGGAGTATGTTTGACAAGTGATGTTTAACAACTAGAATATTATACCTAGGATGCAACGCACGAATAAAATTATACCGGACATGATGACAATAACATTACTTTCACAATGTCAATACAAATGAGAGTAACTTATTTCTGACATTTGTCACGGTTGGATAGAAGAAGTGGTGAATTATGGCATGCGGAGTAGATTTGCGAACTGAGCGACATCTAATAATTCTCATTAAATTTGAGTATATGCCAATTTTTTCTTCCGCCTCACCGCACGGACTACTTTTTCAATGTCACCAGAGACGAGGGTAACCTTATTTGTGACTTCTCCATAGTTGGATATCTCAAGTGGCATGTAATAGCACCTAGAGCAGATTTTGTGAATTGTTTGGCCCGTTGCAACGCACGGGCATATGTACTAGTATAGTCTAACAGGGCGCGGGGGCGTGGTAGGCGTGGACGACTCACCTGAGAGGAGGGAGACGGAGGAACGAGGTCGCCGGTGTCGGAGGCGGACGACGAGCGGAGCCGATTGACGCGCCGGCGACTAGAGAAGAGGCTCGAGCGTCCCTGCTTGCGACCGACGACCGAAACGCGTTGGCCTCTGCTTCTATTTATTTGTGTATAACGGGAAAACTATTTGGAGCAAACGTGGCGTCCAGGACTTGTATGGCGCGACCGACTTCCTGCATGCAAGGAATAAAATTCCACTTGCCTGCTCCCCCGACGTGTGCCTATCCGTGCTCCCGTCTACGTGGCTTGATTTGATTGGAGCAAAATAAGGCCCGGCCCCATCCCCTTAAAATCAGGGGGGGAGATGATTAGATTAGAAAGAAAAAAGAAAAAAAGACAGTCGTAGGATTAAGTGGGAGCACGGATGGGAGCACGGGGAGGGAGCAGGCAAGCCGGATCCCTACCCATATAGTATATACACATGTGCAAAAATTAAATTGACAGGTGCACACAAAAGGAAAGTAAATTATTATTTTGCAAAGTTCACACATGGTAAGACAATGGCATTATCTTTGCAGCGAGGTGCCTTCGAAATCAGATCTCCCATGTCTACGTATATGTTTTGATAAATCCTGATTTAAAAGAATGAAGTATTAGTATGAATTAGTTTCGACTGCTTTGTTTCTTGATCTATCTATCTATGTAAAGTATTTCTACTTTCATGTCCCTCATTGCTTAGTTCTCCTCAGTTTTGCCCACGTTCTTTGCCAGTCCTCACTTTTTCCCTCCACTGTGCGGCCCACCCTCACAAAAGTCCAAACGGGGGGTTTGCCGCTGGGTCAAAGTCTTTGACCGTTACATGTCGTGGTTACTAATGTGTGGGACACCATGTCAGCGGCTGCGTGTTCATAGATGGTGGATGCATATATACTACTTATGTATGATGGTTATGAGTTGAGGAAGAAGTTTTTATTATATTTGCTTAAATATCATGCGGGTTAAGCTAAAGATAATATTTCTGATATTGTGCAAGAATATCTTACCACATCAAGTAGATCTCAATTCGTAACCTGATTACTAGTTAGATCATCGCTCTCTATGTACACATAGTCAAATTACCCTTTTATCTACTTACATTACAAGTGAAGTGAACTTTAATTATTATCGATTGTCATTGGCTATATCTTTTCTATACATGTGAAATTTAACATGCATTATATTTTTATATAACTCCAGTGAAATATTTTGAAAGCTTATAGCGACGCACGGTCATTCTACGCACGAGGGAGGCTTTCCGGCTCTCCCTGGTGGATAGACGTATGATGATGTTCATGTCTTGGTCGTCCGTCCGCCCTGCAGCTGCGGGCGAAGGCGACCGGCCTTGATCTCCACGCCTAGTTACCCACCCAGGCTATCGAGGCGGAGGGGGGTCGATCGGCTATGTCCGTCTGCCCAGGCTAGCCGCCACTGTAGCTAGCAGCGGCGAGGACCGTACGTGTCTTCCTTCTCCCTGGGCCACCTGATCGATCGTGCAATCATTTAGGCCCATCGTAACGGGGGTCATGGTGGTGGTAGGGGTCATGTCATGGTGTAGAAAAAGCGCTAACGGGTGGAGTGGCTGACGCTACAGTCGACGTGCGAGCAGCCTAGTGCGAGTCACTAAGATTTGCGCTTTTACGCTACACCATAGAATATACTAGTTGACCGTGAAAACTATATTTTTTTTAGGATACATATTTATTGTGCAGATACTACTTCTTAAAATTATGAACGCAATTGTTTTTAGAATAATACAAGAATGTTTTGTGAAAGGCAAACACTTTACAAATTTGTAAACATATTAATAAAAAACTGACTTTTTTCCGAAATTCAAGAACAAGTTTTTCAAACAGGAACATTTTTTAAATTCCAAAAAAAAATTGATAATGCAAACATTTTTTGAAACTCCAGAATACAAGTGGAAAACACAAACAAATTGAAACTCCCGAAAAAATGGAAACATGAACATTTTTTAAAAAAATGAACAATTTTGCAAACGGGAACATTTTTTGAAATTCCAAAAAAAATTGTGGAAAGTTTGAACAAAAAATCCAATTTTTTTCAAAAACATTTTTTTAAGAAAAGGTTTTCCTAAAACATTTTCAAACAATTTTGGAAGCGGTAATTTTTCTAAAAAAAAATTAAAAATATTTTCAAACAATTTTGGAAACGGGTACATTATTTGAAACTCCTGGAAATGAAAACATGAAATTGTTTGTAATTTGTGAACAATTTCTGAATACGGGAACATTTTCTGAAATTCTGAACATTTTTAAAAGTTGTGAAAATCAGAATAAAACCATTCCGAACAAACTTTGAAAAAGACGAACATTTATTGAAAATGCAAAACATTTTTTAATTTATGTACAAATATGAAAACACGACCATTTGTTGAAAATTTTAAAAGCGCGGGCATTTTTTATATAGAGAGGCTTCATTTGAAATTTTATCCCACCTCGTTTCGATCCACAAAAATCCACCTGTTTATATACTCCAGAGAGTTGTCGAGTAATCATCAAGCGCAACGAAGGGTAAGGTGCGGGAGTGAAGGAATTAAGGTTGGTTCTAGTTAAATGTAATTGTGGGAATAGAGCCTGACGGAAGAATTAAATGTTGACTCTAAACAGAAATGTGGCAAGTATGGCGGGATTGTTGTCTCGTGGTGTGCTTGCATGTCCCATGGAGTGTACTAGCATATACCCGCGCGGCGGCACGCCGCGCCTCGTCGATATGTTGTGTTTATACATGATATCTTTGTCTTTTCTATATACTATGTTGGTAAGGTTTTGATCACAACAAACAAAGCCATGCTTTGAAGAAACCGAATATGAGACATTTATATTCACCGGGAGTGGTACATATTAGGGAACATGAAGCACCTACTGATACATTTCTAATAAGACTAAACATAGTACATTCACTTCTGGTCTACAACATTTCTGGTGGAGCTCCCTGCAGAATATGTGTTCATGTGATGAAGTGATAAAGGGCCTTTGCAAATTGTGGTTAAGACATTATGTGAATTGTTTAGTGTAATATATAATTCTTTACTACTTCCTCTGATCCATATTAATTATTGCTAAAACAGGTGTATCTAAACGTGTTTTAGTGCTAAATACATCTAGTTACACGTTGTGAGCCTGCTCAACGACCACAACGAAGAATCCTTTTCTTTAATGAATAGTTATTTGAGTTGTTAATAGTTATTCGAGTAGTAGAATGTAGCGTTGAAAGTGTAAATTTCCTATTTGTTACCTTTTTATTTGAGCCAATGTTAACTGGTTGGGTCTGGTGTCATTTTCTACTCCCCTCGTTTGAAAATACTTGTCAGAGAAATGTATTATGCTATATAAATTATTTGTTTAACATAGAAGGTAAATAATTATGCACTCCAAGTCATTATAACTATGTATTTTCCCACAAAAATATATATAACAATGTATTATAAGTGAAACCCCAATATCTGGAATAACCAGTGGAGGAAAAATGCACAGCTGATGCTAGCAAAATGTACTTAACCTTGAAATATATGAACATTGATCCAATCTAAATATGTTGAGACACAGTAAAATTAAGGTAAAACTGAGAATGACGAACATTGATCGCCACATATATGCACCAAGACATGTTTTTTTTTTCTTTTTCAAAGATCCAAATAAAATGGATCAATTGGCCATAATGCAACAGTTTGGTATACACTAAGGTTCCAGATTTCCAAGACTCAACAAAGGGAAGTCACGTATTAACAAATTCATTCAAATAGCTTCCATAGATCCAATCTAAATGATGTATAAAGAAGCCCACAGTGAACACCACCCTAAACAATATGTACCTTCTAATTTCATGAAGACCCTATCTTCTTTTATCAACAATTGCAATAGGAGCATCAGACAATTTATTGGCAATTGCTAGTGCTCTAACAACAACACCGACATAAGGGGAAACAACCACAAGATCCTTCGAAATTGTTCTGATAGCAACATAATCCAGATCATGAGCTGGGAAGTGGAAAATCCAATTAAGTAAATCTCATAATCTACTACTTGGTTACACCAATACATCACGAACGTCGGCATGCATCAATCATGATGAAAGCCCCATCAGCATTTCGTCGATGGGAGAGCAAGTGGGCTGCACCAAGAAGACATCGCAGCCCCTAACAGTCTCTTGGAGTTGCATGTAAATTTCACTGTAAGCAAAGCGCTTGATAAGGATCTTGTCAAGGTCTAGGCCCAGATAAGAGAAGCAAAATACAAAAGATAGTACATTTTTAGAAGTACATACACCAGGAAGGTCGTACTCCCTCCGTTCCGAATTACTTGTCGCACGTATGGATGTATCTAGATGTATTTTAGTTCTAGATACATCCATTTCAGCGACGAGTAATTTGGAACGGAGGGAGTATTATTTTATCAAATTCAAATAGCTCATCACCTGAACGATTAATCTTTCTTCTGTCCGTGACGAACAGAAATACTGAAATCACTTGGCGCGCTCAAGCTCTCGTTCTAAAACTTGAGATGTGCATATGCACTAAAATGGCAGTAAATTCTACACGCGCCACGCACCTGCCTGCATCTGACTTCAGAAGTTCAGACCTAAATACTAAAGTAATCTCTCCAGTTGTCCACAATAAACTACAGTTTCTAGGCAAAAGCACCATCCGCTTATAATAATACACGGACAACCCGATCAAGAAAATCCAGAAAATAAAATATCAATATCTCATAGATACTTGACTATGGTGTGTATACATTCTTCTTTTTAGAACCGGTGTGTATATTCTTCAGTGCATGCATAGCAACTACGGCAGGCGCAAATCCCTTCTCCCTTTTCATATAAAGCCCACAAATCAACAGCAATTAAAAAATTATAATTGTGAATCTGGGTTACTATTGTCCAACCAAACACTAAGAATCAACCGTATGCTGCAAATCGGATAAAAAGGTATGTTTTTCCTTCCGGGAAGGAACAGGAGAGGAACCTGCGTGAACAGCCGTTGATGCTACCGGAGAAGATCTTGAGCCTGGAGTCCCTCGCCTCCTACGCAGAGCAGCAAGTTTGGCTCGGCGTGGGCACAACGGCGTGACCACTACAGGCGACGCCGTACCGCGCGAGGCGATGAAGCCGCAAGGCAGCTGGAGCAAGGCGCGCCAAGGGGCTGAGAGAGAGAGAGAGAGAGAGAGAGAGAGAGAGAGAGAGAGGAGCGCGCTGGTGACTGGACCTGCAGAGAGATTGCTGGCAACGCAGCACCTGTACCCCTGTGACGTGCCACTGGCGCCTAGGCGTCATAGCCGCTTAAGCGGCCCCCGAACTCCCACACACAGCGCAGCCCCCGCACCCCTGGCTCTGAACTGCCCCGCAGATCGGCATGGTCTTCCCTGACGGTGATGCAGCGGGAAGCATATCCTTGTCGCGACGACTTTACTCGGTAGAGCGGCCCCGTCGGTGCGGCACCAGGCGGTTCACTCCTAGGGCAGCGGCAGCTTCCCCAGACCGCCTTCGACTGCAACAACGGTGTCTACAATTGCCTCCCGGTAGCCCGACCGGCCGCCACGGTCGACGACAGCGAGAACACCAACAACGGCGATGCTGCCACGGCCTTGGTCCTTCATCCTTTGTCATGCATGCACGCAACCTTCAGTCCTGTGTTGGCCCAGTCCCGACGCCTAGTACTTTCCGGCGACGGCGATACGACCGACGACGAACGAGATGACAGACGAAGCTCGCTGACGAACTCGACGAAGTTACTTTACGCCGAGAAAGACAGTCCACCGTAGTGCAAAGCTAGCCTTGCTAGCTAATCCAGATCGATTCTTTCCTGACTCGTGTACTAGTATGTACTAGTAGTTTTGGCCGGGACACCAACACGCACGTACACAATCGCACGTACTTAGATCGATTTGGATGGCCGCAGGAACCTGTCGTTCCTGTACTTTCTTTTATTGCTTCAACTCGGTGGTTTACAACCTGGGGTACATAGGTATATATATTAGCAAATCTGGCTAATACTACTCCTACTCGGTGAATTATTAGAAAGCTACACGGACTCGTACAGGCACATATACTAAACCGGACACTAAACCGGATACGGCCAGTACACGTCGTGGTTATTCCTAACAATCACCCCCCTAAACACGACGTCGTCATGTCACAGCTCCGACGCCGATCTCTTCTCGCATCCTCAAGAACTTCTCTCGATCCAAAGCCTTGGTCTGGATGTCCGCCAGCTGATCGTCGGTGTGATTGTAGTTGACCTCCATCTTCCCTTCTTCCACGCAGTCCTTTATGTAGTGATACATTGTATCAATGTGCTTGCTCCTTTCACGCTGCACTGGATCCTCACGTAGAAAAAACATAGACTCACTGTCAACGTTGAGCACCACCGGTTTCGGATCTCGATCCATGAGATCACCGTGTAGCCTCCCTAGCCACACACCTTGACACTCTGCTTCACTTGAAGTCGATGTCACCACTTTATGCTTTCGTGATAGCCAGCTTGCTATGCTTCCTCCAAGAAAATATGTCACGTCCGAGGTACTCTTGCGGTCGTCAACAATCCTTTCCTTGTCACTACCACTATAGCCGAGTAGTTTCACCATCTCCTTCTTGCTTGGTTCAAGACGAGGTTCCATTGAAGTGACAATGTGATTGCAATTTTTCATGCCAGGGCTTTCAAGTACCTTCCTTGCATATGCCTCCTGGCATAGTGTGACCCCCTCCGGCTTTTGATGTACCTCTGTCCCGAGGTTGCAACTCAAAAGGCCTAGATCATCCATCTTGAAAAGCTCCTTCATCTGTAGCTTGAACTTTGCAATCACCTCTTCATCTGCTCCAGTTATCAATAGGTCGTCGACGTAGATGCCAACTAGTAGACGATCCCTTGCTTCACCTCTCTTGTACATCGCATGCTCTAGTGGGGCTTTCTCAAATCCAAGAGAAATCATCGTATGATCAAGTTTGATGCTCCATGCCCGAGAGCCTTGCTGTAGCCCGTACAAGACTTTGTGTAGCTTCAGTACCATGTGTTCCTCTCCCTCTTTGATGAATCCCGGTGGCTGATTCACATACACATCTCCTTCTAACTCGCCATTCAAAAACATGGAGTTTACATCCATGTGATGTACTTTCCATGACTCCTGAGCCGCGAGAGCGATAAGTAATCTCACCGACTCCATCTTTGCAATGGGAATGAACACTTCTTTGAAATCCACACCTTTCTCTTGCACATACTCTTTGGCCACAAACCTCGCTTTGTGCTCCATGCACCCTTCAACGTCTTTCTTGACCTTGAATTCCCACTTGAGCTCTATAGCATTTTCATTGTTGGGAAGATCCACATGCTCCCATGAATTATTGTCATGGATCGACCCCAACTCTTCTTTTATAGCATGACGCCAACACTCCTCCGTATTTGCGTCGTCGAATTCCGCCGGTTCCTTGGCTTTTGCTAGACACCGTCGCACACTCCTTTCCACTTGGTTTTGAAGTACTTCCTCCGAATAATGGAGTTCACGTACGAGTGTCAGTGGACATTGCACCCTGGGCGTACATGATGCATGATTTGAAGAAACTTCTTCCTCCACTCTACGTGCAGCACCTCCTTTGCTGCTAGATGAGCCACCACACGTGGCTTGTGATCTTCCTAGCTTGGCACAAAGGCCTTGACTTGCTTCTGTATGAGTGGGACTGCTGCTACCTTGCGCGCCTCTGCATGGCCTTCCCATCGCAGCTGAAGCTTGGATATGTAGTGCAGCACATGAGTCGCACCCGACATTGGTTTCCGGGCCACTTGCGCAGGTTCCCATGGCCAGTACTTTCGGCCTGCTAAGCAATGCACCAGACCGAGCGTTGGCATTGCTTTCGCCTTCGAGCTCGGTTCCTTCTTCTGCTGCGTTGCCTGCTTCTTCTTCTGTGTCTGTCTTTGGTGCACACATGTCTATCTCAACGGCACCAACATACTGTGATTCGTGGACTTCAGGCACCACGTACGCTGTTTTATCTTGTGGACGCGTCGCACAAAGACTACTCCTCCATGGCCGAGCACACGCGGCAATAGCTGCGTCCGCTCCAGCGAAGTTAGCACTTATGCCCGTAACATCGACGTAATCTTCGGAACCACCCCCCATGTCCGTAGCGTCGACATGAGGTTCCGAACCATGATCTTGACAGTGAACTTTTTCTTCCGCAAGTTCGACAATTTCTTTAGTCAACGCTTGAGAGTCTGGATCCACCTTGTCCACGAGTTCGCACATCAACATCATGTCACCTTCATCACCTTGCTGGGCCATGAGCGCCTTCTGCTTCGGTGCTTCCTCGCAGTCAGCCTTGAAGTGACCAAGGAGGCCACAGTTATAACACCTTACTTTCCTGATGTCAAACTTCCTCCTCGGTGGTGCAGGTGCAGCCTCATCATCTGAGTCGTCGTCCGAGTCGGCGAAGTTCTTTCTCGTCGAACGCTGCTTCCCCTTCTTCTTGCTACTGCTTATGGATCCGCCTCGCTTTTCCAGGGCGATCCACTGCGCCTTTGTGAGCATCACAAGCTCATCGTTCTTCCTGTCCCCAAGACTGTACCGCATACGCTCATCGTGAGCCTTGTACCGTCCGACAAGATCGTCGATGGAGAGGGTCGCAAGATCGACGCACTGCTCGATCGCCGTGACAATTTGCAGGTACCGGGGAGGGGCCGCGCGCAAGAACCGCCGGACAACCGAGGCCTCCGTGAGGTTCTCTCCAAGCGCGCGAATCCGATTGACGAGAGTAGCCACCCGTGAAGCGAACGCATCCACGGACTCATCATCGCCCATGACCAAAGTCTCGTAGTTCCTTAGGAGAGTTTGGAGATTGGCTTGCTTGACACGGGTGTGTCCCTCGAACATGAGTTTCAACGTATCCCACACCTCCTTCGTCGTTGCTTTGGCGATCAGGTGTTGGAGGACATCCATCGGCATCACCGAGTAAATCGCTAACGCCGCCTGCCGATCCTTCCGGTGCTCGGCTCCCTCCTTCTTGAACGCGTCGCCTCCGGGATCCACCGCGTCCCATAGCTCGTTGGCGCGGAGACCACACTCCATGAGGGCCTTCCAGACCCCGAAGTTCTCGCGATCAAACCGTGGATACGACGAACTCGCCGGAGCAGCAATTACTTTAGCTGCACCGGAGTACTCCACCAGCTGCTTGGTCTTGTCCTTCTCGTCGTCCGACATGATCTCCCGTTACTAGAAGATCAACCTTGCTCTGATACCAATTGTTGGCCCAGTCCCGACGCCGAGTACTTTCCGGCGACGGCAATACGACCGACGACGAACGAGATGACAGACGAAGCTCGCTGACGAACTCAACGAAGTTACTTTACGCCGAGAAAGACAGTCCACCGTAGTGCAAAGCTAGCCTTGCTAGCTAATCCAGATCGATTCTTTCCTGACTCGTGTACTAGTATGTACTAGTAGTTTTGGCCGGGACACCAACACGCACGTACACAATCGCACGTACTTAGATCGATTTGGATGGCCGCAGGAACCTGTCGTTCCTGTACTTTCTTTTATTGCTTCAACTCGGTGGTTTACAACCTGGGGTACATAGGTATATATATTAGCAAACCTGGCTAATACTACTCCTACTCGGTGAATTATTAGAAAGCTACATGAACTCGTACAGGCACATATACTAAACCGGACACTAAACCGGATACGGCCAGTACACGTCGTGGTTATTCCTAACATCCTGGCCTCCACAGCCGTGCTCCGTCTTTGATGGCCTCCGTGCCGAGATGAGATTAGGCCAGGAGGGAGTGGAGGGGCGGCTTTGGGACAGAGGCGGGGAGGACTGCTGCATCCGTGTCCAAGAGACACACACACCGGAGAGACTTTATAGGAGCAAACAGCGGGTGATGACACCAGATTAGACGGGTTCCTTCGGGAAACCAAACAAAATATCTAATCAAACACCGAGAAGGTTAGAAACCGCTAGAAAAATAAGCCGATGCACATGCATATACGTGGTCACATCTTACATGATGCATGGCATGGGCCATGGGGTCACATTAAATAATCTCCACCGCTGCATGCTGCATGCTGCATGCCACACCTGCCTAAAAAGCCACCGCCCGACCAAAGCGGCACCGATGAGTTATACGGTGAAAACGACAGCGTGAAGACCATGCAAGAAATCCGGGCAACACAGCACCGCACCGCTTCGGCCGATCACCGTTGGCCAGTCATATCACCGATTCCGCTGCATGACTCTGCCCATATCTCCTTGTCGTTTTGCTTCTGGAGGCAAGTGCGAATCTCTTGGTCAGTTTCAATTGGTCGATCGTCTACCACGCGGCATCGCTCAATTAGCCTGCATGCATGCAACACCTGAAGTGACCTCTTACAATGCAAACACGTATATATAGTCTCTGTGGCACATGCTGACCTATTCCATGCTAGAACGGTGCGGACAAAGGAAGGCAAAAATTTAAAATCTGCCCGGTAGAGCTAGAATGGCCAATGGCACACGGTAAGAAAGCAATGACGTTCAAACAGCAGAAAGCGACGGCACATACGCAAACAGGGACACAAACGAATTGGGATGACCCATATAAGGAAAACAACCACATCAGCTTGGCCCACACACACTCAAAAAACGCTAAAGCAACCAAAGCGACGGCACATCAGTTCAAAAAATTTCAATCAAATAAGTGAATCCACCAAGCAATTCTACCCCGCCCCGTACGAAAATAATACCACGTGCCAAACCCAAAACTCACCATGAGTCACTTTCATACAAATGGCTGAATCTCATGGCAAAAACCTTCCCTGGAATAGAGGCTTGGGTATGATATAGCTGAATCTAACTAACAAAAGATATAGGATACCTGGTTGGAGTGGTACAGTATACAGCTGGTGAGTGATGGCTGAATCTTAATGCACACTAACAAAACAACCCCTGAGATGTGTGCAACACGAGAGATGTTGTTGCCTTCTTTCTATGGGATCAATCGGGACTCGCTAGCAAACTACTCAAAAACGAAAAAAAGAAGCAAACGGCCCGCCGTCAGCTTTGATTTTTGGGCGGCTTGTTAACCTTTTCAATGTGCAAGGGAATGTTTTTATTTCTCGATGTTTTTGCCGCTATCAAGTTTTACTTTTTTGAAAAAAAAACTACTTGGTTAATCTACATGCAACTTTCGATCAAGCATTGTTGCTGCAAACGACACACGCAGCAGTTTTAGGCCCGCTACTGTTGCTCAAAGCATAACACAGCATTGGAAGACCAATATTGTGCTACGTCCGGAAGCACGCCAATATAACACCAGTCGCCGCTATTATTTTTCTATTGGGAAGTTGGACAGCTATGCTGCAAAATCGATTACATAAACGCTGCCAGGACAACAAGTCACACGGACAAAGTAGCAAAGACGACCACATGGACACAACAAGGATGACCGCCATTGCTGCAAGCCGGACACGTGTCGTATCGAGGTCAATCATTGTTGCTACAAGTTGGATGTGCGGAGGTGTAAAGCTAGCTAAGTGTAGATGTTAGGATTATAAGGAGAACTATTTGATCCTTAGCACCGGTGTTAAGGGTTGTTGCGTGATTAATGGTTGACTGATATGTCTTTTAGAGCTTGATGTGCGTCTCCCTGCTGTGAATTTGGATGCTATCATGTCACACTGGTGGACACGTTAATTTATACTCCCGTTGCAACGCACGGGCATATGTGCTAGTAAGGCTCAAAGAGGCGACCCCGCGTCCAACAGGGGCTATTTTTCTAGCCAACATGACGCAACCCTGATCACAAACCGATAACTTGCCTAGTTGAGGAGTACTCGTTGCAAAGATCACTCCAACACCCCTGACTGCGACAAGTGGCGCACATGCAGCACAACACTTGTCGCAACCTGGGAGTTTTCCCTTTTATCATAGATCTGTTTATTCAAAATGTTTTATCTCTCAAACCGTGCGTCCAAATCTCAAACTGCTTTCACCGTTGGATTCCTCGCATCAAGATCTTCAAAACTAGATCCCATGTTGATAGGTTTTGACGAACTTTTTTTCACGAAAAAAACCGGACGAAGAAACCGAACCGGGAGCACGGGTTTTTCCTTTCCGAAAAAGGCACGCCCGTGCCTCTCATGAAATTACAACCGTTCCTCTCGCGGAAGCAAAACCGTGACTCTCGCGGAAGGAAAAAAGAAAGAGAAAACACGTTTTTTTTCGTTTCCGAGGAAGCACGGCTGTGACTCTCGTGAAAGCACAACCGTGACTCTCGCGAAAGGAAAAAAACAGAAAACGTATTTTTTTCCATTTCTGAGAGGCACGGCCATGACTCTCGCGAAAGTATAACCGTGCCTCTCACGGAAGCAAAACCGTGACTCTCGTGAAAAAAAAACCAGAAAACGCGTTTTTTTTTGTTTCCGAGAGGCACAGCCGTGACACTCGCTAAAGCACAACCATGCCTCCCGTGGAAGCAAAACCGTGACTCTCGCGAAAGAAAAAAAACAAAAATAGCATTTTTTTTCGTTTCCAAGAGGCACGGCCATGACTCTCGCGAAAGCACACCTGTGTCTCTCGTGGAAACAAAACCATGACTCTCGCAAAAGGAAAAAAACAGAAAACACGTTCTTTTTTCTGTTTCCAAGAAGCACGGCCATGACTCTCGCGAAAGCAAAACCGTGCCTCTCGGAAAGGAAAAAGAAAAAGAAAATGCGTTTTTTTGCGCAATTTTTTTTTATCGAAAAGCTAAGGAAGACCGGTGAAAAACCAAAACGTCGAAAACCCCCCAAAAAACCGTTTAAAAAGCCGAAAACGCGTGCGAAAATATAATTGAAAAACAAAATCCGGAGGGAGCGCTCAGAGCGCGACAAGTGATGAATGGCTGAGAGCGCGTGAAGTGACGCTGATCGTTGCGAGGCTCCCGAAGGAGCGCTCGTTAACTAGTTGCTCTCTAGATTTAATGGTAGTTCTACTTTTACAAGGGGATAGGTCCATTTTAAAGTTTTGACATATGTACGGCCCTGGATTTTGCTGGCCCGGACCTAAGCCCAGTAGCCTCCACCTAATTAATCGCATAAGACTTTTCTGTTTGATTTTTTTTTCTGTAGGTGTATCATCATTTCATGATCGGCAATGCACTCGCGAGTCGCGAGCTGCACAGGTCGCGTATCGGGTTCCGGATCTGAAACGAGGATGCTATCATCCAGATAACGGAATACATTTTTCTCAAAACATATATAATAAAAAAGATAACAGAGTACGACTACAATTCTACTTAGCTATAGCCACGCGATGCGCCGGCGGGCTATATATACAAGGAGCTCGGTTCGATCGACAAAAGCGGGCAGGCTGAAACGAGAGAGAGAGAGAGAGAGAGAGGCGGCGGAATCCAAACGTCCAACCAGGCATGATGGAGAAATATGTGGACCTTGAGAAAGGCGACGCCGCCGTGGAGCCGGAGGAGCCGTGGCCTGCCAGCGACGACTACATCCCTAGTCCTGTACGTTCATAATCGTTGCTCTAACTACTGAATTGACAATCGAAAGAACATACTATATAAATATTTCTCTTTCGTGCGTGCAGTGCGTCTTCGGGGTACTGTTTGGAGCTGTGGCGCTCGTGGGCGTCGTCATCACCCTCTTGTGCTACGGCCCGTGGCCGGCGCTGGGCGTGGCCGCCGTGTTGGCGGCAATGGATTACATCGTTGTGTTGGGCGCCCGCGAGGGGTTCAAGAATGCAGCAGCTATGAAGGCACAGGCCGCACGGCGTAAGTACGTCGCTCCGGCGCCGTGCTGCATCTATGCTGCCATGGCAAGAGAGAGGAGGGATCGTCTGTGCTCAGCTGTTGGCACCTCTACTACCGAGGCCAACCAGCAACCCAAAACCACCGCGGGCCAAGCCCAGAGGGCCAGCAACCGTACTCGCAAGCTCAAGCCATACGTCGCCGGCTATGCTGACAGGGAGAACTGATGGGGTGAGTAGTATAAGCATCACCGATGCTGAAGAAGAGGGCATTGAAGATCGGTCGTGCATTTGGCGGCGGCTACCTACTTGACTAGCAGTCCCTCCGTCCGGAAATTCTTGTCATCAAAATGGATAAAAGGAGATGTATCTAGACATATGTTAGTTCTAGATACATCCCTTTTTATTCATTTTGATAACAAGTATTTTCGGACGGAGGAAGTACTTCCCATCTAGGCTCATTCTTCTTCCTCTTGCTTTTTTCCTCTTTAGCACACTTGTGCTTGTAATTTGCTACCCTGGACCCCTATGTCCAGGTTGATATTGCTGGTCTGAATTTGTACGTGTAACTGGATGTCGCGTATTTTGTATATGTGTGCTTGTGGCTACTCATCGCTTTGTATTAGATTTTCGTACCAACAGTGCAAAATAAGTTCCACACAAAGTTGACATGTGAGCAACGGCTGATGGAGTAGACAGGTGAAATTTGCCGACGGTGCCTATATGCTGACGGCTGTTCGGATACCGACGGCCTGCTTTGGATACGCCGATGTACGAGTTGTCGATGGGGCTATGCCGATGGCTGCCATCCGCATAGGCCTATCCCGACGGTGTTTGGACCGTCGGCATAGCCTGTCATTCCGGTAGCGCGACAAGTGGCAAAGTGTCGTCATGTCATTTTTTTTCTTTTTTTTTGTTTGCGAAAATTGGGTCCATTTGATGAATATGTAAAAAAAAGTGCTACGTGACGGACTCTTCCGACTTGACCGAAACCCCTAAGTTGTACATGATGTACTTGTGAACTTTCATAAAATACACCCAAATTGTTCAGGCAGCTGGGCATGGTCATCCTAGTACTCCACACAATTTTTGGATGATTCCGTACACCAAACACACGGCGCCTCACGTCCGGTTAGTATTTTAGGGATTTTTCATGCGGAAAACCGTAGAAAATGCATGAAATCTAGAAAATATATGAAACATGGCATGGACGCTTGCCATAACGATAGTATTGTGTGGAAAAAAAATTGGGTCCATTTGATGAATATGTAAAAGAAAAGTGCTATGGGGCGGACACTTCCAACTTAACCGAAACCCCTATGTTGTACATGATGTACTTGTGGACTTTAATAAAATATACCCAAATTTTTCAAGTAGCTGGGCATGGTCATCCTAGTACTTCACGCAAAATTTGAACGAATTCAGACACCAAACACACGTTGTGTCACGTCTGATCAGTATTTTAGGATTTTCCACTAGGAAAAACCTAAAAAATGCATTAAATGTCAAAAGTCAATGAAACTATGTTTGCCGTGATGATAGAAATAATAATTTTAAAGAAATACATCGGTCGTCAATGCTCTCATTTTGAAGAATATGAACTGTTTGTATGAACCTTCCTAGTTCGGAATGGGTGAATATTCATGGTGGCAGTCCATATCCTAAACAAAGAGTACATTGAAGACCGATGCTTATGACAGGCACAAGGTTTTTCTTCATTCTTGTGCTCCCTTTGTGTTAGAGTTTACGGATTTTAGAAACTTGAAAATCAAAGCAGTTAGAAGGGTTTAGAATATGGTTTATGAATTTGACAAATTTTGTGGATGTTAAAATAGTTTGTGGATCGTACAAAAAGTTCACGGATTTATAAACAGATAAATTTGAAGGAGGTTCATGAATTTGAAAAAGATTACATATTTGAAAAAAGTTCACGAGTCTGAAAGAAGTTCACAAATTTTGAAATGTGTGTGAATTTGAAAAAGATCACAAAATTTGAAAATAAGTTCACGAATTCCACAAAAGTTTAAAATTTTGAAAAGTACGGGACATTTGGAAAAGATCATGAAAATTTAAAAAGTTCTTAGATTTTGAAAAAAAACATGGATTTGAAAAAGTTCATCGATTTTGAAAAAATATCACTTATTTGAAAATTTTCATGGACTTGGAAAAAATCACGGGTTTTAGAAAAAGTTTGTCAAAATTGAGACAAGTTTGTGGATTTGAAAATCGTTCATGTATTTGAAAAAAATCACGAATTTGAGAAAAAGTTCACAAGTTTAAGAAATTAGACACGGACTTGAAACACAGTTCACGAATTTATGAAAAATTTAGGATTTTAGAAAAATTTCATGAATTTTAGAAAGGAAAAGAAAATGAAAATGACAAAAAAAGGAGATTGAGAGAAAAAAAAGCAGTAGGAAAATTGGCTAGACAAAACCGGAAAAAAACAAAACAAGGCGTTGCGTTTTTGTTTACGTCACGTCTGAGGGCATTAGATGGGTTGTGGCTGAGAAACATTTGTAAGATGCATGGGTACATAGGTTGTTCACGAGTTTTTTGCATAAGAAGCAAAAGTTGCAGTCTGCATAGCAGCATCAGCTTTCTAGTTGGTTAGTCGCACTCTATGAATACAACGAGGTAATGGGTTCGAATCTATCTATCCGCATCTATTTTTGAATATTAAAAATATATTAATTGGCCGACCCTGTGGGTGCATGTTAGCCCAGAATTGAGCTCCTCGTACGTACGGCCTATACGGCTGGCAATGGAACATGCGTACGAAAATGGATACGATGAGTGAAAGACTATATTACCCTTTATATGTTGGCACCCACGAAAACCCACTCGAAATGTTCCTAATCAGGTACATAGAACAGTTCATAGAAAGGAACATGTAGGAACACCACCTGCTCGTCATATAGCTATAATCAACTAAGAAAGGTACAGGATACTAGTGAAAATCAGAACTTGCAGGTAAGACAAACAGATTACATAACTTGCATGCCCGCAATCTGTTCGTTTTAAAACCTAAGAGCACTTAGTAGGTTCGCAAACATTCTCATTTGCCATGAGTACATGAGGTTAACATCTTTTTCTTCCTTTTCTTCTTCTCCTGAACCAACAAAGAATGCATATTAGTAATTACTTCCACACAGGAGACAGAAAGTATTAAAAACTCATATATGAGAAGTTTTTACCGTGGTCACTGCCGCCATCTCCTTCCTTTTACTGTTCTTATTATTCTTCACAACAGCTTCATCAGTATTTAATTCCATATAGCACCATACCACACAATGAATGACCAAACAATATAAATTCAACAAAAAAAGATGATATTTCAGATCTTACGTTGTAGGCTTGTCCAGGATATTCACATCAGTGCTAACAGTATTTCCAGAACTCGGTGTTGTACTAGATGGCCCAGAAAGGATAGTCTACTCTTCCGCACAGAGCAACATACTTGAAGCTTTGCAACGGCTCTATCATTCTCTAGGTTGTTGGGTTATCCTCTCTCTCTCTCTCTCTCTCTCTCTCTCTCTCTCTCTCTCTCTCTCTCTCACATTTTCTACTATTTGAACGAACATTGTTTTACACCATACATAGTTTTTATGTATGCGATGAATGCTATAAAAAATAACTAAATTATGTCATAATGTATGTATTTCATATTTTTAAAATATATAGAAAACGGATTTTTTTTCAAAGCTACATGATAGACATGACAAAACAACATTGCTACCGGGCCGGCCCCTACGGGGTCCCTGTAGGCTAGCTTGGCTTCGGTCTTGCTATAGGCGTGATATATAGACTTGCCCAGGAAACGAGGCTGTAAGGGCTTATTAGGATATATTGTTTTGTTGTAATCTGTGAGTTTTTAGAAGAAAAAATGGAAAAGAATAGAAAAAGGAAACTGAAGAAACCTGGAGGAACAATGAAGAAAAAAAAGGAAGCACGTCATGAACTTTCTAAAAGGTTCCCAGAACCAGCAATATAGTCACCCGTGCGCTAGCTGGAATGGGCATGCCAGTTTACTCATTTGCTTCCAATCCTTGTGTGTTTCACTGAAAATTGGAGGAAACGGGCATCATATAGTTTCACCTTAACTCGCGGTGCAAACGAGAAGAAGAAAATAATAAATAGGCCGGCCCCTGGTCAAATGGGGGGGGGGGGGGGGGGGTGTGTGCAAATACAATAGGGAAGGATGCAAATGCTATTTTTCGCCCATTGCGAGTTGTAATAGGTCTCCCCTACAGTGCGGCACTGCTTGGTCGAGCCAATATTGTTGATCTGCGCGAGTTTTTCCTGTAGTTTTTAATCTGTTTTTCACTATATTGCATTTGTTTTTCTCGCTTTTTCCTTTTCCTTGGGTTTTCAGTTTTTCCTCGGTTTTCACTTATTTATTTGTTTTTCCGCATTTTTACGACTATTTTCTATTCTTTAGGACTTGGTGTATATTTTTTATACACGAGGAACAATTTTATACACGTTCATATTTTTCAAATATATGACTAATTTATTTTCTAATATATGTTTTCTTGTCTGCGTTTTTCATACACATTGTACATTTTGTTATATATAGAAACATTTTTCAGATACATTTACCGATTGTTTAATACATGAATAACAATTTTTTTCAAATAGATGTCTTGAACATTTTTGGAATACATGTTAATTTTTTTTGATGGTACGATATTTTTTTTTCATAACTATAAAGTCATTTTTACATTGTATAAACATTTTGTTATAAATGTCTCAACATATTTTTGGAACACCTGAATATTCTTTAAATGTAACGTATTTTTAATGGGAATATTAAATTCTTTAGAATTACATAAATTTAGATTTTATAATAATATTAGAAAATTTCACGTACAATTTTTCAAACATGTGAACATTTTCAAAATATATTAATTTAGTATTAAAAAATAAAATGCAAAAAAAGGTACATGACATCTGCGTGATGAAATCTCATGGCTACTGGCCCAGTCCACTATTGCCTTGGCTTAGAAGGACGAACAAAAGATCAATTGATAAATTTATTTGTATGTGTAGGAATCAATATGGGTGTTCAGGTCTATTGGTTATTGAACGGAAGTTGATCTGGGCCATGGCTGCACATTGTCGAACTGAAGGGTCGTAGCTCAAGGATCATCGATTTGTTGAGTACTAGGAGGTGTTAGGAGCTCAAGAGAAATGCACTGGAAAAGTTTTGGAAGTATCAAAAGTGGTTCACAGACGAATAAAGTGTTTCAGAGAAAGCTAGAAAAGTTATATAAACCAGAGAATGTCCCGGAGGACTATAAAAGGCATCGGAAGGTTCGTTTTGCCAAAGTGAATATGTTTGGGAAAAATGATAATATTTTTGAAAAAAGAGAACATTTTCAAAATGCTACATCTTTCAAGATTCAAAACAGTTTTCTGAAAACCATGTACAAATTTATGAAAATATGAACATTTTTTGAAATTCTTTAACATTTATTTAAAAAATGTGAATAGTTTTTAAAATTGCAAATAATTTTAGCATATGTGAATATTTTTTGAAAATACATTTATTTTTAAAAAAACTAAACTTTTTTGAAATAGTAAACAAGTTGTAAAATGCAAGCATTTCTTGAAAACAGGAATATTATTGTAATACTAGAATTTTTCAAAAATAACAAACATTTTTTGAAAGTTGTGAATTTTTGAAGGGAAAAAGAGAAACAAAAAAATGGAAAAGAATAGGAAAAAAAACCCTGAGAAACCATGAAGGAAAAAATGAAGCCGGTCATGAACCTTTTAAAAGGTTCGCAGAACTGGTCAGGAACTATCTGGATGATTCCCAGAATCAGTACTATAGTCACTTCCAGTCCTTGTGCGTTTCACGTACATTTTGATGCAACAAGCATCATATAAACTAGGTGATTTCCCCGCGTGTTGCTGTGGGATTTTAAAGATTAATTTTTGTTCGATTTTGTATGAATGAAATGCTCTCAACCAAAAGTAATAATTTTTGAATATAATTGTGCGTGAACAATGAGTATGCACGTATGTTGTATCATTGGAGAATTAAATTGGGGTATGCATGTGCTACATATGATGACATGGTGGGTTGTATGTTGTGAGAATTGGAGTCAATGGGGATCGACTATTTAGGTATTATAGATTCACCTTAAATGAGAGACAGCAAATAATAAATACCAAGTTGCACAAACAGTAGGAAACAGCACAAATGCTATTTCGTGCCCATTGCGAGGCATACTAGGGCTCGCCTACAGGGGGGACGCTACTAGGCCGACCCAATATTGTAGATGCGTGCGAGTTTTTTCCTGTAGTTTTTATCTGTTTTTTTTTTCACTATTTTGCATTAGCCTTCTTCTGTTTTTTACTTTTTTTTCTTGTCCTCTTTCTTTTTTCTTGTTTTTTCATTTTTTTTCTTTCCTCAATTTTCACCTATTTTTGCTTATGTTCCCCATTTTTTCCATCAATTTTCTAATTTTCCTTACATAGTGTATATTTGTTAATGCACCAGAAACAATTTTTATACATGTTCATATTTCTCAGGTACATGTTTAATGTTTTCCCTAATATAGGTTTTGAATTCTGCTTTTTCATAGACATTTTAGATTTTTTCTTTATATAGAAAACATTTTCATATACATTTTAAAAAAAATACATGATTAATTTTGTTTAGATATATGTTTTGAACAATATTTTGGAATACGTGTTAAAAAAAATTAAGTTCATGTTAAAACATTATTTGAGTGATATGACACATTTTTTCAAAACTATGTGAACATTTTGACATTGTACAACTTTTTATTATGAATGTCGTAAACATAGTTTTGGAACACTTGAATATTTTTTTTAAAAGAAACCTTTTCTTAATGGTATAGAACATTGTTTAGAATGACACAATTTTTTTTAAGATTGTATAACAATTTTAAAAGATGCTAGGTACAAGTTTTTGAAACACGTGAACATTTTTTGAAATTTCACATATTTGTTGTAATGGTACAAACATTTTCTACTATTTGAACGAACAATGTTTTACACCATGCATAGTTTTGAAATATGCGATGAACACTATAAAAATAACTAAAATATGTTTTCATAATATATGCACAGTTTTGAAATATGCGATGAATAATGTTTAACAATGCTTCCTCCGTCTCCCTCCAGTCGCCGCCGCCCCTCGCACGCGCCATTTCTCTGACGAACAGCGCCCGGCCTCCCACTGCCGCTCGGCGCCCACAAGGTGTTCGACAAAACACTTGCAAGGCGACGGCTACAAAAGATGTGGAGAGAGCTTTGAAATTTTGCAAGCCCAATTTGCCACTATGAGAGGACAGGGTAGATTTTGGGATCAAAAGATGCTCTGATATATCATGCACGCTTGTGTGATCATGCACAACATGAGCATCAAGAATAAGTGTGGCTAAGATTTAGACTACTTAGTATAAACTCTTGGGACATCCCGTGCGAGTGCAGCGGAGGGCTGCCAGGGTGGCCCGTTTCGTTGCCTCATATCATGCCATACGACGTGCCGAAACGCATGATGATCTTGAGAAGGATCTCATCGAGGAGTGGTGGGAATGGAATGGCCGACAAAAAGCATCATGAGTTGTATGTTTGATGTTGTATTGTTGAACTATTTGTTCCATTGCAAGATAAGCTATTTGTTTGAGTTGTAATAATAAAATTGAACTATTTATTGTTGATTTATTTTATTTGTGTTTGATCTTCTTGATTGTGTTTGAAGTGCATATGTTGTTTGTGCGAGAGTGCGCGCGTAGTTTTTTGCAACGGCTGCTGGAACGGCTCGTGCGCGGTAAAATTTTCAGCAGCCGCTGGAGCAAGCGCACCTCGCCGCGCAAAAATTGGCGATCAACGAGCAGCGCGTTGCGCTTCTGTTGGAGATGCTCTAACACAGTAGTGCGTACCCCCACGTCTTTTCTTCCGTTATCGGGACGACCCAGGTCGCTTCCCTTTTCTCTTGTTCTGTCGGTTTTGGGAAGATCCTAGAACCTTCCTAGAACTGGTTTTTTTGGTTTTTATGTTTTCTATACTGGTCTTTTAGTTTTTCCTGTTCTTTTCATTTTTTGCTTTTCTTTTTTCTTTTTATTTTTCTTTTTTCTATTTTCTTCTTCTTCACTTTTTTGACTATTTTTGGCTTTTTTTTTTCAAATTCGTTAACAACTTTTTTGTTCATCTAATTCAAGAAATGTTCAACCATGAAAAAAATGTTAAACAATCCAAAAAATGTTCATCCAATTCAATTTTTCGTTCATCAGATTTAAAAAATGTTCATAAAAATTCGAAACTTGTTCATCAAACTAAAAAAAAATGTTTGTCGGTTTCTTTTTTTCATTGAATTTTCTTTTCATCAGATTCAAAAAATGTTCATCGCATTCAAAATTTGTTCATTGGATTAAAAATTTGTTCATCATTTTTTCAATATAATGTTCATCGAATGCAAATTTTGTTCACAATTTGCTCTAACACAAATTTTGTTCTTCAAATTAAAAAAAGTTCATCAAATGCCAAATTTGTTATCGATGTTCAAAATATGTTCATCAAATTCAAAAAAAAGTTCATTCCTTTGGAATCATGAACATTTTTTACAAAAACGTGAAGAAATTTTCAAATTCACAAACATTTTTTTGAGCCATGAACATTACCTTAAATTGAAGACAATTTTTTGTAATTCATAAAGACTTTTTGAAAATTCATGAACATTTTGCGAATGCATGAACTTTTTTGAAATCATGAGCATTTCTTTAAATTCTTGAACATTTTTTAAATTTGTGAACATTTTTTGTAATCATGAACATTTTTTTTGCAAATTAGTGAACATTTTCGTGAATGCATGAACTTTTTTTGAAATTGTGAACATCTTTAAAAATTCTTGGACATTTTTTCAATTTGTGAACATTTTTTAACAAATTCATGAATTATTTTTGAATTCCCGAGCATATTTTTGAAATAATGATTTTTTTCGAAATCATGATTACCTTTTTTTCTTCAAAATAAGCAACTTTTACTGAAATTTAAAAGCTGTTTGATATCCTGAACTATTGAAAAAAAGAATAAAACGTGAAGGTAAAGACGAAGAAAAAAGGCGGCGTCCGCGCGGGGGGGGGGGGGGGGGGGGGGGTGTACGCCTGGTGCGTTCTCAGCACGTGGCACACCATATAGGAGCTCTCCGCTGTAAGGGAGAAAATAGGATTTTTACCTCCAATGCACCCACATGATTCAGAAGGGAAAATGGAGTGTGGAGACGAGCCGGCACACACACGGTAAACTAGTCACCGGCTCCATCGACGACCGGTAACAATTTTTTTCTAAAAAGGAGGACGACCACCGGCCTCTGCATCTGATTCATTTTATTAATTTTGACACAAGATCTTACAGAGTCATATAACAATAAGTCTAAAGCCACCAATTAAGCAACATCTATCGCTATCCCTATCCAGTTGATGTAGGGGCGTTGAAAGTCTGGGCCTAATACTAAACAGACCTCGCAGCCAAACCTAACATCTAAGACTTGAAGTCCTAACCAAGACGCCTATCTGGTGTGGGCACCCACCAGTCCGACGTGCTTCTCAACCAGGACGCCTGCCGGGTATGAGGCCGCCGCAGCCACCTGCCACCAATCCATCTTCAGAGCTGTACTGCTGCATCAACCTTGCCTGGTCGAGCTGCCGCCGACGCTACCACGACGCCAGGCAGCGTCACCCTCCTGCGCGAGTCCATCTCCGCACATCAAGCGCCGGGTCTCCACTGCGCCACGCCGCCGAGGTCCGTCGTCATCAATGGACCAGATGAATCACCGCTCCTCCTTTTGTCCCCTCCAACCAGCACTTGCTCCAAAACGATGCCCCCATGAGGGAGAACGATACCGAAGGCACCGTCATCATCCGATCCGGTAGACCCAGATCTAGGGTTTCCCCCGGAACTTCCCGATCAGGTTGATGTGACCTGCAACGACGATGCCTCCAGAAGGGAACGACGTCTGAGACGCCGCCATCGTCCGCCAAGACCGCTGTCAGGCGCGGTTTTCACCGGAAGCCACGTCTTCCCGACCTCGCGGCTGGCTGGAACCGAGCGAAACCTCGCCACGAAGACGTATGTCGTCGTCGGTACTCCGGCGGAGATCCGACATCTCCTCACCAGTCCCTCCACACGTCGCCGGTCGGCGGAAGGCCTCCCCGCGACGGATCCAAACGGGACGTTGGATCCGCTGACCGCCATCACCATCACGACCAGGACAGCCCACCCCGCCAGATGGGGCGCTGCCACCGCCGCCATCCATGTAGGGCCGCCACTCCGCCGGCGATGGTGCTCCGGCCCCCGCCGCACAGCCCGGATTCGCCGTCCCAGCCGCTGCCGTTGGAACTCACGAAAGGAGCCGCCCCCGCCGCCTCAGATGGGATCCGCCGCATCCACCCGCCCGGAGACCTTCGGCACCGGGCCCGCCGCCACCGCGGCCCACGCCGGCGGCAGCGGCGGCAGGAGGAGGCGGCAAGAGGGAGCTGGCGGCGCTAGGGTTTCGGGGCCCTGGCGCCGCCCGGGGGGAGGCGACGCGAGGGGGAGGAGAGTTACGCTACTGCGTAGCCCTTGAATATGCAGGGGCAATGGGCGATCATGCATGACGATGGGAATGTGTGGTCCGGCCGCGCCGGCCGGAGCGGCAACTATTTTTCTGCGGCAAAGTCCACACGTTGGTTTGGCTCGGAAGCAGCGCCACCGCACCGGCGACAACTCCGCCCGAGGCGCGCACGCGGCTCAACCGGCCGGTTAGCCAATGGATCCCGTCCACGAGAGCTTACTTAAACCTCACCTTGATCACCAAGTAGGCACGCAGCTGCATCGACGATCGATCTATCTATCCTGCCTCTGTCTACTACTATCTGCATCCGTGCATACGCGGATCCAACAGCCTGAGGCAGACAAAACCCATCTCCGGCTGTCGCCGCGCCAGCCGGCCGCGCCACTGTCGACTTGTCGCGCTGTCCCGTTGTCTGTAATTTCCGCGATTACTCATCCAAGTAACCACAAACAACAACTGGCAGCGCTGCTAGTCTACTCACATCGGTAGCATCATATCAGGTTGTGACACACTAGAGGAGCTTATTAGGGTTAGTTCTCTTGGACCCACTAGAAAAAATAGTAAAAAAAAGTTACCCCTCCCATTCAAACAAGGTCCAAAGTAGTCAAATGATTGAGAAAGAATATTTTATTGTCAATCTAACCCTACCATCCAAACAGCTTTTTGGTTAGAGTTAGTTTAGGGTTAGAATCTAACTCTAACCTCTAACTGAGTTAGAGTATCCAAACAGGGCCAGCTAGTTTTTTGGGGTGGGTTAAATCCAACTAACCCAAACTAACCCATCATGTTTGGATACTTTTGGGTTATTTGAGCCACAACTAACTAAAACTAACTCTAACATAGGGATCCAAACAGGGCCTTCAGTTGCAGTGCTCATCCGGCTCTCTGAAGAAGCAAGTTTCTCATGCCATCTGTTTGATCGCTCCATTCTTTTATTGTTCCATTTCGTGCATCGCGGACTAGCGTGTACCGTAAATTCAACCGCGTGCAATGTATGCGTGCAGCGCTGCGCTGATGTGGTGATGTGTAGGCACGCAGCTGTAACGTTTGCTTGCAGATGATTGCGCTAGCTAGCTGAATTGTTTAAGACTAAGCCAGGTTGTTGCGATAAGCTAGACTAATCCATGCATTATTTCCCTCTGCTCTTTGGGCGTCACGTAGTACAAAGCTATAGCTTCTTTCGGCCAGGTATATACATTACTTTTGTTAAATTACATACGTCTTTCAGAAAGCTAGAAATGTACTATGACTCCATATAAAGTTTTAGTTTATCGTTCAAATCATTTTTCCTTGTGGAAAGGCCAAAGGCAATAACTTTTAGATCATCCTTGTAGAATCTAGAAAGTACACACATGTCCTTGGGGAACGTTGTCTTCCGTTTGCACCTGCTAATATCGTGTTGTGAGCGAAGCTCGATACCGCCTCTCGACCTCGGAAACATCCTGAGAGCCAAGCAAGCATTGTTAGTGCAGCAGCCCGGAAGCACCGGTCCGAGCTAGACGATTTTGATGAAGTGGACTAAGATCGTCGCCTTCGACAAAAAGGTTTGGATGATCCACCAAAGATCCGGCCAAATAGAACCGGGGAGACCTAACCTCACAAGCTTCCAAGGATGTCGAAGTTGGCCGAACGTCGTCAGTGGGGGAAGGGGTCAGAGGACCAAAACACGAAGCGTCGCCATCCATTCCGCCGGAAAACAAGACCACCATCATAACACGAAGGTACAACCAAATCCATCACTCCAGAAAAAAAACAACGACCAGACGACCCATTCTCCTCCTCTACGTCAGCGCTCACAAGGTGGACAGGGGTCAAGAAACCTTATTCTTGATATGTGCAATGTCACCATCGCCACCACAACACTGTCGTCAGAGACCGAAATTCTAACCCTAAGAGACCTATTTCCTACGACCGGGTGTAGTTACTCTCATTTTTGTTTCATACATTCTAGGTAGGATTTATAATGTCGGAGTGTACGTATGCGTAGTAGGTAGTATATAAAGACTGTCACATTTTAGGTAGTATGTACCTTATTTTGAGCATACTACTTTTTTTAGCATACTACATTTTACATACAAATATTTATGTATTTCACAAATATGATAAAAACAATTGGTCCACTTATTTTTTCTTCATATAATTTAATTTGGAGTATCTTAAATATAGTATATAAACACGTGATGGAGTTTAATCAAAACACACACACACACACACACACAGACAGATATATATATGTATGTGTATATATATATATATATATATATATATATATATATATATATATATATATATATATATATATATATATATATATATATATATCGTGCTTGCAACCAGAGTGTTCAACTTGCTTGGCCAAGGCTTCCAAGTTCCAAATGTACTTGACCAAATTGGCTGAGTTGTAAATGTATATTGAAAATAGTAATTCCCCAGAACTAGAACTTCTATACGGAAACAGAAAGTCCTAGTTTATTAATTCTTTGCTGGCTAAGTAAGCCAAATAATGATGCCGAAAAAGTTCTGCCTTGCACGACTTGAATTTGATAAAACATGATGAACCAACTTTTAGAGGATTAAATGGGTTTAAATGATGTTTATTCCATTTTCTACCTCTCCGGTGGATCCAAAATATTACTTAACGATGAACATCCCCGAATTAGAAACATTAAAATTACAAATTAGAATGAAACAAGACATACTAATTACAGCTGTGTTGTTATGTGCAATTCGATACAACTTGAAGTAGTGCAAATCATGATTTTGTCAGGCTCATTGCAACGGCTGTTTACACGAATATCACAACTTTAGCTTAAAATGATTAACTAAAAGCTTGATGATGAATCAGTTGATGTTCATTATTGTTATTTGTAGCTGGTGCGTTGCATTTGTATTTAGTCACTTGTTGCACGCACATGCTCCATAAACAAGCCTCCAATTGCACCACTAGCAAATAAATAAATCTCCAATTGTACGGGAGCTGAAGGAAATACTATTATTCCCCCCTCTGGCTGATCCACTTGGCTAGCTAGCTCAAGAGCCGCGCATGGAGAAGCCAAGCATGGGCAACCACCTTGCACGTTCTAAGATGCCAAGCTTTATATAGTTACCGCGTCTATTAAGTGCTCACGATAGCTTAATTAACAGCACAGTTAAGTACTAGCTGACCTGTATTATATATTTAGCTGCACATGTCAGCCTCAGTGTTGCTTGTTTTTTTGTTGAAACAATTAATTACAAGTACTGTTAGCTAGTAGCTGTTTAGATTTAAGTAATGATGTCCTTAGCCAGTTCTTTAGTTTTTCTTAGACTTTATATAATTTAAGATGTCGTCTTTGGTAGGGGATACGTGGCCTCATGTGATCCATATGGTTGCCCCCATTTTTCTCTTGGGGAGTTGACTTTGTTTAAAGAGCAAGGGTGTTTCCTTGAAGTGAACAGATATCGAGTTGCTCACATGATCTGTACGTGTCCCATTGGTAGTTCAACTGTTAATGACACCTCCGATAGGTCAAGGTTGGCATCAGTTGTCCGATATTCTTGATTGAAGTATGGTGCACATTCAAGTATTTCATACACACTCAAAGCAATTTGTTTTCATAGACAAATGACTTGTTGATTTTAATTTGCATCGTTTATCTTCACAAAAATACTATGAAGTGAATCCTTGCATTAAAATTTTAAATACTAGGATCAATGGCACTTTTATACCAACACCCGATAAAAGTAATCGGAGATAGGGCTTGAGGTCACACTTAAAAAACATTATTTGTATACCCCCAAAATTGTGATTTTTTGTACATACACATATAGATGTGTAGTGTGTGTGTAAGAATTTCCATCAATATTTTTTTTGCGAATACGCAAATCTTGTGTATCAATATATTTACTATATGTGGAAAAATACGTAACCAACATGGGCTTCCTTTTACTGTTTTGGGGGCATATGTTGCCTATAAACTATCTTACTATTTGTTGAAATTTACATATATATAGAGAAAATCTATTATTCTTTGTAGATTTTTAATGGATTTTTGGAAATTGTAAATGACATTTCTTATCTTTAAAATTCCAAGAACGTCGTACCTCAACATCAAGTTTCTGCAAAACCATTTCTTGGAAATAGTTGAATTGATAGTAGAATTAAAATCCAACTAATCATTCTGACTGGAGCAAAACCTAATCCCCCAAACATAATATTAAGTTCAGTGTATGCCCAAAACTCTCCTAGTTGCCCTAAATATTCCCAAACATGGCCCAATTGGAGGTATATTAGGACTATTTACCAGTAGGAAGATAGTTATTTGTGTGCAATTGTTTAGTGAACAAGCAAGATTAGAAATTAAATTATACATGTATCCAGTTAGAGTGCAATTCCCACATGGTGAGCTTTGTTTTGTTTGACAATTTGTTTCTTTTCCACGAAAGCAAATATGTACATCTCCCCACAACAGTTAGTGGTCCAAAGCAAAGTAGCGTGGAGAACTAAAATAAAACCATATTCGTTGGGCTCCCTCATAGGGCTCAGTCTACTTGTCCTACTTATTCTGTGGCAATTCAAATCTAGCTGTTGGATGCACTAGATTACAGCTGCTCTGGCCGTCGATTACAAATGTAAAACTATATACAAATCCCAAAACGCAACCTAACCCAGCTGTAGCGCACTTTTGCAGAAGAACTGTCTACCAATTAGAGATGATACATTTATGTTAAATACATATCTAACTATAAAGCTAGCTAAATTAAATAGTCTTATTCAAGGGCAATGCAACGCTAGACCCAGCATGTTGGGTGTAAGTTGCCGCATGTCTTAGTTTTATATGATCAACGGCTGTGGTGGTGCTGCAGGGATCAAGCTGGCAGCACGTTAGATTGTGGTTGCTTTGCCTCCTCTTGTATGAAAGTATTATTGCGCAGGCTGCCTAAATTATTTATATGCGTAAGAGGTAGAGTAGGCCACTATGAGAACAGCTGCTGCTTATATGGTGCGCTTCTACTTTGCAAGTGGAACAACTGCTTAATTTAGACATTATACACCTCACAACTTGCTGGGACATGGGCAGCTTGGTGTCTGGTGAGTGCTGGCGGATAATGTAAGCCTCGGGCTGACGCATGTGCCCTTCTTAAAATATACATTTGTCATGATTAGCGAAAAATACATACTACCATTTATCATGATTAGCGAAAAAAAATCATACTTTCAGAACATCATGTATTATCCATTGCAAAAAAAAAGTACTATTACACATAGCTGTCGAGTTTCGTGCAAAAATGTGCATTTTTGTGATTTAACAGCAGAAGGAAAAACTTAAGATCACACAAAAATTGCCACTCGCAAAAAAGAGAGGAAAATAATACAGACATTTGCCATATTTCCGTGAGATGTTTTTCCTTGACCTACCTAGTTCAGTTGGATGAGCTCACATCTGACCCAGCCACTAGGTTGGTGCTATTTGCATCTCCCAAACTGAAACCATTCAGGTTCTGATGTACAGTAGTGCCTCTGAAGATGTCTAAAAAAAGCTCTGAAGATGCTGCTGCATTTAATTCTCCCCAACTAACCCCAAAGTCAATGATGGCACTGTAATTAGTTAGTTAGGATCTAATCAGAGGTTGGCACAAATGGTGACATGATTGCATAAACTACTTCCTCCCAGGATGAGAAGTAGACAGCCTCCATGATTCCCTGCGGAGAACTCAACTACTAGATCCTCTGCGTACGCTGATACACCTTCAAGATAAATTAGTTCTGTCATAGCTCTAATTTGGCCAGACCATCACGAAGGTTTGCAGGCCTTGTCTTGCCTCTCGCGTTGCCCTGCTGGTGGAGCTCATACTTTCTCGGCCGAGATTCCTGGGTGGGTTGAACTACAATACATCAGAATTCAGAAGTGCAGCAACAGCACTAGTGCTAATCCTCTATCTCCGGCCCTAACACGCGGAATGGGCCATCACAATCCACGGGCAGTTTGCCCATAGATTGCCCGAAAAGTTACATGCATAAACACATCCGCCAGTGGGTGGCAGTGCTGGCACGACGCCAGCACCAGTTATGATGGCCGCATTAGCATCCCCACTCAGCATGTGATCATGCCCTTAATTAATCCCGTCTCCACGTGCTAATCAAGAGGAGGGCGTGAGATCCAACCGGTGCAATGAACCTGCTCCTACGTGCGTTGAGTTGGGAACGCAACCGTCGCTTGATTAATTGGGCGTCGACGCGGGATATCTTCAACCGGTTTGGATGGCGATCATGTAATAGGATAGGCATTTAGTTTTACCTATCTGTTTTCATGCTAGCCGGTTGTGGCTGTTCTAGTTGGTGCTTTGCAGTTGACGCTCTATGTGAGCTAGTCCCTGCTTTTGTTACATTACTGTAAGACCTTGTTGAGACCTTGCTTTATTTTTAATAATAGAGGTCGTATGCATCGTTCTGATGCAGAGGCCGGGGAATCCCCTTTCCGAAAAAAAAAATTGGGCGTCGACGCAGCCTGCAAAGACAATCCAACAGATTAATTAAGCTCGTCGTTTCAATAGTACTCCTTGTCAGCAGCGATCGACTTCTTTTATCAGTTTCTCTGCATCGGTTCGGTTGTACAACCGGTTTTCGGCCCAGCCGTAGATTTTCTCCGTAGGCTAAAGTGAATCTGTAGAAAGCTACTTTCACATTTTCCCCCTAGCATGGTTCCAGGTCAATTCCTTGCTATTTTACGCCACGGATGGCGGATTTTCTTGCTAAGAGCATCCATAGACGGGCGTCTCAAATAACCCTCAAACGTCCGTGCGGGCGTCAGTCAGTAACCGGTTAAAAAAATACGACCTAGACGGGTGTCTCAAACGGGTCTCAAACGTCCGGGCTAACCGGCACCCCTAGTATCCAGCCAAAATCTGAGACAGATACGAGGGTGGCCCGGGTGCGACCATTCGCCACGTCGGACCGGACAGTCCGACTCCACCACAAATTTCATCAATCCGCCAAAGGCTCTTTCCACTATTTTGATCTTGTCAGAAAACTTTAGCACAAAATGAACTCCCCAGAAATTTATTTCACGATCTGACCCTTTTGATAACACCACGCTTGCGGCGTTTCTACTCTATCTAAAAACGCTGAACCAGCCTACGTTGCTTCTCTTTTAGATAAGTGGCAAAATGGGAACAGGCTACTGGAAATGCCACACACACTGGCGTTTCATATAGGGCTGCAAGGCCACATACTATACTATGGCGTTTATGGCAACGCCACAAACGTTGGCGTTTCTGCCCTACCACGTAGCTTCTCGACAAGGGTAGCAACGTAGGATGGTTTAGCGTTTCCAAATAGGGCAGCAATGCCACGGCTTGTGGCGTTTCTGAAAAGGGTCATGTCGTGAAATAATTTTATAGGGAGTTCATTTTGTGCTAAAGTTTACTGATAAGGCCAGAACCGTGAAAAACTCCTCCACCAAACCCACCGCCCTCCTCCAGCCTCCCTTAAAAAATTCCCGCGTCTGAGCCCTCGCTGCCGGGCACCCTTGCTCCCCCATCCGCCGCCCTAGATGTCATCCAGTCCATGCCCCACCGCTGCCATGGAGGTTGTCTCCGCGTCGTCCGTCGGTGTTACGTCCTGCAAGGCAGATAACGTCACCCGAAGAGACCGACGAAGGAGACAGCGGGAGAGGGAAGCAACGTAAGTGGATGTGGACCTCGAGCGAAGCTCCCCCCCCCCCCCCCCCCCCCCCCGCCAAACCTCGTCCATCCAGCCACCGACAAGGGGCGCCGCCTCCGACCCGGTTGGGATAGAGGAGACAGCCAGATGGGGGCACATTATGGAGAGTTCCCGGCAAAGCAAATAGCTCTGGGGGATGTCATGGACTCGCGCCGCTCGTTCGGTCGCGAACAGGCCCGGGCACCGGCGGCGCCATGGCTGACCATGTTTTGTTCGAACAAATGACACAACAGGACTCAATACGTTTATTTTTCTCCTCTTCCGATAAACCTTTCATATGTGATGCCAATGTTTTGTATAGCCCTTTAGTTCATTTGAACCCATGATAATTGTAGGAATTTATCGTGTCGGACATGATCAATGATAACCATGAACCGACCCAAACGGAGTATGAGTTGGTGGGATCCAACTTGTCCTACGTTTGAAGTTGGTTGCACATCAAACCCCAATCCTAAGAAGAAAAAGAAGGGAAAGGCGCCCACGGCTAGATGTCCGGCGTTCACTACTTTCGGGGATATCTTGTTGGTTAAACCTTGCTTGGTGACAACCTTGGACCCCATATGTTGGCAGACAAGAGCCTCTTGGATGAGCATGCAAAGAAGCGGGTAGTGGGGATGAAGAAGGAGATCAACGAACGTAGAGATTACGAGGTAGCGAGGGCGGCTATGGCAGCAGCGAACATGAGGCAAGGATGCATGCGGAGCATGCGGCAAGGATGCAGGTGGAGCAGGACGCAAGGATGCCCGTGGAGCAGGCGGCATGGATGGCGTCTCGTGAGTGTTCCGTCATGCTCGGACATTGATTTCATTTAGGCATGTCCGGATTGTTGAACTATGATTTCTTTTGCTTTGTCGTATTTGTTTTGAACTGTTGAATTATAATGAATTTGTGTCGTATGATTGACATGCATTGATTGCATGGATGTGAGGATCCACATTTGAGATGTCCGGTTGTGCGGCAGACCAAATGAGGGATTGTCCGACGCTGTCCACAGACACGCCCGTGGGCGTATAGGCGGCCGGATTTTCCAAGTCCGGCTGGAGATGCTCTAAGGCCTCATTTGGTAGCCCGAAATCCCCGCTTATTCCTTGCCCCAAGAAACCATGGGCCGGAGCAGCCCAGAAAAATCCAAAGTGCCATTTGGACACCCATGTGGGGGAGGGAACCCAACCCTTTCCTCGACCTTTCACCTCGATAGGTCGGGTAGGAAAAACCTCATTTGCTCGCTCTCACAACAAAGAGGCGACGATGCGTGGGGCGCCTCTCAAGCTTCTCTATCTGGCGATCGGGAACAGTGGCTCCACTTCCCTTCGGCGTCGGCCCCTATGCTCTACAACTGCATGCTCCTCTGCCCTCCTTTGTGTTCGTGTTCCTCCTCCTTCTACCAAGGTAAGGCCCCCTCCTCCTCCTCCTCCCTTCTGGCTCGTGTCCAAACAGAAGGAAATATGCCCTAGAGGCAATAATAAAGTTGTTATTTTATATTTCCTTATATCAAGATAAATGTTTATTATTCATGCTATAATTGTATTAACCGGAAACTTGATACATGTGTGAATACATAGACAAAACATTGTGTCCCTAGTAAGCCTCTACTAGACTAGCTCGTTAATCAAAGATGGTTAAGTTTCCTAACCATAGACATGAGTTGTCATTTGATGAACGGGATCAAATCATTAGGAGAATGATGTGATGGACAAGACCCATCCATTAGCTTAGCATATTAATCATTCAATTTTATTGCTATTGCTTTCTTCATGTCAAATACATATTCCTTCGACTATGAGATTATGCAACTCTCGGATACCGGAGGCCTTGTGTGCTATCAAACGTCACAACATAACTGGGTGATTATAAAGATGCTCTACAGGTATCTCCGAAGGTGTTTGTTGGGTTAGCATAGATCGAGATTAGGATTTTTCACTCCGAGTATCGGAGAGGTATCTTTGGGCCCTCTCGGTAATGCACATCATAAGAAGCCTTGCAAGCAATGTGACTAATGAGTTAGTTGCGGGATGATGCATTATGGAACGAGTAAAGAGACTTGTCGGTAACAAGATTGAACTAGGTATGAAGATATCGACGATCGAATCTCGGGCAAGTAACATACAGATGACAAAGGGAATAACGTATGTTGTCATTATGGTACGACCGATAAAGATCTTCGTAGAATATGTAGGAACCAATATGAGCATCCAGGTTCCGCTATTGATTATTGACTGGAGAGGTGTCTCGGTCATGTCTACATAGTTCTCGAACCCGTAGGGTCTGCACGCTTAATGTTCGATGCCGATTTTGTATTATATGAGTTATGTGATTTGGTGAACAAATGTTGTTCGGAGTCCTGGATGAGATCACGGACATGACTAGGAGTCTCGAAATGGTCGAGAGGTAAAGATTCATATATTGTACGATGATATTCGGACACCGGAAGTGTTCTGGGGGTACCGGGTACATATCGGGTCACCGGAAGGGGTTCCGGGCATCCCCCAAGCAACTAGATGGGTCTAATGGGCCAAGAAGGGGACATACCAGCCCCTAGGGGGTTGGTGCGCCCCATGTAGGCCAAAATAAGGGGGAAGGAAAGAGGGGAAGAGAGAAAGGAAGGGGAGCAATTCGGCCTCCCCCTTCCTTCTCTCCTCTCTCCTCCTTTCTTCCCCCTCCGGATGAATATGGAAGGGGGGAGGCCGAATTGGGAGGCACCCAAGTAGGATTCCTCCTACTTGGGGCGCCCCCTTGGCTGCCTTTCCTCCCCTCCAACCTATATATATGAGGGAGGCACCGCTAGAACACACACCAACCATTGTTAGCCGTGTGCGGTGCCCCCTCCACAGTTTACGCCTCCGGTCATATTCACGTAGTGCTTAGGCGATGCCCTGCGCCGATCACTTCACCATCACCGTCACCATGCCGTCGTGCCAACAGAACTCTCCCTCGACACTTTGCTGGATCAAGAGTTCGAGGGACGTCATCGAGCTGAACGTGTGCAGAACTTGGAGGTGTCGTTCATTCAGTGCTTGATCGGTCGGAACGAGAAGAAGTTTGACTACATCATCCGCGTTGTCAAACGCTTCCACTTTCGGTCTACGAGGGTACGTGGACACATTCTTCCCCTCTCGTTGTTATGCATCTCCTAGATAGATCTTGCGTGAGCGTAGGAATTTTTTTGAAATTGCATGCTACGTTTCCCAACAGTGGTATCAGAGCCATGTATATGCGTAGATGATATACACGAGTAGAACACAAAGAATTGTGAGCGGTGATAGTCATACTGCTTACCACCAACGTATTATTTTGATTTGGCGGTATTTTTGGATGAAGCGGCTGATACGTCTTCAACGTATCTATAATTTTTGATTGTTCCATGCTATTATATTACCCCTTTTGGATGATTATGGGCTTTATTTTACACATTTATATCATTTTTGGAACTAACCTACTAACCGGAGGCCCAGCCCATATTGCTGTTTTATTGCCTGTTTCAGTATTTCGAAGAAACGGAATATCAAACGGAGTCCAAACGGAATGAAACCTTCGGCAAAGTTATTTTTTGGAAGAATATGATCCGGGAGACTTGGAGTCCACGTCAGAAGATCCTCGAGAAGGCCACGAGATAGGAGGGCGCGCCCCCCTTACAGGGTGGCGTCCCCCTGTCTCGTGGGCCCCTCGAGCACCTCCTGACCGACTTCTTTCTCCAATATATACCTACGTACCCTAAAACCATCGAAAATCAAGATAGATCGGGAGTTCCGCCGCCGCAAGCCTCTGTAGCCACCAAAAACCTCTCGGGAGCCCGTTCCGGCACCCTGCCGGAGGGGGAATCCATCACCGGTGGCCATCTTCATCATCCCGGCGCTCTCCATGACGAGGAGGGAGTAGTTCACCCTCGGGCTGAGGGTATGTACTAGTAGCTATGTGTTTGATCTCTCTCTCGTGTTCTCTCTCGTGTTCCCTCTATGGCACGATCTTGATGTATCCCGAGCTTTGCTATTGTAGTTGGATCTTATGATGTTTCTCCCCCTCTACTCTCTTGTGATGAATTGAGTTTCCCCTTTGAAGTTATCTTATCAGATTGAGTCTTTTATGAGAACACTTGATGTATGTCTTGCCGTGTTTATCTGTGGTGACAATGGGATATCATGTGCCACTTGATGTATGTTTTGGTGACCAACTTGCGGGTTCCGCCCATGAACCTATGCATAGGGGTTGGCACACGTTCTTGACTCTCCGGTAGAAACTTTGGAGCACTCTTTGAAGTACTTTGTGTTGGTTGAATAGATGAATCTGAGATTGTGTGATGCATATCGTATAATCATGCCCACGGATACTTGAGGTGACAATGGAGTATCTAGGTGACATTAGGGTTTTGGTTGATTTGTGTCTTAAGGTGTTATTCTAGTACGAACTCTTTTATAGATCGATCCGAAAGAATAACTTTGAGGTGGTTTCGTACCCTACCATAATATCTACGTTTGTTCTCCGCTATTAGTGGCTTTGGAGTGACTCTTTGTTGCATGTTGAGGGATTGTTATATGATCTATCTATGTTATTATTGTTGAGAGAACTTGCACTAGTGAAAGTATGAACCCTATGCCTTGTTTCCTATCATTGCAATACCGTTTACTCTCACTTTTATCATTAGTTACCTTGCCGTTTTTATTATTTCAGATTACAAAAACCCATATCTACTATCCATATTGCACTTGTATCACCATCTCTTCGCCGAACTAGTGCACCTATACAATTTACCGTTGTATTGGGTGTGTTGGGGACACAAGAGACTTTTTGTTATTTGGTTGCAGGGTTGCTTGAGAGAGACCATCTTCATCCTACGCCTCCTACGGATTGATAAACCTTAGGTCATCCACTTGAGGGAAATTTGCTACTGTCCTACAAACCTGTGCACTTGCAGGCCCAACAACGTCTACAAGAAGAAGGTTGTGTAGTAGACATCAAGCTATTTTCTGGTGCCGTTGCCGGGGAGGTGAGTGCTTGAATGTATAACTTTATATCTTGCAATCGAATCTTTTTGTTTCTTGTTTTATCACTAGTTTAGTTTATAAAAGAAAAACTAAAAGAAATGTAGTTGAGTTTGTCTCGTACGCTTCGTCTTTTTAATATCTTTCGTGAGTTTGATGGAAAGAAAAATTGTGCTCAAGTGCTAGAAGAAGAAATTTATAGAATGTTTAATGCTAAATCTTTGAATGATGAGCATGATTGCAATGTTGTTAGTATGAATTCCTTGAATATCCATGATGCTAATGATATGCAAAGCCACAAGCTTGGGGATGCTATGTTTGATGAAGATGATATTTTTTGTCCCCCAAGTTTTGATGAGCAAATTTATTATGATGATAGCATGCCTCATATTTATGATGATTATATTGATGAAAGTGGGTTTGGAAGAGTGTCAACTTTAGGAAGTAGTGATCCCACTATTTTGGAGGATGTTGAAACTTATTGTGATGAACATGAAAGTGGATTTGGAAGAGTGTCAACTTTATTTAGTGATGATTCCACTATTTCGGAAGAGGTTCCAATTGATTATGAGAACAAAGTTGCTATCTATGATGATTATTGTGATGACTTGTATGCTATTAGGAATAATGATAACCATGAAACTTGTTATCATGATTTTAGTTTTCAATTTGATTATGCCTCACATGATAATTATTTTGTTGAGTTTTCTCCCACTACTATTCATGAGAAGAAATTTGCTTATGTGGAGAGTAGTAAATTTTCTATGCTTGTAGATCATGAAAAGAATGCTTTAGGTGCTGGTTATATTGTTGAATTCATTCATTATGCTACTGAAAATTATTATGAGGGAGGAATATATGCTTGTAGGAATTGCAATAATGTCAAGTTTCCTCTCTATGTGTTGAAAATCTTGAAGCTATGTGTTTTACCTTCCTATGCTAGTTGATTATTGTCCCCACAAGTTGTTTGCTCACAAAATCCCTATGCATAGGAAGTGAGTTAGACTTAAATGTGCTAGTCATATGCTTCATGATGCTCCTGTTATGTTTCACTTCTTATCTTTTATGTGAGCATCATTGTCATCATCATGCCTTGCTAGAAAGACATTAAAGAAAAGCGCTTGTTGGGAGACAACCCAATATTTATCCTTACTGTTTTTGTGTGTTTACATGATTATTCTACTGTAATAATCATGTTTTATAGCTTTTGTTTCAATAAAGTGCTAAGTAAGACCTTTTAGGATAGCCTACGGTGATAGTTGTGTTGATCCTGCTGAAAATCAGAAACTTTTGCACCCAGTAAATTAGTTTTGTTAATTCACAGAAACGTGCTTATGATATGATTCTTTTTGCTATGGATTGGTACACAAATTTCTTAGGACTTCTTAATTTGGTAGGATTTTTGGAGTTCCAGAAGTATACGTTTGATGCAGATTACTACAGACTGTTCTGTTTTTGACAGATTCTGTTTTCTATGTGTTGTTTGCTTATTTTGATGAATCTATGGCTAGTATTAAGTGGTATGAACCATAGAGAAGTTTGAATACAGTAGATATTACACCAGTATGAATTTAGAATGAGTTCATTATAGTACCTAAGTGGTGGTTTTATTTTCTTATACTAACGGAGCTTACGAGTTTTCTGTTGAGTTTTGTGTTGTGGAGTTTTCAAGTTTTGGGTAAAGATTCGATGGACTATGGGATAAAGAGTGGCAAGAGCCTAAGCTTGTGGATGCCCAAGGCACCCCAAGGTAATATTCAAGGACAACCAAGAGCCTAAGCTTGGGGATGCCCCGGATGGCATCCCCTCTTTCGTCTTCGTTCATCGGTAACTTTACTTGGAGCTATATTTTTATTCACCACATGATATGTGTTTTGCTTGGAGCATCATTTTATTTTGTTAGTATTTTCTTGCTGTTATTTAGAATAATGTTTTGCATTTTTAGTTTCAATAAAAAGGTCAAGGATAGCCTTTGCCATGCTTATTTTGCTAGTATACATGTTGCTGTTTGAAAACAGAAAGTTTACCGCTGTTTCAAAAATTCCTAGAAAATTCAGAGCATGATATAATGTTGAAATTTTTTGCATAATGAGATCTGGTAAATTTAATGCAGTGGGAATTTTATTTCATAATTTTTGGAGTTAGGGAAGTATTGATACCCTTGCATTCTTTACAGACTGTACTGTTTTGACAGATTGCTGTTATGTTTGCATTGTTTGCATATGTTTGCTTGTTTAATGATTCTGTTTGAGGATAGGAGTATTAAATATGCAGAGGCATTTAATATGCAATGTTGAATAATAATGTTAGTGATTTTTTACAGTAGAAAAATATAAGGTTTTGCATTGTTTTATACTAACCTATCTCACGAGTTCTTGTTGAGTTTGTTGTGGATGAAGCTTTTGATAAATAGAGAAACCATGATATGAGAGGAATTAAGGAGACACAAAAGTTCAAGCTTGGGGATTCCCAAGGCATCCCAAGACAATATTTCAAGAAGTCTCAAGCATCTAAGCTTCGGGATGCCCCGGTAGGCATCCCACCTTTCTTCTTCAACAACTATCGGTTAGTATCGGTTGAACCTAAGTTTTTGCTTTTTCACATGAGTTGCGCTATCCTTGCAATGTCATTTTATTTTGTTTTGCTTGCTGTGTGAATACAATACCAAGATCTGAAATTCCTTAATGTTAGAGAGTCTTTACATAGTTGCACAATTATTCGAATACTCATTGATCTTCACTTATATCTTTTCGGAGTAGCTTGTCATTTGCTCTAGTGCATCACTTATATCTTTTAGAGCACGGCGGTGGTTATATTTTGAAGAAATTTCTAGTCTCTCATGCTTCACTTATATTATTTTGAGAGTCTTTTAGAACAGCATGGTATTTGCTATGATCTTAAAAGTTGGTCCTAGAATGATGAGCATCCAAGTTGGGTATAATAAAAACTATCATAGAAAGTGAATTGGATGCTATGATCAACTTGATGCTTGATAATTGTTTTGAGATACGGAGGTAGTGATATTAAAGTCATGCTAGTTGGGTGATTATGAATTTAAAGAATGCTTGTGTTGAAGTTTGTGATTCCCGTAACATGCACGTATGGTGAACCGCTTTGTGATGAAGTTGGAGCACAATTTTATTTATTGATTGTCTTCCTTATGAGTGGCGGTCGGGGATGAGCGATGGTCTTTTCCTACCAATCTACCCCCCTAGGAGCATGCGCGTAGTGCTTTGATTTTTGATGACTTCTAAATTTTTGCAACAAGTATATGAGTTCTTTTGATTAATGTTGAGTCCATGGATTATACACACTCCTTCACCTTCCACCATTGCTAGCCTCTCTTGTACCGTGCAACTTTCGCCGGTACCATACACCCACCATACTCGTTCCTCAAAATAGCCACCATACCTACCTATTATGGCATTTCCATAGCCATTCCGAGATATATTGCCATGCAACTTTCCACCGTTCCGTTCATATGACACACATTACTTTTGTCATATTGCTTTTTGCATGATCATGTAGTTGACATTGTATTTGTGGCAAGGCCACCTTCATAATTTTCGTACATGTCGCTCTTGATTCATTGCATATCCCGGTACACCGTCGGAGGCATTCATACAGAGTCTTATCTTGTTCTAGCTTTGAGTTCTAAATCCATAAAAGTGTGATGATATTCATTATTAGAGCATTGTCCTAGTGAGGAAAGGATGATGAAGACTATGATTCCCCCACAAGTCGGGATGAGACTTCGGACTTTACAGGAAAAAAAAGAAAGGCCAAAGAAAAAAAGAAAAGAAAAAATGAGAGAAAAAGAGAGAAAGGACAATGCTACTATCTCTTTTTCCACACTTGTGCTTCAAAATAGCACCATGATCTTCATGATAGAGAGTCTCATATGTTGTCACTTTCATATACCAGTGGGAATTTTTCATTATAGAACTTGGCTTGTATATTCCAATGATGGGCTTCCTCAAAATGCCCTAGGTCTTCGTGAGCAAGCGAGTTGGATGCACACCCACTTAGTTTCTTTTGTTGAGCTTTCATATATTTATAGCTCTAGTGCATCCGTTGCATGGCAATCCCTACTCACTCACATTGATATCTATTAATGGGCATCTCCATAGCCCGTTGATACGCCTAGTTGATGTGAGACTATCTTATCTTTTTTTGTCTTCTCCACAACCACCATTCTATTCCACATATAGTGCTATGTCCATGGCTCACACTCATGTATTGCGTGAAACTTGAAAAAGTTTGAGATTATTAAAGTATGAAACAATTGCTTGGCTTGTCATCGGGGTTGTGCATGATTAAATACTTTGTGTGATGAAGATAGAGCATAGCCAGACTATATGATTTTGCAGGGATAACTTTCTTTAGCCATGTTATTTTGAGAAGACATGATTACTTTGATTAGTATGCTTGAAGTGTTACTATTTCTTATGTCAATATGAACTTTTATTTTGTATTCATTTGGATCTGAACATTCATGCCACAATAAAGAAAATTACATTATGAATTATGCTAGGTAGCATTCCACTTCAAAAATTTCTTTTTTATCATTTACGTACTCGAGGACAAGCAGGAATTAAGCTTGGGGATGCTTGATACGTCTCCAACGTATCTATAATTTTTGATTGTTCCATGCTATTATATTACCCCTTTTGGATGTTTATGGGCTTTATTTTACACATTTATATCATTTTTGGGACTAACCTACTAACCGGAGGCCCAACCCAAATTGTTGTTTTATTGCCTGTTTCGGTATTTCGAAGAAAAGGAATATCAAACGGAGTCCAAACGGAATGAAACCTTCGGCAAAGTTATTTTTGGAAGAATATGATCCGGGAGACTTGGAGTCCATGTCAGAAGATCCTCGAGGAGGCCACGAGATAGGAGGGCGCGCCCCCCTTACAGGGTGGCGTCCCCCTGTCTCGTGGGCCCCTCGAGCACCTCCCGACCGACTTCTTTCACCTATATATACCTACGTACCCTAAAACCATCGAAAATCAAGATAGATCGGGAGTTCTGCCGCCGCAAGCCTCTGTAGCCACCAAAAACCTCTCGGGAGCTCGTTCCGGCACCCTGCCGGAGGGGGAATCCATCACCGGTGGCCATCTTCATCATCCTGGCGCTCTCCATGACGAGGAGGGAGTAGTTCACCCTCGGGGCTGAGGGTATGTACCAGTAGCTATGTGTTTGATCTCTCTCTCTCTCGTGTTCTCTCTCGTGTTCCCTCTATGGCATGATCTTGATGTATCCCGAGCTTTGCTATTGTAGTTGGATCTTATGATGTTTCTCCCCCTCTACTCTCTTGTGATGAATGGAGTTTCCCCTTTGAAGTTATCTTATCGGATTGAGTCTTTTATGAGAACACTTGATGTATGTCTTGCCGTGTTTATCTGTGGTGACAATGGGATATCATGTGCCACTTGATGTATGTTTTGGTGACCAACTTGCGGGTTCCGCCCATGAACCTATGCATAGGGTTGGCACACGTTCTTGACTCTCCGGTAGAAACTTTGGGCCACTCTTTGAAGTACTTTGTGTTGGTTGAATAGATGAATCTGAGATTGTGTGATGCATATCATATAATCATGCCCACTGATACTTGAGGTGACAATGGAGTATCTAGGTGACTGAGGGAGTCCTGGACTAGGGGGTGTCCGGATAACCGAACTATCATCATTGGCCGGACTCCAAGACTATGAAGATAGAAGATAGAAGACTTCGTCCCGTGTCCGGATGAGACTTTCCTTGGCGTGGAAGGCAAGCTTGGCGATACGGATATGTAGATCTCCTACCATTGTAACCGACTCTGTGTAACCCTAGCCCTCTCCGGTGTCTATATAAACCGGAGGGTTTTAGTCCGTAGGACGAACAACAATCATACCATAGGCTAGCTTCTAGGGTTTAGCCTCCTTGATCTCGTGGTAGATCTACTCTTGTACTACCCATATCATCAATATTAATCAAGCAGGAGTAGGGTTTTACCTCCACCGAGAGGGCCCGAACCTGGGTAAAAACATCGTGTCCCTTGTCTCTTGTTACCATCCGCCTAGACGCACAGTTCGGGACCCCCTACCCGAGATCCGCCGGTTTTGACACCGACATTGGTGCTTTCATTGAGAGTTCCTCTGTGTCGTCACCTATAGGCCCGATGGCTCCTTCGATCATCGACAACAACGCGGTCCGGGGTGAAACTTTTCTCCCCGGACAGATCTTCGTATTCGGCGGCTTCGCACTGCGGGCCAATTCACTTGGCCATCTGGAGCAGATCGAAAGCTACGCCCCTGGCCATCAGGTCAGATTCGGAAGTTTGAACTATACGGCCGACATCCGCGGAGACTTGATCTTCGACGGATTCGAGCCACAGCCGAGCGTGCCGCACTGTCACGATGGGCATGATTTAGCTCTGCCGCCGGACAGTGCCCTGGAGGCCGCACAAGAGTCCACTCCGACCTTTAGCTCGGAGCCGACTGCGCCGATCGAGGATGGGTGGCTGGACGCCGCCTCGGAGGCTGCTACCTCTACGGTGATAGAGACGAATACCGACCCTGTCCCTGGTGAAGCTCGTGACTCCAAGGTGCCGAACTCTTCTCCGGACCCCGAAATTTCCGCGCCCCTGCCAGTCGAACCCAATTGGGCGCCGATCATGGAGTTCACCGCTGTGGACATCTTTCAGCACTCGCCTTTCAGCGACATCCTGAATTCGCTAAAGTGTCTCTCTTTATCAGGAGAGCCCTAGCCGGATTATGGCCAGGACGGTTGGGATGCGGACGACGAAGAAATTCAAAGCCCACCCACCACCCACTTTGTAGCCACTGTCGATGACTTAACCGACATGCTAGATTTCGACTCCGAAGACGTCGACGGTATGGACGACGATGCCGGAGACGACCAAGAACCAGCGCCTACAGGGCACTGGAAATCCACCTCGTCATACGACATATACATGGTGGACATCCCAAAGGATGGGAATGGCGATGGAATAGTGGAGGATGACCCCTCCAAAAAACAGCCTAAGCGCCAGCGTCAGCGGCGCCGCTCCAAATCCCGCCACAGCAAGAATGGAGATTCCGGCATTGGAGATAATAACAGCCCGGACAGTGCCGAAGACAACCCCCTCCAGCAAGATTCAGCACAGGAGGATGGAGAAGCCAACCCTCGTGAGAGAGCGGCAGACAAAGAGGTAGAGGACGATAATTACATGCCTCCCTCCGGAGACGAGGCAAGCCTCGACGACGACGAATTTGTCGTGCCTGAGGATCCTGTCGAACAAGAGCATTTTAAACGCAGGCTTATGGCCACGGCAAGCAGCCTCAAGAAAAAGAAGCAACAACTTAGAGCTGACCAAGACCTGCTAGCCGACAGATGGACTGAAGTCCTTGCGGCCGAAGAGTATGAACTCGAACGCCCCTCCAAAAGCTACCCCAAACGCAAGCTGCTGCCCCGATTAGAGGAGGAAGCACATAAACCTACATCACCAGCACACAATACGGCCGACCAGCCACCTCGTGGCCGCAACAGAGAGGCCTCTAGGCCCTCCACTAAAGCTGCACCCCGGCATCGCTCGAAAAGTACAAAGCCACAGGGGAATGCGCCGGACTTGCGAGACATATTGGAGGATAAGGCAAGACAATCAAGATCGATCTACGGATCGCGTGGGCGCCCCACGATACGTGACGACAACCGTCACGCCAGATACAGCAATTCCGGCTGGGCTGAACACAGTAGACAAAGCTCGCTTGAGCTGCGTCGTGATATAGCCCAATACAGAGGCGCCACACACCGACTATGCTTCACAGATGAAGTAATGGGTCATCAAATCCCCGAAGGTTTCAAACCCGTAAACATTGAATCCTACGACGGCACAACAGATCCTGCAGTTTGGATCGAAGACTATCTTCTTCATATCCACATGGCCCGCGGTGATGATCTTCACGCCATCAAATACCTCCCACTCAAGCTTAAAGGACCAGCTCGGCATTGGCTCAACAGCTTGCCAGCAGAATCAATTGGGTGTTGGGAGGACCTGGAAGCCGCATTCCTTGATAACTTCCAGGGCACATATGTGCGACCACCAGACACTGATGACCTAAGCCACATAATTCATCAGCCAGACGAATCGGCCAGACAATTCTGGACACGGTTCTTAACCAAGAAAAATCAAATCGTCGACTGTCCGGATGTAGAGGCCCTTGCAGCCTTCAAACATAACATCCGTGACGAATGGCTTGCCCGGCACCTAGGACAGGAAAAGCCAAAATCAATGGCAGCCCTCACATCACTCATGACCCGCTTCTGTGCGGGAGAAGACGGCTGTCTAGCCCGCAGTAACAACCTAACCAAAAACTCTGGTAGTTCGGATACCAAAGACAACAATGGCAGGTCGCGTCGCAATAAGCACAAGCGCCGCATTAACGGCGATAATACTGAAGATACAGCAGTCAACGCCGGATTCGGAGGCTCTAAACCTGGTCAGCGGAAAAAGCCATTCAAAAGAACTACTCCTGGCCCGTCCAATTTGGACCGGATACTCGATCGCTTGTGCCAGATACACGGCACCCCCGAAAAGCCAGCTAATCACACCAACAGGGATTGTTGGGTGTTCAAGCAGGCAGGCAAGTTAATCGCCGAAAGCAACGACAAGGGGTTGCATAGCGATGACGAGGAGGAGACACGGCCGCCGAACAATAGAGGACAGAAGGGTTTCCCCCCACAAGTATGGACGGTGAACATGATATACGCAACCCACATACCCAAAAGGGAGCGGAAGCGTGCCCTCAGGGACGTATACGCGATGGAGACAGTCGCCCCAAAGTTCAATCCGTGGTCCTCCTGCCCGATCACCTTTGATCGAAGGGACCACCCCACCAGCATCCGCCATGGCGGATTCGCCGCATTGGTGTTAGACCCAATCGTCGACGGATTTCACCTCACTAGAGTCCTGATGGACGGCGGCAGCAGCCTGAACCTGCTCTACCAGGATACAGTGCGCAAGATGGGCATAGACCCCTCAAGGATTAAACCCACAAAGACGACCTTCAAAGGTGTCATACCAGGTGTAGAGGCCAATTGTACAGGCTCAGTTACACTTGAAGTGGTCTTCGGATCCCTGGATAACTTCCGAAGCGAGGAGTTAATCTTTGACATAGTCCCGTTCCGCAGCGGCTATCATGCACTGCTCGGATGAACCGCATTTGCAAAGTTCAATGCGGTGCTGCACTACGCATACCTCAAGCTCAAGATGCCAGGCCCTCGAGGAGTCATCACGGTCAACGGAAACACCGAACGCTCTCTCCAAACGGAGGAGCATACAGCGGCTCTCGCGGCAGAAGTGTAGAGTAGCCTCTCATGGCAATTCTCAAGTCTGGCTGTTAAGCGACCGGACACCATCAAGCGTGCCCGAAGTAACCTACAACAAGACCACTTGGCACGTTCCGAGCACGCGTAGCAATGCGGCCCCAACCCCAGCCCTCGCGAAATCGCGAGACCAGTACCACGCGTACATCACTACGCTCTGGAGATACCATGGGCATAGGGGGAGGGGCACGACCACGGCATGCCCAGAGTGCGGATCAACCACACCAGGGGCTCCCAAATTTGTCATTCTTTTTTTTCTTCTTATTCTCAGGACTCCGTTTTCCAGAAGCCCTGTCCGGCAGTAGATCTGCCGCACTCACGATGCAACAGCCAGGGAAGCAGAAAGGCTACGACGAGTATCCAGGTGGTCTCCATTACGAGCATTATACCTGTTTTACATACCATTCCACAGCCTACCCCTGGAGCGGGACATGTTAAATAGTCCCACCCCTTTCTTATAGCACTATTTGTATCGTTCTGCCTCCATTGCAGTATTTTTTGAATAAACAATGCATCGCTTTTTGCCTATCATTGCATTCCTTTTTATATATGTTCACTTATGACATGTCGCACCCGTACGCTTTGGTACGGCCAAATACACCAGGGGCTTAAGTTCCCCAAATTACGGTGTGATAAGTCCGAACACTTTCACAAGTGCGGCACCCCGAACTTATAGCATTATATGCATCGGCTCCGAATCATGTCTTGGGTCAATAGTTGGGTTTGCCCGGCTCCCATGTTTTGGTACCTTACGTTCCGTTATATCGGCTAAGGTAGCGCTGGGAGAACCACTGCGATTGTGCCCCAGTTGAGCTGGGTCGAGCACCTCAGTGGAGAAAGCTAAAACTGACCGTCATGATAAGGCGCGAGCTGGTCGCTGTTCGAGAGGTCTTTTCGAGTCCCTAAAGACTTATGCCGCTTAGAGCGAGGAGCCGGCTTTGTCCGGCCCTAGGCGTGGATAGCGCCCCGAATTCGGCCTTCCGAACACTAGGGGCTTCGCCGAAATTTAAAATTATAGAATTCTATGGCTAAGTGAGAGTGTTCAAGCATTATAAGTCCGGTTGCCTCGTTCGTTGTGTTGAGCGCCTCCCTAGAAGGACCCAAAAATGGGAACAAGAGCGCTCAAGTTTATCCCGAACACCCCAGCACTCGTGGCATGGGGGCCAAAGCCAACGACTTGCCATCTCTCAGATTTGATAAACGGCCGCACAGAAGGTAATATTTTAAATTAACAAGCGTTGCTTAGCGCATATGAACAAAGTTTTTAGCGCACAGGATAACAAAATGCGAGTCTACTAAAAAAATTACATCTTTGGAGCATTCGCCCGCAATAAGGCGGGCACCCTTCAGGACACCCTTATAATACATCTCGGGCGTGCGATACTCCTTGCCCGACGGTGGCGCGTCCGTCACAAGCTTCTCGGCGTCCATCTTGCCCCAGTGCACCTTAGCGCGGGCAAGGGCCCGACGGGCACCTTCAATGCAGGCGGAGTGCTTGATGACGTCAACCCATGGACAGCCGTCCACCAGCCGCCGCACCAGACCGAAGTAGCTCCCAGGCATGGCTTCTTTGGGCCACAGCCGAACTATGAGGCCCTTCATGGCCTGTTCGGCCACCTTGTGGAGCTCGACCAGCTGCTTCAGCTGGTCGCTCAGGGGCACCGGATGTCCGGCCTCAGCATACTGAGACCAGAACACCTTTTCCATCGAGCTCCCCTCCTCGGCTCTGTAGAACGCGGCAGCATCGGACACGCTACGGGGCAGATCTGCGAACGCTCCTGGAGAGCTCCGAATTCGGGTAAGTAACAAGTAATTCACTTTTACATGCTTGCTTTGCAGGAAGAATGCCTTGCCCGCCGCTATCTTCTTTACTGCCTCGATTTCCTAGAGGGCCTTTTGGGCTTCGGCCTTAGTGGCTTTGGCACTCTCAAGAGCCGACGCGAGCTCGGACTCTCGAGCCTTCGAGTCACGCTCCAAACTCTCGTGTTTTTCCACGAGAGCCTGGAGCTCTTGCCGTACCTCCGCCACCCGCGCCTCCTGCTTCTCTCGCTCGGTGCGTTCCGCGGCCGCATTGCGTTCGGCCGTGGACACCGCCTCCTTCAGGGCCGCCACCTCATTCGTAGCCCCTGGAGTACCCATGTTATTCCTGTCATTTTTTTGGCAACCAAATCCTTTTCTATAAGGTACAACTTTAATAAGGTGTTACTTACCTTCCTTGTCCTTGAGCTGCTTCTTGGCATGGCCGATCTTGCTCTCGGACCGCTCGAGGCTCTGCTTTAAGGCATTGACCTCCGCAGTCAGTGCGGCAGAGGTCAGCAGCGCAGCCTGCATTCCTATATTGACATATTTGTGTTAGACTCCTGTGTATATCTTTTTAGATCCTCATTGCGGCTTTTCTTTCCGAACACCAAACTGAGCATCAGGGGCTACTGTCTATGCGGTACTATTTCACATATCTTAAAATCCTTACATCAAAGCCTGTTAGAAGGCTGGTGCAGGCTTCGGTCAGCCCGCTCATGGCGGACTGAACTTTCTGAATCACCGCACTCATAATAGTGCGGTGCTCCTCGTCGATGGAAGCGCCGTTGAGCGCCTCCAGCAAATTATCCGGCGCCTCCGGTTGGATGGAGGTCACCAGCGTCACTGTCTCGCCCTTCTTATGAAGGGGCCGCCCGCCGGACTCCGGGACCACCAAAGGTTTCGGTGCGGAATCCGGCCCAAAGTCCGAGAGGTTGCCCTGCGGCACCTCCGGGGCCTCCTCCTCCTGGCTGGTCCCCTTCTGGGACCCCGCCTCAGCGTCATCTGCGTCACGGGGGGAGGAGGCGGTCGAAAGTGAAGCGCTATTCACATCCGACGAACCCAGGGACCCGCTCGACGAAGCGGGAAGGTCATCCTTGGGCGGGCTACATGGTTGTGTTCGGCGTTAGAAGACACTATGCGACGAAAGGAAAATCATAAGCTCTTCTGGAATCCGGACACTTACGATCTCGCCAGGGGCTTGGCCCTTGAGGGACACTCCTCTTCGCCGTCGTCGGCGTTGGTGGAACAGTCCAGAGGAAGGGTCCTTCCCTTCTTGGACCCTTCGGCCTCCCCCGTTGGGGAAGCCTTCCTCTTCTTCTCTCCCCCTCCCCCCGCTGGGGGAGAGGCCTCTTTCTTCTCCTCCTCGTCTTCGTGGGAGGAGTCCGCCTCGGAGTCATCGGACGATGAGTCCAATAACACCCGGCGCCGGAAAATCCTCCGGGTTCCCGTGGCCTTCTTCTTGGCCTTCTTCTCCAGCACCACATAGGGCATCGGGACCAGCAGCCCTGTCAAACGGGCGTCCGCTGGGTCTTCTGGAAGGGGAGCCGGAAAGTTAACCTGCCCGGATGTCTTCTGCCAGGCCTGTTAAAGGTAATGAGAGTTTAGATCCCGCATAGAGTCAAACTATGGAAAACAAGTGTCCCGTAAAGGGTAATATAGCTTACCTCGCCAGCCTGATGCTGCGAGCTGAATCCGCAATCTTCAGTAGCGGATGCGGGAGCCTCGGTGCCCTTGAACAGCACCCTCCAGGCCTCTTCGTACGTAGTGTCGAAGAGCCTGCTCAAGGTCTGGTGCTATGCCAGATCGAACTCCCACAGGTTGAAATCCCGTTGTTGGCACGGGAGAATCTGGCGGATGAGCATGACCTGGACTACGTTGACAAGCTTGAGCTTCTTGTTCACCAGGGTTTGGAGACAGGATTGGAGTCCGGTCAGCTCCTCCGAATCGCCCCACGACAGGCCCTTCTCTTTCCAGGAGGTGAGCCGTGTGGGGATGCCAGATCTGAATTCGAGGGCCGCTGCCCATTCAGGGTCACGCGGCTCGGTGACGTAGAACCACCCCGATTGCCACCTTTGATGGTTTCCACGAAGGCGCCCTCGAGCCAGGTGACGTTGGGCATCTTGCCCACCATGGCGCCACCGCACTCCGCTTGGCGGCCACCCACTACCTTCGGCTTGACATTAAAAGTCTTTAGCCATAAGCCGAAGTGGGGCTGGATGCAGAGGAAGGCCTCGCACACTACGATAAATGCCGAGATGTTGAGGATAAATTCGGGGCCAGATCATGGAAATCCAGGCCATAGTAGAACATGAGCCCCCGGACAAATGGGTGGAGTGGGAAGCCCAGTCCGCGGAGGAAATGGGGAAGGAACACCACCCTCTCATGGGGCCTGGGGGTGGGGATGAGCTGCCCATCGTCGGGGAGCCGGTGCGCGATATCGCTGGACAAATATCCGGCCTTGCGCAGCTTATTGATGTGCCCCTCCGACAGTGACATTAGGGTTTTGGTTGATTTGTGTCTTAAGGTGTTATTCTAGTACGAACTCTTTTATAGATCGATCCGAAAGAATAACTTTGAGGTGGTTTCGTACCCTACCATAATCTCTACATTTGTTCTCCGCTATTAGTGGCTTTGGCGTGACTCTTTGTTGCATGTTGAGGGATTGTTATATGATCTATCTATGTTATTATTGTTGAGAGAACTTGCACTAGTGAAAGTATGAACCCTATGCCTTTTTTCCTCTCATTGCAATACCGTTTACGCTCACTTTTATCATTAGTTGCCATGCTGTTTTTATTATTTCAGATTACAAAAACCCATATCTACTATCCATATTGCACTTGTATCACCATCTCTTCGCCGAACTAGTGCACCTATACAATTTACTGCTGTATTGGGTGTGTTGGGGACACAAGAGACTTTTTGTTATTTGGTTGCAGGGTTGATTGAGAGAGACCATCTTCATCCTACGCCTCCTACGGATTGATAAACCTTAGGTCATCCACTTGAGGGAAATTTGCTACTGTCCTACAAACCTGTGCACTTGCAGGCCCAACAACGTCTACAAGAAGAAGGTTGTGTAGTAGACATCAGTGGCCTGGACCAACCTTACATGACCAAGTTCATAAGACCGGTGTCACCGATAGACATGCAACTAGTTTTGCATAAAGGTGGCTGGCGGGTGTCTGTTTCTCTAACTTTAGTTGAATCGAATTTGACTGTGGCTGGTCCTTGTTAAAGGTTAAAACAACAAACTTGACAAAACACCGTTGTGGTTTTGATGTGTAGGTAAGAATGGTTCTTGCTAGAAGCCCGTAGCAGCCACGTAAAACTTGCAACAACAAAGTAGAGGATGTCTAACTTGTTTTTGCAGGGCATGTTGTGATGTGATATGGTCAAGACATGATGTGATATATGTTATTGTATGAGATGATCATGTTTTATAAAAGTTATCCGCAACTGGCAGGAGCCTTATGGTTGTCGCTTTATTGTATGAAATGCAAACGCCATGTTGTCGGAGTAATGGGCCACGGGTAGGCTAACCCGAGTCCTAGAACCTTTCAAGACTCCGGGGCAGGCTGCACCCCGCGAGTCCAGAGGCGACTCCAAGATGAGCCGAGTCCCCAGAGGCGACTCCAAGATGAGCCGAGTCCCCAGAGACAACTCCCAGTTAAGCCAAGTCCCAGAGGCGACTCCAAGATAAGCCGAGTCCAAGAGGCGACTCCAAAGAAGCCGACTATGGGGAGTCGGCCTGCAACTCCAACCACCCCGATAATTAAAGGCAGGCATGGCCACAGTGCGCCATACCCACGGAGATCTCCGCCCAGCGCGGCACCGTTGCCATGCCAGCCCTGACATCAGCCCTTGGGGGCGGAGCCCTGTATCCACGACGGCCTGTCTGTATGGCCCGAAGACGGCGGGGCCTACCAGTCAGTGGGAGTACTGAAGACGGCGAGAGAGCCAAGAGTCGGACCCGTTGGGAGTCGGCCCCCAGGAGTCGGCCGGCCCCTCCCACGGGCCCCACACGCCATTAACCAGACGCGACGGGGGAATGGCAACAGTGATCGCCCGTCAGGCGGCGACACTGTTGCCATGACCCCATGACCAAGCCCGTGTCATTAGAAGCACGACTACAGTAATCTGCAGCCGGCAAGACCCGCCTGCGGCGGACGCGGGCTGACGCCCTCGTACTAGGCCAGTCGGCGGGGCCCACCAGGCGGCGGGCCCCAGGAGTCGGCGGAGAAGACGGCGGCCTAAGAGACAGACGGCTGGGACTCGCACCCAGCCTGTTTTACCATTGTACCCCTGGGGGTAGGCCTATATAACCCCCCCAGGGCACCCATGCAAAGGGTTCGAATGCATTAGCACTAGACAAACCATATAGGCAGGAGAAAGCTAGCCTTGCCTTCTCCTACCTCCAGAAACAGCTCTAGGAGCAACCTTGTATTCACTTTGCCTTAGTGACCATGCGGAGACCCCGCAGAGCAGCAGTAGGGGTGTTATCTCCTCGGAGAGCCCTGAAGCTGGGTAAGATCTGCCGGCGTGCATGTCTTCGCCTCATCCCGTTTCCAGGCACCGGCGACGTTCTACTCGCCCCCACCATGATAAGCCATCCTTTGGCATATGTCGCACCCAACCCCTGACATTTGGCGCCCACCGTGGGCAAGGTGCACCATCGTCCGGAGATCTGTTCTGGACGGGAACCCTTTTCCTCCCTAGCGAGCGCAGCCAGCCAGGCTCGCCAGACGGAGTCTGCATCGACGTGTTGCGCGGCGCTGAGGCCGCCTGCGCAGCTAGCTGCCTCGCCGAACTTGTCGGCGAGGTTCGCCTCTCTGACGAGCCTGCATCCGACGCAGGCATGGGCGGCCCCGAGAGCCTCCTCGCGGGCCTCCTCGACCAACTCCACGTCACCGGTGAGCCTGCCGTGGACTTGGAGTCCGTAGGCTCCACCGACCCGATGCTGGTCGACTCCGACGCCGCGTCGCTCGACGCGTTCCCCACCAATGTGGTGGTCTACGACGAGCCGCTCCCTCACGAGGAGAGCGGCGGAAGCACCGTCACGGAGGTGCTCGTCATCAGCTATGACGAGCGTTCCAGTGAAGGAGCTCATGACCCACTCGACGCGGCTCTGCAAGACCTGACTGCGCCTATCCCAGAAGACGCAGACGCCGAGACGCTGGAGGCACGCCGCCTTCAGATCATTGAAGGCGCCAAGAAGCTGGCAAGTATGAGGCGCTTGTCAGAAGCCTACCAGCGCGAGATGGATCGCGCTATGGGCGGCTCACCGGCTCCGACTAGGCCTAGCCGCCTAGGCGCGGTCCGGCAGCGCGGCGCGACCATCGCCAACCTGTTCGGGGCCAATCACCCCGTATACGCCACGCCTGCAGAGAACATCCGCGCCGCCCAGGCGGCGACTGACGAGCTGAAGAACTTTGGAGGCGAAGAGCGCCGCATGATGAAGGAGCGAGTCCAGCAGCTCCTCGACGCGGTTGCCGTGCAGAATGCGGCCGGCGGCCGCACGGAGGTGCCGTGGCAACCAGACGACGACCTGCCTCCCCGCCGAGATCAAGGCGTGACGTCTCGGACGCCGACTGGTGGAGTCCGCGGAAGAAAAGACAAAGAGCCGGCTGTCAGCCATAGTCGGACTCGCATCACCATCGAGCGCGACCAAGACGTCCGTGCGAGAGCAGTGGAACGGCAGGGCGACTATTTGCCTCCCCCACCGAGAAGAGAACGGCGAGTTTCCCCACCTCCTGTTGAGCATCCGATTCTCGGTGGCCGCCTTGGCCGCCGAGAGGGAGTCAGAGAGAATGACGCCCGCCACCGGATCGACCGACTCCACCGATCCCTGGCGCTGGAAGAAGAAGACGAGTTGGGTCCGCCTTGCTTCGGACCCCGTGTCGGTGTCAAAACCGGCGGATCTCGGGTAGGGGGTCCCGGACTGCGCGTCTAGGCGGATGGTAATAGGAGATGAGGGACACGATGTTTTTACCCAGGTTCGGGCCCTCTCGATGGAGGTAAAACCCTACGTCCTGCTTGATTAATATTGATGATATGGGTAGTACAAGAGTAGATCTACCACGAGATCAAGGAGGCTAAACCCTAGAAGCTAGCCTATGGTATGATTGTTGTAATGTATGTTGTCCTATGGACTAAAGCCCTCCGGTTTATATAGACACCGGAGAGGGCTAGGGTTACACAGAGTCGGTTACAATGGTAGGAGATCTACGTATCCGTATTGCCAAGCTTGCCTTCCATGCCAAGTAAAGTACCATCCGGACACGAGCCGGAGTCTTCAATCTTGTATCTTCGTAGTCTTGGAGTCCGGCGGATATTGATAGTCCGGCTGTCCAGACACCCCCTAGTCCAGGACTCCCTCAGTAGCCCCTGAACCAGTCTTCAATGACGATAAGTCCGGCGTGCATAATGTTCGGCATTGCAAGGCGGGTTCCTCCCTTGAATAATACAGAGAAGATCATGAACACTAGGATAGTGTCCGGCTCTGCAAAATAAATTCCACATTCCATCGTAGAGAGAATAAAATGTACACTTAGTTCAATCTTCTGACGTATTATGCGGCGTGACATCACACCGCCACAAGGCCTTTGTTTGAATTACTATACCACCTCAGCATGTTTAGCGAAGCGGTTTCCTTGGCACGTCTTGTCGAAGCAGAGATCGTGTTCCCCTTATTCCGGGATTCTCATCAATACGTGCGTGGGTAACCCAACCGCGCCATCCATGGTGGCGCTTGGGAGATAAGCGAGTTTTACCAGGCTGGTGGGGGACGCATAGTTCTGTCCGCCTATATATAAGGGATAAGGATTCACCTTCTCACCTACGCCTTCTTCCTCCTTTGCTTATCCATCCCCGCGAACTCAAGCTCCAACGCCCGAGCTCGCGCATCTCGCCTCAACCTTCTCCGAATATGTCCGGAGCGGGAGGTAAATGGTTAGCCTCCACCATCAAGGAGGAGGACATCACAAAGCTGCACAGCGCCGGATACCTTTCCGGCGATATCGCGCATCGGCTGCCTGACGAGGGGCAGCTCATCCCTACCCCCAGGCCTCATGAGAGGGTCGTCTTCCTTCCCCACTTCCTCCGCGGACTGGGCTTTCCGCTCCATCCATTTGTCCGGGGGCTCATGTTTTACTACGGCCTGGATTTCCACAATCTGGCGCCGAACTTTATCCTCAACATCTCGGCGTTTATCGTCGTGTGCGAGGCCTTCCTCTGCATCCGGCCCCACTTCGGCCTGTGGCTCAAGACCTTCAACGTCAAGCCGAAGGTTGTGAAGGGTACGCAAGCGGAATGCGGAGGCGCCATGTTGGGCAAATTGCCCAACGTCCCTTGGCTAGAAGGGACCTTCGTGGACTCCGTCAAGGGGTGGCAATCGGGGTGGTTCTACATCACCGAGCCACGCAAATCCATATGGGCGGCGGCCCCCGAGTTTAGATCTGGCATCCCCACGCAGCTCACCTCCTGGAAAGAGAAGGGCTTGCAGTGGGGGAATCCGGTGGAGGTGACGGGACTCCGAGCATGTATCAAGAAAATGGTGAGCAATAGGCTCAGGCTCGTCGACGTGGTCCAAGTCATGCTCATCCGGCGGATCCTCCCATGCCAAGAACGGGCATTTAATTTGTGGGAGTTTAATCCAGAACAGCACCAGGCGCTAAACGGGCTCTTCGATACAACATACGAAGGTGCCTGGAGGGTGCTGTTCAAGGGCGCCGAAGCCCCCGCGTCCGCGACCAAAGACCGCGGATTCAGCTCGCAGCATCCAACTGACGAGGTAAGTGATTCAACCCCATTATGGGACACTTGTGATAATTAGATTGACTCTAGTGAGGTTTCATTCTGCCTCTTCCTTTGACAGGAATGGATGGAGAAGGCCAAGCTGCTCATCAGCCCGGCTCCCATGCCAGAAGACCCAGTGAACGCCCGCTTAACAGGGCTGCTGGTTCTGGCACCGCACGTGGTGCCGGAGAAGAAGGCCAAGAAGGTGGCCGCGGGGACTCGAAAGAGTTCCCGCAATCAGGCATCTGACGACGACGAGGACTCCTCTCCCGAAGAGGACGAGGAGGAGTACTCTCTCCCGGAGGAGGGAGAGAAGAAAAGGAAGGCTTCCCCCATCGGGGGGCCCGAAGGGTCCAAGAGGGGGAGAACTATCCCCCCGGACAGTTTCGCCAACATCAGCGTTGGTGAGGATGAGCGGCCTCCAAGGGCCAGGCGTCCGGCAAGATCGTAAGTATCCGGATCCTTGATGTGTAATTTCTTTTATGTCGCGTAGTATCCTTCTAACGCCGAATTCTGCCCGTAGTCCGGCCAATGATGATCTCCCCGACTCATCGAGCAGGTCATTGGCCTCGTCGGATGTGAATTCCATCCCGACTGCCTCCACCCCACGCGCCGACGAGGACGCCGAGGTGGGATCCCAGAGAGGGACCCATCAGGAGGAGGCTTCGGAGGCACCGTCAGGCAGCCTCCCGGACTTCGTGCCGGACTCTACATCGGAACCCGCAGTGGTTCCAGAGTCCGGCAAGCGGCCCCTTCGAAAGAAGGGCAGGACCGTGACGCCGGCGGCCTCCGTCCAACCGGAAGCGCCGGATAACGTGCTGGAGGCGCTTAAAGGCGCTTCCATCGAGGAAGAACACCGCACTATCATGAGTGCGGTGATTGAGAAGGTTCAGCTCGCGAAAAGTGGGCTGACCGAAGCCTGCAGCAGCCTTTTAACAGGCTTTGAGGTAAGAAGTTAAAATTATGTGATATAATACCGCATAGACAGTAGCCCCTGATGCTTAGTTCGGTGTTCAGAAAGAAAAGCCGGACTAAGGATCTATAACAAGATATACGCAGGGTTGCCTAAAATATGTCAATATGGGTTTGCAGGCTGCACTGCTGACCTCTGCCGCACTAACGGCGGAGGTTGACGTGCTGAAAAAGGATCTCAAGAGGTCCGAGCAAGAGCTCGGCCATGCGAAGAAGCAGCTCGAGGAAAAAGAAGGTGAGTAACACCTCTTTGAAAAAGTACCTTACAGAAAAGGATTTTGGTTGCAAATAAAATTAACAAGGATAATATGTGCATTGCAGGGGCCACTAACGAGCTGGCAACCCTGAAGGATGCTGTGTCCGCGGCCGAACACAGTGCGGCCGCGGAACGGGCTGAGCGAGAAAAGCAAGAGGCACGGGTGGCGGAAGTTTGGCAAGAGCTCCAGGTTCTCATGGAAAAACATGATAGTTTGGAGCGTGACTCCAAGACTCGAGAGTCCGAGCTTGCCTCGGCTCTCGAAAGTGACAAGTCCGCCAAGGCCGAGGCCCATAAGGCCCTTCAGGAGGTTGAGGACATAAAGAAGATAGCGGCGGGTAAGGCGTTTTTCATGCAAAGCAGGCATGTTAATGTGAACTACCTGATACTTACCCGAATTCGGAGCTCTCCAGGGGCGTTTGCAGATCTGCCGCGTAGTGCGTCTGATGCCGCCGCATTCTATCGTGGCGAGGAGGGGAGCTCGACGGAGAAGGTCTTCTGGCCCCTAAGCGACCAGCTGAAGCAGCTGGTCGAACTCCACAAGGTAGCTGAGGAGGCCATGAAGGGCCTCATAGTCTGGCTATGGCCTGGACAGGCCATGCCTGGTAGCTACTTTGGCCTCGTGCGGCGGCTGGTGGATGCATACCCCAGGCTTGATGTAGTCAAGCGCTCCGCCTGTATCGAAGGTGCTCGTCGGGCCCTTGCCCGCATAAAGGTGCAATGGGGCAAATTGGATGCGGAGAAGCTTCTCATGGACCCACCGCCACCGGGCAAGGAGTATCGCACGCCGGAGAAGTATTATAAAATTGTCCTGAAGGGAGCCTGCATTATTGCAGATGAGTGCTCCCGAAATGTAATCTTTGAAAGAACTCGCTGTTTATTTATCCTGTGCGCTGAAAACTTCGTTCATATGCGCCATGAGCAACGCTTGTTTAATTTAAAATATTACCTTCTGAACGGCCGTTTATAAAATCTGAGAGATGGCAAGTCATTAGCTTCAGCCCCCGAGCCACAAGTGCTGGGGTGTTCGGGATAAACTTGAGCACTCTTGTTCCCATTTTTGGGTCCATCTAGGGAGGCGCTCAACACAACGAACAAGGCAACCGGACTTATAATGCTTGAACACTCTCACTTAGCCATAGAATTCTATAATTTTAAATTTCGGCGAAGCCCCTGGTATTCGGAAGACCGAATCCGGGGCGCTATCCACGCCTTCATCGGACATTATCCGGAACTTCGCTCGAAGCGGCGTGAGTCTCTAAGGACCCGGAAAAACCTCTCGAACAGCGACCAGTCTCTCGCCTTATCATGCCAGTCAGTTTTAGCTTTCTTCACTGAGGCGTTAACCCGGCTCAACCGGGGCGCAATCGCAGTGGTTCTCCCAGTGCCACCTTAGCCGACAGAATGGAACGTAAGGCACCAAAACGTGGGAGCCGGGCAAACCCAACTATTGACCCAAGACATGATTCGGAGCCGATTCATATAATGCTATAAGTTCGGGGTGCCGCACTTGTGAAAGTGTTCGGACTTTATCACACCATGGAGTGGGGAACATAAGCCCCTGGTGTATTATGCCGTACCAAAATATACGGGTGCCAGATGTCATATAATGAGCATATATATATAAAATGTAATGCAATTGCAATCATAAAGGTGCTGCATTATTAATGAAAGAAAAAGTCTGCTAGTAGAGCGGACTAATACAAATAGTGCGGTAAGCAAGGGATTTGGACTAAATAAACATGTCCCCCTCCAGGGATTAGCTGCGGATTTGGTGTATATAATCGAATTCAATGCTCGTAATTGAGACCACCTGAGTGTTCGACGCGGCCTTCTTTAGTCCCTGACTGTTGCATCATGAGTTTGGCAGGTTCACCGCCGGACAGGGCTTCTGGTTAACAGAGTCCTGTGTACAAAAAAGGAAGAAAAATAATAATAAAAAAGAGAGGCACATTTGCGAGCCCCTGGTGTGGTCGAACTGCACTCTGGGTCCATTGTGATCGTGCCCCCTCCCCTGTGCCCATGGTATCTCCAAAGCGTAATGATGTACGTGGAGTGTTATTCTTGCGATCATACGCGGGCGAGGGTTGGGGACGCATTGCTACGCGTGCTCTGAGCGCGCCAGGTGGTCTTGGTTGATATTGCGCCGGGCGCGCTTTGCTGTATCCGGCCGTTTAACAGCCGGACTCGAGAATTGCCTTAGAAGGCTGCTCTGTATTTCTGCCGCGAGAGCCGCTGTATGTTCCTCCGTTCGGAGGGAGCGTTTCGTATTCCCATTGACCGTGATGACTCCATGAGGGACTGGCATCTTGAGCTTTAGGTATGCATAATGCGGCACCGCGTTGAATTTGGCAAACGCGGTTCGTCCGAGCAGAGCGTGATAGCCGCTGCGAAACGGGACTATATCGAAGACTAACTCTTCACTCCGGAAATTATCCGGGGATCCGAAGACCACTTCCAGTGTGACTGAGCCTGTGCAGTTGGCTTCAACTCCTGGTATGACACCTTTAAAGGTTGTCTTTTTAGGTTTAATCCTTGATGGGTCTATGCCCATTTTGCGCACTGTATCCTGATAAAGCAGGTTCAGGCTACTGCCGCCGTCCATCAGGACTCTCGTGAGGTGAAACCCATCGACGATTGGGTCTAAGACCAATGCGGCGAATCCGCCATGGCGTATGCTGGTCGGATGGTCTCTTCGATCGAAAGTGATCGGACAAGAGGACCATGGGTTGAACTTTGGGGCGACTGGCTCCATCGCATAGACGTCCCTTAGTGCGCGTTTCCTCTCCCTCTTGGGTATGTGGGTTGCGTATATCATATTCACCGTCCGTACTTGTGGGGGAAAACCCTTCTGTCCTCTGTTGTTCGGCGGCCGGGTCTCTTCCTCGTCGTCGCTATTTAGCCCCTTGTCATTGTTTTCGGCAATTAACTTGCCGGCCTGCTTGAACACCCAGCAACCTCTATTGGTGTGGTTAGCTGGCTTTTCAGAGGTTCCATGTATCTGGCATGAGCGGTCGAGTATTCGGTCCAGATTGGACGGACCCAGAATGGTTCTTTTAAATGGCTTCTTCCGTTGACCGGGTTTAGAGCCTCGGAATCCGGCATTGACTGCCGTATCCTCCTTATCGTCGCCGTTAATTCGGCGCTTGTTTTTGTTTCGATGTGACCTGCCATTGTTGTCCTTAGTATCCGGACTGCCAGAATTTTTACGGAGATTGTTGCTGCGGGCTAGCCAGCTGTCCTCTGCCGCACAAAAGCGGGTCATTAACGATGTGAGGGCTGCCATGGATTTCGGCTTTTCCTGCCCCAGGTGCCGGGCTAGCCATTCGTCCCGGATGTTATGTTTGAAGGCTGCAAGGGCCTCTGCGTCCGGACAATCGACGATTTGATTTTTCTTTGTCAAGAACCGTGTCCAGAATTGTCTGGCCGATTCGTCTGGCTGCTGAATGATGTGGCTTAGGTCATCGGCGTCTGGTGGTCGCACATATGTGCCTTGGAAGTTATCAAGGAATGCGGCCTCCAGGTCTTCCCAACACCCAATTGACTCTGCGGGCAAGCTGTTAAGCCAATGCTGAGCTGGTCCTTTAAGCTTGAGTGGGAGGTACTTTATGGCGTGGAGATCGTCGCCGCGGGCCATATGGATGTGGAGAAGATAGTCTTCGATCCACACCGCGGGGTCTGTTGTGCCATCGTAAGATTCGATGTTTTACGGGTTTAAACCCTTCGGGGATCTGATGATCCATTACTTCGTCAGTGAAGCATAACGGGTGTGCGGCGCCCCTGTATTGAGCAATATCGCGACGCAGCTCGAGAGAGCGCTGTCTGCTGTGTTCGGCCCTGCCGGGGTTATTGTATCCGGCACGACGGTATTCGTCGTGGGTCGTAGGGCGCCCACGTGATCCATAGATGGATCTGGATTGCCTTGCTTTGTCCTCCAATATGTCTCGCAAGTCCGGCGCGTTCCCTCTTGGCTTCGTACTTTTGAAGCGATGCCGGGGTATGGTCTTGGCTGGGGGCCTGGATGCCTCTCTGTCACGACCACGGGGTGGTCGGTCAGCCATATCGTGCGCTGGTGATGGATGTACGTATGCTTCCTCCTCTAATCGGGGGAGCAGCTTGCGTTTTGGGTAACTTTTGGAGGGACGTTTGAGTTTATACTCTTCGGCCGCGAGGACTTTGGTCCATCGATCGGCCAGCAGGTCCTGATCAGCTTGAAGCTGCTGGTGCTTTTTCTTTAGGCTGTTTGCTGTGGCGATAAGCCTGCACTTGAAGCGCTCTTGTTCGACGGGATCCTCGGGTACGACAAATTCGTCATTGTTGAGGCTTGCTTCGTCTTCGGAGGGAGGCATATAATTATGATCCTCAACCTCTTCGTCTGCCGCCCCCTCCTGGGGGCTTGCTTCTGCATCCTCCTGTGCTGAGTCTTGCTGGAGGGAATTGTCTTCGGCACTCTCTGGAGTATTATTATCTCCTGAATCTCCGTTTTTGCTGTGGTGAGATTTAGAGCGGCGCCGCTGATGCCGGCGCTTGGGCTGTTTCTTTAAGGGATCTGCCTCCGCTGTTTCTTCGCCGTCCCCATCTTTTGGGGTATCCACCATGTATACGTCATATGACGAGGTGGCCTTCCAGTGCCCTGTGGGCGCTGGTTCCTGTTCGTCTCCGGCATCGTCGTCCATAGCGTCGATGTCTTCGGAGTCGTAGTCTAGCATGTCGGTTAGATCGTCGACAGTGGCTACAAAGTGGGTGGTGGGTGGGCTCTGAATTTCTTCATCGTCCGCATCCCGACCATCCTGGCCATAATCCGGCCAGGACTCTCCTGATAACGAGAGATGTTTTAGTGAATTCAAGATATCGCCAAAAGGCAAGCATTGGAAGATGTCCGCGGCGGTGAATTCTATGACCGGCGCCCAATCCGAATCGATTGGTAGGGGCGCGGGAGGTTCGGAGTCCGGCGAGGAGTCCGGCGCCTCGGAATCACGAGTTTCGCAGGGGACAAGATTAGTGTTCGGCTCCATCGCCGTGGATGTTGAAGCCCCCAGGGCGGCGTCTATCCACCGGCCCTCGATCTGGGCGATCGGCTCTGGGCTAATGGCCGAAGCGGATCCGTGCGCGGCCACCAAGGAACTGTTCGGCGGCAGAGCTAGATCATGCCCATCGTCACAGTGCGGCGCGCTTGGCTGTGGCTCGAGTCCGTCGAGGATCAAGTCTCCGCGGACATCGGCCGTGAAGTTTAGGCTTCCAAATCTGACCTGACGGCCAGGGGCGTAGCTTTCGATCTGCTCCAGATGGCCAAGTGAATTGGCCCGCAGGGCGAAGCCGCCGAATACGAAGATCTGTCCGGGGAGAAAAGTCTCACCCTGGACAGCGTTGCAGGTTGAAGATGCCATCAAGCCTATCGGTGACGACACAGAGGAACTCTCAATGAAAGCACCAATGTCGGTGTCAAAACCGGCGGATCTCGGGTAGGGGGTCCCGGACTGCGCGTCTAGGCGGATGGTAACAGGAGACGAGGGACACGATGTTTTTACCCAGGTTCGGGCCCTCTCGATGGAGTTAAAACCCTACGTCCTGCTTGATTAATATTGATGATATGGGTAGTACAAGAGTAGATCTACCACGAGATCAAGGAGGCTAAACCCTAGAAGCTAGCCTATGGTATGCTTGTTGTAATGTATGTTGTCCTACGGACTAAAGCCCTCCGGTTTATATAGACACTGGAGAGGGCTAGGGTTACACAGAGTCGGTTACAATGGTAGGAGATCTACGTATCCGTATTGCCAAGCTTGCCTTCCACGCCAAGTAAAGTACCATCCGGACACGAGCCGGAGTCTTCAATCTTGTATCTTCGTAGTCTTGGAGTCCGGCGGATATTGATTGTCTGACTGTCCGGACACCCCCTAGTCCAGGACTCCCTCACCCCGCATCCGAGACGAGCCTTTTCCCAAAGGGTTCACGCTCCCCCGAGACACGCCCAAGTATACCGGCTCCGTGAAGCCGGAGGACTGGCTAGTTGACTACTCCACGGCCGTCAACATAGCGAACGGCAACAAGCGAGTTGCCGTAAAGTATGTTCCACTCATGCTCCAGGGCACAGCCCGGACATGGTTGAACAGTTTGAAGCCCCGCAGCATCAACAGCTGGGTCGACTTCACCGAGGCCTTCGTCCAAAACTTCACGAGCACGTACAAGCGACCTCCCAAGCCGCGCCAGCTTTCCTTGTGCGTGCAAGGCCCTGACGAGTCAACATGCAACTACCTCACACGCTGGGGCGAGCTTCGGAACTCCTGCGAGGGCGTGCACGAGGTGCAGGCTATTGAGTACTTCACCGCCGGGTGCCGAGAAGGCACCCTCCTCAAGCACAAGCTCCTCTGCAACGAGCCAGAAACCCTCGACGAGCTGCTGATCATAGTAGACAAGTACGCCACAGCCGACTCCTCCATGAAGACGGAAATTCAAGTTAACGCGGCTGGCAAAGTGGCCCCTCAGGCTCCCAGAACTCCGGCTGGAGACGCCAGTCGGTGGCAACAACAGAAAGACAACAAGCGCAAAGCCCCACAGCCGACTTCCAGCAGTCGGCAGGTTGCAACAGTCGAAGATCAGCAGCCGGAAGGGCAGCCCCCAACCAAGCGACAGAAAGGCGGCAAGTCCAACTGGTTGCCGGCCTTCTCTTACGAGCAGACTCTAGATGGTCCCTACAAGTTCCACAGCGGCGCGAAGCCGTCAAACCATACCACCCGAAAGTGCCACTGGCTTACAAGAATCGCCAAGGGAGACAGCCTCCTTCCTCCCCCGCCTGCTGGGCCGCCGCCTCCACCGCCGCCCCAGCAGCCGGCTGCCAGGCCAGTCGGCGCAGTACGGGATGAGTACCCAGAAGAGCATGGAGCCTATGTGGTGTTCACTAGTGTGGCTGACGATGGACGCAGCAGGCGGCTGCAGCAGCAAGAGGTGAATGTAGTTGCATCAGATACTCCAGAGTTTATGCATTGGTCCGAGAAGCCTATCAGTTGGAGCAGGGCAGATCACCCAGAGGTGATGCCGAATCCGGGCTCCTATGCCCTGGTCCTGAGTGCCACCTTGGCCACTGATAGGCGGGCCGCTCGCTTCTCGCGAGTGCTGATAGACGGAGGCAGTAGCATCAACATCCTGTACAAGGACACCATGGAGAAGCTAGGAATCAAGCAAAGACAGCTGCAGAGCAGCCGGACTGTGTTCCATGGTATTGTACCCGGCCTTTCCTGCTCACCAATCGGCAAGATCCTGATAGACGTCCTCTTCGGAGACAAAGATCATTTCCGCCGAAAGCCGGTCTGGTTTGAAGTGGTGGACCTCGAAAGCCCATACCATGCGTTACTTGGCCGACCTGCATTGGCCAAGTTCATGGCGGTTCCCCACTATGCCTACCTCAAGATGAAGATGCCGAGTTCCAAGGGGATTCTGACTATCGCCGGCGACTACAGGAAGTCGTCCGCTTGTGCAGCTGAGAGCAGTCGGCTGGCCGAGTCCCTGGTGATCGCAGCTGAGAAGCGGCTTCTTGATCGGGTTGTGGTGATGGCCGGCAAGCAGCCAGAGATGTCGCCCGACCCCAAGGAGTCGGAAGCTGAGGGCTCGTTCAAGCCGGCCAAAGAGACTAAGAAGATACCCTTGGACCCGGAGCACCCAGAGAGGTACGCTGTCGTAGGTGCAAACCTCAACAGCAAATAGGAAGGTGAGCTCGTCGATTTCCTCCGTGAGAATCGAGACATCTTTGCATGGTCCCCTAAAGACATGCCAGGTGTACCGACGGAATTCGCCGAGCACAAGTTACATGTCCGACCTGATGTGAAGCCCGTCAGGAGCCCTTGCGCCGCTTGTCAGAAGAGAAGAGAAGAGTTGTTGGAGAGGAGATAGCCTGGCTCCTGGCAGCCGGCTTCATTATGGAGGTGTTTTTTCCAGAGTGGTTGGCAAACCCGGTCTTGGTACTGAAGAAGAACAAGCAGTGGCAGATGTGTATTGACTACACAAGCCTCAACAAAGCCTGCCCCAAGGACCCGTTTGCTCTACCGAGAATCGATCAGGTGATAGACTCCACAGCCGGATGCGAGCTGTTGAGCTTCTTGGATGTATATTCAGGGTATGACCAGACCAAACTGACCCTGGCAAACAGACTGAAGACCGCCTTCATCACGCTGTTTGGAGCCTTCTGCTACCTGACCATGACGTTCGGCTTGAGGAATGCCGGCGCCACCTTTCAGTGTTGCATGCAGAAGTGCCTCCTCAAGCAACTCGGCAGAAACGCCCACGTCTACGTGGATGATGTAGTAGTGAAGACAGAGAAGTGTGCGACGCTGATGGAAGACCTCAAAGAAACATTTGAGAACTTGCGCCGATTCCAGATCAAGCTCAACCCTGAGAAGTGCATCTTCGGAGTACCAGCCGGCCAACTCCTTGGCTTCCTGGTCTTTAAACGCGGCATAGAGTGCAATCCTGTGAAGATCAAGGCCATCGAGAGGATGGAGGTACCCAGCCGACTGTTAGATGTGCAGAAGTTCACCGGCTGTTTGGCATCCATTAGCCGATTTGTCAGTCGGCTGGGCGAGAAAGCTCTCCCTTTGTACCAACTGATGAAGAAAACCACCTTTTTTGAGTGGAACCACAAGGCGGACGAAGCTTTTCTCCAGCTGAAGAAGATGTTGACTACTCCCTCTGTGCTGGCGGCTCCGACTCCTAAAGAACCCATGCTCCTTTACATTGCCGCCACCAGCTGAGTAGTCAGCACAGTCATTGTAGTCGAGCGCAAAGAGGAAGGCAAGGCGCTCCCTGTCCAGAGACCGGTATATTACCTGAGCGAGGTACTGTCAACCTCCAAGCAGAACTACCCCCACTACCAGAAGATGTGCTACGGCGTGCACTTTGCCGCCAAGAAGTTGAAGCCTTACTTTCAAGAGCATCCAATTACGGTGGTTTGCACAGCTCCGCTGGCCGAGATCATTGGGAGCCAAGATGCTTCTGGCCGAGTGGCCAAATGGGCCATAGAGTTGGCTCCCTACACCATCTACTACCAGCCCCGCACCGCCATCAAGTCGCAAGCGCTGGCCGACTTCCTCGTCTACTGGGCCGAGACCCAGTACCTGCCGCCAACGCCCGACTCCACTCATTGGCGGATGCATTTCGATGGCTCCAAGATGCGCACCGGCTTGGGAGCTGGCATCGTCCTCACCTCCCCTAAAGGTGACAAGCTCAAATACGCGCTGCAGATCCACTTTGCCGCCTCCAACAACTTCACCGAATACGAGGCACTCATTCACGGGCTCCTGCTTGCCAAAGAACTCGGCATTCGCCGGATCCTGTGCTATGGCGACTCCGATTTGGTGGTCCAGCAGTCATCTGGCGACTGGGACGCCAAAGATGCAAACATGGCGAGCTACCGCTTCCTGGTGCAGCAACTCAGCGGATACTTCAAGGGGTGCGAGTTCCTTCACGTGCCAAGAAATGACAATGACCAAGCAGACGCCTTGGCACGAGTCGGCTCCACCCGCCAACTGATACCATCCGGCGTCGCTCTTCAGCGCCTCCTCAAGCCGTCTATCAAGCCTTCACCAGAATCAGACTCCATCTTTGTGCCGGCTCCCCCCGAAGAAGTCAGATCCGACTCAAGAGCCCCAGCAGACGGCACCAAGAAAATCGCAGTCGAAGCTGGCCCGGGGACTTCAGAACCCAGCCCAGGGACTGTACCAACCGGCCTGGGGACTGTGCTAGTCGGCACGGGGACTGCGCCAGTCGGCCCGGGGACTTCATCAATCCAGCAAGCGGCCGCAGACTCCAGCCCGCCGCCTCCCAGCCCTGCCGCCCTTGTCCAAGTCGCAGTGGTGGCAGTTGAAGAAATAGCTGCACCCTCATGGGCGCAGCCCATCCTCAAGTTTCTAGTAAACAAAGAGCTGCCAACTGATGAAATCTTGGCTCGGCAAGTACAACACTGGGCGGCAGCCTACACCATAGTCAACAGAGAGCTGGTCAAGCACAGCGTCACTGGTGTCTACCAGCGTTGCGTAGAGCCAGAGCAAGGCGAAGCAATTCTCAAAGACATCCATCAGGGCGAGTGCGGCCACCATGCGGCTTCAAGAGCACTCGTCGCCAAAGCCTTTCGGCACGGTTTCTTCTGGCCGACTGCCCTGGAAGAGGCCAAGGAATTAGTCCAAAAATGCAAGGGGTGCCAGAAGTTCCGCTCCAAGCCGCTTCAGCCGGCTTCTGCACTGAAGACAATCCCCATCGCCTGGCCCTTTGTAGTTTGGGGCCTGGACATGGTGGGACCATTCAAGACGGCCCGAGGCGGCCTAACTCACTTACTCGTCGCAGTGGACAAGTTCACCAAGTGGATAGAAGCAAAGCCCATCAAGAGGTTGAACGGTCCGACTGCAGTGACTTTCGTCGTCGACATCACGGATCGGTAAGGCATACCGCACAGCATCATCACCGACAATGGCACAAATTTTGCCAAAGGCGGCTTGGCCCGTTTCTACGCGACACAGGGCATCCGACTGGACTTAGCGTGCGTTGCCCATCCGCAGTCAAACGGCAAAGTGGAGCGAGCAAACGGCCTCATCCTATCTGGCATCAAGCTTCGACTGGTCGAACTACTCGAGCATTCGGCCGGCTGTTGGCTTGAGGAGCTGCCAGCCGTCCTCTGGAGTCTGCGCACGACTCCAAACAAGTCAACCGGCTTCACGCCTTTCTTCCCCGTCTACGGTGCCAAAGCCGTCATCCCGACGGACATAGAGTTCAACTCTCCACGAGTCACCATGTACACCGAAGAGGAAGCAGAAGAAGCACGTCAAGACGGCGTCGATCTGCTGGAAGAGGGCCGGTTGTTGGCACTCAGCCGGTCCAGCATCTACCAGCAGAGTCTGCGCTGATACTACAACAGGAAGGTCAGGCCGAGATCTTTCCAAGAGGGCGACCTTGTGCTCCGGCTGATCCAGCGAACAGCCAGCCAGCACAAGTTGTCGGTGCCTTGGGAAGGCCCCTTCATCATCAGCAAAGTGCTGGGCAACGACTCCTACTACTTAATCGACGCCCAGAAACCCCGAGCACGCAAGAGGGACGACTCTGGCAAAGAGTCGGAACGGCCATGGAACGCAAATCTTCTCCGAAGATTTTACAGTTGATGCAGTATGTACCACGCTATCCTTTGTATTAAAGTACCAAGACTTTGGGCCCCCCGAGACGAGCTCGGGAACTGCCCTTTTTTGTTATTTGTATGATAAGAATTATGCCTTCGAGTATGCTACTCTTTGTTATGCCGCTTGGCGCCGGGTTCGACTAGTCGGCCCGGGGACTCGCCATCTTGCACTATGAAATGCTTCCTGCAGTCGGACAAGTAGTGTGTGGCGCTTAAGCCGTCTCCTGTCAGAAGCCGCAGCTCGCAGAGCGACTGTTGGTAGGCAGAGGGTAAGCAAGAACGAGCGCCCACACGAAAAAATGGCTAAGGACTCAAAGCATAAGCATAGCCCAAGCCGGCTTCCAGCCTCTCTTTGCAGAGCCGACTCATGAATAGTCGGCTTGCCGCCTTCTATCCAACTTGTTAAAGACTCTAAAAAAGGCCTAGTACTTGCCTTCCCTAAGGTAGTCGAGCATTTGACCCAGCGGCAGTCCGCAGAGCGGTTGTCCGTCTGGCAAAGCGGCGACTGTGGAAAGGCGGCAAAGGAAAAAGCCAAAAGTGCAATGAGCAAGGAAAGATAGAAGTCGGATATATATTTACATAGCATAGGCCTCTGGCCAAGTTCAAAATACACCCCACGGGTGGAATTGTGCAAATTAACAAGTTCTTCAAAGACTATGAAAGCAGATAAAATAAAGGCAAGACGGCAGCCTAAGAAGCGGCAGACGGGTTCGGGGGGTCGGTGGAGATGGCGGTGTCAGGTGCCGGAGCGGCCGGCTGGGCAGTCTCGGTCTGATCGTCTCCGGCGGCGGCCGGCTCAGTCGGACGCGGCTCATTGCTGGAGGCGCGGTCGAGCTGAGGCTGGTCGTCCGCTCCATCTTCTTGCGCCTCCATCTCGCCCCCGTCCTCCCCCTCGTCTCCCTCCTCGGCACTGGAGCCGATCACCTCTGCCGAGTCCTCGTCATAGTCCGGGTTCATCCCGAACCACTCCGGCGGCACCTCCTCGCCGTTCGCGGCCCGCTCAGGAACGAAGACGCTGGTGTCGGTATAGTCGGCAATCGCCACTGCACGCTCGATGAGGGCGCCTTCCACAGCCACCAGCTCCGCCTGGGCCTCTGACCGGAACGCGGCCAACCGGTCCAGGTCCAGCCCTGGATACCAAGCCTTGACGAATTCCAAGGCCCGGCGCGCTCCATCCGGGGCCGAGGAACCCTTCCAAGCCCCAAGACGGCCAGCTGCGACCTCCACCCAGTCGGCAGTCCGACTGGGAGTGCGCAGAACCGGCATGCCCGGCCACAGGGCGGCAATCGCCTGAGCCCGACGCGTTGAAGCCGGCGCAGCAGCTGATGGGCCGGCCGCAGACGGGTCTCGATGCTTAGGTGCTGCTCGTCAACGGTCAGGGGGGCGTTGGCAGCGATCTCCTCACCATTTGCCCTCCGTGCCTCATGATCAGCCTCGATGGCTCGGGTGACCGCCTGCGAGTGGCCAGGGAAGAAGTCTGCTGTCGGTGTACTAAAGTAGGGGGGTACCTTAGTATCCCGAACTTGTGCACGGGCAGTCGCAGTGACCCGCGGCAGGGCTTGCCGGGCGTCCGCCAAGATCCTCCACGGCTACTTTGATGCCATTCAAGAACAGAGTACTCAAGCTAAAGCCCCGGTAAGAGGAGCTTGCCGGGAAGGCCAAACAAGGCCCCGGCAAGAGAAGCTGGCCGGGAAGAATACAAGGTCCCAGCAAGAGGAGCTTGCCGGGAAGGCCAACCAAGGCCCCGGCAAGAGGAGCTGGCCGGGAAGAAAACAAAGGCCCCGGCAAGAGGAGCTTGCCGGGAAGGCCGACCAAGGCATCTCCAGAAGACTTGCCGCGGCGCCCCGCGCGTCCCGGCAAGGCCTGACGGCCGGCAAGCTTGCCGGCACGGCAAGAGAAGGGCCGTGGCAAGGCACTTGCCACGGCAAGGCGGCCACCCAAAATCCAGCGCATCCAGCGACGTGTCACCCCAGGGCCACCCCAGGGGCACGTGGCGGGGCGTTGAGTAGCCATGCAGAGCGAGGTGGCAAATGGAGCTGACGGAGACGCCATCGTGGCAATCGGTGGCGCCCCTAACGGTCGTTTCCTTGCACTGTTGGGGCGACCAGACGGGCATTAAATGCCCTTGTCCCCTGCTGTCAGAGTTAGGTAGGGCACACTGTTGGTAGTAGTTGTACCAACCCGCATTTTTACCTTTCTACCCCTCTTTCTACGCTGCCACCTGTCGGTGACCCCTTTAACCTATAAAAAGGAGGCCCATGCGCACGTAGAGGGGGTTCGGAATTTTGGTTCCGCAGCTTGAGGGTCCAGTCGACACACACAACACCACCATACGCTCGCTCTCGAGCAAGATCAAATACAAACACAAAGCAGCAGTAGGAGTTTTATCTCTCCGGAGAGCTCCGAAGCTGGGTAAAAATCGCCCGTCTCCCAGCGCACGCCCGACCTCGATCCGCTCTACGCGCGGCCTCCGCCCCCCTCGCCGGACTAGAAGGGGCCCCCCTTGCCCCATAGGTGCTCGCGGCCGCAGAAAGAAAGAAACGGCCCCGACATCTTTGGCGCGCCAGGTAGGGGGCGCGCCGAGGTCGTGAGCATCTGATCCGGTCTCCGCGCGCTCTGCATCGACGCCTTCATCAACATGCCACCGAAGAAGAAGCCTTCAGAGGTGGCCGCTCCGTCTACATCGATTCCGCCACCACCGCTGGAGCAAACGGGCGGTGGAGTGGACGCCGGCGGAGGAGTGGGCGCCGACGGTGGGACTCACGTTGTCACCAGATCCAAAAACAAGGCCCCGCAAGCGTCGGCGACCATGCAGACACCGCACCCTTCCCAGGAAGTGCAAGGTCGACAACGCCCCGGTGCTCCTAGCACCGTGCTCGCGTTGGAACAAGGCCAAGCTGGCGGGTCGCGGGACGCTCGAGGTCAGCGTGCACGCCCGCATGCTGGCGCGAGCGAGGTACGGTCGCCCGGGCGGGGTGTTGCACCTCCCAATCCAGTTGGGAGTCCGAGCACATCCCGCTCCTCGCGCCGCTCGTCGCCACCACCACCCAAGACAGCAGAGGAAGCGCTGGCCCGAGCCCAGCTGCTTCTAGACTACCCTCCGGCGCCGCACAAGATCGACGACTGGAGGATGACCATATACAGTCTCATCGGCTTCGCCAACGGCGACAAGCCCCGGCGACCGAGCGCATCGAGGCCCCGGCAAGGCGCCCAGGCGCAAGCCGACGCTGACAAGACCGGTGGGGGTGCACCCTCCGTGCACTCCCAGCCCCGAAGGCCAAGATCGCCGGCTCGTCGGGCCAACCCCGATGGCGACTCCACCACGTCGTCGGACCCGCGAACCCGACGCGATCAACGCCACGTTCTCCAAGACTGGCGGCACGAAGACGCTCGCACTCGCATCGAACGCAGAAGGGAAGCGCGACGTCAATCCGACCAGCGCGCTGGGCCCACTGTCGATATGCACGCACCAGGGGAACCGAGCGACTTGCCGTACGCGGCAGGTTGCCCTGCGTTCACCCGCGAGCTGCGGCAAGTCCAGTGGCCCAGAACCAAGAACTTCAAGCCAGACGTGCCCGAGAAGTACGATGGCAGGGTACATCCATCGGAGTTCCTCAGCATCTACACCATCGCGGTGCAGGCTGCCGAAGGGCGCGACGAGAAGATCCTCGCCAACTACTTCCCGCTGGTGCTCAAGCCCAACGTTAGATCTTGGCTCATGCACTTGCCGGACGGTTCCATCTCTTCATGGCGGACCTGTGTCATCAGTTTGTCGGCGCCTTCACAGGTGGCCACAAGCCGCATGGCCAGGAGAGTGACCTCCACTTGCTCGTCCAGAAGGAGGGAGAACCCCTGCGCAAGTACATACAGAGATTCAGCCAAGTGCAGCGCAACATCCCAGACGTCCACCCCGCCGCAGTTATCAGCGCGTTTCATCAGAACGTGCGTAACCGCAGGATGAGGGAAGAGATGGCGATGTGCAAGATCAGAGACGTCAGCGAGCTCTATGCTCTGGCCGACAAGTGTGCACGGGCTGAGGAGGGGAGGAAAATCCCCGGAGAGGTTGCAGGAGCAGAAGGATCTGACAGTGAGGATGCCGCCCCGGCAAGGAAGAACCGGAGGCGGAACAACAGGAAGAGAAAGGCTAAGGATGTGCTAGCTGTTGAGCATTCCGGCAACGGAGGCGGCTCCGACAAGGCCAAAGCCGATGACTCCGGCGAGGCTGTGGTAGCCGCCGACAAGCAGGATGGCTCCGGCAAGTGGTACTGCAAGATCCACCGCACCAAGGGCCATGATCTCCAAACCTGCAAGAAAGTGGAGCAGATGGCGGAGCTACAGAAAGCCGAATACGAGCGCCGCGATAAGGAGAGAGCCCAGAGAGGTGGCGGAGGATCCGGCAAGAAGCTTCCCGCCCGGGGAGGACACCGTGGCAAGGCCAAGCCGCGGCAAGGAGATAGGCCTCCCCGCGGCCGCGACAAGGACGAAGATGAGGATGAGGATGATGAGATGGAGGAAGATGAGACCGATGACCAAGAGTTTCAGAAGGCGACAGAGGTGTTGTGCATCGACGGCGGTGCCTCTCTGCACGCCTCGCACCGCCAACTCAAGCAGTGGGTGCGAGAGGTGAATGCAGCGGAGCCGTACGTCGAGGCGCGCAAGCCTCTGAAATGGTCCAGCACGCCCATCATCTTCGACGTTGAGGACCACCCTGATCGCATCACCGCGGTCGGGTGCTTGCCGATGTTGGTCTCACCAACAATCCGCAACCTCAAGGTCACGAAGATGTTGGTTGACGGCGGGGCCGGCCTGAACCTGATTTCCTCCGTAGTGCTCAAGAAGCTCCAGATCCCCGACAGCGAGCTCAAAGAAACTGGTACCTTTCAAGGGATAAATCCGGGAAGGAGCAAGCCCAAGGGGAAGATCATGCTGCCAGTGACGTTTGGCAGCGAGCTGAACTTCAGGACAGAGAGGGTCACCTTCGATGTTGTTGATATCCCATTACCTTACAATGGGATACTCGGCCGTCCAGCGCTTGCCAAGTTCATGGCAGCCTCTCACTACGCATACAACGTGCTCAAGATGCCTGGTCCGATAAGTGTCATCTCTGTCCAAGGCGACAAGAAGGATGCATTTATCTGCACCGACAAGATCTACCGGGAAGCAGCAGCCGCAGCAGAGTGCAAGCCACTTGCGGCTGAAGCTCCCCGGGGGAAGAAGAAAGTCAAGTCCGGCAAGAGCAGCTCTGATGCCCACTCCGGCAAGCGCACCTCCCCGGAGTGCTGCGCTGCCGTCGAGGACGCACCATCGAGCCCCACCGGCAAATGCAAGAAGGCAAAGGCAGATCCACCAAAGACTAAGCCCGGCAAGAACAGCTCTGGTGCCTGCTCCAGCAAGCACGCCTCCCCGGAGTGCCGCGCTGCCGTCGAGGATGCGCCATCGAGCTCCACTGGCCAATAGGACGAAGGAAGCGTCCAGTTTCGAGCTTTTGAATCATATTCCCTGAGAATCCGTACCTTGTATGAAGAACCTGTGCGCAGAAGGGTCGAATCGTGGCTAAGTTGCGCCCTTGATCTGTTTCGAGTCTGCTCAACGATGAAAGCGCGCCGCAACTAGCCCGACGAGTTCTTCCTGCCGGAGGCAACACCGCCAGCGGGCTGCTGATGTCCCGCACTCAGCAAGTGTGTTTGCGCCGGCGGGTTCCCTGAAAGCGTGGGGATGAAAACGTACAAGGGAGGAAATCAAGGGGGAAGTGCGGCTTCGCCGGATCGCGGAGGACGGAAAAGCTAAGTCGCCCGAACTTGAGTACAGAACACTTTTTAGTTCTAAGCTCTTATGTTATATTCCTCGAACGTTCGTCCCTTGTACGAAAAACCTGTGCGCGGAGGAACCAACTCGTGGTTAAGTTGCGTCCTTGCTTTGTTTTCGAGTCCGCTCAACAATACAAGTGCGCTGCAACTGGCCCGAGAAGGTTTCTTGCCGGGTACAACACCACCAGCAGGCTGCTGATGTTCCGCACTCAGCAAGTGTGTTAGTGCCGGCAAGTTCCCTAGAAGCGTAGGGTAAAAACGTACAAGGGATGTAATGAAGTAGAGGACGTAACATAGCAAGCCTTGCCAAGGGACGTCCTTCGTATGTAAAACTTGTGCGCAGAGGAGCTAACTCGCGGCTGAGTTGCACCCTTGATTTGTTTCCGAGTCCGCTCGGCAATGAAAGCGCGCTGCAACTAGCCCGACGAGGTTTCTTGCCGGAGGCAACACCGCCAGCGGGCTGCTGATGTTCCGCACACAGCAAGTGTGTTAGCGTCGGCAAGTTCCCTAGAAGCGTAGAGTGTAAACATACGAAGGGCAAAGCATGGCATTGCGTTGCCCAACCTAAATAGTCACGCCACGAAAGAGTAACTTATTACGGCGCCGTCTTACTTATTTTCGTGACTATAATAACAGCGACAGGGAAAAACCAGAAGGGCGCACTGGCGCAGAGGCCCCAGCAAGCCGATTTCGCTGGGGGCTGCAAGTACCGAAGTTCCTTCGCGGAAGGCCAGGATCCCCGGAGGCCGCAGCGTCAGCGACAAGGGCAAAGAAAGGCGCACCGGCACCTAGGTCTCGGCGGAGCCAGAGTTGCCGGGGGCTGCAAACGCCAAGATTCATCCCCGGCGAGCTAGAGTCGCCGGGGGCTGCGGTATCAGATAAGTTTTTCATCCCTCATCATGCATCCTCTTATGGGCTGGGGAAAGCGAGGCCGCGTCCTTGAACGAATGTGTCTTGTAAAAAAAACCCCCATGCGCGGAGGAGCCAAGTCGCGGCCAAGTTGCGCCATAGGTTTGTTTCCGAGTCCGCTCAAACAATACCAGTGCGCTGCAACTGGCCCGACAAGGTTTCTTGCCGGAAGCAACACCGCCAGCGGGCTGCTGACGTTCCGCACTCAGCAAGTGTGTTTGCGCCGGCAAGTTCCCTAGAAGCGTAGGGTAGGAACATACAAGGCACAAAATCAAGTAAAGGGCATAATCCGGCAGGCATTCCCCTCTTTTCATTAAAAAACATCCCAATTTAGTACAAGTCCATAGAGGATGAAAAACATGATAGAAAGGATTACAAATTTAAAATGCAGCTAAGGCCCGAAGGCTTACAAACTGAAAGATAAGATGCCCGTAACCCCTCTCCTGTTTCTCTCTTCAAGAGGTAGGTCAAGGAGGCCCCGGCAAGAGAAGCTTGCCAGGGAGGGCAAAAGGGGTGCCTAGGCGAGCCACGGGTGCCAGAAGACACCAAGAGAACATCCCGGGGGCCGGCCAGGAGCTTGGCGGAGACGGAGGCGCCGGAGGCAGAGCTCGAAGACGGGGCGGCAGGACGTCAGCACGCTGTCGAGGGCACCTCGCCCTCATACTCCGACTTGACGGCCTTGCCACCACCCCTCTTCCTCTTCCGCAGCCTCCCTACGCCAGCCGCCCAAGGAGACGGCCCCGGGGAGTTCAGAAGGCCGGCGACCCGGATGATGGGGTCGCCGATGGCGCGCGAGGCGGCGTCCGGCGCCTAGTCGGACCTGCCGTCCTCGTCGTCGCTGTCGCTCCCCTCCTCGTCACTCTCGCTCGAGGAGGGGCCTTCGCTATCGGAGGAGCTGTCCACGCAGCACCTTGCCCGGATGCCGGAGTCCCCGAAGACCTTGACGGAGAGGAGGTCGCCCTCCATTACCTTAAAATGGAGGGTAAACCCCGCCGTCAAGCTGTGGATACGGGCAAACGTCTTCCATCCACAGTCAAGATACATCAAGCCAGGGGCTGGGGATAAAACGTGGAATCGCGTGCCGCTGATCCCGCAGCCCCTCATCTGCAGTCTCAGCATCTCGGGCGGGTCCGGTTCCATCGCGCTTGCGAACGGAGTTGGAAGCCGGAGGCGACGACGAGGCGCCCGACGCAGCCTGACGAAGAACTCGCAAGGGTCGTCCCCCATGTGGACCGCCGTGGGGGGAGGAACCGCCGGCGGAGGCGAAGCTGGCGCGCCGCCCCGTCCGCCTCTTCCCCGAGCGCCTCGGCCTCGTCCTCGACCTCGTTCGCGACCACGCCCCCTCCCTCTTCCCCTTATGGCCGGTTCCCCCGCCAAGGGTGCAAGAGAGGGAGAGGTGCGCTGTCTGGCGGCGACCCTCGCCGCCACCGATGAAGGGCCAGGGTTCCCTTTCTCCATGGCGAATGGGAGAAAGGAGGATAGAAGTTGAAGAAAGAAGGAGATGAGAGAGTGCGGGCTTTTGTGCCCCCCTCCTTCTCTTTATAAAGGAGCAGGGTGGGAGCCTGACCGCCCCGCTCAGCGAATCAAGGCACGGGAAGAGCAGGGAATCGGGACCGACCCGCTGCCTCTGCTCGCAACGACCTAGATTCCCACTCCCACCGTCCGTGACCCCAAGCGCATGGGAGTCGCGTGGCGAGGATGCAGAGCCGAGAGGACGGGTGACGCGGCCTCGCCTCACCCCGTGATCATGGGAGTGGACGCCTCGAAAGCCGCGCACTGGCCCCGTCCAGTAAATGCACCACGCCCCCACGCCTACCTCCGTTTAGGTAGGAGGGCGTGAGCCGTCCCCTTCATCATGGCTTGATGCATGCTCGCGAGGCTCAGCCCCGCACGCGCCGCCCACGTCACCCACGACGCCGCATTTGACGCGTGCCGCTCTGGGCGTGCGCGGTGGAAGCGGAGAGATATGCGGTGTGACCTTAGTATCCCGAACTTGTGCACGGGCAGTCGCAGCGACCCGCGGCAGGGCTTGCCGGGCGTCCGCCAAGATCCTCCACGGCTACTTTGATGCCATTCAAGAACAGAGTACTCAAGCTAAAGCCCCGGCAAGAGGAGCTTGCCGGGAAGGCCAAACAAGGCCCCGGCAAGAGAAGCTGGCTGGGAAGAATACAAGGTCCCAGCAAGAGGAGCTTGCCGGGAAGGCCAACCAAGGCCCCGGCAAGAGGAGCTGGCCGGGAAGAAAACAAAGGCCCCGGCAAGAGGAGCTTGCCGGGAAGGCCGACCAAGGCATCTCCAGAAGACTTGCCGCGGCGCCCCGCGCGTCCCGGCAAGGCCTGATGGCCGGCAAGCTTGCCAGCACGACAAGAGAAGGGCCGCGGCAAGGCACTTGCCGCGGCAAGGCGGCCACCCAAAATCCAGTGCATCCAGCGACGTGTCACCCCAGGGCCACCCCAGGGGCACGTGGCGGGCGTTGCGTAGCCATGCAGAGCGAGGTGGCAAACGGAGCTGACGGAGACGCCATCGTGGCAATCGGTGGCGCCCCTAACGGTCGTTTCCTTGCACTGTTGGGGCGACCAGACGGGCATTAAATGCCCTTGTCCCCTGCTGTCAGAGTTAGGTAGGGGACACTGTTGGTAGTAGTTGTACCAACCCGCATTTTTACCTTTCTACCCCTCTTTCTACGCTGCCACCTGTCGGTGACCCCTTTAACCTATAAAAAGGAGGCCCATGCACACGTAGAGGGGGTTCGGAATTTTGGTTCCGCAGCTTGAGGGTCCAGTCGACACACACAACACCACCATACGCTTGCTCTTGAGCAAGATAAAATACAAACACAAAGCAGCAGTAGGAGTTTTATCTCTCCGGAGAGCTCCGAAGCTGGGTAAAAATCGCCCGTCTCCCCGCGTGCGCCCGACCTCGATCTGCTCTGCACGTGGCCTCCGCCCCCTTGCCGGACTAGAAGGGGCCCCCCGTGCCCCATAGGTGCTCGTGGCCACAAAAAGAAACGGCCCCGACATCTGCCAAAACCAAAAGAAGCAAAAGAAAGAATCAGGAGTCGGCCTGACTTACAGTCGGCGGCTCGAAGAAAGAAAGCAAAGAAACTCACCGTCGACAATGTCTTCGATCTCGTGGAAGCCGGAGGTCAGCATCGCCTCCTTGTCAGTCCAGGAGGAGCGCTCGATCTCGAACTCGGCCAGGAGAGCGGTCTCTCTCTTCTCTGCCTCGTCCTGTGCCGCCTTAAGCAGCTCCTTTTGCTCCGCCAGCTGCGCGGCCAGCAGGTCGCGCTCCATGGCGAGCTTGCCGCACTCCTCCTCCTTGGCGCGTAGGGCAATGCCGACTTCGCCCAACCGTTCCTAAAGAGTGGCATTAGCCTCTGAAGAACAAAAGAGAAAGGACGTTGAGTCGTCAACAAAGAAGGTCGCCGGGAAGATCCGGCCCGACTGCTCAGCAGTCGGCCTGAATCTCGGGGACTACAGCCCGCGGGTGCGCCAGCGCGCCCCCGCCAAAAAGAAGGACTTACTCCGACTCTCCGACAAGTCGGTGATCTGCTTCCCCAGCTGCTCAACGTTGCGGTTGAAGGCAGTAACGCGGAGGTTGTGATACTCCTGTGATAAATAATCAAGACAAAAATGAGAAACTCGCCAGATTGAGTTCCGGGCCGCCTGCTCGGTAGCCGGCACGAAACTCGGGGACTACACCCAGTGGGTGCCACTACAGGAATCAGGTAATTTGCCGTCTGTGAATCACAGACGGCGAATACCAAAAAACAGACGGCAAAGATTTTGCCGTCAACAAGCAGACGGCAAAGTGTGTCGGCAAAGACAAAGTCGGCAAAGGGAACTTTGCGTCAGCTTTTCATCGAGCAGACCGGAAAGATTTTGCCGTCAACCAATCTCAGTAACAGACGGCAAAGAAACATCTTCGCCGTCAGCCAAAACACAATCTTTGCCGTAAGCCAAACTACTCTACAGACGGCAAAGATTTTTTTAATTAAAAAATTCACAGACAACTAAACAACAAAAGATTTTTTCATGGCATTCTTTATAGATCGATTTACACAACAAAATTACTATATCGATTCACAGAACACCTGACCATCAAAAATTCCCATCTACAACATTTTTTATACATCAATTTACAGAACTCAACATCAACAATTTTCAAAATCGATTTATACATCGATGCTATGGAGAAAGAGGGCTCGGGAACTCTGCCGCGTGCTATAGACTGCACCGAGCGTGGGGAAGCGCCCGTCGGCAGCCGCGCTGGCCATGGAGTCACCCGGCGTCCTGCACCCGATGTGGCCGAGCGGTGGCGGTGGCCGGTGGCGCGGGCGTAGGCGGGCTCCGGCAGTCGGACGACGCGAGCGGAGGTGGGAGGCGCGCGGTGGCGATCGGGCCCGGGCAGAGGTGGGCTCCGGTGGGCAGATGCAGGCACACATGGGCGGTGGCGGCCGCCGGCCGGTCGCGCAGGCGGAGGTGGGCTCCGGCGGGCAGATGCGGGCACACGTGGGCGGTGGCTGCCGCCGGCCGGTCGCGCAGGCGGCGGTGGGCTCCGGCAGGCTGACAGTGGGTGGAGGCGGGCTCCGGTGGAGAGACGGGAGGAGGCAGGTGGCGCGGCGGCGTCCGAACGGCGAGTGGCGGAGCTGCGGCCAGGACTGGTGGGGCGAGTGGCAGCGGCGAGTGGTGGAGTTGTGGCCGGAACCGGTGAGGCGAGCGGTGGCAGGGGCCGGGGCAGAAACGGCGGCCGCGGCGGCCAGTACCTGCGCGAAGAGAGACAGGTATGAGAGAGAGAGGGGTGTGCGAGAGGATAAGGCAGAGCGATGGGATTTGTGGTGGGTATGGATCGCGGTGAGTGGTGGGACCACGAGAGAGATCGTGGTGTGGCCGTTGGTGGGATTTCTGGGTGGGCCGCGGATCTGCTGCCATGTCATCGATCCACGAGATCGATCCGTGGGTTGTGCTTTCTCTTTGCCGTCTGTGATTTTATTTACAGACGACAAAGAGCATACTTTGCCGTCTGCAAAAAAACACAGACGGCAAAGACACTTTGCCGTCTGCAATTTTATTTACAGACGGCAAAATATGTGATTTGCCGTCTACAAAAAAAATGTGTAGATGGCAAAGTGTCTTTGCCGTCTGTGGTTTCTTTTGCAGACGGCAAAGTATGTATTTGCCGTCATCCATTCTTTGCCGTCAGCCACTGTCGGTAAAATGTCTCTTTGCCGTCTGCCTTGATGAAATGCTGACGGCAAAGAGCAGTACTGACGGCAAATCTCCTGTTTCCTGTAGTGTGCGCTGGCGTGCCCCCACGGAGAAGAACGAGAAAAAACAAAGTCAAAGAAGGAAATTATACCCAAATAGATGCGCGCGACGCTAGATGCGCCTTGGTGCAGCCCTGGATGGCCTCGCCCTCAGCTCGCAGCTTCTCCTGGACGTCCAGGAGCACCTGGTTCAGCGGACCGTCGCCGCCTCCTCGCACCCACCCAGTGGGCGCGGCGCTTGTCGCCTCGGCGTCTGGGATGGCCAAGCTGGCGGCGCCGGCCTCCAAGGGCCGTGGCGCTGAGACCGCCTTCTCAAGGCGGCGGCGCGCTGGTGAGGCGACTTGAAGGAGCAGCCTCGCCACTGCCTCGTCTTCAGTCAGCGGCACTGGCGGGCCTGCCGGCTGCTTACCATGCGCACTTCCCGATGGCGGCGGAGACGGCGGTGGCGGCGTGGCCGTGCCCGACGCGGAGGCCTCGCCACCGTCCTTCTCCATGATGGGGTGCTCCCCGCCAACTTCTCTAGTCTGCCCCGTGAACTCCGGGGGCGGCGGCGCGGAGTTCAGCGGGATGACTAGCAACGCCGATTGGCGGTGCACGGTCTCCGCAGCCCGCTGTCTTGCTGCTGCGGCGGCTTCGGCTTCCTCCAGTTTCCTTTGGGCGGAGGCCGCCGCTTTCTCGGCCTCCGCCTTCTCCAGGTGGTCGGCCTCTTCCTCATCGCGCTTCTCCCGCGCGTTTCGCTGCGTCGCCTCCCGGAGATCGGCGGCGGGGTCAATCCGCCGAGTATTGGTGGACGTCTCGGTCGACCCCATGACAGAGGGGACGACGACCCTCTCAAGAGAAAGAGGGGCCCTGAAGCAAGGAAGGAATGAAAAAGAATTGGAAAAGGTTTATCAAAGAAAACAAGGCGAAGGCCGAGAGTGCTTACGCAGAGACTAGCGGCGGCTTCTTCACTTCCTTGCGGAAGCGGTTGGCCTTCGCGACCGCCTCCTCCCGCTTGGTCGCGGCGGCCGCCCCCTTGAACTTCTTCGGCCGGCCGCCGAGCGAACTCGGCGCGGCCCGGCATTTCTTCGCACCGACTTGACTGGCCAAGCCGACGGAGGAACTCGCGCCTGGATGGCCGGCTCTCGATTGGCGGCGCGGGATGACTTCCCCTTCGGCGTCGTCTTCTGGCCAGTCGGCGAAGGTTGCCGAGGGCCGGAAGCCGCCTTCCGCTCCTCCTCCTCCGCCCTCGGCGTCGGCCTCCATCTCCGCCGCCCCCAAGTCGGGGTCATCAACATCGCTCTCCGCTCGATCTGGAGCGAACTCGCGGGGCTGTCCCGTGGCGCCGGCTGCAGGCTGGATGAGGGGGTTCTGACTCAAAAAACCAAGAAGATCAGAAGTCGGATTCGGCTACAAAGAAAAACAGGAGAGCAAAATATACGACTTACCACAAGCGGGGGGTTGGCACGCGAGTATGGCTCCTTGCCGAACTGCCAATCTTCCGTGAGCTCGCAGTTCGCGATGTGATTCACCATGTTCGCCACCTCCACGTGGGGCATGTCCCAGGTGCACATCCGACTCGGGTCTTGGCGGTCGCTCATCTGACAAATCAGATGAGGTCGGCCCTGGAGAGGGAGGACTCGGCGCGCCACGAAGGCGGCCAGCAAGTCGGTCCCGACCAGGCCTTCCGACTGCGTCAGTACTCGGAGTCGCGCGACGGCTGCGTTACCTGTGGGAGTCAGCGTCTTGGCCCGTGGGACCAGCTGGGAAGCCTCCCAGCCGGCGCACCGGCCTCGTAGGGCGGCAGGTTGACCCAGTCGCCTTCCATGGCGACGTTCTTCACGTAGAAGTACGACCGCTGCCACATCTTCACCGACTTGATTAGCACGATGGAGGGAATGGGTTGTCGGCAGTCGACCTACGCATCACGATGAAGGCGCCGCACTGAGCCGGCACGCCAGCAACGTGCGTGCCAAGCTTGGATTGAAAGAACTCTCCCCACAGCTCGATGGTGGGGAGAACGCCAAGAAAACCCTCGCACAGGGTGGCGAAGGCGGCCAGCAGCACCACCGTGTTCAGAGTGAGGTGGTGCGGCTGGAGTCCGTTGAACTCCAAGAAGGAGCGGAGGAAGCCGCTCGCCGGCAGGCCTAGGCCGCGCATCAGGTGCGAGCGGAATATGACCCGCTCGCCCTCCTCCGGCGCTGGCCTTATTTCCCCCGCCGGCGCGGCGCGGGCTCGCACCAGGTTCGCGCCGGGGAGCCGGCGCGTCTTGCGGAGGTGCTCAATGATGTCGTCGTCCACCGTAGAGCCATCCCACACGCTGGAGCGCACGGCAGGAGCCGTGGCGGCGGAGGAGGAGCTCATCGCTGCAGGTGCGGCGCGGCTTGGTGCGGCGAAGGCAAGAAGAAGAAGAGGCAGGAGGAAGCATGGGAGCAGGGAGGAATGAGAAGCCGATGGGGCGGCGTGCGATTAACTGCACGCGAGACCCCACGCCCCCCACGATTTACCCCACGAAGTTACTGCGCGCAGTAACGACATGGGGAACCCAACCGTCCGCATGGCCACAACGGATCCGTTCGCGTGCCGAGGCGCGATAGTGGCGGGCCCCTCCTGACGGCCTGTCCCGTCGCGCGCGTGGGTAGGCAGACTGCCCCTGCCACGTAGCGCCGCGCGACAGGGCCGTGGCGGGCGACCGCGGGAAGCGTATCAGGCACGCCGCCTGGTTCCCGCCGCGGCTTTCAAACTCCTTAGGGGGTAAGACGGCCCTCAGTGAATCCGACTCCAGCTAGTCGGTTTGAGGCGAGACGGCCCTCTGTGAATCCGACTCCAGCCAGTCGGCTTGAAGGAAGACGGCAAGCAAGGCCTAAATCCCACCACCGGAAGAATGAAACTGTTGAGGTCCGCGATGTGTCACCCTTGGAGCCTCACCAGCTTCGGGGACTACTGTCGGAGTAATGGGCCATGGGTAGGCTCACCCGAGTCCCAGAACCTTTCAAGACATCGGGGCAGGCTGTGCCCCGCGAGTCCAGAGGCGACTCCAAGATGAGCCGAGTCCCCAGAGGCGACTCCAAGATGAGCCGAGTCCCCAGAGGCGACTCCCAGTTAAGCCGAGTCCCAGAGGTGACTCCAAGATAAGCCAAGTCCAAGAGGCGACTCCAAAGAAGCCGACTATGGGGAAGGAACACCACCCTCTCATGGGGCCTGGGGTGGGGATGAGCTGCCCCTCGTCGGGGAGCCGGTGCGCGATATCGCTGGACAAATATCCGGCCTTGCGCAGCTTTTTGATGTTCCCCTCCGATAGTGACATTAGGGTTTTGGTTGATTTGTGTCTTAAGGTGTTATTCTAGTACGAACTCTTTTATAGATCGATCCGAAAGAATAACTTTGAGGTGGTTTCGTACCCTACCATAATCTCTATGTTTGTTCTCCGCTATTAGTGGCTTTGGCGTGACTCTTTGTTGCATGTTGAGGGATTTTTATATGATCTATCTATATTATTATTGTTGAGAGAACTTGCACTAGTGAAAGTATGAACCCTATGCCTTGTTTCCTATCATTGCAATACCGTTTATGCTCACTTTTATCATTAGTTACCATGCTGTTTTTATTATTTCAGATTACAAAAGCCCATATCTACTATCCATATTGCACTTGTATCACCATCTCTTCGCCGAACTAGTGCACCTATACAATTTACTGTTGTATTGGGTGTGTTGGGGACACAAGAGACTTTTTGTTATTTGGTTGCAAGGTTGCTTGAGAGAGACCATCTTCATCCTATGCCTCCTACGGATTGATAAACCTTAGGTCATCCACTTGAGGGAAATTTGCTACTGTCCTACAAACCTGTGCACTTGCAGGGCATGTTGTGATGTGATATGGTCAAGACATGATGTGATATATGTTATTGTATGAGATGATCATGTTTTATAAAAGTTATCCGCAACTGGCAGGAGCCTTATGGTTGTCGCTTTATTGTATGAAATGCAAACGCCATGTTGTCGGAGTAATGGGCCACAGGTAGGCTAACCCGAGTCCCAGAACCTTTCAAGACATCGGGGCAGGCTGCGCCCCGCGAGTCCAGAGGCGACTCCAAGATGAGCCGAGTCCCTAGAGGCGACTCCAAGATGAGCCGAGTCCCCAGAGGCGACTCCCAGTTAAGCCGAGTCCCAGAGGCGACTCCAAGATAAGCCGAGTCCAAGAGGCGACTCCAAAGAAGCCGAGCCGACTATGGGGAGTCGGCCTGCAACTCCAACCACCCCGATAATTAAAGGCAGGCATGGCCACAGTGCGCCATACCCACGGAGATCTCCGCCCAGCGCGGCACTGTTGCCATGCCAGCCCTGACATCAGCCCTTGGGGGCGGAGCCCTGTATCCACGATGGCCTTTCTGTATGGCCCGAAGACGGCGGGGCCTACCAGTCAGTGGGAGTACTGAAGACGGCGAGAGCGCCAAGAGTCAGACCCGTTGGGAGTCGGCCCCTAGGAGTCGGCCGGCCCCTCCCACGGGCCCCACACGCCATTAACCAGACGCGACGGGGGAATGGCAACAGTGATCGCCCGTCAGGCGGCGGCACTGTTGCCATGACCCCATGACCAAGCCCGCGTCATTAGAAGCACGACTACAGTAATCTGCAGCCGGCAAGACCCGCCTGCGACAGTCGCGGGCTGACGCCCTCGTACTAGGCCAGTCGGCGGGGCCCACCAGTCGGCGGGCCCCAGGAGTCGGCGGAGAAGACGGCGGCGTGAGAGACAGATGGCTGGGACTCGCACCCAGCCTGTTTTACAATTGTACCCCTGGGGGGTAGGCCTATATAAACCCCCCAGGGCACCCATGCAAAGGGTTCGAATCCATTAGCACTAGACAGACCATATAGGAAGGAGAAAGCTAGCCTTGCCTTCTCCTACCTCCAGAAACAGCTCTAGGAGCAACCTTGTATTCACTTTGCCTTAGTGACCATGCGGAGACCCCACAGAGCAGCAGTAGGGGTGTTATCTCCTCGGAGAGCCCTGAAGCTGGGTAAGATCTGCCGGCGTGCATGTCTTCGCCTCATCCCGTTTCCAGGCACCGGCGACGTTCTACTCGCCCCCACCATGATAAGCCATCCTTTGGCATATGTCGCACCCAACCCCCGACACATGTTGAAAGTGCAACTATTCCTGGGTGGTTTTGGTAATTCCTAACAAAATATAGCTCATTGAGCTAATGCTATTTCAAGATAAATATTTCAGGAAAGCTCGATGATTGGCATGGCATGGATTAGAAAGTGGACCCCTCAAAATGCTCAGGACAAAAGATTGGCTCAAGCTCAAAGCACAAGACTCTACATTTTACTTTTTGTGATCCAAGATCACATTGAGTCCATAGGAAAAGCCAATACTATTAAAAGGGGGTGATGTGTTGCTTAATGAGTTACTTGCTCAAAATGCTTAGTGATATTCTCCAGAAACCCTCAACTACTTTCTCATATCCACATATGTCCCAAAACAAAAGTCAAACTCGGCCCCACCGAAACTTTCTATCCGGCGCCACTGAGTTCACTTGACATAGCCACTGCCACAAACCCTAGTCACTTCGGTCTCACCGAGATGGGATTGCAACCTCTCTGTTTCCCTTCGTAACGTTTCGGTCCAGCCGAGATGAGCGATCGGTCCCACCGAGATTGCAATGCAAACTCTCTGTTTCCCCTTCGTAACGTTTCAGTCTAACTGAGATGAGTGAATCGGTCCCACCGAGTTTGCCTGACCAACTCTCTGTTTGTCTATTACCAAAATCGGTCCCACCGAGTTTGTGTAATCGGTCTCACCTAGATTACCTTATGCCCTAACCCTAACGACATCGGTCCCACCGAGTTGACATGCCGGTCCCACCGAAAATCCTAACGTTCACATTTTGAACTAAATTGGTCTGACCGAGTTTTCTGATTCTGTCCGACCAAGTTTGGTGATTTGTGTGTAATGGTTAGATTTTGTGTGGAGGCTATATATACCCCTCCAGCCACTCTTCATTCTTGGAGAGAGCCATCAGAACATGCCTACACTTCCAACATACATTTTCTGAGAGAGAACCACCTACACTTGTGTTGAGGTCAAGATATTCCATTCCAACCACATAAATCTTGATCTCTTGCCTTCCCCAAGTTGCTTTCCACTCAAATCATCTTTCTACCAAATCCAATCCTATGAGGGGGAGTTGAGTGTGGGGGAGACTATCATTTGAAGCAGAAGAGCAAGGAGTTCATCATCAACACACCATCTATTACCTTTTGGAGAGTGGTGTCTCCTAGATTGGCTAAGTGTCACTTGGGAGCCTCCGTCAACATTGTGGAGTTGAACCAAGGAGTTTGTACAGGCAAGGAGATCGCCTACTTCGTGAAGATCTACACTAGTGAGGCAAGTCCTTTGTGGGCGACGGCCATGATGGGATAGATAAGGTTGCTTCTTCGTGGACCCTTCGTGGGCGGAGCCCTTCGTGGAATCTTGCAACCATTACCCTTAGTGGGTTGAAGTCTCCATCAACATGGGTGTACGATAGCACCACCTATCGGAACCACGGATAAAAAATCTCCGTGTCTACCTTGCGTTTGCTCCCTCCTAATTCCTCCCTTTACCTTCATATGCAATTGTTTTACATTCCGCTGCTATACTCTTAGAATTGCATGTGTAGGTTGATTACTTGATTTGTGCTAAGTTGCTAAAAATCTGCCAAGACTTAAAATTGGGAAAAGCCTAGATTTTTATTTGGTCAAGTAGTCTAATCACCCCCCCTCTGGACATACTTTCGATCCTACAAGTGGTATCAGAGCTTTGGTCTCCATTTGCTTTGATTTCCATAGCTTTTGGTGATCATAGCCTTGGTTTCACAACCTAGGAGAGTATGGCATCTAGCGAGGGAAATTACCACCGTAGAGGTCCTTACTTTGATGGTACTAATTTTGCTAGTTGGAAGCATAAGATGAAAATGCATATTCTTGGACATAACCCTGCCGTTTGGGCTATTGTGTGTATTAGCTTGCAACGTGAATTATTTGATGGGAGAGAACCGAACCGTGAAGCTACCGCGGAAGAGTTGAAGATGCTGCAATACAATGCTCAAGCTTGTGATATCCTCTTCAACGGATTGTGCCCCGAAGAATTCAACAAAATCAGCTGTCTTGAGAATGCAAAGGAAATTTGGGATACTTTGCTTGATATGCACAAAGGTACCGACTGTGTCAAGGAATCCAAATTGGATGTGCTTCAAAGTCAACTTGACAAGTTCAAAATGAAGGATGGTGAAGGTGTCGCTGAAATGTACTCTAGGCTTGCTCTCATCACAAATGAGATTGCCAGCTTAGGAGGTGAAGAGATGACCGATAGATTGATTATCAAGAAGATCCTAAGAGCCTTGGATGGAAAATATGATACTGTGTGCACATTGATCCAAATGGTGCCCAACTACAAAGATCTCAAGCCAACGGAAGTCATTGGAAGAATTGTTGCTCATGAGATGTCACTTAAGGATAAGGAAGAGCTCCACAACAATTCAAGTGGTGTTTACAAAGCCTCATGTGAAGATACCACATCATCAAGTGAGAAACAGACCTTCAATGAAGAATTGAGCCTAATGGTGAAGAACTTCAACAAGTTCTACAAGAGTAGAAGCAAGGAAAGAAGCTCCAAGTCAAGGTCCTACAATGACAAGAGATCTTCAAGTCGTGAACGAAATTGCTACAATTGTGGAAGACCCGGACACTACTCCAATGAGTGTACGGCTCCCTACAAAAGAAGATAAGATTCTCCCAAAAGAAGAAGTAGAAGAGAAGAATCACCGCCAAGAGAGAGGAGTAGAGATGATCGTTATGAATGAAGACCCTCTCGGAGAAGCAAGGATTCGGAGAGGAAGGACAAATCATCCAAGAGCTACAGAAAAAGAAGACATCAAGCTCATGTTGGTGAATGGGTATCCGGCTCCGACTCCGACAATCACTTCGAAAGAAGTTATCCCTCCGACTCCAAATATACTCAAGATGAAGGTGTTGCCGGTCTAGCAGTTGTGTCAACCAACTCCTACGACATATTTGACTCACCAAATGAAGGAATTGGAAGATGTTTCATGGCTAAAGGTCCAAAGGTAACACATCCCAAGTATGTTGATTTTAATAGTGATGAAGATGATTTGCTAGGAGATGATGATTTACTTGTTGACAACTCTAGTTATGAAAACTATGATGAACTTGCTATTAATCATGATAATCAAGATAAAACGAATGACGATGATAGGAAGGAGATTGAGCCTCTAACTAAAGAACTAAACACTCTTAAGTTAGCTCATGAAACTACCTTGGAAGATCATCGAGAACTTTTAAAGACTCATGAGAAGCTACGCTTTGAAAAGCTCAACCCTGAGCAAGAGCATGAGTTCTTAAAAGCAATCAATGATGATATTCGCAAGAAAAGTTCTTCTTACATTGCCAAGCGTTTACTCTTGTCTACTTACATGCCACAAGTTAAATCTAGCAACAAGATCAAGAAAGATTCTTCATCTAGTAGTAACAACAATCATGCTAAATCCAATGTTGTTGCTTCTAGTAGTTCTCTTGATTCCACTAATGATTCTCTTAGCCAAGTTACACTTTAGAAAGAAAATAGCTTATTGAAGGGAATTATATAGAAAGGTGTTTACAAGAGTCTTGCCGGAAGTAAGCAATTTGAGGAAATTGTACGCAAGTAAGGAAGACATTGGAAGAATCAAGGTGTTGGTTTTGAACGAAAGTTCAATGCCAATGGAGTTTAGTGGGAAGAAGATCAATACCCCACAACGAATTTTGTTCCTTAACAAGAGAAGTATGATCCTACTTCTTTCCAAGGAAAACAAGCTCAAGATGATCTTCCACCACAAGACCACAAGCTAAAAGGCAAGGACAAGCTTCAAGAGGAAATTGATGCATTTGAAGAAGCACCTAAGGCCTTGTTCAAGTGGGTTCCCAAGACTACATCAAGTTCCACTTCATCAAGTACGACTACAAATCCAAGGATTCCCATCAAGATGGTGTGGATCCCGAAGAATAAGAACTAGAGAGTTCTTGAGGGTGACTCCGCCAACATACTTCACTCTTATCATTTTGACAAGGACAAGTGCAAACAACTTCCATATCTTGCACTAGTTCAAGGATTCAGAAACCCTCTTGTTGGTAAGACAAGGGACAAGGTAACCTAATGCTTTCATGGACATCATTCTATGTGAACATCACTCTATGTCTATGGATATTCTTGTTTGTTCCTTGTGGGACTAACCCGTGTGGGTATTGAAAGTGCAACTCACTCCAAAGGATTGCTCAAAATGATCTACATCAACATTGAACATCTACATCTTCAACACCTACATGAAGTCATCATCGACAAAACCCAAGGTTAGTTCATCCCTCTTAGGGGGGATATCACATCTAGGGGAGCTTTACTCTAATCAATTGAGCTAAAGCAACTCTAATGATGTGAACACAACAATGCTTTATGTAAAAGTGGCAACCCCACTTGTGCTTAAACGATGAGTATGACCTATGATCAAATGTTCTCATTTGACTCCTAAGTCAATATACTCATATATAGATGACCTAGTCATCACCAAATTGCTTGATAGATGCTAGAGTGATTGTGCATGCTTTGTCACATATTTCATTTGTCATTTTATTGTGTGAGCATGTTGGATGCATATTTTACTCATTCGAGGACATCCATTTGTTGCTTTGATTGTTTGCCTTTTTCTCTTTTGCCAAATGGATGGACAAGAATGCCTAAGAACTCCCTCTAGCTATCTATGCTTTTCTCGTCTCAAACTCTATTCATGCTACATCACAAAGTTTGATTGAGTCAGATTTGAACCACTCTATGTGAGGAGCGCTTGGAGTCCCCAATTCGTCATAGACTTAAACTTCCAAAACCTCTTAGTGGGTATGACCGAGTCATCCATTTCGGTCACACCAAGACCACTAAGTTGATCTAGGTTTTCAATCTCGGTGCAACCGATTTGAACTTTTTGGTCACACCGAGTTGCAGTAGCCGCTTGCAATTCTGCATCTCGGTGCCACCAAGTTGTTCCACTCGGTCACACCGACAGGGTCAGGATATAAATACCCGCGGGTGAGATTTTGGAAACTTCTTCGAAACCTCTCAGCCCGTGCGTATCCTGCTCTGCTGCCTCGGGTCTCCGGATCGTCTTCTTGCCGCCAGCGGCCTCCCACTGCTGGTTTCCATCGCCGTCAATGGAATTCTGCCCCTCCGTTGCCGCCTTAGCGAACTCCGCCAAACTAGGGTACGAGTTCGATCCTTTGTGCTATTCTTTTACCTCTGATTCGTAGCACATTGTTTTGCCATGATCATCACCACGTATGCAAACACTCTATCCACTGAAAACATCCCTTAGGTTAGGTTTGATTTGAAAATTTAGGGTTAGGTCTCCGCAGAACTCATCTCGGACCGACCAAGTTGTAGAATCAGTCTCAACGATTTGGCTTAGGCCATTGCACTTGCACTTTTAGTTTGATCGAAAACTGCAAATCGGTGTGACCGAGTTCGATTCTGTGTGAAACCCTAGCAGTCTCGGTGCCACGGAACTATGACTCGGTCTGATCGAGTTCACTAGTTTAGGTTCCAAAAGCTGCTTTGGTATCACCGAGTTTACAAATTGGTAGATCCAAAATGCTTTCTGTGAAGAACTAAAACTAAGTTTTTAAGTCATCTGTTTTGCAAAAACTCTGCACTTTGTGATGCTTATCCACTCTACCTCATCTATATCTATTCACAGGGTCTGCTGCCAGTAAGTTCACAGAGATGTCTGATCAAAGTGACAGTCAGAACAGGTCAGAGGAACAGGTGCAGATGAGTGAGGGTTCAGATCCCTCAAGCACTTTTGATGATGGCAGCAGGAGCACTCCAAGCAACTTGCCAAAGGCAGCCACCAGATCTAGGAAGAAGAGAACCTCAGAATATGAGGATGAGAATTATGTTGCCACTGAGGAGGAAGTAAGCTCCAAAAAGAAGGTGCTGAAAAAGAAGTATGGCACAGCTGCTGCAAGTAAGCCAGGGCTGAATAAGAAGGCACCAGCAAGAAGAATTCCTATGTCTAAGGCAAGAGCCTCTACCCAAGAGACAATGGAGTTCACACTTGAACCCAAAGAAGGTGGTGAAGGCAAGAAGAGGAAGGAAAGGGTCAAGAAGACCATTGCTAGAGTCATTGGCAAGCCCTCCATGATGAGAGATCCCTCTGAAGAAGAGGAAGAGGAAGAGGATGCTGCACCAGCACCCAAAGCTCAGAAGCTTATGGGAGATGCTATAAAGGCACGTGATGCTCCATCAAAGCCCAAGTCTGCTCCCAAATTAAAGCTCCAGCTCAGAAGCCCCCAAACCCCAAGAGGAACACCAGAAGAATACCTGCTGAGGAAAAGAACAAGGCCCCAGTGCCTGATGCTTAGGAAGAAGATGATGATTCTCTTGTTTTGAGAAAGTTAAAGCCCAAGATTCCAGACCACAATGATTCTCATCAAGTGGCTGAGGACATGCACATCAGAAAAGATGCTGGACTGAGATTGTGGAGACAGTATGATCCCTATGCCGTGAGGAGAAGGACTGCAGTTGACTACAGGTTCCATACAAAAGAACAACAAGATTTCTATGAGATAATTTTGCTTGACAAGAAGCCAATTGTGTGTGACATGAGATGAATCAACTGGGAGTACATCAAGGAGAAAGAAGACCACTTCCCAGGAGTATATGACAGCTTCAAAGCATGTGGAGTTGACCAATTTGTTGCCCAGAAGCTCACCAAGTGGAATGATGAGCTTATCATGCAGTTTTACTCCACAACTCACTTCTATCCAGATGGAAGGATAGTTTGGATGTCTGAAGGTACTAGGTACCAATCCACTGTTGAACAATATGGGCCAAGCTGATAAATGCTCTAGAAGATGAAGAAGATGACTTGGATGTGTATGCCACCAAGAAGAAAGACCACAACTCTATGGCAAACATGTACAAGGAGATCCCAGATAAAGCTTTGGAGACACATAAGCTTGGATCTGTACACTATCTGTTGTCTGGTCTGCCTACCATCAACACAATCCTTAGGCACATCTCTGCCACCCAAGTCAGGAGATCACAAGATGATCAGAGGGCATTCAATCAACTTGCTGCATATCTTTGATGTCCCTCAGAAGTTCAAGGTTATGAGTTTGATTGTAGAGACAATCAAGAGGACATCAACTGACCAGAAGAGAAGCTGTGGGTATGCTCCACACATTCAGGAGCTCATCAACTCAAAGATGGGCACATGCACTTATTTGTTGGACAAGGAGCACTTACCCTTATATCCTGAATTTGAAGACAACACTGTAGTGATGAATGAGGAGGAACCATCATCAGTTCAAGGACAAGAGAAGACAGCCAAAGCAAAGGCCGAGAAAGCTGCCAAGATGCCCAACGTTGAAGAGGCACCTCAAGTTTCCCTGAAGAGCAAGCAAGATCAACTTGCATATCTGATCCAGTCGACACTGAGGATTGAGAAGGGCTTGGCCAACCTGACTCAAAACCAGGAGAGCTTGGAGAGGATCATAGAAACCAAATTTTATGATCTTGATCTGAAGGTAACTGAGATTCAAACAACAGTTGAGCAGCTTCAGGAGGAAGCAGAAGAGAAGAGAGGCAAGGAAACTACTGTTGCATTTAAGCGAGTGCCTAGAGGACAGAGGTCTACTGCAGTGCCAGTGAGAGATTCTAGAGCTACAACATCAGCACCAGCAGCTACAGCTCCAGTGCCACCTCCAGCAGCCACTCCACCAGCTCCAACTACATCAACAGATGCCTTCGTCCTTGGAGTTCTCTCTACACCACCTCCCAAAGACCAAGCCTGAGAGACGCATAGCACTATGCATATTTGAACTTTTTGGTAACTTGTTGCCAAAGGGGGAGAAATATGTATAGATCATAGGCTTCGAGAGAGTGTTTTGCTTCTTTGCCTTTGGTTGAACTTTTTGGTTGTGTGCTTGTGTGAGATACTTGTATGATCATGTGGTTGATCATTTGCTACCTTAATGCTTGTTTGGATGATACTATCTTTTATATCTCATATATGATCATTCACTTGCTTGGTGATGAGTGCATGCTTTTAATTTCTATCATTTTGAGCGCTCCACCAAGATGTATGTGACATGGAAGAGTAACCCATGATCCTAATCCATTGTGCATTTGCATTAAAAAGCAAATTTTAAATAATGCACAAATTTAGGGGGAGCTCTTGCTTATCACATACTTCTCAAAGCGACGATGTTTTTCAATGTTATGATCATTTGTCGAAGCTTTGATCTATATGTTGTCATCAATTACCAAAAAGGGGGAGATTAAAAGTGCAACTATCCCTGGTGGTTTTGGTAATTCCTAACAACATATAGCTCATTAAGCTAATGCTATTTCAAGATAAATATTTCAGGAAAGCTCGATGATGGGCATGGCATGGATTAGAAAGTGGACCCCTCAAAATGCTACGGACAAAAGATTGGCTCAAGCTCAAAGCACAAGACTCTACATTTTACTTTTAGTGATCCAAGATCACATTGAGTCCATAGGAAAAGCCAATATTATTAAAAGGGGCTGAGGTGTTGCTTAATGAGTTACTTGCTCAAAATGCTTAGTCATATGCTCCAAAAACCCTCAACTACTTTCTCATATCCACATATGTCCCAAACCAAAAGTCAAACTCGGCCCCACCGAAACTTTCTATCCGGCACCACCGAGTTCACTTGACATAGCCACTGCCACAAACCCTAGTCACTTCGGTCTCACCGATAGGGATCTCGGTCTCACCGAGATGGGATTGCAACCTATCTGTTTCCCTTCGTAACGTTTTGGTCCAACCGAGATGAGCGATTGGTCCCACCGAGATTGCAATGCAAACTCTCTGTTTCCCCTTCGTAACATTTCAGTCTAACCAAGATGAGTGAATCGGTCCCACCGAGTTTGCCTGACCAACTCTCTATTTGTCTATTACCAAAATCGGTCCCACCGAGTTTGTGTAATCGGTCTCACCGAGATTACGTTATGCCCTAACCCTAACAACATCGGTCCCACCGAGTTGACATGTCGGTCCCATCGAAAATCCTAACGTTCACATTTTGAACTAAACGGTCTGACCGAGTTTTCTGATTCGGTCCCACCGAGTTTGGTGATTTGTGTGTAACGGTTTTTGTGTGGAGGCTATATATACCCCTCCACCCACTCTTCATTCGTGGAGAGAGCCATCAGAACATGCCTACACTTCCAACATACATTTTCTGATAGAGAACCACATACACTTGTGTTGAGGTCAAGATATTCCATTCCAACCACATAAATCTTGATCTCTAGCCTTCCCCAAGTTGCTTTCCACTCAAATCATCTTTATACCAAATCCAATCCTATGAGAGAGAGTTGAGTGTTGTGAAGACTATCATTTGAAGCACAATAGCAAGGAGTTCATCATCAACACACCATCTATTACCTTTTGGAGAGTGGTGTCTCCTAGATTGGCTAGGTGTCACTTGGGAGCCTCCGTCAAGATTGTGGAGTTGAACCAAGGAGTTTGTACGGGCAAGGAGATCGCCTACTTCATGAAGATCTACCCTAGTGAGGCAAGTCCTTCGTGGGCAATGGCCATGGTGGGATAAACAAGGTTGCTTCTTCGTGGACCATTCGTGGGTGGAGCCCTCCGTGGACTCGCGCAACTGTTACCCTTCGTGGGTTGAATTCTCCATCAATGTGGATGTACGATAGCACCACCTATCGGAACCACGGATAAAAAATCTCCGTGTCTACATTGTGTTTGCTCCCTCCTAACTTATCCCTTTACCTTCATATGCAATTGTTTTACATTCTGCTGCTATACTCTTAGAATTGCATGTGTAGGTTGATTACTTGATTTGTGCTAAGTTGCTAAAAATCTGCCAAGACTTAAAATTGGGAAAAGGCTAGATTTTTATTTGGTCAAGTAGTCTAATCACTCCCCCCCCTCTAGACATACTTTCGATCCTACACATGTAATTGCTTTACTTTATCTCTATGTGTTAGCGATAGTTGTAGAAGCAATAGTTGGCGAGACGACCACGACGCTACGATGGAGATCAAGGTGTCAAGCCGGTGACGATGGAGATCATGACGGTGCTTTGGAGATGGAGATCAAAGGCAGAAGATGATGATGGCCATATCATGTCACGTATTTTGATTGTGATGTTTATCTTTTATGCATCTTATTTTGCTTAGTACGGCGGTAGCATTATAAGATGACCCCTCACTAAAATTTCAAGGTATACGTGTTCTCCCTGAGTATGCACCGCTGCGAAAGTTCTTTGTGCTGAGACACCACGTGATGATCGGGTGTGATAGGCTCTACGTTCACATACAAGGGGTGCAAGACAGTTTTGCACATGCGGAATACTCAGGTTAAACTTGATGAGCCTAGCATGTACAGACATGGCCTCGGAACACTGGAGACCAAAAGGTCGAACGTGAATCATATAGTAGATATGATCAACATAGAGATGTTCACCATTGAAGACTACTCCATCTCACATGATGATCAGACATGGTTTAGTTGATTTGAATCATGTATCATTTAGATGACTTGAGGGAGGTCAATCTAAGTGTGAGTTCTTAAGTAATTTGATTAACTGAACTTTAATTTATCATGAACTTAGTCCTGATAGTATTTGCAAATTATGTTGTAGATCAATAGCTCGTGTTATAGCTCCCTATGTTTTTTGATATGTTCCTAGAGAAAAATAAGATGAAAGATGATAGTAGCAATGATGCGGACTAGGTCCGTGATGTGAGGATTATCCTCATTGCTGCACAGAAGAATTATGTCCTTAATGCACCGCTAGGTGACAGACCTATTGCAGGAGCAGATGCAGACGTTATGAACGTTTGGCAAGCTCGATATGATGACTACTTGATAGTTTAGTGCGCCATGCTTTACAGCTTATAACCGGGACTTCAAAAACGTTTTAAACACCATGAAGCATATGAGATGTTCCAAGAGTTGAAATTGGTATTTCAGACTCATGCCCGTGTCGAGAGGTATGAGACCTTTGACAAGTACTTTGCCTACAAGATGGAGGAGAATAGCTCAACCAGTGAGCATGTATTCAGAATGTCTGAGTACAATCGCTTGAATCAAGTGGGAGTTAATCTTCCAGATAAGATAGTGATTGACAGTGTTCTCTAGTCACTATCACCAAGCTACTAGAACTTCGTGATGAATTATAATATGCAAGGGGATGACGAAAACGATTCCCGAGCTCTTTGCGATGCTGAAATCCGCAAAGGTAGAAATCAAGAAAGAGCATCAAGTGTTGATGGTTGACAAGACCACTAGTTTCAAGTAAAATGGCAAGGGAAAGAAAAGGGCACTTCAAGAAGAATGGCAAGCAAGTTTCCACTCCCGTGAAGAAGCCCAAAGCTGGACCCAAGCCTGAAACTGAGTGCTTATACTGCAAAGTAAATGGTCACTGGAAGTGGAACTTCCCCAAACATTTGGTGGATAAGAAGGATGGCAAAGTGAACAAAGGTATATTTGATATACAGATTATTGTGTACCTTACTAGTGTTCGTAGTAGCCCCTGGGTATTTAATACTAGTTCAGTTGCTAAGATTAGTAACTCAAAACACGAGTTACAAAATGAACAGAGGCTAGTTAAGGGCGAGGTGACGATGTGTGTTGGAAGTGATTCCAAGGTTGATAAGATCAGCATCGCACACTCCCTCTACCTTAGGGATTAGTGTTGAACCTAAATAAATGTTATTTTGTGTTTGCATTGAGCATGAATATGATTGGATCATGTTTATTGCAATACGGTTATTCATTTAAGTCAGAGAATAATTATTGTTCTGTTTACATGAATAAAACCTTCTATGGTCATACACCCAATGTAAATGGTTTATTGAATCTCGATCGTAGTGATACACATATTCATAATATTGATGCCAAAAGATGCAAAGTTGATAATGATAGTGCAACATATTTGTGGCACTGCCATTTTGGTCATATTGGTGTAAAGCGCATGAAGAAACTCCATGCGGATGGACTTTTGGAATCGCTTGATGCTTGCGAACCATGCCTCATGGGCAAGATGACTAAGACTCATTCTCCGGAACAATGGAGCGAGCCACTGACTTATTGGAAATAATACATACCGATGTATGCGGTCCGATGAGTGTTGAGGCTCGCGGCGGGTATCGTTATTTTCTGACCTTCACAGATGATTTGAGGAGATATGGGTATATCTACTTGATGAAACACAAGTCTGAAACATTTGAAAAGCTCAAAGAATTTCAGAGTGAAGTGGAGAATCATCGTAACAAGAAAATAAAGTTTCCACAATCTGATTGCGGAGGCGAATATTTGAGTTACGAGTTTGGCCTTCATTTAAAACAATGTGGAATAGTTTCATAACTCACGCCACCTGGAACACCACAGCGTAATCTTGTGTCCGAACGTCGTAACCGTACTTTATTAGATATGGTGCGATCTATGATGTCTCTTACCAATTTACCACTATCGTTTTGGGGTTATGCATTAGAGACCGCTGCGCACTTTAAATAGGGCACCATCTAAATCCGTTGAGACGACACCGTATGAACTGTGGTTTGGCAAGAAACCTAAGCTATTGTTTCTTAAAGTTTGGGGTTGCGATGCTTATGTGAAAAAGCTTCAGCCTGATAAGCTCGAACCCAAATCGGAGAAGTGCATCTTCATAGGATACCCAAAAGAAACTGTTGGGTACACCTTCTATCACAGATCCGAAGGCAAGATCTTTGTTGCTAAGAATGGATCCTTTCTAGAGAAGGAGTTTCTCTCGAAAGAAGTGAGTGGGAGGAAAGTAGAACTTGATGAGGTAATTGTACCTTCTCTCGAATTGGAAAATAGCTCATCACAGAAATCAGTTCCAGTGATGTATACACCAACTAGAGAGGAAGCTAATGATAATTATCATGAAACTTCAGATCAAGTTACTACCGAACCTCGTAGGTCAACCAGAGCATATTGCGCACCTGAGTGGTACGGTAATCCTGTTCTGGAAGTCATGTTACTAGACCATGACGAACCTACGAACTATGAAGAAGCGATGATGAGCCTAGATTCTGACAAATGGCTTGAGGCCATGAAATCTGAGATAGGATCCATGTATGAGAACAAAGTATGGACTTTGGTGGACTTTCCCAATGATTGGCAAGCCATTGAGAATAAATGGATCTTCATGAGGAAGACGGACACTGATGGTAGTGTTACTATCTACAAAGCTCGACTTGTCGCAAAAGGTTTTTGACAAGTTCAAGGTGTTGAATACGATGGGATTTTCTCACTCGTAGCGATGCTTAAGTCTGTCTGAATCATGTTAGCAATTGCCGCATTTTATGATTATGAAATCTGGCAAATGGACGTCAAAACTGCATTCCTTAATGGATTTCTTAAAGAAGAGTTGTATATGATGCAACCAGAAGGTTTTGTCGATCCTAAAGGTTCTAAAAAAGTGGGCAAGCTCCAGCGATCCATTTATGGATTGGTGCAAGCATCTCGGAGTTGGAATATACACTTTGATGAGGTGATCAAAGCATATGGTTTTATACAGACTTTTGGAGAAGCCTGTATTTACAAGAAAGTGAGTGGGAGCTCTGTAGCATTTCTAGTATTATATGTGGATGACATATTGTTGATTGGAAATGATATAGAATTTTTGGATAGCATAAAAGGATACTTGAATAAGAGTTTTTCAATGAAAGACCTCGGTGAAGCTGCTTATATATTGGGCGTCAAGATCTACAGGGATAGATCGAGACGCTTAATAGGCCTTTAACAAAGTATATACCTTGATAAAATTTTGAGGAAGTTCAAAATAGATCAGTCAAAGAAAGGATTCTTGTCCGTGTTGCAAGGTGTGAAGTTGAGTAAGACTCAAAACCCAACCACGACAGAAAATAGAAAGAGAATGAAAGTCATTCCCTATGCCTCAACCATAGGTTCTATAAAGTATGCTATGCTGTGTACCTTGCCATGAGTTTGGCAAGAGGGTACGATAGTGATCCAGGAGTGGATCACTGGATAGCGGTCAAAGTTATCCTTAGTTACCTAAGAGGACTAAGGAAATATTTCTTGGTTATGGAGGTGATAAAGAGTTCGCCGTAAAGAGTTACGTCGATGCAAGCTTTGACACTAATATGGATGATCATGAGTCTCAATCTGGATACATATTGAAAGTGAGAGCAATTAGCTAGAGTAGCTCCGTGCAGAGCATTGTAAACATAGAAATTTGCAAAATACATAAAGATCTGAATGTGGCAGACCCATTGACTAAACTTCTCTCACAAGCAAAACATGATCACACCTTAGTACTCTTGGGTGTCAATCACATGGCGATGTGAACTAGATTATTGACTCTAGTAAACCCTTTGGGTGTTGGTCACATGGCGATGTGAACTATGGGTGTTAATCACATGACGATGTGAAATATTAATGTTTAATCACATGACGATGTGAACTAGATTATTGACTCTAGTGCAAGTGGGAGACTGAAGGAAATATGCCCTAGAGGAAATAATAAAATTCTTATTTTATATTTCCTTATAGCATGATAAATGTTTATTATTCGTGCTAGAATTGTATTAACCGGAAACTTGATACATATGTGAATATGTAGACAAAACATTGTGTCCCTAGTAAGCCTCTACTAGACTAGCTCGTTAATCAAAGATGGTTAAGTTTCCTAACCATAGACATGAGTTGTCATTTGATGAATGGGATCACATCATTAGGAGAATGATGTGATGGACAAGACCCATCCGTTAGCTTAGCATATTGATCGTTCAGTTTTATTGCTATTGCTTTCTTCATGTCAAGTACATATTCCTTCGACTATGAGATTATGCAACTCCCGGACCGGAGGAATGCCTTGTGTGCTATCAAACGTTACAACGTAATTGGGTGATTATAAAGATGCTCTATAGGTATCTCCGAAGGTGTTTGTTGGGTTGGCATAGATCGAGATTAGGATTTGTCACTCCGAGTATCGAAGAGGTATCTCTAGGCCCTCTCGGTAATGCACATCATAAGAAGCCTTGCAAGCAATGTGACTAATGAGCTAGTTGCGGGATGATGCGTTACGGAACGAGTAAAGAGACTTGCCGGTAACGAGATTGAACTAGGTATGTGTCGGAGTAATGGGCCACGGGTAGGCAGACCCGGGACCCTAGATCTTTCAAGACATCGGGGCAGGCCGCGCCTCTTCAGCCGAGTCCCAGCTGGCGACCTCCAGAGAGGCCGAGTCCCGGCTGGCGACCTCCAGAGAGGCCGAGTCCCAGCTGGCGATCTCCAGAGCATCCGAGTCCCCGATGACGACTCCAAGGCAAGCCGACTCCAAGGCAAGCCGACTCCAAGCTGGCGACCTCCAGAGAGGCCGACTATGGGAGTCGGCCCATGACACTTCACGAAGCCCGATGCGGGGTACGGTCACGACGTGGCCGTCCCTCCCTGCCTACAATGGACCGGCATGGCTACAGTGAGTCGTATCGCCGAGAGATCTCCGGCGAGGCGCGGCACTGTTGCCATGCCTGCCCTGACCTCAGCCACAGTGCGCGCCGCACTGTGCCCACGACGCCGGCCTGTACGGCCCGAAGACCGCGGGGCCGCCTGTCAGTGGGTGGACCGAAGGCAGCCAGAGCGCCCGAAGACAGCCCTGTGGGAGTCGGCCTCCCCGGAGTTGGCCGTCCCCCCTCCAGGGCCCCACAAGCCATTAACCAGATTGGATGGGGAATGGCGATAGTGATCGCCTGATAGACGACGGCACTGTTGCCACGACCCAATGACCAAGCCTGCGTCATCAGGAGCGTCGCACAGTGTCAGGCCTGTCCGCAGGAACCACCAGTCGGCGGGCCCCAGAATCCGGCGGGAAGGACAGCGGCGTGAGAGACAGACGGCTGGGACCCGCGCCCAGCCGGATTACCATTGTATCCCCGGGGGGTAGGCCTATATAAACCCCCCGGGGCACCCATGCAAAGGTTTCGGACCTTGATAGAGATAGACCACATAGCCTAGGAAGGAGAGAACTAGCCTTGCTCTCTCCTGCCTCCCGATACAGCTCCAGGAGCACCATTGTAGTCACCTTGCTTTAGTGACCATGCGGAGACCCCACAGAGCAGCAGTAGGGGTGTTATCTCCCCGGAGAGCCCCGAAGCTGGGTAAGATTCGTCAGCGTGCATGTCTACGCCTTATCCCGTTTCCAGGCACCGGCGACGTTCTACTCGCCCCCACCATGATAAGCCATCCTTTGGCATATGTCACACCCAACCCCCGACATTTGGCGCCCACCGTGGGGCGAGGTGCACCGTCGTCCGGAGATCTGTTCTGGACGAGAACCCTCTTCCTCCCTGGCGAGTGCAGCCAGCCAGGCTCGCCAGATGGAGTCTGCATCGACACGCTGCGCGGCGCTGAGGCCGCCTGCGCCGCGAGCAGCCTCGCCGAACTTATCGGCGAGGTACGCCTCTCCGACGAACCTGCATCCGACGCGGGCATGGGTGGCCCCGAGAGCCTTCTCGCGGGCCTCCTCGACCAACTCCACGTCGCCGGCGAGCCTGCCGTAGACTTGGAGTCCGTAGGCTCCTCCGACCCGATGCTGGTCGACTCTGACGCCGTGTCGCTTGACATTTTCCCCACCAACGTGGTAGTCTATGACGAGCCGCTTCCGTACGGGGAGAGCGGCGGAAGCGCCGTCACGGAGGTGCTCGTCATCAGCCACGGCGAGCACTCTGGCGAAGAAGCCCAGGACCCGCTAGCTGCGGCCCTGCAAGACCTAACCGCGCCCATTCCAGAGGACGCAGACGCCGAGACACTGGAGGCACGCCGCCTTCAGATCATCGAAGGCGCCAAGAAGCTGGCAAGCATGAGGCGCTTGTCAGAGGCATACCAGCGCGAGATGGATCGCGCCGTAGGCGGCTCGCCGGCTCCGACTGGGCCGAGCCGTCTAGGTGCGGTCCGGCAGCGCGGCGCAGCCATCACCGACTTGCTCGGGGCAAAACACCCCGTGTACGCCACCCCAGCGGAGAACATCCGCGCCGCCCAAGCGGCGACTGACGAGCTGAAGAACTTCGAGGGCGAAGAGCGTCGTGTGATGACGGAGCGAGTCCAGCAGCTCCTTGACGCGGTTGCTGCGCAAAACGCGGCCGGCGGCCGCGCAGTTGCGCTGCAGCAGCTGAACGACGACTTGCCTCCCCGCCGAGATCAAGGCGCGACCTCTCGGATGCCGACTGGCGGAGTCCGCGGAAGGAAAGAGAAGGAGCCGGCTGTCAGCCACAGTCGGACTCACATCATCATCGAGCGCGACCAAGACGGCCGCCCGAGAGCAGTAGAGCGGCGGGACGACTACCTGCCTCCCCCGCCCAGAAGAGAGCGGCGAGTTTCCCCGCCGCCTGTTGAGCATCCGACTCTCAGAGGTCGCCTTGGCTGCCGAGAGGGAGTCGGAGAGAATGACGCCCGCCATCGGATCGACCGACTCCACCGATCCCTGGCGCTGGAAGAGGAAGACGAGTTGGGTCCGCCTTGCTTCGGGCCCCGCATCAGAGACGAGCCCTTCCCCAAAGGGTTCACGCTCCCCCGAGACACACCCAAGTACACCGGCTCCGTGAAGCCGGAGGACTGGCTGATAGACTACTCCACAGCCGTCAGCATAGCGAACGGCAACAAGCGAGTTGCCGTGAAGTACGTTCCTCTCATGCTCCAGGGCACGGCCCAGACATGGCTGAACAGCCTGAAGCCCCGCAGCATCAATAGCTGGGTCGACTTCACTGAGGCCTTCATCCGCAACTTTACGAGCACATACAAGCGACCTCCCAAGCCGCGCCAGCTCTCCTTGTGTGTGCAAGGCCCTGATGAATCAACGCGCGACTACCTCACACGCTGGGGCGAGCTTCGGAACTCCTGCGAGGGCGTGCACGAGGTGCAGGCCATCGAGTACTTCACTGCCGGGTGCCGAGAGGGCACCCTCCTCAAGCACAAGCTCCTCTGCGACGAGCCAGAAACCCTCGACGAACTGCTAGTCATAGCGGACAAGTACGCCACGGCCGACTCTTCCATGAAGACAGAGATCCAAGTCAGCGTCGCTGGCAAGGTGACCCCTCAGGCTCCCACAACTCCGGCTGGAGACACCAGTCGGCGACAGCAACAGAACGACAACAAGCGCAAGGCCCGGCAGCCGACTTCCAACAGTCGGCAGGTCGCAGCAGTTGAAGATCAGCAGCCGGAAGGGCAGCCTCCGGCCAAGCGGCAGAAGGGCGGCAAATCCAATTGGCTGCCAGCCTTCTCCTATGAGCAGACTTTGGATGGTCCCTGCAAGTTCCACAGTGGTGCGAAGCCGTCAAACCACACCACCAGAAAGTGCCACTGTCTCACCAGGATCGCCAAGGGAGACGGCCTCACTCCTCCACCGCCTGCTGGGCCGCCGCCTCCGCCGCCGCCCCAGCAGCCGACGGCTCGGCCAGTCGGCGCGGTACAAGACGAGTTCCCAGAAGAGCACGGAGCCTATGTAGTGTTCACCAGTGTGGCAGATGACCGGCGCAGCAGGCGCCAACAGCAACAAGAAGTAAATGCGGTAGCAACAGATGCTCCAGAGTTCATGCATTGGTCCGAGAGGCCTATCAGTTGGAGTCGGGCGGATCACCCAGAGGTGATGCCGAGTCCGGGCTCTTATGCCCTGGTCCTAGGTGCCACCTTGCCCACCGATAGGCGGGCCGCCCGCTTTTTCGCGAGTCCTGATAGACGGAGGCAGCAGCATCAACATCCTGTACAAGGACACCATGGAGAAGCTAGGGATCAAGCGAAGACAGCTGCAGAGCAGCCGGACCGTGTTCCATGGAATTGTACCCGGCCTCTCCTGTTCGTCGATCGGCAAGATCCTGATAGACGTCCTCTTCGGAGACAAAGATCATTTCCGCCGAGAGCCGGTCTGGTTCGAGGTGGTGGACTTGGAGAGCCCATACCACGCCCTGCTTGGCCGACCTGCCTTGGCCAAGTTCATGGCGGTTCCCCACTACGCCTACATCAAGATGAAGATGCCGAGTTCCAAGGGGATTCTGACCGTAGCCGGCGACTACAAGAATTCGTCCGCCTGCGCGGCTGAGAGCAGTCGGCTAGCCGAGTCCCTGGTGATCGCGGCCGAGAAGTGGCTCCTTGACCGAGTCGTGGCGATGGCCGGAAAGCAGCCAGAGATGTCGCCCGACCCCAAGGAGTCAGAGGCAGAAGGATCATTCAAGCCGGCCAAAGAGACCAAGAAGATACCCTTGGACCCGGAGCACCCAGAGAGGTACGCTGTCATGGGCATGGGCCTTGACAGCAAATAGGAAGGCGAGCTCGTCGATTTCCTCCGTGAGAATCGCGACATCTTCGCATGGTCCCCCAAAGACATGCCTGGTGTCCCGACGGAATTCGCTGAGCACAAGCTACACGTCAGGCCAGATATGAAACCCGTCAGGTAGCCCTTGCGCCGCCTGTCAGAAGAGAAAAGAAGAGTTGTTGGAGAAGAGATAGCCCGGCTCCTGGCAGTCGGCTTCATCATGGAAGTGTTTTTTCCAGAGTGGCTGGCAAACCCGGTTTTGGTGCTGAGGAAGAACAAGCAGTGGCGGATGTGTATCGACTACACAAGCCTCAACAAAGCCTGCCCAAAGGACTCGTTTGCTCTGCCAAGGATTGATCAGGTGATAGACTCCACAGCCGGATGCGAGCTGTTGAGCTTCTTGGATGCATATTCAGGGTATCACCAGATCAAACAGACCCTGGCAGACAGACTAAAGACCGCCTTCATCATGCCGTTTGGAGCCTTCTACTACCTGACCATGATGTTCGGCTTGAGGAATGCCCACGCCACCTTTCAGCGTTGCATGCAGAAGTGCCTCCTCAAGCAACTCGGCAGGAACGCCCACGTCTATGTGGATGATGTGGTGGTGAAGACGGAGAAGCGTGGGACACTGCTGGAAGACCTCAAGGAGACCTTTGAGAATCTGCGCCGATTCTAGATCAAGCTCAAACCCGAGAAGTGCGTTTTCGGAGTACCAGCCGGCCAGCTCCTTGGCTTCCTGGTCTCCGAACGCGGCATAGAGTGTAACCCCGTGAAAATCAAGGCCATCGAGAGAATGGAGGTACCCAGCCGACTGTTGGATGTGCAGAAGTTCACCGGCTACCTGGCGTCCATCAGCCGATTTATCAGTCGGCTGGGCGAGAAAGCTCTGCCCTTGTATCAATTGATGAAGAAGACCACCTTTTTTGAGTGGAACCACAAGGCAGATGAGGCATTTCTCTAGCTGAAGAAGATGTTGACTACTCCCCCCGTGTTGGCGGCTCCGACTCCCAAAGAGCCCATGCTCTTGTACATCGCCGCCACCAGCCGAGTAGTCAGCACAGTCATCGTAGTTGAGCGCAAGGAGGAAGGCAAGGCGCTCCCTGTACAGAGACCGGTATATTACCTGAGTGAGGTACTGTCGGCCTCCAAGCAGAACTACCCTCACTACCAGAAGATGTGCTACGGCGTGCATTTTGCCGCCAAGAAGCTGAAGCCCTACTTTCAAGAGCATCCAATCACTGTGGTTTGCACCGCTCCACTAGCCGAGATCATTGGAAGCCGAGACGCCTCCGGACGAGTAGCCTAATGGGCTATAGATCTGGCTCCGTATACCATCTACTACCAGCCCCGCACCGCCATCAAGTCGCAGGCGCTGGCCGATTTCCTCGTCGACTGGGACGAGACCCAGTACCTGCCGCCAGCGCCTGACTCCATCCATTGGCGGATGCATTTCGATGGCTCCAAGATGCGCACCAGCCTGGGAGCCGGCGTCGTCCTCACCTCCCCTAAGGGCGACAAGCTCAAGTATGTGCTGCAGATCCACTTCGCCGCCTCCAACAACGTTGCCGAATATGAGGCGCTCATTCATGGGCTCCGGCTTGCCAAAGAACTCGGCATTCGCCGGATCCTATGCTATGGCGACTCCGACTTGGTGGTTCAGCAATCATCCGGCGACTGGGACGCGAAAGACGCAAACATGGCGAGCTACCGCTTCCTGGTGCAGCAACTCAGCGGATACTTTGAGGGGTGCGAATTCCTTCACGTGCCAAGAAATGACAATGATCAAGCAGATGCCTTGGCACGAGTCGGCTCCACTCGCCAGGCGATACCTTCCGGCGTCGCCCTTCAGCGCCTCCTCAAGCCGTCTATCAAGCCTTCACCAGAGTCAGACTCCATCTTTGTGCCGGCTCCTCCAAAAGTAGTCAGATCCGACTCCAAAGCCCCAGCAGACAGCCTCAAGAAAACCACAGTTGAAACCGGCCCGGAGACTCCAGAACCCGGCCCGGGGACTGTGCCAACCGGCCCGGGGACTTCAGAGCCCGGCCCGGGGACTGCGCCAGACGGCCCAGGGACTTCAGAGCCCGGCCCGGGAACTGCGCCAGTCGGCCCAGAGACTCCGTCAATCCAGCAAACGGCCGCAGACTCCAGCCCGCCGCCTCCCAGCCCAGCCACCCTTGTCCAAGTCGCTGTGGTAGAAGTTGAAGAGATAGTAGCACCTTCATGGGCGCAGCCCATCCTCAAGTTTCTAGTGAACAGAGAGTTGCCGACAGATGAGATCCTAGCTCGGCAAGTGCAGCGCCGAGCGGCAGCATACACCATAGTCAACAGAGAGCTAGTCAGGCGCAGTGTCACTGGTGTCTACCAGCGCTGCGTAGAATCAGAACAAGGCCAAGCAATTCTCAGAGACATCCATCAGGGCAAGTGCGGCCACCATGCGGCTTCAAGGGCACTCGTCACCAAAGCCTTTCAGCACGGTTTCTTTTGGCCGACTGCCCTGGAAGAAGCTAAAGAGCTAGTCCAAAAATGCAAGGGGTGCCAGATGTTCCGCTCCAAGCCACTTCAGCCGGCTTCCGCGCTGAAGACAATCCCCATCGACTGGCCCTTTGCAGTTTGGGGCCTGGACATGGTAGGACCATTCAAGACGACCCGAGGCGGCCTAACTCATCTGCTTGTCGCGGTGGACAAGTTCACCAAGTGGGTGGAAGCAAAGCCCATCAAGAAGTTGAACGGGCCGACTGCAGTAACCTTCATCGCCGACATAACGGTGCGGTACGGCATACCGCACAGCATCATCATCGACAACGGCACAAACTTTCCCAAGGGCGCCTTGGCCCGTTTCTGCGCGACGCAGGGCATCCGACTGGACTTAGCGTCCGTTGCCCATCCGCAGTCGAACGGCCAGGTGGAACGAGCCAATGGCCTCATCCTGTCCGGCATCAAGCCTCGACTGGTCGAACCACTCGAGCGTTTGGCCGGCTGTTGGGTCGAGGAGCTGCCAGCCGTCCTCTGGAGTCTGCGCACGACTCCAAACAAGTCAACCGGCTTCACGCCTTTCTTCCTCGTCTACGGCGCCGAAGCCGTCATCCCGATGGATATAGAGTTCGACTCTCCACGAGTCACCATGTACACCGAAGAGGAAGCTGAAGAAGCGCGCCAAGACGGCTTTGATCTGCTGGAAGAGGGCCGGCTGTTGGCACTCAGCCAGTCCAGCATCTACCAGCAGAGTCTGCACCGATACTACAACCGCAAGGTCAAGCCGAGATCGTTCCAAGAAGGCGACCTTGTGCTTCGGCTGATTCAGAGAACAGCCGGCCAGCACAAGTTGTCGGCACCTTGGGAGGGTCCCTTCATCATCAGCAAGGTGCTAGGGAACGACGCCTACTATCTGATTGACGCTCAGAAGCCTCGAGCGCGCAAGAGGGACGACTCCGGCAAAGAAACAGAGCGCCCGTGGAACGCGAATCTTCTTCGAAGATTTTACAATTGATGCAGTATGTATCGCACTACCCCCTTTTGTATTAAAAGTACTAAGACCTTAGGCCCCCCGAGACGAGCTCGGGGACTGCCTTTTTGTTATCTGTATGATAAGAATTACGCTTCCGAATATGCTACTCTTTTTTATCATACCGTCTGGCACCGGGTACGACTAGTCGGCCCGGAGACTTGCCGTCTTGCACTATGAAATGCTTCCTGCAGTAATGTGTTGCGCTCAAGCCGTCTCCTGTCGAAAGCCGCAGCTCGCAGAGCGACTGCTGGTAGGCAGAGAACAAGCAAGAACGAGCGCACACATGAAAAAATGGCTAAGGACCTAAAAGCTTATGCATAGCTCAAGCCGGCTACCAGCCTCCCCCCACAGAGCCGACTCATGAGTAGTCGGTTCGCCGACTTAGCTTTTATCAAAGACAGCCGACTCTCGGATAGTCGGGCTGTCGCTTTCTAGCCGACTTGCTAAAGAAACTCTAAACGGCCAAGTACTTGCCTTCCCGAAGTAGCCAAGCACTTGACCTTGCGACAGTCCGCAGAGTGGCTGTCCAGCCGGCAAGGTGGCAACTAAAGGAAGACGGCAAAGGAAAAGGTCTAAGGAGCAATAAGCAAGGAAAGGAGGAAATCGGATAAATATTTACATAGGCCCTTGGCCGAATTTTCGAATAGAAATTCAGGATACACCCCGCGGGTGGAATTGTTCGAACCTAACAAGTCTTTCAAAGATTACTAAAGACAGATAAACAGAGGCGGAAAAAGCAGTCTAGGAGGCGGCCTCCGGGGCCGGAGGATCGGAGGTGACGGCGGTGTCGGGTGCCGGGGCAGTCGACTGGGCGGTCTCAGCCTGATCGCCTCCGGCGGCAGTCGCCTTGTCTCCGCGCGGCTCGTTGCTGGAGGTGCGATCGGGCTGAGGCTGGCCGCCTGCTCCGTCTTCTGGCGCCTCCTCCTCGCCTCCGTCCTCCGCCTCGTCCTCCTCCTCGGCGCTGGAGTCGATCACCTCCACCGAGTCTTCGTCATACTCCGGGTTCATCCCGAACCAGTCCGGCGGCACTTCCTCGCCGCCTTCAGCCCGCTCGGGCACGAAGACGTTGGTGTCCGTGTACTCGGTGATGGCTGCCGCGCGCTCGACAAGGGCGCCTTCCACGGCCTCCAGCTCGGCCTGGGCTTCTGACCGGAACGCGGCCAAACGGTCCAGGTCCAGCCCCGGATACCACGCCTTGACGAACTCCAAGGCCCGGCGTGCTCCGGCCCGGGCCGAGGAGCCCTTCCGAGCCTCAAGACGGCCGGCGATGGCTTCCAGCCAGTCGTCGGTCCGACTGGCGGTGCGCAGAGCCGGCATGTCCGGCCACAGGGGCGGCAACTGCCTGGGCACCGGCACGCTGAAGCCGGCGCAGCAGCCGGTGGGCCGGAAGAATACGGGCCCCAATGCTCAGGAGCTGCTCGTCGATGGTTCGGGGGGCATTGGCGGCGATCACCTCACCCTTCACCCTTCGCGCCTCCCGAGCAGCCTCGATGGCCAGAGGGACTGCCTGTGAATGACCAGGAAAGAAGTCTGCCAAGACAAAAAAGAAGAAAGTCGGAAAATCAGAAGTCGGCCTGACACATAGTCGGAAGCCCAAAGAAACGAAAGGGACTTAACTAACGATGTCCTCGAGCTCGTGGTAGCCAGAGGTCAGCATCGCCTCCCTATCAGTCCAGGCGGAGCGCTCGATCTCGAACTCGGCCATGAGGGCGGCCTCCTGCGTCTTGGCCTCGTCCTGCGCCTTCTCGAGCAGCTCCCTCTGCTCGGCCAGCTGCATCGCCAGTAGATCACGCTCTTTGGCGAGCCTGCCGCACTCCTCTTCCTTGGCACGCCAAGCGGTGTTGGCCTCGCCCAGCTGCTCTTGAAGAGCGGCATTGGCACCTGAAGAACGAAGAAAGAGACAAGCAAGTCGTCAGTAAAGTAGATCGCCGGGGTGATCCGGCCCGACTGCTCAGCAGTCGGCCCGAATCTCGGGGACTACAGCCCGCGGGTGCGCCAGCGCGCCCCCGCGAAGAAGGAAGAAAAGAGCTCACCCCGGCTTTCCACCAAGTCGGCAGTCCGCTTATTCAACTCCTCGACATTGCGGTTGAAGGCAGTGGCGCGGAGGTTATGATACTCCTACAAAAAGCCGACAAAGGCAAAGTCAGTATTCGGAACTCGCCAGAGGGAGTTCCGAACCGCCTGCTCAGCAGCCGGCCCGGAACTCGGGGACTACATCCAGTGGGTGCGCTGGTGCGCCCCCACAGAGGAAGACATGAATCAAAAAAAAAGAAGAAGGAAACGTACTCGGACGGATGTCCGCATGGCCAGATGCGCCCTGGTGCAGACTTGGAGGGCATCGCTTTCCGCGCGCAGCTTCGCCTGGACGTCCAGGAGCGCTTGGTTCAGCGGGCCGGTGCCGCCTCCGCGCAACCACCCGGTGGGCGCGGCACTGGAGGCCTCGACGTCCAGACTCGCCGAGCTGGCGGTGCCGATTTCCCGAGCTCGCGGCACTGAGGTCGTCCTCTCAAGCCGGCGGCGCACCGGCTCGGCGACTTGAAGAAGCAGCCGCGCCTCGGCCTCGTCCGCGGTCGGCGGGTCCGACCGACCCACCGGCTGTTTGCCGTGCGGCCTCCCAGACGGTGGCGGAGGCGGCGGAGGCGGCGCGAGGTTGTCCGAACCTGAAGCCTCACCGCCCTCCTCCACGAGGGGGTTCTCGGTGCCGACCTCTCCAGTCTGCCCCGTGAACTCCGAAGCCGGCGGCGCCGGCGACAACGGAGGGACGAGCATCGCCGATCGGCGACGCGCGGCCTCCTCAGCACGCCATTTCGCCGCAACAGCGGCTTCGGCGTCCTCCAGCTTCTTCTGGGCATTGGCGGCCGCCTTCTCGGCCTACGCCTTCTCCAGGCGGTCGGCCTCCTCCTCATCGCGCTTCTCCCGCGCGTTCCGCTCTGTCGCCTCCCGAAGGTCGGCGGCGGGATCGACCCGCCGGGTGTTGGCGGACGTCTCTACCGACCCCATGACAGAGGGGACGACGACTCTCTCAAGGGAGAGGGGGGCTCTGAAGAAGAACGGGGGGAAAATCAAAGAAGACTCGGACAAGATCCAACAAAGGAAAATAAAAGAGCGTAAAGACTTACGCGGAAACTAACGGCGGCCTTCTCACTTCCCTTCGAAAGCGGTTGGCCTTCGCGGCCGCCTCCTCCCGTTTGGTCGTGGCGGCCGCCCCCTTGAACTTCTTCGGCTTGCTGCCGGGCGCGCTCGGCCCGGCGTGACGCCTCTTCGCGCCGCCTTGGCCGGAATGGCCGGCCCTCGGCTGATGGCATGGGACGACTTCCCCGTCGGCGTCATCTTCAGGCGAGTCGGCGAAGGTAGCCGAGGGCCTGAAGCCGTCGTCTGCCCCTTCTCCGCCACCTTCGGCGTCGGCCTCCAATGCCACCGCCCCCAAGTCGGGGGCGTCAACGTCGCTATCTTCGCGGTCTGGGACGTAGTCGCGGGGCTCTCTCGCGGCGCCGGCTGCTGGCTCCACGAGAGGGTTCTGCCTAGAAGAAACCAACAAGAATTAGAAGACGGAGTCGGCCGCAAAGAAGACTAAACTACAGAAAGATGCGACTTACCACTGGATGGGGGTTGTCGCGCGAGTACGGCTCCTTGCCGAACTGCCAGTCCCCCGTGAACTCGCAGTGCGCGATGTGGTTCACCAAGTTCGCCACCTCCTTGCGGGGCATCTCCTTGGTGCACATCCAACTTGGGTCGTGGCGGCCGCTCATCTGACAGATTAGGTGAGGCCGTCCTTGGAGCGGGAGGACTCGGCGCACCATGAAGGCGGCCAGAAGGTCGGATCCGACGAGGCCCTCCAACTGCAGCAGGACTCGGAGTCGCGCTACGGCGGCGGCTCCGGAGGGAGTCAGCGACTTGGCCCGGTGAGACCAACTGGGGAGCCTCCCAGTTAGGGGAGCGGGGTTGAAGGGCGGCAGGTTGACCCAGTCACCGTCGGTGGAGAGGTTCTTCACATAGAAGTAGGAGCGCTGCCACATCTTCACCGATTTTATCAGCGAGATGGGAGGAAAAGGGTTGTCGGCTGTCGAGCGCCGCACCGCGATGTAGGTGCCGCACTGAGCCGGCGTGCCGGCGGCTTGCGTACCAAGCTTCGAAGAGAAGAATTCTCCCCACAACTCGAGGGTGGGGAGAACACCGAGGAAACCTTCGCACAGAGTGGCGAAGGCGGAGAGCAACACTACCGCATTTGGAGTGAGGTGGTGCGGTTGAAGGTTGTGGAACTCCAGGAACGAGCAGAAGAAACCGCTCGCCGGCAGCCCCAGGCCGCGCATGAGGTGCGAGCGGAAGACGACCCGCTCGCCCTCCTCCGGCGCGGGCAGGGTCTCTCCCGCCGGCGCAGGACAGGCGCGCACGAGGTCCACGCTGGGGAGACGGCGGGTCCGGCGGAGGAACTCGATATGTTCCGCCTCCACATCCGAACCGTCCCACACGCCAGAGCGCGTGGCGGGGGCCGCGGCGGAGGAACTCATCGCCGTGGTGTGAGGTGCTCTTGCTCGCGGCGGAGGAAGAAGAGAAGGCAGGAGAGTGGGGGAGAGGATGCACGTGCGATGCCGCCCCGCTCCTCTCTGCCTATTTATAGCCCCGTGGGCTAAGGAGCCGAGGGGGCGGGCGTGGGATTAACTGTGCACGAAGCCCCATGCCGCCCCACGATTTACCCCACGAAGTTACTGCGCGCAGTAACGACATGGGGAAGCCAACCGTTCGCGACCGCAGCGGATCCGTTCGGATGCCGAGGCGCGGTAGTGGCGGGCCCCGCCTGACGGCCCGTCCCGTCGCGCGCGTGGGTGAGCAGACTATCCTCCCCACGTGGCGCCATGCGATAGGACCGCCTCGATGGCAGCAGGGAAGCGTATCCAATATGCCGCCTGATTTCCCGCCGCGACTTACCAACAGCGACCCCTCGCTGAACAAATCCGACTTCAGCGAGTCGGCCAAAAAGAAGACGACGGCCGAATCTCAGAGTCTGCGCTGGGAAGTTGAAACTGTTGAAGCCCCACGAGGCGGCGTCCGCAGGGCTTCACCAGCTTCGGGGACTACTGTCGGAGTAATGGGCCACGGGTAGGCAGACCCGGGACCCTAGATCTTTCAAGACATCGGGGCAGGCCATGCCTCTTCAGCCGAGTCCCAGCTGGCGACCTCCAGAGAGGCCGAGTCCCGGCTGGCGACCTCCAGAGAGGCCGAGTCCCAGCTGGCGATCTCCAGAGAATCCGAGTCCCCGATGACGACTCCAAGGCAAGCCGACTCCAAGCTGGCGACCTCCAGAGAGGCCGACTATGGGAGTCGGCCCATGACACTTCACGAAGCCCGATGCGGGGTACGGTCACGACGTGGCCGTCCCTCCCTGCCTACAAGGGACCGGCATGGCTACAGTGAGCCGTATCGCCGGGAGATCTCCGGCGAGGCGCGGCACTGTTGCCATGCCTGCCCTGACCTCAGCCATAGTGTGCGATGCACTGTACCCACGACGCGGGCCTATATGGCCCGAAGACCGCGGGGCCGCCTGTCAGTGGGTGGACCGAAGGCGGCCAGAGTGCCCGAAGACGGCCCTGTGGGAGTCAGCCTTCCCGGAGTCGGCCGTCCCCCCTCCAGGGCCCCACAAGCCATTAACCAGATTGGATGGGGAATGGCGACAGTGATCGCCTGATAGACGGCGGCACTGTTGCCACGACCCAATGACCAAGCCTGCGTCATCAGGAGCGCCGCACAGTGTCAGGCCTGTCCGCGGGACCCACCAGTCGGCGGGCCCCAGAAGCCGGCGGGAAGGACAGCGGCATGAGAGACAGACGGCTGGGACCCGCGCCCAGCCAGATTACCATTGTATCCCCGGGGGGTAGGCCTATATAAACCCCCCGGGGCACCCATGCAAAGGGTTCTGACCTTGATAGAGATAGACCACATAGCCCAGGAAGGAGAGAACTAGCCTTGCTCTCTCCTGCCTCCCGATACAGCTCCAGGAGCACCATTGTAGTCACCTTGCTTTACTGACCATGCGGAGACCCCACAGAGCAGCAGTAGGGGTGTTATCTCCCCGGAGAGCCCCGAAGCTGGGTAAGATTCACCGGTGTGCATGTCTACGCCTTATCCCGTTTCCAGGCACCGGCGACGTTCTACTCGCCCCCACCATGATAAGCCATCCTTTGGCATATGTCGCACCCAACCCCCGACAGTATCAACATACCGACGATCGAATCTCGGGCAAGTAACATATCGATGACAAAGGGAATAACGTATGTTGTCATTACGGTACGACCGATAAAGATCTTCGTATAATATGTAGGAACCAATATGAGCATCCAGGTTCCGCTGTTGGTTATTGACTGGAGAGGTGTCTCGGTCATGTCTACATAGTTCTCGAACCCGTAGAGTCCGCACGCTTAACGTTCGATGCCGATTTTGTATTATATGAGTTATGTGATTTGGTGACGGAATGTTGTTCGGAGTCCCGGATGATATCACGGACATGACGAGGAGTCTCGAAATGGTCGAGAGGTAAAGATTCATATATTGGACGATGATATTCGGACACCGGAAGTGTTCTGGGGGTACCAGGTACATATCGGGTCACCGGAAGGGGTTCCGGGCATCCCCCCGGTAACTACATGGGCCTAATGGGCCAAGAAGGGGACAGACCAGCCCCTAGGGGGCTGGTGCGCCCCATGTAGGCCAAAATAAGGGGGAAGGAAAGAGAGGAAGAGAGAAAGGAAGGGGAGCAATTCGGCGCCCCCCTTCTTTCTCTCCTCTCTCCTCCTTCCTTCCCTCTCCGGATGAATATGGAAGGGGGGAGGCTGAACTGGGAAGCGCCCAAGTAGGATTCCTCCTACTTGGGGCGCCCCCTTGGCTGCCTCTCCTTCCCTCAAACCTATATATATGAGGGGGGGGCACCGCTAGAACACACACCAACCATTGTTAGCCGTGTGCGGCGCTCCCGTCCATAGTTTACGCCTCCGGTCATATTCATGTAGTTCTTAGGCGAAGCCCTACGCTGATCACTTCACCATCACCGTCGCCAGGCCGTCGTGCCGACGAACTCTCACTCGACACTTTGCTGGATCAAGAGTTTGAGGGACGTCATCGAGATGAACATGTGCAGAACTCGGAGGTGCCGTACAATCGGTGCTTGATCGGTCGGAACGAGAAGAAGTTCGACTACATCAACCGCGTTGTCAAACGCTTCCGCTTTCGGTCTACGAGGGTACGTGGACACACTCTCCGCCTCTCGTTGCTATGCATCTCCTAGATAGATCTTGCGTGAGCGTAGGATTTTTTTTTAAATTGCATGCTATGTTCCCCAACACAAACACCAATGGAGATTTTACCCGTGGTGGTTCAGGGAATCCATGTGAGCAGGGAAATCCCCCCTCGAGGCTCTCTTACCTTGGGTTTGCCATCCCCAACAACCAAATGATCCCTAATTTTTGGAATGCATATAATTTTATAAAATTTGCACCACCCTCTGCCTTGGGCGGTGCACACAGTTAGACATTCTGGTTGGAATCCTCGACAACCTTGAAAATTCATCGTAGGCACATTCCTCTTTTTGGACCTAATAACATGTGTGCCATACTCGGCTCCCATCCCAGCCATGTAATTTTTGTAAAATCTAGCCCTTTTGAGAGAATTCAATGACATATGACCCTCCCCTGAAAACTACTGAATCGGATCCCGCAAGTTCGGCGTAAAAGAGTGTGACACTTATCTTGTACATTTGGACTCCATCCTTGATGTTGGACTCCGGTCCTAACCCACGGTCGTCTGATCGGATTTTGATTCAGTTTCGACCAGGGGCATACATGTCTCGAGTTCCTCAATAGGGCCAAACTTGTCGGTAGAAATACTCAAGTCGTTGCCACCTCCAGCATCATTATTTTCGTCTCCGATGGCTCACATCACCAGATCCGCCTCCCCCCTTGTTTCATAACCCGGCTGTTCACACACGAACACGTCACCGTGTACCCTCGACGCCGGGCGTGATGCACCATAGCTCACGTCGAAGGAGACCCGACCAGAAGCGCGGTACGCAGGCAATCCGGCGGGTGCTTTTGTAGACCCGAAACCCCACACGCCCGGGAGGGACCCCGTCAGGGCGCGCGGCGGCTATGGGCTGCCCTAGGTCGACTTGACCGCCCCTAGGGCCTCGAGGTTCGCCGCCCAGCAACAAGAAGAACGAATGAAAAACGAGGAAGAAGAAGAACAAGGGAGAAGGAAAAGTAAAGGTAAAAAGTGTAGATAGATTTGTTCGATTGTGTGTTGTTCAATCGGCCGTCACCTCTCATCTATTTATGAGGCGGCTGGACTTCCCGTACAAGAAAAGGACTAAAAAGTCCATCCAAAACGTCAAAAACCCTAACCTAACTCGGACAGGAATCTTTGGCAATTTTCCGGATCAACTCGGTCTCACCGATTGGTTTGCTTCGGTCCCACCGAGTGAACGTGGCCAACTCTTTGTAAATTTCTGTGAGCGTCAACACCGGCTATGATGCCGTTCCTTCGATCTTGATCCTCATTGACTCCTCCTTCTACACCAGCTGATCGCTATCATCTTCCCATGTCGGGTAGTCGACTCCACCGCCATGGTCTCATTGCCCATCTCAGAGTCATAGCGGACTATCAAGCATGCTGATCCATTACCTCCATCTACCCCTCGCTCTAAGCCCAAGAATCAGAAGTGTGCTCGGGGTGCCGACGATCCCTCCACCAGCCCATAACCTCTTCAGTGAGGTCATCGGTCTCGGCTCGGTGTCTACCTCCGCTTCGTGTTGATTGCACGCTCGCCCTCGCCACCTAGCTCCAACAGCGTTGCGCCGGAGGAAGTGTCAAAATGCCAAAAACAACAACACTTGAGCAAGTCCAAATGAACACCCCAAGTTCACAAACCATGTAGTGTAGCACCAAGTCAGCAACTGCCAGGGGTACAGGAGATAAAAAGTCAGCATCTGCCAAGCTGGCCCCACACGAACTACTGTTGAGTTCGTTTCTAGGAACCGGAGCCGAGAATGAGTGCCACTGACAGGTGGGCCCACACCACAGCTGCACACGTCCTCCCCCAATTTAAAAACTCCCATCCTCTCCCTCTCCCCACCCCCGCCGCCATTTTTTAACCCCCCCCCCCTCCCTCGTCGTCGTCGCTTCCGCCACCGCCGGGACGGGAGGGACGGCGACCGGATCGGCCGGCAAAGATTTTTTTTTTCCGTCCGCCCCCGCGGAGGCCGTCGCCAGTTGCGCGATCCTCCCTTTCTTTTCTCCCTCCTCTCCTCCTCACATGGCCCGTGGCCGCGATTCCTCCCCCGCACCCGCCCTCCCGCGGACGCCTCCGCCCCAATTTTATACTATTTCCCGGCACATGGCCGCGCCCCCCCTCCCCGTCCTCGCCCCGCTCGCTGCCATTAGATGCTCCGCGAACTCCACCGCCCACACCTCCCACCCCCCTGCTCCGCGTCGCCTTGCTGCATTGACCCCCCACTGCCAAGTTCCGACTCAACCTCGCGCGTCCTCTCTGCTCCCGGCTCCGTCCGTGTCCCCGCGGCCGTGTGCGTTCGGGAAGGAGGAGGAGGAGGGAGCCGAAGGCGCCGTCTTCGGAGCTCGCGTCCGTTGTCTCAGGTGCGTCGTGAGGTCTCCTGATCGCGGGTGCTGGTCAGGCATTCCGTCGAACGCTTGGCGGGCGTGTTGCGATTTCGTATAGCTGCTGGGCTTCGGGTGGTTCTTGCCTACTTGGCATGTTTTTTCATTTGATTGGGTGGTAATCGAGGCCGGGGATTTGATCCAGAGTGCTGCGGCGCTGTGAGCCTTCCTCGGCATTCTGCCGAGCGGGTTGCGGGCATGGGCCGGCGGAGCAGAGCAAGGCCGGATCCTACTGGGATCAGGTTCCTGACGCGTGCTGTTGCTTTGGTGATTGTTTTCATCTGCGCCTGTCTCTAGTGCCGAACTGTTTGACTTTATGAGGTGTATACTCGTGTCTTCATTCGATTTGTTGTGACTTGGCCTCTCATCTTTTGGAGAGGTCAGTTCAATTCGACGCTGTAGTTCAGATTTGCATCTGTCATATTTTCTTCAGCATTGTGTTTGATGCTGTGGTTTCTGTAGCCCAGTCGTAGAATCTTAGATTCAGCGCTGTCCCTTTTTCACTACCCTCCCATGATCCGAAAATGCTCCCCTGCTGCCTCGAAGAAAGGGGAGGTGACATCTTTACGGAATGTATGGAGCTTCGTGAAAAGGAGAGCTGCATGTCTGCTTTTGTTGCCACAGCCATGAGCGTTTACTTGGTTGCCCTGAAAGCGGAATTCCTTTAGGCATTTTCGCTAGTTCGCTACCAAATTTGACTTGGATATGCGTTACCTGTTGATCATATTTTGCTCTCACTTCAAACTTGTTTCTCCAGCGCATTCATACTGCTGTGCAATTCAATTTGTCAACTATTGCCATATAGAAACTATCTAAATTGGGCAGCTGTCATGATGAGATTATCTTTTTTCATTTGGCACCAGGTTGCAAACTGGATGTTTTATGCAGAAAAAGTAGCTGCTGATCCTCTCTCTCTGTCTGCAGGTTGGTGGACACAAGAGTTAGTTACGCAAGACTTGCTATTCTCAGAGCACCGGGACGCTGAAATTTCAAGTAGAAATTAGTGTGTGTAAGCAAGAGCCCGCAACAGCATCTGCTGTGTGCACAATGACTCAAGTTTGACTGAGATTTCACCAGATAGCAGAAGTGCTTGATATAAAAGAAAGATGGGCGACGAGTACCAGTGCGAGTCTGATGATGAGGTCACACCACCAATGTGGCCTAACGTAGGGGATGCACACCAGAAGCAGTTCAAAATGGAGAAACTTGGAAAGGACAACGATGCACTCAATGATGTTGAGTTTCGTGAGCAGCCTGCTCGTGCGGATCTCCACCGGCTAAAGGAAATTGCAAGCTCTGAGAAAGGCGCTTCTCAAATGCAATACTTTGTAAAGCATTGGGAATATAAGCGGGCTAGTAATGCTCTGCTTTTGAGCGAAGAGCTTGGCCGTCTCTCCCAACAGAGAAAAGAGATTGAAGAAAAGAAGCAACAAATCTTGGAGGAGCAGCGCTTTCAGGATGAAAATTATTATGCTGCGAAGAGGCAAGTACCAATACTGGATGAAGTTTACAAGAATGAATGGAAGCGTCCGAGCAAAAAGAGTGATGACCATTCTCGTAATCAAGAGCTTAAAATAGATGCAGAATACAACACTATTTCTTATTGGAAAGAGCGAGCAATGCGGTTAGAAGAAGCCCTTGAGGCAAGCCTGGAAAGGGAGCGTGCATTGGAGGAAAAGTTGGAGGAAGATATAAAGAATCTTCAGTCACATACACCGGTGGAGGAATTCTCTGGAATGTTAAAACGGGCTGATTACTTCTTGCATTTGGTTCTCCAAAGTGCTCCTATTGTAATTGCTCACCAGGTATGCTTTATCTAAGTTTACACCAGTTACAACTTGCTATGTACACAAGATGCCGTTCAAAGAAGGCACATGATGGAGCACTGAACATGAACTTCGATGATAGGGTATTGGTAAATGATACGTATTCTCTTTCTTATTTACAGGATGCTGACTTGCGGTACCGTTTCATATTTAATCACTTCCCAACACTTGCTGATGAGGTAATTTAATTTGTGCTGATACCTTCACCATGCCTTCGTCGCTGACTTTTCTGCTTCATATACTTTTCACAGCTCTCACTCTATAAATTTTGACTTTGGTTAATTACAATTTATTTTTCAGGATGTTATTGGTAAAACCGACCATGAGATATTGTCAGGTGAGGGTATAGATGAAATGAATAATGTCAAGAGGGAGGTTATGGCCAAGGGTATACCAACTAAGAGAGAGTTTGTATTTAACACTCCATTGTTTGGAGCAAAGACTTTTGTGACATACATTGAACCAGTATTCAGCAAATCTGGGGAAACAATTGGTGTGAATTATGTTGCAATGGACATAACAGACCAGGTGATTTGTTGATTTTACTTCTCTCATATAAGCCTCTTCAATTCCATTTCATTCTGAATCTTGAGAATAAAAAATATTATTCGTTTCCCTTGGCTCTTGTGTGCACAGTAAAAGTCACCCTTCTTGGTCTGTGAAAGATGCATACAATTGTAGCTAGAAGCCTAGAACTGCATACTAAGAATCTCTTTCATTCAGTGGCACTGCACCTATTTCTAACTCTGTAGGAACCAGTCGCTTCTTGTAGCATTTTAGATAATTGGCATTTCTTACCAGTGGTTGGCATGTTATATTTCATGGATAGGCTCATGATTTCAGTTTTGAAATTGGATGCGAAAACGATATTGTGCATTGGAACCTCTTGTGAGGATTGCATAAACTATTCTTTGAGAGTAGTTTTCACATTAAATGGGACCTTAATTAAATTGCATTTAGTACACCGCACCACATGCTGTTCTATATTTTGTTCCGCCCTTCTGATTTTTTGCACTTTAGGTCAAAACAAGGGAGAAAATGGCGGATATAAGGGTGAGAGAAGCTATCCAAAAAGCCAAGGAAACAGAACTTAGCAGATCTCTGCACATTACTGGTTTGCATCTTGTAGCACAGTCTATTTTACTCTAATATAATTATTGAGCTGTAAGTCAGAATTGTACACTGAATGCTTCCACTTACCTAACGTTGCAGAGGAAACTATGAGAGCGAAACAAATGCTAGCCACCATGTCCCATGAGATCAGATCTCCCCTTTCAGGGGTTCTTAGCATGGCTGAAATTCTTGCAGCTACTAAACTGGATAAAGAGCAATATCAGTTGCTAGAAGTTATGTTATCTTCTGGAGATCTTGTATTGCAATTGATCAATGACATCCTCGATCTTTCCAAAGTGGAGTCAGGTATTTAAAATGAATGTTATTTAAGGAAAATGAGCCATTTATCTTCTTCTTTTCAAGTGGTTTCTAGGAGTTAGTGGATGCAACACATTAACACCCACTATAAGGACATAATGTATACATTAAGTGCATTTCAATTCCCACTGTGTTGTAGTAAATAAGTTCAGAATGACATTTCCTGAGTGAAGATAGTTTTTGAGGTTTGCTCCAAACAATCATCCAAAACCGTTGGTGCATTTCATTTGGTGTTATAGTTGTTAACATATTTCTCTTTGTGCCTAAGACACTTGAAATCTGAAGTAGGTTGTTTCTGCCTTCATTACTTCAGGAGCTATGAAACTAGAGGCTACGACATTTAGACCAAGGGAAGTAGTTAAACACGTACTCCAAACTGCTGCTGCATCTCTGAAGAAGGAATTGACCCTTGAAGGATTTATAGGAGATGATGTTCCATTGGAGGTATTGAGTAATAACTACCTTTTCTCCCATGTTTTCTTGTCTGAAGCGTTAACACGTCAACCTGTACCGAACCCAGAGTCAAACTCAGATCTGTTAAGGGTGAAGACTGAATTTGGCTTTACACATTCATGTATCTGCAAATTGACTTCAGTCACCTTATGGAAGAAAATGAAGTACCTATTTATAAGTTGAAGTAGTTGCAGAGCAGGAGAGATCTTTGTCAATTTGGCGATTTCGCTTACTTAAAATGATTTCATTTGTCTGAGTTATATTTTTTCAATGTTGTTATAGGTCATTGGTGATGTGCTAAGGATTAGGCAAATTCTGACCAATTTAATCAGGTGAGCTTCCATTTCCTATTTTCCTAAAGCATACCGGCCTTTAAAGAGATTGGATAAAAGTTAAATAAAACAAACATGCGCTTGGATGTAATGCAAAAATATATATCTGATATATATCTTATTTGGAACCATGCCAGCAATGCAGTGAAGTTTACACATGATGGGACGGTTGGGATAAAACTTCGTCTTGTAGATAAGCAGCAAGCAGGATGTGAAATAGAAAATGGGCAACTTCATAAGAGAGCCCATCCTGCAAGCTCAGTTACTACTGCAGCAGAAAATTCTGCTGCCTCTCCAAGAAACTGTGATAAAGATGCTTCGCGTTGCTCCAGTCATGAAGATGTTTGTCAGAATGGTGTTGTATCAAATGAAAATTTTAGGGAGTACCATGCGGGAGAAGTTGTTTGGCTTCAGTGCGATGTACATGATACTGGGATCGGAATACCAGGTTTTTCCCCATATATCTCCTTTTCCCCCATATCCCGTTTCAAGGGGAAACATATAATCTCTGGGATTTGTTTTATCTCCTTTTCTCATGATTCTTTCAATCTATGATCATCTGCAGAGAAGGCACTGCCGTGCCTGTTCAAGAGGTATATGCAAGCCAGTACGGACCATGCAAGAAAATATGGTGGAACAGGGCTGGGCCTTGCGATCTGCAAGCAGTTGGTATGATATTTTTTCAGTTCCGGTTATTGATTCATCTATAAGACAAAATTAATATACCAGTAGTTATGCATGTACTAACCACTAATACCTGGAATCATAAAAAGAAATACTTTAATGTTAGTTTTAACTAAAGCAGGTTCACACTAACTTAATAAGTTGTGTAATTTTCTTAGATAATGAATAAATCATGTAACTATTCTATTGATTTTCACAATGATTTAGGTGGAGTTGATGGGTGGTACTCTAACTGTGGTTAGCTATGAGGATGAAGGATCAACATTCACATTCATGATACCTTGCAAAATTCCTGTAAAAGAGGAGAACAGTGATGATCCTGATGATGAGGCCAGTACTCGTAATAATTTCACTATCAATGATATAGAAGGATCTTTCGTTTTCAAGCCGAAAGTGCGCCCTTCTCTCCTGTCTTCTGGAGTTCCAATAATGAACAACACCAAGTTCTTTGGCAGCAATCTTATGGGCTATGATTCTACTAATGTAATAGAGGATCATAAACCATTCTCCAATGGTTTCATATCGACGGAAGATAATTCTGGAAAGTGTGCCCCTGCTGCTAGTCAATCAAATGGTCCAAATGTTAGCAGCATAGATGAAGAAAAAAATGATTGTTCAATGGTCTTTGAACTGAATAGTCAAGCTGAACGGGTTTCCAGTTCCCGAGCCGAGACAACATCAGTTTCAGGGGCTGGCATTCAGGAGGGAAGGAAAGCATGCAAAGCTCTTGAAGAAAACTCACTTAACAAGAAATCCAAGTGTTCTCCAAGTAGCAGCAAGGCAAAGATCCTCCTCGTTGAAGATAACAAAGTCAATATAATGGTGGCAAAATCAATGCTGGTGCCGCTGGGCCATGGAATAGACATAGTAAATAACGGACTGGAAGCAATCCGTGCAGTACAGCGCCATCAATATGATATTATCCTGATGGTATGACAAACAAAAATTCTCGATTGTCTATGCTAACATGCTAGCATTAGTTTGGTTTCTCATGTTTACCTCATCCATTCATCCATATGTAGCCATCACTTACATTCTCGATTGTCTCACCTGAAAATATTTAAGTTACAAAAGGGACACTTAAAGGATGCCAAGTTTACAAAAAAATAAAAATAAATTCAAGCCAATAGGCACATCCTTTTCATGAACACACCACTTCAAGCACAAAAAAATGGAGCAAAAAGCTTAATCTGTTAGGTGATGGATATACATTATTCTGAACTTAAAAATAGGCAAGGGTTACTCCAATAATTGATTGAGTTGGCTTATTGCTTGACTTGTTCTAGTGTGTTCCAAGCTTCATGGATTATCTCTTGTTGTCTACAATGATTAGTTGCCCTCCTTGCTTCGCATATCACTAGTCACCATGGTCCGGTATTGATATTGTTTGATAGCGTAGCGGATTACCTTTATACTATTTGATAAATATAATTTAAGTTATAAAGATGTTGCCTCATCTTGTGATATCATTACTGGCGTCAGGACACCTATGAAACCAAGTGAAATTTTTATCATATGGTAGTGTTTCTTCTGCTCTTCTGTTGACAATGGTTATGGCACTTTCTTGACAGGATGTTCACATGCCAGTAATGGATGGCCTACAAGCCACTAAATTGATCCGTCACTTTGAAAATACTGGCTGTTGGGAAGCTTCTGTAAAGCCTGAAGACAATGAGATGATAGCTAACTCAGCTATTTCATCTGATTGTGTGCAAGACAAGAAAGGGAAGAGAGTACCTATAATTGCGGTAAGCTTACTTAAACAATTCCAAATTCATGTTAAATAGTATCTGTGTCTCACCTTTGTTCCCATGTTACTTCATGATTGTCTGTTTTTGTGATCATACATTCATGCGCAAAATGACATGCAGTTAGGTGCGTAGTGGAGAAAAATATTAATATGCAAAATAAAAATTTCAATGCTTTGAGTGCTCATATTTAGAGTAAGAAGTAAAAAATACCCCTGCATCTAATATTTCAAATGTTCATGTTATCTCTGCCTTGCTTTGTAAGACAAGTGCCCAAAGTACGCGCAATCACATTACCTGTATCTAATATTTAAGAATAAGTTGTATTTTCTGTAGAACTACAGTGCTATAATTGGAAATGTGTTCCTTATACAATAACAGCTCAAATGTATGGGTGATTAGTATATACCATTTTGGTCCTTTTCTTTTTCCTCTCCAATTAATGTGGGAAATACTAGCACCTCAGCGCTACCGAAGGAGCTCTTTTGAATTTTTTCATAGCAATATCATAGACTTGCCTAGACATTGAAAGAACACATCGACACATTGTGAGAACAACATTTCCACTTTACTGATTAACAATGGATGTTTTTGTCGAGCCTTTTCAATGTGTTTCTGGCCATGAGGCTTCACATACTCTTCCATTTGGCTTTAAATGTCAATGCATGGGATTTCTTTGTGGCTCGGTTAATCCCCACATAACAATAGATATTAGGGATTATGGACCATTATGTTAAGTCGATTATTTTCAGATACTGTATAATAACCCCGAATATCATGATGCATTGCAGATGACAGCAAATTCATTCGCGGAGAGTGCTGATGAATGCCTTGCTGCAGGCATGGATTCCTACATATCTAAGCCAATGAACTTCCAAAAAACAAAAGAGTGCCTGCAGCGCTATTTGTTGTCTCAGTAACTAACCAATTGCTGTAAAGTGTAGGAAGGTAATTTTTAGCTTAGGAAAGTTTTGTGAAATCATATCAGTGTTTTCTTGTAAATGTTATTCCCTCGACGCATCAGAAATGCAATAGATATAGTGTTAGTGCGTCTTCCTTACTATTGGGAGACAGACAGCGAGCTCTTTTTTAGGGAGCGGGGCCAACCTAGCCCGATCAGTAAGATCACATAGCTTACTCAAACTTTAGATCCTCATTGATTGTATGAGACATGAACTGATATTGTGTCACCCCTGTATATATCTTATCCTTTAGCAACTAACTGTATTACTGCCAGTAGCTTCAGTTTTGTGATGATGTGTGGCACCAATGTATGTATTGCCGAGATATTTGTGGATTAAAGCTGACATCCTTTTGACATGGAACTTATTCTGATAATATCTTGGTGAAAATAGTCACAAAGTACTTGCACAAACCGTTGTATGTCTGTAATGCTCTGTTTCTTATCTTAGTGAATGCTGTGGATAACATGGCAATGACCTTTTATGCAATGACTTTGATTTGGTTGATATCATTATATGTTTGTTAAGTTCCTATGCTAGAGATCGTGCCGCCACATTCTTCGGATCATGCTATATATATGCGGAAGTTCGTACCGGTTGACATCTAGTCATGGGCCTGACTGCAAAAGCAAAGGATTTAGTAATAATAACTGCAGTATCTCTAGAGATTTGTCACTGAGAAAGAACATCCAGAGATTCCTGTATCTCGGACGCCGGCAGTAAATTCTAAGTTGGAGCACTCCATAAAGCAGTTTGGAAGTGTTGGGCAAAGATCATCATCCCCCACAAGGATAAGAAACGCGGAATGATCTTTCCCCAGATCATTGTGCTGGATCAAAGCAGCAATCACCTAATAAAACACTTTGCTTTCCTGATGCTGACCTGCACTAAGCCTAGTGTTACTTATTCCCCTTCCTGTTGGTGACAAGAGATTTGCATCAAATCTTGCTTTACTTCTCCTCTTACATGAGGCATAATCTGTTAACTTAGTCTAACTACAGCATCAATTTTTTTTCTCTTCTGGCAGGTGATCCTGGAGCTGCTGCATAAAGATCTGGCCCTGCTTTCCGGCGGTGTTTATTCCTGCTCCCTGCGAGTGCTGGTGTCACTAGCAGCAGTGAAAGGGGCACCTTGAAATGGACCTGACCAATGCCATGGATAATGCTCCTCCCCTTTCTTCAGGTAAGGCGAAAGGGGTTTTTCCTGGGAAGTGCTGGTGCAGACTGCAGAGCAGTTGAGCACAAGGGCTGCCGTGAGGTAGAGGGGCTGATGCACCGTACTACCACCGAACAGGCTTGTGGGCGACGGCACGGTCGCTGTCACGCGTTGTGCTCGATGCCCGGTTCGTCATCTCGATGGCGACCGGTCGCGGGAAAGAGCTGGTACAGATCAGCACAGCCATTCCTACCGGCCGGCGACGGCGAGGTTCAGTTGCATTATGGCGCCACCATCTTCTTCAGGTACCAAAAGGGGGGCACAAGTTGATGATGATGGCATGTTAATGCGCCAGTGGGTGGATCGTGGTGCTCTCTGCCTGATGAGCAAGGTAGCCTATTCTGGATATTGTTTTGGCTGACCCCAAAACAAGAAGCTGAAACCTGGATGGATATTTCTTCAGGCTGCTGGCTGGGTGGGTGGTATCGTCTGAGGCATCGGATGCTCGGGTCACTCATTCATCATGATCAGGGAGAACTCGCCGGAAGTCACCGGAACAAGGTCCCTGCCCACTTTGGCTTTGCATCTGCTACAGTCTGGGAACACCTGAGAGCTGTTACTGCGGGGAGGTTCTCATTCCTGCATCCCGGCAAGCGCAGCAACACCGAATCTGCAGCCCCTAGTAGAGTGACAAAGTTCAGCCGCCGGGACATGCACAATTGGCATCGCCGCCGTGGATTAAATTCGGTCAGTCGACCGTCGACGCCGACACACGTTATCTTCACAGCGGATGCGTGGCCATGCTCTTAAGAACAAGTAGGATGACACGTCGTCGTCGAGGCGGATTGGTGGCCGTGTGTGTGTGCTTGAGATCGATGTTGTCATCCTCATCCAGGATGACTGTGGAGCAACCGAAGACAGTGCGTCGAGATGCGCTCGCTGGGCGTTATTCGGGCGACACGCTGGGACGGCGACGTGACGCGGATTCAGTACATACACCGATGGAGAATGGTGTTCGATGGGGGTCTCTCCCGGCCTCGCGTTCACGTCGTATGATTCCTCGCCACAAGGGTTTACTGCTGCAGCCTGCAGCACCACCTGGAGCTCTCTCTGCGTGCTCGAGCCGGCACGCTCTCCTCTCGCGACAGTGATATGCTCTCTCCTGGCCCTCCACCACTCCATGGAATCTCACTCTCTCAGCTTTCTCTCCTCGCAGAGAGGATTTTGTGGGCATGGGGTCCCACAGTCCATAGTGTATTGCCTGCGGTCCGGTAATAGTTGTCGTTTTCGATAAGGACGGTTAGCATAAGGTATTGTTGGTCCTAGTCACTTGTGTGACCATCAAGTAAACCATTTACATCACAAAAACAACACAATAGTACTCTCTCCGTCTGGAAATGCTTGTCCTAAAAATGATTGTATCTAGACTTATTTTTTGTATCTTGATTGGTTTCTCCCTCTTGCGACCTTCCAAGAGGAACTTTATCGGCCCTGGTCTAACGGCAAAGCAACCTCTCCGTAGAAGCTCCCAAGTCTGTATCGCGCTGATCCTGCAGCTTCCTCCACTTTGGTTCATTGTTTTTGAGATAGCTCACCATTCAATGCCGCCGAAGGGTTCCTCTGCCTTGGTTCACATATGCTGCCGCCTGCCGCTGCCATGGCTGCACAGTTCAAGCATGTTCCAAATTAGTTGCATCAGGAAAGGGAAATGCCGTGTCTTTATCCAAGACGATGGCTCTTCAGGTTACTTCAGTTCTACGTCAATAAAAATGCTACTCCCTCCAATCCATTTCGTTTTGCGCAATTCCAATCCAAATTAATTGACGCTAGTTTAACGCAAACCGCCTTTTTACTGATATTTTTCTGTTCACGTTAATTATTAGAGATCATAAAAAAGGTATACATTCTGAAGCCTTTTCTGCAGTGAATTTAATGATACAGTAACAAATTAAAATAAGCCCAATTTCACGTTTTCTACGTTTTATTTTAGCTGAACCTGTAGGGTTTGTGTGTGTGTGTGTGGGTACTGTAGGATTCGCTTTCCATGGTGAGTTTTTCAATTTTGTATGCAGAAGCGCATTTACACGCCTAAAGAAAAGCGAAAAAAAGCTAAGATATTTTCTGAGCACCAGCGGGATATTTGTTACGTGGACTAGACTTGAGACGTCCGATGGGACGGAGGTCAGCCGTGTAGAGAGAGGTGGCCGGCCGGCCGTGAAATCCACCTCACGTCGGCCACGTCTTGTACAGGTTTACATATATTCGTTCCATCATGGAACGTGGATTAATCGGGGGCAGGTTAAGCTAACCAAGAGAGTGGACTAGATAGTGGAGTGTGAGTGTCATCTCACCCGCCGTTTTTCCGTTGAGGATGAGGTGGCCGCTGCCTGCTACGTCACGCCACCCGACTAACGGCCTCCATCCCGTTTCTGTTTATCATCTTCCCACCTAACTAACGGCCTCCATCCCTCTTCTTCTTTTCGCTAACGGCCTGAAATCAGACCTGGCCATGGGCAGCCCGGCCCTGTCGGCCCGACCTTGTCCACGGGGCGGGTTCAGGCCTAGATTTCAAGCCTGACGGCCGGGCCGGGCCTGGGCCCGCTGTATTCACGCGTTAACGAAGAGGCCCGGCCTGAGGCCTGGCGGGCTTTTAGGTGATCGGCCGGGTCGGGCCTGGTCTTTTTGCATCGGGCTTTGGTAGGCCCGGCCCGGCCCGACAGATGGCCAGGTATGCCTGAGATAGATCAACTTTGTTATCATCGGCGCGCGTAGATGTACCACATACGTGACAACCCCCTTGCAGCAACAGGCTCTGGCCGATGGGCCCTACGCGCATTGCAGCTGCTCCGTCATCATCGCGCTCGCAACACCAAGGTAGCTCCCCCCCCCCCCCCCCCACACACACACACACGTTACAATAGCGACAACGAACGTCCAACTGGTCCCAACATCTCACCCCGCAGGTCGTAGCCCCACGCCTCATCGACTTGTAGAATAGTTGACGCAACCACCGATAGCCGCACCCACAGAAAAAACACCGATAGCTGGGCGTGTCCCTGCCATCGCAGTGACCGTCAATTGCCTCTGCACCAGTGACACTTCCCTTTGCAGCGTTGGCACCACTTTGCAGCATCGTCGATAGTCCTCTCGTCTTGTGGTGGTGGGAGATTCTCACAACAGCAGGCGCGTGCACGGATTCACGGTGGCTGGAGAGTAGATGATGCCCGACACGGAAGGGAGAGGAGGGAAACAAGGGATGCGAGCCATGGTCGGTGCGCGAAGAGATAGGAAAATAGAGAGGCTGGGAGGCTGTATGTTGGTCCCACTGAAACGCATGACATGCCCGTCCGATCTGTGCTCGTGACCGGCCGCCCGATTACAATCATGGTAACTAATTGTCGTAGTTGCTTTGTTTTTGTAAATAAATTAACTCTCATCTCTTTCAGATATGTGTACGAATAAGTTCTATTTCCTCAAGGAATATACTCCCTTCGTTCCTAAATGTTTGTCTTTTTAGAGATTTCAAATGAACTATCACAGACGGATGTATATAGACATATTTTAAAGTGTAAATTCACTTATTTTGCTTCCTATGTACGTCATTTGTTGAAATCTTAGAAAGACAAATATTTAAAAACGGAGGGAGTATTTACGTACGTACGTAAAGAAAGTTATCCACAAAACTTCTCGCAAAAAAAAAGCAATAAAGTTATCCACAAAACTGACAATGGATAAGATGTAGTGTAACAGGTGTATATACTTCTGGACAGCTCTCGATCATCTCACATATCCATGTAGCCTGTAGGCAAGATGGGACACAAAGTTCCAATAGGCAGCTCATCATTGTGACCTTTTTATCCCCGGTGATACATTAATAAAAGACCAACAGATTCTTTTCTTATATTTTTTTCTAATATTTCGGCAGCGTCACCATTGACCGGCCATCATCCGGCCGGACAGGTGTGTGATCTCTCAGCTGAAACTGTGCCTCCTGGAGATTGATGAGATGCACACCTATGGATTGATTGCCACCCTCGTCTATCCACATCGAACATTTGAAAGCCATGGTACCTTTGGAAACGTACTCCTCCTAGTAGACCCTAAGGTATTTGGCACGAGGTGAACTCAAGGATCCATCGATCGCTCAACCCCACCTCCGTGAAATACGTCACCTCTCGACGATCTTGCTCCTGGCGTGGTAGACCTCGAAGAGAAGCGTAACACAATTACCTTCAACATACGGGCAACCCAACATCGCTAGCCTTCTCGACACGATTAGGACTGACGCTCGCTGTGGGTTAGAGCAAGAGCGGATCTCCCGGCGCTGCCTAAAACTTAGGGGGTATGGTGTTCCGAATTTGGGTGTGGCCTATCCTAGGGATTGTAGATAACTTTTTTTTTCTACCAACTCATCGAGGTGTAAATATTATTGCATCTTCAAAAAGAAAGTTCTATGTGGCAAGGCTAGGATTAGACCTGGTCTGCGTGGACAAAGCCCGATCCGACATCCGATCTTTCGTGTGGAAAAGTTGAGCCTGAGCCTGGCCCAGATGCCGGGATTTCTCCCCGGGCCATTGAGCCAGGCTGCACATGCTCAGGCGTGGCTACGATAAATGGTCATCAGGTGCAAAGCTTTGTCACCTTGTTGTAATCTCCACTCTACCCGCCCCCTAATTATTATTTTTGAACACAGTACAGACGCAAGCATTCATACACACACACATACACTCATCTTTATGGACGCACACACGCACACCCTATCCCTATGAGCACCTTCGAGAGACTAAGCCGGCATATCATCTTGAGATTTACGAAGTCACTATAGGCGCCTCGTCGTCGACGGGAACGTCTCCTCCTACTGAAAGCGCATGAATAAATTCAGGAATAATGCGAGCACCGGGACTTGAATCCTAGTGGGCTAGGGATACCACTGTCCCCTTAACCATCCAACCACAGGTTGGTTCGCACCCGCCCCTTAATCTGGTTGGTTGTTCTCCATGTTGTAAAAGATGTGTGTTGCTAAGAGTTTCTCTCTGTCGACCCCCGTGTCGATTTTCTTTCCATTCCCTTCCTCTGTAAAAAATTTCCTTGTTTCTAAGCGGCACAATGGTACAGCAGTGCTACTCCATGGCATTTGACGTTCCAACTATTCTTGAAAATGCTCTGCAAGGCGAAAACCACCTTAAAATCAGCAAAAACTGAAATTCATAAGTGGTCAGTTTTTAACGGTTTAGGATTTCATTTTTCACGAAATAAGTTTATGATTTAGCTTGGGGCTCCTGTAAAGTCAGTACGGAACGTGATCGACTAATACGTTCATAGCTGGGCCAAGATAGACTTGACCTTTGGGTGGTTGGATCCAAACTCACATGTCATTCGTCAAGGTCAAGTTGATACAATATTTCTGAGCGGGGAAAGTCAAGGCGGGCAATGATCTCAACGCCAACCAACCGGAACCGAGCGCGACACGAACGGTGCCCAACCACCCAATTAGCGCCCGTAACATGTGAGTGAGTGAGCCCAGCATGCATGCGCACACAAAGTCACAAGCTAAAGCAAGCTCGTGAGCTCGTTCCTTCCTTCCATCGATGCTAGCTGTTGCGCGAGCTCGTAAAGCCAGCCAAATTAATCAGTACGGCGTACGTACGTTTGTACCAATTGGGTCCTGCGAGAGTGGAATCGATCGTCATTTTGTTGAGGCAGAGCCGCAGAGCCCATATGGATCGATCATGCACCATGGAAAGGGGTCGAGGAGGGAGATGGCCACACTTGATGAATGGACTGCGGTGCCGTGGGCACACCGGTAGAGTTTATAACTAATCATGGTTACTTCCGATCTATTCATCAACTGTCAAGATAGTATAGAGAACACTAGAAGTAAAAATTACATCCAGTTCCGTAGTCCTCCTAGCGACACAATATTAAGCCTTGGACATTCCAAAACCATTTAATCTGAACCCTTTTCCAGTTTAGGATGTGGTTTTGCAATTTGAGCTTTTCAAAGAATGTGAAAAGGTCATGGAATGCTACCAATTAGAACATCCAAAGATTATTTTTTTAAATTCCCTAAAGTTGTAGTTTGTTTTTACGCCATCTCTTCAAGGTGCGTTGTGACTCAATGTATTCATAGTTATGTAATCATAGTCAAAGCAATTATTTTCAAATAATTACCGAACAATGATAGCCAAACCTTGGTGAAGTTTGACAAATCTAATAGGCCTCTAATACGTTGGTAGAGGTTCATTAGTTTTGTCTAGATGGTTAGCTCAGGTCATGTCATGTATGAATGTATAATAGACAGAAACAATTTATCATGATGATAAGTGCGATATGTGACATTAGGATTAGGAGGAGACACAACTCTTCCGAATTATTGCCGAGATCGGCATCAAAATTTATTCCCAATCCATACATATCCTTGGTTCTAGCAAGAAGATATATAGACACTTGTCTTCGTTATGCATCGATCATGGCATGCACGAATCGACGCGTACAGTTGAAGTGGGATCCGTTCTGGAAGAACTCACTGCACACAATACGTTGTAATGTTGAGCTGACATCTATACAAGAGCCACATTTTTTGCTGGATCTTCTACCATGGCGCGCTAGATAACATACATTGTGGGTTGCGCGCCTGTGCACACTCGAGACATATTGCACCCCTTTTCTCCCATGCAATCATGTACATTGTACAGAATACACATGGCTATCTTAGTTTGCTCGGTCTGGACCATCATTCTTATGGTGCGGATAAGCTCACGCCAAGCACGATCAACCAAATCATTTTCCTAGAACTTTCAATGAGCGTGTGTATCTTGTTTTTATGAGGCAGGAGATGCACCTTTCTAATTGGTTGATGCACTATATGTGTGTTAATGTCCCATAATGAGAAAGATGGATACTCCCTAACAATAGGTGGTTTATGAGGGAATATATGTTTTGATTAAAGAAACCAAGCTTAAAGGAGCACTACACTAAGCAAAGTAATTAATCTAGTTACTTGTATATAATCTACGGAGTAGTATCATTCTATTGGAGTATTGGCCATGTGTTGGGCTCTTCGGCCAATCATAGTTTGTCACGCTAAGCTAGCTCTAGGCTTACTAATGCTTGCAGACGTAATCCACATTAATTTGGTGCTGGTAAAGCTCCACTAAGCGATGGATTTTGCTAGCTAAATAGATGCTTAGGGATAAGGACATGACTTATTAATTAGTTGCAGTAGTTAACAACTTTGTGCCACATGTTTATTTTCATCTAAACTTTGTGCCGATGCTCGAGACATATAAATCCACCTATCTTGATCTGATTGCTGCGTGCGATATACTTATATGGTATCTAAGCTAGAAAGGAAGATCCTACGAATGTGCCGGACTATTCATATGCGTTTGGTAATGAGGCTATCATGCATAATAATTTAAGTATTTAGCCTAGCTAGAAACATTCGCCAATAATTATGGCTAACAGGCTCTGTCTTTTCATTAATTTTCTCCAAATAAAGAAGGACGATGCTTACGCCCTGCATAAACCATATCATACACTTGCCTTTTTGTTTCTGGTCTGGACCTGGAGTCACCCTATAATAAGTGCACACCACAATAACTCTGTAGAGTTGTAGATGGTCTCTCCCTCCCGTGTATCCTCGTCTACTGGTCTCCACACACACGACACAATCAATTAGGCCCTGTTTGGTTCATAAGTTCTAGGACTTTTTTTAGTCCCAACTTATAAGTCCCAAGTCCTTAAAAAGTCCCTACCTGTTTGGTTCCTGGGACTTATAAGTCCCTAGAAGATTATATTACAACTATAAGTCCCTAGAAGACTCTCCTTGAGAGTCTTATTTCATAAGTCTCAAATGCCCACTTTAAGTCCCTATAAGTCCCTCCTGTTTGGTTTAGATGGGACTTATAGGGACTTTTTTAAGTCCCTAAACCAATAAGTCCCTAGAAACAAACACCCTCTTAATTTTCTTAACCCCTTTGAATAGAACTACTCAAAATATGGTGGGACCAAAATTAAGGAATCTTCTTTTTTTTTGCAGGGAATTAAGGAATCTTCTTATAGTTGTATAAAGTATTAATTACATCATAAGATCTCCCCACCAAGAAAAAAGCCGCAATGCCAAACTATTCACTAATCAAGCAAATGGGTACCGCATAATTAAGCAGGTTTCAGCTTAAGTTTTGTTTGTGCATGTATTCACTAACACGTTTGGTGGAATCAAGGCCAAACTATTCACAACTCCACACCATAGGAAACTTCGACATTTATAATGAATGTAGCAGTTGTAGTGACCATTGCTTGAATGATTGGTCCATGGTCCACCCAATGTTCTATCTTTCATAGTTACTTGGACCTACACAATATACCTGGTAATTTAATTTACATTTTTGCTAATTATCAAGTACCAAGAAATGATGTACTAAAACAGCAAGTGCACAAGAAAAATTTATATGATTTCTAGGCTAGTTTATATATGGACCGATATTATGCTAAGAAATGGCCAAGCGTCGATTGAAAGATATGACTGATATTACCTACAAAAAAGAAAAAAAAAGTAAAAGAAGAGATAACTGATATTTAATTATTTTTAGGTAACCAATAAGTGGACAAGCCTACCAATTAATGGATGGTTGTGAAATATGAACCAATGCATCATCGTCATATGGCATCAACCCGAATCAGTACTACCATCGTTTGCTCTAAAACCTTCGCCGAAAATGTGGATCCCCGGTTATTTCCTTGTATGTGCAAATTACTCCTGGATTCATACGAAGGAGGATTAGATTTTTTGTATCGCTTTTGTGTTATGATCGAGCAATATAATCTTTCTTGATCTCTTCACACCAACTAGTTAATACAAAAACCTTAGCCGAAAGGTAAACGGAGAACACATTTAACAATCCACATATATTGGTATCCACATTCGACATGCATAACACAATTAATTAATTTTATTAGCTCCTGAAGGGAGAATTATTACAAATATAGCAACCCCAAATTTAGGAATCTTGTTAGATTCCTATATAAAAACTAAGAGCAAGATAAGCTATTTAATCATCTGAAGAATAAAAGTCCAAGGGCACTATTCAATAACCAAGCAAATGGGCACATAATAAGCAGGTTTCAGATTAAGCTTTATCTATGAGCGTGGAATTTATGTAAACAAATAATATAGACAACTCTATTAGTTAATGAATTGTATTTTACAAAACCATCCCGGTGCACATTTAGAACTACAATCTTTGTCCCTAAAGTAAAATCATTATCTTTTATCTGCAGAGAACACTCAAATTAATATGAATGAAGATTTGGCTATTTTTCTCTTACATCTATTCAATAGAAATTTTGCTTGACTCTTTGCACCAACTAGTTTATGCAAAACCTAAGACGAGAGGTAAATGTAAAACACATGCAATAATCCTTGCTATGAAGGATGGTCTTAAATTCACTACTCCCTCCACATTGTGGAAAGGGTGTGAAAAATTCCCCTCTTTTTTCTGCAAAGGAACTGCGAGTGAGCCAGAACCAATGTGGTGTGCTGAAATTACCACCATAACTGCGTTCATATCGACCATTACCCACGTGACTTAAATCTAGTCAGTCATCTGCCGCGCTGCACTATGGATTAAAGTCGCTATAGGCGATCATCGAAAGTAGAGCCAAAACCATAGGGATTGAAGAGATTAAATTAACCACCTTTCACTATAAACCGGTGTAAAGCAGGAAGTTCTCCCTCCAACCGTCGTTTGGAAATTGACACAGTCTATGACAAGAAAATTTTGGGATGAAATTGGTGCACCTCGCAATTTTAAACAAAGGGGGATGGTATCTAGTACCAGGACCTCCAGAAATGAAACACGTAGTTTTCAGAGTTGGGAGAAGGTTTACGCATGAGCTCACCATGGTTGGGCACACAATCTAATGCATCACTCATGCCCTCTACCCTTTTTAGCTTTTTGGCTTCTCCAAAGCCCTAATTGTACAAACTTTCTTACCTATCAAAGTTGCATAGGGGATTTCCCCGCTGTTTCGCCTCAGAAAGAGGTGGTATCCAAAAAACAGAGTACACACCTCCAAACAAGAATTTCCCCATTGGTCATTTGATATCCTTGGGTTGGCATCACAAATAGACAACACTCCAATTTTTTTTTTTAGAAAAGGAGACAATACTCCAATGTTATGCAAGTATATTTCTCCCCGGCCTCCTCCCCTATAAATACATCCCATTTCCCTCTCACCCCTCCACACCACCCCTAAGACAACAACAAATACACACAGGAGAAAAACAGAGAGAACAGAGCAGCAAACTCATCAGGTGTAACTCCTCTGCTCAGCTACGCCGCCCCACGGACACCAACACACACCATGAGGCCCGGAGCAGAGTTTGTCACCATGAGCCACCGCGCGGGGGCGCCGATGGTGGCGCCGGCGCACGGGCTGATCAACGGGACGGCGCCGCACTCGCCGTGGCAGTCGCCGGTGCCGTACCTCTTCGGCGGGCTGGCGGCGATGCTGGGGCTCATCGCCTTGGCGCTGCTCATCCTGGCGTGCTCCTACTGGAAGCTCTCCGGGTACCTTGACGGCGACCGTTACGGCCAGGCGGCTGAGGGCGACGGGGAAAAGGCCGCGGCGTCCGGCGCGTCCAAGCCGGCCTTGGATTTCCAGGAGCACGTCGTGGTCATCATGGCCGGCGACGACCGGCCCACGTTCCTCGCCAAGCCGGCCACCAGCCGGGCAACCGAGGTTGAGCTCGCGGCCGCGGCCGCGGCCGCGGTAGCGAGCGCGAGCGCCGGCGACGGACCGGAGAAGAAGGTGGACGAGCAGGGCTGCGAGGTGAACTCGCTGCTCGGAGGCGACCCCGCCGACGCGGCGAGTGGGAGCAGCAGCCACCAAGACGCGGCGAGCCAGAGCCGTGACCACCACCACCATGACCATGAGAGCAGCAGCACGACGGCGTTCCAAGAAAGCTTGCAATGAAGCCTGAGGACAATGAGATGACAACTAACTCAGCTATTTCATCTGATTGTGCGCGGCCTCGCTGCGAACTCCATCAAATTCCACGGCTGCAACATGAAGTCGTACCCGGATAGTCGCGTCGTGGGCGGAGTCCTAGCGTGGCTCACTGCTCCCAGGCCCAGGCCGGCAAGTTTCAGGACGGCGCCGGCCGACTCGAGCGCAAGGATGAGGACCGCCGCGGGCTGCTCTCCGCGCTCCTCACCGGCACGAGCGCCGACGGTGGCGCCGATAACAAGGAGGAAAAAGACGAAGCTGGCCCGCCGGAGGTGGCGACGGTGGCTTCCCTTGATGCGGCGGAGATGGCCAGTGACACAGACGACAATGGTCGGATCGTGTGAGGGCTAGTCATGCCGTCCGCAGCGGCATCCACTGGCCATTGTTTGCGGGGAAGTGGCCTTCCGACGACCGTGACAAGATGACCAAGAGGCCCAATGGCGTATCTGCAGGCATCGTGCTATACCAAATGGCCATTTATTGCTGTAACACAATTTTTTTAGGTGTTGGACGTGTTTGCTGTTTGGATCGTGAGGCCAGGCATTTTTTAACTGTGGTTGTATCACCTCGATATATCAATTGAGTGAAATGTCCTTCATCGTAAAAATCTGCAAGCATGACCTGCAGTATCGTGGGCGCTCGCTGGCGGCATACATGGACTTTTTGTCTGGTGCAAGGGCAGCGACCATCGCACGAGGAGGTTTGTGGTGCACTAGATATTCCCCGTCGGCATCTAGTTTCAAGGTACGGGCTTCGACAATATGGTGTGGATGTTATAGTGTGACTAATGCCGGTGTGGAGTGACTATGGCCAATTCCATGCCAAGACAAGGGCGTTCCGTAAGGGCCGTGGTGGTGATCTAAAGTAGAAGATCTCGCAGATGTACTAGTGCCTTTATGTCCTCGAGTGGAGTATGGATGCTACTATTCAATGATCCGTTGTCATCAAGATGCTGATTGGAACACTGCTTCGTGTTCAGAGTTAAAACTCTTATCCTAACCTTTATTTGTCGGGCTTAACAACGGCGAACTTATGTCGTTGCCTTCATGAAGGCGTTTTCTACTTGTTGTTTGCTGGTCTTCATTGGCCGGTCTTGACAACCATGATGAAATTTCTTGTACAAACCATCTACGCCCGAATCATGACAACCATGGCACACATTTATCCCTTGTTGAAGGCGTCATTGCGAAAGAAATTGACTTAGTCCTAGTTGTTTCTCATATTTTGTAATGGGTCAACCATGGTTACCTTAGTCTTGTACTTTGCTTAGTAATTGTATGCATCACAGTGATACAGATGCGAGAAGTTTATACTCAATTTCGAGAAAAAAAACTAACCAATTGTTTTCAAGTAGGAAGGTAACTTTTAGGATAAAAGCATTGCGCAATTATATAGATGTTTTTCTGTGAATATTAATTCTTCAACACATAAAAAATGCAAAGAAAGAAAGAAAGTGTGTTCTATGTTCCCAACTACCTTTTTTACTGCTGGGCAATGTGGAGCTACTCAAAGTTGGTTGTGCGGGCCAAGGTGGGCCGAGCCGAAGGGAACACATATTTTTTCTGTCAAAAGGCCAAGTTTACCTATACTCTTCATTGTTTTGCCCATGGACTGGACGAGCCACAGCCCATTTGGCCTTATTGTAGCTCCACCAATACTAATGGGAGAACAAAGTTGTTTTCTAGAGAGCAGGGCCAACCTAGACCCATCAGTAAGATCACATAGCTTACTCAAACTTTAACATCGTCATTAATTGTATGAGACATGAACTGATATTGTGTCACTCATGTATACATAATTCTAATGGAGGCTCTTATCCTTTAGCAACTAACCATCTGTTACTGCCGGTTGCTTCCATTTTGTAATGATTTGGGGCGCCAAGGTATGTATTTCCAAGATATTTGTGGATTAAAGTTGTCATCTTTGGGATGTGGAACTTATTCTAGTAATATCTTCTCAAAGATTTATGCATCCCCCCACTTTCAATTCGTCCCCCCCCCCCCCCCCCTGGGCAGATGAGGATCCTCTCCCGTACGGCATGGTGCCGTTCGACCACTGACAAGTGGGCCATCCGGGAATTAGGCCCACATATCAGTGCCCTCAACGGCCTGTGATGTACGTCACGCGAGCTGTGCTCCCAAAAATCCAATTGTCCTCGTCTTGTCATCAAGTGCTTCATCTTATGTTGGTGAAAATAGTCAAAGTACTTACACAAATTAACAGTTGTATGTTTGCAATGCTCTGTTTCTTATATTAGTGAATGTTGTGGACAACATGGTCATGGCCTTTTATGCAATGACTTTGATTTCACTGATATCATTATAAGTTGCTTAAGTTCCTTATTCTATAAATCGTGTCGCCCCATTGTCCGCATCATGCTATATTTGTATGAAATTTTCATACCGGTTGACATCTAGTCATGGGCCCAACTTCAAAAGCAAGAATTTTGTGATAACAACTACAATATCTTTAGAGATTTGTCGCTAAGAGAAAAGACCAAAGGTTCCGGTATCTCAGATTCCGGCCTGCAGTAAATTCTGAGTCAGAGCATAGAAGTATGGGGCAAAGATCGCCCGACAAGTAATAGAAACGCCGGATGATCTTTTTCCAGATCATTGTGTTGGATTAAAGTGCCATCACCTAAATAAAACACCTTGCTTTCCTGATGGGGACCTGCACTAACACTTTCCTTCTCGTACATGCTCCTGCTGCATGAAGCATCATCTGTTAAGTTACATGCTCCTGCTGCATGAAGCATCATCTGTTAAGTTAATCTAGTTACAGGCAACATTAAGTTTTTCTACCTGAGCAGATGATCCTGGAGGTGATGCATAATGATTTGGCCCTGCTTTTCAACGTTGTTTATTCCTGCTCCCTGCGAGTGCTGGTGTCACTAGCAGCAGTGAAAGGGGCAAATGCCATGGATAATGCTCCTCCTTTCTTCAGGTTAGGGGAAAGGGGTTTTTCCTGGGAAGTGCTGGTGCAGACTGCAGAGCAGTTGAGCACAAGGGCTGCTTGAGCTACTAGGGCTGATAAACCGGACTACCGCTGAACAAGCTTGTGGGCGACGGCACGGTCGCTGCTTGGTTCGTCATCTCGACGGCGACCGGTCGTGGGAAAGAGCTCGTATAGATCAGCGCGGCCGGTCCTACTGACCGGCGGCGAGGTTCAGTTGCCCCATGGTGCCACCATTTCCAGGTACCAAAAGGGGGGCACAAGTTAGTGATGATGGCATATTAATGCGCCATTGGATGGATCTTGTGCTCTGAATGATTAGCCAAGTAGCCCTTCTGCAACATGTGCTGCCGCCACCCGAAAATATTCATGCATCTCAACCCCCGCCTATTCCGGATAATGTCATAGTTTTTACCCCCAAAACAAGAAGCTGAATGGATATTTCTTCGGGGTGCTGACCTGGCTGGTATCCTCTGAAGCATCAGATGCTCGCTTATTCATCATGATCAAGAACTCGCCCGGAAGCTCACCGGAGGAGGCAGTGCATCTGCTACAGTCTCGGAACACCTGAGCACTGTGGGCAGGTTCTGATTCCTGCACCCTAGCAAACCCAGCAGCAGAAGCAGAACCTGCAGCCCTTAGATCGTAGTGTGGTAACTGATAAAGTTCAGCCGCCGGCCGCCGTGGATTGTTCTTGGCCAGTCGACCGTGGACGCCCTCCGGTGCGACGACGACGTGCGGATGCGTGGCCGTGCTCTCATAATAACTAACACGACACGTCGCCGTCGCGGCGGATGCGTGGCCGTGTGTGCTTGAGATGTTGTCATCCAGGATGACTGTATAGCAACCGAGGAGCGTGCGGCGAGATGCACTCGGTCGCCGGGTATTATTCTGGAGACACGCTGGGACGGCGACGGGACGTGGATTCCGTACAGAGAGAACGAGAATGGTGTTCGATGGGGGCCTCTCTTGGGCACGACTGGGCGAGACATGTTGGGTTTACTGCTGCAGCACGACCTGGAGCTCTCGACAGTGATATGCTTTCCATGACTACGGAATCACACTGTCAACAGGGATGCATGCATTATCTTTTTTCCTTTTTTTCCCCTGCGGAGTGGAATTTGTGGGCATAGCTAGTGTATTACCTACGGTCCGGTGAAAGTTGTCGTTTTGGACAAGGACAGTTAACAGAAAGTATTGTTGGTCCTAGTCACTTCTCTGGGCCATTAAGTAAGTACTTTCTCCGTTTCAAAACATAGTGTGTCCTTGGTTTCCGTGCTTCAAGTTTGACCATAAATTTAACCAACGAGACCGATTGCGACGGGAGAAAAGATTATACCGGTGAATTCGTATTTAAAAGAACTTTTCAATTATATAATTTTTGCTCTCGCCGCAGTTGGTCTCGTTGGTTAAATTTGTGGTCAAAGTTGAACCTCAGGAAGCGCGGGCGCGCTATATTTTAAAACGGATGGAGTATCAAGCATGAAATAGCACGAAGGTACCATGTTTTGTACTTTCGATTGGTTTTTCCCGGAAAAGAAAGATTGGCTGTATCCATCAAAAGTAAGACCCCTTGAACACTGCCTCTACTATGTTTCTCCCCGTCTTTGGTGATTTAGGGCCAGTTCTTTTGTGACTTATTCAGGTTGTAGAATAAGATGTCCTTTACCCAGGTTATCCTAAAAGTCCAACCTAAAATTTTATTTTAGAAGCCTACTAATTAAGAGATTTTAAAATAAAAATTTAGGTTAATCTTCTAAAATAAGGTGGATAGAGAGCACAACGAACTGTCCTTTAAATAGATTAATAATCATCGATGAAGATGATTTCAGGGGAGCTATCCTATCCTATCTAGATTTTAGACCAAACCGTGGAACAAAGTGACCTCACCGTAGAAGCTGCAAAGTTTGTATCCAGAACGATTGTTCTTTCAAGAAAGAAGAATGTTGTGCCGAAATCCTGAAATAAAATTCAGGATAAATGCGAGCACCAGGACTTGAACCCTGGTGGACCGGGGATACCACTGTCCACCTAACCATCCAACCCCAGGTTGGTTCACAAAATGATGGCTTTTGATGTTACTTGAGTCGATGGTCAAGGTCGTGTTTCGCATTTGCCGTGCCCGTGTCAGCAAAATGATGCAAGTTCCCCATAAATATGCATCGATAATTTTCTATTAACTACTGGAAATCATAGCAAAATGAGATACAATTTCGTAACGAATCTAATGATCTATTAACTACAGGAAATCATAGAAAAATAAGATACAATTTCGTAACGAATCTAATGATACAATTTCTACATAAACAAGATATTCAAATACGTTTGGTTCCATGTTCTCTAAGATTTTTCTTTTTTAATCCAAACATGTATAAAAATAGGCATTTTATATACTGTCCTAAAGAAAAGCAAAGGGAAAGAACTGTTGTGAGCTCGAAAGTGCTATTGTGAGCTCGAGCTCACAGGCACCCTTTGCTACAGTACACACGAAAAAATTATTTAAAAAGTTCAAAAAAATCTGAATTTCTTTGGCAACAAACATTGATGTTTTTTTGTACATGCGTGCAAAATTTTATGACAAAATGACATTCATGCAGGTCTCGGCAAAAAAAAAAACGATGCTCCAAAATGCTTCCGAAAACAGTTTTTTTGGAGCATGATTTTTTTTTTGCCGAGACCTCCACAAATGTCATTTCATCATGAAAATTGGCACACATGTAGAAAAAACATCAAAGTTTCTTGACAAAAAAATTCAGATTTTTTTGAATTTTTTTACTATTTTTTTCGGATTTCACTGTTCATCCGGATCACTTGTACTCGGGATCACATGCTCCATCGTGATATTTGTTAGCTAGACTATAGATTCGACGTCTGATGGAATGGAGGTCAGCCGTGTAGTAACAAACACACACAGAGAGAGGTGGCCGGCCGTGGAATCCACCTCACATCGATCACGTCTTGTATCACAGATATATTCGTTCCATCATGGAACGTGGACTAATCGGGGCAGGTTAAGCTAGCCAAGGGAGTGGACTAGTGGAGACTGAGTGTGATCTCACCCGCCGTTATTCCGTTAAGAAACAAAAAATGAGAGTTGATTTTTGGTCATGTATATGTATGAACAATTTTTGTTTTCTCAAGAAATATACTCCTAGCTGTAAGAGATTGGCAAAACTGGGCCGAAATCACTGTTCTGACCTTGTCAACGTTTGTCGTCACAAACTGAACCCGACGTGAAAGTATTTCACGATTTGACCCTTTTAGAAACGCCAGGGCCCGCGGCGTTTCCAGCCAACATTGAAACGCCGAGCGAGATAGCGTTCCTGGCCAACACCGAAACGCCTTGGTAGCTAGCGTTTCTTCCCTGGCCTACAGTCAGTCCGAACCCGCTGTTTTCGCTGACGTGGCACGTCAGAAACGCCAATGTCCCTGGCGTTTCTGCCCTGTATGAAGTAATGCGCGCGGGGCCGCGGGGGCCTGACCCAGCCCATCTTAGCTCCGCTCGGGCAGTTCGTCCCGTGAGGAACTGGCGGCCACCCCCTCCCTCTTCTTCACCAAATCTCCCCCGAGTTGCTTGAGGTATTCTCTTCCCAATCCTCCATTTATTTTCAGTCAAGATTGGCTATTGTAGATTCATTTTTTCAAACATGGTGGAACCCTAAGATGAGTTATTAGTGATTTGTTTGATGAATATTTTGGGGATATACTGTTTAGAAAGAAGACATGTACTCATTGTGTTGAAGTATTCTTAGTTAACTTGTTTAGTATTGGATTTAGAGAGAGACCATTTTTTTGGATTAGGTTGAACCTATTACTTTTTAATAATTAGTTGTGATAGATTTTTAGGATAAAATAGGTTGAAAAGAATTGGTGTTGGTAATGTGGTTCGTGATTTATATCTTTGGGATAATTTTTAGTAGTTCTCACACAATTTTGTATATGATGTGGTCATAATTTTAAACATATATCATAACAAATCCATTTACCTTATTTTGTAGGATGTTTGAGCCGGATAAATATCCCGGCCTTGATGATTATTACGAGGAGAAGCATCGTGCTGTGCTTGTGGAAAGAGGGGAGGTAATTATGTATCTACATTGTCGATTCTCATATTGTGAGTATATTCTGAGTAGTTTAGAGAAGTATATAAATTGTGCGTGTGGTTTTTGTAGGTTCCTCCAGTACTTCGGTTGAGAGGCCACAAACCACGTGAGTCACTGAGGTATGACCGTCGCTACGAGCCTTATTTTAGAAGAATGGATCTTCTCCAGTTTGTGCTCAACTTTAAAGGCACACCACCATGGCTGAACTCGACGGCCATTACCGCCCTTACGGACCGTTGGAGGCCGGAGACGCACTCTTTTCACCTTGCTCTTGGTGAGATGACTGTCACTTTGGAGGATATTGCGATGATCTCCGGTCTTCTGATCGAGGGCAGGGCTCTTACCGGGAAGGTGAAGTCCGAGGGGTGGTGACAAAGGGTTACAGGTTTGGTTGGTGTTGAACCTCCCCCGTGGATTCATGAAACAAAGAAGGATCCCAGGCCATCTGGTGTTTTGTTCTCGTGGCTACAAGAACATTTTTACGAGTGCCCGGAGAATGCCAGTCCGGCTGTTGTGGAGAGGTACGCCAGGGCTTACTTATGGAATCTTTTGACCCAAGTGGTGTTTCCTGACGGCATGGGAGACACAGCCTCGTGGATGTTCTTTGACCCTCTTCGTAACTGGGATGTTAAGTGGAGTTGGGGGTCGGCGGCACTAGCCTTCTTGTACCGTCAGGTAATGCTAATTTGATGAATTTTTATTATATGAATGAGTTTTTTTGCATGTGATTGTTTAATGTGTATACAAATGTGCAGTTGGACGGAGCATGTATGAGGAGTAAGCCGAAATCTTGTCTTGGTGGTTTTGTTTGGGCCCTACAGATTTGGATGTGGGAGCGTATCCCTGTGGGCTGTAACTTGACCATTGCTCCGAAAGAACCTTGGGAGTGGCCTTTTTACGGGGATGAGGAGCGGTATCCCACTATCGCATACACATGGGCTAATGTCCAATTGTCTAGTATCACAGCCATGGGGCGGTACAAGGCATACATAAGCGAGCTTGACATGCTTACTTACAACCAGGTAATTATCAAATGCCTTGCTATCAATTCAGATTTTTTGTTGTTGTGCATGAGCTAGTGACATGTTGTGATGTAGGTTAATTGGAGGCCGTACATGGTACTTAGGCAGTTCCCTTTGAGCAATATGTGCTTTCGTGACCAACATCTTTGGTGTGTGCGTTGCCCCATGATATGCTTTTTTGCGGTGGAGTGGCATCTTCCACATCGTGTTTCGAAGCAATTTGGAGTACAACAACACACCCCGCCGGAGTATGTTGAGACAAGTGTGGTGCTACATAGGTGAGAGTTTTTGTACCATATGTTGATCAATGTGTAACCACTGAAAAATGAAATTGATACCGATACTTCTCATGCTTTGTAGGACGAGCCGGCAACACAACAAGAATGTCATTAATTGGGAGGAGCACCATCTTATGTGGGTGGACATGTGGAATGCTCAGAGGAATGCCCGAGTTGAAGATGATCACACACCAACGACGAGGGGGCATATTTAAGGCATTTGGAGTGGCTTCGCAAAGAGTACAGAGTTATCCTTAAGGGTGCTTGGACTCGTGTCGATTGCTTGGAAGTAATGCCAAGTGAGGCTGCTGATGGTGCATTCAAACAGTTCTATTAGGGAGACCATTGGAGCGCACCTAGATTATGGCCCTCTGCATGACCGAGTGGTATGCCTTTTTGTCTCTTTTTTGAACATGTGTCATTTCTTCATGAGTGGCGTGTCACTTAAGTTTTATTCAGGGCACAGAGCTATGGAGATGTATCAATGATAGTAATGTGGTGCTTGGCCGCGCACCTGGTAGAGAAACGGACGGTCTCGTTAGGAGTACTCTATAGGTTAGAGGCCTTTTTAATATGAACATTTATTTTATATCATGTGAACTATTTTTGCATATTTACATGTCAATCATTTGCCTCTGCAGAAGGTTGTGAATCGTTGCCGAACACTAGCCGCTTTACTCTCTTGCCATGGCGGTTCATCAACAGATGTGCATGCACGTGCTCAGTATAGAATGTATGTTCTTTCTTCCGCTCGTCCATCTTCGAGCCAAGCACGTGCTTCTTCCGCTCTTCCTTCTTCCAGCCGAGCACGGATTGATGAACAGGAAGATGAAGAGGAGGAGACAGACTACGATGCGGATCCAGACTATGTGGAGCTTGGGGCTTCGCAGATGGAAGATGCTCCACAACCAACTCAACCTTCTCAGCCTTCTAAAGAAGCACGCCGAGTTAGCTCAAGGAACATCCGACGTCCTGGATGGCAGAACACTCCAGAGGGCTACGTCAACAGGGGGAAGATGGCTGCGAAAAGAGGCAAGAAGTGAAGTGATGACTGATGCGAGCTTGTTAGTTCTATATCTGGTGATCTAGAAATGTAGTTAGTTTTTCAGATGGAGCGAAATCGTTAGTTCTATATCTGATGGACTTGTTATTTCTATGTCACCAAGACTTGTTAATTATTATGCAAGCTGGATCATGTTAAGTTCGTTGCCAAAAAATGTCTCATTGCTATACTGTTGTTGTACTTGGCATTTATATTGTGAAAACTGTTGGATCATTAACTAATAATCTGTTGCTGTATGATTATCCGAACTACAACATCATATTTAGATAGAACAGAATGCTCGTACAACAAGACAGTACAAACAACTACATAGAACTACATCTAAATTAAATGGTACGTACGAGTGAACTTACAACATACAACATAAAACTACATGAAGTCATCATCGTCATCCTCCATCGATGCAGAACTCTTGCCCTTGACGATGAAGAACTCTTGCCCTTCGACGATGAAGAAACCTTGCCCTTCGACGATGAAAAACTCTTGCCCTTCGAAGATGCAGAACCCGGAAGCAGCGGCATGAAGATATCATCTTCGTCCTCGCTCTCCTCAATCCATAAAGATGGATTATTTGCTGAAATCCTTCTGAAAGTTTCACTCTTCGGCACCACCACCTTCTTCCACCTTTCATGCAACCTAAGAAGTTCTTTACGTACCTCCTCATAGGTCCTTTCAGGCCACCCAGACCTACGTAATTGGTGAGCCAACTCATTCATTATGGTGTCACTACCAGTGAGTTCGTCCCATGAAACTATCCTATTGTCCATCCTGAAATCGGTAGCTAGGCTCAGAAGAGTCCTGCTCATCCCAGGGTGAAAACTACGATCGAAAGGATAATGGGACATCTCAACTACACTACACTGGAATGCTTATCCAACTCTGTCTGAAGGGGGTTTTATAGGTGGCGGGAAAGAGTTGGCGGGAACATATGGCGGGAAACGGGTGGCGGGACAAAGTTGGCGGGAACATATGGCGGGAAGCGCTTGGCGGGAACATATGGCGGGAAATGGGTAGCGGGAAAGAGTTGGCGGGAACATATGGCGGGAAACGGGTAGCGGGAACATATGGCGGGGAGAGGCTACCGGAAGTAGTAAAAATTAGCTCTTCATACAAGGTCAGAAACGCCATAGACTTTGGCGTTTGTGTGTGTCCTGGAAACGCCAGCTTTGTCTGGCGTTTCTGATGTGAATGGCAATGTTTCATGTACGTGTCCCAGGCAGCCTCTGTCTTAAAGGAACGCCAAGCCACGTGAAGCGTTACTATGTAGAGCAGAAACGCCAGGACCTTTGGCGTTGCAAGCGTACACCACAATGTTTCGTGGAGAAACCCCAGGCAGCCTCTGTCTTAAAGGAACGCCAAGCCAAATTCAGCGTTTCTATGTAGGTCTGGAACGCCGGTGCCGTTGGCGTTGCCAAAGTGCAGTACAACGCCCCCTGGTTTGGCGTTTCCGTCAGAACAGGAAGTCAAAGACAAACTCCAAACAATTTGGTGGTACACATAGTTCACCACATAAAGTAATACACATAGAGGAGTCTAGAGCAGTTGTGACATCACATAGTTCACCACATAAAGGAGTACGCATAGAGGAGTCCAAAGCAATTGTGACATCACATAGTTCATCACATAAAGGAGTACACATAGAGGAGTCCAAAGCAATTTAGAGTACACATAGCTCACCACATAAAGGAGTCTAGGCAACAACAAGGTTCAACATGAAATGCACACGAAGGTCCAAAGCCCCTTCATTGTTGCCTTGTTGGGTTGAGAAGCCGCCATATCTATGAAAAATTGCAAGACATTAGTTAGTAAGGACAAAAACAACATGAAAATAATATTGGGAAACATGAAAATAATTATGAAGTGTAGCCATCACTAGTGCAGAACCGGGCAATAGCACCGGTTCGTAAGGCCCTTTAGTGCCGGTTCCATAACCAGCATTAAAGTGTGGGCACTAAAGCCCCCCCCCTTTAGTACCGGTGCAGCACGAACCGGTGCTAAAGGGCAACCACGTGGCACGAGCCAGCTCCGGGGACCTGGAGCCTTTTAGTACCGGTTGGTAAGACCAACCGGTACTATAAGGTTTGGGTTTTTTTAGTTTTATGATTTTTTTTTCATTTAATTTTGTGTTTCCATTTTAATTCTTTTTCGTTTTCTCGTATTTTACGATACTACACATTGTATATATATATATATATATATATATATATATATATATATATATATATATATATATATAAATAGAATTTTTAGTAGAACCAATCATGCATATATATATCATCAATGTCTCACAAACCACCATATTAATTAATTCACACATATACACATGTATAGCTATATACAATTTCTCCTACATATGCATGTTGCCTTCGGAGCCAGTGGCATTAGCCTAATTGGTACCTTCGGAGCACAATGACAATCGAAAGTGGTTCATGGTAGCGGGTAATAGTATTCTCCCTTCGGATTTATGACCTGGTCGAGCAAAAATCCCGCTATTTCCTCTTGAAGTGCTTCTACGCGCTCCGTTTCTAGGAGCTTCTTCCGCACCTCTTTGAACTGTTAAGAAGGAGATCAATATGCATGTGTATTAGTTGTGTGACTAGATATCGATAATGGTGTAAAAATTATGAATAGTGTTCTGACAAGCGTAACCATTCCTGTCTTTGAAATCTGCTCCTTTCGGACGCCATCATGCGAATGTTCTGCAAACGCAGAATGCACATAGATCAGTCCCCTACGCCTGCTTCAGGGCCTTTACGAGAATGGAATTTGATCAGATAATAATTAATCAAGCATGATAATTAAAGAGATGGCAGCTAGCTAGCTAGCTAGTACTACTTAATTACTTACCTTGGGTCGAAACCATGTAAGCTTTTTTTTCCATTCGCCTTCCGTGACGCTGATGAACCTTGCCCAAGCCCTGCCCGCTGACAAAGAAAATGAATAAAGGGGTTATTAAATAGTTCATATTATGAAATGACGAACTAAATATGCCGAGATATATAGTTAATAATGATTGAAATTACCTGTTGACTATCCCAAACAAGATGTTATAGTCAGTATTTGCTTTGAGTAGTGAGTCCAGTATTTCAACTGTTCCGGCGTCAACTTTAATGATACACAAGATCCAGTGAAATCTGCATGCACACACGTTTGCATGTCTTAATTAAGCGGGCATATGTAAGCAAAAACATGTAGGTAGCTAGTAGGCAAAAACAGAGAATTTGTAGTAAAAGACAGTGTGACTCATTGGAAGTTGTAAGGAAGTAGTATATCTTCATTGTATTTGAGGCGCTTCAAGAACTCTAGCATGTTGTCCTCTACGGCCTTTTCATGATGTGGATTTATTAGCCATGTGTATTCATTAACGGTGTTTGGGTCAATGAACCCAATGCCAAAGCGTCCACCTTTTCTCATTTCATACATCTTCATCCTGCATAATACCACAGAAAAGAATATAGTGAGGATAATTACATGTAATGGTTGATCAAAAGGATCACTACAGCTAGCTTGAGACTTAAATTACAGAAAGAAATCACTTACATACAATAGCAACTGACGATAGATTTGTCGAGTGCGTCTTGATTGTATAACTGAAACAGTTCAGAATACTCAACGGACAGAGCTTTCTCATGGAAGTAATGCTCCTCCTTAATATTCACCATGAGGGACTCTCGATTGGAAATCTTGGTAATGTTCATGTACCATTGATGCAATTCATACATTTCGTTGGGAGGTTCTTGACCTTGTCTGGCTCGACCAAAGGTTGGCCCCGGACATATTTCCGTTTTATTTCATCCTCTGTAAGCACAGGCATGGGCTCGATCTCGAGGAGTTGTCCAACAGTGATGTTGAGAACTTCAGCCTGCATTATATGGTCCTTGGTTATTACCACATTGCCCACCACGGGAACGTAAACTGTTTGCCCACAATAATATTGGGCGCACGTACTGTCACGTGTTGTTGGCACAACAAGCGAGGGGATCGATTGCGCTGCCTGTTCTCCCAGCTGGGGAATGGTTTTCCCGCATTTTTTGACAGCTGCTTGTTGTTTGCTCGATCCCGAGCTCGCCTCCTTACGTAGACGTGCTCGATTAACTTCCTGATGTGGCGCTCATAGTCTGTGTCAACAGGCTTGGGAGCTGGTGGTTGAGCCATACGAATGAAGTGGTCAATCGTTTCCTCAGGCACTTTCTCCCTTGGCGGCGATGGCGGTTTCGGTGCAAAATGGGCTTCCACCTCGGCCTTCGATATGGCTGCGTTTTCCTCCTCGGACTTGTCATAAGGCCTCTGCGGAAGAGGCGTGAGGCTTGGACCATATTTATATCGCTTGCCTCCACCTGTACTTCCTGTACTACCTCGACTCGTACCGCTACGCACCATAGCTGCGGGGTGTCTCTTCTGCGATTGCTGAGGCGGCGGAGACGGCTGACGGGGCTGAGTTGGACGAAGAGGAGTGGCCTGAAGCTGTGCCGGACTTGGAGGAGGAGTGGCCTGAGGTTGTTCCGGACTTGGAGGAGGAGTGGACGTCTGACGCTGTGGCGGACTTGGAGGAGGAGGAGTGGCCTGACACTTTGCCGGACTTGGAGGAGGAGTGGCCTGACACTTTGCCGGACTTGGTGGACTTGCAGGAGCGGGAGTCTGCTGACTCGGTGGCAGACTTCGACGAGGAGTCGGCTGACGCGGTGTTGGTGGCCTTCGAAAGATGATGCAATCCTTTTTCCATAGGATGATACGATGTTTGGCCTCTCCGAGAAAGTGCTCGTCGTCACCTCCAGGAATGTCAAGCTGTAGCTGGAATCCGGTTGCAATGGAAGGTTGCCTCGGGGAGATTTGTAAAAGCAATCGCGTCCGCCACCTTCATGGATATGTTCTTCATTTTGACGTGTAGCTCGCAGTTAGTGTTCTCTGTGATGTCATCCACGGGGTATCTATCCAGCATTGCGTTGTCCGGGGCGGAACCCACACTGCTTCTCGGCATGGATGGGGCGGTGCTATCCAATGCTGGATCATCCGCTAGCTGCTGCAGCTGCTGAGACACCCTTTGCTGGGTAAGTGAGTCGATCTGCTCCTGCTGCCACTGGAATTTGACTGCCAATTCCGCTTGACTTGCTTCTAGGCCTTGAAGGCGTTCATAGTCCCACTTCCTCTGCTCCTCCTCCATCTTCCTCTTCTTCTCCTCTGCAATCTTATTTCTCGCACGGGTTCTGTAGTCGGTGTTCCAGTCTGAAAACCCCTCATACCACGGAATAGCGTCCTTGCCTCGTGTTCTTCCCGGGTGTTCAGGATTTCCCAGGGCACGCGTAAGCTCGTCGTTCTCTCTGTTGGGCTGGAACACCCCCAATCGTGCCTCTTCTATTGCAACAAGTATCGCATCGTCGGCTCCCTTCAAACTTGCCTTCGTCGAAACATTGCCTGTCTTTGGGTCCAACTCCCCCCCATGCGCATAGAACCAAGTCCTGCACCTGGGGGGGGCAGCTCTTAGTAACCGGAGTGACACCTGCATCCTCCATCTCTTTCTCAGACTTATCCCACTTAGGCATTGCCACCGCATAGCCACCTGGCCCCAGCTTATGGAACTTATCCTTTTTTCGGCATTCTTCTTGTTTATTCTCGACCGTTCCTTAGCTAATTCCGAATCCTTGAATTTCACGAAATCTTCCCAATGAGCACGTTCGTTCTCTAGTGTTCCCTCGAATACTGGAGTCTTCCTTCCTCCCTTGACATACTTGTCCCATTCACGATTCTTGTGGTTCTTGAATGCAACCGCCATCTTCCTAAGAGCAGCACCCTTGACTTTCTGCACATCTGCTTCTGTGAAATGATCTGGTGGGGTGAAATGTTCCATGAGAGTATCCCAAAGCAGACCTTTTTGTCCGTTGTTGACAAAACTAACATCTGGACGTGGCTTTGCTGGCTCTCTCCATTCTTGAAGGGAGATCGGGAGTTGGTCCTTCACAAGAACTCCGCACTGACGAACGAACTTGTCCGCAATATTCTTAGGCGCTAATGGTTCGCCATTAGGTCTGATTGCCTCGATATTGTACTTTATGCCCTACTTCAACTTTTTGTTCGGGCCTCGTTTCGTCCTTTTGCGTGAAGATTTGCTCGATCCGGATGGCTGAAAGAACAAAGATCGATTCGTTAATATATCTTCAAGTCATTTAAAACATGTGATGATCACCAGATGCCTGCTTATATAAATATATATACCTCGCCGGTCTTTGTTGTTTCAAGATCAACATTTTCTTCGTCATCATCATAATCATAGTTCATGACTTCATCAATTCGGTCGTCGCGATCGAATATCATATCACCCTCTCCGGTGTTGTTTAGAAATTTGGAGCCGTCATAATCTTCTTCATTCTGATCATCATCTGGCCCGTGAGGATGGCGTATCATATCGAACATGGCCTGTTCTCCCTCTCTGCCGGTATTGTCCGCCATAGCTTTTATTTAACTAATCCAAAAGAAATATAAAACAATTTAGTATTCAAATTACATCGTCTCGAATAATAGATATAATCTCGAATACATCGTCTCGAATAATAGATATAATCTCGAAAACATCGTCTCGAATAATAGATATAATCTCGAATACATCATCGCGGACGTGTCGACGGCGAGGATGCGGGTCGGGCATCGTCGAGAACAAATACTAGCTATATGCCCGCAAAAAGTAACATTTTTTTAATGATTGGATTTTGATAACTAAAATTTCTAATATTTCTATATAACTAACATTTCTATAACATTTCTAACAATGCTATACATAACTAACATTTCTATAATATTTCTAATATTTCTATAACTAAAAAACAGAAAAAATTATAACATTTCTATATATATAACTAACATTTTTATAACTATGTCTATAACTAAAAAACAGAAAAATTTCTAACAATTCTAACTTTTTTATAACTATTTCTATAACTAAAAAACAGAAAAATTTCTAACAATTCTAACATTTCTAACTATTCTAACAATTCTAACATTTCTAACTATTTGTATAACTAAAAAACAAAAAATGTATGTGTGTGTGTGTGTGTGTGTGCGCGCTCACCGGCGAGGCGAGGGACGACGGGGGGCGGCGACGGGGGGCGCACGGCGACGGGGACGGCGACGGGCGCGGCGACGACGGGGATGACGACGACGGGGACAGGGACGGGGCGGCGACGACGGGGGCGGGGACGGATGGGGCGGGGCGGCGACGACGGCGGGGACGTACAGTGCGGCGCCGACGACGGGAACGGGGACGACGCGGGACGGGCCGGGACGGGGCGGTGGTGACGACGGGGACGACGGGGACGGGGACGACGGGGCGGCGACGACGGGGACGGGGCGGCGACGGGGGCGGCGACGAGGGATGGAGACGTACGGGGGCGGCGGGCGACGGTGCAGAGGAGAAGAAGTCAGATGAGAAACTGAAATTTTCGTAAGTGTTGTTTATATAGGAGGGGCCTTTAGTACCGGTTTGTGCCATCAATCGGTACTAAAGGTCAGTTTTGGCCAGCCCAAACGGCGGGAAGCGACCCTCTTTAGAAGCGACCCAAAACTGGCAACGGATAAGAGATTGGGGACTAGCGATGTAGCAGTATGGATGGACATTCATAGCTAGCTCTAGTGTACACAGGTGTAGATACTTCCAGAGTACTCTCGATCATCTCAACTCCCAGTAGGCAGCTCATAGTTGGACCTTTTTCTCCTTTCACATTAATAAAGGATTAACATATTCTTTTCTCACCCGCAAAAAAACATATTGTTTTCTCAGAAAGATAAATGATTTTTGAGTAGCGTCACCCCATTGGCCGGCCATCAACCAGCCAGACAGGTGTGTGATCCACTTTACCAGACACACCCTCTCATTTGAAACTGTGCCTCCAGTAGAGTGATGCACATCTGTTGATTGGTTGCCACCCTCATCTATCCACGCCGAATATTTCAAAGCCAAGGTAGATTGCATCCGTGCTCCTCCTAGACCCTAAGTATTTTTGCCATGGGGTGCTCTCGGTAGACCCGATCGACCATCCAAACCCCGTTGTTGTGGACGACTCCGTGGGTCGCAGAAATCAAGCCATCCACTCCGCTTCCACCTTCGCAGGAAAAAGGCCCTTCTTCAGTGATTATGTTACGGTTTAATGTTGTTATTTCAGAAACACGCAATACCCAACAATGATAGCCTTCTCGACACAATTAGGGCCGAGTCTCGAGTTTGTGAGAGCGCGAGGGTTTGGCTTTACGACATTCTTCCAACTATGCCTAGTGCTTGGGGGCATGCCGTTGTACGCTTGGCGCGGCCCACTCCAAGACTGACTCTCTTTTCTATACCAACAAATCGAGGCGTAAAATCTTATTGCTTCTTCGGAAAAAAGGTTTTGTTTTCTGTGACAAAGCTAGGATTAGACCTGATAACATCCCAGGCTAGGATAAGTTGGGTCCGAAACGGGCTTGACAAATCCAAGCCTGAGCTGACCTCCGGAACAAGCAAAGATTAATTTTTTAGTTTAATCATTCTTAGGGTATATAAATCCATTATTATACCTACTAATATTGAATAAAATATTAATTTCCACATTTGGGGCCTTTTCTGACTTTAGCGCAGAAAAGCTTAGCCCAAGCCCAACACGATGTTGGCCCTTCTGGCCTGGTGGGCCCCCTATGATTCAGAGGGATCATAATTGGTGGTGCTCTTTGATTACTGACACATTGACCCGTTTATGATTCAGGGCCAACCCACCTGGCCCATTGGCCTTGACTTTTTGGGCCGGGTCAGTGACCCAGCGGGCCGACCCGTCCCACTCCCATTTTGAACTATTAATAAGATCACATCCGTTTCTCAAAAAGAGAAAACAAGAAAAGGAAAGATCACAGCCTGCCCAAGCTGAACTTGACCTTTGCTGCATCGATGGAAACTCTGATGGAGCTCCACGTGTCAAGGTCAAGTTGATATTTCTGAGGTGGGAAAGTCAGAGCGTGCAATGATCTCAACGCCAACCGGAACCGAGTGCGACACGTACGGTGCCCCCCGCATCGCCGCGACACATAACCACCCTGCAACCAGCGGCCGTTACATGTGAGCGACGAGCCCATCCGCGGGACCAGCACTCGTGATGATTCCCTCCATCGATCGATGCTAGCTGTTGCGCGAGCTGATAAAGCCAAATTAACCAGTACTGGGTACGTACGTGCCAATTGGGTCCTGTGAGAGTGGAATCGATCGTCATTTTGTTGAGGGGAAAAAAGGGCTGGAATCCATCCGTCGATCGATCATGTGCGCACCGTGGCAAAGTAACTAAATGGGAGATGCCACACTTGATGAATGGATCGCGGTGCCGTGGACGCATTGGCAGAGTTCATAATCAATCATGGATAGGTATAGGTACATGCTGTTTTGGCTACGTACGTACGTACTCCATCTCGGTTTAGAGGGCGTGCGCATAGTTCTAGGTCATCCATTTGACTAAGTAAATATGAGTTATATGTCACCAAAAGTATATCATTGGATTCTTAAGCGGATATAGTTTTTAAACATATATTTTTCATCACATATAATACATATATAGCTAGTTAAATTCTCAATCTAGAACGACGTGCAAGCATGCCCTGTACACCGAGATGGAGGAAGTAGTACTAATGGCACCAGATATTAACCGACAGGTGATTGATGCTCGAGTAAACTCACTATATTAAGCAATATTAATTAATAGGTGCATCATTTTTTTGGTGATCTTTGTATTCCCTCCAATCCATATTACTTGTCGCTCAAATGGATGTATCTAGACGTATTTCAATGTAGATACATCAGTTTGAGCAACAAGTAATATTGATAGGAGGGAGTAGTTCTTTTTTGCGCTATGCTTTGTCCTACTTGCGGCCTCTTGGTGTTTTTTCTTTAAATACCAATGTCACTTCTTTTATATGCTCGAGAAAAAAAAATTGGCGCACGAATTTAGAAGTAAGTAGCTCCATCGTAAATCCCGAGATATAGTGATTGCCACGATTCTAACTCTAGTCCGACTATACAACCGACCATATTAAGCCTTGAACTTTACAGAACCGCTTAGCTTGGACCCTATTGTAGTTTTGGGTGTGGTTTTGTATTTGGAGCTTTAGAAAGAATGACGATCAATTTGAAAGTATGTGTAATTTGAAATTTCTTCATGTTGTATTTGGACCCTATATATTGTAATTTTTGCTTGCTGCACTAGATTTTTCTTTCAAGTATGTGTGTAGTTTGCAATTTCTACATTTCGTTGACCAAACACTACTATTTGATCAATGTGAAAACGTGGACAATACACTAGCCCAGTCGAGCCATCATGTTGAGTCAATGATAGGTGGGACCCTTAATCATATTTTTCAGTTGATTAGCTACTCGGTGTAATTAGAGGTTTCTTATGTTACCCGTTAGCATTAAAGAACGCTTTATATGTTAAAGTTTCCTAAAGTTACCGTTTATTGTTACACCATCCCTTGAAGGAGTTTTTTGACGCAATTTACTCATTCATTTGTATTTACATTCATAGAAACTACTTCAAAATAACAGAAATTACTTGCAAATGCTTGCTCAGTAATGATATCAACGTTTGTACGCAACACATAGTCCACGTATTATTGGATTATTTTATATCCAAACATCGACAAAAGTTTGACCATTCTAATAGGTCTTCTACATCCGGATGGAGGTTCGTATTAATTTTCTTTAGGTGGTTAGCTCACATCATGTAATGTGTTAAATGTACATTGCAAATGATAGACACAAATAATACATCATGGTGATAAGTGGGATAGGTGACATTTGTATTAGGAAGAGACACAATTCCTCTAAATCATTGTGGTGATTGCCATCGATATTAATTGCCAATTCATATTATCACCTTCCAATAAGAAAATATGTACATACTAGTCTTCAGTGTGCCGCGTGGATATGCACGTGTGTATGGTTGCAGCGGGAGTCGTCTCTGAAACTAGAAGAGCTCACTACACACAAGACATTGTCATATATGTGGAGCTGAGATCCACAAGAAAGAGGCATCCATTGATATTGAGATAAGCCCCAAACACATGTGGTGTGTGACCCATGTTGCTTCTTATACTATAGGAGCCACCATGATGAGCTAGAGAACGTAGATTAGGGTTTGTGACTGCACACTGGAGACATATTGCAACCCTTTTTCTTCCACACAATCATGCACGTTGTACAAAATACATAACCTATCTTAGCTAGCTCGGTCGGGACCATCATTCTTTTGGTGTGGATAAGGTGACACCAATCTAGAGCAAGAGAGTTGTCCTTGTAGAATTTTGTATGTGCATTCATATATATCAAGTTTCCATGGTGTAGAGAATGCACCTTTCTGATTAGTTGAGGCACTATGGGTGTCTTAAGGTCCCTACTTAATGAGAGAGGTGGATACTCCCTAACAAAAAGTAGTTTGTGAGGGCATATATGTTTTGGTTAAAAGAAAGCTTAAAGTAGCACTACACTAACAGGTATAGTAATTAATCTACTTACTTGGAGATAATCCACGGAGTAGTACCATCTTATTGGGCATGTGTTGGGACCTCAGGCCACTCATAGTCTATCACGCCAAGCTAGCTCTAGGTTAACTAAAGCTTGCAGACGTAATCCACATTCATTTTGGTGCCGTTAAAGATCCACTAAGTGATGGATTTAGCATGCTAACAGGATGCTCACGGATAAGGACACGGCCTTGTTAATTAACTAGAGTAATTAACAAGTAACTTTTGACACATGCATGGAACCATGAATATTTTGATAAACTTTGCATAGTGATTAACTCGTATATGTCTTATTTGATCCCACAGATGATCTAGACATATCTACCATTGTCGATTCGATTTTTGCAATAGTTTTTTACCCTATATAAAAAGTAAAGGAAGATCGTACATATATGCCGATTTAGATCATATGCTTTCGACAATGAGGCTATAATGAGTAGTAATCTAGCTATTTAACTTAGCTAGAGATATTCGTCAATGATTAGTGTTAATAGGATAGTACTAATATTACCATCAACATCGGGACACATCCCCAATGCTCTCCTTTATTGCTGCTACCATATCTATGTCTTTTCATTAATTTACTCCAAAGAAAGAAGGACGATGCTTACGTCCATCCTAAAAGATATCATGAACTTGCCTTTTTATTTCTGGTTTGGACTTGGAGTCTCCCTATAATAAGTGCACAACACAATAATTCTAGTAGAGTCCTAGATGATCTCTCCCTCCCATATATTCGCGTCTATCGGTATCCACACACACGACACAATTAATTACTTTTCTTAACCCCTTGGAATAAGCTTACCTAAAATATGGCAACACAACTATTAAGGAATCTTCCTAGAGTTGTATGAAATACTAATTTCATCATAAAATAGTTAGTGATCTTCCCATGAGAAGTAAAGTTACATATGGCCAAGCTATTCATTAATTAAGCTAATTGGTACCACATAGTTAAGCAGGTTTCAGTTTAAGGTTTGTTTGTGCATGGAATTTATTCACTAACACGTTTTGTAGAATCTAGGCCAAACTATTCACATCCCCACATCAAAGGAAACTTCTACCGTTCTAATTAATGCAGTTGTAGTGACTAGTGAATGAATGATTGGTTCACCCAGTATTTGAGAAAACAAATTGGTTCAACCAATGTTCTTTCTTTCCTAGTTACTTGAAACTTATGTAGTATACCTGATAATTTCATGGATATTTTTTCTAATCCTCAAGTACATGAATTATTTTAAATCTTAGTTGGCTAAAAGCATCACTTCGAAAAAATGGAAGTACTTTGTGCACAAATGCAACAAAATTTACGTGATTTTTGGCGGTAAGTTATATCTGGAAGCAATATTAGGAGAATAATGGCCAGGTGTTGTTCCAAAGATCTAGCCGATATTTAATAAATTTCATAGTTAGTAATAAGTAGACAACTCTACCAATTAATTGATGATTGTCAAATATGAACCAATGTGTCATTGCCATATGGCATCGACCCGGATCCTATGAAACCGATTCACCATTATAGAGATACGATCTTTTGCTCTAAAACAAATCAATTTTCTTGTATCCACGAAGTACTTCCAGATTAATACATAGGAAGATTTGATTTTTTTTTGTATTGTTTCTTCTGTATGACCGAGTAATGTAATCCTTGTTTATTTCTTTTCACATACTATATAATACGAAAACCTTAGCTAGAAGGTAAATATGAAACACACTTAATAATAAGCATCTAGTGGTATCCAGATTCCACACACACAACAAACTTAGTTAATTTTCTTGACTACTTGAAACAAATTTAATACTAATATAGTAAGCCCATGATTTAGTAGTAGTGTTAGATTTCTAATAGAATGAACTAAGAGAAAGACAAGTTATTTAGTCACCTCCCACATGAACAAAACAAATGGCCAAGGCCACGATGCGGATGGCTTCATATTAAGCAGGTTTTAACTTAATATTTCTTTATGTGTGTAGAATTTATGCAATAACACACGTGATAGAATCAAGGCCAAACCCATGGCCAAACTATTCACAACCCCTAACCAAAGGAAACTTCTAAAGTTCTACTACTTAATATTATAGGTGCAGTTGCTAGTGCATGAATGATTAGTCCACCCAACACAACATACCTGGAAATGTGGTTAACAGTTTTGCTAATTATCAAGTGCCCATTTTTTTTATTAATCTTAGTATGCTAAAAGAATATATCAGTCAAAAAAATTGAGGTGTTGAAATCCCTCAATTATAGCAGAGCAAAATTCATGTAACTGTGATTTCTTGGCAATAAGTTGTATTGGAAGCATTGTAATTAGCTGCAGTGTCTAGTGCATGAATAATTTCTAGGCAAAACTTATCCCTCAATTGTAGCAAAGCAAAAATGGTCGTAAGTTTATTCGAAGGTCTAACTAGGATTTGATCAATTTTGCTAACTAATAAGTAGACATCTCCTTTAGATAATGACACTGTAAAATGTGAACCAACGTGCCAGAACTATGAGTTTTGGGCATTGACCTATATTCTACGAAGTCATTTCCGATACCCATTTCAGAACTATGATTTTTGGTTGTAAAGCAAAATCACTATTCTCTATGCAGAGAGAAGTCGAAGATTAATATGAAGGAAGATTTGAAATTTTACTCTTACATATGTTCAATATAAATTATTGTTGAGCTCTTTGTACCAAGGAGTTAAGAAGAAACTAAGCCTAGAGATAAAAATAAGACATGCCTAATAATCCTCGTTGTGAAGGGTGATCTAGAATTTACTACCCCCCCCCCCCCCCCCCCAATCGTGAAAAGGGTGTGAAAATTTCCTCACTTTTTTGCGAAAGAACGACGCTTGGAGCAAAACGGTGGTACCGTGCCAAAATTACACCCATAACTCCGTTCACCTCGCCCATTACCCCATGCACATTGAACTCAATTGTCCGTTCACTCACTATGCTACGGGTCAAAATAGTTGGAGGCAATTACGAAAATGAGAGCCAAGATAGTTAGGATTGAGGAGATTAAATTAACCACCTCTAAGGGGTAAAATAGAAAGCTCTACCTCTTATCGCACCTCCCTTGGTCTATGAGAAAAAACTCACAGCTTTCTCCGTGGTCCGAAGAGTACCTCCATGCGAAACATGTCGTTTGGAAATTGTCACTGTCTCCAACATGACAATTTGAAGAAAAAAATGGGTATATCTCTTGCAAACATAAAACGGAGGGGGTGGTATCTAGAAACAATAAGATATTTAGGGACACAACACCTACTCTCTCCGTCCTGAATTACTTGTCGCAGAAATGAGTGTATCTATAACCAAAAATACATCTAGATACGTCCATCTCCGCAACAAGTAATTCCAGACGGAGGGAGTAGGTAGATTTGAGATTGGAAGAAGGTTTAGACGCATGAGCTCACCATGGTTGGGCACATGGTGGCGAGCTTGACCAAAATTCCCAGGAAGGCAAAATACAAAATGTGGGTGTTCGGGCGGTTGGGGTGACACTAAAATTTCTTCAATCCGGACTAAGCTCGGCCACCGGTCACACCATCTAGGGATGCAATATTCCCCCACCCCCTTTCAAATTTAGATCATGACTTAGTAACCAGTTGTAACTCACCGAGCTATTTTTTTGAGGGACAGTAGCAGGTGCTCTGCTTTTTCATTAAGACGGGAATGGAGCTATAGATACAAGTTAATGGATAGGAAAAAAGGTCTGTTTGCGAGAGCAGTGAAGGCTATACAAATGTTCTGAGTCTATGTCCCCCACACCTCCTGGAGGAGGCTAATGTTGTCTCTGATGTTGTTGGTAATCTCCATAGTCGAGCTGACTCGTTGCTGAAAGATCCTGCCACTGCGCTCCTTCCATATATTCCAGACAATGTAGGCTGCAAATATCATATCGGTGGTACACAAGTTACTCCACCAACCGTTTATGGTCGACTTGGACAAGCATCCTTGGAGCCTGGTCGAAAGTTCCCCCCAATGCAAAACCAGTTATCTTTGGTGAATGGGCACAACAGGAAGAGGTGAGTGCAGTACTCTAAGGTTTGATCAAGAGTGGGCAGACATAATGGTTGGGCCATCCCCTATTCGCAAGGTAGTCAGACGCCGAAAGTCTATTTTGCAGCAGAAACCATATGAAGAATTTGACCTTCTGCTTGACCTTGATTTTCTAGAGTTGGTTCAAGCGAGGGGTGGGGATGCAGCCGAGGTATTGCACAACATATGCTGAAGAAGAAGAGTACTGTCCATTTGCTGTCAGGTTCCATTGGATGGTGTCAGTTTGATCCGTCAACTACGTATTCGAAACCAAATCCCGGAGAGCAAGGAATTGGATAAGAAGCTCTCTCGAGTTAATGTGTTGTAATCCTCGCAACCATATGACATTTTGAAGAGTCTCATCGAGCTTATGTCTTCTAATTTTTTTTTATCTATTTTGTCTTGTACGCATTTTCTTTGATATAAAAATTGCAGTGGGGGGGTTTCCCTGCGGTTTCGCCTGAAAAAGTGGTGGTATCTAGAAGGGAAGTGCTACACGTCCGCCGGATGATAGACCGATTAGATCAGCCGCCTCGGTAGTCGTCAGATGGCACCTGAAATAGTCGTCCGATCTAACGTTCCAACCAACCGAGGACCTTTGCAACAGCTAGCTTGTTGCACTCAGGGGCTTTGCAACAAGTGCCTTGTTGCGAAGGTCCACCGAGACAGCACAGCTGCCCCGTCATGGCTTGAGCGCCTCGGCCATGGAGCGCCGCCAGCCATCAGAGTTGCCGCGCCTCCTTCGACCCAGCACCCTGAGCAGCTGCCTCTACTCTAGCACGACAACGACGAGTTGTCACACCGGGCATTCCTCTGGTGAATTCTGCAACTGGAGCTATGTTTTTGAAACATGCATCGTGTTGAAATAGTTGGCCTCGTATGCACTAACACCGGGCGCTCCTCCGACGCCTTTTGCAACCCGGGATATGCTTCTGAAACTAGAGCATGTTGCAGAAGAAAAAAAATCTTCACCGTCGAACCATTTTTTTCTTTCTGAAACAAGACCTCGATTGCAGAAACTTTCTGAAACTAGAGCATGTTGCTAAAAAAAATTTCACCACCGAACCATTTTTTTTTCTTCTGAAACAAAACCTCTATTGCAGAAACCTTCTGAAACAACATGCTTGTAGCAACTTGCAAAAAAGAAAACTGGTTGCACAGGACTGGTGGCCAGCATGAGTGCTCGATCAAAATTGATCTGACGGCTACGCAGGCGGCAGACGCCGCGTGTGCATCAGTCGGCTGAAGTATAGCCTTTTCCTAAATCTAATGGAGATTCTTATCCTTTAGTAACTAACCATCTATTACTGCTAGTAGCTTCAGTTTCGTGCCAATGTGGGACAATGTATTTTCGCAGATATTTATGTATTATAGTTGTCTTCTATACATCCCCCCCCCCCCCCCCCCCCCTCCCCCTACTTGCTCAAACCGTTGCATGTCTGTAAGGCTCTGTTTCTTATGTTAGTGAATGTCGTGGATAACATGGGCATGACCATTTATGCAATGACTTTGGTTTCACTGATATCATTATAAGTTGCTTAAGGGACACGGAGTATCTGCTCCCAAGCTCAAATACTCCCTCATGAGCAGTAAAATAAAAGAAAATAGTAAAAAAAACTGAAATGTTTTTCTAAGAAATTTTGGCAGATGTTTTGTATGCTTGCAAACATTTATCGTGAAATGATATTCTTGGAAGTTGTGGCAAAAAAATATCGATGCTCTAAAAATGCTATTTTAAAAGCATTCCGGAGTCCTTTTTTTTTTCGCGACTTCGATGAATGTCATTTCGTGCTGAAATTTGTCAAGCACACAAAACATTTGTCAAAGTTTGCGACAAAAACATTTCAATTTTTTTTAATTTATTTTCATTTTTTGGAGTTTATTGTTCATCCTGAGCTCTAATGAGCTCGAGCGCAAACTTTTGTTGCTTAAGTTCTTATTCTAGAGGTCGTGCCACCACAGTCTTTGCATCATATGCTATATTTGTGTGAAGTTTTCATACGAGTTGACATCTAGTCAGAGATATTTCAATGAGAGAAAACACCAGAGATACCGGTATCTTGGACTCCCGCTGTAAATTCTGAGTCGGGGCGTCGCATAAAGCAATTTAGAAATATCGGGCGAAGATCCCCCACAGGGATAAGAAACGCTGGATGATATTTTTCAAGATCTTTATGTTGGATTAAAGCAGCAATCACCTAAATAAAACACTTTCCTTTCCTGATGGGGACCTGCACTCATACTTTGCTTCTCTTACATGCTCCTGCTGCATGAAGCATCATCTGTCAGCTTAATCTAATTACAGCATCAAGTTCCTCTACTTGAGCAGATGATCCTGGAGCTGCCGCATAAAGATTTGGTCCTGCTTTTCAACGTTGTTTATTCCTGCTCCCTGCGAGTGCTGGTGTCACTGGCAGCAGTGAAAGTGGCTCGCTGAAAGGGGCCTGGCAAATGCCATGGATAATGCTCCTCCTTTCTTCAGGTTAGGTCAAAGTGGTTTTTTTCCTGGGAAGTGCTGGTGCAGAGCAGTTGAGCACAAGGGCGGCTTGAGCAGTTGAGCTACTATAAGGGCTGATGTACCGGACCATCGCCGAACAAGCTTGTGGGCGACGGCGCAGTCGCTGTCACGCGTTGTGCTCGCGGCCTCAGTTCGTCATCTCAACAGCGACGGTCGTGGGAAAGAGCTGGTGCAGATCAGCACAGCCATTCCTACCGGCCGGCGACGTCGCGGTTCAGTTGCATTATGGCGCACCATTTTCAGGCACAAGTTGTGGATTGATCCGGCCCTCTTGTCATGAGGAAAACAGTCCTTGCGCGACATGTGCTGCCACCACCCGAGAACATCCGTGCATCTGCACCCCCGCCTATTCCGGATAATATATCGTTTAGTCGTTTTACCCCCAAAACAAGAAGCTGAATGGATATTTCTTCAGGCTGCTGGCTGGGTGGTATCCTCTGAAGCATCAGATGCTCCCTCATTCAGCATGATCAGGGAGAACTCGCCGGGAAGCCCACCGGAACAGCAGGCGCGCGGTGCATCTGCCCTTTAGCTTTGCATCTGCTACAGTCTCGGAACACCTGAGCACTGTTACTATGGGGAGGTAAGAGGTTCTCATTCCTGATTCCTGCAGCCCCCTAGAATGATACAGCTCAGCCCCTAGAATGGTACTGCCGGCCGCCGTGGATAGTTTCTGGCCAGCTGATCCTCCACACCATCCATTGCAACGCCGACACGTCGCCGTCGAGGCGGACTCGTGGCCGTGTGTGCTTAGGATGTCGTCATCCAAGATGACTGTGGAGCAACCGAAGACAGTGCGGCGAGATGCACTCGCTGGGTATCATTCTTGAGACACGCTGGGACGGCGACGGGACGCCGATTCGGTACACTGAGTGAGAATGATGTTCGATGGGGGGTCTCTCTCTCTCGGTCTCGCGTACGCATGTATAGTTGGATTCTTGGCCACAACACAACTGGGCGAGACATGTTGGGTTTACTGCTGCACCACGAGCTCTGTGTGCTCGAGTCGGCACACTCTCCTCCCGAGACACTGACGACTCCATGGAATCTAGAGAGAAGAATTTGTGGGCATAGTGTGCCACAGGAATGATAGGCTAGTGTATTACCTACGCCCTGTAAAAGTTGTCGTTTTGGATGAGGACAGTTAACACGAGGTGGTGTTAGTCCTAGTCACTTCTCTCACCATCAATTTAACAACGACATGAAATCAACATCACAAAGTAACATGTTTTTGTACGTATTTTCGATTGGTTTTACCTGCCACAAGTAAAACCCCTCAAACACCGCCTCTGACTCCTCTGCATTTCTCTCCGCCTCCTAGCTCCGTAGCATGCTCGACTGACGATCTATGAAGATTAAATCAAATGATCGCAGAAGATGATTTCAGAGGAGCTACCCCACCCAGACGAAGCCGTGGCGCGAAGCGACCTCTCCGTGGAAGCTGCGGACCTTGTGGCCCAGCATGCATGCACATTCAGCGCCAAACTAGTAGAAGTGCACGTTAATCCTGCAGCTTCCTCCGCCTTGTTGCAGATGATGCTGATGCCATGGCTGCACAGTCCAAGCATGTTCCAAACGTACAGTTGTTATTCCCGGAAACAGAAATGCCATGCCGTAGTTACCGAAAACGACAGACTTTCATGTTACTTCACTTGATGGTCAGGGTTGTACAAAATGATTCAGATATTTTGTAAGGAAACGGAAAAAAGAACTGATCCAAGCTAAGATATTTTGTTTGACACACCGTCGGGGATATTTGTTACCTGGACCAGACTCGACGTCCGGCGGGACGGAGGTCAGCTGTGTAGAGAGAGAGAGAGGTGGCCGGCCAGGCCGTGGAATCCACCTCACGTCGGTCACGTCCTGTGCACATATATTCGTTCCAATGGTTCCATCATGCAGCATTGCAGCGTGGAGTAACGGGAGACGAAGGGGGTGGACTAGACTACTACTAGTGGAGCGTGCGTGTGATCTCACCCGGCGTTATTCTGTTGAGATGGCCGCTGCTACGTGACGGCACCCGACCCGACCTCTTCCCGTATTATTATTTTTTTTGAGGGAAATATCTGAGAGCTTTTATTCAACAAAAGCATTCTTGGGGCAGTCTGCTAACAGGCAGCTAACCAAGAACGAGGGAGTTAGGTCCAGACAACTTTCGGTCACCAAGAGTATGCAAGCTCGTTTCGCACACAGATGGGCCGCCATGTTGGCTGTCCTTAATACATGCTGAGTTACAAAGTAATCAAAATCTAAAGAGACCTCTCCAATTTCATCAAGGATATGTGCCACAGCAGAACGATCTGCATGGCGAGAAGTCCACAAGTTCACCAAAGCCAGGCAATCAGTTTCCATCGTCACTCGCTTGAGGCCTCGCAGATTGGCGAAAATGACTCCTTCCCGGAGGGCTAGTGCCTCCATGATCATTGGGTCTGTTACCCCAAAATGTGGCTTGCACCACGTACCCAGTAGACTGGACGCCGAGCGCGCCACTCCACCAGCTCCTCCCTTACCAGAGAGAGTATCAATGGCTCCATCACAATTAATCTTCACAATATCTTCCTCAGGTGGCCGCCATCCATATCCTGGTAAAACCGAAGCTTGCTTCCTGGGTAGCTCCAGAAGTGCAAGATCTTCTCTGATCTTCCTCACTGCATTACCTGGATCGAGTCTTTCTTGATCATGTACCCATCTGTTGCGCGAATGCCAGATAGCCCACATCACTGTAATAATTTTTGCCCTTTCATCCTCTGCAAACCTGCTGTCACATATGATATCCTTCGACCAAGTGTCAGGGTGCAGACGTGGTAGATGAAAATCAAATAAAGCCTCTGATTCACTCCAGAAGCGCTTTGCATGTGTACAATGTATCAATGCATGCATCAGATCCTCTCCCATAGCAAGGCAGACGTTGCATCGATCCAATTGTATGATGTGTCTGTGTTTTAGAGTCTCTTCAACTGGCAGAATCTTATTCAACACCCGCCACCAGAAAACTCGCACTTTAGGTATAACCCCGACCTCTTCTTTTCGCCAACGGTCATGTTATCATCGGCGTGGCGTGCGCCGACGTACGTACGTATGTGACAGCCCACTTGCAGCAACGAGCTCTGACAAGTGGGTCCCGCGCTCATTCCAGCTGTCACCCACCACGCGTCGACGTTAAACAATTGATCGCCTTGAAACTAGGCGAAAGATTTGCCATTTTCATTAATTAAGAAGAGAGGATTGTTACAGAAATGCCATGAAACAGTAGAAGCCTAAATGGATTACTCTCGCGGCATTGCATTGCTCAATTGCTTGGTGCCCGCAATAGCCCAAATTGACATTTCTTCTTTGATGATCTGTGTGACGGTCGCCACCGGTGCCGCTTTGCTCCTGAAGACGCGCGCATTCTATTCCTTCCAAAATTCCCACCTCACAAGGAGTAGAAGAGAAGACAAGACCTTAACCGGCCGGACAGGTGTGTGATCAACCTTGCAAGACATGCCCTTCCATTTGAAACTGTGCCTCCAGGAGATTGATGAGATGCACACCTATGAATTGATTCGGTAACTTGGATACGTACTCCTCCTGGACCCTTCCTCGTCGGAGCCAGCAAAACTTATTGTAGTAGATATGGTTCTTATTGAGCAAAAATTACTTAAAATCAACCAAAATTTCAGAAGTAGTTTGGATTTTATTTTTTAGAATTATAATTTTAAAATTTGGCTTGGGGCGCTTGTTAAGTGTCAGTGCAGAACGTGATCGACTAACAAGTTCACAGCCTGCCCGAGATGGACTTACCTTTCCTGGATGGATGGAAACCTGATGCGTGTCAAGGCCAAGTTGATGTTTCTGCGCGGGAAAGTCAAGGCGGGCAATGATCTCGACGCCAACTGAACCGAACGCCCGTTACATGTGATCGATCGACGAGCCCATCGACCGCACATCTTTGCGGACACATAACTCGTGGTGACCACCTTCCCTCCATCGCTACTGCGCGTACGTACGTACGCACGTATTGCCAATTGGGCCCTGTGAGAGTGGAATCGATCGTCATTTTGTTTGTTGAGGAGAGAAAATGGGTGGAATCCATCCATCGATCATGCAGCCATGCACCATGGCAAAGTAAATTGAAGGGGAGATGCCACACTGGAGAAAATCGATTGAGGTGCCGTGGAAGCATTGGTGGAGCCTATGGTTAATCACGGAAGCTCCATTACTTAACGTTTTGGCTACGTACGCAACTTACTAGTAATGGCTCGAGATATTAAGGCCCTTTCCAGTGCTCCACGGTGGACAGATGCTAAGCATGCCACATAAGCGAAAAAATGACATGGCATAACATTTAATGAGGAAAGAGAGCGTTTTGATGACCCCAGGAAGAACCAATGCCAAGCGCGAGAACCTAGGTAAATCACTTAAATAAAACAACTTGACCAATGCTTGAAAGACTTTAGGTGCTAACTTATTAAATAAAGTGTGCTTAGCAACAACAAGTTAAGCACCTATGCATTGGGGAGATGAGTTGCTAAGGTATTTAATGCACTTAGCACCTCATCTAAGCACATTTGCATTGGAAGAGGTCTAAGTAGTTGCCTGATGGTCCTCGAGTATGCCATTACCCACTCGTAGCCGATGTTAATAGGTGCGCTGGAATTTGCAGTTTCTTCTTTCTTATTACTTTTCTGTAGTACAGTTCTTTTATCTGCTTCTTGCGATGTGTTTTGCTTTACTTGCGCCTTCTGGCATTTCTTCATCCAATGATATGTTTTCAGCTAATCAACAACTCATCGTAATTTTTGGGCATATTAATTTTGGTTATACGTTAAAATTTCCATACAGTTATAGTTTGTTGTTATACCCTCTCTACAAGGAATGTTGTGACCTAATTTACTCATACATGTTTAAGAAAATACTCCCTTGGTCCCATAATACAAGATCTTATTACATCCAATTTACCCACATATTGGATATAATAATATACTATATTATGTGACAGAGGGAGTACATTTTAATACTTGTCCAGTAATGATATGAACTTTGTTGCACATTACCCACACATAGTATTGAATTAATTCATAGCCTAACCACGATCGCAGTTTGACAATTCTAATAGGATTTTCATACCTGGATAGAGGTTTATTATTGTTTCTAGGTGGTTAGCTCACATCATGCCGTGCACTGAATGTACATTGCAAATGATAGACACAAACAGTACATCATGATGATAAGTGGGGATCGGGAGGGGACACAATTCCTCTGAATAATCAGCGTGATTGCCGTCAATATTAATTCCCAATCCATACACATATCCTTGCTTCCAGCAAGAAAACATATGCATAATAGCCTTCTTGCAAGAAATATACGTGTACAGTTGCAGCAGAAGCCGTTCTGGAAGAGCTCACTTCACACAAGACATTGTACCACTGAGCAGACACGCACACAAAAGACATTCATCCCAATTGAGCTCACCCCGAAAGACATGTGGTGTGTGAACCATGTTGTTTCTTTCTTTTGGACCAGCCACCATGACGCGCTAGAGATCGTGCATTGGGGTTTGTATGTGCATCCCTTTTTCTCCCGCGCAATCATGCACATTGTACAAAATACATACTCTATTTCAGCTAGCTCGGTCGGTACCATCATTCTTTTGGTGTGGATAAGCTCACACCAAGCTATCCCACAAAAAAAATCACACCAAGCTAGAGCAATCGAGCCATCCTCGTAGAATTTTGTAGGTGTGTTCATGTATTTAATGTTTTCAGTGCTAAAGTCACATACTTAATGAGAGGGGTGGATACTCCCTCACAAAAAGCAGTTTCTGAGAGAATATATGTTTTGTTAAAAAGCAAGCTCAAAGGAGCACTACACTAAGCAGTAATGTAATTAATCTACTTGCTTGGATATAATCTACGAAGTAGTACCATCTTATTCGGCATGTGTTGGGCCCTCCGGCCACTCATAATCTGTCACGCCAAGCTAGCTCTGGGTTCTACTAAAGTTTGCAGACGTAATCCAAGTTCATTTGGTGTTGGCAAAGCTCCACTAAGTGGTGGATTTAGCTACTAACCGGGTGCTTACAGATAAGGGCATGGCTTGTTAATGAATAATAGTAGTTAACAACTTGCGCCACATGGTGATTTTCAGCTAAACTATGTGTCAATGCTCGAGACATATAAATCCTCCTATCTTGATCTCATTGTTGCGTGCGATATATTTTTACCATATCTGAAGTTGAAAGAGGAAGATCCTACGTATGTTCTGGTACAAATTCATATGTGTTCATTAACGAGGCTATCATGCATAACAATCTAGCTAATTAGCCTACCTAGAGATATTCGCCAATGATTAAGGTTAATATGATAGTACTAATATTACCATCAACATCGGGACACATCCCCGACGCTCCCTTTATTGCTACTAACATATATGTGACTTTTCATTAATTTATTCCAAAGAAAGAAGGACGATGCTTACGTCCGGCCTAAACCATATCATGAACTTGCTTTTTCCTAGTTTGAACTTGGAGTCTTCTTATAATAAGTGCACAACACAATAATTCTTGTAGAGTCCAAAATGACATCTCCTTCCCGTGTATCCGCGTCTACCGGTATCCACACACATGACACAATCAATTAATTTTCTTAAACTCTTGGAACAAACTTACTACTAATATGGTGGCACCACAATTAAGGAATCTTCTTAGAGTTGTATAAAATACTAACTACATCATAAGATCACCCCACCGAGAAAAAAGACACAAAACAAAACTATTCACTCATCAAGCAAATGGGTACCACATAATTAAGAAGGTTTCAACTTATGTTTTGTTGTGTGCGGAATTTATTCACTAATAAGTTTGGTAGACTCAAGGAGAAATTATTCACAAGCCCAAGGAAACTTCTATATGTCTAATTAATGTAGTAATTTTAGTGACTAGTGCATGAATGATTGGTCCACCCAATATTCTGTCTTTCATAGTTACTTGAACCTGTGTAATATACCTAGTAACTTAATTAACCTGTTTACTAACTCTTGCGTACCTGATTTTCTATAAATATTAGTCAGCCAAAAGTATCACTTAGACCAAAATTGAAGTACTGCAAGCACAAGCACACAAACAAAATTATGTGATTTCAAGGTGGAGAGGTTAATATTTAACTCAGAAGACCAAGTCTTCACCTTATTCTCCTCGAGCTAAGGTCACTTAGACCTCGCCCAACCACTCAGTTAAATCCTCTAGTTAGACTTCTGAAACCTTCACAAACTTGTTCAACGCTGATCCACAATGACGCTTGGATGCTCAGAACATGACACCTAACTATCTAAAAGATCACAATCTTCAAGTGTAATAAGTCTTCGGTTCACTCAGAACATAATGTCTTTAGTGATGCTTAATCACTTTGGGATCTCGGCGTGTGGGGTTTTTATTCGCAGGACTTCTCTCAAATGCTTCGGAAGTGAGTTGCTCTAAAAGGACAGAAGCTGTGTACAAACTCAGAGCAGTCACTAGTAGAGAAACGGGATTTAGTCCCGGTTGAAAACGGCCTTTAGTCCCGGGTCACCAACCGGAACAACTAAATCGGTACTAAAGGCCCCCACCCTTTAGTCCCGGTTGGCCATGACCCGGGACTAAAGTCCCTCCACATGGCCGCGAGCGCGCACCGGGGGCTGGAGGACCTTTAGTCCCGGTTGGTGACACCAACCGGGACTAAGGCCCCTCCACGTGGCCGCGAGCTAGCGCCTGGGCTGGAGGACATTTAGTCCCGGTTGGTGACACCAACCGTGACTAATGATTTTGTGTTGGGTTTAGGGTTTTATGGTTGATGGTTTATTTTTCCTTTTCATTTTGTGTTTTCTATTCAATCCTTTTTCATTTCAAACATTTTACGCTACTACATACTGTACATGTTATGCATATATAATATAATTTCTTGTACGACCACACACACACACACACACACACACACACACACACATAGGAAAAATACGGAGGCGGCTATTTATAGCCTGGGTAGCAACCCAACATGATATAACTGAAATTACCCTAGGTCAATGGCCAACCGACACGTGTCCTAGCTGTCGGATCTCAAACACACGCCATAATTTTACTTGGGCTACAAGCAATGCTGCCTCAACCACTCGGAAGAGATTTCCAGTGCCTTCGCTCAAAGAAATAGATTTGGGTCTTAACAGTACAATGGTTTCAATGACTCAAGAAAGACTAAAATGAAACTACCAAAATACAAAGTCTTCGCACTCCATTATCTTCAAGCAATATCTTTGCAGGACACCATAGTTTTCAATGTCTTCAGACATTTTTAGGGGGCGTCTATGATACGTCCATTTTGCATCATGTATTCCTACTGTTATTTACTGTATATGATTTTTCTCTCTTATTTTACAAGTTTAACATGAAGAAGGAGATGACCGACAGCTGGAATTCTGGACCGGAAAAGGTTATAGTAGAGATACCTATTCTGCACAACTCCAACTGACCTGAAAATTTACGAAGAATAATTTTGGAATATGTAAAAAATTATTGGCGAAATAATTATTAGAGGGGAACCCACCAGGAAGCCACAAGCCTAGGGGTGCGCCCTACCCCCGGGGCACCCCCCCCCCCCCCCCCCCCGAGCTTGTGGAGCCCCTCGAAGGCCTCTGGGGCCCATTCCCCCCTATATGATGCCATTTTCCCTAGAAAAAAATAAGAGGAAGGTTTTCGGGACGAAGCACCGCCGTCTTGAGGCAGAACCTAGGCAGGAGCTCTTTTCCTCTCCGGCGGAGCAAAACCGCCGGGGAAACTTCCCTCTGGGAGGGGGAATTAAAGCCATCGACATCAGCAATGGTCCTCTTGTTGTGGGAGGACCAATATTCATCAACATCTTCACCAGCATCATATTATCTTAAACCCTAGTTCATCTCTTGTATTCAATCTTTGTCTCAAAACCTCAGATTGATACATGTGGGTTACTAGTAGTGTTGATTACATCTTGTAGTTCATGCTACACTAGTAGAAAACAGGGCTACCGTTCGGCCCTGGCCAGCCCATTAGTCCCGGTTCTTCAAGAACCGAGACCAATGGGGGGTATTAGACCCGGTTCGTGAGCCCAGGGGGCCGGCCGGGGCCTCGTGGGCATTGGTCCTGGTTCGTGTGGAACCATTTGTCCCGGTTCAAGCCACGAACCGGGACCAATGGTCCTCGCTCCTGGCCCACAACCATTGGTCCTGGTTCGTGGCTTCAACCAGGACAGAAGGGGGTGCTTTGGTCCCGGTTCATACCACGAACCGGGACAAATAACTTGCCTATATATACCCCACCACCGCGGCAGAGCACTCCACAGTGCTTTGTTTTGTCAAGCCGGCGAGGGGAGGGCATTTGGGTGCTCTAGTTCACCTCCTATGCACATGAGGTGTTCGATGAAATGCTCGAGCCACACTAGTTAAGCTTTCTCCTCTCGAAACTCGACCTCCGAGCTCCATTTTCAACGAGATTTGTCTAGATTTAGTGGTCTGTCACGCCCCGTCCCCGCCCCGTCTTCACCGTCGTCGATCGCCCGCGCCGATCTCGTCGCCGGCACCACCGTGGTGGGCCTCTTGTTCTTATCTTCTTTCTGAAAGAAAAAAATTCTGACTTCAGATAGATACTTGTCTAATTTTCTTACTTTTATTATTCCTTGTTATTATATAGCGCGATGGTTTTGGTATCCGCCCCCGTCGGCCCTCGTCCTGTCTATGATTCAGATGTGGTATATATTATCTTTTCATAACTATTTGGTTCATTTATTGTTTATGACAATTATGCCGACCAATGTGACATAGATTTTATTTATCTAGGAGAACCGATCCTATTGTCGAGAGGTTAAATTTAGTTGAAGAAGAAAACAATTACTTGAAGGAAAAAATAAAAAAATTGAGGAGGAGAAGATGATATTGGAGTTGCATGTTGCGGATGTCGTCGATGATCACAAGATCAAGATGGATGCAATGCGGTTGAAGATTAAAAAGATTAGAAAATATTCAATTCATACCGAGGCTTGGTATCATTATGCAGTTGGATGAGTTGTTACCTTGGTTGCGGTTATGATCGCATTTGTTTTTGCATTGAAATGTTTTACATAATTTCAATATATGGTTTAATTAGATGCTCTGGAGAGCTATATGTTGTTCAATGAGAACTATGTATGTACTTTGGTTTTAATGTTGTGGAGAACTATGTATGTACTTTGGTTTCAGAGTTCATTTCAAATGCTTTTCAACTTCATGGTCTTATAGCTCAAAATAATTAGTAAATGCATGAAAAATAACAAATGAAGTCAGAAAGGGTTGTAAATTGATGACGTGGCTTTGAATGGTGCATTTTAAACACAGAAAAACAAGGGGGTTCAAATAAGTTCAAAAAAAATGAAATCCCTTTGTAACAGACGAGTTTCCGTATGAAACTCTGATACTTCGAAGGAGATTGTCTGTTTTGTACACGAAGTGCATCTAGTTTTTGCCGTAAGCCTCTCTACTTTCTTGCACATGCTATGTGGGTGAAATGATGATACCGTGCCAACTTGGAACCTTTTCAGAGTTCATTTCAAATGCTTTTCAATTTCATGATCTTATAGCTCAAAATAATCAGTAAATGCATGAAAAATAACAAATGAAGTCAGAAAGGGTTGTAAATTGATCATGTGGCTTTGAATGGTGCATTTTGAACACAGAAAAACAAGGGGTTCAAATAAGTTCGAAAGAAATGAAATCCCTTTGTAACAGACGAGTTTCCGTATGAAACCTTGATACTTCGAAGGAGATTGTCTGTTTTGTACACGAAGTGCATCCAGTTTTTTCCGTAAGCCTCTCTACTTTCTTGCACACGCTATGTGGGTGAAATGATGATACCATGCCAACTTGGAACCTTTTCAGAGTTCATTTCAAATGCTTTTCAATTTCATGGTCTTATAGCTCAAAATAATCAGTAAATGCATGAAAAATAACAAATGAAGTCAGAAAGGGTTGTAAATTGATGGTGTGGCTTTGAATGGTGCATTTTGAACACAGAAAAACAAGGGGGTTCAAATAAGTTCAAAAGAAATGATATCTCTTTGTAACAGACGAGTTTCCGTATGAAACCCTGATACTTCGAAGGAGATTGTCTGTTTTGTACACAAAGTGCATCCAGTTTTTGCCGTAAGCCTCTCTACTTTCTTGCACATGCTATGTGGGTGAAATGATGATACTATGCCAACTTGGAACCTTTTTAGAGTTCATTTCAAATGCTTTTCAATTTCATGGTCTTATAGCTCAAAATAATCAGTAAATGCATGAAAAATAGCAAATGAAGTCAGAAAGGGTTGTAAATTGATGATGTAGCTTTGAATGGTGCATTTTGAACATAGAAAAACAAGGGGGTTCAAATAAGTTCAAAAGAAATGAAATCCCTTTGTAACAGCCGAGTTTCCGTATGAAACCGTGATACTTCGAAGGAGATTATCTGTTTTGTACACGAAGTGCATCCAGTTTTTGCCGTAAGCCTCCCTACTTTCTTGCACATGCTAGGTGGTTGAAATGATGATACCATGCCAACTTGGAACCTTTTCAGAGTTCATTTCAAATGCTTTTCAATTTCATGGTCTTATAGCTCAAAATAATCAGTAAATGCATGAAAAATAACAAATGAAGTCAGAAAGGGTTGTAAATTGATGATGTGGCTTTGAATGGTGCATTTTGAACACAGAAAAACAAGGGGCTTCAAATAAGTTCAAAAGAAATGAAATACCTTTGTAATAGACGAGTTTCCGTATGAAACCGTGATACTTTGAAGGAGATTGTCTGTTTTGTACACGAAGTGCATCCAGTTTTTGTCGTAAGCCTATCTAATTTCTTGCACATGCTATGTGGGTGAAATGATGATACCATGCCAACTTGAAACCTTTTCAGAGTTCATTTCAAATGCTTTTCAATTTCATGGTCTTATAGCTCAAAATAATCAGTAAATGCAAGAAAAATAACAAATGAAGTCAGAAAGGGTTGTAAATTGATGATGTGGCTTTGAATGGTGCATTTTGAACACAGAAAAACAAGGGAGTTCAAATAAGTTCAAAGAAATGAAATCTCTTTGTAACAGACGAGTTTCTGTATGAAACCCTGATACTTCGAAGGAGATTGTCTGTTTTGTATACGAAGTGCATCCAGTTTTTGCCGTAAGCCTCTCTACTTTCTTGCACATGCTATGTGGGTGAAATGATGATATCATGCCAACTTGGAACCTTTTCAGAGTTCATTCAAATGCTTTTCAATTTCATGGTCTTATAGCTCAAAATAATCAGTAAATGCATGAAAAATAACAAATGAAGTCAGAAAGGGTTGTAAATTGATGATGTGGCTTTGAATGGTGCATTTTGAACACAGAAAAACAAGGGGGTTCAAATACGTTCAAAAGAAATGAAATCCCTTTGTAACAGACGAGTTTCCGTATGAAACCGTGATACTTCGAAGGATTGTCTGTTTTGTACACGAAGTGCATCCAGTTTTTGCCGTAAGCTTCTCTACTTTCTTGCACATACTATGTGGGTGAAATGATGATACCATGCCAACTTGGAACCTTTTCAGAGTTCATTTCAAATGCTTGGTCTTATAGCTCAAAATAAAATAAATAAGTAATTAGAAACAAAATAATATAAACTTTAATAAAATAGATAAGTAGAAACAAAAAAAAACTTTAATAACATAAATAAAATTTATGAAACTAAAATTATCAAAGTATGTTCTATTCAAAACATTATAAGCAACTTCTAGTATTACTGAAACTAAAATTATATAAAATTGATGCAACTAAAATTATCGAAGTATTTTCTGTTCAAAATCATTAAATGCAAAAAGAATTTTCATAAAGAACTTTTTTTGTTAGAAACTTTAATAGCAAAAAGAATTATCATAAAATAAAATTAATAAGTAATTATAAATAAAATAAATAAATATTTTGTTGTAAGTAGAAAAAAAACAAAATAAATAAAGCAAAAAAGAAAACAAAAAACTAGGGAAAAATCAAAATTTTGCCTCCAACTCGGCTACCACGGCCTGAATACGACTAGGAACCCATCCATGGGCCAGGATTTAGGCCCGCAGTAGGCCCGGAAGGCCCATCAGGCAAAGCAGTAGCAAGTAGGCCCGCAAGCCTGCGGTTGAGAGGAACTCGAGAGGGGTGCGACGGTGGGGCTTATAAACCACTGCGCGCCCCTCTCAACTAGCGAGGTGGGACTAAATATTGGCCCCGACGCGAGCAGCACAGTGGCCTTTGGTCCCGGTTGGTGGCACCAACCGGTACCAAAGGCCGCCGCTTCCCGCCTTTTGGGCTGCTGAAAAGAGACCTTTGGTCCTGGTTGGTGGCACCAACCGGGACAAAAGGGGGGCATTGGTACCGGTTGGTGCCATGAACCGGTACCAATGCCTTTGCTATATAAGCCAGCAATCGTTAAAATTTCGTCAGTTCTTCGATCCCTCCGACGACGCCGCCAGGCTGCCCGAGCTGCCGTGTCTCTGCTGCGCCCCCGACCACACCGCCGTTGCCCCGCCATGACCACGCCGCCGTCGCCCTGCCCCCCGACCACGCCGCGTGCCTTCGCCGTGCCTCTGCCGCGCCCCAGCCCGCCCCGTCGACGTCGTCGCCGCCCTCTGCCCCATCGACGCCATCACCCCTGCCCCGACCACGCCGCCGTCGCCCTTGCCCCGACCACACCGTCGTCACCACCCTGTACACCGACGCCGGCATCGTGCCTCTGCCCCTGCCCCGACCACGCCGTACCTCTCCTTGGTCAGGCCGGCCGGCGCCGCCCCCTGTCCTCTCCTCTGTTTTTAAACATATATATGATGTTTTTTCCAGATTATATGTATATGTGTATATCTGATTATATGTCCTTTTTTAGATTTTTTGTTCATATATATGATGATTTGTTTTTCGCCTTTTTATAAAAATGTATATATGTATGTATGTTCTCTGTGCATATAAAAGTTAGATTTTTAGTACATTTGGGTACATTTTAGGTTAGTTTTATCTATATATGTTCTCTGATTTAGTACATTTAGGTTAGTTTCATTTTTAGAAAAGTTTTATATATTTAGGAAAAGAAGGAAGAGAAGGAAGAAGGAAGAAGAAGAAAAAGTTTTATATATGCAAAAGTTACATTTTTAGATTAGTATTATAGATCTAGCTAGGAAGATAAGGAAGAAGAAGAAAAAGAAGGAGAGGAAAAGGAAAACAAGAAGAGGAAGAAAGGAGAAGAAGAGGAGATGAAGAAGAGGAGAAATAAATAAGAAGAGGAAAAAAGAAGAAAAAGAAGAGGAGAAGAAGAAAGGAATAGAGGAGAAAGAAGAAGAAAAAAAATAGAATTTCTATTTTTTTCTTCTTTCTCCTCTATTCCTTTTTTTCTCCTTTTTTTTCTTTTTTTCTTCGATTGCTTCTCTTCTATTCCTTTCTTCTTCTCCTCTTTTTATTTCTTCTTTTTTCTTCTTATTTTTTATCGGGTATGTCGTTGTCGATATACCTCCTCCCGAGAATTTCAACACGAGGGGGGTACCGATATACCCCCTCCCCGAGAACATTATTTTCCCATGTATATGTATGTCGCGTCGTTGTCGATATAACCCCCTCGCGGATAACTTCGACATGAGGGGCGGTCGATATATATACCACCTCTCGACCGTGATAACTTATACCGCGGCAGCACCCCCCTCGGCTCTCTTGCTCGACCAAAACTCTCGAGGACACCCATCCCTAGAGAAAAAACGACGTTGGTCTCCTACCCCCTCCCGCCGCGCCCCTACCCGACAAACTCTCTCGAGGCCACCCAAATTTACCAAGTTAAAAGAGCGTTGTCGTCAAGGCCACCCCAAACCCTTGAAGTGTTGTGTTGAGGCCACCCCAAACCCTTGAAGCATTGTCTAGGCCACCCCAAACCCTAGAGAAGCAGCGTCGAGGCCACTAACATGATTCCTTATTGTGATTAGCTAGCTAGTTCTACGTTTGCCGCTAATATATATCCATCTGTACCATGTTTGAATAATAATTGACATGTTGTAAATATTTGCAGAAACTATGGAGCACTCCCGAGACGAAGCAACAGAAGCGATGTTGGGGGGTCATAATCGCATAAGGAAGTGATGTCGTTGCGTCATTTCTCAACGACACCGATGGTCAGGAAGGACTGGGTGAAGAAGAGGGCTATGTTCATGATGGCTCTGGCCCATTAATGCCGGTACAAGAAGAGGGCTATGTTCATGATGGCTCCGGTGACCCAATGGAGGTACAAGAAGGAGACCGTGCTGACTGCTCCGGTGACCGAACCGAGTCCGGCCAGGTATATATATATATTAGTTAAGCCCGTGCTAACTAGTTAATTGATGCATTCATTGTTTTCATATGTACACATATTAATTAACTGTCGTCTTTCTTCTTTTTTCTCTAGCCATCCGGATCGAGCTCAACTTCGGTAAAGAAACGACGCCCGAAGAAAAAGTTGCGCTCGGACGAAAGATTTGAGATCACAGCAATCGCGCGCGATGGCACGCCGATTGAACCCATCCGGACAAGGAATGCATTTCGTCTTTAGTGCGGGATTCTTGTTAGGGACAAGATCCCGATCAGTATCCAGCAATGGTTAAATCCAAAGAAGGAAGACCCTGAGGTGCCGACGTCTTATGTCTCCGATATGCAGAAAGAAGATCTTTGGACAACGCTTAAGGCAAATTTCACCCTACCACCAGAGGAGGATCCAGAGAAGCCAGTTAAAAAGGAACTGATCAAGTCTCATGCTCTTAAGAAGATGGCAGAACTATTCAGGAGGTGGAAGAATGAGCTAAAAATGTTTGTCGACAAAGAAGAGACACCAGAATTCACCGGAAAGTATGAGAAGATCAGACATCAATGGCCCGCATTTGTGGCCCACAAGACATCGGAAAAGAGTAAGAAGATGTCAGCGACAAACAAGATTAATGCTGCGAAGAAGAAGCATCACCATCGCACGGGGTCAGGTGGCTACCTCAAAGCCCGACCTTTGTGGGACAAGGCTGAGAATGACCTGATTGCTAAAGGGGTCGAACCAGAGACATTGAACTGGTCAGAACATTGCCGGACTTGGTTCTTCGAGGTTGGCGGAACCTTGGACCCTGTAATAGGGAAGTGCGTTTGGACGGATGAGCAACTGCGAATACCCGTCAGAAAGCTTCGGGAGTATATCGAGAAAGCGCAGCAAGGGACGTTCATCCCAGACAGAGAGATGACGAGCTCACGATGGCCCTCGGGAATCCTGAGCACCCTGGACGGACACGAGGCACGCAAGGCTCCATTCCGTGGAAGGCTGGCTTTCCGGACGCAGGGGGTTACAAAACCCAGGAGAGGAGGAAGAAAGTGGAGCATAGCCAACTGCAGGCGCTGCACGAAAGGGTACAAGGGTTAGAGGAACAAGAAGCAGATCGCAGCAAATGACCTGCCAAATCTTCCCCTGAAGCTACCCCGCCATCTCAGCGCAGAAGCAGCGTGGCTTCCACTGAGCAGACTCAGCAGCTGGAGCATGTCTTCACGGCTCATGCTAGCTACCCCGTGGATGATATCACGGAGTCTCAACATTGCCACCTTATGACGCGATGGATGACATTGAAAGTCAAGGCGGCTGTTGGCTCTGTTATACCTAATAAACCTGACTCAACCTACCGCGGCCAGCCGATTCTAGAAGGATATGCTAGGGTGATGGTGGATTAAATAACGGACGGATTTGAGGACCTTCAACTTGACCACCCTACGGGTGAAGGGGAGATTCGGATGGGTTCTTCTCTGAAGACTCCTTGCCTATGGCGGAAGGAGCTCATCAACCTTCCAAACTGGACGCCTCCGCCTCCTCCTCCTCCGGCGAGTCAGGGCAATCCGCCTCCTCCTCCGCCTCCTCCGGTGAGTGATCAGGGCACTCAACCTCCTCCTCCGCCTCCTCCTCCGGCGAGTGATCAGGGCACTCACCCTCCTTCTCCAGCGCGTGGCGGCACTCCGCCTCCTTCTCTGCCTGAGTCAGCGCGCCTGAGCAGCTAGCCTTCTCCTTCTCCGCCTCGTCAACAAGGGCGGATCAAGAGACCCGCCGCCTCCCCGACTGCTCCGGCGCGTCGTAGTCCTTCGCCTCCGCCTCGTAAGAAAGGAAACACAGCTGTAGCCACTCCGTCTGCTCCGGCGTCTAGCAGCACAGCCAGAGCCGGGAGGCAATACAAATACGGTCCTTCTCTCAAGACTCCAGAGAAGTTACCATACAAGAGGACCATGGAGGAAAACACGCGGATCGTGCAAGCCGAAGTGGATAACTTCTTTGAAGGGGTGAAAGCAAAGAAACATCCACCTCCGGAGGAGAAGATAGATCCAGTGTGAAGCGTACTCTGGCTGCCTTGCAGAAACCGCCAAAGTCTCCGGCGAAAGGCAACTATGAGCGCATTCTTACAAAGTCATTTGTGGAAGCGTCGCGGTCGGGAAGTACTATCAGTGGTCAACGACGAGCTGGGAAAAAAGTTGCCCAGCTCGGCGAACAAGCGAACCAATCGTTCCCCCCGCTCCAGGTGTCTAGCGATATCGTCGCTAATGTTCCGGGCGGGATGGTGCCCGGATATAACAATCCTGAAGATTACCTACCCGACGAAGTACATTATGATTTCTTGGAGGTGGACGAACACAAATACGTGTACGGGAAGCCTCTCGTCAAAGATGAAAGATCTCTACCAACGATGATGTTCAGATTCCATGAATGGTACATGAAAACCTGTAGAGAGTCTGAGGGGAGCAATATTTTGACGCTGATGGTCAGAGAGGAGCATGACCTCGTTGGACTTGAACTGTTGAATGTTCAATTTGAGGAGTTCTTCGCGTTTTTCAATCTAAAGGCCCTCGATTAATTAATGATCACTTGCTACTGACTGTAAGTACACAGTACTACTTTTATCATTAAGTCTCTATATATAGGTCAGCTCTTTCATTGCATGTATTTTTAATTATCCTCACTATATTATGCAGATTGAAGATCGCCGAATTTAAGAAACGAGGAATCGGTGATATTGGGTTCATTAACACAAATCTCATAGATGCATATATGGTTAAATCTCAATCCAAAGAAACCGAGGCCAAGCTGCTAAAATCGTTTGTAGTAAATCAAAACAAAGCTATAATACTCTTCCCTTACGAATTCAAGTGAGTGTTACTGTCTTCTGCATATTCGGTTTCCCTTATTAGTCGAGGTAATTATAGTAGTAATGTAATTGATGATTTATGCATGTGTGCGCAGCTTTCACTATATTCTCCTAGAGATTAAGCTTGAGGAGGGACTAGTAACCGTCTTAGACTCGAGACGAAAAGATCCCACGGAGTATGCGGACATGACTGAAATTCTAGAGAAGTAAGTTAAATCGATCATTATCGCACCATATCGGCAACTTTGTTCATTTCCTGATATAAAGTAATTGTTTTCTTTGTCTGCTGGCAGGGTTTGGAAAAAATTTACCTCAAAAACTCCGGGACTGCCGAAGAAGCTATAATTTAGACACCCGAAAGTAAGTACTATAGTAGCATGTTCCACGCATCTCCTAGTGATTCAAGCGCTAGTTTCATCAATACCATTTAGCATGCTTGCTAATTATCAGTTTGATTGACCTCTATTTCTTGTAAAGTGGTTGTGGCAGGATCAAGGGAATGATTACTGTGGATACTACATTTGCGAGTCCATCTGCCACACGACCTGTGAGCGGGGCTACTCTGACAAACAATATGAAGTGCATAAATAATAATAATCACAATTTTATTTTATTACCATCATTTGTGTTCAGTTTCATTTATTCATATATATATATGTATTGACCCCCTTCTTCCAATTAGATATTTCGGATGCGGGATGAACTCCTACCACCAGATCGTATGCGAGGAATTCAAGAGGAATTGGCGGCATTCTTTCTTGACCACGTGATCGCTAAAGACGGAGAATACCATGTGGACGCTGAGTTCATTTGGAATTAGGAGATTATATTGTAATTAAGAGAAAATTATATTGTATATGTGTAGCCAGTACGTAGCGTCGGATAGATATACGAGAACTTGTTGTTCGACCAATCTCTCAGAGAAGGAGAGGTGGTCGATATCACTTCTCTTTATATGCATATGTTCATGACGATCTTCTTTTTCCTTCATTTGCTTACTAGCTAGCGTGTCTAGTCCTCTCTATACGTATAGTATGTAGTGTCGACCTAGCTCGGAGATAAGAGAGGACACTTCTCTCCATTAATTAGCTAGCTAACACAATATATGAAACACCTAAATTAACCCCCCAAGAACCCCAACCCCCCCCCCCCCTTCCAAAAAAACAAAAACCCCAGCACCTGAAACGCTGATGCGTGGAAGCCTTTTGGTCCCGGTTTATGTCACCAACCGGGACCAAAGACCCCCTGCCTGGGCTGCCCGCAGCGGCCACGTGGATGCCCATCTGTCCCGGTTCGTGTAAGAACTGGCACTAAAGGGGGGAGGCATTAGTAATGACCTATTAGTCCCGGTTCAAGAACCGGGACTAAAGGCCCTTACGAACAGGGACAAATGCTCTATTTTCTACTAGTGCTAGTTGGTTTATTTGGTGGAAGATTATATGTTTAGATCCTTAATGATATTCAGTACCCCTCTAATCTTGAACATGAATATGATTTATGTGTATTTAATTTTGTTCTTGAGGACATGGGAGAAGTCTTATTATAAGTGATCATGTGAAGTTGGTATTCGTTCCGTATTTTCATGATATGTATGTTGTTGCTTCCTTTAGTGGTGTCATGTGAATGTCGACTACATGACACTTCACCATAGATTGGCATAAGGGGAGGCATTATGGAGTAATAAGTAGATGGTGGGTTGCTAGAGTGACAGAAACTTAAACCCTAGTTTATGCATTATTCCGTAAGAGGCTGATTTAGATCCATATGTTTCATGCCATGGTTAGATTTATCTTAATTCTTCTTTCGTAGTTGTGGATGCTTGCGAGAGGGGGTAATCATGAGTAGGTTGCTTGTTCAAGTAAGAACAACACCCTAGCACCGGTCCATCCACATATTAAATTATCAAAGTAGAGAACGCGAATCCACTAAACATGATGAACATGATTAGACGATAATTTCCATGTGTCCTCGAGAGCACTTTGCTTTATATAGAAGAACTTTCAGGTTTTTTCCTTTGCTATAAAAAGGATTGGGTCACCTTGCTGCACCTTTGCTACTATTATTAGTTGTTACCCGTTACGAATTATCTTGCTACAACACTATCTATCGCTATTGCCTATAGCACTTGCAAAGAATACCTTGCGGAAACCACTTGTCATTTCCTTCTGTTGCTCGTTGGGTTTGACACTTTTACTTATGTAAAGGATTAAGATTCATCCCCTATACTTGTGGGTCATTAGTCTACAACAGTTAAACCAAATCTTCAGAGATTTCTGTCTGCGTTATCGCGTGTACACTCACAAACACATTAGTCCATTAACCAAGTTTGTCGTCAGTACTCCAAAACCAACAGGGGTGGCACTAGATGCACTTACAATATGCAAGAAAATTCACAGTAAAATCAGCCACCTTTTGTTGAGACCCTTTCTTTACAACCTTAAGACAATGATATGACAACAACTCAGCTTGTCAGCTATTTCATCGGATTTGTGGGAAAGAAAAGAAAGGAAATAGAGTACATATAATTGTGGTACCCATTTTTGCGGTGATAAATAATTCCAAATTCATGTTAAATAGTAATTTGATCCCATGTTACTTCATGGTTATCTGATTTTGTGATCCTACATTCATACGCAAAATGACATACAGTTAGGTGTGCGTTGTAGAAAAACGTTCTTATGGAAACTAAAATGTTTTTCAATGCTTTAAGCACTGATCTTTAGAGTAAAACTTAAAATATACCGCTGCATCTAATATTTCAAATGCTCAATTATCTTTGCCTTGACTTGTAAGAGAAGTGTCCAAAATCTTCAAATTAGCTGGATATCACATTACATGTATCTGTAATATTTAAGAATAAGTTGTATTTTATGTACAACTACATTGCCGTAAATGGATATGTGTTCCTTATACATATCCGCACGAATGTATATGTGATTACTATGCACCTTCGTAATCAATAACGACATAAATAAACAGTGTAGGTCATTCTATGTTTTTTCTACAGTTTACATGGGACTAGCAACCTAGAGCGATCGAAGGAGCTCCTTCGAATATGTTTTTTTAGTAAAATCACACACTTTCCTAAACTTTGGAAGAACGCATTGTGAGAACAACTTTTTCACTTTACTAATTAACAATGGGAGTATATTCTTGAGACTTTTTGGTGTACTTTTAGCCATGAGATTTCACATACTTCTCTTTGGTTTTAAATGTCAATGCAGAGGATTTTCTTGTGGCTTGTGAAGCATAGATGTTATGGCTTGGTCAATCCCCACATAACAATAGATAATAGGATTAGGGATATAATGTTAGTTAGATTATGTTTAGATAATGAATATCATGATCCATTGCAGATGACAGGAAAATCATTCGTAGAGAGTGCTGATGAGTGCCATGCTGCAGGCATTGGCTCTTACATATGTCTGGAAAGAAGCTTTCACCTTACTTTATAGATAAAGCAAACTTCACATCCATACAACTAGAGATCTAAGTGTGAGATAAAGAAGTAATAGGTCCGTTGGGGCAACAACACAAGACATTCAACAAGTTGGCGACCGACCACCCAAAGATCATCCAACATGCCTCCTAGTTGGTCCCTATCCTGCCGCCTACATAGCGAGTGCCATTGCTACAAAAACTGCCAAGAATTTAAACACAGAAGCAGAAGCACACAACAAGAAGACCCTCTTGATAACCATCTTATCACGTGCGGTCCATAGACCATGCGATCGCCGCAAATATTAACCAAAAGAGGCGCCTCCTCCTACCGGTACGGTGAACCTGGGCATTTAGAAAATCACCCAAGTTCGATACCCTTGACTCAGGCCCCAGAGCCTCACGGACAGAACACCACAAGACCCGGGTGGTAACATATCTAAGCCAAGGAGATTCGAAAGAAACGAGTATTTGTGACGTTTTTTGTTGTCTCAATAAGTAACCAATTACTGTAAGGTAGGAAGGTAACTTTTATCCTAGGAAAGTTTTCTTTCAAATTATATCAATGTTTTCATGTAAATGTGGCTCATTTGACGCATCAGAAAATGCAATAGATATAGTCTGTCCTATCTTCGTAACCACTTACCTTACAATTGGGAGACAGAAAGAGAGCTCTTCTTTAGAGAGCGGGCCCACCTAGCCCCATCAGTAAGGTCACATAGTTTACTCAAAGTTTAGAGTCCTCATTAATTGTATGAGACATGAACTTATATTGTGCCGCTCATGTATATATAATTCTAGTGAAGGTTCTTATACTTCAACAACACTAACCGTCTAATACTGCTAGTAGCATCGGTTTTGTGATGATGTGAGTGGAATGCTTCTTCTTATCTTGGTGAAAATAATTAAAGCACCTGCACAAACCGTTGTATGTCTGCAATGCTCTCTTTATTATCTTATTAAGTGAATGCTACGGATAACGGCCATGGCCTTTTATGCAATGACTTTGTTTTTGTTGATATAATTATAGTATGTTAAGTTCTTATTCTAGAGATTGTGTCACCACATTTTACGGATCATGCTGTACATATGTGAAGATCTCATACAGGTTGACATCTAGTCACGGGCCCAACTTCAAAAACAAGAATTTGGTAACAATAATCGCAACATCTTTAGAGATTAATCACTAAGAGGAAACATTGGAGATTCCTGTATATCGGATTTCCATAGTAAATTCTAAGTTGGAACACTGGATAAAGCAATTTTGGAGTATTGGGTAAAGATCATCCCCCACAAGGATAAGAAACGCCAGATGATCTTTTCCAAGATAATTATGTTGGATTAAAGCTGAAATCACCTAATATAATGCTTTGCTTTCCTGATGGGGACCTGCACTAAGCCTAGTGTCACTTATTCCCCTTCAAGTTGGTGACAAGAGATTTGCATCAAATCTTGTTCTACTACTCCTTTTACATGCTCCTGCTGCATGAAGCACCATCTGTTAGTTAATCTAATTACATCATCACTTTTCTCTCTTATGGCAGATGATCCTAGAGCTGCTGCATAAAGATTTGGTCTCGCTTTTTGGCATCGTTTATTCCTGTTCCCCGCAAGTGCTGGTGTCACTAGTAGCAGTGAAAGGGGCGCACTGAAGGGGACATGACAAATGACATGGATAATGCTCCTCTCCTTTCTTCAGGTTAGGGGAAAGGGTTTTCTACAGAATAGTAGTTGAGCACAAGGGCTGCATGATCTAGGTTTAATGTTTCGTATGTGGTACATTGAACGGAGTATCAATCTTTTTCAAGGCGGTAAGTATGCGGTTGGAGCGGGTGGTATCTCGTTCTTTTATATACTCCGTTCAGTGTGTCGGGAGGGGAATTCTCGCATGGCTTTACTGTTGCTAGTATATTGTTTCTTATATACTTTGTGGGACGGTTCTTTTCTGACTCCATGCATCTTAACAATATTGGTTGGGTGTCGCTCATCATGCTTTGTAGACAAGTTTGTGGTCGACGGCGTGGTTGCCGTCACACATTGTGCTCGCGGCCTCGGTTCGTCATCTCGATAGCGACCGGTCATGGGAAAGGGCTACAGGCCAGCAGCCATTCCTACCGGCCGGCGATGGCAAGGTTCAGTTGCATTATGGCGCCACCATCTGCAGGTACCAAAAAAGGGGCACAAGTTGATGATGATGATGATGGCATAATGTGCCAATGGTACTGAATGGATCTGGCCCTCTTGTGATGAGCAAAGCAGCCCTTCTGCAACATGTGCAACCGCCACCCTATTCTGGATAAATGTTTGTTTGACCCCGAAACAAGAAGCTGAAACATGAATGGATATTTCTTGAGGCTACTGGCTGGGTGGTATCCTCTGAGGCATCGGATCCTTGCTCACTCATTCATCATGATCAGCGAGAACTCTCCAGGAAGTCACCGGAACAGCAATCCCCGCCACCTTTCACTTTGCATCTGCTACAGTCTCGGGACACCTGAGCACTACTACCATGGGGAGGTTCTCATTCCTGATTCCTGCAGCCCATAGAGTGGTACAGCTCAGCCGCCGGCCCGGACACAACTGGCGTCGGCCGCCGTGGATTGTTTTGGCCAGTCGATTCTCCACACCACTGACTGCTCCACGCCATCCAAGTGGACGCCGACACATCGCCGTCGCGGCAGATTAGTGGCCGTGTGTGCTCAAGATGTTGTCATCCAGGATGACTGTGGATCAACCCAAGACAGCAGTGCGGCGAGTTGCACTCGCTGGGTATTATTCTCTGGAGACAAGCTACCTAGGAAAATGACGGGACGTGGATTCAGTACATACGCCGACGGAGAATGGTGTTTGTTGGGGCTCTCGCGTGCATGTTGTAGGATTCTTGGCCACAACTGCGCGAGACATGTCGGGTTTACTGCTGCACCACCACGACCTGGAGCTCTCTCTCTCTCTCTCTCTCTCTCTCTCTCTCTCTCTCTCTCTCTCTCTCTCTCTCTCTCTCTCTCTCTCTCTCTCTCCATCCATGGAATCTCGCTCGTCAACAGAGCTGCATTGGCACTGGTGCTTTATCTATTTTTCTTCTACACTCTTCTTTCCTTTCTGCAGGGTGGAATTTGTGGGCTTAGTGCACCACAGGATATGCCAGTGGAATTACCTACGGTCATGTAAAAGTTTGTTGTTTTGGATAAGGACAGTTAAGACAAGGTATTGGTCCTAGTCACTTCTCTGACCAGCAGGTAAAGCATGCACTAGTCAGCAACAGAAAATAACACAATATGCTGTTTTGTATTGTATTTTCTCCATCCCAAATTATAAAACGATTTTGATAGGTCGACCTACCAAAAACGTCTTATAATTTGGGACGGAGGTAGTATTATTTTCCATGGGTTTTATCTGGGGAAAATTTTGTTTTTGCCACTCTAAATTTTGACATTTCACTTTTGCCATTCTTTGGCTTTGACAATTATCACAATTGCCATTCTCGTGGCAAAAGCAAAATTTTCAGAATGACAATTGTGATACATTTCAAAAGCTAAGAGTGGCAAAAATAAAATGAAATTATTTTGTTTTTGCCACGGAATGGCAATTGTGATAATTGTCAAAAGCTAGGAGTGTCAAAAATAAAATAAAATTAATTTGTTTTTGCCACGGAATGACAATTGTGATAATTGTCAAAAGTTAAGAGTGGCAAAAGTGAAATGTCAAAATCTTGAACGACATATGGAAAATTGGCAAAATCTAGAGTGACAAAAACAAAATTCTCCCTTTTATCTGTCTATGATCCCTCGCACACTGCCTCGGCACCTCTCGGGTCGACGGATTTCAGTCTGGACAAAGCGGTGGAACGACGCGACCGCTCCGTATAAGGGCATGTACAATGGTTGATAAGATAGTCTTATCTTAAGTCTTGCATGTAAATTAGAGATGACAAAAGAATATGTCTACAATGGGTCATTTCTTAGCCTTATCTTGAATAATTAGATGTTCCTAAAAACATGGTGAGACAAATTGTGCTAAGAGATCATCTCTTGTCTTCTCTTAAATAAGAGAAGACAAGCCTTATCTTACGATTTCTCCCTACTCCACCTCATCATTTATCCTACGTGGCACTGTTAACATAGAACCATTGTACATGCCTTAAGCTGCACATTCAACGTTCAGCTTGTAGTAGTAGTGCGCTCTAATCCTGCAGTGCTGCTTTAGCCTTGAATCAGACGCTGCTGCCGCTGCCAAGGCCGCACAGTCCAAAACATGTTCCGAAACAGCTGTTATTCCAGGAAACAGGAACGCCGTGCCGTCATGCATAACGACGGCTTCTCAAGTTACTTCCACAGATGGGTCAAGGTTGTGCTTGCAATTGTCGTGCAGGTGCCAGCAAAGCGATAAATGTCCCCTATAAATTTGGGGTCACGCTAACTGCCACACGTGTGGCAGGAAGGGAGACGCACCACACGTTTCTAATGTAAACAGATTGCCACGTCATCGCATGCATGCATGCAGGAATCTTTTTGGATTTTCAGTTTTTAAAATGTTTTATCTCTTAAACGGAAAATCCGATTGAAAATCCGTTTTCACCACTAAATCCCTCGCGATGAGATCTTCGAAACTAGATCCCATATTGATATGTTTTGATGAAATTTTTTTTGGATTAAAAGTTGCCATGTCTATTGCATATGAATTGCCATGATGTTTACAGTGAAGTTGCCATGATATGTTTAAGCTATTTTCTTCTACATTTAAAAGTAAATTTTGACATTTATAAAACAGGGAATTAAGAAACTAGACTTGTCATGAACCATAAACTACAATTGCCATGATACATGCACGTAAAATTGCCATGGTTCATACAAAAAATAATTTTCATGGTCAAAGTACTGGAGTTGCCATCATCAAAATACTAAAATTGCCATGATCTACAAACTGAAATTGCCACATGGCAACTTTAGTTTAAGCCCTATGGCAACTGCAGTGTAAACATCGTGGCAACTTCTGGCAAAAAAAAAAATTCGTCGAAACATATCAACATGGGGTCTAGTTTTGAAGATCTCGTCGAGACGGATTTAATGGTGAAAACGGATTTTTAGTTCGCTTTTTTATTTAGGAGATACAAGATTTTTAAGCCGAAAACCAAAAAAAATTCTGCTGATGTCATCTATTCATACGTGGCAAAATGAGTGGTGATGAAGGCGTGTGGGTGATGTGCAAACACCCACACGTGTGGGCGTTAACATTTCCGTAAATTTGTACCGGCATTTTTACTATTTACTACCTTGGTGGAAATCATAATAAATGAAGAGGCTATACTATTCCGGAGTTCTTTAGCGTGTGAAAAATTCAATGATACAATCAATTTCTACCCAGCAAATTCAAATACGTATTTTTTTTTTGAAAAGGGGGTTCTCCCCGGCCTCTGCATCAGAGTGATGCGTACGGCCATCTTATTAACCAAATAAAAATGTTCCAAACAAGGTGCCAAAGTCTCCAACAGTAAAAAAACTGAAAAGAAAGCTCACACAGAGCCAAAAAGGGCTAGAAATACAAACTAGCCAGACAAAGACGCCACAACCGGCTGGCTAAAGATAGATAGGTAAACTAATTGCCTATCCTATTACATGACCGCCATCCAAACCGGTTGAAGATATCCCGAGCTACCATCTCCCAGCGGATGGATCCAGTAACCAAATGCTCCCTGGCCTCCATCGGAGTGAGTAGCGACCACGAACGGATCAATGCCGTGGCTCGGAAAATAACCTGCAAAAAGTGAATACGTGATGCTCTGTTAAAAACCAAATCATTTCTGCAATTCCAAATAGTCCACAACAAAGCGCAAACTCCAACACAAATATGTCTCGCTAAGTCAGGTTCAATCCCATGAAGCCATGTCCCAAATAACGTGTTGACAGAATTCGGTGGAGTAATATTAAAAGCAATGTGGACCATCCGTCAAAGGACCTTGGCCAACTGGCAATCAAGAAAGAGGTGTTTGATCGTCTCATCCGATCACAGAAACTACACCTAGTAGGTCATATCCAATTACGCTTTATTAAGTTGTCCTTGGTTAAAATAACTTGTTTATGAACAAACCACATAAAACACTTTTATTTTCAATGGAACTTTGATAGCCCAAACATGCTTGGAGGTAGGAATGGAGTTCGAATTAATAACATCAATATACATTGATTTAACTGTGAAAACTCCAGACCTAGTCAGTTTCCAGCGTAATTCATCAGGTTGTTGAGAAAGCTAAACCTCCATCAGTCTTCTAACTAGACGGAGCCATTCTTCCCAACGCTAGCCATTCTTGAAATACGTATATGATGATTCCATGCTTCCTAAAGACTTTTTTAGCCGCACCGTAGGAGTTTCTTGCCCGCAGTGTGTCCTTTTAATTTTTTTACAGGCATATGGAAAAGGAAAAAAGAGCTGCCACAAGCTTGAGATATTTTGTCTAGTATACCAGCGAGATATTTGCTAGCCATAATAGAGTGGACGTCCGACGGGACGGAGGTCAGCGGTGCAGCACACACACAGAGGGAGAGGTGGCCGGCCAGGCCGTGGAATCCACATCCCGTCTGTCACGTCTTGCACACACATATTCGCTCCATGATGCAGCGTGAGCGTGGATTAATCGGAGAGACAAATTATCGATTGGAAGGGTGGACAGGCTAGTGGATGGTGCGTGTGATCTCACCCACCGTTGTTCCGTTGAGGTTGAGGCTGAGGTGGCCGCCAGCTGCTACGTGACGGCACCGTACCCGACTACCCGTCTCAGGCCGCTTCGCCCACCTAACTAACGGCTTCCCCTCACCTTTTCGCTAACGGCCTGAGACTTGGTCAGCGGCGCCATGTTATCGCTAAATTTTTTTAAATAATTATTTTTTTATTAATTTTCAGAAATAATACACTGTTTTGATATTTTTGACAAATAATATGGCATCATAGCTCCAGTCGTCTATCAGGAAGATGATTAGTTCCAGTCGTCCACCAGAAAGATGATTAGTTCCTGGCCTGAACTTTTGTCTATCTCGAAATTGCTGCTAACCTCAAAAGACATTGCTGTTGGAACCGGGAGCACCAGAGAGCCCTAGCTCACGATCACACAGAGGAGGAGAGGTAGACGAAGACTCGAGGTTTTTGTGTTGCGCACAGTTCTGCAGCTTTTCTCATTGATCTTCAACTTATTTGTACATCAACTAAGGAAACAAAAAACCCTCCACACCGCCAAGCCTACCGGACGTGCCATCCCATGTCGCCCGTCGTGCGCGAGGTGAGCGCGTGCCGAGTCCAGCGCTGCATGCCATCCCATGAGCAAACTCCGGCAACGCTAATCTAGCTAGCTACTAACAGAAACTTAGCTCGGTCTCTGCGGGTACATGCACACGCGACAGAGCCGTTTATTTGCTAACTGAAAAACCAAAGGAAAGCTATCCTAGCGGGGCAAAGGGTTACAAAGTTCAACAATTCACCCCTAATCCTTGTGCCCAGGGATCATCTTCAAGACGCCGAGCTTCTGTTGTAGCTCAATGAACTTGATTCTGCCCAGCGCCTTGGTGAGAACGTCGGCAAGGTGTCCGTTAGTGCCAACATGGTCAACATCTACCTTGCCGTCTTCAATGTATTCACGAATAAAGTGATATCGTATGTCAATGTGCTTACTTCTTTTGTGATGCGCCGGGTTTTTGCTGAGTCGATCGCCAACTTGTTGTCGACCCGCAGCTTCGCCGTCGTTGGCACGTTGCCGGTGAGCTCACCAAGGAGCCTACACAGCCACATGCCCTGGCATGCTGCAGATGCCGCCGCCATGTACTCAGCCTCACAGGACGAGATGGCGACGACCTTCTGCTTCTGAGAGATCCATGTGATCGCACTGGAGTCGATGAAGAACACCACGCCAGTCGTGCTCCGGCGATCATCAACATTGCCGGCGTGATTATTGTCGCTGTAGGCGATCACCTCCGGCGCTGAGCTTCTTCCTCGCTTGTAACAGCAACTGTACTCCACGGTCCCGCTAACATAGCGAAGTATCTGCTCCGCACTGCAGTGTGATTTTGTAGGCGCCTCCAGGTACCTGCTGACGATGCCGACGACGTAGGTGATGTCGGGTTGTGTGTTGCAGAGGTATCGCAGGCTGCCGACGACGCTTCTGTACCGGCACCAACTTTAGACAGCTGGAGACGATTCTGCATCGGAGTGTCGCTGGCGTTGCACCCCCTCATCCCGGCCGCATCGAGGATCTTCATGGCGTACGCGCTCTGACATAGTGTGATCTCTCATCCCTTTGCCGCGCCTTGATCCCAAGGTAATAGCCCAGGAGGCCGAGATCACTCATGTCAAACACACTGCGCATCTGCTCCTTGAACACCTTGATTTCGTGGATGCTGCCGCCGATGATGATCAGATCGTCCACGTACACGCCGACCAGCAGTGTCCCCGCGCCGGTGCTCCTCCTATACACTGCGTGCTCGAGGGGGCTGCGCTCGAACCCGAGCGACGCAAGTGAAGCGTCGAGCTTGGCGTACCACGCTCGGGGCGCCTGTTTCAGGCCGTACAGCGCCTTCCAAAGGCGCAACACCTTCTCTTCCACGCCGGCGATGACGAAACCAGGCGGCTGGTGCACGTACACCTCCTCGATTAGATCACCGTTCAAGAACGCCGACTTGACGTCCATGTGGTGGACTTGCCACCCTTGCCGTGCCGCCAAAGCCATCAGCAGCCGCACGTTTCCATGCGAGCCACCGGCACGAACACCTCATCGTAGTCCACGCCTTGCCGCTGCGAGCAGCCCTTCGCCACCAGACGCGCCTTGTGCTTCACAATCTTGCCGCCAGGGTCCTTCTTGACCTTAAAAACCCATTTGAGCCCTATGACTCGGTGCCCGGGCGGGAGCGTGGCGAGATCCCACGTCTTGTTCTCGCGAATCGCCACCGGCTCGGCGTCCATGGCGCGCATCCAGCACGCCTCGTCCAGCGCTTGATCCACTCCAGCAGGTTCTTCAACAGCGATGAGGCAGAGGCCAACCTGGTCTTGCCTTGCTGCCTCCACCTCTGCCAGGATGTGTGTTATCTTGCGGTAGCGTGTTGGCGCATGGTCGAGGTCGTGCCGCTCCCAGTCTTCACTGGGCGACGTAGCCCAGCCGTCGTCGTCAGGAGCTGGAGACCGCGCTGGCGTTGCCGGCGTGACCGGCGAGATCGCCGGTGTGATAGAGCTCGACGAAGAGGATGTTGAGGACGACGCGTCTGAGCTCGACGAGGTGGACTGCATGTTGATGATCTGTTCGTCACTGTAGACCACCACAAAGTGTTCGTCCGTGGGGGTCGCCGCAGCACCTGGGGCCGGCGTCCAGTCCCACTTCCTCTGTTCTTCAAAAACGACATCGCATGTGACGTGCACCTTGTTCGTGGCCGGATCAAACACCATGTACGCCTTTGCTCCTTCAGCATACCCGATGAAGATCATCGGTGTCGAGCGATCGGCCAGTTTGTCGGTGTCGGGGCTGATCCGCTTGACGTGAGCAACGCACCCAAAGGTGCGCAGGTGGTGGACCGCCGGCTTCTTCTTTTGCCACGCTTCGTACGGCGTCTGCCTTTCAACACTGCGAGTGGGAGATGCGTGATAACCCACAAGTATAAGGGATCGCAACAGTGTTCGAGGGTAGAGTATTCAACCCAAATTTATTGATTCGACATAAGGGGAGCCAAAGAATATTATCAAGTATTAGCAGTTGAGTTGTCAATTCAACCACACCTGGATAACTTAGTATCTGCAGCAAAGTATTTAGTAGCAAAGTAGTATGGAAGTAACGGTAACAGTGGCAAAAGTAACGATAGCAGTTTTGTAGTAATTGTAACAGCAGCAATGGTAAAGTAAATAAGGAAAGCACAATATGTGAAAAGCTCGTAGGCATTGGATCAGTGATGGATAATTATGTCGGATGCGATTCCTCATGTAATAGTTATAACATAGGGTGACACAGAACTAGCTCCACTTCATCAATGTAATTTAGGCATGTATTTCGAATATAGTCATATGTGCTTATGGAAAAGAACTTGCATGACATCTTTTGTCCTACCCTCCCGTGGCAGCGGGGTCCTAATGGAAACTAAGGGATATTAAGGCCTTCTTTTAATAGAGTACCAGACCAAAGCATTAACATATAGTGAATACATGAACTCCTTAAACTACGGTCATCACCGAGAAGTATCCCGATTATTGTCAATTCGGGATTGTCGGATCATAACACATAATAGGTGACTATAGACTTGCAAAATAGGATCAAGAACTCACATATGTATTCATGAAAACATAATAGGTTCAGATCTGAAATCATGGCACTCGGACCCTAGTGACAAGCATTAAGCATAGCAAAGTCATAGCAACATCAATCTCAGAATATAGTGGATACTAGGGATCAAACCCTAACAAAACTAACTTGATTACATGGTAAATCTCATCCAACCCATCACCATCCAGCAAGCCTACGATGGAATTACTCACGCACGGCGGTGAGCATCATGAAATTGGTGATGGAGGATGGTTGATGATGACGACGGCGACGAATCCCCCTCTCTGGAGCCCCGAATGGACTCCAGATCACCCCTCCCAAGAGAGATTAGGGCTTGGCAGCGGCTCCGTATCGCAAAACGTGATGAAACTTTCTCTCTGATTTTTTCTCCACGAAAGCAAATATATGGAGTTGGAGTTGAGGTCGGTGGACGTCCAAGGGGCCCACGAGGCAGGGGGGCGCGCCCAGGGGGAGGGGGCGCCCCCACCCTCGTGGACATGATGTGGGCCCCCTGACGCTAATTCTTTTGCCAATATTTTTTATTAATTCTAAAAAGTTGCTTCGTGGACTTTCAGGTCATTCTGAGAACTTTTATTTCTGCACAAAAATAACACCATGGCAGTTCTGCTGAAAACAGCGTCAGTCCGGGTTAGTTCCATTCAAATCATGCAAATTAGAGTCCAAAATAAGGGCAAAAGTGTTTGGAAAAGTAGATACGACGGAGACGTATCAACTCCCCTAAGCTTAAACCTTTGTTTGCCATCAAGCAATTAAGTTGACAAACTGAAAGTGATAAAGAAAAATTTTTACAAACTTTGTTTGCTCTTGTTGTTGTAAATATGTAAAGCCAACATTCAAGTTTTCAGCAAAGAGTATGAACTAACCATATTCACAATAACACTTAGGTCTCATGTTTACTCATGTCAATGGCATAATCAACTAGCGGGCAATAATAATAAAACTCGGATGACAACACTTTCTCAAAACAATCATAATATGATATAACAAGATGATATCTCGCTAGCTTTCCGAGACCGCAAAACATAAATGCAGAGCACCTTTAAAGAACAAGGACTGATTAAACATTGTAATTCATGGTAAAAGAGATCCAGTCAAGTCATACCCAATATAAACTAATAGTAATGCATGCAAATGACAGTAGTGCTCTCCAGCGGGTGCTTTTTAATAAGAGGGTGATGACTCAACATAAAAGTAAATAGATAGGCCCTTCGCAGAGGGAAACAGAAATTTGTAGAGGTGCCAGAGCTCGATTTTAAAATAGAGATAAATAACATTTTGAGCGGTATACTTTCACTGTCAATATAACAACTATGATATCTCGATATCTTCCATGCTACACACATTATAGGTCGTTCCTAAACAGAATGGTAAAGGTTATACTCCCCCACCACCAACAAGCATCAATCCATGGCTTGCCCGAAACAACGGGTGCCTCCAACTAGCAACAATCCCGGGGGAGTTTTCTTTAATTATTTTGATTTGTTTTGATCTTTTGATCATGGGACTGGGCTTCCCAGTTACCAGGCATTTTCTGGTGAATGAGGAGCAAAGTCCACACCTCTTGAGAATAATCCACCTAGCATGGAAGATACAGACAGCCCTAGTTGATACATGAGCTGCTCGAGCATACAAAACAGAATTTCATTTGAAGGTTTGGAGTTTGGCACATACAAATTTACTTGGAACGGCAAGTAAATACCGCATATAGGAAGGTATGGTGGACTCATATGGAATAACTTTGGGGTTTATGGAGTTTGGATGCACAAGCAGTATTCCCACTTAGTACAGGTGAAGGCTAGCAAAAGACTGGGAAGCGACCAACTGAGAAAGCGACAACAGTCATGAACATGCATTAAAATTAATCAACACTGAGTGCAAGTGTGAGTAGGATATAATCCACCATGAACATAAATATCATGAAGGCTATGTTGATCGTGTTTCAACTACATGCGTGAACATGTGCCAAATCAAGTCAGTCGAATTATTCAAAGGAGGATACCACCCTATCATACCACATCACAACCATTTTAATAGCATGTTGGCATGCAAGGTAAAGCATTATAAGCTCCTAGTTAATTAAGCATGACATAAGCAACTATAATCTCTAATTTTCATTGCAAACATGTTTATTCATAATAGGATGAATCAGCAACAATGAACTAATCATATTTATAAAAACAGGAGAGGTCGAGTTCATACCAGCTTCTCTCATTTCAATTAGTCCATCATATATCGTCATTATTGCCTTTCACTTGCACGACCGAACGGTGTGGATAATAATAATAGTGCACGTGCATTGGACTAAGCTGGTATCTGCAAGCATTCAATTCAAGGGAGAATACAAGGTAATATGGGCTCTTGGTTAAATTAACAATAATGCATATGAGAGCCACTAAACATTTTCATTATGGTTTTCTCCTCTCGACCACCAAAGGAAAGAAAAAAAATAAAACTATTTACACGGGAAAGCTCCCAACAAGCAAAAGAAGAACGATAAATCTTTTGGGGTTTTGTTTTAATTACTACTATAGGCATGGAAATTAAACTGACTAATTTTTTTGGTTTTTCTTAAGGTTTATCAAACACACAAAAAGAAAACTAGGAAAAGAAATTAAACTAGCACGGATAGTACAGTGAAAAAGTATGAGCGCCGACAACTAGAATGAGTATGTGAACATGAATGTAATGTCGGTGAGAAATACGTACTCCCCCAAGCTTAGGCTTTTGGCCTAAGTTGGTCTATGGCAATGGATAGCCCGACTGATATCCGAAGTTGTAACTGGGGTCGTACTGAGATGCAGCAGCCATTGCCTCCTAAGCTGCAGCATGGCGGCGAGCTGCCTCCGTCCTCCTCTCGTACTCAGTTGCTTCCTCCCTGGTTACAACATATCTTCCTTTTGCCTGATAATAAAAAAGGGTAGGAGCAGGGAGAGTAATATGGACAGCGCGACGTCTGTCAAAGATTAGTCGATACTGGAGGAATTGTTCATTCCTCTCAAGAAAATGATGACTAACCATGGCATTATAATCTAAATAAGTGGGAGGCAACTCCCTATTATTTTCATGTACAGGTATACCAAGATAATTAGCCACACGGGTCGCATAAATCCCTCCAAACAAATCTTCAACTAAACCATTATTATGCAACCTACGTGCAACAATTGCCCCCAAGTTGTATTGTTTATCACCTGATACAGCACTCTTGAGAACACACAGATCAGGAACACACATGTGACATGCTTCATCTACCGTCAATGCATCTACCAATGAAGAGAGCAAAATAATGTATAGCAGGAAAGTGAATGCTCTCTATGGTAGCTTCTGCCATTTCTCTAGATTCTCCCACAATGATACTAGCAATAAAGTCTTTATATTCAGATTTACGAGGTTCATTAACATTGCCCCACTGCGGGAGTTTGCAAGCAGTAGTGAAATCTTCTAAGTCCATGGTATATGATTTATCATAAATATCAAACAAGGCAGTTGGAGAATTACGCGAAAATGTAAATTTAAACCTTCTCACGAATGAATCTGTCAAATAGTAGCACTGAGGACACTTATCTTGCATGAAGTCTTCAAGATCGACATTACGCACATATGTATCAAATTCATCCTTCATGCCTGCATTAACCATAAATTTTTCTGATGGCCATTCACAAGGCAACACGTCAGCTTCCCTTGGTGGTTCATCGTCTTGCTCACGCAGTGCGAGCCTAGGTCCTTTCTTTATTGAAGAACCACCTTGATACATTTTCCTAGACATATTTCTTTCTCTAAAAAAATCTGATATTTTTAGCAACTCAAAATAAAAGTGAATCAAACTCAATAAAACTGATAGCAACTACTCCCACAAGTGCCTACAGCCTATATCATGCATTAGAATTACTTGGGACCTCGTAAATTTGACATGCAAGCTCAAGAACAGAGTCACCTAGGCAGCAAAAATTTGCAATGAATAAAGCAATAGAACAAAAACTAATTGGACCATTGGAGGAGTCACATACCAAGGAACAATCCTGTTGGGGAACGTAGTAATTTCAAAAAGATTCTACACACATGCAAGATCATGGTGATGCATAGCAACGAGTGGGGAGAGTGTTGTCCACGTACCCTCGTAGACCAAAAGCGGAAGCGTTAGAACAACGCGGTTGATGTAGTCATATGTCTTCATGGCCCGACCGATCAAGCACCGAAAGCACGGCACCTCCGAATTCTAGCACACGTTCAGCTCGATGACGTCCCTCGAACTCCGATCCAGCCGAGTGTCGAGCGAGAGTTCCGTCAGCACGATGGCGTGGTGACAATCTTGATATTTTACCGTCGCAGGGCTTCGCCTAAGCACCGCTACAATGTTATCGAGGAGGACTATGATGGAGGGGGGCACCGCACACGGCTAAGAAATCAAGAGATCAATTGTTCTTGTGTCTAGAGGTGCCCCCCTGCCCCCGTATATCAAGGAGCAAGGGGGAAGGGGGCGGCCGGCCAAGAGGTGTGCGCCAGGAGGAGTCCTACTCCCACCGGGAGTAGGACTCCCTCCTTTCCTTGTCCAACTAGGAGAGGGGAAGGAAGGGAAGGAGAAGGAGAAGGAAGGAGAGGGAGGAAAAGGAGGAAAGGGGGGCCGACCCCCTAGTCCAATTCGGTTTGGGCTAGGGGGGGCCGCGCGCCCTGTCTCCTCTCTTCCACCACTTGGCCCATGAGGCCCATTGCTTCTTCCTTGTATTCCCGTAACTACCCGGTACCCCCGAAAATACCCGAATCACTCGGAACCTTTCCGATGTCCGAATATAGTCGTCCAATATATCGATCTTTACGTCTCGACCATTTCGAGACTCCTCATCATGTCCCCGATCTCATCCAGGACTCTGAACTCCTTCGGTACATCAAAACACATAAACTCATAATATAACTGTCATCGAAACCTTAAGCGTGCGGACCCTACGGGTTCGAGAACTATGTAGACATGACGTAGAACTGCTTCCGGTCAATAACCAATAGCGGAACCTGGAAGCTCATATTGGCTCCTACATATTCTATGAAGATCTTTATCGGTCAAACTGCATAACAACATACATTGTTCCCTTTGTCATCGGTATGTTACTTGCCCGAGATTCGATCATCGGTATCTCAATACCTAGTTCAATCTCGTTACCGGCAAGTCTCTTTACTCGTTACGTAATGCATCATCTCGCAACAAACTCATTAGCTACATTGTTTGCAAGGCTTCTAATGATGTGCATTACCGAGAGTGACAATCGGAGTGACAAATCCTAATCTCGAAATACACCAACTCAACATGTACCTTCAGAGACACCTTTAGAGCTTCTTTATAATCACCCTGATACGTTGTGACGTTTGGTAGCACACAAAGTGTTCCTCCGGTAAACGGGAGTTGCATAATCTCATAGTCATAGGAACATGTATAAGTCATGAAGAAAGCAATAGCAACATACTAAACGATCAAGTGCTAAGCTAACGGAATGGGTCAAGTCAATCACATCATTCTCTAATGATGTGATCCCGTTAATCAAATGACAACTCATGTCTATGGCTAGGAAACTTAACCATCTTTGATTCAACGAGCTAGTCAAGTAGAGGTATACTAGTGACACTATGTTTGTCTATGTATTCACACATGTATTATGTTTCCAGTTAATACAATTCTAGCATGAATAATAAACATTTATCATGAAATAAGAGAATAGATAATAACTTTATTATTGCCTCTAGGGCATATTTCCTTCAGTCTTCCACTAGCACTAGAGTCAATAATCTAGTTCACATCGCCATGTGATTTAACACCAATATTCATATCTGTATATGATTAACACCCACAGTTCACATTGTCATGTGACCAACACCCAAAGGGTACTAAGGTGTGATCATGTTTTGCTCGTGAGAGAAGCTTAGTCAACGGGTCTGTCACATTTAGAGCCGTATGTATTTTGCAAATATTCTATATCTACAATGCTCTGCACGGAGCTACTCTAGCTAAGTGCTCCCACTTTCAATATGTGTACAGATTGTGACTTAGAGTCATCTGGATCGGTGTGAAAGCTTGCACCGATGTAACTCTTTACGACGGGTTCTTTTATCACCTCCATAATCGAGAAATATTTCCTTAGTCCTCACTAAGGATGTTCTTGACCAATGTCCAGTGATCTACTCCTAGATCACTATTGTACTCCCTGTTGGGGAACGTAGTAATTTCAAAAAAATTCCTACGCACACGCAAGATCATGGTGGTGACATAGCAACGAGAGGGGAGAGTATTGTCCACGTACCCTCGTAGACCGTAAGCGGAAGTGTTATGACAACGCAGTTGATGTAGTCGTACGTCTTCTCGATCCGACCGATCCAAGTACCGAACGTACGGCACCTCCGAGTTCAGCACACGTTCAGCTCGATGACGATCCCCGGGCTCCGATCCAGCAAAGCGTCGGGGATGAGTTCCGTCAGCACGACGGCGTGGTGACGATGATGATGTTCTACCGGTGCAGGGCTTCGCCTAAACTCCGCGACGATATGACCGAGGTGGAATATGGTGGAGGGGGGCACCGCACACGGCTAAGGAACGATCCGTAGATCAACTTGTGTGTTTATGGGGTGCCCCCTGCCCCCGTATATAAAGGAGTGGAGGAGGGGAGGGCCGGCCCTCTCTATGGCGCGCCCTAGGGGAGTCCTACTCCCACCGGGAGTAGGATTCCCCCTTTCCTAGTCCAACTAGGAGTCCTTCCAAGTAGTAGGAGTAGGAGACAAGGAAAGGGAAGAGAGAAGGGAAGGACGGAGGGGGTGTGGCCCCTCCCCCTAGTCCAATACGGACTAGGCCTTGGGGGGGCGTGCGGCCTGCCCTAGGCAGCCCCTCTCTCTTTCCCGTATGGCCCAATAAGGCCCAATACTTCTCCCGGCGAATTCCCATAACTCTCCGGTACTCCGAAAAATACCCGAATCACTCGGAACCTTTCCGAAGTCCGAATATAGTCGTCCAATATATCGATCTTCACGTCTCAACCATTTCGAGACTCCTCGTCATGTCCCCGATCTCATCCGGGACTCCGAACTCCTTCGGTACATCAAAACTCATAAACTCATAATAAAACTGTCATTGAAACCTTAAGCGTGCGGACCCTACGGGTTCGAGAACTATGTAGACATGACCTAGAACTATTCTTGGTCAATAACCAATAGCGGAACCTGGATGCCCATATTGGCTCCTACATATTCTATGAAGATCTTTATCGGTCAAACCGCATAACAACATACGTTGTTCCTTTTGTTATCGGTATGTTACTTGCCCGAGATTCGATCGTCGGTATCCAATACCTAGTTCAATCTCGTTACCGGCAAGTCTCTTTACTCGTTACGTAATGCATCATTCCGTAACTAACTCATTAGCTACATTGCTTGCAAGGCTTATAGTGATGTGCATTACCGAGAGGGCCCAGAGATATCTCTCCGATAATCGGAGTGACAAAACCTAATCTCGAAATACGCCAACCCAACATGTACCTTTGGAGACACCTGTATTACTCCTTTATAATCACCCAGTTACGTTGTGATGTTTGGTAGCACCCAAAGTGTTCCTTTGGTAAACGGGAGTTGCATAATCTCATAGTTACAGGAACATGTATAAGTCATGAAAAAAGCAATAGCAACATACTAAACGATCAAGTGCTAAGCTAACGGAATGGGTCAAGTCAATAACATCATTCTCCTAATGATTTGATCCCGTTAATCAAATGACAACTCTTTTGTCCATGGTTAGGAAACATAACCATCTTTGATAAACGAGCTAGTCAAGTAGAGGCATACTAGTGACACTATGTTTTGTCTATGTATTCACACATGTATTATGTTTCCGGTTAATACAATTCTAGTATGAATAATAAACATTTATCATGAAATAAGGAAATAAATAATAACTTTATTATTGCCTCTAGGGCATATTTCCTTCACTCCCTTGCCAAATTCAGAGCAAGGTATACAATAGGTCTGGGACATAGCATAGCATCCTTTATAGAACCTATGACTGAGGCATAGGGAATGAGTTTCATTCTCTTTTCTATTTTCTGCCGTGGTCGGGATTTGAGTCTTACTCAATTTCACACCTTTGCAACACAGGCAAGAACTCTTTCTTTGACTGTTCCATTTTGAACTATTTCAAAATCTTGACAAGGTATGTACTTATTGAAAAACTTATCAAGCGTCTTGATCTATCTCAATAGAACTTGATGCTCAATATGTAAGTAGCTTTACTGAGGTCTTTCTTTTAAAGAACTCCTTTCAAATACTCCTTTATGCTTTCCGAAAAAATTCTACATCATTTCTGATCAACAATATGTTACTCACATATATTTATCAGAAAGGCGGTAGTGCTCCGACTCACTTTATTGTAAATACAGGCTTCATCGCAAATCTGTATAAAAGTATATGCTTTGATCAACTTATCAAAGAGTATATTCCAACCCTGAGATGCTTGCACCAGTCCATAGATGGATCGTTAGAGCTTGCACATTTTGTTAGCACCTTTAGGATTGACAAAACCTTCTGGTTGCATCATGTACAACTTTTCTGAAAGAAACCATTAAGGAATGAAGTTTTGACATCCATTTGCCAGATTTCATAAAATGTGGCAATTTCTAACATGATTCGGACAGACTTAAGCATCGCTATAGTTGAGAAAATCTCATTGTAGTCAACACTTTGAACTTGTCGAAAACCTTTTTGGGACAAGTCGAGCTTTGTAGATAGTAACACTACTATTAGCGTCTGTCTTCCTCTTGAAGATCCATTTATCCAATATGGCTTGCCGATCATCGGGCAACTCCACCAAAGTCCACACTTTGTTCTTCATACATGGATCCCATCTCAGATTTCATGGCCTCAAGCCATTTCGCAGAATCTGGGCTCATCATCGCTTCCTCATAGTTTGTAGGTTCATCATGGTCTAGTAACATGACTTTCAGAACAGGATTACCATACCACTCTGGTGCGGACTGTACTTTGGAAGACCTACGAGGTTTTGTAGTAACTTAATCTGAAGTTTCATGATCATCATCATTAGCTTCCTCACTAATTGGTGTAGGAATCACTGGAACTGATTTCTGTGATGAACTACATTCCATTTCGGGAAAAGGTACAAATTACCTTATCAAGCTCTACTTTCCTCCCACTTACTTCTTTCAAGAGAAACTCCTTCTCTAGAAAGGATCCATTCTTAGCAACGAATGTTTTGCCTTCGGATCTGTGATAGAAGGTGTACCCAACAGTTTCCTTTGGGTATTCTATGAAGATGCACTTCTCCGATTTGGATTCGAGCTTATCAGGATGAAACCTTTTTCACATAAGCATCGCAACTCCAAACTTTAAGAAACGGCATCTTAGGTTTACTGCTAAACCATAGCTCATACGGTGTCGTCTCAACGGATTTAGATGGTGCCCTATTTAAAGTGAATGCAGCTATCTCTAATGCATAACCCCAAAACGATAGTGGTAAATCGGTAAGATACATCATAGATCGCACCATATCCAATAAAGTGCGGTTACGACGTTCGGACACACCGTTACACTGTGGTGTTTCATGTGGCATGAGCTGTGAAACTATTCCACATTGTTTTAAAATGAAGGCCAAGCTCGTAACTCAAATATTCTTCTCTACGATCAGATTGTAGAAACATTTATTTTCTTGTTATGATGATTCTCCACTTCACTCTGAAATTATTTGAACTTTTCAAATGTTTCAGACTTGTGCTTCATTAAGTAGATATACGCATGCATATCTGCTCAAATCATCTGTGAAGGTCAGAAAATAACGATACCCTGCCACGAGCATCAACACTTATTGGACCGCATACATCGGTATGTATTATTTCCAACAAGTTAGTAGCTCGTTCCATTGTTCCGGAGAATGGAGTTTTAGTCATCTTGCCCAAAAGGCACGGTTCGCAAGCATCAAATGATTCATAACCAAGTGATTCCAAAAATCCATATTTATGGAGTTTCTTCATGCGCTTTACACCGATATGACCCAAACGGCAGTGCCACAAATAAGTTGCACTATCATTATTAACTTTGTATCTGTTGGCATCAACATTATGAATATGTATATCACTATGATCAAGATTCAATAAACCATCACAATTGGGTGTATGACCATAGAAGGTTTTATTCATGTAAACAGAATAACAATTTATTCTCTCTCTTAGATGAATAATCATATCGCAATAAACATGATCTTATCATATTTATGCTCAATGCAAACACCAAATAACATTTATTTAGGTTTAACACTAATCTCAAAAATATAGGGAGTGTGTGATGATGATCATATCAATCTTGGAACTACTTCCAACACTCATCGTCACTTCCCCTTCAACTAGTCTCTGTTTATTCTGTAACTCCTGTTTCGAGTTACTAATCTTAGCAACCGAACGAGTATCAAATACTCAGGGGCTACTATAAACACTAGTAAGGCACATATCAATAACCTCTATATCAAATATACCCTTGTTCAATTTGCCATCCTTCGTATCCACCAAATATTCAGGGCATTTCCGCTTCCAGTGACCATTTCCTTTGCAGTGTAAGCACTCAGTTTCAGGCTTTGGTCCAGCTTTGGGCTTCTTTGCTGGAGTGCAACTTGTTGGAAATATGCCCTAGAGGCAATAATAAAATGGTTATTATTATATTTCCTTGTTCATGATAAATGTCTATTGTTCATGCTATAATTGTATTAACTGGAAACCATAATACATGTGTGAATACATAGACCACAACATGTCCCTAGCGAGCCTCTAGTTCACTAGCTCGTTAATCAATAGATGGTTATGGTTTCCTGACCATGGACATTGGATGTCATTGATAACGGGATCACATCATTAGGAGAATGATGTGATGGACAAGACCCAATCCTAAGCATAGCACAAGATCGTGTAGTTCGTTTGCTAAGAACTTTTCTAATGTCAAGTATCATTTCCTTAGACCATGAGATTGTGTAAGTCCCGGATACCGTAGGAGTGTTTTGGGTGTACCAAATGTCACAACGTAACTGGGTAGCTATAAAGGTGCATTACAGGTATCTTTGAAAGTGTTTGTTGGGTTGGCACGAATCGAGACTGGGATTTGTCACTCCGTATGACGGAGAGGTATCTCTGGGCCCACTCGGTAATGCATCATCATAATGAGCTCAGTGTGACTAAGTAGTTAGTCACGGGATCATGCATTACGGAATGAGTAAAGTGACTTGCCAGTAATGAGATTGAACGAGGTATTGGGATACCGACGATCGAATCTCGGGCAAGTAACGTACCGATTGACAAAGGGAATTGTATACGGGATTGCTTGAATCCTTGACATCGTGGTTCATCCGATGAGATCATCATGGAACGTGTGGGAGCCAACATGGGTAACCAGATCCTGCTGTTGGTTATTGGCCAGAGAGCTGTCTCGGTCATGTCTGCATGATTCCCGAACCCGTAGGGTCTACACACTTAAGGTTCTGTGACGCTAGAGTTGTTATGGGAATTAGTGTGTGTTACCGAATGTTGTTCGAAGTCCCGGATGAGAACCCGGACGTCACGAAGAGCTCCGGAATGGTCCGGAGGTAAAGATTTATATATGGGAAGTCCTATTTTGGCCACCGGAAAATGTTCGGGATTTTTCGGTATTGTACCGGGAAGGTTCTAGAAGGTTTCGGAGTGGGGCCCACCTGCATGGGGGGACCCACATGAACGTGGGTAGTGGGGGAAAGGCCCCACACCCCTGGTCAAGGCACACCAAGATCCCCCCTTAGAAGGAATAAGATCATATCCCGAAGGGATAAGATAAAGATCCCTAAAAAAGGGGGATAATAATCGGTGGGGAAGGAAATGATGGGATTTCTTTCCTCCCACCTATGCCAACGCCCCAATGGACTTGGAGGGATTCAAACCAGCCCCCTCCACCCCTATATATAGCGGGGAGGTGCATGGGAGCTTCACCCTTCCCCTGGCGCAGCCCTCTCCCTCCCCAACACCTCCGTAGTAGTAGTAGTGCTTGGCGAAGCTCTGCCGGAGAACTGCAAGCTCCACCACCACGCCGTCGTGCTGCCGGAGCTCTCCCTCAACTTCTCCTCTCCCCTTGCTGGATCAAGAAGGAGGAGACATCCCCGGGCTGTACGTGTGTTGAACGCGGAGGCACCGTTGTTCGGTGCTTAGATCGGATTCGGCCGCGATCTGAATCGCTTAGTGAATGACTCCACCGATCGCGTTCTTGCAACGCTTTTGCATCGCGATCTTCAAGGGTATGAAGATGCACTCCCCTCTCTCTCGTTGCTAGTTACTCCATAGATTGATCTTGATGATGCGTAGAAAATTTTGACTTTCTGCTACGTTCCCCAATAGTGGTATCAGAGCCAGGGTTATTGCGTAGATTCTATGCACAAGTAGAACACAAGTAGTTGTGGGCGTTGGTTTGTTCAATTTGCTTACCATTACTAGTCCTATCTTGATTCGGCGGCATCATGGGATGAAGCGGCCCGGACCGACCTTACACGTACGTTTACGTGAGACAGGTTCCACCGACTGACATGCACTTGTTGCATAAAGGTGGCTAGCGGGTGCCAGTCTCTCCCACTTCAGTCAGATCGAATTCGATGAAAAGGGTCCTTATGAAGGATAAATAGCAATTGGCATATCACCGTTGTGGCTTTTGCGTAGGTAAGAAACGTTCTTGCTAGAATCCCATAGCAGCCACGTAAAACATGCAACAACAATTAGAGGACGTCTAACTTGTTTTTGCAGGGTATGCTATGTGATGTGATATGGCCAAAAGAATGTGGTGAATGATATATGTGATGTATGAGATTGATCATGTTCTTGTAATAGGAATCATGACTTGCATGTCGATGAGTATGACAACCGGCAGGAGCCATAGGAGTTGTCTTAATTTATTGTATGACCTGCATGTCAATGATAACGCCATGTAATTACTTTACTTTATTGCTAACCATTAGCCATAGTAGTAGAAGTAATAGTTGGCGAGACAACTTCATGGAGACACGATGATGGAGATAATGGTGTCATGCCGGTGACGATGATGATCATGAAGCCCCGAAGATGGAGATCAAAAGGAGCAAAATGATATTGGCCATATCATGTCACTATTCGATTGCACGTGATGTTTATCATGTTCATGCATCTTATTTTCTTAGAATGACGGTAGTAAATAAGATGATCCCTCATAATAATTTCAAGAAAGTGTTCCCCCTAACTGTGCACCGTTGCGAAAGTTCGTTGTTTCGAAGCACCACGTGATGATCGGGTGTGATAGATTCTAACGTTCACATACAACGGGTGTAAGCCAGATTTACGCACGCGAAACACTTAGGTTGACTTGACGAGCCTAGCATGTACAGACATGGCCTCGGAACACAAGAGACCGAAAGGTCGAACATGAGTCATATAGTGGATACGATCAACATGAAGATGTTCACCGATGATGACTAGTCCGTCTCACGTGATGATCGGACACAGCCTAGTTGACTCGGATCATGTATCACTTAGATGACTAGAGGGATGTCTATCTGAGTGGGAGTTCATAAGATGAACTTAATTATCCTGAACATAGTCAAAAGGTCTTTGCAAATTAGGTCATAACTTGCGCTTTAGTTCTACTATTTTAGATATGTTCCTAGAGAACATTTAGTTGAAAGTTGATAGTAGCAATTATGCGGACTAGGTCTGTAAACTGAGGATTTACCTCATTGCTGCACAGAAGGCTTATGTCCTTAATGCACCGCTCAGTGTGCTGTACCTCGAGCGTCGTCTGTGGATGTTACGAACATCTGACATACACATTTTGATGACTACATGATAGTTCAGTGCGTAATGTTAAACGGTTTAGAATTGAGGCACCGAAGACATTTTTGAAACGTCACAGAACATATGAGATGTTCCAAGAGCTGAAATTGGGATTTCAGGCTCGTGCCCACGTCAAGAGGTATGAGACCTCCGAAAATTTTCTTAACCTGCAAACTAAGGGAGAAAAGCTCAATCATTGAGCATGTGCTCAGATTTCTGAGTACTACAATCACTTGAATCGAGTGAGAGTTAATCTTCCAGATGAGATAGTGATGGTTCTCCATAGTCACTGCCACCAAGCTATTAGAGCTTCGTGATGAATTATAACATATCAGGGATAGACATGATGATCCTTGAGCAATTCGCGATGTTTGACGCCGCGAAAGTAGAAATCGAGTAGGAGCATCAATTGTTGATGGTTAGTAAACCACTAGTTTCAAGAAGGGCAAGGGCCAGAAGGCATACTTCATGAAACGACAAATCAGTTGCTGCTCTAGTGAAGAAACCCAAGGTTGAACCCAAAACCCGAGACTAAGTGCTTGTGTGATGAGGGGAACGGTCACTGAAGCAGAACTACCCTAGATACTTGGTAGATGAGAAGGCTGGCAAGGTCGACAAAAGTATATTGGATATACATTATATTAATGTGTACTTTACTAGTACTCCTAGTAGCACTAGAGTATTATATACCGGTTCAGTTGCTAGTGTTAGTAACTCGAAATAAAAAGCTACGGAATAAACGGAGACTAGCTAAAGGTGAGATGACGATGTGTGTTGGAAGTGTTTCCAACGTTGATGTGATCAAGCATCGCCTGCTCCCTCTACCATCGAGATTGGTGTTAAACCTAAATAATTGTTATTTGGTGTTTGCGTTGAGCATAGACATGATTGGACTATGTTTATCGCAATACGGTTATTCATTTAAAGAGAATAATGGTTACTCTGTTTATTTGAATAATACCTTCAACGGTCTTGCACCTAAAATGAATGGTTTATTGAATATCGATCGTAGTGATACACATGTTCATGCCAAAAGGCATAAGATAGTAATGATAGTACCACATACTTGTGGCACTGCCACTTGAGTCATATTGGTATAAAATGCATGAAGAAGCTCCATGTTGATGGATCTTTGGACTCACTCATTTTTGAAAAGATTGAGACATGCGAACCATGTCTATTGGTATATATGCATGAAGAAACTCCATGCAGATAGATCGTTTGGACTCACTTGATTTTGAATCACTTGAGACATGCAAATCAAACCACATGGGCAAGATGACTGAAAGGCCTCGTTTTCAGTGAGATGGAACAAAAGAGCAACTTGTTAGAAGTAATACATTTGATGTGTGCAATCCAATGAGTGCTGAGGCACGCAGTGAATATCGTTATACTCTTACTTCACAGATGATTTGAGTAGATTCTAAGTATATTTACTTGATGAAACACAAGTCTGAAATATTGAAAGGTTCAAGTAATATCAGAGTGAAGTTGAAGAATATCGTGACAAGAGGATAAAATGTCTATGATATGATCATAGAGAGAAATATCCGAGTTACGAGTTTGGTACACAATTAAGAAATTGTGAAAATTGTTTCACGATTAATACTGCCTGGAACACCATAGTGTGATGGTGTGTGCGAACAACATAGCTGCACCCTATTGGATATGGTGCATACCATGATGTCTCTTATCGAATTACCACTATCGTTTATGGGTTAGGCATTAAAGACAACCGCATTCACTTTAAATAGGGCACCACGTAATTCCGTTGAGATGACACCGTATGAACTATGGTTTAGAGAAACCTAAGCTGTCATTTCTTAAAAGTTTGGGGCTGTGACGCTTATGTAAAAAGTTTTGCCTGATAAGCTCGAATCCAAAGCGGATAAATGCATCTTCATAGGACACCCAAAAACAGTTGGGTATACCTCCTAATTCAGATCCAGAAGCAAAAGTGATTGTTTCCATAAACGGGTCCTTTCTCGAGGAAAAGTTTCTCTTGAAAGAATTGAGTGGGAGGATGGTGGAGAATTGATGAGGTTATTGAACCATCACTTCAACCAATCTGTAGCAGGGCACAAGAAGTTGCTCCTGTGGCGCCTACACCAGTTGAAGTGGAAGCTGATGATAGTGATCATGAAACTTCGGATCAAGTCACTACCAAACCTCGTAGGTCGACAAGGACACGTACTGCTTCGTAGTGGTACGGTAATCCTGTCTTAGATGTCATGTTGCTAGACAACAATGAACCTACGAGCTATGGAGAAGCGATGGTGGGCCCGGATTCTGACGAATGGCTCGAGGCCATAAAATCCAATAGAGGATCCATGTATGAAAAAAAAGTATAGACTTTGCAAGAACTACTTGATGGTCGTAAGGTTGTTGAGTACAGATGGATTTTAAAAGGAAGACGGACAATGATGGTAAGTGTCACCATTAAGAAAGCTCGACTTGTCGCTAAGATGTTTTCCGACAAGTTCAAGGAGTTGACTACGATGAGACTTTCTCACTCGTAGCGATGCTAAGAGTCTGTTGGAATTATATTAGCAGTTACTTCATTATTTATGAAATCTTGCAGATAGGATGTCAAAACATTCTTTCCTTGATGATTTTATTGAGGAAAGGTTGTATATGATTCAACCGGAAGGTTTTGTCAATCATATAAGATGCTAACAAGTATGCAAAGCTCCAGCAATCCTTCTAAGGACTGGAGTAAGCATCTCGGAGTTGTAATATACGCTTTGATGAGATGATCAAAGATTTTGGGTTTATACAAAGTTTATGAAAAACTTGTATTTCCAAAGAAGTGAGTGGGAGCACTATAGCATTTCTGATGAGTATATGTTGTTGACATATTGTTGATTTGAAATGATGTAGATATTCTGGAAAGCATATAGGGTTATTTGAAAAGTGTTTTTCAATGGAAAACCTGGATTAAGGTACTTGAACATTGAGCATCAAGATCTATAAGGATAGATCAAAATTGCTTGATAGTACTTTCAAATGAGTACGCACTGTGACACAATTTTGAAGGAGTTCAAAATAGATCGGCAAAGAAGGAGTTCTTGGTTGTGTTATAAGGTGTGAGTATTGAGTAAGACTCAAGACCTGACCACGGCAGAAGAGAGAGAAAGGACGAAGGTCGTCCCCTATGCTTTAGACGCACGCATGCTATGCTGTGTACCGCACCATGAGTCAGTCGAGGGGTACAAGTGTGATCCAGGAATGGATCACACGACAGCGGTCAAGGTTATCCTTAGTAACTAGTGGACTAAAGAATTTTCTCGATTATGGAGGTGGTAAAAGAGTTCGTCGTAAAGGGTTACGCCGATGCAAACTTTGACACTAATCTGGATGACTCTGAGTAGTAGACCGGATTCGTATAGTAGAGCCGTTATTTCGAATAGTTCCAAATAGCGTGTGGTAGCTGCATCTAGGAGATGACATAGAGATTTGTAAAGCACAACAGATCTGAAAGATTCAGACCCGTTGACTAATAACCTCTCTCACAAGTGAGATATGATCAAACCCAATGGGTGTTGGATTCATTACAATCACATAGTGATGTGAACTAGATTATTGACTCTACTGCAAGTGGGAGACTGTTGGAAATATGCCCTAGAGGCAATAATAAAATGGTTATTATTATATTTCCTTATTCATGATAAATGTCTATTGTTCATGCTATAATTGTATTAACTGGAAACCGTAATACATGTGTGAATACATAGACCACAACATGTCCCTAGTGAGCCTCTAGTTGACTAGCTCGTTGATCAATAGATGGTTATGGTTTCCTGACCATGGACATTGGATGTCATTGATAACGGGATCACATCATTAGGAGAATGATGTGATGGACAAGACCCAATCCTAAGCATAGCACAAGATCGTGTAGTTCGTTTGCTAAGAACTTTTCTAATGTCAAGTATCATTTCCTTAGACCATGAGATTGTGTAAATGCAGGATATCGTAGGAGTGCTTTGGGTGTACCAAACGTCACAACGTAACTGGGTGGCTATAAAGGTGCATTACAGGTATCTTCGAAAGTGTCTGTTGGGTTGGCACGAATCGAGACTGGGATTTGTCACTCCGTATGACGGAGAGGTATCTCTGGGCCCACTCGGTAATGCATCATCATAATGAGCTCAATGTGACTAAGTAGTTAGTCATGGGATCATGCATTACGGAACGAGTAAAGTGACTTGCCGATAACAAGATTGAACGAGGTATTGGGATACCGACGATCGAATCTTGGGCAAGTAATGTACCGATTGACAAAGGGAATTGTATACGGGATTGCTTGAATCCTTGACATCATGGTTCATCCGATGAGATCATCGTGGAACATGTGGGAGCCAACATGGGTATCCAGATCCCGCTGTTGGTTATTGGCCAGAGAGCTGTCTCGGTCATGTCTGCACGATTCCCGAACCCGTAGGGTCTACACACTTAAGGTTCGGTGACTCTAGAGTTGTTATGGGAATTAGTGTGCAGTTACCGAATGTTGTTCGGAGTCCCGGATGAGATCCCGGACATCACGAGGAGTTCCGGAATGGTCCGCGGGTAAAGATTTATATATGGGAAGTCCTATTTTGGCCACCAGAAAATGTTCAGGATTCTTCGGTATTGTACCGGGAAGGTTCTAGAAGGTTTCGGAGTGGGGCCCACCTGCACGGGGGGACCCACATGAACGTGGGTAGTAGGGGAAAGGCCCCACACCCCTGGTCAAGGCGCACCAAGATCCCCCCTTAGAAGGAATAAGATCATATCCCGAAGGGATAAGATCAAGATCCCTAAAAAAAGGGGGATAACAATCGGTGGGGAAGGAAATGATGGGATTTCTTTCCTCCCACCTATGCCAACGCCCAATGGACTTGGAGGGCTTCAAACCAGCCCCCTCCACCCCTATATATAGCGGGGAGGTGCATGGGAGCTTCACCCTTCCCCTAGCGCAGCCCTCTCCCTCCCCAACACCTCCGTAGTAGTAGTAGTGCTTGGCGAAGCTCTGCCGGAGAACTGCAAGCTCCACCACCACGCCGTCGTGCTGCCGGAGCTCTCCCTCAACTTCTCCTCTCCCCTTGCTGGATCAAGAAGGAGGAGACGTCCCCGGGCTGTACATGTGTTGAACGCGGAGGCACCGTTGTTCGGTGCTTAGATCGGATTCGACCGCGATCTGAATCGCTTAGTGAACGACTCCACCGACCGCGTTATTGCAACGCTTCCGCATCGTGATCTTCAAGGGTATGAAGATGCACTCTCCTCTCTCTCATTGCTAGTTACTCCATAGATTGATCTTGGTGATGCGTAGAAAATTTTGAATTTCTGCTACGTTCCCCAATACAACTTGCTTGTCATTCTACTTGAAGTTCCCTTTCTTTCCCTTTTCCCTTCTCTTGAAACTAGTGGTCTTGTCAATCATCAACACTTGATGCTCTTTCTTGATTTCTACCTTCGTCGATTTCAACATCACAAAGAGCTCGGGAATCGTTTTCCTCATCCATTGCATACTATATTTCATCTTGAAGTTCTAGTAACTTGGTTATGGTGACTAGTGAACTCTGTCAATCACTATCTTATCTGGAAGATTAACTCCCACTTGATTCAAGCGATTCTAGTACCCAGACAATCTGCGCACAAGCTCACTAGTTGAGCGATTCTCCTCCATCTTTTAGCTATAGAACTTGTTGGAGACTTCATATCTCTCAACTCGGGTATTTGCTTGAAATATTAATTTCAATTCCTGGAACATCTCATATGGTCCATGATGTTCAAAACGTCTTTGAAGTCCCGATTCTCACTACAAGAAATATGTCAACTAGTGACCTTCTGTCAGTGACCCTGGAAGAATTGGTCATAGATCTATGACCATTTGAGACCAATTGGTCAAAAACTGTTCGTGGGGCTCCAAACCCTAAACCATTGGGACCATTTTGGTCAGAAAGGTCGTAATTTCCTTACACGAAATGGTCATAAAGCAAACAGTGCTGGTCCGCTGCCTTATTTCTAGTTGTTAACGACCAATATAGATGGTCATAGCCTTGTAGATTGTGGTGGGTTGTGATGACTAGGCGCCATCTCATTTGTTTTGCCTATGTGTCATGTCCATATGTCAATTTTTGCCCTTGGTTGTGAAGCAACCTATATTTCTGTTATTCCAAAAATTCCTGAAAAATTCTCATAAATTGTTTGGATCATATCTTCATCAAATATGTCAAAAACCTTCCTTGCCTAGTTCAAAAATAACTCAACCTATATAAGTGTTATTTATATATTCTTAATTTCCCTAAAAATTTGTGAAGACATTCTTCTTAGTATATGATCATCTCAGCCAAAACTCACGCCCATTGGCCATGTGCATTTCCCGTACCGCTAATCAAACACTTGGCTGCTAATTCATGTTTGAGCATAGTTACCTCTCCTCATGAGAATCTTATGTTATAATTTTCTTCCTAGCACCTACCTGGGGAGTGCCCAACCCACTAGACATGCCTAGGCCACCCAGAACGCATGGCAACACCACGGTCACACGGTGACCACGCGGCGGGCATGCGAGCTTATGCGCTCTAGAGTTGGGGCCCTCGGCCACCGTCCAAACCTCGATGTCTCGCCATCAAACCATGTATTTCTGATTAAATAGATACTTATTTATCTAGAAATGATTTTTGGAAAAAATAAAGAGCAAACTATGAGGCACCTGCAGTTCAAATTTGACCCGCTTCCAACTGAATCGACGGGAATTTGTCTTTTTCACCAGAGGTGGATCAAAACTTTTGACACCCAACCATTTTGTCAATTGTGCATTAAATATGGCCTAGTATTTTATAAAATTGATTAGGTCCAGTTTTGCAACAAATATATGGTAGGTCCTTCACAAAAAAAACTCATTTCGGGTACTCGGAAAATGGAAAATGTATTTTCCATGAAAAGAAAATGAAAACTCCCTCAGGCAACATTGTTTGGAATTCCAAGATGCACCCTTGTGCACGATATGAGATCGTTTGAACAAACTATGCCATGAATGTGGCCATAAGATTGATTATTTGGCTTGAAAGCCATGAATCTTCACGCATGATAGCTCATTTCTGAGAACACTTTTTAAAAATAATTACCGTATTACAAGTTTATTATTATTCCTAGAAACTTGGTCACATATAATGACAAAATGCGAGGTTTTCCAATTTTTTGATATTTTTTGAATTTTTTATGCCCGTTTCAAAATGCGGTCAAAACGGCGGGCTTGACCGTTCCTAGCTAGTGGTTGAATCTTGGAATTTTTTTGGTGTTTCTCTGATTAAATAGATACTTATGTACCTAGAAATGATTTTTGCAAAAAATAAATAGCAAACTACGAGGTAGCTACAGTTCAAATTTGACCTGCTTCCAACTGAATCGGTGGAAATTTGTCTTTTTCACGAGAGGTGGATCAAAACTTTTTACACCCAACCATTTGGTCAACTGTGCATTAAATATGGCCTAATATTTTATAAAATTGATTAGGTCCAATTTTGCAAAAAATATATGGTAGGTCCTTCACAAAAAAACTCATTTCAGGCACTCGGAAAATGGAAAATGTATTTTCCGTGAAAATAAAATGTAAACTCCCTTAGGCAACATTGTTTGGAATTCCAGGATGCACCCTGGTGCACAATATGAGATCATTTGAACAAACTATGCCATGAATATGGCCATAAGATTGATCATTTGGCTTGAAAGCCATTAATCGTCACACATGATAGCTCGTTTCTGAGAACACTTTATTAAAATAATTGTTGTATTACAAGTTTATTATTTTTCCTGGTAACTTGGTCATATATAATGAAGCAATGCGAAGGTTTTCCAATTTTTTTGATTTTTTTTGAATTTTTTATGCCCGTTACAAAATGCGGTCAAAACGGCGGGCTTGACCGTTCGTAGCTAGTGGTTGAATCTTGGAATTTTTTGGTGTTTCTCTGATTAAATAGATACTTATGTACCTAGAAATGATTTTTGCAAAAAATAAAGAGCAAACTACAAGGTAGCTACAGTTCAAATTTGACCCGCTTCCAGCTGAATCGGTGGAAATTTGTCTTTTTCACGAGAAGTGGATCAAAACTTTTGACACCCAACCATTTTGTCAATTGTGCATTAAATATGTCCTAGTATTTTAGAAAATTGATTAGGTCCAATTTTGCAACAAATATATGGTAGGTCCTTCACAGAAAAAACTCATTTCGGGCACTCGGAAAATGGAAAATGTATTTTCCGTGAAAATAAAATGAAAACTCCCTTAGGCAATATTGTTTGGAATTCCAAGATGCACCCTTGTGCACAATATGAGATCATTTGAACAAACTATGCCATGAATGTGGCCATAAGATTGACCATTTGGCTTGAAAGCCATGAATCTTCACGCATGATAGCTCATTTCTGAGAACATTTTTTTAAATAATTGCAGTATTACAATTTTATTATTTTTCTTGGAAACTTGGCCACATATAATGACACAATGCAAAGGTTTTCCAATTTTTTGATTTTTTCGAATTTTTTATGCCCGTTTCAAAATGCGGTCAAAACGGCGGGCTTGACAGTTCCTAGCTAGTGGTTGAATCTTGAAAAACTTTTGGTGTTCCTTAGATTAAATAGATACTTTTGTACCTAGAAATGATTTTTGTAAAAAATAAAGAGCAAACTATAAGGCAGCTGCAGTTCAAATTTGACCCGCTTCCTACTGAATCGGCGAAAATTTGTCTTTTTCACGAGAGGTGGATCAAACCTTTTGACACCCAACCATTTTTGTCAATTGTGCATTATATACGGCCTAGTATTTTATAAAATTGATTTGGTCCAATTTTGCAACAAATATATGGTAGGTCATTCACAAAAAAACTCAATTTGGGCACTCTAAAAAATGGAAAATGATTTTTTCTTCCAAAGAAAATGTAAACTTCCTTAGGCAACATTGTTTGGAATTCCAAGATGCACCATTGTGCACGATATGAGGTCATCTGAACAAACTATGCCATGAATGTGGCTATAAGATTGATCATTTGGCTTGAAAGCCATTGATCTCCACGCAAGATAGCTCATTTCTGAGAACATTTTTTTAAAATAATTGCCGTATTGCAAGTTTATTATTTTTCCTGGAAACTTGGCCACATATAATGATACGATGTGAAGGTTTTCCAATTTTTTGATTTTTTTGAATTTTTCATGCCCGTTTCAAAATGCGGTCAAAACGGCAGGAATGACCTTTCCTAGCTAGTGGTTGAATCTTGGAATTTTTTTGGTGTTTCTCTTATTAAATAGATACTTATGTACCTAGAAATGATTTTTGAAAAAAAATAAAGAGCAAACCATGAGGCAGTTGCAGTTCAAATATGACCCGCTTCCTGCTGAATCGGCGAAAATTTGTCTTTTTCACGGGAGGTGGCTCAAAACTTTTGACACCAAACCATTTGGTCTATTGTGCATTAAATATGACTTAGTATTTAAAAAAATTGATGGAGTCCAATTTTGCAACAAATATTTGATAGGTCCTTCACAAAAAAACTCATTTTGGGTATTCCAAAAATTGAAATTAATTTTTTCGTCCAAAGAATATGAAAACTTTCTTAGGCAACAGTGTTTGCTATTCCAAGATGCACCCTTGTGCACAATATGTGACAATTTGAACAAATTTGACCCACTTCCAGCTGAATCGTCAAAATTTTGTCAATTTGACGAGAGGTGGATATACATTTGACGAGAGGTGGAGACACAAGCATTTGGTCAATTGTACCTAAAATATGATCTAATGTTATTGAAAAATAGAGTGGTGCCATTTTGCAACAAATATTGGTAGGTGCTTCAAAAAATATATACCATTTTCGACACTCCAAAGGTAGAAAATATTTTTTTTGCAAAAAAACTCATTTTTGAGATCAATTTTTAAAGATATTTGTATTATTCATGGTTTGTTATTTTTCTGAAAAACAAGTCTCACTTGTGACACAATACTATTGTTCTTATTTGTTTTCTAATTCTATGATGTTATAAAATAGCTGACATGATTTAGCATATTATTTAATCGATTACGACCAATTTAGATGGTTATAAAATCGTCAAAGTGCGTACTACATTGTGATTGGTGGAACCGTTTGTGGCACGGATCAATGAGATGGCAAACATCCTACCATCCATTGCTAGCAAAGTAGCAATAAAACGTCCATCCATCTGTCCATGCAAAGAAAAGGAAAAAAACCACCGCACCAAACCCTACCTCTCTCTCTCCCCTCTCCTCCCTTCCTTCCGCCCGCCGTCTCCCTCTCTTTGTACCCGATCCAGATCGGCCTCTCCCTAACCCGTCGCGTCGTGCCCTCCTTCCCTTGCGCTGTCACCGGCGGCGCCCTCCTTCCTTTCTGTAACCGGCGGCGCCCTCCTTCCCTCGCGCTGCACCCAAACCTCGCTCCCGCTCCCAGCTCTTCTTCCTCCTCCGCTGCAGCTAGGGTTTCATCTCCCCGATCCCCAATCCTCGTAGCTCGGATCCAGCAGCAGCAGCAGCGATGGCGGCCACGGGAGATCCTCTCCAAGGTCAAGCACGTCCAGGCCAAGCCTACTGGCCGCCCTCGCAGGTGACTGCCTCCGCGGTGACGACGACGGCCTCATCGTCCCCGGAGGCCGCGGTGCCCCTCAAGGCCGACCTCCGCCACATGAGTGATCCATCGATCTCGTCTCTCCAACAGTTCGGTTCTCGCCGCTTCGGTTCCTTCAATTCAACAAGATACTGTGTACCACTTCGATACGTGCGTGCGTGTGAGCTGACTCTTCTTCTGCGTGGTTCATAGGTGTTCTGGATGCATGCACGAGTTCGACCTGGACAAGCCGCCGGTGCTGCAGGAGGTGGCGGATTTCTTCAGTGGCCACAGAATCGAGGACTTCACCTTCAGCAGGGGCAGGCTGGTGAGTGCAGCTCCCAAGAATCTCTAGCTGGAAATGTGTGGGATGATGTGTCTATAGCTGGTGAGTGCAGATCTATCATTGCAAGCAAGAATAGCTCTAGTAGTTTCTTCATCCATAACATAACCCTCTGGAACAATAGGCAATTCATACTTAGGGGGAGAACCTTCATCATCACTATCTTCAATAATTTCATTCTCTCTAACCCTAGCAAGTTGTTCATCAAGAAATTCACCTAATGACAAAGTAGTATCAAGCATAGAAGTAGTTTCATCATAAGTATCATGCATAGCAGAAGTGGCATCATCAATAACATGCGACATATCAGAATTAATAGCAGAAGCAGGTTTAGGTGTCGCAAGCTTACTCATAACAGAAGGAGAACCTAGTGCAGAGCTAGATGGCAGTTCCTTACCTCCCCTCGTAGTTGAGGGATAAATCTTAGTTCTTTTCTCTTTCTAGTTCCTCATAGTAACCAGCAGATATAAATCCCAAGTGACTCAAAGAATAGAGCTATGCTCCCCGGCAACGGCGCCAGAAAATAGTCTTGATAACCCACAAGTATAGGGGATCGCAACAGTTTTCGAGGGTAGAGTATTCAACCCAAATTTATTGATTCAACACAAGGGGAGCCAAAGAATATTCTCAAGTATTAGCAGTTGAGTTGTCAATTCAACCACACCTAGATAACTTAGTATCTGCAGCGAAGTATTTAGTAGCAAAGTAGTATGGAAGTAACGGTAACAGTGGCAAAAGTAATGATAGCAGTTTTGTAGTAATTGTAACAGCAGCAACGGTAAAGTAAATAAGCAAAGCACAATATGTGAAAAGCTCGTAGGCATTGGATCAGAGACGGATAATTAGGTCGGATGCAATTTCTCATGTAATAGTTATAACATAGGGCGACACAGAACTAGCTCCAGTTCATCAATGTAATGTAGGCATGTATTCCGAATATAATCATACATGCTTATGGAAAAGAACTTGCATGACATCTTTTGTCCTACCCTCCCGTGGCAGCGGGGTCCTAGTGGAAACTAAGGGATATTAAGGCATCCTTTTAATAGAGAATCGTACCAAAGCATTAACACATAGTGAATACATGAACTCCTCAAATTACGGTCATCACCGAGAAGTATCCCGATTATTGTCACTTTGGGTTGTCGGATCATAACACATAATAGGTGATTATAGACTTGCAATATAGGATCAAGAACTCACATATATTCATGAAAACATAATAGGTTCATATCTGAAATCATGGCACTCGGGCCCTAGTGACAAGCATTAAGCATAGCAAAGTCATAGCAACATCAATCTCAGAACATAGTGGGTACTAGGGATCAAACCCTAACAAAACTAACTTGATTACATGGTAAATCTCATCCAACCCATCACCGTCCAGCAAGCCTACGATGGAATTACTCACGCACGACGGTGGCAACGAATCCCCCTCTCTGGAGCCCCGAACGGACTCTAGATCAGCCCTCCCGAAAGAGATTAGGGCTTGGCGGCGGCTCTGTATCATAAAACGCGATGAAACTTTCTCTCTAATTTTTTTCTCCGCGAAAGCAAATACATGGAGTTGGAGTTGAGGTCGGTGGACATCCAGGGGGCCCATGAGGCAGGGGGCGCGCCCCCACCCTCGTGGACAGGGTGTGGGCCCCCTAACGCTAATTCTTTCGCCAGTATTTTTTATTAATTCTGAAAAGTTGCTCCGTGGATTTTCAGGTCATTCCGGAAACTTTTATTTCTGCACAAAAATAATACCATGGCAATTCTGTTAAAAATAGCGTCAGTCCGGGTTAGTTACATTTAAATCATGCAAATTAGAGTCCAAAACAAGGGCAAAAGTGTTTGAAAAAGTAGATATGACAGACACGTATCAATGGGTTGAGCAGGTACACCGCGGTCTTGACCGCGTCGCCCCAGAACATGGCGGGCACGGCCATGCTCTTGAGCAGGCACCGCGCCATCTCCACCATGGTCTGGTTCCGCCTTTCGACCACGCCGTTTTGCTGGGGCGTGTATGGCGCGGTGGTGTAGTGCTTGATTCCTCCATCCTCGAAGTACAGGCGGAATTCGGTGGAGTTGAATTCGCTGCCCCAATTGGACCGGAACTCCATGAGCCGGCGTCCACACTCTACCTCCGCCAGGGCCTTGATCCTCTTGAAGCATTGAAAGGCCTCATCTTTGGACTTGATCACCTCCAGCCACATGTAACGTGTGTGATCATCAACGACCAGCAGGAAAAACCGATTACCTCCGGTTGTCGCCGGCTTGATCGGGCCACAGAGGTCCGTGTGGACGAGCTCGAGCGCGTGCTCCACGCGATACGCCGAGGCCTGCGGGAACGAGAGCAAGTGCTGCTTGCCCACTGTGCATCCGTCACAATACTGGTCGACGCAATCGACGAGTGGCACGCCGTTCGCCATCTCCAGGCGCGCGAGATCACGCAGCGCCCTGAAGTTCAGGTGGCCGTAGCGCGAGTGCCATAGCCACATCGTGTCATCGCCGCTCGCCAGCAGGCACACCGGCATGGTCAGTGCCAGTTGAAGAACGTAGCGGCGCCTCGCGTTGCGCGCCATGCGGGCGAGCAGCCGCCTGTCCAGATTTCGGAGGCGGAGGACCCCGTCGTGGATCACCATCTCGCAGCCGAGCTCGTCCATCTGACCGATGCTCAGGATGTTGCAGCACAAACGTGGTATGTAGTATACCTCAGAGAGCGTCAGGTGTTCGCCGTTGCGGCACTCGAAGAGGATTGTCCCTCTTCCCTTGATCTGCACACTCGACCTGTCTCCGAGCTTCACGGCCCGCCGCACTCCCACGTCGAGCTCGAAGAAGATCTCTCGGCGACCGAACATGTGGTTGCTCGCCCCGGTGTCCAGATACAAGGAGGTGTCGCAGTTGCCCCCGTCCAGGGAAGCGTGCGCCTGGGAGCGTTCTTCGTTGAGAAGAACACGCTCGACCGGGCACTCCGTGGTGACAGTGAGCGTGGTGACCGTGGCGAGCAGAAGTGCCGCCTCGTCGTCTTGATTGCCCGCCACCGCAAAATTTGCCTGATCCTTGCATTCACGGCACTGCACTCTGCAGTGCTTCGAAAAGTGCCCAGGTTTATTGCAATTATAGCACTTCACCTGAGACATGTCATGTTCCTCGTTCGGCGCGCCATCGCGGCAGCCGTTTCCGCCGCCGCCCTGGGCGCCTCCGCGACGTGGCTTCCCACGGCGACGATTCGAGCCGCCGCCTTGTCCGCCGGACCCGCCTGGTCCACCGGAGCCACCGTGACCACCGTTTTGGCCACCACCCTGGCCTTGAGCGCGCTGGTTCTTGCGCGCGTGCCACTGCGCATCCGTCATCAGCAGTTGTGCCCCGCCGCCTCCACCTTGATCTTTGGTGAGGTAGCGCTCCTCCGCGGAGCGCAGACGACCCACGAGCTCCTCAACGAAAAGTGTGTTGAGGTCGAGCATCGTCTCGATGGCGAGAGCGATCTGCATGTAGCGAGGCGGGACGACGCGCAGAAATTTCTGAACCACTCTCACCTCGTCCATGCTGTCACCGAGCGAGCACAGGTTATTGACGAGCTAGGTGATCCGCATGCCGAACGCGTCGAGCGTCTCGCCGCCGCGGAACGCGACTGCCTCGAACTCGTAGCGCATCCGTTGCGCCATGGCCTCGCGCACGCGCATGACTCCCATGCGCATAGTCTTGATCGTGTCCCACGCCTCCTTCGCGGTCTTCTTCACCACGATCGCACCCACCATCTCCGGCGGTATGGATCACACGATGGCCACCAGCGCCGCCTTGTCGTTGGGGACACTCGTCGGGTTTCCTTCCACCGTGTCCCACATAAAGTTGTCCTCCATATTGATCTGCATCAGCATGGACCACTCGAAGTAGTTCGTCAGCGTGAGCATCGGCCACACGGTGGTGCTACTCGGGACGAGGCGCTCCTGGATCGTGCGCTCGTGCATGACGATCTCCTTGCTGTGCATACAGGTGCGACTTCGACCACGGCTACGACCACGATCTGGGGTCGGCGAGCGTGCGCCGTCGTTGCCGCTGTTGCCAGCTGCTGCACGGGTCGCCGCCGCGGCGTCAGCAGTCACCGGAGTGCCTCCTGGAGAAGTCGAACCAGCCATGGTCGCCAGGAAAACGACGCGGCTCTGATGCCACTTGTTGGAACCAGGAGCACCAGAGAGCCCTAGCTCACGATCACACAGAGGAGGAGAGGTAGACGAAGACTCGAGGTTTTTGTGCTGCGCATAGTTCTGCAGCTTTTCTCATTGATCTTCAACTTATTTGTACATCAACTAAGGAAGCGAAAAACCCTCCACACCACCGAGCCTGCCGGACGTGCCATCCCACGTCGCCCATCGTGTGCGAGGTGAGCGCGTGCCGAGTCCAGCGCTGCATGTCATCCCATGAGCAAACTCCGGCCGCGCTAATCTAGCTAGCTACTAACCGAAACTTAGCTCGGTCTCTGCCAGTGGCGGAGCTTGACAAGAATGTATGGGGGGGCCAAAATTTTTTTACCCACTCCAATAAACTAGAACTCATAACCTTCAGACAAAATTATATTAATATTATCTATATTGGTTGCAAAGTACATACATACATACTTCAAAAATCAATCAAAACATACATCTTGTATACTTATACTGCTCAGCTTTCAAACCTCATAGAGACCACAGCATGGGGGTACTACAGATCAGCTTTTTGGTCTCTTTTTTAGTCCCAATTCAAGTAACTAGGTGCACAAATATGTGCTGCCAACGCCAAGACAATCCTTAATGAGACCAAGTCAATAAGAGTACTAATCAAACCCATATAGGAAACCAAAATAACTGAACAAGGAGTGGCCAACCGGCCGGCCGTTCATGCAGATTTGGGCAAGAACATCGGCGGCACCGGATTAGTGGCGAAGACACAGCTCGAGCCGTTCTTGTTACTTGCTGTTGCTAGCTGCACGCGCGGCCTAGAGGCGGAGCTCGTCAAGATTCAGCTTCGAGCTAGTGTGGCGTCAGTCCTGCTGGATGAGATGGAGCAGCCGAGCGTCCGAGTAGGAGCAGCAGAGCTGTGCATGCGTGAAGATGGGCGTATGCATGCAGGCAGACTACAGAAGCCACTAGTAGTGGGGGGGGGGGGGGCGGCACGGCCCCCTCAGGTACATAGCTCCGCCATTGGTCTCTGCGGGTACATGCACACGCGACAGAGCCGTTTATTTGCTAACTGAAAAACCAAAGCAAAGCTATCCTAGCGGGGAAAAGGATTACAAAGCTCAACAATTGCAACATACTCGGGTGGAAACTACAATCAAAAGGATAATGAGGATGGCACATCTTGACAAGACTACAATGCACTGCTTACCAACCCTTTCTGTATGGGAGGGGGGTTTTATAAGTCGAGTAGAGAAATATGGCGGGAACAGAAGGGGTGGCGGGAACATAAGGGTTGGCGGGAAAGACGATGGCGGGAACAGCAGGGTTTGCGGGAAAGGCAGGTTGGGCGAGAGAGAAGATGGCGGCAAAGGGTTCCCGGGAACACGGTTATGAAAAAGTCCAGACCAGGAACTAACCGTCTACATGGAGAACGACTGGAACTAATCATCTTCCTGGTGGACGACTGAAACTAATCATCTTCCTGGTGAACGACTGGAGATAATCATCTTCCTGGAGGACGACTAGAGAATAATCGTCCTCCAGAAAGACGATTAGGTCCAGTCGTCCTCCAGGAAGATGATGTTGTATTATTTGTCAAAAATATCAAAATGGTGTATTATTTCTAAAAATTAATAAAAATGTATTATTTAAAAATAATTAGCCATGTTATCACCATCGGCTGGCCATCGACGTACGTGACAGCTCCGCCCCTAACTAGCCGCGGACTCTGGCCGGTGGGCTCGGCGCGCATTCCGGCCGTGACCCAGCACGCCTCGGGCGTGACGGGGGCTGCTGGCTTGGTGACCTGCCGCTCTCTGTTTGCGCGTGCATGCATGCATGCATGCATTCGATGATCATGATATGTACTCCCTGGGTTCACAAATATAAGATGTTCTAACATTTTTGTTAGTCGGATGTATATATAAATATTTTAGTGTGTTTGTTCACTTATTTCAGTCCGTATGATATCCAAAACATCATATATCCATGAGGAGAGGGAGTATTAGCCAAGGTCCATGATGAACTTTAACTGCTTTGAAGTTAATAAGTTTGTATGTGGATAAGTTTTATTTTCTCAAGGAGAAGGAATATACTAGCAAGTATGTACGTAAATGAAGTAAGTTCTAGCAAGTATGTACGTAAATGAAGTAAGTTCTCCACAAAACTCGCAACAGATAAGGGATTGGGTACCAGCAAGGTGACAGTATGGACATTCATGCATGCCTAGCTCTAGTGTAACAGGTGTATATACTTCTGGAGAGCACGATCATCTCAGATACTCTTGTAGCCCTGTAGGCAATGCAAGATGAGACCAACTTCCAGTAGGCAGATCATATAGGGAACCTTTATATCTTATCACATTAATAAAAGAACAACATATTTTTTTTCTCGGAAAAAACATTGTAGTCAGCATCATCCTATTGGCCGGCCATCATCCGGCCGAACAGGTGTGTGATCCACTTTACCCAGACACGCCCTCTCATTTGAAACTGTGCCACCACGGGGAGATTGATTCATGTACGCCAATTGATTGGTTGCCACCCTCATCTATCCACATCGAATATCTGAAAGACAAGGTAGCTTCGATCCGTGCTCCTCCTAGACCCTAAGTGTTTTTGCCACGAGGCGCTCTCGTGGATCCGACCAGCCTCCAACCCGCGTTGTCGGGGATAACTCTGTGTATTGGTGATGGCAGAGCATTCACTCCAGACCCGCCTTCGCGCGAGAGGGCACCTCTTCGATGATCATGACCACGGCATGGTGGTCCTGGAAGCAGAGTACCGTGATTATCTTCAGCGGCAGATGACCCAAGACTTCTAGCCTTCTTCATACAATTAGGGTTGAGGCCTGACTGTGGGTGAGAGCGTGAGCTTTTGCCTCACGACAGTCTTCCGATGGCGCTTAGCACTTAGGGTCATAGTGTTGTATGGCATTGTAAATTCGAATGTGTCCCATTTTCGGGCTTGTACATATTTCTCCTTTTTCTACCGATGCATTGAGGTGTAAAGCTTATTGTGTCTTACACAAAAAAAAATATTTCTCTATGTCACGCATTAGACATGATCATACCCTGGGCCGGGATGAGTCTGGTTTTGGGTTGTGCCTGACAGCTTGTTCTGAAAATCCGAAGCCTGAGCCTGACTTGGCCCGAAACAAGTAAGCAATACAATTTTCTTTTCAATTAGTCATTTTGAACATAAATAAATTATCATACCTATTTTTCAGTAAATCGTTTGAAGCTCGCCCTCTTCAGGCTTTTTCTGGACTTTCCTGCGAAAAATTTGAGCAGGACAAATTGTAATACCTATTATACTATTTTTGGGCCCATGACACCAGGTTGGGTGCCCATGCTCAGGCATGGCTATGATAAATGGCTGCCAGGTAAAAAGCCTTTTCACCTTAACTTAATCTCCCACCCTATCCGCCCGTTGCTCCTACTGGTCATTTTTCACGTTGTAAAGAGTATGTGCTCCTAATAAGCTCTTCTCTCCGTTGACCCCCGTTTGTTGATTTTCTTCCCTTTCCTGTCCATTATAAATTTTGCTTGCCACTAAACAATGGAATGGCAAAAAATTCGGTGGACTAACGGTGCCCCAGTAGACCTTTACCAAAAAAAATGGTTGTCTGTGATGATTAGTGGTATTAACTTTTATTCCGTTTACGGGGTTTGCTTGAGAAAGGTCGGTGTTAGTTGAGACAAGTTGTAAGTCAAAGTTATATGTGATTACTATGCCGTAAATGGAAATGTGTTCCTTATACATAGCAGCACGAATGTATATGTGATTACTATGCACCATCGTAATCAATATCCACAGAAATAAACAGTGTAGGTCATTCTATGTTTTTTGTACAATTTACATGGGACTAGAAACCTAGAGCTATCGAAGGAGCTCCTTTGAATATGTCTTTTTAGTAAACTCACACGCTTTCCTAAACTTTGGAAGAACGCATTGTGAGAACAACTTTTCCACTTTACTAACTAACAATGGGAGTATTTTCTTGAGACATTTTGGTGTATTTTTGGCCATGAGACTTCACATACTTCTCCATTTGGCTTTAAATGTCAATGCAGAGGATTTTCTTGTGGCTTGTGAAGCATAGATGTTATGGCTTGATCAATCCCCACATAACAATAGATAATAGGGATTACGGACTATAATGTTAGTTAGATTATGTTTAGACAATGTATAATAACTTTGAATATCATGATCCATTGCAGATGACATGAAAATCATTCGCAGAGAGTGCTGATGAGCAGCATTGGCTCTTACTCCCTCCGTTCGGAATTACTTATCACAAAAATGAATGTATCTACAACTAAAATACATCTAGATACATTCATTTCTTGGACGAGTAATTCCGAACGGAGGGAGTACATATGTCTGGAAAGAAGCTTTCACCTCACTTTATAGATAAAGCAAACAGTAGTAGAAAAAGCCCCATTCGTACCGGTTCGTGACGGCCTTTAGTCCCGATTCTGGAACCGGGAATAAAGGGTCGTCACTAAAGGCACCCCCTTTAGTCCCGGTTCTTATACGAATCGGGACTAAAGCCCCTCCACGTGGCCGTTGTCTGGAGCTCCACCTTTAGTCCCGGTTGGTAACACCAACGGGTACCAAAGGTATTTTTACAATTTTTTTAAAAAAAATAATTTTTTTTTCAGGATTTTCAAATTTTTGAATTATTTTACAATTTAATCTCTAATCACCCCTCACCCCCCTCATCACTGCTCAATTTAACCTCTAATCTCTAATCACCGCTCATCATTTCAAATCATCTAACTTCCCGGCCGGTCACCCATCCTCTCACTACTCCAGCCTGAGCACGCTTGACCTCCGGGTTTTATTCCCCCTCGTTTTCAAGTCTTCACCTGTTGTTTTCCTAACAATAGTAAGATGTCAATCCTATTAACCCTCAGGAGTTTAGCTTGAGCATGAAGTCACACGTTTCACTGTTATTCTAAAAAACAATAATTATTTAGTAACACTAATATTTCTTGAATAAGTTTGACCATAGTTTGACTATAGTCTGACCACAGTTTGACCAGATTTTACCAAAATTCAAAAAAAAACTGGAATAATTATTTTGTAACACTAATATTCTTGAATAATTATGTAGTAACACTAATACTTCTTGAATAAGTTGTTTGACCATAGTTTGACTAGATTTAACAAAAATTCAAAAAAAATGAAATTTGGGCATAACTTTTTTTCCTTTTAGAATTTGAGGATTCTAAAAAATTGCAAACCGGCCGTAGGCCGTCAAAATCGGGTGCAGATTTTCGTGCTGATTTTTTTGATAAATTATGCGGGTTTTTTTCGACATCGTATGCAAAAGATATGGCCGTTTTACATTTTCATAACACTTTTTTGCAAAACATGTCCAAATTTTAGTTTTAAAATTTTCCTAACTAGTAGATGTAGTAACATAAGTACATCTTGAAGGACTTTAATTTTTGAAGATTTTATCATTTTCTTTTGCTTTTTACAAAACTGAAAAGGCGGTCCGGGGGGTAGGGGGTAGAGTTTGAAAAGGGGGCCTTTAGTCCCGGTTTGAGACACGAACCGGGACTAAAGGGCATCGCACCCTTTAGTCCCGGTTTGTGTCTCAAACCGAGACTAATGGGCTAACCTTTAGTGCCGGTTTGAGACACAAACCGGGACTAAAGGGCGCACCACCCTTTAGTCCCGGTTCGTGTCTCAAACCGGGACTAAAGGGCTCATTTGAACCGAGACTAATGCCTTTAGTCCCGGTTTGAGACACGAACCGGGACTAATGCCCCCAGTTGTGACGGTTCGTGACTGAACCGAGGCTAATGGGCTTATCTAGCCCGAACGTATACCCTGTTTTCTACTAGTGAAACTTAAAATCCATACAACCTGAGATCCAAGTGTGAGATAAAGAAGTAATAGGTCTGTTGGGGCAACAACACAAGACATTCAACAAGTTGGCAACCGACCACCCAAAGACCATCCAACATGCCTCCTAGTTGGTCCCTGTCCAGCCGCCTACATAGCGAGTGCGATTGCTAGACAAAATGCCAAGAATTTAAACATAAAAGCAGAAGCACACAGCAAGAAGACCCTCTTGATAACCATCTTATCACGCGTGGTCCATAGACCATGCGATCGCCGCAAATACCAACCAGAAGAGGCGCCTCCACCTACCAGTACAGTGAGCCTGGGCATTTAGAAAATCACCAGGTTCGATACCTTTGACTCAGGCCCCAAAGCCTCACGGACAGAACACCACAAGACCTGGGCGGCAACATATCTAAGCCAAGGAGCTTCGAAAGAAATGAGTATTTGTGACATTTTTTGTTGTCTCATTAAGTAACCAATTACTATAAGGTATGGAGGTAACTTTTATCCTAAGAAAGTTTTCTTTCAAATCATATCAGTGTTTTCATGTAAATGTTACTCATTTGACGCATCAGAAAATGCAATAGATATAGTCTGTCCTATCTTCGTAACCACTTACCTTACAATTGGGCGACAGAAAGAGAGCTCTTCTTTACAGAGCAGGGCCCACCTAGCCCCATCAGTAAGGTCACATAGTTTACTCAAAGTTTAGAGTCCTCATTAATTGTATGAGAGATGAACTTATATTGTGCCGCTCATGTATATATAATTCTAGTGGAGGTTCTTATACTTCAACAGCACTAACCGTCTAATACTGCTAGTAGCATAGGTTTTGTGATGATGTGAGTGGAATGCTTCTTCTTATCTTGGTGAAAATAATCAAAGCACTTGCACAAACCGTTGTATGTTTGCAATGCCCTCTTTATTATCTTATTAAGTGAATGCTACGGATAACGGCCATGGCCTTTTATGCAATGACTTTGTTTTCGTTGATATAATTATAGTATGTTAAGTTCTTATTCTGGAGATTGTGTCACCACATTCTTTGGATCATGCTATATATATTCGAAGATTTCATACAGGTTGACATCTAGTCACGGACTCACGGGCCCAACTTCAAAAACAAGAATTTGGTAACAATAATCGCAACATCTTTAGAGATTAATCACTAAGAGGAAACATCGGAGATTCCTGTATATCTTGTTTCCACAGTAAATTCTAAGTTGGAGCATTGATAAAGCAATTTTGAAGTATTTGGTAAAGATCTTCCCCCACAAGGATAAGAAACGCCAAATGATCTTTTCCAAGATAATTATGTTGGATTAAAGCTGCAATCACCTAACATAATGCTTTGCTTTCCTGATGGGGACCTGCACTAAGCCCAGTGTCACTTATTCCCCTTCAAGTTGGTGACAAGAGATTTGCATCAAATCTTGTTCTACTACTCCTTTTACATGCTCCTGCTGCATGAAGCATCATCTGGTAGTTAATCTAATTACATCATCAATTTTCTCTATGGCAGATGATCCTAGAGCTGCTGCATAAAGATTTGGTCTCACTTTTTGGCGTCGTTTATTCCTGTTCCCTGCAAGTGCTGGTGTCACTAGTAGCAGTGAAAGGGGTGCGCTGAAGGGGACATGACAAATGCCATGGATAATGCTCCTCTCCTTTCTTCAGGTTAGGGGAAAGGGTTTTCTACAGAATAGCAGTTGAGCACAAGGACTGCATGATCTACCGTTGACGTTTCGTATGTGGTACACTGAACGGAGTATCAATCGTTTTTCAAGGCGGTAAGTATGCGGTTGGAGCGGGTGGTATCTTGTTCTTTTATATACTCTGTTCAGTGTGTCGGGAGGGGAATTCTCACATGGCTTTACTGTTGCTAGTATATCGTTTCTTATATACTTTGTGGGACGGTTCTTTTCTGACTCCGTGCATCTTACCAATATTGGTTGGGTGTCGCTCATCATGCTTTGTAGACAAGTTTGTGGTTGACGGCGTGGTCGCCGTCACACATTGTGCTCGCGGCCTCGGTTCGTCATCTCGATAGCGACCCGTCATGGGAAAGGGCTACAGGCCAGCAGCCATTCCTACCGGCCGGCGATGGCAAGGTTCAGTTGCATTATGGCGCCACCATCTGCAGGTACCAGAAAAGGGGCACAAGTTGATGATGATGATGATGGCATAATGTGCCAATGGTACTGAATGGATCTGGCCCTCTTGTGATGAGCAAAGCAGCCCTTCTGCAACATGTGCAACCGCCACCCTATTCTGGATAAATGTTTGTTTGACCCCGAAACAAGAAGCTGAAACATGAACGGATATTTCTTCAGGGTGCTGGCTGGGTGGTATCCTCTGAGGCATCAGATCCTTGCTCACTCATTCATCATGATCAGCGAGAACTCTCCAGGAAGTCACCGGAACAGCAATCCCCGCCACCTTTCGCTTTGCATATGCTACAGTCTCGGGACACCTGAGCACTACTACCATGGGGAGGTTCTCATTCCTGGTTCCTGCAGCCCATAGAGTGGTACAGCTCAGCCGCCGGCCGGGACACAACTGGCGTCGGCCGCCGTGGATTGTTTTGGCCAGTCGATTCTCCACACCACTGACTGCTCCACGCCATCCAAGTCGACGCCGACACGTCGCCGTCGCGGCAGATTAGTGGCCGTGTGTGCTCAAGATGTTGTCATCCAGGATGACTGTGGATCAACCCAAGACAGTGCAGTGCGGCGAGTTGCACTCGCTGGGTATTATTCTGGAGACAAGCTAGGAAAATGACGGGACGCGATTCAGTACATACGCTGATGTAGAATGGTGTTCGATGGGGCTCTCGCGTTCATGTAGTAGGATTCTTGGCCACAAATGGGAGACATGTTGGGTTTACTGCTGCACCACCACGACCTGGAGCTGCATTGCCACTGGTGCCTTTAGAGCATTTACAGCCACATATGACAAATATGGCCGCTCAAACGCCCGCGGACACGCCGGCACTGACCGGGCACGCCTCAAATTTCACTGCTTGCATCCGGACATCTCATATTAGATTCTTATATCCATACAAAGACATGTAAAAGAAGTAGAGCCTCCCTACTGCGTCGATCCTAGCTACTCCTCGTCGGAGATCACGACGATCTCCGTGCCCGGCTCCGGCAGCATGGGCGGTAGCTGCAGCTCTGACTCCTCCAGCTGCTCCGCTCCGGCCTCCTTCGTGTCGAGTTCAGCGAAGAGTGCGCCCAACTCCGCCTCCTTCCGCCGGAGGAACAACCAGTTGGCCTTCACATAGGCCTCATCCTGGACGGGCTCCAGGATGGCCTGCTGCTCTGCCATCTCGTCGGACTGGGCGACGACGAACTCCGCCTCCGCCTGCTCCAAGTTGAAGGCTGGCACCTGCTGGTCCGGCTCCTCCACCTCCACCGGAGCCATCTCCTCATCCTCCGCTTCCCCTGGCGAGTCCGGAGGCAGCCCGACAGCGATGCGGGCGGCGTGCGCGGCTTGCCTCGCCCGGATCTCCTGCTGGATCTCGTAGTGGCGCTCCGGCATCAGCATGGCGTAGTAGGTGATCTTGCTCCAGACCATGGCGGAGTGTTGGAGCGTGGGCGAAGCATCTGACCGTGGGCAGAGCGCCGGAGCGGGAGAGGGAGCAGGTGGATGGTCTCGGACTGGAGGCGGAGATGGGGGAGGGTTGCGGGATGCCGGCCGGCTTAAATAGACGGATTTGGTCTTGGGCGGCGAGTCGGATCGGCGCCACGCGGCGTTCACACCGCGGCGACGGACGCGGCGTCCGTCGGACCGCCGAGTTTCCGGGCGTTTCCGCGTGGGACCCCACGTCAGACCGACGCGGCGGGCGTGCACGGACGCGCCCGGGTGCCCCCATATCCGTCCCATATTTGGGCTGGATATGGAGGGTGCCAGTCAGCCCGAACATTTAAGGGCCGTTTGAGTGGTTTGCCTGGGTTAAAAACTCGTGACCGGGCAGTGACCGGGCTGCCCGCCCGAGCATATGAGGCGGATTTCAGAGGTACGGCTGTAGATGCTCTTATCTAATTTTCTTCTTCACTTTTCTTTCCTTTCTGCATGGTGGAATTTGTGGGCATAGTGCACCACAGGATATGCTAGTGAATTACCTTCATGTAAAAAGTTTGTCGTTTTGGATAAGGACAGGTAACAGAAGGAATTGGTCTCCTAGTGACTTCTCCGACCAGCAAGTAAAGCATGCACTAATCACCATCACAAAATAACACTGCCTCGGCTCCTCTCGCGTCGACTGATTTCAGTCCGGACGAAGCGGTGGAAGGAAGCGACCTCTCCGTATAAGCTGCACAGTCGGCGTTCAAATTGTAGTAGTAGTGCGCGCTAATCCTGCAGTGCTGCTTTAGCCTTGGCTCAGACGCTGCTGCCGCTGCCATGGTTGCACAGGCCAACAATGTTCCGAAACAGTTGTTATTCCAGGAAACAGCAACGCCGTGCCGCCATGCAAAACGACGGCTTCTCAAGTTACTTCAACTAATGGACCAGAAAAGCTTCTCTAGCCAGCCAATTCATGTACGTATGATGATTCCATGTTTTGTAAGACTTCTTTTTAGCCGGACCGTAAGAATTTCTCCCCCAGAGTGCGCTCTTTTAAATTATTTACATGCCTATGGAGTATGGAAAAGGCTACAAGCTTGAGATATTTTGTCTTTCATACCAGCGAGATATTTGCTAGCCAGGATAGACTGGACGTCGGACGGGACGGAGGTCAGCGGTGCAGCACACACACAGAGCAGAGCGAGAGGTGGCCGGCCAGGCCGTCGAATCCACCTCACGTCGGTCACGTCTTGCACAAATATATTCGGCTCATCATGCAGCGTGCGCCAGGATTAATCGGAGAGACAAACTATCCAAGGGAAGGGTGGACAGGCTAGTGGATGGTGCGTGTGATCTCACCCACCGTTGTTCCGTTGAGGTTGAGGCTGAGGTGGCCGCCAGCTGCTACGTGACGGCACCGTACCCGACTACCCGTCTCAGGCCGCTTCGCCCACCTAACTAACGGCTTCCCGTCTTCTTCTTTTCGTTAACGGCCTGATACTTGGTGAGCGCCGCCATGTTATCATCACCGGCTGGCCGTCAACGTACGTGACAGCTCCGTCCCTAACTAGCCGGTCACCCAGCACGGTGGGCTCGGCGCGCATTCCGGCCGTCACCCAGCACGCCTGCGACGTGACGGGGGCAGCTGGCTTGGCTTGGTGACCTGCTTCTCGCTGTTTGCGCGTGCATGCGTGCACTCCATAATTACGATATGTATACTCCGCCGGTTCACAAGTAAGATGTTTTAACATTTTTAATTTTTTTGAGAGAATTTTAACATTTTTATTGACGAGATGTATACATACACGTTTTAGCGTGTTTGTTCATTTATTTCAGTTTGTATGTAGTTCGTATTTAAACATCCAAAACATCTTATATTTATGAAGAAACGGAGTATTAGCCAAGCTCAATGATGAACTGTAACTGCTTTGAAGTTAATAAGTTTGTATATATTTGTATGGATAAGTTTTATTTTCCCAGGGAGAAGGAATATGGTACTGTGTGTACGTAAATGAAGAAAGGTTCCAAAAAACTGGCAACAGATAAGGATTGGGGACTAGCAATGTAACAGTATGGACATGCATATGCATGCCTAGCTCTAGTGTAACAGGTGTATATACTTCTGGAGAGCTCGATCATCTCAGATGTCTACTCTTGTTCTTCTAGCCTTGTAGGCAATCCAAGATGAGACCAACTTCCAGTAGGCAACTCATGATTGGGACCTTTATATCTTATCACATTAATAAAAGACCAACATATTCTTTTCTCGGAAAATAATGTTTTGTTGGCAGCCTCATCCTATTGGCCGGCCATCATCCGGCCGGACATGTGTATGATCGACTTTACCCAGACACACCCTCTCATTTGAAATTGTGCCACCCCGGGGAGATTTATGCATGTACGCCTATTGATTGGTTGCTGCCCTCATCCATCCACATCGAATATCTCTGAAAGACAAGGTATCTTCGATCCGCGTTCTTCCTAGGCCCTAAGTGTTTTTTTGCCACGATGTGTTCTCGTGGATCCGACCAGCCATCCAACCCCTGTTGTTGGGGATGACTCCGTGTATTGGTGTTGGCGGGGCATCCACCCCGCATCCGCCTTCGCGAGAGAGGGCACCTCTTCGGTGATCATGATCACGGCATGGTGGTTCTGGAAGCAAAGTACCACGACTATCTTCGTCGGCGTATAACCCAAGATTGCTAGCATTGTTCATACGATTAGGGTTGAGGCCCGATTGTGGGTGAGAACGTGAGCATTGGCCCCATGACACTCTCTCGATGGTGCTTGGCACTTAGGGGCATAGTGTTGTATGGCGTTGTAAATTCGGGTGTGTCCCATTTTCAGGCTTGTACATATTTCTCTTTTTTCTACCGATGCATCAAGGCGTAAAGCTTATTGCGTCTTACAAAAATTTATTTCTCTATGACAATGATTAGACCTGATCATACCCTAGGTCAAGATGAGCTTGTTTTTGGACTAGGCTTGACAGCTCGTTCTGAAAATCCAAAGCATGAGCCTGACTTGCCTCCTTTTTTAACATAAATAAGTTATTATACCTGTTTTCTAATAAAACTTTTGAAGTTCATCCTCTTCAGGCTTCTTTCGGACTTTGCTCGAAAAATTTGAGCATGATAAGTTATTATACATATTATACTATATATGTACCCATGGCACCAGGTTAGGATGCCCATGATCAGGCATGGCTAGGATAAATGGCTGCTAGGTAAAAACCTTTGCCACCTCAATGTAATCTCCGCTCTGCCCGCCCCTTGCTCCTGTCGGTCGTTCTTCACGTTAAAGAGTATGTGCTCCTAAGTGCTTCTCTCCGTCGACCCCCATGTGTCGATCTTCTTCCATTTCCCGTCCTTTTATATGTTGCTTACCGCTAAGCAATGGAATGAAAATAATAATCCGGTGGACTAACGCCCTGGTAGACTTATCCAAAATAAATAGTTGCCGGCGACAATTAGTGTTATTAACTTCTATTCTTTTTACGGGGTTCACACAGATCGGTGTTAATTGAGACCGGGCGTAAGTCAAACTTATGATTGAATACTACTTGTAGTGTGGTTGAAGTATATTTGTATTTATCTACCCAGCTGTTTCTAAATTTCTGAGAATTTAAAGCATGGATTTCTATCGTTGCCAGTTGATGTCGAGTTCTCATCATGAAATAATACCAAATATAGCCTTTTGTTGATGGACCAAGCAATGGCGGCCTATGCCCTAGACTTCCTTCCCTATGACATTTGAGGCTCGACTACGCTTGAAAATGCTCCGCGAGGCGAAAACCGCCTTAAAATCAGCCAAGAAAAAAAATAACGGTCTTAAAGTTCTGTTTTTCTTTCTTTTACGGATCAACACTTGAATTCAGCTTTGGGCTCTTGCAAAGTGTCAATACGGAACGTGACCGGCGGCGAAGTTAATTCACAGCCAGCCCAATATGAACTTGACCTTTGCCGGATGGATGGAAACTCTCTGATGGAGCTCACGTGTCAAGGTCAAGTTGATGTTTCTGCGCGGGAAAGTCAAGGCCGGCAATGATCTCAACGCCAACCGGAACCGAGAGCGACACCTACGGTGCCCAGCCACCCAATCAGCGCCCGTAACATGTGATCGAGTGAGCCCAGCATGCATGCGCACACAAAACCCATCTCGTGAGCTCCTTCCTTCCTTCCACCACTTGAACTCTTGAGCCGAGACAAAACCCATCGATCGATGGTTAAGCTAAAGCAGATTTAACCAGTTCTGCGTACGTACGTAGTATGTACCAATTGGACCCCGCGAGAGTGGAGGAAAAACGGGGTGGCATCCATCGATCGATCATGGAGACATGCACCATGGCAAAGTAACTAAAGGGAGATGCCACACTTGAAAGAATGGATTGAGGTGCCGTGGACGCATTGGTGGAGCCTAGTTAAATAATCATGGGTACTCCATTAGGGATATATACTTGCCGTTTTGGCTACGTACGCGACGTACTAATGGCGCGAGATATTAATTAAGTAGCTAAGTAGTTGGTGCTCAGAGTAGGCCATCACTCACTCATATGCAATATTAGTCGTCGCTAGGTGGTCTACCGATCTAAATGTAATTTTTATTATTTTTTATGTTCGTTGTACTGTCATGATTAAAGATCAATAGATCGAAAGTTTTCCCGCAATAAAAAGGAACCCCCAGTGCAAAAATATGATGCCCTCGGGTACGTTGGATCCCGATTGAAAGCATGGCAATTAGTCGCTGCAACATGACAGTTTCTTGACAAATTTTTACATTACATGACAATATTTATTTTAGAACATGGCAAATCCTATACAACAGCATGGCAATTTATTTGTTTTTTACCGTTTCCCATAATAATTAATAGGTGCACTCTTTTTGTAGTAGTCTCTTCTTTCTTACTTTTCGGCTGTGTAGTTCGTTCTTTGTGTTGTATTTTGTTGTATTTGCGTCTTGGAGGTTTTGCTCCAATAAATATGATGTGTATTTTGATGTGCTCGAGAAAAGAAAAATAGGCCCATGAATAGAACTGCTGTGCATGTGACAAATTTTGGTCTGATCTTTGTACGACACCTAACAAGATCCATCCATCACGTTTTTAGTTTAAGCTAGATGATCTGATGACACATCATACAAACATCGGATTCAAATTCATCGTGCATGTAGTATTACCGATCATTGCTATGACTTGAACCCTGGACTACGAAACCGACCATATTAAACATTTGACTTTCCAAAAACCATTTAGTCCGAACCCTATTCTAGTACTGGGTGTGGTTTCACATTTCACGCCTTTTCAAAGAATGTGAATATTTCATGGAATGCGACCGATTAGAGCACCAAATATATCTATATTTTTTGTGGAGATGAATAGGGATTTTCATTCTCGCATTGATGAGAAATTTCACCTTTTTCCTCCACATCTTAAATTTTCAGTTCAAATGTGACCAAAATATTTCAAACCTTATGCCTTCAAAATGGCTTCAAATAATACCTGAACATTTCCTAGAATACGCTGGTAGGTAGTTCGATCTATTAGGATGTTCCTAATTTTTCACGTGAAATTTGCATTTCAACTTTACCAGAAATGTGTGAAAACATTCAAATCCCACAGATATCTAGGGAAAATGTTTTTTTTTCATAAGACATTAGAGTAATTAGTTTGATTTATGATAGAACTCTCACACTTATGTCATCATAGTAAAAGAAATTTCTTTCAAGTAGTTATCCAAGAATTATATTAATTTTGTGACATATAATCTGCAAACTATGAGACTACTAGCTAATTCATAGCCAAACTCGATTGCCGTTTGACAATTCTAATAGGCCTTCTATATTTAGATAAAGGTTTACTAATTTTCTCTAGGTGGTTAGCTCACATCATGTCATGCATTGACTGTGCGCTGCAAATGATACACAAACCATACATCACGACGATAAGTGGGATCACCATCGATATTAATTGCTAGTCCACACTTATCCTTGCTTCTAGCACCAAATATGTACACACTAGGGCAGACACGAACCTACGTGTGCGGCTGCAGCGGGAGCCGTTCTGGAAGAGCTCACTGCGCACAAGACATCATAATGTTGAGTTGGCATCCATACAAAAGACATGCATCCCTATTCAGCTAACCCCAAACGCATGCGGTGTGTGACCCATGTTGTTTTGTCCTGGAACAGCCACCATGGCACGCTAGCGAACGTACATTTGGGTTCCTGTGTGCACACTCGAGACATATTGCACCTCTTTTCTCCCGCGCAATCATGCACGCTGCACAAAATACTGACTTATTAGCCCGGGACCATCATTCTTTTGGCGTGGATAAGCTCACACCAAGGTACGTAGAGCAACAGAACAATTTTTGTAGAACTTTCTATGAGCGTTCATATATATATCTTGTTTCCATTAGGCACCTTTCTGGTTAGTTGATGCACTATGTGTATTAAGGTCACATACTTTATGAGAGATGGATACTCCCTACCAAAAAGTTGGTTATGAGGGAATATGTTTTGGTTAAAAAGCAAAGCTTAAAGGAGCACGACACTAACAAGTAGAGTAACTGATGTAGTTTCCTTGGATATAGTCTATGGAGTAGTACCCTTCTATTGGCCACGCATCGGGCCCTCCGGCCACTCACAATCTGTCACGCCAAGCTTAGCTCTAGGCTAACTAAAGCTTGCAGACGTAATCCGCATTCATTTGGTGCTGGTAAAGGTCCACTAAGCGATGGATTTAGCTAGCTAACTGGATGCTGAAGGATAAGGACGCGGCATGTTAATTAGGTGTAGTAATTAACAACTTGTGCCACATGTTGATTTCAGCTAAACTTTGCGCCCATGCTCTTCACATATAAATCCACCTACCTTGATCTGATTGTTGCGTGCAATATTTTTTTTACCGTTTCAAAAGTTGAAAGGAAGATCCTACGAATGTGCTGGTACAAATTCATATGCGTTTGGCAATGAGGCTATCAATTGTAAAACTCTAGCTATTTAGCCTAGCTAGAAATATTCGGCAATGATTTTGGCTAATAGGATAGTACTAATATTACCATCAACACCGGGACACATCCAGATGCTCCCCTTTATTGCTACTAACATATATCTGACTTTACATTAATTTACTCCAAAGAAAGAAGGACGATGCTTACGTCCGGCCTAAACCATACCATTAACTTCCTTCTTGTTTCTGGTTTGGATTCTCCTTATAATAAGTGCACAAAGCAATAATTCTTGTAGAGTCCTAGATGATCTCTCCCTCCCGTGTATCCGCGTCTATCGGTATCACACAATCAATTAGTTTTCTTAACCCTTCTAACAAGCTTACTAAGAATACAGTAGCACCGTGATTAAGGAATATTCTCAAGAGTTGTCTCAAATACTAATTCTAATGACCTCCCCTCCAAGAAAAAAAGACACAAGGCCAAACTATTTACTAATTAAGGAAATGTGCACTAGATAATAAAGAAGGTTTCACCTAAACTTGTGTTATTACATGGAATTTATTTACTGACACGTTGTGTAGAATCAAGGCAAAACTATTCACAACCCCACACCATAGGACGCTTCTACAGTTCTAATTAATGTAGTTGTAGTGACTAGTGCATGAATGATTGGTCCGCCGGACGTTCTATCTTGCCTAGTTACTTGATCCCTACGTAATATACCTTGTAATTTAATTATCATATATGCTAATTCCCGGCTATCAAAACTTCTACAAATCTTAGTCAGCTAAAAACATCACTTATACCAAAATTGGATTATTGAAAGTGCACAACTAGAGGAAAATTTACGTGATTTATGTGGAAGCGATATTAGGATAGCAATAGCCAGATGTTGATCCGAATGTGAACTAGCCTGTCAAATTTAGGTAACTAATAAATAGACGACTTCACCAATTAATGGATGGTTGTCAAATGTGAACTAGCCTGTCATCGCCATATGACATTGACCTGGATCCTTCGAAACCGTTTTGTTTATTTTAGAACTATGATCTTTTGCTCTAAAACAAAATCGTTTCACCGTATCTGTGAAAAACTTCTGTATTAATACAAAAGAATATTTGAATTTTTTATTACTTATATTTTATGATCAAGCAATATAACTCCTTATTGATTTCTTCGCACCAACTAGTTAACACAAAAACCTTAGCCCAATGGTAAAATGGGAAACACACAATCATCGCTAATCTCTTCTGTTTTTCTAACTTATTATAATGTCTTCTATTTTTGCTTATACATATTTTATTTGCTGTAAAAATTGCAGTGGAGATTTTTCCCGCGGTTTCGCTTCAAAAGGGGGTGGTGTCTAGAAACAGAGTGCACACTTCAAGCAGAAAATGTCTCATTGGTCTTATGATATTCCTTGGCATCACAAATAGACAATCCTCCTATGTTTTGCAAGAATATTTCTCCCCGGCCTCCTCTCCTATAAATACATCCCATTTCCCTCTCACCCTTCCGCACCAGACACCACCCTTGAAACAACAAGAATCACACGGAGAAAAACAGAGAGAGCAGAGCAGCAAGAAGCACCCTGCAGCTCCTCTGCTACGCCGTGAAAGTGAAACACCAACGCAACCATGAGGCCCGGAGCCGAGTTCTTCGCCGTGAGCCACAGCGCGGGGGCGCCGATGGTGGCGCCGGCGCACGGGCTGATCAACGGGACGGTGGCGCCACACTCGCCGTGGCAGTCGCCCGTGCCATACCTCTTCGGCGGGCTCGCGGCGATGTTGGGGCTGATCGCCTTCGCGCTGCTCATCCTGGCGTGCTCCTACTGGAAGCTCTCGGGGTACCTCGACGGCGACCGGGACGGCCAGGCGGCAGGGGACGCCGACGGAGAGAAGGCCTCGGCGTCGGGCGCGGCCAGACCGGCTATGGATTTCCTGGAGCACGTGGTGGTCATCATGGCCGGCGACGAGCGGCCCACGTTCCTCGCAAAGCCGGCCGCCAGCCGGGCTGCTGAGGTGGAGCTCGCAACCGCGGCCGCGACAGCGAGCGCGCTCGCCGGCGGCGAGGGGCAGGAGAAGAAGGTGGACGAGCAGGGCAGCCAGGCGAGCTCGCATCTCGGCGCCGACTCGGCCAGCCCGAGCCGTGATCACCACGACGCGACGAGCCGGAGCCGCGGCCATGAGCAAGACGCGGCGAGCCAGAGCCGCGACCACCACCACGATGACCAAGACGCGGCGAGCCAGAGCAGCAGCACGACGGCCCTGCAAGAAAGCTCGCAATAAAAGCAGCCGCCTTTTGTTCGCTACAGCTTTCCCTTTTTTTGGGCTGCTTTTCTTCCTCCTCCTCCTTCCTCCCCTAGATTTAGGCTGGGCTGTGTAGATTCTTGGCGTGATTGGTTGAGTGAAAATTAATGGAGATATCTATGCGAGACTTGGAAATTTTGCCAATCGAAGGTCTCTTTGCACCCTAAATATGGTGGATCGTAGCATCATGCTCTGCTTCAGTTACACCCTTCTGAAGAAACGGACGACACTCCACACCATTATTCCCCATGTTTCGGAAACTTACAATGAAATCCAAAGTGACTTGTGCCGGGAGACAAGAATAAATATTGATCGAATTCAGATTCTTTTGCTTTTTGAAAATGCAGCTGTCCTGCAGCAAACAAGCAGTGCAACAGGGTCAAGCAACATAGGGACAGCACTAGGTCTGTAGGCCCAGCACTCACAGCACAGTTTTTTGATTACAAGGTAGGCCTTGGTCTGCTTTATACTCCCTTCGCCCCATATAAAGTGTTCCTTGTATCTAGCATTGAAATGCGACTAGATACGTTCGATTGAGCGACATTAAATATAAAACGGAAGGAGTATGGTCCGAAACTTGTTCAAGAACCAAGGGGTATGAAGCAAGCCTCGTCCAAGACACAACACTCGCTGCACGTGACAAAAATGGCACCATGCCAAATCATAAATAGACGATCAGCCCCATGAAGCCTGGCGACTCATATCGCACCTCTAGAGTGCCACTACCCATGTGTCTTCCTCCGCCGCCCCTTCACCTGTATCCGCCGGTGCACCGCTGAGCAAACCTCGTGGTCAATGATGATGGAACCCTGTATTTTGTCAGCCGTAGAGGATTCCCCGACGCAACAAGTGGGCCCTGCAAGCCTTTGAGATTTCATGTTCTCCCTGAAGGCCCTACGCAACACTCCGTGGAAGATGTCGCGGTGACGTAACCCCGCAAGATCAACCATGCAGTTCGCCAAGTGTGTGTCACACGATATCGACAGTCCATTGGCCACCTTTAGCGGTGCATCGGGTGCATGCCTGCGGCTTCCACTATAATTGGTACTATATAAGGTAGAACCATGGCAAAAAACAGTATCAGTAACAATTAAGCAATCTTTAGAGTTGTATAAAAGTAATTGCATCATAACACAATTGATGATCCCTCCATCAACAAACAAAATTGAGGCATTGTAGGCACACAAATACATCAAAAGTAATGTAATTTCTAGGTTGAAAGTTATATATAGAAACAGTGATGGTGGGGGCTTCGTCTCGGAGCTCGGCATCGGCAAGGGGAACCGGTGGTTTTGCAGTGGTTGTGGCGGCTAGGCTTCTGTGGCAACAATGATGGTGGGAGCGGTGAAGGCAGCGTGACAATGGTTGCGGTAGTCGGCTCTTCTCCGGCGTGTCCGTGGTATTGCCTCGGTTTGTTTGGTGTTGTGGAGTCGAAGCTAAGGCGGCGAGGCGCCGTGGTATACAATGACCGGCCGCAGGTGGCCCGTTCAGTGATCTTCCGCGGCACCAGCCGTGCCACGGCTGGATTTGTCCTTCAGAGCTTTCCATCAGAGTCGGAGCTGTGATGTCTGGCCGCGGGTGGCTGAGTTTGGGCGCAAATCTTCATGCGACTTCATGTGTTCGCTACAGTGTGGGTTAAGTCGAAGATTGCATAAGGCAAAGTCGGAGTCGTTTGCTCAGATTGTACGAATGGCGATGACGCCTGTAGGGGAGGAATGATTACGTTGACACCTGCGTGCTCTCTGGCGGAGGCCCTCTTTGGAGTGATGTATGGAGGGTTTCTTATGTGGGCCGCTCAGCGGTTGTGATGATTTTCACCCTGTTCTCCATAATTAACCAGGCTATCTGGTTTCCGCTCGGTTTTCCCTAATCAACACTTGGTACAAAAATGATGTATTGAAAGCACGCAACTATAACAATGTGTATAATTGAATATTCTAGCGAGTAACTTATATATGAGGCGATATTAGGATAAAGGATGTTTGCAAGTTGACCAAGAAGGTCTGTTGGAATTTAATCAATATGTAGCTAATTAATAAGTAATGACTCCTTAAATGAGCTTAGTTCACATATTCGTCGGAGTGGATTTACAAGCCATACATTCAAGTTCAAGTCTCCACATGCACCGAGGTTGGGTCCTTATTATTGAAAAAAGGATGTAGGGCTACCCTTACCTCTTTCCTTTCCAGAAAAAAGTAAAAACTTATGTAATCAATGGGGATGAGGATCCCTTGCCATATGGCAGGGTGCCGTCACACCACTGACACGTGGCCTCGCTTGGAACCTGGCCCACATGTCAGTGACCCAACGGCAGGTGCGATGCGTCAGAGGAGCTCTCTAGTCAATGGACGTTGTAAAATATGAACTGATGCGTCAGCAACATATGGCATTCACCTGTATCCTCAGAAGCCGTTTGCACTGTTCATTCTAGAACTAAGATTGTTGGTTCTAAAGATAGCTACATTTATCCTGAGAGAACTTTGGATTAATCTAAAAGAAGATCATGTATTTTTGATATAAATCTTTAGTGACTTCTTCTCAGTAGCTAGTTTATGCAAAAAAAAAGGAGGTAAATGAATAACATACTTAATTTTGCTCATTGTGATGAATGATCTACAATTCATGACCCCACCCCCGTCATGAAAAAGTGACAAACACTTACCCCCCCCCCCCCCCCCCCCCCCCCCCCCCCCTAATCTGCTTCTCCTAGGAAAAAATGCTACCAAATGACGAAACTGGAAACCGTCTCGTCGTGCCGAAATTACCCCATATAACCACATTCACCTCGACCATAACCCACCGGCATTCAACTCAGCCGTTTGTCTCGCCGTGCTTTTGGCTGAAACCGTGTGATGCAGTTACTAGAAGGAGAGTCGAGCATCGTTGGCACAGAGTAGATTAAATTAACCATTTCCTCTGTGAACACCATTTTTTGGAATAGAGGCAGTACCACTGCAAAAATAACATGTCATTACGAAATTCATACGGTCTTTGACATTTGATAGGACAACTTGACACTGAAGTGGTGTATCTCTTGCAAATATGTAGGAACAGAGTTCACAGCCCCAAGCAAAAAATAATAATTCCTTTTGGTCTTTTGATATTCCCTGGCTTCACAAATAGACTGTACCCCCCCTAAATAAATAAATAAACGGAGAATACTGTGATGTTTTGTGAATATTTCTCCTCCACCTCTCCTATAAATACATCCCATTTCCCTCTCACCCTTCCCACACCATCCCAACACAAACAAGCCACAACACAAGAGAAACAGCCAGCAGAAGCAAACTGATCAGGCGCAGCTCCTCTGCTACGCCTCAACACCAACACAACCATGAGGCCCGGAGCAGAGTTCTTCTCCGTGAGCCACCGCGTGGGGGCGCCGGACGGCGGCGTCAGCGCACGGGCTGATCAACGGGACGGTGGCACCACACTCGCCGTGGTAGTCGCCGGTGCCGTACCTCGGGCAGGCTGGCGGCGATGCCGGGGCTCGTCGCCTTCACGCTACTCATCCTCGCCGCCGGTTCCTACTGGAAGCTCTCCAGCGGCGGGTGACGCCAAAGGGGAGAAGGTCTCGGCTTCCGGAGGGTCCAAGTCGGCCCCGGATTTCCAGGAGCACGTGGTGGTCATCATGGCCGGCGACGAGCGGCCCACGTTCCTCGCCAAGCAAGTCACCAGCCGGGCTGCCGAGGTGGAGCTCGCGGCCGCAGCGACGCCAGCGAGCGCGCCGTCAACGGGCAGGAGAAGAAACTGGACGAGCAACGCTGCGAGGTGAGCTCGCAGCTCCGAGGTAATGCCGCTGACGAGGAGAGCCATGGCCATTAGAACAGCAGCACGACGGCACTGCAAGAAAGCTCACTCATGAACAACTGACGCAAAATGATTGTGCGCAAGAGAGACAAGAAAGGGAAGAGAGTACCTATAATTGCGGTAAGCTTACTCTTGAATAATTCCAAATTCATGTTAAACAGTATCTCTGTCTCAGGCTCTCAGCTTTGTTTACTTCATGATTGTCCGATTTTGTGATCACACATTCATACGCAAAATGCCATGCAGTTAGGTGCGTGGTGTAGAAAACATTCAGAATAAAAGTTTCAATGCTTTCAGTGCTCATATTTAGAGTGAAAAAATGTTAATATATCCTTGTATCTAATATTTCAAATGCTCATGTCATCTCTGCCTTGCTTTGTAAGAGAAGTGCATGAATTCTGGGCCATTGCATAGCTGCATATATCGCACTACATGTATCTAATATTAAAGAACAAGTCGTATTTTCTGTATAAAAACGGTGCTACAATTAATTGGAAATGTGTTCCTTATACAACAACATAGCAAGTGATTATGCAATTAATGTGGACCATCGTAATCAATAAGCCCCGAAATAAGCAGTGTATGTCCTTATTTTTTTTTATCTACAATTAGGTCTCCTTTGATTCGAATGATTTTCCTAGGAATTTTGGAGGATTAGAATCCTTAGAATTTTTTGCCATATTGGTTGTTTGATTGATAGGATTCAATCCTTTAGAATTTTTTCCTAAGGATTATTTTGTACTATATATACCATAGGAATTTTAGCATCCACTCAAACCTCTATGAAATAATTTTTTATTTTTCCTATGATGCAATCAAACAAACAAAAACCCTGTAGGATCGAGATGAGCATGACATTTGTATCCTATGTTTTTCCTATTCTTTTATTTTAAGAATCCTGCTAGCATCCAAGAGTCCCTTAACATGGAACTAGCACCCTAGAGTGATTGAAGGAGCTGCTTTAATTTTTTTTTAGTAAAATCATATACTTGCCCAGATTTTGAAAGAGCGCTTGTGAGAACAATATTTCCACTTTACTAATCAACAGTGGAAGTATTTTTCGAGACTTTTCAATGTATTTCTTGCCATGGGGATTCACTTACTTTTTCATTTGGCTTTAAATGTTAATGCTGATGTTTTGCCCTTGGTTTGTGAAGCATAGATGTTATGGCTCATTTAATCTCCACATAAAAATACATAATAGGGAATAATGTAAATCGGGTTATTTTCATATAATGTACAATAACCCCGAATATCATGATGCATTGCAGATAACAGCAGATTCATTCACGGAGAGTGTTGATGAGTGCCTTGCTATAGGCAAGGTTTCCTACATATCTTTTCAAAAGATGGTTTCTCCGCGCGTTATAGATAAAGTAACGTCCACATCCATACAAACAAGAGATCCAATTGTGAGTGCAAGAAAAAAAATAGGCTTACTGGGGTAACAACACAAGACATGCAACATGCTGTCGGCCGACCACCTGAAGACCATCCAGCATGGCTCCTAGATGGTCCTGTCCCACCGTCTACATAGTGGTGTTACTACTACAAAAATGCCAAGAATTTAAAGATAGAGTTGGGAGCACACCGCAAGAAGACTATTGATAACCATCTTAATACGCGTATTACATAGGGTCCAATTCATCGCCACGAACACCAACCAGAACAGGCACCTCCTCCTACCGGAACGGTGAGCCTAGGCATTTAGGAAATCAACCAGGTATGAGGCCTGCCACTCGGGCCCAATGCCTTGTGGACAAAACTCCACAAGAACTGGGTGGTGGCATATCTCAACCAATGAACTTCCAAAAAACAAAAGAGTGCCTGCAGTGATACTTGTTCTATAAGTAACTAACCAATTGTTTTCAAGTAGGAAGATAATTTCTAGCTTAGTAAAGTTTTGTGAATTCATATCATCGGAGGTCTTGAAGCGTTGGCGGAAGGGTGTATTGGATGCGTTGAAGACTGCACACTAGGTGTTTGGTGACTTGCAACAGCGGCCTCGGCAAGCGGGGGCGGCAGCACTGGAGGGTTGCAATTTTGGTGGTGCTCCTCGAGTACCGAGTCTCGATTTCCAGGGTGTAAACCCAAGGTTTGGCCTTTACTGGTTGTACCTGGCAATGACCTTGTTGAAGGCATTGTTTTGGGGTGAATTCGGACTTTCTCCATAGTGAAAACACAAGATCTTCGATCGGGCAACGACAATCCTTTTGCATTGTTTCCTTCTTGGAAGTGTTGCTTTTCGAGAACCTCTTTTGTAATCCGAGTGCTGTTTTCGGTGGTGGTTGTTAATGATTGATCACTGTGGCAGAGTCTTTTTTCTTTTGTTCTTCTTATTTTATTTTTTCGCTATGTGTATTCTTGATGTCTTTGGACATCTTGTTGGGTCATAGGCTGGATGTAATTCGTATCTTCGCGATATTAATATATTTGGGAGACAGAAACAAAGCTCTTTATTAGAGAGTGGGGCAGTCCCATCAGTAAGATTACATAGCTTACTCAAACTTTAGAGTCTTCATTAAGTAGACATGAAATCATATTGTGTCCCTTTAGCTACTAACCGTCTACTACCTATGAGTAGCTTTGATTTTGTGATGATGTGAGGCAACAATGTATGTATTGCCTAGATATTTGTGGATTAAACTTGTCATCTTTTTTACGTCGAACTTATTCTAACAATATCGGCTCAAAGATTTATGAATTGTCCCCCCAAAAATGATTTCCTTATGTCACTGACCTTGTCTTGTCGCCAAATGCTTCTTCTTATCTTGGTGAAAATAGTCAAAAAGTACTTGCACAAACCAGTGTATGTCTGTACTGTAATGCTCTGTTTCTTATCTTAGTAAGTGAATGTTGTGGATAACCAGTGTATGTCTGTACTTTTATGCAATGACTTTGATTTCGTTGATATCATTATAAGATGTAAAGTTCTTATTCTAGAAAATGTGTCGCCACATTCTTCGCATCATGCCATATATATGCGAAGATTTCGTACCGGTTGACATCTAGTCATGGACCCAACAGCAAAAGCAAGAATTTGGTAATAATAATTGCAGTATCTTTAGGAATTTGTCACCGAGAGAAAACACCAGAGATTCATGTATCTCGGATTCCTGCAGTAAATTCTAAGTTGGAGCATTGCATACAGCAATTTATAAGTATTGGCAAAGATCATCCCCCACGATGATAAGAAATGCCGAATGATCTTTTCCCAGATCATTATGTTGGATTAAAGTAGCAATCACCTGATAGTGGCCTGCACTAAGCCCAGTGTTACTTATTCCTTTTTTTGTTGGTGACAGCAGATTTCCATCAAACTTGTTCTATTAGTCCTCTTTCATGCTCCTGGTGCATGAAGCATCATCTGTTAATCTAATTACAGCATCAATTTTTCTTCTGACAGGTGATTCTAGAGCTGCTCCATAAAGATTTGGTCCTGCTTTTTCTCATTGTTTATTCTTGCTCCCCGCAAGTGCTGGTGTCACTAGCAGCAGTGAAAGGGACCTGACGAATGCCATGGATAATGATCCTCTTCTTTTTCCAGGTTAGGGGAAAGGGCTTTTCCTCGGCAGTGGTGGTGCTGAGCAGGTGAGCACAAGGGCCGTCTGAGTTACCTGGGCTAGTGGGCTGGTGCACCGAGAGCAGCGTTATATAGGACGGGCTCCACTCAAAAGTTCCAAAAAAATCCATGTTTTCTATAAATACATATACATGTTATCTAAGTATGTGTAAAATTTCGTTAACTGATACCTTTATTCGCAACCTACATAGAAAGATCAAAATCTGGCCCAAATACAAAAAAGAAAAGCATATTTTAATCTATGTATTCGTATTTTTTTGTGTACAACACATTTGAACATATTTTTGTGTATATTTTACACATAGATTTCATGCGTATATTTTTTCAGTTGCTGTCGCTGTCGCTCGCGGCTCGGTTCGCCATCTTGACTATTGAATTCATGCTCCAGCCAACTCATCCAAAAGTCCGAACTGATGGAGGGAGGTGGGCAATATATTTCAACATTGACAGCGACCGGTCTTGGGAAAGAGCCGGTACAGATCAGCACAGCCATTCCTACCGGCCGCCGGCGATGTTCAGTTGAATTATGGTGCCACCATCTCCAGGTACCAAAAGGGGGGCACAAGTTGATGATGATGGCATATTAATGCGGCAGTGGATGGATCGTGGATGAGCAAAGCAGCCCTTCTGCAACATGTGCTGCCATGGATATTTCTTCAGGCTGCTGGCTGGCTGGTATCGTCCGAGGCATTAGATGCTCTCTCATTCATCATGATCAGATACTCGCCGGGAAGGTCACCGGAACAGCAAGGGGTGCATCTGCCCTTTGGCTTTGCAAATCTGCTGCAGTCTGGGAACACCTGAGCACTGCTACTGTGGGGAGGTTCTCATTCTTGCATCCCAGAACAGAGGGAGACAATGGTCAGCAGCCGCGGCATGCACAATCGGCATCCCAGAACAGAGGGAGACACGTCGTCGTCGCGGCGGATTCATGGCCGTGTGTGCTTGAGATGTTGTCATCTGACTGTAGAGTAACCGAAGACAGTACGGCGAGATGCACTTGATTGGCGCGGGGGTATTAATTCCGGACACTGGCTGTACGAGGATTCAGTAGCACTGAGTGAGAACGGTGTTCGATGGGTGTCTCTCTCTGTCCCGCGTACGCAGCAGCAGGGCCGTGTATAGTACTAGTAAGTAGGATGATTCTTGGCCACAACTGGCCAACACATGTTGGGTTTACTGCTACAGCATGACTGCATGGAATCTCGCTTGTCGAGAGAGCAGCATTGGCACTGGTGCTTTATCTACATTCACTTTTCTTTTCTTTCTGCAGGCCGGTGGAATTTGTGGGCATAGTGCACCACAGAATATGCTCGTCAATTACCTACGGTCATGTAAAAGTTTGTCGTTTTGGATAAGGACCACTAAAAGAAGGTGTTGGTCCTAGTCACCTCTCTGACGATCAAGTAAGGCATGCACTAATCAGCATCACCGAATGAAACAATATTATCTTTTGTGGTATTTCCGATAGGACCTACCTGTCAAAAGTAAGATCGTTGTCTGCCTCCTCAAAAAAAGTTAGGGTTCCTCTACCTTCCGTCGGCGTCGGCGCCGGTCCGCCTCGTCTCCAATGGCCTTACGGCCATGTTGGCGCGGTGGATCCCAGCCCTTACCGGTGAGAGGGCTCTGTTTTTAGACGTTTCTTCAAGTTTTGTGAGGGTTTATGTCCTGCTCAGAAAGACGAGACGGCGGCGGCTCCATGATGATGGAATGATTCTCCTCGCCTAGCCTCCGTTCCGGTGGTCTGTCTAGCATCGTCGGTGGGTGGGTGGAGGTGTGTCTCCGGCAAATCTGCCCTTAGTGGATTTGCTCGGAACTGGTCCTAGTTTGTCTATGTTTGTGCTTCTTCGGGTTGGATCCTTCCGATCTACGCTACTCTTCATCGGCGACAGTTGTTGTTCTACTGCGGTGATCCTATGGGGCCTTAGCACGACGACTTCCCGACTATCTACTACAAAAAGTTTTGCCGGCTCCTGCGTGGGAGGGGTGATGACGGCGGCGCGCCTTTGGCTTACTTCAATGCTTGTAGTCATCACTATGTGGTCTATGGACCTGAAGGTGATTTTTATTATTTCTGGCGTTCGTTGTATTGCCATGATTGAAAATGAATATATTCCAAGTTTTCTCGCAAAAAAAAGTAAGATCGCTTGCACACTGCCTCGACTGTTGTAACGGATTAAATGAAAGGCGGGGCTGGCAAATTAAATGAAAGTAATTCCAAGCAAAGTCTTTTCTAATTTGAATGGATTGTATTCGTTAATTATTTCTCCATTTTTATTACTTAACTAGGAAATTGCCCGTGCGTTGCAACGGGGATACATAGTTTTTAATATTGCCATGGGGGCGGAACTGATATATCGCAGAAACCGCCACCATAGCATTTGTGGCAGAAAATCAATAGTTCTCGACCATATTATACAAAAATATACTGAATTATCATAAGAATATCCCTGCGCATGGCTATAACAAACCTGAGAAACAATACTATGCAACTATTATTACAACAACCTTTGTATGCATAAGTAGTTCCTCCCATGAGAGCATCTCAAAAAAATCTCTACCGTGAAAATCTCTTCTCGCTGTCAAATACTCCGGTTAAAACCTCTCTCCCTCTCCCTCTCCCCCCCCCCCCTTCTCTCTCTCTCATTTACTCCGTGAAAATATTCGTCCCCCACGAATCTCTATCTCTCTTAGTTACACCGGTGTAAATCTCTCTCTCTCTCTCTCGTGAAAATATTTGTCTCCCATGAATCTCTCTCTCTCATTTACTCCCGTGAAAATATTCGTCTCCCATGAATCTCTCTCTCTCTCTCTCTTAGTTACCCCGGTGTATCTCTCTCTCTCTCTCTTTCATTTACTCTCGTGAAAATATTTGTCTCCCATGAATCTCTCTCTTAGTTACACCCATGTATACTCTCTCTCCCTAGACCCTTCGTCCACTCTCTCTCTATATCTCTGACACAATGGCAGCATGGCATGGAGTTATCATCACGGAGATCGCACAAGGTATAGAAACGGCATAGATGGATGCATGGTCATATACACAAAAATGAGCTCCGCAACAAAACACACGCATACAAGACCTAAGGAGTGCAGGTCGAGATACACTTATCCATCATTAAAATGTCCTCTCTGTTAAAAAAGTGCTATTTGAAGAACGTAAAAAGAAGAATCAACTAATGGGTCGCAATCTCAAAAAGATAAACATGCACACGTAATAACCGGGTGTGGGGGCAAAACAGTTTAGAGCGTCGCTTAACTAATCATATTATTATTCAAAAGTTATGATCTAAATTACGGGAGGTGCTCCAAGGAAGAACACGTTGGGCACAAAAAGGTCCAATGACCCACGATGGCAAGAAGATGCTAGTGGCGACGTAACTTCTAGAGTGGTAAGGATAGCATCCCAAAAACCTTCAAGCCCTAGACACCACAGGAGGAGAGGTACATGCATAGAAGATAAGATTCTCACGCTGGAAACGAAGGCATGGTCTGCTTCGATGCCACTTAGGACTGCTGCCGATAGGTAGAGGGAAAGACGCATTCTGCTACAAGAGAAGAAACGATAAGAGGGAGGGAATAGGGTTTGGTCGAGAGACACGAGGTTGTGGGTGAGACGGGAGAGATAGGTAGAGGGAAAGACGGGGGACGTAAAAAAACAGAATCAAATCTGATAGGAGGCTCATGGGGTTGAGTCACAATTTTTTCTGTGATCATGCATGAATTGACTGCCTATTTGCGTTTATTGCGTCCATGATTTTTCGCTGCTGGTGAGTTTATTGCGTTACCAAATAGAGACTGGATACGATGCGTTAATTGATTACATTATGCGTTACCAAATAGTAACAGATTCATTACCATAAGTGAATTAATTGTGTTAGCAAAAATTGAATGGGTTTGTCCGGCCAGATGGAAACAATTATAAATTGACTAGCTAATTGCCCGTGCGTTGCAACGGGGCCACAAAAATTTTAAGAGTTCAATATTAATCATGTCAACAATACATTTAGAATTATCTGGCGACCTTCATTACCATGAAATCCCCACCTCCTCATCCTCACCCCCCTCCCCCTACACGCACACATTCCCATCATACCGCTGGACCATAAGCCATCTATGCTATTTCCTACCTTGTTAAACCGCATCAATTAATATGATACCCAATTATACAAATACTAATTCTCAGTTGTATTTAGGAAAAAAATATACATGTGCCCATGCAGAATTTGCTATTCCGTGGATTGACATGTCTCTTATTTGACATCCACCGTATCCACGCCAGGCTATGTATTATGCTTGCCACCACAACAGAGGGAATTAATTTCATGTAAATCGTCCAGCAAAAACTCTATGACAAACAATATTTCTAAATTCTCAGCGTTATTTTTACGTAATATGGATTATTTATACTATTCCTTGAATGTGTTCAAACTATTACCTGAACTTGCTACCATCAAATAATAGCAATTAGCCAATGACCTATATGTTTAGGTGCACCTTTGTAAAATTTAGAAACTGCTCGTGTGACAAAAAGAAGATACTGGGTGAACATATGGAACAAGGCCATGTGTGTAGTATAGAAATGAATTAGGAGAATCAGAAGACTACAAGTAGTATATTTAATCTTGACCCCGCAAAACAGTAGTATATTTGTTTTTCACATGAGCAAACTATGAAAAGAGATCATGGTTCCATCCAACCCGTTCTACCATGCATGTATGAACAAAATTGATACGGACTGTTTGATATAAAAGTTTCATCCTTAAAAAAGACTATCATATAAATACAAAGACCTACCAAATATCGCAAGCATGCGACTGGATATTATAGGACCAACTTTTACCAATTACCGTACTATTACTTTTGATGTCCACAAAATGCAGTGAAGTAATTATGAGAAAATAAAAATGCAGAGTTGACCAAAACAACTAACCACTATACTTGATGTAGAAGATGATGAAAGTATGAGCCTGCTGACGGCAACGCCAACTGAAGCTTAAAGAACACCACTCATACAAGGATTAAAATCTACAACCATACAAACACAGCTTCAGCATGATGACATGTTGAATGTAGATTGTAGACCTTCACTTGCATGCCTTCTCAATCCCCGTAGTATCCTCTCTTGCCTTAATTGTGTTCTCTAATCTTTATCTTGCCTATGTGTTGCACCTCATTCCAGAAAGAAATAAACACGAGCTACTGTGACTTGCAAGGAGCATCAACATATGTATAGACAAATTTTCTTAGTATTAGTTCATAGCAGAAACCAAAGAGTATCAAAAAAATCGTTCAATCACCTTTGAGGCTTAAACAACCGATTAGAATTTGTGCAGGCAAGATGGAGTCGTAGACGATATGACATCTTAGCCACTTTGAGAGTGGAGAAAACCATAGACCGAGCCTCCTCTTTGCACTCATCTTTTGAAGGAAATATGCCCTAGAGGCAATAATAAAGTTATTATTTATTTCCTCATATCATGATAAATGTTTATTATTCATGTTAGAATTGTATTAACCGGAAACATAATACATGTGTGAATATATAGACAAACAGAGTGTCACTAGTATGCCTCTACTTGACTAGCTTGTTAATCAAAGATGGTTATGTTTCCTAACCATGAACAAGGAGTTGTTATTTGATTAACAAGGTCACATCATTAGTTGAATGATCTGATTGACATGACCCATTCCGTTATCTTAGCACCCGATCGTTTAGTATGTTGCTATTGCTTCCTTCATGACTTATACATGTTCCTATGACTATGAGATTATGCAACTTCCGTTTACCGGAGGAACACTTTGTGTGCTACCAAACGTCACAACGTAACTGGGTGATTATAAAGGTGCTCTACAGGTGTCTCCAAAGGTACTTGTTGAGTTGGCGTATTTCGAGATTAGGATTTGTCACTCCGAATGTCGGAGAGGTATCTCTGGGCCCTCTCGGTAATGCACATCACTTAAGCCTTGCAAGCATTTCAACTAATGAGTTAGTTGCGAGATGATCTATTACGGAACGAGTAAAGAGACTTGCCGGTAACGAGATTGAACTAGGTATTGGATACCGACGATTGAATCTCGGGCAAGTAACATACCGATGACAAAGGGAACAACGTATGTTGTTATGCGGTTTGACCGATAAAGATCTTCATAGAATATGTAGGAACCAATATGGGCATCCAGGTCCCGCTATTGGTTATTGACCGGAGACGTGTCTCGGTCATGTCTACATTGTTCTCGAACCATAGGGTCCGCACGCTTCAGGTTTCGATGACAGTTATATTATGAGTTTATGTATTTTGATGTACCGAAGGTTGTTCGGAGTCCCGGATGTGATCACGGACATGACGAGGAGTCTCGAAATGGTCGAGACATAAAGATTGATATATTGGACGGATATATTTGGACACCGGAAAGGTTCCGGGTGAGATTGGAAATATACCAGAGTTCTGGGAGGTTACCGGAACCCCCCGGTAAGTATATGGGCCTTATTGGGCCTTAGTGGAAGGGAGGGAGAAGGAGCAAGGGAGGGGGCGCGCCCCCTCCAAGCCCAATCCGAATTGGGAGGGGGGCCGGCCCCCCTTTCCTTCTCTCCTCCCCCCTCTTCCTTCCTTCTCCTACTCCTAATAGGAAAGGGGGGCCAAACCTACTTGGAGTAGGTTTGCACCCCCTATGGCGCACCTCCTCCCTAGGCTGGCCTCCTCCTCCCTCCCTCCTTTATATACGGGGGCGGGGGGGCACCCTAGAGACACAAGTTGATCATTGAGATCGTTCCTTAGCCGTGTGCGGTGCCCCCCTCCATGATATTACACCTCGGTCATATTGTAGTGGTGCTTAGGCGAAGCCCTGCGACAGGAGAACATCAAGATCGTCACCACGCCGTCGTGCTGACGGAACTCCTCCCCGCGCCTCTGCTGGATCGGAGATCGGGGTGCGTCATCGAGCTGTACGTGTGTCAAGAACTCGGAGGTGCCGGAGTAACGGTGCTTGGATCGGTTAGACCGGGAGGACGTACGACTACTTCCTCTACGTTGCGTCAACGCTTCCGCTTCAGTCTACGAGGGTACGTAGACAACACTCTCCCCTCTCGTTGCTATGCATCACCATGATCTTGCGTGTGTGTAGGAAATTTTTTTGAAATTACTACGTTCCCCAACAGTGGCATCCGAGCCTAGGTTTTTATGGTTTGATGTTATATGCACGAGTAGAACACAAGTGTGTTGTGGGCGATATAAGTCATACTGCTTACCAGCATGTCATATTTTGGTTCGGCGGTATTGTTGGATGAAGTGGCCCGGATCGACATTACGCGTACGCTTACGCGAGACTGGTTTTACCGCCGTGCTTTGCACACAGGTGACTAGCGGGTGTCAGTTTCTCCAACTTTAGTTGAACCGAGTGTGGCTACGCCCGGTCCTTGCGAAGGTTAAAACAGCATCAACTTGACAAACTATCGTTGTGGTTTTGATGCGTAGGTGAGATTGGTTCTTGCTTAAGCCCGTAGCAGCCACGTAAAACTTGCAACAACAAAGTAGAGGACATCTAACTTGTTTTTGCAGGGCATGTTGTGATGTGATATGGCCAAGACATGATGCTATATTTTATTGTATGAGATGATCATGTTTTGTAACCGAAGTTATCGGCAACTGGCAGGAGCCATATGGTTGTCGCTTTATTGTATGAAATGCAAATGCCCTGTAATTGCTTTACTTTATCACTAAGCGGTAGCGATAGTCGTAGAAGCAATAGATGGCGTAAACGACAACGATGCTACGATGGAGATCAAGGTGTCGCGCCGGTGACAATGTTGATCATGATGGTGCTTCGGAGATGGAGATCATAAGCACAAGATGATGATGGCCATATCATATCACTTATATTGATTGCATGTGATGTTTATCCTTTATGCATCTTATCTTGCTTTGATTGACGGTAGCATTTTAAGATGATCTCTCACTAAAAATTATCAAGAAGTGTTCTCCCTGAGTATGCACCGTTGCCAAAGTTCGTCGTGCCCAGACACCACATGATGATCGGGTGTGATAAGCTCTACGTCCATCTACAACGTGTGCAAGCCAGTTTTTGCACACGCAGAATACTCAGGTTAAACTTGACGAGCCTAGCATATGCAGATATGGCCTCGGAACACGGAGACCGAAAGGTCGAGCGTGAATCATATAGTAGATATGATCAACATAAGATGTTCACCATTGAAAACTACTCCATCTCATGTGATGATCGGTTATGGTTTAGTTGATTTGGATCACGTGATCACTTAGATGACTAGAGAGATGTCTGTATAAGTGGGAGTTCTTTAGTAATATGATTAATTGAACTTAAATTTATCATGAACTTAGTACCTGATAGTATCTTGCTTGTCTATGTTGATTGTAGATAGATGGCCCGTGCTGTTGTTCCGTTGAATTTTAATGCGTTCCTTGAGAAAGCTAAGTTGAAAGATGATGGTAGCAACTACGCGGACTGGGTCCGTAACTTGAGGATTATCCTCATTGCTGCACAGAAAAATTACGTCCTGGAAGCACCGCTGGGTGCCAGGCCTGCTGCTGATGCAACTGACGACGTTAAGAACGTCTGGCAGAGCAAAGCTGATGACTACTCGATAGTTCAATGTGCCATGCTTTACGGCTTAGAACCGGGACTTCAACGACGTTTTGAACGTCATGGGGCATATGAGATGTTCCAGGAGTTGAAGTTAATATTCCAGAAGAATGCCCGGATTGAGAGATATGAAGTCTCCAATAAGTTCTATAGCTGCAAGATGGAGGAGAATAGTTCTGTCGGTGAGCACATACTCAAGATGTCTGGGTATTGTAATCACTTGATTCAACTGGGAGTTACTCTTCCGGATGATAGCGTCATTGACAGAATTCTCCAATCACTTCCACCAAGCTACAAGAGCTTCGCGATGAACTATAATATGCAAGGGATGGATAAGACGATTCCCGAGCTCTTCGCAATGCTAAAGGCTGCGGAGGTAGAAATCAAGAAGGAGCATCAAGTGTTGATGATTAACAAGACCACTAGTTTCAAGAAAAAGGGCAAAGGGAAGAAGAAGGGGAACTTCAAGAAGAACAGCAAACAAGTTGCTGCTCAAGAGAAGAAACCCAAGTCTGGACCTAACCCTGAAACTGAGTGCTTCTACTGCAAGCAGACTGGTCACTGGAAGCGGAACTGCCCCAAGTATTTGGCGGATAAGAAGGATGGCAAGGTGAACAAAGGTATATGTGATATACATGTTATTGATGTGTACCTTACTAGAGCTCGCAGTAGCACCTGGGTATTTGATACTAGTTCTGTTGCTAATATTTGCAACTCGAAACAGGGACTACGGATTAAGCGAACACTGGCAAAGGACGAGGTGACGATGCGCGTGGGAAACGGTTCCAAAGTCGATGTGATCGCGGTCGGCACGCTACCTCTACATCTACCTTCGGGATTAGTATTAGACCTAAATAATTGTTATTTGGTGCCAGCGTTGAGCATGAACATTATATCTGGATCTTGTTTGATGCGAGACGGTTATTCATTTAAATCAGAGAATAATGGTTGTTCTATTTATATGAGTAATATCTTTTATGGTCATGCACCCTTGAAGAGTGGTCTATTTTTGATGAATCTCGATAGTAGTGATACACATATTCATAGTGTTGAAACCAAAAGATTCAGAGTTGATAATGATAGTGCAACTTATTTGGGGCACTGCCGTTTAGGTCATATCGGTGTAAAGCGCATGAAGAAACTTCATACTGATGGACTTTTGGAACCTCTTGATTATGAATCACTTGGTACTTGCGAACCGTGCCTCATGGGCAAGATGACCAAAACGCCGTTCTCCGGTACTATGGAGAGAGCAATAGATTTGTTGGAAATCATACATACAGATGTATGTGGTCCGATGAATATTGAGGCTCGTGGCGGATATCGTTATTTTCTCACCTTCACAGATGATTTAAGTAGATATGGGTATATCTACTTAATGAAGCATAAGTCTGAAACATTTGAAAAGTTCAAAGAATTTCAGAGTGAAGTTGAAAATCATCGTAACAAGAAAATAAAGTTTCTACGATCTGATCGTGGAGGAGAATATTTGAGTTACGAGTTTGGTCTACACTTAAAACAATGTGGAATAGTTTCGCAACTCACGCCACCCGGAACACCACAGCGTAATGGTGTGTCCGAACGTCGTAATCGTACTTTACTTGATATGGTGCGATCTATGATGTCTCTTACAGATTTACCGCTATCATTTTGGGGTTATGCTTTAGAAACGGCCACATTCACGTTAAATAGGGCACCATCGAAATCCGTTGAGATGACACCTTATGAACTATGGTTTGGCAAGAAACCAAAGTTGTCATTTCTTAAAGTTTGGGGCTGCGATGCTTATGTGAAAAAGCTTCAACCTGATAAGCTCGAACCCAAATCGGAGAAATGTGTCTTCATAGGATACCCAAAGGAGACAGTTGGGTACACCTTCTATCACAGATCCGAGGGCAAGACATTCGTTGCTAAGAATGGATCCTTTCTAGAGAAGGAGTTTCTCTCGAAAGAAGTGAGTGGGAGGAAAGTAGAACTTGATGAGGTAACTGTACCTACTCCCTTGTTGGAAAATAATACATCACAGGAACCGGTTTCTGTGACGTCAAAACCAACTAGTGAGGAAGTTGATGATGATGATCATAGAACTTCAGATCAAGTTAATACAGAACCTCGTAGGTCGAACAGAGTAAGATCCGCACCAGAGTGGTACGGTAATCCTATTCTGGAAGTCATGCTACTAGATCATGATGAACCTACGAACTATTAAGAAGCGATGGTGAGCCCAGATTCCGCAAAATGGCTTGAAGCCATGAAATCTGAGATGGGATCCATGTATGAGAACAAAGTATGGACTTTGGTTGACTTGCCCGATGGTCGGCAAGCAATTGAGAATAAATGGATCTTCAAGAAGAAGGCTGACGCTGACGGTAATGTTACTGTCTACAAAGCTCGACTTGTTGCAAGAGGTTTTCGACAAGTTCAAGGGGTTGACTACGATGAGACCTTCTCACCCGTAGAGATGCTTAAGTCTGTCCGAATCATGTTAGCAATTGCCGCATTTTATGATTATGAAATTTGGCAAATGGATGTAAAAACTGCATTCCTGAATGGATTTCTGGAAGAAGAGTTGTATATGATGCAACCAGAAGGTTTTATCGATCCAAAGGGAGCTAACAAAGTGTGCAAGCTCCAGCGATCCATTTATGGACTGGTGCAAGCCTCTCAGAGTTGGAATAAACGTTTTGATAGTGTGATCAAAGCATTTGGTTTTATACAAACTTTTGGAGAAGCCTGTATTTACAAGAAAGTGAGTGGGAGCTCTGTAGCATTTCTAATATTATATGTGGATGACATATTATTGATTAGAAATGATATAGAATTTCTGGATAGCATAAAGGGATACTTGAATAAAAGTTTTTCAATGAAAGACCTCGGTGAAGCTGCTTACATATTGGGCATTAAGATCTATAGAGATAGATCAAGACGCTTAATTGGACTTTCACAAAGCACATACCTTGACAAAGTTTTGAAGAAGTTCAAAATGGATCAAGCAAAGAAAGGGTTCTTGCCTGTATTGCAAGGTGTGAAGTTGAGTAAGACTCAAAGCCCGACCACTGCAGAAGATAGAGAGAAAATGAAAAGTGTTCCCTATGCTTCAGCCATAGGCTCTATCATGTATGCAATGTTGTGTACCAGACCTGATGTGTGCCTTGCTATAAGTCTAGCAGGGAGGTACCAAAGTAATCCAGGAGTGGATCACTGGACAGCGGTCAAGAACATCCTGAAATACCTGAAAAGGACTAAGGATATGTTTCTCGTATATGGAGGTGACAAAGAGCTCATCGTAAATGGTTACGTTGATGCAAGCTTTGACACTGATCCGGACGATTCTAAATCGCAAATCGGATACGTGTTTACATTAAACGGTGGAGCTGTCAGTTGGTGCAGTTCAAAGCAAAGCGTCGTGGCGGGATCTACGTGTGAAGCGGAATACATAGCTGCTTTGGAAGCAGCCAATGAAGGAGTCTGGATGAAGGAGTTCATATCCGATCTAGGTGTCATACCTAGTGCATCGGGTCCAATGAAAATCTTTTGTGACAATACTGGAGCGATTGCCTTAGCGAAGGAATCCAGATTTCACAAGAGAACCAAGCACATCAAGAGATGCTTCAATTCCATCCGGGATCTAGTCCAGGTGGGAGACATAGAGATTTGCAAGATACATACGGATCTGAATGTTGCAGACCCGTTGACTAAGCCTCTTCCATGATCAACACCAAGACTCCATGGGTGTTAGAATCATTACTGTGTAATCTAGATTATTGACTCTAGTGCAAGTGGGAGACTGAAGGAAATATGCCCTAGAGGCAATAATAAAGTTATTATTTATTTCCTCATATCATGATAAATGTTTATTATTCATGCTAGAATTGTATTAACCGGAAACATAATACATGTGTGAATATATAGACAAACAGAGTGTCACTAGTATGCCTCTACTTGACTAGCTTGTTAATCAAAGATGGTTATGTTTCCTAACCATGAACAAGAAGTTGTTATTTGATTAACAAGGTCACATCATTAGTTGAATGATCTGATTGACATGACCCATTCCGTTAGCTTAGCACCCGATCGTTTAGTATGTTGCTATTGCTTCCTTCATGACTTATACATGTTCCTATGACTATGAGATTATGCAACTCCCATTTACCGGAGGAACACTTTGTGTGCTACCAAACGTCACAACGTAACTGGGTGATTATAAAGGTGCTCTACAGGTGTCTTCGAAGGTACTTGTTGAGTTGGCGTATTTCGAGATTAGGATTTGTCACTCCGAATGTCGGAGAGGTATCTCTGGGCCCTCTCGGTAATGCACATCACTTAAGCCTTGCAAGCATTTCAACTAATGAGTTAGTTGCGAGATGATGTATTACGGAACGAGTAAAGAGACTTGCCGGTAACGAGATTGAACTAGGTATTGGATACCGAAGATCGAATCTCGGGCAAGTAACATCCCGATGACAAAGGGAACAACGTATGTTGTTATGCGGTTTGACCAATAAAGATCTTCGTAGAATATGTAGGAACCAATATGGGCATCCAGGTCCCGCTATTGGTTATTGACCGGAGACGTGTCTCGGTCATGTCTACATTGTTCTCGAACCATAGGGTCCACACGCTTAAGGTTTCGATGACAGTTATATTATGAGTTTATGTATTTTGATGTACCGAAGGTTGTTCGGAGTCCCGGATGTGATCACGGACATGACGAGGAGTCTCGAAATGGTCGAGACATAAAGATTGATATATTGGACGGATATATTTGGACACCGGAAAGGTTCCGGGTGAGATTGGAAATATACCGGAGTTCCGGGAGGTTACCGGAACCCCCCGGTAAGTATATGGGCCTTATTGGGCCTTAGTGGAAGGGAGGGAGAAGGAGCAAGGGAGGGGTCGCACCCCCCCCAAGCCCAATCCGAATTGGGAGGGGAGCCGCCCCCCCCCCCCTTTACTTCTCTCCTCCCCCCTCTTCCTTCCTTCTCCTACTCCTAATAGGAAAGGGGGGCCAAACCTACTTGGAGTAGGTTTGCACCCCCTATGGCGCGCCTCCTCCCTAGGCCGGCCTCCTCCTCCCTCCCTCCTTTATATACGGGGGCGGAGGGGCACCCTAGACACACAAGTTGATCATTGAGATCGTTCCTTAGCCGTGTGCGGTGCCCCCCTCCACGATATTACACCTTGGTCATATTGTAGCGGTGCTTAGGCGAAGCCCTGCGACAGGAGAACATCAAGATCGTCACCACGCCGTCGTGCTGACGGAACTCCTCCCCGCGCCTCTGCTGGATCGGAGATCGGGGTGCGTCATCGAGCTGTACGTGTGTCAAGAACTCGGAGGTGCCGGAGTAACTGTGCTTGGATTGGTTAGACCGGGAGGACATACGACTACTTCCTCTACGTTGCGTCAACGCTTCCGCTTCGGTCTACGAGGGTACGTAGACAACACTCTCCCCTCTCGTTGCTATGCATCACCATGATCTTGCGTGTGCGTAGGAAATTTTTTTGAAATTACTACGTTCCCCAACATCTTTCCCATGAGAGTGGGCATGTGCGTCTCTCTCCCTCGCTCTGAGCTCTACTGGTACAAACCACACAGGCTAGCAATGGTCATTTGCTGATGCACGATGAAGTTGGATGACCTCCCCAATCTATTGTGGCGTGAGATCCTAGCGAACATACGCATCGCCGATAGCATCGCAACCCCCATGACCTTAGGGCTCAGACACACGCGTCATCTAGCAAACATAAAGGCCCCACGGCCTCAAGCAAGCACATCCTTTGACCACCGCCACCGTGCTCATCACACCGGCGCATGCGCCGTGCTCCCTCGACGAGCCGCTCTGCGTTCTTGCGTCGTCGCCACCGCATGCCATTCCAAGAGAGATGACCGAGAGGAGAGAGATGACGTAGGATTAGGAAGAGAGGATGAATGGGTACCTCACGTTCGGCTTCTGATCCACCATAAGCACGTCGCCGTTGCTGCCCCGGCGCCGCTCGACCTGTGACCACCATTGGAGAATACACGAGATGGGGAAGGGAATAGGGTTTCTCTGGTCTGCTCGGCGGATTGATTGCATTGAGTAGATTGGGAATTGGATCGATCGATGGTGCAAGATCGGAACTTAGGATGGCGTTGTGTTTTGACATGATCCCAACACCACGTCATAGGGATCTAGATCAACACCAAGTCGCGTACGTGATGTGCCTGGTATGAATTTTTTGGAGAGAGGTAAACTGACGGTAATGTAGAGATTAATTGTCCTTGACCTAAGCTGGGTTACTAAAGAAGAATCTGCGCAATACGTGCATTAATTTTTGTTTCCTTGTATCAATTGGTTTTGGTATTTTAAGATTGATTACCATCCGTTTGTTAAATTGGGTTACCAAAGAAGAAATCAATCGCCATGCGTGCATTGATTGTGTTACCAAATAAAAGTTGGGTTTGTTTTGCCAAATGAGAAAACCAGTGAAAACCGATGGAGGGAGGGAGGAAAATCGGTAGAGAGGTGGGGAGTCGTACGAGGAGAGGCTTGACGAAAGGTGGGCGACGTAAGAGGGGAAACGGAACCTTACGATTCTTTTAGGTAGTAGAGAAAACCAGCATGGTGATAGAAGAAAGGAAGTGATTGAAAGAAGGAAGGAGATTGATCACCGTGGGATTGAAAGAAGGAAGGAGATTCATCACTATCAATAATGAATTGATTGCCATGCATGAATTGATTGCGTTTGGATTGATTGCGCTTGGTTACCTTATATGAATTATTTGTTTACCGAAGATAGAGTCCGATTGGAGGGACGAAAGAAAATCGGCAGGGAGAAAACCGGTGGAGGGAGAAAAGAAAATCGCTGGAGGGGAGGAGGAGGGGTCGTACGAAGGGGTTGGACGAAGAGGGGGAACGTAAGAGGGGAAACGGAACACTACGTTTCTTTTAGAAAATAATGGAGATTTAAAATAATAAAAAATATTCTAATGAATATTATTCTTTACTATAATGAATATTATTCTTATTCTCCAATCCAAAATAGAAGAATAAAAGAATAAGTAGAAGAATTAAGTTAAGTCGATCCAAAAGGAAAATGAGGTTCATAACCAAGGGAACAGATGTTAGAATCAAAGTTATTTTCGAATGCATCAATTATGTTTAAAAAGGTGCAAGTGAGGAATCCATAGGGATATTTTGGCGTTTATAATTTAAACTCTCAAACACATCCGAAAACAGCATCCCGGTGAAAACAGGCTAAAAGAAATGCGCAAACACGGTAAAAAAAGAAATGTACAAACACGGTAAAATCCAGCAAAGCCTGCTACGTAGGCGCAAAACAAACTGTAAAAACATCATAAATTTTAGACTCGTCAATATGAGTGTGTGACTTTAGAACTGGTCCTATTGATAATACACATAAAGACATGCTATTTCTATGAAGATATTGTCATCCAAGATGGCTACAGAGCAACCGAAGACTGTACGATGATTCTTGGCCACAACACAACTGGCGAGACATGTTTGATTTAGTGCTGCACCACGACTCCATGGAATCTCGCTTGTCAACAGGGCTGCATTGGCACTGGTGCTTTATCAACAGACCATGGACAATTTGATCTTCGCTCTTAATTAGGATGGCACATTCAGTATGTTGAATGCATGCTAAATTATATTATAGTTTATTGTGATGGATATTGGCTATGCAGACTTTGATGTTTGATGAATCTACATCATATATGCATTATTTGAATCATGTGATTGAATGCCTGTATTTTTTTTCCGGTTACAGTAGGCTATTACCACAAGCTACTTTTGGTTGCAACATGTTGGCACCACGAAAATTAGGGTTGCGTCAAATCTTAGTCGCCACGCTGACCTGTTTTGGAGCACTAGGCTGTGGCGATGAAACACTTCATATAGTCGCAATAACTTGTCACAACAAAACTCAGTCCGCTGAGATAACTACTTGTTGCCACGGAATTCAGTATTGCTGAAATAGGCCTTTCGCCATGAAACGTTCATATTGTCGCAACAACCTCTCACCACAAACAGTCTGTCCGTTGTGATAACTATTTATCACCACCGAAAGGAGTATGTTGCAATTTTAGTATTACCACGTCTGAAGAGTCATTGCCATACTCTACTGCCACAAACATAGGGTTCGTGGCGCAAGGACTATACCCACAAAAACAAGAGTTGTTGCCATAGGGTATTGCCACAATTGACTATTGCCACGAAAAAGCACGCGCCACGAAAAAGAGTTGTTGGTATAGGTTATTGCCACAAATGCCTATCGCCACGGTTCGCTATGTGTTGCATTAAGCTATTGCCACAAACCAAATTGTGGCATCAAGTGCACGATGCCAAGAGAAAAAATGTGGCAACTTGCAACATGGTTGTTGCAATAGCACGCTTTCTTGCCACGTTTATTTTTTTGTGGCAATAACCTATTACCATGTGTCCTGTCGCAACGGCTGGCAACGAACAACATGTCGTGGCAATAGGGTACCTGTTGCGACAATTGAGTACTTATTGCGACAAATGCTTTTGTTGCAATAGACTCGGATCCTTGTAGTGACTTTTCTTTCATTTCTGCAGGGTGGAATTTGTGGGCATAGTGCAGCACAGAATATGCTACTAGTGTACAAGTTTGTCGTTTTGGATAAGGACAGTTAAAAGAAGGTGCTTCCCGCAAAAAAAAAGGGTGTTGGTCCTAGTCACTTCTCTGACCATCTAGTAAGGCATGCACTAATCAGCATCACCGAATGACGAAATATTATGACTGAAGGAAATATGCCCTAGAGGCAATAATAAAGTTATTATTTATTTCCTTATTTCATGATAAATGTTTATTATTCATGCTAGAATTGTATTAACCGGAAACATGATACATGTGTGAATACATAGACAAACAGAGTGTCACTAGTATGCCTCTACTTGACTAGCTCGTTAATCAAAGATGGTTATGTTTCCTAACCATAGACATGGGTTGTCATTTGATTAACGGGATCACATCATTAGGAGAATGATGTGATTGACATGACCCATTCCGTTAGCCTAGCACTTGATCGTTTAGTATGTTGCTATTGCTTTCTTCATGACTTATACAAAGTTCCTGCAACTATGAGATTATGCAACTCCCGTTTACCGGAGGAACACTTTGGGTGCTACCAAACGTCACAACGTAACTGGGTGATTATAAAGGAGTACTACAGGTGTCTCCAAAGGTACATGTTGGGTTGGCGTATTTTGATATTAGGTTTTGTCACTCCGATTGTCGGAGAGGTATCTCTGGGCCCTCTCGGTAATATTCATCACCTAAGCCTTGCAAGCATTGTAACTAAAAAGTTAGTTATGAGATGATGTATTACGGAACGAGTAAAGAGACTTGCCAGTAACGAGATTGAACTAGGTATTGGATACCGACGATCAAATCTCGGGCAAGTAACATACCGATGACAAAAGGAACAACGTATGTTGTTATGCGGTTTGACCGATAAAGATCTTCGTAGAATATGTAGGAACCAATATGGGCATCCACGTCCCGCTATTGGTTATTGACCGAGAATGGTTCTAGGTCATGTCTACATAGTTCTCGAACCCGTAGGGTCCGCACGCTTAACGTTTCGATGACAGTTTTATTATGAGTTTATAAGTTTTGATGTACCGAAGTTTGTTCGGAGTCTCGGATGTGATCACGGACATGACGAGGAGTCTCGAAATGGTCGAGACATAAAGATTGATATATTGGACGACTATATTCAGACACCGGAAAGGTTCCGGGAGTTTTCGGAGAAAACCGGAGTACCGGAGGGTTACCGGAACCCCCCCGGGAGGTAATGGGCCTTGATGGGCCCTATTGGAGAAAGAGAGGGGCCGGCCAGGGCAAGTGGCGCGCCCCCTCCCGTTGAGTCCAAATAGGACAAGGAAGGGGGGGCGGCGCCCCCCTTGCCTTCCCCCTCTCCTACTCCTTCCTTACCCTCCTTCTTGGATTAGGAAAAGGAGGGGGAAACCTACTTGGAGTAGGTTTCCCCCTCCTAGGGCGTGCCTCCCCTTAGGCCGGCCCCCTCCTCCCTCCCTCCTTTATATACGGGGGCGGGGGGCACCCCATAGACACAAGTTGATCTACGGATCGTTCCTTAGCCGTGTGCGGTGCCCCCTTCCACCATATTCCACCTCGGTCATATCGTCGCGGAGTTTAGGCGAAGCCCTGCGCCGGTAGAACATCATCATCGTCACCACGCCGTCGTGCTGACGGAACTCATCTCCGGAGCCTTTGCTGGATCGGAGGGCCGGAGATCGTCATCAAGCTGAACGTGTGCTGAACTCGGAGGCCCCGTACGTTCGGTGCTTGGATCAGTCGGATCGTGAAGACGTACGACTACATCAACCGCGTTGCGCTAACGCTTCCGCTTACGGTCTACGAGGGTACGTGGACGAACACTCTCCCCTCTCGTTGCTATATCATCATCATGATCTTGCTTGTGCGTAGAATTTTTTTTGAAATTACTACGTTACCCAACAATGTTTTGTACTATTTTCGATGGGAGCTACCTGTCAAAAGTAATATCGCTCGCACACTGCCTCGACTCCTGTAACAGATTAAATGAAAGGCGGGGCTGGCTAACTAAATGAAAGTATTTCCAAGCAAAATCTTTGCTACTTTGACATGGATTGTATTCTTTAATTATTTCTCTATTTTTATTACTAAATTTATTTATTTTTTAACACTCCAATGAATATTATTCTTATTCTTCGGTCCAAAATAGAAGAAGAAAAGAATAAGTAGAAGAATAAAGTTAAGTCGATCCAAAAAGAAATGAGGTTCATGGCCAAGGGAACAGATGTTAGAACCAAGTTTTTTTTTCCGAATGCATCAATTATGTTCGAAAAGGTGCAAGTGAAGAATCCACAGGGATTTTTTGGCGTTTATTATTTAAACTCTCGAACACACCCGAAAACAACATCCTGGTGAAAACAGGCAAAAAAAGCGCAAACACGATAAAATCTGGCAAAGGCTACTACGTATGTGCAAAACAAACTGTAAAAACATCATAAATTTAGACTCATCAAATATGAGTCCGTGACTTGCTAGAACTGGTCCTATTGATAATACACAGAAAGGCATGCAATCTCTATGAAGATGATTCTAATTCGTCTGAAATTATTTATTCTAGTAGCTGGAACTAAAAAATGGAACTATGATTCATACTCACTATTAAGACCTCGCAAACGAACTGAAAAATTTAAGTAGTTCTTAAATAAAAACTAAAAAGAAATTTCTTCCTTCCTATTTTGTTTGCCCAAAGGACAAGTTTTTTTCTCTCGATTTTGTCGAGTCATTACACTGATTAAATAAATGATTATCAAGTGGTTCTTATTCGAAGAACCCTTGCCTTTTGTTTAGCTTGAGTCTGAATCATCGTGGCTCTAGTATGTACTAGTTTAATGCCCGTGCGTTGCCACGGGATAAAAAACATAGTGATCAAATAATGTTCCAAATAAAAAATTGGTTGAACATGTCATGTGGTTTTCATCAATAAACAGACTTTCTCCCGCTTCTACCCCCTCGTCAATCTCCGTTTCTTCACAACCATAGTCCCCTTGCAAGAAGACAGTAATATCTAATCTTCTCCCCACCCCTCCTTACCTTCATTTTTCATCTTGTACTTATATGAATATATACAATATTTATCGATTCAAGAGACTGATTTGTATTTATGATTTGTGAATAACGAATGATGTACTGGGTGCAAAAAAATTTGTAGTTCCTTATTATTCGACCACAACAAAGATACGACTGGAAACTAATACAAAGACTTAGTTAACTGAATCATCTTTTGTCCCTATTTTCTAAGCTTTCCCCTAAGCAAATTTACCTGTTGCACATTGTTGGGACAAACCAACGGTGTCCTATCGTTGCACCCCCCTCATACCATTCTCCCCATGGACTATCAACCAAGTCCACCTCTGACAATGAAAAGAAACAACACTTAAAACCCATAATTAGATTGTACATTTTACATGATAAATAGAGTTCATGTCAGGTAAATTATAATATATCTCGCCTGAGTCAAAACAACATGTATAAGGGAGGGAGACAGCTACATATTTCTTGTAGTGTGTTCCGAGATGCGACGCCATCAACCCAATTGTTCACAGTGTATATGGGGATCTCTTCTTCTCTCCATCAACGGTGTCATGTTCAAACTCCAATGGCCATGTCCGAATCCTTCATGCTGAGACACATATTTGGAGCTCATAGACGGGGAAGATATTGCTTTGGCCGCCTTCAGCTCGTCACCGCCTCCTTGCCCTAGAGCAAACCCATATAGTGCACACTGAAAAGAAAAAAACGGAGCTATGTTGGTAACATCGAATATATAATTCAATCTTTCAATTCCTCTCATAGCACAAAGGGCCAAACAAGATACGATTATCACTTGAGAATATATCTTAGCAAAACAAGCATCATTTCCACTTCTTTGCTAAAAAACACCATCCTGGTAAAAAAAAAACTTTCCTCGTAGCCTTGAGTAATTGAGGCAGAGCAAATAAGCAGTAGATACGAAACATGAACGAAAAATTGAGGATAATTTTCTTTCATCCTAATTCGATTACACTCTGTGCAAAGTCAACTATGTTTATTTCGAGGAAATGATTCGTTCACCTATTTTGTCTATACACTATTTGAAATCTAGAGGGAGCAGTATCAACACTCACTATTTATACATGTTGCTTCCTGATTACTATTTTTACAGTCCTATAAAATGAATCTAAAGAGAAGTAGTAAAAAAAATAACCACCTAGATCTTTTCTTCGAGGGAATAGCTGACTAAACTTTAATATCTTGTTCGCACTGTAAATATCAATTACTAATATGCAAGAAAGTTATAATAACCAACCAATATTTCTCTCTGTAATGACCCCTCAAATAAAAATTGTACAAATTCAATGATTCAACATAATATTCCTAGATCCATTTTGTCCTTTAGAAAAACTAAAATAATACTGAGATTTAAGACAACAACATTGGTTAATTGATCTTTAATGTTGGATAATAGAACTGAAATTTTGCTGGTGAACACATGCATTGTGTAGTAGGCCAAATAGTTGTAAACCTGAAGCGAAAAGAACAGGGAATATAAACGTATTCTTTAAGAAAAAGAACACCACACACACTCGTTTATTTCCATCCTTGAGACTGCATTTCTGCGTTAATGGCGTTCGAAATACAATAGTCGAAAATCCATCTTCACTGCTGTACGTGTGCCTAGTAGTTGAAAACAAAAGCTGAAAATCCAACAACCACTATGCATAGTGAAATGATGATGCATGTGCTCTCATCCATGTTCCGAAGTGAAACGCAAAGCACCAGTTCCAGTGTTTGTTTAGACCTCAATTTTAAGCTTCTTACATGAGCGTTAATCAGAAACTAAGGAGGTTGAGAAAGTGACGATTCATTATTCCAGCAATAGAAAACAGCGAAAGAATACAAAACAAAAGAAGAGAACAAATTCAGTGAACTGATTACCTCAGTTGTGCCATGCATGATTTCCTCTGGGATCGACACTTGCTCGGATTCAGTGTCAACGACACGCCTATCTTTTCCTCCCAGCTGCACCCTCAGCACGCTGAAGTTGGTGCCTCCCAGATCCAGAACACAGGGTTTCTCGAGGTCCTGCTCGTCCAGAAAGAAACATGACAAAAAAAATTGTATTTTCTTATTCAAGATGATCATGTGGGATTAGCACCAAGAAACAAGGGATCCTTACCGGCAAGTTTCTGGTTAGCTTCCCACCTCATCTTCTTCCTTAGATTTGTCTTCCGTCCACAAAAATACCAATCAGAAAAACCCCAAGAGAGGAATAGAGGGAGGGAGATATCAATCGAGTGTTCCTGGTGTCCGTGGCTTCTGTTAGTAACCTGCCAATCTTGGATCGTTGCCGTCCGCCGCAGCACCACCAAGCCGCATGTCGCCCTTCCAATCTTGGACCGTGACCCTAGGACTTGGGTCAGGACTCAGGAGGCAAGGCCAATGGGGATGTCAAGGCCGAGCGGCATCTGTGCGCCGCGCGCAAAGATTCGGATATGTTGGAGATGTTGAGTGGATGGGAGATGGCGGCGACCTAGCTGCCGGAGCCTGGAGCGGTGGAGTTGGAGGTCGGGGGAGATGATCGCCCTCGTGGTTCTGGTTAGGAAGAGCGAGAGAGAGATCTGGGGATGGAAACTGGCAGGTCGGGGGAGGAGGCGGAGAACGTGCATGTTTTTTCGGTTTTTCGTTGACGTGCAACGTGGGCTTTTCCTGCTGTGATTTTTTTCTTCGAGGTCGTACGAGAGGAGCAGGGAGGTCGAACCATCACAACGACGGCAGATTCTCCTTTAATAGTAGAGATCTAAGGTTTTAACAGAACTGATTCATAGGGTAGCAACAATATAATTTGTATATTATGCATAAAAAGCAAATCCAAAGTAGGGAAGAGAAAAGTCAAGAAGCCTCTAATGGACAACATAAGGGAAAGAAAGAAAGGCAGATGTGCCAACTTGGAATATTTTTTTGGCATTATCATCACAAAGAAGATGCTTCAGATTTTTCTTATTTCATATCTTCAACGCAAATCGACCCAATTCAATGGCTAAAGAAGTTTTTATCCTTTTTTAGAGTCTTTTTACGGTACATTTTACAACTCGTAGGAGGCAATAGTATTAAACCAGGTCCACCGTTGATTAGATTATAATTACAGTCATTTTCCTTTGGCTTAGTATAAACACGATTTCCGATCTTGCTCCGCACCCCTGGTGGTCGTCGTCCGTTACCCTGCCCGGACGTTCTCCATGCTTCTCCGGCCTATCCACCCCATTCCTCCCTAGCTCGGACGTCCGCCATGATCCGCCCTACACCATGGGACTTTTCTTCGACTCCAACATGCGACGGCCATCAGCTTCAATTGTGCTTGTACAGGCCTTGAACAACTTTGTCCGCGCTCATTAGTCCCTGGCCCATAAATATGTCGGTGAGGATGATATGATGGCGTACTACAGATCTTGTACTCAATTACATTTGCACTAGTTGAATCCCATGCGTTTCCACATGACAACATGTAAATTTTATGACATAACTTATTGATTGAATGTGTTTTATTTGGATGGAGAGGTTAGAAACTATGGAGAGAAAAAAATCACCATCTATATCGTGCTTCCTCCCCCACCCAAGCCCCCCCTCTCATTCAATGTCATCCCATTACACGTGTGATGTTTCATCACCATCCATGAGCTTGTTATAGTTCTGACGATTAGCTAATGAAACCCATGTTTTCTCGTGTTCCATATTGTCGCATCTAGTGTCCATCACTTAGATGGATAATCTCTACTCCTAATGAAGCATTTGGTGAATAGTCTTCATGGTTTATTTTCGCTGGTTTTTTCGTCTCTCCTCCCACCACCCACTCCCATCCTGGTCCATCAGCTTATTTTTCTCCACTCTTTATTACAACCAGGACTTTCCTAACGTATAACAAATCACGGATCTAACTTTCTTAAATTATTCATATCAATCGATTCCTTTTATTGGTTCAATTTGTCTTAGGAAACAAATAACAAATTTTTAAGAAATAAATAATAGATTTGAATTTAACTTTCCTAACTTATCTAAATCAATCGATTTCTCTCATTAGTGAAATTTGTTTTAGAAAACAAATAACAGACACGTCACAAACTTTCCTCCCAATAAATAGTTTCTTAACATTTGCAAACTTTCCTAATCAGACACGTCACAAACGGGCAGGTACTGATATCATGTTACCAAACAATAAAACCCCATTTGCATAGAAATCAGTTCAAAATCCTAACTTTCCTAATTTTTACCTTTCCTTGATAACATCCAATATTTCCGATGTTTTCCACCTATTGAAGGAAATCACCCCTCCATCGATATTAGCATTTTTTGGAATGAGATCTTCGGGTTATGGTTTTTTTGCGATTCTTTCCAATTGTGACCTCTCCTTCCGCTCCGGCTCCTTCTCGCATAATCACCTCCACCACAGCCAGCTGACGCCACCCTAGACCTCTTGCCTCTCCACACCTTCTCCGCCACCTCCTCCTCGTACTCCATTGACAATCCCTCCGCCACGTTTGTCCACGGCGGTGTCGAGGGCATGCCGCAACAGCGTACCAGTGGTAGAGCAGTGCATAGCAGCAGGAAGAAGCACGCAACAGGCGAGGCGAGCGGCCGACGGTGGAGGGCAGAGATGCGGCCAGCGTGGCTGAGGGGGCGGCCGGCAGAAGATGGCCGCGATAGGAGGCGGCGCGAGGCAGGGGCGCGACAGCGGGGCTAGCGAAGGGATAGGCGGCAGCAGACGGGGCAAGCGCAGCCAGCGAGAGTGTGACGCGCGGCCAGGGTGTGCGTCGCGCAGGGCACAGTGGTGCGGTGGCTGTGGCGAGCGTGATGGCAACGGCTGGCGCGACGGACGCGGTGTGGCACATGCGTGGGCATGGAGAGCAAGCGAGGGAATGGCCCCGCGGGCGCGGAAGAAGAGCTGAAGGCTCATGCATGGGCGCGCATAGGAGCGGGCATGTGCCACGGGGATAATCCGAGGAGCTCAGTGGCTACCCCTGCAATGGCCATGGCGGACGGGCGGTTCTCGGTCACGGCGAAATACCTAACGAGAGCAAACGAGAGGGGAAACTAGGGAAAGGCAAGAGCAGATCACGGCGGTGCCAATGGCACCCTAGGGGAAGACAGGGGAGCTCGGAGCGGCGCAGATCGAACGGCAATGTCACGGTGGCCGAAGGTTGAGGAAGACGGCAACAACGTCGATCTTGGGTGCTGGACTTGATCTCGTTAGCGCAGACGAAGTAGCGGAGGCATTCGGAGCTCCTCGACAAGCTCCTAGCCAGCTGGGAGGGCAGTGGCCATGTGGACGGGGTCGTTCATGGTGGTCGTGGCATCTGACTTCGTCCAGATCACCGGGATCGAGCGAGCGAGGAGGAGAAGTGGATCTGGGAGGAGGCGTCGAGGAGGAGTGAGGCCATGGGGGCAGGGGAGGCAGGGCGTCACCCTTATCCATTCCCCTTCGATGCCGGCGAGGTGGTCGGGCGGGAGCCCGGCTCTGTAGTGACGGGCTCGGGGAACAGGAGAAGACGACCGTGCGGGGACTGGACCACTGGGCCGGTTCGGTGTCAAGGCCCGGGGGTAGGGGGAATCTCCTTTTTCATCGTCCTTTTGGTTTTTAATGTATTCTAATCCGTTTCTCCTTTTTAACACCGTTTTCCATTTATTCTTATATCAACTAAATGGATTTTGTTAATTGTGAAACTATGCACACAATTCGAGCACAATATTTTTAGGTGGCACAAAAATTTGGGGCCAAAAGGAAATACATAAAATTAGGTTTATATTTAATTGGTTATTTTAACTACTGTTGGACCTCTTATTAATTTGACAAGATTTCTTTTTTCGGTCAAATATTTTTGGCTCAACATGTCAAAGATCAGTGGAATTTATAGAATATGGTGAACATTTTAGTTTTACTGTTTGACGATATAATTTATTTGACTTTATTTCAAATTTGAATTGGGCTTTGATTTTTATCAAGTGGCAATTTGGCTTAGCAAGCCTGATGACATGGCATCATTAGGGGGAGGTCACTGTAGCTAACGACTTGAGGTGTTACATAATCTTTCCATTTCTGAAATTTCATTGTTAAATGATTGGAGAATATATCACACTATCCATTAGTTCAGTCAAGCTCACCACAAGTCCACACATTATTGCCAATTGAGTAAGTTTTATTGGCGGGGAGAATAGGCTATGTGTGTGTGTTAGAGAGATAGGGAGAGAGAGTGAGGAAGAGGGAGTGGGAGAGAGTGTGTGTGAGAATTTGATGGTAAAAAAGATCACCAATGTCGTAATATTGAACTCTTAAAGTTAATGGGGCCCCGTTGCAACGCACGGGCGTTCTTCTAGTAACAACTAATGTGTGACTGGCCTCAGCTTCACCTGAAACTAATGTGTTGGCATTGCTCCATGGATTAGATTCTGCCAGTCGACCTTGACGCCCTTCGGTGGGATGACGACGACACGTCGTTGGAGATTCATGGCCGTGTGTGCTTGAGATGTTGTGATCCAAGATGACTAGAGAGCAACCGAAGACTGTACGATGATTCTTGGCCACAACACAACTGGGCGAGACATGTCGGGTTTACTGTTGCACCACGACTCCATGGAATCTCGCTTGTCAACAGGGCTGCATTGGCACTGGTGCTTTATCTATTTTTCCTCATCACTTTTCCTTCCTTTCTGCAGGGTGGAATTTGTGGGAGTTAATTACACATATAGTACACAAACTTGCGCAGTGTGTACAGATTCATATAACAACTTGAAAAATGACACAAATTGGTGCACTAACTTGAGTTTCGGAAACATTTTCATACATTTCCGTTACTCACCGTTAAATGGTCCGTTAACTCTGCCAGTCTGCCTATATCGCAGGCCACCATTACAGTAGGTCCCACCAGCCAACTGGAACAGAAAGAAACTAAATATAAAAATGGTGCATCCCAGGGATTCAAACACAAGACCTTGTGTGCTGCAGGCTCACTCGTGCGCGTGGGCTAGCCAACCAAACCAAAACAACTAGCTGATGAATAACGATGCAGAACCTCTTTTATTTCTTGAGAACAGTTTATTTGCTGTACCACTTTTTTTTTGCGGGAATACTGTAGCACTTTTCAACGTGGGATATAAAAAGAAATAAGCACGTCACCCGATTTGCATTGCCCGGTCAAATGAAATGGGCACACAACGTATGGGGACCATGATCCTTATGCTTGCGTGCAGTTTGTGAGAAGAGTAGTGTTAAGTTGTGGTTGACAGTCTCGTTGGAGCCTTTAAAAAATCAAAATGCATATTTAGAAATTTTTGGAAAATCAAAAAGAAATATGTGAAAACTTATGTGGAGCCCGTCTCTCAAATCCCATACGTATGCATCTAAATTTTTTCCAAAATATATATGCATGCACATATACATGTAGACTACACATATGTGTGAAATTTTATGTAATATAACTTCGACGTGCGTGTAAAAATAAGACAAATATGTATATAAAAATGGGTTGTTCTTTTGCAGTTGGGTCGAGATTTTTTGTGTGTGAGGCTAACAAATCATTATATTTTTAAACTATTTTTTACAGATTTGTATTGAGCACATACAAGTGTTCACAAAATATATTTTTTAAAACTTTTAAATATGCTTTTAGAAAAAATTCAAAAAAAAGGCTCCAGGAAGCCCGCAAGCCACAACTTCGTACTCCCATTTGTGCGACTATAATGCTTGTGCTAATCAAGTGGATAAAATGGTTACCCAGTGGGATGACTATGTAAAATCTTAAAGAAGGTATGTCGGCTCAGTCTTTCAGAGGTGTTCATGCCTTCCAGCGTCGTCTCCGTCTCTGAATGCATGTATGTACCTGTAGCTTTGAGAAAGCAGCATGCACTAGAAAAAAGAGAGAAAAGCAGCGGACACTACCAGTAAAAATAATACATTAATGAAAAAGAAAGCGCCGTACGCAGTCTAAAAGGATATGGACAACGTTGTATCGTTGTTTAACAGAAACAAATAGGTGGAATTTGTGGTTAGCACCTTTCACCTTCCTAGTTTGAGCGGACGTCTCTGTTTCGAAACTTGGACAGAACAATTTTTTTAGATTAAAACTAATATCTCTTAGTGGCTGACAGGATGGACCCACGTTATGATAGAGGAGAGAGCACCAATATAGAGGAACGTAACGGTGTACTAACGGTAAGTGACGGAATTGTACTGAAATGTTTCCCAAACTCAAGTTATATGATCAATTTGTGTCATTTTGCAAGTTGTTGTATGAATTTGTACGCACCGTGCAAGTTCGTGTATCATAGGTGCAATTAACTCAATTTGTGGGCATAGTGCACCACAGAATATGCTAGTGAGTAGTGAATTACCTACGGTCATGTACAAGTTTGTCGTTTTGGATAAGGACAGGTAACAGAAGGTGTTGGTCTAGTCACTTCTCTGACGATCAAGTAAAGCATGCAGTAAGGGCATGTACAATGGTGGCATATGGATACATATGCCCCATGACAAAAAGTAATTTGAGACATCTATATTAATTTTTTTTCTCCCCAATGCAAGCTACCATTAGTGGACCTCGAAATAGAAAATAAAAACTTTAGTACACATGCATCTCTACTTTTCACTTCAACCTTTTCAGCTTTTGTCACTGGACCACGTTTTTTTTTCTTCAAGCACCCGCCTCCTGAAGAGGATCCCGCTTCCCTATCCGAACCTACTTTATGTCATATCCGATCCTACATGACATGCGAGGCATCACCTTGAGGCTATGCATTATACATGCCCTAATCAGCATCACAGAATGAGACAATATTATGTTCTGTATTTTCGATGGGAATTATCTATCAAAAGTAAGATCCCTCGCATGTTGATTGATTTCAGTCTGGACGAAGCGGTGGAACGACGCGACCTCTCCGTAGAAGCTGCGTACTTTGTATCCCAGCATGCATGCACATTCAACGTTGAACAAGGAGTAGTGCGCGCTAATCCTGCAGCTTCAGCCTTGGCTCCGACGCTGCTGCTGCCGCCATGGCTGCACAGTCCAAACATGTTCCGAAACAATTGTTATTCCAGGAAACAGGAACGCCGTACGTGTCGTTGTCCAAAACGACGGCTTCAAAAGTTACTTCAACCGATGGTCATGGTTGTGGCAATTGCCGTGCATGCAAGGTGTCAGCAAAGCGATGTAAGTATCATATACCCCCTCCGTTCTTAAATATTTGTCTTTTTAGAGATTTTAAATGAACTACCACATACGGATGTATATAGATATATTTAAAGTGTAGATTCACTCATTTTGCTTCGTATGTAGTCACTAGTTGGAATCTCTAGAAAGACAAATATTTAGGAACGGAGAAAGTAGTTTTTACCGACATTTTTTGTATTTGCCTCGGTGGAAATGATAATGAAGGAAGAAGATATATCTTCGAGTTTGTTTGTGAGAAAATTATACAGTTAGTAACTTTTTTCAATACAGAAGGGGTTTCTCCACACCCCATTTTTATTATGAAAACGAGGCAAAACAACAACAAAGGACTGTTTGCAACGCTCAGGAGTAGCCAGAAGAGCTCCCCGCTCAAAAGGAGACAAAACAATCAATTTGTATCCACCACGCAGCAGGTGTGGTGAACAATCTTCAAATCATTCAAAATTAAAAAAACAATCAATTTCTACTCAACAAAATTTAATATGAAAATGCTAAAAATCTGACGTTGGATTTTTAGGCATGGCAAATCAAATGTTTTTCATGGCAATTTATGCATGTCGGCACGAGATGACAAATTTGGTTGGGCAGCATGGCAATTTTCCGGCAAAAGATAAAGTAGCACGGAATTTTTTTTTTTTGAGGAACCGGCAGGAGCACTGCCTTTTCCTTATAGAAGAGATGGCGAAAGGACGCAATTTACAGAGTGCCGTGCGTTTTTAGGGAACGTCGCAGAAACCACACAAAGACCAACCTAGAAACTAGATTAACCAATGCCTGCGGTTGGCAGGCTACCAGCAAACGCCAGGTCGCGCTGATTGATTGCGTCTAGGGCTAGAGCAACCACCTCGCGATGCGTCCGCCTTTGTCCAGTGAACACCCGCCTATTTCTCTCCTTCCCTATGGACCATATCGTGTAAATGATTCTTCCACTGCGCCTCTTGCGCACTTGACTCGTCTGTGAATTGAGAGTCTTGTCCCACCAGTCTGACACGTTTCCTGGCTCCGGGAGGAAGCCCGAGATTGGAAGCCTTTGTTAGTCCAAGTGTTCACCTGGTTTCAGACTGCGACCGTGAAGGGGCAGTCTTTGCAGAGGTGAGTTCCTGTTTTTGGCTGCTGAAGACAAAGCAGGCATCTGGGCTGGTAAGACAAAGTAGCACGGATTTGCCATACTCCCAACTAAACTTGTCATCCTTGATAAACATAATTTGCCATGAAAAATGTTAGATTTGCAATGTCTAAAACTCCGACGTTCGTTGGACATTCTGTTCCTTTTAATATGCCAAAGAGAAAAAAGGAGTGCTCCAAGCTGAGATATTTATACCAGCGCGATATTTTTCTCTACTACTATTAAACAAGCAAACATATTCATCGCTAAGTGTACCCAGCCTTAACTACACATAACAAATCAGATCAATAACAACCTCATGATCAGATTGCTTAATTTAATCTAACCGTCGAACCATCAGCCGAAACTGCATTTAGCAATTTTCATTGGCGGACGAAAACTCTGGCATCGGCGAGCGGACTAAAGTTTCGTTCGGCAACCACCCAATCCCGCCCTCAATTAGCGCTAACCTCCCATTTAATCTTCCGAGAAAAAGGAAACTGCTACCTCCCCGCACACCTCTCGCGAACAGTCTCACGAACGGCCTCCCCGCCGCCGTTGGTTCTCACACGCCCCCACCGTCCCGCGTCTGGTTGCCGCCAGCGCCCCTCCTCTTCTGGCCGCCGCCACGATGTCCTCTGCGCCGGACCGCCTTGCCGCGTTCCTCGGCGCCAGGCCGCCGCCACCGCGGCTCGATCTCCCGGATCCAACACCAAGCTTGCCGAAGGGGTTGGAACTGGCCGTGAGTGCTCGAGGTCAGCTCCTTCTCCACAGCCGCGGTGCAGGACGGGAGCCTCCACGTGCTCCTGCTCTTGTGACGACGCGGTCGTTCTTATACTGGACAACTCCGCCCCCCACCACATGTCTGCCTCCTCCGATCTCCATCTCGATTTGTGTTGTGCTCGCCGGTGCCGTTGAGGCAGGATCCCGTGCTTACCAAATCGGTAGGTCTGGTCTCCTTATTTCTCCAATATCCTCCCTCCCCAAGACCCCAACCCGTTGGTAATTTCAGGACATGGTGATGACTCATAGTTTATGTAATTATAAGCTGCTGACATATTGAGATGTTTGGTTCGCTGTATGGGAAGTATCTGATTGGGTCAGAAGCTGTGTGTGCACGGCTTTCTAATTCGCTTTTTAATCCAATGTTGTTTGTTCAGATGTTAATGCACACAAAGTTTGGCCTTGGATGTTCCGAAAAAGGGTTCAGTGCAAGCAGATCCTGCGATGACTCAGTTTTGTTTATCTTATCATCATTTGCTTCTAGAAAATACCGTGATCGTGCCTACATCTGTAGTAGCCCCGTCAATTACTTCCTTCAGAGCTGTAACTTCTAATATAGACCTTTAGTGCTTATATGTTGTGATTAATGAGACTCTGTAATTTGTATTCATTCAGCGATTATTATTTTTACATCAGTTCAGGATGTGATTGATGATGGTAGAAATTGGAGGGATTCTATTTACCCTTTTTTGGGGGCACATTTTACAAGTGTGATTGATTTAGTTACACATTTTACTTTTTTGTATTTGACTTTTTTTCCTCGCCCGTTTAGGTTCAGTTACTCATTTTACTTTTTTATAAGTGACCTTTTGCTCATGTGCATGCATGCACTCTTTTTCCTGTACTCAATGTATAGGGCATAAATTTAGCTGCCAGTTTTCCTAGAGCAAGGCTTTGTAGTTTCCACTCAACCTATGTGTGATTTGCAATCAATATGACGTCCAGTATACTGCTAATAGTAATTTACTGCTCTCCTTTCTTTTGCTATTTGTCTGTAGTGAACTCACATCACATCTACATGTTTGAATTGCTGGCCCAATTAGTTGAACTATTAGAAGTGCTCATCTCCTTAGGAATTTGAATGCAAATCCCTTCCAGGCATTACCGCAATAGGCTGATATATATGACAGTAGTAATTAGTATAAACAATCTTATCTCCTGTCTAAGAGATGCCCTTTTTTTACAGATATCACAGTACATTGAAGATCGAGGTCACTTCCTACTGAAAGGACCAAGTGTGTCATTTGTATGCATCTCTATTAGGTTCTTTCATTTGTCATCTAAGAGGTACTATTAGACATATATAATCCTGATTGGCTACTTGTATTTTTCAATTTGTTTGCAGACCTGGACTGGCCCTTATTTGGGCATAGGACATGCCTGTACATTTGGTGGTAGTTACAGGAGAGGTATGCTATTTAAAATGGATAAATTGCAAATTTTGTATAGCTCCATTGGTCACGACCTGACCATAGAAGAGTGAACACTAATTGATGTCAAATGAAGTACGTTGGTCAGGATCTCCATGTAATAAGTGTTATTCTTGCTCCACTAGCTTACACATCCACATTGTCTGTCGACGGGTTGAATGGTTGGTTATGTATGGGTCGTCGCTTGGTACAACCGCAGGGGGAAGGGCCGGCCACTGAACTACATTGGTCAGGACCTGTAGGTAATGAGTATCATGATTCATGATTTATTCTGGTGATGAAGATGTGATATCAATGCACCCTGACGGTTTGCTTCTATAGGAACTAGCAATATTTTTTGTTTCCTACATGCACAAAATTGCATCTTAGAAGTTAATTTGATGGATTCTGTAATTTGGCCGGCTTATGTGAAAACCACTTAATTCCCATTCCTCTATACATGCACATGCATCTCTTTTTTCCCCGGTGCTTATTGACAAAAAGATTGAACATGTATTTTTCTTGATTGGAAATATTATACCTCAAATTTAATTCAATTGTGGATACTGTGACGACTTTATGCCCTCAAGTGATTATGTCAGTTATACATTTTATGAGGTTTAGGAATTAGGACTGGTGACAACAACATGTGAGCACCAAGACATGAACCAGTGAGCTTAACATTTATTTATAATCTCAATCCATTATGTGAGCTTAATATTTATTTATAATCTCACATCAAGAACCAACAACAACATGTGAGCTCAATATTTATTTATAATCTCATTACAGTATGTTTTTTATCATTCCCATGGGTGGATCAATAGAACCAGTATAGGTGATTGATCACACCGACAAAAACAGAAATCACTCGATAGTTGCACAAGACACATTGGGAATTTAAATAGTTTTTTTTGTAAGCCAATATCTAGCCGATTAGGTATGCACAATATTTAGTTACTGCTCTGGACAACATGCTCGCTGACGGTGGCATCTGGGACGACGACGCGCTTGCAGGGCGGCGTCCGGCAGGGCGACGTCATCCACCTGTATGATGGCGTGCCCACGGAGGACGGTGTCCACCAAGGTGATGGCGAGCTCGTGGACGGATGCCACGGAGACATGCGCGAGTTGATGATGGCCACGGCATGGCGCAGGCCGATGTCCAGCATCCGCATGCCTTGCGGAGTTGCGGGCGTCTACGGACTCCTCCAGGTTCCCGCGGATGACGACCACGTCTTTGTCATTGCTGTTCTGGAGGACGGTCACCATGAGCAGGCCAACGACGGCGACGACGCGGGCGACCAGCATGCGGACGCCGATGATGACCACTGCATGGCGCAAGTCGACGGCCACCACCACTTGCACGCAGGCGTCCACACTCTCGCTGAAACGGTGCAGTCGCTCGGCGCCTCAGGGGCTCTGGCGTAGTCATCTGGTAGTCATGGACCTGTGAGCAAGTGAAGAGTAGAGTGAGGAAAAAAGAGCACAGCAAGGGCAGAGTGTGCAAGCGGTTTATAGCGATGTTCTACTTATCTATATGCAAACTATTTTCCTGTTTTTAGTAGTCTTGCAAGACATCAGAGAACAGATGACACATTGGTCACGTCCCTACTAAATCTACCAATAATACTAAATCATCAACTGTTGCAGACTTTGAATATTGAAAGAATGATACTTTCTCAAGTAATATTAGTATTGATTAACTCTTCTTTTTTGTTTCTGAGCTGCCTTGATTTTTCTAATAGCTATTTTGATTTTTATCTTGAAGCAAATCAATATAATGCTTGAGAAGACCGGGACTCTGAAAATTGGAAGTGTGGGGGATTGTAGTTTCAAAGTTATTGGTAAAGGTGATTATCAATGAATTCATATTTATCTTAAGGTTATTAAAATACTTCAAATGTAGTTTAATTTTTCTTCTTTATTAACGTTCATATTTTTTGGAGGTAGGAGGAGAGCGGGTTATATTATTCCGGTGGGACGTCGTCCTCGCCATGCTAGAATCAAAGCGACCCCCCTCCCGTTTGGAGTGGTGGAATATCGATATGGGAATATTGATATGGGACTCAGTATCTCGAGTCTCAACAACAAAATGAGGGGCAAACTGTTGCCGCCATTTTCCCCTTACTGAGAAAGTTAGGAGAGAGTGAACAATGACCTTTTAATGATCGTGCGTTGCACGTGCACGCTTACTAGTGTTAGCTAAAGTAGAGTAGACTCGGCGTCCAACGGGACGGAGGTCAGCCGTGTGCGTAGCGCAGAGAGAGAGAGAGGGGTGGCCGGCCGGTCGTGGAATCCACCTCACGTCGGTCACCTACGTCCTGTATACATATATTCGTTCCATGACGCAGCGTGAGCGTGGAGTAATCGGAGAGATAAATTATCGAAGGGTGGCGTACGTGGACTAGATAGTGGAGGCTGAGTGTGATCTCACCCGCCATTATTCCGTTGAGGTGTCCGCTGCTACGTGACGGCACCGTACCCGTTCCCGTAAGGCAACCGCTCCCCTTTGTCTTGCACCGGTTCCCCCGCCTTACTAACGGCATCCCGTTCTTCTTCTCGCTGACGGCCTGAGATTGAGAGAGAGAGAGAGAGAGAGACGCTTCTGTTTGTTTGTTTTTCTTTTGATGATGCCGGACGGGTTCGAAGAGAGAGAGACGCTTCGGTGATCGGAACTAGCAACGGATTGTACCTATGACCTGCTGCTGGCTGTTTGCGCGTGCATGCATTCGATAATCATGATATGTAGGAGTATTTTTCAAGGACAATGGTGAATTGCGATTGCCTTGAAGTAAATTAGCTCTCCTCCCGCAATAAGAAAGATGGAATTCCTGGGAAAATTAACTCACTTTTTCTATGCATATTTTATTTTCTGAAGGAATATATGTACGTAACGTAAGTGAAGAAAGTTATCCACAAAACTGGCAAAATACAAGAGATTGGGGGCTAGCAATGTGACAGTATGGGCATGCCTAGCTCTAGTGCAACAGGTGTATATACTTCTGGAGAGCTCGATCATCTCAGATATGTACGTAGGCAATGCAAGATGGGACCAACTTCCAGTAGGCAGCTCATCATTGGGATCTTTATCTCTTGTCATCACAATAATAAAAGACCAACATATTCTTTCCTCAGAAGAAAAAAAGCTTCTTGGCAGCGTCACCCCATTGGCCGGCCATCATCCGGCCGGACAGATGTGTGGATCACCTTTACCAGACACGGCAGACACGCGGTCTCATTTGAAACTGTGCCACCAGTAGATTGATGAACATCGGTTGATTGGTTGCCACCCTCATTTATCCACATCGAATATTTTTAAGCCAAGGTAGTAGCTTGGATTCATACTCCTACTTGACGCGCAGTGTTTTTGGCACGAGGTGTTCTCATGGATCCGATCGGCCGTTTGGTGGCGTTTGTTTTCTATGTTTGGGCTAGCTGGAGTCTTCCTTCTGTGTCTGTGGCATCTTTTGCCCTCTTCTTCTATGAAAACAATACGCCATTTATGGGCTTATTTTCAAAAGAAAGAAAAAAAAGCATCAGGGGACTTCGGACTAGCCGTGCCCTTTGATTAAACCAATTCTAGAGCTCTCATGCCTGTCACCGACAGGTGAAGCCATCAGCTGATGCTACACACAACGTCTCATGCGAAGACGTCAAGTCATGCCTGCTACTGGCTGGTGCTGCGCGGTGGCTCTGGCGAAGGTGTCATGTTTAGCCTGTTGATGTTGGATCGAAGATGGTGCGACAGTATCAGGGGGCAGACGGTATGGGACGTCTTTGTCTTCCGGTGTCTTCTACAGAGGTATCCAGCTATTGAAGTGTCGGTAGCCGGATAAGGGATGATAGTACAGACGGATTCAACGATGAGTTTATGCAGTCCGGTGGAAACACATGATCTCTGATCAGGCTACGTCGATGCATGCCTGCGTCATGACCTTGTTGAAGGTGATGGATTGAAGCTTGGCTGGATGAGAATCCGGAGTTCAACCTGTTGCTGGACTCGCCATCATCGACGCACATGTGGCGATTCCCTCATGAAGGCGTAGCCTGGTAGTTGTGTATTTTTCTTTTTCGATGTCGCCTTGTAACATAGGGTTAGTGACTATCTGGTGGAGCTACTGTCACAAGGCATGAGGCATCAGGTTTTCTTTTCGCTCTTTTCGGGTCGATATTTTTCGGTTGCTAGATTGTGCATTATTAATAATATATGGTTGTATGCATCTTCTTGATGCAGAGGCTGGGGATAATTCTCCTTTTCGAATAAAACCTACTCCCTCGATCCAAATATATAAAGCCTATCACATTTTTCGAGATTGCTTTTGTCTATCGATTAGAGCAACAAAATTCTCCAATGATATATAACATGCATGTTACAAAAATTGTATCGTCAAATTCGCCTGTAAAAGGAGTTTTTTTTGCGGAAATGTGAAAGGATTTTTTAATGACATATTATTACGGCCGAAGGCAACCTCGAAATAGGCATTAGGTCTTATATATTTGGATCAAGGGAGTACTAGACTTCCATCTATATGCCTTCAAGTTCAAACTATGCTTAAATATTTTGTGGCAAAACCGCCTTATAATCTACCAACCATTCAAATGTGCACGGGTTTTTCTTCTGTTGCGCGGGTGAAATAATGTATTACTCAGCTCGGAAAGTTTACACAATCAACCGTAGCGTTCCGTAGCAACCAAAGGCCCAGAAATGTGAACGGTTTTAAGAGTTTAGAATTTAGCTCCGGGCTACCTTAAAGTGTTAGTACCAAACGTGATCGACCAAGTTCACATCATTTTTTTCTAAGAAAGCTCACAGCCCGGCCAAGATGGACTTGACCTTTGCTGGATCGATGGAGCTCACGTGTCGAGGTCAAGTCGATGTTTCTGCGAGGGAAAGTCAAGGCCGGCAATGATCTCAACCCCAACCGGAACCGAGCGCGACACCTACGGTGCCCCCGCATCGCCCCTGCAATCAGCGCCCGTAACATGTGAGCGAGCACATGGAATGGAAGCCCGCGCGTGAGCTTGTTCCCTTCCATCCATCGAAAAAGGGAAACGTTGCACACCGGCTGACCGGCCTAACCGCGCGCCGGTCATGTGCGCAGCGTACGATCCACTGGCTCCTGTTGCACCAACGACCCCACATGCTGGTGGGCCTGGGCCACTTTGTTTTTATTGAGCTGCCCGGCCGCTTTTTTTTATTGAGCTGCCCGGTCGCTTTTCTTACCTTTTGCGATGACCAGCGACGACAAACTTTTTCTTGCTATAAACGACGAGTTGTTTTGCTCGGACGGTGTGTTTTTTCGCGCTGATCGACGACTGAAAACTTTCTTTTGCTACGAATGACGAGTTGTTTTGCTTGGTCAGGCGAGAATTTTTGCTGCGTCCTAGCGATGGCAAAGCCTTTTTTTTCTGCAACCGACTATCATTTTTGCTGGGACCGGCGAGAATTTTGTGTTGTTGCCCACCAATGGCAAGTTACTTTTTTGCTGGAATCGGCGAACATTTTTGCTAGGAACGGCAAGAATTTTTGTTGTGACGGACGACGAGCGAGAATTTTTGGAACGACCCGACGATTGAGAGTAATTTTTTTTTGCCGGCGATCAATTGTGCTGGGACCGGTGAGAATTTTTATTGCGATCGGCGAATTTTTTGCTACGACCTAGCGATGGCAAGCCATTTTTTTTGCTGGAATCGTCGATCAGTTTTGCTGGGACCCATGAGATTTTTTCTTGCGACAGGCGAGATTTTTTGTTGTCGAGCATTTATGGAGTTATTTTTCTGGAATAGGACGAGATTATTTGCTGGGGCTGGCGAGACGGAAAGCTTCTACCAGCAAGATGATTTGCTGGGACCAGCACAGGCCATGCTACAACAAGCTTTTTGGGTGATGCAACGGCGACGAATTACGACGGTGGCGCGCAGTGGCGGCAATGAGTTGCAACGGTGGACAAGGCATTCATGGCCACCTCCGAGCCTCCACGTCTTCGCTTGAAGCTTTTTCAGAGGCTGGTTGTAGCTTTCTCGGCCGACGGTCATAGCATTTTTCAGTGCTTGTTGCAGCTACTCCACGCTCCGGTCGCAGTCTATGCTTTTTCTCGTTGCAGCAAAAAATGACAGGTAGTAGCTTTCTTGACCACCGGTCGTAGCATTTTTCGGTGCTGGTTGCAGCTCTTCCGCGCGCCGGTCGTGGTCTATGCTTTCACTCGTTGCAGCAAAAAAAATGACACAGGTAGTAGCTTTCTTAACCGCCTGTCGTAGCATTTTTCGGTGCTGGTTGCAGCTCCTCTGCCCGACGGTTACAGCCCCAACTTTCACTGGTTGCAACAAAAAATAATGTCGGACGTAGCAATTGAGCACACTGGTTGCGACTCTGCCGTAGCCGGTTGTAGCTGGGAGCATCTTGCCGGGATGCTACGACTGATGGTGTGCGTGACCGGGATGCTGCAACCTGCATGGCGCGCGACTGGGAGCAGTCGATCAGTATGCTGCAACTGGCATGGTGCACAGCATCTGACATATGATGGCTTCCGCTGCAACCGGGCGCCTGCTTTTTCTTGAACCGGCAACTACGAATGCTACACTAGCAATGGTGTGTGCTGAAATACTACCACCGGCGAACGATGCTACGGCCGGCGACGGCGAGCGCTGCTACGACCACACGATGGTGGCGCTGCAAGTCGCAGCCGACGGCGAGGAAAATGAGTCGCGATCGGCGGAGACAGCGGCAGCCGTCGTCTACGACTGGCAAGGGGACGGCAGCGTGCTGTACGAGTACGCGTACGCGTACACAAGGGGAGTGTTGCGGGTGCGATGGGCTGGAACATGGGCAATGGCCTGGAAAGACGCAAACCACGTACATGTACAAGTACAACACATGCAAAGGGCTGGGAAAGAAAGATACGAATGCATCGGGTGGTTGCGTACGCCTGATCGTGCGGCTGGCGACCGACCGGCCTGCCGCTTGCGCCGGTCCGCCGGCGCCTATCAGCCCCCATCGAAAAAAGCCAAATTAAGTACGTAATTAACTACTAGCACATATGCCCGTGCGTTGCAACGGGAGAGATAATTGATATGTCCACCAAAATATTCATCAACACGGCCCAACAACATTCAAATGGTGCCACCCGCCCACGGCAGAGAGGTGCACACTAAGGTCTAGCAGAAATTCATATAAGTTGTACATTTGGTATGGGCTTTGATTTCATGGCATGGCATGGCATGTAGATTATGTCTAGTATAAGCCGGAAGCAAGTGTCTCAATGTATTTTCCATCCTGATGTAAACCAGGACACATACATGTCAAAATGGCCTCTCTTAGCATTCCCTGATATAAATTGTTAACATAAAGATTAATTCGTTTCCGTTACAATGAACACGACTGCCCCTCGAGGCTTTCATTCACACCTTCTGAGGCCAAAGAATCTGAGCATGTACCTTCAGAAGTAAGCAGACTTTAGGAAATAGAGAAGCAAAAAAATAGAGTACGCTTCTACTCTGGGAGCTCCAACACCAACAAAAGCTTGCCACAACTGTCATCACAAAAGCTACTGAATGAGCCTAGAAAATAAATAGAAAGGTTATAGGAAACAGTCTGTACGTCTCCCCTCAAAGCCATCAACAATCCACCATGGACAAGACACTGCAACTATTCGAAGAATAAGTTTCTTCTTGACTCGTGTTACAATTTTAGCATCCACATCACCTGAATGCCCCTCTTGGCTAGGATCAACCTTATCTAGATCATGGAACTCGTCATGTGAGTCTGCTAGCACCTTGCTCTCTTCAACTGTCCCAAGGTGGGTGGATTCCTTTGTCTGCAGCCTGCTAGCAGATAAATGCTTCTAATACATTCTTAAATTCAGATAAGAATCAATATTTTGACTACATGAATGGAGACATTATTTTTAATATTATCCGAAGGAAATGATGACCGAGCTTGAGTTGAGGGCGCGGCCAGAAAGAATTCTGGAGTGTACAAAAGAGCACTTCTAATACATCGTGAGTCGGTGTTGTTTACTAATACATTCTTAAATTCAGGTAAGAAGCAATATTTTGAAACACTATATGAGTGGAGATATTATTTAATATTATTAGAAGCAAATGATGACCGAGGTTGAGTTGCGGAAGCAGTCGGAAAGAATTCTGGAATGTAGAAAAGAGCACTTTTATTGAATTTCTTTGAAATAAAATAATTTTGACCATAGATGAAAAGACATCCTATAACAAAGGGAACCTGTATATAAGAACATGGATAATCCAAGTACTCGAAAAGTTATCGTAATTATTGCATGACAATGGTTTTAAAGTCTGACTAAATATTGGTTGCATGGCAGCATGGATTACTGATTCTTATGACAAACACCTAATATATTTTTTCCTTTATTCTGTCAATATTTCCAGTGAGATGCTATCACACTAACATACAAATAAACACTTGTGGGTCATCCTTAATTAGCTTCCAGATACATACAAAATGTAAGTTGGAAAGACAATGGACATATCATAATCTATGGTGGGAGATGAGTTTCAGTTTTGTTCAGTTTGTTACTTTCTTTGGTGTTAACAGAGTCGATGGGCATATGCCAGAAGCAAACAAAACAAACAGATACAACAGAGCGATTTCCTACCAACTTGACAATGGTGTGTCATTTTTTTCTGCAGTAGATTAACTCCTGGACATTGGCATCCTTGTAATCTGGAATTACGCTTTAGAATTGATGAATAGCTTCCGGACTTCATTCTTACTTGAAAGTAGAAAATCCCACTTATCTCAAGATTTTGTTAGGACGCTAAACCTTAATCTAGCTCCTGGATTTGCCAGCAGCAACACTAAAATCTACTTGTGTCAGGGTCAAGATTGTTACTTGTTCACTGTGCATCTAAATTTTAAGGATTCAGGATTCACATACCCCTAGCCAAACAGATATGCAACAACATTCCAGAAACCTCCCTAGGGGGTCACACGTAATTCAGGCCAATCAAATCGGTGTCATCTAATTCTTCAGATCTTGTTTATGTAAGAAAGATGACCAGTAGCCCAGGTCCAATAAACAAAATAAATTAAGAAAACAACCCATGGTCATGAATACCAATCAGATTTCAGAGAGATCAGGTATGCAGGTGGACTGGTGTGTGATGCCAGATATAGGGGTATGCAGGTGTGACTGAGGGAGACGCGTGGAACGGCAATGGTAGGTACCTAGATTATGAGGGCGGCGGCTGCGAGGCGTGGCTGGCTATAGAGCTGCCGCTCCTCGGAGACCTTCTGCAGTAGCACGTCGCGGCTGATCTCCCTCATGCTCAACCCCCTCAGCGACACCTACAGGGACATTAACTAAGAGCTTATCCACCTTCCAATATAGCACTATGTGATAAGATCTTGAAAGGATGACATTGATCAACTCAGGAAACCACTATAAACACTGAGCCAAAGTCATTCAGATGGAAATCAAGGCTATAAGCTTCGAATTTGTGTATGGATACAAAGAGAAGCATGCCTATTCTAACAATGTGCCATGGTCCAGTAAGTATGGCCTTTTCGGAAATTGTTAACTAAACAATGCCAGGAACCTATGAACAGTGCATATAGAAACCTGAATGATATATAAATGAAAAATTACCACTTAGTCAATAAGTCTGGTGATGTACGATGTAGCACTTTGGCAGTCAAATTATCTTGCAAAATGCAAATACAGTACATACATTAATTATTGGATTTGCCACCTGAATAGCAAATTCGGGTTAGAATTTCATGTCGACATAAACACATATGTTCCAGTAGGTAACATGAAATGAAGATTGTTGCAATCATACCAAACAACTGCTACATTGCCATTACGAAAGGACAAAGCAGAGTAGAGCTAGCAGCAATTGAAAATCTGAATACTGAAACGCTCTATCCTCTGCACCACGGCTGGCTCTACTATGTGAACTATTTGCTACAGAGTTGAGAAATGACCGAACGATTACCTACAAGAATATGAGTTGCATCCTTATTTGATTTACTCCATGACCCCAATGCAATTTCTTCATTCCATCCCTATAGACAACAAACATATTGTAATGCATATGTTGCGACCTGAGAGCTAAGAACAAAGAACAAACGAAGCTCCAACAACGAACTGAAGCACGACAACACAGCAGATGCCAAAATACAAAACATGAGCAATGGCCTTTCCGAGTGAAATAGCACGTGTGGCATGAGGGAAAGGGTGGGTATTGGATGTACCTCATGGGGATGAGCTGTTGGGTGTAGTGGCATGAGTACTCGACGCGGAGATGTGGGGCCAAGGCCTGGGCAGCGCAAACAAATAGCAGTGCACTTTTGTACTAATTCAGAACAAAATAAATCGAGGGAACTATCCAAATCCTCATTTGCCAACAGCCAGCAGCTTCCTCTGCCTGCAACCATGCACTTCCTCTGCTTATAGAGCGTCACACACATCACGCACAACCGGCCGAAAAAGCATACGTACCTTGCAACATCGATGGTGGCAGCAAGGCGGGGGGAGCTGGCGAGGTTCTCCTTCCAGAGGTCATCCCATTTGAACACGGGCTGTTGTGGGGACGACCGCGTCCAGTGCGTTCTCTTGTAGGCGCCGGTGAGGAGGCGGGGAGGCCGGCGACCTTCTCCTTCCAGAACTCATCCCGATGGAACCGGGGCCGTGGGCGGGGATGGCCGGCCCGCCGGAGACACGCCGGCGAAGCCCTGCCCAAAACCCTAACCACGGGGTGGGGTCACGAGCGGGCGGTAGAGGACGGGAACGGAGAATCTTGCCGGAGGGGAGGGAGGCGCGGACCTTGGGGAGCTCGGGGGTGTGCTGCGTGGCTCCGAAGGTCGCCGGAAGCGGCCGGCGTGGGTGGTGGTGGCGGCGATGAGTTCGTCGGCGAGAGGGAGAGGAGGCAAGCCCGTGCTCCTCCTGTACTTGTGTTTGTTTTTTTCTTTACAAATCGGACAGCGGGTTGAATACTCCAAACAATGGGGTGTTTTCTGCAAATAATGAAGCGTTTTCCCGGATCCACTAAAAAAGGGACTGCGGGTTTAATTATGAAAAAGTACAGGGACTTTTTTGTAAAAAAGCGAACAACGGACGGCAGAAACCCAATTCTCTTTATTATTAGGTAAAGATTGCTGCGTACGTACGTATGTACCAATTGGGTCCTGCGAGAGTGGAGCGAAAATGGGGTGGAATCCATCGGTCGACCATGGCAAAGTGAGACTAAAGGGAGATGCCCCACTTGGGAGAATGGATAGAGGTGCCGTGGACGCATTGGCAGAGCCTATGATTAATCATGGATACTCCATCAGGGTCAGATACTTGTCATTTTGGCTACGTACGTAGTACTAATGGCACGAGATATTTTGTTGAACTTAGTTGATTGATTGATGCTCCAATAGGCCATTACTCTACACAAATTTAAGACAAATAATATGGATCGCAGGGAGTAACGTGCATTGTTTTTTTTTCTTGTAGTTTCTTCTTTTTTACTTCTCTGTATATACAATTATTTTCTCTGATTGTTCATGTTGTGTTTCTCTGTACGTGCACCCTCTCTTTGTTAGTTCTTCCAACCAAGATGATCTGTCTTTTAATGTGATTGAGAAAATAAAAGTAGGCACACAACTATAAATGCTATACATCCCTACAACATTTTTTCGCCCGATCTTTGTACAACACTTAACATCAGCCCATCCATCAGTTTTTTAGTTTAAGCTAGACTTAGATGATCTGGTTGCACATCGTACCAGCATCATACCCAAAACCATTATGAACCAACCATATATTAAACCTTGAACTTTCCAAAACCATTCGGTATGAATCCTATTCTAGGATTGGGTGTGATCTTGCATTTCGAGCTTTTCAAGGAATGTGAAATTTTCAGAGAATGCTACTGATTAGAACATAAAAAAAATTTGGTGTGTGAAAAATTATAAGAAATTAATAGAGATTGTCATTTTCGTATTGATGAGAAAGTTTACCTTTTTTCTCTACATTTCGAATTTTCAGTTCAAATTTGACCAAAAAAATCCAAACCTCATGCCTTCGGAATTGCTGGAAAAGATGACCCTAAAAGTTCCTAGAATAATCAAGTAGTTAATTTGATTCACTAAAATGTTTCTATTTTTTTTGCAGTTTGCATTTCTAGTTCAACTCTGGCAAAAATATCTAAAAACATTCAAATCTCATATATGTCTAGGGAAAATGACAAAATAAAATCTCATTACACTTTTTTGCGGGTAAAATCTCATTAGAATAGGTAACTAGTTTGATTTACTAGTGAATTTCCAATCTTGCATGTGCAGTTTGAACTCATAAATGGTCAGGCGCAATGATCTTAAATTTTCTCATGATACTTAGCGTAGTTAGCTCGACTCACTAGAATTTTGAAAAAAAATGTAGTTCGAAATTTCTTTGTTTTGCTGACCAAATACTAATAGTTGGTCAATTTTAAAACATGGACAATATGCCCGCCAAGATGGGCCACTATGTTCAGTCCATGACAGATATGCCGCTTGGTCATTTTTTTCTAGTTATTCACAAGTAATTTTGGGTTTCTTTTGTCACCTCTTAGCTTTAAAGCACGAGTTATATGTTGAAATTACCTAAAAGTATAGTTTGTTGTTACACTATCGCTGCAGGGAGTGTTTCCACGTAACTTACTCAAACTTATGTAATCATAAGAAATTATTTTCATGTAGTTATCTAATAATTATACCAACTTTGAGCCACATAATTCATATACTATGGGACTACTAATTCATAGCCAAACATCGATCGTTGTTTGGAAATTCTAGGAACCCTTGTATATCTGGATAAAGGTTTATTGATTTTTGTTTTCCAGGTGTTTGCTCATATAATGCCTTGCATTGATTGTACATTTCAAATGATAGACACACTAGCAACAATTAAAATATGTACATACTAGCCTTCCGTATGCATCTATGATGGCACATACCCATCTAGGTGTACAGTTGCAGAGGGAGCCGTTCTCAAAGAGCTCACTGCACAGAAGACAATGTAATGTTAAGCTCACACGATGGAAAAGAGGCATGCATTTGTACTGAGCTAACTAATCCACACACACATTGTTGGGGAACGTTGTAATTTTAAAAAAATTCCTACGCACACGCAAGATCATGCATAACAACGAGAGGGGAGAGTGTTGTCCACGTACCCTCGTAGACCGAAAGTGGAAGTGTTAGAACAACACGGTTGATGTAGTCGTACGTTTTCACGGCCCGACCGATCAAGCACCGAAACTACGACACCTCCGAGTTCTAGCACACGTTCAGCTCGATGACGATCCCCGGACTCCGATCCAGCAGAGTGTCGGGGAAGAGTTTCGTTAGCACGACGGCGTGGTGACGATCTTGATGTTCTACCGTCGCAGGGCTTCGCCTAAGCACCGCTACAATATTATTGAGGACTTTGGTGGAGGGGGGCACCGCAAACGGCTAAGAGATCAAGAGATCAATTGTTGTGTCTATGGGGTGCCCCCCTCCCCCGTATATAAAGGAGTGGAGGAGAGGGGGCCGGCCAAGGGGGTGGCGCGCCCTAGGGGGGGAGTCCAACCCCAACCGGGAGTAGGACTCCCCCCTTTCCTATTAGGAGTAGGAGAGGGAAGGAAGAGGGGGAGGGAAGAAGGAAAGGGGGGCGGCCCCCTTCCCAATTCGGATTGGGCTTGGGGGGGGGGGGGGCGCCAATGCTTCTTCTCCCTCCTTTCCACTAAGGCCCAATAAGGCACATATACCTCCCGAGGGGTTCCGATAACCTCCCGGAGATCCGGTATTGTCCCAATCTTACCCGGAACCTTTCCAGTGTCCAAATATAGTCGTCCAATATATCGATCTTTATGTCTCGACCATTTCGAGACTCCTCGTCATGTCCGTGATCACATCCGGGACTCCGAAAAACCTTCGGTACATCAAAACTCATAAACTCATAATAAAACTGTCAACGAAACCTTAAGCGTGCGGACCCTACGGGTTCGAGAACTATGTAGACATGACCTAGAACTGTTTCCGGTCAATAACCAATAGCGGAACCTGGATGCTCATATTGGCTCCTACATATTCTACGAAGATCTTTATCGGTCAAACCGCATAAAACATACGTTGTTCCCTTTGTCATCGATATGTTACTTGCCCGAGATTCGATCATCGGTATCTCAATACCTAGTTCAATCTCGTTACCGGCAAGTCTCTTTACTCGTTACGTAATGCATCATTCCGTAACTAACTCATTAGCTACATTGCTTGCAAGGCTTATAGTGATGTGCATTACCGAGAGGGCCCAGAGATACCTCTCCGACAATCGAAGTGACAAAACCTAATCTCGAAATATGCCAACTCAACATGTACCTTTGGAGACACCTGTAGAGCTTCTTTATAATCACCCAGTTACGTTGTGAAGTTTGGTAGCACACAAAGTGTTCCTCCGGTAAACGGGAGTTGCATAATCTCATAGTTATAGGAACTTGTATAAGTCATGAAGAAAGCAATAGCAACATACTAAATGATCAAGTGCTAAGCTAACGGAACGGGTCAAGTCAATCACATCATTCTCCTAATGATGTGATCCCGTTAATCAAATAACAACACATGTCTATGGTTAGGAAACATAACCATCTTTGATTAATGAGCTAGTCAAGTAGAGGCATACTAGTGACATTAAGTTTGTCTATGTATTCACACATGTATCATGTTTCCGGTTAATACAATTCTAGCATGAATAATAAACATTTATTATGATATGAGGAAATAAATAATAACTTTATTATTGCCTCTAGGGCATATTTCCTTCACACATGTTGTGATATATGTACGTGTGACCCATGGTGTTCTGGATCAGCCACCTTGATGCACTAGAAAACATAAATTGGGGTTTGCGTGTGCACACTCGAGACATATTGCACCCCCTTTTCTACTGTGCAATCATGCATGTTGTACAAAATACTGACCTACTAGCTACCTTGGCCAGCTCGGGACCATCATACTTATGCTGTGGATAAGCTCACACAAGCTATAGTGCAACAGAACCATCTTTTCATAGAACTTTCTATGAGCGTTCATATATATCCTCTTTCCATGAGGCAGGAAAAGCACCTTTCTGATTAGTTGATGCACTATGTGTGCGCTAATGTCTGATACATAATGAGAGAGATGGATATTCCCTAACAAAAAGTGGTTTATGAGGGAATATATGTTCTGATTAGAAAGCAGGCTTAAAGGAGCACTACACTAACAAGTAGAGTAATTAATCCACTTACTTGGATGTAATATATGGAGTAGTAACGTCCTATTGGCAATACTTTGGACCCTCCGGTCACTCATAATCTGTCACGCTAAGTTAGCTCTAGGCTAACTAAAGCTTGCAGACGTAATCAACATTCATTAGGTGATGGTAAAGCTCCACTAACTAATGGATTTAACTAGCTAATCGAATGCTCGTGGATAAGGACACGGTTTGCTAATTAATTGTAGTACTTAACAACTTGTGCGACATGTTAACATCAGCTAAACTTTGTGATGATGCTCAACCCATATAAATCCACCTATCTTGATCTGGTTGTTGTGTGCGATATATATCTACCGTATCTGAAGTTAAGGGAAGATCCTACAAATGTGTTGATACAAAATCGTATGTGTTCGGTAATGAGGCTGTCACACATAACAATCTAGCTATTTAGCCTAGCTAGAAATATTCGCCAATGATTATGGTTAATAGGATAGTAGTAATATTACCATCAACATCGGGACACATCCCCAGCGCTCCCTTTTATTGCTACTAACATATCTATGTCTTTTTATTAATTTAATCCAAAGAAAGAAAGACGACGCGTACGTCCGGCCTAAACCATATCATGAACTTGCCTTCTGTGTTTGGTTTAGACTTTGTGTCACCCTATAATAAGTGCACAACGCAATCATTCTTGTACAATCCTAGATGATCTCTCCCTCCCGTGTATCCGCGCCTACAAGTATCCACACACACCACACAATCAATTGATTTTCTTAATACCTTAGAGTTGTATAAAATATGATGGTACCACAATTAAGGAATCATCCTAGAGCTGTATAAAATACTAATTACATCATAATATGTCCCCACCAAGAGAATAGACACAAGGCCAAACTATTCACTCATTAAGCAAATGGGTACCACATAATTAAGTAGTTTTCAGCTTAAGTTTTGTTTTTGTATGGAATTTATTCACTAACATGTTTGGTAGAATTAAGGCCAAACTATACACAGCCTCACACCATAAGAAACTTATATTGTTCTAATTAATGTACTTGTAGTGACTAGTGCATGAATGATTGGTTCACACAATGTTCTATGTTTCCTAGTTACTTGAATCATTCCTAATATACCTGACAGTTTAATATTTGCTAATTCTTGAGTACCTCATTTTTTATAAATCTCAGTCAACCAAAAGCACCACTTAGACCAAAATTTAAGTACTGAAAGTACACGGCTGCAGCAAATTTTACGTGACTTCCAGGCAGTAAGTTATATATGAAGCAATATTAGGATAACAATGGCCAGGTGTTGATCCAAAAATCTGGTGGATATTTAATCCATATTTAGGTAACTAATAAGTAGTGGACAAATCGACCAACTAATGCATTCTTGTCAAATATGAACCAAAGCGTCATAGTCATATTGCATCGACCCGGATCCTCTAAAACCGCTTCTCTCATTTTAGAACTACCATCTTTTGCTCTAAAAATAAATCATTCCCTTGCATTTGCAAAGTAGTTCTGGATTAATACGAAGCAATATTTGATTTTTGTATGCATCGCTTCTATTTTGTGATCAAGGAATATAATGCTTGTTGATTTCTTAGCACCAACTAGTTAATACAAAAGCCTTAGCCATAATGCAAATGGGAAACACGCTTCATCATCTCCATCTACTGGTATCCACTTATTTCACATGCACAAAATAATTAGTTAACTTTATTAACTCTATAAAACCAATTTAATACAGATATAGTAACCCCACAATTTAGGAATCTTGTTAGATTTCTATAAGAAAAACTAAGAGCAAGATAAGTTATTTAGTCATCTCCCTCAAGAACAAGAAAAAAAATGCACAGTGCCACTATTCAATAACCAAGCAAATGGGTACATAATAAGCAGGTTTTGGCTTAAGCTTTCTTTGTGTGTGTGGAATTTATGCACCAACACATGTGGTAGTATCAAGGCCAAACTATTCACAACCTAGTACCAAAGGAAAGTTCTAATGTTCCACTACTTACTATAGTTGAAGTGGCTAGTGCATAAATGATTGCTCCACCCAGCACAACATAAATGGCAATGTAATTAACATTTTTGCCAATTCTCAAGTGCCTAATTTTTATTAATCTTAGCCATCTAAAAGCATATATCAGTTAATAAAAAAACTAAAGTATTTAAAGCCCTCATCCAAAGCTGAACAAAATGTGCATAACTGCAATTTCTAGCCAATACGTTATATTTGAAGCAATATTAGAAAAAATGGCCATAAGATGATCCAAAGCTCTAACTGGGATTTACTAAGGGTTTGTATCAGTCCGGCCTTAGAATAAGACCCTTAAGTTATGCACGATCTCTAACATGACAATTTGACAAACAATGGGTACATCACTTGTATGGCATGATCTCTGACATGACAATTTGACAAAAGAAAAAGGATACATCAAGCGATCGTGCCAATGGGTAAATACTCATAAAACATTTCCCAGCGGTTTCGTCTCAAAAAGGGATTCTATCTGAAATAGAGTACACACCTCCAGACAAGAATTTGCTCATTGGTTTTTTGATATTACTCGGCATCACAAATAGAAAATACTACAATGTTTCGTGAGTATTTTTCTCCTGAGGGCTACCTCTCCTATAAATACACCCCATTTCCCAGTCACCCCTCAGACAAAAACAAGCACGCGCGCGCGCGCACACACACACAGGAGAAAAACAGAGCAACAACGTCATCAGGTGCAACTCCTCTGCTGCGCAATAGACACCAACGCACAGCATGAGGCCCGGACCCGAGTTCGTCACCATGAGCCACCGCGCGGGAGCGCCGACGGAGGCGCCGGGGAATAGGCTGATCAACCACAGGGCGCGCCGCACTCGACGTGGCAGTCGCCGGTGCCTTACCTCTTATGCAGGCTGGCGGCCATGCTGGGGCTCATCGCCTTCGCTCTACTCATCCTCTCCTGCTCCTACTGGAAGCTCTCCGGGTACCTCGACGACGAACGGTACGGCCAGGCGGTGGGGGATGCCGACGGGGTGAAGGGATCGACTTCCGACTGAGCAAATTACTACGAGATTTAATCCAAATAAACAGCAAATAAATAATGACGATGAAAATAGAGAATAAACTAATCATGCGGACTAGCATAGTAGATGAACAGATCATTTCTAGGGCGCAGATTAGAACTAAGAATTCTAGCACGATCTCGAACAAGGAGGACAATCACATACAGTGCAATGGGAGCAGGACCGTTGGCATTGATGTTCTCACCCATGTCGTTGATGAGGAGGTTGCCAAGGTCGGGGTAGAAGTTGTCATTGGTGAAGTCGTCGCTGCCAACAGTCGCGCGAGTGCGCTTCCCAAAAATCTGATTGCCCCTCTCCCGTACAGGATCACAAGAGGCGGGGTTCTGGAGGCCTGTTGTCCCTTCCCGCGTCCATTAGTTATCAATTAATGACCGTGTCGGTGTACTAAAGTAGGGGTACCTTAGTATCCCGAACTTGTGCACGGGCAGTCGCAGCGTCCCGCGGCAAGGCTTGCCGGGCGTCCACCAAGACCCTCCGTAGCTCATATTGATGCCTTTCAAGAACAAACTACTCAAACCAAGGCCCCGGCAAGAGGAGCTTACCGGGAAGGCCAACCAAGGCCCCGGCAAGAGAAGCTGGCCGGGGAGAACAAGGCCCCGGCAAGAGGAGCTTGCCGGGAAGGCCACTCAAGGCGTTCCAAGAAAACTTGCCGCGACGCACCGCGCGCCCCGGCAAGGCCCGGTGAGCGACAAGCTCCCGAACACGACAAGACGACGACCGCGGCAAGGAGCTTGCCGTGGGAAACCCCCACTTCGCGCCCGCGCTCCAGCACACCTGCCAACGTGTCGCTCTGGGACCTTCCCAAGCACACGTGGCAGGAGGCCGCGCAGCTAGGGGTGCGAGGTGGCAAGCAGGCGCTGGCAAGAAGACCATCGTGCCGATCGATGGCGCCCCTAACGGTCATTTCATACACTATTTGGGCGACCGGACGGGCATTAAATGCCCTTGTCCCCTGCCGTCAGAGTTAGGTAGGGGGCACTGTTGATAGCAGTTGTACCAACCCGCGTTTTTACTCTTCTACCCCTCTTTCTACGCTGCCGCCTGTTGGTGACCCCTTTAGCCTATAAAAAGGAGGCCCATGCGCACGTAGAAGGGATTCGGTTGGACTCATTCGAAACTACAACACACCCACGCTTTCAAGCAAGAACAGAATAGAAACACAAAGCAGCAGTAGGAGTTTTATCTCTCCGGAGAGCTCTGAAGCTGGGTAAAAATCCCCCGCGCGCTCCGCCTCGATCTGCTCTTCGTGCGCCCTCCGCCCCCTTGCCGGACAAAGAAAGGCGCCCTGCCCCATAGGTGCTCGTTCCCCGCGGCGACATCTCTGGCGCGCCAGGTAGGGGAGCGTCGAGTTTGTGTGAACCAGATCCGGCATTTGCACGCGCTACATCAACATCTTCATCGACATGCCGCCGAAGAAGAAGGCTTCGGAGGTGGCCGCTCCGTCCACATCTATCCTACCGCCACCGGAGCAAACGGGCGGTGGGGTGGATGCCGGCGGAGGAGCGGGCGCCAGCGAAGGGACTCACATCGTCACTCGGTCCAAGGACAAGGCCCCGCAAGCTTCAGCGTCTGTACATCCGCCGCACCCCTCCCAGGAGGTGCAGGATAGACAACGCCACGGTGCTCCTGGCACCGTACTCGCGTTAGAACAAGGCCAAGCTGGTGGGTCGCGGGACGCTCAAGGCCAACATGCGCGTCGACATGCCGGCACGAGTGCGGGACGGTCGCCTGGACGAGATGTTGCTCCTTCTAACAATGTTAGAAGCCTGAGCATATCCCGCACCTCGCGTCGCTCGCCACCGCCACCCAAGACTCCAGAGGAAGCGCTGGCCCGAGCCCAGCTGCTTCTAGATTACCCTCCAACGCCAGACAAGATCGACGACTGGAGGGCCACCATTCAGAGCCTTATCGGCTTCGCCAACGGCGACAAGCCCCGGCAACCGAGCACATCGAAGCCCCGGAGAGATGCCCAGGCGCAAGCCGACGTTGATAAGACCGCTGGGGGTGCCACCACCGTGCACTCCCCACCACGAAGGCCAAGATCGCCGACTCACCGGGCCAATCTCGACACCGACTCCACTGCGTCGTCGGACCCGCGAGCTCGCCGCGATCAACGCCAAGTTCTCCAAGAACGACGACAAGAAGACGCTCGTACTCACACCGAGCGCCGAAGAGAAGCGCGGCGTCAGTCAGACCAGCGCACTGGGCCCACTGTTGATGTGCATGCGCCAGGGGAACCAGGCGACTTGCTGTACGCGGTAGGTTGCCCTGCGTTCACCCGTGAGCTGCGGCAGGTCCAGTGGCCCAGTACCAAAAACTTCAAGCTATATGTACCCGAGAAGTACGATGGCAGGATACATCCGTCGGAGTTCCTCAGCGTCTACACCATCACGGTGCAGGCTGCCGGGGGGCGCGACGAGAAGATCCTCGCCAACTACTTCCCGCTGGTGCTCAAGCCCAACGTCATATCTTGGCTAATGCACTTGCCGGACAACTCCATCTCTTTGTGGGCGGACCTGTGTCATCAGTTTGTCGGCGCCTTCAGAGGCGGCCACAAACCTCATGGCCAGGAGAGCGATCTTCATCTGCTTGCCCAGAAGGAAGAGGAACCCCTGCGCAAGTACATACAGAGATTCAGCCAGGTGCAGCGCAACATCCCAGACGTCCACCCTGCCGCGGTTATCAGCGCGTTCCATCAGAACGTGCGTAACCGCAAGATGAGGGAGGAGATGGCGATGTGCAAAATCAGAGATGTCAGCGAGCTATATGCTCTGGCCGACAAGTGTGCACGTGCTGAGGAGGGGAGGAAACTCCCCGGAGAGAACGCAGGAGCAGAAGGATCTGACAGTGAGGATGCCGCCCTGGCGAAGAAGAACCGGAGGCGGAACAACAGGAAGAGAAGATCTAAGGATGTGCTAGTTGTCGAGCAGTCTGGCAATGGAGGTGGCGCCGAGAAGGCCAAAGCTGGTGACTCCGGCAAGGCTGTGGTGGCCGCCGACAAGCAGGACGGCTCCGGCAAGCAGTACTGCAAGATCCACCGCACCAAGGGCCATGACCTCCAGGCCTGCAAGAAGGTTGAGCAGCTTGTTGAGCTACAGAAAGCTGAATACGAGCGCCGCGACAAGGAGAAGGCCCAGGAAGGTGGCGGAGGATCCGGCAAGAAGCGTCCCGCCCGGGGAGGGCGCCGCGGCAAGGCCAAGGAGCGGCAGGGAGACAGGCCTCCCCGCGGCCGCGACAAGGACGAAGACGAAGATGAAGATGATGAGATGGAGGAGGATGAGGCCGACGAGCAGGAGTTTCAGAAGGCGACGGAAGTTTTGTGCGTCGACGGCGGTGCTTCTCTGCACACCTCGCACTGCCAACTCAAACAGTGGATGCGGGAAGTGAACGCAGCAGAACCGTCCGTTGAGTCGCGCAAGCCCCTGAAGTGGTCCAGCACACCCATCATCTTCGACATTGAGGATCACCCTGACCGCATAACTGCGGTCGGGAGCTTGCCGATGTTGGTTTCGCCAACAATCCGCAACCTCAAGGTCACGAAGATGCTGGTTGACGGCGGGGCCGGCCTGAATCTGATCTCTTCTGCGGTACTCAAGAAGCTCTAGATCCCCGACAGCGAGCTCGAAGAAACCGGCACCTTTCAAGGGATCAACCCGGGAAGAAGCAAGCCGAAGGGGAAGATCACGCTGCCAGTAACGTTTGGCAGTGAGCTGAACTTCAGGACAGAGAGAGTCACATTCGACGTTGCTGATTTTCCATTGCCCTATAATGGGATACTTGGCCGTCCAGCGCTTGCTAAGTTCATGGCAGCCTCTCATCACGCCTACAACGTGCTCAAGATGCTCGGTCCGATAAGTGTCATTTCTGTCCATGGCGACAAGAAAGATGCACTTATCTGTACCGACAAAATCTACCAGGAAGCAGCAGCCGCAGCAGAACACAAACCACTTGCCGCTGATGCTCCCGGGGGAAAGAAGAAGACCAAGTCCGGCAAGAGTAGCTCTGATGCCTACTCCGGCAAGCGCACCTCTTCGGAGTGCTGCGCTACCGTCGAGGACGCACCATCGAGCTCCACCGGTAAGTGCAAGAAGGCGAAGACAGCTTCACCACAGACCAAGAAAGTGGCCGCCAAGGAGGACGGCACTGGTGGTACCTTCACCATTAGTGCCACGCTTGACCCTAAATAGGAAAGCGCGCTCGTTGCTTTCCTGCGGGCGAATGTCGATGTATTTGCATGGCAACCATCTGACATCCCCGGTGTTCCCAGGAAAGTAATTGAGCACCACCTTGTCGTCTGCCCTCATGCGCGGCCCGTCAAGCAGAGAGTCAGAAAACAAGCAGTAGAACGCCAAGAGTTCATTGCAGAGGAAATCAGGAAACTGGAAGCAGCTGGCTTGGTCCGAGGAGTACTCCATCCAACGTGGTTAGCCAATCCAGTAGTCGTGCGCAAAGCAAACGGGAAGTGGAGGCTTTGTATTGACTTCACGGATGTTAATAAAGCTTGTCCCAAGGATCCATTTCCCTTGCCGCGCATTGACTAGATTGTCGACTCCACGGCAGGATGTGATCTGCTTTCATTCCTTGATGCATACTCAGGATATCATCAGATCTTCATGGCGGAAGAGGATGAAGATAAAACCGCATTCATTACTCCATGTGGCACGTACTGCTTTGTACGGATGCCTTTCGGACTAAAGAATGCTGGTTCAACATTTGCAAGAGTAGTCAGTCATGCTTTTGAGCCACAGCTGCACAGAAATGTAGAGGCTTACATGGATGACATAGTGGTCAAGAGCAAGGACAAAGAAACTTTGATCCAAGATCTGGATGAGACTTTTGCAAATCTGCGCAAGATCAATCTCAAGTTGAATCCCGAGAAGTGCGTGTTTGGAGTCCCTTCCGGCAAGCTTCTCGGATTCTTTGTGTCTCAGCGGGGGATCGAGGCCAATCCTGACAAGGTCGAAGCCATTGAACAGATTGAAGCACCGAAGCGCGTCAAGGATGTGCGAAGGCTTGCCGGCTGCGTTGCTGCTCTCAGTAGGTTCATCTCTAAGTCTGCCGAGCGCGCCCTGCCATTCTTCAAAATTTTGAAGAAGGCAGGTCCAATGAAATGGACTCCGGAAGCGGAGGCCGCGCTGCAGGACTTGAAGAGATACCTATCCTCCACTCCAATACTTGTCGCACCTAAGCCACAAGAGAAGTTGCTGCTATATCTAGCGGCAACCAATCAAGTGGTTAGTGCTGCGTTAGTAGCAGAGAGGGAGGCAGATGATGAGCCAGCGACCGCGGCAAGCAAGTCCAGCGACAAGCAGGGGGCTTCCTCGACAAGTTCTGGTTCCGACAAGGATGGATCTGCGCAGCCACAAGAAGAGAAACAGAAGAAGATGGTGCAGCGCCCAGTTTACTTTGTCAGTTCCCTTCTGCAGGGGGCTAGATCAAGGTACTCTGGTGTGCATAAATTGCTTTTCAGCCTTCTCATGGCCTCGAGGAAGCTGCGCCATTACTTTCAAGCGCATGAAATCACAGTTGTCACTCGCTTTCCGTTGAAGAGGATACTGCAGAATCCAGAAGCAACAGGCAGGATTGTCGAGTGGGCGCTGGAATTGTCAAGCTTTGGCCTCAAGTTTGAAAGTACTTCAACTATCCAGAGCCGAGCATTGGCAGAATTCATAGCAGAATGGACGCCAACACCTGATGAAGAAACTCCGGAGAGGAGCATCTCCGTCAAGGAAGCAAGCAAAGAATGGATCATGTACTTTGACGGTGCCTTCTCGCTGCAAGGCGCCGGTGCGGGCGTGCTACTTGTCGCACCCACTGGAGAGCACCTCAAGTACGTGGTCCAGATGCACTTTCCCAAGGAGCAAGCAACAAACAATACTGCAGAGTATGAAGGCTTGCTTGCCGGACTCAGGATCGCGGCAGACCTTGGGATCAGGAAGCTTATTATCAGGGGTGACTCACATCTTGTCGTCCGTCAAGTAAACAAAGATTATCAGAGTCCGTTGATGGAAGCCTACATCGATGAAGTGAGGAAGTTGGAAGAGCATTTTGACGGCCTGCAAATGGAACATATTCCAAGAGCTCAAAATGACATTGCAGACGGCCTGTCAAAGTGCGCCGCACTCAAGTTACCTGTGGAACCAGGGATTTTTGTGCTCAAGCTGACTCAACCATCTGTAACACCATCAACTGGACAGAGCAAGAAGAGGAAGTTGATTACTGGCGACTACCTTCCGGCAGAGCTCCCCGAAGCCGCCATCAAGAAGGTCCCCGAGTTCAACACAAAGAATGCTGAGGGGCAGCCTGCTCTGACAAGCCCCAGGGTTTGTTTCGTTGAAGCAGACGCTCCCGACAAGCTGTGTCCCGACACGCTTGCCGGGGAGCATCATGCTCCGGCTGAGTCACAGATTCTGGCCGTGGAAGCAGATGTTCCCGCAGCAGCATTTGCGCCTTTAGTCCTTGTCGTCGAGTCACAGGCTCCGGCATGGGCATAGCAGATTGTCCATTTTCTTCAAACAGGAGAACTTCCCGAAGAGCAGGAAGAAGCGGAGAGAGTAGCCCGGCAATCAAGTATGTACCAGTTTGTCGATGACATACTGTACCGAAGAAGATTCAACGGAGTGAAATTGAAGTGCATTTCCCGGGAAGATGGACAGGAGCTGTTGGCGGAGATACATGGAGGCATATGTGGTCACCACATTGGCGCAAGAGCACTTGCCGGCAAAGCTTTCCGGCAAGGTTTCTTCTGGCCGACAACCCTCCTGGATGCAACTGCACAAGTAACCAAGTGTGAAGCGTGCCAGTTCCACTCCAAGCAGATACATCAACCAGCTCAAGCTCTCCAAACAATCCCTTTATCCTGGCCATTTTCGGTCTGGGGGCTCGACATCCTCGGCCCCTTTCCCCGAGCTGTCGGGGGCTTTGAGTACTTGTACGTTGCAATCGACAAGTTCACAAAGTGGCCTGAAGTGGAAGCAGTGAGGAAGGTGACAGCACAGTCAGCAGTCAAGTTCTTCAGGTCAATTGTTTGCCGTTTCGGAATCCCTAACAGGATCATCACCGACAATGGCACACAATTCACGAGCCGCACCTTCATGCAGTACGTCCAAGGTCTTGGCGCCAAGATCTGCTTCGCTTCTGTTGCTCACCCGAGAAGCAACGGTCAAGCGGAGAGGGCAAACGCTGAAGTGCTGCGCGGACTCAAGACCAGAACTTTCGACAGGCTGCACAAGTGCGGAAGAAATTGGATCGAGGAGCTGCCGGTGGTTCTTTGGTCGATCAGAACGACACCAAATCGAGCCACTGGCCAGACACCTTTTGCTCTAGTATATGGAGCAGAAGCAGTTCTCCCCACAAAACTCGTATACGGATCGCCTCGAGTGCTCGCTTATGATGAGCTTAAGCAAGAGCAGCTGCGGCAAGATGACGCGCTGCTCCTCAAGGAAGATCGTCTTCAGGCTGCTGTACGAGCTGCTCGCTACCAGCAAGCTTTGCGCCGCTACCACAGCCGCAAAGTTAATGCCAGAAGCTTCGAGGAAGGCGACCTTGTTCTTCGGCACGTTCAATCCGCCAAGAATTCCAACAAGTTGACGCCGAAGTGGGAAGGCCCTTATCGGGTGAAACGAGTCACTAGGCCTGGCGCTGTCCGCCTTGAGACCGAAGATGGATTTCCGGTGAGCAACTCCTGGAACATAGAGCATCTTCGTAAGTTTTACCCATAAGGCGCGGTTGCCGGAACCTGTTCCGGCAACCACCTTTCTGTACAAGTCTTGCCGCTGTTGCATATAATCCTTTGTACAGAGCCGGGCGCAGATCCCGTGCATAAAGTTTATGTGCTCAGCACATGTTGTCAAATTTCATGCCTTTTTCTTTTATGCATGTATTATCTGACACTTTGTGCAGCACTCGCCTCCGGTAAGCAATAACGAGCCACAAGGCTCCATATCTTTATTCTCTCTTCTTTATTTTCTTCAAAAAGAAGGTCCCTTCGCCCACAAGTTCACGGGAGGGGGGGGAGGAGAAGATAAAGGTGTGGACCGGGCGTCGTTCAAAGAAGTATGGCCTTGCCGGGACACAGACGATAGAAAAGCTAAGTTGCCAAAGTTTGAGCATGATCAGTTCTTAAAATTTTAAGCTATCCTCCTTGAACGACTGTGCTTTGTATGGAAAACCTGTGCGCGGAGGAACCTCTTCGTAGCTAGTTGCGCCCTTACTTTGTTTCGAGTCCGCTCAACAACTTAAGTGTGCTGCAACTAGTTGCGGCAAGGTTTCTTGCCGGAGCCGGCGCCGCCAGCAAGCTGCTGATGTTCCGCACTCAGCACTCGCGGCAAGCGTGCTCCGGCACCGCCAGCAAGCTACTGATGTTCCGCACTCAGCATTCGCGGCAAGCGTGCCCGTGCCGGCAAGTTCCCTAAAAGCGTAGAGTAAAAGCATACAAAAAAAGGACCAAGTAAAGGAGATAGCATAACAAGCATTGCCCAGAATAAAGTTATATTACAAAAGTAACTTGTTGCGGCACTGACTAAATTGTTCTCATGACTTTGATAAATAGCGACAAGGAAAGGAGAAGAAAGATGGTCTAATCCACGCGCTCGCCGTCAACCCTCTTGACCTCATTCACCTTGTCCACGATGGGTGCGACAATGGCTTTGAGCTCTTCAAGATCAGCACCCGCCGGCAGCTTCTTGAGGACGCGGGTGAGGTCGAGGCCCGGGTTGCGGAAGAGTATCTTCACCAACACCTTCTCCAAGACCTTGGCGCAGATTGCGCGCGACTCGTCCGCCAGCCTCTTCGGGATCCTTTCCCGGAGTTGCTGGAGGGCCGTCGCCACGCCCTTGAAGAAAAGAGTAAGCTTGGCGCTGGGCGGGAGATTTTCGTCAGTGGAGTACCCGAAGCCCGCCAAGTCCAGTTCCGCCAGCTCCTCGTCAATGGATGCAGCGATGTTGACGAGGCCCTCCGTCCAGAGCTCCACCGTGACCTTGAAGGTGTTCTGAGTGTCGGCAGCCCTCGTCAGCAGTTCTTCGTTGCCCTTGACCTCTTTCCTCAAGTCATCCTCTCGCCTCTTGGCGGCATCCAGCGTCTCTGTCAAGGTGGCCAACTTTAGCTTCAGATCAGCGCTCGAGTCCTTGGCGGCGTTCAGTTCCTTGATCTTCTCGGTGAGTCGAACTCGCAGATCGCCATGGGCAAGTGCATCCTTCTCGCGTTCACGCTGGAGTGCGGCAAGCTCTTCATTCTTCCCTTTCATGTCCGCCTCCAGCTTCATCACCTCCACCTCTAACTCCTTCTTGGCGGCCTCAGCAGCCGCAGCGGCATCCTTCGCCTCCTTGAGTGCCCCACCAAGTGACTGCTCCCGGGCCTCGAGCTCCTCCTCGTGGCTGTCCAGATTGACCTTTTTCTGTGTCAGTTCACCTTCCCGCCTGGACAGCTCCTCAGTGGCGAGCCTCTGCTGCTCCTCGGCTTCAGCCTTTTCCAGGATGAACGCCTTCTTCGCCTCGTCAAGTTGCTCCCTTTCCTCCGCAATGGATCGGAGGGCCTCCTGGTTTCGGCTCTTGAGCTCCTCCGCATGCTTTTCTATGTCAACTCCCGCCCGCGCGACAAGCGCTTCACGGGACTCAAGCTTCGCTTGACGGGCGGGGTAGAGTGACACCAACTTCCGGAGCAACTGCTCCTCCTCGGACTCGCCACTGCTGCTGCTGGGCGCGTCAACCACTACTAGTCCAGCAGAGGCGAGTACTTCTCCGTCAAACTCTTCTCCTTCGACCGGCGCCCTGGAACTTGACGCCCAGGGAAGCTTGATGTATACGCCCTCGCCGGCCTTCAAGTAGGCGCCTGGCTGGGGCTCCTCGGAGCCCGGCACTGCATCAGCAGCGGAGGGGTCGGCAGTCGGTGTAGCGCCCTGCGCTCCTGCACCCTCAGGGTCTCCAGTATGATTGCCGGACCCCTCGCCAGCTCCTGTGCCAGCAGTCTTGGCGGCTTCTTCGTCGGCGGGTTCATCAGCGCCAGCCTCTTCCTCGCCCGCGGCGGCATCTTCAATATTGCCGCGTGCACCTTCCTCACCGGTGGCCTCAGTCTCCATCGGATCTGTGAGAGGGGGATCAGAAGACAGGAAGAGGAAGAAAAAGTCAAGCAAAGATCCAAAAAGAAGATCAGAAGAAGAGAAGCCCAAGGGAAAATTTCCGACAAGGAGGGTTACCTTTGCTGGGCTCTGTGACCATGGGCTCCACCACTAAAGGCTCGCTGGTCCCGCCCTTTGCCGGGGAAATGCCCCTTTCCGGGGACCGCTCCCTTGCCGGAGAGCACTCCCTTGTCGGAAAATCGCCCCTTGGCGGCGTAGTTGAAGCATACAGCACCTCTGGAGCGGCTTTTGGTCCATCCTGATGGGCTTGCTCTGCTCCTACATGAGCAAATCAACAATCAAGATGTCAGCAAAGGAAGAAACACCCATGCGCGCCCCACAACAGGAAGTGAACCAAACACTTACGCTGGGGGCTGTGCTGGGGGCTGCTGCGAGGAGAGGGAATCGGGTCCGTCAAGGTGGTCTCGGACGTGTCTTCTGCCGTCACAGCAGGATCGTCCTCGATGACAACCACAGGAATCCTGGCCCTCTTCGCCGCTCTCTCGGCCAGAGTCCTGAAATGGAACAGGGATTCAGAGGGAAGCAAATCAGATACAAGATAAGCAACAACAAAGATCAAAAGAAAAACAAGTAAAGGGAAGAAAGCCTTACTCCTCCTCCTCTTCTTCCTCCTCGTCGGAACTCAGCGCAGAGAGGTCAAAATCTGGTACCCTTTCTGCGCGGCGAGGCGGAGGAGTAGGCTCCCTTGGACGTTTGCCGGGAGCTGCGGCAGGATCGGGCGTAGCAGCCCGGGAAGACCCCGCCTCAGTTGCCGGCACGGACTGAGACGCTCCCGCGGCAACGGTACTTGCCGCGGTGGAGCGCGTCCCACGACGCTGCGGCTGTTGGCCTGCTTGCCGCTCTGCTATGTCTCCAACTCGACGGAGGCGCCTTCTTAGTTGGAATTGGGACTGCGCTGGGGGCTCCGCCTGCGGCAAGCTGCTCGAGGACGGCTGGCCGCCCGCGCCCTCGGCGGGCTCGCTCGCTTCAGCCTCGGGCTTCCCCTCGCCAACGACCCCTCCGGCAAGGTCCTCCCGGTCGGCAAGGCTTGCCGCCTCGGCCGCATCTGCCTCCTCCAACGTGAAGCCAAACTCGCCCGCGGCGGCGGCTGCCGCCGCCTCTTCAGCCCTAGTGGCGATGTACCGCATCTCGTCATCGGTGGTGTCGCGGGTGAGGAGCTTCTGCTCGTCGACATTGACTGCTACCTCCGTCAAGCCATCGAAGAATTGCTGCACGACATCGTCGCCGGGCTCCATCCAAGTTGGGCTTATCCCGTGCGAGTCGCACTCTGGCATCATTGCGCAGATGCGATCGCGCTGGGAGTTGTTGCACAATGGGATGACGCCCCGCGGCAGCCTGAACCACTCTGGATGGTTGGCGTCATGCTTGAACAGCTCCTTCAGCATCCCGTCAAGCTCCAGAACTGTGAAGTTGAAGTTGAGGCCTGGACGCAGCCTCATGATATCCGCCGGGCCGCCAAACAGCCAGGCAGGCCTCCCCCTCTTCTGCAGAGGGGCGATACGACGGCGAAGGAAATCCGCGCCAACTGCCCCTGCTGTGAGCCCGGCAAGCCTGAGCCGGAAGATTCGGGTGGTGGCAATCTTCAGCTTGGCGTCGTCCGGCGACAGAGCGCTCCAGTCGCCGCCGCGCACTACCCGGGTCTGGCGCAGGTTGGTGAATGGCTGCGGATTGGCGTCAACGATCCAGCACCACTCCGCCCTCCACTCGTCCCACTTGCTGCGGAGCTCGCCCGCCAGATACACATCCTTCATACCGATTCGTGAGGTCCAGGCGATTCCGCCAGCCAATGGCTCTCCTTTCTCGGCTCGGGGGGTGAAATAGTGGCGAAAAAGAGCAACATTTGGGTGGATGCCAACGAAGTTCTCGCAGAGGTGTGCGAAAACCGCCATTGTCAGAACGGCGTTGGGGGTGAAATCAAGAAGATGAAACCCGTAGGTATTCATGACGTCACAGAAGAAATCAGAAAAAGGTGGGCAAAGCCCACTATAGAAGAACACCGGAAAGAAATAGTACCCTTTTGGGCACCACTTTGAAGTGGAAGCTTCGGCGGAGAGCACCTGCGTGCGCGGATGCGCCCGCGTCTCCGTCGACCAGAAGAGATAGAACTCCTCCCGCAGCGCCTTCGGGGTGAGCTCGAGGAGGAAAAGTGCTCGCTCCTTGCGCAGCGCCTCCAGCCGCAGCGCCTCGGCCGACTTCACGCTCTTCCCGGTCTTCGGAGCCATGGCGGGAGCAGTGGAGGAGGTTGGCGGCGGCAGCGGCGACGGCGGCGGCGACGGGCGGCGGAGCGCCGCCCTCTTTCAGCTTGGGAAGCGGGGGGGGGGGGGGGGCGGAGCTTTCTAAGGAAGGAACTGCAAGTGGCGAAGGTGGGGGAACGGCCCTGTTTCCCCTGCTTATAAGCAGGGGGGCGGACGTTACGCATTTCCTGGATTTAAGTATTGCCCACGATCTCTCCCACGACGCCGCGATTGACGCGTGCCGTTACGGGAGGGCGCGGTGGATACGGAGTGGATTTGGTTTGGACCCAGGCCGCGTGTGCCCGTGCACTGTTTTGGGCCTGGCCCAACAGCGCTCGGCATCGTGTCTGGCCCAGGCCCGGGGGCTCCTGTCGGTGTACTAAAGTAGGGGTACCTTAGTATCCCGAACTTGTGCACGGGCAGTCGCAGCGTCCCGCGGCAAGGCTTGCCGGGCGTCCGCCAAGACCCTCCGTAGCTCATATTGATGCCTTTCAAGAACAAAGTACTCAAACCAAGGCCCCGGCAAAAGGAGCTTACCGGGAAGGCCAACCAAGGCCCCGGCAAGAGAAGCTGGCCGGGAAGAACAAGGCCCCGGCAAGAGGAGCTTGCCGGGAAGGCCACTCAAGGCATTCCAAGAAAACTTGCCGCGACACACCGCGCGCCCCGGCAAGGCCCGGTGAGCGACAAGCTCCCGAACACGACAAGACGACGACCGCGGCAAGGAGCTTGCCGCGGGAAACCCCCACTTCACGCCCGCGCTCCAGCACACCTGCCAACGTGTCGCTCTGGGACCTTCCCAAGCACACGTGGCAGGAGGCCGCGCAACTAGGGGTGCGAGGTGGCAAGCAGGCGCTGGCAAGAAGACCATCGTGGCGATCGGTGGCGCCCCTAACGGTCGTTTCATACACTGTTTGGGCGACCGGACGGGCATTAAATGCCCTTGTCCCCTGCCGTCAGAGTTAGGTAGGGGGCACTGTTGATAGCAGTTGTACCAACCCGCGTTTTTACTCTTCTACCCCTCTTTCTACGCTACCGCCTGTCGATGACCCCTTTAGCCTATAAAAAGGAGGCCCATGCGCACGTAGAAGGGGTTCAGTTGGACTCATTCGAAACTACAACACACCCACGCTTTCAAGCAAGAACAGAATAGAAACACAAAGCAGCAGTATGTGTTTTATCTCTTCGGAGAGCTCTGAAGCTGGGTAAAAATCCCCCGCGCGCTCCGCCTCGATCTGCTCTTCGTGCGCCCTCCGCCCCCTTGCCGGACAAAGAAAGGGGCCCTGCCCCATAGGTGCTTGTTCCCCGCGGTGACAGACCGAGCAGCAAAAATATAGACAACGTGCATAGCTCTGTCCTCGGCTCGGCTCATTCCCGCAACCCGGTGAAGGAAAAATGCCCTAGAGGCAATAATAAAGTTATTATTCATTTCCTTATTTCATGATAAATGTTTATTATTCATGCTAGAATTGTATTAACCAGAAAGTTAGTACATGTGTGAATACATAGACAAAACATATTGTCCCTAGTATGCCTCTACTTGACTAGCTCGTTAATCAAAGATGGTTATGTTTCCTAACCATAGACATGTATTGTCATTTGATGAATGGGGTCACATCATTAGGAGAATGATGTGATGGACATGACCCATCCGTTAGCTTAGCATTATGATCGTGTCAGTTTCATTGCTACTGTTTTCTTCATGACTTATACAAGTTCCTCAGACTATGGGATTATGCAACTCCCAAATACCGGAGGAACACTTTCTGTGCTACCAAACGTCACAACGTAAATGGGTGATTATAAAGGTGCTCTACAGGTGTCTCCGAAGGTGTCTGTTGGGTTGGCATAGATCGAGATTAGGATTTGTCACTCTGTCTTTCGGAGAGGTATCTCTGGGCCCTCTCGGTAATACTCATCACTATAAGCCTTGCAAGCATTGTGACTAATGAGTTACTTGCGGGATGAAGTATTACGAAACGATTAAAGAGACTTGCCGGTAACTATTGAACTAGGTATGATGGTACCGACGATCGAATGTTGGGCAAGTAACATACCGATGACAAAGGGAACAACGTATGTTGTTATGCGGTTTGACCGATAAAGATCTTCGTAGAATATGTAGGAACCAATATGAGCATCCAGGTTCTGCTATTGGTTATTGACCGGAGACGTGTCTCGGTCATGTCTACATAGTTCTCGAACCTGTAGGGTCCGCACGCTTAACGTTCGATGACGATTGGTATTATGAGTTTATGTGATTTGACGTACCGAAGGTTGTACAGAGTCCCGTATGAGATCACGGACATGATGTGGAGTCTCGAAATGGTCGAGACATAAAGATTGATATATTGGAAGACTATGTTCGGACACCGGAAGCGTTCCGAAGATGTTTCAGATAAAACTGGAGTGCCAGAGGGTTATCGGAACCCCCGGGGGAACTAATGGGCCTCGATGGGCCTTAGTGGAGAGAGAGAGGGGCGGCCATGGCAGGCCACGCGTCCCTCCCCTTTGAGTTCGAATTGGACTAGGAAGGGGGGGCTTTCCTTCTCCCTCTCCCTCTCCTTCCTTCCCCCTCTCTCCCTTTTTGATGGAAACCTACTAGGACTTGGAGTCCTAGTAGGATTCCCCTCTTGGGGGCGTGCCAAGGAGGGCCGGCCGGCCTCCCCTCTCCTCCTTTATATACAAGGGAAGGGGGCACCCCATAGACGCACAAGTTGATGTTTTAGCCGTGTGCGGTGCCCCCCTCCACAGTTATACACCTCGGTCATATTGTCGTAGTGCTTAGGCGAAGCCCTGCGCCGGTAACTTCATCATCACCGTCACCACGCCATCGTGCTGACGGAACTCTCCCTCGGCCTCAGCTGGATCTAGAGTTCGAGGGACGTCACCGAGCTAAACGCGTGCAGATCACGGAGGTGTCGTGCGTTCGGTACTTGATCAGTCGGATCGCGAAGACGTTCAACTACATCAACCGCGTTACTTAACGCTTCCACTTTCGGTCTACGAGGGTACGTGGACACACTCTCCCCCTTGTTGCTATGCATCACCTAGATAGATCTTACGTGGTCGTAGGAAAACTGTTGAAATTACTGCGTTCCCCAACACCCGCATCGCGGCGCGTCGTGCCGAGGCGTGGCGTGGCGAGGCGAGCGAGGAGGAGGAGCGCGCGTGTAGGTATCCTCTTCACATACTCATACAAGTGTTACACCTTATAAAGAGGTGCAAGTCTCAGTCAACTTCCGAGGCGGGACTGAACTTTAGTCCCACTCACACCACTCACAAGCATTGCATGAATGGGCCAAGAGATTTTCAGAATTTTTGTTGGGCTTGGGCCAAAGGCCTACTAGCAAATTCCAACAATCCCCGACAAAGTCTCATTGGCACATCTCATCATTTAGTTCCAAAACATTGTTTATATACCGGTGCACAGTGGAGACTGTAAAGTTGAACTTCCACTCAGAGGTTTATGCTAGACTAGATCACAACTTGAATAGTGGACTATGCCTCTGCGAGACTAGTTTCACACAAATTCTTGACCGATACTGGGCTTCCGCAAGGCTTCCCCATAGGTGGAGCGTATATGTCACACTCAGGGGCCTTTCATGAATTTATTAGAGAACACCCAATTCTCACAGACTGCGGTGTTAACAGTCAAATTCGTATAGGTGTGTTCCTCAGGAGATGCTCTGCAGGACAACATCTCTGCTTACTCAAATAAGCCACTTGGAACACATTAAGATAACTATCAACCTGCCATGCAGATCAAGAGAGTATTGCATCTGCACGGAGTGGGATAATTAAAATAGGGATACTCTCCTCTCAGCTAACCAACAGCTTGTCTCCCACTTCTATTTCACGGGATCTCCGATCACATAGAGTGGGTTACCACTATGGACAACTCATGCGGTGGGTCTCAATCCCATCTCCATCGATGGATTATCTATCACATTATGTGATAAACCCTTTGTGAAGAGATCTGCCAAGTTTTTCGATGTTTGGATACAATCCAATGTAATAACTCCGGAGTTCCTCAATTTTTCGACAGATTTAGTCTCCTCTTCACATGCCTTGAGGACTTCATATTATCCTTAGAACTATTTATCTTGACGATCATAGTTTGATTATCACAGTTGATCAGGATAGGGGGTATTGGTTTTTCAACCATAGGTAAGTCCATCAAAAGCTCACGAAGCCACTCTGCTTCAATAGTGGCAGTGTCTAATACTTTCAGTTCTGCTTCCATAGTTGACCTCGTTAAGATGGTCTGCTTGCAAGACTTCCAGGAAAGAGCGCCACCACCTAGTGTAAAAACATAACCACTTGTGGCCTTAATCTCATTAGCATTAGATATCCAATTTGAGTCACTATAACCCTCCAGTAGCCTCAGATACTCGGTGTAGTGAATCCCATAGCTCGCAGTTCCTTTCAGATAGCGCATAACTCTTTCAAGCACATTCCAATGATCATCTCCCGGTTTTGACACAAACCGACTCAGTTTGCTCAGAACAAAAGAGATGTCAGGCCTCGTGGCACTCGCCAAATACATAAGCGAGCCAATAATCTGAGAATACCTCAATTGATCTCTAGCTATCCGTCAATTCTTTCAAAGCAACACACTAGAATCATATGGAGTTGGAGAAGGCGTGCAGTCGCTATACCCAAAGCGACTCAAGATCTTTTCCACATAATGAGACTGAAGCAGTGTGATCCCACCATTCTCATCTCTCAACAGCTTGATGTTTAAGATAACATCAGCTACTCCTAGATCCTTCATCTCAAAATAGCGAGATAAGAAATCCTTAACCTCCTTGATTAGATCAAGTTTGGTTCCAAATATCAGTATGTCATCGACATACAGAAAAAGAATAACTCCTTCACCCCCACCATGGCGATAGTACACACACTTGTCACCATCGTTTACTACAAAGCCAACATCAGTTAATGTTCTTGCGAACTTCTCATGCCACTCCTTAGGAGCTTGTTTAAGGCCATATAAAGACTTTAATAACTTGCAAACCTTTCCTTCCTGACCAGGTACTACAAAACCATCTGGTTGATCCATGTAGATTTCCTCCTTCAGCTCTCCATTGAGGAAAGTTGTCTTAACGTCCATTTGATGAACAAGAAGACCATGTGAGGCAGCAGTGATAGTAGCACCCAAATAGTGGTCAGTCTAGCCACGGGTGAGTAAGTATCAAAGAAGTCTTCACCTTCTTTTTGGGTATAACCCTTAGCCACAAGCCGTGCCTTGTACTTTTCAATCGTACCATCAGGTCTAAGCTCTTCTTGAACACCCACTTACATCCTATAGGTTTGCACCGATAAGGACGGTCACTGATCTCCCAGGTTTCGTTAGCTAAGATGGAATCCATCTCGCTACGAACAGCTTCCTTCCAGTAGTCAGCATCAGGAGATGCACATGCTTCTGAAATAGTACTGGGTGTGTCATCCATGAGGTACACAATGAAATCATCACCAAAGGACATTGCAGTCCTTTGTCTCTTACTCCTTATAGGAGTTTCATTGTCACCCTCAACAGGATTCTCAATGTGTTCCATCGCAATGGTGGGTTCAGGAATTACAGCGAATTCCTCACTAGATGGAGTAGGTATCTCCTGATTTGATGAACTCGACATATCCTTCATAGGAAATATGTCCTTAAAGAAAGTTGCATCAATAGACTCCATAATCATACAAACATGCATGTCGGATACCTCAGATTTTATTATCAAAAATCTATAGCCAATGCAATGAAAAGCATAGCCCAGCAGAACACAATCCCTGGTTTTTCGTCCAAGCTTGCGCTTCTTGGGAATAGGTATATTGACTTTTGCCAAACAACCCCAAGTACGTAGGTAAGAGAGTTTCAACCTTTTCCTTTCCCATTCCTCAAATGGAGTCATGGTCTTATGCTTTGTGGGAACTCGGCTTAGGACATGACATGCGGTCATTAGCGCCTCACCCCACCATTCATTGGAAACACCCGATGTGTCTAACATGGCGTTAACCAAATCAGTTAGAGTTCGGTTCTTTCTTTCGGCCACCCCGTTCGACTGAGGTGAGTAGGGAGGCGTCCTCTCATGGATTATACCATGTTCCGCACAAAACAAATCAAATTCATTAGAAAAATACTCTCGACCACGATCAGACCTTAGCCACTTAATTTTTCGATCAAGTTGGTTCTCCGCTTCAGCTTTATAGTTTTTGAAGAAAGTTAAAGCCTCATCTTTTGATTTTAGAAGATATACATAACAATATCTAGTGGAATCATCAATCAAGGTCATGAAGTATCTCTTTCCACCTTTTATCAACACTCCATTCATCTCACAAAGATCAGAATTTATAAGCTCTAGTGGTGCCAAGTCTCTTGCCTCTGCAGTCTTATGGGACCTGCGAGGTTGCTTAGCTTGCACACATACTTGGCACTTGGAGACTTTGACAGTAGGGATTTTTGGAATTAAATTCATATTGGCTAGTCGCCTCATGCAACCGAAGTTAATATGACAGTCGTGAATGCCAAATATCAGACTCATTATTGTGGCAAACATTATTAATAACTTTAGTGCAAATATCTGACAAAGATAGGCGGAACAAACCTCCGCACTCATAGCCTTTTCCAACAAATTGTCCACACTTGGAAATTACAACTTTATTGGACTCAAAAACCAACTTAAAACCATCTTGACATAAATGGGAACCACTGACGAGATTCTTATTAATGGACGACACATGATGAACGTTCTTCAGACGCACGGCCTTCCCCGAAGTAAACTTCAGATCAACCGTACCGACACCTCGAACAATGGCATGTGACCCGTTCCCCATCAGCACGGGAGAAGTCCCTGTGGGCTGGTAAGAAGAAAGCATGGAGTCGTCAGCACAAACATGTACATTTGCACCAATGTCAATTAACCAATCGGGGGATTGAAATACTGAAATGATGGTAGGAAAAATAGCGTACCCAGATTCCTTCATATCAGTATCACCGATGACAACATTAGTAGACTTGCCGCTCTTCTCATCTTCTCGCTCCTCAAAGCAGTTAGGACATTTCGGAGCCCAGTGGTTAGGATCACCGTAGACATGGCATAGTCCCTTCCACTTCTTATGAGAATTCTTCTTGAAGTTGGTAGAATGTGACGACTTCTTCTATGTATCAAACTTGCTTTTGCCCTGAGTTTTGTTCTTGTTGGTTTTGAACTTGTTGAGCTGGAAGTTCTACTTCTGTACCATGTGGGCACTAGAAGCTCCCTCAGCAACTCGGGCACGTGTGTCCTTTGCTCTCGCCTTCTCTTCAACATCAAGAGTACCAATGAGATCCGAAACGGAAAACTCCTGTCTCTTGTGTTTCAGGGAAGTAGCAAAATTGTTCCACAAAGGTGGAAGCTTGGCAATGATGCCTCCGGCAACAAAATTGTCCAGCAACACACACTTGAAGTACTCAAATTCTTTTGCGAGCGATTGTATCTCATGAGCCTGCTGGACAACAGAGCTCTCATCAGTCATCTTGTAGTCATAGAATTGCTCCATGACGTACAACTCGTTGCCGGCGTCCGAGGCCCCAAACTTGGCCTCGAGTGCAGCCCACATGTCCTTGCCGTTCTCAAATGACATATACGAATCCACAATGGAATCGTCACAAACACTCAGAAGGGCGCCTTTAAAGAGGGTATCGATCTTCTCAAAAGCTATCTGTTGTGCAGGATTAAGAACGCCCTGAGGCTTGCCCTTGGTGGCGTCATAGCAGTACATGGTCTGGAACCAGTAAACTGCTCTCGTGCGCCACCTCTTATACTGCACCCCCTTAAAGGTAGGTGGCTTCAGATGTGTAGCAAAACCAGGAGTAAATTGCCTATGATCAGATTTTTGGATTGTTGAATTATATGAGCAAGTTACTATGAGATTTAATCCGAATAAGCACAAAATAAATCATGATGGCTATAACAAAGATTAAACTAATCATGTGGACTAGCATAGTAGATGAACAGATCAAAACTAGGGCACAGACTAGAACTAAGAATTCTAGCACGATCTCGAATAAGGAGGACAATATCACATACGGTGTAGCGGGAGCAGGACCAGTCACGCAAGTGCGCTCCCCAAAAACCTGATTGCCCCTCTCCCGTACAGGATCACGAGAGGTGGGGTTCCGGAGGCCTGTTGTCCCTTCTCGCGGTGCACGCTGAAAGAAGGGATGGAGGAGACTTGTGTGGCGGCGCAATGATCTGGAACGGTGATGCGATGCAGCTATGTAGTGCGGGTCGGGTAGATCGTGGGAGTAAGCCCCACGCCCGAGTCGTCGCGATCCATAGACAATGTGCATGGCTCTGTCCACGGCTCGGCTCGGCTCGGCGTGGCGAGCGAGGAGGAGGAGGAGGAGAAGTAGCGCGCGTGTAGGTCTCCTCTTCTCATCCTCATACAAGTAGTAGAAGAGCTCACCTTATAAAGAGGTGCAAGTCTCTCTCAACTTCCAGGGTGGGACTAAACTTTAGTCTTACTCACACCACTCACATGTTTGCATAAATGGGTCAACAGAATTTCAGAATTTTAATTAGGCTTTGGCAAATTCCAACATGTGCCGCCGCCACCCGACCCGATGGAGAACATCCATGCATCTCAACACCCGTCTATTCAGGATAGCGTCTTGTTTCACAAGAGTGGATTTTTGAAATCCGGGTGTATTCAAAATATAGGGCTCCAATGCACCCATCCTCCAAAGTTAATTTTTTGCTTGTATTACAAGAAACAAGAGCCTGGAACCTTGTACTCCATGCTAAAATTGAATGGATATTTTTGCATATGCTCCGAGGCATCAGATGCTCTGTCATTCATCATGATCAGAAACTCGCCGGGAAGATCACCGGAACAGCAGGGGGTGCATTCTGCTCTTTGGCTTTGCATCTGCTACAGTCTTGGAACACCTGAGCACTGTAGGAGGGTTCTCATTCTTGCATCCCAGATCATTTTTTTTCGCGAATACGCAAAAGCTTTGCGTATCTTTTCATTGATAGATATGTTGGCGATACAAGAAAATATTACAAGATGTAGAGGCGGCTAACTAGCTCGTACACAAGGGAGACAGAGGTCAGCCGCCGGGACATGCACAATTGGAATCACTCCGTGGATTAAATTTGGCCAGTCTACCATCGACCTCGACGCCCTCCGGTGCGACGCAAGATGCGCTTGATTGTCGCGGGGGTATTATTCCGGACAGTGACTGGACGCGGATTCAGTACGCTGAGTGAGAAATGGGTGTCTCTCTCGGTCTCGCGTACGCAGCAGCAGGGTCGCGTACGCAGCAGTAGGATGATTCTTGGCCACAACACAACTGGGCGAGACATGTTGGGTTTACTGCTGCACCATGACCTGTAGCGCGCTCTCTCGCTCTCGACAGTGATGCTCCCTCCACGACTCCCTGGAATCTTGCTTGTCAACAGGGCTGCATTCACTGGTGCTTTATCTATTTTTCATCATAAATTTTCATTCCTTTCTACAGGGAGGAATTTGTACAGGGCATAGTGCACCTCAGAATATGCTAGTCTAGTGAATTACCTACGGCCATGTACAAGTTTGTCGTTTTGGACAAGGACGGTTAACAGAAGGTTTTGGTCCTAGTCACTTGTCTGACCATCGTGTAAAGAATGCACTAATCAGCATCACAGAATGATTTTCGATAGGAACTACTCCCTCCGTTTCTAAATATAAGTCTTTTTAGAGATTCCCACAGGTGACTTCATACGAAGCAAAATGAGCGAATCTATACTTTAAAATGTGTCTACATACATCCATATGGTGTAGTTCATTTGAAATGTCTAAAAAGACTTATTTTAGTAACAGAGGGAGTATCTGTCAAAAGTAATATCCCTCGAGTGTTGATTGATTTCAGTATGGACGAAGCGGTGGAACGAAGCGAGCTCTCCGTAGAAGCTGCGAACTTTGTATCCCAGCACGCATGCACATTCAGCGTTGAACTAGGAGTAGTGCACTAATCCTGCAGCTTCAGCCTTGGCTCAGACGCTGCTGCTGCTGCTGCTGCTGCTGGTGGCACGGTTGCACAATCCAAACATGTTCGGGAACAATTGTTATTCAGGAAACAGGAACGCCGTCATCCTAAACGACAGCTTTTCAACTTACTTCGACAGACGGTCAAGGTTGTGTTTCGCAATTGCCGTGCATGCGTGTCAGCAACGCGATGTATGTCCCCCTTTAGTTTTTGCCGACATTTTTTCTATTTGACTTGGTGGAAATCATAATGAAAGAAGAAGATATATTTTGGAGTTCGTTTGCACGAAAAATTATACAATTTTTTTTAATAAAAGGTGTTTTCCTATGCCTCCTGTTTATTATGAAAACGAGGCAAAACAACAACAACAACAACATATTGTTTACAGCGCTCAGAAGTAGCCAGAAGAGCTCCCCACTAAAAGGAGATGATACAGTCAATTTGTGCCGACCACATAGCATGTGTGGTGAACAATCTTCAAATCATTCAAATAAAAATAAAAAAAATGATTTCTATCTAACACATTTTAATACGAAAATGCTAAAAATCTAACGTTGGAGTTTTAGGCATGGCAAATCAAATGTTTTTCATGGCAATTTATGTTGGCGCAAGATAGCAAATTTACGACAATTTTCCGGCAAAAACTAAACTAGCGCGGATTTGCCATGCTCGTCAACTAAACTTGTCATCTTTGACAAATATAATTTGCCATGAATTTTTTCGATTTGCAATGTGTAAAACTCTAACGTTCGTTGGATATGCAGGTCCTTTTAATATGTATAATTCCATGCTTTCTAAGGACCATTTTTTAGCCGGAAAAGGGAAAAAAGAAGTGCTCCAAGCTGAGATATCTATACCAGCGCGATACTTGTTAGCGAGAGTAGAGTAGACTCGACGTCCGACGTGACGGAGGTCAGCCGTGTGCGTAGCACACACACAGAGAGGGGGTGGCCGGCCGACCGTGGAATCCACCTCACGTCGGTCACGTCTCGCGGTATTACATATTCGCCGTTTGATGGAACGTGGATTAATCGGAGAGGCAGGCTAGCCAAGCGGGGTGGAGTGGACTCACTAGTGTCTAGTGGAGCGTGCGTGTGATCTCACCTGCCGTTTTTTCGTTGAGGTGTCCGCTGCTACATGACGGCACCGTACCCGTTCCCGTAAGGGCATGTACAATGATTCTATCTTAGGCCTGCCACGTAGGATAAATGATGAGATGGAGGAAAGAGAAATCATAAGAAAAAGTTTGTCTTCTTTATTTAAGAGAAGACAAGAGATGATATCTTAGCATAATTTGTCTCACCACGTTTTTAGGAATAGCTAGTTATTGGATATAAGGCTAAGAGATGATCCATTGTAGACATATTTTTTTTTCATCTCTAAACTACATGCATAACTTAAGATAAGACTATCTTATCAACCATTGTACATGCCCTAAACCAACCGCTCCCCTCCCTTTTCTGTTTGTTTCGCGCCGGTTCCCCCGCCTAACTAATGGTTTCCCAGACGGCCTGAGACTCAGGGAGAGCCGCCCTTTTGCTTGTTTATTCTCTTGTGATGACGGACGGCATCGGAGAGAGAGAGAGACACTGTTATCACCATCGGTGCGCGCCGACGTACGTGACAGCTCCGTCCCTAACTAGCAACGGACTCTGTCCGGCGCATTCCGGCCATCCGGCACGCCTCGACGTGACAGGTTCGAATTCCCTTGCTGCTGGCTGATTGCGCGTGCATGCATTCAATAATCATGATATGTAGTACTCCATCTGTACAGAAATATATTTCGCTGGAGTAGCTGAAATTCAGTTACTCCAGCGACATATATTTCGGTGCAGAGGGAGTATTTATCAAGGTCAATGGTGGGTTTCTTTTACATGACAATACATGTTTCATTCATATGATAAAGATTGAAGTACAAGTCATGTATTGACCGACATGAAAAAGCTGAAAAGATAGCAGAATATCTCTGATCATGTTACCAACGCTGGGCTCCTGCCTCCGGCACCACCACAACAGCCATCAAAGAAAAGAATAACAAACCACCTCCTCATCCGAGCTCGGTGTGGCTCCATCGCTGATATGCAACTTTGCGGACCTCTAAGGTGGCTCACCAAAAGTGAAGCCATTGCCGTTGAAAGAATCAGACCGGGGCAACACCCCGGACACACCATCGAACTCTAGATCTAGCACCCCACCACGACTAAGACGCCGAACGAGGAAACCACATACCTGCAATCCGGGAACCACGAACTCAGCACACGTTTCGTCTTCCAGATGTCATCGATGCAGACCACAATCTGCATCCGCTCCTAGACTAACTCCCAAGCTCCACGCCGACGCTGGAGCAAACGCCGTCGCAACGGCGGAGCCCGAGGAAACATGTCCACCACGAGGATGCCTCCACCGACACGTCATCCTTACTTGAACAGTCTGGTTTCCAAATTCATCTCCAACCATAGGGCCGATGGCCTCGTCAGGGAAGGATCCGAAGACTCTTTATTCAACACCGTCATCGTCGCCGCCGAAGCCAAGACGATGAACAGTCTAAAAATCTAGACTACGAGGAAGTAAAAACGATCAACATGCGTGGATCCGGCAACCTCCCTCACCACCGACGACCGAGGTCACCGGCGGAGGGGAGCCGCCGGAAGACGGCGCTGGAAGATTGGCGTCTCCTGGCGGCCGCTAGGGTTGGAGCCGCCAGGGACGAGAGCGCGTTTGTTAGGTTCCCCGCCGCAAGCGATCTAATCGATCCGGAGTATGCTGGCAAGGTGATTGGTGAATTGTAATTGCTTTCAAGGCCATGGCCCCCCAGATCACAAGACAAGCTTGTACCCGAGCAGTGAAGAAAGTTATCCACAAAACTGGCAACAGATTCTAGATTGGGGACTAGCAATGTGACAGTATGGACATGCATATGCATGCCTAGCTCTAGTGTAACAGGTGTATATACTTCTGGAGAATTCTGGCCATCTCACATATAGTAGGAGCACGTACGTAGGCAATGTAAGATGGGACCAACTTCCAGTAGGCAGCTCATCATTGGGACCTTTATCTCTTGTCACAATAATAAAAGACCAACATATTCTTTTCTCAGAAGAAAAATGGTTTCTTGGCGGTGTCATCCCATTGGCCAGCCATCATCCGGCCGGACAGATGTGTGGATCACCTTTACGAGACACGGCAGACACGCGGTCTCATTTGAAACTGTGCCTCCAGAAGATTGATGAACACCTGTTGATTGGTTGCCACCCTCATCTATCCACATCGAATATTTGAAAGCCAAGGTAGTAGCATGGATCCATACTCCTCCTAGACTCGAAGTATTTTTGGCACGAGGTGTTCTCGTGGATCCGATCTGGAGTCCAAGCCCCCGGGATGGCTCCTGGATTGATGACAAGTCAACGCAGTGCATCTGGACGCACCGAAATGCGGTGGTCTAATGGCGGCTCTCCTTATGCTGCTTCCAATCGTGCAAGCTTTCTAAACGGAAAGAGAGCAATGTTAACGGCAATGACCAGCGCTGCTGCATCTTTAGCGCAGCGGTAGTCCTTAGCGAGGCGTAGTTTTTATTGAATTCATGCTCCAACTAGTTTATCCAAAAATTGAACTGATAAAGAAAGGTGGACAATATATTTCAACTCCCCTCACAGATAGGGTAATTTAGTACTTAGCCACAGGATCAATATAGGCCGCATAATATTTTTATAGTACTGTGTTGGCAGGGTCTTAAATTCGTACTCCAGTCATTTCATCCCAAAGTTTAAACTGGTAAAGAGAGGCGAACAATATGTTTCGACATCGTTCTTTTTTGTGTTTGGGCATTGTGAGCGGCAACGCGTTGTGGCATCTTTTGCCCTCCTCTATGAAAACAATACGTCGTTCCTGGGAGTATTCTCAGAAAAAAAAAACATCAGGGGACTTCGTAATAGTGCTGTTCTTTGGTTAAACCGGTTCTAGAGCTCTCATGGTGAAAAAAAAAAATCAAAATCTTGTTTTTGTAGATGGTACCTACTCCAATATATAAAGCCTAATAGAGTTTCCGGGCTTGTCTTTGTCTTAGAGCAATAAGATATAACATGAATGTTATAAATATTATATCGTCAAATTCACATGTCAAAGGAGTTTTCAACGATATAATTTTTAATATCATATATCTCGTATATTATTAATCTTCCCAATGGCCAAAGGCAACCTCAAAAAATGTACTCCGTCCGTTTCTAAATATAAGACTTTTTAAAGATTCCAATACACACTACATGTGGATAGATATATTTTAGAGTGTAGATTCACTTATTTTGCTTCCTATGTATTCTTTATTGGAATCTCTAAAAAGACTTATATTTAGGAACGGAGGGAGTAATAGGCCTTTATATTCGGATGAAGGAGTACTAAATTTCCATCTGCAAGGCACTAAACTTCGAATTATGCTTAAATACACTACACGTGGCAAAAACTGCTTTAAAATCGACCAACAATTCAAATGTGAACGGTTTTAAGAGTTTAGAATTAAGCTCCGGCTACCTTAAAGTGTTAGTAGCAAACGTGATCGACCAATTTCACATCCCATTTTTTCTCCTAAGAAAGTTCACAGGCTCACAGCATGCCCAAGATGGACTTGACCTTTACTCGATGGATGGCAACTCTGATTGAGCTCACATGTCGAGGTCAAGTCGGTGTTTCTGCGCGGGAAGGTCAAGGCCGGCAATCAACTTGTGCTGCGTACGTACGTATGTACCAATTGGGTCCTGCGAGAGTGGAGCGAAAAAGGGGATGGAATCCACCCACCCATCGATCATGCAGACATGCACCATATGGCAAAGTAAAACCAAAGGGAGATGCCACACTTGAGGGACTGGATAGAGGTCCCGTGGACGCATTGGTAGAGCCTATGATTAATCATGGATACTCTCCATTAGGGGCAGATACTCTCCATTAGGGGTAGTACTAATGGCACGAGATACTAACTTAGTTGATTGATTGGTTGATGCTCCAGCAGGCCATTACTCACTCCTAAGCGATATCAATTACTCCCTCCATCCCATAATATAAAATCGTTTTGCAAACTAAAATAGCTTGTAAAATGATCTTATATCTTGGTGTGGCTAGATCTCGGTTGACTGTAACTTAACGAAATCTCCGTCAAATGACAGAACATATAAAAATAGAAATAATATTTTTAAGAAAAGTTTACACGGATCTTCATGTACGATCTCACGAATATAGAATAGACTGAGATTTAGCAATCCCGATCTTATAGTGTGGGACGGATGCAGTAATATATAGTTTGACGTGCTTGAAAAATGAAAAATAGGCGCACAAATAGCAATGCCATACATACCTACGACAAATGTTACATAATCTGATCTTTGTACGACACTTAGCATCAGCCATTCATCATGTTTCTAGTTTAAGCTACATGATCTGATTGCACATCGCACCAGCATCAGACTGAAAAGCATTATGAACAGACCATGTTAAACCTTGAACTTTCCAGAACTATTTAGTCTGAACCCTATTCTAGGATTGGGCGTGGTTTTGCATTTCAAGCTTTTCAAGGAATGTGAATAATTCAGAGAATGCTACCGATAGAACATCAAAAAAAGTATTTTTCTGTCATGTGAAAAAATATAAGAGATGAATAGGGATTGTCATTTTCGTATTGATGAGATTTTTCGCCTTTTTTCTCTACATCTTGAATTTTCAGTTCAAATTTGGCCAAAAAATCGAACCTTATGCCTTCGAAATGCCTGCAAAAATGACCTAATTTTTTCCTAGAATACTCAGTTAGTTAGTTAGATTCACTAAAATGTTTCTATTTGTTCCTGGTCATTTTGCATTTCTATTTCAACTTTGCCAGAAATATGTGAAAACATTCAAATCCCATAACAAGGGAAGATGATTAAAAAAATATCATTCGATTTTGGTAATTAGTTTGATTTACTAGAGATTTCCAGTCTTTTATGTTCAATTTGAATACCTAGTTCAAACCAGCATAAGTAAAAACATTCAAATTTCATATATGGTGCATGAGGGGACTTTGAATTATTGCCATGATCGCCATCCATATTAATTCCAATCCATGTGTATCCTTGCTTCTAGCAACAAAATATGTACACACTGGCCTTCCATATGCATCTATGATGGCACACACCCATCTACGTGTACAGTTGCAGCAGGAGCCGTTCTCAAAGAGCTCACTGCACACAAGACAATGTAATGTTGAGCTCACACGATGGAAAAGAGGCATGCATTTGTACTGAGCTAGCTAATCCACATACACATGTGGTGATATATGTATGTGTGACCCATGGTGTTCTGGATAAGCCACCATGACGCACTAGAAAACGTACACTCAGGTTTGTGTGTGCACACTCAGAACGTAGTGCACCCCCTTTTCTCCCGTGCAATCATGCATGTTGTACAAAATACTGACCTACGAGCAACCTTGGCCAGCTCGGGACCATCATACTTATGCTGTGGATAAGCTCACACCAAACTATAGTGCAACAGAACCATTTTTTCGTAGAACTTTCTATGAGCGTTCATATATATCCTGTTTCCATGAGGCAGGAAAAGCACCTTTCTGATTAGTTGATGCACTATGTGTGCGTTAATGTCCCATACTTAATGAGATATGGATACTCCCTAACAAAAAGTGGTTTATAAGGGAATATATGTTTTGATTAGAAAGCAGGCTTAAAGGAGCACTACACTAACAAGTAGTAATTAATCTACATACTTGGATGTAATATATGGAGTAGTAACGTCCCATTGGCCATACTTTGGGCCCTCCGGCCGCTCATAGTCTGTCACGCTAAGTTAGCTCTAGGCTAACTAAAGCTTGCAGACGTACTCAACATTCATTAGGTGATGGTAAGCTCCACTAACTGATGGATTTAACTAGGTAATGGAATGCTCATGGATAAGGACACGGCTTAATAATTAATTGTAGTAGTTAACAACTTGTGTTACATGTTAACGTCAGCTAAACTTTGGGATGACGCTCTACCCATATAGATCCACCTATCTTGATCTGTTTGTTGTGTGTGATATATTTTTACCGTATCTGAAGTTAAAGGGAAGATCCTACAAATGTGTCGGGACAAATTCATATGTGTTTCGTAATGACGCTATCACGCATAATAATCTAGCTATTTAGGCTGCTAGCAATAACCATCAACATCGGGACAAATTCATATGGTTAATAGGATAGTACTAATATTACCATCAACATCAGGACACATCCCCAATGCTCCCTTTTATTGCTACTAACATATCTATGTCTTTTTATTAATTTAATCCAAAGAAAGAATGACGATGCATACGTCCAGCCTAAACCTTATCATGAACTTTCCTTTTGTTTCTGGTTTGGACTTGGAGTCACCCTATAATAAGTGCACAACGCAATCATTCGTATAGAGTCCTAGATGATCTCTCCCTCCCATGTGCCCGCGTCTACAGGTATCCACACACATGACACAAACAATTAATTTTCTTAATCCCTTGGAACAAACTTACTACAAATATGATGATACCACAATTAAGGAATCTTCTTATAGTTGTATAAAATACTATTTACATCATAAGATCTCCCCACCAAGAGAAGAGACACAAGACCAAACTATTCACTCATTAAGCAAATGGGTACCACGTAATTAAGTAGGTTTCAGCTTAAGTTTTGTTTTGCATGGAATTTATTCACTAACACGTTTGGTAGAATCAAGGCCAAACTATACACAGCCACACACCATAGGAAATTGTTCTAATTAATGTAGTTGGAGTGACTAGTGCATGAATGATTGGTCCACCCACTGTTCTATGTTTCCTAGTTACTTGAATCCTGCCTAATATGCATGGCATTTTTTTGGGCTAATTCTTGAGTACCTGAATTTTTATAAATCTTTGTCAACCAAAAGCATCACTTAGATCAAAATTGAAGTACTAAAAGCACACAACTGCAGCAAAATTTACGTGATTTCTGGGAAGTAAGATATATGGAAGCAATATTACGATAGCAATGGCCAGGTGTTGATCCAAAGATCTGGCTGATATTTAAACAATTTTTAGCTAACTACTACCTCCATTCCACAATGTAGTCCGCCCACGCTTCTCCGAGATTAGACCAAAATTTAACCAACGAGACCGACTGCGACGGGAGCAAAAAGTATATACCACTGAATTCACATCGAAAATACAAATTCGGTGGTATAATTTTTGCTCTGGCCGCAGTCGGTCTCGTCGGTTAAATTTATGGTCAAACTCAAATCTCCAAAGCACGGGCGCACTACATTGTGGAAAGGAGGGAGATTAAGTAGACAAATCTACCAAATAATGGATGCTTGTCAAATATGAACCAATCCGTCATCGTCATATGGCATCAAGCCGGATCCTCTGAAATTGTTTCTCTCATTTTAGAAATACCATCTTTTTCTCTAAAAGTAAATCATTTCCTTGTATCTGCAAAGTACTCCTGGATTAATACGAAAGAATATTTGATTTTTTTTATGCATCGCTCGTATTTTGTGATCGAGCAATATAATGCTTGTTGATTTCTTAGCACCAACTAGTTAATACAAAAGCCTTAGCTAGAAGGCAAACAGGAAACACGCTTCATCATCTCCATCTACTGGTATCCACGTATTTCACACACACAACATAATTAGTTAGCTTTATTAACTCTATAAAACTAATTTAATACAGATAGTAACCCCACAATTTAGGAATCTTGTTAGATTTCTATAAGAAAAACTAAGAGCAAGATAAGTTATTTAATCATCTCCCTTAAGAACAAAAAAAAAGGTCAATGCCACTATTCAATAACCAAGCAAATGGGTACATAATAAGCAGGTTTGGGCTTAAACTTTCTTTATGTGCCTGGAATTTATGCACCAACACATGTGGTAGAGTCAAGGCCAAACTAATCACGACCCGGTACCAAAGGAAACTTCTACAGCTCTACTACTAACTATAGATGCAGTGGCTACTGCATAAATGATTGGTCCACCCAACACAACATACATGGGAATTTAATTAACATTTTTGTTAATTCTAAAGTGCCTAATTTTTACTAATCTTAGTCATCAAAAAGCATATATCACTTAATAAAACAAAAGTATTGAAATCCCTCATCTGTAGCTGAACAAAATGTACGTAACTCCAATTTGTAACCAATACGTTATATTTTGAAGCAATATTGGTATCCGTCCAGCCTTAGAATAAGACCCCTAAGTTATGCACAATTTTTGACATGGCAATCTTTGATAATGTGTGTAACTGCAAGTGATGTACCCCTTTTTTTTGGGTCAAATTATCATGTCAGAGATCGTGCCAATGGACAAATACGCACAAAAACATTTGCCGACAATATCGCCTCAAAAGGGGTGGTATCTAAAACAGAGTACACACCTCCAGACAAGAATTTTCCCACTGGTTTTTTCTTTTACCACACGACAATCGAAGTTGCTCACATATACGTGCATATACTCACCCCTATGAACACACACCCACACCCCTACGAGCACCTTGAAGAGACTGAGCCGACATATCATCTTGAGATTTTACGAAGCCACTATAGGCGCTTTGGAGTCGATGGGAATGTCTCCTTCCACTGAACGAATATCGCCCTAAGTCTAAAATAAATGCAGAAATAATGCGAACACCAATGTCAAATTTAGGACTTGAACTCTGGTGGACTGGGTATGCCACCGTCCTCCTAACCATCCAACCACAGGTTGTTGGTTCGCGCCCATTTTGTCTTTGGAGAAATGTAACACCGAACGTTCGGTTTTTGTTAACAGATCCGAACGAGTTTGGATGTCGTTCGATCCTGATTTTGCGGCCGCGATTATCGCTGGTTCGTTGTGCATGTGAATTTCTTTTTTCGAGGGGCTTGTGCGATCCAAAACTGTTTCACGCCTGAATTTAGCGGCATGCCCCGATTAGATGTATACAGCAAAGCGAAAAAATATGCAAGAATCGGCATTCGATCCCAGATCCCCAGGCTATCAAAGGAGATGAATAATGGTTCATTAGCCAATCCACTAGCATGCTCCAGTTGTCATTATCTCATGATAAAGCGCTATTTGACAGCCAGACTAAATTCTACTCCCTCTGTCCCATAATATAAGAACGTTTCTGACACTAGTGTAGTGTTAAAAACGTTTTTATATTATGGGACGGAGGGAGTATATTTTAAGAGAACAGCTACATGTTTGACTGGGCTCTCTTTGTCATTGTTTTGTACCTATCTACCATGCCTAAAGTTCAATGATTTTTTAGAAAAACAAATTATATCATGCGTAACTTCCAAATTGTACGATGCCTAACCTGAAGGACACAAAAAATTCTAGTAAGAAATTGTACTCGCGAGTTAGTGTCTCGATTTTTGTTCGCATGCCATTTCAATTGGTGGATACTGGCTTCAATCTTGCGTTTCATAAAGAGAGATCGGTTTTTTCGATGACATGCCGGTGCTTGTGACAACGGAAGTAATGGCTAGTCGCTAAGTTTTGTGTAAATAGCATGACACGCACCGTGGACATGATAATTTACTCGCAAACATCACGATAACTTTGACACGGAGATTCTTTTTTATTGAAAACACTCTCGGTATAGACCTGATAACTTAGATACAAACATCATGATAACTTTGATGGGGGAGAGTTGTTGGAAAACATACCGCATATATCTTGTGTGTAAAATAGCATGGTAATATACGTATCGCATATCTCATAACTTAGGTACAAACACCGCGTAACTATTTACCTGGGAAAAAGTTGTTGAAGATGCACCCGTGATAATTTCTATATAAATAGCATGGTAATATACACACAACATACCTGATAATTTAGGTATAAACATCGTGATAACTTTGTCCTGGGGGAAACAAGGTTGTTGAAACCCTGGTAAAATTTGTGGCAAATATCAGTGCATTATATGCACCACCGACCTAATAACTTACATGCAAACACCATGATAACTTTTTATCTAGGAAAAGAAGTTGTTGAAGACACACCCGTGATAACTTCTATATGAACAACGTGGTAATATACACACAACATACCTGATAGCTTAGGTACAAACATCGTGATAACTTTGACCCGGGGAAACAAGGTTGTTGAAAACATAACCACGGTAAAATTTGTGGCAAATAACAGTGCATTATATGCATCGTAGGTGTGATAACTCAGGTACAAACACCATGATAACTTTTTATCTGGGGTGCGGGTGGGGGTGATTTGTTGAAAAAACATATTCCCGGTACTTTGTGTGCAAATAACACGGTGTTATACACACAATAAAGTTGATAACTCACTACAAACTCCACCGTAACTTTTGACCCCGGGATTGTTGAAAACATACCATGATAACTTGTGTGTAGATAACATGGTAATATACAATAACAAAGCTGATAATTTATTTAATCCAGACATGGTAACTTTTTGACCAGGAAAAAATGTTGTTAAAAAATACCTCTCAATAACTCATGTGTAAACAACATGATAATACACGAACATGAGAGCTGATAACTCATAGACAAATATCGTGGTAATTTTTCGACCGAGGGAATGAAATTGTTGGAAAACGTACCTCGATAACTTTTGTGCAACATGGTAATATACACAACAAAGCTGACAACTCACTACAAACATCATAATCACGTTTTGACCCTGGGATGAAAGTTTGTTGAAAACATACTCCAGAAACTTTTGTGTAAATGGCACGATAACTTATGTATGACAGACGTGATAACTTACGTAGCCCAGATGTGGTAACTTTTCGTCCGAAAAAAAAGTCATCATAATATATCAACATGGCATCTATTTTTGAAGATCTCATCGAAACGATTCTTTTTATGAAGACGGTTTTTCAATCATAGCGACGGTTTGAGCTACAAAACATGTTGAAGTTTGAAAAAAGAAAGAATCTAGGATGACATCAGCTTTTCATCCTTTAGTGCATATATGCATGTAATTAGAGAGAAGAGCGCACGTGAAAAAAAATTAGTCATTGCAATGCATGCATGTATATAATTAGAGTGAAATAAGGATCGTTCTTGCCTATTGCTAAAATCCGAACGTTTGGTAGTTATTAAAGTCCTTTGTCTTTTGATATTCGCCGGGATCACAAATACTCCGTAGAAAATACTCCAATGTGGTGCGAGTATTTTTTTCTCCGGAGGTGCCCTCTCCTATATATACACCCCATTTCCCACTCACCCCTAAAACAAAAATAAGCACACACACACAGGAGAAAAACAGAGCAACAAAGTCATCAGGTGCAACTCCTCTGCTGCGCAACAGACACCAACACACACCATGAGGCCCGTGGCCCAGTTCGTCACCATGAGCCACCGCGCGGGAGCGCCGACGGCGGCGCCGGGGCATGGGCTGATCAACGGCACGGCGGCGCCGCAGTCGCCGGTGCCGTACCTCTTCGGTGGGCTGGCGGCGATGCTGGGGCTCATCGCCTTGGCGCTGCTCATCCTGGCGTGCTCCTACTGGAAGCTCTCCGGGTACCTCGACGGCGACCAGGACGGCCAAGCGGCGAGGGACGCCGACGGGGAGAAGGGCTCGGCGTCCGGCGCGGCCAGGCCGGCCATGGATTTTCTCGAGCACGTGGTGGTCATCATGGCCGGGGACGAGCGGCCCACGTTCCTCGCCAAGCCGGTCACCAGTCGAGCTGCCGAGGTGGAGCTTGCAGCCGCAGCGGCTCCTGAGGCGAGCGCGCGCGCCGGCCACGACGGGCAGGTGAAGAAGGTGGACGAGCAGGGCTGCGAGGTGATCTCGCAGCTCGGAGGCGACCCCGCCGACGCGGCCAGCCGGAGCCGCGACCCCCAAGACGCGGCGAGCCACAGCCATGACAACCACCACCACCATGACCATGAGAGCAGCAGCACGACAGCGCTGCAAGAAAGCTAGCAATAAAAGCAGCCGCCTTTTGTTCGCTACAGCTTTCCCTTTTTTGAGGCTGCTTTTCTTCCTCCTCCTCCTTCTTCCTCCTGTAGATTTAGGCTCGGTTGTGTAGATTCTTGGCGTGATTGGTTGAGTGAAAATTAATGGGAGACTTGAAAGTTTTGCCAATCGAAAGATATATGGAGCATCATGCTCTGCTTCATTTACAGCTCCCTGTAGAAATGGACAACACTCCACGCCAATATTCTTGGCACCTTTAAGTTGGAACAAATGTTGATTACAATGAAATCCAAAGTGACTTGTACTGGGGGACAAGAATGAGTACTGATTGAATTCAGATTCTTTTGCTTTTGAAAATGCAGCTGTCCTGCAGCAAATCAGCAGTCCCACGGGCTCAAGCAACAACATAGGGACAGCACCAGGTCCGTTGGCCCAGCACTCACTGCACATTTTTTTGTCTGGATAAAAAGGTAGGCCAAGGTCCAAAACTTGTTCAAGAAACAAACAAGCGGCATGAAGCAAGCCTCATCCAGGATACAACACTCACTGCACATGGCAAAAATGGCACCATGCCAAAACAAAAAAAAGAGGATCAGCCACGCGACGCCTAGGGCGGCTCAGATGGCACCTCTAGGGAACCGCCACCAGTGCCTCCTCCTCTACCCCTCTTCGCACGTATCCGCCGGTGCACCGCCGAGAAAATTGCATGGTCAGTGACGGTGGAACCCTTGTTTCTGGTAAGCCGCCGAAGATTCCTCGGCGCGGGAAAGCGGGCCCTGCAAGCCAATCGAGGTTATGTGGTCTCCCCGACGGCCCCACGTAGGCGCTCCGTGGAAGATATCGAGGTGACACAACTTCCCCGCAAGATCAAGCATCCGGTTCTGTGGGTGCGTGTCATGCCATATCAGCGGTTCGTTGGCCACGTTTAGCGGTGCACCATGTCGGTGCATATGGCTTCCACCGCAATTGGTATTGTGTAATGTAGAACCATAGCACAATTATAGTATCAATAACAATTAAGCAATCTTTGGAGTTGTATAAAAAGTAATTGCATCATAAGAAAATTGATGGTCCTTCCATCAAGGAACAAAATTGAAGTATTGGAAGCACACAAATACATCAAAAGCTATGCAATTTCTAGGTTGCAAGTTATATATGGAAGCGGTATCAGGATAAGAATGATTGGATGTTGAAGTGAAGGTAACTAATAAGAAGATGGCTATATCAACTAATGGATGGTTGCCAGATGTGAACCAATATGTCATTGCCATATGGCATTGATCACGATCATCCGAAACCATTTCGAGTGCAAATTTTAGAACCACAATATTTGGTTCTAAAATGAAATTGTTCCCGTGTATCCATGAAGAACTTCCGGATTAATATAAAGTTGAGATTTTCTTTGCTACTATTTTATGATCGAGCGAAATAAATCATTATTGATTTCTTCACGGCAATGATTTAATACAAAGCCCGAAGGTAAATGAAAAACACATTTAACAATCCACCTCTACCTCTATCCACATTCCCCACACAAAATCAATTAATTTTTAACTCCTTCCTTGAAAAAAAAATCACTAATAATATAGTAACCCCATAATTTAGAACCCGAGTTTATTTCTGTTAAAGAATAACAAGATAAGGTATTTAATGATCTCCCTCAAGAAGGATCCCAAAACCAAACTATTCAATAAGCAGGTTTGCGGCCTAAACTTTCTTATGTGCCTAGAATTTATGCACTAACACACGTGGTAGAATCAAGGCCAAACCAAAGGCTAAACTATTCACAACCCCGTTCCAAAGGAAACTTTTGAAGTTCTTAATACTTTAGTTGCAGTGACTAGTGCATGAACGATTGATCCATCCAATGGTCCCTCTTTCCTAGCTACTTGAACCCAACAAAACATAGTTGATAACTTAGTTGACATTTTTGCCAATTCTCAACAGTTCAACACTTGGTGCAAATGTGAATTATTAAAAGCGCACAACTATAGCAAAATGTATAGAATTGAATATTCTAGCCAGTAAGTTATATATGAAGCGATATCAGGATAAAGGATGTTTGTAAGTTAATCAAGAAGGTTTCACTAGAATTTAATCGTTTTTAGCTAACTTACGAGTAATAACTCCTTAAGTGAGCTTAGTTCACTTCCTTAGGAGTGGATGTACGACCCACCCATTGAGGTTCAAGTCCTCACATGCACCGAGTTTGGGTTCTTACTATTGAAAAAAATAGATGAAGGGTCACCCTTACCTCTTTCCTTTCGGAAAAAAGTAACAACTTATCTAGTAAATGTATGTTGTAAAATATGAACTCATGCGTCAGCAACACATGGCATTGACCCGTATCCTCGGAAGCCGTTTCTAGAGCTCATTATAGAACTACGAATGTTGGCTCTAAAGATAGTTACATTTATCCGGAGAGAACTTTGCATTAATCTAAAAGAACATCTGGAGAATTTTTCGGAGAGAACTTTTGCGAAGAATGATCTACAATTCATAACCCCACCCGCAACATGAACAAGGGACTCACCCCTCTCCGCCCCTCCTTCCAGCAAAGAACGTAGCAGAAGTTGAAACCGTCTCGCCATGCCAATCTCACCCCACATATAACCACATTCACCTCGACCATATCCCACCGGCATTCAACTCGCCCGTTTGCCTCGCCGTGCTTTTGGCCGAGATCGCGGGATGCTGTTACTGGGAGTAGAGTCAAGCATCGCTGGCACTGAGTGGATTAAGTTAACTACTTCCTCTATAAACATGGGTATTACAAGAAATTCTCCCTTTGATCGCACCACCGTTTGTCTGCGAGGAAAAAAATCACACCGTTTTTTTTCGCGATTAGAGGCGGTACCTCTATTCCAAAATAACATGTCATTCGAAAATTGATACTGCCTTTTGACATTTGATACGACAACTTGACACGAAATAGGTCTATCTCTTGTAAATATCTAGCAACAGAGTTCACAGCTCCAAACAAGAAAAAAAAATCCCTTTGGTCTTTTGATATTCCTTGGCGTCACAAATGGACAGTACCCCCTAAATAAATAAATGGAGAATACTGTGGTGTTTTGTAAACATTTCTCCCCCACCTCTCCTATAAATACATCCCATTTCCCTCTCACCCCTCCCACACCACCCCCAACACAAGAGAAACAGCCAGCAGAAGCAAAACTGATCGTGGAGCTCCTCTGCTACGCCTCGACACCAACGCAACCATGAGGCCCGGAGCAGAGTTCATCGCCGTGAGCCACCTCGCGGGGGCGCCGACGGCGACGCCAGCGCCGCACTCGGCGTGGCAGTCGCCCGTGCCGTACCTCTTCGGCGGGCTGGCGGCGATGCTGGGGCTCATCGCGTTCGCGCTGCTCATCCTCGCCTGCTCCTACTGGAAGCTCTCCGGGTTCCTCGACGGCGGCTCCGACGGCCAGGCGGCGGGGGACGCCGACGGGGAGAAGGCCTCGGCGTCCGGCGCGTCCAAGCCGGCCCCAGATTTCCAGGAGCACGTGGTGGTCATCATGGCCGGCGACGAGCGGCCCACGTTCCTCGCCAAGCCGGTCACCAGCCGGGCCGCCGAGGCGGAGCTCGCGGCCGAGGCGGCGCCTGACGCGAGCGCGCGCGCCGGCGAAGGCCAGGAGAAGACGGCGGACGAGCAGGGCGGCGCCGACGCGGCGAGCCGGAGCCGTGATCACCACGACGAGGCGAGCCAGAGCGGCGACCATGAGGGCCACGACGCAGCGATCCGGAGGGACAACCACCACCACCACCACCATGACCAAGACCTCGAGAGCAGCGGCACGACGGCGCTGCGAGAAAGCCGGCAATAAAAGCGACCGCCATTCGTTCGTCCCAGCTTTCCCTTTTTCCCGGGCAGCTTTTCCCCCTCTCTCCCCACCCCCATCATCTTCCTCCTCCCGTCCCGGTGCTGCTAGATTTAGGCTGTAGCGTGTAGTAGATTCATGGCGTGATTGGCTGGGAGGAAGAACAAAAAAATTCAATGGAGATTTATATGAGAAACTTGCGGAAACTTGAGAGCTTTGCCAATGGATCGAAAGCCGCTTTGCCCCCTGAATTTCCGGAACAAGATCACAAGCATCACTCTACTCTGCTTCCGTCCGTTGCTGTGCTCCGAAGAAACGGACGGCGGCCCATCCCCATCCACGCCATCGCCCCGGCTCTCTTTCGGTAACTTGCAACAACTTTCAGCCGGATTACGATGAGTAGCTGGACTCCATTTGGTTGTATATGCGGAGAAAAGCATATGCAAATCCAACGACTCCACCTCCGGATTGCACTGCAGCTAGCGAGCAGAGCAGTGGCGCTAACGTAAGCAGACACCGTGACTTTGTGCGCGCACCAGCTTTGTCGGCCCAGCGCTCACTGAGCATGACACCTCCTTGCAGCTCCTTGTGTGCACTGGATGCTTATCTGGAAATGGCACTGGCACTTAATGTTAGCACTTGTGAAACGGAATTCGACACCCGAAAAGAAAAATTAAGCAAAATTCTGCTTTCGGTGTGCAATGGAAACGGTACGGCTCAGAAGAAGGAGAGTTCGAGGCTTACAAGCTAGTACTGTACATGTGTAGTACAGTGGTACTGCATTTTGGCATGTGTGTGCGCACCTGTCGGTTGATGATCTGTATCGGCGAGTAGCGTGGCAACACGCGTCAGGCCAGGTAGGAACAGAGCCAGAAAATACTGCCGTGCTAGCTAGGGTCTACAGGAGCAGGAGACATTGTGGTGGTCTCTGGTCCATGCATGCAGAGCGCAGTGGGTCACGCGGGAGGACTCTGGCTCATGGACTCATGGTCCAGTCCCATTTCTGCCAAGATGCCAAGCTCTTGGACATGGCTGTCTCCACTCTCCACTCCCCACCACCTTTGTCGCCGCCAGCCCGCCACGCAGCAGCCAAGTAAGATTAGTGTTTCTTTCTTCCTGGAGCAGATTCGCTCCGGCTTCAGTTACCGCGACACTGTTGCGTAGAGTGAAACATACGCCATGAGAATGAGGATTCGTGATGGAGAAATGTGTATGATTCATGAATCATGATACATTTCCCTTTGTTCCCACGCACGGCACGATCGATGCTCCTGCTACTTGCCAGGGCATAATATCGCGCCACCCATACGATTCTAACGTGGTGAGTCAACAGGCAGGCCGATTCCGACGATCCTTCCCATGGTACGTGGCCGCCTTCGTCCCCACCTCAGGCAGGCCGATTCCGACGATCGAGCTAGGATCAACATGGTAGCATTTCCTCCGGGCGGGGGATTCGGATATATTCCACATTCCCCTGGTGGTGCCGTGCTGTCCCCGGTAGCAGTGGTTGCTGTCGTTCTTGCACTAGTGGGAGAGAAGGCACCTGAAGGAGTGGCGTACCAGGACCAGGAGTGGTAGCACGCCTCCAGGAGCCTGCTGGCCGGCCGGCCATGTCAGCTGGGTGATGATCCTTTCGGTTAGATGCCTTGGGTGCGCGCCTCTTCTCCGTCAACTTGCCGTCGCCGTGCCGGATTTGATTCGGCCGAAAGGGGTCTTCTCCGTCAACCTGCATCCATCGGAGCCGGGTCGGGGTCGCGCGGAGTCTGAAGCTTTTTATGTTCAAACATGAAGGGTTTTCTGCACCGCTAACAAGGCATCCATCAGGGAACACTTACTGAAACATAACTTTCCTTCTTGCGCCCTCTGCTAATGGGTAGCCAATGATGAAACTTTGGCAGAAGTCTTGGTCCTGGCAATGCGTAAAGCTACGAACTACACACTCTCATTCTCTCAAGGCCAAATCTAACCAACCGGTGGAGTAAAACTTAGTGGAGAATTTTTACTTCATTAAGTTTTGGTCGGACCTAGCCGAACTCCTAAATTTAACAGAATAAAAACAAAATTTTCATAAGTTCAGCATAGATCGATTTAAACGACCGAAACTCGACACATAATATACATAATCATCCGCCGAAGCATAGTCTAGTTTTTAAACCTAAACATGAACTTGAACTTAAAACTAAACATGAAGTTAAATTGAACTAAACATCATCGTCGCCCTTGTAGAGGGCGAGCCAATCCGCCCGCGACATCCCACCGCCCATGGGGTCCAGCCCTGTGCCGTCGCCGCCGCAGTTGGGGAAGATGTGCTACCATGCTTCAACGTCGAAGTACTCCTTGTCGTTGCCGCCATTGTCACTGTCGTGTTCCTCGTCGTCGGAGAGGATGATGACCTCCCCATCAACCGCGCGCTCCGCGAACATCTTCCGTTCCGCCTCCACCAGCTCGGGGTACTGGCGACGGAAGTCTGCCATGTACTCCTCGTCGTCGGCCTTCATCGCGATGTGCTCCCTCGCCTCCCGGTCCTCCCTAGCCATCGCCGCACTCACCACCCCCGGCGGCGGTGGGTCGAGCTCGATGGGTGCCATCGCTCACAGGAAGTTGAGGCGCGCTGCGGTGCCATACAGCCGAACCTGCCACTAGTCGTACTCGACGGCGGCGAGATGGCCATGTGGAAGGAGCCGAGCCAATGTCGGTTGTGGGTGACGCGGTAGGTGATCTCCGCCACCCACGCCCAAGACCCCCGCTGCCAGAGGCCGAGGTACTTCCTTTCTGTGGTTGCCGCAGCGCGGGGGGTTCGGGAAAGCCGGCGAGATGGCCCAATGAGGCCCACATAATCCCCCATACATTATGTGGACATATGCGGTGTGAAAATTGAGTTTCTACCACATCTTCCGAGACATACGAAGGCTGAATAGTGTGCCGTTCAGCGAGTATTTTCTCTAAACGGTGAATAATGCTTGGTAGAGATAAAAAAACTACCCATTTCTGCAAAGGAAAAAACTGAAAATTTAGGTTAAAAACATCGAGAATCGGCAAGAACTTTCTCCAAATCACATGGTCTTCCGATGACATGGCACAAAGGCTGGACAACAGTCCCACGGATACGAACGAGTGCAACAAGCCACAATGCAAAATCCGCGCATATGGTGGAGCCATTAAAGCAACCGCTCGACATCGATGGGAATACCAACACCATCCTCTAGAGAGAAACAAACCCCTACCATCAAGTGGGCCCATTATTGTAAAGACCACCTCCCCGGTGATAGCCGCAAGAAGAATGCTGCACATGATCTATTGAGACGAGATCTGAAGGAATGTACGTGTACAACTTTGATCTTCCAAAAACCATCAGAAACACTCGGAAGGATATCACATCCTTAGAGGAGTGGTTGAGAAGCATTTACCAGGAACACCGATGTTGTCATTGATGATGTTGCTATAATGAGCAGGGATAAAAATAGTAACCTGAACAAAGGAAAGACTACCATAATTTAAAAACAATACCCACTAGTTCCAAATCACCATCCTCCAAATGCCGGGCAAACCACAATCGATTGGTGTAGAAGACCAACCCTGGCGACACATTACGGGTTTTAGTGTTTCTCATGCCCCAAACAAGGATTAGAATTGGGCCAGCCATCATGGGTAGTGATTTTATTCTCATCCAACTTTTCAGTTTCATCCTTTTGTTTTGTGTTTCCCTTTTTTGCCTCTTTTCATTCTCTGGTTTTTTCCTTACACAGACAATTCTCTAAATTGTATGAATACTAATCGAGTTGTGCACGAACATTTTTAGGAATTCTAAGGGTTTTTTAGAACCTGAACATTTTTTTTGTAAACATAAGGTTTTTGTTAAATACGTGAATATTATCTTGAAACACATAAATCTTTTTTAATAACTGAACTTTTTAAACCGGAGATGCCAATTTTTGGAACATATGGACATTCTTTATACTCAAAATATATTTATATGCAAGTTTAAAGGAATTAAACTATTTTACCAAAGAACTTTTTCCAGAAAAAAATACTAAGTATATTGGCTGGCCCATAGAATAAAGATATTTAACTAAATTCTTTTTTCCCAGATAAATTAAAAAGCATATCGGCTTGGGCGCTTGGGCCATATTGTAACCTTGTGCTTTATGTATGGTCCATTCGACCATGCAATAAGGAGTTCCCGGTCCTCCAGCCCAGCGTCGTCGCCAGGGTTATTTCTCGCCTATTGTGAGATATCTTTCACCGTCGTCTCTAGCGATCGACAAAGGTGTCACTCCAACACTGTAGATCTTGTAAATGCTTTTAGGATGGTTCTATAGACCGTTTCAGACCGGTTTTAAAACCTTCTGTGTGATTTTTTATTCTTCTTTCATTTCGATGTGTTTTTCTATCGGGTTTTTTTTGCTACTTTTTTTGGTTTTCTTCATTTGTTTAATTTTCTTTGTTTTCCTTTTTTCATCACATATCTAGTTTTTGAACACATGTTGTACATTTTCCGTGTACATCTCAAACATTTTTGTACGCGTTGAACATATTTCAATTATATGTTTTTTTGAACTAATGTGTTGAAGTTTTTTCCATACGTGTTTTTTTTCAAATAACATTAAACCCATTTTTCCGAATCATATGGAATATATTTTAAAACCATGTGAACAATTTATATATTATATGCCATGAACATATTGCGCGAACATTCTTTAAATGTAACATACATTTTTTGGATAGTGTCCAACTTTTTTTATATAATTATAGGAACATCTTCTACATTGTATAAAGAATATGAAAGATGTAGCTGATATTTTTTGAATCCCCTGAATTTTTAAAATTGCGTAAACATTTTCCTATCGCTACCAACAAATGTTTGATACTGTGCTATTTCTTTACATATTTGTAATTAAATCTATATTTTGGAATATATGTATTGAGAATATTTTCCAAAATAACTTACAGGATGTATATGCGGAGAAAAGATGGGGATCGAACGACTCCACTTCCGCTCTTGATTGCGCTGCAGCTAGGCCAGCAGTGGCGCTAACGTCAGCGGCACCGTGACTTTGTGAGCGCACCAGCTTTGTCGGCCCGGCCCAGCACTGGCACTCTGGGATGGGATGCTTATCTGGAAATGGCACTGGCACTTAATGTTAAACAGAATTCTGCTTTGGTGTTGATTGGATGGCGAACCGGGCCTCTTTCGGCATGCAATGGAGACGGTACGGCTCAAAAGAAGAACACTTCGATGCTTGCAAGCCACAGCTTGCACACCAGTAGAAACAGTACATTTTGGCATGCGTCCGTGCGTCGTCGGCTCGATTGATGATCTGGATCGGCGAATGAGGTGGCAACACGCGTCGCCCAGGTATGAACAGAGCCAGATAGTCGGGGTCTACAGTAGTGGTACCGAACGGACATGGTGGTGGTCTCTGGCCTGTCCATGCAAAGCGCGGTGGGTCAGTGCTCACTGCTCAGGACTCGAGCTCATCATGGTCCAGTCGAATTTTTCAGCATGATGCCAAGCTCATGGCCATGCATGGCTGTCTCCGCTCCCCACTCCCCACCACCTTTGTCGCCATGGCTACGTAGCCGCCAGGTAGTAAGATAAGCATAAGATCAGTGTCTTTTTCCTTTTTAACCGCGCAATCCTTGCATGTCCTGGGGCAGATTCGCTCCGGCTTCAGTTACCGCGATACTGTTGTGTCGACTGAAACATACGCCGTGATGGACAAGTTAGTATGATTCACGGTACATTTTCCGTTTGTTCCCACGCACGACACGGTCGATGCTCCTGCTACTTGCCAGGGCATATACACCTCTCCATCCATACGTATTCTCATGAGTGAATAGATAGATATGGACGGATGTGGGATCCTCTTCCTAGGTTCCTACGTAGTACGTGGCCGGCTTCGCTCCCACTTCCGGTTCCGGCCGGACGATTCGGACTGTTAGACTGTAACGTAGTCTGTGTATTAATATTATAACATTATATTGTACCTCTTGGTACCTCTATATAATGAAGGAGTCACACCCCGTTTAGGGTGTCGAGCAAGTTCCCAACATATTATGTTTTACATGGTATCAGACTAGGGTTTCGATGTCTTCCGCTGCTCCCGCCGCCGCCGCCGCCGGTGCGCCGACTTCCGTTGCTGCCACCGCCGTCGCGCCGGCCCTCACTCCTATGTCGCCGTTCCTTGCTTCTCGGCCCCTTGCGTCGGCCTACGGAGCCCTGCCGCCGACCGAGTCCCCGATCGGATCGAATCCGTCGGCCGACTCCTCTGCTGAGTTCGCTGCGCCGTCGTCTCATGGCGTTGCCGCGCAGCCGGCCGGTGGCGTCGCTCCTGCCTTGTATGGTGCGCCGCCGGCGGCCCAGGGCTCCCTTCAGCCGCCGCAGTCCTCCTGGCCTGTGGCGTCCTACAAGGCGCCGCATCATCACCAACCCTATGCGGCCCCCTCGCCACATCACCACGGACCACTGTCGGCGCCGATCTACTCGGCGCTGCCACCGCAGCAGCACTACCTGGCGCAGCCACCGCAACCCTACGCGGCGTCGCCGCGCCAATCCTACCACGCACCGTCCGGGTTCCTGGCTGCACCGCCGCAACCATCCTACGGGGCCGCGGCGAACTACGGAGCCGACGCCCTCGTTCCTGGTGCTCCTGGCGTCTACTCGGCGGGTACTCCTCATCTCGAGACAGCCCCGTCGATGGGTCTCTACGCGCCACCGATGCATGCTCACGCCGCTCAGGTCACGGCGCCATCACCGTTCTACTTCTCGCATCTGCTGCCGGTGAAGCTCACGCCGGACAACTACCTGTCCTGGCGTGCCCAGGTGTTGCCTCTTCTGCGCAGTCGCTATCTGGAGGGCTATGTTGACGGATCCATCCCGTGTCCGCCCACTCATCACCCGGCGTATCATACATGGGTGGCCCAGGATCAGGCCATTCTCTCTGTCATCCAGTCCTCACTCACTCCGAGCGTCTCGTCGCTGGTCATCTTCGCTGCTACATCCCGGGAGGCGTGGGCGGCGCTTCACACCAGCTTCGCCTCGCAGTCTCAGGCGCATGCTCATTCTATACGCATCGAGCTTGGTGAGACCAAGCTTGGTGACCTCAGCATCACGGACTACTTCAACAAGATGCGGGGTCTCGCCGACACATTGGCCTCGGTTGGCCAGTGTCTGCAGGATGAGGAGTTCACCACTTTCGTTCTTAACGGGCTCGACGATGATTATGACAATCTTGTTGAGAACGTTCATGGCCGTGACGATCCACTTCCACCTCGCGAGCTGTATGCCCGACTCCTTAGCCGTGAACAGCACATCAAGGCACGCCGTGTCTCACCGGGCTTCGCCTCCGCCAACGCCGCGACTCGCAGCAAACCTCAGCGGTCTTCCTCTTCAGGGGGCAAGCAGGCACCATCTTCACAGCCGGCCCCGCGTGGCAATGCGCCATCCATCATGGGTGGCAACCGGCCGGTTGCTTGCTGCTCCTCCTGCGGTGCCCCGGAGGCTTGCCAGCTGTGTGGCCTGGAGCGCCACATTGCATCTCGCTGTCATCGCCGCTACAAGCAAGATTTTCTGGGCCTTGGCAACAATGGCAAAGGAAACGACAAGCAGGCTGCTGCCGCCGTGACTAGTCATGATCATGGTTGCACTCCGTCCTATTCCATTGATCCAACATGGTATATGGACACCGGCGCTACTAACCACCTCACCGGCGAGATGGGCAAGCTCTCTACTCAGGAGCCATATCGTGGTCATGATCAGGTGCACACCGCCAGTGGAGCAGGTATGCGCATCTCTCATGTTGGTCAGGCTTCTCTCCTTGCACACAATTTTCGCAAACTACATCTTTCCAATGTCCTTCGTGTTCCCTCTTCTACGCATAGTTTGTTGTCTATTCCTCAACTTACACGTGCACTACAGGAATCAGCTACTTTGCCATCCGCCACGGCGGTTTGCAAAGGCATGGATGGCGGACGGCAAAGGTCTTTGCCGTCGGCCGCGGACGGCAAAAGTGGACGGCAATGTAAGGGACGGCAAAGAGCTACATTGCCGTCCGCTTCGGGCGGCTAACGGCAAAGGGTCCTTTGCCATCAGCTGCCGATGGCAAAGAATACTGACGGCAATAATTGCGATGTTACTCCGTTAGGTGGTTAACGGTAAGCCTTTGTCGTCGGCCGCTGACGGCAAACATCGGAAGGCCTTTGCCGTCCGCCGCTGTAGGCAAAGTTTTTTTCCTCTTTGCCGTCAGCCACTGTTGGCAAACTGACCAAATAGGTCAGCCTCCCAGGAAGCACAGTTGCCTGCTACGTGGCCTCTTTGCCGCCCGCTGCTGATGGCAAAGAGCCCTTTGCCGTCGGTGGCAGACGGCAAAGAGCCTGCATAATGGCTTTTTTTCCCTGTTTTTTTTAAATCCAACAATTTTCACAGCAAATATATATGACATATATAGATATATTTCACAGGGCTATTTAACAGCACATAAGTTTCATCGTACATACATATATAGTTCCATCCACTCATACATTGCAAGTTGCACATACACATAAGTTGCAACCATTAGGAAGTTGCACATACATATTACAATGCAAAGTTTCATCAAGATAGCAAGTTCCATCGTAGCAAGCTAGAAGAATACTAGAAGAGAATGAAATAAAAAAACAAGCACTCCATAGCAAGCTAGCTTCCGAGAAGTGAATGAAATCTGCAAAATGGCAAATAAGAAAGTTAGGAAAAGGTGACTAGAAGAAGAAGACTAGAAGAAGAAACACGCCATTGTTTGTGAGGTAACTTAGGTGAAATGGATCGTTTATGAGCTAACTTAGGTAAAATGCATCATTTTAGAGCTAATGTAGGTAAAATGGATCGTTTATGAGCTAACTAAGCTAATTATGCCGTTTTTTTTACATAAGTAAGGTAAGTACATGTCATTATTGAGCAAACCTAGTTAACTAAGCATATTATAACTAACTTAGGTCATTTTGGAGGAAACAAAGCTAAGTATAGATCGTTTTAGAGCTAACTTAGGTAAAATGGCTGGTTTTGGAGGTCAGTAAGCTTATTAAGTCATTTTGCAGGAAAAGAAGCTAACTCTAGGTCATTAAGGTAAGCATATTGGATGAAATAAAGCTAAGTCTAGGTCTTTATGCATTTGTTAAGCAAAAAACTAGAGAAACTTACCTTGATCATGGAGGTGTGGGAGCGGGCTGGCTCATGCCAGTAGCTGGAGAAGGATCGTGTGATGCTTGTGTGGAGTTACGCTGCACCAAAGATCATTTCCAATGTTTCGTTAGCATGATGACACTCAAATGTTAAGACTAGCAAGTAACGTCCATTCAAATTAAACTCACCGTGGTCTCAGGAGCAATCTCTGGATCAATGGATATGGAGCCACGGGACCTCCCGCCACTAGATATCATCACCTGCTCTGGATTGTAGGGGATCTGGCTCGGGTTAAACTCCTCCCCTTTCCTCGCCTTCCCCTTGACTTGCTTGTAAGAGGTAGTGTGGGTCATGGCATACAGGTCGTACCCCTCTGGCACCTTATCCGTCTTATTGTAGCATGCCTGAAAGAGAGAAACAAAGTAAATTAGTAATTAAAGGGCTCAAGCTAGCATGATGAATGAATTGCATTAATCATGAAGCAAACCACATTACCCAATTCCGCCCGAACTGATATAAGCTGGAGCTACCTTGATGGTGTGGCACACCTTCAATTTGGGCACGTTTGTCCTTGGCCTCAGTCGGCTCCCCTTCCATCTTTCAACAGCTGCCATGACAAAGAGTAAACGAAATTAGTACAACATAAAAAAAATACCAACATGAATAATAATATGTATATCACTTAAGTGTATCATCATCAAGTACAACATAAAAAAATTGAATACCTGACACTACTAATAATCTCGATCAGTATCATCAATAAATGCATAATCATCATCATCACTATAATCAATGACGGGCTCATAGGGTTCAGTGGCATCAACATGTGGAAGGCCACCTTTACGTAATCGGTCAAGCATTGAGAGGTCGTCCGCAGCAGTAACCTCTTCTTGTTCCGGCTCTTCTTGTTCCTCCTCTGGGGTGATGTGGGATTCACTGTCGCTGTCTACTTCAATGTTTTGGGGTGAAGTACACCGGTTCTTGAAACGCTTTTTGGAAAGACGTGTCTCTTGGAAGAATTCTCCTTCATATGTGTCTGGGTTAATGTGAGGTTCATAATCCTCTTCCTTTGGGGGAGATAGTCTATCACGTGGCGGCACTTCATAAACGACATCTCAACCTTTGGATTTGGATTAGTTTGGCAGGCCCAGGGTAGATAGAATACTTGGGTCGCCTGTTGAGCCATAATATAGACATCAGGAACATCTAAATGGGTGCTTTGGCTGATTTCAACTAGCCCTATATGTTCATGAGTCCTTCTAGTCTCCTTCGGCTGAAACCAATAACATTTGAAGACTACGACATTCGGTGGGTTTTCACCATAGAATAGAAGTTCATAAATTGCTTCAACTCTCCCATAATACTTGGTACCTCCTTCGCCGATAGCAGATACACAACAATTTGTAGACTTTCGGTCGGCCATAGATAGCTCTTTGCCATAGGTACGAAAACGATACCCGTTGATGTCGTATTTGTCAAATGAACGGACCTTATAGTCAAAACCATTAGCGACTTGTCTCAATTCGGCATCCATAGACTCTGAATTAGCCTACAAGTTTAATATGAAAGGATTGTTGCATTACACACAAATTAGCGAATGAAATGAAATTTTCTAATAGAATTTACCGTTTGTTTGAACCAAGAGATGAAATCGGGATAGCCGCCTCCTTGCTTTGCGAGAAGCTCATACTCTTCGACGGAATCCTTTTGGATCACCGCTCCATACGAGAATAGGGCGACGTATCGACTGTATGAAATATCCAGGAATAAGAGCAGTTCAAAGGAAATAGAAGTTGCGAAACAATGTACCGAGAACTTACTCAATGTACGGCCGCACTTCTATCAGGTTGTTGAAGATAACGAAATGGTCCGCCATTCTTCGTTATCCAAAGATACTGGATTTGAAACACTGGCTGGTGCGAAATTGCCTTTGAATAGGCTGAGGTTGGATCCACCCTTTTTAGGCTCGTCAGCATTGTACCGAGGCTTCGGATTATGCAAATGATGATTTTTGGTTTCGTAGTGTGCTGTCACGAAGTTTGACGCCTCCTCAGTGCTGAATGCCTCAGCCATAGACGCTTCAATTCTACGTTTATTTTTACATTTTTCTCGAAGCGTCTTCTGCATCCTCTCAGTTGGGTAGCACCAACGATTTTGCACGGCCCCCCCAATCTTGCCTCGTTCGGGAGATGCAAAATCAAATGCTGCATTGGATTAAAGAAGCCCGGTGGAAAGATCTTCTCTAACTTGCAGATCAACTCTGGCGCCAACTCTTCCATTTCTTTTAGCACGCCAGGCGATAGTTCTTTCGCACAAAGAACACGGAAGAAATAGCTGAGTTCTGCCAGTACTAGCCATTCATCCTCAGGGATGAAGCCACGCAACATCACCGGCATTACCCGCTCAATCCATATGTGCCAATCATGACTCTTGAGACCAAATATCTTCAATTTATCAAGACTCGCCCCCCTCTTTAGATTCGCTGCATACCCATCGGGGAACATCAACTGCATTTTCACCCACAAGATAATTTCCCTCATAGCTGGCCTTCCAAGATTGAACCATGCCTTTGGATTCATCCAGTTCTGCTTTCCTTTCGGTTCTTTCATGTTCTGTAACGGCCTATCACATAGCGCCTCCAGATCGACTCTAGCCTTAGTATTATCCTTTGACTTCCCATCTATGCCGAACAATGTACCAAAAAGTGCCTCGGCGATATTCTTCTCAGTGTGCATCACGTTGATGTTGTGTGTGAAGGAAATATGCCCTAGAGGCAATAATAAAGTTATTATTTATTTCCTCATATCATGATAAATGTTTATTATTCATGCTAGAATTGTATTAACCGGAAACATAATACATGTGTGAATATATAGACAAACAGAGTGTCACTAGTATGCCTCTACTTGACTAGCTTGTTAATCAAAGATGGTTATGTTTCCTAACCATGAACAAGGAGTTGTTATTTGATTAACAAGGTCACATCATTAGTTGAATGATCTGATTGACATGACCCATTCCGTTAGCTTAGCACACGATCGTTTAGTATGTTGCTATTGCTTCCTTCATGACTTATACATGTTCCTATGACTATGAGATTATGCAACTCCCGTTTACCGGAGGAACACTTTGTGTGCTACCAAACGTCACAACGTAACTGGGTGATTATAAAGGTGCTCTACAGGTGTCTCCAAAGGTACTTGTTGAGTTGGCGTATTTCGAGATTAGGATTTGTCACTCCGAATGTCGGAGAGGTATCTTTGGGCCCTCTCGGTAATGCACATCACTTAAGTCTTGCAAGCATTGCAACTAATGAGTTAGTTGCGAGATGATGTATTACGGAACGAGTAAAGAGACTTGCCGGTAACGAGGTTGAACCAGGTATTGGATACCGACGATCGAATCTCGGGCAAGTAACATACCGATGACAAAGGGAACAACGTATGTTGTTATGCGGTCTGACCGATAAAGATCTTCATAGAATATGTAGGAACCAATATGGGCATCCAGGTCCCGCTATTGGTTATTGACCAGAGACATGTCTCGGTCATGTCTACATTGTTCTCGAAACGTAGGGTCCGCACGCTTAAGGTTTCGATGACAGTTTCATTATGAGTTTTTGTATTTTGATGTACCGAAGGTTGTTCGGAGTCCCGGATGTGATCACGGACATGACGAGGAGTCTCGAAATGGTCGAGACATAAAGATTGATATATTGGATGGATATATTTGGACACCGGAAAGGTTCCGGGTGAGATTGGAAATATACCGGAGCTCCGGGAGGTTACCGGAACCCCCCGGTAAGTATATGGGCCTTATTGGGCCTTAGTGGGATGGAGGGAGAAGGAGAAAGGGAGGGGGCGCCCCCCCCCCCAAGCCCAATCCGAATTGGGAGGGGGGCCGGCTCCCCCTTTCCTTTTCTCCTCCTCCTCTTCCTTCCTTCTCCTACTCCGAATAGGAAAGGGGGGGCCAAACCTACTTGGAGTAGGTTTGCCCCCCTAGGGCGCGCCTCCCCCTTGGGCCGGCCTCCTCCTCCCTCCCTCCTTTATATACGGGGGTAGGGGGGCACCCTAGACACACAAGTTGATCATTGAGATCGTTCCTTAGCCGTGTGCGGTGCCCCCCTCCACGATATTACACCTCGGTCATATTGTAGCGGTGCTTAGGCGAAGCCCTGCGACAGGAGAACATCAAGATCGTCACCACGCCGTCGTGCTGACGGAACTCCTCCCCGCGCCTCTGCTGGATCAGAGATCGGGGTGCGTCATCGAGCTGTACGCGTGTCAAGAACTCGGAGGTGCCGGAGTAACGGTGCTTGGATCGGTCGGACCGGGAGGACGTACAACTACTTCCTCTACGTTGTGTCAACGCTTCCGCTTCGGTCTACGAGGGTACGTAGACAACACTCTCCCCTCTCGTTGCTATGCATCACCATGATCTTGCGTGTGCGTAGGAAATTTTTTGAAATTACTACGTTCCCCAACAGTGTGGGCAAAGGAGGTCTTTGAAGTAAGGCAGATCCCATAAGCATGTTTTGTGAGTCCAGGCGTGCTCAGAATTATACCCCTTGAAGTACCCTGGACGCTCTGGATCTGGCTCGAGAGTGTTTAACTGATCCAGGGTCTGTTGGCCTGTCAACGCAGGTGGTGCAGAGTTTTTTACAACTCTACCTCTGATGAAGTTCTTCTTGTCTTTCCTGAACTTATGGCGAGGATCCAGGAACTGTCTATGCATGTCGAAGCAAGAAAACTTGCGACCGGCCTGAAGCCAACGAAACTCAAGAGCTCCCTTGCATGTGGGGCACGGGAACCTTCCATGCACACACCAGCCAACGAATAGCGCATACGCCGGCAAGTCATGCATCAAGTACATGTACCAGACACGCATTATGAAGTTTCATTTGCTATAGGCGTCGTATGTCTTGAACCCATTATCCCAGGCTTCTTGCAATTCGTCCTTAAGCGGCTGCATGTACACATTCATATTTTTCCCCGGATAGTTGGGCCCTGGAATTATCAACGTCAGGAAAATGTTCTTTCTTTGCATAATCTGTCCGGGGGGGAGATTGAGTGGAAAGACAAATACGGGCCAACAACTGTATTGGGCTGCCGTCATACCAAACACACTGAACCCATCGGTGCTGATGCCAACTCGAGGATGCCTCGGATCTGCCGCTTTGTCAGCATGTAATTCATCAAACCTTTTCCACGCAACACCATCCGATGTGTGTACCATCATCAGTTTCTCATCTGCATCTAGTTCGGTTCTTTTGCCTGTTTTGTGCCATGTCATCTGTCTGGCCGTCTCTTCGACCATGAAAAGACGTTGAAGTCTTGGTACGATTGGCATATACCGAAGAACACTAACAGGGATTTTGGTCTGTGTCTTCTCACCCATACCGTTGTCTACCACAATATACCTGGAACACTTGCAAATGGGACAATAGTTCAAGTCCGCATAGTCAAGCCTAAATAAGGCACATCCTTTCTCACAGGCATGTATCTTCTCATAGGGCATCTTCAGTGCAGGGAGGATTTTGTCCGACTGGTACAGGTTTGCAGGCATTACATGGCCTTTGGGTAGAAAGCGTCCAAATACTATCATAATTGCGTCATATCATTCTCTGCCCAAGTTGAACTGAGCCTTCAAAGCCATTACTTGTGAGATGGCATCCAACTGACAAAGCTCAGTGTGCTCGTGGAGCGGACGTTTTGAAGACTCCAACATTTCATTGAGGGCCTTTGCAGATTCCTCCATCTCCTCGTCCGAATCCCGAGCATCATCATAGTCTTGCATCATGTTTTCCATCCCGATACCATGCTCGTCGGTGCGACGATGATCCACCTCAGCTCGGTCACGTTGGGCAGGCTCACCATGAAATGTCCACACCGTATAATCGGGCGTAAAACCATTCTTCTGCAGGTGTTTACCCATTTCAGCCTCTGTCCTCTTTTCCCAATTGCCGCATCGGAAACAGGGGCACCAAGTTTTCCTCTGGCCATTTGCAAATGCGGCTTGCACAAACCCCTTGATTTTTGTGAACCATTCGGCGCTCCATTTGTTCTGACCAATGTGACAGGTATACATCCACGCACGATCACTCATCTTGACTTTCAGAGCTACTGGACACACAACAATTATATATATATAATTCACCATGTATATATTCATCAGTTGATCTACTTTGTCAATTTTATTACGTCCATGCAACCTACACTCTAATAGGTAATGATAGGTCCTAATCCCACCCGAGTATGTGTAGATTGGGTTCATTTTCCCATATGCTATGCTCCGGATCCGACGCAAAATTTCGGCAGCACCTCCCCGCTGTTCTCCTGATACACATCTTTGCAATAAACAGAGAGGATGTGTACCTGGAGAACAACAGGGGAGGCACTGACGAAATTTATGCATCGGATCCGGAGCAAAGCATATGGGAAAACGAACCCAATCTACACATACTCGGGCTGTCCATGGATAGCATTGGACAATTCGAAAGAATCAAGGTTATAAATATGCAAATGCATGCATATTTATAACTATGACGCTTTCGAACGGGAGACACATATTGGTTACGCATACTGATGATTCAAGACACATATATAGCTAGCTATCAAGTTTCATCGGCACAAACACCGGTGTTGGGGAACGTTGCAGAAAATTAAAATTTTTCCTACGGCTTCACCAAGATCCATCTATGAGTTCATCTAAGCAACGAGTCATGGGAGAGAGCTTGCATCTACATACCACTTGTAGATCGCGTGCGGAAGCTTGCAAGGTGATGATGGAGTCGTACTCGAACGTGATTCAGATCACCGATGCCAAGTGCTGAACGGACAGCACCTCCGTGTTCAACACACGTACGGGACGAGAGACGTCTCCTCCTTCTTGATCCAGCAAGGGGGAAGGAGAGGTTGAGGAAGACAGCTCCACCGGCAGCACGACGGCGTGGTGATGGTGGAGAAGCAGTACTCCGACAGGGCTTCGCCGAGCACACAACGAAGGAGGAGAGGTGTTGGGGAGGGAGAAGGAGGCAACCAAAGGCCAAGGACTCAAGGTATGAAGTCCCTCCTCTCCCCCACTATATATAGGAGGGCCAAGGGGGGGGTGGCCGGCCCTAGGAGATCCAATCTCCTAGGGGGGCGGCGGCCAAGGGGGGTTTCCCTCCCCCCCAAGGCACCTAGGAGGTGCCTTCCCCTCCTAGGACTCTTGCCCCCTTGAACCCTAGGCGCATGGGCCTATGTGGGGCTGGTGCCCTTGGCCCATGCAGGCCAAGGCGCACCCCCTACAGCCCATGTGGCCCCCCGGGGCAGGTGGCCCCACCCGGTGGGCCCCCGGGACCCCTCCGGTGGTCCCGGTACAATACCGATAACCCCGAAACTTGTCCCGATGCCCGAAACAGGACTTCCCATATATAAATCTTTACCTCCGGACCATTCCGGAACTCCTCGTGACGTCCGGGATCTCATCCGGGACTCCGAACATCATTCGGTAGTCACATACTTGACTTCCTACTAACCCTAGCGTCACCGAACCTTAAGTGTGTAGACCCTACGGGTTCGGGAGACACGCAGACATGACCGAGACGACTCTCGGGCAATAACCAACAGCGGGGTCTGGATATCCATGTTGGCTCCCACATGCTCCTCGATGATTTCATCGGTTGAACCACGATGTCGAGGATTCGATCAAACCCTGTATACAATTCCCTTTGTCAATCGGTACGTTACTTGCCCGAGACTCGATCGTCGGTATCCCAATACCTTGTTCAGTCTCGTTACCCGGCAAGTCACTTTACTCGTACCGTAATGCATGATCCCGTGGCCAACACCTTGGTCACATTGAGCTCATTATGATGATGCATTACCGAGTGGGCCCAGAGATACCTCTCCGTTATACGGAGTGACAAATCCCAGTCTCGATCCGTGTCAACCCAACAGATACTTTCGGAGATACCTGTAATGCACCTTTATAGTCACCCAGTTACGTTGTGACGTTTGATACACCCAAGGCACTCCTACGGTAACCGGGAGTTACACGATCTCATGGTCGAAGGAATAGATACTTGACATTGGCAAAGCTTCTAGCAAACGAACTATACGATCTTTTATGCTATGCTTATGATTGGGTCTTGTCCATCACATCATTCTCCTAATGATGTGATCCCGTTATCAACGACATCCTATGTCCATAGTCAGGAAACCATGACTATCTATTGATCATAACGAGCTAGTCAACTAGAGGCTCACTAGGGACTCATTGGGTCTAAGTGTTCACACGTGTATTACGATTTCCGGATAATACAGTTATAGCATGAACAAAAGACAATTATCATGAACATTGAAATATAATAATCCTTTTATTATTGCCTCTAGGGCATATTTCCAACAGTCTCCCACTTGCACTAGAGTCACCAATCTAGTTACATTGTGATGAATCGAACACCCATAGAGTTCTGGTGTTGATCATGTTTTGCACGCGAGAGAGGTTTAGTCAACGGATCTGCGACATTCAGATCCGTGTGCACTTTGCAAATCTCTATGTCTCCATCTTGAACATTTTCACGGATGGAGTTGAAACGACGCTTGATGTGCCTGGTCTTCTTGTGAAACCTGGGCTCCTTGGCAAGGGCAATAGCTCCAGTGTTGTCACAGAAGAGTTTGATCGGCCCCGACGCATTGGGTATGACTCCTAGGTCGGTGATGAACTCCTTCATCCAAATCGCTTCATGCGCTGCCTCCGAGGCTGCCATGTACTCCGCTTCACATGTAGATCCCGCCACGACGCTCTGCTTGCAGCTGCACCAGCTTACTGCTCCACCATTCAACATATACACGTATCCGGTTTGTGACTTAGAGTCATCCAGATCTGAGTCGAAGCTAGCGTCGACGTAACCCTTTACGACGAGCTCTTCATCTCCTCCATAAACGAGAAACATGTCCTTTGTCCTTTTCAGGTACTTCAGGATATTCTTGACCGCTGTCCAGTGTTCCTTGCCGGGGTTACTTTGGTATCTTGCAACCAAACTTACGGCAAGGTTTACATCGGGTCTGGTACACAGCATGGCATACATAATAGATCCTATGGCTGAAGCATAGGGGATGACACTCATCTCTTCTTTATCTTTTGCCGTGGTCGGTGACTGAGCCAAGCTCAATCTCACACCTTGTAACATAGGCAAGAACCCCTTCTTGGACTGATCCATTTTGAACCTCTTCAAAATCTTATCAAGGTATGTGCTTTGTGAAAGACCTATGAGGCGTCTCGATCTATCTCTATAGATCTTGATGCCTAATATATAAGCAGCTTCTCCAAGGTCCTTCATTGAAAAACACTTGTTCAAGTAGGCCTTAATGCTGTCCAGGAGTTTCGTATCATTTCCCATCAAGAGTATGTCATCTACATATAATAGGAGAAATGCTACAGAGCTCCCACTCACTTTCTTGTAAACGCAGGCTTCTCCATAAGTCTGCGTAAACCCAAACGCTTTGATCATCTCATCAAAGCGAATGTTCCAACTCCGAGATGCTTGCACCAGTCCATAAATGGATCGCTGGAGCTTGCATACTTTGTTAGCGTTCTAAGGAACGACAAAACCTTCCGGCTGCATCATATACAGCTCTTCCTTAAGATGTCCATTAAGGAATGCCGTTTTGACGTCCATCTGCCATATCTCATAATCATAGTATGCGGCAATTGCTAACATGATTCGGACGGACTTAAGCTTCGCCACGGGAGAGAATGTCTCGTCGTAGTCAATCCCTTGAACTTGTCGATAACCCTTAGCGACAAGTCGAGCTTTATAGATGGTAACATTACCATCCGCGTCCGTCTTCTTCTTAAAAATCCATTTATTTTCTATCGCTCGCCGATCATCGGGCAAGTCTGTCAAAGTCCATACTTTGTTTTCATACATGGATCCTATCTCGGATTTCATGGCCTCAAGACATTTGTTGGAATCCGGGCCCGCCATTGCTTCTTCATAGTTCGAAGGTTCATTGTTGTCCAGCAACATGATTTCCATGACAGGGTTGCCGTACCACTCTGGTGCAGAACGTGTCCTTGTGGACCTTCGAAATTCAGTAGCAACTAGATCTGAAGTACCTTGATCATCATCAACATTTTCCTCTTCAGTTGGTGTGGGCATTACAGGAATGGTTTCCTGCGCTGCACCACTTTCCCGTTCGAGAGGTAGTACTTCATCGAGTTCTACTTTCCTCCCACTTACTTCTTTCGAGAGAAACTCTTTCTCCAGAAAGCATCCGTTCTTGGCAACAAAGATCTTGCCTTCGGATCTTAAGTAGAAGGTATACCCGACAGTTTCCTTAGGGTATCCTATGAATACGCATTTTTCCGACTTGGGTTCGAGCTTTTCAGGTTGAAGTTTCTTGACATAAGCATCGCATCCCCAAACTTTTAGAAACGACAGCTTAGGTTTCTTCCCAAACCATAATTCATACGGTGTCGTCTCAACGGATTTAGTCGGTGCCCTATTTAAAGTGAATGTAGCTGTCTCTAGAGCGTATCCCCAAAATGATAGCGGTAAATCGGTAAGAGACATCATAGACCGCACCATATCCAATAGAGTGCGATTACGACGTTCGGACACACCGTTTCGCTGAGGTGTTCCAGGCGGCGTGAGTTGTGAAACGATTCCACATTTTCTTAAGTGTGTACCAAATTCGTGACTTAAGTATTCGCCCCCACGATCTGATCGTAGGAACTTTATCTTACGGTCATGTTGATTCTCTACCTCACTCTGAAATTCCTTGAACTTTTCAAAGGTCTCAGACTTGTGTTTCATTAAGTAGACATACCCATATCTACTCAAGTCGTCAGTGAGAGTGAGAACATAACGATATCCTCCGCGAGCCTCAACGCTCATTGGACCGCACACATCGGTATGTATGATTTCCAACAAGTTGGTTGCTCGCTCCATTGTTCCGGAGAACGGAGTCTTGGTCATTTTGCCTAAGAGGCAAGGTTCGCATGTGTCAAATGATTCATAATCAAGAGACTCTAAAAGTCCATCAGCATGGAGCTTCTTCATGCGCTTGACACCAATGTGACCAAGGCGGCAGTGCCACAAGTATGTGGGACTATCGTTATCAACTTTACATCTTTTGGCATCCACACTATGAACATGTGTAATATTACGCTCGAGATTCATCAAGAATAAACCATTGACCATCGGAGCATGACCATAAAACATATCTCTCATATAAATCGAACAACCATTATTCTCAGACTTAAATGAGTAGCCATCTCGTATTAAACGAGATCCAGATACAATGTTCATGCTCAAACTTGGCACTAAATAACAATTATTGAGGTTTAAAACTAATCCCGTAGGTAAATGTAGAGGCAGCGTGCCGACGGCGATCACATCGACCCTGGAGCCATTCCCGACGCGCATCGTCACCTCGTCCTTCGCCAGTCTCCGTTTATTCCGCAGCTCCTGCTGTGAGTTACATATGTGAGCAACGGCACCGGTATCAAATACCCAGGAGTTACTTCGAGTACTGGTAAGGTACACATCAATTACATGTATATCAAATATACCTTTGGTGTTGCCGGCCTTCTTATCCGCTAAGTATTTGGGGCAGTTCCGCTTCCAGTGCCCCTTCCCCTTGCAATAAAAGCACTCAGTCTCAGGCTTGGGTCCATTCTTTGACTTCTTCCCGGCAACAGGCTTACCGGGCGCGGCAACATCTTTGCCGTCCTTCTTGAAGTTCTTCTTACCCTTGCCCTTCTTGAACTTAGTGGTCTTATTGACCATCAACACTTGATGTTCTTTCTTGATTTCAGCCTCTGCTGACTTCAGCATCGAGAACACTTCAGGAATGGTCTTTACCATCCCCTGCATGTTGTAGTTCATCACAAAGCTCTTGTAGCTTGGTGGGAGCGACTGGAGGATTCTGTCAATGACCGCCTCATCTGGGAGGTTAATGTTCAACTGGGTCATACGTGCGTGCAACCCAGACATCTTCAGGATGTGTTCACTGACAGAACTGTTCTCCTCCATCTTACAACTGTAGAACTTGTCGGAGACATCATATCTCTCGACCCGGGCATGAGCTTGGAAAACTAGTTTCAGCTCTTCGAACATCTCATATGCTCCGTGATGCTCAAAACGCTTTTGGAGCCCCGGTTCTAAGCTGTAAAGCATGCCGCACTGAACGAGGGAGTAATCATCAGCACGAGTTTGCCAAGCGTTCATAACGTCTTGGTTCTCTGGGACGGGAGCGGCACCTAGCGGTCCTTCTAGGACATATTGCTTCCTGGCAGCTATGAGGATGATCCTCAGGTTTCGGACCCAGTCCGTATAGTTGCTGCCATCATCTTTCAGCTTGGTTTTCTCTAGGAACGCGTTGAAGTTCATGTTGACATGAGCGTTGGCCATTGATCTACAATACATATTTGCAAAGGTTTTAGACTAAGTTCATGATAATAAAGTTCTTAATCAAAATTATGAACTCCCACTTAGATTAGACATCCCTCTAGTCATCTAAGTGTTACACGATCCGAGTCGACTAGCCCGTGTCCGATCATCACGTGAGACGGACTAGTCATCGTCGGTGAACATCTTTATGTTGATCGTATCTTCCATACGACTCGTGTTCGACCTTTCGGTCTCCGTGTTCCGAGGCCATGTCTGCACATGCTAGGCTCGTCAAGTTAACCCTAAGTGTTTTCGCTGTGTAAAACTGTCTTACACCCGTTGTATGTGAACGTAAGGATCCATCACACCCGATCATCACGTGGTGCTTAGAAACGACGAACTGTAGCAACGGTGCACAGTTAGGGGAGAACACTTCTTGAAATTTTGTAAGGGATCATCTTATTTACTACCGTCGTCCTAAGTAAACAAGATGCATAAACATAATAAACATCACATGCAATTATATGGTTGTGACATGATATGGCCAATATCATCAAGCTCCATTGATCTCCATCTTCGGGGCTCCATGATCATCTTGTCACCGGCTTGACACCATGATCTCCATCATCATGATCTCCATCATCGTGTCTTCATGAAGTTGTCACGCCAACGACTACTTCTACTTCTATGACTAACGCGTTTAGTAATGAAGTAAAGTAGTTTACATGGCGTTCTTCAATGACACGCAGGTCATACAAAAAAAATAAAGACAACTCCTATGGCTCCTGCCGGTTGTCATACTCATCGACATGCAAGTCGTGAATCCTATTACAAGAACATGATCTCATACATCACAATTCAACATTCATCACAACTTCTGGCCATATCACATCACATGATCAATCGCTGCAAAAACAAGTTAGACGTTCTCTAGTTGTTGTTGCATCTTTTACGTGGCTGCGATTGGGTTCTAGCAAGAACGTTTTCTTACCTACGAATCACCACAACGTGATTTTGTCAACTTCTATTTACCCTTCATAAGGGCCTTGTTCATCGATTCCGCTCCAACTAAAGTGGGAGAGACAGACACCCGCCAGCCACCTTATGCAACTAGTGCATGTCAGTCGGTGGAACCGGTCTCACGTAAGCGTACGTGTAAGGTTGGTCCGGGCCGCTTCATCCCACAATACCGTTGAGCAAGAAAAGACTAGTAGAGGCAAGTAAGATGACAAGATCAACGCCCACAACAAATTGTGTTCTACTCGTGCATTAGAGAACTACGCATAGACCTAGCTCATGATGCCACTGTTGGGGAACGTTGCAGAAAATTAAAATTTTTCCTACGGCTTCACCAAGATCCATCTATGAGTTCATCTAAGCAACGAGTCATGGGAGAGAGCTTGCATCTACATACCACTTGTAGATCGCGTGCGGAAGCTTGCAAGGTGATGATGGAGTCGTACTCGAACGTGATTCAGATCACCGATGCCAAGTGCTGAACGGACAGCACCTCCGTGTTCAACACACGTACGGGACGAGCGACGTCTCCTCCTTCTTGATCCAGCAAGGGGGAAGGAGAGGTTGAGGAAGACAGCTCCACCGGCAGCACGACGGCGTGGTGATGGTGGAGAAGCAGTACTCCGACAGGGCTTCGCCGAGCACACAACGAAGGAGGAGAGGTGTTGGGGAGGGAGAAGGAGGCAACCAAAGGCCAAGGACTCAAGGTATGAAGTCCCTCCTCTCCCCCACTATATATAGGAGGGCCAAGGGGGGGGTGGCCGGCCCTAGGAGATCCAATCTCCTAGGGGGGCGGCGGCCAAGGGGGGTTTCCCTCCCCCCCAAGGCACCTAGGAGGTGCCTTCCCCTCCTAGGACTCTTGCCCCCTTGAACCCTAGGCGCATGGGCCTATGTGGGGCTGGTGCCCTTGGCCCATGCAGGCCAAGGCGCACCCCCTACAGCCCATGTGGCCCCCCGGGGCAGGTGGCCCCACCCGGTGGGCCCCCGGGACCCCTCCGGTGGTCCCGGTACAATACCGATAACCCCGAAACTTGTCCCGATGCCCGAAACAGGACTTCCCATATATAAATCTTTACCTCCGGACCATTCCGGAACTCCTCGTGACGTCCGGGATCTCATCCGGGACTCCGAACATCATTCGGTAGTCACATACTTGACTTCCTACTAACCCTAGCGTCACCGAACCTTAAGTGTGTAGACCCTACGGGTTCGGGAGACACGCAGACATGACCGAGACGACTCTCGGGCAATAACCAACAGCGGGGTCTGGATATCCATGTTGGCTCCCACATGCTCCTCGATGATTTCATCGGTTGAACCACGATGTCGAGGATTCGATCAAACCCTGTATACAATTCCCTTTGTCAATCGGTACGTTACTTGCCCGAGACTCGATCGTCGGTATCCCAATACCTTGTTCAGTCTCGTTACCCGGCAAGTCACTTTACTCGTACCGTAATGCATGATCCCGTGGCCAACACCTTGGTCACATTGAGCTCATTATGATGATGCATTACCGAGTGGGCCCAGAGATACCTCTCCGTTATACGGAGTGACAAATCCCAGTCTCGATCCGTGTCAACCCAACAGATACTTTCGGAGATACCTGTAATGCACCTTTATAGTCACCCAGTTACGTTGTGACGTTTGATACACCCAAGGCACTCCTACGGTAACCGGGAGTTACACGATCTCATGGTCGAAGGAATAGATACTTGACATTGGCAAAGCTTCTAGCAAACGAACTATACGATCTTTTATGCTATGCTTATGATTGGGTCTTGTCCATCACATCATTCTCCTAATGATGTGATCCCGTTATCAACGACATCCTATGTCCATAGTCAGGAAACCATGACTATCTATTGATCATAACGAGCTAGTCAACTAGAGGCTCACTAGGGACTCATTGGGTCTAAGTGTTCACACGTGTATTACGATTTCCGGATAATACAGTTATAGCATGAACAAAAGACAATTATCATGAACATTGAAATATAATAATCCTTTTATTATTGCCTCTAGGGCATATTTCCAACAACCGGAACAGAGCAAATAATTAATGGGGGAGGAGGACATGTCATTTGTGCTCACCCACGAACGAAGGGGCAGAGCACGTCAAACGCACGGCGAGGACGTCGAACACCAAACCTCGCAGCGGTGAAACAACTGCACATTTAAATCAACCCGATCAACACAATTATATATGATGTTTTTCATAACAAAATCGGAAAATATATGACCTAACTAATAATTCACAAATATAAGAACTTGTCGGCCTCGGGGGGTCGGGTGTCGGGGTGTCTGGGTGTCGTGTCGGGGTCAGGGTGTGGTGTCGGGGTCAGGGGGTCGGGGTGTCGGGGGTCAGGGGGTCAGGGTATTTCCTTCTATCCTTCTTCTTCTTTCTTTCTCTTCTTCTTCTTCTTTCCTTTCTTCTTCTTCTTCTTCTTCTTCCATCTTTTTTCTACTTTTTTACTTCTTTTCGTTTCTTCTTTTCTTCTTCTTCTACTTCTTCTACTTCTTTTCTTCTTCTTCTTTTTTCATCTTTCTACTACTTCTACTTCTTCTACTTCTTCTAATTCTTTTCTAACACTAACACTAACACAATCTAGCACTAACAATTAAACAGCAAAAAAAAATGAAAAAACAGAAGAAAAAAAAGTAGTTCCCTCACCGGAGCAATGGGACGGTCGGTGGGGCGGCGCCGGGCGGCGGGTGCGTCGCCGGGCGGTGGGTGGGGTGGTGGGGGCGGAGGGGTGGTGGGGGGCGGGGGGTGGTGGGGCGGAGGGGTGGTGGGGGGCGGGGGCGGCGCCGGGCGGCGGGGGGCGGGGGCGGCGCCAGGCGGCAGGGGCGGCGCCGGGCGGCGGGGGGCGGGGGCGGGGCGACGGGGCGTCGCCGGGCGGCGGGTGGCGGGGCGACGGGGCGTCGGCGGGTGGGGTGGGGGCAGAGGGGTGGTGGGGGGTGGCGCCGGGCGGCAGGGGCGGCGCCGGGCGGCGGGGGGCGGGGGCGGGGGCGGCGCCGGGCGGCAGGGGCGGGGGCGGCGGTGGATCTAGGGCGGGCCGTCGTGGAGGAGAGAGGAAGAGGAGAGTAACGGGCGGGGGGGTGTGGCGTCCGTTAGTTAAAGAAGCTCTTTGTCGTCCGCCACTCTTTGCCGTCCGCCGTTGTCTCTCTTTGCCGTCTGCTAGCTGACGGCAAAGAGGTAGGGGTGTTAAGTTTTTTTAAACGGGCGGGTGGGTGGGGGCCACCTCCCTCTTTGCCGTCAGCGGGCTGACGGCAAAGAATCTTTGCCGTCAGCTGGCGGACGGCAACGAAATGGCTCATGGCAAAGAGCTTCTTTGTCGTCCGCCGTTTCTTTGCCGTCGGCTTATCGGTAGCTGATGGCAAAGAGCTTCTTTGCCGTCCGCTAGCCGACGGCAAAGATCAGGCAGATGGCAAAGTAGCTGATTCCAGTAGTGGTGATAATAATGTCCTTGCTGAGTTTCACCGTTTTCGTTTCTTTATCAAGGATCGGGACACGAGGGCCATTCTGCTTAGCGGTCGTCTTCGCCATGGCTTGTACGCACTTGATGCACTGCGCACATCATCCATGCAGTCTTCTCCTCAGGCGTTCAGTGGTGTTCGTGTGTCGCCTACGCACTGGCATGCGCGCCTTGGTCACTCTGCGGCTCCTATAGTTCGTCATGTGTTGCATCGTCATAAACTACCAGTTGTGTCCAATAAATCTGCTGAAACCGTTTGTGATGCCTGTCAGCAAGGCAAGAGTCACCAACTTCCGTTTTTTGAGTCTAGTCGTGTTGTGAAACATCCTCTTGAGCTTGTGTTTTATGATGTATGGGGTCATGCCCAGATGTCTGTTAGTGGCCACAATTATTATGTCAGTTTTATTGATGCTTATAGTCGGTTTACTTGGCTGTATCTTATTAAGCGCAAGTCTGATGTGTTCGATGTTTTTATCCAGTTTCAAGCACATGTTGAGCGTCTCCTTAAGCAGAAAATCATCCATGTTCAATCTGACTTGGGAGGTGAATACCACAACCTCAACTCTTTTTTAACAAACTTGGGATTTCGCATCGTGTGTCTTGTCCTCATACACATCAGCAAAATGGAACTGCCGAACGTAAGCATTGTCATCTTGTTGAAACTGGCCTCACCTTGCTAGCTCATGCATCCGTCCCGTTTCGGTTTTGGAGTGATGCTTTCTCCACGGCTTGTTTTCTCATAAATAGGCTTCCCTCACGACTCCTGAAAATGCAAACTCCGCTTGAACTCTTGCTCAAAAAGATTCCAGACTACACTTTTTTAAGGTGTTCGGGTGTGCATGTTGGCCTCACCTTCGCCCATATAACAAGCGTAAGTTAGAGTTTCGGTCTAAGAAGTGCGTCTTCCTAGGGTACAGTTCTCTTCACAAAGGGTACAAATGCCTTCATGTTCCTACCAATCGCATTTACATCTCTCGTGACGTTGTGTTTGATGAAAACGTGTTTCCTTTTCGCGCACTTCCGACAAACTCTACCACTCCCTCAGAACCGGTGCACATGTCCATACCTTTGCCTAATCAATTTATGGATGTTGCATATGCCCCTGCGTTGTTGCCTAATCATGTTGCAGGTATTGGACGTGGCGCTCGTCTTGAGCTTCTTGATGAACAGGAAACCGACGCGGCAGCTCCTGCTCGGGATGTGCATGTGCCATGCATATCGGCTTCGACCCGCGTACCCGCCCCTACACCACCACTGGAGGCTGCCGTGCGGGCACCGGTCTCGCCTGGCCCACGGGTGGCCTCGTCTGGCCCGCCACTAGCCTCGCCCAGTCCTTCAGCCGGCGCCCCGCCTGGCCCCAGGATGGCCTCGCTTGGTGTGCCGCTGGCCTCGCCTGGTCCAGCAGCCGGCGCTCTGCCTGGTCCAGGAGGGGTCACGCCCGACCTGGAGGCATCTTCGCCTCGGCCGGCGGTTGCTTCGACCGGCCCGGAGCTGGACCCGGTCAGTCCCGCCTCGGTTGCTAGTGGGCTGGCCTCGCCTGGCTCGTCGTCGCCAGGGAGCCCTAGTGCGAGCTCCCCCGATGCTGCAGCTTCGCCTCCATCACCGGTTGCGTCGGTATCGCCGGCACGGCCCGTGGTCCCTCTTCGTCCTCGTACACGGAGTCAGTCGGGCATTTTCTGTCCGAAGGAACGCAAGGACGGGACTGTGGCATGGCTAGCCGCGTGCATGGCTCACACTACTGCTGATCCCACTGCCGAGCCTCGACACTTCCAGGCTGCACTGAGTATTCCTCACTGGCGCGCTGCTATGGAACAGGAGTTTCAGGCTCTCCAGAAAAATGACACTTGGCAGCTTGTTCCTCCAGTATCTAGTGTCAATGTTATTGATTCCAAGTGGGTTTTCAAAGTCAAGAGACATGCTAATGGTTCCATCGAACGCTACAAGGCACGGCTTGTTGCCAAGGGCTTCAAACAGAGGTATGGTCTTGATTATGCAGACACGTTCAGTCCAGTCATCAATCTACCATTCGCTTGTTGTTGTCTCTTGCTGTCACTCATGGATGGTCTCTTCGTCAGCTTGATGTGCAGAACGCTTTCCTCCATGGAATTCTAGAGGAGGTTTATATGCGTCAGCCACCTGGATTTGTTGATCCTACACGCCCTCGTCATCTCTGTCGTGTGACTAAGGCGCTATATGGACTGAAACAGGCTCCTCGTGCATGGCATGCTCGTCTTGGCTCCGTTCTCCGAGCACTTGGGTTTACTCCCTCCACTGCAGACACATCGTTGTTCCTTCTTCAGCGTCCTGAGGTTACGATGTATCTTCTGGTTTATGTTGATGATATCATTCTCATCAGTTCATCCCATGCTGCTGCTGATCGTCTTGTGGTTGCACTCAGCGGTGACTTTGCTGTCAAGGATTTGGGTGCTTTGCATTTTTTCCTTGGTCTGGAGGTTTCACGTTCTTCTGCTGGTTTGACTCTTACACAGAAGAAGTACTCCTTGGACTTGTTGCGTCATGCTAGTATGCTGAAGTGCAAACATGCTATTAGTCTGATGTCTGCCACTGATCGGTTATCTGCCCTTGATGGAGATTCTCTCTCACCTGAGGATGCTACTGAGTATCGCAGTCTCGTTGGTGGTCTGCAATACCTTACTATTACCAGGTCTGATATCTCCTATGCAGTCAACCATGTCTGTCAGTTTCTTCATGCACCCAGGACATCTCATTGGTCAGCTGTGAAACGTATTTTGCGTTACATATGTCTTACTGCCTCCTATGGTTTGCTTCTTCAGCCTGCGCCATCGCGTGAGCTCTCAGCTTTTTCAAATGCAGATTGGGCTGGCAGTCCTGATGACAGGCGATCCACGGGGGGATATGCGGTATTTCTGGGTTCTAACTCGATCGCCTGGAATGCTCGAAAGCAGGCCACAGTGTCTCGCAGTAGTACTGAAGCTGAGTACAAAGCAGTTGCTGATGCCACTGCTGAGATCATATGGGTACAGTCTCTGTTGAGAGAGTTGAGAGTTGCTTCAGCTCATCCTCCGGTTCTGTGGTGTGATAACATTGGTGCTACATATCTTTCATCTAATCCAGTGTTTCACGCTCGGACGAAGCACATTGAGGTTGACTATCATTTTGTTCGGGAACGTGTTGCACAGAAGCTACTTTGTATCAAGTTCATTCCGTCAAAGGATCAACTTGCTGACATCTTCACGAAGCCTCTTCCACAACCACAGTTTGTAGGCTGTAGGCGCAATCTTAACTTGCTTTGTACTTCAGGCCACAGTTAAGATTGAGGGAGGGTGTTAGACTGTATATATATGTAGTCTGTGTATTAATATTGTAACATTGTATTGTACCTCTTGATACCTCTATATTATGAAAGAGCCACACCCTGTTTAGGGTGTCGAGCAAGTTTTCAACATATTATGTTTTACACCGACGAGCGAGCGAGCTTAACTAGGAACATAGTGGTAGTATTCCCTCCCGAGAAATGTGATTCATGATCCCACTTCTTCCATTTCCCACGCTCCACGGACGATGCTGCTACTTGCCCGGGCATAATATCGCGCCATCCATACGAATGTACCGTGGTGAGTCAACACACAGGCATGGACGGACGATGGATCGGATGATCCTTTCCTTCCCAGGCAGGCCGGTTCCGACGAGCTAGGATCAACATGGCAGTAGCATTTCCTCCGGGCGGGCAGGGGAATGGAGTTGAGGAATTGCCGGCGGTGGTGCGGTGCTGTGCCGTGCTGTCCCCGGTAGCAGAGGTTGCTGTCGTTCTTGCACTAGTGGGAGGGAGGGAGGGCACCTGAAGGAGTGGCCTACCAGGACCAGGAGTGGCAGCACGCCTCCAGGAACCTGCTGCCCGGCCGGCCTTGTCAGCTGGGTGATGATCCTTTTGGTTAGATGCCTTGGGTGCGCGCCTCTTCTCCGTCAACTTGCCGTCGCCGTGGCGGATTTGATTCGGCCGAAAGGGTCTTCTCCGTCAACCTGCATCCATCGGAGCCCGTATACGGCCGGGTCGGGGTCGCGCAGAGTCTGAAGCTTTTCATGTTCAAACCTGCAGCAGAAGTCTGAGGCATCCATCAGGGAACAATTACTGAAACATAATTTTTCTTCTTGCGCCCTCTGCTAATGGGTAGCCAATGAGGAAAAAGTTTGGCACAAGTCTGGAAATCTTGGTCCTGGCAATGCGTAAAGCTACGGTCTACACACTGTTAAGACCAACTCTAACTGATCGCCTAATAATAGAGGAGCAAACCGGCGGAGTAAAACCTCGTGGAGGATTTTTACTCCGCTAAGTTTTGGCCGGACCTAGCCGAACCACTAAATTTAATAGAGTAAAAGACAATTTTTCATAAGTTCAACATAGATTCGATTTAAACGACCGAAAGTCGACACATAAGGCCTTGTACAATCGGAGGTGCTTAGGGGAGGTGCTTACTGAAATAAACCAGTCTTTTCTTAAGCACCGGTGCTTATTTGTACAGGATAGACGCTTAACTAAGCGTCTCTCCTGTAGAAATAGGCACCGGTGCCTCAGGAAAACCCGGTTTATTTTTTTAAGCATCTCTCTAAGCACCTCCATCGTACAAGGCCTAATATACATAATTATCCGCAGAAACATGGTCTAGTTTTTAAACCTAAACATGAAGTTAAACTTAAAACTGAACATGAATTTAAACTGAACTAAACATCATCGTCACCATTGTAGAGGGCGAGACAATCCGCTCGCGACATCCCACGGCCCATGGGGTCCGGCTCTGTGTCGTCGTCGCCGCAGTCAGGGAAGATGTGCTGCCATTCTTCAACGTTGAAGTCCTCCTCGCCGTTGTCGTCATCGTCACCGCAGTGCTCCTCGTCGTCGGAGAGGACGATGACCTCCCCGTCAACCGCGCGCTCCGCGGACATCTTCTGTTGCACCTCCACCAGCTCGGGGTACTGGCGGCGGAGGTCCGCCGTGTACTCCTCGTCAGCGGCCTCCACCGCGATCGATGTGCTCCCTCGCCTCCCGGTCGTCCCTAGCCACCACCGCACTCAACATCCCGGCGGTGGGGGGGGGGGGGGGGGTCGAGCTCGATGGGTGCCATCCCTCGTGGGAAGTTGAGGCACGCCACGGCGCCGTACAGCGGGCCTGCCACTAGTCATACTCGAGGGCGGCGAGTTGGCCATGTGGAAGAAGCCGAGCCAATGTCGCTTGTGAGTGTTGCGGTAGGTGATCTCCGCCACCCATGTTCCCCTCTCCCACTGCCAAACGTCAAGGTACTTCCTCTGTGGTTGCCGTTGCACGGGGAGTTCGGGGAAGCTAGCGAGCCGGCCCAGTGAGGCCCACGTAACCCCACATACATTATGTGGACATATGTGGTGTGAAAATCGAGTTTCTACCACATCCTAGGAGAGATACAAAGGCTGAATAGCGTGCACTTCAACAAGTATTTTTCTAAACCGTGAATAATGCTTGGAAGAGATAAAAAAACTTCCCAGCTTCTGCAAAGATTTTTTTTTTTTTTTTGCAAATTTAGGTTAAAAACATCGAGAATCATCAAGAACTTTCTCCAATACACATGGTCGTCGGATGACATGGCACAAAGGCAGGACAACAGTCCCGGGGATATGAATGAGTACAACAAGCCACAATGCAAAATCGGCACATATAAAGGAGCCATTAAAGCAACCGCTAGACATCGACAGGAATACCAACACCACCCTCTCGGGAAAACAAACCCCTACCACCAAGTGGGCCCATTATTGTAAAGACCACCTCCCCAATGATAGCCGCAAGAAGAATGTTGAACATGATCTATTGAGACGAGATCTGAAGGGTTGTACATGTACAACTTTGATCTTCCGGAAACCAACACCAACACTCGGAAGAATATCACATCCTTAGAAAGTGTGGTTGAGAAGCATTTACCAGGAACACCGATGTTGTCATCGATGATGTTGCTAGAATGAACACGGACTAAAAATAGTAACCTGAAGAAATGAAAGACTACCCTAATTAATAAACGATACCCACTAGATCAAAATCACCATCCTCCAAATGCCGGGGAGGCTTTGCTGGAGGAGAACGAACCACAATTGATTGCCTCTTTTCATTCTCTATTTTTCCCTTTTGGGAGGGGGGGGGGGGGGGGGATACACACACAATTCTCTAAATTGTATGAATACTAATCTAGTTGTGCACGAACATTTTTAGGAATTCTAAAGTTTTGTTGAGAACCTGAACAATTTTTTTGTAAACATAAGGTTTTTGTTCAATACGTGAATATTTTCTTTAAACACATAAATATTTTTTTTCATAAATTAGCTTTTTAAACCGGAGATAACCATTTTGGAACATACGGACATACTTTAAACACATACAATTTTTTAAGAATAAAACTCTTTTACTAAAAAACTTTTACCAGAAAAAATACTAAGCATATTAGGCTGACCCATAAAATAAAGATATTTAACTAAATATTTTTTTCCAGATAAATTACAAAGCATATTGGGTTGGCCCATATTCGACCTTGCCATAAGGAGTTCCCAGTCCTCCAGCCCATCGTCATCGCCAGGGTTATTTCTCGCCTATTGTGAGATATCCTTCACCATCGTCTCTAGTGATCGACAAAGGTGTCAGCCCAAAACTGTTGATCTTGTAAATGGTTCTATAGACCGTTTCAGACCGGTTTTAAAACCTCCTGTGTGATTTTTTTTCCTTTCATTTCGATGTGTTTTTCTATGGTTTTTCACTATTTTTTGGTTTTATTCTTTTTTTTTATTTTTCTTTGGTTTCCTTTTTTCTTTTTCTTTTTTCATTACATACTTAGTTTTCCAACACAGGTTGTACATTTCCGGTGTACATCACGAACATTTTTGATACACATTGAATATATTTCAAAATATGATTTTCTTTAAATTATTTTTTTGAAGATTTTTTTCATACGTGTTTTTTTTTGAATATACGCTAAAACATTTTTTTTGAATGATATGATATCTTTTAAAACTATGTGAACAGTTTGTATATTGTATGCCACGAACATAATGTGCAAAAAATATTTAAATGTAGCATTCATTTTGTGGATGGTATCTGACTTTTTTTAATAATTATAAAAACATTTTTTACACCGTATAAACAATATTGAAAAATGTAACTGATATTTTTGAATCCCCTGAATTTCTAAAAAAAAATTAAACATTTTTCTGTCGCTATCAACGAATTTTTTATAGTGCTATTTTTTTTACATATTTTTAAGTAAATCTATATTTTTGAATATGTATTTAGAATATTTTTTGAACTAACCAACAGGATGTTACTTGGGCCGGCACAATAGCAGCGACGGGAAGGGAGCCATTGAGGTGAGACCTCCTTCATCGTCACTATATGCTTAATGGTTCAAGTTGTCCGGGATTTACGCTGGTGAGCCATAAGCGAACATTACATGGGCTGACCAATTTAGGGCTAGTTTGATGCTGAGGAATCCAGGTTCTAGGAATCTTTTTAATAAATGTTCAAAATTGCAAAAAAAAAGGTCAACAAATTTTTAAAAAAATTATGTTTGCTAAAATGTTCACTTGTTTAAATTGTTTTATGTTTCTTTACAACTGAATGTAAAGAAAAACCTCTACAGCCGCCAATCTACTACTTTAGTTTTTTTCTGGGAAATTTGCTACAGTAGCTGCTTTGCTGCCATCGGCCACCAAGTCGAGGCACTCCACTGTGTGGTGGGAGGTCGATTGTTTGCCACGTCGAGTGGCATATAGGAGGTTCCCATATCACAAGACCTCCTATTTGATGCCTATAGGCGTAAATTCGGTGAGGACATACCTATAAGAAGGTGTAAATGAACCGGCCCAGTCGGACAAGTTCACATGAGCTGGTTTTTTTCTTTTTCGGTTTTCTATGTGATTTTTTAAACTATTATTCAAATTTGTTTATAGAACTAAAATATATAAAGTACTATTAAAATATATTTTTTAAATGTTAAGTCTATATTTAAAAAAGTCATCATATATATTTAAAACAGTTCACCATATATGAAAAATGGTCACCGTTTATTAAATAAAAGTTAACTATATCTAAAAAAATATTCATCTTATACTAAAAAAATTAATTTTATATTAAAAATCACTGTGTAAGAATTGTTCACCATATATTAGAAAATGTGTACAATATAGAAAACTATAAAAATAGAAACGCGTAAGAATTTTCGGCCCTCTGGTCACTGAACTTGACACCTTGTGCGCGAGGTGGGATGCTTAACTGGAAATGGCACTGGCACGTAATGTTGCTGGTTAGGCAGAATTCTCCTTTGGTGTTGATTAGATGGCGGACCTCTTTCGAAATGCAATGGAGACGGTACGGCTCAAAAGAAGAACACTTCGATGCTCGCAAGCTACAGTAGTACATTTCACGCGCGCGCGCGCGCGCGTGTGTGTGTGTGCATCCCTTGACGGATGATCTGGATCGGCGAGTGGCGTGGCAACGCGCGGCGGCCAGGTATGAGCAGAGCCAGATAGTCGGGGTCTACAATGGTACTACTCCTAGACATGGTGGTGGTCTCTGGCCTCCATGCAGAGCGTGGTGGGTCAGTGCTCACTGCTCAGGACTCGAGCTCATCATGGTCCAGGCGAATTTCTCGGCATGATGCCAAGCTCATGGCCATGGCTGTCTCCGCTCTCCACTCCCCACCACCTTTGTCGCCATGGCCACGTAGCTGCCAAGGTAGCAAGATCAGTGTTTTTATCTTTTTAACCGCCAAATCCTTACGGATCCCCGGAGAAGATTCGCTCCGGCTTCAGTTACCGCGACACTGTTCCGTCGAGTGAAACATACGCCGTGAGGATTCGTGATGGAGAAGTGAGTACGATTCATGTTACATTTCCCTTTGTTCCCACTTCCCACGCACGATCGATTCTACTGCTACTTGCCAGGGCATATACAGCACTCCATCTACACGTATTCTGATGAGTCGACAGAGATATGGACGGACGGACGGACGGACGGGGGATCCTTCCTATCCTAGGTTCCGACGTACGTGGCCGGGTTCGCTCCCACTTCCGGCGAGAAATGTGATTCATGCCACATTTCCATGGATTTCCACGCAGTGACGTTACTTGGCAAAAATCCATGCGATGAGTCAACGGACATGGACGGATGGGGGCGACGGCGATCCCTCCTAGGTTCGTATCCACGTGGCTGGCTTCGTTCCCACTTCCGGCAGGCCGATTCCGACGAGCTAGGAGGGTCAGCATAGCAGTAATATTTCCTCCGGGCAGGCGGGGGAATGGAATTTCCGTTGCGCCCGGGGGGAAACGGATATAATATTCCACATTCCCCTGCCCCTGGTGGTGCCGTGCTGTCCCCGGTAGCAGTGGTTGCTGTCGTTCTTGCACTAGTGGGAGAGAAGGCACCTGAAGGAGTGGCGTACCAGGACCAGGAGTGGCAGCACGCCCCCGGGAGCCTGCTGGCCGGCCGGCCTTGTCAGCTGGGAGATGCCTTGCCTGGCTACCTTGCTTTGCGAGTGAGTGCGCGCCTCTGCTTCGTCAACTTGCCGTTGCCGGGCCGGATTTGATTCTGCATCCATCGGAGCCCGTATACAGCCGGGTCGGGGTCGCGCAGAATCTGAAGTTTCTGATGTTCAGACCTGCAGAGAGCGCATATATGCTTCTCCCCAAGGTACGGGAAGGATTTTCAGCACGTATAACTTTCCTTCTTGCGCCCCCTGCTAATGAGGAAAAAGCTCGGCACAAGTCTGGTCCTGGCAACGCGTAAAGCTACTAACTGCACACTGTTAAGTTCAGTTGGTTCTGAAAAAAGAGTGAAAATCGCAGAGTGTGACGGACCTTTTTTCTCTGCTTGCAAGTGTATCTTTGAGTAAACTTGTTATTAACATAGTCTTTTTTATTTATTTAACTTTTTCTCTGTTGAGCTGAAGATGCTGGCGACAAGCTTAACTGAGGAAGCCCTGATGGAGAATTAGTGCTCTAAGTGATTCATTTCTGTAACCCTGAGAATGCCAAACCTCTAGCATATTGATGTGGGCATGTAGACTGTAGCAAGTTGATGTGGGCATGCGGCAGCGCAGACGGGACTTGGCTTTCAACATGCGGCAACCATGAACCAGATTTGGCATTTAAGTGGGTAGCCCGCATAATCCCGCATACATTATGTGGACATATGTGGTGTGAAAATCTAGTTTCTACCACATCTTGCAAGACAAACGAAGGCTGAACAGTGTGCACTTCATCAAGTTACTTTAAAACGGTATGCCCGGGCGAGGGTGGCCAGGGCGCGGGCGAGGACGGCCAGCACTTCCCAGTTTCTGCAAAGAAAAAAAACTGAAAATTTAGGTTAAAAATATTGAGAACCAGCAAGAACTTTCTCCAAATCACATGGTCTTCCGATGGCATGGCACAAAAAGGCTGGACAACAATCCCGCGGATACGAATGAGTACAACAATTTTGAGCCACAATGCAAAATCCGCGCATATGGTGTAATGAGTCCAACAATTCATTTGGGGGGGGGGGGGGGGGGGGGGGATAAAAATTATGAACTTCTTTTCTTTGTTGGGGGGGGGGGGGGGGGGAGGGGACGCAAGCATACTATTTTTTTAAATCAAAAAAAATCTTCAGTAATTTATCCAAACTTGGGGGACTGGTGGCCCCTGCAGCAGTGCACTAAGCTCCGCCACTGTTCCCGGTGGTAGCTGCGAGAAGAATGACGAAGATGATCTACTCAGACGATATCTGAAGGACTGCAGTGTACAACTTCGATCCTCTTAAAACCAACACAAACACTCGGAAGGATATCACATCCTTGGAAGAGTGGTTGAGAAGCATTTACCAAGAACGTTGATGTTGTCATTGATGATGTTCTAGAATGAATGTCAACTAAAACTAGTAACCTAAACAAAGGAAAGACTGCCCTAATTAATAAACGATACCCTACTAGATCAAAATCCCCATCCTCCAAATGCCGATGAGGCTCTGTTGGAGGAGAAGAAACCACAATTGATTGGTGCAGAAGACATAACTCTTGCGGCATATTGAGTTTTAGTGTTTCTCATGCCCCAAACAAGGATTTGAATTGTGCATGGGCCAGCCCATTATGGCTTTGTATTTTTTTTATCATCCAACTTTTCAGTTTCTTTATTTCTTTTTGTTTCCCTTTTCCCTCTTTTCATTCTCTGTTTTTTCCTTTTGGGTAGAAAATACACAGACAATTCTCTAAATAGTATGAATATTAATTTCGTTGTCCACGAACATTTTCTCGAAATTGTAAAGTTTTTTTGAGAAACTGGACACTTTGTTTGTAAACATATGGTTTTTGTTAAATACGCAAATATTTTATTTAAACACATAAATCTCTTGTTAATTAATGAACTTTTTAAACTGGAGATAATCATTTTCAGAACATATGAACATTCTTTATTTTTCAAAATATATTTATATGCAATTTTCTGAATATTTTTACTAAAGAACTTTTCCAGAAAAATACTAAGTATATGGGGCTGGCCCATAGAGTTGCCGTGTGAGGTCTTTGTCTGTACTCCAGCCCAACGTCACCGGAAGAGTTATCTATCGTCTTTCGCGAGAGACCCTTCGATCCCGCCACTGGCACTCCACAAACAGGCCAGCCCAACACTATAATTTTCTTTTCTTCTTCTTTCATTTCGATGTGCTTTCTATCGGGTATTTGTTTTGGTATTTCTTCAGTGTTCTTCCTTCTTTTATCTCTTTTTCTTTTTCTTTTTCTTTTCCTTTTTTTCTTTTCAATATGTATCTAGTTTATTCAGCATATGTGTTCATTTTTCGTGTACATCTGAAACATTCATTATACACAATAAACATTTTCAAATAGATGATTAATATATTTTACAATATATGTTTTGAATTTATTTTGGATGATACGAAACATTTTTAAATTGTATCTTTTTAATAAAATGCCACAAACATAACGCATGAACATTATATGAAATATAACATAAATTTCTCCGAATGGTTTGGTACATTTTATTGGAATTACAAAAACAATTATTTACATTTATAAAATAATTCAAAAAGGTTCACTTAATTTTTTTCAACATTTTTTTGAATGCAATCAACATTTTTTTAAACTATGTTAACAATTCATTTACATATTTTAAGTAAATTGAAGTTTTGAAATATATGTATTATAATTTTTTTAGCAAATATGAACAAAAGAAAAAATTGTAGAACACTTGGTTTTGTGAACTTGCTTTGGTTTCTGAATCTACTCATCGCATTTTGAAGGACTGGAGAGAAATCTTAGTTGGAGATCTCTGGGAATGCACTGAAAAAGGAGGATCACTAAATGGTGCCCAGCACTTATACTTGTGCCCTGTTTGTTTATCTCAGTTGGTTGCAGTCTGGAAGCTTCATTGCCTAATGATGTTCATGGGCATACACAAAGGATTCGAAGGATCCGAAAGCCATACATGTCTCCCTTCACAAAAGAGAGGCATAAAATTTTACAAGGCCTGACGGTGTTCAGGGGAGTCCTCGTTGTACCAGGACAACGGTGTTACAAACTCTTCTTTTGTTGTAGTTCCTCAATCAAGCTGAATAACCACACCTTTGCCGTCGGCGTTTTTTTTAAGATAAAAAGAGGCACACGGCCGCCTTTATATTCTTTGCCGTCGGCGTTGTGTCAGCAATCAGAGCTTCAAAGAGTTCTGAATCAACGGCAGCCCGGATACCTCTCTCCATATATTGCACTCAAGCAACAAGCGTCGCCAATAATCAACTTCCACCTTGCATCTACACAAGATGACACAGATTTTGCCAAAACAGAGGTGACACAAAGATGCATCTTCAATCCATCATATAAGGTGCAGTAGTTGGAAAAAGAGGGGATAAATTCTCGGTTTAAGATACCGAGCTATCTCACAGAGCCGTTTGGTTCATCTATCACACCTATAAGCAGAAAGAGCTGTAATTGGAAGCACATTCACTGCAGATCATTTTACTCCCGCTGAAAACATGCAATGCGTCATAGCAATGAAACAACGCAAACTAGGAATTGAAACCATAGGCTTAACATGATAATCAGCTTCGAGTAATCAACAACGTCACTGGTAGAGTGCATTAACTTCAATAGTCGAACGGCACAGAAACCATACAAGATTTATCTGAGCACCTTGTATGTGGCTAGTACAGTACACTGGCAAACAGGGGCGGACCCACGTATAACTAGCCGGTGTCACAGGACACCGGGTGCAAATTCTTAGTACGTTATATGTAGCGGAGATACTGGGCTTGGACACCGGTAAATTTCTGAGCTGGACACCGGCAAGAGCGGCCCATCTATCAACTCATCTAGTAATAGCCCATCCGGTGGCTTTGGATTGATTGGATTGTTAGGGCGTGCAGCCTGTTCGGCTGCATGACTTCGCAGCGACGCGGTTGTCTAAAAAAAAACTTCACAGCGACGCGGTGTACGGGCGTCCGCCGTCGCACGCTCAGCACCCAGTCGCCAATCGCCGGCCTTCAGCCGCTGTTCCTGCCCTCGCCCAGCGCTAAATAATCAAACGAATTAGGTACGTCGACCATTCTCACTCAATCACATGCATTTATCTTAATTTTATCTAGTTATGTTTGTCCAAATTGTATGGCTAGGGTTTTCAAATTTAAGGGTATTAGATTGGAGAATCGGGTTGCTGCGATTAATAAAATTACCCTAGTGATTCACATCTATTTTGATTATTTATCGACCAAGCTCGACAGCAGTAACAACGGATGGCAAGTAAATGTACAATACTACCTGGTTTTGTTTCTTTTGTATGTAATCAAGATATATCGTTCTATGTTGTCGTTGTTGTTTTTATTGGTTGGAGTTCTTATGCTTTATTGTTCAACTTTACAAAATCAAATAGTATTTCGTAAGGAACGCTTCATTTTGGCTAAAAAATACCGCTGGACATTTTAAATTGCTGAGTGTGTTAATTTTATGTACTCCCTCCGTTCCTAAATATTTGTCTTTCTAGACATTTCAAATGAAATACCACATAAGGATGTATGTAGATATATTTTAGAGTGTAGATTCATTCATTTTGTTCCGTATGTAGTCACTTATTGAAATATCTAGAGAGACAAATATTTAGGAACGGAGGGAGTATATTATTGTTATATTTATCCACCATGTAGTGTGTACACGTGGACACCGGGACATTTTGGTTCTGGGTCCGCCCCTGCTGGCAAAAGAGCACGCCAGATGCTCAGTTGAAGCAACCAAACATTAACCCTGCGGAGGAGACAAATTGAAACAAGCTCCGATCAGTGCCGCAACAAGCAAATGTGGAGTTATATGTATAGGACTGCTGTCAAATATAACACAATATGCTGAAAGCAGAAAGAAACCCAAAGGTCAATGAAAAATTCAGATGAGACAACTAACTTCAGGTAATCTAGAAACTGTCCTTTTGCTACTGAATACCGACGCAAAACATATAATGTAGTTATTGGCAAATAAAAAGGAATACATGCTGACAACAGAAAGAAATAGCAAAGTACTTGCCGAAGAGAGTTTGTACCAAACCCTCAAGGCCAATGAATTCAGATGGGACAACTTCATCGCCAAGAAAACCGAATACAAACACAAAACAGTTGGGCAAGATCAATAAAGAAGATTGTGAAATGCAAAAGAGCAATTTAGGTATAAGGAAGCCTGAGTAAAAATATGAGGATGTGATCACAGAAATTCGACCAAAACTCTATAAATAGGACACGCACAACCAAACTCTACAATTGGCATGTCAACGCCACATTTTCGACGAATCTTACACAACGATTAACAGTTATATCTCTGTTTTATCTAGAAGGATGCTAATAATGCATGCCAAACATATACTCACCAGAACTGTCATAAAAATCACATTCCACAGAAGAACATGCCTTGAGGATGTTGTATATCTTTGTGCATCCATCATTACTTGCCGAGGTCTCTTGTGACAGCTTCACAATCAATCTTTTTAGCATCGGTGCACATCCGAGTATCAATTTCAGTAAATCAAACTCATGATCCTTTCCTTCGAAGCCATTGAACTCCACTTTTTCAAGAGCAGCCAAGCAGATAATTTGGGACTTCCAGTTCGGAAACTCACAAGGACAAAGTGGCAGGCATGCTCCTTTCATCTAAAACCAAAAATGTTGAATAACCATACAATGTATTATTGGGTTTTATAATCGGAGCAGAGAATTACCGATGATCTCTCTAGGACGACCTTAAGCCTTCGCGTAGCAGTACGAATCCGATCCATCCCAAGGAGATGAAACACAAACGCTCCAAAAGCATGCCCCTTTGCCGTGAGATGCAGCTCTAAAACAGAGAAGGCGGCGACCATATGTTTCTCCATCTCCTGCGCGAAGTTGCCCGCCTCGGCGTGCAAAAGAGACGTGTCCTGAAAAAACAATTTGCAAAGATATATATCATTCATCACAAAATTAATTTACTCAGAGCTTGCAGCAGATTGAGCAGTAGAGGGGCGCACCGCCCAGGCATGAATTTGCAGCGAGGATAATATCTGTTCTTGTCTGTCTGCCGTCTGCAGCCGCAGCTTGTTGATGCCCCAAAGACCAAACGCAACATACGGCCCCAAGTAGTTGCAGTACCACGAAACCTTTTCCACCAATGGTGCCAAGACGGAGGTGCTGATCAGCTCCATGGTGCTGAATGACATGGTCAATTGCTTAAGCGCCGGCGCGACGATGTCGACGCGCTGTGTCAAGCTGCGCTCGCGGCACACAACAAGCTCCTGCAGCGACGGGGAGCTGACCCTAACGTCGCACTTATGGTTAGGAAACAAAGCCCTGCAGAGGCGGAGCGTGCGCAGGCGCGGGCAGCAGGAGAGCAGGGCGTCGAGGTCGGTGATGCTGTACGTCAGGGACAGCGCCTCGAGCGCGGGGAACTCGGCGCCGGCCGGCACCCGGAGGGAGAACGGGGAGGCGAAGTCCAGCGCGATTGAGGCGGCGCCGTCGAAGCGAGGCAGGTCGATGGCGAGGCGGGAACGGCCGATTAGGCCGGCGGGGAGGCGGAATTCGAGACTCTCCGGCTCGAGCCGCGCGGCGGCGCGGAGCAGCGAGTTGACGCCGGCGCTGTCTGCCCGCTGCTTCTTGGGGCTGGGAAGGCCCCTGCTGCGCCGCTGCCTCTGGGGGACGCGGATCTTGAGGAGGGAAACCGCGGGCGGCGGGGGAGGGAAGCGGCCGAGCGCCGCCTCGATCGAGGGGAAGGGCACGTCGCGGAAGACGATCTGGCGGAGGCGGGCCCAGAGGCCGCGCCACCGGTGGGAGAGCACTCCGGTGCGGGCGGCGGCGGCGGCGCAAGGGAGGCGGGCGAGGACGAGGAGGAGCACGTCGTCGGGGAGGGCGCTGAGGCGGTCCGCTCCGTCGCCCGTGCCGTCTGGCTCCTGGCCGGAACTCCGGCGAGGCCCCGAGCTCGCCTCCATCGACGCCCGGATCTCACCTACCAGGTGGGGACTGTGCAGTCGACCACTACTCTCACTCTGAGCAAGTACTACGAGGTTCCACCAACATCCCCTTTCTGGTCCTTTTTTTAAAAAAAAATTAAAAAAAAAACCAGCCCAGCGTTGATATGTGCTACTCCTAATTTCAGATTTCCCTAAACAAATCCAATTTCAGATGGACATATAAGTTTGCCTCAAAAAGAAAGATAGACATATAAGCTGTTTTCTTCAGAAAAAAAAAACAATGAAGCTCGTGTCGTCGTCTTGACTTAGCGCTTCGTCTGGTGTGTGCTAGCAAGAAGATGAGGGGGCAAACGACGAGGCGATGGATGAGGCAAAGGTCGACACCAATGACCTGCGGGGGCGAGATTGCACAGGGTGCTAGACGGTTAATGAGTCTCCCGACAACATTAGAAGAACACCTTATCTCGACGCGACAATGGATCTGAGGACATTCGTAAATTTGCCAACGGAGGAGGTCATGGGATGGAGAGGGGGGGGGGGGGGGGGTAAGAGAAGCGTCACGGAGTCGGGAGGAAGGCGAAGAGCCACACGACGTTGCGTCCTAAGACTAGAATTTGTCGTCACACTCACGTGGTGCCTTTTTTGAGATCCGCGACCATTTTTTCGAGCCATTGGATCAAACTCGAATGGTGATCCTTTGGGTCAACACCTAACTATCATTATCTTAATCTCACTCCATGGATAAAAGGAAGATGGAAACTAGCAAAAGATACATCTTTTTTCAACAAGAAATCCGCTCATTCCATTAACCGAAGAGCGGAGCAAAGTCGCTGGCTACCAAAAAGTGCACAAAGGGGCGTCGCCGGGACATACAACTTGGGGTTCGATCAGATTTTCAAATTAACTTTGGTTCAACATTTGTAGGATAACTCAATGCATTGGTATTGGGAGACATAAACCCTAGCCGTCGCCATAGGTCTCCTCCATGACGCGACCCTGGTCTCCCTCCTTTCCCCTGTCTGGACGTCTTTTCGGCGGCAAGAAGAGTGGGGACCCTTCATGTTTCGTTTCCTTTTCTTTAGGTTTTGTTTCCCTAACGGCATCAGCGAGGTGGTGGCGGCGTTGTCGTGGGGAATAAGGTCTCTCTAGCCTCTCCCTACTCGACGATGCTTGATCTGACACTAACGAAGGGTATGTGAGAGTTTGTGTCATCAAATTTGTTGGTTGTCTTCGAATCTTGACAGTTGGTGCGTCTATCAAGGAGTGCGATTGGCTGGCTATTGGTCTGACAACTTCTACCTCTTCTTCCATGTTGTTCTGCGAAATGGTTCGGTTTCTCCCACTCTTTGGTTCTGTGGTAATGATTGCAAGCATGTATCGCGTGAGGTGATGCTCCAAACCGATGCTTCTTCAACGAGTTCTAGATCTCGCCTCAGGTGGCAAGTGGCTATTGTGGTCTTTAAAGCCTCGTACGGCAAGAGCGTTTGTATGTGTCCCTTTCCTTTACCATTGCTTCAGTGCAATTTTTAATCTCTGGCGAGTGGCGTAATATTGGAGGAACAAGACTACTATGATTTTAAATGTAACTTTTTTACCAGTGGTGAAGCGTCCAATTGTCTTTTTGTTGTACTGGTTATTATTTTCCTCGATAATTATCATATCTAAGATGCCCATGGGTGTATTTTCTTCAAAAAATAGAGCATTGGTATAATGGTATTGATGGTGCTTTTTGTAGATAAGAAAGGGTAACCTTATTTTGTAGATAGGACCAGTTCTAGTGTATTTTGTTTGTAACATTTTCATATTTGAACTACAAGTGTGCTCTAGTTTGGTCCAAATAGTTTTCAAATATATTTTCAAACTTCCATACTATGAGTGGAGGCACTTGATATAAACAAAGGTGAAACCCTAACCCATGTGCTATGAGTAGCCATCCTTGAGAGTATTGCCCCATGGTGATTTTTTATAGAAATTGATCAAAGTCTCAAAAATGGTAATCCTTTTGCATCCACCACTTTTTGTGGACTAGTTTGAGGGAAAATAATAATAAACAAGAAATACAAGAAACTAGAAAAACAAACTTCACAACCCCGGTGATACACTAAGTCTTGAGGCATGGAATCTTCGGACCATCCTTCGCGTTCGTGAGTACACATACTAGCTCAGTTGGTGCTTGCGTTGTTCATTCAGCGGCCAGTCTCGAGTTCGAGTACCCTTCATGGCGTTATGATCCACCTTTTTTGCATCATTTGGCGAGGCGCTGCCACATGGGCCCTGGAGTCACCTATGACCGCGCAACCACTGGCAGATGGCCCCACAGGGGGTGTCCCATGTGTTAGTAATTGCGCAATGGAGCCACCTATGACCGTGTAGACACTGATAGATGGGCCCGCATGGGGTGTCCCACGTGTCAGTGAATGCGCAATGGAGCCACCTACGACCGCGCAACCACTGACCGGTAGGTTCGCAGGGAGTGTCCCACACGTCAGTAACTGTGCCAAGTAATAGTTAAATACTTTGACCCAACGGCAAATCCTTGTTTGGGCTTTCGTAAGGGTGGGCCGCAAGATGGAGGGGAAAGTGAGGAATGACAAACATCATGGACAAAACTAAGCAGAACTAAGGAAGGAGATGCATGAAAATAGAAATCTGATTACTTCCTTTGGTGATTCGGAAATGGAGCAGAAAGGATTCTTGCCTTTTTCCCCAGAGGTGACCCTGAGTTATCAAACCCAAGGGAGGATGGCGCCCTTTAAGCTAGGGTCTCAAACAAGCTTTTGCTAAAGAATTAAATCCAGCTTTGTACCAGATCATAAATCATGCTGACACTGGAAGAACACTTATAATAAAAATAGGCATGGGTATGTGGTCTTATGTTTACAACCATATATTTGTGTCGGGGCCATATATGATCTTAATTTGTGCTCTGGAAGTCACCAATCAATATGTATAACATCCCAAAATTCTAAATTTTGGAATGTTATATTAAATAGATAGTTTTGATTGATTGTTTGATTGTTGTGTGATTGATTGACTGAAAGAGAGTGAAATTTGAAACTTTTTGAAAGTTAAATGAGAGGGAATAAAAGGACTTTCTCAAACTTTCATTGTCTTTCATGATCTCCGTGAATTCAAATTCTTTTCAAATACAAAACTCTAGAGTGGAGATAATATGACTTCTTCTATTTAATTAAATGAAAAAGGGGTTTTGAAAAGATTTGAATTTTATTTGGAAATATTTTCAAATTCAGAAACTTTAAGCAACTCAATGATTTTCATGAGAGAAGATAAAAATGACTTCTTCAAAACATATGAAATATGAGTTGGAAGTTTTAAAAGAATTAAATTTAAGGGACAATTACATTTTTACCCCTAGTTGGTACCTACCCACAGGTTTTGCCCTTACTTTTCGAGTTTGCTCAGTTTTGCCCTTACTTTTTCCATCGAGGTCCCTCGAATGCCCTTTGACCGTTTGACCAAAACTTTGAAAATTCATAACTAATTCATACAAACTCAGAAAAATGCAAATAAGATATCAAAATGTTCACATAAACATTACCTTTACAGGCATATCATTTGCATTCAGGAAAAAAGCATCGTTTAAACTACCTGAGGTAATTAATGTTATTAACATTATTAAAAATAAATAGGTATAAACAATATTTTTTTTCATGAATAAAAATTACATGCAAATGTAGGTGATGTTTTCTGAACATCCTGATAACTTATTTGCATTTTTTTTGAATTTGTATCAACTTGTTATGAATGTTCTAATGACTTTGACCATTATTTGGAAACTTCATAAGAAGTTGATACGAACTCAGGAAAATGCAAATAAGGTATCAGGATGTTCAGAAAACATCACCTACATTTGCATATAATTTTTATTCACGAGAAAAATATTGTTTATACCTATTTATTTTTAATAATGTTAATAACATTAATTACCTCGGGTAGTTTAAATGATGTTTTTGTCCTGAATGCAAATGATATGCTCATAAAGGTAATGTTCATCTGAACATTTTGATATCTTATTTGCATTTTTCTGAGTTCGTATGGATTAGTTATGAATTTTCAAAGTTTTGGTCAAACGGTCAAAGGGTATTCGAGGGACCTCGATGGAAAAAGTAAGGGCAAAACTGAGCAAGCTCGAAAAGTAAGGGCAAAACCCGTGGGTAGGAACCAACTAGGGGTAAAAATGCAATTGTCCCTAAATTTAAAGTCCCTTTAAAATTATTTTCAATTTGGAGTTATTTGGATTTTATTCAAATTATTTTTCTCCAAAAATAAAATATATGAAAAGTTGGGTAAAATGATTCCCTACATCATAAAATTGGAGAGAAATAAATTTGAAATTATTTTGGTATTTCTAAAATGATTTTTATTGGATTCTATTAGAGCAATAACACTCTTTGCTTTATTTGCATTTTTGTGTATTTTATCTGACGTTAGTAAAATGTTCATGTCAGAGAAAATCTTTTTCTGAAAAACTTGATATATTATATGCCTATATAATATTTTTATTTATTTTGTTTTTATTATTATCTGTCTACGTTTTAAAAAAACCTTCCTTGCCGACTGGGCCGGCCCAGCTAGTCAGCCAGGCCACAGCCCAGCCCAGCGCGCCGTCCGGCTCGTCCCCGAGCGCGGGGCGACTCCCGCCGCCGCACGCCGCCGAGTCCGGCTCGGCTACGCCCCGCAGCCGCCTTACCCCGCCCCCTCCTCCACGCCTCGCCTTCCCCTTAAATACCGGGCCCCTCGAGCCCCGCAACGCCTTGAGCCGCCTCTCCCGCATCTCGCGCCACCGCGCCGCACTCGCCGCCGCCGCTGCATCTCCACCGCCGCTACAGATCGCCGCCGCCGTTGCCGCGCTGTGCCGGCCCGCGTCGCTCGCCTCCGCCGCCCCGCGTGGTTGCCGCCGTCGCCTCGAGCTTCGCCGCCTCGCCCGCAGCCGCTGCCGCCGACCGTCGCCGCCGGTTTTCGCCCCGACCGGTATAAACCGACCGCCAAACCCGGTTTTTCTTTTTCATTTTTTTTCATTTTATCGGTTTAGTTTTTTTGGTTAGTTTAATTAGTGGACGTTCGTCCATTATTATACAGTAGCAAACAGTATCCGTTTGTTAGGTTTTGATAGCGAGCGTTCGCTCGATAGAATTTTTCTTTTTCTTTTTAATTTCGGCTAGGGACCCATCCATGAATATTTTATTTACAGATTAGTCCCTAATTTTCAAACCTTCGTTACTTTCTACTCGTTTGTCCAAATCCAACGAAACCAATGCACATTTCTTCGTTATGATCCCCTCTATCCAGTAAAACAACTTAAACATATTTTTGAAAGTTCTAAAATTTGAATTCGAACATATTTATATTCAAACTTCTTTTGTTCATAACTCGAGTTTTATAACTCCGATTTAATTGATTCTTTTTGTATCGAAGCTCTTGAACTAAACTTTCTGATAAGGCCAAATTCACTTAATTTTGGTACTGTTAGAAATTGTTTTCTGTTGCAAGAGTTATTTGCCTATTTTCAAAGTTTTCTGAGATCTTTTCTTTGATTTATTTTGCATGATTGCTTATGTGTGGTTACTATTGCTTGCTTACGATAGATTGAACGGAGTGTGACGAGTAGAACTATCAGGAGTTATGAGTGCGAATCATCTTCATCAACAGTACAAGGCAAGTTCACACTTTGATCATATCCCTTTCATACGCAGTTTTTTATGCATTAGTTTCAGTCCTCAAACACTGCATGGTTAGGATTTGATAACATGTGGGTATTGGGAAGTAGTTGATGAGGTAGGAACCTATTGTCCTTCATTCAACACCTAGGAGTTACTATGTTATGCTTATACTGCTATGCTATGCTTGTAGACGTGGATTGGTTGACTATATTCATGATAGATGTGAGAGTTATTACTAATGGTTAACTTAAGGTGGCTACTTTAATACACATCTGGGTGGAATGGTTGGGGCACCCTGGAGCACCAAGTGGTTTGCCCGGGCACCTGGAGAACCCAGTGCTTGCCCAATGGGATCCCGGAGGACCCGTGTGATCACCCTATGGATTGCCACCCAAGCTCAAAGGGATCATAAGATTATTCATGCTAGAAACTTCCATGTGCAGCCACAAGCTATTATGGGCTCTAGCATAGTTGAGTATGTTTCATGACCTCTTCCAGTGGTAGGCTAGTAGATGTAGGGGATGTAGGTTGGTACTATCTACCCAGGGTTAGAGTTAATGCTTCTGAAAGACTGTGTCTCGGTCATCCATTTCTCAAACATCATGTAGTGTGAGAAATCCAATAGAGGAGATCGAGTCTTGTGGGGAAAAGTGCGCAAACCTCTGCAGAGTGTACAAACTAATCATGATTAGCCGTGTCCCCGGTTATGGACGTCTTGAGTATCTGGTACTTGAATTATTGGTTTGATCTCATCACTTTACTTAATTAATTTGTTGGGTTGTTAACTTTTAATTGGGATTGAGTTGGAGGAACCTTCTCTATAATTTTCAACCAACTTGGTAGTTAAATAAAATTTATTCCTTTGATGTAAGGAAAAATTCGCTTTATGCAAAATAAACTTAGAGCTTTCCACCAGCCAAATATGCATGTAGTGATAGCTATTATTCATCATTGTCTTATGGTGTGAATTTGCCAGTACATTCAATGTACTGACCCTTTGTGGCTGCAACGTCTCATGTTGCAGGAATCTTACGACGAGTAAGTGATACGTTAGGGTTACGATTTCTACACTCAACTTTGTCGTTGGTGTTGATGGGAATCCATAACTTTGTTGTTACTTCCGCTATTTGGATTGAGATAATAGTATTTATGTTACTTTATACATGTGATTTACCTCTATTATAAATCCTCGAGTATTGTGTGTGTCAGCATACCGATCCAGGGATGACACTTAAGCATAGAGACTTGACCGTCTGAGGTCGGGTCGCTACAAGATGGTATCAGAGCACATGTTGACTGTAGGACGTGACCCCTAGAAACTGGCAAGCCCCTAGGAAAGATTTTCTCTACAACTTCATTTTCAGAGAGATCTTTTTCCTCTCTCCTTTTCTGAGCTTTATCGAAATTTCCCTTTTAGTTAGGCCATACCCCTTTCCCGTTGACCATGCGAAGATTCAACTGATGAGACTACTCCGAGAAGGACAAGATATCGGGCGGCTAATACCACTACGGAATGAAGAGGATTTTACCGTGCATCATACTAATGGAAACTACAACGGTTGAAGACTCTGAAGACTAGGAGAATTTGAAGGCTCTGAATAATTTCCAGATTGGTATGACCTAGGAAGGCTACCCTTATGGAACTTGACAGACTATGGAAGCTGTCAATACCCAAGATCAAGGTGTATTGGAGAAAGACTGGAACATGGAGCATTAGAACTTGAAGTTTTGTCAAGAAAACCCTAAAGGCAGGAGATATGAACTATGGAATGATAGCTCATGAAAATGACAAGAGCAAGCACGGCTATCCATGATGTTATCGCCTGCTTATGCTATTATCACCGTGCTAAGTTAAGCATGCAGTTCATCGGAAGGATTGGATGGTAGCTAGAAGGCTGATGGAGCACCTATCAGCAAAGGATGCAGTTTTAACCTTAGCTGGTGTATCACCAGGATCTGGAGTATTACATGAAGAATTTTTAGATGGAACTTCACTACAACAAAACAGACTTTAAGTAACACAATCATGTAACAGATTGAAAAATGTGTGACAAGCGAAATTACTGTAACACATCATTTTGTGTCGAACGACAAGTAGTAAAAGATACAATATAAGGCCTCAAAATGTGTTACAGGGATATTGCAATGGTAACACATATATATGTGTTGGTCAAATGTGTTACATAGATTTTGATATGGTAACATATACCTATGTGTTAGTGAAATGTGTTACATAGCTTTTCAGTAGTACCATATATTATGTGTTAGTGAAATGTGTTACGTAATTCAAAGTAACCATAATCATGGTTGATACATAGTATTACAAGCTCTATTAAAGGGGAAATAGAAAAAAAAATTAAAACCAACTGCGTAGATCACAAATAAGTTGACACATAGGGCCCATGCGTCAACATATTTTTTTTAAATATATTATTGTTTTGGTAAATAGTGTTTTCATTCAATATAGTATGAAAAAACAATATAGTTTGGTGGGTTAATACCAAACTATTTTCGGTATGGTTGCATTGAATATCATATTAACCATATTGTTATGCGAATTTTAGGATGACTCAGTGACCATAAATGCGAAATGCCTACACTTTGAAATGGTCATGTGAATTTGACGTTACTGGTTGTGTTCCAATGCTAAAAAAATTATGTTACCAGTTGCGTTACTATCGTTACAAAAACATGTTACAACCAACGTTCTACGTCTATGCAAGTATGTTACTAACAGTGTTACTATAAGTACAAAAAAGTGTTACCAATGTGTCTGGTAACACATAATACACATGTTACTGCAATGTAATTGTAACACACTTTTTGATATATGGTAACAATTATTATGTGTGGTAGTTGACACAACGTAGTAACACGGTCTAATGGAACACATTTCAAACTGTGTTACTATATGGCCTAGTAACATACTTGTGGGCCTGTAGTAACACAAGACGGTGTTACAAAAGCTCTGTCCTCTTGTAGTGATTCAGGAAGCCGTATTTGACGAAGAAGTGTTTCGTGAAGAACTTAGGACCCAAGAGTTGAAGTAGCCAACTTGGAGGAACAAAACCTCGAGATACCGGAGATTCGTCAGGAACTGAAGGACAGTAGGACCATTGTTCATGCCAAGGATGTTGAAACCCAGAAGTTGGAATGCAACTCCAAAATATTAAAGGATGACATGAGAGACTTCGCGTCAACAGTGATGACCTGGCAAAAGAACTTGAGAAGGACAAACATGATTGGGAGAAGCCATCGGAGACATGAACAAGACTTGAAAAGTTTGGCGACGTTGAAGATTTATTGACCTTTAGAAGACCAAACCCCTGTTATAGACCTACGTTAGGTGCGACGTCTGTGAGCTGTCATTTGTTTGTTGTTTTTCCGATAGCCACAATAAAAACCTATCTCTTCAAAACCATTGTTTGCATTGTGTGTATCCCTCCCTATCTCTCTTATCCCACCCCAAAACCCATGGACCCAATAGAGGATGAATGGAGATGAGCTTATATTTTCTGGACCGATGAGTCAATTGGAGACATGCCGATGGATTTAGAACATGGAGGATCACGTGAAGAATAACACTATAGCCGGAAAGGATATGACCCAGCATACTCTTCAGTGCTTTGAGAGAGGTGCTGCTATTTGGTGGAGGATGTACCGAACCATCAATGGATGGCAAGGAGTAACCACTTGGAAAGAATTTAAGTTGACTCTGCTAAAAGTCTCGTCTTGTGTCCCAGAAATTGAAGCCTTATGGAAATGTTATGAAGAAACCTTGTGCCTGCAAGCTTTGTGGAGAAATAGGACACAACCATAAAGAACACAAGGATGAATGCCCTCATTGTGAAGAAAGTCACTCAGCTGAAGAATGCCCAACTAGGCAGATTACTTGTTTCTTATGTGAAGGGACTACCCACTAACCTGCTCAGTGTCACATTTACCCCATGGTACAAAGAACCATCCAACAAAAGGAAGAAGCAATTAAAGGAGCCCTCATGGAACTTTTAGAACAACCTGTGAAGGAGGAAGAGGTGGAGGACACACCCAAAGAAGAACCAATTAAACTTTGCACCAAGTCATGCTATTCGTGTGGAGAAGGACACATCTCCCAGAATTGTATGAATGGGGATCTAGTAGAATTCCCGACGGAGGAAGTAGAGTATGACCCACAGGAAATAGAAGCCCTAATTGGAACGGAAAAGTCCAGGAAGAGAAGTAGATTGGATTCCAGGAAGGACCTGAGTCATATCACCTGTTTCAGGTGCAAGGAGTTAGGGCACTACTTCAGCAGTTGCCCAAATAGGAAGCCGAGGACCCAAGGAGGCTACGTAGTCATAAGGAAACCACGAGAGTTGTCGGAAGTAATAGGTTTTCGTTGCAATGAAGCAGGGCACCTTGCCAGAGATTGTCCCAAGGAGAAGGTGATACGTCTCCAAAGTATCTATAATTTTTGATTGTTCCATGCTATTATATTACCCCTTTTGGATGTTTATGGGCTTTATTTTACACCTTTATATCGTTCTTGGGACTAACCTACTAACCGGAGGCCCAGCCCATATTGCCGTTTTTTTTGCCTATTTCAGTATTTTGAAGAAAAGGAATATCAAACGGAGTCCAAACGGAAAGAAACCTTCGGGAGCGTTATTTTTGGAACAAATCTGATCCGGAGAGCCTGGAGTGCAAGTCAAGAAAGCTTCGAGGGCCCCACGAGATAGGAGGGTGCCCCCCCTGTAGGGCGCGCCCCCTGTCTCGTGGGCCCCTCGGGCGGCCACCGACGTACTTCTTCCTCCTCTATATACCTACGTACCCCGAAAACATCCAGGAGCACCACGAAACACAATTTCCACCGCCGTAACCTTCTGTATCCACGAGATCCCATCTTGGAGCCCTTGCCGGCACTCTGCCGGAGGGGGAAGCAACCACGGAGGGCCTCTACATCAACATCCTTGCTCCTCCGATGAGTTGTGAGTAGTTTACCACAGACCTATGGGTCCATAGTTATTAGCTAGATGGCTTCTTCTCTCTTTTTGGATCTCAGTACAATGTTCTCCCCCTCTCTTGTGGAGATCTATTCGATGTAAACTCTTTTTGCGGTGTGTTTGTCGAGATCCGATGAATTGTGGGTTTATGATCAAGTTTATCTATGAATAATATTTGAATCTATGTATGATTGAGTTATCTTTGCAAGTCTCTTTGAATTTTCAGTTTGGTTTGGCCTACTAGATTGATCTTTCTTGCCATGGGAGAAGTGCTTAGCTTTGGGTTCAATCTTGCGGTGTTCTTACCCAGTGACAGAAAGGGTTGCAAGACACGTATTGTATTATTGCCATCGAGGATAACAAGATGGGGTTTATATCATATTGCATGTGTTTATCCCTCTACATCATGTCATCTTGCTTAATGCTTTGCTCCGTTCTTATGAACTTAATACTCTAGATGCATGTTGGATAGCGGTCGATGTGTGGAGTAATAGTAGTAGATGCAGGCAGGAGTCGGTCTACTTGTTATGGACGTGATGCCTATATACATGATCATGCCTAGATAATCTCATAACTATGCGCTTTTCTATCAATTGCTCGACAGTAATTTGTTCACCCACCGTAATACTTATGCTATCTTGAGAGAAGCCTCTAGTGAAATCTATGGCCCCCGGGTCTATCTCTTATCATATTTGCTTTCCATCTACTTTATTTGCATCTTTACCTTTTGCATATATATTACAAAATACCAAAAAATTATTTATCTTATCATACTATCTTTATTAGATCTCACTTTCGCAAGTGGCCGTGAAGGGATTGACAACCCCTTTATTGCGTTGGTTGTGAGTTCTCAGTTTGTTTGTGTAGGTGCGTGGGACTTGTGAGGAGCCTCCTACTGGATTGATACCTTGGTTCTCAAAACTGAGGGAAATACTTACGCTACACTTTGCTGCATCACCCTCTCCTCTTTGAGGAAAACCAACGCAAGCTCAAGACATAGCAAGAAGGATTTCTGGCGCCGTTTCCGGGGAGGTCTTCGCTCAAGTCAAGACATACCAAGTACCCATCACAAACCCATCTCCCTCGCATTTACATTATTTGCCATTTGCCTCTCGTTTTCCTCTCCCCCACTTCACCCTTGCCGTTTTATTCGCCCTCTCTTTCCCAATCTCCTCCTCCCTTTTCGCTTGCTGTTTTTCTGTTTGCTTGTGTGCTGGATTACTTGTTGCCATGGCACAAGATAATACCAAGTTGTGTGACTTCTCGAATACCAATTATAATGATTTCCTTAGTACTCCGATTGCTCCTCTTAATGATGTTGAGTCTTGTGAAATCAATACCGCTTTGCTGAATCTTGTTATGAAAGATCAATTTGTCGGCCTTCCTAGTGAAGATGCCGCTACTCATCTAAACAATTTTGTTGATTTGTGTGATATGCAAAAGAAGAAAGATACGGATAATGACATTGTCAAATTGAAGTTATTTCTGTTTTCACTTAGAGATCGTGCTAAAGTTTGGTTTTCGTCTTTGCCTAAAAATAGTATTGATTCTTGGAACAAGTGCAAAGATGATTTTATCTCTAAGTAGTTTCCTCCCGCTAAGATCATCACTCTTAGGAACGATATTATGAATTTTAAACAACTTGATCATGAGCATGTTGCCCGATCTTGGGAAAGAATGAAATTGATGCTTCGTAATTGCCCTACTCATGGTTTAAATTTATGGATGATCATACAAAATTTTTATGCCGGTTTGTACTTTGCTTCTAGAAATCTCTTAGATTCGGCCGCAGGAGGCACGTTTATGGAAATTACATTATGAGATGCTAAAAAATTGCTCGATAATATTATGGCTAATTATTCTCAATGGCACACCGAAAGGTCTTCTAGTAAAAAAGTGCATGCTATAGAAGAAATTAATGTTTTGAGTGGAAAGATGGATGAACTTATTAAGATGTTTGCTACTAAAAATACTCCTCTTGATCCCAACGATATGCCTTTGTCTTCCTTGATTGAGAATAATAATGAATCTATGGATGTGAATTTTGTTGGTAGGAATAGTTTTGGAAACAATGCTTATAGAGGAAATTTTAATGCTAGACCGTTCCCTAGTAATCCCTCTAATAATTATGGAAATTCCTACAATAATTCTTATGGTAATTTTAATAAGTTGCCCTCTGATTTTGAGAATAGTGTGAAAGAGTTTATGATTTCCCAAAAGAATTTTAATGCTTTGCTTGAACAAAAAAATTGCTCAAAGTTGATGATTTGGCTAGGAACGTTGATAGACTTTCGCTTGAGGTTAATTCTCTTAAACTTGGATCTTCTTATCCTAAGCATGATATCAATGAGTCTCTCAAAGTAATGAGAATTTCCATTGACGAGTGCAAGGAAAGAACCGCTAGATTGCGTGCTAAAAAAGAAAGCTTTATAAAAGCGTGTTCTTCTAGTCTACATGAAAATAATGTTGAGGATCTTAAAGTTATTGATGCGTCTCCGATTAGATCTATGTTTTGCAATATGAATTTTGATGATTATGGGAGTGATGATGAATCAACTTTGCCTAGAAGGCGTCCCAAAAATTCGGAATCTTTAGATCTTGATGCTAAAATTGGTAAAAGTGAGATTGGAGAATCCTCTACTTCTAATAATATTGAACTTACTATCTCGGATTTCAAGGAATTTGATTATTATAATTGCTCTTTAAAAGGTTGTATTTCCTTATTGCAATCCGTTGTTAATACTCCTCATGCTTATAGTCAAAATAAAGCTTTTACCAAACATATTGTTGATGCCTTGATGCAATCTTATGATGAAAAACTTAATTTGGAAGTTTCTATACCTAGAAAACTTAATGATGAGTGGTAACCTACTATAAAGATTAGAATGAAAGATTATGAGTGTTTTGCTTTGTGTGATTTGGGTGCTAGTGTTTCCACAATTCTGAAAACTTTATGTGATATTCTAGGTTTCCATGATCTTGATGATTGCTCTTTAAATTTGCACCTTGCGGATTCCACCATTAAAAAGCCTATGGGAAGGATCAATGATGTTATTATCGTTGCAAATAGAAATTTGGTGCCCGTAGATTTTATCGTTCTTGATATAGATTGCAATCTTTCTTGCCCTATTATTCTTGGTAGACCTTTCCTTAGAATGATTGGTGCGATTATTGATATGAAGGAAGGGAATATTAGATTCCAATTTCCATTAAAGAAAGGCATGGAGCACTTTCCAAGAAAGAAAGTCAAATTACCTTATGAATCTATCATGCGTGCTACTTATGAATTTAGTGCCAAAGATGGCACTCGTTAGATCTATCTTTGTTTTTATGCCTAGCTAGGGGCGTTAAACGATAGCGCTAGTTGGGAGGCAACCCAATTTTTATTTATGTTTTTTGTTTTTGCTCCTGTTTAGTAATAAATCTTGCATCTACCTTCTGGATAGATGTGTTTTTATCTTTTAATTAGTGTTTGTGCCAAGTAGAACCTATAGGATAACCTACGATGATAGTTGATTTGATTCTGCTGAAAAACAGAAACTTTGCGCGCACGAATATAATTTTGTTAAATCATAGGAACGTGCTTTTTCATTGATTCTTTTTTCTGCTGTTCAATGAACAAATTATCCAGGACTTCCTATTTTGGTAGGATTTTTAGAGTCCCATAAGTTTGCGTTAGTTACAGATTGCTACAGACTGTTCTGTTTTTTGACAGATTCTGTTTTTCGTGTGTTGTTTGCTTATTTCAATGCATATATGGCTAGTAAATTAGTTTATAAACCATAAAGAAGTTGGAATAAAGTAGGTTTAACACCAATATAAATAAAGAATGAGTTCATTGCAGTAACTTATTTGGTGGTTTTGTTTTCTTTCACTAACAGAGCTTATAAGATTTCCTGTTGAGTTTTGTGTTGTGAGTTTTCAAGTTTTGGGTAAAAGCTTTTATGGACTATGGAATAAGGAGTGGCAAGAGCCTAAGCTTGGGGATGCCCATGGCACCCCAAGATATTCAAGAATAGCCAAAAGCCTATGCTTAGGGATGCCCCGGGAAGGCATCCCCTCTTTCGTCTTCGTTCATTGGTAACTTTACTTGGAGCTATATTTTTATTCGCCACATGATATGTGTTTTGCTTGGAGCATCGTGTATTATATTAGTATTTGCTTTTTAGTTTACCACAATCATCCTTTCTGTACACACCTTTTGGGAGAAGCCTATTTGATTAGAATTTGCTAGAATACTCTATGTGCTTCACTTATATCTTTTGAGCTTGATAGTTTTTGCTCTAGTGCTTCACTTATATCTTTTAGAGCACGGTGGTGTCTTAATTTTGAAGAAATTGCTAGTCTCTCATGCTTCACTTATATCATTTTGAGAGTCTTTTAGAACAGCATGGTATTTGCTATGATCGTAAAGTTGGTCCTAGAATGATGAACATCCAAGTTGGGTATAATAAAAACTATCATAGAAAGTGAATTGGATGCTATGATCAATTTGATGCTTGATAATTGTTTTGAGATATGGAGGTAGTGATATTAAAGTCATGCTAGTTGGGTGATTATGAATTTAAAGAATGCTTGTGTTAAAGCTTGTGATTCCCGTAACATGCACGTATGGTGAACCGCTTTGTGATGAAGTTGGAGCACAATTTTATTTATTAATTGTCTTCCCTATGAGTGGCGGTCGGGGACGAGCGATGGTATTTTCCTACCAATCTACCCCCCCTAGGAGCATGCGCGTAGTACTTTGGTTTTTGATGACTTCTAAATTTTTGCAACAAGTAAATGAGTTCTTTTGATTAATGTTGAGTCCATGGATTATACGCACTCTTTCACCCTTCCACCATTGCTAGCCTCTCTTGTACCGCGCAACTTCCGCCGGTACCATACACCCACCATTTACCTTCCCCAAAATAGCCACCATACCTACCTATTATGGCATTTCCATAGCTATTCTGAGATATATTGCCATGCAACTTTCCACCGTTCCGTTCATATGACACACATTACTTTTGTCATATTGCTTTTTGCATGATCATGTAGTTGACATTGTATTTGTGGCAAGGCCACCTTCATAATTTTCATACATGTCGCTCTTGATTCATTGCATATCCCGGTAGACCGCCGGAGGCATTCATATAGAGTCATATCTTGTTCTAGCTTTGAGTTGTAAATCCATAAAAGTGTGATGATCTTCATTATTAGAGCATCGTCCTAGTGAGGAAAGGATGATGAAGACTATGATTCCCCCACAAGTCGGGATGAGACTTTGGACTTTACGAAAAGAAAAAAAATAGAAAAAGATAAAAGGAAAAGGAAAAAAAGGAGAAAGGCCAAAGGAAAAAAAAAGAAAGGCCAAAGAAAGAAAAAAAAATTAAAATGAGAGAAAAAGAGAGAAGGGACAATGCTACTATCTCTTTTTCCACACTTGTGCTTCAAAATAGCACCATGATCTTCATGATAGAGAGTCTCATATGTTGTCACTTTCATATACTAGTGGGAATTTTTCATTATAGAACTTGGCCTGTATATTCCAATGATGGGCTTCCTCAAAAGTGCCCTAGGTCTTTGTGAGCAAGCAAGTTGGATGCACCCCACTTAGTTTCTTTTATTGAGCTTTCATATATTTATAGCTCTAGTGCATCCGTTGCATGGCAATCCCTACTCACTCACATTGATATCTATTAATGGGCATCTCCATAGCCCGTTGATACGCCTAGTTGATGTGAGACTATCTTCTCCTTTTTGTCTTCTCCACAACCACCATTCTATTCCACATATAGTGCTATGTCCATGGCTCACGCTCATGTATTGCGTGAAAGTTGAAAAAGTTTGAGATTATTAAAGTATGAAACAATTGCTTGGCTTGTCATCGGGGTTGTGCATGATTAAATACTTTGTGTGATGAAAAAAGAGCATAGCCAGACTATATGATTTTGTAGGGATAACTTTCTTTAGCCAAGTTATTTTGAGAAGACATGATTACTTTGATTAGTATGCTTGAAGTATTACTATTTCTTATGTCAATACGAACTTTTATTTTGTATTCATTTGGGTCTGAACATTCATGCCACAAGAAAGAAAATTACATTATGAATTATGCTAGGTAGCATTCCACATCAAAAATTTCTTTTTTATCATTTACCTACTCGAGGACGAGCAGGAATTAAGATTGGGGATGCTTGATACGTCTCCAACGTATCTATAATTTTTGATTGTTCCATGCTAATATATTACCCCTTTTGGATGTTTATGGGCTTTATTTTACACCTTTATATCATTCTTGGGACTAACCTACTAACCGGAGGCCCAGCCCATATTGCTGTTTTTTTGCCTATTTCAGTATTTCGAAAAAAAGGAATATCAAACGGAGTCCAAACGGAATGAAACCTTCGGGAGCGTTATTTTTGGAACAAATCTGATCCGGAGAGCCTGGAGTGCAAGTCAAGAAAGCTCCGAGGGCCCCACGAGATAGGAGGGCGCGCCCCCCCTGTAGGGCGCGCCCCCTGTCTCATGGGCCCCCCGGGCGGCCACCGACGTACTTGTTCCTCCTATATATACCTACGTACCCTGAAAACATCCAGGAGCACCACGAAACACAATTTCCACCGCCGTAACCTTCTGTATCCGCAAGATCCCATCTTGGAGCCCTTGCCGGCACTCTGCCGGAGGGGGAAGCAACACGGAGGGCCTCTACATCAACATCCTTGCCCCTCCGATGAGTTGCGAGTAGTTTACCACAGACCTACGGGTCCATAGTTATTCGCTAGATGGCTTCTTCTCTCTTTTTGGATCTCAATAAAATGTTCTCCCCCTCTCTTGTGGAGATCTATTCGATGTAAACTCTTTTTGCGGTGTGTTTGTCGAGATCCGATGAATTGTGGGTTTATGATCAAGTTTATCTATGAATAATATTTGAATCTTCTCTGAATTCTTTTATGTATGATTGAGTTATCTTTGCAAGTCTCTTCGAATTTTCAGTTTGGTTTGGCCTACTAGATTGATCTTTCTTGCCATGGGTGACATGCTTAGCTTTGGGTTCAATCTTGCGGTGTTCTTACCCAGTGACAGAAAGGGTTGCAAGACACGTATTGTATTGTTGCCATCGAGGATAACAAGATGGGGTTTATATCATATTGCATGTGTTTATCCCTCTACATCATGTCATCTTGCTTAATGCTTTGCTCCGTTCTTATGAACTTAATACTCTAGATGCATGTTGGATAGCGGTCGATGTGTGGAGTAGTAGTAGTAGATGCAGGCAGGAGTCGGTCTACTTGTTATGGACATGATGCCTATATACATGATCATGCCTAGATAATCTCATAACTATGCGCTTTTCTATCAATTGCTCGACAGTAATTTGTTCACCCACCGTAATACTTATGCTATCTTGAGAGAAGCCTCTAGTGAAACCTATGGCCCCCGGGTCTATCTCTTATCATATTTGCTTTCCATCTACTTTATTTGCATCTTTACCTTTTGCATCTATTTTACAAAATACCAAAAAAAATATTTATCTTATCATACTATCTTTATTAGATCTCACTTTCGCAAGTGGCCGTGAAGGGATTGACAACCCCTTTATTGTGTTGGTTGCGAGTTCTCAGTTTGTTTGTGTAGGTGCGTGGGACTTTTGAGGAGCCTCCTACTGGATTGATACCTTGGTTCTCAAAACTGAGGGAAATACTTACGCTACACTTTGCTGCATCACCCTCTCCTCTTCGAGGAAAACCAATGCAAGCTCAAGACGTAGCAAGAAGGATTTCTGGCACCGTTGCCGGGGAGGTCTTCGCTCAAGTCAAGACATACCAAGTACCCATCACAAACCCATCTCCCTTGCATTTACATTTTTTGCCATTTGCCTCTCGTTTTCCTCTCCCCCACTTCACCCTTGCCGTTTTATTTGCCCTCTCTTTCCCAATCTCCTCCTCTCTTTTCGCTTGCTATTTTTCTGTTTGCTTGTGTGTTAGATTACTTGTTGCCATGGCACAAGATAATACCAAGTTGTGTGACTTCTCGAATACCAATAATAATGATTTCCTTAGTACTCCGATTGCTCCTCTTAATGATGTTGAGTCTTGTGAAATCAATACCGCTTTGCTGAATCTTGTTATGAAAGATCAATTTGCCGGCCTTCCTAGTGAAGATGCCGCTACTCATCTAAACAATTTTGTTGATTTGTGTGATATGCAAAAGAAGAATGATACGGATAATGACATTGTCAAATTGAAGTTATTTCCATTTTCACTTAGAGATCGCGCTAACGTTTGGTTTTCGTCTTTGCCTAAAAATAGTAATTATTCTTGGAACAAGTGCAAAGATGCTTCTATCTCTAAGTAGTTTCCTCCCGCTAAGATCATCACTATTAGGAACGATATTATGAATTTTAAACAACTTGATCATGAACATGTTGCCCGATCTTGGGAAAGAATTAAATTGATGCTTCATAATTGCCCTACTCATGGTTTAAATTTATGGATGATCATACAAAATTTTTATGCCGGTTTGAACTTTGCTTCTAGAAATCTCTTAGATTCGGCCGCGGGAGGCACGTTTATGGAAATTACGTTATGAGATGCTACAAAATTGCTTGATAATATTATGGCTAATTATTCTCAATGGCACACCGAAAGGTCTTCTAGTAAAAAAGTGCATGCTATAGAAGAAATCAATGTTTTGAGTGGAAAGATGGATGAACTTATTAAGATGTTTGCTACTAAAAATACTCCTATTTATCCCAATGATATGCCTTTGTCTTCCTTGATTGAGAATAATAATGAATCTATGGATGTGAATTTTGTTGGTAGGAATAGTTTTGGAAACAATGCTTATAGAGGAAATTTTAATGCTAGACCGTTCCCTAGTAATCCCTCTAATAATTATGGAAATTCCTACAATAATTCTTATGGTAATTTTAATAAGTTGCCCTCTGATTTTGAGAATAGTGTGAAAGAGTTTATGATTTCTCAAAAGAATTTTAATGCTTTGCTTGAACAAAAAAAATTGCTCAAAGTTGATGATTTGGCTAGGATCGTTGATAGACTTTCGCTTAAGGTTAATTCTCTTAAACTTGGATCTTCTTCTCCTAAGCATGATATCAATGAGTCTCTCAAAGTAATGAGAATTTCCATTGACGAGTGCAAGGAAAGAACCGCTAGATTGCGTGCTAAAAAAGAAAGCTTTATAAAAGCATGTTCTTCTAGTCTACATGAAAATAATGTTGAGGATCTTAAAGTTATTGATGCGTCTCCGATTAGATCTATGTTTTGCAATATGAATTTTGATGATTATGGGAGTGATGATGAATCAACTTTGCCTAGAAGGCGTCCCAAAAATTCGGAATCTTTAGATCTTGATGCTAAAATTGGTAAAAGTGAGATTGGAGAATCCTCTACTTCTAATAATATTGAACTTACCATCTCAGATTCCAAGGAATTTTATTATGATAATGCTCTTTAAAAGGTTGTATTTCCTTGTTGCAATCCGTTGTTAATACTCCTCATGCTTATAGTCAAAATAAAGCTTTTACCAAACATATTGTTGATGCCTTGATGCAATCTTATGATGAAAAACTTAATTTGGAAGTTTCTATACCTAGAAAACTTAATGATGAGTGGTAACCTACTATAAAGATTAGAATGAAAGATTACGAGTGTTTTGCTTTGTGTGATTTGGTGCTAGTGTTTCCACAATTCCGAAAACTTTATGTGATATTCTAGGTTTCCATGATCTTGATGATTGCTCTTTAAATTTGTACCTTGCGGATTCCACCATTAAAAAGCCTATGGGAAGGATCAATGATGTTCTTATCATTGCAAATAGAAATTTGGTGACCGTAGATTTTGTCGTTCTTGATATAGATTGCAATCTTTCTTGTCCTATTATTCTTGGTAGACCTTTCCTTAGAATGATTGGTGCGATTATTGATATGAAGGAAGGGAATATTAGATTCCAATTTCCATTAAAGAAACGCATGGAGCACTTTCCAAGAAAGAAAGTCAAATTACCTTATGAATCTATCATGCGTGCTACTTATGAATTTAGTGCCAAAGATGGCACTCCTTAGATCTATCTTTGTTTTTATGCCTAGCTAGGGGTGTTAAACGGTAGCGCTAGTTGGGAGGCAACCCAATTTTTATTTATGTTTTTTTTTTTGCTCCTGTTCAGTAATAAATCTTGCATCTACCTTCTGTATAGATGTGTTTTTATCTTTTAATTAGTGTTTGTGCCAAGTAGAACCTATAGGATAACCTACGATGATAGTTGATTTGATTCTGCTGAAAAACAGAAACTTTGCGCGCACGAATATAATTTTGTTAAATCACAGGAACGTGCTTTTTCGTTGATTCTTTTTTCTGCTGTTCAATAAACAAATTATACAGGACTTCCTATTTTGGTAGGATTTTTAGTGTTCCATAAGTTTGCGTTAGTTACAGATTGCTACAGACTGTTCTGTTTTTTGACAGATTCTGTTTTTCGTGTGTTGTTTGCTTATTTCAATGCATATATGGCTAGTAAATTAGTTTATAAACCATAAAGAAGTTGGAATAAAGCAGGTTTAACACCAATATAAATAAAGAATGAGTTCATTGCAGTAAGTTATTTGGTGGTTTTGTTTTCTTTCACTAACGGAGCTTATAAGATTTCCTGTTGAGTTTTGTGTTGTGAGTTTTCAAGTTTTGGGTAAAAGCTTTTATGGACTATGGAATAAGGAGTGGCAAGAGCCTAAGCTTGGGGATGCCCATGGCACCCCAAGATATTCAAGAATAGCCAAAAGCCTAAGCTTAGGGATGCCCCGGGAAGGCATCCCCTCTTTCGTCTTCGTTCATTGGTAACTTTACTTGGAGCTATATTTTTATTCGCCACATGATATGTGTTTTGCTTGGAGCGTCGTGTATTATATTAGTCTTTGATTTTTAGTTTACCACAATCATCCTTTCTGTACACACCTTTTGGGAGAAGCCTATTTGATTAGAATTTGCTAGAATACTCTATGTGCTTCACTTATATCTTTTGAGCTTGATAGTTTTTGCTCTAGTGCTTCACTTATATCTTTTAGAGCACGATGGTGTCTTAATTTTGAAGAAATTGCTAGTCTCTCATGCTTCACTTATATCATTTTGAGAGTCTTTTAGAACAGCATGGTATTTGCTATGATCATAAAGTTGGTCCTAGAATGATGAGCATCCAAGTTGGGTATAATAAAAACTATCATAGAAAGTGAATTGGATGCTATGATCAATTTGATGCTTGATAATTGTTTTGAGATATGGAGGTAGTGATATTAAATTCATGCTAGTTGGGTGATTATGAATATAAAGAATGCTTGTTTTGAAGCTTGTGATTCCCGTAACATGCACGTATGGTGAACCGCTTTGTGATGAAGTTGGAGCACAATTTTATTTATTGATTGTCTTCCCTATGAGTGGCGGTCGGGGACGAGCGATGGTCTTTTCCTACCAATCTATCCCCCTAGGAGCATGCGTGTAGTACTTTGGTTTTTGATGACTTCTAAATATTTGCAACAAGTAAATGAGTTCTTTTGATTAAAGTTGAGTCCATGGATTATACGCACTCTTTCACCCTTCCACCATTGCTAGCCTCTCTTGTACCACGCAACTTCCGCCGGTACCATACACCCACCATTTACCTTACTCAAAACAGCCACCATACCTACCTATTATGGCATTTCCATAGCTATTCTGAGATATATTGCCATGCAACTTTCCACCGTTCCGTTCATATGACACACATTACTTTTGTCATATTGCTTTTTGCATGATCATATAGTTGACATTGTATTTGTGGCAAGGCCACCTTCATAATTTTCATACATGTCGCTCTTGATTCATTGCATATCCCGGTACACCGCCGGAGGCATTCATATAGAGTCATATCTTGTTCTGGCTTTGAGTTGTAAATCCATAAAAGTGTGATGATCTTCATTATTAGAGCATTGTCCTAGTGAGGAAAGGATGATGAAGACTATGATTCCCCCACAAGTCGGGATGAGACTTCGGACTTTACAAAAAGAAAAAAATAGAAAAAGAAAAAAAGAAAAGGAAAAAAGGAGAAAGGCCAAAAGAAAAAAAAGAAAGGCCAAAGAAAGAAAAAAAATAAAATGAGAGAAAAAGAGAGAAGGGACAATGCTACTACCTCTTTTTCCACACTTGTACTTCAAAATAGCACCATGATCTTCATGATAGAGAGTCTCATATGTTGTCACTTTCATATACTAGTGGGAATTTTTCATTATAGAACTTGGCTTGTATATTCCAATGATGGGCTTCCTCAAAAGTGCCCTGGGTCTTTGTGAGCAAGCAAGTTGGATGCACCCCACTTAGTTTCTTTTATTGAGCTTTCATATATTTATAGCTCTAGTGCATCCGTTGCATGGCAATCCCTACTCACTCATATTGATATCTATTAATGGGCATCTCCATAGCCCGTTGATACGCCTAGTTGATGTGAGACTATCTTCTCCTTTTTGTTTTCTCCACAACCACCATTCTATTCCACATATAGTGCTATGTCCATGGCTCACGCTCATGTATTGCGTGAAAGTTGAAAAAGTTTGAGATTATTAAAGTATGAAACAATTGCTTGGCTTGTCATCGGGGTTGTGCATGATTAAATACTTTGTGTGATGAAAAAAGAGCACAACCAGACTATATGATTTTGTAGGGATAACTTTCTTTAGCCAAGTTATTTTGAGAAGACATGATTACTTTGATTAGTATGCTTGAAGTATTACTATTTCTTATGTCAATATGAACTTTTATTTTGTATTCATTTGGGTCTGAACATTCATGCCACAAGAAAGAAAATTACATTATGAATTATGCTAGGTAGCATTCCACATCAAAAATTTCTTTTTTATCATTTACCTACTCGAGACGAGCATGAATTAAGCTTGGGGATGCTTGATACGTCTCCAACCTATCTATAATTTTTGATTGTTCCATGCTATTATTTTACCCCTTTTGGATGTTTATGGGCTTTATTTTACACCTTTATATCATTCTTGGGACTAACCTACTAACCGGAGGCCCAGCCCATATTGCTGTTTTTTTGCCTATTTCAGTATTTTGAAGAAAAGGAATATCAAATGGAGTCCAAACGGAATGAAACCTTCGAGAGCGTTATTTTTGGAACAAATCTGATCCGGAGAGCCTGAAGTGCAAGTCAAGAAAGCCCCGAGGGCCCCACGAGATAGGAGGGCGCGCCCCCCCTGTAGGGCGCGCCCCCTGTCTTGTGGGCCCCTCGGGCGGCCACCGACGTACTTCTTCCTCCTATATATACCTACGTACCCCGAAAACATCCAGGAGCACCACGAAACACAATTTCCACCGCCATAACCTTCTGTATCCGCGAGATCCCATCTTGGAGCCCTTGCCGGCACTCTGCCGGAGGGGGAAGCAACCACGGAGGGCCTCTACATCAACATCCTTGCCCCTCCGATGAGTTGTGAGTAGTTTACCACAGACCTACGGGTCCATAGTTATTAGCTAGATGGCTTCTTCTCTCTTTTTGGATCTCAATACATTGTTCTCCCCCTCTCTTGTGGAGATCTATTCGATGTAAACTCTTTTTGCGGTGTGTTTGTTGAGATCCGATGAATTGTGGGTTTATGATCAAGTTTATCTATGAATAATATTTGAATCTTCTCTGAATTCTTTTATGTATGATTGAGTTATCTTTGCAAGTCTCTTCGAATTTTCAGTTTGGTTTGGCCTACTAGATTGATCTTCCTTGCCATGGGGGAAGTGCTTAGCTTTGGGTTCAATCTTGCGGTGTTCTTACCAAGTGACAGAAAGGGTTGCAAGACACGTATTGTATTGTTGCCATCAAGGATAACAAGATGGGGTTTATATCATATTGCATGTGTTTATCCCTCTACATCATGTCATCTTGCTTAATGCATTGCTCCGTTCTTATGAACTTAATACTCTAGATGCATGTTGGATAGCGGTCGATGTGTGGAGTAATAGTAGTAGATGCAGGCAGGAGTCGGTCTACTTGTTATGGACGTGATGCCTATATACATGATCATGCCTAGATAATCTCATAACTATGCGCTTTTCTATCAATTGCTCGACAGTAATTTGTTCACCCACCGTAATACTTATGCTATCTTGAGAGAAGCCTCTAGTGAAACCTATGGCCCCTGGGTCTATCTCTTATCATATTTGCTTTCCATCTACTTTATTTGCATCTTTACTTTTTGCATATATATTACAAAATACCAAAAATATATTTATCTTATCATACTATCTTTATTAGATCTCACTTTCGCAAGTGGCCTGAAGGGATTGACAACCCCTTTATTGCGTTTGTTGCGAGTTCTCAGTTTGTTCTTGTAGGTGCGTGGGACTTTTGAGGAGCCTCCTACTGGATTGATACCTTGGTTCTCAAAACTGAGGGAAATAATTACGCTACACTTTGCTGCATCACCCTCTCCTCTTCGAGGAAAACTAACGCAAGCTCAAGACGTAGCAGAAGGAGACTTGAGATAATTTAGTTGTGTCTGTGAGAAGTATAGTAGTAGTGGGAACAATTCTGTTATAATGAGGTGTTGAGTTGAGGCATGTAATGGAAATGCAGGAGATTGTAGTAATTTGAGAATCAATAAATTTTGCATTGTTGGTAAACATTTGGATTTTATGAGCAGAGACTCTATGAAGGCAGATTTTGACCATTTTCGAGGATATGAGAAATATGGTCTATGGATGAGTTTGTTCATTTCAAGGGTGGTAGTAACTGTGAGGACCCTTGACCCCTGGAAAAGATAATGATATTCCACGGAGTGGATTTCAAACAAAATAAGTATGAGTTTGTCTCGACATGTGGGATACCCCAAGAGTATGGAGAGATGAAGTACTATTGGATATAAAGGAGGCAGAATGTTGGCAATATGGAGCAATTGTAATTCCATGACGAGTCTGAGTAATCACATCTTAGTTTGGTACAAACAGAAGGTAGACAGTATAATTGGATGGATTTAAAATGCTAGGAAGCTGGATGTTGGAATAATGATCAGTTGCCCTGATGATGAGTTCAAGGTTTACAAGTGATAAGGTGGGCCATAACCCACATGCTCCAGGACCTGCCAAGAAGCAAGCACACTCTTGCTGAAGGAAAAACCCTGGAAGAGGATATGCCTTACGATTTTATAGGAGTAACACAAAACCTGAGGGTTGTGAAGAAATGATAGATGTTTGTTTCGCTTGCAGAATCCATGGATTTATCCGAACTTGGTTCGTCGACAAGAGAAATTCTGCAATGCTTGTGAGGACGACCGAGTGTTAGAATGTGAGATTCGCTAAACCATAAACAAGGTAATGATTTGGGTGCAGGATGGATTGATCACCATAACGTCTTACTCTTATTATTTGCCTTGCTATATGGGATGGTAAATCTGAGTGACTTTCCTATAGTAGAGCGACGATGATATTAAACCTTGTTTAAGCCTTAGAATGGTATGACAATTTTTTCCCTTGTACAAGGCAGCTGTTACCAATCGTAGGATATACGGTGAGGTTCAGCCCAGACCCATTTCCTGCAAGAGAAACCATAAATGGTTGACCGCCATGAGATATCGATAGTTGTTTAGTATTGGCGCCAGACCCGTCAGCTAAGAAGACCCAGTCTCGAAATAACCTTACCAAGATGAAAGGACAGAAGAATTGAGGAAAAGGTTATGCCACTACCGGAAGAGCCAGAGAAGGAATTTTCCCGAGAATTTGAGAAGACCGGCCCCGTCAAGAATAAGGATGGAGTATATGAGTATTTATGGGACCGTAACAATGTTTCTAAGGGTGGTAGCACCCCAGACCCCCTGTGATGATCGATGGATTTTGTGAAGACTCCCAAACCCAACCTATTTCTTTCTAGCCTCTCCGAATCTCGAGGGCGAGATTCATTTTAAGGGTGGTAGGTTTGTAACATCCCAAAATTCTAAATTTTGGAATGTTATATTAAATAGATAGTTTTGATTGGTTGTTTGATTGTTGTGTGATTGATTGACTGAAAGAGAGTGAAATTTGAAACTTTTTGAAAGTTAAATGAGAGGGAATAAAAGGACTTTCCCAAACTTTCATTTTCTTTTATGATCTCCGTGAATTCAAATTCTTTTCAAATACAAAACTCTAGATTGAAGATAATATAACTTCTTCCATTTAATTAAACAAAAAAGGGTTTTTTTGAAAAGATTCGAATTTTATTTGGAAATATTTTCAAATTCAGAAACTTTAAGCGACTCAATGATTTTCATGAGAGAAGATAAAAATGACTTCTTCAAAACATATGAAATATGAGTTGGAAGTTTTAAAAGAATTAAATTTAAAGTCCCTTTGAAATTATTTTCAATTTGGAGTTATTTGGATTTTTTTCAAATTATTTTTATCCAAAAATAAAATATATGGAAAATAGGGTAAAATGATTCCCTACATCATAAATTTGGAGAGAAATAAATATGAAATTATTTTGGTATTTTTAAAATGATTTTATTGGGTTTTATTAGAGCAGTAGCAGTCTTTGCTTTATTTGAATTATTGTGTATTTTATTAGCCATTAGTAAAATGTTCATATCAGAGAAAATCGTTTTCTAAATATCTTGATATATTATATGACTATATAATATTTATATTTATTTTGTTTTGTGTTTCCTGCCGACTGGGCCGGCCTAGCTAGTTAGCCAGGCCGCGGCCCAGCCCAGTGCGCCATCCGCCTCGTCCCCAAGCGCGGGACGACTCCCGCCGCTGCACGCCGCCGAGTCCGGCCCGGCTACGCCCCGCCGCCGCCTTACCCTGCCCCCTCCTCCACGCATCGCCTTCCCCTTAAATACCGGCCCCCCTCGATCCCCGCAACGCCTTGAGCCGCCTCTCCCGCATCTCGCGCCGCCGTGCCGCACTCGCCATCGCTGCTACATCTCCACCACCGTTGCAGATCGCCATTGCTGTTGCTGCGCCGCGCCGCCCCGCGCCTCTCCGCCGCCCCGCGTGGTTGCCGCCGTCACCTCGAGCTTCCCCGCCTCGCCCGCAGCCGCCGCCATCGACCGGAGCCGCCGCTGCCGCCGACCGTCGCTGCCGGTTTTCGAAGAAAACCGCCCCGACTGGTATAAACCGACCGCCGACCCAGTTTTTCTTTTTCGGTTTTTTCATTTTAATCTGTTTAGTTTTTTTGGTTAGTTTAATTAGTGGACGTTCGTCCGTTAGTATACTGTAGCGAACAATATTCGTTCGTTAGGTTCCGATAGCCCCTCCGCCGCCCTGCGTGGTTGCCGCCGTCACCTCGAGCTTCGCCGCCTCGCCCGCAGCCGCCGCCATCGACCGGAGATGCCGCTGCCGCCGACCGTCGCTGCCGGTTTTCGAAGAAAACCGCCCCGACCGGTATAAACCGACCGCTGACCCAGTTTTTCTTTTTCGGTTTTTTCATTTTAATTGGTTTAGTTTTTTGGTTAGTTTAATTAGTGGACGTTCGTCCGTTAGTATACTGTAGCGAACAATATTCGTTCGTTAGGTTCCGATAGCGAGCGTTTGCTCGATAGAATTTTTCTTTTTCTTTTTAATTTCGGCCAGGGACCCATCCATGAGTATTTTATTTACAGATTAGTCCCTAATTTTCAAACCTTCATTACTTTCTACTCATTTGTCCAAGTCCAACGAAACCAACGCCCATTTCTTCGTTATGATCCCCTCTATCCAGTAAAACAACTTAAACATATTTTTTGAAAGTTTTAAAATTTGAATTCAAACAGATTTATATTCAAACTTCTTTTGTTCATAACTCGAGTTTTATAACTCCGATTTAATTGATTCTTTTTGCTAATCGAAGCTCTCAAACTAAACTTTCTGATAAGGCCAAATTCACCTAATTTTGGTACTGTTAGAAATTGTTTTCTATTGCAAGAGTTATTTGCCTGTTTTCGAAGTTTTCCGAGATCTTTTCTTCGATTTCTTTTGCATGATTGCTTATGTGTGGTTACTATTGCTTGCTTACGATAGATTGAACGGAGTGTGACGAGTAGAACTATCAGGATTTATGAGTGTAAATCATCTTCATCAACAGTACAAGGCAAGTTCACACTTTGATCATATCCCTTTCATATGCAGTTTTTTATGCATTAGTTTTAGTCCTCAAACACTGCATGGTTAGGATTTGATAACATGTGGGTATTGGGAAGTAGTTGATGAGGTAGGAACCTATTGTCCTTCATTCAACCCCTAGGAGTTACTATGTTATGCTTATACTGCTATGCTATGCTTGTAGACGTGGATTGGTTGAGTGTATTCATGACAGATCTGAGAGTTATTACTAATGGTTAACTTAAGGTGGCTACTTTAATACACATCTGGGTGGAATGGTTGGGGCACCCTGGAGCACCCAGTGGTTTGCCCGGGCACCTGGAGAACCCAGTGCTTGCCCAAGGGGATCCCGGAGGACCCGTGTGATCACCCTATGGATTGCCACCCAGGCTCAAAGGGATCATAAGATTATTCATGCTAGAAACTTCCGTGTGCAGCCACAAGCTATTATGGGCTCTAGCATAGTTGAGTATGTTGCATGACCTCTTCCAGTGGTAGGCTAGCAGATGTAGGGGATGTAGGTTGGTACTGTCTACCCAGGGTTAGAGTTAATGCTTCTGAAAGACTGTGTCTCGGTCATCCATTTCTAAAACATCATGTAGTGTGAGAAATCCAACAGAGGAGATCGAGTCTTGTGGGGAAAAGTGCGCAAACCTCTGCAGAGTGTACAAACTAATCATGATTAGCCGTGTCCCCGGTTATGGACGTCTTGAGTATCTGGTACTTGAATTATTGGTTTGATCTCATCACTTTACTTAATTAATTTGTTGGGTTGTTAACTTTTAATTGGGATTGAGTTGGAGGAACCTTCTCTATAATTTTCAACCAACTTGGTAGTTAAATAAAATTTATTCCTTTGATGTAAGGAAAAATTGGCTTTATGCAAAAATAAACTTAGAGCTTTCCACTAGCCAAATATGCATGTAGTGATAGCTATTATTCATCATTGTCCTATGGTGTGAATTTGCCAATACATTCAATGTACTGACCCTTTGTGGCTGCAACGTCTTATGTTGCAGGAATCTTATGACGAGTAAGTGATACGTTAGGGTTACGATTTCTACACTAAACTTTGCCGTTGGTGTTGATGGGAATCCACAACCTTGTTGTTACTTCCGCTATTTGGATTGAGGTAATAGTATTTACATTACTTTATACATGTGATTTACCTCTGTTATAAATCCTCGAGTACTGTGTGTGTCAGCATACCGATCCAGGGATGACACTTAAGCATAGAGTCTTGACCGTCTAAGGTCGGGTCGCTACAATATGTGCTTGCTATTTATTGAAGTGGGGGATATGTCCAAATTACATCTTGACTGGCGTGCGTTCTACATCAAGAGTCGGTTGTCCAACCGAAGACCCTATCCATCGCGTGGGGTTGCCTTGATAATTAAGATTGCAATAATCAGGCAAAAGCATTGAGTGTTTAATGACTACACCTCTTGAATCCCCGAGGATATGATCCATGCTGCCGTACTAAACCTTTCTATCACTAGTGTTCAGAATAACATTTCACAATCTCCATGCACTTAGCCTCTCCGTGGCTCGTTCTCCATGATCCTGGGTAACTACAGGGATGAAGAAGGTGAAAGAGACAAGACATAACTACGGAACAATTTTATGTTACACATAGGAGGCATTAATTCAAAGTCCTTCCATTGACCCCTCCAATAAATACATCGGGTTGCAAGACCCTTTCCTCAACCCATACCTTACCGAACTACTCACACATGGAGATCAGATCACATGAAGGACACATCGAAGAACACATCATGAAGATAGATAGATTGATAATAGGTCTTACAATGGATGTCGTGTGTGATACACAATTACAAGTATGAATAGATTGCTGGGCACTATGGTGGTGGTGAAGGTTGTGGCTATGAAAATGGGAAATGGCGGTGGCTAGGGTTGATGGAGATGGCTATGGTGATGATGATCTGCACTCCCTTCTCCGTTATTCCTATGTTATCCATTTGGCGCCGACTCCTTTTATTTGTTCAGGTGGACGAGAGGCCTTGGTCTCCACGCCATACGACCGCTCAGACAAGCGGGCATGGTTGCATGGAACACCGTCTTTTCCTTTGTTTCTTCCGGTGCGCCTCCCACTTGATCCCCTCCATCTCCACATTACTCCTTTTCAAGTATTGGCTTGATTTCGTTCATAAATAGCCCATTTTCTATGGAAACAAAATAAATAAAGGATTTTTGGAATCCTATGCATTTATTAGTCATCAGTGGCAATATTAGAGCGAATATCTCAGTTTTAATGAAATATGTATCGGTTTAAACTCGGGTTAGAGGAGTGTAAAAATAACACTCATCAAAATCCCAAGTAGGAATCACAAGTCCTCATCAAAACCTCGTTAACCCCATCGAATAAATATGTATTTGTAAGTCCAGTCTTCTTTTAAGAATTAATCTTCTATATCTAAATAGCTAGCCTTGTTAACATAATTCTCTCAACATGATGCTACCTCAGCATGCAATATGCATGAGAAAATGCCCACCTCAACATGCAACTGTGCATAGAAATAATCTCATCTCGACATGCAAACATGCATGAGAATTTCCAATTCGTATTCTGACTAAATTTGATAAACATTTTACAACAATGCAACAATAAAAGACAATCATATGTATTTTAGTTTTAGTGCTCGTATTATTAGTCCAAATATTCATGTACCATACAATCAAATGTTATTGAAATATGTTGCAAAACATTTCTGCAATCGGATTTTGTTGGTTTCCTCGTGTACAAGTTGCACCGGGGGTATGAGTTGTATTGCGTGTGGAGTACAAGTTGCACCATCCAAAAAGCATAGGTTACGCGTGCCACACGAGTATAGGCAGGTCGTACAAGACTACAAGTCGTACTGTGCATGGAGCACAAGTTACATTCCACGGGAGTATATATTGCATTTCGGAGTTCGTGGTGTACCTTTTTTTTGCGAAAGAGTTTGTGGTGTACTTCACATGGGAAGAAGTTGCATTGTGCTGAAAGTACATGTTACACCATGAGTAACATGTTGTACTGGACTGGGAGCACATGTTGTTTTGCTCGGGAAGTACTAGTTACAGTACATAGGGTCGCAGTAACCATGAGGGAGTACATGTAGGTTATCTCGGGGATTACCCGACAAATTTCTTTTTTGGGAAGCACAAGTTTTTTATTAACATGAGATCTAGTTTCAAAAATAATGACGTAAGAACACAACGTTTTAAACGACTTATGATCTGAACGCGCAGTTTAAGAGGGTTTCTTTTTAAAATTAAAACCAACAAAGAAAACACGTACAACCAACCTTTCCATCCCTGGTAAACTGCGCCAAGAAGTTTGGGAATAACTCTTTGTTTTCTAGCAAAAGCAGCTAGGCTTTATTAATCAACGATAATGTTTACAGGAATAGATTTCGCATCATGAGGCCCAGCCACACAGGTCTACCGAGAGAAAGGGAAAGACCAAATAGCTAAGATATGGGCTTCGAAATTCGAAGCTCTCGGCTCAACTTGAAAAAATACGTTTTTTTTTACAGTAATCACTAATCTCTCTGATGAGCTTCTGTAGTTTCCATCTACACCTTGGTCTATGTGGTTGATAACTTGCTTGCAGTCCAAACCGATGAACAAGTGTCGCATTTTGGGAATAACTCTAGCAAAAGGGTACTCCTATAGGGCGCCTTCACCGCCGGCTAGAGGACTGTCGACCACGCGCCCGCGAACTGGGACGGCCCAGATTGCCTCATTCGCTGTCCCACACCGCCTGGTTGGCTGGTTCGCTTGATTGCAGTTGACTGGTCGACAGTTGACATTTGAAAAAATAACATAAATGTAAAAAAATCCAGGAAAAATTGAAAAAATGAAAAAAAAAATCTCCGAATTCAAAAGTGTTCATGAATTCTGAAAGAGAGTTCGCATACTTCAGAAAAGTTCGTCCATTTTGAAAAAAGTTCATCAAATTTGAAATAAAGTTCATCAATTTGGAAAAAACATAAATTTGAAAAAAAAGTTTATCCATTTGAAAAAAGTTCATTGATTTTCAAAAAAAGTTCATAGATTTTAAAAAAGTTCATCGATTTTGCAAAAAGTTCATCGATTCGAGATAAAGTTCACGAAATTGAAAAAAGAAGTTCAAAAATTTGGGGAAAAAGTTCATGCACTTAACAGAAAAGAAGAAATAAAAAGGAATAAACCGAACAAAACAATTTCCAAGAAAAAGGAAAAAAGAAAGAAGAAAGGAGAAAAGGGTGAAAAAGCTGTAAGTAAACACGAACACGTGAGTTGGCCAAGTGGTAAGGGCAGCGCACAAGTAGTTGCGAGATCGCCGGTTCGAATCGCATCCTCACTATTGAGGAGTACTCCTTCGGGAGCCCCCCTCCCCCCAAGGGTCGCTTGGGGTGGGCTGGGAGCCGTCACTTGGAGCGCTCTCAGCCGCCGCCACGTGTCGCACTTTGGGCGTTCCCTTAGATATTTTTTTGTATGTGTTTTCGGCTTTTAGATGATTTCCTTTTCGGTTTTTCTCTTTTCCCCAGGTTTTCTTAGGATTTAGACAAAAATTGATTATTTTTGCTCAAAAAAATGTCTTTTTTATCTTTCACGAGAGGGCACATATTTAATTCTCGTGGAGGCACGGATTTTCTTTTAGGAGAGGCACGGGCGTGCCTCTCGGAAAGGAAAAAAAATCATGTTTTTTTTTCTGCGAGAGGAACGGATTTATTTCTCGTGGAGGCACGGGTTTGATTCTGCTTGTCGGAAAGGAAAAAATGTGTTTTTGTTCCGCAAGAGGCGCGCATTTACTTCTCATGAAGCACGAATTTTTTTCCGCCATAGGCACGGGCATGCTCTCGGAAAGGGGAAACACGTGTTCTTAGATTTGCTTCTAAGAGGCATGAATGTGCCTTTCGGAAAGGTAAAAAAACGCATGCCTCTTTGGAAAGGGAAAAAAAGGTGCTCCTGGTTTGGGTTTTTCCGAAACGAAAAAAGCGTGTTCCAGGTTCGGGTTTTTTTGTCCGGTTTTTTTGTGAAAAAATATTCGTCGAAAACTATCAACGTGAGATCTAGTTTTGAAGATCTCGACGCGGGGACCCAACGGCGAAAATGCTTCAAGATTTAGTCGCATGGTTTAAGAGATAAAACATTTTGAATAAACGAATCTGGGAAGGCGGGAGTGTTCTTTGGAAGGAGTACTATTGGCTACCGTGTGCTTCCACATCAAAATAGCACTTCCCTTTTTCAGGTGGCACACGAGTGCATAGCCAAAGAAATCGTTCTACGAGAGCCGTGGCTTTCGGGCATCCTTTCTGTCAATATGTCTCTTTTTGGCTCGTCGCTTTCCGACCGCACCGTTGCTGAGTCTGGCCATGCACGTCCCGACGCTCGTTTTCGGGTCTGGATGGCTAACGCTTCTTTGCCGTCCCTCCTCGGACCCCGGCCGGAGCGTGATCTTCTGGGTTGCGATGGCAATCACTCGATTGCATCCGAACAACGTGCCCAGCTTTCCAGGGATCCTGCAACTGTCTTGCATGGGGAGTGCCCTGACGCCCTTGTTGGCACGCGAGATTGTAATCAATTGCCGGTTTGCTTATCTGCTCCAAATCCTGGTTTTGCGCCTTTGCCGCCTGCTCCTGACCAACCGATGCCCGTTCAACGCCTAGGCTCTCTCGAGGTTGCTGGCAACGCTTCGGCTAGCCTGCCAGAGTCACAGCCAACGTCCCCTCCCTTGCATGGCGGCACTACTTACAAGGATCCCTTGCTCTCTAGCAAGGACGCCGGCCTCTCTGTGACCCCCTCGTGAACCGCGCCGTATCCACTTTTCAGATATCGCAAGCCTAAGGACATGCATAAGCGTTGCTTCCGGTGCCTCTCTTACAATCATCAACGGCGGGATTGCAGGGATCTGGTTGTTTGCTGGTTGTGTCGTTCGGTTGGCCACCTTAGCTTTGAATGCAGCTCTCGCTTCATGAGCCTGCCAGCCCGCCGCCTGCCCGCGCTTGCTAGCCTATGCTCACCTGTGCCTTTAAGTAGCAGTGCTGCTGTGGCTTCCCCCCCCCCCCCCACCCTTCCTCAGCCTTCTCCTCCTCCTCTCTTGTCCGCCATAGACTCTCCCATCTTACCTAGCCTCCCCCTCCAAGCCAGTCCCACGATGGAGCCTGTCGTGCATGGCCGCCCCTCCTCGCTGGACGTCCACTACCCCATGATCCCGGACCAGAATTCCCTTGTGTGCCTCGTCAACATCTCCCCACCCAAAGCTGCTTTCCTCCCTTGGCTTAGGCGCGTGTTTCGGCATGAGCTGGGCATCACCGCCGTGCGCTTCGCCAGTTGCGACTGGCCACTGCGTTTGTTGTCTTCCAGCGGGAATCTGATCAGGTCGCCGCCCTGCGTGCCAGCCCGGTTGATGTAGGCGGCCGCTTGGTCTGGATCCTGCCACACAGCGCGGGGGACAATGCGTTCCAGTTCTCTTACCGCCATGTGGTGTGTCTCTTACTGGAGAAGATGCCGCTCGACCTGTGGAACAGAAGGAGGGTCGCGGCGAGCGTAGCCGGCTTCGCCAACCTGTTTCGTGTCGAGCACGCTTGCCTCCACGGCAGTGAATTTTCGAGCATCTTCGTCCTCGTCAAGGTGGAGGCCCTGCACCACATCCCCCACCACCTCACTTTTCATCGCGTGGACGGCAATGACATCTACGCTGATGTCGTCATCAATGAGATTTGGGACATGGCCCGCACGCTCGGCGCCCCCACAGCCCCGCCGCGTGCGTTCGGCCAGCACGAGGGTGGTGCTGGTGGCTCTCGCCCTCCTGCTCCGCCTCGTCAAGGCCACGCCCACCCTCGCTCCTCGGCGGCTCGCGGGTGCACCTCAGGAGGAGGGGAAGGCATGGCCGACCGCGCCTTCCGTGCCTTCCTGCACCCGCATATGGCGTCCGATGGAGATTTCCTCGCCATGCTCAAGCTGGCGGCCTAGTCTAAGCTCATCAAGGGGGCCACCTTCGCCATTCCCACGGTGGCGCAGATCACGCATGAAGATGACATGCGCCTCTGTCTCCAGTCGACCCTGCTCGCCGCGGATGTGCGCATGCCGCGAGTCTCGGTCTCCTTCGACCCTGAAGCCTTGAGCTTCTCCTTCAAGTTGGAGTTGAGCAACTGCAAGGCCGCGTCGGGCTCCATCCCTGTGCGGCCAGTAAGGATGGATGACGGTTTCTTTCCCTGCTTCGATTACCTCTCGGTGTCTCTGGCGCGGGAAAGCTGTCAATCGCTCCTTTTCAAATTCTGGCCTCAGCTCCTGGACGGTGGGCTTTGCACGCAGACACTACCGCTGCTGCCTTCGGTGGAGAGCAGGCACCCGCCCAAGCCCAATGTGCCTACCAGCCTGTTGCCCGCAGTTGGCCCACCGCTCTCCTTATCAGCTGATGATTTTACACCAGCTATCCAGTTCCCATCCCAAACCCACTACCGAGCCCACCAGATCCTCATTTCTCGGCCCATCTGCACTCGGCCTTTCACTCATATTCCAAGGCCCGATACTGGGGTCCTTCAGAGCGGCTCGCTTTCGCCAGCGGTGGCCACTGACCTTAGTCATGGCGCTTGTGCTGCGCTCCCACCGCAAGTCGCTACTGTCTTCTGCAGCTGCCGCGAGCCGCAGCATGAGCCTGCCGCCGGAGACCTCATCTCCAATAAGCCTACGCTGCAACTGCTTCCCCCTGTGGCCGGGACATCTAACACGGTGGGGGCGACACCTACGGGGCGCTTTGATCTGAATCTGGGCGCAGCGCAGGACGAGATTCGGGCTGCTTCGGATCCTGCCCCGGACCCAATCCAAGGCCAGCACATGGGGGAGGCGCGCTACCGGTGGTGCCCGCGTCCCCTCGCTGCAGCCAGCGGATCCGGAGCGCCTACGATGGCATTCGTCTGGGCTCGGTGGAGCGCGCAGCCAAGAGGAAGGTGGCGGCCTCCGGCTCTGGCTCCAGTAGCGGCCCGACTCGCCGTTCTGGCTCCTCTCGTCAGAAGAGAGCGCGGGCGGCGGCTGTGGCGGGGCTGCTTCAGTTGCCGCTCATGGACATTCCTTCTCCGCTGACAAGGGGGAAACTGCGCTAGATCGCTCAAGTGTGCGACCTCAATGCACCTGCCATCCTTGATCAAGTCCGGACCCGTTCGGCCTCCGCTGCTGGTGACGCCTCTCCTATAGCCAGCAGCTCCTCTGCCTCCTCTGTGCAAGTCATCGCCCCTTCCAATGAGTAGGCTTCGTGTTTTCGTCAGTTTTGTCAGTTTCGTCAGTTTCGTCAGTTTTAGTGACCCAGCTATCGAGTCTGTTGTAGCTTCGCTTTTAATGTTCAAGTCAGCAACCTGTCATCTTGTTCTAGGCTTTCTTGCATCTGTTAAGTTTAGCTGCAGTTTGTATCATGTCTGTATCCTCTGCAGCAAGCTTGTTTCAGTCTCAGCCTTTGCATGTTTTCTCTTCAGTCTTCTTTGGTCCTTGCTTTTGGGTTGTATACTTGTTGCTAATCCATGAAGATTCTAAGCTGGAATGTCCGATGGTTAGGGGAGGATGACAAGTTGTCACATCCCTAATTCTGGTCTGACCTAGGCTAGCTTCATGTGTGCATCATGTTTAAATTCAAATGAAACTTGAATTGAGGAATTTTCAAAAGCCTCAGAAAAACCTCTAAAAATAACCAACATTTAAACCTCATCAAATGAGCCCAAGAAAATGTTCCTGTTATTCTGTGAAAATATTGGCATGAGGTAAAATTCAAACCAATATTTTTGTTGTCACAGAGATAATTTATTTTGGGTCTTTGATTTAAATCAATAATATATTTGGGTTGGAATTATTTCTGCTATATAAGAAATAATGTTCAAATATTTTGTAAGTTTGCATGTGAACTTGGACTAGCTCTCTGAGCTCACATAAAAATTTACAGAAAGTTTTAAAATGGTTTAGTTTCCAAACTAAATCAAAACAAAATAACAGAAATAGAAAAGAAATAAGAGAGAGAGAGAGAGAGAGAAGTAAGTTACCTAGCGCTTACCTGCAGCACAGCCGGCCCAGCTCCTGTTCTGGCCCAGCCCGCCACCGCTTCTTCCCCTGTCGTCTTCCTCCCCCGCCAGAAGGACGGAGGCGCGTGGCCGCCCCACGCCGGCCACCTCCTCCCTCCCTGCCTGCCTGGCTCTTCCCCGGCCCCTCCTAGCGACGCCACGACGATGCCCCGTGTCCCCTCGCTCCTCTCCCTCACTCGCTGCACCCTCTCCCCTCCTCTGCTCTCTCCCCCTCTCACCACCGAGCGCCACCGCCGCCGCCGTTCGCCATAGCCGCAGCCGCAGCCAACCCCGAGCCTCTCTGACGTGTCCACGAGCATCGCCATGCCTCCCTCGTCCTCTCCGTCTAGCCACGCATCGCCGGAGGCCCTGCATCGACGCCGTCTTCATCATCTTCGTCGCCGGCCGCCGGAGATCCCTTTCGCTGCCCCGCTCGCTCCGGTGCTTCCCCGAGTACGCCAAGGCCACCTCTGAACTCGCCGTAAGCTCCTCTACTGATCCCCCCCTACTCACATGCCCACTAGCTCATCGTAGCCCTCGTTTCCGTCGAGACCGAAACCTCACCGGTGCCGGACTTGTCGCCGTCGTCGTTTTGGTTCGTCTCCGTCCAAACCGAGCGCGTCACTTCACTCAGTGCACTCCCAGGAGCCCGTAGTGCCCACCAGCTCCTCCTCCCATGCACCGTGGTGCCGGATCCGTCGTTGCCCGAACTCCGGCCACCTCCTTGGAGCTCGCCGTCGTCAGCTCCGGCCTCCCCACGACCCCGCACCCGCACCGTTCGATGCGCGGGAGCAAGGGCTCTCCAACGAGCCCAAGCACGGCCTCGCCCGTGCCCTGTAGCGTGTTTCCGACGGCCGCCACCGTCTCGGGCCTCGCCGGCGTCGAGACGCCGGCGGGATTGACCCTGCTGACCAGGGGTTTGACCCCGTTAACTACTGACGTGTGGGCCCCTGGCCACTAACTAAACTAGGATTAGTATTAGTTTAACACTAACTAATTTTAGTTAGTTAACTAACTACTGACCAGTGGACCCCACTGGTCAGGTTTGACCTGGACCCGCCTGTTGACCTGCTGAGGTCAGCATGACCTAGTGCTGATGCAATAAATCATTTTCTGGTTTTTAAATAAATCAGGAAATTCCAGAAAATGATGCAAACTTCTAAAATTCATAGAAATTCAACCGTAACTCCAAATGAAATAAATTATATATGAAAAATGATCAGAAAAATCCAATCTATCCATCTGTATCATTTTCATGCATGTTAGAACAACTTACAGCTGCTGTTTAGCACAAATCATATTAATGGCATTTAAACCTTCACATATGGAGTTTGAATTTGAACCTAGGGTTCAAACCAACTTCATTTAACTTGCTGCTAGTTGCATTAGCTCAATCAACATCATATTTGCCATGTCATGATCATGCATCATATTGTGCATTGCATTGATTGAGTTTCTTCTTTGTTTGTCGGTGTTTGTCCCCTCTTGATAGACGTGGTTCCGACGACGAGATCTATGACACCAATGAAGAACTATATTATCTTCAGAAGTGCCAGGCAAGCAAAACCCCCTTGTTCATTACGATACAATCCCACTCTCTTGCTCCTGCTCTCTTTTACTGCATTAGGACAACAATGATTCATCTGTTACTTGCTGCGGTAGCTGAACCCCTTTATCCTCTGCATGACCTGTCATTCCACAGTAAATAGATGAAACCCACTAGCATGAGTAGGAGTTGTTTGAGCCCTGTTGTGCCTACTCATACATGCTTGTTTGTCATGCCTGCTACTGCTTAGAGTTGAGTCGGGTCTGATTCATCGAGGATGAATCAGAGGTGTGTGAACATGTCCTACTGTGTGTGAGCTAAGTGTGTGAACACGATTTGGTAAAGGTAGCGGTGAGAGGCCATGTAGGAGTACATGGTGGGTTGTCTCATTGCAGCCGTCCTCAGGAACTGAGTTCTGTGTTTGTGATCCATGATTCAGCTACTACCACACATTGGGCCCGAAACCAATGGACCCTCTCGGCTTCTTAATCACCCTTGTCCTCTGTCCAGGAGTTGCAAGTAGTTTCTGGTGTTTGTAGTATGCTGGAGGCCGTGCGTAGCGCTGACCATAGGGGTGGGCTGTGATGCGGTAGGCACGTGGCCGGGTAAACCGGGCGCCCGTTTGGTGTCACGGAACCCTGTTCACATCGTTTGGGGCTGTGAGCGAAACCCTGGCCGGATCTCCTCATGGATGGAACCCAAATAGGCGATAAACCTGGACTAGGGACTTGAGTGTTTAGGTAGGTCGTGGCCGACACCCTCGTTGGGCTTCCGCTTGAAGGTTGCCGAGTACATGTCGTGTAAACGGCGGTAAGTGGTGAGAGCGTGTGTGAAGAAGTACACCCCTGCAGGGTTAACATCATCTATTCGAATAGCCGTGTCCGCGGTAAAGGACTTCTGGGTTGCCTATAACAGTTCATAGACAAGTGAAAGTGGATACTCTAAAATACGCAAGATAAGCGTGCGTGCTATGGATGGCGTTCTCGTAGGGAGACGGGAGCGGATCCATAGTGGTGTATTGATATGGTGAATATGTGGACTCGTGTGCACCACCTCAAAAGAGTTACTTGCAGTCGTAGTTCAGGATAGCCACCGAGTCAAAGCTGGCTTGCTGCAGTTAAACCCCACCATCCCCTTTGTTGATAATGATGCATATGTAGCTAGTTCTGATGTAAGTCTTGCTGGGTACATTTGTACTCATGTTTGCCTATTTTATGTTTTTGCAGAGAGACTTCAATCTCGCTAGTAGTTCCGCGTGGACTTCGACGTTTAGCTTGATACCTCAGCTACGATCTTGTGCCCTCGGCAGGATCTGGTAGATAGTCAGGCTTCTCAGCCTTTTTCATTTATAGATGTCTGTACTCAGACATGATAGCCTCCGCTTGTGCTATGACTTGTATGCTCTGAATGCTGGGTCATGAGACCCATGTTTGTAATATCTCGCTCCTCGGAGCCTAATGAATAAATACTTGAGTCGTAGAGTCATGTTCTGATGCCATGTTGTATTTGCACATATCGAGCATATTGTGTGTATGTTATTGAAATGCTTGGTATGTGTGGGATCTGACTATCTAGTTGTTTATCTTTAGTAGCCTCTCTTACCGGGAAATGTCTCCTAGTGTTTCCATCGAGCCATGGTAGCTTGCTACTGCTCCGGAACACTTAGGCTGGCCGGCATGTGTCCATCTTCGTTCCTGTGTTTGTCCCTTCAGGGAAATGTCACGCATTGAGTACCGGAGTCCTGTTAGCCCGCTACAGCCCGGTTTACCGGAGTCCTGCTAGCCCAGTGCTACAGCCCGGAACTTACTCGCTGATGACCGACACGTTCGATGCTGGGTCATGGATGCCTGTCCCTGTAAGTCTGTGCCACTTTGGGTTTACGACTAGCCATGTCATCCCGGGCTCCTTTTCATATGGATGCTAGCGCACTATCATATACGTGTGCCAAAAGGCGCAAACGGTCCCGGGCAAAGGTAAGGCGACACCCATGGGGATACCGTGCGTGAGGCCGCAAAGTGATATGAGGTGTTACAGGCTAGATCGATGTGACATTTAGTCGGGGTCCTGACACAAGTGCTCACTGGTTCGTGATATTATAACCTCCTACTGCCCTAGTATCGTTTGCTTGCAGGAAACCAAGCTGTCATCTCTCTCTAGCTTCAAGATGCGATCCTTCCTGCCAACTAGCCTCAAAGATCATTCGGTCACCTTGTCTGATGGTGCATCCGATGGAATTCTGGTTGCCTGGGACCCCGGACGCGTCCTGGGTCAGGTCATTACAACACACAAGTTTCACATCACCATGAAGATGACCTCTCCTAATACCAACAACTTTTTCTTGCTTACCACGGTGTACGCGCCGTGCCGAAGCAGGGACAGATCAAGCTTCTTTGAAGCTTTGAACAACGTGGCTGCGTCATCAGATACCCCCTGGATTGTTCTTGGGGATTTCAATATGTACAGATTTGCTCATGAGAAGTCTCGTGGCCAGATTAGTTGGAGGATGATGGAGGTTTTTAACGCCTGGATCCGCGAACACGATCTGGATGATGTTCAAATTGACAACAGGCGCTTTACTTGGTCAAACAAAAGGCAGACGCCCAATCTTGCCCGACTAGATCGAGTGCTTGCCAATGCGGCATGGAATCTTAGCTTCTTACAGTCAGCAGCTACATGTGTGCCAACAACTACTTCCGACCATGTGCCCTCCTTGTGTCTTTCTCTGCGGATACGCCAACCAGTAAGGTCTTCAGGCTGGAAAACCATTGGTTGGAGATTGAGGAGGCCACAAATATCATTGTTGACTGCTGGATGAGGGGCACCAGAGACATACACTCCTCTGCTTCTCTCATAAACTTCAAGATGAGGAGAACAAGGGCTACTCTTCGAAGCTGGTGCAGAAAACAGTCCAGTTTGAAGCTGCTCATAGAGAACAACAAACATGTGGTCTCTTTTCTGAATGTTGTTGAAGAGCGGCGCAGCTTATCTATCTTGGAGTCGGTTCTGAGGGAGTTTGCCTCTGCCAAGGCAGAACAGCTTATTATATGGCAAACAGCCTTCTGGAGACGACGAGCTAAGGTTCGCTGGTGTGTATCAGGTGATGAAAACTGTCAGTTTTTTCATGCTGCTGCCAACTGTCAAGCCCAGCGTAATAACATCAAGGTTATTGTCAAGGATGGGGTGGAGCACTTTCAAAACTGCCAAAAGCTCAGCCTGGCCACAAGCTACTTTGCTGAGTTACTTGGTCAACCGGCTCCCTTGAGGCCTTCTGTGCAGTTAAGCTTGTTATACCAGCATGTGGATCTGTCTGAGCTAGCTGAGGTTTTCTCTTGGGCAGAAATTGTGGAGGCCATCGACAGGTTGCAAAACAACAAGAGCCCGGGGCCAGATGGTTTCACGAACGAGTTCTATAAAGCTTTTAAGCTAATGCTGAAGGATGACCTTCTCTGGTTTTTCAGTGACTTGCATAGTAATAATGTGAGCCCGAATGGCATCAACACTGCGTTCATAACCTTGCTGCCTAAGAAAGACACTCCTCTGGAAATGCGTGACTTCTGACCAATTTGCTTGGTATACAGTACGCCAAAGTTGGCTTCCAAGGTTATGACTCACAGACTGAAAAAGAGGATACCTGAGTTGGTTCACTCGCTGCAATTTGGGTTCATGCACGACCGATCAATCGTGGAAAACTTCGCTTTAGCTGCTGAGATGATACAGTACGCTCATAAACGAAGACTGCCAGTTGTTGCGTTGAAGTTGGACTTCCACAAAGCTTTTGATTCTGTTAGTTGGCAATGTCTGCATCAAGTGCTCGAGGCCCGGGGTTTCCTCCAGCATGGAATCAGTGGGTTCGTTCTCTACTTTCCACCGGACGATCTCGTGTTCTGATCAATGGCGAGCTGGGTGATCCTATCCTTGCCAAATGAGGGTTCTGGCAAGGTGATTCTTTGTCACCGTATCTTTTCATCTTGGTGGCGGACATGCTGCAGAGGCTTTGCTGTCACCATTTTCAGGAGGGTACCCTGCTGCATCCCCTTGGTTCGGATAGGTTCTTTCCATTGCTACAATACGCAGATGACATGCTGATACTGTTTCGAGGGGACCTGCAACAGGCGTCTGTCATCAAGAGCATTCTCTCCTGTTTTGTGGATTTCTTTGGGCTAAAGATCAATTTCCACAAGAGCACGCTCGTACCTGTCTCTATGGATGCAAGTGTGGCCGGTGAGATTGCACAGCTCCTCGGCTGCCCTGTATCGGCCTTTCCTTGTACATACCTCGGTCTACCACTATCACTACACAAGCTCACGCATGGCATGTTGCTTCCCATTATTCACAAGGTGGATCGGAGACTATCCGGATGGTTAGCCACCTTCCTTTCCATGGGCGGTAGGCTGACCCTCATTAATTCTGTTCTTGCTGGCATCCCGAGCTATTTCATGTCATGCTTTCCATGGCCCAAAGAATCCATCGAAGTTTTGGACAGTGTGTTGCAAGCTTTCTTCTGGCAGGGCAAAACAAGGTCAAAGGGGGTCAGTGCCTGGTGGCTTGGGACAAAGTTACTCTTCCTCGAGCAAATGGGGGTCTGGGCGTCAGAAACTTACAAGCACATAATCAGGCCATGTTATGCAAATTCATCACCAAAATTCTGCAATCTTCAGAGGTTCCGTGTTACCAATGGTTCGCCATGCAGTATTGTAGGAGAGACGTGCCTCACAGTTCTGGCAGCAGAGACACGACCATGTGGAGAGGCTTTAAGGAGTACATTCCTCTGGTGATCAATTCGTCGTGCTGTGTGCTGGGCCCTGGAGACTTAATATCCTTTTGGCATGATAAGTGGCTTCAGGTCGGCAGGTTGAGGCAGGTTTTCCCGGTGTTTTTCTCGTTTGCCAGAAGGCCAACTGCTCTGTTCGGTCCCAGTTTAGTCATGGCTCTTGGGAGGTGCAGCTTCATCCAAACCTAACCCAGGCAGCCACTGAAGGAAATATGCCCTAGAGGCAATAATAAAGTTATTATTTATTTCCTTATTTCATGATAAATGTTTCTTATTCATGCTAGAATTGTATTAGCCGGAAACATAATACATGTGTGAATACATAGACAAACATAGTGTCACTAGTATGCCTCTACTTTACTAGCTCGTTTATCAGAGATGGTTATGTTTCCTAGCCATGGACAAAAGAGTTGTCATTTGATTAACGAGATCACATCATTAGGAGAATGATGTGATTGACTTTACCCATTCCGTTAGCTTAGCACTTGATCGTTTAGTATGTTGCTATTGCTTTCTTCATGACTTATACATGTTCCTGTAACTATGAGATTATGCAACTCCCGTTTACCGGAGAAACACTTTGGGTACTACCAAACGTCACAACATAACTGGGTGATTATAAAGGAGTACTACAGGTGTCTCCAAAGGTACATGTTGAGTTGGCGTATTTCGAGATTAGGTTTTGTCACTCCGATTGTCGGAGAGGTATCTCTGGGCCCTCTCGGTAATGCACATCATTATAAGCCTTGCAAGCAATGTGACCAATGAGTTGGTTACGGGATGATGCATTACAGAACGAGTAAAGAGACTTGCCGGTGACGAGATTGAACTAGGTATTGGATACCGACGATCGAATCTCGGGCAAGTAACATACCGATGACAAAGGGAACAATGTATGTTGTTATGCGGTTTGACCGATAAAGATCTTCGTAGAATATGTAGGAGCCAATATGGGCATCCAGGTCCTGCTATTGGTTATTGACCAAGAATAGTTCTAGGTCATGTCTACATAGTTCTCGAACCCGTAGGGTCCGCACGCTTAAGGTTTCGATGACAGTTATATTATGAGTTTATGAGTTTTGATGTACCGAAGGAGTTCGGAGTCCCGGATGAGATCGGGGACATGACGAGGAGTCTCGAAATGGTCGAGATGTAAAGATCGATATATTGGACGACTATATTCGGAGTTCGAAAAGGTTCCGAGTGATTCGGGTATTTTTCGGAGTACCGGAGAGTTACGGGAATTCGCCGGGGAGAAGTATTGGGCCTTATTGGGCCCTGCGGGAAAGAGAGAAGGGCTGCCTGGGGCAGGCCGCGCGCCCCCCAAGGCCTAGTCCGAATTGGACTAGGGGGAGGGGCCGCACCCCCTCCTTCCTTCCCTTCTCTCTTCCCCTTCCTTGTCTCCTACTCCTACTACATGGAAAGGACTCCTAGTTGGACTAGGAAAGGGGGAATCCTACTCACGGTGGGAGTAGGACTCCCCATGGCGCGCCCCTCCTAGGGTCGGCCTCCTCCTCCCTCCCTCCTTTATATACGGGGGCAGGGGGCACCCCATGGACACACAAGTTGATCTACGGATCGTTCCTTAGCCGTGTGCGGTGCCCCCTTCCACCATATTCCACCTCGGTCATATCATCGCGAAGCTTAGGCGAAGCCCTGCGCCGGTAGTACATCCAGATCGTCACCACGCCGTCGTGCTAACGGAACTCTCCCTTGACACTCGGCTGGATCGGAGTTCGAGGGACGTCATCGAGCTGAATGTGTGCTGAACTCGGGGGCTCCGTACGTTCGGTGCTTGGATCGGTCGGATCGTGAAGACGTACGACTACATCAACCGCGTTGTGCTAACGCTTCCGCTTACGGTCTACGAGGGTATGTGGACGAGCACTCTCCCCTCTCGTTGCTATATCATCACCATGATCTTGCGTGTGCGTAGGAAATTTTTTGAAATTACTACGTTCCCCAACAGTGGTATCCGAGCCTAGGTTTTATGCGTTGATGTTATATGCACGAGTAGAACACAAGTGAGCTGTGGACGATATAAGTCATACTGCCTACCAGCATGTCATACTTTGGTTCAGCGGTATTGTGAGATGAAGCGGCCCGGACCGACATTACGCGTACGCTTACGCGAGACTGGTTTCACCGTTACGAGCACTCGTGCTTAAAGGTGGCTGGCGGGTTTCTGTCTCTCTCACTTTAGTTGAACTGAGTGTGGCTATGCCCGGTCCTTGCGAAGTTTAAAATGGAGTCTATTTGACAAACTATCGTTGTGGTTTTGATGCGTAGGTGAGATTGGTTCTTGCTTAAGCCCGTAGCAGCCACGTAAAACTTGCAACAACAAGGTAGAGGACGTCTAACTTGTTTTTGCAGGGCATGTTGTGATGTGATATGGTCAAGACGTGATGAGATATAAGTTGCTGTATGAGATGATCATGTTTTGTTGAAGTTATCGGCGACTGGCAGAAGCCCTATGGTTGTCTCTTTGTTGCATAAGATGCAAGTGCCAAATAATTACTTTACTTTATCGCTATGCGATAGCAATAGTTGGCGAGACGACCATGTGATGACACATTGATATAGATCAAGATGATGAAGATCATGGTGTCGTGCCGGTGACAATAAAGATCATGACAGTACTTTGGAGATGGAGATCAAAGGCGCAAGATGATCATGGCCATATCATGTCACATATTTTGATTGCATATGATGTTTATCTGTTATACATCTTATTCTTGCTTTGATTGACGGTAGCATTTTAAGATGATCTCTCACTAATTATCAAGAAGTGTTCTCCCTGAGTATGCACCATTGCCAAAGTTCGTCGTGCCCAGACACCACGTGATGATCGGGTGTGATAAGCTCTACGTCCATCTACAACGGGTGCAAGCCAGTTTTGCACACGCGGAATACTCAGGTTAAACTTGACGAGCCTAGCATATGCAGATATGGCCTCGGAACACAGAGACCGAAAGGTCGAGCGTGAATCATATAGTAGATATGATCAACATAGTGATGTTCACCATTGAAAACTACTCCATCTCACGTGATGATCGGTTATGGTTTAGTTGATTTGGATCACGTGATCACTTAGATGACTAGAGAGATGTCTGTCTAAGTGGGAGTTCTTAAGTAATATGATTAATTGAACTTAAATTTATCATGAACTTAGTCCTGGTAGTATTTTGCAAATTATGTTGTAAGATCAATAGCTTGCGTTGTTGCTTTCATATGTTTGTTTTGATATGTTCCTAGAGAAAATTGTGTTAAAAAATGTTAGTAGCAATGATGCGGATTGGATCCGTGATCTGAGGTTTATCCTCATTGCTGCACAGAAGAATTATATCCTTAATGCACCGCTAGGTGACAGACCTATTGCAGGAGCAGATGCAGACGTTATGAACGTTTGGCTAGCTCAATATGATGACTACTTGATAGTTTAGTGCACCATGCTTAAACAGCTTAGAATCGGGACTTCAAAGACGTTTTGAACGTCATGGACCATATGAGATGTTCCAGGAATTGAAGTTAATATTTCCAGAAAATACCCGAGTTGAGAGATATGAAGTCTCCAACAAGTTCTAAAGCTAAAAGATGGAGGAGAATCGCTCAACTAGTGAGCATGTGCTCAGATTGTCTGGGTACTTCAATCGCTTGAATCAAGTGGGAGTTAATCTTCCAGATAACATAGTGATTGACAGAATTCTCTAGTCACCATCACTAAGTTACTAGAACTTCGTGATGAACTATAGTATGCAAGGGATGACGAAAACGATTCCCAAGCTCTTCGTGATGCTGAAATCGACGAAGGTAGAAATCAAGAAAGAGCATCAAGTATTGATGGTTAACAAGATCACTAGTTTCAAGAAAAGGGCAAAGGGAAAGAAAGGGAACTTCAAGTGGAAAGACAAGCAAGTTGTCACTCCCGTGAAGAAGACCAAAGCTGGACCAAAGCCTGAAACTGAGTGCTTACACTGCAAAGGAAATGGTCACTGGAAGCGGAAATGCCCTGAATATTTGGTGGGTAAGAAGGATGGCAAAGTGAACAAGTGTATTTGATATACAGGTTATTGATGTGTGCCTCACTAGTGTTTATAGTAGCCCCTGAGTATTTGATACTTGTTCGGTTGCTAAGATTAGTAACTCGAAACAGGAGTTACAAAATAAACAGAGACTAGTTGAAGGGGAAGTGACGATAAAAGTTGGAAATAGTTCCAAGATTGATATGATCATCATCGCACACTCCCTATACTTTCGGGATTAGTGTTAAACCTAAATAAATGTTATTTGGCGTTTGCGTTGAGCATGAATATGATTTGATCATGTTTATTGCGATACGGTTATTCATTTAAAGTTAGAGAATAATTGTTATTCTGTTTACATGAATAAGACCTTCGATGGTCATACACCCAATGAACATAGATTGTTGGATCTCGATCGTAGTGATACACATATTCATAATATTGATGCCAAAAGATGCAAAGTTAATAATGATAGTGCAACTTATTTGTGGCACTGCCGTTTGGGTCATATCGGTGTAAAGCGCATGAAGAAACTCCATAAAGATGGATTTTCGGAATCACTTGGTTATGAATCATTTGATGCTTGTGAACCGTGCCTTTTTGGCAAGATGACTAAAACTCCATTCTCCGGAACAATGGAACAAGCTACTGACTTATTGGAAATAATACATACCGATGTATGCGATCTAATGAGTGTTGATGCTCGTGGCAAGTATCGTTATTTTCTGACCTTCACAAGATGATTTGAGCAGATATGGGTATATCTACTTGATGAAACATAAGTCTGAAATAGTTGAAAGGTTCAAAGAATTTCAGAGTGAAGTGGAAAAATCATCGTAACAAGAAAATAAAGTTTCTACGATCTGATCGCGGAGACGAATATTTGAGTTACGGATTTGGTCTTCAATTAAAACAATGTGAAATAGTTTCACAGCTCACACCACCTGGAACACCACAACGTTATGGTGTGTCCGAACGTCGTAACCGCACTTTATTGGATATGGTGCGATCTATGATGTCTCTTACTGATTTACCAATATTGTTTTGGGGTTATGCATTAGAGACAGCTACATTCACGTTAAAAGGGCACCATCTAAATCCGTTGAGACGACACCGTGGTTTAGTAGTAAACCTAAGTTGTCGTTTCTTAAAGTTTGGAGTTGCGATGCTTATATGAAAAAGTTTTTCAACCTGATAAGCTCGAACCCAAATCGGAGAAGTGCGTCTTCATAGAATACCCAAAGGAAATTGTTGGGTAATCCTTCTATCACAAATCCGAAGGCAAAAACATTCGTTGCTAAAAATGGATCCTTTCTGGAGAAGGAGCTTCTCTCGAAAGAAGTGAGTGGGAGGAAAGTAGAGCTTGATAAGGTAATGTGTACCTTCTCCCAAATTGGAAAGTAGTTCATCACAGAAATCAATTCCAGTGATTCCTACACCAATTAGTGAGGAAGCTAATGATGATGATCATGAAACTTCAAATCAAGTTACTACAGAACCTCGTAGGTTTTTCAGAGTACGGTCCGCACCAAAGTGGTACGGTAATCCTGTTCTGAAAGTCATGTTACTAGACCATGATAAACCTACGAACTATGAGGAAGCGATGATGAGCCCAGATTCCGCAAAATGGTTTGAGGCCATGGAATCTGAGATGGGATCCATATATGAGAACAAAGTGTGGACTTTGGTGGACTTGCCCGATGATCGGCAAGCCATAGAAAATAAATGGATCTTCAAGAGGAAGACGGACGCTGATAGTAGTGTTACTATCTACAAAGCTAGACTTGTCGAAAAAGGTTTTTGACAAAGTTCAAGGTGTTGAATACAATGAGACTTTCTCACTCGTATCGATGCTTAAAAGTCTGTCCGAATCATGTTAGCAATTGCGACATTTTATGAAATTTGGCAAATGGATGTCAAAACTACATTCCTTAAATGGTTTTCTTAAAGAAGAGTTGTATATGATGCAACCAGAAGGTTTTGTCAATCCTAAAGGTGTTAACAAAATGTGCAAGCTCCAGAGATCCATCTATGGACTGGTGCAAGCATCTCAGAGTTGGAATATACGCTTTGATAAGTTGATCAAAGCATATAGTTTTGTACAGACTTACAGTGAAGCCTGTATTTACAAGAAAGTGAGTGGGAGCACTACAGCATTTCTGATAAGTATATGTGAATGACATATTGTTGATCGGAAGTAATGTAGAATTATTCTGCAAAGCATAAAGGAGTATTTTGAAAGGAGTTTTTTCGAAGAAAGACCTCAGTAAAGCTACTTACATATTGAGCATCAAGATCTATTGAGATAGATCAAGACGCTTGATAAGATTTTCAATGAATACATACCTTGACAAGATTTTGAAGTAGTTCAAAATGGAACAGTCAAAGAAAGAGTTCTTGCCTGTGTTGCAAAGGTGTGAAATTGAGTAAGACTCAAATCCCGACCACGGCAGAAAATAGAAAAGAGAATGAAAGTCATTCCCTATGCCTCAGTTATAGGTTCTATAAAGTATGCTATGCTATGTACCAGACCTATTGTATACCTTGCTCTGAATTTGGCAAGGGAGTACAATAGTGATCTAGGAGTAGATCACTGGACATTGGTCAAGAATATCCTTAGTGAGGACTAAGGAAATATCTCTCAATTATGGAGGTGACAAAAGGTTCGTCGTAAAAGGTTACGTCGATACAAGTTTTGGCACTTATCCAGATGACTCTAAGTCTAAATCTGGATACATATTGAAAGTGGGAGCAATTAGCTAGAGTAGCTCAGTGCAGAGTATTGTAGACATAGAATATTTAAAAAATACATACGGCTCTGAATGTAACAGACCCGTTGACTAAACTTCTCTCACGAGCAAAACATGATCATACCTTTGTACTCTTTGGGTGTTAATCACATAGCGATGTGAACTAGATTATTGACTCTAGTAAACCCTTTGGGTGTTGGTCACATGACGATGTGAACTATGGGTGTTAATCATATACAGATATGATTATTGGTGTTAAATCACATGGCGATGTAAACTAGATTATTGACTCTAGTGCAAGTGGGAGACTGAAGGAAATATGCCCTAGAGGCAATAATAAAGTTATTATTTATTTCCTTATTTCATGATAAATGTTTATTATTCATGCTAGAATTGTATTAACCGGAAACATAATACATGTGTGAATACATAGACAAACATAGTGTCACTAGTATGCCTCTACTTGACTAGCTCGTTTATCAGAGATGGTTATGTTTCCTAGCCATGGACAAAAGAGTTGTCATTTGATTAACGAGATCACATCATTAGGAGAATGATGTGATTGACTTGACCCATTCCGTTAGCTTAGCACTTGATCGTTTAGTATGTTGCTATTGCTTTCTTCATGACTTATACATGTTCCTGTAACTATGAGATTATGCAACTCCCGTTTACCGGAGAAACACATTGGGTACTACCAAACGTCACAACGTAACTGGGTGATTATAAAGGAGTACTACAGGTGTCTCCGAAGGTACATGTTGAGTTGGCGTATTTCGAGATTAGGTTTTGTCACTCCGATTGTCGGAGAGGTATCTCTGGGCCCTCTCGGTAATGCACATCATTATAAGCCTTGCAAGCAATGTGACCAATGAGTTGGTTACGGGATGATGCATTACTGAACGAGTAAAGAGACTTGCCGGTGACGAGATTGAACTAGGTATTGGATACCGACGATCGAATCTCGGGCAAGTAACATACCGATGACAAAGGGAACAATGTATGTTGTTATGCGGTTTGACCGATAAAGATCTTCGTAGAATATGTAGGAGCCAATATGGGCATCCAGGTCCCGCTATTGGTTATTGACCAAGAATAGTTCTAGGTCATGTCTACATAGTTCTCGAACCCGTAGGGTCCGCACGCTTAAGGTTTCGATGACAGTTATATTATGAGTTTATGAGTTTTGATGTACCGAAGGAGTTCGGAGTCCCGGATGAGATCGGGGACATGACGAGGAGTCTCGAAATGGTCTAGACGTAAAGATCGATATATTGGATGGCTATATTCGGAGTTCGGAAAGGTTCCGAGTGATTCGGGTATTTTTCGGAGTACCGGAGAGTTACGGGAATTCGCCGGGGAGAAGTATTGGGCCTTATTGGGCCCTGCGGGAAAGAGAGAAGGGCTGCCTGGGGCAGGCCGCGCGCCCCCCAAGGCCTAGTCCGAATTGGACTAGGGGGAGGGGCCGCACCCCCTCCTTCCTTCCCTTCTCTCTTCCCCTTCCTTGTCTCCTACTCCTACTACATGGAAAGGACTCCTAGTTGGACTAGGAAAGGGGGAATCCTACTCCCGGTGGGAGTAGGACTCCCCATGGCGCGCCCCTCCTAGGGCCGGCCTCCTCCTCCCTCCCTCCTTTATATACGGGGGCAGGGGGCACCCCATGGACACACAAGTTGATCTACGGATCGTTCCTTAGCCGTGTGCGGTGCCCCCTTCCACCATATTCCACCCCGGTCATATCGCCGCGAAGCTTAGGCGAAGCCCTGCGCCGGTAGTACATCAAGATCGTCACCACGCCGTCGTGCTGACGGAACTCTCCCTCGACACTCGGCTGGATCGGAGTTCGAGGGATGTCATCGAGCTGAACGTGTGCTGAACTCGGAGGCTCCGTACGTTCGGTGCTTGGATCGGTCGGATCGTGAAGACGTACGACTACATCAACCGCGTTGTGCTAATGCTTCCGCTTACGGTCTATGAGGGTACGTGGACGAACACTCTCCCCTCTCGTTGCTATATCATCACCATGATCTTGCGTGTGCGTAGGAAATTTTTTGAAATTACTACGTTCCCCAACAGCCACAGCAGAGTTAGTTGCCCTCCATGTTCTTCTCCAGGAAGTGGCCCCTGATGATACAGCCGAGGACGCTCGATCTCCGTCAGTAACAGGGAACTACATAAGCACTAGTTACTTTTACCAGTTTCTCACCTTCAGAGGGATCCAGTGCGCAACAGCATCCTGGGTGTGGGATTCGTTAATCCCTCTTAAACATAGAACTTTCCTTTGGTTAGCCTTCAGAGGGAGGCTTAACACTAGAGACAACATGCTCAGGAAAAACTGGTCCGCCATTGCTCCGTTTGCTGACTGCGATACCTGCCCTGCGTTGGAAAGCATTGGGCACCTTGTGTTGCATTGCAGGGCAACATCTGTTTTATGGAACACCTTGGGGCTGGGCTCTTTGGCGCATGCATCATCCAACAACCTTTCTTTTGTCGAAGCGGTCAGCAGGCAGTTGCACTCGAGGCGCACATGGAAGGTGCTTTTTGCTGCTTGCGCTGTCACTACATGGCATGCCCGCAACGATCGAGTTTTTCATTCAAAGCTATGGTCTGAGACATATACCAAGTACTATGCAGCTGATCTCCTTCAACTATGGAGCTACAGGGCTAGTAAGCAGCAAGACAAGTCTGATCTTCTCTTCTGGTGTAATATGTTGACTGGCTAATTGCAAATCTGCTGTTGCTGCCCCCTCCTTGCCTCTGCAGTCTTCCTTCCCTAACCTTTTCTCTTCTGGCTTGTGATCTTGCACCTGGGTGCACCTCACAAGGCTTTGTAACATGTAACATGTGACTTTCACAGGTTTTAACCTGTTTTGAAATACAAGGTTGGCACTCAGCCACCTTTTCTTTAAAAAAAAAAGTGATTTGGAAGAGACAGATAGGATGGGCCGTGCTCAGCATTTAACTTCATGCTGGGCCTGTGTCACAGCACTAGCTTTAGCCGCGGCAGCCCATCTTATTGCGTTTGACCGGTTCAAGTTTTTGGCGCCAGTGCGGATCCCTTTCTCTCCTGCCCTGCAATTGGCGCCCGCCTCCTCCACGCTGACACACACATCCGCAGGCCGCAGCGGAGGTCGCCGCCCAATGCCATCCTTCCACATGGAGGCGCATGGCACCAAACCATCTTACTACCAGGTCAACCAGCAGTAAGCTCCACACGCCACAGCATGCGCCGCCGCATAAACATCTCCGCCGGCCGCGCGGCGCTCGCACGCCAACTGCCAACGCCACCATAAGTACCTTCTTCACACCAGTTAGGCCCCTTCACCCGCTCCAAGCCGCATCGCTCCATCCAAGCATTGCTTCCGCTGTACAAAGTTGTTGCGCCGAGGCAGAACAGATACCCGTCCGTCCATGGGGTCCGGGGCGAGCTCCTGCTGCGGCGGCGCGGAGAAGGTGGGGCACGGGTGCGTGAGCGCGTCGTCCGGCGCGGCGACGGCGGGGACGGGCAGCGGCGGCGGCAGCTCGTGGAGGATCTACAGCTACAAGGAGCTCCACGCCGCCACGGGCGGGTTCAGCGAGGAGAACAAGCTCGGCGAGGGCGGCTTCGGCAGCGTCTACTGGGGCAAGACCCCCGACGGCGTCCAGATCGCCGTCAAGCGCCTCAAGCCCAACAACAACAACTCCAAGGCCGAGATGGAGTTCGCCGTCGAGGTCGAGGTGCTCGCGCGCGTCCGCCACCGCAACCTGCTCGGGCTCCGTGGGTACTGCGCCGGCGCCGCCGCCGACCAGCGCATGATCGTGTACGATTACATGCCCAACCTTAGCCTCCTGTCCCACCTCCACGGCCAGTTCGCCTCCGATGCCACACTTGACTGGCGCCGCCGGGTCGGGGTGGCCGTTGGTGCCGCCGAGGCGCTCGTGCACCTTCACCACGAGGCGTCGCCCAGCATCATCCACCGGGACATCAAGGCCAGTAACGTGCTGCTTGACTCTGACTTCGCGCCGCTCGTCGCTGATTTTGGGTTCGCCAAGCTCGTCCCCGACGGCGTCTCCCACATGACCACCAGGGTCAAAGGCACGCTAGGGTACCTCGCGCCGGAGTACGCCATGTGGGGCAAGGTCTCCGGGGCGTGCGACGTGTACAGCTTCGGGATACTGCTCGTCGAGCTGGTGTCGGGCAGGAAGCCTATCGAGAGGCTGCCGTCGGGTGCCAAGCGCACCATCACCGAGTGGGCGGAGCCGCTCATCGCGCGCGGCCGGCTCGGGGACCTCGTGGACCCGCGGCTCCGGGGCGTCTACGACGCGGCGGAGCTGGCGCGCATGCTCGAGGCCGCGGCGCTCTGCGTGCAGGGGGAGCCCGAGCGGCGCCCGGACATGCGCGCCGTCGTGCGGATCCTGCGCGGCGAGACTGCGGCTCCTGACGGCGCGGCGGCGGCAGCCTCCAAGGGGGGCAACGACGCCCAGGTCCGGCCGGCGGTGAGGATGGAGAGCGTCAAGTACGCGGACCACCTGATGGAGACGGAGAACAGCGTGTACTCCGGCGACGGGGATGAGGACGAGGAAGACGACGAGAAGGAGGCCGCCGACTACAGCAGCGACGAGGTGGAGGAGTACTCGCTGATGGACGACCAGAGCAGCATGAACTTCGGCGTGTTCGGCGCCATGCCGGTGGTGCCGGTGCAGACCATGCACGACCCCTACGTCAGGAGGTTTGGAGGAAATGGCGTCAAGATATGATCATGTACTACTATTCTATTGTGTGACAATGCCGGCTATGTTATATTAATTTCGTTGATGTGTAAACCTGTGCTTAATTAGTAGTTGGGATCAAGCTGGTGATTAAATTTATTGTAATTTATGGGACTTGGAAGTAAGTTCTTGTTTTCATTAAACAAAAGATATTAATGTAGGGTATGCTAGTAGTATCTTCGAATGAGCATGTTGGTCTAGCCCATTTGCTTGATGACTTAAGCTCATGGTTCTTGCTTAAGCTTCAGCAACATCTACAGTGGGAGCCAGATGGTGGGCTTGCTGCGAGGAGACCAAGAAGATGATTAGAGATTTTGTGTCATGCTGCGTGACCAAAATCTACAGGGGGAACAATGTGGCCGCACATGAGCAAGCTGCATATGCCAGAGTCCATGGAGACTTCCTTCTTTTACCTTACGTGCCACATTTTTTTTTTTGCTTGAAACACGAGGCAAAAGCTTCGCTCATTTCATTAATTAAGAAAAAGGTTGCCCAGTTAATTATGAAAACCGACACAAACAGGGCCAAGCCCCCACTCGTCACATGGCCAAGCCAACGTGTTTCGTCGCACCACAAACATCACAGGAGCACACTAACCACCCGAAGACAAGAAGCCACGACTGCTACGGGAGGAGCAGACCCGGGACTCTCCTATGTGTCATACGTTTTGAAACGTGTAATCATGCCTGATTGTGATCCAGGACAGTTCAAACATAAGAGCTCCCTTTGTCCTCCAAAAAAAAAAAAAGCTTCAGCAACATCTAGCAGTTTGAACCATGGGGTGCGGCCATTTGTATGAGCAACTGAGCAGAGTAAAGTAACTTTTGTGATGCATGCACTTGTGTACATACATGTTCTCCTTTGTCAAACAGATAGAGCAAAATATCATTTTATCATAGCTAATGTGAGATCAGGATATCTAGTGACGGTGACTCCTGTTGTTACTTGCCTCGAGTTGTTCGCTTGATTTCAATTCTACCATTTGGCAGTAAGGCGGGTGACGAACCATATACAGCTGCAGCTCAAGACAGATAGTTGTGTCTCCTTTTTCTTCAGACAAAACAATCTGCGTGCCTTTCGAATGTTGACACAATGAATTTCTGTTCTAGCATGTTGTGTGGCTTGCGGATCAACGTGGCTGTAGAATTGCGCGTCGACTATATATCGCTATAACGAGTGAGGCTAATCTGCACCCGGGCTCAGCTGCACCCACGCTTAGAAAAAAATTCAAAAAAAATACTAGAAAAATTCAAAAAATTTCAAATTTTTGTGTGGTGGTAGATAATTTGACGCGTGAGGTGTGCCCCAAAATTCAACTCATTTGAGCATCTGAGCAGCTCTCGGCAAAGAAGACAAAATCAGGGTCTGTAAAAATGTTTACTGTTCATGCACTGTTTTGACCCGATTTGTCTTTTTTGCCGAGAGCTACTCAGATGTCCAAATAAGTTGAATTTTGGGGCGCACCTCACGCGTCAAATTATCTACCACCACAAAAAATTTGGAATTTTTTGAATTTTTCTAGTATTTTTTTTGAATTTTTTGCTGAGAGGGAGCAGATGAGCCCGGGCACCGTTTTGAGCTGTATCGTTCACTCGCCTGAAGGAAAATCGTGTTGCGTTTTAGTTGGGCCGCCCACTTCTCCTCCCTCACCCGGTCGCTTCGGAAACGATTCACTCTCTCTCTCTCTGTTACCTTTTTTTGGGGTGTTTCTTCCATTTTTACTTTTGTTGTTTTTATTTTGGTTTTGTTTGTATCTTCACGGTTTTCTTCATATTTTTTTTCATTTGTTCTTTCGCTTCTTTCACAGTTTTAATTTAGTTTTTCTTCTCTTTCTTTTTTATTTCGTTTCTTTTTTCTTTCTCATTTTTCTTTTAAATATTTTTATTTTTTTGTTTCTTTTTTGGTTTGCAATGTTTATTTCTTAGTTTTCCCTGTTTTCAATCTTTTTGCATTGGTTTTCTTCGGTTTCATTTTTTGCTTTCTTTGTTTTTATTTTTGGGTTTCTTTTTTTCCTTTGTTTCTTTGTCGATTTTCACCGGTTTCTTTTTTGTTCAACACATGTCAACTTTTTTTTTTAGTACACGGTCAACATTTTTTGTATGCATTAGAAACATGTTTCTTACACCCATTTAACATTTTCTAAATACATGATTGTGCACCAGCTTGATCCCAAACTAAGCGCAGGTTTACATCAACGAGATTAATATAACATAACTGGCATTGTCGATTTAAGTCCTTGTTTCTATTAAGCAAAAAAATGAAGTTCTTGTGTACTTCTTTGAATGAGTGTGCATGAAAAATTCAGGAAAATGAGTATGCATGTTAGTCTGGCCCAATTGCTTGATGATCTTGCATGAGCTATTCGTAAGTCGACTGATTTTTTTTGTGTAAGTCGATTTTGCGAAGCGCGAGGTCGAAGGCAGGGACGGTGTGAGGAGTGCCGGCCACGACAAGGCCGAGTCGTGGACGAGCGACAGTCGTCGATAGCTAGAGGAGCGAGTCCGAAACATGCCGAGTGTGGGAGGGAAGGGGCACCGGAGCTGCTCAGCGCGCGCGCGTGCGCGGGGGGTGGGAGGGTGGGGGTGGCTTAGAGGGGCCGCTCGGGCGGGGGAGGGGGAGGTCGAGGGGAAGGCAGGGCCGCGAGGCGGTCGCAGGTGGTTGGAGGTTGGCAGTTAGGCTGCACAGGAGGAAGAAGATATGAACAGTGATCGACACGATCCTGACTGTTGGATGGAGATCCGTCGGCCCAAAAATAGAGTGACTTACACCAAAAAAATTTACTCGGCTAACACATAGTCGTCCTGATGATCTAAGCGTTAGTAACACCTTGTTGTTGAACTATGGGGTACCGCCATTTGTATGAGCATACTAAAGTAACTCGTGTGATGCATGCATTTGTGTACGCATGTTCTCCTTTGTCAAATAGATAGATCAAACTATCTGTTTTTAATAGCTAATGTTAGATAAAATTATCTATTGACAGTGTCGCCTGCTTCCCTCAAAAAAAAAAAGTGGAATTATTGAATAGCTGAGGTATGCCGGTGCATGGATTGTGACTCCTGTCGTCACTGCCTCGAGTTGTTCGCTTGATTTCGGTTCTAGCATTTGGCAGTAAGGCTGGTTGTAATGGGTAGTATCATATACTAGTATCATGCATATGATACTAGTGTATGATACTACCTCCCTAATGCATAGTATCATATATTAGTATCATGTAGTACTTTATTTATTGCCATGCATGACACAAAGTAGCATAGCATTTAATATGATACGGTATCATGATATGATACTACACCCTCTCTTTCTTCATTTAATGCTATGACACCTCATCAAAATTGCCTAGTTGGCATGCATGATACTAGCTATGATACTACCATTACGACCAGCCTAAGGGCATGACCTGCAAAACAAATACCGCATCCGTTCGGAGACCGGCCTGGACAGGTGTTCGGACACTTATACCGGTGTCGGTCATCCAATCATATACTCCATCCGTTAGTGTAGTGTAAAAATGCTTTTATATTATGAAACGGAGGGAATATCTTATATGTCCATTTTTATAACTTCAAAAAATTCCTTTCACTAACCTTCGGCCAAATAGCAGGCTCAGCTAAATAGCCTTCCGCCAAACCATCTTACATGTTTAAAAAAACTGCGTGATGCATCTTTTTTGTTTGGTGGAAGGCTAGCTTCGGCCAAATTTAGTAAGGATAGTTGCATGATTAACTTTTTAGTAGCTTGCTTTCATTATCCGCCAAAGTAACCAAATGTGCCACTAATTACTTTTAGCCTGCTTCCGCCATCCGCCAAATAGAATGGTAGCCTGCTTCCGTCATTTAGCTAGTCAGTGATTAATAGACGTTTTAGACACTATACTAGACTGAAAAAGCTTCCTAATGGGACGGAGGGAGTAGCTTTTAATCAACTAACCATTTGGCAAGAGAACTCCTTCCGCCAAATGCATGGTCATTTTTAGACATGCTTCCGCCAAATGCTAGCTTTAAATTCTGTCAAATTAATTACTTAGCCAGCAGCGGTCTTCCATCATCCGGATAGATAAAAGGCACATGGTGGCTTTTGATTGGCCAAAAGGATGTTTGGACTCCCGCAAAGCCCTCTTTGTTTGTGTTCGATTTGCGGGAAAACGAACGTCCAGACGCGTTGGCGGACCGACAATGTGGGACTGTGTTGGATGGCAAACTGCGTCGGGATAGCGCGGTCCGAACGCTTGCAGTAGGTTTGAGGGTCCGCTTTGGAGATGCCCCAAGACGGGTGAATTACCATATACGGCTGTAGGTTAAGACAATTAGTTGTGTGCCTTTTTCTTTAAATAATGTGTATGCCCTTTGAGGGCATCTTTGGCTTGTAGAAATTTGAGAACGTATGCATAAAAAACCTTACGATTGAGATAACATGTAGCATGAAATCCTACAGGTATTCAAAACATATAAATTTTACAGTATGTGTCTTTGGACGGTGCACATGAAAAAACACAGAAATTTTAGAGGGTTGATGAGAGAGGATAGAAAGAGATAGGGTGGAAGTGCATTGAACTTCTCAAAAGAAAATTAAGGCCTCCTTTGGTTTAGATGAATCTTGTAGGAATTTCATAGGATAGGATTTCTATAGGAAAAATTCCTTTAGAGCCCTTTGGTTTGTAGGAATGAAATTCTATTCCTATGGAGGAATTCTTCCTATCCTCCACATTTCATAGGAAAATAAATATTAACCTAGACTCAATGAAAAAAAATCATATGATGTGAATCAAACGGCATCTCCTTTCCTATTCCTACTTATGGAATTTGAGATACATGTCATCTTATTTCCTATGACTTTCCTATTCTTACGATTTTCCCACCCTATGAACCAAAGGAGGCCTAAAATGAGGTTTGAGCTTACGTTGAGACTCTCATGGAATATTTTTCGAGAAAAAAAAAGATCCTAATGGAGGGCATAGGAAAGGATTCCATGGGCATTTTGTAGCCTCAATCCTATGATCCAAAGGGTTTCCATCGAAAAAAATCCATAGGATTTTTCATAGGAATTCTAGAGGATAGGATTCTTATAGGATTTTTTCCTTTAGAGCCCTTTGGTTCATAGGAATGGATTCCTATTCCTACATAGGATTGGTTCCTATCCTCCACATTTCATAGGAAAATAAAAAAGAGCCTAGACTCAATGGAAAAATTCCTTTGGTGTCAACCAAATGACATCTTGTTTCCTATTCCTACTCATAGGATTTGAGATATATGTCATCTCATTTCCTACAAGATTCCTATTCCTATGATTCCTACAATCCAAGGAAAGCATAAATGTTGAGACAAAGAATTTCAATTGTTTTTTTTTCAGGCCAAGAATTTCAGTTCTAGCATGTTGTGTGCCTTATGGATCAGCGTGGCTGTCGAATTGTGTCTTCGACCCACTTAGAGATGGGCCATGCGCATCCGTAGTCCATTCCTTTTTCATTTTTTTACAGGAAGTAGTAGGTCCTGAAAGTGCGTTATATCGACTAGAGGGGGGGGGGGGTGAATAGACGATTTTTATGAAATTCTTCACTGAGGAATTTGCTGGTGAGGAAATTCCTAAATGAAGAACTACTAGCAGCGGAATAAGTACTCAGAAGTAAACATAACAGAATACAAGCATAGTCATCATGGCGAGATGAAGACAAACACAGAGTACAGAAAGTGTAAACACAGGATAACACAAGAAATAAGACGGACAGACTGAAGAAATTGAACTGAGGAAATTGAGAAAGTCTTCAGTCAAAGTCTTCAAACAGATATGAACAAGCACACAACAACAGACATGAGGAAATGGAAGAGTTGAGGAAATAGAACCAGTAGGCTTGGTGAAGACAATGATTTGGTAGACCAGTACCAACTGCTGTCTCAGTTGTACATCTGGTTGGAGCGGCTGAGTATTTAAACTCGAGGACACCCAGTCCCGGACACACAGTCTGTCGTGGTACTAAGAGTGACAGTAGAATGGGGGATAGGTATGGAGAGGCAAGATCCTAGCTATGGAGTAGTTGTATACACAAGGGATTTACGGGTTCAGGCCCTTCTCGGAGGAAGTAACAGCCCTACGTCTCAGAGCCCGGAGGCGGTCGACTGAATTATATGTGTATGAGTTACAGGGGTGCGAACCCTTCTGCCAGTGGAGGGGGGTGGCTTATATAGTGTCTGCCAGGACCCCAGCCAGCCCACGCAGCGGAGGGTTAAAGTACATTAAGGCCAGGCGTTACCTGTAACGCCTTACATAAGTGTCATCATGGCCATAAAGACTACTTAATTACTGACCGTTTGGATACAGAGTAGCTCTTGATCTCCTGGTGGTCGAGTGAGTCTTCATGGTCGACTGTCTTCCAGTCCGTCAAGTGGTATCCCTCTTGGTCGACTGGAAGGCAACTTCTTCTAAGGATGTCCTTGGGGAGGGTATTTTGGATAGGTCCATGACCCTATCCTAGGTACATGACTTCATCATTAGCCCCCGAATGGAACGAGGTTTGAGTGAGGAAGGAGTTGATAATCTTTCCGACCTGTTTTTGTGCTCTGAGTATGTCTCATTCTGGATCAATGAATTTTTTAGAGATGGCATCAACTTTTCTTTCAATCGCCTTGATCCATTCTTTTCCTCTGTCGAGTGAACTTTTGAACTTGGAGGTTTTCCGAGCGACGGATCGTAGGAAATCTACCGTCTGACAAGTTGCTCTGCTATTAGCGGATTTAATGGGATCTAAATTTTGGGAAGCGCGTGAAGCGGAGAAGACCGCGGTACTCGGATGGGGTAAGATGAAGACGCCTCGATTTCCGTGCCGCCTTTTTCGCCACGTATCGCGTGCGCGACTGTTTTGGGATTTGACAGGATTGCCCGGGCCTACCTGTCAGCCACTCGGAAGTGTCCTTATATAAGGTGCCGGACGGGGTTTTTTGAACAGTGCGTCTCCATTCCCCTCTCCGCCTTCCTCAATCCCCACCTGCTGCGCCCGCTTTTCTCTCTGCCCATCCACTCCTCGCACGCCTCGCCGGTGATGATGGTGAAGGAGAAGACGGCGGCCTTGGAGCGAGCGAAGAAGGCTACGACGACAGCAAAAGCAAAGGGGAGAGCGACCAGTCGGGTTGGATCTTCATCGCGGTCCCGCCTGCCGCAAGGTTTGGTCCAAGGAGATTGGATCCGCTCGACCATCACCCAGCAGGATCTCGACGATCTGGCCAATGAGGGACTGATCTCCCATGGGTCAGCCAGACTTCCGGGCACCGAGTGGCAACCGCAGCCGCTGGAGGGTGAGTGTCTTCTCTTAGCCACTCATGTAGATCGCGGATTTTCTCTGCCACCGAGTCTTTTCTTCCGAGGGTTTCTGAACTTCTTTGGGGCACAACTCCACCATTTCACTCCCAATTCCATTGCCTACCTCGCCGCTTTCGTGTCTCTGTGCGAAAACTTCCTGGGTTGTCGGCCGCACTGGGGTCTCTTTAAGCACATATCCACCTGTCGCTCTCAGACGGTGAAAAAGGCGAGTCCGGACGATGAGAGGACCAAGGTTATCCAGATGTGTGGGGGTCTTGGGATCCAAATGAGGAGTAAGAGTGCTTTTCCGGCCATGAAACTTCCTGAGTCGGTTAGAGGGTGGCAGTCAACCTGGTTCTACTGCCAAGACGAGTCGACGCTGGGGCAGCCGACTGGTCTCCCTCCGTTCTCCATGGACCGAGTGAACAAACCATCTTCCCTGAAGGTGCTTCCGGAGGAGAAGGCTCAGGTTAAAATGTTGATGGAGCGCGTAGTCCAGCTCATTCGGGACGGAGTGACTGGCATGGACCTTCTGGAGGTTTTCCTTGGACGGCGTATTCAACCACTTCAATACCGAGGTCACCCGATGTGGCTATACTGTGGTACTGAAGATACCACTCGGGTCCATCCAGAAGCGGTCAGCGACGCCACACTGGAGAGGTGGATGACCGCCATCACAGGGAATTAGGATAACCCTCGTGGGGCTAGGAGGATCCCACCACTCGACCATACCTACGAACCGGACACGATATGACCACTTATCCCTGGTTGCGGTCCTGTTTTATTCATTCTGTTTCACTATAAATCGGTCGATTGACCTTTGTCTTGTTTTGTTGTCTGTCAGGCCACCACTGAGTTGTACTCGATGCCCAACGGGGCGCAGGCACCGACTGAGGAGGAGGAAGTAAGTGGGGGCGAAAGCCCGGAGGAGTGGGATTCGGATGCTGATGACGACGAGGAAGATGATGACTCTGATGAGGAGGAAGAGGAGGAAGTTGCACCTCCCCGTGCGGAAAGACGCTTGAAGCTTGTCCATGATCCTGCAGCTGAGCATGGTAAGGGGGTTGCGCCCGTCGCGCAGTCGACCAAGCGTCCCATGGACGACTTCTCCGGCGCCGACTGAGAAATCTCGGAAGCAATATCGAGTGGCGCCGTCGAAGACGACGAAGGTCTTGCCTAAGATGAAGATGGTGATCCCCACTATCTCAGGGTAATGGTGTAACTTGAGTTTTCTTGTTTCACATGAATTTATTCTTGGCTGACTCGTGAGCTGACTGATTGACTTCTGGAATTGCAGTGCTGCTACTTCTGATACCTCGACCAGACCTGAAGATCACGAGATGGAAGATGCTGTTACTTCAAAACCTGGTATGACTTTTGCAGTTCCGTCTTCAGTCGGTTGGCTCTTTGTCTTTAATTTTGACTCTTTTCTGCAGCTCCATCTAACGTCGTTATTGACCTTCCTGACGACGATGATGAGGAACCACTGAGGCAGAGGAGGAACAGGAAAGCGTCTGCTGGCAAGGTGAATCAGGACGTGTCAGCACCCGAGACGTTGGTTGTGGAGGGGGACAACGTCACTCAGCCTACCGTATCCTTTGTGGTGCCGCTGACGAGTGCTCGCCCTTCGTCGTTGAGTGCTGCTCAGCCTTCACTTTTCTTGACCCACCACATCCCAGAAGACCAAGCAAGTGCTGCTAAAGAAGCAATACGCCAGGCAGGGGTCATGATGGAGCAAGTGAAGGCAATCCGAGACGCCAGTCAGGCGGCTTATGATGCCAGTTCAGCTCTTCAGAGCAATGTTCAGGTCAGTCGGTCACCGCCTGTTCTGTTAGGATATGATATCTGAAAATCCTTCTTTCTGAAAATCTTAGTATCTGTCGTACACCCACTGGGTGCGTCGATTGAAATTCCAGACTAGTGGGGGCACGCTGAGTGCACCCACTGGGTGTAGTCCCCAAGGCTATGGTGGACTGCTGGCAGTCGACCATAGTTTTTATGTCTTAAGATTTTTCTTTACTCGATCAGGTTGAATGGATTCATAGACCGGTGGGGGCACGCTGAGTGCACCCACTGGGTGTAGTCCCCGAGACTGTGGTCGACTGCTGGCAGTCAACTACAGTCTGAAGAACATCTCTCTCTCTCTCTTTTTTTGCTATTTGTTGGTCGACTGATCGACTCTAACTGATAGAACTAGTGGGGGCACGCTGAGTGCACCCACTGGGTGTAGTCCCCGAGACTATGGTCGAATGTTTATATTCGGCTGTAGTCTTAGAAATGCTATGATTTTTCCTTAGTCACTCGGAAGTGAACTGTCTTTGACATCTGTTGATTGGTTCTTCGCAGAAATCTTGTGAGCTTGCAGCTCGTTACACTGAGTTGGAGAAAAAGCATATCCAGCTCTCACTTGATCTGAAACTTGTCCAGGAGAACTTCACGAAGACAAAGGAGGAGGCAAAATGTATGTTTGGTGAGAACCTCGACGACTGCTTTTGCCTCTTGTCTATTTCAGAGTCTGATCTCATTGTGACTTTGCAGACAAACTGAGGGATGCTCTGAAGAAGAAAGACCCTGACTTGGCTGAGGTGCAGAAAGCGGCTTTAGAGAAGACCAAGCTCGTAGATGAGAAGCTGGCTTCAATCACCAAGCTTGAAGAGGAAAACACCAATTTGAAAGCTGCTCTTGATGCCGCCAACAAGGAGGTCAGTCGACTGAAGAGTGACAAGATTGCCTTGAGTGACAAGGCCAGTGAGTTGGTGGGAAAGAAGAATGATCTGGAGGCTTATCTGGGAGGACTCGCCAAGAAGCTATTCCTCATGCTTGAAGGTAATCTTTTATATTAAATAGACATTTTAACTATGATCTCGCCATCAGACTGTTGTCTTGACTTCGGGGTTGTGCTTGCAGAGTTCTGCCAGAACTTTGAAGAGGAGACTGGTCGACTGGAAACGAACCTAGATCCCATCAACTCTCATGTGAAGGACGAAGTAGCCATGAATGTGCTCTGACTTGAGTCTCGCGTTGCTGCTGTTGTCGACTATCTCGCAAGGCTGAAGGTCGCAACTTCCCGCATCGACACAACACTCTGGTCAGGAGAGACACTTCAGAACGACCTCGAGTCTCTGATGACTCGACTGAACGAGGTTCCAAGTCGAGTGCAAGAATGGAAGAAGTCTTCTGCCAGGTGCGGTGCGGATGTTGCTCTGTCTCTGGCCCGTGTTCACAGCAAGGAGGCGCGAGAGGACAAGCTGGCAGCCCTCAAGGTGGCCAATACCAAGAAACATGATTTCCGATCTTTCATGGAGACCTTCATCGCTGCTGCCACTCGGATTGCAGATGGAATCGACCTGGACGAATTTTTTGCGCCTTCCAGCCCTCTGCAGGAGGGGTAAAAAACTTCTGTGCTTGGTACTTTAAATTTGCCTCGGTATGCCGAGTGATTTTTGTAACCGATAAACCTTAACGGGCTTAGCGCCTGAGCACTTTCAGTTCCGTAAGATGTTATCTGAACTTGGATTCGACATTGAATATGTTTGCATATGATTTGAAGTGTCTTTTGCAGGCTAGGATGAAGCACTTATTGCAATCGACTTGTTCCTCATCATCCTTAGGCGAGCACTGGGCTGCAGCTAAGCCCCCGAGTGTGAGGTCCGCTCTCCACTCGGTAGGATTTTCAAAAATTTAGGCGAGCGCTAGGCTGCAGCTAAGCCCCCGAGTGTGAGGTCCGCTCTCCACTCGGTAGGATTTTCAAAAACTTAGGCGAGCGCTGGGCTGCAGCTAAGCCCCCGAGTGGGAGGTCTGCTCTCCACTCGGTAGGATTTTCAAAAACTTAGGCGAGCGCTGGGCTGCAGCTAAGCCCCCGAGTGTGAGGTCCGCTCTCCACATTTTCAAAAACTTAGGCGAGCGCTGGGCTGCAGCTAAGCCCCCGAGTGGGAGGTCTGCTCTCCACTCGGTAGGATTTTCAAAAACTTAGGCGAGCGCTGGGCTGCAGCTAAGCCCCCGAGTGTGAGGTCTGCTCTCCACCTTTTCAAAAACTTAGGCGAGCGCTGGGCTGCAGCTAAGCCCCCGAGTGGGAGGTCTGCTCTCCACTCGGTAGGATTTTCAAAAACTTAGGCGAGCACTGGGCTGCAGCTAAGCCCCCGAGTGGGAGGTCTGCTCTCCACTCGGTAGGATTTTCAAAAACTTAGGCGAGCACTGGGCTGCAGCTAAGCTCCCGAGTGGGAGGTCTGCTCTCTACTCGGTAGGATATTTGTGGCGTGCCTCTGAAGAAGAAGGCGTCAATCGGTCCGCACCTCGTCTTCCTTGCGGAGCGCACATTATACTTGTGGCGTAGCTCGGAAGGAGAAGTGGCAGTCGACATGTACCTCGTCCTCCTTGCGGAGAGCACATTATACTTGTGGCGTAGCTCGGAAGAGGAGGGTAGCAGTCTACCTGCACCTTGTCTACCTTGCGGAGCGCACGTTATACTTGTACTTAGGCGAGCGCTATGCTGCAGCTAAGCCCCCCGAGTGGGAGGCTGGCTCACCACTCGGTAGGAATTTTTTTTGAAACTTAGGCGAGTACTTGGACTGCAGCTAAGCCTCCGAGTGGGAGGCCGGCTCACCACTCGGTAGGATTTTATTGAAACTTAGGCGAGTACTTGGACTGCAGCTAAGCCTCCGAGTGGGAGGCTAGCTCACCACTCGGTAGGATTTTTTTGAAACTTAGGTGAGTACTTGGACTGCAGCTAAGCCTCCGAGTGGGAGGCTTGCTCACCACTCGGTAGGATTTTATTGAAACTTAGGCGAGTACTTGGACTGCAGCTAAGCCTCCGAGTGGGAGGCTGGCTCACCACTCGGTAGGATTTTATTGAAACTTAGGCGAGTACTTGGATTGCAGCTAAGCCTCCGAGTGGGAGGCTGGCTCACCACTCGGTAGGATTTTATTGAAACTTAGGCGAGTACTTGGACTGCAGCTAAGCCTCCGAGTGGGAGGCTGGCTCACCACTCGGTAGGATTTTATTACAACTTAGGCGAAACGGATTCGCGTCTAAGCCTCCGAGTGAAAGGCTGGCTCATCACTCGGTAGGATTTTCACAAACTTAGGCGAAACGGATTCACAACTAAGCCACCCACTGGGGGGGGGGGATTTTATTAAACAAACAAAAGTGACAACAATCACTGGGAAAATTATAACACTATTGTCTTTCGAAAAATGAACTACATAAGTGCTTTTATTACATTTCCGAGTGGCTACTTAAGTGTAAAAGGGGCGGAGCAGCTCCGCGTTCCAAGTTTGGGGCTCGTCGATCTGGTGCTTGACGTTGTAAAGACGGTACGCTCCGTTGTAGAGAACCTTGGTGACGATGAAGGGACCTTCCCAAGAAGGAGCGAGCTTGTGTGGTTTTTGCTGATCCACTCGGAGAACCAAATCTCCTTCCTGGAAGGCTCGACTCTTCACGTTTTTGGCGTGGAAGCGACACAAGTCTTGCTGGTAAATGGTCGATCGGATCAGAGCCATCTCCCTTTCTTCCTCTAGAAGGTCGACTGCATCCTGCCGTGCTTGTTCTGCTTCAGCTTCGGTGTAGAGCTCGACTCGGGGAGCGTTGTGAAGCAGGTCACTCGGCAAGACCGCTTCAGCTCCGTAGACCAAGAAGAACGGAGTTCTTCCAGTCGACCGGTTAGGCGTGGTCCTTAATCCCCAAAGCACTGACGGAAGTTCGTCGACCCATGCACCAGATGCATGCTTGAGATCACGCATCAATCGGGGTTTCAACCCTTTGAGAATCAAGCCGTTGGCTCGTTCTGCCTGTCCATTCGGCTGAGGATGAGCGACTGAAGCATAGTCGACTCGTGTGCCTTGAGATGTGCAGAACGCTCTAAATTCCTCAGAATCGAAGTTTGACCCGTTATCAGTGATGATACTGTGTGGGACTCGATATCTGAATATCAACTCTCTGATGAAGCTGACAGCAGTGCCAGCATCAAGGTTCTTGATGGGTTTAGCCTCAATCCACTTGGTGAACTTGTCGACTGCTACCAGCACATGGGTGAAACCGCTTCTGCCTGTTCTCAGAGGTCCAACCATATCCAATCCCCATACAGCGAAAGGCCAGACGAGTGGTATGGTCTTTAAGGCTGAGGCGGGCTTGTGTGACATATTGGAGTAAAATTGACATCCTTCACACTTGTCGACTATCTCCTTTGCCATTTCATTTGCTCTTGGCCAGTAAAATAATCCAGCTCGGTATGCTTTGGCTACGATGGTCCGAGAGGACGCATGATGGCCACAGGTCCCCGAGTGGATGTCGTCAAGGATTATTCGACCTTCTTCTGGCATTATGCATTTCTGACCAACTCCAGTCGCGCTTTCTCTGTACAGCTGTCCCTTTATCACGGTAAAGGCTTTAGATCTGCGGATGATCTGTCGAGCCTCCTCTTCATCCTCTGGGAGCTCTTTCCTTAAGATATATGCGATATATGGCACAGTCCAATTGGGAGTGATCACCAGAACTTCCATGATCAGGTCGACCACTGCTGGAACTTCAACTACAGTCGGATCCGTGACACTTTTAGGCTGCGAGCTTCTTCGGTAAAAGGATCTTCTTTGACTGATGGAGTATGGATATGCCCCAAGAACACATCACTGGGAATGGCTTCTCTCTTGGAACCTATCTTCGCCAAATCATCAGCCGCTTGATTCTTCAGTCGGGGTATATGGTGGAGCTCTAACCCTTCAAATTTCTTTTCAAGCTTCCTCACTGCATTGCAGTATACAGTCATGGTTGGGCTTCTAACGTCCCACTCCTTCATCACCTGATTGACCACCAAATCTGAGTCGCCATAAACCATAAGGCGACGGACGCCGAGTGAAATGGCCATGCGCAACCCATACAAAAGTGCTTCATATTCTGCTTCATTATTGGAGGAATCAAAGTGGATCTGGAGCACATATCTGAGCTTATCTCCTCGGGGGGAAACCAAAACTACCCCAGCGCCGGAACCATTTAACATCTTAGAGCCATCAAAGAACATGGTCCAATGCTCCGAGTGAACTTGAGTTGGCTGCTGTTGTTCAATCCACTCGGCAAGGAAATCTGCTATTGCTTGGGACTTAATGGCTTTCTTTGCCTCAAACTTGATATCAAGGGGAAGGAGTTCAATCGCCCATTTAGCCACTCGACCAGTTGCATCTCTGTTGTGCAGAATCTCTGACAGTGGAGCGTCGCTGACGACTGTAATGGAATGATCAGAGAAATAATGAGCAACCTTCTTCGTGGTCATGTAGATCCCATACACAAGATTCTGATAATGAGGATATCTTTGCTTCGATGGGGTCAAAACTTCGGAAAGATAATACACTGGGCGCTGAACTTTGAAGGCTTTCCCTTCTTATTCCCGCTCGACCGTAAGTACTGTACTGACGACTTGTCCTGTGGCTGCAATATAAAGCAACAGAGGCTCTTTGCTGATTGGAGCAGCAAGCACCAGCTGGGTGGAGAGCAGAGCTTTTAGCTCAGCAAATGCTGCATGAGCTTCTGTAGTCCACTCGAACTTGTCTGCCTTCTTCATCAGTCGGTAAAGAGGCAGTGCCTTTTCACCGAGGCGAGAGATGAATCGACTTAACGCGGCCAAGCATCCAGTAAGCTTCTGGACATCGTGCGCACGCACAGGGCGTTTCATTCGGAGTATGGTGCCGACTTTTTCTGGGTTAGCGTCGATTCCTCGTTCTGAAACGAGAAAACCGAGTAACTTTCCACCAGGAACTCCGAATGTGCACTTTGATGGATTAAGCTTGATATCATACCTCCTGAGATTGGCAAATGTTTTAGCGAGGTCAGTCAACAGGTCAGAACCCTTTCGTGATTTGACCACAATATCATCCATGTACGCTTCCACATTCCGACTGATTTGAGTGAGTAGACACTTTTGAATCATCCTCATGAACGTGGCTCCGAAATTCTTGAGACCAAATGGCATGGTGACATAGCAGAAGCACCCGAACGGAGTGATGAAAGCTGTTTTGATTTCGTCGGTTCCATACAGACGGATTTGATGGTACCTGGAATAGGCGTCTAAAAAAGACAATCTCTCACATCCCGCAGTCGAGTCGACAATTTGGTCGATGCGAGGGAGAGGAAAATGATCTTTCGGGCAGGCCCAATTGATATGTTTGAAATCAATGCACATGCGAAGCGACTTGTCCTTCTTGGGGACCATGACAACATTGGTGAGCCACTCGGAGTGGTAAATCTCTCGGATAAACTCCGCTGCCCAGAGCCGAGCCACCTCCTCGCCAATGGCCTTTCTCTTCTGGACGGCGGACCATCGAAGGTGTTCTTTGACAGGTTTTGCCTTTGGGTCGACTCGTAAACGATGCTCAGCCAGCCCCCTGGGAACACCCGGCATGTCAGCAGGCTTCCATGCAAAGATGTCCCAGTTCTCACGGAGGAATTGGATGAGCGCTTCTTCCTATTTAGAGTCGAGTGTGGTGGAAATATGGGTCGGAGCAGCACTGGGGTCGGTCGGGTGAATGTGAACGGGCTTCATCTCACCAGACGACTGGAATACTGACTCCGTGGCGGGCTTCTTGGCCCGCAATAAATCACTCGGATCTGCATTTTTCTTATACTCTTCCAGCTCCACCACTGTTATCTGGGAATCGGCAATCTTTGAGCCCTTCTGAAAGCACTCTTCTGCCTTTTTCTGATTGCTAGTGATGGTGATCACACCCTTGGGGCCAGGCATCTTCAGTTTGAGGTACACGTAACATGGTCGAGCCATGAAGCGTGCATAAGCTGGCCTGCCCAAAATAGCATGATAAGCACTCTGGAAATCCACAACTTCAAATGCCAGCTTCTCCTTACGGAAATGCTTCGAATCGCTTAAAACCACATCTAGAGCTATTTGATCGAGTGACTCAGCTTTCTTTCCAGGAATGACTCCATGGAAGCTCATGTTGCTAGAACTGAGTCTGGACATCGGAATGCCCATTCCTTTCAGCGTCTCCGCATACAATATATTCAATCCACTGCCACCATCCATCAGCACCTTAGTCAGTCGGGTGCCTTCGACGACCGGGTCGACCACCAAAGCTTGCCTCCTAGGGGTGGCTATGTGTGTCGGATGATCAGACTGGTTGAATGTAATGGCAGTCTGAGACCATTTCAGATAACTTGGTGTCACCGGAGCGACCATATTTACCTCACGGTTGATAACTTTCAATCGACTTTTGCTCTCCACATCAGCAAAAATCATCAGGGTGGAATTGACATGGGGATATCCTTCATCACCGTCCTCTTTGTCCTCTGCCTTGTCCGACTCCTTTTCCTTATCCTTGGGTTGTTTCCCTTGAAACTGCTGAATTAAGAGCCGGCACTGGCGAGTGGTATGTTTTGGGTAGATGAAGTTACCCTCTTCGTCTTTCTTCATGTGGATGTGACATGGCAAATCCATCACGTCATTTCCTTCCTTATCCTTTACCTTCTTGGGGTTCCAGGATCCCTTGGGCTTCCCTTTGAATTTGCCCTGAGTCACGGCCAGGGCCTCTCCACGAGCAGCTGGCTCGGCTTTCCGCTTCTGCTTCCGACTGGAATTTCCTTTTTCCGACTGACTCGGCTTGTACTTGCCACTCCGGAGTCGATCCTCTTCTTCACCATTGGCGTACTTGGTGGCAATCTCCATCATTCGACTCAGGGTCAAATCTCTGGTCCGACCAAACTTCAAACTTAACTCTCTGTTCTTAACACTATCCTTGAAGGCACAGACCGCTTGATGATCAGATACATTCTCCACGGTATGATGCAAGGTGATCCATCTCTGGATGTAATCTCTCGGGGTCTCATTCGACTTTTGCACGCAGACCTGCAGCTCTGTCAGTCGTGCTAGTCGCTTGCAAGTTCCCTCAAACGTCCTGACGAACACTCGGGAAAGATCTTCCCAAGTGTAGATGCTGCTGGGAGCTAGCTGATTCAACCAAGCCCTGGCTGAACCCTCCAACATGAGTGATAGGTGTTTCATGGCCACCTCATCATTGCCGCCGCCAATCTGCATAGCCACTCGATAGTCCTCGAGCCAAGTTTCGGGCTTGGACTCACCAGCGAACTTGCTCACCCCAGTCGCCAACCTGAAGTTGGGAGGGATCACCGCGGCTCTGATGGCTCTGCTAAAACATTCTGGTCCTGAAACATGGACTCGGCTGCTGGTGGGCGCATCTCTGTCGTGGCCTTCACGATGAGCTCTGTTCTGGTCGACCAAACCTTGCACGATGATGGATCTCGCGTCAAAGCCTGGCTCCCTGGGGTTGACCGGAGCTCTCCGCCCAACACTGAGTTGGCGCCTGTCATCTTGCTGTCGATGTGCGTAAGACCCACCCCTTGGGGGAGGAGTGGGCACTCGACGCCGATCATCACGATTGAATCAATCATCATACTGGTCATGTCGACCTCCACGCTCCTCACGCTGCAGAGGCGATCTTGGGCTGTGAGCCGATTGGACTGTATTCGCAGCGACGGATCGACTGTGAATCCTATTGCGTGACTGCGACACGGCTGATCCCCTGCTGCCCGGAGCAAATCTCGGATCTGCATCAGGCCTCTTCCAGCCTCTGACTGAGAGGGCTGAATTGACTCTGCTATACGGGCCGCAGCTGCTAAATTCTGAATCGGGGTTCGATATACCTGAGTTGGTTGCAGAAAGAGTTGACGTCGACTGGAGTCGGGTACTCGTTGTCTCGCACGCTCGTCGAGTGCTCACTAGAGGTTCTCCAGCCGAGTGCGTTCAGCCAAGTTGGCCAAACGCGCCTCTTCCAAGGCACGCGCCTCGGGAGTTTCTCCTGCGATGGGAGTATGCAGGGCATCCATGTTTCGGTGGCGAAGATCTTCCCTTTGCAGAGAAGTGAGTGGCTCGGGTTGATATTCCTCGTGGGCGCTTCCGTCGTCCATCCCGTTGGTGCGGGGGAAGCCGGGAGGACTACGAGGCCCATTGACCATCAGAACTTCCGCCGCTGGATCACTGCTGTCGCACTTGGATGTAGTCTCTACGGAGCCAGTCGATAGATCGAACATGCCGTAGAGAGATTCGTCGGGCTCGATTGCCGCGACTTGGGTGGTGGCCGATTGGCGAGCCACTGCGTGCCTCACCCACCGCTGGAGCCTCGACCGACCAGAGCGCTTGCGCTGGCGGGAGACAGGGAGGGAGGATGACACAGGAGTCGACCGATACGGAGTCGACGATTGCCGCAGCAGGACGCCGCGGACACATGCACGAAAATGCGTTGCCCCGCGGACGAGGAGCGCGTCAATGTCGAGTGGAGCCTCCTGGAGCCAAGCAGAGTCGTCGGCGATGAACGTGAGCGTGCCGAGACAGATCTCGCGGCCCTCAACCAGAACTCCGCCAGAAACCATGACGAAGGCGATCGGAACAATTGCAACTTCTCCAAAAAGTCGCTAAGACACCTGCCCCACGGTGGGCGCCAACTTTCGTGGTACTAAGACTGACAGTAGAATGGGGGTAGGTATGGAGAGGCATGATCCTAGCTATGGAGTAGTTGTATGCACAAGGGATTTACGAGTTCAGGCCCTTCTCGGAGGAAGTAACAGCCCTACGTCTCGGAGCCCGGAGGCGGTCGACTGAATTATATGTGTATGAGTTACAGGGGTGCGAACCCTTCTGCCAGTGGAGGGGGTGGCTTATATAGTGTCTGCCAGGACCCCAGCCAGCCCACGCAGCGGAGGGTTAAAGTACATTAGGGCTAGGCGTTACCTGTAACGCCTTACATAAGTGTCATCATGGCCATAAAGACTACTTAATTACAGACCGTTTGGATACAGAGTAGCTCTTGATCTCCTGGTGGTCGAGTGAGTCTTCATGGTCGACTGTCTTCGAGTCCATCGAGTGGTATCCCTCTTGGTCGACTGGAAGGCAGCTTCTTCTAAGGATGTCCTTGGGGAGGGTATTTCGGACAGGTCCATGACCCTATCCTAGGTACATGACTTCATCACAGTCCTCACCGTATTCTCCTTGAGCTAAGGTCACACAGACATCGCCCAATCACTCGTGGTAAGTCTTCAGGTGACTTCCGAACCTTCACAAACTCGGTTACTCGGTGATCCACAATTCCTCTTGGATGCTCTAGACCTTGACGCCTAACCATCTGGAAGAAGCACAGTCTTCAAAGGAAACAAGCGTCGGATCCACGCAGGATCAATCTCTTTAGTGATTCTCAATCACTTTGGGTTTGTAGGTGTTGGGTTTTGGGTTTTCCTCACTTGATGATTTTCTCTCAAAGTCCTCGGAGGATGGGATGCTCTCAATTGACAAGTGTCAGTTTCTCTTGGAGCAGCCAACCAGCTAGTGGTTGAAGGGGGCGGCTATTTATAGCCTAGGGAGCAGCCCGACATGATAAGACATAAATGCCCTTGTCTGATATGACCGTTAGGTGGGTAGATATTTTGGAACTGCTGGCGCATAGCACAACAATGGTCGGAATTTTGACTATCAAAATACTCAGGGCTATCATGTTCCTCACTGTGTAGGCAATTCACACTAGTGAATTCCTAACTCCTCAGTCAGAACAAATTACTCAGAGACCAGAAGAATTTCGTCTCTGTCACTGAAGAATATGACTGAACTGTATGAGATTTCCAATGGCTTCACTCGAAGGGATTGGCAGGTGTAGGATTTTGAGTTGAGCATCACATGGAAATTTTTCCTTAGTATTTCCTCGACTCCCTTTAACAGTACGGTGTTTCTCAAGAAAGAGAAAATGAAACTATGAAAACAAAAGTCTTCACGCTTCATGTTCCTCGAATGAATATCAAGTCTTCAAGATCACACCAATTTCTTCACTTTCAAAGTCTTCAGATATCCAAAGTCTTCAGATGAAGAACTTCATTTTTAGGGGTCGACTTTCTCTGTAAATATCAAACTCCTCATAGACTGATTGACCTGTGTACACTCACAAACGCATCAGTCCCTTAACCTATAAGTCGTCAATACACCAAAATCATTAAGGGGCACTAGATGCACTTACAATCTCCCCCTTTTTGGTGATTGATGACAATATAGGTTAAGTTTTCAACGGGGATAAATATATGAAGTGTAAATACTGATGTTGAGGAATTTGATTGCAAGATATAGAAGAACTCCCCCTGAAGATGTGCATAGTGAGGAATTTGCTTTTGAAGCAATGCACACTTGAAGAGTATAATCATGGAGATCTCCCCCTATATCTTGTAATTCATACACGCATTTGATATATAGTATGAAGAATTTGAAATGCATGATGAAATATGGTGAATGATGTAATTCAGCATGCGTGCATTAACATTAATGAGGAATAAGCATGCAGGAGAGCACAGCAAAAGTATCAGGTCACCATAGAGTTTAAGATTACAACTCGATCCAGCAAAGTCATCAAAAGAACGAGAGTTGTAACTTAGCAAAAAACGCCCATATAAGATAGACCCGCTTGAAGACTAACTCAAATTTCTCCCCCTTTGTCATCGAATGACCAAAAGGGTTGAAACTAAGGACTAACGCCCCTGAAGAATATCATGAAGATGGAGGAGCGCCAGTGTTGTCAGGGTCTTGAGTCGATGTAGGGCCTGCTGCAGTGTCATCCAAGTCTTCATGCTCGTCCGTGGCGCGTGATGAAGAATATGAGCTGGCCACCAAGGGAGGAACCTTGACCCTCTTGAATTTCTTCGGAGGAGGAGCAGACCAGTCAAAGTCTTCCTTGAAGCCCATTTGCTTCAGATCTTCTTCACCATATAGATGTGACAGAATAGCCCAGGTGCGATCAAACACTCCATGGAGGTAGTAGTGGTTTTTCTTCACTGCATTATGTGTGGAAGTCATGTTGTGAAGAATAGAGCCAAACTGACGCTTAACCCACTTGTGGTTGCGATCCACCTTCTGGTGAAGACTTATCAGCAGTTCACGATCAGTCTGCACACGAGGAGCAGTAGCGTGAGGACTTGTCTTGGTAGCATTGGCAGCAGTATCATGAGTGGCAGAGTCATCATTGGTAGAGTAAGATGCAGATTTGCAGAACTGACCATCCAATGGACGAATGCCTTCATCGATCACGGCTGGTGACTTGCCCTTCTCATCAGATGAGGAAACTGTCCGCTTGAGGACTTCAATCGGGGGCAAGTTGCTGAGGTGATTCTGAAAATCAGCCTTGTAGTTGAGTGAAGACCTTGTTCTAAGGAATCTCATGATCCACGATGCGTAAGGCTTCATCTCAAATGGAGAAAGTGCAATATTTGCCAGAGTCCTCATGAAGAAATCATGATAATTGATGGGAATGCCATGCATGATGTTGAAAAGCATATTCTTCATCATTCCGATAATTTCTTCATCGGAAGAGTCATGGCCTTTGATGGGACTCATGGTCTTCGTCAGAATGCGGTAGATTGTCCTTGGCACATAGAGCAATTCCTTCACGAGGAATTTGGTCCTTGGAGCTTGTCCTGGCTTCAGCGGCTTCATGAGCACTTGCATATAGTGATCAGTGAGTTCAGGCTCATCATACAAACAATGAGCTCCGTCAAGTGGAGGACTGCTTGGTAGGGCACGAAGCAATTCAGTGGCTGGTGCCTTGTAATGCGTGTTTTGAGTCATCCAGTCCAACACCCATGAGTTGACGTCAGCAACATTGCCTATGATATGCAAAGTTGCGTAGAAGTGAAGAATAAGTTCTTCATTCCAATCAACAATGTCAGAGCAGAAATTGAGCAAGCCAGCATCATGAATCATGCTGAGGACTTGAGAGAAGCACGACATGGATTCCATGTCCACATGCGGAATATGCTCATGATCGAAGACTTTGTCCTTGTTGTACAACACTGAGGAATAGAAGTTTGCCTGGCTGGCAGTCCAGAAACGCTTCCTTCTAAGACGAGCATTGTCATATGGGTTGAAGTCAGTGAAGAACACGTGCTCGCCGAAGAAATCATCAGCCTTGAATTTTTGCTTCTTAGAGAAAGGATCCTTTGGCTTGGGCTGAGGAGTGTCAGTCAATTGCAGTACCACCTCAGGAATCGCAATCTCAGGTTCCACAGGCTGAGGAATTTCAGGCTCTTCAGCAGCTTCAGCCTGGGTTGCCAATTCTTCATTGACAATTTCTTCAGCACTAGTGGCTGGAATTTCTTCATGAACACTTGGGGTTGCATGAGGTTCTTCAGATCCCATTTGTACTTCAGTGGTAGCAGGGGACTGAGGAAGTTTGGATGTTGACTGTCCAAAAATTCATCATTGAGGACCGGAGTGGTACAACCAATGTCAATGTCCTCCTCTCCAATTTCTTCAACACCTGCCTCTTCAGCAGTAAACTGAGGCAAAAGTGAGGAAATGATTGGGGTTGAAGGGATCTTATCCACTTCAATTTCTTCGTCCAACTGCTCTGAAGAAGCAGCAGAAGGAGTTTCTTCATCAGATTCATCAGGAATCACATAGTCTTCACCAAAAGGAACAAGGTCCTTTGATGGCATTGATGAAACTGGAACGACATCAATTGGATTATCAATCGAACTTATCAGAGTCTCCATCTTCTTCGGAGCTGAAGAATTTGAAGAAGTTGATGCCTTCCTTTTCTGCACAGCTGCACGTTCTGCAGCCTTGGTCTTCTTCGCATCTGATGCAGATGGAAGGATTGGAGTTGGTGTAGGCGCAGGAGGTGCAGAGGACATTGGTTCATTTTCCTCAGGCGCAACTGATGCAGTTGCCCTGACTTGTTCACTTTCTTTAGGCACACCACTAGTGGATGCCCTGGCAATATCTTCAGCGGCTGGAATGGAGTCATCAGCCGTGGCACTCTCATTTTCTTCAGCAGCCTGATTTTCATCAGCGGTGCTGGCATTTTCTTCAGTAGGCTGAGCAGATGCCTCAGCCTTAGTAACTTCAACGTGCACAGGTGGAGCAACACTTGAAGTGAATTTCTTCGTCAGATTGACGATACGCACCTTGGCGCCCTTCCAATCAGCATAATAGCGATCAAATTCATCGCTCAGTTGTTTGATTTCCACTTGCAAGGCAAGGAGCTGATCGGGAGTGAGAGTGAGGACATTGTCCTTTAGGTAGCGCTGTTTCTTGTACTGCGGTTTCTTCAAACTTCTGCCTTGTTCAAATTTCCATTTCTCTTCTTCAATGAAGGCAGTGAGGACATGGCTTTGACCAGGAGTGAGGTTCATCTCTGGCAAAGGTGTGTTGGGGTCCTTGTGCCATAAGTCAATGTAATCAAGGATCAACTTGGGATCCAACATCAGTGGCACATTGCTGCCTTTGGCTCTAGCGGCCCTGGCTTGCCTGTTTCTGATGATTTCGGCAAGTTCTTCATCATGAGCCTCATCATCATCAGAAGGTACATGGATGGCTACCTGCTTCTTGTGAGGACTTGGGCGAGTGCCTCGTCCAGCAGTGGCCTTTTTCTTCGGCAGAGAGGGACCAACTGAGGAATTTCGAGCAGCAGAGGAGCTTGCAGATGCTCCTGAGGAAATAGAGAAGCCTTGAGTCCTTTGGCACGTGGCAAGATGCACAGGTGCCGAGGATTTTGTGGGAGCAGCTGAAGACTTTGACGGAGGAGCTGAGGACTTTGACGGAGCAGCCTGAGGAATTTGCCGTGAGGGCCTTGAGGAGTCTGGCCTTGATGGCATAGCAGAGGAGCTTGGCCGTGAGGGCATTAAGGGTGAAGAACTGGACTTGTGTGCAGGCTTCTTGGGCATAGCCTTCTTGGGCTGACTGGTAGAGGCCTCAGCAGAGGCAGCAGCAGCAGCAGAGTCAGTGTTGAATTTCCTCACTGCTTCCTTTGCTTGCTTGGCCAGTTTGGCTTGGCGCTTGGCCCATTCGTCAGGATAATCCTAACCGCGCTTGAGGCTGGTGGGATCTGCCAACTGGCCTGGTGCCAATGGAGGTCTTGGGCATGGAGGGTTGAGTGCGAATTTCTTCATGTACTTGGGAGTTACATACCTGTACTCCCTCCATTCCCGTGCCCATCTCCTTTCAATCCTCTGTATGCGCACCTTGCGCTGATTTTTGTTCTCCTTACCAAACTTGGCCTCATCAAGTGTGCAATAACCTGCGTAAATGTCCTCAGGGATCTCAAAAGCAGTCATGACCTCAGGCTTCTTTCCTCCCTTCTGTGGCTTCTTACCATCTACCATTTTCTTCAGTTGAGGAATTTGAACAATCGAATTCTCTGAAGAAGTATGCAACTTTTCTTCGAGGAACGCTGCAACTGAGTTAAGTTGATGAGAACCTAGTGATTCAACAGCGGACATTTGTACCTGTGAACAGAGTGTAGTTGCGAGGAATTTGGAGAGGTCATATGCGTTCTCAGAGGGTGTTTCAAAAGGAACAAGTTTGAGGAATTTGACCAGATGAGTCTTGAGGAATTTCACTAAGCGTTCTTTGTCTTAGGTTCCAGAGTTGTATAGATTGAAAATCCACAAAATTGAGGAATCTTGAAGAAAATTATAGCTTAGAGAAACGAATCAAGAACAGATGATGTGTGAGGTGTTCATGTGTGTGAAGAATTGAGGAATAAACACCTTTGAAGATTTTCAGGAAAACTTGAGAATCAAAGCGAGCAGTTAAAAGTAACTTTTAATTACCCGAAGTGAAGAACACGACAAACTGGGAAGAACATATGTGAAGTTCGTCAGTTCAGATCTTCCACGCCCTAACTTGGTGGAGGAAGACGGCTACGGCGGCGGCGGAGGGAAGATTTCCGCGGCCGGCGCGAGTACGACGGCGACGAGGTCGAGGCAGTGAAGCTCTTCCTCACCAGCGATGATGGAGTAGCGGCGGCGCTAGGGTTTGAGAAGCTCGAGCGGGAGAAAGAGGTCGAGCGGAGTAAAGGAAGTGAGGAAGGGGTGAGGGGGTATTTATAGTCGCAGTGAAAAACTGTTCGCCCGAAGATTTAGGACGAACGTGCCCCTGACCCTTCTCATTCGCATGACATGTGTCACCCACATACTGTGAGGTGGCGATCGTGTAGGATCATGGGTGAATAGATAAATATATCGTGGGATGCGGAACAGTTTGAGCGGCAAAGCCGGAAATTCAGATAAGATAAGTTAAAAGTTCCGTTCGCAATTTCTTCAGCTCTCAAGGACACAGTGAAGAATTTGAACGAGTTTCAAATAGAACGCAATATGAGGAATTTGTGAATAGACTGGATTGAGTTTAGCATAGAGGGGGAAGGGCCCGATCACATTCACTTAGCAGAAGAAATCATCTTGAAGAAATAACAATAAGTGAATGTTGTAGAGGAATTAAAAACTCATATATATATATATATATATATATATATATATATATATATATATATACAGAGACGGTCTATTCTGCTAATATTAGCAGAATAACTATTCTGCACACCACTTCGGTACTGCACGCTCAACAGAAGCGCACTGCATCATTTTGACGACGAGCACTGCAATAGAGACTAGTGAACTTCTCGTTGGAAAAAACTGCACGCGTTACTTTTTCGGTACTATTTTCGTTCTAATTTTTTAACCATTTATCGGAATGAGGCATGTAATATACTGTTGAAAAGCTATGTATTAGGCGCAACTTTGACATGTTGAACACTTTTCGAGATTCCACACGATTTAAGAGCAGTTTTGAAAATGGTGCGGCGGATGACGAGTGGCAGCGAGCGTTTTTTTGCGTTTTTTTCTAAACTGCTTGTCGGAATCAAGCAAATGATACGCCGTTGGATAGATATCGTCGAGGCGCATCTTTTACATATATAAATCTTTCTCTAATTCGTTACGGTTTAAGAGCAGTTTCAAATTTACTAAATCACGAAACTCTGTTTTTCAAGTTTTTTAAAATTTTCGATACTGTTTTCGCTCCAGTTTTTGAACCGTTTGTCGAAACGAGGCGTGTGATACGCCGTTGGAAACTATGGACAAGGCGCAACTTTCGTATGTAGAACTTGTTTTCAGATTCCTTGCGGTTTTAAATTAATTTTGAAAATCGTGCGGCGGACGACGAGTGGCGGGGGCCGTTTTTCGTGAAATTTTTGCAAACCGCTGGTCGGAATGATTCAAACGTACGCCGTTGGAAAGATATCGACGATACGCAACTCTTCCATGTAGAACCCTCTCTCTAATTCTTTACGGTTTAAGAGGAATTTCGAATTTACGTGGAAGTGGGGACTTCATCCGACTGAAAACCGCACTGCAACGGACGAAAAACCGCACTGCATCACACGGGTAAGAGAACTGCATGGTTTGTTTTATTCAAACGTAATTTTTTTAAGGACGAGAAAGTAGAGTGCACTTCACATCGGGTGTAAATGAACCACAACACTATCAAGAAGTGAACCGCATTACTTTTCTTCGCTTTCGTAACAATTTTTTTGCCCTTACGAGATGAACAACATCATACGGCTGACCGCACTGCTTCATACTGAAAACCGCACTGCATTGGACGTGCAAGCGACTTGCATACCTTTTTTTGTCGGACGTAAATTTTCCATGATGAGGAAGTGGACCACGCTTCATGTCGAGGTGTAAGTGAACCGCAACACTATAGAAAGTGAATCTCATCACTATGAAAAGTAAACCGCATGTGATTTTATTCTTTCATGCGCATAGACTAGGCAAGTGGACCGCATGAGCTGACCGAGTGAACTACATCTAATAAGAAGTGAGCTTCTTTTTGAGATGTTTTTCGTTTCTGTTTACCGAGTGAACCACATATAGTTTTTATAGCAAACTACATGAGAGATCAAAGTGAGCTTCAAAATATACATAGCCATTTATTATTTTCACACAGCCACACTCACATTAGTCAACAACATTTAGGGTTTATTTTTCAAAGTGTGCACTGCTGTTGCACGCCGTTTGAACCTCTCTTTTTTTCATACCCCATTGAAAAATACCAAAAGGAAAAGTGGACCATTAAACACGATGAGATCAATTGCATTTTTGCTTTTTCTTCATTGTTTTTGGTTGTTGTCCTTTTACTACGTACGACAAGAAAAACTTCAAACAACCAGATCCATTGCGAGGGTCGCTGTGTTTTGATCATGGGGGTGGAGAAGAGCTCCGGTCTGGTGTGAAATAATCTAAAAAGAATGACCTGTGCTTCAAAGTAAGTACTTTATTGCATGCACGTTTTTCAGAGAGCTGCGATCGGTAGGGCTCTGGACTACGAGGCGGGGCGAAACAAACCGCAATTCTCCTACAATGACGGGGGAATTCAAAAACAAATCCACATTTTTTCGTCAAACGCAAGCTGGTCGCCGGTGCACTGCATGTCCACCCCCAGAGCACTGCATCTGTGGTGCCCATGGTACAGCAACCAAGCTGTAATCTACAAACTGATCCATGGAAATTTACAGAAGACTCCTAAAAACAAAAATACACAGCAATCGGGATACTGCTTGTGGAAGGAGGGACACAGAGGATCAGACGCCATTGCCAACATGCGTGCTGGGGAGGGGAGCACCTTCGTTATCTTGTTGTAATCTAGGAGGGCGCTTGGGGAGGAGTCGATGTAGCGGGGAGCTCAAAGCAGTGCAGATCTTGTAGCGAAAGCCGTTGATCCGTCGACCCCATCGCCCAGCCGTAGCCCAGCGCCACCACGGACTGCACGCATGCGCGCCCCGCACTGCACCACACTGGCCAGAAACCGCGAGGGCCCATAAGGCAAACTGGGAGCTGGGGAGAAGAGCGCCACGAGGGGCTCGCCGGATCTGGGGAGAGGGCCATGGTGACCTCAACGCAGGGTAGGGGTGCTGCTGCCCCCAGCGGCGAAGACGGCGCAGATCCAAGGTGCCGCCGGGGGTGGGGGCAGGTAGCAGCGGGAGAATTGGGAGGAGGGAGATGCTGGGTGCCGCCGAAGAGGAGAAAGATGGGAGCACGGGCGCCAGGACCAGATTCGTCAGCTGGGAGGGTGTAGGTGGCATGGGGAGGGGTGGACGGCCGCTCCCGGAGCCGGTGGTCGAGGCAGGCCAGTAGGGTGCCCCGTGTCCCAGCTGGTGGAGGGGAGGGTCGCCCGTGTTGGCCCTCCGCCGCAAGGACTTGTGGTGGCCGCCACCAGCGGGGCGAGCCCCGCCTCGAGACTACCATGGGCGCTGGCCTTCCGACGCGCTCCGTCGAGAGGAGCGTGGGGCAGTGCGGATCTCCATGGATCCATCATCAGGAGAGGTGCGGTGATTGCCGCGGGGTGATGAACGATGGTGGTGTAGGGGCGGGGCCGACCGGAAGGGAGCGGAGGCGGGTAGATGGCATTGTGGAAGAGAGGAGTGGCTAGCAGGAGTTGGTCGGGGTGGGGATTTGGCCGGTGGGAGAGGTGGGGATAGGGGTGGGGGTTGGTGGGGGTGGCGTTTGACCTGGGGGTTGGGGCGGGTGCGTTTGTTTTTCTGTTTGGTCGCGTCGGTTCGGAGTGTTTAGCAGAATAAGAGATTTGGTGTGCAGAATAAGACTCTTAAGGGTATTATTAGAATAGACCCACCCTATATATATATATATAGGACAACACTATTCTAATCCTAAGATCAGAATAACTATTTGGATCACGGAGCGCCCTATATAGGCGCGGCGCGATGCTCCCGAATACAGTCGAACCGGCGCCGCCCCACCTCAACCAGAGACGGCGCCCCAATCAACCCGTTGTCCCACTGTCCGCCGGCGACGGCGCCCCAATCAACCCGATGTCCAATTGCCCGCCGGCGACGGCGCCCTGATCCAGGCCGCACTTCCAGCCCACTTTGCTATCCTGGTCTCCCCCACCTTCTGCCAGTAGGTAGAGACCAGTCATCTCCTGCCGCGGACCGGGCCGTCGATCACCGCCACCCATAGCTTGATGCGTCGTCGCCCCCGCAGACCCACACTGATCCTCCGCCTCATGGTCGATGCTGCCAGCTCATCCTGCTGCTCATCTCCTCCCTCGCGTATGCATCAACAAAAATTGGGTGGGTCGCTGCAGTCCAAGTCATGCCACAGCAGCAGGGCGACTCTCCCCAGGATGCATCTCATCTCAACCGGCTCCAATTTTGCGCACATGGGGTGGTGCTGCTCTAGTGAGCTCCTTTGTCCCTGGACCGTCTCTGAATGCGGATGCAGCACCGCTGGTTCCTAGCCACTGTGCCTCCTCTCTACTTCTTCACTCTCCACTTATCTAGTTTTTGGTGTGTGCACGCAAAATGTTGGCTAAAATGTCTCAGCGCCAGTACTAGTTTTGTGTGTTCATTTTTCCCCCCTAGCTTAGTCCTTGCCTGCTAATTGATATGGCTTGGATTACTTAGAGTGTTTTTCATGTGTGTTCTGCACTTCAGGTTCAAGTTCACCCTGCATCCCTGCCGTAGCGCGGCTCCGGCTCCACCCTCGCTTGCTGCCAGGTCTGCCTCTCCTTCCTCCCCTGCTCACTGTCCTGTGCAGTGGTGGACGCGGCTACCTGATAGAGCGATGCCGGCCTCCCAGAACTGGCAGTTGCAAAATAAAATAAAAAATAACAACAGCAAGTTCATAATAAAAAAAAGAGAAGTTCAAGAAGAACAAAAGGTGTTGCCTTCACTCAAGTGCTTGCAAAATTGCTAGGCTGTAGCTCGTATTTTGTTTGCAACTATCTTCAAATTCTTCAGTAGCTTGTACACATTTTCCCAAAAGATAGTTGGCCTCAGGGACAACCATGTTGATGGTGATTGAGAAAGGATTACAAAATAATATGAATCCTAGTCTTTTTCTGAGGCATTCGATGGCTTTCGAGAGATGCGTTCATATCTCACAAGTTTCCAGGGGTTCAAGTTCATCTATATAAGAAGGAATGCCAATTTTGTCGCACATTTGTGTGTGAAAGAGGCACTGAAACTTGATGTACTTACTATTTCTTTTCTTGAAACGCCTACCTACCTGATTGAGACTATTCAATCACAGTTATTTTTGCTTGCCATGCCACGGCACCTCCTCCATCACGGTGCCACCGTCACGACCCAGCCTCCATTTGCTGGTCACTGCTAGCTGTTGTTGTTGTGGCCTGCCTCGCCCTCTAGCTAATGTTGTTGTGCTACTGTTCAAGTTCAACTAGAATGCTAGAGAGATATTTCTAGGAGAGTTTAGCTACTATAGTCCTTATTTTGTGTTTGAACTTGCTGCTGTCCATGGTTAAAGATTATGATGTTGCTTTTCTATAGATGGTCTTCTTGTAGATATATCATTCTCCATCCTCTGGGAAGATACAACATTCTGAATGATCAGAACGAAAACAATATAATGTTAGTGTGCTGCTATGTATGTTTGTACTAAGCTTGCTGATGCGTTAGTCGTGCATGTATCACACGAAGTGTATGTATATAGTTGTGTGTAATTTTCTTGAATTCAATAGCATGCGATGTTCATGGTCCAAAATTTTCAAAGTTTACGTGTACCACATAATGAATAAAATCATCAATGAGAAAAAAGGACCGCCTAGGCCATTTGGCCGACAAAAAAATGCCTAAAAATGTCGCAAGACAAAAAGAAAACTTCACAAGATATAACATAGTAAGTTCGTAGAGAGGTAGAAAAAACATAATTTTGTTTGTAAGTTTAACCATTTCTAAAAAATACCCTGAAGTTCAAATTTAAATAAGAGGGTGGTTCAATGTTTGTTACAACCCTTTAATTTTCCCCATTACAATAGCATAAACCAAGAAGTTCAAAAATTAAAAATGGAGCAGTTCGAGAAGTTATAAAAAATGGTGTTTCCACATTTTACTAAAAATTGGAGAAGTTCAAATTTGAATAACAAAGAGGTTCATATTAAAAAGCCGAGAAGCTTAAAAAGTTTTTGCCCCGTTTTTTTTAAGATCTGGAAATTCAAATTTAAAGAAGTGAGCGATACGATGTTTATTACATAATAACTAGGACTTTCCCTTCACTAATAAATAACACCAAGAACTCCTAATTAAAAAAATAAGTAGTTTGATGTTTATAAAAATGTTGGATTTTTCCAGATACTAAAGATTAAAACCAAGAAGTTCAATTTCAAAAAAGGCAGTAGTTCAATGCATATTAAAAACTCGGTTTTTTCTCGTTACTAAAGAATAAAACCAAGAAGTTCAATTTTAAAAAGTAGAGCAATTTGATATTTATTTGAAAACTTGATTTTTTCCAGGTTACTAAAGAATAGAACTAATATGTTCAATTCGAAATTCGATGTTTTTGACAAAACTCCAATTTTCACATTTGTAAAAATACATAAAGAACTTCGAATAAAAAAGTTAGAGCGGTTCGATGTCTATAAAAAACTAAGATTTCTTAAGTTACTAAAGAGAAGCAGAGAGAAGTTCAAATTGATATGAGCCAGAAGTTCACATACTACACGGTGTGCATTTTTTATTAAAAAAAGAATGAAAAAGGAAATGCTAAAACTTTTGTTGCTAGAAGTTCAAGTGCTCTACCCGAGAAAGTTCAAAAATTCTTGTGAGAGAGGTTGAACAAAAATACGCGATAGAAGTTCAAGGTGAAAACAACGGGAAGTTCAACTATTTCGTTCCATAAGAGGATAAAAGAATGCAAAACTAAAAGCCTAAAAGGTTTGTTGCAAAAAGTTCACATGCTCCACCCTGCACGGTTCAAAAATTATAATTAGGAGACGTCTGGCGTTCATTTACATGTTGTTTTGAAAAGGAAAAAAAACAACGTTGTTTTGCCATTTTAAAAACTGCTCTCAAACGGCAACGAATTTGTAACACATGTCCACATGAAAAACTTGTTGGGATTCATAAGCTTTCCACTGGGTATATTATGTGCCACATTTCGATGAACGGTTTAAAATTTTCATGTATACTATTTAAAACACGTTTTGCTGTATTCAAAAAATTCTTACATGTTGAAAGAAGTTCATATTGAAAACAATGAGAAGTCCAAGTACTGCAAGGAATGCATTTTAGGTGAGAAATAAAAGTACATAGAAAAATAAAAGCTTAAAAGGTTTGTTGAAAGAAGTTCAAGTGCTCTGTCCGGAGAAGTTCAAAGAGAGGTTCACCTTGTATTTCCACGTTCCATTTTTTTCATATAAAAAACAAATACAATTGTTTACTCAAAATATAAAAAGGTGAAGTTCATATTGAAATAACAGAGAATTTCGGAGTTTATTAAAACCTAGGATTTACCTGTTAAAAAAATAAAAAACACAACACCATTTTTTGTACTTTTAAAAACAACTCACAAATGAAAAAATGGTTGCTAGAAGTCCAAGTGCTCGGTGAGGAAAAGTTCAAAAAATTCTTGTGAGAGAGGTAAACCGTGTATTTAGATGTCCAAAATACATTAAAAAATATGTTGTTTTTTGTGTTTTAAAATAATTCTCTCAAACCAGAGAGAAGTTCAAAGTGATAACAACCAGAAGTTCACATACTACATGGTGTGTATTTCATATAAGAAAAAAACAATAAAGTGAAACAGAGTGAAGTTCGAACAGACATGCCCTAGAAGTTCAACTACTTCATGCAATGCAAAAAACATCACACCAAAAATAGAGTGAAGTTTAAACAGACATGCCCGAGAAGTTCAACTACTTCACGCAGTGCATTTCCATTTGCGATGAAGGCAGAAATCATGATCTTGTCATTTTCTAATTTACTTCAAAATGACGGGAATATCATTTGTGTAAGTTCAAGTCCTCGGTCGGAGAAAGTTAAAAAAAATTGTGAGAGAAGTTTGTATAAAAAGAATATCATTTGTGTAACACTGACGAAAATGGATGGGAAAATTACAAACAAAAATATGTCACAGAAGTCCAACCTGAAAACAACGGGAAGTTCAACTACTACACTGAATGAATTTCACAAGAAAAACTTTTAAAACCGTCGCAAGTATGAAAAAATGATCAACACGTTGCGTGTTTATAGCAGCTTTCCATCGGTATATCACTTGCTTAATTCCGGTGAGTGAATGAAGAGCTACGAGCAAAAAAAGCACGTGAAAACCAGAGTGAAGTTCAGGAAGAACTACCATAGAAGTTCAAGTACTTCACGCGATGCATTTTCGACGTATCTGTTTCGCGATAAAGGTAGAATGAGTGATCTCGCCGTTTCTAAAATTAGTTGAAAATGGCTGGGATTCAGAGAAAACCATCAACATGAAAAAGTTTTGCATTTTTCATAGCTTTTCAACAGTATATTATTTGCCCTGTTCCGATGAAGTTTGTAGAAATTACGGCGAAAATATGTTTTTAGCCTTCAAAATCAACGTAAAACCGTAATGAATTTGGAGAAACAATATATACCAAAAAGTTTTGCATTTGTTCAGGCTTTTTAACGCCATATCATTTGCTACGTTCGGACGTATGATTAAAAAATATATCGAAAATACAAACTTGGTAGAACTTGTACCGTTTTCTAAATTACTCTTAAACTATTAAAAATTAGAAAAAACTTTCAACATGAGAAAAAGCGCATTTTCATTAGTTTTCCAACGCCATACCATTTGTCTCAATTGGATTAGGCGTTTAGAAATGGCAACGAAAATACGAACTCGGTTGTTCGGTTTGCGAAATTTTACAATTTTCCATATTGCTCTTTAACCATAGGGAATTAGAAAAAACTTTCAGCATGTGGAAGGAGCGGTTTTATAGCAGCTTTCCAACGCCATATTATTTGCCTCATTCCGATAAACGGTTTAGAAATGCGATCGAAAATACGATCCACATTTTTTGTATGAAGAAAAAACGGTTTTCAGAACTGCTCTTAAACCACTTACATTTTGCCAAAATTTGAAGTTGGGTCATGATACTGGTGTCCATAGCTTTCCAGCGGTACAAATCCGCCAGCGAGCAAGATTTCTATTTAAAACCGGTATTTAGTTGCTAAATTTTTTTCTAGATTACACTAACATCATATAGAACACTACTAAACAGAATAATTCGCGGGGGAAGCCACGGTTGCAAAGATAGCCCGATGGTCGGGTTCATACAGAGGGATGTTCAGGCGCGTGTACAAACAAAAATATGTCACAGAAGTTCAACGTGAAAATAGCATGAAGTTCAACTACTATGCTGAATGAATTTCAGATAAAAAACTTTTAAAATCATTGCGAGTATGAAAAAATGATCAACACGGGAAAGTTGCATGTTAACAACAGCTTTCCATCAGTATATCACTACTCAATTCCGGTGAGTGGATGGAGGTCTAGGAGCCGTGGATAGAGATATATGAGAAAAGAAAATCACGTGAAAAACAGAGTGAAGTTCAAGTAAACGTGTCGAGAAGCTCAGGTTCTTCACGCGGTGCATTTTCAAATAATCAGTTTCGCGATAAAGGCAGAACGAATAATCTCGCCATTTTTGCAATTACTTGCAAACGGCTGGGAATCAGAGAAAACCATCAACATGAAAAAGTTTCGCATTTTCCGTAGCTTTTCAGCGGTATATTACGTGGCCCATTCCTATAAAGTATGTAGAAATTATGCCAAAAATACGTTTTTATTAATTTTCCAATTTGACTTAAAACTGTAAGGAATTAGGTGAAACAATATATACAAAAAAGTTTCGCATTTGCTCAAGCTTTCCAACGCCGTATCATTTGTTGCATTCGGATGTACAGTTAAAAAATTAGCTTGAAAATACAAACTCGGTGGAACTTGTACCGTTTTCTAAATTACTTCTAAATCGTTCCAAATTAGATAAAACTTTTGACATGAAAAAGTAGCGCATTTTCACAAGCTTTCCAATGCCATATCATTTGCCTCAAATGGATTAGCCATTTAGAAATTACATTGAAAATACGAACTCAGCTATTTGGTTTGCGAAATTTTACGATTTTCAAAATTACTCTTTATCCATAGGGAATTAGAGATAACTTTCAACATGTCAAAGGAACGGTTTTGCAGCAGCTTTCCAGCGCTATATTATTTACCTTATTCCGATAAACGGTTTAGAAATGCGATCGAAAATACGATTCACGTTTTTTGTATGAAGAAAAAATGGTTTTCAAAACTGCTCTTAAACCGCTTACATTTGGCCAAAAATTTAACTTGGATCATGGTAGTGGTGTCCATAGCTTTCCAACGGTATATTGCAAGCCCCATTTGGACAATTTTTAGCTGAAGTTCAACCTAGTACTCGAGGAAGGTCAGGCGCGTTACCCGGGAAGTTCATGTTGTGATCAGAATAGTGTTTATGTATGTGTGTATATATATATATATTGGAATGAAGAACAACACCAGAAAGAGTGAAGACAATGCAAAGTTGAAAAATTTGAAAAACTGAGGAATTTCAAAAGCGAATAAGAACTCAAATTGAAGATTTTCAACTTTGGTTGGTGGCGTAACCCACCGTATAAGAAAGCTGATTTCAGACACCGCGTACAATTGTCGTAGGGCTCTGAGAATCAATTTCTTCATTAATTTCATCACACTTAGAGGGTTAGTCTTCATTGATTGAAGAAAAACATTACTTCGTGTGTTGCGCATCTAAGTCATCAAGTCAGCATAAGTGTTAGGATGTGTGTCCATTTGAGAGAACATTCGAAGATTCTACGATATTTAGCTCACACCGCAACTTGCTAAATCTCTTCTCATCCAAGGGCTTTGTGAAGATATCGGCCAATTGATCTTCAGTGATGACGTGGTCGATGGAGATGTCGCCCTTCAACACATGATCACGAAGAAAATGATGACGAATTTGGATGTGCTTGGTCTTCGAGTGCTGAACTGGGTTATGAGCAATCTTGATGGCACTCTCATTGTCATAGTAGAGAGGCATATTCTTCACATTTACGCCATAGTCCTTGAGTGTTTGCTTCATCCATAGTAGTTGAGCACAGCACGATCCAGCAGCAATGTACTCAGCTTCTACAGTGGAGAGAGATACGCAGTTCTATTTCTTCGAGGACCAACAGACCAAAGATCGTCCGAGGAAATGACATGTACCGGATGTTGACTTGCGGTCCACGCGATCGCCAGCATAGTCAGAGTCTGAATATCCAATGAGATCAAAAGTGGAGCCCTTGGGATACCGTAATCCAAGTGTTGGTGTGTGAGCTAAGTATCGAAGAATATGCTTCACAGCCTTATGGTGTGATTCCTTCGGTGTAGCTTGAAATCGGGCACACATGCAAACACTAAGCATAATATCCGGCCTAGATGCACATAGGTACAATAATGAGCCAATCATGGAGCGGTATACCTTTTGATCGAAGTCTTTACCATTTTCATCAGTGCATAGATGGCCATTTATGGGCATTGGAATTTTGACCCCTTTGAAATCTTGCATGCCAAATTTCCTCAATACGTCCTTGCGGTATTTCTCCTGAGATATGAATATTCCATTGCGCTGTTGACGATTTGAAGACCTAAGAAGAATTTCAACTCTCCCATCATAGAAATTTGATATTCTTCACTCATCATATAGGAAAATTCATCACTATATCGTTGGTCGGTATAGCCGAAAATGATATCATCAACATATATTTGGCACACAAACAATTCACCATCATAAGACTTAGTGAAAAGATTTGGGTCGAGTGAACCAGGTTTGAAGCCATTCTTCACGAAGAATTACTTCAAGGTATCATACCACGCCCGAGGGGCTTGCTTGAGGCCATACAGGGCCTTGTTGAGCTTGAAGACTTTATCAAGATTCTTTGGATCTTCAAAACCTGGGGGTTGAGAAACATATACTTCTTCCTCAATCTTACCGTTGAGGAATGCACTTTTCACATCCATTTGTTGTAAGATAATGTCATGATGGTTAGCATAAGCAAGTAATATGCGAATAGCCTCAATTCTAGCAACAGGTGCAAAAGTTTCATCAAAGTCAATTCCTTCAACCTGTGTGTAGCCTTGAGCTACAAGCCGTGCCTTATTCCTCACCACAAGGCCATTTTCATCTTGCTTGTTGTGGTAGATCCACTTTGTGTCAATAATGTTGTGCTTGCGAGGATCTGAATGTTTGACCAGTTCCCAGACGTTGTTGAGCTCAAATTGATGTAATTCTTCTTGCATAGCTTGAATCCACTCAGGCTCTAGAAATGCTTCATCTACCTTAGTGGGCTCTGTGATAGCGACAAACGCAAAGTGCCCACAAAAGTTAGATAAATGTGAAGCTTTTGAGCGTGTGAGAGGACCTGGTGCTTGAATGTCATCGATGATCTTCTCGATTTGCACTTCATTTGCAATACGAGGATGAGCGGGTTGTCTTCGAGGAATTTGATCCGCATTTTCTTCAGGAGCATTTTCCTCAGCACCATTTTCTTCAGGTGCGCCAGCTCGACGTTCATCACGTTCTGGAATGAATTCTTCAGCAGATTCTTTAGTAGGAATGACATCCTCAGTGGCTTTGAACTTGATAGAATCCTCAGGTGCTGGTTCATGTATCACAGAAGGTAGGTGCTCTCTTTGCGAGCCATTAGTTTCATCAAAACGCACATCTACAGTTTCAACAACCTTGTGAAGAACGTTGTTGAAGACTCTGTAGGTGTGCGAGTCCTTTCCGTAACCAAGCATGAAACCCTCATGTGCTTTTGGTGCAAACTTAGAATTGTGATGAGGATCTCTAATCCAACATTTAGCACCGAAGACTTTGAAGTAACTTACATTGGGTTTCTTGTCAGTGAGGAGTTCATAGGCAGTCTTCTTGAAGAATTTGTGAAGATATACTATGTTGATGATGTGGCAAGCGGTATCAATTGCATCAATCCAGAAATGACGAGGTGTCTTGTATTCATCAAGCATAGTGCGAGCCATTTCAGCGAGGGTTCTGTTTTTGCGCTCCACGACGCCATTCTGTTGAGGAGTATAAGGAGCAGATAACTCATGAGTAATACCAAGTTCATCAAGATAGTCATCAAGACCGGAATTCTTGAACTCAATTCCATTGTCACTCCTGATGTGTTTGATCTTCACACCAAAGTTGGTTGAAGCACTCAAGGAAAATCGTTTGAAGACTTCCCGCACTTCATGTTTGTAAGTAACAATGTGTACCCATGTGTAACGAGAATAATCATCAACAATAACAAAGCCATATAGAGAAGCATCATTCGTCACAACAGAATAATGATTAGGACCAAAGAGATCCATGTGAAGCAATTCAAATGGTCGAGTGGTAGTCATGATAGTCTTTGCTGGATGCTTGGCCTTTGTCATCTTTCCAGCTTCACAGGCTCCGCATAAGTGATCCTTGAGGAATTTGACATTCTCAATGCCAATGACATGCTTCTTCTTCGCAAGCGTGTGCAAATTCCTCATGCCAGCATGACCAAGTCGTCGATGCCATAGCCAGCCTTGTGGAGCTTTTGCAAGTAGGCATACAGCCGGTTGTGGTCCTGTAGAGAAATCAACAATGTACAAGTCTCCTCTCCTAAAGCCTTCGAAGACTTTGGAATTGTCAGCTTCCATGATCACAACACAACGATACTTGCCAAAGACAACAACCATAGCAAGATCATAAAGCATTAAGACAGACATGAGGTTGTATCCTAAGGACTCGACAAGCATGACTTTGTCCATGTGTATGTCCTTAGAGATCGCAACCTTACCTAGACCCAATACCTGACTTTTGCCTTTGTCAGCAAAGATGATATGCTTCAGATGTGACGGTGATAAGGGAGCATCCATCAGGAGATTCTTGTCACCAGTCATGTGATTTGTACATCCACTATCGAGGACCCACTCATTTGCCTTGGGTTGATCATCCTGCAGATGAATTAGTGCAACTTACAAACTGATACGTCTCTATCGTATCTACTTTTCCAAACACTTTTGCCCTTGTTTTGGACTCTAACTTGTATGATTTGAATGGAACTAACCAGGACTGACGCTGTTTTCAGCAGAATTGCCATGGTGTTGTTTTATGTGCAGAAAACAAAAGTTCTCGGAATGACCTGAAACACCACGGAATATCTTAGAATAAATAATAAAAAATCCTCACCAAAGATGAAGACCAGGGGGCCCACACCCTGTCCACGAGGGTGGGGGGCGTGCCCCTCCCCCCTGGGCGCGCCCCTCTACCTCGTGGGCCCCCTGGTGGCCCTTCGATGCCAACTCCAACTCCATATATTGGCTTTCGGGGAGAAAAAAATCAGAGAGAAAGTTTTGTTGGAAATATGCCCTAGAGGCAATAATAAATTAGTTATTATTATATTTCCTTGTTCATGATAATCGTTTATTATCAATGCTATAATTGTATTGATAGGAAACTCAGATACATGTGTGGATACATAGACAACACCATGTCCCTAGTAAGCCTCTAGTTGACTAGCTCATTGATCAATAGATGGTTACGGTTTCCTGACCATGGCATTGGATGTCGTTGATAACAGGATCACATCATTAGGAGAATGATGTGATGGACATGACCCAATCCTAAGCCTAGCACTAAGATCGTGTAGTTCGTATGCTAAAGCTTTTCTAGTGTCAAGTATCATTTCCTTAGACCATGAGATTGTGCAACTCCCGGATACCGTAGGAATGCTTTGGGTGTACCAAACGTCACAACGTAACTGGGTGGCTATAAAGGTGCACTACGGGTATCTCCGAAAGTGTCTGTTGGGTTGGCATGAATCGAGACTGGGATTTGTCACTCCGTGTGACGGAGAGGTATCTCTGGGCCCACTTGGTAGGACATCATCATAATGTGCACAATGTGACCAAGGGGTTGATCACGGGATGATGTGTTACGGAATGAGTAAAGAGACTTGTCAGTAACGAGATTGAACAAGGTATCGGGATACCAATGATCGAATCTCGGGCAAGTGCTATATCGGTTGACAAAGGGAATTGTATACGGGATTGCTTGAATCCTTGACATCATGGTTCATCCGATGAGATCATCGTGGAACATGTGGGAGCCAACATGGGTATCCAGATCCCACTGTTGGTTATTGGCCAGAGAGTTGTCTCGGTCATGTCTACATGATTCCCGAACCCGTAGGGTCTACACACTTAAGGTTCGGTGACGCTAGAGTTGTTATGGGAAATAGTATGTGGTTACCGAAGGTTGTTCGGAGTCCCGGATGTGATCCCGGACGTCACGAGGAGTTCCGGAATGGTTCGGCGGTGAAGATCGATATATTGGACGAACGGTATTGGTGTCCGGAAGTGTTCTGGGGGTACCAGGCTATGGCCAGCATGACCGAAAGGTGTTTCGGGAGCCCCGACAAGTGTTGGAGGGCCTCATGGGCCAAAGGGGAAGGGGCAAACCAGCCCACTAAGGGGTGGTGCGCCCCACCCAGCCCCTCTCACGTATCCAGGAGAGGTGGGGGCGCCTCCCCTAGGGCAGCCCCCCTCTCGGCTTGGGGGGCAAGTTTCCTAGGGGGTGGGGGCGCCCAAACCCATCTAGGGTTTCCCCTGTGGCCGCCGCCCTTCCCCTAGGGAACCCTAGGGCGCCTCCTCCACCCCCCTTACCCCTATATATAGTGAGGGAGAGAGAGGGCAGTCGGACACCCTTCCCTTGGCGCAGCCCTCTCCCTCCTCCAACACCTCCTCCTCCTCAGTAGTGCTTGGCAAAGCCCTGCTGGAGAACCACGAGCTCCACCACCACCACGCCGTCGTGCTGTCGGAGTTCTCCCTCAACTTCTCCTCTCCCCTTGCTGGATCAAGAAGGAGGAGACATCCCTGGGTTGTACGTGTGTTGAACGCGGAGGCGCCGTCCGTTCGGCGCTAGATCGGATCTTCCGCGATTTGAATCGCCGCGAGTACGACTCCATCATCTGTGTTCTTGAAACGCTTCCGCTTAGCGATATTCAAGGGTATGAAGATGCTCATCCTCTCCCTCTCTTGTTGCTAGAATCTCCATAGATTGATCTTGGTGTTGCGTAGAAAATTTTGAATTTCTGCTACGTTCCCCATCAGTGGCATCATGAGCTAGGTCTATGCGTAGTTTCTATGCACGAGTAGAACACAAGTTGTTGTGGGTGTTGATTTTGTTCAATATGCTTACCGTTACTAGTCCAATCTTGATTCGGCGGCATTGTGGGATGAAGCGGCCCGGACCGACCTTACACGTACGCTTACGTGAGACAGGTTCCACCGACTGACATGCACTTGTTGCATAAGGCGGCTAGCGGGTGCCGGTCTCTCCCACTTTAGTCGGATCGGATTAGATGAAAAGGGTCCTTATGAAGGATAAATAGCAATTGACATATCACATTGTGGTTTTTGCGTAGGTAAGAAACGTTCTTGCTAGAAACCCATAGCAGCCACGTAAAACATGCAAACAACAATTAGAGGACGTCTAACTTGTTTTTGCAGGGTATGCTATGTGATGTGATATGGCCAAAAAGAATGTGATGAATGATATGTGATGTATGAGATTGATCATGTTCTTGTAATAGGAATCACGACTTACATGTTGATGAGTATGAAAACCGGCAGGAGCCATAGGAGTTGTCTTAATTTATTGTATGACCTGCGTGTCAATGAACAACGCCATGTAACTACTTTACTTTATTGCTAAACCGTTAGCCATAGTAGTAGAAGTAATAGTTGGCGAGACAACTTCATGGAGACACGATGATGGAGATCATGATGATGGAGATCATGGTGTCATGCCGGTGACGATGATGATCATGGAGCCCCGAAGATGGAGATCAAAAGGAGCAAAATGATATTGGCCATATCATGTCACTTTTTGATTGCATGTGATGTTTATCATGTTTTACATCTTATTTGCTTAGAACGACGGTAGCTTAAATAAGATGATCCCTTTAAATAATTTCAAGAAAAGTGTTCCCCCTAACTGTGCACCGTTGCGAAGGTTCGTTGTTTCGAAGCACCACGTGACGATCGGGTGTGATAGATTCTAACGTTCGAATACAACGGGTGTAAGCCAGATTTACACACGCAATACACTTAGGTTGACTTGACGAGCCTAGCATGTACAGACATGGCCTCGGAACACGGAAGACCGAAAGGTCGAGCATGAGTCGTATAGAAGATACGATCAACATGAAGATGTTCACCGACGTTGACTAGTCCGTCTCATGTGATGATCGGACACGGCCTAGTTGACTCAGATCATGTAATCACTTAGATGACTAGAGGGATGTCTATCTGAGTGGGAGTTCATAAGATGAACTCAAGTATCCTGAACATAGTCAAAATGTCTTTGCAAATTATGTCGTAATGCTCGCGCTTTAGTTCTACTGTTTTAGATATGTTCCTAGAGAAAAATTTAGTTGAAAGTTGATAGTAGCGATTATGCGGACTAGGTCCGTAAACTGAGGATTGTCCTCGTTGCTTCGTAGAAGGCTTATGTCCTTAATGCACCGCTCAGTGTGCTGAACCTCGAACGTCGTTTGTGGATGTTGCGAACATCTGACATACACGTTTTGATAACTACGTGATAGTTCAGTCAAACGGTTTAGAGTTGAGGCACCAAAGACGATTTCGAAACGTCGCGGAACATATGAGATGTTTCGAGGGCTAAAATTGGGATTTCAGGCTCGTGCCCACGTCAAGAGGTATAAGACCTCCGACGATTTTCTTAGCCTACAAACTAAGGGAGAAAAGCTCAATCGTTGAGCTTGTGCTCAGATTGTCTGAGTACAACAATCACTTGAATCAAGTGGGAGTTGATCTTCCAGATAAGATAGTGATGTTTCTCCAAAGTCATTGCCACCAAGCTGCTAGAGCTTCGTGATGAACTATAACATATCAGGGATAGATATGATGATCCTTGAAATATTCGCGATGTTTGACACCACGAAAGTAGAAATCAAGAAGGAGCATCAATTGTTGATGGTTAGTGAAACCACTAGTTTCAAGAAGGGCAAGGGCAAGAAGGGATACTTCATGAAATGGCAAATCAGCTGCTGCTCTAATGAAGAAACCCAAGGTTGAACCCAAACCCGAGACTAAGTGCTTCTGTAATAAGGGGAACAGCCACTGGAGCGGAATTACCCTAGATACTTGGTAGATGAGAAAGCTGGCAAGGTCGATAGAAGTATATTGGATATACATTATGTTAATGTGTACTTTACTAGTACTCCTAGTAGCACCAGGGTATTAGATACTGGTTCAGTTGCTAAGTCTTAGTAACTCGAAATAAAAGGCTATGGAATAAACAGAGACTAGCTAAAGGTGAGCTGACGATATGTGTTGGAAGTGTTTTCCAATCTTGATGTGATCAAGCATCGCACGCTCCTTCTACCATCGAGATTGGTGTTAAACCTAAATAATTGTTATTTGGTGTTTGCGTTGAGCATAGACATGATTGGATTATGTCTATTGCAATATGGTTATTCATTTAAGGAGAATAATGGTTACTCTGTTTATTTGAATAATACCTTCAATGGTCTTGCACCCAAAATGAATGGTTTATTGAATCTCGATCGTAGTGATACACATGTTCATGCCAAAAGATATAAGATAGTAATGATAGTACCACCTACTTGTGGCACTGCCATGTAAGTCATATTGGTATAAAACGCATGAAGAAGCTCCATGTTGATGGATCTTTGGACTCACTCATTTTTGAAAAGTTTGAGACATGCGAACCATGTCTATTGGTGTATATGTATGAAGAAAGTCCATGCAAATGGACCGTTTGGACTCACTTGATTTTGAATCACTTGAGACCTGCAAATCATACCACGTGGGCAAGATGACTGAAAGCCTCGTTTTCAGTAAAATGGAACAAGAAAGCAACTTGTTGGAAGTAATACATTTTGATGTGTGCAGTCCAATGAGTGCTGAGGCACGCAGTGGATATCGTTATGTTCTTACTTCACGGATGATTTGAGTAGATACTGAGTATATTTACTTGATGAAACACAAGTCTGAATTATTGAATGGTTCAAGTAATTTCAGAGTGAAGTTGAAGATCATCGTGACAAGAGGATAAAATGTCTATGATATGTTCGTAGAGATGAGTATCTGAGTTACGAGCTTTGGCACGCAATTAAGACATTGTGGAAATTGTTTCACAATTAATACCGCCTGGAACACCATAGTGTGATGGTGTGTCCGAACATCATAGTTGCACCCTATTGGATATGGTGCATACCATGATGTCTCTTATCGAATTACCACTATCGTTCATGGGTTAGGCATTAGAGACAACCACATTCACTTTAAATAGGGCACCATGTAACTCCGTTGAGACGACACCGTATGAACTATGGTTTGGAGAAACCTAAGCTGTCGTTCCTTAAAAGTTTGGGGCTACGACGCTTATGTAAAAAGGTTTCAAGCTGATAAGCTCGAACCCAAAGCAGATAAATACATCTTCATAGGACACCCAAAACAGTTGGGTATACCTCCTGTCTCAGATCCGGAAGCAAAAGGGATTGTTTCTAGAATTGGGTCCTTTCTCGAGGAAAAGTTTCTCTCGAAAGAATTGAGTGGGAGGATGGTGGAGACTTGATATGGTTATTGAACCGTCACTACAACTAGTGTGTAGCAGGGCATGGGAAGTTGTTCCTGTGGCACCTACACCAATTGAAGTGGAAGCTGATGATAGTGATCATGAAGCCTCGGATCAAGTCATTGCCGAACCTCGTAGGATGACAAGGACGTGTACTACTTCAGAGTGGTACGGTAATCTTGTCTTGGAGGTCATGTTGCTATACAACAATGAACCTACGAGCTATCGAGAAGCAATGGTGGGCCCGGATTCCGACAAATGGCTTGAGGCCATAAAATCTGAGAGAGGATCCATGTATGAAAACAAAGTGTAGACTTTGGGAGAACTACCCGATGGTTGTAAGGCTATTGAGTACAGATGGATCTTAGAAGGAAGACGGACAATGATGGTAATTGTCACCATTAAGAAAGCTCGACTTGTCGTTAAGATATTTTCTGACAAGTTCAAGGAGTTGACTACGATGAGACTTTCTCACTCGTAGCGATGCTAAGAGTCTGTTGGAATTATATTAGCAGTTACTGCATTATTTATGAAATCTTGCAGATAGGATGGCAAAACATTGTTTCCTCAACGATTTTCTTGAGGAAAGGTTGTATGTGATACAACCAGAAGGTTTTGACAATCCTGAAAGACGCTAACAAGTATGCAAAGCTCCAGCAATCCTTCTAAGGACTGGAGTAAGCATCTCGGAGTTGGAATGTGCGCTTTGATGAGATTATCAAAGATTTTGGGTTTATACAAAGTTTATGAGAAACTTGTATTTCCAAAGAAGTGAGTGGGAGCACTATAGCATTTCTGATGAGTATATGTTGTTGACATATTGTTGGTCGGAAATGATGTAGAATTTCTAGAAAGCATATAGGGTTGTTTGAAAAAGTGTTTTTCAATAGAAAACCTGGATTAAGCTGCTTGAACATTGAGCATCCAGATCTATGAGGATAGATCAAAAACGCTTAATGGTACTTTCAAATGAGCACATACCTTGACATGATCTTGAAGGTGTTCAAGATGGATCAGTCAAAGAAGGAGTTCTTGCCTGAGTTGTAAGGTATGAAGTTGAGACTTAAAGCTCGACCACGGCAGAATAGAGAGAAAGGACGAAGGTCGTCCCCTATGCTTAGACGTAGGCTCCATAGTATGTCATGCTGAGTACCGCACCTGATGTGTGCCTTGCCACGTGTCTGGCAAAGGGGTACAAGAGTGATCCAGGAATGGATCATCGGACATCGGTCAAAATTGTCCTTGGAGTAATAAGGACATGTTTCTCAATTATGGAGGTGATAAAGAGTTCGGCGTAAAGGGTTACGTCGATGCAAGCTTTAACACCTATCCGAATGACTCTGAGTAGCAAACCGGATACGTATAGTGGAGCAACCATTTGGAGTAGCTTCAATTGGAGCGTGGAAGCAGCATTTACAATATGACCTAGAGATTTGCGAAGTACATACGGATCTGAATGTTGCAGACCCGTTGAATAAAACCTCTCTCACAAGCAAAACATGATCAAACCCCAGAACTCATTGAGTCTTAATCACATAATGATGTGAACTAGTTTGGTGACACTAGTAAACTCTTTGGATGTTGGTCACATGTCGATGTGACCTTGAGTGTTAATCACATGGCGATGTGAACTAGATTATTGACTCTAGTGCAAGTGGGAGGCTGTTGGAAATATGCCCTAGAGGCAATAATAAATTAGTTATCATTATATTTCCTTGTTCATGATAATCGTTTATTATCCATGCTGATAGGAAACTCAGATACATGTGTGGATACATAGACAACACCATGTCCCTAGTAAGCCTCTAGTTGACTAGCTCATTGATCAATAGATGGTTACGGTTTCCTGACCATGGACATTGGATGACGTTGATAACAGGATCACATCATTAGGAGAATGATGTGATGGACAGGACCCAATCCTAAGCCTAGCACAAAGATCGTGTAGTTTGTATGCTAAAGCTTTTCTAATGTCAAGTATCATTTCCTTAAACCATGAGATTGTGCAACTCCCGGATACCGTAGAAATGCTTTGGGTGTACCAAACGTCACAACGTAACTGGGTGGCTATAAAGGTGCACTACGGGTATCTCCGAAAGTGTCTGTTGGGTTGGCACGAATCGAGACTGGGATTTGTCACTCCGTGTGACGGAGAGGTATCTCTGGGCCCACTCGGTAGGACATCATCATAATGTGCACAATGTGACCAAGGGGTTGATCATGGGATGATGTGTTACGGAACGAGTAAAGAGACTTGCCGGTAACGAGATTGAACAAGGTATCGGGATACCGACGATCGAATCTCGGGCAAGTACTATACCGGTTGACAAAGGGAATTGTATACGGGATTGCTTGAATCCTTGACATCGTGGTTCATCCGATGAGATCATCGTGGAACATGTGGGAGCCAACATGGGTATCCAGATCCCGCTGTTGGTTATTGGCCAGAGAGTTGTCTCGGTCATGTCTGCATGATTCCCGAACCCGTAGGGTCTACACACTTAAGGTTCGGTGACGCTAGAGTTGTTATGGGAAATAGTATGTGGTTACCGAAGGTTTTTCGGAGTCCCGGGTGTGATCCTGGACGTCATGAGGAGTTCCGGAATGGTCTGGCGGTGAAGATCGATATATTGGACGAAGGGTATTGGAGTCCGAAGTGTTCCGGGGGTACCAGGCTATGGCCAGCATGACCGAAAGGTGTTTCGGGAGCCCCGACAAGTGTTGGAGGGCCTCATGGGCCAAAGGGGAAGGGGCAAACCAGCCCACTAAGGGGTGGTGCGCCCCTCCCAGCCCCTCTCACGTAACCAGGAGAGGTGGGGGTGCCTCCCCTAGGGCAGCCCCCCTCCCGGCTTGGGGGGCAAGTTTCCTAGGGGGTGGGGGCGCCCAAACCCATCTAGGGTTTCCCCTGTGGCCGCCGCCCCTCCCCTAGGGAACCCTAGGGCGCCTCCTCCACCCCCTTACCCCTATATATAGTGAGGGAGAGAGAGGGCAGTCGGACACCCTTCCCTTGGCGCAGCCCTCTCCCTCCTCCAACACCTCCTCCTCCTCAGTAGTGCTTGGCGAAGCCCTCCTGGAGAACCACGAGCTCCACCACCACCACGCCATCGTGCTGTCGGAGTTCTCCCTCAACTTCACCTCTCCTCTTGCTGGATCAGGAAGGAGGAGATGTCCCTGGGCTGTACGTGTGTTGAACACGGAGGCGCCGTCCATTCGGCACTAGATCGGATCTTCCGCGATTTGAATCGCCGCGAGTACGCCTCCATCATCCGCGTTCTTGAAACGCTTCCGCTTTGCGATCTTCAAGGGTATGAAGATGCTCATCCTCTCCCTCTCTTGTTGCTAGAATCTCCATAGATTGATCTTGGTGTTGCGTAGAAAATTTTGAATTTCTGCTACGTTCCCCAACAAGTTTCATCGCGTTTTACGATATGGAGCCGCCGCCAAGCCCTAATCTCTCTCAGGAGGGCTGATCTGGAGTCCGTTCGGGGCTTCGGAGAGGGGGATTCGTCGCCGTCGTCATCATCAACCATCCTCCATCACCAATTTCATGATGCTCACCACCGTGCGTGAGTAATTGCATCGTAGGCTTGCTGGACGGTGATGGGTTGGATGAGATTTATCATGTAATCGAGTTAGTTTTGTTAGGGTTTGATCCCTAGTATCCATTATGTTCTGAGATTGATGTTGCTATGACTTTGCTATGCTTAATGCTTGTCACTAGGGCCCGAGTGCCATGATTTCAGATCTGAACCTATTATGTTTTCATGAATATATGTGTGTTCTAGATCCTATCTTGCAAGTCTATAGTCACCTACTATGTGTTATGATCCGGCAACCCCGAAGTGACAATAATCGGGACCACTCCCGGTGATGACCGTAGTTTGAGGAGTTCATGTATTCACTATGTGCTAATGCTTTGTTCCGGTTCTCTATTAAAAGGAGGCCTTAATACCCCTTAGTTTCCAATAGGACCCCGCTGCCACGGGAGGGTAGGACAAAAGATGTCATGCAAGTACTTTTCCATAAGCTCGTATGACTATATACGAAATACATGCCTACATTACATTGATGAACTGGAGCTAGTTCTGTGTCACCCTATGTTATGACTGCTACATGATGAACCACATCCGGCATAATTATCCATCGCTAATCCGGTGCCTACGAGTTTTCCATATACTGGTTCTCGCTTATTTACTTTTCCGTTGCTACTGTTACAATCACTACAAAAATACCAAAAACATTACTTTTGTTGTCTTTACTTTTGTTACCGTTACCACCACTATCATATTACTTTGCTACTAAACACTTTGCTGTAGATACTAAGTTTCCAGGTGTGGTTGAATTGACAACTCAGCTGCTAATACTTGAGAATATTCTTTGGGTCCCCTTGTGTCGAATCAATAAATTTGGGTTGAATACTCTAACCTCGAAAACTGTTGCGATCCCCTATACTTGTGGGTTATCAAGACCTTTTTCTAGCGCCGTTGCCGGGGAGCATAGCTCTATTCCTTGAGTCACTTGGGATTTATATCTGCTGGACACTATGAAGAATTTGAAAGATGATCGAACTACTATTTTGCCCTCAACTACGAGGGGAGGTAAGGGATTGCCATCTAGCCTTGCACTAGATTCTCCTTCTGTTATGAGTAAGTTTGCGACACCTAAACCTACTACTACTATTGATTCTGATATGTCGCATGTTATTGATGATGCCACTTCTGCTATGCATGATACTTATGATGAAACTACTTCTATGCTTGATACTACTGTGCCACTTGGTGAATATCTTGATGAGCAAATTGCTAGGTCTAGAGAAAGAGAAATTATTGAACCTGAACACGATGATGTTAGTGATGGTGAACCTATGCCTTCTATTCCTGAGGGTTATCTTTTTAATGCTGAATCTTTTGAAGCTGTTGTTGCTTGCCAGGATAGTCTTGAACATAAGAGGTTGCTAATTAAGTGGAGTAAAGAATCTTTTAGAGGTAGGATGAGACCCGAGCCTGCTTTTGCTACTTCACCTATCTGTGTTCCTGATCATGATTATTATGATATTTCTGTCGATCCAGATATAATTACTTTGGTTGAATCTGATCCTTTTTATGGCTATGAATCTGAAACTGTTATGGCACATCTTTGTAAGTTAGATGATATAGCTGCCCTGTTTACTGATAATCTGAGATCGCGCCACCTTTATTTACTCAAAATATTTTCGTTCTCATTAAAGGGTGATGCTAAGAAATGGTTTAATTCTCTTGATCCTGGTTGTGTGCAAAGTCCCCAGGATATGATTTATTACTTCTCTGCTAAATATTTCCCAGCTCATAAGAAACAAGCTGCTTTGAGGGAAATATACAATTTTGTGCAAATTGAAGAAGAGAGTCTCCAACAAGCTTGGGGGAGGCTTCTCAAGTTACTTAATGCTTTGCCTGATCATCCTCTTAAGAAACCTGAAATATTTGATATCTTTTATAATGGACTAACTGATGCTTCCAGAGATTACCTGGATAGTTGTGCTGGTTCTCTTTTCAGGGAAAGAACACCAGATGACGCTAAACTTCTATTGAATAATATGTTGGCGAATGAAAATAATTGGTCACCTCCTGAGCCAACTCCTGAGCCAACTCCTAATCCAATTACTGAGCCTATTCCTAAACCAACTCCGAGGAAGAGAGGTGTTCTATTTCTCAGTCCCGAAGATATGCAAGAGGCAAAGAAATCTACGAAAGAAAAAGGTATTAAAGCTGAAGATGTTAAGAATTTACCTCCTATTAAAGAAATACATGGTCTTAATTTACCGCATGTTGAAGAAGTATATGATCTCAATTACTTATTTACTGAAGAACCTCCCGATATCCCGATACAGGTAGTAAAGGTAAATTCTCTTTATAGATATGATAAAGCTGAAGTTCCTCCTACTAAAATTGCTAGTCAGTGCTTGGATGAGTTTGATGACCTTATGTTTAAGCAAGATGACTTTAATGCTTATTTTGGTAGTCAATTAAAACAGAATTCCTTTATGATTGAACGCTTGCGTGATTATATGGATGATATTAGAGGTGAACTTAAACTTGTTAGCAAACATGCTTCTATGGTTACCACTCAAGTAGAACAAGTACTTAAAGCTCAGAAAGAAGTGCTTGATGAAATGAATAGTAAGAAAAATGATTATGCTGTTAGAGTGGCTACTAGAACCGGTAGAATGACTCAGGAACCTTTGTATCCTGAAGGCCACCCTAAGAGAATCGAGCAAGATTCTCAGAGAAATAATATTGATATACCTAGTTCTTCTAAGAGGAAGAAAAAGAAAAATGATAGGACTTTGCAAACTTCTAGTGAACCTATTGCTGAACCACCTGAGAATCCAAATGATATCTCTGTTTCTAATGCTGAAACACAATCAGGTAATGAACATGAACCTAGTGATAATATCAATGATAATGTTCATGTTGATGCTCAACCTAGTAATGATAATGAAATAGAAGTTGAACCTATTGTTGATCTTGATAACCCACAATCAAAGAATCAATGTTTTGATAAAAGAGACTTCGTTGCTAGGAAACATGGTAAAGAAAGAGAACAAAGGGTTCAGAAACCATGCCTTTTCCTCCCAAACCATCCAAGAAAAAGGATGATGAGGATTTTGAGCGCTTTGCTGAAATGATTAGACCCATCTTTTTGCGTATGCAATTGACTGATGTGCTCAAAACAAATCCTTATGCTAAGTATATGAAGGATATTATTACTAATAAAAGAAAGATACCTACAGCTGAAATTTCCACCATGCTTGCTAATTATACTTTTAAGGGTGGAATACCAAAGAAACTTGGAGATCCAGGAGTACCTACTATACCATGCTCCATTAAGAGAAATTATGTTAAAACTGCTTTATGTGATCTTGGAGCTGGTGTTAGTGTTATGCCTCTCTCTTTACATCGTAGACTTGATTTGAATAAGTTGACACCTACTGAAATATCTTTGCAAATGGCTGATAAATCAACTGCTATACCTGTCGGTATTTGTGAGGATGTGCCTGTTGTGGTTGCAAACGTTACTATTTTAATGGACTTTGTTATTCTTGATATTCCCGAGGATGATAGTATGTCTATTATTCTTGGAAGACCTTTCCTTAATACTGCAGGGGCTGTTATTGATTGCAACAAAGGCAATGTCACTTTTCATGTTAATGGCAATGAGCACACGGTACATTTTCCGAGGAAACAACCTCAAGTTTATAGTATCAACTCTATTGGAAAAATCGCATTGATTATATTTGGAGGTTTTGAATTTCCTCTCCCTACTGTCAAGAAAAAGTATGATATTCTTATTGTTGGGGATTTTCATATCCCCATTGAGGTAACTTAGTGTCATTCGAAATTTCTCCGGTTCCGTGATTATTCGGAATGAGTTTGTTAACAAGACTTGATCAACCTTGTTAGTGGGTTCATTTTGATGATCACGAGATGGATGAAACTAGAAGCACAACCTTCTGTACCCTCTTTATATTTTCTGTTATTTAGTAGAAATAAAGTAAAATAATATTTTTCTGTCTGTCTCCTGACTTATCCGTGCAATATAAAAATATCCCGAAAATAAAAGTCCTTAGAATGCCATGCCAATTTAATATGATTTTTTCAGGAATATTTGAGAATTTACTGTGCAAAAATTACCACGGGGGGAGCTGCCACCTGGCCACGAGGGTGGATGGCGTGCCCTACCCCCCAGGGCGCGCCCCCCTGCCTCATGGGCCCACGGTGGCCCTCCTCCACTTATTCCTGCACCCATCTTCTTCCTCTGCCTCACACAAACACGAAAAACCAACTCAAGCACGAGTTCCAGCCCCCATTGCTGTGATTTTCGATCTCCTTGCTCAAAGCACCTCTTGCAAAACTGCTTGGGGAGATTGTTCCTTGGTATGTGACTCCTCCATTGGTCCAATTAGTTTTTGTTCTAGTGCTTTATTCATTGCAAATTTGTGCTGCATAGGTGACCATGTTCTTGAGCTTGCATGTCAAAATTATATGGTTCCAAGTAGTTCTAATGCTTGATATAGGCCCTAGGCACTTGTGGGAGTTGTTGCTATCAATTTTATTGAAGTTGGTTCACTTTTATTTGAAGTTGCTAAAAATTTCAGATTGTTTCAGAAATAATGAAGAGACTTTTGAGGGGCTCGTCGAGTCGAAGCTCTAAGGAAACACAAAAGGAAGAAGAGGAGAAGCCCAAATTTAATTTACCTCGCACCGCGGAGGTCCGGCCGTGTGAATGGCCTTCCGATGACTTCTTGAGGAGAGCTGGGATTCATGAAGATTTCTATTTATTGATTGAGAACGCCGGACTCCCCGACTTCCTCCACGACCAACGTCATCAAGCCTCACATTGTTCCATGGTCGGCTATTCAAACCTATCGGAACCCTGCACCAGCCCTAGAGCCGGAGCCACAAGATGAGCCTCCATGACTATCTGTTTATTCTTGGGATCCAGAGGAGGCTGCCAGCCAGTGGCAGTCAGAGTCTTCTTCGTCACACTACGACCCCAGCTTCACCTACGGATATCCGCCAGGCCATCCCTGGCAATAGACCAACTTAGGCCAAAATCCTAAGCTTGGGGGAGTACGTATTTCTCACTAACATTACATTCATGTTCACACACACTCATTGCTAGATGTCGGTGCTCATACTCTTTCACTGTAATATCCATGCTAGTTTATTTTCTTTTTCCTGCTTTCTTCTTGTGTGTTTGATAAACCTTAAGAAAAAAACCAAAAGAAATTAGTTAGTTTAATTTTCATGCTTGTAGTAGAATTAAAAAGAAAACCCAAAAATATTCCCCGTTCTTCTTCTTACTTGTTGGGAGCTTTCCCGTGTAAATAGTTTTTATTTTTCTTTTCCTTTCTTTGGGGGTCGAGAAGACCATATTGAAAATGCTTAGTGGCTCTTATATGCATGATTGATTATTTATACCTAGAGACCATATTACTTGTCTTCTCTCTTGAGTTGAATGCTTGCAGATTCCAACTTAGTCCAATGCACGTGCACTCTTATTATTATACACACCATTCTCGTGCAAGTGAAAGGCAATAATGATGATATATGATGGACTTATTGGGAAGAGAAAAGCTGGTATGAACTCGACCTCTCTTGTTTTTGTAAATATGATGATTCATCGTTCCTGATTCAGCTATTATGAAGTAAACATATTTGCATGACATTTAGAGATTATAGTTGCTTGTGCCATGCTTGATTAGCTATGAGTTATAATGGTTTACCTTGTGTGCCAACATGCTATTAGAATGATTATGATATGGTATAATGGGGTGGTATCCTCCTTTAAATGCATTGAGTGACTCGACTTGGCACATGTTCACGCATGTAGTTGAATCCAATCAACATAGCCTTCATAATATTTATGTTCATGGTGGATTATATCCTACTCATGCTTCTACTCAGTGTGAATTAATTTTAATGCATGTTTACAACTGTTGTCGCTCTCTCAGTTGGTCGCATCCCAGTCTTTTGCTAGCCTTCACCTGTACTAAGCGGGAATACTGCTTGTGCATCCAAACTCCTTAAACCCCAAAGTTGTTCCATATGAGTCCACTATACCTTCCTATATGCGGTATTTACCTGCCGTTCCAAGTAAATTTGTATGTGCCAAACTCTAAACCTTCAAATAAACATTTTGTTTTGCATGCTCGAATAGCTCATATGTCAACTAGAGCTGCCCTTATCTTCCGTGTTAGGCGGGTTATTTTCAAGAGGAGTGGACTCCGCTCCTCATTCACGAGAAAATGGCTGGTATTCGGGATGCCCAGTCCCATGCTTCATGCAAACTAAATCAAAATAACTGCAAACAAAACTCCCCTTGGGACCCGTTGAATGTTGGAGGCACTCGTTGTTTCGAGCAAGCCATGGATTGATGCTTGTGGAGGAGGGGCGGTATAAACTTTACCATTCTGTTTGGGAACCGCCTATAATCTGTTTAGCATGGAAGATATCGTCGTCTTTTAGTTGTTATGTTGACAATGAAAGTATGCCACTCAAAACATAATTTATCTCTATTTCAAAACCGAGCTCTGGCACCTCTACAAATCCCTGCTTCCCTCTGCGAAGGGCCTATCTATTTACTTTTATGTTGAGTCATCACCCTTCTTATTAAAAAAGGCACCCGCTGGAGAGCACACTGTCGTTTGCGTTCATTATTATTGGTTTATATTGGGTATGACTTGACTGGATCTCTTTTACCATGAATTACAATGTTTAGTCAGTCCTTGATCTTTAAAGGTGATCTGCATTTATGTTTTGCGGTCTTAGAAAGGGCTAGCGAGATACCATTTTGTTATATCATGTTATGATTATTTTGAGAAAGTGTTGCCATCCGAGTTTTATTATTATGGCTCCCTAGCTGATTATGCTATTGATATGAGTAATTGTGAGACCTACGTGTCATTGTGAATATGCTTAGTTCGTAATAATTGCTGAGACTTGAATGCTGGCTTTTCATGTTTACAGCAACAAGAGCAAACAGAGTTTGTAAAAGTTTTTCTTTTTCTCTTTCAGTTTGTCAACTGAATTGCTTGAGGACAAGCAAGGGTTTAAGCTTGGGGGAGTTGATACGTCTCCGTTGTATCTACTTTTCCAAACACTTTTGCCCTTGTTTTGGACTCTAACTTGTATGATTTGAATGGAACTAACCTGGACTGACGTTGTTTTCAGCAGAATTGCCATGGTGTTGTTTTATGTGCAGAAAACAAAAGTTCTCGGAATGACCTGAAACTCCACAGAATATCTTAGAATAAATAATAAAAAATCCTCGCCAAAGATGAAGACCAAAGGGCCCACACCCTGTCCACGAGGGTGGGGGCGCGCCCCTCCCCCCTGGGCGCGCCCCCCTACCTCGTGGGCCCCCTGGTGGCCCTCCGACGCCAACTCCAACTCCATATATTGGCTTTCGGGGAGAAAAAAATCAGAGAGAAAGTTTCATCACATTTTACGATACGGAGCCGCCACCAAGCCCTAATCTCTCTCAGGAGGGCTGATCTGGAGTCCGTTCGGGGCTCCGGAGAGGGGGATTCGTCGTCGTCATCATCATCAACCATCCTCCATCACCAATTTCATGATGCTCACCGCCGTGCGTGAGTAATTGCATCGTAGGCTTGCTGGACGGTGATGGGTTGGATGAGATTTATCATGTAATCGAGTTAGTTTTGTTAGGGTTTGATCCCTAGTATCCATTATGTTCTGAGATTGATGTTGCTATGACTTTGCTATGCTTAATGCTTGTCACTAGGGCCCGAGTGCCATGATTTCAGATCTGAACCTATTATGTTTTCATGAATATATGTGTGTTCTAGATCCTATCTTGCAAGTCTATAGTCACCTACTATGTGTTATGATCCGGCAACCCCGAAGTGACAATAATCGGGACCACTCCCGGTGATGACCGTAGTTTGAGGAGTTCATGTATTCACTATGTGCTAATGCTTTGTTCCGGTTCTCTATTAAAAGGAGGCCTTAATATCCCTTAGTTTCCAATAGGACCCCACTGCCACGAGAGGGTAGGACAAAAGATGCCATGCAAGTTCTTTTCCATAAGCACGTATGACTATATACGGAATACATGCCTACATTACATTGATGAACTGGAGCTAGTTCTGTGTCACCCTATGTTATGACTGCTACATGATGAACCACATACGACATAATTATCCATCGCTAATCCGGTGCCTACGAGTTTTCCATATACTGGTTCTCGCTTATTTACTTTTCCGTTGCTACTGTTACAATCACTACAAAAATACCAAAAACATTACTTTTGCTGTCTTTACTTTTGTTACCGTTACCACCACTATCATATTACTTTGCTACTAAACACTTTGCTGCAGATACTAAGTTTCCAGGTGTGGTTGAATTGACAACTCAGCTGCTAATACTTGAGAATATTCTTTGGCTCCCCTTGTGTCGAATCAATAAATTTGGGTTGAATACTCTACCCTCGAAAACTGTTGCGATCCCCTATACTTGTGGGTTATCACAAACTCATATAATTCATCAGTGAAGAATATGGCATCAGTATCATCAGGTCAATTTCATCAAGCAATTTGATCAGATAATCAGTATGAGGATGTGGGAAATGAAGGTTCATTTCATCATGGTTTGCCTGCGTCCTATCAGGCACTGTTCAGCTCTCCAGTAAATTCTTCAGTCATTTTGAGCACGACTGGAGACCTGACCCTGCATAAGAGATTAGTTCGTTTTCTTCACCACCCACATCTGGAGGGGTGGCAAAGAATTCATCACTCTGCGAGCACCATATGAGAAAGGTGGCATGGACGCCAGTCCATTTCGTTTCACATAAGAGGGGTTAGCATAAGCATATGAATAAGCAGAGAAATTCTTCGAGGACTTATGAACATAATGATTTGAAGAATAATGCACATATTCATAGACCTTAGCTCTACCCTGCAAAACGGAAGGGTTAGCACGATGATGATCATATGAGGACTTTGATCCTTTTGAGGAATTTGATCCACGTGAGGAATTTGGTCCACTTGAGGACTTTGATCCATATGAAGAATTTGGTTCATATGAAAAATTTGATCTGGAGTTCCATTTCTTCACAGGTGGTGTCATGAGGACATTCACCTGAAGACTTTCAAGGCAACTTTTGGGAACCCAGATTTTCTTCATAGGGCAACCGTTCCTGCAGTTAGTCCCAACATATCTAGCAAATATTTCACCATTCTGATTTTTGAACAATTTATAGTTAGAGTCAAATGACTCATCAGAAGAATGAGGAGAGTCACATGTAAAACCAGATAAGTTGGATGGATCAACTGGATGTCCCTTTGCAGCAACCCATGAGGTTTTGGGGTACTGCTCAGGCTTCCAATATGTTCCATCAGCATTGAGTTTCCTCTCAAAGGCAATACCCTCTTTCCTAGGGTTCCTGTTGAGGATTTGCTTTTTAAGCACATCACAAAGAGTCTGATGCCCTTTGAGGCTTTTGTACATGCCTGTCATGTACAATTCCTTCAGCCCTGCATCATCAGTGATACTTGCAGTGACCTCAGATGAGGAATTAGTGGCAGCAGAGACATATGAAGAATTTGTAGCATTAGAAGCATTTGAACATTCAGGTGAAGAATTAGCAGTTTCACGTTCAATGCACTTCAGACATGGAGGAACAAATTCTTCCTGTGTAGCGCTGATTTTTTGAGCAAGTAGTGAATCGCGCTCCTTCAGAAGATCTTCATAATCCACTCTTAGCTTTTCAAGATCTTGCTTTCTTTGAAGAAATTCATAAGAAAGCTTCTCGTGATCAGATAAGAGAGTGTTATGATGACCTTGAAGATTGTCAAACCTGGACTGAAGTCTCTGAATATTTTCAGTCAAGGTTTTAGTGCGATCCATTTCTTCACCCAACATATCATCACTTTTGTCTAGCATGTTTTGAACCTTTTCAAAGGCCTTTTGTTGTTTCATAGCAATTTTAGCAAGTTTAGAGTAGCTGGGTTTGAGATTCTCATCAGATTCATCCTCACTAGAGTCAGAGGAGGCGTATGTCGGTGTCAAAACCGGCGGATCTCGGGTAGGGGGTCCCGAACTGTGCGTCTAGGTGGATGGTAACAGGAGACAAGGGACACGATGTTTTTACCCAGGTTCAGGCCCTCTCGATGGAGGTAAAACCCTACTCCTGCTTGATTGATATTGATGATATGGGTAGTACAAGAGTAGATCTATTACGAGATCAAGGAGGCTAAACCCTAGAAGCTAGCCTATGGTATGATTGTTATGTGTCCTACGGACTAAAACCCTCCGGTTTATATAGACACCGGAGAGGGCTAGGGTTACATAGAGTCGGTTACAATGGTAGGAGATCTACATATCCGTATCGCCAAGCTTGCCTTCCACGCCAAGGAAAGTCCCATCCGAACACGGGACGAAGTCTTCAATCTTGTATCTTCATAGTCTTGGAGTCCGGCCAATGATGATAGTTCGGCTATCCGGACACCCCCTAGTCCAGGACTCCCTCAGTAGCCCCTGAACCAGGCTTCAATGACGACGAGTCCGGCGCGCATATTGTCTTCGGCATTGCAAGGCGGGTTCCTCCTCCGAATAATTCGTAGAGGATTTTGAACACCAGGATAGTGTCCGGCTCTACAAAATAAATTCCACATACCACCATAGAGAGAATAATATTTACACAGGTTCAATCTGCTGACGTATTTCGTGGCATGATGTCACACCCAAGGTTCCAAATTCGGGCGCTTCGGACCTTTGAAAATGTCTGGCTCCGACCTACAGGGCCGGTGGATGCCCTCTTCCACCACGGAAGAAGACATGCTAAAGCTGAGAGACGCCAGGTACCTAACCTGCGAGATTTCGCATAGGCTGCCCGCCCGAGGGCAAGTCATTCCTACTCCCAAGCCTGGTGAGAGCGTCGTGTTCGTGTCTCACTTCCGTCAGGGTTTAGGCTTCCCGATGGACCCCTTCGTGAGGGGGCTCATGTTTTATTATGGGCTGGAATTCCATGACTTGGCTCCGGAGTCCATCCTCCACATCTCATCATTCATTGTTGTCTGTGAAGCCTTCTTCCGCACTACCCCTCACTTTGGATTATGGCTCAAGACCTTCAACATGGAGCGAAGATGATCGAGGGGCGATAGACAGAGTGCGGAGGGGCAGTTATAAGCAAGAGGGCCGATGCTCCATGGCCCGAGGGCTCCTTTCAGGAGGAGCTCGGTTTGTGGCAACAGGAGTGGTTCTACATCACCGCTCCTAGGGGCACCTGGCAGGTGGCGCCACCCGCCTTTCGCTCGGGCCCTCCACAACGGCTGGCGTCATGGGTCAACCAAGGGCTTGACTGGGGGCCGTCGATGGACGTGCCAATATTGCAGGGCTGGATTCGAGACCTCCAAGAGAGGGAGATCAATCTGGTCGTAGTGGCGCAGGTTATGCTGATTCGGCGCCTTCTACCCTGCAAACGTCACCCTCTCCGCCCGTGGGAATTCAATCCGGAGGGACCACGAGCTCTCCACCACTTCATGGGTGCGACGCCCGTGGAGATGTATAAACTGTTCTTCGGATCACAAGAGATGTGTCCGGACTTGACCGAGGACGCAGGTCTGAGTTGCAATCTCCCGGATACTCAAGTAAGTAGTTCCTGTGCCCGGACGTGCTATCTGTACATTTACCATACTACTTTCCCTTTAAAGAGCTATTCCTTGCACAGGAGTGGATAGCAAAAGCAAAGCTAATAAGGTGTCCGGCCCCCCTCCCTGAGACCGCGCCGGATCCGGTGCTAACCAAGATGCTGGAAACTATGCCTTTGGAAGAGGACTAAGGGTGGAACAGGAGAGCTACCGCCTCCGCTAAGGAGGCCTTTAAGGAAGGGGGGATCGAGAATCCCTCCCTCAAAGGGGGGAAGAGGACCGCTTCTGAAGATCCGAAGGTCAAGGCCTCAAACCGGGGGAAGAAATCTTCGCCAGAGGGTCTTGCGTCAGGAGGGACCCCGGCCACACTATTTCCCCAAGGGAATCAGCCCTCCAGCAAGCCGTAAGTAGAAAGGGGAGTTATGTAATAAGAGACATCCCTGTTTTTATTTCTGAGGATGACCGAAGTTTTTACCTTGTAGTTCAGATCTCAGACCTTCTCAGCAAAGCTCGTCTTCGGGGGATCTTCGTCCGGAGATGATGGAAAGCGAAACACCTCCATCTGTCGTGCCATCAGGCGGGGCGAACGACCCTGAGGTGTCGTCGTGGAGGGTTTCCCCGAGTCCGGCGGGGCCGGGAGGTCCGGCACCAACTGGTGTTCGGTCGGAGGAGCTGAAGAATCTGCTCGGGCGAGCACCTATCTCAGAAGATCACCGTGCGCTAATGGGTACGGTGATTGAAAGGATTTCATCCGCTGAGAGCGGTTTGCATGAAGCCGTCAGAAGTTTACTGACGGGGTTTGAGGTACGCAAGAATGATGTACCTTCTGACAGTTTTGCATATAGAATGCGCCCTGTATAGATAGTAGCCCCTGAGACTCGGTACGTTGTCAAAAGTGACGGCGTGCCGAGGATCGTAATCTCAGTGTTAACATGTCGCCCTTCCTATTCAGGGGGCGGAGTGTTCGGTGGCCAGCCGGACTGATAGAGTTGCCGAACTGAAGCGGCAACTGGACGTTGCGGATGCGGACACCGCGCTGGTCAATAAGCGACTTGACGAGTCACAAGGTATGTGGCTTTTCCGCGAACACCTGGTAAGGGAGCTTGACGCCCATGCCTTACCACATGTATGCTTAATGCAGATGGTGCCGCTGCTATGGAGGACCTTCGGGCAGAGCTTGCCCGAGCCAAGGAGCAAGCCAGAAAAAGTAATGCGGCTGCTTTGAAAGCGGCCGAAGAGCTAAAAGCCGAACAGGCTGCTCACGGCCGAAGCAGGGAGGAAATGGCCGAAATGGCTGTAAAGCTGAAGGATGTTGCCGACCGCTATGAGTTTCTTGAAAGAGAACGCCAAGCGGAGCAAGAGGACCTGAAGAAGGCCACCGCCGAAGCCAAGGATGCCCGCTCCACGATGAGAGCTATAAAGGAGGAGCTACGTCAGGCCGGGGATATTGCGGCTGGAAAGCCCTTTCTGCTGTGTAGGAAGTTCACGGATCCGAAATATGCTCAGTTGGGCCAGTTGTGGGGTGCGGAGGATGCCTATCTGAATTTGGCGGCGAGTGCCGCAGACGCGGTGGCACACTTTGAAGGCCAGAGGGATCACGGAATGGAAGAGCTTTTTTGGTCGCAGTTCCATAGTCCGGAGCGTCCACTTCCATTGACCGATCGGTTAGCCGAGTGGGCTGAGCTGAATAGGTTGTCAGGACTTGCCATGAAGGGTGTCGTGGCTCATCTGTGGCCGGAAAGGCCCGACCCGAATTGTTATTTTGGCTTGGTGCAGCAGTTCCTTGACGCGGTGCCGCATATCAAGGCGATGAAGCGGTCGGCATGTATAGAGGGTGCACGGATGGCGCTCGCCCGTGTCAAAACATACTGGGCAGAGATGGAGGCCACCGATGTTGCTTCCCAGGACTCGGACAGGAGCCGATTACCAGCCGAGCACTATTTTGGGGAAGTCCTGCAGGGTGCTCGTTTAATAGAGACGCAGTGCTCGAAAAATGCTATGTTCAAATGACATGTATGATTTGTGAAGCCATGCTTCAAATATAATATATGGGCTTTTTTATACTTGTGCTTTCAAGTGTTGAAATTCCTCCTGTGCGGCCGTTAACGTATATGTGTATATAACCTGAAAGATGGCAGTCTTTGGCTTCAGCCCCCACGCACATAGTGCGGGGGTGTTTGCAAAAAATAGCGCTGTTTCACACTTAATCCAACGTCTTGGTCCTGTGAAGGAGGTGATAGCGTAGCAAACTAGGCAACCGGACTATAATGCTTTATCACTTTCACTTAGCCATAGGAGTTCAATGGTGGGACTACTATATAGCCCCTAGGGGCACTGTGCTCCCTGAATTTCGGGGTGCATATGTGCCTGACCGGGAAGAGGTCCTTCGTTAAAGCGGAGGAATTCTAAACATTCCGGTGGTCGATCGAGTGGTTGACCAGTCTCTCGCTATATCATGACAGTCAGTTTTCGGCTTTCTCTACTGAGGTGCTCACCTGGACGAACCAGGGCACAATCGCAGTAGTTCTCCTGGTGCCGCGTTAGCCGATAGAGCAGAACATAAGGCAGCAAAATGCAGGAGCCGGGCAAACCCAACATTTGACCAAAGACATGATTCGGAGCTGATGCATATAAGGCCTAACTTGAGACGCTGAACACTCCCTAAGGTATTCGGTCTTTATGAAAACGGGCAGAACTATGCCCTAAGCCCCTGGTGTCCAGGTACGCGCAAAATTTTTGACGCGGCCGATGCCAAAATGCCAGCCTCCTCCTCGGTTATAGTGAGGAACCGGGGGATGTGTATCAACAAGAGACAGTAAGAAAGGTTTACGCAGGGTCTTAATCTGAAAAGAATCCTTGTAACGGCTCCCTACTGCACGTCTGCGCCTGTGTCTCCGTTGTGCCGTATCTTGGACGGGCGTAGCACGGTGTTCATCTGTAAAAGAGAAGAACTTAGAGTGAAAAAGTGTCGTGCGAGAAATGTATGAACAGAGTATAATTCAAAAAACAAATAAGATTGAGCTTTATTGTCTCTTATGGTACATACGTGCCGCCCCTTGTGAGGGGGTACGCGGCTGGTGAGCCCCTTGTTTATTTGCGCCGGACTCGCCTAACCGTGTCCGGGGTCGGGATGACCTGTTTGGGAGCTTTGATCGGCAAAGGCCGGATTAATGTATGGCTGTCAAGGCAGTCTCACTTTCTTCCTTATTCGGGGAACACTCGAGGCTTCCCTTTAATGAGATTATGCCGCGTGGACCGGGTATTTTAAGTGTGAGAGATGCATAATGTGGTATTGCGTTAAAGCGGGCGAAGGCTTCGCGTCCCAATAGTTCTTGATGGCTACTTTTAAATGGGGCGATGTGGAAGACTAGCTTTTCGTGACGGTAGTTGTCGGCTGAGCCGAACACAACTTCTAATGGTAGAGAGCCCGTACAATGGGCATATAGGCCTGGCATTGCTCCTTTAAAGGAAGTGTTGCTATGGCGTATTTTGGTTGGGTCTATCCCCATTCTGCGGATTGTGTCCTGATATAGCAGGTTTAGATCACTGTCGTCGTCCATTAGGACTTGTGTAAATTGCAGTCCGTCGATTATAGGATCTAATATCAGGGCAGTCCATCCTTCATTCTAGATACTTCTGGCGTAGTCCTGATGGTCGAAGGTGATTGGTTTTGACATCCAGTGTCTGGACTCCGCTGGGGTGGACCGTGCGGCGCGCATTTTTGTGGGCACCGCTCTATCTTTGCCTGTTGTCACATGAAGTGAATTTACTGTTTTGACCTCTTGTGGGAAGTTCCTTCGTTTGCCGGTGCTCTCCTTATGGGTTTCGTCATCATCCTCACTTGGTGTTTCGAGCCCCTTGTGTTCGGCATTAAGTCGGCCGGACTGTTTGAAGACCCAACAATCTCTGTGGGTATGGTTTGCAGGCTTCCCGGAGGTGCTGTGGATTTGGCATATCTTGTCCAAGATTTTGTTTAGGTTGGATAGCTCATCGCTGCTGTCCTTGAAAGGCAGTGTTTTGTTGTTCTGTCGAGAGCTTTTGAACCCGGCGTTGACTGTCATGCTCTTTGGGCCGTTTCCCTTAGTTCGGCGCTGGTCCTTTTTGCATCGTGGTTTCCCGTTTCCATCCCTGATTTCGGATGTACTTGGGTCGCTGGTGCTGCATCTTGCCAGCCAGTTGTCCTCTCCCGTGCAAAAGCGGGTCATGAGGCTTGTTAGTGCTGCCATTGTCCTTGGCTTTTCCTGGCCGAGGTGTCTGGCGAGCCATTCGTCTCGGACGTTATGTTTGAAGGCTGCTAAGGCTTCGGCATCCGGACAGTCGACTATTTGGTTCTTTTTGGTGAGGAACCTGTTCTAGAATTTACGGGCTGACTCTCCGGGTTGTTGAGTTATGTGACTTAAATCGTCTGCATCCGGAGGGCGGACATAAGTCCCCTGAAAATTTGCCCGAAACGCATCCTCGAGCTCTTCCCAACTTCCAATGGTATTCTCTGGGAGGCCTTTGAGCCAATGCCGGGCTGGTCCTTTGAGCTTGAGGGGTAGGTATTTTATGGCGTGGAGGTCGTCTCCTCTAGCCATATGTATATGCAAGATGTAATCCTCAATCCAGACTCCAGGGTCTGTTGTTCTGTCGTATGACTCTATGTTTACGGGTTTGAATCCCGCTGGAAATTCATGATCCAGCACCTCATTGGTGAAACATAAGGGGTGTGCGGCGCCCCTGTATTTGGGTGTGTCGTGATTTTCGAATACTCGACGTGTTGTTTTGCTTTCTAAAACTTGCTTTCTGGACCCATATATGGACCTGACCGGGCCGTCCTCTTTACGAGGATCCTTATATGGATCACGTGCCGGCTTGTGTGTGGCGCCGCTTGCCGCCTTTGTTTGCCATGTGGTCATCCATCCGACCGGGCGGCCTCTTTGTTTTTTGATTGTGGGGGCTCTATGGCCTCCTCGTCAAATTCGGGCAGTAGTTTACGCTTCGGGTAGCTTTTTGCTTGGTGACCATCACCGTATTTGTCTGCGGTCTTGAGTACTTTGCTCCATCTCATTCTGAGTACGTCTTCCGCTGTTTTGAGCTTCCACTTCTGCTTCTTCAGGCTTCGTGCAGTGGAGACGAGCCTTTCGTGGAGGTTCTTCTGCTCCAACGATGTGTCCGGTGTTAGATCATCCGGACTGTTGTTTTCACCGAGGGTGGATTGCTTATTTAATTCATCCTGTTCGGATAGTTGCCCGGGGGTATGTTCATCATCCACCGACTCACCCTGCTCTATGGCTGGGTCTACATGGGTGTTGTTATTGTCGGGGCGGGACTTTTGGCGGCGCTTGCGTCGCTGTTTTGGCTGTTTTTCGGGGGAATTATCCTTCGCAGCGTCCCATTGTTCCTCGTTATCGCTTCCTCTAGGTGTATCCACCATGTATACATCGTGAGTTGAGGTGGCCTTCCAGTACCCTGTGGGTGCTGGTTCTTGGTCATCTCCGGCATCGTCGTCCATACCGTCGATGTCTTCGGAGTTGGAGTCTAGCATATCGGTTAAGTCATCGACAGTGGCTATAAAGTGGGTGGTGGGTGGGCTTTGAATTTCTTCGTCATCCGCAGCCCAACCGTCCTGGCCATAATCCGACCAAGGCTCTCTTGATAAAGAGAGACACTTTAGCGAATTCAGGATGTCGCCAAAAGGCGAGTGCTGAAAGATGTCCGTAGCGGTGAACTCCATGATCGGCGCCCAATCGGATTTGACTGGTAGGGGCGCGGAAGGTTCGGGGTCCGGATAGTAGTCTGGCACCTTGGAGTTACGAGCTTCATGAGGGACAGGGTCGGTATTCGGCTCCATCGCCGTAGCGGTAGCAGCCCCCGAGGTGGTGTCCAGCCACCTATCCTCGATTCCGCCGTCTGCTCCGAACCAAGGGTCGGAGCGGACTCTTGTGCGGCCTCCAGGGCACTATCCGGCAGCAGAGCTAAATCGTGCCCATCGAGACAGTGTGGCACGCCTGGTTGTGGCTCAAATCCATCGAAGATCAAGTCTCCGCGGATGTCGGCCGTATAGTTCAAACTTCCAAATCTGACCTGATGGCCAGGGGCGTAGCTTTCGATCTGCTCCAGATGGCCAAGTGAATTGGCCCGCAGTGCGAAGCCGCCGAATACGAAGATCTATTTGGGGAGAAAAATCTGACCCTGGACCGCGTTGTTGTTGATGATCGAAGGAGCCATCGGGCCTATAAGTGACGACATAGAGGAACTCTCAATGAAAGTACCACTGTCGGTGTCAAAACCGGCGGATCTCGGGTAGGGGGTCCCGAACTGTGCGTCTAGGCGCATGGTAACAGGAGACAAGGGACACGATGTTTTTACCCAGGTTCGGGCCCTCTCGATGGAGGTAAAACCCTACTCCTGCTTGATTGATATTGATGATATGGGTAGTACAAGAGTAGATCTACCACGAGATCAAGGAGGCTAAACCCTAGAAGCTAGCCTATGGTATGATTGTTATGTGTCCTACGGACTAAAACCCTCCAGTTTATATAGACACCGGAGAGGGCTAGGGTTACACAGAGTCGGTTACAATGGTAGGATATCTACATATCCGTATCGCCAAGCTCTCCTTCCACGCCAAGGAAAGTCCCATCCGGACACGGGACTAAGTCTTCAATCTTGTATCTTCATAGTCTTGGAGTCCGGCCAATGATGATAGTTCGGCTATCCGGACACCCCCTAGTCCAGGACTCCCTCAAGGCGTATTTAGTTACCTTGGCACCTTTTTCCATGAAGCAATAGGTGGGAGCGTAGTCATCATTGCCTTCATCAGCCTTGTTGGTGGAGTCATTTTCTTCAGAGTTGAAGATAGACTTGCTGACGAATGCAGTAGCGAGAGCTAGGCTCGCCACACTAGACTCTGACTCCTCAGACGCCTCCTCGTCCTCATGTTCCTCAGATTCAGCCTCAGAGTCCATTTCCTTGCCAATGAATGCCCGAGCCTTCTTGGAGCTGCTCTTCTTGTGAGATGAAGACCTCGAGGATTTTGATGATGAAGACTTTGAAGATTTCTTCTTCTTCTTTGCGTCATCGGAGCTGTAATCCTTGTATTTCTTCTTCTTTGATTCCTTATCCCACTGAGGACAATCTTGGATGTAGTGACCAGGCTTCTTGCATTTGTGGCATAGCCTCTTCTTGTAGTCACTGAATGAGGAATCATTGCTCCTTGAGGGTTTTCCAAAGCGACCACGTCTTGAGAACTTCTGAAATTTCTTCACGAGCAGTGCAAGTTCCTGGCTCAGTTCTTCAGGGTCACCAAGGCTGCTAGCAGAGTCTTCATCTTCAGACTCAGAGAGTGCCTTGGCCTTCAAAGCACGTGATCTGCCATAGCTCGAACCGTAGAGATCTCTCTTCTCAGCAAGCTGGAACTCATGAGTGTTTAGCCTCTCAAGGATATCAGCGGGATCAAGTGACTTGTAGTTAGCACGCTCTTGAATCATCAATGCCAGAGTGTCAAATGAGGAATCTAGCGATCTCAGCAATTTCTTCACCACCTCATGGTCGGTGATGTCAGTGGCGCCAAGCGCTTGAAGCTCATTTGAGATGTCAGTGAGGCGATCGAAGGTTTGATGAACATTTTCATTGTCGAGTCTTTTGAAGCGGTTGAAGAGATTGCGAAGAACGTTAACACGAGAGTCACGTTGAGTTGAGACTCCTTCATTCACTTTGGACAGCCTATCCCAGATAAGCTTAGAAGTTTCCACAGCACTCACTCTTCCATACTGTCCTTTGCTCAGATGGCCACATATGATATTCTTCGCTTGAGAATCGAGTTGCTTGAATCTCTTCACATCAGTAGCGTTCAGAGAAGGTGAGACTGAGGGAACACCATTTTCCACAACATACCATAGATCATTGTCAATTGCCTCAAGATGCATTCGCATCTTATTCTTCCAGTAAGGGTAGTCCATTCCATCGAAGGTAGGACAACCAGCAGAGACCTTGATCATACATGCGGTCGACATAACTAAAACTCCAGGCGGTTAAACCAAAATCACACAGAACAAGGGAGTACCTTGCTCTGATACCAATTGAAAGTGCGTTATATCGACTAGAGGAGGGGTGAATAGGCGATTTTATGAAATTCTTCACTGAGGAATTTGCTGGTGAGGAAATTCCTAAATGAAGAACTACTAGCAGCGGAATAAGTAATCAGAAGTAAACATAACAGAATACAAGCATAGTCATCATGGCGAGATGAAGACAAACACAGAGTACAGAAAGTGTAAACACAGGATAACACAAGAAAGAAGACGGACAGACTGAAGAAATTGAACTGAGTAAATTGAGAAAGTCTTCAGTCAAAGTCTTCAAATAGATATGAACCAGCACACAACAACAGACATGAGGAAATGAAAGAGTTGAGGAAATAGAACCAGTAGGCTTGGTGAAGACAATGATTTGGTAGACCAGTTCCAACTGCTATCTTAGTTGTACATCTGGTTGGAGCGGCTGAGTATTTAAACTCGAGGACACCCAGTCCCGGACACACAGTCCTCACTGTATTCTCCTTGAGCTAAGGTCACACAGACCTCGCCCAATCACTCGTGGTAAGTCTTCAGGTGACTTCCGAACCTTCACAAACTCGGTCACTCGGTGATCCACAATTCCTCTTGGATGCTCTAGACCTTGACGCCTAACCGTCTGGAAGAAGCATAGTCTTCAAAGGAAACAAGCATCGGATCCACGCAGGATCAATCTCTTCAGTGATGCTCAATCACTTTGGGTTTGTAGATGTTGGGTTTTGGGTTTTCCTCACTTGATGATTTTCGCTCAAAGTCCTCGGAGGATGGGATGCTCTCAATTGACAAGTGTCAGTTTCTCTCGGAGCAGCCAACCAGCTAGTGGTTGATGGGGGCGGCTATTTATAGCCTAGGGAGCAGCTCGACATGATAAGACATAAATGCCCTTGTCTGATATGACCGTTAGGTGGGTAGATATTTTGGAACCGCTGGCGCATAGCACAACAACGGTCGGAATTTTGACTATCAAAATCCTCAGGGCTATCATGTTCCTCACTGTGTAGGCAATTCACACTGGTGAATTCCTAACTCCTCAGTCAGAACAAATTCCTTAGAGACCATAAGAACTTCGTCTCTGTCACTGAAGAATATGACTGAACTGTATGAGATTTCCAATGGCTTCACTCGAAGGGATTGGTAGGTGTAGGATTTTGAGTTGAGCATCACATGGAAATTTTTCCTTAGTATTTCATCGACACCCTTTAACAGTACGGTGTTTCCTATGACTCAAGAAAGAGAAAATGAAACTATGAAAACAAAAGTCTTCACGCTTCATGTTCCTCGAATGAATACCAAGTCTTCAAGGTCACACCAATTTCTTCACTTTCAAAGTCTTCAGAAAGTCTTCAGATATCCAAAGTCTTCTGATGAAGAACTTCATTTTTAGGGGTCGACTTTCTCTGTAAATATCAAACTCCTCATAGACTTATAGACCTGTGTACACTCACAAACGCATCAGTCCCTTAACCTATAAGTCTTCAATACACCAAAATCACTAAGGGGCACTAGATGCACTTACAGGTCCCAGTAAGCCCAATTCTTTTTACTTGTTTCTTTCGAAGAAAAAAACAGTCATTGTGTTTATTAGGTTAAAAAGAATGTTATTAAAAAAATAAAATGGGAGAAGGGTATATGGCAGAAAATCAAAAGATGTTCATGTGTATTCAAATATATGTTTTTGTGTATGAAAAATGTTTATTATTTTTATGAAAAACATTCTAGAAAAATTACACCCATGTATCTCCAAAGTTTAAATGATTTCATAGATAATAATTTCTTTCATTCTGTGACCAAATATCAAATCAAAAGCGGGGATAATTTTTTGAGAAAAATGCAAATGAAGCAGAAAAAATGAATACAAATTCTGCACAAAATACAAAACTAGGGAAAGGGGAAAAAAGGTAAATAAAGAACAAAAGAACAGAAAAAAGAAAACATAGAATGAGAAAACTAAAAAAAGGAGGAAAACAAAAGTGGGCTAGGCCCAGGACGCATGTGTGCGGCCGTTTGGTTGACTAAATGAGCGGCATTTCCTAAAAAAGACTAGAAGAGCCATAGATGAGTTTGCCTCAATCGTTGATGGCAATTTTTTGTTGATAACTTACCAGGCTGGCCGTTTGGTATGAGATTGCCTCAATCAAATATTTCCACTCTCTTATTCCTTCGTCCTATCTAAAAAATACATAATGTTTCCTATTTCACTTCTTCACGTTTCACTCCTTTCGTCGAGCCCTTTCCCACGTTCCACTTATTTTGGTTTTTTGGTTGAAACTTCCTTGATTTTTTCTTTCCTATTTGCACCGTGCCAAAAAAACCTCCTGGTCTATACCCCACGAACTCTGTACCGCTTCCATATCTCATCTTGTGGCGACGGTTGTAGATATAGGGCATAGGGCAGCGACAACAATGATGTCTCGGGTAGATCCCCATTTGATCTCTTGCGGGTCATGCCCCAGTTTCTATCCCATATCTCTTCACCTTTGCTATTTTCTCTCGCCCTCTGTCTGGACTACAACAACGCGGTCGCCACTACATTACAACACGGCGAGGCGGTCGGTGGGCACGTTGGACCAGCAGGAAGAGAGATGGAACCGCGTCGAGGACGAGTAGGGGCGACGACCCCAATGACAAATGGTGGGTTGCCGCTAACGGAGTCAAGTCCGATAGATCTCGGGTTTGGGGTCCGGAGCTACTAGTCTTGGCACGATGGTGGACACGATGTTTACCTAAGTTCAGGCCCTCTCGAAGAGGTAAAACCCTATATCATGCTTTGTTGGTATTGATTATGGATGGTGTATAAAGTACAGGTTGATCTACCTCGAGATCGTGTATGAATTAGTTGGCCTCTATGGTCTAAAACCCTCGACTTATATAGACAACAGGGGATACCTAGGTAACACATAGGTTGGCTACACCTAAAGATAAATATGCCGAAGATTGCATTCATGCCTTTGAGTATGCACCAAGTCTTTGGAAGATTCCACCTGGATCCTTTCACGACGCCTATCGAATGTGGCCCACTGGTTACTGGGGTCCTCGGCCCGGCCCACGTAATTGGGGGCTGACATGGTTAGTACCCCCTTACCTAGGACACCATCAGTCGTGTATGGGCAAAGGGTGGTGATGGCTTGGAGATGAAGGGATTGTAGTGGCCCCAGCACAGGAACACAGACAGTGGTGCTAATTCCTCCCTGTCTCTCTCCCTCATTAGATTGCATCATATTGTGCTTGCTTTGGAGATCTTCGGTACTTTGGTTGCCATTTCTTCATACAGACTTTGATTTTCAAGTTCTTGGGCTCATTGGAATCGTGAGAGTGACCCCAGAGCGCCCATGGTATTAGATCTTGACTTGGAGTACTTTGGAAAAATCACTTTTCCATTCGCCGAAATAACTAAGTATGGTATTGGAAGTCCTTCGTATTGAACCCATATTTGGCCCTTCCATCATGATTGGTGCTAGGTTGCTCCAAAACACCCGTAGACAGAAGAAAACAACTGAAAACTAAATAAACATACTAATATGCAATGCTCATAATGAAAAATGTAAAAACCGATAATCATGCATAATGGACACCTATTTGGTTCAATGGGACACAAAATATAAAGAGAACATGCAATGAATGAGCCCTACAAATTCATAAAATATAAAGCCATCACCGGCCCGTGTGTGAAGATATGTCGATCTTTTTTTTTGAGGGTCAAAGCAAAAAGCTTTATTACGTAGCCAAGTTAGGCATATCGCCTACAATCAGTCCAGCCACAGACGGCAGAACATTAACATCCCAAAGAGTGGGTTCATTCACATTGCACTCATACCATAGCTTAGCGTGTTCATGCGCAGCAGTGTTGGCTTCCCTCCTACACGCCATAACATCACACTTTGAGAACCATAGGCTCATTTGGGTCTTTAGGTCGTCCAGGGCAGAAGCGTACGCCGAGAAGCTTGGCTCCTTCTGCAGTAGCGCCGACTGCAACAGCTGTGAATTCGTCTCCAGGCAGATCCGGATCGCCCCCAGATGGGTTGCTAGCTCCATCGCGCCAGCCGCCGCTTGTAACTCAGCTGCAAAGGCATCATTGATATGCTGCACTTTCCCGCCATGCATGCAACGACGTCTCCTGTGTGGTCCCTCGCAATCACTCCCCATGCAGATTGGTTGCTCCCCGGCACAAACGCGCCATCAAAGTTGAATTTCAGCACGTCAACTTCCGGCGGTCGCCACTGTGTTTTCTCCTTCGGTCTACTGTGGTTCTGCTTACCCACGATATTCCAATATTTCGTGGTGGCAGTCAGAGTCCGGTGCACTATCCCCTCCGGCCGGGTTCTGCCCTCGTTCTTCCTCAGCCTATTCCTCTCGTTCCACCACTCCCACCAGAAATACAAGATCTGCACTCTGTCTTCCATTGACAGCGACCAGAGGTGATCCATAACATCCCCCACAACGTCAAAGTTCTGCAAAGCCATTCTGACTCCTTCTTTTCCTAAAGCTCGCCACACCGCCTTCACAGCCTTGCATTGTATGAAGAGGTGGCCACCGTCCTCGTCGTTTCTGTTGCAGAACAGGTAGCGGGTATCCTCTAGTTCCATCCCTCGAGCTACCAGATTAGCCTGTGTAGCTAGGGAATTATGAGCCACCCTCCAAGTGAACATTCTGACTTTGTGCTGGCACGACATCTTCCAAATTCTGCTCTAGAAAGTGCTCGCACAAGCATCGAGCCAGCCCTGAATCTCCACACTCATGCCTGCCTCTGACCCACTCGCTAGTTCCTGCACTTTAACTTGCAGCTTATACGCCTATTTCACAGAGTGCAACCCTTTCTCATCATAATGCCAGGCGATGAAATCTTGCATGTCGTCCCGTAGGGGAATCGCAAGTATGAGGTTGGCATCTTCTGGGACCAAGATGTCCCGAACTAGGGGTTCATCCCCACGCTCCTGTGATCGGGTTTATGAGCTCGTGCACTTTGCTGAGCAAGGTCCCGTTTCTCGGCGTCTGCACCCGTCGAGTCCAGGCTTTTGGCAGCCAGGGGTCGTCCCAAATGCTCACATTCTGGCTGTTACCAATTCTCCAGATGTAGCCGTGCTTGAACAGCTCCAGACCATGAAGCGGGCTCCTCCAAGTGTAGGAAATACCCTCCCTAGGTGCTGCATTGAGGATATTACCGTCAGGGTAGTACTTGGCCTGCAGTACCTGGGCACACAAGCTGTCCGGCCGTTGAATGAGCCGCCATATCTGCCTTGATAACATGGCAATATTGAAACAATGAATGTCTCTGAACCCTAAACCCCCATGCGCCTTAGACTTCGTCAGTTTAGGCCACCCAATCCAGTGTATCTTGGACTCATTATCCTGCTGGCTCCACCAAGATTTTGCAATGAGCGATCTGATCTCTTCACAAAGGGTTTTTGTTAAGTAAAAGCATGACATCACATATGTCGGAATGGCTTGCACCACGGCTTTCACGAGCACCTCTTTGCCAACCTTGTCCAACAGCCTCTCCTTCCTCCCCTATACTCGCCTCCAGATGGCATCTTTGACATAAGCAAAAACTTGTTTGCGTGACCGTCCCACATACACCGGTAAGACAAGATACCGTTCATTCCAGGTTTCACATGAAATACCAACGCACCGCTTCACATCCTCCTTCTGCGCTGCCTGGGAGTTGGCACTAAACATTATCACGCTCTTCTCCTTGTTGATGCATTGTCCTGAGCAGTCCTTGTATAGATCCAGGATCTTCTTCAGTTTGCTGGCCTCATTGTTGTTCGCCTTGATCATCAGGACCGAGTCGTCAACGAAAAAAAGGTGGGTGATTGCTGGTGCACCTTGGCACACTTTGACACCTCCTAGTCTCCCCTCCCTTTCCGCAGCATGCAGCAATGCAGACAGCCCCTCTACGCAGATTACAAAGAGGTAAGGCGAGAGCAGATCCCCTTGGCGCAAACTCCGGGTCGGCTCAAACTGCTCTGTAAGGCTACCGTTGACCTTAATTCAGTATCTTACTATGGTAACGCATTACATTATCAAACTGACCCAAGCATCCCAAAAGCCCAGCCTCTCCATCATTGCCTTGAGGAAACTCCATTCGACACGATTATACGCTTTACTCATGTCTGCCTTGATTGTTGCATATCCTTCCTTCCCTTTCTGCTTGTTCAGTAACATATGCGATAGCTCGTAAGCAATGAGGACATTGTCCGTGATCAGGCGGCCTGGCACTGGTTCTCTAAGATCACCTCAGGTAAGATGAGTTTTAGCCTATTTGCAAGGACCTTTGAAACTAGTTTATACAACACGTTGCACAAGCATATAGTTCTCAAGTCCTTTATCCTGCTAGGATTCTTCACCTTCGGTATCAGAACGACATATGTATCATTCCACCCATTCGGCATTGGACCTCCATTCAGCACCTTCAAAACCTCATCAACAATTCTCTCTCCCATCATGTTCCAGTGTTTCTTATACACTAGAGACGGCATGCCATCCGGCCCTAGTGCCTTCAAATCACCAATATGATCAAGGGCAACCTTAATTTCTTCCTTTGTGAACTCCTTCATGAGGCAATCATTCATTTGTGGTGTAACCCGCGCCTGAACCTTCTGTGTTAGTTCCTCCATTCTGCTGCTTCGTTTGGTTTGAAACAAATCCTGAAAGAAAGAGCACACATAATTAGTCATCTTGGGTCCTCCGCCACCACCGAGCCATCCTCCCTTCTCAACTCCTTCATTTATTGTTCTTCTTCCTTGTTGTGGCACATTTATGCAAAACATTTGTATTCCTCCCCCACTCCTTTAGCCACCATGTCGGTGTCAAAACCGGCGGATCTCGGGTAGGGGGTCCCGAACTGTGCGTCTAGGCGGATGGTAACAGGAGACAAGGGACATGATGTTTTTACCCAGGTTCGGGCCCTCTCGATGGAGGTAAAACCCTACTCCTGCTTGATTGATATTGATGATATGGGTAGTACAAGAGTAGATCTACCATGAGATCAAGGAGGCTAAACCCTAGAAGCTAGCCTATGGTATGATTGTTGTAATGGTTGTTCGTCCTACGGACTAAAACCCTCCGGTTTATATAGACAGAGGAGAGGGCTAGGGTTACACAGAGACGGTTACAATGGTAGGAGATCTACATATCCGTATCGCCAAGCTTGCCTTCCACGCCAAGGAAAATCCCATCCGGACACATGACGAAGTCTTCAATCTTGTATCTTCATAGTCTTGGAGTCCGGCCGATGATGATAGTCCGGCTATCCGGACACCCCCTAGTCCAGGACTCCCTCAGTAGCCCCCGAACCAGGCTTCAATGACGACGAGTCCAGCGCATATATAGTCTTCGGCGTTGCAAGGCGGGTTCTCCTTCAATTTTCATGTGATTGCCGAATAGTGTCCGGCTCCCTTACAAATGTTGCGCTCCTTGGCTTCCACGCCCAATAATGGCCCTCTTCCACGTGTCGCACGAATGCGAAAAGCCAGGGTATTTTTTATGTTTTACCCCCTAGCTGCGCAAATAATCTGCCTATAAGAGAGATAAGAATCCAGATCCAAATCACACCATCCTCCTTCCGCGAGTACTCATCGGAGCGCTTCTGACCGAAAACCCATTCCATCATGGACCGTCGACGCTGCTCCTCCTCTTGCGCTCCCAGCCCTCCGCCAGGAGATTGGAGGAGATGTTCAGTTCCGCACAACGAGCTGGTGAAGCTTCAAGCGGAGGGATATCTTCCTCCGGCCTTTATGGTCTCGGTTCGAGCCGGGCTGGCCACCTACAAAGGTGGGAAGCAAGCGGAGGCCACCCCTAGTCCTTCTAAAGGAGAGCGGGTGTGCTTCGTCCCTATCTAATAAGGGGGCTTGGATTTCCCGTACATCCGTTCCTCCGCGGGCTTCTGGAGTTCTATGGACTCCAGCTCCATCACCTCACGCCCGCCTCTATTCTGCACATCGCGGGTTTCGTAGCACTTTGCGAGCTATTCTTGGGCATCGAGCCCCATTTTGCACTGTGGAAGAGGCTATTCTGCCTCGTACCCCGTTCTCACGAGGGGTCAATATATCAAGTGGGCGGTGCCGAAATATGGCGCATCGCCGGGACTGGATATCCATCCGGAACCCCAAAGAAGGCGTCCGAAGATTGGCCTTCGAAATGGTTTTACGTAGAAGACGCTCCACTGTCGGACCCAGTTCGGATCGGCCTCCCGGCGTTCAGCAAGGCTCCTCTGAAGAAACGCCTAAGTTGGCGCCCGCGGAGCCCTCAACTGGAGGAAGACAAGGGCGTCCATTATTTGATGGGCCGGATAAGGTTGCTGGCCCATTCCGGATTGACCATGATTGGAGTCATGGCCACGTGCATAATGTGGGGGGTGCAGCCGCTGCAATACAGGGGCCACCCCATGTGGGATTTCAATGGGGAAAATGATGCCACCCATCATGGCCACAAAGGGCTGGGATCGGCCGAAGATCTGGTGAAGATTATGTTCGGCCTGTACAAGGGGGAGAAGGAGGACTTCCTCCAGACGAGCCCATTGAATGGGTTCTCCATGAATAACCCTCGGCGCTGGGTCAGCGAACATTTTATTTATCCGACCCATGCTTTCAAAGTTAAGTACCTTACTGTACGATTTCGACGCAGGAGCTGCGTCGGGATGTGGAGGGCATACATAGTCCAGCTCCACAACCCGAGGATCCAGGAAGATCCCTTGATCCGGCCTCCGAAGATGATCCGGACATAAAGGTGGAGCTAATCAATGGGGTGTTCCACCAACTCAGCATGGACAATGCTCTAGTCGCCATTACGGCTGACTACCCCGGCTTATCTCTGGCTCCCCAGGTGATTGTGACCGAAGTCCTGACACCATTATTTCGTCATTGCGCATTTCTGACCACCGTATACAATGGTGTCTCGCAGGAGGTTCCTTCAAGGCAGGAAACCGAGCCCATGGCGGCTGACCAACAAGGGTCAGTCTGGCCCAGCAGGCGGAAGAGGAGTGCGGCGCGGATCGAAACGTCACCGCAACGGTATAGCTCGCGACTGTTATTTAGGAAAAGGATTCCCAGGAGGTGCATTAACGCTCATGACCTTTCCATGAGAAAGAGCACTCGCCGGACTGTGTCCGGAGAGGTTGCCAACCAAGCCTCCGCCCACCAGGCTCCAACACCTGGTCCGGAGGGGGAGGCGAGCGCAAGGCGCGAGCCGGATACTCCTCCAGCGGAGGATGCCGACCGGCTGTCCGCCACTAGGTCTGAGGTGGAGAGCGCCATGAATCATAGGCGTCGCCGCACAGTTCTGCGTGACGCATGTTTCTCCCCAGAGGCGTTGAATGCCTTTAACGCGGGAGACGCGCACCTCCGTGCCGCTCAAGATGGTTTAACCAGAGCCACGGAGCAATATGTAAAAGACATACGGGTAAGAGATTTTAATAGTTGTATATGCCAGTAGCCCCCGAGACTTAAAGTAGTTAAAGTAACTGATTTAAGGATCATATAATTTGCAGGATCTTACAGACAAGAATACCCGATTGTCCCAGGAGCTGCAAGAGTGCAAGGCCCAGCTTGAGGCCGCACTAGCTGCCGCAGAAGGAGGCACAGAAACCCCCTCCGGTAACACATTATTTCAGAAAGATAAGCGGTGTGCGGCGTGCGTATAAATCTGACAATGGTATTGCAGATGTTGCCGGACTTGATCCGGACAAGCAACAACTACTGCGCCAGCTGAAGGCCGGCGAGAGGGTGCTTACGAAGGTGCAGCAGGAAAGGAACAAACTCCAGGATGCCCACGCCTAGCTTGGAGAAGAGCTGAAAGGTGTTCGGGCCGAGCTGTCTGGCTCCGTGAAGGAGAATCAGCGGCTTCGTTGCGGCATCTATAGTAAGTGCTTGAGCGAACTCCTTTGAAAAGAAGAGTTCGGCGAGGAAGTCAATTGACAGAAATATGTCTGTAGGTGTGCTCACAGGTCGCCCTGCGGAGGAGATGCCCATCGCAACGGGTGATCAACTTCCCGAGCTGGTGCAACTGCTCGAACGTGTTCGGCAGGCGATGAGCGGCGTCGTCCAGGACTTATGGCCGTCCCTCTCCCTACCCGAGGGCCTTGGAGAGCTTGCGGAGAAGCTTCAGGGAGCACGGCAGCGCTTCCGTTTATGGAAGATATCGGCCTGCCCCAAGGTGCCAGGGAGGCCTAGGCCATGGTGAAGACGCGGTACAAGAAGGCGGATCCAAACCACATGGCCGAGGTCGGACCTGTGGGGCCCGATGGGGAGGAGATCCCTGTGAGCTTAGTGTACGGCCAAGTAGAGTTGGCCGCTAAATATTCCCAACGGGACTGTAAATTAGACAGCCTGTTAGACGGGATTGAGGAGGAGTACAGTCAGTCGATTTGACGATGTATTTAAAATGACATGTAAAATGCCTTCTAGCCGGATTGTAGATCGTTTGTCTTTGCCGACCTTTTCGCTTCAACCTCGGGACCCTAGAGTCCGGAGTGTGTCCGAATACCTTCTCGGTTAAGAAAAAACCGGGGCATGCATGGAGACCAGGCGTAGGGGTCATTAGTGCTTTATCAGACAAGTGCCCAACTAGTTATGTTATATTACATGGTTAGTAAGAAACATCTTCCAAGGAGAATAGTTCCGTTAAGGGTTCCTTTCCCTGGGAGGCATGCCCTAAAGTGCATGTCCAGACTGCGAAAAGAGCAGGAAAACATCTGGGGGTAGATAAATAAATATGTAAAAAATCATCTTTCAAGTCACCGACCGAATATTCCCTTAAGAACGCTAGCTTTCGGCTTCACCCAGTCTGAGGTACACATCCGGCTGACCCGGCAGTAACAATCGCAGAGGTGCTCCCTTTACCTCCTAGCCGAACAATCATGAACGTAGGGGTAAGCACAGGAGCCAGGCAACCCAGCTTGGCCAAAACTTAAATCATATCGATGCATATAATGGTGAATAAAAGGTACATGTGGAAGTTTGACACATGTGCTGGGCATGAAGCCCGTATAAGTAAGCTTCTGTTAAAGAAGCCTGACGGTGTCCTGGACTAGAGGATACTCAACGCATCGTCTCCCGATCAGTTGGATTGGGCCGAGGACCCCCATGGCCGTATACTCATGGGCCAGTCCGGACAGCTGCCGCATACAAGGAAGAATCCACAAGACTTGGCGATCAAGACAAGGACTCCTCCCCCACCGGCGTATTCGGCTAGGACTCATGTTATGCTAGGCCTCTGGTGGATTATACAAACTGAGGCCAGGCTAGTCGATAGAGATATACAACAACAATCATACCATAGGCTACCTTCTAGGGTTTAGCCTCTCTGATCTCGTGGTAGATCAACTCTTGTAATACCCATATCATCAATATCAATCAAGCAGGAGTAGGGTTTTACCTCCATTGAGAGGGCCCGAACCTGGGTAAACATTGTGTCCCTTGCCTCCTGTTACCATTGATCCTAAGATGCACTGCTTGGGACCCCCTACCCGAGATCCACCGGTTTTGACACCGACAAAGCCCCCAGGTATAATGAGTGCAGATAGCACGTCAAGTGTGTGCGAACAATGCGCAAATAGGCCTTTAAGGGCTTTTAAAAAAGGTGAGAGAAAAGAGAGAAACGAAAGACAGCTGAAGTGTAAAAATTTGGACAGAGGAAGGAGACGAACTCTTAGTCCGGCGCTAGGCATAGAATCTGCGAAGGCGGGCTGCGTTCCATGGGTTCAGCTCGAGTCGATTGTCCGATGCATTTCGCAGAGGGTATGCTCCGCCGGTCAGGACTTGATCGATAATGAAGGGACCTTCCCATTTGGGCTTGAGCTTGTCCTTTTTCTTGTCCGGCAGTCGTAGAACTAGTTCGCCAACATTGTAAGTTTTAGCCCGTACTTCTCTACTTTGATATCTTCGAGCCTGCTGCTGATAGAATGCGGAACGAGCCTTTGCCATGTCGCGTTCTTCCTCCAATGCGTCCAAGCTGTCCTGCCGATCCAGCTCGGCTTCTCTTTCTTTGTACATGCGCACTCGAGGTGAGTCATGAATTATGTCACAGGGCAAAACTGCCTCTGCGCCGTATACCATGAAGAATGGTGTGAATCCGGTAGTACGGTTCGGTGTAGTCCGCAGCCCCCAGAGTACGGAGTCAAGCTCCTCTACCCAGTGTGTGTTAGAATCCGTAAGGGACCGCACTAGTCTGGGCTTGATGCCACTCATTATCAGACCATTTGCTCGCTCAACTTGACCGTTGGTTTGAGGGTGATAGACTGAAGCATAATCGAGCTTGATGCCCATATTTTTGCACCAGAGTTTGACCTCGTTGGCTGTGAAGTTCGTGCCATTATCAGTAATGATGCTATGGGGGATGCCATAACGGTGTACTACCCCGGATATGAAGTCTATCACCGGTCCGGACTCTGCCGTTTTAACTGGCTTGGCCTCTATCCATTTGGTGAATTTATCCACCATGACCAATAGGTACCTTTGCTTGTGGGTTCCCCCTTTGAGGGGTCCGACCATGTCAAGCTCCCAGACCATGAACGTCCAGGTAATGGGTATATTTTTGAGGGCGGTGGGTGGCATATGGCTCTGATTAGCAAAGAGCTGACAACCGATGCATCTTTGGACTAAGTCCTGAGCATCTGCCCGGGCCGTCGGCCAATAAAATCCTGTACGGAAGGCCTTACCTACAAGGGCCTGGGCTGCAGCATGGTGTCCGCCTAGTCCGGCGTGAATTTCAGCCAGAAGATTTCGCCCTTCCTCTTCGGATATGCACCTTTGAAGGACTCCGGTTGTGCTTTTCTTGTAAAGTTCTCCCTCATGGACCTTGTACGCTTTAGACCGCCGAACTATGTAGCGGGCCTTGTTTTGGTCTTCGGGAGGTTCCTGCCTAATTAAGTAGGCTAGGAATGGTTCTGTCCACGGGGCAATTACCGCCATTATTTCGTGGGCTGAAGGTTGTTTCCGGGTTGTTATTTCCGGACTCCTCTTCCCATAGTACGGATGGCTTAAAGAGCCGTTCCAGGAAGATGTTTGGAGGGACAGCGTCGCGTTTTGCGCCGATGCGTGCCAGCATGTCGGCTGCTTGGTTATTATCCCGGGCTACGTGGTGGAATTCGGGTCCTTCGAACCGAACTGACATTTTCAGGACAGCGTTACGATAGGCTGCCATTTTCGGATCCTTGGCGTCAAAGTCTCCATTTACTTGGGATATTGCAAGGTTTGAATCCCCGCGCACCTCTAGGCGTTGAATACCCATGGAGATTGCCATCCGGAGACCATGTAGCAGGACCCCGTATTCGGCTGCATTGTTGGAGTCCGTGTACATTATCTGAAGTACGTATTGGACTGTGTCTCCGGTTGGGGACGTCAGTACGACGCCAGCCCCCAAGCCGGCCAACATTTTGGAGCCGTCGAAATGCATAATCCAATTGGAGTATGCGCCGTACTCTTTAGGTAGTTCGGCTTCGGTCCATTCAACGATGAAGTCGGCCAAGACTTGCGACTTTATAGCTCGCCGAGGTTTATAAGTTATATCGAATGGTAAGAGCTCAATGGCCCATTTTGCAATCCTGCCCGTCGCGTCGCGGTTGTTTATAATGTCGTTGAGGGGCACTTCGGAGGCCACTGTTATCGAACACTCTTGAAAGTAGTGTCGGAGCTTCCGGGATGCCATGAACACCGCGTACGCTATCTTTTGATAATGCGGGTACCGAGACTTGCAGGGAGTTAAGACAGTGGATACGTAGTACACTGGTTTTTGAAGAGGGAATTTATGCCCTTCTGTTTCTCGTTCGACGACGAGCACCGCGCTTACAACTTGATGTGTTGCCGCGATATATAACAACATTGGTTCGCCCAGGTTAGGTGCAGCCAGGACCGGATTTGTTGCCAATATGGCCTTTATTTCTTCGAGTCCGGCGGTGGCAGCATCCGTCCACTCGAAGTGTTCAGTGCGCCTGAGGAGGCGATAGAGGGGCAATGCCTTTTCTCCCGAACGGGAGATGAAGCGACTTAGAGCCGCCATGCATCCAGTCAATTTTTGTATTTGTTTGACGTATTTTGGAATATCCAGCTGTGACAGAGCCCGGATCTTGACTGGGTTTGCTTCAATTCCTCTACCAGATACAATGAAGCCCAGGAGCTTTCCGGCTGGTACGCCGAAGACGCATTTTTCCGGATTCAGCTTAATGTCATATGCTCGGAGGTTGTCGAATGTGAGCCTCAAGTCGTCTACTAGAGTTTCGACGTGTTTGGTTTTGACGACTACGTCGTCTACGTATGCCTCTACTGTTTTGCCGATCTGGGTAGCCAGACATGTCTGAATCATGCGTTGATATGTTGCGCCGGCGTTTTTGAGTCCGAAGGGCATCGTGTTGAAGCAGAATGGTCTGTATGGAGTAATGAATGCTGTTGCGGCTTGGTCTGCCTCCGCCATCTTGATTTGATGGTATCCGGAGTATGCGTCAAGGAAGCACAATGAATCGTGCCCTGTAGTAGCATCAATTATTTGGTCGATGCGGGGGAGGGGAAAAGGGTCCTTTGGGCAGGCCTTGTTAAGGTCTTTAAAATCGACACATAGGCGCCAGGATTTGTCCTTCTTTGGTACCATTACCAGGTTTGCTAGCCAGTCCGGATGTTTGATGTCTCTTATGAATCCGGCTTCCAGTAGTTTGGCTAGATCTTCTCCCATTGCCTGTCTTTTGGGTTCGGAGAATCGCCGAAGTGCCTGTTTGACTGGCTTGAATCCTTTTAGGATGTTTAGGCTGTGTTCTGCCAATCTGCGTGGGATTCCTGGCATATCTGAAGGGTGCCAGGCAAAGATGTCCCAATTTTCCCGAAGGAATTCTCGCAATGCGGCGTCTACATCAGGGTTTAACTGTGCCCCGATGGAGGCCGTCTTTGTTGGGTCCGTTGGATGGACCTGGAATTTGACTATTTCGTCTGCTGGTTTAAAGGAGGTGGACTTGGATCTCTTATCGAGTATCACATCATCCCTATTCACCGTAGAGCGCAGCGCAGTGAGTTCCTCCGCCGCTAGGGCTTCGGATAGTGCCTCCAGGGCTAGTGCGGCTGTCTTGTTTTTGGCGCGGAGCGCTGTGTCCGGATCACTGATGAGAGTGATTATTCCACCGGGCACGGGCATCTTAAGCTTCATGTACCCGTAGTGGGGTATGGCTTGAAAAATTGTGAATGCTTCCCGTCCTAATATAGCGTGATATCCGCTACTAAACGGGGCCACTCGGAACGTGACTTCCTCGGACCTGTAATTGTCCGGCGAGCCGAACACCACATCAAGTGTGATTTTTCCTGTGCAGCGCGCTTCCCGGCTAGGATTATTCCTCTAAAGGTTGTGCTGCTTCGCTCAATGCGGCTCCGGTCTATTTCCATTTTTTGAAGAGTTTCCTCGTAGATGAGGTTTAATCCGCTGCCGCCATCCATGAGTACCTTGGTAAGACGAAAGCCGTCCACTATTGGGCTGAGGACCAATGCGGCTGGTGCTTGGGCTGTTCGGAATTTTGGTTCGTCACTGGCGTTGAAGGTGATGGCCGTGTCGCTCCATGGATTTGTTGTTGCTACTTGGTAGACTTCGGCGAGGCTGCGGATTGTTCGTTTTCGCATATTATTTGATGTGGAAGTCTCGAAGACCGTTGACACCGTACTGGTACCATTAGAGTGGTTCTCTGGGGTTAGAAGCTCTTCGCCACTTTTGTCCACCTGCCGCAGTATCCAACGTGCTCGAAGGCTATGTGTTGGAGTGGCGCCTTCTGTACTGTGAATTTTACAGGGTCCGCTGAGCCATCCCTCCAGTACGGTTCCGTGCCCTTTGTGGGGTTTTTGCTTTTTGGTTTTTGTACCTAGTGCCTGAGTATGATGCACCCTTTTGTTTCGGACTAGGGTTGTATTCGGAGTCAGATTGTCCCAAAACTTAGTTTCGGTTTTCCAAAAACTCTCCATTGCACAGTACTTGCGTACTATGGACGCCACGTCGGCGAATCGTGTAATTTCGCGATGACTTATGGCGTTCAAGATTCCCTTGTCCGTGCAATTATTGCAGAAAATTGAAATTGCGCTTTCCTCATGGCAGTCTTTTATCTTGTCAATAACCAGGAGGAATCTGGCCTAGTAATGATGTACTGTTTCAGCGGGCTCATGCCGGATTTGGGATAGATCGCATATGTTTGGGTGGGTGGGTGGAATTGAGTCCTGAACCCTACCCATCTTGAGGCTCAAGGGCCGGAAAGTTTCCGAATTTGGAAGCTTGGATTGCTGGACATTGTCCAACGAGTCTGGTCCGATGTCTGACTTTAGGTTCAGTGCTTGATCGACGTCCGTCCCTCCGCGGAAATCTGGCATGGAGGGTTCGAGAGTCCGGACAAAACTAGTTTTCAATGTAGAAGAAGAATCGCCGCGTTGTTCCTCTACCACAGCAACATGGTGGGTGACCTGGGGAGAGTTAATCTCTCTCAGATCGGTTTTAAGCCCAATCTGATTGTAGTCTGTAGCGACTCCCTGGGCGGTGATGCGATCCAAGAGCTCGTTTACGGACAAGAGCTCTATTGGATCCAGCTTCTCGGCGAATTCCGAGTTGACGTGAAGATTGCTTTCGATGACCCGAGAGGTCATCGTCGAAGCGGTGGCCGAACAGGCGGTCATGAGAAAACCACCTAGCCGGATAGTTTGGCCGGCGGCCAGGGCTCCTTTAGTGATGATACCGTCTTTAAAGACGGGAAGAGGCATCCTTCCTGATCGCGACGGCACAGAGGAACTCTCAATGAAAGCACCAATGTCGGTGTCAAAACCGGCGGATCTCGGGTAGGGGGTCCCGAACTATGCGTCTAGGCGGATGGTAACAGGAGACAAGGGACACGATGTTTTTACCCAGGTTCGGGCCCTCTCGTTGGAGGTAAAACCCTACTCCTGCTTGATTGATATTGATGATATGGGTAGTACAAGAGTAGATCTACCACGAGATCAAGGAGGCTAAACCCTAGAAGCTAGCCTATGGTATGATTGTTGTAATGGTTGTTCGTCCTACGGACTAAAACCCTCCAGTTTATATAGACACTGAAGAGGGCTAGGGTTACACAGAGTCGGTTACAATGGTAGGAGATCTACATATCCGTATCGCCAAGCTTTCCTTCCACGCCAAGGAAAGTCCCATCCAGACACGGGATGAAGTCTTCAATCTTGTATCTTCATAGTCTTGGAGTCCGGCCGATGATGATAGTCCGGCTATCCGGACACCCCCTAGTCCAGGACTCCCTCACACCAAACATGTGCTCTTTGCCTCCACTTGATGTGAAGTAGTTCTTCTAGGCGTGAAACCTCCCCTCTCCACCGGGCCTCCTCCTTCACCTTCTCCTCCAATATTCCTCGCCGCCTCCATTTTCCAGCTCACAATTCGCCTTCTTTAATCTCATTCCTAGCTCCCCCACCACCTCTTTATTCCATTTTCCAACCTTCTAGCCACTCCCTCCAAGGCCCAAGACATGTCTCCTTCTCCTTCCACCTAGCTCTCCTCCCATACCTTCTTAATCATCTCATCATATCCTTCCTCCTGCATCCATTGAGCCTCAAAGCGGAAGGTTGTATGTCGTGCCCCTTCCGTGGCTGCTTGCTTTGTTATCACCACTACAGGCCTGTGATCAGAATGCCTCGGGTCGCTGTTAATCACATGGAAGTCCGGGAACTATGCACACCATTCCTCATTTGCCGTTAATCACATGTCGATCTTTGGTTGACATGTTCGGTATCATTTAATATGAGAGAGGACATTTGCTTGACTTCATGAATGTGAAGGCGAACCTCATTTGTGGTGCTCCCATAGCTACGAAAGGATGCCTCCTCTATTTTCTTGAAGGCCACTGCCAGCCACCAACCAACTGGCCGAACCCTCCACTGGTTACTTCATACATTGTTACATCATGTTGCCCTCGAGTCGTTCGATCAACCCCCACACAATCGTCTCTTTCTCCTTCTTCAACATGGTTGCAAGATGGTCGGAGCATTGTGGGGTGCCAGTTCCAACAAAAAATGTCCCATTGGTGCAAACAAAATTTGTCTTGTCATGCTGGTTGAAACTTTTTCAGTCCTTGGTTGAAGCCTTTTCATAGTCGATTGCAGCTTTAGTGGTTTGCGTAGTGGCCTCCCCAACTTCTATCATCTCCGATTGAGGCTTTTGGCGCATCATCGTCATAGCTCACAGGCATCGCGGAGGTAGCTTATCCGCTGGTTGGTTGCATCTCTCTCCATGAGAAGTTGCAACTCTCTTCATCGCCAACTGAAGCTCGCCAACGAAATAGTCGTAGCACGAGCTCTGCTGGTTGCAACTCCCGCCATGAATGGTTGCGGTATCGAAGGGACACTGTTGTAGCTTGGGTGCGAGCAACCGCGACTTTGCACGCCGTCACTTGTAGCTCCGCATGAGGGAAAGTAGAGGGCACATAGCACCGACTCGCCCCAGCTGCTCCCGCTTGGTGCTTGCCGGAGGAGAAGCTGCACGACCACCCACACAAGAAGGACATGTGAGCCGGAGCTGGGAAGGCATGGGAGAATATGCAATAGGGAGAGGATAAGAGCATCTCCACACGCCCCCCTGAAAGCACAAGTGCTCCCTTGGTGATTTTGGTAATTAATGTCAACATATCTCTTGTTGGACTAACACTTTTACCTGGTATGTCTCAGACAAGTTCAACAATGGAGTGGCATGGACTAAAGGATGTGGAACCCCTTCAAGATGCTAAGGACAAAGGATTGGCTCAAGCTCCAAGCACAATACTCTACATTTTCTATTTTAGTGATCCAAGATCACATTGAGTCTATAGGAAAAGCCAATACTATCAAGAGGGGTTGATGTGTTGCTTAATGGCTTACTTGCTCAAAGTGCTCAGTGATATGCTCCAAAGCCCTCAACTACTTTCTCACATCCACATATGTCCTAAACCAAAAATCTAACTCAGCCCTACCGATTATTTCTATCCGGCGCCACTGAGTTTAGATGTCTTAGCCACTGCCACAAACCCTAGGCAAATCGGTCTCACCGATAGGGATCTCGGTCTCACCGAGATGGGATTGTAATCTCTCTGTGTATGTCCATTACCAAAATCGGTCTCACCAAGTTTGTGTAATCGGTCTCACCGAGATTACGTTATTCCCTAACCCTAATCATATCGGTCCTACCGAGTTGCATGTCGGTCCCACCGAAAATCCTAACGGTAACTAGATTTGCTAAATTGGTCTGACCGAGTTTCTCAATTCGGTCTCACCAAGATTGGCAAGTTGTTTGTAACGGTTAGATTTTGTGTGGAGGCTATATATACCCCTTCACCCACTCTTCATTCGTGGAGAGAGCCATCAGAACAAACCTACACTTCCAGCATACATTTTCTGAGAGAGAACCACCTACTCATGTGTTGAGGCCAAGATATTCCATTCCTACCATATGAATCTTGACCTCTAGCCTTCCCCAAGTTGCTTTCCACTCAAATCTTCTTTCCACCAAATCCAAATCCTGTGAGAGAGAGTTGAGTGTTGGGGAGACTATCATTTGAAGCACAAGAGCAAGGAGTTCATCATCAACACACCATTTGTTACTTCTTGGAGAGTGGTGTCTCCTAGATTGGCTAGGTGTCACTTGGGAGCCTCCGACAAGATTGTGGAGTTGAACCAAGGAGTTTGTAAGGGCAAGGAGATTGCCTACTTCATGAAGATCTACCGCTAGTGAGGCAAGTCCTTCGTGGGCAACGGCCATGGTGGGATAGACAAGGTTGCTTCTTCATGGACCCTTCGTGGGTGGAGCCCTCCGTGGACTCGCGCAACCGTTACCCTTCGTGGGTTGAAATCTCCATCAACGTGGATGTACGATAGCACCACCTATAGGAACAACGATAAAAACATCCGTGTCTCCAATTGCGTTTGAATACTCCAATCCCATCCCTTTACATTCTTGCAAGTTGCATGCTTTACTTTCCGCTGCTCATATACTCTTTGCATGCTAGCTTGTTATGTATTGTGAGTGTTAAACTTGTGCCAAAACTCCACTCCAACTTAAAGAAGTTAAAAACTGCAACTTTTGGTACTTAGTGTCTAATCACCCCCCCCCCCCCCTCTAGACACCTCTTCTCGATCCTTTCACCCCCCCCCCCAACACAGGCCCCCAAGGCACTTTTTTATCGCCGACATCTAAAAATCGGCCCAGTCGCGCCCCTAGAAGCCCAATTTTAGTCGGTTAGGGACGGAATTGGCGCCGGCGGACCCAGGTCGAACCCGGCGCGCTGGGGGGCTCCCGGGGGCGCCGGGGGAAGCGTTTTTGGCACGAAAGCCTGGCGGGCCCGCCGAGTCAGCGACCAGCCGCGTCTCGTCTTCCTCATCGCCTCGTTTTCCCACGGGGAATCAATGCCAAGGCTGCCCCCGATCAGCCTTCCATTGGTTCCCCACGGGCGGTGCAGTGATGGCGCGCCGACGCGCCGTCCCCCTCCCGCCACGCATACACACACGTCTGCCACCCCCCATTGGCTATAAAAAGCCACCCCCTTCCTCGCCGGTGGACACACTCTCCTTCGCCCGCAGTCCCTTTCTCATCGTCGATGCCCCTCGCCTCTCTGTCCCTGTCTCCAGCCACCACGTATACATCCGCCGATGGGAGAGCGTTTCCCAGGTGACGGTGCGGTGGCCATCGGCTTCGGCCGCTGCACCCTGCACGAGTGGAAGGCATACCTCCTCCACGAGGCAAACTACCCGGCGCCACCTGACATGTGCGTGCCGAGGGGGTGGAGGCTCAGCGCTGGAGGCGTCCCTGTCCCACCGCAGCCCGACGTCGATCGCTTCAAGGTGGGATCGCGCGCGTTTGGGCCTCCTTGCCGGAGGAGGTGCGCGACCTCCCGGAGTCCGCAGCCAACAACCACGCACCACTGGGCGGCGTACTTCCAACGCCGCGACGAGGAGCAGGTCGCCTCCACCAACAACATGCCGGTAAGGGGGCGCCACAACACCGACGGCCGCCGCCTGTGGTGGGGCGTCCCTGGGCGGACGTGCCACTATGTCCTCGAGCACCTCGAGGGCGGTAATAAGCCGCCACTCGAGTACCCGATGGCTCCGGCCCCGGTCCCCTGCCAGACCGGCGATATTTGGTTGTCGAGGCGCATGGCGGGCGACCTGTGTAGATGCCACTCGGGCGGCGCATCCGCGGCGGCGCCTTCGTCATCAACGAGGGCGACCATGGCTCCTCTGCTCCATCTGTTGGGGAACGTAGTAATTTCAAAAAAATTCCTACGCACATGCAAGATCATGGTGATGCATAGCAACGAGACGGGACAGTGTTGTCCACGTACCCTCGTAGACCGTAAGCGGAAGTGTTATGACAACGCGGTTGATGTAGTCGTACGTCTTCACGATCCGACCGATCCAAGTACCGAACGTACGGCACCTCCGAGTTCAGCACACGTTCAGCTCGATGACGATCCCCGGACTCTGATCCAGCAAAGTGTCGGAGATGAGTTCCGTCAGTACGACGGCGTGGTGACGATGATGATGTTCTACCGACACAGGGCTTCGCCTAAGCACCGCAACGATATGATCGAGGTGGAATATGGTGGAGGGGGGCACCGCACACGGCTAAGGAACAATCACGAAGATCAACTTGTGTGTTCTAGGGTGCCCCCCTGCCCCCGTATATAAAGGAGGGAGGGTGGAGGTGCGGCCGGCCCCCTAGGGGTGCGCCTGGAGGAGTCCTACTCCCACCGGGAGTAGGACTCCCCCCTCTTGCCTTGGTGGAGAAGGAAAGAGGGGAGGGGAAAGAGGAGAGGGGGGCGCCGCCCCCCCCCCTTCCTTGTCCTATTCGGACTAGGGGGGAGGGGGCGCGCGGCCTACCCTGGCCGGCCCTCCTCTTCTCCCTCATGGCCCACTAAGGCCCATTAACCCCTGGGAGGGTTCCAGTAACCCCCCAGTGTTCCGGTAAAATCCCGATTTCACCCGGAACCATTCCGATATCCAAATATAGGCTTCCAATATATCAATCAATATGTCTCGACCATTTTGAGACTCCTCATCATGTCCGTGATCACATACGGGACTCGGAACAATCTTCGGTACATCAAAACTTATAAACTCATAATAAAACGGTCATAGTAACGTTAAACGTGCGGACCCTACGGGTTCGAGAACTATGTAGACATGACCTAGAACTATTCTCGGTCAATAACCAATAGCGGAACCTGGATGCTCATATTGGCTCCTACATATTCTACGAAGATCTTTATCGGTCAAACAGCATAACGACATACGTTGTTCCCTTTGTCATTGGTATGTTACTTGCCCGAGATTCGATCGTCGGTATCCAATACCTAGTTCAATCTCGTTACTGGCAAGTCTCTTTACTCGTTACGTAATGCATCATTCCGTAAATAACTCATTAGCTACATTGCTTGCAAGGCTTATAGTGATGTGCATTACAGAGAGGGCCCAGAGATACCTCTCCGACAAACGGAGTGACAAAACCTAATCTCAAAATACGCCAACCCAACATGTACCTTCGGAGACACCTGTAGAGCTCCTTTATAATCACCCAGTTACGTTGTGATGTTTGGTAGCACACAAAGTGTTCCTCCGGTAAACGGGAGTTGCATAATCTCATAGTTACAGGAACATGTATAAGTCATGAAGAAAGCAATAGCAACATACTAAACGATCAAGTGCTAGGCTAACGGAATGGGTCATGTCAATCACATCATTCTCCTAATGATGTGATCCCGTTAATCAAATGACAACACATGTCTATGGTTAGGAAACATAACCATCTTTGATTAATGAGCTAGTCAAGTAGAGGCATACTAGTGACATTATGTTTGTCTATGTATTCACACATGTATCATGTTTCCGGTTAATACAATTCTAGCATGAATAATAAACATTTATCATGATATGAGGAAATAAATAATAACTTTATTATTGCCTCTAGGGCATATTTCCTTCAGTCTCCCACTTGCACTAGAGTCAATAATCTAGATTACACAGTAATGATTCTAACACCCATGGAGTCTTGGTGTTGATCATGTTTTGCTCGTGGAAGAGGCTTAGTCAACGGGTCTGCAACATTCAGATCCGTATGTATCTTGCAAATTTCTATGTCTCCCACCTGGACTTGGTCCCGGATGGAATTGAAGCATCTCTTGATGTGCTTGGTCCTCTTGTGAAATTTGGATTCCTTTGCCAAGGCAATTGCACCAGTATTGTCACAAAAGATCTTCATTGATCCCGATGCACTAGGTATGACACCTAGATCGAAAATGAACTCCTTCATCCAGAATCCTTCATTTGATGCTTCTGAAGCAGCTATGTACTCCGCTTCACATGTAGATCCCGCCACGACGCTTTGTTTAGAACTGCACCAACTTACAGCTCCACCATTTAATAAAAACACGTATCCGGTTTGCGATTTAGAATCATCCGGATCAGTGTCAAAGCTTGCATCGACGTAACCATTTACGACTAGCTCTTTGTCACCTCCATATACGAGAAACATATCCTTAGTCCTTTTCAGGTATTTCAGGATGTTCTTGACCGCTGTCCAGTGATCCACTCCTGGATTACTTTGGTACCTCCCTGCTAAGCTTATTGCTAACATACGTCAGGTCTGGTACACAACATTGCATACATGATAGAGCCTATGGCTGAAGCATAGGGAACATCTTTCATTTTCTCTCTATCTTCTGTTGTGGTCGGGCATTGAGTCTGACTCAACTTCACACCTTGTAGTACAGGCAAGAACCCTTTCTTTGCCTAATCCATTTTGAACTTTTTCAAAACTTTATCAAGGTATGTGCTTTGTGGAAGTCCTATTAAGCGTCTTGATCTATCTCTATAAATCTTGATGCCCAATATGTAAGCAGCTTCACCGAGGTCTTCATAGAAAAACTTTTATTCAAGTATCCCTTTATGCTATCCAGAAATTCTATATCATTTCCAATTAATAATATGTCATCTACATATAATATCAGAAATGCTACAGAGCTCCCACTCACTTTCTTGTAAATACAGACTTCTCCAAAAGTCTGTATAAAACCATATGCTTTGATCACACTATCAAAGCATTTATTCCAACTCCGAGATGCTTGCACCAGTCCATAAATGGATCGCTGGAGCTTGCACACTTTGTTAGCACCTTTTGGGTCAACAAAACCTTCTGGTTGCATCATATACAACTGTTCTTCCAGAAATCCATTCAAGAATGCAGTTTTGACATCCATTTGCCAAATTTCATAATCATAAAATGCAGCAATTGCTAACATGATTCGGACAGACTTAAGCATCGCTACAGGTGAGAAAGTCTCATTGTAGTCAACCCCTTGAACTTGTCGAAAACCTTTCGCAACAAGTCGAGCTTTATAGACAGTTACATTACCATCAGCGTCAGTCTTCTTCTTAAAGATTCATTTATTCTCAATGGCTTGCCGATCATCGGGCAAGTCAACCATCTCAGATTTCATCTCAGATTTCATGGATCCCAACTCAGATTTCATGGCTTCTAGCCATTTTGCAGAATCTGGGCTTATCATTGCTTCCTCATAGTTCGTAGGTTCGTCATGGTCAAGTAACATGACTTCCAGAATAGGATTACCGTACCACTCTGGTGCGGATCTTACTCTGGTAGACCTACGAGGTTCAGTAGAAACTTGATCTGAAGTTTCATGATCAATATCATTAGCTTCCTCACTAATTGGTGTAGTTGTCACAGGAACCGGTTCTTGTGATGGACTACTTTCCAATAAGGGAGCAGGTACAGTTACCTCATCAAGTTCTACTTTCCTCCCACTCACTTCTTTCGAGAGAAACTCCTTCTCTAGAAAGGATCCGAATTTAGCAACGAAAATCTTGCCCTCAGATCTGTGATAGAAGGTGTACCCAACAGTCTCTTTTGGGTATCCTATGAAGACACATTTCTCCGATTTGGGTTCGAGCTTATCTGGTTGAAGTTTCTTCACATAGGCATCGCAGCCCCAAACTTTAAGAAACGACAACTTTGGTGCGCAACCCTCCCTCCCTCCTCTTTATATAGGGGCCCTGGGGGGCGCCGGCCCCCTAGAGATCCCATCTCAAGGGGGGCGGCGGCCAAGGGGGGGGGGACTTGCCCCCCAAGTCAAGTGGGGCGCCCCCCACCCCTAGGGTTTCCAACCCTAGGCGCAGGGGGAGGCCCAAGGGGGGCGCACCAGCCCACCAAGGGCTGGTTCCCCTCCCATTTCAGCCCATGGGGCCCTCCGGGATAGGTGGCCCCACCCGATGGACCCCCGAAACCCTTCCGGTGGTCCCGGTACAATACCGGTGACCCCCGAAACTTTCCCGGTGGCCGAAACTAGGCTTCCTATATACAATTCTTCACCTCCGGACCATTCTGGAACTCCTCGTGACGTCCGGGGTCTCATCCGGGACTCCAAACAACTTTCGGGTTACCGCATACTAGTATCTCTACAACCCTAGCGTCACCGAACCTTAAGTGTGTAGACCCTACGGGTTCGGGAGACATGCAGACATGACCAAGACGACTCTCCGGCCAATAACCAATAGTGGGATCTGGATACCCATGTTGGCTCCCACATGTTCCTCGATGATCTCATCGGATGAACCACGATGTCGAGGATTCAAGTAATCCCGTATACAATTCCCTTTGTCAATCGGTACGTTACTTGCCCGAGATTCGATCGTCGGTATCCCAATACCTCGTTCAATCTCGTTACCGGCAAGTCACTTTACTTGTACCGTAATGCATGATCCCGTGACCAAACACTTGGTCACATTGAGCTCATTATGATGATGCATTACCGAGTGGGCCTAGAGATACCTCTCCGTCATACGGAGTGACAAATCCCAGTCTCGATCCGTGTCAACCCAACAGACACTTTCGGAGATATCTGTAGTACACCTTTATAGCCACCCAGTTACATTGTGATGTTTGGTACACCCAAAGCACTCCTACGGCATCCGAGAGTTACACGATCTCATGGTCTAAGGAAATGATACTTGACACTGGAAAAGCTCTAGCAAACGAACTACACGATCTTGTGCTATGCTTAGGATTGGGTCTTGTCCATCACATCATTCTCCCAATGATGTGATCCCGTTATCAATGACATCCAGTGTCCATGGTCAGGAAACCATGACCATCTATTGATAAACGAGCTAGTCAACTAGAGGCTTACTAGGGACATGTTCTGGTCTATGTATTCACACATGCATTAGGATTTTCGGATAACACAATTATAGCATGAATAAAATACAATTATCATGAACGAGGAAATATAATAATAACCATTTTATTATTGCCTCTAGGGCATATTTCCAACAGTCTCCCACTTGCACTAGAGTCAATAATCTAGTTACATTGGGATGAATCGAACACCCATAGAGTTCTAGTGTTGATCATGTTTTGCTCGCGGAAGAGGTTTAGTCAACGGATCTATGACATTCAGATCCGTATGCACTTTGCAAATATCTATGTGTCCATCTTGAACATTTTCACGAATGGACTTGAAGTGACACTTGATGTGCCTAGTCTTCTTGTGAAACCTAGGCTCCTTAGCAAGGGCAATAGCTCCAGCGTTGTCACAGAAGAGTGTGATCGGCCCCGACGCATTGGGTATGACTCCTAGGTCGATGATGAACTCCTTCACCCAGATAGCTTCATGCGCTGCCTCCGAGGCTGCCATGTACTCCGCTTCACATGTAGATCCCACCACGACGCTTTGCTTGCAATTGCACCAGCTTACTGCCCCACCATTCAAAATATACATGTATCCGGTTTGTGACTTAGAGTCATCCAGATCTGTGTCGAAGCTAGCATCGACGTAACCCTTTACGACGAGCTCTTCGTCACCTACATATACGAGAAACATATCCTTAGTCCTTTTCAGGTACTTCAGGATATTCTTGACCGTTGTCCAGTGTTCCATGCCAGGATTACTTTGGTACCTTCCTACCAAACTTATGACAAGGTTTACATCAGGTCTTGTACACAGCATGGCATACATGATAGACCCTATGGCCGAGGCATAGGGGACGACACTCATCTTTTCTCTATCTTCTGCCGTGGTCGGACATTGAGCCGAGCTCAATTTCACACCTTGCAACACAGGCAAGAACCCCTTCTTGGGATGATCCATATTGAACTTCTTCAATATCTTATCAAGGTATGTGCTTTGTGAAAGACCTATGAGGCGTCTCGATCTATATCTATAGATCTTGATGCCTAATAGGTAAGCAGCTTCTCCAAGGTCCTTCATTGAAAAACACTTATTCAAGTAGGCCTTAATGCTGTCCAAAAGTTCTATATCATTTCCCATCAAAAGTATGTCATCCACATATAATATGAGAAATGCTATAGAGCTCCCACTCACTTTCTTGTAAACGCAGGCTTCTCCATAAGTCTGCATAAACCCAAACACTTTGATCATTTCATTAAAGGGAATGTTCCAACTCTGAGATGCTTGCACCAGCCCATACATGGAGCGCTGGAGCTTGCATACCTTGTTAGCATTCTTAGGATCGACAAAACCCTCCGGCTGCATCATATACAGTTCTTCCTTAAGATGGCCGTTAAGGAATGTCGTTTTGATGTCCATTTGCCATATCTCATAATCATAGTATGCGGCAATTGCTAACATGATTCGGACGGACTTCAGCTTTGCTACGGGAGAGAAAGTCTCATCGTAGTCAACCCCTTAAACTTGTCGATAACCCTTAGCGACAAGTCGAGCTTTATAGATGGTAACGTTACCATCTGCGTCCGTCTTCTTCTTAAAGATCCATTTGTTTTCTATCGCCCGCCGATCATCGGGCAAGTCTGTCAAAGTCCATACTTTGTTTTCATACATGGATCCTATCTCGGATTGCATGGCTTCAAGCCATTTGTTGGAATCTGGGCCCGCCATCGCTTCTTCATAGTTCAAAGGTTCACCGTTGTCTAACAACATGATTTCCAGGACAGGGTTGCCATACCACTCTGGTGTGGAACGTGTCCTCATGGACCTACGAAGTTCAGTAGTAACTTGATCCGCAGTACCTTGATCATCATCATTAATTTCCTCTCTAGTCGGTGCAGGCACCACAGGAACATCTTCCTGAGCTGCGCTACTCACCGGTTCAAGAGGTAGTACTTCATCAAGTTCCACTTTCCTCCCACTTACTTCTTTCGAGAGAAACTCTTTCTCCAGAAAGGACCCGTTCTTGGCAACAAAGATCTTGCCTTCGGATCTAAGGTAGAAGGTATACCCAATGGTTTCCTTAGGGTATCCTATGAAGACGCATTTTTCTGACTTGGGTTCGAGCTTTTCAGGTTGAAGTTTCTTGACATAAGCATCGCATCCCCAAACTTTTAGAAACGATAGCTTAGGTTTCTTCCCAAACCATAATTCATACGGTGTCATCTCAACGAATTTATACGGTGCCCTGTTTAAAGTGAATGTAGCTGTCTCTAGAGCGTATCCCCAAAATGATAGCGGTAAATCGGTGAGTGACATCATAGATCGCACCATATCCAATAGAGAGCGATTACGACATTCGGACACACCGTTACGCTGAGGTGTTCCAGGCGGCGTGAGTTGTGAAACGATTCCACATTTCCTTAAGTGTGTACAAAATTCGTGACTTAAATATTCTCCCCCACGATCTGATCGTAAGAATTTTATCTTTCGGTCATGTTGATTCTCTACCTCATTCTGAAATTCCTTGAACTTTTCAAAGGTCTCATACTTTGTGTTTCATCAAGTAGACATACGCATATCTACTTAAGTCATCAGTGAGGGTAAGAACATAACGATAGCCACCACGAGCCTCAACGCTCATTGGACCGCACACATCAGTATGTATAATTTCCAATAAGTTGGTTGCTCGCTCCATTGTTTCGGAGAACGGAGTCTTGGTCATTTTACCCATGAGGCATGGTTCGCACATGTCAAATGATTCGAAAACAAGAGACTCCAAAAGTCCATCTGTATGGAGCTTCTTCATGCGTTTGACACCAATGTGACCAAGGCGGAAGTGCCACAAGTATGTGGGACTATCATTATCAACTTTACATCTTTTGGTATTCACACTATGAATATGTGTAACATCACGTTCGAGATTCATTAAGAATAAATCATTGACCAGCGGGGCATGACCATAAAACATATCTCTCATATAAATAGAACAACCATTATTCTCAGATTTAAATGAGTAGCCATCTCGTATTAAACGAGATCCAGATACAATGTTCATGCTCAAAGATGGCACTACATAACAATTATTGAGGTTTAAAACTAATCCCGTAGGTAAATGTAGAGGTAGCGTGCTGACGGCGATCACATCGACCTTGGAACCATTCCCGATGCGCATCGTCACCTCGTCCTTCGCCAGTCTCCGCTTATTCTGCAGCTCCCGTTTCGAGTTACAAATATGAGCAACCGCATCGATATCAAATACCCAGGAGCTACTACGAGTATTGGTAAGGTACACATCAATTACATGTATATCACATATACCTTTAGTGTTGCCGGCCTTCTTGTCCGCTAAGTATTTGGGGCAGTTCCGCTTCCAGTGTCCCTTTCCCTTGCAATAAAAGCACTCAGTCTCAGGTTTGGGTCTGTTCTTTGGGTTCTTTCCGGCAACTGGCTTACCGGGCGCGGAAACTCCCTTGCCATCCTTCTTGAAGTTCTTCTTACCCTTGCCTTTCTTGAAACTAGTGGTTTTATTGACCATCAACACTTGATGTTCCTTTTTGATTTCCACCTCCGCTGATTTCAGCATTGAAAATACTTCAGGAATAGTTTTCACCATCCCCTGCATATTGTAGTTCATCACAAAGCTCTTGTAGCTAGGTGGGAGCGACTGAAGGATTCTGTCAATGACCGCCTCGTCCGGGAGGTTAATGTCCAGCTGGGACAAGCGGTTGTGCAACCCAGACATTTTGAGTATGTGCTCACTGACAGAACTATTTTCCTCCATCTTACAACTGTAGAACTTGTCGGAGACTTCATATCTCTCGACCCGGGCATGAGCTTGGAAAACCATTTTCAGCTCTTCGAACATCTCATATGCTCTGTGTTGCTCAAAACGCTTTTGGAGCCCCGGTTCTGAGCTGTAAAGCATGCCGCACTGAACGAGGGAGTAATCATCATCACGTGACTGCCAAGCGTTCATAACGTCTTGGTTCTCTGGGATGGGTGCTTCACCTAGCGGTCCTTCTAGGACATATGCTTTCTTGGCAGCTATGAGGATGATCCTCAGGTTCCGGACCCAATCCGTATAGTTGTTGCCATCATCTTTCAGCTTGGTTTTCTCTAGGAACGCGTTGAAGTTGAGGTTGACATGAGCGTTGGCCATTTGATCTACAAGACATTTTGCAAAGGTTTTTAGACTAAGTTCATGATAATTAAGTTCATCTAATCAAATTATTTAATGAACTCCCACTCAGATTAGACATCCCTCTAGTCATCTAAGTGATACATGATCCGATTCAACTAGACCGTGTCCGATCATCACGTGAGACGGACTAGTCATCATCGGTGAACATCTCCATGTTGATCGTATCTTCCATACGACTCATGTTTGACCTTTCGGTCTCTTGTGTTCCGAGGCCATGTCTGTACATGCTAGGCTCGTCAAGTCAACCCAAGTGTTTTGCATGTGTAAATCTGTCTTACACCTATTGTATGTGAATGTTAGAATCTATCACACTCGATCATCATGTGGTGCTTTGAAACAACGAACTTTCGCAATGGCTCACAGTTAGGGGGAACACTTTCTTGAAATTATTATAAGGGATCATCTTGTTTACTACCGTCGTACTAAGCAAATAAGAAGCAAAACATGATAAACATCACATGCAATCAAATAGTGACATGATATGGCCAATATCATTTTGCTCCTTTTGATCTCCATCTTCGGGGCACCATGATCATCTTCGTCACCGGCATGACACCATGATCTCCCTCATAATGATCTCCATCATCGTGTCTTCATGAAGTTGTCACGCCAACGATTACTTCTACTTCTATGGCTAACATGTTTAGCAATAAAGTAAAGTAATTTACATGGCGTTATTCAATGACACGCAGGTCATACAAAAAAATAAAGACAACTCCTACGGCTCCTGCCGGTTGTCATACTCATCGACATGCAAGTCGTGATTCCTATTACAAGGATCATGATCAATCTCATACATCACATATATTTCATTCATCACATCCTTTTGACCATATCACATCACAAGGCATATGCTGCAAAAACAAGTTAGACGTCCTCTAATTGTAGTTGCATGTTTTTACGTGGCTTCTATAGGTTTCTAGCAAGAACGATTCTTACCTACATAAAACCACAACGTGATATGCCAATTTCTATTTACCCTTCATAAGGACCCTTTTCATCGAATCCGATCTGACTAAAGTGGGAGAGACAGAAACCCGCTAGCCACCTTATGCAACTAGTGCATGTCAGTCGATGGAACCTGTCTCACGTAAGCGTACGTGTAAGGTCGGTCCGGGCCGCTTCATCCCACGATGCCGCCGAAACAAGATAAGACTAGTAGTGGCAAGAAAATTGACAACATCTACGCCCACAACAAGATTGTGTTCTACTCGTGCATAGAAACTACGCATAGACCTAGCTCATGATGCCACTGTTGGGGAACGTTGCAGAAAATAAAAAATTTCTACGCTTCACCAAGATCAATCTATGGAGTCATCTAGCAACGAGAGAGAGGAGTGCATATACATACCCTTGTAGATCGCAAGCGGAAGCGTTCAAGAGAACGGGGTTGAGGGAGTCGTACTCGTCGTGATCCAAATCACCGAAGATCCTAGTGCCAAACGGACGGCACCTCCGCATCCAACACACGTACGGTTGGGGTAGACGTCTCCTCCTTCTTGATCCAGCAAGGGGGAAGGAGAGGTTAATGGAGATCCAGCAGCATGATGGCGTGGTGGTGGAAGTAGCGGCGATCTCGGCAGGGCTTCGCCAAGCTCAGCGAGAGGGAGAGGTGTTACGAGGGGAGAGGGAGGCGCCAGGGGCAGGGGTGTGCAGCCCTCCCTCCCCCATGTTTATATAGGGGCGCTGGGGGGCGCCGGCCCCCTAGAGATCCCATCTCAAGGGTGGGGCAGCGGCCAAGCGGGGGACTTGCCCCCCAAGTCAAGTGGGGCACCCCCCACACTACTAGGAAAAGGCATGCTAGTGGCGCACCAGTTTTTCCTTCTAATGGCGCACTACTGGTGCGCCACTAGCATTACGCCATTAGAATTAAATTCTAATGGAGCACCACTGGTGTGCCATTAGTATCTGGTTTTCTAATGGCGCACCACCTAGTGCGCCATTAGTATTGCCCACAGTGCGCCATTAGAATTCCTCCCAGGGGGCCATATGTACCCATGTGCTTTGGCATACTAATGGCGCACCAGTGGGTGATGCGCCATTAGTGTGATTATCTCAGTGCACCATTAGTGTCTTGTGTGCTGCGCCACTAGTATGAATATTAGGGACTTTTTTTCTTTTCTGATATTTTCACAGGTTACAAAATATATTATTGGACAGAATTTAGACAACACCACACAACAACAGCAGATTCATCGAATACAATAGAAGATTAGTCTCCGAATACAAATCATCATATTAGTCTCCGAATTCAAAAGACCGAACAAAGATAGAACATTACAAGTCTCGAGACCGCGAGTAGCGAGTTTGTCTTCACATTACAAGTCGATATCGACCATCTAAACTACCATCACATAGAAGAGAGTTGTGGTCATCACGATGAGCATCATCGAGATCAAACTGGTCTTCATCCGGTTCCTCCAACGCTCCCTCCTCTCTCCCGCTAGATAGCGGGCGTATCTAGATTCGGCCTCCGCCCTAGTGGTGTACCCTTTGTAACTGTTACCGCTGAAACGGTGAACCTGTCTCTGACACTCCTCCCAGTCGTCGTAGACTCCGGTAACCTTACCCTTGTACACGACATACGACGGCATCTCTATGCACAAGCCAAACAACAGACAATACATAAGCAATATGTAAGTATGCAACAAAAGGATCGGAAGAGAAAAGCAAGACATTAATAGCACGATTCATGGTCCTACTAATAAATAGCATCGATTACATCTAAGTTGAACGACTGTCCAAACCAAAGAGACATACGAATTCATTAAAGTTTAATTACAACATGAGCCAATCAATGTTTCAGAACTACACATCACTACTGTCGACTCGACTCATCGGACAGGAGCGTGGATGAAGCCGCCGTCTGTCGCGATGGTCATGAAATCGCGGTCGTTGTCACCCTGCATTTGTAGCATTCCATCTATCTCATTGTTGGACGGTTGATATCTAAGGAAGAATTGCCCCGACGTATGAAGGACATCTTGATGGATGATGTCCACAAAGTCTGACTGGATGCGAAAGAATTCTGGTCTGAGGTCCGCGTCCTGGATTGCCGACAAGTTCGCGGCCCAATCTTTCAGATTATATGGTAGCAGAAGTTGATGATGGTCCCTTACGATTGCCCGCATGTGATGGAGGGCGTAGTAGGCATCCTTCTGACCGCCAGGCGGCTGCTTGACGCAGCAGAACTTTGTATTGTGTGAGAACATGTGCTTGTCGTACTTACGAACAGTCCTGGTGAAGGTGCCTCCAGATTTGGCGTAGCCGGGGAGAACATCATCAAGAACTTTCTTGACATTTGTGTAGTTTATCTTGGAGTTACGGTTCGGGTCGAAATACGTGGCCATGGAATATTTCAGGCTTAAGAGGATGAGTGTGCAATGTGTGTCACTGCACAGAACACGGAATGTTAGAAAAAAAAAAGAACGATCGAAATCTAAGAAATCATATGTTACGGGGCGGTTAAGGGATGACTTACTCGGGAAAGTAAGCCACAAGGAAGTTATCCTTATCTGGGTTTGCCAGAATGACGCCTTCGAGGTGTGAACTCGCAACTTGGCGGTCCCCAACGCTGCTCAAGTGCTTGGCACGCATGTAGAAGGGGTCGACTATCACGATGTCTGGGGTCTTGTCTCTAATGATCCGCATCTCCATACTCAGCGAAAATAGCCGAACGAAGGTGTAGTGCAGCGGATGAAGGTTAAACATAGCAAAGATGTCATCAAACCGCAGGACGATCGTACCCCCGATGTCGCCATCCACAAAGCCCTTGCCCTCTGGCACCTTGGCCACGAAAACCGGGTATGCCACATCCTTCTCTCTGAGACGCCGCTTCTCCAAAGAAAGAACAATGTCATGCAGACTCCGCATAGCACCGGTTGCAGCATTCAGCATATTTGGCGGTAGCATCGCCCTACCCGCCACATGCACCCTCCTCGAGATATCCTTAGGTGAAGGTGGCCCGTCCTGAGCACGGATCGAACTTGGTGCCGGCTAGCTCGCACCGGCTCCCTTGTTAGTCTTTCATTTCCGTCCCTTCTTCTTGATCTCCTGTAATGGGACCGAGTTATGCTCACAGACCGCCTTCTTGAGCGTGTTGGGGCTGATAATATTTCGCACCTCAGCTATCTGAGGCTTGGTGAAGGCGGGAGCTGGAGGCGTCTCCTGAGAACTGAACGCCAGACGACGCCTATTGTAATTGGATTTCTCCGCCGCACCAGCTAGATTGCGGTCGTCTTGGTTGGGTTCTTGAGAAAGAGGCCTGCAGAACTCGTCAGCGTACCCATATTCGGCAAAGTACTTATCAACTTTGGTAAATGTACGGTCGTCGTTGTCGTCGTCGTCCGGATCCTGTGCCATAGGGTTGTCCGGATCCTGTGCCATAGGGATGTCCGGCAGGTCAGGTAGCATTGCGGCGTTCTTGCCATGGCTTGGCGCCGGCACGACTGGCGGTCTTGTCTGTGGGGTGGTGTCCCCTGCCCCCAAACGAATCTGGCTCTTCGGCCAAAGCAGGGGCCAGTTTACGCAGGCGCTGAGGGTCATCTCATCTTCTTCGTCGGCCCCAGCGGGTCGAACCGGAGGTAACAGCTCGTCGCAGCCTGGCAGCACCCGAACCACTTCAACCCTATACATTGTGGGTGGCATCGGATTACCGTGGAACATGGGGTTGCCCGGTTGAACGATTCTGCCCTTGGTGACATCGACCAACTCGGCACCCACGAAGTGCAGAAGAGTGCAAGGAACATTGGTGGTGCCCTGCGAAAACATGTACAGGGTGTCATGGATGCCCAGTCAAAGGCAAGGAGATGAAGTCATCGGCCGAGAGGCTTAGTTACCGTGATGCCGTCGAGCTCGGCTAATGTCGAGGCACCGCCAACGGCGGGCGTGCAACTAACGGAGGGGGAGCTTGCTGGCGAGGTGCCGACCGGCATACACCCGGGTGCATTAAGCTCCAATGCCCGTGCCGGCGCCGGAGACACGAATACCGCCTCCGCCGGAGACACCAATGGCACCGCCGGAGACACCAATGGCGCCGCCTGCGTGCTGTGCGAGTTGCTGGCCGTGAAGCTGGGAACCGGGGGAAGCCCCTGTTGGCCGCCCGCAATCCACGTCGTCAGCCCATGAATCAACGTAGGCACCATGGCGTTGAGCTTCGTTCCCAGTTGTTGTTCCACTTGCTCTTGGACAAGCTCCGGAATCCGCACCACTTGTGCCTTGAGTGCTTCAACCTCGCGCGTCTGGCTTTCCGAGCTGGCCTTTTTCTCCTTCCGCACACCAGCGGTATAGTATGACCCCCATTTTGTGGACAAGCCTTTGCCGGCCACACGACCAGCTGACGTCGGCTTAGTGAGCTTATCCTTGTTTTTCATTATGTTCAATGCCCTATTTAAAGGGGTGTCGAAAGGGGAGCTCTGAGACGACCCCGCGCTACTGCTTTCAGTGTCCTGCGAAAGGAACGTGAACCATTTAGAAATATTGGGGATTAATTAGACTGCAACCATATGGAGCTAATTACGCAGGGGTGTATTCCTTACCAGAACAAGCTCAAGCGCCCTGGTCTTCGGATCCGTGGTAAGCTCCTTTGTTATAGGGTCCTCCTTGTACCGGGCCATGGCAAAGTTCCTAGTCTGCTTGTTACCGCTGTATTTCTCGAAGCGGGGCGGTAGGCCTTGCTCGGCACGCTCCGCGTCCTCCTTGTCCCATATAGGCTCCGCCACTCTGTAACCACTAGGACTGAGTTTGTGTTCCCCTAAGTTCAACTCCCGCATTTCTTTCCCCCACTGACTTGATTCGGAGGTTGCACTGCTCGAGCACTTGATCTCGAACTCCTTGTACTCATCTTCGCTCATCAAAGGATATTTCGCCTTGATCTTCTCATAACTATCACCTTTATCAATCATTTTCTTCACCGCGCTTCTCCAAGTAGACAGGGCCGTGCTCATCTTTGTGAGGGCGGCACTGTTCACTTTATTCCCTGAGAGGCATGTGTTTTCAAATTCGGCGGGGAACTTGTATCGTTCGTGCAGCTTCGTGAAGAGGAGGTTGCGCAAATTTCCTCGGTCCTTATGCCTAAGGTTCTCGGGTTGATCGGGACGGTGCTCCGGAGAATGCACCTGAGCTGAACCGAGTACCCCTTGACTATATGTTTGGGCTCCGTTGGATTCCCGTCGGAGTCCACTTGAGTGAATTCCTCCTTGACGGTGCGGAGTGCATTCGGATGCCGGTCCTTCCTTTGCTTCTTCGATTGGCTGCCATCTATGTGTGCGCCGCCATCATCAGTGGTGGCATCCTCGGCGGCACCATCAGTGATGTCATCCCCGACGCCACTAGGGGTTGTGTAATCAGGATCGGTGTCTTCTGCGGCGTCCTCATAGCGGTAAGGTTGTTCCTCCATCTCCTGGGATAGCTCCCAGAATTTCTTGCCGCCCGAACCACCGGCCTCATCATTGTGGGCCATGTTTCGCTCTAAATAGGAAAAAAATTTGGTCAAAAAGTTGGTTATTGTCAAGGAGCAAGATCATGGTCTCATCATTTAGGGTTTGTCGACACCGAGGCACCCTAAAAGCCTAAGCTTTCATCATTTAGGGTTTGTCGACGCCGAGGCACCCTAAAAGCCTAAGCGTACATCATTTAGGTTCTCATCGACACCGAGGCATCCGGGGCAGCCAAGTTAAGTTTTCATCATTTAGGGTTTATCGATGCCGAGGCACCCTAGGTTGGGCCTAATCACTTGGCACTAATCACTTGACTCTATTGCCACCTATGGTTTAATACAGCAAGAATAAAGGGGCAGTTGATCCTACTTAATTAAGTACTAAGATACCCCGGCCCATGCATTAGTAGCAAGTACCTCATATGTCCGATTTTTAGCAAAGTCATGCTAAAATTCACGGAAAATTTCAGCATGACCTTTGCTGAAAATAGGACATATGGAGTACCCGAATTTGCCGGAACGGAAGTTAATCGACATTCCGGCAAACTCAAGGGCCTCTCGGGGTACCTGCAAAATCAATACGACACGAAGGGCCTCTCAAGGGCCTCAAGCAGCAGCGGCGTCTCCCAGGACCCCATTTTTTTGCTAAATTTCTTTGAGCAACAATCAGAGTAGAAAATTCAGCATATTTCTATACAACAGCACTGTAAAGATGAAGAACAGTTCTACAACAGCCAATTTATATACAATAGCATCTTTGGTCATACCAATTTCTGAAACAATTCAAAGATGAAGAAATTAACTATGTATAGTTTATTCTTTTTGTACCAGGAACTATTTTAGTTTATTATTTATTGTACCAGGGAGGAATATAACAATCTTTTTTGGTATATATCCTAGTTATACTACTGCAGGAAAGGAGGATCATCATACACATATATATGTGCATAAAAATCATAAAAATTCAAAATCACTTGAAACCTGATCACTCAGACCACACCACATGCCATAGCATACATAGTACATAGAGTTGACAATTCAGTTGCAATCATGTAGTAATGGATTGTTCTATCTAGCAGGTTGTTGGAAATGGATTGTTCTACCTAGCAGGTTGTTGGAAATTCAGTTGCTTTTTTCATTAGGGCTGGCAACAAGACATGGTCAAATTTCAATTAAGATTATCTATTGGTTCAAGACTGGCAACAAGACTTGTTCTACAAAATCAATTATCTATTGAGTAGTTCTTGTGCTCATCCAGTAGCAACATCTTTCATACATGATCAGTAGTCATGTACCAAATTTTTATTTAAACTGAATTTGCAAATCACCAAGAGCTCTACTAGTTTCAGACTAGATTTACACTAAATACACTAGAGTATTTGACCAGTAGTCAGTTACATTTACACTAGACTGAAGGAATTGCTGCATCACTAGACTGAAGAAATTGTGTTGTCAGTTAGGGACTGAAGAAAATGTGTTGCAGATTTTGATTTGCTTGCTGATCTTCGGTTAACTCCATAGAAGAGTTTTGTACTGATTCAGTTAACTGACAGCAAGTAACAGCATGTTCTAACAGCAACAGTTTCAGAGTACTACTCCAAAATCCTCCTAGTTGTAGCTCACCTAAATGGTTGAATTCAAAGAACTACAGTGGCCTTCAGTGATTGAGAGCTTAAAATTTCCAACAATCTGAACAAACAAAGTAAAAAAGGATCAGTATCTCATTTCAGCTGATTTATTCTTCATAAGCATAGGCTTTGTTTGTTGGAAACTAGCCTGTGAAACTGAAATTTAACAGTAAACTGAATTACTGTCATCTAACAGTAAACTGAATTTTAAACTGAGTACTGGAGTAAACTTGCTGGAGTACAAATTTATGCATTACTCCATATATTTTGAAATACCTACTGCTATGAGCTATGTCAACAGGGCTACTCCAGTGCACATCACTGCCCAGAGCAAACTGAAACCCACTCTTCTCTCTCTACCCAACGGGCTAATCTATATGAATGCAGTTTTATCAACGGGCCATATATCAATAAGAACGATTGTTGCTGCCTATGAAGCACAACACAGATGTATGGCATGAACAAATTCAATCTACAATGAGACTGAAGCATCTAGAAGATCAAAGTAATCATGTCAAATTGCAAAAAAATCATTTGTTTAAGAATGTTTGGCATTTTAACTAGAATCATGCATTGGTGCAAAGTTGCTCCTATACACTATAACATCTGAAAGATGGAGATCACAGAGTTGCATCTGAAAGATGGGTTGGATCGAGGAAAAAAATGGGGGCGAGGGGGAAGATGGAATCGGGGGCTCTGTACCTGCGGCGGCTGCGGCTGGAGGACGGCACCGTCGACGAACTCGAGGGCGGGGGCACCGGAAGCTCCTCTCATTGATGGGGGAGGGGAGAGGCTGGAGGCAAACCCTAGCCGCCAAGCGCACGAGTGCTGCAGCTAGGCGGAGTAACCTCTGCCGGAGACGACGGAGCAGGTGGCCGACGTCGTGGTTAGTGAGGAGCAGGTGGCCAGCGTCGTGGTTGGTGAGGAGAGCGCGAGGAAGAGCGCCCCGTCCGAGGAGGTGGTTGGTGCCTTGGCGGCCGGCGGCGGCGGAGGCCTGGAGGATGTGGAAGAACGCGCAGACGGCGGGGAGGAGTCCGGCGAGGGTTGGGGCGGCAGGGGTGGGGGCACGGGGGCGCGGGGGTGGCAGAGGTGGTGTCCAGTGAGGGTCGGGGCGGCGGCGTCGTGGGTCGGGGCAGCGCGCGGGTGGATCTGGTGGCTTGGGAGAGAGGGTCGAAGGGGATCTGGCGAGAGAGAGGGAGGATAGCTAGGGGGAGGGTTCTAATGGCGCATCGTCCAGTCGTGCGCCATAAGTATGACTATTCTAATGGCGCACCTCCCCTCGGTGCGCCATTATATTTTTGTTTTAATCTAGCCCACTAACCATATCTACAACCTAACCCTATCTACAGTAGAACCCACCCACTAGCCCGACCGGTCAGCACGCAGCACACACACCAGGAGGTCCTGGGTTCGATTCCCAGGCTCCCCAATATTTTTTATGCATTTTAAATGCTGTTTTTTATATTTATTTGTGTTTAAATATGTTCAAACTTGTTTAAATCATAATAGTAATATTTTTTAAAAAAACAGTAATATTTTTTTTAAAAATATGTTCAAATTTGTTACTTGAAAATACCATCGGCGGCGGCGGTGGAGCGGGGGAGGGTGCGGGGATCGAGATCGAGATGGAGGGGGAATCGAGATCGAGATGGAGGGGGAACAAGATCAAGTGTCCTCATGAATTCAAAAAGTGCCCATGAAATTTTAAAATATTCATGATATCAAAAAGTGCCCTGAAATACAATCGAGAAATGAAGACTACGATTTAAATACAATCGATCTTAGCTAGCTATCTGTTCACAATCTTCTTGCCCTTCTTTTTTGCAAATGGAGTTCTTCTGTGGAACGGACGTCCTTTAGGTAGGGTGGTCCTGCTTCTTCTTGTGGTGTGTGCTGCTACTTCATCGTCGTCGTCATGTTCGATCTTCGGGTCACCGTACTTGTCGAAGTATTGCTCATTGGCTACTCCATCCATTCTGATGATCTTCCTTTTGCCTCTCCTCACGACAACACGACTGGGCTTTGACGGGTCGGTAATGAAGAAGCATTGGTCCACTTGGGAAGCCAGTACCCATGGCTCATTTTTTGCGGTGACGTTTGCGCCCGCGGTCTTGGATTTGGCTTCGGGTATAACCATGGTGGTGAAATATCGGTCTTCTTTTAGGACGCTCTTGGCCCATCTGACACGGAACATCGGCACCTTCTCTCCAGCGTAGCTCAGCTCCAGATCTCCTCGATCCTTCCATAGTATCTGTCCTTGTCCTTACCGGTGTAGGATTCCATCGTTACCCCGGAGTTCTGATAACCATCGCTCTTCATGTCCTTGTCCTCGGTGTAGAATGTGTAGCCGTTGATATCGTACGCCTCATAGGTCATCAGGTTGTGCTCGGCGCCCTGTGACAATGTCGGAGTAATGGGCCACGGGTAGGCTAACCCGGGTCCCAGGATCTTTCAAGACATCGGGGCAGGCCGCGCCCCTCAAGCCGAGTCCCAGACGGTGACTCCAAGACAAGCCGACTCCAAGCTGGCGACCTCCAGAGAGGCCAACTATGGAGAGTCGGCCCATGACTCCTCCCGAAGCCCGATGCGGGGTACGGTCGCGGTGTGGCCGTTTCCCCTGCCTACGAGGGACCGGCATGGCTACAGTGAGCTGTATCGCCGGAAGATCTCCGGCGAGGCGCGGCACTATTGCCATGCCTGCCCTGACCTCAGCCACAGTGCGCAGCGCACTGTGCCCACGACGCCGGCCTGTACGGCCCAAAGACCACGGGGCCGCCTATCAGTGGGTGGACCGAAGACGGCCTAAGCGCCCCGAAGATGGACATGTGGGAGTCGGCCTCCCTGGAGTCGGCCGCCTCCTCTCCAGGGCCCCACGAGCCATTAACCAGATAGGATGGGGAATGGCGACAGTGATCGCCCGATAGAAGGCGGCACTGTTGCCACGACCCAATGACCAAGCCTGCATCATCAGGAGTGCCGCACAGTGTCAGGCCTGTCCGCGGGACCCACCAGTCGGCGGGCCCCAAAAGCCGGCGGGAAGGACGGCGGTATGAGAGATAGACGGCTGGGACCCGCGCCCAGCCGGATTACCATTGTACCCCCGGGGGGTAGGCCTATATAAACCACCCGGGGCACCCATGCAAAGGGTTCGAACCTTGATAGAGATAGACCAGATAGCACAGGGAGGAGAGAACTAGCCTTGCCCTCTCCTGCCTCCCGATACAGCTCCAGGAGCACCATTGTAGCCACTTCGCCTTAGTGATCATGCGGAGACCCCGCAGAGCAGCAGTAGGGGTGTTATCTCCTCGGAGAGCCCTGAAGCTGGGTAAGATTCGCCGGCGTGCATGTCTTCGCCTCATCCCGTTTCCAGGCACCGGCGACGTTCTACTCGCCCCCACCATGATAAGCCATCCTTTGGCATATGTCGCACCCAACCCCCGACATTTGGCGCCCACCGTGGGGCGAGGTGCACCGTCGTCCGGAGATCTGTTCTGGACGGGAACCCTCTACCTTCCTGGCGAGCGCAGCCAGCCAGGCTCGCCAGATGGCATCTGCATCGACGCGCTGCGTGGCGCTGAGGCCGCCTGCGCAGCGAGCAGCCTCGCCGAACTTATCGGCGAGGTGCGCCTCTCCGACGATCCTGCATCCGACACAGGCACGGGTGGCCCCGAGAGTCTCCTCGTGGGTCTCCTCGACCAACTCCATGTCACCGGCGAGCCTACCATGGACTTGGAGTCCGTAGGCTCCACCGACCCGATGCTGGTCGACTCCGATGCCGTGTCGCTTGACACTTTCCCCACCAACGTGGTGGTCTACGACGAGCCGCTTCCGTACGAGGAGAGCGGCGGAATCGCCGTCACGGAGGTGCTCGTCATCAGCCACGATGAGCGCTCCGGTGAAGAAGCTCAGGACCCGCTTGCTGCGGCCCTGCAAGACATAACTGCACCCATTCCAGAGGACGCGGACGCTGAGACGCTGGAGACACGCCGCCTTCAGATCATCGAAGGCGGCAAGAAGCTGGCGAGCATGAGGCGCTTGTCAGAAGCATACCAGCGCGAGATGGATCGCGCTGTGGGCGGCTCACCGGCTTTGACTGGGCCGAGCCGTCTAGGCGCGGTCCGGCAGCGCGGCGCAGCCATCGCCGACTTGTTCAGGGCAAAACGCCCCGTATACGCCACCCCTGTGGAGAACATCCACGCTGCCCAAGCGGCGACTGACAAGTTGAAGAACTTCGAGGGCGAAGAGCGCCGTTTGATGACGGAGCGAGTCCAGCAGCTCCTCGACGCGGTTGCTGCGCAGAACGCGGCCGGCGGCCGCGCGGACGCGCTGCAGCAACCAAATGACGACTTGCCTCCCCGCCGAGATCAAGGTGCAACTTCCCGGACGCCGACTGGCGGAGTCCGACGAAGGAAAGAAAAGGAGCCGGCCGCCAGTCACAGTCGGACTCGCCTCACCATTGAGCGCGACCAAGACGGTCGGCCGAGAGCAGTGGAGCGGCGTGACGACTACCTTCCTCCCCCACCCAGAAGAGAACGGCGAGTTTCCCCGCCGCCTGTTGAGCATCCGACTCTCGGAGGCCGCCTCGGCCGCCGAGAAGGAGTCGGAGAGAACGACGCCCGCCACCGGATCGACCGACTCCACCGGTCCCTGGCGCTGGAAGAAGAAGACGAGCTGGGTCCGCCTTGCTTCGGGCCCCGCATCCAAGACGAGCCCTTCCCCAAAGGATTCACGCTCCCCGAGACACACCCAAGTACACCGGCTCCGTGAAGCCGGAGGACTGGCTGATAGACTACTCCACAGCCGTCAGCATAGCGAACGGCAACAAGCGGGTTGTCGTGAAGTACGTTCCCCTCATGCTCCAGGGCACGGCCCGGACATGGTTGAACAGTCTGAAGCCCCGCAGCATCAACAGCTGGGTCGACTTCACCGAAGCCTTCATTCGCAACTTCACGGGCACGTACAAGCGACCTCCCAAGCCGCGCCAGCTTTCCTTGTGCGTGCAAGGCCCTGATGAATCAACACGCGACTACCTCACGCGCTGGGGCGAGCTTCGGAACTCCTGCGAGGGCGTGCACGAGGTGCAGGCTATCGAGTACTTCACTGCCGAGTGCCGAGAGGGCACCCTCCTCAAGCACAGGCTCCTCTGCGACGAGCCAGAGACCCTCGACGAACTGCTAGTCATAGCAGACAAGTACGCCACGACCGACTCGTCCATGAAGACGGAGATTCAAGTCAATGCGGCTGGCAAGGTGGCTCCTCAGGCTCCCAGAACTCCAGCCGGAGACACCAGTCGGCGCCAACAACAGAACGACAGCAAGCGCAAGGCCCAACCGCCAACTACCAACAGTCGGCAGGTTGCGACAGTCGAAGATCAACAGCCGGAGGGGCAGCCTCTGGCCAAACGGCAGAAAGGTGGCAAGTCCAATTGGTTGCCAGCCTTTTCCTATGAGGAGACTTTGGATGGTCCCTGCAAGTTCCACAGCGGCGCGAAGCCGTCAAATCATACCACCCGAAAGTGCCACTGGCTCACTAGAATCGCCAAGGGAGACAGCCTCACTCCGCCGCCGCCTGCTGGGCCGCCGCCTCCACCGCCGCCCCAGCAGCCGGCGGCTCGGCTAGTCGGTGCAGTGCAGGACGAGTTTCCAGATGAGCACGGAGCCTATGTGGTGTTCACCAGTGTAGCAGATGACCGGCGCAGCAGGCGCCAACAGCAGCAAGAAGTGAATGCAGTCGCGTTAAGCACTCCAGAGTTCATGCATTGGTCTGAGAGGCCTATCAGTTGGAGTAGAGCGGATCACCCAGAGGTGATGCCGAGTCCGGGCTCTTATGCCCTGGTCCTAGGTGCCACCTTGGCCACTGATAGGCGGGCCGCCCGCTTCTCGTGAGTACTGATAGACGGAGGCAGCAACATCAACATCCTGTACAAAGATACCATGGAGAAGCTAGGGATCAAGCGGAGACAGCTGCAGAGCAGCCGAACTGTGTTCCATGGTATTGTACCTGGCCTTTCCTGCTCACCGATCGGCAAGATCCTGATAGACGTCCTCTTTGGAGACAAAGATCATTTCCGCCGAGAGCCGATCTGGTTCGAAGTAGTGGACCTGGAAAGCCCATACCACGCACTGCTTGGCCGACCTGCCTTGGTCAAGTTCATGGCGGTTCCTCACTACGCCTACCTCAAGATGAAGATGCCAAGTTCCAAGGGAATTCTGACCATAGTCGGCGACTACAGGAAGTCGTCCGCCTGCGTGGCCGAGAGCAGCCGGCTGGCCGAGTCCCTGGTGATCGCGGCTGAGAAGCGGCTCCTTGACCGGGTCGTGGCGATGGCAGGAAAGTAGCCTGAGTTATCGCCCGACCCCAAGGAGTCGGAAGCAGAAGGATCGTTCAAGCCGGCCAAAGAGACCAAGAAGATACCCTTGGACCCGGAGCACCCGGAGAGGTACGCTGTTGTGGGTGCAAACCTTGACAGCAAATAGGAAGGCGAGCTCGTCGACTTCCTCCGTGAGAATCGAGACATCTTTGCATGGTCCCCCAAAGACATGCCAGGTGTACCGACGGAATTCGCCGAGCACAAGCTACACATCAGGCCGGATGTAAAGCCCGTCAGGCAGCCCTTGTGCCGCCTGTATGAAGAGAAGAGAAGAGTTGCTGGAGAGGAGATAACCCGGCTTCTTGCAGCCGGCTTCATCATGGAGGTGTTTTTCTCAGAGTGGCTGGCAAACCCGGTTTTGGTACTGAAGAAAAACAAGCAGTGGCGGATGTGCATTGACTACACAAGCCTCAACAAAGCCTGCCCAAAGGATCCGTTTGCTCTGCCAAGAATCGACCAAGTGATAGACTCCACAGCCGGATGCGAGCTGCTGAGTTTCTTGGATGCGTATTCAGGATATCACCAAATCAAGCTGGACCCGGCAGACAGACTGAAGACCGCCTTCATCACACCATTCGGAGCCTTCTGCTACCTGACAATGACGTTCGGCTTGAGGAATGCCGGCGCCACCTTTCAGCGTTGCATGCAGAAGTGCCTCCTCAAGCAACTCGGCAAGAATGCCCATGTCTATGTGGATGATGTGGTGGTGAAGACGGAGAAGCGTGGGACGCTGCTGGAAGACCTCAAGGAGACCTTTGAGAACCTGCGCCGATTCCAGATCAAGCTCAACCCTGAGAAGTGCGTTTTCGGAGTACCAGCCGGCCAACTCCTTGGTTTTCTGGTCTCCGAATGCGCCATAGAGTGCAACCCCGTGAAGATCAAAGCCATCGAGAGAATGGAGGTACCCAGCCAACTGTTAGATGTGCCGAAGTTCACCGGCTGTTTGGCATCCATCAGCCGATTCATCAGTCGGTTGGGCGAGAAAGCTCTGCCTTTGTATCAATTGATGAAGAAGACCACCTTTTTCGAGTGGAACCACAAGGCGGATGAAGCATTTCTCCAGCTGAAGAAGATGTTGACTACTCCCCCTGTGCTGGCGGCTCCGACTCCCAAAGAGCCCATGCTCCTATACATTGCCGCCACCAGCCGAGTAGTCAGTACAGTCATTGTAGTCGAGCGCAAGGAGGAAGGCAAGGTGCTCCCAGTCCAGAGACTGGTGTATTATCTGAGCGAGGTACTGTCGACCTCCAAGAAGAACTACCCTCACTACCAGAAGATGTGCTACGGTGTGCATTTCGCCACCAAGAAGCTGAAACCTTACTTTCAAGAGCATCCAATCACTGTGGTTTGCACCGCTCCACTGGCCGAGATCATTGGAAGCCGAGACGCCTCTGGCCGAGTAGCCAAATGGGCTATAGATCTGGCACCTTACACCATCTACTACCAGCCCCGCACCGCCATCAAGTCACAAGCGCTGGCCGACTTCCTCGTCAACTGGGCCGAGACCCAGTACCTGCCGCCAGCGCCCGACTCCACCCATTGGCGGATGCATTTCGACGACTCCAAGATGCGCACCGGCCTCGGAGCCGACGTCGTCCTCACCTCCCCTAAAGGCGACAAGCTCAAGTATGTGCTGCAGATCCACTTCGCCGCCTCCAACAACGTCGCTGAATACGAGGCACTCATTCATGGGTTCCGGCTTGCCAAAGAACTCAGCATTCGCCGGATCCTATGCTATGGCGACTCCGACTTGGTGGTCCAGCAATCATCCGGCGACTGGGGCGCCAAAGACGCAAACATGGCGAGCTACCATTTCCTGGTGCAGCAAGTCAGCGGATACTTCGAGGGGTGCGAATTCCTTCACGTGCCAAGAAATGACAATGATCAAGCAGACGCCTTGGCACGAGTCGGCTCCAGCCGCCAAGCAATACCTTCCGGCGTCGCTCTTCAGCGCCTCCTCAAGCCGTCTATCAAGCCTTCTCTAGAGTCAGACTCCATCTTTGTGCCGGCTCCTCCAGAAGAAGTCGGATCCGACTCCAGAGCCCCAGCAGACGGCCCCAAGAAAACCACAGTCGAAGCCGGCCTGGGGACTTCAGTGCCCGGCCCGGGGACTGCGCCAGTCGGCCCGGGGACTTCAGAGCCCGGACCGGGGACTGCGCCAGTCGGCCTGGGGACTGCGCCAGTTGGCCCAGGGATTCCGTCAATCCAGCAAGCGGCCGCGGACTCCAGCCCGCCGCCTCCCAGCCCAGCCACCCTTGTCCAAGTCGCTATGGTAGCAGTTGAAGAAATAGCAGCACCCTCATGGGCACAGCCCATCCTCAAGTTTCTAGTGAACAGAGAGCTGCCGACTGATGAGATCTTGGCTCGGCAAGTGCAACACCGAGCGGCAGCATACACCATAGTCAACAAAGAGCTAGTCACGCGCAGTGTCACTGGTGTCTACCAGCGCTGCGTAGAGCCAGAACAAGGCCAAGCAATTCTCAGAGACATTCTTCAGGGCGAGTGCGGCCACCATGCGGCTTCAAGGGCACTCGTCGCCAAAGCCTTTCGGCACGGTTTCTTTTGGCCGACTGCCCTGGAAGAGGCTAAAGAGTTAGTCCAAAAATGCAAGGGGTGCCAGAAGTTCCGCTACAAGCCACTTCAGCCGGCTTCCGCGCTGAAGACAATCCCCATCGCCTGGCCCTTCGCAGTTTGGGGCCTGGACATGGTGGGACCATTCAAGACGGCCCGAGGCGGCCTAACTCATCTGCTTGTCGCGGTTGACAAGTTCACCAAGTGGATAGAAGCAAAGCCCATCAAGAAGTTGAATGGGCCGACTGCAGTGACTTTCATCGCTGACATCACGGTGCGGTATGGCATACCGCACAGCATCATCACCAACAATGGCACAAACTTTGCCAAAGGCGCCTTGGCCCGTTTCTGCGCGACGCAGGGCATCCGACTGGACTTAGCATCCGTTGCCCATCCGCAGTCAAACGGCCAGGTGGAACGAGCGAACGGCCTCATCCTGTCCGGCATCAAGCCTCGACTGGTCGAACCACTCGAGCGCTCGGCCGGCTGCTGGGTTGAGGAGCTGCCAGCCGTCCTCTGGAGTCTGCGCACGACTCCAAACAAGTCAACCGGCTTCACGCCTTTCTTCCTCGTCTACGGTGCCGAAGCCGTCATTCCAACGGATATAGAGTTCGACTCTCCGCGAGTCACCATGTACACCGAAGAGGAAGCTGAAGAAGCACGCCAAGACGGCGTCGACCTGCTGGAAGAGGGCCGGTTGATGGCACTCAGCCGGTCTGGCATCTACCAGCAGAGTCTGCGCCGATACTACAACCGAAAGGTCAAGCCGAGATCGTTTCAAGAGGGCGACCTTGTGCTCCGGCTGATTCAGAGAATAGCCGGCCAGCACAAGTTTTCGGCGCCTTGGGAAGGCCCCTTCATCATCAGCAAAGTCCAGGGCAACGACTCCTACTACCTAATCGACGCTCAGAAGCCTCGAGCGCGCAAGAGGGACGACTCCGGCAAAGAAACAGAGCGCCCGTGGAACACAAATCTTCTTCGAAGATTTTACAGTTGATGCAGTATGTATCGCACTACCCCTTTTGTATTAAAGTACTAAGACCTTGGGCCCCCTGAGACGAGCTCGGGGACTGCCTTTTTGCGTTATCTATATGATAAGAATTATGCCTTCAAGTACATTACTTTCATTACAAACCGCTTGGCACCGGGCCAGACTAGTCGGCCCGGGGACTTGCCGTCTTGCGCTATGAAATGCTTCCTGCAGTCGAACAAGTAGTGTGTTGTGCTCAAGCTGTCTCCTGTCGAAAGCCGCAGATTCACAGAGCGACTGTTGGTAGGCGGAGAACAAGCCAGAACGATCGCACACACGAAAAAATGGCTAAGGACTAAAGTGTATGCATAGCTCAAGCCGACTCCCAGCCTCTCTCTACAGAGCTGACTCATGAGTAGTCGGCTCGCCGTCTTAGCCTCCATCAAGGACGGCCGACTCTTGGGTAGTCGTCCTGTCGCTTTCTAGCCAACTTGCTAGAGAAACTCTAAACTGCCAAGTACTTGTCTTCCCGAAGTAGCCTAGCACTTAACCTAGCGACAGTCCGCAGAGCGGCTGTCCAGCTGGGAAGGCGGCAAAGGAAAAAGCCTAAAGAGCAATAAGCAAGGAAAGGCGAAAATCGGATAAATATTTACATAGGCCCTCGGCCGAATCTTCGAATAGAAGTTCAAGATACACCCCGCGGGTGGAACTGTTCGAATCTAACAAAGTTTCAAAAGATTACTAAAGACAGATAAACAAAGGTGGAAAAAGCAGCCTAGGAGGCGGCATCCGGGAACGGAGGATCGGAGGAGACCGCTGTGTCAAGTGCTAGAGGAGTCGGCTGGGCGGTCTCGGTTGGGTCGCCTCCGGCGGCAGTCGCCTTGTCTCCACGCGGCTTGTTGCTGGAGGCGCGATCGAGCTGAGGCTGGCCGCCTGCTTCGTCTTCTGGCGCCTCCGCCTCGCCTCTGTCCTCCACCTCGTCCTCCTTCTCAGCACTGGAGTCGATCACCTCCGCCGAGTCTTCGCCATACTCCGGGTTCATCCCGAACCAGTCTGGCGGCACTTCCTCGCCGCCTTCAGCCAGCTCGGGCATGAATATATTGGTGTCCGTGTACTCGGCGATGGCCGCGGCGCGCTCGACAAGGGCGCCCTCCACGGCCTCCAGTTCGGCCTGGGCTTCTGACCGGAACGCGGCCAGGCGGTCCAGGTCCAGCCCTGGATACCACGCCTTGACAAACTCCAAGGCCCGGTGTGCTCCGGCCCGGGCCGAGGAGCCCTTCCAAGCTTCAAGACGGCCGGCGGCGACTTCCAGCCAGTCGGTGGTCCGACTGGCGGTGCGCAGAGCCGGCATGTCGGGCCACAGGGCGGCAACCGCCTGGGCGCCGGCACGCTGAAGCCGGCGCAGCAGCCGGTGAGCCGGACGAAGACGGGCTTCAATGCTCAGAAGCTGCTCATCGATGGTTCGGGGGGCATTAGCGGTGACCTCCTCACCTTTTGCCCTTCGCGCCTCTCGGGCAGCCTCGATGGACAGAGGGACTGCCTGTGAGTGACTAGGAAAGAAGTCTGCCAAGACAAAAAAGAAGAAAGTCAAAAAATCAGAAGTCGGCCGGACGCGTAGTCGGAAGCCCGAAGAAACGAAAGAAACTTACCATCAACGATGTCCTCGATCTTGTGGTAGCCGGAGGTTAGCATCGCCTCCCTGTCAGTCCAGGCGGAGCGCTCGCTCTCGAACTCGGCCATGAGAGCGGCCTCCCGCGTCTTGGCCTCGTCCTGTGCCTGCTTGAGCAGCTCCTTCTGCTCGGCCAACTACGCCACCAGCAGGTCACGCTCTTTGGCGAGCTTGCCGCACTCCTCCTCCTTGACACGACAGGCGGTATTGGCCTCGCCCAGCTGCTCCTGAAGAGTGGCGTTGGCGCCTGAAGAACGAAAGAAGAAACAAATAAGTCATCAGCAAAGTAGATCGCCGGGAAGATCCGGCCCGACTGCTCAGCAGTCGGCCCGAATCTCGAGGACTACAGCCCGCGGGTGCGCCAGCATGCCCCCGCGAAGAAAAGGAAGAAAAAGAGCTTACCCCGGCTTTTCGCCAAGTCGGCGGTCCGCTTGTTCAACTCCTCAACATTGCGGTTGAAGGCAGCGGCGCGGAGGTTATGATACTCCTGCAAGAAGTCAGATAAAGGCAAAGTCAGTATTCGGAACTCGCCAGAGGGAGTTCCGAACCGCATGCTCAGCAGCCGGCCCGGAACTCGGGGACTACACCCAGTGGGTGCGCTGATGCGCCCCCATAGAGAAAAACAAGAATAAAAAAGAAGAGGGAAACATACTCGGACGGACGTCCGCACGGCCAGATGCGCCCTGGTGCAAACTTGAAGGGAGTCGCTTTCGACGCGTAGCTTCGCCTGGACGTCCAGGAGCACTTGGTTCAACGGTCCAGTGCCGCCTCCGCGCAACCAGCCGGTGGGCGCGGCGCTGGAGGCCTCGACGTCCAGGGTCGCCGAGCTGGCGGTGCCGGTTTCCCGAGGTCGCGGCGCCGAGGTCGCCCTCTCAAGACGGCAGCGCACCGGCGTGACGACCTGAAGAAGCAGCCGCGCCTCGGCCTCGTCCGCTGTCGGCGGCTCCGACTGACCCACCGGCTGTTTGCCGTGCGGTCTCCCAGACGGTGGCGGAGGCGGCAGTGGCGGCACGAGGGTATCCGAGCTAGAAGCCTCGCCGCCCTCCTCCACAAGGGGATTCTCGGTGCCGGCCTCTCCGGTCTGCCCCATGAACTCTGGAGGCGGCGGCGCAGATGACAACGGGGGGACGAGCATCGCCGATCGGCGACGCGCGGCCTCCTCGGCACACTGTTTCGCCGCAAGGGCGGCTTCGGTGTCCTCCAGCTTCTTCTGGGCGTTGGCGGCCGCCTTCCTAGCCCGCGCCTTCTCCGGGCGGTCGGCCTCCTCCTCGTCGCGCTTCTCCTGCGCATTCCGCTCCGTCGCCTCCCGGAGGTCGGCGGCGGGATCGGCCCGCTGAGTGTTGGCGGACGCCTCTGCCGACCCCATGACAGAGGGGACGGCGACTCTCTCAAGGGAGAGGGGGGCCCTGAAGAAGAACAGAGGGAGAATAAAGGAAAACCCGGACAAGATTCAATGAAAGAAAATAAAGAGCGTGAAGACTTACGCTGAGACTAGCGGCGGCCTTCTCACTTCCCTTCGGAAGCGATTGGCCTTTGCGGCCACCTCCTCCCGTTTGGTCGTGGCGGCCGCCCACTTGAGCTTCTTCAATTTGCCGCCGGGCGCACTCGACCCGGCGTGACGCCTCTTCACGCCGCCTTGGCTGGCCAGGCCGGCTCTTGGCTGGTGGCGCGGGGTGACTTCCCCGTCGGCGTCGTCATCAGGCCAGTCGGCGAAGGTGGCCGAGGGCCTGAAGCCGCCTTCGGTTCCGTCGCCGCCGCCTTCAGCGTCGGCTTCAATCGCCGCCGCCCCCAAGTCGGGGTCGTCGACGTCGCTGTCCGCGCGATCAGGGACGTACTCGCGGGGCTGTCTTGTGGCGCCGGCTGCAGGCTCCATGAGGGGGTTCTGGCCAGAAGAAACCAACAAGAGTCAGAAGTCGGAGTCGGCCGCAAAGAAGACAAAACAACAGGGAGATGCGACTTACCACTAGTGGGGGGTTGTCGCGTGAGTACGGCTCCTTGCCGAACTGCCAGTCCTCCCCGAACTCGTAGTGCGCGATATGGTTCACCAAGTTCGCCACCTCCTTGCGGAGCATCTCCTTGGTGCTCATCCGGCTTGGGTCTCGGAGGCCGCTCATCTGACAGATCAGGTGAGGCCGGCCTTGGAGTGGGAGAACTCAGCGCGCCACGAAGGCGGCCAGAAGGTCGGATCCGAGGAGCCCCTCCAACTGCAGCAAGACTCGGAGTCGCGCTATGGTGGAGGCTCCGGAGGGAGTCAACGACCTGGCTCGGTGAGACCAGCTGGGGAGCCTTCCGGTTAGGGGGGCGGCGTTGTAGGGTGGCAGATTGACCCAGTCGCCATCGGTGGAGAGGTTCTTCACGTAGAAGTATGAGCGCTGCCACATCTTCACCGACTTTATCAGTGAGATGGGAGGAAAGGAGTTGTCGGCTATCGAGCGCCGCACCGCGATGTAGGTGCCGCACTGAGCCAGAATGCCGACGACTTGCGTGCCGAGCTTAGAAGAGAAGAATTCTCCCCACAACTCGAGGGTGGGGAGAACGCCGAGGAAACCTTCGCACAGAGTGGAGAAGGCGGAGAGCAACACCACCGTATTCAGAGTGAGGTGGTGTGGTTGAAGGATGTGGAACTCCAAGAACGAGCGGAAGAAACCGCTCGCCGGCAGCCCCAGGCCGCGCATAAGGTGCGAGCGGAAGATGACCCGCTCACCCTCCTCCGGCGCCAGTCCGGTCTCCCCCTCCGACGCGGGGCGGGTGCGCACGAGGTCCGCGCTGGGGAGGCAGCGTGTCTGGCGGAGGAACTCGATGTGTTCCTCCTCCACCTCCGAGCCGTCCCATACGCCGGAGCGCACGGCGGGGGCCGCGGCGGAGGAAGAGCTCATCGCCGCGGTGAGGAGTGTTCTCGCTCGACGGCGGGGTAGGAGGAAGAGAAGGCAAGGTGAGGCGGAGGAATAGGGGAGAAGGGTGCGCGTGCAGTGCCACCCCGCTCCCCCCCGCCTACTTATAGCCCTATGGGCTAAGAAGCCGAGGGGGCGGGCGTGGGATTAACTGCGCACGATGCCCCACGCCGCCCCACGATTTACCCCATGAAGTTACTGCGCGCAGTAACAACATGGGGAAACCAACCGTCCACGGCCGCAACGGATCCGTTCGTATGCCGAGGCACGGTAGTGGCGGGCCCCACCTGACGGCCCGTCCCGTCGCGCGCGTGGGTAGGCAGACTGTCCTCTCCACATGGCGCCACGCGATAGGACTGCCTCGATGGCAGCAGGGAAGCGTATCAGATACGCCGCCTGATTTCTCGCCGCGACTTTCAAGCAGTGGCCCCTCGCCAGAAAGGATCCGACTTTCGGCAAGTCGGCCAAAGGGAAGACGGCAGCCGAGCTCCAGAGTCTACGCAGGGAAGGTTGAAACTGTTGAAGCCCCACAAGGCGGTGTCCGCGGGGCTTCACCAGCTTCGGGGACTACTGTCGGAGTAATGGGCCACGGGTAGGCTAACCCGGGTCCCAGGATCTTTCAAGACATCGGGGCAGGCCGCGCCCTCAAGCCGAGTCCCAGACGGCGACTCCAAGACAAGCCGACTCCAAGCTGGCGACCTCCAGAGAGGCTGACTATGGAGAGTCGGCCCATGACTCCTCCCGAAGCCCGATGCGGGGTACGGTCACGGCGTGGCCGTTTCCCCCTGCCTACGAGGGACAGGCATGGCTACAGTGAGTCGTGTCGCCGGAAGATCTCCGGCGAGGCGCGACACTATTGCCATGCCTGCCCTGACCTCAGCCACAGTGCGCAGCGCACTGTGCCCACGACGCCGGCCTGTACGGCCCAAAGACCGCGGGGCCGCCTATCAGTGGGTGGACCGAAGACGGCCTAAGCGCCCCGAAGACGGACCTGTGGGAGCCGGCCTCCCTGGAGTCGGCCGCCTCCTCTCCAGGGCCCCACGAGCCATTAACCAGATAGGATGGGGAATGGCGACAGTGATCGCCCGATAGACGGCGGCACTGTTGCCACGATCCAATGACCAAGCATGCGTCATCAGGAGTGTCGCACAGTGTCAGGCCTGTCCGCGGGACCCACCAGTCGGCGGGCCCCAGAAGCCGGCGGGAAGGACGGCGGTATGAGAGACAGACGGCTGGGACCCGCGCCCAGCCGGATTACCATTGTACCCCCGGGGGGTAGGCCTATATAAACCCCCCGGGGCACCCATGCAAAGGGTTCGAACCTTGATAGAGATAGACCAGATAGCACAAGGAGGAGAGAACTAGCGTTGCCCTCTCCTGCCTCCTGATACAGCTCCAGGAGCACCATTGTAGCCACTTCGCCTTAGTGATCATGTGGAGACCCCGCAGAGCAGTAGTAGGGGTGTTATCTCCTCGGAGAGCCCTGAAGCTGGGTAAGATTCGCCGGCGTGCATGTCTTCGCCTCATCCTGTTTCCAGGCACCGGCGACATTCTACTCGCCCCCACCATGATAAGCCATCATTTGGCATATGTCGCACCCAACCCCCGACAGACAAGGCGAATATGATTTGTTCTTTCACGGAAGAATCTTCATGTAAAGGGTACGACAGAAGCTTCTGCTTGAACCAACGCGTGAAACATGAGTTGTGCTCTTTGAGTATATCTCCGTCCGTCCTCTGTTGGCCTCAGTCATTGTACGTCTTCTCAATAAAGGTTTTGTGCTCTACCACCCAAGGATCGACCACGTCTATGTGTTGCAGCGCGACTAGGTTTGCTCTTTCAAAGTCGGCGAGTTGACCCTCGAAGTCGACATGCATTTCGCGGCGACCCTCACGGTGACCCCATCCAGCGAGCCTGCCGAGGTGCCTGTTGACGGGCAGACCAACGGGGTTCTCGATGCCTAGATAATTCATGCAGTAGGAGATGCACTCTTCGGTCAGAAAGCCCCTGGCTATACTTCCCTCTGGATGTGACATGTTGCGAACGTATCCTTTGATGACACCATTCATCCTTTCGAACGGCATCATGCTGTGCAGGAATGTCGGCCCGAGTTGGATGATATCCTCCACGATATGGACTAGCAGATGCACCATAACATCGAAGAATGCGGGCGGGAAGTACATCTCAAGCTCGCATAGTATGACCACGATCTCTTCCTGTAGCCTTCTGAGTTGCCTCACGCCAATCGACTTCCGAGAGATGACGTCGAAAAAGTTGCATAGGCCAAATAGCATTTCACGGACGTGCGCGTCCATGATCCCACGGATTGCCACTGGAAGTATCTGCGTCATCAGCACGTGACAGTCATGAGACTTCATCCCGCTGAACTTCTGCTTCGCTGGGTCTAGGTATCTGCTTATCTTCCCCGCGTAACCGTAAGAAAGTTTTGCTCCTAGGAGGCAGGTGAAAAACTGCTCGATCTCCTCCTGACTTAGAGTGAAGCACGCGGGAGGGTAGTCATTTCCGGTCTTCTTGGCCTTTTTGCCTTTGCGACGACTTTCTGTGTCCTGCTTCGCCTCATCATCATCATCATTAGCATGAAGCTCCTGCCTGATGCCCATTGATTTCAAGTCTGCCCTTGCTTTCGGCCCATCTTTGGTCCTCTCTGGCATGTTGAGCAGGGTACCAAGCAGACTCTCGCACACGTTCTTCGTGATATGCATGACATCAAGGCTGTGAGGCACACGGTGGATCTTCCAGTACGGCAAGTCCCAGAAAACAGACCTCGTTTTCCATACCTTCAGCAGCGGCTCTGGCGCCTTTCGCTTCTTTCCCGGCTCTGGCGCCTTTTGCTTCTTTCTCGGCAGTGGGCAGTCTTTCCAATTTTTCAACAGCTCGTCTATTTCCTCGCCGCTCCTTGTACACGGGCGTTTTCGGGGTTCGGTTTCACCATCGAACAGATCCTTGTGTTTCCTCCACGGGTCATCGTCGCGAAGCCACCTTCGATGTCACATGAACACGGTTTTCGAAGACCCGGGATCTCTCTCTAGCTGGCGATACGTTGTGTCATCCATGCACCTTACGCATCTAGAAAAATCCGTGGACTACCTGCCCCGCGAGATATCCGTAACTGAGATAGTCGTGCAGCGTCTTGAGCAGTGCGGCTCTCATAGGGAAATATTCTTTCTCTGCGGCGTCCCACGTATTGGCTGGCGTTTTCCACAGCGTGTCTAGCTCCTCCTTCAGCAGCCCCAGATACAGATTGATGTCGTTCCCTGGTTGTTTTGGCCCTTCAATTAGCATACTCATGTGAATGTACTTCCTCTTCATGCACAACCAGGGGGGAAGGTTGTAATCCACACAAACACAGGCCAGGTGCTATGTGTGCTTCTCTGGCTGCCAAACGGATTGACTCCATCGATGCTCGCGCCCAGCACGATGTTCCTTGGATCCTTCCCAAATTCTGGGTATTCAAAGTTCAACGCTTGCCACTGGCTCGCATCCTTAGGGTGACTCAGCATCTCGTCTTTTTTATTTATCTCCGAATCATTTCCGTCATCTTCCCGCTTCTTCTCCTCCCTATTCGCGTGCCAACGCAGGAGCTTTGCTACCTTAGGGTCCGCGAAATACCGCTGCAGACGAGGAGTGATCGGAAAGTATCACACCAATTTTCGAGGAGCTTTCTTCCTCTTCTTGTATCGAGTGACACCGCACACCGGACATATGGTAGACTCTGCGTGCTCGTCCCGATAAATGATACAATTGTTCATGCACACATGGTATTTCACGTACGGTAAATCCAGAGGACACACGATTTTCTTCGCCTCCTCGAAACTGGTCAGGCACTTGTTCCCCTTGGGAAGACGTTCGTGCCAGAATGACATGTTCTCGTCGAAGCATGCGTCGGTCATTTTGTGTTTTACCTTCATCTCCAGAGCCATGAGCGTTACTTTCAGGCGGGTATCCTCAGGCCTGTATCCTTCATACAATGGAGTAACCCTGTCTATCTCTAGTTGATCCAGCTTGGCTTTCTCTCGGGCGGCAGCTCTCGCATTATCCGTCTGCTTGAGAAGCAGCTCTTGAATATGAGGGTCCTGCACCCATCCTCCATCGTCGTTTGCTCCAGCATCTTCATCTTCATGATCATGCCCTTCGTCTTGATCTTCCCCATCATCATTTACGACATCTTCTACATGATGACTGTGTACAGCATCACCGTCATGATCATGTCCTGGAGATTCTTCGTCTTCTCGCCCGCCCTCGCCGCGGTGGTACTTGTCTTGTTGCCCTTCCTCATTTCTTGCCCGGCCCCCATGGACGACTCCATAGTCATCTTCATCACCTTGCCACCGATAGCCATCCATGAAACCACGCAAGAGCAGGTGGTCCCGCACCTGCCCGGAATCCGGGTCCGCAATAAGGCTCTTCAACTTGCATCTTCGACACGGACATCTTATCTCCGTCTCGTTCTTTTGAAGCATCTCGGCCTTCACAGAGCTCAAAAACCTATTCATGATGCCTTCAGTCATCGTGCGGACCATGGTCGCCTGCGGGGTAGAGCAAAACGATATTTTAGAACCAAGAAAAAAATTTGGCATGGCCTTCCCTAAAAATAGGACCAAAAAGAATGCATAATGCCAAAATTCTCGCCGAAACGGAAATGAATCAAAACATTCCAGCAAAATATTGGCAACTATCGCATTTCAAATACCGGTACCTTCAAACACAAACATATATGCAACACCACAAACACATGCAACACCACAAACATACATAGATCTAGCTAGGCCACAAAAAGTGCATGTGCACGTTGTTGGAGCGAGCTAGGGAGAGAAAAAGTAGATCTACATCATGAAGATAGCTTTCCCCTTACTTACCTATCAAAAAAGGTAATTTCACCACTTAATTTTGATAAATCTATGGTGGAAATGAGGTGAGGAGGAGGAGGCAGCCGAGACAAGCTTGGAGGAGGAGGTGGAGAGAATGAAGTGGGGAAAGTGAGTGGGTAGGTGGGCTGTCCAAAATATCTTGTTGGTCCCAGATTACTAATGGCGCACCACCACATAATGCGCCATTAGTAACCCTGGTTACTAATGGCCCACCTGCAGGTGGTGCGCCATTAGTACTTTTGCAGAAAAGTAAAAAAAAACATATGTATACTAATGGCGCACTGTAGAAAAGTGCGCCATTAGTAGTTTAAACTACTAATGGCGCACTTTGATACGGTGCGCCATTAGTAGGTTTGCAAAAAAGTAAAAAAAATATATACTAATGGCGCACTGTCTTGGTCGTGCGCCAATACTAGTTCTAACTAGTAATGGCGCACTTTGTCATCATGCGCCATTAGTTTGTATGGAAAAATGGGAAAAAAAATCAATAGTAGTGGCGCACCGTGAGTCTGGTGCGCCATTAGTGTCTTCCACACTAATGGCGCACCTGCAACTAGTGCGCCATTAGTATATAGTAGTGGCGCACTGTTTACCTGGTGCGCCATTAGAATCAGTCCTATCTATAGCCCTTTTCCTAGTAGTGCCACCCCTAGGGTTTCCAACCCTAGGCGCAGGGGGAGGCCCAAGGGGGGCACACCAGCCCACCAGGGGCTGGTTCACCTCCCACTTCAGCCCATGGGGCCCTCCGGGATAGGTGGCCCCACCCGGTGGACCCCCGGGACCCTTCCGGTGGTCCCGGTACAATACCGGTGACCCCCGAAACTTTCCCGGTGGCCGAAACTGGACTTCCTATATACAATTCTTCAACTCCGGACCATTCTGGAACTCCTCGTGATGTCTGGGATCTCATCCGGGACTCCGAACAACTTTCGGGTTACCGCATACTAGTATCTCTACAACCCTAGCGTCACCGAACCTTAAGTGTGTAGACCCTACGGGTTCGGGAGACATGCAGACATGACCGAGACGACTCTCCGGCCAATAACCAACAGCGGGATCTGGATACCCATGTTGGCTCCCACATGTTCCTCGATGATCTCATCGGATGAACCACGATGTCGAGGATTCAAGTAATCCCGTATACAATTCCCTTTGTCAATCGGTACGTTACTTGCCCGAGATTCGATCGTCGGTATCCCAATACCTCGTTCAATCTCGTTACCGGCAAGTCACTTTACTAGTCCCGTAATGCATGATCCCGTGACCAAACACTTGGTCACATTGAGCTCATTATGATGATGCATTACCGAGTGGGCCCAGAGATACCTCTCCGTCATACGGAGTGACAAATCCCAGTCTCGATCCGTGTCAACCCAACAGACACTTTCGGAGATACCTGTAGTACACCTTTATAGCCACCCAGTTACGTTGTGACGTTTGGTACACCCAAAGCACTCCTACGGCATCCGGGAGTTACACAATCTCATGGTCTAAGGAAATGATACTTGACATTGGAAAAGCTCTAGCAAACGAACTACACGATCTTGTGCTATGCTTAGGATCGGGTCTTGTCCATCACATCATTCTCCCAATGATGTGATCCCGTTATCAATGACATCCAATGTCCATGGTCAGAAAACCGTGACCATCTATTGATAAACGAGCTAGTCAACTAGAGGCTTACTAGGGACATGTTGTGGTCCATGTATTCACACATGCATCACGATTTCCGGATAACACAATTATAGCATGAATAAAAGACAATTATCATGAACGAGGAAATATAATAATAACCATTTTATTATTGCCTCTAGGGCATATTTCCAACACGCCACCCATGCCGCCAAGGCCACCGCCACTCATGCGGATCATGGCTCTTTTTTGGATCAACACTTCTTCACGGGCAAGATTGACATATTCCTTTTGCGCTTCATTGAGGTTGGATGTGTCCAAGAAGAACAAGTGCTTCTCCCATTCCAACAATCTAGTTCGCTCCTCATTGCTCACCTTCCTCTCCTCCAAAGCCACCTTCCTCTCCTCGTCCGCCACCCTTCTCTCCTCGGCCGCCAACCTCCTCTCCTCGGCCGCAGCATCTTGGTTCCTTGCCATTTTCCTCACCTCATTGGCTTCTCTTCTTGCGTTGACAATTGCTTCCATAGCATTTTTGAGCTCATCATCTCCTTTCCTCTTCTTCTTTTCGGTTTTGTCTTTCTTGCACCCATCCGGTCGTTTTGGCTTCGAGTATGAAACTGAGTTGGGTGTGGGGCTTCTCTTGCCGTCATCACTTGATGCATCATCCTCCTCCTCATCATCATTCAACTCAATTGTTCGCTTGCGTTTGTTGCTCAAATGCAAATCATCCAAACCATCACGCTTCTTCCATTTCTCATCATCCTTTAACACTTCATAGCAATGAGGCAAGGTAAAGATCCTGCCTTTCTTGATCTTCCCCTTCTTGGTTGTCCTCGTCTCTTCTTTGAACAAGTTTTGTGCAATGTTGTACTACAAGAAAAACAAAACAAGTTAGCACTTCGGTCACCAAAAACATGTATGATGAACATATATGAGATGCCACTTACTCGATCATCCTCATTTGTGCCACTTGGGTTAATCTTGTCAACTGCCTTTTGTGCGGCCGCCCACTTTTGACAATCCGAGTTGATTGTCGACCATCGGGACCGAAGTGATCTCTCGGAGCGGTCAATTCCACTCACATTGTGAGCATCAAAGTGTTCTTTCATTTGCCCCCAATACGCGTCTCTACTTTGATCACCTCCAATGGATGGATCCCTCGACACTTGCAAATAAGTATAGCATAGTAACTTATCATCGTTGATGGTGTAATTGCCCGCTCTTCCTTTCGGCGCCTCGACAATGCCCTCACCCTCCTCGTCCACCTCAAACTCATGGTCTTCGAAATGGATGTCATTGGTTTGAGACCAATGCGAATTGTTGGACCCAACACCCATAGTTGACATGTATGCATCATCGTTGAGACTACAAAGTTTTTTGAACAATGCAAATAAGCTATCTATATGTGATGATGCATTGAAAAAATAACAAGAAAATAAAAGTTGGAAATTTTTTCACCTTGGGGGCATTTCGTCGAACACGTGGTGCGCGTCGGCGGCTGGCTCAACAGTGAGATCGCCGGCGCTTCGGTAGCCGCCGCGGCCGTCAAACGCCCTGCAAGCTTCTTTCCCCTCGCCTTTGTGCTGCCGGAGCCGTTCGCCGCCTTGTTCCTCTTCGCGGAAGTTTTGCCCTTCTTCGGCCGCGCCGCGTTGGGGACCTTCGATGGTGCGGCGGCGGCACGGGACGGCGCCGGCGTGACGCCGCCCGACGCCGTGGTCATCCGCGGCGACAAGAAGAGGCTGCGCGCGAGGCCGACGCTCGACGGAGCTCCGGCGGTGGCGACGCCAACGCTCCCCGCGCTAGGGTTTCCGGTGGCGGCGGCGGCGGGAGGGGGGGCGGTGAGCGGGGTGCCGGTGCGCGCGTCCATGGGTGGGTGGCAGGGCGCCGGCACCGGCGCGCGCAGGGCGTAGGAGGAGGAGAGGAGAGAGTGCGGCGCGAGCGCTCGAGTGTGCCGCGCGCTGTAGCGGGCGCCCGAAATACACCGCGCGGGATAGTGTTTCAGACCGCGCGCCCAACTCTTTATAGCGCGCGCGCCGTTTTTGCGCGCCCGCTGGAGCGACCCGCAGCGTTGCGCGCGCTAAAACTGACTAATTTGCGGCGCGGCGCTAGTTTAGCGCGGCTGTTGGAGATGCTCTAGCCACAATGCATAGTAACATACACTAGTAACATACACATATCCCTAGACTATGTTACTACCTTCATGGGTAGTAACATAAATGCATAGTGGGTAGTAACATAAATGCGGTAACATGCAAAGCTTCATTTATTAGGTTATAGACTCATATTGCATTGGGACATGTGATGTTACAGTAACTAGATAAGTTACTGTAACTATCTTTCTCCTCATTAACTCATTGCCACATAAACAAATTTGCTGAGTTGGACTCGATGTTACTGCTGAAGTTACTCCCACTGTGGCTAGTCTTAGAAAAAACACACACACCGAGGATTATTACATACTAAAAAAAAAAGTACAGATCGAGAATGGACGCTGGCCGTTGGATCTTCCCACGGGCGCTCCACACCGGACACTGGACGGATCACACACGTCACCGCGTCCACCTCCCAAGCCACACACACAATAAAACCCTAGCCGCCGCACTCACGGGCTCACTCATCATTAGTTTAAGTGTGAGGCCGCGGCGTGCATCGGCGCCGGAGTCGCGCTCCGCCTCTCCGCTCGCCGTGCTCGCCGCGGCCGATGACCGCACCACCCGAGACCGCGGCCACCCGAAAAAACGGCGGCGATGAGGAGGCCCGGCCCTTGGCGCAGACCCGCGCCCCCGAGCGGCGACGGCGTCGGATCCGACCGCCCCGCGGGGCCATCCCCTCCCGTCCGCGCCGCGCCGCGTCGCCGCCGGCATGGAGGCCCGTGCCCGGGCATCCTCCGCGGCGTCGTCGGCGTCGGTGCGGCGGCGGGGTCCTTGGGGACCGCGTGGCGGGGGACCGGCGCGGCTTCCGGTCGAGGGTTCCGGCGACGGCAAGCCGTACATCTGAGCCGCCGTCTGCACCTCGCTTCCTCCCATGTTTCGATCTGGTACCCCGCCCCACCACCTCGTCTGTAAATGCAGTGCTTGGGTCGGGTGTTCGCTGGTCCAGATCAGGGGGCGCCGCGTCCGACCAGTTCATCCCCACCATTTCTTTTCGCCAAAATCCCCGCCTACTATAACCATTCGGTTAAACCAGGAAAGTTTGAGTCGTGTAGTTTATAACAGAGTGTGCAGATTAGTACAACGTGGCATAGACAATTCAGTGTCCAACAATTTAGAATTTCAAATGCAGAATACATAACATTGCATAGACAACTCAATATCTGACAAAAGGAAAGTGGAAAATAACATAGCATTTCAGTTGTTCTGAACAACTCGGACATTGGCTTCGGTTCCATGCCGCTGTTGAGTCCTTCAATGCCGGCATGGCCACCGCTGCTCTGTCCCCTTCTCTTATTTTTTTAGTTTCGCAATGACTCGAACATGGGATTTGGTTCCACGTGTGGGGGGACATGGGTTAAACCCTGGTGGGGTGGAAGCCCAACGGTTGGGGCGGATTTGGAAGGCGTGTAAACCCGTTAGGGTTCAATTGAAAGCGCATATAAGGTAGGCCGGGACACAACCCTCACTGGGGCTAAAACCACGCGGTTCAACCTTGTTTTGGTCGGATCCAGGTGGGGTTGGGATTAAACAAACAAGGCTTTAAGGGGTAGGGTAGGGATGGATTCAATGATTCGAGAAATCAAGGGGTGGCACAGCCAAAACCTTTATAAATACTTTGGTGACGTGGTGATGATCGCTAGCTATTTTGGTTGTGGAATTTTGCTTTTGTAAGGTGGAGATCACCACTGTCACCGTCAGTGGCAGAGTGTTACCAACAAATATTGGAACCTCGTTAGCATCATCATCTTTAACATCTTCACCACATCCTCAATCACCGTGCTATTTGGTTCACAGGATTCTATAAACGAGAGAGAAGAGGTTTCAAGCATTGCTTGGTGCATGTACATTGAAGAATTCATGGATCGTGGGGGTATCAGTTAGAGCTGGATTTAAATTCCTTCACGAGCCCCCCGCATAAAGAGTGAGTTCTGTTTCTTCTCTTTTGATCAAATTCACCATGCAGCCAAGTATATGGCTGATGCATAATTTGTTGCTTAAGGGACCTAAAAAATATGATTTGTATGGAGCCGTACAACACTAAGGTGAATCTTTATTGGCTGGTCAACTCCGTTTGCGATATCCATTCGTTACAAACTGATTGATCTCTAATAATTAATGATGTGTTAATTTATCTACATATACTAATATTTCTTACATCTTTCGCTTAGTTACATGTATGTAAACTTCTATGCTGCAGTTTGAGAAAATTGGCAAATATTAAGCCTTGGGTCACAAATTATATATTTTATTCAATGTCAATCAAGGTTCATCCCATTGGTTCTCTGCCTTAAGAAAGGAAACAATGTTTCCAGTGGTAGTTATAACTTCGACTTGGATAATTCTCCAGCTGAATTGGTCCTCAGACCAGTAGTTTCCAACTCCGACAACATTACTAAGGGCATGTGATTATTGATGTGGCTATTATTCAAGTGAGCTTTAGCAACACAACCTGATTATCATATTAACCAATTGTTTAAACAAAATTGTAGTGGGCTTTTAGAAAATTTGAGGAGGGTGTATATTGAGAAAATGCATGAATGGTAAGTTAGGTATATGCGAGGAGAGTGTATATTGATAAAATGCGTGAATATGCACTCTACTTGAATTTTCTGGACGTTCAAGAATATTTTTGTTCAAACATTTGTAAATATGATGGTTTCTATTCAGACTGCTGTTTAAGCTCATCTGGCATTGCTTTCTCTTGAACAGTAGTCACGTTATTAATGCACATGCCCTTAGCAATGCTGTCAGAGTTGGAAGCAACGGTTCTGAGCACCGGTTCAACTGAAGAAATATCAGATGCCGAGCCATGGAAGCACTGTTTCCTTTCTTGAGTAATGTAGAGAACCAAGAGGATAAACCTTGTTCGACATAGGATAAAAGATATGCTTCATGGCACAAAGCTTGGTATTCGCCAATTTTCTAAACCTGCAGTGTAGAAATTTAGAATCATGTAATTAAGTGAAAGATGTAAAAAATATTAGTAGCTGTAGAGTGATTACTGCATCATCATTTATGAGAAACCAATTAATTTGTGACAAGTGGATATAGCAAATGTAGTGACCAACCAATAAAGATTAACCCTGGTTTGCGTATGTTGCATGGCTTTATGATTGAGCTCAGTTTGTGGTTGCTGAACTGAATGGGCTTTCCATTTTGGCAAGTCTGCTAGAGTTGCTCATAGCTGGTCATGGCAATCAGATCTATAATCAAGAAACAAAATCCTGAGTCGGGGCTATGATGATTGACCATGGCTGATATTAGCATGCTCTCAACTTCTCAAGCAATCGGGGCACTTGTGGGTGTTCTGATAATGTGCTTATTTTAGTGGCCCTGTCCTTGGATGGTCATTTCTTATGAGTGATAACCAGGGCAGTTTCACCAAGGTAAGAACAGATTGATCTGGTGATGGAGACGCGAATCTGAGGCCACTGAAATGCAGATCTAGTTAGACAGAGGCCAGTATGTATCAGGAGACGAGAATAACCAATATCCTCACTGCCCTAGATCATTTTGCATGCTATGGATGACCACCAATTATTATGGGTTTTGTATGCCAAACAATGCTTTCCTTTTCTGTTTAATGCAAAAGTATTGTTTGTATTGCTATTGTTTGATGTTCCGCAAGGTTTGAGTTATCTAATTTATAATAGTGTTTACAGATTAGTACAACATGGCATAGACAATTCAATGTCCAGCAGTTTAGAATTTCAAATGCAGAATACTTAACATTGCATAGAGAACTCAATATCTGACAAAAGGAAAGTGGAAAGTAACATAGCATTTCAGCTGTTCTGAAAGACTTGGACATGGGGTTTGGTTCCACGTCATCGAGTCCTTCAATGCCGCCATGCCCGGTGCCGCTCTCACCTTCCCTCTTTATTTTGTAACGACTCGAACATGGGGTTTGGTTCCACATGTGGGGCATGTGGGTTTAAATCCTGGCGCTGGTGGGGTGGAAGCCCGACGGTTTGGGGCGGGTTTGGAAGGCGTATAAACCCGGCAGGGTCCAATCGAAGGCGCATATAAGGTAGGTCGGGGTACAACCCTCACTGGGGCCAAAACCACGTGGTTTCGGCCAGGTTTTGGTTGGATCCCAGTGTGGGTGGGATTAAAGGAACAAGGCCTTAAGGGGTAGGATGGACTCAACGATGCGAGGAATTGACCCGTGGCACTGCCAGAACCTTTACAATTACTTTGTTGTGCTGATCGATAACTATTTTCATTGTGGAATTCTGCTTTTGTACGCCAGAGATCACCACCGCCACCGTCAGTGGCGGAGCGTTACCAATAAATATTGGAAACTCGTTATCATCATCATCATTATCACCTTCGTCTCTGTCTCAATAACCTTTGGTCCCCTTTGGTTCACAGGATTATATAAACGAGAGAGAAAAGAGGCTCCAGAAGTTCTTATAACCCAGCTCAAGTGGTTTCAAGCATTGCTTGGTGCAACTATATGTAAGAATTCACAGATTGTGGAGTATCATTTAGAGCTGGATTTTAATTCCTTAATGAGCCCCAGCATAAAGAGTGACAAAAAGTGAGTTTTGTTTCTTCTCTTTTGATCAAATTCCCCATGCAGGCAAGTATATTGCTGATGCATAATTTGTTGCTTCAGGGATCTCAAAAATATGATTTGTATGGAGCTGTACAACATTAGGGTGAATCTTTATTGGGTGGTCACCTACGTTTGCTATATCCATTTATTACAAAATAATTTCTAATAATAATGATGCATTGAATTTATCTACATCTACTAATATTTCTTACATCCTTCACTCAGTTACATGATTCTAAAATTCTACTCTGTAGTTTGAGAAAATTGGCAAATATTAAAGTTTTGAGTCATAAAGTATATATTTTATACCATGTCAATGAAGGTTCATTCCATTGGTTCTCTGCCTTAAGAATGGCAGTTATAACTTGGACTTTAATAATTCTCTAGCTGAATCGGTCCTCATACCAGTAGCTTTGAACTGCGACAACATTAGTAAGGGCAAGTGCATTATTGATCTGGTTATTACTCAAGAGAAAGCAATGTCAGAGGAGTTTTAGGAACAGTCTGAAGAGAAGCTGATTATTTCTATTTGAGGAGAGTTTATATTCAGACTGCTGTTGAAGCTCATCTGGCATTGCTTTCTCTTGAAGTGTAGTCTCATTATTAATGCACTTGTCCTTAGTATTGCTGTCAGAGTTGGAACCTACTGGTCTGAGCAGCAGTTCAGCTGAAGAATTGTCAAAAACCGAGCCATGGAAACGTTGTTTACTTTCTTAAGTAATGTGGAGAACCAAGGGGATAAACCTTGCTTGACATAGAATGAAAGATATGCTTCGTGGCACAAAGCTTGATATTCGCCAATTTTCTAACCTACAACATAGAAGTTTAGAATCATGTAATTGGGTGAAAGATGCAAGAAATATTAGTAGCTGTAGTGATCATTTATGAGAAACAATCAATTTGTGACGAGTGGATATAGCAAACGTAGTGACGGACCAATAATGATTAACCCCGGTTTGTGAATGGCGCATGGCTTTATGATTATGCTCAGTTTGTGGTTGCTGAACTGTGCTGTGCTGAATGGACTTTCCATTTTGGCAAGTCTGCTAGAGTTGCTCTTAGCTGGTTATAACAACCAGCTCCAATAATCAAGAAACAAAATCCTGATTCGGGGTGATGATGATTGACCATGGCTGATATAAGCATGTTCTCGAGCAATCAAGGAACCTGTGGGTATTTTGATCATGTGCTTATTTTAGTGGCCCTGCCCTTGGGTGGTCATTTCTTATGAGTGATAACCAGGGCAGTTTCACCAATGTAAGAACAGATTGATCTGGTGATGGAGACACTGGGGTAAGGGTCGTATGATCGTGCAAAGACGAATCTGAGGCCACTCAAATGCAGATCTGGTCTCAAGCACATTGTACCATGTTGTTGCCGTTCTGTATTTGTGTTTAGCGCATCTTTGATTTGCAGAATTTTAAGAACACATCGAAGGGGATAGCATACTCTTTGTTGGTTCATCATATATCATATGATTTTGCATCTGGACATTACTATTGATTGATGCTCTGCAAGTTTCTTGTTCCACCTTATTTAAGTTTCTATGGATGACCACAAATTCTTACTGATTCTGTATGACAAACAATACCTTCCTTTTTTGGTTGATGTAAAAAAATATTGTTTGTATTGCTATTGCTTGATGTTCTGCAAGATTCTGGTTACTCCTAAATTTTTTGTGCACTATTTTGGCTGTTGCTTGGTCATTTGATCTTGAGCACTGCTATGCACACGAAGGGTTCATGCACGACAAGTGATTTAGACCATTGGATCGCCTTCCTTTGGGTATCTGTGTGGCTTCTAATCAGGTCGTGCACAAATCGTGCGCCACAAATCGTGTGTACAGCACTTCTGTTTGATCTTTCCCTCGTAGTTCTACTCACTCTTTATTGTTTGTTATCATTTTGCTACTCTCCAGAGATACTTTTGGTTTATCTTCTCTTACGTTTTTTTCCCTTAGTATAATATAATCTCTTTATGAACAAGTTGCACTTTGTTACACTAGGAAGACTTGCGTTCAGAAAATTATTGGTTGGATGACTTGTTTTAATTAGCTTTCATAATATGTTTATTTCTTCCCTACAAGTTGCCAGTTGCAGTGCTACAAAATAACGATGCTAATGGTATTTTTTAGTGCTGGATTGTTAATGTAAAGAGTGACTGAGGTAGCATGTCGCATTTTCCTGCTTGTTGTAACCATAAGCAACGTGTTGACAGTTGACAGCTTGATAGAGTGGCTGGGTTAATCTGTGCCATGAAGGTGATATTTCCTTATTGCTTTCTTTCGTTCCTGGTAAAGATTTTCCCAATTTTGTCTGTTGCCACTGAATTTTTTTGGATCATGCACCAGACAAAAGGTTGGTGAACTTTGAAGGGTACATGTTTTTACTAGCTTCTTAACTCCATTTTTTTTTTGCTAAGCAAAGCCTTTGGGGTAATTATGTGTTGTCGCTGCTTTCTCTTTACATGTATAATTTTGCATTTCTTTGTCTTGCACTCTTCCTGGCTAGCTAGCTTATAACAGTGGCGGCCTTTGCACATTTAGACATACTCCCTCCGTCCCATAATATGAGAGCGTTTTTTACGCTACACTAGTATAAAAAACACTCTTATTATGGGACAGAGGGAGTAGTAACTATTTGAAAGTTTGTCTATTGACAAAACATGGTCCGGGAAGACCACATCTTTCTGTAGAAGCCCATCTTGTCTGCTATGTATTTTAAAACAAAGTCCTGATTCGGGACAATGATGAAAGACCATTGCTGATATAAGCACACACTCTAGCAATCAAGGAAGCTGTAGGTATTAAGTTGGATCCATCCTTGTCTCTTGGAGCCGTTTCGATCATGTACTAAGAGCAACTCTAGCAGATTCGTCATTATTTTGGTGGCTGTCCTTGGATGGTCATTTCTGATGAGTGATAACCTGGGCAGCTCCACAATATAAACGGGTTGATTTTGTGATAAGAGATGATGGGGTTAGGTTATATGACTGAGCAAAGACAAATACAATTCTACTGCTACTTGAGCACAATGTGCTACACTGTTTCTCTCCCTCTCTCTTTTTTCTGTATTGGAAGGTGTTGCTTATTTATGCTCCTGTGTTGATAGTTGTCATGTATATATTTCTTCCCTTTCATACCTTTATTGCCTAAGTTGTTCTTGCTATTTTTTGTTTCGTTCTTGCATCTGTCTGCACTATAGCTGTCCTGTATATACGCTCAAACAGATGTGTCTAGCACTATAGTGCTATATACATCAGTTTGAGCGTCAAGTAATTCCGGCCGTAGGGAGTATAAGATGTTCTACTGCCTCCGATTCAATATATACCTTTTTTCTGATTTGGATGTATATAGATGCATTTTAGTGTGTTTGTTCACTCATTTCAGTCCGTACGTAGTACATATTGAAATATCCAAAACATCTTATATTTGTTAACTGAGGTAGTATATATATGGAGTAGTTTTGTTCCCTAGCAAGCTGTTTTAACCAGTGCAACATGCTTGTCATATACTTTTTGGATGCCACTGAGAGTGCATATGAGCATTAGATGGTGAGAATAACAAGTGGTGTGCTTGGTTAGTAATTTTGATAACGATTGAAACTAGTTCATCTTTACATGTGAGCCCTTGATAGGCTATGTCTAATATAATTCCCCGTTGTCATCTTGGAAACTAGTTCCTGTATTTGTATCTATTGTTGGCAGAGCTGATGTCTACATGCTACTACCACAATTTTATGGCATGTTGATGCTATTCGTCAAATTATGTTTGTCAGCAATAAAATATTTTGGTTGTGGACAAAACATTTAGATCTTTGTATTTGTAAAATTTTGATCTGAGTAATGACTCTCAATTTTGTCAACATATATAGTGTTGGTTAACAAAAAGATATTCCCTCCGTCCCGCAATATTAGACATTTTTGCAACATTTTTGCAAGCTACTTGCAAAAATGTCTAATATTGTGGGACGGAGGGAGTACTATAACAAGGCTTTACTTGGATCGAATGGTGGCTGCAGGATTCAGCAAGGCCATCACGAGGATGAGCCGGTAGAGTGCACATCGCTGCAGCTGGCTTGCGTGTGAAGACATGTCAGTCTTTGGTTGACATTTTTCAGTATCACCATCGGAGGGGACGTTTGCTTGACTTTTTGAATGTGAAAGCGGACCTTGTTTGTGGTGTTCCTTGAATCGTACAGGCTATTGGTCCTGCACTGCACCTGGTCCTCACCGTTGATCGAGAGCGCCGTTCGTCCGGAAAGAACATTGGGTTGTCCTCAAGGCATTCCGGCTTTGCTACATCAACGGACAACTGCAGCGGCTTTACGGGCCTGGGCGCGCACCCCACCAGTTGAGAGAGGAGTTGGGGGGGGGGGGGGGGGGGGGGTTAATTAGGAGAAGGTTATTTAGTCGTAAAGTCCCGTTGCTTTTGCTTTAGTCCGTATGTCTAGGCATTTTTGCTTTCATTCATACCTCTTTTTTAATCTGATTTTTTTCATACGCTCAATTTCAAGAACTCCTTTCCAGGAAGGGTTTTGAGATCAAGATTACGGAGGAGGCATATCGCCACAATCACACATGTGGGAGATGACAAGTGCATTATTCTGGGAGGACCGCTGGCTGCAGGGTCCAGGATCTCGCGCCTGAGCTATCTGCACGCATTCCACGACGCACTAGGGCAACCAGAATAGTCTGGGACGCCCTTCAGGCGGCGCTTGGGCACTCACATTGACCCGAACATCAATGAGGAGGTCCTGCTTGAGTTTCTACAGATTTGGGACAGGGCCGAGGCAACCTTGCTCATGGCGGATACACTGGATCACACTAAATGGGCTTGGGAGGACAATGACCACTACTCGGTGATCTTGGCCTACGCCTCCAAATTTTGGGGCCTGGAAGTGGCTCCATATGTGAATTTGGCGTGGAATCCCAAAGCTCCGTCAAAGTGCAGATTCTTTGCTTGGCTTGCGTACGGAACAGATGTTGGACCTCAGATCGGCTAGATGGCCTACCTCACCAGTCGGCATGCCCCCTCTGCGATCAGGACATGGAGAAGATCAATCACATTCTGCACACTTGTGTTTTCGCCAGACCGGTATGGCACATGATACTAACAACTCTTGGCAGAGTACACTGGACGCCGACGGTGGAGGCAGATTTGATCACATGGTGCAATTCGTGCATAGTGGCCAACATCACAATCAAGGACAGCCGCACCATCCTCTTAAGGGGGGGGGGGGGGGGGGGGGGGGGGTTAATTAGGAGAAGGTTCTGTCAGTTGATTTGTAAAGTCCCGTTGCTTTAGTCTGTGGTGTCTAGCATTTTTGCTTTCATTCATACCTCATTTTTATTCCGATTTTTTTTTCATACGCTCAATTTCAAGAACTCCTTTCAAGGAAGGATTTTGAGATCAAGATTCCGGAGGAGGCATATCGCCACAATCACACATGTGGGAGATGACAAGTGCATTATTCTCTGCCTGACTGTGAGACCGACTGGTCGAACAGAGACGAAAGTCGGCCATAGTGATCCGGGAGTCCTGTGTGGAAGGGCTCTCGCTCAACGGATCAAAGGTACGCCGGGGATAACAGGCTGATGACTCCAGGACCGCTGGCTGCAGGGTCGAGGATCTCGCGCCCAAGCTATATGCACGCATTCCACGGTGCACTAGGGCTACCAGAACAGTCTGGGACGCCCTTCAGGCGGCGCTTGGGCACTCATGTTGGCCCGAACATCAATGTGGAGGTCCTGCTTGAGTTTCTACAGATTTGGGACAGGGCCGAGGCAACCTTGCTGTAGATACACTGGATCACACTAAATGGGCATGGGAGGACAATGGCCACTACTCGGTGATCTTGGCCTACGACTCCAAATTTTTGGGCTTGGAAGTGGCTCCATATGCGGATCTGGAGTGGAAACCCAAAGCTCCATCACAGTGCAGATTCTTTGCTTGGCTTGCCGTACAGAACAGATGTTGGACCTCAGATCGGCTAGGTGGCCTACCCCACCAGTCGGCATGCCCCCTCTGCGATCAGGACATGGAGAAGATCAATCACATTCTGCTCACTTGTGTTTTCGCTAGATCGGTATGGCACATGATACTAACAGCTCTTGGCAAAGAACACTGGACTTCGACGGTGGAGGCAGATTTCATCACATGGTGCAATTCATGCACAGTGGCCAACATCAAAATCAAGGACAACTGCACCATCCTCTTATGCGCGCGCACGCGGGGGGGGGGGGGGGGGGGGTGTTAATTAGGAGAAGGTTATTTAGTCCGTCAGCTGATTCATAAAGTCCCGTTGCTTTAGTCCGTGTCTCTAGCATTTTTGCTTTCATTCATACCCCATTTTTTAATGCATTTTTTTCATACGCTCAATTTCAAGAACTCCTTTCAAGGAAGGGTTTTGAGATCAAGATTTTGGAGGAGTCATACCGCCACAGTCACACATGTGGGAGATGACAAGTGCATTATTCTGGGAGGACCGCTCGCTGCAGGGTCCAGGATCTCGCGCCCAAGCTATATGCATGCATTCCACGGCACACTAGGGCTGTCAGAACAGTCTGGGACGCCTTTCAGGCGACGTTGGCACTCACATTGGCCCGAACATCACTGAGGAGGTCCTACTTGAGTTTCTACAGATTTGGGACAAGGCCGAGGCAACCTTGCTCATGGCGGATACATTGGATCACACTAAATGGGCTTGGGAGGACAATGATCACTACTCGGCGATCTTGGCCTACGCCTCCAAATTTTGGGGCCTGGAAGTGGCTCCATATGCGGATCTGGCGTGAAGCCCAAAGCTCCGTCACAGTGCAGATTCTTTGATTGGCTTGCCGTACAGAACAGATTTTGGACCTCAGATCAGCTAGGTGGCCTACCCCACCAGTCGGCATGCCCCCTTTGTGATCAGGACATGGAAAAGATCAATCACATTCTGCTCACTTGTGTTTTCGCCAGATCGGTATGGCACACGATACTAACAACTCTTGGCAAAGAACACTGGATGCCGATAGTGGAGGCAGATTTGATCACATGGTGCAATTCGTGCACAATGGCCAACATCACAATCAAGGACAGCTTCACCATCCTCTTACTAGGCCTGTGGGAGCTATGGAAGCATCGAAATGCCGTCGTTTTTGATGGTGCAACTCCATCCGTTGGGCCGTGATTGCTAGGGTAGAGAGCAGGTGTCGATCGTGGAAATCTGCTGGCCTCTTGAAGGGGGAATTCACCCCCTTCTTGGGAGAGCGGGTAGTTAGTTAGTTTTTGCTGGCGTACGGGCGTGGCGTTCTTGCATGTAATCTATTGTAAGAACGAAATGTGGATGGGGCTCTTTACCGCCCTCTTCTTCTTTAATATACGATATGCACACTCGCGCATATCCTAGAAAAAAAAAGCATGGGACTATATGCACATCATTGAAACCATCAGCGTGCAGTGTCCAACGCACAATTCTGCATGTTGCCTTTTCGGTTTTGCTAATAATAAAAATACCAAAATTTTAAATAGCTGACTATGACAGATGGCGCTCGAAGCATTAGCACTATAAATTGCGCTATAGCACACTCCCATGGCTACGAAAGGATGCCCCCTCTGTTGCTTGAGTCATACGAGCTATTGATCGTGCACTTCATCTGGTCCTTGCTGTCGGTCGAGAGCCCATTCGGAAAGAAACATTGAGTTGTTGTCAAGGCAAATGTACACAATTCCATTCATACGTCATTTTTCAAGGACCCCTTTTCAAGCTCGGGACTATCAAACCCATTCAGCGTCGCGCAAAGGCGCTCGCTGGGCTATGCCACGTCATTTTCCACAGCGCGAGCAGAAAAAAGAAAAGAAAGAAGATAACGCAGCAAATCAACAAGCCATCGATTCCTTCCCTGGGAAGGCAACTCCCCTCTCGAGCCACCGCCTTCTCCCCCCTTCCCTCACAACACCTCTCTCTCTCTCGTCTTCCTCGCCTTCGACAACCGCGCTCGGAGGAGGTCGTCACCGGCACCCGCATCCTCGGCTCCCCGGCCTCTTTTCTTTTCCTCTCCCAAAACACACAATCTATCTCCATCAGGAAGAGGCGGCAGAGCAACTGCCAGGGGCTGGGAAGATGAGGCGGAGGAGAAGGTGGAGCGGAGGAGAAGGAGGAGGGGACGCCACCGGTCGTGCACCTCGAGGGAGGATTGGGTGGGAGGAGAAGGCGGCGGCGGCAACTCCGATCTGTGATCTGTCACCAGCGCTGCCACAGGCACGGATGATAGGATCTAAGGTAAGCCTGATCCCTCGCCTCTTCCCATTCCTCCTCCGCCATGTCTTAGCGCACGCAGGTGGCTGCAGGGGATGTCCGCAGCAACAACGATCGACTACTTCTTCCCAACGACCTCCCCGACTTCGTCGTCGAGGGCCCGGATGGTGCCGACCCCTACCCCCCACGCCCCCACCGCCGGTCTCTGCGGCCTGTTCTCTCTCCCCTACCCAAGGCTCTCCGACCGACTGGAGTTAGCTGATTGGTTCACACCAAGGAAATTGAGGAGGGAAGGTATGAAAGAGTGGCATATGTGTCGGAGCCAGTGAGGAAGTTGGTGTCAGATCCATCATCGTCGCCATTCTTCTGCTCGAGGCCGCCGTCCACACTTAAAGACATTTCAAGACACCAGGGCTAGCCAAGCTCCTCGTGCCGACTGGTCGCAGGGCCGGCTTCCAAAGCGGCTGGTGCCACACTGCCGGCCGCCAGAAGACAACGTGCTCCAAAAAGGCGGCTTGGGTACGGGCCGGCCTCCAGCAGCCGGTCCGACCCTTTGGACTCAACCACTACAACAGGACAGAGCATGGCAACAGTGCCATCTAGTCCCCCCAAATCCCGACAAGGCGTGGCTACAGAATGCGCTGATGATAACCCACAAGTGTAGGGGATCGCAACAACTTTTGATGGTAAAGTATTCAACCCAAATTTATTGATTCGACACAATGGGAGCCAAAGAATATTCTTGAGTATTAGCAGTTGAGTTGTCAATTCAACCACACCTGGATAACTTAGTATCTGCAGCAAAGTGTTAGGTTTCATTCTAGCATTAAGAGACTGCTGCTTCCATTTAGCTAGTAATTTCTTAAGATCATATCTATCATTGCAAGCAAAGATTTCCATAGCAGTTTCTTCATTCATAACACAACCCTTAGGAACAACAGGTAATACATAATCATTGGGAGAACCTTCATCATCACTATCATCAATAATAGGTTCTTCGGTAATATCATTCACCCTAACTCTAGCAAGTTGTTCATCAAGAAATTCACCTAATGGCAAAGTAGTATCAAGCACAGAAGTAGTTTCATCATACATAGCAGAAGTGGCATCATCAATAACATGCGACATATTAGAATTCATAGCAGTAGCGGGTTTAGGTGTCGCAAATTTACTAATAACAAAAGGAGAATCTAGTGCAAGGCTAGATGGCAGTTCCTTACCTCCCCTCGTAGTTGAGGGCAAAATAGTAGTTCGGTCGTCTTTCAAGTTCTTCATATTGATCAAGAAATATAAATCCCAAGTGACTCAGAGAATAGAGCTATGCTCCCCGACAACAGCGCCAGGATCGCAACAGCTTTCGAGGGTAAAGTATTCAACCCAAATTTATTGATTTAACACAAGGGGAGCCAAAGAATATTCTTGAGTATTAGCAGTTGAGTTATCAATTCAACCACACCTGGATAACTTAGTATCTGCAGAAAAGTGTTTAGTAGCAAAAGTGGTATGATAATAAAGGTAACAGTAGCAAAAGTAAAGATAAATGTTTTTGGGTTTTTGTAGTAGTTGTAACAGAAGCAACGGAAAAGTAAATAAGCGAAGAACAATATATGAAAAGCTCGTAGGCAATGGATCAGTGATGGATAATTATGCCGGATGCGATTCCTCATGTAATAGCTATAACATAGGGTGACACAGAACTAGCTCCAATTCATCAATGTAATGTAGGCATGTATTCCGTAAATAGTCATACGTGCTTATGGAAAAGAACTTGCATGACATCTTTTGTCCTACCCTCCCGTGGTAGCGGGGTCCTAGCGGAAACTAAGGGATATTAAGGCCTCCTTTTAATAGAGAACCGGAACAAAGCATTAGCACATAGTGAATACATGAACTCCTCAAGATACGGTCATCACCGAGAAGTATCCCGATTATTGTCACTTCGGGGTTGTCAGATCATAACACATAATAGGTGACTATAGACTTGCAAGATAGGATCAAGAACACACATATATTCATGAAAACATAATAGGTTCAGATCTGAAATCATGGCACTCGGGCTCTAGTGACAAGCATTAAGCATACCAAAGTCATAGCAACATCAATCTCAGAACATAGTGGATACTAGGGATCAAACCCTAACAAAACTAACTTGATTACATGGTAAATCTCATCCAACCCATCACCGTCCAGCAAGCCTACGACGGAATTACTCAGGCACGGCGGTGAGCATCATGAAATTGGTGATGGAGGATGGTTGATGATGACGACGGCGACGAATCCTCCTCTCCGGAGACCCGAACGGACTCCAGATCAGCCCTCCCGAGAGAGATTAGGGCTTGGTGGCGGCTCCGTGTCGTAAAATGCGATGAAACTTTCTCTCTGATTTTTTTCTCCACGAAACGGAATATATGGAGTTGGAGTTGAGGTCGGTGGAGGTCCAGGGGGCCCACGAGATAGGAGGCCGCGCCTGGGGGGGGGGGGCACCCCCTGTCTCGTGGACAGGCTATGGGCCCCCTGGTATTGATTATTTCGCCAAAAATTCTTATTAATTCCAAAAAGTGCCTCCGTGGATTTCCAGGACATTCTGAGAACTTTTCTTTTCTACACATAAAACAACATCATGGCAGTTCTGCTGAAAACAGCGTCAGTCCGGGTTAGTTTCATTCAAATCATGCAAGTTAGAGTCCAAAACAAGGGCAAAAGTGTTTGGAAAAGTAGATACGTTGGAGACGTATCAGCTGACCAGGCGGCCGCTGACCTGCCCGGCGCGACACTGTAGCCATATGGTCCCAGGCGTGGCCTTCGTCAGCACGGACGGTGCTACAGCAAAAAGCAGCCAGCGAGGCCCGCAGGTGGCCGGACCTACCTATTGATCGGATTCTCGGCAGCTGGCGGGGCCCTCCAGAGGCGGGCCCCAGCAGCCGGCGGAGAACCCGGCGACCATAGACGCTGACAGCCGGGTCGTACACCTGGACGTATTACCATTGTACCCCTCTGGGGGGGGGGGGGGTTGGTCTATAAAACCCCCCAGGGCTCACCCATGCAAAGGGTTCCAACCTCAGTCCCACACACCATAGCTAAGGAGAAGAGAGCTAGCCCTGCCCTTCTTCCTCCTCTAGCAACACAGCTCTAGGAGCATCGTTGTACTCATATTGATCATAGTCACCATGCGGAGACCCCGTAGAGCAGGACTAAGGGTGTTATCTCTCCGGAGAGCCCCGAACTTGGGTACGTCTCGTTTCCGATCGAGCTCGTGCTCACTCCCGCCTCCAGGACCCAACGACGTCCTCTTGTCCCCATCCATGATAAGCCACCCCCTGGCATCTGCATGAGATTACCACGACAACGACCTTCTCCGCCATGGCAGGCAGCGGGTCAAACTCCGACCAGTCCGGATCCATGGACTGGGGTGTCGTCCGTGTGGGTTGAAGGAGGCAATGGCAGTCCGCATTGCACCCCGCCGCTCCCGGGAGGACAGTGCCGGGCCGACGGACGGATCCGTCCGCCGCGACGCCATAGCGTCAGCTCAGCGGGCGCTCGAATCCTCTAGTGTTGGATCCTCACGGTCCCGGCCGGAACACCTCTCCTTCCCCATCACCGGCCGGGCAGAGTACGAGTCCCCCCGGGAACGGGCGGCCTACCATGGGATAAGGGCCGCCGAGGCCCGTCTCGTGGCGGAAATGGCGGCGGCGCGGGTGGCCGCAGAGGAGGAAGCCATCCGCGCCCGCATTGTGAAGAAACGCCAGCAGAGGAACACCCGCGCCCTCCCCCGTGAGCAGAATTGGGCTGTCCGTGCCATGGTCGGACTACCACCGAAGGAGGAGAAGGAGGACAACTCTGGCGACGCGCAGATCCGGCTCGGTCTTTACTACGTGTTCGACCGGTACTTCCGCGAGAAGGATGGCAAGGGCGCCGGGAAGGGCAAGGGCATCCGTGGATGAACTCCACCATAGCCAAACATGCCAAATTTTGGTAGTCTATGGCATGTTTAGTGTAGTTTGATGGAGTAGCCGGACGATGCGTGTGCGCCGACGTAATTGCGTGAGTTTATATATGAATTTGAGATATGGTAATTGAGGTGTCCGGACGTGGATTGCATTTTTTAAGACATGCCCGGCCACGGACGTTTGAGGGGTCGGATTTGTCAAGCACGGCTGTAGATACTCTTAGCCCCCGATGCATTTGCTTGAGCATCTATTTATAGGCAGGAGGTGGACGCCTTTGCGCGCGTGTGCCCGGCCTAACCTCTCGATTTTGTTGGACTAGATAGAGATGAAATCGTGGTTGCGTAGTCTTGCCAGCCAAGATGATGTTTATCTTCTCCTCTTCTTGACGTGCGCGTCCACGTAGGTACCGGTTGTCGCGGACGTTGTGTGTAGCCGGGCAGTACATGACATCAACGTAGATCACACACCTCCTACAAGCCTGTATACGAAACAAAATTGAGAGAAAAATAATAAAAATACGTACATACCTGATCGCCCGTTCGTGTGCTTGTCTTCTGCTAGCCGGATGTGTAATCTCCATGCTAAATATACATGTTGGGAATTAGATATGTATAAATACGCGCGGGTATACGGGTATTCTGAACTGACACGCGGGTATTCGAGTGTATGTACGATTCAGCGAGGCGTCGACAGGAACTGCACCGGGCCTTTACATCTGCATAGTTAGCAAGATACATGATTTACGTGACTGGCGTAACTCATACTATGCATGTAGTCGGCAGGTATATGCTAGTTGGTATGTGGGCAAACTCAACGTGCATGCATGCACATGGAACCAGAGAGCACAAAAACTCGTCAAACAGGCCTGACGTCCGTCCACCGCCGGCAGGAGAAACAGGCTGAAGATCATCGAGTTATGGCCGAGGGACATTGTAAGCTTGCTGAGGAGAACAACGCCCTTGCCGAGAAGCACATGAAGCTGGCGGCGCAAGCTGCGAAGCGCGCGGAAGTCCTAGCACAGATGACGACTTCTTGCACCCAGAGTCTTAAAGCTCATGAACATGCATCCGGATCTCTTCCGATGAGACCGACTTGTATGCGAGACGTCGTGAAGAGTTGGGTTCATTCTTGGCGGTTGGCAGCACTCCCCCGGAGATCGCGACCGTCATGTTCTACCGTCGTTTTGAGTGAGGGGGCCGGTCCATGCCATCATCTTCTGCAGTTCTGCTCCGCGACGAAGGGCTGCACATTAGTCTTAAACAAGTTTCAGCTTAGTGAAATAAAGTTTGTTTTAGGTCGTGCTGAAGAAACCAATCTTTTAGTTCAATGGATTTGACTAATTTTGTCTTAGGTCCAGCCCTGAAGTTTTGATGCGTCCGACGAACTTGTTCGAATCCACTGAACTAATCGATTGGTTCTCCGGCACAACCTAAAACAAACTTTATTTCACTAAGCTGAAACTTGTTTAAGACTAATGTGCAGCCTTCGTCGCGGGGGCAGAATTGCAGAAGACGATGACACGGACCGGCCCCTCACTCAAGAGGACGGTAGGATAGGACGGTCGCGATCTCCGGTGGAGTGCCGCGAGCCGCCAAGAATGCACCCGCTTCTTTCCGACGTCTCGCATATAAGTCGATCTCCTTGAAAGAGATCCGGATTGCATGTTCATGAGCTTTAAGGCTCTGGGTGCGAGAAGTCGTCATCTGGGCCAGGATTTTCGCGCGCTTTGCAGCTTGCGCCGCTAGCTTCGCGTGGTTCTTGGCAAGGGCGTTGTTCTCCTCAGCAAGCTTACGGTGTTCCTCGGCCATCGATGATCTTCAGCCTGTTTTTCCTGCCGGCAGTAGACGAACGTTAGGTCGGCGAGGCGTTCCTCCAGGCGTGGCCCATCCTCGTCAATGCGACGACGTCCAGAAGAGATCTCCACAAGAGTTGCATCAAGTTTTCCTACCATAGAGTGCACCCGCTCAGGTGCGGGGGCATCTTCAAGAGCGGCGTCACCATGCCCTCGAAGCCGAGCAACGACAGCTTGGAGGCGCCCAATTAGGACCTCAAGATCGGGCGGGGTCCTGCTCTCATAGCAACTCTTCCAGGCGCGTATTGCAGAAGTAATATTCTTTATTGCTTCTTCCTTGTTAAGAGGTCGTGCTGTCAGCGCCTCTTGGATGTCTACAAGTTCATAGTTAATGTACTTCTTACTGGCTAGCGGGAGGATGAGGCTGGGCGCCGAAGTCTGCTCGGCCGGGGAATCTTGAGGCTCTTGAAGACGATGCTCTCCTCGACAAGGATCTTCTGGTGCTTCTTCAGCAATGCCCGGAGTTCTTTGGTTTCGGGAGAGCAAAAGTCGTCTAAGTTGGCCGTGGTACTCGCGATACCTGAAAAAGTTATAAAAAAAAAGAGGTTAAATAAAAAAAGGGTTCTGTTGCAGACGACGTTCAAGGTGACGAAGAGACCTACACGTACCAGTAGGAGGAGGTGATCTGGGCTTCTTGGCGATCTGGGTTTCGGAACCGTGATTGCGGCGGGGGCGTGCACACCGCTGCCCCGTGCTGCCCGGCGTCGGCAAGGGCGGCGATAAACGGACGTACTCCACAGCATGATCTTTGTGCCGCCTGCTGCTGCTTGATGATCCTCCGGGTTCGCTGCTAGCATGATGCTTCGAGGGTCTGGCGTCATCCTTTGGCTACCCATGCTAGCACAGGCTGCGTACACAACAACTAAACAGAGGTCAAAGGGAGATTGCGCGCGCATAGATGCGGCCAGTCCTCAACGCCATGAAGAAAGGCTAGCTAGCTAGCAGCGCGAGCGTACCTGGCTGGGCAGAAGTCCTCGGCGAGATGAAAATACACCAGCAAGATTGGATCTTGCAAACCTGTATTCGGCCGGCGCCAGAGGGAGTTTGGTAGTCTGTCATACAAGGGCCCTTAGCTATATATATAGCCTTGCCCACGGTGCAAGATCACAACGACCCGGGCATTCGTGAAAATATTTTGAGGTTGTTACAAAGCTACCAGGCTGCACGCGTACGATGCACCAAAAAAAAAAAAAACTTTCACCAAATTAAGTCCGATTCGCTGTTTGATGGGTTTTTGTGCTCTCTATTTCCATAAGCACACACACGTACGCAGCTAATCCTTGGCTTGGTTCCATGTGCATGCATGCACACTAGTAGAAAAAGGGTCATACGTGAAGCCCAATAGTGCCAGTTTGAATTTCAGCCGGCACTAATGTGTACAATAGCACCGGTTCGTGGCGGCGATCAATAGCACCGGTTCGTGGCGAACCTTTAGTACCGGTTCATGCCACGAACCGGTACTAAAGGGGATGTGTCAGCCTGCGGTCAGGCTATGGCCCCACCGTCACCATTTAGTGCCGGTTCGTACTACGAACCGATACTAATGAGGTTATGTCAAGCTGTTTTTAGTCCCACCTCGCTCCCCTAACAAGCCTTTTACCACCTTAAATATGTTATTTCTCAAACTATCACAAGCACTTGGTCTTCATTGAACTCTATGTGTAGAATTTGTGGCCGCAATATGAGTCTTCATCGGTTTATAAATCGTTGATGACTCATATTGACAATTCAGATTGTACACACAAAGATCATTGATGATCAAAGTATTTTTGATGTTATAAGATCATATTGACAGTTTAGACTCTAAAGAAATATAAGATCGTAATGTAAATGCTCTTATATTTTTTGCGTTCAGTATGCACCATTCAAAGCGACGCCATCAACTTTCAACCATTTCTGCCTTCATTTGCTATTTTTCATGCATTCAATGATTTGTTTTGAGAACTAAATGACCTGAAAATTGAAAAGCACTACAAATGAACTCTGAAAAAGTTGAAACTTGGCATGGTATCATCATTTCACCCACATAGATTGTTCAAAAAAGTAGAGAGGGTTACGGCAAAAACTGGATGCACTTCGTTTACAAACTGGACAATCTGTTTCGAAGTATTCAGGTTTCTGACGAAATTAAACTCATCTGTTACAAAGGCATTTCATTTTTTTAAACTTATTACAACTCCAGACTTTTTGTGCATTCAGTATGCATCATTCAAAGCGACGCCATCAACTTTCAACCATTTCTGCCTTCATTTGATATTTTTCATGCATTTAATGATTTGTTTTGAGCTAAATGACACTAATTAAATTTTGTGCAGGCAGCGCACCACCTTTAGTACCGGTGGTGGCTCCAACCGGTACTACAGGGTAAGCTGTTTTTTAGTCCCACCTTGCCAAGAGAGAGGGAGTAGGAGCGGTTTATAAGCCCTGGGTGCAGAGACGATGAAGAAGAGGCTCAATGCTCACGTTGCTTAGCTTCAAGCCTTTAGGAATATGGTAGATTGCACGGAGCTATGCGCAGTGCAGTTTACACTATTCCAAAAGGCTTGAAGCAAATTAACGAGCATTGCACCTCTTTTTTATTTTTAATAACTTATTACAACTCCGGACTTCTTCTGTTATGGCAAAAGGAAGGAGGAGAAGAAGAAGAAGGAGGAGGAGGAGAAGAAGAAGAAAAAGAGGAAGAAGAAGAAGAAGAAGAGGAGGAGGAAGAAGGAGAAGAAGGAGAAGAGGAAGAAGAAGGAGAAGAAGAAGAAGAAGAGGAGAAGAAGGAGGAGGAAGAAGAAGGAGAAGAAGAAGAATAAGAAGAGGAAGAGGAAGAAGAAGAAGAAGGAGGAGAAGGAGAAGGAGAAGGAGAAGAAGAATAAGAAGAGGAAGAGGAAGAAGAAGAAGAAGGAGGAGAAGGAGAAGGAGAAGGAGAAGAAGAATAAGAAGAGGAAGAGGAAGAAGAAGAAGAAGGAGGAGAAGGAGAAGGAGAAGGAGAAGAAGAATAAGAAGAGGAAGAGGAAGAAGAAGAAGAAGGAGGAGAAGGAGAAGGAGAAGGAGAAGAAGAATAAGAAGAGGAAGAGGAAGAAGAAGAAGAAGGAGGAGAAGGAGAAGGAGAAGGAGAAGGAGAAGAAGAATAAGAAGAGGAAGAGGAAGAAGAAGAAGAAGAAGAAGAAGAAAATAAACCAGAAAAGAAATAACTATATAAAAAAATTACTCAAAAATAAATAGAAGAAAATAAATAATGCAAAAAAGAAAAAAACTAATATAAAGCAAAAATATTCACAAAGAAACTAAATATGGCAAAAAAACTACTCAGAAATAAATAGAAGAAAAAAATAAAGCAGAAAATAAATAACTATATAAAAAATTACTCAAAAATAAATAGAAGAAAAAAAATAATGCGGAAAAGAAAAAAAATAAAAAAAAATGTTGGGGCGCTGCCCGGTGAGCCTACCAGTCCTAGGGTGTGCAAATGCAGGCCCAGAAGGGCCAGGAGGCTCACCAGCGCGCCTTAGTTAGGCCCAGAAGCCTGCTATATAGAGGAGTTCGAAAGAGCAGCCGCGGCTGGGTTTATAAACCAGTGCGGCTGCCCTTCGCTCGGCGAGGTGGGACTAAACATAGCGCACCGTGGGTGGCAGCGCATGGCCTTTAGTACCGGTTGGTGACACAAACCGGTACTAAAGGGGGGCCTTTAGTACCGGTTGGAGCCACCAACCGGTACTAAAGGGCCTCGTTTCCCGCCGCTTGGGCTGGCCAAAATTGGCCTTTAGTACCGGTTCGTGGCTCCAACCGGTACTAAAGGCTCCCTTTATATATATGGCACTTACGAAAAATCAGTTATCGTCGCCACTTCGTTCCACGTTTCTCGCGCGAGAGAGTCTCTCGCTCGATCTCGCCGACGCCGCCGTGCCGTCGCCCTCGCCGCCCCCGCCGCCCGTCGTCGTCGTCGCCGCGCGCCCCCGCCGCCCGTCGTCGTCGCCGCCCCCGCCGCCCGTCGTCGTCGCCGCGCGCCCGTCGTCGTCGCTGCCCCCGGCCGCCCGTCGTCGCCGCCCCCGGCCCGCCGCGCGCCCGTCGTCGCCGCCCCCGGCCGCCCGTCGTCGCCGCCCCCGCCGCCCGTCGTTGTCGCTGCCCCGCGCCACCCGTACGCGCCCTATTTATATACGTACACACGCATACATATACACACATACACACACACATATACACACATACACACATATTTTTTTACTTATTTTCTGTTTTCTATATATAATATGTTTAGATGAATTAGAACTATCTAGTTTATTTTTAGTAAATATAATGCTTTTAGTTGAACTAGTTGAATTAATATATAAATCAACCGGTTTATTTTTTGAAGATGCTTAATTAGTTGAACTTGTTGAATTAATATATAGAACTAGTTTATTTTTAGAAGATGCTTAATTAGTTGAACTTGTTCCCCCGCAAAAAAAAAAAAAATTAGTTGAACTTGTTGAATTAATATATAGAAATAGTTTATTTTTAGTAAATGCTTAATTAGTTGAACTAGTTGAATTAATATAACTAGTTTATTTTTAGTAAATGTTTAGTTGAACTAGTTGAATTAATAGATTTTTCTGTCAATAGATTTTTTTTCTGTTAATAGATTTTTTTTCTGTTAATAGATTTTTTTGGTGATATTATTATTGAATATGCATGTTTGGTGATATTATTGTTAATAGATTTTTTGGGTGATATTTAGATTGTGTAATTAATTTTGTTCATAGAATTTTAATGATTTTTTTGTTCATAGTATTTAGAAAAAGGAAAAAAGAAGAAGTAGTTTATATATAGTTGAACTAGCTAGTTGATTTAATAAACTAATTTATTTTACTATATATAGAAGTAGTTTGTTTTTAGTAAGTACTACTTATTTATTTATAGTAAGTGCTTAGTAGTTGAACTAGATAGTTGACTTAATTAATAAAACTAAATTATAAATGTATGCCGGAAATGTCGTACTCATCGGACGACGATAACCGCCCGGGAGAGTGCGACTGGTGCCATGACGACCGAGGTATCTGCGACAGGTTCATTGAGCTGGACGAAGATCGGCGCTTCAACATTAAGCTCGAGGAGACCTGCGATGTTCATACGGTACGCAACGACGACAATAGTTTTTTTTGTAATTAAGCACGACTTCAACTATTTTAACGTGTATTTTTCATCTTTTCCAATTCGACTAGCTTATCCCATGCTTTGCAAGACGCTATGTCTTAGAGAGGATGGGTTTTGAAGACCATGAAAATTTCGAAACCAAAAAAATTATCCTAAGTACCGAACATGGTGTAGATTTTCAAGTAAAGCTGTACAATGCTCAGAGTGTAACCCATTTTGGTTGCAAAAATTGGGATGCATTTTGCAAGATGTATGGTCTTGATGAGGGTATGCTTGTCACCATGGATCTTGGTGATCCTACAATCGAGCAAGAGACACCTTCGATTTGGGTCTTTGTGGATACACCTCCAGTTCTTCCCTCATGTGAGCTAAACATAGTTATTAAGTAATTTATATTGTTTATTTCAAAATATAATGTTGACAACTTATCTCCATTGACAGCTTATTTTTATTCTTCAAAGAATGTGCGGAAGATGGTAGACAGAACATACTACACTGAAGGCTCCGAATTAACTTATCAGGAGAAAAATCATCCGGTCGGATTTTGTACTGATCTTGAGAATTACAATATCTACAATCAAACTCCTCAACATTATGGTCAATACGTGCCACTAGTGCACGTGTTGAACTACGGTAACTACCATGGAGATATCCTGGTAAGATTATTTTTTACTATTACAACATCCGTGCATCTTTTTGCACACTTCTAAAACTAGTACATCATTGCTAACTACAAAGTTATTATTATGTTTTTCAACAGATAATCCCGAATGATTGTGTGCCTCATCTGATGTATACGCGTGGCAGCCTTCATGTTTTGAACATACGACCAGGTCGTCCTACGAATCTCAACTGTCCATACCGGGTTTCTAAAAGAAGTGGAGACATAACAATCAAAGAATGGAAAAAATGTATGGACAGTCGTAAGGAGCTTCTTGGAAGCAATAAGCAGCGAAAGGCAAGAATTGGAGACAGGATGATCGCCATTCTTCATAATGGAGAGTCAGGGTCTATATTGTTTTATGCTATTTTACCTTAAGGGTGTTTAGGTCCTACCTGATACTGATGATCATGTGCTAAGAACAATTATGTAGGGTTGGGTTCGATTACTATATATGAGGATGATGATCGTATGACTTATTATTAATAACGAGTAGAAGTTGTATGATGATGCATGATTAGTAGGACTTGTTATTATATATATATGATGATGTAATGATGCAAAAGCATGCATGAGCATGTTATATCTGCGGGTGCAATGAACATAGCAGCAAACGAAAAAGAATTAAAATGGAAACACAAAATAAAATGAAAAAGAAATCATAAAACTAAAAACCCACCAAACCTTATAGTACCGGTTGGTGTTACCAACCGGTACTAAAGGGCTCCAGGCCCCCGAAACTGGCTCATGCCACGTGGTTGCCCTTTAGCATCGGTTCATGCCGAACCGGTACTAAGGGGGGGGGGGGGGGGGGGGGGGGGAGGGGGGGGAGGGCTTTAGTGACCCCAAATTAGTGCCGGTTATGTAACCGGCACTATAGGGCCTTACGAACCGGTGCTATTGCCCGGTTCTGCACTAGTGGCACGTTGAGTTTGCCCACGTACCAACTAGCTTATCTACCTGCCAACTACATGCATAGTATGAGCTACACCACTCACGTATTTGATCATGTATCTAGCTAACTATGCAGAAGTAAGGTCCGGTGAAGTTCCTGTCGACGCCTCGCTGAATCGTACATACACTCGAATGCCCGCGTTTCAGTTCGGAATACCCGTATACGGGCGGCCCGGCTGGCGGGTATTTATACGTATGTAATTCCCAACACGTATGTTTTTTTTTGCGGGGACCCAACACGTATATTTAGCATGGAGAGTACACATCCGGCTAGCAGAAGGCAAGCACACGAACGGGCGATCAGGTATGTACGTATTTCTATTATTTTTCTCTCGATTTTGTTTGGTATATACAGGCTTGTAGGAGGTGTATGGTCTACGTTGATGCCATGTACAGCCCGGCGACACACAGCGTCCGCGACAACCGGTACCTATATGGACGCGCACGTCAAGAAGATGAGAAGATAGACACCATCATCATGGCTGGCAAGACTACGCAATCACAATTTCATCATCATTATCTAGTCCAACAAAATCGGCAGGTTAGACCGGTCACATCCTGCCTATAAATAGATGCTCAAGCAAATGCATCGGGGGTTAACGCACGCCCGGAGAGAAGACTCCCAGCGCCACATCGGACTTCGACGAAATGAACACCAAGTTCACGTTTCCAGATGGTGAGATGATCGTCTAATTTTTGTCTTGTCTCTCTCCCTCACATCCAGCATGCATGGATGCACTACACCGAGAGTACGTGGCGGTCACAGGAGATCATGCTCGTGTGATCCCGTCGCCGCCGCCGGCGACGACTTCACCGGAACAGAAAACTGCACCGACCCTGTCGGAGTTTGTCTACACCAAGTCTTTCACTTTCAGGTGTCATGTTATTGGTTGGAGATGACTCGTGAGCAGCCGGAGCTCGCCAATGACGCAGCCCAACCGCTAGCCCCAGTGCTCTACCATGGCGGCCTACATGTCCATGGCGAACAGGTCACGGTGTACAGATCACGATGCACAGGTCACGGCAAACGGGTCACGGCGTGCAGATCACGATGCACAAGTCACGGCGAACAGGTCACCGGTGCACAGGTCGATGGCATTCCAATTATGGTGGATGGGTCAAGCGTCTCGATCCCCGGAGGTGACGGCTTGGCGGAACCGGAGCTCACAACGATGTAGCCCGGGACAAGTCCATGACGAACAGGTCGCCGATGTACAAGTCTCGACGTGATCCTTGTCTGGGCAGACCATAGAATATGGCGTCTAGCTTAGACAAGGCACCCACCACGATGGACGGGCCCTCGGCGTACAAGTCCAAATGTACGGGTCCACGACATTGCCGGCGCACAGGTTACCCTTTGCTGTAGCACCCGCCCAAGGCGACGCGGCCCTCTATGATGTCATCTCTCCATGAGCTCTCTAGGCAGCGTACTTGACAAAACAGACTGCCATTGAGTTGTCGTCTAATCAAGTCAGGCGCACCCACCATGGCAGACAGGTCCCAATGTACAAGTCCATGGCGTCGCCAGCGTACATGTCGCTCTTTGGTGTAGCACCAGCCCAAGGCGACACAACCTCTACGACGCCACTTTTCCGCGGCCCTATGAGGCGGCCTCCTTTGTCTTGGTGGACCGCTAAATACTCGGTGTCTAGCCGAGACAAGGTGCCAACCACCCCAGCCATGCCAACGTGAGCGCGAGTCAGTTTTACACTGACGCCGGTCTCCCCAAACCATTACTCCAGTAAGGTGTAGCCCCTGGCATACATCGATGAAGCAACCGGTCGTTGAGAAGTCTGAACCGAGCGCGACCCATGCTACCCCGACAACAACTACTCCAACACTGTCAAGACCGACGAGGCACGACGGCAAGGGCGGGTGTGGCCACCGCAAAGGCCATACTACTTGCGGCACGTGTACCGACGAGGACACGGGATATGCCGCCGCCCACACACACATCACCATCATCATGCATGGAGAACACGAAACGAATACGATGAAGATGACGAAATAGCTCAATCGAAGGTATCCCGCGGAGCAACCCACGGGAGTAATTAACTGGGAGCCTTTCGAGGCCCCGGGAACCAGGAGACTGCAATCACCACAGTCAGGCTAGCTGCGCTAGCAGGTCACGGAGCACTTTTCTTCTTTACGTGATCTTGTAATTTTGTTTCTCCAATGAGATTAATAAAATACCCATTTCCCTATCTTTTTCTTTGTGTACCACGGACCACGGTACACTAGCACACCCGCATATTTTTTTTACTCTTCCCGACGTATGAGAGAAATACACTCCTCTACCTTTCTGTACGGAGTTTAGATATTTTTCTTGTGTCAAACACTTGGTCCTCGGTAAATCGACTGTGCGTCTCGGATTTATTCTAATAGACGGCACCCTGGTGTCATGCTCCTTCTTGAAGGCGGCTGCTTTGAATTGCTCTTGGTGGCGAGGCTGCTCGTGGCGTGGTGGTGGTGCGTGATGGCCTGACCTTCCTGTTTCATCCTGCTCGGCTTCGTCCGATGCTATCCAATGCCATGTTGGGTCTTCTTCGTGGTGCTGCGCCTTCGTTCGACAACTCACGTCCAGTGCTTCGCTCCGCCGCTGCCGGTGATGGTCATCCGTGTTCTTGGATATGCTCCTGCTACTCCTATGACAGCTCGGTCACCTTGTGTTGGGTTCTTGTGGGAGCCACTTTGCCGGTCGCTGGTGTGGCACCCATCGAGTCAGGGTGAAAGGGTAGTCACCCTTTGCGACGGCGGAGACAACTCAAGTGTTGCCCAAGTTTGGTCTGTGCAGCCGACACTCTATGCTTGCATGGGGGTGCCTGTCTTCTGTGTCCTTATAGCTAGCTAATTGGTGTGGGCATAGTGTTGGTTGTCGGCCTCGTTGCTTAGTGATTTGGCTCTATGGTGCTGTCATTGTGTTGTTCTACCTTGCGCTATGTATCTTTCTTTCCGCTTTGCTCTACTTTTGATTCTCTGTAATGTGGTGCCCTTGTAATCCTGGCTGGTTGATTGCTTTGTTAATTCAAAGTTGGGTTAGGTTCCAGCTATTCTCAGGCTCGGCCGGCGCCTTTCCTCTAAAAAATGATTGCTATAATTCTTGGCACGACCTGTTGGTAACTCTTGAGATGACATACCTGTAAGGCAAGTACGAGCCTGCGACTACCGGCTGGAAGGGCTGTGGCTGAACTTGCAACTCCATGGTATCACTCAGTGGAGATGGCCCTACATACGCACCAGACGGCCGGTCATGGTAGATTTTTTGTAGAACAAAATCGAAATCCTTTGCAGAAACAAACCTGCAGGTTCTGGCTTTGTGTTTCTCTGGATCACAGGCTGGACGGCGGCGGCAAAGACGGCGATGACAGGCCGTCCATGGTCACCATTTGTCCCCGCTGCTCCTTCATTGTCGTGGTCGTCGTTGACCTCTACGCATCAGTTCATGGTAGTGTAGAGGACGTCGAGGAACAATGAGAGGAGTCGGTCGCCCACGACCGCGTAGTTGCTGTTGTTGCAGATTGCGGCCAACCGAGCGAGAGAGAGGAAGGAAGGAAGATGGGTTCGCGAGGAGAAAGATGAACTAGACTGACAGAGTTTTTTGCTACTAACTGTTCGCAGCCTTTTCTGGGCTTTCTGTTATTTATGCAGTGATCAAAATGATCTGCCGAATACAAAGGAAATCACACCCACGCACACCTAGCCTACTGATCGTGCCATCCCACGATGCTACGTTTGCGCGAGTCACTACGCCGCCATCAATCCCGCTGAAATTCCATGCCATCCCATGGGAAACGGTCTTGCCGGCGCATCTACAGCTATCTGCTGACTACCTGAAAGAGAAAAACGAGAATGAACCGTACGTGAACATGCACATGCTACCGGCCCGTTTATTCAGCTAAAATAACTTGTGTCAACTGAAACTAGCAACGAGGATTATACTTCAAATCACCCCCTAATCCTGTTGCTCTCCTTCAACCTGAATGATCCCAAGCCTGCACCGGAGTTCTGTGAACTTTGCACGCCCAAGTGACTTCGTCAGTATATCAGCCAACTGATCTTCAGTTCTGACATGCTCAACCCCCACTCTCTTTTCTTCAACACTCTCTCTGATGTAGTGATACCTCAAATCAATGTGTTTACTCCTCTCGTGGTGCACTGGATTTTTGCTTAGTTCAATTGCTGATTTGTTGTCAATCTTGAGCTGCACTTTCTGCTTCTCTGTTCCAAGCATTTCTGAAACCAATCTGCTGAGCCAAACAGCTTGTGTTGCTGCCGTAGCTGCTGCTATATACTCCGCCTCGCAGGAAGACAAAGCCACGATCTTTTGCTTATGTGAGAACCAAGTGATGACACTAGGGCCCAGGAAGAACACTAGACCAGACGTGCTCTTTCTGTCTGTCAGATCACCGGCATGGTCGCTGTCGCTGAACCCTGTCAGAGCAGTTCCCCCTCCTGCCTTGTAAGTGCACCCGTAGTTCAGTGTTCCCCGAATGTACCTCAAGATCCGTCTGATGATCGCCCAGTGTTGCTTCCCGGGTGCTTCCATGAACCTGCTGGCCACACCTACAACATATGCAATGTCCGGGCAAGTGTTCATCAAATATCTCAGACTACCAATGGTACTGCGATACCTAGTTGCATCGATTACTTCTCCAGTGTTCTTGACAACCTTCAGGCGATTTTCCATGGGTGTGAAGCCCAGGTTGCAGTCCCTCATTCCAGCATCTTCCAAGATCTTGGCTGCGTAGCTGGACTAACATACCATGATCATGCCATGCTCTTGCTTCACTTGAATGCCAAGATAATAACTGAGTAACCCAAGATCTATCATCCGAAAGAGCTCTTGCATCTGGGTCTTGAACCCCTTAATGGCGTCAGCAGTGGTGCCCATGATGATCAGGTCATCAACGTACACCCTCACCAGCAGAAAATCTGAGTCGTCTCCGCGCTTGTACAGAGCATGATCCAGCTGACATCGCGCGAACCCAAGTGACTGCAGTGTGGAGTCCAACTTGGTGTTCCAGGCCCATGGAGCCTGCCGGAGCCCGTACACCGCTTTTCGCAGCTTGAGTACCTTGTGAGCATTGTCGTTGTCGACGAAACCTGCTGGCTGATGCACATACACCTCCTCCTCCAACTCGCCGTTGAGGAAGGCCGATCGTACATCCATGTGGTGCACACTCCAGCTCCGGTGCGCGACCACGGCAAACAGGACGCGCACTGTCTCCAGCCGTGCCACAGGGGAAAAAACTTCATCTAAGTCAACCCCTTGTTTCTGTGCGTAGCCCTTCGCCACCAGCCGTGCTTTGTGTTTGATGATGTTGCAGGCCGGGTCTCGCTTCACTTTGTACACCCATTTCAGCCTGATCGCACGGTGGCCAGCCGGGAGCGTGGCTAGCTCCCAAGTGTTGTTGTCGCGGATAGCCTCCATCTCTACTTCCATAGCCTTCCGCCACGCCGGCTCCTCCAGAGCGTCGTCGACGGACGCGGGCTCCTCTGCAGCAGAGAGACAGAGGCCACTGTATTCCAGTGTGCACTCCAGGGCATGATCGATCACATACTCCATCACTTTGAAACACACAGGCACCTCCTCGGCGTCGAACGCCTCGCCGGTTGGCGGGGTCACCCAACCATTGTCGGGGTCGAAGAACCTTGCTGGTGTAGATGGACTGGAGCTCGTTAAGGCTGGTGCGCTTGACGCGCCCACGGTTGACCCCCCCCCCCCCTACACGGGCATCCGAGGAGATTGTGGTGAGGCTGGTGAGCTCGGCGCAGTTGGCATTGCGGGTGCTTGTGGTGACCCCGCCACCCCGGAAAACACGGAGTAGGTCGTGGTTATGGCCGCACCCGCATCAGAGTACACGACGGTGAGCTCGCGGGCGTGCATCGAGTCGCCGCCGTCGTTGCTCCAGTCCCAGCGCCGGTCCTCCTCGAAGCACACATCGCATGTGATGTACAAGCGCTTGCCGATAGGGTCATACACCCGATAGCCCTTTGTCCCCGGCTCGTATCCTAGGAAGATGCCAGGGCGCGATTTGTCCGCCAGCTTGGTCACCCCTAGTCCGACAAGCTTGACGTGCGCGACGCAGCCGAAGGTGTGGAAGTAGTCCACCGTCGGCTTCTTCTTGCGCCACACCTTGTATGGCATGATGCCCTACAAGCTTCTGGCCGGTGATCGGTTGAGTATGTGGACAACGGTGCGCACGGCCTCGCCCCAGAAGCGCACGACACGTCCATGGCCTTCATGAGACTGCGTGCCATCTCCACGACGGACTGGTTCCTCCGTTCGACCACTCTGTTTTGCTGGGGAGAGTACGGTGTCGTCGTGTTCCTCTGGATCCCCAGCTCTTCGCAGTAGGTGGCGAACTCGTTCAAGGTGAACTCACCACCTCTGTCTGTTCGGAAAGCCCGGAGCTTGGCGTTGCCTTGCATCTCCGCGTGAGCCTTGATCTTCTTGAAGTACCGAAACGCCTCATCCTTGGTCTTCAGTACCTCAAGCCACATGTATCTGCTGAAGTCGTCAACAATCAATAGAAAGTACTGTTACCGCTTGCCGTCGCCGGAGTGATTGGACCGCACAGGTCGCCATGTATGAGCTCGAGCGCGCTCTCCGCGCGGTACGTCGACGCACACGGGAAGGGCATGCGGTGCATCTTCCCAATGGTGCAGCCCTCGCAGAACTGATCGAGGTGCGCGATCGCTGGCTTGCCGCGCACCATGCTCTTTGCACCGAGGTCGTGCAGCGCACGGAAATGCAGGTGGCCGAACCTGGCGTGCCACCTCCAGGCATCATCCTAGACTCCGGCTAGTAGGCACACGGGAGCGGCCAAGTTCAGAGCCACAGCGTAAAGCTGGTTGCTCGTCCGCCGCACCCGCGCCAGCAACAGATTCTGCCTGTCATACAGACAGAGCTCACCGTCGTCGATCACGGTCTTGAAGCCATTCTCATCAAGCTGTTCGAGGCTGACGATGCTCGTGCGCAGATGCGGGATGTAGTACACGTCCGCGAGTGCACGATGCTCACCGTTGCGGCATGTAAACAACACAATGCCTCGCCCACATATCTGAATGACCTAGCTATCACCAAAACGAACAGTACCTCACACCGTCTCGTCGAGCTCCGAGAGCATGTCGCAGCGCCCCGGCATGTGGTTGCTAGCGCCAGTGTCGAGGTACCAGTGGTCGTCGTCCGTCACCACCGGCACGACCCGCGCCTTGTTGAGGAAGATCCCGGTGCCTAGTTCACCTGCTCGATGACCGCACTCGCCCCGCTCACCGCCGTGCAGGTGGCGAGGAGCAGGCCAGGCTGTTCGACGTCGACCTGAGCGACGTTCGCCTGCTGCTCCGGTTGTTCGTGCTGGTCCCTTTCCTTCTTGCGACACTCCTTCGCCTAGTGCCTTGGGATGCTGCAGTAGCGACAATTTCCCTTCCTCTAGGGCGTCGCCGACCCATCGTTGCCGCGGCCACCGCTCTGGCCACGGCCGCCCCCACCTTGGAAGTTCTTTGGCTTGCCGTTTCTGCGCCCACGACCTGCTCCAGAGCCTGAGGATGCGCCGCTCTGGTCTAGCAGCTTCTCGTGTGCCCGCCACTAGTCGATGGTGTACAGCAGTTGCGCACCGGGCGCCGGGGTCTCCTCGCGCTCTCGCTCCTCGACGACAAGGAGCCACCCGCACAGTTCCTCAAGGGAGAGCTGCCTGGTGTCGATGAGCGACTCGATCGCCATGGCCATCTCACGGTACGGGCGTGGTACGGTCCGGAGCACCTTGAGGATAGCCTTGTGCTCGTCCATGGGTTCGCCTAGCGCCGGCAGCTCATCAATGATCGTCCTGAGCCGCATTACGTACGACTCGATCCCCTCACCGTCCTTGTACCGGAGCGCCTCATACTCCAAGCGGCGAGTCTGCACCTTGGCTTCGCGCACGCGCTCGATGCCAACACGCATGGTCTTCAGGGTGTCCCACGCCTCCTTGGCTGTGGCTTTGGCACCCAGAATGCGCATGAGCTCCGGCGGCACCCCCTTGAGGAGGGCGATGATACGTCCATTTTGCATCATGCTTTTATATCAATATTTATTGCATTATGGGCTGTTATTACACATTATATCTCAATACTTATGGATATTCTCTCTTATTTTACAAGGTTTACCATGAAGAGGGGGAATGCCGGCAGCTGGAATTCTGGCTGGAAAAGGAGCAAACGTTGGAAACCTATTCTGCACAGCTCCAAAAGTCCTGAAACTCCATGAAACAACCTTTTGCAATTAATAAGAGTTTCTGAGCAAAAGAAATATGCCAGGGGGCCCACACCCTGTCCAGGAGACAGGGGGCGCGCCCCCCTATAGGGCGCGCCCCCTATCTCCTGGGCCCCCTGGTGGGCCTCCGGCGTCCATCTTCTGCTGTATCATTGCTCTTACCCTGAAAAAAAACATGGGCAAGCTTTCGGGACGAAACTCCACCGCCACGAGGCGGAACCTTGGCGGAATCAATCTAGGGCTCCGGCAGAGCTGTTCTGCCGGGGACACTTCCCTCCGGGAGGGGGAAATTATCACCAAAGTCATCACAAACGGTCCTTTCATTGGGAGGGGGTCAATCTCCATCAACATCTTCATCAACACCATCTCCTCTCAAAACCCTAGTTCATCTCTTGTATCTAATCTTGTACCAAAACCACAAATTGGTACCTGTGCGTTGCTAATAGTGTTGATTACTCCTTGTAGTTGATGCTAATTGGTTTACTTGGTGGAAGATCATATGTTCAGATCCTTTATGCATATTATTACTCCTCTGATTATGAACATGAATATGCTTTGTGAGTAGTTACGTTCGTTCCTGAGGACATGGGTGAAGTCTTGCTATTAGTAGTCATGTGAATTTGGTATTCGTTCGATATTTTGATGAGATGTATGTTGTCTTTTCCTCTAGTGGTGTTATGTGAACGTCGACTACATGACACTTCACCATTATTTGGGCCTATAGGAAGGCATGGGGAAGTAATAAGTAGATGATGGGTTGCTAGAGTGACAGAAGCTTAAACCCTAGTTTATGCGTTGCTTCGTTAGGGGCTGATTTGGATCCATATGTTTAATGCTGTGGTTAGGTTTACCTTAATACTTCTTTTTTAGTTGCGGACGCTTGCAATAGGGGTAATCATAAGTGGGATGCTTGTCCAAGTAAGGGCAGTACCCAAGTACCGGTCCACCCACATATCAAATTATCAAAGTACCGAACGCGAATCATATGAACATGATGAAAACTAGCTTGACGATAATTCCCATGTGTCCTCGGGAGCTCCTTTCTCATTATTAGAAATTGTCCAGGCTTATCCTTTTCTACATAAAGGATTGGGCCACTGAGGGAGTCCCGGATTAGGGGGTGTCCGGATAGCCGAACTATCACTTTTGGCCGGACTCCTGGACTATGAAGATACAAGATTGAAGACTTCGTCCCGTGTCCGGATGGGACTTTCCTTGGCGTGGAAGGCAAGCTTGGTGTCAGGACCCCAACTCAATGCCACATCGATCTAGCATGTAACACCTCATATCACTTTGCGGCGTCACGCACGGTATTCCCACGGGTGTCGCCCTACCTTTGCCCGGGACCGTTTGCGCCTTTTGGCACATGTATATGATAGTGTCGCTAGCATCCATATGATAAGGAGCCCGGGCTGACATGGCTAGTCGTAAACCCAAAGTGGCGCAGACTTATAGGGACAGGCATCCATGACCCAGCATCGAATGTGTTGGTCATTAGCGAGTGAATCCGGGCTGTAGCACTGGGCTAGCAGGACTCCGGTAAACCGGGCTGTAGCGGGCTAACATGACTCCGGTATTCATCGCGTGACATTTCCCCGAAGGGACAGACACAGGAACAAAGAAGGACACATGCCGGCCAGCCTAAGTGCTCCGGAGCAGTAGCAAGCTACCATGGCTCAGTGGAAGCACTAGGAGACATTTCCCGGTAAGAGAGGCTACTAAGGATAAACAACTAGATAGTCAGATCCCACACATACCAAGCATTTCAATAACATACACACAATATGCTCGATATGTGCAAATACAACATGGCATCACAACATGACTCTACAACTCAAGTATTTTATTCAATAGGCTCCGAGGAGCAAGATATTACAATCATGGGTCATGACCCAACATTCAGAGCATACAAGTCAAAGCACAAGCGGAAGCTTAACATGTCTGAGTACAGACATCTACAAATGAAAAAGGCTGAGAAGCCTGACTATCTACCAGATCCCGCCGAGGGCACAAGATCGTAGCTGAGGGAACAAGCTAAACATCGAAGTCCACGCGGAACTACTAACAAGACCGAAGTCTCTCTGCAAAAACGTAAAATAGGCAAACGTGAGTATAAATGTACCCAGCAAGACTTACATCAGATCTAGCTACATATGCATCATTATCAACAAAGGAGATGGTGGGGTTTAACTGCAGCAAGCCAGCTTTGACTCGGTGGCTATTCTGAACTACGACTGCAAGTAACTCTTTTGAGGTGGCGCACACGAGTCAACATATTCACCATATCAATACACCACTATGGATCTGCTCCCGTCTCCCTACGAGAACGCCATCCATAGCACTCACACTTATCTTGCATATTTTAGAGTATCCACTTTCACTTGTCTATGAACTGTTATAGGCAACCCAGAAGTCCTTTACCGCGGACACGGCTATTCGAATAGATGATGCTAACCCTGCAGGGGTGTACTTCTTCATACATGTTTCCACCACTTAGCGTCTGCACACGACATGTGCTCGGCAGACTTCAAGCAAAAGCCGACGTGGGTGTAGACCACGACCTACCTAAACACTCAAGTCTCTAGTCCAGGTTTATCGCCTATTTAGGTTCCATCTGCAGGGAGTCCGGCCGAAGTTTCCACATACGGCCCCGAACGATGTGTGCAGGGTTCCCGAGACACCAAATGGGCGCCCGGTACACCATGCCACGTGCCTACCGCATCACAGCCCACCCCTCCGGTCAGCCCTGCGCATGGCCTCCAGCATACTACAAACACCAGAAACTACTTGCAACTCCTGGACAGAGGACAAGGGTGATTAAGAAGTCGAGCGGGGTCATATTTCAGGGCCCAATGCATGGTAGTAGCTGTTTCATGGATCACAAACACAGAACTCAGTTCCTAAGGACGGCTTCAATGAGACAACCCACCATGTACTCCTACATGGCCTCTCACCGCTACCTTTACCAAATCGTGTTCACACACTTAGCTCACACACAGTAGGACATGTTCACACACCTCTGATTCATCCCCGATGAATCAGACCTGACTCAACTCTAAGCAATAGCAGGCATGACAAATAAACATGAATGAGTAGGCACAACAGGGCTCAAACAACTCCTACTCATGCTAGTGGGTTTCATCTATTTACTGTGGCAATGACATGTCATGCAGAGGATAAAGGGGTTCAGCTACCGCAGCAAGTACCAGATGAATCATTGTTGTCCTAATGCAGTAAAAGAGAGCAGGAGCGAGAGAGTAGGATTGTATCGGAATGAACAAGGGGTTTTTGCTTGCCTGGCACTTCTGAAGATAACATTGAGTCTTCATCAGTGTCAACGATCACAACGTCGGTACAACGTCTACCGAGGGGGAACAACACCGGCAAACAGAGAAGAAACACGATCAATGCAATGCACAATATGATGCATGCTATGACATGGCAATATGAATGTGTTTTTGGCTAATGCAAGCTAGAACAGATTGAGATGAGTCCATTTGAACCAAAGATTCAAATGCAAACCCATTTTAAGAGGTCATATTAGTTCATTAACTTGTTCACCTAAACAGCAAGGTTAAAGTGTTCTGACATGCATGAAACTAGTACAGATGGATAGATTGGATTTGTCTGATCATTTTTCATATATAATTTGTTTCATTTGGAGTTACGGTTGATTTTCTATGATTTTTAGAAGTTTGTACTATTTTCTGGAATTTCCTGTATAAGAATAATTCCAGTAATTGAATTAATGCGTCAGCATTGCGTCAGGGTGACGTCAGCAGGTCAAAGGCGCCAGCCCAGGTTAAACCTGACGGCTGGGACCCACAAGTCAGTGTAACAGGGCTGGTTTGGGTGGATGACATGTGGGACCAGTCAACGGCCGCGTCAGCAAAGTCAATACTGACGTGTGGGTCCCAGTGGGTTATGAACTAATCTATACAAAAAAATAAATTAAACTAAACAGGCACAGGGCCCACATGGCAGTGGCACTAGGGGTGGTTTAGCTGGGTCATTAGTGGCTAACTAAACCGGGGTTAGGCCGACGGCTCGTCGCCGGCGAGGTCAGTGGCGGCGGAGCGCGTCGGGTTTCGCCCACAGGCGACCATTTGGACGGCAGATTGGTGCTACGCATAGCTGGGGGTCGCGCGCGTCTGGTAGTGCAAGTGGGAGGAGCTGGGGTGGAGCGAGCTCGCCGGAGTCAAGCTCGTGGCGGTGGCTGGAGTTCGGGCAGCAACGGTGTGGGCGGTGCGGGGCACGGGAAGAGTCGTGGACGGTCGTGTTCGACTCGCGGGAGTGCGGCGAGTGCAGCGGTGAGCTCGGGCACGTGCTTGCACGGCCGTAGTCGCGGTGGCGACATGGGCGGCGGTGAGGAGCTGTCGGCTCCGACAGCCACGATGGTTAGAAGGCGCGGATGGGCACGGGGAGAGAGGGGAAATGGACAGGGGCTCACGGTGAGTTCGAAGAGCAGGTCGGTGTGGTCGGGGAGGCGTCGGAGACGGCGAAACGGACGGCGGCATCCGGCGGCCGTGGTCAGGGAAGAAGGCCTCAAGCATCGTCTTGGGCCCGTCCTGGCTAGTGTTGCCTGGAGAGGAGGGAGAAGAGGTTGCGGCGGAGCCTTTGGGAGCATCGGCAGGGCGAGGCAGTGGCTGTGGCCACAGCGGCATCGAACGGCGGCGACGGGATCCGCTCGGCGTTCGCGAGAGAGAGAAACAGAGGAGGGGGGAGGAGCACAGGGAGAGTGAGAGGCGTCGAGGGGGCCGCGTGGCATCTGCGAGAGACGTCCAGGGGGGAATGAGGCAGCCAGGCAGGGAGGAGGTGGCCGGCGTGTGGCCGCGCGCACCGGGCACGCATCCCTGCCTACTGGCGCGAGGAGGAAGGCGACAGGAAGGAGGCGGTGGTGGGCTGGGCTGGCCAGCTGCAGTACTGGGCCGGTAGGTGGCGCCAGGTAAGTGCCCCAGGTAGGTTCTCTCTCTCTCTGGTTTTTCTATTTATTAATGTTTCTATTTTCTGCAATTGGTTTTGATTTGATTTAAAACATCAAATCATTTTTTTAACTTTCTGTAAATTGTATGTGAGCTCAGGAACTAGTCCAAGGTCACAGGAAACTTACAAAAATATTTGAACTTTATTTCTTATATAACAGAAATAAATTCAACTCAAATATGTCATTGGTTTAAGTCAAAGGCCCAAAATAAATATTTCTGTGATTCCAAAAATATTGGTTTGAATTTTACCTCATGCCAATATTTTTACAGAATAACATGAACATTTTCTTGGACTCATTTGATGAGATTTAAATGTTGGTTATTTTTAGAGGTTTTCTGAGGCTTTGAAGAATTCCTCAATTCAAGTTTCATTTGAATTTAAACATGATGCTCACATGGAAGCTAGCATAGGTCAGGCCAGAACTAGGGATGTGACAACTCACCCCCACTAAACTAGAATCTCGTCCCGAGATTCAAGACGTGAGGTAATAAGACAAATGGGGCACTAAGTATCACAAACTTCATGATCCAACTGTCTTCTTGAGGGTGTTGATCTGTTGACTCAATCAATCTTGACGTCTTTGCTTGCGAGGTCTTCATCCAACACGATGACGACAGAAGGAGACTCTCCAGAAAATGATCTCCTCGAAGATCGAGTATTCAAGATGAACTCATGGAGTGAGAGGTAAGAACATCTCTCGAGCTGAGATACGAAGCATTCATCCAAAGGGATGGAGTGGAATAGATGTTGAAGGTTCACTAGGTAGACAACAATTCCGCACTTAAGAAGGTGGTAATCAGTTGTCAACGCAGCGAGGAGTTGAGTTGCCATGATACCACAACAAGACACCTTAGGGATGGTGACTCGTAGATATATCCCCTTAAGTGGCAAAAAGAATTACCTTTGAGATCATTGAAACTCTTTATACCAGCCTAAGGCGAAACACAATCGATCATTTGAAGGAGTCCGAAAGAATGACATTGTCGGGCCAGAATGGATGATGTGGATTACCTTGTTGAAGACAACACAAGGGATGATTTTGCTTATCATCGGAAATGGATGGGACCCAAGATAGGATGGCACAATGACGGTGCAAGCTGGGAACAAAACACAAATGCTGGGAATGATTCTAGTAACTAGGGAGAAACCCAACAGCAGAGAGTGATTCCACTATTGGAATGGTTATAGCATAACCAGGGAAACTGAGAACAATCCCGGTTAGTAACTATGATAGCACCTAATGCTTGTGCGTGCTTTCAAGAACTTGAGCATCTCCATAATCATCAAGGTTTTACCAACTTCCGTGTCAAGGGTGCTGACAACACAACATATTACCATGATGAATAGCGATGGACGATGCAGATGCAAAGGGAGATAACACTTTCTCAGATTTCACCTTAGCGAGACCAAGGGGACAAAATCTGGATGATCGACCGAGAGACATTTAGCACTCCACTTCTAATGTTCTCCTTGATGTGCTAGTGCAACCCATTAATTAAAATGGTTTGGTACCCATAACATCAAGTAAAAGGTCAGAATTCGGAAGCTCAAGGATCCATAAGGAATAACTACAGAGGTAAATCCTGCGAAATCCTTATGGGGAGGTGGCCAACTTCTTCAATCAAGATACTACAATACTGGATCTTCTGGCTGGGTGTGTTGGCCACGACATCCATTTTACCGGGTTACAGAGAGACCAACATTGTAGTTCTTGGAAAAACATTCCAACCATCATATCTGCCTGAGATTCAGATCTAGTTGGTGTCAGAATATTTCATACTCATCAAGTCTAGAAAGAAAAATGAAAGTTTGCAACACAAATCGACGAGATGGCGTTGCGAGATTCTCGGGGAATGAACTATGATAGTAAACTCCAAAACATGAGTTGGTTCTGCTACACACATGTGAACACGCTGTCCCAGACAAGCATGACCACGTAGTAGTCTTACAACAAAACACTACCTAGTTCAGGAGGGAAACCATCAACGAGGATAGCGAAGTCGTAACATAAGTCATGATTCTTAAGAAGGAACTTCTTATCCTTGAACAAATCAATCAGTGGCTTGGTGTGCTAGGAATACATATAGAATGAAGGTTGCAAGTCTTCGAACCACACAATACTTCGCACGTATGCATGAATGATTTGGGACGATTCCTAAGGAAGCAACATTGACTTTCTCGAATCCACGGCGGCAACTTGCATCAAATGCACATGAACTAGAGGAAGTCACTTCTTACATCCGAACATATGCTTCATGAGCTAGCATGAACAAATGCTTTAAAAAGTTTCCAATACTAGCTTGATGTTCAACACGAATCATGGAGGAGACAAAATGTTGTCGATGGGCTCAACAACAATTCATGCAGGTTTCCACATAAGTGAAATTCCAGAATTATGTGAACAAGTGATAGTATTGGTTAGACCAAAGGATATAATGGTGTATGCTCGAGGGATCAACCACGAGTAAGACAACATTGTGAACATCATTGGTTCTGATTTGATTTGATGATAGCCCATACTCAAATCAAAGTTTTGATACGGCAATAGGTCCAACAGCTGATCACAGGGACCAATCGATGAAGATATCATCTCTCTTCAACACACACAAATATATCCCTTGAGATGAACTAAGCTGGCAAGTTTTTTTCTTCCAACTCTCCAAATTATTGTCCTTTAACTACCAAGCAACAGGGTTGCTAGGAGTATTGATTTCACACATCATGATTCACTTGTCGGCACACCGGTTGCATTAACACGGGGACCGAGGAATGAATAACGATGGCGAGAAGTATCACTACGTCGAGAATCCATAAGAGGAGGTGCAACCCTCATGACATTCCTGTCATAAAGTGGGTAATACTTCAGGGTAGAACCGAACAAAAGCTGGGTTGGCATTTTGATCTGCAAGGTACAACTACTTTGACCCAATCCTGGATGTGGATGAGGTGCTGGAGTTTGTTTCTCCTAGTCATTCTGGAATAGAATGGCTTGACAGACCATAATAATAATAAGCATTGATAACACGAATGCACAATTACTCCTGACTATGAATTGATAGATGAAGGTCGGAATACGACTGAAGAGGGACAACTCAAAGGAACCTATATCTTTCTGAGTTGTGGATGCATAGATTAGTATGTCGAGCAAAGCTCAACATTTCTTCCGGATAACCCATGCAGAAGGTAGAACTGGCAGATTCACCATATAGAATGGAGAACTCATCAAGAGCACTCTGGTTGTGATCTTTTGGTTTAAAAGAACTCCTGCCAAGAATGGTTCATGGTATTTGGAAGAACGATATACCACGGACCTCGAGGACTATCGCAAAGGTCACTAATATCTTAAGGGAACTAGCAAATACTAACAACATGAAGTAGGGTGAATCTTGGGCTTCAAAACCCAGGAATAGAATACCTACTACTAAGTGGCATCACGGGATGCTTTCGAGAATAAAGGCCAGAATCATCACAATGGGACACAAAACGTGGCAAGATTACTAGGTGATACTCTAGACACCTAGGGTCATAATAATAACTCCGACATATATGTTAAGGCAACAGAGTACCTCAACTCACTGATTAGTGTGGTTAATCTGGCCCAAAGGGACATCGGAACGGGAGGAAGGGAGTTTGCAAATGCTTCAGACTATTTAGAAACCTGGGAGGACTCGGACAGCATAACGGCTGTAAATGCTCGAAAAGATTGGAGACATGCTACAAAAATGGTGGCATAGCCACTCAGAAGCACAATATCAAGGTTTTGAGATCAACTATCAATACATGGAGATAGTAGGAACTGAACTAAGGCTTGAATCCACCAATCTTATAAGTCTATGGATTAGTAACACGTGATCCTGATAGAAAGAAGAGAATGCCTAGTTCCTTAATCCCGTAGGAAAGATAAGATGACTCAGATCAGAAGGCATAAGGTATGAGGAGTAAAAAGAGCCTTACGTTCCATCCCACAATCAATTCCCTTCTATAACTAAAGAATTTCTAGACTCAACTTCGACCAGTTTGGCTTGGTAATCCTACAGGCAGTCAGGCTCTGATACCAAAGCTGTCAGGACCCCGACTCAATGCCACATCGATCTAGCATGTAACACCTCATATCACTTTGCGGCGTCACGCACGGTATTCCCACGGGTGTCGCCTTACCTTTGCCCGGGACCGTTTGCGCCTTTTGGCACACGTATATGATAGTGTCGCTAGCATCCATATGATAAGGAGCCCGGGCTGACATGGCTAGTCGTAAACCCAAAGTGGCGCAGACTTACAGGGACAGGCATCCATGACCCAGTATCGAACGTGTCGGTCATCAGCGAGTGAATCCGGGCTGTAGCACTGGGCTAGCAGGACTCCGGTAAACCGGGCTGTAGCGGGCTAACAGGACTCCGGTATTCATCGCGTGATATTTCCCCGAAGGGACAGACACAGGAATGAAGAAGGACACATGCCGGCCAGCCTAAGTGTTCCGGAGCAGTAGCAAGCTACCATGGCTCAGTGGAAGCACTAGGAGACATTTCCCGGTAAGAGAGGCTACTAAGGATAAACAACTAGATAGTCAGATCCCACACATACCAAGCATTTCAATAACATACACACAATATGCTCGATATGTGCAAATACAACATGACATCACAACATGACTCTACAACTCAAGTATTTTATTCAATAGGCTCCGAGGAGCGAGATATTACAATCATGGGTGATGACCCAACATTCAGAGCATACAAGTCAAAGCACAAGCGGAAGCTTAACATGTCTGAGTATAGACATCTACAAATGAAAAAGGCTAAGAAGCCTGACTATCTACCAGATCCCGCCGAGGGCACAAGATCGTAGCTGAGGTAACAAGCTAAACATCGAAGTCCACGCGGAACTACTAACAAGACCGAAGTCTCTCTACAAAAACGTAAAATAGGCAAACGTGAGTACAAATGTACCCAGCAAGACTTACATCAGATCTAGCTACATATGCATCATTATCAACAAAGGGGATGGTGGGGTTTAACTGCAGCAAGCCAGCTTTGACTCGGTGGCTATTCTGAACTACGACTGCAAGTAACTCTTTTGAGGTGGCGCACACGAGTCAACATATTCACCATATCAATACACCACTATGGATCTGTTCCCGTCTCCCTATGAGAACGCCATCCATAGCACTCACGCTTATCTTGCGTATTTTAGAGTATCCACTTTCACTTGTCTATGAACTGTTATAGGCAACCCAGAAGTCCTTTACCGCGGACACGGCTATTCGAATAGATGATGTTAACCCTGCAGGGGTGTACTTCTTCATACATGTTTCCACCACTTAGCGTCTGCACACGACATGTGCTCGTTAGACTTCAAGCGAAATCCGACGTGGGTGTAGACCACGACCTACCTAAACACTCAAGTCTCTAGTCCAGGTTTATCACCTATTCAGGTTCCATCTGCAGGGAGTCCGGTCAAAGTTTCCACATACAGCCCCGAATGATGTGTGCAGGGTTCCCGAGACACCAAACGGGTGCCCAGTACACCGTGCCACGTGCCTACCGCATCACAGCCCACCCCTCCGGTCAGTGCTGCGCACGGCCTCCAGCATACTACAAACACCAGAAACTACTTGCAACTCCTGGACAGAGGACAAGGGTGATTAAGAAGTCGAGGATGGTCATATTTTAGGGCCCAATGCATGGTAGTAGCTGTTTCATGGATCACAAACACAGAACTCAGTTCCTAAGGACGGCTTCAATGAGACAACCCACCATGTACTCCTACATGGCCTCTCACCGCTACCTTTACCAAATCGTGTTCACACACTTAGCTCACACACAGTAGGACATGTTCACACACCTCTGATTCATCCTCGATGAATCATACCTGACTCAACTCTAAGCAATAGCAGGCATGACAAACAAACATGAATGAGTAGGCACAACAGGGCTCAAACAACTCCTACTCATGCTAGTGGGTTTCATCTATTTACTGTGGCAATGACAGGTCAAGCAGAGGATAAAGGGGTTCATCTACTGCAGCAAGTAACAGTTGAATCATTGTTGTCCTAATGCAGTAAAAGAGAGCAGGAGCGAGAGAGTAGGATTGTATCGGAATGAACAAGGGGGTTTTGCTTGCCTGACACTTCTGAAGATAACATTGAGTCTTCATCAGTGTCAACGATCACAATGTCAGTACAACGTCTACCGAGGGGGAACAACACCGGCAAATAGAGAAGAAACACGATCAATGCAATGCACAAAATGATGCATGCTATGACATGGCAATATGAATGTGTTTTGGGCTAATGCAAGCTAGAACAGATTGAGATGAGTCCATTTGAACCAAAGATTCAAATGCAAACCCATTTTAAGAGGTCATATTAGTGCATTAACTTGTTCACCTGAATAGCAAGGTTAAAGTGTTCTGACATGCATGAAACCAGTACAGTTGGATAGATTGGATTTGTCTGATCATTTTTCGTATATAATTTGTTTCATTTGGAGTTACGGTTGATTTTCTATGATTTTTAGAAGTTTGTACTATTTTCTGGAATTTCCTGTATAAGAATAATTCCAGTAATTGAATTAATGCGTCAGCATTGCGTCAGGGTGACGTCAGTAGGTCAAAGGCGCCAGCCCAGGGCAAACCTGACGGCTGGTACCCACAAGTCAGTGTAACAGGGCTGGTTTGGGTGGATGACATGTGGGACCAGTCAACGGCCGCGTCAGCAAAGTCAATGCTGACGTGTGGGTCCCAGTGGGTTATGAACTAGTCTAAACAGAAAAATAAATTAAACTAAACAAGCACAGGGCCCACATGGCAATGGCACTAGGGGTGGTTTAGCTAGGTCATTAGTGGCTAACTAAATCGGGGTTAGGCCGACGGCTCGTCGCCGGCGAGGTCAGTGGCGGCGGAGCGCGTCGGGTTTCGCCCACAGGCGACCATTTGGACGGCGGATTGGTGCTACACGTAGCTGGGGGTCGCGCGCGTCTGGTAGTGCAAGTGGGAGGAGCTGGGGTGGAGCGAGCTCGCCGGAGTCGAGCTCGTGGCGGCGGCTGGAGTTCGGGCAGCAACGGTGTGGGCGGTGCGGGGCACGGGAAGAGTCGTGGACGGTCGTGTTCGACTCGCGGGAGCGCGGCGAGTGCAGCGGTGAGCTCAGGCGCGTGCTTGCATGGCCGTAGTCACGGTGGCGACATGGCCGGCGGTGAGGAGCTGTCGGCTCCGACAACCATGATGGTTAGAAGGCGCGGACGGGCACGGGGAGAGAGGGGAAATGGACAGGGGCTCACGGTGAGTTCGAAGAGCAGGTCGGTGTGGTCGGGGAGGCATCGGAGACGGCGAAACGGACGACGGCATCCGGCGGCCGTGGTCGGGGAAGAAGGCCTCAAGCTTTGTCTTGGGGCCGTCCTGGCTAGTGTAGCTCGGAGAGGAGGGATATGAGGTTGCGGCGGAGCCTCTGGGAGCATCGGCGGGGCGAGGCAGTGGCTGTGGCCACGGCGGCATCGAACGGCGATGACGGGATCCGCTCAGCATTCGAGAGAGAGAGAGAGAGAGAGAGAGAGAGAGAGAGAGAAACAGAGGAGGGGGGAGGAGCACAGGGAGAGTGAGAGGCATCGAGGGGGCCGCGTGGCGTCTGTGAGAGACGTCTAGGGGGGAATGAGGCAGCCAGGCAGGAAGGAGGTGGCCGGCGTGTGGCCGCGCGTGCCGGGCACGCGTCCTTGCCTATTGGCGCGAGGAGGAAGGCGACAGGAAGGAGGCGGTGGTGGGCTGGGCCGGCCAGCTGCAGTGCTGGGCCGGTAGGTGGCGCCAAGTAAGTGCCCCAGGTAGGTTCTCTCTCTCTCCGGTTTTTCTATTTATTAATGTTTTCTATTTTCTGCAATTGGTTTTGATTTGATTTAAAACATCAAATCATTTTTTTAACTTTCTGTAAATTGTATGTGAGCTCAGGAACTAGTCCAAGGTCACAGGAAACTTACAAAAATATTTGAACTTTATTTCTTATATAACAGAAATAAATTCAACTCAAATATGTCATTGGTTTAAGTCAAAGGCCCAAAATAAATATTTCTGTGATTCCAAAAATATTGGTTTGAATTTTACCTCATGCCAATATTTTTACAGAATAACATGAACATTTTCTTGGACTCATTTGATGAGATTTAAATGTTGATTATTTTTAGAGGTTTTCGGAGGCTTTGAAAAATTCCTCAATTCAAGTTCATTTGAATTTAAACATGATGCTCACATGGAAGCTAGCATAGGTCAGGCCAGAACTAGGGATGTGACACTTGGCGATACGGATATGTAGATCTCCTACCATTGTAACCGACTCTGTGTAACCCTAACCCTCTTCGGTGCCTATATAAACCGGAGGGTTTTAGTCCGTTGGACGAACTACAATCATACCATAGGCTAGCTTCTAGGGTTTAGCCTCTCCGATCTCATGGTAGATCTACTCTTGTACTACCCATATCATCAATATTAATCAAGCAGGAGTAGGGTTTTACCTCCATCGAGAGGGCCCGAACCTGGGTAAAAACATCGTGTCCCTTGTCAGCTGTTACCATCCGCCTAGACGCACAGTTCGGGACCCCCTACCCGAGATCCGCCGGTTTTGACACCGACATTGGTGCTTTCATTGAGAGTTCCTCTATTCTGTCGCCGTGAGGAAGGATGCCTCATCCCGTCTTTAAAGACGGCACTGTTGCTAAAAGAGCTCTGGCTATCGGCTAAACTCTTCGGCTAGGCGGTTTCCTTATGACTGCCAGTCCGGCCGTCGCGCCGACGACGACTTCTCGGGTCATCGAAAGCAATCTTCATGTTAACTCGGAACTCGCCGAGCGGTTAGATCCGATGGAGCTCTCTTCCTTAAACGAGCTCTTGGATTGCATCGCCGCCCTGGGAGTCGCTACCGACTACGATCAGATTGGGCCTAAACCCGATCTGAGAGAGATTAATTCTCCCCAGGTTACCCACCACGTTGCTGTGGTAGAGGAACAATACGGCGACCCTTCTTCTATCTTAAGGACTAGCTATGTCCGGATTCCCGATCCCTCCATGCCGGATTCCCGCGGAGGGGAGGACATCACTCAAGCCCTGAACCCAAAGTCAGGCAGCGGGCTAGATTCATTGGACAACATCCAAGAACCCAAGCTTCCAAGTTCGGAAACGTCTTGGCCCCTGAGTCTTAGATTGGACGGGGTTCCGAATTTAATTCCACCCGCCCACCCAAGCATAAGCGATCTATCCCAAATCCGGCAAGAGCCTGCAAAAACAGTACACCATTACTGGGCCAGATTCCTCCTGGGTATGAACAGGATAAAGGACTACCGTGAGGAGGACGCAATTTCATCCTTATGCAATAATTGTACGGACAAGGGAATCCTCAACGCCGTAAGTCGTCGTGAAATTACACGCTTCGCTGACTTGGTGTCCATAGTACGAAAGTACTGTGCGATGGAAAGCGCCTGGAACACCGAAATCAACTTTTGGGACAATCCGGCCCTGAATACAACCCCAGTCCGAAATAAAAGGGTGCATCATTGACAGGCACCTGGGTTAAATACCAAAAAGCAAAAACCCTCTATAGGGCATGGAACCATACTGGAGGGATGGCTCAATGGACCCTGCAAAATTCATAGTACAGAGGGCGCCACTCCAACTCATAACCTTAGAGCATGTTGGATACTACGACAGGTGGCCAAAAGTGGCGAAGAGCTTCTAACTCCAGAGCACCAGCCCAATGATACCAGTACGGTATCAAAAGTCTTCGAGACTTCCGCATCAAATAATATGCAGAAATGAACACTCTGCAGCCTTGCCGAAGTCTACCAAGTAGCAACAATAAACCCATGGAGTGACACGACCATTACCTTTAATGCCAGTGACGAACCTAAATTCCGAACAGCCCGAGCACTAGCCGCATTGGTCCTCAGTCCAATAGTGGACGGCTTTCGCCTTACCAAGGTACTCATGGACGGTGGCAGTGGATTGAACCTCATTTATGAGGAAACCCTCAGAAAAATGGAAATAGACTGGAGCCGCATTGAGCGAAGCAGCACAACCTTTAGAGGAATAATCCCCAGTCGGGAAGCATGCTGTACAGGAAAAATCACACTGGATGTGGTGTTCGGCACGCCGGATAATTACAGGTCCGAGGAGGTCACGTTCCAAGTGGCCCCGTTCAGCAGCGGATATCACGCTCTATTAGGGCGAGAGACATTCACAATTTTTCAAGCTATACCCCATTACGGGTACATGAAGCTCAAAATGCCCGGGCCAAACGGAATCATCACTCTTGCTAGTGACCCGGACATAGCACTCCGCGCCGAAAACAAGACATCCGCACTGGCCCTTGAGGCACTATCCGAAGCCCTAGCGGCCGAGGAACTCACTGCGCTGCGCTCCATAGTGAATAGGGACGACATGATACTCGATAAGAGACCCAAGTCCACCTCCTTTAAACCAGTGGATGAAATAGTCAAATTCCAAGTCCATCCAACGGACCCTACAAAAACGGCCTCCATTGGGGCACAATTAAACCCTGATGTAGACGCCACACTACGAGAATTCCTACATGAAAATTGGGACATCTTTGCCTGGCACCCTTCAGACATGCCAGGAATCCCACGTCGGCTGGCCGAGCACAGCCTAAACATCCTAAAAGGATTCAAGCCAGTCAAATAGGCTCTTCGGCGTTTCTCCGAACCCAAGAGACAGGCCATGGGAGAGGAGCTAGCCAAATTATTGGAGGCCGGATTCATCAGAGATATAAAACATCCGGACTGGCTAGCAAACCTGATGATGGTACCAAAGAAGGACAAATCCTGGCGCCTATGCGTCGATTTTAAGGACCTGAACAAGGCTTTCCCAAAGGATCCCTTCCCCCTCCCCCGTATCGATCAAATTATCGATGCTACCGCAGGACACGATTCATTGTGTTTCCTCGACGCATACTCCGGCTACCACCAAATTAAGATGGCAGAGCCCGACCAGGCTGCAACCGCATTCATCACCCCATACGGCCCATTCTGCTTCAACACAATGCCCTTTGGGCTCAAAAACGCCGGCACAATATATCGGCGCATGATTCAGACATGTCTGGCAAACCAGATCGGCAAAATAGTGGAGGCATACGTAGACGATGTGGTCGTCAAAACCAAGCACGTCGAAACTCTAGTAGACGATTTGAGGCTCACGTTCGATAATCTCCGAACATATGACATTAAGATTAACCCGGAAAAATGTGTTTTTGGTGTACCAGCCGGAAAGCTCTTGGGCTTCACTGTATCCGGTAGAGGAATTGAAGCAAACCCAGCCAAGATCCGAGCTCTGTCACAATTGGATATCCCGAAGGACCTCAAACAAATACAAAAATTGACGGGATGCGTGGCGGCTTTAAGCCGCTTTATCTCCCGTTTAGGAGAAAAGGCATTACCCCTTTATCACCTCCTCCGGCGCACCGAACACTTCGAGTGGACGGATGCCACCACGGCCGGACTCGAAGAAATAAAAGCCATATTGGCAACAAACCCGGTCCTGGCCACGCCCAACATAGGCGAACCAATGCTATTATATATCGTGGCAACTCATCAAGTGGTGAGCGCGGTGCTCGTTGTCGAACGAGAAACGGACGGACACAAGTTCCCCCTTCAAAAACCAGTTTACTACGTGTCCACTGTCCTAACTCCATGCAAGTCACGGTACCCGCATTATCAGAAGATAGCGTACGCGGTGTTCATGGCATCCCGGAAGCTGCGACATTACTTTCAAGAGTGTTCGATAACAGTAGCCTCCGAAGTACCTCTTAATGACATTATAAACAACCGCGATGCGACAGGACGGATTGCCAAATGGGCCATTGAGCTCCTCCCGTTCGACATAACCTATAAGCCACGACGAGCTATTAAGTCGCAAGTTTTGGCCGACTTCGTCGCCGAATGGACTGAAGCCGAACTCCCTAAAGAGTACGGCGCATATTCCAACTGGATCATGCACTTCGACGGCTCCAAAATGTTGGCTGGTCTGGGGGCTGGCGTTGTTCTAACATCCCAACCGGAGATACGGTTCAATACGTACTCCAGATAATGTATACAGACTCCAACAACACAGCCGAATACGAGGCCCTTCTACATGGCCTCCGGATCGCAGTCTCCATGGGCATTCAACGCCTAGAGGTGCGCGGGGATTCGAACCTCGCGATGTCCCAAATAAATGGAGACTTCGATGCCAAGGATCCGAAAATGGCAGCTTATCGCAACGCCGTCCTAAAAATGTCAGCTCGGTTTGAGGGGCTCGAATTTCACCATATAGCCCGGGATAACAACCAGGCAGCAGACATATTGGCACGCATTGGTGCAAAGCGCGATGCCGTCCCTCCCAACATCTTCCTAGAGAGGCTGTTCAAGCCATCCGTACTATGGGAGGGGAATCCGGAAATAATAACCCGGACCCAACCGCACTGCCCGACACCGAACATTCTGACACAATTGGCGGTTCTGCCAATGAAGTAACATCCTCAGCCCACGTAATAATGGCAGTCATTGCCCCATGGACGGAACCATTCCTAGCCTACCTAACCAGGAAGGAACTTCCCGAGGACTAAAACGAGGCCCGCTGCATAGTGCGGCGATCTAAAGCCTAAAAGGTCCATGTGGGAGAGCTTTACAAGAAAAGCACAACCGGAGTCCTTCAAAGGTGTATCTCCGAAGAGGAAGGGCGGAATCTTCTGGCTGAAATTCATGCCGGACTCCGCGGGCACCACGCCGCAGCCCGGGCCCTTGTAGGCAATGCCTTCCATACATGATTTTATTGGCCGACAGCCCGGGCAGATGCTCAGGACTTAGTCCAACGATGCGTCGGTTGCCAGCTCTTTGCTAATCAAAGCCACATGCCACCCATCGCCCTCAAAACTATACGCATAACCTGGCCCTTCGTGGTCTGGGGGCTTGACATGGTTGGACCCCTTAAAGGAGGAACCCACAAGCAAAAATACCTACTGGTCATGGTGGATAAATTCACCAAATGGATAGTGGCCAAACCTGTTAAGACGGCCGAATACGGACTGGTGATAGACTTCATATCAGGGGTCGTACACCGTTATAACGTCCCCCATAGCATCATCACTGATAACGACACGAACTTTACGGCCGACGAGGTTAAACTCTGGTGCAAAAACATGGGCATCAAGCTTGACTATGCTTCAGTCTATCACCCTCCAACTAACGGTCAAGTCGAGCGAGCAAATGGTCTAATCATGAGCGGCATCAAACCCAGATTAGTGCGGTCCCTCAAGGAATCTAACATGCATTGGGTAGAGGAGCTCGACTCCGTACTCTGGGGGCTGCAGACCACTCCGAATCGCACCACCGGATTTACACCATTCTTTATGGTATACGGCGCAGAGGCAGTTCTGCCCTGTGACATAATTCATGACTCACCTCGCGTGCGCATGTACGATGAAAGAGAAGCCGAGCTCGATCGGCAGAACAGTTTGGACGCATTGGAGGAGGAGCGTGACGTGGCAAAAGCCAGTTCCGCATTCTATCAACAGCAAGCTCGAAGATATCAAAGCAGAGAAGTACGGACCAAAACCTACGACGTTGGTGAGTTAGTTCTACGCTTTCCGGACAAGAAAAAGGACAAACTCAAGCCCAAATGGGAAGGTCCCTTTATCATCGACCAAGTCCTGACCAGTGGAGCGTACCGTCTGCGAGATGCATCGGATAACCGACTGGAGCCGAACCCATGGAACGCAGCCCGTCTCCGAAGATTCTACGCCTAGCGCCGGATTCTGAGTTCGTCTCCTTGCTCCGTCTATATTTTACATATTAGCTGTCTTCTATTTCTCTCCTTCTCCCCCATTTTCTATTACAGCCGTTGAAAGCTTGTTTGCGCACTGTTCGCACACACTTGACGCACTATCCGCGCTCATTATACCTGGGGGCTTCTTTAACAGAAGCTTATTTATACGGGCTTCATGCCCAACACATGTGTCACACTTCCGCATGTACCTTTTCTTCACCATTATATGCATCGATATGACTTAAGTTTTGGCCAAGCTGGGTTGCCTGGCTCCTGTGCTTACTCCTACGTTGCCGATTGTTCGGCTAGGTGGTAAAGGGAGCACCTCTGCGATTGTTACTGCCGGGTCAGCCGGATGTGTACCTCAGACTGGGTGAAGCCGAAAGCTAGCATTCTTAAGGGAATATTCGGTCGGTGAACTAAAAGACGATTTATTACCTATTTATTTATCTGCCCCCAGATGTTTTTCTGCTTTTTTCGCAGTCCGGACATGCACTTTAGGGCATGCCTCCCAGGGAAAGGAACCCCTAACGGAACTATTCTCCCTGGAAGATGTTTCTTACTAACCATGTAATATAACAAAACTAGTTGGGCACTTGTCTGATAAAGCACTAATGACCCTTACGCCTGGTCTCCACGCATGCCCCAGTTCTTATATAACCGCGAGGGTATTCAGACACACTCCGGACTATTGGGTCCCGAGGTTGAAGCGAAAAGGTCCGCTATGACAAACGATCTACAATCCGGCTAGAAGGCATTTTACATGTCATCTTAAATTACATAGTCAACTTGACTAGGCATATTCCTCTTCAATGCCATCCCGCAGGCTGTCTAGTTTACAGTCCAGTTGGGAATACTTTGCGGCCAATTCAACTGGGCCGTACACTAAGCTCACAGGGATCTCCTTCGGGCCCCGCAGGTCCGACCTCGACCATGTGGTTTGGGTCAGCCTTCGTGTACCGCATCTTCACCATGGCCCAGGCCTCCCTGGCGCCTTGACGGCAGGCCGATATCTTCCATAAGCAGAAGCACTGCCGCGCTCCTTGAAGCCTCTCTGCAAGCTCTCCAAGGCCTTCGGGTAGGGAGACAGATGGCCACAAGGCCTGGGCGACGCCTTTCATCACCTGCCGAACTCGTTCGTGCAATTGCAAGAGCTCGGGAAGAAGGTCACCCTTAGAACCGGGCATTTCCTCTGCAGGACGGCCTGTGAGCATACCTATAGACATAACTCTATTAGTCGACTTCCTCGCCGAACTCTTTTTCAAAGTTCGTTCAAGCACTTACTAAAAATGCCGCATCGAAGCCGCCGATTCTCCTTAACGGAGTCAGATAGCTGGGCACGAACATCCTTTAGTTCCTCACCCAGTTGGGTGTTGGCATCTTGGAGATTATTTTTCTCCTGCCTCACCCTTGTAAGCACATTCTCGCCGGCCTTTAACCGGCGCATGAGCTGTTGCTTGTCCGGATCTATCCCGGCGCCATCTGCAATATTATTGTCAGACTTATACACACGCCGCACTTCACAAATTACTTATCTTTTGAAGCATATATTACCAGAGGGGGTCTCTTTGGCTTCCCCCGCTGCAGCTAGTGCAGCCTCAAGTTGGGCTTTGCACTGCTCCAGCTCCCGGGACAGTTGGGTATTCTTTTCTGTAAGATCCTGCACAATAAATGATCCTTAAATCAGTTATTCTAACTATCTCAAGTCTCGGGGGCTACTAGCATATATAACTGTCAAATTTTCTCACCCGTATGTCTTTTACATACTGCTCCGTGGCTCTGACTAGACCATTTTGAGCGGCACGGAGGCGCGCATCTCCCGAATTAAAGGCATCCAATGCCTCTGGGGAGAAACATGCGTCACGAAGAACTGTCCGGCGACGCCTGTGATTCATGGCACTCTCCACCTCGGAATTGGTGGCAGATAACCTGTCGGCATCCTCTGTCGAAGGAGCATCCGACGCACGCCTCGTGTTCGCCTCCGCTTCTGGACTTGGCTTTGGAGCCTGGCGAGCGGAGGATTGATTGGCAACCTCTCCGGATACAGTCCGGCGAGCGCTCTTCTTCCTGAAAAAGCATGAGCATTAGTATGTCTCCCGGGAATAAAACCTGAGAGTAAGGTGACATGCCATACCGTTGCGCCGGAGTTTCGATCCGAACCGCACTTCTTTTTAGCCTGCCGGGCCATGCTGCCCCTTGTTGGCTAGCCGCCGCGGGCTCGGCCTTCCGCCTCAAGGGCGCCCCCTGCGAAGCGCCATCGGTATACGGTGATAAAAAATAAGCACGGATGGGTCATTTTCAAAGTATTGGGACTTTGATCTCAATTACCTGTGAGGCGGGAAGTATTCCGGGGTAATCGGCCGTAATGGCGACCAAGGCATTATCGACGCTCAGTTGGTGGAATACCCCGTCGATCAGCTCCATCGATATGTCCAGATCCTCTTGGGAGGTCGGATCGAGGAACCGTTCCGGATCCTCGGGTTGTGGAGGCGGGCTGTTTATATCCTTTACGGCCCGGCGCAGTTCCTGCGCCGAAATCACAAAATGAGATACTTGACTATGGGAGTATGGATCGGATAGGCAAAAATAAATGTCCGCTTACCCAGCTTGGAGGATTGTTCATAGAAAATCCGCTCGACGGATTGACGAGGAGGAATTCCTCCTCTTCTCCCTTGTACAATGCGGACAAGATCTTCATCAGATCGAAAACCGATCCCTGCCCCTTACGGCCGCAGCAGGTGGCATCATCCTCCCTGTTGAAATCCCACATGGGGTGGCCTCTATACTGGAGCGGCTGCACCCCCCGCATAATGCATGTGGCCATGACCCCGATCATGGTCAGTCCGAAATGAGCTAACAGCCTAATTCGGCTCATCAGGTAAGGGACGTCCCTGTCATTTTCCTTCTGAGGGCTCCGTGGACGCCAGCATAGGCGTTTCTTCAAAGGAGCATTATTGAACTCAGGGAGGCCGATCCGGATAGGGTCCGGCAGGGGGACATCTTCTATATAAAACCATTCCGAAGCCCAGTCTTCGGACGCCTTCTTCGGGGTACCGGATAGATATCCGGTCCTGGCGATGCGCCATAGTTTGGCTCCGCCCACTTGATATATTGACCCCTCTTGAGAACGGGGCACAAGGAAGAACAACTTCTTCCACAGCGTAAAATGAGTCTCGATGCCCAAAAACAGCTCGCAAAGGGCCACAAAGCCCGCAATATGCAAAATGGAGGCAGGCGTAAGGTTGTGCAACTGGAGGCCGTAGAACTCTAGGAGCCCCCGGAGAAACTGATGAATTGGAAATCCAAGCCCTCTTATCAAATAAGAGACAAGGCATACCCGCTCTCCTTTGGAGGGGCTGGGGATGCTCTCCGCTTGCTTTCCGCCTTTATAGGTGGCGAGTCCGGCTCGAACCGGAACCATGAAGGCTGGGGGAAGAAATCCCTTGGTTTGGGCGCCACTAACTCGCTGTACGGGACGGAGCATCTCTCCCAATCTCCAGGACGAGGGCTGGGAGGGCGAGAGGAGCAGCCGCGTCGACTGTCCATGATGGAGTGAATTTCTGTCAGATGCGCTCTGATGAAAGCTCGCGAAGGGAGGATGGTGTGATTCGGATCTAGATCCTCGTCTCTTTTATAGGCAGCTCATTTGCGCAGCTAGGGGGTAAATGTAAAAATACCCTGACTTTTCGCATTCGTTCAACACGTGGAAGACGACCATTATTGGGCGTGGAAGCCGAGGAGCGCAATATTCACAGGAAGCCAAACGCTATTCAACAGGTACACATGATTTGGAGAAGAACCCGCCTTGCAATGCCAAAGACAATCTGCGAGCCGTACTCATCGCCATTGAAGCCTGGTTCGGGGGCTACTGAGGGAGTCCCAGATTAGGGGGTGTCCGGATAGCCGAACTATCACTTTTGGCCGGACTCCTGGACTATGAAGATACAAGATTGAAGACTTCGTCCCGTGTCCGGATGGGACTTTCCTTGGCGTGGAAGGCAAGCTTGGCGATACGGATATGTAGATCTCCTACCATTGTAACCGACTCTGTGTAACCCTAACCCTCTTCGGTGCCTATATAAACCGGAGGGTTTTAGTCCGTAGGACGAACAACAATCATACCATAGGCTAGCTTCTAGGGTTTAGCCTCTCTCATCTCGTGGTAGATCTACTCTTGTACTACTCATATCATCAATATTAATCAAGCAGGAGTAGGGTTTTATCTCCATCAAGAGGGCCCGAACCTGGGTAAAAACATCGTGTCCCTTGTCTCCTGTTACCATCCGCCTAGACGCACAGTTCGGGACCCCCTACCCGAGATCCGCCGGTTTTGACACCGACAGCCACCTTGCTGCACTTTATTTACTTTATTTACTTGTTACTCGTTACCATTTATCTTATCACAAAACTATCTATCACCTACTATTTTAGTGCTTGCAGAGAAAACCTTACCGAAAACCGCTTATCATTTCCTTCTGCTCCTCGTTGGGTTCGACACTCTTACTTATTGAAAGGACTACGATTGATCCCCTACACTTGTGGGTCATCAAGACTCTTTTCTGGCGCTGTTGCCGGGGAGTGTAGCGCTTTTGGTGAGTTGAACTTGGTGAGGAAATATTTATATAGAGTGCTGAAATTTTCTGTTACTTGTCACTATGGAAACTAATCCTTTGAGGGGCTTGTTTGGGGTATCTTCACCCCAACCAGAAGAGCAAAGAGTTGCTCCTCAACCTACTGAACTTTATGAAATTATTTACTTTGAGATTCCTTCGGGTATGATAGAAAAACTTCTAGCTAATCCATTTGCAGGAGACGGAACATTGCATCCCGATTTACACCTTATCTTTGTGGATGAAGTTTGTGGATTATTTAAGCTTGCAGGTATCCCCGATGATGCTGTCAAAAGGAAGGTCTTCCCTTTATCTTTGAAGGGAGATGCATTGACATGGTATAGGCTATGTGATGATACGAGATCTTGTAATTATAAGCGATTGAAGTTGGAATTTCACCAGAAGTTCTATCCTATGCATCTAGTTCATCATGATCGTAATTACATATGTAATTTCTGGCCTCGCGAAGGAGAAAGCATCGCTCAAGCTTGGGGGAGGCTTAAGTCAATGTTATATGCATGCCCCAATCATGAGCTCTCTCGGGAAATGATTATTCAGAACTTTTATGCCCGGCTTTCTCTTGATAATCGCAACCTGCTCGATACTTCCTGTGCTGGTTCTTATATGCTGAAGACTATTGATTTCAAATGGGACTTATTGGAAAGAATTAAACGCAACTCTGAAGATTGGGGTTTCGACGATGGTAAGGAGTCAGGTATGACACCTAAGTTTGACTGTGTTAAATCTTTTATGGATACCGATGCTTTTTGTGGATTTAGTGCTAAATATGGACTTGACACTGAGATAGTAGCTTCTTTCTGTGAATCTTTTGCTACTCACATTGATCTCCCTAAAGAGAAGTGGTTTAAATATAATTCTCCTGTTGAAGTGAAAGTAGTTGCACCTATTACACTCGAAGAAAAGACTATTACCTATAGTGATCCTATTGTTCCTACTACTTATGTTGAAAAACCTCCTTTCCCTGTTAGGATAAAGGATCATGCTAAAGCTTCGACTGTTGTTCGTAAGAGTAATACTAGGACTTGTACACCTCCTGAGCAAATTAATGTTGAACCTAGTATTGCTATGGTTAAAGATCTCTTGGATGAGGATTTAGATGGGCATGTTATTTCTTTCTGTGGTGAGACTGCTAATATTGCTAGACCAGATACCAAGACACGTAGACCTGTCGTAGGCATGCATGTTATTTCTGTTAAAATAGGAGATCATTGTTATCATGGCTTATGTGATATGGGTGCTAGTGCTAGTGCAATACCTCATACTTTATATCAAGAAATTATGCATGACATTGCACCCATTGAATTAGAAGACATTGATGTTACTATTAAGCTTGCTAGTAGGGATACCATTAAACCCTTTGGGATTGTCGGAGATGTTGAAGTTTTTTGTGGGAAGGTTAAATACCTTGCTGATTTTCTTGTTCTTGGTTCCCCACAAGATCATTTTTGTCCCATTATTTTTGGTAGACCTTTCTTGAATACAGCTAGTGCTAAGATTAATTGTGAAAAGAATATTGTCACTGTTGGCATAGATGGTATGTCTCATGAGTTTAATTTCGCCAAGTTTAGTAGACAACCTCGTGATAGGGAACCGCCCAGTAAGGATGAGATTATTGGTCTTGCTTCCATTGCTGTTCCTCCAACTGATCTGTTAGAACAATATTTGCTAGACCACGAAAACGATATGTTTATGAAAGAAAGAGAGGAAATAGAGGAACTATTCCTTAAACAGGAACCTATGCTGAAACATAACCTTCCCATTGAAATTCTTGGGGATCCCCCTCCACCCAAGGGTGATCCCGTGTTTGAAATCAAACCATTACCTGATAATCTTAAGTATGCTTATCTTGATGAAAAAGAAATATACCCTGTTATTATTAGTGCTAACCTTTCAGAGAAAGAAGAAGAAAGATTATTGAAAACTCCGAAGAAGCACCGAGCTGCTATTGGATATACTCTGGATGATCTTAAGGGCGTTAGTCCCACATTGTGTCAACACAAAATTACATTGGAGGACGATGCCAAACCAGTTAGAGATCCTCAAAGATGATTAAATCCCAAGATGAAAGAAGTGGTAAGAAAGGAGATACTAAAGCTCCTTGAGGCAGGTATTATTTATCCCGTTGCTGATAGTGAATGGGTAAGCCCTGTTCATTGTGTTCCTAAAAAGGGAGGTATTACCGTTGTTCCTAATGATAAATATGAATTGATCCCGCAAAGAATTATTACAGGTTATAGGATGGTAATTGATTTCCGTAAGTTAAATAAAGCCACTAAGAAAGATCATTACCCTTTACCTTTTATTGATAAAATGCTAGAAAGACTATCCAAACACACACATTTTTGCTTTCTAGATGGTTATTCTGGTTTCTCTCAGATACCTGTGTCGGCGAAGGATCAATCTAAAACTACTTTTACTTGCCCTTTTGGTACTTTTGCTTATAGACGTATGCCTTTTGGTTTATGTAATGCACCTGCTACCTTTCAAAGATGAATGATGGCTATATTCTCTGATTTTTGTGAAAAGATTTGTGAGGTATTTGAGGGAGTCCTGGATTAGGGGGTATCTGGACAGCCGGACTATATACTTTGTCCGGACTATTGGAGCGTGAAGATACAAGACTCAAGACTTCGTCCCATGTCCGGATGGGACTCTCCTTTGCGTGGAAGACAAGCTTGGCGATCCGGATATTATATTTCCTTCTTTGTAACTGACTCCATGTAAACCCTAACCCTCTCCGGTGTCTATATAAACTGGAGAGTTTGGTCCTTAGAGGGACGATCACAGTCATAATCATCATAGGCTAGCTTCTAGGGTTTAGCCTCTACGATCTCGTGGTTGATCAACTCTTGTACTACTCATATCATCAGTATCAATCAAGCAGGAAGTAGGGTTTTACGTCCATCGAGAGGGCCCAAACCTTGGTAAACATTGTGTCCCTTGCCTCCTGTTACCATCAGTCTAAGGCGCACAGATCGGGACCCCCTACCCGAGATCCGCCGGTTTTGACATCGACATTGGTGCTTTCATTGAGAGTTCCTCTATGTCATCGCCGCAAGGCTCAATGGCCCATCTCGTTGTCAAGGAAAACATCACTTCTGGGGGAGCGCTGGCTGTAGGCCAAACTCTCCGACTAGGCGGCTTCATCATGGCTGCCCCATCGGCTGTCGCACCGACGATGACCTCTCGGGTCATCACGCATAGGCTCCACATCGATTCGGAACTCGCCAAACAGATGGATCCGATGGAGATCTCCTCTCTTAATGGGCTCTTGGATCGCATCGCTGCTTTGGGGGTCACCAAAGACTATGACCGGATTGGGCTTAAACCCAACCAAAGGGACATTAAATCCCCGTCGATCACCCACGAGATAGCGGTAGTGGAGGAGCCACATACGGATTACCCCTCTATCTTGAGGACGAGTTATGTTCGGATCACCAAGCTCCCTGAGCTGGACACCTGCTCAAGGGAAGACATGACCCAGAGCCCAGACTTAGAATTGGGTATTGGGCCGGAGAAATTGGGCAGCATGCCGGATCCCGAGCTGTCAAGCCCGGAAGCTTCCTTGCCCCAGGGCGTTAGATCGGATCAGAATCCAGATTCAGCTACACCCACCCACCCGTACTTAAACCCTCTCTCCCATATCATACAAGAGCCCCAAGAGACAGTACATTGCTACTGGGCCAAATTCCTCCTTGTGCTAAACAGGTCAAGGACTGCCGTGAGGAGGACGCAGTCTCACTTTTCTGCAAAAACTGCACGAACAAAGGAATCCTTAATGCCATAAGTCGCCGTGACATAGCACACTTTGCTGACTTGGCAACCATAGTACAAAAGTACTGTGCGATGGAAAGCGCCTGGAAAACCCAAACACAATTTTGGGATAGTCCGCCTGTCACTAAAACCTCTGTCCGAGCTAAACGGGCGAACTCTCGTAAGTCAGCCGACCCTATCCCCAAAAAACCAAAGCCCACCCCAGGGTGTGGAACTGTATTGGAAAAATGGCTCAACGGGCCATGTAAACTCCAGAGCACGCCGGACACTACACCAACGCATAGCCTTAGAGCATGTTGGATACTCCGACAGGTAGCAAAAAGTGACAAGGATCTTCTCGAAAGCCATAAAGCAGAACAAAGCCCCGCCAAGGAAAACAACGCGGTACTAACAGTCTTCGAGACTTTCACCTCAAATAATAGGCGCAAGCGAGCTCATCGAAGCTCCGCTGAAATCTTCCACGTGGCAAAAATAAATCCGTGGAGCGACACTGCTATAACTTTCAGCGCCAGTGATGAACCTCAATTCCAGACAGTCCGGGCACCAGCCACTTTGGTCCTTAGCCCAATCGTGGACGGCTTCCGGATCACCAAAGTACTCATGGACGGCGGAAGCGTATTAAACTTAATCTACAAAGAAACACTCAACAAGATGGGAATGGATAAAAGCCGCATTGAGCAAAGCGGCACAACCTTCAAGGGAATCGTCCCTAGTCGGGAAGCACGGTGTGCGGGAAAAATCACACTCGATGTGGTATTCGGCACCCTGGAGAATTACAGGTCCGAAGAAATCACATTCCAAGTGGCTCCTTTCAGCAGCGGATACCACGCCCTTTTAGGGCGGGACGCGTTTACAAGCTTTCAAGCTATACCTCATTACAGGTACATGAAGCTTAAAATGCCCGGACCCAACGGAATCATCACTCTAGCCAGTGATCCGGACGTCGCACTTCGCGTCGAAAACGAAACCGCAGCACTAGCCCTAGAAGCATTTTCCGAAGCCCTACTAGCCGAAGAACTAACAACACTGCGTGCCACCATGGACAGGGACGACGTGATACTCGACAAGCGACCCAAGTCCACCTCATTTAAACCCGCAGACGAGATAGTCAAATTCCAGGTCCATCCAATGGACCCCACGAAGACAGCTTCCATCGGGACATAGTTGAACCCCACAATGGACGCCGCACTGCGAGACTTCCTACGCGAGAATTGGGACATTTTTGCCTGGCACCCATCGGACATGCCGGGCATCCCACGCAGACTGGCTGAACACAACCTCAATATACTAAAATGATACAAGACTATCAAGCAGACTCTAAGGCGGTTTTCAGAGCCCAAACGGCAAGCCATGGGGGAAGAGCTAGCCAAACTACTCGAGGCCGGATTCATCAGAGATATCAAGCATCCGGATTGGCTGGCAAATCTGGTAATGGTACCAAAGAAGGACAAATCCTGGCGCCTATGCGTCAACTTCAAAGACCTCAATAAGGCTTGCCCCAAGGATCCCTTCCCCCTCCCTCGCATCGACCAAATCATCGATGCCACAGCAGGACACGACTCACTGTGTTTCCTCGACGCATACTCTGGATACCATCAAATAAAGATAGCAGAGTCCGACCAAGCTGCAACAACTTTCATAATGCCATATGGTCCTTTCTGCTTCAACACTATGCCTTTCGGGCTTAAAAATGCCGGCACAACCTATCAACGCATGATTCAAACATGCCTGGAAAAGCAAATGGGAAAAATAGTGGAGGCATATGTGGACGACGTGGTCATAAAAACAAGACACGTCGAAACCCTAATAGATGACTTGAGGCTTACGTTCGATAACCTCCGAACATACGACATCAAACTGAACCCGGAAAAACGTATTTTCGGCGTCCCCTTTGGGAAACTGCTCGGCTTCATTGTCTCCAATAGAGGAATTGAAGCGAATCCGGCAAAAATCCGAGCTCTGTCGCAGTTGGCTATACCAACAGACCTCAAGCACATCCAGAAACTAGCTGGATGCGTGGCTGCCTTAAGCCGCTTTATCTCCAGGTTAGGAGAAAAGGCATTATCTCTTTATCGCCTTCTTCAGCGCACCGAACACTTCGTGTGGACGGATGCAGCCGCGGCCGGACTGGACGAAATAAAGACCTTATTGGCCAGTAATCCAGTCCTAACAGCGCCAAGTATTGGCGAACCTATGCTGCTGTACATAGCTGCAACACATCAAGTTGTAAGCGCAGTACTCGTCGTCGAACGAGAGGTTGACGGATACAAATTCCCGCTACAGAAGCTGGTTTATTACGTATCCACGGTCCTTACCCCATGCAAATCCCGATACCCACACTATCAAAAAATAGCATACGCGGTCTTCATGGCATGTTGGAAGCTATGACAGTACTTTCAAGAGTGTTCGATTACGGTGGCCTCCGAAGTACCACTCAACGACATAATAAATAACCGCGACGCTATGGGCTGGATTGCTAAATGGGCCATCGAGCTCCTTCCGTTCGACATAACATACAAGCCACGGTGGGCCATCAAGTCGCAAGTACTGGCTGACTCTGTCACCGAATGGATAGAAGCCGAACTCCCTAAAGAGTACGACGCGTACTTGCTACGTCTCGAGCTAGCGTTGGTTTTCCCCGAAGAGGAGGGGGTGATGCAGCACAGTAGTGTAAGTATTTCCCTCAGTTTTTGAGAACCAAGTTATCAATCCAGTAGGAGGTCATGCGCAAGTCCCTCGTACCTGCACAACACGATAGCAACTCGCAACCAACGCTTAGGGGTTGTCAATCCCTTCACGGTCACTTACGAGAGTGAGATCTGATGGAGATAATATTTTTGGTATTTTTGGTATAAAGATGCAAAGTAAAAAGGTAAAGGCAAAACAAGTAAATAAAGTGATGGAGATTGATATGATGGGAATAGACCCCGGGGCCATAGGTTTCGCTAGTGGCTTCTCTCAAGAGCATAAGTATTCTACAGTGGGTGAACAAATTACTATTGAGCAATTGATAGAATTGAGCATAGTTATGAGGTTATCTAGGTATGATCATGTATATAGGCATCACGTCCGTGACAAGTAGATCGAAACGATTCTGCATCTACTACTATTACTCCACTCATCGACCGCTATCCAGCATGCATCTAGAGTATTAAGTTAAAAACAGAGTAACGCCTTAAGCAAGATGACATGATGTAGAGGAATAAATTCATGCAATATGATAAATACCCCATCTTGTTATCCTCGATGGCAACAATACAATATGTGCCTTGCAACTCTGTCTGTCACTGAGTAAGGACACCGCAAGATTGAACCCAAAGCTATGCACTTCTCCCATTGCAAGAGCTACCAATCTAGTTGGCCAAACCAAACGGATAATTCGAAGAGACTTGCAAAGATAACTCAATCATACATAAAAGAATTCAGAGAAGAATCAAATATTTTACATAGATAAGTTGGATCATAAACCCACAATTCATCGGTCTCAACAAACACACCGCAAAAAGAAGATTACATCGAATAGATCTCCACGAGAGAGGGGGAGAACATTGTATTGAGATCCAAAAAGAGAGAAGAAGCCATCTAGCTACTAGCTATGGACCCGAAGGTCTGAAGTAAACTACTCACACTTCATCGGAGAGGCTATGGTGTTGATGTAGAAGCCCTCCGTGGTGGATGCCCTCTCCGGCGGAGCTCCGAAACAGGCCCCAAGATGGGATCTCATGGATACAGAAGGTTGCGGCGGTGGAATTAGGTTTTTGGCTCCTCCTGGTCTAATGGGGGTATGTAGGTATATATAGGAGGAAGGAGTACGTCGGTGGAGCTCCGAGGGGCCCACGAGGCAGGGGGCGTGCCCACGGGGGAGGGGCGCGCCCTCCACCCTCGTGACCGCCTCGTGGCTTTCTTGACGGAGGGTCCAAGTCTCCTGGATCTTATCTGATGAGAAAATCACGTTCCCGAAGGTTTCATTCCGTTTGGACTCCGTTTGATATTCTGTTTCCTCGAAATACTAAAATAGGCAAAAAACAACAATTCTGGGCTGGGCCTCCGGTTAATAGGTTAGTCCCAAAAATAATATAAAAGTGGAAAATAAAGCCCAATATAGTCCAAAACAGTAGATAAAGTAGCATGGAGCAATCAAAAATTATAGATACGTTGGAGACGTATCAGGCATCCCCAAGCTTAATTCCTGCTCGTCCTCGAGTAGGTAAATGATAAAAAGAGAATTTTTGATGCGGAGTGATACTTTGGCATAATTTCAATGTAAATCTTCTTAATCATGGTATGAATATTCAGATCCGAAAGATTCAAGACAAAAGTTCATATTGACATAAAAAATAATAATACTTCAAGCATACTAATCAAAGTAATTATGTCTTTTTTTTTGAACGAAAGGGGGTTGCCCCCCCTGCCCCATTTTATTGAAGCAGAGCACGAAACCATGTTCAGAGAATACATTACCAGGAACAACGAATATCCAGAGCAACAAAGCTCATAGGAAAACAAAAACTGCCACAAAGACTAAAACCCAAGTGCGGGAAACAACTACAGATAAATTGCTGAACCGCAAAGAGGAGACAACCACCAGGATAAGACACCAAAAGAAGAACACGCTCTATCTTTCTGACGCCCTTGAACTTAGTTGGTCTCAGTTGGCCTCCCCAAGTCTCGTCTCCAGGCGATCCGGAGGAGTTCCCCTCGTCGCTTGTCCAGCAGCAAGATGCATCGTTGCAGTAGGGTTGCCTGGGAATCGTCGCAAAGAACTTTCCACTGGTGCAAAAAGTAACTTAGTTTTGCAAGAATGCAGTTCACGTTCCTCCATTTGCGCCCCTGAAAGCAAAATTCATTTCTTAGTCTCCACAAGCTCCACAAGGTAGCAGATGAATCCATGTTCAGGACAGCTTTAGATTTATACATATGCCAGAAGGACACAATATTCACAAAACAAGATATGTTTCCAATATCAAAGAACTCTGCAACAAACCCCCAAACATGTTGGGCCACCACACAATCAAACATCAGGTGTTGAACCGTTTCAGGTTCCGAACAGAACAGACAGGAAGGATCCTCCACTACCCTTCTTTTTGCCAGATTATCTCTAGTCAGCACCTTGTTATGAACACAAAGCCACAAGAAAATATGAATGTTCTGTGGACAAGGAATTTTCCACATCTTAGTACTAACATTAGGGATCACACCCCCAAAGTTGATCTGATTATAGAAAGATTTAACTGAAAAAATCCCACTGGTCTCAAGACCCCAAATGGGGGTGTCCAGTTCCTTTAGAAGAGGGTATTGTTTAACCAAACAGACAAGTTGGTTCCATAAATTCAGTCCAGCTCTGTCAACACATCTTCTAAAAGTTAACATCAAATCCTCACCATCCCACACTTGGGCTACAGTACAGTCCATTTGATTACATATTTTGAACAAATCCCAAAATTGTACTTTCAGGGAACATTCCCCAATCCACACATCATGCCAAAAACTAATGAGTTTACCATCCCCCAATTTCCATTTGTAAAATGTTTTTGCAGCAGCCAGGGCCCAAGTAATGCTCTTCCAGAAGGTAGAGCCCCCTTCACTTTTAGCCCAAAGGAGATTTGGAGAGTTGGTTCTATATTTGTAAACAAGAAGTTTAGCCCAATCAGATTCAGGGTTGGTAAAAAATCTTTTACCCCAAGAAGCCAATAAGGCCATATTATAATCTTTGATATTGGGAACCCCTAAACCTCCAAACTCCTTCTTCCTAGTAATCAAACCCCATTTTGCCAAGTGGTATTTATGTTGCTCACCCACATCCCCCCAGAAGAAGTGAGCCATCTGAGAGTTAATGGCATTAATAGCCCATTTAGGGAACTTGATCACCGACATCAGGTAGGCTGGGATGCTAATAATGCAAGCACAAAGAAGTATAATTTTGCCTTTGTAAGTAAGGTATCTCCCTAGCCATCCAGAAATTCCTTTGATGATCCTGTCAATAACAGGCTGGATGTCTTCTCTTTTCAACTTGTCATAGTGCAAAGGCACTCCCAAATATTTAATAGGGAAGGAACCTTTTTTACAGCAGAAAATTTGAGAGAACTCATTAGCTACTGTGTCATCTATATTAATAGTCATAAGATCACTCTTGTGGAAGTTAATTTTCATACCAGAAAGGTTTTCAAAACATGACAGAAGCCACTTGAAGTTTCTAGCTTTCTGGGTGGAGTTTTCCAGAAAGAGTATGGTGTCATCTGCATATTGCAGACTAACCACACCTCCTAGGATTACATGAGGCAAAAGCCCAGAAATCAAATTATGGGAAGCAGCTTTCTTGAGCATTTTTGTAAAAACATCCGCAACAAGATTAAACAAAAGAGGGGAGTGTGGGTCCCCTTGTTTGAGACCTTTCCCCCCTACAAAGTAAGGGTCAGTAGTATCATTTATCCTCACACTGAATGTGCTATTGATAAGTGTGCTCTTAATCCAAGAAATCCACTTGGTACCGAACCCCCTAGATTGGAGCATATCGAATAGGAAATCCCAATTAACCCTATCATATGCCTTCTCATAATCCAGTTTAAGAACCAAACCTTGCGAGTCTGATTTTTTTATTTCATGAATTACTTCATGGGCTAACACCACACTCTCTAATATATATCTCCCTTTAATAAAGGCCGTTTGGTTAGAGGAAATCAACCTACGTCCCACAGGGGAGACCCGATTTGCCATGGCTTACAGAAAATTTTAATACCGCAGTTACTCAAACTAATAGGGCGAAATTTCTTCATCTCCCTGGCATCTGGTTCTTTAGGGATTAGAACAATCAGAGCAAAGTTCAAACGTTGCACATCTAGTTTCCCTGCCTCAAAGTCTCTAACCAGAGCCATAAAATCTTTTTTGATGACATCCCAGAATGTCTGGTAAAATAAGAAGGATAGTCCATCGGGGCCAGGGGCCCCATGAGCGTAAGAGCCAAAAATTGCCTCCTTAATTTCTTCTTCCGAAAAACTCTTTTGTAGCTGGTCATTTTCTTCCTGGGTAACTAATTCATCCTCCTCCCAAAAGGATGGCCCCAGACAAATATTATGTTTGTTCTCAAAACAGAACAACTTTTTGTAATAAGAAGTAGCAACCTCTAACAACTCCTGGGTGGAGTATACAGGGCCATTATCACCTATCAGCTCAGACAAGTGTTTTTTCCTATGTCTATGGTTAGCCATAGCATGGAAATACGCATTATTTTTATCTCCATCCAGAATCCTACGATCTCTGGACCTCTGCCACAAGGCAGTTTCCTCTTTATTCCAAATCAAGGCAAGTTCTTTTTTAATTTCTTCCATTCTAGTTCTATCGCCATCATTAATCTGGTTCCTCTTAGCGAACACGTCCAAAATGTCAAATTCGAGCAAAAGCTCCCTTTTCTTCTTTTTCAAATCAGCTTCGATGTTAATACTCCAACCCTTGGCTTTCTTCCTAAAAAGCTTACTCTTATTCATCCAGATATCTATAGCTGTTCTACCAGGGACAGGGGTATTCCACGTATCCACCACCATATTCTTAAAATCAGGGTGATCAAGCCACCACTTTTCAAATCTAAAAATCTTGGGGGAAGTCACCCTCCGAGCCCCAGTGTCCAAAATCAATGGGGTGTGATCACTACCCACACGAGGGAGTGCAGTCACAACTGACAAAGGAAAATGGTTATCCCAAGTAAGGGAAACAAAAATTCTATCTATGGTTGCAAAGATGGGATTGTCTTGGTTATTACTCCATGTAAACTTCCTGTTAGCTACATTGATTTCCAAAAGACCCCATTTGTTAATCCAGTCATTGAAGAGATAAGCAAATTGGTTGTTAACCACTCCATTATTCTTGTCAGCAGAAGATCTGACTAGGTTAAAATCCCCTCCCAGCAAAACTGGGTATTCAAGACCATCCATGACATCATGTAACTCAGCAAAGAATTCAAGTTTATGTTCGTTGTAAGAAGTACCATAGACAGCCACAAGGTGCCAAATAAAACCATCGAATTTATTTTTCAGAGTAGTTATAATGCAGTACTTCTTATTAATAAAACCAATCACTTCGAATAAATCATTTTTAAGACCCATAAGGATCCCCCCAGCCGTGTTAATAGCAGGTAAATAATGCCAGTCAAAAGAAATCATACCAGAAATATTGTTAAGGATGTGGTCATCAATAACCTCTCTCTTAGTTTCTGAAAAACAGAGGAAATCTACTTGATTATTACAAATAAAGTCTGCAAGGCACTGGGTTTTACCAGGTTGTCCAAAACCTCGAATATTCCAAAAGGCACCAATCATTTATATCTAAAGGGGTGGGATAAGCCACAAGGCTTCTTCTTGGTGTTCAAAGTAGGACAAACCATTGCTGAAACATCAGTGCCAACTGATTCAGCATCTGGACAGTCTACATTTTCAAATTCAGAAAGATGATCATTTGATTCAATCAGGTCTAAATTATCAGGGAGAACAATCTCCGGATTATCATTTGCAAATTGCAAACACCTATGTTTTTCATTGTTTATAATGTCAAGAATGATACCTTTCTTTTCCTCTTCATTACTACCAATGCATAAGTCCACCTTAGAAGAATAAACAGCAAGTTCATGGGGGTCTAAGTTAGCAAATGATTTACCTTTGAAAGTAATTGGAATCTCTAGGTTCTTCTTCTTCATGTAAGGAGATGCTTTATCCATAATCTTCACATCTCCATGTTTTCTGGTCATAGGTTTGTTAGCAAGCACCGGACCCCATGTAGGTGAGTTTCTGTTGTTGATTTTCTTGACCACAGTATCTGCCATTTCCAGGGAATCAAGAAGAGATCTCTTAACAGAGGTCATAGCCAGGGTTAGGTCTTCTGGTAAACATTCCATATCCATACTAATATCATCTCCCTCTCCATCAGATTCTTCCATCTCAAATTTACTCAGTTGTTCAGAGCAATAGTCTAGATGGACTGACATCACCTTACTTTTTCCAGACCCAAACAATGTCTCATTCTCATTACCACAATTCTTTACTGGTGTTAAATTATCATAGTTCTCTGGCATTTGAACCTGCACATCTTCAACAGCAATACTTAGATGCTCTACAACTGCAGAAACAGCCTCCTGAGATACTTTCTTACTCAAACCAGATTGCTTGTTAGTCTTGGAAGGGAAATTGGCCTTATCTAGTTCATCTATTGGCTCCTCCTCATCCTCATGCATACCCTCTTTTTCTTCAGGATCCTTATTTAAATTGTAATTATGTCTTCTCAAAATAACATGGCCAAAGAAAGTTATCCCTACAAAATCATATAGTCTGGTTATGCTCCATCTTCCCCACACAAAGTATTTAAATCATGCACAACCCCGATGACAAGCCAAGCAATTGTTTCATACTTTAACATTTTCAAAACTTTTTCAATCTTCACGCAATACATGAGCGTGAGCCATGGATATAACACTATATGTGGAATAGAGTGGTGGTTGTGGAGAAGACAAAAAAGAGGGAAGATAGTCTCACATCAACTAGGCGTATCAACGGGCTATGGAGATGCCCATCAATAGATATCAATGTGAGTGAGTAGGGATTGCCATGCAACGGATGCACTAGAGCTATAAGTATATGAAAGCTCAACAAAAGAAACTAAGTGGGTGTGCATCCAACTCTCTTGCTCACGAAGACCTAGGGCGTTTTGAGGAAGCCCATCATTGGAATATACAAGCCAAGTTCTATAATGAAAAATTCCCACTAGTATATGAATGTCACAACATAGGAGACTCTCTATCATGAAGATCATGGTGCTACTTTGAAGCACAAGTGTGGTAAAAGGATAGTAGCATTGTCCCTTCTCTCTTTTTCTCTCATTTTTTTATTTGGGCCTTTTCTCTTTTTTTTATGGCCTCTTTTTTCTCTATTTTTCGTCCGGAGTCTCTCATCCCGACTTGTGGGGGAATCATAGCCTCCATCATCCTTTCCTCACTTGGGACAATGCTCTAATAATGATGATCATCACACTTTTATTTTTCTTACAACTCAACAATTACAACTCGATACTTAGAACATAATATGACTCTATACGAATGCCTCCGGCGGTGTACCGGGATATGCAATGATTCATGAGTGACATGTATGAAAGAATTATGAAAGGTGGCTTTGCCACAAATACGATGTCAACTACATGATCATTCTAAGCAATATGACAATGATGGAGCGTGTCATAATAAACGAAACGGTGGAAAGTTGCATGGCAATATATCACGGAATGGCTATGGAAATGCCATAATAGGTAGGTATGGTGGCTGTTTTGAGGAAGGTTTATGGTGGGTGTATGATACCGGCGAAAGGTGCACGGTATTAGAGAGGCTAGCAATGGTGGAAGGATGGGAAAAGTGCATATAATCCATGGACTCAACATTAGTCATAAAGAACTCATATACTTATTGCAAAAATCTAGAAGTTATCAAAGCAAAGTATTACGCGCATGCTCCTAGGGGGATAGATTGGTAGGAAAAGACCATTGCTCATCCCCGACCGCCACTCATAAGGAAGACAATCAATAAATAAATCATGCTCCGAGCTCATCACATAACGGTTCACCATACGTGCATGCTACGGGAATCACAAACTTCAACACAAGTATTCTTTGAATTAACAACTACTCAACTAGCATTACTCTAATATCACCATCTTCATATCTCAAAACAATTATCAAGCATCAAACTTATCTTAGTATTCAACGCACTCAAAAGAAAGTTTCACATATCTTGAACACCAAGTATATTAACTTTAAGCAAATTACCATGCTATTAATGACTCCCAAAATAATCTAAGTGAAGCATGAGATATCAAGTTTCTTTAAAACAAATCCACCACCGTGCTCTAAAAGATCTAAGTCAAGCACTAGAGCAAAAATTATCATGCTCAAAAGGATATAAGTGAAGCACTATGAGCAAAAACTATCAAGCTCAAAAGGTATAAGTGAAGCACATAGAGTATTATAAAAAATTTGAAATCATATATGGCTCTCTCAAAAGGTGTTTACAGCAAGGATGATTGTGGTAGACTAACAAGCAAAGACTCAAATAACACAAGACGCTCCAAGCAAAACACATATCATGTGGTGAATAAAAATATAGCTCCAAGTAAATTACCGATGGAAGTGGACGAAAGAGGGGATGCCTTCCAGGGCATCCCCAAGCTTTGACTTCTTGGTGTCCTTGGATTATCTTGGGGGTGCCATGGGCATCCCCAAGCTTAGGCTCTTGCCACTCCTTGTTCCATAATCCATCAAAAGAATTCACCCAAAACATGAAAACTTCACAACACAAAACTCAACAGAAATCTCGTGAGCTCCGTTAGAGAAAGAAAACAAAAGACTACTTTAAGGTACTGTAATGAACTCATTCTTTATTTGTATTGGTGTTAAACCTACTGTATTCCAACTTCTCTATGGACATAAACTATTTTACTAGCCATAGATTCATCAAAATAAGCAAACAACACACGCAAAACAGAATCTGTCAAAAACAGAACAGTCTGTAGTAATCTGTAACTAACGCAAACTTCTGGAACTTTAAAAATTCTACCGAAATAGGAAGTCCTGGACAATTTGTTTATTGATCAGCATCAAAAAGAATCAACGCTAAAGCACGTTCCTGTGATTTATCATAACTAAATTCGTGCGCGCAAAGTTTCTGTTTTTCAGCAGAATCAAATCAACTATCATCGTAGGTTATCCTATAGGTCTTACTTGGCACAAACACTAATTAAAACATAAAACCATATCCAAACAGAAGGTAGATGGATTATTTATTCCTAAACAGAAGCAAAAACAAAAAACACAAAATAAAATTGGTTGCCTCCCAACAAGCGCTATCGTTTAACGCCCCTAGCTAGGCATAAAAGCAAGGATAGATCTAGGTATTGCCATCTTTGGTAGGCAATTCTTCAATGAGGCATCTACCTCCCTTAGAATTTTCTTTCTTTCTAGAAATTATCAAACCTTTAGTCATAAGATCGAAAAATTCATTCGTAGCAAATGGTTCCTTAATGATAGTAAAAAGATCGGGATGAATACTTATAGATTTAAGATCCGCATTTTCCTTACTAGATGATTCACCCTTATTTTTAGGAACATACATAAGCTTGGCAATTTTAGTAGGAGGACTAGGAGTATTTTTTACGGAGGAAAAAGCGGTTCCCAAATTGGTAATGATGCCCTCAAGTTTATCGATACGAGTAGAATCTAGATTTATTTTTCATTAACCATGGGTTCCTTCTCCTTAATATTTTTGAAAGTCATTCCTACCTTAGATCCATATTGAGTAATTTGATTATGAATATTTTTATCTAGATTTTCAATGGATTCAATGGTAGCAACTTTGTTTTCAATAATTTCAAGCCTTTGCATAACATGCTCCAAAGTTAACATAGTTCCATTAACCATAAGAGGAGGTGAGCCAAATAAATCTATTAAAGCATTACAGGAATCAAAAGTATGGCTACCCAAGAAATTCCCTCCGGTAATGGTATCAAGGATATATCTATACCAAGGATTAGCGCCTACATAAAAATTGCGAAGAAGAACTATAGTAGATTGCTTCCTGGTAGATCTATTTTGAGCATTGCAAATTCTATACCAAGCATATTTTAGATTTTCTCCCTCCCTTTGTTTAAAATTTAGCACTTCATTCTGGGGAGATAACGGAGAAGATATAAGACTAGTCATGACGATACGCAAGCAAACTGACACACGAGCAAACAAAAGGACGAAGGGAAAAAGAAGAGGAGATTGAGAAAGAGAGGGCGAATAAAACGGCAAGGGTGAAGTGGGGGAGAGGAAAACGAGAGGAAAATGGAAAATAATGTAATAGGGATTGTGATGGGTACTTGGTATGTTGACTTTTGCGTAAGCCTCCCCGGCAACGGCGCCAGAAATCCTTCTTGCTACGTCTTGAGCTAGCGTTGGTTTTCCCCGAAGAGGAGGGGGTGATGCAGCACAGTAGTGTAAGTATTTCCCTCAGTTTTTGAGAACCAAGGTATCAATCCAGTAGGAGGTCACGCGCAAGTCCCTCGTACCTGCACAACACGATAGCAACTCGCAACCAACGCTTAGGGGTTGTCAATCCCTTCACGGTCACTTACAAGAGTGAGATCTGATAGAGATAATATTTTTGGTATTTTTGGTATAAAGATGCAAAGTAAAAAGGTAAAGGCAAAACAAGTAAATAAAGTGATGGAGATTGATATGATGAGAATAGACCCAGGGACCATAGGTTTCGCTAGTGGCTTCTCTCAAGATCATAAGTATTCTACGGTGGGAGAACAAATTACTGTTGAGCAATTGATAGAATTGAGCATAGTTATGAGGTTATCTAGGTATGATCATGTATATAGGCATCACGTCCATGACAAGTAGATCGAAACGATTCTGCATCTACTACTATTACTCCACTCATCGACCGCTATCCAGCATGCATCTAGAGTATTAAGTTAAAAACAGAGTAACTCCTTAAGCAAGATGACATGATGTAGAGGAATAAATTCATGCAATATGATAAATACCCCATCTTGTTATCCTCGATGGCAACAATACAATACGTGCCTTGCAACTCTTTCTGTCACTGAGTAAGGACACCGCAAGATTGAACCCAAAGCTATGCACTTCTCCCATTGTCAGAACTACCAATCTAGTTGGCCAAACCAAACGGATAATTCGAAGAGACTTGCAAAGATACCTCAATCATACATAAAAGAATTCAGAGAAGAATCAAATATTTTCCATAGATAAGTTGGATCATAAACCCACAATTCATTGGTCTCAACAAACACACCGCAAAAAGAAGATTACATCGAATAGATCTCCACGAGAGAGGGGGATAACATTGTATTGAGATCCAAAAAGAGAGAAGAAGCCATCTAGCTACTAGCTATGGACCCGAAGGTCTGAAGTAAACTACTCACACTTCATCGGAGAGGCTATGGTGTTGATGTAGAAGCCCTCCATGGTGGAAGCCCTCTCCGGCAGAGCTCCAAAACAGGCCCCAAGATGGGATCTCGTGTATACAGAAGGTTGCGGCGGTGGAATTAGGTTTTTGGCTCCTCCTGGTCTAATGGGGGTACGTAGGTATATATAGGAGGAAGGAGTACGTCGGTGGAGCTCCGAGGGGCCCACGAGGCAGGGGGCGCGCCCAGGGGGGAGGGGCGCGCCCTCCACCCTCGTGACCGCCTCGTGGCTTTCTTGACGGAGGGTCCAAGTCTCCTGGATCTTATCTGATGAGAAAATCACGTTCCCGAAGGTTTCATTCCATTTGGACTCCGTTTGATATTCTGTTTCCTCGAAATACTGAAATAGGCAAAAAACAGCAATTCTGGGCTGGGCCTCCGGCTAATAGGTTAGTCCCAAAAATAATATAAAAGTGGAAAATAAAGCCCAATATAGTCCAAAACAGTAGATAAAGTAGCATGGAGCAATCAAAAATTATAGATACGTTGGAGACGTATCAGTACTCTAACTGGATCATGCACTTCGACGGCTCTAAAATGCTGGCCGGATTGGGAGCAGGTGTAGTCCGGACATCTCCCACTTGAGACACGGTCCAGTACATACTCCAAATATTATAGACAGACTCCAACAATACAGCCGAATACGAGGCTCTATTGCACAGTCTTCGGATGGCAGTTTCTATGGGCATTCAACGCCTAGAGGTGCGCGGGGATTCAAACCTTGCAATATCACAAATAAATGGAGACTTTGATGCCAAGGATCCAAAAATGGAGGCCTACCATAATGCCGTCCTCAAAATGTCAGCTTGGTTCGAGGGGCTCGAATTCCACCATGTGGCTCGAGAAAACAATCAAGCGGGGGATATCCTCGCCCGCATCGGCGCTAAACGCGAGCCTGTCCCACCTAACATATTCCTAGAAAGGTTGTTCAAGCCATCTGTGGTATGGGAAGGGGAGTCCGGCAGCACTAGCACAGATCCGAATACACCCCTAGATTCCGAACCATCAGACATAATCGGAGGCTCCACCACCGAAAGAACATCTTCGGCCCACGAAATCATGGCTGTAATCGCCTTGTGGACTAAACCTTTCTTGGCCTACCTAAATAGGCAGGAGCTCCCCGAAGACCAGAATGAAGCACGTTGCATCGTGCGGCGTTCTAAAGCTTACAAAGTCCATGAAGGGGAACTCTATAAGAAAAGTACGACCGAAGTGCTCCAAAGGTGCATCTCCGAAGAGGAAGGGCGACAGCTCTTGGCTGAAATCCATGCCGGACTGGGCGGGCACCATGCTGCGGCTCGAGCACTAGTCAGCAAGGCCTTCCGTACAGATTTTTATTGGCCGACAGCCCGAGCAGATGCACAGGACCTTGTCCAAAACTGCATCGGTTGCCAGCTCTTTGCCAATCAGAGTCATATGCCCCCTATCGCTCTCCAAAAAATCCCCATCACTTGGCCCTTTGCGGTCTGGGGTCTGTATATGGTCGGACCCCTTAAAGGGGGAAGCCATAAGAAAAAAGACTTATTGGTCATGGTGGACAAGTTCACCAAATAGATAGAAGCTAAACCAGTCAAAACGGCCGAATCCGGACTAGTGATAGACTTCATATCCGGGGTTGTACACCGATACGACGTCCCCCACAGCATCATCACTGATAATGGCTCAAACTTCACAGCCGATGAAGTGAAAACCTGGTGCGGCAACATGGGCATTAAGCTCGATTACGCCTCCGTCTACCATCCCCAAACAAACGGCCAGGTCGAACGTGCAAATGGTCTCATCATGAGCGGCATCAAAACCAGACTAGTGCGATCCTTGACAGAGTCGGACACGCACTGGGTCGAAGAGCTCGACTCCGTACTCTGGGGGCTGCGGACCATGCCGAATCGCACCACCAGATATACACCATTTTTATGCTGTACGGAGCGGAAGCAGTAGTACCCTGCGACATAATACATGATTCGCCTCGCGTACGCATGTACAAAGAGAAGGAAGCTGAGTTAGATCGGCAGGATAACTTAGATGCCCTGGAGGAGGAGCGTGACGTTGCAAAAGCCCGTTCCGCATTCTATCAGCAGCAGGCTCGACAGTACCAAAGCATAGAAGTGCGGGCCAAAACTTATAATATTGGCGAACTCGTTCTACGCCTATCGGAGAAGAAGAAGGACAAGCTCAAACCCAAGTGGGAGGGTCCCTTCGTCATTGATAAAGTTCTCACCAGAGGAGCGTACCGCTTACGTAATGCATCCAATAACAGACTCGAGCCGAACCCATGGAACGCCGCTAGACTCTGGAGATTCTACGCCTAGCGCCGAACTTAGTGTTCGTCTCCTTACCCCCTCCTTTTAAATTATGTCCCCTACCTTTTCCTTTCTCGACCTTTTTCCTCTTCACACAAAGTACTTAATACAGTGCGGATGCCCGGATCACTCCGGCCGCACTACGTGCGTAAGCAATACCTGGGGTCTTCCTATACGGAAGCTAAATATAGTTACTTTAATGGCTTTTTGCCCATCACATATGCGTTCTTTTTCCATATGTGCATTTTATTCACCATTATATGCATCGATATGACTTAAGATGTGGCCATGCTGGGTTGCCTGGCTCTTGTGTTTATCCCCTACGTTCCCGTTAATTTGGCTAGGGCATAAGGGGAGCACCTCTGCGATTGTTACTGCCGGTTCAGCCGGATGTGTACCTCAGACTGGGAGAAGCCTAAAGCTAGCGTTCTTAAGGGAATATTCGGTCGGTGAACAAAAGATGTTTTTGTTTATTACAACGTAAATAGCCAGAAATTTTGTATCCTGCGTCCTTGTTCGCAGTCCGGACATGTGCATCGTCGCATGCGTACCCAGGGAAAGGAACCCCTAACGGAACTATTCTCCCTGGAAGATGTTTCTTACTATCCATGTAATATAACATAACTAGTTGGGTACTTGTCTGTTCAAGCACTTATGATCCCTACGCCTGGTTTCCACGCATACCCCGGTTCTGTATAACTGAGTGGGTATTCGGATACACCCCGGACTGTCGGATCCGGGGGCTAAAGCGAAAAGGTCCGCCATGACAAATGATTTTAATCCGGCTAGGGACTACTTATGTCCATCGAATTACACAGTCACTTGGACTGACTATATTCCTCCTCTATACCATCCAACATGCTATCTAGCTTACAATCCTGTTGTGAATACTTTGCGGGTAACACTACCTAGTCATACACCATACTCATGGGAATTTCTTGCCCATCTGGTCCCGTTGGTCCGACTTCGGCCATATGGTTTGGGTCCAGCTTGGTGTAGCGCGTCTTCACCATAGCCCGGGCTTCTCTTGTACCTTGTCGGTAGGCTGACATCTTCCACAATCGGAAGCGCCGCCGTGCTCCTTGAAGCATATCCACAAGCTCCCCCATGCCCTTCGGCAGGAAGGTTGATGGCCACAAGGCCTGAGCAACACCCTGCATCACCTGCCGAGCTCGCTCGCGCAGTTGTGAGAGGTCTTGCAGTAAATCGCCTACAGACGCGGGCATCTCCTCCCTAGGGCAGCCCATTAACATACCTACAAGTACAAATTCTTTCAATATGCTTCCTTGCCGAGCCGTACTATAGTTCGTCTAGGCACTTACAATAAATGCCGCGACGAAGCCTTTTGTTTTCCTTTACGGAGTCTGCCAGCTGAGCGCGAACATCTTTTAATTCGACGTCCAGCCGGACATTGGCATCTTGAAGATTGTTCTTCTCCTGCCTAACTTGCGTAAGGATACGCTCGCCAGCTTTCAGCTGCCTTTCACTACTAGGGAAAAGGCTAGCAGCAGCGCGGGTTTTAGATGTATCAGTAGCGCGGGCACCCGCGCTACTAATACGGTGCTACAGCTAACTCATAGCAGTAGCGCGTGCGCACCCGCGCTACTGCTACACAAGTGTAGCAGCAGCGCGGTTAGGGGAAACTCGCTACCGCTAGTAGCGCTAGCGCTCTTTGGCTGGACGCGCTACTGCTATTGAGGCGCTGCTGCTAACTTTTGTACACTCACTACTGCTAATTTAAGTAGTTTTTTTTGGCATATTTGTTTTGTATTTGAACCGGCTTTGTAGAAGAATCTTTAGCACATAGAAATGTCATCATGATACACATACAAATGCCTGCGAGACCACAAATGTAATCATAGCATGTACATACAAATAGTCTCTTCATAATCATCATCCAACACAAAGTGATATCTTGTCATCATCTCGAAAATAGCAATACATGCAAGTCTCGAATACTTGCAACTACAACAACGTCATCCATCTAAACAAAGGTATACACAAGAAGTGCTATCACTATGAGTGAGAGCGGAACCATGCAGTACATGAGGTGGCGGTTACGAGTCCTCTCTCGCGCTAGCGTGAACCTCAAGTAACTAGCTTCTCCTTCTTGTCTGCTTTTGAAGCCTTTATGGCTGGCGCCCGTGAACCCATTCACTTGCGCCTGACACTCATGCCACTCATTGTACACCCCCGGAACCTTCCCTTTGTACACGACATAGCATTTCCATCTCGCCATCAAGAAACTAGGTACCTGTTAGAGATGCATGTTCATGAAGAGGATGTACAATCATATATATGCAACAAAATATACTAGAGCAACACCAAAAAAGAAAGGTTAGCAACTAGATGCAACATATACATTACGCAAATTAATTAACTAGAGGTACGCAGGTCATCGTACGCAAACTAACAAAGTAGCGTTACACAAGTTCGGCAGGGACCGTGGACATCACAAAGTTTCATCGCTACAAAAAGTATACAAGTTCAACCGACACATATCATCATCATCGGCATCATAAATCACTAGAAGTTCCATCCTTCCATATCATCGAGGATGAACCCTAGCTTCTTGAACGGCGTGAGGTCTAGACGTTGCATGCCTATGCGAGTTCGGACGTCAGTTCGCGATATAGGGCCGTGGTGGAACATCCCCTTCTCATCGACGACTTCTTTCATGATGATCGTTGCAATGTCGCTTTGGATGCAAAATAAGTCATCTCTAAGTTTATAATTCGCTTCTCCATGAGATTCTAGCCACTTGTGGATATGATCATCATTTCTGGTGTTAATGCGAAGCTTTTGGTGATCCGTGTTGAACTGAATCATGAGATGGACGATGTAGAATCCATCCTTCTTGCTTGGTTTTGGGACATGGATGCAGGAGAAGTTAGTTTTATGCGCAAAACCCATCTTCTTGTTCTTTTGTTTCTTGATATGCACGTGGCCACCTCTAAAGCTGAAGCCTTGGAGAGCATCATCTAGAATATTCATTATGTGGGTGTAGTCCTTTTTCTCGTAGTCTCTGGAAGGGTGAAAATACACGGCGTGGGAGACTTGCGGGTAAAGAACGATAAGGACGGCGCGCCCGTTGCTGCGGGGAAAAGACACCTCAAATTATTCCCCATATGAGAGAGAAGGAATGATTGAAATGTACGAAAGGGTTGTCCGGAACTGACTTACTTTGGATGATAAGGCACGAGGACAATTTCCCGGTCCTTATTCTGTACCATGAAGTTTTGGAGGTACTCCCTAGCAGTTTCACGCTCAAAGTCGCCGAGACTCAAGAAAGACTCATGCATGTACCGCCACACAGATTTGCGAGACTTCTTCACTCTTCATGACGGAGCTCATATGTAGCGCAAAAAGGCGGACGATAGTAAAATCAAGCCGCCTTGTTAGAAACATCTCAAAGATATGGTCAAACCGCAGGAAGAACACCTCCGCGTGCCGTGTGTCGACGTAGCACTTCCCCTCAGGCACACGAGCCGCATATGTCGGATATCCTGGATCCTTTGAGGCTAATAGGCTTTTCTCAGTCAACAGCACATGGTCGTGCAGTCTCCTGAGATCCCCTGATAGTGCCTCCAGCGGTTTCGACGGTAGCATCGGCTCGCCCGTGAGATGGAACATGACCGTACCTTTCATGGGTACACGCACTTCAGAATGCATCGTCTGGCTGCTGTGTGCTCTGGCTTGTTTGGAGGCAGTTACCTTCCCCGATCTCTTCCTCTCCTTTTTCTTGGGCACACCTTCCAGACCCTTCCTTAACCCCTGCCCAAGTGTTCCCGGGCTAAGTACTGTACGACCCTCGCGCCCGGCTGGTTGAGCCTGTGTTGAGGCGGCATCTTCAGGCGTGTCCTGTGAGGATTTCATGAAGAGAGACTTTTTGCAATCCATGGTACGGCCCTGCCCGGGCATATCATCCATATCCTCATTAGCAAGCTGATAGCCCGATTCGTCATATGGTTGACTCATCATATCTATGTCACAGTCATACGCGTTTGTATTGAGGTAATCCATAGGGTCGACCTCCGTCTCATCATCCATTCTCTGTTCTACAGGAGAAATTACATCAGCCAGTACTATTGCACCCCCTTCATCATGTTGTCCGCCGCTCTCACCCGGCACTACTACATGAGCTGGTAATTGCGTAGGTGGGGTGGTGGTCTCCGCACATGCTTGTTGATGTGTGGTAGTTATTGGTGTGCTCTCGGCCGGCTCCAGACGAATAAGATTCTTCGGCCATAGCAGCACCCAACCCTTGCAGCATCCAATTCGCGGCGGGGTCTCGTCGTCCGCTCCCACATGCTGTACTGGAGGAGGCAAATCCTCGTGCCACGATTTCACGCTGGTCAAGCTAACCCTGAAGTGCCCAGCAGGGATCGGCTGGTTGTGGAATGTGCGTTGAGAGGGGTCCATTATCATCCCCTTTCCCACGTCCACCTTTTGGCCTTTGATCAAGTAGAGTATGGTGCATGGGGTTTCTTTCGCCTGCAAACACATATGTCGGTGGTGTAAAACAATCGAAAGGCAACAAAAATGGAATATTATATATATATATATATATATATATATATATATATATATATGTTGGTGCGACATGTAATTACCGTGACGGCGTCGAGCTCAGCCAAAGACGAAGGCCCACCTAGCGCGCCTGAGACTGAGGACGGGCTGCTATGAGCGGGAGCGACTGCGAGAGGAGGCCCGGTTGCTTGAGCAAGTGATGGTGCGATGGTGTTGTTGTTCATGGAGTTGCTCGCGACGAAACTGGGCATCGGGAAATCATGTACCGTCTTGTCTGGATTTTCCTTCGCCCAGTTGATGATAACTGGAACCAAGTTAGTAGCAAAATCATTTCTGCAGGCAGTTACAGCTGCATTGACTGCCTGCTGTAGCAACTCATATTTGTCCTCGGCTGCTTTTTTCACGTCCTCAGCTGCTTTTTTCTCGACCGCAAGCTTCACCTTTGCATCGATGTCTGCCTGACTAAACTTCTTTTTCTGCTTCTTGGCCTCCGGGCCGTCGTTGTAAAACACCTTCCACGTGGCGCCGTCTCCCGCGCCGTGCACACGACCATATTGCGGTCGCTGGTCCAACGGGAGTCCCTTAAGTTCGTTCAAGGCCCGGTTGAGAGGGGTGTCCCACTTGGGCCTCATCGGAGAAGTAGGGCTTTCGGCTGCAAGCCGGTGTTGCTTCTCTAGTAGTATAATCAATTTCCTCGTGATCTTGTCCGTGTAAAAAACCTTTTTCTCCTTGTCCCACTTGTAGCGGGCCCTGATGAAGTCATGCTCCAAGGGGTTGGTGAACTTCGCGAAGGGGTCTGGGAGCCGCGGCTTCACGTTCCGCGTCCTCCTTATCCCATATGGGCCTTTTACCGAGGTAGCCACGGCTTCCGAGGCAATGCTTCCCCGTGTTCCTTTGCTGAAGGCTTTTGAATTTCGCAGCCTTAGCCTTGGTTGCCTCGGTAGCGCAAGTGTCCTTGAACTTTTTGAACTCCTCTTCCGTAAGTGTCGGATTTTCCTCCAGAATCTTGGACAGGGGTTCATCAGCCTCAATAGCTCGTTTCACCCTCCCTTTCTAGGAGGCCAAATCATTGCTGAACATGCCCATGGCGTGATTGTTAATCTTCTTCATCTTCGGATCATCCCACGGTTGTTCTATGTTATCATCCCGGTCGGGGAACTTGAATCTCTTGTGCAACTTCGTTAGGAGCAATTGCGTCGAATGTTCATTACTCCTTAAGTCATCGTTGTTGATGCTCGCGCATTCCCGTAGGATGCATCCTACTTGGTTCCCATAGCACTTGCGAGGTTCTTCCGGCTCTAATGGCTCAAACTTGCCAGGTGCCATCTTTGTGATCACAAGTCATCCAATCCCTAGTTTGTTAGGTTTTCGTATCCTCTACTTCTTATGCTTCCTCTTTTCGGTATCGGCATCGGGGCCGGTACCTTCCCCACCGGTACCTTCCCCACCGGTCTCGGCACCACCATTGGTGCCGGCGCCGTTGGTGCCGGCGCCGTCGGTGTCGATGTCGGCGTCAGTACCATCATCGAGGCCGACCTGCAAACCTTGCTTAGCAGTCAAATAGTCGAGGTACTCTTGTTCACCCTCATAATCCATCTCGTCTGCATCTTGGTCAGAAGGCCCAGTTTCTTCGTTGTTCGACATGTTTCCTATGATTAAGTGGCCTCATTTATTTCTAAAAGTATGAATAAATGAGAAATGACATAAAAAGAAATCTATGTGCCAGCACTCGATATGCCAACTATGTAGCACAAATCATGCCTTTATTCACGGGAAATTTCGGCATGACCTTTGATAAAAAATGGACATATCGAGTGCCTGAAATTCACCGAAATGGAAATGAATCAACATTCCGGCGTAACATAGGCCACTCGGATCATTTTCCAAACATGACATGTCCAAAACATGACATATGCACATATCACATGTCAAGTTCAAATTTCCATATAAATTCAGCTAATTTTGAAACCTAGCTAAATTCATAACTAAATAGATAACCTAATTAATTAACATGAAGAACCCTAGCAGAGGGGGGGGGGGGTTTACAGAGAGTGCAGGGGCGAGGAGGCAGGCCCGACGACGGCCGGCAGGGGAGAAGAGGGAGGCGAGGGCCGACGGGTCGGGAGCGAGCGCGCCGGGGTCGGGGGTGAGCGCCGGCGCCGGAGTCGGGGGCGAGCGGCTGGGTCGGGGGCGAGCGGCGTGGTCGGGGGCTAGCGCCGGCGCCGGAGTCTGGGTCGAGGGCCGGGACGGGGGCGAGCGCCAGGGCTAGCACCGGCGCCGGCGGAGTCGGGGGGCGAGCGCCGGGGCCGGGTCGGGCGCGGCGGAGCGACGGGGGAGAGAGAGTGGGGATTTAGGGGGAGATGGCGGGATGAAGCAGGGCGAGTGAGAATTTTGGGTTAAGTGAACGTAGCAGTAGCGCGTTATGTCAAAACGCGTTGCTACTATGATCTGTAGCTGCAGCGGTTTCGGAGAAACGCGCTACTACTATGATCTGTAGCTGCGGCGGTTTATGAGAAACATGCTACTACAAAGATCTGTAGCTGCAGCGGTTTTGTAGAAACGCGCTGCTACTGCCAGTTTTCCTTTTGCTTTTCCTTTATTTTATCCCACTTTTATTTCCCGAGGGCAGTGAATGAAGGGAGGCGATATATATTGCATCATTTGACGGTTAAATATGTATGCAAAATAGGAACATGTATATTACACATCATTGGACCCATGCATAATAATGGCTAAGTGTGTATACAAAATAGGAACACATATATATTACACATCATTGGACCCATAACATACGTTTCCTCAGTGCTGACGTTTTCGTTTTTGAGTCAGCTTCTTTCCCTTCTTGTTCGTCGAAGAATAATTGAGCCCCTCATTGTGACTTTGCCTTTTCCATGGAGTACGATTTTTCTTAGGTAATGTAGTATTGATTCTTCTTTTGACGTATACTTCATCATCATCGTCATCTTCCCTCATTGGGTTGCCGTACTGATCATAGTCTTCCTCGTTGGCGACTCCATCCATTCCAATGATGTTCCTTTTGCCTCTCCTCACGACAACACGGCGGGGATTGCGCGGGTCAGTTATGAAGAAGCATTGTGTCACGTGCTTAGCATGTACCCATGGCTCGTTTTTTGCGATAGCGTTCACGGTAGCGCTCTTGGCGTCGGGTATAGTCATGGTAGTGAACATCCGGCTTTCTCTTTCGACATTCTTAGCCCATCTGACACGGAACATCGTCGTGTTGTGCAGTCCAGAGTAGTCAAGCTCCCAGATCTCCTCGACCCTTCCATAAAATCGTTCAGTTGTGCCGTTGTTGCTGCCGGTCATGCATTCCATCGTCACCCCTGAGTTCTGATCATCACTGTCCATATCTTTTGCCTCCGTGTAGAATGTGTATCCGTTGATATCATATGCCTGATAGGTTACGAGGTTGGGCGAGGGGCCATGTGCTAAGGCGTATATGAGCAATCCGTCCTTAGAGCCCTCCTCCGCGGTATTAGCAATAATATGCTCTTTGAACCAATGAAGGAAAGTGGAGTTGTGCTCTCTAGTAACTTCGGCGTCCGTCCTACATACCCCCCGGTCATGATACTTCTTTGCGATAATTTCTTTGTGCAGTGCCACGAAAGGATCTACCTCGTCTAGGTGTTGTAGCACTACCAAGTTTGCTCTGTCAAAGTCGCTGCGTCGATCTGAGTATGCCACGTGCAGTTCCCTGCGACCGTTGCAGTGACCATCTCCTTCGAGCCTCCCATCGTGCTTGTTAACGGGTAAACCAACACTAACACCAGGCGGCTGGTCTGCGCCATATAGAAAATTCTCACAGAAAGAGATGCACTCTTGTGCCAAATAGCCCTGGATGATGCTTCCATCCGGACGGTACATGTTACGAACGAATCCTTTGATGATCCCATTCATCCTCTCAAACGGCATCATGTTGTGCAGGAATGACGGCCCAGGTCTATTATGTCATCCACAATATGGACACACAGATGCACCATCACGTCGAAGAACGCGGGCGGGAAGTACATCTCAAGCTCATTCAGTATCACAACGATCTCTTCCTGTAGCCTTTGGAGCTGCTTCACACTGATCGACTTTCGAGAGATGATGTCGAAAAAGTTGCAGAGACCAATAAGCGTGTCACGGACGTGCTTGTCCATTATCCCTCTAAGGGCAACAGGTAGTATCTGCGTCATCATCACATGACAGTCATGAGACTTCATCCCGCTGAACCTTTTCTTGTCCGTATCTAGATATCTGCTTATCTTGCCACTGTAACCGGAACTAACTTTCACTCTAGTAAGGCACTTAAAGAATTGATTGATCTCAGCCTGACTTAAGGTGAAGCAAGAGGGGGGGGGGCAATAATCCTATTTCTTTAATTTCTTGCCCTTCTTCTCCCATGCCTCTGTCTCCGTCTCTGTCTCGTCTGACATTTTACGGGGCGGCATGTGCAGATCTTCCCTGATTTTCTAATCTTGCAAGTCTTTTCTTGCCTTCTGCCCATCCTTGGTCTTATCCGGCATGTTCATCAGTGTTGCGAGCAAGCTCTCAAGGACATTCTTACAGATATGCATTTGATCAAGGCAATGAGGTGTATCGAGTTTGTGCCAGTACTCCAAGCCCCAGAACACAGACCTCGTCTTCCATACCTTCAGCAGCGGCTCCGGCGCCTTTCTCATCGTCTTTCCCGGCGCGGGGTACCCCTTCCAGTTTTTCAACAGCTCATCGATTTCGGCACCGCTCCTCTTACGTGGAGGTCCTCGATGCTCAGCGTGACCATTGAATAGATCTCCACGGTTTCTCCACGGGTCGTCCTGTTCAAGCCATCTTCGATGCCCCATGTACACGATTTTCCCAGACCCACCATCTTTCCTTGATGTTAGCTGCTGAGACGTTGTATCATCCATGCACCACGTGCATCCGCAATATCCATGGCACACCTGGCCTGCCACATATCCGTAACTGAGATAGTCCTGCACTGTGATGATCAGCGCGGCTCTCATGTTGAAATACTCACCTTTGCTGGCGTCCCATGTCTTGGCCGGTGTTTTCCATAACGTGTCTAACTCCTCTTGAAGTAGCCCCAGATACAAATTAATATTATTTCCTGGTTGTTTCGGCCCTTGAATAAGCATGCTCATGTGAATGTACTTCGATTTCATGCACAACCAGGGGGGAGGTTGTACATCCATAAAAACAGGGGCCATGTACTATGGTTGGTGTTCTGGTTGCCAAACGGATTCATGCCATCGGTACACGTGCCGAGCACGATGTTCCTTGCATCACATTCAAAATACCGATAGAAGCTGTTCAACGCTCTCCACTGGCTTCCATCCTTCACGTGTCTCAGCTTCGGATCATCTCCATCGTCGGGCTTCTTCCTCTCCGCGTGCCAGCGCATTAGCTTTGCTTCCTTGGGATCTACAAAATACCTCTGGAGACGGGGAGTGATCGGTAAGTACCATACAACTTTCCGGGGACATTTCTTCCCGGCCTTCTTGTATCGAGAAGCATTGCACACCGGACAGCTTGTTTTTTCCGCGTGCTCCTTCCGATAAATTATGAAATCGTTGATGCATGCATGGTATCTAACGTGTGGCAGATCAAGAGGGCACACGATCTTCTTGGCCTCATCAACACTAGTAGGACATAGATTACCCGCGGGAAGAACATCCTTTAGGTACTTGAGATGCTCATCGAGGCTAGTGTCGGTCCATTTGTTTTTAGCCTTCGTCTTCAGGAGTTGGAGCGTGAAACTCAACCGGGTCACCTCAGGATTGCAACCATCATACAATGGAGTGTTCGAGTCTACCACCAGTTGCTCCGGCTTAGCCTCCTCTCTAGAAGCAGCTCTCTCAGTACCCGTCTCCTTGCGAAGCAATGCTTGAACATGAGGGTCCCGCACAATTGAACTTAGTACCGACGAACTCTGCTGCGTGGAGTCCATGTCGTTCTCTCCGCCGCCATGTCCGGCCCCTTCTCCTCCGCCATGTCCGGCCCCTTCTCCGCCGCCATGTCTGGCCTCTTCCCCGCCGCCATTATCGATCATCTCTTCGTCTTGCCCCGTGTCATCATTGCCTGCCCCGTCGGCATCCTCAACATCGTCATCCTCATCTTCAGTTATCCACCGAGTATAGCCATCCATGAAACCAGTCATGAGCAGATGCGCTTCGACACGACCATCGTCATGGGGGTCGAGCCAAACTATTCCTTTGCATTTTCGACACGGACATAAAACCTCTGTCCGGTTATTTTCTTTCATGTCTTGCACCGCCGACCGCAACCACCTGTCCACCATCGTTCCACTGACCATCGTCAACTCTGCACGGTAATAATAAAAAAATTGGCATGACCTTCCCTAAAAATAGGACATATATGGATCTAGAGTTTGCCCGGAATTCGCTGAAACGGAAATAAATCGACATTTCGGCAAAACATAGGCAACTCAAAAGCACAATTTGGCGGCGTCAACTCATGCCACACACACAATTTCCACAAACATATCACACACACACAAACACATTTCCATTTTGCAAAAGCATGAAATTTTCATCACCTCTATCTCGATCGAGATCGAGCACACAGTGGAGATGATGTTGTAGGGAGATCAAAAGTGCACAAAGCTCTTCTTGACAAAGATAGATCTAGTTAGGGGGCAAATAGGTCACTTAACTAAATCCTACATCTACCTAGCTACCTAATTTGGGAGGAGACAACTTCAACTAGTGGAGGGGGAAGGAAAAAGAGAAAGGAAATGCATTAATGGAGGTGGTGTAGTTATGTAGGAGTAATGAAGAGAGAGAAGGTGGATAGAGAAGAGAGAGAGTAATGGGGGAGAAGTATTGAGAAGAAGAAGAGTGAGAGTGGGAGCATGTGGTGGAGGGAAGAGAGGAGAGGGGGAGGTAGGGGGAAGGGAAAAGAGGAGGGGGAGGGGAGGGACGGGTGGGGAAAGGTGTTGGGTTGGTGCGGGTTAGCAGTAGCGCGGGAGAGAAAACGTGCTGCTGCTAAGCATTTAGCAGCAGCGCGCTTTGCGGTACGGCGCTACTGCTAACTGGGAAAAAAATTGTGGCAATTTGAAACTTACCAGCAGTGATCTCGAAAAAAGTGCGCTACTACTACATACTTAGCAGTAGCGCTGTTCTTGCGACCGCGCTACTGCTACTTAGAGTTAGGTGAACACCGCCGGTCGACATTTGTAGCAGCACGTTTCTGGCCGAGCGCGCTACTGCTAAATCCTTATCAGCAGCGGGTTTACGTAACACGCGCTACAACTAGTTAGCAGCAGCGCCCCATTTTGAACCGCGCTGGTGCTAAGATTCTGTGTATAGGCTTTTCCCTAGTAGTGTTTGGAGATGCGACTCGTTAGCTCCTCCCAACTCCGGATTCACCTCGGGAATGTCTGCAGAATTTTCTGTTAGACTTATCATATGAGCCACTTACTAACTGGTACATCTTCATATAATTGAGACAAATGTTACCAGATGAGGCCTTCTGGGATTCCTCTAACTTGGCAACCGTGGCCCTTAGTTGGGTCCTGCACTCCTCTAGCTCCCGAGACAATTGCTCATTCTTATCTACAAGGACCTGTGTATAAATTGATCCTTAAAACAGTTGTTCCAACCGTTTCAAGTCTCAGGGGCTACTGCTATACATGCTTATCAAATTTTCTTACCCGTATATCTTTGGTATACTGGTCCATCGCTCGGGCAAGCCCACCTTGAGCAGCTCGGATGTATGCGTCTCCCGAATTGAAAGCATTAAATGCCTCTTCGGAAAAGATGTTGTTGCGAAGTACGGCCCGTCGGCGCCGGTGATTCATGGCGCTCTCTACTTCGGAATTCATGGCGGAGAGCATATCCGCGTCCTCTGTCAGAGGACAATGCGGCATCGGCCCCACGTCCGCCTCCTCTCTTGAAGCCGGTTCTGGAATCCGGCTGGTGGAGGCGTGATTGGCAGAATCCCCGGATATAGTCCGGCTACTCCTCTTCCTGCCAGGACACAATGGGCGCTGTCACATTTTAAATACAATAATCACAGAACAGGTTTTTACCTTACCTCTGTAGCGGCGTTTCGGCCCTAACCGCCTTCCTCTTAAGCCTGCCCGATCCGGACGCCCGTTGCCGACGGGTCCCTAGGGGCTCAGCCCCGCGCTCTGACCGTCGTCTCTGCAAAAACATGGCACTTCAGGTGTAAGGCATGACATCAGAAAGGAGTCCTCTTCGGAGGATAGGGTTTTCGGCTTGGCTTACACGCGACGTAGGTAGCAGTCCGGGATAGTCGGTGATAATAGCCACTGAGGCACCATCGCAGCTCGCCTGATGAAATATCCCGTTGACAAGCTCCACAGTAATATCCGGATCTTCTTCGAGTCCTGGATCGAGGGCCCTTCTGGGGTCCTCTGGCTGCAGGAAAGGGCTGGAGATTCCTTCTACGACCCTCCTCAGTTCCTGCTCGGAAATATCAAGGTAAATAATCTTAGCGAAGAACACCATAATAGGTGAAGCGGGGGAAAGAATGACGACTCACCCAGCTTGGGGGGTTGTACATGGAAAATCCATCCCGCGGTTTAATATGAAGGAATTCTTCCTCTTCTCATTTGTATAAATCGGACAATATCCTCGCCAGAGCCGTGGCAGAGTCCGGACCTTTACGGCCACAACGGGTGGCATGATCTTCCCCGTTGAAATGCCACATGGGCTTCCCCCAATATTGAAGTGGCTGCACTCCCCGCATTATGCATATTGCCATGACCTCGACTATCGTCATCCCGGATTTGGCCAGTAACCTTATCCTGCTCATCAGAAAGTGTATTTCTCTGGTATCCTCCTCTTGGGGGCCCCGAGGGTGCCAGCTTCGACGTGCCTTCGGCGGAGCGTTATTGAACTTAGGGAGACCTGTCCGGACTAGATCCGGAAGGGGAACGCCATCGGCATAAAACCACTCCGAAGGCCAGTTCTTCGGTGCCTTCTTGGGAGTACCGAATAGGTATCCGGCCTCGGCGATGCGCCATACTTCGGCTCCGCCCACTTGACATAGGTATTCTCCCTGGTTGCGAGGGACAAGGCAGAACAGCTTCTTCCATAACCCAAAGTGAGCCTCGCAGCCTAGAAATAGCTCACAAAGGGCGACGTATCCTGCTATATGCAGCACGGAGGCAGGGGTGAAGTTGTGCAACTGGAGGCCGTAGAACTCTAGGAGCCCGCGAAGAAATGGGTGGATAGGAAACCTGATGCCCCTTAGCAGATGTGTGATGAGGCATATTCGCTCCTCTGGGGAAGGATTAGGAAATCCCTCCGCTTGCTCCCCGCCATTATAGGTGGCTATTCCAGCTCGGACGGGGACCATGAACGCCGGTGGGAGAAACCCTTGGGTCTGTAACTCTATCAAACGGCTGTGAGGAACTGAACACTCTTCCCAGTCACCCGGCTTGGAATGAGGAGAGCGAGAAGAAGAGCTGCGGCGACCGGCCATGTTGGAATGCTTTTTCCGGAGCACTCTGTTGGATGCTTGCTCGAGGGAATAGGATGAGGTTTGGATATGAGAATCCCCGTCTCCTCAAATAGACGGTTAGCCCACCGGACCGGGGGGTGTCAAATGCAAAAATGCCTCGGATCCTCGCATTCGCTCGACACGTGGAGATGGTCATTATTGAGGCACAGAAGCCGAGGAGTACAACATTAATGGGAAGCCGGACACTATTCGTCGTAACAGGTATTTTGGAGTATTTGGAGATGAAACCCGCCTTGCAATGCCGAAGACAAAACTGCGCACCGGACTCATCGGCATTGAAGCCTGGTTCAGGGGCTACTGAGGGAGTCCTGGATTAGGGGGTATCCGGACAGCCGGACTATATACTTTGTCCGAACTATTGGAGCGTGAAGATACAAGACTCAAGACTTTGTCCCGTATCCGGATGGGACTCTCCTTTGCGTGGAAGACAAGCTTGGCGATCCGGATATTATATTTCCTTCTTTGTAACCGACTCCATGTAAACCCTAGCCCTCTCCGGTGTCTATATAAACTGGAGAGTTTGGTCCTTAGAGGGACGATCACAGTCATAATCATCATAGGCTAGCTTCTAGGGTTTAGCCTCTACGATCTCGTGGTAGATCAACTCTTGTACTACTCATATCATCAGTATCAATCAAGCAGGAAGTAGGGTTTTACGTCCATCGAGAGGGCCCAAACCTTGGTAAACATTGTGTCCCTTGCCTCCTGTTACCATCAGTCTAAGACGCACAGATCTGGACCCCCTACCCGAGATCCGCCGGTTTTGACACCGACATTGGTGCTTTCATTGAGAGTTCCTCTGTGTCATCGCCGCAAGGCTCAATGGCCCATCTCGTTGTCAAGGACAACATCACTTCTGGGGGAGCGCTGGCTGTAGGCCAAACTCTCCGACTAGGCGGCTTCATCATGGCTTCCCCATTGTTCATGGCTGCCCCATTATGACTTGTCTTTGATGATGATTGTGTAGATGCATTTGAAACACTTAAGAAAGCTTTGATCACTGCACCTATTGTTTAACCACCTGATTGGAATTTACCTTTTGAAATTATGTGCGGTGCTAGTGATTATGTTGTAGGTGTTGTTCTAGGGCAAAGAGTCGATAAGAAATTGAATGTTATCCAGTATTCTAGTAAGACTCTTGATACTGCCCAGAGAAATTATGCTACTACTGAAAAGGAGTTCTTAGCAGTTGTGTTTGCATGTGATAAGTTTAGACCTTATATTGTTGATTCCAAAGTCACTATTCACACTAATCATGCTGCTATTAAATATCTTATGGAAAAGAAAGATGCTAAGCCTAGACTCATTAGATGGGTTCTCATTAGATAACTTGTCTAGGTTAGAGAATGTTCTTGATGACCCACTGCCTATTAATGATAGCTTTCCTGATGAACAATTTGCGGTCGTCAATGCTTCTCGTACTGCTCCTTGGTATGCTGATTATGCTAATTACATTGTTGCTAAATATATACTGCCTAGTTTCACATACCAGCAAAAGAAAAAGTTCTTTTATGATTTAAGACATTACTTCTGGGATGATCCACACCTTTATAAAGAAGGAGTAGATGGTGTTATTAGATGTTGTGTGCCTGAGCATGAACAGGAACAGATTCTACGTAAGTGTCACTCTGAATCTTATGGAGGACACCACGCTGGAGATAGAACTGCACACAAGGTACTACAATCTGGTTTTTATTGGCCTACTCTCTTCAAAGATGCTCGTAAGTTTGTCTTATCTTGTGATGAATGTCAAGAATAGGTAACATTAGTAGACGTCAAGAAATACCTATGAATTACTCTCTTGTTATTGAACCGTTTGATGTTTGGGGCTTTGATTATATGGGACCTTTTCCTGCCTCTAATGGTTATACACATATTTTAGTTGCTACTGATTACGTTACTAAGTGGGTAGAATCTATTCCAACTAGTAGTGCTGATCATAACACTTCTATTAAAATGCTTAAAGAAGTTATTTTTCCGAGGTTTGGAGTCCCTAGATATCTTATGACTGATGGTGGTTCACATTTTATTCATGGTGCTTTCCATAAGATGCTTGCTAAGTATGATGTCAATCATAGAATCGCATCTCCTTATCATCCTCAGTCTAGTGGTCAAGCAGAGTTGAGCAATAGAGAGCTCAAATTAATTTTGCAAAAGACTGTGAATAGATCTAGAAAGAATTGGTCCAAAAAACTTGATGATGCATTATGGGCCTATAGAACTGCATACAAAAATCCTATGGGTATGTCTCCTTATAAGATGGTTTATGGAAAAGCATGTCATTTACCTCTTGAACTTGAACATAAAGCATATTGGGCTATTAAAGAGCTCAATTATGACTTCAAACTTGCTGGTGAGAAGAGGTTGTTTGATATTAACTCACTTGATGAATGGAGAACCCAGGCGTATGAGAATGCCAAGCTATTCAAAGAAAAAGTCAAACGCTGGCATGATAAGAGGATACAAAAGCGTGAGTTTAACGTAGGAGATTATGTGTTATTATTCAACTCTCGGTTAAGATTTTTTGCAGGAAAACTTCTCTCAAAATGGGAAGGTCGCTACGTTATCGATGAGGTCTATCGTTCTGGTGCTATAAAAATCAACAACTTCGAAGGCACGAGTCCAAGGGTGGTAAACGGTCAAAGAATTAAACATTATATCTCAGGTAATCCTATTAATGTTGAAACTAATATTATTGAGACCGTAACCCCTGAGGAATACATAAGGGACACTTTCCAGAACGTTCCAGACTCCGAAAAGGTATAGGTATGTGGTACGGTAAGTAAACCGACTCCAAAACAACTCCAATGGCAATTTTTATTAGTTTTGGAATATTTAAGAATTTTAGGAAGAAAGAAGTAGTCCAAAAAGGGACACGAGGCTCCCACGAGAGTGGAGGGCGCCCCCCTATATGGCGCGCCCCCCTGTCTCATGGGCACCTCGTGTACCTCCCAGACTCCATTTTCTTGCACGTTACGTATTTTGGTCGGTAAAAATTCATTATATATACTCCCGAAGGTTTTGACCACCGTACCTCGACAAAATCCTCTACTTTTGTTTTGAGTTGTTTCTGCAGCAGATTTGGAGCAAGATGTCGTCCCAAGATTTGGAGGGAGAGAGCTATATGGCTGACTATATCGCAAACCCAAAAGAATATGGGGATGTGGAACATTATGGCTGGACCACGGAGGAAGAAGAAGACTATGATCCAAAGAGGAAGGAGGAGACAAGCTCCGATGAAGAGGACGATCCACTACCTCAACCTAGCGATATGCATGTGGAGTTCAAGAAGTAAAGCCTCAAGGTTCAATCTATCCCACCACGTTTCTTGTAGGACAGCAAGGCGACATTATGCAAAAAGATAATGAAACTTGAGCTCGAGAATGAGGATCTGAGGGAGGAAAATTTTAGCCTCAGACGCAAGCTAGAGAAGAAAAATGCAACAACTCCTACTTCACCACCTCCGAGGACATAATCACATGGGTATGGGCACTCCCCTCGGAAACCGCCAAGCTTGGGGGAGGTGCCCTGGTATCGTATCACCATCACACTTTTATCTTTACCGTTTTATTTAGTCCGATCCTTTTAGCAGTATCTTGATCTAGTAGATTGAAGTTTTGATATCAAGTAGTTTGAGTTTTGCTTTGTGATCTCTTTATGTAATCGAGTCCGTGCGCTATCTATAATAAAGATTAGTGTTGACTCAAGGGCTTTGCTTTGTTGCCATGATCTTGAGAAAGTAGAAAGAATAAAAGAGTTCATATTGATCTTATGGATAGTGGTAACTTCACATATAGAAAGTATGAGGCATAAAAATTGTTGAGAGTTGATGAACGTAGTTTTGGTCATCGTTGTAATTAATAGGAAGTGATAAGGAAAGAGGGTTTCACATATAAATATATTATCTTGGACACCTTTTATAATTGTGAGCACTCATTAAGTATGACATGCTAAAAGAGTTGACATTGGACAAGGAAGACAACGTAATGGTTTTCCGACATCTCAGTTAAAGTATATCGTCATTGACCTTCTAAACATGTTGAGCTTGCCTTTCCCCCTCATGCTAGCCAAATTCCTTGCACCAAGTAGAGATACTACTTGTGCTTCCAAATACCCTTAAACCCAATTTTGCCATGAGAGTCCACCATACCTACCTATGGATTGAGTAAGATCCTTCAAGTAAGTTGTCATGTTGCAAGCAATAAAAATTGCTATCTAAATATGTATGACTTATTAGTGCAGAGAAAATAAGCTTTGTACGAACTTGTTGTGGAAGTAATAAAAGCGGCGGACTGCATAATAAAGGTCCACATACAAGGGGCAATATAAAGTGACGTTCTTTTGCATTAAGATTTTGTGCATCAACCCTAAACACACATGACAACCTCTGCTTCCCTCCGCGAAGGGTCTATCTTTTACTTTATGTTTTTACTTTATGCTTGAGTCAAGGTGATCCTCACCTTTCCCTTTTTTTGTTTTATCGTTTGGCAAGCTCCTCGTGTTTGAAAGATCATGATATATATATCCAATTGGATGTTAGTTAGCATGGGCTATTATTGTTGACATCACCTAAAGGTGAATATGTTGGGGGGGAAACACAATAAGCCCCTATCTTTCTCAGTGTCCGGCTGAAACTCCATAACCACAAGTATTGCGTGAGTGTTAGCAATTATAGAAGACTACAAGATAGTTGAGTATGTGAGCTTTCTGAAAAGCTCTATTGTTGACTCTTTCTGATGTTATGATAAATTGCAATTGCTTCAATTACTGAGATTATAGTTTGTTAGTTCCCAATGAAGTTTTTGAGCCATACTTGACATTGTGAATTGATTGTCACTTGAGCATAGGTAATCATATGACAACATCTATATATGTTGTTGTTTTAAGAATGATGATGATGCCCTCATGTCCGTATTTTATTTTTATCGACACCTCTATCTCTAAACATGTGGACATATTTTTCGATTTCGGCTTCAGCTTGAGGACAAGCGAGGTCTAAGCTTGGGGGAGTTGATACGTCCATTTTGCATCATGCTTTTATATCAATATTTATTGCATTATGGGCTGTTATTACACATTATATGTCAATACTTATGGCTATTCTCTCTTATTTTACAAGGTTTACCATGAAGAGGGGGAATGCCGGCAGCTGGAATTCTGGCTGGAAAAGGAGCAAACGTTGGAAACCTATTCTGCACATCTCCAAAAGTCCTGAAACTCCACGAAACAACTTTTTGGAATTAATAAGAATTTCTGAGCAAAAGAAATACGCCAGGGGGCCCACACCCTGTCCAGGAGACAGGGGGCGCCCCCCCTATAGGGCGCCCCCCTATCTCCTGGGCCCCCTGGTGGGCCTCTGGCGTCCATCTTCTGCTATATCATCGCTCTTACCCTGAAAAAAATCGTGGGCAATCTTACGGGACGAAACTCCGCCGCCACGAGGCGGAACCTTGGCGGAATCAATCTAGGGCTCCGGCGGAGCTGTTTTGCCGGGGACACCTCCCTCCGGGAGGGGGAAATCATCACCAACGTCATCACCAACGATCCTCTCAGCGGGAGGGGGTCAATCTCCATCAACATCTTCACCAGCACCATCTCCTCTCAAAACCCTAGTTCATCTCTTATATCCAATCTTGTACCAAAACCACAAATAGGTACCTGTGGGTTGCTAGTAGTGTTGATTACTCCTTGTAGTTGATGCTAATTGGTTTACTTGGTGGAAGATCATATGTTCAGATCCTTTATGCATATTATTAATCCTATGATTATGAACATGAATATGCTTTGTGAGTAGTTACGTTCGTTCCTGAGGACATGGGTGAAGTCTTGCTATTAGTAGTCATGTGAATTTGGTATTCGTTCGATATTTTGATGAGATGTATGTTGTCTTTTCATCTAGTGGTGTTATGTGAACGTTGACTACATGACACTTCACCATTATTTGGGCCTAGAGGAAGGCATGGGGAAGTAATAAGTAGATGATGGGTTGCTAGAGTGACAGAAGCTTAAACCCTAGTTTATGCGTTGCTTCGTTAGGGGCTGATTTGGATCCATATGTTTAATGCTGTGGTTAGGTTTACCTTAATACTTCTTTTGTAGTTGCAGACGCTTGCAATAGGGGTTAATCATAAGTGTGATGCTTGTCCAAGTAAGAGCAGTACCCAAGTACCGGTCCACCCACATATCAAGTTATCAAAGTACCGAACGCGAATCATATGAACGTGATGAAAACTAGCTTGACGATAATTCCCATGTGTCCTCGGGAGCTCCTTTCTCATTATTAGAAATTGTCCAGGCTTATCCTTTACTACATAAAGGATTGGGCCACCTTTCTGCACTTTATTTACTTTATTTACTTGTTACTCGTTACCATTTATCTTATCACAAAACTATCTATCACCTACTATTTCAGTGCTTGCAGAGAAAACCTTACCGAAAACCGCTTATCATTTCCTTCTGCTCCTCGCTGGGTTCGACACTCTTACTTATCGAAAGGACTACGATTGATCCCCTACACTTGTGGGTCATCAGGCGATCATGGCGCGCCGATCGTCGTGATCTGTTCCTTGCCCCGTCCCCACCACACGCCAGAGTTCGTCCGCCTGCAGCTGCAGCTTAGTGATCATAGCCCGGTCGGAGTAGTTTGTGCACGTGAGCATCATAGGGGGCGCGCTGCCACCGCGGCTGTGCACGACGCACTCAACAACGCGCACCCCCGATCCCTCCTCAGTGGAGAGACGCGCCAAAGATTTCTCCTGCGCCGCGGCCTCTGCCGCGGCCTTCTCCTCCTCGATCTACTTCTTCACCTTCTCGTCGTTGCTACCGGCCATCTCTCCGATGGATCAAACACCGCCAGTGCCCAGGATGGATCGAACACCACCGAGGCTTTGATTGCACTTGTTGCAGATTGCGGCCAACCGAGAGAGAGAGAGGAAGGAAGGAAGATGGGTTCGCGAGGAGAAAGATGAACTAGACTGACAGAGTTTTTCGCTGCTAACTGTTCGCAGCCTTTTCTGGGCTTTCTGTTATTTATGCAGTGATCAAAAGAATCTGCCGAATACAAAGGAAATCACACCCACACACACCTGGCCTACTAATCGTGCCATCCCACGATGCTACGTTTGCGCGAGTCACTACGCCGCCGTCAATCCCGCTGAAATTCCATGCCATCCCATGGGAAACGGTCTTGCCGGCGCATCCACAGCTATCTGCTGACTGAACTAACTGAAAGAGAAAAACGAGACTGAACCATACGTGAACGTGCACACGCTACCGGCCCGTTTATTCAGCTAAGATAACTTGTGTCAACTGAAACTAGCAACGAGGATTATACTTCAGTTGCCGGCGGCTGGCTGCACCGCATAGTCCGTCTGTATATATGGACTTCAAGATAGGAGGGCTACAAGATGTAGATCCAATTAAAAGCAATAGCAGCATCTGCAGAAAGAGCCTCTAAAAATTCGATACCGCTCGCGCCGCCGTATATGTCGCTGTGGTTCGTCAGCCGAAGATGCAGTCTTCCCGGATCGCGATTCTGAAGCCCTCAAGCTGCAAAGCTGCAAGGGGGGGGGGGGTCCAAGAACGTCAACCACCCAGTGCACCACCACTTGGATGCGACAAGGGGCATTGCGCCAACAATCTCCTACAAAACCACTTCTGGCTCCAGACCAGATGGGAGAAATTGTGAGCGTGATGATGAAAAAGCTGAAGAAACAAGACCTGCAGTGAGAACTCCATCGCCGTCTAAAAGACCTCGCAAGGACAACACCGTCGAGGTGATGATCCAGAAAACCTTATCTGTGGGGTCTACGTCGACACCGGCCGAGCATCGTTCCTCAAACACAATGCCTAAAATGTAAATATGTCGGACAAGGAGTCTAGGCTTCCCAGCCCTTCAGCCACCACCAGTGTGTCAGGGGAGGGAAAGGGAGCCAGCGGATTGGCTGATGCTAGGAGAGAAAATTGCTCTGCCTCTTCACAAAGATTGACGGAAAATGTTTCACTAGGGTTTCAACCTCTAGCTGTGGGTGGTTCTTCCGTATGTCTTCCCTGGAAGCACGATGGACCCATTGCGGCCTTGTCGCCGCCTACTAATGACCCACAAGTATAGGAAATCGCAACAGTCTTCGAGGGTAGTATTTCACTCAAATGTATTGATTCAACACAAGGGGAGCCAAAGAATAATTATAAGCCTTAGAAGTTGCATTTTCAACTCAACCACACCTGAGAATCACTTCCTTGCATCAATTTATTAGTAGCACTGTTAAATGATGCTAGTGGTAGTAAAGTAATAGTAACGATAGTAGTAGCAGATTTGTACTAGCAGAGCAATAGTAACTTGAGCAGAGATAATAGTATTAAAGCGTAGACATGGAGTAGCGATGTATATTTAGATGAGATTCAATATGTAATAGTCACAACCTGGACCGACACACGATAGCTCCAATTCATCAATCATATGTAGGCATGTATTCCGTATATAGTCATACATGCTTGCAATAAGAACTTGCATACCATCTTTTGTCCCACCCTCCCGTGGTAGCGGAGTCTTAATGAAAATTGGGGGTAATTAAGACGTCCATTTTAATAGAGAACCAGAACAAAGCATTAAGGCATAGTGAATACATAACTCCTCAGGTTAAAGTCATCCCCATAGATACTTAATTCATGGTCACCTTGGGGGCATAAGGTTCAGAACTATAACAAGTACATACAACTTGCAGGCAAGATCAACATCTCAAATATATTCATGAAAGCATATATGTTCAGATTTAAAATCATGACACTCGGGTCCTGGTGACAAGTATTAAGCATAGAAAAATCAATCTCAGAATATAGTGGATATTAGGGATCAAGCCCTAACAAATTGACATGATTACCATGGGTCCATTTGATCTGGGACAGTTATTATTATCAGAGAGTCCCACATGACACTGCTATGTGTGGCTCTTTTTGGTGGAGGGACATATGTAAGATAATGGACAAATTCTGGGCTGTGTCTTCAGTGTGCGTTGGAAAAGGTGACTCCTTGCTATTCTGGTCAGATTCTTGGGAAGTGGATAATTCTTGCATTCCACTTCAGGATAGATTCCCCAGGCTGTTCTCTTTCTGCTCACAAAAGAATTCCTCTGTTTTGGAAGTGTTGGCCACTGATGAGTTTCATAGTATGTTCTCTCTGCCATTATCTGAAATGGCCTACAGGGAGCTCAACCAACTTTCTAGAATATTGTCTGATATCTCCTTGGATGCTAATGCTAGGGATTGCTGGTTTTGGAAACATGGCAAGAAATCTGGATACACAACCAAGAAATATTATGACCTTGTCCATGAGCCAATTCCAACTAACCCCTTGCTATGTTGGGTATGGAAGTCATGCTGTACTATGACAATCAAAATGTTTGCCTGGCTTGTCATTATGGATAGAGTAAACACCAAGGATATGATTCAGCGCAGGAAGTGGAAGATTAATGATGGGCCTGAATGTGTGCTTTGCCCAACAGGAACTCTTGAAGACATGAATCATCTGTTTTTTCAGTGTAACTTCAGCATGAGGGTCTGGAATTACCTGCAGATTTCATGGTCCAACAATCAGGATATGGTTCAGATTGCATGCCAGGCTAGGAAGGAGTTCAATAAGCCTTTCTTTTCTGAAGTGGTTTTCCTTACTTGGTGGAATATCTGGAAAGTCAGGAATGATAAAGCTTTCAGGTATATCAAACCTACCTTCAGGCAGTGGAGAAATGGTTTTGTCCATGACATTTCCCTTCTGGCACACAGAATCAAGTCAAAACACAGGGAGGCTCTGCTTAAATGGATTGATTTCCTTCCTCCTTGAGAGGTCACCTCATGTATAGTTAGATCTTCCTTTCTCTTTTAGATTAGATTGTACAGAGTTTTCTTTTCTTTTCTTCTGTTTTGTTCCTTTTCTTAAGGAACATTCCTTTGTACTTGCTGTTTTAAGTTTTAATAAAATGCTGTGGGGTGTAAGCCCTGCAGTCCTCAGTCAAAAAAAATTTTGACATGATTACATAAGAAATCTCATTCATCTCCATCTACCTCTAGTATGCCTACAAGAGAATTACTCACACATGGTTATGAGCATCATGATATTGTTGATGAAGAAGTGTTGGTGGTGATGACGATGATGAATCACTCTCTCTCGAGCCACATTGGACTCTAGATTATCCCGACAAAGAACAGGAGGTGGTGGCGGCTCCGTATCGTAAAACTTGTTAAAACTTTCTCCTCTTATTTTTCTCTTGGGAAGACGGAATATATATCGCTGGAATTAGGTCAGTTGGAGGTCTAGGTGCCCCATGAGCCACCATGGCGTGCCCTGGAGGGGGGGGGGGGGCTCCGGTACTCCTTTACTCTAGTACTTTTTAGTTATTCCATAAAAAATCTTCGTAAAGTTACATCCAATTTCAAGAATTTTTATTTCTGGACAAAAATAATAATAAAGTAGTTCTGCTGAAAACAACATCAGTCCAGAGTAGTTTCATTCTAATCATACAAATTAGGGGCAATAACAAAGTAAGAATGTTTGAGAAAGTACATACGATGGAGACGTATCGACTCCCTCAAGTCTAACTCATTACTAGTCCCCAAGTAGTTCAGTTTACAAACTGAAAGTGATAAAGAAAAAACTTTTACAAACTCATTTGCTTGTTTTGATGTATATAAGCTTAACTAGCAATCAAGTTTTCAGAAAAGATCATGAACTAACCACATATATGATTACACTTAGAAGACATATTTACTCATGTCCGATAACATAACCAACTAGCAAGCAATAATACTTTGTATCAAATACCAACACTTTCAAATTAACCATGATACAATATGATAGGGTGGTATCTCGCTAGCCCTTTTTGAGACTACAAAACATAAATGCAGAGCACCTTTAAAGTTTAACCTACGACTAAAGATTGTAATTCAGGGTAGAAGTCATACTCACACCCAACATTAATAAGACCAAATGCATGTTACAGTAAGAATGAAAATAGAGCTCTCAAAATTGGTGCTTGAATGAGAAGGTGATGACTCGGCAATAAACTAAAAGATAGACCCTTCGAAGAGAGAAGTAGAGATTTGTTAATGTGCTAGAGCTCATTGTTCAAAACATAGATAATTTTGTTTTGAGAAGTGTACTTTTCATCTCATAGTTTATGTAGATCCTCCAATATCTTTCATGCTAAACACGTTAATAGCGGTTCCCATCCAAAAAGTTTTACTCCCCATCCACCATACTAACACAAACCATGGCTAGCTGAATCCTTGTGCGCCAACCAACAAACCGTCTCGCACTAGACTAATTGATTTTGGATGCCCAAATTCTAGACTCAGACATCTCCTTTTAAGTGAAGATGTAAAATAATAAATACTCTAATGGCATATGATGGTACATTCGATGCAAAAGTAACATGTCCATATTTCACTCACCTCTATTCGTAACATCTCCTGTGTTATGGTGGTGCACAAGATATACATATGTAGACATGAAACATGGAAATTAAATTTGCATAAACTGAACAAGCATTGGTAAATAATCAATGATATAAATTCTAATCCATGTGTACTGATAGAATGTGGTATTGGTTAGTAATTAAAGATCGGGGGGGGGGGGGGGTGCTTAAAAAGACAAATATTAAGATTTTGGCACTTGACTAATTGATATAGGATGCCCAAATTCTGAACCCGAACATCAGCTTTCAAGTATAATTCTAAAATCAACTGCAAGGAACCTGTTTGTATTCATTATACTAATTCACTCACATCTGTTCATAACACCTCCCATGTTTCGGTGGTACATGACATATCCTTGGTTCCTGTTTTACCTTGAAATATTTGTATGACACAAATATATGAGAAAATTCACTACTTATATAATACATTGACTTATAGAAATAGAGCACAGTGCGCACAAATTGTAATATAAGCTTCGAAAGATAGGGTCAACTAAATCATTGGTTCAAATAAGATGCAATAATAGTTCAACAAATTCTTACCAGAGCTTGTTCCAGAAAATAGATAATGGTGAGTTTACATGTTTTTGAGATGCAGTTTTCTAAATAGTATTCTCTGTCATGCATACATGATACATTATTTCTGTCCAGTTTGAACATCTGGACTTGATTACAAAGAAAAGTGTATTGACAATTGTTTACTTCCTCACACAGCACCTCATCATTGTTGACATGTTCCGTGGGTATTGATACCTCGATGAAAAATATACCATAACCATGTCCGTCATCAGTGTGGGTATACAGTATTAACCTATATGTATTCATACTCCTTTTGAGAAGATAGGGTAGATACCGCCACATTTTATATTACTAATCCTTTTCCTGAATCACAATGTCAGGTGGAGAAAGCTCACGTTTGAATGTGCTCATCAGGAAAATTATGAACTCCCTTCTTGTTACAAGCATCCTCTTTAGCAGCAACAGAACCTTCTTGACGGGCTTCGAAGTTTCATCATTCTTCGGGGCATACAGTGGTTATTTGGCCATCCATGCCAATGATTGGCCGGTCGGAAAAGGCATGAGCTAAGTCAGATATTTACCTCGTGAATGTTGGCCCAACTACTGCGCTCTTCCGAATTTTTGGCCATGGAAGGACGTTTTGCATAAAATTTGTGTGGCGGTCAACTAGTTGTAGAGCGGCCGAGCAAGTCATTCATGTAGCATCAGTTTTTGTGCTTGAGGTAGGGTTGTGGTCTTTTTTTTTGGAAAAGATGCAACCATCTTATTAAAAAGTCTTGAAGAATCACAAAGTCATAAAAGTATTACAGCTCGCAAACGGAGAAAAAAGGAAAAGAAATGTGAATGCTCAATATCACAACCGGTATGACAAAGTAAAAGACAGGCTCCCTAGACTCCTATCCTGTTATGCCACCGCCATCCAAACCGGTTGAATATAGCCCGTGCTACCATCTCCCACTGGTTGCACCCAGTAACCAATGGCTCCCTGTAGTCTGTAGGCTTGTGGTCTTTGGTAAGGCCAACGCTCAAGTTTGCAGATAGGAGTGGGAGGGAGAAGCCACGGAGCTGCTTCGTTGGTGGACAGAACATATCGATGACCGTTTAAGGTCGCTCCAATCGTCCGACGTCCAGCGGCTTAAGACGGCAATGCAGTGCGACACCACCGTTTGGTGCCCTCGCTTGCGCAGCCCCTATGAGGCGAAGTCGATTTAGTGGTCCATAGCGCAAGGCAGATTGCAATCTGGAGGCTGACGGTGGGCGCTGGCTGTGACGGAGGGCACAACGAACGACGGATCCCCTCCCATCTCTCACCTCAACGCGTTTGATTGGCCTTCCTCTGTGCGCATCACATGGAGACTCGATAACCGCACACCGGTTGCTCCTATGTATCCTCGTCGATGGACCCCCTTCAGCGAGCCAAAATACGGGCCTCTCTTGACCGAAGCTCAACTGGGCTGGAATGGGCAGGCAGACAACTCAGTTTACCAGAGGGATATGTTTTGGCTTTTGGAATAGCAACCTAGAGAACAATTGTGCCAGTTTCGTGAGAGATAGTTGTACACAAGAAAACATATGTCCATAAATGCAAATCGCCGAGAGGGCTCGCTTTTGGATCAGCCGTACTATCCTAAATGCCCTCTAACAGAGCCCCTGAACCTGATGGCTTCAATGGCCGTTTTTTGAAATCCTATTGGCACATCATTAAACATGATTTCTATTGGCTCTGCATGGATTTCCATGAAGGCACTCTTGATCTAGAAAGTTTGAATGTTGTTTTTTGATTGACTAGAAAGGTTCTCTTTGATAGCTTTGGATCTACTTTTATTTTGTAGACCAAAATCCACCCCCCCCCCCCAACACAAATTTCACCTCTCATTGCGCCTATAAAATGTATGAGCTGGCCCTTACGCAAATCAATAATATGATATCTCCACCCAAGGAATTAGTGGGAAACCAAAATACGAAGTAGAAAACCAGCAAATATAACATGGTTTTGCTCCTAACTCATGGAAAAACCATGGGCCATGGCACAATTAGACGCGTTGACATTGCCAAGGAAAACAAATACTATAGCTAGCTGCAACATTATGGAGTAAGAATTAACGCACATGCTGGCAAAACACCTTCCATCTTTGGCTTGGAAGATTTCTACTCCTTCCTTCCACCCCTCCCTTCTATAAATTGCCCCCCAGGGTCCTCATATCTTCCCACCATTGCAATCATACTCTCCTACATCTGTGTTATATATTTTAGTGGTTATGTGTTCAGTTATTGGATATGTGTGTTTCTAGTTGCTTCTTGGTGTTTGATTTCATGGTGCTCGCTTTCCAAGGGTTAAAAGTGCAGAAGCTATGGTCATTGTGTCTGCGAACAAAAGGCAATGGAAGAGGGAGTTGTCATCGACGGCGAGCATGCGTAACCTCTCCCCCCTATAAGTAGGCCTCAGAGGGCTTGCGCGTGCTCGCCGATGATGGAAACTATGTCTACCTAAAGGTCCTAGAGGCACTCTTGCACCACTACAAATACCAGCATGAGCCAATGAATCTTCGCCTTTGCTTTAATCCATTAGAATCATGTTCGTGTGATTTTTTCTCTATGAATAATTCATGTTGCATGGATTAATTTTGTGCAATAGGCAAGTACGACATGGCGATGGATGCGAAGATGGCACAAAAGATGCTCAGGGAGAGGAAGGAGGATTTCAATAGTGTGATCAGCGACATGCACATGTTGAACATGGATAGTTTCATGCTCCTCGAGATTGGCCTCGAGATGGATCTCCCTGTCATCAACAAACTCTCTGCTCCACCCAAAGTCCTATTTTTTCTTGAGATAATAGTGGTAACTAAGAACATTTATTAATCCTAATCTTTTAAGATACACAACGTGGATGTTCCTTGATACTCCCTCAGTAAAGAAATATAAGAGCATTTAGATAACTAAAGTAGTGATCTAAACACTCTTATATTACTTTACAGAGGGAGTAACTTTTAAGAACAATATTATAGAAATATTTTTTGAAATCACATGCACATGCATGCACCCTATTTTTCTTGGTAAAACATAAAGAATGAGATCCCAAACCAAGGGCATCCCATCTAACTGTTTATCCCTAAAGTTGGATGGCTTGGTAAGGCCCAAGGTTTTAGCAACACATGAGTTAGGTGAGGGACCGAGGGATCAAGAATTATGGCGGTTGTTGACGGCAGAGTGGGGTCAAGCAATAGCACCTTGCGATCTGTGAATACAGATGAAGGGCAAGAGTCAATAGGCAACGTGATTGTAATAGGTAGGAGAGGCATGTGAAATGGTGGCGAGTTGAATGGTTGTAGATTTCCGTATATCATTTGGTTAAGAACCTCTACAATGTTGGTTGCATAGAGAATTTGAGGAGTCTTTATGTTCAGTCTAGGTCCCATTATTGCTAGAAAGAGGGATGATTTGGGATGCATGGGTGGTTTCCATAGTGGCTCTCTTTTAGTAACCAACAAAAGTAGCGATGTGATTTTCTTGCATATTGGACACATCAAGTGAATGCATATCGGATAGCACGTCGGTTACGATGTCCCATAAATTATTGACTTGAATAATTATTCCGATAGCCAATATGTAGTATGCTAGAGGTAGACCACATACCCCATGTAATTATGTGACTAGCTATTATTTTGTTAGGAAGTGTTAATATATTTATGATCAATGTCATGCTTCGAATAAAACCATGTTTTCAGAATTATATATAATTTCACTTTGTTAGACGAGATTGTAACATTTGATTTTGGGTAATGCAAGAATTATTTTACAAAAAAAGATAGGTATATTTATGGAATGTCTAGAATTTAACCTTGTATCTCTTGGTGGTAAATGGTACATTCATAAACTCAAAAATATAATATATTTATGTTTTGCTAAAAGTTCTGCTATGGTGCTGTGTAAAAAGCTTTAAACCTTTGATATGCTCTAAAGTACTGGAGCAAAGGTATCTCTCGCTCCTCATTGATATAACCAACTGACCTATACTTGAAACCGATGGGCTAGAAGAAAAACGTCAATTCACTATTCCTGAATGTAACTTCCGGGCAATTTTGAAACATCATTTGCTGAGGTTGCTGCATTATAAGTAAAAATTCCATGAATTTGAAAAAAATATGGATTAAAAAATATCACAAATTTGAAAAAGGTTTACATGTTTTGACAAAAAAGTTCATGATTTTTTTAAAAAAATCATAAATTCAAAAAAAACTGTGCATTAGAAGAAAAAAGAAAAACAAAAAAGAATAAAGAAAAAAGACAAAAATAAAAAATCGTAAGTTTCAGGGTTACATTTGACACACAATAAAGAAGAAGAAAGAAGTGCCTCGACATAGCAAATGAGGTCCCACTTGGTTATCGCGTTGGGTATCAAACCTCACAGTTCAGGGTTCGAGTCTCACACAGGCCCATTTTTCAAGGTTATTAAAAAGGGTAAATGAGTCGAGCCTAGCATAGAAGGATGGGTGCGTCAGATTCTGCAATAGCCTAGCGAAAGGGCTAAATATTTACTTCTAAAGGGGAGTTCGTAGCTTCGCCTACACAGTTTTTTTTATGATGTTTTCACCTCACCTCGATTCGCTTTCATTGGTTTATTTTCTCCCTCGCACTAAAAAACCAAATTCCATTAAAGGGGGAGATCTTGTTTCGTGCTTGCTTTGCTTTGGTAGATTCTGATTCAATTCAATCACGTAAATAATAGGTAATTAAGAATTCAGAAATCACACCATATATGTGACATATATGCGAGTTCACCTTCCTAAAATATAGACATAAGATTTGTCTCGATAACCTTCCAAAACGAATACGATATTCCTCAATGTGCTATCATTTATTGTTATCATTATCTCTACTATTAAATGACAATCACAACTTTACTAATACAATAATAATAATATTCTTTTCTTATCTTACCAACTTACATATATTTCTTACCTTACCAAATCACATATATACCTCTACTATTAAAGGGAAATTAGTAGGCTGGTACACACAGCTTATTTTCCCCTTCACCTCCCACCACCACCTCTCCATGACATTTTTTTTCTTCCTTGCACACTTCCACCTCCGTGGTGGCAGGCGGGTCGTCGGACTTCCACATAAAGGTGATCGTGGACGCGGTCATATTATATTTCTTGTCAGTCATAAAGAGAGTGAGAAAGGCTACATTCTCAAATCAAGTGTGTTCATTCAAATGTGAAGACATTCATTAAGGAAATGTGTCATACAACACTCGATAGGCCTGGTAGAAATGAATCCACTACAAAAGGCACGTCAAATGTGTAATATCCCTATTAGCAAAGAGAATATTTATGTAGTCATAGCTCGTAGAGCAGAAATCTAAGTGAAGCACTAGAGCAAAAATTATCATGCTCAAAAGGATATAAGTGAAGCACTATGAGCAAAAACTATCAAGCTCAAAAGGTATAAGTGAAGCACATAGAGTATTCTAACAAATTTCAAATCATATATGGCTCTCTCAAAAGGTGTTTACAGCAAGGATGATTGTGGTAGACTAACAAGCAAAGACTCAAATAACACAAGACGCTCCAAGCAAAACACATATCATGTGGTGAATAAAAATATAGCTCCAAGTAAATTACCGATGGAAGTGGACGAAAGAGGGGATGCCTTCCAGGGCATCCCCAAGATTTGACTTTTTGGTGTCCTTGGATTATCTTGGGGGTGCCATGGGCATCCCCAAGCTTAGGCTCTTGCCACTCCTTGTTCCATAATCCATCAAAAGAATTCACCCAAAACTTGAAAACTTCACAACACAAAACTCAACAGAAATCTCGTGAGCTCCGTTAGAGAAAGAAAACAAAAGACTACTTTAAGGTACTGTAATGAACTCATTCTTTATTTGTATTGGTGTTAAACCTACTGTATTCCAACTTCTCTATGGATCATAAACTATTTTACTAGCCATAGATTCATCAAAATAAGCAAACAACACACGCAAAACAGAATCTGTCAAAAACAGAACAGTCTGTAGTAATCTGTAACTAACGCAAATTTCTGAAACTTTAAAAATTCTACCGAAATAGGAAGTCCTGGACAATTTGTTTATTGATCAGCATAAAAAAGAATCAACGCTAAAGCACGTTCCTGTGATTTATCATAACTAAATTCGTGCGCGCAAAGTTTCTGTTTTTCAGCAGAATCAAATCAACTATCATCGTAGGTTATCCTATAGGTCTTACTTGGCACAAACACTAATTAAAACATAAAACAATATCCAAACAGAAGGTAGATGGATTATTTATTCCTAAACAGAAGCAAAAACAAAAAACATAAAATAAAATTGGTTGCCTCCCAACAAGCGCTATCGTTTAACGCCCCTAGCTAGGCATAAATGCAAGGATAGATCTAGGTATTGCCATCTTTGGTAGGCAATTCTTCAATGAGGCATCTACCTCCCTTAGAATTTTCTTTCTTTCTAGAAATTATCAAACCTTTAGGCATAAGATCGAAAAATTCATTCGTAGCAAATGGTTCCTTAATGTTAGTAAAAAGATCGGGATGAATACTTATAGATTTAAGATCCGCATTTTCCTTACTAGATGATTCACCCTTATTTTTAGGAACATACATAAGCTTGGCAATTTTAGTAGGAGGACTAGGAGTATTTTTTACGGAGGAAAATGCGGTTCCCAAATTGGTAATGATGCCCTCAAGTTTATCGATACGAGTAGAATCTAGATTTATTTTTCATTAACCATGGGTTCCTTCTCCTTAATATTTTTGAAAGTCATTCCTACCTTAGATCCATATTGAGTAATTTGATTATGAATCTTTTTATCTAGATTTTCAATGGATTCAATGGTAGCAACTTTGTTTTCAATAATTTCAAGCCTTTGCATAACATGCTCCAAAGTTAACATAGTTCCATTAACCACAAGAGGAGGTGAGCCAAATAAATCTATTAAAGCATTATAGGAATCAAAAGTATGGCTACCCAAGAAATTCCCTCCGGTAATGGTATCAAGGATATATCTATACCAAGGATTAGCGCCTACATAAAAATTGCGAAGAAGAACTGTAGTAGATTGCTTCCTGGTAGATCTATTTTGAGCATTGCAAATTCTATACCAAGCATCTTTTAGATTTTCTCCCTCCCTTTGTTTAAAATTTAGCACTTCATTCTCGGGAGATAACGGAGAAGATATAAGACTAGTCATGACAATACGCAAGCAAACTAACACACGAGCAAACAAAAGGACGAAGGGAAAAAGAAGAGGAGATTGAGAAAGAGAGGGCGAATAAAACGGCAAGGGTGAAGTGGGGGAGAGGAAAACGAGAGGCAAATGGAAAATAATGTAATGCGAGAGATAGGGATTGTGATGGGTACTTGGTATGTTGACTTTTGCGTAAGCCTCCCCAGCAACGGCGCCAGAAATCTTTCTTGCTACGTCTCGAGCTAGCATTGGTTTTCCCCGAAGAGGAGGGGGTGATGCAGCACAGTAGCGTAAGTATTTCCCTCAGTTTTTGAGAACCAAGGTATCAATCCAGTAGGAGGTCACACGCAAGTCCCTCGTACCTGCACAACACGATAGCAACTCGCAACCAACACTTAGGGGTTGTCAATCCCTTCACGGTCACTTACGAGAGTGAGATCTGATAGAGATAATATTTTTGGTATTTTTGGTATAAAGATGCAAAGTAAAAAGGTAAAGGCAAAACAAGTAAATAAAGTGATGGAGATTGATATGATGAGAATAGACCCGGGGACCATAGTTTTCGCTAGTGGCTTCTCTCAAGAGCATAAGTATTCTACGGTGGGTGAACAAATTACTGTTGAGCAATTGATAGAATTGAGCATAGTTATGAGGTTATCTAGGTATGATCATGTATATAGGCATCACGTCCATGACAAGTAGATCGAAACGATTCTGCATCTACTACTATTACTCCACTCATCGACCGCTATCCAGCATGCATCTGGAGTATTAAGTTAAAAATAGAGTAACGCCTTAAGCAAGATGACATGATGTAGAGGAATAAATTCATGCAATATGATAAATACCCCATCTTGTTATCCTCGATGGCAACAATACAATACGTGCCTTGCAACTCTTTCTGTCACTGAGTAAGGACACCGCAAGATTGAACCCAAAGCTATGCACTTCTCCCATTGTAAGAACTACCAATCTAGTTGGACAAACCAAACGAATAATTCGAAGAGACTTGCAAAGATAACTCAATCATACATAAAAGAATTCAGAGAAGAATCAAATATTTTCCATAGATAAGTTGGATCATAAACCCACAATTCATTGGTCTCAACAAACACACCGCAAAAAGAAGATTACATTGAATAGATCTCCACGAGAGAGGGGGAGAACATTGTATTGAGATCCAAAAAGAGAGAAGAAGCCATCTAGCTACTAGCTATGGAACCGAAGGTCTGAAGTAAACTACTCACACTTCATCGGAGAGGCTATGGTGTTGATGTAGAAGCCCTCCATGGTGGAAGCCCTCTCTGGCGAAGCTCCGAAACAGGCCCCATGATGGGATCTCGTGGATACAGAAGGTTGTGGCGCTGGAATTAGGTTTTTGGCTCCTCCTGGTCTAATGTGGGTACGTAGGTATATATAGGAGGAAGGAGGACGTCGGTGGAGCTCCGAGGGGCCCACGAGGCAGGGGCGCGCCCAGGGGGGAGGGGCGCGCCCTCCACCCTCGTGACCGCCTCGTGGCTTTCTTGACGGAGGGTCCAAGTCTCCTGTATCTTATCTGATGAGAAAATCACGTTCCCGAAGGTTTCATTCCGTTTGGACTCCGTTTGATATTCTGTTTCCTCGAAATACTGAAATAGGCAAAAAACAGCAATTCTGGGCTGGGCCTCCGGCTAATAGGTTAGTCCCAAAAATAATATAGAAGTGGAAAATAAAGCCCAATATAGTCCAAAACAGTAGATAAAGTAGCATGGAGCAATCAAAAATTATAGATACGTTGGAGACGTATCAGTACTCTAACTGGATCATGCACTTCGACGGCCGGATTGGGAGCAGGTGTAGTCCGGACATCTCCCACTTGAGACACGGTCCAGTACATACTCCAAATATTATACACAGACTCCAACAATACAGCCGAATACGAGTCTCTATTGCACAGTCTTCGGATGGCAGTTTCTATGGGCATTCAACGCCTAGAGGTGCGCGGGGATTCAAACCTTGCAATATCACAAATAAATGGAGACTTTGATGCCAAGGATCCAAAAATGGAGGCCTACCATAATGCCGTCCTCAAAATGTCAGCTCGGTTCGAGGGGCTCGAATTCCACCATGTGGCTCGAGAAAACAATCAAACGGGGGATATCCTCGCCCGCATCGGCGCTAAACGCGACCCTGTCCCACCTAACATATTCCTAGAAAGGTTGTTCAAGCCATCTGTTGTATGGGAAGGGGAGTCCGGCAGCACTAGCATGGATCCGAATACACCCCCAGATTCCGAACCATCAGACATAATCGGAGGCTCCACCACCGAAATAACATCTTCGGCCCACGAAATCATGGCTGTAATCGCCTTGTGGACTAAACCTTTCTTGGCCTACCTAAATAGGCAGGAGCTCCCTGAAGACCAGAATGAAGCACGTTGCATCGTGCGGCGTTCTAAAGCTTACAAAGTCCATGAAGGGGAACTCTATAAGAAAAGTACGACCGAAGTGCTCCAAAGGTGCATCTCCGAAGAGGAAGGGCGACAGCTCTTGGCTGAAATCCATGCCGGACTGGGCGGGCACCATGCCGCGGCTCGAGCACTAGTCAGCAAGGCCTTCCGTACAGATTTTTATTGGCCGACAGCCCGAGCAGATGCACAGGACCTTGTCCAAAACTGCATCGGTTGCCAGCTCTTTGCCAATCAGAGTCATATGCCCCCTATCGCTCTCCAAAAAATCCCCATCACTTGGCCCTTTGCGGTCTGGGGTCTGTATATGGTCGGACCCCTTAAAGGGGGAAGCCATAAGAAAAAAGACTTATTGGTCATGGTGGACAAGTTCACCAAATAGATAGAAGCTAAACCAGTCAAAACGGCCGAATCCGGACTAGTGATAGACTTCATATCCGGGGTTGTACACCGATACGACGTCCCCCACAGCATCATCACTGATAATGGCTCAAACTTCACAGCCGATGAAGTGAAAACCTGGTGCGGCAACATGGGCATTAAGCTCGATTACGCCTCCATCTACCATCCCCAAACAAACGGCCAGGTCGAACGTGCAAATGGTCTCATCATGAGCGGCATCAAAACCAGACTAGTGCGATCCTTGACAGAGTCGGACACGCACTGGGTCGAAGAGCTCGACTCCGTACTCTGGGGGCTGCGGACCATGCCGAATCGCACCACCAGATATACACCATTTTTATGCTGTACGGAGCGGAAGCAGTAGTACCCTGCGACATAATACATGATTCGCCTCGCGTACGCATGTACAAAGAGAAGGAAGCTGAGTTAGATCAGCAGGATAACTTAGATGCCCTGGAGGAGGAGCGTGACGTTGCAAAAGCCCGTTCCGCATTCTATCAGCAGCAGGCTCGACAGTACCAAAGCATAGAAGTGCGGGCCAAAACTTATAATATTGGCGAACTCGTTCTATGCCTATCGAAGAAGAAGAAGGACAAGCTCAAACCCAAGTGGGAGGGTCCCTTCGTCATTGATAAATTTCTCACCAGAGGAGCGTACCACTTACGTAATGCATCCAATAATAGACTCGAGCCGAACCCATGGGACGCCGCTAGACTCTGGAGATTCTACGCCTAGCGCCGAACTCAGTGTTCGTCTTCTTACCCCCTCCTTTTAAATTATGTCCCCTACCTTTTCCTTTCTCGACCTTTTTCCTCTTCACACAAAGTACTTAATACAGTGCGGATGCCCGGATCACTCCGGCCGCACTACGTGCATAAGCAATACCTGGGGTCTTCCTATACGGAAGCTAAATATAGTTACTTTAATGGCTTTTTGCCCATCACATATGCGTTCTTTTTCCATATGTGCCTTTTATTCACCATTATATGCATCGATATGACTTAAGATGTGGCCATGCTAGGTTGCCTGGCTCTTGTGTTTATGCCCTACGTTCCCGTTAATTTGGCTAGGGCATAAGGGGAGCACCTCTGCGATTGTTACTGCCGGTTCAGCCGGATGTGTACCTCAGACTGGGAGAAGCCTAAAGCTAGCGTTCTTAAGGGAATATTCGGTCGGTGAACAAAAGATGTTTTTGTTTATTACAACGTAAATACCCAGAAGTTTTGTATCCTGCGTCCTTGTTCACAGTCCGGACATGTGCATCGTCGCATGCGTACCCAGGGAAAGGAACCCCTAACGGAACTATTCTCCCTGGAAGATGTTTCTTACTATCCATGTAATATAACATAACTAGTTGGGTACTTGTCTGTTCAAGCACTTATGACCCCTACGCCTGGTTTCCACGCACACCCCAGTTCTGTATAACTGAGTGGGTATTCGGATACACCCCGGACTGTCGGATCCGGGGGCTGAAGCGAAAAGGTCCGCCATGACAAATGATTTTAATCCGGCTAGGGACTACTTATGTCCATCGAATTACACAGTCACTTGGGCTGACTATATTCGTCCTCTATACCATCCAACATGCTATCTAGCTTACAATCCTGCTGTGAATACTTTGCGGGTAACGCTACCTAGTCATACAGCAGACTCATGGGAATTTCATGCCCATCTGGTCCCGCCGGTCCGACTTCGGCCATATGGTTTGGGTCCAGCTTGGTGTAGCGCGTCTTCACCATAGCCCGGGCTTCTCTTGCACCTTGTCGGTAGGCTGACATCTTCCACAACCGGAAACGCCGCTGTGCTCCTTGAAGCATATCCACAAGCTCCCCCATGCCCTTTGGCAGGAAGGTTGATGGCCACAAGGCCTGAGCAACACCCTGCATCACCTGCCGAGCTCGCTCGTGCAGTTGTGAGAGGTCTTGCAGTAAATTGCCTGCAGACGCGGGCATCTCCTCCCCAGGGCAGCCCATTAACATACCTACAAGTACGAATTCTTTTAATATGCTTCCTTGCCGAGCCGTACTATAGTTCGTCTAGGCACTTACAATAAATGCCGCGACGAAGCCTTTTGTTTTCCTTTACGGAGTCTGCCAGCTGAGCGCGAACATCTTTTAATTCGACGTCTAGCCGGACATTGGCATCTTGAAGATTGTTCTTCTCCTGCCTAACTTGCGTAAGGATACGCTCGCCAGCTTTCAGCTGCCTTTCACTACTAGGGAAAAGGCTAGCAGCAGCGCGGGTTTTAGATGTATCAGTAGCGCGGGCACCCGCGCTACTAATACGGCGCTACAGCTAACTCATAGCAGTAGCGCGTGCGCACCCGCGCTACTGCTACACAAGTGTAGTAGCAACGCGGTTAGGGGAAACTCGCTACCGCTAGTAGCGCTAGCGCTCTTTGGCTGGACGCGCTACTGCTATTGAGGCGCTGCTGCTAACTTTTGTACACTCGTTACTGCTAATTTAAGTAGTTTTTTTTGGCATATTTGTTTTGTATTTGAACCGGCTTTGTAGAAGAATCTTTAGCACATAGAAATGTCATCATGATACACATACAAATGCCTGCGAGACCACAAATGTAATCATAGCATGTACATACAAATAGTCTCTTCATAATCGTCATCCAACACAAAGTGATATCTTGTCATCATCTCGAAAATAGCAATACATGCAAGTCTCAAATACTTGCAACTACAACAATGTCATCCATCTAAACAAAGGTATACGCAAGAAGTGCTATCACTATGAGTGAGAGCGGAACCATGCAATACATGAGGTGGCGGTTACGAGTCCTCTCTCGCGCTAGCGTGAACCTCAAGTAACTAGCTTCTCCTTCTTGTGTGCTTTTGAAGCCTTTATGGCTGGCGCCCGTGAACCCATTCACTTGCGCCTGACACTCATGCCACTCGTTGTACACCCCCGGAACCTTCCCTTTGTACATGACATAGCATTTCCATCTCGCCATCAAGAAACTAGGTACCTGTTAGAGATGCATGTTCATGAAGAGGATGTACAATCATATATATGCAACAAAATATACTAGAGCAACACCAAAAAAGAAAGGTTAGCAACTAGATGCAACATATACAGTACGCAAATTAATTAACTAGAGATACGCAGGTCATCGTACGCAAACTAACAAAGTAGCGTTATGCAAGTTCGGCAGGGACCGTGGACATCACAAAGTTTCATCGCTACAAAAAGTATACAAGTTCAACCGACACATATCATCATCATCGGCATCATAAATACCTAGAAGTTCCATCCTTCCATATCATCGAGGATGAACCCTAGCTTCTTGAATGGCGTGAGGTCTAGACGTTGCATGCCTATGCGAGTTCGGATGTCAGTTCGCGATATAGGGCCGTGGTGGAACATCCCCTTCTCATCGACGACTTCTTTCATGATGATCGTCGCAATGTCGCTTTGGACGCGAAAGAAGTCATCTCTAAGTTTATAATTCGCTTCTCCATGAGATTCTAGCCACTTGTGGATATGATCATCATTTCTGCTGTTAATGCGAAGCTTTTGGTGATCCGTGTTGAACTGAATCATGAGATGGACGATGTAGAATCCATCCTTCTTGCTTGGTTTTGGGACATGGATGCAGGAGAAGTTAGTTTTATGCGTGAAACCCATCTTCTTGTTCCTTTGTTTCTTGATATGCACGTGGCCACCACTAAAGCTGAAGCCTTGGAGAGCATCATCTAGAATATTCATTATGTGGGTGTAGTCCTTTTTCTCGTAGTCTCTGGAAGGGTCAAAATACATGGCGTGGGAGACTTGCGGGTAAAGAACGATAAGGACGGCGCGTCCATTGCTGCGGGGAAAAGACACCTCAAATTATTCCCCATATGAGAGAGAAGGAATGATTGAAATGTACGAAAGGGTTGTCCGGAACTGACTTACTTTGGATGATAAGGCACGAGGACAATTTCCCGGTCCTTATTCTGTACCATGAAGTTTTGGAGGTACTCCCTAGCAGTTTCACGCTCAAAGTCGCCGAGACTCAAGAAAGACTCATGCATGTAGTACGGATCCGCCACACAGATTTGCGAGACTTCTTCACTCTTCATGACGGAGCTCATATGTAGCGCAAAAAGGCGGACGATAGTAAAATCAAGACGCCTTGTTAGAAACATCTCAAAGATATGGTCAAACCGCAGGAAGAACACCTCCGCGTGCCGTGTGTCGACGTAGCACTTCCCCTCAGGCACACGAGCTGCATATCTCGGATATCCTGGATCCTATGAGGCTAATAGGCTTTTCTCAGTCGACAGCACATGGTCGTGCAGTCTCCTGAGATCCCCTGATAGTGCCTCCAGCGGTTTCGACGGTAGCATCGGCTCGCCCGTGAGATGGAACATGACCGTACCTTTCACGGGTACACGCACTTCAGAATGCATCGTCTGGCTGCTGTGTGCTCTGGCTTGTTTGGAGGCAGTTACCTTCCCCGATCTCTTCCTCTCCTTTTTCTTGGGCACACCTTCCAGACCCTTCCTTAACCCCTGCCCAAGTGTTCCCGGGCTAAGTACTGTACGACCCTCGCGCCTGGCTAGTTGAGCCTGTGTTGAGGCGGCATCTTCAGGAATGTCCTGTGAGGATTTCATGAAGAGAGACTTTTTGCAATGCATGGTACGGCCCTGCCCGGGCATATCATCCATATCCTCATTAGCAAGCTGATAGCCCGATTCGTCATATGGTTGACTCATCATATCTATGTCACAGTCATACGCGTTTGTATTGAGGTAATCCATAGGGTCGACCTCCGTCTCATCATCCATTCCCTGTTCTACAGGAGAAATTACATCAGCCAGTACTATTGCACCCCCTTCATCATGTCATCCGCCGCTCTCACCCGGCACTACTACAGGAGTTGGTAATTGCGTAGGTGGGGTGGTGGTCTCCGCACATGCTTGTTGATGTGTGGTAGTTATTGGTGTGCTCTCGGCCGGCTCCAGACGAATAAGATTCTTCGACCATAGCAGCACCCAACCCTTGCAGCGTCCAATTCGCGGCGGGGTCTTGTCGTCCGCTCCCACATGCTGTACTGGAGGAGGCAAATCCTCGTGCCCCGATTTCACACTGGTCAAGCTAACCCTAAAGTGCCCAGCGGGGATCGGCTGGTTGTGGAATGTGCATTAAGAGGGGTCCATTATCATCCCCTTTCCCACGTCCACCTTCTGGCCTTTGATCAAGTAGAGTATGGTGCATGGGGTTTCTTTCGCCTGCAAACACATATGTCTGTGGTGTAAAACAACCGAAAGGCAACAAAAATGGAATATTATCTATATATATATATATGTTGGTGCGACATGTAATTACCGTGACGGCGTCGAGCTCAGCCAAAGACGAAGGCCCACCTAGCGCGCCTGAGACTGAGGACGGGCTGCTATGAGCGGGAGCGGCTACGAGAGGAGGCCCGGTTGCTTGAGCAAGTGATGGTGCGATGGTGTTGTTGTTCATGGAGTTGCTCGCGACGAAACTGGGCATCGGGAAATCATGTACCGTCTTGTCTGGATTTTCCTTCGCCCAGTTGATAATAACTGGAACCAAGTTAGTAGAAAAATCATTTCTGCAGGCAGTTACAGCTGCATTGACTGCCTGCTGTAGCAACTCATGTTTGTCCTCGGCTGCTTTTTTCGCGTCCTCAGCTGCTTTTTTCTCGACCGCAAGCTTCACCTTTGCATCGATGTCCGCCTGACTAAACTTCTTTTTCTGCTTCTTGGCCTCCGGGCCGTCGTTGTAAAACACCTTCCACGTGGCGCCGTCTCCAGCGCCGTGCACACGACCATATTGCGGCCGCTAGTCCAACGGGAGTCCCTTAAGTTCGTTCAAGGCCCGGTTGAGAGGGGTGTCCCACTTGGGCCTCATTGGAGAAGTAGGGCTTTCGGCTGCAAGCCGGTGTTGCTTCTCCAGTAGTCTAATCAATTTCCTCGTGATCTTGTCCATGTAAAAAACCTTTTTCTCCTTGTCCCACTTGTAGCGGGCCCTGATGAAGTCATGCTCCAAGGGGTTGGTGAACTTCGCGAAGGGGTCTGGGAGACCCGCGGCTTCGTGTTCCGCGTCCTCCTTATCCCATATGGGCCTTTTACCGAGGTAGCCATGGCTTCCGAGACGATGCTTCCCCGTGTTCCTTTGCTGAAGGCTTTTGAATTTCGCAGCCTTAGCCTTGGCTGCCTCGGTAGCGCAAGTGTCCTTGAACTTTTTGAACTCCTCTTCCGTAAGTGTCGGATTTTCCTCCAGAATCTTGGACAGGGGTTCATCAGCCTCAATAGCTCGTTTCACCCTCCCTTTCCAGGAGGCCAAATCATTGCTGAACATGCCCATGGCATGATTGTTAATCTTTTTCATCTTCGGATCATCCCACGGTTGTTCTATGTTATCATCCCGGTCGGGGAACTTGAATCTCTTGTGCAACATCGTTAGGAGCAACTGCGTCAAATGTTCTTTACTCCTTAAGTCATCGTCGTTGATGCTCGCGCATTCCCGTAGGATGCATCCTACTTGGTTCGCATAGCACTTGCGAGGTTCTTCCGGCTCTAACGGCTCAAACTTGCCAGGTGCCATCTTTGTGATCACAAGTCGTCCAATCCCTAGTTTGTTAGGTTTTCGTATCCTCTGCTTCTTATGCTTCCTCTTTTCGGTATCGGCATCGGGGCCGGTACCTTCCCCGCCGGTACCTTCCCCACCGGTACCTTCCCCACTGGTCTCGGCGCCGCCATCGGTGCCGGCGCCGTCGGTGCCGGCGCCGTCGGTGTCGATGTCGGCGTCAGTACCATCATCGAGGCCGACCTGCAAACCTTGCTTAGCAGTCAAATAGTCGAGGTACTCTTGTTCACCCTCATAATCCATCTCGTCTGCATCTTGGTCAGAAGGCCTAGTTTCTTCGTTGTTCGACATGTTTCCTATGATTAAGTGGCCTCATTTATTTCTAAAAGTATGAATAAATGAGAAATGACATAAAAGAAATCTATGTGCCAGCACTCGATATGCCAACTATGTAGCACAAATCATGCCTTTATTCACGGGAAATTTCGGCATGACCTTTGCTAAAAAATGGACATATCGAGTGCCTGAAATTCACCGAAATGGAAATGAATCAACATTCCGGCGTAACATAGGCCACTCGGATCATTTTCCAAACATGACATGTCCAAAACATGACATATGCACATATCACATGTCCAGTTCAAATTTCCATATAAATTCAGCTAATTTTGAAACCTAGCTAAATTCATAACTAAATAGATAACCTAATTAATTAACATGAAGAACCCTAGAAGAGAGGGGGGGGGGTTTACAGAGAGTGCAGGGGTGAGGAGGCAGGCCCGACGACGGCCGGCAGGGGAGAGGAGGGAGGCGAGGGCCGACGGGTCGGGGGCGAGCGCGCCGGGGTCGGGGGCGAGCGCCGGCGCCGGAGTCGGGGGTGAGCGGCGTGGTCGGGGGCTAGCGCCGGCGCCGGAGTCGGGGTCGAGGGCCGGGACGGGGGCGAGCGCCGGGGCTAGCGCTGGCGCCGGCAGAGTCGGGGGCGAGCGCCGGGGCCGGGTCGGGCGCGGCGGAGCGACGGGGGAGAGAGAGTGGGGATTTGGGGGGAAATGGCGGGATGAAGCAGGGCGAGTGAGAATTTTGGGTTAAGTGAACGTAGCAGTAGCGCGTTATGTCAAAACGCGTTGCTACTATGATCTGTAGCTGCAACGGTTTCGGAGAAACGCGCTACTACTATGATCTGTAGCTGCAGCGGTTTATGAGAAACACGCTACTACTAAGATCTGTAGCTACAACGGTTTTGTAGAAACGCGCTGCTACTGCCGTCGCTACTGCCAGTTTTCCTTTTTCTTTTCCTTTATTTTATCCCACTTTTATTTCCCTAGGGCAGTGAACGAAGGTAGGCGATATATATTGCATCATTTGACGATTAAATATGTATGCAAAATAGGAACATATATATTACACATCATTGGACCCAGGCATAATAATGGCTAAGTGTGTATACAAAATAGGAACATATATATATTACACATCATTGGACCCATAACATACGTTTCCTCAGTGCTGACATTTTCGTTTTTGAGTCAGCTTCTTTCCCTTCTTGTTCGTCGAAGAATAATTGAGCCCCTCATTGTGACTTTGCCTTTTCCATGGAGTACGATTTTTCTTAGGTAATGTAGTATTGATTCTTCTTTTGATGTATACTTCATCATCATCGTCATCTTCCCTCATTGGGTTGCCGTACTGATCATAGTCTTCCTCGTTGGCGACTCCATCCATTCTAATGATGTTCCTTTTGCCTCTCCTCACGACAACACGGCTGGGATTGCGTTGGTCAGTTATGAAGAAGCATTGTGTCACGTGCTTAGCGTGTACCCATGGCTCGTTTTTTGCGATAGCGTTCACGGTAGCACTCTTGGCGTCGGGTATAGTCATGCTAGTGAACATCCGGCTTTCTCTTTCGACATTCTTAGCCCATCTGACACGGAACATCGTCGTGTTGTGCAGTCCAGAGTAGTCAAGCTCCCAGATCTCCTCGACCCTTCCATAAAATCGTTCAGTTGTGCCGTTGTCGCTGCCGGTCATGCATTCCATCGTCACCCCTGAGTTCTGATCATCACTGTCCATATCTTTTGCCTCCGTGTAGAACGTGTATCCGTTGATATCATATGCCTGATAGGTTACGAGGTTGGGCGAGGGGCCATGTGCTAAGGCGTATATGAGCAATCCGTCCTTAGAGCCCTCCTCCGAGGGATTAGCAATAATATGCTCTTTGAACCAATGCAGGAAAGTGGAGTTGTGCTCTCTAGTAACTTCGGCGTCCGTCCTGCATACCCCCCGGTCACGATACTTATTTGCGATAATTTCTTTGTGCAGTGCCACGAAAGGATGTACCTCGTCTAGGTGTTGTAGCACTACCAAGTTTGCTCTGTCAAAGTCGTTGCGTCGATCTGAGTATGCCACGTGAAGTTCCCTGCGACCGTTGCAGTGACCATCTCCTTCGAGCCTCCCATCGTGCTTGTTAACGGGCAAACCAACACTAACACCAGGCGGCTGGTCTGCGCCATATAGAAAATTCTCACAGAAAGAGATGCACTCTTGTGCCAAATAGCCCTGGACGATGCTTCCATCCGGACGGGACATGTTACGAACGAATCCTTTGATGATCCCATTCATCCTCTGAAATGGCATCATGTTGTGCAGGAATGACGGCCCCAGGTCTATTATGTCATCCACAATATGGACACACAGATGCACCATCACGTCGAAGAACGCGGGCGGGAAGTACATCTCAAGCTCATTCAGTATCACAACGATCTCTTCCTGTAGCCTTTGGAGCTTCTTCACACTGATCGACTTTTGAGAGATGACGTCGAAAAAGTTGCAGAGAACAATAAGCATGTCACGGACGTGCTTGTCCATTATCCCTCTAAGGGCAACAGGTAGTATCTGCGTCATCATCACATGGCAGTCATGAGACTTCATCCCGCTGAACCTTTTCTTGTCCGTGTCTAGATATCTGCTTATCTTGCCACAGTAACCGGAACTAACTTTCACTCCGGTAAGGCACTTAAAGAATTGATTGATCTCAGCCTGACTTAAGGTGAAGCAAGAGGGGGGGGGGGCAATAATCCTCTTTGTTTAATTTCTTGCCCTTCTTCTCCCGTGCCTCTGTCTACGTCTCTGTCTCGTCTAACATTTTACGGGGCGGCATGTGCAGATCTTCCCTGATTTTCAAATCTTGCAAGTCTTTTCTTGCCTTCGGCCCATCCTTGGTCTTATCCGGCATGTTCATCAGTGTTGCGAGCAAGCTCTCAAGGACATTCTTACAGATATGCATTTGATCAAGGCAATGAGGTGTATCGAGTTTGTGCCAGTACTCCAAGTCCCAGAACACAGACCTCGTCTTCCATACCTTCAGCAGCGGCTCCGGCGCCTTTCTCATCGTCTTTCCCGGCGCGGGGTACTCCTTCCAGTTTTTCAACAGCTCATCGATTTCGGCACCGCTCCGCTTACGTGGAGGTCCTCAATGCTCAGCGTGACCATTGAATAGATCTCCACGGTTTCTCCACGGGTCGTCCTGTTCAAGCCATCTTCGATGCCCCATGTACACGATTTTCCCAGACCCGCCATCTTTCCTTGATGTTAGCTGCTGAGACGTTGTATCATCCATGCACCGCGTGCATCCGCAATATCCATGGCACACCTGGCCTGCCACATATCCGTAACTGAGATAGTCCTGCACTGTGATGATCAGCGCGTCTCTCATGTTGAAATACTCACCTTTGCTGGCGTCCCATGTCTTGGCCGGTGTTTTCCATAACGTGTCTAACTCCTCTTGAAGTAGCCCCAGATACAAATTAATATTATTTCCTGGTTGTTTCGGCCCTTGAATAAGCATGCTCATGTGAATGTACTTCGATTTCATGCACAACCAGGGGGGAGGTTGTACATCCATAAAAACAGGGGCCATGTACTATGGTTGGTGTTCTGGTTGCCAAACGGATTCATGCCATCGGTACACGTGCCGAGCACGATGTTCCTTGCATCACATTCAAAATACCGATAGAAGCTGTTCAACGCTCTCCACTAGCTTCCATCCTTCACGTGTCTCAGCTTCGGATCATCTCCATCGTCGGGCTTCTTCCTCTTCGCGTGCCAGCGCATTAGCTTCGCTTCCTTGGGATCTACAAAATACCTCTGGAGATGGGGAGTGATCGGTAAGTACCATACAACTTTCCGAGGACATTTCTTCCCGGCCTTCTTGTATCGAGAAGCGTTGCACACCGGACAGCTTGTTTTTTCCGCGTGCTCCTTCCGATAAATTATGAAATCGTTGATGCATGCATGGTATCTAACGTGTGGCAGATCAAGAGGGCACACGATCTTCTTGGCCTCATCAACACTAGTAGGACATAGATTACCCGCGGGAAGAACATCCTTTAGGTACTTGAGATGCTCATCGAGGCTAGTGTCGGTCCATTTGTTTTTAGCCTTCGTCTTCAGGAGTTGGAGCGTGAAACTCAACCGGGTCACCTCAGGATTGCAACCATCATACAATGGAGTGTTCGAGTCTACCACCAGTGCCTCCTCTCTAGAAGCAGCTCTCTCAGTACTCGTCTCCTTGCGAAGCAATGCTTGAACATGAGGGTCCCGCACAATTGAACTTAGTACCGACGAACTCTGCTGCGTGGAGTCCATGTCGTTCTCTCCGCCGCCATGTCCGGCCCCTTCTCCTCCGCCATGTCCGGCCCCTTCTCCGCCGCCTTGTCCGGCCTCTTCCCCGCCGCCATTATCGATCATCTCTTCGTCTTGCCCCGTGTCATCATTGCCTGCCCCGTCGGCATCCTCAACATCGTCATCCTCATCTTCAGTTATCCACCGAGTATAGCCATCCATGAAACCAGTCATGAGCAGGTGCGCTTCGACACGACCATCGTCATGGGGGTCGAGCCAAACTATTCCTTTGCATTTTCGACACGGACATAAAACCTCTGTCCGGTTATTTTCTTTCATGTCTTGCACCGCCGACCGCAACCACCTGTCCACCATCGTTCCACTGACCATCGTCAACTCTGCACGGTAATAATAAAAAATTTGGCATGACCTTCCCTAAAAATAGGACATATATGGATCTAGAGTTTGCCCGGAATTCGCCGAAACGGAAATAAATCGACATTTCGGCAAAACATAGGCAACTCAAAAGCACAATTTGGCGGCGTCAACTCATGCCACACACACAATTTCCACAAACATATCACACACACACAAACACATTTCCATTTTGCAAAAGCATGAAATTTTCATCACCTCTATCTCGATCGAGATCGAGCACACAGTGGAGATGATGTTGTAGGGAGATCAAAAGTGCACAAAGCTCTTCTTGACAAAGATAGATCTAGTTAGGGGGCAAATAGGTCACTTAACTAAATCCTACATCTACCTAGCTACCTAATTTGGGAGGAGACAACTTCAACTAGTGGAGGGGGAAGGAAAAAGAGAAAGGAAATGCATTAAGGGAGGTGGTGTAGTTATGTAGGAGTAATGAAGAGAGAGAAGGTGGATAGAGAAGAGAGAGAGTAATGGGAGAGAAGTATTGAGAAGAAGAAGAGTGAGAGTGGGAGCATGTGGTGGAGGGAAGAGAGGAGAGGGGGAGGTAGGGGGAAGGGAAAAGAGGAGGGGGGGGGAGGGATGGGTGGGGAAAGGTGTTGGGTTGGTGCGGGTTAGCAGTAGCGCGGGAGAGAAAACGTGCTGCTGCTAAGCATTTAGCAGCAGCGCGCTTTGCGGTACGGCGCTACTGCTAACTGGGAAAAAAATTGTGGCAATTTGAAACTTACCAGCAGCGATCTCGAAAAAAGTGCGCTACTACTACATACTTAGCAGTAGCGCTGTTCTTGCGACCGCGCTACTGCTACTTAGAGTTAGGTGAACACCGCCGGTCGACATTTGTAGCAGCACGTTTCTGGCCGAGCGCGCTACTGCTAAATCCTTATCAGCAGCGGGTTTACGTAACATGCGCTACAACTAGTTAGCAGCAGCGCCCCATTTTGAACCGCGCTGGTGCTAAGATTCTGTGTATAGGCTTTTCCCTAGTAGTGTTTGGAGATGCGACTCGTTAGCTCCTCCCAACTCCGGATTCACCTCGGGAATGTCTGCAGAATTTTCTGTTAGACTTATCATATGAGCCACTTACTAACTGGTACATCTTCATATAATTGAGACAAATGTTACCAGATGAGGCCTTCTGGGATTCCTCTAACTTGGCAACCGTGGCCCTTAGCTGGGTCCTGCACTCCTCTAGCTCCCGAGACAATTGCTCATTCTTATCTACAAGGACCTGTGTATAAATTGATCCTTAAAACAGTTGTTCCAACCGTTTCAAGTCTCAGGGGCTACTGCTATACATGCTTATCAAATTTTATTACCCGTATATCTTTGGTATACTGGTCCATCGCTCGGGCAAGCCCACCTTGAGCAGCTCGGATGTATGCGTCTCCCGAATTGAAAGCATTAAATGCCTCTTCGGAAAAGATGTTGTTGCGAAGTACGGCCCATCGGCGCCGGTGATTCATGGCGCTCTCTACTTCGGAATTCATGGCGGAGAGCATATCCGCGTCCTCTGTCAGAGGACAATGCGGCATCGGCCCCACGTCCGCCTCCTCTCTTGAAGCCGGTTCTGGAATCCGGCTGGTGGAGGCGTGATTGGCAGAATCCCCGGATATAGTCCGGCTACTCCTCTTCCTGCCAGGACACAATGGGCGCTGTCACATTTTAAATACAATAATCACAGAACAGGTTTTTACCTTACCTCTGTAGCGGCGTTTCGGCCCTAACCGCCTTCCTCTTAAGCCTGCCCGATCCGGACGCCCGTTGCCGACGGGTCCCTAGGGGCTCGGCCCCGCGCTCTGACCGTCGTCTCTGCAAAAACATGGCACTTCAGGTGTAAGGCATGACATCAGAAAGGAGTCCTCTTTGGAGGATAGGGTTTTCGGCTTGGCTTACACGCGACGTAGGTAGCAGTCCGGGATAGTCGGCGATAATAGCCACTGAGGCACCATCGCAGCTCGCCTGATGAAATATCCCGTTGACAAGCTCCACAGTAATATCCGGATCTTCTTCGAGTCCTGGATCGAGGGCCCTTCTGGGGTCCTCTGGCTGCAGGAAAGGGCTGGAGATTCCTTCTACGACCCTCCTCAGTTCCTGCTCGGAAATATCAAGGTAAATAATCTTAGCGAAGAACACCATAATAGGTGAAGCGGGGGAAAGAATGACGACTCACCCAGCTTGGGGGGTTGTACATGGAAAATCCATCCCGCGGTTTAATATGAAGGAATTCTTCCTCTTCTCATTTGTATAAATCGGAAAATATCCTCGCCAGAGCCGTGGCAGAGTCCGGACCTTTACGGCCACAACGGGTGGCATCATCTTCCCCGTTGAAATGCCACATGGGCTTCCCCCAATATTGAAGTGGCTGCACTCCCCGCATTATGCATATTGTCATGACCTCGACTATCGTCAGCCCGGATTTGGCCAGTAACCTTATCCTACTCATCAGAAAGTGTATTTCTCTGGTATCCTCCTCTTGGGGGCCCCGAGGGTGCCAGCTTCGACGTGCCTTCGGCGGAGCGTTATTGAACTTAGGGAGACCTGTCCGGACTAGATCCGGAAGGGGAACGCCATTGGCATAAAACCACTCCGAAGGCCAGTTCTTCGGTGCCTTCTTGGGAGTACCGAATAGGTATCCGGCCTCGGCGATGCGCCATACTTCGGCTCCGCCCACTTGACATAGGGATTCTCCCTGGTTGCGAGGGACAAGGCAGAACAGCTTCTTCCATAACCCAAAGTGAGCCTCGCAGCCTAGAAATAGCTCACAAAGGGCGACGTATCCTGCTATATGCAGCACGGAGGCAGGGGTGAAGTTGTGCAACTGGAGGCCGTAGAACTCTAGGAGCCCGCGAAGAAATGGGTGGATAGGAAACCCGATGCCCCTTAGCAGATGTGTGATGAGGCATATTCGCTCCTCTGGGGAAGGATTAGGAAATCCCTCCGCTTGCTCCCCGCCATTATAGGTGGCTATTCCAGCTCGGACGGGGACCATGAACGCCAGTGGGAGAAACCCTTGGGTCTGTAACTCTATCAAACGGCTGTGAGGAACTGAACACTCTTCCCAGTCACCCGGCTTGGAATGAGGAGAGCGAGAAGAAGAGCTGCGGCGACCGGCCATGTTGGAATGCTTTTTCCGGAGCACTCTGTTGGATGCTTGCTCGAGGGAAGAGGATGAGGTTTGGATATGAGAATCCCCGTCTCCTCAAATAGACGGTTAGCCCACCGGACCGGGGGGTGTCAAATGCAAAAATGCCTCGGATCCTCGCATTCGCTCGACACGTGGAGATGGTCATTATTGAGGCACAGAAGCCGAGGAGTACAACATTAATGGGAAGCCGGACACTATTCGTCGTAACAGGTATTTTGGAGTATTCGGAGATGGAACCCGCCTTGCAATGCCGAAGACAAAACTGCGCACCGGACTCATCGTCATTGAAGCCTGGTTCAGGGGCTACTGAGGGAGTCCTGGATTAGGGGGTATCCGGACAGCCGGACTATATACTTTGTCCGAACTATTGGAGCGTGAAGATACAAGACTCAAGACTTTGTCCCGTATCCGGATGGGACTCTCCTTTGCGTGGAAGACAAGCTTGGCGATCCGGATATTATATTTCCTTCTTTGTAACCGACTCCATGTAAACCCTAGCCCTCTCCGGTGTCTATATAAACTGGAGAGTTTGGTCCTTAGAGGGACGATCACAGTCATAATCGTCATAGGCTAGCTTCTAGGGTTTAGCCTCTACGATCTCGTGGTACATCAACTCTTGTACTACTCATATCATCAGTATCAATCAAGCAGGAAGTAGGGTTTTACGTCCATCGAGAGGGCCCAAACCTTGGTAAACATTGTGTCCCTTGCCTCCTGTTACCATCAGTCTAAGACGCACAGATCTGGACCCCCTACCCGAGATCCGCCGGTTTTGACACCGACATTGGTGCTTTCATTGAGAGTTCCTCTGTGTCATCGCCGCAAGGCTCAATGGCCCATCTCGTTGTCAAGGACAACATCACTTCTGGGGGAGCGCTGGCTGTAGGCCAAACTCTCCGACTAGGCGGCTTCATCATGGCTTCCCCATTGTTCATGGCTGCCCCATTATGACTTGTCTTTGATGATGATTGTGTAGATGCATTTGAAACACTTAAGAAAGCTTTGATCACTGCACCTATTGTTCAGCCACCTGATTGGAATTTACCTTTTGAAATTATGTGCGGTGCTAGTGATTATGTTGTAGGTGTTGTTCTAGGGCAAAGAGTCGATAAGAAATTGAATGTTATCCAGTATTCTAGTAAGACTCTTGATACTGCCCAGAGAAATTATGCTACTACTGAAAAGGAGTTCTTAGCAGTTGTGTTTGCATGTGATAAGTTTAGACCTTATATTGTTGATTCCAAAGTCACTATTCACACTAATCATGCTGCTATTAAATATCTTATGGAAAAGAAAGATGCTAAGCCTAGACTCATTAGATGGGTTCTCCTGCTCCAAGAATTTGACTTGCATATTATTGATAGAAAAGGAGCTGAGAACCCTGTTGCAGATAACTTGTCTAGGTTAGAGAATGTTCTTGATGACCCACTGCCTATTAATGATAGCTTTCCTGATGAACAATTTGCGGTCGTCAATGCTTCTCGTACTGCTCCTTGGTATGCTGATTATGCTAATTACATTGTTGCTAAATATATACTGCCTAGTTTCACATACCAGCAAAAGAAAAAGTTCTTTTATGATTTAAGACATTACTTCTGGGATGATCCACACCTTTATAAAGAAGGAGTAGATGGTGTTATTAGATGTTGTGTGCCTGAGCATGAACAGGAACAGATTCTACGTAAGTGTCACTCTGAATCTTATGGAGGACACCACGCTGGAGATAGAACTGCACACAAGGTACTACAATCTGGTTTTTATTGGCCTACTCTCTTCAAAGATGCTCGTAAGTTTGTCTTATCTTGTGATGAATGTCAAGAATAGGTAACATTAGTAGACGTCAAGAAATACCTATGAATTACTCTCTTGTTATTGAACCGTTTGATGTTTGGGGCTTTGATTATATGGGACCTTTTCCTGCCTCTAATGGTTATACACATATTTTAGTTGCTACTGATTACGTTACTAAGTGGGTAGAATCTATTCCAACTAGTAGTGCTGATCATAACACTTCTATTAAAATGCTTAAAGAAGTTATTTTTCCGAGGTTTGGAGTCCCTAGATATCTTATGACTGATGGTGGTTCACATTTTATTCATGGTGCTTTCCATAAGATGCTTGCTAAGTATGATGTCAATCATAGAATCGCATCTCCTTATCATCCTCAGTCTAGTGGTCAAGTAGAGTTGAGCAATAGAGAGCTCAAATTAATTTTGCAAAAGACTGTGAATAGATCTAGAAAGAATTGGTCCAAAAAACTTGATGATGCATTATGGGCCTATAGAACTGCATACAAAAATCCTATGGGTATGTCTCCTTATAAGATGGTTTATGGAAAAGCATGTCATTTACCTCTTGAACTTGAACATAAAGCATATTGGGCTATTAAAGAGCTCAATTATGACTTCAAACTTGCTGGTGAGAAGAGGTTGTTTGATATTAACTCACTTGATGAATGGAGAACCCAGGCGTATGAGAATGCCAAGCTATTCAAAGAAAAAGTCAAACGCTGGCATGATAAGAGGATACAAAAGCGTGAGTTCAACGTAGGAGATTATGTGTTATTATTCAACTCTCGGTTAAGATTTTTTGCAGGAAAACTTCTCTCAAAATGGGAAGGTCGCTACGTTATCGATGAGGTCTATCGTTCTGGTGCTATAAAAATCAACAACTTCGAAGGCACGAGTCCAAGGGTGGTAAACGGTCAAAGAATTAAACATTATATCTCAGGTAATCCTATTAATGTTGAAACTAATATTATTGAGACCGTAACCCCTGAGGAATACATAAGGGACACTTTCCAGAACGTTCCAGACTCCGAAAAGGTATAGGTATGTGGTACGGTAAGTAAACCGACTCCAAAACAACTCCAATGGCAATTTTTATTAGTTTTGGAATATTTAAGAATTTTAGGAAGAAAGAAGTAGTCCAAAAAGGGACACGAGGCTCCCACGAGAGTGGAGGGCGCCCCCCTATATGGCGCGCCCCCCTGTCTCGTGGGCACCTCGTGTACCTCCCAGACTCCGTTTTCTTACACGTTACGTATTTTGGTCGGTAAAAATTCATTATATATACTCCCGAAGGTTTTGACCACCGTACCTCGACAAAATCCTCTACTTTTGTTTTGAGTTGTTTCTGCAGCAGATTTGGAGCAAGATGTCGTCCCAAGATTTGGAGGGAGAGAGCTATATGGCTGACTATATCGCAAACCCAAAAGCATATGGGGATGTGGAACATTATGGCTGGACCACGGAGGAAGAAGAAGACTATGATCCAAAGAGGAAGGAGGAGACAAGCTCCGATGAAGAGGACGATCCACTACCTCAACCTAGCGATATGCATGTGGAGTTCAAGAAGTAAAGCCTCAAGGTTCAATCTATCCCACCACGTTTCTTGTAGGACAGCAAGGCGACATTATGCAAAAAGATAATGAAACTTGAGCTCGAGAATGAGGATCTGAGGGAGGAAAATTTTAGCCTCAGACGCAAGCTAGAGAAGAAAAATGCAACAACTCCTACTTCACCACCTCCGAGGACATAATCACATGGGTATGGGCACTCCCCTCGGAAACCGCCAAGCTTGGAGGAGGTGCCCCGGTATCGTATCACCATCACACTTTTATCTTTACCATTTTATTTAGTCCGATCCTTTTAGCAGTATCTTGATCTAGTAGATTGAAGTTTTGATATCAAGTAGTTTGAGTTTTGCTTTGTGATCTCTTTATGTAATCGAGTCCGTGCGCTATCTATAATAAAGATTAGTGTTGACTCAAGGGCTTTGCTTTGTTGCCATGATCTTGAGAAAGTAGAAAGAATAAAAGAGTTCATATTGATCTTATGGATAGTGGTAACTTCACATATAGAAAGTATGAGGCATAAAAATTGTTGAGAGTTGATGCACGTAGTTTTGGTCATCGTTGTAATTAATAGGAAGTGATAAGGAAAGAGGGTTTCACATATAAATATATTATCTTGGACACCTTTTATAATTGTGAGCACTCATTAAGTATGACATGCTAAAAGAGTTGACGTTGGACAAGGAAGACAACGTAATGGTTTTCCGACATCTCAGTTAAAGTATATCGTCATTGACCTTCTAAACATGTTGAGCTTGCCTTTCCCCCTCATGCTAGCCAAATTCCTTGCACCAAGTAGAGATACTACTTGTGCTTCCAAATACCCTTAAACCCAGTTTTGCCATGAGAGTCCACCATACCTACCTATGGATTGAGTAAGATCCTTCAAGTAAGTTGTCATGTTGCAAGCAATAAAAATTGCTATCTAAATACGTATGACTTATTAGTGCAGAGAAAATAAGCTTTGTACGAACTTGTTGTGGAAGTAATAAAAGCGGCGGACTGCATAATAAAGGTCCACATACAAGGGGCAATATAAAGTGACGTTCTTTTGCATTAAGATTTTGTGCATCAACCCTAAACACACATGACAACCTCTGCTTCCCTCTGCGAATGGTCTATCTTTTACTTTATGTTTTTACTTTATGCTTGAGTCAAGGTGATCCTCACCTTTCCCTTTTTTGTTTTATCGTTTGGCAAGCTCCTCGTGTTTGAAAGATCATGATATATATATCCAATTGGATGTTAGTTAGCATGGGCTATTATTGTTGACATCACCTAAAGGTGAATATGTTGGGGGGGAAACACAATAAGCCCCTATCTTTCTCAGTGTCTGGCTGAAACTCCATAACCACAAGTATTGCGTGAGTGTTAGCAATTATAGAAGACTACAAGATAGTTGAGTATGTGAGCTTTCTGAAAAGCTCTATTGTTGACTCTTTCTGATGTTATGATAAATTGCAATTGCTTCAATTACTGAGATTATAGTTTGTTAGTTCCCAATGAAGTTTTTGAGCCATACTTGACATTGTGAATTGATTGTCACTTGAGCATAGGTAATCATATGACAACATCTATATATGTTGTTGTTATAAGAATGATGATGATGCCCTCATGTCCGTATTTTATTTTTATCGACACCTCTATCTCTAAACATGTGGACATATTTTTCGATTTCGGCTTCAGCTTGAGGACAAGCGAGGTCTAAGCTTGGGGGAGTTGATACGTCCATTTTGCATCATGCTTTTATATCAATATTTATTGCATTATGGGCTGTTATTACACATTATATGTCAATACTTATGGCTATTCTCTCTTATTTTACAAGGTTTACCATGAAGAGGGGGAATGCCGGCAGCTGGAATTCTGGCTGGAAAAGGAGCAAACGTTGGAAACCTATTCTGCACAGCTCCAAAAGTCCTGAAACTCCACGAAACAACTTTTTGGAATTAATAAGAATTTCTGAGCAAAAGAAATATGCCAGGGGGCCCACACCCTGTCCAGGAGACAGGGGGCGCCCCCCCTATAGGGCGCCCCCCTATCTCCTGGGCCCCCTGGTGGGCCTCCGGCGTCCATCTTCTGCTATATCATCGCTCTTACCCTGAAAAAAATCGTGGGCAATCTTACGGGACGAAACTCCGCCGCCACGAGGCGGAACCTTGGCGGAATCAATCTAGGGCTCCGGCGGAGCTGTTTTGCCGGGGACACCTCCCTCCGGGAGGGGGAAATCATCACCAACGTCATCACCAACGATCCTCTCAGCGGGAGGGGGTCAATCTCCATCAACATCTTCACCAGCACCATCTCCTCTCAAAACCCTAGTTCATCTCTTATATCCAATCTTGTACCAAAACCACAAATAGGTACCTGTGGGTTGCTAGTAGTGTTGATTACTCCTTGTAGTTGATGCTAATTGGTTTACTTGGTGGAAGATCATATGTTCAGATCCTTTATGCATATTATTAATCCTATGATTATGAACATGAATATGCTTTGTGAGTAGTTACGTTCGTTCCTGAGGACATGGGTGAAGTCTTGCTATTAGTAGTCATGTGAATTTGGTATTCGTTCGATATTTTGATGAGATGTATGTTGTCTTTTCATCTAGTGGTGTTATGTGAACGTTGACTACATGACACTTCACCATTATTTGGGCCTATAGGAAGGCATGGGGAAGTAATAAGTAGATGATGGGTTGCTAGAGTGACAGAAGCTTAAACCCTAGTTTATGCGTTGCTTCGTTAGGGGCTAATTTGGATCCATATGTTTAATGCTGTGGTTAGGTTTACCTTAATACTTCTTTTGTAGTTGCAGACGCTTGCAATAGGGGTTAATCATAAGTGTGATGCTTGTCCAAGTAAGAGCAGTACCCAAGTACCAGTCCACCCACATATCAAGTTATCAAAGTACCGAACGCGAATCATATGAACGTGATGAAAACTAGCTTGACGATAATTCCCATGTGTCCTCGGGAGCTCCTTTCTCATTATTAGAAATTGTCCAGGCTTATCCTTTGCTACATAAAGGATTGGGCCACCTTTCTGCACTTTATTTACTTTATTTACTTGTTACTCGTTACCATTTATCTTATCACAAAACTATCTATCACCTACTATTTCAGTGCTTGCAGAGAAAACCTTACCGAAAACCGCTTATCATTTCCTTCTGCTCCTCGCTGGGTTCGACACTCTTACTTATCGAAAGGACTACGATTGATCCCCTACACTTGTGGGTCATCAGGCGATCATGGCACGCCGATCGTCGTGATCTGTTCCTTGCCCCATCTCCACCACACGCCAGAGTTCGTCCGCCTGCAGCTGCAGCTTAGTGATCATAGCCCGGTCGGAGTAGTTTGTGCACGTGAGCATCATAGGGGGCGCGCTGCCACCGCGGCTGTGCACGATGCGCTCAACAACACGCACCCCCGATCCCTCCTCAGTGGAGAGACGCGCCAAAGATTTCTCCTGCGCCGCGGCCTCTGCCCCGGCCTTCTCCTCCTCGATCTACTTCTTCGCCTTCTCGTCGTTGCTGCCGGCCATCTCTCCGATGGATCAAACACCGCCAGTGCCCAGGATGGATCGAACACCACCGAGGCTTTGATTGCACTTGTTGTAGATTGCGGCCAACCGAGAGAGAGAGAGGAAGGAAGGAAGATGGGTTCGCGAGGAGAAAGATGAACTAGACTGACAGAGTTTTTCGCTGCTAACTGTTCGCAGCCTTTTCTGGGCTTTCTGTTATTTATGCAGTGATCAAAACAATCTGCCGAATACAAAGGAAATCACACCCACACACACCTGGCCTACTAATCGTGCCATCCCACGATGCTACGTTTGCGCGAGTCACTACGCCGCCGTCAATCCCGCTGAAATTCCATGCCATCCCATGGGAAACGGTCTTGCCGGCGCATCCACAGCTATCTGCTGACTGAACTAACTGAAAGAGAAAAACGAGACTGAACCATACGTGAACGTGCACACGCTACCGGCCCGTTTATTCAGCTAAGATAACTTGTGTCAACTGAAACTAGCAACGAGGATTATACTTCAGTTGCCGGCGGCTGGCTGCACCGCGTAGTCCGTCTGTATATATGGACTTCAAGATAGGAGGGCTACAAGATGTAGATCCAATTAAAAGCAATAGCAGCATCTGCACAAAGAGCCTCTAAAAATTCGATACCGCTTGCACCGCCGTATATGTCGCTGTGGTTCGTCAGCCGAAGATACAGTCTTCCCGGATCGCGATTCTGAAGCCCTCAAGCTGCAAAGCTGCAAGGGGGGGGGGGGGTCCAAGAACGTCAACCACCCAGTGCACCACCACTTGGACGCGACAAGGGGAATTGCGCCAACAATCTCCTACAAAACCACTTCTGGCTCCAGACCAGATGGGAGAAATTGTGAGCGTGATGATGAAAAAGCTGAAGAAACAAGACCTGCAGTGAGAACTCCATCGCCGTCTAAAAGACCTCGCAAGGACAACACCGTCGAGGTGATGATCCAGAAAACCTTATCTGTGGGGTCTACGTCGACACCGGCCGAGCATCGTTCCTCAAACACAATGCCTAAAATGTAAATATGTCGGACAAGGAGTCTAGGCTTCCCAGCCCTTCAGCCACCACCAGTGTGTCAGGGGAGGGAAAGGGAGCCAGCGGATTGGCTGATGCTAGGAGAGAAAATTGCTCTGCCTCTTCACAAAGATTGACGGAAAATGTTTCACTAGGGTTTCAACCTCTAGCTGTGGGTGGTTCTTCCGTATGTCTTCCCTGGAAGCACGATGGACCCGTTGCGGCCTTGTCGCCGCCTACTAATGACCCACAAGTATAGGAAATCGCAACAGTCTTCGAGGGTAGTATTTCACTCAAATGTATTGATTCAACACAAGGGGAGCCAAAGAATAATTATAAGCCTTAGAAGTTGCATTTTCAACTCAACCACACCTGAGAATCACTTCCTTGCATCAATTTATTAGTAGCACTGTTAAATGATGCTAGTGGTAGTAAAGTAATAGTAACGATAGTAGTAGCAGATTTGTACTAGCAGAGCAATAGTAACTTGAGCAGAGATAATAGTATTAAAGCGCAGACATGGAGTAGCGATGTATATTTAGATGAGATTCAATATGTAATAGTCACAACCTGGACCGACACACGATAGCTCCAATTCATCAATCATATGTAGGCATGTATTCCGTATATAGTCATACATGCTTGCAATAAGAACTTGCATACCATCTTTTGTCCCACCCTCCCGTGGCAGCGGGGTCTTAATGAAAATTGGGGGTAATTAAGACGTCCATTTTAATAGAGAACCAGAACAAAGTATTAAGGCATAGTGTATACATAACTCCTCAGGTTAAAGTCATCCCCATAGATACTTAATTCATGGTCACCTTGGGGGCATAAGGTTCAGAACTATAACAAGTACATACAACTTGCAGGCAAGATCAACATCTCAAATATATTCATGAAAGCATATATGTTCAGATTTGAAATCATGACACTCGGGTCCTGGTGACAAGTACTAAGCATAGAAAAATCAATCTCAGAATATAGTGGATATTAGGGATCAAGCCCTAACAAATTGACATGATTACCATGGGTCCATTTGATCTGGGACAGTTATTATTATCAGAGAGTCCCACATGACACTGCTATGTGTGGCTCTTTTTGGTGGAGGGACATATGTAAGCTAATGGACAAATTCAGGGTTGTGTCTTCAGTGTGCGTTGGAAAAGGTGACTCCTTGTTATTCTGGTCAGATTCTTGGGAAGTGGATAATTCTTGCATTCCACTTCAGGATAGATTCCCCAGGCTGTTCTCTTTCTGCTCACAAAAGAATTCCTCTGTTTTGGAAGTGTTGGCCACTGATGAGTTTCATAGTATGTTCTCTCTGCCATTATCTGAAATGGCCTACAGGGAGCTCAACCAACTTTCTGGAATATTGTCTGATATCTCCTTGGATGCTAATGCTAGGGATTGCTGGTTTTGGAAACATGGCAAGAAATCTGGATACACAGCCAAGAAATATTATGACCTTGTCCATGAGCCAATTCCAACTAACCCCTTGCTATGTTGGGTATGGAAGTCATGCTGTACTATGACAATCAAAATGTTTGCCTGGCTTGTCATTATGGATAGAGTAAACACCAAGGATATGATTCAGCGCAGGAAGTGGAAGATTAATGATGGGCCTGAATGTGTGCTTTGCCCAACAGGAACTCTTGAAGACATGAATCATCTGTTTTTTCAGTGTAACTTCAGCATGAGGGTCTGGAATTACCTGCAGATTTCATGGTCCAACAATCAGGATATGGTTCAGATTGCATGCCAGGCTAGGAAGGAGTTCAATAAGCCTTTCTTTTCTGAAGTGGTTTTCCTTACTTGGTGGAATATCTAGAAAGTCAGGAATGATAAAGCTTTCAGGTATATCAAACCTACCTTCAGGCAGTGGAGAAATGGTTTTGTCCATGACATTTCCCTTCTGGCACACAGAATCAAGTCAAAACACAGGGAGGCTCTGCTTAAATGGATTGATTTCCTTCCTCCTTGAGAGGTCACCTCATGTATAGTTAGATCTTCCTTTCTCTTTTAGATTAGATTGTACAGAGTTTTCTTTTCTTTTCTTCTGTTTTGTTCCTTTTCTTAAGGAACATTCCTTTGTACTTGCTGTTTTAAGTTTTAATAAAATGTTGTGGGGTGTAAGCCCTGCAGTCCTCAGTCAAAAAAAAAATTGACATGATTACATAAGAAATCTCATTCATCTCCATCTACCTCTAGTATGCCTACAAGAGAATTACTCACACATGGTTATGAGCATCATGATATTGTTGATGAAGAAGTGTTGGTGGTGATGACGATGATGAATCACTCTCTCTCGAGCCACATTGGACTCTAGATTATCCCGACAAAGAACAGGAGGTGGTGGCGGCTCCGTATCGTAAAACTTGTTAAAACTTTCTCCTCTTATTTTTCTCTTGGGAAGACGGAATATATATCGCTGGAATTAGGTCAGTTGGAGGTCTAGGTGCCCCATGAGCCACCATGGCGTGCCCTGGAGGGGGGGGGGGGCTCCGGTACTCCTTTACTCTAGTACTTTTTAGTTATTCCATAAAAAATCTTCGTAAAGTTACATCCAATTTCAAGAATTTTTATTTCTGGACAAAAATAATAATAAAGTAGTTCTGCTGAAAACAACGTCAGTCCAGAGTAGTTTCATTCTAATCATACAAATTAGGGGCAATAACAAAGTAAGAATGTTTGAGAAAGTACATACGATGGAGACGTATCGACTCCCTCAAGTCTAACTCATTACTAGTCCCCAAGTAGTTCAGTTTACAAACTGAAAGTGATAAAGAAAAAACTTTTACAAACTCATTTGCTTGTTTTGATGTATATAAGCTTAACTAGCAATCAAGTTTTCAGCAAAGATCATGAACTAACCACATATATGATTACACTTAGAAGACATATTTACTCATGTCCGATAACATAACCAACTAGCAAGCAATAATACTTTGTATCAAATACCAACACTTTCAAATTAACCATGATACAATATGATAGGGTGGTATCTCGCTAGCCCTTTTGAGACTACAAAACATAAATGCAGAGCACCTTTAAAGTTTAACCTACGACTAAAGATTGTAATTCAGGGTAGAAGTCATGCTCACACCCAACATTAATAAGACCAAATGCATGTTACAGTAAGAATGAAAATAGAGCTCTCAAAATTGGTGCTTGAATGAGAAGGTGATGACTCGGCAATAAACTAAAAGATAGACCCTTCGAAGAGAGAAGTAGAGATTTGTTAATGTGCTAGAGCTCATTGTTCAAAACATAGATAATTTTGTTTTGAGAAGTGTACTTTTCATCTCATAGTTTATGCAGATCCTCCAATATCTTTCATGCTAAACACGTTAATAGCGGTTCCCATCCAAAAAGTTTTACTCCCCATCCACCATACTAACACAAACCATGGCTAGCTGAATCCTTGTGCGCCAACCAACAAACCGTCTCGCACTAGACTAATTGATTTTGGATGCCCAAATTCTAGACTCAGACATCTCCTTTTAAGTGAAGATGTAAAATAATAAATACTCTAATGGCATATGATGGTACATTCGATGCAAAAGTAACATGTCCATATTTCACTCACCTCTATTCATAACATCTCCTGTGTTATGGTGGTGCACAAGATATACATATGTAGACATGAAACATGGAAATTAAATTTGCATAAACTGAACAAGCATTGGTAAATAATCAATGATATAAATTCTAATCCATGTGTACTGATAGAATGTGGTATTGGTTAGTAATTAAAGATCGGGGGGGGGGGGGGGGGGGCTTAAAAAGACAAATATTAAGATTTTGGCACCTGACTAATTGATATAGGATGCCCAAATTCTGAACCCGAACATCAGCTTTCAAGTATAATTCTAAAATCAACTGCAAGGAACCTGTTTGTATTCATTATACTAATTCACTCACATCTGTTCGTAACACCTCCTATGTTTCGGTGGTGCATGACATATCCTTGGTTCCTGTTTTACCTTGAAATATTTGTATGACACAAATATATGAGAAAATTCACTAGTTATATAATACATTAACTTATAGAAATAGAGCACAGTGCGCACAAATTGTAATATAAGCTTCGAAAGATAGGGTCAACTAAATCATTGGTTCAAATAAGATGCACTAATAGTTCAACAAATTCTTACCAGAGCTTGTTCCAGAAAATAGATAATGGTGAGTTTACATGTTTTTGAGATGCAGTTTTCTAAATAGTATTCTCTGTCATGCATACATGATACATTCTTTCTGTCCAGTTTGAACATCTGGACTTGATTACAAAGAAATGTGTATTGACAATTGTTTACTTCCTCACACAGCACCTCATCATTGTTGACATGTTCCGTGGGTATTGATACCTCGATGAAAAATATACCATAACCATGTCCGTCATCAGTGTGGGTATACAGTATTAACCTATATGTATTCATACTCCTTTTGACAAGATAGGGTAGATACCGCCACATTTTATATTACTAATCCTTTTCCTGAATCACAATGTCAGGTGGAGAAAGCTCACGTTTGAATGTGCTCATCAGGAAAATTATGAACTCCCTTCTTGTTACAAGCATCCTCTTTAGCAGCAACAGAACCTTCTGACGGGCTTCGAAGTTTCATCATTCTTCGGGGCATACAGTGGTTATTTGGCCATCCATGCCAATGATTGGCCGGTCGGAAAAGGCATGAGCTAAGTCAGATATTTACCTCGTGAATGTTGGCCCAACTACTGCGCTCTTCCGAATTTTTGGCCATGGAAGGACGTTTTGCATAAAATTTGAGTGGCGGTCAACTGGTTGTAGAGCGGCCGAGCAAGTCATTCATGTAGCATTAGTTGTTGTGCTTGAGGTAGGGTTGTGGTCTTTTTTTTTTTTGGAAAAGGAGGCTTGCCCCGGCCTCTGCATCGGAACGATGCATGCAACCATCTTATTAAAAAGTCTTGAAGAATCACAAAGTCATAAAAGTATTACAGCTCGCAAATGGAGAAAAAAGGAAAAGAAATGTGAATGCTCAATATCACAACCGGTATGACAAAGTAAAAGACAGGCTCCCTAGACTCCTATCCTGTTATGCCACCGCCATCCAAACCGGTTGAATATAGCCCGTGCTACCATCTCCCACTGGTTGCACCCAGTAACCAATGGCTCCCTGTAGTCTGTAGGCTTGTGGTCTTTGGTAAGGCCAACGCTCAAGTTTGCAGATAGGAGTGGGAGGGAGAAGCCACGGAGCTGCTTCGTTGGTGGACAGAACATATCGATGACTGTTTAAGGTCGCTCCAATCGTCCGACGTCCAGCGGCTTAAGACGGCAATGCAGTGCGACACCACCGTTTGGTGCCCTCGCTTGCGCAGCCCCTAGGAGGCGAAGTCGATTTAGTGGTCCATAGCGCAAGGCAGATTGCAATCCGGAGGCTGACGGTGGGCGCTGGCTGTGACGGAGGGCACAACGAGCGACGGATCCCCTCCCATCTCTCACCTCAACGCGTTTGATTGGCCTTCCTCTGTGCGCATCACATGGAGACTCGATAGCCGCACACCGGTTGCTCCTATGTATCCTCGTCGATGGACCCCCTTCAGCGAGCCAAAATACGGGCCTCTCTTGACCGAAGCTCAACTGGGCTGGAATGGGCAGGCAGACAACTCAGTTTACCAGAAGGATATGTTTTGGCTTTTGGAATAGCAACCTAGAGAACAATTGTGCCAGTTTCGTGAGAGATAGTTGTACACAAGAAAACATATGTCCATAAATGCAAATCGCCGAGAGGGCTCGCTTTTGGATCAGCCGTACTATCCTAAATGCCCTCTAACAGAGCCCCTGAACCTGATGGCTTCAATGGCCGTTTTTTGAAATCCTATTGGCACATCATTAAACATGATTTTTATTGGCTCTGCATGGATTTCCATGAAGGCACTCTTGATCTAGAAAGTTTGAATGTTGTTTTTTGATTGACTAGAAAGGTTCTCTTTGATAGCCTTTGGATCTACTTTTATTTTGTAGACCAAAATCGCCCCCCCCCCCCCCCCCCCGCCCCCCCCCCCCCCCCCCCCCCCAACACAAATTTCACCTCTCATTGCGCCTATAAAATGTATGAGCTGGCCCTTACGCAAATCAATAATATGATATCTCCACCCAAGGAATTAGTGGGAAACCAAAATACGAAGTAGAAAACCAGCAAATATAACATGGTTTTGCTCCTAACTCATGGAAAAACCATGGGCCGCGGCACAATTAGACGCGTTGACATTGCCAAGGAAAACAAATACTATAGCTAGCTGCAACATTATGGAGTAAGAATTAACGCACATGCTGGCAAAACACCTTCCATCTTTGGCTTGGAAGATTTCTACTCCTTCCTTCCACCCCTCCCTTCTATAAATTGCCCCCCAGGGTCCTCATATCTTCCCACCATTGCAATCGTACTCTCCTACATCTATGTTATATATTTTAGTGGTTATGTGTTCAGTTATTGGATATGTGTGTTTCTAGTTGCTTCTTGGTGTTTGATTTCATGGAGCTCGCTTTCCAAGGGTTACAGGTGCAGAAGCTATGGTCATTGTGTCTGCGAACAAAAGGCAATGGAAGAGGGAGTTGTCATCGACGGCGAGCATGCGTAACCTCTCCCCCCTATAAGTAGGCCTCAGAGGGCTTGCGCGTGCTCGCCGACGATGGAAACTATGTCTACCTAAAGGTCCTAGAGGCACTCTTGCACCACTACAAATACCAGCATGAGCCAATGAATCTTCGCCTTTGCTTTAATCCATTAGAATCATGTTCGTGTGATTTTTTCTCTATGAATAATTCATGTTGCATGGATTAATTTTGTGCAATAGGCAAGTATGCAACGACATGGCGATGGATGCGAAGATGGCGCAAAAGATGCTCAGGGAGAGGAAGGAGGATTTCGACAGCGTGATCAGCGACATGCACATGTTGAACATGGATAGTTTCATGCTCCTCGAGATTGGCCTCGAGATGGATCTCCCTGTCATCAACAAACTCTCTGCTCCACCCAAAGTCCTATTTTTTCTTGAGATAATAGTGGTAACTAAGAACATTTATTAATCCTAATCTTTTAAGATACACAACGTGGATGTTCCTTGATACTCCCTCAGTAAAGAAATATAAGAGCATTTAGATAACTAAAGTAGTGATCTAAACGCTCTTATATTACTTTACAGAGGGAGTAACTTTTAAGATCAATATTATAGAAACATTTTTTGAAATCACATGCACATGCATGCACCCTATTTTTCTTGGTAAAACATAAAGAATGAGATCCCAAACCAAGGGCATCCCATCTAACTGTTTATCCCTAAAGTTGGATGGCTTGGTAAGGCCCAAGGTTTTAGCAACACATGAGTTAGGTGAGGGACCGAGGGATCAAGAATTATGGCGGTTGTTGACGGCAGAGTGGGGTCAAGCAATAGCACCTTGCGATCTGTGAATACAGATGAAGGGCAAGAGTCAATAGGCAACGTGATTGTAATAGGTAGGAGAGGCATGTGAAATGGTGGCGAGTTGAACGGTTGTAGATTTCCGTATATCATTTGGTTAAGAACCTCTACAATGTTGGTTGCATAGAGAATTTGAGGAGTCTTTATGTTCAGTCTAGGTCCCATTATTGCTAGAAAGAGGGATGGTTTGGGATGCATGGGTGGTTTCCATAGTGGCTCTCTTTTAGTAACCAACAAAAGTAGCGATGTGATTTTCTTGCATATTGGACACATCAAGTGAATGCATATCGGATAGCACGTCGGTTACGATGTCCCATAAATTATTGACTTGAATAATTATTCCGATAGCCAATATGTAGTATGCTAGAGGTAGACCACATACCCCATGTAATTATGTGACTAGCTATTATTTTGTTAGGAAGTGTTAATATATTTATGATCAATGTCATGCTTCGAATAAAACCATGTTTTCAGAATTATATATAATTTCACTTTGTTAGACGAGATTGTAACATTTGATTTTGGGTAATGCAAGAATTATTTCACAAAAAAAGATAGGTATATTTATGGAATGTCTAGAATTTAACCATGTATCTTTTGGTGGTAAATGGTACATTCATAAACTCAAAAATATAATATATTTATGTTTTGCTAAAAGTTCTGCTATGGTGCTGTGTAAAAAGCTTTAAACCTTTGATATGCTCTAAAGTACTGGAGCAAAGGTATCTCTCGCTCCTCATTGATATAACCAACTGGCCTATACTTGAAACCGATGGGCTAGAAGAAAAACGTCAATTCACTATTCCTGAATGTAACTTCCGGGCAATTTTGAAACATCATTTGCTGAGGTTGCTGCATTATAAGTAAAAATTCCATGAATTTGAAAAAAAATATGGATTAAAAAATTTCACAAATTTGAAAAAGGTTTACATGTTTTGACAAAAAAGTTCATGATTTTTTTTAAAAAAATCACAAATTCAAAAAAAAACTGTGCATTAGAAGAAAAAAGAAAAACAAAAAAGAATAAAGAAAAAAGACAAAAATAAAAAATCGTAAGTTTCAGGGTTACATTTGACACACAATAAAGAAGAAGAAAGAAGTGCCTCGACATAGCAAATGAGGTCCCACTTGGTTATCGCGTTGGGTATCAAACCTCACAGTTCAGGGTTCGAGTCTCACACAGGCCCATTTTTCAAGGTTATTAAAAAGGGTAAATGAGTCGAGCCTAGCATAGAAGGATGGGTGCGTCAGATTCTGCAATGGCCTAGCGAAAGGGCTAAATATTTACTTCTAAAGGGGAGTTTGTAGCTTCGCCCACACAGTTTTTTTATGATGTTTTCACCTCACCTCCATTCGCTTTCATTGGTTTATTTTCTCCCTCTCACTAAAAAACCAAATTCCATTAAAGGGGGAGATCTTGTTTCGTGCTTGCTTTGCTTTGGTAGATTCTGATTCAATTCAATCACGTAAATAATAGGTAATTAAGAATTCAGAAATCACACCATATATGTGACATATATGTGAGTTCACCTTCCTAAAAGATAGACATAAGATTTGTCTCGATAACCTTCCAAAACGAATACGATATTCCTCAATGTGCTATCATTTATTGTTATCATTATCTCTACTATTAAATGACAATCACAACTTTACTAATACAATAATAATAATATTCTTTTCTTATCTTACCAACTTACATATATTTCTTACCTTACCAAATCACATATATACCTCTACTATTAAAGGGAAATTAGTAGGCTGGTACACACAGCTTATTTTCCCCTTCACCTCCCACCACCACCTCTCCATGACATTTTTTTTCTTCCTTGCACACTTCCACCTCCGTGGTGGCAGGCGGGTCGTCGGACTTCCACATAAAGGTGATCGTGGACGCGGTCATATTATATTTCTTGTCAGTCATAAAGAGAGTGAGAAAGGCTACATTCTCAAATCAAGTGTGTTCATTCAAATGTCAAGACATTCATTAAGGAAATGTGTCATACAACACTCGATAGGCCTGGTAGAAATGAATCCACTACAAAAGGCACGTCAAATGTGTAATATCCCTATTAGCAAAGAGAATATTTACGTAGTCATAGCTCGTAGAAACCATTAAAGCAAAAATAATTTGGAAATCAAGCGATGAATCAATTTCAAAATCAAACTATTAATGCAATTAATTAGCTAGAAAGTTAATTACATATGCAATTAATTAGGTTCATTTAAATACTATTTGGAAACCGAGTCATTAGTGCAATTAATTAATCAGAAAAATAGTTAATTATGCCTACAGATAATTAGAAATGGGGATATTTTTAAATTAGACAGATAATTAATTGATTTGGTCGACAATTAATTAGGTATGCGGAGAATTAGGTCGGTAGTTAATTATTTGTGTAATTAATTAATTAAGCGGACATTTAATCGCTCTGAATCATTTTGAAAGCACTTGCGGGTAAGGATGGTCAACATGCTCTCAGCGGAATGGCCGAGCACCGCTTGCCAACATGGACAACGGCCATCATGTGCCCGTGACTTGGGCGACCAAGCGTTAACCATGACGGATGACGACCATGCTCTATAGGATGTCCATATGCAGATGGTTTCTTAAACGTTCACAGGCGAGGACGACACAACACTACATTGGCCTGGCGGTTCATGCTATAACAGAAAGGAAGAGTGTTACAAAAATAATGAGGAAAAAGAACTAAGGCGGCCAAGTGGTCCATGGTGTTGCAGAAGGAAATAGTGTTCCAGAAAAATAAAACAAAAAAAAAGAAAGAAAGAGTATTCTAGGAAATAAGTAGGAACATGAACTAAACCTGGTGCTCCTGCCTGCACTGATGTTAACATGGTGCTGGTTGGCGCCAACGAAATGTCTTGGCGAAAAGGTTAGGAGTAGAAGATGTAGAGGAGGACAAGGAAGAGAAGAACGACAAGTATCCCTCCTAGCAATGGATGATGTGTGGGCTGGAGATGGATCTAATTGATGACTAGAAATATGTTCAGGTTGTGAGTCGCCTCCCGCTTCCATGTGTATATGTGTTTTTCTTCTTTCGTTCCAATAGTTGCAGAATTGAAGGGACATATGATCTCGTTTCATCATTGACATTGGCATGCTTAAGTTTAACTAAAGGCGTTGCAAACCCTAAATATATATGAGATATGCGAAATGGGAGAAAAATATTGGCACCTGTTGCGATATAATTAGAAGCCCTAGAAAAGATCATTTTACATTTCCAAAGTTGAATAGACCTTTATGAATGATCTCTATAGTTATTTGTTGTTTTGTGGTAATAGTATGTGTTAGTTTAGCCCACTTTATTATATGGTAAATATGAAGAAAAAAATCGTCCCTATTGCAACGCACGACGAAGGCGGGGTGGGTGTCATCCAGTTTTAGAGGAGAATGCTTCAACGAGAAATGTCCCGCTACGGCGGGAAACCGAGCGGAAGGGGAGGGTCCGACAGGAAAAGATAATGGTGCGTCGTGGGGTGGGGTTTTTTGTGTTGGGTCCGCGTGTTGGAGATAACATGGCGGGTAGTTCGGATAACGACATTTCTCCTCATATATGATCTGAATTAGGGGAGACCGGACTGTCCAGACGGTTGAATTTTGCGGGCCTACTGGTCGTCCGTTTGGTATACAAACATGCCCGACTTTGAACACGGCCATAATCATTGGTCTGATTCATTTATATATGCATTATGGCCCATAGAATGCCCTGGCATTCTAGTAGTAGGGATTGGGGGAGAGCTATAGATTCCTAATAGTCTGGACAACGACATTTCTCCCCCATATATGGTTGAATTTTGTATCTTTTTAAATTCTCAAACAATTTTCAAATTCATTGTCTTCTTTTGATACGCCGATGGTGCCTGAACTTGTCATCGATGTTCACTTTAGTGCCTCAACTTGAAAAATACACCGAACTGGTTCTAAAACTTGACACGAACGTGTAAATACGGTGCTAATCCTGCCCGTAGACGTAAAGTGCGTCGACGTGGCATCGTGTATGGCTGACATGGCACTGCCATGGCATGGGGCCCACTTGTAGATACAAAACAGAATTACTTGAGTACTATATGGCCCTATGACTAGTGGGCCCGCCTGTCAGTAATTAGTAAGAAAATTAACATAAAAATGTACTGGACGGGCATCAAACCTGTGACCTGACGCTTAGGGAAAATTTCGCTCATCATTCCACCAAACATATTTCCATGTCAACGTCAGCCCCTCATACTTAATGTATTTGAACCGAAAACTCCTGTATACATAAATGGGTTGCAACGTGTGGCCCATTTACCGCACGTTATTTTTTAATGCAAAAAGTATGTCAATAATAATATTAATAATAAAACCTAGATTTGATATTCATGTGATATTAGTAATTACTTCATACTACACAAATATCCGTGTGCACACAATAAATATAGAGAGGTATGAAATAAAATATCTTACTTAAAAATGATCATGTAATTCTTAGAAATATTAACTTATTATTTCAAAATACTATTTAAATATAATCCATGAGTGTTTAAAATTTTTTGTAAATACTAACATTTAAAATAGTTTTTCTAAATAATAATAATTTTCTAGAAATAGTACTCCCCCTGTCCCATAATGTAAGACATTTTTTGACACTACACTAGTTTCAAAAAATGTCTTACATGATGGGACAGAGGGAGTATTTTCTAAATAATAAGGTCATATTTCTAAATATTACATGAATGTTGTTTAGTAATTATTTTATTGTATACGACCTCTATATATTTACTTTGTGTGCACACAGATTTTGTGTGGCATGCGGTAATTTCTCATAACACGTGAATATTTGAATCTTACTTTTATTATTATGATTATTATTTACATTTTTTTAAAGAATAACGTGTGCAATATGGGCCACTGGCTGCAACCCATTTCAGGACATAGGAGTTTCCGTCGCAATATATCAAGCTTGAGGGGCCTATTTTAACATTAAAACTTGTTCTGCGTGGTGGCTAGCGCGAGTAGCATCCAAGCGTCAGGCTGGTTTGATCCCTGTCAAGTGCATTTTCCATTTTATTTTTGCTATTGTACTGACAGGCGGGCCCATTAGTCATAGAGACGTATAGTATTCAAGTAATTATATTTCGTAGTTATAAGTGGGCCCCACGCCAAGTCTGTGCCACATCAGCATATACGGTGCTACCTCGACGCACTTTATGTCTATGAGTGTGATTAGCACCGTATTTGCACGTCCGTGCCAAGTTTTAGAACCAGTTCGACGTATTTTTCAAGTTCAGGCACTAAACTGAACATCCGTGGCAAGTTAAAGCACCACGGTTATGTTTACCTCTATTTTTTCATATTCATGAACTTCTTATTATTTTGTGAACTATTACAAAGTCATGAATTCTATTTTTCAAATTCACAATTTTTTTCAAGTTCACAACTTTTCAAAAGAGGGGCAGTTGCTGGAAATGAAAGCGATTGTATTGAAAATAGACGGTACATGGGCTGGTAGGCCATTAAGATCGTTGGAAGTTTAGAGTTTTATGATTCTCGCATTTTGCATATGTAGAGTGTGTTTTGTCGTTGCCCAAGTTTGTCCTACCAAAATTTTGATTGAGGTTTTTCTTGCCCATCTGTGTTGACCAACATTGCCTAATAAAATGTACTAGAGTTTGACGTTCCACAAAAATTGTCAACTATTAAAATGAGGACCAATATTTTGTCCATGCCCGAAAATTTGGTAAGGTAGTATTTGGTAGCAATCTAAACGTGCCTGCAATATTTAACATAGATTGAACACGGGCCTATGAGCGAACAACCTCAATTTCTATTACAACAGGAGGCCACACATGCCCATATGTTATGACTTATTTGTTTTGTTCATGCATTTTTTTTTCATATTCATTGGTTTTCTCCGCTCATCTATTTTGTTGTACCCATGTGTAAAAGACCCTATTTTGTATTTGTCGGTAGAGAGAGATAGAAGAGGTGCTCAAATATCTGTTACATAGTGGGTGTCGCTCTGAGGCATTTCTACCACGAGCTGGGCGTAGCTATAAGGTCTCAGAGAGACAATCAAACAGCTTGCAAAACGGTCTTATATTATGGGACCGCGGGGGGGGGGGGGGGGGGGGGGGGGGCTTATTGTTGTGGGAACAAACACATCCTTATTTGTTACAACAAACAAGAAATGATGTTCTGCCTCTAGAAATGGTTCTGGTCACTTTGTTTTAGGTCAAGACTCAAAAACTCAACACAACATCTATACTAACATGAGGTTAAGACAAGATGAAGTACGTCCTAATTTAGTGATTCGGATACTGAAGAATCGTTTCGATGAAAGTAAAGAAAACAGACTTCAAGTCATACTGAAACAACAAAAATATCTTGGTTCAGATAACATTAGCCTCTTATATGTACAAACAAACTATTATATGTTTTCCCGCAAGAAAAAACTACTATATGTTTACAAATAATTACTTCTCACAAATAATTTTAGCCACAATGGATGCGCGAAAACATGTGTAACCACACTTCCAGAGTCCTTAATTATTCAAGGGCAGAGAAAATTCTTTTCCTCTCAGCATTCAACCACTCGATCTCGTTCCTTTCCCAAGCCCCATTACCCGATCTCGCGAGTTTTGTTATTTGTCTATCTATTTTTTTCACCTGTGGAGAAAAATGCGTGTCACCGAGACATAATTAATTACATCCACAGAAAATAACACAAGGTTAGACTTAGAAGCATACTGACCTTTCGATGCGGCCATCTTTGTACGCCGACCCTGCGGCAGATTCCTTTCAGAACGGTGGTGCAGATATCGAGCTTTTCGGCTGCCTCGACGATGGGGAGGTGAAAGTAGGGTGCGATGTCATGGAACTGCATCTTCCTGGTTCTCTCCCTCTAGCATATATGCATCCAAAGTCCCAACAGTGTTACAATGGTATTGGTACGTACATACACTATAGAGTCTATTTTCCTTAATTCTTGATACATACAGTGTCAGCGACATACCTGTAAGGCAAGTACGCTCCTGCCTGCGACTACCGGTTGGAAGGGTTGTGGCTGAACTTGCAACTCCATGGTATTATTCGGTGGAGATGGCCCTACATACACGCCAGACGGCCGGTCATGGTTTAATTTTTGTACTAGAGCCGAATCGAATGTTGGAGTAAACCACGTTAAGTGACGTTCAGTACAGTACTAGCTAGTCAGGTGAGTCGGTTAGTTAGTTAGTGCATGGATGAGTCAGTGTAGTTTGCATGGAATGAGTCCAAGCCGGTGGCTCTTGGCCGTGCGTTGGTGGCCCATGGATAGGAGTGGATGGCATTACGTGCATGTAGTTAGTGATTAGCATCATGCATGGAGTTAGTTGGAGTAGTGGCTGGATATTCTGGCCGGTTAATGCGTGCGTAATGGCCGGACATGAGGGCTGGGTGTGTGCCCTCCTGTGTATATATATGTCACATTGAGCAATGGAAAGTGGCCGAGAGGGCTGGGCAAAAATGTAGTGTATGTGCTTTTCACCTGGAGACAAGAGGCAAAGCTAGTTTCTCCATGGTGAAGTGTGTGTGCGTGTGTCTTCTACCCCGTATGTGTTCTTTGTGTTGTGTGAGACAAACCAAAGAGAGACCTGTGTGAGATAGAGGAAGACAAAGAGCGGCGCTGTTAGGAGGCGGCGCCAACATTTGGTATTCAGAGCCACAAGGTTCGAGGGGCGGCCGTGGCGCGCGGTGGCGTTCACGGCGAGTGCGGCCGACATGGAGGCTTCGGCTGCGGCGCGCGGCGAGTGCGTGGCGACGGCGACGCACGGCGAGTCCGCGGCTGTGCGGTGTGATGTCGTGCGCGCGAAGAGCACGGTGGTTGCGGAGACGAGGAGGTCGCGGAGGACCTGCGTGGTGGCGCAGAGGTCGCGGCGGCTCGGCGCAACAACTGTGAAGGCGCGTGGCACGGAGCCGCGGCGGCCGCGGTGGACCTGCGTGCTGGCGCAGAGGCTAAGGTGGCGCGGCGTGACGGCATGGAGGTGGTGCGCTGCAGTTGAGGCCGCAGCGGTGCAGGGCAATAAGCCGCGGCGGCGAGCCGGGCGCGACCGGTGCGTGTTATGGGTGCGCACTAGACGCGTCGGGCGCGTCGGGACCGCGGGCACGCATACGAGCGTGTGGTTGACGTTGGGAGGAGGCGCATGTCGCCGTGGTGCTCGAGTCCGTGCTCGAGTTCGGCTACATCCTTCCGACGTTTGTCGCTGGCGGCTGCCATGGTGGACGCAGAGGCGGCACGCGGTGAGCGTCTGGTGCTGTCGGGCTCGTCGGGCGCGTCGGATGCGCGCGGGACGTGCGGGACGCACGGGTGCGGTCGGGCTCGTCGGGCGCGTCGGGTGCGCGCGGGACGTGCGGGGCGCAAAGGGACGCCAGGCGTGTGTCGCCGGCGGAGAAGGAGCTCGGCGTATGTCGCCGGGGTCGTGACGGAGCACGGTGCGACCAGCGTCAGTGCGCTAGGTCGGGTCCGTGGCAGTGTGACCGGCGTCGATGCGCCGGGTCGGGTCCGCGGGCTGGGTCATGGCCGTGACGACGATAATGAGAGGAGCTGCAACAACTCCGGCGACGATGAGATCATGGTTTAGGAGGAGTATGTTGGAGTAAACCACGTTAAGTGACGTTCAGTACAGTACTAGCTAGTCAGGTGAGTCGGTTAGTTAGTTAGTGCATGGATGAGTCAGTGTAGTTTGCATGGAATGAGTCCAAGCCGGTGGCTCTTGACCGTGCGTTGGTGGCGCATGGATAGGAGTGGATGGCATTACGTGCATGTAGTTAGTGATTAGCATCATGCATGGAGTTAGTTGGAGTAGTGGCTGGATATTCTGGCCGGTTAATGCGTGCGTAATGGCCGGACATGAGGGCTGGGTGTGTGCCCTCCTGTGTATATACATGTCACATTGATCAATGGAAAGTGGCCGAGAGGGCTGGGCAAAAATGTAGTGTATGTGCTTTTCACCTGGAGACAAGAGGCAAAGCTAGTTTCTCCATGGTGAAGTGTGTGTGCGTGTGTGTCTTCTACCCCGTATGTGTTCTTTGTGTTGTGTGAGACAAACCAAAGAGAGACCTGTGTGAGATAGAGGAAGACAAAGAGCGGCGCTGTTAGGAGGCGGCGCCAACATCGAAATCCTTTGCAGAAACAAACCTGCAGGTTCTGGCTCTGTGTTTCTCTGGATCGCAGGCTGGACGGCGGCGGCAGGGACGTCGATGTCGGGTTGCCCATGGCCACCATTTCCCGCCGTTGCTCCTTCATCGTTGTGGTCGCCGTCGTTGCCGTGTACGCATCGGTTCATGGTCGTGCAGAGGACGTCGAGGAACAGTGAGAGCGAGTCACGCACGACGGCGTAGTTGCCGCAGCGCGTAGTCCGTCAGGAAGTGCCTCACACCCTCGTAGTCCCGGTCTCTGAAACTGCATGACCAGATTGCACCACGCAAACACAAATTTAGTCTGCGGAAATATAATATTCTGTAAATTGATGTTGAACGGTATGTATTACTTACTCGATGTGCGATCGAGGCGCTATTCTCGGAGCCATACCCTCGGAGTTGGTACAACGATCTAGCGTTGCATGGTTGAAGAAGCCGGGCGCGCCATGGATTGAGAGCTTTGTCAACTCCGGCCCTAGAAATTCGTAGGCTCATGTAAAATTAAGATCAGTTTCATACTCTAAAGGCTTTACTAGTATTATGATACAAATCTTTCTCCAACCGTTGGAATGCACCACTTCTCGTAGCACATGGCAGCCGCTGCAATCCAATACATCCGCTGCAGTGGAGGATGTCGATGGGTCACTGTGGACCGGAAATTCGTTAGGCTGAGCGACACCAGGAGTGCCGTCGCTGGTGCGAAGACCGTCGCCGGAGAAACTGTGGCTGCACGCAGGCTGGTCCTCGTGGTGCATCGGTGCGGGCAGGGGATTTTGGGCGGTGTCAGGGTCGGGGAAGTCGTCGAGCAATTGCAGCACGTCGTCGAAGTTGTCCTGCAATGGCAAGGAGTCGTCGTCGAGCCCTAGTCCGTCGGCCCCATCGCCGGTCGCCATCAGCATATATTGACTTCAGGATCGGAGGGCTAGATGATGTAATTCGATCGAGTTCGCTTGCCGTTGGGGAGGAGCCCGAAGGAAGGAAAGAGTGGAGGGGGAGTAACATGGCGCGCGGGAGAAGACAAAGAGCACGGGATTTCCGACGACGGGCGGTTGGAGCGCATGCATGGACGGTTACCTTTGTCGTTCGTTCCTCCACGTTTTCCTTTCCGGAGAGTAAGTGACGTTTTTTTTTTCAATGCCACACTATATAATTTTTGAACCTAATACAATCAAAGCCGTTCAAATACACGAGCATACACTCATCCATATAAACGCATGTACGCACACCCTACCATATGAGCACCTCCGAGAGACTGTATCGGTATAGTATCTTGATATTAACGAAGTCATCATAGACACCTCGTAGTTGATGAAAATATCTTCTCCCACTGAACAAATATCGTCGGAAAGGGCCGGGGATAACACCATCCTTCTAACCATCCAACTATAGATCGATCCGCGATATACCACATTATATTAAAATAACCGAGTAAATTACATCGTATGTGGCATCTCCATGGAGAAATCCAAAGAGAAAACATAGTATGTTTTACAGGAAGCACCCACAATAATTTTTTCTTTTGCAAAAAACTTCTTTTGGGTCACCGTGACCACCAATCGAGGACACAAAACTTCAACCACCGTCGTCGCCGGAGCGGCCGCTGGAGAGAAGAAGAAAATGCCACCAATAAGCCAAGATCCAATTGAAAGCCATAACAGCAGCTGCAAAAAGAGCATCTAAAAAATCCACAACGCTCGCTTGCATTTTCAATCCAACCACACCCGAGAATCACTTCCTTGCAACAATTTATTAGTAGCACAATAATATGATACTAGTGATAGCAAAGTAACATCAACAGTAATGGCAGTAGTAGTAGATTTGTAACCAACAGAGTAATAGTAACTTGAACAAAGGCAACAGTATTGAAGCGTAGGCATGGAGTAGCGATGGATATTTAGACGAGATTCAATATGTAACTGTCACAACCTAGAGCGACACATGATAGCTCCAACTCATCAATCATATGTAGGCATGTATTCCGTATATAGTCATACGTGCTTGCGATACTTGCATAACATCTTTTGTCCTACCCTCCCGTGACTGTAGGGTCCAAATGGAAACTAGGGGTAATCAAGACAACCATTTTATTAATAGAGAACTGGAACAAAGCATTAACACATAGTGAATACATGAACTCCTCAAGTTAATGTCATCCCCGTCAATATCCCAATTCATGGTCACCTTTGTGGTCTAAGGTTTAGATCTATAATAGATACATACAACTTACATGTAAGAACAACATTTGAAAGCATATATGTTTAAATCTGAAATCATGACACTCAGGCCCTAGTGACAAGTATTAAGCATAGCAAAATCATAGCAACATCATCTCAGAACATAGTGGATACTAGAATCAAGCCCTAACAAATTGACATGATTACATAAGAAATCTCACCCATCTTCATCTACCTCCAGTATGCCTACAAGGGAATTACTCACACATGGTTATGAGCATCGATCATGAAATTATTGATGAGAAGGGTTGGTGATGACGACGACGACGAATCCCTCCCTTCGGAGCCACAAACGGACTCTAGGTTAGGGCTCCCAGCGAAGAACATGAGGTGTCGGTTGCACCGTATTGTAAAACTCGATGAAACGGTCTCCTCTTATTCTTTTCTCAAGAAGATGGAATATATAGCGCTGAAATTAGGTCATACGGAGGTCTAGGGGCCCCACGAGCCACCATGGCGCCCTGGGAGGGTAGGCGCACCCCTGGCTTGTGGGCCCATGGCGCCCCCTATGGTACTTCTTTACTCTAGTACTTTTTATTTATTTCATAAAAAATCTATGTAAAGTTTCGTTCAATTCTGAGAACTTTTATTTCGGCACATAAATAACCCCATGATAATTCTGCTGAAAACAACATCAGTACGGGTTAGTTTCACTCAGATCATGCAAATTAGAGGCAAAAACAAGAGAAAAAATGTTTGGAAAAAGTAGATACGATGAAGACATATAAACTCCCCTAGGCTTGACTCATTACTTGTCTTCAAGCAGTTTAGTTTACAAACTGAAAGTGATAAAGAAAAACTGTTACAAACTCATTTTATTCGTTGATGTATATAAACTTAACTAGTAATCAAGTTTTCAACAAATATCATGAACTAACTACATATATGATAACACTTAGAAACCATATTTACTCATTTCGATAACATAATCCACTAGCGAGCAATAATACTACATCTGAAATACCATCACTTTGTCTAATTAACCATGATACGATATGATAAGCTGTTATGTTGCTAACCCTTTTCGAGACTGCAAAACAGAAATTCCCGCTACTGCTAGTGGTGCATCAATCATATGTTTTTAGGAGACTAAAACGACACACTTTGATCTACATTTTAATAAGTCATGTTACCCCCATCAATTTGATAAGTTTGCTTTTATTCATTCAAGGGCAAAATCGGGGAGGGGGGGGGGGGGGTCTGACAATCTGGAATAGCTACCTTATTTGGGCAATGTTCTTATCTCTTAATATTTTGCATTGGTTATTAAGTTCCACACTACTCAAGCTGCCCAAACCTGGACCCTAGCAAACATATATGGCCCCTGCCAGGGAGAGGCACGTCTCTCTTATACCAATTGTCTCTTTGATCTCTAGATACCCCCAATGATGATTGGTTTTTGTGGGGGATTTTAATTAAATAGGAAGCCTAGAAACTAGAAACAAACCTAGTGGTAGCATCACTTCTAATGACTTTATAAGAACTCATATGCTAATTGAAGGCCCCATAAAAGGCAGGTAATACACTTTGAGTAATATGCATCTGGACCCTCTCCTTGAGCAACTTGATTGGTTCCTGACCTCTAGTAATTGGACACACTCCTACCATAACACCATGCTGAAGCCACTAAGCAAGCCTCTCTCTGACCACACACCATGTATGGTGAACATTGAAATCTCCATTCCCAAAACTAAAACATTTAGGTTTGAATCATAATGTATTAGTCACTCAGGGTTTATGGAGAGAATTCATGGGATAAACCAGTCAGAGAAACCAATGCTACCACTATTCTATGTAGAAAATTTGAAACACTTTGGTATGATCTTAAAGCCTAGAGCAAAAATATTTCCATGTTATCAGTGGCAATTTATAATTCTAACATAGCCCTTTTAGCTATTGATGAACTTGAAAACAAAAACCTCTTAGTAGGCCAAAGATCAATTTCAAAGCAATTTAAAAACACACATGTTCAAACTACTGGACTATCAGAATAAGTATTGGAAGAAATGTTGTAATATTAGCTGGGTGAAATTCGGTGATCAAAATTCAATTTTTTTTGAAGCCATAGCTACACAGAGGTATAGAAGGAGTCATATTGCTTCCCAAACTACTCCTAACGGGGCCTACGCGGAGGATCATACTACCAAAGAATCCATCATATTCCATGCATATAAAGAAACATTAGGTACCTCATCTAAACATGACATGATATTTGACCTGCAACGTATAATCAATAAAATTGATCATCTGGAGGAATTTAGCGCCCATTTTTTCATGCTGAAATTGACCAGGTCAAAAGTGAAATACTGACAGATTGTGCTCTAGGCTCGGATATTCTCTAGAGTTGTTCTCAAATCTTGCTGGCACATAATCAAATATGATTTTTACAAACTTTGTGATCAGTTCAATGAGGGGAACATGAATTTAGAAAGCATCAATGATGGATTTATAACACTTATTCCCAAGGTATTGTCCTATTCGTCAGTCAAGGACTTTCGGCCAATTACACTACTCAACTATTGTCTCAAAGTTCCGCCCAAACTGTTAGCCAACCGATTGCAAAAAGTAATACTGAAAGTCATACATAAAATCAGTATGGATTCCTCAAGGGCCGTTCGATCCAAGATTCCGTCTCTTGGGCATCCAAGTATTTCTTCCAACATCAAGCTTCCAAACAAAAAATTGTGCTTCTAAAACTTGATTTTGCTGTGATGTCTACTACACAACCTTCTTCTTGTAGACATTGTTGGACCTCCAAGTGCAGAAGTTTGTAGGACAATAGCAAATTTCCCTCAAGTGGATGACCTAAGGTTTATCAATCGGTGGGAGGCGTAGGATGAAGATGGTCTCTCTCAAACAACCCTGCAACCAAATAACAAAGAGTTTCTTGTGTCCCCAACACACCCAATACAATGGTAAAATGTATAGGTGCACTAGTTCGGCGAAGAGATTGTGATACAAGTGCAATATGAATGGTAGATATCAGTATTTGTAATCTGAAAATATAAAAATAGCAAGGTAACTAATGATAAAAGTGAGCACAAACGGTATTGCAATGCTAGGAAACAAGGCCTAGGGTTCATACACTATTAGGGAAAAGCCTATACACAGAATCTTACCAGCAGCGCTCTTCAAAATACCACGCTACTGCTACTTAGCAGCAGCGCGTGTCTGCCAAACGCGCTACTAACTTGGAAGTAGCAGTAGCGCGTGTGTAGCCTACAGCGCTACTGCTATAGTTGCCATGACCTTGGCCCCCCCGCTAGCTATAGCAGTAACGCACTTTACTGTAGAGCGCTACTGCTACTCAGGTTAGCTGTAGCGCATTTTCGCAAACGCGCTACAACTATCCCTACCTTATCCCATGGCGGACCGGCCCTCTCACTCACACTCTCACTCTCGCCCGCGTCAACCGTCGTCGTCCGTCGCCGCCGCCTTCGTTCGTCCGCCGCTGAGGTACTCCCCTCCCTCCTCCTCACACATCCTCCCTCCGCCTGCGGCCGCCCCTCCCTCCTCCGCCGCTGCCCTCCTCCCTCCGCCTGCGGCCGCCCCTCCTCCCTCCTCCGCCGGCAGCCCTCCTCCCACCGCCCTCGACCTCGCTGCCCCTAGCTACCTCTCCGTCGCCCCCCACCCCCTGCCACTAGTTAGTACTAGATTTAGTAGTAGTAGATGTTAATTTAGGGTTAGCTAGTACTAGATGTTGCTTAGTTAGTACTAGATTTTTAGTAGTAGTATTGGTAGTTGAACTACTTTAGTTGTAGTTGAACTAGTTTAGTAAGTAAATTAATAAACTAGTTGAACTAGTTGAATTAACAGAACTAATCTATTTTTAGTAAGATAATTAATATAACTAGTTGAACTACTTTATTTTTAGAAAGAACTAGTTTTTTTTCTATTTATAGTAAGTTTATATTTAGTAAGAACTAGTTGAATTAATAAAACTAGTTGAACATGTCATGTTTGTTGTTAGTGATAACTTATATGGTTTCAGGTGACCTCTGTCGTCCCCGTCACCGACCCGCTCCGACATCCCCGCTGTCGTCCCAGTCACCGATCCCCTCCGACATCGAGGTGAGACTAGCCAAATATCCTTGTATATCTTGTGTTGTTGCTCAAATTGGATGTGGTTGCCCAAGTGGCCGTTCATGTTCAGTTCACATCTCCGAGTGACCTATGTTTTGCCGGAGTGTTGATTAATTTCCGTTCCGGCAAATTTCAGGCGCTCGATATGTCCTTTTTTAGCAAAGGTCATGCCGGATTTTGTCGTGAATTCTGGCATGACTTGTGCTAGAATATGTACAAGTTTAATCTTTGAATTATGATTGTAGGAAATGTTGTACTCGGACGACGACGCTCTCCCGGGGGAGTGTAGCTGGTGCCACGACGATCGAGGTATGTGCGACAGGTTCGTTCGGCTGGACGACGATCGGCGCTTCAGCATTAAGCTCGAGGAGACCTTCGATTGTGAAACGGTACGCAACAACGACAAGTGTTTTTTTCTCCATTAAGCATGACTTCAACTATTTCAACGTCTAATTTTCATATTTTACAATTCGACTAGCTTATCCCATGCCATGCAAGACGCTATGTCTTGGAGAGGATGGGTTTTGAAGACCATGAAAATTTCGAAACAAAGAAAATACACCTAAGGACCCATCATGATATGGATTTTGAAGTAAATCTGTACAATGCTCAGAGCGTAACCCATTTTGGTTGCCAAAATTGTGAAGCACTTTGCAAAATGTATGGTTTTTATGAGGGTATGATTGTCACCATGGATCTTGGTGATCCTGATAGCGAGGAAGACAATATGGACATTTGGGTCCTTGTTGATACGCTTCCAATTGTACCGCTATGTGAGTTTCTCAAACATAGTTATTAAATAATTTATATTGTTTATTTCAAAATAGTTGATAGCTTATTTCCATTAACAGCTTATTTTGATTCTTCAAAGACTGTGCGGAAGATGGTAGATAAAACCCACTACACCGAAGGCACCCAATTAACGTATAAGGAGAAAAATCATCTGATCGCATTTTGTACTCTTCTTGAGAATTACAATGACTATTATCGAACTCCTCCAAATTATGGTGAATACGTGCCACTTGTGCATGTGTTGAACAACGATAACTTCTCTGGAGATACCCTGGTAAGATTTTTTAATATTATGACATCCGTGCATTTTTTGCATACTTCAAAAACTAGCACATCATTGCTAACTACGAAGTTATTATTATGTTTTTCAACAGAAACTCCCGATGGATTGTGTGCCTCATCTGATGTCTCTGCATGGTCGCCTCTCAGTTCTGAACATACTGCCAGGTAAATCTACGGAGCTCACCTGTGCATATCGGATTTCTAAAACCCGTGAACACATGATCATCAGAGAATGGAAGAAATGTATGAACATTCGCAAGGAGGTTCTTGGAAGTAACATTCAGCGAAAGGCAAGAATGGGAGACAGGCTAATCTCCGTTCTCCATAATGGAGAGTCAGGGGCTATCTTGTTTTTTGTTATTTTAGCTTAGAAAATGTAGTAGGTCTTAATCGAATGTAATAGGTCCTATGAGGTACAATATGTTTATTATGTGGTAATGTGTTAGAGTTGATAATGATGATCTTGAGGAGGTGTTATGTGATGTCAATGATGAAAACGATGATATTGAGGTGTTATATGACAATGATGTATTATGATGCTAAGTTGTTAATGATATGATGATGATGATGATATTATTATATCATTGGGTGAAAGAACCGCGGATTAGTTTCAAGTGGATGGACATCCACTTGAAACTAGTCCACGGTTCTTTCACCCCATGATGTAATAACTCATTATGATGTAAAAACAATCTCTAAATTCCTGTTGTATGAAAACTTGTGTAAAGGTGTATGGATACAACATGAAAAAGAAAAGAAATAAAATACTAAATAATAGTAGTAGCGCGTGTAAGAAGAAGCGCTACTACTAATTACCAGTAGCGATGTTCTGAAGAAGCGCTGCTACTAAGTCAATTTAGCAGTAGCGTGGGTCAAGACGCGCTATTGCTAAGCATTAGCTGTAGCGCCTTATCAGTAGCGCTCCTGCCCACGCTACTGATAGGCCCAAAACCCGCGCTGCTGCTAGGATTTTCCCTAGTAGTGATACTTTCACTAGTGCAAGTTCTCTCAACAATAATAACATAACTGGATCATATAACTATCCCTCAACATGCAACAAAGAGTCACTCCAAAGTCACTAATAGTGGAGAACAAACGAAGAGATTATTGTAGGGTACGAAACCACCTCAAAGTTATTCATTTTGATCGATCTATTCAAGAGTCCATAGTAAAATAACACAAAGCTAATATTTCTGTTTGATCTATCCTAGAGTTTGTACTGGAATAACACCTTAAGACACAGATCAACCAAAACCCTAATGTCACCTAGATACTCCAATGTCACCTCAAGTATCCGTGGGTATGATTATACGATATGCATCACACAATCTCAGATTCATCTATTCAACAAACACAAAGAACTTAAGAGTGCCCAAAGTTTCTACCGGAGAGTCAAGACGGAAACGTTTGCAAACCCCTATGCATAAGTTCATTGAACCCGCAAGTTGATCACCAAAACATACATCAAGTAGATCACGTGAATATCCCATTGTCACCACAGATAAGCACGGCAAGACATACATCAAGTGTTCTCAAATCCTTAAAGACTCAATCCGACAAGACAACTTCAAGGGGAAAACTCAATTCATCACAAGAGAGTAGAGGGGGAGAAACATCATAAGATCCAGCTATAATAGCAAAGCTCGTGATACATCAAGATCGTTCACCTCAAGAACACGAAAGAGAGAGAGAGGGAGAGAGAGAGAGAGAGAGAGAGAGAGAGAGATCAAAAACATAGCTACTGGTACATACCCTCAGCCTCGAGGGTGAACTACTCCCTCCTCGTCATGGAGAGCGCCGGGATGATGAAGATGGCCACCAGTGAGGGATCCCCGCTCCGGCAGGGTGCCGGAACAGGCTCCCGAGAGGTTTTTGGTGGCTACAGAGGCTTGCGGCGGCGGAACTCCCGATCTATTGTGCTCGTCGATGTTTTTAGGGTATACGGACATATATAGGCGAAAGAAGTCGGTCAGGGGAGCCACGAGGGGCCCACGGGGGTGGGGGCGCGCCTAGGGGGGTAGGGCACGCCTCCCTGCCTCGTGGCTTCCTCGTTGCTTCCCTTACGTGCACTCCAAGTCTCCTGGATTGCTTCCATTCCAAAAATAACTCTCTCGAAGGTTTCATTCCGTTTGGACTCCGTTTGATATTCCTTTTCTTCAAAACACTGAAATAGGCAAGAAAACAACAATTTGAGCTGGGCCTCCGGTTAATAGGTTAGTCCCAAAAATAATATAAGAGTGTATAATAAAGCCCGTAAACATCCAAAACAGATAATAATATAGCATGAATGCTTCATAAATTATAGATACGTTGGAGATGTATCAGCTGCTCGTCCTCAAGTAGGTAAATGATAAAAGAAATAATTTATGAAGTGTGAATGCTAGTAGGTGCATAAGTTTGATCAAGGATAATTTCAATCACTTTTTCTAGCATCATTATATGTCATAACAGTAGCTCATCTCATGATAAAGTAACAAGCTATTCAAATGTTAAAGCATAGACCATAAACTTTCTTGAAAACTAGCAAACTATGTTCTCAGTCATCAAACAATTGCAATTCATTTTATTTTCAGGAAGGGTCTATGTCAGAGCTTTGATTTAGCAAATCCCACATACTCAACTATCATACAGTGTTCCATGATTGCTACCACTCAAAGCATATTTTTAGAACAAATAGCATCGATCGAACACGGAGAAAGATAGGGGCTTAATGTTTCGCCTCCCAACTTACTTATCATATAGATAATTATGAACAATAATAATTCATGATCAAATATATTTGAATGGCCATATATTCTTAGATCTTTCCCCATCACATGATGCTTGCCAACTAAAGAGTAGATTGGAATGAGAAGGAATACTACTAACTCTTGCATAAAAGTAAAAGATAGGCCCTTCGCAGAGGGAAGCAGGGATTTGCAGAGGTGCCAGAGCTCGATTTTGAAATAGAGATAAATAAAATTTTGATAGGTATGCTTTCATTGTCAACATAACAACCAAGGTTTCCCACTTTCTTCCATACTGGATACATTATAGGCGGTTCCCAAACAGAATGGTAAAGTTTATCCTCCCCCACCACCAACAATCATCAATCCATGGCTTGCCCGAAACAACGGGTGCCTCCAACTAACATCAATCCTGGGGGAGTTTTGTTTGCAATTATTTTGATTTGATTTTGATCTTTTGATCATGGGACTGGGCATCCCAGTTACCAGCCATTTTTCTCGTGAATGATGAGCGGAGTCCACTCATTGTGAGAATAACCCACCTAGCATGGAAGATACTGACAGCCACTAGTCGCTACATGAGCAATTTGGGCATACAAAACAGATTATTATTTGAAGGTTTAGAGTTTGGCACATGCAAATTTACTTGGAACGGCATGTAAATACCGCATATAGGTAGGTATGGTGGACACTCATGGAAGAAACTTGGTTGAAGGGATTTGGATGCACAAGCAGTATTCCCGCTTAGTACAGATATTTTGGCTAGCAAAGGATTCTAAAAAGCAAGCACCACATGTTGGAGGATCTATAACAACATAACTTCTATACAAATATACCCAAGCATAACTCATTACGTTGTCTTCCTTGTCCAACTTCAACTAATTTGCTCAGGTTTGAAAATAATTAATGGGGCTCACAATCATAGAAGATGTCTAAGATAGTATATTTATATGTGAAATCCCTCTTCCTTCAATATTCTTTCATGAATTGTTCAAATGACCAATAAATTTACCACCTCTACTTCTTATAAGTGAAAGTCATTATTCCCCATGGGATAAGCATATAAAACATGTACAATTTCAGATTTATGATAATCAAATCATTCAACCATTTACTCATATGATGTAAGTGAAGCACACAAGTAAATGACAAACTACTCCAAAAAGATATAAGTGAAGATCAATGAGTAGTTCAATAATTATGTAGCTATGTGAAGACTCTCTCTCATTTAAGAATTTCAGATCTTGGTATTTTATTCAAATAGCAAGCAAAAAGAATAAAAAAATGATGCTCCAAGCAAAACACATATCATGTGGTGAATAAAAATATAGCTCCAAGTAAAGTTACCGATGAACGAAGACGAAAGAGGGGAAGCCATTCGAGGCATCCCCAAGCTTAGGCTCTTTGTTGTCCTTCAATATTATCTTGGGGTGCCTTGGGCATCCCCAACCTTAGGCTCTTGCAACTCCTTATTCCATAGTCCATCGAATCTTTACCCAAAACTTGAAAACTTCACAACAGAAAACTCAACAGAAAACTCGTAAGCTCCGTTAATATAAGAAAATAAAACCACCACTTAGGTACTGTTGTGAACTCATCCTAAATTTATATTGGTGTAATATCTACCGTATTCCAACTTCTGTATGGTTCATACCCTTAGATACTAGTCATAGATTCATCAAAATAAGCAAACAACACATAGAAAACAGAATCTGTCAAAAATAGAACAGTCTGTAGTAATCTGTATCATTCGAATACTTCTGTAACTCCCAAAAATCCTACCAAATTAGGAAAACCTGATAAAATTGTGTGCCAATCCAGAGCAAAAAGAATCAGATCAAAAGCACGTACCTGTGAATTATCAAAACTAATTTACTGGGTGCAAAAGTTTCTGATTTTCCGCAGGATCAACACAACTATCACCGTAAGCTATCCAAAAGGTCTTACTTGGCACTTTATGGAAAAAAAGCTATAAAACATGATTAATACAGTAACATAATCATATGGACACACAAAAACAGTAAGGGTAAATATTGGGTCTCCCAACAAGCGCTTTTCTTTAATGCCTTTCTAGCTAGGCATGATGATGACAATGATGCTCACATAAAAGATAAGAATTAAAACATAACAGGAGCATCATGAAGCATATGACTAGCACATTTAAGCCTAACCCACTTCCTATGCATAGGGATTTTGTGAGCAAACAACTTATGGGAACAATAATCAACTAGCATAGGAAGGCAAAACAAGCAAAACTTCAAGATTTTAAGCACATAGAGAGGAAACTTGATATTATTGCAATTCCTACAAGCATATGTTCCTCCCTCGTAATAATGTTCAGTAGCATCATGAATGAATTAAATAATATAACCAGCACATAAAGCTTTCTTTTCATGATCTACAAGCATAAAAAATTTACTACTCTCCACATAAGCAAATTTCTTCTCATGAATAGTAGTGGGAGTATCTTAAGAGACTCGAATACTATAAATTGTTTCCACATTAAAAGAGTAATGTTCAAAAAAAGGGTAATCATAATCATGACAAGTTTTATAAATATAATCATCACTATTTTTTATAGCATAAGTTTCATCACAATAATCATCATAAGTAGCAACTTTGTTCTCATGGTAATCAATTGAAACCTCTTCCAAAATAGTGGATTCATCACTAAATAAAGTCATGACCTCTCCAAATCCACTTTCATAAATATTATAAGATTCAACATCCTCCAAAATAGTGGGATCATTACTTCCTAAAGTTGACGCTCTTCCAAACCCACTTTCATCAATATAATTATCATAGGTAAGAGGCATGCTATCATCATAACAACTTTGCATATCAAAACTTGGGAGACTAAAAATATCATCTTCATTAAACATAGCATCCCCAAGCTTCGGACAAACATTAATTGCAACAAATATATTCTCAAATATGTCATCCTCATCAAACATAGCTTCCCCAAGCTTGGGCCTTTTCATATCATAAGCATAATCACTCTCAGAATTAATAGTATGGATAACATCAATAGTATTGCAATTATCATCATCACAATGAGTAGTAGGAGCAACATCATTTGGGAGGGATACCTTTTTACCTTTGCTTCTCCGTCTTTTATTTTTCTTCTTCACAGCATGTGTGGGTTGAATCCTCTTCTTTGAGATCCTTATTAATGAGATTGGTTGAATAGAAGGCTCCTCCTCGTTACCTGATTCATCATAAGAAATAGGAGGATATTTGGAAGTTTCTTCCCTTTCATTAGTATTCTCTCCATCTTCTATTTGCTTTCTTTCCTTTTCGTAATTGGAATATAAGGATTTTCAATGCAATTCACCGCACAATACATATAAATTTCCTCTAGATCAATATCAAGAAAGTTCTTAAGGTTAAATTATGGAATATGCTTAGTTGCACGTTTCAATTCTTCATAACCCAAAATCAAACTAAGTTCATTATGATGTGCAAGGGAAATCAAGTCATCACAATTTTTGGACACGATTCGATCATGAAACAATTTGCATCAGAGATTTAAATGACCATGTTCATTGCAAAGTTCACAAGTTCGGTAAAGATATTTTAAATTTTCAGCACTCACATTTAGCCTTTCTTGCAACCATTTAGTTTCTAAATGCTTATGCCTCTTGCAATATCTATCTTCTCTATTTGGTGCGTACTTGCAAACCCAATGCACTCCACAAAAATTGACATGATTATAGGAGACATTTTCATCATAACTAGTGCAATCGTCATTAGTACTATGGATATTCAAAGAGTTCATACTCAACATTGCAATAATGCTCATCATTCAAAGATTTAGTACCAAACATTTTATAGACTTCTTCTTCTAGAACTTGAGCACAATTTTCCTTTTCATCATACTTACGAAAGATATTAAAAAGATGAAGCGTATGAGGCAAACTCAATTCCATTTTTTTGTAGTTTTCTTTTATAAACTAAACTAGCGATAAAGCAAGAAACAAAAAGATTTGATTGCAAGATCTAAAGATATACCTTCAAGCACTCACCTCCCCGGCAACGGCGCCAGAAAAGAGCTTGATGTCTACTACACAACTTTCTTCTTGTAGACGTTATTGGGCCTCCAAGTGCAGAGGTTTGTAGGACAGTAGCAAATTTCCCTCAAGTGGATGACCTAAGGTTTATCAATCCATGGGAGGCGTAGGATGAAGATGGTCTCTCTCAAACAACCCTGCAACCAAATAACAAAGAGTCTCTTGTGTCCCCAACACACCCAATACAATGGTAAATTGTATAGGTGCACTAGTTCGGCGAAGAGATGGTGATACAAGTGCAATATGGTAGATATGAGTATTTGTAATCTGAAAATATAAAAACAGAAAGGTAACTAATGATAAAAGTGAGCACAAACGGTATTGCAATGCTCGGAAACAAGGCCTAGGGTTCATACTTTCATTAGTGCAAGCTCTCAACAATAATAACATAACTGGATGATATAACTATCCCTCAACATGCAACAAAGAGTCACTCCAAAGTCACTAATAGTGGAGAACAAACGAAGAGATTATCGTAGGGTACGAAACCACCTCAAAGTTATTCTTTCTTATCGATCTATTCATGAGTCCGTAGCAAAATAACACGAAGCTATTCTTTCCGTTCGATCTATCCTAGAGTTCGTACTAGAATAACACCTTAAGACACAAATCAACCAAAACCCTAATGTCACCTAGATACTCCAATGTCACCTCAAGTATCCGTGGGTATGATTATATGATATGCATCACACAATCTCGGATTCATCTATTCAACCAACACAAAGAACTTCAAAGAGTGCCCCAAAGTTTCTACCGGAGAGTCAAGACGAAAACGTGTGCCAACCCCTATGCATAAGTTCATTGAACCCACAAGTTGATCACCAAAACATACATCAAGTAGATCACGTGAATATCCCATTGTCACCACAGATAAGCACGGCAAGACATACATGAAGTGTTCTCAAATCCTTAAAGACTCAATTCGACAAGACAACTTCAAGGGGAAAACTCAATTCATCACAAGAGAGTAGATGGGGAGAAACATCATAAGATCCAGCTATAATAGCAAAGCTCGCGATACATCAAGATCATATCACCTCAAGAACATGAGAGAGAGAGATCAAAAACATAGCTACTGGTACATACCCTCAGCCTCGAGGGTGAACTACTCCCTCTTCGTCATGGAGAGCGCCAGGATGATGAAGATGGCCACTGGTGAGGGATCCCCCCTCCGATAGGGTGCCGGAACGGGCTCCCGAGAGGTTTTTGGTGGCTACAGAGGCTTGCGGCGGCGGAACTCCCGGTCTATTGTGCTCCTCGATGTTTTTAGGGTAAATGGACATATATAGGCGAAAGAAGTCGGTAGGGGAGCCACGATGGGCCCACGAGGGTGGGGGGCGCGCCCAGGGGGGTAGGGCGCGCCTCCCTGCCTCGTGGCTTCCTCATTGCTTCGCTTACGTGCACTCCAAGTCTCCTGGATTGCTTCCGTTCCAAAAATAACTCTCCCGAAGGTTTCATTCCGTTTGGACTCCATTTGATATTCAGTTTCTTCGAAACACTGAAATAGGCAAGAAAACAACAATTTGGGCTGGGCCTCCGGTTAATAGATTAGTTCCAAAAATAATATAAAAGTGTGTAAGAAAGCCCGCAAACATCCAAAATAGATAATAATATAGCATGAATGCTTCATAAATTATAGATACATTGGAGACGTATCATGTTGAAGCCTTCGATACGATCGATCATGCAACCATGATTAATATCACGAGGCACATGACTTTCACTAAAAAATGGCTCAAGTGGATTAGTGCATATTTTCTTGAAGAAAGTCTTCGGTACTCCTTAACAGAGTCCTTGACCATTAATTCAATTGTCGTTGTGGTGTCGGGCAACGCGACCCAATTTCACCGTTAATTTTCGTCCTTGCTCTTGACCTCCTCTAGGCTGCAGTTAATGATGCCTTCTACTAGGGTCATCTTCATCTACCTTTCCCACACACTAACCAACTTGAGTTTCCAGTCATACCATACACCGACGACACCATCATCCTCTTACCTACATAAAACCTTCAAGCAACTACGGTCAAGAACATCCTGTCGGACCATGCCACCTCCATGGACTGAAAATGAATTTTCATAGATCCACACTCATAACCATCTGTGATGACCAGCTTTGTGATACGTCTCCAACATATCTATAATTTGTGAAGCATTCATGCTATTTTATTATCTGTTTTGAATGATTACGTGCTTTATTATACACTTTTATATTACTTTTGGGACTAACCTATTAACCGGAGGCACAACACATATTGCTGTTTTATTGCCTGTTTCAGTATTTCGAACAAAAGGAATATCAAACGGAGTCCAAACAAAATGAAACCTTCGGGAGCGTGATTTTTGGAAAGGATATGATCCGGGAGACTTGGATTTCAAGCTAGGGAAGGTTCGAGGAAGCTAGGAGATAGGAGGGCGCGCCCACCCCCTGGGCGCGCCCCTGTCTCCTGGGCCCCTCGAGGCTCCCCCGACCGACTTATTTCGCCTATATAAGTCCATGTACCCTAAAAACATCGAAGACGAAGATAGATCGGGAGTTCCGCCGCCGCAAGCCTCTGTAGCCATCAAAAACCTCTCGGGAGCCCGTTCCAGCACCCTGCCGGAGGGGGAATCCCTCACCGGTGGCCATCTTCATCATCCCAGCACTATCCATGACGAGGAGGGAGTAGTTCACCCTCGGGGCTGAGGGTATGTACCAGTAGCTATGTGTTTGATCTCTCACTCTCTCTCTCTCTCTCTCGTGTTCTCTCTATGGCACGATCTTGATGTATCGCGAGCGTTGCTATTATAGTTGGATCTTATGATGTTTCTCCCCCTCTACTCTCTTGTGATGAATTGAGTTTTCCTCTTGAAGTTATCTTATTGGATTGAGTCTTTAAGGATTTGAGAACACTTGATGTATGTCTTGCCGTGCTTATCTGTCGTGATAATGGGATATCACATGATCCACTTGATGTATGTTTTGGTGATCAACTTGCGGGTTCCGCCCATGAACCTATGCATAGGGGTTGGCACACGTTTTCGTCTTCACTCTCCGGTAGAAACTTTGGGGCACTCTTTGAAGTACTTTGTGTTGGTTGGATAGATGAATCTGAGATTGTGTGTTGCATATCGTATAATCATGCCCACGGATACTTGAGGTGACAATGGAGTATCTAGGTGACATTAGGGTTTTGGTTGGTTTGTGTCTTAAGGTGTTATTCTAGTACGAACTCTTGAATAGATTGATAGGAAAGAATAACTTTGAGGTGGTTTCGTACCCTACCATAATCTCTTTGTTTGTTCTCCGCTATTAGTGGCTTTGGAGTGACTCTTTGTTGCATGTTAAGGGATTGTTATATGATCTATCTATGTTATTATTGTTGAGAGAACTTGCACTAGTGAAAGTATGAACCCTAGGCCTTGTTTCCTACCATTGCAACACCGTTTACGCTCACTTCTATCATTAGTTATCTTGCTGTTTTTATATTTTCAGATTACAAAAACCTGTATCTACTATCCATATTGCACCTGTATCACCATCTCTTCGCCGAACTAGTGCACCTATACAATTTACCATTGTATTGGGTGTGTTGGGGACACAAGAGACTCTTTGTTATTTGGTTGCAGGGTTGTTTGAGAGAGAGCATCTTCATCCTATGCCTCCCACGGATTGATAAACCTTAGGTCATCCACTTGAGGGAAATTTTCTACTGTCCTACAAACCTGTGCACTTAGGCCCAATAACGTCTACAAAAAGAAGGTTGTTTAATAGACATCAAGCTCTTTTCTGGCGCCATTGCCGGGGAGGTGAGTGCTTGAAGGTATATCTTCAGATCTTGCAATCGAATCTTTTTGTTTCTTGTTTTATCACTAGTTTAGTCTATAAAAGAAAACTACAAAAAAAGGGTTAAGTTTATCTCATACGCTTCATCTTTTTAATATCTTTCGTGAGTTTGATGATAAGGAAAATTGTGCTCAAGTGCTAGAAGAAGAAATCTATAGACTGTTTGATACTAAATCTTTGAATGATGAGCATGGTTGCAATGTTTTTATTATGAACTCCTTGAATATCCATAGTACTAATGATGATTGCACTAGTTATGATGAAAATGTCTCCTATAAGCGTGTCGATTTTTGTGGAGTAGATTGGGTTTGCAAGTACACCCCAAATAGGGAAAATAGATATTGCAAGAGGCATAAGTATTTAGAAACTAAAGGGTTGCAAGAAAGGCTAGATAAGAGTGCTGAGAATTTAAGATATCTTTACTGTTGTGAACTTTGCAATGAATGTGGTCATTTACATCTCCAATGCAAATTGTTTCATGGTCGAATCGTGTCCAAAAACTATGATGATTTGATCTCCCTTGCTCATTATAATGAACTTAGTTTGCTTTTGGGTTATGAAGAATTGAAACGTGCAACCAAGATTATTCCAAAATTTAATCTTGCACATTTCCTTGATATTGATTTAGAGAAGATTTATTTGTTTTGTGCGGTGAATTGCATTGAAAATCCTTATATTGCCAATCACCTAAAGAAAAGAAAGGAAATAGAAGATGATGAGAATACTAATGAAAGGGAAGAGACTTCACAATATCCTCCTATTATTTCTTATGATAAATCAGGTAACGAGCAGGAGCTTTCTATTCAACCAATATCGTCAATAAAGAGCTCAAAGAGGAAGGTTGAACCTACACATAATGTGAAGAAGAAAAAGAAAATAAGGACCATTAAAGGTAGAAAGGTATCCCTCCCAAATGATGTTGCTCCTACTACTCATTGTGATGATGATAATTGCTATACTATTGGTGCTATCCATATTTTTAATGATGAGAGTGATTATGCTTATGATATAAAAGGGCCCAAGCTTGGGGAATCTATGTTTGATGAAGATGAAATATTTGAGAATATATTTGCTGAAATTAATGTTTGTCTGAAGCTTGGGGAATCTATGTTTAATGAAGTTGATATTTTTAGCCTCCCAAGTTTTGATATGCAAAGTTGTTATGAAGATAGCATGCCTCTTACCTATGATGATTATATTGTTGAAAGTGGGTTTGGAAGAGTGTCAACTTTAGGAAGTAATGATCCCACTATTTTGGAGGATGTTGAATCTTATTGTTATGAATATGAAAGTGGATTTGGAAGAGTGTCAACTTTATTTAGTGATGATTCCACTATTTCGAAAGAGGTTCCAATTGATTATGAGAACAAAGTTGCTATCTATGATGATTATTGTGATGACTTGTATGCTATTAGGAATAATGATAACCATGAAAATTGTCATCATGATTTTAGTTTTCAATTGGATTATGCTTCACATGATAATTATTTTGTTGAGTTTGCTCCCACTACTATTCATGAGAAGAATTTTGCTTATGTGGAGAGTAGTAAATTTTCTATACAAGTACATGAAAAGAATGCTTTCGGTGCTGGTTACATTGTTGAATTCATTCATGGTGCTACTGAAAATTATTATGAGGGAGGAACATATGCTTGTAGGAATTGCCATAATATCAAGTTTCCTCTCTATGTGTTGGAAATTTTGAAGCTATGCTTGTTTTACCTTCCTATGCTAGTTGATTGTTGTTCCCAAAAGTTGTTTGCTCACAAAATCCCTATCATAGGAAGTGGGTTAGGCTTAAACGTGCTAGTCATATGCTTCATGATGCTCCCGTTATGTTTCAATTCTTATCTTTTATGTGAGCATCATTGTCATCATCATGCCTAGCTAGAAAGGCATTAAAGAAAAGCGCTTGTTGGGAGACAACTCAATATTTACCTTTACTGTTTTTGTGTGTCCACATGATTATGCTACTGTAGTAATCAAGTTTTATAGCTTTTGTTTCAATAAAGTGCCATGTAAGACCTTTAGGATAGCTCACGATGATAGATGTGTTGATCCATCTGAAAATCAGAAACTTTTGCACACAGTAAATTAGTTTTGTTAATTCACAGAAACGTGATTATGATCTGATTCTTTTTGCTCTGGATTGGTACACAAATTTCTTAGGACTTCCTAATTTGGTAGGACGTTTTATACAGATTACTACAGACTGTTCTATTTTTGACAGATTCTGTTTTGATTGTGTTGTTTGCTTATTTTGATGAATCTATGAGTAGTATCGGAGGGTATGAACCATAGAAAAGTTGGAGTACAGTATATATTACACCAATATGAATTTAGAATGAGTTCACTACAGTACCTAAGTGGTGGTTTTATTTTCTTATATAACGGAGCTTACGAGTTTTCTGTTGAGTTTTGTGTTGTGAAGTTTTCAAGTTTTGGGTAAAGATTCGATGGACTATGGAATAAGGAGTGGCAAGAGCCTAAGATTGGGTATGCTCAAGGCACCCCAAGGTGATATTCAAGGACAACCAAGAGCCTAAGATTGGGGATGCCCCGGAAGGCATCCCCTCTTTTGTCTTCGTCCATCGGTAACTTTACTTGGAGCTATATTTTTATTCACCACATGATATGTGTTTTGCTTGGAGCATCATTTTCTTTTGTTAGTATGTGCTTTCTGTTATTTAGAATAATGTTTTGCATCTTTAGTTTCAATAAAATGTCAAGGATAGCCTTTACCACGCTTATTTTGCTAGTATACATGTTGCTGTTTGAAAACAGAAAGTTTACCGCTGTCGCAAAAATTCCCTAGAAAAGTCAGAGCATGATATAATGTTGAAACTTTTTGCATAATGAACTCTGATAAATATTCTACAGCGTAGTATTTTTCTCATAATTTTTGGAGTTAGGGAAGTATGATGAATCTTGCATTCTTTACAGACTATACTGTTTTGGCAGATTGCTGTTGTGTTTGCATTGTTTGCATATGCTTGCTTGTTTAATTATTCTATTTGAGGATAGGCGTACTAAATATGCAGAGGCATTTAGTATGAAATGTTGAAAAATAATTTTAGTGATTTGTTACAGTAGAAAATGATACGGTTTTGCATTGGTTTATACTAACCTATCTCACGAGTTCTTGTTGAGTTTGGTGTGGATGAATCTTTTGATAAAAAGAGAAACCATGATATGAGAGGAATTAAGGAGACAGAAAAGTTCAAGCTTGGGGATGCCCAAGGCACCCCAAGATGATATTTCAAGATGTCTCAAGAATCTAAGCTTGGGGATGCCCCGGTAGGCATCCCACCTTTCTTCTTCGACAACTATTGGTTAGTATCGGTTGAGCCTAAGTTGTTGCTTCTTCACATGAGTTGTGCTATCCTTGCAATGTCATTTAATTTTGTTTTTCTTGCTGTTTGAATACAATACCAAGATCTGAAATTCTTTAATAAGAGAGAGTCTTCGCATAGTTACATAATTATTTAGCTACTCATTGATCTTCACTTATATCTTTTTGCAGTAGTTTTTCATTTACTCATGTGCTTCACTTATATCCTATGAGTAAATTGTTGAATGAGTTGATTGTCATAAATCTGAAATTATATAGGTATCATTTGCTTATCCCATGGGGAGTAATGACTTCACATCTAAAAAGTAGAGGTTGTAAATTTATTGAAGGTTAGCAAGCATTGTGTTGGTCATTTGAACAATTCATGAAAGAATATTGAAGGAAGAGAGATTTCACATATAAATATACTATCTTAGACATCTTTTATAATTGTGAGCACTCATTAAGTATGACATGCTAAAAGAGTTGATGTTGGACAAGGAAGACAACATAATGGGTTATGTTTTCTCACATCTCAGTTAAAGTATATTGTCATGGATCATTCAGACATGTTGAGCTTGCCTTTCCCCCTCATGCTAGCCAAATTCCTTGCACTAAGTAGAGATATTACTTGTGCTTCCAAATACCCTTAAACCTAGTTTTGCCATGAGTGTCAACCATACCTACCTATGGATTGAGTAAGATCCTTCAAGTAAGTTGTCATCGGTGCAAGCAATAAAAATTGCTCTCTAAATATGTATGATCTATTAGTGTGAAGAAAATAAACTTTATACGATCTTGTTATGGAAGCAATAAAAGAGACGGAATGCATAATAAAGGTCCATATACAAGTGGAAATATAAAGTGATGTTCTTTTGCATTAGGATTTTGTGCATCCAACCATAAAAGCGCATGACAACCTCTGCTTCCCTCTGCGAAGGGCCTATCTTTTACTTTATGCAAGAGTCAAGGTGATCTTCACCTTTCCCTTTTTCATTTTATCCTTTGGCAAGCACCTCGTGTTGGAAAGATCCTGATATATATATCCAAATGGATGTAAGTTAGCATGAACTATTATTGTTGACATCACCCAAAGGTGAATACGTTGGGAGGCAACACTATAAGACCCTATCTTTCTCACTGTCCGGTTAAAACTCCATAACCATTAGTAATGCATGAGTGGTAGCAATTGTAGAAGACTATATGATAGTTGAGTATGTGGAGTTTGCTAAATCAAAGCTCTGACATAGACCCTTCCTGAAAATAAGATGAATTGCAATTGTTTGATGATTGAGAATGAAGTTTGCTAGTTTTCAAGAAAGTTTATGGTCTATGCTTTAACATGTGAATAGTTTGTTACTTGATCGTGAGAAGTTTTATGATGAACTACTATTATGACATATAATTATGCTAGAAAAGGTCATTGAAATTATCATGGATCAAACTTGTGCACCTTCTAGCATTCACACTTCATAAATTCTTTCTTTTATCATTTACCTACTCGAGGACGAGTAGGAATTAAGCTTGGGGATGCTACGTCTCTGATACGTCTCCAACGTATCTATAATTTTTGATTGCTCCATGCTACTTTATCTACTGTTTTGGACTATATTGGGCTTTATTTTCCACTTTTATATTATTTTTGGGACTAAGCTATTAACCGGAGGCCCAACCCAGAATTGCTATTTTTTTGCCTATTTCAGTGTTTCGAAGAAACGAAATATCAAACGGAGTCCAAACGGAATGAAACCTTCGGGAACATGATTTACTCATCAGATAAGATCCAGGAGACTTGGACCCTCAGTCAAGAAAGCCACGAGGCGGTCACGAGGGTGGAGGGCGCGCCCCCTACCTCGTGGGCCCCTCAGAGCTCCACCGACGTGCTCCTTCCTCCTATATATACCGACGTATCCCCGTATGATCAAAAGAGGAGCCAAAAAGCTAATTCCACCGCCGCAACCTTCTGTATCCATGAGATCCCATCTCGGGGCCTGTTCCGGAGCTCCGCCGGAGGGGGCATCCACCATGGAGGGCTTCTACATCATCACCATAGCCCCTCCGATGAAGTGTGAGTAGTTTACTTCAGACCTTCGGGTCCATAGCTAGTAGCTAGATGGCTTCTTCTCTCTTTTTGGATCTCAATATGATGTTCTCCCCCTCTCACATGGAGATCTATTCGATGTAATCTTCTTTTGGCGGTGTGTTTGTTGAGACTGATGAATTGTGGGTTTATGATCCAACTTATCTATGGATAATATTTGAATCTTCTATGAATTCTTTTATGTATGATTGAGTTATCTTTGCAAGTCTCTTCGAATTATCCGTTTGGTTTGGCCAACTAGATTGGTAGTTCTTGCAATGGGAGAAGTGCATGGCTTTGGGTTCAATCTTGCGGTGTCCTTACTCAGTGACAGAAAGAGTTGCAAGGCACATATTGTATTTTTGCCATCGAGGATAACAAGATGGGGTATTTATCATATTGCATGAATTTATTCCTCTACATCATGTCATCTTGCTTAAGGTGTTACTCTGTTTTTAACATAATACTCTAGATGCATGCTAGATAGCGGTCGATGAGTGGAGTAATAGTAGCAGATGCAGAATCGTTTCGATCTACTTGTTTTGGACGTGATGCCTATATACATGATCATTGCCTAGATATACTCATAACTATGCTCAATTCTGTGAATTGCACAACAGTAATTTGTTCACCCACCGTAGAATACTTATGCTCTTGAGAGAAGCCACTAGTGAAACCTATGGCCCCCGGGTCTATTCTCATCATATCAATCTATATCTCTTTATTTACTTGCTTTGCCTTTTACTTTCTACTTTGCATCTTTATACCAAAAATACCAAAAATATTATCTCTATCAGATCTCACTCTCGTAAGTGACCGTGAAGGGATTGACAACCCCTAAGCGTTGGTTGCGAGTTGCTATCGTTTTGTGCAGGTACGATGGACTTGCGCGTGACCTCCTATTGGATTGATACCTTGGTTCTCAAAAACTGAGGGAAATACTTACGCTACTGTGCTGCATCACCCCCTCCTCTTTGGGGAAAACCAACACAAGCTTGAGATGTAGTAAGAAGGATTTCTGGCGCCGTTGCTGGGGAGGCTTACGCAAAAGTCAACATACCAAGTACCCATCACAATCCCTATCTCTCGCATTACATTATTTGCCATTTGCCTCTCGTTTTCCTCTCCCCCACTTCACCCTTGCCGTTTTATTCGCCCTCTCTTTTTCTTTGCCTTTTGTTTGCCCGTGTGTTAGTTTGCTTGCTTGTTGTGATGGCTCAAGATGCTACCAAATTGTGTGATTTCACCAATACACATAAAGTGATTTCCTTAGCACTCCGATTGCTCCTCTTGCCAATACTGAATCTTGTGAAATCAATACTGCCTTGTTGAATCTTGTTATGCAAGATCAATTTGCCGGATTTCCTTGTGAAGATGCCGCTACTCATCTGAATAGCTTCGTTGATTAATGTGATATGCAGAAGAAAAAAGATGTCCATAATGATGTCGTTAAATTGAAGCTATTTCCTTTTTCGCTTAGAGATCATGCTAAAGCATAGTTTTCATCTTTGCCTAAAAATAGTATTGATTCTTGGAACAAGTGCAAAGATGCTTTTATCTCTAAGTATTTTCCTCCCGCTAAGATTATCTCTCTTAGGAACGATATTATGAATTTTAAGCAACTTGATCATGAACATGTTGCACAAGCTTGGGAGAGAATGAAATTAATGCTATGTAATTTTCCTACTCATGGTTTGAACTTGTGGATGATTATACAAAAATTTTATGCTGGATTGAATTTTGCTTCTAGAAATCTTTTAGATTCGGCCGCGGGAGGCACTTTTATGGAAATCACTTTAGGAGATGCTACTAAACTCCTAGATAATATTATGGTCAATTATTCTCAATGGCATACTGAAAGATCTACTAATAAAAAAGTGCATGCTATAGAAGAAATCAGTGTTTTGAGTGAAAAGATGGATGAACTTAGGAATTTATTTGTTAAGAGTGTTTCTTCTGATCCCAATAATATGCCTTTATCTACTTTGCTTGAGAATAATAATGAATCTATGGAGGTGAATTTTGTTGGTAGGAATAGTTTTGGTAACAACGCGTATAGAGGGAATTTTAATTCTAGGCCTTATCCTAGTAATCCTTCTAATAATTATGGAAATTCCTACAACAACTCTTGTGGAAATTTTAATAAGATGCCCTCTGAATTTGAGAGTAGTGTCAAAGAGTTTATGAATTCACAAAAGAATTTCAATGCTTTGCTTGAAGAGAAATTACTTAAAGTTGATGACTTGGCTAGGAACATTGATAGAATTTCTCTTGAGGTTGATTCTTTAAATCTTAGATCTACTCCTCCTAAGCATGATATCAATGAGTCTCTCAAAGCCATGAGAATTTCCATTGATGAGTGCAAAGAAAGAACCGCTAGGATGCGTGCTTCCAAAGATGCCTTTATTAAAGCATGTTCTTCTGAATCCTATGAAAATCAAGATGAAGATCTTAAAGTTATTGATGTGTCCCCTATTAAATCTTTGTTTTGCAATATGAATCTTGACGAAACTGAATATGATCTTCCTTTACCTAGAAGGCGTTCTAAGAATTCTGAGTTTTTTGATCTTGATGATGAAATTGATAAAAGTGGGATTGAAAGAAATAAACATCTAGATATTGCTAAACCCACTATTTTAGATCTCAAGGAATTTAATTATGAAAATTGCTCTTTGATTGATTGTATTTCCTCATTGCAATCCGTGTTAAATTCTCCTCTTTCTTATAGTCATAATAAGGCCTTTACCGAACACATTGTTGATGCCTTGATGCAATCCTATGAAGAAAAGCTTGAGTTGAAAGTTTCCATCCCTAGAAAACTCCATGATGAGTGGGAACCTACCATTAAAATTTAAATTAAAGATTATGAGTTTCATGCTTTGGGTGATTTGGGTGCTAGTGTCTCTACTATCCCCAAAGCTTTGTGTGATTTGCTAGATTTCCGTGACTTTGATGATTGCTCTCTAAACTTGCATCTTGCAGATTCCACTATTAGAAAACCTATGGGAAGAATTAATGATGTTCTTATTGTTTCAAATAGGAATTATGTGCCCGTAGATTTTATCATTCTTGATATAGATTGCAATCCTTCATGCCCTATTATTCTTGGTAGACCTTCCCTTAGAACGATTGGTGCAATTATTGATATGAAGGAATGGAATATTAGATTCCATTTTCCCTTAAAGAAGGGTATGGAACACTTCCCTAGAAAGAAAATAAAATTACCATATGAATCTATCATAAGAGCCACTTATGGATTGCCTACCAAAGATGGCAATACCTAGATCTATCCTTGCTTTTATGCCTAGCTAGGGGCGTTAAATGATAGTGCTTGTTGGGAGGCAACCCAATTTTATTTTGTGTTTTTGGTTTTTGGTTCTGTTTAGGAATAAATAATCCATCTACCTTCTGTTTGGATGTGGTTTTATGTTTTAATTAGTGTTTGTGCCAAGTAAGACCTATAGGATAACCTACGATGATAGTTGATTTGATTCTGCTGAAAAACAGAAACCTTAGCGCTCACGAGATTAGCTGCCATTTTTTACTGGAGAGTGCTTTTGCATTGATTCGTTTTGCTGATGATAAATAAACAAAATTTCCAGGAATTCCTATTTTGGTAGAATTTTTTAGAGTTCGAGAAGTTTGCATTAGTTACAGATTACTACAGACTGTTCTGTTTTTGACAGATTATGTTTTTCGTGTGTTGTTTGCTTATTTTGATGAATCTATGGCTAGCAAAATAGTTTATGATCCATAGAGAAGTTGTAATACAGTAGGTTTAACACCAATATAAATAAATAATGAGTTAATTACAGTACCTTGAAGTAGTCTTTTGTTTTCTTTCTCTAACAGAGCTCACAAGATTTCTGTTGAGTTTTGTGTTGTGAAGTTTTCAAGTTTTGGGTGAATTCTTTTGATGGATTATGGAACAAGGAGTGGCAAGAGCCTAAGCTTGGGGATGCCCATGGCACCCCTAAGATAATCCAAGGACACCAAAAAGTCAAAGCTTGGGGATGCCCCGGAAGGCATCCCCTCTTTCGTCCACTTCCATCGGTAATTTACTTGGAGCTATAGTTTTATTCACCAACATGATATGTGTTTTGCTTGGAGCGTCTTGTATTATTTGTGTCTTTGCTTGTTAGTCTACCACAATCATCCTTGCTGTTCACACCTTTTGAGAGAGCCGTACATGATTTGGAATTTGTTAGAATACTCTATGTGCTTCACTTATATCTTTTTAGCTTGATAGTTTTGCTCATAATGCTTCACTTATATCTTTTTGAGCGTGATAATTTCTGCTCTAGTGCTTCACTTAGATCTTTTAGAGAACGGTGGTGGATTTGTTTTAAAGAAACTTGATCTCTCATGCTTCACTTAGATTATTTTGAGAGTCATTAATAGCATGGTAATTTGCTTAATGTTAATATACTTAGTGTTCGAGATATGTGAAACTTTCTTTTGAGTGAATTGAATACTAAGATAAATGTAATGCTTAATAATTGTTTTAATATATGGAGGTAATAATATCAAAGTCGTGCTAGTTGAGTAGTTGTGAATTTGAGAAATACTTGTGTTGAAGTTTGCAAGTCCCGTAGCATGCAAGTATGGGTAAAGTTGTGTAGCAAATTTGAAGCATGAAGTATACCTGGCTTGTGCATCCTTATGAGTGGCGGTCAGGGACGAGCGATGGTCTTTTCCTACCAATCTATCCCCCTAGGGGCATGCGTAGTAGTACTTTGCTTCGATGGCTAATAAACTTTTGCAATAAGTATATGAGTTCTTTATGACTAATGTGAGTCCATGGATTATACGCACTTTTACCTTTCCGCATTTGCTAGCCTCTTCGGTACCGTGCATTGCACTTTCTCACATTGAGAGTTGGTGCAAACTTCGCCGGTACATCCAAACCCCGTGATATGATACGCTCTTTCACACATAAACCTCCTTATATCTTCCTCAAAACAGCCACCATACCTACCTATTATGGCATTTCCATAGCCATTCCGAGATATATTGCCATGCAACTTTCCACCGTTCCGTTCATCATGACATACTTTACTTTTGTCATATTTCCATTGCATGATCTTGTAGTTGACATCGTATTTGTGGCAAAGCCACCATGCATTATTTTTCATACATGTCACTCTTGACTCATTGCACCATCCCGGTACACCGCCGGAGGCATTCATATAGAATCATATCTTGTTCTAGTTTCGAGTTGTAATATCAAGTTGTTGTAATAAAAGTGTGATGATCATCATTATTAGAGCATTGCCCCAGTGAGGAAAGGATGATGGAGACTATGATTCCCCCACAAGTCGGGATGAGACTCCGGACGAAAAAAAAGAGGCCAAAGAAGCCCAAATAAAAAAAAGAGGCCATAAAAAAGAGAAAAGGCCCAAATAAAAAAATATATATAAATAAAAAAATAAAAAAATAGAGAAAAAGAGAGAAGGAGCAATGTTACTATCCTTTTACCACACTTGTGCTTCAAAGTAGCACCTTGTTCTTCATGAAGTGAGTCTCATATATTTGTGCTTCAAAGTAGCACCATGTTCTTCATATAGAGAGTCTCATAAATTATCTTGTTCATACTAGTGGGAATTTTTCATTATAGAACTTGGCTTGTATATTCCAATGATGGGCTTCGTCAAAATGCCCTAGGTCTTCGTGAGCAAGCGAGTTGGATGCACACCCACTAGTTTTCTTTTGTTGAGCATTCATAGCTCTAGTGCATCTGTTGCATGGCAATCCCTACAACTCATGTTGACATCAATTGATGGGCATCTCCATAGCCCGTTGATTATCCTCGTCAATATGAGACTTTCTCCGTTTTTGTCTTCTCCACACAATCCCATCATCATATTCTATTCCACCTATAGTACTATATCCATGGCTTGCGCTCATATATTGCGTGAGGGTTGAAAGAACTGAAGCACGTTAAAAAGTATGAAACAATTGCTTGGCTTGTCATCGGGGGTATAGAAGTTGGGAACATCTTTGTGTGACGAAAATGAAGCATAGCTTAACTATATGATTTTGTAGGGATGAACTTTATTTGGCCATGTTATTTTGAGATGACATAATTGCTTGATTAGTATGCTTGAAGTATTATTATTTTTATGTCAATATGAACTTTTATCTTGAATCTTTTCGGATCTGAATATTCATACCATGATTAAGAAGATTTACATTGAAATTATGCCAAAGTATCACTCTGCATCAAAAATTCTTCTTTTTATCATTTACCTACTCGAGGACGAGTAGGAATTAAGCTTGGGGATGCCTGATACGTCTCCAACGTATCTATAATTTTTGATTTCTCCATGCTACTTTATCTACTGTTTTGGACTATATTGGGCTTTATTTTCCACTTTTATATTATTTTGGGGACTAACCTATTAACCGGAGGCCCAGCCCAGAATTGCTGTTTTTTGCCTATTTTAGTGTTTCGAAGAAACGGAATACCAAACGGAGTGCAAACGGAATGAAACCTTCGGGAACGTGATTTACTCATCAGATAAGATCCAGGAGACTTGGACCCTCAGTCAAGAAAGCCACGAGGCGGTCACGAGGGTGGAGGGCGCGCCCCCCTGGGCGCGCCTCCTACCTCGTGGGCCCCTCGGAGCTCCACCGACGTACTCCTTCCTTCTATATATACCTACGTATCCCCGTATGATCAAAGGAGGAGCCAAAAACGTAATTCCACCGCCGCAACCTTCTGTATCCACGAGATCCCATCTTGGGGCCTGTTCCGGAGCTCCGCCGGAGGGGGCATCCACCACGGAGGGCTTCTACATCATCACCATAGCCCCTCCGATGAAGTGTGAGTAGTTTACTTCAGACCTTCGAGTCCATAGCTAGTAGCTAGATGGCTTCTTCTCTCTTTTTGGATCTCAATACAATGTTCTCCCCCTCTCTCGTGGAGATCTATTCGATGTAATCTTCTTTTTGCAGTGTGTTTGTTGAGATCGATGAATTGTGGGTTTATGATCCAACTTATCTATGAATAATATTTGAATCTTCTCTGAATTCTTTTATGTATGATTGAGTTATCTTTGCAAGTCTCTTCGAATTATCCGTTTGGTTTGGCCAACTAGATTGGTAGTTCTTGCAATGGGAGAAGTGCATGGCTTTGAGTTTAATCTTGCGATGTCCTTACTCAGTGACAGAAAGAGTTGCAAGGCAAGTATTGTATTGTTGCCATCGAGGATAACAAGATGGGGTATTTATCATATTGCATGAATTTATTCCTCTACATCATGTCATCTTGCTTAAGGCGTTACTCTATTTTTAACTTAATACTCTAGATGCATGCTGGATAGCGGTCGTTGAGTGGAGTAATAGTAGTAGATGCAGAATTGTTTCGATCTACTTGTCTCGGACGTTATGCCTATATACATGATTATACCTAGATAACCTCATAATTATGCTCAGTTCTATCAATTGCTCAACAGTAATTTGTTCACCCACCGTAGAATACTTATGCTCCTGAGAGAAGCGACTAGTGAAACCTATGGCCCCCGGGTCTATTCTCATCATATCAATCTATATCACTTTATTTACTTGCTTTGTCTTTTACTTTCTACTTTGCATCTTTATACCAAAAATACCAAAAATATTATCTCTATCAGATCGCACTCTCGTAAGTGACCGTGAAGGGATTGACAACCCCTAAGCGTTGGTTGCGAGTTGCTATCGTTTTGTGCAGGTACGAGGGACTTGCGCATGACCTCCTACTGGATTGATACCTTGGTTCTCAAAAACTGAGGGAAATACTTACGCTACTGTGCTGCATCACCCCCGCCTCTTTGGGGAAAACCAGCGCAAGCTCAAGATGTAGCAGTCTCCAATATATCTATAATTTATGAAGCATTCATGCTATTTTATTATCTGTTTTGAATGATTACGGGCTTTATTATACACTTTCATATTACTTTTGGGACTAACCTATTAACCGGAGGCCCAGCCCATATTGATGTTTTATTGCCTGTTTCAGTATTTCAAAGAAAAGGAATATCAAACGGAGTCCAAACGGAATGAAACCTTCGGGAGCGTGATTTTTGGAAAGGATATGATCTGGGAGACTTGGAGTTCAAGCCAGGGAAGGTTCGAGGAAGCCAGGAGATAGGAGGGCGCGCCCACCCCCTGGGCACGCCCCCTGTCTCCTGGGCCCCTCGAGGCTCCCCCGACCGACTTGTTTCGCCTATATAAGTCCACGTACCCTAAAAACATCGAAGACGAAGATATATAGGGAGTTCCGCCGCCGCAAGCCTCTGTAGCCACCAAAAACCTCTCGGGAGCCCGTTCCGGCACCCTGCTGGAGGGGGAATCCCTCACCGGTGGCCATCTTCATCATCCCGACGCTATCCATGACGAGGAGGGAGTAGTTCACCCTCGGGGCTGAGGTTATGTACCAGTAGCTATGCATTTGATCTCTCTCTCTCTCTCTCTCTCTCTCTCTCTCTCGTGTTTTCTCTATGGCACGATCTTGATGTATCGCGAGCTTTGCTATTATAGTTGGATCTTATGATGTTTCTCCCCCTCTACTCTCTTGTGATGAATTGAGTTTTCCTCTTGAAGTTACTTATCAGATTGAGTCTTTAAGGATTTGAGAACACTTCATGTATGTCTTGCCGTGCTTATCTGTGGTGACAATGGGATATCACGTGATCCACTTGATGTATGTTTTGGTGATCAACTTGTGGGTCCCGCCCATGAACCTATGCATATGGGTTGGCACACGTTTTCATCTTGACTCTCCGGTAGAAACTTTGGGGCACTCTTTGAAGTACTTTGTGTTGGTTGGATAGATGAATCTGAGATTGTGTGATGCATATCATATAATCATGCCCACGGATACTTGAGGTGACAATGGAGTATCTAGGTGACATTAGGGTTTTGGTTGATTTGTGTCTTAAGGTGTTATTCTAGTACAAACTCTTGAATAGATTGATCCGAAAGAATAACTTTGAGGTGGTTTCGTACCCTACCACAATCTCTTCATTTGTTCTCCGCTATTAGTGGCTTTGGAGTGACTCTTTGTTGCATGTTGAGGGATTGTTATATGATCTATCTATGTTATTATTGTTGAGAGAACTTGCACTAGTGAAAGTATGAACCCTAGGTCTTGTTTCCTACCATTGCAATACCGTTTACGCTCACTTTTATCATTAGTTACCTTGCTGTTTTTATATTTTCAGATTACAAAAACCTATATCTACCATCCATATTGCACTTGTATCACCATCTCTTCGCCGAACTAGTGCACCTATACAATTTACCATTGTATTGGGTGTGTTGGGGACACAAGAGACTCTTTGTTATTTGGTTGCAGGGTTGTTTGAGAGAGACCATCTTCATCCTACGCCTCCCATAGATTGATAAACCTTAGGTCATCCACTTGAGGGAAATTTGCTACTGTCCTACAAACCTATGCACTTGCATGCCCAACAACGTATACAAGAAGAAGGTTGTGTAGTAGACATCACTTTGCTCCTCAATCACCAACATCTTTGAATGTGCCATAAGCTCAATGCCTTTCACCTATCTTGTGCTACCTCATGGACCAACCAGACCCACTGTGCATGATCTTATGCCCCTAGTATGCAGTGTTGAACGTAGACTTCCAGCCACTTGGTCCATGATTTCAGATGGTGGCAAGTTGTCATTGCTTAACTCAGTGATCACATCCCTCACCATCTTCGCCCTATGCATGCTTCGCTTCCCCCAAAATATTATTGATCTACTCGAGAAGATTTGTAGGAGATGTCTCTGGATTAAGAAACCCAAGCAGGGAGACAAATGCAACTCACTGGATGCATTGGATATGGTCTGTCGTCCCAAGAATAGTGGAGGATTAGGGATCTTAAACCTCAGGGTCTAGAGTGATGCTCTACTACTAAAATACTTGCACAAGTTTTACAACCATTAAGATTTTTCCTTGGATGGACCTAATCTGGTCAACCTATACTATTCAGACAAGATTCCACATGCCTTTGATCCATGCGGTTCTTTCTATTGGTGGAACGTCACTACAAGAAATATGTCAACTTGTGACCTTGACTATTGGTCACTGAAAGGTCATTGTTTTTCATTTGCAACCTTTTTTTGACCAAAAACAGAAGGTCAAAAGCTGGCAGTCGTAAACTGAAATTAACGACCTTCTCTATGAGAAGGTCGTGGACATTTACGACCAAAATATGCCTATTGTTTTGTTTTGGTCACTAGCAGCCTCCCCAGGCCACGTAGGCATCCGACGTGGCAATCTGATGTGGCACAAGAATAAGCCCGGTCCAATTCGGTGTTTTACATGGGTCAAGCCCATTAATTCAGCCTTTTTAACATATATTTTTCTGTTTATTTTCGGTAGCTACATGGGCCTGGCCCAACATTTTAGCCTTTTTATTTCATGGTTCATGGCCTTTTTGTGATCTATTTCATTTTTGGGCCTAAGCCTTTTTATTTACTTGGCCATCGCCTTTTCACAATTGATTCTTTTAGTAATTTTGTTCATTTTTCCTGAATTGTTTGATTTGTGGCCTTTTTAGGGCCCAAATAGTATATGTTTCATTTCCAACATATCAACAATAAAGTATCAACAATAAAGTAACCAATATTTTGGTCCAGAGAGCCCCAATCACACAAATTTTCATAAATGGCAACCAAAATGAGTATATTATATATATTACAATCATGCCCTAGTTCACATCATCCAGGAATTTAGAACAACTACAAAAGTGCTGCTATGAAATACTATAACAGCCATTCACATCATCCAGGAACATATAATTAGCTACGAAGATGAAGCATTCCCTTTTTCCAACTTCTTGAGCCCGGAGCTCCTGTAAAAGACAGGAAACGATCATTATCACGGCTGTGAATTCAGAAAGCAATATCCTCAAACATACAACAGCTAGGATAAGAATATTAAAAGAAATAATAAACAAATACACAAGTAGCTAGGGGTCGATCCTAATGCCAGCAAGCTCTAAGAAGACTCCAAAAATTGATGGCTCACAATACAATCATGCTTTTGACAACAAATACTACTAGAATTAAGGCGCAGAACATATTCTATGCAGTGTTAACATCATGGCAGTAACAATTAACAGTAGCAGCTAGCAGGACATCAATCAAGCACAACAAAAGTACAACACCACACTTGGGATCTCGGAGCAAGAAATGATACTGATCAAGGGAAAAAACAAGTTGGTATGATATCATTCATTCATTCGTTCTCATCACGATCATACATTGAATTCATTAAAGGTTACAGATTCATTTTTTGACATAACATTGGAAAATCACAAGAATAGTATATGAAGCAAAGTGTCCAGATAAGTAGATAACACATGGAGGTCACAATCACATAGCAAAATAAGAGTGGGACATACCGAGGACTTACCCTCTGGACAAATCAAAGACTTCACGCTTCCTCTTCCTCGGTGGACAAACCAATGACTTCACTTCCTCTTCCTCATGCACCAACAGGAAGGCCATCTCAAATACCTTGGTGCCAAAAAGAAACTGTACTCACACAGTGAATAGAACAAAAGAACTGAAAGCACACGTATATACTGAACAAAAGAAACAGCCAGGAATAGATGACTTAACAGTTCATGTTTGTTAACAAAACAAGTGTGAACATCTCATAGTGAGTTAACTATCTGATGATTTTAGTAAAACACATACTAGCATTTGGTGCTACAAGGGACAACAGGAATCCAACTATCCCAACATCCCAACTTGGTAAATCCATGCTGCTAAAAGGCCAATCCTAATTGGGTTGGAACTGGACCTGATTTCAAACATGTGAGCTACAACTATCGTAATACCATAGCCCAAAAAAAACCTATAGATCCATCAAACTACTGTTTGTAGGTCTTGCATCAATGGTGTCACAACGTACAGTCCACTTACAGTCATTTGGGAGAAAATTAAAGTGATAATTAGACTGCCATTACAATCTGCTGGTAACTTGCAGTCTACTTACAGCTACAATGATATCTTAAGAGTTACAGTCTAAATACACAAAACTTAAGAACATGGGAATAAACAGACCAACCCCCACATTCCAATAATTCAAACACTCAGCAGTCAAATGTGTATGCGTGTGCATGTAAATGTACCAAGGTTATGCAAAACTATGGTGCATTCAAACTATGAGATCATTTGGTCCGCACATTTAGATCATTTAACACGGAGAAAAGAAAAATAACAGAGGACTGCATATGAATGTATGTGTCGTTTCCAGGATAAGTTGGCACATAGAATGCCACCAATCAGGATATACCACACAAGATAGAATAGCTTGTAGCGTCCGAGACTAATTGCCATAAGGAAGACAAATCATCCTCAGGAATTGGTAATGAATGCACATCAATGAAAACAAAGAACAAAAAAACAGATGGAATTTGTGTTGTCCCTGCAAGTGCCATAAACCTGCAGCAACAGCTGCTTCCTGGCGACATTTTCCCGGGCCAGGTATCTATCAATGATGTTGACAGTAAGGAATAAAATTTCACCCAATAGCTCAAGCTTATAGTGGACCTGCGTTGGGTGAGTTCGCCAGGTCAGGTCAGGCACACAACTCTGTACTAGATAACTTGACCTGGGTTCCAAGCAGATAATTACTTCGGTCCTTCTGTAGAAGTTGTAAATTTCATCCACATATTCAACAACCGCAAGGGAGTTGCCTACGTCGCAGCTGTCGATGTCATGCATTTCCTCCTCTTCGGTGTCCTACATGTGGATCTCCTTCAGCTCCTTCAGCTCATTGGCCAATTGGTGCCTGCCAAACTAAATTCAAATCCTTGAGTTGACAGTTACCTATTTTGCTCAGATTCCTGGTTCAAACAAGGTAAGGTAAAATAATCTGAATAATGCAGAAGATGGAAAATCTACATATAATCTGAACATTGATATAGTTCCATATATAAAAGAGAGCACCCAGTTCAGTTAGATATGATATACTATACTACTTGCCTAAATCTGCTAGAACTATATTAAACCTACATTAATGATATGCCATATAGTACAAGATTTGGTAGGAGTATGCTCAAATCTCTGAAGATTTGTGCTATGTGCAAATCTGCAGACATTTGTGTGCAATTGCACATTTGTGTGCGCAATCTGAATATCTAACTGATAGCAAACACGAAGTGCATTCAGGATCTCACTTCCCAGCATCTAAATTCACCCAACAAGTCCTAAAATTTGCACAACTGGAAAGTACAGAGCTAATAACAACATGAAAACAACAAGGATTTTAATTGCCTATACCAGCGGGGCATTTGCAGGCTGCGTTTGCTGCAGGATGGCCGCGCCGAGGCTCCTCGCCAGGTTGATGCCGGTGCCGGTGATGGGCATGGTGGCCAGGTGAACCAGGAACATGGCGAACCCGATTGGCAGCGGGGCAAGGATCTGTCGACGTTCCACACACCATTAAGCACACATAGTAAGGAGATTCCACAAGGGGAAGAACGGCAGTGATAGTACTCACGGGAACGTGGGAGTCCCTGGCGTTCCTCTTGGCGTCGGTGGCGGAGAAGACGGTGTAGACGAGGAAGAAGGCGCCGATGATCTCGCCAGGAATAGCCCGAAGGTCACCGCCGGGTTGATGTGCCCGCCTGCATCCATCCATCCCTTAGCAGTTGGAGCCGCTGCCACGCACCATCACATCGACGGCGTCGTCGTGCTACATGGCCCAACGGTAGGCGTAGGCCATGGACAGACAGAGGCCCATGGGAGCAGCCGAGCAGGAGCTGCCAAAAGCTCTGTCGATCTGGATCGGGATTGGGATGCAGAGCGAGGTGGGAGGGAGGGAGTTCCTACCAGATCTGGCCACGACATGAGCAGCTCGAGTCGATCTAGGAGGAAAGGGGAGGGGCTGCCGATGATGAGGTTGGAGGTCGCTGGTGCGACTGGAGAAGAGGACGGTGGCGGATTGGGTCTGGCGTTAGGGAGAGAGGCGAATAGGGAGACGACCGACCGCGGCCTCTGTTGTCGCTGTGGATGCAGCCACCCGCGAGGGCGGCCGGCAGGTGACGCGATGGGCGCCGCTACGAGACGGGGAGGAGGTGCGGCGGCGAGGAGCCGAGGAAGGAGGAGTGCGGGTGCGGGTTAGGGTTTGGGAGGGATGGGATCGGGCGTGGGTGGGAGACGAGAGGAGGGATGGATCGAGGTGGGTGGGTGTATGGGGTTTCCCCTTTTCATTTTCTTTTTTCTTTTTTGTTCTCAATAGATAAATGGATGGATGGATGTGGGATGATGGATGGATGGATGGGCGCCATGTCATCAATCCGTGTCAAACCAACTCCACCAATGGGAATAGAGTATATGTGATTTGTGTATTTTCTTTTGTTTTTCTTCTACTTTTACACATGAAAAAATAAAAAAAAATGGTCTCACATTGTGCACAAGTTTGTATCTTGAATGACAAACAATGTTGACTAAGGAATTTTTCATTTTTTTTTGCACACAAATTTTGTTTTCCATTTTTTGAGTGTTCAAAATGAGTTTTTTTGTGAATGACATACCAAATATTTGTTGCAAAATTGGACCAAATTCTTTTTATAAAATATTAGTCCATATTCAATGCATAATTTAACAAATGGTTGGGTGCCAAAAGGTTTCAATCCACCTCTCGTGAAAAAGACAAAACTATGCTGATTCAGTTGGAAGCGGGTCAAATTTGAAATAGAGGTGCCTCATAGTCTGCTCATGATTTTTCACAAAAACCATTTTTAGGTAAATAAGTATCTATTTAATCAGAGATCCAACAAAATCTTGGCATGATTCAACCGCTAGCTATGAACGGTCATGCCCGCCGTTTCGACCGCATTTTGAAACGGGCATAACAAATTCAAAAAAAAATCAAAAAATGCAAAACCTTCGCATTGTGTCATCATATGTGACCAAGTTACCAGAAAAAATAATAAACTTGTAATACGGTAATCATTTTAAAAAAGTGTTCTCAGAAATGAGCTACCATGCGTGAAGATTCATGGCTTTCAAGCCAAATGATCACTCTTATGGCCACATTCATGGCATAGTTTGTTCAAATGATCTCATATTGTGCAGAAGCGTGCATCTTGGAATTCCAAACAATGTTGCCTAAGGGAGTTTTCATTTTCTTTGCACGGAAAATTCATTTTCTATTTTTCGAGTGCCTGAAATGAGGTTTTTTTGTGAAGGACCTACCATATATTTGCAAAATGGTACCAAATAAATTTTCTAAAATACTAGGACATATTTAATGCACAATTGACCAAATGGTTGGGTGTAAAAAGTTTTGATCCACCTCTCGTGAAAAAGACAAATTCCCGCCGATTCAGTTGGAAGCGGGTCAAATTTGAACTGCAGCTGCCTCATAGTTTGCTCTTTAATTTTTCCAAAAATCATTTCTAGGTACATAAGTATCTATTTGATCAGAGAAACACCAAAAAAATCCAAGATTCAACCACTAGCTAGGAACGGTCTAGCCTTCCGTTTTGACCGCATTTTGAAACGGGCATAAAAAATTCAAAGAAATTCAAAAAATTGGAAAACCTCCGCATTGTGTCATCATATGTGGCAAAGTTACTAGTAAAAATTATAAACTTGTAATACAGTAATTATTTTAAAAAGTGTTCTCAGAAATGAGTTATCATGCGTGAAGATTCATGGCTTTCAAGCCAAATGATCACTCTTATGGCCACATTCATGGCATAGTTTGTTCAAATTATCTCATATTGTGCATAACGGTGCATCTTGGAATTCCAAACAATGTTGCCTAAGGGAGTTTTCATTTTCTTTGCACGGAAAATTCATTTTCTATTTTTCGAGTGCTCGAAATGAGGTTTTTTTTGTGAAGGACCTACCATAGATTTGTTGGAAAATTGTACCAAATCAATTTTCTTAAATACTAGGACATATTTAATGCACAATTGACCAAATGGTTGGGTGTAAAAAGTTTTGATACACCTCTCATGAAAAAGACAAATTCCCGTCGATTTAGCTCGAAGCGGGTCAAATTTGAACTGCAGCTGCCTCATAGTTTGCTCTTTAGTTTTTCCAAAAATCATTTCTAAGTACATAAGCATCTATTTAATTAGAGAAACACCAAAAAAATTCCAAGATTCAACCACTAGCTAGGAACGGTCAAGCCCGCCGTTTTGACCGCATTTTGAAACGGGCATAAAAAATTCAAAAAAAATCAAAAAATTGGAAAACTTTCACATTCTACATGTGACCATGTTTCCAGGAAAAATAATAAACTTGTAATACGGCAATTATTTTAAAAAAGTGTTCTCAGAAATGAGCTATCATGCGTGAAGATTCATGGCTTTCAAGCCAAATGATCAATCTTATGGCCACATTCTTGGCATAGTTTGTTCAAATGATCTCATATTGTGCACAAGGGTGCATCTTGGAATTGCAAACAATGTTGCCTAAGGGAGTTTTCATTTTCTTTGCACGGAAAATACATTTTCCATTTTCCGAGTGCCCGAAATGAATTTTTTGTGTGAAGGACCTACCATACATTTGTTGCAAAATGGCACCAAATCAATTTTCTAAAATACCAGGACATATTTAATGCACAATTGACAAAATGGTTGGGTGTCAAAAGTTTTGATCCACCTCTGGTGAAAAAGAGAAATTCCCGTCGATTCAGCTGGAAGCGGGTCAAATTTGAACTGCAGCTGCCTCATAGTTTACTATTTATTTTTTCCAAAAATCATTTATAGTTACATAAGTACCTATTTAATCATATTTGCGTGGTCACCGCATGACCGTGGCGTTGCCATGTGTTCTGGGCGGCCTAGTCATGTCTAGTGGGTTGGGCACTCCCCAGATAGGTGCTAGGAAGAAAATCACAACATAACATTCTCACGAGGAGACCGATCGATGCTCAAACATGAATAAGCAACTAAGTGTTTGATTAGCGGTACGGGAAATGCACATGGCTAATGGGCGTGAGTTTTGGCTGAGGATGATTAGTTACTAAGAAGACCGTCTTCACAAATTTTTAGCTCAAAAGGAGGAGCCTAGGTGGTACTTGCTTTGCAAAGTACCACACTGGACATAAATACGAATGTTGAAGCTGGGCTGAAAATAATGAATGGATTGAGCTGGCATTTGGTGGAGGATGGTTATTTGGGCATAGGAAAGCACTGTAGAAAATGGATACCATTTGGACATGCCAAAGTGGTACTTCCTTCACAAAGTGTTCTTCTGAACATAATAGGAAAATGAATATTTTTGAACTATGCAAGGTAGGTTTTTTTTACATATTTGACGAAGATATGACCCAAAGAATTTAAAAGATTTTTTTTGGGAATTTTGGGAATGACAGAAATATAGGTTGCTTCACAACCTAGGGCAAAAACTGCCACATGGATATGACACATAGGCAAAACTGATGAGGTGGCGCCTAGTCATAGCAACCCACTACAATTTACAAGGTTATGACCATCTATATTGGTCATGATCAGCTAGAAATAAGGCAGCGGACCATTGCTATCTTCTTTATGACCATTTCATGTAAGGAAATTATGACCTTTCTAACCAAAATGGTCGTTATAGTTTAGGGTTTAGAGCCCCCAGAACAGCTTTTGACCAATTGGTCTCAAATGGTCATAGATCTATGACCAATTCTTCCAGGCTCACTGACCGAAGGTCACTAGTTGACATATTTCTTGTAGTGCGTCATGATCCTCATAGTCAGCTTCAGAGGGCTCACTACCATCTAAATAAAAGAAGGCTTCGATACACTCTTTTCAAACGATATGTGGTGTGATGAAATCAAGGCAGAAAAATGGGGTTGCCCTCTATTCATGGAAATATTCTTTGTGGATGCATGGAGTATCTGGGAGGAAAGGAACGACAAGCACTTTAGAGGGATCATGCCAACTTTCCTCTATTGGAAGAGTAGATTTGAGAAAGACATCCCCTCCTCTTCCATAGGATGAAAGAGAAGAATAAACCCTTTCTTTTTAGTTTCATAGCCACTTTATAACTCTCCCCTTTTTTGGACTTGCCCAAAGTGGCTTGGCACATGTAACTCTTTGATGTATAGTTATTCTTTTATTCAATGGAAAAGCATAGTCACTATTTCTAGGTTAAAAAACTACATCGCTCATCCAAACTATTGGCCGTGGTTGTAGAGCGTGTCCAGCCGAGCAAGTCATTGATGGAGTAGTGGTTATGGTGCTTGGGGCATGCATGTGGTCTTCGCTAATGCCCCTCGCTAAAGCTTGCAGATGGGAGGGGGAGGGAGAAGTCACGAAGCTGCATTGCCGGTGGGTAGAACGTATTAGTGCCAACCTCGTCAATAAGATGATAGCCATAGGAGATGAGGCAAGATAGTTAGCCACGGAGCTGCTTCATTGGTGGGTAAAATTTATAGATGGCATTTAAGGTAGCTATGTCAGCCAGTGGGTAAAACATATAGATGGTCGTTTAAGGTCGTTTCGGCCGGCCAGCGTCCAATGGCCTATTATGGCAATGCAATGAATGCCACTGTTTAGTGCCCTTGCTTGCGTAGCCCCTGGGTGGCGAGAATCGATGTAGTGGTCCACAACTGAAGGAGGACTACAATCCGGAGACTGATGGTGGCAATGGTTGTGGCGGAGGCATCGGGGGGGGGGACCCAAAAACAGACCCTCCCCTATCTCTCATAGCGATGTGATCGATCAGCCTCCTTCTGTGTGCATCGCATTGGGAATGGATAAACACACACCGGTCCATTATGCTCGTCGATGGACCCCCTTTAGCGAGGCACCACACAGACCCCTCTTGACCAAAGTGCAACTGAGCTAGAATGGCCTGGTTGAGGACCCAGTTTTCTAGAGGGCTCCTTTATTGCCTTTGGAGTAGAAACTCATAGGTTAGCTATGCCATTGTCACGACAGATGGTTGTACACAAGAGATTAGACAGCCAAAAACGTATAGATCATGAAAGCAGACTGCCAAAAACACAAATCGCCGAGAGGGCTCCCTTTAGGATCGGTTGTACTTTCCTAAATGCCCTCTGATAGAGCTTCCAGACCAGTCTGCTTCAATGGCTATTTTTGAAATCCTATTGGCACATAATTAAACATGATTTCCGTTGGCTCTGCATGGATTTCATGAAGGCCAAAATTTCCTCCAAAAAATTTCACCTCTCATCGGGCCTATAAATGTATGGGCTGGCCCTTACATTTACTAATAATATGATATCTCCACCGCCAAGAAATTGGTGGATACCAAAATACGAGGTAGAAAACCAGCAAATGTAACGTGGTTTTGCTCGTAACTCATGGAAGAAACCATGGGCCATTGAAAAATAGACGTGTTGACATTGCCAACAAAAACAAATATCATATCTGCAGCCATTATGGAGTAAGAATTACAACACACACGGGAAAACACCCTACATATTTGCCTTAGAAGACATCTACTCCTTCCTTCCACCTTGCCCTCCTATAAATAGCCCCTGGATCCTCAGCTCTTCCCACAGTTGCAGCCCTACTCTCCTCCCTCTGTGTTAATATACTTGTGGCAAGGAAGCCATTGTAGCCTTCTAGAAGGTGAGGAAGGAGGGATCTTTTTGGGGTTTTGTGTTCAGTTATTGGATTTGTGGGTTTGTAGTGTTGCTTCTTTGTGTTTGATTTCATGGTGCTGGCTTTACAAGGGTGGGAAGTACAGAACCTATGGTATTTTTGGGTGAGAACAAAAGGCAATAGAAGAGGGACTTGTCATCAACGGCGAGGATGCGCAACCTCACCACTATAAATAGGAGTTAGAGAGGTTGTGTGTGCTCACCGATGATGGAAAGTCCATCTGCTTTAAGGTCCTACAGGTCCTCTTGCACCACTCCAAATACCATCGTGAGCCTATGAATCATCCCCTTTGCTTTAATCCATTATAATTAGGTTCATGTGAGTTTTTTATCTGTAAATCATTCTTTTTTGCTTCTATTAATTTTGTGCAAGACATAATGAGTAACTGGCAATAGTGATGGATGCGAAGATGTCTAAAAAGATGCTCAGGGAGGGGAAGGAGGATTTTGACCCGTTGATCAGCGACATGCACATGTCAGACATGGAGAATTTCTTGCTCCTCGAGATCGGCATCGAGATGGATCTCCTTTTTATCAACATACTTGCTACTCCACCAAAAATGCTATTTTTTTCTTGAGCTAATAGTGGTCCCTAAGAATATTTATTATTCCTAATCTTTTTAGATACAATGATTGAATGTTCCTTGATTGCATTTAAGATCAATATTTATTAAAAAAATATGAAATTTTATGCACTTGCATGCACCCTATTTTATCTTGGTAAAAATATAAAGAATGAGATCGCAAACAAAAAGGATCACATCTAACCATTTATTCGTCAAATTGGATAGCCTGGTGTGGCCCAAGGTTTTTGCAACACATGAGTTAGGTGAGGGAACAAGGGGTCTAGAATTATGGCCGTTGTTGAGGGCAGGGTGGGGTCGAGAAATAGCACCTTGTGATCTATGAATATGGATGATGTGCAAGATCCCATATGCAAGTATAGGTGAAATATCTTGCTCCCTTGTGTTTTGAAGATTGATGCCAAAGACAATAATGGACTGATTTGTTTCCTAGTGTACACAAATAGAAATAGTCCAAGAAGATATGAGAGTAATGCTATGTTCCGTGTTGAAGTTCGAAGAACTTCATCAAAGATTATCTGCACTACAGAGAAGAAATAAATACATTTTGAGATGATATGTTGTTGAGATGGTAGTGTGAAGGAAACGACCCCTTAAAATTATTGCTGATGCAAAGCTTTTTTCGTTCGGTGAGTTCAAAGGAAAATGACTACAACCAAGAAGGTGGAAGACGAACCGTAGACGTAGCATTTGTTTCATTGTTGTTCTTTCTCTATTTTGAGTCATAGGACCAGCGTACTATTAATAGGGGTATATGTTCTTGAAGCTTAGGTCTGCTGTGATTCTTAGCCAAAACCTATGAGCTTGCGATAAGAACTTGCATAACATTTTTTGTCCTACACCCTCCCGTGGCAGCGGGGTCCTAATGGAAACTCGGGGTAACTAAGGCAGGTAAGATCAACATCTCAAATATATTCATGAAAGCATATATGTTTAGCTCTGAAATCATGACACTCAGGCCCTGGTGACAAGCAATAAGCATAGCAAAATCACAGCAACATCAATCTCAGAACATAGTGGATACTAGGGATCAAGCCCTAACAAATTGACATGATTAGATAAGAAATACCATTCATCTCCATCTACCTCCAGTATGCCTACAAGAAAATTACTCATGCATGGTTGTGAGCATCATGAAATTGTTGATGCAGAAGGATTGGTGATGATGACAATGACAAATCCCTCCAAAACGGACTCTAGATTAGGGCTTCCGACGAAGAACAGGAGGTGGCGGCGGCTCCGTGTCGTAAAACATGTTGAAACTTTCTCCTCTTATTTTTCTCTTGGGAAGACGGAATATAAAGAGCTGGAAGTAGACCAGCCAGAGGTCTAGGGGCCCCACGAGCCATGTGACGCCACCGATTCATTAGTACACTAATCATACACGCAAACGTGTACGATCAAGATCAGGACTCACGTGAAGATATCACAACACAACTCTAAAAAACAAATAAGTCATACAAGCATCAGATTACAAGCCAGGGGCCTTGAGGGCTCGAATACAAGTGCTCGATCATAAACAAGTCAGCAGAAGCAACAATATCTGAGTACAGACATAAGTTAAACAAGGTGCCATAAGATGGCTAGCACAAACTGGGATACAGATCGAAAGAGGCGCAAGCGTCTTTCCTGGGATCCTCCTAAACTACTCCTGGTCATCGGCGGCCTGCACGTAGAAGTAGGCACCCTCGGCGTAGTAGGGGTCGTCGTCCACGGTGGCGTCTGGCTCCTGGGCTCCAACATCTGGTTGCGACATTCGAGAAGAATGGAAAGGGGGAAAAGAGGGAGAAAAGCAACCATGAGTACTCATCTAAAGTACTCGCAAGCAAGGATCCACACTACATATGCATTGGTATATGTATAAAGGGATAATATCGATGGACTGAACTGCAGAATGCCAGAATAAGAGGGGTATAGCTAGTCCTATCGAAGACTACGCTTCTGGCAGCCTCCATCTTGAAGCATGTACAAGAGAGTAGCTGGTAATTTCACCAAGTATCATCGCATAGCATAATCCTATCCGGTGATCGCTCTCTCACAGGGTGATGAGGAGAAGATCGCCGGATAGGATTATGCTATGCGATGATACTTGGTGAGCTTACCAGCTACTCCCTTCTACATGCTTCAAGATGGAGGCTGCCAGAAGCGTAGTCTTCGATAGGACTAGCTATCCCCCTCTTATTCTGGCATTCTACAGTTCAGTCCATCGATATTACCCCTTTATACAAATACCAATGCATATGTAGTGTAAATCCTTGCTTGCGAGTACTTTGGATGAGTACTCATGGTTGCTTTGCTCCCTCTTTTCCCCCTTTCCATTCTTCTTGGATGTGACAACCACATGTTGGAACCTAGGAGACAGACGCCACCGTGGATGATGACCACTACTACACCGAGGGTGCCTACTTCTACGTGTAGGCCGTCGACAACCAGGAGTAGTTTAGGAGGATCCCAGGCAGGAGGCCTGCCCCTCTTTCGATCTGTATCCCAGCTTGTGCTAGCCAGATTCTGGCACCTTGTTTAACTTATGTCTGTACTCATATATTGTTGCTTTCGCCGACTCGTTTATGATCGAGCACTTGTATTCGAGCACTCGAGGCCCCTGGCTTGTAATATGATGCTTGTATGACTTATTTGTTTTTTAGAGGTGTGTTGTGATATCTTCCCGTGAGTGCCTGATCTTGATCGTACACGTTCGCATGTATGATTAGTGTACGATTGAATCGGGGGTGTCACAAGTTGGTATCAGAGCCGACTGTTAGTAGGAATCCCCCTTCCAAACTCCTTGGCCAAAGTCGAGTCTAGTCATTGCAAAACTTTTACTAACATAGCTGTGTGGCTTACTGGCCCACGTCACCATTGGGTGATATTAATTAGGATCTTTTATTCCTTGTTATACTCCGGGATTCTGATCTCTCTTCTATTCAGGTTAAATTATTTTACTAATTATATCTCTAGGTTCCCGTAACTACTTCCTCCCGGAGAGCCCCTTATTGCAGATGATCACCTGCTGCACTAGAAGATTCCCAAAATGCTATTTGATATTTTTTCGAGACGCTTATACCCACCGCATTTGCAAAATCTTTACCACTATTAGTTCCTTTTGGATAACTACTTACGCTTGTCGTTCATACCTTCATTCCTAGTTGCCCATGTTATTACTTGTTACCCTGAAAAATTCCTGATATTCCGAGAATCCTTTGTGCCTACTGCTTTGCAGCTCTTTTCCACATTAATATCCCCACGAAAAATTCGTCGCACTTACCGGGGATCCGTCCATCCCCAATTGTTTAGGTGTTTCACAAAATTCTTCGAAATACCATTCGATCTTTCGAAAATCCTCAGCAGCCTATTGCACTTGAAATTCTTGCTTGCTTGCGTTATGGCTAATACTACAAGTATAGTAATCTTATTGGAATCCTTTGTCACTATTATTTTGAGTCCATTGATTCAATAAGTTGTGAATGCTCACAATCCTCAATCATATCCTAGAATTCATCCTTCCGGCTCAGACGTCATTTTAAACATGAGCCGGATCTTGACCAATCCATTTGCCATCGATTGTACCCCTAAGCCTACTTAGCCTATTCATCCTTAATCAAAGCGCTTGATTATGATCCCTTGAATTGGAAATCATAATTCCTTTACATTTGAGCTTTGAATTAGTCAGTTGTTTCTATTATCTGATCTCCATGCATTGTTTCTTCCTCTGGTTGTGTGCCGATGCTCACATCAACTCCGTTGTGGACCGTCAAATCCTTAGTTGAATTATCATCAGACGGCGTCCTTTGTATACAAAAACCTCAAGAAGTTGTTTCCCTGATACATAATGCCATTAGTAAATCATATTCTCTGATGTGGCCAACCATGCTCTACTTTCGAGCTGGTATAATTTACTCATGAAGCTTGCGTTACATGTTCCTAAGATGCCCCATGGGTTCAACCTATGCCTTCCCTAAATCTATGTGAACTCGAAAGATACGCGGGTTATACTCTACTGGCTTTTCGTCAGATAAAATTTCAACACTACAACTTCTTCAAAAGCAGGAAGTGAATGAAATGTTATGCATTGGAGAAGTGGGAGTCGACCTTGAACTTTGTGTTCATGCCCAAGGAAACAATGTAGATCTTATCATGGAATCTTCTCGTAACAATAATTGTCCCCTTGGTATAATTTGATCCTGTATCTATAATTTTGGCCTTTGTAATCGTGGTCCCAACCAAGATTGTTCTTCTTTCATCCCATTTCTCAGACAAGTTGAAGTGCTTGCCTTCTACATATCAATACACATGTCCAACCTCTAATATGATCTACCTTCGAGTATTACCCCTAGTATCTCGAGAATATCATGCCATTGCACCACGTATTATGAACTTTTGATGAAGACTACCTTTCCTTGTCATTGTCACTTCATGGGTTCTGGGTTGTTTGTCAACTGATCACACTGATAAGTGAATCGATCCTGCACTTCGATTCAATAATCCTTCAAGTCATTCCTAGCCCGATCAGCTATATCATTATTGTGCTAACTTTTAACTATGGTACCTGGTCCATCTTCCCGGAGCACGATTTTTGACGATGAGCTAAGCTTACGTCGATCTTCCTCATCTTATCGTATTGCCTTGGACAACAATGCTTGATTACGAGTTTGTGTCGTATCCGTGGTTCCAGTAGTTTTTTGCTTCACCATTCCATTTGCTTGATGTCGTTGTTGTTTGATGGCAGCCTCATGGGATCTCTTGACAAATGTGTCATGATCATCATCAACATTCTGAGCTCTTCCAAGATATCTATCGAACTCTTGATGAGAAATACCATCCTTGCCCCTCGATGGTTTGTGTTATCATCGGCAATGTTATTGCCCTCCCTCCAGCACAAACTTGCTCATGTTTTGTGTATTGCCTTGAGTGCTTTGCTATCTAGCTTATGTTATGTTCTACCTTGGAGTATTACTGTCTTTTATGTCAAGAATGTAGCGAGAATTTCATCACCTAATAAGAATTCTTGATATAAGTGATACTGCTCGCCATCTCCGTTCATTTCTTTGTTCCCGTGTTGTTTCTAACTGGAATACCGACAATTGAACTATGATGTGTGAATCCAAAACTTCTATCAACTCTATTGCTTCGAAGTGAATGGTAGATAGCTTCATTCTAAGTCATTTTGGTTATTGAATCACCATTGTAACATTGATCATGATACCTAAGCCCATATTTCGAGTGCACCTTTCAACCAATGTTTAATTGTGTATGTTTCCCTCGAGCATACATCATTATATCATTTGATCTGACAAATGTTGTCTCCTTGTTCAAATAATACTGGAGAACCATCTTTTGAAAATCGCAATGAATTGTCGCTGAGTCCATCAGCCATCTCTTCACCCTCTCTTTGGTTTCATGATGAACACTTGTTTCGGAACTTGATACGTCTCTGTCGTATCTATAATTTTTGATTGTTCCATGCCAATATTATTCAACTTTCATATACTTTTGGCAACTTTTTATACTATTTTTGGGACTAACATATTGATCCAGTGCCCGGTGCTAGTTCATGTTTGTTGCATGTTTTATGTTTCGCGGAAACCCAATATCAAACGGAGTCCAAACAGGATAAAAATGGACGGAGAATTATTTTGGAATATTTATGATTTTTGGGAGGAAGAATCAACACGAGACGGTGCCCGAGGTGGCCACGAGGGTGGCCCTAAATGAAATATGCCCTAGAGGCAATAATAAAGTTATTATTTATTTCCTCATATCATGATAAATGTTTATTATTCATGCTAGAATTGTATTAACCGGAAACATGATACATGTGTGAATACATAGACAAAACATAAAGTCACTAGTATGCCTCTACTTGACTAGCTCATTAATCAAAGATGGTTATGTTTCCTAACCATAGACATGTGTTGTCATTTGATTAATGGGATCACATCATTAGGAGAATGATGTGATTGACATGACCCATTCCATTATCCTAGCACTTGATCGTTTAGTATATTGCTATTGCTTTCTTCATGACTTATACAAAGTTCCTGCAACTATGAGATTGTGCAACTCTCATTTACCAGAAGACCACTTTGTGTGCTACCAAACGTCACAACGTAACTGGGTGATTATAAAGGTGCTCTACAGGTGTTTCCGAAGGTACATGTTGGGTTGGCATAATTCGAGATTAGGTTTTGTCACTCCGATTGTCGGAGAGGTATCTCTGGGCCCTCTCGGTAATACTCATCACCTAAGCCTTGCAAGCATTGTAACTAATGAGTTAGTTATAAGATGATGTATTACAAAACGAGTAAAGAGACTTGCCGGTAACGAGATTGAACTAGGTATTGGATACCGACGATCAAATCTCGGGCAAGTAACATACCGATGACAAAGGGAACAACGTATGTTGTTATGCGGTTTGACCGATAAAGATCTTCGTAGAATATGTAGGAACCAATATGGGCATCCAGGTCCCGCTATTGGTTATTGACCGAGAATGGTTCTAGGTCATGTCTACATAGTTCTCGAACCCGTAGGGTCCGCACGCTTAACGTTACGATGACAGTTTTATTATGAGTTTATAAGTTTTGATGTACCGAAGTTTGTTCGGAGTCCCGGATGTGATCACGGACATGACGAGGAGTCTCGAAATGGTCGAGACATAAAGATTGATATATTGGACGTCTATATTCGGACACCGGAAGTGTTCCGGGTGATTTCGGAGAAAACCGGAGTGCCGGGGGGGTTACCGGAACCCTCCCCCCCCCCCGGGAGAGTATTGGGCCTTATGGGCCATAGGGGAAAGGAGAGAGGGGCGGCCAGCATGGGCCGCACGCCCCCTTCCCCCTCTGGTCCGAGTTGGACTAGGAGGGGGGGCCGGCGCCCCCCCTTTCCTTCCCCCTCTCCCCCTTCCTTCCTCCTAGTAGGAGTAGGAAAGGAGGAGTCCTACTACTACTAGGAGGCGGATTCCTCCTCCCTTGGCGCGCCCAAGGGGCCGGCCGGCCTCCCCCCCTTGCTCCTTTATATACGGGGGCAGGGGGGCACCCCATAGACACACAAGTTGATCTACGGATCGTTCCTTAGCCGTGTGCGGTGCCCCCCTCCACCATATTCCACCTCGGTCATATAGTCGCGGAGTTTAGGCGAAGCCCTGCGCCGGTAGAACATCATCATCGTCACCACGCCGTCGTGTTGACGGAACTCATCTCCGGAGCTCGGCTGGATCGGAGGCCGGAGATCGTCATCGAGCTGAACGTGTGCTGAACTCGGAGGCTCCGTACGTTCGGTGCTTGGATCGGTCAGATCGTGAAGACGTACGACTACATCAACTGCGTTGTGCTAATGCTTCAGCTTACGGTCTACGAGGGTACGTGGACGAACACTCTCCCCTCTCATTATTATATCATCACCATGATCTTGCGTGTGCGTAGGAATTTTTTTGAAATTACTACGTTCCCCTACAGTGGCATCAGAGCCTAGGTTTTATGCGTTGATGTTATATGCACGAGTAGAACACAAGTGAGTTGTGGGCGATACAAGTCATACTGCTTACCAGCATGTCATACTTTGGTTCGGCGGTATTGTGAGATGAAGCGGCCCGGACCGACATTACGCGTACGCTTACGCGAGACTGGTTTCACCGTTACGAGCACTCGTGCTTAAAGGTGGCTGGCGGGTGTCTGTCTCTCTCACTTTAGCTGAATCGAGTGTGGCTACGCCTGGTCCTTGCGAAGGTTAAAACAGCACCAACTTGACGAACTATCATTGTGGTTTTTGATGCGTAGGTAAGAACGGTTCTTGCTAAGCCCGTAGCAGCCACGTAAAATTTGCAACAACAAAGTAGAGGACGTCTAACTTGTTTTTACAGGGCATGTTGTGATGTGATATGGTCAAGACGTGATGCTATATTTTATTGTATGAGATGATCATGTTTTGTAACCGAAGTTATCGGCAACTGGCAAGAGCCATATGGTTGTTGCTTTATTGTATGAAATGCAAACGCCCTGTAATTGCTTTACTTTATCACTAAGCGGTAGCAATAGTTGTAGAAGCAATAGATGGCGTAACGACAACGATGCTACGATGGAGATCAAGGTGTCGCGCCGGTGACGATGGTGATCACGATGGTGCTTCGGAGATGGAGATCACAAGCACAAGATGATGATGGCCATATCATATCACTTATATTGATTGCATGTGATGTTTATCCTTTATGCATCTTATCTTGCTTTGATTGACGGTAGCATTTTAAGATGATCTCTCACTAAAATTATCAAGAAGTGTTCTCCCTGAGTATGCACCGTTGCCAAAGTTCATCGTGCCCAGACACCACGTGATGATCGGGTGTGATAAGCTCTACGTCCATCTACAACGGGTGCAACACAGTTTTGCACATGCGGAATACTCAGGTTAAACTTGACGAGCCTAGCATATGCAGATATGGCCTCGGAACACGGAGACCGAAAGGTCGAGCGTGAATCATATAGTAGATATGATCAACATAGTGATGTTCACCATTGAAAACTACTCCATCTCACGTGATGATTGGTTATGGTTTAGTTGATTTGGATCACGTGATCACTTAGATGACTAGAGAGATGTCTGTCTAAGTGGGAGTTCTTAAGTAATATGATTAATGGAACTTAAATTTATCATGAACTTATTACCTGATAGTATTTTGCTTGTCTATGTTTGTTTGTAGATAGATGGCTCGTGCTGTTGTTCCGTTGAATTTTAATGCGTTCCTTGAGAAAGCAAAGTTGAAAGATGATGGTAGCAATTACATGGACTGGGTCCGTAACCTGAGGATTATCCTCATTGCTGCACAGAAAAGTTACGTCCTGGAAGCACCGCTGGGTGCCAGGCCTGCTGCTGATGCAACTGACGATGTTAAGAACGTCTGGCAGAGCAAAGCTGATGACTACTCTATAGTTCAGTGTGCCATGCTTTGCGGCTTAGAACCGGGTCTTCAACGACGTTTTGAACGTCATGGAGCATATGAGATGTTCCAGGAGTTGAAGTTAATATTTCAAGCAAATGCCCGGATTGAGAGATATGAAGTCTCCAATAAGTTCTACAGCTGCAAGATGGAGGAGAATAGTTCTGTCAGTGAGCATATACTCAAAATGTCTGGGTATAATAATCACTTGATTCAACTGGGAGTTAACCTTCTGGATGATAGCGTCATTGACAGAATTCTCCAATCACTGCCACCAAGCTACAAGAGCTTTGTGATGAACTATAATATGCAAGGGATGAACAAGACTATTCCCGAGCTCTTCGCAATGCTAAAAGCTGCGGAGATAGAAATCAAGAAGGAGCATCAAGTGTTGATGATCAACAAGACCACTAGTTTCAAGAAAAAGGGCAAAGGGAAGAAGAAGGGGAACTTCAAGAAGAACAACAAGCAAGTTGCTGCTCAAGAGAAGAAACCCAAGTCTGGACCTAAGCCTGAAACTAAGTGCTTCTACTGCAAGCAGACTGGTCACTGGAAGCGGAACTGCCCCAAGTATTTTGCGGATAAGAATGATGGCAAAGTGAACAAAGGTATATGTGATATACATGTTATTGATGTGTACCTAACTAGAGCTCGTAGTAGCACCTGGGTATTTGATACTGGTTCTGTTGCTAATATTTGCAACTTGAAACAGGGACTATGGAATAAGCGAGCACTAGCCAAGGACGAGGTGACGATGCGCATGGGAAACAGTTCCAAAGTCGATTTGATCGCGGTCGGCACGCTACCTCTACATCTACCTTCGGGATTAGTTTTAGACCTGAATAATTGTTATTTGGTGCCAGCGTTGAGCATGAACATTATATCTGGATCTTGTTTGATGCGAGACGGTTATTCATTTAAATCAGAGAATAATGGTTGTTCTATTTATATGTGTAATATCTTTTATGGTCATACACCCTTGAAGAGTGGTCTATTTTTATTAAATCTCGATAGTAGTGAAACACATAATCATAGTGTTGAAACCAAAAGATGCAGAGTTGATAATGATAGTGCAACTTATTTGTGGCACTGCCGTTTGGGTCATATCGGAGTAAAGCGCATGAAGAAACTCCATACTGATGGACTTTTGGAATCACTTGATTATGAATCACTTGGTACTTGCGAACCGTGCCTTATGGGAAAGATGACTAAAACGCCGTTCTCCGGAACTATGGAGCGAGCAACTGATTTTTTGGAAATCATACATACTGATGTTTGTGGCCCAATGAATGTTGAGGCTCGCGGCGGGTATCGTTATTTTCTCACCTTCATAGATGATTTGAGCAGATATGGGTATATCTACTTGATGAACACAAGTCTGAAACATTTGAAAAGTTCAAAGAATTTGAGAGTGAAGTGGAACATCATCGTAACAAGAAAATAAAATTTCTACGATCTGATCATGGAGGAGAATATTTGAGTTACGAGTTTGGCCTACATTTGAAACAATGTGGAATAGTTTCGCAACTCACGCCACCTGGAACACCATAATGAAATGGTGTGTCCGAACGTCGTAATCGTACTTTACTAGATATGGTGCGATCTATGATGTCTCTTACTGATTTACCGCTATTGTTTTGGGGTTATGCTTTAGAGACGGTCGCATTCACGTTAAATAGGGCACCATCAAAATCCATTGAGACGACGCCTTATGAACTGTGGTTTGGCAAGAAACCAAAGTTGTCGTTTCTTAAAGTTTGGGGCTGCGATGCTTATGTGAAGAAATTTCAACCAGATAAGCTCGAACCTAAATCGGAGAAATGTGTCTTCATAGGATACCCAAAAGAGACTGTTGGGTACATCTTCTATCACAGATCCGAAGGCAAGACATTCGTTGCTAAGAATGGATCCTTTCTAGAGAAGGAGTTTCTCTCGAAAGAAGTGAGTGGGAGGAAAGTAGAACTTGATGAGATAACTGTATCTACTCCCTTATTGGAAAGTAGTTCATCACGAGAACCGGCTCCTGTGACAACTACACCAATTAGTGAGGAAGCTAATGATAATGATCATGAAACTTCAGATCAAGTTTCTACTGAACCTCGTAGGTCTACCAGAGTAAGATCCGCACCAGAGTGGTACGGTAATCCTATTCTGGAAGTCATGTTACTTGACCATGATGAACCTATGAACTATGAGGAAGCGATGATGAGCCCGGATTCCGCAAAATGGCTAGAAGCCATGAAATCTGAGATGGGATCCATGTATGAAAACAAAGTATGGACTTTGGTTGACTTGCCTGATGATCGGCAAGCCATTGAGAATAAATGGATCTTTAAGAAGAAGACTGATGTTGATGGTAATATAACTGTCTATAAAGCTCGACTTGTTGCAAAAGGTTGTCGACAAGTTCAAGGGGTTGACTACGATGAGACTTTCTCACCCGTAGCGATGCTTAAGTCCGTCCGAATCATGTTAGCTAGTGCTGCATTTCATGATTATGAAATTTGGCAAATGGATGTCAAGACTGCATTCTTGAATGGATTTCTAGAAGAAGAGTTGTATATGATGCAGCTAGAAGGTTTTGTTGATCCAAAAGGTGCTGACAAAGTGTGCAAGCTCCAGCGTTCCATTTATGGACTGGTGCAAGCATCTCGGAGTTGGAATAAATGCTTTGATAGTGTGATCAAAGCATATGGTTTTATACAGAGTTTTGGAGAAGCCTGTATTTACAAGAAAGTGAGTGGGAGCTCTGTAGCATTTCTAATTTTATATGCAGATGACATATTATTAATTGCAAATGATATAGAATTTCTGGATAGCATAAAGGGATACTTGAATAAGAGTTTTTCAATGAAAGACCTCGGTGAACCTGCTTACATATTGGGCATCAAGATCTATAGAGATAAATCAAGACGCTTAATAGGAATTTCACAAAGCACATACCTTGACAAAATTTTGAAAAAGTTCAAAATGGATCAGGCAAAGAAAGGATTCTTGCATGTGCTACAAGGTGTGAAGTTGAGTCAAACTCAATGCCCGACCACAGCAAAAGATAGAGAGAAAATGAAAAATGTTCCCTATGCTTCAGCCATAGGCTCTATCATGTATGCAATGCTGTGTACCAGACCTGACGTATGCTTAGCAATAAGCTTGGCAGGAAGGTACCAAAGTAATCCAGGAGTGGATCACTGGACAGCGGTCAAGAACATCCTGAAATACCTAAAAAGGACTAAGGATATGTTTCTCGTATATGGAGGTGACAAAGAGCTAGTCGTAAACGGTTACGTCGATGCAAGCTTTGACACTGATCCGGACGATTCTAAATCGCAAACCGGATATGTGTTTTTATTAAACGGTGGAGCTGTAAGTTGGTGCAGTTCTAAACAAAGCATCGTAGAGGGATCTACATGTGAAGCGGAGTACATAGTTGCTTCGGAAGCAGCAAATGAAGGAGTCTGGATGAAGGAGTTCATTTCCGATCTAGGTGTCATACCTAGTGCATCGGGACCAATGAAGATCTTCTGTGACAATACTAGTGCAATTGCCTTGGCAAAGGAATCCAGATTTCACAAGAGGACCAAGCACATCAAGAGACGCTTCAATTACATTCGGGACCAAGTCCAAGTGGGAGACATAGAGATTTGCAAGATACATACGGATCTGAATGTTGCAGACCCATTGACTAAGCCTCTCTCACGAGCAAAACATGATCAACACCAAGACTCCATCGGTGTTAGAATCATTACTATGTAATCTAGATTATTGACTCTAGTGCAAGTGGGAGACTGAAGGAAATATGCCCTAGAGGCAATAATAAAGTTATTATTTATTTCCTCATATCATGATAAATGTTTATTATTCATGCTAGAATTGTATCAACCGGAAACATGATACATGTGTGAATACATAGACAAAACATAAAGTCACTAGTATGCCTCTACTTGACTAGCTCATTAATCAAAGATGGTTATGTTTCCTAACCATAGACATGTGTTGTCATTTGATTAATGGGATCACATCATTAGGAGAATGATGTGATTGACATGACCCATTACGTTAGCCTAGCACTTGATCGTTTAGTATATTGCTATTGCTTTCTTCATGACTTATACAAAGTTCCTGCAACTATGAGATTGTGCAACTCCCGTTTATCGGAAGAACACTTTGTGTGCTACCAAACGTCACAACGTAACTGGGTGATTATAAAGGTGCTCTACAGGTGTTTCCGAAGGTACATGTTGGGTTGGCATAATTCGAGATTAGGTTTTGTCACTCCGATTGTCGGAGAGGTATCTCTGGGCCCTCTCGGTAATACTCATCACCTAAGCCTTGCAAGCATTGTAACTAATGAGTTAGTTATAAGATGATGTATTACAGAACGAGTAAAGAGACTTGCCGGTAACGAGATTGAATTAGGTATTGGATACCGACGATCAAATCTCGGGCAAGTAACATACCGATGACAAAGGGAACAACGTATGTTGTTATGCGGTTTGACCGATAAAGATCTTCGTAGAATATGTAGGAACCAATATGGGCATCCAGCTACCGCTATTGGTTATTGACCGAGAATGGTTCTAGGTCATTTCTACATAGTTCTCGAACCCGTAGGGTCCGCACGCTTAATGTTACGATGACAGTTTTATTATGAGTTTATAAGTTTTGATGTACCGAAGTTTGTTCGGAGTCCCGGATGTGATCACGGACATGACGAGGAGTCTCGAAATGGTCGAGACATAAAGATTGATATATTGGATGACTATATTCGGACACGGGAAGTGTTCCGGGTGATTTCGGAGAAACTCAGAGTGCCGGGGGGGGGGGTTACCGGAACCCCCCGGGAGAGTATTGGGCCTGATGGGCCATAGGGGAAAGGAGAGAGGGGCGGCCAGCATGGGCCGCGCACCCCCTCCCCCCTCTGGTCCTAATTGGACTAGGAGGGGGGCGCCCCCCCTTTCCTTCCCCCTCTACCCCTTCCTTCCCCCTCCTAGTAGGAGTAGGAAAGGAGGAGTCCTACTCCTACTAGGAGGAGGATTCCTCCTCGCTTAGCGCGCCCAAGGGGCCGGCCGGCCTCCCCCCTTGCTCCTTTATATACGGGGGCAGGGGGCACCCCATAGACACACAAGTTGATCTATGGATCGTTCCTTAGCCGTGTGCGGTGCCCCCCTCCACCATATTCCACCTCGATCATATAGTCGCGGAGTTTAGGCGAAGCCCTGCGCCGGTAGAACATCATCATCGTCACCACGCCGTCGTGCTGACGGAACTCATCTCCGGAGCTCGGCTGGATCGGCGGCCGGAGATCGTCATCGAGCTGAACATGTGCTGAACTCGGAGGCTCCGTACGTTCGGTGCTTGGATCGGTCGGATCGTGAAGTCGTACGACTACATCAACCGCATTGTGCTAACGCTTCCGCTTACGGTCTACGAGGGTACGTGGATGAACACTCTCCCCTCTCGTTGCTATGCCATCACCATGATCTTGCGTGTGTGTAGGAATTTTTTTGAAATTACTATGTTCCCCTACAGGCCCACGCCACCACTTTAAGTGGGTGCGGCCCCCACCCTCGTGGGCCCCTCGTAAGGCGGTTGATGCTCTACAGTGGCTGCAAGAAAGCTAATTTTTGGAAAAATATCTGGGCGAAGGTTTCAATCCAATCGGAGTTATGGATCTCCGGATATAAAAGAAACAATGCATGGGAGCCAAGGACCAGAGGGGAAAGCCTTCTCCCATCTAGTGCTGCCGGAGTGCCACCGGGGGCCATCATCATCACCGCGATCTACACCAACAACTTCACCGCCTTCATCACCAACTCTTCCCCCCTCTATGTAGTGGTGTAACCCCTCTCTTACCCGATGTAATCTCTACTTAAACATGGTGCTCAATGCTATATATTATTTCCCAATGATGTATGGCTAGCCTATGATGTTTGAGTAGATCCGTTTTGTCCTATGGGTTAATTGATGGTCGTGATTGGTTTGAGTTGCATGTTTTATTATTAGTGCTGTCCTATGGTGCTCTCCGTGTCGCGCAAGCGTGAGGGATCCCCATTGTAGGGTTTGCAATATGTTCATGATTTGCTTATGGTGGGTGGCGTGAGTGACAGAAGCACATACCCGAGTAAGTAGGTTGTTTGCGTATGGGATAAATGGGACTTGATGCTTTAATGCTATGGTTGGGTTTTACCTTAATGATCTTTAGTAGTTGCGGATGCTTGCTAGAGTTCCAATCATAAGTGCATATGATCCAAGAAGAGAAAGTATGTTAGCTTATGCCTCTCCTCAAATAAAATTGCAATAGTGATTACCGGTCTAGTTATCGATTGCCTTGGACAAATAACTTTCTTTTGACAAAAACTTCTCTACTAATACTTACATTATTGCTTCTTTATCTAAACAGACCCTAGCTTTTATATACGTTTTCTTTATTATCTTGCAGACCTATCCAACAACACCTACAAAGTACTTCTAGTTTCATACTTGTTCTAGGTAAAGCGAACACTAAGCGTGCGTAGAGTCGTATCAGTGGCAGATAGGACTTGAGAGAATATTTGTTCTACCTTTAGCTCCTAGTTGGGTTCGACACTCTTACTTATCGAAAGAGGCTACAATTATCCCGTATACTTGCGGGTCATCAAGACCTTTTTCTGGCGCCGTTGCCGGGGAGTCATAGCGTGGGGTGAATATTCTCGTGTGTTCTTATTTGCTTTATCACTAAGTAATTTTTTTGCTGTTCTAAGTTGTTCTCTATCTTTAGTTGTGGATATGGAACACGAAATACCAAAAAAATTAGGTTTACTTGCTACTCATGGAGATGGGGAACCTCTCAAAACCCTTGATGCTCGTTATGTGAAAGAAATTATGTACTACTTTGATAACCCTGAGAAAACCCCATTCAATTTTGTTATGGGAGACACGTTGGATCAACGTGAATACTTTAGGGATTATCTCTTGACACAAAAAGGGAAAATATTATGGGATCAAATTTATATGTTGTATTGGTATGCTAGGAAACTATGCTTGAGATATGATTATACTTGTTTCTCTAGTATGAAGTCTCCACACCTTCCCTTTTCATGCAAATTCAATGATAATAAAACCTTGGCTTCTTATGCTAATGGTATATATGATTACTATGATGTGGAACAAATAGAAGAATTCGTTGCTTTTAAGGGTGCTAATGATATTGAATCTATGTTTAAAACGTTTGAAGATTTTGATGATTCAGTTTACAGACCTGAAATTTTTTCTATACTTAGATATTGCTATGAGAATTATGAATTCAATTCCGATATTGATTCATTTATTGAGAAAGTCTCCACTGTCCAAGAAGAGACTAATATTTTGCAGGAGTCTACGAAAGAAGGAATTGATGAAACTGTGAGCTCATTGGATGAAAAAGATGATGAGGAGAGTGAAGAACAAAAGGAGGAAGAGTGGATTAGCTAGCCGTGCCCACCTTCTAATGAGAGTAACTCTTCAACTCATACATTGTTTAATTCCCCTTCGTGCTTACCGAAGGATGATTGCTATGATGATTGTTATGATCCCGTTGATTCTCTTGAAATACCCCTTTTTGATGATGCTTGCTATGCTTGTGGCCAAGATGCCAATATGAATTATTCTTATGGAGATGAACTTGCTATAGTTCCTTATGTTAAACATGAAATTGTTGCTATTGCACCCACGCATGATAGTCCTATTATCTTCTTGAATTCTCCAAACCACACTATATCGGAGAAGTTTGTGCTTATTAAGGAATATATTGATGGTTTGCCTCTTACTACTACAGATGATGATTTTGATAGATATAATATGCATGTGCTTGCTGCTCCCACTTGCAATTATTATGAGAGAGGAACTATATATCCACCTCTCTATGTTTCCAATATGATAAAATTGCAAAAACTGCTTATACTATGCATTGGCCTTTACTATGTGTGCATGAATTGTTCTTTTATGACATGCCAATGCATAGGAAGAGAGTTAGACTTCGTTGTTGCATGATATATGTTACTTTGTTCTCACTACTAAATTACAAATCATTGTTAATTAAAATTGGCTTTGATATACCTTGGGATCCGGGTGGATCCATTACTTGAGCACTATATGCCTAGCTGAATGGCTTTAAAGAAAGCGCTGCCAGGGAGACTGAGTGCTTTTATATAGTTTAAAAACAAAATAAAATAAAGAGGGGAACCCAAAACTTTTCAAAAAGGAAAGTGAAAGTGAGAGAGACAAGCATTGTTGAAGTGGGAGGGCTCCTTGAACTTTGTTCATGCTCACGGAAACTTTGTGAATCTTAATTACAGAAACTTTTCATCAAAAATAATTGTCCCCTTGTACAATTCCATTGTATTATAAAAATAATGTGCCAAGGTTTGCCTTTAGGATGTTTACAATGCTTGTTGGTTTGTACGGTGCAGGACAGAAACTTTAGCTGTAGTGCGCGATTTTACATTTTTAACTGGAATGTCAAACGGTTCTGATTCTTTTTGCACTGTCTTTCTATACAAATTGTATACTTTTCCTAATTTTGGTAGATGTTTTGGGGTACCATAAGTATGTGAATGTTCAGATAGCTACAGACTGTTTTGATTTTGACAGATTCTGTTTTTGATGCATAGTTTGCTTGTTTTGATGAAACTATCAATTTCTATCAGTGGATTAAGCCATGAAAAAGCTATATTACAGTAGACACAATGCAAAAACAAAATATTAATTGGTTTGCTACAGTACTTAGAGTAGTGATTTGCTTTATTATACTAACGGATCTTACTGAGTTTTCTGTTGAAGTTTTGTGTGGATGAAGTGTTTGATCGAGGAGGTCTCGATATGAGGAAAAGGAAGAGAGGAAAGAGCTCAAGATTGGGCACGCCCAAGGCACCCTAAGTAAATATTCAAGGAGACTCAAGCGTCTAAGCTTGGGGATGCCCCGGAAGGCATCCCCTCTTTCTTCAACAAGTATCAGTATGTTTTCGTATTCGTTTCGTTCATGCGATATGTGCAAGTCTTGGAGCGTCTTTTGCATTTAGTTTTTCACTTTTCTTTTATGCACCATGCTGGTATGAGATAGTCCTTGGTTGATTTATAAAATTCTCTTTGCACTTCACTTATATCTCTTGAGTGTGGCTTTATAGAATGCTTCATGTGATTCACATATATCTTTTAAAGTTTGGATTGCCTGTTTCTCTTCACATAGAAAACCGTCATTTGTAGAATGCTCTTTTGCTTCACTTATATTTGTTAGAGCATGGGCATATATTTTGTAGAAAGAATTAAACTCTCTTGCTTCACTTATATCAATTTAGAGAGATGACAGGAATTTGTCATTCACATGGTTAGTCATAAAATTCTACATAAACTTGTGGATCGGTGAATATGATATGTTTGATTCCTTGCAATAGTTTTGCAACTGTGGATTAGTAGAAATACTTGTGTTGAGGTTTATGATTCCCGTAGCATGCACATATGGTGAACCGCTTTGTGATGAAGTTGGAGCACAATTTTATTTATTGATTGTCTTCCTTATGAGTGGTGCTCGGGGACGAGCGATGGTCTTTTCCTACCAATCTATCCCCCTACGAGCATGCGCGTAGTACTTTGTTTTCAATGGCTTGTAGATTTTTGCAATAAGTATATGGGTTCTTTATGACTAATGTTGAGTCATTGGATTATACACAATCTCACCCTTCCACCATTGGTAGCCTCTCTTGTGCCGCGCAACTTTCGCCGGTACCATACACCCACCATATACCTTCCTCAAAACAGCCACCATACCTACCTATCATGGCATTTCCATAGCCATTCCGAGATATATTGCCATGCAACTTCCGTCATTATCATATACATGACTTGAGCATTCATTGTCATATTGCTTTGCATGATTGTAAGATAGCTAGCATGATGTTCTCATGGCTTGTTCATTTTTTGATGTAATTGCTACGCTAGATCATTGCACATCCCGGTACACCGCCGGAGGCATTCATATAGAGTCATATCTTTGTTCTAGATATCGAGTTTTCATATTGAGTTGTAAGTAAATAAAAGTGTGATGATCATCATTATTAGAGCATTGCCCCAGTGAGGAAAGGGTGATGGAGACTATGATCCCCCCACAAGTCGGGAGGAGACTCCGGACTTTATGAAAAATAAAAGAGGCCAAAGAAGCCAAATAAAAAAGAGAGGCCAAAGAAGCCCACCAAAAAAAGAGAAAATAAAAAAAAATGGGAGAAAAAGAGAGAAGGGGCAATGTGACTATCCTTTTACCACACTTGTGCTTCAGAGTAGCACCATGTTCTTCATATAGAGAGTCTCCTATGTTATCACTTTCATATACTAGTGGGAATTTTCATTATAGAACTTGGCTTGTATATTCCGATGATGGGCTTCCTCAAATGCCCGAGCTCTTAATGAGCAAGCAACTTGGATGCACACCCACTTAGTTTCAGTTTGAGCTTTCATACAGTTATAGCTCTTAGTGCATCCGTTGCATGGCAATCCCTACTCACTCACATTGATATCTATTGATGGGCATCTCCATATCCCGTTGATACGCCTAGTTGATGTGAGACTATCTTCTCCTTTTTGTCTTCTCCACAACCACCATTCTATGCGTGAAAGTTGAAAAAGTTTGAGATTACTAAAGTATGAAAAAATTGCTTGGCTTGTCATCGGGGTTGTGCATGATTAAATACTTTGTGTGATGAAGGTAGAGCAACAACCAGACTATATGATTTTGTAGGGATAACTTTCTTTGGCCATGTTGTTTTGAAAAGACATGATTGCTTTATTGGTATGCTTGAAGTATTATTGTTTTTATGTCAAATGATAGACTATTGCTTTGAATCACTCGTGTCTTAATATTCATGCCATGATTAGATTACATGATCAAGATTATGCTAGGTAGCATTCCACATCAAAAAATATCTTTTTTTATCATTTACCTACTCGAGGACGAGCAGGAATTAAGCTTGGGGATGCTGATACGTCTCCGTCGTATCTATAATTTTTGATTGTTCCATGCCAATATTATTTAACTTTCATATACTTTTGGCAACTTTTTATACTATTTTTGGGACTAACATATTGATCCAGTGCCCAGTGCGAGTTCCTGTTTGTTGCATGTTTTATGTTTCGCAGAAACCCAATATCAATCGGAGTCCAAACGGGATAAAAACGGACGGAGAATTATTTTGGAATATTTGTGATTTTTGGGAGGAAGAATCAACGCGAGACGATGCCCGAGGTGGCCACGAGGGTGGCCCACGCCACCACTTTAAGTGGGCGCGGCCCCCACCCTCGTGGGCCGCTCGTAAGGCAGTTGATGCTCTACTTTGGCCGCAAGAAAGCTATTCTTTGGAAAAATATCTGGGCAAAGGTTTCAATCCAATCGGAGTTACGGATCTCCGGATATTAAAGAAATGGTGCCAGGGCAGAATCTGGGAATGCAGAAACAGAGAGAGACAGAGAGACAGATCCAATCTCGGAGGGGCGCTCACCCCTCCCACGCCATGGGAGCCAAGGACCAGAGGGGAAACCCTTCTCCCATCTAGGGAGAAGGTCAAGGAAGAAGAAGAAGAAGGGGGATCTCTCCCCCTTGCTTCCGGTGGCACCGGAGTGCCACCGGGGGCCATCATCATCACCGCAATCTACACCAACAACTTCACCGCCTTCATCACCAAATCTTCCCCCTCTGTGCAGTGGTGTAACCCCTCTCTTACCCACTGTAATCTCTACTTAAACATGGTGCTCAACGCTATATATTATTTCCCAATGATGTATGGCTATCCTATGATGTTTGAGTAGATCCGTTTTGTCCTATGGGTTAATTGATGATCGTGATTAGTTTGAGTTGCATGTTTTATTATTGGTGCTATCCTATGGTTCTCTCCATGTCGCGCAAGCGTGAGGGATCCCCGCTGTAGGGTTTGCAATATGTTCATGATTTGCTTATGGTGCATGGCGTGAGTGACAGAAGCACATACCCGAGTAAGTAGGTTGTTTGCGTATGGGATAAAGGGGACTTGATGCTTTAATGCTATGGTTGGGTTTTACATTAATGATCTTTAGTAGTTGTGGATGCTTGCTAGAGTTCCAATCATAAGTTCATATGATCCAAGAAGAGAAAGTATGTTAGCTTACGCCTCTCCCTGAAATAAAATTGCAATAGTGATTACCGGTCATGTTATCGATTGCCTTGGACAAATAACTTTCTTGTGACAAAAAGTTCTCTCCTAATACTTACTTTATTGCTTCTTTATCTAAACAGCCCCTAGCTTTTATTTACGTGTTCTTTATTATCTTGCAAACCTATCCAACAACACCTACAAAGTACTTCTAGTTTCATACTTGTTCTAGGTAAAGCGAACACTAAGCGTGCGTAGAGTCCTATCAGTGGCAGATAGGACTTGAGAGAATATTTGTTCTACCTTTAGCACCTCATTGGGTTCGACACTCTTACTTATCGAAAGAGGCTACAACTATCCTGTATACTTGCGGGTCATCAGAACTCATTTCCATAGTTCATTTCCCTGAGAACCTTACAATGTCATGTCGACAATTTGTGTTGCACCTTTCTTCTCAGGCATCCCGAGTCTGAGGTATTCTGGCACCATCAGATCTGAATCTTGGTCAGATATGATGGTTGGAACATATTTCCAAGAGTTATAACATTGGTCCTTATATGACCCGGTAAGGTGATATCATGCCTAGCATACCTGGCCGGAGGACCTATTGATATAGTTCCCTTTTTCGCAAGGTTAGCCGTTCTTCCATGAGGAAATTGTAAGACTTATTCTATAGGATGTTCCTGATGGATACCTTGTGTATCCCAAGTCTGACCTTTATCTGATGGCCATGTCAATGCTATCTCGAAGCATGACTATGGTACTCAAACATCAACAAGAACTTTGGAAGCATAATGCTAGATGTTTCTTGATCAATTATCGAAACACCGTTGTATGGGTAACATCATGAGTTTCCTCGCCCCTTTCCCTAGGTGGTTTTCTACTTTCTATCATGTCATGGATCTCATGCTCTGCTTATCCTTGGGAAGGATATACCCCTGAAATATGTGTTTAAACACATTTTCCTTTCCATTGTTTCTGTTTAATCTGATATTCGTATTTTCCTTTCCATTGTTCTATTTAACCTTTCTTGTGATCTGACTTAACTGAGCAGTGATAACTCCCTGCTTAGGTAAGCACCTTGTTGTATGATGTCTACTACACAACCTTCTTCTTGTAGACATTGTTGGGCCTGCAAGTGCACAGGTTTGTAGGACAGTAGCAAATTTCCCTCAAGTGGATGACCTAAAAAGGTTTATCAATCCGTGGGAGGCGTAGGATGAAGATGGTCTCTCTCAAACAACCCTGCAACCAAATAACAAAGAGTCTTTTGTGTCCCCAACACACCCAATACAATGGTAAATTGTATAGGTGCACTAGTTCGGCGAAGAGATGGTGATACAAGTGCAATATGGATGGTAGATATAGGTATTTGTAATCTGAAATAATAAAAACAGCGAGGTAACTAATGATAAAAGTGAGCGTAAACGGTATTGCAATGATAGGAAACAAGGCCTAGGGTTCATACTTTCACTAGTGCAAGTTCTCTCAACAATAATAACATAGATAGATCATATAACAATCCCTCAACATGCAACAAAGAGTCACTCCAAAGCCACTAATAGCGGAGAACAAACGTAGAGATTATGGTAGGGTACGAAACCACCTCAAAGTTAACCTTTTTGATCGATCTATTCAAGAGTTCGCAGTAAAATAACATAGAGCTATTCTTTCGGCTCGATCCATCATAGAGTTCATACTAGAATAACACAAGACACAAATCAACGAAAACCCTAATGTCACCTAGATACTCCATTGTCACCTCAAGTATCCGTGGGCATGATTATACGATATGCGTCACACAATCTCAAATTCATCCAACCAACACAAAGTACTTCAAAGAGTGCCCCAAAGTTTCTACTATAGAGTCAAGAAAACGTGTGCCAACCCCTATGCATAGGTTCATGGGAGGAACCCGCAAGTTGGTCACCAAAACATACATCAAGTGGCACGTGATATCCCATCGTCACCACAGATAAACACGGCAAGACATACATCTAGTGTTCTCAAATCAAAGACTCAATCCGATAAGATAACTTCAAGAGGGAAACTCAATTCATCACAAGAGAGTAGAGGGGGAGAAACATCATAAGATCCAACTATAATAGCAAAGCTCGCGATACATCAAGATCATGCCATAGAGAGAACATGAGAGAGAGAGATCAAACACATAGCTACTCGTACATACGCTCATCCCCGAGGGTGAACTACTCCCTCCTCGTCATGGAGAGTGCTGGGATGATGAAGATGTCCACCGTTGATGGGTTCCCCCTCTGGCAGGGTGCCGGAATGGGCTCCCTAGAGGTTTTTGGTGGCTACAGAGGCTTGCGGCGGCGGAACTCCCGATCTATCTTGATATTCGATGTTTTTAGGGTACGTAGGCTTATATAGGCGAAAGAAGTAGGTCAGGAGGTTCTCGAGGGGCCCATGATACAGGAGGGCGCACCCCCCTGTAGGGCGTGCCCTCCTATCTCGTGGCTGCCTCGAGGATCTTCTGACATGAACTCCAAGTCTCCAGGATCATATTCTTCCAAAAAATCACGCTGCCGAAGGTTTCATTCCATTTGGACTCCGTTTGATATACCTTCTATTCGAAATACTGAAATAGGCAATAAAACAACAATATGGGCTGGGCCTCCGGTTAGTAGGTTAGTCCCAAAAGTAATATAAAAGTGTATAATAAAGCTCGTAATCATTCAAAATAGATAATAAAATAGCATGAATGCTTCATAAATTATAGATACGTTAGAGACGTATCATTGTACCACTCTTTCAGTAAGACCCTATTACTATTGTTGATGACATTTCGGTAACCACCGGTGGACGAGAACTTTTCCTATTGGTCCGCCTCGTTCAACAAGCAGGAAAATGGTTCCCTTAGTCCCTCGTCCTTGGTACCGATGTTGTTGCCGACATAACTAACAGGCTATCCTCTGACATGCCTTGCTTGCATGATCATGCAAGACATCACCGCCCTTCCTACTTTTAACCCACATGGTGGGCCCATAACCCACAGTTCCATAGGATATAGACCTTATTCTCCTGTACAACCCTATTCCCAAACTTATTCCTCGCGCGTGGCCTCATATGTAATTCATGAGCCACCTTCTGAGAGATCATCAATTATGGTATCAGACACAATACTTATTCCGTTGCTTTAAACCCGACACTACTAGGAAAACGGCTATAGATGAAAGGGACATCAATTCGAGAGTTACTTTCTGCCACCTTTCCCGATGTTATCGACCAGATAGTCAACCTTGCAGAGGTACTTTCTCCCGGAATACCCACCCTTTATTCTTTTGTAAGTAAGATGGAGTTCCCGAAGAAAGGATGCCGACTTCATCATGATGACCTGAAGCAGGGAAATGAAGACCTCAACGAAGGGGATCAACCTCTTCGAGAAGAGCATCCAAGACCGAGAAGATCCGTTAGAATTTCTAAACCAGAACTCCCCCCTTACTCCACCTCTAAAATCTCGGGACGAGATTTCTTATAGTGGAGTAGAGTTCTAACACCCCGAGAATCATGCTACAGTAATTCCCCCCTAATGATGGCCATGTCATCATTATTATTATGCAAATTGCCACTTGTCCTAAAAATCAAATTCAAATTCAAATTTAAATCTAAAACAAGTCAAATTATTACTTTCCTCAAACTATAAAACTAAAATGTTCGAATAGTTCTATATATTCCCCTGATCATTTGTCATGTGGAAACCAACTTCATTCGACTCACTAATTAATCCTTAGCAAAATATTAAAGTGGTCCAACAACAACTATTATGGGCTTTTAAATATAAACAAATGTTTGTGTTTTTCCCAAACCACTTGAAAAATTTATGTGCTGTCTCGAAATATTGGCCACTAATTGTGTGCCAAATTTCAAGTTGGCCTAAGTTCATTTGCTATGGAAATTAAGTAGAAAACTATACCGAAATATTAAAACAGAGAAAATCGAGAAGAGGCTAAGTGCACACTGTGCACTAGAAGCCTAGTGCTACAATAGCATGGCCCAAGCCCACCATGGCCTTCTCCTCCTTCTGTACAGAGAGACAGAGCCATGGCCGTGGGCTGTGGCCAGCCGTCCACGCGCCCGATGAGCTCGTGTTGAGCATCCACGTCAACCAGAGATGGATAAGACCGACCCCCTCCGCCCCGAAACCCTAGCATCCCCTTTTTCTTCCCTCTCGCGCCCCTGCCTCTCCTACTCGACGCATATCGGCATATGCGTTGCCGTCGCTGTCGCGTCATCATTGTCGCGTCGTCGTTCTCGTGCTCCGGGGCATCCTCGAGCTGCTACAAGGTGGCCACGAGTTTCCCCAACCTAGTCTCCTTCACCTACACCTCTGGATCGAAGCCAAAGGGCCCTGTATGCTCCACATCGAGCCCCCATCCCGACCACAGCCGCCGCAACCATCATCGTCGGTCCCCACCCCCGGCGCCCCCCCGACCTGTTCGAGCACGTCACCGACCTCCTATCAGTGAGCCTCGTCGATTCCCCCCTTTTCCTTTGATTTGTTGCCATTTGCCATCGTCCCCGAGCCCGGTCGTCCTCTTCCATGGCCGCGTTCGAGCGTCAGTGTACGCGCACGCGCCTGTGCCTGCTCCTGCCGGTGGCCGCGCCCTGGCTGCGACCCGGCGCACCCGCGCGGCTGCTCCCCTGCGCCGACCCGCGCTCGCCGCCGTGCCCCCGCTCTTGTGCTGCTGCTAGCTCCCGCAGCTTGTTGTTGCTGCAGCTACATCGCCAATGCTCCTCGCTAGCTGTCGCTACTGCTGCCTGCTTGCTGTGCCGATGCCGCTTCTGCCATGCGCACACGCAGCGGCCGCCGCGCCGCTACCTCGCATCCTCCTGCGGCCCTGCTTTGCCCCGCCGCTCGCTTTCCTGCGCTGCTGCCCACGCCACTTGGCTGCCTCACCGCGCCTCGTGCTGCGCGTCCCCCCCCCCCCCCCGCGCGCGGCCCCGCCTCTGCCTCGCATGCCCGCTGCACGTGCCACCTGCCTGCGACCTCCCTTGGCTGCCTGTTCGGTCGTACCCGCCGGCCGCGCCCACCATGGCTCTGGCCGCCTCCTTGCCGCATGCGCTCTTGCACCCGCACGCGGTAGTCACCGCCCTGCGCCATCCCGCAGCTCCCTGGAAAGCACCAACACCCCAACCGCGCTCGCCTCTGCCGCGGTCCATCACTGGCCGCCGCCCGGGCTCGCCATAGTATGGTGCCCACAGCCCCCGCTCAGGTGCCCAGCCGGGTCCTGGCACCCTAGAACTGCACCCGTTGAGAGCGCGCGAGTTGTGCTACCTCTTGAGCACTGCGTTGGTTTCCCTTGAAGAGGAAAGTGTGATGCAGCAAAGTAGCGTAAGTATTTCCCTCAGTTTTTGAGAACCAAGATATCAATCCAGTAGGAGGCTCCTCAAAAGTCCCTCGTACCTACACAAACAAAGAAGAACCTCGCAACCAATGCGATAAAGAGGTTGTCAATCCCTTCACGGTAACTTGCAAAAGTGAGATCTGATAGAGATAATAAGATAAGATAAATATTTATAGTATTTTTATGATATAGATTGGAAAGTAGAAGATGCAAATAAAAGTAGATTAGAAACTTACATGATAAAAGATAGACCCGGGGGGCATAGGTTTCACTAGTGGCTTCTCTCAAGATAGCATAAGTATTACGGTCGGTGAACAAATTACTGCCAAGCAATTGATAGAAAAGTGCATAGTTATGAGATTATCTAGGCATGATCATGTATATAGGCATCATGTCCGCAACAAGTAGATCGAAACGATTCTGCATCTACTACTATTACTCCACACATCGACCGACTCATGCCTGCATCTAGAGTATTAAGTTCATAATAACAGAGTAACGCATTAAGAAAGATGACATGATGTAGAGGGATAAACTCAAGCAATATGATATAAACCCCATCTTTTTATCCTCGATGGCAACAATACAATACGTGTCTTGCTGCCCCTACTGTCACTGGGAAAGGACATCGCAAGATTGAAACCAAAGCTAAGCACTTCTCCCATTGCAAGAAAGATCAATCTAGTAGGCCAAACCAAACTGATAATTCGAAGAGACTTGCAAAGATAACTAATCACACATAAAAGAATTCATAGAAGATTCAATTATTTCTCATAGATAAACTTGATCATAAACCCACTGTTCATCGGATCTCGACAAACGCACCGCAAAAAGAGTTAGATCAAACAGATCTCCAAGAAGATTGAGGAGAACTTTGTATTGAGAATCAAAGAGAGAGAAGAAGCCATCTAGCTAATAAATATGGACCCGAAGGTCTGTGGTAAACTACTCACAACTCATTGGAGAGGCCTTGGAGATGATGTAGAGGCCCTCCATGGTTGATTCTCCCTCCGGCGGAGCGCCGGCGAAGGCTCCAAGATGGGATCTCGCGGATACAAAAGGTTGCGGCGATGGAATTAGGTTTTCGTGGTGCTCCTAGATGTTCTCGGGGTACATGGATATATATAGGAGGAAGATCTAGGTCGGTTGAGCCATGAGGGGTCCACGAGGGTGGGGGGCGCGCCCACCCCCTTAGGATGCGCCGGGCACCCTCGTGGCCACCTCGTTCGCTGCTTGACGTCCACCCCAAGTCTCCTGGTTTGCATTCGTTCCAAAAAGATCGCTCCCGAAGGTTTCATGCCGTTTGGACTCCGTTTGATATTCCTTTTCTTCGAAGCACTGAAATAGGTAAAAAAAATAGCAATTCGGGCTGGGCCTCCGGTTAGTAGGTTAGTCCCAACAATGATATAAAAGTGTAAAGTAAAGCCCATAAACATCCAAAACGAGTAATATAATAGCATGGAACAATAAAAAATTATAGATACGTTGGAGACGTATCAAGTATCCCCAAGCTTAATTCCTGCTCATCCTCGAGTAGGTAAATGATAAAAAACAGAATTTTTGATGTGGAATGCTACCTAGCATAATTCTCAATGTAATTTTCTTTATTGTGGCATGAATGTTCAGATACAAACGATTCAAAATAAAAGTTCATATTGACATAAAAACAATAATACTTCAATCATACTAACAAAGCAATCATGTCTTCTCAAAATAACATGGCTAAAGAAAGCTATCCCTACAAAATCATATAGTCTGGCTATGCTCTATCTTCATCACACAAAGTATTTAATCATGCACAACCCCGATGACAAGCCAATCAATTGGACACAACACCATATGTGGAATAGAATGGTGGTTGTGGAGGAGACAAAAAGGAGAAGATAGTCTCACATCAACTAGGTGTATCAACGGGCTATGGAGATGCCCAATAATAGATATCAATGTGAGTGAGTAGATATTGCCATGCAACAGATGCACTAGAGCTATATATGTATGAAAGCTCAACAAAAGTAACTAAGTGGGTGTGCATCCAACTCGCTTGCTCACGAAGACCTAGGGCATTTTGAGGAATCCCATCATTGCAATATACAAGCCAAGTTCTATAATCAAAAATTCCCACTAGCATATGAAAGTGACAACATAGGAGACTCTCTATCATGAAGATCATGGTGCTACTTTGAAGCACAAGTGTGGTAAAAGGATAGTAGCATTGTCCCTTCTCTCTTTTTCTCTCATTTTTTCTCTTTTTTTTCTTTCTCTCTTTTTTCCTTCTTCTCTTTTTTTATTTGCCTTTCTCCCTTTTTTTTATTTGGCCTTTCTCTTTTTTTATGAAGTCCGAAGTCTCATCCCGACTTGTGGGGGAATCATAGTCTCCATCATCCTTTCCTCACTTGGGACAATGCTCTAATAATGAAGATCATCACACTTTTATTTACTTACAACTCAAGATTACAACTTGATACTTAGAACAAAATATGACTCTATATGAATGCCTCCGGCGGTGTACCGGGATATGCAATAAATCAAGAGTGACATGTATGGAAGAATTATGAAGCTGGCTTTGCCACAAATACGATGTCAACTACATGATCATGCAAAAGCAATATGACAATGATGATGCGTGTCATAATAAACGGAACGGTGGAAAGTTTCATGGCCATATATCTCGGAATGGCTATGGAAATGCCATAATAGGTAGGTATGGTGGCTGTTTTGAGGAAATTATATGGTGGGTGTATGGTACCGGCGAAAGTTGCACGGCACACGAGAGGCTAGCAATGGTGGAAGGATGAGAGTGCGTATAATCCATGGACTCAACATTAGTCATAAAGAACTCATATACTTATTGCAAAAATCTACAAGTCATTGAAACAAAGTACTAGGCGCACGCTCCTAGGGGGATAGATTGGTAGGAAAATACTATCGCTCATCCCCGACCGCCACTCATAAGGAAGAAAATCAATAAATAAATTATGCTCCAACTTCATCACAAAGCAGTTCACCATACGTGCATGCTACGGGAATCACAAACTTCAACACAAGTATTCCTCAAATTCATAATTAATCCACTAGCATGACTCTAATATCACCATCCTCATATCTCAAAACAATTATCAAGCATCAAATTTATCATAGCATCCAATTCACTTTCTATGATAGTTTTTATTATACCCAACTTGGATGCCCATCATTCTAGGACCAATTTTACAACCATAGAAAATACCATGTTGTTCTATAAGACTCTCAAAATAATATAAGTGAAGCATGAGAGATCAACAATTTCTACAAAATAAAGACACCGCCGTGCTCTAAAAGATATAAGTGATGTACTAGAGCAAAATTATCTAGCTCAAAAGATATAAGTGAAGCACATAGAGTATTCTAATAAATTCCAAATCAAGTGTGTCTCTCCCAAAAGGTGTGTACATCAAGGATGATTGTGGTAAACTAAAAAGCAAAGACTCATATCATATAAGACGCTCCAAGCAAAACACATATCATGTGGTGAATAAAAATATAGCTCCAAGTAAAGTTACTGATAAACGAAGACGAAAGAGGGGATGTCTTCCCGGGCATCCCCAAGCTTAGGCTTTTGGTTGTCCTTGAATATCTTGGGGTGCCATGGGCATCCCCAAGCTTGGGCTCTTGCCACTCCTTATTCCATAGTCCATCAAATCTTTACCCAAAACTTGAAAATTCACAACACAAAACTCAACAGGAAATCGCATAGGCTCCGTTAGTGCAAGAAAGAAAAACCACCACATAAGGTACTGTAATGAACTCATTATTTATTTATATTGGTGTTAAAACTACTGTATTCCAACTTCTCTATGGTTCTACCCCCCGATACTAGCCATAGATGCATCAAAATAAGCAAACAACACACGAAAAACAGAATCTGTCAAAAACAGAACAGTCTGTAGCAATCTGTAACTTTCGAATACTTATGGAACTCTAAAATTTCTACCAAAATTGGAAGTCCTGGGAAATTTGTCTATTGATCTACTGCAAAAAGAATCAACGCAAAATCACGTTCTGTGATTTATTAAAATTATTCTCGTGCGTGCAAAAATTTCTGTTTTTCAGCGGAATCAAATTAACTATCACCGTAGGTTATCCTATAGGTTCTACTTGGCACAAACACTAATTAAAACACGAAACCACATCTAAACAGAAGCTACATGAATTATTTATTACTAAACAGAAGCAAAAAAACAAGGAACAAAAATAAAATTGGGTTGCCTCCCAACAAGCGCTATAGTTTAACGCCCCCAGCTAGGCATAAAAGCAAGAATAGATCTAAGTATTGCCATCTTTGGCATTCAATTCATAAGTGGCTCGCATGATAGATTCATAAGGTAATTTCACTTTATTTCTTGGAAAGTGTTCCATGCCTTTCCTTAATGGAAATTGGAATCTAATATTCCCTTTCTTCATATCAATAATTGCACCAATCGTTCTAAGGAAAGGTCTACCATGAATAATAGGACATGAAAGATTGCAATCTATATCAAGAACGATAAAATCTATGGGTACATAATTCCTATTTGCAACAATAAGAACATCATTGATCCTTCCCATAGGTTTCTTAGTGGTGGAATCCGCAAGGTGCAAGTTTAGAGAGCAATCATCAAAATCATGGAAACCTAGCACATCACATAAAGTTTCCGGAATCGTGGAAACACTAGCACCTAAATCACACAAAGCATAGCATTCATGATCTTTAATTTTAATTTTAATGGTAGGTTCCCACTCATCATAAATTTTTCTAGGTATAGAAACTTACAATTCAAGTTTTTCCTCATAAGATTGCATCAAGGCATCAACAATATGTTTGGTAAAAGCTTTGTTTTGACTATAACCATGTGGTGGGTTCATTGCTATGCAAAGTTTTGACCTCTCCAATCCCACTTTTACCAAATTTAGCATCAACATCTAAAAACTCCGAATCATTAGGAGGCCTTTTAACTAAAGTTAACTCTTCTCCAGTCCCATCATTATCAAGATTCATATTGCAAAACAAATATTTAATAGGGGAAACATCAATTACTTTTAGATATTCATCATTACTTTCCCTAACCCTTCTGGTTTGGCAGCCATCTTATTAACTAAGGTGGCTTGCTTATCAGAGATTTGGGCTATTGATTTTTCAAGGTGAGCAATCTGAGAATTCAACCCATAAAATTCCTTAGACATATCATCAAGCTCTTTATTCATGTACTCCATAAAGCTTTTTTGTTCTTTAAGCTCTTTTCTATAGAAATTATTATGCTCAAATTGTAAAGTCATAAAGCTTATAAAATTTAATTCTATCTCTTCCAACCTTTTAAGATGGAGATCAACGTTCTTAGGAAAAGCCATAAGGGCAAACAGGCACACGAGAGGCAAGCGAAAGAAAGGTGAAAGGAAAAGAGAGGGCAAATAAAACGGCAAGGGTGAAGTGGGGGAGAGGAAAACGAGAGGCAAATGGCAAATAATGTAATGCGAGGGAGATAAGTTTGTGATGGGTACTTGGTATGTCTTGACTTGAGCGAAGACCTCCCCAGCAACGGCGCCAGAAATCCTTCTTGCTACCTCTTGAGCACTGCGTTGGTTTTCCCTTGAAGAGGAAAGGGTGATGCAGCAAAGTAGCGTAAGTATTTCTCTCAGTTTTTGAGAACCAAGGTATCAATCCAGTAGGAGGCTCCTCAAAAGTCCCTCGTACCTACACAAACATACAAGAACCTCGCAACCAACGCAATAAAGGGGTTGTCAATCCCTTCACGGTAACTTGCAAAAGTGAGATCTGATAGAGATAATAAGATAAGATAAATATTTTTGGTATTTTTATGACATAGATTGGAAAGTAAAAGATTGCAAATAAAAGTAGATCAAAAACTTATATGATAAAAGATAGACCCGGGGGCCATAGGTTTCACTAGTGTCTTCCCTCAAGATAGCATAAGTATTACGGTGGGTGAACAAATTACTGTCGAGCAATTGATAGAAAAGTGCATAGTTATGAGATTATGTAGGCATGATCATGTATATAGGCATCACGTCCACAACAAGTAGATCGAAACGATTCTGCATCTACTACTATTACTCCACACATCGACCGACTCCGACCTGCATCTAGAGTATTAAGTTCATAAGAACAAAGTAACGCATTAAGAAAGATGACATGATGTAGAGGGATAAACTCAAGCAATATGATATAAACCCCATCTTTTTATCCTCGATGGCAACAATACGATACGTGCCTTGCTGCCCCTGCTGTCACAGGGAAAGGACACCGCAAGATTGAACCCAAAGCTAAGAACTTCTCCCATTGCAAGAAAGATCAATCTAGTAGGCCAAACCAAACTAATAATTCGAAGAGACCCTCAAAGATAACCAATCACACATAAAAGCATTCAGAGAAGATTCAATTATTTCTCATAGATAAACTTGATCATAAACCCACAATTCATCGGATCTCGACAAACACACCACAAAAAGAGTTACATCGAATAGATCTCCAAGAAGATCGAGGAGAACATTGTATTGAGAATCAAAGAGAGAGAAGAAGCCATCTAGCTAATAACTATGGACCCGAAGGTCTGTGGTAAACTACTCGCACTCATCGGAGAGGCCTTGGAGATGATGTAGAGGCTCCAAGATGGGATCTCGCGGATACAGAAGGTTGCGGCGGTGGAATTAGGTTTTTGTGGTGCTCCTGGATGTTCTCGGGTACGTGGATATATATAGGAGGAAGAAATAGGTCAGTTGAGCCACGAGGGGCCCACGAGGGTGGGGATGCGCCCACCCCCTTAGGGCGCGCCAGGCACCCTCGTGGACGCCTCGTTCGCTGCTTGACATCCACTCCAAGTCTCCTGGTTTGCATTTGTTCCAAAAAGACCGCTCCCAAAGGTTTCATCCCGTTTGGACTCCGTTTGATATTCCTTTTCTTCGAAACACTGAAATGGGCAAAAAGAACAGCAATTCGGGTTGGGCCTCCGGTTAGTAGGTTAGTCCTAAAAATGATATAAAACTGTAAAGTAAAGCCCATACACATTCAAAACGGGTAATATAATAGCATGGAACAATAAAAAATTATAGATATGTTGGAGAAGTATCACGTACAGGTCCACGACATCGCCGGCGGACAGGTTACCCTTTGCTATAGCACCCGTCCAAGGCGACGCGGACCTCTATGACATCATCTCTCCATGAGCTCTCGAGGCAGTGTACTTGACAAAACAGTCTGCCATTAAGTTGTCGTCCAATCAAGTCAGGTGCACCCACCATGGCGGACAGGTCCCAATGTACAAGTCAATGGCGTCGCTGGCGTACATGTCGCTCTTTGGTGTAGCACCAGCCCAAGGCGACACAACCTCTACGACGCCACTTTTCCACGTCCCTATGAGGTGGCCCCCTTGTTCTTGGTGGACCGCTCAATACTCGGCCTCTAGCCGAGACAAGGTGCCAACCACCCCGGCCATGACAACGTGAGCGTGTGTCAGTTTTACACTAACGCCGGTCTCCCCAAACCGTTACTCCCACGAGGTGTAGCCCCTGGCATACATCGATGAAGCAACCGGTCATTGAGAAGTCCGAACCGAGCGCGACCCATGCTACCCCGACAACAACTACTCCAACACCGCCAAGACTAACGAGGCACGACGGCAAGGGCGGGTGCGGCCACTGCAAAGGCCACACTACATGCGGGGCGTGTACCGACGAGGACATGGGATATGCCGCCACCCACACACACATCACCATCATCATGCACGGACACGAAGCGAAGACGACGAAGACGATGGAATATCTCAATCGAAGGTATCCCGTCGAGCAACTCACGGGAGTAATTAACCAGCCGGGAGCCTTTTGAGGCCCCGGGAACCAGGAGACTGCAATCGCCACAGTCAGGCTTGCCGCGCTAGCAAGCCACGGAGCGCACTTTTCTTCTTTACAGGATCTTGTAATTTTGTTTCTCCAATGAGATTAATAAAATACCCGTTTCCCGTATGTTTTTCTTTGTGTACCACTGTACACTGGCAAAACCGCATATATTTTTTACTCTTCCCCGGCGTATGAGAGAAATACACTCCTCTTCCTTTCTGTATGGAGTTTAGATATTTTTCTCGTGTCAAACACTTGGTCCTCGGTAAATCGAATGTGCGTCTCGGATTTATTCTAACACACGGCACCTTGGTGTCAAGCTCCTTCTTGAAGGCGGCTGCTTTGAACTGCTCTTGGTGGCGGGGCTGCTCGTGGCATGGTAGTGGTGCATGATGGCCTGACCTTCCTATTTCATCCTGCTCGGCTTCTCCCGATGCTATCTGATGCCATCGTTGGTCTTCTTCGTGGTACTGCGCCTTCGTTCGACAACTCACGTCCGGTGCTTTGCTCGGCCACTGCCGGTGATGGTCATCTGTGTTCTTGGGTGTGCTCTTGCTACTCCTATGATAGCTCGGTCACCTTGTGTTGAGTTCTTGTGGGAGCCACTTTGCCGGTCGCCGGTGTGGCACCCATCGAGCTTGGGTGAAAGGGTATTGGCCCTTTGCGACGGCGGAGACACCTCAAGTGTTGCCCATGTTTGGTCTATGCATGCAGCCGTCACTCTATGCTTGCATGGGGGTGGACGTCTTCTCTGTCCTTATAGTTAGCTAATTGGTGTGGGCGTAGTGTTGGTCGTCGGCGTTGTTGCTTAGCGATTTGGCTCTATGTTGCTGCCGTTGTGTTGTTCTACCTTGTGCTATGTATCTTTCTTTCCTCTTTGCTCTAATTTTGATTCCCTGTAATGTGGTGCCCTTATAAACCTGGCTGGTTGATTGCTTTGTTAATTCAAAGTTGGGCTAGGTCTGAGATCTTCTTAGGCTCGGACATCCCTTTCCTCTAAAAAATATTTTCTATAATTCTTGGCACTACCTGTTGGTAATTCTTGAGACGACATACCTGTGAGGCAAGTACGAGCCTGCAACTACCGGCTGGAAGGGTTGTGGTTGAACATGCAACTCCATGGTTTCACTTGGTAGAGATGGCCCTACATACGCACTAGACGGCCGATAATGGTAGATTTTTTGTAGAACAAAATTGAAATCCTTTGCAGAAACAAACCTACAGGTTCTGGCTCTTTGTTTCTCTAGATCAAAGGCTGGAATGCGGCGGCAAAGACGGCGATAACAGGTCGTCCATGGTCACCATTTCTCCCCGCTTCTCCTTCATTGTCGTGTAGAGGACGTCGAGGAACAATGAGAGCGAGTCGCCCACCACCGCGTAGTTGCCGGCGGCTGGCTACACCGCATAGTCCGTCAGTATATATGGACTACAAGATAGGAGGGCTACAAGATGTAGATCCAATTGAAATCCATAGCAGCAGCTGCAAAAAGAGCCCCTAAAAATTCGATACCGCTCGTGCCGCCATATATGTCATTGTGGTTCTCCAGTCTGATTGTGAAGCCCTCGAGCCGCTGCCCGCAGGGGGGGGGAGGGGGTGTAGGACCTTGAGAAGAGGTGTCTAGATGGGGGTGATTAGACACTAAGTGCCAAAGTTGCAGTTTTTAAGATTCTTTGAGTTCAAGTGGAGTTTAGGCACAAGTTTAACATTCACAATACATATCAAACAAGCATGCAAAGAGTATATGAGCAGCGGAAAGTAAAGCATGCAACTTGCAAGAAAGTAAAGGGAAGGGTTTTGGAGGATTCAAACGCAACTGGAGACACGGATGTTTTTGGCATGGTTCCGATAGGTGGTGCTATCGTACATCCACGTTGATGGAGACTTCAACCCACGAAGGGTAACGGTAGCGCGAGTCCACGGAGGGCTCCACCCACGAAGGGTCCACGAAGAAGCAACCTTGTCTATCCCACCATGGCCGTCGCCCACGAAGGACTTGCCTCACTAGCGGTAGATCTTCACGAAGTAGGCGATCTCCTTGCCCTTACAAACTCCTTGATTCAACTCCACAATCTTGTTGGAGGCTCCCAAGTGACACCTAGCCAATCTAGGAGACACCACTCTCCAAGAAGTAACAAATGGTGCGTTGATGATGAACTCCTTGCTCTTGTGCTTCAAATGATAGTCTCCCCAACACTCAACTCTCTCTCATAGGTTTTGGATCTGGTGGAAAGAAGATTTGAGTGGAAAGCAACTTGGGGAAGGCTAGAGATCAAGATTCATATGGTAGGAATGGAATATCTTGGCCTCAACACATGAGTAGGTGGTTCTCTCTCAGAAATGGTAAGTTGGAAGTGTAGGTTCGTTCTGATGGCTCTCTCCACGAATGAAGAGGAGGTGGAGGGGTATATATAGCCTCCACAAAAAATCTAACCGTTACACACAATTTAACAAACTCGGTGGGACCGAATTGTTAAACTCGGTCGGACTGATTTAGTAAACCTAGTGACCGTTAGTGATTTTCGGTGGGACCGAAATGCAACTCGGTGAGACCGACTCGGTTAGGGTTAGGGCATAACGTAATCTCGGTAGGACCGATTACACAAACTCGGTGAGACCAATTTTGGTAATAAGCTTTCCAGAGAGTTGGTCAGGCAAACTTGGTGGGACCGATTACTCAAACTCGGTGGGACCGATTTTGGTAATAAGTTTCCAGAGAGTTTGCATTGTAATCTCGGTAGTACCGATTTCTCAAACTCGGTGAGACCGATTTGATAATGGACATACACAGAGAGATTACAATCCCATCTCTGTGAGACCGAGATCCCTATCGGTAAGACCGATTTGCTTAGGGTTTGTGGCAGTGGCTATGAATTTTGGAATCGGTGGCGCCGGATAGGAAGAATCGGTGTGACCGATTTCGGCTTTAGGTTTTAGGTCATTTGTGGAAGTGGGAAAGTAGTTGAGGGTTTTGGAGCATATCACTAAGCACATGAAGCAAGAGGCTCATTAAGCAACACCTCATCCCTCCTTGATAGTATTGGCTTTTCCTATAGACTCAATGTGATCTTGGATCACTAAAATGTAAAATGAAGAATCTTGAGCTTGAAGCTTGAGCCAATCCTTTGTCCTTAGCATCTTGAAGGAGTTCCCAAATCCTTTAGTCCATGCCACTCCATTGTTGAACTTATCTGGAACATACTAGATAAAAATGTTAGTCCAACAAGAGATATGTTGACATTAATTACCAAAACCACCTAGGGAGCACTTGTGCTTTCAATATCCCTCTTTTTGGTAATTGATGACAACATACATCAAAGCTTTAGATAAAGATATAAAGAGTAGCAAGTAAAGCTTTGGAAAGACATGTAACAAACATAGGCTCCCCCTATATGTATGCAATCATGTGAATATGGAATGTAGAGGCATGTGAGAGCATAAACATGATGGAGCAGGCAATGTGTTACATGTATCTTGGCCATATGCATCAGAGCAAAGAATGTTGAAGGAAATACCTTCATGCTCATGAGTCCTTCTTGCAAACAATATATACATCAGCAAGAATTCCTCATACACATGATTGTGATGCATATACTTACCTTGTAGTCTTGAGTTGTCTTAGAATGAAATGAACCTGTGTAAACAAGGTTAGATAACACAGATACATCTACTAGCCAGAGCAAACAGAAGAAACCACAAGAATACCAAGATTGGGATGACATGTAGAGAGTGAGTATTAAGTACCACATTGGATTAGACATGTCCCCAAGAGTAAAGATATGCAATGAATTTAAATGATTTCTTTCCCTTAGATGTCTTGCTCCCCCTGAATCTAACATGGGATACTGGGAGAAGATAGGGAAAAGAAAATCAGAGCTGAAAAAACAGAGCTGAAAGATATGAATGATGATCAGAGCTGATGCATGCTAATGCAAATAAGCACAACAGAACATATGAACATGTCTCTTCCCTCAAGAAGACATGTGGACATCTCTCCTCTTGAACACCAAGCATCTGGGATCCTTGAGAAAACTTTCTACTTAAGTATTCTCTCCCCCTGGAGATCTCTCTCTTCCCTTTGAGGGTCTCTCCCCCTAAGGTCTCTCTCCCCCTTTAGGAGATGATATCTCGCTCTCTCTCTCAAGAAGGTGATAAGCTTTGATGCTCTCTCTCTCTCTCTCTCTAGATGATAAGCTTTGATGTTCTCTCTCTCCCCCTTTGACATCAATTTCCAAGAAGGGTCTTCTGGAATCTGTCGAATGGGTTTGGTCCTTGAGACACAGAACAAAGCAATGATAAAAATGTGATGCTTGTAGAGGACAAGATTCATTGAGTGGAGCTGGATCAGAAGAAACACAGAATTATGTGGCAAACTATTTTTCCTGTGATGAAATCGGTGGCACCGAGTGGTATGCTTCGGTAGTACCGAAAGGATTCAGTTGGGCCGAAGATAACAAATCGGTGAAACCGAGTTCATCTCAGAGAAAACACTTGTCACCTCAGCTCACTTAGACTAGTAAGATCTCACAAAGATATGCAAGGAATTTACTGAAGTATGTGCAATGAATTGGAATGCAGAAAATGCAGAACAAACCGAAAGAAAGAATTCTAGATGAAGTTTTTTTGAAAGGGGAAACAAATATGCATGAGACAAAAGCAAAAACACAGAAAAGAACACAAGAGAACTTCAACTAGAGATGGTCAGCGACAAATTCACCTATGTTAGAGTATATTGACTTAGGAGTAAAGTGAGATCACTTGATCATAGGTCATACTCATCGTTTAAGCTCAAAATGGGGTTGCCATTTTTCGTCTAAGCATCTTGATGTATTCACATCTTGTTGAGTTGCTTTAGCTCATGACTTGGAGTAAAGCTTCTCTAAGATGGAATAACATACCTTGGTTGGTGGTGTTGTCCATGTAGTTGAACTTGTGTGGGTTGCTCAAGGTTGATGTAGCTCATCAAAAATTTGGAGCACCACTTGGAATTTTAGTCCATCTACCTACATGGGTTAGTTCTTGGAAGGAAGAGCACTTGTGTATCCAAAAATGACAATCGTGAATCTCAACATAGAATTTGTCAAAGGATATATTTAAGAAGTTCCGTGCTCCCTTGTCTTCAACCATCATAGCGTAGAGACTTGGTGATGTAGAGATTGCTCAAGATGTGAGTAGATTACAATCTCATGGAATTTGATTCCACCAAGTACCTACATGGGTTAGATAACATGCAAGATACAAATATATCCAAGACATAAGATTTTCATCATAATAGAAATATCAAGGATTAGTCATAAGCTCATGTCTTGCATGTATCCAATGGAGTTTCTACTCCAAGTTTGAAGCATCAATGATGTTCAATTCTCCTCTTAACCTGCAAAACACTTTCTCATCAAGAGGTTTAGTGAATATATCCGCTAATTGCTTTTCAGTGCGAACATGCTTAAGATCAATGTCACCCTTAGCAACATGATCTCGAATGAAATGATGACAAACTTCAATATACTTAGTTCGAGAATGTTGCACAGGATTATGAACAATTTTTATAGCACTTTCATTGTCACAAAGAAATGGAAGATGTCTCACATATATCCCATAATCTTTAAGAGTTTGGCTCATCCAAAGTAATTGAGCACAACATGAACCAGCGGCAATATATTCAGCTTCGGCAGTGGATAAGGATACCGAGTTTTGTTTCTTGGAGGACCAAGACACAAGAGATCTACCAAGAAATTGACACGTACCCGAAGTGGACTTTCTATCAACCTTGTCTCCAGCATAGTTCGAGTCGGAATAGCCAACAAGATCGAAAGAGGCCTTCTTAGGATACCAAATGCCAAAGTTTGCTGTATGGATTAAGTATCTCACTATCCTTTTCACGGCCTTAAGATGACATTCCTTAGGAGCAGCTTGATATCGTGCACACATGCACACACTTAGCATGATATCGGGACGTGAGGCACATAGATATAAAAATGAACCGATCATAGAGCGATAAACCTTTTGATCAACCGGTTCACCGTCTTTGATCAAGTCATTATGTCCACTAGTAGGCATGGGTGTAGACATACCTTTGCATTCTAGCATATTGAACTTCTTGAATAAGTCCTTGGTGTACTTTATTTGAGAAACAAAGGTACCTTCCTTAGTTTGCTTGATTTGCAACCCAAGGAAGAATTTGAGTTCACTCATCATAGACATCTCAAACTTCTCCGACATTAGCTTCCCAAACTTTTCACTAAAATGAGGGTTAGTCGAACCAAATATAATATCATCAACATAGATTTGGCACACAAATAGTTCTCCATCAACCCTTTTAGTAAAAAGAGTAGAATCAATTTTCCCAATTTCAAAGCCTTTCTCAATAAGGAACATGGTCAAGCATTTATACCAAGCTCTAGGAGCTTGTTTAAGACCATAAAGAGCTCTGTGAAGTTTGTAAACATGATTGGGTTTCTTAGGATTGACAAAGCCGGGAGGTTGCTTAACATAAACTTCCTCCTCTATTTCACCATTTAGAAAAGCACTTTTAATGTCCATTTGGTACAAGGTAATATCATGATGATTAGCATAGGCAAGTAAGATGCGAATGGACTCAAGTCTAGTAACGGGGGCGTAAGTCTCACCATAGTCCATACCTTCGACTTGTGTGTAGCCTTGGGCGACGAGACGTGCTTTGTTGCAAACTACTTGTCCATCTTCGTCTTGCTTGTTGCAAAACACCCATTTGGTACCGATGACGTTGTGGTTGTTGTCGGGCTTCTCAACCAATGTCCAAACTTGATTCCTTTCAAAGTTATGTAGCTCTTCATGCATAGCATTTATCCAATCCGGATCTTCCAATGCTTCTTCAGCCTTCATAGGTTCAATGCTAGAGATGAAAGAATAGTTTTCACAAAAGTTAGCTAAACGAGTTTTAGAGCGAGTGATTCTCCCAGTTTGAATGTCATTGTAGATTTGCTCGACGGGATGATCTTTAGCAATTCTTGCTCGAACTCGTGAAAGCTTTTGCTTGGGTCTTCGTTGAACATCATCTTCATCTTGTTCTTCTTCTTGGCCTTCTTCATTATTGGCGTTGTCGTTCTCTTGTCGTGGTGGAGAGGGAGGTTGTTGACGTTCATCTTGATGCACTTCCTCGTTTTCTTCATCTTGGTGTGTCCCACTTGTGGATGCTTCCGTATCAACTCTTGGTTCACCTTGTTGTGAAGTAGAAGCTTCCACTTGGACGGACGAGGTACTCTCCTTCACCTCCGTTGGACGAATCTTGCCAATAGCCAAGTCTTGAATTGCTTCCGAAGGATCTTTGTCTCCTACATCAATTGGCAATTGCTCTACTTGCGAGCCGTTAGATTCATCAAACTTCACATCTACCGTCTCTTCAACCTTTCGGGTGAAATTGTTGTAGACACGGTAAGTGTGAGAGTTTGAGCCATAACCTACTAGGAAACCTTCATGAGATTTAGGAGCAAATTTAGAGCGACGGTGCTTATCAAGAATGTAGCACTTCGAGCCGAATACTCGAAAGTATCCAACTTGGGGTTTGTTACCGATGAGGAGCTCGTATGCCGTCTTGCCGAGTAGCTTGTGAAGATACAAGTGATTTGTTGCATGAAAAGCTGTCTCAACCGCTTCTGCCCAAAAGTGCTTCGGTGTCTTGTACTCATCAAGCATCATTCTCGCCATCTCAATGAGCGTCCGGTTCTTCCTCTCAACAACTCCGTTTTTTTGAGGTGTGTACGTAGCCGAGAACTCGTGTGAAATCCCTTCTTCATCAAGAAAGGTGTCCACATTTGCGTTCTTGAACTCCGTTCCATTGTCGCTGCGAACCTTCTTGATCTTCACTTCAAATTGATTTTGGGCCTTCCTGGCAAAGTTTTTGAAGATCTTTTGGACCTGCGATTTATCATCGAGAAAGAACACCCACATAAATCTTGAAAAATCATCAACTATAACTAGACCAAAAGAATTTCCACCGAGACTCTTGTAAGAGTTAGGACCAAAGAGATCCATGTGAAGTAGCTCGAGTGGCCTCCTTGTGGTCATGATGTTCTTCACGGGATGCCTTCCTCCAACCTATTTACCTGCCTGACAAGCGCTGCAAAGTCTATCCTTATCAAATATGACATCGTTAACTCCAAGGATATGATTTCCTTTAATAAGCTTGTCAAGGTTTCACATACCAACATGACCTAATCTTCTATGCCATAGCCAACCTTTTGAGGATTTAGCAATGAAGCAAGTTTTAGGTTGAGCCTTTTTAGTGAAATCAACAATGTATAGATCACCTCTATGCACACCGGTAAAGACCATTTTATGATTATCTCGACGAAACACTTGGCAATCTACTTCAGTAAATAGAACATTGAAACCGAAATCAGCAAGTCTAGATACTGAAAGTAAGTTGTATCCAAGGGATTCAACGAGCATGACATTTTGTATAGAGTTATCATGTGATATGGCCACCTTACCGAGGCCAACCACCTTACCGTTTGAGTTGTCACTGAAGATGACATACTTTCGAGGACTATCATTATCAGCAAGCTCACGGAACATGTCTTTATCTCCGGTCATGTGATCGGTACATCCACTATCAAGAAAACATTCCTTTCCTCCTGACATATATCCCCGAAGATTTGCCATAAGACCAAAATGTCTCATCATAGTATCCATGTTCAACATCGTCATGTGGTGGATCAAGTCCTAGAGAGGGTGATTCATTAAAATGAGTTTGACAATAATCTTGCTTATGAATTTTTATAGCTTCGGAAATAATATCACTAATAATACCAACATTTCCTTTGGCACGCATAAGGTTTGAAAGCTCAAATAGACGATCACCAAACATAGGATCACTAGTATTCATCTTACTCAAGGAAATGGACTTATGTAGAATTTCATCAAGATTTTTCAAGGAATAATCTGGAAATCGTTCCTCAAGAAATTTCCATATGGTGTAGGCACACCTGAAAGTAGGCAAACATCCAAGCAAGTTTCTAGGCAATCCTCTAATGATAAGTTTGGCAGTTCTAAGATTCCTAATCATGTCAATTGACTCATCATGGGTAGGATGCATAGGATCAACATAAGGTGCACAAGGGCTAGCAATGTACTTGTTAAAATGATATTGATTGAAAATTACAAGCATCTCATTTTTCCACTCATGAAAATACTCCCCATCAAGAATAGGCACTCTATGTCTAAAACTCCCAATAGTACACTCATCCATCTTCCTCCAATGGTGATTAAACCAAAGCAATGGAGACCAATGCTCTGATACCACTTGTAGGACCTTGAGAAGAGGTGTCTAGAGGGGGGGTGATTAGACACTAAGTACTAAAGTTGCAGTTTTTAAGTTTCTTTGAGTTTAAGTGGAGTTTAGGCACAATTTCAACATTCACAATACATATCAAGCAAGCATGCAAAGAGTATATGAGCAGCGGAAAGTAAAGCACGCAACTTGCAAGAAAGTAAAGGGAAGGGTTTTGGAGGATTCAAACACAATTGGAGACACGGATGTTTTTGGCGTGGTTCCGATAGGTGGTGCTATCGTACATCCACGTTGATGGAGACTTCAACCCACGAAGGGTAACGGTTGCGCGAGTCCACGGAGGGCTCCACCCACGAAGGGTCCACGAAGAAGCAACCTTGTCTATCGCACCATGGCCATCGCCCACGAAGGACTTGCCTCACTAGCGGTAGATCTTCACGAAGTAGGCGATCTCCTTGCCCTTACAAACTCCTTGGTTCAACTCCACAATCTTGTTGGAGGCTCCCAAGTGACACCTAGCCAATCTAGGAGACACCACTCTCCAAGAAGTAACAAATGGTGCGTTGATGATGAACTCCTTGCTCTTGTGCTTCAAATGATAGTCTCCCCAACACTCAACTCTCTCTCATAGGTTTTGGCTCTGGTGGAAAGAAGATTTGAGTGGAAAGCAACTTGGAGAAGGCTAGAGATCAAGATTCATATGGTACGAATGGAATATCTTGGCCTCAACACATGAGTAGGTGGTTCTCTCTCAGAAAATGGTAAGTTGGAAGTGTAGGTTCGTTCTGATGGCTCTCTCCACGAATGAAGAGGAGGTGGAGGGTTATATATAGCCTCCAAAAAAAATCTAACCGTTATACACAATTTACCAAACTCGGTGGGACCGAATTGTTAAACTCGGTCGGACCGATTTAGTAAACCTAGTGACCGTTAGTGATTTTCGGTGGGACCGAAATGCAACTCGGTGAGACCGACTCGGTTAGGGTTAGGGCATAACGTAATCTCGGTAGGACCGATTACACAAACTCGGTGAGACCGATTTTGGTAATAAGCTTTCCAGAGAGTTGGTCAGGCAAACTTGGTGGGACCGATTACTCAAACTCGGTGGGACCGATTTTGGTAATAAGTTTCCAGAGAGTTTGCATTGTAATCTCGGTAGTACCAATTTCTCAAACTCGGTGAGACCGATTTGATAATGGACATACACAGAGAGATTACAATCCCATCTCGGTGAGACCGAGATCCCTATCGCTAAGACCGATTTGCTTAGGGTTTGTGGCAGTGGCTATGACTTTTGGAATCGGTGGCGCCGGATAGGAAGAATCGGTGTGACCGATTTTGGCTTTAGGTTTTAGGTCATTTGTGGAAGTGGGAAAGTAGTTGAGGGTTTTGGAGCATATCACTAAGCACATGAAGCAAGAGGCTCATTAAGCAACACCTCATCCCTCCTTGATAGTATTGGCTTTTCCTATAGACTCAATGTGATCTTGGATCACTAAAATGTAAAATGAAGAGTCTTGAGCTTGAAGCTTGAGCCAATCCTTTGTCCTTAGCATCTTGAAGGAGTTCCCAAATCCTTTAGTCCATGCCACTCCATTGTTTAACTTATCTGAAACATACTAGATAAAAATGTTAGTCCAACAAGAGATATGTTGACATTAATTACCAAAACCACCTAGGGAGCACTTGTGCTTTCAGGGGGGCAAGAACGTCAACCGTGCACCACCACTTGGACGTGACAAGGGGCGTTGCGCCAACCATCTCCTACACAACCACTTCTGGCTCCAGACCAGGATGGGAGAAATCGTGAGTGTGATGATGACAAAGCTAAAGAAACAAGACCTACAGTGAGAACTCCATCTCCGTCTAAAAAACCTCTGAAGGACAACACAGTCGAGGTGATGATCCAAAAAACCTGATCTATGGGGTCTACGTCGACACGGACCGAGCATCGTCTCTCAAACACAAAGCCTAAAATGTACATACGTCGGACAAGGAGCCGGGGCTCCCCAGCCCTTCCGCCACCACTGGTGTGGCAGGGGAGGGAAAGGGAGCCAGCGGATTGGCTGATGCTAGGAGTGAAAATTGCTCCGCCTTTGCACAAAAATTGACGGAAAATGTTTCACTAGGATTTCAACCTCCTCGTGATCAGGAGGCTGCTCTAGTTGTGGGTGGTTCTTCCGTATGTCTTCCCTGGAAGCACGATGGACCCGTTGTGTCCTTGTTGGCGCCTACTGATGACCCATAAGAATAGGGGATCACAACAGTCTTCGAGGGTAGTTTTTCACTCAAATTTATTGATTCAGCACAAGGGGAGCCAAAGAATAATTATAAGCCTTGGAAGTTGCATTTTCAATTTAACCACACCTGAGAATCACTTCCTTGCATCTATTTATCAGTAGCACATTATGCTAGTGGTAGTAAAGTAACAGTAACGACAGTAGTAGCAGATTTGTACCAGCAGAGCAATAGTAACTTGAGCAATGACAATAGTATTAATGCGCAGACATGGAGTAGCGATGGATATTTAGATGAGATTCAGTATGTAATAGTCACAACCTAGACCGACAAACGATAGCTCCAATTCATCAATCATATGTAGGCATGTATTTCGTATATAGTCATACATGCTTCCCATGACAACTTGCATATCATCTTTTGTCCCACCCTCCCGTGGCAGCGGGGTCTTAATGAAAACTGGGGATAATTAAGACGTCCATTTTAATAGAGAACCAGAACAAAGCATTAAGACATAGTGAATACATAATCAGGTTAAAGTCATCCCCATAGATACTCAATTCATGGTCACCTTGGGGGTCTAAGGTTCAGAACTATAACATGTACATACAACTTGCAGGCAAGATCAACATCTCAAATATACTCATGAAAGCATATATGTTTAGATCTTAAATCATGACACTCGGGCCCTGGTGACAAGTATTAAGCATAGCAAAATCATAGCAACATCAATCTCAGAACATAGTGGATATTTGGGATCAAGCCCTAACAAATTGACATGATTACATAAGAAATCTCATTCATCTCCATCTACCTCTAGTATGCCTACAAGGGAATTACTCACACATGGTTATGAGCATCATGATATTGTTGATGAAGAAGGGTTGGTGATGATGACAATGATGAATCCCTCTCCCCGAAGCCACATTGGACTCTAGATTAGGGCTCCCACGAAGAACATGAGGTGGTGGCGGCTCCGTATCGTAAAACTTGTTAAAACTTTCTCCTCTTATTTTTTCGGGAAGACGGAATATATATCGCTGGAATTAGGTCAGTCGGAGGTCTAGGTGCCCCATGAGCCACCATGTCGTGCCCTGGAGAGGGTGGGGGGGCCTCGATTGTGGGCCCATGGTGGACCCCTCTGGTACTCCTTTACTCTAGTATTTTTTAGTTATTCCATAAAAAATCTTCATAAAGTTACATCCAATTTCAAGAACTTTTATTTCTGGACAAAAATAATACTAAAGTAGTTATGCTGAAAACATCAGTCCAAATTAGTTTCATTCTAATCATACAAATTAGGGGCAATAACAAAGCAATAATGTTTGAGAAAGTACATACGAGACGGAGACGTATCGGCTCCCTCAAGTCTAACTCATTACTAGTCCCCAAGTAGTTCAGTTTACAAACTGAAAGTGATAAAGAAAAAACTTTTACAAACTCATTTGTTTGTTTTGATGTATATAATCTTAACTAGCAATCAAGTTTTCAGCAAAGATCATGAACTAACCACATATATGATTACACTTAGAAGACATATTTACTCATGTCGTTAACATAATAAACTAGCAAGCAATAATACTATGTCTAAAATACCAACACTCCTTCAAATTAACCATGATACAATATGATAGGGTGGTATCTCGCTAGCCCTTTTTGACACCACAAAACATAAATGCAAAGCACCTTTAAAGTTCAACCTACGACTAAACATTGTAATTCAGGGTAGAAGTCATGCTCACACCCAACATTAATCAGACCAAATGCATGTTATAGTAAGAATGACAATAGCAATCTCAAAATTGGTGCTTGAATGAGAATGTGATGACTCAGCAATAAACTAAAAGATAGGCCCTTCGAAGAGAGAAGCAGGGATTTGTTTATGTGCCAGAGCTCATTGTTCAAAACATAGATAATTCTTTTGAGAAGTGCACTTTTCATGTCATAGTTTATGCATGTCTTCCAATATCTTTCATGCTAAACACGTTAATACCGGTTCCCATGAAAAAAGTTTTACTCCCCATCCACCATACTAACACAAACCATGGCTAGCTGAACCCTTGTGCGCCAACCAATAAACTGTCTCGCACTAGACTAATTGATTTTGGATGCCCAGATTCTAGACTTACACATCTCCTTCTAAGTCAAAATGTAAAATAATAAATACTCTAATGGCTTATGATGGTATATTTGATGCAAAAGTAACTTGCCCATATTTCACTCACCTCTATTCATAACATTTCTTGTGTTATGGTGGTGCACAAGATATACATATGTAGACATGAAACATGGAAATTAAATTTGCATAAACTGAACTAAGCAATGGTAAATAATCAATGATATAAATTCTAATCCATGTGTACTCATAGAATGTGGTATTGGTCAGTAATTAAAGATGGGGGGTGGCTCCCAGGGAAGAATAGGAGGCGTCGGTTGCGCCGTATCGTAAAATGCAATGAAACGTTTTTTTTGAAATATCACACTATTTTTTTTGAACAAAGTCACTCAAACACATGTTTCAAAGAAAAAAAAATAAGTTGCTCAAATACACGAGCATACATTCACCCTTGTAAACACACGCATGTACATCCTACTCCTATGAGCACCGCCGAGAGACCGAGTCGGTATAGCATCTTGAGGTTGACAAAGTCATCACATGCGCCTCGTAGTCGAGGAAAATGTATCCTTCCATTGAACGAATATCGCCGAAAAGTCTGAAATAAATTCAGAAAAATGCGAGCACTAATGTCAAATCTAATACCTGAACTTTGGTGGGCTGATGATATCACTGTCCTTCTAACCATTCAACCACAGGTTGATTCGCTGAATGCCACACTATATTAATATAAACTTAGTAAATTACAACATATGTGGCATCTCCATGGAGAAATCAAAAGAGAAGCACACTATGACCACCAATTGATCAACACAAAATTTCAACCACCATAATCACCGGAGCGGCCGCCGGAGAGAAGAAGAAAATGCCATCAATAAGCCAAGATCCAATATAAATCCATAGCAGCAACACTGCAAAAGGAGCCTAGTCGACACCGCTTGCGGCGCCGTATATGTCGCTATTGTTTGTCAACCGAATATGCATAGATGCCAGGGGGTGGGGGTCCAAAAACATCAACCACCCGGTGTACCACTCATATGTGACCAACAACATTGCGCTAATCATCTCCTACCCGACCACTTCTGGCCCCACACCAGCGTTGGAGAAATTGTAAGTATGGTGATGGCGAAGCCGAAGAAACAAGACATGCTGTGAGAACTCGATCACCGTCTTAAAGACCTCACAATGACAACGCCTTGAAGGCAATGGCCCAAAAACCTTATTTGCGGCGTTGACGTCGACACCGACTAAGCACCGCCACCCGAAACACAAAGCCTATAATGTAACAATGCCGGACAGGGAGCCGGGGCTCCCCACCCATTCCACCAGCACTGGAGCGGCAGGGGAGGGAAAGGGAACCAGCGGATTAGCCGGCATTGGATGAGAAAACTGCTCCTCCTCTGCACAATAAAATTGATGGACAACGTTTTGCTAGGGTTTCACCCTCGGCGATCAAGAGGCGATTGTCCCATCGCTGCCACCGCTAGACGCCACTCTGGCCATGGGTGGTTCTTCTTCCATGTGTCTTCCCTCGAAGAACGATGGAACCGTTGCGGGCCTGTCCTCGCTTGCCTCGTATGACTTCCCTAGTAGGTGTGAGCCTGTTGGAAATCTAGAGGAGCCTGGGAGACGTAAGGCACCCGGAGTCCGATGTCCTAGGGTTTTCTGACTCCTTCCGCAAGCAATCAGAGACAATTACATATACAAAGCAACCTATGGAGGAGGCGGAGAAACACTAGAAACCTTGCAAAGCCGCCAGACCAATCCGCTCTTATCACCGTGTCGCCATCGTACACCAACCACCTTTCCAGGATGTCGTCGTATGTGAAGTCCAAGGGGCCAACCCAAGCAAAACCGAGAGAAAGCTAGAGGTAGGAGGGGGCGATTATGGGGCTCCCTCTGCGGATGGTACCCGCCTGAAGCCTTCTAAAGTTCTAATTGGGAAACTGAGACCTCAAGGCGAGAAACCCGCGTGTGTTGTCGCTCATCGTGTGAGATCGAATGAAGAAGCTAGCTGCTCCACCACTGCAAGAGCCGACTCGAGACGAAGAAGGACCTGAAGTGCAATGACCAGAGGATTACATGCAGGGTGCGGATGTAGAAGAGGAAGACGAAATCGATGATGTAGACTCGGAAGAAGCAAGCGTTATCCAGGTACAGGTTCATGATGAGTGACATTTCTTCGCTCAACACACCATTATTTAAACAAGATAATCGTAGAATATCTAAGAAAATCACTTCGATATTGCCACCACTCACTAATGAATACGAGAGATCACGAAATCCTTTGTTTATTTGTTTCTGCAAGGAAAGAGGCCAAACATGGAGATAAATCATCATCTAGAAGGAAACATGGAAAAGGAGAAAGAAGGAAGAAAATGGAAGGTGCAACAGTCAAGTCAAAGAGCAAGAAGGCATCTGGTACTCGTGCTAGTACTTGTATCAAGTGCATGCGGCTACGTGGCATCCAACCCATTCATGAACCAGAAGCCATCTTACAACCCTAACCGCCGCCATTTCCCATCTCAACTCCATAGCCATTATCGTTGCCATCACCGCATCAACTCCCCTCCAAGTTAGATACCTGTAATCCTGTATCACATCCAAGAACCATTGTAAGACATATTAATAAAAATCATCTTTATGTCTTTTTCAATTATTTCTTCTTGTGATCCAATCGCCATGTGTGTGTCTTTCGGTAAGGCAATGGCTTGAGGCATAGCCTTGCAACCCGATGTATTTGTACGAGGGATCGATGCATGGAATGACTTTGAAATAACGTCATGGATGTGTTATATTTGCAAAGGAGTTGTCTTTTGTCTGTTTCTCATTCTTTAATGCTGCAGGTACCTAGGATCTCGAAGTTCGATCAAGGAGGAGGTTAGGAGCAGGGAGGATGCTGTTGGGGAATGTAGTAATTTCAAAAAATTTCCTACGCACACGCAAGATCATGGTGATGCATAGCAACGAGAGGGGAGAGTGTGTCCATGTACCCTCGTAGACCGAAAGCAGAAGCGTTAGCACAACGCGGTTGATGTAGTCGTACGTCTACACGATCCAGCCGATCAAGTACCGAACGCACGGCACCTCCGAGTTCGGCACACGTGCAGCTTGATGACGTCCCTCGAACTCCGATCCAGCCGAGCTTTGAGGGAGAGTTCCGTCAGCACGACGGCATGGTGACGATGATGATGTTCTACCGATGCAGGGCTTCGCCTAAGCACCACTACGATATTATCGAGGTGGATTATCGTGGAGGGGGGCACTGCACACGGCTAAGAGATCCAAAGGATCAATGATTGTGTCTAGAGGTGCCCCCTGCCCCCGTATATAAAGGAGGGAGGGAGAGGCCGGCCCTAGAGGGGGCGCGCCAAGTGTGGGGAGTCCTACTAGGACTCCCAAGTCCTAGTAGGATTCCCCTTTCCTTTCCGGAGTAGGAGAGAAGGAAAGAGGGGGAGAGGGACAAGGAAAAGGGGGTTGCACCCCTTGTCCAATTCGGACCAGAGGGGGGCGCGCACCTCCTTCCTTTTGGCCTCTCTCCTCTATTCCCGTATGGCCCAATAAGGCCCATATACTCCCCGGCGAATTCCCGTAACTCTCTGGTACTCCGAAAAATACCCGAATCACTTGAAACCTTTCCGAAGTCCGAATATAGTCGTCCAATATATCGATCTTTACGTCTCGACCATTTCGAGACTCCTCGTCATGTCCCCGATCTCATCCGGGACTCCGAACTACCTTCGGTACATCAAACACATAAACTCATAATATAACCCTCATCAAACTTTAAGCGTGCAGACCCTACGGGTTCGAGAACTATGTAGACATGACCGAGACACGTCTCCGGTCAATAACCAATAGCGGAACCTGGATGCTCATATTGGCTCCCACATATTCGACGAAGATCTTTATCGGTCAAACCGCATAACAACATATGTTGTACCCTTTGTCATCGGTATGTTACATGCCCGAGATTCGATCGTCAGTATCTCAATACCTAGTTCAATCTTGTTACCGGCAAGTCTCTTTACTCGTGCATTAACTAACTTATTAGTTACAATGCTTGCAAGGCTTATAGTGATGTGCATTACCGAGTGGGCCCAGAGATACCTCTCCAACAATCGGAGTGACAAATCCTAATCTCGAAATACGCCAACCCAGCAAGTACCTTCGGAGACACCTGTAGAGCACCTTTATAATCACCCAGTTACGTTGTGACGTTTGGTAGCACACAAAGTGTTCCTCCGGTAAACGGGAATTGCATAATCTCATAGTTATAGGAACATGTATAAGTCATGAAAAAAGCAATAGCAACATACTAAACGATCAAGTGCTAAGCTAACGGAATGGGTCAAGTCAATCACATCATTCTCCTAATGATGTGATCCCATTAATCAAATGAAAACTCATGTCTATGGTTAGGAAACTTAACCATCTTTGATTAATGAGCTAGTCAAGTAGAGGCATACTAGTGACACTACGTTTGTCTATGTATTCACACATGTATCATGTTTCCGGTTAATACAATTCTAGCATGAATAATAAATATTTATCATGAAATAAGGAATAAATACTAACTTTATTATTGCCAATTGGGCATATTTCCTTCAGTCTCCCACTTGCACTAGAGTCAATAATCTAGTTCACATCACCATGTGATTTAACACTAATATTCACATCTGCATGTGATTAACACCCATAGTTCACATCATCATGTGACCAACGCCTAAAGGGTTTACTACATTCAATAATCTAGTTCACATCGAATTGAACGTATAAACCTTGCTAGACAACCCGCACAATTAGAGGCATCGAGCGCGCCTGATGTTTTTGACCGCACGATCGAATTACTGGTGTAGCGACAGTGTATTTTTTGGCTGCTGGCGTCTGGTCAGCCATTGGTCTTTTCTTATGTTCATGGTTGCTTCAACAGTCATGGCGGGTGGACCTGGTTACCTGTTCCATCGAAAGAACAAGGTGGGGTTCGCCTCCTTTCGGTGCAATCGGATTACCGAGGGAGATGAAAATATCTCACGCCCTCCTCGATTCCTCCCACTCCCCCACGCGCCACCACAGCCGCCTCCTCTCCTGCTGCCGCCGCCGCGCCACCACAGCCGCCTCCTCTCCTGCTGCCCCCGCCGTGCCACCGCAGCTGCCTCCTCTCATCTCCGCCTCTCCTGTTGCCCCCGCCGCGCCAGGGCCTCGCCTCGCCCTCACCGTGCACCGGCGACCTCCCAGCCTTTGTTCTCTGCCTCGTCGCACTGACCACCTTGAGCTCGAGCCGAGGAGCGGCCCGTGTCGCGTGCTGGCTAGATGCGGCCGCCCCATGCTCAAGCGCGGTGCTGGTGAACGTGAGGAGTAGCGGCCACTGCAGGATGCAGTGGTCTGTGCCGTCGCCGTCGCCGTCATCCTCCGGCAGAAGGTCAAGCCAAGATGAATCAACAACACTACAACTGAAACGACCATAGGTCCTGGAGCCGAGGTAACCATCTCATTCCCTTCCTCCATTTCCATTCTCTTGATTTAATCCCCAAAAATCTCATCTTTGTTTGTTCTATGCCTACAAGGTGTTTGATAAAAGCAAAATGGTGGATCTATCACTTCTCTCCTCGCTGGTCAGAAGGAGCAGCGAGACGGGAGCTGCGGAGAGCCGGAGTCAGGGACAAGAAGCAGCAGGGACCGGGCTTCCGCTGCAGTGGAGTGGAGCTGCAGGGAGAGGAAGGAAGCACCAGAATTGTTAATTTGCTTCTGCACTCACCAGGGATGTAGATCTCCGGTTCCAGAGGCCGGATCACCCCTTTCCTCTGAACCTTGTTCTGGAGCAAGAGGTGCAACAGAAGATGGGATGAATTAACACATGTTTCTTTCTGATGCAGGTGCAGGATGTCTGTGTGTGATGTGTTGTGGAGTGCAGTAGTACCAGGGCTCCTATCGCTGCCAGTACCCTGACGGTGAGGGCCATGGCGGTGGTCGACCTGCTGTTTTCAATCTTTCAGAACTCCAGCTGCGTCGCTTGGTGCTTCTCGGTGGGTCGCCTATCGGGGTACTCCGCCTCGACTTCATGGTGGAGTAGTACCATATCCTGAGTCGTGGGAGCAAAGCAAACATTTAGCTCATCATGGTCCAAGTAAGCCATATTCTTTTAATTTATTCTACAAGCCTGTTTATGATTGAGATACGGTGTTGGAAAGCAATGTGAGATGTAGAAGTACAGGTTGGTCATTAAACTGTCAATCTACTACAACATTAATAAGTCTCTGCGCGTGAAATTTGGTGCTGTCAGATTCTCAGTTGATTATTTCAAAAATGATACATGAAACTATTAGTCTTGAGATCTTTGCCTCTTAACATTCTATGATTCTCTTCTCTGATAAGAAAACAGAGGTCACAGAGGCAGGAAAAAACAGAGTAGTGCTTCTCTTATATTCTCTGTACAAGAATAATTTCTATAGCTATATGCAATACATGAGATATAACGACGATGAAAGATAATAAGTCTCACCTGCTCATTGTGGCGATAGGTCATTCTCTGTTCGGAGTCGGGGACAAGAAGCAGCAGGGACCAGGCTCCCGCTGCAGTGGAGTGGAGCTGCAGGGAGATGAAGGAAGCCGGTGACAGAAGAAAAGAAGATGCCAGCTCTGGTTCATCATGGAGAAACAGCTGCTCGCCCTCCTCCGCCTCTTCTTCCCTAACCAGGGATTCCTGGTACGTCTCATGTTCTCTATCCAACGTCTACTAAGCAGCTCCTAGCAATTTGGACCTTGAACTTGTGAAAAAGAAGTGCTCGAGGCTATTATTTTGACAGTTCGTAGTTCTACTCTCTCCATCTACTTATGTCTCTTATGTTATCATCTTGTGTTTTGTTTTGTCCTTTCAGTACCAAATTATGTAGCTTGCTTCTGATCCATGTGCTTCTCACCTCCGTTTCCATGTCTTATTTTTTTCAGGGACAATGCCAACGAATTGTCGGTCACGGGTACTGAGTCACTCTCATGTGAGGTAATTTTAACTTCTCAGTTGGATATTAGTCAACATCCTTCAAGTTGGGAATGTTCAGTATCCCCATATCTAATTTATCTTCTTGGTTACCCTTGCTCCACGTTCCTCTGCTCCCCCCTTGCGTGTCGACAATGGAGGCTTTACATCGCAGTGCGAGGCAGTGGTGCCTGCAATAAGTGTAGATGACGAGGAAGAGCTGCATCCACTAGGTCTCTTCTCCATGGTTGTTGTGTTCCCAAGCCCATGTGAACTTTTTATCTTTTTTATTTCTTCACTTCCACTTCTCCACTTTTCTAGGCCAATAACCGTCTTCACTTCTCAGGTTGCTGCTGCTACAAATCCAAATAATTGTTTTGTTATCCATGGTGCTTCTCAATGTTCAAAAAAGCAGAAAGCTTAAGCAGAGGCCACAACTCAGAGCAATGGGCGCTTAAGCCGCGTTTAAGCGTTTTTTTAAATTGGCCAGAATCTGACTGTTTCTGAGTAATATGCAAGGAAAATAGGAAACTTCTCTCTCTTCTACTGATGCAGTAGCACCATCATCATTACTAGAATTATCTCCTTTGTAAATTGGAGTTGTTAGTTTTGCTTGGATGTGAAGTTGTTACCTTTGTTTCTTCTAATGCCATGTTAAACCTGATGCACCTTCTAGCCCTTTATGTCTTTGTTAGTAAGTGTAAATATAAAATTTGATGTCCATATTTTTTGCAAATGATGTCTCCATCGGATATGGGTGTTTTCTTTTGCCATTTGCCAATTATACTTGCCCCCTTTTGCTACTCAAATGCCGATGATGAATTAAAAAATAAGATGCACTGGATATGGGTCTATACAGTACCTAAAGGATGTAATAGTTTTCCATTGGTTTAAAGTGATGTGATTATATTGTGATTTTCAGAACTGCTACTCCAATTTTGTTCACCATTCATAGAACAACACTCTGCTGGTCGTGCTATTCGCCATTTTCCTCCCCACTATAGTGCTGCCACTCTGTGATGCCTCGGCAAGAAGGCCAATCGCAGGGAGATGCGCCATGGCATATCCTGAAGAGGCAATCAGGTGCTCTCTCTTCTCTTCTTACTTTCTCAAGTAGAGTATGAAATTGCTTTTATTCCGTGGCTTTGAAAATTTCTAGCTTACTACTCAACAATTTTTATTGCCCTAGCCCACCTCAGAATTTCTGATGCTTATGTCGAAACATCAAACAATTTCTTATTTGTTTGTCAACTCAATCGAGTAATACAATGACCATTATTTCTTAATCATTCTTGGGTCTAAATGAGAAACCTTCATGCTGTGTTTCCTACATTCCCAATCTGTTTAGCAATCCTTGAGAAAGGCTCGACGGATGAGACATGATTTTTTTTCCTTGCCATCTACGTGTGCTATCAATTACTGCAGTTCGATCATTTTACTGTTGCTTCCTTTACCTCTCTGTCGGCTGCTGGGCCGTCTGATTTTTTCTACGCGTGCTAGCAGTTACCGGCCCATGCATGTATTGTCGCGTACTATGTGTTTGTTCTGTCGGTTATTTGTGGGGGGAAACGGCCTTGTATGCTTGTACTGATCCTGGTTCTTAAGTCCCGCTTATTGCTTTGGGAGGCCTCTGTGTGTTCATTTAGATTCACAAAATGCCTGTGCGATGGCCTTTGTTTTTGGTAACCGGTCTGGTGTGTTTGTTGCCCTGTGGTTTTAGCCTCCGATGTCTGCTGCATGCAGGTTAGTTATAGGGTTCATTTCCTATTTTGTTGATCTCTGGATCGTGCACGTTAGTTGCATCTCCAAGAAAAGTGTCCTTGTGTTTCAGGGCATAACTAGGTTGGATCACATGGTTAATTAGCAAAGAGAAAGATAAGCCTATGCTTACTTTGTTTGTGGTCCAGAGCGGGTGCGCCAGTTCTTTGTTCCTCTCAGTGGGCGGTTGTTTCATTTTGTCTACAGCAATGGGGTTGCTTCCTCTGCTCCGTTCGTGTGGTTGATGTTTGTTCGTCTTCCATTCTCTTCATGATTATTTGTTCTTTCTATGTGAAATATTTGAAAACCAGATACAAATCATTGCGATATTTAACCTTCACTACTTATAATGCACAAATATAGCATTGTATATTGTTATGATGTTCTTCTATCCTAGAATCATTTCCCTTATCTGCCTATCTTGATCATGAAATTAAGTCAATTTCTTCTATTATCTTCATGCGTTTGGGGATAGGATTCTGAAAGCTTATAAACTTATTTTCAAAGCTTGCATAATAATTTAATCATATAAGTTGAAATTCAGTAAAACATTCCCACTTGACATTTCTGTTCTTATTCCCTTAAATGTTGATCCAAGTGTCATAAATGACAAAGCTTTTAATGGCATGTCAATGACCTCACGTTATATACATTTTCGAGATGGAACATATTTCAGCAGATTTCTCTATTCGTGCTCCGGGTGGAGATTTCAATGTACTATGCACCTACATTTTGATTTGACATGCACCAGATGTTTCGGTAGCCTCAAGCCCTCAAGCCTCTGGATCATCCGTCCGTTGTGCGTGCTCTCATCCGGGTTGCTGAGGGACGCCTCCTCTTGCGGCGCTCCTGTCCAATTTTTTGTTTATGTAAAAAATTCTTACCATCGCCTCACCTATTTGGACAATTAGGTGAGCTCTGCAATTTGGTTCTTTATCCTTAAGTGGGAACACATTTTTCCTTAGTCATGCTACCATAGTAACATAAACTCTTACTCCATAGTTACAATCCCTAAATTGTGGTAAGATGCAATGCTAAGCAAATGGAAGATAACAGTTTGTACCGGCAAAAGTTCAATTACAGTATTTTGCCCCACTAAAAGAGATGGATATTAGCATTGTCCGTGGTGCATTTTGTTTGCATTTCCTGTGATAGAAACAGGTGCATTTCGTTTACATTTTGCCATGCCGGATTTTAGATACGATGTTGATGCCTACAATTCTTTTTACTGAATTAATGTGGCAGATGAGAACTGATACATTACGGCCCTCAATCCTTGTGCTTTTCTGTATATTTAGGAACATGATACTACACTTGATCTTTTCGTAAAATAAAAACTGCCTGCAACAGAGATGATGCTTGTGATTTTAGTCAGTAATGTTGATACTATATGGGATTTTTTTTGTATTGAAGGAACTGTGCACATAATGAACCATATATTTCTTACCCAGTGATGTATGCTCATTACTAATCTGATGTGTTGTTTTCTTGTGATGGACGCTGTTGCATTTGTTGGCCATTTTGCCATCTTCAGCTTCAGGTAACTGCTTTATGTGGAAATATGCCAATGGATAATATCCTCCAGATTAACAAGTTCCTGTGTGCTGCTGCTCTTATTATCTACCTGGTAGTCTCGTCTGACACTTCTATTAATGGCTTTTTCCTCTGGAGTACCAAGGAAAATAGCAGGTAAAAAAATTCTATTTGTGTGACTTCTTAAATGTTTGTTTCCTGGATGAGTCCACTCATTTGACTTCTTAAATGCTCTCCCTTCTCTCAAGTACAGGCAGCCCACGAGCAGCAGCAAGCAGAGCAATAGCGAGCAGCCAACAAACAGCAGAAGTAGCAGCAGTAAGCAGCAAAAGCGAGAAGCAACAAGCTCCTGGCCTAACCATGTTGGCCCTGACCAAAGTGGTCTCAGGAGGCATCGCCAGTTCGCCACAACCATCTCCAGCGACGGCCTGAATGAGAAAAAACGACGCTGACAAAGAAAAGAAGGCACGAGAAGGCAGTGGCGGCTTCTCACCCTGCTGTTCGTGGCGAGGCACGGAGTTAGTGGAGTGGAGCAGGGGTGAAACGTGAAGGGGCACGGAGTTGCGGGTGCGTGTCCCGCGAGCTGGCGCTGCCAGCCTAACTAGCGGGTTCGCCAGAGGGACCCATTGGTCAGTAGCAAAGGGAGAGGTTCAAAGAAAAATAAAAAAAATGAAAATGGCTGGAATATCTCTTCCTCCTCTACTCCCTCATAATCTACTCGGAACAAATTTCAGGGCTCAAAACTCATCAGAAATATCTTGAAAAATTCTGAAATTCATTAATCTTTTATTAGAGTTTGTAAATAACACAGGACTCCGAGATATTGCATGGAGTATGACTTAGACGTGTCAACTATTTTAAAAATTTGTTTGCAGATAACTCTTGGTTTGTATCAGTTTTTTGCGTCTTAGAAAACACATCAATCCGTACTTATTGCCATACATTTCATTATGTGTACATATTTTAATGCACACTCTTTCAATACTTGGCTTGCACTCGGTCTTTGAGCCATTGGCGCAACGGGTCATCTAGTGTGATTAACACCCAAAGAGTACTAAGGTGTGATCATGTTTTGCTCGTGAGAGAAGTTTAGTCAACGGGTTTGTCACATTCAGAGTCGTATGTATTTTGCAAATATTCTAAGTCTACAATGCTCTGCACGGAGCTACTCTAGCCAATTGCTCCCACTTTCAATATGTATCCAGATTGATACTTAGAGTCATCTGGATCAGTGTCAAAACTTGCATCGACGTAACCCTTTATGACGAACCTCTTGTCACCTCCATAATCGAGAAACATATCCTTATTCCACTAAGGATAATTTTGACCAATGTCCAGTGACTACTCCTAGATGACTATTGTACTCCCTTGCCAAACCAGGGCAGGGTATACAATAGGTCTGATCCATAGCATGACATACTTTTATAGAACCTATGACTGAGGCATAGGGAATGACTTTCATTCTCTTTCTATTTTCTGCCATGGTCGGGATTTAAGTCTTACTCAATTTCACACCTTTGCAGCACAGACAAGAACTCTTTCTTTGACTGTTCCACTTTGAACTACTTCAAAATCTTGTCAAGGTATGCACTAATTGAAAATCTTATCAAGCATCTTGATCTATCTCAATAGATCTTGATGCTCAATATGTTGGAAATATGCCCTAGAGGCAATAATAAAATGGTTATTATTATATTTCCTTGTTCATGATAATTGTATATTGTTCATGCTATAATTGTATTAACTAGAAACCGTAATACATGTGTGAATACATATACCACAACTTGTCCCCAGTGAGCCTCTAGTTGACAAGCTCGTTGATCAATAGATGGTCATGGTTTCCTGACCATGGACATTAGATGTCATTGATAGCGGGATCACATCATTAGGAGAATGATGTGATGGACAAGATCCAATCCTAAACGTAGCACAAGATCGTGCAGTTCGTTTGCTAAAGTTTTTCTAATGTCAAGTTTCATTTCCTTAGACCATGAGATTGTGCAACTCCTGGATACCGTAGGAATGCTTTGGGTGCACCAAACGTCACAACGTAACTGAGTGGCTATAAAGGTGCACTACAGGTATCTCTGAAAGTGTCTGTTGGGTTGGCACGAATCGAGACTGGGATTTGTCACTCCGTATGATGGAGAGGTATCTCTGGGCCCACTCGGTGATGCATCATCATAATGAGCTCAATGTGACTAAGTAGTTAGTCACGCGATCATGCATTACGGAACGAGTAAAGTGACTTGCCAGTAACGAGATTGAACGAGGTATTGGGATATCGATGACCGAATCTCGGGCAAGTAACATACCGATAGACAAAGGGAATTGTATACGGGATTGACTGAATCCTCGACATCGTGGTTCATCCGATAAGATCATCGTGGAACTTGTGGGAGCCAATATGGGTATCCAGATCCCGCTATTGGTTATTGGCGAGAGAGGTGTCTCGGTCATGTCTGCATGGTTCCCGAACACTTAGGGTCTACACACTTAAGGTTCGGTGACGCTAGAGTTGTTATGGGAAATAGTATGTGGTTATCGAAGGTTGTTCGCAATCCCGGATGAGATCCCGGATGTGACGAGGAACTCCGGAATGGTCCAGAGGTGAAGATTGATATATTGGACGAAGGGTATTAGAGTCCGGAATTGTTCTGGGAGTACCAGGTGACGACCAGCGTGACCGAAAGGTGTTTCGGAGGCCCCGCCAAGCGTTGAGGGGCCTTATGGGCCAAGGGGAGGGGGCACACCAGCCCACTAAGGGGCTGTGCGCCCTTCCCAACCCCTCTCACGTAACATGGAGAGGTGGGGGCGCCTCCCCTAAGGCAGCCGCCCCTCCCGGCTTGGGGGGCAAGTTTCCTAGGGGTGGGGGCGCCCGAACCCATCTAGGGTTTCCCCTATGGCCGCCACCCCTCCTCTAGGGAACCCTAGGGAGCCTCCTCCACCCCCCTTCCCCCTATATATAGTGAGGGAGAGAGAGGGAAGCCGCACCCTTCCGCTGGCATAGCCCCTCCCTCCTCCAACACCTCCTCCTCCTCCATAGTGCTTGGCGAAGCCCTGCCAGAGAACCACGAGCTCCATCGCCACCACGCCTTCGTGCTGCTGGAGTTTTCCCTCAACTTCTCCTCTCCCCTTGCTGGATCAAGAAGGAGGAGACGTCCCCGGGCTGTACGTGTGTTGAACGCGGAGGTGCCGTCCGTTCGGCACTTAGATCAGAATCGACCGCGATCTGAATCGTTGCGTGTACGACTCCACCAACCGCATTATTGTAACGCTTCCGCATCGCGATCTTCAAGGGTATGAAGATACACTCATCCCCTCCCTCTCTTGTTGCTAGAATCTCCATAGATTGATCTTGGTGATGCGTAGAAAATTTTGAATTATTGCTACGTTCCCCAACAGTGGCATCATGAGCTAGGTGTATTGCGTAGATTCTATGCACGAGTAGAACACAAGTAGTTGTGGGCGTTGGTTTGTTCAATTTGCTTACCGTTACTAGTCCTATCTTGTTTCGGCGGTATTGTGGGATGAAGCGGCCCGGACCGACCTTACACGTACGCTTACGTGAGACAGGTTCCATCGACTGACATGCACTTGTTGCATAAAGGTCGCTAGCGGGTGCCAGTCTCTCCCACTTTAGTCGTATCAGATTCGATGAAAAGGGTCCTTATGAAGGGTAAATAGCAATTGGCATATCACCGTTGTGGCTTTTGCGTAGGTAAGAAGCGTTCTTGCTAGAAACCCATAGCAGCCAGGTAAAACATGCAACAACAATTAGAGGACGTCTAACTTGTTTTTGTAGGGTATGCTATGTGATGTGATATGGCCAAAAGAATGTGATGAATGATATGTGACGTATGAGATTGATCATGTTCTTGTAATAGGAATCACGACTTGCATGTCGATGAGTATGACAACCGGCAGGAGCCATAGGAGTTGTCTTTATTTATTGTATGACCTGCGTGTCAATCAGAACACCATGTAATTACTTTACTTTATTGCTAACCGTTAGCCATAGTAGTAGAAGTAATAGTTGGCGAGACAACTTCATGAAGACACGATGATGGAGATCATGGTGTCATGCCGGTGATGAAGGTGATCATGCCGCGCCTCGAAGATGGAGATCAAAGGCGCAAGATGATATTGGCCACATCATGTCACTCTATGATTTGCATGTGATGTTTGTCATGTTTACATCTTATTTGCTTAGAACGATGGTAGCATATATAAGATGATCCCTAATAAAATTTCAAGAAAATGTTCCCCCTAACTGTGCACCATTGCGAAAGTCCGTTGTTTCGAAGCACCACGTGATGATCGGGTGTGATAGATTCTAACGTTCGCATACAATGGGTGTAAGCCAGATTTACACATGCAAAACACTTAGGTTGACTTGACGAGCCTAGCATGTACAGACATGGCCTCGGAACACAAGAGACCGAAAGGCCGAACATGAGTCATATAGTGGATACGATCAACATGAAGATGTTCACCGATGATGACTAGTCCGTCTCACGTGATGATCAGACACGACCTAGTTGACTCGGATCATGTATCACTTAGATGACTAGAGGGATTTCTATCTGAGTGGGAGTTCATTAAATAATTTGATTAGATGAACTTAATTATCATGAACATAGTCAAAAGGTCTCTGCAAATTATGTCATAGCTCACGCTTTGGCTCTACTGTTTTAGATATGTTCCTAGAGAAAAAAAATTAGTTGAAAGTTGATAGTAGCAATTATGTGGACTGAGTCCGTAAACTGAGGATTGTCCTCATTGCTGCACAGAAGGCACATGTCCTTAATGCACCGCTCGGTGTGCCGAACCTCGAGAGTTGTATGTGGATGTTGCAAACATCTGACATACACGTTTTGATGACTACGTGATAGTTCAATGCGTAATATTAAACGGTTTATACTTGAGGCGCCCAAGACGGTTTTGAAACGTCGTAGAACATACGAGATGTTCCAAAGACTAAAATTGCGATTTCAAACTGGTGCCCACGTCAAGAGGTATGAGACCTCTGACAAGTTTCTTAAGCCTGCAAACTAAGGAGAAAAGCTCAATCGTTGAGCATGTGCTCAGATTGTCTGAATACAACAATCGCTTGAATCGAGTGGGAGTTAATCTTCCAGATGAGATAGTGATGGTTCTCCAAAGTCACTGCCACCAAGCTACTAGAGCTTCGTCATGAACTATAACATATCAGGGATAGATATGATGATCCTTGAGCTACTCGCGACACCGCGAAAGTAGAAATCAAAGAGGAGCATCAATTGTTGATGGTTGGTAAAACAACTAGTTTCAAGAAGGGCAAGGGCAAGAAGGGATACTTCATGAAACGGCAAATCAGTTGCTGCTCTAGTGAAGAAACCCAAGGTTGAACCCAAACCCGAGACTAAGTGCTTCTGAAATGAGGGGAACGGTCACTGAAGCAGAACTACAGAAGACCTTCATATGAGTGAAACATCACGCACTGAAGACTTTTAAGAACTGAAGAAACAAAGACTTTGTAACAAAACCGTAGTAAACGAGCCTATTATAATCGTTAGAAAACGATGAGATATGAGTTGTTCAATGATTGATTGTATCTGTCTTTTTCCTCCTTGCTATCTAAAACTCTATCTCCTCTCTGACCAAACCTTAAACCCCATAGATGCACAGAATTATTTTGATGGGACAAGTGACACATTCAGAAGCAAAAGAATGGATTCAGAATATAGAAAGAGTAATGAAAGAGGCCAAGGTAAAACCAAAGAAGAAGTTGATATATGCTTCATGGTATTTCATTAGAGAGGCTAACACTTGGTGGAAGATGCGTATAGTCATCGATAAAACCCAAAAGGCAATCATTTGGGAACAATTCAAGAAGGTTCTACTTAAGTCTCGTGTTGTCATACGAGATCAGAAGAAAACAAGCGAAGATACAAAGAAGTATTGCAAAATCTGCGGAGAAGGACACCTTACCGAGGAACATAATGATCAATGTACAAATTGTGAAGGGAACCATCCAGCCGAAGAATGCCATACCAATCACGTGACTTGTTTCTTATTCAAGGGAACCGATCACTACCCCATGCAGTGTAAGGTTTTCCTAGAAGTACAAAGGAAAGTCCAACAGAGTAAGGAAAGGAAGCAAGTAACACCTGAGGAAGCCTCACAGGACACCACAATATCATGGAAGGTCGTGGATGAAAAGCGATACCCTGGAGAACCAGATAGTCTTCTCAGATCATGCCACTCTTGTGGTAAAGAAGGGCATAAATCTAACTCTTGTTCTCAAAAGGATAAGAAGAAGGAATATGCACATGAAGTTGAATCGGTTGAAATAGAATATGATCCCCAGGAGATAGCTGCCATATTAGCTAAGGAAAATCCAAAGGTGAACAAAATCAAGACAAAGAAGAGGAAGGAGCCTTCGTTCAATGAGCTTATGAGATGCACCATGGATCTCAAAGATTCCAGTCGGACTAACCAAGAAGCCTCGACCAACAGGACAAAAAAAGAGGACATGTCGAAAGTGATTTGTTATAAATGCAAAGAACCAGGACATTACCAAAATCAATGCCTCAACGAGAAGAAGTCCAAAAAGAGAAAGTGAAGGTAGATAGGAGTTCAGAGCGATTTTTATTTCATTAGTCATCAATTATGTAACCATGGATAACATGTTACGGAATAATAAAGGAAATAAGTGTGGTTACTTTCTTTTTATAAATGATGTATTGTATTTTCAATGCTCATTGCAATCCAAGAGAAGTTAGTGGGATAACAATGTTTGACACGTAAGTGCAGAAGACCATTCTAGAGATCGTGTGATAAAGGATCACCACATGAATCGTTCATAGAGGCATCATATCATATCTTCTAAGGAGGGATTGGACATTTGCATGGAGAACACAACTCTTTTACATGGAAATTTCATCACGGATGCAAGTTTTAGCACAAATCGTGTAGTTAACATCACCCAAAAGCGTTTTACTAGTTTGCAGGTGAAGACCTCTTAATGAGGAGTGAGAATGACCGAGTGTTAGAACACATGATTCACCAATCTACATATGGGGTAATAATTTGAGTACGGGATGGATTGATCACCATACCGGAGACTCTTATTATATACTATCGTATGTTCGATTGGTAAATCAGAGACTTGAAAGCCTAGTTGAGTGTAGTAGCAACAAGCCTAAAACCATAGAATGGTAAGACGTATTATCCTTATAGATAGGCAGCCGTGCCTAACTTAGGTTGAACGGTGAGGATGAAACACGAAGAATCTTCAGGGAATTCCATCGGAAGCTGTTTTATCGACCACCATGAGAGTATTGATAAGTAGTTCCGAATTTAAAGATTTGAGCGAGACTCGTTCTTTTGAGGAAAAGCCCAGTTCTAAACCACAGAAGATGGATGAAGAATCATCATGGAATAAAGAGATTTTGGAAAGCCCCACAAGCTTGCTTTTAAGGGTGGTAGTACCCTAAGAACACCCTGGTAGGATAATTGGGTCATACGACAAATCAGCAGAGACTCCAGAATTGTGCAAAAAGCCTCAGACAAAGGCATGCTGAAGAACTGGAATACAAAGAATTTAATTAATAGAAGACATTCTCTCAAGACAGGAGGCAAAAGGATAAACCGCAAACCTTTAGATGATATGACCAAACCCTCGGGAAGTAACCCAAGGAACCCAAACCCTAACCTATTTCTTGCTAGCCTCTTCAAATCTTGAGGACGAGATTTCTTTTAAGGGTGGTAGTTTGTAACATCCCAAAATTTTCCAAATTTTGGAATGTTAATAATAATTTAAAATTGAGTGAATTGCTATGATTTTCTTGGGAAATTAAAACCTTTTGATTCTTGTTTCAAATATTTCAATCCAATTGCTTTTCTTTTGGACACCTATGAAATATTTTGAAACCACAAATAAAAATGGAGTGAGAATAAAATGACTTTCTCAAAATGTGGTGGAAGAATATTTTATGTGAAGTTTTTTGAATGTTTAGTTCTATCTGAACTTGGATCTTAATTGGAGTTTAAGTGCCATTTAAATATTTCCAAATTATTCAAACAAAAATTGAATGAGAGGAGATAATGTGACTTCTCCAAAAATATATTTGGAAATATTTAATACGGTACAATTATCCTTTTGAGAATTTGCAAAAAACTCTAAATTGATTTCTTTTTGTAATTCAATTATGTCCATACAACATTAATAGTAGTTGTACACAAAATGTACACTGTTAAATGCCGATACAGATTTTCGTGGACTCTAAATAATATTTAGATGAATGTAAACATTTTTATTTTCTGTTTTAAGTAAACTTTTTGTGCGTATACATAAGTACGTAATTAACTTTCTATCCTAAACCTACTGGGCTTGACCTATTCATAGGAGCAGCAACAGCCAACAGCCCACTTTTTTTTTCTCTTTTCCTTTCACTTTTTTTTCCTTGGGCCTATTCTTCCACTAAGGCCCATCTCTCTTAGCGCAGCCCACGCACATGTCTTCTTCTACATTCGTGCGTTATGTTTCAATCTACACACAGAACAAACGCCCATGACCTCCTCTTCCTCTCATCTTCCCACTCAATTCATTCCCCGTTACGAATTGACACCAACATGAAAGTTAGAGAGGAATGTCAGGAGAACTCATTCAGGAAATTAAAACTCAACTTCGTTGCTTTAATTGGACGAACGGATCCGTGAAACGTTCCTGCACAATCAGCCATTAAAGGCCACGGTGAGCTCCCTTGATCTCCCGGTACCGACCCCCTCTTCCCCTATAAATAGGACCCCGAAAAGCACAACATATCTCACCATCCCTAAGCCAGAAACCCCTCTCTGTGTCGCTCTCCTACGCGAGCAATTGCTCGCCGGAGTTCAACAATAGCATCAAAGTCCGACGAGGATTCCGTCGCGACCGAGCAAGAGAACGAGAATCGCGAGGACCGAGGCTCACTGCCGCCGTGCGCAACTTCAGCCGCTTCTGTCGAGTGAAGGAGAAAGCTCCCGAGATCCTTACAGAGTCCATTGAATTCTCCATCACCATCTCTCCACCGTCCGCCACTCCTAATTCGCCAGAGCATGCCCGAACCACCAACTTCCTCATCACCGGCGACCAACTCCGATTACGACAAGTGCGAAGGTGAATTCTACGAGGAGGTAGAACCTTGTTACTGCGAAACCAAAGGTAAGTTGCAAATTGATCATGCTTTGACCTATATTTTCATACTATGCATATCTCTTTAAATTCTAATGCTATGCATGTTTTATAAAGGTTTTACAAAGTATTATTTATAGCTAGAGGCATAGGTTCAAGACTGACCACCATGCTTGGCCACGCTTGCACAAAATGGGTGGGATAAAAAAAAACTTATTTTAAACCTTTAAACTTGTCTTTTTGGAGCAACGTTTGTGAAACTATTTTGAAAAGAAAAATTATTTATATATTATTTTACATCTATTCCCTGGGCGGAATGGTATATTGACGGGGGCGTCTACAAGTGATTGCGCCCATCGGGGTCTTGCAGTGAATGTGCCCGACTGGGGTCTTGCACACAGGTTTTTGATGGGGACCGCCGTCCAGGGGAATGAGATCTTTCAAGTACAGTTTGATGTAGCTTCCAGTACAGCCACATGCTACTATGGGCTCTGGCTTAGCTTAGTACTAACAGGAAACCCTTACCTCAGGACTGCCATCAGAGAGGGGCTTTCATTGCCTAAGTTGCAGGCGGCTTGGTCAGGTATAGGGGGCTGTTACGGAAAGGCTTCGTCACAATCTCCTCCTAGTCGTACACCCAAGTATGTAATGATAAACGGGGTTGGTTGTGTCATGTGGGGAACATGTACGACCTCTGCAGAGGGTTTAACCTAATCGATTAGCCGTGCCCCCGGTTACGGGCAATTTGAGCAACTGAAGACTTGGTCTGAAGAAGAATCTGCCCTCTCTTTTCTAAAAATCTGTTTTAGGGGTTAAAGTTCAGGAATGAGCACAGTGGATGTGTTTCACTTCAACCTATGTATGGTTTAAAACTATTTTGGAGACTGAGCACTGGTGCGTATATCCAAGTGTCTCGCTCCTACTTTTTATACTAAAAACTATTTCTATTGCAAAAGTACTTTATAAAATTTAGTATAGGAGAAAATTGGCTTTACGCAAATGAAACCTCCACAATAGTTACCCTGCATATATATTCTGTTAAACTTTCCTTTGCAACTTGCGAATACATTCCACGTACTCACCTGCACCTGTCATGTGCAGATCTTGACAGATTAATAGACGATAGGGTTATGGTCTACACTCAACGAGCTCAGTGGTGTTGATGGAGCCTAACTTAGCGACTACGTATAATTCCGCTGTATTATCTGCTAGCTTGAGTTGTCCCTAAGGTATGATTTGTATATATATATCTGGATCTACCGTTGTAGTACAATGATGTATGTCCTACTGATATTCCTTTTTGTTACTGTGTGCTAGCTATGATCCAGGGATAGCACAGTAAGCACAGAGACTTGGATTTTACCAAATCCGGGTCATGACAAAATGGTATCAGAGCATTCGTTGACTGTAGGATGTGACCCTAGAAAATGGTTTAGAAATAGGGAAACCTTGATAGGAACAACTTATATTTTTGATAGCACTGACAAGTATTCTCGTATCCTCTTCTTTTCTTTACTAAGCTCTCTTCTGCTCTCAAAAATTTAGATGACCAACCTTCGAGACTCCAATGACTTTGACAATGATATTTGGTATGGATTTTCAAGAGCCTAAAGGTTACTTCGTGGAATTGATGCTAAGCGAGGGAGTCTTCGGTACTAAAGTTTAGATCCAAGAGGTTGAAGAACTGAAGACACTCAAGACTAAGATGAAGCTCAAGATTACCACTACCAAGGAATATCCTACTTAATTCAAATAGTATACAAGCCCACCATGGGAGTTGTGAAATAAATGAAAGAGTGCGAGAGATGTGCCCGACCATGAGAACTCATGTGGATAAGGGTACCATTGGAATTGTGTGAATAAAATGTTTGAGTGAAATTCGGATTTTTGTTGGAGTTCTTTGCCATTGATTTGAATTTTTTTGTCATTTAGAGTTGTGTGATTTAAAATGTTTCGTTATTAGGATACAAATCACGTAGGTATGTACTATTTATTCAACCTTGAGAGGTGTAAGTTATGGAGGATTAACGGAAGAACTTCATACGAGTGAAACGTCACGCACTGAAGACTTTCAAGAACTGAAGAAACAAAGACTTTGTGACGAAACCGTAGTAAACGAGCCTATTATAATCGTTAGAAAACGATGAGATATGAGTTGTTCAATGATTGATTGTATCTGTATTCTTCCTCCTTGCTATCTAAAACTCTATCTCCTCTCTTACCAAACCTTAAACCCCATAGATGGACGGAATTATTTTGATGGGACAAGTGACACATTCAGAAGCAGAAGAATGGATTCAGAATATAGAAATAGTAATGAAAGAGGCCAAGGTAAAACCAAAGAAGAAGCTGATATATGCTTCACGATATTCCATTAGAGAGGCTAACACTTGGTGGAAGATGTGTATAGTCATCGATAAAACCCAAAAGGCAATCATTTGGGAACAATTCAAGAAGGTTCTACTTCAGTCTCGTCTTGTCATACGAGATCAGAAGAAAACAAGCGAAGATACAAAGAAGTATTGCAAAATTTGCGGAGAAGGACACCTTACCGAGGAACATAATGATCAATGTCCAAATTGTGAAGGGAACCATCCAGCCGAAGAATGCCCTACCAATCATGTGACTTGTTTCTTATGCAAGGGAATCGATCACTACCCCGTGCGGTGTAAGGTTTTCCTAGAAGTACAAAGGAAGTTCAACAGAGTAAGGAAAGGAAGCAAGTAACACCCGAGGAAGCCTCACAGGACACCACCATATCATGGAAGGTCGTGGATGAAAAGCGATACCCTGGAGAACCAGATAGTCTTCTCAGATCATGCCACTCATGTGGTAAAGAAGGGCATAAATCTAACTCTTGTTCTCAAAAGGATAAGAAGAAGGAATATTCACATGAAGTTGAATCGGTTGAAATAGAATATGATCCCCAGGAGATAGCTGCCATATTAGCTAAGGCTTTGTTCGGTTACACCCTGCCCTAAGAGGATTGGAGAGTATTTGGGGGGGATTTGACTTGTAGAGGACTTAATCCACCTCAATCCCTGTCAAAACCCCTCCACAACCCCGTCAACCGAACATGGCCTAAGGACAATCCAAAGGTGAACAAAATGAAGACAAAGAAGAGGAAGGAGCCTTCGTTCAATGAGCTTATGAGATGCACGATGGATCTCAAAGATTCCAGTCGGACTAACCATCCTCGACCAACAGGACAAAAAAAAGAGGACATGTCGAAAGTGATTTTTTATAAATGCAAAGAACCAGGACATTACCAAAATCAATGCCTCAATGAGAAGAAGTCCAAAAAGAGAAAGTGAAGGTAGATAGGAGTTCAGAGTGATTTTTATTTCATTAGTCATCAATTATGTAACCATGGATACCATGTTACGGAATAATAAAGGAAATAAGTGTGGTTACTTTCTTTTTATAAATGATGTATTGTATTTTCAATGCTCATTGCAATCCAAGAGAAGTTAGTGGGATAACAATGTTTGACACGTAAGTGCAGAAGACCATTCTAGAGATCGTGTGATAAAGAATCACCACATGAACCGTTCATAGAGGCATCATATCATATCTTCTAAGGAGGGATTGGACATTTGCATGGAGAACACAACTCTTTTACATGGAAATTTCATCACGGATGCAAGTTTTAGCACAAACTGTGTAGTTAACATCACCGAAAAGCGTTTTACTAGTTTGCAGGTGAATACCTCTTAATGAGGAGTGAGAATGACCGAGTGTTAGAACACACGATTCACCAATCTACATATGGGGTAATAATTTGAGTACGGGATGGATTGATCACCATACCGGAGGCTCTTATTATATACTATCGTATGTTCGATTGGTAAATCAGAGAGACTTGAAAGCCTAGTTGAGTGTCGTAGCAACAAGCCTAAAACCATAGAATGGTAAGACGTATTACCCTTATAGATAGGCAGCCGTGCCTAACATAGGTTGAACGGTGAGGATGAAACACGAAGAATCTTCAGGGAATTCTATCGGAAGCTATTTTATCGACCACCATGAGAGTATTGATAAGTAGTTCCGAATTTAAAGATTTGAGCGGGACTCGTTCTTTTGAGGAAAAGCCCAGTTTTAAACCACAGAAGATGGATGAAGAATCATCATGGAATAAAGAGATTTTGGAAATCCCCACAAGCTTGCTTTTAAGGGTGGTAGTACCCTAAGAACACCCTGGTAGGATAATTGGGTCATTCGACAAATCAGCAGAGACTCCAGAATTGTGCAAAAAGCCTCAGACAAAGGCATGCTGAAGAACTGGAATACAAAGAATTTAATTAATAGAAGACATTCTCTCAAGACAGGAGGCAAAAGGATAAACCGCAAACCTTTAGATGATATGACCAAACCCTCGGGAAGTAACCCAAGGAACCCAAACCCTAACCTATTTCTTGCTAGCCTCTTCAAATCTCGAGGACGAGATTTCTTTTAAGGGTGGTAGTTTATAACATCCCAAAATTTTCCAAATTTTGGAATGTTAATAATAATTTAAAATTGAGTGAATTGCTATGCTTTTCGTGGGAAATTAAAACCTTTTGATTCTTGTTTCAAATATTTCAATCCAATTGCTTTTCTTTTGGACACCTATGAAATATTTTGAAACCACAAATAAAAATGGAGTGAGAATAAAATGACTTTCTCAAAATGTGGTGGAAGAATATTTTATGTGAAGTTTTTTGAATGTTTAGTTCTATCTGAACTTGGATCTTAATTGGAGTTTAAGTGCCATTTAAATATTTCCAAATTATTCAAACAAAAATTGAATGAGAGGAGATAATGTGACTTCTCCAAAAATATATTTGGAAATATTTAATACGGTACAATTATCCTTTTGAGAATTTGCAAAAAAAACTCTAAATTGATTTCTTCTAGTAATTCAATTATGTCCATACAGCATTAATAGTAGTTGTACACAAAATGTACACTGTTAAATGCCGATACAAATTTTCGTGGACTCTAAATAATATTTAGATGAATGTAAACATTTTTATTTTCTGTTTTAAGTAAACTTTTTGTGCGTATACATAAGTACGTAATTAAATTTCTATCCTAAACCTACTGGGCTTGACCTATTCATAGGAGCAGCAACAGCCAACAGCCCACTTTTATTTTTTTCTCTTTTCCTTTCACTTTTTTTCCTTGGGCCTATTCTTCCACTAAGGCCCATCTCTCTTAGGGCAGCCCACACACATGTCTTCTTCTACCTTCGTGACCTCTACCCTCTCGCTTAGGGTTTCTGGCTCCGGCGGCGATTCCATCGCCGGTTGGAGATCTACAACGGAATTATCTACCGCCGTCCGGTTCCTTCGCTCCAGATCATCTTCCTGATCGGGAGGAGGGAGTTGGGCGCGGTCTGTCGGACGGTCTCTCTGCCCCAGTCGACGAACCCTAGATGGATCGAGCGGAGTCGTCAGCTGCGGGCGGAGGGGGGAAGAATCTCGAGGACTTGCTGCAGCACCTGGATCTCCAGGATGATGAGCTTGATGATGTGGTCATCGGGGAAGAAGAAGTGAAGAAGTTTGAGGCGGATGCTAGATGGTTGGCGATTGCGAAGGTGAATACCAACCGCACCTTCAGTTCATCGGCGATGTTTGAGTGCATGAAATCGATCTGGTCGCTGGCACAAACCCCGACGTACAGGGAGGCGGGTGAAAACCTGTTCATCTTTCAGATGTTTTGCCTTGGGGATTGGAAGAAGGTCGTACAAGGAGGCCCTTGGCTTTTTAGAGGGATGGGGATGTTGATAGAAGACTACGACGGGAAGAAGGAGCCAACATCTTTTGAATTTGATGGTTTGTATGTATGGGCAAAGATCCACAATATACCAGAGCTCTATCGCAAGACGGAGGTGGTTGATCAACTCGCTCGTCGGATTGGAAGGGTTAAAGAAGTGCAGCTCGCCCCTCGATTGTTCTATGAAGGCGATTATGTGCGAGTCCGAGCTAGGGTTCTGGTCAGCAAACCTCTAACCAGAGTCACGGCGCTGAATGTCGCGGGACAAGGAAGACTCCGCCTTCTGGTGAAATATGAGAAGATCCCGTATATTTGTAAGGTCTGTGGCTTCATGGGTCATAACCACGAGGAGTGTGGTGATGGTGTTTGGGGAGAGAAAGATAAGCAGTGGGGGAGCTGGATGCTGGCACAGAGAAGGGACGTTGCACCGGAGCAGTATGGTGGATGGTTCCCTCGTGGGGGCCGTTCCGGGGGAAGAGGCAGAGGCAGAACAGGTCGAGCTAACAACACACGCCAGCGATCCCCACCATGCAAGCGCTCATCCCAGGATGCAGGCTTTGACTCAGCTAGGGAAGAACCGGAGGTTACAAGCCCCCTTAAAACGGGTGAGGTCAGGAAGGAAGTGCAAGCTACTGAATCGGTTCGGCGCAACCTGAACCTTGTGCTGAATGGCAGCGGGGAGGACAATGCAGGGATGGAGAAAAGCAAGGCTCTAGCTACTACTGATGCACCCACAATGGCAGTCCCACCGCCGCCCCCGGCGTATGTTTCTCCAAGAGATGCCAAGAAAGCAAAGAAGGCTGGATCACCAGTGAAGCAAGGAACAAATAAGATGGCGTTGTTGGCGGGCTCCTCGACGGAGCACCGCCAAGCCCAATGAAAATCTTAAGCTGGAACTGCCGCGGGATTGGCGACCCGGCGACAGTTCGAGAACTCCGCGACCTCGTGGAGCTTAGTTCGCCATCTATCCTTTGCTTAGTTGAAACGCAGTTACAAAAGAGTCGAGTTGAAGGTCTTCGGTTTTCTTTAGGTTTTGATTTCAGTTTTGCGGTTGGAAGTAGTGGTCGTAGTGGAGGTATCTGTATCTTTTGGAAAAACTCGTTGAATGTTGAAATAAAGAATTTTTCGGAGTATCATGTGGACGCATGGGTTCTTGAACCAGGAAGAGAACAATGGCATCTTTCTTGTTTTTATGGAGAAGCAACAAGATCTCTCCGGTACAAAACCTGGAATACAATGACAAGGTTGAGAGGTGAAAGCACGCTGCCATGGATGTGCATTGGTGACTTCAACGAAATCTTGCGGCCCGAGGAGCAGTTTGGTCCAAATGAACGTGACAGTGCACAGATTGAGGCTTTCAGAGAGGCAGTGGATATTTGTGGATTGGCTGATTTGGGTTATCGTGGATTGGATTGGACGTGGGAGAAGAAAGTTTCAGGGGGCTATTTTTGCAGAGTCCGGCTGGATAGAGCCTTGGGGACGGCTGACTGGTCGGCTATCTTCTCTTTTGCCTCGGTGGAACACCTAACGGCGGCCAAATCTGATCACTGCCCTATATTATTACAGACAGATCTTTTGGAATCTAGTGTTAGAGCAAAGCAGAAGCAGTTCCGCTATGAATGTATGTGGGAGCGTGATCCTCGCCTTGGGAATGTGGTAACGGAAGCTTGGACTACTTCGGGAAAGGCTAATACTATCGCAGCTCTGTCGGAAAAACTTGTGCAAGTCGCTGCTACGCTGCGATAATGGGGCCGAACCACCTTTGGTGCGGTTCGAACTGAGCTGCGGGTGCTCCGGTCGAAGCTTGCGGAACTTCGAGCCCTGCCTGATCGTGGGGGTCCATCGCCGGAGGAGGAACAGGTAGAAGCCCGCATGTCCGAACTCTGACTTCGAGAGGAAATCATGTGGCGTCAACGAGCTCGCATTGAATGGTTGGCGGAGGGAGACAACAACACCAAATTTTTTCATCGGAAGGCCAGTGCTCGCAAAGCTAGAAACCGAATATGCGAACTGGAACGTGCGGATGGCACGGTCTGTGTCGACGATCAGGAGATGGCAAGTCTGGCAACAAATTTTTACAGCAATCTGTATGCTTCTGAAAACACAATCGGAATTGATGAGGTTCTATCTCACATACCGTCCAGGGTGGACGCGGCCATGAATGAGATGCTTAATGCCAGCTATACAAACGCCGAGGTTAAAGCGGCGTTGTTCCAAATGTTTCCAACAAAGGCTCCAGGGCCTGATGGCTTTCCTGCATACTTTTTTCAGCGGCACTGGGAGTTGTGCGGTGATGAGGTGACTGGTATGGTGCTACGTGTTCTTAAGGGAGAGGATTCCCCGAAGGAGATAAACAAAACGTTCATTGTGTTAATTCCCAAGATTGCAAGTCCAAAAAATTTAGGACAGTTTAGACCGATAAGCCTATGCAATGTGATCTTTAAGATCGCCTCGAAGGTGCTAGCTAATCGTCTGAAGTTCATTCTCCCCGACATCATCTCTGAGGAACAATCAGCTTTTGTACCAGGACGTCTTATTACGGATAATTTCATATCCGCTTATGAGTGTCTCCACTATATGAAACGAAGAAAGGTAAAGAGCAACAGATTTTGTGCCTTGAAACTTGATATGATGAAAGCTTACGATAGAATTGAGTGGAACTATCTTGAACGGGTTATGCTAAAGTTGGGCATAAGTCCACGGTTCACAGAGATTGTCATGAGGTGCGTCACATCAGTATCTTTCTCCGTCATCTTCAACGGTGAAAAGCAAGAGGATTTCAACCCCTCCCGAGGACTCAGGCAGGGTGACCCAATTTCCCCATATCTCTTTTTGTTGGCTGCCGAGGGGCTGTCATGTTTGTTGAAATCGGTGGATCCAACTGACAATGTTCGAGGCATCAAGGTGGCAGATGGCGCCCCGGAGGTAAATCATTTACTTTTTGCAGATGATAGCCTCCTGTTCTTTAATGCCACTCCTGACATGGCAATGAAGGTGAATTTGTTGTTGCAACGTTACTGTGACGCTTCTGGCCAGCGGATCAACAAGGACAAGTCATCAATCTTCTTTAGTAAGGGCTGTCCAGACTCTTTGAAGCAACAAGTTTAACAAATCTTAGATGTTCAGAAAAAAAAGTTGTCAGACAAATACCTTGGCCTTCCAGCTGATGTGGGTAGAGCAAAGGAGGGGTCTTTTAAATACCTCAAAGATCGAATATGGCAGCATGTGCAGGGTTGGATGGAGAAGGCGCTATCGGTTGGTGGTAAGGAAGTATTAATAAAATCGGTTGCGCATGCTATCCCTACTTATTCCATGGCGTGTTTTAAACTACCCCGAGGCCTATGCCAACATATCAATGGATTGCTGCAGAAATTTTGGTGGGGATCTAAAAAAGGAGAGAGGAAGACTGCTTGGGTTTCATGGGAAGCTATGTCACAGCCTAAGAGCATGGGGGCATGTGTTTTCGCGACATCGAACTCTTCAACCTGGCACTTCTTGCCCGGCAAGCATGGCGGCTGCTGAATCAGCCGGATTCCTTGAGCGCCCAGATCCTCCGAGCGGTATACTACCCCTCATCTTCAATCCTCGAAGCAGACTTGGGGAAGAACCCTTCACAAGTATGGTGATCCATCATTGAGGGACGTGATGCACTAAAGCTGGGCCTCTTGAAGCGCATTGGTTCAGGTGAGCAGACTAATATTTGGAGTGACAACTGGATCCCCCGTGACAATAAGCTTCGGCCGGTTTGCCCGAAATCCCAAAACCCTCCCCAACTTGTTTCGGAACTTATAAACCTGGTCACTTGTACGTGGAATGCTGGGATGCTTCGTGAACATCTGTACCCAATGGATGTTGAGGCTGTCCTCAATATCCCATTGAGCAGCCAACTACAGGAGGATTTCTGGTCGTGGCACTACGAGAAAAGAGGGCTCTTCACAGTAAGCTCAGCTTACAAATTACTTGCATCGACAAAGCAGCAGCGCACGGACTGGTTGGAGCACAATGATGGTCATTCAAATGTCACAACAGATCGCCGCTCATGGTCGAAACTCTGGGGCGCGGCGGTGCCCTCAAAAGTCCGTGTTTTTGCCTGTTGGCTAGCTAAATCTTCCATACCTACAGGCTCTTTTCGACACCACAGAAGCATGGCCGATTCCGCTGAATGCAGCATCTGTGACGCGGCGGTGGACACGTGGAGGCATGCTCTCTTTGATTGTCATATGGCTGAATGCGTTTGGGCTCTTTCTGATGAGGATATCACCGGAACCATAATATCAAACCGCACGGATGACGCCAAACTGTGGATGTTCTGGTTAGTTGACACTCTTCCCACAGCGGAGTTGGCACATGTGCTTGTAACGATGTGAGCGATATGGTGGGCGAGACGTCGAGCGATCCATGACGAGCAGTTTCAGAGCCCCCTCAGTACCCACATCTTCATTACCAAATTTTTGGCGGAGCTCGATCAGATTCCGGAAAGGGGTGCACGTACTAGGGACCTGCATGCACAATCTAAGGACCTGCATGTAAGGCCTAGGGGCATGCATGCAATGGCCAGGGACCCGAATGGAGCGACCCCAAGCGAGGTAAGACCAGCACGCTGTGCATGGCTGCCGCCAGTGTCCCACTCAGTCAAGATCAATGCAGATGGCGGGCTTTCCAAGATCGGCGACAAGGGTGCTTCTGCTGTCGTGTGTCGGGATAAAAACGGGAACTATTTGGGCGCCTCAGCAATCATCTTTGAGGGCCTTTTGGACCCAGTGATTCTTGAAGCACAGGCCTGCACCGAGGCACTAGCACTCGCTGCGGATTTACAGGTTCAATCCATACGTGTGGCCACAGATTGCCAAGAAGTTGTATCAAGGACCAAGGATGACTCCCCATGCAAGTTTTATCCAATCCTTCGATATATTAAGTACCAAAGAGAAGCTTTTAGTGCGGTGGAGTTTATCCACGAGAGTCGGAAGCATAACGGAGAGGCTCACGCTTTAGCTAAAGCTGCCGCATCTCTCCCCCCCCCGGGCGCCATGTGTGGCTTGCAACTTTGCCCGATATTATCTGTATTCCCATGATTTTGCATGTTTAATAAAGGGTACAGATTTCGCTCAAAAAAAAACAGACAGCCATGACCTCATCCTCTTCCTCTCATCTTCCCACTCAATTCATTCCCCGTTAAGAATTGACACCAACACGAAACTTATAGAGGAATGTCAGGAGAACTCATTCAGGAAATTAAAACTCAACTTCGTTGCTTTAATTGGACGAACGGATCCGTGAAACATTCCTGCACAATCAGCCATTAAAGGACACGGTGAGCTCCCTTGATCTCCCCGTACCGACCCCCTCTTCCCCTATAAATAGGACCCCGAAAGCACAACATATCTCACCATCCCTAAGCCAGAAACCCCTCTCTGTGTCGCTCTCCTACGCAAGCAATTGCTCGCCGGAGTTCAACAATAGCATCAAAGTCCGACGAGGATTCCGTCGCGACCGAGCAGGAGAACGAGAACCGCGAGGACCGAGGCTCACTGCCGCCGTGCGCAACTTCAGCCGCTTCTGTCGAGTGAAGGAGAAAGCTCCCGAGATCCTTACAAAGTCCATTGAATTCTCCATCACCATCTCTCCACCGTCCGCCACTACTAATTCGCCAGAGCACGCCCGAACCACCATCTCCTCATCACCGGCGACCAACTCCGATTACGATGAGTGCGAAGGTGAATTCTACGAGGAGGTAGAACCTTGTTACTGCGAAACCAAAGGTAAGTTGCAAATTGATCATGCTTCGACCTATATTTTCATACTATGCATATCTCTTTAAATTCTAATGCTATGCATGTTTTATAAAGGTTTTACAAAGTATTATTTATAGCTAGAGCCATAGGTTCAAGACTGACCACCATGCTTGGCCACGCTTGCACAAAATGGGTGGGATGAAAACAAAACTTATTTTAAACCTTCAAACTTGCTTTCTTTTTGGAGCAATGTTTGTGAAACTATTTTGAAAAGAAAAATTATTTATATATTATTTTACATCTACTCCCTGGGCGGAATGGTATTGACGGGAGCGTCTACAAGTGATTGCGCCCATCGGGGTCTTGCAGTGAATGCGCCCGACTGGGGTCTTGCACACAGGTTTTTGGTGGGGACCGCCGTCCAGGGGAATGAGATCTTCCAAGTACAGTTTGATGTAGCTTCCAGTACAGCCACATGCTACTATGGGCTCTGGCTTAGCTTAGTACTAACAGGAAACCCTTACCTCAGGACCGCCATCGGAGAGGGGCTTTCATTGCCTAAGTTGAGGGCGGCTTGGTCAGGTATAGGGGGCTGTTACTGAAAGGCTTCGTCACAATCTCCTCCTAGTTGTACACCCAAGTGTGTAATGATAAACTGGGTTGGTTGTGTCATGTGGGGAACGTGTACGACCTTTGCAGAGGGTTTGACCTAATCGATTAGCCGTGCCCCCCGTTACGGGCAATTTGAGCAATTGAAGACTTGGACTGAAGAAGAATCTCCTCTCTCTCTTTTCTAAAAATCTGTTTTAGGGGTTAAATTGAGGAATGAGCACAGTGAATGTGTTTCACTTCAACCTATTTATGTTTTAAAACTATTTTGGAGACTGAGCACTGGTGCGTTTATCCAAGTGTCTCGCTCCTACTTTCTATACTAAAAACTATTTCTATTCCAAAAGTAGTTTATAAAATTTAGTATAGGAGAAAATTGGCTTTACACAAATGAAACCTCCACAATACTTACCATGCATATATATTCTGTTAAACTTTCCTTTGCAACTGGCGAGTACATTTCACGTACTCACCTGCACCTGTCATGTGCAGATCTTGACAGATTAAGAGATGATAGGGCTATGGTCTACACTCAACGAGCCCAGTGGCGTTGATGGAGCCTAACTTAGCGACTACGTATAATTCCGCTGTATTATCTGCCAGCTTGAGTTGTGCCTAAGGTATGATTTGTATATATATCTGGATCTACCGTTGTATTAGAATGATGTATGTCTTAGTGATATTCCTTTTTGTTACTGTGTGTGCTAGCTATGATCCAGGGATAGCACAGTAAGCACAGAGACTTGGATTTTACCAAATCCGGGTAGTGACAGTGTTAGTAACTCAAAATAAAAGCTGTGGAATAAACGGAGACTAGCTAAAGGTGAGATGACGATATGTGTTGGAAGTGTTTCCAAGGTTGATGTGATCAAGCATCGCATGCTCCCTCTACCATTGAGACTGGTGTTAAACCTAAATAATTGTTATTTGGTGTTTGCGTTGAGCACAGACATGATTGGATTATGTTCATCGCAATACGGTTATTCATTTAAGGTGAATAATGGTTACTCTTTATTTGAATAATACCTTCAATGGTCTTGCACCTAAAATGAGTTTATTGAATCTCGATCGTGGTGATACACATGTTCATTCCAAAAGTAATGATAGTACCACATACTTGTGGCACTGCCATTTGAGTCATATTGGTATAAAACGCATGAAGAAGCTCCATGTTGATGGATCTTTGAACTCACTCATTTTTTTGAAAAGATTGAGACATGCGAACCACGTCTATTGGTATATACGCATGAAGAAACTCCATGCAGATGGATCGTTTGGACTCACTTGATTTTGAATCACTTGAGACATGCAAATCATACCACATGGGCAAGATGACTGAAAGGCCTCGTTTTCAGTGAGATGGAACAAGAGAGCAACTTGTTGGAATTAATACATTTGATGTGTGCAATCCAATGAGTGCTGAGGCACGCAGTGAATATCGCTATGCTCTTACTTCACAAATGATTTGAGTAGATGCTGAGTAGATTTACTTAATGAAATACAAGTCTGAATTATTGAATGGTTCAAACAATTTCAGAGTGGAGTTGAAGATCTTCGTGAAAAGAGGATAATATGTCTATGATATGATCATAGAGATGAATATCTGAGTTGCGAGTTTGGTACACAATTAAGACATTGTGGAAATTGTTTCACAACTAATTCCGCTTGGAACACCGTAGTGTGATGGTGTGTCTGAACATCATAGCTGCACCCTATTGGATATGGTGCATACCATGATGTCTCTTATCGAATTACCACTATCGTTTATGGGTTAGGCATTAGAGACAACCACATTCACTTTAAATAGAGCACCATGTAATTCTGTTGAGATGACACCATATGAACTATGGTTTAGAGAAACCTAAGCTGTCATTTCTTAAAAGTTTGGGGTTGCGATACTTATGTGAAAAGTTTTAGCCTGATAAGCTCGAATCCAAAGCAGATAAATGCATCTTCATAGCACACGCAAAACAGTTGGGTATACCTCCTATTCAGATCCGGAAGCAAAAGAGATTGTTTCTAGAACCGGATCCTTTCTCAAGGAGAAGTTTCTCTTGAAAGAAATGAGTGGGAGGATGGTGGAGACTTGATGAGGTTATTGAACCATCACTTCAACCAGTGTGTAGCAGGGCACAGGAAGTCGTTTCTGTAGCACTTACACCAATTGAAGTGGAAGCTGATGATAGTGATCACGAAACTTCAGATCAAGTCACTACTAATACTTGTAGGTCGACAAGGATGCGTACTATTTCAGAGTGGTACATAATCCTGTCTTGGAGGTCATGTTGCTAGACAACAATGAACCTACGAGCTATGGAGAAGCGATGGTGGGCCCGGATTCCGACGAACGGCTCGAGGCCATAAAATCCAAGAGGATCCATGTATGAAAACAAAGTATAGACTTTGGAAGAACTACTTGATGGTCGTAAGGCTGTTGGGTACAGATGGATTTTAAAAGGAAGACGGACAATGATGGTAAGTATCACCATTAAGAAAGCTTGACTTGTCGTTAAGATGTTTTCTGACAAGTTCAAGGAGTTGACTACGGTGAGACTTTCTCACTCGTAGCGATGCTAAGAGTCTGTTGGAATTGTATTAGCAGTTACTGTATTATTTATGAAATCTTGCAGATAGGATGTCAAAACATTGTTTCCTCGACAATTTTTTTGAGGAAAGGTTGTATGTGATACGACCAGAAGGTTTTATCAATCCTAAAAGATGCTAACAAGTATGCAAAGCTCCAGCAATCCTTCTAAGGACCAGAGTAAGCATCTCGGAGTTGGAATATACGCTTTGATGAGATGATCAAAGATTTTGGGTTTATACAAATTTTATTAGAAACTTGTATTTCCAAAGAAGTGAGTGGGAGCACTATAAAATTTCTGATGAGTATATGTTGTTGACATATTTTTGATTGGAAATGATGTAGAATTTTTGGAAAGATATAGGGTTGTTTGAAAGGTGTTTTTCAATGAAAAACCTGGATTAAGCTACTTGAACATTGAGCATCAAGATCTATAAGGATAGATCAAAAACGCTTAATAGTACTTTCAAATGAATACATACCGTGACAAGATTTTGAAGGAGTTCAAACAAATCAGCAAAGAAGGAGTTCTTGGCTGTGTTATAAGGTGTGAGCATTGAGTAAGACTCAAGAACTAACCATGGAAGAAGAGAGAGAAAGGACGAAGGTCGTCCCCTATGCTTTAGACGTAGGCTCTATAGTATGCTATGCTGTGTACCGCACCTGAAGTGTGCCTTGCCATGAAGTCAATCAAGGGGTACAAGAGTGATTCAGGAATGGATCACATGATAGTTGTCAAACTTATCCTTAGTAACTAGTGGACTAAGGAATTTTCTCGATTATGGAGGTGGTAAAAGAGTTCGTCGTAAAGGGTTACGTTGATGCAAACTTTGACACTAATCTGGATGACTCTGAGTAGTAAACCGGATTCATATAGTAGAGCGGTTATTTGGAATAGCTCCCAGTAGTATGTGGTAGTTGCATCTACAAGATGACATAGAGATTTGTAAAGCACACATGGATCTGATATAGGTTCAGACCAGTTGACTAATAACCTCTCTCATAAGCGAGATATGATCAAACCCCATTGGTGTTGGATTCCTTACAATCACATAGTGATGTGAACTAGATTATTGACTCTAGTGCAAGTGGGAGACTATTGGAAATATGCCCTAGAGGCAATAATAAAATGGTTATTTATTATATTTCCTTGTTCATGATAATTGTCTATTGTTCATGCTATAATTGTATTAACTGGAAACCGTAATACATGTGTGAATACATAGACCACAACTTGTCCCTAGTGAGCCTCTAGTTGACTAGCTCGTTGATCAATAGATGGTCATGGTTTCCTGACCATGGACATTAGATGTCATTGATAGCGGGATCACATCATTAGGAGAATGATGTGATGGACAAGACCCAATCCTAATTGTAGCACAAGATCGTGTAGTTCGTTTGCTAAAGTTTTTCTAATGTCAAGTATCATTTCCTTAGACCATGAGATTGTGCAACTCCCGGATACCGTAGGAATGCTTTGAGTGTACCAAATGTCACAACGTAACTGGGTCGCTACAAAGGTGCACTGCAGGTATCTCTGAAAGTGTTGGGTTGGCACGAATCGAGACTGGGATTTGTCACTCCGTATGACGGATAGGTATCTCTGGGCCCACTCGGTAATGCATCATCATAATGAGCTCAATGTGACTAAGTAGTTAGTCACGGGATCATGCATTACGGAACGAGTAAAGTGACTTGCCGGTAACGAGATTGAATGAGGTATTGGGATACCGACGATCGAATCTCGGGCAAGTAACATACCGATAGATAAAGGGAATTGTATACAGGATTGACTGAATCCTCGACATCGTGGTTCATCCGATAAGATCATCGTGGAACATGTGGGAGCCAATATGGGTATCCAAATCCCGCTATTGGTTATTGGCTGGAGAGGTGTCTCGGTCATGTCTGCATGGTTCCCGAACACTTAGGGTCTACACACTTAAGGTTCGGTGACGCTAGAGTTGTTATGGGAAATAGTATGTGGTTACCGAAGGTTGTTCGGAGTCCCGGATGAGATCCCGGACGTGGCGAGGAACTCCAGAATGGTCCGGAGGTGAAGATGGATATATTGGACGAAGGGTATTATAGTCCGGAATTGTTCTGGGAGTACCAGGTGACGACCAGCGTGACCGAAAGGTGTTTCGGAGGCCCCGACAAGCGTTGGAGGGCCTTATGGGCCAAGGGGAGGGGGCACACCAGCCCACTAAGGGGTTGTGCGCCCCTCCCAACCCCTCTCACGTAACCTAGAGAGGTGGGGGCGCCTCCCCTAGGTCAGCCGCCCCTCCCGGCTTGGTGGGCAAGTTTCCTAGGGGTGGGGGCGCCCAAACCCATCTAGTGTTTCCCCTGTGGCCGCCACCCCTCCCCTAGGGAACCCTAGGGCGCCTCCTCCACCCCCCTTCCCCCTATATATAGTGAGGGAGAGAGAGGGCAGCCACACCCTTCCACTGGCACAGCCCCTCCCTCCTCCAACACCTCCTCCTCCTCCGTAGTGCTTGGCGAAGCCCTGCCGGAGAACCACGAGCTCCATCGCCACCACGCCGTCGTGCTGCTGGAGTTTTCCCTCAACTTCTCCTCTCCCCTTGCTGGATCAAGAAGGAGGAGACGTCCCCGGGTTGTATGTGTGTTGAACGTGGAGCCGCCGTCCGTTCGGCGCTTAGATAGGAATCGACCGCGATCTGAATCGCTGCGTGTACGACTCCACCAACCGCGTACTTGTAATGCTTCCGCATCGCGATCATCAAGGGTATGAAGATACCCTCATCCTCTCCCTCTCTTGTTGCTAGAATCTCCATAGATTGATCTTGGTGATGCATAGAAGATTTTGAATTATTGCTACGTTCCCCAACATAATATGTAAGTAGTTTTACTGAGGTCTTTCTTTTGAAGAACTCCTTTCAAACACTCCTTTATGCTTTCCAGAATTTTTTTACATCATTTCTGATCAACAATATGTCACTCACATATACTTATCAGAAAGGCTGTAGTGCTCCCACTCACTTTATTGTAAATACAGACTTCACCGCAAGTCCGTATAAAACTATATGCTTTGATCAACTTATCAAAGCGTATATTCCAACTCCGAGATGCTTGCACCAGTCCATAGATGGATCACTGGAGCATGCACATTTTGTTAGCACCTTTAGGATCGACAAAACCTTTTGGTTGCATCATATACAACTCTTCTTTAAGAAATTCATTAAGGAATTTAGTTTTGACATCTATTTGCCAGATTTCATAAAATGTGGCAATTTGCTAACATGATTCGGACAGACTTTTAAGCATCGATACGAGTGAGAAAAAACTCATCGTAGTCAACATCTTGAACTTTGTCAAAAACATTTTTCGACAAGTCTAGCTTTGTAGATAGTAACACTACTATCAGCGTCCGTCTTCCTCTTGAAGATCCATTTATTTTCTATGGCTTGCCGATCATCGGGCAAGTCAACCAAAGTCCACACTTTGTTCTCATACATGGATCCCATCTCAGATTTCATGGCCTCAAGCCATTTTTCGGAATCTGGGCTCATCATTGCTTCCTCATAGTTCGTAGGTTCGTCATGGTCAAGTAACATGACCTCCAGAACAGGATTACCGTACCACTCTGGTGCGGATCTTACTCTGGTTGTCCTACGAGGTTCGGTAGTAACTTGATCTGAAGTTACATGATCATCATCATTAGCTTCCTCACTACTCCCTCTGTAAACTAATATAAGAGCATTTAGATCACTATTTTAGTATTCTAAAGGCTCTTATATTAGTTTACAGAGGGAGTAATTGGTGCAGGAATCACTGGAACTAATTTCTGTGATGAACTACTTTACAATTCGGGAGAAGGTACAATTACCTTATCAAGCTCTACTTTCCTCCCACTCACTTCTTTCGAGAGAAACTCCTTCTCTAGAAAGGATCCATCTTAGCAACGAATATCTTGCTTTCGGATCTGTGATAGAAGGTGTACCCAACAGTTTCCTTTGGTTATTCTATGAAGACACACTTCTCCGATTTGGGTTCGAGCTTATCAGGTTGAAGCTTTTTCACATAAGAATCACAGCCCCAAACTTTAAGAAACAACAACTTTGGTTTCTTGCCAAACCATAGTTCATAAGGCGTCGTCTCAACGGATTTTGATGGTGCCCTTTTTTTAAAGTGAATGCAGCTGTCTCTAATGCATAACCCCAAAACAATGGTGGTAAATCGGTAAATACATCATAGATCGCACCATATCCAATAAAGTGCGCTTACGACATTTAGACACACCATTACGCTAAGGTGTTCCATGTGGCGTGAGCTATGAAACTATTCCACATTGTTTTTAAGTGAAGGCCAAACTCGTAACTCAAATATTCTCCTCTACGATCATAATGTAGAAACTTTATTTTCTTATTACGATGATTCTCCACTTCACTCTGAAATTCTTTGAACTTTTCAAATGTTTCAGACTTGTGCTTCATTAAGTAGATATACTCATATCTGCTGAAATCATTTGTGAAGGTCAGAAAATAACGATACTCGCCACGAGCATCAACACTCATTGGACCGCATACATCGGTATGTATTATTTCCAACAAGTCAGTAGCTCGTTCCATTGTACCGGAGAATGGAGTTTTACTCATCTTGCCCAAAAGGCACGGTTCGCAATCATCAAATGATTCATAACCAAGTGATTTCGAAAATCCATCTTTATGGAGTTTCTTCATGCGCTTTACACCGATATGACCCAAACGGCAGTGCCACAAATAAGTTGTACTATCATTATCAACTTTGCATGTTTTGGCATCAATATTATGAATATGTGTATCACTATGATCGAGATCCAACAAACTATTTTCATTGGGTGTATGACCATTGAAGGTTTTATTCATGTAAAGAGAATAACAATTATTCTTTGACTTAAATGAATAACCGTATTGCAATAAACATGATCAAATCATATTCATGCTCAACGCAAACGCCAAATAACATTTATTTAGGTTTAACACTAATCCCGAAAGTATAGGGAGTGTGTGATGATGATCATATCAATCTTGGAACTACTTCCAACACTCATCGTCAATTCACCCTCAACTAGTTTCTGTTTATTCTGTAACTCCTGTTTCGAGTTACTAATTTTTAGCAACCGAACAAGTTTCAGATACTCATGGGCTACTATAAACACTAGTATGGTACACATCAATAACCTATATATCAAATATACCCTTGTTCACTTTGCCATCCTACTTATCCACCAAATATTCAGGATATTTCCGCTTCCAGTGACCATTTCCTTTGCAGTAGAAGCACTCGGTTTCAGGCTTTGGTCCAGCTTTTGGCTTCTTCACGGGAATGACAACTTGCTTGCCATTCTACTTGAAGTTCCCTTTCTTTCCCTTTGCCCTTTTCTTGAAACTAGTGGTCTTGTCAATCGTCAACACTTTATTCTCTTTCTTGATTTCTACCTTCGTCGATTTCAACATCACGAAGAGCTCGGGAATCGTTTTCGTCATCCCTCACATACTATAGTTCATAACGAAGTTCTAGTAACTTGGTGATGTGACTAGAGAACTCTGTCAATCACTATCTTATCTGGAAGATTAACTCCCACTTGATTCAAGTGATTGTAGTACCCAGACAATCTGAACACATGCTCACTAGTTGAGCAATTCTCCTCCATCTTTTAGCTATAGAACTTTTTGGAGACTTCATATCTCTCAACTCGGGTATTTGCTTGAAATATTAACTTCAACTCCTGGAACATCTCATATGGCCCATGACGTTCAAAACGTCTTTGAAGTCCCGATTCTAAGCCGTTATGCATGGTGCACTAAACTATCAAGTAGTCATCATATTGAGCTAGACAAACGTTCATAACGTCTGCATCTGCTCCTGCAATAGGTCCGTCACCTAGCGGTGCATCAAGGACATAATTCTTCTGTGCAACAATGAGAACAATCCTCAGATCACGAATCCAATCCGCATCATTGTTACTAACATCTTTCAACACAATTTTCTCTAGGAACATATCAAAATAAACATATGAAAGCAACAACACGAGCTATTGATCTACAACATAATTTGCAAAATACTACCAAGACTAAGTTCATGATAAATTTAAGTTCAATTAATCATATTACTTAAGAACTGTCACTTAGATAGACATCTCTCTAATCGTGTAAGTGATCGCGTGATCCAAATCAACTAAACCATAACCGATCATCACGTGAAATGGAGTAGTTTTCAATGGTGAACATCACTATGTTGATCATATCTACTATATGATTCACGCTCGACCTTTCGGTCTCAGTGTTCCGAGGCCATATCTGCATATGCTAGGCTCGTCAAGTTTAACCTGAGTATTCTGCGTGTGCAAATCTGGCTTACACCCGTTGTAGATGGACGTAGAGCTTATCACACCCGATCATCACGTGGTGTCTGGGCACGACGAACTTTGGCAACGGTGCATACTCAGGGAGAACACATTTTATCTTGAAATTTAGTGAGAGATCATCTTATAATGCTACCGTCAATCAAAGCAAGATAAGATGCATAAAAGATAAACATCACATGCAATCAATATAAGTGATATGATATGGCCATCATCATCTTGTGCTTGTGATCTCCATCTCCTAAGCACCATCATGATCACCATTGTCACCGGCACGACACCTTGATCTCCATCGTAGCATCATTGTCGTCTCGCCAGCTATTGCTTCTACGACTATCGCTACCGCTTAGTGATAAAGTAAAGCAATTACAGGGAGATTGCATTGCATACAATAAAGTGACAACCATATGGCTCCTGCCAGTTTCCGATAACTCGGTTACAAAACATGATCATCTCATACAATAAAATATAGCATCATGCCTTGACCATATCACATCACAACATGCCCTGCAAAAACAAGTTAGACGTCCTCTACTTTGTTGTTGCAAGTTTTACGTGGCTGCTACGGGCTGAGAAAGAACCGTTCTTACCTACGCATCAAAACCACAACGATAGTTCATCAAGTTAGTGCTATTTTAACCTTCTCAATGACCGGGCGTAGCCACACTCGGTTCAACTAAAGTTGGAGAAACTGACACCTGCCAACCACCCGTGTGCAAAGCACGTCGGTAGAACCAGTCTCGCATAAGCGTACGCGTAATGTCAGTCCGGGCCGCTTCATCCAACAATACCGCCGAACCAAAGTGTGACATGCTGGTAAGCAGTATGACTTGTATCGCCCACAAATCACTTGTGTCCTACTCATGCATATAACGTCAACGCATAAATATTGGGGAACGTAGTAATTTCAAAAAAATTCCTACGCACACGCAAGATCATGGTGATGATATAGCAACGAGAGGGGAGAGTGTTTGTCCACGTACCCTCGTAGACCGTAAGCGGAAGCGTTAGCACAACGCGGTTGATGTAGTCGTACGTCTTCACGATCCGACCGATCCAAGAACCGAACGTACGGAGCCTCCGAGTTCAGCACACGTTCAGCTCGATGACGATCTCCGGCCTCCGATCCAGCCGAGCTCCGGAGATGAGTTCTGTCAGCACGACGGCGTGGTGACGATGATGATGTTCTACCGGCGTAGGGCTTCGCCTAAACTCCACGACGATATGACCGAGGTGGAATATGGTGGAAGGGGGCACCGCACACGGCTAAGGAACGATCCATAGATCAACTTGTGTGTCTATGGGGTGCCCCCCGCCCCCGTATATAAAGGAGCCAGGGGGGAGGAGGCCGCCGGCCAAGGAGGGCGCGCCAAGGGGGGAGTTCTACTCCCACCGGGAGTAGGACTCCCTCTTTCCAAGTAGGAGTAGGAGAAGGGGCGAAAGAGGAGGAAGAGGGGAAGGAAAGGGGGGGCGCCGCCCCCCTTCCCTTGTCCTAATCGGACTAGGAAGGGGAGGGGCGCGCGGCCCCCTTGTGCCTCCTTCCCTCTTCTCCCTCGAGGCCCATGTAGGCCCAATAACCCCTCGGGGGGTTCCGGTAACCTCCCGGTACTCCCGTAAAATGCCGATTTCACCCGGAACAATTCCGATGTCCAAACATAGGCTTCCAATATATCAATCTTTATGTCTCGACCATTTAGAGACTCCTCGTCATGTCCGTGATCACATCCGGGACTCCAAACTAACTTCGGTACATCAAAACTTATAAACTCATAATAAAACTATCATCGAAACGTTAAGCGTGCGGACCCTACGGGTTCGAGAACTATGTAGACATGACCTAGAACCATTCTCGGTCAATAACCAATAGCGGGACCTGGATGCCCATATTGGTTCCTACATATTCTATGAAGATCTTTATCGGTCAAACCGCATAACAACATACGTTGTTCCCTTTGTCATCGGTATGTTACTTGCCCGAGATTCGATCGTCGGTATCCAATACCGAGTTCAATCTCGTTACCGGCAAGTCTCTTTACTCGTTACGTAATACATCATTCCGTAACTAACTCATTAGCCACATTGCTTGCAAGGCTTATAGTGATGTGCATTACCGAGAGGGCCCAGAGATACCTCTTCGACAATCGGAGTGACAAAATCTAATCTCGAAATACGCCAACTCAACATGTACCTTCGGAGACACCTGTAGTACTCCTTTATAATCACCCAGTTACGTTGTGACGTTTGGTAGTCCCCAAAGTATTCCTCCGGTAAATGGGAGTTGCATAGTTCTCATAGTTACAGGAACATGTATAAGTCATGAAGAAAGCAATAGCAGTATACTAAACGATCAAGTGCTAGGCTAACGGGATGGGTCATGTCAATCACATCATTCTTCTAATGATGTGATCCCACTAATCATATGGCAACACATGTCTATGTTTAGGAAACATAACCATCTTTGATTAATGAGCTAGTCAAGTAGAGGCATACTAGTGACTATAGTTTTGTCTATGTATTCACACATGTATCATGTTTCCGGTTAATACAATTCTAGCATGAATAATAAACATTTATCATGATATGAGGAAATAAATAATAACTTTATTATTGCCTCTAGGGCATATTTCCTTCAGTTTCCCACTTGCACTAGAGTCAATAATCTAGATTACATAGTAATGATTCTAACACCCATGGAGTCTTGGTGCTGATCATGTTTTGCTCGTGAGAGAGGCTTAGTCAACGGGTCTGCAACATTCAGATCCGTATGTATCTTGCAAATCTCTATGTCTCCCACTTGGACTTGGTCCCGAATGGAATTGAAGCATCTCTTGATGTGCTTGGTCCTCTTGTGAAATCTGGATTCCTTTGCCAAGGCAATTGCTCCAGTATTGTCATAGAAGTTTTTCGTTGGTCCCGATGCACTAGGTATGACACCTAGATCGGAAATGAACTCCTTCATCCAGACTCCTTCATTTGCTGCTTCAGAAGCAGCTATGTACTCCGCTTCACATGTAGATCCCGCCACGACGCTTTGTTTAGAACTGCACCAACTTACAGCTCCACCGTTTAATATAAACACGTATCCGGTTTGCGATTTAGAATCGTCCGGATCAGTGTCAAAGCTTGCATCGATGTAACCATTTACGACTAGCTCTTTGTCACCTCCATATACGAGAAACATATCCTTAGTCCTTTTTAGGTATTTTAGGATGTTCTTGACCGATGTCCAGTGATCCACTCCTGGATAACTTTGGTACCTTCCTGCCAAGCTTATTGCTAAGCATACGTCAGGTCTGGTACACAGCATGGCATACATGATAGAGCCTATGGCTGAAGCATAGGGAACATCTTTCATTTTCTCTCTATCTTCTGCTGTGGTCGGGCATTGAGTTTGACTCAACTTCACACCTTGTAGCACAGGCAAGAATCCTTTCTTTGCCTGATCCATTTTGAACTTTTTCAAAATTTTGTCAAGGTATGTGCTTTGTGAAAGTCCTATTAAGCGTCTTGATCTATCTCTATAGATCTTGATGCCCAATATGTAAGCAGCTTCACCGAGGTCTTTCATTGAAAAACTTTTATTCAAGTATCCCTTTATGCTATCCAGAAATTCTATATCATTTCCAATTAATAATATGTCATCTACATATAAAAATAGAAATGCTACAGAGCTCCCACTCACTTTCTTGTAAATACAGGCTTCTCCAAAAGTCTGTATAAAACCATATGCTTTGATCACACTATCAAAACGTTTATTCCAACTCCGAGATGCTTGCACCAGTCCATAAATGGATCGCTGGAGCTTGCATACTTTGTTAGCACCTTTTGGATCAACAAAACCTTCTGGCTGCATCATATACAACTCTTCTTCTAGAAATCCATTCAAGAATGCAGTTTTGACATCCATTTGCCAAATTTCATAGTCATGAAATGCAGCAATAGCTAACATGATTCGGACAGACTTAAGCATCTCTACGGGTGAGAAAGTCTCATCGTAGTCAACCCCTTGAACTTGTCGAAAACCTTTCGCAACAAGTCGAGCTTTATAGACAGTTACATTACCATCAGCGTCAGTCTTCTTCTTAAAGATCCATTCATTCTCAATGGCTTTCCGATCATCGGGCAAGTCAACCAAAGTCCATACTTTGTTTCCATACATGGATCCCATCTTAGATTTCATGGCCTCTAGCCATTTTGTGGAATCTGGGCTCATCATCGCTTCCTCATAGTTCGTAGGTTCATCATGGTCAAGTAACATGACTTCCAGAAAAGGATTACTGTACCACTCTGGTGCGGATCTTACTCTGGTAGACCTACGAGGTTCAGTAGAAACTTGATCTGAAGTTTCATGATAAATATCATTAGCTTCCTCACTGATTGGTGTAGTTGTCACAGGAACCGGTTCTTGTGATGAACTACTTTCCAATAAGGGAGTAGATACAGTTATCTCATCAAGTTCTACTTTCCTCCCACTCACTTCTTTCGAGAGAAACTCCTTCTCTAGAAAGGATCCGAATTTAGCAACGAAATTTTTTGCCCTCAGATCTGTGATAGAAGGTGTACCCAATAGTCTCCTTTGGGTATCCTATGAAGACACATTTCTTCGATTTGCGTTCGAGCTTATCTGGTTGAAGTTTCTTCACATAAGCATCGCAGCCCCAAACTTTAAGAAACGACAACTTTGGTTTCTTGCCAAACCACAGTTCATAAGGCGTCGTTTCAACGGATTTTGATGGTGCCCTATTTAACGTGAATGCGGCTGTCTCTAAAGCATAACCCCAAAATGATAGCGGTAAATCGGTAAGAGACATCATAGATCACACCATATCAAGTAAAGTACGATTATGATGTTCGGACACACCATTTCGTTGTGGTGTTCCAGGTGGCGTGAGTTGCGAGACTATCCTGCATTGTTTCAAGTGCAGACCAAACTCGTAACTCAAATATTCTCCTCCACGATCAGATCGTAGAAACTTTATTTTCTTGTTACGATGATTTTCCACTTCACTCTGAAATTCTTTGAACTTTTCAAATGTTTCAGACTTGTGTTTCATTAAGTAGATATACCCATATCTGCTCAAATCATCTGTGAAGGTGAGAAAATAACGATATCCGCCACGAGCCTTGACATTCATCGGACCACATACATCTGTATGTATGATTTCCAACAAATCTGTTGCTCTCTCCATAGTACCGGAGAACGGCATTTTAGTCATCTTGCCCATAAGGCACGGTTCGCAAGTACCAAGTGATTCATAATCAAGTGATTCCAAAAGCCCATCAGTATGGAGTTTCTTCATGCACTTTACACCGATATGACCTAAACGGTAGTGCCACAAATAAGTTGCACTATCGTTATCAACTCTGCATCTTTTGGTTTCAACACTATGAATATGTGTATCACTACTATCGAGATTCAATAAAAATAGACCATTCTTCAAGGGTGCATGACCATAAAAGATATTACTCATATAAATAGAACAATCATTATTCTCTGATTTAAATGAATAACCGTCTCGCATCAAACAAGATCCAGATATAATGTTCATGCTCAACGCTGGCACCAAATAACAATTATTTAGGTCTAATACTAATCCCGATGGTAGAGGTAGCGTGCCGACCGCGATCACATCGACTTTGGAACCATTTCCCACGCGCATCGTCACCTCATCCTTAGCTAATCTTCGCTTAATCCGTAGTCCCTGTTTCGAGTTGCAAATATTAGCAACAGAACCAGTATCAAATACCCAGGTGCTACTGCGAGCATTAGTAAGGTACACATCAATAACATGTATATCACATATACCTTTGTTCACTTTGCCATCCTTCTTATCCGCCAAATACTTGGGGCAGTTCGGCTTCCAGTGTCCAGTCTGCTTGCAGTAGAAGCACTCAGTTTTAGGCTTAGGTCCAGACTTGGGTTTCTTCTCCTGAGCAGCAACTTGCTTGCCGTTCTTTATGAAGTTTCCCTTTTTCTTCCCTTTGCCCTTCTTCTTGAAACTGGTGGTTTTGTTAACCATCAACACTTGATGCTCCTTCTTGATTTCTACCTCCGCAGCTTTCAGCATTGCGAAGAGCTCGGGAATAGTCTTGTTCATGCCTTGCATATTATAGTTCATCACGAAGCTCTTGTAGCTTGGTGGCAGTGATTGAAGAATTCTGTCAATGACACTATCATCAGGAAGATTAACTCCCAGTTGAATCAAGTGATTATTATACCCAGACATTTTTAGTATGTGTTCACTGACAGAACTATTCTCCTCCATCTTGCAGCTATAGAACTTATTGGAGACTTCATATCTCTCAATCCGGGCATTTGCTTGAAATATTAACTTCAACTCCTGGAACATCTCATATGCTCCATGACATTCAAAACGTCGTTGAAGACCCGGTTCTAAGACGTAAAGCATGGCACACTGAACTATCGAGTAGTCATCAGCTTTGCTTTGCCAGATGTTCTTAACGTCGTCAGTTGCATCAGCAGCAGGCCTGGCACCCAACGGTGCTTCCAGGACGTAACTTTTCTGTGCAGGAATGAGGATAATCCTCAGATTACGGACCCAGTCCATGTAATTGCTACCATCATCTTTCAACTTTGCTTTCTCAAGGAACGCATTAAAATTCAACGGAACAACAGCACGAGCCATCTATCTACAAACAAACATAGACAAGCAAAATACTATCAGGTACTAAGTTCATGATAAATTTAAGTTCAATTAATCATATTACTTAAGAACTCCCACTTAGACAGACATCTCTCTAGTCATCTAAGTGATCACGTGATCCAAATCAACTAAACCATGTCCGATCATCACGTGAGATGGAGTAGTTTCAAGGGTGAACATCGCTATGTTGATCATATCTACTATATGATTCACGCTCGACCTTTCAGTCTCCGTGTTCCGAGGCCATATCTGTATATGCTAGGCTCGTCAAGTATAACCTGAGTATTCCGCGTGTGCAACTGTTTTGCACCCGTTGTATTTGAACGTAGAGCCTATCACACCCGATCATCACGTGGTGTCTCAGCACGAAGAACTTTCGCAACGGTGCATACTCAGGGAGAACACTTCTTGATAATTAGTGAGAGATCATCTTAAAATGCTACCATCAATCAAAGCAAGATAAGATGCATAAAGGATAAACATCACATGCAATCAATATAAGTGATATGATATGGCCATCATCATCTTGTGCTTGTGATCTCCATCTTCGAAGCACTGTCATGATCACCATCGTCACCGGCGCGACACCTTGATCTCCATCGTAGCATTGTTGTCGTTTACGCCATCTATTGCTTCTACGACTATCGCTACCGCTTAGTGATAAAGTAAAGCAATTACAGGGCGTTTGCATTTTATACAATAAAGCAATAACCGTATGGCTCCTGCCAGTTGCCGATAACTTCGGTTACAAAACATGATCATCTCATACAATAAAATATAGCATCACGTCTTGACCATATCACATCACAACATGCCCTGCAAAAACAAGTTAGATGTCCTCTACTTTGTTGTTGCAAATTTTACGTGGCTGCTACGGGCTTAGCAAGAACCGTTCTTACCTACGCATCAAAAACCACAACGATAGTTCGTCAAGTTGGTGATGTTTTAACCTTCGCAAGGACCGGGCGTAGCCACACTCGATTCAGCTAAAGTGTGAGAGACAGACACCCGCCAGCCACCTTTAAGCACGAGTGCTCATAACGGTGAAACCAGTCTCGCGTAAGCGTACGCGTAATGTCGGTCCGGGCCGCTTCATCTCACAATACCGCCGAACCAAAGTATGACATGCTGGTAAGAAGTATGACTTGTATCGCCCACAACTCACTTGTGTTCTACTCGTGCAAATAACATCAACGCATAAAACCTAGGCTTGGATGCCACTGTTGGGGAACATAGTAATTTCAAAAAAATTCCTACGCACACGCAAGATCATGGTGATGATATAATAATGAGAGGGGAGAGTGTTCGTCCACGTACCCTCGTAGACCGTAAGCGGAAGCGTTAGCACAACGCGGTTGATGTAGTCGTACGTCTTCACGATCCGACCGATCCAAGCACCGAACATACGGAGCCTCCGAGTTCAGCACACGTTCAGCTCGATGACAATCTCCGGCCTCCGATCCAGCCGAGTTCCGAAGATGAGTTCCGTCAGCACGACGGCGTGGTGACGATGATGATGTTCTACCGGTGCAGGGCTTCGCCTAAACTCCGCGACGATATGACCGAGGTGGAATATGGTGGAAGGGGGCACCGCACCCGGCTAAGGAACGATCCGTAGATCAACTTGTGTGTCTATGGGGTGCCCCCCGCCCCCATATATAATGGAGCCAGGGGGGAGGAGGCCGCCGGCCAAGGAGGGCACGCCAAGGGGGGAGTCCTACTCCCACCGGGAGTAGGACTCCCTCTTTCCAAGTAGGAGTAGGAGAAGGGGGGAAAGAGGAGGAAGAGGGGAAGGAAAGGGGGGGCGCCGCCCCCCTTCCCTTGTCCTATTCGGACTAGGAAGGGGAGGGGCGCGCGGCCCCCTCCTGCCTCCTTCCCTCTTCTCCCTTGAGGCCCATGTAGGCCCAATAACCCCCCGGGGGGGTTCCGGTAACCTCCCGGTACTCCGGTAAAATGCCGATTTCACCCGGAACAATTCCGATGTCCAAACAGAGGCTTCCAATATATCAATCTTTATGTCTCGACCATTTCGAGACTCCTCGTCATGTCCGTGATCACATCTGGGACTCCGAACAAACTTCGGTACATCAAAACTTATAAACTCATAATAAAACTATCATCGAAACGTTAAGCGTGCGGACCCTACGGGTTCGAGAACTATGTAGACATGACCTAGAACCATTCTCGGTCAATAATCAATAGCGGGACCTGGATGCCCATATTGGTTCCTACATATTCTACGAAGATCTTTATCGGTCAAACCGCATAACAACATACGTTGTTCCCTTTGTCATCGGTATGTTACTTGCCCGAGATTCGATCGTCGGTATCCAATACCTAGTTCAATCTCGTTACCGGCAAGTCTCTTTACTCGTTACGTAATACATCAATACGTAACTAACTCATTAGCCACATTGCTTGCAAGGCTTATAGTGATGTGCATTACCGAGAGGGCCCAGAGATACCTCTCCGATAATCGGAGTGACAAAACCTAATCTCGAAATAGGCCAACTCAACATGTACCTTCGGAGACACCTGTAGTACTCCTTTATAATCACCCAGTTACGTTGTGACATTTGGTAGTACCCAAAGTGTTCCTCCGGTAAACGGGAGTTGCATAATTCTCATAGTTACAGGAACATGTATAAGTCATGAAGAAAGCAATAGCAGTATACTAAACGATCAAGTGCTAGGCTAACGGGATGGGTCATGTCAATCACATCATTCTTCTAATGATGTGATCCCACTAATCAAACGACAACACATGTCTATGGTTAGCAAACATAACCATCTTTGATTAATGAGCTAGTCAAGTAGAGGCATACTAGTGACTATAGTTTTGTCTATGTATTCACACATGTATCATGTTTCTGGTTATTACAATTCTAGCATGAATAATAAACATTTATCATGATATGAGGAAATAAATAATAATTTTATTATTGCCTCTAGGGCATATTTCCTTCAATAAAACCAGGCTCGGATGCCACTATTGGGGAATGTAGTAATTTCAAAAAATTTCTTACGCACACGCAAGATCATGGTGATGCATAGCAACGAGAGGCACTAGTAGAAAAGGGGCCAATGGTCCAGGCCGGTCAAGCCCATTAGTCCCGGTTCAATCCAGAACCGGGACCAATGGGGGCATCGGACCCGGTTCGTGAGCCCCGGGGGCCGACCGGGCCACGTGGGCCATTGGTCCCGGTTCATCTGGACCTTTTGGTCCCGGTTGGTGGGATGAACCGGGACCAATGGGCCTCGCTCCTGGCCCACCACCATTGGTCCCGGTTGGTGGCATGAACCAGGACCAAAGGCTGACCTTTAGTCCCGGTTCATGCCACCAACCGGGACCAAAGGGTTGGTCCTCGTTGCGGCCAGAGTTTAGTCCAACCTCGCAAACCGAAGGAGGCTCAGACCAGTTTATAAGCGCCTCCCTCTCTGCCTTGTTGAGCTCCTCTCTAAATGAAACTAGATGCCCTTACGCAGGGAATTTAACCTAAATTCATACTGAATTTCTTTGAAGTTAGTAGAAATTTATTATGAATTTAGGTTGAATTTTATCTATAAGCGCATCTATGCTCATTTCTGACTAGTTTTTTATATAGTTTTTTTCTTTTCTGCTATATTTATTTTTTCTTTTTATTTCTGAGTTGTAATAAGTCATTAAAAATAAGCATCTATGCTCATTTTTTAGTAAAGTTAATCACAATTATTTTTTCTTCTATTTATTTATGAATTGTAATAAGTCATTAAAAATAAGCATCTATGCTCATTTTTTTAGTAAAGTTAATCACAACTTTTTTTTCTTCTATTTATTTCTGAGTAGTTTTTTATATAGTTTTTTTTCTTTTCTGCTATATTTATTTTTTTCTTTTTATTTCTGAGTTGTAATAAGTCATTAAAAATAAGCATCTATGCTCATTTTTTAGTAAAGTTAATCACAACTATTTTTTCTTCTATTTATTTCTGAATTATAATAAGTCATTAAAAATAAGCATCTATGCTCATTTTTTTAGTAAAGTTAATCACAACTATTTTTTCTTCTATTTATTTCTGAGTAGTTTTTTATATAGTTTTTTTTCTTTTCTGCTATATTTATTTTCTTTTTTTATTTCTGAGTTGTAACAAGTCATTAAAAATAAGCATTTATGCTCATTTTTTTAGTAAAGTTAATCACAACTATTTTTCTTCTATTTATTTCTGAATTGTAATAAGTCATTAAAAATAAGCATCTATGCTCATTTTTTTAGTAAAGTTAATCACAACTATTTTTTCTTCTATTTATTTCTAAGTAGTTTTTTATATTGTTTTTTTCTTTTCTGCTATATTTATTTTTTCTTTTTATTTCTGAGTTGTAATAAGTCATTAAAAATAAAAAAGAGGTGCAATGCTCGTTAATTAGCTTCAAACCTTTCGGAACAGTGTAAACTGCACTGCACACAGCACCGTGCAGTCTACCCTAATCCTCAAGGCTTGAAGCTAAGCAACGTGCAGGTGATCATTGAGCCTCTTCTTCATCGTCTCTGCACTCAGGGCTTATAAACTGCTGCGAGTGCCTCTCGCTTGGCGAGGTGGGACTAATTAAAAACAGCTGCAGAAAGAGGTGCATTGGAACCGGTTGGTGGCACCAACCGGTACCAATCCCGCTCTTTGGTCCCGGTTGGTGGCACCAACCGGGACAAATGCCCCTCTTTTGTCCCGGTTGGAGCCACCAACCGGGACCAAAGGTCTTCGTTTCCCGCCCTTTGGGCTGCCCAAAAGAGGCCTTTGGTCCCGGTTGGTGGCTCCAACCGAGACTAAAGGGGGGCATTAGTCCCGGTTTGAGGCTTGAACCGGGACCAATGTCTTTGCTATATAAGTAGCACTCGCGCCCCGCCCCGACTTCGATCTCTCCTCGACGCCGCGCGCCGTCCCCCTGCCGCCACCTCGCCGTCGCCGCCCCGCCCCGACGCCGTCGCCGCCGCGCACCAAGGCCGTCGCCGCCCGCCCTCCCGCCCCGCCCCGCGCGCCGCCGCCGCCCGTCCTGCTGCCCCGGCCCGCGCCGCCTCGACGCCGTCGCCGCCCCGCGCCGCACCTCGCCGTCGCCATCGCCGTCGCCGGCCGTGAGCAACTTTTTTTGTTAGATTTGTTTTAGATTTTTTTGTAGTTCATTGATTTTTTTGTTAGATTAGATTTGTAGTAATTTAGATATGTAGTTCATATTGTGTAATTTAGATTGGGTAATTAATTTGTTCATATTATGTTAGATTTTTTTCTCTTAATAGATTTTTTTGTTAGATTAGATGTGTAGTAATTTAGATATATAGTTCATATTGTGTAATTTAGATTGTGTAATTAATTTGTTCATATTATGTTAGATTTTTTTTCTGTTAATAGATTTTTTTGTTAGATTAGATGTGTAGTAATTTAGATATGTAGTTCATCTTGTGTAATTTAGATTGTGTAATTAATTTGTTCATATTATGTTGGATTTTTTTTTCTGTTAATAGATTTTTTTGGTGATATTATTGTTGAATATGCATGTTTGGTGATATTATTGTTAATAGATTTTTTGTTAGATTAGATGTGGTGTAATTTAGATATGTAGTTCATATTGTGTAATTTAGATTGTGTAATTAATTTGTTCATTTTTAGTATGTACTATTTTATTTTATTTATAGTAAGTGCTTCATATATATATATAGTTGAACTAGCTAGTTGATTTGATAAACTAATTTATTTTACTATATATAGAAGTAGTTTGTTTTTAGTAAGTACTACTTTATTTATTTATAGTAAGTGCTTAGTAGTTGAACTAGATATTTGATTTAATTAATAAAACTACTTTATTTAACTATATATAGAAGTAGTTCCCGCATCGACGTCGGCGATGCCTATCCCGCATCCTCGTCGTCGTCGACTCGGCGGTGGAGGCCTGCTTGATCAGGGCCATGTTCGGGACTGGGCTCCGCCGAGCTGGTATTGAGAGGTGCTACCTTCCGGGGGACGTAGGTTGGTGAGGAGGCAGCCCGTTGTTGACCCGATCCTTGTTTGGTGGCAGCCGCATGGGCCAGTGACGGTGCCGAGGCTTCCGGACACCGCGGAGGTGGTACGTCACCGTGTCAGCGAGGAGGACGAGCACGTCCGTCGCTACATGGTTGCATTGGAGGGCAGGTTCGACAATACCTGGCAGGTTCTTCAGGGATCTCACTGGAGCTATGATCCTGTGATGGTTCCTTATCTTTGGGTGTCCACCGCTCGCGTCGATACCCGTCGGGCGTTAAGGTTCTAGTTGTATTAGTGATGCTATATAAGTGATAATATTCGACGATGTACAGACACCAAGAGATGATGTACTTTTGCTTATAATTATTGAATGCATGCTAATTTGAATACTACTTTATTTTATGATTTGGTTTTGCTTATTTTATGATTTGGTTTGGCTTATTGAATGCTCATATTGGATAAGTTCTCCTTCATTCCCGTGTGCTAGACAATTTGGTGTAATAATGCACACGGGAATGAAAGGAGGAGCTACGTACATCACCGATAGTCAACCCGTGATTAATAATCTAGTTTAATATTTGAATTATGAACATAGGCCGGAAATGTCATACTCGGACGACGAAAACCACCCGGGGGAGTGCGACTGGTGCCACGACGACCGAGGTATGTGCGACAGGTTCATTGAGCTGGACGAAGATCGGCGCTTCAGCATTAAGCTCGAGGAGACCTTCGATGTTCATACGGTACGCAACGACGACAATAGTTTTTTTTCGTAATTAAGCATGACTTCAACTATTTTAACATGTATTTTTCATCTTTTCCAATTCGACTAGCTTATCCCATGCTTTGCAAGACGCTATGTCTTGGAGAGGATGGGTTTTGAAGACCATGAAAGTTTCGAAACCAAAAAAATTATCCTAAGTACCCATCATGGTGTGGATTTTCAAGTAAAGCTGTACAATGCTCAGAGTGTAACCCATTTTGGTTGCAAAAATTGGGAAGCACTTCGCAAGATGTATGGTCTTGACGAGGGTATGCTTGTCACCATGGATCTTGGTGATCCTCCAATCGAGCAAGCGAGACCTTTGATTTGGGTCCTTGTGGATACACCTCCAATTCTTCCCCCATGTGAGCTTAACATAGTTATTAAGTAATTTATATTGTTTATTTCAAAATAGTTGACAACTTATTATTTCCATTGACAACTTATTTTCATTCTTCAAAGAATGTGCGGAAGATGGTAGACAGAACCTACTACACCGAAGGCTCCGAATTAACTTATCAGGAGAAAAATCATCTGGTCGCATTTTGTACTGATCTTGAGAATTACAATATCTACAATCAAACTCCTCAACATTATGGTCAATACGTGCCACTAGTGCATGTGTTGAACTACGGCAACTACCATGGAGATACCCTGGTAAGATTATTTATTACTATTACAATATCCGTGCATCTTTTTGCACACTTCTAAAACTAGTACATCATTGCTAACTACGAAGTTATTACTATGTTTTTCAACAGATAATCCCGAATGATTGTGTGCCTCATCTAATGTATACGCACAGTACCCTTCATGTTTTGAACATACAACCAGGTCTTCCTACGAATCTCAACTGTCCATACCGGGTTTCTAAAAGAAGTGGAGACATGACAATCAAAGAATGGAAAAAATGTATAGACAGTCGTAAGGAGCTTCTTGGAAGCAAAAAGCAGCGAAGGGCAAGAATTGGAGACAGGATGATCGCCATTCTTCATAATGGATAGTCAGGGTCTATATTGTTTTATGCTATTTTACCTTAAGGGTGTTTAGGTCCTACCTACTGATGATCATGTGCTAAGAACAATTATGTAGGGTTGGGTTCGATGACTATGAGGATGATGATCGTATGACTTATTATTAATAACGAGTAGAAGTTTGTATGATGATGCATGATTAATTAGTAGGACTTGTTATTATATATGATGATGTATGATGCGAGCATGCATGAGTTGTTATATCAGTGGGTGAAATTAACATAGCAGCAACGTTGGTAAACCAAGGACGAAGATATAAGAGGGGACACTTCTCTCTATTAGCTAGCTAATAACAACCTAAAAAAACACCCAAAACCCCTAAAGCAGCCACTTTCCTAAAAAAACATGGACTTTTGGTCCCGGTTGGTGCCACCAACCGGGACCAAAGGCCCCCCTGACTGGGCTCGGCAGACCGGCCACGTGGAGGCACATCTGTCCCGGTTCGTGTTTGAACCGGGACTAATGGGTGGAGGTATTAGTAACGACCCATTAGTCCCAGTTCATGAACCGGGACTAAAGGCCCTTACGAACCGGGACTAATAGGTGTTTTTATACTAGTGAGGGGAGGGTGTGTTCACGTACCCTCGTAGACCGAAAGCGGAAGCGTTAGCACAACGCGGTTGATGTAGTCGTACGTCTCCACGATCTGACCGATCAAGTACTGAACGCACGGCACCTCCGAGTTCTGCACACGTTCAACTCGATGACGTCCCTCGAACTCCGATCCAACCGAGCTTTGAGGGAGAGTTCCGTCAGCATGATGGCGTGGTGACGATGATGATATTCTACCGATCAATTGTTGTGTCTAGAGGTGCCCCTGCCCCCGTATATAAAGGAGGGAGGGAGAGGCCGGCGCTAGAGGGGGCGCGCCAAGTGTGGGGAGTCCCAGTGGGACTCCCAAGTCCTAGTAGGATTCCCCTTTCCTTTTCGGAGTAGGAGAGAAGGAAAGAGGGGGAGAGCGAGAAGGAAAAGGGGGCTGCACCCCTTGTCCAATTCGGACCAGAGGGGGGCGCGCGCCTCCTTCCTTTTGGCCTCTCTCCTCTATTCCCGTATGGCCCACTAAGGCCCATATGCTCCCCGGCGAATTCTCGTAACTCTCCGGTACTCCGAAAAATATCCGAATCACTCGGAACCTTTTCGAAGTCCGAATATAGTCGTCCAATATATCGATCTTTATGTATCGACCATTTAGAGACTCCTCGTCATGTCCCTGATCTCATCCAGGACTCCGAACTACCTTCGGTACATCAAAACACATAAACTCATAATATATCCGCCATCGAACTTTAAGCGTGCGGACCCTACGGGTTCGAGAACTATGTAGACATGACCGAGACACGTCTCTGATCAATAACCAATAGCGGAACCTGGATGCTCATATTGGCTCCCACATATTCTACGAAGATCTTTATCGGTCAAACCGCATAACAACATATGTTGTTCCCTTTGTCATCGGTATGTTACTTGCCTGAAATTTGATCGTCGGTATCTCAATACCTAGTTCAATCTCGTTATCGGCAAGTCTCTTTACTCGTTCCGTAATACGTCATCCTACAACTAACTTATTAGTTACAATGCTAGCAAGGCTGATAGTGATGTGCATTACCGAGTGGGCCTAGAGATACCTCTCTGACAACCGGAGTGACAAATCCTAATCTCGAAATACGCCAACCCAACAAGTACCTTCGGAGACACCTGTAGAGCACCTTTATAATCACCCAGTTATGTTGTGACGTTTGGTAGCACACAAAGTGTTCCTCCGGTAAATGGGAGTTGCATAATATCATAGTTATAGGAACATGTATAAGTCATGAAGAAAGCAACATCAACATACTAAACAATCAAGTGCTAAGCTAACGGAATGGGTCAAGTCAATCACATCATTCTCCTAATGATGTGATCCTGTTAATCAAATGACAACTCATGTCTATGGTTAGGAAACTTAACCATCTTTGATTAATGAGCTAGTCAAGTAGAGGCATACTAGTGACACTATGTTTTTTTATGTATTCACACATGTATTAGGTTTCCGGTTTATACAATTCTAGCATGAATAATAAACATTTATCATGAAATAAGGAAATAAATAATAAATTTATTATTGCCTCTAGGGCATATTTCCTTTAGATGCAAAACCCTATTCAGAACACTCGTGATAGACATGTTTAGTACGATAGCAAAAAACCAATTCTAGGGGATTCATGAGCACTAGTAGAAAATAGGGCTTTCGTTCGGGCCAGATAAGCCCTTTAGTCCCGGTTCAGTCACGAACCGGTACCCATGGGGGCATTGGTCCCGGTTCATGCAGCTAAAGGCATTAGTCCCGGTTCATGTGAGCCCTTTAGTCCCGGTTTGAGAAACGAACCAGGACTAAAGGGTGCGATGCCCTTTAGTACTGGTTCGTATCTCAAACCGGGACTAAAGATTAGACCTTTAGTCCCGGTTTGAGACACGAACCGGGATTAAAGGGTGTCGGTTTGAGGCACGAACCGGGACTAAAGGGTGCAATGCCCTTTAGTCCCAGTTCGTGTCTCAAACCGGGACTAAAGGTCTCATTTTCAAACTCTACCCCCCTGTGGATCGCCTTTTCAATTTTGTAAAAAGCAAAAGAAAACGATAAAAACTTCAATAATTAAAATCCTTCGAGATGTACTTATGTTAATGCATCTATTAGTTAGGAAATTTAAAAAACTTAAATTTGGATATGTTTTGCAAAAAGTGTTATGGAAAAGTAAAAGAGCCATATCTTTTGCATATGAAGTCGAAATAACCCGCATAATATATCAAAAATATTAACACTAAAATCCGCATCCGATTTTGACGGCCATAGGCTGGTTTGCAAATTTTTAGAATCCTCAAATTCTAAAAGAAAAAAAGTTATGCTCAAATTTCAGTTTTTTTTGAATTTTGGTTAAATCTGGTCAAACTACTTATTTAAGAAGTATTAGTCACTACTAGGAAAAGGGCTATAGATAATATGGACATTAATGGCGCACCACACATGTGATGCGCCACTACTATATAGCAGTGGCGCACCATGTGTTGGTGCGCCATTAAACTCTAAATACTAATGGCGCACCACATCCACGGTGCGCCACTACTAACAATTTTTTTAATTTTTTTTCAAAACTAGTAATGACGCACAAGGGGATAGTGCGCCATTACTAGTTTAACTAGTAATGGCGCACCTCATTACTAGTTAAACTAGTAATGGCGCACCACATTACTAGTTAAAGTACTAATTTTTTTTCATTTTTTTATTTTTTTTCAAAACTAGTAATGGCGCACCGTGGGTGTGGTGCGCTGCGCACCACTCCCACGGTGCGTCATTAGTAACTTGGCCCAAAAGTTCCACCGAATGCACACACCCCCCTGGACCGCCTTTTCAGTTTAAAAAACAAAAGAAAATGATGGAAATGTCAAAAAAATAAAAGAAAATAAGTTTCCCATGTGATATGTGGTCTACTTGTTGGAAAAATTTACAAATATGAAATTCGACTTTATTTGCCAAATCTCTCTGGAATTTGTAAAATGGGCGTAATTTTTGCATACGAACTCGGATTAAAAAGTTTTTTATATGAAAAATCATCTACTCGAAAAGTTACATCCGAATTGAATCGGGCAAACTTTGTTCAAGATTTTCAGAATCGCAAAAAACCTAACAGAAAAAAAGATACGGGGCTTTTAAGATCTAGAGGGGGAAAATGGAAAAAAAAATTCAAACTTACTAGTGGCGCACCATTTGCTAGGTGCGCCACTAGTAACAGAAAAAAATGGTTTTGAATTTTTTTGGGAAACTTTTTCAAAATATGATACGTAATATGAACGGTAGTTTGAAATATTTTTTTCAAAATTTCATCACACTCATGAACATGAACAAAGTCCTAAACATCAACAAGGTTTAATAGGATTCATATGTTAGATATATCAACAAGTGACTGTTAAGTGAGTTGGTGCTGAGGTTGGATAGAACTCTGAAGTTAAGCGTGCTTGGGCTGGAGTAGTGTGAGTGAGGATGGCTGACCTTTCGGGAAGTTTGACCACGGAGTGCGATTTGACTTGAGATTAAGCATATTGACCCAAGATTAAGCCATAGTGACCCGAGATTAAGAAAAAAACAAAAAAAATTCTAAAAAAAATTTGAAAAAAAAATTGAATTTTTTTTTGAAAAAAATTGTTAGTAATGGCGCACTTCTATGTGGTGCGCCATTACTAAGTCAGATAGTAATGGCACACCGTGTGATATACTAATGGCGCACTCCCTGGTGCGCCGTATACTAATGGCGCACCAGGGGTGCACCATTAGTATTAATTACTAATGGCGTGATGCTAGTGGCGCACCTGTAGTGCGCCATTAGTAGCCAAAACAGGTGCACCACTAGCAGGCCTTTTCCTAGTAGTGAGTGGTACTAAAAAATTATTATTCAGGAATATTAGTGTTACTAAATAATTATTTCAGTATTTTGATTTTTGGTCAAATATGGTCAAACTGTGGTCAAACTATGGTTAAACTACTTATTCAAGAAATATTAGTGTTACTAAATAATTATTGTTTTTTAGAATAATAGTTTCAAACTCAAGCAGTGAAACGTGTGACTTCATGCTCAAGCTAAACTCCTGAGGGTTAATAGGATTGGCATCTTACTATTGTCAGGAAAACAACAAGTGCAGACTTGGAAACGAGGGGGAATAGAACCTGGAAGTTAAACGTGCTCAGGTTGGAGTAGTGAGAGGATGGGTGACCGGCCGGGAAGTTAGATGATTTGGAATAATGAGGGGTGATTAGAGATTAGAGGTTAAATTAAGCAGTGATGAGCACTATTCAAGAAATCTTCCGATCCATCGATTAATCTTCCGATTTATCGCTAATCGGGGGTGACCGATAAGATTATGCATCAGACCTATTCATAGCACTATGTTTGCAAAAACTATGTTTCTTTATGTTTTGTGGACCTTGTTACGGAAAATGTACTATTGTCCTATTTTGTTTGTGATTATACAAGTATTCAAAGGCTAGAAATCAAGGTAACACTTCTGTGAAATATTATTTTGGTGATGAATATAGCGTATTTTAGTGTTGGGAACCTGAGCTTTGCAAAAAACTATCCGATTAATAGTCGATCGATAAAATCGATTAGTCGGCCGATTTCCGAGTAATATCCAATCCCTAGCTGAGCGAGACGATAACGATAAGTGATATCCTCAACATTGGTGATGAGTGGTGATTAGAGATTAAATTGTAAAATAATTCAGAAATTTGAAAATCGAGAAATTTTTTGAAATAATAAGGGGGCTTTAGTGCCGACCCTTTAGTCCTGGTTCCAGAGCCGGGACTAAAGGCCCTTTAGAACCGGGACAAATAGGCCTTTTTCTACTAGTGGAGGTGTAGTCATTAAATGCTCAATTCTTTTGTCTGAATTATATTCTTAATAACCGAGGTAAGCACGCACAATGGTAAGGGCTTTTAGTTGGAAAACTGATACTTGATGCAGGTCACAAACAAGCCAAGATTTAATTTGGACACATCCCCCACTCGGTCTCGTCTAAGCACATCTTAACAAGAGTCTTCCAGAGCACAAATTAAGATCACGATGATCGCTAGCGCAAATATATGGTTGTAAGAATCAAGTTCTCATACACATGCATGTTTTAATTCTACTAGATGACCTGTTGCGCCAATTGGCGCAAAGACCGACTACAACCCAGAAGCTAAGGGCATCTCCAGCCGTTGGCCCCCCCAGGACGCACAAATATCGCCCCCTGGGGGCGAGCCGGCGATACACTCGGCGCTGGGGGCGGATTTGCGCCCAGTCGTCGCCCCCAGCTCGCCCCCAGGCGCCGAAATTGGCCCACTTTGCAGCCCAATTTCGGCGAATAAACGGCCCATATGGGCGAGAATAGGCCCATATTCGGCGTGGTTTCGCCATGTCTCGGTGTTCAATTATCAACACAATTATTCCTTATCACATATTTCATCACAGAAAAATCAAATACTTCAACAAAATACTACAACAACAAATAGTTCAATACAAATTATATAGTTCAACAAATAAAAACTCGTATTTCATCACGCGGCGTCCCCCTTGAGCCTCCATAGGTGCTCAATCAGATCTTTCTGCTGTTGATGATGCACCTGTGGGTCTCGGATCTCCTGACGCATACTGAGATAGGCAGTCCAAGTTGCCGGTAGCTGGTGATCAACTTCGGCTAGAGGACCCTACCTGTAGTATGGTTTAGTGTCAAACACTGGGTCTTCTTGCTCGCTCTCGATGATCATGTTGTGCAAGATGACACAGCAAGTCATGATCTCCAACATTTGATCTTTCGACCAGGTCTGAGCGGGGTACCGAACAACAGCGAATCGAGATTGGAGCACACCAAATGCCCGCTCGACATCCTTCCTGCAGGCCTCCTGAAGCTTCACAAACCAGGCGTTCTTGCCTCCTGCCACAGGGTTTGAGATCGTCTTCACAAATGTCAACCATCTCGGATAGATGCCGTCAGCTAGATAGTACCCCTTATTGTATTGGTGCCCATTGATCTCGAAGTTCACCGGAGGAGAATGGCCCTCAACGAGCTTGGCAAAAACAGGAGAGCACTGCAGCACGTTGATGTCATTGTGAGTTCCTGGCATACCAAAGAAGGAGTGCCAAATCCAGAGGTCCTGTGTGGCTACCGCCTCAAGCACCACACTGCAACCGCCTTTGGCGCCTTTGTACATCCCCTGCCAACCAAATGGGCAGTTCTTCCATTTCCAATGCAATGCAGTCGATGCTTCCAAGCATCCCAGGAAATCCTCTTGCTGCATTCTGGGCTAGGATCCGAGCAGTGTCTTCCGCATTGGGTGCTCTCAAGTATTGTGGCCCAAACACTGCCACCACTGCCCGACTGAACTTGTAGAAACACTCTATGCTGGTGGACTCGGCCATGCGCCCATAGTCGTCGAGTGAATCACTGGGAGCTCCATATGCAAGCATCCTCATCACTGTCGTGCACTTCTGGATGGAGGTGAATCCAAGAGCGCCAGTGCAATCCATCTTGCACTTGAAGTAGTTGTCGAACTCCCGGATGGAATTCACAATCCTGAGGAAGAGCTTTCGGCTCATCCGATAACGGCGCCGAAATGTTCTCTCGCCATGAAGTGGAGCATCAGCGAAATAGTCGGAGTAGAGCATGTAGTAGCCTTGCAGACGATGCCGGTTCTTTGCTTTCACCCGCCCCGGCGCCGAGCCACCTCGACGCGGCTTTTCATTGCTCGCCAGCAGCTGGGCAAGGGCGGCGAGCACCATCAGATGCTCTTCTTCCTGGACGTCGGCCGCGGCTTCCTCCTCCAGCAGCGCGGCGAGCTCTTCCTCCTCATCGGAGTCCATCGCCGAGTCAGTCAAAACGCCGAACACCTTGCGCTCGGTGGGCGTGTACCCGCCGTTAAACCGCGCCTTCGCGGCCGGAAACGGCGGCCGGAAACGCCCAGCTGCTGCGGGAGGGGCTGCCGCGACGAAGCGCTGCTATTTTCCGGCGGGGAATGGCTATCTAGCGGAGTAGGCCGGCGGCCGTCGCCGGGATATAGCTAGTGGTGGCCGAGGGCGCGGGGGGTGCGAGGCGAGTCGGGGGAAGAAAACCTTGACTTTTCCCCTGTCGGTGTGGGCCAGGCGTGCTTTTCCCTAGCGCCGGAGCCCCCAACGGCTCCCCAGCGCGCCGTGTTCGGCCTGTGACCGCCGGGCGGAAAAAAGGTCCGAACCGGCAATTTTCGGCGTCCTGGGGGCGCGACTGGGCCGTTTTTTCGGCGTCGGCGCCGAAAAAGTGGCCTGGGGGGGCCTGTTGGGGGCGCGGCTGGAGATGCCCTAAGGGAACTATTTGAAACATGAAAAAGAAGTTTTGTGAACAATTTCAAGGATGTTTCTTTCAAATGGTCTGCAAGTGATTATGTTCCTAATGCATTTGTATCTGCCTTGTATATTTACCAAGGACATCACAATGATCATCTCGCTTGTTCTTCTCTGGTCAGGACGGACAACCCAACAACCGTTTCACCCGGCTATCTTCGAGATACCCAGCCTTTCTGTTCGGACTAAAACCTAACCATATTTCTACCAGGCCGCATCATACTCGACCATGCCGGTTTAACACAACATATGATATTTTATTCTATTGCTATGTATTCTTGTACTAATAGATGAACCGCCGCGCCAATTAGCGTCAAGACCAACTGCAGCCCAGAAGTTAAGAGAACTATTTGAAGGATTTTCCCCCAACTGTCTACAAATTATTATGTTCATATTGTGTTTCTATTTTCCTCAACAATGATCATTGCCTATAAATTTCTTTGGTGACTTGTCTTTGACAGATGATCTGTTGCGCCAATTGGCATAGAGACTAACTACAACCCAAAAGTTAAGCAAATGATTTGAAGGATCCCCCCAACTGTCTGCAAACTCTTTGAAGGATTTTTTTCCCAACTGTCTGCAAACGATTATATTCATAATGCATTTCTAGTTTCCTTGAAAATGATAATTGCCCATAGCTTTCTTTGGCGATTTGTTTTTGATGACATGAAACTCCATTCGGGATGGATCTTTCAAGCTAATCGAACTATTTGGAACATGAAAAGGAAGTTATCTGAACTATTTCAAGGATATTTCTTTCAAATGGTCTGCAAGTGATTGTGTTCATAATGCATTTGTATCTTCCCTGTATATACCAACGACAGATAATGTTGATCGTTTCCCATGTACTTCCCTGGCCGACCAGGGCAATCCAGCAACCGTTTCGCCCAACTGTTAGATATCTGGCCTTTCTATTCGGATTAAGACCTAACCATCCTTTCTATCCGGTAGTGTCATGCTCAAGCATGCCGGTTTAGCAGCATGTATTGTTATTTAGTTTTGCTAGAACTTATCTAGATGAGATATAATTTTGTCTCATTCACCTTTTATATCCATTGGATATGATGCTATAAGATGCGTGCGTGCTGATGTGGGTTGTATCTGTTCTTGTATTCCAGGTGAATGAGACCATATTATATCTCATCTAGATGAGTTCTAGGTACTCCCATTGTCATTTATTCTATTCCAACATATTCTTACACTAATAGATGACCCATTGCGTCAGTTGGCGCAGAGATCAACTACAGCCTGCAAGTTAAGCAAATATTTGAAGGATTTTTTCCTCAACTGTTTGTAAATGATTATGTCCATATCGAGTCTCTATTTGTCTCGACAATGATCATTGCCCATAGCTTTATTTTGTGATTTCCTTTTGATGACATGAGACATCCCAGAACTTAAGCAAAGTAATTGAAACTGCAACCAAGAAGTTAAACAACACTATGGGCAACATGTCTAAAAGAAAATTCGTTTTATAAATCATTATCCAAAGGCCATTAGCATGAATAAGAATACATAATATGTATTTACCAGCGTTCGCTTCATAGCACACGGAACTGGAGCGTGGAATACAAACCGTCACGCCCACGCAGGTTCAACTTCGCTCTCCCGCTCAACTCACTTTCTTCTTCAGTCTCTCTCTCACGCCCGTCGCATCCACCACACCTCGTCGGGGTCGCTGCCCGTCAACATCGCAGGACGTACTTGCGCAGCCGCCGCTTCGGCCGCCTCCTCTGCTCCACACCCGGTGAGCTTAGTCCGGCCGGCCTCGATCCATCTGTACATACCATGCACATGCACTTGTAGTTCGATCGTATAGCGCATAATGATTATTTCGTTTGTAGTGCACCTAGTTAATTAGATCAGTAGAACTTAGTACTATATGCGGCTAGTTAGATCGATTAATTCGCCAGCGGTATAGCATGTATACCTTGTTAATCAGCACGACACAAACAAGTGAATTAGCTTGCTAGTTCGGTATGTTAGTTAGGGCTACACAGCACCTTTCTATTTAGTTCACAGATGGCTGAACGCGTGTTGGTGAGACGTCACACCGAAGCGAGGCAAAGGGCCCGGATCTGGGTACATGCCGATTAGTTACTATGTCTTGTTAATTAGTCCAGCACAAATCTAAAATCTATATCACATATTTGAAAAGTATTCAACTTGTATGACAAAAATGTTCCACATGTATAAAAATGTACAACTTGTGTTAAAACATGTATTTGAACAAAATTAAAAACAAGAAAAAAAAAGGAAAAAAAATAGAAGACAACCGAAGATAGCTGGTAAAGAAACACAGAATTATTGAAAAGAAAAGCAAAAAACCACATAGAAGGTTCCGATAACCGCTTTAATGGGCCAGCCCAATAAGACACGCGCGCACAAAAACATTCTACACCTCTAACTACTCAATATGTATTTGACGCAAAAAAAATATCTACTAAATATATAAGAACAATAGAAATATTTATAGGAATAAATGATTTCTTACAAAACAATTGAAAATATCACTCGCTCAAAAAAGAGAAAGAAAGAATAGACAACATCAAACAATGTTGGTTACATTATAAACTTAGTCCCCAATATCTACATTTTCTCCATGCTTCTCAAAGCAAAATGGCATAGCTATGTATATCGATTTGTTTCCATTCGCTTGCATGTTTGACCGCATCACAAAATGCCATGTTCCCGCCATAGGATATTATCTTCATTCAGCCGGAAGAGAGGATCCTAACACCATGTCTTTTGCTTTAATTGCCTGATTCAAATAAAAGACAATAAGAGAAACCACACATTGTTGTGCAAAGGAAATTTACGGTGATACACAAATTGCAAGATCTTGAACTTACCTCCTTCTCCCAGTTTATCGAAAGAACGATCCACATGAGCAACACAAGCTTGGTGAGACTCCCACAGACGATGCCAAGCCAAAGACCCTATTGGAACCACAAAATTTTTGGTCTCTTCTTTAAAAAAGAAAGGCAAATTCATGTGGTAAGCGACCTGTAAAGTTCGTGCTGACATAGTACATACCATGCCGTTCAAATGCAAGACGAATGCAAGCAACACGGCCAAGGGGATGCCTGCCAAGTAGAACGCGGCGAGGTTGACACGCGCACCAATCTTCTGCTCACCACATCCATAGAGCACACCTGTATGTCATGTTCAGACAAAGATCATGTCACTGTGTTTGATATTGTTGTAAATCTGTGACATTGTGGGGAATTTCATATATGTACCTGAAAGAGATGTGTGGATTCCATCTATGAAGAAAGATATGGCGAGGACAGGTATCATCCCGGCAATGTATGTGACGACTTCTTCCTCGTTGCTGTACATGTAGCCCCAAAATTTGCGTAGAGAAATCATTGTGATGGAGATCACTGAGCCGCCAAACAGGGCCATGCATACGACCAGTCTAGTTGCCAGCTTCGCTGCCTGAGGCCTACCGGCACCAAGTTCGTTGGAAACGCGTGTACTGAATAAAGTGTGTATGCAGTAAACTCAGTGAGACTACTCAGCATATATAGCTACATTTTGTTTGTGAAGTGCACGGTACCTTATGGCTGTGCAGAGACCAGATGGCACCATGAACATGAGAGCACCAGTGTTAAGACTGCAGAATTCAATAATCACAGCTTAGAATGCAGGAAAAGCAATTTGTTTTTTGAAATTATCGTACATGCAAAAGGTTGTCTTGGGAGTTCAGAACTGAGATTACCATATTGACAATACTGAGGTCTCAAGCTTAGGATTAGGCAGAAGACCAGAGAGCAGCACAAGCAATTCAAACGACCACCATTCCAAGCTGCAAATTTTAAGAACAAGTAGTATGTCATTAGTGAAATCAGAAATGCATGAATGGACAACCTAGAGCAGAAAGACTCGTTGAGGATATATTTCGTCTCACCAAACCATCATGGCCGACGGGACGGCGAGGTCCGCAAACTGGCGCAGCTCCTTGAATGCCTGCATGGAGAACCCAGTCCACGTCCTCTTGCAGGCGCCGGACAGCCTCGTGTACAGGGATAGTATGGCCAGGTTTGCAGAGTAGGATACTGCGGTGGCCAGCGCCGCGCCTTTGCTGCCCATGCCAGCCCTGTGCACCAGCGCCCAGCACACGGCGACGTGGCTCAGCGACGTGACGGCGGAGCTGGCCATCACTGGCACGACGATGCTCTGCGTCTGCAGGAACCGGATGTGGCACGTGAGAGGGACGTAGGGGACGAGGGCAGGGATGAGCCACCGCGCGTAGGCGCCGGCCTCGGCGGCGATGGCCGGGTCCTGGCCGAGGAGCAGGAGGATCCGGGCGGTGTTGGCCCAGACGAGGGCGATGGGGACGCAGGCGAGCGCGAGCACCAGCATCGCCCGCTGCTTGTAGACGCCGAGGAGGTGGTACTTCCGCGCGCCGAACGCCTGCCCGCACAGGGTGTCCAGCGCGCTCGCCATGCCGACCAGCAGGCTGAAGCCGGTGACGTTGGCGAGGGAGGTGGCCAGCGAGGCGCCGGCGAGGGGCAGCTCGCCGAGGTGGCCCACGAACATCACGGACACCAGCTGCAGCGCGCACTGGAGGATGCCACTTGCCACCAGCGGGAACGCCAGCCGCAGCAGTCGCTTTGCCTCCGGTGCGGCTGTATTCTCGTCCCGCTCCACGAGCAGGGGGTGCTCGTCCACGCCCGGCTTCTCCATTCTTGTCAGCTTCAGCTGAGGCTGGACGCAGGAGCAGAACTAGTTAGGAACTAATTAGGATTGTGAGGAAGCAGGGGACATGTTAGGTATTTATGAGGAAGTGCTGTGGAGTCTGTGGAAGCTGCGTAGCAGATTATTATGTTTGCATAGATTATAAAATTTTCAGTGGTCGTGATAATAGGTTAAGCGTGGCTGCCAAGCATCAGACGTTGGTTCGGGGCAACGATGTTTACGCACGAGGAAAGTTCCTCGTCTCAGTTACAATTGCTTGGATGACAGTGAGATGATGTGACTGATAAGTAGTAGTAAGTTGAGGACTGCGAGTAGTCCAAGCAGCACCAGACAACATGAAATGCTACTTGGCGCTGGCGGCCACGCGTTGACCCAGTGGTTGATGTTCTATAGGATGGTTCCAAAACCAGCGGATAGTGATTTGATTATTTTTCCATAAACGTGCCTGAAAGCACGCCTTTTTCATTAGATAGACAAGATCGAAACAAAGGACTCGTAAACCTGGCACATACACACACATATTGGAAGAAATCTCGCGCGGAACCCATTCACAACATAAGAGCATAGGAGGGTTTTGCCTTCATTTTTTCTCTCGAAGTAGGCTTTCGCCCCACTTTAAATTGATAAAGCCACAAGGCCAAACGATATGATGACTTCGCAACATTTAGGTTTCATTTCTAAATCTACAAGTTGATTGTCACGTCCAATATGCGACCCTATCCAAGAGGAACTCGAAGGTCCCACCAAAGATAGACCCACATATTGAAACGCTTTTGCAAGGTGGATATCATTACATCAACATTACATAATAGATGGGGATACATACAAAAGGCATACAATGCCACACGAATACAACATCATCTTACATAAGAGCACCATCCGACTACGAATGAAACACAAACAGAAGCTCAAACGACATCCACCCTGCTAGCCCAGGCTGCTGACCTGGAACCTAACCCCTGATCGAAGAAGAAGCAGAAGAAGAACTCCAAAACAAGCAAACATCGCTCTCGCGTCATGATCATCGCAAACCTGTACCTGCAACTGTTGTTGTAGTAATCTGTGAGCCACGAGGACTCAGCAATCCCATTACCATGGGTATCAAGACTAGCAAAGCTTAATGGGAAAGGAAGGGGTAAAGTGGTGAGGTTGCAGCAGCGACTAAGCATATATGGTGGCTAACATACGCAAATAAGAGCGAGAAGAGAGCAAAAGGAACGGTCGTAACCTAGCAATGATCAAGAGGTGATTCTGAACACCTACTTACGTCAAACATAACCCAAAGACCGTGTTCACTTCCCGGATTCCGCCGAGAAGAGACCATCACGGCTACACACTCGGTTGATGCATTTTAATTCGGATCTGGTGTCAAGTTATCTACAACCGGACATTAACAAATTCCCATCTGCCACATAACCGCGGGCACGGCTCTCGAAAGTTTATACCCTGCAGGGGTGTCCCAACTTAGCCCATGATAAGCTCTCGCGATCAATGAAGGATATTCCTTCTCCCAGGAAGACCCGATCAGTCTCGGAATCCCGATTTACAAGACATTTCGACAATGGTAAAACAAGACCAGCAAAGCCGCCCGATGTGCCGACAAATCCCGATAGGAGCTGCACATATCTCATTCTCAAGGCAACATCGGATGAGACTAGCTACGAGTAAAACCAGACTTTGAGTTTCCCCGAGGTGGCCCCGCAGGCAGCTCAGTTCGGACCGACACTCGAAGGAGCACTGGCCCGGGGGGCTTAAATAAAGATGACCCTCGGGCTCCGGAAACCCAAGGAAAAAAGGGCTAGGTGAGGCAAATGGTAAAACCAAGGTTGGGCCTTGCTGGAGGAGTTTTATTCAAAGCGAACTGTCAAGGGGGTCCCATAAATCACCCGATCGCGTAAGGAACGCAAAATCCGGGAACATAACACCGGTATGACGGAAACTAGGGCGGCAAGAGTGGAACAAAACACCAGGCATAAGGCCGAGTCTTCCACCTTTTACCAAGTATATAGATGCATTAATAATATATAAGAGATATTGTGATATCCCAACATAATCTTGTCCACCATGGAGCAATCTTCAACTGCACCTGCAACTAACTACACTATAAGAGGGGCTGAGCAAAGCGGTAACGTAGCCAAACAATGGTTTGCTAGGAAGGGTGAGAAGGTTAGAGGCTGACATGGCAATTTGGGAGGCTTGAAGAACAAGTGATAGGTAGCGCAGCATAGCGAAAGAACGAAGCAACTAGCATAGCAATGATAGTAGTGAGATCCAGGGTAGCGGTCATCTTGCCCGAAATCCCGCTAGGAAGAAGAACGAGTCCATGAAGAAGATGAAGCCACGAAGACGAACCAAGCGTAGACGAACGAATCCTCACGATCGCAATGAAACGGGAACTATCGAGAAGAAGCACACAACATAGTAAACACACCACACATAGACAAGACATGATGCACAACAAGCATGATACATGACAAAGCTACATGAAGCTACTCATGGCAAGAGACGATACAAACATGAACAACACAAGGCCGGAAACAACATAGAACAAATCTGGTAGGTCCTCACATGCAAGTTTCAAAGTTGGTCCAGATCTGAATAAACCTTATGTTCAAGTTGCTAAACAGCAAGTTAAGATGCACCAAGATGATCTACACGAGATTCTAGTCAAGTTACATATAAAGTTCATTTAGTTCGGAGCTACGGCCTAGAAGATATGAGCAAAACAAGTTAAACATCGCATTGATGCAAAATGCATACAAACATCAAGCAAACACTCTCAAAAACAAGGATGCAACATGATAATATGAAACTTCATGCAAAATCAAGCAAGTTTCATATAGAGCACACTCAAAACGGAACAACGGTTCAACACATACACTCTATACAAGTTTAAAGGACAAGCTGTCCAAAACAGCAACTAGGCATATTGCAAGCATCAAAATAACAAGCTACAGCACCCCAACATAATAACAAAAGGCATGGGCATGAAGTATAGGTAAGGCATGACAAAACATAAACACTGAGCTATCTCCAGAAAACACTATAACATGCTCAAGAGGACATGACAAGATTGCAAATAATAACAGTTTCAGACTTTGCAGAAATAACATCAGGTTGCAATATTTAGAGCTATCAAACAACACGTTACAGGAACTTAACATGGCAAACAAAGGCATGGCATGAATCTACTAATTGCATATAACAAAAGTCCCTTACTGACCATGAGCCAAAAAGGAACAGAAGATATGATGGGACCCATGTAAACATGGCAAATAATATGACAGATTCAAACATGGCAGGAACAACAATAAGTAGGCATGTTGGTGAGTTTGAACCACTCACCAAAGAGCAATACATGGCATGGCAAGGTGACCAACAGTAAGAATACATGTTTATGAAGCTAAGTGTGGCAAGAACGAGTTCATAGGGTGCATGGATCACTACCAACAATCATGGCAACATTGAACTTAATGTTAACAGGTTGACAGCAACATTATTAGCAACTTTGAGGGCAAGATTACAACATGTTATAGCAGGCTATGAATGCAACCAGGGGCATGAATGGATAGAGCATGACATGTATAACAAAAAATACTTAGTGAACATCTCCAGATTATGCATAGAATGACTTGTAGCAGCAGGTTTACATAGCAACAAAATATAACAGAAAGTCTAGCAAAACAGCAACAGCATGTACTCTCCTTCACGAGCTCGATGCACTCAATACAAGACTCAAAAAAATACATGGATGGCACCACTGTGAATATGGCATGATGTAGTACAAAACACATGTAGAGCTCATGTTCATAGGATGCACGCATCAAATTCAACAAAAATGACAAATCACCAAGTTATAACAGTTTCAGTAGATTAACATCATATAGCACTCTCCGAATGATGATTCAGGCATCAACATGGACTCAAATGAACATGATGCAATAGAATGAAATGAATTACCCGCTGAGGCGAACAATTTGACATATTACACGAATGAAACGGAGCAGTCTACAGCAAGTTATGATGCGATGAACAAGGCTCCAAAATGCAAAAATATTAGGGACTTAGGGATTTTCGGGGTCAACCTCGGTCTGCACGGTTTTCGAGGGTCACCGGAGTTCTCGCTGGAGTTGAGGTAGAAGGTGGCCGGAGGGGCTTAGGGACGGCCGAAGATGCTCGGGAGGGGCGGATTCGGTCCGGCCCGACCGGATCTGGCCAGCGGGGGTCGAGGGGCGCGGCGGCAGAGACCACCGGCGTCAGGCGGAGGCGAGCTCCGAGGCGGCGGACGCACGAGGCGGCGGCGGAGCTCGGTGGCCGGATCTGGTGACGAGGCACCCGCGGCGAGGGGGCGACGCACGGGCGGGCCGGCGGAGCCGACCGGACGGCGCGGAGGCGGAGGCTGGGTCCGTCGAGGCGCGGGGGCGCGGGGCGGCACCCGAGGCGGCGGCCGGCGGCCGGGAGCAAGGCGGCGGCGTAGGGGAGGGACGGCCGGCGGGGACGGGCACGGGCCCGCGGCGGAAGGACAGGGCCTGGCGGCGGCGCGAGAACTGGGCCGCGGGGGCCAGTCGCGGGCTCGGCGGGCCGGCGGTGCGCGCGGTGACCGGGTGCCACGCGGCGCGCTGGGATTCGCCGGGTGCGGCGGCGCGGACGTGTTCGGCCGTCACGGACGTGTCCGGTGGCGGTGGGAGGAAGAGGACTAGGGTTTGGACCCGGAATTTCGGAGGGAGAGGCATTTATATAGGTAGAGGGAGCTAGGAGAGTCCAAATGGGGTGCGGTTTTCGCCCACACGATCGTGATCGAACGACCGAGAGCATGGAGGGGAGTTTGCTGGGTTTTAGGCCACTTTGAAGGGGTGTTGGGCTGCACAAAAGAAGAGGGCTTTACGGTTACCCGGTTAACCGTTCGAGTATCAAACGACCTCCGAATGACACGAAACTTGGCAGGCGGTCTACCGGTGGTATACCAAGGCCGCTTGGCAAACCTCGGGCCATTCCGAGAAAGTTTAACACCCGCACACGAAAAGAGACAAGAGGGGAACGCCGGAGGACATAGGAGTGCCGGATTGCAAAACGGACAACGGGGAAAATGCTCGGATGCATGAGACGAACACGTATGCAAAATGAAATGCACCTCATGACATGACAAAATGAAACACGCAAGCAAATGACATGGCAACGACGGCGAATAACTGGCGGACACCTGGCGCAACGAATCCGGGGCGTTACAACACTCCTCCACTAACAAGAGATCTCGTCCCGAGATCTTAGTACCGAGACGGAAGGGAAAAGGGATGAGGTGAAACAAGAACTCAAGAGAAGAAGCAAAGAATCGAGAGCGCTCGAGAAGAAGAGAGGAACGATGAGAATGACGAGAATCGAAAACTCATGGAAACAAGATAGACTATGAAACCACTCCGGTTAGAACGAGATAAGAAACTAATGAGACTGAAAGGATTTAGGCAGCACTCCGGATGAACATGGAAGAATAGAACACGAGCTTGAGAGGATGGAATGATACTAGATGAAGACAAGACACAAAATCTCCCAAAAGAATTGAAAGAGTTGAATGAAAAGAACAGAGAATAAAATGACAACTTGTGCCACGAATGAAATAGATAGCAACCTCAGAAGAAAGGATTGAACGGAGTTGTTGAGAACATTAACAATGAAAAGAATAAGCTTGTTGTGGACTTATAGATAACATCTCAAAATTATGAGGTGATCTCCGACCACAAACGGAAAGATTGAATAGCTGAGAAGGACGAAGAAATGCAAAACTTCACTTCAAAAGAATACGGAGAATTAAATGCACTTTGAGACGCAAGAAAGAAATATTCTTGAGCTCCTCGAAAAGAACCTTGATGAACACTAGAAGAATGAATTAAAACAAGACGAACCACCATGAAGACTCTGGTAACAAAAGATGATGAGAGAGGAATGAAGGATGAAAGAATAAGATGAGCCTTGCGATGATTTAGATGGAGGTTCCGAAGAAATGGCCGAGGAAATTTGAACTCCGGAAAAGAAAAAATGAAACACTTGAAACTAGAATTTATTCATCAAGAACAAACTCCGAAGGATGGGATTACTCACTTGGAGGAAATAAGAATAAGATTTATTGTATACTTACCCTTCATCAACTTAGATTGATGACAAGCAATGGATTTAGCATACTACTTATTCTTCTTGAAAAGGGATTGAGAAGTGACATATCACAAACTTGAGAAAGTCTTCATGAACCACCGGTAGGATTGAAAGAACGAATGAATTAAAATGATAACCAAGGAAAAGGAATCCGAAGGAACCACCGTAAGAATTCGAAAATGACTAATGAAAGAGAATGAATCACCGGGAAGAATTAGAAAAGCACGAAGATACTTGAGGGAATTAAGAGACAAGATAACGAACTGATCGCGAACTGATTGAAGAATACTTGAACGAAGCACCGGAAGAATATTGAGATTCGCGAAGGGGCACGGATATAGAATAATTGAGAGAACGAAGCTGAAAACTTGGGACGTTGAAATCTTCTGAAATGGAGGCCTCCGGATAATCGGAACAGAAAAGCAACTCGTGAAATACTCTGGATGGATGAAAAGGATTGCACGACTGGAAACAATTTGATAGGATAACATCGAGCTAGCACCATGAATCTCCGGGAGAATGGACAAGATTTAAGAGAAATCTTCTTCGATCTTCAAATGACGACGAGAAACACCACCGAAATTACTAAGATACTCCGGAAGAATGAAAAACCGAAAAGGTTGAGTCAACAATGAAAAAGATTTGAAATCGATCTTGGAAAAGGCATGTGACTGATGGAAACCATTCTTACGTCACACTTGAAAAGAATTTGAGAATAACTCCGGAAGAATTAGAAGAGTCAAGTAAGATCCTGGGAAAAGACCTGTGGGTTAGGGCCCACTGAAGAGAAAAACACCGTTGGAAAAGGATTGTTGAAAAGATAGATGATGCACCGGAATGATTGAAATATTTGAATGAGGTGACAACCTCGAATTAATTGGAACACAGATGAATCTCCTGAGATGTCTTCCAAACTCCGGAATGATTGAATGGCGAGAGACGAACGATCAAAGGGAAATATTTGAGCTGAGGGAAAGAATATGATCAACACCGAATACTTGAATTAAGTCCACCGGAGAAAGAAAGGGATGAAGAATGACGAACGAGATGAGAATTCACTGGTTGAAATAATTGATGGAAGACTGAAGAGGCTCCGTACGAATGAAATTGATGCTCGAAAGAGACTCAAACTCCGAGAAGAAAAGGGGTGGGATGGCGGGAAAACAAAAGCAACTTGGAAGGGAGAACTGACAAATAACTTGAAGAGAAATCATCGGTTGAAATAATTGAGGAAAGAAAGCAAAGACTTCGCACGAGTAGGATGGATACTCCATTTCGGACTCCGGTTCCGAGAAGAAAAAGGGTGGGTGGGTGGGAAAAGAAGACAACTGAGGATTGAAGTTGACAACGATGAAGATGGTCGAGTCAACTTGATGAGAAATGCACTGGATAAAAGGAGCTGAGAACCCACGATCGAAAAAACAACTGCGTGAACCTAAAGAAAAAATTTGAAGGGGAAGAGAAGTAATTCAAAACACCTACGTCAAGATTCCTCACCAGAGCGACGAAGGGGCTGAGGAGTAAAAGAATTCCTACTCTCCGATATAACTAGACTCCGAAAACAGTTTTCTTCTAGACTCAACAACGGCCAAACTACACGATTAATCAAGGGGGCTCCTAGGGTTGGTCGAGGCTCTGATACCAACTTGTCACGCCCAATATGCGACCCTATCCAAGAGGAACTCGAAGGTCCCACCAAGGATAGACCCGCATATTGAAACGCTTTTGCAAGGTGGATATCATTACATCAACATTACATAATAGATGGGGATACATACAAAAGGCATACAATGCCACATGAATACAACATCATCTTACATAAGAGCACCATCCGACTACGAATGAAACACAAACAGAAGCTCAAATGACATTCACCCTGCTAGCCCAGGCTGCCGACCTGGAACCTATCCCCTGATCGAAGAAGAAGCAGAAGAAGAACTCCAAAACAAGCAAACATCGCTCTCGCGTCATGATCATCGCAAACCTGTACCTGCAACTGTTGTTGTAGTAATCTGTGAGCCACGAGGACTCAGCAATCCCATTACCATGGGTATCAAGACTAGCAAAGCTTAATGGGAAAGGAAGGGGTAAAGTGGTGAGGTTGCAGCAGCGACTAAGCATATATGGTGGCTAACATACGCAAATAAGAGCGAGAAGAGAGCAAAAGGAACGGTCGTAAGCTAGCAATGATCAAGAGGTGATCCTGAACACCTACTTACTTCAAACATAACCCAAAGATCGTGTTCACTTCCCGGATTCCGCCGAGAAGAGACCATCACGGCTACACACTCGGTTGATGCATTTTAATTTGGATCTGGTGTCAAGTTATCTACAACCAGACATTAACAAATTCCCATCTGCCACATAACTGCGGGCACGGCTCTCTAAAGTTTATACCCTGCAGGGGTGTCCCAACTTAGCCCATGATAAGCTCTCGCGATCAACGAAGGATATTCCTTCTCCCAGGAAGACCCGATCAGTCTTGGAATCCCGGTTTACAAGACATTTCGACAATGGTAAAACAAGACCAGCAAAGCCGCCCGATGTGCCGACAAATCCCGATAGGAGCTGCACATATCTCGTTCTCAGGGCAACATCGGATGAGACTAGCTACGAGTAAACCCAGACGTCGAGTTTCCCCGAGGTGGCCTCGCAGGCAGCTCAGTTCGGACCAACACTTGAAGGAGCACTGGCCCGGGGGGGTTAAATAAAGATGACCCTCGGGCTCCGGAAACCCAAGGGAAAAAGGGCTAGGTGAGGCAAATGGTAAAACCAAGGTTGGGCCTTGCTGGAGGAGTTTTATTCAAAGCGAACTGTCAAGGGGGTCCCATAAATCACCCGACTGCGCAAGGAACGCAAAATCCGGGAATATAACACCGGTATGATGGAAACTAGGGCGGCAAGAGTGGAACAAAACACCAGGCATAAGGCCGAGTCTTCCACCCTTTACTAAGTATATAGATGCATTAATAATATATAAGAGATATTGTGATATCCCAACATAATCCTGTCCACCATGGAGCAATCGTCAACTTCACCTGCAACTAACTACACTATAAGAGGGGCTGAGCAAAGCGGTAACATAGCCAAACAATGGTTTGCTAGGAAGGGTGAAAAGGTTAGAGGCTGACATGGCAACTTGGGAGGCTTGAAGAACAAGTGATAGGTAGCACAGCATAGCGAAAGAACGAAGCAACTAGCATAGCAGTGATAGTAGTGAGATCTGTTGGAAATATGCCCTAGAGGCAATAATAAATTAGTTATTATTATATTTCCTTGTTCATGATAATTGTCTTTTATTCATGCTATAAATGTATTATCCGGAAATCGTAATACACGTGTGAATACATAGACCACAATATGTCCCTAGTGAGCCTCTAGTTGACTAGCTCGTTGTGATCAACAGATAGTCATGGTTTCCTGGCTATGGACATTGGATGTCGTTGATAACGGGATCACATCATTAGGAGAATGATGTGATGGACAAGACCCAATCCTAAGCATAGCACAAAGATCGTGTAGTTCGTTTGCTAGAGCTTTTCTAATGTCAAGTATCTTTTCCTTAGACCATGAGATTGTGCAACTCCCGGATACCGTAGGAGTGCTTTGGGTGTACCAAACATTACAACGTAACTGGGTGGCTATAAAGGTGCATTACAGGTATCTCCGAAAGTGTCTGTTGGGTTGGCACGAATCGAGACTGGGATTTGTCACTCCGTGTAAGCGGAGAGGTATCTCTGGGCCCACTCGGTAGGACATCATCATATGCGCAATGTGACCAAGGAGTTGATCACGGGATGATGTGTTACGGAACGAGTAAAGAGACTTGCCGGTAACGAGATTGAACAAGGTATCGGTATACCGACGATCGAATCTCGGGCAAGTATAATACCGCTAGACAAAAGGAATTGTATACGGGATCGACTGAGTCCTTGACATCGTGGTTCATCCGATGAGATCATCGTGGAACATGTGGGAGCCATCATGGGTATCCAGATCCCGCTGTTGGTTATTGACCGGAGAACGTCTCGGTCATGTCTACATGTCTCCCGAACCCGTAGGGTCTACACACTTAAGGTTCGATGACGCTAGGGTTATAAAGGAAGTTTGTATGTGGTTACCGAATGTTGTTCGGAGTCCCGGATGAGATCCCGGACGTCACGAGGAGTTCCGGAATGGTCCGGAGGTAAAGATTTATATATGGGAAGTCCTATTTTGGCCACCGGAAAATGTTCGGGATTTTTCGGTATTGTACCGGGAAGGTTCTAGAAGGTTCCGGAGTGGGGCCCACCTGCATGGGGGGACCCACATGAACGTGGGTAGTGGGGGAAAGGCCCCACACCCCTGGTCAAGGCGCACCAAGATCCCCCCTTAGAAGGAATAAGATCATATCCCAAAGGGATAAGATCAAGATCCCTAAAAAGGGGGGATAGCAATCGGTGGGGAAGGAAATGATGGGATTTCTTTCCTCCCACCTTTGCCAACGCCCCAATGGACTTGGAGGGCAAGAAACCAGCCCCCTCCACCCCTATATATAGTGGGGAGGCACATGGGAGCTTCACCCTTGCCCCTGGCGCAGCCCTCCCTCTCCCAAGTGCTCCTCCTCTCTCGCGGTGCTTGGCGAAGCCCTGCAGGATTGCCACGCTCCTCCACCACCACCACGCCGTTGTGCTGCTGCTGGATGGAGTCTTCCTCAACCTCTCCCTCTCTCCTTGCTGGATCAAGGCTTGGGAGACGTCACCGGGCTGTACGTGTGTTGAACGCGGAGGTGCCGTGCGTTCGGCACTTGATCATCGGTGATTTGAATCACGACGAGTACGACTCCATCAACCCCGTTCACTTGAACGCTTCCGCTTAGCGATCTACAAGGGTATGTAGATGCACTCTCCTTCTACTCGTTGCTGGTCTCTCCATAGATAGATCTTGGTGATACGTAGGAAATTTTTTGAATTTCTGCTACGTTCCCCAACAGTGGTATCAGAGCTAGGTCTATTTGCGTAGATTCTTTGCACGAGTAGAACACAAAGTAGTTGTGGGCGTTGATTTTGTTCAATATGCTTACCGTTACTAGTCCAATCTTGTTTCGACGGTATTGTGGGATGAAGCGGCCCGGACCGACCTTACACGTACTCTTACGTGAGACAGGTTCCACCGACTGACATGCACTTGGTGCATAAGGTGGCTAGCGGGTGCCAGTCTCTCCCACTTTAGTCGGAACGGATTCGATGAGAAGGGTCCTTATGAAGGGTAAATAGCAATTGACATATCACGTTGTGGTTTTGCGTAGGTAAGAAACGTTCTTGCTAGAAACCCATAGCAGCCACGTAAAACATGCAAACAACAATTAGAGGACGTCTAACTTGTTTTTGCAGGGTATGCTATGTGATGTGATATGGCCAACAAGAATGTGATGAATGATATGTGATGTATGAGATTGATCATGTTCTTGTAATAGGAATCACGACTTGTGTGTCGATGAGTATGACAACCGGCAGGAGCCATAGGAGTTGTCTTAAATTTATTGTATGACCTGCGTGTCATTAAACGACGCCATGCAATTACTTTACTTTATTGCTAACCGGTAGCCATAGTAGTAGAAGTAATAAGTTGGCGAGACGACTTCATGGAGACACGATGATGGAGATCATGATGATGGAGATCATGGTGTCATGCCGGTGACGATGATGATCATGGAGCCCCGAAGATGGAGATCAATGGAGCTATATGATATTGGCCATATCATGTCACTACTATATAATTGCATGTGATGTTTATCATGTTTTTGCATCTTGTTTACTTAGAACGACGGTAGTAAATAAGATGATCCCTTACAAAAATTTCAAGAAGTGTTCTCCCCTAACTGTGCACCGTTGCTACAGTTCGTCGTTTCTAAGCACCACGTGATGATCGGGTGTGATGGATCCTTACGTTCACATACAACGGGTGTAAGACAGATTTACACAGCGAAAACACTTAGGGTTAACTTGACGAGCCTAGCATGTACAGACATGGCATCGGAACACGGAGACCGAAAGGTCGAGCATGAGTCGTATAGTAGATACGATCAACATGAAGATGTTCACCGACGTTGGCTAGTCCGTCTCACGTGATGATCGGACACGGCCTAGTTTGACTCGGATCATGTGATCACTTAGATGACCAGAGGGATGTCTATCTGAGTGGGAGTTCATAAGATGAACTTAATTATCCTGAACATAGTCAAAAAGGACCTTTTGCAAATTATGTCGTAGCTCACGCTATAGTTCTACTGTTTAGATATGTTCCTAGAGAAAATATAGTTGAAAGTTGATAGTAGCTATTATGCGGACAGTAGAAAGCTTATGTCCTTAATGCACCGCTCAGTGTGCTGAACCCCAAACGTCGTTTGTGGATGTTACGAACATCAGACATACACGTTTTGATAACTACGTGATAGTTCAGTGAAATGGTTTAGAGTTGAGGCACCAAAGACGTTTTTCGAAACATCGCGGAACATATGAGATGTTTTGAGGGCTGAAATTGAGAATTCAGGCTCGTGCCCACGTCAAGAGGTATAAGACCTCCGACAATTTTCTTAGCCTGCAGACTAAGGAGGAAAGCTCAATCGTTGAGCTTGTGCTCAGATTGTCTGAGTGCAACAATCACTTGAATCGAGTGGGAGTTGATCTTCCATATGAGATAGTGATGTTTCTCCAAAGTCATTGCCACCAAGCTGCTAGAGCTTTGTGATGAACTATAACATATCAGGGATAGATATGATGATCCTTGAGGTATTCACGATGTTTGACACCGCGAAAGTAGAAATCAAGAAGGAGCATCAATTTTTGATGGTTGGTGAAACCACTAGTTTCAAGAAGGGCAAGGGCAAGAAGGGATACTTCATGAAACGGCAAATCAGCTGCTGCTCTAGTGAAGAAACCCAAGGTTGAACCCAAACCCGAGACTAAGTGCTTCTGTAATAAGGGGAACAGCCACTGGAGCAGGATTACCCTAGATACTTGGTAGATGAGAAGGCTGTCGATAGAAGTATATTGGATATACATTATGTTAATGTGTACCTTACTAGTACTCCTAGTAGCACCAGGGTATTAGATACCGGTTCGGTTGCTAAGTGTTAGTAACTCGAAACAAAAGGCTACGGAATAAACGGAGACTAGCTAAAGGTGAGCTGACGATATGTGTTGGAAGTGTTTCCAAGTGTTGATATGATCAAAGCATCGTACGCTCCCTCTACCATCGAGATTGGTGTTTGCGTTGAGCATAGACATGATTGGATTATGTCTATTGCAATACGATTATTCATTTAAGGAGAATAATGGTTACTCTGTTTATTTGAATAATACCTTCAATGGTCTTACACCTAAAATGAATAGTTTATTGAATCTCGATCGTAGTGATACACATTTTCATGCCAAAAGATATAAGATAGTAATGATAGTACCACTTACTTGTGGCACTGCCATGTAAGTCATAATGGTATAAAACGCATGAAGAAGCTCCATGTTGATGGATCTTTGGACTCACTCAATTTTGAAAAGTTTGAGACATGCGAACCATGTCTATTGGTGTATGTGCATGAAGAAACTCCATACAGATGGATCGTTTGGACTCACTTGATTTTGAATCACTTGAGACATGCAAATCATACCACATGGGCAAGATGACTGAAAGCCTCGGTTTCAGTAAAATGAAACTAGAAAGCAACTCGTTAGAAGTAACACATTTTGATGTGTGCAGTCCAATGAGTGCTGGGGCATGCAGTGAATATCGTTATGTTCTTACTTCACAGATGATTCAAGTAGATGTTGAATATATTTACTTGATGAAACACAAGTCTGAATTATTGAATGGTTCAAGTAATTTCAGAGTGAAGTAGAAGATCATTGTGACAAGAGGATAAAATGTCTATGATATGATCATAGAGATGAATATCTGAGTTACGAGTGTTGGCACACAATTAAGACATTGTGGAAATTGTTTCGCAATTAATACCGCCTGGAACACCATAATGTGATGGTGTGTCCGAACATCATAGTTGCACCCTATTGGATATGGTCCGTACCATGATGTCTCTTATCGAATTACCACTATCGTTCATGGGTTAGGCATTAGAGACAACCACATTCTCTTTAATAGGGTACCACATAATTCCGTTGAGACGACACCGTTTGAACTATGATTTGGAGAAACCTAAGTTGTCGTTTCTTAAAAGTTTGGGGCTGCGACTCTTATGTGAAAAAGTTTCAGGTTGATAAGCTCAAACCCAAAGCGGATAAAATGCATCTTCATAGGACACCCAAAACAGTTGGGTATACCTCCTAATTCAGATCCGATAGCAATATGGATTGTTTCTTGAATCGGGTCCCTTCTCGAGGAAAGGTTTCTCTCGAAAAGTTGAGTGGGAGGATGGTGGAGACTTGATGAGGTTATTGAACCATCACTTCAACCAGTGTGAAGCAGGGCACAGGAAGTCGTTCCCGTGGCACCTACACCAATTGAAGTGGAAGATTATGATAGTGATCATGAAGCTTCAGATCAAGTCACTACCGAACCTCGTAGGACGACAAGGACGCGTACTACTTCGGAGTGGTATAGTAATCCTGTCTTGAAGGTCATGTTGCTAGACAACAATGAACCTACGAGCTATGGAGAAGCAATGGTGGGCCCAATTCCGACAAATGGTTAGAAGCCATGAAATCCGAGATAGGATCCATGTATCAGAACAAAGCATGGACTTTGGTGGACTTGCCTGATGATCGGCAAGCCATTGAGATAAATGGATCTTTAAGAAGAAGACGGACGTGGATGGTAATGTAACCATCTATGGAGCTCGACTTGTGACGAAAAGTTTTTCACAAGTTCAAGGAGTTGACTACGCTGAGATTTTCTCATCCGTAGCGATGCTTAAGTCCGTCGGATTCGTGTTAGCATCAGCTGCATTTATGAAATCTGGCAGATGGATGTCAAAACGAGTTTCCTTACCAGTTTTCGTAAGGAAAGGTTGTATGTAATACAATCAGAAAGATTTTGACAATCCTAAGGATGCTAAAAGGTATGCTGGCTCCAGTGATCCTTCTAAGGACTGGAGTAAGCATCTCGGAGTTGGAATGTACACTTTGATAAGATGATCAAAGATTTTGGGTTTATACAAAGTTTATGAGAAACTTGTATTTCCAAAGAAGTGAGTGGGAGCACTATGGAATTTCTGATGAGTATATGTTGTTGACATATTGATGATCAGAAATGATGTAGAATTTCTAGAAAGCATATAGGGTTATTTGAAAACTGTTTTTCAATGGAAAACCTGGATTAGGCTACTTGAACAATAAGCATCAAGATCTATAAGATAGATCAAAATGCTTAATAGTACTTTTAAATGAGAACGTACCTTGACATAATCTTGAAGGTGTTCAAGATGGATCAGTCAAAGAAGGAGTTCTTGCCTGAGTTGTAAGGTATGAAGTTAAGACTTAAAGCTCGACCACGGCAGAAGAAAGAGGAAGGACGAAGGTCGTCCCCTATGCTTTTATCATAGGCTCTCTACAGTATGCTATGCTGTGTACCGCACCTGTAGTGTGCCTTGCCATGAGTCAGTCAAGGGGTACAAGAGTGATCCAAGAATGGATCACAGGACAGCGGTCAAAGTTATCCTTAGTAACTAGTGGACTAAGGAATTTTCTCGATTATGGAGGTGATAAAGAGTTTGACGTAAAGAGTTATGTCGATGCAAGCTTAACACCTATCCGGATAGCTCTGAGTAGAAATACCGGATACGTATAATGGAGCAACTTTTAGTATAGCTCCAAGTAGAACAGTAATTTGGAATAGCTCCAAATAGAGCGTGGTAGCTGCATCTAGGAGATGACATAGAGATTTGTAAAGCACGCACGGATCTGAAAGGTTCAGACCCGTTGACTATAACCTCTCTCGAAAGCATAACATGATCAAACCCTAAACTCTTTGGGTGTTAGTCACATGGGGATGTGACCTTGAGTGTTAATCACATATCGATGTGAACTAGATTATTGACTCTAGTGCAAGTGGGAGACTGTTGGAAATATGCCCTAGAGGCAATAATAAATTAGTTATTATTATATTTCCTTGTTCATGATAATTGTCTTTTATTCATGCTATAACTGTATTATCCGGAAATCGTAATACACGTGTGAATACATAGACCACAATATGTCCCTAGTGAGCCTCTAGTTGACTAGCTCATTTTGATCAACAGATAGTCATGGTTTCCTGGCTATGGACATTGGATGTCGTTGATAACGGGATCACATCATTAGGAGAATGATGTGATGGACAAGACCCAATCCTAAGCATAGCACAAAGATCGTGTAGTTCGTTTGCTAGAGCTTTTCTAATGTCAAGTATCTTTTCCTTAGACCATGAGATTGTGCAACTCCCGGATACCGTAGGAGTGCTTTGGGTGTACCAAACGTCACAACGTAACTGGGTGGCTATAAAGGTGCATTACAGGTATCTCCGAAAGTGTCTGTTGGGTTGGCACGAATCGAGACTGGGATTTGTCACTCCGTGTAAGCGGAGAGGTATCTCTGGGCCCACTCGGTAGGATATCATCATATGCGCAATGTGACCAAGGAGTTGATCACGGGATGATGTGTTACGGAACGAGTAAAGAGACTTGCCGGTAACGAGATTGAACAAGGTATCGGTATACCGACGATCGAATCTCGGGCAAGTATAATACCGCTAGACAAAAGGAATTGTATACGGGATCGACTGAGTCCTTGACATCGTGGTTCATCCGATGAGATCATCGTGGAACATGTGGGAGCCATCATGGGTATCCAGATCCCGCTGTTGGTTATTGACCGGAGAACGTCTCGGTCATGTCTACATGTCTCCCGAACCCGTAGGGTCTACACACTTAAGGTTCGATGACGCTAGGGTTATAAAGGAAGTTTGTATGTGGTTACCGAATGTTGTTTGGAGTCCCGGATGAGATCCCGGACGTCACGAGGAGTTCCGGAATGGTCCGGAGGTAAAGATTTATATATGGGAAGTCCTCTTTTGGCCACCGGAAAATGTTCGGGATTTTTCGGTATTGTACCGGGAAGGTTCTAGAAGGTTTCGGAGTGGGGCCCACCTGCATGGGGGGACCCACATGAACGTGGGTAGTAGGGGAAAGGCCCCACACCCCTGGTCAAGGCGCACCAAGATCCCCCCTTAGAAGGAATAAGATCATATCCCAAAGGGATAAGATCAAGATCCCTAAAAAGGGGGGATAGCAATCGGTGGGGAAGGAAATGATGGGATTTCTTTCCTCCCACCTTTGCCAACGCCCCAATGGACTTGGAGGGCAAGAAACCAGCCCCCTCCACCCCTATATATAGTGGGGAGGCACATGGGAGCTTCGCCCTTGCCCCTGGCGCAGCCCTCCCTCTCCCAAGTGCTCCTCCTCTCTCGCGGTGCTTGGCGAAGCCCTGCAGGATTGCCACGCTCCTCCACCACCACCATGCCGTTGTGCTGCTGCTGGATGGAGTCTTCCTCAACCTCTCCCTCTCTCCTTGCTGGATCAAGGCTTGGGAGACGTCACCGGGCTGTACGTGTGTTGAACGCGGAGGTGCCGTGCGTTCGGCACTTGATCATCGGTGATTTGAATCACGACGAGTACGACTCCATCAACCCCGTTCACTTGAACGCTTCCGCTTAGCGATCTACAAGGGTATGTAAATGCACTCTCCTTCTACTCGTTGCTGGTCTCTCCATAGATAGATCTTGGTGATACGTAGGAATTTTTTTGAATTTCTGCTACGTTCCCCAACAAGATCCAGGGTAGCGGTCATCTTGCCTGAAATCCCGCTAGGAAGAAGAACGAGTCCATGAAGAAGATGAAGCCACGAAGACGAACCAAGCGTAGACGAACGAATCCTCACGATCGCAACGAAACGGGAACAATCGAGAAGAAGCACACAACATAGTAAACACACCACACATAGACAAGACATGATGCACAACAAGCATGATGCATGACAAAGCTACATGAAGCTACTCATGGCAAGAGACGATGCAAACACGAACAACACAAGGCCGGAAACAACATAGAACAAATCCGGTAAGTCCTCATATGCAAGTTTCAAAGTTGGTCCAGATCTGAATAAACCTTATGTTCAAGTTGCTAAACAGCAAGTTAAGATGCACCAAGATGATCTACACGAGATTCTAGTCAAGTTACATATAAAGTTCATTTAGTTTGGAGCTACGGCCTAGAAGATATGAGCAAAACAAGTTAAACATGGCATTGATGTAAAATGCATACAAACATCAAGCAAACACTCTCAAAAACAAGGATGCAACACGATAATATGAAACTTCATGCAAAATCAAGCAAGTTTCATATAGAGCACACTCAAAACGGAGCAACGGTTCAACACATACACTAGAAGTTTAAAGGACAAGCTGTCCAAAACAGCAACTAGGCATATTGCAAGCATCAAAATAACAAGCTACATCACCCCAACATAATAACAAAAGGCATGGGCATGAAGTATAGGTAAGGCATGACAAAACATAAACACTGAGCTATCTCCAGAAAACACTATAACATGCTCAAAAGGACATGGCAAGATTGCAAATAATAACAGTTTCAGACTTTGCAGAAATAACATCAGGTTGCAATATCTAGAGCTATCAAACAACATGTTACAGGAACTTAACATGGCAAACAAAGTCTTGGCATGAATCTACTAATTGCATATAACAAAAGTCCCTTACTGACCATGAGCCAAAAAGGAACAGGAGATATGATGGCACCCATGTAAACATGGCAAACAATATGACAGATTCAAACATGGCAGGAACAACAATAAGTAGGCAAGTTGGTGAGCTTGAACCACTCACCACAAAGCAATACATGGCATGGAAAGGTGACCAACAGTAAGAAGACATGTTTATGAAGCTAAGCATGGCAAGAACAAGTTCATAGAGTGCATGGATCACTACCAACAATCATGGCAACATTGAACTTAATGTTAACAGGATGACAGCAACATTATTTAGCAACTTTGAGGGCAATATTACAACATGTTACAGCAGGCTATAAAGGCAACCAGGGGCATGAATGGATAGAGCATGACATTTATAACAAAACATACTTAGTGAACATCTCCAGATTATGCATAGAATGACTTGTAGCAGCAGGTTTACATAGCAACAAAATATAACAGAAACAGTCTAGCAAAACAGCAACAGCATGTACTCTACTTCACGAGCTCGATGCACTCAGTACAAGACTCAAAAAATACATGGATGTCACCACTGTGAAGATGGCATGACGTAGTACAAAACACATGTAGAGCTCATGTTCATAGGATGCACGCATCAAATGCAACAAAAATGACAAATCACCAAGTTATAACAGTTTCAGTAGATTAACATCATATAGCACTCTCCGAACGATGATTCAGGCATCAAGATGGACTCAGATGAACATGATGCAATGGAATGAAATGAAGTACTCGTCGAGGCGAACAATTTGACATATTACAAGCATGAAACGGAGCAGTATGCAGCAAGTTATGATGCGATGAACAAGGCTCCAGAATGCAAAAATATTAGGGACTTGGGGATTTTCGGGGTCAACCTCGGTCTGCACGGTTTTCGAGGGTCACCAGAGTTCTCGCCGGAGTTGAGGTAGAAGGTAGCCGGAGGGGCTTAGGGACGGCCGGAGATGCTCGGGAGGGGCGGATCCGGTCCGGCCCGACCGGATCTGGCCAGCGGGGGTCGAGGGGCGCAGCGGCAGAGACCACCGGCGCCGGGCGGAGGCGAGCTACGAGGCGGCAGACGCACGAGGCGGCGGCGGAGCTCGGTGGCTGGATCTAGCGACGAGACCCGCGGCGAGGGGGCAACACACGGGCGGGCCAGCGGAGGCGACCGGACGGCGCGGAGGCGGAGGCTGGGTCTGTCGAGGTGCGGGGGCGCGGGGCGGCACCCGCGGCGGCGGCCGGCGGCCGGGAACGAGGCGGCGGCGCAGGGGAGGGACGGCCGGCGGGGACGGGCACGGGCCCGCGGCGGAAGGACGAGGCCTGGCGTCGGCGCGGGAACTGGGCCGCGGGGGCCAGTCGCGGGCTCGGCGGGCCGGCGGCGCGCGCGGTGGCCAGGTGCCACGCGGCGCGCTGGGATTCGCCGGGCGTGGCACGGACGTGTCCGGCCGTCACGGACGTATCCGGTGGCGGCGGGAGGAAGAGGACTAGGGTTTGGACCCGAAATTTCGGAGAGGGAGGCATTTATATAGGTAGAGGGAGCTAGGAGAGTCCGAATGGGGTGCAGTTTTCGCCCACACGATCGTGATCGAACGACCGAGAGCATGGAGGGGAGTTTGCTAGGTTTTGGGCCACTTTGAAGGGGTGTTGGGCTGCACAAAAGAAGGGGGCTTTACGGTTACCCGGCTAACCGTTGGAGTATCAAACGCCCTCCGAATGACACGATACTTGACAGGCGGTCTACCAAGGCCGCATGGCAAACCTTGGGCCATTCCGAGAAAGTTTAACACCCGCACATGAAAAGAGACAAGAAGGGGATGCCGGAGGACATAGGAGTGCCGGATTGCAAAACGGACAACGGGGAAAATGCTCGGATGCATGAGACGAACACGTATGCAAAATGAAATGCACCTGATGACATGACAAAATGCAACACGCAAGCAAATGACATGGCAACGACGGCTAAAAACTGGCGGACACCTGGCGCAATGAAACCGGGGCGTTACATTGACGAATGATCGATCATTGAGAAAGTCCAGCATTGATACGATCTAGGCACAATAAGAACGTTGACAATTGAGTGTGCCATTATATTATTGTTGGGGAACGTAGTAATTTCAAAAAATTTCCTACGCACACGCAAGATCATGGTGATGGCATAGCAACGAGAGGGGAGAGTGTCGTCCACGTACCCTCGTAGACCGTAAGTGGAAGCGTTATGACAACGCGGTTGATGTAGTCGTACGTCTTCACGATCCGACCGATCCAAGCACCGAACGTACGGCACCTCCGAGTTCAGCACATGTTCAGCTCGATGACGATCCCCGGGCTCCGGTCCAGCAAAGCTTCGGGGATGAGTTCCGTCAGCACGACGGCGTGGTGACGATGATGATGTTCTACCGGTGCAGGGCTTCGCCTAAACTCCGCGACGATATAACCGAGGTGGAATATGGTGGAAGGGGGCACCGCAGACGGCTAAGGAATGATCCGTAGAGCAACTTGTGTCCTAGGGTGCCCCCCGCCCCCGTATATAAAGGAGCCAGGGGGGAGGAGGCGGCCGGCCAAGGAGGGCGCGCCAAGGGGGGAGTCCTACTCCCACCGGGAGTAGGACTCCCTTCTTTCCAAGTTGGAGTAGGAGAAGGGGGAAGGAGGAGGAAGAAGGGAAGGAAAGGGGGGGGGGGGGGGCGCCGCCCCCCTCTCCTTGTCCTATTCGGACTAGGGAGGGGAGGGGGCGCGGTCCACCTCTTGCCTCCTCTCCTCTTCTCCCTTATGGCCCATGTAGGCCCAATAACCCCCGAGAGGGTTCTGGTAACCCCCCGGTACTCTGGTAAAATGCCGATTTCACCCGGAACACTTCCGATGTCCAAACATAGGCTTCCAATATATCAATCTTTATGTCTCGACCATTTCGAGACTCCTCGTCAGGTCCGTGATCACATCCGGGACTCCGAACAAACTTCGGTTCATCAAAACTTATAAACTCATAATAAAACTGTCATCGTAACGTTAAGCGTGCGGACCCTACGGGTTCGAGAACTATGTAGACATGACCTAGAACTATTCTCGGTCAATAACCAATAGCGGAACCTGGATGCCCATATTGGTTCCTACATATTCTACGAAGATGTCTATCGGTTAAACCGCATAACAACATACGTCGTTCCCTTTGTCATCGGTATGTTACTTGCCCGAGATTCGATCGTCGGTATCCAATACCTAGTTCAATCTCGTTACCGGCAAGTCTCTTTACTCGTTACCTAATGCATCATCCCGTAACCAACTCATTGGTCACATTGCTTGCAAGGCTTATAGTGATGTGCATTACTGAGAGGGCCCAGAGATACCTCTCCGACAATCGGAGTGACAAAACCTAATCTCGAAATACGCCAACTCAGCATGTACCTTCGGAGACACCTGTAGTACTCCTTTATAATCACCCAGTTACGTTGTGACGTTTGGTAGTACCCAAAGTGTTCCTCCGGTAAACGGGAGTTGCATAATCTCATAGTTACAGGAACATGTATAAGTCATGAAGAAAGCAATAGCAATATACTAAACGATCAAGTGCTAGGCTAACGAAATGGGTCATGTCAATCACATCATTATCCTAATGATGTGATCCCATTAATCAAATGACAACACATGTACATGGTTAGGAAACATAACCATCTTTGATTAATGAGCTAGTCAAGTAGAGACATACTAGTGAATATATGTTTGTCTATGTATTCACACATGTATCATGTTTCCGGTTAATACAATTCTAGCATGAATAATAAACATTTATCATGATATGAGGAAATAAATAATAACTTTATTATTGCCTCTAGGGCATATTTCCTTCAATTATAAGACGATCTTTAGTTTTGATCTCTTGGGCACACATCAGGTTGCTAGCATCATCGGTTAAGCCCTATCGAACCGATGATTACGTGAATGAGAACTGTTTTGCATTGCAACGGTCTTTATGCATGAGGAGAGTTCATCTCTCAGTTAATTTTTTTAACTTAGAGCGTTAGATGATGCGATTGACAATTGTAGTAAATGGAGGATTGAGTGGCCCAAATAACAACAGACAATATGAAATGCAACTAGGCAACCAGCTTTGTCTTTGGGCTGGATTAACTAATCAAAGCAACTCATTGGTTAACAAATAATATATAGCTGTTGTTTCCCACTCCTTTTTGACCTAGTGATGGATGTTCTACGGAACGCTTTCAACAATAGCTGATATTGATGTGATTCTTTTCCCACAAACGCATAAGAAATGACGCATTTTTCGTTAGACTAGGACAATGCTCGTGCGTTGCAAAAAGAAATATCCTGCCCATACACTAGTAGAAAAAGCCCCTTTCGCCCCGGTTGGTAAGGGCCTTTTGTTCCGGTTCTTGAACCGGGACTAAAGGGTCGTTTCTAATGCCCTAGACCTTTAGTCCCGGTTCGAACACGATCCGGGACAGATGGGCCTCCACGTGGCCGGTGCGCCGAGCCTAGGCAGGAGGACCTTTGGTCCAGGTTGGTGGCACCAACCGGGACCAAAAGGTATCCACACATCAGCATTTCAAGGGCTGGGGTTTTTTTTGAAAGGGGGGGAGGGAGGTTGGGGTTTTGGGGGGGGTTAATTTAGGTGTTTCATATATTGTTTTAGCTAATTAATAGAGAGAAGTGTCCTCTCTTATGTCCGTGCTTGGTCGACGCTACGTACTATACATAGAGGGCCCTCGACACGCTAGCTAGTAAGAAAATTAAGGAAATCATTAAGTACAAAAGTTCGTCATGCATACTGAGAGAAGTGATCGATCGACCTCTCCTTCTCCGAGAGATTGGTCGAACAACAAGTTTTCGTATTATCTATTCGATGCTACTGGCTACATACATATACAATATGTAAGATCTCTTACAATCCCCTAGCAATTGAAATCAACTTCCACATGGTATTCTTCGGCTTTATTGATGACGTGGTCAAGAAAGAATCCCGCCAATTCCTCTTGAATTGCTTTCATGCGATCTTGTGGTAGGAGTTCATTCCGCATCTGCCACGTCTAATTTGAAGAAGGGGGTTAATACATATATATGAATGAAACTCAACAGAAATGATGGTGTAATAAAATGAAATTGTGATTATTATTGCTTACGCACTTCATATTGTCTTTTAGAGTAACCCCGCTTATTTTTGTTAGTCGTGTTATAGATGAACTCGCACACGTAGTATCCACAGTAATCATTCCCTTGTTCCTGCCATAAGCACTTTACAAGAAATAGAGGTCAATCAAACTGATAATGAAGCATTATAAATGGCATTGATGAAATTATAGCTATAGAATCAACGGGAGATGCGCGCAACTAGCTAGCTAGTAGTACTTACTTTCGAGTATGTATATCGTAGCTCCTTCGGCAGTCCCGGAGCTTCTGCGGTGAACTGTTTCCAAACCCTGCAAGACAAAGAAAATAATTATTATTACTTGAGATATCAGGAAATGAATAAAAAGTTGCCGATATGGTGCGATAATGATCGATTGAACTTACTTGTTAAGCATTTTAGTCATGTCCGCATAGGTTTCGGGATCTTTTTGTCTCGAGTCTAAGACGGTTACTAGTCCCTGCTCAAGCTTAATCTACAGAAGAACATAATGGAAGCTGCGCATGCATGCAGCCCTAGAATCACAATCTCGTCGACTAGATGAACTAGGACGTGCGTCATGATATTGAAGAAGGATGGTGGGAACACCAGCTTGAAACTGGCAAGACATTGCGCCACATCACTCCTTAGCCTTGGTACGATTTCTGGATCGATCACCTTCTGAGATATTGCATTGAGGAATGCACATAGCTTCACAATGGCCAATCGAACGTTTTTCGGTAGAAGCCCCCTCAATGCAACTGGAAGCAGTTGCGTCATAATCACATGGCAGTCATGAGACTTTAGGTTCTGGAACTTTTTCTCTGGCATATTTATTATTCCCTTTATATTCGACAAGAAGCCAGTCGGGACCTTCATACTAAGCAGACATTCAAAGAAGATTTCTTTCTCTTCTTTCGTAAGAGCGTAGCTGGCAGGACCTTCATACTGCTTCGGAGGCATGCCGTCTTTTTCGTGCAAGCGTTGCAGGTCCTCCCATGCCTCAGGTGTATCTTTTGTCTTCCCATACATGCCCAAGAAGCCTAGCAGGTTCATGCAAAGGTTCTTCGTCACGTGCATCACGTCGATTGAAGAGCGGACCTCTAGGTCTTTCAAGTAGGGTAGGTCCCAAAATATTGATTTCTTCTTCCACATGGGTGTGTGTCCCTCAGCGTCATTCGGAACAGCTAGTCCACCGGGACCCTTTCCAAAGATTACGTGTAAATCATTGACCATAGCAAGTACGTGATCACTGGTACGCATGGCGGGCTTCTTCCGGTGATCTGCCTCGCCTTTGAAATGCTTGCCTTTCTTTCGACATTGATGGTTGGTCGGAAGAAATCGACGATGGCCCAAGTACACATTCTTCCTGCATTTGTCCAGGTATATACTTTCAGTGTCATCTAAACAGTGCGTGCATGCGTGGTATCCCTTGTTTGTCTGTCCTGAAAGATTACTGAGAGCGGGCCAATCGTTGATGGTTACAAACAACAACGCGTGCAGGTTAAATTCCTCCTGTTTGTGCTCATCCCACATACGTACACCGTTTCCATTCCACAGCTGTAAAAGTTCCTCAACTAATGGCCTTAGGTACACATCAATGTCGTTGCCGGGTTGCTTAGCGCCTTGGATGAGAACTGGAATCATAATGAACTTCCGCTTCATGCACATCCAAGGAGGAAGGTTATACATACATAGAGTCACGGGCCAGGTGCTGTGATTGTTGCTCTGCTCCCCGAAAGGATTAATGCCATCCGTGCTTAAACCAAACCATACGTTCCTTGGGTCACCTGCAAACTCAGTCCAGTACTTTCTCTCGATTTTTCTCCACTGCGACCCGTCAGCGGGTGCTCTCAACTTCCCGTCTTTCTTACGGTCCTCACTATGCCATCGCATCAACTTGGCACGCTCTTCGTTTCTGAACAGACGTTTCAACTGTGGTATTATAGGAGCATACCACATCACCTTCGCAGGAACCCTCTTCCTGGGGGGCTCACCATCAACATCAACAGGGTCATCTCGTCTGATCTTATACTGCAATGCACCGCATACTGGGCATGCGTTCAGATTCTTGTACGCACCGCGGTAGAGGATGCAGTCATTAGGGCATGCATGTATCTTCTGCACCTCCAATCCTAGAGGGCATACGATCTTCTTTGCTGCGTATGTACTGTCTGGCAATTCGTTATCCTTTGGAAGCTTCTTCTTCAATATTTTCAGTAGCTTCTCAAATCCTTTGTCAGGCACAGCATTCTCTGCCTTCCACTGCAGCAATTCTAGTACGGTACCGAGCTTTGTGTTGCCATCTTCGCAATCGGGGTACAACCCTTTTTTGTGATCCTCTAACATGCGATCGAACTTCAGCTTATCCTTTTGACTTTCCATTGCATCCTTGCTTCGACAATGACCCGGCGGAGATCATCATCATCGGGCACATCGTCTGGTTCCTCTTGATCTTCAGCAGCTTCCCCTGTTGCAGCATCATTGGGCACATCATATGGTTCCTCTTGATCTTCAACAGCTTCCCCCGTTGCAGCATCACCGTATTCAGGGGGCACATAGTTGTCATCGACCTCTTCTTCTTTGCCGTCTTCCATCATAACTCCTATTTCTCCGTGCCTCGTCCAAACATTATAGTGTGGCATGAAACCATTGTAAAGCAGGTGGGTGTGAAGGATTTTCCTGTCAGAGTAAGACTTTGTATTCCCACATTTAGGGTATGGACAACACATAAAACCATTCTGCTTGTTTGCCTCAGCCACTTCGAGAAAATCATGCACGCCCTTAATGTACTCGGAGGTGTGTCTGTCATCGTACATCCATTGCCGGTTCATCTGCGTGCATTATATATAATTTAGTGTGTCAAAAACCATTACAGAACATCATGAATAGATAATTAAGTGACCAAATTAATATAAGTTCATCATTACATTAAAACCAAAGTACATACATAGTTCTCATCTAACAACATAAAGCTCTCTAGAGCATCTAAGTTAATTAAACCATACATTGAAACTATGTAAAACATTTCAATGCGAAAACAAATGCGATCATAATCGCAATCAAGGTGACAACTGATCCAACTGCATAATGATACCAAGCCTCGGTATGAATGACATATTTTCTAATCTTTCTAATCTTCAAGCGCATTGCATCCATCTTGATCTTGTGATCATCGACGACATCCGCAACATGCAACTCCAATATCATCTTCTCCTCCTCAATTTTTCTTATTTTTTCCTTCAAGAAATTGTTTTCTTCTTCAACTAAATTTAACCTCTCGACAATAGGGTCGGTTGGAATTTCCGGTTCAACAACCTCCTGGATAAATAAAATCTATGTCATGTTGGTCGGCATAATTGTCATAAAAAATAAATGAACCAATAGTTATGAAAAGATAATATGTACCACATCCGAATCATAGACAAGACGAGGGCCGACGGGGGTGGATACCAAAACCATCGCACTATATAATAACAAGCAATAAAATAGTAAGAAAATTAGACAAGTATCTATCTAAAGCAAGAATTTTTTTCATTCAAAAAGAAGATAAGAACAAGAGGCTCACCATGGTGGTGTCGGCGACGAGATCGGCGCAGACGATCAACGGCAGTGAAGACGGGGACGAGGCGTGATGGGCCGTGAATATAAACCTAGACAAATCTCGGGGAAAATAGAGTTCGGAGGTCATGCTTCGAGAGGAGAAAGCTGAACTAGTGTGGCTCGGGCATTTCATCGAACACCTCATGTGCATAGGAGGTGAGCTAGAGCACCACAAATCCCTCCCCTCCCCGGCCAGAGAAAAAAAAGCAGTGGAGTGCTCTGCTCGCGGGCGAGGGGTATATATAGGCACCTCAATGGTCCTGGTTCGTGGCACGAACCGGGACAAAATGGCAGCCTGTTGTCTCGGTTCAACCCACCAACCAGGACCAATGGTGGTGGGCCAGGAGCCAGGCCCATTGTGTCCCGGTTCGTCCCACCAACCGGGACCAAAAGGTCCAGACAAACCGGGACCAATGGCCCACGTGGCCCGGCCGGCCCCCTGGGCTCACGAACGGGGACCAATGCCCCCATGGGTCCCGGTTCTGGACTGAACCGGGACTAATGGGCTGACCCGGCCTGATCCAAAGCCCTCTTTTCTACTAGTGATATTAATGTGATTGTGTAAATAAATGGTCACCAAATGTTGCTTGTGATTTACCTTATATTTAGACAAGAAGTTTGGCAGGTAAGTTAAAATGAAATTGCTTTCGAAGGTAAGTAAATAAAGGTGATTGCAGGGAAGGTTGGACGAAATCATGGTGAGAAGAAAAGAGAAACATCGTACCTTACATTCTTTTTAAGTAGTAGAGATTTTGACCTACCGATGGATGTTCTACAGGATGCTTTCAACAACAGCTGATATTGATGTGATTCTTTTCCCACAAACGCATAAGAAAGCACACATTTTTCATTGAGTCAATTACACCGGTGGTGCTTGAACTTGGCGTGAATGGTCACTTTGGTGCTAGAACTTGCGGTATACATCGAACTGGTGTAATAACTTGGCTCCAGCGTGCAAATACGGTGCAAATCTCGGTTGTGTACGCCCGAGCCACTGACTATGCGCGCCAACATGGCATGGTCCGGCCGTCAGGAGGGCAAACAGAGGGAGTGTGGCTAGTTTTTTTTTTTTGTTAAACTCCCTTGAGTTTTTTTCTCATAAAAAAGCCTTATTGACGTTGGAAAGGTGGCATTTCAATTTTTTTTACGACTCTATTGCCAGTGGGTCCCGTGTGTGCATACTAAAATTAACAAGAAAAAAGGAGGCTTGGTGTCTCGAGCACGTGACCCTTGGTTAGGTTATAGTTGGTCCAAGCAGCTATACTATTCACCTATCATTTTTAAAATTATACATATATATGTAAAATATTTGCGAAATTATAAAAATATTACTTTTCTAAACTGTTCACATATAATTTTAAAATTATACATATATATGTAAAATATTTGTGAAATTATAAAAATATTTGTGTGATAAGAAATACAAATATTTTTAGCATTACAATTCATAAATTTTATTTTAATTCTACAAAAAATTCAACAACCATACGCATATTTGTATAATCGATGTTTGTATAATTAAAAATAGGTAGTTTAAGATTTAAAATGTTAATACGAATATTCAGTCGTGCTAATATTTAAATTAGATAATTGTTTTGAATATAAGTCAAAGGTGAATATTCATAAATATTTAGTAAATGTTTATATTCATCAGTTTGAATAATTTAAATATAGCTGCAACTCTATAACTTTTATATTCTTTAAACATTTTAAGTGCCCGCATTTACTAAACAATTTATATAATGCATGTCTGTTTAAAACTTTTATGTACTAATCATCGTTTGTGTGTATAATATTTATCACACGTAATTGTTTTGAGCTTTATTTTTATTAGCTACGTTTTACAATTATTTCAAAGAGAACTAGCCCATGTAAAATGGGCCGCACTATCTGCAGCCAATTTTTTTCGAGAGTACATCTGCAGCCAATTTAAGCCCCACATGTATCATCTTTATACTACTTTTCTTTTTCCAAATACCCTTATATACTACATTAACGACTGTTTTACTTGTTGAACATCCGGGGGCAGATGTTACCGTGGCTGTGAGGGTGGGCGTCCTAGCAGTAGTTGGCGTGTTCGAATGTAGAGGCCTAAGTTTTTTTCTTTTAATTTTGACGTCAGCACCTATTTGTCATACAGCAAAAAGAAAAAAACATCTACCACGTGAACATGGTCTTTTTTGTGAGCAATAATTTTTTTTGAGTGGTTTTTGTTGCCAAAAAAAGGCCACACGCTTCAAGTCGTTGACAGCAGGCCCCATGCCACGCGGGCACACCAAGTCAACATTGATTTCCTATCCATACGCGATTAGGACCGTATTTGCACAACCGAGCCAAGTTATTGCACCAGTTCAATGTATGCCACAAGTTCTAGCACCAAAGTGATCGTTTACGCCAAGTTCAAGCACCACCGGTGTAATTGACTCTTTTTCATTAGACTAGGACAATGCTCGTGTGTTGCAAAGAGATATAAATATTTTGCCCATATTAATCTGATTGTGTAAATAAATGGTTACCAAATCTTGCTCGTGATTTACCTTATATTTTGACAAGAAGCTTGATAAGTAAGTTAATGTGAAATTGCTTTCGAAGGTAAGTAAATTAAGGTGATTGCAGGGAAGGTTGGACGAAAGGGCGGTAAGAAGAAAAGTGAAACATCGAACCTTACATCTCTACTTCTAATGGAGCAGTTGGTGAATAGTTCGTCGGTTATTTTTCGCTGGTTTTATTTTGCCTCACCACTTTCGTTTGTTTTATTTCGCTGGTTTTATTTCGTCTCCCTCCCACCTGCCTTTTAGCTTCACCACCCACATAAACCCATCAAATTATTTACCATATAAAAAATAAATCGCAATCAATCAAGTATTGATGATCAGATTAGTTACCATATAAAAAATAAGTCGCAATCAATCAAGTATTGATGGGATATATCCTTATATTGATGTGATTTTTCCTTTCTTATCATCAATCATCTCTACTGCCTAAAAAATGCGTAGCTTTCTTTTTCCTGCCAACCGACCGCGTCCCGTCTCCCTACATCCGCCCTCGTTGCTCTGCCTCCCGCACGAAAAACCCCTCTCATTTGACCTCCCCCAAACCCCGCACGATGGAAAAACCCAGCCGCCTGCTTCCCCTCCTCTCGACCGCTCCATACGTCTAGATCGCTGCCCCATCCCCATCCTCCTCTCATGTCACGGCGGCCGATGGACTGCCTCCACCACCCTCCTACTCTCTCGCCGCCGCCGTCCTCCCGCTCGCTCGCCGCCGCCGTCGCCACCAGTCCTGGCGAAGGCGCCATTGCTGCTATGTCGCCTCCTTTCCCCATCCAAGCCTGACCATGGCAACGACGCCCTCTCATGTGTCCCGTGGTGAGGTTTGGGGAGGCGCGACCACAATCCAGTAGGGATCTCACCGCGGACCCGTCCGCTGGGATGGGTGTTGCCTCCGTTGCGAATGGGATCGAAGGGAGGAACTACTTTGTCGTCAAGGTCGGCGAAGCAGCGGCCGATTGGGAGCCCGGTTGTGAACATGGGAATTCGTCCCCATGGAGGCGGCGGCCGTGGAGATTGGATGTGAAGCAACCCCACTTGCCGGTGGTGGAGGCTTGCCGTCCATGTGATCCTTTCTTCTCCCGGTATCCCCATTCCTTGCCTCCCATTACAAAAGCGAGCATGGATGAGAGCAGGGGCTGATTTTCATCAATTCATTTCTCATATTTTTAGTTGCTTTTTTGAGATTATACAAGATGCTCCCGATCTGTTTTGTCAAATTACTTGGATCGTCTTATGGAATTGACAGCAATCGTATATTTCACCTCATGTTATTTCTTAATCCTTGTCCCACTAGGCATCCACTACATGTTTGGTAATGACGTGATGTTGAGGCGGCTAGGAGAAGCTCAGCAGCCAGACCAAGGGCTATCGAGATGGATCTGGGAGCCAAGCAGTAGTTCTTCTGTTAAATTTTGGTTATTATCTTTTCTATTGTTACGATTGTGGGATGGTTGATTTTGACTCGGTGTAACATTTGCATTTGTTTCCCCAGCTTGTTGGCGTAGATGCGTGGCACTACGGCAACTAATCAAGAGCGAGGGCAGTGCACATCAGAGCTACGCTGAATGTAGCGAGCCAACCACGAATTGGGTATGTTCACATGAGGGATGGGAGAGGAGAGGAACACTAACATTTTTCATGATTTGGATGAAAATTTCAGTTCATAGTTTCTCCATACGTGGAAACACACTAGCGGTACTCATGGGCTTAGGATGAAAGTAGCGCCAGCAAAATCAGTAGGTTGGATGGGAAGGCGGTTGTTGCCCTTGTCCCTTGGTGCTAGCCTACCGTGGCGGCCTCACTAACTTGCTCATTGCGAATACGAGTTCGTGGGGTCGCGAGTTGCTGCAGATTTTTTTATCAGTTTTTACAATATTTATTGATGTATCCCTAACTCATTGAGTCATTTTTAGCTTTGATTTCCCATATACGCCAGCCTAAATATCCCATGGTCAGAATATTTGCATGGTTAGTGGACATTGTCCCTTTCTTTCTAATGTTTAGTATTTTATATTGCCGATAGAAATAATTTTATCCGCTTGATTTAGGAAGTGCACATAGGTAGGTCAACATATTTTGTAGCTCTTTCAGATGTAAAAGCATATGTTGCATAAGAAATTATTATCTTCCAAGCATACTCACATTTCACTAACAAATAGGGGGAGGTTCATACTTCAGAGCAATGATAAAAAGGTTTGTTCCTCACTCTTTTGTTGGAATTTTAGTTCCAAGTTAACATGATTTCTTATCCGCTTCATAAGTCATGCATTTGCTTGATTAGGTGATAAGTAGAGCAAAAAAAAATTGATCATGTTATTGTGGGGTTTGTTTAAACTCCAGCATAAGGAATTGTGGTTTAAGAAAAAAGACTTTTGGCTTCTTTAATTACAAATTGATTGCAACATCGTGTTAGTATGTGATTTCTCACATCTGGTTATAATATTTGTGAAGACGTGCATTGCACGTGCACTTGGAAGCGGGCCCGTGGCCCGCGCCGGACGGCGCCGACGCTGACCCGGGCCACCTCCTCTGTGTATTCTTGGAGTTGTGGCTGGCCGATTTACATGAAATTAATTCCCTCAGTTCTGGTGGCAAATATAATACACATAATCCATATTGTTATGCACTAGCGTGTGTGTGAAATAGATGGATTATGGTCCCGTACCCAATATGATGGATATGTGTGTGTGTTAGAGAGAGAGAGGGGGGGAGAAAGAGTGAGAATGAGGGAGGGAGAGTGTGTGTGTGAGGATTTGATGGTAAAAAAGGTCGCCAATGTCGTAATATTGAACTCTTAAAGTTAATGTGGCCCCGTTGCAACGCACGGTCGTTCTTCTAGTTATTTTTAAGTAGTACAGAAGAGATAGACAAGATAGAGATAGAGACAGAGAAGATCGAAACACGATCTGCTAGACTGGGCGCACGCGCGCACACACATATAGGACCTATTCTCCGACTAAGTTTTTTTACCGGAGCCGGGATGTACCGGTGCTTGATCCACCCTCCGTCATTTTCATCAAGATCAGTGCAGGTTTTATACTCTCTTTTTAGATATTAGACTACACATAGCAATACATGTACTAGTGTCAGATATTATCAGCTTTTACAGAAGAGAGAGAGTTAGAGTAGAGACAATGGTGCATGCATGCATGCATTCACTCACGGGATACATATGACATGCATTTTATTTTCATCCTCATATTTTCAATGACTTATATCTTTTGAACAAAATGTCCATTATTGAAACTTTTCGTATATTTAAATTTGTGGTGACAAGATCTACAGAACAAGATCAAATTTGGCTATTTTTGAAATATATTTTATATTATATGTTTCAATTATCTCTGAAATCACTTTCATAAAACACTAAATTGTTTCACTATTTCATAAAAGTTTTTTCTAGTGTTTCGCTCATTTTCACAAACTGGAATATGAAACTCACAAAGATATAGATATATTTGATATAGTAGTAAAATAGAAGTTTAATATATTCAATTTAGACGTGTTTGACTGCAACTTAGATGTGTTTGAAATACTCAATTTCACATATTTTAAATAAACCTATTTCACTAATTTCTTATTTTTATATTTGAATTATCTTTTAATATCGCTTTCATAAAACATAAGATTGATCATCTATTTCATAAAAGTGTTTTTGACTATTTCGCTAATAGAAGTTAAAAACTTATTTCACTCGTTTCAAAATAGCTTTCATACATTTCAGAAAACACATTACTCTCATTTGCAATACTAATTTCATTGCAAATTAAAGAAATATATTGAAATATATTCTGCTTATAAAAAATATCAGTTTCAAACACTGAAAAATTAGTTTCACAACAAAAATTGGTTTTATTTCACTTTTATTCAAATAGCTTATTTCACTCATTTCAGAAAACACACTGCACTCATTTACAAAATATAGATTTCACCCATTTCACTAGTTTCAGAAGACTGATTTCACTCATTACAAAAAATATATGAGAAACTAATTTCACTTCGTATTTATGAAAACAATATTGAAACATATTTCACTCAGCAGAAATATCAGTATCACACAATCAAAAAGTCGTTTCACACCAAAAAGATATATTTCACTTTTTTCAAATAACTCATTTCACTCATTCAGAAAACACACTACATTCGCTCAATTGAAATAATATATTTCACTTCTTTCAAAAAACTGATTACACTTATTACAAAAGATAAATTTCACTAGTTTCAGTAAAACACATCACAGTTACTCCATTGAAGAAACAATTCCACAAGCTAGAATATGAAACTCACAAAGAAAACTATATTCAGAAAAGTGTTTCAGTCATTTCAATAACTGATTTCAATAATTTCGATAATTGTAATTTGAAATGAGTGAAATTAATATTTTGATATGATTGAAATAGTAAAAATTAAACTAGTTTAGATATATTCAAGATTGGTATCATTATAAAGATCTTATGTTCAAGAATTTGAATATATGAAAATTTTAAATAATAGTACAAAGCTGTAAAAAATATTGGTCATCTAAAAATATAACCAAAAATAAAATGCATGGATTTGTTTGAGAGAGAGGAGAGATGCTGCATGCATGCGTGCAATCCACTGCAAAAAGTAATGCCTCTCCCTTACATGGTCCCTACTAGTCTGACATTGATTTGACTATATACAAAAGGTCGTATGTCTCAATACATGATTATACATATGGATGGACCCTACTTATGCACAAATCATAAAGCATGTGGAGGGAGGATGCCGCTCCGGTACATCCCGCCTCCGGTAAAAAGGAGTTTGCGACCTAATCTCACAAAGAACCCATAGACGATATAAGAGCGCTAAGGGTTTTGGTTTCATTTCTAAGTAACGTTGTATTTCACTCTAACTGGACCAAGAACTGGCGTTAGTACACCATATAATAATTTGGCACCAACCTTGAACCAAACCCAGCGCACCAGAATACACTGCGCTAGAAGGTGATCCATAGTTTTAGTCTCTTGGGTGTACAACAGGTTGCTAGCATCATCAGTTAAGCCTGTTGAAGATGACGCCAACCTATCCTACAATGGGGGGCATTGGCTTCCCAAATCGACCTATGGAACTGGAACTGTTCACGTGTCTAAATTGAGCCAATGAATGAACCGAAACACCACAAAAAATGTTGCTGATCCCACTGTTCTTGAGTAGAACATTGCCAATGGTTCTAGAGCTCCTCGCCTTTGGAACGAAAAATCGAAGTAGATGCAGAGCAAGGACTCTAATTCATCAACGTGGATGCACCGATCAAAGCAATATAAACAGGATTTACCGCCGCGCGGATCACTAGATTAACAAAAATCATGGAACAATTCACTCAAAAGTAAAGGAAATTTCAACGCTTTGAAATGGATTGTCCTTTGACACTCAGTTGATTTAGAGGAAATGCCTCATTAAGCTTGTCCAGATTACACAGACACAAACACCCTAAGAGCTTCGGCGGGCAAACAGTGCCCCTAGGCCATTGTACAAGTGCACGAATAGAGCCCCCGACAGAGCTGGTCCATATAGGAGGTCAACCTCTTGTTTGGCGACAGGCCGATGGTACCTGTTTTGAAGCTTCATGATCCCTATGTCAAGAGGTTTGGAGAATATGGTGCCTAGAACTTTGAATTAAGTTCTTATATTTATTAAGGATCTGTCTAAGTCGCAACGGATTGAGATTTTGTCGAGTCTCAGTTCATCGTTTGATATACGAATCCAATTTTTCGGCAAAGCGAACATCAAGAGGATACAAACACAATGAGCACACAGCAGTACATGAACCTAATAAATATCTTAATAGAGTTTTCTTTCAGGTTCATGTATCTTAAATTCTTAATGGAGACCCAGTAGCGCAGATCGCGCGCATCAGCTTCTTTCCCGCACCTCGGGCTCACTCCCGTAATTGCCGCCACCCTCGATACATTTTTTCGGCGAGTATGGGCGGCGGCTTATGAAAGCTAATTAGCTAACTCGTTAGGGATTTGGCTTCACCTTCCGTAACTGCCACTAATTAGATCGGACGTGGCTGCGCTGTACATGGGCAAATTGCAGAATTTTATCCAATACTAGTATGTGCAGATTTGTTGTTAATTGTTCTATACGTTCTTGCACATGAAATTCTGCTGATTAATCTTAATGCAGTAGATGGCTGTTTAATTCATTTGCATAACACAGTGGATTTTTTCCCTCCTAGTGGGCGCTAAATCATGCAGTTTGTTCGGTCATAGCCTGCGCACTGCTGTAGTTTGATGGTTACCGCTGCATCAGTTATGTTTTCTGCCAGTCATTAGTTAGCTGCTCGTGGTTAGGTAATTAGCAGTGCATGAGAATTTTGTGCTGCACTGCCGTCTCCTCGGCTACACAAGTTACACTGCCATTTAACTAGGCAATGCTTATTCTGTTGTTTAAATAATTATGCTGATTAAATTGCACGGTTAATTATTTCTAGTACGTGCACTTCAGCAGTTGTTTATGCGCACTAGTGTTGAGTTAGAATGGAACCAACGAGAAATTTTGGTTTAACACTGCTAGATATTCTCACAATAATTGTGATGATTAAGTTTAATACTGCATGGTTACATACTGACCAACGTTGTATGTGATCGTGATTATATCCCCTTTTATCTAAAGTGGCTACTATATATCTTGGGATAATTGCAATAATTAATTTTTTATGATGCATGATTATATTCTGACCAAAGTTGAGTATGATCATGATTATTAGAATTAATTTCCCAATAACGATATTTCATTTTGTTCCTTGCCGTTACTGCCCAACGGTGTTACGAATTAGGATTTTATTTATTTTTGGCATGTTATTGATCAGACTAATGCAAATAACATGCAATAAGTTACTGTTTAATATTGATGTTATTTTCAGAATTTTTTATTCTAATAACCATGTTATTTTTCCGTTAATTCAGCCTTCAAACCATTAGCTATTTCTGGTCACATCAGTGGAATTGAACATCTTAATGAAACTAATTTTCCTTCCTGGACTACGCACTTAGAGAAAAAGCTCCTATTCCTCCGCCCTCTGTTGATGAAAACCTTCTTGAGAAAAGTAAGGTTTATGAGGCTAATATAAGGAGAAATGGGAACGCTCCACTCGCATGGCTGTCAAGATCGTGAAAAGCACAATAAATCATGGGATCAGGGGAGCAGTTCCTGACTCTGTGTGTGCTAAAACTTACCTGGCATTAGTGGAGGAGCAATTCAAAAATCATCAATAGTACATGTCATCACGCTGATCAAGAAAATACTCGCCACTAAGTATGATGGTATAAGTGGCATTAGAAAACATACCCTAACTATGAACAATATGGCCGCGGAATTAGAGGGCATAGGCATTGAGATTTTTTAGGGCCTTTTGGTAGACTTCATTATGAATTCCTTTCCTCTGGAGTATGGTCCATTTAAGATCAATTATAACACACGGAAGGAGAAATGGGCCATGAGTGAGCTCATACATATGTCTGTTCAAGAAGAAGAACATCTTGTGGGCATATTACGAAAGAGTTGCGCTCAGAGGCTTGCTAATAAGGGTAATGATTTTTTTAAAATTTCGGAATCATTGGTTTACTTATCTTCCCATAAATAATGGTGAGTTAACTCAGGTGCTACTGGCACACTTTCAACTCATTTCAAGGATTTCATTCTGTGAGGACACTCAACAGGATGGATCCAAGTCTTAGATTTTTCCAGTTGGACTTATGTTCAAGCATTTGGTTTTCTGCTTAAGCGTTGAAGATTTGTTAATCCTCCATCTTAATATATTGTTATGTTCCAATCATAAGGAGGGACCTTATTTTGTTTCTCTATTAGATGAGGGATTTAAAACAAATATTGTGTTATTAAGAATTATCATAATAGTTCTGGTTCTGATGTCTCTTGTGAATGCTTGAATGTTTCTTATGAGTTATATATCCCATCAAAATGATGTCACTATCATTTAAGCCATATTTTGAAGGGGAGAAATTATCATTACGAGTTGTCATGATGGTTCTGATTGCGATATCACTTATGAATCCTTGAATGTGTATTTTGAGTGCTCATCAAAATGATGACACTATCATTTAAGACATATTTCGAAGGGGAGAAATGAACACTCTCAGTAAGTAAGAGACACCTTCATTTCATCTACTTGGCTTATCTGATTTAGGTCAAACTATTAGTTATATTGAGGGAAATAAGTAAAGGAAACTGGTAAAGTAGTTTTCCATAGTACTCAGGATATGGAATTAATACGCATAAAAAATGTGGTCCTGTTCCTAGCACTTATAAGTGTTTTACTCTTTCATTACCTTCACCCATAATTATTCGCATTAGCCCATTTTCCAGAAAGACAAAGTTTTTTCTTTGTTATTGTTGCCCAATATTCACCAGTGTTAAATGCTCTAATTCTTTATAGAATGTTTGCATTAGTGGGAGCTATATACAAAAGGGCAATGGATTAAAGTTGATGGGTTCATATAGGAAAAAAGGGAAATAGCATGCATGCTAAGATGACTGGGAGCTAGTACATCACGTTTGTACTTTATGGTATGATACATATAAAATTAGTTTTCCACTACTAGGCCTACTGTCTAAGGTAACAACAATGCAATTTTGAATTTTAGCTAGTTGTGGTACAACCAGGCAAGCCTTGTGGCTTAACAATTTTTCCTTGATATAGATTAATACACTACATAAATAATATTTTTGTGCGATAAGAAATCCGCACATTAGTTCACGAGTAACAACAATTAAGTGGGTATCATGTTGTGAAAGATACTGTCCAAGACCAAATATTAAATTCAGCAAATATGTACTATGTGCATGATAGTTGATCCCCTAACTAAAAGCTTACCATTAATTTCGCTACCATAAGTATAACTCAAGGCCTCTAATTGTTGGGATAATTTTATAAATGAGATCTCGAATTTTGATCTCGACAATAAGAAAGTTTGTTTCGCTCAACAAGTGCACATGATGATTAATAAAGAAACAAACTATTAGGACGATAAGTAGGGAGTATGACTCACATACAGACTGCCAACCATGAATAATTATCCCTGTTGAGACAGAGTATTTTGCTATAGATAATGGGGTTCCAGTAATAACTTATCGATTGATGTGAATACATTACCTTGGTACAGTGCTTTTGTCGAGGTATGGACTAATGATGTTAACCATTCGATTAAGTGGGAGAATGTTGGAATTATTATGTGATCAGATTGTCAAAAGGTTAATTACCATAAATTACTATGGGCCCGTTAATTAATATTGGGATTACTACTAATTAAATGGTAATTAATCAGTCCAGCCTGTGATTGGGGGCTAAATGACGCTAATATGGTTTGGTCCCTTGGTCAAAGGCAGTGCATTATCTATAAGAGGCAGGCTAGCACGAACAATTAGTCCATCTCATGAGTCACCTGTCTCCGAAAATTCACTCCGAATCCAATCTGGAGGCACTGCTTATTGACGTGAAGATCAAATCATCGATCCGGCGATGTGTCAGAGGCCTGAACGAGTGCACTGGTACGCCCATTGATCGGCAACATCGATTTGATGGTCTCACCAAACGGAGGTTAACTCTATTGCCCTTAATTTCCGCATTAGATCAAATCGTATTCATGTGAATTAGATAAGATCCTATTAATCGTTGCATAATCTCAGCAACTTAATTCTAACATGTCTAACACTCTCAGTGGCTTATCATCACAATCACCCAACAAAGTTCGGTGGCTACTGGTATATGTCAGATACTCATAAAGAAACTATCTTAGATCTAATTTCAAATCTGATCTCACCTTTGCCTTATTGAGGTGGATTATTCTTTTAGCTGCTGGCAACATCCCATTGATAGCAAGTGGTCTAGCGGAAGTGCTCTTGCGAACACAGCCTCACATGCACCCTTTGCAATAGTAAAATTTTAAAAAAATACTAGAAAATTTTAAAAAATGATTATTTTTTGGAAACAAACTCACATGCGTGACAATTTTCGCGATGGAATGACATTCTTAGACGTCTAGGCAAAACAACAACAAATTCGATGCTCCAAAATGTTTCCAAAAGCAGTCTTTTTGGAGCATCAATTTTGTTTTTTCTTTGCCCGGGGCTCCACGAATGCTATTTCATCGCAAAAAATTACATACATGTGAAAAACATATTATTGTTCGTTGACAAAATTAATTAATTTTTATGATTTTTTAGTATTTTACTGTTGCGGAGGGTGCATGTAAGCTCGTGCTAAAAAACTCTCGTGTCTGTTGTCTAAGGTTAATTTAGCAATATTAAAATTCCACAACTCCAATATCGAGTAGGCACTGTGAGAGTGTTTACATGTGGTGGTGGTGTCATGTGTGTGCATGTGTAACTTTGCATTGTCACCAGTGTGTAAAAAACCTAACTTGGTGTCCAGGCGTTGTTGGTCATATTTCAACAACTATGATTTTTCGGCACTGGAAATTTTAGGTGAAATATGGACCTAGGGAAATTAAATTCTCTGTAAAGATGTCAAGTACCAACGGCTAGCCAGTAAGACCTCTTGCACCTATATTATTTCTTCGTATTGTCAACATTGATTGAATGTGTCAGGTAGGTGGGAGGTGGTGACACACAATGACCAATCCCTAAAGACCACTCTTTTGTCTAAGAATGCCCAACAGCCGCATCAATCATTTGGGGGGGGGGGGGGGGGGTTGCGAGGTGGGTAGTTTATCTGGGGTGAATGCCTCCTAAAGAGTAATGGAGGTGTGCGAAGGGAGGCTCAAGTGTTGATTTTGCTCGTGGGTGTAATGGTATAAGCCTGCCTGACTGTGAGAACGACTGGTCAAACAGAGGCAAAAGTCAGCCATAGAGATCTGGGAGTCCCGTGTGAAAGAGCTCTCGCTCAACGGATCAACGGTATGTCGGGGATAACAGACTAATGAGCATGATCGATTGGATTCGACAAGTAGAGGGCCCATGCATGTCACCACCAGTACATTGAACCAACTGTTGATTGCTAACTCTCCTATCAATGCCCAGAACTGAAGGATTCAGTAAGGAGTGTCTACTTATGAAAATGACATCCTCTCTTTCCTTGGTAATTCAGTGTAGCTAGCCAGACTTTTTATTCCAGCTCCATTCTTACTAGTGTAGGAGCCCAAAGTGCATCTTCCAACCATAAATGCGCCTTCCATCATGTTCGAGACACCCCTCTCGTGTCGCTTCCCGTGAGACTTGCCTTTCTACACTTTGGGCACCACGACTAGAACCTGCTACCACTGATTTGACCAACAAAAATATGAGTTGTATACACTTTAAAAATTATACTATTGGGTACTTCTCCCAAATACGAATGCGATGACATGGTCTATGGTGACCCACTGCAGCATGAACCTCGCATCCTTCCGTGGCCCATATTTCGAGTCAGAGCTAACTAATCATTTGTGGGGATAGCCTATTGTTTGGCATACGGTGATACGTGCTCTGGATGGTTGTTGCAGTGATGGCTACAATGGTGGTTTGTGGCCGCAATGTTAGAATCAATATGTGTCCATGTCCAAGGGTACTCGCTGGGTCTTGGAGGGAGCAGTGGCAGCGGTGACGGCGGCGTGCCCTTATCTTGTAGTGATCTGTGTGGTGAGTCGATCCCCATATCCCCAGAGATCTGTTTGTATTTCCTATCTTTTGGGGGGGAGGGTGTGTGTGTTTGTACCATTGCTTAAATTCAATATAGGTTTGAGGTCCTCTTCGCAAAAATAGGACAATTCATGGTGCCCTAAAACTTTTTTCTACTGTTGGAGATGATCTTAGATGGTTGCACAAACAGGGAGGGCGAGGTGATGCAAGATGAAGAGCGGCGCTAGGAGGCTAGACGATGCTCCAGTGGTGCACGAAGTAATGCACACCTTGAGTTGTGAAATTTCCTGCCCTTGGAGTCCTGCACTAGTAGAAAACGGAGCTTTATTACCGATTCGTAAGGGCCTTTAGTGCCGGTTGTGCAACCGGCACTAACGGGTGGGGACTAAAGGTCCCCCCTTCAGTCCCGGTTCAGCACAAACCGTCACTAAAGGGCCACCACGTGGCACGAGCCCGCGCCGGGGCCTGGGAGACCTTTAGTACTGGTTGGTAGCACCAAGCGGTACTTAAAGGTTTAGGGGGGTTTTTGGTTTATGATTTCTTTTCCTTTAGTTTTGTTTTTTCCGTTTAATTCTTTTTCATTTGCTGGTATTTTATGATACTACATATTGCACACACACACACACACACACACACACACACACACACACACACACACACACACACACACACATATATATATATATATATATATATATATATATATATATATATATATATATATATCATCGAATGTCTCGCACCACCATGCATTCACACATACACATGGAGGCATTACAATTTCTCCTACATGGAGGCATTACTGCGGTGGTAGCGGATAATGGAATTCTCCTTTTGGATCTATGACCTGATCGAGCAAAATCCAGCTATTTCTTCTTGAAGTGCTCATACGCGATCCGTTGGTAGGAGCTTCTCCCGCATGTCGCGAAACTTTAAAGAAGGAGATCAAATATGCATGTATTAGTTGCGTATGTGTGTGTGTGTGTATATATATTAGATATCGATAATGATGTAAAAATTGTGAATAGTGCTCTGGCAACATACCCATTGCTGTCTATCATCTCTACTCCTTTCGGCCGCCATCATGTGAATGTTCTCGCAAACGTAGTATGCACATAGATCATTCCCACAACTGCTTCATGCACTTTACGAGAATAGAATTCAATCAGATAATAATTATTCAAGTATGATAACTAATGGTATATTGAAACTAGAATTAAAGAGATGGTAGCTAGCTAGTACTACTTAATTAATTATACCTTGGATCGATACCAATACAACTTTCTTTCCATGGACCTGGATCCTCTTTCCTGAACTATGCCAAGCCCTGCCCACCGGCAAAGAAAATGAATAAAGGAGTTATTAATTAGTTGATATCAGGAAATGACAAACTAAAGAGGCCGGCATATAGTTCGATGATGATTGAAATTACCTGTTGACTATCCCCTTCACGATTTCGTACTGCTCGACTGGTTTAAGTAGCGAGTCCAGAACTTCAACTTCTCCATCTTCAACTCGAATGATTAACAAGATCCAGTGGAAACTGCATGCGCACACGTTTGCATGTATAAATTAAGCGAGCATGTGCATAACACTCATCAACTACCCTAAACCCTATACACTTATTAATTAATATCTAGCTAGTAAGCAAAAACAGAATTTGTAGTACAAGACAGTGTGACTCACCCGAAGCGGTAAGGAACTAGTATATCTCGATTGGTATTTAGGCAAACTCTAGGAAGCTAGTCTCTGTATCTTCTCGATAGAATGGTTGTGACCATGTCACTTGATTAACGGTATTTGGGTCAATGAACCCAATGCCATAGCGTCCAACTTTTCTCATGTCATAGATCTTCATTCTGAATAATACCACAAAAAAGAATATAGTGAGGATAATTACAGGTAATGGCCAACGAGCACTACAGGTAGCTAGAGACTTAATTAAATTATAGAAAGAAATCACTTACAGAAAATAGCAACTGACGAGAGATTTGTCGAGTGCGTCTTGATTGAATAACTGAAATAGTTCTATAAACTCGACATACAGAGCATTCGCATGGTGGTAATGATCTGCCTTGACTTACACCATGAGGGACTCTCGATTGGTAGTTGTCGGTGTCAAAACCGGCGGATCTCGGGTAGGGGGTCCCAAACTGTGTGTCTAGGCGGATGGTAACAGGAGACGAGGGACACGATGTTTTACCAAGGTTCAGGCCCTCTCGATGGAGGTAAAACCCTACGTCCTGCTTGATTAATATTGATGATATGGGTAGTACAAGAGTGGATCTACCACGAGATCAAGGAGGCTAAACCCTAAAGCTAGCCTATGGTATGATTGATGTAATGTATGTTGTGTCCTACGGACTAAAGCCCTCCGGTTTATATAGACACCGGAGGAGGCTAGGGTTACACAGAGTCGGTTACAATGGTAGGAGATCTACATATCCGTATCGCCAAGCTTGCCTTCCACGCCAAGTAAAGTCCCATCCGGACACGGGACGGAGTCTTCAATCTTGTATCTTCGTAGTCTTGGAGTCCGGCGGACGATGATAGTCCGGCTGTCCGGACACCCCCTAGTCCAGGACTCCCTCAGTAGCCCCTGAACCAGGCTTCAATGACGATAAGTCCGGCGCGCATAATGTTCGGCATTGCAAGGAGGGTTCCTCCCTTGAATAATCCAGAGAAGATCATGAACACCAGGATAGTGTTCGGCTCTGCAAAATAAGTTCCACATTCCACCGTAGAGAGAATAATGCACATAAATCCAATCTGCTGACGTATTATGCGGCGTGACATCACACCGCTACCAAGCCTTTGTTTGAATCGTTTTTTATTATACCACCTCAGCACATTTAGCAAAGCGGTTTCCTTGGCACGTCTTGTCGAAGCAGAGATCGTGTTCCCCTTATTTCGGGATTCTCATCAATACGGACGTGGGTAACCAACAGCGCCATTGATGGTGGCGCTTGGGAGATAAGCGAGTTTTACCAGGCTGGCGGGGGACGCATAGTCTCCGTCCGCCTATATATACGGGATAAGGATTTACCTTCTCACCTACGCCTTCTTCCTCCTTTGCTTATCCATCTCCGCGCACTCAAGCTCCAACGCCCAAGCTCGCGCATCTCGCCTCGACCTTCTCCGAATATGTCCGGAGCAGGAGGCAAATGGTTGGCCTCCACCGTTAAGGAGGAGCACATCACCAAGCTGCGCAGCGCCGGATACCTTTCCGGCGATATCGCGCATCGGCTGCCCGACGAAGGGCAGCTCATCCCTACCCCCGGGCCCCATGAGAGGGTCGTCTTTCTTCCCCACTTCCTCCGCGGACTGGGCTTTCCACTCAACCCATTCGTCCGGGGGCTCATGTTTTACTATGGCCTGGATTTCCACGATCTGGCGCCGAACTTCATCCTCAACATCTCGGCGTTTATCGTCGTGTGCGAGGCCTTCCTCTGCATCCGGCCCCACTTCGGCATGTGGCTCAAGACCTTCAACGTCAAGCCGAAGTGAGGGAGTCCTGGACTAGGGGGTGTCCGGACAGCCGGACTGTCATCGTCCGCCGGACTCCAAGACTACGAAGATACAAGATTGAAGACTCCGTCCCGTGTCCGGATGGGACTTTCCTTGGCGTGGAAGGCAAGCTTGGCGATACGGATATGTAGATCTCCTACCATTGTAACCTACTCTGTGTAACCCTAGCCATCTCCGGTGTCTATATAAACCGGAGGGCTTTAGTCCGTAGGACACAACATACATTACATCAATCATACCATAGGCTAGCTTTAGGGTTTAGCCTGCTTGATCTCGTGGTAGATCCACTCTTGTACTACCCATATCATCAATATTAATCAAGCAGGACATAGGGTTTTACCTCCATCGAGAGGGCCCGAACCTGGGTAAAACATTGTGTCCCTCGTCTCCTGTTACCATCCGCCTAGACGCACAGTTCGGGACCCCCTACCCGAGATCCGCCGGTTTTGACACCGACATTGGTGATTTCATTGAGAGTTCCTCTGTGTCGTCGCCGATAGGAAGGATGCCTCCACCCGTCTTCAAAGACGGTATTTTCGCGAAAGGGGCCTTGGCCACCGGCCAAACTATCTGGCTAGGCAGTTTTCTTATGACCGCCTGTCCGGCCACTGCTTCGACAATGACTTCCCAAGTCGTCAAAAGCAATCTCCGCGTCAGCTCGGAATTTGCCGAGCAGCTGGATCCAATGGAGCTCTCGTCTATCAACGAGCTCTTGGATCGCATCGCTGCCCTGGGAGTCGCTACAGACTACAATCAGATTGGGCTTAAAACCGATCTGAGAGAGATTAACTCTCCCCAGGCCACCCACCACATCGCAGTGGTAGAGGAACAATGCGGCGACTCTTCTCCTATATTGAAAACTAGTCACGTCCGGATTCCCGAACCCTCCATGCCGGATTTTCACGGAGGGACGGACTTCGATCGAGCATTGAACTTAAAATCATGCATCATTCCGAATTCGCTGGATCGTGTCCAGCAACCCAAGCTTCCGAATTCGGAAACCCCTCGGCCTTTAAACCCCAATACGGGCAGGGATCCGGATTTTAGTCCACCCTCCCGCCCAGACATATGCGATCTATCTCTAAAATGGCAAGAGCCCACTGAAACAGTACATCACTACTGGGCCAGATTCCTCCTGGTTATGGACAGGATAAAGGACTGCCGAGAGGAAAACGCAATCTCAATCTTTTGCAATAATTGCACGGACAAGGGAATATTGAACGCCATCGGCCGTCGTAAGATTACGCGCTTCACCGATCTGGCGTCCATAGTACGAAAATACTGTGCGATGGAAAGTTTCCGAAAAATCGAAAATCAGTTTTGGGACAATCCGGCTCCAAATACAACCCTAGTCCGCAACAAAAGGGTGCATCGTACTGAGGCACCAGATGTAAAAACCAAAAAGCAAAAACCCCTTAAAGGGCACGGAACCGTACTGGAAGGATGGCTCAGCGGACCCTGTAAGCTTCATAGTACAGAGGGCGCCGTCCCAACTCATAGCCTTCGAGCATGTTGGATACTACGGCAGGTGGCCAAAAGTGGCGAGGAGCTTCTAGCCCCGGAAAACCACTCCAACAATACCGTTACGGTATCAACAGTCTTTGAGACCTTCGCATCAAACAATATGTGAAAACGAACAATCCGCGGCCTTGCCGAAGTCTACCAAGTAGAAACAGCAAATCCATGGAGCGACACAGCTATTACCTTCAACGCCAGCGACGAACCTAAATTCGGAACAGCCCGAGCACCAGCTGCACTGGTGCTTAGTCCCATAGTGGACGGCTTTCAACTAAAAAAGGTCCTCATGGATGGCGGCAGCGGATTAAACCTCATCTACGAGGAAACTCTTCAAAAAATGGAAATAGACTGGAGCCATATTGAGCGAAGCAGCACAACCTTCAGAGGAATAATCCCTAGCCGGGAAGCACGCTGCACCGGAAAAATCACACTCGATGTGGTGTTCGGCTCGCCGGACAATAACAGATCCGAAGAAGTCACGTTCCAAGTGGCCCCGTTCAACAGCAAATATCACGCTATATTAGGACGAGAGGCATTCACAATTTTTCAAGTAGTACCTCATTACGGGTACATGAAGCTCAAAATGCCTGGGCCCGGCGGAATAATCACTCTCGCTAGTGATCCGGACATAGCACTCCGCGCCGAAAACAAGACAGCCGCACTAGCCCTGGAGGCATTCCCTATCCGAAGCCTTAGCAGCAGAAGAACTCACCGCGCTGCGCTCTACGGTGAACAGGGACGATGTGATACTCGATAAAAGATCCAAGTCCACCTCCTTCAAACCAGCAGACGAAATAATAAAATTCCAGGTCCATCCAACGGACCCAACAAAGACGGCCTCCATTGGGGTACAATTGAACCCCGAAGTAGACGCCGCACTGCGCAAATTCCTTCGGGAAAATTGGGACATTTTCCCCTGGCATCCTTCGGATATGCCCGGAATCCCACGCAGGTTTGCAGAACATAGCCTAAACAACCTAAAAGGATTTAAGCCAGTCAAACAGGCTCTTCGACGATTTTCCGAACCCAAAAGACAGGCAATGGGAGAAGAGCTAGCCAAACTATTGGAAGCCGGATTCATTAGAGATATCGAACATCCGGATTGGCTAGCAAATCTGGTAATGGTACCAAAGAAGGACAAATCCTAGCGCCTCTGTGTCGATTTTAAAGACCTCAATAAGGCTTGCCCAAAGGACCCCTTCCCTCTCCCCCGCATCGACCAAATTATTGATGCTACTGCACGGCACGATTCGTTGTGCTTCCTCGACGCATACTCTGGCTACCATCAAATCAAGATGGCGGAAGTAGACCAAGCCGCAACGGCATTCATAACTCCATACGGACCATTCTGCTTCAACACGATGCCCTTCGGACTTAAAAATGCCGGCGCAACATATCAGCGCATGATTCAAACATGTCTGGCTACCCAGATCGGCAAAACAGTCGAGGCATACGTAGACGACGTAGTCGTCAAAACAAAACACGTCGAAACTCTAGTAGACGATTTGAGGCTCACATTCGACAACCTCAGAGCATATGACATCAAGCTGAATCCGGAAAAATGCGTTTTCGGCGTACCAGCCGGAAAGCTGCTGGGCTTCATTGTATCCGGTAGAGGAATTGAAGCAAACCCGGCTAAAATCCGAGCTCTGTCACAGTTGGATATTCCAAAAGACCTCAAACAGATACAAAAATTAACAGGATGCGTGGCAGCTTTAAGCCGCTTTATCTCCCGTCTAGGAGAAAAGGCATTGCCCCTCTATCGCCTCCTCAGGCGCACCGAACACTTCGAGTGGACGGATGCTGCCACTGCCGGACTCGAAGAAATAAAGGCCATATTGGCAACAAATCCGGTCCTGGCCGCGCCCAATCTAGGCGAACCAATGTTGTTATACATCGCAGCAACACATCAAGTCGTAAGCGCGGTACTCGTCGTCGAACGAGAAACAGAAGGGCATAAATTCCCTCTTCAAAAACCAGTGTATTATGTATCCACTGTGTTAACTCCCTGCAAATCCCGTTACCCACACAATCAGAAGATAGCGTATGCGGTGTTCATGGCATCCCGGAAGCTCCGACACTACTTTCAAGAGTGTTCGATAATAGTGGCCTCCGAAGTACCACTCAATGACATCATAAATAACCGTGACGCAACGGGCAGGATTGCAAAATGGGCCATTGAGCTCTTACCATTCGATATAATTTACAAACCTCGGCGAGATATAAAGTCACAAGTTTTGGCTGACTTCATCGCTGAATGGACCGAAGCCGAACTCCCTAAAGAGTACGGCGCATACTCCAATTGGGTTATGCATTTCGACGGCTCTAAAATGTTGGCCGGACTGGGGGTTGGCGTCGTATTGACGTCCCCAACCGGGGACACAGTCCAGTATGTACTTCAAATAATGTACACGGACTCCAACAACGCAGACGAATACGAGGCCCTATTACATGGTCTCCGGATGGCAGTCTCCATGGGCATTCAACGCCTAGAGGTGCACGGGGATTCAAACCTTGCAATATCCCAAATAAATGGAGATTTCGACGCCAAGGATCCGAAAATGGCAGCATACCGCAACGCTGTCCTAAAAATGTCAGCTTGGTTCGAAGGACTCGAATTCCATCACATAGCCCGAGATAATAACCAAGCGGCCGACGTACTGGCACGCATCGGTGCGAAACGTGATGCTGTCCCTCCAAATATCTTCCTGGAACGGCTCTTCAAGCCATCTGTCCTATGGGAAGAGGAGCCCGGAAGTGACAAACCGGAAAAAACCGCGCCAATCGGCAATTCAGCCGATGACATAACACCTTCAGCCCACGACATAATGGCAGTAATCGCCCCATGGACAGAACCATTCCTAGCCTACTTGCTTAGGCAGGAACTTCCTGAAGACCAAAACGAGGCCCGCTGCATAGTCCGGCGATCGAAAGCCTACAAGGTCCATGAGGGAGAACTTTATAAGAAATGTACAACCGGAGTCCTTCAAAGGTGTATCTCCGAAGAGGAAGGGCGAAACCTCCTGGCTGAAATTCATGCCGGACTAGGCGGACACCACGCAGCAGCCCGGGCCCTTGTAGGAAAGGCATTCCGTACAGGGTTTTATTGGCCGACGGCCCGGGCAGATGCCCAGGACTTAGTCCAGAGATGCGTTGGTTGTCAGCTCTTTGCTAACCAGAGCCATATGCCGCCCACCACCCTCAAAACTATACCCATTACCTGGCCGTTCGCGGTCTGGGGGCTTGATATGGTTGGACCCCTTAAAGGGGGAACCCACAAGCAAAGGTACCTATTGGTCATGGTGGATAAATTCACCAAATGGATAGAGGCCAAACCGGTCAAAACGGCAAAGTTCGGACCAGTAATAGACTTTATATCCGGGGTAGTACACCGTTACGGAGTCCCCCACAACATCATCACCGACAACGGCACGAACTTCATAGCCGACGAGGTTAAGTCATGGTGCAAAAATATGGGCATCAAGCTCGACTACGCTTCAGTCTATCACCCTCAAACCAACGGTCAAGTGGAACGAGCAAATGGTCTAATAATGAGCGGCATTAAACCCAGACTAGTGCGGTCACTTACTAAATCTGACACGCAATGGGTCGAGGAGCTTGACTCCGTACTCTGGGGGCTGCGGACAACGCCTAACCGCACTACCGGATTCACACCATTTTTTATGGTCTACGGCGCAGAGGCAGTCCTGTCCTGCGACATTATTCATGACTCACCTCGAGTGCGCATGTACGAAGAAAGAGAGGCCGAGCTGGATCGGCAGGACAGCTTGGACACATTGGAGGAAGAACGCGACGTCGCCAAGGCTCGTTCCGCATTCTATCAACAGCAGGCCCGAAGATATCAAAGCAGAGAAGTACGGGCCAAGACTTACAACGTTGGTGAACTAGTTCTACGCCTGCCGGACAAGAAAAAGGACAAGCTCAAGCCCAAATGGGAGGGCCCCTTCATTATCGATCAAGTCCTGACCGGCGGAGCGTACCGTCTATGAAATGCGTCGGATAACCGACTCGAGCCGAACCCATGGAACGCAGCCCGCCTCCGAAGATTCTATGCCTAGCGCCGGACTAAGAGTTCGTCCCCTTCCTCCATTCAAATTTTTACACTTCGGTTGTCTTTTGTTTCTCTTTTCATAACCTTTTTACTAAAAAGCCCCTAAGGGCCTACTTTCGCATCGTTCACATACACTTGATGTGCCATCCGCACTCATTATACCTGGGGGCTTCTTTTCCAGAAGCTCAATTATAAGGGTTTCATGCCTAGCACATGTGTCAAGCTTCCACATGTACCTTTTACTCACCATTATATGCATCGATATGACTTAAGTTTTGGCCAAGCTGGGTTGCCTGGCTCCTGTGCTTACCCCTACGTTCCCGATTGTTCGACTAGGAGGTAAAGGGAGCACCTCTGCGATTGTTACTACCGGGTCAGCCGGATGTGTACCTCAGACTGGGTGAAGCCGAAAGCTAGCGTTCTTAAGGGAATATTCGGTCGGTGACTTAAAAGATGATTTTTTACCTACTCATTTATCCGCCCCCAGATGATTTTCTGCTTTTTTCGCAGTCCGGACATGCACTTTAGGGCATGCCACCCAGGGAAAGGAACCCTTAACGGAACTATTCTCCCTAGAAGATGTTTCTTACTAACCATGTAATATAACATAACTAGTTGGGCACTTGTCTGATAAAGCACTAATGACCCCTACGCCTAGTCTCCATGCATACCCCGGTTGTTTCTTAACCAAAAAGGTATCCGGACACACTTCGGACTCTAGGGTCCCGAGGCTGAAGCGAAAAGGTCGGCAAAGACAAACGATCTACAATCCGGCTAGAAGGCATTTCACATGTCACTTTAAAGGGAAACATACATCGCAAATTTACTGATTGTATTCCTCCTCAATCCCGTCTAACAGGCTGTCTAACTTACAGTCCCGTTGGGAAAATTTAGCAGCCAACTCTACTTGGCTGTATACTAAACTCACAGGGATCTCCTTCCCATCGGGCCCCACTGGTCCAACTTCGGCCATGTGGTTGGGATCCGCCTTCTTGTAACGCGTCTTCACCATGGCCCAAGCCTCTCTGGCACCTTGACGGCAAGCCGAAATCTTCCACAAACGGAAGCGCTGCCGCACTCCCTGAAGCTTCTCCGCAAGCTCCCCAAGACCCTCGGGTAGGGAGAGGGCTGGCCATAAAGCCCGGACGACGCCGCTCATTGCCTGCCGAACTCGTTCGAGCAGTTGCAACAGCTCGGGAAGTTGATCACACGTTGATATGGGCATCTCCTCCGCAGGGCGACCTGTGAGTATACCTACAAGACATATTATGTCAATTTACTTCCTCGCCGAACTCTTCTTTTCAAAGGAGTCTGCTCAAGCACTCACTATAAATGCCGCGACGAAGCCGCTGATTCTCCTTAACGGAGCTGGACAGCCCGGCTCGAGCGCCTTTCAGCTCTTCTTCGAGCTTGGCGTTGGCATCCCGGAGTTTGTTCCTTTCTTGCTGCACCCTATTCAGCACCCTCTCGCCGGCCTTTAGCTGGCGTAGTAATTCTTGTCTGTCCGGATCTTGTCCGGCGGCACCTGCAATGTCACTATTAGACTTGCACGCACGCCGCACAGCACTTATATTTATTAATAAAAATGTGTTACCAGGAGGGGTCTCTGCGTCTCCTCCTGCGGCAGCAAGTGAGGCCTCAAGTTGGGCCTTGCATTCTTGCAGCTCCTGGGACAGCTGGGCATTCTTCTCGGTAAGAGCCTGCGTTTCAAATGATCCTTAAATCAGTTAACATAACTACTTTAAGTCTCGGGGGCTACTGGTGTATATAACCATTAAAATTCCCTTACCCGTATGTCTTTCACATACTGCTCCGTGGCTCTGGTAAAACCATCTTGAGCGGCACGAAGGTGTGCGTCCCCTGCGTTAAAGGCGTCCAATGCCTCAGGGGAGAAGCACGCTTCACGAAACACTGTCCGAGGGCGCCTATGGTTCATGGCGCTCTCCACCTCAGACTTGGTAGCGGACAGTCTGTCAGTGTCCTCCGTTGGAGGAGGATCCGGCCCGCGTCTTGCGCTTGCCTCCCCCTCCAGGCCGGGCGCTGGAGCCTGGCCGGTATAGGTTGGATCGGCAACTTCCGCGCCCGCAGTCTGGCGAGCGCTTTTTCTCCTATAAAGATCATGAGCACTCAGACGCTTCCTAGGAACGTTGCTCTGAAAATTTAAATACGAGCTATACCTTCGCGGCGACGTTTCAGTCCGCGCCGCGCTCCTTTTCCGCCTGCTGGTCCGGACTGACCTTTGTTGGTCAGCCGCCGCGGGCTCGGCTTCCCGCCCTGAAGGCGCTTCCTGTAAAACACCATCGTTCGCGAAGGTCAGAAATGGGCAAGGAAGGCATAATGGTGTCCGGACCTCGGTCACAGTCACCTGGGAAGCCGGATACAGTCCGGGGTAGTCCGCCGTAATGGCGACCAAAGCATTGTCCATGCTGAGCTGGTGAAACACCCCGTCGATCAGCTCCACCTTGATGTCCGGATCCTCTTCTAAGGCCGGATCCAGGGATCTTCCTGGATCCTCGGGTTGCGGAGCGGGACTTACCATGTCCTCCACAGTCCGGCGTAGATCCTGCGCCGAAGACATAATGTAAGAAGCCTAAACTTCGAAAGCATGGGTTAAGCCCTTAAAATTGTTCGCTTACCCAGCCTCTAGGGTTGTTCATGGAAAACCCATTCAAAGGGTTCGTTCGAAGGAAGTCCTCCTTCTCCCCCTTATACAGGCTGGACAGGATCTCCACCAGATCCTCGGTCGAATCCGGCCCTTTGCGGCCATGACGGGTGGCATCGTCTTCCCCGTTGAAATCCCACATGGGGTGGCCTCTGTATTGCAATGGCTGTACCCCCCGCATGATGCATGTCGCCATGACTCCAATCATGGTCAACCCGGAATGGGCCAGTAATCTTATTCGGCCCATCAAGTAATGGACGCTCTTGTCTTCCTCCAATCGGGGGCTCCGTGGCCGCCAGCTGAGGCATTTCTTCAGAGGAGCAGCACTAAACTCCGGGAGGCCAATCCGGACTGGGTCCGGTAGCGGAGCGTCTCCTATGTAAAACCACTCTGAAGGCCAGTCTTCGGACGCCTTCTTGGGAGTACCGGATGGGTATCCGGTCCCGGCAATGCGCCATATTTCAGCGCCGCCCACTTGATATATGGATCCCTCGTGAGAACGGGGTACGAGGCAGAACAACCTCTTCCACAATGCAAAATGGGGCTCAATGCCCAGGAATAGCTCGCAAAGAGCTACGTAGCCCGCGATATGCAGGATAGAGGCGGGCGTAAGGTGGTGGAGCTGAAGTCCGTAGAACTCCAGGAGCCCGCGGAGGAACGGATGTATTGGGAATCCGAGTCCCCTTATCAGATAAGGGACGAAGCATACCTGCTCCCCTTTATTGGGACTTGGGGTAGCCTCCGCTTGCCTCCCACCTTGGTAGGTGACCAGCCGGGCTCGAACCGGGACCATGAAGGCCGGAGGGAGATATCCCCCCGCTTGGAGCTTCGCTAGCTCGTCGTGTGGAACAGAGCACCTCCTCCAATCCCCTGGCAGTGGGCTGGGAGCGCGAGAAGAGGAGTCGCGTCGACGGTCCATGATGGAATGGATTTTTAGGTCAAGGGCGCTCCGATGAAGTATTTGCGGAAGGAAGATGGTGTGGTTTGGATCTGGATTTTTACCTCTTTTGTAGGCAGATGACTTGCACGACTAGGGGGTGAAACATAAAAGACACCTTGGCTTTTCGCATTCATGCGACGCGTGGATGAAGGCCATTATTGGGCGTAGAAGCCAAGAAACACAGTATTTATGATGAAGCCGGACACTATTCGGCAGGTACATGGAACTTGAAGGGAGAACCCACCTTGCAACGCCAAAGACTATATACGCGCAGGACTTATCGTCATTGAAGCCTGGTTCGGGGGCTACTGAGGGAGTCCTGGACTAGGGGGTGTCCGGACAGCCGGACTGTCATCGTCCGCCGGACTCCCAGACTACGAAGATACAAGATTGAAGACTCCGTCCCGTGTCCGGATGGGACTTTCCTTGGCGTGGAAGGCAAGCTTGGCGATACGGATATGTAGATCTCCTACCATTGTAACCGACTATGTGTAACCCTAGCCGTCTCCGGTGTCTATATAAACCGGAGGGCTTTAGTCCGTAGGACACAACATACATTACATCAATCATACCATAGGCTAGCTTTAGGGTTTAGCCTCCTTGATCTCGTGGTAGATCCACTCTTGTACTACCCATATCATCAATATTAATCAAGCAGGACGTAGGGTTTTACCTCCATCGAGAGGGCCCGAACCTGGGTAAAACATTGTGTCCCTCGTCTCCTGTTACCATCCGCCTAGACGCACAGTTCAGGACCCCCTACCCGAGATCCGCCAGTTTTGACACTGACACGAAGGTTGTGAAGGGCACGCAAGCGGAATGCGGAGGCGCCATGTTGGGTAAGTTACCCAACGTCCTTTGGCTCGAAGGGGCCTTCGTGGACTCCGTCAAGGGGTGGTAATCGGGGTGGTTCTACATCACCGAGCCGCGCGAGCCCACATGGGCGGCGGCCCCCGAGTTTAGATCTGGCATCCCCACGCAGCTCACCTCCTGGAAAGAGAAGGGCTTGTTGTGGGGCAATCCGAAGGAGCTGACGGGACTCCTTGCCTGCATCTAGAAGCTGGTGAGCAATAAGCTCAGGCTTGTCGACGTGGTCCAGGTCATGCTCATCCGTCGGATTCTCCCATGCCAAGAACAGGCATTTAATCTGTGGGAGTTCAATTCGGAACAGCACCGGGCGCTGAGCGGGCTCTTCGACACGACGTATGAAGGCGCCTGGAGGGTGCTGTTTAAGGGCGCCGAAGCCCCCGCATCCGCGACGGAAGATCGCGGATTTTGCTCGCAGCATCCAGCTGACGAGGTAAGTGATTCAACCCCTTTACGGGACACTTGTGGCAAATATATTGATTCTAAGAGGGTTTCAATCTCTCATTTCCTTTGGCAGGAATGGATGGAGAAGGCCGAGAAGCTCATCTGTCCGGCTCCCATGCCAGAGGATCCAGTGGACGCCTGTCTAGCGGGGCTGCTGGTTCCGGCACCGCACGTGGTGCCAGAGAAGAAGGCCAAGAAGGTGGCCACGGGGACTCAAAAGAGTTCCCGTAATCAGGCGTCCGACGATGAGGCGGACTCCTCCCCCGAAGACGAGGAGGAGGAAGAAGACTCTCTCCCGGAGGAGGGAGAGAAGAAGAGGAAGGCTTCCCCAATAGGGGAGGCCGAAGGGTCCAATAGGGGGAGAACTATTCCCCCGGACAGTTTCGCCAACACCATCGTTGGCGAGGAGGAGTGGCCTTCAAGGGCCAGGCGTTCGGCAAGATCGTAAGTATCCGGATCCTTGATATGCAATTTATTTCGTGTCACCTAGTGTCCTACTAATGCCGCATTCCGTCCTTAGTCCGGCCGATGATGATCTCCCCGCTTCATCGAGCGGGTCGTTGGCCCCGTCGGATGTGGATTCACTTCCGACTGCCTCTACCCCCCGCGCCGACGAGGGTGCCGAGGTGGGATCCCAGAGAGGGACCCATCAGGATGAGGCTCCGGAGGCGCCGCCAGGCAGCCTCCCGGACTTTGCGCCGGACTCTACATCGGAACCTGTAGTGGTTCCAGAGTCCGGCAGGCGGCCCCTTCGAAAGAAGGGCAAGACCGTGACACCGGCGGCCTCCGTCCAACCGGAGGTGCCGGATAACTTGTTGGAGGCGCTTAAAGGCGCTTCCATTAAGGAAGAACACCGCACTATCATGAGTGCGGTGATTCAGAAGATTCAGCTCGCCATGAGCGGGCTGACCGAAGCCTGCAGCAGCCTTCTAACAGGCTTTGAGGTAAGAAGTTATAATTATGTAATACCGCATAGACAGTAGCCCCTGATGCTCGGTTCGGTGTTCGGAAAGAAAAGCCGGACTGAGGATCTAATAAGATATACGCAGGGTTGCTTAAAATATGTCAATATGGGTTTGCAGGCTGCGCTGTTGACCTCTGCCGCACTGACTGTGGAGGTCGGTGCGTTGAAGCAAGACCTCGAGCGGTCCGAGCAAGAGCTCGGCCATGCCAAGAAGCAGCTCGAGGACAAAGAAGGTGAGTAACACCACTTTGAATAGTTACCTTACAGAAAAGGATTTTGGTTGCAATAAAATTAACAAGGATAATATGGGTATTGCAGGGGCCACGAATGAGGTGGCAGCCCTGAAGGAGGCCGTGTCCGCGGCCGAACGTAGTGCGGCCGCGGAACGGGCAGAGCGAGAAAAGCGGGAGGCACAGGTGGCGGAAGTACGGCAAGAGCTCCAGGCTCTCATGGAGAAGCATGAGAGCTTGGAGCATGACTCCAAGACTCGAGAGTCCGAGCTTGCCTCGGCTCTCGAAAGTGCCAAGTCCGCCAAGGCCGAGGCCCGTAAGGCCCTTCAAGAGGTTGAAGATTTAAAGAAGATAGCGGCGGGTAAGGCATTTTTCATGCAAAGCAAGCATGTTAATGTAAACTACCTAACACTTACCCGCATTCGGAGCTCTCCAGGGGCGTTTGCAGATCTGCAGCGTAGTGCGTCCGATGCCGCCGCATTCTATCGTGGCGAGGAGGGGAGCTCGACGGAGAAGGTCTTCTGGTCTCAGTACGCTGAGGCCGGCCATCCGGTGCCCCCAAGCGACTAGCTGAAGTAGCTGGTCAAACTCCACAAGGTAGCTGAGGAGGCCATGAAGGGCCTTATAGTCCGGCTGTGGCCTGGACAGGCCATGCCTGGGAGCTACTTCGGCCTCGTGCGGCGGCTGGTGCATGCGTGCCCCTGGGTGGAGGTCATCAAGCGCTCCGCCTGTATTGAAGGTGCTCGCTGGGCCCTTGCCCGCACAAAGGTGCATTGGGGCAGGTTGGATGCGGAGAAGCTTCTCACGGACCCACCGCCACTGGGCAAGGAGTATCGCACGCCCGAAATGTATTATAAAATTGTCCTGAAGGGAGCCCGCGATATTGCGGATGAATGCCCCAGAGATGTAATTTTTGAGTAAACTCGCTATGTATTATCCTGTGCGCTGAAAACTTTGTTCATGTGCGCATTAAGCAACGCTTGTTTAATTTAAAATATTACCTTCTGTGCGGCCGTTTATAAAATCTGAGAGATGGCAAGTCGTTGGCTTCAGCCCCCGAGCCACGAGTGTTGGGGTGTTCGGGATAAACTTGAGCACCCTTGTTCCCATTTTTGGGTCCATCTAGGGAGGCGCTCAACACAACGAACAAGGAAACCGGACTTATAATGCTTGAACACTCTCACTTAGCCATAGAATTCTATAATTTTAAATTTCGGCGAAGCCCCTGGTATTCGGAAGACCGAATCCGGGGCGCTATCCACGCCTTTGTCGGACATTTATCCGGAACTTCGCTCGAAGCGGCGTGAGTCTTTAAGGACTCGAAAGGACCTCTCGAACTGCGACCAGTCTCTCACCTTATCATGCCGGTCAGTTTTTGCTTTCTCCACTGAGGCGCTCGCCCGGCTCAACCGGGGCGCAATCGCAGTGGTTCTCCCAGTGCCACCTTAGCCGACAGAACGGAACATAAGGCACCAAAACGTGGGAGCCGGGCAAACCCAACTCTTGACCCAAGACATGATTCGGAGCCGATTCATATAATGCTATAAGTTCGGGGTGCCGCACTTATGAAAGTGTTCGGACTTATCACACCATAATGTGGGGAACATAAGCCCCTAGTGTATTCGGCCGTACCAAAATATACGGGTGCAAGATGTCATGTAATGAACATATATATATATATATATAAAGTAATGCAATTGCCGTCAAAAAGTGCTGCATTATTTATTAAAGAAAGTCTGCTATGAGTGCGGACTGATACAAATAGTGTGGTAAGCAAGGGATTTGGACTAATTAAACATGTCCCCCTCCAGGGATGAGCTGCGGACTTGGTGTATATAATCGAATTTAATGCTCGTAATTGAGACCACCTGAGTGTTCGTCGCAGCCTTCTTTTTTCCCTGGCTATTGCATCATGAGTTCGGCAGGTTCACCGCCGGACAGGGCCTCTGGTTAACGGAGTCCTATGTACACAAAAAAGGAAAATAATAATGATAAAAAAAGGGGGCACACTTGTGAGCCCCTGGTGCGGTCGAGCCGCACTCTGGGTCCATTGTGATCGTGCCCCTTCCCCTGCGCCCATGGTATCTCCAAAGCGTAATGATGTATGCGGAGGGTTGTTTTTGCAATCATTCGAGGGCAGGGGTTAGGGCCGCATTGCTACGCGTGCTCGTATCGTGCCAGGTTGTCTTGGTTGGTATTGCTTCAGGCACGTTTTGCTGTATCCGGCCGTTAAAATCGAAAATTGCCTTAAAAGGCTGCTCTGTACTTCTGCAGCGGGAGCCGCTGTATGTTCCTCCGTTCGGAGGGAGCGTTTCGTATTTCCGTTGACCGTGATGACTCCACGAGGGCCTGGCATCTTGAGCTTGAGGTATACATAATGCGGCACCGCGTTGAACTTTGCAAATGCGGTTCGTCCGAGCAGAGCGTGATAGCCGCTGCGAAATGGGACTATGTCAAAGATTAACTCTTCGCTCCGGAAATTGTCCGGGGATCCGAAGACCACTTCCAATGTGACTGAGCCTGTACAATTGGCTTCTACACCTGGTATGACACCTTTAAAGGTTGTCTTTGTAGGTTTAATCCTTGAGGGGTCTATGCCCATCTTGCACACTGTATCCTGATAAAGCAGGTTCAGGCTACTACCGCCGTCCATCAGGACTCTCGTGAGGTGAAATCCATCGACGATTGGGTCTAGAACCAATGCGGAGAATCCGCCATGGCGTATGCTGGTCGGGTGGTCTCTTCGATCGAAAGTGATCAGACAAGAGGACCATGGATTGAACTTCGGGGCAACTGGCTCCATCGCATAGACGTCCCTTAGTGCGTGCTTCCTCTCCCTTTTGGGTATATGGGTTGCGTAAATCATGTTCACCGTCCGCACTTGTGGGGGGAAACCCTTCTGTCCTCTATTGTTTGGCGGTCGGGTCTCCTCCTCATCGTTGCTGTTTAGCCCCTTGTCATTGTTTTCGGCAATTAACTTACCTGTCTGCTTGAACACCCAGCAATCTCTGTTGGTGTGATTAGCTGGCCTTTCAGGGGTGCCATGTATCTGGCATAAGCGATGGAGTATTCGGTCCAAATTGGACGGACCCGGAGTGGTTCTTTTGAATGGCTTCTTCCGTTGACCGGGTTTAGAGCCTCGGAATCCGGCGTTGACTGTCGTATCCTCCTTGTCGTTGCCGTTAATGCGGTGCTTATTTTTGTTTCGACGTGACCTGCCGTTGTTGTCCTTAGTATCCGGACTGCCAGAATTTTTACGGAGGTTGTTGCTGTGAGCTAGCCAACTATCCTCTCCCGCGCAAAAGCGGGTCATTAATGATGTGAGGGCTGCCATGGATTTTGGCTTTTCCTGTCCCAGGTGCCGGGCTAGCCACTCGTCGCGGATGTTATGTTTGAAGGCTGCAAGGGCCTCTGCATCCGGACAGTCGACGATTTGGTTTTTCTTTGTCAAGAACCGTGTCCAGAATTGTCTGGCCGATTCGTCTGGCTGCTGAATTATGTGGCTTAGGTCATCGGCGTCTGGTGGCTGCACATACGTGCCCTGGAAGTTATCGAGGAACGCGGCTTCCAGGTCTTCCCAACACCCAATTGACTCTGCGGGCAAGCTGTTAAGCCAATGCCGAGCTGGTCCTTTAAGCTTGAGTGGGAGATACTTGATGGCATGGAGATCGTCGCCGCGGGCCATATGGATGTGAAGAAGATAATCTTCGATCCAAACTGCGGGGTCTGTTGTGCCATCGTAGGATTCAATGTTTACGGGTTTAAACCCTTCAGGGATTTGATGATCCAGTACTTCGTCAGTGAAGCATAGCGGGTGTGCGGCGCCTCTGTATTGAGCAATATCACGACGCAGCTCGAGAGAGCGTTGTCTGCTGTGTTCGGCCCGGCCGGGGTTATTGTATCCGGCACGACGGTATTCGTTATGGGTCGTGGGGTGCCCACGTGATCCGTAGATGGATCTGGATTGCCTTGCTTTGTCCTCCAATATATCTCGCAAGTCCGGCGCGTTTCCTCTTGGCTTCGTACTTTTGGAGCGATGCCGGGGTACGGTCTTGGTTGGGGGCCTGGATGCCTCTCTGTCACGACCACGGGGTGGTCGGTCAGCCGTATCGTGCGCTGGAGATGAAGGCATATACGCTTCCTCCTCTAGTCGGGGGAGCAACTTGCGTCTTGGGTAGCTTTTGGAGGGGTGTTTGAGTTTATACTCTTCGGCTGCGAGGTCCTCGGTCCATCGATCGGCCAGCAGGTCCTGATCAGCTTGAAGCTGCTGCTGCTTTTTCTTTAGGCTGTTTGCCGTGGCGATAAGCCTGCGTTTAAAACGCTCTTGTTCGACGGGATCCTCGGGCACGACGAATTCGTCGTCGTTGAGTCTTGCCTCGTCTTCGGAGGGAGGCATATAGTTATAATCCTCAACCTCTTCATCTGCCGCCCTCTCATGAGGGCTTGCTTCTGCATCCTCCTGCGCTGAGTCTTGCTGGAGGGGGTTATCTTCGGCACTCTCTGGGGTATTATTATCTCCTGTGCCGGAATCTCCATTCTTGCTGTGGCGGGATTTAGAGCGACGCCGCTGACGCCGGCGCTTGGGCTGTTTCTTTAAAGAATCTGCCTCCGCTGCTTCTTCGCTGTCCCCGTCTTTTGGGGTGTCCACCATGTATATGTCGTATGACGAGGTGGTCTTCCAGTGCCCTGTAGGCGCTGGTTCCTGTTCGTCTCTGGCATCGTCGTCCATAGCATCGATGTCTTCGGAGTCATAGTCTAGCATGTCGGTTAGATCGTCGACATTGGCTACAAAGTGGGTGGTGGGTGGGCTCTGAATTTCTTCGTCGTCCGTATCCCAACCATCCTGGCCATAGTCCGGCCAGGACTCTCCCGATAATGAGAGATGCTTTAGCGAATTTAGGATGTTGCCAAAGGGCGAGTGTTGGAAGATGTCTGTGGCCGTGAATTCCATAACCGGCGCCCAATCAGATTCAATTGGCAGGGGCGCGGGAGGTCCGGAGTCCGGCAAGGAGTCCGGCCCCTCGGAGTCACGAGCTTCGCGAGGGACAAGGTTAGTGTTCGGCTCCATCGCCGTGGAAGTTGAAGCCCCCGAGGCGGTGTCCATCCACCGGTCCTCGATCTGGGCGATCGGCTCCGGACTAAGGGCCGAAGCGGATTCGAGTGCGGCCACCAAGGCACTGTTCGGCGGCAGAGCTAGATCATGCCCATCGTAACAGTGCGGCGCGCTTGGCTGTGGCTCGAGCCCGTCGAAAATCAAGTCTCCGCAGACGTCGGCCATGAAGTTTAGACTTCCGAATCTGACCTGACGGCCAGGGGCGTAGCTTTCGATCTGCTCCAGATGGCCAAGCGAATTAGCCCGCAGTGCGAAGCCGCCGAATACGAAGATCTGTCCGGGGAGAAAAGTCTCACCCTGGACAGTGTTGTTGGTTGAAGGTGCCATCGAGCCTATCGGTGACGACACAGGGGAACTCTCAATGAAAGCACCAATGTCGGTGTCAAAACCGGCGGATCTCGGGTAGGGGGTCCCGAACTGTGCGTCTAGGCGGATGGTAATAGGAGACGAGGGACACGATGTTTTACCCAGGTTCGGGCCCTCTCGATGGAGGTAAAACCCTACGTCCTGCTTGATTAATATTGATGATATGGGTAGTACAAGAGTGGATCTACCACGAGATCAAGGAGGCTAAACCCTAAAGCTAGCCTATGGTATGATTGATGTAATGTATGTTGTGTCCTACGAACTAAAGCCCTCCGGTTTATATAGACACCGGAGGAGGATAGGGTTACACAGAGTCGGTTACAATGGTAGGAGATCTACATATCCGTATCGCCAAGCTTGCCTTCCACGCCAAGGAAAGTCCCATCCGGACACGGGACGGAGTCTTCAATCTTGTATCTTTGTAGTCTTGGAGTCCGGCGGACGATGATAGTCCGGCTGTCCGGACACCCCCTAGTCCAGGACTCCCTCAGTAGTCTTGGTAATTTTTCATGTACCATTCGTGCAATTGATACATTCTCGTTGAGAGCTTCTTGACTTCCTCAGGCTTGACCAAAGGTTCGCCACAAGCATATTTTCGTTTTACTTCCGCTTGTGTAATCAATAGTGTGGGCTCGAGCTCTAGGAGTTGTTCCACAGTGACACCGGCCTCTTTAGCCATCCTTCTATGATTTTCGGTTATTACCGGCAGATCGTAGCCGGTACTCACATGTGTTGATGGTACAATGAGCGGGGGGATCGATTGCACCGCATGTTCTCCCAGCTGGGGAACAGTTTTCCCGCTTTTCTTGGCAGCTGCTTGGCTGGAGCTCGAGCTCGACTCCTTCTTTTGGCGCTCATGTGCCTTCCTGATATGGCACTCATAGTCTGAGTCAATAGGCTTGGGAGCTGGTGCTTTAGCCATACGAATAAAGTGCTCAATGGAATGCTCAGGCACTTTCTCCTTTGACGGCGGTGGCAATTTTGGTCCAAAATGGGCGTCCAATTGTCTCCTGACCTCGACTGCGTTTTCCTCTTCGCTCATGTCGTAAGGCCTCTGTGGAAGAGGCGCGAGGCTTGGACCATATTGGAATCTCTTTCCTCCTGTACTTGTACCGCCAGTCGCCATAGTTATGGTGGCTCTCTTCCGCTGTTTCTTAGGCGGCGGAGCCTGCTGAGGCAGCGGAGACGGCTTACGCGGTGCCTAACTTGAAGGAGGAGGCATGGGCTGACGCGGTGCCGAACAACTTGGAGGAGGAGGAGTGGGCTCACGCGGTGCCGGACTTGGAGGAGGAGGAGTGGCCTCACGCGTTGGCGGACTTGGAGGAGCAGGAGTCTGCAGAGGCAGTGGCTGACTTGGAGGATCTGGAGTCGACTGCTGACATGGTGGCGGACTTGGAGGAGCCGGATGACGCGGTGTCGGTGGCCTTGGAAAGACGATGCAATCCTTTCTCCATAGAACGATACGATGTAATGCATCTCCCAATGTGCACTCATCGTCACCTCCAGGAATGTCAAGCTGTAGCCCCCAATATTCTGCCACCACTTCATCAACAGCGACACGAGCATAGCCAGCTGGAATCAGATTGCAATGGAAGGTTGCTTCAGGGGGGGGTTTGTATAAGCAAAGCCGTCCGCCACCTAGATGGATATGTTCTTCACTAATGTATGTAGCTCACAATTAGTGTGCTCAATGATGTCATCCACATGCCATGTATCCAGCAGTGCCTCATGGCCTGGTGCGGAACCCACACTGCTTCTCGGCATGGATGGGACGGTTCTATCCAATGTTGGATCCACTAGCTCCTGCCGCTGCAGAGACCCCCTTCCCTGGCTGGTGATTTCGTCGATCTGCTGCTGCTGCCACTGCAATAGGAGTGCCAACTCCGCGTGCGAAAGTTCTAGGCCATTAAGACGTTCTGCTTCTTGCTTCCTCTGCTTCTCCTCTAGCTTCCTCTTCTTATCCTTCTCCATCTTCCTTCTGGCACAACTTCCATAGTCGGCGTTACAGTCTGAAAACCCCTCATACCACAGAACAATGCCTACGCCTCGTGTTCTTCCCGGGTGTTTAGGATTTCCAACGGCGCGCGTAAGCTCGTCGTTCTCTCTGTTGGGTGTGTGTCGGTGTACAAAAGTATGGGTACTTCTGTACCCCTTACTAGTGCACAGGCAGTCGTAGCCACACCTGCGGCAGGGCCTGGCGAGGCAGAGGAAAGAAAAACCCGAAGACTACCAAGACAGATACCCGAAGCACAAGGAGTAGAGGGCGAGCTGGACCACCCCCGACAAGGGCCTTGCCGGGGCGTTCTACACAGCTCCAGCAAGCCCATCACCCTTGGGGCTGAGAGCTCTGACACCGTCGACAACGTTAAGACCAAGATCTGGAGAGCGCAAGCTCGATAGCATGCAGATCCTCATAAAGATTGACAGCCCACGGATCCACGTGGGACCAGAAGACGAAGACCCCCGGCAAGACCCTTGCCGGGGTTGACTGCAAGGCCCCCGGCAAGCCTTGCCGGGGACGATCGCTGGGTCACAGCCAGACCCGACCCGGCAAGGTTTCGCCACCTCACCACCACTCCAGTGCGACGATAGGCGTGCCAACTAAGCAGGCTCCTGCGTGGCGACATGCACATCTTCGTTGAAGGTTTACCATTGTGCCAACACAACAGCTAGTTGTCCAGCATGGCATTGCATGCCTCGTCGACCCGGACGCGTGTCGAAACGAGGAGGAGCGGCGAAAGACGGGATGGCTTCTGTTGCCATCCCCAATAAAGCAAGAGGCACTAGTAGAAAAAGGGTCTAATGTGCAGCTCATTAGCCCCGGTTTGAAAATGAGCCGGCACTAATGTGACCATTAGTGCCGGTTCCAACAGCTAGGCAGGACGCTCTCTTTAGTATCGGTTCGTGCGGAACCTTTAGCACCGGTTCGGGCCACGAACCGGTACTAAAGGTTGTGGTGGCAGGATGTTGTCTGACAGGGGCCCATCCAACACCTTTAGTACCGGTTCTTGCCATGAACCGGTACTATAGGTCATCCTGCATATAAACCCTTTGTCCAACTCGCTCTGTTCTTCCCCTTTCCCCTCTACTCCTCTTTGTTCTTCCTCTTATCCCCTCGAGCTCATCACACATTTTGCCCAAATTTTGTCAAGATTTGAAGGCCCCCATCCATTCAAGTGATCACAAAGGTTAACAACTTTGTCCTTTTATCTCTCATTGCTATATTAGCTCTTGCAATGCTTTATATAGTGATTAATTTGTGGGTTTTAATAATTTGGAAGGAATTATATGTAGTAGTATATTTGATTTACATGCAATCTGAGCTTAAAATAACTCTTAGTTTGCATATGTAGGTGTGGTTTACTTAGTGCCTTCCCGTCTCTGTCGTAACCACCGTTGATCGTCCGCACCGACCCGTCGCCGGCACCACCTTGTGGTGAGCCTCTTGTTCTTATCTTTTTTATATAATTTTTTTTCATGTTTGTGTGATTTAGATATATAGTTACTTTTATAATTATCTTACCCGTACGTTGTTTGTTATACATAGTGCCATGGTTTTGATATCCATCCCCGTCGACCCTCGTCCGTGTTATGATTCGGATGTGGTATATTCTCTTTTAAAACTATTTGTTGCATTTCGTGTTTATGACAAATTGTGCCCATCAAGTTGACATAGATATTTTTATTTAGGAGGTATGTGAATTGGAAATTCCAACCGACCCTATTGTCGAGAGGTTAAATGTAGTTGAAAGAGAAAACGAGTATTTGAAAGAAAAATTGAAAAGAATTGAGGGGGAGAAGCTAGAATTGGATTTGCATGTTGCCGATGTCGTCGATGATCACAAGATCAAGATGGAGAAAATGCGGTTGAAGATTAGAAAGATTAGAAAATATGCCATTGATAGTGTGGCTTGGTATCATTATGCTGTTGGATCAATTGTTACCTTAGTTGCGATCTTGATCGCATTTGTTGTTGCATTTAAATTCTTTAGCTAAAGTGTTATTTGTATGTTGCATTTAAGTGTTGTATGAACTTTATGTATGATTAATTTGGTCTATTCGGTGGTGTGTAATGAAGATGCGCTGACAATGGATGTACAATGACTGATGCTCTCCCTAGTTCATTGATGGCGTGCATACTTTTCTGATTGCGGCTCAGGCAAACAAGCGGGCGGATGGTTTTATGCCTTGTCCATGTGCTGGCTGTAAGAATGGTCACAATCGCTCTAACTCAATAACCATTCACGTCCACCTGTTTGAGTCTGGTTTCATGCCCCACTATAATGTTTGGACCAAGCACGGAGAAAGAGGGGTTATGATGGAAGACAATGAAGAAGAGGACGACGATAGCTATCGTAGCCATGGGTTCCCTGAATACGATAATACAACAATAGGGGAAGAAGCTGAGCTGGCCATGCGGGAAGAAGCTGAAGAAGAGGCATCAGATGAGCCCCCTGATGATCTAGGTCAGGCCATTGACGATGCAAAGAGAAACTGCGCAAGTGAAAAGGAGAGGAAGAAGTTGCAGCCCATGTTAAAGGATCACAAGAAATTGTTGTACCCGAATTGCGAAGGTGACAAGAAAAAGCTGGACACCACACTGGAATTGCTGCAATGGAAGGCAGAGAATGGTCTATCTGACAAGGGATTTGGAAAGTTGCTGGTAATGATAAAGAATATGCTTCCAAAGGACAACGAATTGCCCGAGAGTACGTACGAAGCGAAGAAGGTTGTCTGCCCTCTAGGTTTAGAGGTGCAGAAGATACATGCATGCCCTAATGACTGCATCCTCTACTGCGGTGAGTACGAGGATTTGAACACGTGCCCGGTATGCAGTGCATTGCGCTATAAGATCAGCCGCGATCACCCTGGTGACATCAAGGGAGAGCGCCCCAGGAAGAAGATTCCTGCCAAGGTGATGTGGTATGCTCCTATAATACCACGGTTGAAATGTTTGTTCCAAAATAAAGAGCATGCCAAGGTGATGCGATGGCACAGAGAAGACCGTAAGAAAGACGGGAAGTTGAGAGTACCCGCTGATGGGTCGCGGTGGAGATAAATTGAGAGAAAGTACAGGGAGGAGTTTGCAGGTGACCCAAGGAACGTATGGTTTGGTCTAAGCGCAGATGGCATTAATCCTTTTGGGTAGCAGAGTAGCAACCATAGCACGTGGCCTGTGACACTATGTTTGTATAACCTTCCTCCTTGGTTGTGCATGAAGCTGAAGTTCATTATGATGCCAGTGCTCATCCAAGGCCCTAAGAAACCCGAAAACGGCATTGATGTGTACCTAAGGCCATTAGTTGAAGAACTATTACAACTGTGGAATGGAAAAGGTGTACGTGCGTGGGATGAGCACAAACAGGAAGAATTTGACTTAAAGGCGTTGCTGTTCGTGACCATCAATGATTGGCCTGCTCTCAGTAACCTTTCAGGACAAACAAGGGATACCGCAGATGCACGCACTGTTTGGGTGATACCAACAGTATATATTTGGATAGTTGTAGGAAGAATGTGTACCTGGGACATCGTCGATTTCTGCCGAGCAGGCATCCCGCAAGAAAGAAAGGCAAGCATTTCAAAGGTGAGGCGGATCATCGGACGAAGCCTCGCCACCGTACTAGTGCTGATGTACATGATATGGTGAAGGATTTGAAGGTATCTTTGGAAAGGGTCCTGGCGGACAACCTATTCCGAAGGACGCTTACGGACGCGCACCCATGTGGAAGAAGAAATCTATATTTTGAGACTTGCCCTATTGGAAAGACCTAGAGGTCCGCTCTGCAATCGACGTGATGCACGTGACAAAGAATCTTTACGTGACCCTGCTTGGCTTCTTGGGCGTGTATGGGAAGACAAAAGATACACCAGAGGCACGGGAGGACCAGCAACGTATGCACGGAAAAGACGACATACATCAGGGTCATGCCAGCTATGCTCTTACCAAAGAAGAGAATGAAATATTCTTTGAATGCCTGCTCAGTATGAAGGTACCGTCTGGCTTCTCGTCTAATATAAAGGGAATAATAAATATGGCAGAGAAAAAGTTCCAGAACCTAAAGTCTCATGACTGCCACGTGATTATGACGCAACTGCTTCCGGTTGCATTGAGGGGGCTTCTACCGGAAAACGTTCGATTAGCCATTGTGAAGCTATGTGCATTCCTCAATTAAATATCTCAGAAGGTAATCAATCCAGAAATCATACCAAGGTTATAGAATGATTTGGTGCAATGTCTTGTCAGTTTCGAGTTGGTGTTCCCACCATCCTTCTTCAACATCATGACACACGTCCTAGTTCACCTTTGCGAAGAGATTAACATTTTGGGTCCTGTATTTCTACACAATATGTTCCCCTTTGAGAGGTTCATCGGAGTCTTGAAGAAATATGTTCATACCCGTGCTAGGACAGAAGGAAGCATCTCGAAGGGCCATGAAAATGAGGAGGTCATTGAGTTTTGTATTGACTTTATTCCTGACCTTAAACTGATTGGTGTTCCTGAATCGCGACATAAGGGCAGACTGGATGGAAAAGGCACGCTAGGAGGGGATCAAATAATATGTATGGACGGGCATTCTCTCACTGAAGCACACTACACAGTTCTACAGAATTCCGCCTTGGTGGCTCCGTATATGGAAGAACACAAGAATTTTCTACACTCCAAACACCCAAAGCAGTCTGACGACTGGATTACACGTGAACAAACGAGGACTTTCGCCAGTTGGTTGCAGACACGTGCCATGCATGATGGCGATATTGAAGATGACTTGTACTTGCTGTCCCAGTTACCATCTTCGAATATAATGACTTTCAAAGGGTACGAGATAAATGGGAATACATTTTACACGATCGCCCAAGATAAGAAGAGCACCAACCAAAACAGTGGTGTCCGCTTTGATTCAACAACCAACATGGGAAAGGAAACATATTATGGTTACATATAGGACATATGGGAACTTAACTATGGAGGTGTTTTGAAGGTCCCTTTGTTTCGGTGCAAATGGGTCAATATGACATGAGGTGGGGTAACGGAAGACCCGCAGTACGGAATGACAACAGTGGATCTCAACAATCTTGCGTATGCAGGCGAACCATTCGTCCTGGCCAATGATGTGGCACGGGTTTTCTATGTGAAAGACATGTCTACCAGGCCAAGAAAAAGAAAAGATAAGGAAGCGAATGGATCATACGATGAGCCAAAGCGCCACATAGTTCTTTCAGGGAAAAGAAACATCGTGGGAGTGGATGACAAGACAGACATGTCAGAAGGTTATGAAAAGTTTGATGAAATTGATCCATTCAAAGTGAATATTGATCCGAGCATTCAGTTAAATGATGAAGATTGTCCATGGTTATGGCGCAAAGGGACACACGCGTAGAAAAAGTTTCACACCCAAAGATCCCACACTGGCATGTGATAGGCTTGATCGTCATCACTTTCTTCTGTAGTGACTTTCCAGACTTATATATCTAGAAAGTGCCGCTTCAAACAAACCGGAGGGAATCTTTGTAATTGTTAGGGTACTTATGTGTTTTGGTATTTGAAACGCGAAGAAATTTTATGTGCAAAAACTGGATGCGCACTTCGTCTACAAATTAGTTCGTCAAATAATTCAAATTTAAACTATTCAAATTTGAAAACTACTGGCACTAATAGAAAGTTTGTAATTTTTTGTAACTATAGAAAAAATATTCAGAAATAAATAAATGAAAATAAATAAAGTAGAAAATAAAAAAATTAAATTTTTGTTGAGACAAAAACTAAATATTTTTTTAAACTATTCAAATTTGAAAACTACTCGCACTAACAGAAAGCCCTTGCCGCTGCATGGCCTTGCCAGGGCGGACTGGCTTGCTAGAGCTGGTCCGTCGCAGGATGCATCTCTTCTTCGGGGCCAAGGGCTCGTCCGCCTCGAACGCCTCCTTGGCCGGATCTTCGGCCGCCTCTGTGATAGGGGTAGCCCCGGTACCCGCACCGCTGGTCTCCCCGGTAGGCCCCACCCACTTAAGGAATCTCTGCTCCTCTTCAGCCTCTTCGGCCTCGTCCTCCACTGTGCCACAGCTGCCGGCCTCCGTGGCAAGTGTTGCCTCCTCTGCCCTGGCGGCAATGTACGCCACTTCTTTCTTGGTGGTAGGGTGGATGAGCTCTGTCTCGGCGTGGACGGTGCCCTCCAACAAGTTGTCGAAGAACTGCTACACCAACTCCGCCCCTGGCTCGGCCCAGGTTGGATCCAGGCCATGGTCATTGAAGGCTGGCATCATAGCAATGATCTCGGTTAGGCGGGAGTTGTTGCTCAATGGATGCACCCCTGCCGGCAACCTGAACGGGTGGCCGGTATTGCCGGCCTTTGCAGCCTTTCCGGTCCTTTCAGCATTGCCGACCTTGTCAATTTTGAGCTGGAAGAGCCTCTGGCAGACAGGCGCATGTTGCATCACCGTGAAGTTATGCTTCAGGCCAGGGCGGAGCCTCATGATATCCGCTACATTCTTGAAATCCCAGGCCGGACTCACCTTCTTGTGCAAAGGAGCAATCCAGCGACAAATGAAGTCAGTCCCAATCATCTCCAGTGTGAGGCCGGCAGAGACGAAGTGGAGGATTCTAGTGGTGGCGACCGTGAGCTTCCCATCGTTGGGATCAAAATCACTCCAATCGTCACCATGGACTGGCGGACTCCGACGAATCTTGCAAAACGGCCGTGGCTCTTTCTCTACGATCCAGCACCACCGGCCTCACCATTCCACCCGCCGCTCCTTCTGGAAACCCTCCGGGTATGCGCCCTTGCACAGAGGTCTTGGGATCCAAGCAACAGAGCCAGTAATGGCATCCCCTTGCTGGATACAGGGGACAAAATAATGGTAAAAGAGCATCGTACTAGGGTGGACTCCGTCAAAGCCCTCACAGAGGTGGGCGAAGAAGGCCATGCATGCCACCACATTCAGCGTGAAATCCAGGAGATGGAAGCCGTAGGTGTGTGCTACGTCTTGAGCTTGCATTGGTTTTCCTCGAAGAGGAAAGGGTGATGCAGCAATAGTACCATAAGTATTTCCCTCAGTTTTTAAGAACCAAGGTATCAATCCAGTAGGAGGTCCTCAAAAGTCCCACGCACATACACAAACAAACAAAGAACTTGCAACCAACACAATAAAGGGGTTGCCAATCCCTTCACAGCCACTTGCGGAAGTGAGATCTGATAGAGATAGTATGATAAGATAAATATATTTTTGGTATTTTATTTTATAGATTGGAAAAGTAAAGATGCAAATAAAAGTAGATTGAAAGCTTATATCATAAAAGATAGACCCGGGGGCCATAGGTTTCACTAGTGGCTTCTCTCAAGATAGCATAAGTATTACGGTGGGTGAACAAATTACTATCGAGCAATTGATAGAAAAGGGAATAATTATGAGATTATCTAGGCATGATCATGTATATAGGCATCACGTCCGCGACAAGTAGACCGACTCCTGCCTGCATCTACTACTATTACTCAACACATCGACCACTATCCAGCATGTATCTAGAGTATTAAGTTCATAAGAACAGAGTAACACATTAAGAAAGATGACATGATGTAGAGGGATAGACTCATGCAATATGATATAAACCCCATCTTTTTTATCCTCGATGGCAACAATACAATACGTGCCTTGCTGCCCCTACTGTCACTAGGAAAGGACACCGCAAGATTGAACCCAAAGCTAAGCACTTCTCCCATTGCAAGAAAGATCAATCTAGTAGGCCAAACCAAACTGATAATTCGAAGAAACTTGCAAAGATAACTCAATCATACATAAACGAATCCAAAGGAGATTCAAATATTTCTCATAGATAAACTTGATCATAAACCCACAATTCATCGGATCTCGACAAACACACCACAAAAAGAGTTACATCGAATAGATCTCCAAGAAGATCGAGGAGAACATGGTATTGAGATCCAAAAAGAGAGAAAAAGCCATCTAGCTAATAACTACGGACCCGAAGGTCTGTGGTAAACTACTCACAACTCATCGGAGGGGCTATGGTGTTGTTGTAGAAGCCCTTCGTGGTCGATTCCTTCTCCGGCGGAGCACCGGCGAAGGCTCCAAGATGGGATCTCGCGGATATAGAAGGTTACGGTGGTGGAAATAGTTTTTCGTTGGCTCCCAGGATGTTCTCGGGGTACGTGGGTATATATAGTTGGAAGAAGTAGGTCGGTGGCCACCCAAGGGGCCCACAAGATAGGGGCGCGCCCTATAGGGGTGGGCGCGCCCTCCACCCTCGTGGCCGCCTTGACTGCTTCTTGACTTGCACTCCAAGTCCTCTGGATCACGTTTGTTCCAAAAATCACGCTCCCGAAGGTTTCATTCCGTTTGGACTCCGTTTGATATTTTTCTTTTCTTTGAAATACTGGAATAGGCAAAACAACAGCAATACGGGCTAGGCCTCCGGTTAGTAGGTTAGTACCAAAAATGATATAAATTTGTAAAGTAAAGCCCATAAACATCCAAAACGGGTAATATAATAGCATGGAACAATAAAAAATTATAGATACGTTGGAGACGTATCAAGCATCCCCAAGCTTAATTCCTGCTCGTCCTCGAGTAGGTAAATGATAAAAACAGAATTTTTGATGTGGAATGCTACCTTGCATTATTCTCAATGTAATTTTCTTTATTGTGGCATGAATGTTCAGATCCAAATGATTCAAAATAAAAGTTTATATTGACATAAGAAATAGTAATACTTCAAGCATACTAATCAAAGCAATCATGTCTTCTCAAAATAACATGGCTAAAGAAAGTTCATCCCTACAAAATCATATAGTTAGGCTATGTTTCATTTTCATCACACAAAATACTCCCATCAAGAACAATCCCGGTTTCAGACAAGCAATTGGTTCATACTTTTTAACGCGCTCCAGCTTTTGTCAACTCTCGCGCAATACATGAGCATGAGCCATGGATATAGCACTATGGGTGGAATAGAATATGATGATGGAGGTTGTGTGGAGAAGACAAAAAAGGAGAAAGTCTCACATTGACGAGGATAGTCAACGGGCTATGGAGATGCCCATCAATTGATGTCAACATGAGGAGTAGGGATTGCCATGCAATGGATGCACTAGAGCTATAAATGTATGAAAGCTCAACAAAAGAAACTAAGTGGGTGTGCATCCAACTTGCTTGCTCACGAAGACCTAGGGCATTTGAGGAAGCCCATCATAGAAATATACAAGCCAAGTTCTATAATGAAAAATTCCCACTAGTATATGAAAGTGACAACATATGAGACTCTCTATATGAAGAACATGGTGCTACTTTGAAGCACAAGTGTGGAAAAGAGATAGTAACATTGCCCCCTTTTTCTTTTCTCTCTTTTTTTATTTTCTTATTTTTTTGGCCTTTATTTTTTGGCCTTTCTTCTTTTTTTTTCTTTGGCCTTTCTTTTTTTTATTTTTGGCCTTTCTTTTTTTTCTTTTTGGGGACAATGCTCTAATAATGATGATCATCACACTTTTATTGATTTACAACTCATGAATTACAACTCAAAACTAGAACAAGATATGACTCTATATGAATGCCTCCGGCGGTGTACCGGGATGGGAAATGAATCAAGAGTGACATGTATGAAAAATTATGCAAAGTGGCCTTGCCACAAATACGATGTCAACTACATGATCATGCAATGGCAATATGACAATAGCAATGCGTGTCATGATGATAAACGGAACGGTGGAAAGTTGCATGGCAATATATATCTCGGAATGGCTATGGTGGCTGTTTTGTGGAAGATATAAGGAGGTTTATGTGTGATAGAGCGTATCATATCGCGGGGTTTGGATGCACCGGCGAAGTTTGCACCAACTCTCAAGGTGAGAAAGGGCAGTGCACGGTACCGAAGAGGCTAGCAATGATGGAAAGGTGAAAGTGCGTATAATTCATGGACTCAACATTAGTCAAAAGAACTCATATACTTATTGCAAAAGTTTTATTAGCCCTCAAAGCAAAGTACTACTACACATGCTCCTAGGGGGGAGGTTGGTAGGAGTTAACCATCGCGCGCCCCCGACCTCCACTCAAGGGAAGGCAATCAAAAGAGCACCCTATGCAATAAATTTGTTACACAACTTTTACCTTACGTGCATGCTAAGGGACTTGCCAACTTCAACACAAGCATTATTTAAATTCATAATCACCCAACGAGCATGACTTTAATATCACTACCTTCATATCTCAAAACAATTATCAAGTATCAAATTGATCATAGCATCCAATTCACTTCCTATGATAGTTTTTTTATACCCAACTTGGATGCCTACCATTCTAGGACCAATTTTATAACCATAGCAAATACCATGCTGTTCTAAGAGACTCTCAAAATAATATAAGTGAATCATGATAGCCTAGTAATTTCTACAAAATTAAGCCACCGCCGTGCTCTAAAAGATATAAGTGAAGCACTTGAGCAAAAACTATCTAACTCAAAATATATAAGTGAAGCACATAGAGTATTCTAATAAATTCCAATCAAGTGGGCTTCTCCCAAAAGGTGTGTACAGCAAGGATGATGGTGGGAAAACTAAAAAGCAAATACTAATATCATACAAGACGCTCCAAGCAAAACACATATCATGTGGCGAATAAAAATATAGCTCCAAGTAAAGTTACCGATAAACGAAGACGAAAAAGGGGATGCCTTCCGGGGGCATCCCCAAGCTTAGGCTTTTGGCTATTCTTGAATATCTTGGGGTGCCATGGGCGTCCCCAAGCTTAGGCTCTTGCCTCTCCTTATTCCATAGTCCATCAAATCTTTACCCAAAACTTGAAAACTTCACAACACAAAACTCAACAGGAAATCTCATAAGCTCCGTTAGTGAAAGAAAGCAAAACCACCACATAAGGTACTGTAATGAACTCATTCTTTATTTATATTGGTGTTAAAACTACTGTATTTCAAGTTCTCTATGGTTCATACCACCTAATACTAGCCATAGATGCATCAAAATAAGCAAACAACACACGAAAAACAGAATCTGTCAAAAACAGAACAGTCTGTAGCAATCTGTAACCCTCGAGTACTTATGGAACTCTAAAAATCCTACCAAAATAGGAAATCCTGGTAAATTTGTCTATTGATCTACAGCAAAACGAATCAATGCAACAGCACGTTTCTGTGAATTAACAAAACTAATTTTGTGCGCGCAAAGTTTCTGTTTTTCAGCAGAATCAAATTAACTATCACCATAGGTTATCCTATAGGTTCTACTTGGCACAAACACTAATTAAAACATAAAAACACATCTAAACAGCAGGTATATGCAACATTTATTACTAAATAGAAACAAAAACAAAAAACACAAATAAAATTGGGTTGCCTCCCAACTAGCGCTATCGTTTAACGCCCCTAGCTAGGCATAAAAGCGAGGATAGATCTAAGTAGTGCCATCTTTGGCACTCAATTCATAAGTAGCTCGCATGATAGATTCATAAGGTAATTTAATTTTCTTTCTTGGAAAGTGCTCCATGCCTTTCCTCAATGGAAATTGGAATCTAATATTCCCTTCCTTCATATCAATAATCGCGCCAATTGTTCTAAGGAAAGGTCTACCAAGAATAATAGGGCAAGAAAGATTGCAATCTATATCAAGAACGATAAAATCTACGGGCACCCAATTTCTATTTGTAACAATGAGAACACCATTGATCCTTCCCATTGGCTTTTTAAAGGTGGGATCCGCAAGGTGCAAGCAATCATCAAGATCATGGAAACCTAGAATATCACCTAAAGTTTTCGGAATCGTGGAAACGCTAGCACCCAAATCACATAAAACATAACACTCATGATCTTTAATTTTAATCTTTATAGTAGGTTCCCACTCATCATTAAGTTTTCTAGGTATAGAAACTTCCAAATTAAGTTTTTCATCAAAAGATTGCATCAAGGCATCAACAATATGTTTGGTAAAAGCTTTATTTTGACTATAAGCATGAGGAGAATTCACAACGGATTGCAACAAGGAAATACAACCTTCTAAAGAACAATTATCATAATTAAATTCCTTGAAATACAAGATAGTGGGTTCAATGCTATTTAAAGTCTTGACCTCTCCAATCCCACTTTTACCAAATTTAGAATCAAGATCTAAAATCTCCGAATCATTGGGATGCCTTTTAACTAAAGTTGACTCATCTCCAGTCCCATTATTATTAAGATTCATATTGCAAAACAAAGATCTAATAGGGGACACATCAATAACTTTAAGATCTTCATCATTATTTTCATGGAAACTAGAAGAACACGCCTTTACAAATCAATATTTCTTAGCACGCAATCTAGCGGTTCTTTCCTTGCACTCATCAATGGAAATTCTCATTGCTTTGAGAGACTCATTGATATCATTCTTAGGAGGGGTAGATCTAAGTTTAAGAGAATCAACATCAAGCGAAAGTCTATCAATGTTCCTAGCCAAATCATCAACTTTGAGCAATTTTTCTTCAAGCAAGGCATTAAAATTCTTTTGAGAGATCATAAATTCTTTTACACTATTCTCAAAATCAGAGAGCATCTTATTAAAATTACCATAATAATTATTGTAGGAATTTCCATAATTATTAGAGGAATTACTAGGGAATAGACTAGGATTAAAGTTTCCTCTATAAGCATTGTTTCCAAAACTATTCCTACCAACAAAATTCACATACATAGATTCATTATTATTCTCAATCAAAGTAGACAAAGGCATATCATTGGAATCAAGAGGAGCATTCTTAGTAGAAAACAACTTCATAAGTTCATCCATATTTCCACTCAAAACATTAATTTCTTCTATAGCATGCACTTTTTTACTAGTAGATCGTTCGGTGTGCCATTGAGAGTAATTAGCTATAATATTATCAAGGAGTTTTATAGCATCTCCTAAAGTGATTTCCATAAATGTGCCTCCTGCGGCCGAATCTAAAAGATTTCTAGAAGCAAAGTTCAATCCGGCATAAAAATTTTCTATGATCGTCCATAAATTCAAACCATGAGTAGGGCAATTGCGAATCATCAATTTCATTCTTTCCCAAGATTGGGCAACATGATCATGATCAAGTTGTTTAAAATTCATAATATCGTTCCTAAGAGTGATGATCTTAGCGGGAGGAAAATATTTAGAGATAAAATCATCTTTGCAATTATTCCATGAATCAATACTATTTTTAGGCAAAGACGAAAACCAAACTTTAGCACAATCTCTAAGGGAAAACGGAAATAACTTCAATTTAACAATATCATTGTCCGTATCTTTCTTCTTTTGCATATCACACAAATCAACAAAGTTGTTTAGATGGGTAGCGGCATATTCACTAGGAAGGCCGGCGAATTGATCTTTCATAACAAGATTCAGCAAAGCAGTATTGATTTCACAATACTCAACATCATTAAGAGGAGCAATCAGAGTACTAAGGAAATCATTTTTATTGGTATTGGAGAAATCACACAATTTGGTATTATCTTGCGCCATGGCGACAAGTAATCCAACACACAAGCAAACAGAAAAAGGCAAGCGAAAAAGAGAGGAGAAGATTGGGATAGAGAGGGCGAATAAAATGGCAAGGGTGAAGTGGGGAGAGGAAAACGAGAGGCAAATGGCAAATAATGTAAATGCGAGGGAGATGAGTTTGTGATGGGTACTTGGTATGTCTTGACTTGAGCGAAGACCTCCCCGGCAACGGTGCCAGAAATCCTTCTTGCTACGTCTTGAGCTTGCGTTGGTTTTCCTTGAAGAGGAAAGGGTGATGCAGCAATAGTAGCGTAAGTATTTCCCTTCATTTTTGAGAACCAAGGTATCAATCCAGTAGGAGGCTCCTCAAAAGTCCCACGCACCTACACAAACAAACAAAGAACTCGCAACCAACGCAATAAAGGGGTTGTCAATCCCTTCACGGCCACTTGCAGAAGTGAGATCTGATAGAGATATATATTTTTGGTATTTTATGATATAGATTGGAAAATTAAAGATGCAAATAAAAGTAGATTGAAAGCTTATATGATAAAAGATAGACCCCGGGGGCCATAGGTTTCACTAGTGGCTTCTCTCAAGATAGCATAAGTATTACGATGGGTGAACAAATTACTGTCAACCAATTGATAGAAAAGCGAATAATTATGAGATTATCTAGGCATGATCATGTATATAGGCATCATGTCTGCGACAAGTAGACCGACTCCTGCCTGCATCTACTACTATTACTCCACACATCGACCGCTATCCAGCATGCATCTAGAGTATTAAGTTCATAAGAACAGAGTAACGCATTAAGAAAGATGACATGATGTAGAGGGATAAACTCATGCAATATGATATAAACCCCATCTTTTTATCCTCGATGGCAACAATACAATACGTGCCTTGCTACCCCTGCTGTCACTGGGAAAGGACACCGCAAGATTGAACCCAAAGCTAAGCACTTCTCCCATTGCAAGAAAGATCAATCTAGTAGGCCAAATCAAACTGATAATTCAAAGAGACTTGCAAAGATAACTCAATCATACATAAAAGAATTCAGAGGAGATTCAAATATTTCTCATAGATAAAGTTGATCATAAACCCACAATTCATCGGATCTCGACAAACACAACGCAAAAAGAGTTACATCGAATAGGTCTCCAAGAAGATCGAGGAGAACATAGTATTGAGATCCAAAAAGAGAGAAGAAGCCATCTAGCTAATAAGTATGGACCCGAAGGTCTATGGTAAACTACTCACAACTCATCGGAGGGGCTATGGTGTTGATGTAGAAGCCCTCAATGGTCGATTCCCCCTCCCGCGGAGCGCCAGCGAAGGCTCCAAGATGGGATCTCGCGGATACAGAAGGTTACGATGGTGGAAATAGTTTTTCGTTGGCTCCCTGGATGTTCTCGGGGTACGTGGGTATATATAGGAGGAAGAAGTAGGTCGGTGGCCACCCGAGGAGCACACGAGATAGGGGGTGCACCCTGTAGGGGTGGGCGCGCCCTCCACCCTCGTGGCCGCCTCGACTGCTTCTTGACTTGCACTACAAGTCCTCTGGATCACGTTTGTTCCAAAAATCACGCTCCCGAAGGTTTCATTCGTTTGGAGTCCGTTTGATATTCCTTTTCTTCAAAATACTGAAATAGGCAAAAAAATTAGCAATAAGGGTTGGGCCTCCGGTTAGTAGGTTAGTCCCAAAATGATATAAATGTGTAAAGTAAAGCCCTTAAACATCCAAAGCGGGTAATATAATAGCATGGAACAATCAAAAACTATAGATACGTTGGAGACATATCAAGCATCCCCAAGCTTAATTCCTGCTCGTCCTCGAGTAGGTAAATGATAAAAACAGAATTTTTGATGTGGAATGCTACCTAGCAATATTCTCAATGTAATTTTCTTTATTGTGGCATGAATGTTCAGATCCAAATGATTCAAAATAAAAGTTCATATTGACATAAGAAATAGTAATACTTCAAGTATACTAATCAAAGCAATCATGTCTTCTCAAAATAACATGGCTAAAGAAAGTTCATCCCTACAAAATCAAATAGTTAGGCTATGTTTCATTTTCATCACACAAAATACTCCCATCAAGAACAACCCCGATTTCAGACAAGCAATTTGGGAGGAGTAGTGAGGGTAAATGAGCAGTGCCCCTGCGGATTTCCCCTTTTTATGGGGAAGGCGCGGGCCACCTCTTTACCATTTACTACAGGGTGACGCATGCATGCCATGACCATCCCACACACGACCCCCACGTCACGCACTCGACAAGGGTCGCGGGGAAGCGCAACTGACAGAAAGATCGTGGCGATCCATCTGTACTAGCCCGCCTGCGCACTGCCTTGGGCCTGGCCCAACTACACCTTGCGCTTATGTGTGGCCCAGGCCTGGGGGCTCCTGTCGTTGTGCAAAAGTATGGGTACTTTTGTACCCCTTACTAGTGCACAGGCAGTCGCAGCCACACCTGCGCCAGGGCCTGGTGAGGCAGAGGAAAGCAAAACCCGAAGACTATCAAGACAGATACCCGATCACAAGGAGTAGAGGGCGAGCTGGACCACCCCCGGCAAGGGCCATGCCGGGGCGTCCGACACAGCACCAGCAAGCCCATCACCCTTGGGGCTGAGAGCTCTGACACCATCGACAAGGTTAAGACCAAGATCTGGAGAGCACATGCTCGATCGCATGCAGATCCTCATAGAGATTGACAGCCCACGGATCCACGTGGGACCAGAAGATGAAGAGCCCCGGCAAGCCCCTTGCCAGGGACGACTCCAAGGCTCCCCGCAAGCCTTACCGGAGATGATCACTGGGCCGCTGCCAGACCCGCGCCCGGCAAGGTTTTGCCACCTCACCACCAGTCCAGTGTGACGATAGGCGTGCCAACTAAGCAGGCGCCTACGTGGCGGCATGTCGATCTTCGTGGAAGCTTTACCATTGTGCCAACACAACAGCTAGTTGGCCAGCGTGGCACTGCATGCCTCATTGACCCGGACGCGTGTCTAAGCGAGGAGGAGCGGTGAAAGACGGGATGGCTTCTATTTCCGTCCCCAATAATTAAAGAAAGAGGACACGTAGGCGACACATTAAATGAGTTTGTCCTACGTTCCCCAGTGATAAGCTCATACAACTGTAGCTTGACACCTCCTGTGTGCCACTATGGCAACCCGTTGCATATAAAAGGAGGCCCAAGGCATACAGAGAGAGGATTCGTACTTTTGGACAAGGCACGCACCGTAGCTAGTTCAAAATCTCAAGAACACATATATATATACAGACAAGCAGGACTAGGGTATTACGCATCTTTGCGGCCCGAACTTGGGTAAATCCTCTGTGTGCTAATGGCTCGGCCTGCTCTTCGTGCAACTAATCCCCTGCCGAACGTAGAAGGGATCTTTGTGACCCCATAGGTGTTGGTTTTCCCCGACAGCATGAACACCCCCATTCGAGCCTATTCTATTGCAACAAGTATTTTGTCCTCGACTCCTTTAAGACTTTCCTTCTTCAAAACCTGGCCTGTCTTTGGGTCCAACACTCCCCCGTACGAATAGAACCAAGTCCTGCACCTGGGGGCTAGCTCAGTGTAATTGGACTAACCCCTGTAGCCTGCATCTCTTCCTCAGACTTATCCCACTTAGGTCGGGCCACCGCTTAGCCACCCGGCCCCATCCTACGAAACTGCTCCTTTCTCACGGCATTGATTGTGTTTATTCTCGACCGTTCCTTAGCTAGTTCCGATTCCTTGAATTTCGCGAAAGCTGGCCAGTGATCTCTTTGCTTCTGCAGTGTTCCCGTGAATTCTGGAGTCTTCTTTCCTCCTTTGACGTATGCGGCTTGTACAGTTTTATTGTGGTTGTTGAATGCAACCGCCATCCTCCTAAGAGCAGTGTTCTTGACTTTATCCACATCTTCAGCTGTGAAATGATCTAGTAGCATGAAATGTGAAATGAGAGCTTCCCAAAGCAGTTTTTTGGCTCTATCATCAACAAAAGTAAGATCTTGACGTGGCCTTGCTGGCTTTTTCCATTCTTGAATGGAGATCGGGAGTTGGTCCTTCACAAGAACTCCGCACTGACGAATGAACTTGTCCGCATTGTTCTTAGACTCGACCGGTTCGTCATTATCTTTGATGGCATCGATGTTGTACTTTATGCCTTCCTTCAACTTTTTGGCCAGGCCTCGCACTATCCTGCTCCCTGCAGACGACTTGGTCGATCCGAAGGGCTGAAAGAATAAAGATCTTGATTCATTAATATATATATATATATATATATATATATATATATATATATATATACAAAATCATTTAAAAACACATGATGATCACCAGATTCCTTCTTCTATAAACATGTACCTCGCCGGCATTTGCTATTTCAAGATCATCATCATAGTTCTGGACTTCATCAATTCGATCGTCTTGATCGAATATCATATCACCCTCCCCGGTATTGTTCAGATATTGGGATCCATCATCTTCTTCATTCAAATCATCTAGCCAGCTCGAGGAGCGTATGAGAGCGAACATAGCCTCTTCTCCTTCGTCTCTGCCGGTATTGTCCGCCATAGCTTTTGTTTAACTAATCCAGAAGAAATATAAAAAAATTTAGTGTGCTTCTCAAATAATAGTAGATGATTTATGTGCATCTCGAATAATAGTAGATAATATATATGCATCTCGAATGAAAAAACTGAATCATAGTAGATAATTAATATGCATCATCGAATATAATCTCGAATACATCTTCATCTCGAATATTATTGAATAATATATATAATCTCGAATACATTGTCTCGAATATTATCGAATACATCACTAGCTAGCTAATATAGATCGAATACTATCGAATTATCTAGTTCACTCGCGGTTGGCGCATGCGGTGGACACCCAAAGAGAAGGAAGCTCGGGTGAGATTCCCCGAAGAACCTGCCAGGTACTAGAAAACCTTACGTCCATAGCAGCCATGTAGCGACGGACGTGCTCGTACTCCTCCCTGACACGGCGACGTACCACCTCCGGCGGGGCCGGCTCCCTCCGCATGAAAAGTGGCCCATGCGAACGCCATCAAAGGAGCTTCGGGTCGACAACAGGACTCAAGGCCGGGTTCCTCACCCTGAAGGTAACACCTCCCAGTGCCAGCCCGGCGGAGCCCAGTCCCGGACATGGCTCCTCTGAAGCAGGACATCGTCGCGAATGGGTCGACGGCGAGGATGCGGGCCGGGCATCGTTGACGTCCAGAACAAATACTATATGCAAATGTAACATTTTACATGGATTGTGATTTAGCTAATTCATCTAACTAAAACTAACATTTCTAAAATTTCTAACATTTCTATATAACTAACATTTCTATAACATTTCTGTAACTAAAAAACTAGAAAATTTGCTAACATTTCTATAACTACAAACATAAAAATTACTAACATTTCTATAACTAAAAAACAGAAATATTTCTAACATTTCTATATATAACTAACATTTCTAACAGAAAAATTACTCTGCGTGTGTGGGCGCGCGTGCGCGTGTGTGTGGCCATGGCGGGGCACAGAAGCTCACAACGGCGACGGGGGGCGGCGACGGGGACGGCCATGGGAGGCGATGACGGGGATGGCGACATGCGGCGATAGGGACGGCACGGCTGTACGTACGGGCAGTGACGACGGGCGGTGAAGATGGGATGGCGACGGGGACGGCGACGGGCGATGACGGAGGGCAGCGACGGGGATGGCGATCGACGACGGGGGGCGGCGGCGACGGGGCAGAGGAGAAGGCGGAGGAAGACAACGAAAACTAAAGAAATTTTGAGTGCTGCTTATATGGAAACTTCCTTTAGTACTGGTTGGAGCCACCAATCGGTACTAAAGGGCTGTTTTGGCCAGGCGAAGCGGCGGGAAGGGCACCCCCTTTAGTACCGGGTCGTGGCTCCAACCGGTACTAAAGCCCCCCCCCCCTTAAATACCGGTTGTAGCCACGACCCGGTACTAAAGGGGTGCGTTGGCTCCAGGCGGTGCGCAAGATTAGTCCCACCTCGCTAGCCGAGGAGCATCGAGGCCAGTTTATAATCCCCGGCGCGGGCACTGCATAGCTCCTCTCCAATGCAGGTCTTCTGCGCCTACCTCTCCTACTCTGCCCTGTTGGGCCTACTGGGCTAGCGGGCCTACATCCTAGCCCAACTACAGGTTGGGTTTCTAGTCGTATGCAGGCCGCTGTGACCCTGTAGGCGGGCTTTTTTCAATTTGTTTTTTCTTTTCTGCTTTATTTTTTTATTTTATTTTTTTCTGAGTTGTTTTTTGCTGTATTTAGAATTTCTTTGTGAATATTTTTACTTTAGGTACCAAAACTTACAAACTTTCTGTTAGTGCCAGTAATTTTCAAATTTGAATAGTTTAAATTTGAATTATTTGAAATTTGTGTGAATCACTAGTTTGGGAATAACTTTACTTTAAAAATAGATTTTTCAGTGATTCTTTTTTTTATGTTTAATATTAGTATGTTTTATCATTATATTCAATTTGGTAATACTTAGGTTATTTAAAAAAATGAAATGCCTTTGTAACAAATGAATTTTCGTCCAAACCTGATACTTCGAAAGAGATTGTCCATTTTATACACGAAGTGGATCCAGTTTTGCCGTAACCCTCTCTACTTTTTTGCACATGCTATGTGGGTGAAATGATGATACCATGCCAACTTTCAACCTTTTAGGAGTTCATTTGTAGTGCTTTTCAATTTCAAGGTAATTTAGCTCAAAAAATCAGAAAATGCATGAAAAATAGCAAATGATGTAAAAAAGGGTTGAAACTTGATGACGTAGCTTTGAATGGTGCATACTGAACGCACAAATAGTTTGTAGTTGTAATAAGTTAAAGAAAATGAATTGCCTTTGTAACAGATAAGTTTTCAGTTTCAGGGTCATTTAGCTAAAAAAATCAGTAAATGAGCTCAAAAATAGCAAATGAAGTCAGAAAGGTACACGTTTGTACAAAACACAAAAGTACACGTTTCAAATGCAAAACACATAAGCACCCTAACTATTACAAAGATTCCCTACTGTCTTTGGGTGTGAAACCTTTTCTTCGCATGTGTCCCTTTGCGCCGTAACCATGGACAATCTTCATCATTTAACTAGATGCTCGGGCCGATATTCACTCTGAAGGGAGCAATTTCATGAAACTTGTCATAATCTTCTGACATGTCTGTCTTGCCATCCACTCCCACGATGTTTCTTTTCCCTGAAAAAACTATGTGGCGCTTTGCCTCATCGTATGATGTATTCGCTTCCTTATCTTTTCTTTTTCTCGGCTTGGTAGACATGTCCTTCACATAGAAAACCTGCGCCACATCATTGGCTAGGACGAATGGTTCGTCTGCGTACGCAAGATTGTTGAGATCCATGTCACATCCCTAGTTCTGGCCTGGCCTATGCTAGCTTCCATGTGAGCATCATGTTTAAATTCAAATGAAACTTGAATTGAGGAATTTTCAAAAAAGCCTCAGAAAACCTCTAAAAAAATAACCAACATTTAAATCTTCTCAAATGAATCCAAGAAAATGTTCCTGCAATTCTATAGAATTATTGGTAAGAGATAAAATTCAAACCAATATTTTTGGAGTCACAGAAATATTTGTTTTGGCCATTTGAATTAATTCAATAACTATTTGCATTGGATATATATTTTATATATAATTAATATATGCCCAATAATTCTGGAACATTTTATGTGGTTTAGTATATTTTAGTTCTAGCCACATAATTATTTTCAGGATTTTATAAAATGGTTTAGTATTTTTGCTAAACCAAAACAAAACAGAACAAAAATAAAAAAACAGAAATTAAATAGAAATAAGAGAGAAAGGCCAGGAGGCCACTTACCTGGCTGGGCCGGCCCACCTGGCCCGTGCCAGTCACCCTCCTCCTTGCGCCAGAAGGACGTCGGCGTGTCGACGCGCGTGCGCCCGAGCTCCACCTCCTGCTTCCACCACCTCCTGCCTCTCTGCTCGCTTCGCCGACCCCCTGGAGATGCCACGCACCTCCCTGGCGCCACGTCCACTTATCCCTCCGTCCCTATCCCCCTCTGCTCTCTCTCCCTCCCGCGACCGAACGGAGCCCGTCGCCGCCGTTCGTCACCACCGTGACCACCGGTCACCCCACGCCTCCCCGACGCATCCCAAAGCTCCGCCTCGACCCCCTCTTCCTCTCCACCGAGCCACGAGGTCCCGGACGCGCTGCAACCCCGACACCACCATCGTCTTCCCCCTCGGGCTCCGACCACCACCGCCGTCGATTCGCCGCCTCCGACGCCTCCCCGAGACCACCGAGCTGCTCATCGACCTCGTTGTGAGCCTCTGTGCAGAACCCCTCTTTTTCCCCTCGCGTTTGCGAGCTCTAGGCCATAGCTCCGTCGTGGCCGAACTCCGGCAGCCGCTGACCTTGTCACCGCCGTCACTGCAGTCTGTAAGGCTTGAAACCGAGCACGGCACCCTCCTCCTAGCATCTTAAGGAGCTCGGTGAGCCCCTTAGCCAGCCCTTCCGTCCTCTGTGGCCTCACGCCGCTCGAACCCGTAGCTCCGGCCACCGCCACGGACTCGCTTCCGGCGAACTCCGGCCACCCCCGCACCTCCCGTTGGTCTCCTTAGTTGCGCACGGGCCTGGGATACCTTCAGGTGCCCCTGGTGCGTCGATCTGTCGCCTCCGGTGAGTTCCGAGCGAACTCCGCCGCGGTTCGAGGTCACCGCCGGTGAGGCTCCGGCGACCGTCGACGTGGCCACCTAGTTAGCGCTAATCATCCAACTTAGTTACCCCCTGACCCACTGACTAATGGGCCCCACACCCTAATTAACACAAATTACATTTTCTGCTTAGTTTAACTAACCCCGGTGGGCCCACGCGTCAGTGTTGACTACGCTGACGTGGCCGTTGACCTGGTCCCACCTGTCAGTGAGCTAAACAGCCCTGTGTCACTGACGTGTGGCCCCCACACGTCAGGTTTGACCTGGACGGCGCCCGTTGACCTGCTGACGTCACTATGAGGTCATGCTGACGCAATAATTCCTTTCTGGAATTTAAATAAATCTTAAATGATTTATTAATTTCAGAAAAATGTCCAAAACTTCTAAAATTCATAGAAATTCAACCGTAACTCCAAATGAAATAAATTATATATGAAAAATGATCAGAAAAATCCAATCTATCCATCTGTACCATTTTCATGCATGTTAGAACAACTTATAGCTGCTGTTTAGCACAAATCATATAAAGGGCATTTGAATAATCACATATGGAGTTTGAATTTGAATCTTGGATTCAAACCAACTTCATTTAACTTTGTTGCTAGCTGCATTAGCTCAAAACACCAGCATGTTGCCATGTCATAGCATGCATCATATTGCGCACTGCATTGATCGTGTTTCTTCTGTGTTTGCCGGTGTTGTTCCCCCTCGGTAGACGCTGTACCGATGATGTGATCGTTGACACTGATGAAGACTCAATGTTATCTTCAGAAGTGCCAGGCAAGCAAAACCCCCTTGTTCATTCCGATACAATCCCACTCTCTCGCTCCTGCTCTCTTTTACTGCATTAGGACAACAACGATTCAACTGTTACTTGTTGCGATAGCTGAACCCCTTTATCCTTTGCATGACCTGTCATTCCACAGTAAATAGATGAAACCCACTAGCATGAGTAGGAGTTGTTTGAGCCCTGTTGTGCCTACTCATTAATGCTTGTTTGTCATGCCTGCTACTGCTTAGAGTTGAGTCAGGTCTGATTCATCGGGGGTGAATCAGGTGTGTGTGAACATGTCCTACTGTGTGTGAGCTAAGTGTGTGAACACGATTTGGTAAAGGTAGCGGTGAGAGGCCATGTAGGAGTACATGGTGGGTTGTCTCATTGCAGCCGTCCTCAGGAACTGAGTTCTGTGTTTGTGATCCATGATTCAGCTACTACCACGCATTGGGCCCGAAACCAATGGACCCTCTCGGCTTCTTAATCACCCTTGTCCTCTGTCCAGGAGTTGCAAGTAGTTTCTGGTGTTTGTAGTATGCTAGAGGCCGTGCGCAGCGCTGACCGTAGGGGTGGGCTGTGATGCGGTAGGCACGTGGCCGGGTAAACCGGGCGCCCGTTTGGTGTCACGGAACCCTGTTCACAACGTTTGGGGCTGTGAGCGAAACCCCGGCCGGATCTCCTCATGGATGGAACCCGAATAGGCGATAAACCTGGACTAGGGCCTTGAGTGTTTAGGGAGGTCGTGGCCGACACCCTCGTTGGGCTTCCGCTTGAAGGTTGACGATTACATGTCGTGTAAATGGCGGTAAGTGGTGAGAGCGTGTGTGAAGAAGTACACCCCTGCAGGATTAACATTATCTATTCGAATAGCCGTGTCCGCGGTAAAGGACTTCTGGGTTGCCTATATCAGTTCATAGACAAGTGAAAGTGGATACTTTAAAATGCGCAAGATAAGCGTGAGTGCTATGGATGGCGTTCTCGTAGGGAGACGGGAGCGGATCCATAGTGGTGTATTGATATGGTGAATATGTGGACTCGTGTGCGCCACCACAAAAGAGTTACTTGCAGTCGTAGTTCAGGATAGCCACCGAGTCAAAGCTGGCTTGCTGCAGTTAAACCCCACCATCCCCTTTATTGGTAATGATGCATATGTAGTTAGTTCTGATGTAAGTCTTGCTGGGTACATTTGTACTCACGTTTGCCTATTTTATGTTTTTGCAGAGAGACTTCAGTCTCGCTAGTAGTTCCACGTGGACTTCGACGTTTAGCTTGTTACCTCAGCTACGATCTTGTGCCCTCGGCAGGATCTGGTAGATAGTCAGGCTTCGAAGCCTTTTTCATTTGTAGATGTCTGTACTCAGACATGTTAGCTTCCGCTTGTGTTTTGACTTGTATGCTCTGAATGTTGGGTCGTGAGACCCCTGTTTGTATATCTCGCTCCTCGGAGCCTAATGAATACATACTTGAGTCGTAGAGTCATGTTGTGATGCCATGTTGTATTTGCACATATCGAGCATATTGTGTGTATGCTATTGAAATGCTTGATATGTGTGGGATCTGACTATCTAGTTTTTTATCTTTAGTAGCCTCTCTTACCGGGAAATGTCTCCTAGTGTTTCCACCGAGCCATGGTAGCTTGCTACTGCTCCGGAACACTTAGGCTGGCCGGCATGTGTCCTTCTTCGTTCCTGTGTCTGTCCCTTCGAGGAAATGTCACGCGATGAATACCGGAGTCCTGTTAGCCCGCTACAGCCCGGTTCACCGGAGTCCTGTTAGCCCAGTGCTACAGCCTGGATTCACTCGCTGATGACCAACACGTTCGATGCTGGGTCATGGATGCCTGTCCCTGTAAGTCTGTGCCACTTTGGGTTTACGACTAGCCATGTCAGCCCGGGCTCCTTATCATATTGATGCTAGCGACACTATCATATACGTGTGCCAAAAGGCGCAAACGGTCCTGGGCAAAGGTAAGGCGACACCCGTGGGAATACCGTGCGTGAGGCCGCAAAGTGATATGAGGTGTTACATGCTAGATCGATGTGGCATTGAGTCGGGGTCCTGACAGCTTTGGTATCAGAGCCTGACTGCCTGTAGGATTACCAAGCCAAACTGGTCGAAGTTGCGTCTAGAAATGCTTTAGTTATGTAGGGGAATTGATTGTGGGATGGGAACGTAAGGCTCTTTTTACTCCTTATACCTCATGGCCTTCTGATCTGAGTCATCCTCTTCTCTTCTACGGGGATTAAGAACTAGGCCTTCTCATCTATCTATTAGGATGACGTGTTACTAATCCATAGAGTTATGCAATTGTTAGTTCCAAATCTTAGCTCAGTTTTTACTACTTCCGTATGTTCATAACTGCTGATCTCGAAACCTTGATATTGTGCTTCGGAGTGGCTATGCCACCATTTTTGTAGCATGTCTCCAATCTTTTTGAGCATTTACAGCCGTTATGCTGTCCGAGTCATCCCAGGTTTCTAAACAATCTGATGCACATGCAAATCCTTTCCCTCTGGTTTTGATGTTCCTCTGGGCCAGGTTAATCATACTAAATGCTGAGTTGAGGTATTCTATTGCCTCGACATGTATGTTGGAATTATTATTATGACCCTAGGTGTCTTAGGGGATCATCTAGTAAACCAGCCATGATTTGTGTTCCCCATGTGATGATTCTGGCCATCATTCTCGAAAGCATCCCGTGATGTTATTAGTTAGTAGGTATTCCATTCCGGGGTTCCTGAACCCAAGATTCACCCTACCTACTTCATGTTGATAGTGTTTGCTCGTTCCTTTAGGTTATTAGTAACCTTTGCATTAGTCCTCGAGGTCCGTGGTATTTCCTCCTTCCAAATACTATGAACCGCTTATGGCAGAAGTTCCTCGCTGAACCGAAGGATCACAATCAGAGTACTCTTGAGGAGTTCTCCATTCATAATTGTGAATCTGCCAGTTCTACCCTTTCCGCATGGGTTATCCGGAAGAAATGTTGAGCTTCGCTCGACATACTAATCTATGCATCCACAACTCAGAAAGTTATATGTTCCTTTGAGTTGTTCTCTTTAGTTGTGTCCTGACCCTCGTCTGTCAATTGATAGTCAAGAGTATGTGTGCATTCGTTCATCGGTGCCTATTATTCTTATGGTCCGTCAAGCCATTCTATTCCAGAATGACTAGGAGAAACGAACTCCAGTACCTTGTCCATTTCCAGGATTGGGTCAAAGCAGTCGTACTTCGCAGATCAAATACTAATCCATGCTTTTGTTCTGTTCTACCTTGGAGTAATACCATCTTTATATCGAGAATGTCATGGGAATTGCACACCATCCTATGAATTCTTTATGTAGTAATACTCCTCGCCATCATTGTTCATTCCTCGGTTTCCGTGTTATTGTAACCGGAATGCCGACAAGTGAATCGTGGTGTGTGAAATCAATACTGCTGGCAACTCCGTTGCTTGGTAGTTAAATGGACGATAACCTCATTCTTAGCGTGTTGATTATTGAATCGTCACCCTAAGGTTGATTGTGCTACCTAGTCCTTATTTCTGGTGCACTCCTCGATCAATGAGTTAGGATTATTCAGTCCCTTGCTTATTTGATCATATCGTCTTGCTCTGGAAGCAAGATTGTTCTCGAGCTTAGTAACATATCGGTGGTTCGTGATGTTCCGAATATCTTCTCGGAAGTATTACCAGGTTGTCACCTGGCCGCTATGTTGAGTTCGTGATCAAGTTGGTTTTCTTATAAATCACCCCTTCTCCAAGAATCTGTGTTGGATATCCCTGAGCTAGTTGGTTGAGCTAGACAACAACTTGGAGAGTTGGAAGATAAAAGCTTGTCTGACTTAGTTCATGTTAAGGGATATCTTCTTGTGTGTGTGTGTGTTGAAGAAAGATGATATCTTCACCAATTGGTCCTCGTGATCAGTTGTTGGATCTATTGCCTTGTCAAAACTTTGATTTGAGTATGGGCTATCATCAAGTCAAATCAGAACCAACGATGTTCATAATGTTGTCTTACTCGTGGTTGATCCCTCGAGCATACACCATTACATCCTTTTGGTCTGACCAATGCCATCACCGTGTTCACATGATGGTGGAAGTCCAGTGATATGGAAATTCCGATGAGTTGCTGTTGAGCCCATCAGTAGCATTTTTCTCCTCCATGATTCGTGTTGAACAGCCAGCTGGTGTTGGAAACTTGTGTAAGCATTTTCTTCATGTTCCGTTCATGAAGTATATGTTGGATGAAAGAAGTGACTTCCTCTCATTCATGTGCATTTGATGCAAGATGCCGCCATGAATTTGAGAAAGTTTGTTTTTGTTTCCTCTGGAATCATCACAAGTCAGTTATGCGTGTGTGAATGTATGCTATGGTTTGGTAGATTAATTACCTCCACTCCATTGTATGCCCTAGCACAACAAGCCACTGATTGAATTGTCCAAGGATAAGAAGTTCAAATGCTATTCCCGAAGGGCCCAGAAGGACATGCACAAGACTTCGTTATTTCAATGATGGTTCCCAATCTGAACTCGGTAGTGTTTTGTTGTAAGACTACCATGTGGTCATGTTTGTCTGGGACAACGTGTTCACATGCTTGTAGCAGAACCAGCTCATGTTTTGGAGCTTGCTATCGTAGTTCATTTCCTGAGAATCACGCAACGTCATCTCGTCGATTTGTGTTGCAAACTTTCATTTTTATTTCTAGACTTGATGAGTCTGGAATATCCTGACACCAACTAGATCTGAATCTCAGGCAGTTATGAAGGTTGGAACGTTTCCCAAGAACTATAATATTGGTCTCGCGATAACCGGTAAGGTGGATGTCGTGGCCAACACACCCCGCCGGAAGACCTATTATTGTAGTATCTTGTTTGAAGAAGTTGGCCACCTCCCCATAAGGATCTCGTAGAATTTATTCTAGTAGTTGTTCCTTATGTATTCTTGAGCTCCCGAAGTCCGACCTGTTACTTGATGTTCTAGGTACAAGACCATTTCAATGAATGGGATACACTAGCACATCAAGGAGAACATTAGAAGCGGAGTGCTAAATGTCTCTCGATCGATCATCCAGATTTTGTTTCCTTGGCCCCGCTAAGGTGAAATCTAAGAAAGTGTTATCTTCCTTTGCATCTGCATCATCCATCGCTATTCATCATGGTGGTATGTTGTGTTGTCAGCACCCTTGACACGGATGTTGGTAAAACCTTGATGAATATGGAAATGCTCAAGTTCTTGAGAGCACCCACAAGCGCTAGGTGTTATCATCGGCACTAACTGGGATTGCTCTCAGTTTCCTCGGTTATGCTATAACCATTCCAATAGTGGAATCACTCTCTGCCATTGAGTTTCTCCCCAGTTACTAGAATCATTCCCAGCACTTGTATTTTGTTCCCAACTTGCACTGTCATTGTGCCATCCTATCTTGGGTCCCATCCATTTCCGATGATAAGCAAAATCATCCTTTGTGTTGTCTTCAACAAGGTAATCCACATCATCCATTCTAATCCGGTTATGCCATTCTACCGAACCCCCTTTTAAACGATCGCTCGAGAATTGCCTTAGGCTGGTATAAAGAGTTTCAATGATCTCCGAATCAAAGGTAATTCTTTTGCCACTTAAGGGAATATTTCTACGAGTCTCCTTTCCCAAGGTGCCCCGTTATGGAATCATGGCAGTTTATCCTTGCTACTTGAAACCCTCGACGAATTGCCTTCCTCTAAAATGTCTCGCTGTGGTATCATGGCAACTCAAACTCTCGCTACGTTGACAACCGTTCACCACCCTCTTAAGTGTGGAATTGTTGTCTACCTAGTGAACCCTCGTCATCTGTTCCACTCCATTCCTCTAGACGTGTGCTTTGTATCTCAGCTTGAGAGATGTTTTTATGACTCACCCCGTGAGCTGATCCTAAGTTGTTTGATCTTCGAGAAGATCGATCCTTCTAGAGTTTTCCCTTTTTACTCGTTGTCATGTTGGATGTAGTTCTCAGAGCAAGACTTCGAGACAATGATGGTGAACGAATCAACGTTCATTTGAAGTGCAACCTGGATCGTGAAGATTATATTAGTTTTGCGCTTCCCTTTCATCTTACCCTACGCTTGAATCTCGGGACGAGATTCTTGTTTAGTGGGGGTGAGCTGTCACATCCCTAGTTCTGGCCTGGCCTATGCTAGCTTCCATGTGAGCATCATGTTTAAATTCAAATGAAACTTGAATTGAGGAATTTTCAAAAAAGCCTCAGAAAACCTCTAAAAAAAATAACCAACATTTAAATCTTCTCAAATGAATCCAAGAAAATGTTCCTGCTATTCTATAGAATTATTGGTAAGAGGTAAAATTCAAACCAATATTTTTGGAGTCACAGAAATATTTGTTTTGGCCATTTGAATTAATTCAATAACTATTTGCATTGGATATATATTTTATATATAATTAATATATGTCCAATAATTCTGGAACATTTTATGTGGTTTAGTATATTTTAGTTCTAGCCACATAATTATTTTCAGGATTTTATAAAATGGTTTAGTATTTTTGCTAAACCAAAACAAAACAAAACAAAATAAAAAAACCAGAAATTAAATAGAAATAAGAGAGAAAGGCCAGGAGGCCACTTACCTGGCTGGGCCGGCCCACCTGGCCCGTGCCAGTCACCCTCCTCCTTGCGCCAGAAGGACGTCGGCGTGTCGACGCGCGTGCGCCCGAGCTCCACTTCCTGCTTCCACCACCTCCTGCCTCTCTGCTCGCTTCGCCGACCCCCTGGAGATGCCACGCACCTCCCTGGCGCCACGTCCACTTCTCCCTCCGTCCCTATCCCCCTCTGCTCTCTCTCCCTCCCGCGATCGAACGAAGCCCGTCGCCGCCGTTCGTCACCACCGTGACCACCGGTCACCCCACGCCTCCCCGACGCATCCCAAAGCTCCGCCTCGACCCCCTCTTCCTCTCCACCGAGCCACGAGGTCCCGGACGCGCTGCAACCCCGACACCACCATCGTCTTCCCCCTCGGGCTCCGACCACCACCGCCGTCGATTCGCTGCCTCCGACGCCTCCCCGAGACCACCGAGCTGCTCATCGACCTCGCTGTGAGCCTCTGTGCAGAACCCCTCTTTTTCCCCTCGCGTTTGCGAGCTCTAGGCCATAGCTCCGTCGTGGCCGAACTCCGGCAGCCGCTGACCTTGTCGCCGCCGTCACTGCAGTCTGTAAGGCTTGAAACCGAGCACGGCACCCTCCTCCTAGCATCTTAAGGAGCTCGGTGAGCCCCTTAGCCAGCCCTTCCGTCCTCTGTGGCCTCGCGCCGCTCGAACCCGTAGCTCCGGCCACCGCCACGGACTCGCTTCCGGCGAACTCCGGCCACCCCCGCACCTCCCGTTGGTCTCCTTAGTTGCGCACGGGCCTGGGCTACCTTCAGGTGCCCCTGGTGCGTCGATCTGTCGCCTCCGGCGAGTTCCGAGCGAACTCCGCCGCGGTTCGAGGTCACCGCCGGCGAGGCTCCGGCGACCGTCGACGTGGCCACCTAGTTAGCGCTAATCATCCAACTTAGTTACCCCCTGACCCACTGACTAATGGGCCCCACACCCTGATTAACACAAATTACATTTTCTGCTTAGTTTAACTAACCCCGGTGGGCCCACGCGTCAGTGTTGACTACGCTGACGTGGCCGTTGACCTGGTCCCACCTGTCAGTGAGCTAAACAGCCCTGTGTCACTGACGTGTGGCCCCCACACGTCAGGTTTGACCTGGACGGCGCCCGTTGACCTGCTGACGTCACTATGAGGTCATGCTGACGCAATAATTCCTTTCTGGAATTTAAATAAATCTTAAATGATTTATTAATTTCAGAAAAATGTCCAAAACTTCTAAAATTCATAGAAATTCAACCGTAACTCCAAATGAAATAAATTATATATGAAAAATGATCAGAAAAATCCAATCTATCCATCTGTACCATTTTCATGCATGTTAGAACAACTTATAGCTGCTGTTTAGCACAAATCATATAAAGGGCATTTGAATAATCACATATGGAGTTTGAATTTGAATCTTGGATTCAAACCAACTTCATTTAACTTTGTTGCTAGCTGCATTAGCTCAAAACACCAGCATGTTGCCATGTCATAGCATGCATCATATTGCGCACTGCATTGATCGTGTTTCTTCTGTGTTTGCCGGTGTTGTTCCCCCTCGGTAGACACTGTACCGATGATGTGATCGTTGACACTGATGAAGACTCAATGTTATCTTCAGAAGTGCCAGGCAAGCAAAACCCCCTTGTTCATTCCGATACAATCCCACTCTCTCGCTCCTGCTCTCTTTTACTGCATTAGGACAACAACGATTCAACTGTTACTTGTTGCGATAGCTGAACCCCTTTATCCTTTGCATGACCTGTCATTCCACAGTAAATAGATGAAACCCACTAGCATGAGTAGGAGTTGTTTGAGCCCTGTTGTGCCTACTCATTAATGCTTGTTTGTCATGCCTGCTACTGCTTAGAGTTGAGTCAGGTCTGATTCATCGGGGGTGAATCAGGTGTGTGTGAACATGTCCTACTGTGTGTGAGCTAAGTGTGTGAACACGATTTGGTAAAGGTAGCGGTGAGAGGCCATGTAGGAGTACATGGTGGGTTGTCTCATTGCAGCCGTCCTCAGGAACTGAGTTCTGTGTTTGTGATCCATGATTCAGCTACTACCACGCATTGGGCCCGAAACCAATGGACCCTCTCGGCTTCTTAATCACCCTTGTCCTCTGTCCAGGAGTTGCAAGTAGTTTCTGGTGTTTGTAGTATGCTAGAGGCCGTGCGCAGCGCTGACCGTAGGGGTGGGCTGTGATGCGGTAGGCACGTGGCCGGGTAAACCGGGCGCCCGTTTGGTGTCACGGAACCCTGTTCACAACGTTTGGGGCTGTGAGCGAAACCCCGGCCGGATCTCCTCATGGATGGAACCCGAATAGGCGATAAACCTGGACTAGGGCCTTGAGTGTTTAGGGAGGTCGTGGCCGACACCCTCGTTGGGCTTCCGCTTGAAGGTTGCCGATTACATGTCGTGTAAATGGCGGTAAGTGGTGAGAGCGTGTGTGAAGAAGTACACCCCTGCAGGATTAACATTATCTATTCGAATAGCCGTGTCCGCGGTAAAGGACTTCTGGGTTGCCTATATCAGTTCATAGACAAGTGAAAGTGGATACTTTAAAATGCGCAAGATAAGCGTGAGTGTTATGGATGGCGTTCTCGTAGGGAGACGGGAGCGGATCCATAGTGGTGTATTGATATGGTGAATATGTGGACTCGTGTGCGCCACCACAAAAGAGTTACTTGCAGTCGTAGTTCAGGATAGCCACCGAGTCAAAGCTGGCTTGCTGCAGTTAAACCCCACCATCCCCTTTATTGATAATGATGCATATGTAGTTAGTTCTGATGTAAGTCTTGCTGGGTACATTTGTACTCACGTTTGCCTATTTTATGTTTTTGCAGAGAGACTTCAGTCTCGCTAGTAGTTCCACCTGGACTTCGACGTTTAGCTTGTTACCTCAGCTACAATCTTGTGCCCTCGGCAGGATCTGGTAGATAGTCAGGCTTCCAAGCCTTTTTCATTTGTAGATGTCTGTACTCAGACATGTTAGCTTCCACTTGTGTTTTGACTTGTATGCTCTGAATGTTGGGTCGTGAGACCCCTTTTTGTATATCTCGCTCCTCGGAGCCTAATGAATACATACTTGAGTCGTAGAGTCATGTTGTGATGCCATGTTGTATTTGCACATATCGAGCATATTGTGTGTATGCTATTGAAATGCTTGATATGTGTGGGATCTGACTATCTAGTTGTTTATCTTTAGTAGCCTCTCTTACCGGGAAATGTCTCCTAGTGTTTCCACCGAGCCATGGTAGCTTGCTACTGCTCCGGAACACTTAGGCTGGCCGGCATGTGTCCTTCTTCGTTCCTGTGTCTGTCCCTTCGAGGAAATGTCACGCGATGAATACCGGAGTCCTGTTAGCCCGCTACAGCCTGGTTCACCGGAGTCCTGTTAGCCCAGTGCTACAGCCTGGATTCACTCGCTGATGACCGACACGTTCGATGCTGGGTCATGGATGCCTGTCCCTGTAAGTCTGTGCCACTTTGGGTTTACGACTAGCCATGTCAGCCCAGGCTCCTTATCATATTGATGCTAGCGACACTATCATATACGTGTGCCAAAAGGCGCAAACCGTCCCGGGCAAAGGTTACGCGACACCCGTGGGAATACCGTGCGTGAGGCCGCAAAGTGATATGAGGTGTTACATGCTAGATCGATGTGGCATTGAGTCGGGGTCCTGACAATCCACTGTTGTCATTCCGTACTGCGGGTCTTCCTTTATGGTGCCTCCTGTCATATTGACCCATTTGCACCAGAACAAATGGACCTTCAAATCAGGTCCATAGTCAGGTTCCCATATCTCCTCTATGTAACCATAATATGTGTCATTTCCCCTATTGGTTGCTGCATCAAAGCGGACACCACTGTTTTGGTTGGTGCTCTTTTTATCTTGGGCAATCGTGTAAAATGTATTCCCTTTATCTCGTACCCTTTGAAAGTCATTGTATTGAAAGATGGTAACTGGGACAACAAGTACATGTCATCTTAAATATCACGTCATGCATGGCACGTGGCTGCAACCAACCGGCAAAAGTCCTCGTTTGTTCACGTGTAATCCAGTCTTCAGACTGCTCCGGGTATTTGGAGCTTAGAATATTCTTGTGTTCCTCCATATACGGAGCCACCAAGGCGGAATTTTGTAGAACTGCATGGTGTGCTTTAGTGAGAGAATTCCCGTCCATACATATTATTTGATCCGGTCACAGCGTGCCATTTCCACCCAGTCTGCCCTTATGCCGCGATTCAGGAACACCAATCGGCTTAAGGTCAGGAATAAAGTCAACACAAAACTCAATGACCTCCTCATTTTCATGGCCCTTGGAGATGCTTCCTTCTGGCCTATCATGATTATGAACATATTTCTTCAAGACTCCCATGAACCTCTCAAAGGAGAACATATTGTGTAGAAATACAGGACCCAGAACGGCAATCTCTTCGCATAGGTGAACGAGGGCGTGCGTCATGATATTGAAGAAGGATGGTGGGAACACTGACTCGAAACTGACAAGACATTGCACCAAATCGTTCTCCAATCTTTGTATGATTTCTGGATCAATTACCTTCTGAGAGATTGCATTGAGGAATGCACACAACTTCACAATGGCTAATCGAATGTTTTCCGATAGAAGCCCCCTCAATGCAACCGGAAGCTGTTGCGTCATAATCACATGGCAGTCATGAGACTTTAGGTTCTGAAACTTTTTCTCTGCCATATTTATTATTGCCTTTATATTCGAGAGAAGCCAGACGGTACCTTCATACTGAGCAGGCATTCAAAGAAGATTTCCTTCTCTTCTTTGGTAAGAGCGTAGCTGGCATGACCCTGATGTATGACGTCCTTTCCATGCATACGTTGCTGGTCCTCTTGTGCCTCCGGTGTATCTTTTATCTTCCCATACACATCCAAGAAGCCAAGTAGGGTCACACAAAGATTCTTCATCACGTGCATCACGTCAATTGCAGAGCGGACCTCTAGGTCTTTTCAATACGCAAGTCCCAAAATATAGATTTCTTCTTCCACATGGGTGCGCGTTCGTCAGCGTCATTCGGAACAGGTTGTCCGCCAGGACCCTTTCCAAAGATTACCTTCAAATCCTTGACCATATCATGTACATCATCACTGGTACGGTGGCGAGGCTTCATCCGGTGATCTGCCTCACCTTTGAAATGCTTGCCTTTCTTTCTTACGGGATGCCTGCTCGGAAGAAATCGACAATGTCCCAGGTACACATTCTTCTTACAATTATCCAAATATATACTGTCGGTATCATCGAAAGAGTGCGTGCATGCACGGTATCCCTTGTTTGTCTGTCCCGAAAGGTTACTGAGAGAAGGCCAATAATTAATGGTCACAAACAGTAACGCATGTAGGTCAAATTTTCCTGTTTGTGCTCATCCCATGCATGTACACCTTTTTCATTCCACAGCTGTAAGAGTTCTTCAACAAATGGCCTTAGGTACACATCAATATCGTTGCCGTCTTGCTTAGGCCCTTGGATGAGCACTAGCATCATAATGAACTTCCGCTTCATGCACAACCAAGGAGGAAGGTTATACATACATAGAGTCACAGGCCAGGTGCTATGGTTGTTGCTTTGCTCCCCAAAAGGATTAATGCCATCTGCGCTTAGACCCAACCATACGTTCCTTGCTCCACCTGCAAAGTCCTCCCAGTACTTTCTCTCAATTTTTCTCCACTGCGACCCATTAGTGGGTACTCTGAACTTCTCGTCTTTCTTGCGGTCTTCTCTATGCCATCGCATCGACTTGGCATGCTCTTTGTTTTGGAACAAACGTGTCAACCGTGGAATTATAGGAGCATACCACATCACCTTCACATCGCCAGGGTCATCGCGGCTGATCTTATAGCGCAATGCACCGCATACCGGGCACGCGTTCAAATCATCGTACTCACCGCAATAGAGGATGCAGTCATTAGGGCATGCATGTATCTTTTGCACCTCTAAACCTAGAGGGCAGACATCCTTCTTTGCTTCGTACATACTCTCGGGCAATTCGTTGTCCTTTGGAAGCATCTTCTTTTACATTATCAACAATTTTCCAAATCCCTTGTCAGATACACCATTCTCTAACTTCCATTCCAGCAATTCCAGTGTGGTGCCCAGCTTTTTCTTGTCAGCTTTGCAATTCGGGTACAACAATTTATTGTGATCCTCTAACATGCGCTGCAACTTCTTCTTCTCCTTTTCACTTGCACAGTTTCTCTTTGCATCGACAATGGCCCGACCTAGATCATCAGCGAGCTCATCTGATGCCTCTTCTTCAGCTTCTTCCCGCATTGCCGGCTCAGCTTCTTCCCCCATTGTTGTACCATCGTATTCAGGGAACCCATGGCCAGGATAGATGTCGTCGTCCTCTTCTTCTTCATTGTCTTCCATCATAACCCTATTTCTCTGTGCTTGGTCCAAACATTATAGTGGGGCATGAAATCGGACTCAAACAGGTGGACGTGAATGGTTCTTGACTTAGACTAATTCAGATCATTCTTACAGTTAGCACATGGACAAGGCATAAAACCATCCGCATGCTTGTTTGCCTCATCCGCAAGCAGAAAAGTATGCACGACATTAATGAATTGGGGACAGCATCGGTCATCGTACATCCGTTGTTGGCTCATCTTCATTTACACAACACCGAAAAGACCAAATTAGTACAAGTTCATACATAAACTTTGTACATAAAGTTCATACAACACTTATTCTCATAAAACAACATACAAATAACTCTCTAGCTAAAGCATTTAAACGCAACAACAAATGCGATCAAGATCGCAACTAAGGTAACTATTGATCCAACAGCATAATGATACCAAACCTCACTATCGATGGCATATTTTCTAATCTTTCTAATCTTCAAGCGCATTTTCTCCATCTTGATCTTGTGATCATCGACAACATCGGCAACATGCAACTCCAATTCCATCTTCTCCCCCTCAATTCTTTTCCATTTTTCTTGCAAATACTCGTTTTCTTTTTCAACTAAATTCAACCTCTCGACAATAGGGTCGGTTGGAGTTTCCGGTTCACATACCTCCTAGATAAAAATATCTATGTCAACGTGATGGGAATATTTGTCATAAACACGAAATGCAACAAATAGTTATAAAAGAGAATATACCACATCCGAATCATAACACGGACGAGGGCCGACGGGGACGGATATCAAAACCATGGCACTATGTATAACAAACAACGTACGGGTAAGATAATTATACAAATAACTATATATCTAAATAACACACACATGATTTATTTTTCTTATATGAAAAAGATAAGAACAAGAGGCTCACCACAAGGTGGTGCCGGGGATGGGATGGTGCGGGCGATCGACGGTGGTTAGGACGGAGACGGGAAGGCACTAAGTAAACCATACCTACATATGCAAACTAAGAGTTATTTTGACCTCAAATTGCATATAAATCAAATAAATTACAACATATAATTCCTCCCAAACTATAAACCAACAAATCACTATACTTATAGAGCATTGCAAGAGTTAATGTAGCAATGAGAGATGAAAGGACAGATTTGCTAACCTTTGTGATCACTTGGATGGATGGGGTGCCTTCAAATGTTGGCAAATTTTGGCAAAAATGGAGGTGGGAGCTTGAGCAAGAGGGGAAGAAAACAGAGAGGAGAGGAAAAGAAGTCGGCTCGGGCTGGAAGAAGCACTATATATAGTGATATATGTAGTCCCGGTTCGTTACACGAACCGGGATTAAAGGTGAACTTCTAGTCCCGGTTCGTGGCATGAACCGGTACTATAGGTCATGGTGGGGCCGCAGCCTGACACAAGCCTGCCACCACCTCTTTAGTACCGGTTCGTGGCACGAACCGGTACTAAAGGTTTGCCACAAACCGGTACTAATGAGAGCCGCCCACCTAGCCATTGGAACCGGCACTAATGGTCACATTAGTGTCGGTTCTATTACAAACCGGAATTAAAGAGTTGAACATAAGGCCCTTTTTCTACTAGTGCTGGTATACCATGCATGAAATTTCCTAGTATTGTTTCAATGAGTTATCCGAGCTAACCGATTTAGAGGTAACTGCATCACTGATGCTTGAACTTGCCACGAATGATAAGTTTACTGCATGAACTTGTGGTATGCATGAAACTTTAGCGAACATGGCAGAGCGGTGCAAACCGCGTTTGTATATGCCCATGATACTTATGAGGCATGCCAGCATGGTATGGGCCCAGCGTCGGTGGTCGTGTGGTGAAGACGGGACATGTGGCTGCTCTCTTTGCAAATCCACGTCGCTCTTTTCTCACGGAAAAGCTGCTGGAAGGTGAACATCAATTGCATGTGTGGCACTAGGTGGGTCACACCTGTCAGTGAAACATCACGAATTTTAATAGAATGAAAAAGGTCCACTCTGGGTTCAAACCGGTGACCTGGATCTAATCCTTGTTCGTGGATAGCCACTCCATCCTGATTGGCGACTGCTAGGTACGAGTGCACCGGCTAAAATTTCGGTCGGTCGACCCCCAGTCATCGGATGCGATCTCCAGGTACCATTGGATCTGAGTCAATGCCTCTTTCCTCCCTCGTGTATCCCTTCCATCGACAAATCATAGAGGGGACATGGCCACCGCGCTCACCCTTGGCCGCCTTGCGCTCACCCTCGGCCACCTTGCGCTCGCCCTCTGCCTCCGCGCACTCGCCAGCCACCCCGAGCTCACCGTCGCCAAGGAAGAAGATGCCTTGCTGGTCGCAAATGCCTCCATTTAGCATTGTAGCAAATTCCACCGTCGGTTGTAGCAAACACCGAGGATGGGTGTAACAAAAATTGTCGCAGACCCTCGGTTGTAGCTCGTCGCGCCATGGACGCCGACCGCACCACTGCCGGTTGCAACATCAAATGGTAGACGACGACATGGCTCGGAGCCAAAAATGCCGGTGGTAGCATTCTTTGGAGAGGGTTCCAGCAAAAACCAAATCCGGTGGAAGATTTTGGGCGGTTCCTTCCAACAAACCCAAAAAGGCGATGGTAGAAAATTTCGGCGCCTATTCCAGCGAACTCCAAAACGACCGCAGCGACAAAAAGGCATCGCCGCCGTCGGCGAGCACCGACGTGCATGTATGTAACAAAAAAAGTCACTGGTGGCAGCAAAAACAGGCTACGGTTATAGCAAAAAGTGTCGCTCATCCAGCAGGACGAACTCCGGTGGTAGAATTCCTGAATAAAATGCTACAACTAGCTGAACAAAATGCTACAACCAGTGACTTTAAAGGCTGGACCCAGTGTTTTGAGGAAAAAGATGCAAAAGAAACAGATTTTTGAAGAAAGAGCTTGAACAAAATGATTTTAAAAAAGATGCAACTGGTTTAGCAGAAGCTACAGCTAGTGATCCAAAAAGCTGCAACAAGTTGGCATAAAAAATCGGGCAGATCTTCCACCGCCATGGCTGCTGCGCGGGAGAGGGGGGAGGAGGGTCGCCGAAGTTGCAAAACAGGACCATACCCAGCAATGAGCTCGTGTGTTTTTTGATGGCTCCGAAGGTGCTTGCACTAGTGGGCTCGGAAATGTTCGGCGACACAAACTCATAGTCAGTGAGACAGAAAAGGAGAGGCGAGATTGGGGAGGGAGAGGAACAGAGGAAGGAGACGATAGATGAGTGTGTGGATGGATAAGAAGGGAAGGGCAGTGGTGGGCGGGTCCCGCAGGACACAAACGTCCGATATCTTCCATGTACGTGCCGTGTGCGACCGACCCAATCTTCGGCCGGCACACCGGCCACAAACGTTTCCCATCCCGATTACATTTGTTGTCATGTAATAAGGTACACAGGCTTTATCCGCAAAAAAGGTACACATGCTTTATATCTTTCGGTGGGCCTACCACTCCAACCAATGTCGTTTGTTGCTTCTAAAGTATAACCATTTTTTTAGGCAGTTTAGGTGGCTCCTATTTGTCGCATAGGTTGCCTACGAGCACCCCCCCCCCCCCATATGTTCACCATTTGGGTCAGCTCCATTCCCGATTTGAGATGGTTCTAGAATGTAGATCCTTCCCATGCCGGTTTTTATTTATTTTTGATTCTCCTTGCAGTATTTTTATTTTTATTTTTATTTATTCAAAATTTGGTCATTGAATTAAAAGAGTAATCTTATTTTTGAATTTGCAAACATTTTTTAACTTCATGAACATCTTTTACAAATTTGTGATCATTTTTTGAATTCATGATAATTGTTTAAAATTGCATACATTTTTTGGAACTGGCAAGCGCGTTTTTTGAATAGGCCTACATTTTTTGAAATTCGGAAACAACTTTAATTCATAAAATAAATTGTTTCCCACAATGTTTTTTAATTCATGAATATTTTTGTGAATCAGCAAAAAATAATTTAACTTTTGTGAAGATTTTCTTTAAAATTTGGGACCAAACTTTTGAAATTCTCCAAACATTGTTTTGAATTTTATTTAAAGTTCATGTATGTTTTATGAAATTTTGAAGACATGAACATTTTTTTTGAAATCACAAATAGATGAACATTTTGACAATTGATGAACACTTTTTGAGTTCACAATTTTATTCCAATTTACGAACTTTTTTCAAAATCATGGACATGTTTTTCAAACCACAAACATTTTTCCAAAGTTCATTATTTTTTGAAATTAGGAACTTTTTAAAATTCTGATTTTTTTTACAGAAGAAAATATAAAAACAGAAACAATAAAAAATAGAAAATAGAAAACAAAATAAAAACACTGGGATAGTCCAGCCAAGCTCATGGACTGGACCATTAGGCCCTGTACAATGGAGGTGCTTAGGCAGGTGCTTCAATAAAAAAACGGTTTTTTGGATGAGATCTCTTAGCACCGGTGCTTGCAAACAGGGACGGAAGCAAACTCTGGCACCCGGTGCTAGCCGATGCTTGACCTTCCGTGAGCCGCGGCTAGCTTTGTTCCATACTAATTTAAGCACCCGTATGAAGCACGCAGCATTGCGAGGCAAAATAAATTCTGTGCCGCATAGGAGTCTCTCTCTTTAAGCACCCTACATTGTATATGGCCTTAGGGGCGCGCTGGCTTGTGGCACTTACTATTTACCGCAACAGGCGCCCGTTACAGGTCACGGCGCAGACGGGCGCCTGCAGCGCACTCCCTCTGCCGCAGATGGGCTGGCCCTTTTAGCATTTCGCTTCATGTCTTTTATAAAGTGCTAAGAACTACGGCCATCGCTATTTTACACCGTTCCTATTCGGTGCTCTAAGCGCCCGCTACAATACAGTTTGCAGTCGGGCGCATACCCCTCGTATGCGCTGGGTCGGCCCATTCTGCCTTATTTTCGCTGCTAAAACCGGCAAAAACTACGCGCCCGACATGATTCGAACCGCCGCACTCCGGGAGCTCCTATACAGCGCTGCAGGCGCCCGTTAACGATCCGGCGCCTGCAGCGTTGCTAGCATGGGCCGGCCCACTAGCTTGCTGCCCTAAGTTTTTTTTAATTTTTTTATGAAAATAAAAATATTAAATGAAGAAAGGTTTACAGATTTAAAGAAAAAAAGTTCATCCATTTGAAAAAATATGTTCATATCTTTTAAAAAGCTTCATAAATTTTGAAAAAGTTCATCAATTTGAAAAAAGTTCATTCAAAATTGAAAAAATGTTCATACAATTTAGCAAAAGTTCATTAAAATTGAAAAATGTTCATAGAAATTGAAAAAAGTTCATATATTTTTTTAAAAAGTTCATGGAACTGAAAAAAGTTCATAAATTAAAAAACAAATCATCCATTTCCAAGAAAAATTTTCATTAAATTTCGAAAAAGTTCGTCAATCTCAAAAAAGTTCATAGAATTTTCAAAACAAATATCGTCAACCGAGCCTAGATGGGCCGGCCAATTTAAGAACGCCACAGGCGCCAGTTAACAAAATGCACGTTAACTGGCGCCTGTGGCGCGAAATAGGAAATGCCCCGCCTTCCTCGCTAAATACCGCGGAAGTAACCATCCCGACCAGCTGTCCTATTATGACCATTTACAATCTTCCCATGCTTTTATTTCTTTTAAATGTCCCTGCCCAAAACCATTTTTCCTTGTTCGCTGGTTCTTATATGGTTTTTCTTTCTTTTTCGTGCCCCAATTTGATGAAGGTTTTTCTGTTTTATTTTTCCATTTTATAAATTTTATTTTCTTCTTCCTAGGTTTGGTGAACTTTTTTCAAATACGTGAACTTATTATTTAAAATTAATGTTTTTTTATCAAATTCAATGAGTTTTTTCCCAAATTCGGTGAACATTTTTCCGAATTTTATGAACCTTTTTCAGAATTCGGTGAACTCTTTTTGAAATTCAATGAACTTTTTCCGAGGTCAAAGTTGTACGCTATTTGATGAACTTTTTCCTAAAAATCCATTAACCTTTTTTCAAAATCGTGAAATTTCTAATCAAAATCGATGAACTTTTTTCAAATACGTGAACTTTTTTCAACATCCGGTGAACTTCTTTCAATTTCGTGATTTTTTTTAAGAAAATCGATGAACATTTAATAAAATTAGTGAACCATTTACAAAATCTGGCGAACTTTTTTCAAATCCATGTTTTTTTTCAAAATCCGGTGAACTTTTTCCAAATTCTTTAACTTTTTCTCAAAATTGATGTAAATATTTTCGATTTTTGTGATCATTTCTTTGAAGATCCATGAACTGTTTTTCTAAATCGATGAACTTTAAAAAAATGTGGATTCCTTTTCCAATTTACGTGTTCTGAAAAAAAGATTTGTACTAGGACCGAGGCAAGTCATATAGTATGTTTTTGGAAATGACACATCAAAGTCATCGTTGTGCAGTGGTAAATGAGCCAAGTCCGTTGTGGTGGCGTGTGTGTGTTTGAATCCCTGTTTTGGCATATTTTTACTGCTGTTTGGTTTTTTGATCATATGGACGTGAGCAGCGCTGGGCCGGCCCATTATTGCGCACCTTCGGGCGCCCTCTACCTAAGCGGCGCTGAGGGCGCCGAGGAGGATGTCTCCTATTTTATGCATGGCAAACCTTTTGCGTTCTTCTTAATTTTATGCATGGTAAAACTTTTCTGTTTCTTATTTTTTATTTTTTTTTCCGTTCTTTTTTCTTTCTATTTAGTTTTCTTGAACGCGTGATTCTAAATCGATGACTTTTTCTGCAAAATCAACGAACGTTTTTCAAAAATCTATGAACTTTTTCAAAATTTGCGAACTTTTTAAAACATTTGATGAATTTTCTCAAATATCCAAAAGCTGGTTTTTCAAATTTGTGAAATTTTTCAAATTCATTGAATTTTTTAAAAATTTGAAGAACATTTAAAAAAGCCATGAACCTTCTTCATTTTAGAGGAACTCTTTTTCCAATTTGATGAACTTTTTGAAAATTGATGAACTTTTTTCAAGTTTGTGAACTTTTCTTGAAAATTGATGAACTTTTTTCGAAATCTATGAACCTTTTCAAATTTATGATTTTTTCGTAAGATAATTCAAAAAATATCAATTGGTTCTGTTTTGCGAATATAAAATAGCGAGGGAAGATTGTACGGTAGCCAAACTGCACGAGTTCGAAACCTGTAGATAGCTTTTATTTATGGGATTTTTTGAATGCTATAATTTTCGATCTTGTGCATGTTTCATGGGCCGGCCCAACTTAGTGCTGAAGTAGGCGCCATGGAGGACTTCTGGCGCCTGAAGCGCCCAATAGGTGCTCCCCTGGCTCGTTTGCCCGCGCGTCACGCGCCAAATAGGAGCTTACTATTTGTGTCTTTAATTTTTTGTTTGAGAAATCTCGCCCTTTTTATTGATCCAAAACAATGTTCATAGGTAGGACTTTGGTCATGGGGAATTCCCAGCCAAATATGACGACCTATGGCTAAATTACAGGCACATTTGGGGAGATTATGAGCTCCAAAATTAAAGTTTCTGTGTTCGAGTATGAAACTACAAGGTGCCTTCCGGTCCGTTGTTTCATGTATGATGGCTGCATGAGCACCACCTGTACCCACCTGGATATCCTTCACAACACCCTGGTTGTCCGATGCTATATTATATTCTGAAGTTGAAGGTCCGCTACCAGTGCCAACGCTTCTCTGCACGCGTAGGTCTCGAGAACAGTGGGATCTGATGCTCCTTCGATGATCACAACCGAATATCCCAGGTATAGACCATTGTGACCGCGGTAGATGGTTGGCGCCGTTCCTCCTCGCCAATGCCGCAACACAGCTCCATCAGCACTGATTTTTGCCATGTCTGTTGTAGGTGGCAGCCAACATTGTTGGGCTGCTGTAGACACAAACGAGACATAGCTCCGCACAGCCGGTTTGATCAGCAGTTTCAACTCATCTAGGTATGAGTTGAAAAATGAGTGTGTATGATTCTGTTTATGTCTATAATAAAATGCGCATGTCGGGCTTAAAGGGGGTGGAGTGAGTGTGGCCCATTTACCATATTTTTGTTTTTTACTTTTCAGATTTTGTTTAAAAATATGAAAATTATAATCATAGTAATAAAATAAACATGGAATATGATGTAACTACAAATGAAATAAAAAAATTTGCGTATAATTCTAAAAAGAATTCACGTGTTACTTTAAATAGTTTCATATAATTTTAAATACTTATGAATTACAAAAAAATGTATGAGTTAAAAAGTATTCGTTTGAGGATCGGCAGGCTTAGGCCACTCTAGGCTCATATTTATTTTATTTATGATTATATAAATATTATATTGAGAAAACACATAAACTGTACGAAAACACATCACTACTTATAAAACAACATTAAACAATTAAAGCATAAAAACTTTTATATACTATATGAATATTTTAATAAAACATGACAAAAACTGTACTTATAAGAAAATTTATTAAACTAATTTTTAAGTGACATCGCCATCACTGGTCGTTGAGAGAGATTATGAGGACAGTAAATATCAGCCTTCGACCCAGTGGGACCAGCTCACCGAAAGAGGATGAACCAATAGAATAGCACCACATGTGCCTGCTTAAGACGTCTTTGAGCACATCGAGACATTGTCGCTCATGAAATCCAATAGATTTGAAGCCCATAAGCAAGCCTCCTACATACCTTAGTAGCCCCACATCTCCGTTAGAGGGAACCTCGATGTGACGACAACAGGGCAAGGATAGTAACCCCACATCACACGACCGCCCTCGTCGCCTCATCGACCTCACAAGGGGCACCATACCTCGTCGGATATCTAGATTCGCGAGCAACACCAACTAGCAACTCTTCGCCGATGCCCAACACCTAGGAGGAGATGGACAGGAGCAGCAACACAGTTATTCCTCAACTGGCACCTCCTCAACACCGCCGACCAGAGCTCCCAAACGCCACACTAGTACACAAGGGATGGGATTCAAGGTCTCTCCACCTTCGATCTAGTCGGACCAGCTCGTCGAAAGAGGATGAACCAATAGAATAGCACCACAATTTCCTGCTTAAGACATCTTGAGCACACCGAGAAACTGTCGCTGGTGAAATCCAATAGATTTGAAGCGCATAAGCAGGCCTCCTACATACCTTAGTAGCCCCACATCTCTGTTTTAGGGAACGTCGATGTGACGACAACATGGCAAGGACAACAACCGCACATCACACGGCCGCCGTCGTCGCCTCATCGACCGTACAAGGGGCACCAAACCTCGTAGTCTTCTGATCCACTAATAAGATTCTGCGCTCGAGATGATGTGATCTGAACGAAAAGATAGATAGGCGTAGGGGAGATCAAAACAAGAAGTCACGCCTAGATGACGACGCCCGTCCTGGGCTGCAGTAAGTTGCGGGCAACAACAACTAGCAACTCTTCGCCAATTCCCAACACCATGCGGAGATGGACAGGAGCAGCAACACAATTATTCCTCAACTGGCACCTCCTCAATGCCGCTGACCAGAGCTCTCAAACACCATGCTAGTATACCAAGGATGGAATTCAAGGTCTCTCCACCTTCGATCCATTCGGACCGGCTCATCGAAAGAGGATGAACCAATAGAATAGCTCCACATGTGCCTGCTTAAGACGTCTTGAGCACATCGAGACACTATCGCTGGTGAAATCCAACAGATTTGAATCCCATAAGCAAGCCTCCTACATACCTTAGTAGCCCGACACCTCTGTTTTAGGGAACATCGATGTGACGACAAGAGGGCAAGGACAACAACCCCACATCACACGGCTGCCATCGTCATCTCATCGACTGCACAAGGGGCACCAAATCTCGTCGGATGTCCAGATTCACGGGCAACAACAACTAGCAACTGTTCACCGATGCCCAACAACAAGGCGGTGATGGACAGGAGCAGCAACACAATTATTCCTCAACTAGCACCTCCTCAACGCTGCCGACCAGAGCTCTCAAACGCCACACTAGTACACCAGGGATGGGATTCAAGGTCTCCCGACCCTCCTGCCACCGGAGCGACTGTCGGAAGATGAGGGAACCAGCGAAATCATCATGGGATATGGTTGTCGCCTTTGAGTTCGGCTCTGTGTCATTGGCGACTGCTTGTTATTGAAATAGTCTATCATAAATTGTTCTTCATTCGACAACTGATGTAAAATAGGGCATCCAAAACATCCAATCTACTTGATCACACTACATACCGATCCAAACTTCGAAACATTCTTTGACTTTGAAATTCAAATCAACATATTAAATTCAACTTAGGAAGGACCGGTCACAAAAAAGATGACATGGACAGATATGCATCGTGCTTCTTCTGTGTGTGCTTATTTTTGTCCATTGCTCAATTCGATTCCTGATGCTAATTGACACATCAATCAAACAATCCACTGATACATATACGTAATGCTTATCTTTGCTCAAATCCATTCCTCCATCTTGATGCCGAGTTGCGGCGGCGAAGAGGGCACCAATTACTGTCCTAGTGGACGAATAAACCAGATGAACAAGGATAAAAGGATTGTAGTAACAAAGGTAAAAACTATTAAAAGTAAATGACACAAGTGAAAATGAGAATTGTGTATCCTGCAACAAAGAGATTAGACTCGGGGAGAATTCAGTTCATAGTAAGAATATATCAAGTGTACCGGTGCGACGGTAATACGGGTTACCTTGTATCATAGTCCTACTATTTAATATGTGTGTTCTGTAGGCGGATCACCATAAGTTATGAAACTCCTCCTCTTGGGATTATATTTCATTCTGTGGTACTGCTTTACTGTTGCCATAGAGTGGATGTTCCATAATTAAGGTCCTTGGAACTAAACATTAGGTTTCGTGGATCACCACTATCTCATATTATGTTCGGTCCTCATAGATATCTCCGCTTGTCACGTTGGACGTCATATATTTCCTAAATAATATGTGTTACCTGTGTAGGTCTTGAGATCCTGTTTTCTGGGCCCTTAAATTGGACAACATGCATAGAGTACACCACATGATATCAACGTACTAGACATATCATACTACTACAAATACGAATGACGACATATAGATTAGGCACATATGAATCTTACCACTCACCTACATCTCCCACTCCTATGTGGAATTACTCACACATCATAAGAGATAAAGCAATCACACCAGATACTAAACCCATGAAAATCATATCGACAATACCGTGAAGATCCACAATAAGACGAAATGGATAATTCAACTAGTCTTGATCTCGAGATGAGACTGAATAGAGTTTACAAGTTGTTACCAAAACTCGGAATTCCTATTACAATAGTGAAGGATGAGAGGATGATGGAGATGAAAAGACCAAAACTAAGAAAATCTCTGAAGGGTCTTCGGATCCCTTCTTCTTTTGTTCTGGACGTGGTGCCAGCGGATAGGGTTCTCTTCTCCCTTGGATTGCTTCATGAAAGTGTCTTATGGAAGGCCGTCTTTTGCTCTGTTGCGCCTGGTGGCTTCGCTCTCCACAAGGAAGTTGCTCCATTTGGCTTGATTGGTAGTAATTCCCCTTGGTTTCCTTTCATATATGATATTTCCTGCCAAACAATGGAAAAACGGATTTTCTTCTCTTTTGAAGGGTAAGCTCTAGAAATAATCGAGAAGTAATGAAATTCTGATGAAACCAAATAAGAATCACTCGAAAAACATCCCAAATTCCTCGATCCATCAACTCCCCGAAGCTTAAAACTTGCTCATCCTCGAGCAAATGAGAAATCAAGAGAATGAAATGGAGCTTGATTGAGTAGAATTTTTTTTACCGGCTCGAGGAATATGATATATCCATCCTCACTTATCCTCCAATATCATTTAAGAAAGTATTCGCATTCGAATAGTTGCGCTCAAGCTCATTGCCTAACCACGTATAGTTTCCTGTCACTAGTTATAATTTCTCAAACCAAAATTTTCATTGTTAAGAAAGTATTCGGCAAGCGAAAACAATTCTTTGTTTGGATGGACATTCTTTTTTAGTCTTTTCATAAAAAAATGCATTAGGGGGTTTCCAAAATGAAGAGAACAAAGAATTCAAGCATTTCATTAACACCCACTAGTACTTCTTAGTCATGGCTTTCAAACACATCTCTCAATCATTATTCTTTAGAACTTTATCTCTTGGTGATGAGGTTATGCCAAAATTTACTATATGCAATTCGTTTTCGGTATGGCTTAATTTTGTGCACCCTTGATCAAGAATGGTTGTCTCTTTTGAGGTCAGCGATCGGTGCTTATTATTTAGCACATACACACTTCCTTGGAGAAGGTCGATCATTTAGCACTCAATCTCCAAGTTTGTGACGGTGTCCCAGTTACGCGAATTATCTCAACATGTAGCAACAGGACATAAAGCCAGCAAAGAGCTAAAGCCCAATGATTTTATTATTGCAAATGAATTTTGGCACAACCTCAATCATTTCAAATATTCATTCTTCCAAATAATTCGATCAATAGGTGTTATGAATGCTTGTTCTCTTAAAAAAATTGAACAATATGGATTTCAAGTGTTTGAATGCTCGTTCTCTTAAAAAAATTGGGCCCCTAAGTTTTTCTTACAATTCATGTTAGAGCAAGATCATGCTTCACTACAAGGTTTCAATAGCAAAAATTGAAGTTGGGAGTTATGACTAACTGATACTCAACTAACGAGGGGAACTAACACAAGTGCAGCGAGCCAAATGAAAATTCTTTCTCAAAAAATATTGCGAGCTAGACAACGGATTATGGATATATCATACCTTCTCGATCTGGCTCACTTCTTACCTCAGTCAGTTCTCCACTTCATTTTGTTCATTTCAAACTTGCTATTGGTGAACAAATCTGTGAGCTTGAAGAAACAAAACACAAACAAAGAGGATTCCAACGAAGCAAGGGCAAAGCTTGCTCTACAAATTTATTATGCAAACTGAAAAATAAACATGCTAATAAAAAGAAAAATAAGAAAAGGTAAAATATGCATGTATGGATAACTGGGGATGAGCTGCCCCAAGATTAGGCTCTTGGCAAACTCTCTAGTCCATGTCCTCGTCATCGTTGCCCCTCAGAGCAGTATGAGGCCACTATATCTGAGATGGGCCACTAGAGGACTGACCTCCCGTGCTAGGGTGTATTGATGATGATGTATCGAGTGCATGCTTGATCTACCTCAAGATCATATGTTGAGTTCTAACCCTAAGGTGAGTAATTGTGATCCTCTCCCCACGGGCTAAACCCTCCGGCTTATATACACTACAAAAAAACACACATCCGTGACATTATGGCCCGAATGAAAACTTTTTCTGTCGTGGTTATGACACTTCTATGATGATAACTGTGACAAAAACACGAATCATCATAGATGTGATGGGTTCCTACTTTTGTGACAGAAAATGGGTTTTTCGTCCTGGGTGGTCCAGAGACAAACTCGCATAGCATTTTTTGGGCTGTCCACGACGTAAAAATTGTTGTAGAAGTGAGGGAGAGGAAAATTTCGGGGAGTTCCCGATTATGGTGGGTGGTCGGGGCCGAGCGCTGCAGTGTGGTTTTACTTGTTTCTCTCGTACGCATGTGTGTGCAGGCATTCGCTAACTGTAGGGATGGCAGTTTTGCCCATGGGTATGGGTACCCACGGGTACCCTACCCGAAAATATATAGTGTGCATGGATGGTACTTTCTACCAGTTCATACCCATGGGTAATGGGTATCCATACCCGAAAAATGCATGGGTAGGGTATGGGTATGAAATTATACCCAGGGTAACCCAATAGATACCCAGAAAAACTAATAAAAAATCAAACCCTATAATATATGGGTAAACCTATAGTAATTAGCATTGCAAGTTTGCAAACTTGATTTTTTTTCGAAGTTCGTTTGTAATGGAGATTAAGACATTTGTGTGTCAATCTTCATTGTGAAATTTTGATGTAAGTGCAAACGAGATTGTGATGGTTGGGTAACTAACTTTAGTTTAGGCCCTTTTCTTCTCTTACATTTATCATGCCAATGTTATATATTGTACCCACCGGATATCCATTGGGTATAAGATACCCGATGGGTATGGGCATGGCTACCAATTTGTGCCCATGGATATTGTAATGGGTGGGTATAGAAAAAAGTTTGTTTATGGTTTTGGGAACAAAAAGTTTGTACCCGCCCATACCCTACCCATTGTTATCCCTAGCTAACTGAACCCGAGCGGCACATTCACTTATTGAACCCGAGTGATCACATTAGGTACATACTAAAGCCGATTGATCCCTTCGCTGCTAACTGAAACCGACCGATTCCTTCACTGCCAACTGAACTCGACCGATTCCTTTGCTATTAACTAAACCTGATTGATCCCTTTGCTGCTTAATGAAGCCGATTGAACCCCCATGCGAGATGTAGCTAGCTGGTTGGCTTGCCTCTCGATGATCAGTGGCATTGCTGCAGCGCGCGCAATACGTAGAATGAGCCGAGACTTGCATCGGTCGAGCCCCTTGTGTGAGACGTGGTAAGTTTACCTAACCGGTTGGTTGGCTATGGATGAATAGTTCCCGGCGGGGTTGGATGAACAGGACCCCATGGTAGTACGCAGTTGCGTTGGACGAACAGGACCCCGAGGAGGCTACCACACCCTAGCCGGCTGGGGGTGGATGAATAGGACCCCGTGGAGGCTCGATGAGCAGTAGTAGGTGGAGGCTGGAGGAAGACTGTGGATGAACAGTAACTGGTGGAGGATGGAGGAAGTCGACGGTGGATGAACAGTAGCCCGTGGAGTCCCGTTCGGCAGTATGCCACACCCCTCTCGATGAACAGGACCCCGTTTTGACCATAGGTGCTCAAAGAGAAGTCTGTTTCCTCCGTTTTGCAGTATGCAGACCCCTTTTGATCAACAGGACCCCATTTTGATAGTAGGAGGTTGAAAAAAAGTCTGTTCTTGTTTTTTTTTTCTGGTACACCAGACCCTTACCGATCAACATGACACCGTTCCGATCGAAGACGGTCAAAGAGAACTTTGTTTTCTCCATTTTGCGGTACGTCAGACCCCGAGTCGATGAACAGGACCCCGTTTTGGCTGTTCCGTCCAAGCCGGTTGGCTCCCGATGAAGATGACGCATTCCGACCCAGTCAGTTGCCTCCTGATGAACACAACGTGTTTCTCCGTTCCGACCCAGCCGGTTGGCTGCCAATATACAGGATGTTGTTTCTTTGTTCGGACCCAACTGGTTGGCTGCCGATGAACAGGACGCCATTGTTGCCATCCATTGCCTCTCCATGTATATGTGTCCTGGCCGTACATATGCAGGAGTATGAGTTCGAGACCCCGCCTGTATAAATGTACGTGGCCATATTTTTTGTCGTGTGGTTGTACGTACATGTACATGATTTAGACATGACTACGTGAACTGCTATGTCGGGGGCTCTACTACGACACATGCCACAACTTACTAGGTTGCGGTCCATAGTTGCAGAGAGATCGATCACCAGTATGTACGTACACGTTCGCGACCACACAGATAACGCTACGTATGCTTCCACCAAGTGGTTCCTAGCTATCAGGGAGGATAAGGAGGAACTTCCTTGCGTGCGAAGATATAACTTGTGGGTCCCACCTGTCAGGGGGGGGAATCATTTTCTTCACATAATAAGGAGGCACTTCCTTCTGTGCGAAGATATAGCTGGTGGGTCCCAACTATCAAGGGGATCATTTTTTCTCGTACTTAGGAGGCACTTGCTTGCGTGTGGCTATGGACCATGTGGGTCCCTACTGTCAGCCTCTGCACGTACATCCCTCTTCTAACGGTTGTTGTTTGTTGAACACGTTGACCACGCCGCGCTGAGAGCGCCAATGTGGTGGACAATTATATCTACTATGCAACTTATTCTTGTAGACTCGTGTTGGGCCTCCAAGCATAGAGTTTTATAGGACAATACCAATTTCCCCTCAAGTGGATGACCTAAGGTTTATCAATCTGTGGGAGGCCTAGGATGAAGATAGTCTCTCTCAAACAAACCTTGCAATCAAATACAAAAAATTTCTTGTGTCCCTAACACACCCAATGCAATAGGAAATTAATTGTATAGGTGCACTAGCTCGGTGAAGAGATGGTGATACAAGTGTAGTATGGATAGTAGATATAGGTTTTTGTAATATGAAAATATGAAAAGAACAAGGAAGCATGTGATAAAACGGAGCACAGACGGTTATGATGGATGCATCTTCGAAAGTCTCTGTTGAAGTTTTCTTTATGAAATTTGAACTTATTTATAGTTTCTTGTGGTTGATCCTCCTTCTGATAGATATTGAATATATCTAATTTTTCATTGATAACTTGTTCAACATGCTTACCTTTTTCTTGAGTAGCTTTTTTGAATTCTTCCATGTCTTCACTATGATATATTTTTTGAGTGGGCTTTACTGGCTCCTCAATATTCCACAGTTCTTTAGCAGTCATAATCTTTTCTATAAGTGCTCTTCCTTCTACAAGAGTCAGAGACATAAATCTTCCTCTTGCACTCAGATCAAGAATAGATTTTGACTAATCATTAATTCCATGATAAAACATATGAAGTATAACATGTTCATCATACGGTGATTAGGGCATCAATTGAAAATTTTAGGATATCTTCCCTAGGACCCATATAGACATTGACCCTCTTCTGGACGAAGTAGGTGAGGTTTCTTCGTAATTTAGTAATCTTTGATTCTGGAAGGAATTCAACCATAAATTTATCAGCACACATCAGCCGGCTGGTTATACTTCCTTGGGGTAATAGACTATGCCAGTTTTCAGCATCACATTTTAGAGAAAACCTAAAGAGTCTTAACAGTATGAATTCCCGTGACATGTTCTTCAATTTAAAAGTTACACATAGAGTATCAAAGAACATGAGATGTGCTTGAGGGTCCTCCTCCTCCTCGGTTCCACAAAGGCATGCTTTTTAACTTTCATAATGAGATCATATAGTCAATCAACTATTGTTTCGAATAATTTTTAGGATATACTATAGGAGATCTTGAAATAACTTGAGCACAATAATCTCTTACAATCTTCTTTGGCTTTGGAGTTATCTACACCTCTGCAAACAAAGTGTTAAGCTCAACTGTTTGATTATTTTTGTATTTTTATATTAATGAAGCTTGTTGCTCCTAAGGAAAATGAGTAATATAATTTGGTAAATACATTCTTCTAGAACGAGTAGATCCCCTGTGACTTACATGAAGAAGCTACAATAACAATACTTGCAGAAATAGCTACAAAACAAATACTGTGTGCTTAACTCCCCAGCAACGACACCAGAAAATGTTTTGATGCATGCAAACCAAACAGGGTTGTGTAGCACTTTTGTGGAAGTATCCCAATTAGTTATCGTCCCAACGAAGAGCAGCGGATAGTATATATGGTGGTGCTTCTGTCACACATAAGGTGTCATAGTTCTTGTGTGAAGTAAGTGCTTGAACTTCCGCAAATGTTGCTACTATCCTGGTGGGCAAATAAACCAGATAAAAGGTTTGTAGTAACGAAGGTAAAAACTAATTAAGTAAACAACATAAATGAAAATGAGAATTGTGTTTCCTTTCAATGAAGAGATCAGGCGCGGAGAGAATTCAGCTCATGGTAAGAATATATCAAGTATGCCATTGCGAATGTAATACCAGTTACCTTGTATCATACTTATAGTATTTGATATGTGTGTTCTATAGGTGGATCACACTGAAGTTATGAAACTCCTCCTCTCGGGATTATATTTCATTCTATGGTCCTGTTTCACCGTTGCTATAGAGTGGTCGTTTCCACAATTAAGGTCCTTGGACCGGAAACAAGCATTAGGTTTTGTGGATCACTGTTATCTCATATTGCCTTCGGTCCTCATAGATATCTCCACCTGTCACGTCGGAGGTCACAAATTTCCTAAACAATATGTGTTACCTATGTAGGTCTTGAGATCATGTTGTGTGGGCCCTTAAATTGGAAAACACGCATAGAGTTCACCACATCATAACAACATACTACACAGATCATACTACTACAAATACGAATGATGACATATAGATTAGACATAGATCCACTCACCTACAACTTCCATGCCTATGGGGAATTAATCACACATCATAAGAGAGAAACCATTCACACAGGGGATTACACCCAGGAAACCCATATCGATAATACTGTGAAGATCCACAATAAGATGAAATGGATAATTCAACTAGTATTGATCTCCAGATGAGAGTGAATAGTGTTTACAACTTGTTCCCACAAGTTCGAATTCGTCTTACAATAGTGAAGGATGAGAGGATGATGGAGATAAAGGACCAAAACTAAAAAAAATCTGAAGGTTGTTCGGATCCCTTCTTCTTCTGTTCTGGACGTGGTGACAGCGGCTAGGGTTCTCTTCTCCCATGGGCTCCTTCGTAAAATTGTCTTGTATAGACGTGGCGGAGCTCTTGGCAGTTCATGCGATCGCTCATATGAGCTCTTGTGGTCATATGGAAGGCCGTCTTTTTCTCTGTTGTGCGTGGTGGCTTGGCTTTCCACAAGGAAGTTGCTCCATTTGGCTTCATTTGAAATAATTCTCCTTGGTTTCCTTCCGTATATGATATTTCCTACCAAAAATGGAAAAATGAATTTTCTTCTCTTTTGAAGGGTAAACATTTGAAATAGTCAAGAAGTAACAAAGTCCCGATGAAATGAAATTAAATATCACCAATTCTCGAGCCATCAGGCCACTTTATAGTTATGATGTTTTTAGATTTATTAGAATAGTTCTCTAAGATAACTTTGGATGCACTCTTACTTTTTAGACCAAATTCTCCCAAAAAGTAACTTCTCTTCAGCTAACACTAAATGCATGGACCATCCCTAACACGCCCTAATAACATGATATCTCTCCACTCTAGGAATTGGTGGGAAAGCAAAATACACAGTGCAAAACCAGTAAATTGAGCGTGGTTTACTCCTACTCATGGAAGAAACCATATGTCCATGCATAAATAGACACGTTGACATTTCCAACTGAATAATACTATAGTTGTAACCATTATGGAGTGGAAAGTATCACACATGCGTGGGTGGGGGACACCTTCCGTCTTTGGACGAAAAGATTTCCACTCCTTCCTGGCTTCTGCCCGTGGCGAGGAAGCCATTGTAGCCTTGCAAGTGGTGAGAAAGGAGGGATCTTTTAGGGTTGTGTGTTTAGTTATTGGGTCTGTGGGGTTTCTATTTGCTTCTTTGTGTGTATTATAATGATGTTGACTTTACAAGGGTGGGAAATTCGAAAGACATGGTGATGGTTGGTGAGGGAAAAAGGAAAGGGATAGAGGCGGTGGGTGAGTACAACTGCCCAAAGGGGCTGCATGTACTTGCCGTTGACGACCACCATGTCTTCCTAAACATCCTAGAGGCCCTCTTGCGCAGCTGCAAATACCATCATGAGCCTCTCAATCTTCATACTGGCTCTAATCCATTAGAATTGAGGTTGTATGAGTTGTTCTCTATTAATAATGCTTCTTTAGTTTCATTTTGTGGAAACAAAATTATGTAGCACCGATGGTGATGGATGTGAAGACAACACTAAAGATGCCCAGGAAGGGGAAGGAGGAGTTTGACTTGGTGATCAATGACGTGTGGATGCCACGCTTTCATGTTCCTTCAGCTCATCAGACTTGAGATGGATCTCCCTGCACAATCCAAAGTCTCATTTCTTCACATGAGCTAGCAGAGGTCATAACATTTATTACTATTAAGCATCCAATACACACTGAGTGAATGTTCCTTGATAACATTTAATACCAGTATCAAGACTTTGTTACGAAATCACATACACCTCCACTCACCCCATTTTTTCTTTGTGAAAATCATAAGAATGGGATCCTAAACCAATTGATGACCATTCTTTCGATTTTTACCGAGAAAAAATAGGGTGATTGGAGGTGTATGTTAAAAATATTCTAGATATCGATCTTAAATTCTAGAAAGGAACATTCACTCATTGTATATTCAATAATTAATAGTAATAAATATTCTAAATCACCACCACTAGTTCATGTAAAAAAGTAGGATATTGGATTAAGAAGAGAATCTACTTATGGAAGGGAGATCCATCTCAACTCTAATGAGCTGAAGGAGCATGAAATCGTCCATGTATGGCATGTGCACGTCGTTGATCACCAGGTCCAACTCATCCTTCCCCTTCGTGGGCATCTTTAGTTCCATCTATGCATCCATCACCATCGTTGCTACATCATTTTGTGTGCACAAAATCAAACTAAGACAAAACATTATTCATAGAGAATAACTCATATAACCTCGATTCTAATGGATTAGAGAAAGCGTGAAGATCGAGAGGTGCATGATGGTATTTGCAGTTGCACATGAAGGACTCTAGGATCTTCATGGAGACGGGGCCATCCTCAACGATGAGTACACCAACCCCTTTGTGAAGTTGTCCTCAACCACCGCCTCTATCCCTTGCATTTTGTCCTCACCAACCTTGACTGTGTCTTTCGAACTTCCCACCCTAGCAAAGTCAACATCATTAATACACACACCAAGAAACAAATAGAACACACAACCATAAAACATCCCTCCTTCCTCACCTCCTACAGGGGTACATTGGCTTCGTCGCCACAGGCAGAACAATGTAGAGCTCGGAAAGTAGGGTTGAATTGGTGGGAAGAGCTAAGGATGTAGGGGCTATTTATAGGGGTAGTAGCCAGGAAGGAGTGGAAATCTTTTGGTCAACAGATGGAAGGTGACCCCCATCCCCTGCATGTGCCATACTTTCCACTCCATAATTGTTGTAGCTATAATATATTTTCCCGTGGAAATGTCAACACGCCTTTTTGTGCGCTGGCCCATGGTTTCCTCCATGAGTAGGAGCAAACCATGTTCCATTTGCTGGTTTTTTACTTTATACTTTGGTTTCCCACCATTTCCTAGAGTGGAGATATATCATGTTAGTGGACTGGGTCAGGGCTGGCCCAGGCATTTTATAAGCTTGGTGTGAGTTCAATCAAAAGTTTCTTTTTGGGATATTTGGGCCTAAAAAGTAAGAGCGCATCCAAAGCTATCTTAGAGAACTATTCTAATCAATCAAAAAAGGAAGATGATCTTAACGATAAAGTGGCCTAGTATATTTGTCTCTACAAATTCCAAGTGAAGTAGTAGCTTACATGTTTTATTTCTCAAAATGAATTAGTGGATATTGGAGAAAACATTTTTTTCATGACACACTACTATACCTCCTGATGGGTGCAGGGACTAGAGGCGGACTTTTCAGGTTGAAGGTTTATTGTGATAGCACCTTAGCACATGCATCGGGGTCGGGCCATCGGGTCTACTGATACATGATACGTCTCCAACGTATCTTTAATTTTTGATTGTTCCATGCTATTATATTATTTGTTTTGCATGTTTTATATGCATTAATATGCTATTTTAAATTATTTTAGGGACTAACCTATTAACCTAGAGCCTAGTGCCAGTTTTTGTTTTTTTCCTTGTTTTTGACTTTTACAGAGAAGGAATATCAAACGGAGTCCAAATGGAATAAAACTTTGCGAGACTTGGAGAGGAGGCCAGAAGACCCACGAGGCAGCCACAAGTCATGGGGGTGCGCCCCTGGCTTGTGGGCCCCTCATGGACTGTCTTTACCTAATCTCTACACTATAAATCCTCAAATATTCCTGATATACCAGAGGATACACAAAATATACTTTTCCGCTGCCGCAAGCTTCTTCTCTCATGAATCCCATCTTTGGGCCTTTTCTGGCACTCCGCCGGAGGGGGATTCGATCACGGAGAGCCTCTACATCAACATTGGCTCCCTTCCTATGAAGTGTGAGTAGTTTACCACGGACCTAAGGGTCCATTGCTAGTAGCTAGATGACTTCTTCTCTCTCTTTGATCTGCAATACAATGTTCTCCTCGATGTTCTCGGAGTTCTATCCGATGTAATCTTCTTTTGCGGTGCGTTTGTTGAGATCCGATGAATTGTGGATTTATGATCAGATTATCTATGAATATTATTTGAGTTTTCACTGAACTCTTTTACGCATGATTAAGATATTTTTGTATTTCTGTTCGAACTATTGGTTTGGTTTGGCCACTAGATTGATTTTTCTTGCAATGGTAGAGGTTCTTAGTTTCAGGTTCAATCTTGCAGTGTCCTCACCTAGTGATATAAGGGGTGGCAAGGCACGTATTGTACTGTTGCCATCAAGGATAAAAAGATGGGGTTTATATCATATTGCTTGAGTTTATCCCTCTACATCATGTCATCTTACTTAAAGCGTTGTTCTGTTCTTATGAACTTAATACTCTAGATGCACGTAGGAGTCGGTCGATGTGTGGAGTAACAATAGTAGATGCAGGCAGGAGTCGGTCTACTTGTCATGGACATGATGCCTATATTCATGATCATTACCTTAGATATCGTCATAATTATGCTCTTTTCTATCAATTGATCAACCATAATTTATTTACCCACCATATGCTTTATTCAAGAGAGAAGCCTCGAGTGAAACCTATGGCCCCTGGTTCTATTTTCCATCTTATATTTTCAGATCTATAAACCAAGAAAACCTAAAAATACCTTGCTGCAATTTATTTATATTTACTTTAGTTTGCTCTTTTATTTATCTTTTATATCTATCTCTTTTAGAGTTCACTCTTGTTCGTGACCATGAAGGGATTGATAACTCCTTTTTTGTGTTCTGTGCAAGTGTTTGTTAGTTTGTGCAGGTGCATATATTGGAGACTTGCTTGTGCCTCCTACTGGATTGATACATTCGTTCTTAACTGAGGGAAATACTTATCTCTACTGCTGCATCACCCTTTCCTCTTTAAGGGAAAAATCAATGCAAGCTCAAGAAGTAGCAGGAAGAATTTCTAGGGCCGTTGCCGAGGAGGTTCTACATCAAGCCTACCAAGTACCTATCATAAACTCTCATCTCTTGCACTTAAATTATTTTCCATTTTCCTCTCATTTTCCTCTCCCCCACTTCTAAAACGTTTTCAGAAAAATACAAAAATATTTTCTGTTTTCCTTTTCGTTTGCCCTTATGTCTTACTTAGTTTGTTTGCTGTTTTACTTATTGTGTGTTTATTCAAATCATAAGCAAAGAAAAAAGGGGGTTTATGTATCTTCACCCACTTGCTAATCTTATTAAAAGATCCAACTATGATGAACCAATTGCTAGTGAGTTGAGTGCACTAGATTATCTTTATGATGTTTTGGTTGAAATTTGTGAATCTGGAATTCGAGATGAAGTGTTAAAAGAAGAAATTTATGAAGTGATTCACAATAGCTCCTTGAAACAAAAGCATGATTGCAATGATGTTATTATAAAATCTATTAATGTCAATTGTGCTAATAATATGCAAAACCCTAAGCTTGGGGATGCTAATTTTGCCATGTCCACTACCTATTGCAATGATCACTATAGGAATCAGGCACTTTGCCATCTGCCATGGCTGACGGCAAAGGCATGCCTGGCGGATGGCAAAGGCCTTTGTCGTCAGCAAGCAGACGGCAACACATTCGGCTGAACAAACTACGGCAAAGGGCTCTTTGTCGTCTGCTGGCGGATAACAAATATGCAAAGGTCTTTGTCGTCTGTCAGCAAAAGGCAAAGGGCCTGGACGGCATATGTGGCAGCTTAGGTATGTTAAGGGGTTAACGGTGTGCTTTGCCGTCTACCAATGAACGACAAAGTGCCCAATAGGCCAGCCCAGATGCCCCCAGGCAGCTGACACATGGCATGCTTTGCCGTCTACTGGAAGACGGCAAAGATGCAAAGGTCTTTGTTGTTTGCTGGCAAAGCATGCCATATAGGCAAGCCCAGTGCACCCCAGATTGCATAGGTAGCTGACACGTGGCAGCTTTGCCGTCTGCTAGCTGATGGCAAAGCTCTTTGCCATCTGCCAGCAGACGGCAAAGTGCCTGTATAGCCCCTGTTTTTCTTCAATTCAATTAATTTCACAGAATTTCATGAATATATATATATATATATATATGTATATAAATAAATATATATATATGTGCACATACACATTTGAAAATACTTTCAATAAGCATACCAACACATATAGATACCAAATCAAAAGTCCATATGCAACATATATAGCTAGCCAACATATCCAACAATAAGCATACAATGGTTTCATCCATACATACATATATAGGTAGCAAGTTTCACATTGTTCATCCTACAAAATAAAAACAAAATGGAAGCACAAGGAGAAGAGTAGACTCCATCAACGCAAGCTTCCTCATCTAAAGCAAATCTGCAAATTGGGAAAGAAGAAAGTTAGAAGAAAGAAGTTAGAAGATGAAGAAGAAGAAGAAGACGACAACGACGATGACGACGACGATGAAGAAGAAGAAGAAGAAGAAGAAGAAGAGGAAGAAGAATTTTTCTTCTCTTTCTTTTTCTCCTCTCCTCTTCTTTATCTTCTTCTTCTTCTTCTTCTAACTAAGGTAGGTAAAAAATTCCATTTTTTAGCTAAGCTAGGTAAAAATGCTAAGTGTAGGTCATTTTAGAGCTAAACTAGGTAAATAGGCCATTTTGGATCTTGGTAAGGTTATTATGTCATTTTCGAGGAAAATAAGCTAAGTATATGTCATTTTGGAGGTAACAAAGATTATCATGCCATTTTTGTTCTAAGTATGCTAATTATGTCATAAATGAACTGAAGAAGCTAAGTATAGGTCATTTTTGAGCTAACCTAGGTAGTTATGCCATTTTTGAGCTAACTAAGCATATTTATTCATTTTGGAGGACAAAATGGTAAGTGTAGGTCATTTTAGAGCTATCCTGGTTAAAATCGGTCATTTTGGAGCTGGGTAAGGTTATTTTGTCATTTTGGAGAAATAAACTAATTATATGATAGTTTGGAGCTAAACCAAGGTTATTATGCCATTTTTAACCTAAATAAGCTAATTATGTCATAAATGAACTAGGTAAGCTAAGTATAGATCATTTTTGAGCTATCCTAGGTAGTTATGCCATCTTTTAGCTAACTAAGCATATTAAGTCATTTAGGAGGAAAAAATGCTAGTATAGGTCATTTTGTAGCTATCCTAGGTAAAGTATAGGCCAATGTCGGTGTCAAAACCGGCGGATCTCGGGTAGGGGGTCCCGAACTTTGCGTCTAGGTGGATGGTAACAGGAGACAAGGGACACGATGTTTTACCCAGGTTCGGGCCCTCTTGATGGAGGTAAAACCCTACGTCCTGCTTGATTAATATTGATGATGTGGGTATTACAAGAGTGGATCTACCACGAGATCAAGGAGGCTAAACCCTAGAAGCTAGCCTATGGTATGATTGTTGTAATGTATGTTGTGTCCTACGGACTAAGCCCTCTGGTTTATATAGACACCGGAGAGGGCTAGGATTACACAGAGTCGGTTACAATGGTAGGAGATCTACATATCCATATCGCCAAGCTTGCCTTCCACGCCAAGGAAAGTCCCATCCGGACACGGGACGGAGTCTTCAATCTTGTATCTTCGTAGTCTTGGAGTCCGGCGGACGATGATAGTCTGGCTGTCCGGATACCCCCTAGTCCAGGACTCCCTCAGTAGCCCCCGAACCAGGCTTCAATGACGATAAGTCCGGCGTGTATATAGTCTTCGGCGTTGCAAGGCGGGTTCTCCTTTTAAGTCCCATGTACCTGCCGAACAGTGTCCGGCTTCCTTACCAATGTTGCGCTTCTCGGCTTCCACGCCCAATAATGGCCTCCCTCCACGCGTCGCACGAATGCGAAAAGCCATGGAATCTTTTATGTTTTACCCCCTAGCCATGCAAATAATCTGCCTATAAGAGAGGCAAGAATCCAGATCCAAATCACACCATCTTCCTTCCGCGAATACTCATCGGAGCGCTTTCGACCCAGAATCCATTCCATCATGGACCGTCGACGCGGCTCCTCTTCTCGCACTCCCAGCCCTTTGCCAGGAGATTGGAGGAGATGCTCTATTCCTCACAATGAGCTGGTGAAGCTCCAAGCGGGAGGATATCTCCCTCCGTCCTTTATGGTTCCGGTTCGAGCCGGGCTGGCCACCTACCAAGGTGGGAAGCAAGCGGAGGCTATCCCAAGTCCCAACAAAGGGGGGCGGGTATGCTTCGTCCCCTATCTGATAAGGGGACTCGGATTTCCTATACATCCTTTCCTCCGCGGGCTCCTAGAGTTCTACGGACTCCAGCTCCATCACCTTACACCCGCCTCTATCCTGCATATCGCGGGTTACGTAGCTCTTTGCGAGCTATTTCTGGGCATCGAGCCCCATTTTGCACTGTGGAAGAGGTTGTTTTGCTCCGTCCCCCGTTCTCACGAGGGGTCCATATATCAAGTGGGCGGCGCCGAAATATGGCGCATTGCCGGGACCGGATATCCATCCGGAACCCCTAAGAAGGCGTCCGAAGACTGGCCTTCGGAATGGTTTTACATAGAAGATGCTCCGCTGCCGGACCCTGTTTGGATCGGCCTCCCGGAGTTCAGCACCGCTCCTCTGAAGAAACGCCTTAGTTGGCGCCCGCGGAGCCCCCAGCTGGAGGAAGACAAGAGCGTCCATTATCTGATGGGCCGAATAAGATTACTGGCCCATTCCGGGTTGACCATGATCGGAGTCATGGCGACATGCATTATGCGGGGGGTGCAGCCACTGCAGTACAGGGGCCACCCTATGTGGGATTTCAACGGTGAAGACGATGCCACCCGCCATGGCCGCAAAGGACCAGATTCGGCCTAGGATCTGGTGCAGATCCTGTCCGGCCTGTACAAGGGGGAGAAGGAGGACTTCCTCTAGACGAACCCGTTGAATGGGTTCTCCATGAATAACCCCCGTCGTTGGGTAAGCGAACACTTTAAGGGCCCGACCCATGCTTTCAAAGTTTAAGCTTCTTACGTTATGTCTTCGACGCAGGAACTGCGCCGGACTGTGGAGGACATGATAAGTCCAGCTCCACAACCCGAAGATCCAGAGAGATCCCAGGATCCGGCCTCTGAAGAGGATCCGGACATAAAGGTGGAGCTAATCGACGGGGTGTTCCACCAGCTCAGCATGGATAATGCTTTAGTCGCCATTACGGCTGACTACCCCGGACTATATTCGGCTTCCCAGGTGATTGTAACGGAAGTCCCGACACCACTATTTGTTCCTTGCTTATTTCTGACCTTCGCGTACGATGGCGTTTTGCAGGAAGCGCCTTCAAGGCGGGAAGCCGAGCCCGCGGCGGCTGACCAACAAAGGCCAGTCCGGACCAGTAGGCGAAAGAGGAGCGCGGCGTGGACTGAAACGTCGCTGCAAAGGTATAGCTCGCAGCTAATTATTCGGAGCAACGTTCCTAGGAAGCGTTTGAGTGCTCATGATCTTTGCAGGAGAAAAAGCGCCCGCCGGACTGCGGGCGTGGAGGTCGCCAATCCAACCTCTACCAGCCAGGCTCCAGCACCCGGTCTGGAGGGGGAGGCGAGCGCAAGGCGCGAGCCGAACACTCCTCCAATGGAGGATGCTGACATGTTGTCCGCCACCAAGTCTGAGGTGGAGAGCGCCATGAACCATAGACGCCGCCGGACAGTATTTCGTGATGCGTGCTTCTCCCCTGAGGTGTTAAATGCCTTTAGCGCGGGGGACGCGCACCTCCGTGCTGCTCAAGATGGTTTTACCAGAGCCACGGAGCAGTATGTGAGGGACATACGGGTAAAAGATTTTAGCAGTAATATATGCTAGTAGCCCCCGAGACTTAAAGTAGTTATGTTAACTGATTTAAGGATCATTTGAAACGCAGGATCTTACCGAGAAGAATACCCAACTGTCTCAGGAGCTGCAAGAGTGCAAGGCCCAACTTGAGGCCATACTTGCTACCACAGGAGGAAACACCGAGGCCCCTCCTGGTAACACATTTTTTTTGAAAAATATAAGCATTGTGCGGCGTGCGCGCAAGTCTAACAATGACATTGCAGGTGCTGCCGGACAAGATCCGGAGAGGCAGGAACTACTGCGCCAGCTAAAGACCGGCGAGAGGGTGCTGAACAGAGTGCAACAGGAAAGGAACAAGCTCCAGGATGCCCACGCCCAGCTCAGAGAAGAGCTGAAAGGTGTTCGGGCCGAGCTGTCTGGCTCCGTGAAGGAGAATCAGCGGCTTCGTCGCGGCATCTATAGTAAGTGCTTAAGCGAACTCCTTTGAAAAGAAGAGTTCGGTGAGGAAGTCAATTGACAGAATATGTCTTATAGGTATACTCACAGGTCACCCTGCAGAGGAAATGCCCATATCGACGGGTGATCAACTTCCCGAACTGTTGCAGCTGCTTGAACGAGTTCGGCAGGCGATGAGCGGCGCCGTTCAGGCTCTATGGCCGGCCCTTTCCCTGCCCGAAGGCCTTGGGGAGCTTACTGAGAAGCTTTAGGGAATGCGGCAGCGCTTCCGTTTGTGGAAGATTTCGGCTTGCCGCCAAGGTGCCAGGGAGGCTTGGGCCATGGTGAAGACGCGGTACAAGAAGGCGGATCCCAACCACATGGCCGAGGTCGGACCTGTGGGGCCTGATGGGAAGGAGATCCCTGTGAGTTTAGTATACGGCCAAGTAGAGTTGGCCGCTAAATTTTCCCAACGGGACTGTAAATTAGACAGCCTGTTAGATGGGATTGAGGAGGAATACAGTCAGTAGATTTGACAATGTATTTTTAAAATGACATGTGTAATGCCTTCTAGCCGGATTGTAGATCGTTTGTCTTTGCCGACCTTTTCGCTTCGACCTCGGGACCCTAGAGTCCGGAGTGTGTCCGAATACCTATTCGGTTAAGAAACAACCGGGGTATGCATGGAGACCAGGCGTAGGGGTCATTAGTGCTTTATCAGACAAGTGCCCAACTAGTTATGTTATATTACATGGTTAGTAAGAAACATCTTCCAGGGAGAATAGTTCCGTTAAGGGTTCCTTTCCCTGGGAGGCATGCCCTAAAGTGCATGTCCGGACTGCGATAAAAGCAGAAAAACATCTGGGGGCAGATAAATAAGTAGGTAAAAAATCATCTTTCAAGTCACCGACCGAATATTCCCTTAAGAACGCTAGCTTTCGGCTTCACCCAGTCTGAGGTACACATCCGGCTGACCTGGCAGTAACAATCGCAGAGGTGCTCCCTTTACCTCCTAGCCGAACAATCGGGAACGTAGGGGTAAGCACAGGAGCCAGGCAACCCAGCTTGGCCAAAACTTAAGTCATATCGATGCATATAATGGTGAGCAAAAAGGTATATGTGGAAGCTTGACACATGTGCTGGGCATGAAGCCCTTATAATTGAGCTTCTGAGAAAAAAGAAGCCCCCAAGTATAATGAGTGCGGATGGCACATCAAGTATGTGCGAACAATGCGCAAGTAGGCCCTCAAGGGCTTTTTAGGAAAAGGGTTAAGAGAAGAAAGAGAAACAAAGGGCAACTGAAGTGTAAAAATTTGGACGGGGGAAGGGGACGAACTCTTAGTCCAGCGCTAGGCATAGAATCTTCGTAGGCGGGCTGCGTTCCATGGGTTCGGCTCGAGTCGGTTGTCCGATGCATTTCTTAGACGGTACGCCCCGCCGGTCAGGACTTGATCGATGATGAAGGGGCCCTCCCATTTGGGAATGAGCTTGTCCTTTTTCTTGTCCGGCAGGCGTAGAACTAGTTCGCCAACGTTGTAAGTCTTGGCCCGTACTTCTCTGCTTTGATATCTTCGAGCCTGCTACTGATAGAATGCGGAACGAGCCTTGGCGACCTCGCGTTCTTCCTCCAATGCGTCCAAGCTGTCCTGCTGATCCAGCTCGGCTTCTCTTTCTTCGTACATGCGCACTCGGGGTGAGTCATGAATGATGTCGCAGGGCAAAACTGCCTCTGCGCCGTATACCATAAAAAATGGTGTGAATCCGGTAGTACGGTTAGGCGTTGTCCGCAGCCCCCAGAGTACGGAGTCGAGCTCCTCTACCCAGTGCATGTCAGATTTCGTAAGTGACCGCACTAGTCTGGGTTTGATGCCGCTCATTATTAGACCATTTGCTCGTTCCACTTGACCGTTGGTTTGAGGATGATAGACTGAAGCGTAATCGAGCTTAATGCCCATGTTTTTGCACCATGACTTAACCTCGTCGGCCATGAAGTTCGTGCCGTTATCGGTGATGATGCTATGGGGGACACCGTAACGGTGTACAACCCCGGATATAAAGTCTATCACTGGTCCGGACTCTGCCGTTTTGACTGGTTTGGCCTCTATCCATTTGGTGAATTTTTTCACCATGACCAATAGGTACCTTTGCTTGTGGGTTCCCCCTTTAAGGGGTCCGACCATGTCAAGCCCCCAGACCGCGAACGACCAGGTAATGGGTATAGTTTTGAGGGCGGTGGGTGGCATGTGCCTCTGATTAGCAAAGAGCTGACAACCAACGCATCTTTGGACTTAGGCTTGAGCATCTGCCCGGGCCGTCGGCCAATAAAATCCTGTACGGAATGCCTTTCCTACAAGGGCCCGAGCTGCTGCGTGGTGTCCGCCTAGTCCGGCATGAATTTCAGCCAGAAGGTTTCGCCCTTCGTCTTCGGAGATACACCTTTGAAGGACTCCGATTGTGCTTTTCTTATAAAGTTCTCCCTCATGGACCTTATAGGCTTTAGATCGCCGGACTATGCAGCAGGCCTCATTTTGGTCTTTGGGAAGTTCTTGCCTAAGCAAGTAGGCTAGGAATGGTTCTGTCCATGGGGCGATTACTGCCATTATGTCGTGGGCTGAGGGTGTTATGTCATCGGCTGAATCGCCGGTTGGCGCGGTTTTTTCCGGTTTGTCGTGTCCGTACTCCTCTTCCCATAGAACGGATGGCTTGAAGAGCCGTTCCAGGAAGATGTTTGGAGGGACAGCGTCACGTTTTGCGCCGATGCGTGCCAGTACGTCGGCTGCTTGGTTATTATCTCAGGCTATGTGATGGAATTCAAGTCCTTCAAACCGAGCTGACATTTGTAAGACAGCATTGCGATATGCTGCCATTTTCGGATCCTTGGCATCGAAGTCTCCATTTATCTGGGATATCGCAAGGTTTGAATCCCCGCGCACCTCTAGGCGTTGAATGCCCATGGAGATTGCCATCCGGAGGCCATGTAAAAGGGCCTCGTATTCGGCTGCGTTGTTGGAGTCCGTGTACATTATCTGAATTATGAATTGGACTGTGTCCCCGGTTGGGGATGTCAATACGACGCCAGCCCCCAATCCGGCCAACATTTTAGAGCCGTCGAAGTGCATAATCCAATTGGAGTATGCGCTGTACTGTTTAGGGAGTTCAGCTTCAGTTCATTCAGCGACAAATTCAGCCAAAACTTGTGATTTTATAGCTCGCCGAGGTTTGTAAGTTATATCGAATGGTAAGAGCTCAATGGCCCATTTTGCAATTCTGCCCGTTGCGTCGCGGTTGTTTATAATGTCGTTGAGTGGTACTTCGGAGGCCACCGTTATCGAACACTCTTGAAAGTAGTGTCGGAGCTTCCGGGATGCCATGAACACCGTGTATGCTATCTTTTGATAGTGCGGGTAACGGGACTTGCAGGGGGTTAACACAGTGGAGATGTAGTACACTGGTTTTTGAAGAGGGAATTTATGCCCTTCTGTCTCTCGTTCGACGACGAGTACCGCGCTTACAACTTGATGTGTTGCCGCGATGTATAACAACATTGGTTCGCCCAGGTTGGGCGCAGCCAGGACCGGATTTGTTGCCAATATGGCCTTTATTTCTTCGAGTCCGGCAGTGGCAGCATCCGTCCACTCGAAGTGTTCGGTGCGCCTAAGGAGGCGATAGAGGGGCAATGCCTTTTCTCCCAAGCGGGAGATAAAGCGGCTTAAAGCCGCCACGCATCCAGTCAATTTTTGTATCTGTTTGAGGTCTTTTGGAATGTCCAGCTGTGACAGAGCTCGGATCTTGGCCGGGTTTGCGTCAATTCCTCTACCGAATACAATGAAGCCCAGCAGCTTTCCGGCTGGTACGCCGAAAATGCATTTTTCCGGATTCAGCTTGATGTCATATGCTCTGAGGTTTTCGAATGTGAGCCTCAAGTCGTCTATTAGAGTTTCGACGTTTTTGGTTTTGACGACTACGTCGTCTATGTATGCCTCTACTGTTTTGCCGATCTGGGTAGCCAGACATGTTTGAATCATGCGCTGATATGTTGCGCCGGCATTTTTAAGTCCGAAGGGCATCGTGTTGAAGCAGAATGGTCCATATGGAGTGATGAATGCTGTTACGGCTTGGTCTGCTTCCGCCATCTTGATTTGATGGTAGCCTGAGTATGCGTCGAGGAAGCACAGTGAATCGTGTCCTGTGGTAGCATCGATTATCTGGTCGATGCGGGGGAGGGGGAAGGGATCCTTTGGGCAGGCCTTGTTGAGGTCTTTAAAAACGACACATAGGCGCCAGGATTTGTCCTTCTTTGGTACCATTACCAGATTTGCTAACCAATCCGGATGTTTGATGTCTCTGATGAATCCGGCTTCCAATAGTTTGGCTAGCTCTTCCCCCATTGCCTGTCTTTTAGGTTCGGAAAATCGTCGAAGAGCTTGTTTGACTGGCTTGAATCCTTTTAGGATGTTTAGGCTGTGTTCTGCCAATCTGCGTGGGATTCCGGGCATATCCGAAGGGTGCCAGGCGAAAATGTCCCAATTTTCCCGAAGGAAATCTCGCAGTGCAGCGTCTACATCAGGGTTCAACTGTGCCCCGATGGAAGCTGTCTTTGTTGGGTCCGTTGGATGGACCTGGAATTTTATTATTTCATCTGCTGGTTTAAAGGAGGTGGACTTGGATCTCTTATCAAGTATCACATCGTCCCTATTCATTGTGGAGCGCAGCGCGGTGAGTTCTTCTGCCGCTAGGGCTTCGGATAGTGCCTCCAGGGCTAATGCGGCTGTCTTGTTTTCGGCGCAGAGTGCTATGTCCGGATCACTAACGAGAGTGATTATTCTGCCGGGCCCAGGCATTTTGAGCTTCATGTACCCGTAATGGGGTACGGCTTGAAAAATTGTGAATGCCTCTCGTCCTAATATAGCGTGATATCCGCTATTGAACGGGGCCACTTGGAACATGACTTCTTCGGATCTGTAATTATCCGGCGAGCCGAACACCACATCGAGTGTGATTTTTCCGGTGCAGCGTGCTTCCCGGCTAGGGATTATTCCTCTGAAGTTTGTGCTGCTTCGCTCAATGCGGCTCCAGTCTATTTCCATTTTTTGAAAAGTTTCCTCGTAAATGAGGTTTAGTCCGCTACCGCCATCCATGAGGACCTTTGTAAGTCGAAAGACGTCCACTATTGGACTAAGCACCAGTGCGGCCGGTGCTCGGGCTGTTCGGAATATAGGTTCGTCGCTGGCGTTGAAGGTGATGGCTGTGTCGCTCCATGGATTTGTTGTTGCTACTTGGTAGACTTCGGCGAGGCTGCGGATTGTTCGTTTCCGCATATTGTTTGATGCGAAGGATTCGAAGATTGTTGATACTGTGCCGGTATTGTTGGAGTGGTTTTCCGGGGCTAGAATCTCCTCGCCACTTTTGGCCACCTGCCGTAATATCCAACATGCTCAAAGGCTATGTGTTGGGACGGCGCCCTCTATGCTGTGAAGTTTACAGGGTCCGCTGAGCCATCCCTCCAGCACGGTTCCGTGCCCTCTATGGGGTTTTTGCTTTTTGTTTTTTTTGTATCTGGGGCCTGAGTGTAATGCACCCTTTTGTTGCGGACTAGGGTTGTATTTGGGGCCGGATTGTCCCAAAACTGGTTTTCGGTTTTCCGGAAACTCTCCATTGCATAGTACTTTCGTACTATGGACGCTAGGTCGGCGAAGCATGTAATTTCACGACGGCTGATGGCATTCAATACTCCCTTGTCCGTGCAATTGTTGCAAAAAATTGAGATTGCGTTTTCCTCTCGGTAGTCCTTTATCCTGTTCATAACCAGGAGGAATCTGGCCCAGTAGTGATGTACTGTTTCAGCGGGCTCTTGCCGTATTAGAGATAGATCGCATATGTCTGGGCGGGTGGGTGGAATAAAGTTCGAAACCCTACCCATCTCAGGGCTTGAAGCCCGTGAAGTTTCCAAATTTGGAAGCTTGGATTGCTGGACGTTGTCCGACGAGTCCGGTCTGGTGCCTGACTTTAGGTTTAGTGCTTGATCGAGGTCCGTCCCTCCGCGGGAATCCGGCATGGAGGGTTCGGGAGCCCGGACGTGACTAGTTTTCAATACAGGAGAAGAGTCCCCGCATTGTTCCTCTACCACAGCGACGTGGTGGGTGACCTGGGGAGAGTTAATCTCTCTCAGATCGGTTTTAAGCCCAATCTGATTATAGTCCGTAGCGACTCCCAGGGCGGCGATGCGATCCAAGAGCTCGTTGACAGACGAAAGCTCTATCGGATCCAGCCGCTCGGCAAATTCTGAGCTGACGTGAAGATTGGTTTCGACAACTTGAGAAGCCATTGTTGAAGCGGTGGTCGGACATGCGGTCATTAGAAAACCACCTAGCCGGATAGTTTGGCCGGAGGCCAAGGCCCCTTTGGCGAAAATACCGTCCTTGAAGATGGGTGGAGGCATCCTTCCTGTCAGCGACGGCACAGAGGAACTCTCAATGAAAGCACCAATGTCGGTGTCAAAACCGGCGGATCTCGGGTAGGGGGTCCCGAACTGTGCGTCTAGGCGGATGGTAACAGGAGACAAGGGACACGATGTTATACCCAGGTTCGGGCCCTCTTGATGGAGGTAAAACCCTACGTCCTGCTTGATTAATATTGATGATGTGGGTATTACAAGAGTGGATCTACCACGAGATCAAGGAGGCTAAACCCTAGAAGCTAGCCTATGGTATGATTGTTGTAATGTATGTTGTGTCCTACGGACTAAGCCCTCCGGTTTATATAGACACCGGAGAGGGCTAGGGTTACACAGAGTCGGTTACAATGGTAGGAGATCTACATATCCGTATCGCCAAGCTTGCCTTCCACGCCAAGGAAAGTCCCATCCGGACACGGGACGGAGTCTTCAATCTTGTATCTTCGTAGTCTTGGAGTCCGGCGGACAATGATAGTCCTGCTGTCCGGACACCCCCTAGTCCAGGACTCCCTCAGTCAACTAAGCTTATTATGTCAATTTGGAGAAAAATAAGGTAAGTATAGGTCATTTTTGTGCTAACCTAGGTGACGATGCCATTTTTAGCCAACTTACATAAGTATAGCTCATTTTTTATCTCACATGGGTAATTATGCCATTTAGGAGGAAAATAAGCTAAGTATGCATTTGTGAAGCAAAACACTAGAGAAAACTTACCCTCATCACAACAAATGCGATGAAGATCGCAACTAAGGTAACAATTGATCCAACGGCATAATGATACCAAGCCTCATTGTCAATGGCATTTTTTCTAATCTTCTTAATCTTCAAGTGCATTGCATTCATCTTCATCTTGTGATCATCGACGACATCGGCAACATACAACTCCAATATCATCTTCTCTTCTTCGATTCTTTTAATTTTTTCTTTCACATACTCATTTTCTTTTTCAACTAAATTTAACTTCTCGACAAGAGGGTCGGTTGTAATTTCCGGTTCACATACCTCCTAGATAAACTGGCATAACATTTTTTGGGCTCTCCACGATGTAAAAATTATGGTAGAAGTGAGGGAGAGGAAAATTTCAGGGAGTTCCCGGTTACGGTGGGTGGTCGGGGCCGAGCAATGCAGTGTGGTTTTGCTTGTTTATCTCGTACGCACATGTGTGCGGCCGTTCGCTAACTGAACCCGAGCGAGGCATTCACTTATTGAACCCGAGCGATCGCACTAGGTACGTACTGAAGCCGATCGATCCCTTCGCTGCTAACTGAACTCGACCGATACCTTTGCTACTAATTGAAATCAATCGATCCCTTTGTTGCTTAATGAAGCCGATTAAGCCCCCGTGCGAGACATAGCTAGCTGGTTGGGTTGCCTCTCAATGATCAGTGGTCGTTGCTGCAGCGCGCGCAATACGTAGAACGAGTCGAGACTTGCATCGGTCGAGCCCCTTGTGCGAGACGTGGTAAGTTTGGTTGGTTGGTGATACGTCTCCAACGTATCTATAATTTTTAATTGTTCCATTCTATTATATTACCCCTTTTGGATATTTATGGGCTTTATTTTACACATTTATATCATTTTTGGGACTAACCTACTAACCGGAGGCCCAACCCGTATTGCTGTTTTTTTTTGCCTATTTCTGTATTTCGAAGAAAAGGAATATCAAACGGAGTCCAAACGGAATGAAACCTTCGGGAGCGTATTTTTGGAACGAACGTGATCCGGAGAACTTGGAGTGCAAGTCAAGAAGCTTGTGAGGCGGCCAGGAGATAGGAGGGCGCGCCCACCCCCTCTGGGCGCGCCCCTATCTCCTGGGCCCCATAGGCGGCCACCGACGTACTTCTTCCTCCTATATATACCTACGTACCCCGAAAACATCGAGGGAGCCGTAACCTTCTGTATCCACGAGATCCCATCTTGGAGCCTTCGCCGGCGCTCTGCCGGAGGGGGAATCGACCATAGAGGGCTTCTACATCAACACCATAGCCCCTCCAATGAGTTGTGAGTAGTTTACCACAGACCTTCGGGTCCATAGTTATTAGCTAGATGGCTTCTTCTCTCTTTTTGGATCTCAATACAATGGTCTCCCCCTCTCTTGTGGAGATCTATTCGATGTAAACTCTTTTTGCGGTGTGTTTGTCGAGATCCGATGAATTGTGGGTTTATGATCAAGTTTATCTATGAGAAATATTTGAATATCCTCTTAATTCTTTTATGTATGCTTGAGTTATCTTTGCAAGTCTCTTCGAATTATCAGTTTGGTTTGGCCTACTAGATTGATCTTTCTTGCCATGGGAGAAGTGCTTAGCTTTGGGTTCAATCTTGCGGTGTCCTTTCCCAGTGACAGCAGGGGCAGCAAGGCACGTATTGTATGGTTGCCATCGAGGATAAAAAGATGGGGTTTATATCATATTGCTTGAGTTTATCCCTCTACATCATGTCATCTTTCTTAATACGTTACTCTGTTCTTTATGAACTTAATACTCTAGATGCATGCAGGAGTCGGTCGATGTTTGGAGTAATTGTAGTAGATGCAGGCAGGAGTCGGTCTACTTGTCACAGACGTGATGCCTATATACATGATCATGCCTAGATAATCTCATAATTATTCGCTTTTCTATCAATTGCTCGACAGTAATTTGTTCACCCACCGTAATTCTTATACTATCTTGAGAGAAGCCACTAGTGAAACCTATGGCCCCCGGGTCTATCTTTTATCATATAAGCTTTCAATATACTCTTATTTTCATCTTTACTTTTCGCATCTATATTATAAAATACCAAAAATATATTAATCTTATAGTACTATCTCTATCAGATCTCACTTTCGCAACTGGCTGTGAAGGGATTGACAACCCCTTTATTGTGTTGGTTGCGAGTTCTTTGTTTGTTTGTGTAGGTGCGTGGGCCTTTTGAGGAGACTCCTACTGGATTGATCCCTTGGTTCACAAAAACTGAGGGAAATACTTACGCTCTATTGCTGCATCACCCTTTCCTCTTCAAGGAAAACCAACACAAGCTCAAGACGTACCAAGAAGGATTTCTGGCGCCGTTGCCAGGTAAGTCTTCGCTCAAGTCAAGACTTACCAAGTACCCATCACAAACTCATCTCCCTCACATTTACATTATTTGCCATTTGCCTCTCGTTTTCCTCTCTCCCACTTCACCCTTGCCGTTTTATTCGCCCTCTCTTTCCCAATCTCTCTCTCTCTTTCGCTTGCCTTTTTCTGTTTGCTTGTGTGTTGGATTACTTGTTGCCATGGCGCCAGATAATACCAAATTGTGTGATTTCTCCAATACCAATAATAATGATTTCCTTAGTACTCCGATTGCTCCTCTTAATGATGTCGAGTCTTGTGAAATCAATATTGCTTTGCTGAATCTTGTTATGAAAGATCAATTCGCTGGCCTTCCTAGTGAAGATACCACTACTCGTCAAAACAACTTTGTTGATTTGTGTGATATGCAAAAGAAGATACGGATAATGATATTGTTAAATTGAAGTTATTTCCGTTTTCACTTAGAGATCGTGCTAAAGTTTGGTTTTCGTCTTTGCCTAAAAATAGTATTGATTCTTGGAACAAGTGCAAAGATGCTTTTATCTCTAAGTATTTTCCTCCCGCTAAGATTATCACTCTTAGGAACGATATTATGAATTTTATACAACTTGATCATGAGCATGTTTCCCAATCTTCGGAAAGAATGAAATTGATGATTCACAATTGCCCTACTCATGGTTTGAATTTATGGATGATCATACAAATTTTTTATGCCGGTTTGAACTTTGCTTCTAGAAATCTTTTAGATTTGGCCGCGGGAGGCACGTTTATGGAAATCACATTAGGATATGCTACAAAACTTCTTGATAATATTATGGCTAATTATTCTCAATGGCACACCGAAAGATCTTCCAGTAAAAAAGTGCATGCTATAGAAGAAATCAATGTTTTGAGTGGAAAGATGGATGAACTTATGAATTTGTTTGCTACTAAAAATACTCCTCTTGATCCCAATGATATGCCTTTGTCTACTTTGATAGAGAATAATAATGAATCTATGGATGTGAATTTTGTTGGTAGGAATAGTTTCGGTAACAATGCTTATAGAGGAAAATTTAATTCTAGACCGTTCCCTAGTAATCCCTCTAATAATTATGGCAATTCCTACAATAATATGGTAATTTTAATAATATGCCCTCTGATTTTGAGAATAGTGTGAAAGAATTTATGATTTCTCAAAAGAATTTTAATGCCTTGCTTGAAGAAAAATTGCTCAAAGTTGATGAATTGGCTAGGAACATTGATAGACTTTTGCTTGATGTTGATTCTCTTAAACTTAGATCTTCTCCTCCTAAGCATGATATCAATGAGTGTCTCAAAGCAATGAGAATTTCCATTTATGAATGCAAGGAAAGAACCGCTAGATTGCGTGCTAAGAAAGATTGCTTTGTGAAGGCATGTTCTGTTTCAATGAAAATAATGATGAAGATCTTAAAGTTATTGATCCATCTCCTATTATATCTTTGTTTTGCAATATGAATCTTGATAATAATGGTACTGGAGATGAGTCAACATTATTTAGAAGGCGTCCCAATAATTCAGAGTTTTTAGATCTTGATGCTAAATTTGGTAAAAGTGGGATTGGAGAGGTCATGACTTTAAATAGTATTGAACCCACTATCTCGGATTTCAAGGAATTTGATTATGATAATTGTTCTTTAGAAGGGTGTATTTCCTTGTTGCAATCCATTGTTAATTCTCCTCATGCTTATAGTAAAAATAAAGCTTTTACCAAACATATCGTTGATGCCTTGATGCTATCTTATGATGAAAAACTTAATTTGGAAGTTTCTATACCTAGAAAACTTAATGATGAGTGGGAACCTACTATAAAGATTAGAATTAAAGATCATGAGTGTTTTTCTTTGTGTGATTTGGGTGCTAGTGTTTCCACGATTCCGAAAACTTTATGTGATATTCTAGGTTTCCATGATCTTGATGATTGCTCTTTAAATTTGCACCTTGCGGATTCCACCATTAAAAAGCCAATGGGAAGAACTAGTGATGTTCTCATTGTTGCAAATAGAAATTTGGTGCCCGTAGATTTTATCATTCTCGATATAGATTGCAATCTTTCTTGCCCTATTATTCTTGGTAGACCTTTTCTTAGAACGATTTGTGCGATTATTGATATGAAGGAAGGGAATATTAGATTCCAATTTCCATTAAAGAAAGGCATGGAGCACTTTCTAAGAAAAAAAGTCAAATTACCTTATGAATCTATCATGCGAGCTACTTATGAATTTAGTGCCAAAGATGGCACTACTGAGATCTTTCTTCGCTTTTATGCCTAGCTAGGGGCGTTAAACGATAGCGCTAGTTGGGAGGCAACCCAATTTTATTTGTGTTTTTTGTTTTTGTTCCTGTTTAGTAATAATTTTTGCATCTACCTTATGTTTATATGTGTTTTAATGTTTTATTTAGTGTCTGTGCCAAGTAGAACCTATAGGATAACCTATGATGATAGTTAATTTGATTCTGCTGAAAAACAGAAACTTTGCGCACACGAAATTAGTTTTGTTAAATCACAGAAACGTGCTTTTGCATTGATTATTTTTGCTTCTGATCAATAGAAAATTTTTCCAGGACTTCCTATTTTGGTAGGATTTTTAGAGTTCCAGAAGTTTGCGTTAGTTACAGATTGCTACAGACTGTTCTGTTTTTCACAGATTCTGTTTTTCATGTGTTGTTTGCTTATTTTGATCCATCTATGGATAGTAAAATAGTTTATAAATCATAGAGAAGTTGGAATACATTAGGTTTAACACCAAAATAAATAAAGAATGAGTTCATTACAGTACCTTATGTGGTGGTTTGTTTTCTTTCACTAACGGAGCTTATAAGATTTCCTGTTGAGTTTTGTGTTGTGAAGTTTTCAAGTTTTGGGTAAAGGTTTGATGGACTATGGAATAAGGAGTGGCAAGAGCCTAAGCTTGGGGATGCCCATGGCACCCCAAGATATTCAAGAATATCCAAAAGCCTAAGCTTGGGGATGCCCCGGGAAGGCATCCCCTCTTTCGTCTTCGTTCATTGGTAACTTTACTTGGAGCTATATTTTTATTCGCCACATGATATGTGTTTTGCTTGGAGCGTCGTGTATTATATTAGTATCTTCTTTTTAGTTTACCACAATCATCCTTGCTGTACACACCTTTTGGGAGAAGCCCACTTGATTAGAATTTGCTAGAATACTCTACGTGCTTCACTTATATCTTTTGAGCTTGATAGTTTTTGCTCTAGTGCTTCACTTATATCTTTTAGAGCATGGGGTGGCTTAATTTTGAAGAAATTGCTAGTCTCTCATGCTTCACTTATATTCTTTTGAGAGTATTTTAGAAGAGCATGGTATTTGCTATGGTTGCAAATTTGGTCCTAGAATGATGAGCATCCAAGTTGGGTTTAATAAAAACTATCATAGGAAGTGAATTGGATGCTATGATCAATTTGATGCTTGATAATTGTTTTGAGATATAAAGGTAGTAATGTTAGGGTCATGCTAGTGGGTAATCCATGCTTGAGTCTCCTATGTTGTCACTTACATATACTAAGTGGGAATTTTTCATTATAGAACTTGGCTTGTATATTCCAATGATGGGCTTCCTCAAAATGCCCTAGGTCTTCGTGAGCAAGCAAGTTGGATGCACACCCACTTAGTTTCTTTTATTGAGCTTTCATATATTTATAGCTCTAGTGCATCCGTTGCATGGCAATCCCTACTCACTCACATTGATATCTATTGATGGGCATCTCCATAGCCCGTTAATACGCCTAGTTGATGTGAGACTATCTTCTCCCTCTTTTTGTCCTCACAACCGCCACCATATACCACCATAGAGCTATGTCCATGGCTTGTGCTCATGTATTGCGTAAGCGTTGAAAAAGCTAAAGCGCGTTAAAAAGTATGAACCAATTGCTTGGCTGAGACCGGGGTTATGCATGATGGGAGTATTTTGTGTAATGAAAATGAAGCATGGCCTAAGTATATGATTTTGTAGGGATAAGATTTCTTTGGCTATGTTATTTTGATAGGACATGACTATTTGTTATTATGCTTCGAAGTATTATTATTTTATGTTTTATAAGCTTTTATCTTGAATCATTTGGATCGGAACATTCATGCCACAACAAAGAAAATTACATTGAGAATTATGCTAGGTAGCATTCCACATCAAAAATTCTATTTTTATCATTTACCTACTCGAGGACGAGAAGGAATTAAGCTTGTGGATGCTTGATACGTCTCCAATGTATCTATAATTTTTGATTTTTTTAGGGTGGAAAACCAATTTTATTCATGGAATTCCACAAGAAGTGGGATACATCTGGGGTCATGTGGAGTGCCAAGCCATACATGGCGTCCTGGGCCCCTGCTCAAACAAAACTTAGCTAATCTATGTGCTTCATAATTAACAGCACGGTTCTCGAAAGTAAAAGAACAAAAAAAGGGAAACTTTCAGATTAATCTCACTAATGATAGCTCCATATTGTCCTCGGGTTCTCCTTGTAATATCGGAGACCACCTGTTGGCAGTCCGACGCCACTATAAACTAGTGGATACCCAAATCTTTGGCGAGGTCTAGAGCCTCCCGACACGCAATTGCTTCCAAGGTAGCCGGATCCGTGTCTCCTTCAATCACCAGCGCCGAGCTACCGAGAAAATTTTCCCCTTCGTCCCTGCATATTGCCATTGCAGAACCTCCTATTATCCCTCGAACTCCAGCATCCACATGTATTTTGCAGTAACCTTGGGGTGGCTTCTTTGGTTGCGTGATTCTTTGCACCTGAAACGTTTGGCTCATCCTTGTTTGCTCCTTATTTCCTTTGAGGGCTCCCAGCTCAGTAATGAAGCTTGTGATGAAACCATGTGTAGTGTGGGGGCTCTGGAAAATTGAATCGTGGATGGCCTTGCGTCTTGCATGCCAAATTGACCATAGTGTCACCGCCACGAGGACAAATCATCGTGAGAGAATGAGTCCATCAGTGTGAAAAGCCACTGTTTCGCCTTAGGCTCAGTAGTGGTTATGATTTTATGTGTGATCTCTTCCCCCGTAAATGCCCATACGCTTCTTCACGAGGTGCATTCTACTAGTGAGTGACGCCATGAATCCCGTGCACCACACAGTCCGCACTGTGGAGAATCAGCCATGTGCCGGTGAGCACGCACGTCGTTCGTCGGAAGTGAATGTTTGGCAAGCCGCCATAAGAACATGCGCACTTTTCCCGGGACCTCCGTTTTCCACAGGGTTTTCCAAGCTACCTCCTCTGACCTTGTACTAGATGGCCCTGGTCCCTCTTAAAGCCATGCTTCTCTACGAGCTCTCATCGCAACCATCGTGTTGTAAGAAGGCTTCAATGTGAAATTGCCATGTTTTTTGTGATGCCAAGCCCAAAAGTCTGGGAGATTACGGGTACACAGCGGGATCCCCAATATCACTTGAGCATCCATCGGCAGGAACGTCGCCTGAACCAATTGTTTATTCCATGAAGTGGAGTTCCTCAATATCAACTCACACACCAGCGTTGGTGGATTGGCCGTCAGACATCCATGAGGTTGTTTCTGTTCATCTCTGGGTAACCAGTTTTGTGTCCATATCGTCGTAGTGGCTCCATTACCAATTCTCTTGATCAGACCAAGTTTTAGGGTATACCTTCCTTCTAAAACCGCTCTCCAAACTTGACTTGGATGGCCCCCAGATCAGCATCCAGAAAATCTTTGTTTGGGTAATAGACGCTCTTCAGAATTCTTGCACTTAGGGACTCGGGATTCTGTAAGAGACGCCAAGCCTGGCGGGCCAGCATGGCTAAGTTGAATAACTCGAAATCCTTGAATCCCAAGCCACCCATGCTTTTGGGCTGGGTCATAGATTTCCACGAAACCCAGTGGGGTTTTATTTTTCCCTCTTTGCTTCCCCACCAAAATTTTCTGATGAGCATATTAAGGTGTTCACACAGCCCTCTAGGTAGCTTGAAACACGACATAGAGAAGACCGGGGCTGCCTGGGTCACCGCCTTCACTAGAACCTCCTTCCCTGCCATGGACATAGTCTGCTCAATCCAGCCCTGCACCTTGCTCCACAAACGGTCTTTGAGATACTTGAAAGCATCGTTTTTTGAGTTGCCAATAGCTAAGGGCATTCCCAAATACTTCTCGTTTAGAGTTTCATTAGGGATTTTAAGTGTGTCCTTAATCTCTTGTCTGACTGCATCCGGAACCCCTTTGCTGAAATACACTGAGGACTTTGAGTAATTGATGTGTTGTCCAGTTGCTTGACAGTAAGTGTCCAGAACCTGGTAGACCTCATTGGCCCCCACATCGTTTGCCTTGAAAAATAGCAGGCTGTCATCAGCAAATAAGAGATGGTTCACTGGTGGTGCCAAGGGAGCTACCTGTAGAACATGCAAGTTGGATGACTCACTTTTTGATTTTAGGAGGCACGAAAGGCCCTCTGCTGCTAGAAAGAACAAGTATGGAGAAATCGGGTCCCCTTGTCTGATACCTCTCGAAGGGATAAACTATTGCAACTTCTTCCCATTGAACAAAACAGATAATTTTACTGTGGTGACCATACTCATAACTATATTCACCCACCTCTCAGTAAAGCCCAACTTCAACATTATTGCTCTTAAATAAGGCCACTCAACCCTATCATAAGCTTTCATCATATCAAGCTTGAGAGCACATGACTGGTGTTTCTTTGCTTTATTCCTCTTCATGAAATGCAAGAACTCATATGTTGTGATGATGTTATCTGTAATCAGCCTGCCAGGCACAAAAGCTGACTATTCTTCTGAGACTATATCAGGGAGCACTTGTTTCAATCTATTAGAGATCACCTTTGAAGCTATCTTGTACAAAACATTACACAAACTGATGGGACGGAATTGAGCCAGGAGGGTTGTGTTTTTTACCTTGGGGATGAGTACCAAGATGGTGTCATTTATGCACTCGGCCGATTCTGTCCCCACAACAATTCTCAGGACGGCCGTCATCACATCTTCCCCACAGGTATCCCAATGATGTTGAAAAAAATGCGCTGGAAAGCCATCAGGATCCGGAGACTTAATCGGGAACATCTGGAACAAAGCATCCTTCACTTCTTGTTGACTATACGGTGCATTAAGCATCTCATTCATCAATTATGTTACTTTGACAGGAACTGTATCAAGCACCTGATCCATGTCATGGACTCCCTCGGACGTATACAGATTTTGGTAAAAATTGGTTGCCATAGCTTCCATCTCCACCAGATTGTCAGTAAGCTGTCCATCTGGCCTCTGCAGCGATTTAATCTGATTCTTCCTCCTTATGCTTGCCCGGAGATGAAAGAAATAAGTGTTCTTGTCGCCATGCATAAGCCACTCCAACCTGGCTCGTTGTCTCCAAAGGATTTCTTCTCTATGATAAAGTTCTGTTAGATGTTCCACAATTTTTAATTCTGCATGAGAAGGACCAAATCTTCCTTGGATCACGCGCAACTCCTGTAGCTCAGCTTTAAGACGCTGGATGTCGCGTCTGATGTGACCAAAGTGCGATTTGTCCCACTGAGAAAGATCCAATGATAGCAACTTCAGTTTGTCGCTTAGCTCATGGACCGAATCGCCTTGTTGCTGAGCCCATGCCGTCTGAACCACTGGCTCCAAGGCTGGATCCCGCTCCCATGCAAGTTCATATTTAAATGATCGTGGGGCCCTCCAGCATGCAGCCCCATGCATGTAGCTTACATATAAGGTACAATGGTCACTACTCGCTGCTGTTACATGCTCCAGCCGTGCTGAGGGAAAGGCAATTGACCACGCTGGGTTCGCGACGCCTCTATCCAACCTAACTCTTGTGTATGTGCCTCCCGTCACTTTCTTCTCGAAGGTCCAATCATTTCCTTCCTAACCTATGTCCGTCAAACCACAAGTGTCTAGGGCATCTCTGAAACCGTCCATTTGGGCTTGACTCCTGCTTCCCACACCATCGTGTTCATGTGCATGGAGGACTTCGTTGAAATCGCCCAAGACTAGCCAAGGAACTTGATTAGAACCAACTATACCTCGGAGTGTATCACATGTCCTGTGCCTCTTAGTTACTTGAGCTTCACCATAAGTGGAAGTGACCCTTGTTTTGACATCAACCATCTCATCAACAGTTACATCAATATGGTACTTCGAGTAACTAGAAATATCAAGCTTTATTTCATCATTCCAAAAAATACCAAGACCTCCACTTCTACCCGAGCTACTGACTACAAAACTATTGTTATAGCCCAAAGAACCCTTCATATTCTTGACCCTCGATCCCTCTATTTGTGTTTCAAGAATGCAAAGTACAGAGGGGGCAAATTGCTTCGTCATATCACGAAGCTCTGTAACTGTCGCGGGTTTGCCAGCCACGCGACAGTTCCAGCACAGTAGACTCATTGTGCTTGGCGCGACACCTGCGGGGGCCCGCCATTACGCGCATCAGAGTTTTTGGGTACTGTCGCATTCTTCCCACTGTTTCTGTCGCTGGTCGTCCCTCCGGTCTTGTTCCTCTTTGTCTCCTGCTTGGTCAATGGGCTGACTGGTGTTTCTGGGGCTGGCAAAATCAGCAACTTTCCTGATGAATCTGTTGCTGGCAGCTTGATCACTGAAGCTGCAGGGTCTGTCACATCGGCTCCCCTTTTTCTATTATTCTCTGCCTCCCCCATAGTGACATCAAGACCTGGGGTAATGTCGTTGCTGAGCTCACGTGAAACATTAGCATTTTGTGTTGATCCACGGCCTCGTCCTCTCCCCGAGCGGCCATTGCCTCTTCCGCCTCGTGAGTCGGCGCCATCGTTCGAGCCTCGTCCTTCTCCTAGACCTTTGCCCGGCCCCTTGAACCAAGATGCCTTCAGGTCCTTAAAAACTAGATCCTTTGGAGCATGAACTCCATCTCCGCACTCCTTGTATAAATGTCCAAGATACCCACATATAGCGCACCAATCCGAGAGCCTTTCATACCTCACCCTGAAGATTTCTCTCTGTACTGTATCCTTCTTTCTGACCACCAAGGAGATGGCATTCTTGAGCGGTTTGGTTACATCGATCCTCACCCGAACCCTAGCAAAGTTTCCTTCAAAGTCCTGAGCCATTGGCTCGGCGTATATGAATTCTCCCACATTAGACGCAAGAGCCTTGATTTTTGTGAAAAAACCATTCGGGAAATCATGGATCTGGATCCAGATCTCTATCTTGTTGAGCTCAATCGACGATGGTTTTGTGTAGCCATCGTAGGGTTCCAGCACCACAGCCTTGCCCTTGAACGACCATGGCCTGTCCTGCATCACACGTTCCCAATCACCCAAGCATGCAAACTGCAAAGTATACATGTTGTCCTCAAGAGGCCTGATTTTCACTTCCTTGGCCAGATCCCAGGCCACCCTCATGTTTCTGAAGAACCAGTACTGGCTGTAGGTACGGTCCGTGTGAACCCTTGCTATCGCCATCCAGCGAGTCGCCTCCTCCAAAAGCTCTTCGTCGTCGATCACTACATCCTGGAGATCACCTTCTTTCAATCCCAGCTCCTCCATCATTGCCTCCAGGTCCAACATGAACCCACCCGATCCAGAATCTATGTCACCCATAATTCTCTTGCCCGAGGTTTCTTCGATCCGTAGGCCTTTGAATCCCAGCCCACCTTATCTCTACGTAGGTCGTGGAGACCCCAAGGGCCGCCGATCGACACCGGCGAGAGGGGTTAGGGGGGGAGATGTAGGTCTCAACGGTGGGGCGATGGGATCGCCGCCGCTGAGAGGAGTCGGTACCCTAACAAGAGAGGAGTCGGTGTGGGCTTTAGTTTACACATTTATATCATTTTTGATTGTTCCATGCTATTATATTACCCCTTTTGGATGTTTATGGGCTTTATTTTACACATTTATATCATCTTTGGGACTAACCTACTAACCGGAGGCCCAGCCCGTATTGCTGTTTTTTTTCCTATTTCAGTATTTTGAAGAAAAGGAATATCAAACGGAGTCCAAATGGAATGAAACCTTCGGGAGCGTGATTTTTGGAACGAACATGATCCGGAGAACTTGGAGTGCAAGTCAAGAAGCCTGTGAAGCGGCCAGGAGATAGGAGGGCGCGCCCACCCCCTTTGGGTGTGCCCCCTATCTCCTGGGCCCCACAGGCGGCCACCAACGTACTTTTTCCTCCTATATATACCTACGTACCCCAAAAACATCGAGGGAGCCAACGAAACACAATTTCCACCACCGTAACCTTCTGTATCCGCGAGATCCCATCTTGGAGCCTTCACCCGCGCTCCGCCGGAGGGGGAATCGACCACGGAGGGCTTCTACATCAACACCATAGCCCCTCTGATGAGTTTTGAGTAGTTTACCACAGACCTTCGGGTCCATAGTTATTAGCTAGATGGCTTCTTCTCTCTTTTTGGATCTCAATACAATGTTATCCCCCTCTCTTGTGGAGATCTATTTGATGTAAACTCTTTTTGCGATGTGTTTGTCGAGATCCGATGAATTGTTTGTTTATGATCAAGTTTATCTATGAGAAATATTTAAATCTCCTCTGAATTATTTTATGTATGATTGAGTTATCTTTGCAAGTCTCTTCGAATTATCAGTTTGGTTTGGCCAACTAGATTGATCTTTCTTGCCATGGGAGAAGTGCTTAGCTTTGGGTTCAATCTTGCGGTGCCCTTTCCCAGTGATAGCAGGGGCAGCAAGGCACATATTGTATTGTTGCCATCGAGGATAAAAAGATGGGGTTTATATCATATTGCTTGAGATTATCCCTCTACATCATGTCATCTTCATTAATGCGTTACAATGTTCTTTATGAACTTAATACTCTAGATGTAGGTAGGAGTCGGTCGATGTGTGGAGTAATAGTAGTAGATGCAGGCAGGAGTCGGTCTACTTGTCACGGACGTGATGCCTATATACATGATCATGCCTAGATAATCTCATAATTATTCGCTTTTCTATCAATTGCTCGACAATAATTTGTTCACACACCGTAATTCTTATGCTATCTTGAGAGAAGCCACTAGTGAAACCTATGGCCCCAGGGTCTATCTTTTATCATATAAGCTTTCAATCTACTTTTATTTGCATCTTTACTTTTCGCATCTATATTATAAAATACCAAAAATATATTTATCTTATCATACTATCTCTATCAGATCTCACTTTCGCAAGTGGCCGTGAAGGGATTGACAACCCCTTTATTGCGTTGGTTGCGAGTTCTTTGTTTGTTTGTGTAGGTGCATGGGACTTTTGAGGAGCCTCCTACTAGATTGATACCTTGGTTCTCAAAAACTGAGGGAAATACTTACGGTACTATTGCTGCATCACCCTTTCCTCTTCAAGGAAAACCAACGCAAGCTCAAGACGTAGCAGTTGGCTATGGATGAACATTTCCCGGTGGGGTTGGATGAATAGGACCTCGTGGTAGTACGTGGTTGCCACTGGATGAACAGGACCCTGAGGATGCTACCATACCCAAGCCGGTTGGGGGTGGATGAACAAGACCCCGTGGAGGCTGGATGAACAGTAGCAGGTGGAGGCTAGAGGAAGATGGTGGATGAACAGTAATTGGTGGAGGCTGGAGGAAGTCGATGGTGGATGAAAAGTAGCCCGTGGAGTCTCGTTTGGCAGTATACCACACCCCTCTCTTGAACAGGACCCCGTTTTGACCATAGGTGCTCGAAGAGAAGTCCGTTTCCTCTGTTTTGCAGTACGCCAGACCCCTTTCGATCAACAGGACCCCATTTCGATAGTAGGAGGTTGAACAAAAGTCTGTTCTTCTTTTTTTGGTACACTAGACCCTTACCGATGAATAGGACCCCGTTCCGACCAAAGCCGGTTGAAGAGAACTCTGTTTTCTCTGTTTTGGGGTACGCTAGACCCAGAGTCGATGAATAGGACCCTGTTTTGGCTGTTCTGTCCAAGCAAGTTGGCTCCCAATGAACATGACGCATTCCGACCCAGTTAGTTGTCTCCCGATGAACAAAACGTGTTTCTCCGTTCCAACCCAGTCGGTTGGCTGCCGATGAACAGGATGTTGTTTCTCTGTTCCGACCTAGTCGGTTGGCTGCCGATGAACAGGACGCCATTGCTTCCATCCATTGCCTCTCCATGTATACGTGTCCTGGCCATACGTATGCGCGAGTACGGGTTTGAGACCCCGTCTGTATGTATGTACGTGGCCGTATTTTTTGTCGTGTGGTTATATGTACATGTACAGGACTGCATGAACTGATATGTCAGGGGCTCTACTACGACACGTGCCACAACTTACGAGGTTGCGGTTCATAGTCGCAGAGAGACCGATCACCTGTATGTAGGTAAATGTTCGCGACCACACAGGCAACTCTACATACGCTTCGACCAAGTGGGTCCCATCTATCAGGGAGGATAAGGAGGAACTTCCTTGCCTGTGAAGATATAACTGGTGGGTCCCACCTATCAGGGGGAGGAATTATTTTCTTCGTGTAATAAGGAGGCACTTCCTTCCGTGTGAAGATATAGTTGCTGGGTCCCAGCTGTCAGGGGGGTCATTTTTTTCTCGTACTTAGGAGGCACTTGCTTGCATGTGGCTATGTACCATGTGGGTCGCTACTATCAGCCTCTACACGTACATCCCTCTACCAATGGTTGTTGTTTGTTGAACACGTTGACCACGCCACACCAAGAGCACCAATGTGGTGGGTGATGATTTCTACTACACAACTTATTCTTGTAGACTCGTGTTGGGCCTCCAAGCGCAGAGTTTTATAGGATAGTACCAATTTTCCCTCAAGTCGATGACCTAAGGTTTATCAATCCGTGGGAAGCATAGAATGAAGATAGTCTCTCTGAAATAAACCCTGCAATCAAATACAAAAAAGCTATTGTGTCCCCAACACACCCAATACAATGGTAAATTGTATAGGTGCACTAGTTTGACGAAGAGATGGTGATACAAGTGTAGTAGATAGCAGATAGAAGTTTTTCTAATATGAAAATATGAAAACAGCAAGGAGGCAAGTGAGAAAATGGAGCACAAATGGTTATGATGGATGCATCTTTGAAAGTCTCTGTTGAAGTTTTCTTGATGAAATTTGAACTTATTTATAGTTTCTTGTGGTTGATCCTCCTTCTGATAGATACTGAATTTATCTAATTTTTCATTCGTAACTTGTTCAACATTCTTACCTTTTTCTTGAGTAGCTTTTTTGAATTCTTCCAGTTCTTCAGTATGATATATTTTTCGAGTGGGCTTTACTGGCTCCTCAATATTCCACTATTCTTTAGTAGTCATAATCTTTTCTATAAGTGCTCTTCCATCTTCAAGAGTCAGAGACATAAATTTTCCTCCTGCACTCAGAGTCAAGAATAGATTTTGATTCATCATTTATTCCATGATAAAACATATGAAGTATAACATGTTAAGCATACACTGATTAGGGCATAAATTGAAAATTTTAGGATATCTTCCCTAGGACCCATATAGACATTGACCCTCTTCATGAACGAATAAGGTGATGTTCTTTGTAATTTAGTAATCTTTGAGTTTGGAAGGAATTCATCCATAAATTTATCAGCACATATCAGCCAGCTGGTTATACTTCCTTGGGGTCATAGATTATACCACTTTTGAGCATCACATTTTAGAGAAAACCTAAAGAGTCTTAACAGTATGAATTCCCGTGACATCTCCTTCAATTGAAAGTTCCACATACAATATCAAAGAACATGAGATGTGCTTGAGGGTCCTCCTCATCCTAGGTTCCCACAAAGGCATGCTTTTTAACTTCCATAATGAGAACATATAGTCAATCAACTATTGTTTCGAATAATTTGTAGGATATACTATAGGAGATCTTAAAATAACTAGAGCACAATAATCTCTTACAGTCTTCTTTGGCTTTGGAGTAATCGACATCTCTGCAAACAAAGTGTTAACCTCAACTGTTTGATTATTTTTGTATTTTTATATGAATGCAACCTGTTGCTCCTGAGGAAAATGAGTAATATAATCTGGTAAATACATTCTTCCAGAACGAGTAGATCCCTTGTGACTTACATGAAGAATCTACAATAACAATACATGTAGAAACAACTACAAAACAAATACTCTGCGCTTAGCTCCCTAGCAGTGGCACCAAAAAATGTTTTGATACATGCAAACCAAACAGGGTTGTGTAGCACTTTAGTGGAAGTATCCCAATTATTTATCATCCCAACAAATAGCAGCGGAGAGTATTTATGGTGGTGCTTCTATCACACACAAGGTGTCACAGTTCTTTTTGTGAAGTAACTGCTTGAACTTCCGCAAATGTTGCTACTTTCCTGGTGAACAAATGAAATAGATAAAAGGTTTGTAGTAACAAAGGTAAAAACTAATTAAGTAAATAACATAAATGAAAATCAGAATTGTGTTTCCTACAATGAAGAGATTAGGCGCAGAGAGAATTCAGTTCATGGTAAGAATATATCAAGTGTGCCATTGCGAATGTAATACCAGTTACCTTGTATCATACTTATAGTATTTGATATGTGTGTTTTATACGGGGATCACACTGAAGTTATGAAATTCCTCCTCTCAATTGTATTTCATTCCATGGTCCTGCTTCACCATTGCCATAGAGTGGTCATTTCCATAATTAAGGTCCTTGGACCGGAAACAAGCATTAGGTTTCGTGGATCACCATTATCTCATATTGCCTTCAGTCCTAGGATGAGAGGATAAAATGGATAATTCAACTAGTATTGATCTCTAGATGAGAGATCTCTAGATGAAATGGATAATTCAACTAGTATTGATATCTAGATGAGAGTGAATAGAGTTTACAACTTGCTCCCACAAGTTCGAATTCCTCTTACAATAGTGAAGGATGAGAGGATGATGGAGATGAAAGGACCAAAACTAAGAAAAATTCTAAGGGTTCTTCGGATCCCTTCTTCTTCTGTTCTAGACGTGGTGGCAACGGCTAGGGATCTCTTGGTCCCATGGGATCCTTTGCAAAATTCTCTTGTATAGTTGTGGTGGAGCTCTTAGCTAGCAGTTCATACGATCGCTCATATGAGCGCTTGTGGTCATATGGAAGGCCATATTTTGCTCTATTGTGTGTGGTGGCTTGGCTTTCCACAAGGAAGTTGCTCCATTTGGCTTGATTTGGAGTAATTCTCCTTGGTTTCCTTCCATATTTGATATTTCCTACCAAAAATGGAAAAATGAATTTTCTTCTCTTTTGAAGGGTAAGCGTTTGAAATAGTCGAGAAGTAACAAAGTTCTGATGAAATGAAATAAAATATCACAAATTCTCGAGCCATCAGGCCACTTTATAGTTATGATCATCCTTGTTTTTAGATTTATTAGAATAGTTCTCTAAGATAGCTTTGGATGCACTCTTACTTTTTAGACCAAATTCTCCCAAAAAGTAACTTCTCTTCTTCTAATACTAAAGGCATGGGACATCCCTAATACGCCCCAATAACATGATATCTCTCCACTCTAGGGATTGGTGGGAAACCAAAATACAAAGTGCAGAACCTGTAAATTGAGCATGGTTTACTCCTACTCATGGAAGAAACCATATGTCCACACATAAATAGACATGTTGACATTTCCAACTGAAATATATTATAGCTGTAACCATTATGGAGTGGAAAGTATCACACATGCATGGGTGGGGGACACCTTCCGTCTTTGGACGAAAAGTTTTCCACTCCTTCCTGGCTTCTGCCCGTGGCGAGGAAGCCATTGTAGCCTTGTAAGTGGTGAGGAAGGAGGCATCTTTTAGGGTTGTGTATTCAGTTCTTTTATCTGCAGGGTTTCTATTTGCTCCTTGGTATGCATTATAATGATTGTCGGTGTCAAAACCGGTGGATCTCGGGTACACTACTGGAATCAGCTACTTTGCCATCTGCCTGATCTTTGCCGTCGGCTAGCGGACGGCAAAGAAGCTCTTTGCCATCAGCTACCGAAAAGCCGACGGCAAAGAAACGGCGGACGGCAAAGAAGCTCTTTGCCATGAGCCATTTTGTTGCCGTCCGCCAGCTTACGGCAAAGATTCTTTGTCGTCAGCCACCTGACGGCAAAGAGGGAGGTGGCCCCCACCCACCCGCCCATTTAAAAAAACTTAACACCCCCACCTCTTTGTCGTCTACTAGCAGACGACAAAGAGAGACAACGGCGGACAGCAAAGATTGGCGGACGGCAAAGAGCCGAGTAACTAACAGACGCCACCCCCCCCCCCCCCCGCCCGTTACTCTCCTTCTCTTCCTCTCTCCTCCCCGACGGCCCGCCCTAGATCCACCGCCGCCCCCGCCCCTGCCGCCCGGCGCCACCCCCACCACCCCTCCCCCCCCCACCCCACCCGCCGATGCCCCGTCACCCCGCCACCCGCCGCCCGGCGACGCCCCGTCGCCCCGCCCCCGCCCCTCGCCGCCCGGCGCCGCCCATGCCGCCTGGCGCCGCCCCCGCCCCCTGCCGCCCGGCGCCGCCCCTGCCCCCCACCACCAATCGCCCCCCCACCCCACCCCCCCCCCCCCCGCCCGCCCCCCCACCCCACCCGCCGCCCGGCGCCGCCCCGCCGACCGTCCCATTGCTCCCGTGAGGGAACTACTTTTTTATCTGTTTTTTCATTTTTTTTTGCTGTTTAGTTGTTAGTGCTAGATTGTGTTAGTGTTAGTGTTAGAAAAAAATTAGAAGAAGTAGAAGAAGTAGAAGTAGTAGAAAGATGAAAAAAGAAGAAGAAGAAAAGAAGTAGAAGAAGTAGAAGAAGAAGAAAAGAAGAAACGAAAAGAAGTAAAAAAGTAGAAAAAAGATGGAAGAAGAAGAAGAAAGGAAAGAAGAAGAAGAAGAGAAAGAAAGAAGAAGAAGAAGGATAGAAGGAAACACCCCGACCCCCTGACCCCCGACACCCCGACCCCGACACCCCGACCCCCTGACCCCGACACCCCGACCCCGACACCACACCCCGACCCCGACACGACACCTAGACACCCCGACACCTGACCCCCCGAGGCCGACAGGGTCTTATATTTGTGAATTATTAGTTAGGTCATACATTTTCCGATTTTGTTATGAAAAACATCATATATAATTGTGTTGATCGGGTTGATTTAAATGTGCAGTTGTTTCACCGCTGCGAGGTTTGGTGTTCGACGACCTCGCCGTGCGTTTGACGAGCTCTGCCCCTTCGTTCGTGGGTGAGCACAAATGACATGTCCTCCTCCCCCATTAATTATTTGCTCTGTTCCAGTGTTCGTGCCGATGAAACTTGATAGCAAGCTATATATGTGTCTTGAATCATCAGTATGCGTAACCAATATGTGTCTCCCATTCGAAAGCGTCATAGTTATAAATATGCATGCATTTGCATATTTATAACCTTGATTCTTTCGAATTGTCCAATGCTATCCATGGACAGCTCGAGTATGTGTAGATTGAGTTTGTTTTCCCATATGCTTTGCTCCGGATTCGACGCATAAATTTCGTCAGGGCCTCCCCTGTTGTTCTCCGGGTACACATCCTCTCTGTTTATTGCAGAGACGTGTATCAGGAGAACAGCGGGGAGGTGCTGCCGAAATTTTGCGTTGGATCCGGAGCATAGCTTGGCAAAATGAACCCAATCTACACATACTCGGGTAGGATTAGGACCTATCATTACCTATTAGAGTGTAGGTTGCATGGACGTAATAAAATTGACAAAGTAGATCAACTGATGAATATATACATGGTCAATTATATATATAATTGTTGTGTGTCCAGTAGCTCTGAAAGTCAAATGAGTGATCGTGCATGGATGTATACCGGTCACACTGGTCAAAACAAATGGAGCGCTGAATGGTTCACAAAAACCAAGGGGTTTGTGCAAGCCGCATTTGCAAATGGCCAGAGGAAAACTTGGTGCCCCTGTTTCCGATGCGGCAATTGGGAAAAGAGGACAGAGGCTGAAATGGATAAACACCTGCAGAAGAATGGTTTTACACCTGATTATACGGTGTGGACATTTCATGGTGAGTCTGCCCAACGTGACCGAGCTGAGGTGGATCATCGTTGCACCGACGAGCATGGTACCGGGATGGAAAACATGGTGCAAGACTATGATGATGCTCGGGATTCGGACGAGGAGATGGAGGAATTTGCAAAGGCCTTCAATGAAATGTTGGAGTCTTCAAAACGTCCGCTCCACGAGCACACTGAGCTTTGTTAGTTGGATGCCATCTCACAAGTAATGGCTTTGAAGGCTCAGTTCAACTTGGGCAGAGAATGCTATGACACAATTATGACAGTATTTGGACGCTTTCTACCCAAAGGCCATGTAATTCCTGCAAACCTGTACCAGTCGGACAAAATCCTCCGTGCACTGAAGATGCCCTATGAGAAGATACATGCCTGTGAGAAAGGATGTGCCTTATTTAGGCTTGACTATGCGGACTTGAACTATTGTCCCATTTGCAAGTGTTCTAGGTATATTGTGGTAGACAACGGTATGGATGAGAAGACACAGACCAAAATCTCTGTTAGTGTTCTTCGGTATATGCCAATCGTACCAAGACTTCAACGTCTTTTCATGGTCGAAGAGGCGGCCAGACAGATGACATGGCACAAAACAGGCAAAAGAACCGAACTAGATGCAGATGGGAATCTGATGATGGTACACACATCGGATGGTGTTGCATGGAAAAAGTTTGATGGATTACATGCTGACAAAGCGACAGATCTGAGGCATCCTCGAGTCGACATCAGCATAGATGGGTTCAGTGTGTTTGGTATGACGGCAGCCCAATACAGTTGTTGGCCCGTATTTGTCTTTCCACTCAATCTCCCCCCCGGACAGATTATGCAAAGAAAGAACATTTTCCTGACATTGATAATTCCAGGGCCCAACTATCCTGGGAAAAATATGAATGTGTACATGCAGCCGCTTAAGGATGAATTGCAAGAAGCCTGGGATAATGGGTTCAAGACATACGACGCCTATAGCAAACAAACTTCATAATGCGTGTCTGGTACATGTACTCGACGCATGACTTGCCGGTGTATGCGCTATTCATTGGCTGGTGTGTGCATGGAAGGTTCCCGTGCCCCACATGCAAGGGAGCTCTTGAGTTTCGTTGGCTTCAGGCCGGTTGCAAGTTTTCTTACTTCAACATGCATAGACAGTTCCTGGATCCTCGCCATAAGTTCAGGAAATACAAGAAGAACTTCATCAGAGGTAGAGTTGTAAAAAACTCTGCACCACCTGCGTTGACAGGCCAACAGACCCTAGATCAGTTAAACGCTCTCGAGCCAGATCCAGAGCGTCCAGGGTACTTCAAGGGGTATAATTCTGAGCACGCCTGGACTCACAAAACATGCTTATGGGATCTGCCTTACTTCAAAGACCTCCTTTGCCCACACAACATCGACGTGATGCACACTGAGAAGAATATCTCCGAGGCACTTTTTGGTACATTGTTCGGCATAGATGGGAAGTCAAAGGATAATACTAAGGCTAGAGTCGATCTGGAGGCGCTATGTGATAGGCCGTTACAAAACATGAAAGAACCGAAAGGAAAGCAGAACAGGACGAAGCCAAAGGCATGGTTCAATCTTGGAAGGCCAGCTATGAGGGAAATTATCTTGTGGGTGAAAATGCAGTTGATGTTCCCCGATGGGTATGCAGCGAATCTAAAGAGGGGAGCGAGTCTTGATAAATTGAAGATATTTGGACTCAAGAGTCATGATTGGCACATATGGATTGAGCGGGTAATGCCGGTGATGTTGCGTGGCTTCATCCCTGAGGATGAATGGCTAGTACTGGCAGAACTCAGCTATTTCTTCCATGTTCTTTGTGCGAAAGAACTATCGCCTGGCGTGCTAGAAGAAATGGAAGAGTTGGCGCCAGAGTTGATCTGCAAGTTAGAGAAGATCTTTCCACCGGGCTTCTTTAATGCAATGCAGCATTTGATTTTGCATCTCCCGACCGAGGCAAGATTGGGGGGGCCCGTGCAAAATCGTTGGTGCTACCCAACTGAGAGGATGCAGAAGACGCTTCGAGAAAAATGTAAAAATAAACGTAGAATTGAAGCATCTATGGCTGAGGCATTCATCACTGAGGAGGCGGCAAACTTTGTGACAGCACACTACGAAACAAAAAATCATCATTTGCATAGTCCGAAGCCTCGGTACAATGCTGACGAGCCTAAAAAGGGTGGATCCAACCTCAGCCTAATCAAAGGCAAACTCGCACCAGCCAGTGTTTCAAATCCATTATCTTTGGATGACGAAGAATGGCGGACCATTTCGTTGTATATCTTCAACAACCTGATAGACGTGCGGCCGTACATCGAGTAAGTTCTCGGTACATTGTTTTGCAACTTCTATTTCCTTTGAACTGCTCTTATTCCTGCATATTTCATACAGTCGATACGTCGCCCTATTCTCGTATGGAGCGGAGATCCAAAAGGATTCCGTCGAAGAGTATGAGCTTCTCGCAAAGCAAGGAGGCGGCTCCCGGTTTCATCTCTTGGTTCAAACAAACGGTAAATTCTATTAGACAATTTCATTTCATTTGCTAATTTGTGCGTAATGCAACAATCCTTTCATATTAAACTTGTAGGCTAATTCAGAGTCTATGGACGCCGAATTGAGACAAGTCGCTAATGGTTTTGACTATAAGGTCCGTTCATTTGACAAATACGACATCAACGGGTATCGTTTTCGTACCTATGGCAAAGAGCTGTCTATGGCCGACCGAAAGTCTACAAATTGTTGTGTATCTGCTATCGGCGAAGGAGGTACCGAGTATTATGGGAGAGTTGAAGCAATTTATGAACTTCTATTCTATGGTGAAAACCCACCGAATGTCGTAGTCTTCAAATGTTATTGGTTTCAGCCGAAGGAGACTAGAAGGACTCATGAACATATAGGGCTAGTTGAAATCAGCCAAAGCACCCATTTAGATGTTCCTGATGTCTATATTATGGCTCAACAGGCGACCCAAGTATTCTATCTACCCTGGGCCTGCCAAAGTAATCCAAATCTGAAAGGTTGGGATGTCGTTTATGAAGTGCCGCCACGTGCTAGACTATCTCCCCCAATGGAAGAGGATTATGAACCTCACATTAACCCAGACACATATGAAGGAGAATTCTTCCAAGAGACACGTCTTTCCAAAAAGTGTTTCAAGAACCAGTATACTTCACCCCAAAACATTGAAGTAGACAGCGACAGTGAATCCCACATCACCCCAGAGGAGGAACAAGAAGAGCCGGAACAAGAAGAGGTTACTGCTGCGGACGACCTCTCAATGCTTGACCGATTACGTAAAAGTGGCCTTCCACATGTTGATGCCACTGAACCCTATGAGCCCGTCCATGATTATAGTGATGATGATGATTATGCATTTATTGATGATACTGATCGAGATTATTAGTAGTGTCAGGTATTCAATTTTTTTATGTTGTACTTGATGATGATACACTTAAGTGATATACATATTATTATTCATGTCGGTATTTTTTTTATGTTGTACTAATTTCGTTTACTCTTTGTCATGGCAGGTGTTGAAAGATGGAAGGGGAGCCGACTGAGGCCAAGGACAAACGTGCCCAAATTGAAGGTGTGCCACACCATCAAGGTAGCTCCAGCTTATATCAGTTCGGGCGGAATTGGGTAATGTGGCTTGCTTCATGATTAATGCAATTCATTCATCATGCTAGCTTGAGCCCTTTAATTACTAATTTACTTTGTTTCTCTCTTTCAGGCATGCTACAATAAGACGGATAAGGTGCCAGAGGGGTACGACCTGTATGCCATGGCCCACACTCCCTCTTACAAGCAAGTCAAGGGGAAGGCGAGGAAAGGGGAGGAGTTTAACCCGAGCCATATCCCCTACAATCTAGAGCAGGTGATGATATCTAGTGGCGGGAGGTCCCGTGGCTCCATAGCCATTGATCCAGAGATTGCTCCTGAGACCACGGTGAGTTTAATTTGAATGGACGTTACTTGCTAGTCTTAACATTTGAGTGTCATCATGCTAACGAAACATTGGAAATGATCTTTGGTGCAGTGTTACTCCACACAAGCATCACACGATCCTTCTCCAGCTACTGGCATGAGCCAGCCCGCTCCCACACCTCCATGATCAAGGTAAGTTTCTCTAGTTTTTTGCTTAACAAATGCATAAAGACCTAGACTTAGCTTTATTTCATCAAATATGCTTACCTTAATGACCTAGAGTTAGCTTCTTTTCCTGCAAAATGACTTAATAAGCTTACTGACCTCCAAAACCAGCCATTTTACCTAAGTTAGCTCTAAAACGATCTATACTTAGCTTTGTTTCCTCCAAAATGACCTAAGTTAGTTATAATATGCTTAGTTAACTAGGTTTGCTCAATAATGACATGTACTTACCTTACTTATGTAAAAAAACCGGCATAATTAGCTTAGTTAGCTCATAAACGATCCATTTTACCTACATTAGCTCTAAAATGATGCATTTTACCTAAGTTAGCTCATAAACGATCCATTTCACCTAAGTTACCTCACAAACAATGGCGTGCTTCTTCTTCTAGTCTTCTTCTTCTAGTCACCTTTTCCTAACTTTCTTATTTGCCATTTTGCAGATTTCATTCACTTCTCGGAAGCTAGCTTGCTATGATGGAGTTCTTGTTTTTTATTTCATTCTCTTCTAGTATTCTTCTAGCTTGCTACGATGGAACTTGCTATCTTGATGAAACTTTGCATTGTAATATGTATGTGCAACTTCCTAATGGTTGCAACTTATGTGTATGTGCAACTTGCTATGTATGAGTGGATGGAACTATATATGTATGTACGATGAAACTTATGTGATGTTAAATAGCCCTGTGAAATATATCTATATATGTCATATATATTTGCTATGAAAATTGTTGGATTTAAAAAAAAGGGAAAAAAGCCATTATGCAGGCTCTTTGCCATCAGCAGTGGACGGCAAAGAGGCCACATGGCAGGCAACTGCAATTCCTGGGAGGCTGACCTATTTGGTCAGTTTGCCAACAGTGGCTGATGGCAAAGAGAAAAAAACTTTGCCTACAGCGGCGGACGGCAAAGGCCTTCCGATGTTTGCCGTCAGCGGCCGACGGCAAAGGCTTGCCGTTAACCACCTAACGGAGTAACAGTGCAATTATTGCCGTCAGCATTCTTTGCCGTCGGCAGCTGATGGCAAAGGACCCTTTGCCGTCAGCTGCCCGAAGCGGACGGCAATGTAGCTCTTTGCCGTCCCTTACATTGTCGTCCACTTTTGCCGTCCGCGGTGGACGGCAAAGACCTTTGCCGTCCGCCATCCATGCCTTTGCCGTCCGCCATGGCTGATGGCAAAGTAGCTGATTCCTGTAGTGGTAGGGGGTCCCGAACTGTGCGTCTAGGCGGATGGTAACAGGAGACAAGGGACACGATGTTTTTACCCAGGTTCGGGCCCTCTCGATGGAGGTAAAACCCTACTCCTGCTTGATTGATATTGATGATATGGGTAGTACAAGAGTGGATCTACCACGAGATCAAGGAGGCTAAACCCTAAAAGCTAGCCTATGGTATGATTGTTGTTCGTCCTACGGACTAAAACCCTCTGGTTTATATAGACACCGGGGAGGGTTAGGGTTACACAGAGTCGGTTACAATGGTAGGAGATCTACATATCTGTATTGCCAAGCTTGCCTTCCACGCCAAGGAAAGTCCCATCCGGACACGGGACGAAGTCTTCAATCTTGTATCTTCATAGTCTTGGAGTCCGGCCAATGATGATAGTTCGGCTATCCGGACACCCCCTAGTCCAGGACTCCCTCAGTAGCCCCTGAACCAGGCTTCAATGACGACGAGTCCGGCGCGCATATTGTCTTTGGCATTGCAAGGCGGGTTCCTCCTCCGAATAATTCATAGAAGATTGTGAACACCAGGATAGTGTCCGGCTCTGCAAAATAAATTCCACATACCATCGTAGAGAGAATAATATTTACACAAGTTCAATCTGCTGACGTATTTTGTGGCGTGACGTCACACCACAGCCAAGCCTTTACTCGAATCATTTTTATTATTCCACCTCAGCGCGTTTAGCGAAGCGGTTTCCTTGGCACGTCTTGTCAAAGCAGAGATCGTGTCCCCTTATTCCGGGATTCTCATCAATACGGACGTGGGTAACCCAAACGCGCCTGTTGGCTCGCCCCCTCCATCGAAGGCGAGTCCCAAACGGTTACGAGGACGGCTCTTGGTATTCAACCCCTTTATAATGAGACCAAGGCATGTTCCTTTTCTTCAATATCCAATCGAATCCGCCCCTCACCTCGAGTTCCAACACCCAAGCTTCCAGATTCAGGCCCTTCGGACCTTCGACAATGTCCGGCTCCGACCTACCGGGCCGGTGGATGCCTTCTTCCGTCACGGAGGAAGATGTGCTAAAGCTGAGAGATTCCAGGTATCTAACCGGCGAAATTTCGCACAGGCTGCCCGCCCAAGGGCAAGTCATTCCTACTCTCGAGCCTGGTGAGAGCGTGGTGTTCGTGTCTCACTTCCGTCGGGGTTTAGGGTTCCTGATGGATACCTTCGTGAGAGTGCTCATGTTTTACTATGGGCTGGAATTCCATGACTTGGATCCGGAGTCCATCCTCCACATCTCATCGTTCATTGTTGTATGCGAAGCCTTCCTCCACACCACTCCTCACTTCGGATTGTGGCTCAAGACCTTCAACGTGGAGCCGAAGATGATCGAGGAGCGGCAGGCAGAGTGCGGAGGGGCAGTTATAAGCAAGAGAGCTGACGCTCCGTGGCCCGAGGGCCTTTTTCAGAAGGAGCTCGGTTTGTGGCAACAGGAGTGGTTCTACATCACCGCTACCAGGGGCACCAGATGGGTGGCGCCGCCTATCTTTCGCTCGGGCCCTCCACAATGGCTGGCGTCATGGGTCAACAAAGGGCTTGACTGGGGGCCGTCCAAGGACGTGCCACTATTGCAGGGCCGCATTCGAGACCTCCAAGAAAGGGAGATCAATCTGGTCGTAGTGGCGCAGGTCATGCTGATTTGGCGCCTTCTGCCTTGCAAACGTCGCCCCCTCCGCCTGTGGGAATTCAATCCGGAGGGACCGCGAGCTCTTCAACACTTCATGGGTGCGACACCCGTGGAGATGTATAAACTGTTCTTCGGATCACAAGAGATGTGTCCGGACTTGACCGAGGATGCCGGCCTAAGCTGCAATCACCCGGATACTCAAGTAAGTAGTCCTGCGTCTGGACATACCGTCCGTTCATGTATCATAGATTTTCCCTTTAACCAGCTATCCCTTGAACATGAGTGGATAGCGAAAGCAAAACTGATACGGTGTCCGCCCCCCCTCCCTGAGACCACGCCGGATCCCGTGTTAGTCAAGATGCTGGAGGTTGCACCTTCAGAAGAGGGCGAAGGGGAAAACTGGAAAACTACCGCCTCCGCTAAAGAGGCTCTCAAGAAAGGGGGATCGAGAATCCCTCCCTCCAGGGGGAGAAGAGGACCGCTTCCGAAGATCCGGAGGCCAAGGCCTCAAAGCGGGGGAAGAAATCTTCGCCGAAGGGTCCTGCGGCAGGAGAAGCCCCGACCGCACTATTTCCCCAAGGGAATCAGCCCTCCAGCGAGCCGTAAGTAGAAAAGGGGAGTTTTGTAATAAGGGACATCCCTGTTTTTATTTCTGAGGATAACCGAAGTTCTTACCTTGTAGTTCTGATCTCAGCCCTTCTCAGCAGAGCTCATCTTCGGGGGATCTTCGTCCGGAGATGATGGAGAGCTAGACGCCTCCATCTGCCGCACCGTCAGGCGGGGCGGACGACCCTGGGGTATCGTCGCAGAGGGTCTCCCCGAGTCCAGCGGGTCCGGAGAGTTCGGCACCAACTGGTGTATGGCCGGAGGAGCCGAAGGATCTGCTCGACAGGGCGTCTATCTCAGAAGATCACCGTACATTAATGAGTATGGTGATTGAAAGGATTTCATCCGCTGAGAGCGGGTTGCATGAGGCCGTCAGAAGTTTACTGACGGGGTTTGAGGTACGTAAAAATGATATACCTTTTGACAGTTTTGCACATAGAGTGCGCCCTGTATAGATAGTAGCCCCTGAGACTTGCTACATTGTAAAAAGCGACGGTGTGCCGAGGATCATAATCTCAGTTATAAGATGTCGCCCTTCCTATTCAGGTGGCGGAACGTTCGGTGGCCAGCCGGACTGATAGGGTTGCCGAACTGAAGCGGCAACTTGACATTGCGGATGCGGATATCGCGCTGGTCAATAAATGACTTGACGAGTCACAAGGTATGTGGCTTCTCTGTGGACACCTCTGTAAGGGGGCTTGATGCCCGCGCTTTACAACATGTATGCTTGATGCAGATGGCGCCACTACTATGGAGGACCTTCGGGCGGAGCTTGCCCGAGCCAAGGAGCAAGCCAGAAAAAGTGATGCAGCTGCCTTGAAGGCGGCCGAAGAGCTAAAAGCCGAACAGGCTACTCACTGCCGAAGTAGGGAGGAAATGGCCGAAATGGCCGTGAAGCTAAAGGACGCTACTGACCGCTATGAGTTTCTTGAAGAAGAACACCGAGCGGAGCAAGAGGACCTGAAAAAGGCCACCGCCGAAGCCAAGGATGCCCGCTCCGCGATGAGGGCTATAAAGGAGGAGTTGCGTCAGGCCGGGGATATTGCGGCTGGAAAGCCCTTTCTGCTGCGTAGGAAGTTCACGAACCCGAAGTATGCTCAGTTGGGCCAGTTGTGGGGTGCGGAGGATGCTTATCTGAATTTGGCGGCGAGTGCGGCGGACGCAGTCGTGCATTTCCGAAGCCAAAAGGATCACGGGCTGGAAGAGCTTTTTTGGTCTCAATTCCATAATCCGGAGCGTCCACTTCCGTTAACCGATCGGTTGGCTGAGTGGGCTGAGCTGAACAGGTTGTCCGGACTTGCCATGAAGGATGTCGTGGCTCATCTGTGGCCGAAAAGGCCCGAGCCAAAGAGTTATTTTGGCTTAGTGCAGCAGTTCCTTGATGCGGTGCCGCATATCAAGGCGATGAAGCGGTCGGCATGCATAGAGGGTGCACGGATGGCTCTCGCCTGTGTCAAAACATACTGGGCAGAGATGGAGGCCACCGATGCTGCATCCCGGGATTCGGACAGAAGCCGATTACCCGCCGAGCACTATTTTGAGGAAGTCCTGCAGGGCGCTCGTTTAATAGAGTCGCAGTGCTCGAAAAACGTTATGTTCAAATGACATATATGATTTGTAAAACCATATTTATAATATAAGGGCTTTGTGTACTTGTGCTTTCAAGTATTGAAATATCTCTTGTGCGGCCGTTGATGTATATGTATATATAACCTGAAAGATGGCAGTCTTCGGCTTCAGCCCCCACGCACATGGTGTAGGGGTGTTTGCAAAAAAGTGCATTTTCACACTTAATCCAACGTCTTGGTCCCGTGAAGGAGATGATAGCGTAGCAAACTAGGCAACCGGACTATAATGCTTTATCACTTTCACTTAGCCATAGGAGTTCGATGGTGGGGCTACTATATAGCCCCTAGGGGCACCACGCTCTCCGAACTCGGGGCGCGTGTGTGCTTGACCGGGAAACGGTCCTTCGTCAAAGCGGAGGAATTCTCAAAATTCCGGTAGTCGATCGAGTGGTTGACCAGTCTCTCGCTATATCATGACAGTGAGTTTTCGGCTTTCTCTACTGAGGTGCTCACCCGGCCGAGCTGGGGCACAATCGCAGTAGTTCTCCTGGTGCCGCGTTAGCCGATAGAACGAAACGTAAGGCAGCAAAACACAGGAGCCGGGCAAACCCAACATTTGACCAAAGACATTATTCGGAGCTGATGCATATAAGGCCTAACTCGAGACGCCGAACAATCCCTAAGGTATTCGGTCTTTATGAAAATGGGCAGAACGATGCCCTAAGCCCCTAGTGTCCAGGTACGCGCAAAAACTTCTGACACGACTGATGCCAAAACGCCAGCCTCCTCCTCGGTTATGGTAAGAAACCGGGGGATGTGTATCAACAAGAGACAGTAAAAAAAAGGTTTACGCAGGGTCTTAATCTGAAGAGAATCCTTGCAACGGGTCCTTGCTGCACGTCTGCGCCTATGTCTCCATTGTGCTATATCCTGGACGGGTGTAGCACGCTGTTCATCTGTAAAAGAAAGAACTTAGTTTGAAAAAAGATCGTGTGAAAAATGTATTTAAAACAGAGTATGATTAAAAAATGAATAAAATTGAGCTTTATTGGCTATTATTGTTCATGCGTGCAGCCCCTTGTAAAGGGGTACGCGGCTAGTAAGCCCCTTGTTTATTTATACCAGACTCGCCTAACCGTGTCCGGGGTCTGAATGACCTGTTTTCGGAGCTTTGATCAGTAAAGCCGGATTAGTGTGTGGCTGTCAAGGCAGTCTCACGTTCTTCCGCGGTCAAGGAACACTCGAAGTTACCCTTTAATGAGATGATACCACGTGGACCGGGCATTTTAAGTGTGAGAGACGCGTAATGCGGTATTGCGTTAAAGCGGGCGAAAGCTTCGCGTCCCAATAGTGCTTGATGGCTACTTTTAAATGGGGCGATATGGAAGATTAGCTTTTCGCGACGGAAGTTGTCGGATGAACCGAACACAACTGCTAGTAGTAAGGAGCCCGTACAATTGGCATAAGGGCCTGGCGTCACTCCTTTAAAGGAAGTGTTGCTATGTCGAATTTTGGTAGGGTCTATCCCCATTCTGCGGATTGTGTCCTGGTATAACATGTTTATATCACTGCCGCCATCCATTAGGACTTGTGTAAATTGTAGTCCGTCGATTATAGGATCCAATATCAAAGCAGTCCATCCTGCGTTTCGAATACTTCTGGAGTAATCCTGATGGTCGAAAGTAATTGGTTTTGACATCCAGTTTCGGGACTCTGCTGGGGTGGACCGTGCGGCGCGTATTTTAGTAGGCGCCGCCCTATTTTTGCTTGTTATCACTTGAAGTGAATTCACTGTTTTGACTTCTTGTGGGAAATTCTTTTGTTTTCCGGTGCTCTGCTTGTGGGGTTCGTCATCGTCCTCACTTGGTGTGTCGAGCCCCTTGTGTTCGGCGTTAAGTCAGCCGGACTGCTTGAAGACCCAACAATCTTTGTGGGTATGGTTTGCAGGCTTCCCGGGGGTACTGTGGATTTGACATATCCTGTCCAAGATTTTGTTTAGGTTGGATAGCTCGTCACTGTTGTCCTCAAGAGTCAGTGTTTTGTTGTTCGGCCGAGAGCTTTTGAACCCGGCATTGACTGTCGTGCTCTTTGGGCCATTTTCCTTAGTCCGGCGCTGGTCTTTTCTGCGTCGTGGTTTCCCATTTCCATCCCTGACCTCGGATGTACTCGGGTCGCTGGTGCTGCATCTTGCCAGCCAGCTATCTTCTCCCGCACAAAAGCGGGTCGTGAGGCTTGTTAGTGTGGCCATTGTCCTTGGCTTTTCCTGGCCGAGGTGTCTGGCGAGCCATTCGTCTCGGACGTTATGTTTGAAGGCTGCTAAGGCTTCAGCGTCCGGACAGTCAACTATTTGGTTCTTTTTGGTGAGGAACCTGTTCCAGAATTTGCGGGCTGACTCTCCGGGCTGTTGAGTTATGTGACTTAAATCGTCTGCATCCGGAGGGAGGACATAAGTCCCCTAAAAATTTGCCCGAAACGCATCCTCAAGATCTTCCCAACTTCCAATGGTATTTTTCTGGGAGGCTTTTGAGCCAATGCCGGGCTGGCCCTTTGAGCTTGAGGGGTAGGTATTTTATGGCATGGAGATCATCTCCTCTAGCCATATGTATGTGTAGGATGTAATCCTCAATCCAGACTCCGGGGTTTGTTGTTCCGTCGTATGCCTCTATGTTTACGGGCTTGAATCCCGCTGGAAATTCATGATCCAGTACCTCATCGGTGAAACATAGGGGGTGTGCGGCGCCCCTGTATTTAGGTGTACCGTTATTTTCGAACACTCAACGTGTTGTGTTGCTCCCTGGAGCCTTCTTTCGAGGCCCATAGATGGACCTGACCGGGCCATCCTTTTTGCGAGGATCCTTATGTGGATATGCCGGCTTGTGTGCGGCGCCGCTTGCCGCTCTTTGCTTGTCATGTGGTCGTCTATCCGACCAGGCGGCCTCTTTGTTTTTTGACTGTGGGGGCTCTACGGCCTCCTCGTCAAATTCGGGCAACAGCTTGCGCTTCGGGTAGCTCTTTGCTTGGTGACTATCGCTGTATTTATCTGCGGTCTTGAGTACTTTTCTCCATCTCATTCTGAGTACGTCTTCCGCTGTTTTGAGCTTCTGCTTCTGCTTCTTCAAACTTCTTGCAGTGGCGACGAGCCTTTTGTGGAGGTTCTTATGCTTTGGTGATGTGTCCGGCGTGAGATCAACTGGACTGTTGTTTTCGCTGGGGATGGGTTGCTTGTCCAATTCATCCTGTTCGGACGGTTGCTTGGTGGCGTGTTCGTCGTCCACTGGTTCGCCCTACTCTACGGCTGGGTCTGTATGGGTGCTGTTGTTATCGAGGCGGGACTTCGTGCGGTGCTTGCGTCGCCGTTTTGGCTGTTTTTCGAGGGAATTATCCTTCGCAGCGTCCTGTTGTTCCTCGTTATCGCTTCCTTTTGGTGTATCCACCATGTATACATCGTGAGTTGAGGTGGCTTTCCAGTGCCCTGTGGGCGCTGGTTCTTGGTCGTCTCCGGCATTGTCGTCCATACCGTCGATATCTTCGGAGTCGAAGTCTAGCATGTCGGTTAAGTCGTCGACAGTGGCTACGAAGTGGGTGGTGGGTGGGTTTTTAATTTCTTCGCCGTCCGCATCCCAACCGTCCTGGCCATAATCCGGCCAGGGCTCTCCTGATAAAGAGAGACACTTTAGCGAGTTCAGGATGTCGCCAAAAGGCGAGTGCTGAAAGATGTCCACAGCGGTGAACTCCATGATCGGCGCCCAATTGGATTCGATTGGAAGGGGCGCGGGAGGTTCGGAGTCCGGCAAGGAGTCCGGCACCTCGGGTCACGAGCTTCACAAGGGACAAGGTCGGTATCCGGCTCCATCGCCGTAGAGGTAGCAGCCCCCGAGGCGGTGTCTAACCACCCATCCTCGATCGGCGCAGTCGGCTCCGAGTTAAGGGTCGGAGCAGACTCTTGTGCGGCCTCCAGGGCACTGTCCGGAAGCAGAGCTAAATCGTGCCTATCGTGACAGTCCGGCGCGCTCGGCTGTGGCTCGAATCCGTCGAAGATTAAGTCTCCGCGGATGTCGGCCGTATAATTCAAACTTCCAAATCTGACCTGATGGCCAGGGCATAGCTTTCGATCTGCTCCAGATGGCCAAGCGAATTAGCCCGCAGTGCAAAGCCGCCGAACACGAAGATCTGTCCGGGGAGAAAAGTCTCACCCTGACCGCGTTGTTGTTGATGATCGAAGGAGCCATCGTGCCTGTGAGCAACAACACAGAGGAACTCTCAATGAAAGCACCAATTTCGGTGTCAAAACTGGCGGATCTCGGGTAGGGGGTCCCGAACTGTGCGTCTAGGCAGATGGTAACAGGAGACAAGGTACACGATGTTTTTACCCAGGTTCGGGCCATCTCGATGGAGGTAAAACCCTACTCCTGCTTGATTGATATTGATGATATGGGTAGTACAAGAGTGGATCTACCACGAGATCAAGGAGGCTAAACCCTAAAAGCTAGCCTATGGTATGATTGTTGTTCGTCCTACAGACTAAAACCCTCCGGTTTATATAGACACCGGGGAGGGTTAGGGTTACACAAAGTCGGTTACAATGGTAGGAGATCTACATATCCGTATTGCCAAGCTTGCCTTCCACGCCAAGGAAAGTCCCATCCGGACATGGGACGAAGTCTTCAATCTTGTATCTTCATAGTCTTGGAGTTCGGCCAATGATGATAGTTCGGCTATCCGGACACCCCCTAGTCCAGGACTCCCTCTTGCTAGGGTGGGAAATTAAAAAGACACGTCGATGGTTGGTGAGGATAAAATGAAAGGGATAGCGGCGGTGGGTGAGTACAACTTCCCAAAGGGGTTGCATGTACTTGCCATTGACGATGACCCTGTCTTCCTAAACATCCTAGAGGCCCTCTTGCGCAACTGCAAATCGCATCGTGAGCCTATCAATCATCACCCTTGCTCTAATCCATTAGAATTGAGGTTGTATGAGTTGTTCTCTATTAATAATGCTTCTTGCTTAGTTTCATTTTGTGGAAACAAAATTATGTAGAGACGATGGTGATGGATGTGAAGACAGCGCTAAAGATGCTCAGGAAGGGGAAGGAGGAGTTTGACCTGGTGATCAATGACGTGTGGACGCCACGCTTTCATGTTCCTTCAGTTCATTAGACTTGAGATGGATCTCCCTGCACAATCCAAAGTCCTATTTCTTCACATGAGCTAGCAGAGGTCATAACATTTATTACTATTAAGCGTCCAATATACACTGAGTGAATGTTCGTTGATAACATTTAATACCAATATCAAGTTTTTGTTATGAAATCACATACACCTCCACTCACCCTATTTTGCCTTGGTGAAAATCATCAGAATGGGATCCAAAACCAATTGATGACCATTCTTTCAATTTTTACCAAGAAAAAATAGGGTGAGTGGAGGTGTTGTTACAAATATTCTAGATATCGATCTTAAATTCTATCAAGGAACATTCACTCATTGTATATTCAATGATTAATAGTAATAAATATACTAAATCACAAATACTAGTTCATGTAAAAAAGTAGGATATTGGATTAAGCAGAGAATCTACTTATGGAAGGGAGATCCATCTGAACTCTAATGAGCTGAAGGAGCATGAAACTGTCCATGTCTGGCATGTGCGCGTCGCTGATCACCGGGTCCAACTCATCCTTCCCCTTCCTGGGCATCTTTAGTTCCATCTATGCATCCATCACCATTGTTGCTACATCGTTTTGTGTGCACAAAATCAAACTAAGAAAAAACATTATTCATAGAGAATAACTCATATAACCTCGATTCTAATGGATTAGAGAAAGCATGAAGATCGAGAGGCGCATGATGGTATTTGCAGTTGCACATGAGGGACTCTAGGATCTTCAGGGAGACAGAGTCGTCTTCAACAATGAGTACACGCAACCCCTTTGTGAAGTTGTCCTCAACCACCTCCTCTATCCCTTGCATTTTGTCCTCACCAACCTTGACTGTGTCTTCCGATTTTCCCACCCTAGCAAAGTCAACATCATTAATACACACACCAAGAAACAAACAGAACACACAACCATAAAAAATCCCTCCTTCCTCACCTCCTATATCCCTTACATGTAGAACAACAAACAGAACACACAACCATAAAAATTCCTCGCCACAGGTAGAACAATGAAGATGTCGGAGAGCAGGGTTAAATTGGTGGGAAGAGCTAAGGATGTAGGGGGCTATTTATAGGGGTAGGAGCCAGGAAGGAGTGGAAATCTTTTGGTCAACAGATGGAAGGTGACCCCCATCCCCTGCATGTGTCATACTTTCCACTCCATAATTGTTGCAGCTATAGTATATTTTCCTATGGAAATGTCAACACGTCTATTTGTACACTGGCCCATGGTTTCCTCCATGAGTAGGAGCAAACCACATTCCATTTGCTGGTTTTTTACATTATACTTTGGTTTCCCACCATTTCCCAGAGTGGAGATATATCATGTTAGTGGACTGGGTCAGGGCTGGCCCATGCATTTTAGAAGCTTGGTGTGAGTCCAATAAAAAGTTTTTTTTGGGATATTTGGGTCTAAAAAGTAAGAGCGCATCCAAACCTATCTTAGAGAACTATTCTAATCAATCAAAAAAGGAAGATGATCTTAATGATAAAGTGGCCTACTATATTTGTCTCTAAAAATTTCAAGTGAAATAGTAGCTTACATGTTTTATTTCTCAAAATGAATTAGTGGACATTGGAGAAAACCAGTTTTTTCATGACACACTACTAGACCTCCTGATGGGTGGGGGACTAGAGGCGGACTTTTCAGGTTGAAGGTTTATTGCGATAGCACCTTAGCACATGCATCGGGGTCAGGCCATCGGGTCTACTGATATGGGATATGTCTCCAACGTATCTATAATTTTTGATTGTTCCATGCTATTATATTATCTATTTTGGATGCTTTATATGCAGTAATATGCTAGTTTATATTATTATTGGGAGTAACCTATTAACCTAGAGCCCAGTGGCAGTTTTTATTTTTTTTCCTTGTTCTTGACTTTTACAGAGAAGGAATATCAAACAGAATAAAACTTTACGAGGCTTGGATAGGAGGCTAGTAGACCCACGAGGTGGCCACAAGTCATGGGGGAGCGCCCCCTGGCTTATGGGCCCCTCGTGGACCGTCTTCACCTAATCTCTACACTATAAATCCTCAAATATTCCCCCTATACTAGAGGATACACAAAAAATATTTTTCTGCCGCCACAAGCTTCTGGTCTCATGAGATCCCATCTTGGATCCTTTTCCGGCACTCTGCCGAAGGGGGATTCGATCATGGAGGGCCTCTACATCAACCTTGCTGCCCTTCCGATGAAGCATGAGTAGTTTACCACGGACCTAAGGATCCATAGCTAGTAGCTAGATGGCTTCTTCTCTCTCTTTGATCTTCAATATAATGGCCTCCTCGATGTTCTTGGAGTTCTATCCGATGTAATCTTCTTTTGCGGTGTGTTTGTTGAGATCCAATGAATTGTGGATTTATGATCAGATTATCTATGAATATTATTTAAGTCTTCTCAGAACTCTTTTATGCATGATTAAGATATCTTTGTATTTCTCTATGAACAATCGATTTGGTTTGGCCAACTAGATTGGTTTTTCTTGCAATGGGAGGGGTGCTTAGTTTCGGTTTCAATCTTGCAGTGTCCTCACCTAGTGACAGAAGGCGTAGCGAGGCATGTATTGTATTGTTGCCATCAAGGATAAAAAGATGGGGTTTATATTATATTTCTTGAGTTTATCCCTCTACATCATGACATCTTACTTAAAGCGTTGCTTTGTTCTTACGAACTTAATACTCTAGATGCAGGCAGGAGTCGGTCTACTTGTCACAGACGTGATGCCTATATTCATGATCATTACCTTAGATATTATCATAATTATGCGATTGTCTATCAATTTCTCAATAGTAATTTATTTACCCGCCATATGCTTTATTCAAGAGAGAAGCCTCTAGTGAAACCTATGGCCCCCGGTTCTATTTTCCATCATATATTTTCAGATCTGTAAACCAAAAAACCCAAAATACCTTGCTGCAATTTATTTATATTTACTTTGGTTTGCTCTTTTATTTATCTTTTATATCTATCTTTTTTAGATCTCACTCTTGTTCGTGATCGTGAAGGGATTGATAACCCCTTTTTGCATTGTGTGCAAGTGTTTGTTAGTTTGCGCAGGTGCATATATTGGAGACTTGTTTGTGCCTCCTACTGGATTGATACCTTGGTTCTTAACAGAGGGAAATACTTATCTCTACTTTGCTGCATCACCCTTTCCTCTTCAAGGGTAAACTCAACGCAAGATCAAGAAGTAGCAGGAAGAATTTCTGGGGCCGTTGCCAGGAAGCTTCTACATTAAGCCTACCAAGTACCACTACAGGAATCAGCTACTTTGCCATCTACCACGGCGGACGGAAAAGGCATGAATGGCCGACGGCAAAGGTCTTTGCCGTCCGCCACGGACGGCAAAAGTGGATGGGAAAGAAAGGTCTGGTAAAGAGCTACGTTGCTGTCTGGTTTTGGTGGCTGATGGCAAAGGGGCCTTTGCCATCAGCAGCGGACGGCAAAGAACACGGACAGCAAAATTTCGCTGTTAGTCCGTTAGGTGGCTAACGGCAGGACTTTGCCGTCCGCCGCTGATGGCAAAATTCATCTGGCCTTTGCCGTCTGCCACTGTAGGCAAACTAACTAAATGGGTCAGCTCCCAAGAAGCACAGTTGGCTGCCACATGCCTTATTTGTCGTCCGCGGCTGTTGGCAAAGAGCCCATTGCCGTCGGTGGCGGACGGCAAAGAGCCTGCATATTGGCTCTTTTTTCTGTTTTTTTTAATCCAACAATTTTCACAGCAAATATATATGACATATATAGATATATTTCACAGGGCTATTTAACAGCACATAAGTTTCATCGTACATACATATATAGTTCCATCCATTCATACATAGCAAGTTGCACATACACATAAGTTGCAACCATTAGGAAGTTGCACATACATATTACAATGCAAAGTTTCAACAAGATAGCAAGTTCCATCGTAGCAGGCTAGAAGAATACTAGAAGAGAATGAAATAAAAACAAGCACTCCATCATAGCAAGCTAGCTTCCGAGAAGTGAATGAAATCTGCAAAATGGCAAATAAGAAAGTTAGGAAAAGGTGACTAGAAGAAGAAGACTAGCAGAAGAAGCACGCCATCGTTTGTGAGGTAACTTAGCTGAAATGGATCGTTTATGAGCTAACTTAGGTAAAATGCATCATTTTAGAGCTAACGTATGTAAAATGGATCGTTTATGAGCTAACTAAGCTAATTATGCCGTTTTTTTACATAAGTAAGCTAAGTACATGTCATTATTGACCAAACCTCGTTAACTAAGCATATTATAACTAACTTAGGTCATTTTGGAGGAAACAAAGCTAAGGATAGATTGTTTTAGAGCTAACTTAGGTAAAATGGCTGGTTTTGGAGGTCAGTAAGCTTATTAAGTCATTTTGGAGGAAAAGAAGCTAACTCTAGGTCATTGAGGTAAGCATATTGGAGGAAATAAACCTAAGTCTAGGTCTTTATGCATTTGTTAAGCAAAAAACTAGAGAAACTTACCTTGATCATGGAGGTTTAGGAGCGGGCTGGCTCGTGCCAGTAGCTGGAGAAGGATCGTGTGATACTTGTGTGGAGTTACGCTGCACTAAAGATCATTTCCAATGTTTCGTTAGCATGATGACACTCAAATGTTAAGACTAGCAAGTAACGTCCATTCAAATTAAACTCACCGTGGTCTCGGGAGCAATATCTGGATCAATGGCTATGGAGTCACGGGACCTCCCGCCACCAGATATCATCACCTACTCTGAATCAATGGGAATCTGGCTCGGGTTAAACTCCTCCCCTTTCCTCTCCTTCCCCTTGACTTGCTTGTAAGAGGCAGTGTGGGCCATGGCATACAGGTCGTACCCCTCTGGCACCTTATATGTCTTATTGTAGCATGCCTGTAAGAGAGAAACAAAGTAAATTAGTAATTAAAGGGCTCAAGCTAGCATGATGAATGAATTGCATTAATCATCAAGAAAACCACATACCCAGTTCCACTCGAACTGATATAAGGTGGAGCTACCTTGATGGTGTGGCACACCCTCAATTTGGGCACGTTTGTCCTTGGCCTCAGTCGGCTCCCCTTCCATCTTTCAACACCTGCCATGACAAAGAGTAAACGAAATTAGTACAACATAAAAACAATACCGACATGAATAATAATATGCATATCACTTAAGTGTATCATCATCAAGTACAACATAAAAAATTGAATACCTGACACTACTAATAATCTCGATCAGTATCATCAATAAATGCATAATCATCATCATCACTATAATCAATGACGGGCTCATAGGGTTCAGTGGCATCAACATGTGGAAGGCAACCTTTACGTAATCGGTCAAGCATTGACAGGTCATCCGCAGCAGTAACCTCTTCTTGTTCCGGCTCTTCTTGTTCCTCCTCTGGGGTGATGTGGGATTCACTGTCGCTGTCTACTTCAATGTTTTGGGGTGAAGTATACCGGTTCTTGAAACGCTTTTTGGAAAGACGTGTCTCTTGGAAGAATTCTCCTTCATATGTGTCTGGGTTAATGTGAGGTTCATAATCCTCTTCCTTTGGGGGAGATAGTCTAGCACGTGGCGGCACTTCATAAACGACATCCCAACCATTCAGATTTGGATTAGTTTGGCAGGCCCATGGTAGATAGAATACCTGGGTCGCCTGTTGAGCCGTAATATAGACATCAGGAACATCTAAATGGGTGCTTTGGTTGATTTCAACTAGCCCTATATGTTCATGAGTCCTTCTAGTCTCCTTCGGCTGAAACCAATAACATTTGAAGACTACGACATTCGGTGGGTTTTCACCATAGAATAGAAGTTCATAAATTGCTTCAACTCTCCATAATACTCAGTACCTCCTTCGCCGATAGCAGATACCCAACAATTTGTAGACTTTCGGTCGGCCATAGATAGCTATTTGCCATAGCTACGAAAGCGATACCCGTTGATGTCGTATTTGTCAAATGAACGGACCTTATAGAAAAACCATTAGTCACTTGTTTCAATTTGGCGTCCATAGACTCTAAATTAGCCTACAAGTTTAATATGAAAGAATTGTTGCATTACGCACAAATTAGCAAATGAAATGAAATTGTCTAATAGAAATTACCGTTTGTTTGAACCAAGAGATGAAACCGGGATAGCCGCCTCCTTGCTTTGCGAGAAGCTCATACTCTTCGACGGAATCCTTTTGGATCACCGCTCCATACGAGAATAGGGCAAACGTATCGACTGTATGAAATATCCAGGAACAAGAGCAGTTCAAAGGAAATAGAAGTTGTGAAACACTGTACCGAGAACTTACTCGATGTACGGCCGCACTTCTATCAGGTTGTTGAAGATATACAACGAAATGGTCCGCCTTTCTTTGTTATCCAACGATACTGGATTTGAAACACTGGCTGGTGCGAGATTCCCTTTGAATAGGCTGAGGTTGGATCCACCATTTTTAGGCTCGTCAGCATTGTACCGAGGCTTCGGATTATGCAAATGACGAATTTTGGTTTCGTAGTGTGTTGTCACGAAGTTTGCCGCCTCCTCAGTGATGAATGCCTCAGCCATCGATGCTTCAATTCTACGTTTCTTTTTACATTTTTCTCGAATCGTCTTCTGCATCCTCTCAGTTAGGTAGCACCAACGATTTTGCACGGGCCCCCCAATATTGCCTCGGTTGGGAGATGCAAAATCAAATGCTGCATTGGATTTAAGAAGCCCGATGGAAAGATCTTCTCTAACTTGCAGATCAACTCCGGCGCCAACTCTTCCATTTCTTCTAGCACGCCAGGCGATAGTTCTTTCGCACAAAGAACACGGAAGAAATAGTTGAGTTCTGCCAGTACTAGCCATTCATCCTCAGTGATGAAGCCACGCAACATCCCCGGCATTACCCGCTCAATCCATATATGCCAATCATGACTCTTGAGACCAAATATCTTCAATTTATCAAGACTCGCTCCCCTCTTTAGATTCGTTGCATACCCATCAGGGAACATCAACTGCATTTTCACCCACAAGATAATTTCCCTCATAGCTGGCCTTCCAAGATTGAACCATGCCTTTGGCTTCGTCCAGTTCTGCTTTCCTTTCAGTTCTTTCATGTTTTGTAACGGCCTATCACATAGCGCCTCCAGATCGACTCTAGCCTTAGTATTATCCTTTGACTTCCCATCTATGCCGAACAATGTACCAAAAAGTGCCTCTACGATATTCTTCTCAGTGTGCATCACGTTGATGTTGTGTGGGCAAAGGAGGTCTTTGAAGTAAGGCAGATCCCATAAGCATGTTTTGTGAGTCCAGGCGTGCTCAGAATTATACCCCTTGAAGTACCCTGGACGCTCTGGATCTGGCTCGAGAGCGTTTAACTGATCCAGGGTCTGTTGGCCTGTCAACGCAGGTGGTGCAGAGTTTTTTACAACTCTACCTCTGATGAAGTTCTTCTTGTCTTTCCTGAACTTATGGCGAGGATCCAGGAACTGTCTATGCATGTCGAAGCAAGAAAACTTGCGACCGGCCTGAAGCCAACGAAACTCAAAAGCTCCCTTGCATGTGGGGCACGAGAACCTTCCATGCACACACCAGCCAACGAATAGCACATACGCCGGCAAGTCATGCGTCGAGTACATGTACCAGACACGCATTATGAAGTTTCGTTTGCTATAGGCGTCGTATGTCTTGAACCCATTATCCCAGGCTTCTTGCAATTCGTCCTTAAGCGGCTGCATGTACACATTCATATTTTTCCCCGGATAGTTGGGCCCTGGAATTATCAACGTCAGGAAAATGTTCTTTCTTTGCATAATCTGTCCGGGGGGAGATTGAGTGGAAAGACAAATACGGGCCAACAACTGTATTGGGCTGCCGTCATACCAAACACACTGAACCCATCTGTGCTGATGTCGACTCGAGGATGCCTCAGATCTGTCGCTTTGTCAGCATGTAATTCATCAAACTTTTTCCACGCAACACCATCCGATGTGTGTACCATCATCAGATTCCCATCTGCATCTAGTTTGGTTCTTTTGTCTGTTTTGTGCCATTTCATCTGTCTGGCCGTCTCTTCAACCATGAAAAGACGTTGAAGTCTTGGTACAATTGGCATATACCGAAGAACACTAACGGGGATTTTGGTCTGTGTCTTCTCACCCATACCGTTTTCTACCACAACATACCTGGAAGACTTGCAAATGGGACAATAGTTCAAGTCCGCATAGTCAAGCCTAAATAAGGCACATCCTTTCTCACAGGCATGTATCTTCTCATAAGGCATCTTCAGTGCATGGAGGATTTTGTCCGACTGGTACAGGTTTGCAGGCATTACATGGCCTTTGGGAAGAAAGCGTCCAAATACTGTCATAATTGCATCATAGCATTCTCTGCCCAAGTTGAACTGAGCCTTCAGAGCCATTACTTGTGAGATGGCATCCAACTGACAAAGCTCAGTGTGCTCGTGGAGCGGACGTTTTGAAGACTCCAACATTTCATTGAAGGCCTTTGCAGATTCCTCCATCTCCTCGTCTGAATCCCGAGCATCATCATAGTCTTGCACCATGTTTTCCATCCCGGTACCATGCTCGTCGGTGCGACGACGATCCACCTCAGCTTGGTCACGTTGGGCAGACTCACCGTGAAATGTCCACACCGTATAATCGGGCGTAAAACCATTCTTCTGCAGGTGTTTGCCCATTTCATCCTCTGTCCTCTTTTCCCAATTGCCGCACCGGAAACAGGGGCACCAGTTTTTCGTCTGGCCATTTACAAATGCAGCTTGCACAAACCCCTTGGTTTTTGTGAACCATTCAGCGCTCCATTTGTTCTGACCAGCGTGACCGGTATACATCCATGCACGATCACTCATCTTGACTTTCAGAGCTACTGGACACACAACAATTATATATATAATTCACCATGTATATAATCATCAGTTGATCTACTTTGTCAATTTTATTACGTCCATGCAACCTACACTCTAATAGGTAATGATAGGTCCTAATCCCACCCGAGTATGTGTAGATTGGGTTCATTTTCCCATGCTATGCTCCAGATCCGACGCAAAATTTCAGCAGCACCTCCCCGCTGTTCTCCTGATACATGTCTCTGCAATAAACAGAGAGGATGTGTACCCGGAGAACAACAAGGGAGGCACTGACGAAATTTATGCGTCGGATCCGGAGCAAAGCATATGGGAATATGAACCCAATCTACACATACTTGGGCTGTCCATGGATAGCGTTGGACAATTCAAAAGAATCAAGGTTATAAATATGCAAATGCATGCATATTTATAACTATGACGCTTTCGAACGGGAGACACATATTGGTTACGGATACTGATGATTCAAGACACATATATAGCTAGCTATCAAATTTCATTGGCACGAACACCGGAACAGAGCAAATAATTAATGGGGGAGGAGGACATGTCATTTGTGCTCACCCACGAACGAAGGGGCAGAGCTCGTCAAACGCACGGCGAGGTCGTCGAACATCAAACCTCGCAGCGGTGAAACAATTGCACATTTAAATCAACCTGATCAACACAATTATATATGATGTTTTTCATAACAAAATTGAAAAATATATGACCCAACTAATAATTCACAAATATAAGACCCCGTCGGCCTCGGGGGGTTGGGTGTCGGGGTGTCTGGGTGTCGTGTCGGGTCGGGGTGTGGTGTCGGGATCGGGGTGTCGGGGTCAGGGGTCAGGGGGTCGGGGTGTAGTGGTCAGGGGGGTCAGGGGGTCGGGGTGTGGTGTCGGGGTCAGGGGGTCGGGGTGTTTCCTTCTATCCTTCTTCTTCTTTCTTTCTCTTCTTCTTCTTCTTTCCTTTCTTCTTCTTCTTCTTTCATCTTTTTTCTACTTTTTTAGTTCTTTTCGTTTCTTCTTTTCTTCTTCTACTACTTCTTCTACTTCTTTTCTTCTTCTTCTTTTTTCATCTTTTTTCATCTTTTTTCTACTTCTTTTCTTTTCTTCCTTTCTTCTTCTTCTACTTCTTTTCTTCTTTTTCTTTTTTCATCTTTTTTCTACTTCTTTTCTTTTCTTCTTGTTCTACTTCTTCTACTTCTTCTACTTCTTTTCTAACACTAACACTAACACAATCTAGCACTAACAATTAAACAGCAAAAAAAATGAAAAAATAGAAGAAAAAAAAGAAATAGTCCCTCACCGGAGCAATGGGACGGTCGGCGGGGGCACCGGGCGGCGGCGGCAGGTGGCGGGGGCGGCGCCGGGCGGCGGGTGCAGCGCCGGGCGGTGGGTGGCGGGGCGACGGGGCGTCGGCGGGTGGGGTGGGGGCGGAGGGGTGGTGGGGAGACGGGCCATGGGTGCGGGGGCGGGGGCGGCGGCGGGAGGGCGGGGGCGGCGGCGGGAGGGCGGGGGTGGCGCCGGGCGGCGTGTGGCGGAGGGATGGTGGGGCAACGGGGCGTCGGCGGGTGGGGTGGGGGCGGAGGAGTGGTGGGGCGACGAGCCAAGGGTGCGGGGGCGGGGCGGCGTCGGGCGGCAGGGGCGGCGCCGGGCGGCGGGGGGCGGGGCGGCGCCGGGCGGCGGGGGCGGTGGTGGATCTAGCTAGGACGGGGCGTCGGGGAGGAGAGAGGAAGAGAAGGGAGAGTAACGGGCGGGGGGTGGCGTCCGTTAGTTACTCTGCTCTTTGCCGTCCGCCGCTCTTTGCCGTCCGCCTTTATCTCTCTTTGACGTCTGCTAGCAAACGGCAAAGAGGTGGGGTGTTAAGTTTTTTTTAAACGGGCGGGGGAGGGTGGGTGGGGGCCACCTTCCTCTTTGCCGTCAGCCAGCGGACGGCAAAGATTCTTTGCCGTCAGCTAGCGGACGGCAAAGAAATGGCGCATGGCAAAGACCTTCTTTGCCGTATGCCGTTTCTTTGTCGTCTTCTTTTCGGTAGCTGATGGCAAAGAGCTTCTTTGCCATCCGCTAGCGGACGACAAAGATCTGGCAGATGGCAAAGTAACTGATTCCAGTAGTGTACCTATCATAAACTCTCATCTCTTGCACTAACATTATTTGCTATTAGCCTCTTGTTTTCCTCTCCCCCACTTCTAAAACATTTTCAGAAAACTACAAAAATATTTTCCGTTTGCCTTTTCGTTTGCCCTTATGTGTTACTTGGTTTGTTTGCTATTTCGCTTGCCATAATTGTGTGTTTATTGAAATCAGAAGCAAATAAAAAAAGGATTTTATGGATCTTCATCCACTTGCTAATCTTTTTAATAGATCCAACTATGATGAACCAATTGCTAGTGAGTTGAGTGCACTATATTATCTCTATGAAGTTTTGGTTGAAATTCGTGAATCTGGAATTCGGGATGAAGTGTTAAAAGAAGAAATTTATGAAGTGATTCAGGATAGCTCCTTGAAACAAAAGCATGATTACCATGATGTTATTACAAATTCTATTAATGTGAATTGTGCTAATAATATGCAAAACCCTAAGCTTGGGGATGCTAATTTTGCCATGTCCACTACTTATTGCAATGATCATGATTGGGGTGATAATGTTTCTTATGATCTTGAAAATTTATTTAAGCCTCATGATGAATATGGTTTCTATAATATTGAAAGTGGATTTGCAAGAGTTTCAACTCTAGGTAATAATGATCCCACTACTTTGGAGTATGATCAATCTTATGAATTTTTTGATAAAAGTGGGCTTGGAGAGTAATGACTTTATTTGACGATAATCCCACTATTTAATAAGAGTGTCAATTTGGCATGCATGTGGATCATGAAGCGAATATTTTATGTGATAGTTATATTGTTGAATTTGATTACGATCCTACATGTAATTATTATAAGAGAGAAAATATGGTTGTGAAATTTTCATGTTACTAAATTACCTCTCGTTATGTTGAGATTGCTATTGTTTCCTTCTTGTTCCTTGCATATGCTAGTTTTTGATTGTCTTGATAAATCTTTTCCATATAAATGCCTATGCATATGTAGTATGTCAGACTTAAACTTGCTTTTCACATGCTATATGATGCTCTCTTTGTGCTTCAATTTTTTGTCTTTAATATGAGCATCTTTAAAATTATCAACGCCTAGCTAAAAAGCTTTGAAAAAAGCGCTTGTTGGGAGACAACCAAATATTTTTATTTTCTATTTTTATGAGTATGCACATTATTACTTCTGTAGTAATTGTGTTTTGGTGTTTTAGTTAGTGTTTGAACTAATTAAGACCTTGGGGGGTCATGGTGATAGTTGATTTGATTTTGCTGAAAATAGAAACTTTTACGCCTAGTAAAAGAATTGATCTGAGCTGCTGGAACGTGATAAATTCTTGAGTTTTTCACACAAGATTGATATACAAATTTCCTAGATTGTCCTGATTTTTCATAATTTTTGGAGTTACATAAGTATACAAAATTTCCAGATTACTACCGACTGTTCTGTTCTTAATAGATTCTTTTTTTCTATGTGTTTTTTGCTTATTTTGATGAATCTATGGTTAGTATCGGGGGGTTTGAACCATGGAGAAGTTGGAATACCGTTGATATTACACCAATACAAATTTAGAATGAGTTCACAACAGTACCTAAAGTGGTGATTTATTTTATTATACTAACGAATCTTACGAGTTTTCTGTTATGTTTTGTGTTGTGAAGTTTTCAAGTTTTGGGTAAAGATTTGATAGACTACGGAACAAGGAGTGGCAAGAGCATAAGCCTGAGGATTCCCAAGGCACCCCAAGATAATATTCAAGGACAACCAAGCATCTAAGCTTGGGGATGCCCCGGATGACATCCCCTCTTTTGTTTTCAATCCATTGATAAATTTACTTGAGGCTACATTTTTATTCACCACATGATATGTGTTTTGCTTGGAGCGTCTTGTATGATATGAGTCTTTGCTTTTTAGTTTGCGAAAATCATCCTTGTTGTACACACCTTTTGATAAGGACAAGCTTTAATCGTGATTTTGTTAGAATACTCTATGTGCTTCACTTGTATCTTTTGAGCTAGGCAGTTTGTTGTAGTACTTCACTTATATCTTTTTAGAGCACGTCGGTGGTTTTATTTTACAGAAATTTTTGAAATCTCATGCTTCACGTATATTATTTTGAGAGTCTTAAACAACATGGTAATTTTCTTAGGTTATGAATTTAGTCCTAGTATGATGGGCATCCAAGAGGGATATAATAAAATCTTTCATATAAAGAGCATTGAATATATGAGACATTTGATTCCTTGCATTTATTTTGAGATATAAAGATGGTAATATTAGAGTCATGCTAGTGAGTAATTGTGAATCAGTAGAAATACTTGTGTTAATGTTTGTGATTCCCGTAGCATGCACGTATGGTGAACCGTTATGTGATGAAGTCGGAGCACGATTTATTCTTTGAATGTCTTCCTTATGAGTGGCGGTCAGGGACGAGCGATTGTCTTTTCCTACCAATCTATCCCCCTAGGATCATCCATATTAGTACGTTGTTCCGATGGCTAATAAACATTTTGCAATAAGTATGTGAGTTCTTTATGACTAATGTTGAGTCCATGGATTATACGCACTCTCATCCTTCCACCATTGCCAGCATCTCTACTACCGCGCAACTTTCGCCGGTGCATTAAACCCACCATATATCCTTCCTCAAAATATCCACCATACCTACCTGTTATGGCATTTCATATCGATTCCGAGATATATTTCCATGCAATTTCCACCGTTCCGTTTTATTATGACACATACCATCATTGTCATATTGTTCTCATATACATGAGATGTTTTGTTCTAGTATCGAGTTGTAATTATTGAAGTTGTAAGTAAATAAAAGTGTGATGATCGTCATTATTAGAGAATTGTCCCATGTGCGGAAAGGATGATGGAAGCTATGATTCCCCAAAAAGTTGGGATGAGTCTTCAAACTTTAAGAAAATAAAAGAGGCCAAAGAAGCCCAAATCAAAAAAAAAGGCCAAAGAAGCCCAAACAAAAAATGAGAGAAAAAGATAGACAGGACAATGTTACTATCCTTTTCCACACTTGTGCTTTGAACTAGCACCATGTTCTTCATGATAGAGAATCTCCTATTTTATCACTTTCATATACTAATGGGAATTTTTCATTATAGAACTTGGCTTGTATATTCCAATGATGGGATTCCTCAAATTTCCCTACGTCTTCATGAGCAAGCAATTTGGATGCACACCCACTTAGTTTCTTTTTGAGCTTTAATACACTTATAGCTCTAGTGCATCCATTGCATGGCAATCCCTACTCACTTGCATTGATATCAACTGACGAGCATCTCCATAGCCTATTAATTTGCATACGCTACAAAAAAAACACTTCCGTGATGATACGTGTTTGTCACAATAGGTCACATTTTCTGTCATGCATGTACATCCTAACGATTTTATGACAGAATCAAGATAGTCATACTTGTGCTGTCATAGAAGTGTTCCATGACAATACCAAAATTATCATCACAGAAGTGTCCACTTTTGTGACGATAAATGGCACGTCATGGAAGTGCTTTCGTCAAGGGTAACCGACACATGGCATCCACCATAATGGGTCGTCGTTAATCTATTGGGTTCCGGTTTGGATCCGATAACCCGTTAACAGCCCGGACCAATGGAGATTTTTTCCACGTGTAAAATTCTCAATGACCAGAGGAACCACGTGTCGGCTCAGCATTGGGACAGATGTCATCCACTCATTGGACGGGAGGCGCCTATGATACGTCGACACATGGCATGGCCCATTTGACTTGGTCAAAATTTAGCGGGCCGGCCCATGAAAAGCCTATTAACGGCATGTTCGCATACAACCCATTTACAGCCCGCCAACTCACGACCCATTATGGCCTATCTGAATTAGGCCTAGTAGCGTCATCTGGGTCATCCAATATGATTCCGGCCCATTGTAACTTTCGGCCCATGTATGGCCCATTATGTCTTTCGGCCATACAAGGCGCTTTGTAACTCTAGGCCCGTTAAAGGCCCGAGGTGAAACTGGGCCATAATGAATAGTGTATCGCTTTATACCCATTAACGACCCATTATTCCGTTGGGTCGTTTCTAGCCCATGTTAACTTTCGGACTTCTAAGGGCCCATTTATTCTTGGGATCATTTCCAGCATTCGGTTACTTACGGTCCGTTACTGGCCTATTACGCTTGTGGGCCAAATTCGGCCCATGGTTACATTCGGCCCATTTGTGGCCCATTAACCCATTGGGCTATTTTTATAGCGTCATCAAATATGGCCCATTAATGACCCATGATTCCTGTCGATAGACCTACGGGTCCGTAGGCAGTAGCTAGACTGTTGTGTCTCTCTCTTTTAATTCTCAATACAATGGTCTCTTGGAGATCTATTTGATGTAACTCTTTTTTTGCGGTGTGTTTGTTAGGATCCGATGAACTTTGTGTTTCTAATCAGATCTATATCCATGAATATTATTTGAGTCTTCTTCGAATATGCATGATTATTTATAGCCTCGTATTTCTTCTTCGAATCGTTGGTTTAGTTAGGTCAACTAGATCGATTTTTCTTGCCATGGGAAGAGGTTCCTCGTGATGGGTTCGATCGTGCAATGTTCTTTCCCAGTGATATAAGGGGCAGCAAGACACACATGTATTGTTGCTATTAAGGATAACAAGATGGGGGCTATTCCTACATGAATAGATCTCGTCTACATCATGTCATCGTTCTTATTGCATTACTCTATTTTTCCATGAACTTAATACACTAGATGCATGCTGGATAGCGGTCGATGTGTGGAATAATAGTAATAGATGCAGGCAGGAGTCAGTCTACAAATCTTGGATGTGATGCCTATATATTGACCATTTCCTTGGATATTGTCATAATTATTCGATCTTCTACCAATTGCCCAACAGTAATTTGTTTATCCACCGTGTGTTATTTCTTGAGAGAAGCCACTAGTGAAATCTACGGCCCTCGGGTCTATTCTTTATCATATTTGCTTTGAGATCTATTTTTATTTTCTTTTGTTTCCAGATCTATTATTCTAAAAAAAAACCAAAAAACCTTGCTGCAATTTTTTATTACTTATTTTATTTCGGGTTTTATCTAGATCTTTTTATCCAATCTACCACAATTTTTATCCCGTCAACTTGACAATTTCTGGCACTGTTAATCGAGAAGGGATTGACAACCCCTTATACGCGTCGGGTTACAAGTATTTGTTCTTTGTGTGCAGGTACCGTTTACATAGTGTTGCTTGGTTCTCCTACTGGATTGATACCTTGGTTTCATAACTGAGGGAAATGCCTACTGTAGTTGTGCTGCATCATCTCTTCCTCTTTGGGGAAATACCGACGTAGCTTCAAGCGACATCAACGCCCATTCACATGGTTGAACTAGAGGTTCCCGTAGTGGTTCATGGTTCGGCTCACGTATCACGAGCCTTGGGGATTTCTTCTTTGAGGAACCACCTTGGAACATCTTCCTAAACATTTTCTTTTCTTCCCCTGGAATTTTTTGAATTTTTTAGTGACTCAAAATAAAAGTGAACAAAACTCAACAAAATTGATAGCAACTACACTCCTACAAGTGTCTAGAGGCCATATCAAGCATCAAAACTAGTTTCAACCATATAAATTTGACATGAAAGCTCAAGAACATGGTCACCAACAGTTGCTAAATGTGCAAATAATAAACCACTAGAGCAAAAACTAATTGGACCAACGGAGGACTCACATACTGATGAAAAATCGCCCAAATAGTTTCAGAAACAGAGTTCCGAGCAAAGAGATTGAAAATAGCAGCAAGATGAGCAAGAACACGGGTTTGAGAAATGTTGTGATTTTTTCTGGAGGAAGAAGAAGTGCATGGGTGGCTGGAATAAGTGAGGAGGCCTACATGGGCCCCACAAGCTTGCTAGGCGCGCCCAGGGGGTGGACGCGCCCTGTGAGCTTATGGCTCACAGGTGCACCCCCCCTGGGGTGTGTTTAGTGCCAAAAAATTTCAAATATTACAAAAAATCATATTAAATTTTTAGGGCATTTGGAGAATTTTTATTTTTGGTCATTTTTATTGCACGGATAATTCAAAAAACAACATAATCAGGGTTTTTCTACTTTATTAAATCTAAATAACATAAAGTAAAAAGTGGGTACAGAAAGTTGTGTTTACTAAATTCATAAACCACATGCCCGTCAAAAGGAATCCATTAATAAGGTTGATCAAGTCTTATTAACAAACTTCTTCCAAATGACATGAAATCGAAGAATCATCATATAACACTAGGTTACCTCAAAGGGGATATGCATGTCCCCAACAATAAGAATTTCAAATTTATTTTTGATGGTATGAATAGGTAATTCAAAACCTCCAATAGTAATCGTTGAAAAATTTCCAATAGTCTGTTCATTACCATTAACATGAAAGGTGACATTGCCATTGTTGAAATCAATATCAGCCCCTGCAGTGTTCAGAAATGGTCTACCAAGGATGATCGACATACTGTCTTCAGGTATATCAAGAATAACAAAGTCCATTAAGATAGTAACATTTGCAACAACAACGGGCACATCCTTACAATATTGATGGGTATAGCAGTTGATTTATCAGCCATTTGCAAAGAAATTTCAGTTGGTGTCAACTTACTGAAATCAATTCTTTTGTATAAAGAGAAAGGCATAACACTAACACCGGCTCCTAGAACACACAAAGCAGTTTTAACATAGTTTCTTTTAGGTGAGCAAGGTATAGTTTGTATTCCTGGGTCTCCTAGTTTCTTTGGTATTCCACCTTTAAATGTATAATTAGCAAGAATGGTGGAAGTGTTAGCTTCGGGTATCTTTCTTTTATTTGCAAGAATATCTTTCATATACTTAGCATAAGGAGTTTTCAGAATATCAGTCAAACGCGAACGCAAAAAGACAGGTCTAAGCATTTCAACAAATCATTCAAATTCTTCATCGTCTTTATTCTTTGAAGCTTTAGGGGGAAAAGTCATACATTTCTGAACCCATGGTTCCCTTTCTTTATCATGTTTCCTAGCAATGAAGTCCCTTTTATCATATCTTTTATTCTTAGGTTGTGGGTTATCAAGATCAACAACAGGTTCTATCTCCACATCATTATCATTACTAGGTTGAGCATCTACATGAACATCATCATTATCCTTATTACTAGGTTCATGTTCATCACCAGATTGCATTTCAGCATCAAAAATAGAAATATCATTTCGATTCTCAGGTGTCTACAGTAGGTTCACTGGAATCATGCAAAGTCCTATTATCATTCTGCCCATACCGGAGTACTCGAGTCTCCTTCTTCGGTGATGATGGTGATGAAGCAACACACTTGTCATCTTTGTTCCAAGGCATAGGTACTCCATTAAGAAGAGTAGAGATGCTCTCCAGCATCCCGAAATCCGCAGCTAAACTCATCTTTTTTAACTTGGTTTCATACTCACATTTTTGGTTCTATAGGTCATAGACTTGTGCTTGTGCATCCTCCATCCTGACGTGGAGACGATCAATGGCCTCCGAGATCTTGTCGCTATCCCACTTCTACTCATGGACAAAATCCCTGATCATGGAGTGGTTAGCATCAACTCCACGCTCCACCATCCTCTGGAACTTGAAGAGTTCTTGCTCCACATCTTCGAGCGTGGACTTCTCGTCTCCCTCCTTATTCGGCCCTTTGAGATCATTGATGTGAAGCACCCCATCCCAGTAATCAACAATCTAACTAACCTGGCAAACCAAAACACCCTCCCGCAATTTTTGTCCGATGCACGCGTCGAATTCATGCCGGCCCAGAGCATGCAGCAGCTGACATTAATGCCAAGCAAAATGACCGTATGGGAGGGCAGCGTTGACCGATGCGACCTCTTGGGAGCCGCCATATCAATGCAGACCCAGCTTCCTGAGAAACCAACTACGGTCGTTGCGCCGCATTGAAGCAGTTGATGGGCCCTTCGCATGGCATGGTTGCGGGAAATTTCAGCTGTGCGCCAGTCATGCACAGCCGCATTTTGTCCTCTTCGAGCCCCTCCTCCTCTCCAAGCCCCTCCAACTCCAGCAGCGATGCCGAAGTCATGGATCCTGCGCCGCCAGGCGGGGGTGATGGCGATGGCCGTTCATCATCAGGTGAATCTTGGCACCGCCGCAGTTGCTCTCTGTGCCCCTCTACATCCATGGCGATCGTCATCTCCTCCGACGATGAGGAGGACCAGATGCCATAGCAGTAGCAACAGCCGTAGCAAATGGAGATCATGACGGAACATTCGCTCCGTTAGATTGGCCTGGCACCACCATCGCCGCTGGTACGAGTCAAGGAGGAGCCACCGTCCCCGCCGTGTGATACGCCCCAAACGTATCTACTTTTCCAAACACTTTTACTCTTGTTTTGGACTCTAAATTGCATGATTTGAATGGAACTAACCTGGACTGACGCTGTTTTCAGCAGAATTGCTATGGTGTTGTTTTTGTGCAGAAATAAAAGTTATCAAATTGAGCTAAAAAATTACGAAGAATTATTTCAGAATATATAAAAATCATTGTGAAGGAAATTACTAGAGGGGGACCACTAAGGCGCCACAAGCCCGGGGGCGTACCCACCCTTCCAGGGCACACCTGGTAAGCTCATGGGCCCCTGGCAGCTCCCGCAACCATAACTCCAAATCCATTAGGACCTATTTGCCAAGAAAAAATGAAAGAGAAGGAATCATCACGTTTTACGATATGGAGCTATCGCCACCTCCTGTTCTTCATTGGGAGGGCTGGTCTGGAGTTCGTTCTGGGCTCCGGAGAGCGGGATTCGACGTCGTTGTCATCATCAACCTTCCTCCATCACCAATTTCATGATGCTCACTGCCGGGAGTTAGTAATTCCTTCGTAGGCTTGCTGGACGGTGATGGGTTGTATGGGAGTTGTCATGTAATCGAGTTAGTTTTCTTAGGGCTTGACCCTAGTATCCACTTTGTTCTGAGATTGATGTTGCTATAACTTTGCTATGCTTAACGCTCATCACTAGGGCCCGTGTACCATGATTTCAAATCTGAACCTGACACGCCTCTGTCGTATCTATACTTTTTTATTGTTTCATGCCAATGTTATTCAACTTTTACAATCTTTTGGCAACTTTTTATATGATTTATTTGGACTAACTTAGTTATCCTGTGCCCAGTGCGAGTTCCTGCTTGTTGCATGTTTTTGTATCGTAGAAAATCCATATCAAACGAAGTCCAAACGTGGTGAAACTCTACGGAGAATTATTTTGGAATATTTGTTAATTTTAGGAGGTGGAAGAAACGTAAACAGAGACCCGAGGCCACCACAACCCACCAGGGCGTGCCACTAGGCCCAGGCGCGCCCTGGTCTATCGTGCCCTCCTCGAACATCGGTTGGAGCTATACTTCGGGCGCAAGGAAGCTTATATCCGGAAAAAATCGTGTAAAAAGATCAGCGCAATCAGAGTTATGGATCTCCGAGAATTTGAAACCCTGAAGGGCCAGATCTGGGAGTGCGAAACAGAAGAGAACAGAGAGGGAGATCCAATCTCGGAGGGGCTCCCGCCCCTCTGCTGCCATGGAGGCCATGGACCAGAGGGGGAACCCTCCTCCCATCTAGGGGGGAGGCCAAGGAAGAATAAGAAGGAGGAGGGGGGCTCTCTCCCCCTCTCTCCCGGTGGTGTCGGAGTGTCGTCGGGGCTAGGACCGTGATGGCGATCTACATCAACAATCATGCTACCGTCAACACCAACTTTCTCCCCCTCTATGCAGCGGTGTAACACCTCTTCTCCCCACTGTAATCTCTACTTAAACATGGTGCTCAAGTCCATATATTATTTCCCAATGATCTATGGTTATCCTATGATGTTTGAGTAGTTCCGTTTTGTCATATAGGTTAATCGTGATCTTGGTTGGTATGATTGTATATTTTATTTTTGCAAAATAGTTTCATACTTGTTCTAGGTAAAGCAAACGTCAAGTGTACGCAGAGTTGTATCGGTGGTCGATAGAACTTGAGGGAATATTTTTTCTGCCTTTAGCTCCTCGTTGGGTTCGACACTCTTCTTTATCGAAGAAGGCTACAAAGGATCCCCTATACTTGTGGGTTATCAGAACCCTTTATGTTTTCATGAATATATTTGTGTTTTTGATCCTATCTTGCAAGTTATACACACCTATTACGTGTTATGATCCGCATAGCCCAAGGTGACAATAATTGAGATTCTTTCCAATGATTACCGTAGTTTGAGGAGTTCATGTATTCACTACGTGTTAATGCTTTGTTCTGGTTCTCTATTAAGAGGAGACCAAAATATCCCTTTGTTTTCTTATGGACCTCGCAACCACGGGAGGGTAGGACAAAAGATGTCATGCAAATTCTTATCACAAACACGTATGACTATATACGGAATACATGCCTACATTACATTGATGAATTGGAGCTAGTTCTGTGTCGCCCTAGGTTATAACTGTTACATGATGAATGTCATCCAGCATAATTATCCATAACCAATTCGATGCGTATGAGCTTTTCACATATTGATATTTGCTACAAAACTACTACTGCTATTGTTACCGGTATTGTTGCTGCTATTACCACTGCTATCAAACTATCATATTATTGTGCTACTAACCACTTTGTTGCAGATATTTAGTTCTCCTGGTGTGGTTGAATTGACAACTCAACTGCTAATATTTGCAAATATTCTTTGACTCCCCTTGTGTCGAATTAATAAATTTGGGTTGAATACTCTACCCTCGAAAACTATTGTGATCCCTTATACTTGTGGGTTATCACCGCGCTACTGCGTGAAGCGTGAGCCATAATCCCCACTCCACAGGGTGAAGGATGAGCGTGCCACCCCCAACCCACATACACGCACCCGTGCGCACCCGCGGCTGCGTCCAGATCGTGGGCCGCATAGGAAGGAGCTGGTGTCGCCCCCACACAACCGCGACAACTAGATCAAACGACACACCAAAGACGAGCCCGTGTTGCCGCTAGTGCATAGCTGGTGCGCCCACATTGCCGGCCCGCATCGCCTCCCCGCCGCCCGATCCCATCAAGGTGGAGCTGCCGTCCACGATCATGAAGGCGCGGGGCCGCATCCACTACCACCTCAGAGTTGACAGTGTTGGCGGTTCCCTTGGGCTCAAGGACCGTCGTCTCCAAGGAGGAGCGCGCGACGAGGCAGCACGTGCGCTACAACCTGCGCAACGTCGCCCGCCGCTTGGCGTTCGCCAAATCCGACGTGGTACCGGAACGGGCTCGCAACGACCCGGACCCCGCCTCCGCGTGGACGCTTGACCGCTGCTTCACCACCGCGGAGATGGCCGCCATGCGTGCCGCCACCATTGCCTTGACGGCGAGCTTGCCAAAGTCGGCGAGGAGTGGTCGCTTAGCGACTCCTCCGCCAACGCCGGCAGAGGCAAGCCTGCCATAAGAGCTCCGCGAGCGCCATCTGCATTGGCCGTGGCGGCCCTCTGCACCACCCAGGAGGAGGTGGAGCGGCTTCTCTGTGAGCGGCAGGCAACCGCTCAACAAGGTTGCCATGACGACGACGATACAGACGGCAACAACAATGAGCAGAGCACTGCAGCCACGCGTCCGAAGCGGTCGTATAGTGTTTATGTTTTTTCTTCTAGTTTTTAGTTAATCGGTTAAAATATCGACCTTTTATTGAAGTTATGTTGGAACTTTAATAAAATCCATCGTGTTTGATGAAATCCGTCTTATTTGTTTAAACTTGATTTGAAATGTGTGCAGGTAGTCTCGGACGGCGGCTTCCGCATTCATGTGCGCGGACTGGTCTCCCTATTGACGGACGGATGCCCTGACCGGTTTACAGGCCAGCGTTGGAGTTGCCCAAACTAATTAATAGGGAGACCAGTAATATTACATCGATCACAAGAGCATTCGCGATCGATCATATCGAGCCTTGTTTTGTCGATGAACAGAATCGCCATAAACTTAGATGATAGTAATAATTGATGATCCATTTGTGTGGGCTACTAGTTTCGGCCATCCAAAAATAAACGACCATATTGGCCAAAGTACTACACTGTTACAGTTTACAGTATTACTAGTACATCACTAGCGCGATCGAACTAGCTCAGGAGGAGTACATGGCTTACTAGTCCCTACTACTGTACATGCATCAATGGTACATGTACAAGGCGGCCGGCCGGGGCGCCGGGCCGGCGGATCAGAAGGACGGCACGACGCCGTAGCCGAAGTCGAGCAAGTAGGACGTGGAAGACGGCACGGCATGGGCCTCGAAGTCCAAGTCCTCGCCGTCGGCGTCCTGGTCGGTGCGCTTGGCGAAGCGGCCCTTCACGCGCGGCCGCGACTCGGCGTAGGCCTTCCTGGACGCGTACCGGATGGTCTTCTCGAACCGGCGGTTCTTCCTCTTCTCCCGGTACCGCATCAGCCTCGCCACCCTGCCCTCCCCGGTCACCGCCACCGGCCGCTCCGGCACCGTCAAGTACCCCATGTCCACCGGCGACGCCTGCTGCATGCCCACGCCGTGGCTCGGCGGCGCCGCGGTGTACGCGGGCATGTACGCCTGCGGCTTCGACCGGGTGAAGTCGATCTCGAAGCTCCCGACGCCGCCGCAGATGGCCTCCGGCACCACGCCGACCTCCGATGAAGTGCCCTGAAAAATTATAGCGCTCTCGATAGGTCAGCAAGTTGGTCTACGTACGGCAAGCAAGAAGGCGATCGGTTCGCGCCAAGGCAACGGCGAGGCGACTAACGCTGTGCGCGCCGGAGGCGTTCGCCGTGTATGAAGAGCTGTAGGTCGACGGCGGCTTGGCGCCGATCCCGCACGCGAAGTCCAGATCCACGACGGCGGGTACCGCGCCGGTGGCGACCCCGCTGGGCACGACTCTGTCAGCGTGGGCGAAGCGCGTAAAGTCGACGGCGAGGTAGGGGTCGACGAGGTCGGAGAAGAGGTAGTCCATCTTCCCGCCCTCCTTGCCGGCCTCCACGTTTAGGTTCAGCATCCCCCCGTGCTGGCGCAGCTGCTCGGGCACCTCGTCCTGATCCGCCCGCGCCTCCCCGTCACCGGCGCCGCAGAACATCATGGCCTCGGCCGCCACCGCGGCGGCCTCGGGGGAGCCGATGGGCGCGATGGGCACGCGCACGTGGCGCTCGGCGAGCGGGTTGGCGTGGTGGATGTCGGCGTCGCACGCGGCGCAGAGCACGGCGGCGTCGGCCTTGCACGTCACGGCCGCGGGGCTGACCTCGCAGACCTCGCACACCCAGACGCGCTCGTGGCCCGCCCGCGCGTGCGCCGGGCGCGCGTCGCACCCTGTGCACAGGTACCCCGCGCAGTCCCGGCAGTGCACCGCCGCCGGCGCCGCCCCCTCGCACGCCCCGCACCGCCGGCCCCCCACGCCCCAGTACTTGCGCAGCTCCATCATAACTAACTAGCACCCCTGCGCGTCCCCGATCGGTCCTCCTAGCTCCGACAGGCAATGGCGGGTGAACGCGGCGGTGGTGGTAGTGGGAGGGAAGAGTGATTGATCTGAGGTGAGGGAGGTGGTGGGGGAGGAGGCAGTAGATGTAATAGTGGGTGGGGGAGGGGGACGTGGCCGGAGCGGGGCACGTGGTAGGTTGCGAGCCAAGCGATGGGTTGATGCCGATATGATACAGTGGGGATTTTGGCGGGGATTTGGTGCATGTGAAAGACGGGGAGACATCGCCGTCGGCGGGCTGGCCGGCTGGCTGGGTGCTGGGTGGGCTGGCTTGGCTTTTCGGGGGAGGCAACCGATACGGGGGTACTAATCCCATCTTATCATGTCCTCCTCCATGCTCACTCACGGTGATGCCGGACTGGTGTCCGTGAACTGTGATGCCATCGCCGGGGAGGCAACCGGCAAGATCGCCATGCCGAGCTGGCCGGGGTGCGCGCGTAGGCCACACGTCCGGGGCGCGGGGTCATACGCGCGCTATGAATCTGGTTTGTCCGTGCCGACGTGGTATATGCCCCCGTACGTAGTACACACAAGTATCGATTCCGACTGGTGGGCCGGCATGGCACATGCATGATTGCACCATCGTATTCGTATCTCTCCGAAATTTCCTTTGACCCCCATCTGTATCATGGTACCCAATGCTTTGTACAAAGCATAAGCCTTTTTCTTCGAGAAAAAGGAAAATTCCATGACACCCGCAATCAAAAACCAGTACAAATACGTTGCAAAAGCCTAGTGGCTAAAAGTTTGACAGGCCCGAAAAAGACGGGCGTATGCCACGTACCCTATATTGTACTGATTCTTTTTTTTTTACGAAAAAGACTAGTTCTATTACAGAAGTTCATCAAAAATACAAAGCACTTCAAACATGATAAAATTAAATCAAGATTCCCGGATCATCGAACTACTGCTGCCCCCGCGAGAACGAGCCGCGCTGCACAACCGGGGACTGTATTATATGATAATCAACTCCAGTTTTAGGGCTCGACCATCATAGGTTCTTAACAAATACTCCCTCCATTCTAAAATGAATGATATACTTTTATTTCAAATTTAAACTAAAATCGCGACACTTATGTTAAAGCAGATGAAGTGTTCTGAAATATTCATTTTGGAACCTCCATGAGCTCTTAATTGTTAGCCTTTGTTTGAACATAGGAAGTGTTCTGAAAGCCTTGATGTTGGATTAAACACAATACGATGGTACACAACAACTTACAACACGACCCGTTTGACTCCTACTGAGAGGACCCAAAGAGCTAACATATATACTTCAAATTTACGGATCAATTATCTTACATGCTTAGATATTATCATTAAAGAAGCATTTTTGCACTTGAAACTTCGTTTCCTCACTTTTGAAGTAAAACAGTTTCTTTTAACATATAAAGAGTATTTACATGCACATTTCTCTATGTTAACTTTTGACACTCGGAATGATAGTTCTTTTCTACCCAGAAACACTTGCTTTCAGGCTTTGTTTCGGCAGCACGTTTGAACTACCCGGTAGGTCCTACAAAAAATAAATAACCATCACCAGCTAGGCCCTCCATCCATATGCGCCCATGTTTCCAATGCTAGAAATAGCTTGTTCCTCAAAAGTTTTGTGCCAAAGGAAAGCATCTCCCGAACCGTTTGGATCCTAGATTACTCCTTATAGTACTATTGCCCTGACATAGCTTATTGTCTAAAGTCAAAATTTATCATAAATAAGGGCGGCCACGGGATCCTCAGTGCTCATCACGAAAGGCTCTCTGAAAGCAACCTCTCTTGCTGGTCCTCGGGGCTACCCAATAATTCCCAAAAGCTGGAAAGAGACAAGGATTGGCTTTATGGCTCTGACGCCGTCCGCTGCGCCGTTTAGGGGATTAGCCAGTTTAATTAGCGGATTGATTCGATGCGTATCAACGTCACGCCAGCTCTATCGGCCACCTAAAACTGGCCTTGCTGGGGGGCAATGCCCGAAATGCCCTCCCGTAGCCCGAGCCTATCCGAACTGTAGAAAGCAACCGCCGGAAAATGGATTGGCACCGGTGCTGTGGAAAACGTTTGTTCGGATCTCGTTGCACACGCTTTCAGGAAAGGGGTTGCATTGTACACACGTTGCTCGTAGGACTTATCATAAGTTTCTCGAATTTTTTGTTTTGTTTTGTTTTACTACATCACAAGAAACGTCCCTTCCAAACCATGTCACAGGCAGACCTCCCTTGCTTCAGTCCTCCATGGTGACAAAAATGTTGCTTTGGGTCTGAAAAATTGTTTGGGAATTTGAAACTGAAAACTTATCATGAATTGGGAAAAATTTCCAAAATACAAAAATCTAGCTGGATTCAAAGGACATCATTCTTTAGATGGTGCTTGCACCAGATGCCCGCGGTGGACCGGGGTCCACGGCGTGTGTGCTCCTTGTCCTCACCAACCCAACTAGTTTTATTATTGTTCCTGAACTGTTTTTGTCAAACTTTGCTATGTGTAATATTTGTTACTATATCTTGAATAGTATGGTTTTATATTTGAACCATTTATTGGATGATATTTATGTCTTTGGATTATATCTGTAAGCTCTGTTACCGACTGTACCTCCAAACTGGAGCGTGACCGCGAGGATGACAAATTGTAAGAGCATATATAGCCGGGCGCTCTAAACGCGCCTCAAACGACCGGGCGGGCTGACCAGTCCCTGACCTGTCACAAAAAGTTGACCCACCCGGACCCCTCAAACCGTTCTCAAACGCCCGGGCTATCCGGCGCCCATCATATCCAGTCAAATGTAGGGCGGATATAGGGCGCGTCCGCCACGTCGGAGCTGACATGCCCGGTCCACCATCGACCCCACGGCTGTTCCACAAAAAAAAACCATCCCGCTCCTCATTCGGAACCCTAGCTTCAACCATTCCCCTCTCTCACTCCTCCCTCTCCTCTCCCCTCTCCGATTTTCATCCAATCTGGCATAACACCGAGCTCTGGCAGCCACTCCGTCTCCGACCTCGATGCTAACCAGGAGTTGGCCCTCCGCATTGCCTTGCAGCTGTCTAAAGTGGACACTGATGGCGGCTCCGAATCTGCAGCGTCACCGCTGTGTGGACGCGGACAGAGCTAGGCCCTTCCAGCCCGCGCGTAGCTCCGCCACGGCAGCACCGTCCGCTCCGCCCCCACGTCGTCCCCTTTCCCCACTGATATCTGCTCTGTGAGGGCAGTGGTGGGTGCTAGTGCCCGCGTCGTCGGCCCAAACACACACTCCGGAATCGGAGGCACGTGCCGACCGCCGCGAGAGGCAGCGGGCGAGGGAGAGGGACATGGCGGAGGTTTCTGTGCGCCGTCGCCATGGGATGCCGGCGGAGCCCGACGAGGACCAGCGGCTCCTTGCTTGGGTCTACCATTGGTCGCTCACGATGGCGAAGACACATGCTGGTCACCTCCAGCGAAAGAATGCAAAGGCGCTCCGGCTAGCCATAGAGCAGTCATAGAGCGAGGCGAAGGAGGCAACGGAGAGGCGGCTCGGCTCGTCAAGTAGAAGCGGTAGTAGGACATGGTCGTCTGCCGGATGAAGGGCTTGATCGTCCTCTCAGACTCTGACTCCAAGAATGGCAACGACCACAGCTCCACCTCCGCCTCCGACGACCAAGATCCTCCACCAGTTGCGGACGCCTACAGCTATGCCGACGACCAGAAGGAAAAGTCCCGGGGAGGAAGTGGTGAATAAGCTCTTCCTCCTATGTTTCTTATCGTTTTTCAGTTGTTAAAGTTAAGAACTTGTCCGACGACGAACTCCGATGATCTTTTGGATGCTGTGCAGTTTGCTTATGTGCATTTGATTGTCCATTTGATGCCGATTTCGTTATGCGTTGTTTGATTACATAGAGTTGCTCTTACATTGCATGCTTACTATGGACATAGGGTGCCGTATATGAGGTACACGAATGTAGAGAGGAAATTTTAAGACGTGGCCGGTCAGTGCCCGCGAACGCGCCCGGAAGCGTCTGCGGGTGTTTGAGGAGTCGAATTTGCTATCCGCAATTGTAGATGCTCTAATATCATTGGCAAATGGAGGCACACACAGCACATGAGCGCCGCGAGGTGACTCGTGTTCTGGGGGTACTGTGTGTGGCATGCTCACTCAACATACAAACTCCATGAACTATGGTTTGAGGATCACACATGTTCAGTAAGTGTTATTGAGTTGCTCCAGTGATATCGAGAAGGGACCACCATAATTATTATTTTTAATATTCGAAGTCACATGCAGAGGTAATAATAGACGAACGATTCATATGTAGGTACACCTGACAACATATGGAAACACATGCTTACATGATGTAAATCGCACGCCTACTTGTTCAACACTATATTTAGATTCTGCTCTTCTAAAAGGAACATCTGCTCTAACAATTCCCTCCTCATCTACCAAAACAACCGGAAATGTTTCAAAAAAAATAGGCATATGGCGTACAAAAAGTATTATCCAAGAAACACCCCCATATACACTTCCGTGCATGCTATTTCAAAATTTTCATCTCTAGTTTACTATTTGTTATTCGCCTAACACATGTTAATCATCGATCCCTCTAAAGATTCTACAGTTACAAATATAATCACAACTCTATTACATTCACTTGAGAAGCAATGACCAAAATACCCTAAGGTAGCTTGAGCCTATCCAAACCAGACAGCAACTGTTGGGAAATGGCTTGGCACCTGTTGTGGGAAACGTTTATTCGGGTTACATTGTTGTACATGCTTTTAGAGAAGGGTTGCATTGTACACGCAGTCCTCCCATATCTTATCATTTCAAATTTGTACTTTGTTTTTGACATAACAATAAATTCTTTTGCTTTAGTCCTCGAATGTGACCAAAAATTCATCTACAGATTGATTATCGCCTCTTAGATTTATTGTAGCGTATTATATGTGTTTGTTTCAATTTTAGTAGTTTTAAATATCTTGACAAATGTTCTAGAATGTACATGCCTAACAAATATCCTGTGAATGGCTTACTTATTATGATTATGTAGTAGGGTTGTAGGAATTTAAAAAAAATAGTGCTTTGTCATTAAAGCCCCTGCACTCAACATAATCGAATGGCATTGTTCACTTATTCTTTTATTATGAAATCATCACTGGTAATTATTTTGTGCTTTGGGAATGTGTGTATTATATTCCTTGGTTTTCAAAATCTTGGAAACCATAGAGCGAGTTACAAATCCATTCGCAAATGACGGCGTGGAGTCGGGCTGCTGCAACATGCCATAGTATCAACCTGTGATTATTGACTGTATCAACCTTTCTACTTGAGTCTTTGCAGAAACTTAGAGCTCATCCTTGGTGAAATTCACTGTACTCCATCACCTTTGGTTGACAACATATTTGCTATTAAATATTTGTACCTTTTTCATTGAGACATTCGTCAGATTTTTGTACTGGTATGATTTGTGAAAGTGTGTTATATCGACTAGAGGTGGGGGGTGAATAGGCGATTTTTATAAATTCGTCACTGAGGAAATTCTCGGTGAAGAAATTCCTAAGCAACGACACACTAGCAGCTGAATAAGTACTCAGGTATAAACATAACAGAGCAACAACATAGTCACCATGATGAAGTGAAAACAAGCACAAAGTACAGATAGCGTGAAAACAGGATAAGCAGGCTGAAGACTATGTGACTGAAGAATTAGGATTGAGGAATTAGAGAAAGTCTTCAGTCAAAGTCTTCAAACAGTAATGATCAGGTCCATCAACACATGAATGGGGAAATGAAGGGGTTGAGGAAATAGAACCAGTTGGCTTGGTGAAGACAATGATTTGGTAGACCAGTTCCAACTGCTGTGATAGTTGTACGTCTGGTTGGAGTGGCTAAGTATTTAAACTCGAGGACACACAGTCCTGGACACATAGTCCTCACCTTATTCTCCTTGAGCTAAAGTCACACAGACCTCGCCCAACACTCATGGTAAGTCTTCAGGTGACTTCCAAACCTTCACAGACTTGGTCACTCGGCGATCCACAATTCCTCTTGGATGCTCAGACCATGACGCCTAACCGTCTGGAGGATACACAGTCCTCAAAGGTAACAAGCGTTGGTTCCACAGAGGAACAGTCTCTTCAGTGATGCTCAATCACTTTGGCTTTGTAGGTGTTTGGGTTTGGGTTTTGGGTTTTCCTCACTTGATGATTGAGGGAGTCCCGGATTAGGGGGTGTCCGGATAGCCGGACTATAACCTTTGGCCGGACTCCTGGACTATGAAGATACAAGATTGAAGACTTTGTCCCGTGTCCGGATGGGACTTTCCTTGGCGTGGAAGGCAAGCTTGGCGATACGGATATGTAGATCTCCTCCCATTCTAACCAACTCTGTGTAACCCTAGCCCTCTCCGGTGTCTATATAAACTGGAGGGTTTTAGTCCGTAGGACGAACAACAATCATACCATAGGCTAGCTTATAGGATTTAGCCTCTCTGATCTCGTGGTAGATCTACTCTTGTACTACCCATATCATCAATATTAATCAAGCAGGAGTAGGGTTTTACCTCCATCGAGAGAGCCCGAACCTGGGTAAAAACATCGTGTCCCTTGTCTCCTGTTACCATCCGCCTAGACGCATAGTTCGGGACCCCCTACCCGAGATCCGCCGGTTTTGACACCGACATTGGTGCTTTCATTGAGAGTTCCTCTATGTCGTGACCTTTAGGCCCGATGGCTCCTCCGATCATCAACAATGATGCGGTCCAGGGTGAGACTTTTCTCCCCGGACAGATCTTCGTATTCGGCAGCTTTGCACTGCGTGCCAATTCGCTTGGCCATCTGGAGCAGATCGAAAGCTATGCCCCTGGCCATCAGGTCAGATTTGGAAGCTTGAACTACACGGCTGACGTCCGCGGAGACTTGATCTTCGACGGGTTCGAGCCACAGCCGAGCGCGCCGCACTGTCACGACGGGCATGAGCTAGCTCTGCCGCCAAACAGTGCCCTGGAGGCCGCACCAGTGTCCGCTCCGACCTTTAGCTCGGAGCCGACTGTGCCAATCGAGGACGGGTGGCTAGACACCGCCTCGGGGGTTGCAATCTCTACGGCGATCGAGCCAAACACCAGCCTTGTCCTTTGCGAAGCTCGTGACTCCAAGGTGCCGGACTCCTCTCCGGACTCCGAACCTTCCGCGCCCCTGCCGATCGAACCCGATTGGGCGCCGATCATGGAGTTCACCGCTGCGGACATCTTTTAGCCCTCGCCCTTCGGCGACATTCTGAATTCACTAAAGTCTCTCTCTTTATCAGGAGAGCCCTGGCCGGACGATGGTCAGCAAGGTTGGGATGCGGACGACGAAGAAATTCAAAGCCCACCCACCACCCACCTTGTAGCCACTGTCGATGATTTAACCGACATGCTCGACTTCGACTCCGAAGACATCGATGGTATGGACGCCGATGCAGGAGATGACCAAGAACCAGCGCCTATAGGGCACTGGAAGGCCACCTCGTCATACGACATATACATGGTGGACACCCCAAAAGAAGGGAATGGCGATGAAACAACGGAGGATGACCCCTCCAAGAAGCAGCCTAAGCGTCGGCTGATACGTCTCCAACGTATCTATAATTTTTTATTGCTCCATGCTAGTTTATCTACTATTTTGGACTATATTGGGCTTTATTTTCCACTTTTATATTATTTTTGGGACTAACCTATTAACCGGAGGCCCAGCCCAGAATTGCAGTTTTTTGCCTATTTCAGTATTTCGAGGAAACAGAATATCAAACGGAGTCCAAACGGAATGAAACCTTCGGGAACGTGATTTTCTCATCAGATAAGATCCAGGAGACTTGGACCCTCCGTCAAGAAAGCCACGAAGCAGTCACGAGGGTGGAGGGCGCGCCCCTCCCCCTGGGCGCCCCCCTGCCTCGTGGGCCCCTCGAAGCTCCACCGACGTACTCCTTCCTCCTATATATACCTAAGTACCCCCAAACGATCAGAAAGGAGCCAAAAACCTAATTCCACCGCCGCAACTTCCTGTATCCACGAGATCCCATCTTGGGGCCTGTTCCGGAGCTCCGCCGGAAAGGGCATCCACCACGGAGGGCTTCTACATCAACACCATAGCCTCTCCGATGAAGTGTGAGTAGTTTGCTTCAGACCTTCGGGTCCATAGCTAGTAGCTAGATGGCTTCTTCTCTCTTTTTGGATCTCAATACAATGTTCTCCCCCTCTCTTGTGGAGATCTATTCGATGTAATCTTGTTTTTGCGGTGTGTTTGTTGAGACCGATGAATTGTGGGTTTATGATCCAACTTATCTATGGAAAATATTTGATTCTTCTCTAAATTCTTTTATGTATGATTGAGTTAACTTTGCAAGTCTCTTCGAATTATCCATTTGGTTTGGCCAACTAGATTGGTAGTTCTTGCAATGGGAGAAGTGCATGGCTTTGGGTTCAATCTTGCGGTGTCCTTACTCAGTGACAGAAGGAGTTGCAAGGAACGTATTGTATTGTTGCCATCGAGGATAACAAGATGGGGTTTTTATCATATTGCATGAATTTATCCCTCTACATCATGTCATCTTGCTTAAGGCGTTACTCTGTTTTTAACTTAATACTCTAGATGCATGCTGGATAGCGGTCGATGAGTGGAGTAATAGTAGTAGATGCAGACTCGTTTCGATCTACTTGTCACGGACATGATGCCTATATACATGATCATTGCCTAGATATACTCATAACTATGCTCAATTCTGTCAATTGCTCAACAGTAATTTGTTCACCCACCATAGAATACTTATGCTCTTGAGAGAAGCCACTAGTGAAACCTATGGCCCCCGGGTCTATTCTCATCATATCAATCTATATCACTTTATTTACTTGCTTTGTTTTTACTTTGCCTTTACTTTTTACTTTGCATCTATCTATCAAAAATACCAAACAATATTATCTCTATCAGATCTCACTCTCGTAAGTGACCGTGAAGGGATTGACAACCCCTAAGCGTTGGTTGCGAGTTGCTATCGTGTTGTGCAGGTACGAGGGACTTGCGCATGACCTCCTACTGGATTGATACCTTGGTTCTCAAAAACTGATGGAAATACTTACGCTACTATGCTGCATCATCCTCTCCTCTTCGGGGAAAACCAACACAAGCTTGAGACGTAGCAAGAAGGATTTCTGGCGCCGTTGGCGGGGAGGCTTACGCAAAAGTCAACATACCAAGTACCCATCACAATCCCTATCTCTCGCATTACATTATTTGCCATTTGCCTCTCGTTTTCCTCTCCCCCACTTCACCCTTGCTGTTTTATTCGCCCTCTCTTTTTCGTTCGCCTTCTTCCCGTATGTATCTTTGTTTGTGTTTCCTTGTGCCTTCTATATGCTTGCATCTTCGCTCGCTGAAAATCTATTGAGATGGGTCCACTTAAAGTGTTCTACTTGGATCATCTTCGATCCCTATGTGCTCGTGCTGAAACCCCAACTAGCTTAGTTGAGGGCAAATCTTTAGATGAGCATGCTTGTTATGTGCGACACCGTATATCTGAAAAAGGGAAACTATTATGGAGTCAAATTCAATGTTTGCAATACTATGCTTGGAATTTATGTTGGGAATATGATTTTACTTGTTGTTCTGAAAACCCTAAAAAACACCTTCCCTATCAATGTGAGTTTAATAAAAATGAAATCTTATCTTCTTATGCAAAGGGTGTTTACAGTTACTATGATATCGAACAAATTGAAGAATTTGTTGCTTTTAAGGGTGCTTATGAAGTTGCTTCTTTGATTGAAAACTATGATATTACTCTCTATGAATCTGAAAATTTTGACATACTTAAATAATGCTATGAAAATTATGCTCATAATGTCTGTGTCAAAGAATTTATTGAGAGAATGACCGCTGCTTTGGAAGGAAATAATGATATGCATGAATCTGTAGATAATGATGATTCCGATGATTTGATTGAAATATCCCTTGATGAACATGATGCTTGCTATCCTTGTGGCCATGATGCCAATATTTATGAAGACGAATTTACTATAGTTCCGTATGATAAACATGAGATCGTTGCTATTGCACCCATACTTGCTAGTTCCTTTGATAAAAAGCATGATTGCAATGATTTTACTATAAGTTCTCTTGATGAAAATTGTGCTAATAATATTCAAAACCCTAACCTTGGGGATGCTAGTTTTGCTATGTCTACTACTTGTTGCAATGATCATGATTGGGGTGATTCTTCTTTTGATCTTGAAAATTTATTTAAGCCCCATGATGAATATGAGATTGATAATAGTGTTTGCAATATTATTGAAAGTGGGTTTGGAAGAGTGTCAACTTTAGATCCCACATATTTGGATAATGTTCAATCTTATAATATTTTTGATAAAAATGGGTTTGGAGAGGTCATGACTTTAGTTAATGTTAATCCCACTATTTTGGAAGAGTGTCAACTTTGCATACATGTGGATCGTGTTAAGAATATGTTTTGTGATAGCTATATTGTTGAATTTGCTTATGATCCTACATGTAATTATTATGAGAGAGGAAAATATGGTTGTAGAAGTTTTCATGTTACTAAATTACCTCTCTTCATGTTGAGATTGCTATCATCTCTTTGTTCTTCCTTGCATATGCTAGTTTTTGCTTGCCTTGATAATTTGTTTGCTTACAAGATGCCTATGCATTGGAAGTATGCGAGACTTAGAAGTGTTTTGTCACGTGTTTCATGATGCTCTCTTTGCGCTTCAATTCTTGTCTTTCTTGTAAGCATCATTAAAATTTTCAATGCCTAGCTAGGGGCGCTAAACGATAGCGCTTGTTGGGAGGCAACCCAATTTTATTTTGTGTTTTTTGTTTTTGCTTCTGTTTAGGAATAAATAATCCATATACCTTCTGTTTGGATGTGGTTTTATGTTTTAATTAGTGCTTGTGCCAAGTAAGACCTATAGGATAACCTACGATGATAGTTGATTTGATTCTGCTGAAAAACAGAAACTTTGCGCGCACGAATTTAGTTATTATAAATCACAGGAACGTGCTTTTGCATTGATTTTTTTTGCTGCTGATCAATAAACAAATTTTCCAGGACTTCCCATTTTGGTAGAATTTTTAGAGTTCCAGAAGTTTGCGTTAGTTACAGATTACTATAGACTGTTCTGTTTTTGACAGATTCTGTTTTTTGTGTGTTGTTTTCTTATTTTGATGAATCTATGGCTAGTAAATTAGTTTATAAACCATAGAGAAGTTGGAATACAGTAGGTTTAACACCAATATAAATAAAGAATGAGTTCATTACAGTACCTTAAAGTAGTCTTTTGTTTTCTTTCTCTAACGGAGCTCACGAGATTTCTATTGAGTTTTGTGTTGTGAAGTTTTCAAGTTTTGGGTGAATTCTTTTGATGGATTATGGAACAAGGATTGGCAAGAGCCTAAGCTTGGGGATGCCCATGGCACCACCAAGATAATCCAAGGACACCAAAAAGTCAAAGCTTGGGGATGCCCCGGAAGGCATCCCCTCTTTCGTCCACTTCCATCGTTAATTTACTTGGAGCTATATTTTTATTCACCACATGATATGTGTTTTGCTTGGAGCGTCTTGTATTATTTGAGTCTTTGCTTGTTAGTCTACCACAATCATCCTTGCTGTACACACCTTTTGAGAGAGCCATATATGATTTGAAATTTGTTAGAATACTCTTTGTGCTACACTTATATCTTTTTAGCTTGATAATTTTTGCTCTAGTGCTTCACTTAGATCTTTTAGAGCACGGTGGTGGATTTGTTTTAAAGAAACTTGATCTCTCATGCTTCACTTAGATTATTTTGAGTGTCATTAATAGCATGGTAATTTGCTTAATGTTAATATACTTGGTGTTCAAGATATGTGAAACTTTCTTTTGAGTGCGTTGAATACCAAGATAAGTTTGATGCTTGATAATTGTTTTGAGATATGAAGATGGTATTAGAGTAATGCTAGTTGAGTAGTTGTTAATTCCAAGAATACTTGTGTTGAAGTTTGTGATTTCCGTATCATGCACGTATGGTGAACCGTTATGTGATGAGCTTGGAGCATGATTTGTTTATTGATTGTCTTCCTTATGAGTGGCGGTCGGGGACGAGCGATGGTCTTTTCCTACCAATCTATCCCCCTAGGAGCATGCGCGTAATACTTTGCTTTGATAACTTCTAGATTTTTTCAATAAGTATATGAGTTCTTTATGACTAATGTTGAGTCGATGGATTATATGCATTTTTCCCATCCTTCCACCATTGCTAGCCTCTCTAATACCGTGCACCTTTCGCCGGTATCATACACCCACCATAAACCTTCCTCAAAACAGCCACCATACCTACCTATTATGGCATTTCCATAGCCATTCCGAGATATATTGCCATGCAACTTTCCATCGTTCCGTTTATTATGACACGCTCCATCATTGTCATATTGCTTAGCATGCTCATGTAGTTGACATTGTATTTGTGGCAAAGCCACCTTTCATAATTCTTTCATACATGTCACTCATGAATCATTGCATATCCCGGTACACCGCCGGAGGCATTCATATAGAGTCATATTATGTTCTAAGTATCGAGTTGTAATTGTTGAGTTGTAAGAAAAATAAAAGTGTGATGATCATCATTATTAGAGCATTGTCCCAAGTGAGGAAAGGATGATGGAGGCTATGATTCCCCCACAAGTCGGGATGAGACTCCGGACGAAAAAAAAAGAGAAAAAAGAGGCCATAAAAAAAAGAGAAAAGGCCCAAATAAAAAAAGGAGAGAAAAAGAGAGAAGGGACAATGCTACTATCCTTTTACCACACTTGTGCTTCAAAGTAGCACCATGATCTTCATGATAGAGAGTCTCCTATGTTGTCACATTCATATACTAGTGGGAATTTTTCATTATAGAACTTGGCTTGTATATTCCAATGATGGGCTTCCTCGAAACGCCCTAGGTCTTCGTGAGCAAGCGATTTGGATGCACACCCACTTAGTTTCTTTTGTTGAGCTTTCATATACTTATAGCTCTAGTGCATCCGTTGCATGGCAATCCCTACTCACTCACATTGATATCTATTGATGGGCATCTCCATAGACCGTTGATACGCCTAGTTGATGTGAGACTATCTTCCCTCTTTTTTGTCTTCTCCACTACCACCACTCTATTCCACATATAGTGCTATATCCATGGCTCACGCTCATGTATTGCGTGAAGATTGAAAGGGTTTTGAAAATGTTAAAGTATGAAACAATTGCTTGGCTTGTCATCGGGGTTGTGCATGATTTAAATACTTTGTGTGGGGAAGATGGAGCATAACCAGACTATATGATTTTGTAGGGATAACTTCCTTAGGCCATGTTATTTTGAGAAGACATAATTACTTTGATTAGTATGCTTGAAGTATTATTATTTTTTATGTCAATATGAACTTTTGCCTTGAATCTTTCGGATCTGAATATTCATACCATGATTAAGAAGATTTACATTGAAATTATGCCAAAGTATCACTCCACATCAAAAAATCTCTTTTTATCATTTACCTACTCGAGGACGAGCAGGAATTAAGCTTGGGGATGCCTGATACGTCTCCAACGTATCTATAATTTTTGATTGCTCCATGCTACTTTATCTACTGTTTTGGACTATATTGGGCTTTATTTTCCACTTTTATATTATTTTTGGGACTAACCTATTAACCGGAGGCCCAGCCCAGAATTGCTGTTTTTTGCCTATTTCAGTATTTAGAGGAAACAGAATATCAAACGGAGTCCAAACGGAATGAAACCTTCGGGAACGTGATTTTCTCATCAGATAAGATCCAGGAGACTTGGACCCTCCGTCAAGAAAGCCACGAGGCGGTCACGATGGTGGAGGGCGCGCCCCTCCCCCCTGGGCACGCCCCCCTGCCTCGTGGGCCCCTCGAAGCTCCACCGACGTACTCCTTCCTCCTATATATACCTACGTACCCCCAAACGATCAGAAAGGATCCAAAAACCTAATTCCACCGCCACAACTTCCTGTATCCACGAGATCCCATCTTGGGGCCTGTTCCAGAGCTCCGCCAGAAAGGGCATCCACCACGGAGGGCTTCTACATCAACACCATAGCCTCTCCGATGAAGTGTGAGTAGTTTACTTCAGACCTTCGGGTCCATAGCTAGTAGCTAGATGGCTTCTTCTCTCTTTTTGGATCTCAATACAATGTTCTCCCCCTCTCTTGTGGAGATCTATTCGATGTAATCTTCTTTTTGCGGTGTGTTTGTTGAGACCGATGAATTGTGGGTTTATGATCCAACTTATCTATGGAAAATATTTGATTCTTCTCTGAATTCTTTTTTGTATGATTGAGTTATCTTTGCAAGTCTCTTCAAATTATCCGTTTGGTTTGGCCAACTAGATTGGTAGTTCTTGCAATGGGAGAAGTGCATGGCTTTGGGTTCAATCTTGCGGTGTCCTTACTCAGTGACAGAAGGAGTTGCAAGGCACGTAATGTATTGTTGCGATCGAGGATAACAAGATGGGGTTTTTATCATATTGCATGAATTTATCCCTCTACATCATGTCATCTTGCTTAAGTCGTTACTTTGTTTTTAACTTAATACTCGAGATGCATGCTGGATAGCGGTCGATGAGTGGAGTAATAGTAGTAGATGCAGACTCGTTTCGATCTACTTGTCACGGACGTGATGCCTATATACATGATCATTGCCTAGATATACTCATAACTATGCTCAGTTCTGTCAATTGCTCAACAGTAATTTGTTCACCCACCGTAGAATACTTATGCTCTTGAGAGAAGCCACTAGTGAAACCTATGGCCCCCGGGTCTATTCTCATCATATCAATCTATATCACTTTATTTACTTGCTTTGTTTTTACTTTGCCTTTACTTTTTACTTTGCATCTATCTATCAAAAATACCAAAAAAATATTATCTCTATCAGATCTCACTCTCGTAAGTGACTGTGAAGGGATTGACAACCCCTAAGCGTTGGTTGCGAGTTGCTATCGTGTTGTGCAGGTACGAGGGACTTGCGCGTGACCTCCTACTGGATTGATACCTTGGTTCTCAAAAACTGAGGGAAATACTTACGCTACTGTGCTGCATCATCCTCTCCTCTTCGGGGAAAACCAACGCAAGCTCGAGACGTAGCACCGGCGTCAGCGGCGCCGCTCTAAATCCCGCCAAAGCAAAAATGGCGATTCCGGCACGGGAGATAATAACACCCCAGACAGTGCCGAAGACAACCCCCTCCAGCAGGATTCAGCACAGGAGGATGGAGAAGCCAGCCCTCATAAGAGAGCGGCAGACAGAGAGGAAGAGGACGATAATTACATGCCTCCCTCCGAAGACAAGGCAAGCCTCGACGACGACGAATTTGTCGTGCCTGAGGATCCGGTCGAACAAGAGCGTTTCAAATGCAGGCTTATGGCCACGGCAAGCAGCCTCAAGAAAAAACAGCAACAGCTTAGAGCAGACCAAGACTTGCTAGCCGACAGATGGACTAAAGTCCTTGCGGCCGAAGAGTACGAACTCGAACGCCCCTCCAAGAGCTACCCAAAGCGCAGGCTGCTACCCCGATTAGAGGAGGAAGCACCTAAACCTACATCACTAGCGCACGACGCGACCGACCGGACACCTCGTCGCCGCGACAGAGAGGCCTCTCGGCCATCCACTAAAGCCGCACCCCGGCGTCGCTCAAAGAATACCAAGGCACGGGGAAATGCGCCAGACCTGCGAGATATATTGGAGGACAAGGCAAGTCAAACAAGATCGATCTACGGATCGCGTGGGCGCCCCACGACACGTGACGATAACCGTCATGCCGGATATGGCAAATCCGGCTGGGCCGAACACAGCAGACAAAACTCATTTGAGCTACGTCGTGATATAGCCCAGTACAGAGGCGCCGCACACCCACTATGCTTCATAGATGAAGTAATGGATCATCAAATTCCCGAGGGTTTTAAACCCGTAAACATCGAATCATATGATGGCACAACAGATCCCGCGGTATGGATCGAGGATTATCTCCTTCATATCCATATGGCACGTGGTGATGATCTACACGCCATCAAATACCTCCCACTCAAGCTTAAAGGACCAGCTCAGCATTGGCTTAACAGCTTGCCAGCATAGTCAATTGGTTGCTGGGAGGACCTGGAAGCCGCATTCCTTGACAATTTCCAGGGCACCTATGCGCGACCACCAAATGCCGATGACCTAAGCCACATAATTCAGCAGCTAGAGGAATCAACCAGACAATTCTGGACACGGTTCCTAACCAAGAAAAATCAAATAGTTGACTGTCCGGACGCAGAGGCTCTCACAGCCTTGAAACATAACATCCGTGACGAGTGTCTTGCCCGGCGCCTAGGATAGGAAAAGCCAAAATCCATGGCAGCCCTCACAACACTCATGACCCACTTTTGCGCGGGAGAAGACAGCTGGCTGGCTCGTAGTAATAACATGACCAAGAGCCCTGGTAATTCGAATACCAAGGACAGCAATGGCAGGTCGCGTTGCAACAAGCATAAGCACCGCATTAACGGCGACAATACTGAGGATACGGTAGTCAATTCCGGCTTCAGAGGCTCTAAACCCGGTCAGCGGAAAAAGCCATTCAAAAGAAATACTCCGGCCCCGTCCAGTTTTGACCGAATACTCGATCGCTCGTGCTAGATACATGGCACCCCCGAAAAACTAGCCAATCACACCAACAGGGATTGTTGGGTGTTCAAGCAGGCAGGCAAGTTAAGTGCCGAAAACAGAGACAAGGGGCTGCATAGTGATGACGAGGAGGAGCCCCGGCCGCCGAACAATAGGGGACAGAAGGGCTTTCCCCCACAAGTGCGGACGGTTAACATGATATACGCAACCCACATCCCCAAAAGGGAGCGGAAGCGTGCACTCAGGGACGTTTATGCGTTGGAGCCAGTCGCCCCAAAGTTCAACCTGTGGTCCTCCTGCCCGATCACTTTTGATCGAAGGGACCACCCCATAAGCATCCGCCACGGCGGATTCGCCGCATTGGTTCTAGACCCAATCATTGACGGATTTCACCTTACTAGAGTCCTTATGGACGGCGGTAGTAGCCTGAACCTGCTTTATCAGGATACAGTGCGAAAAATGGGCATAGATCCCTCAACGATTAAACCCACAAAGACGACCTTTAAAGGCGTCATACCAGGTGTAGAGGCCAACTGTACAGGCTCAGTTACACTCGAAGTGGTCTTCGGATCCCCGGATAATTTTCGAAGCGAGGAGTTAATCTTCGACATAGTCCTGTTCTGCAGTGGCTATCATGCGGTGCTCGAACGAACTACGCATACCTCAAGCTCAAGATGCCAGGCCCTCGAGGAGTCATTACAGTCAATGGAAACACCGAACGCTCTCTCCGAACGGAAGAGCATACGGCAGCCCTTGCAGCGGAAGTACAAGGTAGCCTCTCAAGGCAATTCTCCAGTCCGGCTATTAAACGTCCGGACACCGTCAAGCGCGCCTGGAGTAACCTACAACAGGACCGCCTGGCACGTTCCGAGCAAGCGTAGCAGTGCGGCCCCAACCCCAGCCCTCGCGAACTTGCGAAACCAGTACTACGCGTACATAATTACGCTCTAGAAATACCATGGGCATAAGGGGAGGGGCACAACCACGGCACGCCAAAATGCGGCTCAACCGCACTAGGGGCTCCCGATTTTGTCATTCTTCTTTCTTACTTTTAGGACTCCACTCTCCGGAAGGCCTGTCCGGCAGTACAATCGCCGAACACACGATGCAACAGCCAGGGAGGCAGCAAGCTACGTCGAATGCCCAGGTGGCCTCTATAACGAGCTAAATACCTGTCTTACATAAAATCTCGCAGCTTGCCCCTGGAGGGGGACATGTCAAATAATCCCATCTCTTGCTTATCGCACTATTTGTATCGTTCTGCTTTCACAACAGCCTTTTTATAAACAATATATAGCTCTTGTCTGTTATTGCATTCATTTTTTACGTAAATATGTTCAGTTATGACATTATGCAACCGTACACTTTGGTACGGCCAATACACTAGGGGCTTAAGTACCCCAGAATATGGTGTGAGAAGTCCGAACACTCTCACGAGTGCGGCACCCCAAACTTATAGCATTATATGCATCAGCTCCGAATCATGTCTTGGGTCAATAGTTGGGTTTGCCTGGCTCCCATGTTTTGGTACCTTACGTTCCGCTATATCAGCTAAGGTAGCGCTGGGAGAACTACTGTGATTGTGCCCCGGTTGAGCTGGGTTAAGCACCTCAGTAGAGAAAGCTAAAACTGACCGTCATGATAGGGCGAGAGCTGGTCGCTGTTCGAGAGGTTTCGAGTCCCTAAAGACTTATGCCGCTTAGAGCGAGGAGCTGGCTTTGTCCGGCCTAGGCGTGGATAGCGCCCCGAACTCGGTCTTCCGAATACTAGGGGCTTCGCCGAAATTTAAAACTATAGAATTCTATGGCTAAGTGAGAGTGATAAAGCATTATAGTCTGATTGCCTTGTTCGTTGTGCTGAACACCTCCCTCGAAGGACCCAAGAATGGGAACAAGAGCACTCAGGTTTATCCCGAACACCCCAGCACTCGTGGCATGGGGGTAGAAGCCGACGACTCGCCATCTCTTAGATTTAATAAATAGCCGCACAGAAGGTAATATTTTAAATTCAAAAAGCGTTGCTTAGCGCATATGAACAAGTTTTCAGCGCACAGAATAACACGAGCGAGTTTACTCAAAAATTGCATCCTTGGAACATTCATCCGCCACAAGGCGGGCACCCTTCAGGACGCCCTCATAATACATCTCGGGCTTGCGATGCTCCTTGCCCTCCGGTGGCCCATCTGTCACCAGCTTCTCAGCATCCATCTTGCCCCAGTGTACTTTAACACGGGCAAGGGCCCTACGGGCGCCTTCGATGCATACGGAGCGCTTGATGACTTCAAGCCGTGGACAGGCATCCGCCAGCCGCCTCACAAGCCCAAAGTAGCTCCCAGGCATGACCTCCCCAGGCCATAGCCGGACTATAAGGCCCTTCATGGCCTGTTCGGCTACCTTATGGAGCTCGACCAGCTGCTTCAGCTGGTCGCTCAAGGGCATGGGGTGTCCGGCCTCAACATATTGGGACCAGAACACCTTCGTCGTCGAGCTCCCTTCCTCGGCTCGGTAGAATGCGGCAGCGTCGGAGACACTGCCGGGCAGATATGCGAATGCTCCTAGAGAGCTCCGGACTCGGGTAAGTAACAAGTAATTCACTTTCACGTGCTTGCTTTGCATAAAAAATGCCTTACCCGCCGCTATCTTCTTCATCGCCTCAATTTCCTGGAGGGCTTTTTGGGCTTCGGCCTTGGCAAATTTGGCGCTCTCAAGGGCCGAGGCGAGCTCGGACTCTCGAGTCTTTGAGTCAAGCTCCAAACTCTCGTGTTTTTTCACGAGAGCGTGGAGCTCTTGCCGCACCTCCGCCACCCGCGCCTCCTGCTTTTCTCGCTCGGTGCGCTCCACGGCCGCATTGTCTTTGGCCTTGGACAGCGCCTCCTTCAGGGTCGCCACCTCGGTTGTGGCCCCTGCAATACTCACGATGGTCCTGTCATTTTTTGTAACCACATCTTTTTTTATATACTTACATAAGGTATTACTTACCTTTCTTGTCCTCGAGCTGCTTCTTGGCAAGACCGAGCTCGTTCTCGGACCGCTCGAGGCTCTGCTTCAATGCATCGACCTCCGCAGTCAGTGCGGCCGAGGTCAGCAGCGCAGCCTGCATTCCCATATTGACATACTTATGTTAGACTCCTGCGAATGTTATTAGATCCTCTATTCGGCTTTTCTTTCCGAACGCCAAACAGAGCATCAGGGGCTACTGTCTATGCGGTAATATTTTCACATATTTTTCACATACCTCAAAGCCTGTTAGAAGGCTGGCACAGGCTTCAGTCAGTCCGCTTTTGGCGGACTGAACCTTCTGGATCATCGCACTCATTACGGTACGGTACTCCTGATCGATGGAGGCATTGTTAAGCACCTCCAGCAAATTATCCGGTGCCTCCGGTTGGACGGAGGTCACCGGCTCGGTAGGCTTGCTCCTCTTGGAAGGAGGTTGCCAGCCGGAGTCCGGAACCGCTGAAGGTTCCTACGCGGTGTCCGGCCCAAGGCCGGACTTGGAGCCCCTGGGGGTCTTGCCCCACTTGCGCCTGGAGTCCGGGACGTCGCCTTGAGGCGCCCCCAGGACTGCCTCCCCTCAATTTAGAACCAATTGGGACAATACCTCGGCATCGTCCGCAGGGCGAGGGAAGGAGGCGGCCGGAAGTGAAGTGCTATTCACATCCAATGAGCCTAAGGAGCCGCTCGACAACACGTCGATCTGGGCTCGGGGCGGACTGCATGATTATATCCGGCATCAGGGAAGCTGTGCAACAAAAGAAGAATAAGTCACTCTAGTGTCCGAACACTTACGACTTCGCCAGGGGATTGGCCCTGGGCGGCAACTCCTCCTCGTTGTCGGCGACGTTGGTAGAATAGTCCTGGGGAAGGGTTCTTCCCTTCTTGGACCCTCCGGCCTCCCCAGTTGGGGAGGCCTTCCTTTTCTTTTCTTCTCCTACTGGAGAAGAAACCTCTCTTTCCTCCTCCTCGTCTTCGTGAGAGGAGCATGTCTTGGAGCCATCGGACGATGAATCCGACACCACCGGGCGCCGGGAACTCTTTCGAGTTCCCGCGGCCTTCTTCTCTGGCACCACGTAAGGTGTCGGAACCAGCAGCTTCGCCAATCGGGCGTCGGCTGGATCTTCGGGCAAAGGAGCCGAACAGTTGACCTATTCGGCCGTCCTTTGCTAGTCCTGTCAAAGGCATGGGGGCTTAGATCCCGCGTAGAGTCAAACTATGAAAAAAAATATCCTGTAAGAGGTAAAAATAGCTTACTGCGCTGGCTTGATGCTGCGCGCTGAATCCGCGATCCTCGGTAGCGGATGTGGGAGCCTCGGCGCCCTTGAACAGCACCTTCCATGCATCTTCGTACGTAGTGTCGAAGAGCCTGCTTAGGGTTCGGTGTTGTGCCGGATTAAACTCCCACAAGCTGAAAGCCCGTTGTTGGCACGGGAGGATCCGGCGGATGAGCATGACCTGGACTACGTTGACGAGTTTGAGCTTCTTGCTCACCAGGCGTTGGACGCATGTTTGGAGTCCGGACAGCTCCTGTTTTTTGCCCCACGGCAGGTCCTTCTCTTTCCAGGAGGTGAGCCGTGTGGGGATGCCAGATCAGAATTCGGGGGCCACTGCCCAATCAGGGTCACGCGGCTCGATGATGTAGAACCACCCCGATTTCCACCCCTTTATGGTCTCTACGAAGGAGCCCTCGAGCCATATGATGTTGGGCATCTTGCCCACCATGGCACCTCCGCACTCTACTTGGCGGCCGCCCACTACCTTCGGCTTGACATTGAAAGTCTTCAGCCATAAGCCGAAGTGGGGCTAGATGCAGAGCAAGGCCTCGCACACGACGATGAACGCCGAGATGGTGAGGATGAAGTTCGGGGCCAGATCGTGGAAATCTAGGCGGAGATAGTAGAACATGAGCCCCCGGAAAAATGGTGAAGTAGGAAACCTAGTCCGCGGAGAAAATGGGTGAGGAATACCACCCTCTCATGGGGCCTGGGGGTGGGGACGAGTTGCCCCCCTTCTGGGAGTCGGTGCGCGATGTCTTTGGACAAGTATCCGGCCTCCCTCAGCTTTTTGATGTGTCCCTCCGTGACGGAGGAGGCCATCCACCTGCCTCCCGCTCCGGACATGGTTGGAGAAGGTCGAGGTGAGGTGTGCGGACTTGGGCGCTGGAGCTCGAGTGCGCGGAAATGGATAAGCAAAGGAGGAAGAAGGCGTAGGTGAAAAAGGTGGATGCTTATCCCCTTATATGGGCGGATGAAACTATGTGCCCCCACCAGCCTGGTAAAACTCGCTTATCTCCCAAGCGCCGTAATTAATGGCGCGGTTGGGTTACCCACGCCTGTATTAATGAGAATCTCGGAATAAGGGGACACGATTTCTGCTTCGACAAGACGTGCCAAGGAAACCGCCTCGCTAAACGCGCTGAGGTGGGACAATAAAACGATTTGAATAAAGGCTTGGCCGTGGCGTGATGTCACGCTACGGAATACGTCAGCAGATTAGATTTGTGCAAATATTATTCTCTCTACGGTGGTATGTGGAACTTGTTTTGCAGAGCCGGACACTATCCTTGTGTTCAAAATCTTCTATGAAGTATTCGGAGGAGGAACCCGCCTTGCAATGCCGAAGACAATCTGAGCGCCGGACTCGTCGTCATTGAAGCCTGGTTCAGGGGCTACTGAGGGAGTCCCGGATTAGGGGGTGTCCGGATTAGGGAGCGCCGGACTATAACCTTTGGCCGGACTCCTGGACTATGAAGATACAAGATTGAAGACTTCGTCCCGTGTCCGGATGGGACTTTCCTTGGCGTGGAAGGCAAGCTTGGTGATACGGATATGTAGATCTCCTCCCATTGTAACCGACTCTGTGTAACCCTAGCCCTCTCCGGTGTCTATATAAACTGGAGGGTTTTAGTCCGTAGGACGAACAACAATCATACCATAGGCTAGCTTATAGGGTTTAGCCTCTCTGATCTCGTGGTTGATCTACTCTTGTACTACCCATATCATCAATATTAATCAAGTAGGAGTAGGGTTTTACCTCCATCGAGAGGGCCCGAACCTGGGTAAAAACATCGTGTCCCTTGTCTCTTGTTACCATCCGCCTAGACGCACAGTTCGGGACCCGCTACCCGAGATCCACCGGTTTTGACACCGACAATGATTTTTGCTAAAAAGTCCTCGGAGGATGGGATGCTCTCAATGATAAGTGTCAGTTTCTCTCGGAGCAGCCAACCAGCTAGTGGTTGTAGGGGGCGGCTATTTATAGCCTAGGAAGCAGCCCAACATGATAAGACATAAATGCCCTTCAATGATATGACCGTTAGGTGGGTTGATATTTTGGACAGCGGACGCATAGCATAGCAACGGTCGGAAATATGAGGTTCAAATTCCTCAGGGCTATCATGTTCCTCACTGTGTAGGCAACCCGCACTGGAGAATTTCTAACTCCTCGGTCAGAACAAATTCCTCAAAGATCAGAAGATCTTCGTCTCTTTCACTGAAGAAATTAACTGAACTTATATGAGATTTCCAATGGCTTGACTCGAAAGGATCGGGTAGGTGTAGGATTTTGAGATGAGCATCACTTGGAAATCAGTTTCCTTAGTATTACCTCGACACCCTTTAACAGTACGGTGTTTCCTATGACTCAAGAAAGAGAAAATGAAACTACAAAAACAAAAGTCTTCACGCTTCATAATCCTCGCATGAATATCCAAGTCTTCAAGGTCACACCAATTTCTTCACTTTCAAAGTCTTCAGTAGAACCAAAGTCTTCAGGTGAAGACATACATTTTTAGGGGTCGACTTTCATCGTAAATATCAAACTCCTCATCGATTTATAGAGCCTGTGTACACTCACAGACATATTAGTCTCTTAACCTATAAGTCTTCAATACACCAAAATCACTAAGGGGCACTAGATGCACTTACAATTTGGTGCAACGTATGGATAAGCATGATCAAGCATGGTTAAATATATTTGTAAGTAGACAAGTTCTCAAGTCACATGTTAAAGGAAGAGAGATAAGCATTTCCTGTTTGTTGTATCAGTAGTTTAACTTCCCAGTCCACTATATATTATTGTGTATTGAACGCAATCTGCAATAACCCCTTCTCCAAAAAGAACTTATACATATCTGTGTAGTTGTGGGAGATCTATTTGTAAGTGCCAATTGATGAAAAATATGCATCTTTAGTAATAACCTTCCGATATGTGGTCTAATATGTGATTGTGAGTGCATTGTTGGTTTGGAAAGATTTTTCATGACTTCAACATGTGCCTTCCATCTCCTTGATCATGTGAATTAATACATTAGTTTTTAATTTCTCCAAGTAAATTATGATATTGTGTAAGTTAAATATGCTTGGAATCACATGGAAAACTATGCAATTCTTTTATTACAAGATGGTTAAGTCTTATATCTACATGTATCAGCATAATTGTTTGAAGCATTTTTTAAGAAGTATATCTTCATTAGGTTAGATACATGGCGTGAGAAATTCTACCTGAAGCTCATTGTGTCTGATAGCCAACCAAAAGCACGACATCGTGGGCTGGCTCACCATGGTTGGAAATGAGAACAATCGCTCAAACCGGAGCCACAGCACACCCAAATCAGATTTTGCTGCATTATATGATCTTTTGACAGTTTTAGTTTTCCCTAAAAAATGGTACCAACTTGTTTATGTTAATACTATTTCAGTGTTGCGAGGCAACAACTAGTACAACAAAATTTATAATTTAGCATGTTTAGCAAATTTTAGTCATGGGTAGTTGTCTTTTAGTTTAAGGAAAATGCGCACTATGCCAATTGCAAAACAAATATTGCAGTTTAATACTTCTTTTAAAAAACATTGTTAAAATACTACAAACCATCTACAGTCTTTTTGTTTTCTTTTCCTAAGTATACTATAGCCCGTTATGCATACAATATTGATTGACTTATCTATTTTTAGGTGTACAAGATAGATGAAGCGAGGGATCTAATATCGTTGGCGCGCAGATATATATATAACATAGCAGATAAGTGGAAGCCCGACTAGGGAGGACAACAAGTCCTCTTGCAAGGTGAAAATGGGGGAAAACATGTTTGCCTTAGATAAAAGGATTTATTGGTTGGATGCAACAATGTTTGATTGTACTCAATGTGTGCCTACCAAATATATGACATTATTTTGATCAATCTCTTGCTACATTCTTCTGTTATCCCTAACTGTGCAATCACGCTTCATTTTGTGATTCTGTAGCATAGTGTTAACATCTTACTAGTTTATATAAAATTCAAAATTATTCTTATAGTTAATTATAGTTGACCTAACCACGTGAAATAAGCTTCTTGAGCACTACTGAAAAAATATATCACCTATTTATACTAAACATCTTTACTTTTTTTATATCCTACTTGTTCTTTAAATCTTAACTAGTTTCGATAGAAAATTTAGCATACAAGATTAACTAGTATATTTTTGTATATGACAACATTAAAAACATAGTTATATGTTTAACCCTATTTTAAAATTCCACCATTATACGATTCGGTTTCCGTCTTTAGGAATACACTAGTGTTATGGTCATATTCTATTTTGCATTTGAAATAATATCACTATTAGGTTTTAGCTCGGGAGTTTTTAACTAGATTATGTGTACCAAATAAAATTAAAAAAGGTGAAAAATCACATTCATCTACCCATTGATTACTGCCTCTTAGATTTATTGTAGCATATTATATGTGTTTGTATCAATTTTAGTAGTTTTAAATATCTTGACAAATGTTCTAGAATGTAAGTTAAATATGTTCTAAAATTAAAAAGGCTTATTTATCATGATTGTGTAGTAGGGTTGTAGAAAATAAAAAAATTCTAGTGATTTATCATTAAAGCCCCCTGCACTCAACATAATCGAATGGCATTGTTCACTTATTCTTTATTATCAAATCATCACTCGTATACTTCGGATTTGAGCTCTTTTACAGTACCCACAAGTAAATATAAGCCATCCATTTACTCTAATCTAATGGCTACCATTGTCTGGTACCTCCCCTATAGATATCTAGGAGTACCGCCACAAATAGTTCGGGAGTACCTTGATTTCAAAGGCAAATTTGTAATCTAGACCGGCAATTAATGTGGTATTGTGTGGTAACTGCCCACTTGTTACGGGATGTTATTAGCGCCCATAGCGAACCAGCCGGATATCTGGGCTACTAGGATTCACACTTATCCATGGCTTGGCCGAGTACTCAGATTAGGCGGACGTCCGAGAGGCCTCGCCGGCGATCAAAGGCTGTAGTAATTAAGTTTCCCTGTAGCGCAGCCGGCGGCGGACCTCAGGGGATGATGCAGCCGTAGCCGTGCAAGGTCACGAAACCAGGGGCGGCAACATGTGCTTGATAAGTCTTCGGGAGGGAGTTAGATCCAAGGAAAAAAGAATTACACTTACATTAGCTGATCAAAAGTCTAAACTACCCTTCTAAACCAGTGGTTAGATTTAACTGGTACTCCCACCCTTACCTAAGGAGTACCAGGGTACCGTAAAAAAGCTCTCGGATTTATGATTGGTGAGCAAATTTGCTAGCTCTTTGCTCTGTTCAAGGTAATTGACTCCAGTTCATGTAACCAATCAACGGCTGCATCTTTTTTAATGGTGCTTGAACCGGATCTTAGGATGATGGATTGAAGTACTAAAATTGAGGACGTGGACCATAGCGTATGGCGAAAGTGTGGTGTTTGGGATTTGCCGATCGGATCAATAGCATACCAATTGAAGATGATCGAGGTGGGATCCCACGGAAATGATTATCTATCAAACACAAGAGTCTTAGCAAAAAGTGCTACAAACGAACATTGTAAATACGAGCTCAAAGAGGACGAACTCCTAAACTGCAAACCATCAAATTTGGTGAAAATATAATCCCTTATGTGAGGAATAAACTTCTGCCCGCAAAAGGAATTATCACATGAAAATTGCACTTGCTTTGGAAATGGACAAAACTTTCCTTTTGCCTTTGACATGATAATGGGCCCTTTGGTAAAGAATTGGACGAAACGGCGTGCACTGGTGCAGCGCTGTGTACTGTCGCAGTCCGGCCGGAGAATCTTGATCACTAAATCCCGATGTGGACGCGTCGACTCGCCACGGCCCGGGGGCACAAGCGTCAACTCACGCCCGCGATGAATGACGAACCGGATGCCGTCATTTCTGCCAGCATCTGGATCCGTTGCGGGCACCACCATGTGTCTTCCGGTGCCACACGTTCTTCGTGGGCTCTGCCTCGATGGGATGTGAGAAGCTACTCAGGGTGAGTTGTCGATTTAAAGACAGGCCAGTTTCTTAAAAGAAACTTTCAATCTATTTATCTTCTATTATTATAGTACAACAAAAACAAAAAATATATAAATTATATCAACCGTAGACCACCTAGCAATGATTGCAAGTACTGAAGCAAGTCGAATGCACGGCCCCCGTCATCGCCGCTCCCTCTTCGGAGCCGGGCAAAACTTGTTGTGGTAGATAGTCGAAAAGTTGCCATGCTAAGGCCCCATATGATTACCGTAGCAGAACAACCGCCACCATTCAAAAGTAGAGTAGATCGAAAGGATCCAACTTGAAGACACATGAACGTAGAGAAACTATCACCAGGTTCGAGCAAATTTATCAATGACAGAACCGCCGCAGACACACCTCCACAGGCCCACCGAGGACGCTAGACGCATCACCAGGACGGGGTCGGGCGGGAAGAACCTTATTCCATCTTTCGGGAGCCGTCACCGACTCGTCTTCCTAAGCAAGACATAAACCCTAACAAAACTCGAAGGAACATCTAAAAATGGAGTCCTCCTACCGGCAATGCAAGGATCCACCATGCCATGGCGCTAAGGCCATCGGAGACGAGGCGGACCGACGACGAAGCCGGCGGGAGGCAGAGGAACCCTAGGCTTTTCTAGGGAAGAAGGCGGCTATCACGCCAAGCGTACATTATTAATAGAGCTCACTATTAGAGCAGATCCTGTAAAAGCTCGCCGGCCCTTGAAATCCCGTCCGATTTACACGGTACGTGAAAAATTCCGACCAAGTAGATCCTGTAAAAAAGATCTGGCCCGTAAAAAGTATACATGCAGCCCCTAAAACCCCAGTGTCTCCCCGTAAAAAGTACGTTTTATGTACTATATTTAAATTATGCAATATGGTACGAGGGATACTCTGTTGTGCCTTCGACGGTACCGCAAAATTGTTTTACATTATCCCGTAAATGAAATTTACGATACCGCAGTTTACATGATCTGCCAGTGATGCTCTTAGGCCATTTTCTTCCGGCCCGCACCGGATCAGGGTAGGACTAGGCACCAGATCAACGCGGCAGATGATTGGTTGATGCGCCAACATCTTGGAACGGGCCCCCCTTCCCATGTCGTTAAGCTTTCTTCACGTGATCTCGATTGGCATTTCTTTTGAAGGAGATTTTGGGTTTGCTTGCCATGATGAATCCCATTATTGCCATCGACAGATCGCTGTCACTTCTCAGATCGACCTTTCCAGACGACTTATCTTGGGCAATCGGATGAGTTCCCATTACGCCATATACTCCTCCCCTTGCTTGGATTTTGGGCACAAAAATCATATGCTTACAGGTGCAATGTGGACGTGGTAGGAGTACTCTCTCAGCGCCAGCTTCCAGCTGAGGAGTCTGTATGTTCTCCAGCTCCTTTAGCGCTATCGAATAATCATTTGTTTTTGTCCTTAATTAATGTTCTTTGCGAAAAAAAGGAATAATTGTTAACCATTTTTTAGGAAGGGGGAATCAAATGCAAAAGTCTGAAGCCCAGCTGGGACCGGAGGCGGCATGCATAGCAACAAAAACGGCAGCTGAATCATCAAGAGCAGAAAAGAGGCGATAGAAAAGTACTAGTTGTTGATTGAAAGGTTTAGTGTCTTCGAAATGCATACTTGGCTGAGAAAAATCAATGTAGGATATTTATATTTTATAAAGGGAGAAAAGGAAAAGACTTGTCTTTTTCGTTTATGGTGAAGAGTTCTCAGTCACTACGTTACACGACGACCTGAAGACCGGAATAACCGAGCGCAAGAGAAAAAAACAGGACAGCAGCGGCAACTCAGACTGCGGCGGCATCTCTTATTATTTCGATTCGATGATTATCCGGGACATCTTGGAGACGGAGGTGTCGTGGAGAATATAAGCATTGCATTCATATGCGACATTTCCTAATTACGGGATGCGAATGCCTTGGAAGATGAAAATTCAGAGATGCATGCATCTCTGAATCTGTTTTGCCGAGCCCACTATGCCCAGCGCATTGGAAAGCGACTTCATGTGCCGTGCATGATCTGAACCAGTCCCGACCACCGTTTCCTGCACGAGAAAATTCAGACACCGTTTACCAGCACGAGTTGCTGCCTCGGGATCAAATTCAGACCCGACGTTTCAGTATGGCAACAAGCCCACCTCTGAGCTTACCAACGTTTCAGAGTCCCTGCTATCTGTGTACATGAACTGGTAAATTGGCTGCTCTGGTTTGCAGCGGAAACAGAGCAGCAATGTTCGTACAAAAATGGCAGATGGTTACTCAGAGAATAAACCAAATCTCACATGACAGAGAATGTTCAGTATGGTACCGTTGCTCTGGCCCTCACCACAGTATTGCCCTTTTACTCAAAGAGAATGAATCAAATCTCAGGCCACATGTAATGTGCGGCATTTCTGACTGTCAATCAAGCTTTCAACCTATATATAACCCAGATCCACTCCATCCCCAGTTACAAAATAGCAGAGACGGGAGTAGACCATACTACATAACTCGACATGTAAATCATTCCTAAACATACCATCCGGGAGATACACAAGGGGAGCTAATGAGGAAGCATAAAAAAGTGTTACCCTCATCCTCTATGGGTAGCTCCTAATATGCATAAAGACAAAAACACCACTTCATCAACACCCATATTTAAGGTAAAAACAAGTAGTATCAGAGTGCACGTTCTTGGTGGGCTCTAGCTCGATGGGATGTGAGGAGCTAGTGAGCAGTACTACATGCACACGATCATGCTAAGGTTCAGTTCTTTTGCTAGCTTTTTTAGACTTTCAGAATAAGCAGCCCCCTATCCAGTTTATTCTAAAAGCCCAACCAAATTTATCTTTTTAGAAGCCTAGTAGTCAAGCCAAATCAAATTTTTTTTAGAAGCCTACTAGCCAAGTCTTGACTACTAAGCTTCTAAAAAGATAAATTTGGTTGCGCCATGTGCCAGACATCGTTACTCATGATGTTGTAGCGGACTGTAATTCTGTTTCTGAGGAATAAAACTCACATTATCCCGCAAAAAAAAAAGATAAATTTGGTTGGACTTTTAGAATAAGCTAGGTAGGGGCAGCTTATTGCAGCTTATTCTAGAAGAAAAAAAACTGGCCCTAAAACAATTTAATAACACGGCAAACAAGTGAGAACTGGCCATTTTCTTCGAACTAGTAGCAATTTTCTTCCTGTTCGCACCGGACCCGGGTGGGACCAGCCACCAGCTCAACGCAGCAGATGATTGGTTTATCCGCCAACATCTTGGACGGGGGCCCACCTCCACATGTCGTTAAGCTTTCTTCACGTGATCTTGATTGGCATTTCTTTTGTAGGAGATTTTGGGTTTGCTTGCCATGATGAATCCCATTATTGCCATCGACAGATCGCTCTCACTTCTCAGATGGACCTTTCCAGACGACTTATCTTGGGAAATCGGATGAGTTCCCATTACGCCATATACTCCTCCCCTTGCTTGTTTTTGGGCACAAAAACTAGATGCTTACAGGTGCAATGTGGACGTGGTAGGAGTACTCTGAAAGCGCAAATTGAGCAGGTCCCAACTAACGTCTGACGCTACACGTTCTCTAGTAACTGGAGCGTTATCGAATAATGATTTTTTTTGTCAGTAATGTTCTTTGCGAAAAAAGGAATAATTGCTCATCTTCTTTTAGGAATGGGGAATCAAATGGAAAAGGCCGAATCCCAGCCGGGACCGGAGGCGGCATAGGACTAGCAACTGCTACTGAATCGTCAAGTGCAGAAAAGAGACGATAGAAAAGTAGTTGTTGATTAAAAGGTTTAGTGTCTTTGAAATGCATACTTGGCTGAGAAAAATCAATGGAGGAAATATCTTTAACTTAAAGAGAAAAGAAAAAAGACAGGTCTTTTTCGTTCACGATGAAGAGCTCTCAGTTACTACGTTACACGACGATCCGAAGACCGGAATAACTGAGGGCAAGAAAAAAAACAGGACATCGGCGGCCTCTTTTATTCTTTGCGATAGTTATCGGCACACATCATGGAGGCGGAGATGCGGCGGAGAATATAAGCATTGCATTCATATGCTATATTTCCTAATTAGGAGATAAGCATTGCATAGGATGCCAATGGGTTGGAAGATGAAAATTCAGAGATACACGAATCTCTGAATCTGTTTTGCGCATTATGTAGTTCAATCATTCAGGCTGGTTCTATGGCCTCCCTGGGCCGGCAGTAGCAGGACAGCAGCGTCCTTGCTCCTAACGCTACAGGTCGTCGTCAGGACAGTAGCTTCAGACACAGTTTAACAGCACGAGTTGTTGCCTCGTGGATCAAATTCAGACCCGACGTTTCAGTATGGTAGATGCGCGCTGTGCCAATGCTGTAAAAGATGCATGATCCTACCAAAGTTCCAGACTCCCTGTTATCTGTGTAGCAAATTGGCTGCTCTGGTTTGCAGAAGAAACAGAGGTGCTCTCCCAATGTGTGCCGAGCAACACTGATCAGAAAGACTGGTTCGTGCACCACTGCTCTCTCAAAGACCCAGTACTGCCCTTTACTCGAAGATTGTAAATCAAGTGTCAGCCACATGTAAAACGCAATATACTTTATCACTGAGACTCAAGACAGACTGACTACGACGATTCTGACGGTCTAGAGCTCGAGTTACAGGGTAACATTCAAGTTCTTTTATAGACATTGCTTAAAATTAAGGCTAGCAGCTAACGAAAATAAAAAGTGTAATATGGATTCAAAACTCATTGTCGCAATATATGTACATTATATCACCAATGAATTATCTGCAACTAGGTAACCAGAACTACACAAATCAGCAAGAGGTAAACTTTACAGAATCATTCTTGTGGTTCGACCCCTCATTCACCGCAGGGATTTTACGAGGCCAGTACTAATCACGTTGTTAATCGTCAAAAAGATAGATCAGAGCACTACTTGATTCTTGCAGTGTTATTCTTTCAGCAGATCACATCCTTCCTTCATCACAGGAAATTTTGGAGGCCAAATCATCATAAAGGGGCTGACAGAATACAAGCATTCATCCTCTTCTGTTATCTCGTAAACTTTCTTTAACGCCTTGGATTTGATATCTAAAAGGTAGAGGACATTGTCAACTGTCTCAATGAAAACAAACCCAGAGTTGAACCCAACTGCATGTACCGCAAAGAAATAATTATCAGAGTCCTCAAACGTGTGAATTGGCATCATATGATTACCAAAAATCTCACGCAAACAAATGGTATTCACAAGGAACCAGTTGGCGATGCCATTGCTATCCATCCTGTGGAGCCAGATGCGAATTTCAAGGTCCTTCAGATTGATCAGATGAATTCCAAAATGATCTCCAAGCGACAGCCTGCCACGCCGCGGCAACACCTCTTCTGGGAGTTTTGCTAGCAACAAAGACAAGGACACAAGATCTAGCACAAATGAATTGTCCTCGTGTGCTGATCTAAGCAAAAAAGTTGCAATCACTGATAAAATATTACTAGCATAATGCACAATTCAAACTGGACCATAGCACTAAACAAATCAGTAAGAGGTAAACCATCATAAATTTGTATGCTCTTGTGTCATCTGGTAAACCTTTATGAGCATAGATGAAGGGATTTTAAGAGGCCGGTACCAATCACATTGTTAGTCGTCAAAAAGATATATAGTAGCATCATGCATTTTGTAGACCAGATCACAACTAGATAGATCAAAAGAAGCCAAACCTTGCAGGTTTATTCTTTCAGATCACATCCTTCATCACAGGAAATTTTGGAGGCCAAATCATCATAAAGGGGCTGACAGAATACACGCAATCATCCTCTTCTGTTATCTCGTGAACTTTCTTTAACGCCTTGGATTTGATATCAAAAAGGTAGAGGACATTGTCGTCTGTCTCGATGAAAACTAACTCAGAATTGAACCCAACTGCATGTACCTCCAAGAAATAATCATCCACGTCCTCAAACATGTGAATTGGTATCATATGACTATCACAAATCTCACGCAAACAAATGGTATTCACAAGGAACCAGTTGGCGACGCGATTGCTATCCATCGTGTGAAGCCAAATGCGAATCTGAAAGTCCTTCACATGGGTTAGATGAACCCCGAAATCGTCGGCATGTGATAGCCTGCCATGCCACGATGACACCTCTTCTGGGAGGTCGACTAACGAAAAAGAAAAGGACCCAAGATCTAGCATGAACAACTTTTCTACAATCTCGCACACGGAGGCCAGATTATAGATCTTCCCGTCACTAATCAAACTAGGGAATTGTAGTGAGATGCTAGTTAATTCACTTACAGCCGAAAAATAGATTGCCCAGATATCAACTTGTAACACATACACATGCACAACTGTCTGCTGCCTTATAGAAGCCAGCGCCAAATAGATGAAGGACAGGCCATCGCCTCCACCGTTGAGGATGATCTCACGTTCGTAGTATGTGAAGCCATCCTGGAGGCTGGTGTCGGGAACTGGTGGGAGGATGGTCATACATCTCTCAGGATACAGGGGGCAGCGCACAATTCGTTTGGGTTCGCTGGTGTCCACGAAGGATGTGAGGAGGAGGAGGTCGTTCCAGCAATCCACATACAGCGATCTCGGGGGGCTGTCGCTGCCCAAGGTGCCCAAATCGAAGTTTGCGCGGCGGACGACGGCGGCGAGCTCGGGGGGCTGAGGCATCTGCACGAAAGACGGGGGCTTGCTGCCCGTTGTGCAGACGTAGAAGCCGAGCAGGCTAGGTGGGTGGAGATCGCGGAAGCGGCGGAGGAACACGGGGTCAGAGGCGAGGCGGAGCCAACGCTTGCAGACGAGAGCGGCGCAGATGAGGCAGGTTGGGAAGGCGACGCGGAGGAGGATCTCGCCGAGGAGATCGTCGTCGTCGAGAACGGCCGAGGTGGCGGCTGCGGCCGGCGGCGGAGGTTGCGGAGTCTCGAAACCATCCATGTTTTGGTGATGCAACTTGGGCCAAGAGAAAAAAGAAGGGGACTGAGGTTTTATGTTGTTACAATGGGGTTTCTTAGATAAAACACCCGTACATAATTGTACTCGTATTTATTTATTACTAGGTAATTGCCCGTGCATTGCAACGGGGGCTTAGGGTGAAATATATAATAATGGAACCCCACATATTATGAGGACTTCACAAACCTCGACTAATCTCTGTCAAGAGGAGAAAGTATCAAACATATATATTCAGAATCCCCATGCACATCTCAAGCAGCATTATCTTCCTTTTCTTACTATTAAATCATTCTTATTTTCCTCCTCCACCAACCAGACTCGCCATAATTTTATCCTTCAAGCCAATATAGAGGAGAAGATTAATGCTCCATATTGAGAGAACAAATCAATTTTTGTATGGGTTGTACCAATGGAATGTTTGAGATCATAGATTTTCTTTGCTCATTATATATAAAATTTCACCTAAGATTTTCACAAACTAATATTGCGCGCGTGCGCGTGCCAACGCTCACTTTCCGACAGGCCAGGATCTCCCGATTTGGAAGGTGTGGACCAGGTTAGGTTTATGATCAGGGTAAGGGTTATGGTAATTAGTGTGGGCCCCCCTCGGCCCCCCTGAAATCAAAAGGGGGGGGGGGGGCAGATTATATGGAGGTTATTGGATGGGCTTTGCACGTCTTGGCACTTCTTAGGCTGGTTGTAATGGGGAGTATCATATACTAGTATCATGCATATGATACTAGTGTATGATACTATCTCCTTAATGCATAGCATCATATATTAGTATCATGTAGTACTCTATTTATTGCCATGCATGACACAAAGTAGCATAGCATTTAATATGATACGGTATCATGATATGATACTACACCCTCTCTTTCTTCATTTAATGCTATGACACATCATCAAAATTGCCTAGTTCGCATGCATGATACTAGCTATGATACTACCATTACAACTAGCCTTAGCGATTATGTGGTGGGCCCCCAGCGTGATACGAGGAATTTGTCGAAGGACGCTTCATTCGGACCGATTCGACCGCTCCAGCGAGCGATCACGAAGGAGCTTTTCCGAAAACATACTTTGAAGCGAACTAATATTTTAAGGTGGGGAAACCCCAAAAGTTGGGAGTGAACAAACCTGTAGTTGATAGTTTAGATGTGTCTATCAGATTTTCACACCTAAGATTTTTTGGGGGAAACTTGAAAAAGAATATTTTACAAAACTCGCAGAGAAAGGAAATTTATTTCGGCAAAATCCAGTCCCAGATATGAACATATATCACTCAATCGTCTTGCTAAAAATGGAGACAGAAATCACTTGGGCATATACTGTGGAAAAGATTTGGAACATATGTAGAGACATTGAAATTCTTTGGAAGATGGGTGTAATGGAAGGAGCTTTTGGCATTGCGCAACATGAAGCTCATATCGGAACATGCAACTGCAGTACCTCTATAAGCGCCAGGGGAATCAAGTCGAGGAGCGCAGAACACTTGTAGACAAAAGAATATTTATAGGCAAAGATATCTGATCACTCCATCTTCTTGCTTTAAACAAAAGAAATTCCCAGGAACAGAATGGAGTGCAAGATACAGAGAACATGTATGTTTCAGAAGATGGGTGATGCAATGGTAATTCTACAAGCTTTTGGCATCGTGTTGCTTTCCTTTTGCCAAAGCACCCGTGGTTCTCCTTGCTTGCACTTGCAGGTAATATTATTAGTACTTTTAGTACTGAAGGTCAACTTTGGTGAACTTCTCCTTTCTTCTTTGGAGCAAAATCTGCCAGGCGTAGGAACACACTGGTACTGCCTCCATTACTTTTAAAGTCCATTCTTGACGCACGTACTGCCTTATTCCCAAGTTAATTGATGAAATTCAACGACCCAGTTTCAACAGACATGAACATTATCGCTCTTATGCCAATGCGCCACGCCGACAGCTGGGAAGGGACGAATGCCGGACGGCCACAACAACCAAGACGTGTACACATCATGCTTGCCGTAGTGGGCGTGATAGCTACGGAGGCATGCATCGGAGGGGAGGTTGGACCATGCGCATGGTGGCTAGGTAGGCCATCCGCAAATCCACTGCGCCACTGACAGCGGCAGCAGTAGCCTCCCACGGATCTGATTGAAGGGAGAGCCAACACCAGATATAGAACGGCCTAGGCTCCATCAGAAGGGGACTCATCGGAGATGGTGCCAAGACGTCTCCGGGGGCAACGCACCTCCGTAGCCTTCCTGGGGCGTAGGGTTCTTGCGCCATGCCTCAGTCGCAAATCTGGCTTAAACTTGGGCCACAGTGAACAGAATCACCAATGTCGTCACGCCTTGGATCTCGCAGGCTGCAGCACACCCGAGCTGAACGACCTGCAGGCTGCAGAGCCTGCAGCACAACAAGAAACACATATGTTCAAAAATCAGGAGTCCCTCACGATTATAACCTCAATAATCCGGGAAGCATGAAGCGTGAGGGGAGAAGGAGAACAACGAGGCGTCGCCGGCGGCGGCATCGACATCGTGTCCTCCTGACGAGACGAGCCCGGCGGCGGCAACCCCGGGAGGACATGAGCTCTCGCCGACCCCCTCGTCGACACCAGGGGCAAAGTAGCCGCGGGCTGCAGCGGCGAATCCCTGTTTCACGCGCTACGGTGACGTTAGGGCGTCTCTGGCGAGAGGTCCTGGACCGGGAGCGTACATCCTCCTGCCGTTCACGAGATGGGCGAGAGTCTGGCGGCGGCCAAATCAGAGGTGGGATTAAGGTCAGGGGAATCAATCAAGGGGTTTGTTTTAGGAAAGTCTTCAATGCAAAATCGACGCGGGGAAGGATGTGAAAAAACCAAACGCGAGTGCGGCCTTGCGGGGAGGGCTCGACGAAACGTAATAGGGGAGACGGAACGTTAGGTTTCTTTTAGATAGTAGAGATTAAAATAGTTTTTTTACCGCACACATTCTATACATTACCTATCTTCCTCCGAAGACAGGAAAAGCAATCTAGCTTTCCGCCACCGTTCTACGGCGCCTCCCCTCTGTTGACGACCTCGGTCGTCAGCGGTAAGGGGGTTCGCCCGATCCACGCGTGTGGATAGTTTTATGCCAAAGTAGCTTAGTTTTTGGTTGTTCATCGTCTTGACTTCGGCGGGGGCGAAGGCGGCGCTGAATAAAATTTCTTCGGAGTTGGGGATCACTACCAGAAAAACTTGGGTTGCCGATGGCCAAATCTATGCCGACGGCACCCGTCGGCATAAATGAAGCTATGCCGACGGCCAAGGGCATGTCGTAGGCATAGAAAAGCCGTCGGCATAAATCCATATATGCCGACGGGGCCGTCGGCATAGACGAGGCCGTTGGGACCGCTCGAGATACGCCTACGAGGCCCGTCGGCATAGGAGTAGCCGTCGGCATAGCCCGGGCCCAGCTAGAAGGTCAGCGCTGACCGTTTGACGGCGTTGAGCCTACGCCGACGGGTGGTAACGGCGGCCGTCGGCATATCTGTGCCAGAGGTATGCCGACGGCTTAGCCGTCGGCATAGACCTGGCCCATACCCCTGTGCCACGTCATTGATCCGTGTGCCATGCCACGTCATCGATCCGTGGGACTGCACCTCCATGTGTGCACAGATATGCCGACGGCCTGGCCGTCGGCATACATTTATTTAGTTTTATTTTAATTTTGCTTTATACTACCTAGGGCAAAGACATGCCTACGGTATAGCCGTCGGCATAGGTCCCTCTGCCATGTAATCGATCCGTGTGCCATGCCACGTCATCAATCCGTGGGACTGCACCTCCGTGTGTGCACAGATATGCCGACGGCCTTGCCGTCGGCATACTATTATTTTATTTATTTTATTTTTTTTACTTTATTTTCACATTTTTACTTTATTTTAGTTTTTGTTTTTGCATAAGATAATTATGCCTTATCTAAAAAAACATACCCTGATTGTATATCGATTGCCCCCCGTTACGAACGTCACTATCGCCGTGTCACAGAGGGGGGAAACGGTCGACACGGAGGGAATTCTGGTTGGTGGGGGGATTCGTGGTGTAGCTATGTCACCGAAACATCGCACGGGTCCCGATGCATATGTGAAAGTGTTTAGGCATGCGTAGACGCCCGTCTTGGGGCTCCGCGGTGTGCCCCCCTGAACGCAAGGCAGTGCCGCCGTCACTTGGAGGGGGCAAACCCCGGAGACGCGTGCCGCCTTTTCGTACATGCCACCACACTGAATGAAATATGCCCTAGAGGCAATAATAAAGTTATTATTTATTTCCTCATATCATGATAAATGTTTATTATTCATGCTAGAATTGTATTAACCGAAAACATAATACATGTGTGAATATATAGACAAACAGAGTGTCACTAGTATGCCTCTACTTGACTAGCTTGTTAATCAAAGATGGTTATGTTTCCTAACCATGAACAAGGAGTTGTTATTTGATTAACAAGGTCACATCATTAGTTGAATGATCTGATTGACATGACCCATTCCGTTAGCTTAGCACCCGATCGTTTAGTATGTTGCTACTGCTTCCTTCATGACTTATACATGTTCCTATGACTATGAGATTATGCATCTCCCGTTTACCGGAGGAACACTTTGTGTGCTACCAAACGTCACAACGTAACTGGGTGATTATAAAGGTGCTCTACAGGTGTCTCCGAAGGTACTTGTTGAGTTGGCGTATTTCGAGATTAGGATTTGTCACTCCGAATGTCGGAGAGGTATCTCTGGGCCCTCTTGGTAATGCACATCACTTAAGCCTTGCAAGCATTTCAACTAATGAGTTAGTTGCGAGATGATGTATTATGGAACGAGTAAAGAGACTTGCCGGTAACGAGATTGAACTAGGTATTGGATACCGACGATCGAATCTTGGGCAAGTAACATACCGATGACAAAGGGAACAACGTATGTTGTTATGCGGTTTGACCGATAAAGATCTTCGTAGAATATGTAGGAACCAATATGGGCATCCAGGTCCCGCTATTGGTTATTGACCGAAGACGTGTCTCGGTCATGTCTACATTGTTCTCGAACCGTAGGGTCCGCACGCTTAAGGTTTCGATGACAGTTATATTATGAGTTTATGTATTTTGATGTACCGAAGGTTGTTCGGAGTCCCGGATGTGATCACGGACATGACGAGGAGTCTCGAAATGGTCGAGACATAAAGATTGATATATTGGACGGATATATTTGGACACCGGAAAGGTTCCGGGTGAGATTGGAAATATACCGGAGTTCCGGGAGGTTACCAGAACCCACCGGTAAGTATATGGGCCTTATTGGGCCTTAGTGGAAGGGAGGGAGAAGGAGCAAGGGAGGGGGCGCCCCCCCCCCCCAAGCCCAATCCGAATTGGGAGGGGGGCCGGCCCCCCCTTTCCTTCTCTCCTCCCCCCTCTTCCTTCCTTCTCCTACTCCTAATAGGAAAGGGGGGCCAAACCTACTTGGAGTAGGTTTGCCCCCCTATGGCCCGCCTCCTCCCTAGGCCGGCCTCCTCCTCCCTCCCTCCTTTATATACGGGGGCAGGGGGGGCACCCTAGACACACAAGTTGATCATTGAGATCGTTCCTTAGCCGTGTGCGGTGCCCCCCTCCACGATATTACACCTCGGTCATATTGTAGCGGTGCTTAGGCGAAGCCCTGCGACAGGAGAACATCAAGATCGTCACCACGCCGTCGTGCTGACGGAACTCCTCCCCGCGCCTCTGCTGGATCGGAGATCGGGGTGCGTCATCGAGCTGTACGTGTGTCAAGAACTCGGAGGTGCCGGAGTAACGGTGCTTGGATCGGTTGGACCGGGAGGACGTACGACTACTTCCTCTACGTTGCGTCAACGCTTCCACTTCGGTCTATGAGGGTACGTAGAAAACACTCTCCCCTCTCGTTGCTATGCATCACCATGATCTTGCGTGTGCGTAGGAAATTTTTTGAAATTACTACGTTCCCCAACAGTGGCATCCGAGCCTAGGTTTTTATGGTTTGATGTTATATGCACGAGTAGAACACAAGTGAGTTGTGGGCGATATAAGTCATACTGCTTACCAGCATGTCATACTTTGGTTCGACGGTATTGTTGGATGAAGTGGCCTGGACCGACATTACGCGTACGCTTACGCGAGACTGGTTTTACCGCCGTGCTTTGCACACAGGTGACTAGCGGGTGTCAGTTTCTCCAACTTTAGTTGAACCGAGTGTGTCTACGCCCGGTCCTTGCGAAGGTTAAAACATCATCAACTTGACAAACTATCGTTGTGGTTTTGATGCGTAGGTGAGATTGGTTCTTGATTAAGCCCGTAGCAGCCATGTAAAACTTGCAACAACAAAGTAGAGGACGTCTAACTTGTTTTTGCAGGGCATGTTGTGATGTGATATGGCCAAGACATGATGCTATATTTTATTGTATGAGATGATCATGTTTTGTAACCGAAGTTATCGGCAACTGGCAGGAGCCATATAGTTGTCGCTTTATTGTATGAAATGCAAACGCCCTGTAATTGCTTTATTTTATCCCTAAGCGATAGCGATAGTCGTAGAAGCAATAGATGGCGTAAACGACAACGATGCTACGATGGAGATCAAGGTGTCGCGCCGGTGACGATGGTGATCATGATGATGCTTCGGAGATGGAGATCACAAGCACAAGATGATGATGGCCATATCATATCACTTATATTGATTGCATGTGATGTTTATCCTTTATGCATCTTATCTTGCTTTGATTGACGGTAGCATTTTAAGATGATCTCTCACTAAAAGTTATCAAGAAGTGTTCTCCCTGAGTATGCACCGTTGCCAAAGTTCGTCGTGCCCAGACACCACGTGATGATCGGGTGTGATAAGCTCTACGTCCATCTACAACGGGTGCAGGCCAGTTTTTGCACACGCAGAATACTCAGGTTAAACTTGACGAGCCTAGCATATGCAGATATGGCCTCGGAACACGGAGACCAAAAGGTCGAGCATGAATCATATAGTAGATATGATCAACATAAGATGTTCACCATTGAAAACTACTCCATCTCACGTGATGATCGGTTATGGTTTAGTTGATTTGGATCACGTGATCACTTAGATGACTAGAGAGATGTCTGTCTAAGTGGGAGTTCTTTAGTAATATGATTAATTGAACTTAAATTTATCATGAACTTAGTACCTGATAGTATCTTGCTTGTCTATGTTGATTGTAGATAGATGGCCCGTGCTGTTGTTCCGTTGAATTTTAATGCGTTCCTTGAGAAAGCTAAGTTGAAAGATGATGGTAGCAACTACGCGGACTGGGTCCGTAACTTGAGGATTATCCTCATTGCTGCACAGAAAAATTACGTCCTGGAAGCACCGCTGGGTGCCAGGCCTGCTGCTGATGCAACTGACGACGTTAAGACGTCTGGCAGAGCAAAGCTGATGACTACTCGATAGTTCAATGTGCCATGCTTTACGGCTTAGAACCGTGACTTCAACGACGTTTTGAACGTCATGGAGCATATGAGATGTTCCAGGAGTTGAAGTTAATATTCCAGAAGAATGCCCGGATTGAGAGATATGAAGTCTCCAATAAGTTCTATAGCTGCAAGATGGAGGAGAATAGTTCTGTCAGTGAGCACATACTCAAGATGTCTGGGTATTGTAATCACTTGATTCAACTGGGAGTTACTCTTCCGGATGATAGCGTCATTGACAGAATTCTCCAATCACTTCCACCAAGCTACAAGAGCTTCATGATGAACTATAATATGCAAGGGATGGATAAGACAATTCCCGAGCTCTTCGCAATGCTAAAGGCTATGGAGGTAGAAATCAAGAAGGAGCATCAAGTGTTGATGGTTAACAAGACCACTAGTTTCAAGAAAAAGGGCAAAGGGAAGAAGAAGGGGAACTTCAAAAAGAACAGCAACCAAGTTGCTACTCAAGAGAAGAAACCCAAGTCTGGACCTAAGCCTGAGACTGAGTGCTTCTACTGCAAGCAGACTGGTCACTGGAAGCGGAACTGCCCCAAGTATTTGGCGGATAAGAAGGATGGCAAGGTGAACAAAGGTATATGTGATATACATGTTATTGATGTGTACCTTACTAGAGCTCGCAGTAGCACCTGGGTATTTGATACTGGTTCTGTTGCTAATATTTGCAACTCGAAACAGGGACTACGGATTAAGCGAACACTGGCAAAGGACGAGGTGACGATGCGCGTGGGAAACGGTTCCAAAGTCGATGTGATCGCGGTCGGCACACAACCTCTACATCTACCTTCGGGATTAGTATTAGACCTAAATAATTGTTATTTGGTGCCAGCGTTGAGCATGAACATTATATCTGGATCTTGTTTGATGCGAGACGGTTATTCATTTAAATAAGAGAATAATGGTTGTTCTATTTATATGAGCAATATCTTTTATGGTCATGCACCCTTGAAGAGTGGTCTATTTTTGATGAATCTCGATAGTAGTGATACACATATTCATAGTGTTGAAACCAAAAGATGCAGAGTTGATAATGATAGTGCAACTTATTTGTGGCACTGCCGTTTAGGTCATATCGGTGTAAAGCGCATGAAGAAACTCCATACTGATGGACTTTTGGAACCTCTTGATTATGAATCACTTGGTACTTGCGAACCGTGCCTCATGGGCAAGATGACCAAAACGCCGTTCTCCGGTACTATGGAGAGAGCAACAGATTTGTTGGAAGCCATACATACAGATGTATGTGGTCCAATGAATATTGAGGCTCGTGGCGGATATCGTTATTTTCTCACCTTCACAGATGATTTAAGTATATATGGGTATATCTACTTAATGAAGCATAAGTCTGAAACATTTGAAAAGTTCAAAGAATTTCAGAGAGAAGTTGAAAATCATCGTAACAAGAAAATAAAGTTTCTACGATCTGATCGTCGAGGAGAATATTTGAGTTACGAGTTTGGTCTACACTTAAAACAATGTGGAATAGTTTCGCAACTCACGCCACCCGGAACACCACAGCATAATGGTGTGTCCGAACGTCGTAATCGTACTTTACTTGATATGGTGCGATCTATGATGTCTCTTACAGATTTACCGCTATCATTTTGGGGTTATGCTTTAGAGACGGCCACATTCACGTTAAATAGGGCACCGTCGTAATCCGTTGAGACGACACCTTATGAACTATGGTTTGGCAAGAAACCAAAGTTGTTGTTTCTTAAAGTTTGGCGCTGCGATGCTTATGTGAAAAAGCTTCAACCTGATAAGCTCGAACCCAAATCGGAGAAATGTGTCTTCATAGGATACCCAAAGGAGACAGTTGGGTACACCTTCTATCACAGATCCGAGGGCAAGACATTCGTTGCTAAGAATGGATCCTTTCTAGAGAAGGAGTTTCTCTCGAAAGAAGTGATTGGGAGGAAAGTAGAACTTGATGAGGTAACTGTACCTACTCCCTTGTTGGAAAATAATACATCACAGGAACCGGTTTCTGTGACGTCAAAACCAACTAGTGAGGAAGTTGATGATGATGATCATAGAACTTCAGATCAAGTTAATACAGAACCTCGTAGGTCGAACAGAGTAAGATCCGCACCAGAGTGGTACGGTAATCCTATTCTGGAAGTCATGCTACTAGATCATGATGAACCTATGAACTATGAAGAAGCAATGGTGAGCCCAGATTCCGCAAAATGGCTTGAAGCCATGAAATCTGAGATGGGATCCATGCATGAGAACAAAGTATGGACTTTGGTTGACTTGCCCGATGGTCGGCAAGAAATTGAGAATAAATGGATCTTCAAGAAGAAGACTGACGCTGACGGTAATGTTACTGTCTACAAAGCTCGACTTGTTGCAAAAGGTTTTTGACAAGTTCAAGGGGTTGACTACGATGAGACGTTCTCACCCGTAGCGATGCTTAAGTCTGTCCGAATCATGTTAGCAATTGCCGCATTTTATGATTATGAAATTTGGCAAATGGATGTAAAAACTGCATTCCTGAATGGATTTCTGGAAGAAGAGTTGTATATGATGCAACCAGAAGGTTTTATCGATCCAAAGGGAGCTAAGAAAGTGTGCAAGCTCCAGCGATCCATTTATGGACTGGTGCAAGCCTCTCGAAGTTGGAATAAACGTTTTGATAGTGTGATCAAAGCATTTGGTTTTATACAGACTTTTGGAGAAGCTTGTATTTACAAGAAAGTGAGTGGGAGCTCTGTAGCATTTCTAATATTATATGTGGATGACATATTATTGATTGGAAATGATATAGAATTTCTGGATAGCATAAAGGGATACTTGAATAAAAGTTTTTCAATGAAAGACCTCGGTGAAGCTTCTTACATATTGGGCATTAAGATCTATAGAGATAGATCAAGACGCTTAATTGGACTTTCACAAAGCACATACTTGACAAAGTTTTGAAGAAGTTCAAAATGGATCAAGCAAAGAAAGGGTTCTTGCCTGTATTGCAAGGTGTGAAGTTGAGTTAGACTCAAAGCCCGACCACTGCAGAAGATAGAGAGAAAATGAAAAGTGTTCCCTATGCTTCAGCCATAGGCTCTATAATGTATGCAATGCTGTGTACCAGACCTGATGTGTGCCTTGCTATAAGTCTAGCAGGGAGGTACCAAAGTAATCCAGGAGTGGATCACTGGACAGCGGTCAAGAACATCCTGAAATACCTGAAAAGGACTAAGGATATGTTTCTCGTGTATGGAGGTGACAAAGAGCTCATCGTAAATGGTTACGTTGATGCAAGCTTTGACACTGATCCGGACGATTCTAAATCGCAAACCGGATACGTGTTTACATTAAACGGTGGAGCTGTCAGTTGGTGCAGTTCAAAGCAAAACGTCGTGGCGGGATCTACGTGTGAAGCGGAATACATAGCTGCTTCGGAAGCAGCCAATGAAGGAGTCTGGATGAAGGAGTTCATATCCGATCTAGGTGTCATACCTAGTGCATCGGGTCCAATGAAAATCTTTTGTGACAATACTGGAGCGATTGCCTTAGCGAAGGAATCCAGATTTCACAAGAGAACCAAGCACATCAAGAGATGCTTCAATTCCATCCAGGATCTAGTCCAGGTGGGAGACATAGAGATTTGCAAGATACATACGGATCTGAATGTTGCAGACCCGTTGACTAAGCCTATTCCACGAGCAAAACATGATCAACACCAAGACTCCATGGGTGTTAGAATCATTACTGTGTAATCTAGATTATTGACTCTAGTGCAAGTGGGAGACTGAAGGAAATATGCTCTAGAGGCAATAATAAAGTTATTATTTATTTCCTCATATCATGATAATTGTTTATTATTCATGCTAGAATTGTATTAGCCAAAAACATAATACATGTGTGAATATATAGACAAACAGAGTGTCACTAGTATGCCTCTACTTGACTAGCTTGTTAATCAAAGATGGTTATGTTTCCTAACCATGAACAAGGAGTTGTTATTTGATTAACAAGGTCACATCATTAGTTGAATGATCTGATTGACATGACCCATTCCGTTAGCTTAGCACCCGATCGTTTAGTATGTTGCTACTGCTTCCTTCATGACTTATACATGTTCCTATGACTATGAGATTATGCAACTCCCGTTTACCGGAGGAACACTTTGTGTGCTACCAAACGTCACAACATAACTGGGTGATTATAAAGGTGCTCTATAGGTGTCTCCGAAGGTACTTGTTGAGTTGGCGTATTTCGAGATTAGGATTTGTCACTCCGAATGTCGGAGAGGTATCTCTGGGCCCTCTCGGTAATGCACATCACTTAAGCCTTGCAAGCATTTCAACTAATGAGTTAGTTGCGAGATGATGTATTACGGAATGAGTAAAGAGACTTGCCGGTAACGAGATTGAACTAGGTATTGTATACTGACGATCGAATCTCGGGCAAGTAACACACCGATGACAAAGGGAACAACGTATGTTGTTATGCGGTTTAACCGATAAAGATCTTCGTAGAATATGTAGGAACCAATATGGGCATCCATGTCCCGCTATTGGTTATTGACCGGAGACGTGTCTCGGTCATGTCTACATTGTTCTCGAACCGTAGGGTCCGCACGCTTAAGGTTTCGATGACAGTTATATTATGAGTTTATGTATTTTGATGTACTGAAGGTTGTTCGGAGTCCCGGATGTGATCACGGACATGACGAGGAGTCTCGAAATGGTCGAGACATAAAGATTGATATATTGGACGGATATATTTGGACACCGGAAAGGTTCCGGGTGAGATTGGAAATATACCGGAGTTCCGGGAGGTTACCGGAACCCCCCCCGGTAAGTATATGGGCCTTATTGGGCCTTAGTGGAAGGGAGGGAGAAGGAGCCAGGGAGGGGGCGCCCCCCCCCCAAGCCCAATCCGAATTGGGAGGGGGGCCGCCCCCCCTTTCCTTCTCTCCTCCCCCCTCTTCCTTCCTTCTCCTACTCCTAATAGGAAAGGGGGGCCAAACCTACTTGGAGTAGGTTTGCCCCCCCTATGGCGCGCCTCCTCCCTAGGCCGGCCTCCTCCTCCCTCCCTCCTTTATATACGGGGGCGGGGGGGCACCCTAGACACACAAGTTGATCATTGAGATCGTTCCTTAGACACGTCTCCGGTTAATAACCAATAGCGGGACCTAGATGCCCATATTGGTTCCTACATATTCTATGAAGATCTTCATAGAATATCGTGGAGGGGGGCACCGCACCGTAATACATCATCTCGCAACTAACTCATTAGTTGAAATGCTTGCAAGGCTTAAGTGATGTGCATTACCGAGAGGGCCCAGAGATACCTCTCCGACATTCGGAGTGACAAATCCTAATCTCGAAATACGTCAACTCAACAAGTACCTTCGGAGACACCTGTAGAGCACCTTTATAATCTCCCAGTTATGTTGTGACGTTTGGTAGCACACAAAGTGTTCCTCCGGTAAACGGGAGTTGCATAATCTCATAGTCATAGGAACATGTATAAGTCATGAAGGAAGCAGTAGCAACATACTAAACGATCGGGTGCTAAGCTAACGGAATGGGTCATGTCAATCAGATCATTCAACTAATGATGTGACCTTGTTAATCAAATAACAACTCCTTGTTCATGGTTAGGAAACATAACCATCTTTGATTAACAAGCTAGTCAAGTAGAGGCATACTAGTGACACTCTATTTGTCTATATATTCACACATGTATTATGATTCCGGTTAATACAATTCTAGCATGAATAATAAACATTTATCATGATATGAGGAAATAAATAATAACTTTATTATTGCCTCTAGGGCATATTTCCTTCACCAGGTGCCGGCGGCAGCGCCGTCCGTGAGGGGGGCACACCCCGGAGACGTGTGCCGCCTCTTCGGACATGCCAGCACACCACCCCGCATTTATGAGGGCCCGGTGCGACGCTCGGGTGGCATTGCTACCCCCCAGGGCCCCCGTCCTGCCTAACCCTGTAGCGTTTGACCATGGGATCCAACCCTTTGAATTTGCACAGACGGGCTTTGTGCAGTGGACCTATCCACCCGGTTGTGTTAGGTTAGTCCATAGGAACACTTTGGAGCAACATCCTGGCCAAACCCACGGCAAGATCCCCTCCGTGTAGACCCGACGCTTCCGTTTCCCCCATCCAGGTGCCGGCGGCGGTGCCCTCCGAGAGGGGGGGCACACCCCGGAGATGCATGCCGCCTCTTCGGACATGCCACCACACCATCCCGCATGTATGAGGGCCCGGTGCGACGCTCGGGTGGCATTGCTACCCACCCTCCCAGGGCCCCCATCCCGCCTAACCCTGTAGCGTTTGACCGGGATCTAACCCTTTGACTTCGCACGGACGGGCTTTGAGCAGTGGACCTATCCACCCGGTTGTGTTAGGTCAATCCGTAGGAACACTTTGGAGCAACATCCGGGCCAGACCGATGGAAAGATCCCCTTCGTGTAGGCCCGAAGCGTCCGTTTCCCCCCTCTAGGGGCCGGCAGCGGCGCCGTCCGTGAAGGGGGGGGAGTACACCCCGGAGACGCGTGCCACCTCTTCGGACATGCCACCATACCACCCCTCATGTATGAGGGCCCGGTGCGACGCTCGGGTGGCATTGCTACCCTCCGTGTAGACCCGACGCGTCCGTTGCACCCCTCCAGGTGCCGGCGGCGGCACCGTCCGTGAGGGGGAGCACACCCCGGAGACGGGGGCCACCTCTTCGGACATGCCACCACACCACCCCGCATGTATGAGGGGCCGGTGCGACGTTCGGGTGGCATTGCTACCCCCCTCCCTCCCAGGGCCCCCGAACCGCCTAACCCTGTAGCGTTTGACCACGGGATCTAGCCCTTTGACTTTGCACGGACGGGCTTTGAGAAGTGGACCTATCCACCCGGTTTTGTTAGGTAAGTCCATAGGAATTCCTTGGAGCAACATCCGGGCCAGACCCACGGCAAGATCCCCTCCGTGTAGACCCGACGCGTCCGTTTCCCCCCTCCAGGTGCCGGCGGCGACGCCGTCCGTGAGGGGGGGCACACCCCGGAGACGCGTGCCACCTCTTCGGACATGCCACCACACCACCCCGCATGTATGAGGGCCCAGTGCGACGCTCGGGTGGCATTGCTACCCCCCCACCCCAGGACCCCCGTCCTGGTTGACCCTGTAGCGTTTGCCCACGAGATCTAGCCCTTTGACTTTGCACGGACGGGCTTTGAGCAGTGGACCTATCCACCTGGTTGTGTTAGGTCAGTCCATAGGAACACCTTGGAGCAACATCCGGGCCAGACCCACGGCAAGATCCCCTCCGTGTAGACCCGACGCATCCGTTTCCCCCCTCCAAGTGCCAGCGGTGGAGCCGTCCGTGAGGGGGGGGGGCACACCCCGGAGACGAGTGCCGCCTCCTCGGATATGCCACCACACCACCTCGCATGTATGAGGGCCCGGTGCGACGCTCAGGTGGCATTGCTAGCCCCTAGGGCCCCCGTCCCACCTAACCCTGTATCGTTTGACCACGGGATCTAGCCCTTTGACTTTGCACGGACGGGCTTTCAGCAGTGGACCTATCCACCCGGTTGTGTTATGTCAGTCTATAGGAACACTTTGGAGCAACGTCCGGGCCAGACCCACGGCAAGATCCCCTCCGTGTAGACCTGACGCGTCCGTTTCCCCCCTCCAGGTGTCGACGGCAGCGCCGTCCGTGACGGGGGGCACACCCCGGAGATGCGTGCCGCCTCTTCGGACATGCCACCACACCATCCCGCTTGTATGAGGGCCCGGTGCGACGCTCGGGTGGCATTGCTACCCCCCTCCCCCCCCCCCCCTGCGCAGGGCCCCCGTCCCACCTAACCCTGTAGCATTTGACCGGGATCTAGCCCTTTGACTTTGCACAGACGGGCTTTGAGTAGTGGACCTATCCTCCCAGTTGTGTTAGGTCAGTCCATTGGAACACTTTGGAGCAACATCCGGGCCAGACCCACGGCAAGATCCCCTCCGTGTAGACCCGACATGTCCGTTTCCCCCCCTCCAGGTGCCGGCGGCGACGCCATCCGTGAGGGGTGGCACACCCCAGAGACGCGTGCCACCTCTTCAGACAAGCCACCACACCTCCCCACATGTATGAGGGCCTGGTGTGACGCTCGGGTGGCATTGTTACCCTCCCACAGCCCCCGTCCCTCCTAACCCTGTAGCGTTTGACCACGGGATCTAGCCCTTTAACTTTGCACGGATGGGCTTTGAGCAGTGGACCTATCCACCCGGTTGTGTTAGGTCAGTCCATAGGAACACTTTGGAGCAACATCCGGGCCCGACCCACGGCAAGATACCCTCCGTGTAGACCCGACGCGTCCGTTTCCCCCCTCCAAGTGCCGGCAGTGGCGCTGTCCGTGAGGGAGGGCACACCCCGGAGACGCGTGCCGCCTCCTCGGACATGCCACCACACCACCTCGCATGTATGAGGGCCCGATGCGACGCTCGGGTGGCATTGCTACCCCCCTCCCCCAGGGCCCCCGTGGCCGGTCATGTTTGTAGGTTAAACCTCCGAGTGGCCTATGTTTTGCCGGAGTGTTGATTCATTTCTGTTCCGGCAAATTTCAGGCGCTCGATATGTCCTATTTTAGCAAAGGTCATGCCGGATTTTTCCATGAATTTTGGCATGACTTGTGCCAGAATATGTAGGAAATATCGAGTGCCCCGGATTTGTGTGTTGAGTATCTTCGTAGTTGTCTTCGATCGATTTTGAATTAATGTTTTAACTATGAACATAGGAAATGTCTGACAATGAAAAGGATTTCAGTATTTGCTAATACTGCGAAGACGAGCGCGGCCTGTGCGACGGAATATTCCTAGATGATGATAGGCGCTTCAGCATCAAGCTGGACGAGAACTTCAAAGTGGATACAGTAAGTCACAACGACAAGTCTTTTTTCGTAATTAAGCATGACATCTGCTTCATTTGCTTCAACTTATATTTTTTTTTTACTATTCTACTAGCGTATCCCCTGCCATGCAAGAGTTTTTGTATTGGATAAGATAGGTTTCAGTCATAGTATGGAGGAAAAGAAAGTTTACTTGAAGACCGAGCATGGTTATATTTTCCATGCAAAATTATACAATTCAGACTACTACACCTATTTTGGATGCAAAACATGGCGAGCACTATGCAAGACTTATGCATTTGAGCCTGATATGGTTATCACCTTTGATATTCGTCTGGAAGATGATATTGAAGGTAATACCGACATCTGGTTTGATGTGCAGACGCCTCCAGTTATACCATTATGTAAGTTTCTCAACCATATTTATGTCTTTGATATTGTTTATTCAAAAATAGTTGACAACTAATTTGTATTTTCAGCTTATTTCGGTGCAATCAAACATGTCCAACACTTGGTAGACAGGACCGTATACTGTCCTAGGGCTGAACTCAACTGCGAGGAGCTTAGTCATTATGTTTCATGGCTTGAGGATCTTGATACTGTCAAGAAAAATTTTCTTCCTCCATTTAGAAATGTTAGTACTGAAAATGTGCGACCAATAGTGTTCGTAATGAACTATATTCACATCTATTTAGGAAGGATGGTAAGATTTTTACTATTTGTCATCAGTGCATCTTTTCCATACATTATTTTTGAAGCTAAACTTCATTGCTAACTATGTTACCGTATGATGTTCTTCAACAGGGACTCCCGATGAATGTTGTGCCTTATGGGATCGAGACTAAAGGTACCATGAGTATTATCAGTTTACGGCCAAGATATCCTACAGATTACTTTAGTGCATTCAAGATTAGCGACGGATGCTTAATAGTGCAAGACTGGACCAAATATGTGATGGGGGAGCGCAGAGAAGTACTAGGGGGCAGCAAACAGATGCGCTACCCACGATTAGGAGACAGGTTCATCTGCATGCTCCAGTTTGATCAAGGAGGAGAGTTATACATGTTTTATGTTATTTTACATAAGAGAGAGCAGCAGGAGTGATTAGCTAGCTAGAAATGAGTTTGAGGATGATGATGTGCTACACTATTACTATGATGATAAAATAGCTAGTGTTGGTGGTAATGACTATGATGATTATTATTAGCTAGTGTTAGTGGTGATTAAATAAATAATGTTGGTGGTAATGACTATGATGATGATTAAATAGCTTGTGCTGGCGGATTAGATTCAAGTGGAGGCAACATGTGGTGCACATCGAAAGTACTACTAGTCCAAACTAGATCAAGTTTGGATTAGTAGTATACTTTGACATGCACCACATATTGCCTCCACTTGAACCTAATCCACCTTCATTTGACACACTGTTATGGACATAATGATGTAAACCTCATAACTGGTATTGTACCAATATTTGTACGATGGCGCATAAATACACTAAAAAAATACTAGTAGCGATGGACAGAAAACACGCTCCAAGTAGTTACCTTAGCAGTAGCGTGGTACTGAATAAACGCTGCAGTTATTTGTCCTAGCAGTAGCGCGTGCGGGCACGCGTTACTGCTAAGAAATAGCTGTAGCACCTTATTAGTAGCGCGGCCTCCCACGCTACTAGTGGACACAAAACCCGCGCTACTGCTAGGGTTTTCCCTAGTAGTGTCTAGCCCTTTGACTTTGCACGGACGGGTTTTGAGTAGTGGACTTATCCACCCAGTTGTGTGAGGTCAGTCCATAGGAACACTTTGGAGCAACATCCGGGCCAGACCCAAGGCAAGATCCCCTCCGTGTAGACCCGACGCATCGGTTTCCCCCCACCATGTGCCGGCGGCGGCGCCGTCCGTGAGGGGGGGGGGCAAACCCCGGAGACGCGTGCCGCCTCTTCGGACATGCCACCACACCACCTCGCATGTATGAGGGCCCGGTGCGATGCTCGGGTGGCATTGCTACCCCCCAGGGCCCCCGTCCCACCTAACACTGTAGCGTTTGACCACGGGATCCAGCCCTTTGACTTTGCATGGAAGGGCTTTGAGCAGTGGACCTATCCACCCGGTTGTGTTAGGTTAGTCCATGGGAACACTTTGGAGCAACATTCGGGCCAGACCCACGGCAAGATCCCCTCTGTGTAGACCCGACGCGTCCGTTTCCCCCCTCCAGGTGCCGGCGGCGGCGCCGTCCGTGAGGGGGGGCACACCCAGGAGACGCGTGCCACCTCTTCGGACATGCCACCACACCACACTGTATGTATGAGGTCCCGGTGCGATGCTCGGGTGGCATTGCTACCCCCCAGGGCCCCCGTCTCGCCTAACCCTGTAGCGTTTGACCACGGGATCTAGCCCTTTGACTTTGCACGGACGGGCTTTGAGTTGTGGACCTATCCACCCAGTTGTGTTAGGTCAGTCCATAGGAACACTTTGGAGCAACATACGGGCCAGACCCACGGCAAGATCCCCTCCGTGTAGACCCGACGCATCCGTTTTCCCCCCTCCAGGTGCCGGCGGCGGCGCCGTCCATGAGGGGGGCACACCCTGGAGATGTGTGGCGCCTCTTCGGACATGCCACCACACCACCCCGCATGTATGAGGGCCCGGTTCGATGCTTGGGTGGCATTGCTACCCCCCCCCCCAGGGCCCCCCGTCCCACCTAACCCTATAGCGTTTGAGCACGGGATCTAGCCCTTTGACTTTGCACGGACGGGCTTTGAGCAGTGGACCTATCCACCCGGTTGTGTGAAGTCAGTCCATCGGAACACTTTGGACCAACATCCGGGCCAGACCCACAGCAAGATCCCCTCCGTGTAGACCCGGCGTGTATGTTTCCCCTCCAGGTGCCGACGGCGGCGCCGTCCGTGAGGGGGGCACACCCCGGATACGCGTGCTGCCTCTTCGGACATGCCACCACACCACCCCGCATGTATGAGGGCCCGGTGCGATGCTCGGTGGCATTGCTACCCCCACCCCCCCACCAGGGCCCCCGTCCCGCCTAACCCTGTAGTATTTGACCATGGGATCTAGACCTTTGACTTTGCACGGACGGGCTTTGAGCAGTGGACCTATCCACCTGGTTGTGTTAGGTTCGTCCATAGGAACACTTTGGAGCAACATCCGGGCCAGACCCAGGGCAAGATCCCCTCTGTATAGACCCGACGCGTCCGTTTCCCCTTTCCAGGTGCCGGCGGCAGCGCCGTCCGTTAGGGGGGCACACACCGGAGACACGTGCCGCCTCTTCGGACATGCCACCACACCACCCCGCAGGTATGAGGGCCCGGTGCGACGCTCGGGTGGCATTGCTACCCCCCAGGGCCCCCGTCCCGCCTAACCCTGTAGCGTTTGACCATGGGATCTAGCCCTTTGACTTTGCACGGACGGGCTTTGAGCAGTGGACCTATCCACCCGGTTGTGTTAGGTAAGTCCATAGGAACACTTTGGAGCAACATCCGGGCCACACCCAGGGCAAGATCCCCTCCGTGTAGACCCGACACGTCCGTTTCCCCCCTCCAGGTGCCGGCGGCAGCACCGTCCGTGAGGGGGGCACACCCCAGAGACGCGTGCCGCCTCTTCGAACATGCCACCACACCACCCCACATTTATGAGGGCCCGGTGCGACGCTCGGGTGGCATTGCTACCCCCCATGGCCCCCGTCCCGCCTAACCCTGTAGCGTTTGACCATGGGATCTAGCCCTTTGAATTTGCACGGACGGGCTTTGAGAAATGGACCTATCCACCCGGTTGTGTTAGGTCAGTCCATAGGAACACTTTGGAGCAACATCCTGGCCAGACCCACGGCAAGATCCCCTCCGTGTAGACCCGACGCGTCCGTTTCTCCCCTCCAGGTGCCGGCGGTGGCGGCGTCCCTGAGGGGGCGCAGATCCCGGAGACGCGTGTCGCCTCTTCGGACATGCCACCACACCATTCCGCATGTATGAGGGCCCGGTGCGACGCTCAGGTAGCGTTGCTACCCCCCCTCCCAGGGCCCCCGTCCCGCCTAACCCTGTAGCGTTTGACCGGGATCTAAACCTTTGACTTTGCACGGACGGGCTTTGAGCAGTTGACCTATCCACCCGGTTGTGTTAGGTCAGTCCGTAGGAACACTTTGGAGCAACATCCGGGCCAGACCCATGGCAAGATCCCCTCCGTGTAGACCCGAAGCGTCTGTTTCCCCCCTCCAGGTGCCGGCAGCGGCGCCGTCCGTGAGGAGGGGGCACACCCCGGAGACGCGTGCCACCTCTTCGGACATGCCACCATACCACCCCTCATGTATGAGGGTCCGGTGCGATGCTCGAGTGGCATTGCTACCCTCCCAGAGCCCCCGTCCCGCATAACCCTGTAGCATTTGACTACGTGATCTAGCCCTTTGACTTTGCATCGACGGGCTTTGAGAAGTGGACCTATCCACCCGGTTGTGTTAGGTCAGTGCATAGGAACACTTTAGAGCAACATCCGGGCCATACCGACTGCTTGATCCCCTCCGTGTAGACCCGACGCGTCTGTTGCCCCCCTCCAGGTGCCGGCGGCGGCACCGTCCGTGAGGGGGAGCACACCCCGGAGACGCGTGCCACCTCTTCGGACATGCCACCACACCACCCCGCATGTATGAGGGCCCGGAGCGACGTTCGGGTGGCATTGCTACCCACCCAGGGCTCCCGTCCCGCCTAACCCTGTAGCGTTTGACCACGGGATCTAGCCCTTTGACTTTGCACGGACGGGCTTTGAGAAGTGGACCTATCCACCCGGTTTTGTTAGGTCAGTCCTTAGGAATTCCTTGGAGCAACATTCGGGCCAGACCCACATCAAGATCCCCTCCGTGTAGACCCGACGCGTCCGTTTCCCCCCTCTAGGTGTTGGCGGCGGCGCCGTCCGTGAGGGGGGGCACACCCCGGAGACGCGTGCCACCTCTTCGGACATGCCACCACACCACCCCGCAAGTATGAGGGCCCGGTGCGACGCTCGGGTGGCATTGCTACGCCCCCACCCCAGGACCCCCGTCCCGGTTAACCCTATAGCGTTCGCCCATGAGATCTAGCCCTTTGACTTTGCACGGACGGGCTTTGAGTAGTGGACCTATCCACCCGGTTGTGTTAGGTCAGTAGATAGGAACAATTTGGAGCAACATCCGGGCCAGACCCACGGCAAGATCCCCTCCATGTAGACCCGACGCGTCCGTTTCCCCCCCTCCAAGTGCCGGCGGCGGAGCCGTCCGTGAGGGGGGGCACACCCCGGAGACGAGTGCGGCCTCCTCAAACATGCCACCACACCACCTCGCATGTATGAGGGCCCAGTGCGACACTCGGGTGGCATTGCTAGCCCCCCAGGGCCGCCGTCCCACCTAACCTTGTATCGTTTGACCACGGGATCTAGCCCTTTGACTTTGCACGAACGGGCTTTGAGCAGTGGACCTATCCACCCGGTTGTGTTAGGTCAGTCCATAGGAACACTTTCGAGCAACGTCCAGGCCAGACCCACGGCAAGATCCCCTCCGTGTAGACCTGACGCGTCCGTTTCCCCCCTCCAGGTGCTGACGGCAGCGCCGTTCGTGAGGGGGGCACACCCCGGAGATGCGTGCCGCCTCTTCGGACATCCCACCACACCATCCCGCATGTATGAGGGCCTGGTGCGACGCTCGGTTGGCATTGCTACCCCCCCCCCCCCCCCCGCACAAGGCCCCCGTCCCACCTAACCCAGTAGCGTTTGACCGGGTTCCAGCCCTTTGACTTTGCACAGACGGGCTTTGAGCAGTGGACCTATCCTCCCGGTTGTGTTAGGTCAGTCCATAGGAACACTTTGGAGCAACATCCAGGCCAGACCCACGGCAAGATCCCCTCCGTGTAGACCCGACGCGTCCGTTTCCCCCCCTCCAGGTGCCGGCGGCGACGCCGTTCGTGAGGGGGGCACACCCCGGAGATGCGTGCCACCTCTTCGGACATGCCACCACACCTCCCCACATGTATGAGGGCCTGGTGTGACGCTCGGGTGGCATTGCTACCCTCCCACAGGCCCCGTCCAGCCTAAGCCTGTAGCTTTTGACCACGGGATCTAGCCCTTTGACTTTGCATGGACGGGCTTTGAGCAGTGGACCTATCCACCCGGTTGTGTTAGGTCAGTCCATAGGAACACTTTGGAGCAACATCCGGGCCAGACCGACTGCTAGATCCCCTCCGTGTAGACCCGACGCGTCCGTTGCCCCCCTCTAGGTGCCGGCGGCGGCACCGTCCGTGAGGGGGTGCACACCCTGGAGACACGTGCCACCTCTTCAGACATGCCACCACACCATCCCGCATGTATGAGGGCCCGGTGCGAAGCTCGGGTGGCATTGCTAGCCCCCCAGGGCCCCCATCCCGCCTAACCCTGTAGCGTTTGACCACGGGATCTAGCCCTTTGACTTTGCACGGACGGGCTTTGAGCAGTGGACCTATCCACCCGGTTGTGTTAGGTCAGTCCATAGGAACACTTTGGAGCAACATCCGGAGCCAGACCCACGCCAAGATCCCCTCCGTGTAGACCCGACGCGTCTGTTTCCCCCCCTCCAGGTGCCGGCGGTGGCGCCATCTGTGAGGGAGGGGCACACCCCGGAGACGTGTGCCGCCTCTTCGGACATGCCACCACACCACCCCGCATGTATGAGGGCCTGGTGTGACGCTCGGGTGGCATTGCTACCCTCCCACAGCCCCCGTCCCGCCTAACCCTGTAGCGTTTGACCACGGGATCTAGCCCTTTGACTTTGCACGGACGGGCTTTGAGCAGTGGACCTATCCACCCGGTTGTGTTAGGTTGATGTCTACTATACAACCTTCTTCTTGTAGACGTTGTTGGGCCTGCAAGTGCATAGGTTTCTAGGACAGTAGCAAATTTCCCTCAAGTGGATGACCTAAGGTTTATCAATCCTTAGGAGGCGTAGGATGAAGATGGTCTCTCTCAAACAACCCTGCAACCAAATAACAAAGAGTTTCTTGTGTCCCCAACACACCCAATACAATGGGAAATTGTATAGGTGCACTAGTTCGGCGAAGAGATGGTGATAAAAGTGCAATACGGATGGTAGATATAGGTTTTTGTAATCTGAAATAATAAAAACAGCAAGGTAACTAATGATAAAAGTGAGCATGAACGGTATTGCAATGATAGGAAACAAGGCCTAGGGTTCATACTTTCACTAGTGCCAGTTCTCTCAACAATAATAACATAGATAGATAATATAACAAGCCCGCAACATGCAACAAAGAGTCACTCCGAATACACTAATAGCGGAGAACAAACGTAGAGATTATGGTAGGGTACGAAACCACCTCAAAGTTATTCTTTCGGATCAATCTATTCAAGAGTTCGTACTAGAATAACACCTTAAGATACAAATCAACCAAAACCCTATTGTCACCTAGATACTCCATTGTCACCTCAAGTATCCGTGGGCATGATTATATGATATGCATCACACAATCTCAGATTCATCCAACCAACACAAAGTACTTCAAAGAGTGCCCCAAAGTTTCTACCGGAGAGTCAAGAACGTGTGCCAACCCCTATGCATAGGTTCCCAATGCCATGAAACCCGCAAGTTGATCACCAAAACATACATCAAGTGGCACATGATATCCCATTGTCACCACAGATAATCACGGCAAGACATACATCAAGTGTTCTCACAAAAGACTCAATCCGATAAGAAAACTTCAAAGGGGAAACTCAATTCATCACAAGAGAGTAGAGGGGGAGAAACAACATAAGATCCAACTACAATAGCAAAGCTCGGGATACATGAAGATCGTGCCATAGAGGAACACGAGAGAGAACACGAGAGAGAGAGAGAGAGAGAGAGATCAAACACATAGCTACTGGTACATACCCTCAGCCCCGAGGGTGAACTACTCCCTCCTCGTCATGGAGAGCGCCGGGATGATGAAGATGGCCACCAGTGATGGGATCCCCCTCCAGCAGGGTGCCGGAACGGGCTCCCGAGAGGTTTCTGGTGGCTACAAGGGCTTGCGGCGGTGGAACTCCCGATCTATCTTCTGTTCTGGAAGTTTTAGGGTACATAGGTATATATGGGTGCAGGGGGTACATCGATGGACCTCCGGGGGGCTCACGAGGCAGGGGCGCGCCCAGGGGGCGCCCCCACCCTCGTGGGCAGCCCGAGAATCCCCTAATGTGCACTCCAAGTCCATCTGATTGGTTTCCTTCCAAAATTAACTTCTCGAGTTGATTTTGTTCCGTTTTGACTTCGTCTGATATTCCTTTTCCTCGAAACACTGAAATAGGCATAAAACAACAAATCTGGGCTGGGCCTCCGGTTAATAGGTTAGTCCCAAAAATAATATAAAAGTGGATAATAAAGCCCAATATTGCCTAAAAAGTAGATAAAGTAGCATGGAGCAATAAAAAATTATAGATACGTTGGAGACGTATCATAGGTCAGTCCATAGGAACACGAGCAACACCCGGGCCAGACCGACTGCCAGATCAATTCCGTGTAGACCCGACGCGTCTGTTGCCCCCCTCCAGGTGCCGGCGGCAGCACCATCCGTGAGGGGGGCACACCCCGGAGACACGTGCAGCCTCTTCGGACATGCCACCACACCACTCCGCATGTATGAGGGACGCTCGGGTGGCATTGCTAACCTCCCAGGGCCCCCGTCCCGCCTAACCCTATAGCGTTTGATCACGTGATCTAGCCCTTTGACTTTGCACAGACGGGCTTTGAGTAGTGGACCCATCCACCCGGATATGTTAGGTCAGTCCATAGGAACACTTTGGAGCAACATTCGGGCCAGACCCACGGCAAGATGCCCTCAGTGTAGACCCGACGCGTTCGTTTCCCCCTCCAAGTGCCGGCAGCGGCGCCGTCCATGAGGGGGGCACACCCGGGAGACGCGTGCCGCCTCTTCGGACATGCCACCACACTACCCCGCATGTATGAGGGCCCGGTGTGACGCTCGGGTGGCATTGCTACCCCCCCCCCCAGGGCCCCCGTCCCGCCTAACCCTGTAGCGTTTGACCATGGGATCTAGCCCTTTGACTTTGCACAGACGGGCTTTGAGCAGTGGACCTATCCACCTGGTTGTGTTAGGTCAGTCCATAGGAACACTTTGGAGCAACATCCGGGCAAGACCCACGGCAAGATCCCCTCCGTGTAGACCCGACGCATTTGTTTCCCCCCTCCAGGTGTCGGCGGCGGCGCCGTCCGTGAGGGGGGCACACCCCAGAGACGTGTGCCGCCTCTTCGGACATGCCACCATACCACCCCGCATGTATGAGGGCCCGGTGTGACGCTCGGGTGGCATTGCTACCCCCAGGGCCCCCGTCCCGCCTAACCCTGTAGCGTTTGACCACGGGATCTAGCCCTTTGACTTTGCACGGACGGGCTTTGAGCAGTGGAACTATCCAACCGGTAGTGTTAGGTCAGTCCATAGGAACACTTTGGAGCAACATCTGGGCCAGACCCACGGCAAGATCCCCTCCGTGTAGACCCGACGCGTCCGTTTCCCCACTCCAGGTGCCGGTGGCGGAGCGGGCCGTGAGGGAGGGCACACCCCGAAGACGCGTGCCGCCTCTTCGGACATGCCACCACACCACGCCGCAGGTATGAGGGCCCAGTGCGATGATCGGGTGGCATTGCTACCCCCCAGGGCCCCCGTCCTGCATAACCCTGTAGCGGTTGACCACGGGATCTAGCCCTTTGACTTTGCACGGACGGGCTTTGAGCAGTGGACCTATCCACCCGGTTGTGTTAGATCGGTCCATAGGAACACTCTGGAACAACATCCGGGCCAGACCCACGGCAATATCCCCTCCGTGTAGACCTGACTCGTCCGTTTCCCCCCCTCCAGGTGCCGGCAGCGGCGACATCCGTGAGCGGGGCACACCCCGGAGACGCGTGCCGCCGCTTCGGACATGCCACCACACCACCCTGCATGTATGAGGGCCCGGTGCGACGCTCGGGTGGCATTGCTACCCCCCGCTAGGGCCCCCGTCCCACCTAACCCTGTATCTTCTGACCGGGATCTAGCCCTTTGACTTTGCACGGACGGGCTTTGAGCAGTGGACCTATCCACCCGGTTGTGTTTGGTCAGTCCATAGGAACACTTTGGAGCAACATCCGGGCAAGACCCACGACAAGATCCCCTACGTGTAGACCCGACGCGTCTGTTTCCCCCCTCCACGTGCCGGCGGCGGTGCCGTCCATGAGGGGGGCACACCACGGAGACGCGTGCCGCCTCTTCGGACATGCCACCACACCACCCTGCATGTATGAGGGCCCGGTGTGACGCTCGGGTGGCATTGCTACCCCCAGGGCCCCGTCCCGCCTAACCCTGTAGCATTTGACCACGGGATCTAGCCCTTTGACTTTGCACGGACGGGCTTTGAGCAGTGGAACTATCCAACTGGTTGTGTTAGGTTAGTCCATAGGAACACTTTGGAGCAACATCTGGGCCAGACCCACGGCAAGATCCCCTCCGTGTAGACCCGACGCATCCGTTTCCCCACTCCAGGTGCCGGCGGCGGAGTTGTCCGTGAGGGAGGGTACACCCTGGAGACGCTTGCCGCCTCTTTGGACATGCCACCACACCACCCCGCATGTGTGAGGTCCCGGTGCGATGCTCGGGTGGCATTGCTACCCCCCCAGGGCCCCCGTCCCGCCTAACCCTGTAGCATTTGACCACGGGATCTAGCCCTTTGACTTTGCACGGACGGGCTTTGAGTAGTGGACCTATCCTCCCGGTTGTGTTAGATCGGTCCATGGGAACACTTTGGAGCAACATCCGGGCCAGACCCAGGGCAAGATCCCCTCCGTGTAGACCTGACGCGTCCGTTTCCCCCCTCCAGGTGCCGGCAGCGGCGACATCCGTGAGGGGGGCACACCCCGGAGACGCGTGCCGCCGCTTCGGACATGCCACCACACCACCCTGCATGTATGAGGGCCCGGTGCGACGCTCGGGTGGCATTGCTACCCCCCCCTAGGGCCCCCGTCCCACCTAACCCTGTATCTTTTGACCGGGATCAAGCCCTTTGACTTTGCACGGACGGGCTTTGAGAAGTGTACCTGTCCACCCGGTTGTGTTAGGTCAGTCCATAGGAATACTTTGGAGCAACATCCGGGCCAGACCCACGGCAAGATCCCCTCCGTGTAGACCCGACACGTTCGTTTACCCCCTCCATGTGCCGGCGGCGGTGCCGTCCGTGAGGGGGGTGCTACGTCTTGAGCTAGCATTGGTTTTCCCCAAAGAGGAGAGGGTGATGCAGCAAATGTAGCATAAGTATTTCCCTCAGTTTTGAGAACCAAGGTATCAATCCAGTAGGAGGGTCCTCAAAAGTCCCACGCACCTACACAAACAAACTGAGAACTCGCAACCAACGCAATAAAGGGGTTGTCAATCCCTTCACAGCCACTTGCAAAAGTGAGATCTAATAGAGATAGTAATATATTTTTGTTATTTTGTAATATAGATGCAAAAAGTAAAGATGCAAATAAAAGTAGATTGAAAGCAAATATGATACGAGATAGACCCGGGGGCCATAGGTTTCACTAGAGGCTTCTCTCGAGATAGCATAAGTATTACGGTGGGTGAACAAATTACTGTCGAGCAATTGATAGAAAAGCGCATAGTTATGAGATTATCTAGGCATGATCATGTATATAGGCATCACGTCCATAAAAAATAGACCGACTCCTGCCTCCATCTACTACTATTACTCCACACATCGACCGACTCCTGCATGCATCTAGAGTATTAAGTTCATAAGAACAGAGTAACGCATTAAGCAAGATGACATGATGTAGGGGGATAAACTCATGCAATATGATATAAACACCATCTTGTTATCCTCGATGGCAACAATACAATACGTGTCTTGCAACCCTTTCTGTCACTGGGTAAGAACACCGCAAGAATGAACCCAAAGCTAAGCACTTCTCCCATGGCAAGAAAGACCAGTCTAGTAGGCCAAACCAAACTGATAATTCGAAGAGACTTGCAAAGATAACTCAATCATACATAAAAGAATTCAGAGAAGATTCAAATATTATTCATAGATAAACTTGATCATAAACCCACAATTCATCGGATCTCGACAAACACACCGCAAAAAGAGATTACATCGAATAGATCTCCACAAGTGAGGGGGCGAACATTGTATTGAGATCCAAAAAGAGAGAAGAAGCCATCTAGCTAATAACTATGGACCCGTAGGTCTGTGGTAAACTACTCACAACTCATCGGAGGGGCAAGGATGTTGATGTAGAAGCCCTCCATGGTTGATTCCCCCTCCGGCAGAGTGCCGGCGAAGGCTCCAAGATGGGGTCTGCAAACTAGCAAAATAAGCATGGCAAATGCTATCCTTGACTTTTTTATTGAAACTAAAGAGTCAAAACACAATTCTAACTAACAGCAAGCAAAAAAAAACTAACAAAGGAAATTGACGCTCCAAGCAAAACACATATCATGTGGCGAATAAAAATATAGCTCCAAGTAAAGTTACCGATGAACGAAGACGAAAGAGAGGATGCCTTCCGGGGCATCCCCAAGCTTAGGCTCTTGGTTGTCCTTGAATATTACCTTGGGGTGCCTTGGGCATCCCCAAGCTTAGGCTCTTGCCACTCCTTTTTCCATAGTCCATTGAATCTTTACCCAAAACTTGAAAACTTCAACCACACAAAACTCAAAACAAAACTCGTAAGCTCCGTTAGTATAAGAAAATAAAACCACCACTTAGGTACTATAATGAACTCATTCTAAATTCATATTGGTGTAATATCTACTGTACTCCATTTTATCTATGGTTCATACCCTCCGATACTACTCATAGATTCATCAAAATAAGCAAACAACACATAGAAAACAGAATCTGTCAAAAACAGAACAGTCTGTAGTAATCTGTATAAAACGTATACTTCTGGAACCCCAAAAATTATGAAATAAATTGCTGGACCTGAGAAATTTCTCTATTAATCATATGCAAAAAGAATCAACCTAAAAGCACTCTCCAGTAAGAAATGGCAGCTAAACTCGTGAGCGCTAAAGTTTCTGTTTTTCACAGCAAGATCACATAAACTTCACCCAAGTCTTCCCAAAGGTTCTACTTGGCACTTTATTGAAACAAAAGCTATAAAACATGATTACTACAGTAGCATAATCATGTGTGCACACAAAAAAAGTAAGGATACATATTGGGTTGTCTCCCAACAAGCGCTTTTCTTTAATGCCTTTTAGATAGGCATGATGATGACAATGATGCTCACAAAAAAGATAAGAATTGAAACATAACGGGAGCATCATGAAGCATATGACTAGCACATTTAAGTCTAACCCACTTCCTATGCATAGGTATTTTGTGAGCAAACAACTTATGGGAACAATAATCAACTAGCATAGGATGGTACAACAAGCATAACTTCAAGAATTTAAGCACATAGAGAGGAAACTTGACATTATTGCAATTCCTACAAGCATATGTTCCTCCCTCATAATAATTTTCAGTAGCATCATGAATGAATTCAACAATATAACCAGCACCTAAAGCATTCTTTTCATGATCTACAAGCATAGAGAAGTTTCTACTCTCCACATAAGCAAACTTCTTCTTTATAGCATACGTATCATCACAATAATCATCATAAATAGGAGGCATGCTTTCATCATAGTAAATTTGCTCATCAAAGCTTGGGGGACAAAAAATATCATCTCCATCAAACATAGCTTCCCCAAGCTTGTGGCTTTGCATATCATTAGCATCATGGATATTCAAGGAATTCATACTAACAACATTGCAATCATGCTCATCATTCAAAAATTTAGTACCAAACATTCTATAGATTTCTTCTTCAAACACTTGAGCACAATTATCCTTTCCATCATACTCACGAAAGATATTAAAAAGGTGAAGCGTATGAGACAAACTCAACTCCATTTTTTTAGTTTTCTTTTATAAACTAGACTAGTGCTAAAACAGGAAACAGAAAGATTCAATTGCAAGATCTAAAGATATACATTCACTTACCTAGCCTCCCCGATAACGGCGCCAGAAAAGAGCTTGATGTCTACTACACAACCTTCTTCTTGTAGACGTTGTTGGGCCTGCAAGTGCACAGGTTTGTAGGACAGTAGCAAATTTCCCTCAGGTGGATGACCTAAGGTTTATCAATCCGTAGGAGGCGTAGGATGAAGATGGTCTCTCTCAAACAACCCTGCAACCAAATAACAAAAAGTCTCTTGTGTCCCCAACACACCCAATACAATGGTAAATTGTATAGGTGCACTAGTTCGGCGAAGAGATGGTGATACAAGTGCAAAATAGATAGTAGATATAGGTTTTTGTAATCTGAAATAATAAAAACAGCAAGGTAACAAGTGATAAACGTGAGCGTAAACGGTATTGCAATGGTAGGAAACAAGGCCTAGGGTTCATACTTTCACTAGTGCAAGTTCTCTCAACAATAATAACATAGATAGACCATATGACAAGCCCTCAACATGCAACAAAGAGTCACTCCAAAGCCACTAATAGTGGAGAACAAACGTAGAGATTATGGTCGGGTACGAAACCACCACAAAGCTATTCTTTCGGATCGATCTATAAAAGAGTTCGTACTAGAATAACACTTCAAGATACAAATCAACCAAAACCCTAATGTCACCTAGATACTCCATTGTCACCTCAAGTATCCGTGGGCATGATTATACGATATGCATCACACAATATCAGATTCATCCAACCAACATAAAAGTACTTCAAAGAGTGCCCCAAAAGCTACTACCGGAGAGTCAAGAACGGGTGCCAACCCCTATCCATAGGTTCCCAAGTGTCACGAAACCCGCAAATTGATCACCAAAACATGCATCAAGTGGATCAATAGAATAACCCATTGTCACCACGGTTATCCCACGCAAGACATACATCAAGTGTTCATAAAAGACTCAATCCAATAAGATAACTTCAAAAGGGGAAACTCAATTCAATACAAGAGAGTAGCGGGGGAGAAACATCATAAGATCCAACTACAATAGCAAAGCTCGGGATACATCAAGATCGTGCCATAGAGGAACACGAGAGAGAACACGAGAGAGAGATCAAACACATAGCTACTGGTACATACCCTCAGCCCCAAGGGTGAACTACTCCCTCCTTGTCATGGATAGCGCCGGGATGATGAAGATGGCCTCCGGTGATGGGATCCCCCTTCGGCAGGGTGCCGGAACAGGGTCCCGATTGGTTTTTGGTGGCTACAGAGGCTTGCGGCAGCGGAACTCCCGATCTATCTTCTGTTCTGAAAGTTTTAGGGTACGTAGGAATATATGGGTGAAAGGGGTACGTCGGTGGACCTCCAGGGGGCTCACGAGGTAGGGGGGCGCGCCCAGGGGGAGGGGCGCGCCCCCCACCCTCGTGGGCAGCCCGGGGATCCCCTGACGTGCACTCCAAGCCCATCTGGTTGGTTTCCTTCCAAAATTAACTTCTCCAGTTGATTTCGTTCCGTTTTGACTCCGTCTGATATTCCTTTGCCTCGAAACACTGAAATAGGCATAAAACAGCAAATCTGGGCTGGGCCTCCGGTTAATAGGTTAGTCTCAAAAATAATATAAAAGTGGAAAATAAAGCCCAATATTGCCTAAAACAGTAGATAAAGTAGCATGGAGCAATCAAAAATTATAGATACGTTGGAGACGTATCAGGGTCTTGCGGATACAGGAGGTTACGGCGGTGGAAATTGTGTTTCGTGGTGCTCCTGGATGTTTTCAGGGTCCGTAGGTATATACCGGAGGAAGAAGTACGTCGGTGGCCGCCCGAGGGGCCCAAGAGACAGGGGCGCGCCCTACAGGGGGCGCAGCCCCCTATCTCGTGGGGTCCTCAGGAGCTTCTTGACTTGCACTCCAAGCTCTCCGGATCATGTTCATTCCAAAAATCACGCTCCCGAAGGTTTCATTCCGTTTGGACTCCGTTTGATATTCCTTTTCTTTGAAATACTGAAATAGGCAAAAAAAACAGCAATACGGGCTGGGCCTCCGGTTAGTAGGTTAGTCCCAAAAATGATATAAATGTGTAAAATAAAGCCCATAAACATCCAAAAGGGGTAAAATAATAACATGGAACAATCAAAAATTATAGATACGTTGGAGACGTATCAAGCATCCCCAAGCTTAATTCCTGCTCATCCTCGAGTAGGTAAATGATAAAAAGAGAATTTTTGATGTGGAATGCTACCTAGCATAATTCATAATGTAATTTTCTTTATTGTGGCATGAATGTTCAGATCCAAATGAATACAAACTAAAAGTTCATAATGATAAAAGAAATAGTAATACTTCAAGCATACTAATCAGAGTAATCATGTCTTCTCAAAATAACATGGCTAAAGCAAGTTATCCCTACAAAATTATATAGTCTGGCTGTAGCTCTATCTTCATCACACAAAGTATTTAATCATGCACAACCCCGATGACAAGCCAAGCAACTGTTTCATACTTTAATAATCTCAAACTCTTTCAACTTTCACGCAATACATGAGCGTGAGCCATGGACATAGCACTATATGTGGAATAGAATGGTGGTTGTGGAGAAGAAAAAAGGGGAAGATAGTCTCACATCAACTAGGCGTATCAACGGGCTATGGAGATGCCCATTAATAGATATCAATGTGAGTGAGTAGGGATTGCCATGCAACAGATGCACTAAAGCTATAAATATATGAAATCTCAACAAAAGAAACTAAGTGGGTGTGCATCCAACTCGCTTGCTCACGAAGACCTAGGGCACTTTTGAGGAAGCCCATCATTGGAATATACAAGCCAAGTTCTATAATGAAAAATTCCCACTAGTTTATGAAAGTGACAACATATGAGACTCTCTATCATGAAGATCATGGTGCTATTTTGAAGCACAAGTGTGGAAAAAGAGATAGTAGCATTGTCCCTTCTCTCTTTTTCTCTCATTATATTTTTTTCTTTTTCTTTTTTTCTTTTTCTCTTTTCTTCTTTTCTTTGGCCTCTTTTTTTTTCTTTTTGGCCTTTCTCCTTTTTTCTCTTTTTTTTTCTTTTTGTAAAGTCCGAAGTCTCATCCCGACTTGTGGGGGAATCATAGCCTTCATAATCCTTTCCTCACTAGGACAATGCTCTAATAATGAAGATCATCACACTTTTATGGATTTACAACTCAAAGCTAGAACAAGATATGACTCTATATAAATCCGATATGCAATGAATCAAGAGCGACATGTATGAAAATTATGAAGGTGGCCTTGCCACAAATACGATGTCAACTACATAATCATGCAAAGAGCAATATGACAAAAGTAATGTGTGTCATATGAACGGAACGGTGGAAAGTTGCATGGCAATATATCTCGGAATGGCTACGAAAATGCCATAATAGGTAGGTATGGTGGCTGTTTTGAGGAAGGAGTATGGTGGGTGTATGGTACCGGCAAAAGTTGCACGGCACAAGAGAGGCTAGCAATGGTGGAAGGGTCAAAGGGTGCGTATAATCCATGGACTCAACATTAATCAAGAGAACTCATGTACTTATTGCAAAAATTTAGAAGTCATCAAAAACCAAAGCACTACGCGCATGCTCTTAGGGGGATAGATTGGTAGGAAAAGACCATCGCTCGTCCCCGACCGCCACTCATAAGGAAGAAAATCAATAAATAAAATTGTGCTCCAACTTCATCACAAAGCGGTTCACCATACGTGCATGCTACGGGAATCACAAACTTCAACAAAAGCATTCTTTAAATTCATAATCACCCAACTAGCATGACTTTAATATTACTACCTCCATATCTCAAAACAATTATCAAGCATCAAATTGATCATAGCATCCAATTCACTTTCTATGATAGTTTTTATTATACCCAACTTGGATGCTCATCATTCTAGGACCAACTTTATGATCATAGCAAAAACCATGATGTTCTAAAAGACTCTTAAAATAATATAAGTGAAGCATGAGAGACTAGAAATTTCTTCAAAATTAAGATACCACCGTGCTCTAAAAGATATAAGTGAAGCACTAGAGCAAAAACTATGAAGCTCAAAAGATATAAGTGAAGCACATAGAGTATTCTAGCAAATTCTAATCAAATAGGCTTCTCCCAAAAGGTGTGTACAGAAAGGATGATTGTGGCAAACTAAAAAGCAAAGACTAATATAATACATGATGCTCCAAGCAAAACACATATCATGTGGCGAATAAAAATATAGCTCCAAGTAAAGTTACCAATGAACGAAGACGAAAGAGGGGATGCCTTCCCGGGGCATCCCCAAGCTTAGGCTTTTGGCTATTATTGAATATCTTGGGGTGCCTTGGGCATCCCCAAGCTTAGGCTCTTGCCACCCTTTATTCCATAGTCCATAAAAGCTTTACCCAAAACTTGAAAACTTCACAACACAAAACTCAACAGGAAATCTTATAAGCTCCGTTAGTGAAAGAAAACAAAACCACCACATAAGGTACTGCCATGAACTCATTCTTTATTTATTTTGGTGTTAAACCTACTGTATTACAACTTCCTTATGGTTTATAAACTAATTTACTAGCTAGAGATGCATTGAAATAAGCAAACAACACATGAAAAACAGAATCTGTCAAAAATAGAACAGTCTGTAGCAATCTGTAACTAACGCAAACTTCTGAAACTCTAAAAATCCTACCAAAATAGGAAGAACTAGACAATTCGTTTATTGATTAGCAGAAAAATAATCAATGCAAAAGAACGTTTATGTGATTTATTGAATTTTTTCTCGTAAGCGCAAACTTTCTGTTTTTCAGCAGAGTCAAATCAACTATCATCATAGTTTATCCTATAGGTTCTAGTTGGCACAAACACTAACTAAAAGATAAAAACACATCCAAACATAGAGTAGATGCAATATTTATTCCTAAACAGGATCAAAAACAAAAAAAATAAAGAAAAATTGGGTTGCCTCCCAACTAGCGCTATCGTTTAACGCCCCCAGCTAGGCATAAAAGCGAAGATAGATATAATGAGTGCCATCTTTGGCACTTGATTCCTCATTAGAGCACTTATAATCTTTAGGAGGTTCTCCCTTTTCAACAATGATTAAACCTTTGGGCAAAAATTCAAGAAATTCCTTTGTAGCAAAAGGTTCCTTAACGATAGAAAGACAATTGGGATGAACACTTATGGATTTGAGGTCCGCGTCTCCCTTACTAGAAGTTTCACCCTTATTTTTAGGAACATAAATAAACTTGGTGGTTTTTGTAGGGGGTTTTGGAGTGTTTTTCATGGGAGAAAACGCTGAACCAAAGTTGATAATTATATCCTCAAGTTTACCAATTCTAGCAGAATCAAGATCTATTTTTTCATTAACTATAGGTTCTTTCTCTTTAAGATTTTTCAAAGTGACTCCAATCCTAGATTAATATTGAGTGATAAGATTATGAATCTTTTTATTCAAATTTTCAACCAACTCAATAGTGGCAATTTTATTTTCAATAATATCAAGCCGTTGCATAACGTGTTCTAAGGTTAAAACAGTTCCATTAACCAAAAGAGGTGGTGGGCCAAACAAATCTAATATAGCATTATAAGCATCAAACATATGGGTACTCAAGAAACACCTCCGGCGACAGTATCAAGAACACATCTATTCCAAGGAGTGATGCCTACATATAAATTGCGGAGAAGAACGGAAGTAGAAAGCTTCCTAGTAGATCTATTTTGAGCATTGCAAATTCTATGCCAAGCATCTTTTAAATTTTCTCCCTCCCTTTGTTTAAAATTGAGGATTTCATGTTCGGGAGTAATAAAGAGGATAGGGAGACTAGCCATGACGACAAGGCAAACGAGCGAACACACGGGCAACGGAAAAAGGCAAGCAAAAAGAGAGGAGGAGAATGGGAAAGAGAGGGCGAATAAAATGGCAAAGGTGAAGTGGGGGAGAGGAAAACGAGAGGCAAATAATGTAAATGTGAGGGAGATGGGTTTGTGATGGGTACTTGGTATGTCTTGACTTGAGCGAAGACCTCCCCGGCAATGGTGCCAGAAATCCTTCTTGCTACGTCTTGAGCTAGTGTTGGTTTTCCCCGAAGAGGAGAGGGTGATGCAGCAACTATAGCGTAAGTATTTCCCTCAATTTTGAGAACCAAGGTATCAATCCAGTACGAGGCTCCTCAAAAGTCCCACACACCTACACAAAAAAACTGAGAACTCGGCACCAACGCAATAAAGGGGTTGTCAATCCCTTCACGGCCACTTGCGAAAGTGAGATCTAATAGAGATAGTAATATATTTTTGGTATTTTGTAATATAGATTCAAAAAGTAAAGATGGAAATAAAAGTAGATTGAAAGCAAATATGATAAGAGATAGACCCGGGGGTCATAGGTTTCACTAGAGGCTTCTCTCGAGATAGCATAAGTATTACGATGGGTGAACAAATTATTGTCGAGCAATTGATAGAAAAGCGCATAGTTATGAGATTATCTAGGCATGATCATGTATATAGGCATCACGTCCATAACAAGTAGACCGACTCCTGCCTGCATCTACAACTATTACTCCACACATCGACCGACTCCTGCCTGCATCTAGAATATTAAGTTCATAAGAACAAAGTAACGCATTAAGCAAGATGACATGATGTACAGGGGTAAACTCATGCAATATGATATAAACCCCATCTTGTTATCCTCGATGGCAACAATACAATACATGTCTTGCAGCCCTTTTCTGTCACTGGGTAAGAACACCACAAGATTGAACCCAAAGCTAAGCACTTCTCCCATGGCAAGAAAGACCAATCTGGTAGGCCAAACCAAACTGATAACTCGAAGAGACTTGCAAAGATAACTCAATCATACATAAAAGAATTCAGAGAGGATTCAAATATTATTCATAGATAAACGTGATCATAAACCCAAAATTCATCAGATCTCGACAAACACACCGCAAAAAGAGATTACATCGAATAGATCTCCACAAGAGAGGGGGAGAACATTATATTGAGATCCAAAAAGAGAGAAGAAGCCATCTAGCTAATAACTATGGACCCGTAGGTCTGTGGTAAACTACTCACAACTCATCGGAGGGGAAAGGATATTGATGTAGAAGCACTCCATGGTCGATTCCCCCTTCGGCAGAGTGCCGGTGAAGGCTCCAAGATGGGATCTTGCGGATACATGGAGGTTACGGCGGTGGAAATTGTGTTTCGTGGTGCTCCTGGATGTTTTCGGGGTCCGTAGGTATATATAGGAGGAAGAAGTACGTCGGTGGCCCCCCGAGGGGCCCACGAGACAGGGGGCACGCCCTAAGGGGGGCGCGGCCCCCTATCTCGTGGGGTCCTTGGGAGCTTCTTGACTTGCACTCCAAGCTCTCCGGATCATGTTCGTTCCAAAAATCACGCTCCCGAAGGTTTCATTCCGTTTGGACTACGTTTGATATTCTTTTTCTTTGAAATACTGAAATAGGAAAAAAACAGCAATACAGGCTGGGCCTCCGGTTAGTAGGTTAGTCCCAAAAATGATGTAAATGTGTAAAATAAAGCCCATAAACATCCAAAAGGGGTAAAATAATAGCATGGAACAATCAAAAATTATAGATACGTTGGAGACGTATCAGGGGGGCACACCCCGGAGACGCGTGCCGCCTCTTCGGACATGCCACCACACCACCCCGCATGTATGAGGGCCCGGTGCAACGCTCGGGTGACATTGCTACCCCCAGGGCCCCCGTCCCGCCTAACCCGGTAGCGTTTGACCACGGGATCTAGCCCTTTGACTTTGCACGAACTGGCTTTGAGCAGTGGACCTATCCACCCGGTTGTGTTAGGTCAGTCCATAGGAACACTTTGTAGCAACATCCGAGCCAGACCCATTGAAAGATCCCCTCCGTGTAGACCCGACGCGTCCGTTTCTCCCCTCCAGGTGCCGGCGGCGACGCCGTCCGTGAGGGGGGCACACCCTAGAAACGCGTGCCGCCTCTTAGAACATGCCACCACACCACCCCGCATGTATGAGGGCCCGGTGCGACGCTCGGGTGGCATTGCTACCCCCCAGGGCCCCCGTCCCGCCTAACCCTGTAGCGTTTGACCACGGGATCTAGCCCTTTGACTTTGCACGGACGGGCTTTGAGAAGTGGACCTATCCACCCGGTTGTGTTAAGTCAGTCCATAGGAATACTTTGGAGCAACATCTGGGCAGACCCATGGCAAGATCCCCTCCGTGTAGACCCGACGCGTCCGTTACCCCCTCTAGGTGCCGGCGGCGGCGCCGTCCGTGAGGGGGGGGGGCACACCCCAGAGACGCGTGCCGCCTCTTCGGACATGCCACCACACCACCCCGCATGTATGTGGGCCCGGTGTGACGCTCTGGTGGCATTGCTACCCCCCCCCCCCCCCCCCCAGGGCCCCCGTCCCGCCTAACCCTGTAGCATTTGACCATGGGATCTAGCCCTTTGACTTTGCTCGAACGGGCTTCGAGCAGTGGACCTATCCACCCGGTTGTGTTAGGTCAGTCCATAGGAACATTGTGGAGCAAAATCCTGGCCAGACCCACGGCAAGATCCCCTCCGTGTAGACCCGGCGCGTGCGTTTCCCCACACCAGGTGCCGGCGGTGGCGCCGTCCGTGAGGGGAGGCACACCCCAGAGACGCGTGCCGCCTCTTCGGACATGCCACCACACCACCCCGCATGTATGAGGGCCCGCTAAGATGCTCGGGTGGCATTGCTACCCTCAGGGGCCCCGTCCCGCCTAACCCTGTAGCATTTGACCACAGGATCTAGCCCTTTGACTTTGCACGGACGGGCTTTGAGCAGTGGACCTATCCACCCGGTTGTGTTAGGTCACTCCATAGGAACACTTTGGAGCAACATCCGGGCCAGACCCACGGCAAGATACCCTCCGTATAGACCCGACGCGTCCGTTTCCCCCTCCAGGTGCCGGCGGCAGCACCGTCCGTGAGGGGGGGCACACCCCGGAGATGCGTGCCGCCACTTCGAACATGCCACCAGACCACCCCGCATGTATGAGGGCCCGGTGCAACGCTCTGGTGGCATTGCTACCCCCCCCCCCCCCCCCCCAGGGCCCCCGTCCTGCCTAACCCTGTAGCGTTTGACCATGGGATCTAGCCCTTTGACTTTGTACGGGCGGGCTTTTAGCTGTGGACCTATCCACTCGGTTGTGTTAGGTCAGTCCATAGGAACACTTTGTAGCAACATCCGAGCCAGACCCATTGAAAGATCCCCTCCGTGTAGACCCGACGCCTCCGTTTCTCCCCTCCAGGTGCCGGCGGCGGCGCCGTCCGTGAGGGGGGCACACCCTAGAAACGCATGCCGCCTCTTCGAACATGCCACCACACCACCCCGCATGTATGAGGGCCCGGTGCGACGCTCGGGTGGCATTGCTACCCCCCAGGGCCCCCGTCCCGCCTAACCCTGTATCGTTTGACCACGGGATCTAGCCCTTTGACTTTGCACGGACGGGCTTTGAGAAGTGGACCTATCCACCCGGTTGTGTTAAGTCAGTCCATAGGAATACTTTGGAGCAACATCTGGGAAGACCCATGGCAAGATCCCCTCCGTGTAGACCCGACGCGTCCGTTACCCCCTCTAGGTGTCGGCGGCGGCGCCGTCCGTGAGGGGGGGGGCACACCCCAGAGACGCGTGCCACCTCTTCGGACATGCCACCACACCACCCCGCATGTATGTGGGCCCGGTGTGACGCTCTGGTGGCATTGCTACCCCCCCCCCCCAGGGCCCCCGTCCCGCCTAACCCTGTAGCATTTGACCATGGGATCTAGCCCTTTGACTTTGCACGAACGGGCTTCGAGCAGTGAACCTATCCACCCGGTTGTGTTAGGTCAGTCCATAGGAACATTGTGGAGCAAAATCCTGGCCAGACCCACGGCAAGATCCCCTCCGTGTAGACCCGGCGCGTGCGTTTCCCCACACCAGGTGCCGGCGGTGGCGCCGTCCGTGAGGGGGGGGCACACCCCAGAGACGCGTGCCGCCTCTTCGGACATGCCACCACACCACCCCGCATGTATGAGGGCCCGCTAAGATGCTCGGGTGGCATTGCTACCCTCAGGGCCCCCGTCCCGCCTAACCTTGTAGCATTTGACCACGGGATCTAGCCCTTTGACTTTGCACGGACGGGCTTTGAGCAGTGGACCTATCCACCCGGTTGTGTTAGGTCAGTCCATAGGAACACTTTGGAGCAACATCCGGGCCAGACCCACGGCAAGATACCCTCCGTATAGACCCGACGCGTCCGTTTCCCCCTCCAGGTGCCGGCGGCAGCACCGTCCGTGAGGGGGGGCACACCCCGGAGATGCGTGCCGCCACTTCGGACATGCCACCAGAGCACCCCGCATGTATGAGGGCCCGGTGCAACGCTCAGGTGGCATTGCTACCCCCCCCCCCCCCCCGCCAGGGCCCCGTCCTGCCTAACCCTGTAGCGTTTGACCATGGGATCTAGCCCTTTGACTTTGCACGGGCGGGCTTTTAGCTATGGACCTATCCACTCGGTTGTGTTAGGTCAGTCCATAGGAACTCTTTGGAGCAACATCCAGGCAGACCCACGGCAAGATCCCCTCCGTGTAGACCCGACGCGTCCGTTTCGCCCCTCCAGGTGCCGGCAGCGGCGCCGTCCATGAGGAGGGCACACCCCTGAGATGCGTGCCGCCTCTTCCGACATGCCACCACACCTCCCCGCATGTATGAGGGCCCGGTGCGACACTCGGGTGGCATTTCTATCCCCCAGGGGCCCCGTCCCGCCTAACCCTGTAGCGTTTGACCATGGGATCTAGCCCTTTGACTTTGGACGGACGGGCTTTGAGCAGTGGACCTATCCACCCGGTTGTGTTAGGTCAGTCCATAGGAACACTTAGGAGCAACATCCGGGCCAGACCCATGGCAGGATCCCCTCCGTGTAGACCCGACGCGTCCGTTTCCCCCCTCTAGGTGTCGGCGGCGGCGCCGTCTGTGAGGGGGGGGGGGGCGAACCCCGGAGACGCGTGCCTCCTCTTCGGACATGCCACCACACCACCCCGCATGTATGAGGGCCCGGTGCGACGCTCGGGTGGCATTGCTACCCCCCCTAGGGCCCCTGTCCCGCCTAACCCTGTAGTATTTGACCATGGGATCTAGCCCTTTGACTTTGGATGGACGGGCTTTGAGCAGTGGACCTATCCACCTGGTTGTGGTAGGTCAGTCCATAGGAACACTTTGGAGCAACATCCGGGCCAAACCCACGGCAAGATCCCCTCCGTGTAGACCCGACGCGTCCGTTTCCCCCCTCCAGGTGCCGGCGGCGGCGCCGTCCGTGAGGGCGGGCACACCCCGGAGACGCGTGCCGCCTGTTCAGACATGCCAGCACACTGTACGGCATGTATGAGGTCCCGGTGCGACGCTCCAGTGGCATTGCTACCCCCTACGGCCCTCGTATCGCCTAACCCCATAGGGTCCCGGTGTCACGGGCGTCGCACCGGTACTGGGTCCCTTACAGACGGTAAACTAAAAATCTAAAAATGTAATAATTGAATTGATTAAAAACTCCGGTATTCATCATTGAAAATGTACTATCACTCTGAAACCTTTAGTGTCCAGGCACCGGGCCTGCTGCCCAGGCACTAAAAGTTTCAGAGTAATTGTCCGTTTTATTCAAATAAGTCTAATGAATACCGGACATTGTAACGTATGGATTAGTGAACTATTTAAACAGTTCAAATTGCTTTCCCCTCGGCAAGTTGGGACTATTTTTTTTAAAATTGTGGTTTGCATATATGCCGACGGCCTAGGCCGTCGGCATATGTGCACGTTATCCACTCCCCCGGGCTGTTGACATGTGGGCCCAGGCCTTTGCCGACGGCCATGCTGTCGGCATAGGGCCAACCTTATCCCCTCGGCCACCCTCCTCCTCCACTCATTTCTCTCCCACACCGCACCCGACCCCGACCCCTACCGCCGCCGCCCGCCCTGAGCACGCCACCGCCCGCGCCGCCCCGCCCCGAGCACGCCCGCGCCCGCGTCTCCCCGCTCCGACCCGCGCCGCCCCACCCCGAGCCCGCTGCTGCCCGCGCCTCCCCGCCCCGACCCCGAGCCACCTCGCCCCGACCCCACGGCGCCCCGCACTGACCGCCCAGCCCCGACCCGCCTCCGACCTCCCCGCCCCGACCCTGAACCCCCCCCCCCCCCCGCCCCGACCCTCCTCCGGCTGCCCAGCCCCGACCCCCCTCCGGCCTCCCCGCCCCGCCCCGACGCCGGCCACCCCGCCCCGACCCCCCGTCAGCCTCCCTGCCCCGACTCCGCGCCTCCCCGCCCCAACTCCGGCAGGCCCTCTCGAAGGTGAAAATTTATGTATTTTTAGTGTTTTTTTCGTAATTTTGTAGCTAGTTAGATAGGTATTTAGATAGTTAGATACATAGTTAGATAGATAGTTGTATAGATAGTTAGATAGTTAGATAGTTAGATAGATAGTGAGATAGGTAGTGAGATAGTATGTAGATAGTTAGATAGTTAGATAGATAGTGAGATAGGTAGTAAAAAAATTTAGTTAGATGATATGCTATATGTTGCATATCTTGCAAAAAAAAATTGGTTCGATGAGATGAATCAATGATTATAACGAATAGGTGATAATGATGATGATGAATATGTGATGACGATGATGAATATATTGTTAATGTTGTTAGTTTTTTTTGCCTACATGATGCAAAAATAAATGAATGCATGTTTAAATGTTTTAAATATGCTCTATGAGTTGTGATGTTCTAAATTTTTTGTCGCGATGGAATTTGCAGGCTTTGTGGTGTTGCATTTCATCAAAGTGACCGTCGTCCGACACGTTGGTCCCTGAGCATCCCTCTGTTGTTCGACTCCTTCCCCTACAGCCGAGGGTGAGCTACAAGTCCATCTCCAATTTTTCATGTCACTAGATTCCATTCTCAAGTCAACTGGCGTAACCTAGGCGTCTCCCGTCCGAAAGGGTTGCATCGATAAATATGCATTCAATTGCATATTTATCACCGCAGCTCTTTCGAATTGTCCAGCGTTTTCCACGGACAGCCTGAGGATGTGTAGATTGGGTATGTTCTCCATGCTCTACCCCGTTCCGAGATAGGATTTCGGCGGCGCCTCCCCATTGTTCTCCGGAGCACATTCTCTCGGCTATTTGTCGAGACGTGTATCTAGAGAACAGCGGGGAGGTGCTGCCGAAATTTTGTCTCAGAACAGGGTAGAATGGAGAACATACTCAATCTACACATCCTCGGGTGGGATTAGGACCCATCTTTACCTATTAGAGATGTAGGTGGATTCAATGCGGTAGAAACTGAAAATTTGATGTGATTAATTTAAGTGAATCCTTAATTATGTTGTGTGGCTTGCAAAAAAGCAGAGGATGACAGATAATCAGTGGATGTACAGTGGTTTTATCCGTCGGAATCGAGTAACATCAGAGTGGATTGCGAAAACCGATGTGTATTTGAAGGAGATATTCCGTCGTCCAATGAGAATTATCCCACCATGCCCTTGTGCGAGATGTGCCAGACGTCACCATAGAAATCAGACGGACATGAGTGAGCACCTTCGCACGCACGGATATATGCCAAACTTTGACATGTCGCCGATAAACATAGCCGAGCAGGACCATGGTAGAGAGGAGGTGATTCGACAACGCATCTATGGATATGAGGACGATGGGGTCACGGACATGCTAGATGGTGTCATTGTTGCAGAAACGGCAAATGTGACACCTTCAGAGAATGAACCGGAGGAGCCAGAGGCAACCGCAAAGGCCTTCTCGGAGGTCTTGGCCTCGTCGAAGAAACCTCTTTATGCGGGTGCGAAAATATCTCAGCTGGATGCCATCTCGCAACTGATTGCAGTCAAGGCTGAGTACGGCTGTAGCCAGAAATGCTTCGAAGCATTCTTGGGAGTATGGGCTAACAGCCTCCCTGAGGGTCATGAACTGCCAAAAAGCATGTACGATACAAAGAAAATCATGAAGGCACTCTCTATGGATTATGAGAAAATAGATGTTTGCCCGAAGAATTGCCTTTTGTTTAGGCATGAGTATGCGGATGACAAGTACTGTAGGCAGTGTGGTTCGTCTCGGTACATTGAGGTGGTCGGTGAGGATGGTGAGAAAAAGCAGCTAACCATCCCCGTTAAGGTTCTTCGATATCTTGATTTTATAAAAAGACTGCAGTGCCTTTTCATCACGAAGGAGCCTGCCAAAATGATGAAGTGGAACAAGGAAGGTATAAGGTACAATCCAAAAAAAATCATACATCCATCGGAAGGGGAAGCATGGAAGTTGTTCGATGAAGAATACCCTGAGGAAGCACCCGAGGCTGGGAATGTCAGAATAGCCATATAAGGTGATGGGTTGAATCCATATGGTATGTCGTCCAATCCATATAGCCGTTGGCCCGTGTTTGTAATTTCGCTCAATCTTCCTCCCGGTGCCCTAATGCAACGCAAGACCATGCTCTTGTCGCTCATCATTCCGGGGCCTGATTATCCGGGGAAGCAATTGCGTGTGTTTATGCAGCCGCTGGTGGATGCTTTGCACCATTCTTGGTACTTTCCGACTTTGACATACAACCGGGATCTGTAGAGAAATTTCTTGATGAAAGTTTGGTTGCACAATTGCATGCATGACTTTCCCGGCTATGCTCTTCTGCGACTGGTGTACAAGTGGGAACATACCATGCCCAGTGTGCATGCAGGCTCTGCCAATGATTTGGTTGAGTAAGGGTGGCAAGTATGTAGGCTTTGACCTGCATAGACAGTTCCTCCCTACAGGCCATCCAGACAGGGAAGACAAGAACAACTTCACGAAAGGCCGGGTTGTTCATGAAGTAACCGAGATTCCAACATTTTCGGGGGCAGATGTTCTTGCTCAGCTAAAAGCTCTCCAGCATAAAGTCAAAGGCAAAGGAAAAGCCAAAGCCAAAGGCTTCGAGGGATATGGTAACACACACAACTGGACTCACATTACCCCCTTCTCGTAGCTTCCCTATTTCAAGGACCTCAAACTTCCTTACAATATAGATGTGATGCACACCGAAAAGAATGTGGCAGAGTCCCTTTTCCACATGATCCCTCAACATTCCTAATAATACGAAGGATAACGTTAAAGCTAGAGCCGATCAATAGATAATTTGTGATAGACCACGTCTGAACATGAAGCCTCCCACAGGCGGTCGAAAAAACTGGTTCAAGCCAGATGCTGACTTTGTCCTTAAACCGCCAGAAAAAAGGAAGTACTTATCTGGCTGAAACACATTTTGAAGTTCACCGCTGGTTATGCATCGAATATAACTAAGGGAGTCAATCTTTCACTGGGCAAAGTGGTCGGCCTGAAGAGTTATGACTACCATGTATGGATTGAGTGGATAATGTCGGTGATGGTTCGAGGCTATGTCCCCGAGCATGTCTGGCGAGTGCTTGTCGAGCTAAGCCATTTCTTCCACACGCTCTATGCTAAAGAAGTAAGTAAAGACATCATTGAAAAATTGCATAAGAAGGCACCGGAGTTGATAGTCAAGCTAGACAAGATCTTTCCGCCAGGCTTCTTTACACCGATGACACATCTCATTCTGCACCTCGCGAACGAGGTATTGTTGGGCGGGCCTATGCAGAATTGCTGGTCTCGGTCTAACACCGCATTTCTTTTTTCTAGTGATTTTGTTCAAGAGGAATGGACGGGAATGAATCCTCCTACTGAGGCGGAGGCACTTACTCTTCTCCGTCATGGAAACCCTGGACGTAAAAATTTTGTTGCTTGGTTCATGGAGAAAGTAATTTTCCACACTCCCCTATTAAATAACTAGTTCAACATTTATTAGTTAACTAAAGCACACAACAATTTCAATTATACTTGTAGGGAAAAGATCCGAACATATCTATGGATGATGAATTGAGATGGGTTTTGACACTGCCGTCATGACATGTAAAAAGTATGATGTGAATGGGTATCGCTTCCATACAGAGGAGCACCAGAACAGCCGGCCTGATCCCAAAACTATAAATACCGGAGTGTACACCCCCGGTCAAAATTCAGTAGACTACTACGGAAGGGTACAAAATATATACAAGATTCAATTCCACCAGGGGCGTGAGACCCTAAGTCTGACTGTGTTCAAATGTTGATGGTTCGATCCGCGGGAGGGGGTAAAACATACGCCTTCCATTGGTTTGGTCGAAGTTAAACCATCAACCATCTATGCCGGAGCCGATCTCTTCATTGCGGCTACCCAAGCTACACAACTATATTATCTGCCTTACCCATGCCAGAAAGAGTACCTAAAGGGTTGGGAAGTTGTGTTCAAGGTGTCGCCACATGGTAAGCTACCGAACCCGAATGAAGACAATTACTACAACATTAACCCCATGACATACGAGGGAGTGTTCTATCAAGAGCAACCTGATAATGATGATGATGTGGTTAGAAACGATGACGCTAGACCATTGGGTGATGATGATGTGGATGTGTGGATCCAAATGACGACGATGCACTGAATGACGCTGAGACCATTGTCAATGAAAATGACATACTTATGCTAGAAAAGTTAATCGAAGAAACTGACAACGAGGAAGAGCCTCCACCTCCATCAGACAATGAAGATGATATGATTGATAGTGATGATGAGACGAACCGAGAAAGAGGTTACAATAGTGATGATTCATATGATTTCTAGCAGATGTACGTTTCAAGTCTTTTTTTTTCTATAGTTTAGGAATATGCCTTTTTATGCATTCTTATTAATGTGTTTATTATCATGCATTTTCCTTCATTTCATTAATTTACTAATTGCTTATTCTCTTTTCAATGCAGGTTCATTAAACATGGGCAAGGGGAAGGCCGACGGCGTGGGTTTCCTACACGGGGTCGTCGGCCTGCCTAGTCGGAGTGGTCGAGCACGTAATCCCCCCCTGGCTACTTGACGACGACTCCTCACAGGGAGGTCGAGGGAGAGGTGCCCCTAGAGGAGGAGGGGGCGGGGGGAGAGCCCCTAGAGGGCGAGGTGGTGGGGGGAGAGCCACTACAGGGGGTCGCAGCCAGAAAGAGCGCACCCTCACCGACTTAGGGGTGTTGTCTTCGAGGCCCTCCTCTAGTGAGGTACCCTCCCCTAGTGTGGTACCCTCCTCTGGTGAGGAGGAGGACGACGACGAGGCAGGCGAGGAGGAGAAGGAGGTTCAGGATGGGGCCGAGGAGGAGGTGGAGGAGGAGGACGAGGAGGAGGATGAGGAGGAGGTTGGGGGGGAGGCAGGCGAGGAGGAGGGTGGTGGCGGGGATGATGGTGGTGGCGGGGATGATGGTGGTGGCGGGGAGGGGGTTGACAACAAGGGGTGGCTGCGTGGTAACGCAAAGCTACCTAAGTAGGTTCCTGCTACTGAGGAGCAGATGTGCCTCATTGAGCCCACGGGGAAAGAGTAAGTGCCACTTTATAATAATTTCATTATTTTGCTTGTCACATGCTCATTCCGGTTGTTATTTATTTTTCCTGTCACATGCTAATAGTTCATTCTTTTGCAGCAACTGGATATATTCTAAAGGGGTCCGTATTCCCGACGGCCTCATCACCGTCTTGCTGAAGTTACACTGGCCGGGGTTGTACTGTCCGGATCCAGTCAGGCACCTGGACCATCGGGTCTTGGCCACGAGCTGGGAGCACTGGGAAGCGGCCCTCCACGCGGACCATGGGACCCATGCCAAGGCCGTGATCACCACTTTCTGGGTGAGTTCTCTTCAGAAGCACAAGTCCATTCTAGTTTCATGAATGATTTAACTCATGGCTTCTTCCATTCTTGTTTCATGCATGATTATAGAAATTCTATCGAGTTCTTCCGGAGCACGGGGCCAGAGCGGACCAGATCGTGCTGCGCCAATGCAAGAAGAAGGCCCGCCAGATGTAGTACGAGGTGCGTTATGTGGCCATCTCGACATACCATCACGACTATCTTGGTGTGAAGATGACCAAGGAAGATGCACGGAGGATGGGCATTACCTTGGATAGGGATGAGTTCTTGAAGGTAAGTATAAAAGATTTTTCATTATGCTTTCATTATGCTTTTATTACCGTGTGGTACATTTCACCGTTTCGTGTTGACATGCCATTATGCTTTCATTATGTAGGTGTTACCAAATTGGTGTTATGGAAAAGACGAGTCCTGGGCAGCATTGGTGGATCTTTGTTGTGATGAGGCTGGATCCTGGGCGGCTAAAGAGTCAAAAACAAGGCTAACCGAGGGAAGGAGGGAGTACATGCTCAGGGAAACCGAAACCACTATCTCCACAAGGCAGTTAATGTATGACTAACCCCATTAAACATTCTTCTTCTTCTATTTACCATCACTTTCTTATGTATGACTAACCTCGGTTTGGTGGTGCAGGAGGAAAAACTGAAGCAGCCGCTCTCAAACATGCAGGCGTGGGAGATCGCCCATACGCGGAAGGACCCCAAGCCTGGCAAGCCCAAGTACTACGGCAAGAAGACTGCGGGGAGGAAGAAGGCCTACTCCGAAGCGTATCTGAAGTTACATCCTGACACACCTGACCCCATTGCGACGGATCTGGACGACAGGGCGGTGGTGAGCATGGGGCCCAAGGAGCACGGTCAGGAGGCGGTTCTTGATGTTGTGATCACTCCTACTATCTCCTACACACAGCTCCATCGGATCGACCCGAGCCTGAGCCAGTGCACGAGCCAGCCAGTGACCAGTGCACAGTCCCTCTTTCAGGAGCAACAATCTGTAAGTATTTTCCCTCTTATGTTCATTGCTCATTTCATTTTCCCCATTTAGTAGTTTTCTGAGTTTCATCATGTCATACCGTAGGCCTACCTGGAGTACACACGCCAGGAGACCATGGCGTGGCATGAGAGGCTTTATGAACACCAAGTGGAGAGGGATCGCCAGATGCATTAGGCTTTTCAGGATATGGCGGCCGGCAGGTGTCCTCAGTTGCAGCCAGCATAATGTCCTCCAGCAAAATAGTGCCGCTGACCTTTGAGGAGTTTGTTGCACAGAACGCTGGCCCCTCGCCGGTTAGTTCATCCCCAATCTAATCACCCAAAGCTTGTCATGCCTTTCAACACAGTCATATATCCCGTTAATATGTCTTTTCAACATCCAGGGAACAGGTGGATCTACCGTTGGCGGTGGTCTTCGCGGCACTCCCGAGACACGGACCCCGACCACTCTGATCCACGGAGGCGGAGGCGGAGGTGGAGGCCGTCTTGGCAGTAGCACTGTCGCTAGCAGTGACGACTTGGGCTTCGGCGGTCTTGGCGGTAACGACCTCCGCAGTGCTCGACGTCCTGGCGCTTAAGCCTTTCGGGGACTTGTGTGCTTATGCTTATGTTTCTTTAGATGACTTGTGTGTGGTGATGATCCTATAGATGACTTGTGTGCTTCTCTATATGCTTATGCTTATGATTGTGATGATGCTTATGCATATATTGTTGGGATGGTGCCGGATGATATCCTGATGTGTTCTACATGTTTATTCCCATCATATATATCTGCTGATATGTGATGTATATTTGAATTGAATCGATCTGAAAACAAACAGGAAAAAGAAAAAAACAAATGCAAGATATGCCGACGGCTATGCCGTCGGCATAGGGCTGGCGTGAGTTACCAGTTGCTGACACGTGGCATCTATGCTGACGGCCTAGCCGTCGGCTTAGTTTTTGAACTAAGCCGACGGCTAGGCCTTCGGCATAGAAGCCACGTGTCAGCAACTGGTAGCTCCTGAGGAAGGGATATGCCGACGGCCTACCCATCGGCATAGTTTGAAACTAAGCCGACAGCTAGGCCGTCGGCATATCCCTGTCCCACATAACGGTTAGACCCCATGGGGCATATCTATGCCGACGGCCTAGCCGTCGGCACAGTTTGAAAACAAGCCGACGGCTAGGTCGTCGGCATAGGTGTGCCACGTGGCGGCCAGGCACTGGTCATACTTGACGGCTACCACCGTTAGACGTGGACGTTGCCGACGGCCAGGGCCGTCGGCATAGATGTACGGCCCCCGTCGGGAAATCTTCTATGCCGACGGCCTCCCGGGCTACGCCGACGTATATGTTGCCGACGGCCCTATGCCGACGGGGGCCGTCGGCGTAGGTCTGTCCCGACGGGATTGAGGGATATGCCGATGGCCCTGGTCGTCGGCATAGGGGGCGATTCTTGTAGTGGATGAACATGGAATCCAGTCTATTCAAGTAAGGATGGTGTGGCGGCGGCAGCGGAGGCATCCTTGTGGTGGACACGTGTCCTCGGGCGATGACTACATGCACTGAAGCGAGTCGAAGGCGCGTCCCATCGCCCAACACTCGCCGGAGCCGGGCAAAACTTGTTGTATATATAGTCGAAAAGTCGTCCTGCTAAGGGCTCATATGAGCAGCGCAGCAAAACAACCACCATCATTGAAGAGTAGTGTAGATCGAAAGGATCCAACCTGAAGACACACGAACCTAGAGAAACTACAACCAGATCGGAGAAAATCCATCAATGACAGATCCGCCGGAGATACACCTCCACACGCCGACCGACGACGCTAGACGCGCCACCGGGACTTGTGCTAGGCGGGAAGAGCCTTATTTCATCTTCAGCGAGCCGTCACCATCTTGTCTTGCCGAGCAAGACTCAAACCCTAACAAAACTCGAAGGAACATCTAAAAACGGAGCCCCACCACTGGCATGTCCTAGGATCCACCATGCCGCCACGGCGCTATGGCCACCCGAATAGAGGCGGGCCCACGACGGCGCCGGAGGGAGGCAAAGGAACCCTAGGCTTTTTTTAGGAAAGGAGGCGGTTGTCACGCCAAGCATACATTATTGCTAGAGCTCACTATTAGAGCATCTCTAGCATATCCCGTATAAGCTTGCCAACCCTTCAAATATCATTTGATTTATAGAATACGTGAAAAATTCGGACCAAGTAGATCCTGTAAAAAAAGGTCCGGCCCGTAAAAACTATACATGCGGCCCGTAAACCCCGGTATCTCTGCTATGTTTACCGGATCCGACACGTTTGAGTGTTCCTAACCGGTCAATTCCCAACCCAACTCCGCAGCAATCTCTCTCTCTTTCTCTTTGGTCGGCATATTCCGCGCACACATCCACTCCTTGATCGCCTCGATATCGAGCAGGGGAATGGTGGCCAAGGGGACCAAGGGGGCCGCGGTGGCTCATCACCACACAAGCTAGCCTCACAAAAATGACGAGGTCAGGAGCTCCGCCATCCGCCCCTCGGTGGAGGAATGGCGCCATACGTAGGCCATGGAGCGCGGCGTGCTCTCTCACAGCGGTGGCCGGAGGGCATGGAGGGAGTTCGACCACCTCCACGACATCCTTTGGCCAACCACCAAGCACTTCCACGAGGTGGAGCGCGAGCTCGCCGAGGCGAAGGAGGCAGTCGCGGCCGGACAAGAAGGCGCCACCGCGCGCCTCGAGGTGGCCAAGGAGTTCAACCTCGTCTTCATCCTCTCCAACTCTGCTATGGAGTTTCAACTCCGTGTCAAGAAGGATCAGTAGTCTAGATTTGGTTCAATCTAGTATGTTTAAGTACTATCGCAGCCTCACGTCTACGGTCATGGGGTTATGGCACTGGGCATCATAGTTCAACACTTTCACTTGCCTCATAAAAATAGAGTGGAAATTAGCTAGCTTAGAATTCAATAGCTTCAGGAGATAAGAGAAATGTTTTGGAATAGCAAACAACTTTCGGTGGTATTTCCGCAGACCTTGCAAGTGCCAGAATTTTCGAGAAGAAAATTTCGCAGCTGAGTTGAAGATTTACATTCTTCTAGTAAATAATTTTCTCACCAGGCAAATTAAGATGGGCGACGAACTGCTCAAAACATATGTATCTCTGTAGACTGTAAAGGTAGACTGGTGTCCCATCAAATACTCCCTCCTTCTTGAATTATTTGCCGCTTAAACTTTTTTTGACGAAACACAGCGGTGCTGATTTCATTCATTAAGAAGGGCGCCAAAAGATGGCATTGAGAGTTACAAGTGTGAAAGAGAAAATAATGAAGGTAAAAGAAAGAAAGCCAAAGGGCAATGTTTCTAGCTAGTCGGGAGGCATGCACATTGCCCAGTCTAGAGCGGCGAGCCTTCAGGAGTTGAGCTCGTTGTAGATTTTGTCTATTAGTGTTAGGGTATTGCAGGGTGTAGAAGGGAAATAATAGGCTGTGCAACACAATGCATTGATCGGTGCACCAGGCACGTATATATGAGTACAGAAAGGGCCACAACCTCAACTATACAGAGGAACTAGGAGGTGGGCCCAAGACACAATATACACGTACACAATATATTCAACAACCCCCCCCCCCCCCCCCCCCCCCCCCGCAGTCGAAGCGGCGAACTGTTGTGCAGTCGGAACATGGAGGATCCGAATACTTCCAAGGGCCACCTGCTCACGCACAAAGTGAATGACCAGCTCAATGTGCTTAGTCCGACGATGATGAACGGTGTTGGCGGAAAGGTACACCGCAGAAACGTTGTCACAGTAGACAACCGTAGCCTGGGAGACGTCATGATGCAACTCCTGAAGTAACTGTCATAGCCAGGTGCACTCGGCCACGGCGTTAGCCACAGCTCGGTACTCAGCCTCCGCGCTAGAGCGCGAAACCGTAGGTTGTCACTTGGACGACCACGAGACGAGTGAAGGACCGAGGTAAACGCAGTAGCCAGAGGTGGACCGACGGGTGTCGGGGCAGCCGGCCCAGTCCGTGTCGGAGTAGGCCACCATCTCCAGAGAAGTGGACGCCGTGAGAGTAAGCCCAAGAGCCATTGTGCCGCGGATGTAACGGAGAATCCGCTTCACGAGGGTCCAATGGAGTCGCGAGGGGCGTGCATATGCAGACAAACCTGCTGAACAGCATACTGTAAATCCGGCCGGGTTAGAGTCAGATACTGAAGAGCACCAACAATGGACCGGTAGAACGGAGCATCCGAACCGGGCGAGCCCTCGAGAGCAGAAACCTTGGCCTTCGTGTCAACAGGAGTAGCAACATGGTGACAGTTGAGCATGCCGGCACGCTCAAGTAGCTCGTGCGCATACTTCTGCTGATGAGGAAAGAAGCCGTCGGGTCGCCGAACGACCTCAATGCCAAGGAAATAATGTAGAGCGCCCAGGTCCTTGATGGCAAACTCATCACGCAGCCAGAGAGTAATCTGCTGAAGAAGGGCTGCGGAGGAGGCCGTCAGGATGATGTCATCGATGTAGAGGAGCAAATATGCAGTCGCGTCGCCGCGGTGATAGACGAACAACGAGGCATCCAAGCGCGTGACGCTGAAGCCTAGTGTCTGAAGGAACCCGGTGATACGTTGGTACCAGGCGCGAGGTGCTTGCTTGAGCCCGTAGAGAGACCGGGACAGCAAACACACATGCCCAGGAAGAGATGCGTCGACGAAACCGGTCTGCTGCTCATAGTAAACCTGCTCCTCAAGATGGCCGTGAAGGAAGGCATTAGAGACATCCATCTAATGAACCAGCCAGCCTCGGGAAACTGCCAGCTGGAGAACTGTGCGGATCGTGCCCGGTTTGACAACCGGGGCAAACGTCTTGGTGAAGTCGACTCTAGCGCGCTGCCGAAAACCACGGACCACCCAGCGAGCCTTGTAGCGCTCAAGTGTACATCCGAGCGGGTCTTATGGCGAAAGACCCACTTGCCGCTGAAGACATTGGCGCGAGAAGGCCGAGGAACCAGGGTCCAAGTACGGTTCCGCTGAAGAGCGTCGAACTCTTCCTGCATCGCGGCAAGCCAGTGAGGATCACGAAGGGCTGCGCGAGCGGACGCATGGATCAGTGACGGCTCAGTGGTGGAGGCGGCGAGAAGATACTCGTCGCTGGAGTACGGCAGACTCGGGCGATGGACGCCGGCTCGAGCCCGAGTGACGGGGCGAGATGGCAACTCGACCACTGGCGAGGCGATCGGCGAGGCCGCCGGCGAGATGGCCGGTGAAGAAGCATCGCCCGAGGCCGCCGAAGCGCCCGCGCCCGAGGCCGTCCAAGCGCCCGTGCCCGAGGCGTTGGGGGCGGGCGAAGCGGGGGTGGCGGGCGAGGCGGGGGCGCCGCCCGAAGCACCTGAGTCGGTGGGGCCGATCGAGACAGTCGGCGAAGGGGCGGCGCCTGAGGTGGCCGGTGAAGATACCGACGACGAGGTAGCCGGCGAAGATGCCGGCGAAGCAGTGGCTGCCGGCGAAGATGCCAGCGAGGCAAGCGATGCCGAGGCCCCTGACAGAGCCGGCGAGAACGTCGTGGGGGCGCGAGTTGCAGCTCGTCCCACAGCGGAAGGACCGCCAAAGCCCGGAGGCGGTCCAAGAATCGAGCGGGGCCTTCCACCTGACGGGGTCGCTGGAGGGCCACCGGTGGCCGGAGGCGATGGGGCGGCGGGAGGTACCTGCTGAAATGGAAACACCGTCTCATCAAAGTAAACGTGCCGGGATGTGAATACATGATGTGAGACGGGATCGTAGCAGCGGTATCCTTTGGTGTTAGGTGGGTAGCCGAGGAAGATGCAAGGGACTGAATGAGGTGCAAGCTTATGAGGCGCAGTGGCTGCGAGGCTAGGATAGCAGAGACAGCCAAAGATGCGAAGGCCATCATAAGATGGGGGCGCACCAAAGAGGAGATGGTGAGGGGCATAGTTCCAGCGTGGGCTACACAGGCGGATGTTAATGAGGAGGGTGGCGGTGGCGAGAGCGTCCGGCCAAAACCGGGGAGGCACGTTAGAGTGAAAGAGTAACGTGCGGACGCAATCATTAAGAGTGCGAAGGATACGCTCGGCACGACCATTTTGTTGGGACGTGTAGGGGCAAGTGAGGCGGAAAATAGTGCAGTGGGAGGCTAGAAGGTTACGAACAGCGGCGTTGTCAAACTCTTTTCCGTTGTCAGTTTGTAAAGCAAGGATAGGACGACCGAACTGTGTGGTGACGTAGGAATAAAATGCAGTGAGTGTTGCAAGAGCGTCGGACTTGCGACAAAGAGGAAATGTCCACACATAATGAGAGAAATCATCTAAGATCACCAAATAGTATACGTAGCCCGTGTTGCTTGCAACCGGGGATGTCCAAACATCACTATGCAATAACTAAAACGGAAAAGTGGAAATAGTGGTAGATGCGCTAAAGGGAAGACGAACGTGCTTGCCAAGACGACAAGCCTCACAAGTAAGGTCGTCGATCTTATTACATGGGAATGAAAAGCTCTTAAGTATTTGACGCAAAGTGGTGGAGTTCGGGTGTCCCAAACGAGCATGCCAAAGGTCGACACCTGCGGCGAGGGCGACTGGAATGGTGGAGGCGGTGGTGGAGGAGTGCACCGGATAGAGCTCGTCAGGACTATCACAACGGTGAAGGACCATCCGAGTACGGGCGTCCTTCACAGAAAAACCGACATCATCAAATTCAACAGTAATGGGATTCTCACGGGCAAGACGACTAACAGATACATGGTTCATAACTAAATCAGGAGAGACAAGAACATCAGACATAGTGATAGGTGTAGATGTGGAAGGAAACGAAGCACGACCAACATGTGTGATGGGTAAAGAGGAATCGTTGCCAACGGTGATGCAAGTAGGAGTATGAACCGCAGTGGACGAGGTGAGAGTACCGGGATGAGATTTCATGTGGGCGTTGGCGCCCGAGTCCATGTACCAAGCGCCACCGGTACCAAGCGCCGCCGGTGATGGGACCGAGTGCAGGGCGGCCAAGGAAGTACTGTCCCATGATGGTGAGACCGGGAGCGAGGCGAAGCCGCCGTAGGGCTGAACCAGGGCGGGCGGAGCATGGTCGCCGGCCATCGGCATGGTGAGCAGAGCCGCAGGGCCGACACTGGCCTGCTGCTGCGGCACGGCGAAGTAGGCCGGATGGCCCGCCGGAAAAATCTACGGCGTGGTGAAGGGATCCGGCGCGTTCGCGTACATGTAGCCGAAGAGAGACGACGCGGCAGAAGACATCGCAGCGGCGATGGTTATAGCTCAGGGTGGACACGGTCCGGTCCGGTCCGGTCCCTGACCGAGCTGTCGCTTGGACCGGCCGCCGGCGGTTCGGACCGGACCAGACCAAGCAACCGAACGGTCCTGCTTTCAAGGACCGGACCGGCAACGGCGAAGCCCGGGCCAGACCGAATGGACCGAAGGGACCGGCCAACCATCGACGTTGATGTGCGTGTATGCAGCGGCGAGGTGGGTCACGCGAGAAAGTAAAGGAGGAAGAAGACTCGCACGAACGCATTAAGTGGAGAGGATTCTGCGACGCACAACTGCCTGCGTATTTTCTGCTCTTCCTTTTACTCCAAACTGATCACCCACGATTCATATAACCGTGCCATCCCAGAGAAACATCGTGGTCAATCTCTCGGCGGTTAAACACTACTGCCTATTCAGCCCCAACACGGACTAGCGTGCTTCTCGCAACGAGAGAGTTTAACTCAACAGTACGTGCGCGAGAACTTAACTGATAGCTGAAACATTGACGAAACTGACGAACTGAATTTTCTGAACCTGATGAAACTGAATTTTCTGAACTGACATTCTTCGCTCTCATGGAGAAGAAACGCATGGACTCCTCGAACAGCAGCAGCGGCGGCGTCACCTTCAGAGCATTCGGGATCGCGCTCCAGTTTCTTCTTGGTGGCACCAGCGATGCGTTCGCATGGCCGGTGTGCAGGCTGTGCTGAAATAACGTGCCATGCAACGTGTGCATGTCCACGTCTTATCTTAGATTCAGGTTAGTTAGATCAGGCTGTTCCCGTTAGCACGATTTCAGCTCGTGGACGTGGGATGGCACGGCCGCAGTTCCCGTTCCTACCTATTCTTTCGTTCCTTTGAGTAGAGGCCGTGGTTGAGACTCAAGAACTCCAGATCAGCGGCAATGCACACACAAAAGCAATGGCGAGCGGCAGCTAGAGGCTACGGCGCACGGGGAGAAGAGGAAGGATGAAGTGAGGAAGCTCAGGGACACGGTGGTTCACCCGGTGGCTACCGATGGCCACGACGACGAGGAACTGTGCCGGCGGCGACTGCGTCTTCTTGGTCCGACCGAGCGGCTCGGTTAAAGACCGGACCGGACCGAAATTTTTTCGGGCCGAAATTGGCAGCCCGGACCGACCAGTTTTTCTGGCGGTCCTGGACTGTACGGTCCGGTCCTTAACGGGCCACGAGCGGGCCGAAAAGCCCGCTCGTTCCTTCCAGCCCTAGTTATAGCAGCGAAAAGCAGGGGACGGGTGGAGTAGCAGCGGTGCGGAAACGGGAGAGGAGGGAGCAGCGGCGACCGGCAGCAGCGGCGGGTGGCGGCGGCGTCGGGTGAGGTGATGTGTGCGAGCGGGCAATCGCGCGAGCGCACGAGCGGGCGAGCCGGCTTGCAGAATAGACTTGATTGGAAGCAGATGAACTAAAATAGGCAGATGTATACGTGTAGAGATGTATATGTGTGGAAGAACTTGGAATAGAAGGATTGGTAGTAGCAGGCGTGGCGTAGTACTACTAGAGCTAGACTAGATGGATGGATTATGCTAATGATGATCAGCGGCGGCGGAGTAATTAGCAGGTGAATAATCTCTACTTTTAATGTCTCAGTTGGTAGGTCGCGTTCCGGGTTTTATTTTCGTCCCATCATTTTCGTCCGGTTTTTTTTCGCTGGTTTTTTTTCGTCTGACTTATTTTTGTCTCACCTCCCACGTAAAAAAACAGCTGCCCCTCCTCTCGATCCACCCCTCCCGCTGCGACCTCTCTCTTCCCTCGTCTCCCGCTCCACCGCCGCCGCCCCATCTACCGCTCCATCGCCGCCGCCCCATCTCCCGTCTCCAGTCGCAGCCGCCGCCGCACCCCAATCCAACACCGCCGCCGGCAATCTCCTCGCCCCCCTGCGCCGCCGCCCCCAACCTTCTATTCCTCTCCCAAGGGAATCCCAAGGGAAGTGAAGGGAAGGGAAGGGAAGGGAAGGGAAGGCAAGGGAAGGGAAGGGAAGGAAGAGGGAGCGCCCAGATCCACGGCGGCAATAGCGCGCCGTCGTCGACCTGATCCGCGTCCGTCCTCGAGGGAGGTCGGCCATGGAGGTCCGACCCGGCCCGGCAGAAGCCATGGACGGACGGAGACGCCCCAAACCCTACCCTCAAGGACGACGCCTCAACCTTCAAGGACGCGCGCCGGCGACCGCGGATCTCCGGTGACGGCTATGGCGAGTGTGTACCTGCGGACGTTCTTCCTCGGATTCATCATCTCCCCCTGCTCGTGATTCTTTCTTTGGTTTCTTTTATTTTGTGTGTGGGATGACTGCCCCGGATCTGGACACATGACCTGCAGTTGCAGCAGCAGCTGGACGACCGAACGCACGAGCCCTCCCTCCCTCCCTCATGGCTCTGCTTCTTCCTACCCTGCCCCCCTCACGTGGGCGTGGTGAGCTTCCTACCCCCGTGCACATCTCATCTCATCTCATCAAATCTAGATTGCTCTGGACGTATTTATCCTGTAAGGGTTTTGTCGTATGTTCCTCTTTCCATAAATATTTCCTCAAATATCAGCATTTGATGAGTGGATGATATGAAGGCATCATGCTGTTAGCTCAACTGTGTTAACGATGCCTGTTATTGTTTTCCATGATTTGCTTTTCATTGTTACAATATTTTTAGCATATATGGAGGCCATCTATTATTCTGCACTATCTTGTTTGTGGACTTACATTCGACTACACTATCTTATAAAGGTCCCACAAATAGAAGCGTTGCTCATATGCTCCTGAATCAGGTGTGCAGTATGATGGAGTTTACAGAATTGAGAACTGTTAGATAAAGATTGGTGTTCAGGTAATTTTACTTCCTGTACAGAGGTTCCACATGCTGCTCTCTACTTTGTGCCACTGAATGAAAGATCAATTTATATTCTTTTGATTTCTGTCACAGGGTACGTATAAGGTCTTGATGTTAAGCTGATGTATTTTTTATTGCTTATTAAACCCTCCTAAGTCCTAACTCAACCACTTGAAGTTAAACTGAAGTATTAATCAATCTTGTTTGCTTTCTTGTACGTGTATGCCTAATTACCTTGCCCTATATGGCGATCGATGGCCAGCCATAGAACGGTTCTGATTTTTTTTATTTTGTCAAGTTCAGTTCATATTTTTGTATCCATGTGGTGTTTAAACGATGACTATGTGGGGTTCATAGAAATTTTGAGGCATAGGATTGATTCAATCTTCATTTTTTTCCAATTTGGTTTAGAGCTATTACCTGCTACACCTACAGATGTGAAAAGCTTACACTTTGCAAATCCAAAATTAAGCAGCATAATTTCTCACAGATTATATACAAATTGAGTGACAACTGCTGGGACATGTGCTTCTTTTGACCTATTATCTTTCTTTTGCATGATTAATTGAAGGTCCATAAGGCAGTTCTATCTCTCTCGCTAACACAATAAGTTTCTCTTTAACAAAAAAATAAACATAGGGCAGGAGCACTAGTAGAAAAGGGGGCAGTGGTCCAGGCCGGTCCAGCCCATTAGTCCCGGTTCAATCCAGAACCGGGACCAATGGGAGCATTTGACCCGGTTCGTGAGCCCCGGGGGCCGGCCGGGCCACGTGGGCCATTGGTCCCGATTCGTCTGGACCTTTTGGTCCCGGTTGGTGGGGCGAACCGGGACCAATGGGCCGCACTCCTGGCCCACCACAATTGGTCCCGGTTGGTGGCATGAACCGGGACCGAAGGCAAACCTTTAGTCCCGGTTCAAGCGACTAACCGGGACCAATGGTGGTGCCTATTGAAGGAAATATGCCCTAGAGGCAATAATAAAGTTATTATTTATTTCCTCATATCATGATAAATGTTTATTATTCATGCTAGAATTGTATTAACCGGAAACATGATACATGTGTGAATACATAGACAAAACTATAGTCACTAGTATGCCTCTACTTGACTAGCTCATTAATCAAAGATGGTTATGTTTCCTGACCATAGACATGTGTTGTCATTTGATTAGTGGGATCACATCATTAGAAGAATGATGTGATTGACATGACCCATTCTATTAGCCTAGCACTTGATCGTTTAGTATACTGCTATTGCTTTCTTCATGACTTATACAAAGTTCCTGCAACTATGAGATTGTGCAACTCCCGTGTACCGGAAGAACTCTTTGTGTGCTACCAAACGTCACAACGTAACTGGGTGATTATAAAGGTGCTCTACAGGTGTTTCCGAAGATTCATGTTGAGTTGGCATAATTCAAGATTAGGATTTGTCACTCCGATTGTCGGAGAGGTATCTCTGGGCCCTCTCGGTAATACTCATCACCTAAGCCTTGCAAGCATGTAACTAATGAGTTAGTTATGAGATGACGTATTACAGAACGAGTAAAGAGACTTGCCGGTAATGAGATTGAACTAGGTATTGGATACCGACGATCAAATCTCGGGCAAGTAACGTACCGATGACAAAGGGAACAAAGTATGTTGTTATGCGGTTTGACCGATAAAGATCTTCGTAGAATATGTAGGAACCAATATGGGCATCCAGGTCCCGCTATTGGCTAATGACCTAGAATGGTTTTAGGTCATGACTACATAGTTCTCGAACCCGTAGGGTCCGCACGCTTAACGTTTCGATGATAGTTTTATTATGAGTTTGTAAGTTTTGATGTACCGAAGTTTGTTCGAGTCCCGGATGTGATCACGGACATGACGAGGAGTCTCGGATGGTCGAGACATAAAGATTGATATATTGGACGACTATATTCGGACACTGGAATGGTTCCGGAAGTTTTCGGAGAAAACCGGAGTGTCGGGGGGGTTACCGGAACCCCCCGGGAGAGTTAATGGGCCACATGGGCCTAGGTGGGAAGAGAGAGGGGCGGCCAGGGTGGGCCGTGCGCCCCCTCTCCCTCTAGTCCGAATTGGACTAGGAGGGGGGCGGCGCCCCCCTTTCCTTCCCCCCTCTCCTCCTTCCTTCCCCCTCCTAGTAGGAGTAGGAAAGGGGGAATCCTACTCCTACTAGGAGGAGGATTCCTCCTCCCTTGGCGCGCCCCAAGGGGGCCGGCCGGCCTCCCCCCTCCCTCCTTTATATATAGGGGCAGGGGGCACCCCATAGACACAAGTTGATCTACGGATCGTTCCATAGCCGTGTACGGTGCCCCCTTCCACCATATTCCACCTCGGTCATATCCTCGCGAAGCTTAGGCGAAGCCCTGCGCCGGTAGAACATCAAGATCGTCACCACGCAGGTTGTGCTGACGGAACTCTCCCTCGACACTCGGCTGGATCGGAGTTCGAGGGACGTCATCGAGCTGAACGTGTGCTGAACTCGGAGGCTCAGTACGTTCGGTGCTTGGATCGGTCGGATCGTGAAGACGTACGACTACATCAACCGCGTTTTGCTAACGCTTCCGCTTACGGTCTACGAGGGTACATGGACGAACACTCTCCCCTTTCATTGCTATAGCATCACCATAATCTTGCGTGTGCGTAGGAAAATTTTGAAATTACTACGTTCCCCAACAGTGGCATCCGAGCCAGGTTTTATGTGTTGATATTATATGCACAAGTAGAACACAAGTGAGTTGTGGACGATATAAGTCATACTGCCTACCAGCATGTCATACTTTGGTTCAGCGGTATTGTGAGATGAAGCGGCTCGGACCGACATTACGCGTACGCTTACGCGAGACTGGTTTCACCGTTACGAGCACTCGTGCTTAAAGGTGACTGGCGGGTGTCTGTCTCTCTCACTTTAGCTGAATCGAGTGTGACTACGCCCGGTCCTTGTGAAGGTTAAAACGGAGTCTATTTGACAAACTATCATTGTGGTTTTAATGCGTAGGTAAGAACGGTTCTTGCTAAGCCCGTAGCAGCCACGTAAAATTTGCAACAACAAAGTAGAGGACGTCTAACTTGTTTTTGCAGGGCATATTGTGATGTGATATGGTCAAGACGTGATGCTATATTTTTTTGTATGAGATGGTCATGTTTTGTAACCGAAGTTATCGGCAACTGGCAGGAGCCATATGGTTGTCGCTTTATTGTATGAAATGCAAACGTCATGTAATTGCTTTACTTTATCACTAAGCGGTAGCGATAGTCGTAGAAGCAATAGATGTCGTAACGACAACAATGCTATGATGGAGATCAAGGTGTCGCGCCGGTGACGATGGTGATCATGACGGTGCTTCAAAGATGGAGATCACAAGCATAAGATGATGATGGCCATATCATATCACTTATATTGATTGCATGTGATGTTTATCCTTTATGCATCTTATCTTGCTTTGATTGACGGTAGCATTTTAAGATGATCTCTCACTAAATTATCAAGAAGTGTTCTCCCTGAGTATGCACCGTTGCCAAAGTTCGTCGTGCCGAGACACCACGTGATGATCGGGTGTGATAAGCTCTACGTCCATCTACAACGGGTGCAAGCCAGTTTTGCACATGCAGAATACTCAGGTTAAACTTGACGAGCCTAGCATATACAGATATGGCCTCGGAACACGGAGACCGAAAGGTCGAGCGTGAATCATATAGTAGATATGATCAACATAATGATGTTCACCATTGAAAACTACTCCATCTCACGTGATGATCGGTTATGGTTTAGTTGATTTGGATCACGTGATCACTTAGATGACTAGAGATATGTCTGTCTAAGTGGGAGTTCTTAAGTAATATGATTAATTGAACTTAAATTTATCATGAACTTAGTACCTGATAGTATCTTGCTTGTCTATGTTTGTTTGTAGATAGATGGCTCGTGCTGTTGTTCCGTTGAATTTTAATGCGTTCCTTGAGAAAGCAAAGTTGAAAGATGATGGTAGCAATTATACGGACTGGGTCCGTAACCTGAGGATTATCCTCATTGCTGCACAGAAGAGTTACCTCCTGGAAGCACCGCTGGGTGCCAGGCCTGCTGCTGATGCAACTGACGACGTTAAGAACGTCTGGCAGAGCAAAGCTGATGACTACTCTATAGTTCAGTGTGCCATGCTTTACGGCTTAGAACCGGGTCTTCAACGACGTTTTGAACGTCATGGAGCATATGAGATGTTCCAAGAGTTGAAGTTAATATTTCAAGCAAATGCCCGGATTGAGAGATATGAAGTCTCCAATAAGTTCTATAGCTGCAAGATGGAGGAGAATAGTTCTGTCAGTGAACATATACTCAGAATGTCTGGGTATAACAATCACTTGATTCAACTGGGAGTTAATCTTCCTGATGATAGTGTCATTGACAGAATTCTTCAATCACTGCCACCAAGCTACAAGAGCTTCGTGATGAACTATAATATGCAAGGGATGAACAAGACTATTCCCGAGCTCTTCGCGATGCTGAAAGCCGCGGAGGTAGAAATCAAGAAGGAGCATCAAGTGTTGATGGTCAACAAGACCACTAGTTTCAAGAAGAAGGGCAAAGGGAAGAAGAAGGGGAACTTCAAAAAGAACGGCAAGCAAGTTGCTACTCAAGAGAAGAAACCCAAGTCTAGACCTAAGCCTGAAACTGAGTGCTTCTACTGCAAGCAGACTGGACACTGGAAGCGGAACTGCCCCAAGTATTTGGCGGATAAGAAGGATGGCAAAATAAACAAAGGTATATGTGATATACATGTTATTGATGTGTACCTAACTAGAGCTCGTAGTAGCACCTGGGTATTTGATACTGGTTTTGTTGCTAATATTTGCAACTCGAAACAGGGACTACAGAATAAGCGAGCACTGGCCAAGGACGAGGTGACGATGCGCGTGGGAAACGGTTCCAAAGTCGATGTGATCGCCGTCGGCACGCTACCTCTACATCTACCATCGGGATTAGTTTTAGACCTGAATAATTGTTATTTCGTGCCTGCGTTGAGCATGAACATTATATCTGGATCTTGTTTAATGCGAGACGGTTATTCATTTAAATCAGAGAATAATGGTTGTTCTATTTATATGAGTAATATCTTTTATGGTCATGCACCCTTGAAGAGTGGTCTATTTTTATTGAATCTCGATAGTAGTGATACACATATTCATAATGTCGAAGCCAAAACATGCAGAGTTGATAATGATAGTGCAACTTATTTGTGGCACTGCCGTTTAGGTCATATCGGTGTAAACCGCATGAAGAAACTCTATACTGATGGACTTCTGGAATCACTTGATTATGAATCACTTGGTACTTGCAAACCGTGCCTCATGGGCAAGATGACTAAAACACCGTTCTCCGGTACTATGGAGAGAGCAACAGATTCGTTGGAAATCATACATACAGATGTATGTGGTCCAATGAATGTTGAAGCTCGTGGCAGATATCGTTATTTTCTCACCTTCACAGATGATTTGAGCAGATATGGGTATATCTACTTAATGAAGCACAAGTCTGAAACATTTGAAAAGTTCAAAGAATTTCAGAGTGAAGCAGAAAATCATCGTAACAAGAAAATAAAGTTTCTACGATCTGATCGTGGAGGAGAATATTTGAGTTACGAGTTTGGTTTACATTTGAAACAATGCGGAATAGTTTCGCAACTCACGCCACCTGGAACACCACAACGAAATGGTGTGTCCGAACGTCGTAATCGTACTTTACTTGATATGGTGCGATCTATGATGTCTCTTACCGATTTACCGCTATCATTTTGGGGTTATGCTTTAGAGACGGCCGCATTCACGTTAAATAGGGCACCATCAAAATCCGTTGAGACGACGCCTTATGAACTATGGTTTGGCAAGAAACCAATGTTGTCGTTTCTTAAAGTTTGGGGCTGCGATGCTTATGTGACGAAACTTCAACCAGATAAGCTCGAACTCAAATCAGAGAAATGCGTCTTCATAGGATACCCAAAAGAGACTGTTGGGTACACCTTCTATCATAGATCCGAAGGCAAGACATTCGTTGCTAAGAATGGATCCTTTCTAGAGAAGGAATTTCTCTCGAAAGAAGTGAGTGGGAGGAAAGTAGAACTTGATGAGATAACTGTATCTACTCCCTTATTGGAAGGTAGTTCATCACGAGAACCGGTTCCCATGACAACTACACCAATTAGTGAGGAAGCTAATGATATTGATCATGAAACTTCAGATCATGTTTCTACTGAACCTCATAGGTCTACCAGAGTAAGATCCGCACCAGAGTGGTACGGTAATCCTATTCTGGAAGTCATGTTACTTGACCATGATGAACCTACGAACTATGAGGAAGCGATGATGAGCCCAGATTCCGCAAAATGGCTGGAGGCCATGAAATCTGAGATAGGATCCATGTATGAAAACAAAGTATGGACTTTGGTTGACTTGCCCGATGATCGGCAAGCCATTGAGAATAAATGGATCTTTAAGAAGAAGACCGACGCTGATGGTAATGTTACTGTCTATAAAGCTCGACTTGTTGCGAAAAGTTTTCGACAAGTTCAAGGGGTTGACTACGATGAGACTTTCTCACCCGTAGCGATGCTTAAGTCTGTCCGAATCATGTTGGCTATGGCTGCATTTCATGATTATGAAATTTGGCAAATGGATGTCAAGACTGCATTCTTGAATGGATTTCTAGAAGAAGAGTTGTATATGATGCAGCCAGAAGGTTTTGTTGATCCAAAAGGTGCTGACAAAGTGTGCAAGCTCCAGCGTTCCATTTATGGACTGGTGCAAGCATCTCGGAGTTGGAATAAACGTTTTGATAGTGTGATCAAGGCATATGGTTTTATACAGACTTTTGGAGAAGCCTGTATTTACAAGAAAGTGAGTGGGAGCTCTGTAGCATTTCTAGTTTAATATGTTGATGACATATTATTAATTGGAAATGATATAGAATTTCTGGATAGCATAAAGGGATACTTGAATAAAAGTTTTTCGATGAAAGACCTCGGTGAAGCTGCTTACATATTAGGCATCAAGATCTATAGAGATAGATCAAGACGCTTAATAGGACTTTCACAAAGCACATACCTTGACAAAATTTTGAAAAAGTTCAAAATGGATCAGGCGAAGAAAGGATTCTTGCCTGTGCTACAAGGTGTGAAGTTGAGTCGAACTCAATGCCCGACCACAGCAGAAGATAGAGAGAAAATGAAAAATGTTCCCTATGCTTCAGCCATAGGCTCTATCATGTATGCAATGCTGTGTACCAGACCTAACATATGCTTAGCAATAAGCTTAGCAGGAAGGTACCAAAGTAATCCAGGAGTGGATCACTGGACAGCGGTCAAGAACATCCTGAAATACCTGAAAAGGACTAAGGATATGTTTCTCGTATATGGAGGTGACAAAGAGCTAGTCGTAAATGGTTACGTCGATGCAAGCTTTGACACTGATCCGGACGATTCTAAATCGCAAACCGGATACATGTTTATATTAAACGGTGGAGCTGTAAGTTGGTGCAGTTCTAAACAAAGCGTCGTGGCGGGATCTACATGTGAAGCGGAATACATAGCTTCTTCAGAAGCAGCAAATGAAGGAGTCTGGATGAAGGAGTTCATTTCCGATCTAGGTGTAATACCTAGTGCATCGGGACCAATGAAGATCTTCTGTGACAATACTGGTGCAATTGCTTTAGCAAAGGAATCCAGATTTCACAAGAGGACCAAGCACATCAAGAGACGCTTCAATTCCATTCGGGACCAAGTCCAAGTGGGAGACATAGAAATTTGCAAGATACATACGGATCTGAATGTTGCAGACCCATTGACTAAGCCTCTCTCACGAGCAAAACATGATCAGCACCAAGACTCCATGGGTGTTAAAATCATTACTATGTAATCTAGATTATTGACTCTAGTGCAAGTGGGAGACTGAAGGAAATATGCCCTAGAGGCAATAATAAAGTTATTATTTATTTCCTCATATCATGATAAATGTTTATTATTCATGCTAGAATTGTATTAACCGGAAACATGATACATGTGTGAATACATAGACAAAACTATAGTCACTAGTATGCCTCTACTTGACTAGCTCATTAATCAAAGATGGTTATGTTTCCTGACCATAGACATGTGTTGTCATTTGATTAGTGGGATCACATCATTAGAAGAATGATGTGATTGACATGACCCATTCTATTAGCCTAGCACTTGATCTTTTAGTATACTGCTATTGCTTTCTTCATGACTTATACAAAGTTTCTGCAACTATGAGATTGTGCAACTCCCGTGTACCGGAAGAACCCTTTGTGTGCTACCAAACGTCACAACGTAACTGGGTGATTATAAAGGTGCTCTACAGGTGTTTCCGAAGGTTCATGTTGAGTTGGCATAATTCAAGATTAGGATTTGTCACTCCGATTGTCGGAGAGGTATCTCTGGGCCCTCTCGGTAATACTCATCACCTAAGCCTTGCAAGCATGTAACTATTGAGTTAGTTATGAGATGACTTATTACAGAACGAGTAAAGAGACTTGCCGGTAACGAGATTGAACTAGGTATTGGATACCGACGATCAAATCTCGGGCAAGTAATGTACCGATGACAAAGGGAACAAAGTATGTTGTTATGCGGTTTGACCGATAAAGATCTTCGTAGAATATGTAGGAACCAATATGGGCATCCAGGTCCCGCTATTGGCTAATGACCTAGAATGGTTTTAGTTCATGACTACATAGTTCTCAAACCCGTAGGGTCCGCACGCTTAACGTTTCGATGACAGTTTTATTATGAGTTTATAAATTTTGATGTACCGAAGTTTGTCCGGAGTCCCAGATGTGATCACGGACATGACGAGGAGTCTCGGAATGGTCGGGACATAAAGATTGATATATTGGACGACTATATTCGGACACCGGAAAGGTTCCGGAAGTTTTCGGAGAAAACCGGAGTGCCGGGGGGGTTACCGGAACCCCCCGGGAGAGTTAATGGGCCACATGGGCATGGGTGGGAAGAGAGAGGGGCGGCCAGGGTGGGCAGCGTGCCCCCTCTCCCTCTAGTCCGAATTGGACTAGGAGGGGGGGCGGCGCCCCCCTTTCCTTCCCCCCTCTCCTCCTTCCTTCCCCCTCCTAGTAGGAGTAGGAAAGGGGGAATCCTACTCCTACTACGAGGAGGATTCCTCCTCCCTTGGCGCGCCCCAAGGGGGCTGGCCGGCCTCCCCCCTCCCTCCTTTATATACAGGGGCAGGGGGCACCCCATAGACACAAGTTGATCTACGGATCGTTCCATAGCCGTGTACGGTGCCCCCTTCCACCATATTCCACCTCGGTCATATCGTCGCGAAGCTTAGGCGAAGCCCTGCGCCGGTAGAACATCAAGATCGTCACCACGCCGTCGTGCTGACGGAACTCTCCCTCGACACTCGGCTGGATCGGAGTTCGAGGGACGACATCGAGCTGAACGTGTGCTGAACTCGGAGGCTCCGTACGTTTGGTGCTTGGATCGGTTGGATCATGAAGACGTACGACTACATCAACCACGTTGTGCTAACGCTTCCGCTTACTGTCTACGAGGGTACGTGGACGAACACTCTCCCCTTTCGTTGCTATAGCATCACCATGATCTTGCGTGTGCGTAGGAAAATTTTGAAATTACTACGTTCCCCAACACCTATATATACCCCCCTCGCGCAAGAGCAGAGCACACTGCTCTGTTTTTTCTGGCCGAGGGGGAGAGGGCTTGGTGGTGCTCTAGCTCGATGGAATGCACACAAGGTGTTCGATGGAATGCCCGAGCCACACTACTTAAGGTTTCTCCTCTCCAAGCTCGACCGCCAAGCTCCATTTTCCTCCATATTTGTCTAGGTTTAGCGGTCCGTCACGCCCCGTCCCCGTCTTCAACGTCGTCGATCACCCGCACCGATCTCATCGCCGACACCACCGTGGTGAGCCTCTTGTTCTTATCTTCTTTCTGAAAGGAAAAATATTCTTATTTGTATGTTTAGATAGATATATACTTGTATAATTTTCTTATTTTTATTATTGCATCTTATATAGTGCGATGGTTTTGGTATCCGCCCCCGTCGGCCCTCGTCCTGTCTATGATTCGGATGTGGTATATATTATCTTTTCATAACTATTGGTTCATTTATTGTTTATGACAATTATGCCGACCAACATGACATAGATTTTATTCATCTAGGAGGTTGTTGAACTGGAAATTCCAACTGACCCTATTGTCGAGAGGTTAAATTTAGTTGAAGAAGAAAACAATTTGTTAAAGGAAAAAATTAGAAAAATTGAGGAGGAGAAGATGATATTGGAGTTGCATGTTGCGGATGTCGTCGATGATCACAAGATCAAGATGGATGCAATGCGCTTGAAGATTAGAAAGATTAGAAAATATGCCATTCATACCGAGGCTTGGTATCATTATGCCGTTGGATCAGTTGTTACATTGGTTGCGATTATGATCGCATTTGTTTTCGCATTGAAATGTTTTACATAGTTTCAGTGTATGGTTTAATTAATTTAGATGCTCTGCAGAGCTTTATGTTGTTAGATGAGAACTATGTATGTACTTTGGTTTTAATGTGATGATGAACTTCTATTAATTTGGTCACTTAATTATCTATTCATGATGTTCTGTAATGATTTTTGACACACTTAATTATATATAATGCACACAGATGAACCGGCAATGGATGTACGGTTCAAGACACACCTCCGAGTACATTAAGGGCGTGCATAATTTTCTCGAAGTGGCTGAGGCAAACAAGCAGAATGGTTTTATGAGTTGTCCATGCCCTATATGTGGGAATACGAAGTCTTACTCTGACCGGAAAATCCTCCACACCCACCTACTTTACAAGGGTTTCATGCCACACTATAATGTTTGGACGAGGCACGGAGAAATAGGGGTTATGATGGAGGACGGCGAAGAAGAAGAGTACGATGACAACTATGTGCCCCCTGAATACGGTGATGCTCCAGAAGATCAAGAGGAACCAGACGATGTGCACGATGATGCTGCAACGGGCGAAGCTGCTGAAGATCAAGAGGAACCAGACGATGTGCCCGATGATGATGATCTCCGCCGGGTCATTGTCGATGCAAGGAGGCAATGCGAAAGTCAAAAGGAGAAGCTGAAGTTCGATCGCATGCTAGAGGACCACAAAAAAGGGTTGTACCCCAATTGCGAAGATGGCAACACAAAGCTCGGTACCGTACTGGAATTGCTGCAGTGGAAGGCAGAGAATGCTGTGCCTGACAAAGGATTTGAGAAGCTACTTAAAATATTGAAGAAGAAGCTTCCAAAGGATAACGAATTGCCCGACAGTACATACGCAGCAAAGAAGGTTGTATGCCCTCTAGGATTGGAGGTGCAGAAGATACATGCATGCCCTAATGACTGCATCCTCTACCGCGGTGCGTACAAGGATCTGAACGCATGCCCGGTATGCGGTGCATTACGGTATAAGATCAAACGAGATGACCCTGGTGATGTTGACGGCGAGCCCCCCAGGAAGAGGGTTCCTGCGAAGGTGATGTGGTATGCTCCTATAATACCACGATTGAAACGTCTGTTCAGAAACGGAGAGCATGCCAAGTTGATGCGATGGCACAGTGAGGACCGTAAGAAAGACGGGAAGTTCAGAGCACCCGCTGACGGGTCGCAGTGGAGAAAAATCAAGAGAAAGTACTGGGATGAGTTTGCAAGTGAGCCAAGGAACGTATGGTTTGCTTTAAGCGCGGATGGCATTCATCCTTTCGGGGAGCAGAGCAGCAATCACAGCACCTGGCCCGTGACTCTATGTATGTATAACCTTCTTCCTTGGATGTGCATGAAGCGGAAGTTCATTATGGTGCCAGTTCTCATCCAAGGCCCTAAGCAACCCGGCAATGACATTGATGTGTACCTAAGGCCATTAGTTGAAGAACTTTAACAGCTGTGGAATGGAAACGGTGTACGTACGTGGGATGAGCACAAACAGGAGGAATTTAACCTAAAGGCGTTGCTGTTCGTGACCATCAACGAGTGGCCCGCTCTCAGTAACCTTTCAGGACAGACAAACAAGGGATACCACGCATGCACACACTGTTTACTTGACACCGATAGTATATACCTGGCAAGCTGCAGGAAGAATGTGTACCTGGGCCATCATCGATTTCTTCCGACCAACCATCAATGTCGAAAGAAAGGCAAGCATTTCAAAGGCGAGGCAGATCACCGGAAGTAGCCCGCCATGCATACCGGTGATCACGTACTTGCTATGGTCAATGATTTACACGTAATCTTTGGAAAGGGTCCCGGCGGACTAGCTATTCCGAGTGACGCTGGGGGACACGCACCCATGTGGAAGAAGAAATCTATATTTTGGGACCTACCCTACTGGAAAGACCTAGAGGTCCGCTCTTCGATCGACGTGATGCACGAGACAAAGAACCTTAGCGTGAACCTGCTAGGCTTCTTGGGCGTGTATGGGAAGACAAAAGATACAGCTGAGGCACGGGAGGACCTGCAACGTTTGCACGAAAAAGACGGCATGCCTCCAAAGCAGTATGAAGGTCCTGCCAGCTATGCTCTTACCAAAGAAGAGAAGGAAATCTTCTTTGAATGCCTGCTTAGTATGAAGGTCCCGACTGGCTTCTCGTCGAATATAAAAGGAATAATAAATATGGCAGAGAAAAAATTTTAGAACCTAAAGTCTCATGACTGCCACGTGACTATGACGCAACTGCTTCCGGTTGCATTGAGGGGGCTTCTACCGGAAAACGTCCGATTAGCCATTGTGAAGCTATGTGCATTCCTCAATGCAATATCTCAGAAGGTGATCGATCCAGAAATCATACCAAGGCTAAGGAGTGATGTGGTGCAATGTCTTGTCAGTTTCGAGCTGGTGTTCCCACCATCCTTCTTCAATATCATGACGCACGTCCTAGTTCATCTAGTTGACGAGATTGTCATTCTGGGCCCCGTATTTCTACACAATATGTACCCCTTTGAGAGGTTCATGGGAGTCCTAAAGAAATATGTCCGTAACCGCGCTAGGCCAGAAGGAAGCATCTCCATGGGCCATCAAACAGAGGATGTCATCGGGTTTTGTGTTGACTTCATTCCTGGCCTTAAGAAGATAGGTCTCCCTAAATCGCGGTATGAGGGGAGACTGACTGGAAAAGGCATGCTTGGAAAGGACTCAATAATATGCAGGGACGGATATTCTTGGTCTCAAGCCCACTACACAGTTCTACAGAACTCTACCTTGGTGACCCCGTATGTCGATGAATACAAGAACAGTCTGCGCTTCAAACACCCGGAGCAGTGCGACGACTGGATTACATGTGAACACATCAGGACTTTCAGCAGTTGGTTGGAAGCACGTATCAGAGGTGACAACACTGTTTGTGATGAGCTGTACTTGTTATCCAGGGGACCATCTTTGACTGTATTGATTTGGAAAGGATACGAGATAAATGGGAATACATTTTACACGATTGACCAAGATCAAAAGAGCACCAACCAAAACAGCGGTGTCCGCTTTGATGCAACAACCGAGAGGGGAAAGGACACATATTATGGTTACATAGTGGACATATGGGAACTTTGACTATGGACATGATTTTAAGGTCCCTTTGTTTAAGTGCAAATGGGTCAATCTGTCAGGAGGCTGGGTACAGGTAGACCCACAGTACGGAATGACCACAGTGGATCTGAAAAATCTTGGGTACACTGACGAACCGTTCGTCCTAGCCAATGATGTGGCACAGGTTATCTATGTGAAGGACATGTCCAGTAGACCGAGAAAGAGAAAACATAAGGAAGCAAATACATCATACGATGAGCCAAAGCGCCACATAGTTCTTTCAGGAAAAAGGGACATCGTGGGAGTGGAGGACAAGACAGACATGTCTGAAGATTATGAAAATTTTCATGAAATTCCTCCCTTTAAGGTCAAGGCTGACCCCAGCATCCTGATAAACGATCAAGATTATCCATGGTTACGGCGCAATAAGCAAATGACACAAGCGAAGAAAAAGTGAAAACTTTCTCCCGCAACTATTATGATGATACCATGCCAACTTTGTAACTGACGAGTATGATACCATTGTTCGTTTTGTACATGCACATGCTATGTGTGGGTCAATTTATGGTACCATGCCAACTTTCAACTTTTTCAGAGTTCATTTGAAATGCTTTAATGTCTTATGGTTCGGCCCTCGTAATAATTAAAAATAGCAACAATAAGTATTTTCAAATTTGAAAAGTAATGGCACTAACAGAAAGTTTATAATTTTCCTAAAACTAAAAGCAAAAAGAATTAAAAAAATAAAGCAAAAAACAAAAGAAAATAAATAATGCAGAAAACAAAACAAAAAAACAAAATAAGTATTTTGTTGTAAGTAGAAACAAAATAAAATAAATAAAGCAAGAAAGAAAACAAAAAAAGTGTTTTCAAATTTGAAAATTAATGGCACTAATAGAAAGTTTATAATTTTCCTAAAACTAAAAGCAAAAAGAATTAAAAAATAAAGCAAAAAATAAAAGAAAATAAATAATGCAAAAAACAAAACAAAAGAACAACAATAAGTATTTTGTTGTAAGTAGAAACAAAATAAAATAAATAAAGCAAGAAAGAAAACAAAAAAAAGTGTTTTCAAATTTGAAAAGTAATGGCACTAACAGAAAGTTTATAATTTTCCTAAAACTAAAAGCAAAAAGAATTAAAAAATAAAGCAAAAAACAAAAGAAAATAAATAATGCAGAAAACAAAACAAAAAAATGGAAAAAAATAAAAATAGCAACAATAAGTAAAGAAAACAAAAAACAAAAAAAAGTGCCCCCTACTGGGCCCCCACGGCCTGAATACGACTTGAATCCCTAATTTGGGCCAGGATTCAGGCCCGCAGAAGGCCCAGAAGGCCCATCGGGCAAAGCAGTAGCAAGTAGGCCCACAAGCCTGCAATAGAGAGGAGTTCAAGAGGGGAGCGGCAGTGGGGCTTATAAACCACTGCGCTCCCCTCTCAACTAGCGAGGTGGGACTAAACATTGGCCCCGATGCGGGCAGCACAGGGGCCTTTGGTCCCGGTTGGTGGCACCAACCGGGACTAATGGGGGGGTGGCTTTAGTCCCGGTTTGTGCCACCAACAGGGACCAAAGGCCGCAGCTTCCCGCCCTTTGGGCTACCGAAAAAGAGGCCTTTGGTCCCGGTTGGTGGCACCAACCGGGACTAAAGGAGGCATTAGTCCCGGTTGGAGCCACCAACCGGGACCAATGCTCCTTGTATATAAGTAGCACTTCGCAGTTTTCCAGAGTTCATCGCCACCAGTTGCCCCCCCCCCCAACGACGTCGAACACATCGACGCCGCCAGGCTGCCCCGACGCCGCCCGCCGCCCCCGCCGTCGCCGTCGCCGTCGCCCGCGCCCGTCGTCGTCGCCGTCCTCCCCGAGCCCACGCCGTCCTCCCCGAGCCCGCGCCCGCCGTCGTCGCCGCCAGGCTCCCCCGTCGCCGCCGCCCGCCCCCGCGCCCCGCGCCCCGAGCCCCTGCCCCCTCGCCGTCGCCCGCCCCCGCGCGCCGCCACCGCTGTGAGCCGCCGCGCCGCACCGGCTCTATTTTTTTTCATTTTTATTAGTTTTATTTTTTTGTTCAATGTATATATATATGTGTGTGTATGTATGTGGCTATATATATATGCGGCTTTGTTTTTTTTCATTTTTATTAGTTTAGTTTTTTTGTTTATATATATATATATATATATATATATATATATATATATATATATATATATAATGTATATGTGTATGTATGTGGCTATGTGTATGTAATGTTTAAAAATTGTTCAGATTATGTTTTTGTTAATATATGTATTTATTGTTCATATGTGTATTAATGTTTTCATATATGCAAAAGATAGATTTTTAGAAAAGTTAGGTTTTTTCTGTTCATAGATTTTTTTTGTTGATATTAATTATTGTAGAATATGCAAATGTTTGTATATTCATATGAACAATGCATTAGGCAAAACCTTTGTTTTTTTCGAAATTTTCTATTTGAACATTTTTTTAAAACAAGCAATACTAAAAGAATGAGAGGAAAAAGGAAAATAAGAAGAGGAAGAAAGGAGAAAAAGAGGAGAGGAAGAAGAGGAGAAATAAATAAGAAGAGGAAAAAAGAAGAAAAAGAAGAGGAGAAGAAGAAAGGAATAGAGGAGAAAGAAGAAATTCTATTTTTTCTTCTTCTCCTCTAATCCTTTCTTCTTCTCCTCTTTTTCTTCTTCTTTTACTTCTTCTTCTTCTTCCTTCTTCCTTCTTCCTCTTTTCTTCCTTTTCCTTAATTATTTTCCTTTCTCGAGGGAGAAGAAGAAAAAGAAGAGGAGAAGAAGAAAGAAAGGAAAGGAGAAAGAAGAAACTTCAACACGAGGGGGTGGTACCGATACCCCCTCCCCGATAACATTATTTTCCCATGTATATGTATGTCGCGTCGTTGTCGATATAACCCCCTCTAGATACAACTGCAGCACCCCTCTCGGCCCTCTCGCTCGACCATAACTCTCGAGGACACCCAAACCCTAGAGAGAAAACGATGTTGCAGGTCTCCTACGTACCCCCTCCCGCCGCGCCCCTACCCGACAAATTAACTCTCTCGAGGCCACCCAAATTTATCAAGTTAAAAGAGCGTTATCGTCGAGGCCACCCCAAACCCTTGAAGCTTTGTGTCGAGGCGACCCCAAACCCTAGAGAAGCAGCGTCGAGGCCACTAACATGATTCCTTATTGTGATTAGCTAGCTAGTTCTACGTTTGCCACTATGTACCATGTTTGAATAATAATTGGCATGTTGTCAATATTTGCAGAAACTATGGAGCACTCCCGAGACGAAGAAACAGAAGCGATGTTGGGGGAAATAATCGCAAATGGAAGTGATGATGTTGCGTCATTTCTCATCGACACCGTTGGTCAGCTGGATGAAGAAGAGGGCTATGATTATGATGGCTTCGACCCATTAATGCCGGTACAAGAGGAGGACTATGTTCATGATGGCTCCGGTGACACAATGGAGGTACAAGACGAAGGAGACCGTGCTGACTGCTCCGGTCACCGAACCGAGTCCGGCCAGGTATATATATATTAGTTAAGCCCGTGCTGACAAGTTAATTGATGCATCCATTGTTTTGGTATATGTACACATATTAATTACTGTCGTCTTTCTTCCTTATAATTTCTAGCCCTCCGGATCGAGCACAACTTCGGTAAGGAGACGAGGCCCGAAGAAAAAGTTGAGCTCGGATGAAAAGTTTGAGATCATAGAAATCGCGCCCGACGGCGAACCGATTGAACCCATCCGGACAAAGAAGGCATTTTTTGCTCAGTGCGGGGTTCTTGTTAGGGACAGGATCCCGATCAGCATCCAGCAATGGTATAAGCCTGCTAAGGATGAAGACGCTGAGGTGTCTTATGTCAATGATATGCAGAAAGAAGATCTTTGGACTGAGCTGAAGGCAAATTTCACCCTACCGCCAGAGGAGGATCCGGAGAAGCCAGTTAAAGAGCAATTAATCAAGTCTTGTGCTCTTAAGAAGATGGCAGGCCTAATGAGGAGGTGGAGGAAAGAGCTGAACCAGTTTGTCAAGAAAAAAGAGACACCAGAATTCATCGGCAAATATGAGAAGATCAAAGATCACTGGCCCACATTTGTGACCCACAAGACATCAGAAAAGAGTAAGAAGATGTCAGAGACAAACAAGAAAAATGCTGCGAAGAAGAAGCTTCACCATCGCACGGGGTCAGGTGGCTACCTCAAAGCCCGACCTAAGTGGTCCAAGGCTGAGCATGATCTGCTTGAAAAAGGGATCGAACCAGAGACAATGCGCTGGCCAGACCGTTGCCGGACTTGGTTCTTCGGGGCTGGCGGAACCTTGGACCCTGTAACAGGGCAGTGTCAGTGGACGGACGAGCAACTGCAAACACCAGTCAAGAACCTTCGACACTATATCGATGCAGCACAGCGAGGGACGTTCCTTCCAAACAGGGAGAAGGACGAGCTCACAATGGCCCTTGGGAATCCCGAGCACCCTGGACGGACACGAGGCACGCCAGGCTCCCTTCCGTGGAAGGTTGGTTTTCCGAACGCAGGGGGTTACAAAACCCACGAGAGGAGGAAGAAACTGGAGCAGGACCAAATGCAGGCGTTGCTTGGAAGGGTAATGGGGCTAGAGGATCGAGTAGAGGAACGAGAAGCAGCAGATCGCAACAAACGACATGCCGAAGCTTCCCCCGAAGCTACCCCGCCATCTCAGCGGAGAAGCAGTGTTGCTTCCACCGAGCTGCTTCAGCCGGAGCATGTCTTGACGGCTCCTGCCAGCTATCCCGTGGATGGTATCACGGAGTCTCAAAATTGCCACATTATGGCGCGATGCATGAATTTGAAGGTCAAGGCGGCTGTTGGCCAAGTTTATCCTAGTGGACCCGGCACAACTTATCACTGCCAGCCGATTCCAGAAGGATTTGCTAAAGTGATGGTGGATGAAATAACGGAGGGATTTGAGGACCTCATGCTTGAGCACCCTACCGGTGAAGGGGAGACTAGGCTGGGTTCTGCTCTGAAGACTCCATGCCTATGGAGGAAGGAGCTCATCGACCTTCTGAACTGGACGCCTCCGCCTCCTCCTCCTCCGGCGAGTCAGGGCACTCCGCCTCCTCCACCGCCTCCTCCTCCGGCGAGTGACGATCAGGGCACGCGTGGCGGCACTCCGCCTCCTCCACCGCCTCCTCCTCCGGCGAGTGACGATCAGGGCACGCGTGGCGGCACTCCGCCTCCTTCTCCGGCGTGTGGCGGCACTCCGCCTCCTCCTTCTCCGCCTCGCCAGCAAGGGCGGAAGAGACCCGCCGCCGCCCCGGCTGCTCCGACGCGTCGTAGTCCTTCTCCTCCGCCTCGTAAGCAAGCACGAAAGAAGACAGACGCCGCAGCCGCTCCGTCTGCTCCGGCGTCTAGCAGCACAAGAAGAGAGAGGCAATACAGATACGGTCCACCTCTAAAGCCTGTAGAGAAGTTACCGTACGAGAGGACCAAGGAGGAAAACGATACGATCGTGCAGGCCCAAGTGAAGGAGTTCTTTGAAGGGGTGAAAGCAAAGATACATCCACCTCCGGAGGAGAAGGTAGATCCGGTGAAAGCAAAGCGCACTCTCGATGCCCTGAGGAAACCACCAAAGTCTCCGCCGAGAACCAACTATGAGCGCATTACTAAACAGACATATCTCCAAGCCAAGCGGTCGGGAACTACTGTCAGTGATAAAAGGTCAAAAGAACAACGAGCAAAGGGGAAAAATTGCCCAGCTCGGCGAACAAGCACAGCAATCGTGCCCCGCGCTCAATGTGTCTAATCCTCCGGGGACGGTGGCCGGTTATGGCAATCTTGAAGATTACCTGCCTGACGATGTACTTCCTAATTTCATGGAGGTGGACTTATTCAGATACGAGTACGGGAAGCCTCTCGTCAAAGATGAAAAGTCTCTGACAACAATGATGCGAAGATTCCATAGTTGGTACATGAAAACCTGCAGAGAGTCTGAGGGGACGAACACTTTGTATCTGAAAATTAAAGAGGAGCACGACCTCGTTTCAAATGATGTGTTGGCTATTCCATTTGAGGAGTTCTTCGAGTTCTTCAATCAAAAGGCCCTCGATAAATTAATGGTCTTTTGCTACTACCTGTATGTACTATTTCTGTCATTAGTCTGTATATATAGCTCGGCTCTTTCATTGCATGTATTTATAATTAATTATCCTCAATATATTATGCAGATTGAAGATCGTCGAGTGCAAAAAAAATGAAATCTATGATATTGGGTTCATTAACACAAATATCGTAGATGTATTTCTGGTTAAAAAGCGCGTCGAAGAGGCCGAGGACAACTTGCTATAATCGTTGATCAAAAATCAAAACAAAGATACCATACTCTTTCCTTACAACGGCCCGTGAGTGTTACTGTCGTGTGCATATTCGGTTTTCCTTATTACTCGAGCGAGGTTAATGTAATTGATGAGTTATGCATGCGTGCAGGTACCACTATATTCTTCTGGAGATTAAGCTTGAGCTTGGACTAGTAACCGTCTTAGACTCCAGACGGAAAGATCCCAGCACCTATGCGGACATGACTGAAATGCTCAGCAAGTAAGTTCAATCGATCATTATCGCACCATATCGGCAACTTTTTGTTCATTTCCTGATATCTCAAGTAATAATAATTATTTTCTTTGTCTTGCAGGGTTTGGAAACAGTTCACCGCACAAGCTCCGGGACTGCCGAAGGAGCGGCGATATGTATACCCAAAAGTAAGTACTACTGGCGTGCATCTCCCGTTGATTCTATAGCTATACTTTCATCAATGCCATTTATATAATGCTTCATTATCAGTTTGATTGACCTCTATTTCTCGTAAAGTGCTTGTGGCAGGAGGAAGGGAATGATTACTGTGGATACTACGTGTGCGAGTTCATCCACAACGCGACTTTGAAAAACAAGCAGGGCTACTCTAGAAGACAATATGAAGTGCGTAAGCAATATTCACAATTTCATTTTATTACACCATCATTTCTGTTGAGTTTCATTCATATATATGTATTAATTAACCCCCTTCTTCAAATTAATTAGACGTGGCAGATGCGGGATGAACTCCTAGAACCAGATCGCATGAAAGCAAATCAAGAGGAATTGGCGGGATTCTTTCTTGAACATGTCATCAGTAAAGCTAGAGAATACCATGTGGAACTTCAATTCAAATGCTAGTGGTTTGTAATTAAGAGATCTTATACATGTATGTAGCTAGTAAAAAACTTGTTGTTCGACCAATCTCACGGAGAAGGAGAGGTCGATCGATCTTCTCTCGGTATGCATGACGAACTTCTGTACTGAATGGTTCTCTCGATCACTTATGTATATATACTACGTAGCGTCGACCAAGCACGGACATAAGAGAGGACACTTCTCTCTATTAATTAGCTAGCTAACACAATATATGAAACACCTAAATTAAACCCCCAACCCCCTCCTTTCAAAAAAAACCAGCCACTGGAATGCAGACGCGTGGATGCCTATTGGTCCCGGTTGGAGCCACCAACCGGGACCAAAGGGCCCCTGACTGGGCTCGGCGCACAGGGCCACGTGGAGGCTCATTGGTCCTGGTTCGTGTTTGAACCGGGACTAATGGGTGGAGGCATTAGTAACGACCCATTAGTCCCGGTTCATGAACCGGGACTAAAGGCCCTTACGAACCGGGTCTAATGGGTGGTTTTCTACTAGTGGGAGCATAGATGGTGCACAGGAGAGCTGCCTTGTCATTTATAGAGGAAGTGTGAGAGCATGCTAATTGTGCAGGGAAGAGAAATAAAATGAAAACGAAAACGAAAATGAGAAACAAAAGAGAAGAATGTTATGATCTCATGATAATGTCGGCCACCAGCCAGCGCCCACAGGAGTATACCTATAGGCGGTCCAAAGGTACTAGCATGCTTGCCAATGAATGTCACATGCTCTGCCTAATATGTAATGCTTGGTTCTTTTTTTTTGCTTGTAGTTTATGCTTCTTTTCAATTATGCAATTTAGAAAGAAAAAAAGTATGTTATTATGTCATTATACCATGTCAGTATATGTCATGGAGGCCGGTAAAGTGATTATTAGTTAAAAAGTATAGGTCAAGCTTGATATGTTCTAATCTGTAGTTACTTAACCTTTGCTTCAAAGTAGTCATGCATTATGTGATTATCAAGCTTCAATTGACTGATGCTTTCATTGATTAATTCCAGGTTATCTAGGTTGGTAAAAAGCAAGGCCGCCTCATAGTTGAGGAAGATGATGTGCAACCAATGAAGAAGATATATTAGGATGGAACTCGAGGCATTTTGTGGATTAGTATCTATAGTTTTTTGATGCCTATAAAGCAGAGGACTGTGTGACAAAACAGAAGTATCCATGAATTACTACTTTATAAGATTTAGGTTCCACTATAATGTTGTTGATGATAGCCAAGCCGCCGCCTCTCCGCCGAGAAAGAAGGATCCCGATCTCCGCCGTGGTCGACAAACAGCGCGATGGGCGGAGCACCCAGCCGGTAGGCTCATCCCCTTCTCCGATCCACTCCGGCGGCGGCCATCGTTGGTACGTTGCACTTGTGTCACCTCTCATGATTTTTTTTCTGGTTTGATTCCCCACTGTTACGGCCCCTCCTACTTCTTCAGCTACACCAGGCGCTGCTACTTCTACGACCAAGGCCCAGACGGAGATTGAGGCCCATGGCCGACCGACGCGGGCTCGCAAGGGGAGTGAGCGGTACCCGGCCCATAGCTGGGTCACTGGCTGATCGAGAGGGATATGTACCTGCGAGCGTGGAGAGGGAGGTAGGCTGGAACAAGACACAGGCGGCGGCTGGCTTCCTCATACCCCCAATTCCCCTTTCTCCTACCCTAGAACCCGAGCTTGTATCCTAAAATTCAGTCTGTAATCGAAGAAATATCCTGAACCTTAGATCGAGAGCATAACATTTGGTATCAGCAGCCTTTCCCACCCACCACCAAACACTGGCAGGCCGATTTCCCTCCATTATCCAGACTCGCCACGGCAAGGCAACAGCCATGGAGGAAACCAACAAAGCTCTGGCGGATCTGACGGCGGCCATCAGCGCTATGTCAGCTCAGATCAGCGAGATCCACCCGGTGGTTCTCGAACTCCAAGGGTGGAGACCGGCAATTGAGCGATCGGTGGGCGATCTGCGCGGCGAGGTGGGCGAATTGCGGCAGCAACTCAAGGAGATTCGGCCGGCCCCCGCGCTGGCGCAAGACCCAGCACCGGCACGGGAGAAGGATCCGGTGCAGCCAGTCCGCCTCGCGGATTTGCCTCCCCTCCTTCCAACAACCGCAGACCTTCCTTCCCTGCTTCCACAAGTGGCGGACGCGCGCCTTCCCCGACCCAGCGACCACCTTTTGGTTCGCGGTGGCGACGGCCACGGGTCTACTGGCCACGGCAGGACTTCAGATCACCAGGGGATGTCACCGGGGGAACGAACCCCTAGGGCGCCTCCGGTCATGGGTACGCTCGATTCTCAGTTCCACATCGGAGAGAGTTCATTCATGGGAGACAGGAGTTTTGGGTATCATCGGTTTCCACCACCACCTCGTTTTGATTTTCCATTGTTCGATGGTGATGGGCCTAGAGCTTGGCGGCTTAAGTGTGAAGCTTATTTTCGTGTGTGCACATTGAGTCCGGATACTTGGGTTAGTTGTGCCACGATGTACTTCATCGATGGAGCCCTGTCTTGGTTACAGTCGAGCAAGGCACACTTGCATTTTCGAGATTGGGGGCCATTTGCGGATGCTGTGTGCGCTCAATTTGGTCGAGAAGAGTTTCAAAATTTGTTGAGGCAGTTTAATAGGCTTAGTCAGGGAGGCACTGTTACTGAGTATGCCGAGCAATTCACTCAACTGATGCACAATCTCACAGCACACCACGAGTCCTGGGAGCCATCTTATTTCATTACACATTTTATTGATGGTCTACAGAAAGAAATTCGAGCTGCTGTTGTTTTGCATCGCCCAAAAACTCTTGATACTGCCGTCGATCTCGCATGCTTGCAGGAAGAGGTGCTGGACGCATTGCGGCGTGAGGACAAACGCGAGGACCGTCGGTACTCATCGGCCCATGTGCTGCGGTCGGTGCCGCGGACGGCCTTGCCACTACCACCGCCACCAGTCTCATCGCCTACAACTGTAATCGCTCAGGATAGTCGCGCGCCGACGCGGCGCACCCCTGAAGTGACTCGTCCACCTGTCCAAGACGACAAGATGGCCACCCTCAAGGCGTATCGCCGTGCGCGCGGCCTCTGTTTCACCTGCGGCGAACGCTGGGGTCGGGAGCACCGGTGCAGCCCTACGGTACAACTGCATGTGGTGGAGGAATTACTGGATATGATGCGCACCGATCAAGAAGAAGATGTGGCGACTCCTAACGCAACCAGTGAGTCGGCAGCAGATTGCTGTGTCATTTCCAAGGAGGCAATCGAAGGGGCAGAATCCCCAACAACCATGCGTCTTCATGGCTGGGTGCAAGGGCGTGAGGTGATCATGCTGGTCGACTCGGGCAGCTCGCACAGCTTTGTGTGTGCATCGCTCGCGGAGCATCTCAAGGGACTACAACCGGCCAAACGTGCGCTCAAGGTCCGAGTGGCAAACGGGGGCGAGATGCACAGTGATCAAGAGATACCAAGCTGTCAATGGAGCACGCATGGAGTTCAGTTCCAGACCAATCTGAAGGTGTTGCCATTGGGAAGCTACGATGTCATCTTGGGCATTGACTGGCTTGCTTGTCACAGTCCTATGCAGGTGCATTGGCAGGAGAAGACCATGCAATTTGAGTATGGAGGGCAACAGGTGCAGCTGCAAGGGGCTAAGGCAGATGTCACGCAGTGCCAGATGCTCTCAGGAGAGGAGCTCAACTTGTTACTCCAGCGAGCAGGAGTGGCACGCATCCTGCAACTATGTACTGTCCAAACTGACACCGTTCAAGCGACTGAGATACCGGTGCCTCAATCAGTGCAGCAACTGCTTAACGAATATGAGCATCTGTTCGGCGAGCCAACGGGACTACCACCACAACGAGAGGGTGATCATGCGATTCCTCTGGTACCTGGTGCACGCCCTGTGAACCTTCGTCCTTATCGTTACAGCCCGGCACAGAAAGATGAAGTGGAGCGTCAAGTAGCAGAGATGCTAGCTCAGGGGATTATCCAGCCGAGCTCGAGTCCGTTTGCCTCACCCGTGCTGTTGGTGCAAAAGAAAGACCTCACCTGGCGATTTTGTGTTGACTACCGACACCTGAATGCAATCACAGTGAAGAACCGTTACCCCCTTCCAATCATCGATGAACTGTTGGATGAACTTGCCGGAAGTAAGTTATTTACCAGTCTTGACTTGCGCGCGGGCTATCATCAAATCCGGATGCACCCCGAAGACGAGCACAAAACGGCCTTCAAGACTCACCATGGCCACTTTGAATTCAAAGTGATGTCCTATGGCCTGACGGGGGGACCCGCTACATTTCAAGGCAAGATGAATACTGCTTTGTCACCGTTGCTACGCAAGGGCGTGTTGGTATTCATAGATGACATTTTAGTGCACAGTGAAGATGAACCAACACATGTCAGGCTCCTTCGTCAAGTGTTTCAAATTCTGAAACAACACCAGTTCAAGATGAACAGGAGCAAGTGCTCGTTTGCGAGACCAAGTCTCACGTATCTGGGGCACGAGATCAGTGGTGACGGTGTCCGGACTGACAGGAAGAACATCCGAGCAGTGGAAAATTGGCCGACGCCAACCTCGGTCAAAGAGGTTCGAGGGTTCCTTGGCCTAGCAGGCTACTACCGAAAGTTTGTCCGGCAGTTTGGCGTCATTAGCAGACCCCTTACTGACCTGCTTAAGAAGAACATAGTCTTCAGGTGGATGAATCTCGAGGCAACCGCATTCGCTGCTCTCAAGACCGCCTTGACCTCTGCTCCAGTGCTCGCCTTACCTGATTTTGCCAAGCCGTTTGAACTGGAGACGGACGCGTCAGACCTGGGTATTGGCGCGGTGCTCCAGCAAGAACGACACCCTATCGCCTTCCTAAGCAAGGCGTTGGGCCCGCGTAACCGCGCTCTGTCCACTTATGAGAAGGAAGGTCTCGCCATCCTGCTGGCTGTGGAACATTGGCGATCTTATCTCCAGCACGATGAATTCATCATACACACAGACCAACGCAGCCTAGTGCATCTGGAGGATCAACGTTTGGCGACTCCGTGGCAGCAAAAGGTGATGGCCAAATTGCTTGGACTGCGATACCGTATTGTGTACAAGAAGGGCGAAGACAACAAAGCGGCAGATGCACTCTCACGCCGCCCTGGGCCGTTACAAGGAGACCTCGCTACCATAACTGTGGCGGTTCCCGCATGGTTGGAAACAGTACAGCAAGGCTATGAGCAGGATCCAGCAGCCCAAAAATTGCTAGCGAAATTGTCTACAACACCAGAGGGACATGCGGGCTTTCGCCTGCAGGATGGGGTCATTCGCCAACATGGGAGGGTGTGGCTGGGAGCCAATGTAACCCTTCAGAAGCAAGTGCTCGCAGCACTACATTCCAGTGCCATTGGAGGCCACTCCGGCTTCAATGTGACATACAAGCGGATCCGCAGACTGTTTACTTGGCCGAGTCTCAAGCACCATGTGCGGCTGTTTGTGGAGCAGTGTCAGACATGCAAACAAGCAAAACCTGAACGAGTACGTTACCCGGGGCTGTTGGAGCCATTACCTGTGCCTAAGCAAGCGTGGGAGCTGATTACTATGGACTTTGTGGAAGGTCTTCCCCGTTCAGCAGGCTACAACAGCATCTTAGTGGTGGTCGACAAATTTTCACGGTATGCGCACTTCATTGCCTTGTCACATCCCTTCACTGCGTTTCAAGTGGCAGTGGCCTTTGTCAACAACATATACAAGTTGCACGGTTTGCCAGAAGGAATTGTGTCCGATCGTGACCCAATCTTTACGAGTGTAATGTGGAGAGAGCTGTTTCGTCTCACGCACACCAAGTTGCGTATGAGCACTGCAAGACACCCACAGACGGATGGTCAGTCCGAGCGCGTCAACCAGTGCCTTGAGACTTACCTCTGCTGCTTCGTGCATGCCTGCCCTACCAAGTGGTCATCATGGCTACCGTTGGCGGAATTCTGGTATAATACTTCACCTCATTCAGCTTTGGGGACTTCTCCTTTTGAGGTACTGTATGGCCATGCTCCTCGGCACTTTGGCATCCTGGATACTACAGTTTGTGCTTCGCCGGATATAGGGGAATGGCTTCAGGACAGGGCACAAATGGAGACTATGCTGCGGCAGCATCTCCTCCGGGCCAGACAGCACATGAAGGAATCAGCGGACAAGCGTCGATCTGATCGGGTGTTCCAAGTGGATGACTGGGTGTTTCTCAAACTGCAACCCTATCTCCAACAATCAGTGGCCACTCGCGCTAACACTAAGCTCTCGTTCAAGTACTTTGGTCCTTTTCAGGTTATCCAAAAGGTGGGTAATGTGGCGTACAAGCTCAAGCTGCCGGAGACAAGCACGGTGCATCCGGTGTTTCATGTCTCTCAGCTCCGCAGTGCACTGCCACCATCGGAAAATGCTCTGGAAGAGTTACCACACGAAGCGGCACCGCAGCCGGAACCGGTGGAGGTGCTTGACAGCCGCATTCATCATCGCGCAGGCGTAGACGTACCGCAAGTGTTGGTGCGCTGGACTGACCAGCCAGCAGCGCTGGCGACATGGGAGGACCGAGAGGAGTTGCGGCGGTACTTCCCAGCTGCTACAGCTTGGGGTCAAGCTGCGTCTCAAGGAAGGGGGAATGTTACGGCCCCTCCTACTTCTTCAGCTACACCAGGCGCTACTACTTCTACGACCAAGGCCCAGACGGAGATTGAGGCCCATGGCCGACCGACGCGGGCTCGCAAGGGGAGTGAGCGGTACCCGGCCCATAGCTGGGTCACTGGCTGATCGAGAGGGATATGTACCTGCGAGCGTGGAGAGGGAGGTAGGCTGGAACAAGACACAAGCGGCGGCTGGCTTCCTCATACCCCCAATTCCCCTTTCTCCTACCCTAGAACCCGAGCTTGTATCCTAAAATTCAGTCTGTAATCGAAGAAATATCCTGAACCTTAGATCGAGAGCATAACACCCACTCACGGGTGTGTGGTATGCAGTCAAGGCATCGGTTCATGTGGTTTCCTGCTGCTGGCATATGTAGGTTTACCGCTGGATTCAAGTCTAGAAATGTTTTATTTTCTTAAAAATGATTTATCATATGCTTTCATGATTTCATCAGGAAAGAGATGCAGACGAGAGGAAGAGAGCCTCCCCCAAGCTCTGCGATACACGAGCGACAGCCACCCTTCCTGTTATTGCCTCCATAGCTGGCTGCTCATCCCCAGGAACCTCCTCCCCTCTCACGTGCGCCACACTCTGGGATTAAGGTCTGCTCCTTCGCTGACATTTGCGCAGACCGATTCTCTGGTTTCTCTCCACCGAAGAATCAAAGAAACAAGCAAGCTGATGTCTAACATATTCGTTTCGTAATAGTTGGAACATAGGTATCTAGGGCAGGGCGTGGTCACATTGCAGGCAGCAAGGAGCAGCGCAAAGTTGTCTCGGCCGTGCCCTGCATCGAGGAGGAACACAGGTATGTACAAATCGAGGAGGAAAACATGTATTTTTCTGTATTTTTCTGTTTGTTATTTTCTAACTTTATGCTTCACCTGTCCTGAATTATACGTATACTCATGTTGTCAGATACATAGGTATACATATACATAGCTATGGAAGACACGATTTACTGATACATATCTGAATGTTATAGCTATAAAGATACCTGATTGTTATAGCTGAATGTAACAAAGAAAGTGGTATGGATGAATGGTGTCGTTTGTTTACCCATGCTGTGGTTGAAATCATTGTTTGGTTCCCATGTTGAACAAATCCGACATCTGTAAATCATCGATGTTTTTCTGGAAGTAGTACAGTAGGTTTAAGATTGGGCGATGATTCATTCATTCGACTACTTATAATTTGGGTTTCTACAATTTCAAGAGGCTAACAATTCCACCTTGGGTGTCTTATCTCTAAGATTCTAACTATCAAATAACATTGTTTTGAAGTGTAGATGTTCCGGGATTGCTAGCTCCTGCCAGGTGATCAGAATTACTGCTTTGTTTATTACTCAACGATGTCGGACACTGGTTTCTCTAAATATCTTTTACAAGTACAGTTTCTACTTTTTTCTGCAGAAATACTACATGGTAGTCTTGAACTAAATACCAATCATGTGATCCGATATGTTGTTTCAGAACAATAGACCATCAATATTATTTTCGCCTCGGGTTCTAGAGGAGGACATCTAATTAAGAGAAAACTTCGGTGGGATAGAGACAGAAGTTTGCTATATTTCACAATGCCCAAACAGAATTTCATTGCTGATTCTTCTGCCCTGAACTTTGCCCATGCCAATTACATTTTGTAGACCCTTTTTAAGGAAACTGCTTCGTTTACACCATCCCATTAGCATGTCTATTAGCAGTAATGAAACTTAAACGAACACTTCTAGAATTAGCAAGAAAATTGATGGTGGGATCTAGCAATGCTGGTAGTGCCTCCTTTAGGATTACAAAATCGTTAATCCTATCTTCGCTTGCATGTGACTGATGGTGATGCTACACAAGTTCTGAAGGCAGTGCCCTCCCCTTCAGCAGGTAACAAGGATATATTAAAAACATTTTAACTTTCTGACATATTAGTTCAACATTTTTTGCATAGTACCTAGCAAATTCAGAAAGTGCACAAACAGATCTCATCAATATTTTATGTTTTGCTTGTTCAGTCTTTTGAGGTAACTTCTATTGTGTATTCCATTCTCTTCAGGAGATCTTGCTGGTTCTGCATGGCACAACTGGATTAAATATGCTACAGCAAGCGAAGGAGTTCAGCGATGTAATTGCCACTCTGCTGTTCTGATGCTTGATTCATCAGATATGTTTCTATTGGATACTAATAATGAGGGACTTTCTTGGCTTCATACCAGGTTGTTGGAATCAAAGGATTCATCCTAACGAAATTAGACGGGACTGCTCGTGTTGGATGTGTGGAACGGGCGATTTAACAATTACAGATTCCAGTCCTGGATCTTAAATAAACGACAACTAAACTTGCTGACCTGAGTCCTATCTCAGGTGAGTGTTCATAGACGAACTTGGAGTTCTAGCCAAGCTTGTTGGCATCGGCGAAGGGGTGGAAGATCTCCAACCTTTTGATGCAGAAGCATTTGTTGAAGCCATTTTCCCATAAATTTGACCCAGTTATTAGTGTTTCTCATGTAACAAGATTTTGGCTAACATGCTACTCCCTCCGTTTCTAAATATATGTCTTTTCTAGGAATTCTAATATGGACTACATATGAAGAAAAATGAGTGAATCTACACTCTAGAATATGTCTACATTCATCCGTATGCAGTCCATATTCAAATCACTAAAAAGACCTATATTAAGGAATGGAGGGAGTAGAACTTGGTAGAAGCAATTTTTTCAACAATTACAGATTTTTTGGTTCAGTCGTCGACTCATCTGCCTGACTTGTTTCTATCGTTGATCCTAACTATTCACATAAATAGAAGCAAGTATTTGTGATATTATATGTTTCTTGTGATTAAGCTCAGGGCACGTTGCAGATACATTGAGCAAGAGTACTAACAGAGAAGAGGGATTTTTCTTTACAGACTAGCATGATACAAGAATATTTCATTAATAGTCATACATTCATAACATATATCTTGAATCATAAATACTTCCACGTTCGATTTTGAGTCCTAAGAAAAAAGATCCTCATGTGAAACTTCTTAAGATGAAAGTACTTCCACGTTGGATCTTTTTTCTTAATTAGGTGATATCATTTGATACCATGCTTGATTTGTACTACTACTTAAAAATTAGCTTTCTTGCAGCCGTGGTTGATTTGCAGGTGCAGTGAACTGAGACATGGACTCTCGATTGAACAATAATTTTGTGCAACTATGTCAACATCTAGACAATACATTTTTAACAGGTCATGAAGAGTATCACGTGTGCTATTTTGTGGCATAAAGCCTGATCTTAATGCTCATAAAACAAAAAAGAAACATTGTACATATAGAAAATGGATATATACAAACACGAAAAAAATATAGTTTATATAAAAGCAGTGGATGTTAGAACATCACACCAACAAAAAGCACTGTACATACAGAACTATTTCAGGCTAAGCTGGTTTTGACAACAAAATTTGTCGCCCGTAGCAATGCACGGCCATTTGGCTAGATGAGGCGTTGTGTCACGCCCAATATGCGACCATATCCAAAAGGAACTCGAAGGTCCCACCAAGGATAGACCCGCATACTGAAACGCTTTTGCAAGGTGGATATCATTACATCAACATTACATAATAGATGGGGATACATACTTAAGGCATACAATGCCACACGAATACAACATCATCTTACATAAGATCAACATCCGTCTACGGATGAAACACAAACAGAAACTCAAACGACATCCACCCTGCTAGCCCAGGCTGCCGACCTGGAACCTATCCCCTGATTGAAGAAGCAGCAGAAGAAGAACCCCAAATCAAGCAAACATCGCTCTCGCGTCATGAACATCGCATAACCTGTACCTGCAACTGTTGTTGTAGTAATCTGTGAGCCACGAGGACTCAGCAATCCCATTACCATGGGTATCAAGACTAGCAAAGCTTAATGGGAAAGGAGGGGGTAAAGTGGTGAGGTTGCAGCAGCGACTAAGCATGATATGGTGGCTAACATACGCAAATAAGAGCGAGAAGAGAAGCAAAGGAACGGTCGTCAACTAGCAATGATCAAGAGGTGATCCTGAACTCCTACTTACGTCAAACATAACCCAAAGACCATGTTCACTTCCCGGACTCCGCCGAGAAGAGACCATCACGGCTACACACGCGGTTGATGCGTTTTAATTCGGATCTGGTGTCAAGTTATCTACAATCGGACATTAACAAATTCTCATCTGCCACATAACCGCGCGCACGGCTCTCAAAAGTTTATACCCTGCAGGGGTGTCCCAACTTAGCCCATGATAAGATCTCGTGATCAACGAAGGATATACCTTCTCCCAGGAAGACCCGATCAGTCTCGGAATCCCGGTTTACAAGACATTTCGACAATGGTAAAACAAAACCAGCAAGACCGCCCGATGCGCCGACATCCCGATAGGAGGTGCACATATCTCGTTCTCAGGGCAACACCGGATAAGCAAAACGTACAGGTACCGACGTAACCCAAGTTGCCAAGGGATGGTCCCGCACGGTGCTCTAGTTTGGACCAACACTTAGACAAGCATTGGCCTGGGGGGCTATAATAAAGATGACCCTCGAGAGAGCGACTCCCAAGGGAAAAGTAGGTGGTGGTGAGGCAAATGGTAAAACCAAGGTTGGGCCTTGCTGGAGGAGTTTTATTCAAAGTGAACTGTCAAGGGGGTCCCATAAATCACCCGACCGCGTAAGGAACGCAAAATCCGGGAACATAACACCGGTATGACGGAAACTAGGGCGGCAATAGTGGAACAAAACACCAGGCATAAGGCCGAGCCTTCCACCCTTTACCAAATATATAGATGCATTAATTAAATAAGAGATATTGTGATATCCCAACATAACCCTGTCCACCATGGAGCAATCTTCAACTTCACCTGCAACTAACAACGCTATAAGAGGGGCTGAGCAAAGCAGTAACATAGCCAAACAACGGTTTGCTAGGAAGGGTGTCAAAGGTTAGAGGTTCATGGCAATTTGGGAGGCTTGAAGAGCAAATGATAGGTAGCGCAGCAAAGCGATAGAACGAAGCAACTAGCATAGCAATGATAGTAGTGAGATCCAGGGTAGCGGTCATCTTGCCTGAAATCCCGCAAGGAAGAAGAACGAGTCCATGACGAAGATGAAGCCACAAAGACGAACCAAGCGTAGACGAACGAATCCTCACGATCGCAACGAAACGGGAACTATCGAGAAGAAGCACACAACATAGTAAACACACCACACATAGACAAGACATGATGCACAACAAGCATGATGCATGACAAAGCTACATGAAGCTACTCATGGCAAGAGACGATGCAAACAAGAACACATCAAGGCAAGTTTAAATGAGGCCGGAAACAACATATAACAATTCCGGTAAGTCCTCATATGCAAATTTCGAAATTGGTCCAGATCTGAATAAACCTTATAATCAAGTTGTTAAACAGCAAGTTAAGATGCACCAAGATGATCTACATGAGATTCTAGTCAAGTTACATATAAAGTTCATTTAGTTCGGAGCTGCGGCCTAGAAGATATGAGCAAAACAAGTTAAACATGGCATTGATGCAAAATGCATACAAACATCAAGCAAACACCTCAAAACAAGGATGCAACATGATAATATGAAGCTACATGCAAAATCAAGCAAGTTTCATATAGAGCACACTCAAAACGGAGCAACGGTTCAACACATACACTCTATACAAAGCATAACAACAATCTGTCCATAACATCAACTAGGCATACTGCAAGCATCAAAACAATATGCTACAGCATCTCAACATAATAACAAAAGGCATGGGCATGAAGTACAGGTAAAGCATGACAAAACATGAACACTGAGCTATCTCCAGAAACAACTAGAACATGCTCAAAAAGACATGGAAAGATTGCAAATTATAACAGTTCCAGACTTATCAGGAAATAACATCAGGTTGCAATGTTTAGAGCTATCAAACGACATGTTACAGGAACTTATCATGGCAAACAAAGACATGCCATGAATCTACTAATTGCATAGAACAAAAGTCTCTTACTGACCATGAGCCAAAAAGGCACAGAAAATATGATGGCACCCATGTAAACATGGCAAGTTATATGACAGATTCATACATGGCAGGAACAACAATAAGTAGGCATGTTGGTGAGTTTGAACCACTCACCACAGAGCAAAACATGGCATGGCAAGGCAACCAACAGTAAGAAGGCATGTTTATGAAGCTAAGCATGGCAAGAGCAAGTTCATAGGGTACATGGATCACCATAAAAGCACATGGCCAAAACTGAACTTCATGTTAACAGGCTGACAGCAACATTATTTAGCAAGTTTGGAGCAAGATAACAACATGATACAGCAGGCTATAAATGCAACCAGGGGCATGAATGGATAGAGCAAGACATGTATAACAAAACATCCTTAGTGAACATCTCCAAAATAATGCACGAAATGACTTGTAGCAGCAGGTTTACATAGCAACAAAATATAACAGAATATGTCAGGAAAACAGCAACAGCAAGTACCCTAGTTAACAAGCTTGATGCACTCACTACAAGCATCACAAAAATACATGGATAGCACCTCTGGAAAGATGGCATAGCATAAATCAAAACACATGTAGACATCAACCTCATAGGATGCACACATCAAACATGGCAAAAATGACAAATGAGCATGTTATAACAGTTCCAGCAGATTAGCATCAACATGCACTATTCCAACAATGATTCGGGCATCAAGATGAACTCAAATGATAATGATGCAATGGAGTGAAATGAAGTACTCGTCGAGACGAACAATTTGACATATTACACGCACAAAACGGAGCAGTAAGTAGAGAGTTATGATGCGATGAACATGGCATGATTATGCAAAATATATCGGGACTTGGGCGTTTCTGAGAAAAAAACAGGCGAGTGCAGGATTGCTAAATGACGCCCAGGCGAGGCTTAGTCGGGGAGGCTCACCAGCGGGCCACTAGGCCGGAGGGGAAGGGGAGGCTGGCTGGGCCGGGGAGATGGGCCAGCGGAGCGGGGTGCAGCCCACGTGCGGAGGAGCTCGGCCTCCTCCTCGATCCCGCCTGGATCAGAGGAGCAGAGGCGGCGGCGCTACTCCGGCAGGGCGGGGCGGCGCTCCGGCGGAGGCCGGAGGACGGAACGGCGACGGGGCGAGCTTCGGGAGGCGACGGGAGGCGGGCACGGCGACGGGGGCGCGGTGCCCGAGGCCGGCGGCGTGGTCGAGGGGCGACGGCGGGGCGCGGAGCGGCCAGGTCCAGCCGGATCCGGCCGGATCCGGCGCGGCGACGGCGGAGGGCGGCCGGGCGCGGGGCGGCGTGGTGGCGGAGGTGCCGGAGGCGGCGCGGAGTAGGTCGCCGGCGGACGGCGAGGGGCTCGGGTCGCGGCGGCCGCGAGCCGCGACGGCGGGCGGTGGCGCTGGCATGGGAGGCGGCGGTGGAGCGGGGGTCCGGACGGGCGGCGGCGGGCGGCGGCGCGGGCCTGCGCGGGCCCGCGATGGGCTCCGCGGTCCGCGGCGAAGTGGGCGCGGGGCGCGGGTGAGGTGGCGGGTGATGGTTGGTCCAGTAGGCGGCGGGGGTGACGTGGCGGTCTCTGGTTGGCTAGAGCGACGTGGCTGCGGGGCAGCGGACGCGTCCGGCGGCGCGGTGGAGAAAGGGCTAGGGTTTCATCCGCGAAAATGGAAGGGGAGGGTCTATATATAGGTAGAGGGAGCTAGGAGAGTCCAAATGAGGAGAGGTTTTCAGCCACGCGATGGTGATCGAACGACCGAGAGCATGGAGGGGAGTTTGCTGGGTTTTGGGCCACTTTGAAGGGGGTGTGGGGCTGCAAAGAGAAGGGGGCTTTTACGGTTACCCGGTTAACCGTTGGAGTATCAAACGACCTCCAAATGGCACGAAACTTGACAGGCGGTCTACCGGTGCTAAACCAAGGCCGCTTGGCAAATCTCGGGCCATTCCGAGAAAGTTTAACACCCGCTCACAACGAGAGACAAAAAGGGGGACGCCGGAGGACATAGGAGTGTCGGATTGGAAAACGGACAACGGGGAAAACGCTCGGATGCATGAAACGAACACGTATGCAAAATGAGATGCACATGATGACATGATAAAATGCAACACGCAAGCAAATGACATGGCAACAACGGCGAATAACGGGAGGACGCCTGGCGCATCGAATCCGGGGCGTTACACGTTGGGAGGGGATTAGTGTGGAGAGAGGGGCGATTAGCGGAGGACTCCTACTTGGCAGTCCATGGGAGGTATGGTGCGATAGAAAGGGGTCGTGATGGCGAAGATGAGGTGGGTGTCGTACGGTTTGAAAGGAGAGCACAATAGCGAGAAATGTCCCGCTATGGCTGAAAACCGAGCGGGAAGGGGAGGGTCCGGCAAGAAAAGAGAAATGTGCGTTGTGGGGGCCGGGTATTTGTCGGACCGCGTGTTGGACATAACATGACGGATAGTTAAGATTGTTGGGCAAATAAGCCACGGCGACGAGCCAGACGCGACCATCGCGTGTATGGGCGCGAGCTAGGCATGTCGGGCGCGTCGGGTCTGTGGCATGTGTGTGCGTGTGTGCGTGCGTGTGGTGCACGGGGTGCCCGTGCAAGTGTACACCGTAGGCATGTGTGTGTGTGCACGCTCTGTTGGCGAGAATAGGGGGTGTGTGGAGTTGGTCAAGGGTGGGCTCGCCGCGACCCGGATGTGTGCGTGCATGTTGGGCACGGGCAGAGCGGGCCGGACCAGGCGCTCCACATGGACGGGGACGTGGGGTGCACGCCCAGACGTGGCCCGGGATATAAGACCCCCCCTAGACGTTGTTACATGTAAGTGCATCTAGTGCCCCTTAGTGATTTTGGTGTATTGAAGACTTATAGGTTAAGTAACTGATGCGTTTGTGAGTGTACATAGGTTTATAATTCTATGAGGAGTTTGATATTTACAGAGAAAGTCGACCCCTAAAAATGAAGTTCTTCGACTGAAGACTTTGATAATTCCGAAGACTTTCTGAAGACTTTGAAAGTGAAGAAAATGGTGTGACCTTGAAGACTTGGTATTCACTTGAGGAATATGGAGCGTGAAGACTTTTGTTTTCGTAGTTTCATTTTCTCTTTCTTGAGTCATAGGAAACACCGTACTGTTAAAGGGGGTCGAGGAAATACTAAGGAAAAATTTCCATGTGATGCTCAACTCAAAATCCTACACCTACCAATCCCTTCGAGTGAAGCCATTGGAAATCTCATACAGTTCAGTCAATTTCTTCAGTGACAGAGACGCAGTTCTTCTGGTCACTGAGGACTTTGCTCTGACTGAGGAGTTAGGAATTCACCAGTGCGAATTGCCTACACAGTGAGGAACATGATAGCCCTGAGGAATTTGAGAGTCAAATTTCCGACCGTTGCTGTGCTGCGCGCCGGCTGTCCAAAATATCTTATCCACCTAACGGTCATATCATTGAAGGGCATTTATGTCTTATCATGTTGGGCTGCTCCCTAGGCTATAAATAGCCGCCCCCTACAACCACTAGCTGGTTGGCTGCTCCGAGAGAACTTGACACTTTTCATATGAGAGCAACCCATCCTCCGAGGACTTTGAGCGAAAATCATCAAGTGAGGAAAATCCCAAAACCAAACCCCCACAAACCCAAAGTGATTGAGCATCACTGAAGAAATTGATCCTGCGTGGATCCGACGCTTGTTACCTTTGAAGCCTGTGCTTCTTCCAGACGGTTAGGTGTCAAGGTCTAGAGCATCCAAGAGGAATTGTGGATCGCCGAGTGACCAAGTCTGTGAAGGTTTGGAAGTCACCTGAAGACTTACCACGAGTGATTGGACGAGGCCTGCGTGGTCTTAGTTCAAGGAGAATACGGTGAGGACTGGGTGTCCTGAGTTGCGGCTCAGAGACTGGGTGTCCGGGACTGTGTGTCCTCGAGTTTAAATACTCAGCCGCTCCAACCAGACGTACAACTGAGACAGCAGTTGGAACTGGTCTACCAAATCATTGTCTTCACCAACTGACTGGTTCTATTTCTTCAACTCTTTCATTTCGTCATTACTGTGTTGAATGTTGTTCATATCTGTGCTTGAAGACTTTGACTGAAGACTTTCACAAATTCCTCAGTTCAATTTCTTCAGTCTGCTTGTCTTCATCTTGTTATCCTGTGTTTACGCTTTCTGTACTCTGTACTAGTCCTCATTTCATCATGATGACTATGTTTGTATCCTGTTATGTTTACTTTTGAGTACTTATTCCGCTGCAAGTAGTTCTTCGCTAAGGAATTTCCTCACCAGCAAATTCCTCAGTGAAGAATTCATAAAAATCGCCTATTCACCCCCCCTCTAGTCGATATAACGCACTTTCAATTGGTATCAGAGCAAGGTACTCCCTTGTTCTGTGTGATTTTGGTTTAACCGCCTGGAGTTTTAGTTATGTCGACCGCAGGTATGATCAAGGTCTCGGCTGGGTGTCCTACCTTTGATGGAACGGACTACCCCTCCTGGAAGAACAAGATGCGAATGCATCTTGAGGCAATTGATAACGATCTCTGGTATGTTGTGGAAAATGGTGTCCTCTCTGTCACTCCCACACTGAACGCTACTGATGTGAAGAGATTCAAACAACTCGATTCTCAAGAGAAGAATATCATATGTGGCCATCTGAGCAAAGGACGGTATGGAAGAGTGAGTGCTTTGGAAACTGCTAAGCTTATCTGGGATAGGCTGTCCAAAGTAAATGAAGGAGTTTCAACTCAGCGTGACTCTCGAGTCGATGTTCTTCGGAATCTCTTCAACCGCTTCAAAAGACTCGACAATGAGAATGTTCAACAAACCTTTGATCGCCTCACTGACATCTCAAATGAGCTTCAAGCCCTCGATGCCACTGACATCACTGATCATGAAGTTGTGAAGAAACTGCTGAGATCGCTTGATTCCTCATTTGATACTCTGGGACTGATGATACAAGAACGTGCTGACTACAAGTCGCTTGATCCTGCTGATATCCTCGAAAGGCTAAACACTCACGAGTTCCAGCTTGCTGAAAAGAGAGATCTCTATGGCTCAAACTATGGAAAACCACGTGCCCTGAAGGCTAAGGTTGTGTATGACTCTGAATGTGAGGATTCTGGTAGTAGCCTTGGTGATCCTGAAGAACTGAGCCAGGATCTAGCACTGCTTGTGAAGAAATTCCAGAAATTCACAAGACGTGGTCGCTTTGGAAAATCCTCAAGAGGAAATGATTCCTCATCCAATGACTATAAGAGAAGACTTTGCCACAAATGCAAGAAGCCTGGTCACTATATTCAAGATTGTCCTCAGTGGGAAAAGGAAATGAAGAAGAAGAAATACAAGGATTATAGTTCTGATGATGCAAAGAAGAAGAAGAAATCGTCAAAATCTTCGTCATCAAAATCCTCAAAGTCTTCATCTCACAAGAAGGGCAGCTCCAAGAAGGCTCAGGCATTCATTGGCAAGGAGATGGACTCTGAAGCTGAATCTGAGGAAAAGGATGAAGAGGAGGAATCTGAAGAATCTGAGTCTGGTGTTGCGAGTTTGGCCGTTGCTACTGCCTTCGTCAGCAAGTCCATCTTCAACACTGAAGAAACTGAGATCACCGACAAGCCTGATGAAGATAATGATGGCTACGCTCGCACCTATTGCTTCATGGCAAAAGGAGCTAAGGTACTCAAATACAACTCCTCTGACTCTAGTGAAAATGAATCTGATGAGGATCTCAAGCCCAGCTACTCTAAACTTGCTAAAATTGCTGTGAAACAACAACGGGCTCTTGAAAAGGTTCAAAACATGCTAGATAAAAGTGATGATATGTTGGGTGAAGAAATGGATCGCACTAAAGCCTTGACTGAAAATCTTCAGAGACTTCAGTCTAGGTATGATAACCTTCAAGGTCATCATAACTCTCTCTTGTCTGATCATGAGAAACTTTCTTATGAATTTCTTCAAGAAAAGCAAGATCACGAGAAGCTTTCTCTTGAATCTCTTCAAAGAAAGGATGATCTTGAAAAGCTAAGAGTGTGTCATGAAGATCTTCAGAAAGAGCGTGATTCATTACTAGCTCAACAAATCAGCGCTTCTCAGGAAGAATTTGTTCCTCCATGCTTAAAGTGCATTGAACGTGAATCTGCTAATTCTTCACCTGAATGTTCAAATGCTTCAAGTGTTACAAATTCTTCATCTGCCTCTGCTATCACTAATTCCTCAACTGAGGACATTACTAGTATCACTGACAATGCAGGGCTGAAGGAATTGTACATGACAGGCATGTACAAAAGCCTCAAAGGGCATCAGACACTTTGTGATGTGCTCAAAAAGCAGATCCTCAACAGAAACCCTAGGAAAGAGGGTATTGCCTTTGAGAGGAAACTCAATGCTGATGGAACATATTGGAAGCCTGAGCAGTACCCCAAAACCTCATGGGTTGCTGCAAAGGGACCTCCAGTTGATCCATCTAACTTATCTGGCTTTACATGTGAATCTCCTCATTCTTCTGATGAGTCTTTTGACTCCAACTATAAACTGTTCAAAAATCAGAATGGTGAAGTATTTGCTAGATATGTTGGCACTAACTGTAGGAACGGTTCCCCTATGAAGAAAATCTGGGTTCCCAAAAGTTGTGTTGAAAGTCTTCAGGTGAATGTCCTCATGACACCACCTGTGAAGAACAGGAACCCCAGATCAAATTCTTCATATGGACCAAATTCTTCATATGGATCAAATTCCTCAACAGGATCAAAGTCCTCATATGATTATCATCATGCTAACAACTCTGTCTCGCAGGGTAGAGCTAAGGGCTATGAATATGTGCATTATTCTTCAAACCATTATGTTCATAAGTCCTCGAAGAATTACTCTGCTTATTCATATGCTTACCCTAACCCCTCTTATGTGAAGCGAAATGGTTTGGCATCTTTGCCACCTTTCTCACATGGTGCTCGCAGGATGATGAACTCTTTGCCACCCCTCCAGATGTGGGTGGTGAAGAAAAAGAACTAATCTCTTCTGCAGGGTCAGGTCTCCAGACGTACTTTATAGTCTGATGAATTTGCTAGGGACCTGACAAAAATGCCTGAAGGGACGCAGGCGAATCATGATGAAATGAACTTTCATTTCACACGTCCTCATACTGCTATATCTGTTTACTTCTTGATGAAATTCATCTGATGAACTTGATATCATATTCTTCACTGATGAAGCATATGAGATTGTAAGCTACACTAATTCATCTGCAGGATGATCAACCCAAAACCATTGAATGGGTCCTCGATAGTGGATGTACAAATCACATGACTGGTGACAAGAATCTATTGATGGATGCTCCCTTATCACCGTCACCTCTGAAGCATATCATCTTTGCTGATAAAGGCAAAAGTCAGGTATTGGGTCTTGGTAAAGTTGCTATCTCTAAGGACAAGCACATGGACAAAGTCATGCTTGTTGAGTCCTTAGGATACAATCTCATGTCAGTCTCAATGCTTTGTGATCTTGATATGGTTGTTGTCTTTGGCAAATATCGCTGTGTTGTGATTATGGAAGCTGACAATTCCAAAGTCTTCGAAGGCTTTAGGAGAGGAGATCTGTATATTGTTGATTTCTCTACAGGACCACAACCTGCTGTATGTCTACTTGCAAAAGCTTCAGAAGGCTGGCTATGGCATCGACGACTTGGTCATGCAGGCATGAGGAATTTGAACACGCTTGCAAAGAAGAAGCATGTCATTGGCATTGAGAATGTCAAATTCCTCAAGGATCACTTATGCGGAGCATGTGAAGCCGGAAAAATGACCAAGGCCAAGCATCCAACGAAGACTATCATGACCACTACCCGTCCATTCGAATTGCTTCACATGGACCTCTTCGGACCTAATCATTATTCAGCAGTCACTAATGATGCATCTCTATATGGTTTTGTCATTGTTGATGATTATTCTCGATATACATGGGTACACATTGTTACTTACAAACATGAAGTGCAGGAAGTCTTCAAACGATTTTCCTCGAGGGCTTCAACCAACTTTGGTGTGAAGATCAAGCATATCAGAAGTGACAATGGAACTGAGTTCAAGAATTCTGGTCTTGATGCCTATCTTGATGAACTTGGTATTACTCACGAGTTATCTGCTCCCTATACTCCTCAGCAGAATGGCATCGTGGAGCGCAAGAACAGAACTCTTGTTGAGATGGCTCGCACTATGCTTGATGAATACAAAACGCCTCAGCGTTTTTGGATTGATGCAATTGATACTGCTTTCCACATCATCAACAGAGTATATCTTCACAAATTCTTCAAAAAGACTGCCTATGAACTCCTCACTGACAAGAAACCCAATGTGAGTTATTTCAAAGTCTTCGGTGCTAAATGTTGGATTAGAGATCCTCATCACAACTCTAAATTTGCACCGAAAGCACATGAAGGTTTTATGCTTGGTTACGGAAAGGACTCGCACACCTACAGAGTCTTCAACATTGTTCTTCACAAGATTGTTGACACTGTAGATATGCGGTTCGATGAAACTAATGGCTCGCAAAGAGAGCACCTACCTTCTGTGTTAGATGAACCAGCACCTGAGGATGCTATCAAGCTCAAGGCAACTGAGGATGTCATTCCTACTGAAGAATCTGCTGAAGAATTCATTCCTGTTCGTGAAGAACGTCGAGCTGATGCACCTGAAGAACAAGATGAGGAAAATGGTGCTGAAGAAAATGCTGATCAAAATCCTCAGCGACAACCAACTCATCCACGCGTTGCAAAAGAAGTGCAAGTGGAGAAGATCATCGATGACATTAGCGCACCAGGTCCTCTCACCCGCTCAAAAGCTTCACATTTATCTAACTTTTGTGGGCACTATGCTTTTATCTCTATCACAGAGCCCACTAAGGTAGATGAAGCATTTCTGGAGCCGGAGTGGATTCAGGCTATGCAAGAAGAATTACATCAGTTTGAGCTGAACAATGTTTGGGAATTGGTCAATCGCCCAGATCCTCGCAAGCATAATATCATTGGCACAAAGTGGATCTACCGCAACAAGCAAGATGAAAATGGCCTTGTGGTGAGGAATAAGGCACGACTAGTAGCTCAAGGCTACACACAGGTTGAAGGAATTGATTTCGATGAAACTTTTGCACCTGTTGCTAGACTTGAGGCTATTCGCATTTTACTTGCCTATGCTAACCATCATGATATCATTTTATATCAAATGGATGTGAAAAGTGCATTCCTCAATGGTAAGCTTGAGGAAGAAGTATATGTTGCTCAACCCCCAGGTTTTGAAGATCCCAAGAATCCTGACAAAGTCTTCAGACTTAATAAGGCTCTCTATGGCCTCAAGCAAGCCCCTCGGGTGTGGTATGATACATTGAAGGAATTCTTCGTGAAGAATGGCTTCACACCCGGTTCACTCGACCCTACTCTTTTTACTAAATCATATGATTGTGAACTATTTGTGTGCCAAATATATGTTGATGATATTATCTTTGGCTGTACTAACCAACGTTATAGTGATGAATTTGCCTATATGATGAGTGAAGAATATCAAATGTCTATGATGGGAGAGTTGAAATTCTTCTTAGGTCTTCAAATTTGTCAGCAGCGCAATGGCATATTCATATCTCAGGAGAAATACCTCAAAGATGTACTGAGGAAATTCGGCATGCAAGATTGCAAAGGCGTCAAAATTCCTATGCCCACAAATGGCCATCTATGCACTGATGAAAATGGTATTGACTTCGATCACAAGGTATTCCGCTCCATGATTGGTTCTTTATTGTACTTATGTTCATCTAGGCCAGATATAATGCTTAGTGTTTGCATGTGTGCCCGATTTCAAGCTACACCGAAGGAATCACACCATAAGGCTATGAAGCATATTCTTCGATATCTGGCTCACACACCAACACTAGGATTATGGTACCCCTAGGGCTCTGCTTTTGATCTCATTGGATATTCTGACTCTGACTATGCTGGTGATCGTGTGGACCGCAAGTCAACATCTGGCACTTGTCATTTCCTCGGACGATCTTTGGTCTGTTGGTCCTCGAAGAAACAGAACTGCGTATCATTGTCTACTGCTGAAGCTGAATATATTGCTGCTGGCTCATGCTGTGCTCAACTGCTTTGGATGAAGCAAACCCTCAAGGACTATGGCGTCAACGTGAAGAATGTGCCTCTCCTCTGCGACAATGAGAGTGCCATCAAGATTGCTCACAACCCAGTTCAGCACTCGAAGACTAAGCACATCCAGATTCATCATCATTTTCTTCGTGATCATGTGTTGAAGGGCGACATCTCCATTGAGCATGTGAAGACTGAAGAACAGCTAGCTGATATCTTCTCTAAGCCCTTGGATGAGAAGAGATTTAGCAAGTTGCGGTGTGAGCTAAATATCTTAGAATCTTCGAATGTTCATTGAAAAGGACACACATCCTAACCCTTATGCAGAATTGATGACTTAGATGTGCAACACATGAAGAAACGTTTTTCTTCAATCAATGAAGAATAACACTCTAAGTGTGAAGAAATTAATGAAGAAGTTGATTCTCAGAACCCTACGACAATTGTACGCGGTGTCTGAAATCATCATTCTTATACGGTGGGTCACGCCACCACAAAAGTTGAAAATCTTCAATTTGAGTTTTTCCTCATTTTTGAAATTCCTCAGTCTTTCAAATTCTTCAACTTTGCAAAATCTTCACTGTTTCCGTCATTTTTCTTCATTGGCTATAAATATATGTGAGTTTATGTCCTCTACAGCATTCACTTATTGTTATTTCTTCAAGTTGTGATTTCTGCTAAGTGAATGTGATCGGACCCTTCCCCCTCTATGCTATACTCAACCCAATCTATTCACAAATTCTTCATGTGCGTTCTGATTGAAACTCGTTCAAAGTCTTCACTGTGTTCTGTCAGCTGAAGAAATTGCGAACGAAATTTTTAAAACAAATCTTATCCAGATTTTCGGTTTTACCGCTCAAACCGTTCCGCATCCCACGATGCATTATTATATTCACCCACGATCTTACACGATCTCATCTGCACAGTACGTGGGTGACACATGTCGCATGAAGAAGAAAGGGCAGGGGCATGTTCGTCCCAAAATCTTCAGGCGAACAGTTTTTACCGTGGCTATAAATACCCCTCTCCCTTCCTTACTTCATTTACTCCGCTCGGTCGCTGTCTCTCGCTCGAGCTCTCCTCAAACCCTAGCGCCGCCGCTACTCCATCGCCGTCGGTGAGGAAGAGCTTCACTGCCTCGACCTCGTCGCCGTCGTACTCGCGCCGGCTGCGGAAATCTTCACTCCGCCGCCGCCGTAGCTGTCTCCCTCTGCCAAGTTAGGGCGTGGGAGATCTAACGTGACGAACTTCACCATGGTTCATCTCTGTTCGTCGTGTTCTTCAGTTTGGGTAATTAAAAGTCACTTTTATTACTCGCTTTGATTCTCAAACTTTTCTGAAAATCTTCAAAGGTGTTTTTATTCTTCAAATCTTCACATATGAACACCTCACACACTGTATGCTCTTGATTCATCTCTCCAAGCACTCATTTCTTCAAGATTCCTCAATTGTGCGGATTTTTGATCTGTACAACTTTGGAACCTAAGACAAGAACGCTTAGTGAAATTCCTCCAGGCTCAACTGGTCAAATTCCTCAAAACTTGTCTTTTTTCGAAAAATCTTCTAAGAACGCATATGACCTCTACAAATTCCTCGCACCTACACTCTATTCACAGGTACTCATGTCCGCTGCTGAATCACTAGGTTCTCATCAACTTAACTCATTTGCAGCGTTCCTCAAAGAAAAACTGCATACTTCTTCAGAGTGTTCTATTGTTCAAATTCCTCATCTGAAGAAAATGGCAGAAGGCAAGAGACCGCAGAAAGGAGGAAAGAAACCGGAGGTTATGACTGCATTCGAAATCCCTGATGAAATATACAAGGATTATTGCACACCTGATGAAGCCAAGTTTGGCAAAGAGAACAAAAATCAGTGCAAAGTGCGCATTCAGAGGATAGAACGAAGATGGGCACGAGAATGGAGGGAATATCGCTATGTTACTCCCAAGTACATGAAGAAATTCGCCTTAAACCCTCCATGCCCAAGAGCTCCATTGGCACCTGGCCAAGTCGCTGATCCCACCAGCATCAAGCGTGGTGAGGACTTTCCTGAAGAATGGTCTAGGCGTCAAGCAAAACTGGGAAGACAAGCCAAGGAGGCAGTGAGGAAATTCAATGAGGATTCTGCTGCTGCTGCTGCCGTTGAGACCTTGGTTAAGCCGAGGAAATCAATGCCGAAGAAGCCTGCTCGCAAGCCAAGTGCTTCACCATCAGCGCCCTCACGGCCCAGTTCCTCAGCCGCGCCCTCACGGCAAATTCCTCAGTCTACTGCTGCACCACCAAAGTCCTCAGCAGCTCCCTCCAAGTCCTCAACTCCTGTGCATCTGGCTACATGTCAAAGGACTCAGGGTTTCTCGATTGCTTCTGGTGTCTCAGCAAGTTCCTCAGCTGCACCAATGTCCTCATCAGGCCCCACTCTGCTGAAGACAAAAGCAACAGCTGAACGCGGTCCTCGGCCAAGTCCAAGAAAGAAAGTTTCTTTTCAAGTATCCTCTGATGACGAGGCTTCTGATGAAGAACTTGCAGAAATCGTCAGAGACAGACTAGCAAAGGCCGCTAGAGCCAAAGGAACACCTGTGCCTCTGCTTTTGGATCCGAAGAAGATCCTTGACTTCATCGACTTATGGCATCAGGATCCAAGCACTCCAATACCTGATCTGCCTCTGACTCCTGGTCAAAGTCATATGCTGACCCATTTCATCTCTGAAGAGAAATGGAAATTTGAAAAGGCTCGTGAAATAAAGAGAGCACAAGCCAGAAAGGAGAAGCTTCTGAAGACGAACATTGTCAGACTGTCACCTGAAGAACTTCTCAAGGCTCAGGCTGAGATTCAAGCCCTCAGCAAGGACTTCGATGCATACAATGCTGATTGGCAAGGAGCCAAGGTGAGGTTCGTCAATTTGACGAAGAAAATGTCAACTGTTGCAGCCCCATCGCAACAAGAAAATCCTCAGGCTGCAGATTCTGCTCAGCCTGCTGAAGAGCGTGCCAGCACTGCTGATGACTTTCAGCCTGCTGATGAGAATACAAGTTCCAGGGCTGATGACTCAATTCCAGCCGCTGAAGAAATTCCCAGGGCATCCACTAGTGGTGCGCCTGAAGAAACTGAAGAGATCAGGGCAACTACACCTGTTACGCCTAAAGAAAATGAACCACAGTCCTCAGCTCCTCCTGCGCCAACACCAACTCCAATTCTTCCTTCTGCTTATGAAGTGAAGAAGACCAAGGCTGCAGAGCGAGCTGCAGTGAAGAAAAGGAAGGCATCAGCTGCGTCAAATTCTTCGGCCGCGAAGAAAATGAAGCCAATGACCAGCTCGCTTGAAAATCCTATTGATGTCGTTCCTATTTCCTCCATGTCGTCTAAGGAAATTGTTCCTTATGGAGAACAATACAAGATCCCAAGCGGATCTGATGAAGAAAATCATTCTGTTGCTACCTCAGAACAGTTTGATGAAGAAATTGAAGTGGAAGCATTCCCTTCAATGCCAGTCGTTTCCTCACCTATGCCTCAGTTCACTACTGAAGAGGCTGGTGCTGAGGAAATTGAAAAAGAAGATGAAGACGTGGATATTGGATGCACTACACCAGTGATGAATGATGACTTTTGGGAAAGTCAGCATCCAAATACTCCTCTCTTCACTCCAATTCAACAAATTCCTCAGTCCCTGGCTACAACTGTTCAAATGGGCTCTGAAGAAACTCATCCCACATCGTCTGTTCATGAAGAAATTCCAGTCGCAAGTGCTGAAGAACCTGCTGCTGATCCCCAAACTGCACAAGAAGAGGAACCAGAAATTCCTCAGCCTGAAGCACCTGAGATCGCGATTCCTGAGGTTGTACTGCAAATCACTAATACTCCTCTGCCCAAACCGAAGAATCCGTTCTCGAGCAAGCAAAAATTCAAGGCTGAAGACTTCTTTTCTGAGCATGTGTTCTTCACTGACTATAATCCATATGACTCTGCTCGCATAAGGAAAAGACGTTTCTGGACTGCTACTCAAGCCAACTTCTATTCCTCAGTGCTCTTTGACAAGGACAAAATCTTCGATCATGAGCATATTCCTCATGTGGATATGGAATCTCTGCCTTTCTTCGAGCCAGTTCTCCGAGTTATTCACGATGCAGGACTACTGAATTTCTGCACTGATATCTGTGATTGGAATGAAGAACTCATTCTTCAGTTCTATGCCACTTTGCATATCACCGGAGATGCTGAAGATGTCAATTCATGGGTGCTGGATTGGATGACAAAAAACACTCACTATAAGGCACCAGCAACTGAATTGCTTCGTGTCCTTCCTCTTGATCCTCCCCATGACAGTGCACGTTGCATCTACAATGACCACGAACTGACTGATCACTATATGCAAGTGCTCATGAAGCCTTTGAAGCCAGGGCAGGCCCCTCGAACCAAATTCCTCGTCAAGGAATTGCTGCATGTGCCTCGGACTGTCTATCGAATCCTAACGAAGACAATGAGTCCTATCAAAGGCCACGACTCAAATGATGAAGATGTCGTTGGCATCATGAAGAACATGCTTTTCAACATCATTCATGGCGTTCCCGTCAACTTCCATGATTTCTTCATGAGGACTCTGGCTAATGTTGCACTGTCACCTTTTGAGCTGAAGCCCTATGCACCTTGGATTATGAGATTCATAAGGGCAAGATCTTCTCTGAATTACAAGGCTGACACTCTGAACCATGGTAGCTACTTGCCGCCCATTGAAGTCCTCAAGCGACCAGTTTCATCATCTGATGATAAGGGCAAGGCAGCTGCTGTGATCGATGAAGGCACTCGTCCATTGGATGGTCAATTTCGTCTAGCTACATCTTACTCCACCAATGACGATTCTGCAACACATGACACTGCCGCAAATACCTCAGCTAAGCAAAAGCCTCAAGCAACTGCACCCAGGGTGATGACTGACCGTGAGTTACTCCTCAGTCTTCATCAGAAGGTTGATCGCAATCACAAATGGGTGAAGCGTCAATTTGCTGCAATTCTTCACAACATGACCTCAACACATAATGCAGTGAAGAAAAATCAGTATCACCTTCATGAAACCCTCAACCGCACCTGGGCTGTTCTCACTCATGTATATTCCGCGGATGAACTGAAGACTATGGGTCTCCAGGAAGCATTTGACTGGTCTGCACCACCTCCGAAGAAATTCAAGAGAGTCAAAGTTCCTGATCTGGTGGCCAGTTCTTATTCTTCATCGCGTGAAACTGATGAACATGAAGATTTGAACGACACTGCGGCAGGCCCTACTTCAACGAACAACCCCGATAACGCCGGCGCTCCTCCATCGACTTGAAATTCTTCAGGGGCGTTAGTCCTCAGTTTCGATCCTTTTGGTCATTTGATGACAAAGGGGGAGAAATCTGAGTTAGTCTTCAAGCGGGTTTATATTATGGGCGTTTTGTTAAGTTACAACTCTCGTTCTTCCGAAACTTTTTATTTGATCGAGTTGTAATCTTAAATCCGATGGTGCCCTGATACTTTTGGTCATGCTCTGATGCTTTTGATGCACTGAGCTCTGATACTTTTGATGTGCTATTCTGCATGCTTATTCCTCGTTAATATTATTGCACGCATGCTGAATCTCATCAGGCACCATATTTCATCATGCATTTCAAATTCTTCATATTATATATCAAATGTGTGTATGAATTACAAGATATAGGGGGAGATCTCCATGATTCAATTCTTCAAATGTGCATTGCCTCAAAAGCAAATTCCTCACTATGCACATATTCAGGGGGAGTTCTTCTATATCTTGCAATAAAATTCCTCAATATCAGTATTTACACTTCATATGTTTATCCCCGTTGAAAACTTAACCTATGTTGTCATCAATCACCAAAAAGGGGAGATTGTAAGTGCATCTAGTGCCCCTTAGTGATTTTGGTGTATTGAAGACTTATAGGTTAAGTAACTGATGCGTTTGTGAGTGTACATAGGTTTATAAGTCTATGAGGAGTTTGATATTTACAGAGAAAGTCGACCCCTAAAAATGAAGTTCTTCGACTGAAGATTTTGATAATTCCGAAGACTTTCTGAAGACTTTGAAAGTGAAGAAAATGGTGTGACCTTGAAGACTTGGTATTCACTTGAGGAATATGGAGCGTGAAGACTTTTGTTTTCGTAGTTTCATTTTCTCTTTCTTGAGTCATAGGAAACACCGTACTGTTAAAGGGGGTCGAGGAAATACTAAGGAAAAATTTCCATGTGATGCTCAACTCAAAATCCTACACCTACCAATCCCTTCGAGTGAAGCCATTGGAAATCTCATACAGTTCAGTCAATTTCTTCAGTGACAGAGACGCAGTTCTTCTGGTCACTGAGGACTTTGCTCTGACTGAGGAGTTAGGAATTCGCCAGTGCGAATTGCCTACACAGTGAGGAACATGATAGCCCTGAGGAATTTGAGAGTCAAATTTCCGAACGTTGTTGTGCTGCGCGCTGGCTGTCCAAAATATCTTATCCACCTAACGGTCATATCATTGAAGGGCATTTATGTCTTATCATGTCGGGCTGCTCCCTAGGCTATAAATAGCCGCCCCCTACAACCACTAGCTGGTTGGCTGCTCCGAGAGAACTTGACACTTGTCATCTGAGAGCAACCCATCCTCCGAGGACTTTGAGCGAAAATCATCAAGTGAGGAAAATCCCAAAACCAAACCCCCACAAACCCAAAGTGATCGAGCATCATTGAAGAAATTGATCCTGCGTGGATCCGACGCTTGTTACCTTTGAAGACTGTGCTTCTTCCAGACGGTTAGGCGTCAAGGTCTAGAGCATCCAAGAGGAATTGTGGATCGCCGAGTGACCAAGTCTGTGAAGGTTTGGAAGTCACCTGAAGACTTACCACGAGTGATTGGACAAGGCCTGTGTGGTCTTAGTTCAAGGAGAATACGGTGAGGACTGGGTGTCCTGAGTTGCGGCTCAGAGACTGGGTGTCCGGGACTGTGTGTCCTCAAGTTTAAATACTCAGCCGCTCCAACCAGACGTACAACTGAGACAGCAGTTGGAACTGGTCTACCAAATCATTGTCTTCACCAACTGACTGGTTCTATTTCTTCAACTCTTTCATTTCCTCATTACTGTGTTGAATGTTGTTCATATCTGTGCTTGAAGACTTTGACTGAAGACTTTCACAAATTCCTCAATTCAATTTCTTCAGTCTGTTTGTCATCATCTTGTTATCCTGTGTTTACGCTTTTTGTACTCTGTACTAGTCCTCATTTCATCATGATGACTATGTTTGTATCCTGTTATGTTTACTTCTGAGTACTTATTCCGCTGCAAGTAGTTCTTCGCTAAGGAATTTCCTCACCAGCAAATTCCTTAGTGAAGAATTCATAAAAATCGCCTATTCACCCCCCTCTAGTCGATATAACGCACTTTCATTACAGGTGTGGGTTGAGTTCGTGCTCAGGGAAAAGAGAAAACGGCGTTCGTGGCGGCGGTGGCATTCGTGCACCGGCAAACCTCGTTGTGCTTCGTGTCTCCTTCTTCTTCTTTTTGTCGTTCGAGCGCAGCAAGCAGAGAGAGTGAGAGAGGCAGCAGCTAGGGCTAGCTAGGGTTTAGGGTTTGGTTCCAACAATTGGCATTAGAGCCATATTGCGGGAGGTGATCGTCGGTGATGTCGCTCGTCCCGTACGCCGCTGGGTCGGGGAGCTCGCTGCCAACACCAGCCCTGATGCTCACTGGTGATAATTACACCACGTGGGCAATCAAGGTCGAGGCCAATCTCGACGCGGCTGGGCTGTGGGAGGCGGTGGTGCTGCCGAAGGACGCGGCCGCGTGGTGATCGCCAAGAAGGACAAGCCGGTGTGGGCGTACCTGCTCGGGGCGCTGGTGGAGGATCTCTTGCTGCATTTAGCGTCCAAGAGGACGGCAACGCAGGTCTTGGCCAGCCTGAAGGCGCGATTCATCGGCGCGGATCGAGTCCGGGCGGCGCGGCTGGGCACTCTCCAGGGTGAGTTCGAGCTGCTGCGCATGGCGGAGGCTGACACGCTGGATGAGTTCACCGGCAAACTCGATGGTATGGTGGCGCGCTTCCCCGGGCTCGGGTCGACACTGGAAGATGTCGCGTTGGTGAAGAAACTGCTCGACTCCGTGCCGAACCGCCTGTACGCGGCGGTGGCTGGAATCGAGTAGTTCTGTGACGTGTCCACCATGGTGTTCGAGGAGGCGTTGGGTCGCCTGAAGGCTTCGACGAGTGGCTACGGCGAGGTGGACAAGCGGGCGGCGAGCATGCGGACGGCCAGCTCATGTACACGGCGGGGCGCTGGTGGGCGCGGGAGCGGCAGCAGGGCGGCGCTCGGGTCGACGACGACGGGCGGAGCATGGCGTCGGGCTACGGTGGCAATAGACGTGGCCACTGCTACAAGTGCAGCGAGTGCAGTCATTTCAAACGTGACTGCCCTCAGCCGCGGAAGGCGCCGACGGTGGAGCAAGTGCTGTTGGTGGACGTCGGCGTCGAAGACGAAGGCCTGCTCTGAGTCGCGGCTTAGGGGGTGAGTGTTGGGCAAATAAGTCGCGGCGACGAGCCGAACGCGGCCAGCGCATGTATGGGCACGAGCTGGGCGTGTCGGGCGCGTCGGGTCCGCGGCGTGTGTGTGCGTGTGTGCATGCATGTGGTGCATGGGGTGCCCGTGCAAGTTTACACCGTAGGCGTGCGTTTGTATGCTCTCTGTTGGCGAGAATAGGGGGTTCATAGAGTTGGTCCAGGGCTGGCTCGCCGCGACCCAGACATGTGCGTGCATGTCGGGCGCGAGCAAAGCGGGTCGGACCAGGCGCTCCGCGTGGGCAGGGACGTGGGGTGCGTGCCTAGACGTGGCCCAGGGTATAAGACCCCCCTAGACATTGAAACAAGTGTGGGCTGAGTTCGTGCTCAGGGAAAACAGAAGACGCCGTTCGTGGCGGCGGTGGCGTTCGTGCACCGGCAAACCTCGATGTGCCTCGTGTCTCCTTCTTCTGTCTATCGTTCAAGCGCAACAAGCAGAGAGAGTGAGAGAGGTAGCAGCTAGGGCTAGCTAGGGTTTAGGGTTTGTTCCAACAAAGACAACTACATTTGTCCCCCACATATGGAGTGGATTTGTTGGAGTCCGGACTATCCAGATGGTTGGATTTGGAGGAGCCTACTGGGTGCTTGTTTGATGTGTGAACATGCACAGACATATGAGGGAGAAATAAACTTCAAACTTTGAGACGACCTTAATTATTTTTTTGATTTATTTATATGCATTGTAGCCCGTAGCAACGCATGGGCATTCTACTATCATCACCTAATGGAGCAGTTGGTAGCCTGTACTTCGGTTTTATTTTCGTCTGGTTTTATTTCCTCCCATCTCTCACCACCCACTCCATGCTGTTTTTCTGTATCCACCAATTTATTTTTCTTTTAACTCTTGTATTGCAAATCAGCACTTTCCTAATGTACAAAATATTATGGATCTAGCTTTCCAAACTTATCCAAATCAACCGATCCCAATCATTATTGCAATTTGTTTTAGGAAACAAAATAACAGATTTTGGGGAAACAAATAACGAAAGCAGCGATTCGATGCTCGAGCTCAGCTGCTCCCGAAATTGTTGTCATTCCTTTGAGCGTTGGGATGGGAAAAACTCGGTCTGACACATCCGACCGATAGCGCATGTGCAGGCTATGGAGGATGTTAACAGTAATCTTTTCAGTAGTAGACTAGTTAGTCCGGCTTGATGTCTTGGTTGTAGACGCGTGGTAGGAGTTTGAGTACGTGTCCATGTAGGACTTCACATGTCATGTCGTGAGTACTAGTCTAGCAGGTTGAGTCCGACTAGGATTATCACCTGACCGTAGATTGGTTAGGCTGTGTTCTAGTCTAAGTAGAACTAGAAGTCCTAGCACGTGTAGGTTTAGGAGGTGTTGAGTCGGCGGCTACCTGCAAATATATATGCACTTGGCCGTGAGTCTTTTGTAACCGGTGTAAGAAAAACAGAAAAACAATAAAGAGAAGAGAGGAACGACACGTGCCTTTGGCAAAAGTTTTTGCGTGTGATTTGATGTGATCGATCCTGTGGGCAGAATTCCAACAATTGGTATCTAGAGCAAGGTTCAAGAGTTGATCGCTTGCCCCGGGGTTGCGACCCGACTAGCACCTCGGGGCGGGCCATGATGCTGCTGGGTGATGCAGCAACAAGGAGGAGAGGGCGATGTTGTTGCTGGGTGCTGCAGCGACGAGGAGGATCATGTGATCGTCGTTCGGCGGAGCGACATGGAGGGAGACGGCAGGTTGTCGTCGGCAAGGCGGCGGATGGAGATCGTTGACGGGAGCGGTGGTGCGGTGATGCGGTGCCGGAAAGTCGTCAAGATCGTCATCCGGGAGTTAGAGTCAAGGAGTCGTGCGGGTTAGTCGTCGTCGTCGTCATGTCCAAGTGCTTGTCTGTGTGAGGAGGCGTTGAAGATGAAGCGTATCCAGGTCGTCTATGTGTCTCGACGAGAGGATCAAGTTCAACTATGTGGGGGCGGTAAACCAGTGAAGGTGAGTCTCTTCAATGAGGCCATGTCTCTACATGAGGCTGGAGTGCATGGTGTAGTGCACAGGGTGGTGTGATCCACAAGGAGCCGGCATGTATCTCGCTAGGGTGAATGGTCAAGTTCACCGTGTGGTGTGTTCCACAGGTTACTGGCGAGGCTGGGTAGTCCAAGACATATTTGAGGTGGTCCGTAAATTCGCCAAGTCAAAATTGGAAGGGAGATTGTTGCGAGCAATCAAGATCGTCAATTTGACTTGTCGTGGTGCGAGCGGATGAGCGACAAGGGATGAACTACAACGAGCCAAGACCAGAGAAGCACGGAAGGCGGAGTGTCAAGATTAAGGGAAGATTGTTAACAGTAATCTTGTCAGTAGTAGACTAGTTAGTCCGGCTTGATGTCTTGGTTGTAGACGCGTGGTAGGAGTTTGAGTACGTGTCCATGTAGGACTTCACATGTCATGTCGTGAGTACTAGTCTAGCAGGTTGAGTCCGACTAGGATTATCACCTGACCGTAGATTGGTTAGGCTGTGTTCTAGTCTAAGTAGAACTAGAAGTCCTAGCACGTGTAGGTTTAGGAGGTGTTGAGTCGGCGGCTACCTGCAAATATATATGCACTTGGCCGTGAGTCTTTTGTAACCGGTGTAAGAAAAACAGAAAAACAATAAAGAGAAGAGAGGAACGACACGTGCCTTTGGCAAAAGTTTTTGCGTGTGATTTGATATGATCGATCCTGTGGGCAGAATTCCAACAGAGGATGCAACTGCTGAAGCCTTTGAGCACATGTCGGCTGGTCTGAAAGCTCCGGGAGTGAGTTGTGCGCCACTAGCGGAGAAGAGGGATGGTCTAGGATTTGAAGATTGTCAGGTTGTGATGCCCGCAGGCAGGTTAATTGGGAATGGAGACATTGCAGCCTCAGCAAATGGTGGTGCAGACCAGCAAGATTGTTTGTGCATCTCGGTCAGATTGACTCCACTTTAGGGGCTAGCACCTCCAGAGAAGCAGAGGGGTCTTGGTAGGCCGACAAATAGCCATGAGAAAGCACCATACAAAGGTCTGAGCAAACGTACAATGTTTCGTAGCATATGTCGTTGCGAAGGACACAAATGGACAACGTACCCTTAGCGGGGGATGCACCGAAACAGCCCCGCAAGCCCAACAAATGCTATTGTTCGAGGTACACATTATTGTTGGTTACCGAACACCAAGTGCTATTCTGACTGGCTTAATGATTGTTATATAGGTGAAGGAAATCGAGCTAGAAGCTTCTGATCATCATGGTATTATAATGCAAGAAGATCCCAATCAGACAACATACATAAGTTTAATAGGAAGTCTGGAAGATTTAAGGGAACAGAATGCTTGCAGCACACAAAAGGGTTTCTTTGCACCACTTCTTTGTTCTCTTCCATTTTTTGTGTTCTAACTCCAATGGAAGCAAGAACATCCTATTTAACCCCAATATGAATTATCAGCTAACATTTCCTCATAGGTAGAACACCATATTGCAGACTTACGTATCCATTTTCCAGACTTATAGGGAAAAAAGATTTCACTGAAAAAAGGTGCCTAACCCCGGAATTTTTCGATACTTTTCTTGAAATTGGCTGGATTTCGAAGGAAATGCACTCATTCTAACAAATCTTGATATACGGTCATTCCGTGGGGCCACAAGCACCATCAATTGCATTATACCCGGTACCACACATCAATCCAATCAGAATAATTAAGTGGGAATGCTGGTTGGAAAGACAGAGAAATGGAATAATGAGAATCATATGGTCTGCTTTGGAAGATAGGCGAACAAAGCTCTAATGTTTCCCTTCTTGCATCAGAGCTTATCAATTCATCCCATGCTATATTGTGAAGCAAAGCTATCTATAAATCAAGCATATCTTTTATCCGGAAGGTAGTGGGCTTTCACCGTACTCGCCCTTCCACTTCACACTTAGTAAGAAGGCATTGTTATGCGATGAATGATGTTGAATGCGAATATGAGAATATCTCAACAATGATGGAATGGAGGGTAGAGCCGAGGAAGATTTGATAATGTAAATTATGATTAAAAAACATTGGCCTATTTGATAATGTAAATAACTTTTAGACTAACTCTTCAAACTTTGGACGAATATGTGTTTCAGACCTTCGGTCTCAATTGGTTGGCCCTTTTATGTTTTGCATGATTTATTTATGCCATTTCCTCCAAGAGGTAATACTTCTGGTTTCAAATGTGATATAAATTCTCATGGCTACAAACTCTTTCAAGGTATATCCAGTCTTTTCATTTTGTTTTAGCATAACCATATATCCCACTCTGCTATTTTATGTTCAACATATATGGTTGCTCTCCTTGAAAGTTAATTGCTCTATACAAGAAACAACAAACATTGTTGAATGTAATTTTTAATTAAAAATGTGGTATGGGGCACCTCTACAATACCATGGCAAAATATATCATTAAACGTTCCTCTGCAACAAGTTGTTATCATGGTATTGTTCCCCTAACATAATTGAAAAAATAAACTCCTGTCATATTACTTGAACAGATATATTAGTTGATGAGATGTAGGAACTTACCGGAGGTGAAGGGCACACACAAAATTTTAGGTTTGCCAACAGTTCGTGCTCAATTTTGTGTCGATCCTTGGGGCATGATTGGATTAAGAAGACGACATGTTTTCCTTTTGCATGATGAGTACGGAAAATGGAATATTTTGAGAGAAAGAGATGTGAGGTGTATCCATAGTCGTCGTTGGTGAGAGACAAACCAAAGTTTTTTTGGTCCGTAGCAACGCACACGACATTTTAGAGGGGATTGGGATCTGGACGGCCGAGCGAGATGAGGCAACTTCAGAGAGGCACGGTCGAAAGCGGCGATGAAGGAGCAATCATGTGTGTGTGGGGTGAGGGGGCCGCACGTGGGAGAAGGAAGGACATGATGGGTGGTCGGTTTACTAGGGCTTTTTTTCTTTCATTGTGAGATGGGTTCGGTTGGATAGTAGAGATTAAGATGCCAACCGACATATCCACTGCACTTTTGTAGTAGAGATTAAGATGTCGATATTATATCCATTTTCTACTCAGCTAAACCAAATACCCTTTGATCATTGATAAGTTTTTATATGTTTGTCGCCCGTGGCAACGCACGGGCATTATACTAGTGGGAACTAGTATAGGAGTAGAAGGAAACGAGGATTTTCTACTAGGCGTACAAGCTGGAGTACGGGGCGATCGGGAAGCGGCGGTTGCCAGCCAGGCGATCGGGAGCTCCTACCGAGCGGTGCAACGCGGGAAGCGGGAGTAGCGGCGAGATAGGAGCGACGTGAGCGGGCTGGGAGGCGCGCGGGCGGCCGCGGCGGCGCGGTAGAGGTGGCGCGCGACGGCGGCGGCGGCGGCAGCGGAAGGCTAGGGTTTAGAACCCGAAAACTGATACCATGTAGAAGGGAAATAATAGGCTGTGCAACACAATGCATTGATCGGTGCACCAGGCACGTATATACGAGTACAGAAAGGGGCCACAACCTCAACTATACAGAGGAACTAGAAGGTGGGCTCAAGACACAATATACACGTACACAATATATTCAACACAGGGCCTTGTCGCTCAAACTGGTGATTTAGCACCATACGTTTACATACATCCATTTGAGTGACAAGTAATTCCGGACGGAGGAAGTACAATGTTTGACATACTACTATCCTATGGTGATGGATATAGCAATACTTTATCCTTGAGACTCAAGACAGAATCTGAGGGTCTAAAGCTCAAGTTACAGGATAACATTCGAGTTCTTTATCGAGGTGTTTGGAAGTAAACGATAGACATATATTGCTTACACTTAAATCTGAATGATAACAGCTAGAAAAAATAAAATGCCTAATATGTATTGGAAACTCATCATCCCAATATCTGTACATTACATCACTAATGAATTATCCTGGTGTGTTGACCTAAATAATGCAATCAAAAAATAAGCATGTGCACATGGCAAACATCGTAAACCAGATAAAACTATTGCCATGGTGGAAATAGGTACAACTAGACCAGAGTACAAATGAAATCAGAAGAGGTAAACCTTGCTGGATCATTCTTTTGGTTCGACCCCTCATTTACCGCAGAGATTTTATGAGGCCAGTTACCAGTCACATTCTTAATATATCATCCAAAAGATATATAGTAGCATCATGCACAATATAAACGATACCACAGCAAGACAGTCTAGAAAGAGGCAAAACTTGCATGGTTATTCTTTCAGATCACATCCTTCTTTCATCACAGGGAATTTAGGAGGCCAAACCATCATAAAGGGCTGACAGTATACAAGTATGTATCCTCTTGTGTCATCTCGTAAACCTTCTTTAACACCTTGCATTTGATATCAACAAGGTAAAGGACATCGTCTATCTCGATGAAAACAAACTCAGCATTAAACCCAACTGCATGTACCGCTAAGTAATAATCATCCACATCCACCAACATGTGAATCGGCATCATATGATTACCAAAAATCTCACGCAAACAAACGGTATTCACAAGGAACCAGTCGGCGACGCCGTTGCTATCCATCTTGTGGAGCCAGATGCAAATTTCAAGGTCCTTAACATTGATCAGATGAACCCCAGAATGATCTGCAGGCGACAACCTGCCACGCCACGGCAACACCTCTTCTGGGAGGTTTACTAGCGACAAAGATGAGGACGCAAGATCTAGCACAAATAACTTATCAATCTTGCCCACGGAGGCCAGATTATAGACCTTCCCGTTAACGGACAAACTAGGGAACTGTAGTGAGATGCTAGTGGTTTCACTTACAAACGAGAAATTAATGGCCCAGATATCGTCTTGTAACAGATACACATGCACAACTGTCTGCTGCCTTTTAGAGCCCGGGGCCAGATAGATGAAGGACAGGCCATCGCCTCCACCGTTGAGGATGATCTCACCTTCGTCGTATGTGAAGCAGTCATGGAAGCTGCGGTCGGGAACCGGTGGGAGGATAGTCGTATATCTCGCAGGGGACAGGGGGCAGCGCACAATTCGTTTGGGTTCGTTGGTGTCCATGAAGAGGATGTGAGGAGGAGGAGGTCGTTCCAGCAATCCACGTACAGCGATATTGGTGGGCTGTCGCTGCCCAAGGTGCCCAAATCGAAGTTAGGGCTGCGGACGACGGCGGCAAGCTCAGGGGGCTGAGTCACAGGCACGAACAGCGGGGGCTTGCGGCCCGTTGTGCGGACGTAGAAGCCGAGGAGTCTGGGTGGGTGGAGATCATGGAAGCGGTGGAGGAACACGGGGTCGGAGGCGAGGCCGAGCCAGCGTTTGCAGGCAAGAGCTGCACGGACGAGGCTGGTGGGGAAGGTGACGCGGAGGAGGATCTCGCCGAGGAGATCGTCGTCGTCGAGAACGGCTGAGGTGGCGGCTGCGGCCAGCGGCGGCGTCCCGAAACCATCCATGTTTTGGTGATTTGGGATGCAACCTGGGCCAAGAAAAAAAAAGGAAGGGGACTGGGTTTTTATGTTTTTTCGATGGGGTTTCTTAGATAAAACACCCGTACGTGTTTTTACTCGTATTTATTTATTACAAAGAGTTTTTTTAGGGAAACTATTCTGGTCAGCCGGCTGATATTAACGATCGCGTCGGTCACCTCGTGTGTGTGCCACGTGTCCGTGGGCTCACAACAGCGGTGACACTCTTATCCTTCTCCCACTAAGCAATGACAACTACTGCACGTATTTGTTTCTCGAGCAATCCAATCCCTCGTGCGTCTCCGTAACGGCAGCAAACAGATGCATGCGCTATCTGAGGCGCCGACGAGCAAGAGCTCTCTCTCTCCCTCCCTCCCTCCCTTCCTCTCTCTCTCTACATCGACCGACGGACTGCACAACTTCAGCCGTCCCCCGCCTCTACAAGGCACGCCGCCGCTCGAGCCTTGTATGCTGCCGTCCGTGGAGTAACAGTTCCGGCAACAACATCTTTGTTGCATAAATTTTATGCAGCATGACTTTTGTTTCAGAAAAAATTATACAAATTTTTCTGCAACATGATCTCTACTGCTAAAAAATTATATACACGTTTCTGTAACATGACCTTTGTTGCAAAAAAAAAAAACTGTAACATAATCTCCGTTGCAAATGTTTCTGTAACATGACCTTTGTTTCAAAAAAAATCTGCAACACAATTTCTGTTGCAAATGTTTCTGCAACAAGGCTTTTGTTACAAAAGTAGAGGACAATGCATATTCGTTAGATTGTGTGATATCTAAAGGCCCGCAAGGAGGCGGATCTTTTTTTAAAATTCGCCGGCGGACGCGTAGCATCGCCTTTTTTTATCGCACATGTATATATTACTCACTCTGTGAAGAAATAGTGATCTAAACGCTCCTATATTTCTTTACGGAGAGAGTAATCAATAACACAAAGTACAATTGTACACATACATGTGGAAACTATTAGAAAGAAAAAGACATGATCGATGTCTAAAAAACTTTGCAGAAAATACCCCATGTAAGGAAATATTACAAATAAGTCTAATGAAGTCCCTACGAACAACGAAATCTGAAATCGCCGTCGACGCCAGCACCGATGAGACGCATACCGAGGAAAGAGACGGAGCATCAGCAAACCAAACACCAGGCCAACGTCATAGCCTTGTAGGCATTGTGTGCCAAAGACAACACCTGCAAAACATACGCTTGCGCTTGACAGTGTGTCATGTCGGCCGAGGATGTTGCCCATGCCAACCTGAATCTAGATCTGACGCAATCCATCGATGTTGTCGAGGAAGGACACCTAATTTGCTACCATCGGCCACTAACCTTGTACCAGCATCAACCAGTCCCACTTCTCGGCGCCGTCATGAGAGACGACAACCGCCAGACACAGAAAACATAAGGATTACCGGTCTGAACGAACGGCAAGCAGACGAGACCATCAGCTTAGCGGTACCGTCGAAAAGTACATCGCCGTTGTGAGGAAGAACATGATGCCACCTTATTCGATGTAGCACCAACCTCCCAAAATTGATGCTACTAGACAAAGCCAAAGCCCTAAATCAATGGAACGGTGGTAAGTGAAACAAGATCCCACCCACTCCTCCAGCCGCCGGAGCAGCGCATAAAGACGGGTGGAGATCAATGCCTCGCCGGCGTTCAAAGAACCGCACGAACTGTCGTCTCTGTCTTAAGGAACAGAGCGAAGCAGTTTGCGTAAACTAAAGCAGAGAGTTGCACATACAACGGCAAAGAAAACAATCACCGTAAAAAACAAAAAAATACAATAAGTTTCAAAGTATTAAAATTTTCACCATCATTCTAGCATCTTGTTTCCTTTACCGTCACCAAGTCACTTCACAAACGGACGTGTTGCTGTTATAGAAGTCGCGGAGGATGCTTCGCAGCTGCCGGAAGAGGATTTAGGACACGGAAGGGCGGGGGGACGTGGATTCGGTGTCATTCATTTGCGCCAGGCGGCCGCAAGGGCGGTCACCTCATGCTTCATCTCCGTCGAAAGGCTCTCCCACAAAGCGTTGCCGCCTGTAGTCATGGATGATGTGGTGCAAGGGAGGAGGATGTGGAGCGGCTTGTGTTGTGGCATGGAGTAAGACGGATGTGGTCGTCTTTAAATGGTGGATTCCGGTGAGACCAGGCATGCGGGTGCGTCAATGCGCGGCGCAGGAGTGGGTTTCTTGGCCGGCGAGCTTGCTTAATGGCGCCATAAGGACCGGCGGGGCATTTAACGGGCATGGTCAATATCCGTCTCGTCCCATCCAGTAACGCATCTCTGGCATTGCACATGCGCGGACACATCGGGGGGCGGCGTGACGCTTCAATGCCGATACCAGTGAAACGTCATGTGCGCTCTGTGAGCCGGCTTCAATGGGGAGTGTTCGCTTTACAGCTGCATGAATGCGGACAACTGGCGTCGAATAGGGACATGGGCGGGCAAGGGAGGACGGTTTTAGGAGGGCTAGGGTGACCAGAAGCGGGCGTGGCTGTTATCCGAAAGCCCGCAAAACCGAGAGCAACTAATTGAGGACTGCTCGTTAGGGAGCCTCCGCAAGGGTCACTTGGGGTGGGCTGAGAGCCAGCCAGTTGGTGCGCTCTCAGTCTCCGGCATGTGTCACGCTCTGGGCGCTCCCTTCTATTTTTTTTCCGCAAGCGTTTTTGGCTTTTTAGATGTTTTTTGGCTGTTTCCAGCTTTTCGATTTTTCACCGGTCTTTCTTAGCTTTTCGACAAAACAAAATTTTGTTTTTTTTTTGCGTGAAAAAACGCGTTTTTTCTTCGCGGGAGGCATGGTTTTGCTTCGGCGAGAGGCACAGCTGTGCCCCTCGAAAACGGAAAAACACGTTTCTTTTTCTTCAATGAAAGGGGCGGTTTCGCTTTCGCGAGAGGTATGGTTTTGCTTCCGCAAGAGGCACGGCCATGCTTCTCGGAAACGGGAAAAATATGTTTTATTTTTTTGCTCTTCCGCGAGAGGCATTGTCGTGCCTCTCGGAAAGGAAAAAACATGGCCATGCATCTGGGAAACGGTAAAAACACATTTTTTTTCCTTTCGTGAGAGGCCCGTCTTTGCTTCCGCAAAAGCCACGGCGGTGCCTCTCGGAAACAAAAAAAACATATTTTTTTCCTTGTGTGAGAGGCATGGATTTGCTTCTACGAGCATGCCTCTTGGAAACGGCTTGCGGAAAGGGGAAAAAAGTGCTCCCGGTGTGTTTTTCGTGAAAAAAGTACGTCAAAAGCTATCAACATGAGATCTAGTTTTGAAAGATCTTGACGCGAGGATCCAACGATGAAAATGTTTCAAGATTTGGCACACAGTTTAAGAGATAAAACGTTTTGAATAAATACATCTACGAAAAAAAGGGAAAACTCACATGTTACGACGACTAGCGCACATGCAGCACACTACTTGTCGCAACCTAGGGTGGAAATGATCTTTGAAAGAAGTGCTCCTTAATTGGTGATTTCGCGCAAAGGTTTCATGACGTATGCGCGCTCATTGAGGATCGGCGTTGGAGATGCCCTAAGCACAAAATTGAGCAGGTCCCAGCTCCCAGCTGACGGAGTCTATACGTTCTCTAATTCATGCTATGAAAAAACATCATGGAGTGTTGTCGAATATTGTCTTTTTTTTGTCCTTGAAGCTTCTATAGAAAAAGGAATAATAATTGTTAAAAAATACTCCCTTCATTCCTTTATGTGAAGTGTAGTACTTTCGGCACGGTGACCAAGAAACATAATTATAAACAATTTAGGATAAAATTATCCTTGTTTAATTCGTTGGTTAGCGGCAAGTAAATTATTTAGTCTAAAAAAGAAAGAGATGCTCAAAATCAGGAGATGCATGCAATCAAGTGAGAGATATTATCTTTTTTCTCTACAAGGAGAGATGCATGCAATCAAGTGAGAGATATTTTTCTTTTTCTGAATGGTCAAGAATGAAATTACGATGAATTAGAACAAATACACCATACATTATGAAATTTTATCAAAAAACAAATACACCTAATATAAACGAATGGAGATAGTATGAACTAAAAAGGCGAGCTGCTTTTCACTATGGAAAGGAGGAATCAAATGCAAAAGGGCTGAAACCCAGCGAGGACCGGAAGGCAAAAAGAAGGGGTAACGACTACGGACTACTGAATCATCATCAAGGGCAGAAAAGAAACGATAGAAAAGTAGTTGTTGATTAGTAAAAGGTTTAGTGTCTTCAAAATACATACTTGGCTGAGAAAAATCAATGGAGGAAATCTCTTTATAACTTAATCTATATCTATACCTACTATTAAAAGGATTAGGTATTCTTGGTTTGGTTCGCTTTACTTCGTCCCGTTGAGGCTTAACGTAATCAGGAGTATCAAAGACGTAGAGAAAACGGAATCGGAACGCTTAACTTAATCAGGAGTATCAAGACGTAGAGAAATCGGAATCGGAGTGCCGGCCGCCCGGCCGGTATATCTATTTTTTCGTTGCCAAAAGGAACAAAGCTGCCGGCCCATATGAATAAGAAACGAAGCTGCAGGCCCATATCGATGAAGGAAAGGACGCACGGTATACAATTTGACAAGTCCGGCCTCACCTAACACAAACAAGCATGTTTTACAGATTAATCTACTTGGTGTTATTGTTATTTTAATTTTGCTATTAAATTTTGCTCATGACATCAGGTCCAAATTTATTAATAATGTTATTCCTTTAAATTTTATTTTAAGTTTCAGAAGGAACTAATAAGTTGAATTAATTTGACTCGGGACCATATCTCATGTTCCCAAATAGACATCCTGGAAAACCATACCCTCAATCGATTCATTGTTTGACATGTTGTTCGTTGTTTTGAAGCTGTCCGTTCATGTCGAATGACTATTGGCTGTGATTTTAAAGTAGAGGGCGTGGACTTATACACGAAGGATCATGAGAATGCTTATCACATTAAGACTTGTGTTATTGTTTGATCTACCGTTGCAACGCACGGGCATGATTGCTAGTAAAGAGAAAAGAAAAAATCAGTCTTTTTCGTTCGCTATGAAGAGTTCTCGGTCAGTACGTTACACGATGGCCCGGAGACCGGAATAACTGAGGGCAAGAAAAAAAAAACAGGACAGCGGCGGCATCTCAGATTGCGGCGGCCTGTTTTATTCTTGCGATAGTAATCTGGGGCATCATGGAGAAAGGGATGTGGCCAAGAACATAAGCATTGCGTTCATGCAATAGTATTTCCTAATTATAAGAGATAAGCATTGCACAGGATGCCAATGCCTTGGAAGATGAAAAAATTCAGAGACGCATGAATCTCTGAATCTGTTTTGCCCACCATGTCCAGCTACCTCAGCAACTCAGGCCTCCCTGGACTGGCAGTGGCAGGAAAACATCGTTCTCCTAACGCTTACAGCTCGCCGTCAGTCATGTGGCATGAGCAAGCCAGCCTGCGCATGGCAACATTATTTGGCCCGGAACCACGCGACGCGAGCCTCGCAAATCCAGCCCATTGGAAAGCGACTCTTCTCATCGTCTGAACTGAACCAGTGTTAGCAGTCTCGGCGTAGTTCAGTATTGTTTCTCCAGTTTGCAGTAGCTTCAGACACAGTTTAACAGCACGAGTTGTTGCCTCGTGGATCAAATTCAGACCCGACGTTTCAGTATGGGTCCTGGGCCAATCTTGTAAAAGACTCATGATCCTGCACATGTTTCTCCTCTGAGCCTACCAACGTTCCAGAGGCCCTGCTATCTGTGTACCTGAACTAGTAAATTGGCTGCTCTGGTTTGTAGAAGAAACAGAGGTGCTCTCCCAAAGGCTGTTCATATACGGCTGCTCTCGCAAAGACCCAGTACTGCCCTTTCTTCCAAGAGAATAAATCAAGTCTCAGGCCACATGTAAAACGCAATACTTTATCATTGAGACTCAAGACAGAATGACTACGAAGATTCTGAGGGTCTAAAGCTCGAGTTACAGGGTAACATTTTATATCGATGTGTTAGAAAGTAAACGGTAGACATTGCTTAAAGTCTAATATGAATTCGAAACTCATTGTCCCAATATATAATTAATTATCCGGCAACTAGGTAACTAGACCACAGTAATAAACAAATCAGCAAGAGGTAAACCTTGCAGGATCATTCTTTTGGTTCCCATCCTTCCTTCCTCGAAGAGATTTTAAGAGGCCAGTACGTACCCATCACATTGTTAATCGTGAAAAAGATATATAGTAGCATCATGCATTTTGTAGACAAGATCACAACTATAGACAGATCAAAAGAAGCCAAACCTTGCAGGTTTATTCTTTCAGATCACATCCTTCCTTCATCACAGGAAATTTTGGAGGCCAAATCATCATAAAGGGGCTGACAGAATACAAGCATTCATCCTCTCCTGTTATCTCGTAAACTTTCTTTAACGCCTTGGATTTGATATCTAAAAGGTAGAGGACATTGTCAACTGTCTCGATGAAAACAAACTCAGAGTTGAACCCAACTGCATTGGCATCATATGATTACCAAAAATCATCAGACTCCTCAAACGTGTGAATTGGCATCATATGATTACCAAAAATCTCACGCAAACAAATGGTATTCACAAGGAACCAGTTGGCGACGCCATTGCCATCAATCCTGTGGAGCCAAATGCGAATCTGAAAGTCCTTCACATGGGTCAGATGAACCCCAGAATCATCTGCATGCGACAGCATGCCACGCCACATAGACACCTCCTCCGGGAGGTTGACTAACGAAAAAGACAGGGACACAAGATCTAGCATGAATAACTTTTCTACTATCTCGCTCACAGCGGCCAGATTATAGATCTTCCCATCACCAATCAAACTAGGGAATTGCAGCGAGAGTTCACTGATTTCAGTTACAATCGAAAAATATATGGCCCAGATATCGTCTTGTAACGCATACACACGCACAGCCGTCTGCTGCCCTTTAGAGCCCAGCGCCAAGTAGATGAAGGACAGGCCATCGCCTCCACCACCGTTGAGGATGGTCACATGCTCGTAGTATGTGAAGCCATCCTGCAGAAGGCTGGTGTCGGGATCTGGTGGCAGGATGGTCGTACATCTCGCAGGGTACAGGGGGCAGCGCACAATTTGTTTGGGTTCATTGGTGTCCATGAAGGATGTGAGGAGGAGGAGGTCGTTCCAGCAATCCACGTACAGCAATCTCGGGGGGCTGTCGCTGCCCAAGGTGTCCAAATCAAAGTTAGCGCCGCGGACCATGGCGGCGAGCTCAGGGGGCTGAGGCATCGGCACGAAAAACGGGGGCTTGCTGCCCGTTGTGCAGACGTAGAAGCCGAGCAGGCTGGGTGGGTGGAGATCGCGGAAGCGGCGGAGGAACACGGGGTCAGAGGCGAGGCGGAGCCAACGCTTGCAGACGAGAGCGGCGCAGATGAGGCAGGTTGGGAAGGCGACGCGGAGGAGGATCTCGCCGAGGAGATCGTCGTCGTCGAGAACGGCCGAAGTGGCTGCTGCGGCCGGCGGCGGCGGTTGCGGAGTCTCGAAACCATCCATGTTTTGGTGATGCAACTTGGGCCAAGAGAAAAAAGAAGGGGACTGGGGTTTTATGTTTTTCCAATGGGGTTTCTTGATAAAATACCCGTACGTGTTTTAATTGTACTCGTATTTATTTATTAAAAGAGTTTTTTTACCACACACATATTATATATTACCTATCTTCCTCCGAAGACAGGAAAAGTGATCTAGCTTTTCGCCGCCGCCAGGGACTCGCGCTCCGCTGCTGTTCTCCGGCGGCTTCCCTCCGTTGACGACCTCGGTCGTCGGCGGTCAGGAGGGTCGCCCGATCCACACGTGTGGATAGTTTTAGGCCAAAGAAGCTTAGTTTTTGGCTGTTCATCGTCTTGGCTTCGGCGAGGGCGATGGCGCACTGAATAAAATTTCTTCGGAGTTGGGGATGGACTTGGAGTACAGTCTATTCAAGTAAGGATGGTGTGGAGGCGGTGGCGGAGGCATCCTTGTGGTGGACATGTGTCCTCAGGCGATGACTACATGCACTGAAGCGAGACGAAGACGCGTCCCATCGCCCAACACTCGCCGGAGCCGGGCAAAACTTGTTGTATAGACAGTCGAAAAGTCGTCCTGCTAAGGGACCATATGATCAGCGCAGCAGAACAACCACCATCGTTGAAGAGTAGTGTAGATCGAAAGGATCCGACCTGAAGACACACGAACCTAGAGAAACTATGACCAGATCGGAGCAAATCCATCAATGACAGATCCGTCGGAGATACACCTCCACACGTTGACCGACGACGCTAGACGCACCACCGGGACGGGTGCTAGGCGGGAAGAACCTTATTTCATCTTCAGCGAGCCGTCACCATCTTGTCTTGTCGAGCAAGACTCAAACCCTAACAAAACTCGAAGGAACATCTAAAAACGGAGCCCTCCCACTGGGAAGTGCTAGGATCCACCATGCCGCCACGGCCCTAAGGCCACCCGAATAGAGGCGGGCCCACAACGACGCCGGAGTGAGGCAAAGGAACCCTAGGCTTTTTTAGGAAAGGAGGTCGTTGTCACGCCAAGCATACATTATTGCTAGAGCTCACTATTGGAGCATCTCTAGCAGATCCCGTATAAGCTTGCCAACCCTTCAAATCCCGTTTGATTTATAGAATACGTGAAAATTCGGACCAAGTAGATCCGGTAAAAAAAGGTCCGGCCCGTAAAAACTATACATGCGGCCCGTAAACCCCGGCGTCTCTACCATGTTTACCGGATCCGGCGCGTTTGAGTGTTCCTAACCGGTCAATTCCCAACCCAACTCTGCAGCAATCTCTCTCTCTCTCTCTCTCTCTCTCTCTCTGGTCGGCATTTTCCGCGCGCACATCCACTCTTCGACTGCCTCGATATCGAGCAGGGGAATGGTGGCCAAGGGGACCAAGGGGGCCGCGGTGGCTCGTCACCACACAAGCTGACAAAAATGACGAGGTCGGGAGCTCCGCCATCTGCCCCTCGATGGAGGAATGGCGCCGTATGTAGGCGATGGAGCGCTGTGCCTCTCTCACAGCTGCAGCCGGAGGGCATGGAGGGAGTTCGTCGGCCTCCCCGACATCTTTTGGCCAACCACCAAGCACTTCCATGAGGTGGAGCGCGAGCTCGCCGAGGCGAAGGAGGCAGTCGCGGCCGGACAAGAAGGCGCCACCACGCGCCTGGAGGTGGTCAAGGAGGAGTTCAACCTCGTCTTCATCCTCTCCAACTCTGCTATGGAGTTTCATCTCCGTGTAAAGAAGGATCAGTAGTCTAGATTGGGTTTAATCTAGTATGTTTAAGTTTGTGCGATGAACTTCTGGCGAACTATGGTGGCAGGAACTATGTTTTATGTACTACATCTAAATTATGCAATATGGTATGAAGGATCTACTCTGACGTGCCTTCCGCGGTACTGTAAAATTGTTTTACAGTATCCCCTAAACAAAATTTACAATCCCGCCGTTTACATGATCTGCTAGTGATGCTCTTGGGCCAGTTTCATTTTGTTCGCACGCGATTAGGGTGGGACCAAGCACCAGCCCGGCGTGGCAGATGATTGGTTGATCCGCCAACATCTTGGAAGAGGCCCACCTCCCCATGTTGTTAAGCTTTCTTCACATGATCTCGATCGGCATTTCTTTTGAAGGAGATTTTGGGTTTGCTTCCCATGATGAGAGAGATATCCCATTATTGTCATCGATAGATCGCTCTCAGATGGAACTTTCCAGACGACTTATCTTGGGCAATCGGATGAGTTCCCATTACGCCATATACTCCTCCCCTTGCTTGGATTTTGGGCACAAAAATTAGATGCTTACAGGTGCAATGTGGACGTGGTAGGAGTACTCTCACATCGCAAAATTGAGCCGGTCCAAGCTCCCAGCCGAGGAGTCTGTACGTTCGCCATCTCCTTTAGCCCTATCGAATAATCATTTTTTTGTCATTATTTAATGTTCTTTGCGAAAAAAGGAATAATTGTTAACCTTTTTTTTAGGAAGAGGGAATCAAATGCAAAAGGCTGAAGCCCAGCCGGGACCGGAGGCGGCATAGGAACAAAAAGGGCTACTGAATCACCAAGAGCAGAAAAGAGACGATAGAAAAGCAGTTGCTTATTAAGAGGTTTAGTGTCCTGGAAATGCATACTTGGCCGAGAAAATTCAATGGAGGATATTTATATATTTTATAAATGGAGAAAAGGAAAAGACTTGTCTTTTTCGTTCATGGTGAAGAGTTCTCAGTTACTACGTTACACGACGACCTGAAGACCGGAATAACCGAGCGCAAGAGAAAAAAACAGGACAGCAGCGGCAACTCAGACTGCGGCGGCATCTCTTATTATTTCGATTCGATGATTATCCGGGACATCTTGGAGACGGAGATGTCGCGGAGAATATAAGTATTGCATTCATATGCGACATTTCCTAATTAGGAGAGATAAGCACAGCAAGGGATGCGAATGCCTTGGAAGATGAAAATTCAGAGATGCATGCATCTCCGAATCTGTTTTGCCAACCCCACTATGCCCAGCGCATTGGAAAGCGACATCGTGTGCCGTGCATGTCCAGCTAGCTCAGCAACTCAGGCCTCCCTGGGCTGGCAGTGGCAGGAAAGCATCCTGCTCCTAACGCTTCCAGGTCGCCGTCAGTCATGTGGTGGCATGAGCAAGCCAGCCGGCGCATGGCAACATTATTCGGCCCGGAACCACGAGACGCGAGCCTCGCAAATCCAGCCCGTTGGAAAGCGACTCTCCTCACCGTCTGGACTGAACCTGTCTCAGCCTTGTTCAATATTGTTTCTCCGGTTTGCAGTAGCTTCAGACACAGTTTAACAGCACGAGTTGTTGCCTCGTGGATCAAATTCAGACCCGACGTTTCAGTATGGTAGATGTGCCCTGTGCCAATGCTGTAAAAGATTCATGATCCTGCACATGTGTTTCCTCTGAGCCTACCAACGTTTCAGACTCCCTGTCATCTGTGTACCTGAACTAGTAAAATCGCTGCTCTGGTTTGCAGAAGAAACAGAGGTGCTCTCCCAAGGTGTGCCGAGCAACACTGATCAGAAAGACTGGTTCGTGTACCGCTGCTCTCTTAAAGACCCAGCCCTTTACTCGAAGAGTATAAATCAAGACTCAGGCCACATGTAAAACGCAATATACTTTATCACTGAGAGACAGACTGACTACGAAGATTCTGAGGGTCTAAAGCTCGAGCTACAGGGTAACATTCAAGTTCTTATATCGATGTGTTATAAAGTAAACGATAGTCATTGCTTAAAATTAACTCTAGCAGCTAAAAAAATACAAAAAGTCAGCAAGAGGTGACATTCAAGTTCTTATGGATTCGGAACCCATTGTCCCAAAATCTGTACACTATATCACTAATGAATTACGTATCTGGCAACTATGTAATTAGACCACAACACTAATAAAAAATCAGCAAGAGGTAAAGTTTACATAATCATTCTTGTTGTTCGACCCCTCACTCACCGCAGGGATTTTAAGAGGCCAGTACCAATCACATTGTTAATCATCAAAAAGATATAGAGTAGCATCATGCATTTTGTAGACCAGATCACAACTAGACAGATCAAAAGAAGCCAAACCTTGCAGGTTTATTCTTTCAGATCACATCCTTCCTTCATCATAAAGGGGCTGACAGTATACAAGCATTCATCCTCTTTTGTTATCTCGTAAACTTTTTTTTTAACGCCTTGGATTTGATATCTAAAAGGTAGAGGACATTGTTGACTGTCTCGATGAAAACAAACTCAGAGTTGGACCCAACTGCATGTACCTCCAAGAAATAATCATCCACATCCTCAAACATGTGAATTGGTATCATATGATTACCACAAATCTCACACAAACAAATAGTATTCACAAGGGACCAGTTGGCGACGCCATTGCTATCCATCATGTGAAGCCAAATGCGAATCTGAAAGTCCTTAACATGTGTTAGAAAGTAAACGATAGACATTGCTTAAAACTAACGCTAGCAGCCAAAAAAAGTTTATATTAAATGTCTAATATGGATTCGAAACTCATTGTCCCAATATATGTACATTATATTACCAATGAATTACGTATGTGGCAACTAGTAATTAAACCACAATACTATACAAATCAGCAAGAGGTAAACCTTGCAGGATCATTCCTGTCGTTCGACCCCTCACTCACCACAGGGATTTATGAGGCCAGTTACCAATCACATTGTCAATCATCAAAAAGATAAATAGTAGCATCATGAACAATGTAAACGATACCACAGCTAGACAGATTAAAAAGAGGCAAAACTTGCAGGTTTATTCTTTGAGATCACATCCTTCTTTCTTCACAGGGAATTTAGGAGGCCAAACCATCATAAGGGGGCAGACAATATACAAGGATTCATTCTCTTGTTTGATCTCGTAAACCTTCTTTGCTGCCTTGCATTTGATATCAAAAAGGTAGAGGACATTGTCGTCTGTCTCGATGAAAACATAGTCAGAATTGAACCCAACTGCATGTACCTTCAAGAAATAATCATCCACATCTTCAAACATGTGAATGGGTATCATATGATTACCACAAATCTCACGCAAACAAATGGTATTCACAAGGGATCAGTTGGCGACGCCATTGCTGTCCATCCTATGAAGCCAGATTCGAATCTGAAAGTCCTTCACATGAGTCAGTCAGATGAACCCCGAAATCATCGGCATGCGACAGCCTGCCACGCCACGGCGACACCTCTTCTGGGAGGTTGACCAACGAAAAAGACAAGGACACAAGATCTATCATTAATAACTTTTCTACAATCTTGCTCACAGAGGTCAGATTATAGATCTTCCCGTCAGCAATCAAACTAGGGGATTGTAGTGAGATGCCGGTGATTTCAGTTACAAAAGAAAAGTAGATGGCCCAGATATCGTCTTGTAACACATACACATGCACAGCTGTCTGCTGCCTTATGGAGGCCAGCGCCAAATAGATGAAGGACAGGCCATCGCCTCCACCGTTGAGGATGATGTCGCGTTCGTAGTATGTGAATCCGTCCTGGAGGCTGTTGTCCGGAACTGGTGGGAGGATGGTCGTACATCTCTCAGGATGGATACAGGGGGCAGCCCACAATTAGTTTTTGGTCGTCGGTGTCCACGAAGGATGTGCGTACATCTCTCAACCTTGGCGAGCTCTCTTTCTCTCTCTCTTTTTCTAGTACCATTTCTCATTCCTATATACTCCTACTAGTACAGGCATTGAATCAAGGGCTCTCTCCAAAAAATCAATTGAACTAAATGAAGGCCAGCTAGCATTTTCAAGCAGCGTCCCTGCACTGCACTGCATGCATTCCTATTTTTCTTCTCTTTCTTCCGTTTTCAAGCAGCGTCCCTGCACTGCACGCACATGCATAATGCTTGCGTCCACGTCGGACCTTCGCCGCCCACGGCTTTATTTGCCCTCTCTTCGCTCTTGCGGCCTCGCCGTCGCCACCCTTTGCCGGCTAGGGCCGCCACCCACTCAATCGACCTCCTCTCTTTCCTCTCCATCGGGCCAGCACCGCACGTCGCCATGATCGACCCCGTGACGGGATACTCCCGCAACCCATTTCCCCGCGCGTCGTACACGGTTGAGCCCTTTTTCACGTCCGAGCACAAACACCACACCTTTTTCCCACCTTCCTCCTCGTTCTCTCCTTACCACGCCACACCAGCCGGCGAAGGGAAAAATATATTCGGCGTAGCCGTTCAACGTTCGGAACGTCGGACGCTCTGACGGATCCGGCTGGGTGTGCATGTCGTCGCCTCGCCACCCATGCCGTGAGCTCCCCGCGAGGTGCGGCTTGCGCACCGAGCTCTCTTCGCCGGGGCTGCTCACCTCGCCGGCCATAGATAGCAATCCCCAGACCTCCTGCGGCCCGCCACCCATCTTCTCTTTCTCCTCAAAAAACAAACAAACAAAAACTCGATCTTTGCGAGCTCGTCTCCTTCCTCTCCGGCCAGTGCCGCCGCCGCGACGGTTCAGAGTCGACTCCATCTCCTCCGCTCTCCATTCCTCGGGTTCGGGCGTACAACCTCCTCTCCTTCCACGTGACCTCCTCATGTCGTGTGCACCATCACCTCTTTTGTTTTCCGGTGTACGTGCTGACAAGAACTTATCCAAGTCGTGTCCCGCTCTCTTCCCGGCCACCTCGCGGTGGCGGCCGGGTCGCCGGCGTACGTCAGGCACGGAGAAGTCACTGGTTGGGCTCCGCTCATGGATGCTGGTCAAGGACCGGAGAGAGCGCCACCAACAATGTGTGCTCTCTGCGCGCACAACCAGAGTGTTTGACGAGTGCTCGTTGTCCCTCCAGGCATGGCTGACAGACGTTCGCATATGCATGCATGAGGAGAAGTGTGCGTGCATCCACTGCGTCTAGCTAGCTAGGTGCACAACATTGACATGCATCAGTGCCATTTCCATTGCTTGTACTTACCAAACTTGAAAACATTTTAAATCTCAATGAAGTTAACGAATTATATATCCCGTGTGAATTTGAGAGTGAAACCCCAAAAAGATGGCATTAGAATGATGGGAAATATGTCGATAGATATATATGTTTGACATTTTAAATCTCGAACGGCATGAGGACGTTATTTGCACGCGAGATGAGTGGAATTATGGAAGTAAAAATACCACATTTGGAGATGAATCTTTATTTGAGTCTTGAATGGATGGTCACGTGTGATCATTTCTGTCCCCAAATGCATGGCTCATTCAGATTGATGACAATGTCGTCTTATATATGCTTAAATTTAACCAGTACTACAATAATTTTAAATGCGAACATGTGTGATCAAGCCCAACCAAATCATCCTGCCAATCTTGTCTCTTTGGGTTCGGGATTCAAATTATTATTCCTACATTACTATTATTTTCAAAACCTAATTAAACATTTTGTTTTGTGGAAAACCTAATTAAATGCGAACATGTGCACCATCACGTACCTCCTTTTGTGTTCCGGGTGTGCTGACGGGAACCACATTCTCTTGTCTTGTCCATGTCGTGTCCCGCTCTCTTCCCGGTCACCTCGCGGTGGCGGCCGAGTCGCCGGCGTACGTCAGTCAGGCACGGGGTTGGGCGGTGCTGGTCGGAGACCGGAGAGAGCGGCACCGAGCATGCGTGCTCTCAACCAGAGTGTTTGACGAGTGCTCGCTGTGTCTCCGGGCGAGGCATGTCTGAGAGACGTGCGCATATGCATGCATGAAGAGACGTGTGCGTGCATGCATGGCGTCTAGTAGCTAGGTAGCTAGAGGGTAGTAGTTCACAGCATTGACATGATGCATCAAGGCCATTTTCATTGCTTGTTGTACTTATCAAACCTTAAAAACATTTCAAATCTCAATCAAGTTAACGAATGAGAGATCCCGTGTGAATTTGAGAGTGAAACATGGCATTGGAATGATGGGAAAGGTCGATAGATATGTTTGACATTTAAAATTTCAAATGGCATGAGGACGTTCTTGCGAGATGAATGGAATTCTGGAAGTAAAAAGACCACATGTGGAGATGAATCTTCATTTGAGCCTTAATCAAATACACGCCTCATTCACATTGATAGCAATGTTGTACTATGCTTAAATTTAATCAGTACTAGTACCATAATTTAAAATGCGAACATGTGTGATCAAGCCCAACAAATCATCCAGTCAATCTTGTCTCTTCGGGTCGGCATTCAAATTACTATTCTTACCTTACTTTTTTTTCCAAACCCCAATTAAACATTTTGTTCTATGGAAAACCTAAAAAACATTTTTTTTGCATGTAATGTTAAGGCTTTTCAAAGCAGGTTTTTAGTTAAATACTATTCCCTCTGTAAGCTAATATAAAAGCATTTAGATCACTAAAATAGTGATCTAAATGTTCTTTTATTAGTTTACGGAGGGGGGTATATTTGAGTGCTATATTGTGTTATATCTTCTATAACTTTTACAATATTTTGGAATAAGTAAAACAATTTCAACATTGCTGCCGCCCAGACCAGACACATGTGCGCTAGGGCTGCAGCACCGCCGCCGCCCGGTTCCAGCAAAACATTTGTAGTCTGGTTCCAACTACGCTAGCCGTGAGCACGCGACCTGTCGCAGCTCACGACGACGACCGTTGTAGCACTGCTCGACGTGGGTCATAGCGCCGTCGGTGTCCATGGTAGAACCCCGAGTGTTGGTTGCAACATTCGGCGTCGACGGCCTAGCACCCTTTGAAGTGGCGGCGGCAGCGGCTCAAGAGAGATATATGGGGCGCGAGAAGGTTAGACATGATGTGGGGAGGCGAGAGGAGAAGAAAACGAGTGACTGACTGTGCGGCTTTCGATATATAGAGATAATAAAAACAAGTGTGAGGGGACGCGTGGAATAATCACGTGGCTAGGGTGCGATGTGGTCTTGTGGGAGTCTGAATAAGACTCGATGCGAGCATCTCACCACCGAAAAATTTGAAATCCCCGCCAATGCTTCCCCGAATTTGTTGCCCTCCCGCCCGAGTTTACCGCCGAGGCCCGGACACGAAAATGGTTCCCGGTTCCGGAATTCAAAATGAGATTGGAAAAATGAAATCCCCCAAGCCAAGCCAAGCCAAGCCCAACCCACCAGACCCAGCCCGCTCCTCTTCCTCTGCCCTCTCCCTCCTCGATCCCATCCCATCCCGCCGCCGCCGCCGCCCCTCGTCTCCCTCGGCTTCCCCACCGACGACCTCGCCGCCCTTCTCCCCCACCAGCGCCGCCCCCATCCTCTTCCCTTGGCCGCCGCGCGACTGCGGAGGCAGATCCGCGGCGCGGCACCACCGGCTCGTCGTCAAGGACGGCTGCTCGTCGACGCGCACGGCGGGCTTCGGGCTGGCCGCGACGGATCCGCGCCGGGGCGAGGAGCCCCGTGTTCCGCGGCCTCTTCGTGCCCTCTTCCCCTCCGCGTGCCGCCGGGAGAGGAACTCTGCTTCCGTGTCCGCGACGGAGGTGCCCGAGGTCGCGCGCAGCGGGAGGACGAGTGAGTGGGCGTGCTCCTTCGCGGGACGCCGCTGCTCCGACCACGCCGAGGAGTTCGTACGTCAAGGTGCCACCCTCTCCCCCCTTCTCTGTTCGATTTGGCATGCCCATGAAAACTCTGGCCTTGTTGCTCTGTTCCTGAGTTTGGTGTTGATCTGTTTGTGCACGAGCTGCTCCAAATCTTGCCATTACCTCAAGGAACAAGGACGCTTGGTTTTTGCTCCTGCACTTTGCCTTGCTGCCACTCCTGGACGACCTAACGGATGAAATTCGATGCACGTGTGGGCGGCACACGAGAGCTACTTCATGTCCAATCCACTCAACTAATCAACAGAGGGGTAAGCCATCAAGTCGCAGACTGTACATCTGAACTTCTGAGCCAAAAAATAAATAAATAAATATAATTTTGTTTGCTGCACAGACAATTGGAGTACAGGTTTGAGTTGTTTGACTTCTGCAATTTTGTCATCAGGGGATTCATCTTCCACTCTGTCAGCATGCCCCTCCAGTGGGCGATTCTTCTTCGACTCCGGCACATGTGGTAAACCTCTCTGCTCTCTCATGCTCTGTCTGCCCACGGCCACCGAGCCATGCATAATTTCTATGCCAACGTGATTGTGGTGCCTCTTCGCTACTCTGTGTATGGATTACATATGTTGTGATGTTGTACTTTGGTTTGCTCTTCCCTGACGAGAGAGCTTGAAAGTCCCTTCACTTGCTACTTCTAGATGTCATGAATCAGCAAACCATCAATTTTATTTCCACTGCACTGCACCAGTAGCGAGTTATGTTAACGTAGAGTATGTTGTGATGATTGTGCTGGCAGTAGTCAAGTTGTGTGGTGTAATGTTAAGTAGAGTGGAGTTCGCATTTGATATTGTTAGCAACTGAGCACATGATGTTACAAGAAGATGCTACTGATATGCTAGTCTGTTACATCATTGAAGCATGTAAACAAAGCTTTTAAAACTGATTCTTGGTTTATCTAGTGCTAGTGAATTAGTTTTATGTGCAATTTATTGGCAAAATTAGTGAGTTCGTTTTATACCCAGAGGGATAAGCCACTGAGTCAGATACATCTCAACTTCTGCCCCCCCCCCCCCCTCCCCCCCAATCAATCTTTTTTGCTGCTGCATATACAATTAAAGTTCAGGTTTGAGTTGTTGATTTGTCTAATTGTGATATCAGGGGACTGATTCTTCTTCGACTCCAACACAGGCGGTAAACCTATCATCTGCTCTCTCTCATGCTATGTGTGTCCACGGCCATCGAGCTGTGCTAAATTCTATGCGAACACGATTGGGATGCCTCTTCTCTGTGTATGAAAGACATATGGTGCGCTGTTGTACCTAGAGATTGATGAGATAGCTTGAAAGTCCCTTCATTTGCTGCTTGTGGATGTCATGAATCAACAAGCCATCATTTTTATTTCCACTTCACCAGTAGCCAGTTATGTTAACTTGAGCATGCATAGCTGATTGTGCTGGCAGTAGTTCAGTTGTGTGGTACAATGTTAAGTAGGGTGGAGTTTTCATCTGGTGTCGTTTGTAGCTGAGCACATGATCTTACAAGGAGATGCTATTGATATGCTAGTTTTTTTACATCATTAGGTCTGTAAGCCAAGTTTTTAAAACTGAGTTACATCATTCAAGTATGTAAGCCAAGTTTTTAAAACTAATGCTTGGTTTATCTAGTGCTAATGAATCAGTTTCATGCACAATTTATTGGCAAATCAGTGAATTAGTTTTATACACAGATTGGTAAGCTGCTGAGTCAAACATATTGACTTAACTGCTAAAAATAATCTATCTTGTCTGCTGCATATACAATTACAGTTCAGCTTTGAGTTGTTGACTTATCTAATTGTATTATCAGGGGATTCTTCTTCCATTATGTCGCCTCCTGCCCTGCCCCTCCGGTGCCTGATTCTTCTTCGACTCCGTCACATGTGTTAAGCCTCTTTCATGCTCTCATGCTCTGTGTGCCCACGGCCATTGAACCATGCTAATTTCTACGCCAATGCGATTGGGATGCCTTTTTCTGTGTATGGATGGCAGATGTCGTGTTGTTGATGTACTCTAATTTGCTCTTCTTCCCCGATGAGTGAGATTGAAAGTTCCTTCCTTTGTTGTTTGCCAATGTCCTGAATAAACAAAGCATCATTTTTTGCACTTCACCTGTAGCCAGTTATGTCGAGTATCTAGTGACTGTGTTGGTAGTAGTTCAGTTGTATGTAGAGTGGACTTCACATTTGGTATCGTTTGTAGTTGAGCCCATGATGTTACAAGGAGATGCTACTAATATTCTATCTTGTTACATTCCTTGTGCTTACATGCGTGCCTTCTTCTCTACCCTAGGAGTTGGATTCTTTCTTGTGCTTTCTTGAACATCATCTTGTTCTCTAACTGTCCCTTCTCTTGCTTGCATGCATGCATGCCTTCTTCTTCTTCTCTACCTTCGTTGCTGTTTTCATTAGGAGATAGATGTATAGAAGAGCATGTGCTGATTATGAAAACATCTTGTCTCTTCCACAAACAGTAAATGGTGTGGCTATACTGAATTAATGATCCTTATTGCTTTCCTGCGCTGCGAGCTTTGGTCAATCTGGACATGTCGACGAGCATATGTTAACTGTCAACATAGATTATTATCACAAATTAATCTGTGTTGATAGTTTAGTGTGGTTAACAAATTTGAACTCCTTAAGTTAGTTTCTATGGATGTGTACAAAGTTGCATCTGATTGAGGTAGGGGTCTGTTAAGTGTATCCATCTAACAATTTATTCATTTGGTACCGACTTCTTTACACCCCCTCTGTTTTGCTATTGGATGCATGGGCGTTTCACTGGGAGTTAGCTTTCTTCTTTTAAAACAGCGAGTTGACCTTTCTTGAGTGAGATGTCATACTGATAGTGACGGACTTACAACTAAAACCTTAAAACTACAACACACACACACACACACACACACACATGCATATGGATTTGTGTCTGCTTAATGTATCCGGTGATACTTAGGTTGATTGCATCTTAATGTAATTTTACAGACTCGCCTACCTTTTCTGAATCTTAAGTAACGTTTACATATCATTTGATGACATTTCAAGGATATAACTATAAATTTTAAGATATATAGAAGCATCATACTCACACGTAGTTTATCTTCCCTGTGAGAGTTGTTTATTGTTGTTGGTTAGTCATTCATACTACCTCTGTACACTAATATAAGACGTTTTTGCAGTTCAATTTGAACTGCAAAATTGTCTTACATTAGGGTACAGAGGGAGTACTTCCTATCTGTCCGTCAATAGAAATCAATAGCTCATTGAATCTTAGTACTGATCCTAATTTAGTGAGCATTTTGTTATCCAATATGCAGATTCCTTAGCTTGAACACTTTTGAAATATTACTTGTTTGGATGATCATGTACCTCGAACGTTGGTTTCCTACATAGTTCTTTTGGGGAATTCATTCTTCATCTCAGTGACACACATCATGTTAGTTTTTGGACGCGGTTTTATGATGTGCTGGCCCGATGAGGCTAAAAGTTATTCCTTAGATTTCCATTGAGGATTACAAATTCTAGCTTTTAGTACTGATGGTTAGCATGTCTAATTTTTGTTTCTTCCAAACACTAGTACTCAATGCAAGTGACTTGTTCCACTATAGTCTCTGAATGTTTGTAATATACTGCCTTATGATTCCCACTCTAAGCTATGATAAGGATTACCTTATGTTAGTCCTTCAACATCCGTTTTACCTAAAAATGGAAGTTGTTGTTCTTGGGTGATGTGTGTGAGTAAATGATGACTCCATATGATTCTTCTGGTATCTGTTTCAGAACAGAGCCTTTTTTAAACTGAGGTTCAGCCAGTCAAAAATCAGTTGTCTGTTTCAGTGCTTCTGCAGTTTGTTCATATAAATCAAAAAGATGTGTAAACAATGATGTCTTGCTTTCTAATCAGGTACCCACACCTGGGACAGCTTTGAGATGTGTGTGCACAAGAGGGTGATCGATCTTGTTAGCTCTTTGGACGTTGTCAAGCAGACCCCCATTGAGAGGTTGAGGTGACCACCAGCGACCAGTTGTCGTCGTGAAGGCAGCCAAGTACATGTAGCTGTTGGCGATGGGCTCCGTTAGGATGCCCACCAAGGTGCACAACATCACCACCAGGAAGTCCCCTTGTGTCGCAAGGTGACCTGGCGGTGGTGGTGCGCCGCCTTGCTTCCGGTGCCAATGAGGTGGGGTTGTTGTTGTGTGACATTTTTTTAGCTCCCAGGACTCTCCTCGGCTACCAGTACTTAGGTGAGTGATTTAGTGCTAACTGATTCATTTTCATCTATGTTGGAATATAATAACAAAAACTGATGTAAGATGAAATACTTGTCATGTCAAATAGGTTGCTGCTCCTCACCCAAAAAGGGTTATTGTTGAAGAACTTGTTACTTTGAAGGATATTGATTGTATGCCACTACACCCACTGGATTTTTCCCCTAATCTCTCTAGCGCCAAAATATTGTGAAAAATACTACAGTAGCTTCTCAGTAGTAAATTTGAGGATCGACCCAAAGAGTTTGGTGGTGGAGGTGCATAAAGATACACACCAAGCATGAGTTTTGACAGTGTTGATGCAACTTCTGTTGTACTTTCAAGTCACCCCTGAGTATTTAATGAAGCGAGCTATTTTAATCTGTATACTGAATGTTGAACTGTTTCCCTTGCAGGGGGCACATTTGATTCGATTGCGCGCCAAAACTACAGCAAGTGAGGCTACAACCGCTGCACAACAGGCAATGTGAGGCCAGCCATGCATACTGACACAGATTCAGGACAGAGAAGCTGATATAAGGGCTCTTTTGAAGTGTCACATGCTCTCGATGAGAAGGCAAGTGCAACATGATGTTACAAAGAGATACTACTGAGATGCTAGTCTGTTACATCATTTAAGTATCTAAACTGAGCTTGGTTTACATACATAGTTGCTATTTGTCTGTCATTTGAAATCAATAGCTCATTGATTTCAGTAGTGATTCTACTTTGGTGAGCATTCTATTATTTTATTGCATATTCCTAAGCTTCAACACTTCAGAAATGTCATTTGTTTGGAAGTTCGTGTACTAAATCGTTGGTTTCCTGAGATTTCATTTGTGGAGTTTATTCTTCATCTCAGTTGCACACGTGGTGTTAGTTTTTGGATGTTGTGTTATGATGGGCTGGCCGATGATGCTAAACCAAGTGATTCTTAAGATTTCCTTCGAGGATTACAAAATCGAGCTTTTAAAAATGATGGTGATTCTGTCTAACTTTAGTTTCTTCCAAACAGTAGTAGTCATTGCAAGTGACTTGTTCCACTATAGTCTCCAAATGTTAATAATATACTTGCACATTTTTATTTACAATTGCCATATGATTTTCACTCTAAGCTATTAATAGGATCACTTGTTGTTAGTCCTTCAACATCTGGTTAACCTAAAAGAAGTTGATGTGGTTAGGTGATGTGCCGAGCAAATGATGATTCCATACGATCCTTCTGATATATGTTTCAAAATTGAGCTTTTCTAAAACTGATGTTCAACCGCTCAGAAATCATTTGTTTGTTCCGCTTCCGCTGAAATTTGTTATCATATTTTAAAAAAAAATCTTGGTCTAACAATTGTGTCTTGCTTGCTAATCAGGAACAAACACCTGGGACAGCTTTGAGATGCAGGTGCACGAGAGGGTGATCGATCTTGTCAGCTCCTCGGACATTCTCAAGCAGATCACCATCCAGAGGTTGAGGTCACCATCAACAACGAGCAGTCATTGTGAAGGTAGCCAATGACATGCAGCTGTTGGTGATGGGCCCTGTTAGGATGCCCACCAAGGTGCTCAACATCATCACCAGGAAGTCCCCCTATGGCGCAAGGTGACCTGGCAGTGGTGGTGCACCGCCTTGCTTATGGCGCCAGTGAGATGATGGGGTTGTTGCCCCATTACCTCGGTGTTAGCTCCTATGACTCCCTCATCAGCTACCACTACATAGGTGAGTCCCGGGTCTCTCATTCCTCCTCTATCTGCTCCAATGTTTTCGAGTCGATGAGTCAACGGGTCGCTCGGAGGGGGCGACTCTAGACTAGTCGTGACTAGTCTAGACTCACGGTCGACGAGTCGACATGGCGACGAGTCCACGTGAGTTAAGCAGCAGGCAGTCAGGGGAGGAGCACAAGTGCACAGCAGCAGCAGCAACCAGGGGAGGAGGGGAGGAGCACACCACCAGCAGCAGTAACCAGGGCCAACTGAGAGATGGGCCACTAGTTATGCACTTCCCTGTGGCCCAAAAGCCCATCTAGTAGCTATATACTCCTCCCGTGACCTAATCCACCATCCACACTCCCTCCTCCCTCACCACAGCCGCCACACATTCTGCTGCCACTCTCTTGCCACCAGTCCACCACTTCTCCTCCCAGTGATGGATCTCTCAACTCCCCCGCAGCAGCTCTCTTGCCACCGCTCCTCCTCCCAGCCCGCTCCTCTTGCCGCTGCAGCTTCAGCAGCAGCAGCAGCGGCGGCCAGCGCTCCAGCGGGGGCGCAGAAGCAGCAGCAGCGAGGCAGCACAACAGTAGCATCAGCAGCACGGCGGCGGGAGAGTGCTCCAGATCCACTGCTGCCTTGAGTCGTTCGACCCAAAAACCACGACTAGTCGTGACTAGTCGAGACTAGTCGCGCGAGTCGCTCGACTCATCCCAGGAGTCGAGTCGAGAGGCTGAGTCGGCCCTGGAACTGCGACTCGTCGACTAGTCGATGACTAGTCGCGACTAGTCGAGCGACTCGAAATCCATGATCTGCTCTGGCACACCTAGCCTTTGAGATGAGTGATTTACTGCCAAGTGATTCTTTTTCATCTCTGTTGGAATATAATAACAAACACCGTTGTAAAAAAGAAATACTTGTCATGTCAAATAGGTCTCTTACTTACCCCAAAAGGTTATTGTTCAATAACTTGTTACTTTGTTGGATATTGATTGTATGCCACTACATCCACTGAAATTTCCCTGAATCTCCCAGACGCAAAAAAATTTGTGAATAAATACTGCAATAGCTTATCAGAAGTAAAGTATCATGGCTTCGGCCCTGCTTTGTCTGCGGTAATGTAACACATTTCATGGGCATCTGGCACAGTAATATCCTAATTAATCGATGGAAAATGGTGGAGTTTTTAACAGAACACCAGACCCATCTAGTAACGTTTTGGTTTTATTAATCGGGAGGCTGTGTCACAAGTCATGGAAAGTACTGAGACTTCGAGGTGCAAAGTTAAAATGATGATTGATGTTGCTATTCCAGCTAGATAGTCGCACTTTTTTTCTGTCAGTTCCATGTTCTGGTATTCAGTCCAGGAGTCGTTGATGTTTTAAATATATTTATTATGCCTTCATATACTTTGAATGATCACCATCTGCATCCTATAAAGGCCAGCATCACTGCATGTGTATGGTAATAGTTATAAGCACACATGTTATCAAAACACAGAATGTACTGCTCTTCACCCGATCACTTTAACTAAAAGGATTTCAAATTGGTAAATATAGAATATGTAAATATAGAACCCTGTAGTCCTTCATGTTCCAGATATATTTACGCCTTTATATACTTTGAATGATCAACATCAGCATCATGTAAATGCCAGTATCGCTGCATGTGTATGGTAATAGTTATAAGTACACATGTTATCCGGACGTAGAAAAGTGAACCATGTATTACTCTTCACCTCATCACATTAACTAAAAGGATTTCAAATGGGTAACTATAGAATATGTGAGTCTTAAAGTGAAGACTAGCAAAGAGAACTGAATTTTTTATCTAGCAATCATATATATTAAGTTCAGTCCTTAATGGAAGTAAAGATTCATATTTAGTTTAATTAATCATCAACGAATGGTTCGTTGATCATTACTGTTTTCGTATGTTCTCTCCATGCTCTAGTCTGTATTGTGTGTAGTGCTGGATACATGGAGTGTTTAGTTTCTAGAGTTCTCTCATGTCTGAAGCACTGCTGATTTGATTCTATTAACAGTTGGGACAGATTCGAGATACGAGTGCACAGTAGGGAAGGTTGAGGCGACCATGAACGACGAGTAGTTGTGTGAAGGGGCCAAGGACATGCAACTGTTGGTTAAGGGCACCATAAGGAGTCCCACCAAGATGCTTGACACCACCACCAGGAAGTCCCTCTGTGGCGCAAGGTGACCTCTCTCGCCTCTTTGTTGGATCCCATTTACGTGGTTCATTTGTTGTAGTTGCCTAGGTTGTTCTGGCATGCTTTTGTAATAGTTGTTACTTGTAATAGTTGCCAACTTGTTCGGGCATGGCTTTGTAGTAGCTGGAGTGCGTTTCTGTTCAGCTACTGGTGGCGTTGGACTGTAACTTGCGAAAAAGATTACTGCTTTATCAGTTTTCACTAGTAACTAAAACTGGGAGTTGTGCTCCTTGATTCAAAAAAAAATGTCAAGAGTTTGATGAGGAAGGGCAGTAATGGAACGAACCTGGTTGTTTTTAGTTGCTGCTGTCTACTTAGACTAGATGATACTTGATCCTTTTACCACGGCATGTATAGTGCAGGTGCTTGGTAATTCATGTGTATTTCATTATTAGACGTTGGGGACGTTGGCTTCTTGAATGGGTTGCTGAGTGGTGCATCGTGTTCATCTACCCTGAACCTTTTCTCACTTGTATTTTATCTGTTTTGTGCTATGTTGTGTTCATTAGAGAGAGACCTGACTTGGAGTTTCTTTGAATGCCACAGGAGGTGATAGCTAAAGGGGGGCAAGTGACTGTGAGGGAAGTTGATACACCACATGTAGTCGGCGGTTGTCAAGCTGAAGGAAGGGGGAGACTGCGATGGTCTGGCATCCCTGTTGGTTACCTAGACCTCGTGGACTACCTCCCCGTTGGCCACTACCTTGGTGGTGGTGACCGCCTTTTCCTCGGTTTGGTGAGTCCCTGACCCCCTCTATCTCTCTCCCTATAGTCTGCTTTCAGTCATTCTTCTTTTTGCGGAGTCTTCATTTTCGGTAAAATGGTACTCAATAGCAAGTTGCATACAAGGCGTATCTGCATCTTGTAAAGGCTAGTATGATTGCATGTGCATGGTGATAGTTCAAGTATACATTTTATCAAAACACAGAAAAGTGAACCTTATATTGCTCTTCACCCGATCACTTTAACCAAAAGGATTTCAGATTAGTGATCAAAGAGTAAATATTGAGTTAATGGTATAATATGTGAGTCTGTAAGTGAACACGTATTAAAGAGAAAGAACTTTTTATCTAGCAATCATATATGTCAAGTACAGTCCTTGAGGGAAGAAAAGATTCAGGCTTACTTAAATTAACCATCATCACATGGTTGGTTTATCATTACTTTTTCAGCGCATGCTCTCTAGTCTGTATTGTGTGTAATGTTGGATACCTAGAGCATATAGTTTCTAGAGTTCTCTCATGTGTGAAGCATTGCCTATTTGATTCTACCAACAGCTGGGATAGATTCGAGATACGGGTGCACAGTAGGGTGATTGACCTCGTCACGTCCCTGGACGTCGTCAAGCAGATCGCTATCAAGAGGTTGAGGCGACCATCAACGACCAATAGTCGTCGTGAAGGGAGCTAAGGACATGCGCCGTGAGGATGCCCACCAAGTTGCTCAACACCACCAGTCCTCCAGGAAGTCCCCCTGTGGTGCAAGGTGACCTCTCTCGCCCCTTCCTAGAATTAGGCTAAATGATTTGATATCTGTTAATGATCATTGATCCGGTTTATGGATGGTTAGGTTCTGTTTAAGAATTTTGGAATTGCAACTGTTTAGTTAGGCCTGCTACATAACAATTAGGTCGAAACTGTTTGTTTTCATGCGCTGTAATATGGTGTCATGTGTCTGGGAGTTTGGTTTTATAGTACTAGTTTTTTGTAGTAGTTGCCTCGGGTGTTCTGGCATGGTTTTATATTATTCCCTCCATTCCATAATTATTGTCGTAGTTTTAGTTCAAATTTGAACTAAAACCACAATGAGAATTATGGAGTGGAAGGAGTAGTTGTTACTTGTATTAGTTACCTAGCTTGTTCGGGCATGGCTTTGTAGTGAGTCTGTTTCTATTTTGCTTCTGGTGGTGTTGGACTGTAACTAGCGAAAAAGACTACCATGTTATGAGTTTTCATGGGGAAGGAAATGATGACTCCATATGTTTCTTCTAATATATTGCAGAAATTGAGCTTTTTTACAACTGAGGTTCAGCCGGTCACAAATCAGGAGTAAATGATGACTCCATATGATTCTTCTAATATATGTTTTCAAAATTGAGCCTTTTTAAAACTGAGGTTCAGCCGGTCACAAATCAGTTATCTGTTTCTGTGCTTCTGCCGAAGTTTGTGATCATAAATTGAAAAAAAAAAACTTGGTCTAACAGCACTGTCTTGCTTGCTTATCAGGTACTCACACCTGGGACAACTTTGAAAGGCGGTTGAACAAGAGGGCGACCTTGTTTGCTCCCCTGACGTTGTGAAGCAGATCACCATCGAGAGGTTGAGGTGACCATCAGCGACCAGTAGTCGTCGTGAAGGCAGCCAAGGGCATGCAGCTGTTGGTGATGGGCCCCGCTAGGATGCACACCAAGGTGCTCAACATCACCATCAGGAAGTCCCCTTATGGCGCAAGGTGACCTCTCTTGCCTGTGTTGGATCTCGTTTACTTGGTTGATCTGTATTGTACCTGCTCCTGCTCGCCAATATGCTAATATAGTTCTATTACCTGAAACCATTGATGGTAATATGGTCTCATGTTGTTGGGAGTTTGGTTTTATAGTAGTACTTGCATGGGTTTTTCTGGCATGGTTTGCTGTAGCTATTACTTGTTATAGCTTGCCTAGCTGTTTCTATTCTGCGGCTGGTGGTGTTTGACTGTAACTTGCGAAAAAGATTAACTGTCAAGAATTTGATGAGGAAGTGCGGTACTGGAACAAACTTGGTTGTTTCTATTACCTCCATTCGGAATTAACTGACATGGTTTTAGTTTAAAATAAATTAAACCATGTCATTAATTTCTGAAAGGAGGGAATAGTTGCTAATAAATCCACGGAAAATGGTGGAGCTTTTAACAGAACACCAGACCCATGCAGTAGCATTTTGGTTATATTAATCGGGTGTCTGTATCCCAAGTGATGGATAGTATTGAGACTTCGAGATGCAAAGCTAAAATGATGGTTAATGTTGCTATTCAGGCTAGATAGCCACACTTATATTTCTGTCAGTTCCATGTTATGGTACCCAGTCCAGGAGTCCTTGATGTTCCAAATATATTTATGCCTTTGTATACTTTGAATGATCACCATCAGTATCCTGTAAAGGCCAATATCACCACATGTGTATGGTAATAGTTATTAGTATACATGTTATCAGAACGCAGAAAAGTGAACCCTGTATTGCTCTTCACCCGATCACATTAACTAAAAGGATTTCAAATTGGTAAATATAGAATATGTGGGTCTGAAAGTGAGGACTAGCAATGAGAACCGATTTTTTTATCTAGTTTAATTAATCAGAAACACTTGGTTCGTTGATCATTACTGTTTCGTTTTTGTTCTCCATGCTTTGTATTGTGTGTAATACTGGATACATGGAGCATTTAGTTTTCAGAGTTCTTTCATGTATGAAACATTGCCTATTTGATTGCCAACAGCTGGAACAGGTTCGAGATAAGGGTCCACAATAGGATTTCATATTGCTTGTGATAGTTGCTAACTTGGTCGGGCATGGCTTTGTAGTAGCTGGAGTCCGTTTCTGTTTTGCAGCTAGTGGAGTTGGACTGTAACTTGCGAAAAAGATTACCGTGTTCTCAGTTTTCGTGAGGAATGTAAACAGGGAGCTGTGCTCCTTAATTCGAAAAAAATTGTCAAGAGTTTGATGAGGAAGGGCAGTACTGGAAAGAACTTGGTTGTTTTTAGTTGCTGATGTCTACTCGGAGTAGATGTTATTTGATCCACTTGCATTTTGTCTTTGTTGTGTTGTCGTGTGTTCATTAGAGAGAGACCGGACTCGGTGTTTCTTTAAATGTCACAGGAGATTAGCTAAAGGGGGGCAAGTGACAGTCCGAGGGAGGGAAGTTGATACACCAGGTGTAGTCAAGCTGAAGTAAAGGGGAGACTGTGATGAGGGAGCCTTTTCTTTTCTTTTTATGGGTATATGGAAATAAATTACTTGCATTATTTAAAGATGTTGAAACAACATTGTATTGCCGATATGTTGAAGTGATACTTGGTTGAAAGGCTATTGATCAACCATTTCGGTGTTATCTCATGATTGCTTATATTTTTGGTCAAAAAACTTTTCTAGCCGTGAACTTCACTAATTTTCTATCCCATTTACAAAAAAATGTCGCCATGGGATGCATGTGGGCATGGGATCACAGTAGTGATTCTACTTTGGTCAGCATTCTATTATTGGATTTGCGTATTCCTAAGCTTCAATACTTCGGAAATGTCATTTGTTTGGAAGTTCATGTACTCAATTGTTGGTTTCCTAAAATTTCATTTGTGGAGTTTATTCTTCATCTCAGTTACACACGTGATGTTAGTTTTTGGATGCTATTTTATGATGTGCTGGCCCGATGATGCTAAACCAAGTTATTCCTAAGATTTCCTTCGAGGATTGCAAAATCAAACTTTTGAAAATGATGGTTTCTTCCCAACAGTATTAGTCAATGCAAGTTACTTGTTCCACTGTAGTCTCCAAATGTTTATAATATACTTGCACATTTTTATTTACCACTGCCATATGATTTTCACTCTAAACTATGAATAGGATTACTTGTTGTTAGTCCTTCAACATCTGGTTAACCTGAAAGAAGTTGTTGTGGTTAGGTGATGTGCTGAGCAAATGATGATTCCATATGATTCTTCTTATATATGTTTCAAAATTGAGCATTTCTAAAAATGATGCTCAACCACTCAGAAATCAGTTGTCTGTTCCCGTGCTTCCGCTGAAATTTGTTATCATATTTTTTAAAATCATGGTTTAACAATGGTGTCTTGCTTGCTAATCAGGTACAAACACCTGGGACAGCTTGGAGATGCAGATGCACCACAGGGTGTTTGAGCTTGTCAGCTTCTCGGACGTTCTCAAGCAGATCACCATCCAGAGGTTGAGGTGACCATCAGCAACGAGTAGTCGTTGTGAAGGTAGCCAAGGACATGCAGCTGTTGGCGATGAGCTCCGTCAGGACGCCCACCAAGGTGCTCAACGTCACCACCAGGAAGCCCCCCTATGGCGCAAGGTTACCTGGCAGCCTTGCTTATGGCGCCAATGAGATGGCGGGGTTGTTGCCCCGTGACCCCGGCGTCAGCTTCTATGACTCCCTCATCAGCTACAACTACATAGGTCAGTCCACGGTCTCTCAGTTCCTCCTCTATCTTTTCTGGCACACCTAGCCTCTTTGAGATGAATGATTTACTGCCAAGTGATTTTTTTCATTTCTGTTGGAACATAACAACAAACACCGATGTAAAAATGAAATACTTTTCATGTCAAATAGGTCTCTTACTCACCAAAAAAGGTTATGGTTGAAGAACTTGTTACTTTGATGGATATTGATTGTGTGCCACTACGTCCATGGAAATTTCCCCGAATCTCTCAGACGCAAAAATACCGTGAAGAAATACTACAATAGTTTATCAGAAGGAAAATATCGAGGCTTTGGCCTTTGCTTTGTCTGCGGGAATGTAAAACATTTCATGGGCATCCGGCGCAGTCATATCCTAATTAATCGATGGAAAATGGTGGAGTTTTTAACAGGACACCAGACCCATCTAGTAACATTTTCATTATATTAATCAGGAGATTGTGTCCCAAGTGATGGAAAGTATTGAGACTTTGAGGTGCAAAGTTAAAATGATGATTGATGTTGCTATTCCAGCTAGATAGTCACACTTGTATTTCTGTCAGTTCCATGTTATGGTATTCAGTCCAGGAGTCCTTAATGTTTTAAATATATTTATGCCTTCATGTACTTTGAATGATCACCATCAGCATCCTGTAAAGGCCAATATCACTGCATGTGTATGGTAATAGTTATAAGCACAAATGTTATCAGAACACAGAAAAGTGAACCCTGTAGTGCTCTTCATCCGATCACATTAACTAAAAGGATTTTCAAATTGGTAAATATAGAACATGTGAGTCTGAAAGTGAAGGCTAGAAAAAAGAACTGAAATTTTAATATAGCAATCATATATGTTAAGTTCAGTCCTTGAGGGTAGTAGAGATTCAGATTAGTTTAACTAATCATCAGCGCATGGTTTGTTGAGCATTACTGTTTTCATATGTGTTCTTCATGCTCTAGTCTGTATTGTGTGTAATGCTGGATACATGGAGCATTTAGTTTCTAGAGTTCTCTCATGTCTGAAGCATTACTTATTTGATGCTACTGACATGTGGGACAGACTCGAGATACGGGTGCACAGTAGGGTGATTGACCTCTTCAACTCATTGGATGTTGTCAAGCAGATCACCATCGTGAGGTTGAGGAAACCATTAGCGACCAGTAGTCATGTGAAGGGGGCCAAGCACGTTCACCTGTTGGTTAAGGGACCGTCAGAAGTCCCACCAGGGTGCACACCACCACCATCAGGAAGCCTCCCTGTGGCGCAAGGTGACCTCTCTCTCCTCTGTATTGTTTTCCATTTACTTGGTTGATTTGTATTAGTTGCATGGGTTCTTCTGGCACTCTTTTGTAATTGATGTTATTTGTATTAGTTGCCAACTTGTTCAGGTGTGGCTTTGTAGTAGCTGGATTCCATTTCCTTTTTTTTTGAGAAAGAGCTGGATTCCATTTCCTTTTTTTTGAGAAAGAGCTGGATTCCGTTTCTATTCTGCCGGTGGTGTTGTTGGACTGTAACTTGTGAAAAAGATTACAGTTTTATCAGTTTTCATGAGGAATGAAAACTGGGAGATGTCCTCCTTAATTCGAAAAAAGCTGTCAAGAGTTTGAGGAGGAAGGGCAGTACTTTAACAAAGTTGGTTGTTTTTAGTTGCTACTGTCTAGTTTGACTAGATAATATTTGATCCTTTTACCAAGGCATGTGTAATGCATGTTCTTGGCAATTCATGTGTATTTCTTTATTAGACATTGAGGGATGTTGGCTTCTTGAATGGGTTCCTGAGTGGTGCATTGTGTTTATCTACCCTAATCTTTTTCTCACTCTTACCTTGTCTGTTTTGTGTTGTGTTGTGTTCATTAGAGAGAGAACTGACTCGGAGTTCCTTTGAATGTCACAGGAGGTGATAGCTAAAGGGGGCAAGTGACAGTCTGAGGGTGGGAAGTTGATACACCTCATATAGTCCTTGGGTTGTTAAGCTGAAGGAAGGGAGAGAATGTGCGATGATCTGGCGTCCCTGTTTGGCTACCCCAACCTGGTGCACTACCTCCTTGTCGGATACTACCTTGGCAGTGGTGACCACCCTTTCCTCTGTTTTGGTGAGTTCCTGACCCCTTGGCGGTGAAACTTTTTCAGATGTGTTCTCCATGTTTTCTAGTTTGTATTGAGTTTAATGTTGGATACATGGAGCATTTCATGGATTAGAATCAAGAATATGGTTGTCGATGATATTGATTGCTCCCTTAGTTGTTTCATGTATTTCTAGCTATAGGTGTTGTTGATGTGATGCATGTTTTGTGCTTCAGATGTACGCGACAGTGGGGTTGTTGCTTGTAACCTCGATGTTGGCTCCCATGACTGTCTCCGTGGCTACCGCCACTTAGGTGAGTCCCTGATCTCTCCTTTCTCCTCTGCTGCTCTGCGATATATTGGATGCCATGGTTAGGCTATGTTAAATTGGATTCCATGGTTATAATCTATGTTCAGGCGTGAATGTGGCAACTGCAACTGTTTACTTAGGCTTGATAAATAATCTAAGGTGTCTGATATTCTGTCCCTGTTTAACCAAAATTATTCCTGAGATTTCCTTTGAGGATTACAAAAGCAAGCTGTTTAAACTGATGGTTACCCTGTATCGCTCTTGACCCGATCACATTAAATAAAAGGATTTCAAATTGGTATATATAGAATATGTGAGTCTGAAAGTGAAGACTAGCAAAGAGAACTGAAGTTTTTATCTAGCAATCATATGTTTTAAGTTCAGTCCTTGAGGGAAGTAAAGATTCAGAATTAGTTTAATTAATCATCAGCGCATGGTTTGTTGATCATTACTGTTTTCATATGTGTTCTCCATGCTCTCGTCTGTATTGTGTATAATGTCTGTAGCATTGCCTATTGTACCAACAGCTGGGACAGATCTGAGATACGGGTGCACAGTAGGATGAATGACCTCGTCACCTCACTGGACGTCATCAAGCAGATCACCATCGAGAGGTTGAGGCAACCATCAGCGACCAGTAGTCGTCGTGAAGGGAGCCAATGACATGTAGCTGGTGAGGCGCCGTGAGGATGCCCGATAACGTGCTTGACACTACCACCACTAAGTCCCCCTGTGGCGCAAGGTGACCTCTCTCACCTATGTCTAGAATCAGGCTAAATGATTTGATATCTGTTAATGATCCAGTTTGCGGATGGTTAGGCTCTGTCTAATAGTTTGGGAATTGCAACTATTTACTTAGGCCCGCTATTCATTTTCATGCGCTATAATATGGTGTCATGTGTCTGGGAGTTTCTTGTAGTAGTTGCCTAAGTTGTTCTGGCATGGTTCTGTAGTACTCCCTCTGTTTCATAATTATTGTTGTGGTTTTAGTTAAAATACTAAAACCACGACAATAATTATGGAACAAAAGGAGTAGCTGTTACTTGTAATAGTTGCCTAGCTTATTTGGGCATGGCTTTGTATTAGCTAGAGTTTGTTTATGTTCTGCTGGTGGTGGTGTTGGTTTCTAACTTGCGAAACAGATTACTGTGTTATGAGTTTTCATGGGTAATGAAAACTGGGAGATGTGCTCCTTAATTCGAAATAAAAAAGTGTCAAGAGTTTGATGAGGAATTGCGGGGCTGGAACAAACTTGGTTGTTTCTAGTTGATACTGTCTACTTAGAGTAGATGCTACTTATGTTTTTTCCCAAGGGCATGAGCAGTGCAGGTTTAAGCACTCAGTTACATACATCTCAACTTTTAAATCATTTTTGTTTGCTGCATGCACATTTACGGTTCAGGCATGACTTGGTTCTTTGAGTATTACAGGGCAGCATATATTTATGTATCTATAAGGAAAAGAAAAGGCATGAAGTCAGTGGCTTTTACACGCCATGGGAAGGGAAGAAATCTATGCTTGAGGGCAGCGACCGGGAAGTTTGATCTTGCGGAGGAGGGCGAGGAGCGATGGATGCAGCTTGTAGCGCCGCTTGGTTGAAATTGTGTGACTGCTGGATGTGATGGATCTACTACTCTATTTTTTTTCGTCGCATCTGTAGCACTTTCGTGGAAGTGTGGGGGTTTGATGGCGATCTGGTTGTGGTAGTGGGTAGTTTTGTGGCATCACCAATTTGTCAAAGATGATGCTGCTGCCCAAACTTTGTGCTGCTGTTGGGTGTCAGGTGGCATGTTGTAACCTCAGGGAGTTGTAAACTTTGGATTGTACTGAGTTGGCTGTCAATGTGAAGAAGATTGGCTGGCTGAATCCTTGTTTTCCCATGAATGAATGGATGCCGTTTGTTTCTTTTTGTTTATTCTCCATGAATGAATGAATGTTGTTAGCTCGTTCGTCCGATCATTCAGTATATAATACAACACAAACTAACTGGGATTGACTGGTTGTCTCTGGTGTCTCAAAACCAATCAAATTCCCATATATACTTGTATTGGACTATCTATCTAGTATGCATGTGTTTATGTATGTTTCTATGTTGATGAAATCGGCGGGGTGGCTTACTTTCAATCTAATTTTTTTTGTAGCATCTGGCACTCTTTATCACGTGTCCTCAAACTCCCTGAGTAAGCATCATATTTTTTCCAAGATTTTAGGGAAGAAGATTTCCCCACTAGAAATTGCAGCCTTGCTTTCTAATGGTGTTTCTGTTTCAACAAATGCACATGCACAGCCGCCTATGATACCAGCCTTCACAGCGGCAAATGTGAAAGAAATAACCTGGCAATAATACAGCTGATCACGAATAAGCAGATGTGAACAAAAGAAGATCAAAATGGGATGATAACATATCACTTAACCAAATCAAGGAGCCGGTTGGAAAGTATCACGTACGTACCTGCCTGGTGTTTTTTGAGATATACTCCTACTTACTAGGAAACTTAACAAATCCCCCCCCCCCCCCCCCCCCCCCCCCAAAAGGAAACTTAACAAACCAACCGGAGAAATCAACTCCCTGTTGGCATGCCTATCCATCGGGCGCTTCGAAAGGCATCATTTAGAGCAGTATAGCCAGCTGCTGGCTATAAGCCAGTGCCATGTCATCTACAGCCCATCTTATAGCCAACATATACAATAGTAGATCAAAAGAGTGTACTACTTTTTTATTATGTGGCCCACCTTTCATTCACACAAAATGCCTAGGAGCACGTGCTAGAGCTGGCTCTTCACGAAGAGCCCGCTTACCTTCTCTCTCCTCTTCTCTTTCCTCCAACTAAGCAGAAATATACTAGTTTATTCCTTATAGCCCGCTGACTCAGCTCTATTGTACTTGCTCTTAATCCCCTGAAAACTCGGATGAATACTGAATCGATCTTGTTCCGCTAATTTCTCCTCAAATCAGACGCTCATCAATACCCTCCCAAAAACCAACGTAGCCCCCATCGCTGTGCCCCATGCCCCCACGCCTCCTCCTCCTCCTCCATTACTCCCTCTCGTTCATTCCGCATGCCCCTTGTGCGATCCAACCCACTCCGATCCATTGGCTGCCACCTCCTCTCGCGCACCTCACGCGGATCGGCCTCTCATCCGACGGGTGTCCGCATTCCTCGCTCGCTCCTTCCTAGCCCCACCGCGCGCCCACTTCCTCTATAAATAAATGGCTGCCCTTTTCTCCCGCCTCTCGATCCGTTGGCGCCGCACACATTTGCTCTCGCATCCACAAAGAGTTCACCGAGCAAGCGAGCGAGCGGCAAGCGATGTTCATGCCACCTCGTTCGGATGCACCGAGCAAGCTAGCACGACGCTGGGTGGATGTGCGCATCCGGGCAACCAGACTAGTTAGCCGTGGGCACTGCCGCATTTTGCGCCGAGCTTCATGCCTGGCTGCTGCCTAGCACCCATCCACAATTTCAGACTTGATGCTTCGGTCTGCCCTCTCTGTAAGAGCAGACCCTTTCTTGACATATCCTTCTTTTATGAAATCTTCCAAGATGCCACTCATACTGAAAAGTTTTTTTTTTATCTTTTGATGCACTGATGCAGGTAATTCTACAGGACGTGGAAACATTAGATGTGGGCAGGACATGTCCGCGCCGCCGCTCCTCGCCCAATCGCCGCCTGCCACCTGTCGGCCGCCGCCGCCTCCCACTGCGCGGCCCGCGGAGCCCATCCGGGGCCCACGCGGGCCCAGATCCGGCGCCACCGGCCCGCGCCGCCCGGCCGCGCCCGCGCGCCGCCGCCGCCGGCCGTCTGCCCGCTCCACCACCCCGGCCGCCGCGCCGCCGCCCGCCGGCCCGCGCTCGCCGGCGCTCCCGCGGCGCCCGCGCCCGCCGCTCTGCTCCACGGTCGCCGGCGCTCGCCGCCACGGCGCCCCGCGCCGCCCCGCCGCCATGCGCCGCCGGGCCGGCCGAATCTCGCCACCGCGCCCCCGAGCGCGTCCCCGGCCACCTCCGGCCCCGTCTCCGGCGATCTTCGAAACCCGTGCCGAGAGGTTGACTTTCCCCCTTCAAAATTCGTCCAAGTCCCCAGTTTTTCATATAATCATGCCATGTTCGTTGCATCGTATCTCTGCATCCGTAGCTCCGTTTCGTGCGTGTAATATGTCAAATTGTTCGTCTCGACGAGTACTTCATTTCATCCCATTGCATCATTTTCATTTGAGCTTATCTTGATGCCCGAAATGCTGTTGAAAGAGTGCATGTTGATGTTAATCTGCTGAAACTGTTATAACTTGCTCATTTATCATTTTTGCCATGATTGATGTGTGCATCCTATGATGTTTATGTCTACATGTATGTTGATCTATGCCATGCCATCTTTCCAGGGGTGCCATCCATGTATTTTTGTGAGTTGTGTGTTGAGTGCATCAAGCTTGCTAAGCAGTGTACTTGCTGTTGCTATTTTCCTGGCAGATTCTGTTATATTTTGTTGCTATGTTAACATGTTGCTACTAATCATTCTATGCATAATCTGGAGATGCTCTATAAACATGTTTTGATCTACATGTCTTGCTCTATCTATTAATGCCCTTGGTTGCTATTATAGCCTGCTGTAGCATGTTGTTATCTTGCTCTAAAGTTGCTTTATAATGTTGCTATCAGCCTGTTAACATTAAGTTTAGTTGTTTCCATGTGTTTTCCTAGTGATCCATGCACCCTATGAACTTGTTCTTGCCATGCTTAGCTTCACAAACATGTCTTCTTACTGTTGGTTGCCCTGCCATGCCATGTATTGCTCTGTGGTGAGTGGTTCAAGCTCACCAACATGCCTACTTATTATTGTTCCTGCCATGTATGAATCTGTAATATAACTTGCCATGTTTACATGGGTGCCATCATATTTTCTGTGCCTTTTTGGCTCATGATCAGTAAGGGACTGTTGTTCTATGAATTTAGTAGATTCATGCCATTCCTTTGTTTGCCATGATAAGTTCCTGTAACATGTCGTTTGATAGCTCTAAACATTGCAACCTGATATTATTTCCTGATAAGTCTGAAACTGTTATTATTTGCAATCTTACCATGTGTTTTTGAGCATGTTTTAATGATTTCTGGAGATAGCTCAGTGTTCATGTTTTATTATGCTTTACCTGTACTTCATGCCCATGCCTTTTGTTATTATGTTGGGGTGCTGTAGCATATTGTTTTGATGCTTGCAATATGCCTAGTTGCTGTTATGGACAGATTGTTGCTATGACTTGTATAGAGTGTATGTGTTGCACCGTTGCTCCGTTTTGAGTGTGCTCTATATGAAACCTGCTTGATTTTGCATGTAGCTTCATATTATCATGTTGCATCCTTGTTTTGGTGTGTTTGCTTGATGTTTGGGTGCATTTTGCATCAATGCCATGTTTAACTTGTTTTGCTCATATCTTCTAGGCCGTAGCTCCGAATTAAATGAACTTTATATGTAACTTGACTAGAATCTCGTGTAGATCATCTTGGTGCATCTTAACTTGCTGTTTAACAACTTGAACAAGGTTTATTCAGATCTGGACCCATTTCGAAATTTGCTTATGAGGACTTACCGGAATTGTTATATGTTGTTCCCGGCCTCATTTAAACTTGCCTTGATGTGTTGTTCTTGTTTGCATCATCTCTTGCCATGAGTAGCTCATCTAGCTTTCTCATGCATCATGCTATCATTGCTATGCTAGTTGATTCGTTCTTTCGCTATGCTGCGCTTCCTATCATTTGCTCTTCAAGCCATCCCATATTGCCATGAACCTCTAACCTTTGACACCTTTCCTATGCAAACCGTTGTTTGGCTATGTTACCGCTTTGCTCAGCCCCTCTTATAGCGTTGCTAGCTGCAGGTGAATATGAAGATTGCTCCATGGTGGACAGGGTTTATGTTGGGATATCACAATATCTCTTATATTATTAATGCATCTATATACTTGGTAAAGGGTGGAAGGCTCGGCCTTATGCCTGGTGTTTTGTTCCACTCTTGCCGCCCTAGTTTCCGTCATACCGGTATTATGTTCCCGGATTTTGCGTTCCTTACGCGGTCGGGTGATTTATGGGACCCCCCTGACAGTTCGCTTTGAATAAAACTCCTCCAGCAAGGCCCAGCCTTGGTTTTACCATTTGCCTCACCACCACCTACTTTTCCCTTGGGAGTAATTAACCCAAGGGTCATCTTTATTAAGGCCCCCCCGGGCCAATGCTTGTCTAAGTGTTGGTCCAAACTAGAGCACCGTGCGGGACCATTCCTTGGCAACTTGGATTCGTCGGTACCTGTACGCTTCGCTTATCCGGTGTTGCCCTGAGAACGAGATATGTGCAGCTCCTATCGGGATTGTCGGCGCATCGGGCGGCTTTGCTGGTCTTGTTTTACCATTGTCGAAATGTCTTGTAAACCGGAATTCCGAGACTGATCGGGTCTTCCTGGGAGAAGGTCTATTCCTTCGTTGATCGCGAGAGCTTGTCATGGGCTAAGTTGGGACATCCCTGCAGGGTATAAACTTTCGAGAGCCGTGCCCGCGGTTATGTGGCAGATGGGAATTTGTTAATGTCCGGTTGTAGATAACTTGACACCAGATCCGAATTAAAACACATCAACCGCGTGTGTAGCCGTGATGGTCTCTTCTCGGCGGAGTCCGGGAAGTGAACACGGTTTCTGTGTTATGTTTGACGTAAGTAGGTGTTTCAGGGTCACCTCTTGATCATTGCTAGCTTCACGACCGTTCCTTTGCTTCTCTTCTCGCTCTCATTTGCGTATGTTAGCCACCATACTTGCTTAGTCGCTGCTGCAACCTCACCACTTTACCCCTTCCTTTCCCATTAAGCTTTGCTAGTCTTGATACCCATGGTAATGGGATTGCTGAGTCCTCGTGGCTCACAGATTACTACAACAACAGTTGCAGGTACAGGTTATGCGATGATCATGACGCGAGAGCGATGCTTGCTTGCGTTGAGTTCTTCTTCTGCTTCTTCGATCAGGGGATAGGTTCCGGGTCGGCAGCCTGGGCTAGCAGGGTGGATATTGTTTGAGTTTCTGTTTATGATTCATTCGTAGTCGGATGTTGCTCTTGTATGTTGTATTGTTGTATTCATGTGATATTGTATGTATTGGATGTATCCCCACTATTATGTAATGTTGATGTAATGATATCCACCTTGCAAAAGCGTTTCAATATGCGGGTCTACCCTTGGTGGGACCTTCGAGTTCCTTTTGGATAGGGTCGCATATTGGGCGTGACATTAACTAACGACAGAGAGGAAGACACAAGATCTAGCACGAATAACCTGTCAGTCTTGCCGATAGCCACAGAGGCCAGATAATAGATCTTCCTTTCACCAATCAAGCTAGAGACGCCACCGGGTAGTAGCAAAATAGCAGTGGGTAGAATGATTTCACTTACAACCGAGGAGTAGATGGCCCAATTAGCATCATGTAACACATACACATCCACAATTGTCTGCCGCCCTTTCGAGCCCAATCCCAAAAAGAAGAATTGAAGGCCATCTTCGCCGGTGTTGGGGAGGATCTCTTGTTCGTAGTATGTGATGCTGGTTTGCGGAGTTGGCGGGAGGATGGTCGTGTATCTAGCAGGGTACAGCGGGCAGCGGACCGTTCTTATGGTGGGCTCGAGGTGGACGTAGGAGGTGAAGAGGAGGAGGTCGTTCCAGCAATCCACGCTGACAAAATCGAAGTTAGCGCAGCCCAAATCGAAGTTAGCGCAGCGGACGACGGCAGCAAGCTCAGGGGGCTGAGGCATCGGCACGAACCGCGGAGGCTTGGTTCCCCTAGTGTCGACGTAAAAACCGAGGATGCTGGGTGGGTGGAGATCGCGGAAGCGGCGGAGGAAGGCGTTGTCGGAGGAGAGGCGGAGCCAGCGCTTGCAGACGAGAGCGGCGCGGACGAGGCTAGTGGGGAAGGCGACGCGGAGGAGGATCTCGCAGAGGAGATCGTCGTCGCCGAGCACGGCCGGTTGCGGCGCCCCGAGTGCTTCCATGTTTTGGTGATTTGAGATAGACTTGGGCCAAGAAGAAAATAAAGAAAATAAGGGGATTGGATATTTTTCGTTTGGGTGTTCGATGGGCTTTCTTAGATCAAACACCCGATTTGCTAAAAATAAAAAATAACACACCAGAACGTATTTTAGTTGTACATTTTATATTATTACAAAAAGACCTGTGCACACAATGGAAAAGAAAGCAATCCCGCAAAAACCAAAAACAACACCAAGGTCCAAAGTACATTACTCTTTTTCACCACCATTCTAGCATCTTTTTTCCTTCAATGTCGGCAAGCGTTGTAGACGAATGTGTTGTTATCAAAGACAACGACTGGCCGCATCGACGACAACACCCAAGTGCGTCGTTTCTCTTCATGGACCTGTCTGTCTGGTCTGATCGTCCCATTGCCCCTTCCCCTAGTTCTCCTGATTGGGAGCCCTAACTTTGTTGGGCGGCAGCAGCGCTCTCCGCTTCTTATTCTTCTTGAAAGGACTGCTTTGCGAGCTATATGGTTGGTGGGCATTGTTAGGTTGCAGGTGGTGGCGGCAGTAGTGCCCTTCTTTGTCCAAGCTTGAATTGTCTCCTTTGTGGGCTGGCCATGGGCAGCATCATTGATTGTAGGACGAGAGCCAATGTTGGCAGGTCGGGTGTGTGTTGACTGTCTCTATGTGGCCATCTTCCCCCGGCAACCATTCCTATTCTTGGGAGGAACACATCCATCTTTTGATGGTGTGACGCCTTTTGAACCAGGCGAGGAGGCCGTGGCCTTCTCTAGAGATGGATTTGTATGGCGTTGTCGGGAAGCCCATGCACCTTATGGTCATGGTGTGGTGGCGTCTTCAGGCATGCTTGAATCATTGCTTGAAGCTTCTTCGGCACCGACGTTGGGTGGTTTGTCTACCTCCCATCCTTTGCACGTTGACCTTGATGTCAATGTTCTCGGTCCTCTCTATGTGCCGACCGGATCGGTACTCCTAGGCCAAGAGCGAGAGGCCGACACTAGTGTGGTGAGGACATTGCGGTGATGTTTGGTGGTTTCTCCAGGATATGAGGGGTCGGTCCTTGATGGCCTCCGTAGATAATTTTTGCTTTGGCTCGGTCACACATGTGTTCTTGCTCGATGGTGAGATGGTGGTGTTCTGTAGTGCACTCCCTGTGCATTGTTTTGTGCTGCCCTCTTTGTTTGTCTGATGTTCTTTTTTCTACTTTGAAAAAGGATTTTCGTCAACTCTTTCTATTGTTCGGACATTTTGCCATCAATTTTGACTGCCCGACCACCGCCTCACTCCCAGGCAGCTCGGGCGAACCCCAGTCGTCGGCTGGCACCGCCCCCTTTCTCGCCCTGCTCCCCCTCGCCGCCGCCAGAGGATACGGCCGGGCTAAGCCCGCACCATGGACGATGCCAGCGGGGCGTACTCTAGGGTGGAGGCATGCGTCTCCGGCGGAGGGAGGTCGGTTCCACCTCCTGGATGCCACAATACGAGGGACTTGTGGATGTCGAGCGCGCTTCCTGATGTTCACGCCATATTCAAGCCACTTCCTCCCGACAAGCAGGAGGAGATCGAGCTGAGCCCGCCGTTTCCTTCTTCAGGTACTCCTCCATCCGGCATTGTAGAGTCCTCTGGCTGCGACTACGGCTAGGAGGACGTCATCATCATCTCTTATAACGATGCGTTGGGCGGCCGGGCGGCAAGGAATTGGACACGCCTTTTAGTTTTAATTAGGTTTTCTTCTGTGATTTGTATAACATTGTTTAAATGTGTGTAATATATGGATGCTGCCAACTAGCTTGATATTAAAGTTTAACTAAAATTTTGTTTAATTAGTGTTTTAACTAGATTATTAATGAAACACGCTAGGGGTTATCTGATAGTAGGGGTTTACTGACAATAGGGTCCCACGGGTCAAAGCGAGTGTCATCCAAATGACAGGTGAATTGTATTACCGGCGTCTACAGCAGAGGGTGCACTGCTGCTAATTTGTCGGTTAGTGGTGTCGCGTCCCAACACCACTGATAGGACGTATATGAGTGGCATTGGGAGTGGCTTATTGACACTGCCGTCAAGGGGCGTCAGGAGGCCGCGCCACTAATGACATTTTCCGGACGCCACTAATATGCATTTCTGCACTAGCGGTGCCTCAACTGCTTCACTAGTTAGCAACATTGCTGAGTTGATACAGAATGCAGGCACTTCTCGTTATTATGTCCGTGACACAAAAGGTTTTCTTTACTCAAGGAATCCATCAGATCTCACTTCACCTCTACCAGAAATGTACATGTACACCATATTAACTAGGAGTCTGCCCAATTGAGCCAATAAGCTAGATAAATGAATGCTGATCATGCATGATTATATTATATCCTTATGCTGATCACCCATAAGCTCCTGGGATACAATGAAGGGATACAGGAAATCATATCGCAACATGCCTATCCTATAAGGGCAAAAAATATTTCTAGAACGAAACAATCAAACTTGGACACAGCCCAGGAACCATAACAGGGACTACAGGAAGCAACACTTTGTTTTCAAAACATAGGGGAGCAACAGATGGAATAGATGATCATCGGCAACTTGGACACAACCTAGGAAGGAAGGAACCATTTGAATCCCAGGCCATTGAAAATGATTCTTTTGACAAGATACTACCGATGTCCTAGGCCCTGTCCGCACCACTGCTCCTGGCAGTTGGTGGCGCTACCTGGACCTCGACTGCTTCCCTTAAGCAGCATCCAAAAAGTACGTGTAATTAGCAACATTGCTGAGTTCCCCCGCCAGAAAAAAGCAACATTGCCGAGTTGATACAGAATGGCAGGCAGTTCCCGTATTATGTCCGTGACACAAAAGGATTTCTTTACTAAATCTGATCTCACTTCACTTGTACCAGAAATGTACACCATATTAATTAGGACTCTGCCCAATTGAGCCCATAAATTAAATAAATGAAAGGTGATCATGCATGATTATATTATATCCGTATGCTGATCGCCCATAAGCTTCCGGGATACACTGAAGGGATACAGGAAGTCATAAAGCAACATGCCCATCCTGTAAGGGCAAAAAATATTACTAGAATGAAGCAATCAAACTTGGACACAGCCCATGAACAATGACAGGGACTCCAGGGAGCAACACTTTGTTTTCAAAACACAGGGGGGGAGCAACACATGGAATAGATGATCATCGGCAGCCTCATAAACAATCAAACTTGGACACAACCCAGGAAGGCAGGAACCATACGAATCATTAAATCTCGAATAGAGAATATCTATCTGGAAATGCAAACTTACACAAGCATACTAGTAGAGCTATATAAGGAATAAAACTATCAGCTAAAACTAGCAGGCTGGAGATTGATATGCAGATCTTGTGCGTTGGAATTCAGAATATAGAGAAAACTCCTCGAGCTGAGGTCTGAGTACCAAGCGCTGTTGGAGTGCAATTTTTTTAGAATCATCCAAGAAAATTCTCCAACTGATATGTACTATTCGTTACAAGGATCGATATATCCACTCTTCTAAATAATCTATTTCTATTCCTACCAAACAAAAAGAAGAAATGAAAAGTTAATATTGCTGATAAATGTAGTATGTAACTATATATAAACCAATGTTGATAAAACAATTCCGCTGAAACTGTACATGTATATTTGTGGTCAAATCAAAGACAATATGGCTGGAATCTAGCATACACAACAATAGTTCAATCACCCTGAAACTCAAGATGGATTAACATCCTTGTGCTTCAAGAAGGAAACTTTTTGGATTCGAAGCATCAAGAGTCCAAATCTTGAGTTATGTGATAACATCCATGTTCTGATATATAAGGGTGCTATTACGTCTACTGCTGGAATTTGAAAGATAGCAGCTAATAAAATTAAAAATATCCAGTATAGAAAACATTCTTATTCTCTAGCAGCGAGAAGTACGTAGAACTAATATGTAATTGGAATGAAGATAGTCAATTGGTCTGCTAATTTAAACTAAATTTACAATCAGAAACGAGCATGCACATGATGAACATCGTAAACGAGATAAAATATTAGCTCAGGTAACTAGAAACTAGACCACGGTACTAATTAAACAGATAAACAAAAGGCAAACCTTGCAACGTTATTATTCTTGATCTCATCCTAACTTTGTCACAGGGAATTTAGGAGGCCAGACCATCAAAACAGGAGTGACACTGAAAAAGTGTTTATCTGTTGGTGTCAGCTTGTAGACCTTCCTTGCTGCCTTGCGTTTAATATCCAAAAGGTAGAGGAGGACACCATCCAACTCCATGAGAACAAACTCAGAATTGTCCCAAACTGCATGTATTGTAAGATCAGAATCACCAACATCCTCGAAGATGCGAGTTGGTATCATATGATTAGCACATATCTCATGCAGAAAAATGGTATCCACAAGAAACCAGCTGTGGACGCCGTTGCTATCCATCCCGATAAGCCAGATGCGAAGCTGACAGTCCTTTACATGGGTCAGATGAACCCCAGTACCGTGCGTGAGCGACAGACCCACTGTCCAACCATCTTCAGGTAGGTTAACTAGTGAGAAAGATGAAGAAACAAGATCTAGCACGAATAACTTAGCAGTCTTGCCCACAGTGACCAGATTATAGATCTTCATGTCAGCGATCACACTAGCGGTTATCAATTCGATCTTAGGGATTTCAATTACTACCGAAGAGTGGATGGCCCAGATATCGTCTTGTAACACATACAGATGCACAATTGTCTGTTGCTCCTTATAACCTAATGCCAAACAGAAGAAAGACAGTGCATTGTCGCCACCGTTGGGCAAGATGTCATGATCCCAGTAGTAGCATATGAAGCCGTCATCGAGATTGAAGAAGGTGGGGACTGGTGGGAGGATGGTCGTATTTCTTGTAGGGTATAGGGGCCAGCGCACCGTTCTTGTGTGCTGCTCGTCGTCGTCGTCGAGGGAGGTGAGGAGGAGGAGGCCGTTCCAGCATTCAGGTGCTTTCACGTGGCCGATCAAGGCGTCTAAATTGAAGCTGCCGCTATGGAGGACTGCCTGGAGCTCAGGGGGTTGAGACATCGGCACGAACCGCGGTCCATTGTTATGCATGCTGAAGACGTAGACGCCGAGGAGGCTGGGCGGGTGGAGCTTGCGGAAGCGGCGGAGGAAGGCGGGCGCGGAGGCGAGGCTGAGCCAGCGCTTGCAAACAAGGGCAACGCGAACGAGGCTGGTGGGGAAGGCGAGGCGGATGATGATTTCGCCGAGCAGATCATCGTCATCGAGCACGGCCGAGATGGCCTCCTGGGGCGATTGCGGCATCTCCTGCCCTTGCATATTTTGGGCAAAGAGAATTTCTTTTGGAAGGGTTAGGGTTCTGGTTATGAAGACACCCTTATAATAGACGATTCGAGTTGTAAACAGATCGTATTTCACCACTTCACCAGCAACGGGTCCTTACGGATATGTTAATTAATTAGCCGATGGTGCAGCTTTGCTTGATCTGTTACTCTACCTATTTCATTCAGAATATTCAATTCAATTTGATCTGTTCTAGAGTAGTAATTATATGCAAACTATCTTTCTTAATAAGGATATATACCCTCCGTTCCATCATATGTGTCGTGGTTTTAGTTGAAATTAATATTTTTCAACCAGACATCGTATTAGTATTCTTCAACCAAAGACCTGTCTGTCCGTCCTGCTGGCTCTTATCCTCGCTCACCTATTCGGCGGCTACTACGAGCGCCACAAACTCACAATGGAGGACGACCAACGCTTCTCCTTCTCCAAAGCCAACACCGGGATCGTGGCTCTCATCGCGAGCTTTGAGAATTTCAAATGGCTCGGCATCCTTCTGCGCTTCCCCAACCCGGCTACGACATGATGCACGTCCTTCTCATCATCACTCTGTTGAAGAACTTAGACACTAGTGCAGAAACGTTCAGGCAAAACAGCACGCGGCCGCTAAATTGGCTTATCTTCCCAGCGACGTTCAGATGGAAAGGTCAACGTCGGAATGTTCGATGTGTACAGAGCTTCTCCCCTAGCCAGAATTCCCTCGCGCGATCGTCATCAGGTTAGGCGTCTGGCATTAGATCGACATGATGCGCGTAATCATATAAAGTTTAAGTACCACTCTGAAAACAATACGTGTCCGCCCTTGTGTGATTTTGGATTTGCTTTGTCTCCAGTCGTGTTAATCCCTTGTTGATGCTTGTGATTAACACCCTTAACTACTTCTCATGCAAAAATGATTTTGAAGCTATTAGCATCACTGATGGCTTTTTCAAATCTTCGGTTGTTCCGCTGAGGTCTGAGTATTTAACAGAAAACTACCACAATTTGACCGACCCTGATGAAAAACTACCACTTCATATATTTTTTCTGAAAACCACCACTCTACGTCAATTTTTTTGCACAAAGATTACCAAGTCTGACAATTGCCCGATTAAACCCGATTATGATAGGTTGGGCCAACATGTCAGGACTAAAAAAGTCAACACCGTTAACTTTGACAGTCAACATGTGGGGCCTATATGTAAGTTCTATGGACGACAGCTAAGCGTCAGAGATGACTTAGCCTGCGCGGACGTCAGCGGTGTGCCCGACCACAATGACTCCCTCAAGGAGAACACCAAATTGAAGCTCTATTATTAAGCTGAGGGACAAACATTCTCGTGCTTCTAAACTAACAATTTGAACCAAATATAAACTCAGTATCTACTTATTCAGCTGTGCCAACAAATGAGCAATTGATCAAAGTTAAACTCTTGAATACCACAAGAAAATTCAACTTCATTTTATACCGGTTGCATTTAACGAGTTCTTTTGCGAGTCATGTATATTTTGGCAAGTGGCTTGATCGATTGGCAATCTCATCCCTTGCACCGTGCATCAGCTGGAAGACAAATACGGCAAGAAAATAAACAATTCCGGCAAAACTTATTCAGCGTTACTTTTGCACAAAACATGCATATATGTACTTTAATATGGCGAACAGATAGTTGTACTTTTTGCTCACGGTATCAATCAAGGAAAAGCTGGACTTCTTGACTCAGTTCCTTACACAGCGTTGGATCCATTCATCGAAACCAAAACACAGCGTGATCAATCCTTTATTGCCCTCTCTCTAAACATGTCATGAAATTATTGATTGCTGCCGCTTGTCGGCAGAGGGTGGAGGGAACTCCACCTGCGAGCACACCTTCTTGCACTCGTCCTCGTTGAGCCAACACGGACTGTCGGGGGTCGCCAAACAGCAGAAGCATTTGTCGTCTTTGCCGTCATGGCATATACTCAGCTTGCACTCTTTGGGAAGTACATTGTAGAATACACCACCTAGATTGCGGCTCCCTGCATAAGATGGAATGGATCGGAGAAGATGCTTATTAGCATCGCATATGCTGTGTGAGATGGATAATCCTTTGATCGATGGATCACTCGCTTATGAATGAACTTACAGTGTGCGGAGAACGCATGGCATACAAGGACCACGAGGAATAAGATGAAGGCCGCCTTGCCTCTCATCTGGCTGCCGGATCTGCAAAACATCATGTTCGAATGTTGATTGTGTGGTAGATCTACGAATATATACTGCTCATGTTGTTGAGTCCAGCCTTGCGCTATATATAGCACATCATGCATATATCCAATGAGTGCTAGTTTTCTTTGGCAGTAATATTGTTTCCTTGTTACGGCTTGCCTTATAAAGATCCGACATTGAAAAGATGCTAGTTCTTATTTTGGTCGGCAATTCACATGCACTGGGAATGACATGTAGGATTTTTGTTTTTTGGTAATAAAATATGGATATTTATTGTTTCATTTATATGTACTATTTTTCAATGGTGAACTGCCATAACCATCACATCTGAGGCGCAGATGATACACATTTGATTCCCTTCCATCTACATAAGCTTTGCCAGATTGTATTTGGTAGAATAAGCCCATATTGCAGCAGATTTACAAATCAAATATTTTATTTTCCATAGAAGAATATTCAGTTCACTTTATTCTTTAATTAATTCTTAGTCGACTGAGAATGAGTTAAGTCTGAGTCTGATGCGAGAGGCATCGAATCTACTGGCATCATGATTCATGCGCCTCACTGAGCCACTCATTTGTCATAGTTCCGTAGAACAATTCGCCGTAGCCTCATAGTTGCGTTTCACAGGGCGAAGTAAATGCCATTTTACGCGCACCAAACCTCATGGCGAGATCTGTTGTTGTGGCCCGATCTTTCACGACACTCATTTTCCAGAGCCGGATAGCTACAGCCTCTTGTAACACACAAGATATATGCAAAGTAGAGGGTTTGAACCTTGTTGTGTGTGTGTGTCCTTAAATTGCACTATATATTGTTTGTGGGCTTGTTAGGCTTCTCTTTTTCCTTTTTGTGAATTTTTCTTTGTCCATTATAGAGGGGAAATCTTTTGCGGTTTTGCCCGTTGCGCAACTAAGACGGAGCAACTGAGCATATGCCCATAAAAATTAAGCATATGTCCACAGAATTCCTTCCAGGGAAGGGGGGGGGGGGGGGGGCACCCAAGGTGGGCAGCGGTGGTGGAGTCCATTTCATCGACAATTGGGGCGGCAGACAGAAGGTAGGATGGCTATTGGCGGTCAGCTTTAGCAGCGAGGAGAGGTTATGAAGAGAGAGAGAGAAGGGGTGTCGGGTGGGAGGAGAGAGAAAGTAATGGAGAGTGACCTTTATTGAATTAAATTTGGACTACGGGGGGTTAGTTTTGGGGGACAACTAATTTTCAAGGGAGTAAACGTAGGAAGGGTACCTAGGACTAGTTTCCTATACAATTTTTGTTAGAGCATGGGTAGTAAACCTAGGAACCGTAGCTCATGCTATAGACGGCTCTTATTCTACAACACACTTTCCTTCCCTCTCTTCTTCTCCCTCCTTCAACTAAGCAAATATATAATATTTTAGTGCTTATAGCATGCTTATGTTACCTTACTGTACTCGCTCTTAGGGGATTAAAGATTTTTAGGCGACCGCTAGAGGGGATCTTTGTGTTTGCTCTCCCTTTCCGTCGCCCGTTGGACTTATCCGTAGGAAAATTAAAAATTCGCAGTGCACCTAAACAATGGCAATGGATGCAAAAAAAAACCCCCAAAAATGTTGGCCTAAAATTTTTCCATCATAATTTCGGAGTGCTTGCAAATATTGCTTTTGGAACTAAGGGCGTGCATCCTTTTTTATGAGGGCGTGCTTCCTTGGGGAAGAGAACTTGAAATATTTTGTCGCAAGAATTAAATTAAAACTTTAGACTTAAAATGGATCCACGGTCTCGTCTCACACCGGGAAACAAGTTATCCTACATAATTACATCTTTGATTTTTTTTACATCATTTATTTCTCTGATCTTGTGAGTACCAACGCAACCAACTCTTTCACGTTCGAGGTTTCGCCTCTTCATTGTCGTTGTTTAAGCATTGCCCCTGATAGCCTTGTTTCTCTGCCAAGCCTGGCAACCAACTCTTTTCGTCTAGGAGTACCAGTTTTCCTAGTCGCCACAACAAAAGGGAGAAATCTCTACTCCTAAAGGGGAAGTTGGTAGCTTCCCCTTCATGATAGTTTTCACCTCATCTCCCACCACCATCTATTTCGTCTGGTTTATTTTTACCTCACCTCTCATCACCATTTTCATTGGTTTTTTATCCCTATAATTCAAAACCAAATCCATTTAATGGGAGACCTTCTTTCGGATTGCTTTGGTAGGTATTGATTCAGTTAATTCACGTAAATAATGTCTGTAGCATTGCCTATTGTACCAACAGCTGGGACAGATCTGAGATACGGGTGCACAGTAGGATGAATGACCTCGTCACCTCACTGGACGTCATCAAGCAGATCACCATCGAGAGGTTGAGGCAACCATCAGCGACCAGTAGTCGTCGTGAAGGGAGCCAATGACATGTAGCTGGTGAGGCGCCGTGAGGATGCCCGATAACGTGCTTGACACTACCACCACTAAGTCCCCCTGTGGCGCAAGGTGACCTCTCTCACCTATGTCTAGAATCAGGCTAAATGATTTGATATCTGTTAATGATCCAGTTTGCGGATGGTTAGGCTCTGTCTAATAGTTTGGGAATTGCAACTATTTACTTAGGCCCGCTATTCATTTTCATGCGCTATAATATGGTGTCATGTGTCTGGGAGTTTCTTGTAGTAGTTGCCTAAGTTGTTCTGGCATGGTTCTGTAGTACTCCCTCTGTTTCATAATTATTGTTGTGGTTTTAGTTAAAATACTAAAACCACGACAATAATTATGGAACAAAAGGAGTAGCTGTTACTTGTAATAGTTGCCTAGCTTATTTGGGCATGGCTTTGTATTAGCTAGAGTTTGTTTATGTTCTGCTGGTGGTGGTGTTGGTTTCTAACTTGCGAAACAGATTACTGTGTTATGAGTTTTCATGGGTAATGAAAACTGGGAGATGTGCTCCTTAATTCGAAATAAAAAAGTGTCAAGAGTTTGATGAGGAATTGCGGGGCTGGAACAAACTTGGTTGTTTCTAGTTGATACTGTCTACTTAGAGTAGATGCTACTTATGTTTTTTCCCAAGGGCATGAGCAGTGCAGGTTTAAGCACTCAGTTACATACATCTCAACTTTTAAATCATTTTTGTTTGCTGCATGCACATTTACGGTTCAGGCATGACTTGGTTCTTTGAGTATTACAGGGCAGCATATATTTATGTATCTATAAGGAAAAGAAAAGGCATGAAGTCAGTGGCTTTTACACGCCATGGGAAGGGAAGAAATCTATGCTTGAGGGCAGCGACCGGGAAGTTTGATCTTGCGGAGGAGGGCGAGGAGCGATGGATGCAGCTTGTAGCGCCGCTTGGTTGAAATTGTGTGACTGCTGGATGTGATGGATCTACTACTCTATTTTTTTTCGTCGCATCTGTAGCACTTTCGTGGAAGTGTGGGGGTTTGATGGCGATCTGGTTGTGGTAGTGGGTAGTTTTGTGGCATCACCAATTTGTCAAAGATGATGCTGCTGCCCAAACTTTGTGCTGCTGTTGGGTGTCAGGTGGCATGTTGTAACCTCAGGGAGTTGTAAACTTTGGATTGTACTGAGTTGGCTGTCAATGTGAAGAAGATTGGCTGGCTGAATCCTTGTTTTCCCATGAATGAATGGATGCCGTTTGTTTCTTTTTGTTTATTCTCCATGAATGAATGAATGTTGTTAGCTCGTTCGTCCGATCATTCAGTATATAATACAACACAAACTAACTGGGATTGACTGGTTGTCTCTGGTGTCTCAAAACCAATCAAATTCCCATATATACTTGTATTGGACTATCTATCTAGTATGCATGTGTTTATGTATGTTTCTATGTTGATGAAATCGGCGGGGTGGCTTACTTTCAATCTAATTTTTTTTGTAGCATCTGGCACTCTTTATCACGTGTCCTCAAACTCCCTGAGTAAGCATCATATTTTTTCCAAGATTTTAGGGAAGAAGATTTCCCCACTAGAAATTGCAGCCTTGCTTTCTAATGGTGTTTCTGTTTCAACAAATGCACATGCACAGCCGCCTATGATACCAGCCTTCACAGCGGCAAATGTGAAAGAAATAACCTGGCAATAATACAGCTGATCACGAATAAGCAGATGTGAACAAAAGAAGATCAAAATGGGATGATAACATATCACTTAACCAAATCAAGGAGCCGGTTGGAAAGTATCACGTACGTACCTGCCTGGTGTTTTTTGAGATATACTCCTACTTACTAGGAAACTTAACAAATCCCCCCCCCCCCCCCCCCAAAAGGAAACTTAACAAACCAACCGGAGAAATCAACTCCCTGTTGGCATGCCTATCCATCGGGCGCTTCGAAAGGCATCATTTAGAGCAGTATAGCCAGCTGCTGGCTATAAGCCAGTGCCATGTCATCTACAGCCCATCTTATAGCCAACATATACAATAGTAGATCAAAAGAGTGTACTACTTTTTTATTATGTGGCCCACCTTTCATTCACACAAAATGCCTAGGAGCACGTGCTAGAGCTGGCTCTTCACGAAGAGCCCGCTTACCTTCTCTCTCCTCTTCTCTTTCCTCCAACTAAGCAGAAATATACTAGTTTATTCCTTATAGCCCGCTGACTCAGCTCTATTGTACTTGCTCTTAATCCCCTGAAAACTCGGATGAATACTGAATCGATCTTGTTCCGCTAATTTCTCCTCAAATCAGACGCTCATCAATACCCTCCCAAAAACCAACGTAGCCCCCATCGCTGTGCCCCATGCCCCCACGCCTCCTCCTCCTCCTCCATTACTCCCTCTCGTTCATTCCGCATGCCCCTTGTGCGATCCAACCCACTCCGATCCATTGGCTGCCACCTCCTCTCGCGCACCTCACGCGGATCGGCCTCTCATCCGACGGGTGTCCGCATTCCTCGCTCGCTCCTTCCTAGCCCCACCGCGCGCCCACTTCCTCTATAAATAAATGGCTGCCCTTTTCTCCCGCCTCTCGATCCGTTGGCGCCGCACACATTTGCTCTCGCATCCACAAAGAGTTCACCGAGCAAGCGAGCGAGCGGCAAGCGATGTTCATGCCACCTCGTTCGGATGCACCGAGCAAGCTAGCACGACGCTGGGTGGATGTGCGCATCCGGGCAACCAGACTAGTTAGCCGTGGGCACTGCCGCATTTTGCGCCGAGCTTCATGCCTGGCTGCTGCCTAGCACCCATCCACAATTTCAGACTTGATGCTTCGGTCTGCCCTCTCTGTAAGAGCAGACCCTTTCTTGACATATCCTTCTTTTATGAAATCTTCCAAGATGCCACTCATACTGAAAAGTTTTTTTTTTATCTTTTGATGCACTGATGCAGGTAATTCTACAGGACGTGGAAACATTAGATGTGGGCAGGACATGTCCGCGCCGCCGCTCCTCGCCCAATCGCCGCCTGCCACCTGTCGGCCGCCGCCGCCTCCCACTGCGCGGCCCGCGGAGCCCATCCGGGGCCCACGCGGGCCCAGATCCGGCGCCACCGGCCCGCGCCGCCCGGCCGCGCCCGCGCGCCGCCGCCGCCGGCCGTCTGCCCGCTCCACCACCCCGGCCGCCGCGCCGCCGCCCGCCGGCCCGCGCTCGCCGGCGCTCCCGCGGCGCCCGCGCCCGCCGCTCTGCTCCACGGTCGCCGGCGCTCGCCGCCACGGCGCCCCGCGCCGCCCCGCCGCCATGCGCCGCCGGGCCGGCCGAATCTCGCCACCGCGCCCCCGAGCGCGTCCCCGGCCACCTCCGGCCCCGTCTCCGGCGATCTTCGAAACCCGTGCCGAGAGGTTGACTTTCCCCCTTCAAAATTCGTCCAAGTCCCCAGTTTTTCATATAATCATGCCATGTTCGTTGCATCGTATCTCTGCATCCGTAGCTCCGTTTCGTGCGTGTAATATGTCAAATTGTTCGTCTCGACGAGTACTTCATTTCATCCCATTGCATCATTTTCATTTGAGCTTATCTTGATGCCCGAAATGCTGTTGAAAGAGTGCATGTTGATGTTAATCTGCTGAAACTGTTATAACTTGCTCATTTATCATTTTTGCCATGATTGATGTGTGCATCCTATGATGTTTATGTCTACATGTATGTTGATCTATGCCATGCCATCTTTCCAGGGGTGCCATCCATGTATTTTTGTGAGTTGTGTGTTGAGTGCATCAAGCTTGCTAAGCAGTGTACTTGCTGTTGCTATTTTCCTGGCAGATTCTGTTATATTTTGTTGCTATGTTAACATGTTGCTACTAATCATTCTATGCATAATCTGGAGATGCTCTATAAACATGTTTTGATCTACATGTCTTGCTCTATCTATTAATGCCCTTGGTTGCTATTATAGCCTGCTGTAGCATGTTGTTATCTTGCTCTAAAGTTGCTTTATAATGTTGCTATCAGCCTGTTAACATTAAGTTTAGTTGTTTCCATGTGTTTTCCTAGTGATCCATGCACCCTATGAACTTGTTCTTGCCATGCTTAGCTTCACAAACATGTCTTCTTACTGTTGGTTGCCCTGCCATGCCATGTATTGCTCTGTGGTGAGTGGTTCAAGCTCACCAACATGCCTACTTATTATTGTTCCTGCCATGTATGAATCTGTAATATAACTTGCCATGTTTACATGGGTGCCATCATATTTTCTGTGCCTTTTTGGCTCATGATCAGTAAGGGACTGTTGTTCTATGAATTTAGTAGATTCATGCCATTCCTTTGTTTGCCATGATAAGTTCCTGTAACATGTCGTTTGATAGCTCTAAACATTGCAACCTGATATTATTTCCTGATAAGTCTGAAACTGTTATTATTTGCAATCTTACCATGTGTTTTTGAGCATGTTTTAATGATTTCTGGAGATAGCTCAGTGTTCATGTTTTATTATGCTTTACCTGTACTTCATGCCCATGCCTTTTGTTATTATGTTGGGGTGCTGTAGCATATTGTTTTGATGCTTGCAATATGCCTAGTTGCTGTTATGGACAGATTGTTGCTATGACTTGTATAGAGTGTATGTGTTGCACCGTTGCTCCGTTTTGAGTGTGCTCTATATGAAACCTGCTTGATTTTGCATGTAGCTTCATATTATCATGTTGCATCCTTGTTTTGGTGTGTTTGCTTGATGTTTGGGTGCATTTTGCATCAATGCCATGTTTAACTTGTTTTGCTCATATCTTCTAGGCCGTAGCTCCGAATTAAATGAACTTTATATGTAACTTGACTAGAATCTCGTGTAGATCATCTTGGTGCATCTTAACTTGCTGTTTAACAACTTGAACAAGGTTTATTCAGATCTGGACCCATTTCGAAATTTGCTTATGAGGACTTACCGGAATTGTTATATGTTGTTCCCGGCCTCATTTAAACTTGCCTTGATGTGTTGTTCTTGTTTGCATCATCTCTTGCCATGAGTAGCTCATCTAGCTTTCTCATGCATCATGCTATCATTGCTATGCTAGTTGATTCGTTCTTTCGCTATGCTGCACTTCCTATCATTTGCTCTTCAAGCCATCCCATATTGCCATGAACCTCTAACCTTTGACACCTTTCCTATGCAAACCGTTGTTTGGCTATGTTACCGCTTTGCTCAGCCCCTCTTATAGCGTTGCTAGCTGCAGGTGAATATGAAGATTGCTCCATGGTGGACAGGGTTTATGTTGGGATATCACAATATCTCTTATATTATTAATGCATCTATATACTTGGTAAAGGGTGGAAGGCTCGGCCTTATGCCTGGTGTTTTGTTCCACTCTTGCCGCCCTAGTTTCCGTCATACCGGTATTATGTTCCCGGATTTTGCGTTCCTTACGCGGTCGGGTGATTTATGGGACCCCCCTGACAGTTCGCTTTGAATAAAACTCCTCCAGCAAGGCCCAGTCTTGGTTTTACCATTTGCCTCACCACCACCTACTTTTCCCTTGGGAGTAATTAACCCAAGGGTCATCTTTATTAAGGCCCCCCCGGGCCAATGCTTGTCTAAGTGTTGGTCCAAACTAGAGCACCGTGCGGGACCATTCCTTGGCAACTTGGATTCGTCGGTACCTGTACGCTTCGCTTATCCGGTGTTGCCCTGAGAACGAGATATGTGCAGCTCCTATCGGGATTGTCGGCGCATCGGGCGGCTTTGCTGGTCTTGTTTTACCATTGTCGAAATGTCTTGTAAACCGGAATTCCGAGACTGATCGGGTCTTCCTGGGAGAAGGTCTATTCCTTCGTTGATCGCGAGAGCTTGTCATGGGCTAAGTTGGGACATCCCTGCAGGGTATAAACTTTCGAGAGCCGTGCCCGCGGTTATGTGGCAGATGGGAATTTGTTAATGTCCGGTTGTAGATAACTTGACACCAGATCCGAATTAAAACACATCAACCGCGTGTGTAGCCGTGATGGTCTCTTCTCGGCGGAGTCCGGGAAGTGAACACGGTTTCTGTGTTATGTTTGACGTAAGTAGGTGTTTCAGGGTCACCTCTTGATCATTGCTAGCTTCACGACCGTTCCTTTGCTTCTCTTCTCGCTCTCATTTGCGTATGTTAGCCACCATACTTGCTTAGTCGCTGCTGCAACCTCACCACTTTACCCCTTCCTTTCCCATTAAGCTTTGCTAGTCTTGATACCCATGGTAATGGGATTGCTGAGTCCTCGTGGCTCACAGATTACTACAACAACAGTTGCAGGTACAGGTTATGCGATGATCATGACGCGAGAGCGATGCTTGCTTGCGTTGAGTTCTTCTTCTGCTTCTTCGATCAGGGGATAGGTTCCGGGTCGGCAGCCTGGGCTAGCAGGGTGGATATTGTTTGAGTTTCTGTTTATGATTCATTCGTAGTCGGATGTTGCTCTTGTATGTTGTATTGTTGTATTCATGTGATATTGTATGTATTGGATGTATCCCCACTATTATGTAATGTTGATGTAATGATATCCACCTTGCAAAAGCGTTTCAATATGCGGGTCTACCCTTGGTGGGACCTTCGAGTTCCTTTTGGATAGGGTCGCATATTGGGCGTGACATTAACTAACGACAGAGAGGAAGACACAAGATCTAGCACGAATAACCTGTCAGTCTTGCCGATAGCCACAGAGGCCAGATAATAGATCTTCCTTTCACCAATCAAGCTAGAGACGCCACCGGGTAGTAGCAAAATAGCAGTGGGTAGAATGATTTCACTTACAACCGAGGAGTAGATGGCCCAATTAGCATCATGTAACACATACACATCCACAATTGTCTGCCGCCCTTTCGAGCCCAATCCCAAAAAGAAGAATTGAAGGCCATCTTCGCCGGTGTTGGGGAGGATCTCTTGTTCGTAGTATGTGATGCTGGTTTGCGGAGTTGGCGGGAGGATGGTCGTGTATCTAGCAGGGTACAGCGGGCAGCGGACCGTTCTTATGGTGGGCTCGAGGTGGACGTAGGAGGTGAAGAGGAGGAGGTCGTTCCAGCAATCCACGCTGACAAAATCGAAGTTAGCGCAGCCCAAATCGAAGTTAGCGCAGCGGACGACGGCAGCAAGCTCAGGGGGCTGAGGCATCGGCACGAACCGCGGAGGCTTGGTTCCCCTAGTGTCGACGTAAAAACCGAGGATGCTGGGTGGGTGGAGATCGCGGAAGCGGCGGAGGAAGGCGTTGTCGGAGGAGAGGCGGAGCCAGCGCTTGCAGACGAGAGCGGCGCGGACGAGGCTAGTGGGGAAGGCGACGCGGAGGAGGATCTCGCAGAGGAGATCGTCGTCGCCGAGCACGGCCGGTTGCGGCGCCCCGAGTGCTTCCATGTTTTGGTGATTTGAGATAGACTTGGGCCAAGAAGAAAATAAAGAAAATAAGGGGATTGGATATTTTTCGTTTGGGTGTTCGATGGGCTTTCTTAGATCAAACACCCGATTTGCTAAAAATAAAAAATAACACACCAGAACGTATTTTAGTTGTACATTTTATATTATTACAAAAAGACCTGTGCACACAATGGAAAAGAAAGCAATCCCGCAAAAACCAAAAACAACACCAAGGTCCAAAGTACATTACTCTTTTTCACCACCATTCTAGCATCTTTTTTCCTTCAATGTCGGCAAGCGTTGTAGACGAATGTGTTGTTATCAAAGACAACGACTGGCCGCATCGACGACAACACCCAAGTGCGTCGTTTCTCTTCATGGACCTGTCTGTCTGGTCTGATCGTCCCATTGCCCCTTCCCCTAGTTCTCCTGATTGGGAGCCCTAACTTTGTTGGGCGGCAGCAGCGCTCTCCGCTTCTTATTCTTCTTGAAAGGACTGCTTTGCGAGCTATATGGTTGGTGGGCATTGTTAGGTTGCAGGTGGTGGCGGCAGTAGTGCCCTTCTTTGTCCAAGCTTGAATTGTCTCCTTTGTGGGCTGGCCATGGGCAGCATCATTGATTGTAGGACGAGAGCCAATGTTGGCAGGTCGGGTGTGTGTTGACTGTCTCTATGTGGCCATCTTCCCCCGGCAACCATTCCTATTCTTGGGAGGAACACATCCATCTTTTGATGGTGTGACGCCTTTTGAACCAGGCGAGGAGGCCGTGGCCTTCTCTAGAGATGGATTTGTATGGCGTTGTCGGGAAGCCCATGCACCTTATGGTCATGGTGTGGTGGCGTCTTCAGGCATGCTTGAATCATTGCTTGAAGCTTCTTCGGCACCGACGTTGGGTGGTTTGTCTACCTCCCATCCTTTGCACGTTGACCTTGATGTCAATGTTCTCGGTCCTCTCTATGTGCCGACCGGATCGGTACTCCTAGGCCAAGAGCGAGAGGCCGACACTAGTGTGGTGAGGACATTGCGGTGATGTTTGGTGGTTTCTCCAGGATATGAGGGGTCGGTCCTTGATGGCCTCCGTAGATAATTTTTGCTTTGGCTCGGTCACACATGTGTTCTTGCTCGATGGTGAGATGGTGGTGTTCTGTAGTGCACTCCCTGTGCATTGTTTTGTGCTGCCCTCTTTGTTTGTCTGATGTTCTTTTTTCTACTTTGAAAAAGGATTTTCGTCAACTCTTTCTATTGTTCGGACATTTTGCCATCAATTTTGACTGCCCGACCACCGCCTCACTCCCAGGCAGCTCGGGCGAACCCCAGTCGTCGGCTGGCACCGCCCCCTTTCTCGCCCTGCTCCCCCTCGCCGCCGCCAGAGGATACGGCCGGGCTAAGCCCGCACCATGGACGATGCCAGCGGGGCGTACTCTAGGGTGGAGGCATGCGTCTCCGGCGGAGGGAGGTCGGTTCCACCTCCTGGATGCCACAATACGAGGGACTTGTGGATGTCGAGCGCGCTTCCTGATGTTCACGCCATATTCAAGCCACTTCCTCCCGACAAGCAGGAGGAGATCGAGCTGAGCCCGCCGTTTCCTTCTTCAGGTACTCCTCCATCCGGCATTGTAGAGGCCTCTGGCTGCGACTACGGCTAGGAGGACGTCATCATCATCTCTTATAACGATGCGTTGGGCGGCCGGGCGGCAAGGAATTGGACACGCCTTTTAGTTTTAATTAGGTTTTCTTCTGTGATTTGTATAACATTGTTTAAATGTGTGTAATATATGGATGCTGCCAACTAGCTTGATATTAAAGTTTAACTAAAATTTTGTTTAATTAGTGTTTTAACTAGATTATTAATGAAACACGCTAGGGGTTATCTGATAGTAGGGGTTTACTGACAATAGGGTCCCACGGGTCAAAGCGAGTGTCATCCAAATGACAGGTGAATTGTATTACCGGCGTCTACAGCAGAGGGTGCACTGCTGCTAATTTGTCGGTTAGTGGTGTCGCGTCCCAACACCACTGATAGGACGTATATGAGTGGCATTGGGAGTGGCTTATTGACACTGCCGTCAAGGGGCGTCAGGAGGCCGCGCCACTAATGACATTTTCCGGACGCCACTAATATGCATTTCTGCACTAGCGGTGCCTCAACTGCTTCACTAGTTAGCAACATTGCTGAGTTGATACAGAATGCAGGCACTTCTCGTTATTATGTCCGTGACACAAAAGGTTTTCTTTACTCAAGGAATCCATCAGATCTCACTTCACCTCTACCAGAAATGTACATGTACACCATATTAACTAGGAGTCTGCCCAATTGAGCCAATAAGCTAGATAAATGAATGCTGATCATGCATGATTATATTATATCCTTATGCTGATCACCCATAAGCTCCTGGGATACAATGAAGGGATACAGGAAATCATATCGCAACATGCCTATCCTATAAGGGCAAAAAATATTTCTAGAACGAAACAATCAAACTTGGACACAGCCCAGGAACCATAACAGGGACTACAGGAAGCAACACTTTGTTTTCAAAACATAGGGGAGCAACAGATGGAATAGATGATCATCGGCAACTTGGACACAACCTAGGAAGGAAGGAACCATTTGAATCCCAGGCCATTGAAAATGATTCTTTTGACAAGATACTACCGATGTCCTAGGCCCTGTCCGCACCACTGCTCCTGGCAGTTGGTGGCGCTACCTGGACCTCGACTGCTTCCCTTAAGCAGCATCCAAAAAGTACGTGTAATTAGCAACATTGCTGAGTTCCCCCGCCAGAAAAAAGCAACATTGCCGAGTTGATACAGAATGGCAGGCAGTTCCCGTATTATGTCCGTGACACAAAAGGATTTCTTTACTAAATCTGATCTCACTTCACTTGTACCAGAAATGTACACCATATTAATTAGGACTCTGCCCAATTGAGCCCATAAATTAAATAAATGAAAGGTGATCATGCATGATTATATTATATCCGTATGCTGATCGCCCATAAGCTTCCGGGATACACTGAAGGGATACAGGAAGTCATAAAGCAACATGCCCATCCTGTAAGGGCAAAAAATATTACTAGAATGAAGCAATCAAACTTGGACACAGCCCATGAACAATGACAGGGACTCCAGGGAGCAACACTTTGTTTTCAAAACACAGGGGGGGAGCAACACATGGAATAGATGATCATCGGCAGCCTCATAAACAATCAAACTTGGACACAACCCAGGAAGGCAGGAACCATACGAATCATTAAATCTCGAATAGAGAATATCTATCTGGAAATGCAAACTTACACAAGCATACTAGTAGAGCTATATAAGGAATAAAACTATCAGCTAAAACTAGCAGGCTGGAGATTGATATGCAGATCTTGTGCGTTGGAATTCAGAATATAGAGAAAACTCCTCGAGCTGAGGTCTGAGTACCAAGCGCTGTTGGAGTGCAATTTTTTTAGAATCATCCAAGAAAATTCTCCAACTGATATGTACTATTCGTTACAAGGATCGATATATCCACTCTTCTAAATAATCTATTTCTATTCCTACCAAACAAAAAGAAGAAATGAAAAGTTAATATTGCTGATAAATGTAGTATGTAACTATATATAAACCAATGTTGATAAAACAATTCCGCTGAAACTGTACATGTATATTTGTGGTCAAATCAAAGACAATATGGCTGGAATCTAGCATACACAACAATAGTTCAATCACCCTGAAACTCAAGATGGATTAACATCCTTGTGCTTCAAGAAGGAAACTTTTTGGATTCGAAGCATCAAGAGTCCAAATCTTGAGTTATGTGATAACATCCATGTTCTGATATATAAGGGTGCTATTACGTCTACTGCTGGAATTTGAAAGATAGCAGCTAATAAAATTAAAAATATCCAGTATAGAAAACATTCTTATTCTCTAGCAGCGAGAAGTACGTAGAACTAATATGTAATTGGAATGAAGATAGTCAATTGGTCTGCTAATTTAAACTAAATTTACAATCAGAAACGAGCATGCACATGATGAACATCGTAAACGAGATAAAATATTAGCTCAGGTAACTAGAAACTAGACCACGGTACTAATTAAACAGATAAACAAAAGGCAAACCTTGCAACGTTATTATTCTTGATCTCATCCTAACTTTGTCACAGGGAATTTAGGAGGCCAGACCATCAAAACAGGAGTGACACTGAAAAAGTGTTTATCTGTTGGTGTCAGCTTGTAGACCTTCCTTGCTGCCTTGCGTTTAATATCCAAAAGGTAGAGGAGGACACCATCCAACTCCATGAGAACAAACTCAGAATTGTCCCAAACTGCATGTATTGTAAGATCAGAATCACCAACATCCTCGAAGATGCGAGTTGGTATCATATGATTAGCACATATCTCATGCAGAAAAATGGTATCCACAAGAAACCAGCTGTGGACGCCGTTGCTATCCATCCCGATAAGCCAGATGCGAAGCTGACAGTCCTTTACATGGGTCAGATGAACCCCAGTACCGTGCGTGAGCGACAGACCCACTGTCCAACCATCTTCAGGTAGGTTAACTAGTGAGAAAGATGAAGAAACAAGATCTAGCACGAATAACTTAGCAGTCTTGCCCACAGTGACCAGATTATAGATCTTCATGTCAGCGATCACACTAGCGGTTATCAATTCGATCTTAGGGATTTCAATTACTACCGAAGAGTGGATGGCCCAGATATCGTCTTGTAACACATACAGATGCACAATTGTCTGTTGCTCCTTATAACCTAATGCCAAACAGAAGAAAGACAGTGCATTGTCGCCACCGTTGGGCAAGATGTCATGATCCCAGTAGTAGCATATGAAGCCGTCATCGAGATTGAAGAAGGTGGGGACTGGTGGGAGGATGGTCGTATTTCTTGTAGGGTATAGGGGCCAGCGCACCGTTCTTGTGTGCTGCTCGTCGTCGTCGTCGAGGGAGGTGAGGAGGAGGAGGCCGTTCCAGCATTCAGGTGCTTTCACGTGGCCGATCAAGGCGTCTAAATTGAAGCTGCCGCTATGGAGGACTGCCTGGAGCTCAGGGGGTTGAGACATCGGCACGAACCGCGGTCCATTGTTATGCATGCTGAAGACGTAGACGCCGAGGAGGCTGGGCGGGTGGAGCTTGCGGAAGCGGCGGAGGAAGGCGGGCGCGGAGGCGAGGCTGAGCCAGCGCTTGCAAACAAGGGCAACGCGAACGAGGCTGGTGGGGAAGGCGAGGCGGATGATGATTTCGCCGAGCAGATCATCGTCATCGAGCACGGCCGAGATGGCCTCCTGGGGCGATTGCGGCATCTCCTGCCCTTGCATATTTTGGGCAAAGAGAATTTCTTTTGGAAGGGTTAGGGTTCTGGTTATGAAGACACCCTTATAATAGACGATTCGAGTTGTAAACAGATCGTATTTCACCACTTCACCAGCAACGGGTCCTTACGGATATGTTAATTAATTAGCCGATGGTGCAGCTTTGCTTGATCTGTTACTCTACCTATTTCATTCAGAATATTCAATTCAATTTGATCTGTTCTAGAGTAGTAATTATATGCAAACTATCTTTCTTAATAAGGATATATACCCTCCGTTCCATCATATGTGTCGTGGTTTTAGTTGAAATTAATATTTTTCAACCAGACATCGTATTAGTATTCTTCAACCAAAGACCTGTCTGTCCGTCCTGCTGGCTCTTATCCTCGCTCACCTATTCGGCGGCTACTACGAGCGCCACAAACTCACAATGGAGGACGACCAACGCTTCTCCTTCTCCAAAGCCAACACCGGGATCGTGGCTCTCATCGCGAGCTTTGAGAATTTCAAATGGCTCGGCATCCTTCTGCGCTTCCCCAACCCGGCTACGACATGATGCACGTCCTTCTCATCATCACTCTGTTGAAGAACTTAGACACTAGTGCAGAAACGTTCAGGCAAAACAGCACGCGGCCGCTAAATTGGCTTATCTTCCCAGCGACGTTCAGATGGAAAGGTCAACGTCGGAATGTTCGATGTGTACAGAGCTTCTCCCCTAGCCAGAATTCCCTCGCGCGATCGTCATCAGGTTAGGCGTCTGGCATTAGATCGACATGATGCGCGTAATCATATAAAGTTTAAGTACCACTCTGAAAACAATACGTGTCCGCCCTTGTGTGATTTTGGATTTGCTTTGTCTCCAGTCGTGTTAATCCCTTGTTGATGCTTGTGATTAACACCCTTAACTACTTCTCATGCAAAAATGATTTTGAAGCTATTAGCATCACTGATGGCTTTTTCAAATCTTCGGTTGTTCCGCTGAGGTCTGAGTATTTAACAGAAAACTACCACAATTTGACCGACCCTGATGAAAAACTACCACTTCATATATTTTTTCTGAAAACCACCACTCTACGTCAATTTTTTTGCACAAAGATTACCAAGTCTGACAATTGCCCGATTAAACCCGATTATGATAGGTTGGGCCAACATGTCAGGACTAAAAAAGTCAACACCGTTAACTTTGACAGTCAACATGTGGGGCCTATATGTAAGTTCTATGGACGACAGCTAAGCGTCAGAGATGACTTAGCCTGCGCGGACGTCAGCGGTGTGCCCGACCACAATGACTCCCTCAAGGAGAACACCAAATTGAAGCTCTATTATTAAGCTGAGGGACAAACATTCTCGTGCTTCTAAACTAACAATTTGAACCAAATATAAACTCAGTATCTACTTATTCAGCTGTGCCAACAAATGAGCAATTGATCAAAGTTAAACTCTTGAATACCACAAGAAAATTCAACTTCATTTTATACCGGTTGCATTTAACGAGTTCTTTTGCGAGTCATGTATATTTTGGCAAGTGGCTTGATCGATTGGCAATCTCATCCCTTGCACCGTGCATCAGCTGGAAGACAAATACGGCAAGAAAATAAACAATTCCGGCAAAACTTATTCAGCGTTACTTTTGCACAAAACATGCATATATGTACTTTAATATGGCGAACAGATAGTTGTACTTTTTGCTCACGGTATCAATCAAGGAAAAGCTGGACTTCTTGACTCAGTTCCTTACACAGCGTTGGATCCATTCATCGAAACCAAAACACAGCGTGATCAATCCTTTATTGCCCTCTCTCTAAACATGTCATGAAATTATTGATTGCTGCCGCTTGTCGGCAGAGGGTGGAGGGAACTCCACCTGCGAGCACACCTTCTTGCACTCGTCCTCGTTGAGCCAACACGGACTGTCGGGGGTCGCCAAACAGCAGAAGCATTTGTCGTCTTTGCCGTCATGGCATATACTCAGCTTGCACTCTTTGGGAAGTACATTGTAGAATACACCACCTAGATTGCGGCTCCCTGCATAAGATGGAATGGATCGGAGAAGATGCTTATTAGCATCGCATATGCTGTGTGAGATGGATAATCCTTTGATCGATGGATCACTCGCTTATGAATGAACTTACAGTGTGCGGAGAACGCATGGCATACAAGGACCACGAGGAATAAGATGAAGGCCGCCTTGCCTCTCATCTGGCTGCCGGATCTGCAAAACATCATGTTCGAATGTTGATTGTGTGGTAGATCTACGAATATATACTGCTCATGTTGTTGAGTCCAGCCTTGCGCTATATATAGCACATCATGCATATATCCAATGAGTGCTAGTTTTCTTTGGCAGTAATATTGTTTCCTTGTTACGGCTTGCCTTATAAAGATCCGACATTGAAAAGATGCTAGTTCTTATTTTGGTCGGCAATTCACATGCACTGGGAATGACATGTAGGATTTTTGTTTTTTGGTAATAAAATATGGATATTTATTGTTTCATTTATATGTACTATTTTTCAATGGTGAACTGCCATAACCATCACATCTGAGGCGCAGATGATACACATTTGATTCCCTTCCATCTACATAAGCTTTGCCAGATTGTATTTGGTAGAATAAGCCCATATTGCAGCAGATTTACAAATCAAATATTTTATTTTCCATAGAAGAATATTCAGTTCACTTTATTCTTTAATTAATTCTTAGTCGACTGAGAATGAGTTAAGTCTGAGTCTGATGCGAGAGGCATCGAATCTACTGGCATCATGATTCATGCGCCTCACTGAGCCACTCATTTGTCATAGTTCCGTAGAACAATTCGCCGTAGCCTCATAGTTGCGTTTCACAGGGCGAAGTAAATGCCATTTTACGCGCACCAAACCTCATGGCGAGATCTGTTGTTGTGGCCCGATCTTTCACGACACTCATTTTCCAGAGCCGGATAGCTACAGCCTCTTGTAACACACAAGATATATGCAAAGTAGAGGGTTTGAACCTTGTTGTGTGTGTGTGTCCTTAAATTGCACTATATATTGTTTGTGGGCTTGTTAGGCTTCTCTTTTTCCTTTTTGTGAATTTTTCTTTGTCCATTATAGAGGGGAAATCTTTTGCGGTTTTGCCCGTTGCGCAACTAAGACGGAGCAACTGAGCATATGCCCATAAAAATTAAGCATATGTCCACAGAATTCCTTCCAGGGAAGGGGGGGGGGGGGGGGGGCACCCAAGGTGGGCAGCGGTGGTGGAGTCCATTTCATCGACAATTGGGGCGGCAGACAGAAGGTAGGATGGCTATTGGCGGTCAGCTTTAGCAGCGAGGAGAGGTTATGAAGAGAGAGAGAGAGAAGGGGTGTCGGGTGGGAGGAGAGAGAAAGTAATGGAGAGTGACCTTTATTGAATTAAATTTGGACTACGGGGGGTTAGTTTTGGGGGACAACTAATTTTCAAGGGAGTAAACGTAGGAAGGGTACCTAGGACTAGTTTCCTATACAATTTTTGTTAGAGCATGGGTAGTAAACCTAGGAACCGTAGCTCATGCTATAGACGGCTCTTATTCTACAACACACTTTCCTTCCCTCTCTTCTTCTCCCTCCTTCAACTAAGCAAATATATAATATTTTAGTGCTTATAGCATGCTTATGTTACCTTACTGTACTCGCTCTTAGGGGATTAAAGATTTTTAGGCGACCGCTAGAGGGGATCTTTGTGTTTGCTCTCCCTTTCCGTCGCCCGTTGGACTTATCCGTAGGAAAATTAAAAATTCGCAGTGCACCTAAACAATGGCAATGGATGCAAAAAAAAACCCCCAAAAATGTTGGCCTAAAATTTTTCCATCATAATTTCGGAGTGCTTGCAAATATTGCTTTTGGAACTAAGGGCGTGCATCCTTTTTTATGAGGGCGTGCTTCCTTGGGGAAGAGAACTTGAAATATTTTGTCGCAAGAATTAAATTAAAACTTTAGACTTAAAATGGATCCACGGTCTCGTCTCACACCGGGAAACAAGTTATCCTACATAATTACATCTTTGATTTTTTTTACATCATTTATTTCTCTGATCTTGTGAGTACCAACGCAACCAACTCTTTCACGTTCGAGGTTTCGCCTCTTCATTGTCGTTGTTTAAGCATTGCCCCTGATAGCCTTGTTTCTCTGCCAAGCCTGGCAACCAACTCTTTTCGTCTAGGAGTACCAGTTTTCCTAGTCGCCACAACAAAAGGGAGAAATCTCTACTCCTAAAGGGGAAGTTGGTAGCTTCCCCTTCATGATAGTTTTCACCTCATCTCCCACCACCATCTATTTCGTCTGGTTTATTTTTACCTCACCTCTCATCACCATTTTCATTGGTTTTTTATCCCTATAATTCAAAACCAAATCCATTTAATGGGAGACCTTCTTTCGGATTGCTTTGGTAGGTATTGATTCAGTTAATTCACGTAAATAATGTCTGTAGCATTGCCTATTGTACCAACAGCTGGGACAGATCTGAGATACGGGTGCACAGTAGGATGAATGACCTCGTCACCTCACTGGACGTCATCAAGCAGATCACCATCGAGAGGTTGAGGCAACCATCAGCGACCAGTAGTCGTCGTGAAGGGAGCCAATGACATGTAGCTGGTGAGGCGCCGTGAGGATGCCCGATAACGTGCTTGACACTACCACCACTAAGTCCCCCTGTGGCGCAAGGTGACCTCTCTCACCTATGTCTAGAATCAGGCTAAATGATTTGATATCTGTTAATGATCCAGTTTGCGGATGGTTAGGCTCTGTCTAATAGTTTGGGAATTGCAACTATTTACTTAGGCCCGCTATTCATTTTCATGCGCTATAATATGGTGTCATGTGTCTGGGAGTTTCTTGTAGTAGTTGCCTAAGTTGTTCTGGCATGGTTCTGTAGTACTCCCTCTGTTTCATAATTATTGTTGTGGTTTTAGTTAAAATACTAAAACCACGACAATAATTATGGAACAAAAGGAGTAGCTGTTACTTGTAATAGTTGCCTAGCTTATTTGGGCATGGCTTTGTATTAGCTAGAGTTTGTTTATGTTCTGCTGGTGGTGGTGTTGGTTTCTAACTTGCGAAACAGATTACTGTGTTATGAGTTTTCATGGGTAATGAAAACTGGGAGATGTGCTCCTTAATTCGAAATAAAAAAGTGTCAAGAGTTTGATGAGGAATTGCGGGGCTGGAACAAACTTGGTTGTTTCTAGTTGATACTGTCTACTTAGAGTAGATGCTACTTATGTTTTTTCCCAAGGGCATGAGCAGTGCAGGTTTAAGCACTCAGTTACATACATCTCAACTTTTAAATCATTTTTGTTTGCTGCATGCACATTTACGGTTCAGGCATGACTTGGTTCTTTGAGTATTACAGGGCAGCATATATTTATGTATCTATAAGGAAAAGAAAAGGCATGAAGTCAGTGGCTTTTACACGCCATGGGAAGGGAAGAAATCTATGCTTGAGGGCAGCGACCGGGAAGTTTGATCTTGCGGAGGAGGGCGAGGAGCGATGGATGCAGCTTGTAGCGCCGCTTGGTTGAAATTGTGTGACTGCTGGATGTGATGGATCTACTACTCTATTTTTTTTCGTCGCATCTGTAGCACTTTCGTGGAAGTGTGGGGGTTTGATGGCGATCTGGTTGTGGTAGTGGGTAGTTTTGTGGCATCACCAATTTGTCAAAGATGATGCTGCTGCCCAAACTTTGTGCTGCTGTTGGGTGTCAGGTGGCATGTTGTAACCTCAGGGAGTTGTAAACTTTGGATTGTACTGAGTTGGCTGTCAATGTGAAGAAGATTGGCTGGCTGAATCCTTGTTTTCCCATGAATGAATGGATGCCGTTTGTTTCTTTTTGTTTATTCTCCATGAATGAATGAATGTTGTTAGCTCGTTCGTCCGATCATTCAGTATATAATACAACACAAACTAACTGGGATTGACTGGTTGTCTCTGGTGTCTCAAAACCAATCAAATTCCCATATATACTTGTATTGGACTATCTATCTAGTATGCATGTGTTTATGTATGTTTCTATGTTGATGAAATCGGCGGGGTGGCTTACTTTCAATCTAATTTTTTTTGTAGCATCTGGCACTCTTTATCACGTGTCCTCAAACTCCCTGAGTAAGCATCATATTTTTTCCAAGATTTTAGGGAAGAAGATTTCCCCACTAGAAATTGCAGCCTTGCTTTCTAATGGTGTTTCTGTTTCAACAAATGCACATGCACAGCCGCCTATGATACCAGCCTTCACAGCGGCAAATGTGAAAGAAATAACCTGGCAATAATACAGCTGATCACGAATAAGCAGATGTGAACAAAAGAAGATCAAAATGGGATGATAACATATCACTTAACCAAATCAAGGAGCCGGTTGGAAAGTATCACGTACGTACCTGCCTGGTGTTTTTTGAGATATACTCCTACTTACTAGGAAACTTAACAAATCCCCCCCCCCCCCCCCAAAAGGAAACTTAACAAACCAACCGGAGAAATCAACTCCCTGTTGGCATGCCTATCCATCGGGCGCTTCGAAAGGCATCATTTAGAGCAGTATAGCCAGCTGCTGGCTATAAGCCAGTGCCATGTCATCTACAGCCCATCTTATAGCCAACATATACAATAGTAGATCAAAAGAGTGTACTACTTTTTTATTATGTGGCCCACCTTTCATTCACACAAAATGCCTAGGAGCACGTGCTAGAGCTGGCTCTTCACGAAGAGCCCGCTTACCTTCTCTCTCCTCTTCTCTTTCCTCCAACTAAGCAGAAATATACTAGTTTATTCCTTATAGCCCGCTGACTCAGCTCTATTGTACTTGCTCTTAATCCCCTGAAAACTCGGATGAATACTGAATCGATCTTGTTCCGCTAATTTCTCCTCAAATCAGACGCTCATCAATACCCTCCCAAAAACCAACGTAGCCCCCATCGCTGTGCCCCATGCCCCCACGCCTCCTCCTCCTCCTCCATTACTCCCTCTCGTTCATTCCGCATGCCCCTTGTGCGATCCAACCCACTCCGATCCATTGGCTGCCACCTCCTCTCGCGCACCTCACGCGGATCGGCCTCTCATCCGACGGGTGTCCGCATTCCTCGCTCGCTCCTTCCTAGCCCCACCGCGCGCCCACTTCCTCTATAAATAAATGGCTGCCCTTTTCTCCCGCCTCTCGATCCGTTGGCGCCGCACACATTTGCTCTCGCATCCACAAAGAGTTCACCGAGCAAGCGAGCGAGCGGCAAGCGATGTTCATGCCACCTCGTTCGGATGCACCGAGCAAGCTAGCACGACGCTGGGTGGATGTGCGCATCCGGGCAACCAGACTAGTTAGCCGTGGGCACTGCCGCATTTTGCGCCGAGCTTCATGCCTGGCTGCTGCCTAGCACCCATCCACAATTTCAGACTTGATGCTTCGGTCTGCCCTCTCTGTAAGAGCAGACCCTTTCTTGACATATCCTTCTTTTATGAAATCTTCCAAGATGCCACTCATACTGAAAAGTTTTTTTTTTATCTTTTGATGCACTGATGCAGGTAATTCTACAGGACGTGGAAACATTAGATGTGGGCAGGACATGTCCGCGCCGCCGCTCCTCGCCCAATCGCCGCCTGCCACCTGTCGGCCGCCGCCGCCTCCCACTGCGCGGCCCGCGGAGCCCATCCGGGGCCCACGCGGGCCCAGATCCGGCGCCACCGGCCCGCGCCGCCCGGCCGCGCCCGCGCGCCGCCGCCGCCGGCCGTCTGCCCGCTCCACCACCCCGGCCGCCGCGCCGCCGCCCGCCGGCCCGCGCTCGCCGGCGCTCCCGCGGCGCCCGCGCCCGCCGCTCTGCTCCACGGTCGCCGGCGCTCGCCGCCACGGCGCCCCGCGCCGCCCCGCCGCCATGCGCCGCCGGGCCGGCCGAATCTCGCCACCGCGCCCCCGAGCGCGTCCCCGGCCACCTCCGGCCCCGTCTCCGGCGATCTTCGAAACCCGTGCCGAGAGGTTGACTTTCCCCCTTCAAAATTCGTCCAAGTCCCCAGTTTTTCATATAATCATGCCATGTTCGTTGCATCGTATCTCTGCATCCGTAGCTCCGTTTCGTGCGTGTAATATGTCAAATTGTTCGTCTCGACGAGTACTTCATTTCATCCCATTGCATCATTTTCATTTGAGCTTATCTTGATGCCCGAAATGCTGTTGAAAGAGTGCATGTTGATGTTAATCTGCTGAAACTGTTATAACTTGCTCATTTATCATTTTTGCCATGATTGATGTGTGCATCCTATGATGTTTATGTCTACATGTATGTTGATCTATGCCATGCCATCTTTCCAGGGGTGCCATCCATGTATTTTTGTGAGTTGTGTGTTGAGTGCATCAAGCTTGCTAAGCAGTGTACTTGCTGTTGCTATTTTCCTGGCAGATTCTGTTATATTTTGTTGCTATGTTAACATGTTGCTACTAATCATTCTATGCATAATCTGGAGATGCTCTATAAACATGTTTTGATCTACATGTCTTGCTCTATCTATTAATGCCCTTGGTTGCTATTATAGCCTGCTGTAGCATGTTGTTATCTTGCTCTAAAGTTGCTTTATAATGTTGCTATCAGCCTGTTAACATTAAGTTTAGTTGTTTCCATGTGTTTTCCTAGTGATCCATGCACCCTATGAACTTGTTCTTGCCATGCTTAGCTTCACAAACATGTCTTCTTACTGTTGGTTGCCCTGCCATGCCATGTATTGCTCTGTGGTGAGTGGTTCAAGCTCACCAACATGCCTACTTATTATTGTTCCTGCCATGTATGAATCTGTAATATAACTTGCCATGTTTACATGGGTGCCATCATATTTTCTGTGCCTTTTTGGCTCATGATCAGTAAGGGACTGTTGTTCTATGAATTTAGTAGATTCATGCCATTCCTTTGTTTGCCATGATAAGTTCCTGTAACATGTCGTTTGATAGCTCTAAACATTGCAACCTGATATTATTTCCTGATAAGTCTGAAACTGTTATTATTTGCAATCTTACCATGTGTTTTTGAGCATGTTTTAATGATTTCTGGAGATAGCTCAGTGTTCATGTTTTATTATGCTTTACCTGTACTTCATGCCCATGCCTTTTGTTATTATGTTGGGGTGCTGTAGCATATTGTTTTGATGCTTGCAATATGCCTAGTTGCTGTTATGGACAGATTGTTGCTATGACTTGTATAGAGTGTATGTGTTGCACCGTTGCTCCGTTTTGAGTGTGCTCTATATGAAACCTGCTTGATTTTGCATGTAGCTTCATATTATCATGTTGCATCCTTGTTTTGGTGTGTTTGCTTGATGTTTGGGTGCATTTTGCATCAATGCCATGTTTAACTTGTTTTGCTCATATCTTCTAGGCCGTAGCTCCGAATTAAATGAACTTTATATGTAACTTGACTAGAATCTCGTGTAGATCATCTTGGTGCATCTTAACTTGCTGTTTAACAACTTGAACAAGGTTTATTCAGATCTGGACCCATTTCGAAATTTGCTTATGAGGACTTACCGGAATTGTTATATGTTGTTCCCGGCCTCATTTAAACTTGCCTTGATGTGTTGTTCTTGTTTGCATCATCTCTTGCCATGAGTAGCTCATCTAGCTTTCTCATGCATCATGCTATCATTGCTATGCTAGTTGATTCGTTCTTTCGCTATGCTGCACTTCCTATCATTTGCTCTTCAAGCCATCCCATATTGCCATGAACCTCTAACCTTTGACACCTTTCCTATGCAAACCGTTGTTTGGCTATGTTACCGCTTTGCTCAGCCCCTCTTATAGCGTTGCTAGCTGCAGGTGAATATGAAGATTGCTCCATGGTGGACAGGGTTTATGTTGGGATATCACAATATCTCTTATATTATTAATGCATCTATATACTTGGTAAAGGGTGGAAGGCTCGGCCTTATGCCTGGTGTTTTGTTCCACTCTTGCCGCCCTAGTTTCCGTCATACCGGTATTATGTTCCCGGATTTTGCGTTCCTTACGCGGTCGGGTGATTTATGGGACCCCCCTGACAGTTCGCTTTGAATAAAACTCCTCCAGCAAGGCCCAGCCTTGGTTTTACCATTTGCCTCACCACCACCTACTTTTCCCTTGGGAGTAATTAACCCAAGGGTCATCTTTATTAAGGCCCCCCCGGGCCAATGCTTGTCTAAGTGTTGGTCCAAACTAGAGCACCGTGCGGGACCATTCCTTGGCAACTTGGATTCGTCGGTACCTGTACGCTTCGCTTATCCGGTGTTGCCCTGAGAACGAGATATGTGCAGCTCCTATCGGGATTGTCGGCGCATCGGGCGGCTTTGCTGGTCTTGTTTTACCATTGTCGAAATGTCTTGTAAACCGGAATTCCGAGACTGATCGGGTCTTCCTGGGAGAAGGTCTATTCCTTCGTTGATCGCGAGAGCTTGTCATGGGCTAAGTTGGGACATCCCTGCAGGGTATAAACTTTCGAGAGCCGTGCCCGCGGTTATGTGGCAGATGGGAATTTGTTAATGTCCGGTTGTAGATAACTTGACACCAGATCCGAATTAAAACACATCAACCGCGTGTGTAGCCGTGATGGTCTCTTCTCGGCGGAGTCCGGGAAGTGAACACGGTTTCTGTGTTATGTTTGACGTAAGTAGGTGTTTCAGGGTCACCTCTTGATCATTGCTAGCTTCACGACCGTTCCTTTGCTTCTCTTCTCGCTCTCATTTGCGTATGTTAGCCACCATACTTGCTTAGTCGCTGCTGCAACCTCACCACTTTACCCCTTCCTTTCCCATTAAGCTTTGCTAGTCTTGATACCCATGGTAATGGGATTGCTGAGTCCTCGTGGCTCACAGATTACTACAACAACAGTTGCAGGTACAGGTTATGCGATGATCATGACGCGAGAGCGATGCTTGCTTGCGTTGAGTTCTTCTTCTGCTTCTTCGATCAGGGGATAGGTTCCGGGTCGGCAGCCTGGGCTAGCAGGGTGGATATTGTTTGAGTTTCTGTTTATGATTCATTCGTAGTCGGATGTTGCTCTTGTATGTTGTATTGTTGTATTCATGTGATATTGTATGTATTGGATGTATCCCCACTATTATGTAATGTTGATGTAATGATATCCACCTTGCAAAAGCGTTTCAATATGCGGGTCTACCCTTGGTGGGACCTTCGAGTTCCTTTTGGATAGGGTCGCATATTGGGCGTGACATTAACTAACGACAGAGAGGAAGACACAAGATCTAGCACGAATAACCTGTCAGTCTTGCCGATAGCCACAGAGGCCAGATAATAGATCTTCCTTTCACCAATCAAGCTAGAGACGCCACCGGGTAGTAGCAAAATAGCAGTGGGTAGAATGATTTCACTTACAACCGAGGAGTAGATGGCCCAATTAGCATCATGTAACACATACACATCCACAATTGTCTGCCGCCCTTTCGAGCCCAATCCCAAAAAGAAGAATTGAAGGCCATCTTCGCCGGTGTTGGGGAGGATCTCTTGTTCGTAGTATGTGATGCTGGTTTGCGGAGTTGGCGGGAGGATGGTCGTGTATCTAGCAGGGTACAGCGGGCAGCGGACCGTTCTTATGGTGGGCTCGAGGTGGACGTAGGAGGTGAAGAGGAGGAGGTCGTTCCAGCAATCCACGCTGACAAAATCGAAGTTAGCGCAGCCCAAATCGAAGTTAGCGCAGCGGACGACGGCAGCAAGCTCAGGGGGCTGAGGCATCGGCACGAACCGCGGAGGCTTGGTTCCCCTAGTGTCGACGTAAAAACCGAGGATGCTGGGTGGGTGGAGATCGCGGAAGCGGCGGAGGAAGGCGTTGTCGGAGGAGAGGCGGAGCCAGCGCTTGCAGACGAGAGCGGCGCGGACGAGGCTAGTGGGGAAGGCGACGCGGAGGAGGATCTCGCAGAGGAGATCGTCGTCGCCGAGCACGGCCGGTTGCGGCGCCCCGAGTGCTTCCATGTTTTGGTGATTTGAGATAGACTTGGGCCAAGAAGAAAATAAAGAAAATAAGGGGATTGGATATTTTTCGTTTGGGTGTTCGATGGGCTTTCTTAGATCAAACACCCGATTTGCTAAAAATAAAAAATAACACACCAGAACGTATTTTAGTTGTACATTTTATATTATTACAAAAAGACCTGTGCACACAATGGAAAAGAAAGCAATCCCGCAAAAACCAAAAACAACACCAAGGTCCAAAGTACATTACTCTTTTTCACCACCATTCTAGCATCTTTTTTCCTTCAATGTCGGCAAGCGTTGTAGACGAATGTGTTGTTATCAAAGACAACGACTGGCCGCATCGACGACAACACCCAAGTGCGTCGTTTCTCTTCATGGACCTGTCTGTCTGGTCTGATCGTCCCATTGCCCCTTCCCCTAGTTCTCCTGATTGGGAGCCCTAACTTTGTTGGGCGGCAGCAGCGCTCTCCGCTTCTTATTCTTCTTGAAAGGACTGCTTTGCGAGCTATATGGTTGGTGGGCATTGTTAGGTTGCAGGTGGTGGCGGCAGTAGTGCCCTTCTTTGTCCAAGCTTGAATTGTCTCCTTTGTGGGCTGGCCATGGGCAGCATCATTGATTGTAGGACGAGAGCCAATGTTGGCAGGTCGGGTGTGTGTTGACTGTCTCTATGTGGCCATCTTCCCCCGGCAACCATTCCTATTCTTGGGAGGAACACATCCATCTTTTGATGGTGTGACGCCTTTTGAACCAGGCGAGGAGGCCGTGGCCTTCTCTAGAGATGGATTTGTATGGCGTTGTCGGGAAGCCCATGCACCTTATGGTCATGGTGTGGTGGCGTCTTCAGGCATGCTTGAATCATTGCTTGAAGCTTCTTCGGCACCGACGTTGGGTGGTTTGTCTACCTCCCATCCTTTGCACGTTGACCTTGATGTCAATGTTCTCGGTCCTCTCTATGTGCCGACCGGATCGGTACTCCTAGGCCAAGAGCGAGAGGCCGACACTAGTGTGGTGAGGACATTGCGGTGATGTTTGGTGGTTTCTCCAGGATATGAGGGGTCGGTCCTTGATGGCCTCCGTAGATAATTTTTGCTTTGGCTCGGTCACACATGTGTTCTTGCTCGATGGTGAGATGGTGGTGTTCTGTAGTGCACTCCCTGTGCATTGTTTTGTGCTGCCCTCTTTGTTTGTCTGATGTTCTTTTTTCTACTTTGAAAAAGGATTTTCGTCAACTCTTTCTATTGTTCGGACATTTTGCCATCAATTTTGACTGCCCGACCACCGCCTCACTCCCAGGCAGCTCGGGCGAACCCCAGTCGTCGGCTGGCACCGCCCCCTTTCTCGCCCTGCTCCCCCTCGCCGCCGCCAGAGGATACGGCCGGGCTAAGCCCGCACCATGGACGATGCCAGCGGGGCGTACTCTAGGGTGGAGGCATGCGTCTCCGGCGGAGGGAGGTCGGTTCCACCTCCTGGATGCCACAATACGAGGGACTTGTGGATGTCGAGCGCGCTTCCTGATGTTCACGCCATATTCAAGCCACTTCCTCCCGACAAGCAGGAGGAGATCGAGCTGAGCCCGCCGTTTCCTTCTTCAGGTACTCCTCCATCCGGCATTGTAGAGGCCTCTGGCTGCGACTACGGCTAGGAGGACGTCATCATCATCTCTTATAACGATGCGTTGGGCGGCCGGGCGGCAAGGAATTGGACACGCCTTTTAGTTTTAATTAGGTTTTCTTCTGTGATTTGTATAACATTGTTTAAATGTGTGTAATATATGGATGCTGCCAACTAGCTTGATATTAAAGTTTAACTAAAATTTTGTTTAATTAGTGTTTTAACTAGATTATTAATGAAACACGCTAGGGGTTATCTGATAGTAGGGGTTTACTGACAATAGGGTCCCACGGGTCAAAGCGAGTGTCATCCAAATGACAGGTGAATTGTATTACCGGCGTCTACAGCAGAGGGTGCACTGCTGCTAATTTGTCGGTTAGTGGTGTCGCGTCCCAACACCACTGATAGGACGTATATGAGTGGCATTGGGAGTGGCTTATTGACACTGCCGTCAAGGGGCGTCAGGAGGCCGCGCCACTAATGACATTTTCCGGACGCCACTAATATGCATTTCTGCACTAGCGGTGCCTCAACTGCTTCACTAGTTAGCAACATTGCTGAGTTGATACAGAATGCAGGCACTTCTCGTTATTATGTCCGTGACACAAAAGGTTTTCTTTACTCAAGGAATCCATCAGATCTCACTTCACCTCTACCAGAAATGTACATGTACACCATATTAACTAGGAGTCTGCCCAATTGAGCCAATAAGCTAGATAAATGAATGCTGATCATGCATGATTATATTATATCCTTATGCTGATCACCCATAAGCTCCTGGGATACAATGAAGGGATACAGGAAATCATATCGCAACATGCCTATCCTATAAGGGCAAAAAATATTTCTAGAACGAAACAATCAAACTTGGACACAGCCCAGGAACCATAACAGGGACTACAGGAAGCAACACTTTGTTTTCAAAACATAGGGGAGCAACAGATGGAATAGATGATCATCGGCAACTTGGACACAACCTAGGAAGGAAGGAACCATTTGAATCCCAGGCCATTGAAAATGATTCTTTTGACAAGATACTACCGATGTCCTAGGCCCTGTCCGCACCACTGCTCCTGGCAGTTGGTGGCGCTACCTGGACCTCGACTGCTTCCCTTAAGCAGCATCCAAAAAGTACGTGTAATTAGCAACATTGCTGAGTTCCCCCGCCAGAAAAAAGCAACATTGCCGAGTTGATACAGAATGGCAGGCAGTTCCCGTATTATGTCCGTGACACAAAAGGATTTCTTTACTAAATCTGATCTCACTTCACTTGTACCAGAAATGTACACCATATTAATTAGGACTCTGCCCAATTGAGCCCATAAATTAAATAAATGAAAGGTGATCATGCATGATTATATTATATCCGTATGCTGATCGCCCATAAGCTTCCGGGATACACTGAAGGGATACAGGAAGTCATAAAGCAACATGCCCATCCTGTAAGGGCAAAAAATATTACTAGAATGAAGCAATCAAACTTGGACACAGCCCATGAACAATGACAGGGACTCCAGGGAGCAACACTTTGTTTTCAAAACACAGGGGGGGAGCAACACATGGAATAGATGATCATCGGCAGCCTCATAAACAATCAAACTTGGACACAACCCAGGAAGGCAGGAACCATACGAATCATTAAATCTCGAATAGAGAATATCTATCTGGAAATGCAAACTTACACAAGCATACTAGTAGAGCTATATAAGGAATAAAACTATCAGCTAAAACTAGCAGGCTGGAGATTGATATGCAGATCTTGTGCGTTGGAATTCAGAATATAGAGAAAACTCCTCGAGCTGAGGTCTGAGTACCAAGCGCTGTTGGAGTGCAATTTTTTTAGAATCATCCAAGAAAATTCTCCAACTGATATGTACTATTCGTTACAAGGATCGATATATCCACTCTTCTAAATAATCTATTTCTATTCCTACCAAACAAAAAGAAGAAATGAAAAGTTAATATTGCTGATAAATGTAGTATGTAACTATATATAAACCAATGTTGATAAAACAATTCCGCTGAAACTGTACATGTATATTTGTGGTCAAATCAAAGACAATATGGCTGGAATCTAGCATACACAACAATAGTTCAATCACCCTGAAACTCAAGATGGATTAACATCCTTGTGCTTCAAGAAGGAAACTTTTTGGATTCGAAGCATCAAGAGTCCAAATCTTGAGTTATGTGATAACATCCATGTTCTGATATATAAGGGTGCTATTACGTCTACTGCTGGAATTTGAAAGATAGCAGCTAATAAAATTAAAAATATCCAGTATAGAAAACATTCTTATTCTCTAGCAGCGAGAAGTACGTAGAACTAATATGTAATTGGAATGAAGATAGTCAATTGGTCTGCTAATTTAAACTAAATTTACAATCAGAAACGAGCATGCACATGATGAACATCGTAAACGAGATAAAATATTAGCTCAGGTAACTAGAAACTAGACCACGGTACTAATTAAACAGATAAACAAAAGGCAAACCTTGCAACGTTATTATTCTTGATCTCATCCTAACTTTGTCACAGGGAATTTAGGAGGCCAGACCATCAAAACAGGAGTGACACTGAAAAAGTGTTTATCTGTTGGTGTCAGCTTGTAGACCTTCCTTGCTGCCTTGCGTTTAATATCCAAAAGGTAGAGGAGGACACCATCCAACTCCATGAGAACAAACTCAGAATTGTCCCAAACTGCATGTATTGTAAGATCAGAATCACCAACATCCTCGAAGATGCGAGTTGGTATCATATGATTAGCACATATCTCATGCAGAAAAATGGTATCCACAAGAAACCAGCTGTGGACGCCGTTGCTATCCATCCCGATAAGCCAGATGCGAAGCTGACAGTCCTTTACATGGGTCAGATGAACCCCAGTACCGTGCGTGAGCGACAGACCCACTGTCCAACCATCTTCAGGTAGGTTAACTAGTGAGAAAGATGAAGAAACAAGATCTAGCACGAATAACTTAGCAGTCTTGCCCACAGTGACCAGATTATAGATCTTCATGTCAGCGATCACACTAGCGGTTATCAATTCGATCTTAGGGATTTCAATTACTACCGAAGAGTGGATGGCCCAGATATCGTCTTGTAACACATACAGATGCACAATTGTCTGTTGCTCCTTATAACCTAATGCCAAACAGAAGAAAGACAGTGCATTGTCGCCACCGTTGGGCAAGATGTCATGATCCCAGTAGTAGCATATGAAGCCGTCATCGAGATTGAAGAAGGTGGGGACTGGTGGGAGGATGGTCGTATTTCTTGTAGGGTATAGGGGCCAGCGCACCGTTCTTGTGTGCTGCTCGTCGTCGTCGTCGAGGGAGGTGAGGAGGAGGAGGCCGTTCCAGCATTCAGGTGCTTTCACGTGGCCGATCAAGGCGTCTAAATTGAAGCTGCCGCTATGGAGGACTGCCTGGAGCTCAGGGGGTTGAGACATCGGCACGAACCGCGGTCCATTGTTATGCATGCTGAAGACGTAGACGCCGAGGAGGCTGGGCGGGTGGAGCTTGCGGAAGCGGCGGAGGAAGGCGGGCGCGGAGGCGAGGCTGAGCCAGCGCTTGCAAACAAGGGCAACGCGAACGAGGCTGGTGGGGAAGGCGAGGCGGATGATGATTTCGCCGAGCAGATCATCGTCATCGAGCACGGCCGAGATGGCCTCCTGGGGCGATTGCGGCATCTCCTGCCCTTGCATATTTTGGGCAAAGAGAATTTCTTTTGGAAGGGTTAGGGTTCTGGTTATGAAGACACCCTTATAATAGACGATTCGAGTTGTAAACAGATCGTATTTCACCACTTCACCAGCAACGGGTCCTTACGGATATGTTAATTAATTAGCCGATGGTGCAGCTTTGCTTGATCTGTTACTCTACCTATTTCATTCAGAATATTCAATTCAATTTGATCTGTTCTAGAGTAGTAATTATATGCAAACTATCTTTCTTAATAAGGATATATACCCTCCGTTCCATCATATGTGTCGTGGTTTTAGTTGAAATTAATATTTTTCAACCAGACATCGTATTAGTATTCTTCAACCAAAGACCTGTCTGTCCGTCCTGCTGGCTCTTATCCTCGCTCACCTATTCGGCGGCTACTACGAGCGCCACAAACTCACAATGGAGGACGACCAACGCTTCTCCTTCTCCAAAGCCAACACCGGGATCGTGGCTCTCATCGCGAGCTTTGAGAATTTCAAATGGCTCGGCATCCTTCTGCGCTTCCCCAACCCGGCTACGACATGATGCACGTCCTTCTCATCATCACTCTGTTGAAGAACTTAGACACTAGTGCAGAAACGTTCAGGCAAAACAGCACGCGGCCGCTAAATTGGCTTATCTTCCCAGCGACGTTCAGATGGAAAGGTCAACGTCGGAATGTTCGATGTGTACAGAGCTTCTCCCCTAGCCAGAATTCCCTCGCGCGATCGTCATCAGGTTAGGCGTCTGGCATTAGATCGACATGATGCGCGTAATCATATAAAGTTTAAGTACCACTCTGAAAACAATACGTGTCCGCCCTTGTGTGATTTTGGATTTGCTTTGTCTCCAGTCGTGTTAATCCCTTGTTGATGCTTGTGATTAACACCCTTAACTACTTCTCATGCAAAAATGATTTTGAAGCTATTAGCATCACTGATGGCTTTTTCAAATCTTCGGTTGTTCCGCTGAGGTCTGAGTATTTAACAGAAAACTACCACAATTTGACCGACCCTGATGAAAAACTACCACTTCATATATTTTTTCTGAAAACCACCACTCTACGTCAATTTTTTTGCACAAAGATTACCAAGTCTGACAATTGCCCGATTAAACCCGATTATGATAGGTTGGGCCAACATGTCAGGACTAAAAAAGTCAACACCGTTAACTTTGACAGTCAACATGTGGGGCCTATATGTAAGTTCTATGGACGACAGCTAAGCGTCAGAGATGACTTAGCCTGCGCGGACGTCAGCGGTGTGCCCGACCACAATGACTCCCTCAAGGAGAACACCAAATTGAAGCTCTATTATTAAGCTGAGGGACAAACATTCTCGTGCTTCTAAACTAACAATTTGAACCAAATATAAACTCAGTATCTACTTATTCAGCTGTGCCAACAAATGAGCAATTGATCAAAGTTAAACTCTTGAATACCACAAGAAAATTCAACTTCATTTTATACCGGTTGCATTTAACGAGTTCTTTTGCGAGTCATGTATATTTTGGCAAGTGGCTTGATCGATTGGCAATCTCATCCCTTGCACCGTGCATCAGCTGGAAGACAAATACGGCAAGAAAATAAACAATTCCGGCAAAACTTATTCAGCGTTACTTTTGCACAAAACATGCATATATGTACTTTAATATGGCGAACAGATAGTTGTACTTTTTGCTCACGGTATCAATCAAGGAAAAGCTGGACTTCTTGACTCAGTTCCTTACACAGCGTTGGATCCATTCATCGAAACCAAAACACAGCGTGATCAATCCTTTATTGCCCTCTCTCTAAACATGTCATGAAATTATTGATTGCTGCCGCTTGTCGGCAGAGGGTGGAGGGAACTCCACCTGCGAGCACACCTTCTTGCACTCGTCCTCGTTGAGCCAACACGGACTGTCGGGGGTCGCCAAACAGCAGAAGCATTTGTCGTCTTTGCCGTCATGGCATATACTCAGCTTGCACTCTTTGGGAAGTACATTGTAGAATACACCACCTAGATTGCGGCTCCCTGCATAAGATGGAATGGATCGGAGAAGATGCTTATTAGCATCGCATATGCTGTGTGAGATGGATAATCCTTTGATCGATGGATCACTCGCTTATGAATGAACTTACAGTGTGCGGAGAACGCATGGCATACAAGGACCACGAGGAATAAGATGAAGGCCGCCTTGCCTCTCATCTGGCTGCCGGATCTGCAAAACATCATGTTCGAATGTTGATTGTGTGGTAGATCTACGAATATATACTGCTCATGTTGTTGAGTCCAGCCTTGCGCTATATATAGCACATCATGCATATATCCAATGAGTGCTAGTTTTCTTTGGCAGTAATATTGTTTCCTTGTTACGGCTTGCCTTATAAAGATCCGACATTGAAAAGATGCTAGTTCTTATTTTGGTCGGCAATTCACATGCACTGGGAATGACATGTAGGATTTTTGTTTTTTGGTAATAAAATATGGATATTTATTGTTTCATTTATATGTACTATTTTTCAATGGTGAACTGCCATAACCATCACATCTGAGGCGCAGATGATACACATTTGATTCCCTTCCATCTACATAAGCTTTGCCAGATTGTATTTGGTAGAATAAGCCCATATTGCAGCAGATTTACAAATCAAATATTTTATTTTCCATAGAAGAATATTCAGTTCACTTTATTCTTTAATTAATTCTTAGTCGACTGAGAATGAGTTAAGTCTGAGTCTGATGCGAGAGGCATCGAATCTACTGGCATCATGATTCATGCGCCTCACTGAGCCACTCATTTGTCATAGTTCCGTAGAACAATTCGCCGTAGCCTCATAGTTGCGTTTCACAGGGCGAAGTAAATGCCATTTTACGCGCACCAAACCTCATGGCGAGATCTGTTGTTGTGGCCCGATCTTTCACGACACTCATTTTCCAGAGCCGGATAGCTACAGCCTCTTGTAACACACAAGATATATGCAAAGTAGAGGGTTTGAACCTTGTTGTGTGTGTGTGTCCTTAAATTGCACTATATATTGTTTGTGGGCTTGTTAGGCTTCTCTTTTTCCTTTTTGTGAATTTTTCTTTGTCCATTATAGAGGGGAAATCTTTTGCGGTTTTGCCCGTTGCGCAACTAAGACGGAGCAACTGAGCATATGCCCATAAAAATTAAGCATATGTCCACAGAATTCCTTCCAGGGAAGGGGGGGGGGGGGGGGGGGCACCCAAGGTGGGCAGCGGTGGTGGAGTCCATTTCATCGACAATTGGGGCGGCAGACAGAAGGTAGGATGGCTATTGGCGGTCAGCTTTAGCAGCGAGGAGAGGTTATGAAGAGAGAGAGAGAAGGGGTGTCGGGTGGGAGGAGAGAGAAAGTAATGGAGAGTGACCTTTATTGAATTAAATTTGGACTACGGGGGGTTAGTTTTGGGGGACAACTAATTTTCAAGGGAGTAAACGTAGGAAGGGTACCTAGGACTAGTTTCCTATACAATTTTTGTTAGAGCATGGGTAGTAAACCTAGGAACCGTAGCTCATGCTATAGACGGCTCTTATTCTACAACACACTTTCCTTCCCTCTCTTCTTCTCCCTCCTTCAACTAAGCAAATATATAATATTTTAGTGCTTATAGCATGCTTATGTTACCTTACTGTACTCGCTCTTAGGGGATTAAAGATTTTTAGGCGACCGCTAGAGGGGATCTTTGTGTTTGCTCTCCCTTTCCGTCGCCCGTTGGACTTATCCGTAGGAAAATTAAAAATTCGCAGTGCACCTAAACAATGGCAATGGATGCAAAAAAAAACCCCCAAAAATGTTGGCCTAAAATTTTTCCATCATAATTTCGGAGTGCTTGCAAATATTGCTTTTGGAACTAAGGGCGTGCATCCTTTTTTATGAGGGCGTGCTTCCTTGGGGAAGAGAACTTGAAATATTTTGTCGCAAGAATTAAATTAAAACTTTAGACTTAAAATGGATCCACGGTCTCGTCTCACACCGGGAAACAAGTTATCCTACATAATTACATCTTTGATTTTTTTTACATCATTTATTTCTCTGATCTTGTGAGTACCAACGCAACCAACTCTTTCACGTTCGAGGTTTCGCCTCTTCATTGTCGTTGTTTAAGCATTGCCCCTGATAGCCTTGTTTCTCTGCCAAGCCTGGCAACCAACTCTTTTCGTCTAGGAGTACCAGTTTTCCTAGTCGCCACAACAAAAGGGAGAAATCTCTACTCCTAAAGGGGAAGTTGGTAGCTTCCCCTTCATGATAGTTTTCACCTCATCTCCCACCACCATCTATTTCGTCTGGTTTATTTTTACCTCACCTCTCATCACCATTTTCATTGGTTTTTTATCCCTATAATTCAAAACCAAATCCATTTAATGGGAGACCTTCTTTCGGATTGCTTTGGTAGGTATTGATTCAGTTAATTCACGTAAATAATAAGTAATTAAAAATTGAGAAATCACACCATATATTTGAGGTCACTTTTCAAAAAGACAGGCATGATATTTTTCTCGATAACCTTACAAAACAAAATAAGTTATTTCTCAATAAAAATTAATCTCTAATCACGTGCACATATTAAATGACAACTACAACTTTCCTAATAGAACAAAAAATAGCATGTCCTTTTTCTTATCTGATGGAGGAGTTCAAGACAGGTGTACGCATCCACGCGCCCCTAACTAGGGACAACGTGCACGACACCATGGAGGACATCATGGTCGGGTCTGACGCAGACTTGATGATCGAGAATGCCAGGGCATGGAGCATGGCGTCGAGGATGGCCGTGGCGGCAGGCGGGTCGTCAGACCGCACGTACATGCATTCACGGACGCGGTCAGGTTATATTTCTCCTCAATCATACAGAGAGCTAGGCAGGCTACAATCTTAATCCAAATGTGTCCATTTAAATGTCAAGGATTCGTTAAGAAAATGTGTCCTACAATATTCAGTAGGCCTTGCATAAATGAATCCACTACAAATCTCTACTCCTAAAGGGAGAGTTGGTAACATCCCATGCACAGTTTTTTCATGCCTCATCTCTCACCACCATCTATTTCGTCTTGTTATTTTCACCTCACTTCTCATCACCCCCTTTCATTTGTTTCGTGCTTGCTTTGGTAGGTACTGATTCAATTAAATCATGTAAATAATAAGTGATTAAGAATTTAAGATTCACACCATATATGTGAGATCACTTTCCTAAAAGAAAAAACATAATATTTTTCTCGATAACCTCCAAAACAAAATCAGATATTTCTGAATAACAAATCGTTAATCACATGCACATATTAAATGACAAGACATTTTTCTTATCGAATGGAGGAGTTCAAAATGGGCGTGCGCATGCGCCCCTGCAGAGGGACACCATGCGCGACACCATGGAGAACGTCGTGGCCGGGTCTGACATCGGCTCGATGCTCGAGAATGCCAGGGCATGGAGCACAGCGTCGAGGATGGCCATGGCGGCAGGCGGGTCATTGGACCGCACGTGGCCTTCGTGGACGCGGTCATGTTATATTTTTCTCAGTCATACGAAGAGCCAGGCAATTTACATTCTTAAATCAAGTGTGTCCATTTAAATGACAAGAAATACCTTAAGGAAATGTGTCCTACAATACTCGGTAGACCTTGCAGAAATGAATCCACTACAAAATTGCCTTTACCACAAGTCTCAATCGGACAATACTAGAGGCACGTCAAATGTGTAATTCTCTATTATCAATGGGACTACTTTCGTAGTCGTCGTTCGTAACAGCCGTAAATGCAAAAATGGTTTGAAAATCTACCGTTGAATCAATAGCTGCCCGGTCATGATTTCTCTCCCATGTACGGTCTGGATCTGGGGAGACTACATCCGAACACACCCGGATGTACGAGGGAGAAATAAGCTTTGACCTTGAAGATGACCTTTGTCATTTATATGATTTGTTTATATATGCATTATAGCCCATAGCAAAGCATGATGTTCTACTAGTTTAACAATAGCTGCCCGGCCGAAGAGAACGCGCAAGTTCCTCTAGTAGTATCTTATATATTTTGGAAGCGCTATTAGCCTTCCACTGTGCATTTGCTGGAAGAAGACAAATACAACAAGGAATTGAACTGGTATTAATTGCTGCAAAGTCATACGGCTATTGTTTCGCGCAAATTTATTTAATTTTGCAAATAAAGAGCAGTACTTTGGTCACAGCTAAAAATCAGGGAAAAGCTCGATTTTTTGAAAGGAGATACAACATTAGACGACCCATTCGATTCGTTGAAAACAAAAACACGGCGTGATCTCTTATTGCCGTCGTTCCAAAGATCTCATGACACTATTTGATTGGTGCCGACAGAGGAGGATGGTGGCAGCTGCACCTGCGAGCAGACCTTCTTGCACTCGTCCTCCTTGAACCAACAAGGACTGTCGGGCGTCGCCAAGCAGCAGAAGCAACTCTTGTGTCCTCCGATTTCGTGGCACACGCTCAGCTTACACTCCTTGCGCAGTATATCGTGCCAGTCATCTGGCTGACGGATGGCTGCGTAAGATGGAATGGACAAGCAGATGCATATTAGCACACACGATGAATAATATTTCGAGGGATCGAGCGCTTGTGTAGATAGAACTTACCGTGTGCAGAGAATGCATGGCATACAAGGATGGCGAGGAGTAAGATCAGTGCTGCCTCGCCTCTCATCTTGCTGCCGGATCTGTGGCACATCTTGTTTGAATGTTTGATAGATCTGGGGGTACTGCTTATGGGCTTGAGTCGAGCCTTGTGCTATATATATAGACCAGCAAGAGGTAGATATACAAGGTATATATATAGACCAGCAAGAGGTAGATATACAAGGCAGGCTACCAAATGCATTAACTGCATGGAGATATCTCAGCGCGTATATAGACGAGACACAACTGTGATATAGGAGTAGTACCATATATTCAATTCTTTCCTAGTTTTCTTTGGTACTAATATTGGTGCCTTGTTATGGCTTGCTATGTAATGATCCAACATTAAAATGAGGACGCTGCTGTATGGCGCAGTCCTCGTTCAGGGCACACACTTTATAAATGGAAAGTTTAAATCACTTGTTTCCCAAAAAGAAAAAGAGAGATGTCGACTGTTCCCCCGCCTTAGCGATTGCCAACCTGGCTGAAGCCCACCTCTCGCCTGTGCGATGCCTTTCTGAATCAATCTAATAGTAAAACAAAATAGCACAAATGCATAAAAGTTTTAAAAAATGCACCATTTTCGAACCAAGTGCCAAATCAAGTTTTGGCTTCAACTTCAAGTTTCCAGTACAAAGATGATTTTCCATGATGGCTTGATAAGTTAAGTATTGTTTGGACTAAAAGCTCAAGCAAGCTTTTATTATATAGTTGACTGCATCTCATTAAAATGGTCACTAAACTTGTCTTTTTCAATTTTCGGAGGGGCAACGGTTATTTTTTCAAAATGTGTTATGGTAATGAAGTTTAAGCCAAAACATGTTTTTTCCACCACAAATAGACACATCCACCGCATCCTCTCCAAGAAAGACGCTTAGGGTTTCTCTTCCTTTTGCCAACGCCACCGTTGGTCCGCCTCGCCTCGAGTGGGCTTAGGGCCATGGAGGCGCGGTGGACCCAGGCCCTTGCCGGTGGGAGGGATCTTGCTTCATTCTTAGGTGTTTTTGTGAGTTCGTTAGGGTTTGTGTCCTGCTTAGGAAGAACATGCAGTGACGGGTCCCTGAACATGGAATAAGGTTTTCCCCGCCTAGCCCCCATTCTAATGATGTGTCTAGCATCGTCGGAGGGCGTGTGAAGGTGTGTCTCGGCGAATCTCGCTGAATTTGGTCGGTACTAGTCTTCAGTGGATCTACTTGGATCATGTCTTTGTTCATCTTCGACCATATGTGGTTCGATCCTTTCAATCTATACTTCTCTTCATTGGTGATGGTTGTTTTTCTGGTGCGCTGGTCCTATGGGGTCTTAGCATGATGACTTTCCGACTGTCTACTACAATCTGCTCCGGTGAGGAAGGGGCGATGACGGCAGCGTGCCTTCAATGCTTGTACTCGTCGCTAGGTGGTCAACAGACATGGATGTAACTTTTGTTATTTCTATGTTCTTTATACTGCCATAGCATAATGAATAGATCATAAGTTTCCTCGCAAAATGATATTGCTTTCGTGCAGTTTTCAGGGAACATATAGTTTCTCAAAAATAAAATAAGTTTGGGCAAGTTTATAAAATAATAAAAAACATTTTCAATAAACAAGTACATTCATGATATTTATTTCGTATGTAGATGTTTATTGTTTTTCATAAAGTTGATCAAATGTTACCTAAATTTCTTTAAGGCAAATCTATGCAGAGTCCATCTTCTCTAAATTTCATGGTGTAGCATCCATCTTCTCTACTTCTGCTGCAGTCTCCTGTTAAACAGAATAACAACAAATCGAGTTAATAAACAAGCTTGAAGCACTGTGGGAAACAAAAGCATGAAAACAAACTAATGTCTCAAGTATAATCATCGGATAAATCTATGTTGAAGCACTGTGTTTAGATGTATTTTAATTAATTTCAAATGTGTAATGTAAGGTGTTGTGGATCAGTGTATAAGAACAGCAGTTTGTAAATAACAGGAACAACTTGGTATTACACACAGAGCACTATACAGATTTTAGCTTTTCTATCCAAGTACAAATAGCAAAATGGAACATAGGCAAGTTGATTATATTTGACAGAGCTAGCACATAGATACAAATAATAATGTTTGATACAGAAATTAGTAATATGTGAATCAGTAAGGTCCTTTCTTAGTCCTATGGGGATTAAGGGCATGCACACGGAAAGCTAATTGGCAAAAAAACTTGTTGGTCTTATACAGCTCAGTTATATATGCACGACTCACAGCTCATGACATGATACTAAGAGAGAACATCATAGAGACTCAAGCAGATCCTAATATAAAGCTATTCAGACCATAACTTTCACATTATAGGGACACAATAGTGTATTACAACACTGTCCAGATATAAAAACTGAGTAACCAGCAAGCAATCAGATTGAGAACAAATCAGTTGGGGTTCTTAACTTTTAGTATGCAGTATATCTAAGAAGTCACACTATCTAAATGCCTAGAGGAGACAGATTCACAGTACTAAGCAGGGGAGAAGCAACACAAGATACCTTGTCAACAGTCTTAGCAAGTTTTCTACTAATGGCCTAGAAGCAACACAGGAACTAGAAGCAACACAAGAACATGCCAATGCACCCCAGGTTTTGCAGTAAGTTCTACTTAAAATATTCACTTCTGACATACATGACTATGTATTGTGTTAGCAAACAAGAACAGAAGGCAACCTTGCGAAGTGGAACAAGAACAGAAGGCCGCCACACGAAGAGGTGAGAGGCTCCCACATCAATGGTTGCTCCTTGCGAGTGGAGCAGGAACTCCCTTGACTGCAGGAACCACAAAATAGGTTGTGTCAGTGATGAGGAAGGCTCAAGCAGCAAGATTTATGGTGGATGTGTTGCTACTGCAGTGCAGACTATTGCATACCAAAGCAGAATCAATTAGGCAGGCAGCGAGTCAATCAAAATCAGCTCTCCTGTCGACGAGGATCATCTGGATGGAAGAATCGTCAGGGCAGACAGACTTGAGCGACTCCACTGAGGGTACCCGGTTCTCCTCATGCACGTCGGTGCACATCAACCACACAAAGGGGCCCATCCCTTGGATCAAGTAGAACCCATCCGGTATTGCGTTGTTGTATGATAACGAGTCGTTTACCTGGGAAGTGAGAAACTGAGTTAAGCTAGAGTAATCACAGTATAAACAGAATACAAAACATGAAGGGTCACTCTAATTCGGCAATAGGGGCGTTTAATAGAGCACATGACGTTCTAAACTATAACAATTATGGATGGATGGATAGCACACAAAAACTAGATAGCGCTAATGTTCAAGGATTGCCATTATTAAGCAAAAGATTACAGGCACAAAAGGGATTTCAGGAGCACTACAGTGCTCGATATATGATTTGTGCAGAACTGCAGATACAATTCTATGAAAGCACCACCTCCAGTGTCATCACTTCGATCCAGGAACCAAACCAAACTGGACTAACCGACCGACTGAGAGTGGCTGCAGAGGACATGAAGATCACAAATTCCATCAGAACAACAAAACAATCTATTCTTCTTTAGTTACAAAAGTGTGAATCGGGGCAGTCCGATACATTGAGATATCTTGTCAGGCTGCAAGCACCATTAAATGAAAAAATAGAAGAGGAAAACAAACTGCAGCAGAAACACACAAGCTAGTGTATTCATTCGCACAACACTTGTTTTTGAAAGATGCAGCATCTTGCTGGCTTTTCATTTGATTTAGCAGGAGTGGATGACAAAAAGGAGTTATTCTCACTGGTCACAAGAGTGCCAGGAGAGCAGCAAGGCCATCAACAGACTGATGCTGCTGCAACATCTCTGAAGAGAGAAAATCAGAGACAACACTGGAGCCTCAAAAATTGATGGTGTACTTCTTCTAGCACTTAGTGTATCCAAACAACTGACTGACAGACAACACCCTGCCGCAAACAAGACGCACACAGAGCCATGAGCCACATGCCTGGTCGATGTGTTGGAGTAATCAGAGTTCAGAGATGCTGCTGGTGCCTAGTGTACGTACTGAAGGATGGTGTGTTTGAATCAATCAATGGACGAATGAACGTGGTTTGGATGTGCTCACCTACAGCATGCTGTATGCAGGTGCCGCAAGCAAGCAGGGCACGGAGGAAGAATTCGGAGGGGTGCACGAGCGTTGAGGTCCACCTCGAGCACGGCCTTCTCCACCACCTGTGACTCTGAAAACAAAAATGAAAGAAGCAGGGTCAGCGGGGCAGTAGGCAGACGCGGCCTAGATGTGTTGAAGATGGGAGGGGCTGAAACGCACCGAGGCTGAGGCGTATCTTGGAGTCGAGGCTGCAGCTGTGGAGGTCGATAAGGACGATGACTACGTCCTTGTTGCACGCCTCGCTAAAACCAACCAACCAAACCAGTCACTCAATCACTCATCGGAGACGCATCGGAGCAGGAGAAGGGAGCGGGGCAGGGAAGTTACTAGCGGGTGAAGGCGCTTCCGTCGCGCGCGCTTGAGGACGGTGGCATCGACGCGCTTGCGGGAGCGGGGGGCGTTGCTGGCGGTCTCCATGGAACTGGACAGATCTGGCTGGATCTCTCTTGCCGGCGCTGGTGGGGGAGAAGGGCGGCGAGGTCGTCGGTGGGGAAGGGAGACGAGGGGCGGCAGCGGGTTGGGATGGGATGGAATCGAGGAGGGAGAGGGCAGAGGAAGAGAGTGGGCTGGGCGGGTTGGGTCGGGCTTAGGTGGATTAGGAGGCGGTGGATTAGGCGGAGCGGGCGGGGGTGGCGGAAGGGGGGTGGTCGGGGCGGCGACGACGGGGGTGGAAGGGGCGTGTCGATCTGGATCGAAGGAGGCGCCGGCGCATTGGATCCGCGAGGGTGGGGGTCTTTGAGCAGTGAGAGTGTGTGGGGAACGCTGGAGGAGTGGGGTGGGGGCGGCGACGCGTCGAGATCCAGAGGGAGGGAGTGGGGTTGGGGCGGCGGCGGCGGATCCAGAAGGAGGAGTTGTGTGCGGCGGCGGTGGATCCAAAGGGAGGGAGAGGGTGAGAGTGCTAGGGTTCGCTGCGCGGGGAGAGAGGAGTGCGATGGGTTTTTTAGGGCTAGCTCGCGGTGGGTGGGTTAGACAGTGAGAGGGTGAGGTGAGGGCCGTTGGATCCAGGAGGATCCGACGGTGATTTACCCATGATCCGCGTGAGAGGCCCCTGGACCAATCAAAATGCAGTATATCGGTATGATATTTTGACCATTTAAATTTGTCGTAATTGACTAAAAGTAAGGTGCTAAATCATGTTAGCTACTGATTTTATTATGACCTGAATATTTGAAAAAAAAACTTCTCATTGTGTCAGCAAATTTGACTATAGTGAATAATCACAAATTGGAATAATACAACTATTTTTTAAAAGAGTTATGAGAAATGAGTTCTTTTAAATTCATTTTCCATTTTTCGAGTGCCCAAAATGAGTTTTTTTTGCGAAGGACCTATAATATATTTGTTGCAAAATTGTACCAAATCAATTTTCTAAAATACTAGGACTTATTTAATGCACAATTGACCAAATGGCTAGGTGTCAAAAGTTTTTATCCACCTCTGCTGAAAAAGACAAATTTCCGCCAATTCAGCTGGAAACGGGTCAAATTTGAACTGCAGCTGCCTTATAGTTTGCTCTTTATTTTTTACAAAAATCATTTCTAGGTACATAAGTATCTATTTAATCAGAGAAACACCAAAAAAATTCTAAGATTCAACCACTAGCTAGGAACGGTCATTCCCACCGTTTTGACCGCATTTTGAAACGTCGCATAAAAAATTCAAAAAAAAATCAAAAAACTGCAAAACCTTCGCATTGTGTCATTATATGTGGCCAAGTTTCTAGGAAAAATAATAAACTTGTAATACGATAATTCTTTTAAAAAAGTGTTCTCAGAAACGAGCTATCATGCGTGAAGATTCATGGCTTTCAACCCAAATGATCAATCTTATGGCCACATTCATGGCATAGTTTGTTCAAATGATCTCATATTGTGCACAAGGGTACATCTTGGAATTCCAAACAATGTTGCCTAAGGGAGTTTTTATTTCCTTTGCACGGAAAATTCATTTTTCATTTTCCGAGTGCCCAAAAGGAGGTTTTTTTGTGAAGGAACTACCAAATAATTGTTGCAACAATGGAACAAATCAATTTTATAAAATACTAGGCCATATATAATGCACAATTGACAAAATGGTTGGGTGTCAAAATTTTTGATCCACCTCTGGTGAAAAAGACAAATTCCCGTCGATTCAGTTGGAAGCGGGTCAAATTTGAACTGCAGCTGCCTCATAGTTTGCTCTCTATTTTTTTCCAAAAATCATTTCTATCTAAATAAGTATCTATTTAATCATATAAACACCAAAACAATTCCAAGATTCAACCACTAGCTAGGAACGGTCAAGCCCGCCGTTTTGACTGCATTTTGAAACGGGCATAAAAAATTCAAAAAAAATCAAAAAATTGGAAAACCTTCGCATTGTGTCATTATATGTGACCAAGTTTCCAGGAAAAATAATAAACTTGTAATATGGTAATTATTTTAAAAAAGTGTTCTCAGAAATGAGCTATCATGCGTGAAGATTCATGGCTTTCAAGCCAAATGATCAATCTTATGGCCACATTCATGGCATAGTTTGTTCAAATGATCTCATATTATGCACAAGGGTACATCTTGGAATTCCAAACAATGTTGCCTAAGGAAGTTTTCATTTTCTTTGCACGGAAAATTCATTTTTCATTTTCCGAGTGCCCAAAAGGAGGTTTTTTTGTGAAGGAACTACCAAATAATTGTTGCCAAAATGGACTAAATCAATTTTATAAAATACTAGGCCATATATAATGCACAATTGAAAAAATGGTTGGGTGTCAAAATTTTTGATCCACCTCTGGTGAAAAAGACAAATTCCCGTCGATTCAGTTGGAAGCGGGTCAAGTTTGAACTGCAGCTGCCTCATAGTTTGCTCTTTATTTTTTCCAAAAATCATTTCTAGGTAAATAAGTATCTACTTAATCAGAAATACATGGTTTGATGGCGAGACATCGAGGTTTGGATGGTGGCCGAGGGCTCCAACACTAGAGCGCGTAAGCTCGCATGCCTGCCGCGTGGTCACCGCGTGACCGTGGCGTTGCCATGTGTTCTAGGAGGCCTAGGCATGTCTAGTGGGTTGGGCACTCCCCAGGTAGGTGCTAGGAAGAAAATCACAACATAAGATTCTCACGAGGAGACCGATCGATGCTCAAACATGAATAAGCAGCCAAGTGTTTGATTTGCGGTACGGGAAATGCACATGGCTAATGGGTGTGAGTTTTGGCTGAGGATGATCAGTTACTAACAAGAGCGTCTTCACAAATTTTCACCTCAAAAGGAGGAGCCTAGGTGGTACTTGCTTTACAAAGTACCACACTGGACATAAATACGAATGTTGAAGCTGGGCTCAAAAAAATGAATGGATTGAGCTAGTATTTGGTGGAGGATGGTTATTTGGGCATAGGAAAGCACTGTAGAAAATGGATACCATTTGGACATGCCAAAGTGGTACTTCCTTCACAAAGTGCTGCTTTGATCAGAATAGGAAAATGAATATTTTTGAATTATTTTTGAACTAGGCAAGGAAGGTTTTTACATATTTGACGAATATATGACCCAAAGAATTTATGAGATTTTTTTGGGAATTTTGGGAATAACAGAAATATAGGTTGCTTCACAACCTAGGGCAAAAACCGCCACATGGACATGACGCATAGGCAAAACTGATGAGATGGCGCCTAGTCATCACAACCCACCACAATCTACAAGGCTATGACCATCTATATTGGTCATTAACAACTAGAAATAAGGCAGCGGACTAGCACTATTTGCTTTGTGACCTTTTCGTGTAAGGAAATTACGACCTTTCTGACCAAAATGGTCGCAATGACTTAGGGTTTGGAGCCCCTCGAACAGCTTTTGACCAATTGGTCTGAAATGGTCATTGATCTATGACCAATTCTTCCAGGGTCACTAACAAAAGGTCACTAGTTGACATATTTCTTGTAGTGTATGTGCGAATACTACAAAGACGAGCACGACTTGTGCGACAGAAATTTCCTAGTTGATGGTAGGAGCTTCAACATCAAGCTGGATGAGACCTTCGAAGTGGATACAGTAGGTCATAATTACAAGTCTTTTTCGTAATTAAGCCTGAATTCTTCTTATTTTGCTTCAACTTATAATTTTAAGTTTTTACTATTCTACTAGCGTATCCCATGCCATGCAAGAATTTTTGTCCCGGATAAGATTGGTTTCAGTCCTATGAAAACTATGGAAGTAAAGAGAGTTAACTTGAAGACCGAGCATGGTTATACTTTTGACGCAAAATTATACAATGCAGACACCTACACCTATTTTGAATGCAAAACTTGGCAAGCACTATGCAAGGCTTATGCATTTGAGCTTGATGCGGTTATCACCTTTGATATTCGTTCGGAAGATGATATTGAAGGTAATATCGAGATCTAGGTCGATGTGCAGACGCCTCTAGTTCTACCATTATGTGAGTTTCTCAACCATATTTATGTCTTTGATATTGTTTATTCAAAAATAGTTGACAACTAATTTTTATTGACAACTTATTTCCATTCAAGCAAACATGTCCGACGCCTGGTAGACAGGACCGTCCACTGTCCCGGGGCTGAACTAAACTGCGAGGAGATAAGTCATTATGTTTCATGACTTGAGGATCTTGATGCTATCAAGAGAAAATATTTTCCTGAACTTGAAAATGTTAGTACTCAAAACGTGCGACCAATAGTGTTCGTATTGAACTACGGTCGCATCTATTTAGGAAAGATGGTAAGATTTTTACTATTTATCCTTAGTGCATCTTTTGCATACATTATTCACTACTAGGAAAAGGGCTATAGATAGGATGGACACTAATGGCGCACTGTACATGTGGTGCGCCATTACTAAATACTAATGGCGCACCATGTGTTGGTGCTCCATTAGTGTGCAAATACTAATGGCGCACCACATCCCACGGTGCGCCATTAGTAAATTTTTTTTAAAATTTTTCAAAACTACTAATGGCGCACCGTGGGGGTGGTGCGCCATTACCAGTTGACATATTAATGGCGCACCACACCCACGGTGCGCCATTAGTAGTTTTGAAAAAAAAGCAAAAAAATAGTAATGGCGCACTGTCCACAGGTGCGCCATTACTAAGTTTTTTTCAAAAAAATTTCAATTTTTTTTCAAAACTAGTAATGGCGCACCGTGGGTGTGGTGCGCCATTACTAGTTAAACTAGTAATGGCGCACCACCCCACGGTGCGCCATTACTAACTTGGCCCAACACCGAATGCACCCCGCCCCCCCCCCCCCCCCCCCCGTGGACCGCCTTTTCAGTTTTAAAAAAATAAAAGAAAATGATGGAAATGTCAAAAAAATAAAAGAAAATAAGTTTCCCATGTAATATGTGGTCTAGTTGTTGGGAAAATTTACAAATATGAATTTTGACTTTATTTGCAAAATCTCTCTGAAAATTTGTAAAATGGGTATAACTTTTGCATACGAACTCAGATTAAAAAGTTTTTTATATGAAAAAGCATCTACTCGAAAAGTTTTCAAAATCCCGTTAAACATTTTCAAAATCCCCAAAAACCTAACAGAAAAAAGTACGGGCCTTTCAAGATCTAGAGGCAAAAAAATTTAAAAAATTTCAAAAAAAAATTGGTTTTGAATATTTTTAACTTTTTTTCAAAAAATGATACGTAATATGACCGGGAAGTATTTTTCAAAATTTCATCATAGTCATGAACATGAACAAAGTCCTAGACATCAACAAGGTATAATAGGATTGATATGCTAGACATATCAACAAGTGCCTGTGAAGTGAGCTGTTGCTGGGGTTGGATAGAACCCTGAAGTTAAGCGTGCTTGGGCTGGAGTAGTGTGAGGATCGGTGACCTTTTGGGAAGTTTGACCACGGAGTGCGATTTGACCTGAGATTAAGGATATTGACCCGAGATTAAGCCATATTGACCTGAGATTAAGAAAAAAACAAAAAAAAAAAAGATTTTTTTTTTAAAAAAATCTGATTTTTTTTTGAAAAAAATGTTACTAGTGGCGCACTTCTATGTGGTGCGCCATTAGTATACCAGATACTAATGACGCACCGTGGTGCGCCATTAGTAAAAAATACTAGTGGCGTGCTACTAATGGCGCACCGGTAGTGCGCCATTACTAGGCCTTTTCCTAGTAGTGATTTTTAAGCTAATTTCATTGCTAAGTATGTTACTACGATATTCTTCAACTGGGACTCCCGATGATAGTTGTGCCTCATTGGATTGAGACTAAAGGTCGCATGGCAATGATTAGCTTATGGCCAAGACATCCTACAAGGCACATGAGTGCATTCAAGATTTCTAAAATAGAGGAATGCTTAATAGTGAAAGACTGAAGCAAAATAGTGAAGGATCATAGGGAAGTACTAGGGGGCAGCAATCAGAAGCGCAACCCACAATTAGGAGACATGTTCATCTGCATGCTCCAATATGATGAATCTGGAGAGCTACACATGTTCTATGCTATTTTACCTAAGAGAGAGCAGCAAGAGTGATTAGCTAGCTAGAATGAGTTTGAAGATGATGATGTGCTACACTATGACTATGATGATTAAATAGCTAGTGTTGGTGGTAATGACTATGATGATTATTATTAGCTAGTGTTGTTGGTGATTAGATAGCTACCGTAGTTAGTGTTGGTGGTGATTAGCTAGCTAGAATGAGTTTGAAGATGATAATGTGCTACACTATGACTATGATGATTAAATAGCTAGTGTTGGTGGTAATGACTATGATGATGATTAAATAGCTTGTGTTGGCGGATTAGAATCAAGTGGAGGCAACATGTGGTGCACACATCGAAACTACTACTAATACGAAGTAGATCAAGTTTGGATTAGTATTGTAGTTTCGAGATGCACCACATGTTGCCTCCACTTGAACCTAATCCACCTTCATTTCACACACTGTTATGGACATAATGATATAACAACCTCATAATTGGTATTGTACCAAAATTTGTATAATGGCGTATAAATACATTAAAAAAAATGAAAAAAGTATACTAGTAGCGCCAAACCGGAAACACGCTACTACTAGTTAGATTGGTAGTAGCGCTGGAAGCAACACACGCTGCATCTATGTGTCTTAGCAGTAGCGTGTGTTGCACACTCTACTACTAAGGAATAGCGGTAGCGCTGTACTAGTAGCGCGGTGACACGCGCTACTAGTGGGCTTTAAACCCGCGCTAATACTAGGCTTTTTCCCTAGCAGTGATACACCAAACTGGTCCTGGTTCTTAACACAACTCAAGTATGCTCTAGGAGGAAGTGAATAGGGGAAATTTGGAAAGTACACATTCATGTCTGATAAACAGAATGTTAGTTCATTTACTACATTTACTTGTTCATTTAGTTTATTTACTTGTTCATTTAGTTCATTTACTTGTAGATAGCCTCTTGTTGATAGGTGTCGAGTCGCAATGCTTCTTGTCGACAAAATAAACCATCAACCCTATTTGGTAGGTGTCGAGTTGTAACGCTTCTTGTCGACACTTTGGTCTAGATAACCTAGGGTGACCCATGTGGGTACAAAAAGCATAGGCATTATCAAAATGAACCCATCGACCCTACTTGGTAGGTATCGAGTCGTAACGCTTCTTGTCGACATTTTGGTCACGATAGCCTAGGGTGTCCCATGTGGGTACAAAAAACATAGGCATCATCAAAATGAACCCATCAACCCTAACTGGTAGGTGTCGAGTCGTAACGCTTCTCGACACTTTGGTCTAGATAGCCTAGGGTGAACCATGTGGGTACAAAAATCATTTAAATTCATATTAAACCATTTAATTCATTTTAAATCACTTATAATCATTTAAATACATATTAAATCATTTAAATTCATATTAAATCATTTAAACTCATATTAAATCATTTAAACTGATATTAAATAATTCATAATCATTTAAATTCATATTAAATCATTTATAATCATTTAATTTCATATTAGATCATTTATAGTGATTTAAATTCACATTAAATCATTTATAATCAGTTAAATTCATTTTCATGTAGGGTCTACTGAATGCAGTGACATCATTATTCCCAAACTGCCATCATAGGTACTGTCTGAGGCACATTTATGCAAACTTTCAGAGAGCAGGATTCAGAGGGAGGATTTGAAGAGATGCATGTGGATGCAGCTGCCTATGCTTACACCGAACATGACTTTATTTTGGCAATGGATAGCATGAAGGCTGAGTGCATTGCTGCTTGGGAGTGGATGTCAAGAATTCCTCCTAAAGCTTGGTCTAGGCATGCAATGGATATTAGTTGCAAACCTGATCTGGTGGTCAATAACTTGAGTGAAGTTTTTAATAACTACATTCTAGATGTAAGGAACAAGCCAATTGTCACTGTGATCAATGGGATCAAGGACAAGTTTCTAGTGAGGTTCCACCAGAAGAGAGAGGGTGGAAAATGTGCTAGATGGGAGATTGCACCAACCTATGCAGAGAAGTTGGAGATGAACAAGAAGTATGCAAGGGATTGCAAAGCACTTATAGCTAGCCAAGGACTTTTCCAAGTCACTAGTGGAGACAAGACCTATGTTGTTGACACAAATCTACAGATATGTGGGTGCAAGAAATGAGACATCACTGGATTTCCTTGCAACCATGCTTGTTCTGCCATCTATAGGTCTAAACAGCTGCCAGAGGACCATATCAATGTGTTCTTAAAAAAATCAATGTACTTGCAGTCATATAAGCCTGTAATTTACCCTATTCTTGGTCCAGATAGTTGGGTGAAAACTCCAACACCTGATAATGACCCACCACAATTCAAAGATGACAAGAAGGGGCCAGCAGAAGAGAAAATGTAAAAAAGGAAAGTTTGAGCCACCAAAAGCGAATGAGACATCTAGGATGGCTAATATAACATGTGGGAACTGCAAGCTGCAGGGACACAAGCACACAAGTTGTACAAAGCCATTGAGGCCTGATCTGCAAATCAGGAGGAACTAGCACATGTTATTTTCAATTCGAAATTACTTGAGTGTTCTTTTCTATTAAGTGATCATTATAAAGTTCTTTACATTTTTAATTACACAAAAACAAGAGTGCACCTGAATGGCAGCATGGTGCAGGATCATCAGCTACTAGAAGTGCTAGGGGTGCAAGCTCATCATCTACTGCAAACTCTTCTCCTGCTGCTGGAAGAGGTGCAAGGTCTTTTGCTGCTGCTGGAAGGGGTGCAACCTCATCTCCTGTTGCTGGAAGACGAGCAAGGTCTTCTACTACTGCTGAAAGGGGTGCAAGCTCTTCTCCGGTTGCTAGGAGAGGTGCAAGATCTTCTACTGCTACTGGAAGGGGTGCAAGAAGGTTCAACCCTCCAAGAAGTTCTGCAGAAGCTTCAAGTAGCCAGCCAGCAGAAAATAGGCCAAAGAGGACAAAATACATGAGTAAGAGGATGGAGGCATACTTCTATGCCAGTGGGAACTACTGAATGTTCATCTTTGAAGTGTGTATCCAAGTGCATGTGTGCTAAATTAGGCATTACAACACTTTTATGTACGACACTATGATGAACCTATGTATGGCACTAAGAACTACTGCTGTAATGCTATGTTGGTCTTATCTATGGCACATCATGAAATATCTGAAGGAAATATGCCCTAGAGGCAATAATAAAGTTGTTATTTATATTTCCTTATATCATGATAAATGTTTATTATTCTTGCTAGAATTATATTAACCGGAAACTTAGTACATGTGTGAATACACAGACAAAACAAAGTGTCCCTAGTATGCCTCTACTTGACTAGCTCGTTAATCAAAGATGGTTAAGTTTCCTAACCATAGACATGAGTTGTAGTTGGATGAACGGGTGTCATTCTTCTCAAAACCGGCGGATCTCAGGTAGGGGGTCCCGATCTGTGCGTCAAGGCTGATGGTAACAGGAAGCAAGGGACACAGATGTTTACCCAGGTTCGGGCCCTCTCGATGGAGGTAAAACCCTACTTCCTGCTTGATTAATATTGATGATATGGGTAGTACAAGAGTAGATCTACCACAAGATCGTAGAGGCTAAACCCTAAGAGCTAGCCTATGATGGTACGAATGTAATTGTGATCGGCCTTCTAAGGACCAACCTCTCCCGTTTATATAGACACTGGAGAGGGCTAGGGTTTACATGGAGTCGGTTGCAAGGAAGGAAATATAATATCCGGATCGCCAAGCTTGCCTCCCACGCAAAGGAGAGTCCCATCCGAACATGGGCCGAAGTCTTGAGTCTTATGTCTTCACGCTTCAATAGTTTGGACGTTGTACACACTCCGGCTGTCCGGATACCCCCTAATCCAGGATTCCCTCAGTAGCCCCTGAACCAGGCTTCAATGATGATGAGTCCGGCGCGTAGTATTGTCTTCGGCATTGCAGGGCGGGTTCCTCCTCCGAATACTCCAAAGTGGTTATCGAACACGTAGACCGTGTCCGGATCTGCAAGACGATCTTCATATGCCACCGTAGAGAGAATGATATTTCACAAATGCAATCTGCTAACAACTTTTTCTGATGACATGGCATGTTGTTACGGTCGGATCATTATTCGATCCATTTTCCCACAACCAGCTACAACGCATATTGCGAGGCGGTTTCTTTGACACGTCTTGTCAAAACAGCGATCGTGTCCCCTTATCACGGGATTCTCATCAATACGGGTATGGGTAATCTAACCGTGCCGCTAATCGCGGCGAGTGGGAGGCAGACGGGTTCCACCAGGCAAGTGGGGAAGCACAAAAAGGCTTTATCGCCTTTATAAGGAGGTCAGGTTCCTTTCTCTTTTACCCACGCCTTCTTCTCCCGCTAGCTCATTCCCCTCTGTACGAGCCCTAATGCCCAAGCACTCTTCTTCCCCACCGAAGGGAAGTTTTCCGAAGATGTCCGGATCCGGAGCAGGAGGCAGATGGATGGCCTCAACTGTCTAGGAGAAGGACATCAAGAAGCTCCGGGGAGCCGGGTATCTGGCCCAAAAGATCGGCCACCGTCTTCCCCCGATGGGACAGGTCATCCCCACTCCGGAATCTCATGAGAGAGTCGTGTTCCTTCCCCATTTCGTCCATGGGCTCGGGTTTCCCCTTCACCCGTTCGTTCGGGGAGTCATGTATTACTACGGGATCGATTTTCATGATCTTTCCCCCAACTCCTTCCTCGATATCTCAACGTTCATCCTCGCGTGCGAGGCTTTTCTCCGGATCCCACCTCACTTTGGCCTATGGCTGAAGATCTTCAATGTGAAGCCCAAGATGGTGAGTGGCGAACACGCCGAGTGCGGCGGCGTGCTACCTCTTGAGCACTGCGTTGGATTTCCCCGAAGAGGAGAGGATGATGCAGTAAAGTAGCGTAAGTATTTCCCTCAATTTTTGAGAACCAAGGTATCAATCCAGTAGGAGACCACACACAAGTCCCTCGTACCTACACAAAACGATAGCAACTCGCAACCAACGCTTAGGGGTTGTCAATCCCTTCACGGTCACTTACGAGAGTGACATCTGATAGAGATAATATTTTTGGTATTTTTGATAGATAGATGCAAGGTAAAAAGTAAAGGCAAAGTAAAAACAAAGCAAGTAAATAAAGTGATATAGAATGATATGATGAGAATAGACCCGGAGGCCATAGGTTTCACTAGTGGCTTATCTCAAGAGCATAAGTATTCTATGGTGGGTGAACAAATTACTGTTGAGCAATTGACAGAATTGAGCATAGTTATGAGTATATCTAGGCAATGATTAGGTATATAGGCATCACGTCCAAAACAAGTAGATCGAAACGATTCTGCATCTACTACTATTACTCCACTCATCGACCACTATCCAGCATGCATCTAGAGTATTAAGTAAAAACAGAGTAACGCCATAAGCAAGATGACATGATGTAGATGGATAAATTCATGCAATATGATAAAAACCCCATCTTGTTATCCTCGATGGCAACAATACAATACGTGCCTTGCAACTCTTTCTATCACTGAGTAAGGACACCGCAAGCTTGAACCCAAAGCTAAGCACTTCTCCCATTGCAAGAACTACCAATCTAGTTGGCCAAACCAAAAAGAAAATTCGAAGAGACTTGCAAAGATAACTCAATCATACATAAAAGAATTCAGAGAAGAATCAAATATTTTCCATAGATAATACTGGATCATAAACCCACAATTCATCGGTCTCAACAAACACACCGCAAAAAGAAGATTACATCGAATACATCTCCACGAGAGAGGGGGAAAACATTGTATTGAGATCCAAAAAGAGAGAAGAAACCATCTAGCTACTAGCTATGGACCCGAAGGTCTGAAGTAAACTACTCACACTTCATCGGAGGGGCTATGGTGATGATGTAGAAGTCCTCCGTGGTGGATGCCCCCTCCGGCGGAGCTCCGGAACAGGCCCCAAGATGGGATCTCGTGGATACAGAAGGTTGCGGCGGTGGAATTAGGTTTTTGGCTCCTGTTCTGATCTGACGGGGATACATAGGTATATATAGGAGGAAGGAGGACGTCAGTGGAGCTCCGAGGGGCCCACGAGGTAGGGGGGCGCCTCCCACCCTCGTGGCATCCTCGGAGACTTCTTGGAGTAGGGTCCAAGTCCCCTGGATCACATTCGGTTGGAAAATCACGATCCCGAAGGTTTCATTCCATTTGGACTCCGTTTGATATTCTGTTTCTTTGAAATACTGAAAAAGGCAAAAAATATCAATTCTGGGCTGGGCCTCCGGTTAATAGGTTAGTCCCCAAAGTAATATAAAAGTGGAAAAATAAAGCCCAATATAGTCCAAAACAGTAGATAAAGTAGCATGGAGCAATCAAAAATTATAGATACGTTGGAGACGTATCATGGCGCCATAGTAAGCAAGATGCCCAAGGCTATTTGGCCGAAAGGCGCTTTCAACGACTCCGTCTAGGAGTGGCAGCAGCAGTGGTTCTATATCACCGAACCACGCGGCAAGAAGTGGGCGGCAGCTCTAGAGTTCAGATCCGGAGCTCCACTGCGGCTCACGTCCTGCCCCGTGAAGGGCCCGAACTGGTGCTCGTCCGACTAGCTGTTACTGCTCCAGACGCGCATTCAGGGTGTGGTCGATAGGGATGTCAAACTCGTCGATGTAGTCCAGGTGATGCTAGTTCGCCTCGTTCTCCCTTGTCAGCGCCGAGCTTGTACCCCGTGGGAGTTCGATCCGGCCGAGCACCAAACCCTTCGGAAGCTTTATGATTCCTCCCACAAGGATATCTGGAAGGTGCTCTTTAAGTCCGGCAAATCATGGCCGGGCCCCGCCGAGGGCCGTCGGTATCAATCATCCCATTCTCCAAGCTCGGTAAGTCACAGCCACACTCTGTCTATTCATGATTTAATTGGCATGTCATATGGGAGACACCTTAATCGTGTTTCATTGCAACCTCAGGGATGGGTAAAGAAGGTGGAGCGGCTACATTGTCTAGCCCCCGTGCTGGAGGAACCAACCGGACCTCTTCTGACAAAGATGCTGGTCCCCGCACCTTACAAGGCGCCAAAGAAAGAGGCCTCCAAGAAGTTCAAGAAGACCCGGGGTGGCCTTCGCCATCGCGAGGCTTCGGACGCCAAATCCGAAGACTCCAGCGACTATCCTTCATCTGAGGACGAAGAGGAGGAAGAAGAGGAGGATGAGCTTCACTCTGATGGTGGGAGGAAGAGGACGGCCTCCACATCTCTGGAGGCCGGATCGCCCAAGAGGGGGAAACATTCCCTCCCAAGGGCATCCCCCACGGGTGTCGATAGCAGCCCGGAGTGGGATCCCAGGGCCCAGCCCCTGGAGAAGTTGTAAGTATCCGAACACGCATATGAGTCCGGGATCGTTTTTTTGGTATAGTGGTTTTGACCGTTGCCTACATATTGCACAGTCCGGCAAGGTCCTGCGCCGGCTAGTCCTCGTCGGAGGATTCACTGGACTCGGACGCTTTGGCGAGCAAGACGCCGCCGCGGGCCCCTTCCCCCAAGTCTGGGCGCGACACTGAGGTGTCATCTCGACAAGACCCGGACCAGGGAGGACATATCCCTGGTGCCGAACACGCGGGGATGGATATGGCCCCCGGGACCTCTAGGGTTCCGAGATCGAGCGAGCAGCCACCCCTGATGGCGGGGGGCCTGCCTACGCCGCCGGCGTCCTCTGTTCAAGCAGAGCTGCCCGGCGGTCTATCGACAGCATTGAAGAACGCGTCTATTGTCGATGAGCATTGGGCCCTTATGGGCGAGGTGGTCGAAAGGATTCAGTCCGCCGAGAGCGGGCTGAACGTGTCCTGCCTTAGCCTTATAAAGGCTTTTGAGGTATGTTTCCTAGCAAACCCTTGAGGAATTGTCATAAGATGAGTAGTAGCCCCTGATGCACTGTCCGGTGAAGGAGACACAGCCGGGAAGGGGATCAAACCCCCTGCGTTTGCAGGAGCCTATGTAAATAACGTATACCCTTTGGTGTGAAAACAGGCATCCGCAGAGAGGACGTCCGCTTTCAATGCGAAAGTGTCCGAACTGAAGGAGAGCCATGCACGGGCCGAGGAAGAACTTGGTCGTGTGAAAAAGCAACTGGAAGACAAGCAAGGTATGTTGAAAAACATTTGTCTTGGAGTTGGCACGAACGAATGGTTGTGCAGAATAAAAAATTATAGTATTGTGTGCTCTAGGAGCGGGTGCCGAATACGAGGCACTAAAGAAAGCTTTGGCTGATGCCAACAAGAAGGCTGAGGCCGAACAGGCACTTCATGAAAAACACAAGGCCAGGGTTATCACAACTGAGCGAGAGCTCCAGGAAGCTGTGAAGAAAAGCGAGGGCTTGGAGCAGAGTCTAAAAGGGAAAGAATCCGAGCTCGCCCAAGCTCTCGAGGATGCAGAAGGTGCTCGGGAAGAAGCCTGAGGTGTTGTGCGGGACATTCAGGAGGCCCGGAAAGTGGTGGCTGGTAAGGCCTTCTGTATTCTTAGCCTTGTATATGTTAGAATGTGAAGAATCCAAGCGGCAAGCTGAATTCTTATTTTTCCAGGGGCTTTTGCAGATCTTCCTCGTAGCATATCAGATGCCGCTCAATTCTACTGCACCGAGGAGAAGAAGACTGCAGAGAGGGATTTCTGGTCGCAGTATCTGGCGCCGAACTATCCGGTGCCATTTATCGATCAGATGAAACAGCTGGTTGAACTGCACCAGGCGGTTGAACTAGCCATGAAGGACTTAGTTGTCCGGCTGTGGCCTGCGGAGCCGATTCGAAGTAGCTACTTCGCACTCGTCAAGCGGATTGTGGGCGCTTGTCCTCGACTTGATGCTATCAAGCGATCAGTCTTCATAGAAGGGGCGCATATGGCGTTTGCCCATGCGAAAGTGCATTGGGGGAGGCTTGACGCGGAGAAGCTGATAACTGAGGGGCCGCCGGAGGGTAAGGAGCACCGCATGCCCGAGCTGTATTATGAAGGTGTGATGAAAGGGGCCCGCCTTGTGGCGGACAAGTGTGCTAAGGACATCATATTTCCCTGAGGGCATTTGTGCCTCTTGTTGTAAAATGGGATAATGGCGTGTTTATTATATATTGCCTGTTTTATTTGAACATAAGTTCTTCCTATGCGGCTATTTTATTGTATGCAAATTCTGGGAGTTGGCCAGTCGTCGGCTTCTGCCCCCTCATAAAAAGGATACGGGGGTGTTCGGGATATATCTGAACGCTCGTTATCCCATAGTTGGGTCCTTTTAAGGAGGTGTATCTTTCCGTGAACCAGGCAATCGTACTATACGGCTTTATTACTCTCACTTAGCCATAGGAATTCGAGTATGGTCGGTGCAACCCCTAGTGTTCGGAAGGCCGAACTAGGTGCTCTATTGGCGCCTGATCAGAAGACCAATCCATCACACTTAGCATTTATAATTGCGTTGTGCGGAATAAATCTTTAAGGATTTTATAACCTCTCGAATAGCGGACCGGCTCTCGCTTCATCACGACAGTCGGTTTTCGGCTTTCTCTACTGAGGTGCTCGTCCGGCTGAACCGGGACACAATCGCAGTAGTTCTCCCAGCGCTACCTTAACCTATAGAACAGAACATAAGGTACCAAAACATGGGAGCTGGGCAAACCCAACCAATGACCCAAGACTTAATTCGGAGCAGATGCATATAGTGCTATAAGTTCGGGGTGCCGAACGACCGAAAAGGTGGTCGGACTTTATTGCCGTCTTGTGGAGCCCCTGGTACAACCAGGCGAACGCAAAGCGTGGCTGTCATTGTCGGCAAAGAGGAGTCAGCGATAAACGACAGCCGGTAATTGATATTTGAGTCTACGCATTGTAGTAGGGTGATATGTCTATGCATATTAGTATGATGTATGGAAAGAGGTGTTATTTGGCGGAACCTGTTATGGCCGGACTGGAGGGAGTTGTGAGTGGATCGAGAATGAATCCGAACTGCCTTCTACCTGCATGTTCCTTCCTTTGTGTGTCCGGGATAATTCCATGCCGCCAGTTCTGTTCTGCGCCAATCGTTAGTTTGCAAATGCAAAATGCTTGAAGGCAGCTAGGTGTCCTCTTGTTGTTGCTACCAAGGTCCCTAATCGGGCCCTGGTGTGCCCAGCCGTTAGACCGTGAGGTAGTGCGGACTCCGCAATGGATGTCCAGATGGTTGGCCTGGGTAATTTACCACGTGGAATCTAGTCGACATGGTTTTTCCCATTAGCATACGGTAAACTATCGTATGGTGGGAAGGTGTCGAGGATTTATTCTTTGGCGTAGCATTTTTTGGGTGATCCGAAGACAACCGTTTAGAGTGGTGGGCCAATAAAACTTGGCCTTTGCGCCTTACATATTTTAGGAAATGTTTTCCGTGGCGTCATACCCTTGTGGGCTTTGTGTGTTATGGAGCCCCCGGACTACTAGGTCTAGAGGCACTGCAATTGACTTGCCGTGGTTTATGTGGTCCTGGGTGGTCGGCCGTACTGTTACGCTCTATGGGGGGGGGGGGGTCTTTGATGAGGCATCTCCCCTTATTGCTTCCAGCGTGCGACCAACCGCTTTGTTTTGAGGATCCTGCATTTTCTATTGGTATGCTTTGCCGTCCTTCTCGGGGTACCGTGAATTTCACATGACTGATCCAGCGTGTGGCTTCGGTCAAGTGGGCTTGTGCTGCTCTTTGTCCATTTAGCGGACTGAGCGTTGCCGGACTTGACACCAACTTCCTTGTCTTGATGTTTATGACCTTTGTGTCGAGGCCTGAGGGTGCCTCTTCGTGTCTGCTTCTTGCCGCCTTGGACCGTACTGATGCGTGGGCGTCTATGTGCGCGCCCGTGGTTTTCCTGCTCGAGTTTAGGTAGCAAGTTGTGCCGTGTGTGCCCTTTATTGGGGCTGTCGAGTTCGTACTTTTCGGCGGCCAGTATCTTGGTCCACCTATCCTCTAGCACATCTTGGTCAGCTGTAAGCTGCTCTTGATTCCTTTACAGGCTCCTTGCGGTAGCCACGAGCCGTCGCTTGAAGCGAACTTGTTCCACTGGGTCTTCCGGTACGCCGAATTCGTCATTGCCGAGGCTTGCCTCGTCGTCGGAGGGGTGTGTGTGATTGTCCCTCTCCCAGCATCCCATCGTCATTGGTCCGGCCTGCTTAGGTGTAGGCTGACTAGGGTTGTATTCCTCTTTGGCACCATCCGGACTGCTCTCGTTTCCGGGGCCGTTTTTGGTGTGGTGGGGCTTGGAGTGGTGCCGATAACGCACATGTTTTGCTTTTCTCCCTGAGGGTTTATCCTCCGTTGCCTCGCCGCCACTAGTTTCCATTGGGGTGTCCACCATATATATATATATATTATATGAGGAGGTAGCCGCCCACTGCCCAATACGCGGTGGTCCCTGTAGTCCTCCTGTATCATCGTCCATACGGTCGATGTCTTTAGAGTCGAAGTCAAGCACGTCGGTTAAATCATCGATCGTGGCAATGAAGTGGGTGGTGGCTAGGCAACGAATTCCGTTGTTGTCTGCTTCCCACTCGAACCGTACATAGTTCGGCCCGGAGTCTCCCGACAAGGAGAGAGACGTCAATAAGTCCAGCATGTCGCCGAAGGGTGAGTGCTGAAAAACGTCCTCCATGGTGAACTCCATCACCGGAGCCCAACCAGGATCGGGGGGCTCGGGGGCGCGCGGACTGGGACCTATATCTGGATATGAATCCGGGGGTCCGGAGTAACAGGCTCCCTCAGAGGTGAGACCTGTGTTCGGCTCCATCGCCGATGAGGGTACGGTCTGCAGGGCGGGGTCCAGCCCTCCGTCCTTGGGCGAAGCAACCTTCCCCGGATTTAGATCCGAGGCCTCTGCCGGGGTGATATCCTGAGCAACATCTGACAGCAGGTCTAAGCCGTGCTCATCGTGACTGTTCGGCACTTCTGGCGCTGGCCGGAATCCGTTGAAGATCAAGTCTCCGCGGATATCCACCATGTAGTTCAGGTTTCTGAACCTGGTTTGGTGGCCGGGGGCATAGCTATCGATCTGCTCCAAGCGGCCAAGTGAATTGGCCCGCAGTGCGAAGCCGCCGAACACGAAGATCTGTCCGAGGAGGAAAGTCTCGCCCTGGACAACGTTGTTGGTGATGATCGAAGGAGCCATCAAGCCTGACGGCGACGACACAGAGGAACTCTCAACGAAAGCACCAATGTCGATGTCAAAACAGGCGGATCGGGTAGGGGGTCCAGATCTGTGCGTCAAGGCTGATGGTAACAGGAAGCAAGGGACACAGATGTTTACCCAGGTTCGGGCCCTCTCGATGGAGGTAAAACCCTACTTCCTGCTTGATTAATATTGATGATATGGGTAGTACAAGAGTAGATCTACCACGAGATCGTAGAGGCTAAAACCTAAGAGCTAGCCTATGATGGTATGAATGTAATTGTGATCGTCCTTCTAAGGACCAACCTCTCCGGCTAATTTAGACACCGGAGAGGGCTAGGGTTTACATGGAGTCGGTTACAAGGAAGGAAAAATAATATCCGGATCGCCAAGGTTGCCTCCCACGCAAAGGAGAGTCCCATCCGTACATGGGCCGAAGTCTTGAGGCTTGTGTCTTCACGCTTCAATAGTCCGGACGTTGTACACAGTCTGGCTGTCCGGATACCCCCTAATCCAGGACACCCTCAACGGGTTCACATTATTAGAGAATGATGTGATGGACAAGACCCATCCGTTAGCCTAGCATAATGATCATAAAGTTAAATTGCTATTGCTTTCTTCATGACTTATACATATTCCTCTAACTATGAGATTATGCAACTCCCCAATACCGAAAGAACACCTTGTGTACTATCAAGCGTCACAACATAACTGCGTGATTATAAAGATGATCTACAGGTGTCTCCAAAGGTGTTTGTTGAATTGGCATATGTCAAGATTAGGATTTGTCACTCCGAGTATCGGAGAGGTATCTTTGGTCCCTTTCGGTAATGCACATCACTATAAGCCCTGCAAGCAATGTGACTAATGAGTTAGTTGTGGGATGATGCATTACGGAACGAGTAAAAAGACTTGCCGGTAACGAGATTGAACTAGGTATGATGATACCGACGATCGAATCTCGAGCAAGTAACATACCGATGACAAAGGGAATGACGTATGTTGTTATGCGGTTTGACTGATAAAGATCTTCCTAGAATATGTAGGAGCCAATATGAGCATCCAGGTTCCGCTATTGGTTATTGACCGGAGATGTGTCTCGGTCATGTCTACATAGTTCTCAATGACGATTTGTATTATGAGTTATGTGTTTTGGTGACTGTCGGTGCAAAACCAGCGGATCTCGGCTAGGGGGTCCCGAACTGTGCGTCTAGGCGGATGGTAACAGGAGACAAGGGACACGATGTTTTTACCCAGGTTCGGGCCCTCATGATGGAGGTAAAACCCTACTCCTGCTTGATTGATATTGATGATATGGTGTCACGACCGGTTTTCCGGGTATAAATTTCCAGAAAAGACCGTCATGCTCATCAGCCCCAGGATTACTGTTAGCTGATGAGGCTCCAACTTGATACAGAAATTCCAAGAAAAATGAAAAATATGCAGTACAAGACCATTCTGGCCTGTGAGTACAACAAATGGTTTCTAGTGGTTGATGGCGGAAGCGGTTTGTGGATCATCAGTGTCTATGGGACTCCAATTCCCACAGGAACAGCTGACCAGGTTAACTCCTATCTCTGCGAGGCTGCTATCTCCGTTGCTTAGGTTTCGGGTTTGTCATCGCGTCGCTCCTCTCCGTGCAAGAAAATCTGGCCAAGACAATAGCCAGGGACAAGCCAGTGAGTACTTTGAATGTACTCGCAAACATTATGAACACAGGTATAATATAACAATGATGTGCTGAAAATATTTTATGCTCATGGCGTCAGTCACAAAAGATAAATAAAACTCTGATGCGTGCAAGCAAGTTATTTATAAAAATGCAATAACATAGTAGTATTAAAATTTATGAAATAAATAACAAGCAATGCCACAGTCGGGCGTCTTAGCGATACCACATAAAGGGCTTTTAAAAGAAATGCCACAGTCGGGCGTCTGAGCGACACCACATAAAGGGCTTTAAAATAAACAATCATAGTGAATATCCCAGAGGTAGAACCATCCCAGAGATACTCGATAATAACATTAATATCATGGGTTAGTTCACAATAATAATAATCATAATTATCACAAGTCACCAGTAGTATTCCAGTTCTGGTTTAACAGTTTCACCTCCGAAGACCGACACTAAGACCGACACTTGACCCATCCCAGACTGTAATCCTTAACCATGGACACGGCTATTCGAATAGGTTTATTCTCTGCAGAGGGTGTACTCTTTACCCACGAGTAACGGATTTCTTTAGTCCATCGGGACTAATTCCGTCTACGGTCTTTTTGTTGAAAACACACCTAACTTGCACACACCAGCTTAACTCACCGATGTCTGGAATCACCCACGACACCTGTCAAGCAAAACTCTAAGTGGGGAGGCTACAACCTTGCGTAGCATGGGATCAAATTTATACCGCACGCTCTAAGGGGTGCCCCCCTCTCGGTCCCAACCGGAAACACCCATGCCCCCAGACCAGGTGGCCTGCCTACCGGCTACAACCGGTATCTTCCACCATGGCCTCTCTGTACGGTGTGTGCTAGAAAGAGGTTGACAACTTACTGAACCGTACTCTACTTGCTGTAGAGATGAGTGGTAGTACGAAACAAGTATGGGGGTTACTGGCACAAGACTCGATCTACGGTCGACTCAGGAGGTTTAAGTATTCCCTGCATGATTAGCATAACGAATAACCAACAGAGTCACCGCTCATATGACCTTACCATGCCATACCAGACATAACCGTCCCGACGGAGACCGGCGACAAACTCATGCCTACCCAAGGCAGAGGTTTTCCCGGGTTCCTGCCGGTATGCATGCAAGGCACATGAGGATGATTATCATCACAAGTGTGTTCATTTCCAACAGCATGGAAATCAGTAACATGCACCCATGCATATGATCATATCACATGAAATAACAAGTTTCTCCAAAGTGAGGTGATGTTATGAACGTGTCATCGAACACACAAAAATATTATGCCGGGGTTCAGAATGCTTGCCTTCAGGTCACGGGAAGGCAGGGTGCATTTCAAACTCTTGAAATATTTCTCCTCTCTTCAAAAATCCTATTTTAGTAATATAAATGAATTAACACACAAAATAAAAATAGCACAAAAAGTTGTTCTGAAATTTTTTCAAATAAATCTTAAAATAAACTAGACAATATTTGAGAGACGTAGGAAAAAGAATTAATTCATTTGGAGTTATATTTAAAAAGATATAGTCAGTCAAAGTTCTGGTCAAATCTGATTTTAAATAAAACAGAAAAAGAAAAACGTTTCAGAGGGGAATACGCTTTCGAAGCGGGAGAAACGTACTGGGGTGGGTTACGCCTTCACTTAAACACGTGGACGGCGCGGGGTGTCACTGACAGTGGGCCCGGGGGACCCACTGGTCAGGTTTGACTATTCTCCCTTCCCTCTCCTTCCTCTGGCCAAACAGAGGCGGGGGCTCCGGCGATCGTCGCCGGTGTTAGGCGGCTCCTCGCGGGCTCTGGAGGGCGGGGATGGATCCACCAGACTGGGGCGGTCCTCCCGGTAGTCGTTAGGTCGGCGGGGACGGAGTGAGCTGCCGGCAGCGAGCTTCGCGGCGGAGGAGGCTCCGGTGGCAGAGTGGTTTTGTAGCGGTGATGGCTCCCGATCAAAATCAAGTAGGGGAAAAGGCTCACAGGGGGATGCGGAAGCTCTCGGTGAAGAGAACGGAGAGGGGGAAGCCCTGGTGGCGCCGGAATGGACGGGACAGTGGCGGCGGCAGGAGTTGCCAGAGATGAAGAAGACGACCTCCTCAGCTCGATTGGCTGCCATGGGGAAACTAGGGAAGTGGACTGAGGTTGCATGCGTGCTCGGCTGAGTTCAGGGTCCCTCTTTATAGTGCGACGAGGTCGGTTCCACGGCGGTGGATGAGAACGCCGGCGAACCGCCCCTCTGTAGCTTGCATGGCGTCGTGGCGGCGACGAACGCTAGCGGACACACTTGCGGATGGGTTCGGGCTGTGCCAGGGGCCAGGTGGCAAGCCGGGGTGGCTTGGGAGGCGCTGAACGGAGCAGAGGCTGTCGGCCGACGCCGGCGTGCCGCCAAAAGTGCCCTGACGGTGGCGCTGTGCGGCTTTGGACGGTTCCTGCGAGTGGATGAGGTCGGGCGCGGCTCTGCGGGCGAGCGGGGGTAGGTGGCGTGAAGCGGGCGCGACGCGGCGGCTCGGGCGCATGTGCGTGCCAAATGCACGCTCTGGGCACGCCCAGAGCACGCCCACCAGGTGCTCGGCGAAACGCCAGTGCATGCTACAGGGCTTGGTTTATGCTGGCACTTAGCAGACCTTGGTTAGGAGCAGCTGGGAGTTTAGTGGACATGCTAGATTATCCAGAGGTGCAAGGTCACAGTGCAAAACAAAAATCATGTCAACACTGATCATGCCCATAAGGTGTTTGACAAAATGCCAAGAGCACTTAGGCATTTCTTGGAGTGGCCAAATTCTCCAGATCAGTGTCTCTTTGGATGCACAATAGGGTGGTGAGGTTAGTTGGTGGAAAGAACAAACTTGCTAGTGCAAGTTTTGCAGAACTACAATTCTGGACAGGATGTGAATGGCATTATTTCATGAACCAAAATTATGCCAATGGTTGCATGCTCCTGGACTTAGGAGTTTAACATGGAGGACTACAAGTAGGAGAAAGAATCAATGGCTAAAGAGCAAGAAAAAATATGGTTGCTGTACAAACCATCATGTTGGACCAGAATGAAGATGAGGTTGTTTCACTCAAAATTTTCAAAGAACATCCCTGGATTTTTGCATATAATGGAATGATATGCTCCTACTGACATCCCAAAATTTTGGTGGAAGCTAGAAACAAATCTTTAAAAGGGTTGTAGTGCAAAACTGCCCACTGGACCAGAGAAGGAAAACAGGTGTAGCACTCACAATATGCAATGAATTAAATATATTATTGCACAAAAGTGATTTAGAGACATCACATGACATCTCCAAACTTTGGTTAGATTTTTAGATAAATCTATCAACTGGTTGTAGTACAAAAAGAGATCCAAAATTCAAAACAAGTCATTTAATGAATAAAGCTCAGGGTGAAATAATTTAATAAATAAATCTACTGATTGAGAGATGTTTTTAAATGAGAGGGAAAATAAGTCCAATATGTTTTGGAAGGATCCACTTGGGAAAAATTCCTTAATATTAAAAGAAAAGTTTTGAAATCAACAGAGATATTCTTGCAGGCAAAAATTTTAAACTCTTGGCAAAATTTTAATAACTAAAACCTGTTTAAATTTTTGGGGTGTTACATATGGGTAGTACAAGGTGGATCTAACACGAGATCAAGGAGGCTAAACCCTAGAAGCTAGCCTATGGTATGATTGTTGTTGTGTCCTACGGACTAAAACTCTCTGGTTTATATAGACACCGGAGAGGGCTAGGGTTACACAGAGTCGGTTACAATGGTAGGAGATCTACATATCCGTATCGCCAAGCTTGCCTTCCACGCCAAGGAAAGTCCCATCCGGACACGGGATGAAGTCTTCAATCTTGTATCTTCATAGTCTTGGAGTCCGGCCAATAATGATAGTTTGGCTATCCGGACACCCCCTAGTCGAGGAATCCCTCAGTAGCCCCTGAACCAGGCTTCAATGACGACGAGTCCGGCGCGCATATTGTCTTCGGCATTGCAAGGCGGGTTCCTCCTCCGAATAATTCATAGAAGATTGTGAACACCAGGATAGTGTCCGGCTTTGTAAAATAAATTCCACATACCACCGTAGAGAGAATAATATTTACACAAGTTTCAATCTGCTGACGTATTTGGTGGCATGACGTCACACCACAACCAAGTTTTTACTCGAATCATTTTTATTATACCACCTCAGCGCGTTTAGCGAAGTGGTTTCCTTGGCACATCATGTCGAAGCAGATATCATGTTCCCCTTATTCCGGGATTCCCATCAATACGGACGTGGGTAACCCAACCGCGCCATTGATTGCGGCGCTTGGGAGATAAGCGAGTTTTACCAGGCCAGTAGGGACGCATAGTTTCATCCGCCCATATATAAGAGGATAAGGATCCACCTTTTTTACCTACGCCTTCTTCCTCCTTTGCTTATCCATCTCCGCGCACTCGAGCTCCAACGCCCAAGTCCGCACATCTCACCTTGACCTTCTCCAGCCATGTCCGGAGCGGGAGGCAAGTGGATGGCCTCCTCCGTTACGGAGGGGCACATCGAGAAGCTGCGCATCGCCGGATATCTGTCCAGCGACATCGCGCATCGGCTGCCTGACAAGGGGCAGCTCATCCCCACCCCCAGGCCCCATGAGAGGGTGGTATTCCTTCCCCATTTCCTCCGTGGATTGGGCTTCCCACTCCACCCCTTTGTCCGTGGGCTCATGTTCTACTACGACCTGGATTTCCACGATCTGGCCCCAAATTTCATCCTCAATATCTCGGCGTTATCGTCGTGTGTGAGGCCTTCCTCTGCATCCATCCCCACTTCGGCTTGTGGCTAAAGACCTTCAATGTCAAGCCGAAGGTTGTGAAGGGCAGCCAAGCGGAGTGCGGAGGCGCCATGGTGGGCAAAATGCCCAAAGTCACTTGGCTCGAGGGTGCCTTCGTGGAATCCATCAAAGGGTGGCAATCGGGGTGGTTCTACATCACCGAGCCGCGTGACCCTAAATGGGTAGCGGCCCCCGAATTCAGATCTGGCATCCCCATGCAGCTCACCTCCTGGAAAGAGAAGGGCTTGCTATGGGGTAGTTCGGAAGAGCTGACCGGACTACAGTCCTGTCTCCAGGCCCTGGTGAACAAGAAGCTCAAGCTTGTCAATGTGATCCAGGTCATGCTCGTCCGCCGGATTCTCCCCTGCCAGCAACAGGACTTCAATTTGTGGGAGTTTGATCCGGCACAGCACTGGACTTTGAGCGGGCTTTTCGACACTACGTACGAAGCTGCCTGGAGGGTGCTGTTCAAGGGCGCCGAAGCTCCCGCATCCGCTACCGAAGATCGCGGATTCAGCACACAACGTCCAGCTGACGAGGTAAGCTATGTTATCCTTTATGGGACACTTGCTTTTCATAGTTTGATTCTATGCGGGATCTAAACTCCCAATACCTTTAACAGGCTTGGCAGAAGACGTCCGGACAGGTTAACTGTCCGGCTCCCTTCCAGAGGACCCAGCAGATGCCCATTTGACAGGGCTGCTGGTCCCGGCACTTTACGTGGTGCCGGAGAAGAAGGCCAAGAGGAAGGCCACGGGAACCCGAAGGAGTTCCCGGCGTCAGGTGGTATTGGACTCATCGTCCGATGACTCCAAGGCGGACTCCTCCCACGAGGACGAGGAGGAGAAGAAAGAGGCCACTCCCCCAGCGGGGGGAGAGAAGAAGAGGAAGGCCTCCCCAACGAGGGAGGCCGAAGGGTCCAAGAAGGGAAGGACCCTTTCCCCGGACTGTTCTGTCAACATCGGCGACGGCGACGAGGAGTGGCCATCAAGGGCCAAGCCCCTGGCGAGATCGTAAGTATCCGGACTCCTAGATGATTTACAATTTTTATTTATGTCACATAGTGTCTTTCTAATGCCGCATACAACCCTGTAGTCCGCCCAAGGATGATCTTTCCGCTTCGTCGAGCGGGTCCTTGGGCACGTCGGATATGGATTCCCTTCCGACTGCCTCCACCCCCCGTGACGCTGACGATGCCGAGGTGGGATCCCAGGAGGGGACCCACCAGGAGGAGGAGGCTCCGGAGGTGCTGCAGGGCAACCTCCCGGACTTTGCACCGGACTCCGCACCGGAGCCTGCAGTGGTTCCGGAGTCCGGCGGGCGACCCCTTCGTAAGAAGGGCAAGACTGTGACACCTGCGGCCTCCGTCCAACCGGAGGCGTCGGATAACTTGCTGGAGGCGCTCAACGGCGCTTCCATCAAAGAAGAACACCGCACTGTTATGAGTGCGGTGATTCAGAAGGTTCAGTTCGCCAAGAGCGGGCTGACCGAAGCCTGCAGCAGCCTTCTAACAGGCTTTGAGGTAAGAATTTTAAGATATGTAATATAATACCGCATAGACAGTAGCCCCTGATGCTCGGTTCGGTGTTCGGAAACAAAAGCCGGACTGAGGATCTAAAAAGATATACGCAGGAGTCTGAAAAAATGTGTCAATATGGGATTGCAGGCTACGCTGCTGACCTCTGCCGCACTGACTGTGGAGGTCAATACCTTGAAGCAGAGCCTCGAGCGGTCCGAGAGCGAGCTCGGCCGTGCCAAGAAGCAGCTCGAGGACAAGGAAGGTGAGTAACACCGTATTAAAGTTGTACCTTACAGAAAAGGATTTGGTTGCAAGAGAAATAACAAGGATAACGTGGGTACTATAGGGGCCACGAACGAGGTGGCGAACTTGAAGGAGGCGGTGTCCGCGGCTGAACGCAATGCGGCCGCGGAACGGGCCGAGCGAGAGAAGCAGGAGGCGCGGGTGGCGGAGGTACAGCAAGAGCTCCAGGCTCTCGTGGAAAAGCACGAGAGTTTGGATCGTGACTCGAAGACTCGAGAGTCTGAGCTTGCGTCGGCTCTTGAGAGTGCCAAAGCCGCTAAGGCCGATGCCCACAAGGCCCTCTAGGAAATCGAGGATTTGAAGAAAATAGCGGCGGGTAAGGCATTCTTCATACAAAGCAAGCATGTTAAAGTGAATTACCTGTTACTTACCCGGATTCGAAGCTCTCCAGTAATGTTCGCAGATCTGCCCCGCAGCGTGTCTGATGCTGCCGCTTTCTACAGAGCCGAGGAGGGGAGCTCGATGGAGAAGGTCTTCTGGTCTCAGTATGCTGAGGTCGGACATCCGGTGCCCCTTAGCGACCAGCTGAAGCAGCTGGTCGAGCTCCACAAGGTGGCCGAACAGGCCATGAAGGGCCTCATAGTTAGGCTGTGGCCCAAGGAGGCCATGCCTGGGAGCTACTTCGGCCTAGTGCGGCGGCTGGTGGATGCGTGTCCCTGGGTTGAAGTCGTCAAGCACTCCGTCTGCATTGAAGGTGCCCGTCGGGCCCTTGCCCGTACAAAGGTGCACTAGGGCAGGATGGGCGCTGAGAAGCTTGTGACGGACGCGCCACCGACGGGCAAGGAGTATCGCACGCCCGAGATGTATTATAAGAGTGTCCTGAAGGGTGCCCGCATGATTGCGGGTGAGTGCTCCAAAGATGTAATATTTGAGTAGACATGCATTTTGTTATCCTGTGCGCTGAAAACTTTGTTCATATGCGCTAAGCAACGCTTACTGATTTAAAATATTACCTTCTGTGCGGCCGTTTATCAAATCTGAGAGATGGCAAGTCGTCGGCTTCAGCCCCCATGCCACGAGTGCTGGGGTGTTCGGGATAAACTTGAGCGCTCTTGTTCCCATTTTTGGGTCCATCTAGGGAGGCGCTCAACACAACGAACGAGGCAACCGGACTTATAGTGCTTGAACACTCTCACTTAGCCATAGAATTCTATAATTTTAAATTTCGGCGAAGCCCCTAGTGTTCAGAAGACCGAATTCGAGCCGCTATCCACGCCTGGGCCGGACAAAGCCGGTTCCTCGCTCTAAGCGGCATAATTCTTTAGGGACTCGAAAAAACCTCTCGAACAGCGACCGCTCTCGCCTCATCATGACGGTCAGTTTTAGCTTTCTCCACTGAGGTGCTCGCCCAGCTCAACTGGGGCGCAATCGCAGTGGTTCTCCCAGTGCTACCTTAGCCGATACAACGGAACGTAAGGTACCAAAACATGGGAGCCGGGCAAACCCAACTATTGACCCAAGACATGATTCGGAGCCGATGCATATAATGCTATAAGTTCGGGGTGCCGCACTTGTGAAGGTGTTCGGACTTATCACACCATAATGTGGGGAACTTAAGCCCCTGGTGTATTTAACCGTACCAAAGTGTACGGATGCAACATGTCATAAATGAACATATGTGTAAGAAAGAAATGCAATTATAGGCAAAAAGGGATGCATTGTTTATTCAAGAGATACTGCCATGAATGCAGAACGATACAAATAGTGCGGTAAGCAAGGGATGGGACTATTAAACATGTCCCCCTCCAGGGGTAGGCTGCGGAATGGTGTATAAAACAGATTTAATGCTCGTAATGGAGACCACCTGGATACTCGTCGTAGCCTTTCTCCTTCCCTGGCTGTTGCATCGTGAGTTCGGCAGGTCTACTGCCGGACAGGGCCTCTGGTGAACGGAGTCCTGTGGGTAAGAAAAAAGAAAAAGGAAATAGAATGACACACTTGGGAGCCCCTAGTGTGGTTGAGCCGCACTCTGGGCCGGTTGTGGCCGTGCCCCTCCCCCTATGCCCATGGTATCTCCAGAGCGTAATGATGTACGCGAAGGACCAGTCTTGAAATTTTGCAAGGGCTGGGGTTGGGGCCGCATTGCTACGCATGCTCAGAACGTGCCAGGTGGTCTTGTTGTAGGTTACTCCGGGCGCGTTTAGCCTTGTCCGGTCGCTTAATGGCCGGACTCGAGAATATCCTTAAGAGGCTGCTCTGTACTTCTGCCGCGAGAGCCGCTGTGTCTTCCTCCGTTCGGAGGGAGCGTTCAGTGTTTCCGTTGACCGTGATGACTCCTCGAGGGCCTGGCATCTTGAGCTTGAGGTATGCGTAGTGCGGAACCGCGTTGAACTTTGTGAACGCGGTCCGTCCGAGCAGAGCATGATAGCCGCTGCGGAACGGAACTATGTCGAAGATTAACTCCTCGCTTCGGAAGTTATCCGGGGATCCGAAGACCACTTCAAGTGTGACTGAGCTCGTACAATTGGCCTCTACACCTGGTATGACGCCTTTGAAGGTCGTCTTTGTGGGTTTAATCCTTGAGGGGTCTATGCCCATCTTGCGCACTGTATCCTGATAAAGCAGGTTCAGGCTGCTGCCGCCGTCCATCAGGACTCTGGTGAGGTTAAATCCATCGACGATTGGGTCTTAAACCAATGCGGCGAATCCGCCGTGGAGGATACTGGTGGGGTGGTACCTTCGATCGAAAGTGATCGGGCAGGAGGACCATGGGTTGAACTTCGGGGCGACTGGCTCCATCGCGTATACGTCCCTGAGTGCACGCTTCCGCTCCCTCTTGGGTATGTGGGTTGCATATATCATGTTCACCATCCACACTTGTGGGGGGAAACCTTTCTGTCCTCTATTGTTCGGCGGCCGGGTCTCTTCCTCGTCATCGCTGTGCAGCCCCTTGTCATTGTTTTCAGCAATTAACTTGCCTGCCTGCTTGAAGACCCAAAATTCCCTATTGGTGTGATTAGCTGGCTTTTCGGGGGTGCCGTGTATCTGGCAAGAGCGGTCGAGTATTCGGTCCAAATTGGACGGACCCGGAGTAGTTCTTTTGAATGGCTTTTTCCGCTGACCGGGTTTGGAGCCTCTGAATCCGGCGTTGACTGCCGTATCCTCAGTGTTATCGCCGTTAATGCGGCGTTTGTTTTTGTTGCGACGCGACCTGCCATTGCGGTCCTTGGTATCCGGACTGCCAGAATTTTTGCTGAGGTTGTTACTTCGGGCTAGCTAGCTGTCCTCTCCCGCGCAGAAGCGGGTCATGAGTGATGTGAGGGCTGCCATGGATTTCGGCTTTTCCTGTCCTAGGTGCCGGGCAAGCCACTCGTCGCGGATGTTATGTTTAAAGGCTGCGAGGGCCTCTGCATCCGGACAGTCGACGATTTGATTTTTCTTTGTTAAGAACCGTGTCCAGAATTGTCTGGCCGATTCGTCTAGCTGCTGAATTATGTGGCTTAGGTCATCGGCGTCTGGTGGTCGCACATATGTGCCCTGGAAGTTGTCAAGGAATGCGGCTTCCAGGTCCTCCCAACACCCAATTGATTCTGCTGGCAAGCTGTTAAGCCAATGCTGAGCTGGTCCTTTAAGCTTGAGTGGGAGATATTTGATGGCGTGAAGATCGTCACCGCGGGCCATGTGGATATGAAGGAGATAGTCCTCGATCCAAACCGCGGGGTCTGTTGTGCCATCATAGGATTCGATATTCATGGGTTTCAACCCTTCGGGGATTTGATGATCCATTACTTCATCTGTGAAGCATAGTGGGTGTGCGGCGCCTCTGTATTGGGCTATATCACGACGTAGCTCACACGAGCTTTGTCTACTGTGTTCAGCCCAGCTCGACTTGCTGTGTCCGGCGCGATGGTTGTCGTCGCGTATCATGGGGCGCCCACGCGATCCGTAGATCAATCTTGATTGTCTTGCCTTGTCCTCCAATATATCTCGCAAGTCCGGAGCGTTCCCCTATGGCTTTGTGCTTTTCGAGCGATGCCGGGGTACATTTTTAGTGTAGGGCCTAGAGGCCTCTCTGTCGCGGCCACGGGGTGGTCGGTCAGCCATATTGTGCATTGGTGATGTAGGTTTATATGCCTCCTCCTCTAATCGGGGGAGTAGCTTGCGTTTGGGGTAACTTTTGGAGGGGCGTTCGAGTTCATGCTCTTCGGCCGCAAGGACTTCAGTCCATCTGTCGGCTAGCAGATCTTGATCAGCTCTAAGCTGTTGCTGCTTTTTCTTTAGGCTGCTTGCCGTGGCCATAAGCCTGCGTTTAAAATGCTCTTGTTCGACGGGATCCTCAGGCACGACAAATTCGTCGTCGTCGAGGCTTGCCTCGTCTCCAGAGGGAGGCATGTAATTATCATCCTCTACCTCTTCGTCTACCGCTCTCTCATGAGGGCTCGCTTCTCTGTCCTCCTGTGCTGAATCTTGCTGGAGGGGGTTGTATTCGGCACTGTCTGGGGTGTTATTATCTCCGGTGCCAGAATCTCCATTCTTGCTGTGGCGGCATTTAGAGCGGCGCCGCTGACGCCGGCGCTTAGGCTGTTTCTTGGAGGGGTCTGCCTCCACTGCTTCCTCGCCATTCCCATCCTTTGGGATGTCCACCATGTATATGTCATATGACGAGGTGGCCTTCCAGTGCCCCGTAGGCGCTGGTTCTTGGTCGTCTCCGGCATCGTCGTCCATACCGTCGATGTCTTCTGAGTCGTAGTCTAGCATGTCGGTTAGATCGTCGACAGTGGCTACAAAGTGGGTGGTGGGTGGGCTTTGAATTTCTTCATCGTCCTTATCCCAACCGTCCTGACCGTAGTTCGGCCAGGGCTCTCCTGATAACGAGAGATACTTTAGCGAATTCAGGATGTCTCCGAAAGGTGAGTGTTAAAAGATGTCCGCGGCGGTGAACTCCATGATCGGCGCCCAATCGGATTCGATTGGAGGGGGTGCGGGAGGTTCGGAGTCCGGCGAGGAGTCCGGCACCTCGGAGTCACAAGCCTCACAAGGGACAAGGTCGGTATTTGGCTCCATCGTCGTGGATGTAGCAGCCCCCAGGGCGGTGTCTAGCCACCCGTCCTCAATCTGCGCAACCGGCTCCGAATTGAGGATCAGAGCGGACTCGTGTGCGGCCTCCAGGGCACTGTCCGGCAGCAGAGCTAAGTCATGCCCATCGTGACAGCGCGGCGCGCTCGGCTGTGGCTCGAATCCATCGGAGATCAAGTCTCCGCAGATGTCAGCCGTGAAGTTCAGACTTCCAAATCTGACCTGATGGCCAGGGGTGTAGCTTTCAATCTGCTCCAGATGGCCAAGAGAATTGGCCCACAGTGCAAAGCCGCCAAATACGAAGATCTGTCCGGGGAGAAAAGTCTCACCCTGGACCGCGTCGTTGTTGATGATCGAAGGATCCATCAGGCCTATATGCGATGACACAGAGGAACTCTCAATGAAAGCACTAATGTCGGTGTCAAAGCCGGCAGATCTCGGGTAGGGGGTCCCGAACTGTGCATCTAGGCGGATGGTAATGGGAGACAAGGGACACGATGTTTTTACCCAGGTTCGGGCCCTCTCGATGGAGGTAAAACCCTACCCCTGCTTGATTGATATTGATGATATGGGTAGTACAAGAGTGGATCTACCACGAGATCAAGGAGGCTAAACCCTAGAAGCTAGCCTATGGTATGATTGTTGTTGTGTCCTACGGACTAAAACCCTCTGGTTTATATAGACACTGAAGAGGGCTAGGGTTACACAGAGTCGGTTACAATGGTAGGAGATCTACATATCCGTATCTCCAAGCTTTCCTTCCACGCCAAGGAAAGTCCCATCCGGACACGGGACGAAGTCATCAATCTTGTATCTTCATAGTCTTGGAGTCCGGCCGATAATGATAGTTCAGCTATCCGGACACCCCCTAGTCCAGGACTCCCTCAGTGACCAAAGTTTGTTTGGAGTCCTAGATGAGATCATGGACATGACGAGGAGTCTCGAAATGGTCATGAGGTAAAGATTGATATATTGGAAGGTTATGTACGGACATCAGAATGGTTCCGATAAGGTTCGGGGATTTTTCGGAGTACCGGGAGGCTACCGGAACCCCCCGGGAAAGTTAATGGGCCTATTGGGCCATAGTGGAGAGAGGGAGGCTGCCACAGGAGGTGGCACGCCCCCAAGCCCAATCCAAATTGGATAAGGGGTGGGGGCCGCGTCCCCACTTTCCTTCTCCCTCTCCCTCCTTTCCCCATTCCCCCTCTCGGTTGGATGGAAAGAGGGGGGGCGAATCCTACTTGGAACGAAGTCCTAGTAGGACTCCCCCCTCTTGGCGCGCCCCCATTGGGACGGCCTCCTCCTCCCCCCTCCTTTATATACATGGGCAGGGGGCACTCCAAAGTCACAACAGTTGTTTCTTAGCCGTGTGTGGTGCCCCCCGCCACAGTTTTCTCCTCCGGTCATTGCGTCGTAGTGCTCAGGCGAAGCCCTGTGCGGATCACATCACCAACACCATCGCCACACCATCGTGCTAACAGAACTCTCCCTTGACCCTCTACAAGATCAAGAGGTCGAGGGACGTCATCGAGCTGAACATGTTCAGAACACAGAGGTGTGATACGTCTCCAACGTATCTATAATTTATGAAGCATTCATGCTATTTTATTATATGTTTTGAATGATTACGAGCTTTATTATACACTTTTATATTACTTTTGGGACTAACCTATTAACTGGAGGCCCAACCCATATTGCTGTTTTATTGCCTATTTTAGTGTTTCGAAGAAAAGGAATATCAAACGGAGTCCAAACGGAATGAAACCTTCAGGAGCGTGATTTTTCGAACGAACATGATCCGGGAGACTTGGAGTACGAGCCAGGGAAGCTTCGAGGAGGCCAGGAGATAGGAGGGCACGCCCACCCCCCTAGGCGTGCCCCCCTGTCTCATGAGCCCCTCGAGGCTCCCCCGACCGACTTCTTTCGCCTATATATTCCCATATACCCTAAAAACATCGAAGGACAGAATACATCGGGACTTCCACCGCCGCAAGCCTCTGTAGCCACCAAAAAGCTCTCGGAATCCCGTTCCGGCACCCTGCCGGAGGGGGGATCCCTCACCGGTGGCCATCTTCATCATCCCGGCGCTCTCCATGACGAGGAGGGAGTAGTTCACCCTCGGGGCTTAGGGTATGTACCAGTAGCTATGTGTTTGATCTCTCTCTCTCTCTGTCGTGTTCTCTCTATGGCACGATCTTGATGTATCACGAGCTTTGCTATTATAGTTGGATCTTATGATGTTTCTCCCCCTCTATTCTATTGTGATGAATTGAGTTTTCCTCTTGAAGTTATCTTATCGGATTGAGTCTTTAAGCATTTGAGAACACTTGATGTATGTCTTGGCGTGCTTATCTGTGGTGACAATGGGATATTCACGTGATCCACTTGATGTATGTTTTGGTGATCAACTTGCGGGTTCCGCCCATCAACCTATGCATAAGGGTTGGCACACATTTTCATCTTCACTCTCCGGTAGAAACTTTGGGGCACTCTTTGAATTACTTTGCGTTGGTTGAATAGATGAATCTGAGATTGTGTGATGCATATCGAATAATCATGCCCATGGATACTTGAGGTGACAGTGGAGTATCTAGGTGACATTAGGGTTTTGATTGATTTATGTCTTAAGGTGTTATTCTAGTACGAACTCTTGAATAGATTGATCCGAAAGAATAACTTTGAGGTGGTTTCGTACCCTACCATAATCTCTTCGTTTGTTCTCCGCTATTAGTGGCTTTGGAGTGACTCTTTGTTGCATGTTGAGGGATTGTTATATGATCTATCTATGTTATTATTGTTGAGAGAACTTGCACTAGTGAAAGTATGAACCCTATGCGTTGTTTCCTAGCATTGCAATACCGTTTACGCTCACTTTTATCATTAGTTACCTTGCTGTTTTTATATTTTCAGATTACAAATACTTATATCTATCATCCATATTGCACTTGTATCACCATCTCTTCGCCGAACTAGTGCACCTATACAATTTGCCATTGTATTGGGTGTGTTGGGGACACAAGAGACTCTTTGTTATTTGGTTGTAGGGTTGTTTCAGAGAGACCATCTTCATCCTACGCCTCCACGGATTGATAAACCTTAGGTCATTGATACGTCTCCAACGTATATATAATTTTTGATTGTTCCATGCTATTATATTACCCCGTTTGGATGTTTATGGGCTTTATTTTACACATTTATATCATTTTTGGGACTAAACTACTAACCAGAGGCCCAGCCTGTATTGCTGTTTTTTTTCCTATTTCAGTATTTCGAAGAAAAGGAAAATCAAACAGAGTCGAAACGGAATGAAATCTTCGGGAGCGTGATTTTTAGAACGAACGTGATCCAGAGGACTTGGAGTGCAAGTCAAGAAGCAGCCGAGGCGGCCATGAAAGGGTAGGGCGCGCCCCCCTGTCTCGTGGGCGCCTCGGGCGGCCACCGACGAACTTCTTCCTCCTATATAAGCCTACATACCCCAAAAACATCCAAGGAGCAAATGAAACACAATTTTCACCGCTGTAACCTTCTGTATCCGCGAGATCCCATCTTGGAGCCTTCGCCGGCGCTCCGCCGGAGGGGGAATCGACCATGGACGGCTTCTACATCAACACCATAGCCCCTTAGATGAGTTGTGAGTAGTTTACCACAGACCATCAGGTCCTTAGTTATTAGCTAGATGACTTCTTCTCTCTTTTTGGATCTCAGTACAATGTTCTCCCCCTCTCTTGTGGAGATCTATTCGATGTAAACTCTTTTTGGGGTGTGTTTGTCGAGATCCGATGAATTGTCGGTTTATGATCAAGTTTATCTATGAGAAATATTTGAATCTCCTCTGAATTCTTTTATGTATGATTGAGTTATCTTTGCAAGTCTCTTCGAATTATCAGTTTGGTTTGGCCTACTAGATTAATCTTTCTTGCCATGGGAGAAGTACTTAGCTTTGGTTTCAATCTTGCGATGTCCTTACCCAGTGACAGCAGGGGTTGCAAGGCATGTACTGTATTGTTGCCATCGAGGATAAAAATATGGGGTTTATATCATATTGCATGAGTTTATCCCTCTACATCATGTCATCTTGCTTAATGCGTTACTCTGTTCTTATGAACTTAATACTCTAGATGCAGGCAGGACTCGGTCGATGTGTGGAGTAATAGTAGTAGATGCAGGCAGGAGTCGGTCTACTTGTTGCCGACGTGATGCCTATATACATGATCATGCCTAGATAATCTCATAATTATTCGCTTTTCTATCAATTGTTCGACAGTAATTTGTTCACCCACTGTAATACTTATGCTATCTTGAGAGAAGCCTCTAGTGAAACCTATGGCCCCCGGGTCTATCTCTTATAATATTTTCTTCCAATTTACTTTTATTTACATCTTTACTTTTTGCATCTATATTGTAAAATACCAAAAATATATTTATCTTATCATACTATATCTATCAGATCTCACTTTCGCAAGTGGCCGTGAAGGGATTGACAACCCCTTTATTGCGTTGGTTGCGAGTTCTTTGTTTGTTTGTGTAGGTGCGTGGGACTTTTGAGGAGCCTCCTATTGGATTGATACCTTGGTTCTCAAAAACTGAGGGAAATACTTATGCTACTATTGCTGCATCACCCTTTCCTCTTGAAGGAAAACCAACGCAAGCTCAAGACGTAGCAGTCATCCACTTGAGGGAAATTTGCTACTGTCCTACAAACCTCTACACTTGGAGGTCCAACAACGTCTGTAAGTGTCGTGGGGAACGAACACCTATGGGGCAGGGCCCCTTTCGGTCCGGCAAGGGAGCGGAGGGCGCACGAAGATCAGATCGAGGCGAAGCACGCGAGGGATTTTACCCAGCTTCGGAGCTCTCCGGAGAGATAAAACTCCTACTACTGCTTTGTGTTTGTATTGTGTTCTTGCTCGAGGGAGTGATTGTTCTATAGTTTCAAATGAGTCGAACCCCTTCTACGTTGCGCATGGGCCTCCTTTTATAGGCTAAAGGGGTCACTGACAGGTGGCAACGCAGTCAGGGGTAAAAATGTAAAAAGAGGGGTTGGTACAACTGCTGCTACAGCGTATCCTACCTAACTCTGACGGCAGGGGACAAGGGCATTTAATGCCCGTCGGGTCGCCCAAACAGTGCAGAAAATGACCATTTGGGGCGCCACCGCTTGCCACGATGGCCTTCTCGTCATCTCCACTTGCCACCTCGCACCGCTTGGCTGCATAGCCACCCGCCACGTGCGCCAGGAATGTTCTTGGGGCGACACGTCGTTGGATGCACTGGAGCGTGGGTGCAGGGAGGTGGCTTTGCCGCGGCAAGCGCCTTGCCGCGGTCGTTGTCTTGTCGCACCCGAAAGCTTGTTGCTCACCGGGTCTTGCCGGGACGCGCGGCGTGCCGCGGCAAGTTTCTTGAAATGCCTTGGTTGGCCTTCCCGGCAAGCTCCTCTTGCCAGGGCCTTGTCCTTCCCGGCAAGCTCCTCTTGCCGGAGTCTTGTCTTCTCAGTCAAAACACTTTGTTCTTGAATGGCATCAATATGAGCTATGGAGGATCTTGGCGGATGCCCGGCAAGCCTTGCCGCTGGGTGCTGCGACTGCCCGTGCACAAGTTCGGGATACTAAGGTACCCCTACTTTAGTACACCGACAGGAGCCCCCGGGCCTGGGCCACACACGGTGCCGAGCGCTGTTGGGCCAGGCCCAAAACAGGGCACGGGCACGCGCGGCCTGGGTCCATACCAAATCTAACTCCGTATCCACCGCGCCCTCCCGTAACAGCACGCGTCAAACGCGGCGTCGTGGGAGAGATCGTGGGCAATTCTTTAATCAAGAAAGGCGTAACGTTCGCCTCCCCTCTTTATAAGCAGGGGAAACAGGGGCCGTTCCCCCACCTTCGCCACCTGCGGTTCCTTCCTCAGAAAGCTCCGCCGCTCCCCTCCGCTTCCCAAGCCGCCCGTCGCCGCCGCCCGCCACCGCCGCCCTCCTCCACCGCTTCCGCCATGGCTCCGAAAACCGGAAAGAGTGCGAAGTCGGCCGAGGCGCTGCGGCTTGAGGCACTGCGCAAGGAGCGAGCACTTTTCCCCTCCGAGCTCACCCCGAAGGCGCTGCGGGAGGAGTTCTATCTCTTCTGGTCGACGGAGACACGGGCGCATCCGCGCACGCAGACACTCTCCGCCGAAGCTTCTACTTCGAAGCGGTGCCCAAAAGGGTACTACTTCTTCCCATTGTTCTTCTATTGCGGGCTCTGCCCGCCCTTTTCCGATTTCTTCTGTGACATTATGAATACGTACGGGCTCCATCTCCTCGACTTCACCCCCAACGCCGTTCTGACCATGGCGGTTTTCGCGCACCTTTGTGAGAACTTCGTCGGAATCCACCCCAACATTGCCCTTTTCCGCCACTATTTCATGCCCCGGGTCGAGAAAGGAGAGCCCTTGTCTGGTGGGGTCTCCTGGATCTCGAGGGCCGGCAAGAAGGAGGTGTATCTGGAGGGGGAGCTCCGCAGCAAATGGGACGAGTGGAGGGCTGAATGGTATTGGATTGTTGACTCAGATCCGCAGCCATTCACCAATTTGCGCCAAACCCGGGTAGTGAGCGGCGGCGACTGGAGCGCCCTGGCGGCGGACGATGCCAAGCTGAAGATCGCCACCACAAGGATCCTGCGGCTCAGGCTTGCCGGGCTCACTGTAGGAGCTGTTGGCGCGGACTTTCTTCGCCGCCGCATCGCCCCTCTGCAGGAGAGGGGAAGGCCCGCCTGGCTGTTCAGGGCCCGACAGATATCATGAGGCTACGACCAGGCCTCAATTTTAACTTCACTGTTTTGGAGTTGGACGGGATGCTCAAGGAGCTGTTCAAGCACGACCCCAACCATCCGGAGTGGTTCAGGCTGCCGCAGGGCGTCATCCCACTGTGTAACAACTCCCAGCTTGATCGCATCCGCGCAATGATGCCGGAGTGCGATTCGCACGGGATTATTCCAACTTGGCGGGAGCCCTCCAACGACATCGTGCGGCAATTATTCAACGGCTTGGTGGAGGTAGCAGTCCATGCCGACGAGCAGAGGCTCCTCACCCGCGACACCACCGATGACGAGATGAGGTACATCGCCACCAGGGATGAAGAGGCGGCGGCAGCCGCCGCCGCGGGCGAGTTCGGGTTTACTTTGGAGGAGGCAGAGGCAGCCGAGGCGGCAAGCCTTGCCGACCGAGAGGACCTTGGCGGGGAGGTCGTTGGCGAGGGGGAGCCCGAGGCCGAGGCGAGCGAGCCTGCCGGGGGCGCGAGTGGCCAGCCATCTTCAAGCAGCTTGCCGCGGACGGGGCCCTCAGCGCAGCCCCCAGCTCAACCAAGGAGGCGCCTTCGCAGGACCGGAGACACAGCAGGGCGGCAGACGGGCCAACAGCCGTCGTGCCGCGGGACACGCTCCACCACGCCAAGCACTGCTGACACGGGAGCGTCTCATGCCGCGCCAGCAACTGGAGAGGGGTCTTCTCGGGCCGCCACTTCCGATCCTGCTACAGCTCCCGCCAAGCGTCCAAGGGAGCCTACTCCTCCGCCTCATCGCGCTGAAAGAGTACCGGACTTCGACCTCTCGGCGCCGAGCTCCGACGAGGAGGAAGAAGAGGAGGAGGAGTAAGGCTTTCTCCTTGTTGCACTTATATTTCTTCGATTTTTTGCTGTTTCTTGTCTTGTATCTGATCTGCTTCCCTCTGAACCTCGTTCCATTTCAGGACTCCGGCCGAGAAGGCGGCGAAGAGGGCCAAGGTCCCCGTGGTTGTCATCGAGGATGATCCTGCTGTGATGACAGAGGACGCATCCGAGACCACCTTGATGGACCCGGCAACCTCTCCCCGAAGCAGGCCCCAGCGCAGCCCCCAGCGTAAGTACTTGTTCACTTCCTGTTGTGGGGCGCGCGTGGGTGCTCTTTCTTTGTCGACATCTTGACTGTTGATTTGCTTGTGTAGGAGCAGAGTAGGCCCATCAGGAGCAACCAGAAGCCGCTCCAGAGGTGCTATCTGCTTCAACTACGCCGCCAAGGGGCGATTCTCCCACAAGGGAACGCTCTCCGGCAAGGGAGAGGTCCCCGGCAAGGGATGGGACCAGCGAATCTTCGGTGGCGGAGCCCATGGTCACAGAGCCCAGCACAGGTAACCCTCCTTGTCGGAAATTTTCCCTTGGGTTCTCCTTCTGATATTCTTTTTTTTTGGATATTTGCTTGACTTTTTCTTCCCTTCTCCTGCCTTCAGATCCTCCCTCCGCGGAGCCAATGGAGACCATGGCGGATACTGGTGGTGTGGTCCCTTCGATCGAAAGTGATCGGGCAGGAGGACCATGGGTTGAACTTCGGGGCGACTGGCTCCATCGCGTATACGTCCCTGAGTGCACGCTTCCGCTCCCTCTTGGGTATGTGGGTTGCGTATATCATGTTCACCGTCCACACTTGTGGGGGAAACCTTTCTGTCCTCTATTGTTCAGCGGCCGGGTCTCTTCCTCATCATCGCTGTGCAGCCCCTTGTCATTGTTTTCGGCAATTAACTTGCCTGCCTGCTTGAATACCCAACAATCCCTATTGGTGTGATTAGCTGGCTTTTCGGGGGTGCCGTGTATCTGGAAAGAGCGGTCAAGTATTTGGTCCAAATTGGACGGATCCGGAGTAGTTCTTTTGAATGGCTTTTTCCGCTGACCGGGTTTGGAGCCTCTGAATCCGGCATTGACTGCCGCATGCTCAGTGTTATTGCCGTTAATGCGGCGTTTGTTTTTGTTGCGACGCGACCTGCCATTGCGGTCCTTGGTATCCGGACTGCCAGAATTTTTGCTGAGGTTGTTACTGCGGGCTAGCTAGCTGTCCTCTCCCGCGCAGAAGCGGGTCATGAGTGATGTGAGGGCTGCCATGGATTTCGGCTTTTCCTATCCTAGGTGCCGGGAAAGCCACTCGTCGCAGATGTTATGTTTAAAGGCTGCGAGGGCCTCTGCATCCGGACAGTCGACAATTTGATTTTTCTTTGTTAAGAACCGTGTCCAGAATTGTCTGGCCGATTCGTCTAGCTGCTGAATTATGTGGCTTAGGTCATCGGCGTCTGGTGGTCGCACATATGTGCCCTGGAAGTTGTCAAGGAATGCGGCTTCCAGGTCCTCCCAACACCCAATTGATTCTGCTGGCAAGCTGTTAAGCCAATGCCGAGCTGGTCCTTTAAGCTTGAGTGGGAGATATTTGATGGCGTGAAGATCGTCACCGCGGGCCATGTGGATATGAAGGAGATAGTCCTCGATCCAAACCGCGGGGTCTGTTGTGCCATCATAGGATTCGATATTCACGGGTTTCAACCCTTCGGGGATTTGATGATCCATTACTTCATCTGTGAAGCATAGTGGGTGTGCGGCGCCTCTGTATTGGGCTATATCACGACGTAGCTCACACGAGCTTTGTCTACTGTGTTCAGCCCGGCTGGACTTGCTGTGTCCGGCGCGATGGTTGTCGTCGCGTATCATGGGGCGCCCACGCGATCCGTAGATCAATCTTGATTGTCTTGCCTTGTCCTCCAATATATCTCGCAAGTCCGGAGCGTTCCCCTGTGGCTTTGTGCTTTTCGAGCGATGCCGGGGTACATTTTTAGTGTAGGGCCTAGAGGCCTCTCTGTCGCAGCCACGGGGTGGTCGGTCAGCCGTATTGTGCGTTGGTGATGCAGGTTTATATGCCTCCTCCTCTAATCGGGGGAGTAGCTTGCGTTTGGGGTAACTTTTGGAGGGGCGTTTGAGTTCATGCTCTTCGGCCGCAAGGACTTCAGTCCATCTGTCGGCTAGCAGATCTTGATCAGCTCTAAGCTGTTGCTGCTTTTTCTTTAGGCTGCTTGCCGTGGCTATAAGCCTGTGTTTAAAACGCTCTTGTTCGACGGGATCCTCAGGAACGACGAATTCGTCGTCGTCGAGGCTTGCCTCGTCTCCAGAGGGAGGCATGTAATTATCATCCTCTACCTCTTCGTCTGCCGCTCTCTCATGAGGGCTGGCTTCTCTGTCCTCCTGTGCTGAATCTTGCTGGAAGGGGTTGTCTTCGGCACTGTCTGGGGTGTTATTATCTCCGGTGCCAGAATCTCTATTCTTGCTGTGGCGGCATTTAGAGCGGCGCCGCTGACGCCGGCTCTTAGGCTGTTTCTTGGAGGGGTCTTCCTCCGCTGCTTCCTCGCCATTCCCATCCTTTGGGATGTCCACCATGTATATGTCATATGATGAGGTGGCCTTCCAGTGCCCCGTAGGCGCTGGTTCTTGGTCGTCTCCGGCATCGTCGTCCATACCGTCGATGTCTTCTGAGTCGTAGTCTAGCATGTCGGTTAGATCGTCGACAGTGGCTACAAAGTGGGTGGTGGGTGGGCTTTGAATTTCTCCGTCGTCCTTATCCCAACCGTCCTGACCGTAGTTCGGCCAGGGCTCTCCTGATAACGAGAGATACTTTAGCGAATTCAGGATGTCTCCGAAAGGTGAGTGTTGAAAGATGTCCGAGGCGGTGAACTCCATGATCGGCGCCCAATCGGATTCGATTGGAGGGGGCGCGGGAGGTTCGGAGTCCGGCGAGGAGTCCGGCACCTCGAAGTCACGAGCCTCACAAGGGACAAGGTCGGTATTTGGCTCCATCGTCGTGGATGTAGCAGCCCCCGAGGCGGTGTCTAGCCACCCGTCCTCAATCTGCGCAGCCGGCTCCGAATTGAGGATCGGAGCGGACTCGTGTGCGGCCTCCAGGGCACTGTCCGGCAGCAGAGCTAAGTCATGCCCATCGTGACAGCGCGGTGCGCTCGGCTGTGGCTCGAATCCATCGAAGATCAAGTCTCCGCGGATGTCAGCCGTGAAGTTCCGACTTCCAAATCTGACCTGATGGCCAGGGGTGTAGCTTTCAATCTGCTCCAGATGGCCAAGAGAATTGGCCCGCAGTGCAAAGCCGCCGAATACGAAGATCTGTCCGGGGAGAAAAGTCTCACCCTGGACCGCGTCGTTGTTGATGATCGAAGGATCCATCGGGCCTATATGCGACGGCACAGAGGAACTCTCAATGAAAGCACTAATGTCGGTGTCAAAACCGGTGGATCTCGGGTAGGGGGTCCCGAACTGTGCGTCTAGGCGGATGGTAACGGGAGACAAGGGACACGATGTTTTTACCCAGGTTCGGGCCCTCTCGATGGAGGTAAAACCCTACCCCTGCTTGATTGATATTGATGATATGGGTAGTACAAGAGTGGATCTACCACGAGATCAAGGAGGCTAAACCCTAGAAGCTAGCCTATGGTATGATTGTTGTTGTGTCCTACGGACTAAAACCCTCCGGTTTATATCGACACCGGAGAGGGCTAGGGTTACACAGAGTCGGTTACAATGGTAGGAGATCTACATATCCGTATCGCCAAGCTTGCCTTCCACGCCAAGGAAAGTCCCATCCGGACACAGGACGAAGTCTTCAATCTTGTATCTTCATAGTCTTGGAGTCCGGCCGATAATGATAGTTCGGCTATCCGGACACCCCCTAGTCCAGGACTCCCTCAGTGACCAAAGCTTGTTTGGAGTCCTAGATGAGATCATGGACATGACGAGGAGTCTCGAAATGGTCATGAGGTAAAGATTGATATATTGGAAGGTTATGTACGGACATCGGAATGGTTCCGATAAGGTTCGGGTATTTTTCGGAGTACCGGGAGGCTACCGGAACCCCCCGGGAAAGTTAATGGGCCTATTGGGCCATAGTGGAGAGAGGGAGGCTGCCATAGGAGGTGGCACGCCCCCAAGCCCAATCCAAATTGGACAAGGGGTGGGGGCCGCGTCCCCACTTTCCTTCTCCCTCTCCCTCCTTTCCCCTTTCCCCCTTTCGGTTGGATGGAAAGAGGGGGGTGAATCCTACTTGGAACGAAGTCCTAGTAGGACTCCTCCCTCTTGGCGCCCCCCCCTTGGGACGGCCTCCTCCTCCCCCTCCTCTATATACATGGGAAGGGGCACTCCAAAGTCACAACAGTTGTTTCTTAGCCGTGTGCGGTGCCCCCCGCCACAGTTTTCTCCTCCGGTCATTGCGTCGTAGTGCTCAGGCGAAGCCCTGTGCGGATCACATCACCAACACCGTCGCCACACCATCGTGCTAACAGAACTCTCCCTTGACCCTCTACAAGATCAAGAGGTCGAGGGACGTCATCGAGCTGAACGTGTGCAGAACACAGAGGTGTGATACGTCTCCAACGTATCTATAATTTATGAAGCATTCATGCTATTTTATTATATGTTTTGAATCATTACGGGCTTTATTATACACTTTTATATTACTTTTGGGACTAACCTATTAACTGGAGGCCCAACCCATATTGCTGTTTTATTGCCTATTTCAGTGTTTCGAAGAAAAGGAATATCAAACGGAGTCCAAACGGAATGAAACCTTCAGGAGCGTGATTTTTCGAACGAACATGATCCGGGAGACTTGGAGTATGAGCCAGGGAAGCTTCGAGGAGGCCAGGAGATAGGAGGGCACCCCCACCCCCCTAGGCGTGCCCCCCTGTCTCATGGGCCCCTCGAGGCTCCCCCGACCGACTTCTTTCGCCAATATATTCCTATATAGCCTAAAAACATCGAAGGACAGAATAGATCGGGAGTTCCACCGCCGCAAGCCTCTGTAGCCACCAAAAAGCTCTCGGAAGCCCGTTCCGGCACCCTGCCGGAGGGGGGATCCCTCACCGGTGGCCATCTTCATCATCCCGGCGCTCTCCATGACGAGGAGGGAGTAGTTCACCCTCGGGGCTTAGGGTATGTACCAGTAGCTATGTGCTTGATCTCTCTCTCTCTCTCTCTCTCGTGTTCTCTCTATGGCACGATCTTGATGTATCACGAGCTTTGCTATTATAGTTGGATCTTATGATGTTTCTCCCCCTCTATTCTATTGTGATGAATTGAGTTTTCCTCTTGAAGTTATCTTATCGGGTTGAGTCTTTAAGGATTTGAGAACACTTGATGTATGTCTTGGCGTGCTTATCTGTGGTGACAATGGGATATTCACGTGATCCACTTGATGTATGTTTTGGTGATCAACTTGCGGGTTCCGCCCATCAACCTATGCATAAGGGTTGGCACACGTTTTCGTCTTGACTCTCCGGTAGAAACTTTGGGGCACTCTTTGAATTACTTTGTGTTGGTTGAATAGATGAATCTGAGATTGTGTGATGCATATCGAATAATCATGCCCATGGATACTTGAGTTGACAGTGGAGTATCTAGGTGACATTAGGGTTTTGATTGATTTGTGTCTTAAGGTGTTATTCTAGTACAAACTCTTGAATAGATTGATCCGAAAGAATAACTTTGAGGTGGTTTCGTACCCTACCATAATCTCTTCGTTTGTTCTCCGCTATTAGTGGCTTTGGAGTGACTCTTTGTTGCATGTTGAGGGATTGTTATATGATCTATCTATGTTATTATTGTTGAGAGAACTTGCACTAGTGAAAGTATGAACCCTATGCGTTGTTTCCTAGCATTGCAATACCGTTTACGCTCACTTTTATCATTAGTTACCTTGCTGTTTTTATATTTTCAGATTACAAATACTTATATCTATCATCCATATTGCACTTGTATCACCATCTCTTCGCTGAACTAGTGCACCTATACAATTTGCCATTGGGTGTGTTGGGTGTGTTGAGACTCTTTGTTATTTCGTTGTAGGGTTGTTTGAGAGAGACCATCTTCATCCTACGCCTCCCACGGATTGATAAACCTTAGGTCATTGATACGTCTCCAATGTATCTATAATTTTTGATTGTTCCATGCTATTATATTACCCCGTTTGGATGTTTATGGGCTTTATTTTACACATTTATATCATTTTTGGGACTAACCTACTAACCAGAGGCCCAGCCCGTATTGCTGTTTTTTCCTATTTCAGTATTTCGAAGAAAAGGAATATCCAAAAGAGTCGAAACGGAATGAAATCTTCGGGAGCGTGATTTTTAGAACGAACGTGATCCAGAGGACTTGGAGTGCAAGTCAAGAAGCAGCCGAGGCGGCCATGAGAGGGTAGGGCGCGCCCCCCTGTCTCGTGGGCGCCTCGGGCGGCCACCGACGTACTTCTTCCTCGTATATAAGCCTACATACCCCAAAAACATCCAAGGAGCCAATGAAACACAATTTTCACCGCTGTAACCTTCTGTATCCGCGAGATCCCATCTTGGAGCCTTCGCCGGCGCTCCGCCGGAGGGGGAATCGACCATGCACGGCTTCTACATCAACACCATAGCCCCTTAGATGAGTTGTGAGTAGTTTACCACAGACCATCGGGTCCTTAGTTATTAGCTAGATGACTTCTTCTCTCTTTTTGGATCTCAGTACAATGTTCTCCCCCTCTCTTGTGGAGATCTATTCGATGTAAACTCTTTTTGGGGTGTGTTTGTCGAGATCCGATGAATTGTCGGTTTATGATCAAGTTTATCTATGAGAAATATTTGAATCTCCTTTGAATTCTTTTATGTATGATTGAGTTATCTTTGCAAGTCTCTTCGAATTATCAGTTTGGTTTGGCCTACTAGATTAATCTTTCTTGTCATGGGAGAAGTACTTAGCTTTGGGTTCAATCTTGCGATGTCCTTACCCAGTGACAGCAGGGGTTGCAAGGCATGTATTGTATTGTTGCCATCGAGGATAAAAATACGGGGTTTATATCATATTGCATGAGTTTATCCCTCTACATCATGTCATCTTGCTTAATGCGTTACTCTGTTCTTATGAACTTAATACTCTAGATGCAGGCAGGACTCGGTCGATGTGTGGAGTAATAGTAGTAGATGCAGGCAGGAGTCGGTCTACTTATTGCCGACGTGATGCCTATATACATGATCATGCCTAGATAATCTCATAATTATTCGCTTTTCTATCAATTTTTCGACAGTAATTTGTTCACCCAGTGTAATACTTATGCTATCTTGAGAGAAGCCTCTAGTGAAACCTATGGCCCCCGGGTCTATCTCTTATCATATTTGCTTCCAATTTACTTTTATTTACATCTTTACTTTTTGCATCTATATTGTAAAATACCAAAAATATATTTATCTTATCATACTATATCTATCAGATCTCACTTTCGCAAGTGGCCGTGAAGGGATTGCCAACCCCTTTATTGCATTGGTTGCGAGTTCTTTGTTTGTTTGTGTAGGTGCGTGGGACTTTTGAGGAGCCTCCTATTGGATTGATACATTGGTTCTCAAAAACTTAGGGAAATACTTATGCTACTATTGCTGCATCACCCTTTCCTCTTGAAGGAAAACCAACGCAAGCTCAAGACGTAGCAGTCATCCACTTGAGGGAAATTTGCTACTGTCCTACAAACCTCTGCACTTGGAGGTCCAACAACGTCTGTAAGTGTCATGGGGAACGAACACCTATGGGGCAGGGCCCCTTTCGGTCCGGCAAGAGAGCGGAGGGCGCACGAAGAGCAGATCGAGGCGAAGCACGCGAGGGATTTTACCCAGCTTCTGAGCTCTCCGGAGAGATAAAACTCCTACTGCTGCTTTGTGTTTGTATTGTGTTCTTGCTCGAGGGAGTGAGTGTTCTATAGTTTCGAATGAGTCGAACCCCTTCTACGTTGCGCATGGGCCTCCTTTTATAGGCTAAAGGGGTCTAGTGACTCGTTTCACCCGATAAGGGCCTTCCCACTTTGGCGTCAACTTGTTGGAATTCTTGGCGGACTGAACATGCCGAAGAACAAGGTCGCCTTCCTCGAGACTTCTGGCATTGACTTTGCGGCTATGGTAGCAGCGCAAAGCTTGCTGGTATCGAGCAGCTCGTACAGCAGCCTGAAGACGATCTTCCTCAAGGAGCAGCGCGTCGTCTTGTCGCAGCTGCTCTTGCTCAAGCTTATCATATGCGAGCACTCGAGGCGATCCGTATACGAGTTCCGTGGGGAGAACTGATCAAAGGTGTCTGGCCAGTGGCTCGATTTGGTGTCGTCCTGATCGACCAAAGAACCACCGGCAGCTCCTCGATCCAATTTCTTCCGCACTTGTGTAGCCTGTCAAAAGTTCTGGTCTTGAGCCCGCGCAGCACTTCAGCGTTTGCCCTCTCCGCTTGACCGTCACTTCTCGGGTGAGCAACAAAAGCGAAGCAGACCTTGGTGCCAAGATCTTGGACATATTGCATGAAGGTGCGGCTCGTGAATTGTGTGCCATTGTCGGTGATGATCCTATTAGGGACTCCGAAACGGCAAACAATTGACCTGAAGAACTTGACTGCTGACTGTGCTATCACCTTCCTCACTGCTTCCACTTCCGGCCACTTCGTGAACTTGTCGATCGCCACGTACAAGTACTCGAAGCCCCCGACAGCTCGGGGAAAGGGGCCGAGGATGTCGAGCCCCCAGACCAAAAATGGCCAGGATAAAGGGATTGTTTGGATAGCTTGAGCTGGTTGATGTATCTGCTTGGAGTGGAACTGGCATGCTTCACGCTTGGTTACATGTGCAGTTGCATCCTGGAGGGCTGTTGGCCAAAAGAAACCTTGCCGGAAAGCTTTGCCGGCAAGTGCTCTTGCGCCAATGTGATGACCACATATGCCTCCATGTATCTCCGCCAACAGCCTCTGTTCGTCTTCCCGGGGAATGGACTTCAATTTCACTCCATTGAATCTTCTTCTATACAGTATGTCGTCGACAAACTGGTACATACTCGATTGCCGGGCTACTTTCTCTGCTTCTGGGCTCCTGTCTGAAGGAAATGGACAATCTGCTGTGCCCATGCCGGAGCCTGCGGCTCGACAACAAGGACTAAAGGCACAAATGCTGCTGCGGGAACATCAGCTTCTACGGCAAGAACCTGAGTTTCAGCTGGAGCTTGATGTTCCCCGACAAGCCTGCCGGAGCAAAACTTGTCGGGAGCGTCTGCTTCAACGGAGCAAACCCTTGGGCTTGTCGGAGCAGACTGCCCCTCAGCACTCTTTGTGTTGATCTTGGGGACCTTCTTGGCGGCGGCTTCGGGGAGCTCTGACGGAAAGTAGTCGCCGGAAATCAACTTTCTCTTCTTGCTCTGTCCAGTTGATGGTGTTACAGAGGGTTGAGTCAGTTTGAGCACAAAAATTCCCGGTTCCACAGGTAACTTGAGTGCGGCGCACTTTGACAGGCCATCTGCAATGTTGTTCTGAGCTCTCGGAACATGTTCCATCTGTAGGCCGTCAAAATGCTCTTCTAACTTTCTCACTTCATTGATGTAGGCTTCCATCAACGGACTCTGGTAATCTTTGTTCACTTGGCGGACGACAAGCTGCGAGTCACCCCTGACAATAAGCTTCTTGATCCCAAGGTCTGCCGCGATCTTGAGTCCGGCAAGCAAGCCTTCATACTCTGCAGTATTGTTTGTCGCTTGCTCCTTGGGAAAGTGCATCTGGACCACATACTTGAGGTGCTCTCCGGTGGGTGCGACAAGTAGTACGCCCGCACCGGCGCCTTGCAGCGAGAAGGCACCATCAAAGTACATGATCCATTCTTTGCTTGCTTCCTTGACGGGGATGCTCGTCTCCGGAGTTTCTTCATCAGGTGTTGGCGTCCATTCTGCTATGAATTCTGCCAATGCTCGGCTCTGGATAGTTGAGGTACTCTCAAACTTGAGGCCAAAGCTTGACAATTCCATTGCCCACTCGACAATCCTGCCTGTTGCTTCTGGATTCTGCAGTATCCTCTTCAACGGAAAGCGAGTGACAACTGTGATCTCATGTGCTTGAAAGTAATGGCGCAGCTTTCTCGAGGACATGAGAAGGCCGAAAAGCAATTTCTGCACACCAGAGTACCTTGATCTAGCCCCCTGCAGAAGGGAACTGACAAAGTAAACTGGGCGGTGCACCATCTTCTTTTGTTTCTCTTCCTCTAGCTGCATAGATCTATCCTTGTCGGGACCAGAGCTTGTCGGGGAAGCCCACTGCTTGTCGCTGGATGTGCTTACCGCGGCTGCTGGCTCATCATCTGCCTCCCTCTCCGCTACTAACGCAGCACTAACCACTTGATTGGTTGCTGATAGATATAGCAACAACTTCTCTTGTGGCCTAGGTGTGACAAGTATTGGAGTGGAGGACAGATATCTCTTCAAGTCTTGCAGCGCAGCCTCCGCTTCTGGAGTCCATTTCATTGGACCCGCCTTTTTCAAAATTTTGAAAAACGGTAGGGCGCGTTTAGCAGACTTAGAAATGAACCTACTGAGAGCAGCTACGCAGCCGGCAAGCCTTCGTACATCCTTGACGCGCTTCGGTGCTTCGATCTGCTCAATGGCCTTGATCTTGTCGGGGTTGGCTTCGATCCCCCGTTGAGACACAAAGAACCCGAGAAGCTTCCCGGAAGGAACTCCAAACACGCACTTCTCAGGGTTGAGCTTGAGGTTGATCTTGCGTAGATTCGCAAAAGTTTCGTCCAAATCATGGATCAGAGTTGCTCTATCTTTGCTCTTGACCACTATGTCATCCATGTAGGCTTCTACATTTCTGTGCAACTGTGGCTCAAAAGCTTCATGAACTACCCTTGCAAATGTTGAACCAGCATTCTTTAATCCGAAGGGCATCCGTACAAAGCAGTACGTGCCACATGGAGTAATGAATGCGGTTTTCTCTTCATCCTCTTCTGCCATGAAGATCTGATGATATCCTGAGTATGCATCAAGAAACGAAAGCAAATCACATCCTGCCGTGGAGTCAACAATCTGGTCGATGCGTGGCAAGGGAAATGGATCCTTGGGACAAGCTTTATTAACATCAGTGAAGTCAATACAAAGCCTCCATTTCCCATTCGCTTTGCGCACGACTACAGGATTGGCCAGCCACGTTGGATGGAGCACTGCTCTGACCAGGCCTGCTGCTTCCAACTTCTTGATTTCTTCAGCAATGAATTCTTGTCGCTCCACTGCTTGTTTTCTGACTCTCTGCTTGACGGGCCGCGTGTGAGGGCAGATGGCAAGGTGGCGCTCCATCACTTTCCTGGGAACACCGGGGATGTCGGATGGTTGCCATGCAAACACATCGACATTCGCCCGCAGGAAAGCAATGAGCGCGCTTTCCTATTTAGGGTCAAGCGTGGCACTGATGGTGAAGGTACCATCGGTGCCGTCCTCCTTGGCGGCCACTTTCTTTGTCTCTGGTGAAGCTGTCTTTGCCTTCTTGCACTTGCCGGTGGAGCTCGATGGTGCGTCCTCGACGGTAGCGCAGCACTCCGAAGAGGTGCGCTTGCCGGAGTGGGCATCCGAGCTCTTGCCGGACTTGGTCTTCTTCTTCCCCCCGGGAGCTTCAGCGGCAATTGGTTTGCGATCTGCTGCGGCTGCTGCTTCCCGGTAGATCTTGTCGGTGCAGATAAGGGCATCTTTCTTGTCGCCATGGACAGAAATGACACTTATCGGACCGGGCATCTTGAGCACGTTGTAGGCATAGTGAGATGCTGCCATGAACTTGGCGAGCGCTGGACGGCCGAGTACCCCATTATAGGGCAATGGGAAATCAGCAACGTCAAAGGTAACTCTCTCTGTCCTGAAATTTAACTCGCTGCCAAATGTAACCGGCAGCGTGATCTTCCCCTTCGGCTTGCTCCTTCCCGGGTTGATTCCTTGAAAGGTACCAGTCTCTTCGAGCTCGCTGTCGGGTATCTGGAGCTTCTTGAGCACCGCGGAGGAGATCAGATTCAAGCCGGCCCCGCCGTGAACCAGCATCTTTGTGACCTTGAGGTTGCGGATGGTTGGCGAAACCAACATCGGCAAGCACCCGACCGCAGTTATGCGATTAGGGTGATCCTCAACATCAAAGATGATGGGCGTGCTGGACCACTTCAGGGGCTTGCGCGACTCGACCGACGGTTCTGCCGCATTAACTTCCCGCACCCATTGTTTGAGTTGGCAGTGCGAAGTATGCAGAGAGGCACCGCCGTCGACGCACAAAACCTCCGTCGCTTTCTGAAACTCCTGCTCGTCGGCCTCATCCTCATCCATCTCTTCATCTTCGTCTTCATCCTCATCCTTGTCGCGGCCGCGGGGAGGCCTGTCTCCTTGCCGCTGCTTAGCCTTGCCGCGACGCCCTCCCCGGGCGGGACGCTTCTTGCCGGATCCTCCTCCACCTTCTTGGGCCTTCTCCTTGTCGCGGCGCTCGTACTCAGCTTTCTGCAGTTCTACGAGCTGCTCAACCTTCTTACTTGTCTGGAGATCATGGCCCTTGGTGCGGTGGATCTTGCAGTACTGCTTGCCGGAGCCGTCCTGCTTGTCGGCGGCCACCACAGCCTCGCCGGAGTCACCAGCTTTGGCCTTCTCGGCGCCACCTCCGTTGCTGGACTGCTCGACAACTAGCACATGTTTACCTTTCCGCTTTCTGTTGTTCCGCCTCCGGTTTTTCTTTGCCGGGGCGGCATCCTCACTGTCAGATCCTTCTGCTCCTGCATTCTCTCCAGGGAGTTTCCTCCCCTCTTCAGCACGTGCACATCTGTCGGCCAGGGCATATAGCTCGCTGACATCTCTGATTTTGCACATCGCCATCTCCTTCCTCATCCTGTGATTACGCACGTTCTGATGAAACGCGTTGATAACCGCGGCAGGGTGGACGTCTGGGATGTTGCGCTGCACTTGGCTGAATCTTTGAATATACTTGCACAGGGGCTCTCCTTCCTTCTGGGCGAGTAGATGAAGATCGCTCTCCTGGGCATGGGGCTTGTGGCCGCCTGTGAAGGCGCCGACAAACTGATGGCACAAATCTTCCCACGAAGAGATGGAGTTGTCCGGCAAGTGCATGAGCCAAGATCTGACATTGGGCTAGAGCACCAACGGGAAATAGTTGGCGAGGATCTTCTCGTCGCGCCCCCCGGCAGCCTGCACCGCGATGGTGTAGACGCTGAGTAACTCTGATGGATGTATCCTGCCGTCATACTTCTCGGGTACGTCTGGCTTGAAGTTCTTGGTACTGGGCCACTGGACTTGTCACAGCTCACGGGTAAACGCAGGACAACCTGCCGCGTATGGCAAGTCACCTGGTTCCCCTGGCGCATGCATGTCGACAGTGGGCCCAGCGCGCTGGTCTGATTAACGCCGCGCTTCTCTCCGACGCTCGATACGGGTGCGAGCGTCCTCTTGCTGTCGCTCTTGAAGAACTTGGCGCTGATCACGACGAGCCCGCGGATCTGATGATGCCGTGGAGTCGGTGTCGAGGTTGACCCGGCGAGTCGGCGATCTTGGCCTTCGGGGCGGGGAATGCACAGTGGTTGCACCCCCACCGGTCTTGTCGCCATCGGCCCGAGCCTGGGCGTCCTGCCGCGGCTTCGATGTGCTCGGTTGCCGGGGAGTGTCGCCGTTGGCGAAACCGATGAGGCTCTGAATGGTGGCCCTCCAGTCGTCGATCTTGTCTGGCGCTGGAGGGTAATCTAGAAGCAGTTGGGCTCGGGCCAACGCTTCTTCTGGAGTCTTGGGTGGCGGCGGCGAACGGCGTGAGGAGCGAGATATGCTCGCACTTCTAACAGTGTTAGAAGGAGCAGCATCCCGTCTAGGCGACCGTGCCGCGCTCGTGCCAGCATGTTGACGTGCATGCTGATCTTGAGCGTCCCGAGATCCACCAGCTTGGCCTTGACCCAACAAACGTATGGTATTGCACGTACCATGACGTTGTCGGTCCCGCGCCTCCTGAGAGGGGCGCGGTGCATGTACGGACACCGAAGTCTGTGCAGCCTTGTCCTTGGACTTGGCAGCATCGTGAACTCCTTCGTCGGCGCCCGTTCCTCTGCCGGCGTCTACTCCACCGCCCGTCTGCTCCGGTGGCGGTGGAATCGACGCGGACGGACCAGCCACCTCCGAAGCCTTCTTCTTCGGTGGCATGTCGATGAAAATGTTGATGTAGCGCGCGCGAACGCCGGATCAGGTTCGCACAACCTCGACGCCCCCTACCTGGCGCGCCAAAGATGTCGTGGGGAACGAACACCTATGGGGCAGGGCCCCTTTCGGTCCGGCAAGGGAGCGGAGGGCGCACGAAGATCAGATCGAGGCGAAGCACGCGAGGGATTTTACCCAGCTTCGGAGCTCTCCGGAGAGATAAAACTCCTACTGCTGCTTTGTGTTTGTATTGTGTTCTTGCTCGAGGGAGTGAGTGTTCTATAGTTTCGAATGAGTCGAACCCCTTCTACGTTGCGCATGGGCCTCGTTTTATAGGCTAAAGGGGTCACCGACAGGTGGCAACGCAGTCAGGGGTAAAAATGTAAAAAGAGGGGTTGGTACAACTGCTGCTACAGCGTATCCTACCTAACTCTGACGGCAGGGGACAAGGGCATTTAATGCCCATCGGGTCGCCCAAACAGTGCAGAAAACGACCGTTTGGGGCGCCACCGCTTGCCACGATGGCCTTCTCGTCATCTCCACTTGCCACCTCGCACCGCTTGGCTGCACAGCCACCCGCCACGTGCGCCAGGAATGATCTTGGGGCGACACGTCCTTGGATGCGCTGGAGCGTGGGCGCAGGGAGGTGGCTTCGCCGCGGCAAGCGCCTTGCCGCGGTCGTTGTCTTGTCGCACCCGAAAGCTTGTTGCTCGCCGGGTCTTGCCGGGACGCGCGGCGTGCCGCGGCAAGTTTCTTGAAATGCCTTGGTTGGCCTTCCCGGCAAGCTCCTCTTGCCGGGGCCTTGTCCTTCCCGGCAAGCTCCTCTTGCCGGGGCTTGTCCTTCCCGACAAGCTCCTCTTGCCGGAGTCTTGTCTTCTCAGTCAAAACACTTTGTTCTTGAATGGCATCAATATGAGCTACGGAGGATCTTGGCGGATGCCCGGCAAGCCTTGCCGCTGGGTGCTGCGACTGCCCGTGCACAAGTTCGGGATACTAAGGTACCCCTACTTTAGTACACCGGCAGTAAGAAGAAGGTTGTGTAGTAGACATCAAGCTCTTTTGTGGCGCCGTTGCTGGGGAGGCTAGGTAAGCGGCACTCACACCCCGTCAACTAAGCTCTTTTCTGGCACCGTTGCCGGGGAGGTGAGTGCTAGAAGGTATATCTTTAGATCTTGCAATCGAATCTTTTTGTTTCTTGTTTTATCACTAGTTTAGTCTATAAAGAAAACTACAAAAAATGGAATTGAGTTTGTCTCATACGCTCCATCTTTTTAATATCTTTCGTGAGAATGATGAAAAGGAAAATTGTGCTCAAGTGCTAGAACAAGAATTACATAGAATGCTTGATACTAAATCTTTGAATGATGAGCATGATTGCAATGTTGTTAGTATGAACTCTTTGAATACCCATAGTACTAACGATGATTGCACTAGTTATGATGAAAATGTCTCCTATAAGCATGTTGATTTTTGTGGAGAGCATTGGGTTTGCATGACACACCAAATAGAGAAGATAGATATTGCAAGAGGCATAAGCATGTAGAAACTAAATTATTGCAAGAAAGGCTAAGGGTGAGTGCTGAAGAATTATATTTCCTTGGTCGTACTTGTGAACTTTGCAATTAAAGTGGTCATTTACATCTCCGATGCAAATTGTTTCATGATCGAATCGTGTCCAATTTTTTTGATGATTTGATTTCCCATGCGCGTTATAATGAACTTAGTTTGCTTATGGGTTATGAAGAAATGAATCGTTTAATGAAGCAGCTTCCAGAATGGACTATAGAAGGAATCAATGTTTTGAGTGGAAAGATGGATGAACATATGAAGTTGTTTTCTACTAAAAATACTCCTCTTGATCCCAATGATATGCCTTTGTCTACTTTCATTGAGAATAATAATGAATCTATGGATGTGAATTTTGTTGGTAGGAATAGTTTTGGAAACAACGCTTATAGAGGAAACTTTAATTCTAGACCGTTCCCTAGTAATTCCTCTAATAATTATGGAAATTCCTACAATAATTCTTATGGTAAATTTAATAAGATGCCCTCTGATTTTGAGAATAGTGTGAAAGAATTTATGATTTCTCAAAAGAACTTTAATGCTTTGCTTGATGAAAAATTACTCAAAGTTGATGATTTGGCTAGGAACATTGATAGACTTTAGCTTGATGTTGATTCTCTTAAACTTAGATCTTCTTCTCCTAAGCATGATATCAATGAGTCTCTCAAAGCCATGAGAATTTCCATTAATGAGTGAAAGGAAAGAAATGCCAGATTGCGTGCAAAGAAAGATTGCTTTATAAAAGCGTGTTCTTCTAGTTTTCTTGAAAATAATGATGAAGATCTTAAATTTATTGATGCGTCTCCTATTAGATCTTTGTTTTGCAATATGAATCTTGATAATTATGGGACTGAAGATGAGTCAACTTTACCTAGAAGGTGTCCCAAGAATTCGGAGTTTTAAGATCTTGATGCTAAATTTGGTAAAAGTGGGATTGGAGAGGTCATGACTTTAAATAGCATTGAACCCACTATTTTGGATTTCATGGAATTTGATTATGATAATTGTTCTTTAAAAGGTTGTATTTCCTAGTTGCAATCTGTTGTTAATTCTCCTCATGCTTATAGTCAAAATAAAGCTTTTACCAAACATATCGTTGATGCCTTGATGCAATCTTATGATGAAAAACTTAATTTGGAAGTTTCTATACCTTGAAAACTTAATGATGAGTGGGAACCTACTATAAAGATTAGAATTAAAGATCATGACTGTTTTGCTTTATGTGATTTGGGCGCTAGTGTTTCCACGATTCCGAAAACTTTATCTGATATTCTAGGTTTCCATTATCTTGATGATTGGTCTCTAAATTTGCACCTTGCGGATTCCACCATTAAAAAGCCAATGGGAAGGATCAATGATGTTCTCATTGTTGCAAATAGAAATTTGGTGCCCGTAGATTTTATCGTTCTTGATATAGATTGCAATTTTTCTTGCCCTATTATTCTTGGTAGACCTTTCCTTAGAACAATTGGTGTGATTATTGATATGATGGAAGGGAATATTAGATTCCAATTTCCATTAAGGAAAGGCATGGAGCACTTTCCAAGAAAAAAGTCAAATTACCTTATGAATCTATCATGCGAGCTACTTATGAATTGAGTGCCAAAGATGGCACTACTTAGATCTATCTTTGCTTTTATGCCTAGCTAGGGGCGTTAAACGATAGCGCTAGTTGGGAGGCAACCCAATTTTCTTTCTGTTTTTTGTTTTTGTTCCTGTTTAGTAATAAATCTTGCATCTACCTCCTGTTTAGATGTGTTTTTATCTTTTAATTAGTGTTTGTGTCAAGTAGAACCTATAGGATAACTTATGATGATAGTTAATTTGATTCTGCTGAAAAACAGAAATTTTGCACGCACGAATTTAGTTTTGCTAAATCACAGAAACTTGATTTTGCTTTGATTCTTTTTGCTTCTGATCAATAGACAAATTTTCCAGGACTTCTGATTTTGGTACGATTTTAAAGACTATTCTGTTTTTGACAGATTCTGTTTTTTGTGTGTTGTTTGCTTATTTTGATGCATCTATGGCTAGTAAAATAGTTTATAAACCATAGAGAAGCTGGAATACAGTAGGTTTAACACCAAAATAAGTAAGGAATGAGTTCATTACAGTGCCTTATGTGGTGGTTTTGTTTTCTTTCACTAACAGAGCTTATAATATTTCCTGTTGAGTTTTGTGTTGTGAAGTTTTCAAGTTTTGGGTAAAGCTTTAATGGACTATGGAATAAGGAGTGGCAAGAGCCTAAGCTTGGGGATGCCCATGGCACCCCAAGATATTCAAGGATAGCCAAAAGCCTAAGCTTGGGTATGCCCCGGGAAGGCATCCCCTCTTTCGTCTTCGTTCATTGGTAACTTTACTTGGACCTATATTTTTATTCGCCACATGATATGTGTTTTGCTTGGAGCGTCGTGTATTATATTAGTCTTTGCTTTTTAGTTTACCACAATCATCCTTGCTGTACACACCTTTTGGGAGAAGCCTACTTTATTAGGATTTGCTAGAATACTCTATGTGCTTCACTTATATCTTTTGAGCTTGATAGTTTTTGCTCTAGTGCTTCACTTATATCTTTTAGAGCGCGGTGGTGACTTAATTTTGAAGAAATTGCTAGTCTCTCATGCTTCACTTATATCTTCTTGAGAGTCTTTTAGAACAGCATGGTATTTGCTATGGTTACAAAGTTGGTCCTAGAATGATGATCATCCAAGTTGGGTATAATAAAAACTATCATAGAAAGGAATTGGATGCTATGATCAATTTGATGCTTGATAATTGTTTTGAGATATGGAGGTAGTGATATTAAAGTCATGCTAGTTGAGGTGATTATGAAAAATACTTGTGTTGATATTTGTGAATCCCGTAGCATGCACGTATGGTGAACCGCTTTGTGATGAAGTTGGAGCACAATTTTATTTATTGATTGTCTTCCTTATGAGTGGTGGTCGGGGACGAGCGATGGTCTTTTCCTACCAATCTATCCCACTAGGAGCATGCGCGTAGTGCTTTTGTTTTTGATGACTTCTAGATTTTTGCAACAAGTACATGAGTTCTTCTAACTAATGTTGAGTCCATGGATTATACGCACCTCACCCTTCCACCATTGCTAGCCTCTCTTGTGCCGCGCAACTTTCGCCGGTACCATACAACCACCATATAGCTTCCTCAAAACAGCCACCATACCTACCTATTATGGCATTTCCATAGCCATTCCGAGATATATTGCCATGCAACTTTCCACCGTTCCATTCATATGACACGCATTACTTTTGTCATATTGCTCATTGCATGATCATGTAGTTGACATCGTATTTGTGGCAAGGCCACCTTCATAATTTTCATACATGTCACTCTTGATTCATAGCATATCCCGGTACATCGCCGGAGGCATTCATATAGAGTGATATATTGTTCTAGCTTTGAGTTGTAATTCTTGAGTTGTAAATCCATAAAAGTGTGATGATTTTCATTATTAGAGCATTGTCCTAGTGAGGAAAGGATGATGAAGACTATGATTCCCCCACAAGTCGGGACGAGAATTCGGACTTTACAAAAAGAAAAAAAGAAAGAAAGAAAGAAAGAAAAAAGAAAGGCCAAAAAGAAAAAAAGGGCCAAAGAAAAAAAGAGAAAAAAAGAAAAAGAAAAAAAGAAAAAGAAAAAAAATAAGATGAGAGAAAAAGAGAGAAGGGACAATGCTACTATCTCTTCTTCCACACTTGTGCTTTAAAGAAGCACCATGATCTTCATGATAGAGAGTCTCATATGTTGTCACTTTCATGTACTAGTGGGAATTTTTCATTATAGAAGTTGGCTTGTATATTCCAATGATGGGCTTCCTCAAAATGCCCTAGGTCTTCGTGAGCAAGCGAGTTGGATGCACACCCACTTAGTTTATTTTGTTGAGCTTTCATATATTTATAGCTCTAGTGTGTCCGTTGCTTGGCAATCCCTACTCACTCACATTGATATATATTAATGGGCATCTCCATAGCCCGTTCATACGCCTAGTTGATGTGAGACTATCTTCTCCTTTTTGTCTTCTCCACAACCACCATTCTATTCCACATATAGTGCTATGTCCATGGCTCACACTCATGTATTGCGTGAAAGTTGAACGAGTTTGAGATTATTAAAGTATGAAACAATTTCTTGGCTTGTCATCGGGGTTGTGCATGATTAAATACTTTGTGTGATGAAGATAGAGCAACAGCCAGACTATATGATTTTGTAGGGATAGCTTTCTTTGGCCATGTTATTTTGAGAAGACATGATTACTTTGATTAGTATGCTTGAAGTTTCACCATTTTCATGTTAATATGAACTTTTATTTTGTATCATTTGGATCTAAACATTCATGCCACAATAAAGAAAATTACATTGAGAATTATGCTAGGTAGCATTCCACAGCAAAAATTCCGTTTTTATCATTTACCTACTCGAGGACGAGCAGGAATTAAGCTTGGGGATGCTTGATACATCCCCAACGCATCTATATTTTTTATAGTTCCATGCTATTATATTACCCCTTTTGGATGTTTATGGGCTTTATTTTACACATTTATATCATTTTTGGGACTAACCTGCTAACCGGAGGCCCGGCCCGTATTGCTGCTTTTTTGCCTATTTCAGTATTTCGAAGAAAAGGAATATCAAATGGAGTCCAAACGGAATGAAACCTTCGGGAGCGTGATTTTTGGAACGAACGTGATCCGGAGGACTTGGAGTGCAAGTCAAGAAGCAGCTGAGGAGGCCACGAGAGGGTAGGGCGCCCCCTCGATAGGGTGCGCCCCCTGTCTCGTGGGCCCCTCGGGCGGCCACCGACGTACTTCTTCCTCCTATATAAGCCTACATACCCCGAAAACATCCAAGGAGCCAATGAAACACAATTTTCACCGCTGTAACCTTCTGTATCCGCGAGATCCCATCTTGGAGCCTTCGCCGGCGCTCCGTCGGAGGGGGAATCGACCACGGAGGGCTTCTACATCAACACCATAGCCCCTCTGATGAGTTGTGAGTAGTTTACCACAGACCTTTGGGTCCATAGTTATTAGCTAGATGGCTTCTTCTCTCTTTTTGGATCTCAATACAATGTTCTCCCCCTCTCTTGTGGAGATATATTCGATGTAAACTCTTTTTGCAGTGTGTTTGTCGAGATCCGATGAATTGTCGGTTTATGATCAAGTTTATCTATGAGAAATATTTGAATCTCCTTTGAATTCTTTTATGTATGATTGAGTTATCTTTGCAAGTCTCTTCGAATTATCAGTTTGGTTTGGCCTACTAGATTAATCTTTCTTGTCATGGGAGAAGTACTTAGCTTTGGGTTCAATCTTGCGATGTCCTTACCCAGTGACAGCAGGGGTTGCAAGGCATGTATTGTATTGTTGCCATCGAGGATAAAAATATGGGGTTTATATCATATTGCATGAGTTTATCCCTCTACATCATGTCATCTTGCTTAATGCGTTACTCTGTTCTTATGAACTTAATACTCTAGATGCAGGCAGGAGTTGTTTGATGTGTGGAGTAATAGTAGTAGATGCAGGCAGGAGTCGGTCTACTTGTTGCGGACGTGATGCCTATATACATGATCATGCCTAGATAATCTCATAATTATTCGTTTTTCTATCAATTGCTCGACAGTAATTTGTTCACTGACCGTAATACTTATGCTATCTTGAGAGAAGCCTCTAGTGAAACCTATGGCCCCCGGGTCTATCGTTTATCATATTTGCTTCCAATTTACTTTTATTTACATCTTTACCTTTTGCATCTCTATCAGATCTCAGTTTCGCAAGTGGCCATGAAGGGATTGACAACCCCTTTATTGCATTGGTTGCGAGTTCTTTGTTTGTTTGTGTAGGTGTGTGGGACTTTTGAGGAGACTCCTACTGGATTGATACCTTGGTTCTCAAAAACTGAGGGAAATACTTACGCTACTATTGCTGCATCACCCTTTCCTCTTCAAGGAAAACCAACGCAAGCTCAAGACGTAGCAGTCATCCACTTGAGGGAAATTTGCTACCGTCCTACAAACCTCTGCACTTGGAGGCCCAACAACGTCTGCAAGAAGAAGGGTGTGTAGTAGACATCAAGCTCTTTTGTGGTGCCGTTGCCGGGGAGGCTAGGTAAGCGGCACTCACACCTCGTCAACTAAGCTCTTTTCTGGCACCGTTGCCGGGGAGGTGAGTGCTTGAAGGTATATCTTTAGATCTTGCAATCGAATCTTTTTGTTTCTTGTTTTATCACTAGTTTAGTCTATAAAGAAAACTACAAAAAAATGGTATTGAGTTTGTCTCATACGCTTCTTCGTTTTAATATCTTTCGTGAGAATGATGAAAAGGAAAATTGTGCTCAAGTGCTAGAAGAAGAATTACATAGAATGCTTGATACTAAATCTTTGAATGATGAGCATGATTGCAATGTTTTTAGCATGAACTCTTTGAATATCCATAGTACTAACAATGATTGCACTAGTTATGATGAAAATGTCTCCTATAAGCATGTCGATTTTTGTGGCGAGCATTGGGTTTGCATGACACACCAAATAGAGAAGATAGATATTGCAAGAGGCATAAGCATGTAGAAACTAAATTATTGCAAGAAAGGCTAAGGGTGAGTGCTGAAGAATTATATTTCCTTGGCCGTACTTGTGAACTTTGCAATGAAAGTGGTCATTTACATCTCTGATGCAAATTGTTTCATGATCGAATCGTGTCCAAAAATTGTGATGATTTGATTTCCCTTGCGCATTGTAATGAACTCAGTTTGCTTATGGGTTATGAAGAAATGAATCATTTAATTAAGCAACTTCCAGAATTTTCCCGTTGTAAACTTCTTGATTTTGATCTAGAGACGATTTATATGTTTTGTGCGGTGAATTGCATTGAAAATCCTTATATTTCGAATTACCTAAAGAAAAGAAAGCAAATAGAAGAAGAAGAGACTTCCAAATATCCTCCTATTATTTCTTATGATGAATCAGGTAACGAGGAGGAGCTTTATATTCAACCAATCTCATCTATAAGGAGCTCAAAGAAGAAGGTTGAACCCACACATAATTTGAATAAGAAAAAGAAAAGAAGGAGAAACAAAGGTAAAAAGGAATCCCTCCCAAATGATGTTGCTCCTACTACTCATTGTGATGATAATAATTTCTATACTATTGGTGCTATCCATACTATTAATGCTGAGAGTGATTATGCTTATGATATGAAGAGGCCCAAGCTTGGGGAAGCTTTGTTTGATGAGGATGAAATATTTGAGAATATTTGCTGAAGTTAATGTTTGTCCCAATCTTGGGGAAGCTATGTTTAATGAAGATGATATTTTTAGCCTCCCAAGTTTTGATATGCAAAGTTGTTATGATGATTATATTGATGAAAGTTGGTTTGGAAGAGTGTCAACTTGAGGAAGTAGTGATCCCACTATTTTGGAAGATGTTGAATCTTATTGTGATGAATGTGAAAGTGGATTTGGAAGAGAGTCAACTTTATTTAGTGATGATTCCACTATATTGGAAGAGGTTTCAATCGATTATGATGAGAACAAAGTTGCTACTTATGATGATTATTGTGATGAAACTTATGCTATAGAAAGTATTGATGATTATATTTATAAAACTTGTCATGATTATGATTACCCTTTTTCTGAACATTACTCGTTTAATGTGGAAACAATTTATAGTATCCTGGTCTCTTATGATACTCCCACTATTCCGAATAAGAAGAATTTTGCTTATGTGGAGAGTAGTAAATTTTCTATGCTTGTAGATCATGAAAAGAATGCTTTAGGTGCTGGTTATATTGTTGAATTAATTCATGATTCCACTGAAAATTATTATGAGGGATGAACATATGCTCGTAGGAATTGCAAAAATGTTAAGTTTCCTCCCTATGTGTTGAAAATCTTGAAGCTATGATTGTTTTACTTTCCTATGCAAGTTGATTATTGTTCCCATAAGTTGTTTGCTCACAAAATCCCTATGCATAGGAATAGGGTTAGGCTTAAATGTGCTAGTCATATGCTTCATGATGCTCTCTTTATGTTTCAATTCTTATCTTTTTTGTGAGCATCATTGTCATCATCATGCCTAGCTAAAAAGGCATTAAAGAAAAGTGCTTGTCGGGAGAAAAACCAATATTTACCTTTACTGTTTTTGTGTGTTCACATGATTATCCTACTGTATTAATCATGTTTTATAGCTTTTGTTTCAATAAAGTGCCAAGTAAGACCTTTAGGATAGCTCACGGTGATAGTTGTGTTGATCCTGCTGAAAATCAGAAACTTTTGCACCCAGTAAATTAGTTTTTGTAATTCACATAAACGTGCTATTGATCTGATTATTTTTGCTCTGGATTGGTACACGAATTTCTTAGGACTTCCTAATTTGGTAGGATTTCTGGAGTTCCAGAAGTATAAGTTTGATACAGATTACTACAGACTGTTCTGTTTTTGACAGATTCTGTTTTCTATGTATTGTTTGCTTATTTTGATGAATCTATGAGTAGTATCGGAGGGTATGAACCATAGATAAGTTGGAGTACAGTAGATATTAAACCAATATTAATTTAGAATGAGTTCATTACAGTACCTAAGTGGTGGTTTTATTTTCTTATACTAACGGAGCTTACGAGTTTTCTGTTGAGTTTTGTGTTGTGAAGTTTTCAAGTTTTGGGTAAAGATTCGATGAACTATGGAATAAGGAGTGGTAAGAGCCTAAGCTTGGGGATTCCCAAGGCACCCCAAGGTAATATTCAAGGACAACCAAGAGCCTATGCTTTGGGATGCCCCGGATGGCATCCCCTCTTTCGTCTTGGTCTATCGGTAACTTTACTTGGAGCTATATTTTTATTCACCACATGATATGTGTTTTGCTTGGAGCGTCATTTTATTTTGTTAGTATTAGATTACTATTATTTATAATAATGTTTTGCATCTTTATTTTCAATAAAAATGTCAAGGATAGCCTTTGCCATGCTTATTTTGCTAGTATACATGTTGCTGTTTGGAAATAGAAAGTTTACCGCTGTTGCAAAAATTCCCTAGAAATGTCATAATGTGATAACTTGTTGAAACCTTTTTCATAATAAGTTTTGACAAATTTACTACAGTGGGAATTTTCTTTCATAATTTTTGGAGTTAGGGAAGTATGATGAATCTTGCATTCTTTACAGACTATACTGTTTTGGCAGATTGCTGTTATGTTTGCATTGTTTGCATATGTTTGTTCGTTTAATGATTCTATTTGAGAATAGGAGTATTAAATATGCATAGGCATTTAGTATGAAATGTTGAATAATTATTTTAGTGATTTATTACAGTAGAAAATGATAAGGTTTTTGCATTGGTTTATACTAACTTATCTCACGAGTTCTTGTTGAGTTTGGTGTGGATGAAGCTTTTGATAAAAAGAGAAACCATGATATGAGAGGAATTAAGGAGACACAGAAGTTCAAGCTTGGGGATTCCTAAGGCACCCCAAGATAATATTTCAAGAAGTCTCAAGCATCTAAGCTTAGGGATGCCTCGGTAGGCATCCCACCTTTCTTCTTCAACAACTATCGGTTAGTATCGGTTGAACCTAAGTTTTTGCTTCTTCACATGAGTTGTGATATCCTTGCAATATCATTTTATTTTGTTTTGCTTGTTGTTTGAATACAACACCAAGATCTGAAATTCTTTAATAAGAGAAGTCTTCACATAGTTACATAATTATTTAGCTACTCATTGATCTTCACTTATATCTTTTTGGAGTAGTTTTTCATTTACTCGTGTGCTTCACTTATATCCTATGAGTAAATGGTTGAATGAGTTGAATGTCATAAATCTGAAATTATATATGTCTCATTTTCTTATCCCATGGGGAGTAATGACTTCACATCTAAGAAGTAGAGGTTGTAAATTTGTTGAAGGTTAGCAAGCATTGTATTGGTCATTTGAACAATTCATGAAAGAATATTGAAGGAAGAGAGATTTCACATATAAATATACTATACTAGACATGTTTTATAATTGTGAGCACTCATTAAGTACGACATTCTAAAGAGTTGATGTTGGACTAGGAAGACAACGTAATGGGTTATGTTTTCTCACATTTCAGTTAAAGTATATTGTTATGGATCATTCAAACATGTTGAGCTTGCCTTCCCCCCTCATGCTAGCCAAATTCGTTGCACCAAGTAGAGATACTACTTGTGCTTCCAAATATCCTTAAACCCAGTTTTGCCATGAGAGTCCACCATACCTACCTATGGATTGAGTAAGATCCTTAAAGTAAGTTGTCATCGGTGCAAGCAATAAAAATTTCTCTCTAAATATGTATGATCTATTAGTGTGAAGAAAATAAGCTTTATACGATCTGGTTATGGAAGCAATAAAAGCGACGGACTGCATAATAAAGGTCCATATACAAGTGGCAATATAAAGTGACGTTCTTTTGCATTAAGATTTTGTGCATCCAACCATAAAAGCGCATGACAACCTCTGCTTCCCTCTGCGAAGGGCCTATCTTTTACTTTATGTCTTTTACTTTATCAAGAGTCAAGGTGATCTTCACCATTCCATTTTTCATTTTATCCTTTGGCAAGCACCTCGTGTCAGAAAGATCCCGATATATATATCCAATTGGATGTAAGTTAGCATGAACTATTATTGTTGACATCACCCAAAGGTGAATACGTTGGGAGGCAACACTATAAGCCCCTATCTTTCTTAGTGTCCGATTAAAACTCCATAACCATAAGTATTGCGTGAGTGTTAGCAATTGTAGAAGACTATTTGATAGTTGAGTATGTGGAGTTTGCTAAATCAAAGCTCTGACATAGACCCTTCCTGAAAATAGGATGAATTGTAATTGTTTGATGACTAAGAATGAAGTTTGCTAGTTTTCAAGAAAGTTTATGGTCTATGCTTTAACATGTGAATAGCTTGTTACTTGTTCATGAGAAGAACTACTGTTATGACATATAATCATGCTAGAAAAGGTGATTGAAATTATCATTGATCAAACTTGTGCACCTTCTAGTATTCACACTTCATAAATTCTTTCTTTTATCATTTACCTACTCAAGGACGAGCAGGAATTAAGCTTGGGGATGCTGATACGTCTCCAATGTATCTATAATTTATGAAGCTTCATACTATTTTATTATCTGTTTTGAATGATTACGGGCTTTATTATACACTTTTATATTACTCTTGGGACTAACCTATTAACCGGAGACCCAGCCATATTGCTGTTTTATGGCCTATTTTAGTGTTTTGAAGAAAAGGAATATCAAACGGAGTCCAAACGGAATGAAACCTTCGGGAGCGTGATTTTTGGAACGAACATGATCCGGGAGACTTGGAGTACAAGCCAGGGAAGCTTCGAAGAGGCCAGGAGATAGGAGGGCGCGCCCACCTGTCTCGTGGGCCCCTCGAGGCTCCCTCGACCGACTTCTTTCGCCTATATATTCCCATATACCCTAAAACATCGAAGGACAAAATAGATCAAGAGTTCCGCCGCCGCAAGCCTTTGTAGCCACCAAAAGCCTCTCGGGAGCCCGTTCCGGCAACCTGCCGGAGGGGGGGATCCCTCACCGGTGGCCATCTTCATCATCCCGGCGCTCTCCATGACAAGGAGGGCGTAGTTAACCCTCGGGGCTGAGGGTATGTACCAGTAGCTATGTGTTTGATCTCTCTCTCTCTCTCTCGTGTTCTCTCTATGGCACGATCTTGATGTATCGCGACCTTTGCTTTTATAGTTGGTTCTTATGATGTTTCTCCCCCTCTACTCTCTTGTGATGAATTGAGTTTTCCTCTTGAAGTTATCTTATCGGATTGAGTCTTTAAGGATTTGAGAACACTTGATATATGTCTTGCCGTGCTTATCTGTGGTGACAACGGGATATTTACGTGATCCACTTGATGTATGTTTTGGTGATCAACTTGCGGGTTCCGCCCATGAATCTATGCATAAGGGTTGGCACACGTTTTCGTCATGACTCTCCGGTAGAAACTTTGGGGCACTCTTTGAAATACTTTGTGTTGGTTGAATAGATGAATCTGAGATTGTGTGATGCATATCGAATAATCATGCCCACGGATACTTGAGGTGACAATGGAGTATCTAGGTGACATTAGGGTTTTGGTTTATTTGTGTCTTAAGGTGTTATTCTAGTACGAACTCTTGAATAGATTGATCTGAAAGAATAACTTTGAGGTGGTTTCATACCCTACCATAATCTCTTCGTTTGTTCTCTGCTATTAGTGGCTTTGGAGTGACTCTTTGTTGCATGTTGCGGGATTGTTATATGATCTATCTATGTTATTATTGTTGAGAGAACTTGCACTAGTGAAAGTATGAACCCTATGCCTTGTTTCCTAGCATTGCAATACCATTTACGCTCACCTTTATCATTAGTTGCCTTGCTGTTTTTATATTTTCAGATTACAAATACTTATATCTATCATCCATATTGCACTTGTATCACCATCTCTTCGCCGAACTAGTGCACCTATACAATTTGCCATTGTATTGCGTGTGTTGGGGACACAAGAGACCCTTTGTTATTTGGTTGCAGGGTTGTTTGAGAGAGACCATCATCATCCTACGCCTCCCACGGATTGATAAACCTTAGGTCATCCACTTGAGGGAAATTTGCTACTGTCCTACAAACCTCTACACTTGGAGGCCCAACAACGTCTGCAAGAAGAAGGTTGTCTAGTAGACATCAAGGTGCCGTACATTCGGTACTTGGATCGGTTGGATAGTGAAGACGTTCGATTACATCAATTGCGTTAATCGAACGCTTTTGCTTTCGGTTTACGAGGGTACGTGGACACACTCTCCCCGTCTCGTTGCTATACATCTCCTAGATAGATCTTGCGTGATCGTAGGAATTTTTTTGAAATTGCATGCTACGTTCCCCTATAGTGGCATCCGAGCCAGGTCTATGCGTAGATGATATGCACGAGTAGAACACAAAGAGTTGTCGGAGATGATAGTCATACTGCTTACCACCAACGTCTTATTTTGATACGGCGGTATTGTTGGATGAAGTGGCCCGGACCGACATTACATGGCCGCGTTCATAAGACTGGTTCTATCGACGTGCTTCGCACACAGGTGGTTGCTGGGTGTCTGTTTCTCCAACTTTAGTTGAATCGAGTTTGACTACGGTCGGTCCTTGTTGAAGGTTAAAACAACACACTTGATGAAAAATCGTTATGGTTTTGATGTGTAGGTAATAATGGTTCTTGCTAGAAGCCCGTAGCAGCCACGTAAAACTTTCAACAACAAAGTAGAGGACATCTAACTTGTTTTTGCAGGGCATGTTGTGATGTGATATGGTCAAGACGTGATGAGATATAAATTGTTGTATGAGATGATCATGTTTTGTAGTAGTTATTGGCAACTGGCAGGAGCCTTATGGTTGTTGCTTTATTGTATGAAATGCAATCGCCATGTAATGCCTTACTTTATCACTAAGCGGTAGCGATAGTTGTCGAAGCAATAGTTGGCGAGACGATAACGACGCTGCGATGAAGATTAAGGTGTCAAGTCGTTGATGATGGAGATCATGACGGTGCTTTGGAGATGGAGATCAAAGGCACAAGATGATGATGCTCATATCATGTCACATATTTTGATTGCATGTGATATTTATCTTTTATGCATCTTATTTTTCTTAGTACGGCGGTAGCATTATAAGATGATCCCTCACTAAATTTCAAGGTATAAGTGTTCTCCCTGAGTATGCACTGTTGCTACAGTTCATCGTGCTGAGACACCACGTGATGATCGGGTGTGATAAGCTCTACGTTCACATACAACGGGTGCAAGCCAGTTTTGCACGTGCAGAATACTCGGGGATAACTTGATGAGCCTAGCATATGTAGATATGGCCTCAGAACACTGAGACTGAAAGGTCAAACATGAATCATATAGTAGATATGATCAATATAGAGATGTTCACCATTGAAAATCTGGCTTGGGATAAATTCCATCTCACCTGATGATCGGACATGGTTTAGTTGATATGGATCACGTGATCCTTTAGATGACTAGAGGGATGTCTATCTAGTGGGAGTTCTTTAGTAATTTGATTAATTGAACTTTAATTTATCATGAACTTAGTACCTGATAGTTTTTTCATATCTATGTTGTTGTAGATTAATGGCCCGTGCTACCGTTCCTTGAATTTTAATGCGTTCCTAGACAAAGCTAAGTTGAAAGATGATGGTAGCAACTACATGGATTGGGTCCGTAACTTGAGGATTATCCTCATTGTTTCACAGAAGAATTACGTCCTAGAAGCACCGCTAGGTGAAAGACCCACTGCAGGAGCAACTCCAGACGTTATGAACGTCTGGCAGAGCAAAGCTGATGACTACTCGATAGTTCAGTGTGCCATGCTTTACGGATTAGAATCGGGACTTCAAAGACGTTTTGAACATCATGGAGCATATGAGATGTTCCAGGAGTTGAAGTTAATATTTCAAGCAAATGCCCGAGTTGAGAGATATGAAGTCTTCAACAAGTTCTATAGCTGCAAAATGGAGGAGAACAGTTCTGTCAGTGAACTCATACTCAGAATGCCTCGGTACCACAACCACTTGACTCAGCTGGGAGTTAATCTTCCTAATGATAGTGTCATTGACAGAGTTCTTAAATCACTGCCACCAAGCTATAAGGGCTTCGTGATGAACTATAATATGCAAGGGATGAAAAAGAAAATTCACGAGCTATTCGCAATGCTAAAGGCTGCGAAGGTAGAAATCAAGAAGTAGCTTCAATTGTTGATGGTTAACAAGACCACTGGTGTCAAGAAAAAGGGCAAAGGGTAGAAGGGGAACTTCAAGAAGAACAACAAGCAAGTTGTTGCTCAAGGGAAGAAACCCAAGTCTGGACCTAAGCCTGAGACTGAGTGCTTCTACTGCAAAGGGACTGGTCACTGGAAGCGAAACTGCGCCAAGCATTTGGTGGATAGGCAGGATGGCAAAGTGAAAGATATATTTGATATATATGTTATTGATGTGTACCTTACTAATGATCGTAGTAGCGCCTGGGTATTTGATACTTGTTCTGTTGCTCATATTTGCAACTCGAAACAGGGGCTATGGATTAAACGAAGATTGGCTAAGGACAAGGTGACGATGCGCGTGGGAAATGGTTCCAAGGTTGATGTGATTGTTGTCGGCACGCTACATCTACATCTACCGTCGGGATTAGTTTTAGACCTGAATAACTATTATTTGGTGCCAGCGTTGAGCATGAACATTATATCTGGATCTTGTTTCATGCGAGACGGTTATTCATTTAAATCAGAGAATAATGGTTGTTCTATTTATATGAGTAATATCTTTTATGGTCATGCACCCTTGATGAGTGGTCTATTTTTGTTGAATCTCGATTTTAGTGATACACATATTCCTAATATTGAAGCCAAAAGATGCAAAGTTAATAATGATAGTGCAACTTATTTATGGCACTGCTGTTTAGGTCATATTGGTGTAAAGCACTTGAAGAAACTCCATGCTGATGGGCCTTCGGAATCACTTGATTAGGAATCATTTGATGCTTGCGAACCATGCCTCATGGGCAAGATGACTATGACTCCATTCTCCGAAACAATGGAGCGAACAACTGACTTATTGTAAATAATACATACTGATGTATGCGGTCTGATGAGTGTTGAGGCTTGCGGCGAGTATCGTTATTTTCTAACCGTTACAAATGATTTGAGCAGATATGGGTATATCCACTTAATGAAACATAAGTCTGAAACTTTTTTTGAAACATTTGAAAAGTTCAAAGAATTTCAGAGTGAAGTGGAAAATCATTGTAACAAGAAAATAAAGTTTCTACGATCTGATCGTGGAGGTGAATATTTGAGTTATGAGTTTGGTCTTCATTTGAAACAATGTGGAATAGTTTCACAACTCACGCCACCTGGAACACCACATCGTAACACTACTAGGGAAAAGCCTATACACAGAACTTTAGCAGTAGCGCGTGTTAAAAAAGGGCGCTACTGCTAGATAGCAGTAGCGCGCGCGAGAAAACCGCGCTGCACATACACATATAGCAGTAGCGCGTCCTGCTGTAAAAGCGCTACTACCAAAATTCCCACCGCTAAGTCGATCAGCCACACATAGTAGTAGTGCTCTTTTAGAAATAGTGCTACCGCTAACTTTGTTGTAGCAGCGCGTTTATGTGTAAGGCGCTACTGCTAACGAAAATAAAATGAAATGAAAAACAAGTAGAAAAGTAAATGAAGATGAAATAAATAGAAAAAGGAGAAAGGAAAGAAATAAAATATAAATAAAAATAAATGAAAAAAGTGAAAAAAGGAGAAAGGAATAGCAGTTGCGAGTTTCAGGAAACGCGTTGTAGCTAACTTAACTATAGCACGTTTTCGTAAACGCGCTACCGTTAAGTTTCACTTAAACATCGCCCCCCCCCTGGCCACCACTTCGTCCCCAAATCCCTCGCCCTCGCCGCCGTCTCCCCAATTCACTGTCGCCCCACTTCACCGCCGTTTCCTGCTGGCGTGGACGCCCGCAACCTCACTGTCTCCCCCCGAGGCCGCCGTCATCCTCACCGCCGCCGCCCGAGGCCTCCCTCAGCCTCACCGCTGCCGCCTGAGGCCGCCCTCGACCTCACCGTCGCCGCCCTCCACCTCACCACCGCCCGAGCCCGCCCAGGACCGCCGTTGCCCGTGCCCGAGCCCGCCCTCTCCGCCCCTGCCTCTGTCGCCGAGCACCTCCCCGCTACCGTCTCTCCCCTCTCTGTAAGTCCCCTACCCCTCCCACCACTCCTCTCTCTCTTCATTTTAGAGCAAAAATTAGTAGAGCAAAAGTTTGTTTATAGCCAAAAATTTAGTTTAGAGCAAAGGTTGTTAAGTAGTAGATGTTAGAGCAAAAATTAGTTTAGAGAAAAATATTTGGTTTACAACAAAAGTTAGTTAGGGCAGTAGGGTTTAATTAGGGTAGATACTGCTTGTATAGTATATAGTGATACTAGTAGATGTTAATTAGGTTAGGGAAGTAGTGGTACTACTAGATGTTAATTAGATGTTTTTCAGTTAGGGCAGTAGAGTTTTGCTAGGTTAATTAGGTTAGTAGTGCTGCTAGTAGTAGTGGTACAGTAGGTTAATTAGGTGAAGTTAAATGAATAACCTAAATGAATGAAATTAGTAGTTAACTGAATTTTTTTCCTTTCATCATTATAGAGCACTAAAGTTAGCTGAATTTTGTTCTATTCATAGTTAAATGAATTTTCTTCTACACTTTGTTTTTGAATTAGCTTGTGAAATTTGGACATGTGGTTGCTCGTGTATATTTGACATGTGCTGCAGTGTCGAAGAGGTAAATTTGAACACTATTTCCAGGGAATGAAGCTAAGTGGCCTATGTTTTGCCGGAATGTTGATTCATTTCTGTTCCGGCAAATTTCAGGTTCTCGATTTGTCCACTTTTCAGCAAAGGTCATGCCGAAATTTTCCATGAATTTCGGCACGACTTGTGCTACAAACCAAGACATATCGAGTGCCCGGGATTTGCCGCACCAGGAAGGAGTCAACGTTTCTGCAAAACAATAGGCCTTTTATGTCATTATTCATTTTATTAGGTCTAGAATTAATTGACTAGATTTAATCATAGGAAACATGGCTACCAACGATGAAGGACAGGGTTCTAGTGATTGCGATGACGTCTACCAGGCGGCAGACGAATTTTTGAGCCTTGCCGATGATCAACCGATGTTGTTGCTGGGCCCACCAGTGGCATTGGGGACTGAGACCGACACGCAGACCGGTGCTGAGACTAAGACCGGCGCTGAGACTCAGACCAGCATCAAGACCGGCGCTGAGACTGAGACCTGCACTGCCTCGGGGAGTGGAGCCGGTGTAGAACCGAAAGCAAAGAGGCAACGGCTTCCTAGCAAACTCAGGACTACTAGACTGGTGGTCACGGAGGTGGACAACGGCAATTTTGAGCCAAATGCGCCCGAGGAAGCACGCAAGTGCTACGGCAATCAAATTGGCTGCATCGTATGGACAACCGCCACCATCAACGATGAGAAACTACAGAAGATAGATAATATGAGGCCCTCCCTCCTAAAGAAGTTTCAGCAGCTATTCTTGTTCCCGGGCCGGAATGAAAAGGATTATGAAGATCCAGATAAGGACCCGACAATGAAGAAGATAAACAAACACGCCATGACCAAGTTTAGCGACGCGTTGGCCGCCTGGAAAACAAGGGTGAAAGCAAGGATCATCGACAAGGAACCCTACTCCGAGATTGTAAAGGATAATCCGACAATCACAGTAGAGCAGTTTCAAATATTCAAGGAGGCTTGCGAGGCCGAAGCTGCCCAAAAAAGTCTAAGTACATGAAGGGGCTTCAAGAGAGGAACATTGGGAGCCACCACCTCAGAAGCCGTGGTTACGGCGGAAAGAGGTCCAAATGGGCCAAGGAGGACACAGAAGCCGCGAGTGTGGGAATCCCAAACCCCTTGGCGGAGTTCACCGTCCCGCAGGAGCGTGACGTCCTTAGGGCCCGGCACCGTTGGGACCCAGTGAAGAGGTTTACGAGACAAACCCAGTCACGATCGAGTTCATGAGACTGCTGGTAATTTTAGTTTCTGGTCAATTCGACTGCACATATTAGTCATATTTGTAAACAATCCTTGTGCCTTTTGCAGAGAGAGTAGCACAGGATTGCGGCCGAAAGTGACTCGCCGTCTGAGGCATTGGCGAGGCCCAAGTGGGACACTCCATTCAACCGGGCGTTGAACATATTGAAACGACTCCTGGTGGATACTCGACCGTCGTATGGATGCGTGCAAGGTGTCGGAGACGGCGCCACGTGGAAGAAGTATTACCGTGAGACCACGGAGGAGAGAAAGGAAAGATTAAGGTTAACTGAAGAAAACATCAACAAGAAGGTTGAGATTGCGGTTGAGAAGAAATCATCTTAGACAGTCGCAACAGCGGTAGTGGCCGCAAAACAGGTGGTTGCAGATATATCTACTTCCTTGGTTCCGGCCGTTTTCACTTGGACCAAGCAAAATTCAGAAAAAATGCAGCAGACTATACCATTGCTGACTTCTTGGGGAGCAGCTCGACTAGCGTTGCACCAGCACCTGCTCCCGCACCGGCTCTGGCACCGGCTCCGGCACCGGACGTGCTCGACGGTGCTTCGTCTTTGGCTGAGCTCGACGCCCTTACGGTATCTATCACACCGCCCCCCTTCAATAAATGTATAATCTCCCGTTTTCGTTGCCTTTCGGATGTCTCACGTCGCAGACTTTTCTTTGCAGGAGGACGAAACCCCGTGCACCATATTGTACACCATCGGCGACCAGAAGGTGGACGTGGGGAAGGCGACGATAATGGAGCTGAAGGAACCATTGTTCCACAGCCGGGCGATCCCCCCGAATGTCTTCAAGGTTTCCGTGGCCAGTGTCAAACCGGGCCATGAGAATTTGCCTCCTCTAATACTAATGGGGGATGACGACGAGACCCCGCGGCGGCTTGGTGATTGTTGCAATGGGTGGGTCCTGTTGTGGCCATAGAGTCTGCTTTGTCTGGAGGCGGCCGGGAGCACACCCACGAGCACGCAGCCTCAGCAAGGTATGAACATCAACACCCCACCTACCCAATTAGCGTCGGGTGTCGGGTTGGGTGATAGAGGACGGGGTAAGGAGGAGGCTCCATTAGTCACTGATGACGTCGCCATGGATGAGGATGAGGATGACGATGGCACTCAACAGTATGTCTATACTGGCGCCTACTCAGGGTTTGAGCGTCATGAGTCGGTGCCTGAATTGCCGTCTCAGGGGGCTGAACGTATTATGGACGACCTTTCGGTAGTAAAGAAGTCTAGGAAGAGAGCGAGGAAAGGCAAAAAAGTTGATTCTATGATCCAGCCGCCTCAGCAGCCTCGGCTTCAGGACCATATAGATATCCCCAATGCGGATAAATGGCATTTCCCCGGTCAACCAATCCTACCTGCAACAGCGCTACGGGCCAAATTCGGCGATCTAAGGAGACTTCATGACGATGTGATGCGGATAGAGAAAGGCCTCATCACCTCGAAAGATCCAGGATACCCACTCTACGTGGTTAATGTTCCGTGGAAAATGTCGTACATCGACTGCTTCCCCGTGGATAAGTTCTTCCTTTGATTCGATTACATATTCGACATGTTTCACGTGAAGAAGCTGGATTTTACGTTGGTCCGCCTTTATGCCTTGCACATGAACTACATCATCGGGGTTGAGCAGATACCTCATATCTGTGTCGCGGACCCCTACTACATGCACGAGGGCTTCTTGGGAGTCTGCGCAAAGCACTGTGAATACGCGAGGGGATACATCATTAGTTTCATGCTCGCCAATAAGGACAAGGAGGCGATTCTCGTGCCTTATCATACCGTGTAATTCATCCGCGCTGCTATCCTTCCTTCGATTTCAATCATTCATTTGCACGGTGGAGGCTAATTAATTTGAGGTGTACTTATTTTGCGCAGCGGCGAGCGTGCCATCCTCATCATCCTCTACCCCCGAATCTCCCACGCTCTTTACTTGGAATCGTCGAAGAACATTCACAAAAAGGATTACACCCACATCAAGGATGTTCTCCACAGTGCTATGTTTTACTACCAAGCACGGGGTGGAGAGGTCAAGGACAAGAAGATAAGGGGCGGCAAGCTCGCCTTCAGCCATAAGACCAACTTCTGCTGCATCCAGCAACCGAGCGATTCTCTTAATGATGGATTCTATGTCCTACACCACATGTTGGAGTACAGACGGGATCACCAGAACCTTCACATGTCACCTAGATCCGGCGATTTCCATATTCTACAATGGGCAAAGGACATAGGAGATATCGAGGATCGTCGACTTCGAGCTGAGTTGTATAACATCCAGCGCGAACTTGCCCAAATCATCATGAAGGAGGTCGTCAGAAATACAGGGATGTTCTACGGAGAAGGACAAACATCGGGGGAAGACGTCCGAACATGGGTAACCTCTCAACGTCTCGACATGAAGCCTTTCACTAAGCTCGAGGACTATCTCCCTGACATGGATGGATGGCACGACATGGTGGAGTGATTGTCGATATATGACAATGTGTCCGTTTAGTCCATACTTTCTGTATGACAAAACTTTGGGTTATGCATGGCAAAACCTTATTTGTGATGTAATTAAACCGTCCTCCTCCTCGACTAGCAAAGATAACTCTAGTTAGGGCATTTTGGGTACGATGATCTTTGTTATTTATGCTTATGATATGTTGTTTCTATTTTTGCCAAGTCTGTCTCTTTCTATTGCTCAACTATATATCACTACTTGGGAAAAGGCTAGCAGCAGCACGGGTTTTAGGTGTATCAGTAGCGCGGGGAGAGGCGCTACTAATAAGGTGCTACAGCTAACACATAGCAGTAGCTCGTGCCCACCGGCACTACTGCTACAGAAGTGTAGCAGCAGCGCAGTTAGTGGAAGCTCGCTACTGCTAGTAGCTCTAGCGCGCTTTGCCCGGACGCGCTACTGCTATCGCGGCGCTGCTGCTAACTTTCATACACTCGCTACTGCTAGTTTAAGTAGTTTTTTTCGGCATGTTTTTTTATATTTGAACAAGCTTTATAGAAGAATCTTTAGCACATAGAAATGTCATCATGATACACATACAAATGCCTGCGAGACCACAATGTAATCATAGCATATACATACAAATAGTCTCATCATAATCATCATCCAACACAAAGTGGTATCTTGTCATCATCTCAAAAATAGCAATACATGCAAGTCTCGAATACTTGCAACTACAACAACGTCATCCATCTAAACAAAGGTATACGCAAGAAGAGCTATCACTATGAGTGAGAGCGGAACTATGCAGTACATGAGGTCGCGGTTATGAGTCCTCTCTCGCGCTAGCGTGAACCTCAAGTAACTAGCTTCTCCTTCTTGTCTGCTTTTGAAGCCTTTATGGCTGGCGCCCGTGAACCCATTCACTTGCGCCTGACACTCATGCCACTCATTGTACACCCCCGGAACCTTCCCTTTGTACACGACATAGCAATTCCATCTCGCCATCAAGAAACTAGGTACCTGTTAGAGATGCATGTTCATGAAGAGGACGTACAATCATATATATGCAACAAAATATACTAGAGCAACACCGAAAAAGAAAGGGTTAGCAACTAGATGCAACATACAGTACGCAAATTAATTAACTAGAGATACGTAGGTCATCGTACGCAAACTAACAAAGTAGCTTTACGCAAGGGACCGTGGACATCACAAAGTTTCATCGCTACAAAAAGTATACAAGTTCAACCGACACATATCATCATCATCGGCATCATAAATCACTAGAAGGTCCATCCTTCCATATCATCGAGGATGAACCCTAGCTTCTTGAACGGCGTGAGGTCTAGACGTTGCATGCCTATGCGAGTTCGACGTCAGCTCACGTTATAGGGCCGTGGTGCAACATCCCCTTCTCATCGACGACTTCTTTCATGATGATCGTCGCAATGTCGCTTTGGATGCGAAAGAAGTCATCTCTAAGTTTATAATCCGCTTCCCCATGAGATTCTAGACACTTGTGGATATGATCATCATTTCTGCTTCTCATGCGAAGCTTTTGGTGATCCCTGTTGAACTGAATCATGAGATGGACGATGTAGAATCCATCCTTCTTGCTTGGTTTTGGGACATGTATGCAGGAGAAGTTAGTTTTATGGGCGAAACCCATCTTCTTGTTCTTTGTTTCCTGATCTGCACGTGGCCACCTCTAAAGATGAAGCCTTGGAGAGCATCATCTAGAATATTCATTATGTGGGTGCAGTCTTTTTTCTCATAGCCTCTGGAAGGGTCAAAATACACGGCGTGGGAGACTTGCGGGTAAAGAACGATAAGGACGGCGCGCCCGTTGCTGCAGGGAAAAGACACCTCAAATTATTCCCCATATGAGAGAGAAGGAATGATTGAAATGTATGAAAGGGTTGTCCGGAACTGACTTACTTTGGATGATAAGGCACGAGGACAATTTCCCGGTCCTTATTCTGTACCATGAAGTTTTGGAGGTACTCCCTAGCAGTTTCACGCTCAAAGTCGCCGAGACTCAAGAAAGACTCGTGCATGTAGTACGGATCCGCCACACAGATTTGTGAGACTTCTTCACTCTTCATGACGGAGCACATATGTAGTGCAAAAAGGCGGACGATTGTAAAATCGAGCCGCCTTGTTTAGAAACATCTCAAAGATATGCTCAAACCGCAGGAAGAACACCTCCGCGGGCCATGTGTCGACGTAGCACTTCCCCTCAGGCAGATGAGCCGCGTATGTCGGATATCCTAGATCCTTTGAGGCTAGTAGGCTTTTCTCAGTTGACAGCACATGGTCGTGCAGTCTCCTGAGATCCCCTGATAGTGCCTCCAGCGGTTTTGGCGGTAGCATCGGCTCGCCCGTGAGATGGAACATGACCGCACCTTTCACGGGTACACGCTTTTCAGAATGCATCGTCTGCCTACTATGTGCTCTGGATTGTTTGGAGGCAGTTATCTTCCCCAATTTCTTCCTCTCCTTTTTCTTGGGCACACCTTCTAGACCCTTCCTTAACCCCTGCCCCAGTGCTCCCGGGTAAGTACTATACGACCCTCGCACCCAGCTAGTTGAGCCTATGTTGAGGCGGCATCTTCAGGCGTGTCCTGTGAGGATTTCATGAAGAGAGACTTTTTGCAATCCCTGCTACGACCCTGCCCGGGCATATCATCCATATCCTCATTAGCAAGCTGATAGCCCGATTCGTCATATGGTTGACTCATCATATCTATGTCACAGTCATACGCGTTTGTATTGAGGAAATCCATAGGGTCGACCTCCGTCTCATCATCCATTTTCTATTCTAGAGGAGAAATTACATCAGCCAGTACTATTGCACCCCCTTCATCATGTCGTCCGCCGCTCTCACCCGGCACTACAGGAGCTAGTAATTGCATAGGCGGGGTGGTGGTCTCCGCACATGCTTGTTGATGTGTGGTTATTGGTGTGCTCTCGGCCGGCTCCAGACGCATAAGATTCTTCGGCCATAGCAGCACCCAACCCTTGCAGCTTCCAATCCGTGGCGGGGTCTCGTCGTCCGCTCCCACATGCTGTACCGGAGGAGGCAAATCCTCGTGCCCCGATTTCACACTGGTCAAGCTAACCCTGAAGTGCCCAGCGGGGATCGGCTGGTTGTGGAATGTGGGTTGTAAGGGGTCCATTATAATCCCCTTTCCCACGTCCACTTCTGGCCTTTGATCAAGTAGAGTACGGTGCACGGGGTTTCTTTCGCCTGCAAACACATATGTCTGTGGCGTAAAACAACCGAAAGGCAACAAAAATGGAATTATATATATATGTATGTATATATATATATGTATATATATATATATATATATATATATATATATATATATATATATATATATATATATGTTGGTGCGACATGTAATGACCGTGACGGCGTCGAGCTCAGCCAAAGACGAAGGCCCACCTAGCGCGCCTGAGACTGAGGACGGGCTGCTATGAGTGGGAGCGGCTGTGAGAGGAGGCCCGGTTGCATGAGCAAGTGATGGTGCGATGGTGTTGTTGTTCATGGAGTTGCTCCCGACGAAACTGGGCAACTGGAAATCATGTACCGTCTTGTCTGGATTTTCCTTCGTCTAGTTGATGATAACTGGAACCAAGTTAGTAATGAAATCATTTCTGCAGGTAGTTACGGCTGCATTGACTGCCTGCTGTAGCAACTCATATTTGTCCTCGGCTTCTTTTTTCGCGTCCTCAACTGCCTTTTTCTCGACCGCAAGCTTCACCTTCGCGTCGATGTTCGCCTGACTAAACTTCTTTTTCTACTTCTTGGCCTCCGGGCCCTCGTTGTAAAACACCTTCCACGTGGCGCCGTCTCCAGCGCCGTGCACACGACCATATTGCGGCCGCTGGCCCAAAGGGAGTCCCTTAAGTTCGTGCAAGGCCCGGTTGAGAGGGGTGTCCCACTTGGGCCTCGTCGGAGAAGTAGGGCTTTCGGCTGCAAGCTGGTGTTGCTTCTCCAGTAGTCTAATCAATTTCCTCGTGATCTTGTCCGTGTAAAAAACCTTTTTCTCCTTGTCCCACTTGTAGCGGGCCCTGATGAAGTCACGCTCCAAGGGGTTGGTGAACTTCGCGAAGGGGTCTGGGAGACCCGCGGCTTCACATTCCGCGTCCTCCTTATCTCATATGGGCCTTTTACCGATGTAGCCACGGCTTCCGAGGTGATGCTTCCCCGTGTTCCTTTGCTGAAGGCTCTTCAATTTTGCAGCCTTAGCCTTGGCTGCCTCGGTAGCGCAAGTGTCCTTGAACTTTCCGAACTCCTCTTCGGTAAGTGTCGGATTTTCCTCCAGAATCTTGGATAGGGGTTCATCAGCCTCAATAGCTCGTTTCACCCTCCCTTTCCAGGAGGACAAATCATTGCTTAACATGCCCATGGCATGATTGTTAATCTTTTTCATCTTCAGATCATCCCGCGGTTGTTCTATGTTATCATCCCGGTCGGGGAACTTGAATCTCTTTTGCAACTTCGTTAGGAGCAACTGCGTCAAATATTCTTTACTCCTTAAGTCATCGTCGTTGATGCTTGCGCATTCCCGTAGGATGCATCCTACTTGGTTCCCATAGCACATGCGAGGTTCTTCCGGCTCTAACGGCTCAAACTTGCCAGGTGCCATCTTTGTGATCACAAGTCGTCCATTCCCTAGTTTGTTAGGTCTTCGTATCCTCTACTTCTTATGCTTCCTCTTTTCGGTAGCGGCATCAGGGCCGGTACCATCCCCGCCGGTATCTTCCCCGCCGGTACCTTCCCCACCGGTCTCGGTGCCGCCATCGGTGCCGACGCCGTCGGTGTCAATGTCGGCGTCAGTACCATCATCGAGGCCGACCTGCAAACCTTGCTTAGCAGTCAAATAGTCGAGGTACTCTTGTTCACCCTCATAATCCATCTTGTCTGCATCTTGGTCAGAAGGCCCAGTTTCTTCGTTGTTCGACATGTTTCCTATGATTAAGTGTCCTCATTTATTTCTAAAAGTACGAATAAATGAGAAATGACATAAAAAGAAATCTATGTGCCAGCACTTGATATGCCAACTATGTAGCACAAATCATGCCTCTATTCACGGGAAATTTCGGCATGACCTTTGCTAAAAAATGGACATATCGAGCGCCTGAAATTCACCGGAACGAAAATGAATCGACATTCCAGCGTAACATAGGCCACTCGGATCATTTTCCAAACATGACATGTCCAAAACATGACATATCCACATATCACATGTCCAGTTCAAATTTGCATATAAATTCAGCTAATTTTGAAACCTAGCTAAATTCATAACTAAATAGATAACCTAATTAACAGACTACCCTAACTAAAACCTAAGTAAATTAACCGAAGAAACCTAGCAGAGAGAGAGAGGGGGGGGGGGGGTTTACAGAGGGTGCAGGGGCGAGGAGGCAGGCCCGACGACGACCGAGGTTGGGAGGGGAGGAAGCAGAGGAGGGAGGCGAGGGCCGACGGGTCGAGGGCGAGGGTGCCGGGGTCGGGGGCGAGCACCTGGGTCGGGGCCGGGGGACAGGGCCGGGTCGGGGGCGAGCGCCGGGGTCGGGGTCGGGGGTGATCGCTGGGGTCGGGGGCGAGCGCCGGCGCCGGGGTCGGGGGCGAGCGACGGGGGAAGAGAGAGTGGTGGATTTGGGGGGAAAACACAGGATGAAGTAGGGATAGTGAGAATTTTGGGTTAAGTGGACGTAGCGGCAACACGTTTGGACAAAACGCGCTGCTACTACCTTGAGTAGCTATAGCGGTTTATATGAAATGCGCTACTACTACCTTCAGTAGCTGTAGCGGTTTATACGAAATGCGCTACTACTACTTCCAGTTTTCCTTTTTCTTTTCCTTTATTTTCTCCCACTTTTATTTCCCGAGAGCAGTGAACGAAGGGAGGGCGATATATATTGCATCATTTGACGGTTAAATATGTATGCAAAATAGGAACATATATATTACATCATTCGCCCCATGCATAATAATGGCTAAGTGTGTATACAAAATAGGAACATATATATATATATATATATATATATATATATATATATATATATATATATATATATATATATATATATTACATCATTTGACCGATAACATGCGGTTCCTCAGCGCTGACATTTTCGTTTTTGAGTCGGCTTCTTTCCCTTCTTGTTCATCGAAGAATAATTGAACCCCTCATTGTGACTTTGCCTTTTCCATGGAGTACGATTTTTCTTACGTAATGTAGTATTGATTCTTCTTTTGAAATATACGTCATCATCATCGTCATCTTCCCTCATTGGGTTGCCGTACTGATCATAGTCTTCCTCATTGGCGACTCCATCCATTCCAATGATGTTCCTTTTGCCTCTCCTCACGACGACACGACTGGGATTGCATGGGTCGATTATGAAGAAGCATTGTGTCACGTGCTTAGCGTGTACCCATGGCTCGTTTTTTGTGATAGCGTTCACGGTAGCGCTCTTGGCGTCGGGTATAATCATGGTAGTGAAAATTCGGTTTTCTCTTTCGACATTCTTTGCCCATCTGACACGGAACATCGTCGTGTTGTGTAGTCCAGAGTAGTCAAGCTCCCAGATCTCCTCGACCCTTCCATAAAATCGTTCAGTTGCGCCGTTGTCGCTGCCAGTCATGCATTCCATCGTCACCCCTGAGTTCTGATCATCACTGTCCATATCCTTGGCCTCCGTGTAGAACGTGTATCCGTTGATATCATATGCCTGATAGGTTACGAGGTTGGGCGAGGGGCCATGTGCTAAGGCGTATATGAGCAATCCGTCCTTAGAGCCCTCCTCCGGGGAATTAGCAATAATGTGCTCTTTTAACCAATGCAGGAAAGTGGAGTTGTGGTCTCTAGTAACTTCGGCGTTCGTCCTGCATACCCCCCCCCCCGTCATGATACTTCTTTGCGATAATTTCTTTGTGCAGTGCCACGAAAGGATCTACCTCGTCTAGGTGTTGTAGCACTACCAAGTTTGCTCTGTCAAAGTCGCTGCGTCAACCTGAGTATGCCACGTGAAGTTCCTTGCGGCCGTTGTAGTGACCATCTCCTTCAAGCCTCCCATCGTTCTTGTTAACGGGCAAACCAACACTAACACTAGGCGGCTGGTCTGTGCCATATAGAAAATTCTCACAGAAAGAGATGCACCCTTGTGCCAAATAGCCCTGGACGATGCTTCCATCCGGATGGGACATGTTACGAACGAATCCTTTGATGATCCCATTCATCCTCTCAAACGGCATCATGTTGTGCAGGAATGAGGGCCCCAGGTCTATTATGTCATCAACAATATGGACACACAGATGCACCGTCACGTCAAAGAACGCGGGCGGGAAGTACATCTCAAGCTCATTCAGTATCACAACAATCTCTTCCTGTAGCCTTCGGAGTTGCTTCACACTGATCGACTTTCGAGAGATGACGTCAAAAAAGTTCTAGAGACCAATAAGCGTGTCACGGACGTGCTTGTCCATTATCCCTCTAAGGGCAACAGGTAGTATCTGCGTCATCATCACATGATAGTCATGAGACTTCATCCCACTGAACCTTTTCTTGTCCGTGTCTAGATATCTGCTTATCTTGCCACAGTAACCGGAACTAACTTTGACTCCGGTAAGGCACTTAAAGAATTGATTGATCTCAGCCTGACTTAAGGTGAAGCAAGAAGGGGGGCAATAATCCTCTTTCTTTATTTTCTTGCCCTTCTTCTCCCATGCCTCTATCTCCGTCTCTGTCTCGTCTGACATTTTACGGGGCGGCATGTGCAGATCTTCCCTGATTTTCCAATCTTGCAAGTCTTTTCTTGCCTTCGGCCCATCCTTGGTCTTATCCGGCATGTTCATCAGTGTTGCGAGCAAGCTCTCAAGGACATTCTTATAGATATGCATTTGATCAAGGCAATGAGGTGTATCGAGTTTGTGCCAGTACTCCAAGTCCCAGAACACAGACCTCGTCTTCCATACCTTCAGCAGCGGCTCCGGCGCCTTTCTCATCGTCTTTTCCGGCATGGGGCACTCCTTCCAGTTTTTCAACAGCTCATCGATTTCGGCACCGCTCCGCTTACGTGGAGGTCCTCGATGCTCAGCGTGACCATTGAATAGATCTCCACGGTTTCTCCACGGGTCGTCCTGTTCAAGCCATCTTCGATGCCCCATGTACACGATTTTCCTAGACCCGCCATCTTTCCTTGAACGTAGCTACTGAGACGTTGTATCATCCATGCACCGCGTGCATCCGCAATATCCATGGCACACCTGGCCTGCCACATATCCGTAACCGAGATAGTCCTGCACTGTCGTGATCAGCGCGGCTCTCATGTTGAAATAGTCGCCTTTGCTGGCGTCCCATGTCTTGGCCGGTGTTTTCCATAACGTGTCTAACTCCTCTTGAAGTAGCCCCAGATACAAATTAATCTTATTTCCTGGTTGTTTCGGCCCTTGAATAAGCATGCTCATGTGAATGTACTTTGATTTCATGCACAACCAGGGGGGAGGTTGTACATCCATACAAACACGAGCCATGTGTTATGGTTGGTGTTCTGGTTGCCAAACGGATTCATGCCATCGGTACACGCGCCGAGCATGATGTTCCTTGCATCACATTCAAAATACCGATAGAAGCTGTTCAACGCTCTCCACTGGCTTCCATCCTTCACGTGTCTCAGCTTTAGATCATCTCCATCGTCGGGCTTCTTCCTCTCCGCATGCCAGCGCATTAGCTTTGCTTCCTTGGGATCTACAAAATATCTCTGGAGATGGGGAGTATCGGTAAGTACCATACAACTTTCTGGGGACATTTCTTCCCGGCCTTCTTGTATCGAGAAGCATTGCACACCGGACAGCTTGTTTTTTCTGCGTGCTCCTTCCAATAAATTATGCAATCGTTGATGCATGCATGGTATCTAACGTGTGGCAGATCAAGAGGGCACACGATCTTCTTGGCCTCATCAACACTAGTAGGACATAGATTACCCGCGGGAAGAACATCCTTTAGGTACTTGAGATGCTCATCGAGGCTAGTGTCGGTCCATTTGTTTTTAGCCTTCGTCTTCAGGAGTTGGCGCGTGAAACTCAAGCGGGTCACCTCAGGATTGCAACCATCATACAATGGAGTGTTCGATTCTACCACCAGTTGCTCCATCTTAGCCTCCTCTCTAGAAGCAGCTCTCTCAGTACTCGTCTCCTTGCGAAGCAATGCTTGAACATGAGGGCCCCGCATGATTGAACTTAGTACCGACGAACTCTGCTGCGTGCAGTCCACGTTCTTCTCTCCGCCACCATTTCCGGCCCCTTCTCCTCCGCCATGTCCGACCCCTTCTCCGCTGCCATGTCCGACCTCTTCCCCGCCGCCATTATGGATCATCTCTTCGTCTTGCCCCGTGTCATCATTGCCTGCCCCGTCGGCATCCTCAGCATCGTCATCCTCATCTTCAATTATCCACCGAGTATAGCCATCCATGAAACCAGTCATGAGCAGGTGCACTTCGACACGACCATCGTCATGGGGGTCGAGCCAAACTATTCGTTTGCATTTTCGACACGGACATAAAACCTCTGTCTGGTTATTTTCTTTCATGTCCTGCACCACCGACTGCAACCACCTGTCCACCATCGTCAACTCTGCACGGTAATAATAAACAAATTGATTATAAAAATGCGTGCATGCATCAAAGTCATACAAAAATTCGGCATGACCTTCCCTAAAAATAGGACATATATGGATCTAGAGTTTGCCCGGAATTCGCAGAAACGGAAATAAATCGGCATTTCGGCAAAACATAGGCAACTCAAAAGCACAATTTGGCGTCAACTCATGCCACACACACAATTTCCACAAACATATCACACACACATAAACATATTTCCATTTTGCAAAAGCATGAAATTTTCATCACCTCTATCTCGAGATCGAGCACACGGTGGAGATGATGTTGTAGGGATACCAAAAGTGCACAAAGCTCTTCTTGACAAAGATAGATCTAGTTAGGGGGCAAATAGGTCACTTAACTAAATCCTACATCTACCTAGCTACCTAATTTGGGAGGAGACAACTTCAACTAGTGGAGGGGAAAGGAAAAAGGGAAAGGAGATGCATTAATGGAGGTGGTGTAGTTAGGTAGGAGTAATAAAGAGAGAGAAAGGTAGATAGAAGAGAGAGAGTAATGGGGGAGAAGTATTGAGGAAGAAGAAGAGTGAGAGTGGGAGCATGTGGGAGGTAGGGGAAAGGGAAGAGAGGAGGGGGAGGGGGAGGGACGGGTGGGGAAAAGGTGGTGGGTTGGTGCGGATTAGCAGTAGCGCGGGAGCTAAAACGTGTTGCTGCTAAGGAAATAGCAGCAGCGCGCTTTGGGCAACGGCGCTACTGCTAACCGGGACAAAAAGGTGTGCCAATTTGAAATTTAGCAGCAGTGCCCTTAGAAAAAGCGCGCTACTACTACATCCATAGCAGTAGCACGGTTCGCGGCACCGCGCTACTGCTAAATGGAGTTTGGTGGACACCACCGGTCGATATTTGTAGCAGCGCGGTTTACAACGAGCGCGCTACTGCTAAAAACGTATCAGTAGCGAGTTTCCCCCACACGCGCTACTACTAACTAGCAGCAACGCTCCTTTTTGAGCCGCGCTGCTACTAAGATTCTGTGTATAGGCTTTTCCCTAGTAGTGTATGTGCATATCATCGACTCATGTGACGATGCAGGTGCATAGATCATCGATGGCGAAGAAGTGCTATGCCAGGAGTATATATACGACGAGTGGTCGGAGTGTCAGGCCTAGGTGTACCGGTTTCCGGTTTCCGAACGACAGGCAGTAGTTAGTTTAGGTTCACGCTAATGCGAGAGAGGGATACGAACTCATGTATTGCATAGTTCCGCTCTCACTCAAAGTGATAGCTGTTCTCGCGTATATCATTGTTTAGATGGATGACAATGTATTTGCAAGTAATCGAGACTTGTGTCGCTATTTTCGAGATGATGACGAAAGACCACTTTGTGTTGGATGATGATTATGATGATGACATGATTTGATGAGACTAGTTGAATGTATATGCTATGACTACATTTGTATGTGTATGATATGCTAAAGATTATTGTATAAAGCCAATTCAAATACAAAACAAATATGTAGGAAAAGAACTAATAAAACTAGTAGTAGCGAGGGGAAAAAATTTGGAAGTAGCGCCGCCTTACCAGTAGCGATTCCCTGTAAAAAGCGTTGCAGATAATATCAACATCGCTCTTCTCTAAAGCGCGCTCCAGCTATCCATGTATAGCAGTAGCGTGGGACAACAGGGGCTACTGCTATACGTTAGCTGTAGCGCCTTATCAGTAGCGCATCGTCCCGCGCTACTGATAGGCCTAAAACCCACGCTGCTGCTGGGCTTTTCCCTAGTAGTGTAATGGTGTGTCCGAACGTCGTAACCGTACTTTATTAGGTATGGTGCGATCTATGATGTCTCTTCCGATTTACCGCTATTGTTTTTGGTTATGCTTTAGAGACGGCTGCATTCACGTTAAATAGGGCACCATCTAAATCCTTTGAGTTGACACCATATGAACTGTGGTTTGGCAAGAAACCTAAGCTGTCGTTTCTTAAAGTTTGGGGCTGCGATGCTTATGTGAAAAAGCTTCAACCTGATAAGCTCGAACCCAAATCAGAGAAATTTGTCTTCATAGGATACCCAAAGGAAACTGTTGGGACACCTTCTATCACAGAGCTGAATGCAAGATATTTGTTGCTAAGAATGGATCCTTTCTAGAGAAGGAGTAAAAGAAGTGATTGGGAGGAAAGTAGAACTTGATGAGGTAATTGTACCTTCTCCCGAATTGGAAAGTAGTTCATCACATAAATCAGTTCAAGTGATTCCTACACCAATTAGTGAGGAAGCTAATGATGATGATCATGAAACTTCAGATCAAGTTACTACCGAACCTCGTAGGTCAACCAGAGTACGGTCTGCACCAAAGTGGTACAAGAATCCTGTTCTGGAAGTCATGTTACTAGACCATGACGAATCTACGAACTATGAGGAAGCGATGATGAGCCCAGATTTCGTGAAATGGCTTGAGGCAATGAAATCTAAGATGGGATCCATGTATGAGAGCAAAGTATGGACTTTGGTTGACATGCCCGATGATCGGCAAGCCATAGAAAATAAATGGATCTTCAAGAAGAAGACTGACACTGGCGGTAATGTTACTGTTTACAAAGCTCGACATGTTGCGAAAGGTTTTCAACAAGTTCAAGGGGGTTGACTACGGTGAGACCTTCTCACCCGTAGCGATGCTTAAGTCTGTCCGAATCATGTTAGCAATTACCATATTTTATGATTATGAAATTTGGCAAATGGATGTCAAAACTGCATTCCTTAATGGATATCTTAAAGAAGAGTTGTATATCATGCAACTAGAAGGTTTTTCAATCCTAAAGGTGCTAACAAAGTGAGCAAGCTCCAGCGATCCATTTATGGACTGGTGCAAGCCTCTCGGAGTTGGAATATACGCTTTGATAGTGTGATCAAAGTGAGTGGGAGCTCTGTAATATTTCTAATATTATATGTGGATGACATATTTTTGATTGGAAATAATACAGAATTTCTGGATAGCATAAAAGGATACTTGAATAAGAATTTTTCAATGAAAGACCTCGGTGAAGCTGCTTATATATTGGGCATCAAGATCTATAGAGATAGATCAAGACGCTTAACTGGACTTTCACAAAGCACATACCTTGGTAAAGTTTTTAAGAAGTTCAAAATGGATCAGTCAAAGAGAGGGTTCTTGCCCGCGTTACAAGGTGTGAAGTTGAGTCAGACTCAATGCCCGACCATTGCAGAAGATAGAGAGAAAATGAAATACATTCCCTATGCGTCGGCCATAGGTTCTATCATGTATGCAATGCTGTGTACCAGACCTGATGTGTGCCTTGCTATAAGTATAGCAAGGAGGTACCAAAGTAATCCAGGAGTGGATCACTGGACAACGGTCAAGAACATCCTGAAATACCTAAAAAGGACTAAGGATATGTTTCTCATTTATGGAGATGACAAAGAGCTTGTCGTAAATGGTTACGTTGATGCAAGCTTTGATACTGATCCAGATGACTCTAAGTTGCAAACTGGATACCTATTTGTATTGAATGGCAGAGCTATCACTTGGTGCAGTTCCAAGCAGAACATCGTGGTGGGATCTACGTGTGAAGCGGAGTACATAGCTGCTTCGAAAGAAGAAAATGAAGGAGTCTGGATGAAGGAGTTCATATCCGATCTAGGTGTAATACCTAGTGCATCGGGTCCAATGAAAATATTTTATGACAATACTGGAGCAATTGCCTTGGCGAAGGAATCCAGATTTCACAAGAGAACCAAACACATCAAGAGACTCTTCAATTCCATCCGCGATCTAGTTAAGGAGGGAGACATAGAGATTTGCAAAATACATACAGATCTGAATGTTGTAGACCTGTTGACTAAGCCTCTTCCACGAACAAAACATGATCAGCACCAAGACTCCATGGGTGTTAGAATCATTACTATGTAATCTAGATTATTGACTCTAGTGCAAGTGGGAGACTGAAGGAATATGCCCGAGAGGCAATAATAAAGTTGTTATTTATATTTCCTTATATCATGATAAATGTTTATTATTCATGCTAGAATTGTATTAACCGGAAACTTAGTACATGTGTGAATACATAGACAAAACAGAGTGTCCCTAGTATGCCTCTACTTGACTAGCTCGTTAGTCAAAGATGGTTAAATTTCGTAACCATAGACATGAGTTGTTATTTGATGAACGTGATCACATCATTACACAATGATGTGATGGACAAGATCCATCAGTTAGCCTAGCATAATGATCGTTTAGTTTTATTGCTATTGCTTTTTTCATGACTTATACATATTCCTTTGACTATGAGATTATGCCACTCCCGAATACTGGAGGAACACCTTGTGTGCTATCAAACGTCACAATGTAGCTGGGTGATTATAAAGATGCTCTACAGGTGTCTCCAAAGGTGTTTATCGAAATGGCATAGATCAAGATTAGGATTTGTCACTCCAAGTATCGGAGAGGTATCTCCGGGCCCTCTCAGCAATGCACATCACTATAAGCCTTGCAAGCAATGTGACTAATGAGTTAGTTGCGGGATGATGCATTACGGAACGACTAAAGAGACTTGCCGGTAACGAGATTGAACTAGGTATGATGATACCAACAATCGAACCTCGGGCAAGTAACATACCGATGACAAAGGGAATGGCGTATGTTGTTATGCAGTTTGACCGATCAAGATCTTCGTAGAATATGTAGGAGCCAATATGTGCATCCAGGTTCTGCTATTGGTTATTGACCGGAGATGTGTCTCGGTCATGTCTACATAGTTCTCGAACCCGTAGGGTCCGCACGCTTGACGTTCGATGACGATTTGTATTATGAGTTATGTGTTTTGGTGACCGAAGTTTGTTCGGAGTCCCGGATGAGATCACGGATATGACGAGGAGTCTCGAACAGGTCGAGAGGTGAATATTGATATACTTGAAGGTTATATACGAACATCAGAATGGTTCCGATAAGGTTCGGGGATTTTTCGGAGTACCGGGAGGCTACCGGAACCCCCTGGAAAGGTAATGGGCCTATTGGGCCATAGTGGAGAGAGGGAGGCTGCCACAGGAGGTGGCGCCCCCCAAGCCCAATCTAAATTGGACAAGGGGTGGGGGCGTGGCCCCCCTTTCCTTCTCCCTCTCCCTCCTTTCCCCTTTCCCCCTCTTCGTTGGAAGGAAAGGGGGGCCGAATCCTACTAGGAACAGAGTCCTAGTAGGACTCCCCCCTCTTGGCGCGCCCCCCTTGGGCCGGCTTCCTCCGCCCCCCTCCTTTATATACATGAGCAGAGGGGCACCCCACAGGCACAACAGTTGTTTCTTAGCCATGTGCGGTGCCCGCTCCACAGTTTATTCCTCCGGTCGTAGCGTCGTAGTGCTTAGGTGAAGCCCTGCGCGGATCACATCACCAACACCATCGCCACACCGTCATGCTGACGGAACTCTCCCTCGACCCTCTACTGGATCAAGAGTTTGAGGGACGTCATCGAGCTGAACGTGTGCTGAACACGGAGGTGCCGTACATTCGGTACTTGGATCGGTTGGATTGTGAAGGCGTTTGACTACATCAACTGCGTTAATCTAATGATTTGACTTTCGGTCTACGAGGGTATGTGGACACACTCCCCCCGTCTCGTTGCTATGCATCTCCTAGATAGATATTGCGTGATCGTAGGAATTGTTTTGAAATTGCATGCTAGGTTCCCCTACACTATCTATGTTTCTTCACTGTGAAGTTATCTATTTTTATTTCCTGCTCTTAAAATTCTATGCAAAATAGGTTCTGCGCAAATTCTGTGCAAAATAAATGTAGTACGTATTTTGTGCATATTTATCACAATTTTCAAACATATTTTGTGCAAAATAGGTTCTGTGCAAAGTAAATTCTGTGCAAAATATGGTCTGTACATATTCTGTGCATAATTATCTGAATTGTCAAAATATGTTCTGTACATATTCTGTGCAAAATCGTCAGGAACTATCATGGCACAACTACCACAACCATTTCATTTGATACAAACACAATACATTCATAACTTGGACATTGACCTAAAGATGCAATGATGATAACAAAATAAGCCATCAAATCCATGCCATTACATATTTAAGTCTTGGGAGTACACAACACAAGTCTTCAAAATAAACTGAATAATTCACTACAAGTTAAAGCATCACATCTTATTAAGTGAAAAAGAGCAAAATCATAGCAACTTCAGTGCTACCCTAAACCACACCACAATACACACTTAAAAATCATCACATATCTCCTTCAACTTCTTGATCTTGTCCTTGTAGCCATGTTTCTGTTTGAGCAGATCTGCAATCATATACTCAAGTTTTTTCTTCTCTTGCTTCAGTTGATCCCTCTCTGTCACAACTTGGTCTCTCTCTAGCACAAGCTCGTCTCTCTCTTTCTCTGCCGTTGCCCTAAGTAGCTAATGTAGATTGGTACAACCAAGGTCTGCCAACTTCTTCTTCTCCATCTCCTCTTTGAGATAACTTAGGGCCAATCTAGCATTGCCCAACTGTGTGATAGCCTCCTTCTTGTCAGCAACCATTTTAGCAAAGTCTAGTTTGAAAAATCTCAGATCTTCCTCCATCTTCCCTCTTTTCGCCAACTACTTTGAAACTTTGTTCAGCAAGCTGAACATTGTCTCTCCAGCCTTTCCTTGTTTTCTTTGTCAAACATGCTCCACAATTCAGTTAGGCTGAAGTGCATTGCCACTGACCACTCAGGGTCTATCCACTCTAGATAGCTGCACTTTAGTTTTCCCTACAACTAAATAAATATGTTCTGAATAACACTAGTAGAAAACAGGGCTTTTGTTCGGGCCTGGCCAGCCCATTAGTCCCGGTTCTGCCCGAACCGGGACCTATGGGGGCATTAGTCCCGGTTCGTGAGCCCAGGGGGGTGGCCAGGACCTCGTTGGCATTGGTCCCGGTTCGTGTGGACCCATTTGTCCTGGTTCTAGGCACGAACCAGGACCAATGGGCCTCGCTCCTGGCCCACAAACATTGGTCTTGGTTCGTGGCTAGAATCAGGATAGAAGGTGGAGCTTTAGTCCCGGTTCCAGCCACGAACTGGGACAAATGAGTTGCAGATATATACCTCATCGCCGCAGCAGAGCACTCCAGAGTGCTCTGTTTTTCGCTAGCCGGCAACGGGGAGGGCATTGGGTGCTCTAGCTCACCTCCTATGCACATGAGGTGTTCGATGAAATGCCCGAGCCACACTAGTTAAGCTTTCTCCCCTCGAAGCTCGACCTCCGAGCTCCATTTTTTCTGAGATTTGTCTAGATTTGTATTAGCGGTCCTTCACGCCCCATCCCCATCTTCACCGCCATCGATCGCCCGCGCTGATCTCGTCGCCGACACCATCGTGGTGAGCCTCTTGTTCTTATCATCTTTCTGAAAGAAAAAAAAATTCTTACTTTACATATATACTTGTCTAATTTTCTTACTTTTGACACACATAATTATATATAATGCACGCAAATGAACCGGCAATGGATGTACGGTGATAGACACACCTCCGAGTACATTAAGGGCGTGCATGATTTTCTCGAAGTGGCTGAGGCAAACAAGTAGAATGGTTTTATGTGTTGTCCATGCCCTAAATGTGGGAATACGAAGTCTTACTCTGAACGGAAAATCCTTCAGACCCACCTGCTTTACAAGGGTTTCATGCCACACTATAATGTTTGGACGAGGCACGGAGAAATATGGGATATGATGGAAGACAACGAAGAAGAAGAGGACGATGTGAAAGTGCAACTATCCCTAGGTGGTTTTGGTAATTCATACCAACATATAGCTCATTGAGCTAATGCTATTCCAAGACTATTATTTCAGGAAAGCTCAATGAATGGCATGGCATGGATGATGAAAGTGGATTCCTCAAAATACTAAGGACAAAGGATTGGCTCAAGCTCAAAAGCTCAAGACTCTTCATTTTATATTTTAGTGATCCAAGATCACATTGAGTCTATAGGAAAAGCTAATACTATCAAGGAGGGATGAGGTGTTGCTTAATGAGCCTCTTGCTTCATGTGCTTAGTGATATGCTCCAAAACCCTCAGCTACTTTCCCACATCCACAAATGACGTAAACCCAAAGCCAAAATCGGTCACACCGACTCTTCCTATCCGGCGCCACTGATTCCAAATGTCATAGCCACTGCCACAAACTCCAAGCAAATCGGTCTTACCGATAGGGATCTCGGTCTCACCGAGATGGGATTGTAATCTCTCTGTTTCCCTTCGTAACGTTTCGGTCTAACCAAAGTGAGCGATCGGTCCAACCGAGATTGCAATGTAAACTCTCTGTTTCCTTTTTGTAACATTTCGGTCTCACCGAAAAGAGCAAATCGGTCCCACCGAGTTTACCTGACCAACTCTTTGGAAAGCTTATTACCAAATCGGTCTCACCGAGTTTGTGTAATCGGTCTTACCGAGATTACGTTATGCCCTAACCCTAACCTAATCGGTCTCACCGAGATGCATGTCCGTCCCACCAAAAATCACTAACGGTCACCAGGTTTACTAAGTCGGTCCGACCGAGTCTGTTGAATCGGTCCCACCGAGTTTGGTAAATTGTGTGTAACGGTTAGATTTTGTGTGGAGTCTATATATACCCCTCCACCTCCTCTTCATTCGTGGAGAGAGCCATCAGAACAAACCTACACTTCCAACTTACCATTTCTGAGAGAGAACCACCTACTCATGTGTTGAGGCCAAGATATTCCATCCTACCATCTGAATCTTGATCTCTAGCCTTCCCCAAGTTGCTTTCCACTCAAATCTTCTTTCCACCACATCCAAAACCTATGAGAGAGAGTTGAGTGTTGGAAGACTATCATTTGAAGCACAAGAGGAAGGAGTTCATCATCAACGCACCATTTGTTACTTCTTGGAGAGTGGTGTCTCCTAGATTGGCTGTCACTTGGGAGCCTCCGACAAGATTGTGGAGTTGAACCAAGGAGTTTGTAAGGGCAAGGAGATCGCCTACTTCGTGAAGATCTACCGCTAGTGAGGCAAGTCCTTCGTGGGCGACGACCATGGTGGGATAGACAAGGTTGCTTCTTCGTGGACCCTTCGTGGGCGGAGCCCTCCGTGGACTCGTGCAACCGTTACCCTTCGTGGGTTGAAGTCTCCATCAACGTGGATGTACGATAGCACCACCTATCGGAACCACGCCAAAAACATCTGTGTCTCCAATTGCGTTTGAATCCTCCAAACCCTTCCTTTTACTTTCTTGCAAGTTGCATGCTTTAATTTCCGCTGCCTATATACTCTTTGCATGCTTGCTTGAATAGTGTGATGATTGCTTGACTTATCCTAAAGTAGCTAAAATCAGCCAAACTCTAAAATTGGGAAAAGGTTAAGTTTTTATTGGTCAAGTAGTCTAATCACCCCCCCTCTAGACTTACTTCAAGGTCCTACAAGTGGTATCAGAGCTTTGGTCTCCATTTGCTTTGATTTCCATAGCTTTTGGTGGTCATAGCCTTGGTTTCACAACCTAGGAGAGTATGCCATCTAGCGAGGGAAATTATCACCGTAGAGGTCCTTACTTTGATGGTACTAATTTTGCTAGTTCGAAGCATAAGATGAAAATGCATATTTTGGACATAACCCCGCCGTTTGGGCAATTATTTGTATTGGCTTGCAAGGTGAATTCTTTGATGGGAGAGAACCGAACCGTGAATCTAATGCGGAAGAATTGAAGATGCTGCAATACAATGCTCAAGCTTGTGATATCATCTTCAACGGATTGTGCCCCAAAGAATTCAACAAAATCAGCCGTCTTGAGAATGCAAAGGAAATTTGGGATACTTTGATTGATATTCATGAAGGTACCGAATCCGTCATGGAATCCAAGTTGGATGTGCTCCAAAGTCAGCTTGACAAGTTCAAAATGAAGGATGGTGAAGGTGTTTCTGAAATATACTCTAGGCTTGCTCTTATCACAAATGAGATTGCCGGCTTAGAGAGTGAAGAGATGACCGACAAATTCATCATCAAGAAGATCCTAAGAGCATTGGATGGAAAGTATGATACCGTGTGCACATTGATCCAAATGATGCCAAACTACAAAGATCTCAAGCCAACAGAAGTCATTGGAAGAATTGTTGCTCATGAGATGTCACTCAAGGATAAGGAGGAACTTCACAACAAGTCAAGTGGTGCTTACAAAGCCTCAAGTGAAGACCCATGTCATCAAGTGAGAAACAAACCTTCAATGAAGAATTGAGCTTAATGGTGAAGAACTTCAACAAATTCTACAAGAGTAGAAGCAAAGAAAGAAGCTCCAAGTCAAGGTCTTACAATGACAAAAGATCTTCTAGTCGAGAGCGCAATTGCTACAATTGTGGGAGACCTGGACACTATTCCAATGAGTGTACGGCACCGTACAAAAGAAGAGAAGATTCTCCAAAAAGAAGAAGCAAAAGAGAAGAATCACCACCAAGAGAGAGAAGGAGTAGAGATGATCGTTATGAACGAAGACCCTCACGGAGAAGCAAGGATTTGGAAAGGAAGGACAAGTCATCAAGGAGCTACACAAAACGAAGACATCAAGCTCATGTTGGTGAATGGGTATCCGGCTCCGACTCCGACAATCACTCCGACAGAAGCTATCACTCCGACTCCGAATATACTCAAGATGAAGGTGTTGCCGGTCTAGCACTTGTGTCAACCAACTCCTATGACATATTTGATTCACCAAATGAAGGAATTGGAAGATGCTTCATGGCCAAAGGTCCAAAGGTAACACATCCTGAGTATGTTGATTTCAATAGTGATGAGGATGACTTGCTTGTGGATGATGATTTACTTGTTGACAACTCTAGTGATGAATACTATGATGAAACATCAATTAATCATGCTAATCAAGATAAAACGAATGACAATGATAAGGAGAAGATTGAGCTTCTAACTAAAGAACTATACACTCTTAAGTTGGCTCATGAAACTATCTTCGAAGATCATCGAGAACTTTTAAGGGCTCATGAGAAGCTACGCTTTGAAAAGCTCAATCTTGAGCAAGAGCATGAGTTCTTAAAAGCAATCAATGATGATCTCCGCAAGAAAAGTTCTTCTTACATTGCCAATCGTTTACTCTTATCTACTTACATGCCTCAAGTCAAGTCTAGTAACAAGTACAAGAAAGATACTTCCTCTAGTAGTAACAATAATAATATCAAATCCAATACTGTTGCTTCTAGTAGTTCTCTTGATTCCACTAATGATTCTCTTAGCCAAGTTACACTTGAGCAAGAAAATAGATTATTGAAGGGAATTATAGAGAAAGGTGTTTACAAGATCCTTGCCGGGAGTAAGCAATTCGAGGAAATTGTACGCAAGCAAGGAAGGCACCGGAAGAATCAAGGTGTTGGTTTTGAAAGAAAGTTCAATGCCAATGGAGTTGAGTGGGAAGAAGATCAATACCCCAAGACAAATTTTGTTCCTCAACAAGAGAAGTATGATCCCACTTCCTTCAAGGGAACACAAGCTCAAGATGATCTTCCACCACAAGACCAAAAGAACAAAGGCAAGGACAAGCTTCAAGAAGAGATTGATGCATTTGAAGAAGCACCTAAAGCCTCGTTCAAGTGGGTTCCCAAGACTACGTCAAGTTCTACTTCATCAAGTACAACTAGAACTCCAAGGATTCCCATCAAGATGATGTGGATCCCGAAGGAGAACTAGAGAGTTCTTGAGGGTGACTCCGCCAACATTCTTCACTCATATCATTATGGCAAAAACAAGTGCAATCAACTTCCACATCTTGCACTAGTTCAAGGAGTCACAAACCCTCATGTTGGTAAGGCAAGGGACAAGGTAACCTAATGATTACATGGACATCATCTTGTGTGTGCATCACTCTATGTCTATGGATATTCTTGTTTGTTCCATGTGGGACTAACCCATGTAGGTAAGTTGAAAGTGCAACTCACTCCAAATGATTGCTCCAAATGATCTACATCAACATTGAGCATCCACATCTTCAACACCTACATGAAGTCATCATCGACAAAACCCAAGGTTAGTTCATCCCTCTAAGGGTGGATCTCACATCTAGGGGGAGCTTAAATCTAAGAATTGAGTCAAAGCAACTCTAATGGTGTGAACATATCAATGCATTATGTAAAAGTGGTAACCCCACTTGAGCATAAACGATGAGTATGACCTATGATCAAATGTTCTCATCTGACTCCTAAGTCAATATAATCATATATAGATGACCTAGTCATCGCCAATTGTTTGATAGATGCTAGAATTTGTTGTGCATGCTTTGCCACATATTTCATTTGCCATCTTATTGGTGAGCATGTTGGCGCATATTTTACTCATTCAAGGACATCCACTTGTTGTTTTGATTGTTTGGTTTCTTTTCTTTTTGCCAAGTGGATGGACAAGAATGCCTAAGAACTTTCTTTAGCTATCTATGCTGTTCTCGTCTCAAACTCTATTCATGCTACATCACAAAATTTGATCAAGTCAGATTCGAACCACTCTGTGTGAGGAGCACTCGGAGTCCCCGATTCGTCATAGACTTAAACTTCCAAAACCTCTTTGTGACTCTCGGTCTGACCGATTCCTTCATTTCGGTCCTACCAAGATCATTAAGTTGATCTGAGTTTTCAATCTCGGTGCAACCGATTTGAACTTTTAGGTCACACCGATTTGCTGTAACTGTACATAGTTATGCATCTCGCTGCCACCGAGTTGTTCCACTCGGTCACACCGACAGGGTCGGGCTATATATAGTCACGGGAATTTTTTTGGAAATTTCTCCGAAACCCTTCATCCGTGCAATAGCTCGCTCTGCCATCGAAGGTCTCCGGATCGTCTCCTCGTCGCCAGCAGCCTCCTGTCGCTGGTCTCCTCCGCCGTCAACGGATTTCGCCCCCGCCGTTGCCGCCGTAGCGAGTCCACCGCCAAGCTAGGGTATGGACTCAATCTTTGTGCTATCCATGTCTGATTCCTAGCACATTGTATTCTTATGGATTCTTGCCATGATTGAAACACTCCTATCCAGCCAAAATAGTCCGTAGAGTAGATGAGATTCAAATTTTTAGGGTTAGGTTTCCGCCGAAACCATCTCGGACCCACCGAGTTGAAAAACTCGGTCTCACCGATTTGGCTTATGCCATTGCACTAGTGACTCTCGGTCTGACCGAGAATTACTAATCGGTGCGACCGATTTTAGGACTCTGTGAAACCCTAGCAGTCTCGGTGCCACCGAATTGTGACTCGGTCCAACCGAGTTCATCAGTTTAGGTTCCAAAACTGCTTCGGTATCACCGAGTTTGGAAATCGGTTGATCCGAAATGCTTTATGTGGAAAACTAAAACTAAATTTTTGAATCATTCTTTTGCAAAAATCTCTGCATTTTGTGATTCTCACCCATTTTATCTCATCTATAACTCTTCACAGGGTCAGCAGTCAGCTTTTGCAGCATGTCAGACTAGAGTGACAGCCAGAACAGGTCTGAAGAGCAGATTGACATGAGCAAGGGCACTAGTCCCTCAAGCTCTACAAATGAAGGGAGCAGAAGCACTCCAAGCAACCTGCCCAAGGCTGCAACCAGGCAAAGGAGGAAGAGAACTTCAGACTCAGAGGATGAGGACTATAAAGCTGAAGAAGATGAGGCTACTTCCAAGAAAGTGGTGCTCAAGAAGGAATATGGCTCTGCACATAGCACAAAGTCTGGTCTGAAAAAGAAAGTTCCTACCAAGAGGACACCAATGCCCAAGGCCAGAAAGTCCACTCAAGTGCCAGCACAGACTGAACCCAAAGAGGCACCTGAGAAGAAATTCACTTCTTCCAAACCCAAGAAAGTCCCCACTGGTGAGACTATGAAGTTCACAATTGAATCAGAGGATGAAGGTGCTCAGGACAAGAAGAAGAAGAGAGCAAGAACCACAACTGCCCAGGTTCTTGGAAAGCCCTCTATGAGGAGAGATTCAGAAGAGGAAGAGGTTGCTGCACCAGCACCTAAGGCACCTAAGCTTATGGGTGATGCAATCTGATCAGGGGCTGCAACATCTAAGCCCAAGGAAGCACCCAAAGCTGCCTCCAAGGCCAAGCAAGTACCAAAGAGGAATACTAGGAGTATTCCAGCTGTTGAGAAGAACAAGGCCCTAGTGCCAAATATTGCTGAAGAAGAAGATGAAGAAGGTCAAGTCCTAAGAAAGCTCAAGCCCAAGATACCAGACCACAATGATGCCCATCCTATGGCTGAGGACATGAGGATCAGGAAGGATTCAGGGTTGAGACTGTGGAGGATGGAAGATCCATATGCATCAAGGAGAAGAACTGCTGTTGACTACAGGTTCCATACAAAGGAATAGCAGGACTTCTATGAGACAATTCTGTTGGATAAGAAGCCCATAGTTTGTGACATGAGGTGGGTCGACTGGACCTACATCAAGGACAATGAAGAGCACTATCCTGGACTGCAAGACAGCTTTGTTGCTTGTGGAGTTGCTGATTTTGTTGGACAAAAGTTCACCCACTGGAATGATGAACTTATCATGCAATTCTACTCCACAGCACACTTTTACCCAGATGGAAGAATTGTTTGGATGTCTGAAGGTACAAGGTACCATTCCACTGTTGAAGAATGGGGAAGTCTGATAAATGCCCCAAAGTAAAATGAGGATGACCTGGATATCTATGCAAAGAAGAAGATGGATCACAATTTGATAGCTCACATGTACAAGGAAATCCCAGACAAGGCAGTTGAGACTCACAAGTTTCGATCAGTCCACTTTCTGCTGTCAGGGCTGCCCACTATCAATTGGATTAGGAGGCACACTCTATTGCCCAAGTCTGGTGACCATAACATGATCAGAGGGCATTCCATCAACATGTTGCATGTGTTTGATGTGCCACAAAAGTTCAAAGTCATGAGCCTGATGATTGAAACCATTAAGAGGACTGCAGCAGATCAGAAGAGGAGCTGTGGATATGCCCCTCAGATTCAGGAGTTGATAAACTCAAAGATGGCAACAGGGAAATATTAATTGGATAAGGAACACTTTCCACTTTATCCAGACTTTGAGGACAATGAGGTTGTCATGAATGAGAATGATCCACAATCAGTTCAAGCTCAAGAGAAGAAGCAGAAGGCAAAGAGGGAGAAGGATGCCAGGATGCCAACTCAAGAGGAGGCATCTGAATATTTCTTGAAGAACAAGCAGGAGCAGCTTGGTTACTTGATAGCATCAACACTAAGGATTGAGAAGGGACTGGCCACCCTCACTCAGAATCAGGAGAGCTTGGAGAGAATCATGGAACTCAAATTCCATTACCTTGATGTCAAAGTAACTGAGATACAGTCAGATGTAGCAGCTGCAGGATGATATGCAGGAGAGGCAGGGCAAGACTACAACTAATGTGTTTGCCAGAGTGCCCAGAGCCTGGAGGTCAGTTGCAGTGCCTGTGACAGACACTAGAGCAACATATTCAGCACCAGCTACTTCCCCTTCAGCTCCAGTGCAACCAGCTCCAGCATCAACTCCAGCACCCTCTACTTCAACTGAAGCCTTCGTTCTTGCAGTTATCCAGACACCACCACCTGAAGATCAAGCCTGAGAGTCGATCTAGCACTATGCATTTTCTATGAACTTTTTGGTAACTTGTTGCCAAAGGTTGAGAAAAATGTATAGATCATAGGCTTCGAGAGAGAGAGTGTTGATTTTGTTCTCTCTTGCTTTATTTGGTGGTTTAAAACTTGTTGCTTTTGATTGCTTAAGATACTATGCTTGTGATACATTGATGATCATGTGTTTGATCATAAGCTACACTTATGCATGTTTGATGATACTATCCTATCTATCTTATGTGATCATTCACTTTGCTTGGTGATGAGTGCATGTATTCAATGTTTATTATTTTGAGCGCTCCACCAAGATGTATGTGACATGGAAGAGGAACCCATGAGCCTAATTCATTGTGCATTTGCAGTCCAAAGCAAATGTTAAACTATGCACAAATTTAGGGGGAGCTCTTGCTTATCACATACTTCTCAAAGCGACGATGTTGTTCAATCTTATTATCATTTGTCGAACCTTTGATCTATATGTTGCCATCAATTACCAAAAAGGGGGAGATTGAAATTGCAACTATCCCTAGGTGGTTTTGGTAATACATAACAACATATAGCTCATTGAGCTAATGCTATTTCAAGACTATTATTTCAGGAAAGCTCAATGAATGGCATGGCATGGATGATGAAAGTGGATTCCTCAAAATACTAAGGACAAAGGATTGGCTCAAGCTCAAAAGCTCAAGACTCTTCATTTTATATTTTAGTGATCCAAGATCACATTGAGTCTATAGGAAAAGCCAATACTATCAAGGAGGGATGAGGTGTTGCTTAATGAGCCTCTTGTTTCATGTGCTTAGTGATATGCTCCAAAACGCTCAGCTACTTTCCCACATCCACAAATGACCTAAACCCAAAGCCAAAATCGGTCAAACCGATTCTTCCTATCCGGCGCCACCGATTCCAAATGTCATAGCCACTGCCACAAACCCTAAGCAAATCGGTCTTACCGATAGGGATCTTGGTCTCACCGAGATGGGATTGTAATCTCTCTGTTTCCCTTCGTAACGTTTTGGTCTAACCGAAGTGAGCAATCGGTCCCATCGAGATTGCAATGTAAACTCTCTGTTTCCTTTTTGTAACATTTTGGTCTCACCGAAAAGAGCAAATCGGTCCCATCGAGTTTACCTGACCAACTCTCTGGAAAGCTTATTACCAAATCGTTCTCACCGAGTTTGTGTAATCGGTCTTACCGAGATTACGTTATGCCCTAACCCTAACCTAATCGGTCTCACCGAGATGCATGTCAGTCCCACCGAAAATCACTAACGGTCACTAGGTTTACTAAATCGGTCCGACAAAGTCTGTTGAATCGGTCCCACCGAGTTTGGTAAATTGTGTGTAACGGTTAGATTTTGTGTGGAGTCTATATATACCCCTCCACCTCCTCTTCATTCGTGGAGAGAGCCATCAGAACGAACCTACACTTCCAACATACCATTTCTGAGAGAGAACCACCTACTCATGTGTTGAGGCCAAGATATTCCGTTCCTACCATATGAATCTTGATCTCTAGCCTTCCCCAAGTTGCTTTCCACTCAAATCTTCTTTCCACCAGATCCAAAACCTATGAGAGAGAGTTGAGTGTTGGGGAGACTATCATTTGAAGCACAAGAGCAAGGAGTTCATCATCAACGCACCATTTGTTACTTCTTGGAGAGTGGTGTCTCCTAGATTGGCTAGGTGTCACTTGGGAGCCTCCGACAAGATTGTGGAGTTGAACCAAGGAGTTTGTAAGGGCAAGGAGATCACCTACTTCGTGAAGATCTACCGCTAGTGAGGCAAGTCCTTCGTGGGCGACGGCCATGGTGGGATAGACAAGGTTGCTTCTTCGTGGACCCTTTGTGGGTGGAGCCCTCCGTGGACTCGCGCAACCGTTACCCTTCGTGGGTTGAAGTCTCCATCAACGTGGATGTACGATAGCACCACCTATCGGAACCACGCCAAAAACATCCGTGTCTCCAATTGCGTTTGAATCCTCCAAACCCTTCCTTTTACTTTCTTGCAAGTTGCATGCTTTAATTTCCGCTGCCTATATACTCTTTGCATGCTTGCTTGAATAGTGTGATGATTGCTTGACTTGTCCTGAAGTAGCTAAAATCTGCCAAACTCTAAAATTGGGAAAAGGTTAAGCTTTTATTGGTCAAGTAATCTAATCACCCCCCTCTAGACATACTTCAAGGTCCTACACGATGACAACTATGTGCCCCCTGAATACGGTGATGCTACAACAGGGGAAGCTGCTGAAGATCAAGAGGAACCAGATGATGTGCCCGATGATGTTGCAACGGGGGAAGCTGCTGAAGATCAAGAGGAACCAGACGATGTGCCCAATGATGATGATCTCCGCCCGGTCATTTTCGATGCAAGGACGCAATGCGAAAGTCAAGAGGAGAAGCTGAAGTTCGACCACATGTTAGAGGATCCCAAAAAAGGGTTGTAGCCTAATTGCGAAGATGGCAACACAAAGCTCGGTACCATACTGGAATTGCTGTAGTGGAAGGCAGAGAATGATGTGCCTGACAAAGGATTTGAGAAGCTACTGAAAATATTGAAGAAGAAGCTTCCAAAGGACAACGAATTGCCCGACAGTACATACGCAACAAAGAAGGTCGTATTCCCTCTAGGATTGGAGGTGCAGAAGATACATGCATGCCCTAATGACTGCATCCTCTACCGTGATGCATACAAGGATTTGAATGCATGCCCGGTATGCGGTGCATTGCAGTATAAGATCAAACGAGATGACCCTGGTGATGTTGACGGCGAGCCCCGCAGGAAGAGGCTTCCTCGAAGGTGATGTGGTATGCTCCTATAATACCACGGTTGAATGACTGTTCAGAAACAAAGACCATGCCAAGTTGATGCGATGGCACAGTGAGGACCGTAAGAAAGATGGGAAGTTGAGAGCACCCGCTGACGGGTCTCAGTGGAGAAAAATTAAGAGACGGTACTGGGCTGAGTTTGCAGGTGACCCAAGGAACGTATGGTTTGGTTTATGAGCGGATGGCATTAATCCTTTTGGGGAGTAGAGCAGCAATCACAGCACCTGGCCCGTGACTCTATGTATGTATAACCTTCCTCCTTGGATGTGCATGAAGCGGAAGTTCATTATGATGCCAGTTCTCATCCAAGGCCCTAAGCAACCCAGCAACGACATTGATGTGTACCTAAGGCCATTAGTTGAAGAACTTTTATAGCCGTGGAATGGAAACGGTGTACGTACATGGGATGAGCACAAATAGGAGGAATTTAACCTGCACGCATTGTTGTTTGTAACCATCAACGATTGGCCCGCTCTCAATAACCTTTCAGGACAGACAAACAAGGGATACCATGCATGCACGCACTGTTTAGCTGACACCGAAAGTATATACCTAGACAAATGCAGGAAGAATGTGTACCTGGGCCATCGTCGATTTCTTCCGACCAACCATCATTGTCGAAAGAAAGGCAAGAATTTCAAAGGCGAGGCAGATCACCGAAAGAAGCCCGCCATGCGTACCAGTGATCACGTACTTGCTATGGTCAATGATTTACACGTATTCTTTGGAAATGGTCCCGACAGACTAGATGTTCCGAATGACGCTGAGGGACGCGCACCCATGTGGAAGAAGAAATCTATATTTTGGGACCTACCCTATTGGAAAGACCTAGAGGTCTGCTCTTCGACCGACATGATGCACGTGACGAAGAACCTTTGTGTGAACCTGCTAGGCTTCTTGGGCATGTATGGGAAGACAAAAGATACAACTGAGGCACAGGAGGACCTGCAACGTTTGCACGAAAAAGACGGCAAGCCTCCAAAGCAGTATGAAGGTCCTGCCAGCTAGGCTCTTACCAAAGAGGAGAAGGAAATCTTCTTTGAATGCCTGCTTAGTATGAAGGTCCCGACTGGCTTCTCGTCGAATATAAAGGGACTAATAAATATGCCAGAGAAAAAGTTCCAGAACCTAAAGTCTCATGACTACCACGTGATTATGACGCAACTGCTTCCGGTTGCATTGAGGGGGCTTCTACCGAAAAATGTCCGATTAGCCATTGTGAAGCTATGTGCATTCCTCAATGCAATCTCTCAGAAGGTGATCGATCCAGAAATTATACCAAGGCTAAGGAGTGATGTGGCGCAATGTCTTGTCAGTTTCGAGCTAGTGTTCCCACCATCCTTCTTCAATATCATGACGCACGTCCTAGTTCATCTAGTTGACGAGATTGTCATTCTGCCGCCCGTATTTCTACACAATATGTACCCATTTGAGAGGTTCATGGGAGTCCTAAAGAAATATGTCCGTAACCGCGCTAGGCCAGAAGGAAGCATCTCCATGGGCAATCAAACAGAGGATGTCATTGGGTTTTGTGTTGACTTCATTCCTGGACTTAAGAAGATAGGTCTCCCTAAATCGCGGTATGAGGGGAGACTGACTGGAAAAGGCACGCTTGGAGGGGACTTAATAATATGCAGGGACGGGCATTCTTGGTCTCAAGCACACTACACAGTTCTACAGAACTCTACCTTGGTGACCCCGTATGTCGATGAACACAAGAACAGTCTGCGCTCCAAACACCCGGAGCAGTGCGACGACTGGATTACATGTGAACACATCAGGACTTTCTACAGTTGGTTGGAAACACGTCTCAGAGGTGACAACACTATTTGTGATGAGTTGTACTCGTTGTCCTGGGGACCATCTTCGACTGTATTGACTTACAAAGGATACAAATAAATGGGAATACATTTTACACGATCGCCCAAGATCAAAAGAGCACCAACCAAAATAGCGGTGTCCTCTGTGATGCAGCAACCAAGAGGGGAAAGGACACATATTATGTTTACATAGTGAACATATGGGAACTTGACTACGGACATCATTTTAAAGTCCCTTTGTTTAAGTGCAAATGGGTCAATCTTTCAGGAGACGGGGTATGGGTAGACCCACAGTACGGAATGATAACAGCGGATCTGAACAATCTTGGGTACACTGACGAACCGTTCGTCCTAGCCAATGATGTGGCATAGGTTATCTATGTGAAGGACATGTCTACCAAACTGAGGAAAAAAAGATAAGGAAGCGAATACATCATATGATGAGCCAAAGCGCCACATAGTTCTTTCAGGAAAAAGGGACATTGTGGGAGTGGAGGGTAAGACAGACATGTCTGAAGATTATGAAAAGTTTCATGAAATTCCTCCCTTCAAAGTCAAGGCTGACTCAAGCATCCTGATAAACGATGAAGATTATCCATGGTTACGGTACAATAAGCAAAGGACACAAGTGAAGAAAAAGTGAAGACTTCCTCTACACAACTATTATGATGATACCATGCCAACTTTTAACCTTTTCGTAGTTCATTTGAAATGTCTGTTGTAACACACGAGTTTCCGTATGAAACCCTGATATCTTGAAAGGGATTGTCCGTTTTGTACATGAAGTGCATCCAGTTTTTGTCGTAACCCTCTCAACTTTTTTGCACATGCTATGTGGGTGAAATGATGATACCATGCCAACTTTCAACCTTTTCAGAGTTCATTTGAAATGCTTTTCAATTTCACTCTCTTATGGCTCAAAATAATCAGTAAATGCATGAAAAATAACAAATGAAGTCAGAAAGGGTTGAAAATTGATGATGTGGCTTTGAATGGGGCATTTTGAACACACAAAAAGTCAGGAATTCAAATAAGTTTAAAAAAATGAAATCCCTTTGTAACAGACGAGTTTCCGTATGAAATCCTGATACTTCGAAAGAGATTGTCCATTTTGTACACGAAGTGCATACAGTTTTTGCTGTAACACTCTCAACTTTCTTGCACATGCTGTGTGGATGAAATGATAATACCATGCCAACTTTCAACCTTTTCAGAGTTCATATGAAATGCTTTTCAATTTCATGGGCTTATAGCTCAAAATAATCAGTAAATGCATGAAAAATAACAAATGAAGTCAGAAAGGGTTGAAAATTGATGATGTAAGTAGAAACCAAATAAAATAAAATAAACTTTAATAAAATATATAAGTAGAAACAAAATAAACTTTTATAAATAAGTAGAAAGAATTATCAAAGTCTTTTCTGTTCAAAACATTAAAAGCAAAAAGAATTTTCATAAAATAAATAGAAAAGGCAACAAAGAAAATAAAGTAAATAAGTATAAACAAAATAAACTTTTATAAATAAGTAGAAACAAAATAAAATAAAATAAATAAGTAGAAACAAAATAAAATAAAATAAAATAAACTTTTATAAAATAAATAAGTAGAAACAAAATAAAACAAAATAAAATAAACTATAACAAAATAAAAAAATAAAGCAACAAAGAAAACAAAAAAACTGGAAAAAAATATATAAAAAGATGCCACCTACTAGGCCACCACGGCCTGAATACGACTAGACAGCTAGTTGGGCCAAGATTGAGGCCTGCAGAAGGCCCAGCAGGCCCACAGGCAGATAGAGTGTGTTTAGGCCCGAAAGCCTGCGTTTGAGAGGAGCTCGAGAGGGCGGTGGGAGTGGGGCTTATAAACCACTCTCGAGCTCCCTCAACTAGCCAGGTGGGACTAAACATTCGTGTCGCGACACGGGCAGCACAAGGCCTTTAGTCCCGGTTGGTGTCACCAACCGGGACTAAAGGTATGCATTGGTACCGGTTCATGCCACCAACCGGTACCAATGCCCACTCTTTAGTCCCGGTTTGTGCCACCAACCGGAACCAAAGGCCTCTGCCTTTGGTCCTGGTTGGTGGCATAAACCGGGACAAATGGGGGGTATTGGTCCTGGTTGGTAGCACGAACCGGGACCAAAGCTCTGCTATATATACCGCACTTGTCAAAATTTTCATTCAGTCCGTCTTCCCCGCCCCGACGCCGCCGCCAGGCTGCCCCTCTGCCTCGCCGTCGCCGTCGTCGCCCTGCCTCCGACGCCGTCCCGCGCCGCCCCGACGCCGCCCCGCGCCACCCCTGCCCCGATGCCGCCGACCCTGCCTCTTCGTCGCCGTCGCCGCGCCCTGCACTGATGCCATCGCCGCGCCCGCTGTGAGCGCCGCCCCAAACCCCTCCTCCTCCTCCCTGTACTGGCCGCCGCCGCGCCGCCGCGCCCCCTATGTTTTTTTTCCAGATTATATGTATATATGTGTGATTATACGTATGTGTGTATATATGATTACATGTCCTGTTATTTTTCAGATTTTTTATTTAGGTTGTTAGTAGATATTGATTTTAGGTTAGTGTAGAGGAAAAAGTAAAATAAGAAAAGGGAAGAAAAGAGGAAGAAGGAAAGAAGGAAGAAGAATAAGAAGAAAAAGAAGGAGAGGAAGAAGGAGAAGAAGAAGGAGAAGAAGAGGAGAGGAAGAAGAGGGAAAAAAAGAGGAGAAATAAATAAGAAGAGGAAAAAAGAAGAAGAAAAAAGAGGAGAAGAAGAAAGGAATAGAGGAGAAGAAGAAGAAATAGAAATATTCTATTTTTTCTTCTTCACCTCTATTCCTTTCTTCTTCTCCTCTTTTCTTTTCTTCTTTTTTTCTTCGATCTTCTCCTTTATTCCTTTCTTCTTCATCATCTTTTTTTTCTTCTTCTTCCTCTTCTTATTTTTTATCGGGTATGTCGTTCTCGATATACCTCCTCCCCGCTAACTTCTACATGAGGGAGGGGGGTCGATAACTAATAGAACTAGTTCAACTAGTTTATTTTTAGTAAGTACTACTTTATTTTATTTATAGTAAGTGCGTAGTCGTTGAACTAGATGATTTAATAAAACTACTTTATTTTACTATAGAAGTAGTTTATTTTCAGTAAGTACTACTTAATTTTATTTATAGTAAGTGCTTAATTAGTAGTTGAACTAGTTGATTTAATAAAAAAACTATTTTATTTTACTATATGTAAAAGTAGTTTATTTTTAGTAAGTACTACTTTATTTTATTTATAGTAAGTGCTTAGTAGTTGAACTAGTTGATTTAATAAAACAACTTTATTTTACTATATATAGAAGTAGTTTATTTTTAGTAAGTACTACTTTATTTTATTTATAGTAATCAAGTGCTTAGTAGTAGTTGAACTTGTTGATTTAAGAAAACTACTTTACTTTACTATATATAGAAGTAGTTTATTTTTAGCAAGAAAATTAATAGAACTAGTTTATTTTTTAGTTCAAGCAATTATTCCCGCATCGACGTCGACGATGCCTATCCCGCATCCTCGTTGACGATTCGGCGGAGGAGGCCGGCTTGATTAGAGGGGCCATGTCCGGGACTTGGCTCCGCCGGGCTGGTATTGGGAGGTGCTACCTTCCGAGGGGCATAGGTTGGTGAGGAGTCAGCCCGTCGTTGACCCGATCCTTGTTTGGTGGCGGTCGCATGGGCCAGTGACGGTGCCGAGGCTTCTGGACACTGCGGAGGTGGTACGTCCTCGTGTCAGCGAGGAGGACGAGCACGTCCGTCGCTACATGGTTGCGTTGGAGGGCAGGTCCGACAATACCTGGCAGGTTCTTGAGGGATCTCACTGGAGCTATGATCCTGTGATGGTTCCTTCTCTTTGGGTGTCCACTGCACGCGCCGATACCCGTCGGGCACTACGGTTCTAGCTGTATTAGCGATGCTATATGTATGATAGTATTCGAGGTGTATTAGTGATAATATTCGACGATGTACGGACGCAAGAGATGATGCAGTTTTGCTTATAATTGAATGCATGCTAATTTTATTACTACTTTATTTTACGATTTGGTTTTGCTTATTGAATGCTCAAATTGGAAAAGTACTCCTACTTTGAAAGGAGGAGCTACCATCACCGACAGTCGAATATGTACACCACGTGAGCTGAGACTTTTCTAGAAAAGACTCGACAGACCGATAGTCAGCCCATGATGAATAATAATGATCTAATTTAGGTTTTTATAGTACATATATTTAATTGTACAAGTTTAATATTTGAATTATGAACATAGGAAATATCGTACTCGGACGATGAAAGTCTCCCGGGGGAGTGCGACTGGTGCCACAACAACTGTGGTCTGTGCGACAGGCCTCACCTGGACGAAAATCGACGCTTCAGCATTAAGCTGGAGGAGACCTTCGATGTTGAAACGATACACAACGACGACAAGTGTTTTTTCGTAATTAAGCACGACTTCAACTATTTCAACGTGTAATTTTCATCTTTTACAATTCGACTAGCTTATCCCATGCCATGCAAGATGTTATGTCTTGGAGAGGATGGGTTTTGAAGATCATGATAGTTTCGAAACAAAGAAAATTCACCTAAGGACCGATCATGATGTGGATTTTGAAGTAAAGCTGTACAATTCTAAGAGCGTAGCCCATTTTGGTTGCAAAAAATGGGAAGCACTTTGCAAGATGTATGGTTTTCATGAGGATATGCTTGTCACCTTGGATCTTGGTGATCCTGAAATCGAGCATGACAATATGGACTTTTGGGTCCTTGTTGATACGCCTCCAATTCTACCACTATGTGAGTTTCTCAAACATAGTTATTAGATAACTTATATTGTTCATTTCAAAATAGTTGACAACTTATTTCCATTGACAGCTTATTTTCACTCTTCAAAGAATGTGCGGAAGATGGTAGACAGAACCTACCACACAGAAGGATCTGAATTAACTTATTAGGAGAAAAATCATCTGATCGCATTTTGTACTGATCATCTCCACCATCGATCTCCTTCAGCCTCCATGGGCTACCGTCGACCTCCTCCAGCCTCCACGGGCTCCTGTTCATCCAGCCTCCACCGTGCGCTACTCCACCGGCTACTGTTCAACCACCCCTCCAAGGGCACCCGTCCACAGTCTACTGTTCATCCAGCCCTCCACACCACGGGGTCCTTTTCATCCAGAGGCAACGTCACTGCTCAGTATTCATCCAGAGAGGCAGCATCGATCGGCTTCAGTGAGCAGCAGTAGCAAAGGAATTGCTCGATCAGGTTCAGTTAACAGTCATCGATGGATCGCTCGGGTTCAGTAACACGTAGCCTGCAGTGCAATCGCTCGGGTTCAGTTAGAGCCCAACGGCTCGCTCAGGTTCAGTTAGAGCCAACGCCTCGCACACACGCGCGTACGTGTACGAGAGAAATGCGCATCGCTCGGCCCCGACCTCCCACCGTAACCGGGAACTCCCCGAAATTTTCCTCGCCCTCGCTTCTACAACGGTTTTTTCCGTCATGGACGGTCCAAAGAATGTCATGTAGCTGCGTCTCCAGCCCGCCCAGGACGAAAAGCCCATTTTTTGTCATGATTTTTTGTCATAGAAGTAGGAGCCAACCACATCTATGATGATACCGGGTTTTGTCACAATTATCGTCATAGAAGTGTCATATGTATGATAGAAAAAAAATCGTTCGGCCCAAAATGTCACGGATGTGTCTTTTTTTTGTAGTGTAAACCACCCCCTTTCAGAAAAAAAAACAAAAACCTCAGCTCCTGCCAGCTGCTGATGTGTGGATGCCTACTGGTCCCGGTTGGTGCCACCAACCGGGACTAAAGGCCCTCCTGTCTGGGCTCGCAGCACCGGCTACGTGGAGGCCCATCTGTCCCGGTTCGTGTAAGAATCGGGACTAAAGGCCTAGGGCTTTAGTAACGACCCTTTAGTCCTCGTTCAAAAACCAGGACAAATGGGCCTTACGAACCGGGACAATAGGCCATTTTTCTACTAGTGTAAGAAATTGTATGAAATGTGCACAAATTATATAATACTCTATGAAATTGCGGGCACATGCTAGGTTACATTAGCTTATATTCTATGCATAATTTGGGGGCTAAAACAAATGTTAGATCTCAAATTAATAGAGATATTCTGACTAATAAATTGTATGCATAGATTCTGGGCAGAAACAATTATAGCAGCATATATAAATAATTTTTTCCTCAATAAGATTGTATATGTATAAATTGTGGGCAAGCACAAAGATTTATTACACCAACTGAAGCAAGAGAAGATTGGAGTACTGAAGCAATTCATATTTGAGCAATTATCCAGGAAAAAATCTTGCATACACAAAATTGGAGTACTGACAAGTGAATGGAGCATAAGATAACTAAGAAAATCTATTTACACTACTAAGAAACATACCTTCTCCTCAGCACACGCAAGAAAACGTCTGCTCGTGTCCACGGATTCAAATGCAACTAGCCTGACGCAAGGTTCTTGATGCAGACAACGAGAAGACAGATCGTGAGCAATGGCACTACATTCATAGCAAGGGATAGTCCTAGGAAGCTAACCAGCACACGAATTGGACAAATCAGCGACCTGGTAAAAAATCCCCAAATGATGAACCCTAACCCTAACCCTCCATGGGGGAGGCGAACACGCATACCTGGCTAGTGACTTCTTCGCCGTCCGAAGAAGAGCTAGAGGACTGGTCACTCCAAGAAACCATGGCGGAGCGGCGAACAGCGGCGAGTCGACAGTGGCGGCGCCCGCGGTGGTCACAGTCGAGAGAGAGGAGAGTGAGCGGGACGAACTGGCTGGTCTGGTCCGAACACTGACCCGTGCGGGCCACTCATACGAGCGCGCGGAAACGGCCGTCTGTCACCGTCTAACAGCGTGTCAACCCGCGCCACGTCAGCCCGACAGGCGAGACCCACCTGTCGGATTTACTGTTTTCTGGGCTAAAACGCAGTGTCAATGCTCCCTGTTATAGATTAGCCCGATTGTTGGTGATTTTTTGTGCCGTACCTCAAATGTGGTACCAATCTGTTACCCTAGCCCCAAGTGTGGTGGTTTTGGGTAAATAACTCGTCTGAACGCGGTCGCAATGTCACACTAGTCCAGTCCCACCCCACATATACCCTACCCTAGACCAAACCCTAGACCATTGTTGACCACTCAACTACACTGCAGTCGGCTCTGCTCCTCTTGCCATCCCTTTCCTCACTGCTCCAACGCCACCGTCAACTCTGCCTGACAATGAGTCTGACCTCGTCGACTCGGAGGCACTCCTCAAGAAGGAATCCATCTCCGCCCCAAGACAACGAGGAGCCTCCGCATTGCCATCCGCTGATTATGGAGGGATAGGGTCGAGAGCTCGACTTCGGCCTTCTTGGTGGTCTGGAAGGACAAGTGAGGCTCCGTACTGTCCCGTCACGGTCCGCGCCTCCCCAGTCAGGCGGCGGGGCGACCAGTGGTGCCCGACATCTCCAGCCCTGCTCCTCCTGGAAGGTTCTGGCTGCTCATGCCTTCAATGTCAAGCCCGCGGCTACCTGAGTCGGAGGCGTCGGCCGCTCGGCGCACGAGGTAGAAGGAGGCACCCTGTCGCGTCCAGCTGGTCAAGCGGATCCGCGCTTGAGGCGCTGTCACCCACCGACTCCGACGTTGACCTTCTCCGCGACGTCATTGGTCGGTCGTTCACCTCGGCCAAGAAAAATGCCCACCGCAGCCACAGCAAAAAATGCCAAGGCATTGTGGCTGGTCATCGAGGAGTCAGATCGGCTTGCCCAGCATAGGGCGACCATCATAGCCCTCCCCCCTCCCCCTCCTTGATAGCTTAGATGAGCCAACGAAGATGAAAAGCGACCTAGTGAGACTTGTTCCAACATAATGAAAACCTCGACCACCATGATACCATCGCTTTTACACCAAAACGTATAAGCCTAAAAACTTAAACTATTTTTCTTCTAATCTATTCGTCAACTGTCAAGGTAATACAAATAACGTCAGAAGTAAAAAAAATACATTCAAGTCCGTAGACTACCTAGCGATGACTAAAAGCACTAGAGAGAGCCGAAGGCGCGCTGCCGTCTTCGCCCCTCCCTTATCAGAGCCGGGCAAACCTTGTTGTTGTAGACTGTTGAGAAGTCATCGCGCTAAGGCCCCATAGGACTAGTGCACCAGAGCAGCAACCGTCGCCTATGAAGAGAAGCGGAGATCGGAAGGATCCAACATGTAGACACATGAACACAGACGAATGAAGACAAGACCACATGGATCCACCGAAGACAAATGCCGAACGAATCCCGCGAGATCCACCGGAGATAAATCTTCACATGCCCTCCAATGATGCTACAAACACCACCAGAAATGTGGCATGATCCAGCATCGGGTCAAGGCAAGGGGGTGATGGTTGAAAATAAGATATGTTTAGATTTGCTGGTGGTTCTTGTACCATTGTTATGGTTGTGACACAAAAGTGTCTTTCACGCAAACAACCCAAGACTCCATAACTTATAACCTGTCAATGTACAACAATAAAATTGAACGGAATCTGGTAGGATCTAGGGCCCTACCGGATCTACGGCGTAGATTGTAGAGGAAGGAGGGGGGAGGACGAGGGCTAGTGCGCGGCGGCCGATGGCGTGGTGCCGTCCTTGCGACGGGAGCAGCGGCGGCGAAGGCAGGAGGCGGCTAGGGTTTAGGGAACCCGAGCAAATACTGATTGCTTCTTGCTTGATTAGATTGATACATCTCCTCTCCTTATATAGAGAGGTTTACTTGACTCCTAAGCAAACGATCCTAATACGATAAGATAATTGGGCTAAGCCCCTAATTAAGATACTTGGGCCATAACCCACTGGGCTAAGCCCCTATGCCGGTCATAACACTTCTCCCCGCCTGCACAAACAGCTCGTCCTCGAGCTGTAAGGTGGGAAAGCGCTTGCTGAACTCCTTGAGGTGATCAACCAGCGTCAAACACCTTCGCGACAGCTGGGGCGGCAAGGTCGGCGGCGACGGCATCCTCCGGAATGTAGTCTCCAACCTCCAGGTAGAAGAGTCGCGGGCAGGCGTCGCCAGATGTGTAGGGCTCGTCGCAGTTGAAGCACAACCCTTGGCGGCGAAGCTCGAGTAGCTCGGCCGAGGTGAGCCGGTGGAACGGGCGCGCCGCGACCGCGGCGACGGGTGCCGCGGAAGCCTGAACAGGCCGACCCTGAGCGGGATCTGGCCAGGGTAGCGACCCAGTGACCCGGGACGGTGACTCCTGCTGGACGGCCACCACGCGGCACTCGAACGCGCGGGCGTAGTACATGGCCGTCTGGATATCCTGGGGTCCCCGAAGCTCCACGTCCACGCGGATGTGATCCGGAAGTCCACCGACAAAGAGGTCAGCCCGATGTTGCGCCGTCACGCCCGACGCGTGGCATGCCAGGGCCTGGAAACGGTCAGCAAAGTCCTGAACCGTGGAGGTGAAGGGAAGGCGGCCTAGCTCCGCCAGGCGGCTCCCGCGGATCGGAGGCCCAAAATGAAGGAGCCAGAGCTCGCGGAAGCGCTCCCAAGGGGGCATGCTTCCCTCGTCCTGCTCGAGGGAGTAGTACCAGGTTTGGGCTGCACCGTGGAGGTGGTAGGATGCCAGCCAAGTGCGCTCCAGCGTGAGCATGCGCTGGCCACGGAAAAACTGCTCACACTGGTTGAGCCAGTTAAGCGGGTCCTCCATCCCGTCATAAGTGGCGAAGTCGATCTTGGCGAACCGCGGCGGCGTCTGGGTCGGCGCGCCATGGCCGACCGGCTCGGCGGTGCGGAGCAGTGATGATGACGGCGCCCGGGGCATCGTGATGGCCGTCCAGGGCATCTCCCTATACTTGGCCGGCCCGCACACCACCCCGCCGGCTGCACTCCCCACCGGCGCGGGACGCCCCAGCTGCCGGTGGGGAGTGCAGCCGGCGGGGTGGTGTGCGGGCCGGCCAAGTATAGGGAGATGCCCTGGATGGCCGTCACGAGGTCTCGCAGGGTGCTGGTCATCTCCTCCGTCATGAAGACGGAGGTTGCCGGCGGCGCGGAAGTGACGGGGGCCGGCGGCGCGGAGGTGATCGGTGCCGGCGACGTTAGGGACCCGGCAGTGGTCATCGGGGCGGTGGTGATGATGGGCAGCGGCGGCGTGGGTGTTGATGACGACATGATCGAACCCGAGTCTCTGGATACCAAACTGGTAGGAGCTAGGGCCCTACCGGATCTAGGGCTTAGGTTGTAGGGGAAGGAGCGGGGGGACGAGGGCTGGTGCGCGGCGGCCGGCGGCGTGGTGCCGTCCTTGCGACGGGAGCAACGGCGGCGAAGGCAGGAGCCGGCTAGGGTTTAGGTCTCCCGGCTCCCTAAGGGAAGCCGAGCAAATACTGATTGCTTCTTGCTTGATTAGATTGATACATCTCTTCTCCTTATATAGAGAGGTTTACTTGACTCCTAAGCAAACGATCCTAATACGATAAGATAATTGGGCTAAGCCCCTAATTAAGATACTTGGGCCATAACCCACTGGGCTAAGCCCCTATGCCGGTCATAACAGAATCACATAAGCCAAATGTACTTACCATCTCCCCGAAAAATACAGAAGTCCTTACCATCCTCTACACCTCAAAGAGATAAAAAATAGCATCTCAGTATAATCAAACATTGAATACATGATTATTCATGGCGTCATCAAACAAATCGAATTTGCCCCCAATATAGAACCCATATAAGCCATTAAATCTGGAGGGATATGGAATTGATACTCCTATATATGGCTATTGAAGGCATCATCAAAACAATCAAAGTTGCATATATAACACAGAATGCCCATAATCCATGAATCTGGAATCGATACTTTAGACCAATAAGCTAGATTTTGTAAGTAATGTGCGCATAGATACAGCTAGTACATCGTAAGAGCTTGCAATTCTCTTCCAAAAGCATCTGTATATAGGGATGTTTAGGTATGGGTTTACTTTGACCTAGCCAAACGGCCGACAAAAGTGATACTCCCTCTGATCCCAATTAATTATAGAGGATGCGTCAATTAATTCGGATTGGTGCAGCCTCTATATATACAATGTAAAATAGACATTGTATAGAGGATGCTTCGATTAATTCGGATTGGAAGGAGTAGTTCATTTTCCATCATATCAAGTGATGTCCGATGCAGCTCTAGCTAAAAGGATCGTATGCGATGGTTTGACTTGACAGGTTGAAACGAAACAATATTTTTGAACTACTGTAGGTACATAGAAAGCAAGCATATACTATAAAGGACAAGTGGCCAAGATCTTAATAATTCAACATGGTGACATCTTACAACCAGGCATGTCTCAAACTGTTAGTATTGGACATTGGGGGCTTCGCAGTACCCACTACTGCATTTCATCTAACTCCGTTGGTGATAACACTTTGATACCATTGTTCCGGCTACCTGATAAAAACATATGGAAAATTAGCTTATCATTGCACAGCTTCAGGAGGAAAGAAAATATATTAGTGATATTTCTGCAGAACATGACAGCAGTGTAAGAATTTTCGAGAAGCATATAAGAAAATTTGCATACTGTTTGGTCCTTATTATATATCTGGTGTTTGAAATTGAAGTCTTCTAATAATTTACTTCTATTCCCACAAAAGCATAAGCAAAGAAAAAATAGGATGTGATATGCACTGTTGAACATGTATCTCCTTTGTAGACTATACAGGTACACATGCTGTTCAGGACTTCGGGTTGAAAAAAAATGGTTGGCAGCCCTGACATACATAATACAAATTTAACCACCCCAAAACTGAAGGATGATAAACCATCTTGTTCCTATAAGGAAACTACTTTTTTTTTGCGAAGACTATAAGGAAACTACTTGACTCCGAAGAATAAAGAATCTAAAGCTTGAGTATTGGGGTGGCAAGCAAGCTTCTATATCTAGATGATATAATAATTATAGACAGAATTTTCTTTAAAAGTCAATCCGCAACATGGATGCTGAAAAGATTTTTCTTCTTACACCAAGAAATATTTGTTTTTCAAGATTAAGAATACAATATGTAATATGGAATGATTAAAAAAGTCAGTCCTGTTAAGCTTGCTATCACTAAACTACAAGGGCGCATATAACAGCACTAAAGGATTAGCTTGGTGCCTCTTGACTTACAAAGCAAGCAGAAATAAATAGAAGATCACGGTACGAGACAGATCAATAAGAGGCAAATTAAACCTTGCAAAAGGGTGTCATTCTTTTGGATCACACCCTTCCTTCATCACAGGGAATTTAGGAGGCCAAACCATCATGAAGGGAGTGACTCTATATAAGTATATATACTCTTGTGTAACCTCATAAACCTTCTTTGCCGCCTTGCGTTCAAGATCAAACAGGTAGAGGACACCATCCGTCTCCAAGAAAAGAAACCCAGGATTGACCCCAACAGCATGTACAATAAGAGATCCGTGCTCATATAATCCACCTCTTCCGGGAGGTTAACCAGCGTCAAGCATGATGACGCAAGATCTAGCGAGACTAACTTCAAAATGCCGCTCACGCGGATCAGATTATAGATCTTGTGATCAACAATTAAACTGGTCAATATCAGTTCAATTTCTTTGATTTCAGTCACAACCGAAGAGTAGATGGCCCAGAAATTTTCCCGTAACACATACACATCCAGAACTGACTGCTGGTCTTTACACCCAATTGCCAAACAGAAGTAGGACAGGCCATCGCTGCCGCCGCCATTGGGGAGGATCTCACAGTGGAAGTACTTGAGTCCGCCATGGATGCTGGTGTCCGGCAGTGTTGGGAGGATGGCTATATACCTCGCAGGGTACAGGGGGCAGCGCACTCCTATCGTGTATGTGGGTGTGGCACCACGACGGTGCAAGCCAGACGTGAGGAGGAGGAGGCCATTCCAGCAATCCACGCTGTGCCAGTCGCAGCCCATTGTGTCCAAATCGAAGCTAGCACGGCTGACCACGGTGGCGAGCTCAGGGGGCTGAGGCAACGACACGAACCGCGGGGGTTCGATGCTCGTGTTGACGTAGAATCCGAGGAGGCTGGGCGGGTGCAAGCCACCGAAGCGTTGGAGGAAGGCGGGCGCGGAGGCGAGGCGGAGCCAGCGCTTACATACGAGAGCGGCGCGGACGAGGCTGGTGGGGAAGGTGACGCGGAGGAGGATCTCGCCGAGCAGATCATGGTCTTCGAGCACAGCAGAGATCGCCGGCGCCGGCTCCTCCTTTCCTTCCATCTCCGCTGAAGGTTAGGGTTTTACGCCAATGGCAGATTGACAATTGGGTCGCCAGGGCAAACTCTCGGATTGACAATTGTATTGGGTTAGGGTTTTATGTTTACCTTGGTTCACGACTTGCTTTCTAATCTGTAATTAAACAGTCCGTTCAATCTTACCTGTACATATAGAATACAACAAAAACAATGATCCTTTTGGGACAACGCTAATGCCCACACGTGTGGTGTGAGCCAAACCCGCCCACACGCCCTATAACACACAGACTGTGTCATGTCACCGCATGCATGCATGTGAGAATCTTTTTGGATTTTCAATTTTTAAAATGTTTTATCTCTTAAATGAAAAATCCGATTGAAGATCCGTTTTCACCATTAAATCCCTCCCGACGAGATTTTTGAAACTAGATCTCATATCAATATATTCCGACGAAATTTTTTTGGGTTAAAACTTGCCATGTCTATTGCACCTGAATTGCCGTTTACACTGAAGTTGCCACGATATGTTTCAGCTATTTTCTTCTACATTTAAAAGTAAATATTGACATATTATAAAACGGAGAATTAAGAAACTAGACTTGTCATGAATCATAAACTAAAATTGTCATGATACATGCACTTAAAATTGCCATGGTTTATACAAAAATTAATTTTCATGATCAAAGAACTAGAATTGGCATCATTAAAAACTAAAATTGCCATGCTCTACAAACTAAAATTGTCACATGACAACTTTAGTTTAAGCACTATGACAACTACAGTGTAAACATCATGGCAACTTTTGGGCAAATTTTTCTTCGTCGAAACATATCAACATGGGGTCTAGTTTTGAAGATCTGGTCGAGACGGATTTATTGGTGAAAACGGATTTTCAATTCAATTTTTTAATTAGGTGATAAAACATTTTTAAGCCAAAAACGAAAAAGATTACTGCTGATGTCATGTGTTTATATGTGGCAAAATGAGTGATGATAGAGGCGTGTGGGCGATGTGCAAGATGCCACACGTGTGAGCGTTAGTTTTTTCGTTCTTTTGTCTTTCTTTCTCGTTAAAAAAAGGGGCCAATGCTACAAATCAACCGGCTGTTGCCAGGAAATTTTAAGTCGCCTCGCTGACCGTTCGATTAATCCCGACCACACCGTCTGACCCCTTCCTCTCAACCCGTGGAATGCTCAAAGCATGCACATCTCCTCCTCAAAACCAGCCCTCCTCTCCGCTTCAATCTCACAGCACCCCGAGCCGCCGGCAACCATTGTTGCACTCCATGGGAGCACGGGTAGCCGCTGGCGACGCTTCACTGCAGCGCCAACACCGGCGCGGCGGCGCTCCGTTGGAGCACTCGCCGGTGGCGGCGATGCTTCACTGCAGCGTCGACGCCGGCACGGTGGTGCTCTATCACAGCATCCAACGGTCGCCGGCGATGTTTCAGTGCAGCGCCACACCAGCGCGGCGGTTCTCCATCACAGCACCCCGACGGCCACCGGCGAAGCTTCGTTGAAGCGCCACCACCATGCAGGTGGTGCTCCATCGCAGCACCGGCAGCCTCCATCGAAAGCTCCATCGTAGCACCCGATGACCGCCTGAGAAGCTTCATTGCAGCCCCACCACCGGCGCGACGGTGCTCCATCGTAGCGCGACGGCGAAGGAATGCTGCGACGGGCGGATTGCAACCGCTATAGCGACGACCGGCGGATTGCACTTGCTGCCGTCACTAGCAAATGCCATTGCTGCAAAACACTAGACGCTCGCATGCAAACTACGTTGCATTAGCACACTCTGCAACATAGGACGCTCACCGACAGCACCGCCCGCGCCCTCCTGTTACAGTATATCTGGATTGCACTAGCCCTTTACAACATCAGTTCGGACTTTTGGTTGCGTTGGCTAGTGCATGAAGCTTAACATGGTATCGGAGCTAAGGTCTTGAGTTCAAGTCCTCGTTTGTGTAATTTATCTAAAAATTGTTGCTGCCCCCCTTTGTGTCCACGTATAGGCCTGTTGAGTCATACGTGAGTTTCATGCGTTGTCCCTCTCTTCCGATTGCATGTGTTGACTTGTCTTCCCCGTCACACGTGAGAGGGAGTGTTACAGTATATGTGGATTGGACTAGCCCTTTCCATCAGTTCAGACTTTTAGTTGTGTTGGGTAGTGAATGAAACTTAGCACCTTCAACCCGGGCAGCACCGTTGTGCCCGTCAAGCCCGCATGGGAGCTGCAGGTCGCTGACATCTGGAGTGCGGCAGGTCACTGCCGAGTGCTGCAAGCTGCCCCGGGGGCTGCTCTGATGAGGGCTAATGGGGAAGAGGTCGGGTGGCTGGCTCCGACCAGGATTAATGGCGAGTCGATGGACAGGCTGGGCCGGGTGAGACAGAGGTAGGAGAGGAAAAAAGGGGATACGTGCGGTAGGGAAAAGGTAGAGAGAGAGACCGCCGTTGACGCTAGAGATAAGAAAAACTAAACGAGATCGTGGTGTGGCCCCACACGGACGCGTGGCGAGCAGGCGACACGGCTTAACTTCTGGAGAAATCATTCGGGTGCTTTTCAACGTTTTCCGTTTTCTAATCGGTGAACCAGTTATATTCTCTCACCCGAACTATAGTGTTTCTTGTCTTTCTTCTTACTGTCAGATGGTGGACGTGCAGCCCCTTCGTTGGCGCGCCGAGGTGGACGTGAAGGCATAGGCGGCGTCAGACACAAGTATGGTGCGGCATGTCCAGAGTGCGAGGAACCAGGCGCGGGAGACAACGGCATTCTACAGCACCCCATATGGGGCCCGCCCAACCCGGGCGGCACAACTGCGTGGTGGTGGACGGCGGTGGCTCCTCCCACGATGGATCCATCATCAACATCACGTCCACCGGCACCGTCAAGGCTCCGGACTCCGACGAGGAAGAGTTGGACACGGGAGTTGGCGGTGCCTTGAGTCCCATGAGCCGGCCAGTGTCCCATGTCCCATGTCCTACCTCTCGCCGGTGATCGGAGCAACACTCTGAGGGGCGCAGCCAGCCACCGGACATGGCCATGGCGGAGTCGAGCGAGCTCCACTTAGAGTAGGTTTTACGTTGCATGTAATAGTATGGATTTGAAGTTCCATAATTAAGGTATCAGAATGTGGAAGAGCGTATTAGAGGCATGACAAGTCACTGTCCGCAGACGCGCCCAGGCACGTCCACGAGCGGTTGAGCGGTCGGATTTGCTATATCCAATTGTAGATGATCTTAGCATGGACAAGTCCATTTGCTGCCCTCTTGGAGAACATAATACAACACCCCTCAAACCATCCCTAAACGTCCGAATGAACAGAACAACTCGATCAAGGTCTGATTAAAAATTGACCATCTAATCATACCCTCACCCTCACCCGCAAAAAAGACCCTCACCATCAGTCCAAACATCAGAGTTGTCCAGCACATCCCAAATCCACACCATATATCGAGCGGATATGGTTGGTCTGGATGCGGCCACCACTTCACACCATCACACCGTCGAGTACCACCCTACATATAACCCACCGGACCAAACCCTAGACCAGTGTTGACCATGGCCACCATGGCCAACTCTGCCTTGCAACGAGTCCGACCTCGCCGACTAGAAGGCACTCCTCAAGGAGGAATCCAACTCTGCCACAGACAACGAGGAGCCTCTGCATTTCCATCCATCGTCGTGGATAGACAGGAGCGGGAGCTCGACTCCGCGGCCTCCCCGGTGGCCTGGAGGGGCAACTGTAGCTTCGTACATGCCCGTCACGATCCGCGCCTGCCTAGTCAGGCGGAGGGGCGATCAGTGGTGCCCGGCACCTCCAACTCTTGTTCCTCCTGGATGCTCGTGCCTTCATTGTTGAGCCCGCGGCTACCTGAGTCAGAGGCGCTGGCCGTTTGCCGCGCGAGACAGAAAACAGTGCATTTAGATCTAGCCGGTCTTGTAGCTGGTCGTGCAGATCCGCGCCTGAGCCGCTTACACCCACCGACTCCAACGATGACCTTCTCTGCGACGACGTCATGTGTCAGTCATTCATCTCGGTGGAGACGTACGCCTGCCGCAACGCGGCAAAAAAATGTAAGGAATTTGTGGCTCGTCATCGAAGAGTCAGAATGGCTAGCCTGACTGAGGGCGACCAGCGTAGCCCCCCCCCCCCCCCCCCCCCCTCGATAGCTTAGAGGAGCCTACAAAGATGGAAAATGAAGTAGTGATATTTTATTCCAATGCAATAAAAACCTCGACCGCCATGACAACACCACTTGTATACCAAAATGAAGAAGCCTAAAAAGTTGAAGTATTTGCCAGTGCGGAAACATGGCCTGATTCAGCATCGGGTCAAGGCAAGGGGGGTGATGGTTGAAATCAGGATATGTTTAGATTTGCTGGTTGTTCCTTTACCGTTGTTATGGTCGTGACACAAAGGTATCTTTGGCACAAACAAAACCCAAGACTCCATAACTTATAACCTGTCAATGTGCAGCGCATGCATAGCCTAGTAAAGTTGAAGGTAATCACAAAAGCCAAATGTTTATACCATCTCCCCGAAAAGTACAGAAGTCATTACTATCCTCTGCACCTGAAAGAGATAAAAAAATAGCATCCCAGTGTAATCAAACATTGAATACATGATTATTCATGGCGTCATCAAACAATAAAATTTGCCCCCAACACAGAACCCATATAAGCCAAGAAATCTGGAGTAGCACATACCAATCTGGAATTGTTACTCCTATATATGGCTATTCAAGGCGGCATCAAAACAAACAAAGTTACATATAACACTGAAAGCACATAATCCATGAAATCTGGAATTGATACTACAGAACAATAAGCTAGAGTTTGTAAGCAATGTGCGCATAGATACAGCCAGTACATCGTAAGAGCTTGCGTGGCCTTCCAAAAGCATCTGTATATATCGTTGTTCAGGTATAGGTTTACTTCAACCCAGCCAAACGGCCGACAAATGTGACACTTCCTCCAATTCAAATTAATTGACGCATCCTCTATACAATGCATGAGACTGTATAGAGGATGTGCCAATTAGTTCGGATTGGCGCAGCCTCCATATAAACAATGTAAAATGGACATTGTATACAGGATGCGTCAACTAATTTGGATCGGAAGGTGTAGTTAATTTGCCCTCATAGCATGTGACGTCCCATGCAGCTCTAGCTAAAAAGGATTATAGGCGATGGGTTGACTTGACAGGTTGAAACGAAACAATATTTTTGAACTCCCATAGGTACATAGAAAGCAAGCATATATAAAGGGCAACAGGCCAAGAGCTTAATAAGTCAACTTGGTGACGTCTTACAACCATGCATGTCTCAAACTGGTAGCTAGTATTGGACATTGGGGGCTTCGCAGTACCCCCTACTGCATTTTCATCTACCTCCGTTGGTGATAACACTTGATACCATTCTTCCGGCTACCTGATAAAAATATATGGAAAAATTAGCTTATCATTGCATAGCTTCAGGAGGAAAGAATGTGCATTGGTGATATTTCTGCAGAACATGACCACAGTGCAAGAATCTTCGATAAGCATATAAGAAAATTTCCAAACTGTATGGTCCTTATTTATATCTCTTGTGTTTGACGAAGTCTTCTAATAATCTACTTCTATTCCAACAAAAGCATTAACAAAGAAAAATTAGGATGGTGATATGCACTGTTGAGAACATTTATCTCCTTTGTAGACTATATATATATACAGGAACACATGGTGTTCCATCGGGTTGAAAAAAATGGTTGGCTGTCCTGACATACATAATACAAATTTTAACCACCATAAAGTTGAAGGAGGATAAACCATCTTTTGTTTCTGCAAGGAAACTACTTTTTTTTTTGCGGGGTGCAAGGAAACTACTTGACTCCGATGAATCAAGAATCTAATGCTTGAGTAATGGGGTGACAACCAAGTTTCTATTTCTAGATGATACAAAGTTTACAGACAGAATTTTCTTAAAGGAGTCAAATCTGCAACATGGATGCTAAAAAGATTTTTCTTCTTACGCCGAGAAATATTTGTTTTCAAGATTAAAAAATATAATATGGAATATGAAACGACTAAAAAGTCAATCTTGTTAAGCTTGTTATCACAAAACTGCAAGGGCATACCTGCAGCACTAATGGATTTTCTTGGTGTGTTGACTTATTACAAAACAAGAGCCATGCTTCGGTAGACCCCCTTCACAAACCGTATAAGGATAGTATGGTCATTTGGTCATAAGGTATACACACCTCCGTACGTGGCAAAGCTGTACGTATATCCCGCGTTTCGCACAGGCCAGCTCACCTGGGCCGGCCCATTTGCAGTAGCAAGTGGTACAACCACGTAATAAGGTAAAAAAAATAGTAAAACTTGTGCAATGGAGCTGAGATTCGAACACAAAACCAGGTGGAAGTAAGCACATTTTGCTAACCAACGCAGATCCCAGGTTCTTGTGTTATGTTTGCAGTGCGACCCTTGAAGAAAGAGAAGATGGCAGCAAAACTTGAAATGCAGTTAGCAGAAATTCCCAAAACCCAAGTCTGTGCGGGGAATTGAACAAAGGTCCTCTTGCAAGTCTTTTTTCCTCGAAAAAAAGGACCTCTGGCTAGTAAAATGCGTCGCTAGCCACTATAATTACAGAGATTTGGTGTCTAAAAAGGCAGCCCGGTGTATATGAACCATCAGCCACAAACAGATTAAACTTTTTTAAATTCCAAACGTGATTTTCTTTTTGAAAATAAATAACGCAAGCATTTCAAGTTTCTGAACAAAATATTGTAATGTCAAACATTTGTGAAATGCGAACATTTTTTTGGGAATCTCAAACATTTATGAAAAAAAGAACAAATTTGAAAACAAGAACAATTTTTGAAATAGTGAACAATTTTTTGAAAATGCAAATATTTTTTATGAGCAGGAATAAATATTATAACGCGAACATGTGCAAAAACCCAATTCGGTGCCTAGGCTCATCTGCAGCTGGTCAGAAAAAAAATCAAAACAAATACTAAAACTTGAAAAAAAATTGGATGATAGATAATTTGATGCGTTAGGTTCGCCCCAGATTTGAAATTATTTGGACATCTGAGCCGCTCTTTGCAAAAAAAAAAACAAATCAGATCAGAACAATGCGTGAACGGTAAACCTTTTTACAGACCCCGAATTTGTCTTTTTTGCTGAGAGCTGCTCAGATGTCCAAATAAGTTAAAACTTGGAGCGCACCTCCCGCGTAAACTTATCTACCATACAAAAAATGGAATTTTTTTGAATTTGTTTAGTATTTGTTTTGATTTTTTTCGTCAGGGTAGGTGCAGATGAGCTCGGGAGCAGAAACGCCGCACTCGAACATGTGGCAGAAATTTTCCAACACCAACACAAAATAACAAAAAAATAGTTCTTTATGTTCGGTATTTGGTTTGTTGGTTGTTATGCCCACCCCAAGCTCCAAGGACAAAAAAGTTCGTGAAGCTGAAAAAAGTTCATCGATTTGAAAAAAAGTTTACGAATTTGAAAAAAAATTGTGAAACTGAAAAAGTTCATGGATTTGGAAAATAATCCTACAAAACTGCCTAATTTTTTTGCAATTTCCCAAACTTTTGGGCACATTTATGTACTTTTCTCAAATCGATAAAGTTTTTTTTTCAATTTCATGAACTTTTTGTTATATTTGTGGACTTTTTTTCATATCGATAAACTTATTTAAACTTGTGGACTTTACTTTCGGTATAAACCAAAAATTTGGTTTTCACCATCTGGTTAATTTTTAAATTTGGTTGGACAAACAAAAACCAAAAATTGTCATTGAAAATAGATAACCGAAAATTCAATATGGTACAGTTTTCATTAATTGCGATTCATTTGTAGCAGCAACACCTTTTATATAGTTGGAAATCTTTGTGGCATCTCCCCTCACGGACGAGGTGGGACTAATACCCGGGAGAAGTTGGCTGCGCGCGACACCCGTGCCTTGTTTTGGGCAATTATATACGCTGACTCGGACTGTTCAGTTAACCGGGCTGTTGTTGTCCCACCGGGCCGCCAGATGGTTCATTGGCGCGTAGGAGGCGCAACTGACCTTGTTCTCTTCTACGATCGCCTAGAGCTGCGCCTCAGCGGCGGCCATTTCCCGACAAGTAGTGGCTTGAGCGCAGACGACATCATAGATGGCACACTGCTCTACGACGAAATGAGGGTTCATCGCGGCCATGGCTGACACGGCCCCCTTGCTTGCGCACTCGCCGTAGATCTAGCCCTCCGCCAACCGGTGCTGCCCCAGGAGGAACAGGTTGTACCTATGTCCCTTCTTCGCCTGTTGGAACACCGACAAAGGCACTGGCCCAGGCTGCACCTCCGCCGTGGCGGTGTTGTACTGCGTCTGCGCCTGCTCCATGGTGAAGCCGACGTGCACATGAGGCGCAGGAGCTGGGACGGTGTCGTCGGAGCCCGTCTCCATCGTGGAGTTGTTCTCATCGTCGGAGACCTCGGGCGAACTGGCTGGCAAGCTAACCCCATTTCGCCTCGCATGGCGGCTCTGCCACGCGACGGCAAGGGCGGCCACCGCGTGCTTGATCTCTAGTGACAAACTATCCCACATAGCGTTCCCGCTCGCGGTCATGGCGGTTGTCCACCCGTCCCGTCATCTCTCAGACGGCGAGCCTGCTCAATGACAGCATACAGACGGACAGGGCATAGAACCGCCGTAGTAGATATCTATTACAGCTGGCCAAATGGGCCGGTTTTTTCGGGCCGGCCCGTGAGCACGCCGGCACGGCCCGCCTTGGGCCAGGTACGTCACGGGCTAAACAGGCCGGGCCCAGCACGCGGCACGCCCTGGGCCGTGCCTGGGCCTGGAGAGTGGGCACGCGGGCCGGCACGGCACGGCCCGATTACGTTTATTGTTATTTTTTTATACATCTATATATGGCCCAACATGTAAAAATAGGCTAAAAAACGCTTAGTGCGTCAAATAACAGGCTGAAAACATGCGGCTCACCATGCTAAATGAGCCAACGTGCCGGCCTGCTTACTAACTGGGTCGTGCTTGGGCCTGGGGGCACAGCACGCGGGCCGGCACGGCACGGCTCGTATAGTAATCGTGCCTTCGGGCCGTGCCGGGCCAGGCACGATTACGATGGGCCGGGCCGTGCCGTGCCGGGCCGGCCCGTTTGGCCAGGTATGATATCTATCCGTCCCATCCAGTAATGCGTCTCCGACATTGAACATGCGCAGACACCAGAGACGCTCGTGGGCGGCACCCTCGGCCGATGCGCCGCTTCAATGGCGGAGGCAACGAGAGGTCGCGTCCACCCTGAGCCGTCTTCAATGTGGAGTGGCGCGCTCTACATCGCCATTAATGCAGGCAGCTGGCATGGGGTAAGAACGCGATCGGGCGCGGGACAAGGGGTTTGTGTGGGTTAGGGTGGTCAGAAGTGGGCTTGGGAGCGATCCGGACACCAGCAAAGAGTTCGGTAAATTACTAAATTGAAAAAATTTCACAAATTTGACAAAAGAGTCTGGAAAAAGTTCATGAATTGAAGTAAATATTCACGAATTTGAAAATTCACAGATTTAAGAAAAGGTTCAAGATTTCAAAATAGTTTGTGAATTTTGAAAAAAGAAAATAATAAAATAATAAAAGGAGAAACGAAAATAGAAATAAAAATACGGCATTTCAAACTTGTTCCTACTTTTTTCAGTACAAGTTTTAACTTTTTTTTGAGAAAATATTTCATATGTATGAACGCTGTTGTGTTTGCTTATGTATTTGGCGCCAAAAATTTCCGCAGGAAGTGGTGGTCCAAGTTGTTAGCAACGCGTGCCTTTTAATGTGAGGTCTGGTGTTCGAATCCTCACGAGCTCACCCTTTTCTTCTATTTTTACCTCCCTTTTATTGTTAGGAGGGGCATGGCTTAATGGGCTGGCCCGTTCGTGTCTGTCTAATCGGTGTATAAGGACTCACGGAGTACTTTTACAAAGATCATCTGGCCCTCTATTATGAAGAGGTATAGGACAATCTCAACCCTCGATGTGTTTAGGGGGGTCTACCGAAGCAGAAGTGTAGAAGATCATGGTACGAGATAGCTCAATAAGAGGCAAACCTTGCAAAAGGGCGTCATTCTTTTGGATCACAGTACCCTTCCTTCATCATAGGGAATTTAGGAGGCCAAACCATCATGAAGGGTCTGACTCCATGTATGTATCTATCCTCTTGTGTAACCTCATAAACCTTCTTTGCCTCCTTACCTTCAATATCAAACAGGTAGAGGACCCCATCCTGTTAGACTGTATACATATATATGGACCCCTTGTATACATATGTAATTGTATTGTACCCTTTGGTACTCCTATATAATGAGATAGCCACACCCCGTTTAGGGTGTCGAGCAGTTTTCCAAACTCTACGTTTTACATGGTATCAGATTAGGGTTTCGATATGTCTTCCGCTGCCCCTCACGCCGCTGCTGCATCGGCCCCTGCCACCGCCGATCCCTCGGCCGCTGCCATCGCTGTCGCCGCGTCGGTCCAGGCGCTTGCTTCTTCGTCGCCCTTCATGGCCTCCCGCCCCTTGGCTACGGCCTGGCGGCAGCCACCCGCGGCCCTCCCGATCGGGTCAAGCGGGACGGGTGACCTGCCCCCGCCGATCCCATCTGGTGGGTCTTCCGCGGCCGTCGCCGCTGGGCCGCCGAGGGTCCGCGGGCCTGCGCCTGTGTATGGTGCCCCTGCCTCACCCCTTGGCGCCCTGCCTCCGTCGTATGGCGCCCCCTGGTTCGGTGCCCCTGCCTCGACACTCGGCGCCGCGCCCTCGCCATCGTCCGCCTAGCCGCCAACCTACGGCGTTGGGGCGTTGCCAGCGCCTCACGGGTCTGCGCCCCCTGTGCCGCCCGGAGCCCCGGCAGGCTCGGGCCATGGCACCGCTCCTGCAGGCGCCTACTCGGCGTCGCCATACGCGGGTGCGCACCTGGCGCTCCCCCCAACCCGGAGATGGACCCGATGATGGGCTGCTACGCGCCACCGGCACAGCCTCATGCGGATCACATGACCGCGCCGACGCCGTTTCCGGTGAAGCTTACGCCGGATAATTATTTGTCCTGGCGAGCTCAGGTGCTACCCCTTCTTCGCAGCCGCTACCTGGAGGGGTATGTCGATGGCTCCATCCCGTGCCCACCGCCGTATCATCCGGCGTACCACGTGTGGGTGGCTCAGGATCAGGCGATTCTCTCTGCTGTCCAGTCATCGCTCACTCCGAGCGTGTCGTCGCTGGTCATCTTCGCCGCGACGTCCCGAGATGCTTGGTCGGTACTTCACAGCAGCTTCGCCTCGCAGTCTACGGCGCGTGCTCATGCCATACGCACCGAGTTGGGGGAGACTAAACTTGATGGTCTCTCTATCACTGGGTACTTTAACAAGATGTCGGGTCTTGCGGACACATTGGCCTCAATTGGTCAGCCCCTTGGAGATGAGGAGTTCAGCACCCACGTGCTCAATGGTCTTGATGATGATTATGACAATCCCATTGAGAATATTCATGGTCGTGAGGCGCCACTTCCACCACGAGACCTATCTGCACGTCTTCTGGGCCGTGAGCAGCGCATCAAAGCGCGCCGTGGCTCCCCGAGCTTCATATCTGCCAACGCCACGACCCGTGGTAAGCTGCAGAAGCCGTCACCATCCCCGGGCGGGAAACCGGCGGCCTCATCCTCGTCCTCGCAGGCCCGCACTGCCCTACCCTCCATCACTGGCGGCACTCGTCCGGTGGCTTGTTCCCTAGCTGTGGTGCTCAGCGGGCTTGCCAGATGTGTGGCCTTGAGCGTCACATTGCCTCCCGGTGCCATCGGCGCTACAAGCAAGAGTTTCTCGGCCTAGGCAATAATGGCAAGGGGAATGAAAAATAGGCTGCTGGGGTGACAAGTCATGATCATGGGCGCACCCCGTCCTACTCCATCGATCCTACATGGTATATGGACACGGGGGCCACGAACCACCTCACCAACGAGATGGCCAAACTTTCCACCAAGGAACCATATCGTGGTCATGATCAGGTGCACACAGCCAATGGAGCAGGTATGCACATCTCCCATGTTGGTCAGGCCTCACTCCTCACACATAACTTTCGCAAGCTGCATCTTTCTAATGTCCTTCGTGTTCCCACTGCTACACGTAGTTTGTTGTCTATTCCTCAACTTACCCGTGATAATAATGTCCTTGCTGAGTTTCACCCTTTTCGTTTCTTTATCAAGGATCGGGACACGAGGGCCGTTCTGCTTAGCGATCGTCTTCGCCATGGCTTATATGCACTTGACGTGCCGCCCACATCTCCTATGCAGTCCTCCCCTCAGGCGTTCAGCGGCGTTCGTGTGTCATCTACACATTGGCATGCACGCCTGGGTCACCCTGCTGCTCCTATAGTTCGTCATGTGCTACATCGTCATGAACTACCAGTTGTGTCCAATAAAACTGCTGAAACCATTTGTGATGCCTGTCAGCAGGGCAAGAGTCACCAACTTCCGTTTTCAGAGTCTAGTCGTGTTGTGAACCATCCTCTTGAGCTTGTGTTCTCTGATGTATGGGGTCATGCCCAAACATCCGTTAGTGGCCATAATTATTATGTTAGCTTCATTGATGCTCATAGTCGGTTTACTTGGCTTTATCTTATTAAGAAAAAATCTGATGTGTTCGATGTTTTTATTCAGTTTCAAGCACATGTTGAGCGTCTCCTTAAGCAGAAAATTATTCATGTCCAATCCGACTGGGGGGGGGGGTTGAATATCACAACCTCAACACTTTTTTCAACAAGCTTGGGATCTCGCACCGTGTGTCTTGTCCTCATACACATCAATAGAATGGCACCGCCGAACGTAAGCATCGTCATTTTGTAGAAACTGGCCTTACTTTGCTAGATCATGCCTCCGTTCCGTTTCGGTTTTGGAGTGATGCCTTCTCCACCGCTTGTTTATTGATAAACAGGCTGCCTTCACGACTTCTGAATATGAAAACTCCCCTTGAACTCTTGCTCAACGAAATCCCAGATTACACTTTCCTCAAAGTGTTTGGGTGTGCGTGTTGGCCTCATTTGCGTCCATACAACAAACGTAAGTTAGAGTTTCGGTCTAAAAAGTGTGTTTTTCTTGGGTATAGTTCCCTTCACAAAGGGTACAAATGCCTACACGTTCCCACCAACCGCGTCTACTTTTCTTGTGACGTCGTTTTTGATGAGAATGTCTTCCCTTTTCATGCACTTCCGAATAACTCTAAAACTCCTATGCCACCTGTCCACTCTTCCGTACCTGTGCCTGATCAATTTGTGGATGTTGCAAATGCTCCTGCGTTGCTCCCTAATCATGCTGCAGGTATTGGCCGTGGTGCTCGTCTTGAGCTTCTTGATGAACAGGTGCCAGATGATGATGATCCGGAGCGGGACGTGGATCTGCATGGGACATGCATATCGGGTGCGGCCGCCCCGCGGGTGCCGCCCTCATCCTCACCCGACCAGCGGGTGCCGCCCTCGCCTTCGCCCGACCCACAGGCGCCGCCCTCGCCCGCCTCGCGGGTGCCGTCCTCGCCCGCCTCGCAGGAGTCGCTCGCGCCTGGCCTGGCTGGGTTGTCTGCCGCGACCCCCAGCCCAGCCGCTGGGCCTTCTGCGCCGACTGGGCTGACCTCACCCGGCCCAACGCCGGGGCTGGCTCGGCCGGCCACACCTAGCCCGACGTCGCTGCTCCCTCTGGAGCTAGGCGGCCCTCACGACGGCTTGGGTGCTAGCCCGTCGGCTGATGCCTCGCCACCTGTGCCGAGCCCAGTCACGTCACCCCAGCCGGCTGCTGCGGTTCTTCGTCCTCGCACGCGCAGTCAGACAGGGGTTTTTCAGCCGAAACAACGCACTGATGGGACTATCGCGTGGCCTAAGAAACACACTGATGGGACTACCGCGTGGCTTGCCGCTTGCGTGGCTCATATTGCTGCAGATCCCACTGCTGAGCCTCGCCATTTTCAAGCTGCACTGGGGATCCCTCATTGGCGGGCTGCGATGGAACAGGAGTTTCAGGCTCTGCTTCAGAATGACACTTGGCATCTTGTTCCTCCAACGTCTGGTGTTAACATTATTGATTCCAAGTGGGTTTTTAAAGTCAAGAGACATGCTGATGGTTCTATTGAGCGCTACAAAGCACGGCTTGTTGCTAAGGGTTTCAAGCAGAGGTACGGTCTTGACTATGAACACACCTTCAGTCCAGTTATCAAGCCTACTACCATTCGTCTACTGCTGTCTCTGGCTGTTACCCGAGGATGGTCTCTTTGTTAGCTTGATGTGCAGAATGCTTTCCTGCATGGTGTTCTGGAGGAAGAAGTTTATATGCGTCAGCCGCCCGGTTTTGTTGATCCTGCACGCCCTCATCATCTTTGTCGTCTTGATAAGGCGCTATATGGACTTAAACAGGCTCCCCGTGCGTGGCATGCACGCCTTGGCTCTGTTCTTCGGGCTCTTGGGTTTCTTCCCTCCACGGCTGACACATCCTTGTTCCTTCTTCAGCGTCCTGAGGTTACAATGTATCTCTTGGTTTATGTTGATGACATCATCCTCATTAGTTCCTCTGCTGCTGCTGCGGATCGTCTTGTGGCTGCTTTGAGTGGTGATTTTGCTGTCAAGGACTTAGGTGCTCTGCATTTTTTCCTTGGTCTGGAGGTCTCACGCTATTCTGCTAGGTTGACACTTACTCAGAAGAAGTATTCTTTGGATCTCTTGCGTCGTGCTGGCATGCTGAAGTGTAAACATGTGACCACTCCGATGTCTGCTACTGATCGGTTGTCTGCCCTGGATGGAGACCTTCTTTCACCGGATGATGCTACTGAGTATCGTAGTCTTGTTGGTGGTCTGCAGTATCTTACTATCACCAGACCAGATGTCTCTTATGCAGTTAACCGTGTCTGTCAGTATCTTCATGCACCCAGGACGTCTCATTGGTCAGCTGTGAAACGCATTCTGCGTTATATCTGTTTCACAGCCTCTTATGGTTTACTTCTCCAGCCTGCACCATCTTATGAGATCTCAGCCTTTTCCGATGCAGATTGGGCCAGGTGTCCTGATGACAGGCGATCCACGGGGGGGATATGTAGTGTTCCTTGGTCCTAATTTGATCGCCGGGAATGCTCGTAAGCAGGCCACAGTTTCTCGCAGCAGTACTGAAGCTGAGTACAAAGCAGTTGCTGATGCAACTGCTGAGATCATATGGGTTCGGTCCTTGTTGAGAGAATTGAGAGTTCCTCCTGCTCGTTCTCTAGTGCTTTGGTGTGACAACATTGGTGCTACCTATCTCTCATCTAATCCGGTGTTACATGCTTGGACGAAACACATTGAGGTGGACTATCATTTTGTTCGAGAACGTGTTGCACAGAAGCTTCTCAGTATCAAGTTCATCTCATCAAAGGATCAACTTGCTGAAATCTTCACGAAGCCTCTTCCACAACCACAGTTTGTAGGCTGTAGGCGCAATCTTAACTTACTTTGTACTTCAGGCTATAGTTAAGATTGAGGGAGGGTGTTAGACTATATACATATACGTGGACCCCTTGTACACATATGTAATTGTATTGTACCCTTTGGTACTCCTATATAATGAGATAGCCACACCCTGTTTAGGGTGTTGAGCAGTTTCCCAAACTCTACGTTTTACACATCCCACTCCCAGAAAAGGAACCAAGAATTGACCCCAACTGCATGTACAATAAGAGCAGAATTACCGACATCCTCAAACACTCTAGTTGATATCATATGATTAACACATATCTCACGCAAACAAGTCCTATCTACAAGTAACCAATTGGTAAGGCCCTTCTTATCCACCATGTGGCGCCAGATGCGAAGCTGGGATCCTTTTACATGGATCAGATGGACCCTGGAATCATTTGCAAGCGATAGATCTGTGCACGTACAGTCCACCTCTCCCGGGAGGTTAACGATCGACATGCTTGATGATGCAAGATCTAGCGAGACTAACTTATAAATGCCTCTCGTGTTGGACAGATTATAGATTTTGTCATGAACAATCAAACTAGTAGATAAGAGTTCAATTTGGAAGATGTCAGTTACAGCCGAACAGTATGTGGCCCAGATATCGCCCTGTAACACATAGACATCCAAAACTGACTGCTCCTCTTTATACCCTAGGGCCAAATAGAAGTAGCCATCGCCGCTGACACTGGGGACGATGTCATATTCGTAGTATGCAAAGCCGTCGAGTATGCTGGTGTTAGGGAGTGGTGGAAGGATGGCTATATACCTCGCAGGGTACAGGGGGCAGCGCACCCTTCTCGTGAGTGTGGGTGGAGCACCCTGGTGGTACATGCCGGAGGTGATGATGAGGAGGCCATTACAGCACTCCACGTTGTGCCAGTCGCAGCCCATTGTGTGTAAATCAAAGCTAGCACGGCGAACGACGGTGGCAAGCTCAGGGGGCTGAGGCAACGGCACGAACCGCGGGTGTTCGCTGTTCGTGTCGACGTAGAATCTGAGGAGGTGGGGCGGGTGCAAGAAAAGGACTGTTTTCTTTTGGCTTTCTTTCTCGTTCAAAAAAGGACTGTTTTCTAAGCAGTGAACAGTCAAATTCTCTCGCCCGAACTATATTGTTTTCTTGTCTTTCTTCTTCCTGTCAAATGGTGACAAAAGCGCGGAGGCACATTTGGGCAAGCCGGAGGCGATGACAATGGCATGGCAGAGGGCATTGATTTTTTTAAACTAACATGTTTTTATAGCAAATTTGGAAACTATAGGACTGAACGCATAAATTTCAGATTCCCGCAAAAAAATGCATAAATTTCAGAAGTATGACCCCGTCGGCCACTAGAAGGTAGAAGACATTGTTTTTGTCCATAGGTTGGCCGAAGTGGGCTCGTCGGCCACCTGTTGGCCGAAGAGAGGCCTAGCTAGGCCGAAGAGGCGTTGTCGGTGGGCTGTTGACCGAGGAGGGGCCCGCCGTCCTAGCAGCGGCCGAAGAAGGTTGTCCTCGGCCCGCGCGCGACTGAAAAGGTCTTCGGCCTCCACACGACCGAAGACATGTGGATAAGGCCGAAGCGTCGTCTCCTTCCTCTGGCTCGCGAGCTCCTCCTCCTCCTCTCTCTCTCTCTCTCTCTCTCGTTCCTCTCTGTACTCGCCATCCCCGCGCCGATCTCCTCTCTGTTCCACCCATTTTCCCATCCAAGCGGCAGAATCAATAGATTGTAGCAATCCCCGGCGGCCAACGGTCATTTTTTTTGCTATGGGGTAGTTATTTGTGCGTACGTGAAGAGACATGGTGGGGTGGAGGAGGTGCGGCTAGGCAGGAGGTGATGAGGTGGAGAAGGTGCGACTAGGGATGAGGTGGTGGTGAGGAGGAGGTGCGCCTTGGGAGGAGGTGGTGGTAAGGAGGAGGTGCGGTGGTGTTGTCCAGTGGTGCAAGTACTCCGCGAGGTGGCCAGTGCCGCTGAGTTGAAGAGAGGAGCAAGAAGCAGGAGAGACACGCGACGAAGGTATAACCATGTCATCATATTTTTTCTCTCTAAGTTTTAGAGTTTTGTTTAGTTAATCCTAATTTGTCTGTGGTGTCATTTTAGTGATTAATGAGAAGATGGAATTGTCTGACATGTGAAAATATCTGAATGAGTAAATTTGTATGTTTACTACGGCCCCAGTAGTGTTCGATATAATGAGTTGGGGGTTGATCTTAGCGAGTATAAAAATTGCGTGATGACACTTCCAGACCCGGACAGACTGGACATTAGACAGTTGAAGTACGGATTGACTACTAAATTTGGGCTGGATCGTGAAGTATGTTCCGTCCGTATTCATGCATTGTGGACCAAATCCTGTAAAAATGTCAAGTGGGAGTTGATGCCGATAGATAGGAACCAGCATTGGTTGACCCTGTTAAGTCGTTGCCAAGACCAAAGAATCCACACATATGCCCTAGTGCAACATGTGGCGAAGGAGGAAAATACCATACAACTCCACAGGGTATATGAACTCTGCCAAGGCAGTCAAGTGGCTAACGAGATTTATTTATCCGGGTCATAGCCACCAGATGTGGATGCTAGTCAACCCGAGAAAGAGTCAGACAACGTGCCACACAATGTTTGTGGTCATGATACTGGGCAGAGTGGTCAATTGATAATATTAGCTAGTTCTGGTTTTGCTGATGGGGATGAGGAAGGGGAGGAAATGTAGAGGGTGATGGAGGAAGAGGACGAGGACGGATTCGCGGAGGATCTGGATTCTGGAAATTTTGAGGATGAACTGGAGGTACAGATTCCTTCTGCATGGGATCAGGACATATCCACCAGCCTTACGGTCAACGATGGCGATGAGACTCCATGGCAGTATAATCTGAACACAGTCTAGATAGGGGATATGTTTGATACAAATAAAAAATTAATGTATGCGGTGATAAAGTGGGCTATGTCTACACAGAGGGTTTTCCGGACATACATATCAGTCCAACAAACTATATCGTGAAATGTGTTCAAACAGGTTGTCCTGGCAAGGTGCACGGGCACGTGCCGAAGTATAACATCCACTGGGTTGTCACCGAGTCATCCCACATAATTGTGTGAGGAAAAACATGTTGGTTCGTCATCCAAACCTAACTTCAACTCTCATTGCGCAACTCATGTATACTGAGATAGTGCAAAAGAAATATATGGATGAAAAACACATCCAGACAGCAGTGAAGATAAGATGGAATTATCACATTCCTTATGGGAAGGCTTGGAGGGCTAAGCAGAAGGCTATGGAGGAAAGATTTGGGACAACGGTGAGAGCATTACTATTAAAATTGTTTCGCGAGACAAAATGCATGTCTACGGATCATTATTTTTCTCAATCAAAGTGGACAATAACACATCATTAGGATCAATAAAAGCATTTTTACTAACAACCAATTTCATAAGCGCATCAATTTTATCACTCAAAGTACTAATTTCTTCAACCGAATTCACTTTTTTACTAGTAGGAGCTCTTTTATTCCATTGTGAGTAATTTGTCATAATATTGTCATGTAATTTGGTAGCTTCTCCCAATGTAATTTTCATAAAAGTACTACCCACAATGGAATCTAAAATATTTCTAGAAAAAAGTTCAACCCTGCATAATTTTTTGTATGATCGTCCGTACATTTAAACCATGAGTAGGGAAATTTCTTATCAATAGTTTCATTCCCTCCCAAGATTGGGCAACATGTTCATGGTCAAATTTCTTAAAATTCATAATTTAATTTCTAAGAGAAATAATTTTTGCGAGAGGAAAATACTTGTTAATAAAGGCATCTTTACACCTATTGCAAAAATCAAAGCTATTTCGTGGCAAAGATGAAAAATAAATTTTCGTGCGATCCCAGAATGAGAACAGGTATAATTTTAATTTTAAAATATCATTATCCATATTCTTTTCTTTTGCATATCACACAATTCTATAAAGTGTTAAGATGGGATGCAACATTTTCATTAGAACTACCAAAAAATTGTTATTTCATAACAAGATTTAACAAAGCGGCATTAATATCAATAGTCGCCGCACTAGCGACGGGAGGAGCAATCAGAGTATTAATAAAATAATTATTATTAGTAATAGAAAAATCACACTATTTTGTATTTTCTCGAGACATTGTGGCTACACAAACAAGATAACACGCAAATAAAAAGGAGCAAAAGGCAAACGGAAAATATTTTTGTAATTTTTTGTGAAAAGTTTTAAATAGTGAGGGAGATGAAAACAAGATGCAAAGGTAAATAAAATAAATGCAAGGAGATGAAAGATTATACGTTAGGTGTTTCATAGATGTTGATAATGTCTCCTCGGCAATGGCACCAGAAATTCTTCCTGCTTCTTGTGAGCTGCATTGGGATTTCCCTAAAGAGGAGAGGATGATGTAGTATAGTAGAGATGAATATTTCCCTCAGTTATGAAACCAAGGTTATAAATCCAGTAGAAAAATCGTGCAACATCTCGTTAGCAGCACCTGTCCACATAATAACAAATCCTTGCACCCAACACGAATAAGAAGTTGCCAATCCCTCGGCGGTTACTTGCAAGATCATATCTTATAGTGGTAGATTGATAGATAGAACACCAAATAAATAAAAGTAAATAAAATTGCAGCAAGGTATTTTTTGATTTTAATATATGATAAAAGTAGACCCCGGGGCCATAGTTTTCACTAGAGGCTTCTCTCTTGAAATAGCATACGGTTGGTAACCAAATTACTGTTGGGCAATTCATAGAAAAGCAAATAATCATGACGTATCCAAGGCAATGATCAGGTATATAGGCATCACGTCCGAAACAAGTAGACCGAAATGATTCTGCATCTACTGCTATTACTCAACACATCGACCGCTATCCAGCATGCATCTAGAGTACTAAATTCATAAAGAACGGAGTAACGCCTTAAGGAAGATGACATGATGTAGACAAAGTAAACTTATGCATGAATAAACCCCATCTTTTTATCCTTAATGGCAACGATACAAATATGTGTCATGTCCCTTTCTGTCACTGGGATTGAGCACCGCAAGATCGAATCCATCACAAAGCACCTCTCCCACTGGAAAAAATCAATCTACTTGGCCAAACCAAATCAATAGATTGGAGAGAAATACAAAGCTATAAAAATCATGCATAAAAGAGTTCAGAGATGACTCAAATAATACTCATAGATAATATGATTATAAACTCGCAATTCATCGGATCCCAACAAACACAACACAAAAAGTTATGACATCGAATAGATTTCCAATAACATCGAGGATAACATTGTATTGAAGATCAAATAGAGCGAAGAAGCCATCTAGCTAATAACTATGGACCCATTGGTCTGTGGTAAACTAATCACACATCATCGGAAGGGCGGCAAGGTTGATGTAGAGACCCTCCGTGATTGCTTCTCCCTTCATGGAGTGCCGAAAAAGGCCCCTAGATGGGATCTCTCAAGAACAGGAACTTCCGGCGGCGGAAAAAGGGTTTCGGGTGGCTCTCTGTTGGTTTCCCCATTTTTGAGAATTTATATAGGCGGAATAGGTCAAACGGAGTAAAGGTGGGACCACGAGGCACCAGGGCACGCCTGCCCCCTAGGCGCAGGCGTGCCCTAGTGGCTTGTGGCCACTTCCTTCATCTTCTGACTTCCTCCCAAAGCTTCTAGTGTCTCTTTTGTCTAGAAAAAAATCTCCAAAAAGTTTTGTGGCATTTGGACTTCGCTTGGTACAGATATTCTGGAAAACAAAAACAAGCAAAAAAAAACAGCAACTAGCACTAGGCACTAAGATAAATAGGTTAGTCCAAAAAATATATAATGGCTTGTAGATGTATATAAAACATCGAAGATTGATACTATAATAGCATGGAACAATCAAAAATTATAGATAGGTTGGAGACGTATCACACCGCAAGCTAGAGAACGGTATGAATCGTCCTGGGTTTGACAACCGGGGCAAAGTATCCGTGAAGTCAACGCCAGCGCACTGTCAAAAACCGTGAACCACCCAATGCGCTTTATAATGGTCTAGTGTATCGTCGGGATGAAACTTGTGCTTGAACACCCACTTCAAGTATCTAGCTCTAGTTATAATAGATTGGGCTACAACTCCGAGCGTCCATTACCGTGGACACTGAAGGAAATATGCCCTAGAGGCAATAATAAAGTTATTATTTATTTCCTCATATCATGATAAATGTTTATTATTCATGCTAGAATTGTATTAACCGGAAACATGATACATGTGTGAATACATAGACAAACATATAGTCACTAGTATGCCTCTACTTGACTAGCTCATTAATCAAAGATGGTTATGTTTCCTAACCATAGACATGTGTTGTCATTTGATTAATGGGATCACATCATTAGGAGAATGATGTGATTGACATGACCCATTCCATTAGCCTAGCACTTGATTGTTCGGTATACTGCTATTGCTTTCTTCATGACTTATACAAAGTTCCTGCAACTATGAGATTGTGCAACTCCCGTTTACCGAAAGAACACTTTGTGTGCTACCAAACGTCCCAACGTAACTGGGTGATTATAAAGGTGCTCTACAGGTGTTTCCGAAGGTACATGTTGGGTTGGCATAATTCGAGATTAGGTTTCGTCACTCCGATTATCGGAGAGGTATCTCTGGGCCCACTCGGTAATACTCATCACCTAAGCCTTGCAAGCATTGTAACTAATGAATTAGTTATGAGATGATGTATTACGGAACGAGTAAAGAGACTTGCCGGTAACGAGATTGAACTAGGTATTGGATACCGACAATCAAATCTCGGGCAAGTAACATACCGATGACAAAGGGAACAACGTATGTTGTTATGCGGTTTGACCGATAAAGATCTTCGTAGAATATGTAGGAACCAATATGGGCATCCAGGTCCCGCTATTGGTTATTGACTGAGAATGGTTCTAGGTCATGTCTACATAGTTCTCGAACCCGTAGGGTCCGCACGCTTAACATTACGATGACAGTTTTATTATGAGTTTATAAGTTTTGATATACCGAAGTTTGTTCGGAGTCCCGGATGTGATCACGAACATGACGAGGAGTCTCGAAATGGTCGAGACATAAAGATTGATATATTGGAAGCCTATATTTGGACACCGGAATCGTTCCGGGTGAAATCGGCATTTTACCGGAGTACCAGGAGGTTACCGGAACCCCCCGGGGGGTTATTGGGCCTACATGGGCCACGAGGGAGAAGAGGGAAGGAGCCAGGAGGGGGCCGCACGCCCTCCCCCTCCTAGTCCGAATAGGACAAGGGAAGGGGGGCGGCGCCCCCCTTTCCTTCCCCTCTTCCTCCTCTTTCCCCCCTTCTCCTACTCCTACTTGGAAAGAAGGGAGTCCTACTCCCGGTGGGAGTAGGACTCCCCCCTTGGCGCGCCCTCCTTGGCCGGCCGCCTCCTCCCCCCTGGCTCCTTTATATACGGGGGCGGGGGGGCACCCCATAGACACACAAGTTGATCTACGGATCATTCCTTAGCCGTGTGCGGTGTCCCCCTCCACCATATTCCACCTCGGTCATATCGTCGCGGAGTTTAGGCGAAGCCCTACGCCGGTAGAACATCATCATCGTCACCACGCCGTCGTGCTGACGGAACTCATCTCCGGAGCTCGGCTGGATCGGAGGCCGGAGATCGTCATCGAGCTGAACGTGTGCTGAACTCGGAGGCTCCGTACGTTCGGTGCTTGGATTGGTCGGATCGTGAAGACGTACGACTACATCAACCACGTTGTGCTAAAGCTTCCGCTTACGGTCTACGAGGGTACGTGGACGAACACTCTCCCCTCTCGTTGCTATGCCATCACCATGATCTTGCGTGGGCGTAGGAATTTTTTTTGAAATTACTACGTTCCCCAACAGTGGTATCAGAGCCTAGGTTTTATGCGTTGATGTTATATGCACGAGTAGAACACAAGTGAGTTGTGGGCGATACAAGTCATACTGCTTACCAGCATGTCATACTTTGGTTCGGCGGTATTGTGAGATGAAGCGGCCCGGACCGACATTACGCGTACGCTTACGCGAGACTGGTTTCACCGTTACTAGCACTCGTGCTTAAAGGTGACTGGCGGGTGTCTGTCTCTCTCACTTTAGCTGAATCGAGTGTGGCTACGCCCGGTCCTTGCGAAGGTTAAAACAGCACCAACTTGACGAACTATCGTTGTGGTTTTGATGCGCAGGTAAGAACGGTTCTTGCTAAGCCCGTAGCAGCCACGTAAAATTTGCAACAACAAAGTAGAGGACGTCTAACTTGTTTTTGCAGGGCATGTTGTGATGTGATATGGTCAAGACGTGATGCTATATTTTATTGTATGAGATGATCATGTTTTGTAACCAAAGTTATCGGCAACTGGCAGGAGCCATATGGTTGTCGCTTTATTGTATGAAATGCAAACGCCCTGTAATTGCTTTACTTTATCACTAAGCGGTAGCGATAGTCGTAGAAGCAATAGATGGCGTAACGACAACGATGCTACAATGGAGATCAAGGTGTCGCGCCGGTGACGATGGTGATCACGATGGTGCTTCGGAGATGGAGATCACAAGCACAAGATGATGATGGCCATATCATATCACTTATATTGATTGCATGTGATGTTTATCCTTGATGCATCTTATCTTGCTTTGATTGACGGTAGCATTTTATGATGATCTCTCACTAAAATTATCAAGAAGTGTTCTCCCTGAGTATGCACCATTGCCAAAGTTTGTCGTGCCGAGACACCACGTGATGATCGGGTGTGATAAGCTCTACGTCCATCTACAACGGGTGCAAGCCAGTTTTGCACACGTGGAATACTCAGGTTAAACTTGACGAGCCTAGCATATGCAGATATGGCCTCAGAACACGGAGACCGAAAGGTCGAGCGTGAATCATATAGTAGATATGATCAACATAGTGATGTTCACCATTGAAAACTAGAGAGATGTCTGTCTAAGTGGGAGTTCTTAAGTAATATGATTAATTGAACTTAAATTTATCATGACCTTAGTACCTGATAGTATTTTGCTTGTCTATGTTTGTTTGTAGATAGATAGCCCGTGCTGTTGTTCCGTTGAATTTTAATGCGTTCCTTGAGAAAGCAAAGTTGAAAGATGATGGTAGCAATTACATGGACTGGGTCCGTAACCTGAGGATTATCCTCATTGCTGCACAGAAAAGTTACGTCCTGGAAGCACCGCTGGGTGCCAGGCCTGCTGCTGATGCAACTGACGACGTTAAGAACGTCTGGCAGAGCAAAGCTGATGACTACTCTATAGTTCAGTGTGCCATGCTTTACGGCTTAGAATCGAGCCTTCAATGACGTTTTGAACGTCATGGAGCATATGAGATGTTCCAGGAGTTGAAGTTAATATTTCAAGCAAATGCCCGGATTGAGAGATATGAAGTCTCCAATAAGTTCTACAGCTGCAAGATGGAGGTGAATAGTTCTGTCAGTGAACATATACTCAAAATGTCTGGGTATAATAATCACTTGATTCAACTGGGAGTTAATCTTCCGGATGATAGTGTCATTGACAGAATTCTCCAATCACTACCACCAAGCTACAAGAGCTTTGTGATGAACTATAATATGCAAGGGATGAACAAGACTATTCCCGAGCTCTTCGCAATGCTAAAAGCTGCGGAGGTAGAAATTAAGAAGGAGCATCAAGTGTTGATGGTCAACAAGACCACTAGTTTCAAGAAAAAGGGCAAAGGGAAGAAGAAGGGGAACTTAAAAAAGAACGGCAAGCAAGTTGCTGCTCAAGAGAAGAAACCCAAGTCTGGACCTAAGCCTGAAACTGAGTGCTTCTACTGCAAGTAGACTGGTCACTGGAAGCGGAACTGCCCCAAGTATTTGGCGGATAAGAAGGATGGCAAAGTGAACAAAGGTATATGTGATATACATGTTATTGATGTGTACCTAACTAGAGCTCGTAGTAGCACCTGGGTATTTGATACTGGTTCTGTTGCTAATATTTGCAACTCGAAACAGGGACTACGGAATAAGCGAGCACTGGCTAAGGACGAGGTGACGATGCGCGTGGGAAACGGTTCCAAAGTCGATGTGATCGCGGTCGGCACGCTACCTCTACATCTACCTTCGGGATTAGTTTTAGACTTGAATAATTGTTATTTGGTGCCACCGTTGAGCATGAACATTATATCTAGTTCTTGTTTAATGCGAGACGGTTATTCATTTAAATCAGAAAATAATGGTTGTTCTATTTATATGAGTAATATCTTTTATGGTCATGCACCCTTGAAGAGTGGTCTATTTTTATTGAATCTCGATAGTAGTGATACACATATTCATAATGTTGAAGCCAAAAGATGCAGAGTTGATAATGATAGTGCAACTTATTTGTGGCACTGCCGTTTAGGTCATATCGGTGTAAAGCGCATGAAGAAACTCCATACTGATGGACTTCTGGAATCACTTGATTATGAATCACTTGGTACTTGCGAACCGTGCCTCATGGGCAAGATGACTAAAACACCGTTCTCCGGTACAATGGAGAGAGCAACAGATTTGTTGGAAATCATACATACAGATGTATGTGGTCCGATGAATGTTGAGGCTCGTGGCGGATATCGTTATTTTCTCACCTTCACAGATGATTTGAGCAGATATGGGTACATCTACTTAATGAAGCATAAGTCTGAAACATTTGAAAAGTTCAAAGAATTTCAGAGTGAAGTGGAAAATCATCGTAACAAGAAAATAAAATTTCTATGATTTGATCGTGGAGGAGAATATTTGAATTATGAGTTTGGTTTACATTAGAAACAATGCGGAATAGTTTCACAACTCACGCCACCTGGAACACCACAAAGAAATGGTGTGTCCGAACGTCGTAATCGTACTTTACTTGATATGGTGCGATCTATGATGTCTCTTACCGATTTACCGCTATTGTTTTGGGGTTATGCTTTAGAGACGGCCGCATTCACGTTAAATAGGGCACCATCAAAATCCGTTGAGACGACGCCTTATGAACTGTGGTTTGGCAAGAAACCAAAGTTGTCGTTTCTTAATGTTTGGGGCTATGATGCTTATGTGAAGAAACTTCAACCAGATAAGCTCGAACTCAAATCGGAGAAATGTGTCTTCATAGGATACCCAAAAGAGATTGTTGGGTACACCTTCTATCACAGATCCGAAGGCAAGACATTTGTTGCTAAGAATGGATCCTTTCTAGAGAAGGAGTTTCTCTCGAAAGAAGTGAGTGGGAGGAAAGTAGAACTTGATGAGATAACTGTATCTACTCCCTTATTGGAAAGTAGTTCATCACAAGAACCGGTTCCTGTGACAACTACACCAATTAGTGAGGAAGCTAATGATATTGATCATGAAACTTCAGATCAAGTTTCTACTGAACCTCGTAGGTCTACCAGAGTGAGATCCGCACCAGAGTGGTACGGTAATCCTATTCTGGAAGTCATGTTACTTGACCATGGTGAACCTACGAACTATGAGGAAGCGATGATGAGCCCAGATTCCGCAAAATGGTTAGAGGCCATGAAATCTGAGATGGGATCCATGTATGAAAACAAAGTTTGGATTTTGGTTGACTTGCCCGATGATCGGCAAGCCATTGAGAATAAATGGATCTTTAAGAAGAAGACTGACGCTGATGGTAATGTAACTGTCTATAAAGCTCGACTTGTTGCAAAAGGTTTTCGACAAGTTCAAGGGGTTGACTACGTTGAGACTTTCTCACCCGTAGCGATGCTTAAGTCTGTCCGAATCATGTTAGCTATTGCTGCATTTCATGATTATGAAATTAGGCAAATGGATATCAAGACTGCATTCTTGAATGGATTTCTAGAAGAAGAGTTGTATATGATGCAGCCGGAAGGTTTTGTTGATCCAAAAGGTGCTAATAAAGTGTGCAAGCTCCAGCGTTCCATTTATGGACTGGTGCAAGCATCTCGGAGTTGGAATAAACGCTTTGATAGTGTGATCAAAGCATATGGTTTTATACAGACTTTTGGAGAAGCCTATATTTACAAGAAAGTGAGTGGGAGCTCTGTAGCATTTCTAGTTTTATATGTAGATGACATATTATTAATTGGAAATGATATAGAATTTCTGGATAGCATAAAGGGATACTTGAATAAAAGTTTTTCAATGAAAGACCTCGGTGAAGCTTCTTACATATTAGGCATCAAGATCTATAGAGATAGATCAAGACGCTTAATAGGACTTTCACAAAGCACATACCTTGACAAAATTTTGAAAAAATTCAAAATGGATCAGGCAAAGAAAGGATTCTTGCCTGTGCTACAAGGTGTGAAGTTGAGTCAAACTCAATGCCCGACCACAGCAGAATATAGAGAGAAAATGAAAAATGTTCCCTATGCTTCAGCCATAGGCTCTATCATGTATGCAATGCTGTGTACCAGACCTGACGTATGCTTAGCAATAAGCTTGGCAGGAAGGTACCAAAGTAATCCAGGAATGGATCACTGGACAGCGGTCAAGAACATCCTGAAATACCTGAAAAGGACTAAGGATATGTTTCCCGTATATGGAGGTGACAAAGAGCTAGTCGTAAATGGTTACGTCAATGCAAGCTTTGACACTGATCCGGACGATTCTAAATCGCAAACCGGATACGTGTTTTTATTAAACGGTGGAGCTGTAAGTTGGTGCAGTTCTAAACAAAGCGTCGTGGCAGGATCTACATGTGAAGCGGAGTACATAGCTGCTTCTGAAGCAGCAAATGAAGGAGTCTGGATGAAGGAGTTCATTTCCGATCTAGGTGTCATACCTAGTGCATCAGGACCAATGAAGATCTTCTGTGACAATACTAGTGCAATTGCCTTGGCAAAGGAATCCAGATTTCACAAGAGGACCAAGCACATCAAGAGACGCTTCAATTCCATTCGGGACAAAGTCCAAGTGGGAGACATAGAGATTTGCAAAATACATACGGATCTGAATGTTGCAGACCCGTTGCCTAAGCCTCTCTCACGAGCAAAACATGATCAGCACCAAGACTCCATGGGTGTTAGAATCATTACTATGTAATCTAGATTATTGACTCTAGTGCAAGTGGGAGACTGAAGGAAATATGCCCTAGAGGCAATAATAAAGTTATTATTTATTTCCTCATATCATGATAAATGTTTATTATTCATGCTAGAATTGTATTAACCGGAAACATGATACATGTGTGAATACATAGACAAACATATAGTCACTAGTATGCCTCTACTTGACTATCTCATTAATCAAAGATGGTTATGTTTCCTAACCATAGACATGTGTTGTCATTTGATTAATGGGATCACATCATTAGGAGAATGATGTGATTGACATGACCCATTCCGTTAGCCTAGCACTTGATCGTTCAGTATACTGCTATTGCTTTCTTCATGACTTATACTAAGTTCCTGCAACTATGAGATTGTGCAACTCCCGTTTACCGGAAGAACACTTTGTGTGCTACCAAATGTCACAACGTAACTGGGTGATTATAAAGGTGCTCTACGGGTGTTTTCGAAGGTACATGTTGGGTTGGCATAATTCGAGATTAGGTTTTGTCACTCCGATTATCGGAGAGGTATGTCTGGGCCCACTCGGTAATACTCATCACCTAAGCCTTGCAAGCATTGTAACTAATGAATTAGTTATGAGATGATGTATTACGGAACGAGTAAAGAGACTTGCCGGTAACGAGATTGAACTAGGTATTGGATACCGACGATAAAATCTCGGGCAAGTAACATACCGATGACAAAGGGAACAACGTATGTTGTTATGCGGTTTGACCGATAAAGATTTTCGTAGAATATGTAGAAACCAATATGGGCATCCAGGTCCCGCTATTGGTCATTGACTGAGAATGGTTCTAGGTCATGTCTACATAGTTCTCGAACCCGTAGGGTCCGCACGCTTAACGTTACAATGACAGTTTTATTATGAGTTTATAAGTTTTGATGTACCGAAGTTTGTTCGGAGTCCCGGATGTGATCACGGACATGACGAGGAGTCTCGAAATGGTTGAGACATAAAGATTGATATATTGGAAGCCTATATTTGGACATCGGAATCGTTCCGGGTGAAATCGGCATTTTACCGGAGTACCGGGAGGTTATCGGAACCCCCCGAGGGGTTATTGGGCCTACATGGGCCACGAGGGAGAAGAGGGAAGGAGCTAGGAGGGGGCCATGCGCCCCTCCGCCTCCTAGTCCGAATAGGACAAGGGAAAGGGGGCGGCGCCCCCCCTTTCCTTCCCCTCTTCCTCCTCTTTCCCCCCTTCTCCTACTCCTACTTGGAAAGAAGGGAGTCCTACTCCCGGTGGGAGTAGGACTCCCCCCTTGGCGCGCCCTCCTTGTCCGGCCGCCTCCTCCCCCCTGGCTCCTTTATATACGGGGGCGGGGGCACCCCATAGACACACAAGTTGATCTACGGATCGTTCCTTAGCCGTGTGCGGTGCCCCCCTCCACCATATTCCACCTCGGTCATATCGTCACGGAGTTTAGGCGAAGCCCTGCGCTGGTAGAACATCATCATCGTCACCACGCCGTCGTGCTGACGGAACTCATCTCCGGAGCTCGGCTGGATCGGAGGCCGGAGATCGTCATCGAGCTGAACGTGTGCTGAACTCGGAGGCTCCGTACGTTTGGTGCTTGGATCGGTCGGATCGTGAAGATGTACGACTACATCAACCGCGTTGTGCTAACGCTTCCGCTTACGGTCTACGAGGGTACGTGGACGAACACTCTCCCCTCTCGTTGCTATGCCATCACCATGATCTTGCGTGTGCGTAGGAATTTTTTTTGAAATTACTACGTTCCCCAACAGACACGACTTTTCGAATAGATAAACTTCCTTGCAGGGGTATACCAACTTAATTACCCAACACGCTCGATTAACTCTGGCCGGACACATTTTTTCGGGTCATGCGCAGCCTCGGCTGATCGGCACACCGTAGTCCTACCTAGGCTTAACAAAGAGGTCGTCATGCCGGTCTATACCCTAAGCGCTCAGGGGCCTTGGGCCCATCAACCTTTGCACTCTTGTGCATTGTGTACGCGTCCTGGAGCAGACCCACCCCCTTATACAAGAGCAGGTGGTTACCGTCCAACCGGGCGCGCGCCGCTCAATCGCTGACGTCCAAAGAGCTTTCGAAGAATCGTACGATGCCGAGTGCCTATACTTATTCCCGTGTGGTGGTTAGTGCGAAAAGGCCAGTGGCCTACTCAGATCACATATCCAAACCCATTAGTGTCTTGGGAGCGCGCGCAGACGATCGGTGATCCTGTTGCCCTGTCTTGAGGACTTATGGCAAGGGTTAGGCTCAACCCTCTCTAGGGCGGTCTACCTTCCCGGCCGTGCCTCATAATTATCTCGCGGGTACCCTCTAGGTCAACCCGACTCACATGTGACTGTCGTGAACTCAGGTCCACCTCTACCGGGTTGGTACCACCTATCCCTTAATCCCGACAACACCAGTAAAAGGGCAACGTGTAAAGGTAATAGGGTGTCCATGTCATCCAGGGGGAATCCGAGGAATCACCCTCAATGGATTCCCACTCGAAGTAGGTATAAATTTTGTGGAGGGGCGGCTGTGAAAGGGCGATTCCCCCCTTTCCATTGAAGTAGGGAAGGGGGTGATTGATCTTTTTTTGAATTAGGCCTTACTGTCCGTCAAGGTGAACGTGGAGGAATCACCCTTGATGGGTCCACGCTTGAGGGGTGATGACCCACAAGTGTAGGGCATCTATCGTAGTCCTTTCGATAAGTAAGAGTGTCGAACCCAACGAGGAGCAGAAGGAAATGACAAGCGGTTTTCAGTAAGGTATTCTCTGCAAGCATTGAAATTATCGATAACAGATAGTTTTGTGATGAGGTAATTCGTAACGGGTAACAAGTAATAAAAGTAAATAAGGTGCAGCAAGGTGGCCCAATCCTTTTTGTAGCAAAGGACAAGCCTGGACAAATTCTTATATGAAGGAAAACGCTCCCGAGGACAAATGGGAATTATCGTCTAGCTAGTTTTCATCACGCTGATATGATTCGTGTTCGTTACTTTGATAATTTGATATGTGGGTGGACCGGTGCTTGGGTACTTCCCTTTCTTGGACAAGCACCCCGCTTATGATTAACCCCTATTGCAAGCATCCGCAACTACAAAAGAAGTATTAAGGTAAGCCTAACCATAGCATGAAACATGTGGATCCAAATCAGCCCCTTACGAAGCAACGCATAAACTAGGGTTTAAGCTTCTGCCACTCTAGCAACCCATCATCTACTTATTACTTCCCAATGCCTTCCTCTAGGCCCAAACAATGGTGAAGTGTCATGTAGTCGACGTTGAAATAACTCCACTAGAGGACAGACAACATACATCTCATCAAAATATCGAACGAATACCAAATTCACATGACTACTTATAGCAAGACTTCTCCCATGTCCTCAGGAACAAACGTAACTACTCACAAATCATATTCATGTTCATAATCAGAGGGGTATTAATATGCATAAAGGATCTGAACATATGATCTTCCACCGAATAAACCAACTAGCATCAACTACAAGGAGTAATCAACACTACTAGTGACCCATAGGTACCAATCTGAGGTTTTGAGACAAAGATTGGATACAAGAGATGAACTAGGGTTTGAGAGGAGATGGTGCTGGTGAATATGTTGATGGGGATTGACCACCTCCCGATGAGAGAATCAATGGTGATGACGATGATGATGATTTCCCCCTCCCGAAGGGATGTTTCCCCGGCAGAACAGCTCCGCCGGATCCCTAGATTGGTTCCCTCAAGGTTCCGCCTCGTGGCGGCGGTGTTTCTTCGCGAAAGCTTGCTTATTATTTTTTAGGGTAAAAGACTTCATATAGCACAAGATGGTCACCGGAGGGCAGCCAGGAGGCCCACGAGACAGGGGGAGCGGCCCCACCCCCGTGGCCAGGGTGTGGGCCCCCTCTGGTACTTTCTTTGCCCATTATTTTTTATTAATTCCAAAAATAACTTCCGTGGAGTTTCAGGACTTTTGGAGTTGTGCAGAATAGGTCTCTAATATTTGCTCCTTTTCCAGCCTAGAATCCCAGCTACCGGCATTCTCCCTCTTCATGTAAACCTTGTAAAAGAAGAGAGAACAGGCATAAGTATTGTGACATAACGTGTAATTACAGCCCATAATGCAATAAATATCGTTATAAAATCATGATGCAAAACGGACGTGTCAAGGGGTTGTACGACCGAGTCATCATTGGAGGTGGTGAAAGAGGAATCGCCCTCAGTATCCCACAACCGACTAGCTATGCTACAGAGATATCATCAGGAGTGAGGTAGGAGGTATCTCCCTCGACACTCGGGAGTAGCTCTGCAGAGAAGTACAACTAAGGGGGTCTGCGGTGATGTGTCCGTCTCTACACGTCGATCACCTGGATCGAGGTATCGGTAACCAAGCGGGGCAAAAAGGACAAGGGTGAGGGGTCACTGATGGATCACTAACCAACCTATACTAAGCATTTGGGATATTAGGTAAAGTAATAATAGCAGGTTACAAAAGCAGGCTATGCATCAGAATAGGAGCTATCGAACAACAGTACCAAAATCTAGTGCAAGCATGAGAGAGAAAGAATGGGCAATATAGGAATGATCAAGGGGGTTTTGCTTTCCTGGAAGCTGTGCCGAGAAGGAGGGGTCATCGTCGACGTAGTCGATCACAGGGGCAACGGCAGGGGTCTCAGGGTCTACCGGAGAGAAGAGGGGGAGAAACAGTAAGTGTAAAGCAAACAAATGCATCAGAAAGCATGACATAGCAATATGCGGTGTTAGGGTGACCTAATGTAGTGCTACGCGTTACACACGGAGCGGGAAAATATTTGGAAATATTTTCCCAGGTATAGGCAATTATCGGAGAGACGAACTAGAGGAGAAGGCTCCATGTTTGCAGTGTTGGAGGGGTGTGACAGGTATGTGCATGGCATAAACGGATTTGTCATACTTTTCTGATCAACTTTCATATATAAATTATTTTCATCCCAGTTATAGATTATTTTATATTATTTTTCAAACTTTTAAACATTTTTTGGATTTCCTGAATTTACTTTAATCCGAATTAATAAACATATAAATTGTTATGGGTACACAAGAGGGTACCCAACAAAGTGTGCATGTGAATGAATTGTGGGCCAGAGTGTGTTGAGTCAATGACTGACTCATTAACCTTATCCATTTGAATAGTGCATGGGGTCCCACATGCCATTGGCTCTGGGGGGCTATTTTAACTAAAGGGGGTTATTTAGTTTGGGGGGGGGGCACATGTCAGTGGTGGTTAGTTGGGTAGTTAGGTAATAAAGGGGGATTAGCCCCCCACTAATTAGCAGGGGCCTGGCCCAACAGGTAGAGGGCCAGCCGGCTCTTAGGCCGGGTGGCATGCGCTCTCGTAGTTAGGTGTCGGCGACCGAGCGCGGGGGCTTGCTAGGAGCCGCGGCGCGCGATGGAGGGTGCAGGCGCGCATGCGCGAGTGCGCAGGCGACAGGGTGCTGGTCCGGGGCGCGCACGGGCATGGCAGGACGCGGTCGGGGGAGCGGCTGGACTTGTGGAAGCTTGGCCGGGCGAGCAAAAGGCAACAGTGGAGGCGGGAGCGTGCGGCCAGGGGTGGCGCAGGCGCTGAAGGAAATATGCCCTTAAGACAAAACTCCCGGACAAAATGCAATAATAAAGTAGTTATTTTATATTTCCTTATTCATGATAAAACTTTATTATTCATGCTAGAAATGTATTGACCGGAAACCTTAATACATGTGTGAATAGATAGACAAAACACTGAGTCCCTAGAGAGCCTCTACTTGACTAGCTTGTTGATCAAAGATGGTTGAGGTATCCTAACCATGTACATGAGTTGTCATTTGATAACGGGATTACACCATTTGGAGAATGATGTGATGAACATGACCCATCCGTTTGCTTAGCATATTGATCTTTCAGTTTTATTGTTATTGCTTTCCTCATGTCATATATATATTCCATTGACTATCAGATTATGCAACTCTCGGACACCGGAGGAACACCTTGTGTGCTATCAAACATCACGACGTAACAGGGTGATTATAAAGATGCTCTACAGGTATCTCCGAAGGTGTTCGTTGGGTTGGCATAGATCGAGATTAGGATTTGTCAATCCGAGTATCGGAGAGGTATCTCTGGGCCCTCTCGGTAATACACATCATACAAAGCCTTGCCAGCAAAGTGACTAATGAGTTTGTTGCGGGATGATGAATTACGGAACGAGTAAAGAGACTTGCCAGTAACGAGATTGAACTAGGTATGAAGATACCGACTATTGAATCTCGGGCAAGTAACATACCGATGACAAAGGGAATAACGTATGTTGTCATAACGGTTCGACCGATAAAAATCTTCATAGAATATGTAGGATCCAATATCAGCATCCAGGTTCCGCTATTGGTTATTGACCGGAGAGGTGTCTCGGTCATGTCTACATAGTTCTCGAACCCGTAGGGTCCGCACGCTTAACGCTCGATGGCGATTTTGTATTATATGAGTGATGTGATTTGGTGACCGAATTTTGTTGGTGTCCTAGATGAGATCTCGGACATGACGAGGAGTCTCGAAATGGTCGAGAGGTAAACATTGATATATAGGACGATAGTATTCGGACACCAAAAGTGTTCCGGAAAGTATCGGGTACATATCGGGTCACCGAAAGGGGTTCCGGGAACCCTCGAAAAAGATATGTGCCTTTTGGGCCAAGATAGGGACAGACCAGCCCACAAGGGGCTGGTGCTCCCCATATAGGCCGAAAGAACAGGAGATGGGAAGAGGGGAGGGGAGAAGCAAAGGGGAGGATTCACCCCCCCCCCTCCTTCCACCCCCTCTCTCTTTCCTTTCCCCTCCGGTTAATAAGGAAGGGGGGCGAATTGGGGAGGAACCCCAAGTAGTATTCGACCTACTAGGGGCGCCCCCTTGGCTGCTCCCTCTCCCTCCCACCTATATATATGAGGGGGGAGGCACCTAGAACACACAACAACATCTGTTAGCCATGTGCGGTGCCTCCCTCCACAGATTACACCCTCGGTCTAATTCTCGTAGTGCTTAGACGAAGCCCTGCACGGATCACTTCACCATCACCGTCACCACGCCGTCATGCTGACAGAAATCATCTACTTCCTCGACACTTTGCTGGCTCAAGATTTCGAGGGACGTTATCGAGCCAAACGTGTGCAGAACTCGGAGGTGTTGTATGTTCAGTGCTTGACCGGTTGAAACGAGAAGAAGTTTGACTACATCAACCATGTTGTCAAACACTTCTGCTTTCAGTCTACGAGGGTACGTAGACACACTCTCCCCTTCTCGTTGCTATGCATCTCCTAGGTAGATCTTGCATGAGCGTTGGAAATTTTTTAAAATTGCATGCTGTGTTTCCCAATAGTGGCATCATGAGCCAGCTTTATGCGTAGATGATATGCACGAGTAGAACACAAAGAGTTGTGGGCGGTGATCATAATACTGCTTACCACCAATATCTTATTTTGATTCGGCGGTATTGTTGGATGAAGCGGCCCGGACCAACCTTACATGACCACGTTCATGAGACCGGTTCCACCGATAGACATGCAACTAGTTTTGCATCAAGGCGGCTGGCGGGTGTCTGTTTCTCGAACTTTAGTTGAATCAAATTTGACTGCGGCCGGTCCTTGTTGAAGGTTAAGACAGCAAACTTGATAAATCGCCGTTGTGGTTTTGATGCGTAGGTAAAAACAGTTCTTGCTAGAAGCCCGTAGTATCCACATAAAATTTTCAACAACAAATTAGAGGACGTCTAACTTCTTTTTGCAGGGCATGTTGTGATGTGATATGGTCAAGACATGATGTGATATACGTTATTGTATGAGATGATCATGTTTTGTAAAAGTGACTGGCAACCGGCAGGAGCCTTATGGTTGTCTCTTTATTGTATGAAATGCAAATGCCATTAATTGCTTGACTTTATCACTATGCGTTGGCGATAGTTGTACAAGCAATAGTTGGCGAGACGACCACGACGTTACGATGGAGATCAAGGTGTCAAGCCAGTGATGATGGAGATCATGACGGCGCTTTGGAGATGGAGATCAAAGGCACAAGATGATGATGGCCATATCATGTCACATATTCTGATTGCATGTGATGTTTATCTTTTATGCATCTTATTTTGCTTAGTACGACGGTAGCATTATAAGATGATCCCTTACTAAAATTTCAAGGTATAAGTGTTCTCCCTGAGTATGCACCGTTTCGACAGTTCGTCGTGCTGAGACACCACGTGATGATCGAGTGTGATAGGCTCTACGTTCACATACAATGGGTGCAAGATAGTTTTGCACATGCGGAATACTCGGGTTAAACTTCACGAGCCTAGCATGTACAGACATGGCCTCAGAACACTGGAGACCAAAAGGTCGAATGTGAATCATATAGTAGATATAATCAACATAGAGATGTTCACCATTGAAGACTACTCCATCTCACGTGATGATCGGATAGGGTTTAGTTGATTTGGATCGCGTATCATTTAAATGATTTGAGGGATGTCAATCTTAGTGGGAGTTCTTAAGTAATATGATCAATTGAACTTAATTTATCATGAACTTAGTCCTAATAGATTTTGCATATCTATGTTATTGATCAAAGGCCCGTGTTACCGTTCCTTTTAATTTGAATGCATTCCTAGAGAAAGCTAAGTTGAAAGATGATGGTAGCAACTACACGGACTGGGTCCGTAACTTATGGATTATCCTCATTGCTACAGAGAAGAATTATGTCCTTGATGCATCGCTAGGTGAAAAGCCTGCTGCGGGAGCAGATGCTGATGTTATGAACGTCTGGCAAGCTCGATCTGATGACTACTCGATATTTCAGTGTGCCATGCTTTATGGCTTAGAATCGGGACATCAAAAGCGTTTTGAACGTCATGGACCATATGAGATGTTCCAGGAATTAAAGTTAATATTTCAAGCAAATGCCCAAGTTGAGAGATATGAAGTCCCCAACAAGTTCTATAGCTGCAAGATGGAGGAGAATTGCTCCGTCAGTGAACACATACTCAAAATGTCTGGATATCATAATCACTTAACTCAGCTGGGAGTTAATCTTCTAGATGATAGTGTTATTGACAGAGTTCTCCAATCACTGCCACCAAGCTACAAAGGCTTCGTGATGAACTATAATATGCAAGGGATGGATAAGACAATTCCCGAGCTCTTCGCAATGCTCAAAGCTATGGAGGTAGAAATCAAGAAGGAGCATCAAGTGTTTATGGTTAACAAGACCACTAGTTTCAAACAAAAGGGCAAAAGAAAGAAGGGGAACTTCAAGAATAATCGCAAGCAAGTTGCCACTCCCGGGAAGGAACCCAAGTCTGGACCTAAGCCTGAAATTGAGTGCTTCTACTGCAAAGGGACTGGTCACTGGAAGCAGAACTGCCCCAAGTATTTGGCCGATAAGAAGGATGGCAACGTGAACAAAGGTATATTTGATATACATGTTATTGATATGTACCTTACTACTGCTCATAGTAGCGCCTGTGTATTTGATACGGTTCAGTTGCTCATATTTCTAACTCGAAACATGGGCTACGGATTAAACGAAGATTGGCTAAGGACGAGGTGATGATGCGCGTCGAAAATGGTTCCAAGGTCGATGTGATCGCCGTCGGCACGCTACCTCTACATCTACCTTCGAAATTAGTTTTAGACCTAAAAAATTGTTATTTGGTGCCAGCATTGAGCATGAACATTATATCTGGATCTTGTTTAATGCGAGACAGTTATTCATTTAAATCAAAGAATAATGGTTGTTCTATTTATATGAGTAATATCTTTTATGGTCATGCACCCTTGAAGAGTGGTCTATTTTTGTTGAATCTCGATTATGGTGATACACATATTCATAATATTGATGCCAAAAGATGCAAAGTTGATAATGATAGTGCAACATATTTTTGGCATTGCCATTTAGGTCATTTTGCTGTAAAGCACATGAAGAAATTCCATGTGGATGGGCTTTTGGAATCACTTGATTATGAATCATTTGATACTTGTGAACCATGCCTCATGGGCAAGATGACTCAAACTCCGTTCTCCGGAATAATGGAGCGAGCTAATGACTTATTGGAAATAATACATATCGATGTATGCGGTCCGATGAGGATTGAAGCTCGCGACGGGTATCGTTATTTTCTGACCTCCACGGATGATTTGAGCAGATATGGGTATATCTACTTAATGAAACACAAGTCTGAAACATTTGATAAGTTCAAAGAATTTCAGAGTGAAGTGGAGAATCATCGTAACAAGAAAATAAAGTTTCTACGATCTGATCGCGGAGGCGAATATTTGAGTTACGAGTTTGGCCATCATTTAAAACAATGTGGAATAGTTTCACTGAAGGAATATGCCCTAGAGGAAATAATAAAGTTGTTATTTATATTTCCTTATATCATCATAAATGTTTATTATTCATGCTAGAATTTTATTAACCGGAAACTTAGTACATGTGTGAATACATAGACAAACAGAATGTCCCTACTATGCCTCTACTTGACTAGCTCGTTAACCAAGGATGGTTAAGTTTCCTAACCAGAGACATGTGTTGTCATTTGTTGAACGTGATAACATCATTAGAGAATGATGTGATGGACAAGACCCATCCCTTAGCTTAGCATTATGACCGTTTAGTTTTATTGCTATTGCTTTCTTCATGACTCATACATATTCCTCTGACTATGAGATTATGCAACTCCCGAATACCAGAGGAACACTTTGTGTGCTATCAAACGTCACAACGTAACCGGGTGATTATAAAGATTCTCTATAGGTGTCTCCGAAGGTGTTTGTTGGGTTGGCATAGATCGAGATTAGGATTTGTCACTCCATGTATCGGAGAGGTATCTCTGGGCCCTCTCGGTAATGCACATCACTATAAGCCTTGCAAGCAATGTGACTAATGAGTTAGTTACCGGATGATGCATTACAGAGTGAGAAAAGAGAATTGGCGGTAACAAAATTGAACTAGGTATGATGATACCAACGATCGAATCTCGGGAAAGTAACATACCGATGACAAAGGGAATGACGTATGTTGTTATGCAGTTTGACCGATAAAGGTCTTCGTAGAATATGTAGGAGCTAGTATGAGCATCTAGGTTCTGCTATTGCTTATTGACCGAAGATGTGTCTCGGTCATGTCTACATAGTTCTCGAACCCGTAGGGTCCGCACGCTTAAAGTTTGATGATGATTTGCATTCAGAGTTATGTGTTTTGGTGACCAAAGTTTGTTCGGAGTCCCGGATGAGATCACGGACATGACGAGGAGTCTCAAAATGGTTGAGAGGTAAAGATTGATATATTGGAAGGTTATATACGGACACCGGAATGTTTCCGAAGAAGATCGGGGATTTTTTGGAGTATCGGGAGGTTACCGGAACCCCCCCCCCCCCCCCCGGGAAAGTTAATGGGCCTCATGGTCCATAGTGGAGAGGAGGAGGAAGCCACAGCAGGTAGCGCCGCCCCCCAAGCCCAATCCAAATTGGACAAGGGGTGGGAGGCGCGACCCCCCTCTCCTTCTCCCTCTCCACCTCTTTGCCCTTTCCCTCTCCGGTGATTGGAAGGAGGGGGGCCGAATCCTACTTGGACTAGGAGACCAAGTAGGACCCCCCTTGGCGCGCCCTCCTTGGCCGCTGGCCTCCTCCTCCCCCCTTTATATACGGAGGCGGGGGGCACCCCGAAGGCACAACAATTGTTCCAAGCCATGTGTGGCGTCTCTCTCCACAGTTTGCTCCTCCGGTCATAGCGTCGTAGTGCTTAGGCGAAGCCCTGCGCGGATCACATAACCATCACCATCACCATGCCATCGTGCTGAGAAACTCTCCCTCGACCCTCTGCTGGATCAAGAGTTCGAGGGACGACATCGAGCTGAAAGTGTGCAGAACTCGGAGGTGTCATACATTTGGTACTTGATCGGTTGGATCGTGAAGGCGTTCGACTACATCAACCGCGTTAACCTAACGCTTCCGCTTACGGTCCACGAGGGTACGTGGACACACTCTCCCCCTCTCGTTGCTATGCATCTCCTAGGTTGATCTTGCGTGATCGTAGGAAATTTTTGGAAATTGCATGCTACGTTTCCCAACATTCACAACTCATGCCACTCTATTGGATATGGTGCGTTCTATGATGTCTCTTATCGATTTTCCTTTATCATTTTGGGGTTATGTAGTAGAGATAGTTGCATTCACATTAAATACGGCACTGTCTAAAATCTGTTGAGACGACACCGTATGAACTGTGGTTTCACAAGAAACCTAAGCTGTCGTTTCTTAAAGCTTGGGGTTGCGATGCTTATGTGAAAAAGCTTCAGCCTGATAAGCTCGAACCTAAATCGGAGAAGTGTGTATTCATAGGATACCCAAAAGAAATTGTTGAGTACACCTTCTACCACAGATCCGAAGGCAAGATCTTTGTTGCTAACAATGGATCCTTTCTAGAGAAGGACTTTCTCTCGAAAGAAGTGAGTGGGAGGAAAGTAGAACTTGATGAGGTAATTGTACCTTCTCTCGAATTGGAAAGTAGCTCATCATAGAAAACCGTTCCCATGATGCCTACACCAACTAGAGAGGAAGCTAATGATAACGATCATGAAACTTTAGATCAAGTTACTACCGAACCTTGTAGGTTAACCAGAGCACGTTCCACAGCAGAGTGGTACGGTAACCCCGTTCTGGAAGTCATGTTACTAGACCATGACGAACCTACGAACTATGAAGAAGCTATGATGAGGCCAGACTCCCATAAATGGCTTTAGGCCATTGTCGGTTCTATATCCGGCGTATCTCGTAGTAGGGGTCCTAAGATAGGCGTCTTGGATCGATGGTAACATGGACACAGGGTTTTAACTAGGTTCGGGCTCTCTCGATGAGATAATACCCTACACCCTGCTTTTGATTGTATTGATATGGGTGTAGTACAAAGTACATGTATTTACCACGAGATTGTAGTAATGAATATGAGATTGTAGTAATTAATATGAGATTATCTATTGTCTAGCCTGGCCCCGGTTTATATAACACACAAGAGGCCTAGGGTTTAGGAGATTTCTTGGCTTGGGCGCCAAGTCTTGTGGAAACCTCCTTGTATGTGGCACGGGCTGCCCGAAGTGGCCTTGAATGAACCGCCGTGGGGGTCCTCGGTGAAGGAAATATGCCCTAGAGGCAATAATAAAGTTATTATTTATTTCCTTATTTCATGATAAATGTTTATTATTCATGCTAGAATTGTATTAACCAGAAACATAATACATGTGTGAATACATAGACAAACATAGTGTCACTAGTATGCCTCTACTTGACTAGCTCGTTAATCAAAGATGGTTAAGTTTCCTAACCATAGACATGAGTTGTCATTTCATTAACGGGATCACATCATTAGGAGAATGTTGTGATTGACTTGAACCATTCCGTTAGCTTAGCACTTGATCGTTTAGTATGTTGCTATTGCTTTCTTCATGACTTATACATGTTCCTATGACTACGAGAATATGTAACTCCCGCTTACTGGAAGAACACTTTGTGTGCTACCAAACGTCACAACATAACTGGGTGATTATAAATGTGCTCTACAGGTGTCTCCGAAGGTACTTGTTGAGTTGACGTATTTCGAGATTAGGATTTGTCACTCCGATTGTCGGAGAGGTATCTCTGGGCCCTCTCGGTAACGCACATCACTATAAGCCTTGCAAGCAATGTGGCTAATGAGTTAGTTACGGGATGATGCATTACATAAATGAGTAAAGAGACTTGTCGGTAACAAGATTGAACTAGGTATTGAGATACCGATGATCGAATCTCGGGCAAGTAACATACCGATGACAAAGGGAACAACGTATGTTGTTATGCGGTTTGACCGATAAAGATCTTTGTAGAATATGTGGGAGCCAAGATGAGCATCCAGGTTCCGCTATTGGTTATTGACTGGAGACGTGTCTCGGTCATGTCTACATAGTTCTCTAACCCGTAGGGTCCGCACGCTTAAAGTTAGATGTCGGTTATATTATGAGTTTATATGTTTTGATGTGCAGACGGTAGTTCGGAGTCCCGGATGTGATCATGGACATGATGAGGAGTCTCGAAATGGTCGAGACACAAAGATCGATATATTGGACGACTATATTTGGACACCGGAATGGTTCCGGGTGAGATTGGGACAATACCGGAGCTCCGGGAGGTTATTGGACCCCCCCCCCCCCGGGAGGTATATGGGCCTTAATGGGTGTCGGTGTCAAAACCGGCGGATCTGGGGTAGGGGGTCCCGAACTGTGCGTCTAGGCGGATGGTAACAGGAGACTGTTGGGTAACATAGTAATTTCAAAAAATTTCCTACGCACACGCAGGATCATGGTGATGCATAGCAACGAGAGGGGAGAGTGTTGTCTACGTACCCTCGTAGACCGAAGCGGAAGCGTTGACGCAACGTAGAGGAAGTAGTCATACGTCCTCCCGGTCCAACCGATCCAAGCACCGTTACTCCGGCACCTCCGAGTTCTTGACACGCGTACAGCTCGATGACGCACCCTCGATCTCCAATCCAGTAGAGGCTCCGAGGGGGAGTTCCGTCAGCACGACGGCGTGGTGACGATCTTGATGTTCTCCTATCGCAGGGCTTCGCCTAAGCACCGCTACAATATGATCGAGGTGTAATATCGTGGAGGGGGGCACCGCACACGGCTAAGGAACGATCAATGATCAACTTGTGTGTCCTAGGGTGCCCCCCTACCCCCGTATATAAAGGAGGGAGGGAGGAGGTGGCCGGCCTCAAGGGGGGCGCGCCATAGGGAGGGGGAAACCTACTCCAAGTAGGTTTCCCTCTCTTTTCCTTATCTTATTTGGAGGGGGAAGGAAGGAGTACTAGTATTAGGAAGTAGTACTAGTAGTAGGAAGGAAGAGAGGGGAAAGGAGAAAGGAAAGGGGGGCCGTCCCCCCTCCCCAATTCGGATTGGGCTTGGGGGGCGCGCCCCCCTCCCTTGCTCCTTCTCTCTTCCTCCTACATGGGCCCAATAAGGCCCATATACCTCCCGGGGGGTTCCGGTAACCTCCCGGAGCTCCAAACTTCTCCGGAACCTTTCCGGTGTCCAAATATATCCGTCCAATATATCAATATTTATGTCTCGACCATTTAGAGACTCCTCGTCATGTCCGTGATCATATCCGGGACTCCGAACAACCTTCGGTACATCAAAATACATAAACTCATAATATAACTGTCATCGAAACCTTAAGCGTGCGGACCCTACGGTTCGAGAACAATGTAGACATGACCGAGACATGTCTCCGGTCAATAACCAATAGCGGGACCTGGATGCCCATATTGGTTCCTACATATTCTACGAAGATCTTTATCGGTCAAACCGCACAACAACATACGTTGTTCCCTTTGTCATCGGTATGTTACTTGCCCGAGATTTGATCGTCGGTATCCAATACCTAGTTCAATCTCGTTACCGGCAAGTCTCTTTACTCGTTCCGTAATACATCATCTCACAACTAACTCATTAGTTGAAATGCTTGCAAGGCTTAAGTGATGTGTATTACCGAGAGGGCCCAGAGATACCTCTCCGACATTCGGAGTGACAAATCCTAATCTCGAAATACGCCAACCCAACAAGTACCCTTGGAGACACCTGTAGAGCACCTTTATAATCACCCAGTTACGTTGTGACATTTGGTATCACACAAAGTGTTCCTCCGGTAAACGGGAGTTGCATAATCTCATAGTCATAGGAACATGTATAAGTCATGAAGAAAGCAATAGCAACATACTAAACGATCGGTTGCTAAGCTAACGGAATGGGTCATGTCAATCAGATCATTCAACTAATGATGTGATCTTGTTAATCAAATAACAACTCTTTGTTCATGGTTAGGAAACATAACCATCTTTGATTAACAAGCTAGTCAAGTAGAGGCATACTAGTGACACTCTGTTTGTCTATATATTCACACATGTATTATGTTTCCGGTTAATACAATTCTAGCATGAATAATAAACATTTATCATGATATAAGGAAATAAATAATAACTTTATTATTGCCTCTAGGGCATATTTCCTTCAGTCTCCCACTTGCACTAGAGTCAATAATCTAGATCACATCACCATGTGATTAACATCGATAGTTCACATCATCATGTGATTAACACCCATAGTTCACATCGCCATGTGACCAACACCCAAAGGGTTTACTAGATTCAGTAATCTAGTTCACATCACTATGTGATTAACACCCAAAGAGTACTAAGGTGTGATCATGTTTTGCTTGTGAGAGAATCTTAGTCAACGGGTCTTTCACATTCAGATCCGTTATGTATTTTGCAATTTTCTATGTTTACAATGCTCTGCACGGAGCTACTCTAGCTAATTGCTCCCACTTTCAATATGTATCTAGATCAAGACTTAGAGTCATCCAGATCGGTGTCAAAACTTGCATCGACGTAACCCTTTACGACGAACCTTTTGTCACTTCCATAATCGAGAAACATATCCTTATTCCACTAAGGATAATTTTTAACCGTTGTCCAGTGATCTACTCCTAGATCACTATTGTACTCCCTTGCCAAACTCGGTGTAGGGTATACAATAGATCTGGTACACAGCATGGCATACTTTATAGAACCTACGACCAAGGCATAGGTAATGACTTTCATTCTCTTTCTATCTTCTGCCGTGGTCGGGTTTTGAGTCTTATTCAATTTCACACCTTGTAACACAGGCAAAAACTCTTTCTTTGACTGTTCCATTTTGAACTACTTCAAAATCTTGTCAAGGTATGTACTCATTGAAAAACTTATCAAGCGTCTTGATCTATCTCTATAGATCTTGATGCTCAATATGTAAGTAGCTTCATCGAGGTCTTTCTTTGAAAAACTCCTTTCAAACACTCCTTTATGCTTTGCAGAATAATTCTACATTATTTCCGATCTATGATATGTCATTCACATATACTTATCAGAAATGATGTAGTGCTCCCACTCACTTTCTAGTAAATACAGGCTTCACCGCAAGTCTGTATAAAACTATATGCTTTGATCAACTTATCAAAGCGTATATTCCTACTCCGAGATGCTTGCAACAGTCCATAAATGGATCGCTGGAGCTTGCACATTTTGTTAACACCTTTAGGATCGACAAAACCTCTTGGTTGCATCACATACAACTTTTTAATAACTCCATTAAGGAATGCAGTTTTGTTTATCCATTTGCCAGTTTTCATAAAATGCGGCAATTGCTAACATGATTCGGACAGACTTAAGCATAGATACGAGTGAGAAACTCTCATCGTAGTCAACACTTTGAACTTGTCGAAAACCTTTTGCGACAATTCTAGCTTTGTAGATAGTAACAATACTATCAGCGTCCGTCTTCCTCTTAAAAATCCATTTAATTAACATGGCTTGCTGATCATCGAGCAAGTCAGTCAAAGTCCATACTTTGTTCTCATACATGGATCATATCTCAGATTTCATGGCCTCAAACCATTTTGCGGAATCTGGGCTCATCATCGCTTCCTCATAGTTCGTAGGTTCGTCATGGTCAAGTAACATGACCTCCAGAATGGGATTACCGTACCACTCTAGTGCGGATCTCACTCTGGTTGACCTACGAGGTTCGGTAGTAACTTGATCTGAAGTTACATGATCATCATCGTTAGCTTCCTCACTAATTGGTGCAGTAGTCACAGGAACAGATTTCTGTGATGAACTACTTTCCAATAAGGCAGAAGGTACAATTACCTTATCAAGTTCTACTTTCCTCCCACTCACTTCTTTCGAGAGAAACTCCTTATCTAGAAAGGATCCATTTATTAGCAACGAATGTTTTTTCCTTCGGATCTGTGATAGAAGGTGTACCCAACAATTTCCTTTGGGTATTCTATGAAGACGCACTTGTCCGATTTGGGTTTGAGCTTATCAGAATGAAACCTTTTCACATAAGTATCGCAGCCCCAAACTTTAAGAAACGACAACTTTGGTTTCTTGCTAAACCACAGTTCATATAGTGTCGTCTCAACGGATTTAGATGGTGCCCTATTTAACGTGAATGCAGCTGTCTCTAATGCATGATCCCAAAACGATATTGGTAAATCGGTAAGAAACATCATAGATTGTACTATATCCAATAAAGTACGGTTATGACGTTCGGACACACCATTATTATGTGGTGTTCCAGGTGGCATGAATTTGTGAAACTATTCCACATTGTTTTAATTGAAGACCAAACTCTTAACTCAAATATTTGTCTCCACGATCAGATCGTAGAAACCTTATTTTCTTGTCACGATGATTTTTCCACTTCACTCTGAAATTCGTTGAACCTTTCAACTATTTCAGACTTATGTTTCATCAAGTAGATATACCCATATCTGCTCAAATCATCTGTGAAGGTCAGAAAATAACGATACCCGCCGCGAGCCGTAACACTCATTGGATCGCATACATCAGTATGTATTATTTCCAATAAGTCAGTTGCTCGCTCCACTGTTCCGGAGAACGGAGTCTTAGTCATCTTGCCCATGAGGCATGGTTCGCAAGCATCAAGTGATTCATAATCAAGTGATTCCAAAATCCCATCAGCATGGAGTTTCTTCTTGCGCTTTACACCAATATAACCTAAACGGCAGTGCCACAAAAAGTTGCACTATCATTATTAACTTTGCATCTTTTGGTTTCAATATTATGAATATGTGTATCACTACGATCGAGATCCAATGAACCATTTTCATTGGGTGTGTAACCATATAAGGTTTTATTCATGTAAACAGAACAACAGTTTATTCTCTTACTTAAATGAATAACCGTATTGCAATAAACATGATCAAATCATATTTATGCTCAACGCAAACACCAAATAACATTTATTTAGGTTCAACACTAATCCCGAAAGTATAGGGAGTGTGCGATGATGATCATATCAATCTTGAAACTACTTTCAACACACATCGTCACTTCACCCTTAACCAGTTTCTGTTTATTCTGCAACTCCCGTTTCGAGTTACTACTCTTAGCAACTGAACCAGTACCAAATACCGAGGGGTTGCTATAAACACTAGTAAAGTACACATCAATAACATGTATATCAAATATACCTTTGTTCACTTTGCCATCCTTCTTATCCGCCAAATACTTGGGGTAGTTCTGCTTCCAGTGACTTGTCCCTTTGCAGTAGAAGCACTTAGTCTCAGGCTTAGGTCCAGACTTGGGCTTCTTCACTTGAGCAGCAACTTGCTTGCCGTTCTTCTTGAAGTTCCCTTCTATCCCTTTGCCCTTTTCTTGAAACTAGTGGTCTTGTTAACCATCAACACTTGATGTTCTTTCTTGACTTCTACCTTCATCGATTTCATCATCATGAAAAACTCGGGAATCATTTTCATCATCCCTTGCATACTATAGTTCATCACGAAGTTCTACTAACTTGGTGATGGTGACTAGAGAATTCTGTCAATCACTATCTTATCTGGAAGATTAACTCCCACTTGATTCAAGCGATTGTACTACCCAGACAATCTGAGCACATGCTCGCTAGTTGAGCGATTCTCCCCCATCTTTTAGCTATAGAACTTGTTGGAGACTTCATATCTCACAACTCGGGTATTTGCTTGAAATATTAACTTCAATTCCTGGAACATCTCATATGGTCCATGATGTTCAAAACATCTTTGAAGCCCCGATTCTAAGCCATAAAGCATGGTGCACAAAACTATCAAGTAGTCATCATATTGAGCTAGCCAAACATTCATAACGTTTGCATCTGCTTCTGCAATAGGTCTGTCACCTAGCGGTGCATCAAGGACATAATTCTTCTGCGCAGCAATGAGGATAAACCTCAGATCACGGATCCAATCCGCATCATTGCTACTAACATTTTTCAACACAATTTTCTCTAGGAACATATTAAAAATAAACATATGAAAGCAACAACGCAAGCTATTGATCTTACAACATAATTTGCAAAATACTACCAGGACTAAGTTCATGATAAATTTAAGTTCAATTAACATATTACTTAAGAACTCCCACTTAGATAGACATCCCTCTAATCCTCTAAGTGATCACGTGATCCAAATTCAACTAAACCATAACTGATCATCACGTGAGATGGAGTAGTTTTCAATGGTGAACATCATTATGTTGATCATATCTACTATAAGATTCACACTCGACCTTTCGGTCTCCGTGTTCCGAGGCCATATCTGCATATGCTAGGCTTGTCAAGTTTAACCTGAGTATTCCGCGTGTGCAAAACTGGCTTGCACCCGTTGTAGATGGACGTAGAGCTTATCACACCCGATCATCGCGTGGTGTCTGGGCACGACGAACTTTGGCAATGGTGCATACTCAGGGAGAACACTTCTTGATAATTTTCAGTGAGAGATCATCTTAAAATGCTACCGTCAATCAAAGCAAGATAAGATGCATAAAGGATAAACATCACATGCAATCAATATAAGTGATATGATATGGCCATCATCGTCTTGTGCTTGTGATCTCCATCTCTGAAGCACCATCATGATCACCGTCGTCACCGGGGCGACACCTTGATCTCCATCGTAGCATCGTTGTCGTTTACGCCATCTATTGCTTCTACGACTATCGCTACCGCTTAGTGATAAAGTAAAGCAATTACAGGGCGTTTGCATTTCATACAATAAAGCGACAACCATATGGCTCCTGCCAGTTGCCGATAACTTCGGTTACAAAACATGATCATCTCATACAATAAAATATAGCATCATGTCTTGGCCATATCACATCACAACATGCCCTGCAAAAACAAGTTAGACGTCCTCTACTGTGTTGTTGCAAGTTTTACGTGGCTGCTACGGGCTTAAGCAAGAACCAATCTCACCTACGCATCAAAACAACAACGATAGTTTGTCAAGTTGATGCTGTTTTAACCTTCGCAAGGACCGGGCGTAGCCACACTCGGTTCAACTAAACTTGGAGAAACTGACACCCGCTAGTCACCTGTGTGCAAAGCATGGCGGTAAAACCAGTCTCGCGTAAGCGTACGCGTAATGTCGGTCCGGGCCGCTTCATCCAACAATACCGCCGAACCAAAGTATGACATGCTGGTAAGCAGTATGACTTATATCGCCCACAACTCACTTGTGTTCTACTCGTGCATATAACATCAAACCATAAAAACCTAGGCTCGGATGCCACTGTTGGGTAACGTAGTAATTTCAAAAAATTTCCTACGCACACGCAGGATCATGGTGATGCATAGCAACGAGAGGGGAGAGTGTTGTCTACGTACCCTCGTAGACTGAAGCGGAAGCGTTGACGCAATGTAGAGGAAGTAGTCGTACGTCCTCCCGGTCCAACCGATCCAAGCACCGTTACTCCGGCACCTCCGAGTTCTTGACACGCGTACAGCTCGATGACGCACCCTCGATCTCCAATCCAGTAGAGGCTCCGAGGGGGAGTTCCGTCAGCACGACGGCATGGTGACGATCTTGATGTTCTCTTGTCGCAGGGCTTCGCCTAAGCACCACTACAATATGATCAAGGTGTAATATCGTGGAGGGGGGCACCGCACACGGCTAAGGAACGATCAATGATCAACTTGTGTGTCCTAGGGTGCCCCCTACCCCCGTATATAAAGGAGGGAGGGAGGAGGTGGCCGGCCTCAAGGGGGGCGCGCCATAGGGAGGTGGAAACCTACTCCAAGTAGGTTTCCCTCTCTTTTCCTTATCTTATTTGGAGGGGGAAGGAAGGAGTACTAGTATTAGGAAGTAGTACTAGTAGTAGGAAGGAAGAGAGGGGGAAGGAGAAAGGAAAGGGGGGGCCGGCCCCCTCCCCAATTCGTATTGGGCTTGGGGGGGGCGCCCCCTCCCTTGCTCCTTCTCTCTTCCTCCTACATGGGCCCAATAAGGCCCATATACCTCCCGGGGGGTTCCGGTAACCTCCCGGAGCTCCAAACTTCTCCGGAACCTTTCCGGTGTCCAAATATATCCGTCCAATATATCAATCTTTATGTCTCGACCATTTCGAGACTCCTCGTCATGTCCGTGACCATATCCGGGACTCCAAACAACCTTCGGTACATCAAAATACATAAACTCATAATATAACTATCATCGAAACCTTAAGCGTGCGGACCCTACGGTTCGAGAACAATGTAGACATGACCGAGACATGTCTCCGGTCAATAACCAATAGCGGGACCTGGATGCCCATATTGGTTCCTACATATTCTACGAAGATCTTTATCAGTCAAACCGCACAACAACATACGTTGTTCCCTTTGTCATCGGTATGTTACTTGCCCGAGATTCGATCGTCGGTATCCAATACCTAGTTCAATCTCGTTACCGGCAAGTCTCTTTACTTGTTCCGTAATACATCATCTCACAACTAACTCATTAGTTGAAATGCTTGCAAGGCTTAAGTGATGTGTATTATCGAGAGGGCCCAGAGATACCTCTCCGACATTCGGAGTGACAAATCCTAATCTCGAAATACGCCAACCCAACAAGTACCCTTGGAGACACCTGTAGAGCACCTTTATAATCACCCAGTTACGTTGTGACGTTTGGTAGCACACAAAGTGTTCCTCCGGTAAACGGGAGTTGCATAATCTCATAGTCATAGGAACATGTATAAGTCATGAAGAAAGCAATAGCAACATACTAAACGATCGGTTGCTAAGCTAACGGAATGGGTCATGTCAATCAGATCATTCAACTAATGATGTGATCTTGTTAATCAAATAACAACTCTTTGTTCATGGTTAGGAAACATAACCATCTTTGATTAACAAGCTAGTCAAGTAGAGGCATACTAGTGACACTCTGTTTGTCTATATATTCACACATGTATTATGTTTCCGGTTAATACAATTCTAGCATGAATAATAAACATTTATCATGATATAAGGAAATAAATAATAACTTTATTATTGCCTCTAGGGCATATTTCCTTCAGAGACAAGGGACACGATGTTTTTACCCAGGTTTGGGCCCTCTCGGTGGAGGTAAAACCCTACTCCTGCTTGATTAATATTGATGATATGGGTAGTACAAGAGTAGATCTACGACAAGATCAGAGAGGCTAAACCCTAGAAGCTAGCCTATGGTATGATTGTTGTTCGTCCTACGGACTAAAACTCTCCGGTTTATATAGACACCGGAGAGGGTTAGGGTTACACAGAGTCGGTTACAATGGTAGGAGATCTACACATCCATATCGCCAAGCTTGCCTTCCACGCCAAGGAAAGTCCCATCCGGACACGGGACGGAGTCTTCAATCTTGTATCTTCATAGTCTTGGAGTCCAGCCAAAGATGATAGTTCGGCTATCCGGACACCCCCTAGTCCAGGACTCCCTAAGTAGCCCCTGAACTAGGCTTCAATGACGACGAGTCCGGCGCACATATTGTCTTCGGTATTGCAAGGTGGGTTCCTCCTCCGAATACTTGATAGAAGATTTTGAACACCAGGATAGTGTCCGACTCTGCAAAATAAGTTCCACATACCACCGTAGAGAGAATAATATTTACACAAGCTCAATCTGCTAACGTATTTCGCGGCGTGACATCACACCACAGCCAAGCGTTTATTCGAGTTATTTTTACTGTTCCACCTCAGCACGTTTAGCGAAGCGGTTTCCTTGGCACGTCTTGTCAAAGCAGAGATCGTGTCCCCTTATTCCGGGATTCTCATCAATACGGCCGTGGGTAACCCAACCGCGCCCGTTGGCACGCCCCCTCTATTGAAGGCGGGTCCCAAACGGCCACGGGGAGGGCTCTTGGTATTCGACCTCTTTATAACGAGACCAAGGCCTGCTCCTTTCTTTCAATCTCAATCGAATCCGCCCCTCGCCTCGAGTTCCACCACCCAAAGCTCTAGATTCAGGCGCTTCAGACCTTCGACAATGTCCGGCTCCGACCTGCAAGGCCGGTGGATGCCTTCTTCCGTCACGGAAGAAGACATGCTAAAGCTGAGAGACGCCAGGTATCTAACCGGCGAAATTTCGCATAGGCTGCCTGCCCAAGGGCAGGTTATTCCTACTCCCGAGCCTGGTGAGAGCGTGGTATTCGTGTCTCACTTCCTTTGGGGTTTAGGCTTCCCGACGGACCCCTTCGTGAGGGGGCTCATGTTTTATTATGGGCTGGAATTTCATGACTTGGATCCGGAGTCCATCCTCCACATCTCATCGTTCATTGTCGTATGCGAAGCCTTCCTTCGCATTACCCCTCACTTCGGATTGTGGCTCAAGACCTTCAATGTGGAGCTGAAGATGATCGAGGGGCAGCAGGCGGAGTGCGGAGGGGCTGTTATAAGCAAGAGTGCTGATGCTCCATGGCTCGAGGGCTCTTTTCAAGAGGAGCTTGGTTCGTGGCAACAGGAGTGTTTCTACATCACCGCTCCCAGGGGCACCAGATGGGTGGCGCCACCTGCCTTTCGCTCGGGTCCCCCACAACGGCTGGCGTCATGGGTCAACAAAGGACTTGACTGGGGGCCGTTCAAGGACGTACCTCCATTGCAGGGCCGTATTCGTGACCTCCAAGAGAGAGAGATCAATCTGGTTCTAGTGGCGCAGGTCATGCTGATTCGGCGCCTTCTGCCCTGCAAATGTTGCCCCCTCCGCCTGTGGGAATTCAATCCGGAGGGACCGCGAGCTCTCCAACACTTCATGAGTGCGACGCCCGTGGAGATGTATAAATTGTTCTTCGGATCACAAGAGATGTGTCCGGATTTGACCGAGGACGCAGGTCTGAGCTGCAATCGCCCGGATACTCAAGTAAGTAGTCCTGTGCCCGGACACGCTATCTGTACATTTATCACAAACTTTCCCTTTAAATAGTTGTCCCTTGAACAGGAGTGGATAGCAAAAGCAAAACTAATAAGGTGTCTGCCCCCCTCCCTGAGACCACGCCGGATCCTGTGTTAACCAAGATGTTGGAGGCTGCGCCTTTGGAAGAGGGCGAAGGGGGGAACAGGAAAGCTACTGCCTCCTCTAAGGAGGCTTTCAAGAAAGGGGGGATCGAGAATACCTCCCTGTAGGGGGAGAAGAGGACCGCTTCTGAAGATCCTGAGGGTCCTGCGCCGGGAGAAGCCCCGGCTGCACTATTTCCCCAAGGGAATCAGCCCTCCAGCGAGCCATAAGTAGAAAGGGGAGTTTTGTAATAAGGGGCATCCCTGTTTTCATTTCTGAAGATAACCGAAGTTTTACCTTGTAGTTCGGATCTCGGCCCTTCTCAGCAGAGCTCATCTTCGGGGGATCTTCGTCCGGAGATGATGGAGAGCGAAACGCCTCCATCTGCCGCACTGTCAGGCGGGGCGGACGACCCTGAGGTGTCGTCGCGGAGGGATTCCCCGAGTCCGGCGGGGCCAGAGGGTCCAGCACCAACTGGTGTACGGTCGGAGGACCTGAAGGATCTGCTCCGGCGAGCGTCTATCTCAGAAGATCATCGTGCGTTAATGGGTGCGGTGATTGAAAGGATTTCATCCGCTTAGAGCGGATTGCATGAACCCATCAGAAGTTTACTGACGGGGTTTGAGGTATGCGAAAATGATGTACCTTCTAACAGTTTTGCATATAGAATGCGCGCTGTATAGATAGTAGCCCCTAAGACTCGGTACGTTGTCAAAGGTGACAGTGTGCCGAGGATCATAATCTCAGTTGTAAGATGTCACCTTTCCTATATAGGTGGCGGAGCGTTCGGTGGCCAGCCGAACTGATGGATTTGCCGAACTGAAGCGGCAACTTGACGTTGCAGATGCGGACATCGCGGTGGTCAATAAGTGACTTGACGAGTCACAAGGTATGTGGCTTCTCCGTGGACGCCTGGTAAGGGAGCTTGACGCCCGTGCCTTACAGCATGTATGCTTTATGCAGATGGTGTCGCTACTATGGAGAACCTTCGGGCGAACCTCGCCCGATCCAAGGAGCATGCCAGAAAAAGTAATGCGGCTGCCTTGAAGGCGGCCGAAGAGCTAAAAGCCGAACAGGCTGCTCATTGCCGAAGCAGGGATGAAATGGCCGAGATGGCCGTGAAGCTGAAGAATGCTACCGACCGCTGCGAGTTTCTTGAAAAAGAAAACCGAGCGGAGCAAGAGGACCTGAAGAAGGCCACCGCCGAAGCCAAGGATGCCCGCTCCGCGATGAGAGCTATAAAGGAGGAGCTACGTCAAGCCGGGGATATCGCGGCTGGAAAGCCCTTTCTGCTGCGGAGGAAGTTCACAGATCCGAAGTCTGCTCAGTTGGGCCAGCTGTGGGGTGCGGAGGATGCTTATCTGGATTTGGCGGCGAGTGCCGCGGACGCGGTCGCACACTTCCGAGGCCAAAAGGATCACGGAATGGAAGAGCTTTTTTGGTCGCAGTTCCATAGTCTAGAGCGTCCACTTCCATTAACCGATCGGTTAGCCGAATGGGCTGAGCTGAATAGGTTGTCCAGACTTGCCATGAAGGATGTCGTGACTCATTTGTGGCCAAAAAGGCCCGAGCCGATGAGTTATTTTGGCTTGGTGCAGCAGTTCCTTGATGCGGTGCCGCATATCGATGCAATGAAGCGGTCGGCATGCATAGAGGGTGCGCGGATGGCTCTTGCCCGTGTCAAAACATACTGGGCAGAGATGTGGGCCACCGATGCATCCTAGGATTCGGACGGAAGCCGAGTACCTGCAAAGCACTATTTTGAGGAAGTCTTGCAGGGCGCTCGTTTAATAGAGATGCAGTGCTCGAAGGATATTATGTTCAAATGACATGTATGATTTGTGAAACCATGTTTCAAATATAATATAAGGGCTTTTATACTTGAGCGTTCAAGTATTGAAATACCTCCTATGCGGCCGTTTAATGTATATGTGTATATAACCTGAAAGATGGCAGTCTTCGGCTTCAGCTCCCACGCACATAGTGCGGGGGTGTTTGCAAAAAAGCGCATTTTCACAGTTAATCCAACGTCTTGGTCCTGTGAAGGAGGTGATAGTGTAGCAAACTAGGCAACCGGACTATAATGCTTTATCACTTTCACTTAGCCATAGGAGTTCGATGGTGGGGCTACTATATAGCCCCTATGGGCACCGCGCTCTCCGAATTCGGGGCGCGTATGTGCCTGACTGGGAAACGGTCCTTCGTTAAAGCGGAGGAATTCTAAACATTCCGGTGGTCCATCGAGTGGTTGACCAGTCTCACGCTATATCATGACAGTCAGTTTTTGGCTTTCTCTACTGAGGTGCTCACCCGGCCGAACCGGGGCACAATCGCAGTAGTTCTCCTGGTGCCGCGTTAGCCGATAGAGCGGAACGTAAGGCAGCAAAACGCAGGAGCTGGGCAAACCCAACATTTGACCAAAGACATGATTCGGAGCTGATGCATATAAGGCCTAACTCGAGACGCCGAACACTCCCTAAGGTATTCCGTCTTTATGAAAACGGGCAGGACAATGCCCTAAGCCCCTAGTGTCCAGGTACGCGCAAAAATTTCTGACGCGACCGATGCCAAAACGCCAGCCTCCTCCTTGGTTATAGCAAGAAACCGGGGGATGTGTATCAACAAGAGACAGTAAAAAAGGTTTACGCAGGGTCTTAATCTGAAAAGAATCCTTGCGACGGGTCCCTGCTGCACGTCTGCGCCTGTGTCTCCGTTGTGCCGTATCCTGGACGGGTGTAGCATGGTGTTCATTTGTAAAAGAGAAGAACTTAGTTGGAAAAAGGATCGTGCGAAAAATGTATTTTTAAAATAAACAAAGTATAATTCAAAAAATGAATAAAATTGAGCTTTATTGTCTCTTATTGTATATGCGTGCAGCCCCTTGTAAGGGGGTACGCGGCCAGTAAGCCCCTTGTTTATTTATGCCGGACTCGCCTAACCGTGTCCGAGGTCTGAATGACCTGTTTAGGTGCTTTGATCAGCAAAGCCGGATTAGTGTGTGGCTGCCAAGGCAGTCTCGCATTCTTCTGTATTTAAGGAACACTCGAGTTTTCCTTTAATGAGATAATGCCGCGTGGACCGGGCATTTTAAGTGTAAGAGATGCATAATGCGGTATTGCGTTAAAGCGGGCGAAAGCTTCGCGTCCCAATAGTGCTTGATAGCTACTTTTAAATGGGGCGATGTGGAAGACTAACTTTTCGCGACGGAAGTTGTCAGATGAGCCGAACACAACTTCTAGTGTTAGAGAGCCCGTACAATGGGCATATGGTCCTGGCATCACTCCTTTAAAGGAAGTGTTGCTATGGCGAATTTTGGTTGGGTCTATCCCCATTCTGCGGATTGTGTCCTGGTATAGCAGGTTTAGATCACTGTCGCTGTCCATTAGGACTTATGTAAATAGTAGTCCGTCGATTATAGGATCTAATATCAAAGCAGTCCATCCTGCGTTTCGGATACTTCCGGAGTAATCCTAATGGTCGAAAGTGATTGGTTTTGACATCCAGTGTCAGGACTCCGCTGGGGTGGACCGTGCGGCGCGTATTTCAATGGGCGCCGCTCTATTTTTCCGTGTTGTCACTTGAAGTGAGTTTACTATTTTGACCTCTTGTGGGAAATTCTTTTGTTTTCCGGTGCTCTGCTTGTGGGGTTCGTCATCGTCCTCACTTGGTGTGTCGAGCCCCTTGTGTTCGGCGTTAAGTCGGCCGGACTGTTTGAAGACCCAGCAATCTCTGTGGGTATGGTTTGCAGGCTTCCTGGGGTACTGTGGATTTGACATATCTTGTCCAAGATTTTGTTTAGGTTGGATAGCTCATCGATGTTGTCCTTAAGAGGCAGTTTTTTGTTGTCCTGCCGAGAGCTTTTGAATCCGGCGTTAACTGCCGTGCTCTTCGGACTGTTTCCTTTGGTCCGGCGCTGGTCCTTGTTGCATCATGGTTTCCCATTTCCATCCCTGACTTCAGATGTACTTGGGTCGCTGGTACTGCACCTTGCCAGCTAGCTATCCTCTCCCGTCCAAAAGCGGGTCATGAGGCTTGTTAATGCGGCCATTATTCTCGGCTTTTCTTGGCCAAGGTGTCTGGCGAGCCATTCGTCTCGGACGTTGTGTTTGAAAGCTGCTAGGGCTTCGGCGTCCGGACAGTCGACTATTTGGTTCTTTTTGGTGAGGAACCTGTTCCAGAATTTGCCGGCTGACTCTCCGGGCTGTTGAGTTATGTGACTTAAATCGTCTGCATCTGGAGGGCGGACATAAGTCCCCTGAAAATTTGGCCAAAACGCATCCTCGAGCTCTTCCCAACTTCCAATAGTGTTTTCGGGGAGCCTTTTAAGCCAATGCCGGGCTGGCCCTTTGAGCTTGAGGGGTAAGTATTTTATGGCGTGGAGGTCATCTCCTCTAGCCATGTGTATGTGCAGGATGTAATCCTCAATTCAGACTCCAGGGTCTGTTGTTCCGTCGTATGCCTCTATGTTTACGGGCTTGAACCCCGCTAGAAATTCATGATCCAACACCTCATCGGTGAAGCATAGGGGGTGTGCGGCGCCCCTGTATTTGGGTGTGCCGTGGTGTTCGAATACTCAACGTGTTGTATTGCTTTCAAGAGCTTGCTTTCTTGGCCCATAGATAGACCTGGCTGGGCCGTCCTTTTGGTGCGGATCCTTATGCGGATCGCGTGCCAGCTTGTGTGCGGCGCCGCTTGCTGCTCTTTTTTTGTCATGTGGTCGTCCATCCGACCGGGCTGCCTCTTTGTTTTTTGATTGCGGGGGCTCTATGGCCTCCTCGTCAAATTCGGGCAGTAGTTTGCGCTTCGGGTAGCTCTTTGTTTGGCGACTATCGTCGTATTTGTTTGCGGTCTTGAGTGCTTTGCTCCATGTCATTCTGAGTGCGTCTTCCGCTGTTTTGAGCTTCCGCTTCTTCTTTTTCAAACTACGTGCAGTGGCGACGAGCCTTTTGTGGAGGTTCTTCTGCTCCAATGATGTGTCCGGCGTGAGATCGCCCGGACTGTTGTCTTCGCTGGGGACAGATTGTTTATCCAAGTTATCCTGTTCGGATTGTTGTTCGAGGGCATGTTCGTCGTCCACCGGTTTACCCTGCTCTATGGCTGGGTCTGTATGGGTGCTATCGAGGCGGGACTTTGGGCGGCGCTTTCATCGCCGTTTTGACTGCTTTTCGAGGGAATTGTACTTCGCAGCATCCCGTTGTTCCTCGTTATCGCTTCCTTTAGGTGTATCCACCATATATATATCGTGAGTTGAGGTGGCCTTCCAGTGCCCTGTAGCCGCTAGTTCTTGGTCGTCTCCGGCATCGTCATCCATACCGTCAATGTCTTCGGAGTCGAAGTCTAGCATGTCGGTTAAGTCATCGACAGTGGCTACGAAGTGGGTGGTGGGTGGGCTTTGAATTTCTTCGTCGTCCGCATCCCAACCGCCCTGACCATAATCCGGCCAGGGCTCTCCTGATAAAGAGAGACACTTTAGTGAATTCAGGATGTCACCAAAGGGCGAGTGCTGAAAGATGTCCGCAGTGGTGAACTCCATGATCGGCGCCCAATCGGATTCGATTGGCAGGGGCGCGGAAGGTTCGGAGTCCGGAGAGGAGTCCGGCACCTTGGAGTCACGGGCTTCGCAAAGGACAGGGTTGGTATTCGGCTCTATCGCCGTAGAGGTAGCAGCCCCCGAGGCGGTGTCCAGCCACCCGTCCTCGATCGGCGCAGTCGGCTCCGAGTTAAGGGTCGGGGCGGATACTTGTGCGGCCTCCAGGGCACTGTCCGGCGGCAGAGCTAGATCATGCCCATCGTAACAGTGCGGCACGCTTGGCTGTGGCTCGAACCCGTCGAAGATCAAGTCTCCGCGGACGTCAGCCGTATAGTTCAAACTTCCAAATCTGACCTGATGGCCAGGGGCGTGGCTTTCGATGTGCTCCAGATGGCCAAGTGAATTGTCCCGCAGTGCAAAGCCGCCGAATGCGAAGATCTGTCCAGGGAGAAAAGTCTCACCCTGGACCGCGTCGTCGTTGATGATCGAAGGAGCCATCGGGCCTATAGGTGACGACACAGAGGAACTCTCAATGAAAGCACCAATGTCGGTATCAAAACCGGCGGATCTCGGGTAGGGGGTCCCGAACTGTGCGTCTAGGCGGATGGTAACAGGAGAAAAGGGACACGATGTTTTTACCCAGGTTCGGGCCCTCTCGGTGGAGGTAAAACCCTACTCCTGCTTGATTAATATTGATGATATGGGTAGTACAAGAGTAGATCTACCACGAGATCAGAGAGGCTAAACCCTAGAAGCTAGCCTATGGTATGATTGTTCACTACTAGGGAAAAGCCTATACACAGAATCTTACTAGTAGCGAGGGTTAAAAACCCTCGCTACTGCTACTTACTAGTAGCGCAGGTTTTTAAACCTCGCTACTACTAAGTTGATAGCAGTAGCGCGGGTTTTTAACCGTCGCTACTACTAAGCGGTCTCTACCGTGCCCCCCGGGACATGCCATAGTAGTAGCGCGGGTTTTTAACCCTCGTTACTACTAAGTTGATAGCAGTAGCGCTGGTTTTTAGCCCTCGCTACTACTAAGTTGATAGCAGTAGCGCTGGTTTTTAGCCATAGTAGTAGCGAGGGGTAAAAACCCACGCTACTACTAAAGGTCCCATTTTCAAACTCTACCCCCCCCCCCCCTCCCGGTGGATCGCCTTTTCAGTTTTTTAAAAAATAAAAGAAAATGACGAAAATATCAAAAAAATAAAAGAAAATAAGTTTCCCATGTGATATGTGGTCTAGTTGTTGGGAAAATTTGCAAATATGAATTTCGACTTTATTTGCAAAATCTCTCGAGAATTTGTAAAAATGGGCATAACTTTTGCATACTAACTCGGATGAAAAAGTTTTTTATATGAAAAATCATCTACTCGAAAAGTTACATCCAAATTTAATGGGGGAACATCGTTAAACATTTTCAAAATCCTCAAAAACCTAACAGAAAAGAAGTTACGGGGCTTTTAAGATTTGGAGGCAAAAAAATTCATCAAATTTCAGTTTTTTTATTTTTGTTAAATCTGGTAAAACTATGGTCAAACTAATTATTCAAGAATATTAGTGTTACTAAATAATTATTTTAGTTTTTTGAATTTTGGTCAACTATGGTCAAATCTGGTCAAACTGTGGTCAAACTAATTATTCAAGAAATATTAGTGTTACTAATTTTTTAGAACAATAGTTTCAAACTCAAACAGTGAAATGTGTGACTTCATGCTCAAGCTAAATTCCTGAGGTTAATAGGATTGACATCTTACTATTGTCAGGAAAACAACAAGTGTAGACTTGGAAACGAGGGAGAATAGAACCTGGAAGTTAAGCGTCCTCAGGCTGGAGTAGTGAGAGGATGGGTGACCGTCCGGGAAGTTAGATGATTTGGAATGATGAGGGGTGATTCGAGATTAAATTGAGTGGCGATGAGGGGTGATTAGAGATTTGATGTTAAAATAATTCAGAAATTTGAAAATTAGGGGGAAAAATCGAATTTTTTTTGAAAAAATTCAAAAATATATATCAGAGATTAGAGATTAGTAGTAGCGCGGGTTTTTACCCATGCTACTACTAAAGGACGTAGTAGTAGCGCGGGTGGCACCCGCGCTACTGCTATACGTTAGCTGTAGCGCCTTATTAGTAGCGCCGGCCCCCGCGCTACTGATAGGCCCAAAACCCGCGCTGCTGCTAGGCTTTTCCCTAGTAGTGGTTGTTCGTCCTACGGACTAAAACCCTCCGGTTTATATAGACACCGGAGAGGGTTAGGGTTACACAGAGTCGGTTACAATGGTAGGAGATCTACACATCCGTATCGCCAAGCTTGCCTTCCACGCCAAGGAAAGTCCCATCCGGACATGGGACGGAGTCTTCAATCTTGTATCTTCATAGTCTTCGAGTCCGGCCAAAGATGACAGTTCGGCTATCCGGACACTCCCTAGTCCAGGACTCCCTCAATGGGCTTTAGTGGAAAGGAGGGGAAAGGAGCAAGGGAGCCCCCCCCCCCCCCCAAGCCCAATCCGAATTGGGAGCCCCCCCCCCCCCTTTCCTTCCTCCCTCCTTCCTCTCCCTTCCCTGTCCTTCACCAAATAGGAAAAGGAGGAGTCCAACTCCCGGTGGGAGTAGGACTCCCCATTTGGGTGCGCCTACTCCTCTTGGCCGGCCCCTTCCTCCACTCCTTTATATACGGGGGAGGGGGGCACCCCATAGACACAACAATTGATCCTTGGGATCTCTTAGCCGTGCGCGATGCCCCCCTCCACCATAGTCTACCTCAATAATATCGTAGCGGTCCTTAGGCGAAGCCCTGCGTCGGTAGAACATCATCATCGTCACCATGCCGTCGTGCTGACGGAACTCTCCCTCAAAGCTCGGCTGGATCAGAGTTCGAGGGACGTTATCGAGTTGAACGTGTGCTGAACTCGGAGGTGTCGTGCGTTCGGTAATTGATCGGTCGGATCGTGAAGACGTACGACTACATCAACCGCATTGTGCTAACGCTTCCGCTTTCGATCTACGAGGGTACGTGGACAACACTCTCCCCTCTCGTTGCTATGCATCACCATGATCTTGCGTGTGCGTAGGAATTTTTTTGAAATTACTACGTTCCCCAACAGTGGCATCCGACCCAGGTTTTATGCGTTGATGTTATATGCACGAGTAGAACACAAGTGAGTTGTGGGCGATACAAGTCATACTGCTTACCAGCATGTCATACTTTGGTTCGGCGGTATTGTTGGATGAAGCAGCCCGAACCGACATTACGCATACGCTTATGCGAGACTGGTTTTACCGTCGTGCTTTGCACATAGGTGACTAGTGGGTGTCAGTTTCTCCAACTTTAGTTGAACCGAGTGTGGCTATGCCCGGTCCTTGAGAAGGTTAAAACATCACTAACTTGACGAACTATCGTTGTGGTTTTGATGCGTAGGTAAGAACGGTTCTTGCTCAGCCCGTAGCAGCCACGTAAAACTTGCAACAACAAAGTAGAGGACGTCTAACTTGTTTTTGCAGGGCATGTTGTGATGTGATATGGTCAAGGCATGATGCTATATTTTATTGTATGAGATGATCATGTTTTGTAACCGAGTTATCAGCAACTGGCAGGAGCCATATGGTTGTCGCTTTATTGTATGCAATGCAATCGCCCAATAATTGCTTTACTTTATCACTAAGCGGTAGCGATAGTCATAGAAGCAATAGTTGGCGAGACGACAATGATGCTACGATGGAGATCAAGGTGTCGCGCCGGTGACGATGGTGATCATGACGGTGCTTCGGAGATGGAGATCACAAGCATAAGATGATGATGGCCATATCATATCACTTATATTGATTGCATGTGATGTTTATCTTTTATGCATCTTATCTTGCTTTGATTGACGGTAGCATTATAAGATGATCTCTCACTAAATTTGAAGATAAAAGTGTTCTCCCTGAGTATGCACTGTTGCCAAAGTTCATCGTGCCCAGACACCATGTGATGATCGGGTGTGATAAGCTCTACGTCCATCTGCAACGGGTGCAAGCCAGTTTTGCACACGCAGAATACTCAGGTTAAACTTGACGAGCCTAGCATATGCAGATATGGCCTCGGAACACTAAGACCGAAAGGTCGAGCGTTAATCATATAGTAGATTTGATCAACATAGTGATGTTCACCATTGAAAACTACTCCACTTCACGTGATGATCGGTTATGGTTTAGTTGATTTGGATCACGTGATCACTTAGATGATTAGAGGGATGTCTATTTAAGTGGGAGTTCTTAAGTAATATGATTAATTGAACTTTAACTTATCATGAACTTAGTCCTGATAGTATTTTGCAAATTATGTTGTAGATCAATAGCTCGCGTTGTTGCTTCCCTATGTTTATTTTGATTTGTTCCTAGAGAAAAACTATGTTGAAAGATGTTAGTAGCAATGATGCGGATTGGATCCATGATCTGAGGATTATCCTCATTGCTGCACAGAAGAATTATGTCCTTGATGCACTGCTAGGTGACAGACCTATTGCAGGAGCAGATGCAGACGTTATGAACGTTTGGCTAGCTCAATATGATGTCTACTTGATAGTTTAGTGCACCATGCTTAACGGCTTAGAATCGGGACTTCAAAGACGTTTTGAATGTCATGTACCATATGAGATGTTCCAGGAGTTGAAGTTAATATTTCAAGCAAATACCCGAGTTGAGATATATGAAGTCTCCAACAAGTTCTATAGCTAAAAGATGGAGGATAATTGCTCAACTAGTGAGCATGTGCTCAGATTATCTGGGTACTACAATCGCTTGAATCAAGTGGGAGTTAATCTTCCAAATAAGATAGTGATTGACAGAGTTCTCTAGTCACCATCACCAAGTTACTACAACTTCGTGATGAACTATAGTATGCAAGGGATGACGAAAATGATTCCCGAGCTCTTTGTGATGTTGACATCGACGAAGGTAGAAATCAAGAAAGAGCTTCAAGTGTTGATGACTGACAAGACCACTAGTTTCAAGAAAAGGGAAAAGAGAAAGAAAGGGAACTTCAAGTAGAATGACAAGCAAGTTGTCACTCCCGCGAAGAAGCCCAAAGCTGGACCAAAGCCTGAAACTGAGTGCTTACACTGCAAAGGAAATGGTCACTGGAAACGGAAATGTCCTGAATATTTGGTGGATAAGAAGGATGGCAAAGTGAACAAGGGTATATTTGATATACAGGTTATTGATGTGTGCCTTCCTAGTGTTTATAGTAGCCCCTGAGTATTTGATACTTGTTCGGTTGCTAAGATTAGTAACTCGATACAGGAGTTACAGAATAAACAGAGACTAGTTGAGGGTGAAGTGAAGATGTGTGTTGGAATTTGTTCCAAGATTGATATGATCATCATCGCACACTCCCTATACTTTCGGGATTAGTGTCGAACCTAAATAAAAGTTATTTGGCATTTGCGTTGAGCATGAATATGATTTGATCATGTTTATTGCAATACGGTTATTCATTTAAAGTCAGAGAATAATTGTTATTCTGTTTACATGAATAAAACCTTCGATGGTCATACACCCAATGAAAATAGTTTGTTGGATCTCGATCGCATTGATACACATATTCATAATATTGATGCCAAAAGATGCAAAGTTGATAATGATAGTGCAACTTATTTGTGGCACTGCCGTTTGGGTCATATCGGTGTAAGGCGCATGAAGAAACTCCATAAAGATGGATTTTTGGAATCACTTGGTTATGAATAATTTGATGCTTGCGAACCGTGCCTTATGGGCAAGATGACTAAAACTCCGTTCTCCGGAACAATGGAACGAGCTAGTGACTTACTGGAAATAATACATGCCGATATATGCAGTCCAATGAGTGTTGATGCTTGTGGCGGGTATCATTATTTTCTAACCTTCACAGATGATTTAAGCAGATATGAGTATATCTACTTAATGAAGCAGAAATCTGAAACATTTGAAAAGTTCAAAGAATTTCAGAGTGAAGTGGAGAATCATCGTAACAAGAAAATAAAGATTCTACAATCCGATCGTAGAGGAGAATATTTGAGTTACGAGTTTGGCCTTCATTTAAAACAATGTGGAATAGTTTCACAGCTCACGCCACATGGTGCACCATAGCGTAATGGTGTGTCCGAACATCGTAACCGCACTTTATTCGATATGGTGCGATCTATGATGTATCTTACCGATTTACCACTATTGTTTTGGGGTTATGCATTAGAGACAACTGCATTCACTTTAAATAGGGCACCATCAAAATCCGTTGACACGACGCCTTATGAACTATGGTTTGGCAAGAAATCAAAGTTGTCGTTTCTTAAAGTTTGGGGCTGCAATGCTTATGCGAAAAAGTTTTTAACCTGATAAGCTCGAACCCAAATCGGAGAAGTGCGTCTTCATAGAATACCCAAAGGAAACTGTTGGGTACACCTTCTATCACAGATCCGAAGGCAAGATATTCGTTGCTAAGAATGGATCCTTTCTAGAGAAGGAGTTTCTCTCAAAAGAAGTGAGTGGGAGGAAAGTAGAACTTGATGAGGTAACTGTACCTGCTCCTTTATTGGAAAGTAATTCGTCACAAAAATCAGTTCTTGTGATTCCTACACCAATTAGTGAGGAAGCTAATGATGATGATCATGAAGCTTCAGATCAAGTTACTACAGAACCTCGTAGGTCTTCCAGAGTATGGTCCGCACTAGAGTGGTACGGCGATCCTAGTCTAGAAGTCATGTTACTAGACCGTGATGAACCTACGAACTATGAGGAAGCGATGATGAGCCCAGATTCCTTGAAATGGCTTGAGGCCATGAAATCTGAGATGGGATCCATGTATGAGAACAAAGTGTGGACTTTGGTAGAATTGCCCGATGATCGGCAAGCCATAGAAATAAATGGATCTTCAAGAGGAAGACAGACGCTGATAGTAGTGTTACTATCTACAAAGCTCTACTTGTCGCAAAAGCTTTTTTGACAAGTTCAAGATGTTGAATACGATGAGATTTTCTCACTCGTATCGATGGTTAAGTCTGTCCGAATCATGTTAGCAATTGCCACATTCTATGAAATCTGGCAAATGGATGTCAAAACTGCTTTCCTTAATGGATTTATTAAAGAAGAGTTGTATATGATGTAACCAGAAGGTTTTGTCAATCCTAAAGGTGCTAACAAAATGTGCAAGCTCCAGCAATCCATCTATGGACTGGTGCAAGCATCTCGGAGTTGGAATATATGCTTTGATGAGTTGATCAAAGCATATGGTTTTATACAGACTTTTGGAGAAGCCTGTATTTATAAGAAAGTGAGTGGGAGCTCTGTAGCATTTCTAATACTATATGTAGATGACATATTGTTGATTGGAAATGATATAGAAATTCTGGATAGCATAAAAGGATACTTGAATAAGATTTTTTTTTCAAAGAAAGACCTCGGTGAAGCTGCTTACACAGTGAGCATCAAGATCTATAGAGATAGATCAAGACGCTTGATAAGATTTTTCAATGAGTACATACCTTGATAAGATTTTGAAGTAGTTCAAAATGGAACAGTCAAAGAAGGAGTTCTTGCCTGTATTGCAAGGATGAGTAAGACTCAAAACCTGACCATGGAAGAAAATAGAAAGAGAATGAAAAAGTCATTCCCTATGCCTCAGTCATAGGTTCTATAAAGTATGCTATGCTGTGTACCAGATCTATTGTATACCTTGCTTTGAGTTTGGCAAGGGAGTACAATTTTGATCTAAGAGTAGATCACTGGACAGCGGTCAAGAATATCCTTAGTGAGGACTAAGGAAATATTTCTCAATTATGGAGGTGATAAAAGAGCCCGTCGTAAAGAGTTACATCGATGCAAGCTTTTACACCAATCCAGATGACTCTAAGTCTCAATATGGATACATATTGGAAGTGGGAGAAATTAGCTAGAGTAGCTCTGTGCAGAGCATTGTACACATAGAATATTTGCAAAATGCATACGGCTCTGAATGTGACAGACCCATTGACTAAACTTCTCTCATGAGCAAAACATGATCATACCTTAGTACTCTTTGGGTGTTAATCACATAGCGGTGTGAACTAGATTATTGAATCTAGTAAACCCTTTGGGTGTTGATCACATGACGATGTGAACTATGGGTATTAACCACATACAAATGTGAATATTGGTGTTAAATCACATGGTGATGTGAACTAGATTATTGACTCTAGTGCAAGTGGGAGACTGAAGGAAATATGCCCTAGAGGCAATAATAAAGTTATTATTTATTTCCTCATATCATGATAAATGTTTATTATTCATGCTAGAATTGTATTAACCGGAAACATAATACATGTGTGAATACATGGACAAACATAGTGTCACTAGTATGCCTCTACTTGACTAGCTCGTTAATCAAAGATTGTTAAGTTTCCTAACCATAGACATGACTTGTCATTTGATTAACGGGATCACAATATTAGGAGAATGATGTGATTGACTTGACCCATTCCGTTAGCTTACCACTTGATCGTTTAGTATGTTGCTATTGCTTCCTTCATGACTTATACATGTTCCTATAACTATGAGATTATGTAACTCCCGCTTACCGGAGGAACACTTTGTGTGCTACCAAACGTCAAAACGTAACTGGGTGATTATAAAGGTGATCTACAAGTGTCTCCGAAGGTACTTGTTGAGTTGACGTATATCTAGATTAGGATTTGTCACTCCGATTGTCAGAGAGGTATCTTTGGGCCTCTCGGTAATGCACATCACTATAAGCCTTGCAAGCAATGTGGCTAATGATTTAGTTATGGGATGATGCATTACATAAACGAGTAAAGAGACTTGCCGGTAACGAGATTGAACTAGGTATTGAGATACCAACGATCGAATCTCGGGCAAGTAACATACCGATGACAAAGGAAACAACATATGTTGTTATGCGGTTTGACCGATAAAGATCTTCGTAGAATATGTGGGAGCCAATATGAGCATCTAGGTTCCGCTATTGGTTATTTACTGGAGACGTGTCTCGGTCATGTCTACATAGTTCTCGAACCCGTATGGTCCGCACGCTTAAAGTTAGATGACGGTTATATTATGAGTTTATATGTTTTGATGTGTCGAAGGTAGTTCGGAGTCCCGGTTGTGATCATGGACATGACGAGGAGTCTCGAAATGGTCGAGACATAAAGATCGATAATTGGACGACTATATTTGAACACCGAGATGGTTCCGGATGAGATTGGGACAATACCGGAGCTCCGGGAGGTTATTAGAACCCCCCGTGAGGTATATGGGCCTTAATGGGCTTTAGTGGAAAGGAGGGGAAAGGAGCAAGGGATGCCCCCCCCCCCCCCAAGCCCAATCTGAATTGGGAGGGGGGCGGCCCCCCTTTCTTTCCTCCCTCCTTCCTCTTCCTTCCCTCTCCTTCTCGAAATAGGAAAAGGAGGAGTCCTACTCCCGGTGGGAGTAGGACTCCCCCCTTGGGCGCGCCTCCTCCTCTTGGCCGCCCCCCTCCTCCACTCCTTTATATACGGGGGAGGGGGCACCCCATAGACACAACAATTGATCCTTGAGATCTCTTAGCCGTGTGTGGTGCCCAATTGATCCTTGAGACCTCGATAATATCGTAGCGGTGCTTAGGAGAAGCCCTGCGTCGATAGAACATCATCATCGTCACCATGTCGTCGTGCTGATGGAACTCTCCCACAATGCTCGGCTGGATCGGAGTTCGAGGGACGTCATCGAGCTGAACATGTGCTGAACTTGGAGGTGCCGTGCGTTCGGTACTTGATCGGTCGGATCGTGAAGACGTACGACTACATCAACCGCATTGTGCTAACGCTTCCTCTTTGGTCTACGAGGGTACGTGGACAACACTCTCCCCTCTCGTTGCTATACATCACCATGATCTTGCGTGTGCATAGGAATTTTTTTGAAATTACTACGTTCCCCAACACTCAGCCCAATCCAGCTGGTCGGGAAACGACGTGGCGAGTACCCCCTCGTCCAGGACACCGTCAGTAGCCCCCTGAGAACCGGTCTTCAAGTTGGGGATGCTCCTCGATTCTTCCGAACTGTTCCTCATCTTCGGTCGTCGGTCTTGAAAACTGGTTCAGCAAATCTTCTCATCTTCGATCTTGAGGATCACCGAACTGAATCCGAAAATTTTACACGTTTGGTATCCGAGGAGCCCCTTCAAGTCTTCGGATGGCCTCCAGACTTAATTAAATAATAGGAAAAAAAGATCAAATCGTCCTGTGACTAAGCTGAGCCGAACTATCGTCGGTCTCACATGCATGTTGTGTACGCTACTGTGTCATCTCCACGGCTGAGCCGAACTATGGCCGCTCTCACATGCATGTTGTGGCGCAGTCGAAGTTGATTACCTGCACACGTAAAATAGTGCAGTCCAAAAATAATAGTGATAAATGTAATAATAATATATGTATATTAAAAAAATCTTCTACTTAATTAACTTAAGTAAAGTAAAAAAATTGGCCTGAGCCGGGGTTGGCCCGGCGGAGTGACAACGTGAAGATGCCGGCACAGGAACGCGTGCTGAATCGATGCCAAAACTTGGTTGGCGCAAGTGGGATGCCGACGGCGGCTCGCTGAGGTGGTGGCAGTCGAGGTCAATTATATGTTGCAGTACGTCGTCTCGCCTTTAGAAGCAGTGCACAAAAAACTCCACACGCACCACCACCCCTGACAAGCTCCTTGAAAGTCGTGAGATAGCACTTTGATCTTCTCGTGAGGCAAAACACAGCCCAAGTAATGCTAGTACGTTAGTGCTTGGCTTATGCATGTTCAATTAAAAGTGGAGGTTCACGAGGGGCAGCGTAAATACTACAGATTAAAGAAAGGAAAGTGGAAAAGAGCCTCCCTAACGCCCCTCTGCGTGCTTTGTCCACCAGCGGCAGACGTGAAAAGCAACAGGTCGCGTGATCCCATCGAACTCTGCAACTGATTTGCAGCCTGTGTTTTGATTTTCGGCCGAGAAAATCAGATTTCGGCCGAAATTCGGCCATCTCGGCCTGGCCCCGTAAATGTCTTTATCGGTCAAACTTTTCGGCCCAATTTGAATTTTCATAGCCCAGCCCAACTTTTGGAGCGTTCCGAGTACGATTTGCCTCAGTAAAACGCTCAACCGTACACCCAAACCCTAAAGAATCTTATCTCCTCCTGCTCCTCCTGTGTGTGCCACCGCGGCGGTGCTGCGCACAGGGCACAGCAGCAGGCGCGCCTTCCCGGCCGCTGTCGCCGACCTCTGCCGGATGCGGCTGATTCCGTCAACAACATCCCCCCCCCCCCCCCCCCCCCTCATGGTCGATGCAATTAACAAATCTTCTTCTCTCGGTTCTTGAAGCCTCCGTCATGCTGCTCCATGTCGATCTCTGCATGGACTTTTCTTGCAAGATGTTTGTGTGGACCGTCAGGTCTTGAACTAATCCGTGAGTTTTTCTTATGATGTTTCTAATCCCCAGTACTAATATGCTAAACACTATATTTTGTACTCCTGAGGATTATGCGTATAGTTAGCTTTTGTTCCACTTGAATTTTTTTTGTTCATATTTTGGTTAAATTTTGGTCAAATTTCAAATTTTGGTTTCACAATTTCGTCCGAGATTTTACCGAAAATTTTAAAATGACCGAATTTTGGCCATCTCGGTTAGGGCCGAGAAAATTCACAAACCGAAAGCCAAAACACAGTTTGCAGCAGCTGGCCAGATTGGTCTTGGGCACCGTGATGACCCGGTTTGTGGCTGTTTCTGGGATTCTGACTGTACATAGATCCCCGCCGGTGTCTGCGTGCGCTCTGACAGTACACGGATATCCGCCAGCGTCTGTGTCCACTCGAATTGATTGAGAAGCCATATTGTTTCCGAACCCGACCATCCGATCCCTCCCGGAGAACAGCCGCCCAAAAATATATGACCTAAATATAGTTCTGCGAACATAGTTGCAAGCCGGGAGCAGTAATTTGCAAAGAAGATAATATACATGAAACAGATCGGATCGGAAAAACATCACCTGACTGTTGATTTCGACTCCTGTCAAACCGCGACGATCACCTAGCAGGCTCTCAATAAAAGCACCAATGTCGGTTCTATATCCGGCGTATCTCGTAGTAAGGGTCCTAAGCTAGGCGTCTTGGAGCGATGGTAACATGGAGACAAGGTTTTACCCAGGTTCGGGCTCTCTCGAAGAGATAATACCCTACATCCTGATTTTGATTGTATTGATATGGGTGTAGTACAAAGTACATGTATTTACCACGAGATTGTAGTAATGAATATGAGATCATCTATTGACTAGCCTGGCCTCAGTTTATATAACACACCGGAGGCCTAGGGTTTATGAGAGTCCTTGGCTTGGGCGCCAAGTCTTGTGGAAACCTTCTTTTATGTGGCACGGGCTGCCCGAAAGTGGCCCATGGATGAACCGCCGTGGGGGTCCTCGGCCCAATCCAGCTAGTCGGGAGACGACGTGGCGAGTACCCCCTAGTCCAGGACACCGCAGCCATGAAATCTGAGATAGGATCCATGTATGAGAACAAAGAGTGGACTTTGGTTGACTTGCCCAATGATCGGCGAGCCATAGAGAATAAATGGATTTTCAAGAAGAAGACTGACGCTGATGGTAATGTTACTGTCTACAAAGCTCGACTTGTCGCAAAAGGTTTTCGACAAGTTCAAGCAGTTGATTACGATGAGACTTGCTCACCCGTAGCGATGCTTAAGTCTGTCCGAATCATGTTAGCAATTGTTGCATTTTATGATTATGAAATCTGGCAAATGAATGTCAAAATTGCATTTCTTAATGGATTTCTAAAAGAACAGTTGTATATGATGCAACTAAAAGGGTTTATCGATCCTAAAGGTGCTAACAAAGTGTGCAAGCTCCAGCGATCCATCTATGGACTAGTGCAAGCATCTCGGAGTTGGAATATATGCTTTGATGAGGCGATCAAAGCATATGGTTTTATACAGACTTTCGGAGAAGTCTGTATTTACAAGAAAGTGAGTTGGAGCTCTGTAGCATTTCTAATATTATATGTGGATGACATATTGTTGATTGGAAATGATGTAGAATTTCTGGATAGCATAAAATGATAATTGAATAAAAGTTTTTCAATGAAATACCTCGGTGAAGCTGCTTATATATTGGGCATCAAGATCTATAGAGATAGATCAAGACGCTTAATTGGACTTTCACAAAGCACATACCTTGATAAAGTTTTGAAGCTGTTCAAAATGGATCGGTCAAAGAAAGGGTTATTGCCTGTGTTACAAGGTGTGAAGTTGAGTCCGAACAAATGCCCGACCACTGTAGAAGATAGAGAGAAAATGAAAGTCATTCCCTATGCCTCAGCCATAGGTTCTATCATGTATGCTATGTTGTGTACCAGACCAGATGTGTAAGTTTAGCAGGGAGGTACCAAAGTAATCCAGGAGTGGATCACTGGACAGCGGTCAAGAACACCCCGAAGTACCTGAAAAGGACTAAGGATATGTTTCTCATTTATGGAGGTGACAAAGAGCTCGTCGTAAATGGTTACGTCGATGCTAGCTTTGACACTGATCCAGATGACTCTAAATCATAAACCGGATACGTATTTATATTGAGTTGTGAAGCTGTAAGTTGGCGCAGTTCCAAGCAGAGCGTCGTGGCGGGATCTACGTGTGAAGAGGAGTACATAGTTGCTTCGGAAGCAGCAAATGAAGAAGTCTGGATGAAGGAGATCATATCCTTTCTAGGTGTAATACCTAGTGCATCGGGTCCAATGAAAATCTTTTGTGACAATACTGGAGCAATTGCTTTAGCGAAGGAATCCAGATTTCACAAAAGAACCAAACACATCAAGACACGCTTCAACTCCATCTGTGATCAAGTCAAGGAGGGAGACATAGAGATTTGCAAAATACATACGGATCTGAATGTTGCAGACCCGTTGACTAAGCCTCTTCCATGAGCTAAACATGATCAGGACCAAGACTCCATGGGTGTTAGAATCATTACTATGTAATCTAGATTATTGAATCTACTGCAAGTGAGAGACTGAAGGAAATATGCCCTAGAGGCAATAATAAAGTTGTTATTTTATATCTCCTTATTCATGATAAATGATTATTATTCATTCTAGAATTGTATTGATAGGAAACCTTAATACATGTGTGAATACATACACAAAACACTGAGTCCCTAGTGAGCCTCTACTTGACTAGCTTGTTGATCAAAGATGGTTAAGGTTTCCTAACCATGGACATGAGTTGTCATTTGATAATGGGATCACATCATTAGAAGAATGATGTGATGGACATGACCCATCCGTTAGCTTAGCATATTAATCGTTCAGTTTTATTGCTATTGCTTTCTTCATGTCATATACATATTCCTTTGACTATGAGATTATGCAACTCATGGACACCGGAGGAATACCTTGTGTGCTATCAAACGTCACAACGTAACTGGGTGATTATAAAGATGCTCTACAGGTATCTCCGGAGGTGTTTGTTGGGTTGGCATAGATCGAGATTAGGATTTGTCACTCCGAGTATTGGAGAGGTATCTCTGGGCCCTCTCGGCAATACACATCATAAGAAGCCTTGCAAGCAAGGTGACTAATGAGTTAGTTGCGGGATGATGTATTACGGAACGAGTAAAGAGACTTGCCGGTAACGAGATTGAACTAGGTATGAAGATACCGATGATCGAATACCGGGCAAGTAATATACCGATGACAAAGGGAAGAATAACGTATGTTGTCATAACGGTTCGACCGATAAAGATATTCGTAGAATATGTAGGAGCCAATATGAGCATCTAGGTTCCGCTATTGGTTATTGACCGGAGAGGTGTCTCGGTCATATCTACATAGTTCTCGAACCCGTAGGGTCCGCACGCTTAACGTTCGATGACGATTTTGTATTATATGAGTTATGTTATTTGGTGACCGAATGTTGTCCCGAGTCCGCACGCTTAACGTTCGATAACGTTATGATATCACGGACATGACGAGGAGTCTCAAAATGCTCAAGAGGTAAAGATTGATATATAGGACGATAGTATTCAGACACCGGAAGTGTTCCGGAGGGTATCGGGTACATATCGGGTCACCGGAAGGGGTTTCGGGCACCCCCGGCAAAGATATGGGCCTTATGGGCCAAGAGAGGGATAGACCAACCAACAAAGGGCTGGTGCGTCCCCATATAGGCCGAAATAGGAGTAGAAGGATAGAGGGGAAGGGAGAAGGAAAGGGGAGGATTCGGTTAATAAGGCGGGGGTGAATTGGGGAGGAACTCCAATAGGATTTGGCCTACTTGGGGCGCCCCCTCGGCTGCTCCCTCTCCCTCCCACCTATATATATGAGGGGGAGGCTTCTAGAACACACAACAACATCTGTTAGCCGTGTGTGCTTATGCGAAGCCCTGCGCGGATCACTTTACCAGCACTGTCACCACGCCGTCATGCTAGCTGGCGGAATTCATCTACTTCCTCAACACTTTGCTCAACCAAGAGTTCAAGCGATGTTATCGAGCTGAACGTGTGCAGAACTCAGAGGTGTCGCACATTTGGTGCTTGATCGGTCGGAACGAGAAGAAGTTCGACTACATCAACCGCGTTGGTAAAAGCTTCCGCTTTCAGTCTACGAGGGTACGTCGACGCACTCTCCCCTCTCGTTGCTATGCATATCCGAGATAGATCTTGCGTGAGCGTAGGAATTTTTTTGAAATTGCATGCTATGTTTCCCAACGGGTGCGACCAAGCAGGGAGAGGCGGGCAAGGTCAGGGCGCGGCGAGGCGAGCTACGGCCGGCGTCGGCTGCAGAAGCAATAAGCAGTAGCAGCGCGAGAGAAGCAGCAAGTAGCGGCGGCGGCGGCTGATACGTCCCCAATGTATCTATATTTTTAGATTGTTCCATGCTGTTTTATTATCATTCTTGGATGTTTTACAATTATTTTATAGCAATTTTATAACATTGTTCGGAACTAACATATTGACATAGTGCCAAGTGCCAGTTGTTGTTTTTTGCTTGTTTTTTACATCGCGGAAAATCAATACTAAACGGAGTCCAAACGCAGTGAAACTTTTTGGGGAATTTTGATGGACCAGAAGGAACAACATGGTCGAAAGAAGTACAAGAGGGGTGCCCCGAGGGGGCACAACCCACCTTGGCACGCCCGGGGGCCCAGGCGCGCCCTGGTGGTTTGTACCCACCTCGGTGGCCTCATGCACCGCCTCTTCGCCGTATAAATACCCCAATATTCCAGAAACCCTAGGGGAGTCGACGAAGCACAATTCCAGCCGCCGTAAGTTCCAAAACCACGAGATCCAATCTAGACACCATCACGGAGGGGTTCATCATGCTCATTGGTGCCTCTCCGATGATCCGTGAGTAATTCCTTGTAGACCTACGGGTCCGTAGGCAGTAGCTAGATGGCTTCATCTCTCTCTTTTTATTCTCATTACAATGGTCTCTTGGAGATCTATTTGATGTAACTATTTTTGTAGTGTGTTTGTTGGGATCCGATGAAGTTTGAGTTTATCATCAGTCTATTTTATCCACGAAAGTTATTTGAGTTTTGATCTCTTATATGCATGATTATTTATAGCCTCGTATTTCTTCTTCGAAACATTGGTTTAGTTAGGCCGACTAGATCAATTTTTCTTGCCATGGGAAGAGGTGCTTTGTGATGGGTTTGATCGTGCAGTGTTCTTTCCCGGTGACAGAAGGGGCAGCAAGACACCTCTTGATCGTTGCTATTAACGATAACAAGATGGGGGTCTATTTCTACATGATAGATCTTGTCTACATCATGTCATCATTGTTATTGCATTTACTCCGTTTCTCCATGAACATAATACACTAGATGCATGCTGGAGAGCGGTCGATGTGTGGAGTAATAGTAGAGATGCAGGCAGGAGTCGGTCTACTAATCTTGGACGTGATGCCTATATATTGATCATTGCCTGGATATTAGTAATAATAGTAGATGTGTGGAGCAATAATTATTTGAAGTTCTATCAATTGCCCAACAGCAATTCGTTTACCCACTATGTTCTATTTCTTTAGAGAAGCCACTAGTGAAATCTACGGCCCCCGGGTCTATTGTTTATCATATTTGCCTTCGAGATCTATTTTTATTCGCTCTTGTTTTTCGATCTATTATTCCAAAAATCCAAAAATACTTTGCTGCACTTTTCATTTGCATATTTTATTTCATGTTTATTCGGGGTCTATTTATCCAATCTATCACAATTTTATCCTGTCAACTTGACAATTTCGTACGTGGTTACTCGTAAGAGGGATTGGCAACCCCTCATAAGCGTCCGGTTGCAAGTATTTGTTCTTTGTGTGCAGGTACCGTTTACATAGTGTTGCTTGGCTCTCATACTGGATTGATACCTTGGTTTCATAACTGAGGGAAATACCTACCGTAGATGTGATGCATCATCCCTTCCTCTTTGTGGAAACACCGACGTAGTTCAAGCCTCCAGTGCTTAGCACACAGTGCGGCGGGGGGGGGGGGGGGTCGACCAGGGCGAAAACGGGAGTGGGTAGGAGCGGACAAGGGCGCGCGGGGACGGGGAAGTAGGAGCGCACCGGTGCCACTGGATCAAACCGTGGAACTCGAGTGCTTGAAGCTCATTGGCCATGGCGGGCGGTGTCTCAGAGCTCACAGGAAAGGCAGCTAGAACGTGCAATCAAGGGGGAAACATGGGGCTTTCCCACGAGGCCTCACAGCGGTTGCAGAGGAGGAGTCAGTGAAGCCAGGGAGGACTTGACGATGATGGATTTGATGAAGGCATTCGGCGTCCCGAGGTTGAAGAAGATGAGCGGGGCGATGATGCGATGCGGTTCCAGTCAAATAGTTATGCGCAGTAAATGTAGACATGGACATCGTAGCTGCTCGACACCTCCTCGGGTGCGGGGAACGATGATGGCGCGATGAAGAGCTTGGCCATGGCCACGGTGGTTCGGTCGGGCGTCACGGGGAAGAAAACGGCACGAGGGGGGAGAGTGAGGGCTAAGGCTCTCCAGGGGGTCAGGGGAGGGCATATGCTCCGCGGGAAGGTAGCGGATGGCCGACGCGTGGGGATCCAGGTCATGGACGCGGCGCGTGCGTCCATGGCGCCTGTGATGAACAGGGAAGAAGGAGACATGGGGAGTTGGGCTGGGCTATTGCACTGTGCATCAAGCCCATGTGCACAGTAGTTCTTTAGCTCTTTCATCTTTTTTTCTATTTTCTATTTTGCATTTCGCCTTAGCTTTGCCTTTAGTTTCTATACTAAATGAATTTTTCCAGGGTTGAAACTTGGCACACATTTCCAGTGCATTAGCATATGGCCACACACAAAATTTCAGGTGGTTTGAAAAAAGTAAGAATATTTGTTGGAATTTAAACGACCAAATTAAATGTTGCTGGTCCACTGAAATATTGCTAGGGCCAAAATAAAAAAACAATTTGAGTTGATTTCTTCATGAAAATTAATTGGGGATTATTTGAAAAACTATGAACACTTTTATTTTAATATCTGAAGAAATGTTTTCTGCACTTCTATTAAGAACTTAAATTTGAGTTGAATTAATTTTTTAATTGCATTTTAAATACGAAAATATGATGACATGGCATATTAGGCGAATATCATTGGAGGTTGATTATTGGGGTGTTAAACCCGTGCGCTCGCGGGTGGCACGACAGGCGGGCAGCACGACGGTGCAGCCGGTGGCGCAGCCGCAGTAACCTCTCTAGAGGGTTGCTGGCTAGGCGACTGGACTGGCGAGGGGGTGGTAAGGCTTGCGAAGGCACCGGGGAAGCCGACGCGGCCGGCGAGGCCGGTGAATCCAGTGGAGGGGCTGGCAAGACCGGCAAGGCCGCAACGGGAGATAGCGATGCTGAAGGCGCAAGGGCCAGGAGCGTAGCAAGCCCCGATGCAACACGACGACGGGAGGAGCCGGTCAAGATGGGACCGACCCCTGTTGTTGGCGCCACCACCTGTTTTGTGCAAAAGGAAAACATTGTTCATCAAAATAAACATGTCGGGAGGTGATGACACGGTGAGACACCGGATCATAACATCGGTAGCCTTTAGTGTTAGCCAGGTAACCAAGGAAGACATAAGGAAAAGATCGTGGAGCAAGTTTATGTGGGGTGGTGGCTGCGACACCGGGGTAACAAAGACAACCGAAAATACGAAGACCATCATATGACAGAGGAGAACCAAAGAGAAGATGGTGAGGGGTGTAACTCCAACGGACACGGGAAGGGTGAAGGTTAACAAGAAGTATGGCGCTGGCGAGGGCATCAGGCCAAAGCCAAGGTGGCATGTATGCGTGAAAAAGAAAGGTGCGGACATAGTCGCTAAGAGTACAAAGAACACCTTCAGCCCTACCATTTTGTTGTGAGGTATATGGACATGTTAGGCGGAAAATTGTGCCGTGGTTGGAGAAAAGTGTGCGGATGGTGATGTTATCGAATTATTTCACATTGTCTGTCCGAAGAGCATGTATGGGACGACCAAATTGTGTAGACACATAGGAGTAGAAGGCAATGAGGGTGGCGGGACCATTGGATTTCCTACGAAGCAGAAATGTCCACATAAAGTGAGAGTAATAATCCAGAATAACAAGATAATATAAATAAGTGGAATTACTGGGTATAGGCGACGTCCATACATCACTATGAATTAATTCGAAAGGATAAGATGTAACTCTGGAGGAAGAAATAAAGGGGAGTCTAACATGTTTGCCCATGCGGCATGCTTGACAAGAGTGAGCATCCGCTTTATTACATGAAAAAAAAATCCTTTATTATTTAACAAAGGGTGGTGGAGCTAGGATGACCGAGATGGGCGTGCCAAAGATGAACACCGGCAAAAAAAACGAGAGGTCCAACACGAGATGACTGGACGGTGTACATGTCGTCGGGACTGTCACATCGGTGGAGAACCATCCGGGTACAGGCATCCTTAACAGAAAAAACAAATTTACGGGCGTACTTCAGTGTTTCAACTCTTCTAATAATTTATTTCTATCCCCACAAAGTATAAACAAAGAAAATTTAAGATGTACTATGAACTGTCGGAAAGCTTGAAAACATGCATCTGCTTCTCCTTTGTGGACTCCATAGGTACACATGTGATCAAATCGAATATTATGTTTGGCAGTCCTGATATACATAATCTACTAAGTTACTAAGTGCCCTAGAAATGTTTGCCTGTGATTATGTTGTTTGTAAGAGTGAGCTTCGCTACCTTAACGGTATGGGCCTACTAGAAGGTAATTATGCCGTTTGTATGTTCCATGTGGTGAGTGAAGGGAACAGGAGACGGGCTCCGTGACATGCTCACAACATTGCTCACGTCACCTCCGGGGGGGCGGCTCGCGCGAACCCTAGCCGCCGTCTCCCCCAACCCTATCTCTTTCCATGCTTCCCTGCCGCCGCCAGAGGTGCCGGCGAGCGAAGCTCGCCTGGCGGATGGCAGATGGCAGGCTCTCCTCCTCTCTCTGCGAGGGAGTCTCTAGCCGAGACGTGACGGCGACCCTGGGCGCACGGCGTGGAGGCAAAGTTGGCACGATTGGGCGAAGGCCCGATTGGATTTCGGCAGCCGCTGAGCCACCATGACCGTGAGGACAGTGTGGGGCCTGCCATGGCAGCTGACGTCGGCGGATCTAGGGTTGCCAACCCCAGATTGGTTCTCCTCCACCATCACGTGGATGCCTGAGGTGGCGACCCTGGGCTTGGAGTGGTGTTCTCCGTTGCAGGTGGCTGGCCTGAAGTCTGGGTGGTCGGTTCTTGTTGGGGATATTCCCCACGACTAAGATCGGGCTCATGATGGCAAGTCATCTCCGACATTAAGTCATCTCTGGGCTTAAGCCGCCCTGAGACTTAAGTCATCTCTGGGCTTAAGCTGCCATCTTAAGTCGCCATCTTGAATCCTGGAGACGAGTCCCGAAGATGAGCCACCCGGAAGATGAGTCCCGGAGATAAGAAGCCTAAGTGGCGAAGCCCGTGATAAGAAGTCCAATATAAGAAGGCCATGATAAGTCACTCGCGGTAAGAAGCCCCGATAAGAAGCCAGAATAGGTTAAGTCCTAATTCTACTAGGACTCTACATGTAAGCCTCCCTTTCAACTTATATAAGGAGGGGCAGGGCACCCCAAGAGGGAGGGGGGAGATAGACAGGGTTTAGACAGACGAGTCTCGGCACAAATGTTTTGAGAGGTCGCAAGACAGATGATTTGATCGCTCTCGAGATGAGGCAGCGAATAAGCGCTCTTGTAATTGATACTCAAGAAATATAATAAGTAGGATGTAGGGTTTTACCTCTACCGTGAGGGGCCGAACTGGGTAAAACTCGCGTCTCTCGATTCCGATCAACCCCGACAAGCTAACCACTCAGTTGTGATGGCCTCACGACTAAGTCCTCACACTAGGACATCTGCCGTGACAAAACCACGACAGATCTCGTGATCCGTCATCTATTTCCAGCTGCGAGTCAGATATATAGACATAGTTGCCGGTGAAAATCGAGCCGACGACAGGCGATGGCAGCGTTCTACGTCGTTACCTTGATGAAGGCATCGTCGTGTAACCACTATCTACCCACTCGTGCTATCCCGGGGGAAACCCTAGGATCTGGTCTTCCAGATTGGACGATGGCGGCACTGCAGTCTTGCTTCTCTCTTGGGAGCATCATTTGTGGAACTGTAAGATAGAGATAGGAGGTGAAGCGGCTTTTTCTTGCACGGAGCTTCGGTGGAGATGTCAAGTCATGCCCGGCCGATAGGTGCTACGTTGTGTCATGCCTGTTCGGCAGGTGCTATGCACAACAGATCTTCCAGAGACTTCAAGTTGTGTCGGCTGATGGTACTTGAACGACATGGTGCTGCGGTGTACCAGCGGTGACCGCGATATGCTCAACAGTTTGCGCGCATGAGGTGGTGCCGTTAAGTGCCGTGGTGGCATCGACGGGTGGCCGGAATGGCAAGGATGATGCAGATCTCTTTCGTGAAGATGGGTCAGCAGTTCAATGATGATGGCGGCTTCTAAAAGGTGTGCATCTGGTGTACACTTTAGGTTTGCTGCATCGGCTGTATGTCCCGATACGTTATGCGGATGGATCGGCGACGACACCGGTTTTAGATATGTGGAGTGAGAGCGCTCCATATTATCTAGTTGGTAGGTGTGAGTGGTGGCTTCGAGTGGATTCATGTATGTTCTTGTCAGGGCCGGTCCTGGGGAGGGAGGGGGCGGCCGCCCCAGGCCCCCAAAGTCTAGGGGCCCCTCCCCCAGCCAGGTACGTAGGTTATGGCCCAACGTTTTCCACAACAGAAAAACTCCCTATCGGGTTGGGCAACTGGGCCTCACGCGGCATGAAGGCATACGCTCGTGCAGCAGCGCAGTCAGCGGAGCGCGGAGGCAGCGATCGTTTCCTTCCTTCTTTCACGTATAAAAAGAAAATTGTCTCAAAAAAAACGTAATTGATCTCTTCCTATTACATCTCACATTGACGCAGCGACTCCAGGCCGCCCATGCTTCCTCTGTTCGTGACTGCGCGCCCGATGCTCCTTTTCCCTTTCCTTCTGATCCCAATTTCCGTCCTATTTCAGATCGTCAGCAGCTCGCCGCGATTTCAATTCCTTGGGGCCTTGTTGTATCCCCGCTTTGCTTTACGTCCATCACCGATTCTACTGTCCAAGGTATGCCATATATTCATAAATCATATTGCGATTCCCCGGGTTCATAGCCGGCATGGCGGCACTATTCAACAGTTGATGCAATTTTCCTTTTAGCATTGTGTCTTATCTTGTCGCCCGAAAACAATATGCATCTGGTAGCGATAAAAGGAAGATGAAGAAAATACAAGGTATAACACGATATTTTGAGAAGTACAAAGATGAGGAGTTTTCTGCTAGTTTGCTAATTGCCAAAGGTATTACAACTAAAATGAGTATAGAGCCATTATTTTTTGTAAAAAGTCGTGCTATGAGGAAGAAACAATTTATCGAAAATGATTTCCAACAAGAAATTCTAGAAGCTGGGAAGACCTTCAAGTTAAATAGTTTTTTTGGTTGATATGGCGATCACTTCTTTCAAAGATAGATTTACAGAACTCATGGTGTCTAAAGATATATTCAGATTTTTATTGAGCTCAGGCACTCTGAAGTCACTGAATGATAATGAACGTTAGGAGTGTTGCACAAAATTTGCAGGTAACTTTCTCTCTTGATGGTTCATGTGATGTTGAGGTATATGATCTTATTTCTGAATTTAAGGTGATAATTATAAATTATTTGATATACCTTTTGGTTTTGGATGCATTGTTATAGATAATATTTCATATATATGTATAATTGATTGTTAGTGTTAGGATATCTATCTTAAGGGCCCCGAGTTTTAATCTCGCCCCGGGCCCCCAAAATCTTAGGACCGGCCCTGGTTCTTGTCAGACCTTTGTTGGATAATTAATAAAGATGTTTGTATGCATCGATTGATGTAGAGGCCGGAAGTTTTAATCTCCTTTTCCAAAAAAATAAAAAAAATGAATGCCGTTTGTATTGGTTCACGTGAGCACCATCAACGAACACCAACGTTGCGCATGCAACAACTAACAACATCACAACAATCCACCCAACAGCCTCCTCCACCACGAATACCACGTACCGCCTGTACAACTAGGACCGTAACGACAAGAAGAAACAACACAATGGTAATAAATAACACGACATAATTAAATAAAAAGAGGGTTAACTGTTATCTCAGGACTAAAAATGGTGCAGCAAAGCGCAGGTCACACTCCAGTACTAATTTAACTACCCTAAAATTCAAGGAGGATAAAAACTCGTGTTTCAGCCTTTCAGAGGATGGAAACTATCTGACTCTCAAGAATAGGGAATCTAAAGCTCGAGTTATGGCGTGGCAGCCAAGTTTCTATATAAAGGCCATAGAACATGTAGACAAAGACAAAGACAGTTCTGAAAATGTAAATGTATATCTGCAACATACTGCGGCTAACAGAAAGAATGGAAAATAATTATACTAGTATCTAAGTGAAGCTTTCTACCACACTGCGGCAAGGGCATAATTACCTGCTAGTAGCTAGACATGAGTCATGGAGTGCCGATTTATAAAGAATAATAAGAAATAAATGCATGCACTTGTAACCATCGTAAATGAAATAAACTATATTAACACAGTTGGAAACTAGAAAACCACAGTATACTAGCTAGACGGATCAACAAGAGACAATCCTTCCAGGAACGTCATTGTTTTGGATCACACCCTTCTTTCATCACAGGAAATTTAGGAGGCCAAACCATCATAAAGGGTATGAGTCCATAGAAGAATCCATGGTTTCTATCCTCTTCGGTCACCTCATAAACCTTCTTTAATGCCTTGTGTTTGATATCAAACAGCAGGTAGGTGACACGATTCAGGTCCAAGACAAGAAACCCAGAATTGTCCCCAGCTGCATGTACCCCTACGGCAGAACCCACAGCGTCGAACATGGTAGTTTGTATCATATGATTAGCAAATATCTCACGCAAGCAAATGGTATCTATAAGTAACCAGTTGGCGAGGCCATTCTTATCCACTTTGTAGAGCCAGATGCGAACGTGGGACCCTTTTGCATAGATGAAATGAACCCCAGAATCATTTGCAAGCGACATCCTGGTGGCCCCAAGCTCCACATCTTCTTCTGGGAGGTTAACCAGCGACAAACACGACGACAAAAGATCAAGCAAGAATAACTTGTAAGTGCCGCTCACGTGAGCCACATTATATATCTTGTCACCAACCGTCAAACTACCAAACACCGGAAAAATTTCTTTGATTTCACTTACGGCTGAAGAGTAGATGGCCCAGATATCATCCTGTAACACATAGACATCCAAAACGGACTGCTGCTCTTTACGCGCTATTGCCAGAAAGAAGCAGGACAGGCCATAGCGGGCCCCCCGATTGAGAAGGATCTCACGGTAGTAGTATGTGAAGCCGCCATGGATGCTGCTGTTGGGACATGGTGGGAGGATGGTTGTATGTGTCGCAGGGTGCAGGGGGCAGCGCACCATGCCTTCGAGGCCCTTCATGAAGGAGGTGACTAGGAGGCGGCCGTTCCAGCAATCCACGTCGACCAAGCTGTCCCTGCCCAAGGAGGCCAAATCGAAGCTAGCGCGGCGGACGACGGCTGCGATCTCAGGAGGCTGAGGCTGAGGCATCGGCACGAACCGCAGGGGTTCCTCGTCCGAGGGCGTATGGCCAAAGATGGCGACGTAGAAGCCGAGAAGGCTTGGCGGGTGGAGGTCGCTGAAGCGGCGGAGGAAGGCGGGCGCAGAGGCGACGCGGAGCCAGTGCTTGCAGACAAGGACGGCGCGGACGAGGCTGGTGGGGAAGGCGACGAGGACGAGGATCTCGCCCAGGAGATCATCATCGTCCAGCACGGCCGAGAAGATCGCTGTGGCCGCCGCCGGCGCGCTCTTTCCTTCCATCTCCGCTCTAGATGTGGCTTGGGGGTTAAAAATTTGAGAGGAGGGTCGCCACGGCAAACTCAAAGGATGGGAATTTGTGGTAAGAAACAGGAGGGTTTAGGGTTTACTTACCTGGCATAGAGTCCATTCATTTTTCACTTCCGCTTCGGTAGACCCTTCCTTAACACAAGCATAGTAGAGATTGGCCGTTACCTCTTCATGACAAAGGGCATGATGATCATAATTTGAAAAGATGACCGCCCGCGCGCCCGGCGGCCCAACGCGGATACGTATACAAATACGCGTTAGTTTTGTTTTTAGTGCGACACTCGCGTGCCCGCCCCCACGACATGGTTGAACGCGCCCGCCCCACACAACGCGGTTGAGCTCGCCCGCCCGCACGCCTGCCGCATTCAACGCGCACGTGCCCGCATTCAACGGCCCGCCTGCCGCCTGCATTCAATGCCTCGCCCCGTCCCGTCGCCTGCCACCCGCCGCCCCGTCTCGTCGCCTGCAGCCTTATCTTCGGCCCCGCCGCCTCGTCTCGTCTGCCACCCGCCAGCCCCGTCCAGTCGCCTGCCGCCCCGTCCTGTTGCCTGCCGCCCCCGCCCCGCCCCGAGGCAGCATGAATGCTTATTCAAGGCGGCCGCCCACCTCCAGTAACCCCCAGACGGCTATATAAAGCCGGAGACGCCGCTCGGCCGGCCTCTCACCGCACCCCTGACGCGCCCTCGCAGCCGTTCGTCCTCACACCCAACCCACCAACGACCCCGGCGACACCCCACCCCCAGACGCCTCTGGCGATGGCGTTCCACCGGGGCAGCAGCAGCGCTGGCGGTGGCCACGACGACGTCCCCGGCTCCTGGCCAACCAGCCTCATTGCGCCGGAGACGGAGGAGCTCCATAGCTACTGCCTCCCCGTGCCGTCGGGCTGTCGTCTTCCACGCAACTGGAAGATCGACAAGGATGGCTACGCGACGGAGGAGGAGCTCTGGAGCCACTCCGGCGCCCGGCGCAACATCCGCGGTCGCCCTGACTTCTGGCAAGGGAAGGACTATTGGGACGTAATGGCGGTGTCCAGCGTGTCCCCCGACTTGACGGGTGCCAGCGGCCGTCTTCGCGGCCCGGCACCGCTGCGTGACCCGGCCCCGCCACAGTAGTGTCATGGAGGTGCCCCCGGCCACTGTCCCCCCCCCCCCCCCCCCCCCCCCCCTCGCCTCGGGCGCCCACGCCCGCTGTTCACCCCTTACCGGCGGAGGTCGAGCTGCCGCCGGAGCAGATCATCCTCCACGAGGACGGCGACCCGGACGACACCACGGGGTACCACGTGGCCCTGCGGGGGTCCGAGGCGGCGGCAGCAGCAGCGGCTGCAAGGGAGGCCGTCAAGGTCGCGGCCGCAATCGAAGCGGCGGCGGCGATGGCGGCAGAGCAGGCGACAATGGCGGCGGTGGCGGCGGTGGCGGCGATGGCGCCGGTTGAGGCGGCGGCGGAGGAGCAGGAGCTAGCGCCCGATGACGGCGGCGATGATTGGGACGACATGGATGCGGACAGCACCGACGACGACGGAGGCGACGGCACGGTCGTGATCAACCTCCTCCATAGCGACGAGGAGTAGTTTTTTTAATGTCGTTTAAATTTTAATTTCGTCATGCCGTTCTTAGTTAAGCAGTGGTCTTTTATGTATGAACTTCGGTGGAGTATGTGAAATATCTATCTATGTTCAATAAAATTACAGTGGAGAAAAGTTTCGTCTTTTTCATTTGGGAAAGTGTTGATTCGATGATGCATTTGTACACGACTATATGCTAAATCGAAAATATTTAAAAATAATAATAAAACATAGGATATGGTGTACAGAAAATATGGCGTGGTCATTGAACGCCCGGTAACCTGTTTAAGTTAGGGATTGTTCGATTGACTTGAAAAAAAGCGTTGAACAAACACATAAAATAACGGTAGACCAGAACGGCCCCGGTAGCACTAGGTGTACGTGATCGCATGCAGCAAGGGCGTCTGCATGACCAATGTAGGCCCCCACGCAAAATATGAACGAAATCGGACACCGAACGCTCATTGCGTCACATCCGGGCAGCGTTTTATAGTTTTTTCGTCTGAAAACCCTAGAAAATGCATCGGACTTCAAAAAATACCGAAAATTGTAGTGCGTGCTCCCCATGGTGCATGGAGCACGTGGAAAAAGTTTGGTGTCATTCGGTGGAGGTGGAAAAAACGTCTTTGAGAGTAGCCGTACCGGCACACCCGAACAGTGCTGGTTGCACTAGGGATACGTGATCGCATGCATGAAACGAAACGAAATTTTGCGAGTGTGTGTGCATGCCCATTGTAGGCCCCCACAAAAGATATGAACGAAATCGGACATCAAACGCACGTTGCGTCACGTCCGGGCAGCGTTTTCAGGTTTTTTCGCCTGAAAAAACCCTAGAGAATGCATCGGACGTAAAAATACCGATAATTGTCGTGTGTGCTCCCCATGGTGCATGGAGCACGTGGAAAAAGTTTGGTGTCATTCGGTAGAGGTGAAAAAACGTCCTTGAGAGTAGTCGTACCGGCACACGCGAACAGTGCTGGTTGCACTAGGGATACGTGATCGCATGCATGAAACAAAAAGAAATTTTGCGAGGGTGTGTGCATGCCCAATGTAGAACCCCGCGCAAGATATGAATGAAATCGGACACCGAACGCACGTTGCGTTAAGTTCGGGCATCGTTTTCATGTTTTTTCGCCTGGAAAAACCCTAGAGAGTGCATTTGACGAAATCAAACACCGAACATTGTTTTGCGTCCTCCCCGTGGTGCATGGAGCACGTGGAAAAAGTTTGGTGTCATTCGGTGGAGGTGATAAAAAACGTCCTTGAAAGTAGCTGTACTGGCACACCCGAACAGTGCTGGTTGCACTAGGGATACGTGATTGCATGCATGAAATGAAACAAAAATTTGCGCGGGTGTGTGCATGCCCAATGTAGGCCCCCACACAAGATATGAACAAAATCGGATACCGAACGCATGTTGCGTCATGTCCAGGCATTGTTTTCGGGTTTTTTTGCGTCGAAACCCCTAGAAAATGCGTCGGACGTCAAAAAATATCGAAAATTGTTGTGCGTGCTCCCCATGGTGCATGGAGCACATGGAAAAAGTTTGGTGTCATTCGGTGGAGGTGAAAAAAACGTCCTTGAGAGTAGCCCTACCGGCACACCCCAACGGTACTAGGGATATGTGATGGCATGCATGAAACGAAATGAAATTTTGCGAGGGTGTGTGCATGCCCAATGTAGGCCCCCATGCAAGATATGAACGAAATCGGACATCCAACGCATGTTACGTCACGTCCGGGCAGCGCTTTCGGGTTTTTTTGTCTAGAAAACCCTAGAAAATGCATGGGACATAAAAAAATACTGAAAATTGTCGTGTGTGCTCCCCATGGAGCATGGAGCACGTGGAAAAATTTTGGTGTCATTCGGTGAAGGTGGAAAAATACTTCTTTGAGAGTAGTCGTACCGGCACACCCGAACAGTGCTGGTTGCACTCAGGATACATGATCGCATGCATGAAATGAAATGAAATTTTTCGAGGGTGTGTGCATGCCCAATGTAGGCCCCCAAGCAATATAGGAACGAAATCGGACACCGAACGCATGTTGTGTCACGTCCGGGCAGAGTTTTCGGATTTTTTCGCCTAGAAGCCCCTAGAAAATGCGTCGGACGTAAAAAAAATATCAAAAATTGTTGCGCGTGCTCCCCATGGTGCATGGAGCACGTGGAAAAATTTTGGTTTGATTCGGTTGAGGTGAAAATAAACGTCCTTGAGAGTAGCCCTACCGACACACCCGAACGGCCCCGGTTGTACTAGGGATACGTCATCGCATGCCTGAAATGAAACGAAATTTTGCGAGGGTGTGTGCATGCCCAATGTAGGCCCCAACACAAGATATGAAGGAAATCGGACACCAAACGCACGTTGCGTCACGTCCGGGCAACGTTTTCAGGTTTTTTCGCCTGGAAAACCATAAAAGACGCATCGAACGTCAAAAAATAACAAAAATTGTCGTGTGTGCTTGATACGTCTCCAACGTATCTATAATTTTTGATTGCTCCATGCTACTTTATCTATTGTTTTGGACTATAATGGGCTTTATTTTCCACTTTTATGTTATTTTTGGGACTAACCTATTAACCGGAGGCCCAGCCAAGAATTGCTGTTTTTTTTTGCCTATTTCAGTATTTCGAAGAAACAGAATATCAAACGGAGTCCAAACGGAATGAAACCTTCGGGAACCTGATCTTCTCACCGAACGTGATCCAGGAGACTTGGACCCTACTTCAAGAAGCTCCAGAGGCGGTCACGAGGGTGGAGGGCGCCCCCCCTGGGCGCGCCCCCCTGCCTCATGGGCCCCCTGACGCTCCACCGAGATACTCCTTCCTCCTATATATACCTACTTACCCCCAATAGACCAGATACGGAGCCAAAAACCTAATTCCACCGCCGTAACTTCCTGTATCCACGAGATCCCATCTTGGGGCCTGTTCCGGAGCTCCGACGGAGGGGGCATCCACCACGAAGGGCTTCTACATCAACACCATAGCCCCTCCGATGAAGTGTGAGTAGTTTACTTCAGACCTTCGGGTCCATAGCTAGTAGCTAGATGGCTTCTTCTCTCTTTTTGGATATCAATACAATGTTCTCCCCCTCTCTCGTGGAGATCTATTCGATGTAACCTTCTTTTTGCGGGGTGTTTGTTGAGACTGATGAATTGTGGGTTTATGATCTAGCTTATCTATGAATAATATTTGAATCTTCTCTGAATTCTTTTATGTATGATTGAGTTATCTTTGCAAGTCTCTTCGAATTATCTGTTTGGTTTGGCCAACTAGATTGGTAGTTCTTGCAACGGGAGAAGTGCATGGCTTTGGGTTCAATCTTGCGGTGTCCTTACCCAGTGACAGAAAGGGTTGCAAGGCACGTATTGTATTGTTGCCATCGAGGATAACAAGATGGGGTATTTATCATATTGCATGAATTTATTCCTCTACATCATGTCATCTTGCTTAAGGCGTTACTCTGTTTTTAACTTAATACTCTAGATGCATGCTGGATAGCGGTCGATGAGTGGAGTAATAGTAGTAGATGCAGAATCGTTTCGGTCTACTTGTCTCGGACGTGATGCCTATATACATGATTATACCTAGATAACCTCATAACTATGCTCAATTTTGTCAATTGCTCAATAGTAATTTGTTCACCCACCGTAGAATACCTATGCTCTTGAGAGAATCCACTAGTGAAACCTATGGCCCCCGGGTCTATTCTCATCATATCAATCTCCATCACTTTATTTACTTGTTTTGCTTTTACTTTTTACTTTGCATCTTTATACCAAAAATACCAAAAATATTATCTCTATCAGATCTCACTCTCGTAAGTGACCGTGAAGGGATTGACAACCCCTAATCGCGTTGGTTGCGAGTAGCTATCGTTTTGTGCAGGTACGAGGGACTTGCGCGTGACCTCCTATTGGATTGATACCTTGGTTCTCAAAAACTGAGGGAAATACTTACGCTACTGTGCTGCATCATCCTCTCCTCTTCGGGGAAAACCAACGCAAGCTCGAGATGTAGCAAGAAGGATTTCTGGCGCCGTTGCCGGGGAGGCTTACGCAGAAGTCAACATACCAAGTACCCATCACAATCCCTATCTCTCGCATTACATTATTTGTCATTTGCCTCTCGTTTTCCTCTCCCCCACTTCACCCTTGCCGTTTTATTCGCCCTCTCTTTCCCAATCTCCTCCTCTTTTTCCCTTTGCCTTTTGTTTGCTCGTGTGTAAGTCTGCTTGCTTGTCGTTATGTCGAATTCCTTATCCTCTCCTATGTCTCCCAAGTTTGAAGTGCTTCCACTAGTAGAAAAACACCTATTAGTCCCGGTTTGTAAGGGCCTTTAGTCCCGGTTCATGAACTGGGACTAATGGGTCGTTACTAATACCTCCCCCTTTTAGTCCCGGTTCTAACACGAACCGGGACAAATGGTCCTCCACGTGGTCGGTGGGCCGAGCCCAGGCAGGAGGGCCTTTGGTCCCGGTTGGTGGCACCAACCGGGACCAAAAGGCATCCACGCGTCAGCATTCCAGTGGCTGGGGTTTTTGTTTTTTTTCAAAGGGGGGGGGGGGGGTTGGGGGGGTTTGGGGGTTAATTTAGGTGTTTCATATATTGTGTTAGCTAGCTAATTAATAGAGAGAAGTGTCCTCTCTTATGTCCGTGCTTGGTCGACGCTACGTACTATATACATATAGCCCTCGACACGCTAGCTAGTAAGAAAATGAGGGGAACCATCGAGTACAGAAGTTCGTCATGCATACCGAGAGAAATGATCGATCGACCTCTCCTTCTCCGAGAGATTGGTCGAACAACAAGTTTTCGTATCATGTACGCCCGACGCTACTGGCTACATACATGTACAATATATAAGATCTCTCAATTACAGTCCCCTAGCATTTGAAATCAACTTCCACATGGTATTCTCCGGCTTTATTGATGACGTGGTCAAGAAAGAATCCCGCCAATTCCTCTTGAATTGCTTTAATGCGATCTGGTTCTAGGAGTTCATTCCGCATCTGCCACGTCTAATTTGAAGAAGGGGGTTAATTAATACATATATATGAATGAAACTCAACAGAAATGATGGTGTAATAAAATGAAATTGTGAATATTATTAATTGCTTACGCACTTCATATTGTCTTTGAGAGTAGCCCCTTTCAAAGTCGCATTGTAGATGAACTCGCACATGTAGTATCCACAGAAATCATTCCCTTGTTCCTGCCATAAGCACTTTACGAGAAATAGAGGTCAATCAAACTAATAATGAAGCATTATAAATGGCATTGATGAAAGTATAGCTATAGAATCAACGGGAGATGCGCACAACTAGCTAGCCAGTAGTACTTACTTTCGGGTATGTATATCGCAGCTCCTTCGGCAGTCCCGGAGCTTGTGCGGTGAACTGTTTCCAAACCCTGCAAGACAAAGAAAATAATTATTATTACTTGAGATATCAGGAAATGAACAAAAAGTTGCCGCTATGGTGCGATAATGATCGATTGAACTTACTTGCTGAGCATTTCAGTCATGTCTGCATAGGTGCTGGGATCTTTCCATCTCGAGTCTAAGACGGTTACTAGTCCATGCTCAAGCTTAATCTCCAGAAGAATATAGTGATACTTGCGCACGCATGCATAACTCATCAATTACATTACTATAACCTCGCTCGAGTAATAAGGGAAACCGAATATGCAAACGATCAGTAACACTCACTTGCCGTTGTAAGGAAAGAGTATGGTATCTTTGTTTTGATTTTTGATCAATGATTGTAGCAAGTTGTCCTCGGCCTCTTTGACGTGCTTTCCAACCAGAAATACATCTATGATATTTGTGTTAATGAACCCAATATCATAGATTTCATTTTTTTTGCACTCGACGATCTTCAATCTTCATAATATATTGAGGATAATTAATTATAAATACATGCAATGAAAGAGCCGAGCTATATATAGAGACTTAATGACAGAAATAGTACTTACAGGCAGTAGCAAAAGACCGTTAATTTATCGAGGGCCTTTTGATTGAAGAACGCAAAGAACTCGTCAAATGGAACACACAACAGATCAGTTCCAACGAGGTCGTGCTCCTCTTTAATGTGCAAATACAAACAATTCGTCCCCCCAGACTCTCTGCAGGTTTTCATGTACCACTACTAGAAGATCTATTATTAACGACCATGCCGGAATAGTCTTGGTCGTTAGACTCAGAGCAAGACTCCGCAGGGCGCAAATCACACGACCCAATTACGAACTACCCTTCGCAATCACCACGTCACCCCTCAAAAAGGAAAAGCAAATATTATGTCATGTGTGTGGTTGTTATCGTTCTGATCTCATCTCTCCAATGCCTAATTTAGTCCTCCTACATATAACAAAATATTTTATTGACGCAGATTATATTATTTATTCATCGGATAACCCTCCAACGGAGAAACAGATCTGTTATGATCCCATCCCCTACGCTTTTTTTCCTCTGGCCATCTCCTCTTTTTTCCTTTGACCCGATCGTGATCTGTTTGTTTCTGCGCAGGTGGTTACGTGGGCGAGGAAGCTGCCGATGGGAGCCACGACCTTCGCCGCCGAGCACTGGCACGGGCGGACGTGCAGGCAAGCGATGTTGCCTGTCGCAGGCACTCGTTGTGGGAGGAGCTACCAACGAGACACGCGCCGTCCGCCGCCGAGCACCACCGTGGGATGAGATACAGCGGGAAATCGACATCGTCCGCTGCCGGGACTCGCCTCAGGAGGAGCTATTGCGCTAAGTTGAGGACCGGTTGGGCGAAGGAGACGCCTGGGCCCACGTGGTTGCCGGAGCCATGGGCGCGCATCACCGGCTGTTCTGGACGCGGCGGCACGGCCGTACTTTTTTTTAGGGAAGGCGGCACGACTGTACCTCCTACGAGTCTGTAAAACCTTGAAGTGGGCTCCAATGCGTGGATGGGTTGCTGCTGGGCACACAATCCATTGTCACTTCCAAATTACACACATGAGGTTTGCCTTTTTTTCCTTTCATTTTTTCTTGTGCTAAAACTTTAGATTGTTTCCATTTGTGTTGGCCAATGCAAAACAGAGTTAACATCGTTTATTTCAACTTTATATTAGAATCTGTACCAGTGTTGTTAGATCTAAAAGCTTATCATCCAAGCCATCTTTTTAGATTTTGGTAGATATAATGGAATATATTCGCCCGCTTGTTACCCATAGCCTGTGTGAAGAAATTTCTATTTTGAATGGGAGATTCATTCCTTCTTATGAATTTGTTGTGTGATTATATATCTAAGCAATAAAAGTTTGATGTATACATATAAATGTATGTCCTGGCTTTCTGTTCGTGTCTGTTCCAGGTTTAGAATCAGCGCATTGGCTTGTTGCTTCACTAGCTGTGATGTCCAGGTTACGATGTATATCACTTATTATCCAGCACAATAGTATTCTTTTTTAGTAGAGGAAAATAATGTCCAGTGTTATTTGTTGGGTATATGCCAGCAACCAAGAAAGCTAAAAACTCTTTGCCGAGAAATATTATAACTATTGACTTATATGCGAATTCGTTTATATCTATTGACTTATAAATCATTATGTTTTTTTACAGTCCATCGTAATAGAAGCATCACGAGGCATCAGTTTTTGGTGAAGAATGATATGCACTTGAATACAAAGACATATGATGGTGTGGCATGGCTGAAGATATCGAAGAAAATAATATATTTACATTTTCCTGTTGTGTTTGTTTTTGAGTTACAGATGAACAAATATAATGGTTGTCTACAAAGTGTTGTTGGTTCATATTTTCTAAATGGTGTTTCAACTACAGCAGTGTATGTGAGAATCTTGTTCAATATTTATGGTTTTGGTTAAAGAAAACATGCTATAACACTTTAATTGTTCGAATTTTCTTGTGCATGATTGGTGTGCTCGCCAATCATCAAAAGTTGCATGCAACATGAAGCCGTTTGTTGTACCAATTGAGATGGGTCATTAAAGGAAATCAAAATTGTTTAATGGATGGTGAAATGCTTTTAGCGATGACAAAAGTGGTTGTTAATACCAAAATTGTGGTCGTTATTTTCTCAGAATTAACGACGACACGTTGTCCCATCGTTACAAAATAACGACGGGAAATGATGGTCGTTATTACTTTTAACGACGGAGCCTCTACCGACCACCATTTTGTGGTCGTTAATGAGTTTTAGCGACCACAATCTATCTTTTAACGACCACATATCCCATCGTTAAAAACCTTTTCCCTAGTAGTGTACCAAGTATGGAATCTTCGCATCATCGTTGTTAGAGATTTTTCATCTTTGACGAGAGGCTTCTCGTACTCGTATCTGTGTTCTTCTAGCTTCATGAATTCAGGAAGTGCATCATCAGGCAGGTAATCTTGTGGATTGCCATAACCGGCCACCATCCCCGGAACATTAGCGACGATGTTGCCGCTAGACACATTGAGCGGGGGCACGATTGGTTTGCTTGTTCGCTGAGCTGGTCAATTTTTTTCGCAGCTACTCGTTCTTTTGCTCTTTGATGTCTGACAGTACTTCCTGACCGCTCCACTTGGAGATATGCTGTTCAGTAATGCGCTCATAGTTGGTTCTCGGCGGAGACTTTGCCTGTTTCCTCAGGGCAGCCAAAGTGCGCTTCGCTTTCACCGGATCTACCTTCTCCTCCGGAGGTGGATGTCTCTTTGCTTTGAACCCTGCAAACCAGTCATCCACTTTGGTCTGCGTGATCTTCGTGTTTTCCTCCTCAGTCCTCTCGTACGGTAACTTCTCTAGAGGCTTGAGAGGAGGACCGTATCTGTATTGCCTCCCGCCTCTGGCTGTACTGCTAGACGCCGGAGCAGACGGAGCGGCTGCGGCGTCTGTCTTCTTTCATGCTTGCTTACGAGGCGGAGCAGAAGGACTACGACGCGCCGGAGCAGCCGGGGCGGCGGCGGGTCTCTTCCGCCCTTGCTGGCGAGGCGGAGAAGGAGAAGGCTGCTAGCTGCTCGGGAGCGCCGGCGCAGGCGGAGAAGGAGGCGGAGTGCCGCCACGCGCCGGAGAAGGAGGCGGAGTGCCGCCACGCGTGTCCTGATCGTCAGTCGCCGGAGGAGGAGGCGGTGGAGGAGGCGGAGTGCCCTGACTCGCCGGAGGAGGAGGAGGAGGCGGAGGCATCCGGTTCGGAAGGTTGATGAGCTCCTTCTGCCATAGGCATGGAGTCTTCAGAGCTGAACCCAGCCTGGTCTCCCCTTCACCGGTAGGGTGGTCAAGCACGAGGTCCTCAAATCCCTCCATTATTTCATCCACCATCACCTTAGCATATCCTTCTGGAATCGGCTGGCAGTGATAAGTTGTGCCAGGTCCACTAGGATAAACTTGGCCAACAGCCGCCTTGACCGTCAAATTCATCCATCGCGCCATAATGTGGCAATTTTGAGACTCCGTGATACCATCCACGGGATAGCTGGCAGGAGCCATCAAGACATGCTCCGGCTGAAGCAGCTCGGTGGAAGGCACGCTGCTTCTTCATTGAGATGGCGGGGTAGCTTCGGGGGAAGCTTCGGTAGGTCGTTTGTTGCGATCTGCTGCTTCTCGTTCCTCTTCTCGTTCCTCTAGCCCCATTACCCTTTCGTGCAGCGCCTGCAGTTGGTCCTGCTCCAGTTTCTTCCTCCTCTCGTGGGTTTTGTAACCCCCTGCGTCCGGAAAACCAACCTTCCATGGAATGGAGCCTGGCGTGCCTCGTGTCCGTCCAGGGTTCTCAGGATTCCCAAGGGCCATTGTGAGCTCGTCCTTCTCCCTGTTTGGAAGGAACGTCCCTCGCTGCGCTGCATCGATATAGTGTCGAAGGTTCTTGACTGGTATTTGTAGTTGCTCGTCCGTCCACTGGCACTTCCCTGTTACAGGGTCCAAGGTTCCGCCAGCCCCGAACAACCAAGTCCGGCAACGATCTGGCCAGTACATTGTCTCTGGTTCGATCCCTTTTTCAAGCAGATCATGCTCAGCCTTGGACCACTTAGGCCGGGCTTTGAGGTAGCCACCTGACCCCGTGTGATGGTGAAGCTTCTTCTTCGCAGCATTTTGCTTGTTTGTTGCCGACATCTTCTTACTCTTTTACGATGTCTTGTGGGCCACAAATGCGGGCCAGTGATCTTTGATCTTCTCATATTTGCCGATGAATTCTGGTGTCTTTTCTTTCTCGACAAACTGGATCAGCTCTTTCCTCCACCTCCTCATTTGGGTTGCCATCTTCTTAAGAGCACAAGACTTGATTAATTGCTCTTTAACTGGCTTCTCCGGATCCTCCTCTGGCGGTAGGGTGAAATTTGCCTTCAGCTGAGTCCAAAGATCTTCTTTCTGCATATCATTGACATAAGACACCTCAGGGTCTTCCTCCTTAGGATTATACCATTGATGGATGCTGATCGGGATCTTGTCCCTAACAAGAACCCCGCACTGAGCAGAAAATGCCTTCCTTGTCCGGATGGGTTCAATCGGTTCGCTGTCGGGCGCGATTTCTATGATCTCAAACTTTTCATCCGAGCTCAACTTTTTCTTCGGGCCTCGTCTCCTTACCGAAGTTGTGCTCGATCCGGAGGGCTAGAAATTATAAGGAAGAAAGACGAGAGTAATTAATATGTGTACATATACCAAAACAATGGATGCATCAATTAACTAGTCAGCACGGGCTTAACTAATATATATATATATATATATATATATATATATATATATATATATATATATATATATATACCTGGCCGGACTCGGTTCAGTCACCGGAGCAGTCAACACGGTCTCCTTCTTGTACCTCCATTGTGTCACCGGAGCCATCATGAACATAGTCCTCTTCTTGTACCGGCATTAATGGGTCGAAGCCATCATGAACATAGCCCTCTTCTTCACCCAGTCGTTCCTGACCATCGGTGTCATTGAGAAATGACGCAACTTCATCACTTCCTTGTGCGATTATGTGCCCCAACATCGCTTCTATTTCTTCGTCTCGGGAGTGCTCCATAGTTTTTGCAAATATTTACAACATGTCAATTATTATTCAAACATGATATAGATGGATCGATATATATATATATATATATTAGTGGCAAACGTAGAACTAGCTAGCTAATCACAATAAGAAATCATGTTAGTGGCCTCGATGCTGCTTCTCTAGGGTTTGGGGTCACCTCGACACAACGCTTCAAGGGTTTGGGGTGGCCTCGACGACAACGCTCTTTTAACTTGGGAAATTTGGGTGGCCTCGAGAGAGTTAATTTGTCGAGTAGGGGCGCGGCGGGAGGGGGTATATATATCGACCGCCCCTCATGTCGAAGTTATCTCGAGGGGGTTATATCGACAATGACGCGACATACATATACATGGGAAAATAATGTTATCGGGGAGGGGGTATCGGTACCCCCCCCCCCCTCGTGTTGAAGTGTCTTCTTTCTCCTCTATTCCTTTCTTCTTCTTCTACTCTTCTTTTTCTTCTTCTCCCTCGAGAAAGGAAAATAAGGAAAAGGAAGAAAAGAGGAATAAGGAAGAAGAAAAAAAAGAAGAAAAAAAAAGAGGAGAAGAAGAAAGGAATAGAGGAGAAGAAGAAAAATAGAAAATTTCTATTTTTCTTCTTCTCTCTATTCCTTTCTTCTTCTCCTCTTCTTTTTTCCTCTTCTTATTTATTTCTCCTCTTCTTCCTCTCCTCTTCTTCTTCTTTCTTCCTCTTCTTATTTTCCTTTTTCCTCTCATTCTTTTAGTATTGCTTGTTTTAAAAAAATGTTCAAATAGAAAATTTCAAAAAAAACAAAGGTTTTGCCTAATGCATTGTTCATAGAATATACAAACATTTGCATATTCTACAATAATTAATATCACCAAAAAAATCTATGAACAGAAAAAAAAACCTAACTTTTCTAAAAATCTATCTTTTGCAAATATATGAAAACATTAATATACATATGAACAAAAAATACATATATGAACAAAAACATGGTCTGAACAATTTTTTTATACATTTTGAACATCTACATACACATAGCCACATACATACACATATACATTACATATATATATATATATATATATATATATATATATATATATATATATATATATATATATATGAACAAAAAAACTAAACTAATAAAAATGAAAAAACAGAGCCGCATATATATATAACCACATACATACACATATACATTGCACAAAAAAATTAAACTAATAAAAATGAAAAAAAAACAGAGCCGGTGCGGCACGGCGGCTCACAGTGGGGGCGGCTAGATGACGATGGCGACGGTGGGGGAGGCGAGGGCGCCGGCGCATTGGGGCGGGACGAGGCAGGGGCTCGGGGCGGCGCGCGGGGGCGGGCGGGGCGTGGGCTCGGGGAGACCGGCGACGAGGACGGCGCGGGCTCGGGGAGGCCGGCGAAGAGGACGGCGCGGGCTCGGGGAGGCGATGGCTTTGGCGGCGGCGACGGCGAGGTGGAGCAGCCTGGCGGCGTCGAGGAGGGTCAGCGCCGTCAGGGGCAACTGGCGATGAGATTCTGAATTTTTGCAAAGTGTTTGCTTATATAGCAAAGCCATTGGTCCCGGTTCGTGAAACCAACCGGGACTAATGCATCCTTTAGTCCCGGTTGGTGCCACCAACCGGGACCAAAGGCCTCTTTTTCGGCAGCCCAAAGGGTGGGAAGCGGCGGCCTTTGGTACCGGTTGGTGCCACGAACCGGTACCAATGCCCCCCCCTTTAGTCCCGGTTGGTGCCACCAACCAGGACCAAAGGCCCCTGTGCTGCCTGCGTCGGGGCCAAAGTTTAGTCCCACCTCGCTAGTTGAGAGGGGCGTGTACTGGTTTATAAGCCCCACTGCCGCACCCCTCTCGAGCTCCTCTCCACCGCAGGCTTTCGGGCCTACTTGATATTGCTTTGCCTGATGGGCCTTCTGGGCCTACTGCGGGCCTGAATCCTAGCCCATAGTAGGGTTTCTAGTTGTATTCAGGCCGTGGGGGCCCAGTAGGAGGCATTTTTTTGTTTTTTTTGTTTTCTTTACTTATTTTGCTATTTTATTTTTTTTCCAATTTTTTTTGTTTTCTTTCTTGTTTTATTTATTTTATTTTGTTTCTACTTACAACAAAATACTTATTGTTGTTATCTTGTTTTGATTTCTGCATTATTTATTTTCTTTTTTTTTGCTTTATTTTTCAATTCTTTTTGCTTTTAGTTTTAGGAAAATTATAAACTTTCTGTTAGTGCCAGTAGTTTTCAAATTTGAAAACACTTTTTTGGTTTTTTTGTTTTCTTTCTTGCTTTATTTATTTTATTTTGTTTCTACTTACAACAAAATACTTATTGTTGCTATTTTTAATTATTACGAGGGTCGAACCATAAGACATTAAAGCATTTCAAATGAACTCTGAAAAAGTTGAAAGCTGGCATGGTATCATAAATTGACCCACATAGCATGTGCATGTACAAAACGGACAATGGTATCACACTCGTCAGTTACAAAGTTGGCATGGTATCATCATAATTGTTGCGGGAGAAAGTCTTCACTTTTTCTTCGCTTGTGTCATTTGCTTATTGCGCCGTAACCATGGATAATCTTCATCGTTTATCAGGATGCTGGGGTCAGCCTTGACTTTAAAGGGAGGAATTTCATGAAACTTTTCATAATCTTCAGACATGTCTGTCTTGTCCTCCACTCCCACGATGTCCTTTTTTCCTGAAAGAACTATGTGGCGCTTTGGCTCATCGTATGATGTATTTGCTTCCTTATCTTTTCTCTTTCTCGGTCTTGTAGACATGTCCTTCACATAGATAACCTGTGTCACATCATTGGCTAGTACGAACGGTTTGTCAGTGTACCCAAGATTTTTCAGATCCACTGTTGTCATTCTGTACTGTGGGTCTACCTGTACCCCGCATCCTGACAGATTGACCCATTTGCACTTAAACAAAGGGACCTTAAAATCGTGTCCGTAGTCAAGTTCCCATATGTCCACTATGTAACCATAATATGTGTCCTTTCCCCTCTCGGTTGTTGCATCAAAGTGGACACTGCTGTTTTGGTTGGTGCTCTTTTGATCTTGGTCAATCGGGTAAAATGTATTCCCATTTATCTCGTATCCTTTCCAAATCAATACAGTCAAAGATGGTCCCCTGGACAACAAGTACAGCTCATCACAAACAATGTTGTCACCTATGATACGTGCTTCCAACCAATTGCTGAAAGTCCTGATGTGTTCACATGTAATCCAGTTGTCGCACTGCTCCAGGTGTTTGGAGCGCAGACTGTTCTTGTGTTCATCGACATACGGGGTCACCAAGGTAGAGTTCTGTAGAACTGTGTAGTGTTCTTGAGACCAAGAATATCCGTCCCTGCATATTATTGAGTCCCTTCCAAGCGTGCCTTTTCCAGTCAGTCTCCCCTCATACCGCAATTTAGGGAGACCTATCTTCTTAAGGCCAGGAATGAAGTCAACACAAAACCCGATGACATCCTCTGTTTGATGGCCCATGGAGATGCTTCCTTCTGGCCTAGCGCGGTTACGGACATATTTCTTTAGGACTCCCATGAACCTCTCAAAGGGGTACATATTGTGTAGAAATATGGGGCCCAGAATGACAATCTCATCAACTAGATGAACTAGGACGTGCGTCATGATATTGAAGAAAGGATGGTGGGAACACCAGCTCGAAACCGACAAGACATTGCACCACATCACTCCTTAGCCTTGGTATGATTTCTGGATCGATCACCTTCTGAGAGATTGCATTGAGGAATACACATAGCTTCACAATGGCTAATCGGACGTTTTCCGGTAGAAGCCCCCTCAAGGCAACCGGAATTAGTTGCGTCATAATCACGTGGCAGTCATGAGACTTTAGGTTCTGGAACATTTTCTCTGGCATATTTATTATTCCCTTTATATTCGACGAGAAGCCAGTCAGGACCTTCATACTGAGCAGGCATTCAAAGAAGATTTCTTTCTCTTCTTTCGTAAGAGCGTAGCTTGCAGGACCTTCATACTGCTTCGGAGGCATGCCCTCTTTTTCGTGCAAGCGTTGCAGGTCCTCCCGTGCCTCAGGTGTATCTTTTGTCTTCCCATACACGCCCAAGAAGCCTAGTAGGTTCACGCAAAGGTTCTTCGTCACGTGCATCACGTCGATCGAAGAGCAGACCTCTAGGTCTTTCCAGTAGGGTAGGTCCCAAAATATAGATTTCTTCTTCCACATGGGTGCGTGATTCTCAGCGTCATTTGGAACAGCTAGTCTGCCGGGACCCTTTCCAAAGATTACGTGTAAATCATTGACCATAGCAAGTACGTGATCACCGGTACCCATGGCGGGCTTCTTCGGTGATCTGCCTCGCCTTTGAAATGCTTGCCTTTCTTTCGACATTGATGGTTGGTCGGAAGAAATCTACGATGGCCCAGGTACACATTCTTCCGGCAGCTTGCCAGGTATATACTATCGGTGTCAAGTAAACAGTGCGTGCATGCGTGGTATCCCTTGTTTGTCTGTCCTGAAAGGTTACTGAGAGTGGGCCAATCGTTGATGGTCATGTACAGCAACACCTTTAGGTTAAATTCCTCCTGTTTGTGCTCATCCCACGTACGTACACCGTTTCCATTTCACAGCTGTAAAAGTTCTTCAACTAATGGCCTTAGGTACACATCAATGTCGTTGCCGGGTTGCTTAGGGCCTTGGATGAGAACTGGCATCATAATGAACTTCCGCTTCATGCACATCCAAGGAGGAAGGTTATACATACATAGAGTCACGGGCCAGGTGCTGTGATTGCTGCTCTGCTCCCCGAAAGGATTAATGCCATCCGCGCTTAAAGCAAACCATACATTCCTTGGCTCACTTGCAAACTCATCCCAGTACTTTCTCTCAATTTTTCTCCACTGCGACCCGTTAGCGGGTGCTCTCAACTTCTCGTCTTTCTTACGGTCCTCACTGTGCCATCACATCAACTTGGCATGCTCTCCATTTCTAAACAGACGTTTCAACCGTGGTATTATAGGAGCATACCACATCACCTTCGCAGGAACCCTCTTCCTGGGGGGCTCGCCGTCAACATCACCAGGGTCATCTCGTCTGATCTTATACCGTAATGCACCGCATACCGGGCATGCGTTCAGATCCTTGTACGCATCGCGGAAGAGGATGCCGTCATTAGGGCATGCATGTATCTTCTGCACCTCCAATACTAGAGGGCATACGACCTTCTTTGCTGCGTATGTACTGTCGGGCAATTCGTTATCCTTTGGAAGCTTCTTCAATATTTTCAGTAGCTTCTCAAATCCTTTGTCAGGCACAGCATTCTCTGCCTTCCACTACAGCAATTCCAGTACGGTACCGAGCTTTGTGTTGCCATCTTTGCAATTGGGGTACAACCCTTTTTTGTGATCCTCTAACATGTGATCGAACTTCAGCTTCTCCTTTTGACTTTCGCATTACGTCCTTGCATCGACAATGACCTGGCGGAGATCATCATCATCGGGCACATCGTCTGGTTCCTCTTGATCTTCAGTAGCTTCGCCCGTTGCAGCATCATCGTGCACATCGTCTGGTTCCTCTTGATGTTCAGTAGCATCACCATATTCAGGGGGCACATAGTTGTCATCGTACTCTTCTTCTTCGCCGTCTTCCATCATAACCCCTATTTTTCCTCCGTGCCTCGTCCAAACATTATAGTGTGGCATGAAACCCTTGTAAAGCAGGTGGATGTGGAGGATTTTCTGGTCAGAGTAAGACTTCGTATTCCCACATATAGGGCATGGACAACACATAAAACCATTCTGCTTGTTTGCCTCAGCCACTTCGAGAAAATCATGCACGCCCTTAATGTACTCGGAGGTGTGTCTGTCACCGTACATCCATTGCCGTTTCATCTGCGTGCATTGTATATAATTAAGTGTGTCAAAAATCATTACAGAACATCATGAATAGATAATTAAGTGACCAAATTAATAGAAGTTCATCATCACATTAAAACCAAAGTACATACATAGTTCTCATATAACAACACAAAGCTCTGCAGAGCATCTAAATTAATTAAACCATACACTGAAACTATGTAAAACATTTCAATGTGAAAACAAATGCGATCATAATCGCAACCAATGTAACAACTGATCCAACGGCATAATGATACCAAGCCTTGGTATGAATGGCATATTTCCTAATCTTTCTAATCTTCAAGCGCATTGCATCCATCTTGATCTTGTGATCATCGACGACATCCGCAACATGCAACTCCAATATCATCTTCTCCTCCTCAATTTTTCTAATTTTTTCCTTCAACAAATTGTTTTCTTCTTCAACTAAATTTAACCTCTCGACAATAGGGTCGGTTGGAATTTCCGGTTCAACAACGTCCTAGATAAATAAAATCTATGTCACGTTGGTCGGCATAATTGTCATAAACAATAAATGAACCAATAGTTATGAAAAGATAATATATACCACATCCAAATCATAGACAGGACGAGGGCCGACGGGGGCGGATACCAAAACCATCGCACTATATAAGATGCAATAATAAAAGTAAGAAAATTATACAAGTATCTATATAAACATACAAGTAAGAATTTTTTTTTCCTTTCAGAAAGAAGATAAGAACAAGAGGCTCACCACGGTGGTGCCGGCGACGAGATCGGCGCGGGTGATCGACGGCGGTGAAGACGGGGACGGGACGTGACGGACCGCTAAACCTAGACAAATATTAAGGAAAATGGAGCTTGGAGGTCGAGCTTTGAGAGGAGAAAGCTTAAGTAGTGTGGCTCGGGCATTCCATCGAACACCTCGTGTGCATAGGAGGTGAGCTAGAGCACCACAAAGCTCTCCCCTCGCCGGCCACGAAAAATAGAGCACTGGGAGTGCTCTGCTCGCGGGCGAGGGATATATATAGGCAACTAATTGGTCCCGGTTGGTGGCTTGAACCGGGACTAAAGGGCATCCTTTGGTCCCGGTTCATGCCACCAACCGGGACCAATGGTTGTGGGCCAGGAGCGAGGCCCATTGGTCCCGGTTCGTCCCACCAACCGGGACCAAAAGGTCCAGCCGAACTGGGACCGATGGCCCACGTGGCCCGGCCAGCCCCTGGGGCTCACGAACCGGGTCCAATGCCCCCGTTGGTCCCGGTTCTAGATTGAACCGGGACTAATGGGCTGGCCGGGCCTGGACCATTGCCCCCTTTTCTATTAGTGTTCACTTCAAGCAAAGGCAAGGAGAAAACTTAAAAGATGCTTGGTATAGGATGATGGAATCTTATCGTAAGTGCACCCTAGAGGTGAACTTTAGAATTCTTCTTCGCAATTTTTATGTTGGGTTAAATATGACGCATAGACAACTCTTGGATTGCATTGCCAAGGGAAATTTTATTGAAATTGATCCCAGTATCGCGCATGAAATTATAGAGGGAATAGTGGGAACACTACCCCAAAAGGGAGGATATCATCCTACCCAAGAAGAAACCCAAGTGTTTGAGAAGATTTGCGAAGTTACAAAATTTTTACAAAAGTCTCTTGAGCCTCTTAAAGTGTTAGCGGAAATCTTCACCGCATGAATATGTTGATTACTCTTTGTAATAAGCGGTTGGATTCTTTAGATCTAAAAATTTCCGAGTATGAAGGGAAGCGGGAAGAACCACCCGGATTCGAGCGTGACTCCACTAAAAAATTGAAAATTAAAGATGGCAATACCTAGATCTATCCTTGCTTTTATGCCTAGCTAGGGGCGTTAAACGATAGCGCTTGTTGGGAGGCAACCCAATTTTATTTTGTGTTTTTTGTTTTTGCTTCTGTTTAGGAATAAATAATCCATCTAGATTCTGTTTAGATGTGGTTTTACCTTTTAATTAGTGTTTGTGCCAAGTTAAACCTATTAGATCTTCTTGGGAGATAGTTATTTGATCTTGCTGTAATTTCCAGAACCTTTGCGCTCAGTGCCCGAATTGTTAAAAATCACCAGGACGTGAGAAAATAGTGATTCAAATTTCCGCTGATCAATAAACAAATTGTCCAGGTCTTCTAATTTTGGTAGAATTTTTTGGGTTCCAGAAGTATGCGTTAGTTACAGATTACTACAGACTGTTCTGTTTTTGACAGATTCTGTTTTGCGTGTGTTGTTTGCTTATTTTGATGAAATTTGCTTATTTTTGACAGATTCTGTTTTTGACATAGAGAAGTTGGAATACAGTAGGTTTAACACCAATATAAATAAAGAATGAGTTCATTACAGTACCTTAAATTAGTCTTTTGTTTTCTTTCTCTAACGGAGCTCACAAGATTTCTATTGAGTTTTGTGTTGTGAAGTTTTCAAGTTTTGGGTGAATTCTTTTAATTGATTATGGAACAAGGAGTGGCAAGAGCCTAAGCTTGGGGATGCCCATGGCACCCCCAAGATAATCCAAGGACACCAAAAAGTCAAAGCTTGGGATGCCCCGGAAGGCATCCCCTCTTTCGTCCACTTCCATCGGTAATTTACTTAGAGCTATATTTTTATTCACCACATGATATGTGTTTTGCTTGGAGCATCTTGTATTATTTGAGTCTTTGCTTGTTAGTTTACCACAATCGTCCTTGCTGTACACACCTTTTGAGAGATCCATATATGATTTGGAATTTGTTAGAATACTCTATGTGCTTCACTTATATCTTTTGAGCTTGATAGTTTTGCTCATAGTGCTTCACTTATATCTTTTTGAGCGTGATAATTTTTGCTCTAGTGCTTCACTTAGATCTTTTAGAGCACGGTGGTGGATTTGTTTTAAAGAAACTTGATCTCTCATGCTTCACTTAGATTATTTTGAGAGTCGTTAATAGCATGGTAATTTGCTTAATGTTAATATACTTGGTGTTCAAGATATGTGAAACTTTCTTTTGAGTGCGTTGAATACTAATATAAGTTTGATGCTTGATAATTGTTTTGAGATATGGAGGTGATAATATCAAAGTCGTGCTAGTTGAGTAGTTGTGAATTTGAGAAATACTTGTGTTGAAGTTAGCAAATCCCGTAGCATGCACGTATGGTTAAAGTTATGTAACAAATTTGAAACAAGAAGTGTACCTAGCTTGTGCATCCTTATGAGTGGCGGTCGGGGACGAGCGATGGTCTTTTCCTACCAATCTATCCCCCTAGGAGCATGCGCGTAGTACTTGATTTTTGATGACTTCTAAATTTTTGCAATAAGTATATGAGTTCTTTTAACTAATGTTGAGTCCATGGATTATATGCACGTTTACCTTTCCGCCTTTGCTAGCCTCTTCGGTACCGTGCATTGCCCTTTCTCACATTGAGAGTTGGCGCAAACTTCGCCGGTGCATCCAAACCCCGTGATATGATACGCTCTTTCACATATAAACATCCTTATATCTTCCTCAAAACAGCCACCACATCTACCTATTATGGCATTTCCATAGCCATTCCGAGATATATTGCCATGCAACTTTCCACCGTTCCGTTCGTCATCATCATGACATACTTTACTTTTGTCATATTGCCATTGCATGATCATGTAGTTTACATCGTATTTGTGGCAAAGCCACCATGCATTATTTTTCATACATGTCACTCTTGATTCATTGCACCATCCCGGTACACCACCGGAGGCATTCATATAGTCATATCTTGTTCTAGTATCGAGTTGTAATCCTTATGTTGTAACCAATGGAAGTGTGATGATCATCATTATTAGAGCATTGCCCAAAAAAAAGAGAAAGGCCAAAAAGAAAAAAAAGAAAGGCCCAAATATATATATATATATATATATATATATATATATATATATATATATATATATATATATATATATATAAGGGGGCAATGCTACTATCTCTTTTTCCACACTTGTGCTTCAAAGTAGCACTTTGTTCTTCATGTAGTGAGACTCATATATTGTGCTTCAAAGTAGCACCTTGTTTTTCATATAGTGAGTCTCATAAATTGTCTTGTTCATACTAGTGCGAATTTTTCATTATAGAACTTGGCTTGTATATTCCTACAATGGGCTTCCTCAAAATGCCCTAGGTCTTCATGAACAAGCAAGTTGGATGCACACCCACTAGTTTTCTTTTGTTGAGCATTCATAGCTCTAGTGCATCCGTTGCATGGCAATCCCTACTCCTCATGTTGACATCAATTGATGGGCATCTCCATAGCCCGTTGATTATCCTCGTCAATGTGAGAGTTTCTCCTTTTTTGTCTTCTCCACACAATCCCCATCATCATATTCTATACCACCCATAGTGCTATATCCATGGCTCACGCTCATGTATTGCGTGAAGGTTGAAAAAGTTTGAGATTATTTAAGTATGAAACAATTGCTTGGCTTGTCATCGGGTGTATAGAAGTTGGGAACATCTTTATGTGAAGAAAATGAAGCATAGCCTAACTATGTGATTTTGTAGGGATGAACTTTCTTTTGCCATGTTATTTTGAGAAGACATGATTGCTTTGATTAGTATGCTTGAAATATTATTATTTTTATGTCAATATGAACTTTTGTCTCGAATCTTTCGGATCTGAATATTCATACCATGATTAAGAAGATTTACATTGAAATTATGCCAAAGTATCAATCCGCATCAAAAATTCTCTTTTTATCATTTACCTACTCGAGGACGAGCAGGAATTAAGCTTGGGGATGCCTGATACGTCTCCAACGTATCTATAATTTTTGATTGCTCCATGCTACTTTATCTATTCTTTTGGACTATAATGGGCTTTATTTTCCACTTTTATATTATTTTTGGGACCAACCTATTAACCGGAGGCCCAGCCCAGAATTGCTGTTTTTTGCCTATTTTAGTATTTCGAAGAAACAGAATATCAGACGGAGTCCAAACGGAATGAAACCTTTGGGAACCTGATCTTCTCACCGAACGTGATCTAGGAGACTTGGACCCTACTCCAAGAAGCTCCAGAGGCGGTCACAAGGGTAGAGGGCGCCCCCCTGGGCGCGCCCCCCTACTTCGTGGGCCCCCTGATGCTCCACCGACGTACTCCTTCCTCCTATATATACCTACGTACCCCCAATGGACCAGATATGGAGCCAAAAACCTAATTCCACCGCCGTAACTTCCTGTATCCACGAGATCCCATCTTTGGGCCTGTTCCGGAGCTCCGCCGGAGGGGGCATCCACCACGAAGGGCTTCTACATCAACACCATAGCCCCTCCGATGAAGTGTGAGTAGTTTACTTCAGACCTTCGGGTCCATAGCTAGTAGCTAGATGGATTCTTCTCTCTTTTTGGATCTCAATACAATGTTCTCCCCCTCTCTCGTGGAGATCTATTCGATGTAATCTTCTTTTTGCGGTGTGTTTGTTGAGACCGATGAATTGTGGGTTTATGATCCAGCTTATCTATGAATAATATTTGAATCTTCTCTGAATTCTTTTATGTATGATTGAGTTATCTTTGCAAGTCTCTTTGAATTATCCGTTTGGTTTGGCCAACTAGATTGGTAGTTCTTGCAATGGGAGAAGTGCATGGCTTTGGGTTCAATCTTGCGGTGTCCTTACCCAGTGACAGAAAGGGTTGCAAGCCACGTATTGTATTGTTGCCATCGAGGATAACAAGATGGGGTATTTATCATATTGCATGAATTTATTCCTCTACATCATGTCATCTTGCTTAAGGCGTTACTCTGTTTTTAACTTAATACTCTAGATGCATGCTGGATATCGGTCGATGAGTGGAGTAATAGTAGTAGATGCAGAATCGTTTCGGTCTACTTGTCTCGGACGTGATGCCTATATACATGATCATACCTAGATAACCTCATAACTATGCTCAATTTTGTCAATTGCTCAACAGTAATTTGTTCACCCACCGTAGAATACTTATGCTCTTGAGAGAAGCCACTAGTGAAACCTATGGCCCCCGGGTCTATTCTCATCATATCAATCTCCATCACTTTATTTACTTGCTTTGCTTTTACTTTTTACTTTGCATCTTTATATCAAAAATACCAAAAATATTATCTCTATCAGATCTCACTCTCGTAAGTGACCGTGAAGGGATTGACAACCCCTAATCGCGTTGGTTGCGAGAAGCTATCGTTTTGTGCAGGTACGAGGGACTTGCGCGTGACCTCCTACTGGATTGATACCTTGGTTCTCAAAAACTGAGGGAAATACTTACGCTACTGTGCTGCATCATCCTCTCCTCTTCGGGGAAAACCAACGCAAGCTCGAGACGTAGCAGTGCTCCCCATGGTGCATGGAGTACGTGGAAAATATTATGGGTCATTTGGTGGAGGTGAAAAAAAACGTTTAGTTGAAGAAGGTAAAAAAAGGCCCCTCCCCCTGCGTCCTCACCGTCCCCCCGCCCATCCCTCCACCACGTGTCGTCTGGGGCAAGCCCACACGGACAGCTAGGATCAGCACCATTACTGGCCATCCGCCCGCGCGACCCTCATCCACCCCGCCTCGTCTGGGGCCCGGCCAAATCATTGAGGACGCCGGAGGAGACAGACGCGGCACGGGCCTGACAAGATCTATCGGGATTGGGACCTCGTACCTGGCACGCCAGCCGTCATATGTCCACGTCGCCCACGCCGCCCTGCCCCAACCCTATGGATTCACGCACGCCGCCACTTGCGCGCGTCGCCCGATGCCCCCACCCTGTCCCCATCTGTCCCCGTCACGCCGCGCCGCCGTCCGCCGTCCCATCTGGCCGCATCACGTCGCCACCTGCCCGCGACGCCCGACGCCCCCACCCGTCCCCTCACGCACGCTGCCGTCTGCCGTCCCAATCTGGCCCCATCACGCCGCCGTCCGCCGTTCCATAGCACGCCGTCGTCCGCACCCCCCCCCCCCCCCCGGACAGCCACCTAGGCCCTAATGGTGGGAGGCAAGTTTTTTGTTTTTCGAAGCACGGTGAATTCATCATGTTTCTCATGTAGACATGTAAAGTAGCTTTTTTTGCTCATATTGGTAGTGTGGACGAGTACGGAGAGATATATTGTTCTGTTGAGAAGTGGTGTCTGTTGGTTAGCAAACTAAACTCTAGGCAGAAGAAGCGTTTTGCAAGCACTAGATTGGAAAAAATGTTGATGATTCCTAGTGTGCTCATGCGAAACTATTTGCTGAAATTCATAATTAAATCATATGCGTTGGACAGAAAAAGGTTCATCATGCAATCAAAAAATGGTGCGATATCATTGTGCCCTGAAGATGTGTTTGACATTTTTGGGCTAAAGAACAAGGGCAAAGATGCCATGAAAGCGTTAGGTAAAGGGGGGTTAAAGGCGAAGGTGAAGGTACCGAGTCGTTGTATAGATTCCAGTACGAATGAAATAATGATAGACCAGCTTATTGAGAACATCACTACGAGTGGCATGTATGATGATGATTTCCTGCGTCGAATTGTGTTTGTTCTCCTTGGCACGGTTCTTGCACCGCACTCCACGAAAGAAGTTCCTAATGATTTTTACAAGTTTGTGGAGGATGTGGAGAGCATCAAATCATTTAATCGGAACCCATTTACATTACGTGTTTGCGTTGATGGCATCACAAAGATGGTATCAGAAGTTACATGGCCGGTGGGAAACCTTGCCCTCATACAGGTAAATTGTATGTTATATTTTTCTTTCCAACTATAGTTCGTAAAATAAAGATTGCTAATATATTTCATGTTCATGCAGTACTTGTTTTGGGAGAAAGTGCGGCCACTAGATGAAGAGACATTCGATCCACTGGCTCATGAATATCCACTGATGCTTATCTGGACAGAAGTTGAGGCTAAGAAGACTGAAGCCTATGACACATCATACGGTCGCGGTAATGGGAGGGTAAGTATTTATGGTTTGTACTGCATGCACATATGGTACTATTTAAATGTTGAGTAATTTAAATTGATTTAACGTGTCACAGTTTGATGACTTAATAAATAAGAAGTACAGACAGGCATCAATTGCTCAAGAAGGAAACATTGCAGAGGAAGAATTTGAGCCAGAAGATCGAAAATGTCGTGCCTAAAAAAGGAAAGATAATAGAGACGAGGCTTCGTCGAGCACGGACACTACATTAGATCAAGTGATGAAATGCATCAAAGATATGCAAAAAGAAATTCATCTTCTCCCTCATAAATGTGCTGAGGTAATGTGTGATGTGTACTTCAATTTACATGGGATTATTCATTATGTTTGCATGTAGTTTTTTATTTCGATGTGTTATTGCAGATCTTCAAGCCAAACAGGGGCTTTGGTGATGATGTTGAGTTTGTGGAGAAAAGTGAAGACTGGGTGAGGAAGTATGGTCCAAAATATTGGACATATGTGAAATCAACTCCTGCAGAAGAAGATATGGAGGACATGGTGGAGGCATCCTTCACCACTGGGAACGGGAAGAAGTATGCAGGTGAGAAAGGTGTGTATCACAATACACCCGGTACAGGTGAAGAATCCGACCCCTTCGTTATTGAGGAGAATGGTAATTCACCCGGCCCATCACTAGCAACGATAGACACAAATAAGTTTCCATTTGTTACTACAACCACCAAGAATGTAAAT